>OY728126.1:1570364791-1580364791 GCA_963277665.1 Viscum album
AGTTCATGCAATAAAATGGTTCAGTCATCGAAGTAGATATGCAGAAGGGGTTTTCATGAAAAACAAGGCCAAATTCTAATATTTTCATGAAAAAGGAAGACTTATGTGTACAATAGAAAGGAATCATATCATGAACATGTATAGGTTCCAAAAAGAGGCCCCCTACACCTATTTATAGGCATGGACTATTTCCTTGTACACATTTTAAATCGTCTTGTGAGACCAATGGTCAAAGATACATGAACCCATGGGAATTGAATACTCTATTCGATGTTTCCCTCAGAAATGGAACTTCTGGTTTCCTTTTAGCCCAGATTCTAAAGGGTCATTTTGGGGTGTGAAAATTTAATCTAAATCCTCAAACAGCTAGTTTTGGTGAATCGAGAATGCACGCCACCCTAAGGGACCATCCTGAAATATGAATGGCAGATGCACACAAGTTTCAACAGATACACGAAAAAACACCATGTCATGTGTAAAAGCCATGAATTCCAAATGTGATAGAATTTTTTTCTAGTGACAAGGAAATAATATGAATGAATGCATGGTTGTGGTTAAGAAATTTAGGTTGTGCACAAAACACCACCATTCTAACCAAAGTCACTGTCAATCTAATGATGTTGCATGATAAAACCCCATGAAAAAATCCCTCACATACAAATCACCTCATGTGACCAATAAATTGTGTTCCCGGCACTGAGGATTTTAGCTATAAAACGAAGGTTAACCCTTCCCCTTGAGAGGATCTTTGTAATATGATGTGTCACACTAATGCATGCAATACTGATCTTTTAAAACATCATTGAAATGGACCACTTGAGGTAGGGAATATTAGACAAGAGAACTCATGTGGAACAAACGTAACATAGAACACAACTGAGAAATCTTCACACAATACCTATCAACATAGTTTGGGTATGAAAATTGAAGTAGCCCATGAACAACCTGAATCTCTATGCATCCAAAATTTTGTGTTCACCTAAACCTAAGGTCTTCATAGCCTACCCTTATGCTAGAGCCCCCTGCTCATGAAAAACAAGCACGCTGCTTACCAAAATTTCCCAGAAGAACTTATGAGTCCCCTACTTGATGTCCCATATGCCTCTAGTGCACTTATTATCTTACATTTTACTTTTTATCATGGATACTCAAACTTTTATTTCATATGATCATGCACACTCTTACTTGGACATCGTGATTAGAAAATCCTCCCATCATTGTACCCTAGCGGTTCTAACACCATTACCCACCCAAAGGCACATGAGATGTGATCACGTAAGCCCAAGCGGTGAGGAGTGAGTCCAATGATATCTAAGATGCATGATGTAAAACCTCATATCTCCACACCCTAATCATTTGACAATAAACATCTTGAAAACATCCTCAACTCATTATGTAAAATTGTAGTCCTACCTTCTATGATGAGAAAATGATGTTGTATGTGTGAGTGACATGGGACGACCACCGCACCTTTAACATTTACATGGAATGAGATCATCATAGGGAGCTTTAATGTGTAATATCCACACCATCCCTCATTGACACTCTTTTCTTGATGTGATAATCCTTACCACATGACGTTAAATGTGATGCATCGTTCCATTCACATATCCTTGTATTATGAAATGGGACTATGTGGTTTTTGATACTTGTATCCTAAATAGGGTACATGGGAATCCTCCATAAGGTTAAATCTCGACCAATGGTAAGTTTAGGTGTTCCCTCCTTTCCACACACCTTCTCGGTCTACCATAAGGGGAATTTTGATCAACCTTTTAGACTAATCTCAAGGATCATCCCAATCCATCCATCTTAGATCAGACTCAAGGGGTGTTCTGGTACATCATGATGTGAAATTTTTCCTCCTAGGGAAACACCACTCTAGTCAGCCTCAAGGGGAATCCGGATCAACCTTCTGGACATGTCTCAAGGGGTTTTTTGATCCATCCATTCAAGATCATCCTCTAGGTGCAATATGGTCCATCATGGTGTGACATTTTCCCTCCTATGGAAACACATCCCTGATATTCCTCAAGTTTAATCTTGATCATCCTTTTGGACCCATCTCAAGTGGTGTTCCAGTCCATCCTTACCATAGAATCCTCAATGGGAGTTTTGGTCCATCATGGTGTGACATTTTCCATCCTAGGGACATGCCTCCTCGATACATCTTAGGGGAAGTTATGATCAACCATTTGGACTCATCACAAGGGTTGTTCTAATCCATCCATCCAAAAGTAGTCACAAGAAGTGTTATGTGTCATCATGGTGTTATATATTCCCTCATAGGGACACACCTCTTTGATACATATCAAGGGGAAACATGATCAACCTTTTAGAATCATCTCAAGGGGAGTTATGATCCATCCATCCCACATCAGACACATGGAGAGTTATGGTCTATCATGAAGTGTCATCTTCCAACATACTAAAATACCTCATTGATCCATATCAAGGGGAATTACTATCATCCTTATAAAATTTTTTCAAGGGGAGTTTTGATCCATCCATCCTAGATATTCCTTAATGGGTGTTCTGGTTCAACATATTGTGAAATAATCCATTCTAGGGGCACACCTCCCTAATCCATCCCAAGGGGAATCCTGATCAACCTTTAAAAAATATCTCAAGGGTCATTCTGATCCATTCATGAAAGATCATACACAAAGGGAATTATGTTCAATCATGGTGTGACATTATCCCTTCTAGGGACACACCTCTTTGATCCATCTTATGGGGCCTTTCGATCGATCAATTCTGTCCCCACAAAACATTAACCTTGTGCCCATATCCACAAGATGTTAAACATATTCCCTGATCTATCTCAACAAAACATCAAAATCCATATCTAAAGTACATATAACTTGGTACATACACAAAATACAAACCCCACACATAAGGGTTGAATTCCATATGTAAAAATACTTGGTGGATTTACACCCATATCATCAATACCCCATGATCGATATGGGATTCATTGGGTTTTGAGCCTTAATATACCTCCTATGAGATGCCCTCCCAAGAGAGATAACATATGTGGCCAATTCTCCTAGCATCTAGACTTTCCCAACAGTTCCCAAGATGACTAGTCTCCTAACCTAATGTTGCATCTATGTCTATACGAACACTATATGTTAATACATAAGTAGTGTAATTACCTGGTGTCCACAAAGAGATGAAATTGGGAATGAGTTCAATGAATAGGAATTAAATCTATCAGGGGGACCCTAACTAAGAGACAATATCGAAGGATAAATCCATGTTAGAAGAAACTAACATATCATCTTCCTCTTTTGATCCAGCAGTTGACATCACCATTGAAAGTGATGAATGATGCCCACCTTTGTAAAGGGGGAATGAATGGAAAAGAAACATGAATCATGTGCTACCCTATGAAAATAATTGGAAACACTTTCTCATTGGCACACAAGTAACACACATCACTTTTCCGTGGAACCTCATCAAGGATTATAACCCAAAATTCATCTCTTGATATCATTCAACTACTTTCCAAACATGTCTCAAACCCATCAAACATAAATAACCCTTACTAATTATAGTATAATTCAACACCCACATAAGACTATACCTATATATCTCCCTAATAACTTGAAAACTACAAGTGGTTTCATTCCCCATCACTCCAATAGCATTGCTCATTACTACAAATCACAAAATACAATAACTCATATAAATAGAAAATATATATATATCTACCACCTACTTGGTACTTATAGTACATTAATCATCATATTATACAACATTATTTAACCAAGAGTAAATAAATATATAATCTAAAGGGAAATCCTTGTAATATTGATTTTAGATTAAACCTTCTACAATAGTGACAACACCAAAAATAGAAAACAAAATAATGGTAAGTATTCCCGATATAAACATTATATGATAGATCACTCAAATAAAAACCTAAAAATAGGTAATATCCCATAAAGATGGAGGATATAATCAAGGGATAAGAAGGGGAGTTTTATGATTCTCTATATAGAAAGAAATAAGGGCCTACGGATTTTTTTATCCCCCATTAATTAAAACTAAAAAAAATTCAGGCATGGTCTGTTATGGTGTGGGCCACATGGGTAGGGTCCAATTCCCATATCCTATGCTATGTTAATGTGTTATCTAATTGTTCAAAATGTAATACACCTCACCATAGTCAAATAAGAAAACTAGACACCCATATCTACGGTCATTTTTCGGAGTAACTATACCAACAAGAGAAAACAACCTCTATGCTTAGGTCTTCAAGACACAATCCCAATGGGTACATCCTAACCAAAACCCCTCATGTATACCATTATAATGAAAAACATATATTTCAATGTATTTATCATCTAAGAGTAAAATTTAGTCTTTCACATCCCCCCATAATGTTGTGATACATTTTGGTGTAGTCTAACCGTTTACCTACATCATAATTTCTACATAATATCATGAAACAACCTCAAAGACTAATTATTTTCGTCTATCTACACCCCTAGAAACAAAAACTAATCTTCATAAGCATGGTTAGGCAAAATATTCACCCAATATACCAAACCTAAATACCTTTATAATTACATGTATGAAGTTTGAGAGTGTTTTTATGATTCCATTGAGGATGAATATCCACTCAAGAAGAGAAAATGGTGAATGTATACTAGGTTTGTAGGTTACTGGTTGAATTTCTATAAGATTTTATTATTTCAAGAAAACCAAATCCCATATAATCACTTATGTATATTAAATATCACCAAATGGTGTTAATGAATGAATAATCATATGAATTAAAACTTTAATATAATCATATCAAAAAGAATAAAAATAATTAGAAAACATGTTATATTGTGTTGTATAGAATATAACCATTGTTACTAAATAGATATTGATGGTTTGAATCCCTCATGTTGAGGATCTATTTATGAACATGGAAATAATAATAATAATAAGTTCAGAAGATGATGCATATGTTGTTCCTATAATTAAAATATTAATATATTGAAGTTAAATCTCTAATATTCAATATTTTAATAACTGCAATTAACAAAACATGACAACTAGTCATCTATAACTGTGAATAAGGGCGTATCCATCAATAAGGTGCTAATGAGATGGTGATAATAACTATTTATGAATCTTGGGGATTCATGTTGGAATCACACCATCACTACACTATTTTTTTTGATATTTTATTCTTCCTTTATCATATATTGTAAGGTTCATATTAATACATATTTTTTAAACTGAGTTTATGACTATCTCCATACTCCACGGGCTTTGAATAGATGACCCTTAATGTCTTTTTGAAGTGATGTATACTTTTTTCCTCACTAAGAAAAAGAAAATCCATAAATATTGGTGACACTTGTAAAAATAAGATGGTTAACTCAGAATTTTCTTCTTCTTATATTTGGGTATATGTATTTAAAAATATAACAACTGATTAAGTAAACATTTCTCTACACCTAGACATGGTCAGTTCTATAGGAATGTTTTGGAAGTGCAAGAGGTTTATAATTGGGTAACAACCATGAATTCTTCACCCCCTGTATCTATGGTCAGTAATCCTCCAATGATACATCTAATTGGTTTCAGAACTAAGGTTTCTATGTTATTTCAATTACTCTGAGTTTATGTTGTTCTTTAATATGCAAAACAATTATTTGAGATTAATAATATTACTATTTTCATTGAAATTATATTCATGACGACCATGTATCCATTTCTATGTTGACATCATCTCATTATAATGATTTAGGACATCATTGGTTGTTCATATATTTTTTATTTTATATATTTTATCTACTGAGTTTTTTGAGATGAAGTATAGAATTAATGATCCATCCATGAGATATTCTAAAATTTAATATAATGAAGAGGTAGATATTTTCTCTAATGATACATTACGAAATATAAATTTAGAGGAATCTAGAAAAATATAGAAGAAGAGATAGGGGTTGTATATATGAGCTGTGATCAAAATGATATTTACATCATTATGGCTAAAATTTCATTGTTGGATCAATAAAGAAATGATGATTAATGGAATTTTATTATTGTAACTGTTTATCCTATCTAAAATTTAATATTCAACAAATAGAAACTTTAAAATGATTTTTTATATGTAGATATAGTTGGAACAGAAAATCATTGGTGGTTTGGAATATCAGAGTCTAGAATGTCAAATGATGTGTTTTAGAAGCAGGCTCTAATCCTGGAAGGTGTTTATTTCCTAGTGAATGTAACTTTAATTAATATATTTACATGGTAAATGAAGTGGAATAGTTAAAATATCATAATATGGTGGATTTAATACCCAAAGTCATCCAATAAAGGGTAAACACTACATCCCAATATTATAGTCGAATGCCCATCCAGTTATATTAATAGAAACCAACCATGGTAATATATATAATTTATAAATATTAGAAATTGAATTAGATAAAATTTATCTTATTTTAGAGTTTATAATGTAAACTTTTTTAGGGAGTATTTTTGGTATTTTTATTAATAGTTTATTTCTTGGGTGAATAGTTAAAAATACCGATTTTTTCAAAACTGTAATTTGTTTCATTTAAATAGGATAATTTAAAATTATAATTATGTATTATGTAGGTTTTTTAAGTTATATAATAAATATTAAATTATAAATAAAATATTTTTTTTCATTTTAATCGGTATTATATTTTGTCTTTTTATAATATTTTTTATGCCTCAAAATGAATTTTCCAAAAAAATCTTTTTTTATTTCAATCTTGGGCCATATCGTTTCCCCTGATTGAAAAGGACATCGATGTGCTGAGGGATAACATCAAACACCTTTATATAGGTCTAGAGGAGGTCCAGGATGATCAGGTGTTCGAGGAGCTGTCTAACATGAAGGAATATTTGGCTGAAAAGATCATGAAGAATGAAATATTGGCAAGAGAGGAGGCACAGATCAAGTGGCTAAGGGAGGGAGATAGGAATACTGCCTTTTTTCATGCCTGCATTAATGATAGGAGGAGTCCGGCTACTCCCAACATTCGACTCAATGATGGTTCTTATTCAGACGATAGGGACATCGTGGTGGATCAGGCTCATTTGTTCTTCTCTGACCTTCTCGCAGGTCCCAACCCTCGCATGGCATCTAGTTACACAGAAGGTAATGGTGATATTATGGAATTAATCCCAAACCAAGTTTCAATGCAGGAAAATTTATTGTTGATTTCTATTCCTGATGAGATTGAAATTTTTGAGGCCTTGCTAAGGCTTAACCCAGAGAGTGCGCCAAGTCCAGATGGTTTCCAGGGATCATTTTACCGAAGCACCATAGATGTGGTTAAAGATGATATTGTTGCAGTGATCCATGATTTTTTTTCGGGGTGGGTGTATACTGATGGCCGTGGCAGCCACTGCCCTAGTTCTTATTCCCAAGATAAGAAATCCTACCTCCCTCGCGCACTTCAGACCAGTGAGCATGTGCAATGTTCAATACAAAATTCTAGCTAGCATCATCAACTCAAGGATTGCAACTCAACAGCCTAGATGGGTCTCTCTGGAAGAACATGGTTTTGTAAAGGGGAGCTACATCCAAGGGGTGACTTCCTTGGCACAGGAGCTGGTTAGGTACATTGATACTAAATCTCATGGATCAAACATGGCTATTAAATTAGACATGAGCAAAGCGTATGATCGTGTCAAATGGAGATTCATCAACATGGTGTTAAATGGTATGGGATTCTCATCTTGGTTTGCTGACCTTATTTTTAGGTGTTTTATCTCTTCTTGGTTGACGGTCTCTTTTATAGGGAATAATCATGGTTTCTTCAAGTAGAAACGAGGATTAAGGCAAGGGGATCCCCTCTCACCGAGCATATTCATTCTCTCCGAAGACATCCTTAGTCAGCTCATCAAGAGAAGTGTGCTACATGGTAATATCGTACCATACCGGAGGAAGTTATGTTCTATCACCATATCTCATCTCATGTTTGAAGATGAAACCATCATTTTCTTGAATGCTAACAAGCATTCAGTGCGTAGCATTAACAATTTTCTGGAAGAATATTGTCACTTGAGTGGGAAAGTCATCAACAATGGAAAGAGAAACTTGTATATATCTAGAAGATGTAGTGCTAGGTGTGTCTCTTCCCTAGACAATACCTTGGATATGAAAAGAGGGGAGTTTTCTATGGACTACATGGGTGCTCCTATCTCCTCTGGAAGACTTCATATTTGGGATTTTGACCACATTGTCAGTAAGATTTCTGACCCTGTCCACAACTGGAAAATCTCTACCTATGCTTTGGAGGGCGTGTTGATCTGGTCAATAGTGTGCTCTTGGATACCCCTTTTCACACTTATCTACTTTTTTTGTTCTAAAAGGGATCATTGTGAATATTGACAAGATCATGGACAAATTCATCTAGGATGCTCTCGCAATGGGAAAATGACATTGGGTGTCCTGGGTTAAGATGGAATGACTGGTGTAGGAGGGTGGTATTAATGTTAGGAGATTGGTTGACACTCTTCGATGCTTTCATGCTAAAATGGCATGTGAAGTTTTGGTGGACCGTATGCTTTAGGGGAATTCAATGGTGGGTAGATGGCACAGGATCTCGGATAGAGATGAAAGGAATGGGTCCCCCTTTTGGTCCATGATTCTCCCTCTTATTCAGGACCTCCAACCCTTTCCCCGCTGGATTGTTAGAAAGGGTGATATTTCTTTCTGGCACCAGAACTGGGCTGGCTCCATCGTAGGCTTCCTAGGGGGTCTAGCCACTAACATCTCCTTCAAGGAGGCGGCTCTACATCCATCCTTAATTTTGGTAGTTCTGGACAAGGACCACAAGGAAACTTTTGATCTCATTGATCCCAATGGAGAGCTT
Organism: Viscum album; assembly: GCA_963277665.1. Classification (NCBI taxonomy): domain Eukaryota; kingdom Viridiplantae; phylum Streptophyta; class Magnoliopsida; order Santalales; family Viscaceae; genus Viscum; species Viscum album. The sequence goes on from OY728126.1 coordinate 1,570,373,656, forward strand.
GATAGGTGCATATTTACCCCCATCCAGTTAGGGGGCCTTCTCCTCTAGGGATTTTAGGTTGATTTCGACTTCCCAAAAGCCTCATAATAGCTGGAACATCTCATTGTGGATTAGGAAAATTTCTACCAAATACAACTTTCACTCTTGAAGAATAAGGAACAATGCTATACTATCTGAGGATAACATCAAAAATTGTGGTATCAGTATCGCTTTTAGGTGTTGTTGTTGCAAGGATCACCAGGAGGAGAATGAGTAGCATGTTTTCTTTGAAGGCAGATGGGCGAGAGAGGTCTGGAGCTCTTTTGGTGCGTTTATAGGGTTTTTTGTTAGTAACATGGCTGGTAATCCATTCATAGAGAGATGGTTTCAAGGTTCGGGTGATAGTAGTCTGGAAAAGGAGGCTCGGGTGATTTTTCTCCACGCTGGCTACTGGTGTCTCTAGCAGGAAAGAAACAAGTCATGGTTTGAGGGGATCAAAACGAAAGGTAGGGCCGTCATTGGTAGATCACAGAGCCTACTAATGGACTTGGTTAGGTTCTGCAGTAGATAGCGCGATGCTCTATCCATCCGTTGGCTTCCCCCTCCCAACCTTGCAGCTCATACGGGCTTCATCGTTTCGATATCTTCATGGGTCCACTGGCTTCTGCCCTCTTTGGGATTGAATCTCAACACAGATGGCTCATGTAGATCGGGTATCATCATAGGAGGCAGTGTTGTCCATGACTGTGGAGGTGCTATAAATATGGCTTTTACTACTCACCTTGGGATCCGTTTCTCTTTACAAGGTGAGGTCATGGCATTTCTTACTGGATTATCACTCTACCGGCAGTCCAATATTGTCCTCTCAGAGGTGGAAATTGACTCCTTTATTTTTCATAAGTCCTTGGGTAGAAAGGGCCCTATTCCATGGTCAATCTCATATGTCACCATAAAATGCAGGGGCATGTTGAATAGCGGTATCAATATTTTCCATACATGGTGTGAGGGAAACAATGTTGCGGACTATTTTGCACCCTTAACCGGCTCCGGCCACGGTGTCTTCTGTTTCTCAAAAGTGGAATCCCTTATTCCAGAGGGGGATGATCTTTTTAGAGGGGTTGCCCTTGGATTGCACTACTTTAGAACCCCTTAAGATCCTGTTTTTGCTGGTTTGGCCCATGTCTCTTCATGTTCTTCTCCTTTCTTTTAATAAATAAATAAATAATGATGATGATGATGATGATGTTAAAATTTAGTAATGGATCAAATTTCATTTATGATCATTATGTATAGTAAAATTGGTAAAAATAATGTCACCCTATTAATGGGGGAAACCTTTTAATTAAGGTTAAGCCTTGTGATTAGATCATAAAATATCATCTGAATTTTTATTGGATGAGAGTATTTATAACCTTATCACCTTATATTTATAATGTAATTTCTCTATGCTCTAATTATCGAAGAGTAAAACACTTATAATATTTAATTTTTAAGAAAAATTACAAATGTGTCACTCACTTCACTTATAAAAGGGAGCGGCCTCTCCTATCTTCTTCACACAACTTAATCAATTTATCTTATCCAATATCTACCCATGTACTTTCCAATATCCATTAAAACATTCTAGGGGTAATGGTATCACCATAATAATAATCATATAAGTTATAATATATTAATACTCAAACTCTCATACTTGGATATTAAAAATTTTAAGATGAATATTCATTACATTACACAGACATGTGCCTAAGGATCATAAGGGTATAATGCCTTTAGTATCTTGGTAACATAAAACATTATCTATAAGTGTGCTACATCATCTCCTACTATGTTATTTATTAATATAACCCTTCTTAGACATATCATACATAATATTTTTCATCATAACATTGGGAGAGGAAACATAATAAAGGGTTAGCTCAGTTTCTTTGTAAGGATACAGAAGGGATATATCATTATATCATGAGAAAATGAGTTGGAGAATATGAGAATAGTATTTTAAAACCTTAACATACAAATAATAGTTAATAAAATTGAGTCATGGAATAAATACTGGTATTTGATTAGACATGAATCATAATGGAATAAATTTACAATGTCCATGAGAATATAATACTCTCATAAGACATAGATTTGGTGCATACACATAGGCATATAAAATCATTCCATTAGTAGTTCAAGTATTATTTAAAATTTTATAGTATTTGATTGGGTTCACTCCCCAAACTATCATAGTTGTCAAGGATCACTCCCAATATTATCATAGTGGATAGATTCCCTTACTGAATTGGGTTCACTCCCCATTCCAGTATTTTTTATCTCAAGAGATATCAATATTTACCCAATTAATTGTAGGTAGATACATTTTACACTCATCGCATAATGTAAATCACACATATGTGTGGGAAAGTATTCGAAAAAATTAATCATATTGAAATCCATAAAACAAAATGGGTTCTATAAATATTGCATCATAACATAAACAATTAAACAAAAACATGTCTCATAAAAATTTCACCATTTCTTAAATGTGTGGCTCATGGAAAAATAAGTGGGTTTCAGGAGAATATTATCAAGGTATAAACCATAGAAGAGAAATGGTTTTCATAAAAATATTTTCTTCATAAACATAACACATTCAACAAAAATAATAATAATAATATCCTTGGATCATATCACTTGTAACTCTTAAGTACCATTAAATATTATCAACTTATATGTAAAAATTTTTTGAAAGAAAAACAGCATGAAACTTTTCATGAGGAAAATGAAATTTCTATGAATGTAACCTTTTTGTAATAAAAAATTCATAAAATATAGTCGGAATCCTTTACTTTTAAAAACAATTAAAAATAGAAAGTACAATTCAATTAATATAATGTTCTCGATGTCAGGAAATTTTTATTTATTCTTTTCATGTTAAAACAAAGATTCGATTGACATTTTTAAGAAAATACGAATTTGTCTTGCTTGAAAAATTACATGAATCTTCCATTAAATTTATTTTGTAAATATTATAACTAGGGTAAAAATATAATTAATAAATAATTCAGAAAATTTTAAAAAAGTGAAAAAAAATTAGAATACATGTTTTTGGAAGAATTAGTGTTTTCATCTGAAGAGAGAAATAAAGACGATTTTCCATAAAAATATTATTTTTAACTATTGAGTAGAGAAATAAAGATAAATTAGTTAAAAAATAATCCTATATAAATAAATATAGTATAATAAAATACAAGATTTAATTGAGATATAGATCATAATATTTCATCATTGGAATCATAACCATTAGTAATCCTGATAAACGATGTGATTGTAACATAATCTGCTTACCACATTGGTAAAATTGAATCATAATTTCCATGAAATAATAATGTTAAATTAACCTTATAATATAATGAGAATAAAAAATCATGATATTACATGTAAAATGGATTTTATATACACCTCATAAAAGAATATAGGTCCATAACATGACATATCACTCAGGGAAGTCTAATTGAGGAAAAAATAGCTTACCTTAATTATTGACTTCCTTCATACACCTTCAAGACTCATATATAATAAATATTATTTTATTATATATCTATTATATTAACATATATACATATATATAACCAAATATAATATAATTATGAACTTTTATTATTTATTTTTTAATAATTCTATGTTAGAGTAACGTTTTAGGTATAATAACTACTTTGTTTTTCATGTCGGTTTTTGTTTTCATTTTTTTATTCCACTTAATTTGAGAATAATTTCATAATATCCTGAATTTTAAAATTTATCTAAATATAATATATTTTTTTTATATATTGCTTATGATTAATCCATAAAATTTATAGATATAAAAGGACATACACCGCTCATGGAGACTATGGGTCGTGCATATGCATTATGTTTATTTTCATTTTTTCAACGGATTGAAAGAAATAAAGGTAATAATATATTACCATTGAAAATAATTTTTATTTCATATATATCACATATTTTTATTAATACCAACCTTATTACCATCCCTGTATAGAGTGAATGAATCACATCGCTTCACGAGGCGGTAGATCGTCAATCACACGAGCTACATTATCATATTCCCACATAAGGGAAATTAAGAAAGGATATGAGATATAATAATTTGAGTAGTATAATTATATCATAAATATCAATATAAATATTTAATCCATCATTATATCTCACCATGATATGTGGTGGTATAAAACAAATAACATTAGTTTGTGAGGTTGTAGTCCTTCGTACACACAAATGATGATTTGGTATCCCATTTGATGGAAGTGGAGATGGTTGTAGGTAATATCCTTGACATAACAACATCTTAGTATATATATTATATTTTTTTTATTATATCATCATGGTTTAAAATTAATTTAAGGATGTGGAGTAAGATGTAAATTAAAAACTCATGTTGAAGAATGTTATCTCTTTTTCAGGTAACCTCCAATGGTTTGCACTAAAATCCTTACATGGATGGATTTCATAAATTAAAAAGGAATATAATACACAATGATGGAATAATAAAATAAATATTGGTAGGTATTGAATGAATTTTTTGAATGGAAGTGTTATGAAAATATGAGAATCGGTGACCTTTTATAAGTGAGGAGAGTGGCACACTTACAATTGTTTGGAAAGGAATACGTGTACCCAAGTTTTTTATATTATAAAAGGCGTCAAAATAAATCATTATCTATAATTAGATATTATAAAGTAAAAATACTCCCATAAAATTATGTTGTAAACGTTTTGGGTAATATTTAGCTATATCTTATTAATTTAATTATCTGTTAACCCATTTTTACCTTAAATGCGGAAAATAATTTTTACTACTTTTACAATTCATTATAGTAAAAAATAAATTTTACCTAATTAGATAATATAAATAATTATAATTCAATATATGGAATACATTTTTACAAATTCCATTCCCATAAGATTATATTTTTAATTTAAAATTAAACATGTAGAAGCGATTATAAAGCAATTTTCTAAAGAGAAAACGTTCAAAAGATTAAAAAGTTTTTATTCCAAAATTAACTCCTAAAATTATTAATATTTATTAAATTTGATTAATCTATATATAAATTACTAATATTAATTTAATTATATTTTTTTTAAAAAATTAACCTTATAAATTATTTAAATGAAAAGGCAGCTTAAAATAATCAAAAAATATTATTCACTACTCATCAAAAAAATTATCTTTTAAGAAAAACCCTAAAAAAACCACCCTATGATAATTTTGAAATATTTATCTACAAAATTAATATTATTTTTATCAAATTGGTTTTATAAAAGTGTCAAAAAATAAAGTTATTATTCTTTGAAAAAAAACATTTTTTTTGATGAAATTATATTTTTGAAACAAAAAAATACTTTACCAAAAATCAATTATTTTTTAATCAATATGTTTTTTATATGCTAAATAAATAAATATATATATATATATAATATGTTTGAACGTATTCATTTCACCAAGTTTAATGATTAGGAAATAATGGTCTTATTTAAATAATAATATTAATTGTTTGTTATAGTTCGTTAAAACTCGGTGTTGTATGTAAGACAAGTAATCGGTGAAATTTATTTTCTTCAAAATATAATAATTCATAAAATATCAAGGTGTTAAATTATACCCCAATTAAAATTAATTTCCACCATAAATTTTTTTCAATCTGATATAGACATATGAGGATACTTCTGCCTCGTTATATCCTCACGTTCCTATTTAGATTCCTCAAATTGGTCGTTTCACCTCAAAACATAGACCTTTTGAGTGGACTTGTTTCATTGTAAATTCAATATATGATCCAAAATATCCAATATCTTAGCTTATAAGAAATAAATTTCTCTAATGGAAAGCCTTATGAGTTCAGTATTTGTGATGGTTCTGGTATGTACTTCATTAAGAGAGATACAAAGAACGCATCGTGAACATGAGATAGATTTGGTGGATGTGACAAACGTTATGCTACCATAAAATAAGACCATATATTTAAATGGAACCAATATTTCATAGTCTTAATTTTACCTTTTATAAAATATCATTAACATATTCCATGGATATATTATTTGAAAATTTTTCACCAACGTCAGATTCAAAATCTCACCGGTGATTGTGAGCCTAAATTTCCTACCTTCTCTAAGATGTGTTGATGTGTTCATAAGTGGATCTAGCCATATCTATAATTTTTAACTATGTTAGGTCCCAATTGCTTTCTTTATCCAACTTCATTCTATCATGTTAGAGCTCTACACTTCCTTCCAAATATGGCTTCATAAAATTCAATTTGAATACTCCTATGAAAGCAATTATTATATGTAATCTAAAATATAGGAATATGTTAATCCCAACCACCATTGAAATATAAATATAAATATATCAACATATCCTCTAGGAATTGAATTATTATCTTAGGCCCACCATTATTTTAAGGACGATATGAAATTCTAAAACTCAAATCTGTATCAAGAGATTACTGAAGACTTCACCAAATTGTTGAGGTAATCCTTAGATCCTTATAAAATAAAATTTAATGTGGAACTCCATGAAACCTTAATACCAACTTAATTAATATCTTAGAAATCTAATATTGAGATAAATATTCTCAGATAGTGATTATGTGTGATGAATTTTCAGGGTGATCAACTACAACCCATGTACCATTATTCCCTTTAGACATTTTAGGGAGTCCAATAATAAAAATACATGGTAATAGTTTCCCATTTCCATTATGCTATGGGTAATATATGTAAAATCATCTTAGGCCTTTGTCTCTCAGCCTTACATTTCTGACATACGAATCACCAAGATTAAAAAAATATAATATATCTCTTTATTCGATCCCACTGTAAGTACTCTTACAAATATTTATACATCTCTATACTTCTAGGATTAATATAGAATGAATAACTATGAGCATACTCTAAAAACATTCAATTTAAATTTTGTATGGATGGAATATATTTGTGTACTTGAAGCCTTATCATTGTATCATGATAAAGGTTACACATAAGAACATTTCTAGTCAACATTTGAAACATTTCATCTTCCTTAAATGCCTCTTTAATCATCACTACCATATATGGTTGAATATACAATTGAAAGAGATAATATTTCTCCCCTTCCTTTATAATTTCCAAATCCATACTTTGAAAATATATAAATATTGGATCTTTTGTGACCCTCTTCATGGATAATCTATCATGATCCATTCAATGAAAATCATTAACCACCATGATCACTTGCCCAGAGTGGTAATGTATTGAGAAGTTATAATCATTAATCAACCCTGACCATCTTCTCTAGATCATATTTAACTCTTTCTATGTGAATATATACTTTAAAATTTGTGATTGGTATATATATGACACTTTTCTCTATTAAGATAATTCCTCCATATCATCAATGGAAAAATTACAATAGTTAACTCCTAATCTTGGGTTGGGTAATTTGGTTCATGAACAATCAATTGTCATGATTCATAAGTTATAACAATTTCATTATTCATAAAAACAACTCAAAATAACTTATTTGATGCATTAATATATATGACACACCCTTATCTACTATAGAGTATTGTAACAAGTCTTCTCTTCAGTTCCTTGTAATTTTACACTTATTTATCTATCTAGAGGATTTTGGCTCCCTTTCAAGTTAAAATCTCCATTAGATTATATATTTATGTGAAATTCTCCATAAATAATCAATAATATCCAAATAAACATTGAAAAATACAAATCTCATTCTCTATAGTTTGTCTCAAACAACATATAATAGCGTCTTTATTTGATAGATCTATTGATATACCCTCTCTTGAGATTATATGACAAAAAAATGAAACATTTTTCTGCCAATATTTCAATTTTAAATAATTTTCATATAGTTTATCCCTCCTTAGTGCCATTTGGAAAATCCTCAATTGATCTTCATTCTCTTATTTTCTCTTTGAGTAGATAATAATACCATCTATAAAGAATATAAAAAAATATCAAGGTAATATTAAAAGACATTATTCTATAAGTCAAAGAATATAGTGAAATAATTATTATGACCAAATAGAATAACTATATATTCATAGTGTCCATACCTTATATGAAATGTTTTCTTGGGTATAACCTCCTTCTTCACCCTCAATATATGATATTTATAATGAAGATAAATCTTGGAATGGGGTCGATCACTATTCATCTGGTCAAATAGGGCATCAATATGAAGTAGAGGATACTTTTTCTTGATCATAATCTAGTTCATATCCCAATAATCAATAAAGTGTCTCATAAACCAATCATTATTTTTATAAAAAAAATAGGTGCACCCTAACATGAGACACTTTGCTGATTTAATCCCTTATCAAGGTTCTCTTGATGTTTTTTTTCAATTATTACAACTCAATCAAGTTCATTCTATAGCAAGTATTATAATTTACCATAGAATCAGTTTTGAGTAATATTGAAATATAGAATTCAAGATTCAATGGAAATCATGTAATATCATTGGGAAATACATAAACTAATTACATAAAATGAGGTATATCATTGAGGTCAATTTCCTCCATAACCATATTTTATAAACAACCATTTTAAGTAGAAAAAAACCTCGTACAGTGGATGTGGTATACATCAAAAGGTCATAATTATTGTCACATTGATATATGATCATAGGTAGGTTTTTAATATCAAACATGAATCCCCTTCCTGGAAAATTAATATTTCATTTATTTAGAGAAAACCAATCAATTCCTAAGATAACACAAAATTCCACCCGAGAAGAATGACAAGATTTATAGGAAGAACATTCCCAAAAAAATCAACTAGAGTGGAATCATATACTTAAGATGTGATCATCATACTAGTAGGAGTTTTCACTTCTAATTTTATATCTTAAAATTTTGGTGGCATGTTTCTACACTAAGAAGATTATTCAGATAAAAATGAATGGGTATATCCAATTTCAAATAATACATTAGTAGTTATAGTGTGGATGTTAGTATACCTTTCACCATGTTTTTATCACACCCCTCATTATAAATAGTGATACCATGAGATTTACCCTTTTCCCTCATCTTAGAAGGTTACTGACATCAATCATCATCATCATCATCCTACTGATTTGGGAACTGGTTAGAATAGTTCTCATACTCTTCGAATTTGAAGAACTAGAGTGTGGGTGGTGCATTATGTATAGATTTCTCCCTATTCATATCATTATCTAACTTCTTCCCTAAATTATTTAATTCAGTTTCTTGATGACCATCCTTCCCATACTTAAAATATTTAAGAGTCCCTATATAGAACTTTTGGCCATGTTTCCTTCCACAGTTCAAGCATGAAAGAAATCCCATCATCTTCTATCCATATATTGTATAGTTTCCTTTCAACTCTATCTTCTTTTTTTATAAAAACCATGAGATTTATTAGAAACTGTGATCTCTATTTCCACTGTGATATCTTAGAAAACGATTTCATCAGATCTAATGATTATTTTTAGGGATAAATCCATTTAGATGTTTGGTTTTAATCCTCCTTATAATTGATCAACCTTACTTTCAATTTGGATAATAATGTCATAAGCATACCTTTCAAGTCTTGTATAATTTTCTGTATATGCATTGATAGATTCATCATCCTTATCCTTCATCATAAATAATTCCTTCTCCATTTTTTTACGATGTATGTGAGGGAAGTAGATATTGAAAAAAAAGTCATCCCACTCCATGAAGTCAATTTCATCATGTCCCTGTGTATTCTTAATGAGAGACCACAATTTATCCTCTTCACCTTCTAAATAAAAGACAATAAAAATGAATTTTTCATGTTACAAACCCTGGATAATGGAAAATATATTTTTAGTGGTGTTGATCCATTCTTTAGAAACTAGAATATCAGTAAAACCATTGAAATAAGGATGAAGATTCCTCATGAATGAATCAATAGAATGTTGTTTCCTCTTTTTATCATTTTTAAGTTCTTCATTATTCATATCTTGGTAATTTTGTGTGATCGTATTAATGATATTTTTCATTCAATCTACCTTAATTTTTTGTTCCTCTTCAGTAAAATCTCTACATTTTCCTCCAAACTCTACATTAACATTGTTACTTCGAGTTTCGTCTATTGTCTAAAACCAAAAAACATAGTGTAAGAAGCAATTATTATAGTGGGTAATCACATAATCATAAAAATTTATGCATATTAGGTCCAAATCATAACACATTATTTTTAATCTATGAACCCTTAGGTTTATCCTTGTTCATTTATATTCATAATATATTTAAATCATTCATGATGGTTTACAAACTATTTGTGAATTTCCAAATCATATCCTTCGAGAGTTTCAAACAAGTTGTGCATAAAAGCCCATTGGCAAGAACCATGTGATGTTCAATCATAGATAAAAAAGTTACCTTTTTATATTTATTATCCCTAATTATCTATATACCAGAGACAAATCCACTAGTAGTATCCGAACAGTGATGCATTTTATTGGAAATGACATTCTCTGTCCTTTACCAAAATTCCCTAACATTTTCTTATACTTTGACTCAACATTTGACGTATCCTCATATATATCCTTTTATTTCTCAATATATTTTTAATATATTAGTTACCAAAGGTTAAATAAACCTATCCTTTGATACCAAATATAATAACCCAAACCACTTATATATAGATATTACATATAATTAGCAGAATATTCCTTACATTATAGAAACACATTCTAGGGGATCATAATGGTATAGTTACTTTGGAAACTTGGGCACAAAAACCATAGGTCCATATGTGAGCTATGTCATCTTACATTATGTTTTTAATAACTAGGAAACATATTAGAAATATCATTCATAAAATCTTTCATAATAACTTGGGGAATGTAGACATAAGAAAGGGTGATCTCGACATCTCATTTAGGGTAAATAATGGAGATATCAAAATATCATGAGCATTAGCTAATGATATTATATAAATAAAATTTGAAAACCATAACATATATATCATAGAATATAAACTTTATTGACCACATAAATAATTTTAATTCATAATACATGAGTCATAATGAAATAAAAGAACATAATCCATGTTAACATAAAATTTTCATAAGAAATAGTTTTTTGGAATACATATAGGCCTAAAAAATCATTTCCTTACTAGTTCATGGATTATTTCGAAAACTACCATGGTGGATTGGGTTCACTTCTTAAACCATTTTTTATCCATGTTTCACTCCAAAGACAATAATGGTGGACATAGTCTCTTAATAAATTGGGCTCACTCCATATTTCAATCCTATTTATATCATGATATATTAATCTTTACCCCAATCATTGGATTGATATATATGTCACAGACATAAAATAATGAAAATTATACATATGTATTCATCATAATAATAAAACATTAATCATATCAAAACCCATGGAATAAAATGGGTTTCCCTGACATTTCATCATAATATAACTTACTGAAAATAAACTTTTTTCATAATCATTCAATTATTTCATAAAATTATATCCCATGGAAAAATAAATGGGTTTCATATACATTTAATCAAGGTATAAACCTTGGAAGAGATATGGTTTTCATAAAAAAAATTTCATCAAAAACATAAACTATTAAAAGAATTAATATTAATGGTAGCCTTGGATCATATCCCCAGAAAATATTCAGTAATATCAAAGTATATCATATTCAAATACAAAATTATTTTGAAAGAAAAACAACTCAGAATTTATTTTGAGGAAAATATCTTTCATTTAAAATAATTTTTTTTAACTAAAAATTAATAAAATATAGTGGAGATAACTTTCATTCGAATAAACATGAATCCTTAATTGAAAAATCTTTAAAATAAAGTAATGCTTAGGACCTCAATAATTTTTATTAATATTGTACACATAAAAAATAATTCCTTGCACATTTTTAGTAAAATCCTAACATGACTTATTTAGAAAATAAAAATAAGATTATTTTCAAAAAATTCTATAAAAATAAAACATGGCGAAAATTTATTTAAAAAATAATTTGGATACTTTTATATATAGTTTTTGAAAATATTTTTAGAAAACTTGGTTTTATAAAAAAAAAATTTGACCAAAAATAGAAATAAAGATGATTTTTCATAAAAAATATTATTTTAAACTCCAAAGTTAAAAATAGATAAAATGGATGGAAAACATATATTCTATATAAATAAACATATTGGAATAAAATAAATGGGTTTATTGATATATAGATCAAAGGATTTCATTATCAGAAGCAAAATCATGAGTAATCCAAATATATGATGAGATTGTAACATAAATCCATCACCACTTTGGTTAACTTGATTCATAATCCCCCTAAAATAATAATGTTAAATAAAAATGTTAATATAATGAAAATAAATAAATTCATCATATTTCAGTGAAAATTTTCTTTATATTCACTTCATAAAAATGATATGTGCAAAATAAAACATATGTTTCAAAGAACGCAATTTGAGATGAAAATCAATTATGTTATGTTTCAAATTACATTATAAACATTATAATAATAAATATAATAAATAGAGGTTTATTATAAATATATTACTGAACTATAAAAATATATATCATACCATATAGGATTTACTTATGAACTTTTATGACCCGCGTATTAACAATTCAATATTAATGTCACGCTTCAGGCAATAACTACAATGTTTTTCATGTATGTTTTGATTTGATATTTTTTCATCATATTAGTTTGATCATGGTTATTTAAACTAAAAAATATGGAACATGATATAAATATCATATATATTTAAAATATATGTATTTATAGTAATCCATAAAAGTTAAAGACATAAAATTAAATACTTGTGGTGATAGTAGGTCATACGAACACATGAACATTGTGTCCATTTTCATAAGAGATTTAAATAAAGAATGGTAATTGGTATATTGTAATTAAATAATCATTTTTATGTAATATATTTCATATATTTTAATTAATTTCATTCTTATTACCCTTTATGTAAAGTGTGAATGAATCATGTCTCTTCGTGAGGCAGTAGTCCACCGTACAAATGAGTAATGATATTATATTCGAATAAAATGAAATGTAAAAAAGTTATATGTGATATAATGAATCAAAAATTATAATTTTACCATAAATATAATATATATTAATTTAAACAATCATTATTTACCTCCATGAGAGGTAGTGTTGGAAGATGAATAATATCAGTTCGTGAGGCGATAGTTATTCATATACACAAATGCCGAATTAGTATCCCATTAGATTTAAGTAGATAGGGTTTAGGTTGTGACCTTAACATAAAAACATATCATTATATGGAAGATAAAAAGGTTATTATATCATTATTTTTTAGTAATAATTTATGTATGTGGAGTATGAAATAAAAAAATGCTTGGGAAAAAACCTCACCACCTTTACATGTATCCACCTTAGTTTTTCACCAAAATACTACCAAGGGTTGATTAATAGAAAAAAGAAGGATTTTAGGATGAAATTAAGAAATTAAAAAATATATTTTGGTAACTCATGTCCAAAAATGATGTTTTTGAAAGTTTGAAGAGATGAGGATAGGGTGGCCTTTTATATGTGAAGTGAGAGGCATACATGTAATTTTTTAAAGGAAAAAGGTGTAAACATATTTTTCACAAGCCAACAGGATTAATAATAGACCATTACTAAGACTCTAGTTTAAATATTCCCACATAATGGGTTTTGGATATGTTTTGTGTCATTTTTAACCCATATCTTTTCAGTTTAACCCCATATAAACAAATTTTTACCTTAACCACAATAAATAATTTTTACTATTTTTACTATACATTATAGTGAAAAATTTAGTGTACATTATTAGATAATATAAATTATTTAATTTAAAAAATGGATTTCATTTTTCCAAATTAAATTCAGATAAGTGAGAAATTTTAATTAAAATTAAACATGTGGATCTGATGAGAAAATTATTTTTAAAAGAGAAAATGATTACAAAATTAAAAAGTATTTATATAAAAATTAAATATGAAAAGGATTAAAAGGGACTATAATAGAGTAATTTATATATATTTGAAATAATTTTACATTTAAAACCATTTTAAAAAAAGAACCATATAAATTTGTTAAAAGAAAAGGAAGTTTTCAATAAAACCAAGTATTTTTCACTTTTCAATACAAAATTAATCCTTATAAAGAAATATCTAAAAATCACCATAATATAATTTTGTAATGATTATTTGAAAAATGAATTTTATTTTATCAAATTAATTAATTAAAGTTTTCAAAAATTAATTTTATTATTGTTAAAAAAAATAAAATAAACATTTTATGTGAAAATTGTATTTTCAAAAATTATAAAGACATTACTAAAATTTATTTCATCTTATCAAAATGTTTTCATTATATGAAACCATTATAGATAATATTTAAAAATATTATTCCTATTCATTCTTCCCAGTTTAATGACTAGTAAATAATTCTCTCATTTAGAAAATAGTATTAAAAAAATTCATGGTTTGTTAAAACTTTGTGTTATGTGTAACACTGGCTTTCCATGAAATTTAATCTATTAAAAAATAATTCATAAAAAATCATGGTGTTACATTATACACCCCTTAAAATAAAATTCACCCAAATAATTCTCTCACTCTAATAAAAACAGATGAGGATACATTTTTCTCATAATATCCTAAAGTTTCTACTTAGCTTCCTCTAACTTGTGGTTTCTCCACAAAACATTAATCATGATATTGGATTTGATTCATTAAATATTATTTTTACAACTCGTATCTAAATAGATTATTCCATGTAATAATGATTTTGATTCATTTGTACAACCTCTGAGTTTAGTACATGTGAAGGGTTGGGTATATACTTCCTTTTGGGAGATACATGGAACTCATCATGAACATGAGAGATATTTGATGGCAGTTCCAGAAGATAAGAAAAAATATTGATACAATCAATAAGGGATCGATATACCCAGGTCTTGGTTTTTCTTTTTTTAATCATATTAACTTATTCCATTGAGAAATTCGTAGAAACGACTTTTCACCACCTTTAAGTTCCAAATCTCATCAGAGATTGTCATCATAACAGTTTTAAACTCTGAGCTACCTTGATGGGTTTTTGAATGTATCTAAACTTATCTTCCATTTATATATATTTCTTATGTCCCAATATTTTTCTTTATCTGAAATTATTTCATCACATTAGATCTCTACATGTCTTTCCATAGAGGGATTCATAAGGATCTATCTGAATACTCTTATAAAATCTATAGGTGTATGAAGACTAAATTAAAGGAAGGTGTTGATCCCAACCACCTTTCAAATAAATAGTATAAGATAAAAATATATAATACATGGTTTGAATTATTCTCTCTGAATAAAAATTTGTTTAAGGATGATGTACATTGTTGAAAATCAACTCTGTATCAAGAGATGTTCGAAGAATTCTCCAGAACATTGATGTAAACCTAGGATCCCAATCAGATAAAATAATATGTGATACTCCATGAAACAATAATAATTAAGTAATATATATATCCTATAAATTTTATCTAGTGGAAAAATATTCTCTAATAGTAATGTATTGTTCTGACTTTGTAAGGCGGTCGACTATAACACATATAACATTATTCCCCTTAGAAATTTTGGGGTGTCCAATGACAATCATAATGATGTTTTCCCATTTTCATTATGGTATGGGTAATGGATTTAAAATACCTTTAAACATTTTTCTCTCATACATAACATTTTTACATACTGATCACTAAGATATAAACTATGTTATATCTATCTTCATGTCATTCAACAATAAGTACGCTTTCAAATCATAATAAATCATCATACTTATAGGATGAATAGGGAATGAATAACTATGAGAATAATCTAAGAAATCATTCATCAACTATGGTATAGATGTAATACATACACACTTACTAATACTTATCATTCCATAATGATCAAGGTTAAACTCAAGAACATTTATAACCTTCTTTTTCATCCCTATATATTTATTCTACACGTCTTTAATATTCACTTGGATAGATAAATGAACATTAAATTGAAAAATATAAGATGTATCCCCTTCCTTAAAGATTTAAATATCCTTCCATTATAACTCTATAAATATTTAATATTTTTTGATCCTCATCATGTATAATAAAACCTGATCCTTTCAACTCAAATAACTGACCACCATGTTCATTTTCCCAATATGGTAATGTATTGAGTAGTCACAATCTTTAATCAATTCTAACCATTTTTTCTAGCCCATTTTCAACTCTATATTTGGGAATATTTATTTTAAACATTTCTAATTAGTGTATATATCACACTTTTCTCTATAAATATAACTAATACAGATCTTTAATGAAAAAAATCATTATTAAATCCAAATCATGAGTTGCGTAATTTTATTTATGAAACATCTATTTTCATGATACATAAGCTCTAAATATTTAATTATACATAAGAACACATACCAATACCATCATAGATGCATCGATATAGACTAAAAACCCTTCTTCAATAATAGGTAATGTATAAATAGTTCCACTAACTAATCTTCTTTTCAGTTCCTAGAAATATTCCTCAAATTCATCTATCTATAGAAACTCATGTCCCTTCTATGTTAACATAGTGAGTGTATTAGATAATAACTATTATATACACACAAACCATTAATTGTATCCATCTAAACAAAGAAAACTATGGATCAAAATCATTTTTGTTGGTTTGGTCCAAAATTATATAACCTATATCTTTTATGGAGCTACATATATACCCTCTCCTGAGATTATATAACCTAAAAATGAGGCATTTGGCAGCAAAAAAGCACATTTTGTAAATTTTTCATATAGTTTCTCCTTCCTTAGAGTCTTTATAATTATTCTCATTTTATCTTCATGGTATTCCTTTCACTTTTAATATAAAAAAATATCATCTATTATGAATGTCACAAACTGATCAAGGTAAGCTCTAAAGACTCTATTCATTAAATTGATGAAGATAAAGAGGGAAGTAGTAGGACTGAATGGAATCACTATATATTCATAGTTTCTATACCAAGTGTGGAACATTTTCATAGGTATATACTTCTTCTCAACCATCGATTGATGATGTACAGAATAAATTCTAATCTTGAAAAGGTATTGAGATCTGCACATTTGATCAAATAGTTCATCATTATGGGAGAAAGGGCATTTTTTCTTGATTGTGATCTTGTTTTTCTCCCAATAATCAAGGAGTAGACATATTGATCTATCTTTATCTTAAATAAATATAATAGTTTCATCATAATGTGACAAACATGGATTAATGAATACCTTGTTAAGGTTCTCTTGGAGTTTCATCTTCAATTCTTAAAACTCAACTGAGGATATTCTATAAGGAGTCTTTGAAATTGGTATGGCCCAAGGTATGATTTCTATTGAAAACGAAACTACATGATTAGGTGAAAAACTAAGAAACTCTTCCAAAAAATACATAAAAAATCCCAACCAATAGGAATATTATTTATTTTTATTTTCTCTATAAAACTTGATATAAACACACCTTATAATTTGGAATCAATACCCAAAAAATGGATGTAGTCTCTATATTAAGTTTATATATATCATCACATTGATAAACAATAAAATCCAAACACTCCATAATTATCATAACATTTTTAAATGATCAATAAATTCCTTGATAATTTATGTGGTATTTATGTATATAAATGTTAATCCATGACTAAGATAATATAAAATCCAACAATAGGATAAATGAAAAGATTTTCTTGAATCACATCCACCCAAACACCACTGAGGAGGAAAATATAATTAAGATATGATCATCATACAATTAGGGATTTTCAATCATAATTCAACATATAATCATTTGGGTTCCCTCCTAATACCCTTATAAAATTATTCATATATGAAATAATTGGTATATCCATATTCAAATAAGAAATTATAAGTTATATAGTGGGTGGAAAGTGTATCATTCAATACAGTCTGATCACACCCATCATCGGAAATAGTGATCACATGAGATTTTCCCATGTCCCTAAATATAAGATATTACTAACATTGATCATCATCATTAAACATCATATTTGGGCCCCAGATATCATAGTTTCCATTCTCCTTGAATTTAAATCACTATAGTGTGTTTGGTGCTTTCTGTGTTTCTTTTTACCTATTTACATCATCAGTTAACTTTTTTCCATCATAATGGAAATATTTTTCTTGATAAACTTCCTTCACACACATAAAACAATTAATAGTCCCCTTAATGAAATTTCCTCCATGTTTCATCAACACTTGGAGAATTAAGAAAATATTATCTTCTTCACTCTATATATTTTAGAGCAACCATTAATCTTTATCTTACTGTTCTTGTTAAAACCATGAGATTGATAGGTATCTCTGATCAATATTTCCACCTTGAGATCACAAGAAATGATTTCAAAATAGATACCAAAGGCCCCTATGTATAACAACCTTAAAATAAATGGTTTTAATACACTAATTAATTGATCAACGTTACTTTCATGTTGGTTAATAATTCCAGATGTGTAGCTCACAATTATTGTAAATTTTAAATCATAGGAACCAAAATACTCATTATCATTTTACATTAGAAAAAGTAATTCCTTATACATTTTTATATGAAGGATATTAGGGAATAAATTATTGGAAAATTGTCTCTTAAACTCATCCCACTCCATGGAGTCAATTTCATTAGTTTCCTTTATATTCTCAAAGGTAGTCCACTAGTGATCCACTTAGACTTCGAAACCATAGATAGTTAAAATAAAATTTTAATTTTTTAATGACAGGGAAATGGAAAATATATTTTTTTGGTACTCATCCTTTATTCAACAGATCAATGGAACCACTTAAAGAAGTTTTATGTTTCCTTATAAATGAATTAGAATAATTTTTCCTAGTTTTCTCATATAGAGGTTCAGTATGATTTAGAGCATGATAGAATTGGGTGATCATATAAAAATGATTTTTCATTCTAGATCACATAATGTTTAGCTACATAGGAGTATAGTAATTTAATTTTTAATCACGATTTTTGTTAACATTGTCTATTTGGTTAAATAAATATACTAAAACCAAAAATAATAGTGTAAGAAATAATTATCATATTAGAGAATCACCTAATTATGAAAAATTTCTTATTGAATTCCTAAATCATGAAACTTTATTTTTAATCTATGACACCTTATAATTTTATTACGATATTCATAGTCATCATTTATTTAAATCAACAATGATGGTTCATAAAGTGTTTGTGAATTTTCAAATCATACCCATTAGGAGTGTTAAACCTGGTGTGTATGAAATATAATTTTCTTGCACCAGGTGATGATCAAGTCTATTTTGATGTTCCATTTTTTGAGTTATTAAACTCAGGATACCTCTGTGTTATATACACATCCTCTTGTATCGTCTACTCATGGATGAAATTTCTTCTAAACCACATTCTCTATCATTTACCAAAATTATAGGGCATTTTCCTTTTCATTGACTCACCCTCAGACTTACCCTCAAACATATCATTATATTTATCAGAAAAGTTTTTATATCTTAAATTATAAATGTTAATAAAACATATCCTTTGATACCAACTATAAACAAAAAACCATATCATAGATATATATTATATTTTTTGATGAATATTCATTACATTTCAAAAACACATGCTTGAGGATCATAAAGGTATAATTCCTATAGAATATTGAATACCTAAAAAATTGGTCTATATGTGATCTATGTTATCTCCCACTATGTTATTAATAACCTTAACCCTTTTTAGAATTATAATATATAATATCATTCATCATTTCCTAGGGAAAGAAACCATAATAAAGGGAAAAATCAGTTGATCAATAAGGGTAAACTATGCATATATCAATGTTTAATGAGCATAAGGGTAGGAGAATGTTAGAGTAACATTTATTAACTATACCCTTTATATCATAGATCATGAACTTGATTCATGGAATAAATATTGGTAGTTTATTAGACTTGATTCATAATGGAATCAATTTACATGATCCATGAGAACATAACATTTTCAGAAGATATAGATTTTTGGCATACATATAGGCATAGAAAATAATTTTCTTTGTAGTTCAAGTATAACTTCCAATAACATTATAGTAGATTGTGTTCACTCCCTAAACCATCATATTAGTCCATTACAATCCCAAAAAAATAATTATTGAAAGAGTCCCTTACAGAACTGGGCACAATACCCATTCCAGTCTTGTTTATCTTATGAGATGTGAATCTTTACGCAATACATTTCAAGAGGATATATGTACCACCCATAACATAATTAAAATTATACATACGTGTGTCAAAAGATCATAAGACATTTATCATTATAGAACCCATGAAACGAAATGGGTTTTATAAAAATTTAATCATCACATATATTCTGAAAAATAAATAGGATTCATAATCATTGCATGATTTCATCAAAGCATTACCCGTGAAAAAATATGGGGGATTAAAAATCATTTTATCTTGGTATATCCCTTATAAGGGAAATGGGTTTCAAAAAATATTGTCAGCATAAACACAAAACACTAAAATAAAGAATAATAATTGTATCCTTGGATCACATCGCCAGTAAATCATATGTAAAATCACTGTATGCCATTTAGATGAAATATTATTCTGAAATAAAAGTAACTTGGAATGTTTCTTGAAGAAAATATCCTTTCATTGAATATAAATGTTTTGAAATTAAATATTCATATTATATTTTGGAAATAATTATATTTTAAAATAAGAATTAAAATATTATAAATAAATATTCAAATAAAATTATATTCATTATGTTAGGAAATGTTTGTTCATTTCATTCACATTAAAACAAATATTCATTTCACATTTTCAGAAATGTCCATACATGCCTTATTTGGAAGACAACATGAAGATTACATTCAAAGAATTTAGTAAAAATTAAAATTAGTTAAATATAAATTTAATAAATTATTTTGATAACATTAAAATTATTTTTTTAAAATATTTTTACAATACATGTTTTGGATGAAAAACGGTTTTTAATCAAAGAAAGAAATAATGACGATTTTATTAAAAAAAATATTTTAAACTCTTGAGTACATAAAGAGTAGAAATTTAATGGAAAACATTTATTAAATATAAATAATTATAGGGTATGGAAGGAAATATTTTTAATGAGTGATTGATCATAATATTACATCATTGAAACCATGATCATGAGTAATCCCAATAAACAATGAGATTGTGGTATAAAACCCTTAATAATTTTGTAACTTTGAGTCATAATCTCCATAAAATAATATTTTTTAATGAAACTTATAATTTCATAATAAAAATAAATTCATGATATTACCATGAAAATTGGCTTTATATATACCAAATAAAATAATATTTCTGCATAACATAAAATATGTATCAAACAAAGAATATTGAGGAAAAAACCCTTACATTTTGTCTCTACATTCTTCATACACATTCAAAAATAAATTATATTATATAATATTTTATTATAAATCTATTATAGAACCCTTAAAATATAAATCATATCATATGTTATTTACATATGAAATTATAGTGAAATTTATTAACAATTCCATGTTAGAGTCAAGTTTCATCAAATAAATACTTTATTTATCATATTATTTTAATTTTTTATTCATGTGGTCTTCTTAATTTGATCATGGTTACATAATATGCATAATATTATCCATTATATAGATATCATATATATTAATTATATATTTACTTTTAGTAATCCATAAAATATAGAGATAGAAAATGAAAAAAATTGTTTATGGAGAAAGTAGGTTGTACATTCACATGATCTCTGCATCCATTTTCTTGACAGATTGAAAGAAAGAGAGGTAAATAATAAATTATTATTAAATAATAATTTTTATTTCATATATATATCATATTTTCACTAATACTATACTTATTACCATCCAAGAAAAGTGTGAGTGAACCACACCACTTCGTTAGGTCATAGTCTACCGTACACACGGATGACGTTTTCATATTCCAACATATTGAAAAGTTAGAAGCTATATGTGATTAAATAATTAAAAAAATATAATATCATAAATATCATATATGAAAATTTAATTCAACATTATATCCCATCGTGATAGATGGGGATGGAAAACTAATAGCATTGGTTCTTGAGGTGTTTGTCTTCCATAAACAAACATGATTTTTTGATATCCCATTTCATGGAAGTGGATATTGTTTTAGGTCATTAACTTAACATAACAATATAATTACAAGAAGGATACTATTATTATTATAATATCATGTTTCCACAATAATTTAAGTAGGTGGGAGAAGAAATAAAATGAAATCCATCATAGAAGAACGTCACCTCTTTTTTGAGTAACCTCCTTAATTTTGAACTGAAATCCTTCCTAGGTTGTCCTTATAAAAAAATAAGTTTTCAAGGATGAGGATATGGAAGTAAATAATATATTTGAGCTTTTATTATCTTAAAAAAATGTTCTTGTATGTGTGAAGAGGAGAGGATAGGGGATGACATTTTATAAGTGAGGTGAGTGGTGCAATTGTAATATTTGGAAAGAAAAAGGTGTACCCACATTTTTTACAAGGAAAAAGACTAAAAAATGGATTATTATAAATAATTAGACAATATAAGGTATAAATATTCCCATGAAAGGTTTTTTAGAAAAAAAAATTAGTCATTTTAAATAGATATAGTATTAGTTTTACACATCGACAAAACCATTTTTTCCTTAACCACAGTAAATAATTTTTACTATTTTTTCTATTAATTATGGTTCATAATTAAGTTAAAATTATTATATAATGTAAATTAATATGATTCAAAATATGAAATAAAGTATTACAAATTACGTAAACATAGGTGCAAAATTTTAATTTAAAATTAAACTCACATATGGTTGAGAATGTAGTTTCTAAAAGTGAAAATAATCAAAAGTTTAATATGTTTTATTTAAAAATTCAATATGAATATGATTAAAATGACCTAAATTATATTATTTGATATATAATTAAACTAATTTTCCATTTAGAACAATTTTAAAATAAAAATAATTATTGTTTTCTTAAAATAAAATGATTGTGTCAATAAAAAATAGTATTTCAACTTTTCATAATGAAATTCATCTTTTCATAAAAAAATAAAAAAAATAACTTAAGATAATTTTAACACAATGATGTAACAAATTTATCTTATTTTATCAAATTAATTTTCTAAATGTGTGAAAAAAATTATTATTCTGCAAAAAACAAATAAAAAACATTTTTTTAGAAAAATAAATTTTCAAAACATATAAAAACTTTCACAAAAATTACGTAATTAATTTCAATATGTTTTTTTATATAATAAAATTATAAATAATATTTAAAATTTTATTATTATGATATATTCCTTAAATTTTAATATCTAAGTAATAATTTTCATATATAAATAATTATATTAATAGTTTATCGTAGTTTGTTAAAACTCGATGTTACATGTAACTCAAGCTATAAAAAAATTAAATTATTTAAAAAATAATAATTCATAAAAACTCAAGGTGTTAAATAAGTTGAAATTCAATTTATTTTTTCCAAATAATATGATTAATTATTAACTGAGGGATTTCATGTTTATTTATTTTTCCACCTCTTTTAAATCTTCTATAATTTTTCTTATATAGTAAAATCGTTATCTTATATATGTATATATATAAATTTTATTATGTTTATTACAAAACAAATTATCTATCTATTATCTTGTCTATAAAAAATAAAAGCATCACTCGTGAGTATGCAAAACAAACCGTCTTCATGTAGAAATGTAATTCATTTTTCATTACCACATTACATTGATTGGAATAAATATATAACCAATTAATATATTATATATTTATGACGTAATAAATATTTTAGAAATATATGATATTTTATTCTACATTAACCTTTCACCCATTAATAATTGATAATGTTGTATATGTGTCATGTGTACTACCACCTCCATGAACTGAAGTGATTCAATTTTCATGTCCACCTTTCAGGGATAACTCTAATAATATTTTTAATGTATTAACATAAGAATTATTTCTTGATTAATATTAGATATATAATGGAACCATAAACCCTTTGACAATGTTCAATATACCAATGTGATTTTGAGGTTACAAACCAAAGGACCCAAAGATATCCAACATGAACTAATATGATTTACTAACAATATAATACATGTTAATAAATGAAAAAAAACAGATTATGAAAAGAGAATAAAACTGAAAAATATTATTGGGAATATTTAAAACTAATATATTTTTTTATATATGATTTAAATTACATACATGGAATATTGGATACGAGGTAAGGGTTTATTGTAAAATCTCATTTTTTATTCTAAATCGCATATGTTTAAATATCAATTGAAGGATATTATAAGAAATTTCTACTTTAAAATCAATATCTTTTATTCTCCTCTAGTTATATATGGTATTTTATTTTTACAATAATTTTCCACTCTTTGGTGGTTGAAATTGTTGAGAAAATTTTTTATGGGAAACCAACCTTATTTATACCATTAGTCGAGAATCATTCCCCTCTATATCCATATTCAATATAAGGTTTTCAAGGATATTTTTTACTATTCACTAATGATTTTTTAAAATCATTTGCCACAATATTTGGTTTCTTTATAATAGTTTAAATGTAATATTCTAATAATTATCTAAATTATATACTTTTATAATTTTAAGAAAGTATGAAAGGAATATTTATATTAACATTTACAAAAATAATTTCATTGTCCAACCTTCATAACTATTCCTTTCTTAAAGGATTAATTTATAATTTTCTATGGTTATTTTAAAAGAAAATATTTTTTCTAAATAATATTGAAATATTTAGTTAAAATGTTTTCAAAATAAAAGAATATATTTATCACGTTTTCAAAGAAATTGTTGAATGTCAATTTAAAGGTATTTTCATCAATGTCAACATCATTTGATTTTTCTTCTGATTAACTATGGGTATAATCTAATTATATCATCAAACTTATTTATCTAGATGGATTATGATCATATTTTTCTATTATTTTACTGGGGAAATATTAACATTTGGTATGTTATTTTATTAAAAAGAAAATTTACATTGATTATGTATTATGTATTGAATTGTTATTCATTTCATTCATAAAATGATTTGATTATAATTAGTACTTGACATGAAGGGCCCATTATATCCCCCTGATTCATCAATAGGTCTCGTGAGAAAAACTAGTTTGGTTATTTGGTCTATATTATACCTACTTATGTATTGTGTCTTGGTATATTTATTTGATGATACGATAATGATATGTGACATTATTTACTCTACCATTATGAAATAAGTAATTATTATCCATTTGATTATTTATGTTTTTATGTCATCCATGTATATATTCTAAATTTACAATATTAGTTATTTCACTTTTTTTATTATTGTTTATATATTTTATATTATTAATCCTTTATTTATTTTATGATAGATTCTTTTGTATGGTTCCCCTTACTGAGCATATGAAACTAACCATTATTATTTTTTCCATTACCCAAGATACTAATAAGAAATCTATGAATTATTTTAGGGATATACTGGAAGAAATAATAATTTTCTATTTAAAAATTTATTTTTTTATTTTGTAATCTCTAATGTAATTTAATAATCATGTATGTATCTAGTCTTCCAAAACTGATAAACTATTAAATCCTTTGGTATTTTATCTGTTGTATCTTGTGACAATGTAGTAATACAACCACAAGATTCAGATTATTGGAGTGAGGGTACTACATTTTGTACTATAGGAAGTCTATTATATACCTTTGGAACTAGATTTAGGATAACATTGATTATAAAACATAATGCTATGAAAAACTATCAAGATAAGAATAAGTATATGATAATATCATTAAGCTTTAGTAAGGTATAGAGTCTATAGTTTCCTATGTCTAACATACCTTTATGGATACTAGAAAGTGCATGAAGATGTGGTTGATTATTAAATAAATTTCCACTATATGCATGATGAATGGTATGAAGTCTTCACACCTAGCTTGACACTCCTAGGGGGTATTCATTGGATGATTCAGGTGACCATTTTGGTCCCTAAGGAAATATTTTAAATTACTGTAATGATTAGAAGTTATTCCAAAAAAATACTAACGTTATTATTATTAGATTTTCTATCCTTAAATTTTCATTTTATTTTATGAGTTTCATAGGATTTATAATTATATAATTTTATTTAAAATTTAAAATTATATTTGATAATTCAGTATAATAATTTTTTTAGAAATATATCATAGTTGAAGGAATGGAATCCATATTAAAGAACTTATTTTGTGTAGGTATTTCCCTCCTAGGAAGGAAACTAAATTTGGAGATACTACTGAAAAAATTATAACTATATTGAGTAGGTCGGCTCAGGACATAACCAATATTCTTGAAAATATAGAGCAACCTGATGATCCCTAACATGGTAAATAAATTTGATCACCTCAAGTAATAGAAACTTCCAAAATTAAATGAGACTACTAATCTTTTGGTATTTTATAAATTTTCCAAGTCCCTATAAAATATATTTCATAATTTGTGATGTAATCAAATAAAGAAAGTAATCATGGAAGTTTAACATCTTAAAGGAGATGTTGATCAATAGTGGTAATTGATCTATAACCCTAAGGGTTCGGATGAAATAAATAGTATAGAGGGGATGACTTTTAAGGATATAATATATGAGAATTAAATTCCTCATGAACAATGAGAAAATAAAGAGTGGTAATTCCTCAGTATAAGGAAAAAAACAGAAAAAATATTTTCCAACATAAAGCTAATAGTAAAGTTTTTGTCAACTCATCATGCGGATTATGTGTGTAATCCACTAAGTAAGATTGAACACATATCTGATGAGATAAAGTCTAACCTTCAAAGGGAATTAGTCTCTTATACACTTTTTCCATGTGAGAATATAGTATCATGTTCCACCAAAATAGATATATAATTCTCCATGTCTTATGTTTTCTAGGTAAAACATGGAAAAAAGTATCTGGATGAGAACTCTGAAAATGAAATATGATAAAAGGGAATAACGGAAGGGTGGAATTTCCAAATTGCAATAATTTTGGAACAAAAAACTATGGATAATGTTTGATGGGAGTGGAATTTTTCTTCATGTGTAGATATAAAGGACATAAATATTTTGATATGAAAAGAAAGAAAGAGGACACCAATGTTCAATTATTCAATAATAAGGAGTTGAGGTAATATTAAAATTAATTCCCCAAGAATAATGGTAATTAGAATTAGATAATTAAAATGGGGAATAAATTTTATTTTGAAATAACTATAGATGATATTGAAGTTCCAAAATATTTAGTGTTATGTAATTTTATCATAACCAAAAAAATTATCTAATTTTTTATTCAATTCACATTCTTTGAAACACTTATATATATTCCCTATTTTCCAAAAAAGGATATTTACATCATATCTTTTGAAGGGAGTTATAAATAAAGACTCCTAGTGGAAATATTATCACAATGAGGATATGTCATTTCATTACCATTATGAAACAAGGACAAACCCTATATGAAACCATGACTATTATACCTATGGTTTATAATGATATGATACTTTCTATGTATTATATTTCAAATTATAATGAGAAAATTATTTCCAAGAGAATGATATTATGATTCATGATGGATATGTGGAATCACTGATCTTTATAAGGGAGACTACCTTGTCTAAATCATTTCTGGATCCACCTCCAGTAGTCATCCTTAATGAAATTCATATAGAAAAGATAATAAAAAACCTATAAATGGGAAACTGATCCTATAACTAGTTAATATACCAATTTGGTAAGAACAAATTTATTTGTTTTATGAATTACTATATAGACATCCACCTGATCAAGAATTATAGTTTTACATTCACTATATCCCTAATGAAAAACCACTATCTAATACTCAATATAGGATGGCGATTTTATTACATTAAAGAACAAGTTTACTCTACCCCATATTTATTACTAGTTTGATTAACTTCAAGGATATAAATATTTTACATATATTGATCTTAATTATAGGTATCATCAAGGGATAATAAATAAAGAATATTTTCCAAAAAATTAATTTCATATGATTTATGAACCTTATAAATTTACAGTAATACTCTTTAGATTGGTTAATGAACCCTCTGTTTTTATGAATATAATGAAAAGAGTATTCAAGGATTATCTTGATAATTTAAGTTTTTTATTTATAATATCTTGGAATACTCTATATGATTTCCAGACTATAAGTCCTTTGAATCATTCTTAAATTTCATATAGATATGGAGTTATATGGAAAATTTTGAAATTGTGAATTATGGAATCAAGACGTTTCCTATCTTGGAAATTGTTTCTCTAAGGATAGACTATCAATTAATCCTTCAAATAAAAAGGTAGTAATGGAATGTATAATTCTAAAAAATATTACTGATGTGCATAATTTACTAGTATTAATATGTTACTATCTATTTTGTTCAAAAAAAACTTAATTAGATGATATGTTAATAACGATGACACTTAAATAATTTATGCAAAATAGTGTAAGAATAATGTAATGAATTTTTTGTATAATTAAATAATAGATTAGTCAATTAACCAATATCATATTTACCATCTAGAAGTGGTGTACTTTTTATATAAAGTGTTTCATCAAAGAATATAGTTTTATGTGTCTATATAAAAAATGATAGAAATTTTGCCTATATATCAATGTAGTTACTAAATCATGAATAGAATTATTCCAACCCATGATCTTGAGTTAGAAGCCACAATATATACATTAATTATATAGAGGAATTATTTTAAGGATGAAAGATATGAAATATATTTATGTATCAAATAATTTTAAAAAAATATTATAGAAAGATCTCAACATGAGGATGTTTTGATTCCAATAACTAATCACATATTACAATTTCTCAATACAATACACGTTGGGAAATAAAATAAGATGCCAGATGTTTTGAGTAGAAAATATCATGGAGTTTTAAATAAAATATGGATTGAAAAAGATCCTATATTTATATAATTAGTAAAGTTAGATCTGGGAATCATTAAAGAAAGGGAAAACATCATATCTAAAACAAATAATTGTCAACAAAAATTTATTGGAGGAAAAAAAGTTACCAACTTTATTATAGGAATAATAAAACTAAAATCAAAGTCATGAATAATGAGAAGTTTATAGAATACATTTATGAGGAATGAATATTGAAATTTGGTAACTTGAAATGTATTTTAACAATGAATGAGCTGAAAAAGTATTTTTAGATAAATCTCATGGTTCAAACTTCATTATAAACCCTGGTATCACCAAAATGTATTAGGATTCAAAGGAACTTTTTTGGTGTGATAATATGAAATTATAGAATATGTATCAATATTATTGTTTTTTAATAGGTAAATGCTGATAGAAAACATACAAAAGGATTTATTCAACCAAAACCAATTCCTATGTTTAAATGGGATTGAATAAATATGTACTTCTTCATTGTATTGCTGAAAAACTACAAGAAATAATGATTTCATATGGCTTATTATTGATCATC
Organism: Viscum album; assembly: GCA_963277665.1. Classification (NCBI taxonomy): domain Eukaryota; kingdom Viridiplantae; phylum Streptophyta; class Magnoliopsida; order Santalales; family Viscaceae; genus Viscum; species Viscum album. The sequence goes on from OY728126.1 coordinate 1,570,403,300, forward strand.
ATACCAAGTTCCTGCATTGTTTCACATTAAGGGATGATCTACCTCTTGAGAACATTACGTACCTCTATATTAATGAATTTTTAAGACATCACAGTCTACCTATTTTGATTTTATATGATCATTTCCATTAGTTTACATTAAAATATTTTGATGTGTCTTTTTATGTATTTTGACATCAAGATGCATTTGAGCATAGCCTATCATCCATAAATGGATGACTAGTCTGGAAGGAATATTCATACATTATAAGAAATAATGTGGTTATTCTAAGTTGAATTTAAAATTTTGTGGGACTATTATTTACCTTTGGGGAAAATTTTACATAATAATAATTTTCCTACACCAAATAAAATGTTTAGCAGTGGTTTTTAGTGGCAGTTTATAAACCACTTCTAAAAAATTTCAAGCATTTAGCAGTGGTTTTTTAAAAACCACCCTTAAAGTTTGTCCATTTGTTGAAAAATAAATAATTATCCCCCAAACCCCCCCCCCCCCCGCCACAAGAGAACCCCCTACCCTGATCCCTATCTGCAATGGAATTTCCACCCTCATTGGTGATATGATCATTTCCCCCTTGTTAGCACAACTATTTTCCCTGAGACCACCCCCCCAAGACATTATCGGTTCCCATGAGAAACCTTTTTATCTATGATACCCTGAAAGCTTAAACTATCCATCGCTCAATCCCCACTATCTATCACCCTCTCAGGGCTTTACAGTTTTCCCTGATCCCCCCCCTCACCCATTACCTCACCCTCGCCACCTGCAAGTTTATCCTTAATATCCTTTTATTTAAATTAATTGTCCTTTTTTCATTGGTTTAAAATAAGAGATTCAATTCATTTATATTTTTTAACCTAACTATAAAAGCATGTATATTTTTTAATTGATTTCTCATAGATATAAAACTTCTTTATAATATTAGTATTTATTTATATAGAAGTTTCAACTTTCTATTTTAGAAATTAGTGTATTTTTAAGAGGGCTTTACATATATGGTATGTATAATTTATTCTTTTAAAAGGGCCATTATAATTTAAATGTGTTCTGTAAAGAAATTGTTGATCTTACTGTATTATATTTATAACCATAATTTATTATTTTAATTATTATAGATTTTAAGATAATGATATCATTTGGTTAAATAATATTTTTTATTTTTCCATGCTTGGATTGAATTAATGGTGATATTATTTTATTCCATACTATATATATTCCACTTTTTATCAAATATATAATTTTTTAATCATATGATTTGAGATAGTGATATATTGATATGAAATTTTGTGTTTATATGAATGGATATAAATGTGAAGCATAATATTCTTACAAATACTTTTCTTTATATTTTGATGTTTGGAATTAAAAAAAATCATGGGAAGCCTTGGGTATCTAAGTTTTAGTTCTAGGCGCACATGTTATAATTATTTGATTCCATTATACTCATACCCATAGTTATGATTTCTATCTAGCTATTATAATTCACTCTCAGTGTGGCCAAGGATGTGTATGATGGGGTGTGTAGATAGTATTTCATCATAAACTAGTGAGATTGTTATGTATGATTAATATTATATATTGTCTCATTAGTACCATGAGAGTTATCCATTGATGTTTAATGGTTGATTTTTTTATTATATGATTGATTTGATTCACCTTGTAAAAATATAATTATTTCCAAAGTGAATAATAAATGGATTGTTTATTTTCTTTCATCTCTTTAACAAATATAAATTTATTTTCTTATTAGTTTTCACACTTGAATTTATGGTTTAACAAATCATTTAAAAATGATTTCTTGAAAATAGTTTAATTCTATTTATGAGGTGTGTCTTACCATCCAAAGTGATTTTATGGGAATAATTTTATTTCTAAATTTGGTTTTAAATGCGTGGAATGATAAATGATTTTAAAATATTGTTTGAAATTTATTTTTCTTTATTATTGTATGATCTTTCTCATTATTATATTTTATATAATACCAAACATGTTTGATTTCATTTTTTTAAAACTAATGTTTTAGTACTTATATGACTCTTCTTATAACTACTTGGGTTGTGTTTCTTTCACTTCTGTAAATCTTTTTTCCTGTGTAGTAATACCAATGTGTTTTAATTTTTTTTTTATAAATTTTAGGCACATTGCGATATATATATATTAAGGTAGGATAACATTACTGACGAACACACCTCAATTTGCAAAGGGTTTGAGGGTTTTTTAATATTTTTTAATTTAAAATAGATCCATTAATGGGAAAATAATATGTATAAATATTAAATTTAAATTTATAATATGGTTGAATAACATGAAATTTATGAAAAATTGATAGTGATGTAATTATATGATCGATATTTTTGTTGGATTTGGCCTGGGGAATAAAATGTCATATAAAGTTTGATCACTAATGTTAGTCAACAGAATGAGCTCCAACTTCATTGAAAATGGACAATGAAATGAAAAACCATATAAAATATGATTTCATAATTTCATGACAACAACATCAACATTAAAACATATTAGAACAACCAGTTGAGGCTGCTACAAATAGTAACTTGACAAGTGATGTTTTGGGGATGATAGGACAACTAATTGAAGATTGTAACGTAATATAGGATCACCCTCTTGATTATATTAGGACTAATTTAAGAGAAAACATTAATAATATGAAAAATTAATTTTGTGATTTAGTTGATGATAGAAATCAAGATCTGTATGGTGGATGTTTGAAATATTTAAAAGTTTCTTTTTTGCTGAAGTTGTATCATATCAAATTCCATTATGGAATTACAAATAAGGTGATGTCCATAATATTGGAATTTTTGAATGATGCATTTCAAAAATTTAATATATCTATGTTTTTTATAATATGAAAAAAAATTGAGAATCCCTATATACATTATAAAAAAAATCTTTTACCAATGATTCTATGATTTTGTGAGGAGAGGATTCAAATAGGCAGGATTGGAAAAAATGTAATGATTTTACATGGAATTAAATGAGAGACATTCGATGTCAAAATCAATATAATAATATGAATAATAAAACAAATATCACACCTAAAAATGTTTTACATTACTTCCCTTTGAATCCTGTATTGAAATGATTATTCATGTCATTGATAATCATCATGAAAATGAAGTGGAATTATTCGGATAATAAAAATGATGGGTTAATGTGACATCCAAGAGATTAAAAATCATGGAAGAAATTTGATTCATTACATTAAAATTTCCCAATTTAGCATAGTAATGTGTAATTTGGATTGCCTACAAATAGATTCAACCCATTTGAGAATTTGATAACTCGTTATAGAATTTTTCCATTTTTTTGATCCCTCACAATCAACCTCCATGGATGTGAATAAAAAAAAGAATATTTTATCATTTATATAATTATTCATAGAAAAAAATGATTTTAAATGATATTTATGTATACTTGTATCCTATAATTGAATCATTATAACAGTTATGGGTTAATGGTGTTGAGACATATGATGCATCTTCTAGAACAATGTTCAAAATGCATGATGCTCTAATGTGGACCATTAGTGACTTCCCTGGACTTGGGAACTTATATGGTTAGAAAACTTACACTGTTTTGGATTATACTATTTATAAAATTTATTTTTATCATGTATTACTACCTTATAGTGAAAAAATTTGATTCTTATGTCATTAGTGATTTCTCGATGCATCTCATAGATTTCAGTTTAAAAATTAAAAAATTCAATGGTTTTATTGATCATAGACCAACTCTAATATTGTTGATAGGTTATGAAATATTATCATAACTTGGCAATATTAAAATGTAATTTGGGAAGGTGATTCATTTGAATGATAGCAGTAAATGATTTTGAACATCATCGTCAAGTGATATTGGTAAACAATAATAGAAGAAAAATTATATTCATAAAACTTCCATATAATGAATTTTATTTGTTGTGGAATAATATTTATGATTTGAATATTAAGAAAAAAATTTCTGGCAATTTTATCTTCACATTTTTTAATGAGCATGGAAAATTGGAGGACCATCTCAATGATCGTAAGGTCTTACAATCAATAAACATTAATCAGAATTTCTTATAAGGACCCTATCTTAAAAATTACATAATCTAGTTAATTCAACTAGATTTGTATTTCATACATTCCAAAAGATCCTTTTGGTTTATAGTTTTTGAAAATTTATTCATAAAACATACATGAAAAACCATAATCATACAAAAAATATTCATTTCTTCCAGAATAAAATAGTTTTTAATAAAACATGAGTTAATTTCCTAAAAAATATTTTCAATATTGAGGTTGGATTCTTCTTTTATCTTACCCATACTTAAACCCTATGAAAAAAATTTAAAAAATGGGATAAGAAAAAAAATATTAGTAAGAGACATAAAAAAAAGATAAACTGATATTCCATAATACTTATATATATTTGAAATCATTATCACAAAGACATTATTCTAACCAATAAAGTTTCATATACTTTGTGAAAATATTTGATTTCCATAAAGCATATAAAACATAAATAAAACCATATAGGTTACTTATGAAATTAATTACTTAATATTTTAACCCTTTAGGCTACCATATTATTTGTAACCCTCAAATATTTCTTACAATTTAACCCTCAGGACTATCATAGTATGTAACACTCATGACTACCTTATGGTGTAACCATTACAATTACACCTGGAGTAACCACTATGGTCGACCTCCATCATATACATACCAAATGCATTGGAGGGAGATATAGGTCTCAAACTTCATCATAAAAAAATTACCAAGAATAGTAAAAAATACTAAAACAATAATTCTTTCATAAAAACATTCCTTTTGAATTTTTTAAAAATAGATATTTAAGAGGATTTTAAAATAAAATACCCTTACCTTAGGTTCGTTTTACATGAAACATGTTAAAACCAATTGTATAAAGGTTTAAAAAGTGTTATTAATAATTTATAAAACTATACTCATGTTTACTCCACGTTATATAAAAATATTATAACAAATTTCCTCTAATTTATTTATAATATTTAATTATTTCCATTGTTTCAGGTGTGTTTTTTAATTGTTTCCATGGTTGGTTTATTATAGGTTTCCTTATCAGATAGAAGAAAAAATAAATAAGTGGAAAGAAATGGTATTAAAATTTTTCCATAATTTTTAATTATACCATATATAATTTTCTATAATATGAGGAAGAATCATTAGATAAAAAAATTATGAAAATGATTTAATTTCTTTTGGTTGTTTTTACTACCATCACAAACTTATATCATTTTATTTAATTTCATGTTTATATATTGGTTCCAAAATATTATATAACTTAAAATATATATAATAAAATCTTATTTAACCATAATAATGGTTTTATGAACAAAATTTAATGATTTAATGGAAAATGAATGTGTATCGTCTGTAAAGGATGTAAATCGACACATCACAGATGATATTCTTGTTGTTTGAATAAAATTGAGAGAAGAAAGAGTTTGATGATGAATATTTCCATAAAAATGATAAAATTAAATTATATATAAGATAATTAATTTTCATGCCCCATGGATAAGGTGATTTTAATAGATAATAACAAAAATAAATGAAAAGGAAATAAAATGAAATATAATAAAATAAAAATGAAAGATGATTTTACCTCTTTCAATCTTCTCCTTGAGAACCACATTAAGGCACTTTCTTTTGGCCTTTTGGTGATTCCATAAGGTATTGTATGCAGGGAAGAAGATTGGGAAGGTAATTTGATATAAATTAAACAATCTAAAATGATTTTAAGTGTGAGGAAAAGAGGTGTTCAGGAGCGGTATTTATAATGAAGGAGAGGAGTGTTTTTTGATTATTTTATTCATTAGATTATTATTTTTGGCTCAAGACTATGAATAGTTTGGGAATTATCATTACATATATTATAATAATTATGGATTTTTGATATTAATGGATTAAATCAGTGATAATTTATCCGTGACTCAATAATTCATTTATTTATATTATTTCATAAATTATTTTATTTCACTATACACCAAAAATTCAACTATTTCAGAAAAATCCAAAAAAAATCACCCAAACCATTTTTTGATGTATATAATTTTAAAATGAAATTAATTTTATTAAAATAACTTTCTATATATGAGAAATTTATTTTTTATATTAAAATCATCATTTATTTAAAAAATACTGATTTTAAAACTATAACTTTTTTATATCACTTAGAAAAATAAAATATGATCTAATTAAATTATCACATTATTATAAGGAAGAAAATATTAATTTATTATTAAATTTTATGATAATAAAATTTATTTTAAATCATTAAATTATATATAAAATTTTAAAATTTAAAATAAACATTTAATTTTTATAAAAATACCAAAACTAAATTTATCATTTTTAAAACATTTATTTACTTATACATTGAAATAATTATATCATATTTTCATTTATAAGATGGATGAATTTTATTTATAATTTATTATGTTAGGTTAGTACTCTATTGGTCGGATTGCTATTCCTAATAGTCATGTCACCATTCTTAAGATCAAGTTACTATTCCATCAGAATAAATTCTTTAATTTCTATAAATTCCACTTATTTCATTATAAATTTACAATGAATTTAACTACTTAGTTCCATAATGAAAAAAAATATTTTACAAGTACCATAGTTGTTACATCCCCCCTTTATGTAAGTTGTGTCCTTGCAATTTTTATTCACTTATTAAAGAAGTGAGGAAGTGTTTCCCTCATAGTATTTCCTGATTCCCTTGTTGCTTCTTCAACCATGTGATTTATCCATAAAACCTTGACCTGTTGAATTACCTTATTCTGAAATAACTGATCTCTAAGATAGAGAATCTAATCAGGGTTTTCCTTATAATAAATTTTTTATTGTTGTTGAACTACTTTCAGGCTCAAAACAAGAGATAAATCTGGCAGAAACTTTCTCAACATCGAAACATGAAAAACATTTTGTACGTGAGATATATATGAGGAAAAGCTACTTAGTAGGAAACTATTACGAATTTCTCAAGGATTCCAAAAGTTCCATTTAACCATTAATTAATCTTTATTTTCTTACCAAAATCCATAACACTTTTCCAATAAGAAATTTTATGGAAAACATGGTCACCATCCTCGAAAAAACGACTTTCCTCCTATTATCTACTTCAATTGTATGCATTCTCTAAGAATCCCTCAAGTGTTTCTAGAACATCTTCAATTTCCCATCCATCTACTCTATTAATTATGGTCACATCAACTTCCTTTCTCCAACTTCATCTCAATATACAAGAGTTTGAAATTTTTTTCCATATAATGCCATGAAATTTTCAATCTGTATATTGGAATGAAAAACTGTATTATAAGAAAATTAAACTAAAATAAGATGTTGAACCCAACATCCTTTTTAGTCCATTGAATGTGATTGATGAATATACTCCAAGGGCTAAATTTTTATCTCAGTCCATCCATCATATTGAGGATGAAAGGCTAAGATAATATTTTATTCAGTTCCCAATGACTTTATAATGCCTTACCAATATTCAAAAGTAAACCTAGGATCACGGTCAGATACAATGGATAGAGTAACTCCATGTAACCTAAAAATATATTTTATGTATAGTCAAGAAAGATGATCTGAAAAAAAAGTAACCTATATAGGAAGAAAATGGGCAGATTTAGGTAGTTGATCAAAAAATACCCAAATTGCATTGTTACCTTGATATGTATTTGGTAGTCCCACCATGAATTCTATGGATATATTTCCTAATTTTCTTTCCATTGGAAGAAAATACTGAAGCATGCCCTTTGGTATTTTTCACTCTAATTTAACCTGTTAATATATTAAACATTTCATTTAAAAATCAATAATATTTCTTTCATTCCAACCCAATAGTAATACTTTTTAAATTCCATGTACATCATAGTGCTTCTAAGATGAACTAATAATTGTGAACTATCAACTTCACATAAAAATTATTTCATTATCTAGGAATCAAAAGGGAAACATAATCAGTTTCCAGATCACAAGACAAAATATTTATCAACATTAAATATAGTCAATATACATTTTATAACCAATTATAACATTCTCTATAACTCATGGTCTTCCTTCTACACTTGATTAATTCTTCCTAATAGGGATGATTATACTGATACCTAAAAGAGAACAGTTGAATTTCTTGCACTAAAAACTTCCTAGAAAAAATTCATCAAATCATTAACCAGGAGTTCATGTTCTAAACATAACATGGTTAAGGTAGCATGATTTTTTCAAATCAAGTCATCTTCTACTTTATTTTATTTTCTAGAATGGTAATTAATCATTAAATCATAATCCTTTATCAGTTCCATCCATCTTATCTACCTCATGTTCAATTAATTCTACGTAAATATAAACTATAATATTTTATGGTTAGTATATATTTTACATTTAGATCTAAATAAATGATTCCCTTAAGTTTTTAATGAGAAAAACACATCTGATAATTCCAAATCATGTGCTGAATAATTTACCTCATTGGGTTTTAGTTGTCTTGAAGAATATGGACTTACCTGATCATTATTCACCATAAAACATCCAAGTACCAATAATGAAGCATCACTATAGATAGAAAATCAACATTTCTAGAAGTCAGCTCCCAAACTAGAGCAGTCACTAATCTTCAAATCAAATTCGGAAATAAAAACACCACATTCTTCTATCCAAATAAATTTAACCCCTTTTCAGTTAAATTAGTTACAAATATAGATAAACCTTAATAGTTTTTAAATAACCATCATTAATATCCTGCTAATCTATGAAAACTAGAAATCTATGTACCATTTTTAGGTCTTGTCCATTGATCAACCACTTTTGTTTTGGTGGGATCAACTATCATTCCATCCTTACCTAGAATCTTACCAAGATGAGAAATTTGAAACCAAAAATCACATTAGCTAAATTTTCAATATAAATTCGTTTCTTTGAGAGTTTTTAGGAAAATACTTATATGTTTTTATAGTCCCAAAACTTTTTAAAACACTATAATAACATCAATAAAAACAATAAAAAGCATATAAAAATATTCTTGGAAGATTCTATCCATTATATATATAAATTCTATAGCGGTATTTTTGAAACCAAATTTCATAACTACAAAATCCTAATTCCCATATCTAGTATAGAAATCTATTTTTAAATTTTCATACTCCTTCACCTTCATATGATGGTAACTACATCTCATGTCAACCTTGTAAAAATATGGAGTTCCCTAGATTTGATTAAACAAGTCATAGATATGAGGAAATGGATATTTATTCTTAATATTAATGGTATTCAAAGCTATATAATCAATGTGAGGCCTCAGTAAACCATATATCTTTTTAAAGAGAATGATATGAGCACCCATGGTGAAGTTCTAGGATGAACAAAACCTTTATCAATCAACTCATGCAACTTATTTTTAATTCTAGATGTTCTACTTGTGCCATTCGATAAGGGGGTTTACAAAATGGCTTTTCATCAAGAACTAAGTTAAAGGTAAATTCAAATTATCGATAAGTTATAAAACCGGGAGGCTCATTAGGAAATACATTCAGATATTTATTTACCACTAGCACATCATTAATCTAAACACATCCATTTATTTTAATCTATATGTGTAAGAAAACATTTTTTATATCTTTTATAAATTTCACATATTCTTGATATGTTATCAATGGTATGAGTACATTACTATATAAAAACTAAAAATCATTCATAAAAAGTTTATTAGTCTCTACATTCAATATTATCATGGTAAACATATAGAAAATACATAACTAGAATAACATCAAACTCTACTAAGAGTAAAACAACTAGTTTTGTAGGTAATATCTTCCGGCAAAGAACATGGGGATAATTCTTATAAAATCATTTTGCTATAATATTTCCCCTCATGTTTTTAACATAAGAACGGATGGAATATATTGATGTTAAATTTTCAAATTTCCAAATTTCCAAAAAATTGTTTTGAAAAAAATGAATGCATAGAGCACGTATCAAACAAGACATTAGAAAAATCTGAGTAAATATAAAATGTACCTGATACAACGTCCTGGGATGTCCCGACATCTTATAAATTAGTTTCAATGGATTTCACTACACCTTTCTTCTTAAATATTTAATTCTTCCCATCATTCAGATCTTTATTTTGGAATGTATTTGAATAATGACCCATCTCACCACATTTGAAAGACTTTTCAACTTTCTTATCTGAATTAAACACACCATCACTATGATTATTTTGAATTAAATTTTACACCATATCTCCAAAAATACCACATTGAAAAAAATTCTTGTATTTGTTAATGTACTCCCCAGAATGATTTTTCCCACACTTCCCACAAACTGGAAACTAAATTTTCTTACCACCAGATTTCATTGATTGTCTATTACCCATTTCTTTCCATCCAGACCACTTCTTCTCATTGTTTTCAAAGAACACATGATCATTAGAAAACTACATTTTTACCCTATCATCACATCAAACAGGTTTATCATAAATTTTTAACTCATGGAAGGCTAAATCCCTTTTGTGAGTTGGCATCAATTTTTATTAAAAATGACTGATTTTACTATTAAGATCCCAAATAATTTTTTGAGAATACCTTTCCAATATGGTGAAGTTTTCTTCATACACAACCACTGAATCTTACTCAATTTTTATTAAATTCATGTAATATTTTACCATCTTAATTCAAACCACCTTAGGAAAATATTTTTCTAGGAATATATTCTTAAATTCATTCCATTTCATGGCATCTAACTCCTCACTACCTCTGATATTCTTGATCATTAAACAACACTTGTCATATTCACCTTAAAAATGGTAAATAGAAAGAATAAATATTTGATTATATAAACAACCCATGAAATCAAAAATCTTCTCAAGGTAATTAATCCATCCTTCAGCCACCACTTGGTTAGATGATATACTAAAAGAAGGAGTGTGTTGCCTCAAAAAATGTTCCATTGTCATCGTATTATTTTGTGGTAACTCTGGTTCCTCTCTTACATGGATGTTTCTAAAATATCTATCCTACATGAACTTATGTATCACTATTAAAAACTACTCAGTTAAAATTCACACCATTCTGGGTTATAGATTTGGAAAGATGACATTCTCTAGGTTCCTTCCTACTTCAGAATCCTTGTTTCTTCTGTTAAAACTCATTCTAAAAAGACATATCATAGATGAAAATACATGGTAATATTCATATTCTATATCATTTGAAATTAACCATATAGAAAAAATAATTTATATTATTTTATTAACATCATCCAAACCCATAATATTCTCAAAATAATGCTCTAATACCAACTATAATTACCCATCCTTAAACATTATGTAATATTGTTAATTCAACTAGAATTTACTCATCTACATTCGAAAAGATCATTTAGGTATATAATTTTTGAGAATTAGGTCAAATGAAATACATTAAATCCCACAAGAATACAAACAAAATCCATTTCTTCCATAATACAATTTTTTAATAAGATGTGAATTAATTTCATGAAAAATGTTGACATTATTCATCTCGGATTCACCTTTTTTCTTATCTATCCTCCCTCTAAAAACATTTAAAAATGGAATGATCATAAATTTATTAATAAGGTACATAGAAAAAAGATAAACCATTACTCCATGAATACTTTTAATCCTATGAAATCATTTTCACATATACATACTTCTCACCCATAAATTATCATATAATTTTTGAAAACAAGAGATTTCCATAAAACATAGAAAACATAAATAAGAAAATATAGATAACTTTGGTAATTAATTACATAATATTTTATCCCTCAAGGATACCATATTATGTTTAACCCTTATGGATACCTTTCAATGTTACCCTTGTCTCTACCTTATGATGTAACCCTCACGGATACCTTCTAGTGTAATAATTATAGTTAGACTTAGAGTAACCATTATGGTCGAGCTCCAACATATAAATTCCCAATTCATTGGTGGGAGATATTGGTTCCAACACTAACCAAAAAAAATTATAGCGAAACAACACAAAATCATAAAAAATAAATCTTTTATAAAAATATTCCTTTTTAATTTTGTAAAAAATAGACAATTAAAAAATTATTTTTAAAGAAAAGTCTGTTACATAGGGTTTGTCTTATTTAAAACCTGTTAAAACCTCCTATATAAAGGTTTAAATAGTGTTATTAATTTACTAAATAAATATAATCATGTTTATACTACCTTATATAACCATATTATAACAAATTTCCACCCATTAAATTATAATATGTTCTTATTTCCATTGTTTTTGGTGAGTTCTTTTCATGGTTTCCATGGTTAGTTTATTATGGATTTCCTTATTGAATGGAATAAAAACTGAAGAATTTTAAATAAATTGTATTTTAAATTTTAAATAATTTTAAATAATTATATATGTTATTTTTTCTGATATGAGGATGAATCATTATATAAAATGTCAATAAAAATGATTTAATTTATTTTTGCGGTTTTTAGGACCATCATGAACTTATATCATTTTATTTAATATAATGTGTATATATTGGTTCAAAGACATTGTAAAACTTATAATATGTTGAATAAAGAAAATAAATGTAATGATGGCTTTATGACAATCCTTGAAGGAAATAAAATAAAATTATAGTGTATTGTCCGTGACGGCTGTAAATCAACCCATTACAGACGAAGATGTCATTTTTAGAATAAGAAGGAGATAATAAGGAGTTTAATGGTGAATTTTTCCATAAAAATGATAAAATTACAGTATATATAAGGTAACTAAGTTTTCCTTCCACTTGGATAAGGGGTTTTGAAGAGATAGTAAGAAAATAAAATAAAATAAAATAAAATAAAAATGGAAGAGGATTTTACCTTAGGAATTATTCACCTTAAGAACCTCCTTAAGGTGATTGGTTTTGAATTTTTGGTGATACCATTAGGTCTTGGACATGGATAACAGTATGGTAAAGGGAATTGGGTATAAAGTAATTTAGATACAATGCTTTAAGGTGTATGTTGAATAGTTTGTGGGGGTTGTATTTATAACGGAGGGGAGAAGTGTTTTTTTGATTATTTTATTCATTAGTTATTTTTTTTGGATCAATACTCTGAATAGTTTGATAATCATCCGAAAATATATTAAAATAATGGAGGATAGTTCGATATTATGCACTTAGATCATCCATATATCATCTATGACTCAATAATTCATGTGTTTAGTGTGTTTCGTAAATTATCATATTTCTCTTTTAACAAAAAATGTAAACTATTTTAGAATAATCCCAATAATTAAACCTAAAATTTTTTATATGTCTAGAATTTAAAATTGATCTAAATATTATGAAAATAATTTTATAAATATTTTAACTTTATTTTTTAATTAAAATCATTATTTATTTAAAACATGTCGATTATAAATTTATAAATAATTTTATGGAACACTGAAAAATTCTGTTAAGGTCCCATAAAATTATCTTATAAATACAAGTCAACAAAATATTATTTTATAATTCTATTTTGTGGAAATGAATTTTCTTTTAAATAACTACATTTATTATAAAATTATAAAATTATTAATAGTCATTTTTGTTTTACAAAAATACCAACACTAAATTTATCATTTTTAAAACATTTATTTATTTATAAATTCATTTAATTAGGTCATATTTTCATTTATAAGATGTATTAATTTTATTTATACTTTCTTAGCCGAGGTTACAATTCTAGTTGCGAGATTACTATTCATAATTATCATGTAACTATTTCTAACTTCATGTTACTATTCCATCAGCATAAATTCACTAATTTTTATAAATGACACTTATTTAATTATAAATTTTTAATGAATATAAATATTTAATTCTAGAATGAAAAATAAATATTAACTACTTGGGTTGTTACATCTCTGACCAAATGATAATAGAAAGTATGCTCCGATAAATTTTTCAATGAAAATAGTTATAATGATAGATTACATTGAATTTTAAAAAATTTGAATATATATAATGGGTATTCAAGTAACATCTCAATCTGTGTCAATTTAAAACATCATAGGTAACATGTATAGAAAAGTCATGATTCACATATCCTGTCACAATAGTTACTCCCATTGGAAGTGCATACATTATTACCTAAAAAAGTTATTGTAGTTATACTTCAATTTTTCACATTTATTAAGACACTATGTAAGAAAACTCTAAAACTAGTTGATCTTGAAAACCATTAGGATATATTTTTATTGATAATTTTTGCAATGGGGAGGATCTTTCCTCTGTCATTTTTTTCTATCATGACGCACTTAACTAAAAATTTGGTCGAGGGAAGTAAATAATGAGGCACCATACATATCAACAGATGTATCCAATTGAGAGGTTATTTATTTATATGTTATTAATATTTTGAAAAAAAAATTGAACTTCATTCAATACGTAATTATGTTTTATTTATTTTATTTCACAGATTTTGAAGCCATTTGAAATCATACATGAAATAAAAAAGCAAAAATTGAATGATCTGATTTTTAAGGATATTTAGAAGTTGAGTGTCTTAAATTTAATTATAAATACTTGGATGATATTTAGATAATGTTTAATTGAGTTTGACATGATGATGACACGTCGAATTAATATAAACTACATGGGAAATAGAAAATATTTCCATCTATTGGCCGAACAATTGTTATGATCTCAAATGTTACACTGAAAATAACAGATTTATTAGATGAACAAAGATATGTGCTGCTAAATAGTGAAATTTCAAAACAATTCATTAAAGAGATGAAGATAAAAAAAGATAAGTATGAAAGTCCAAACACAAAATGATAATGATATAACAAAATCTATTAATAAAGAGCTTGTAGAATGGTTTTCTCATAATATAAATTCATAAATATTTGAATCAATACGGATATTTTATTTACAAATTTTTTGAAAATATAATAATGTATATTTGTTTTTTTAGATCATGAATACTGATAATAAAGAGTGTTTTCAGAATATTTTATGTTTTTCAATCTAGTTCCTCTAAAACATGCTAGAAAATTTGATGCTTACAATTTTAATGGATTTAAATTTTATAAATTAAACCGGGAAGAGAGTTCAAAAACACACAATAGTTGTATATTTAAATTTTATGAATTGGAATTCTATGAGAAAATCAATTAATATTATCAAATTAGACTACCAAAATCATTTTCAGTTGTTTTATTCAAATTCTTGTGGGTCGATATTGCATGGTGTATTAAAAGAGATCCCATATAATTTACTTCTCTGAATTTCTCTCACTAAAGGGATGTAGGTGACTGTGAATTACATGATCGATATATCATATCATAACAAGTGAAAATGGTATATTATATAGAAGATATCATGGATTGAGGTTGGAGTGTAGTTGTTCACAAAAAAACAACTTGTATTAGAAGGGTGATGAATTTGATGATTTTTCATATAACATTTAATCCCCTAAAAAATAATAAAAAAGTTAGTTTTATATCATGATATTGAATATATTAGTCTCACAAGGGTGGATGGAGAAGATAAAGTAGTGATGGAGCATGAAAACAACATGACTAATGGTATTTATGATTTTATGTGTTGTTATCCATTAATTTATCATCCACTGAAGTTATATGTTTAGTCATTCATTATCATAGATATGTATATTTTTTTGTCGATAATGTTCTTCTATTAGCATTTATAAATTTTCTTTTCTATGTGACTTTTTTGAAATATATGTTCTAATGTAAATATTATTAAATTAAATTACAGGAATTGTAGGTAATAATTATTTCACTCATATCATTCAACTACTGATGTATGTCCACCTCAACCACACCGACAAGTGATGATCCATCGATATCCCTCCCTATTGAATATACGAAACCATTATTCTTCCCCATTCATCATATCTCACACCCTCTATTCCCTCAGCATCTGGTACATCCTCTTTTATTGCCCCATCAGTACCTGAGACATTTTCTCCCCATTCAACTGGTTCAACAATGAGAGAATAATTCTTGACTCCTATTTATTCAGGAGGATAGTGGAGGGTGATAGTTATAATTTCAAATTTTAATTTGAATAAAAATTTTGGACTTTTTTTATAATACAAACTATTTTTTCATAAAATATGAAAACAATATTACTATGGAGAGAAATATGAATAGTCCAAATCTATGGAATCTTAATGGAATGAAGATATATATCCCATTTTACTATTATGGGGTCCACATGGATAATGTCATGGGATTATTGGGCTAGATTCTAGGTCAGCTAACAGTAGAGCCAGTTACCCATCACATTACCTATACTTATTGAAGGAATGTGCCACAATCTTGGAAAAATGAAATTTTTTATTCCGGATAAAGTTATTCCTAACACATTATGATGTAATTGAATGTCAATTTTTTTATGAAATCATAATTTTTTTAAAACCAATCACTTTGTATAGATGTTATTCTACTTTACTACTACAGATATTATCACATGAAAGTGAACATTTGATAATTTTACTAGGAAATGGAAGGATTTAAAATGGAGGTTATGTAATGAATTCAAAAATTATTCATTGACCACTCATAAAATATATGATAAGGTACCTGAAGGGATACTTATAGAGAAATGAAGGTTTTTTTATTAATATCCATTTTCATGAGAATCATTTGGTATTTAAATATATATTATTATATTAATATCATTTTAAATATATAAATTAATATGAAAAAGATATGAAATTCCATACATTATGATTAAATAAATTGTCATTTATATCAGTTTGTTTCAAGTAAAAATCCATCACGTCGTGCTAAACAAGTCATCACCCACACTTCTGGCTCAAATAGTTTTTTCAAAAACATATCCAACCTAGTAATAATTTCATTAGTTTAAATATTTATAAGATAAAATTATATGTTTCATACACTAAGTTATTTATTTACATTTGTTTAATAAAGAAAAATAATTAATGTCACCAAGTCTCTCGAATAGAACTTTGGTTGGATGTTCATACCAAATTGGATAGGATTTATGTTAATGATCTTTCTAAATACTATGGGGTCTAAATTCCTTTTTGAATGTAATAAATTATTTACATTTATATAATTTCAATATTTATAAATTAAAGTTTGAATGATATTTTATTTATATGTAAAAATAAAAGATCTATGGGATGTAAATCATTACTAGTCTATATTGGTCTCATAGGATGATCCTGTTGGTCAACCCCTTTAGAAGGAGAATCTTAGATGCTTGCACAAGATGGGTTTGTGAGCATTACCATCAAAGGCCTTTGTCAAGACATTGAGGATTTCAGTAAAATATACCCATAGTTTTAGTTAATACCTTTATCAATATTCTTATATGGATTTTTTGAAATGAAAATGAAAATTCAGGAACAATACATTTAAAGATACAAGATTCAAAGGTTGTTGCTCTGCAGAAAGTATTGATTGCATTATATCATATGACAATGGGATATTT
Organism: Viscum album; assembly: GCA_963277665.1. Lineage (NCBI taxonomy): Eukaryota > Viridiplantae > Streptophyta > Magnoliopsida > Santalales > Viscaceae > Viscum > Viscum album. The sequence continues at coordinate 1,570,420,804 of OY728126.1, forward strand.
CCCCGATGATATTTCCTCTATGGATAATAGTGAGTAGATAAATAGAAAAACATTAAAATAATTTAGTTCAAAAACATTTGTTGGTTTTAAGTTTAAATTTAAATATAAAAAAATTTTAATTATCTACATAATTTTCTTGTAGGTGCCAGTGGTAGGGAGTGGAGATGGAGAGGGAGAGGGTGTCGATCAAAGTTCAGTAGGTAGTGATTAGTTTCCACATTGGATTTAGAGATGATGTGTGACTTAACATATGATAGGATAACACTAATATCATGATTAAAAATCCATGATTAGGTTTTTGGTAAAGATATATTTATATCATATACATTGTATGAAAATATATATTCTTTGTCCATTTTTTTATTATGATGTTTACCTTATGATTTATTTTCCCAGAATATTTGTAGATGAGGAATCATGACTCCCATATTTTTTTTTGTGTATATGATTTATGGTTTGGTGGTGAACTTTGATAGAGACTAAACATATAATTATTATAGTGTGAATGTTTCTTCCATTGTCTAGATTATGTTTTACCCTATGATATCATTTTATGTATATATATAATATTTTTATGGTTGCCTATATGATGTTTTATTTATTGGATGATGTCTCATGCATATATTATATGTTTAATATATATTTATAAATATATAATACTAATATTTGTAGTTGTTTTAGTTTATTATATATAAATTCATAATATTGATTTTGATAGGATAATGCCTCCAATAAATGTCATGTGATCATGGTGTTATTCGCCAACCCATAGCCTATTAGTGGTTATCCTATAGTGGAATACTCTTATTACTACTAGATTATTTTTTTACATTGTGAGTTGGTTCTTTTCAAAGTGGTATTATAGTGGTTGAAACCTATTGATTTTGTTTGTATTTAACAGCCTTCTAAGGATCAATTTGGAAACATAAGGATATAATTTAAGGTATTTTTACTTTTTTTGTAAGAACATGTATGAGACCACCTACAAGAAGGGTGTAAAAAATGATTTTAATATAATATTATTCTTATATTATGAGGTGACCCTAATACACATGATATAAAAGATTGGTTAGATTCTTTTTTCACACAGTTTATCTGGTGCAGACACCAACAAACTAAGTGAATATTCTTATAATGAGCTCCCTATACAACACAGCAAGGAATTTTTAAATATTCTTTTTCTTAGAAAACATGATGTGTCAATAGTGTGGTTCGATGTATAATTAATTTACACTCTTCCCATACCTAAAAATATTATACTCTAGTTAGATTTATTCCTCTTTCACCATTTTTTTGAACTTTAGAGATTTTAATGGAACCTATTTATTGTCCGTATAAAAAAGAGAGTTCTACTAATGATAGACATATTTCACTCACTCTTTCTATTTAACTGAGGTTATACTTGGGTTAAAATGAGTCCTTTTATAGGATTTATTCAAGTATATATGAGGCTAATGGTAACATAATTATTATTAATTGACTTACTCATTGAATTGATTTAAATATAATATTATATTGATGAATCTATTCTTATTATTACGATGTAATGTAATATTATATTTCAGGGGGTGTACGATAATTTTCCATTAATTTGAGGCTATATTATGAAACATCTTGCATTATATATATGAAGTTCATATGTTTTGTGTATGTTGATAAAATCCCTTGATGTTTTCTTGAGAGAATTTAATTGAACCTCTTTCTTGTATTAATAGTGGTGGAAAATTTTGTTCTTGATTTGTTGATTCTTTCCTTGAATTCATGCTAAAACTAGGTAGGGAGTGGTGGATAGATATTTTAGTGTTTGAGGAAATTCCAATTCATAGGATGTGATTTATATACAAGTGGTTTAGTGGATGATAACTTTACAGTGATTTTTTTCAGATTAATAGAGGGGGATCCCAAATAGCTAGTCTTAATGAATTTTCATTCCTAATAAGAGAGGGATATGTTACTCATGTTTGATCAATATATAGTGGCCCCACTCTCCTCCTTTTCATGAAGGAGCTCTTAAGTGGTGCTGTCGATTGAATAACATTATATGAATATATATTAATAATATTATATATAAGGTTGTATTTCCCCATGGATTAGAACATGTCATTCACTTACATAGGATAATAGTGGCTCTCCTCTATGATGTTCATCTAGAATATTGTTGTTCTGGTTATTTTGTTTTTTTATATTGTCATATTTGTATATCTTTTTGTTTGTATGTTCTGAGGTACATATTTTGCAGCTATTGTTTTTAAAATTGATATATAGTATTGGTTCAAATCACCGCTATATATTCCAAATTATTATTTTGTACTGGTTTAAACCACCACTATATAAGGTCGAAATTTTTTTAGTGGTGGTTTTTTTGTTTTGGGGGTAGTTTTCCCTCAAAAAAATATGATTTGATTGAGTCTTTTTAAACCACCTCAATTTCTTATACATTTTTTGGGAGGGAAAGCTGCCACTAAACAAACATTCTACAATGTTTTCTGAAAACTTCTGCTAAATAGATAGAACTGATGTGAGTTGTACGTCGATGCTAAATTTAGTGGTCGTTTTTGGAAACCATTGCAGAACAATATAGTGGAATTTTAACCCACTCCCAAAACCAAAAAAAATCATTTCTATCAGTCAATTTTTTGTATAGGTTTCATATAAGAATTCAAATAAAACCATATAAAGGATTATATAAAAAGATTCTTCATACTTCAACTTGTTGAGATGAATTTCTTGAAAGGAAAATTGTACAACCAAATCTTGTGGAAGATAAAATAGTGAAAGTAAAAACTATTCAGAATCATATTAAGGTATCTCAAAGTAGAAAAAAATAACCGACAATAACCAAAACAAGTATTTATAATTTCATGTGGAAGAGCATGTTTTATTAAAGGTTTCTCCTAGTTAGGGTGTTATAATGTTAGGAAGGGAATGGAAAATAATTCAAAGTTATATAAACCCCTTTGATATTATGAAATGAATTAGAGTTGTGTCCTATTGTTTAGTAGTTCCACATAACCTTTATAAACAACATGATGTGTTATATAGCTCATTATTGATGAAGTATATTCCAAAACTAATGAATCACCCTTTTAAAGAAATACTCTTGGAACCTTTTGAATATCCAAACCATATCTATAGAACTAGATAAAAAGTGCTGTGGAATGAGAAAACTCAGGTAGTGATGGTTCTTTAGAGAAATCGCATAATAGAATAGCCAATATATGAGCTGAAAGACGGTGTGATTAAAAATTAAACATATTTATTTAATAAATGAATTTTATAATAACTTTTAAGATGATAATATTTAATGGGGGAGAATGAAATACTCAATATCATTTGATAACCAGTAAAAAGCACATCCCTAGACAATTTCTTACTTTACATCCTGTTATTTTACCGTTATAACAGAAACAGTTGATGGGTATATCTAATATTAAATTCAATAAATTTTCGAAATTGAGTTAGATAAAATATATATAATATTTTATTTTAAAATTTTTAATTTTTATTAATATTAACCTTGAGGATTATTTAGAAATAGTTGTTTTTTGGGTTAATAGTGAAAAATATCGATTCTTGAGAAACTATCATTTATTCTCTATCAATCAAAAAATTTAAAATTAAAATTATGTTTTGGATTATATTATAATGTAAAAAAAGATAATTTATTTGAAACAATATCAATAATCCAATAAGAAACTTCATTATATTTGGTTTTGGTATAAAATTAATTTTAATGATTACAACACATTTTTCTAAAAATACAAACTTCATTGCAATTTTCAAACATGTTTTAAAATGAATAAATAAAAATGACTAAAATTGAGATGTGAAAAATGGTTCTCATATTTTTAATCCATTTTTTCAAAAAAAAAATAGTGATGTTAGTTTCTTTTTTTCATTATTAGTAACAATGGTAAAAAAGTTGTCACTATAATAAAGGTGTAAAACAAGTTATTTAAAGTTAAAACCATGTGATAAGGTCATAAAATATAATATTAATTCATATTGGAAGAGGTAATTTCAACCAGTAATGCTCTATATTTTATATTTAATTATTTAAGTCTCACATATACATGAGTAATATACTTATAATATTTAGTAGTTTAGAATAATTACATGTTTTTACCTCACACAACTTATACAAGGTCTCCAACTATACTATATTATTCTCTCCACATAAGACTTTTATCTCAAGAATAATCTATCTTAATACCTACCTATCATCTCAACCCACATCCTAGATTTACTGATCTCACCAAATGATCAATCCTTGAAGACATAAGGGGTAATCTAAAAGATGTTTTTCAAAAAAGAGGTATAACATTGAACCATGTTTTTTCATATTTATTACTTGCTTCACCTCGAAAAAATATTTTATAATAATGTTGATATGATAACATTATTATATTAAATATAATTTAATTTGCATGTGAGCCTCAACCTAGATGGTGAGGACTTCTTAAGTACATCCAAGCGACCCGGGATCAAATCCAGGTGGAGGCTTATTTCAAAGCACTGTAGCTGCACTGTACCAGTACTGTAGAAGGTACTGTTTGGCACTATTGCATCCGGGGCTATTCCCCTATTTGGGCCTTTGGTCCATTGATTTGTTCCATGAGTCCTTTAAGGCATTTGGGCCACCCAAACCTTCAGGTGAGTAAGGCCTTCAGTCCACCTCAAGGCCTTTGGGCCACCTTAAGTACAGATGTAAAACAGACAACCTACATAAAACAAGCTCAAGAAAGAGGATGAGCAAAGAGCTTTGACCATAGCTGAAGAAAAACAGATTGCATGAATGGGAGGGTATGGATCCTTTCATTGAGACAACCCTATGCATGCATGGAAAAGCCTATCTGAATAGCCTTGTGAAGTTAGATAGATGATTTCATTATGAATATGTTGGGGAAGAGTAGTTCCAAGTTTTATTCTGGGTTTTATGTAATATCTAATGCCTATAGGAAATGAATTCCTCTAAGTCCTACAGTACATGTAATACTTACACCTACGTGCCTTGTAAGTGTTCCACCACACCCCTTGAATGGTGGATTATCAAAATCAATACAAAAAGAAGGTCTTTAGGCCATTAGAGGGATTAAATATAATTTAATTTTATTATGGCGATGATAAAACCCTTTCTCTATCTCTTTTACATCTTATGGAAAATTAAAACATCACACGAGCAAACGAACAACCTTCCATCTCCATGTAGCTGTGTAATTAATTCTTCATCACTAATTAACTTGGATAGTTATAAATATAGAACTTCTAAATATATATTATATTTATGAAATAATTTATATTTTTTATTTATAATATCTCATCTTACTTCATACCCATTTACCTATTAAAAATGATGATGTTTCCCATGCGTAAATGTGGATTACCACCTCCACAAAGAGATGTCATTCATTTTTCATGTTTTACATTCATGAATGATTATAAATTTTTATTTAATGTATAAAAATGATAATTATATCTTGATTAAGATTATTAATGTAATTTAAATATGACCCATTTGACCATGGTCAATGTATCGATTTTATTTTGAGTTTATAAACTCAAGGACAACAAAATGTCTAATATGAACATAAATTATTTACTGACTATCTATAAAATTATAATAAATAAAATAAAATGGATTATTACTGTGAAATAAATCATAAAATTATTATTGAGAATGTATAAAATTATTATATTTTTATTAAATATGAGTTAAATTATGTATGTTGTGAGTGAGACTAAAGGTAAGGGTTTATTCTAAAATCTCATTTTTAGGGATTGTTTATGATTAAATATAAATTAAAATATGGTATAAGGAATTTAGATTTTATAATACTTATATTTTTTATCCTTCTTTAATATTTGTGTCATATATATATATATATATATATTCTTATCAGTTTCCTTTCTTGGGTAGTTAAACTAAATAATAATTTATCTTACGGAAAATAAACTATAATTTTCCTTTTGATAGGGAATATTTATCCTCCATATCCATCTTTAATATAAAATAGTAAATAATTTTATCACAATTATCCAATTATTTCTAAGTAAAATATAACTCTATTTTCCATACAAACAAAGATTTAAAATAATTCTTCTTATTATTTTTTGAATGAGGAACTTTTTAATTTTTACTATAGATGTGAAAGTAATCATCATTTTAATATTTATCAAATGAATTGTTTTTACACCATCGTAACTATTAATTTATCTGAAGATCCATTTCTAAAATTACAAGATTATTTTTTATTAAAATAATTTTCTCAATATTGTTGAGATTTTTATTTAAAATTTTATCAAAAGAAAAAAACAGTGTCTCATATTTTCAAAGATAGTATTGAATTTTATTTTAAAGTTATTTTCATCTATATCAATATCCTTTGATGTATTTTACGATCTAATAGGTATTTAGAAAAATTATAAAATATAAATTATTATTATGTATGAATTATGATCATGTGATTATATTTTTTGATTGTTAAAAATATTTACATTTCATATACTATTTTTTTAATATGAATGTATATTTGACTAGGTATTGTATTTTAATTCATTTATTTCATATGATTAATTTATTAGACCTTGTAATTGATGGGTGATACCCATCATATCACCCTTATACATTGGAATGACTCATACAAAAAACTAGTTTGGGTATTTAGTGTATGTCTTACATATTTATGAATGATATCCTGGCATGATGCTTTGAAAGAAGGATTATGATGTTAAAAGTAATTAATTTTATCATTATGAAACTTTTTATTATCATACATGTGAATATTTATGTGGTTATTCAATTCATGTATATATTCCCCTATTATGATCTTGGATATTTAGAATATCTGAATGTTTTTTATCTCTTTTATATTATTCATTCTTTATTTATTCTTAGATATCTTCTGGGGTACTATTTATTTTAATAATAATTTTATCTCACCCTTTATTGTGTTTTACATTCCCCAGGATACCGAGAAGGGATCTATGAATGATTATCAGGATATGCTGGATTAAATAACAAATTTATCACCAGAATGTTTGGTTTAGTTTTATATTTTCAAAAGTAATGTGAAGAAAATTTATTTACCTAGTGTCCTAGGAAAGATAACATATTTGAGACATTAGTATATTATCTCTTGTATCATGCACCAATGTATTAAGATAATCAGAGTCTTTGAGTTACTAGAGTTGTGTTGTTATAGTGGATCCAAATTTAACAGTTGGTATCATCAATAAATAGATATTTTGGGTAACTCATATGTATGATCTATTTCTAGATATAATATTTAACTATTATTATATGAATAGTTTTTTTTTTAGAAATTATAACTCAGAATAAATTTCTCTTCTTATTATTCTGTTTTTAATATAAAGGTTTTAATTCTCCTTCCATGGATTCAGGAATGTCCTAAACCATCTAAATTATTATGTTATTTCATATTAGTGTTATTTTCTATGTTTTTTATTTCTTTTTCATTGTATTAGATTATTTATTTATGATATTATTTCATATGACACTTTGAGGTCTGGTTTTTTTATTGGATACACTGAAATCTGGTGACATTGAGTTTAGAGATTCTAAAATTTGTTCTATATTCTAGGATTAAAGGGTGGGTTGTGTATTTAGTTTTTTAGAATAAAAAGTGGAATCAAATTTTGGTTTATTGGATCTTTTAAATAAGTGATATTATGTCTTGATTTCATACATATTTATAACAACAAGATGTGATCTATGTTCAAATTCTACTTCAAATATCATTTGGAGACTTATGGGAATTCAATTTATATCTTCAATGATTTAAGTTAAGTTGTATTATTATTTGACGGATGGAATTGGAAGAAGTAAATGTGTGAATTTAGAAGATCTGTTAGGTAGATTTAAATTTTTGGTGTTTCAAATATCATTATAAACTATTCTAGATTGAACATTATTCTCTATTTATGTTCTTGAAAATAAAATTGATGGAAATTTAAATATTTGAAATGCTTAAAGAATCACTTGGTGTTGATTGGATAATGTTTTCATGGAAATGGCCTTTAATGTCCAAGAGGTGAAAAAATTGATAATATTATTTATACATTGGGTAACATATATAATAATCCAATCACAATGAAAAAATTATTTATGATGTAGATACTCTATAGGTTGGAGATGGTGGAAGTAAATTAGATGATTTTATCAATGTTTTCAGAATGATTCATAATTATTTGAATTCCCTTGGTGTTTATTTTTTAGGGACATTCTAAGAATTTTTTCTTCTTCCATCACTAGTAAATTCTTGGGATGTGTTGGTAATCCTGTTGAGAAACTCATGTGATAATAATGAATTAGTTTTTGGGGACATTCATGATCTCATTATAAGTGGAGATATTCGGTTAATGGATGTACAAGAAACTAACTAAAATACCTTTGGTGAGGAAACTAGAGGATATTCTACTCAATGGAAATGATAAATGATGGTTGACGACAAGAGAAAAATGATATAAGAGAATGTTGTTAAGCTTAGAGCAATATGTTGGAATTATGTGAGAATTGAGCATATTAAGAAGGATCATAAAGACCATAGGTTCAATTTTGTAAGATCTACTTCAACAATCTCATATGAAAATACTTGAGATGAGGGTGATATCACTTTGTTTTTTGACTATTTCTACTCTATTTGTGTTATGAATAACTGATTATAGGGATTTATTTCACTCAATTTCCAAGAGAAAATGTACATAAAATTATGTGTCAAGAATGTTTTAAAATATCATATTGTGAACCTTAAATATCAGTATTTTATTGTAAATGTTTTTTGAATGTATAAACTATGATTTTATGTTCATGGAAGTTTCAAGTTGTATATAACGTGCCAAAATTATCAAAGTGCATAATTTTTACTGGTTAGTTGGATAAATTGGGAATCAATATAAGTTTGGTGGACAGATTTTGGAAAATCACATGAAGTGCCATTTTTGTTTCTATGATTTTGAAATATGGAATATTATATCTTACTATGTGTTTGTAATTAACATTAATTTTTAGATTAATAAATTCTAGAACAATGATGTTGTATCTAGATCATTTTGATCATATAGGTGAGAAAGTTATGAAATTATTGGATGTAAAAGCAATATTGAAACACAATCAAGTGGAGTATAAAATATGTGAAGTTTTTATCCTTGTGATTTATAAAATAGTGTCCATTATAATAGAAGTAAAGGACCCTAAGAATCAGAAGTTGTAGTTAGTCCATACATATGCATAGGGGTCAACGCGAGTTTGGTCTCACTATAGAACATTGTACTATATTACCTTCACCTATAATGAAACAAGAATAATGTAGTTTTTTCTCAATAATAATAAAAAAATTCAAAAAAAACATCATATTGTGATTCATGGTAAAAAAAGGATACCTGAATAATGATGAAATTATTTAGGTCTGACAATGGGGATGAGTATGAAAGGATATAGTTTTGAAGGTTGTGTTGTAAGGAAGGAATCTATTTTTAATAAGCTTTCCAATGATTCTAGTCCATAATGGTGTAATATAATGGATGAATCAAACACTAAATGTGAGATTCAGTTACATAAGGTGATATTCTAGTTTCCCAAAGGAGTTTTTTGGGGATGGAATTAATAATGAAACTTATCTTATGAACCAAATTCATTCTACACTATTAATGTAAAATATTCTAGATGAACATTGGATTGAAAATTTGGTATATTTATAACACATAAAAAATTTTACTTTTCCCCTATGTATATGTCGATTCCAAGGAGAGGGTAAATTTAAAAGTAGTTTCTTCGGTATGTTTCATTTTGGTGTATACTATAGGAGACATTAGATTATTTATCCCTGATAACTATTTTTATAAGGATATCATAATTTCAAATGTATTCTTCAATGAGATGATCCCATAGAAGGATTGAATCGTTCTAGATGTAATATTTGAGAACAAATAATTTTCAAATGTCTAGTTTGGTCTAACATGAATTTTACAAATCCAAATATGTTTATAAGAAATCATGTTTTAGAGTTTTAAAACTATCTAGGGTGTCTAAATAGATTTTAGTTTCTATTGGTATTGATAATGAATGATATATCATAATTATATAATATTGTTGAATCTCAAGATATTGTTATGAAATGAGAGGTAAATAAGGATTAGATCCTCTTGTTTAGTTATAGAAGTATGTCATTATCAAAATTATTTGTAAAAGGTTAAAATTTTACTTGAATAATGTTTTTCATATGGATGGTAAAGAACTCAAAATACCAAAAGAGATGAAAATACTCAATGAACTATAATTTTGGGAGAAATAAATAAATTATGAGATAGACTCCATTCATTTAAATAAAATAAGGGGTTTTATAGAAATTAGACAATGGAAAAGATAATTATAGAAAATATAGATCTACCAGTTAAAAAATAATTGGCTGGAAATGGTATAAGGAAAGGTTGGATGTAAATATTTTAAAACAAATGGACTGTTTGTATTTTAGTGCATTTTTTCCTCCTTATTAATCCCACAACAATTAAGAAGTTGTTCATAATCATTTCAAATGAGTGAATACATCTTTAAAAGATAGATATGAAAGTATCATTCCTTCATAGTGATTTAGAGGATGAAATATTTAGGGATAAACTTATATCATTCAAGGAATGTAGATGTAATATGGTGTTCAAGATCAAAAAAAATTGTATAGGTTGAAGTAATCACCCATATAATAGAATAATAAGTTTAATGTGTTTAATGTAGATAAATAATTAATCCAATGAAATTTGGATCATTATTTATTTTGAAAGTTGTATAATGATGGAATCTTGATCATATTTCTCTTTTCTATAGATGATATGATCATAGAGTATCAAAATGTGAAACCGATTGAGGAGCTAAAAGATGATATTTCAATTACATTTTCAATGAAGGATCTCTAGGTTACAAATTTGATTTTAGTGATATGGATCAGTAGGGACTATAATAAATGTACATTGATGTTTTCTTAATTTGAATACATATGATAGGTCTTTAAAGTGGTTGGAATGTATGAATCAATTCCTTTTAATTCCCATTTACCTAGACATTTCAACTTTAACATATATAAATATTCCAAAATGATGAAAGTGGAAAAGTACATGGAAATGGTTTTATGTACATTGGTTACTAGAATATTTATCTATATCATTTTTTGTACATTTACGTACATTAAATTTATAATAGGGGTTTTCATCATATTCGTAAAGAACCATGGAAAAGAACATTGGAATTCTATGATAAAGATAGTTCAAGGTTTGGTAGGATTATCACTATATTATATAATAAATGATCCATTTTAAGGTTTTATAGATCAAAACATTGGAGGATATATAGACACTTTTGAAAATATCACTGGATATGTGTTTCCACTCAGTGGTATAGTTGTGAGATAGATCTCCAGTCTACAACAAATAGTTACACAATCTATAATGGAAGTCGTGTACTCTGTAATCACATCATCAGTTAAGGAGATTATATTGTTGAATTTTTTATTATATGATCTCAAAAGTTATTCAGATAATGTACCATTATTATATAAATATTATATCATGATCTATATCGTTGAGAATATGGTGTTTCACACAAAGAATGAACTCATTTAACTGAAGTATCAATCTATCTATAAGCTTGTGAAATATGTAGTTATGGAGCTATAAAAATTATATAGAATTCATAATATAGTATAAATACCTAACAAATTCATAGTTTTGGAAAATCTAGTGTTGTTTTTTTCTTCATTGGGTCTTAATTGATATAATTATAATTACAGGATCATTTCCACTCTGGATGAAGATGAGTTAAAAAAGATCTTTCTAGAAAATGACTTAGAAGTCTGAGAAATCCTTGAAATCAGTCATCAAGTGGGGTATTTTTTTCTAATGAACTTTTGTGAGGTCTATTTAAAATATATTATTTTTTATGATAAACTTTATATGGAGGTTTTAGGAAATGGTAGTGGAAGTATATGAACTATGGTGGTCAAGAATATCAGAGCCTAGAATGTGGAAGCATGTAGTTTGTAAATACAAACTGATTCTTGATGGATTTGTTTTCCTAGTGACTAGATATATCATTTGGTGTTTTTCATGATCTATATAGTAATGGAGTGAAAATGTTATATTGTGGTGGAACTCCTCCAACAGCCCGAGGGACTTATATTTTTTATTTAAAATAAACCCCTTTTAAGGGATAAAGGGGAACCCAAAAGACTTCATGGAAATAAAATATTCATGACCCAAATATGAGAAAATAAACCCAGACTGACAACATGAATTAGCCCCTCCCCAGCATTTGGAACGTGAAAAAACTCTCCACCAATGCAGAACTATACAGCTAGAAAGTGTCCTATGTCAATGAATAGGCTTGATCCGATGGTTATCACCATACCCTCCCAATCATCCAAGTCTGTAAAGCCTGCATAAGTGAATCACCTACTCTGAATCCTCCATTGAGGCATATCCTAGAGGACAAGTCCAGTAATATATTCAAAAACTGAGTCTCGAAAACAAGCCAATATCCCACACATCACCAATGAATTGAATGTAAGGAATATAATGTCGAGGTCAAAGCCACAAAATCCCTACCACACGAGAAACCTCTGGCACACACGCACCAATATGAAAAGGAGGACGCACCGAAGAATGGGAATATGATTCTTCATCACCCAATACTGGAAGACCCAAAAGCGCATCGATGGAGAATCTTCTTGGAGGAGGTCCAAGCTGATCTGAACTAGTAGGGCTTCAATGGGCATGAAGATGTTAAGCTCAAACTATAGAAGAACCCTCATCAGATTCTGAATCTCCAAACCACATGAAGATGAGTGACCAACGAGGAGGATTGTATCAGTGAAATAGACGTCTCAAGAACCAATCAGCACATCCAGAAACAAAAAACACCAGCAAACCACAAAATACATCAATCTACAAAAAACCTAAGAAAAATAAGAACAGGACCTCCCCCCTCCCCCCTCCCTCTATGCTGTTTTGAAGCTCGCGCCACATCGCCCTGAAAAGACCCCTCCATGGATCTATCGCCGGTCCACTCTGGCTTTGAAGTCCAATGCTAGAACTATAGCTAATGCTGGAAACTGAGAGCACTCCAAGTCTGTCGTCGTGTCAGTCGTTGCAGGATCCTCCGTTGAGCCGGTAGCACACTAGACCTGGTGCCGAGCAAGACAAAACGTGAATAAACTAGATGCACCAAATCAGATCAGCTATAACTAAAAGGGTAGGTTCCCTCAAATATGAGATATTTGTTTAGATTTACAATTTTAATTTTATTATTTGAGTTTTTTCTAGCTCTATTCAATTATTACTAAAATATCATTCAATTATTCTTCTCTTATAATAATATTGTTTCAGTGTTCCTATGATAGAGTAGTGAAATCCCAAACCATATAAATGATTAATTTTTTCTATATTTGTGTACATTGTTTCATTATTCATTCATTCTTCAATCTATTATTCAGTGTTTTACTAAGTGAGAACTATGGTGATTCACGGTTTGAATTTGGAGTCTAGTTATACTCTCAAAATGTACTAAGATCCAGTTTCATTGAAGTTGAAGTATATAAACCTTGATCCATATTTTATTTTTTGGATGTTGGAATCCATATTCATGGACTCGGTGCAACATTAGACAACAAAGGAAACTCAAAATATTTAGTGAATATACATGAATAATACTCAACCAATATTATAGGTGAAGATTATACAAAAGTGTGAAAAAGAATAGGTGTTGGTGACTCTTTATCCATGGAATCTGAAAATGTGTCAAAAGATGTATTTGAAAAAAATAACTACTAAACAAGTTAGAAATTCTCATTTGTAACTCATTCAAGAAGATGAATGAAAATAAAATAGATTCATATATTATTTAATTAAGGATCGTTATGTTGAAAACGACAATATAAAGAGTGATATTTCAAAGATTAAATATCAACTACATGTGGCTCATGAAGAATTGAATATCTTTTCACCAATGATATTCAATGATAAAAGGAACTTGTCTTGTTATAAAATTATTTCAACAAAGTATATATATTTTATTAAAGGAATGAAATATTAATCTTTAGAAGTTAAAGATTAATTGTAAATCACTAAGTCTAATGTAGAATTATATATTATTAAAAGATATTAAATCATAAAGATTTTTAATTAAAATATTATTGAAATGTAGAATGAATTTAGTAAATTAAAACAATAATTAAAAAATAACCATCAATTAAAAAGTATGGTGCCAAAAATACCTTTGATATTAATGAAGTAGTGTCTGATATTAATAAGAGTCTAAAATAAAGGTGTCTGAATTAGGAAGAAATGATTTCTAACATAGAATTGCAGTTGTAAAATACCCAATAACAATTGATTAACCCCCAAGATAAATAAATAAAATTATTTTTAGAGAAAAATATTGATATATTGAATCTTTATGAGTAGATAAAGAAATATATGAAGAGTTAAATTTTATTAGAATTTAAGTATCAAAATTAAATCTGAATGATTCAGTTTCTAAAACCTCCATGATCAAAGTAAATGTGGATGATACAAACAAATTGATAATACATAGTAGAGAATATACAATAAAGTCTAAAAGTTTAAAAATGTTAATGAAATTGATGAAGAGTGGTGACTCAAAGGTGATTGAAACCATCAATAAAGAATATACCACAATGATATGGGTTGATAAGAAATATCGGGAAAATTATTTCTCAAAAAATTAAGGAAGACCATGAGTCGAGGGGGAGGCATATAAATGAAAGAAGTAATACTATAAATTTCACATGGATAATGGATATTATCCCCATAAATAATGATATAATAGAGGTCCCAAGGGTAATGAAAAAATATAAAAATACAAATAACACATTTTCTATTTTCATGAAAAGGATAATGTATTCATTGAATTACTATGACCTCATGGGAGAATAAAAACACGTCAAAAAATTTAGGAAGGAAAAGGACTTGTATAATATTCATAAAAACTATACATGTGGATTAGATCCGAACAAATGCATCAAAATACTATAAAATAGTGGCATATAAATATTAGTAAGACTATAATGATTGAGAATAAATGGTATTTTAATAGAATATAGTGGAATTATATAGTTAATAAATATGAAATATATGATTTCTATAATTATAAATCAATACATAAACAATTGATTCGCTAAAATATATGTATTTGACACTATATATAGTGGAAACACGTTTAGAAAGAAGTATTAATTGATCATTCAAGTAAACCAATGTCACGCGGAACATTTACAAGATTAAGGACCACCAAAATTATGATACAATTCATGTTTGTATAAGAGATGATAATGATAAAACATTATTTTATATAATTATAAGGTGACAATGAAGATACACAGTGGATACCATTTCATCACTAAATATAAGGGATTAATTCATGATATTCAAAAGTGATAAGTATTATTGGAATGTTATATTCAATTGATACTGATCTATGACATTTATTTTTCTCTAAAACCCTTTCCCCCATATTACATTTTCATTATGTCATAAATTGGGGAGAAAAAATCACATAAATACAATGTTATAATTAAATAAAAATAGTTATTTTTATATTTGACTATCCAAGGTGAGATTGAATTAAATGAGAGTTGATTTATTATTAATACTAAACTTTGTTTCAAGTGTTTCATGTGTTTAAAATATAAAATCATGATTTATGGTGATTATATACTTAAAAATGTAAATGGGGGATTTGTGACCCCATGAATTCCACATTTCATTTGTTATCAATATCAAAGTGGATATAATATATTATAGAGGATAGAGGATATGATGACCCTCTTTATGATCGTAACATGTAAATGGATGATTCCGTGTAAATATGAAGAAGACTATGTGGTAACCATGTAGATATCCACGAGAGAAAAATATCCAAATAGAACTTCAGTGATCCACATAAGTGCGCATACAACAAATAATTGAGATTCTTAAGAAACATTGACCAATCTAGTGATGTGGTGGTGAGATCTTCCAACTCTTAGTAGACAATGGGTTATAACCTTTTAAAAGTCATGTTCATGGATTCCCAAGACTTTAAAATAATGGTAAATTAATTATAATCATATTTAATATCATTTAATTTACTGGAATTTATTTGTAGGTGTACCATGATTTTAAATGAAGAAGCACATGCGTCTAAGATGCATTGAGATCGTTTAAGGATAAATTATGATATATTGAAAAGGTTATAAGGATACTATTAAAATAATATAATATGAATCATTGTTGAAGTACTATATCAATTATTAAACATGGTAATCATGAGTAATATCAAAGGGATAGTTTTAAGTGTGAATGTTTTTTTATTCAAGTGTACACATGTCAGGATATATTTGGTTTAGGGTCCTTCCAAGGTGCATCACTTATGATTTGTATTAAATATGTATGGTCTTAAATTCTATAAATCATAGAATGTTATACTTATTTAAGGGTGTTAAAAATTAAATTCATTATTCCAAATAAAACACTTGATGATGGAGGTTTGTGGAAATGCAATACATTAGTTCCCATGTGTTTCATTTCCTGAGGATATAAGAGATTTAGGAAGCCAGTTCCACAATAAATACTCTTGAGACTCATAGTAAAATAAATTTAGTGTATATTAATGAAAATAATGGATTTAGGGAATCATGATTTAGTGGGTGAACATTTCTTTAAGTGGACTTGTTCATATGAGACAATAGTATAAGGCTTGTGTATAAAGGAACTCCGCATGATTTTGAAACAGGGTGTACTATGAAGAGTTGTAACGTAGGTTAATATGAATTTATAATAACTGATAACAATCATAAAATATTTTAATATTATAAAAGATTAATATTCAAAAAATATCACTTATAGAGAGGTTTGGAACTAAAATTAAAGAAAATAATTTAACAGAACATTCATTCAATAGTAGAATATTTTCTTCATCTAGAAAGATTTATTTGTTTAAGAATCATGGATATTTATATAGATTATATTTATTTCTAAATATATGTACACACTAAATTTATCATTCTAAATAAATTTTAATCACCTTTATCAATGTTCTATGTCAAATTATATCATTCATAGAAGTTGTTGTCCAAATGTTATTGATCATGAAAAAGATAGAAAACTGAACTTATAATAAAATACCTTAATTACACTCTATCAATAAAAATTTAGACATACTATATGATGAATTTAACATGTAAAAAATCATCTAGATTTTATTTCTAGTTTAAATTTTTTTTACTCTTTCTGTAGAGGTCCTGATAAAATGACTGCAGTGCAAGATAGAATTCTTAATAGTTTTTCAATATACTATCCAGAATCCCAAATAGTTGATACAGGTAAACTTTTGATCTATTTTTTATTTCATGAATTTATATTAATTTTAGTCTACTAATAACATCTTTTGGGTGTGTGGATCATGCATTATGTTCCACTAATGATGTTTTCCATTTAAAGTACAATAGTAAACTAAAAATTAGATTTGATGAATTAATTTAAATTTTAGACTACGATATACTATGATTCAGGATCTAGTTAAAATTATTAAAAGTGGTAAAAAAATATTTCCCTAAGATTTATAATATTAAAATAATTATTTATGTTTATGAATTTGTATAAAAACAACAACATCCTGAATTTATGGCAACATGTTTTCTATTACAAAGTTTGGTAAAGTTAGTGAAGACTTAATTAAAGTTGTACCCATGAAAATGAATAATGATTTCATAATATTTTTAGAGTTTTAAAAATGATAAATGGATAGGTGATGAATTTTTATAGTTTATATCATTGTTTTGGAAACTATAATGTTTGTACAACACTATTTGAGATCAACATCCACATAAGAACAAGAAATATGACTTATACACTATTTATGTACAATTTATTTCTATAACATTATATTCATATACGATGAATAAATCTTCAAACATCACAATAATATATTTAATATAATCAAACGGTTTTTAAAAATACTTATTATTTTTAGAACTCCTATAATATCATTACACTCATAAGAATAAGAAGAAAAATAAAACCTCTTTAAATTTTTTGTCTTGTAGGTAATATTAATTATTGAAGAGAGCTTGAAGATTTTTATCCCTCATATTGGAGATAAATTTATTCACATTATAAAACTTTTAAGAATAATAAGTATAAGTGATAACCCATTTTTTGTTTTTATTATTCCAACATTCAGGTATTGAAGTAAACTCACTTGTATTCATTGTTTTAATAATTGAAGTTAATGAGCTATGGAACTAGTCATAGGGGATTGTGAAGTAAAGTGTTTACATAAATAAGGAACTCATTATATAGATATCCTCATTATTTTATCATCTTGAGGTTTCATGTTGGTATCACCCCATTTCTTCACAATCTTGTTGAATTTGATAAGTTCTTTAAGAACATGTAGTAAGTGTTTGAGTTTCCCATACACTTAAAATTGAGTATAACCATATATATTTATTCAAAGGGATTTCAAGATATAAAAATAAAATGAAATTATAATTTTGATATCCCTTAAACCATACCATGGAATAGAGACTTCTCAAAGTGTGGTGAACCTTGTAAAAAATCAAATGTGTTGCCCATTGTTTTCAGGTTACTCAAATTAATGTGTGAGTGATTCAAAATAAAACAATTGAGTAGAATATCATTCACTATAAAAATGGAAAAATTTGTTTTAGAGTAATTCTTTGGACGTTTAAGAAGATTTAAATTGGGAATAAATAATGAAATCACCTCTTCCCCCTCTCAATGGTTAGTACACTTCTAATTGGACCTTCAGGTTATGATGTGTGGTGAAAGTGAATGATATATGTTCTAAAATGAATTTTGGATGATATATTAAGAATTTGTTATATGGTTTCAATATATGTTACATATGATGTGACTTAAGTTTAAAAATCTCTAATTCTATGAGGCTTTACTTCTAGTGAGATATTTTTGGAGTTGTTCACTAAAGAAATAAACATGACATGGTGGTTATGACTGTGTCTTGGTCCACCCTTTTTTTTAACCATGATATGGTAAGATTCACCATGTCATAATGTTATTTCATGGCTATTAATATGTTAATAATAATGGAAATATATTCTTTGTCTAACATTTTATACATTATAAATTTTTATAGTAATTATAAGATAATAATTACAAGAAGTTTATGTTTCCAAAAAAATAATTTAAATATTTTAAAAAAAATTGGTGAATTAAATAAGTGTTAGTGGAAATATTTTATAATTTAGTGAAATTATAAATTAATATAGGGTTGATCATATATGTTCATGTTGTACAAATAATATGTTTCATCCATTATCATTTTAGTGACTCCATTTAGAAAACCTCAAATCCAAAAAAATAATTAGTTTTTGTTTCTTAATTTTGAATATGGTTGTGAAAAATCATAGTAAAGAGGGATATCATTATTGATCATTAATATATTTCTGAAACCAATTGATAACATATGATGAAGGAAACCATATGTTTATATATAGTTATCTATAACAAACACTTGTTTGAATCTCAAATCAGCTTGTGAAATTTATGTTGTTTTTTCTTCATTTTATTATTAAATCTAATATTATAGATGGATTATGAGTTTTTTAGTATTTTAGGGTTGTTTTAAAATTATTTTGGGATGAATATTATCACTCTAAAACCATTTATAAATGATATGGGTTTCTATGTGGTGTTTTGAACTGTATTTTTATTTTAGGAACAAGTGTTGGCTTCGAGTTTGACATGTGGTTTAGGTGTCTCCAAGTGTTGGAGTTTGAGTGTTTGGTGGAAGTTGAATTTTTTAGTTATGTTAGAGGAAATATTATTTACATTCTAGTTGTTTTACATCTATATTGGAATAATTTAATTTTTATTGTTCAAATTATTTGATTCTTGTTATGTATGATTTTACTAAATCCATGTTCATTGTTGATGAATCATGTAGAATTTTTATTGCTTTTACATTCTTGAAAATGGGATGACCTCTTTAATCCCTATTTATAATCTATAAATTTTGGGTTTCTTCCCCATAAAAATTTATAATGATGAGTTTTTAGTATAGCCTATTAAGTCCCCTTAGTTCAATATCAAGTGAATATTCTACCCATGATTTGTTCATGACATCACCAATAGTTTGTAGCCTCTGGTATATGATAAGGACTTATTAAGGTCCAGTGAAATCACAATATTGCTCATCATTTGGCAAGGTGGTATCAGTGTGTTATAGGTGTTATTATATTTAGATGTATCATGAAATTGGTTAATCATGATCCACATGAATTATTCTTGATAAACATTATGACTCCATAACTATTTACTAACGAGGATAATTATGTTTATATAAAAATAATTTTAGTATTAAATATATTTGTAGGATTTTTAGGATCTCAGGATCATTATCTCATTAAACTGAAGAAAATAATTATATTAGTAAAAATAGTCATGGTGTATGTGTAGTAACTATATGAGTCAATGTTTTATGAAATAGGGATACAATGCAATTTTTCATGTGTTTTCATGAAGATGATTGGATACAAAAATTCTTTATTATGGTATATATTTTTGATTTGAAAATTTTTGAGACTCTAGAAAATATTTCCAATTAAATATAATATTTATAGAAATAATTTGAAGTGAATAATATTGAAAAAGATAGATTTATGCCTTGGATTATAAGTTAAGAATCTAGAAGATGATATTTTTAAATTATTCAAGATATTATGGAAAAATTATACTAAAAAATTATATTCATAACTAAAATATATTAAGATATCTAATGGTTATATATTCTCTTGAAATTTAAAAATATAATTTTTCTCATATGTTCCTCCAGGCATTCCTCATATTCTAATTTTATTGCGGTTGAAACCCATTTATCCCTACTTTTTTCTCTTCAAATATTTCCCATCAAGTTAGAACTATTTTAGTCTCATCAGTACAGATAATTAGTTATCTCGATATGGTGGGGGTGGATTGTGGATATGGTGCTTTGATTTCATTATTTATTGGGTTTTTTTGTTTTTTTCTCAGTTTTCCCCATCGATGCTCTTGGAGGAGGGTCTTCTTCACTTATATTGTTCTCTGGTATCATGATCTTTCATGTTATATCCCTTATGGTTTTGCAATATGGATCTCAAGTTGAATTGGGATGGTGCAACTAAAATATGGATAGTGATCCCTGAGAGCATAATTTTCATTGACACCCGTTGTTCCTTGGGTATTTATTGTTTCCTTTTCAATTTGTCTTTGTTGTTTTCTATGGAATCTCTTGGTTATTCTTAATTTTTGAAAATGATGAATCTTAGTGTGTTATAATGGTCAATCTTAGGCAAATATAGTGATCCTGATGAAGTTCATAGCTAATTGTTGATGAACTAGCCACATCCAACAATAATCTGGATTCATATTCCATATCTCTTATCCAAATTGGTCTAATTGGATTGTCTGTATAAAGTTTTGGGATTTGATATTTGAGTGGTTGATGGGGTTAAATAAAGCTAAACCTACATAGTCTTAGTCCCTTAGGTTAGTGTACGTTATGGTTTTTGTTGTTTAATGTTTTTCTTGTTCATCATTGAAAATGTTCTTATTTCATATGGTGGTGGTCCAGATAGAAGGTTCTGTAAATGGTTGTTCTTTTCTATTGATGACACCACTCCTACTCTCAGACAAAGATGTTGGATATTGAAAAAAACAATGGTTGATAAAATTAGTCATGGTTTAATGGGTATTCTATTTTTTTTGTTCTGGTCATTAACTCTATTATTGATCATGTGGTGATAGTCATGGTAGTGAACTCAGGATAATGATGGAAGGCAACAAGAATTTGTTTTAGCTTGTGTTTCAAGGATTAACATCTCCTCAAGTTCCATGTTCTTGATTTTTTTTTGAGTTTCAAAAGTTTAATTTGGAATCCTATAGTAGTTTTAACATCGCCTAATTTTTTTGGTTACCACTCAACCATAAAACATATTCCTGATAAGAAAAGAGTTTTCAGTACTAGATTATTTTGATAAAATCCTCAAAACTAGATAAATCTTCCTTGGATAAATATTATAAAAAATATATTAAAATTTAATATATAGTTAATTTAGAATAATAATTTCCTTATCTTTATAATTCATTCTTTTTTGTTGATGAAATCGGTGGTTTCCTCTTATAGTGATACCACTGTAGCAAATAATCTAAATAAAAATTCCTTTAATAGTACCCATACATGCTCTATAGTTCATATAATATCATCATTGTTATTACAAATAATAGCCTGATGGTACCAAATTCCTTTCTATATTTTTTAGTGATCTCAACAAGAATTATCTTAGGCTTGAAGAATTCATTCCCTTTTTCTCCCAATCATGATTGGGAGGAGGAGGATTATCCATCATTCTTGATATTTTTATTTTAAATTTCTCTTGAGGTATTTGAGATAATTATCTTAGAAAATCAATTGTGAATAATTCTCACCATCCAATAAAATGATTAAATTTTATATTACATACATATGGTTAAAAATTACTATTTCTACTAAGGCCATTAAAAAATTACTTATCCTAAACAATGCCTATAAAAAATAATTATATTAGTATAATTATATTCTATGACTGGCAGCAATGTGGGGATATTTAAATATAATTAATTAAAAAAATAAATCCAAATTTAGTTAAATGATATTAAATAAAACATATCATATTAATAGATGCCTTAAATTATCTTTTCAATGTTTCCTGACATTTATAAAATAATTAATAATAAATATTTATATAAATAAATATATATTTTTATATAATTTTTTAAATAAATAAATAAAAATTATATTGACTAATTTGAGGACAAAAGTTTATTTAACAACCAACTTATATATATTCTAAATCCAATAAATTGTGATTGAATTTATGTTATTAACCCAACTGAAATAACAATTAAACCAAAAATCATGAATAATATCTATTGTAAATATTAAATTTGAATATTATTTAAATAAGATCTCATGTACACATAGTATGTAACACCTAGGCCTATTTCTTAATGGGATTTGGTGAATTTCCCTAATGTCCAAGACTAATGTATAAACACACATCAAGGAACCCATATATAAAGAATTTAATGACACAATGAAAATAAGCTCATATTAACTATTACTATGTAATATAATCCATTGGTCTTGATATGTCATCAAGAAGGTTTCCTACTTGAGTCATCAGCCTATATGAATGACTGCATTTCTTTAACTACCTAAAATGAACTCATCAATAAAGAAACTTATACATTGACATAATTATATACTGATATTTCCATGAAATGTCTAGTAATATCTACATCCATTAAATAATAATGGAAATTTATTTTTTAAAATTATTCAATTAATTTTATATCACTTATGATGCACCCAACATATCCAACTTATCTATCAGAATATGTCATCAAGGTTTTCAATAATACATCAAAGTATATGGTCCATGATATAAAATAATTATAATCTTAGTTATAAGGACCAATAAAAATGTATAAAAATTTGAATATCCAATGATACATATAACATACGGAATTCCAATTGATAGTTATGGCCTCCTAACCTCCTCTCTTGGAGATTACAAAGTGTCAAACTCCAATAAAAAGGACACATCCATTTAACGGAATCCAAAACATGATAGTCAAAAAATCATTTGTAACCTATCATATGATGTATCTTTGACCATAAGAGATGCATTTAAGAATATTTTAATGGAATTTCTAGGTTCTCATTATAGTTGGGGACAAATAAAACCTTAGGATGTGATATATAATCTAAGGAAATTATTGGTAAAGAGTCCCTATCATTGTTTTTTGGTTCCTTTTTTTGAAAAAATCAGTTGAAAAACTATGAAAAGGTTTATTTCTAAAAAAGGTGTTTGATGTTGGGGAAATTTAACAGTGTTTTCTA
This sequence comes from Viscum album, assembly GCA_963277665.1. Taxonomy (NCBI): domain Eukaryota; kingdom Viridiplantae; phylum Streptophyta; class Magnoliopsida; order Santalales; family Viscaceae; genus Viscum; species Viscum album. Next base: position 1,570,444,769 of record OY728126.1, read on the forward strand.
TAGTTTTGTTCATAAAATTTTAAAAAACAATTTGTGAAAAATGGATGATTACTACATTGAAAAAATTTCAAAATACATAGCATCTAGGAATAATCAAAAATGAGTTTTTAGTCTGGTAACAGATGATATATAAAGTATGTGGTGACCGCAAAGGGAACTCGCGATATGTATGTGATGTTCACAGGAAAGGAAATTCCCAAAAGGGATTGAACTTGCATATAGAGTTTATGAATTTTAAAAAAATTTCAAGATGATGGATATTCATATGTGATAAAAAGCTGGTGATTTTTGAGTCCACCGTAAAGGGTGATCATGATTTTCAAAGTATTTTTACATAGTGGTTGTCACAAGGGAAGTTATATGTTATTTGAACTAAATAAGGGGTGCAGTATGTGGTGAAGGATGATTCACAAAAATAATTAAGTGTAATTTATATGATTTTTTAAGGTTTCATTTCATCAAAAATACCCCAAATCACATAATTTTCATGGAGATGTTTTTATTATATAGAATCATAAATATATAAATATCAAAATTTCTAATTTTGTCTCACAATAGAGCTGAGTTCATGAAGCAAATTTAGTTCACAAAGGACTGTTCGATTTTGGTGCATTGTGTCTTAAAAATAAGAGGGATTTAATAAAGGAATCCATCTATGATTCAATGTTATTTTTCAAAGAACTCACACCACATTGTTCAACGTTATTTCATATAGGGATTTAGGTGGTTTTGAAAGGAATAATAATAGTTCATGAAAGAATTTTTTGTATAGAAAATGTTATGCAATAAATAGGATTTCATGTATTTGGTGAAAAAATAACTTCATAGAACACCCACATATGTTTGAAACAATTCCAATGTTATCCTTATCGATGTGAGAATATTCTAGAGGTGCAGTTTATTTACACATATTGAGATATCATTGAGATTTCAAATTGTGAATAATTGTAGACTAGGGGTATAGTGAGTCTACTCTGAACATTATAATATCTATGAACTTTATTGGATTTAGTATGTTATCAGATTTTATTTTTATGATCTTTTAATTATCCTATTAAATGTTGAACCAAGAAAGAAAAATTTCCCCATTATTTTTTTGATTTATTTTTATACAATGTTTTGGGAAGAACAGAGAAGAGGGTTTTGTTTTAAGGATGAAACAAGATCCAATATAATGAATTTCTTTAATTTTACACACCCAAATTCACCCCCACCCCATAATAGTATTTAACCTAGTGGGACAATAACTGGTATGAAAGGAAAATTTTAATGTTTTGGTACTCTATCTTGGTTGTAGTAATGGAAGTTGTAAATCACACAAGGATTCTGGTATTTTATGGAAACAATTTTCAACTGAATTCTAATATAATGTATGTTACTTTTCATTTTTAGATATGGATTATTTTATAGCTATGATTCATGGTATTTTGACTAGTATGAATTTTGGGGTGTTGTTAAGAGAAAATCTTAGTGAACTAGATGCCAATTCTTGAGTAATCAATGCATTGGGATGAGAGTTATCCAACACAATCTGCATGAATTTTATTTTTTTTAAATCATCTAATTTTATATGGAGAAATCTGATACACATATATTAAGGTAATTAAAAATGTTGAATAAATTTATATGGAATCGGTCTGAGGAATTGAGTATTAACCACGATGAAAGTAATTATGAGTTATTTGTTCAATTAAATGTTATTATGGGGGACATGCATGGTCTTATAGAAATCCTTCATGATGTAAAAATATCCAAGCACATCCAAAAATATTTTTCCCCTTGTTCAATTTGAAATTTTATATTCTTGAGGATAAAGATCCAATGGAGCTGATATTGGATGGTTTACATAGAACTCTTTTCACATATGAGATGAGAAATAAGGATAATGAGGTTGTGGAAAAGGGGAAGTTAGATGAGGTCTCTTGCAAGAACATGAAGAATCTCACCATGGTCAAAATCCCATAATAAGAACATTTTGATGAAGTAATGTCATTCCTTTCCTATAATCTACAAAGGGGGGAGTAGGATTTAAAGGTAAACATCTAATTTCCTGAATTTTATGGGGAATGGATGGGAACCATACAACAAGGTGTTCCAAAATGTTTCATGTTAATGATGAGCATGATGAAATTTCCATGAATAAATGTTCAACCAATGAGAAAGACATGATAGGTACAAAATATAATTTCTTCATGAATAAGAATCTTCTTTCACTAGAAATTAAATTTATAGAATAAATTTACGTATAATACAATTAATATTTCAAATATCATAAAGAAAATATTATGGTGGATATTGTGGGAAATTACCAGAAAAGGGAAAAGAGTGGTGATGATGAAAGAGAAGCGTAAGGTAGAGTTGATATCTCGGTGGAACTTGAAATCATACTTAAAAAGATACATGTTTAGGAAGAAAAAATTAAGAAATAGAATATATTTTATTATAATGTCAAACTCAATTTGTATCAAAATAAGAAAATAAGTATAAACTAATCGAATAAATTAATAATCTCATATATAAAAACCCAAAAAATATTTATAGGGACATTGAGTAAAAGATCAAAATTAAAGAATGGGTCATGAAAATTGATGGTTTCACTAATACAATGAATTATTGGGTCAAATGTAACAAAGATATCGAGGTGTATGTTTTTTGTCTAAGATAAAAAGTTTCATACTAGAAGAAACATTTAATTCTTATCCCGACTTCAGGAAAGAATAACACATGGAAAATAGAGATATTGATAGTGATTTATAGGGGTCTTGTAAAATAGAAAAATGACAATTAGTAAAATAAAAAGACATATTACAATGAAAGATATAGTGTGAGACTTGATAAAAATAAACATATGTAATGGTTAATTCCAAACCCCAAACACCCACTCTAAAATTGAAGGTTTATTTAAGAATGATTTAGAATCAGAACATTCATATCATAAAGTTTTGTGATGAGTATATGTCTTAGGTATTGAAGGTTTTAGTCAAAACATTCTAAATTTCATTCAATGGGGTTACTTTGTAAATGCAATAAAGTTTACCAAGAATACATGTATCATAAATGTAAAATACTAAATATTTTTTATGAAAGGGAACCATTTGAAGGGGAAGGTTTACATATTAAGTGGAGAAGAATAAATGTTATTTATTTCCTTGGAAGAAGAAAACATGTTGTGGAATTAATTTCTTTCCCATTTGGTTCAATTAGATGTTGAATATCTATTTAAAATTTATATTTCATGAGATATATCTAACTTATCTTGGATTATACACACACATATGATTCCTATCAATAAGGGAAGATGACTCAAAATATATACAAGATCAAATATTAAAAACATTTCTTAAACTTGTGCATATTGGTTTGTGTGGACCAATATCATCAAGATCTATTGATGGTAATAAATAATATGTTATTTTCCATGATGATTATAGTGTTACAGATTTTATATTGGTCATTTCTTACCAGTATGAGGAGTTCAACTACATAACACAATATCATAGTGAAGTTAGGAAGATGCTTGGATATAAAATTATAAAATTATAAAAAGATAATGGCATATATTTTACCAAAATCTTTGTTGAGGATTATAAAAAATCATGGGATAAGGAACTAAATTTCAGAAGTGACAACTCTTAAACAAAATGGTGTGGTTGAGGAGAAAATAATATCATAAAAAAACATGTATGGAATTATACTTACTAAAAAATACCTATCATTAATGTTTTGGAAGAAATCATTCTTGTAAATTTTCTATATCTCTAATAGTGCCCTATTGTATATAAAAGAAAAAAATATTCTATATGAGCTTTGGTATGGAAGGAAGTCGGAATTTAAATTATTTAAAAATTTAGAACTAAATGTTTCATTCTAAATAAAGAGAAACATAAGATGTTTCGATGATATAAAGATGAATGGATATATATTGGGTACTTAGTAAGAATAAAACAACATAAATTATATAATAATAAGTTAATAAATGTTATAGAAAAGAATAATGTTGTTTTGGTGGAGAATGATCAGAATCTTCAATAAAATTGTGATATATTTTTCGATGAAAATGGTGAGGAGGAGGGAAGTTAAAAGAGGGAACAAGTGGAACATTTAGATTTAAAATAATATAATGATGATGATAAAGGTGAAATCAAACAATTGTCTACACAGAAAATGAAGAGCCTAGATTAGATTGATATGAGTAATATCATTATTGATCAGACAGTTCCAGTGAAAAAAAAGTATAATAAATTATTTATGGAATATATCATTCTTATCACATGTTCGTTTGAAATGTTTTCATGGAGCTACTAAATATGAGAATTGGGTTCAATTGATGAATGACGTGCTTGAAGAAATTTAGATAAATCATACATGGGAGATTATTTCAACATGGTAAAAAAAGAATCATTGAAACCAAATGATTATTTTTTAAGAAGATGGATGGAGACTATATAGTTATACAAAAAAAGAATGACTAGTGTATAAGGGATACACCCAGATGGAGTTCATTGAGGTTGATGAAACATTTGTACATGTTGCAAGGATAGAGACAATTTGACAATTCTTATCTATTATAGTCCAATTATAATTAATGGTTTTTCATGTGGATTTTTAATCAATGATTTTAAAAGGGTTTCTAGAAAAGTAAGTGTACACAAACCAACCAGATTTATGCCTCATTCATAAATATGAAGATAATGTTTATCAGATGATGAAGGAATTTTATTGATTGAATTAGGAAGAAAGAGAATGGTATTCATGATCTTGTTAATATTTAAAGAATCTGAGTTTCCATTATAGTATAGTTTATTACTATCTCAATAAAAATAATGAGAGAAAACAAATGAATATAGTTCTTTTCTATGTCAATGAAATAATCTTTGGTGGATGAAATTAAGCATAGTGAAAAAATTTATTGAATTCATGAAATATGAGTTTGAAATATCAATAATTGGTGAGATTACCTTTTTACTTGGTTTGTAAGTGATGCAAGGAATTCATGCCATAATTATTTTTTAGTTAAAATATTCTATGGTTGTTTTAAGAATATTAAGAACAGATAATTCCAAGGAGATAAAATCTCTAGTAGCTATCTGGATAAAATTTTCAATGGATGATAATGGAAATTAAATTAATATCACTTAATACAAGTATATAATGGAAGAATATTGTACTTAATTAAAAAATAAGAAAAAATTATTTCCCCATATTCTAGGTAGCAAAGTGTAAATATAATCCCAAGGAAATCCTCCTACGTGTAGTAAATAATTATTCTTTGGTATATCAAATTCAAAATGCAATTTGGTTTTTTCTATAACAAATAATATATATAAGAGTTATTTGGTGACACATATATATATTGGTTCAGTTTATAAAATGATAAAAACTCAATGTCATGTGGTGCATTCTATATTGGTTGACTGTATATTTCTTATCAAAGAAAAAATAGATTTTCATTTCTCTAATATTCATTGAAGATGATTATATTATGGTCACTCATTTTTTCGCATGGTTATTATGAATAAATAAACAGCTTAAATATATGTTATTTTAAGTAAACTCTCTAATTGGAATCAATTATGATAATCAATTTGAAATAAATCTTAAAAAAACATGTCCATCACTTAAGGAAATAAAAAATTGAAATCAAACATCACTTTATCATAGAGAAAGTGGAACATGGGAAAGTGAATTTAGAGTATGTTCCAACCAAACTACATATTTTAGACATCACAATAAAGGCCTTACACAATGTAGAGTTTTAATGAAATTGAATGAATCATAGAGTTTAAAAAACTCCCCATGTAGGAATAGTGTGGATGTGGAACCCTATCTCCCCAAGGTATGGTGTGTTTTTTCTTATGTACTTATATATATTATTTACCATGTTATAAACCAAAAAATAGTGGCCTTTGGATTCATTTATAAAGGGGGGGAAAGTGTTAATCATTAAATAACTGTAGGAGGATCAGTGAAATATAGGGTTATTTTTCAATCAGATGATTTGAAATATGTTTTTTAATGAAGAAAAATCAAAGAATAATTCTTTAATACAAGAAGGAAGTTTTGTAATTATGAAGATGTAGAAAACAATTTAATTATTTAAGACAAATAATGGAAGGGCTCTATCATGTAATAATTTTATGATGTGTATATGAAGAAAGTGGTAATGAAATTTATTTACAGCAAAAAATATACATTTGGTATTATATTTATTAAATTGTTGGAAACCAAACTAGCTTATCTATGTGAATCATGAATTATGTGTTTTATTAAAGAAATTTTCAGGCTACTCTTATGTATCATGCCCATAATTTCTCATGTGGTCTTAGAGTAAATATTAAATAAATATTTTATCACTTTCTAAAGTTGTAGAGTGTGAATAGTGGTTTAAGTTGAAGGTTCATATATGTTTATAAATAGAATCTTCTATTAAATTTTAATGTGTTTTCAACAAACCCAATATTAGATATTTTTTCGGAAAAATATATCTAATGTTTTTGGGTAGGATTTTCTAATAAATTTTGTTCAAAAAATTCTTGCAGGATTAATTCTAAAGTATGTGTTTTGATGGTGGAGTAATTTTCTAGTGTTTTCCATATTTTTTTGCATGAAATTTCAAAATTGTTTTACAAAAAAGGGAGGAATAACTCATAGAAAATTTTTCTTCCCTCATAGAAATTATGTGAAATTATGAAGGATTTTTTTATCCAATCAAAAACTATATAAAATTATTTTTTAATAGTAAATGGATTACATGAGCTGATGTGGCATTAATATTAATGAAGTTTTCCACATCTTTTATTATGTTTTTTATGATTTAATTAATTACTTTTTTAATTTTTATGATAATTTCACTTTTGTATTATTATAATTAATTTTATTAAAATAATCTATTTCTATAACTAATATTGAATTTTTAACCATTGAAATTATTAATTTTGTCTTTATCATTTTTCATATTCAATAATTTTCTTTTAAATTTTATCAGTTTTTATTCTACTTTACTATTTTCTATATTATTAAATTTTTAATTAACCCATTAATCATTTTATTTGATTAAAAAACTATTTAATTTAATATAATGTTTTATTTTTGTATTAAATTTAATTAATCATGTTTAATATTTAATGGGATTTAAACGTTTAGTTTAATTTTAATGATTTATTTTAGTTTTATTTTTTCAGTATTTAATTATTTTTATTTTTTTAATAACTATAGTTTCTAATTTATGTTAAGTCTTAAAATTTTAATTTTCTATTAATAAAATTATTTAATTATTCAAATGTTTCTAATTTTTATCCTTTCATTTTTTTTTTTTTGAAATTTCATTTAATTATATTTAGTTGTGTTTGTTTTTAATTTGTTTTATCTTTTAGAATTTAAACTTTGATTTAAATTTGTTACAGAAAGTCATTGGTGACTCGATTCACAAATACCCTGTTTTTTAAGCCACCCTTCTACAAGTGATACATCTCACTAATTCTATCACCTACTGACAACACCAACCTTTTTCCCCATCTCATTGTTCCATCCATTTTATATACTACTAGCACAATTAAATCATCATTTTTATTCTACAGCAACACACCGGTAATACACCACTCACAAATGCATTCACCATTTTCTCCACACTTCCCATCAGTGATTGATTTATCCAATGGTGCGATGTCGGACTGTCACATCCTCCCATTGTCTCACCGATACCCCCACAATTTTATCACCACTCTCCACAATATCTATCTCATCGAAATCACCATCTCATATCACCTACTGAAGGTGTCGGTGCTAAAAAAAATTCACCATTCCTCTATTTACCAACCAACATCATCTCCCCTACCTTGCCTCATCTTCCATCAGTATCTCATCACATTTTTTACTCAAAGTTACCCCTAATAACATTGATCAACCTGCAACACTATAGTTGACGACTTCTTCTTTCACTTCACCTATCTCACGAACACTACCTCGACTCACTGATCATAGTGATAACCCCTTTCACCACTCGACACACAACTCACCACCATTTTTCACCATACCAAACCACCAGAACTGAAACTTCACATCTATGGATATGCAACCACTATCCAAACTTTTTTGTTACATCCTGTTGTAGATCTGAACCAAAGATCCCCCATTGTCACTTGATTTCACCGAATCCATATTCAAACCCCCTAAAATTACTGGATCTGGGAACATACCGACGTTGAGTTGTGGTGTTAGAGCTAAGTTGTAGCTGTCATTGTTCATTTTAGAGAAGCATCCACTATCATGAAGTGAATCCATGCCCATCATTGTTGTAATGATGGTCAATGATCCATTAGTACTTGAAGAGAAATCCACCACCGATCAAAACCTGCTTGGAGAAAGAGTCCTGCCAAACCGCCATGGAGGAAGAAGCCCGACATCTCTAAGAAAGAACCAGGACCCCCCCCCCCCCCCCCCCCCACACACCCAGAAGGGATAAAAGAGGGGAAAGAAATTAATAAAATAAAAAATAATACTAATAAATAGAAAAAAATTATTATTATTATATGATAAATTAATAAACTAGATGAATAAAAAAATATTAGAAATATTAATTAACAATAATATAAAAAAAATATAATATAAAAGAATATAACAAATTTAATTAATATTAAATTATCTTAAAAAATTATTCTAATAAAAAATTATTAAACTTAATAGATAAATATGAAATATTAACTAATAATTTTTAAATTAAATAAATTATTATAAATTATTTATTTTAATAACATTTATTAGATAATAAAAACAGTCATCATTTTATTACGATATAAAAATATAAAGACTAATAATCTTTAATAAACATTTTATTTATTAATAATAATTCATAAATGTTTCAAATAAATTAAGATAATTTAATTTAGTTAATCAATTAAAATAATAATAATTAATTATATAAGTAAATAGTTATTAAATATTTTTAAGGCTTTTTTAACTACATTAGATGTCTTCCATTTTAAATTTTCTGATATATCCCAAACCTGGATTTACGTCCTATTACATCCTAAAAACTGTAGATAATTCGGTTATAAGAGTTTTGTTAGTCTGACAACCATTTTAGAGAAAAATGCACGTGTGCGGTGAGAAAGAGAAAGAATTACCTAAGTCAGTGGAAATTGTTCGTGAATTAAAAAAGATGAAAGAGAACTTTAAAAATATAGCAATATGAGGATATTTTAAAGGATCAATCAATAATTCCATACTCTTCTCATCATTCAACATTGGGAGTGCTTCTAAGATGATCGGGTCAAGTTTTTAGCACCATTTTCAAGACAGGCTTCTCGCAATAATTTTTTAATTCTAATAGAACTATTCAAAAAATCACATATAAAAAATCTCAAAAATTTGAAAATTAAAAACTGAAGTAGATTTTTTTTTCCTGTTATTTAATGTCAGTTTTTGCCCTATATTTTTTATTACTTTTTCAATTGATACCATCGATTGTCCCTAATTTGGTTCTACTTTTGTGTTGAGTTACTGCTCACTATTGTATGTGCTTGAATTCAACAAATTTTACCTACTACATGCGCACAAGATCTTTTATAGTTATATTAGATCCCTTGAACCTTGAACATGATAAACAACTTAGTGATCTTAGAAATAAAAATAAAACTAAAATTGAGAATTTATAATATAGGTTTCTTTCACATAATAAAGAACAACACTTTCACACTGAACTCTTAGAACAAGTAGAGAGGCCTAGGATGAGGTATTTCCAACTCCCTCAAGATTCATGAAACCCATCTCAAATTATTTTAACTCATAGATCCAGAAATTATAAACTCAAACAGTCCCATATTTCTCTACATCTATATTTTAATGGACTCTCTAATGAGGACTCTCTATCCTTTATTAAAAATTTCTATAATATAGTGTAGAAACTTCTACTATTAGTAATCATAGGGAATGTGCGTAGAATGTGATTTTTCCCCATTTACCTTAAAGGGAATGCTAGAAATTGGTTTATGAGTCTATATGAGAATATATTTGAAAATTTGGATCAAGTGTATAACTCATTAATAATGAGATTTTATCGCCAAAGACTGAAATGAGAATTGAGAACCAAAATTACAAATTTTTACATAGATGATGGAAAATCCTTTCATGAGGATTGAGATAGATTTTGGGACCAAAATCAGTAGTGTCCCCATTATCATATCTCATCCCATGTTCTCATGGAAATATTTTCTAAATATATTTACTCTTCTAGTTAGAATATTGTTTATCAATATACTCAGGGGGAACTATAACAATGAGAAAGATGAAGAATTTAGAAAAAAGTTCAACAATTTTCCCTTAATTCCCAATATAATAATTCAAGAAGAAAAACAAGTGAATAGAAATTCCAATACTTGTTTTAGAACTGGAAATGACACTCAAGCTCAACATGATGAAATAAAAGGTCTACATCAAACCTTAAGGAATCATAATTCTAAACAATCAATGAACTAATTGGTTTTTCAAAACACAGATCAATCACATAGGGAAAATTTTTCTCAATGTGGGATGTTTGGCCATGCTGAAAATGTTTGCCCAAATTTAGACTTGCCATCCCATCAACAAGAATACTCAAACATTGTTAGCTATGGTCATAGATTACCTAAAAAGGATGATCCTTTTTCAAATAATTACATTAAAGGATATATGAACCATCCCAACCACTCATGGAAGGACTAAGGAATGATTAAACAACCCCCTTCCCCTACCTACCAGAACCAACCTAGACAAAACTATCAAAACCAACCAAGGGAAGAATATTCAAATTTACAAGGAAATTATGATGGTCATGTTTCATATGAATTAGATCAAATCTTAAATATAATGGACTCTAAATATGAAATTTTCAACATAAAGTTTGATGAAAAAAATCCCAAAAAATCTCTGATAAAATCCAAACTATTGCTAGACTGTAAATATGGAAACACAATTGTGCCAACTTGCTAGAGACATAACTACTAGGGATAAAGATATACTACCAAGAACAACTGAACTAAACCCTAGGTATAATTCCATGACTATTGTAACTATAATTGGGCTTAATGCTCAAATTTTATCTAAAAAAGACTTTTAAAATGACCAAACTGGAAAATACATTGAACCTATAAAAAATATATGCTATGTAAAGAGTCTAGAAATCAATAAAAAAATGTAGAAAAAGAACAAAATATCAATTTTCACCTCTAATTCAAGATGAATGTTTTTCTAAAACCAAAATAAACAAAGGAAAAGAGAAATATGTTGAATAAATGAGGGAAATGTCTACTATTCTTAAGAATTTTTTCCCACCCATCCCTTTCCCAAAAAATTGAAACCCCAAAGCAACACCAGAGATAAACATCCTTAGTTCCTTGGGATTTTGACCAAGCTCCATGTGAACATTTATTTCATTCATGCCTTAATAAAAATTCTATCTTACTTTAAATCTCTAAAAAAATATGTTAAACAAAAATAAACTTCAATATTTTTTCACCTACAACCTCACTCAAGAGTGTAGTGTTTTCCTCCAACAGAAAAACTCACCCAAGCTCGAAGACCCAGGTATATTTCTCGTACCCTATATCATAAGAAATTCTAATCAACTAAACTGCATGTGTGAATTAGGTTCTTGTATCAACCTACTCTCATACTCACAGTTCCAACTATTGATATCGCTGGACTTAAACCCACCAGAGTAATCCTATAGTGATTGACCATTCATTCACACATCATGTGAGAAGGGTATATGGCCAGATAGTTGGAGTTGGGAAATTATATCTACCTACATGCTTTTTTATGCTAGATATGGAGTGTGACCATGAGGTTACCATCATTCTCGGTAGGCCCTTTTTAGACCCTGGTGGAGCTGTTATTGATGTGTCAAAGGGTCAAATTATTTTTAAAATTGGGGACAAACAAGAAGAGTTTAATATTTTTAAGAATGAAAAGGGACCGACATTCCATAAAAATTGTTCAATAGTTAGGACCTTATAATGTGAAAATCAACATGAATATTTAGAAGAATATGAATTAACATCATATGTGAATTAAATTAGTTTGGAAACTAAAATCCATATTTTTCATTCTCAAAACATCATGAATCTTCTCATATAGTGAATCTAGAAAATATTCTAGAACTAGAAAACTATCCAGTTTCAGCTTCTGCTAGAGATGTGTCGGCTAATTCTGAACATAGTAATTTATTGAGGGAACTTGATGGGGATTTGGGGAATACATACACTATTAAACATTTTTATTATGTATAGGAAGATATTATAACCAACTTTATGAATTTTTATCGATAAATCTTTTAAACTAAAATCTGGAAAATCTGGACAGTGTGTTGTCCACCATGGAGAGTTGTACTAGAAATTTTGAAACTAATTTGGAAATTTAAAATTCATCATCTTTTCAAACACCATATATGTGATATATTAAAGACCCTTAACCCCATGGGACCAAAAGTCTTCCATCAAGTGTAATGGTGCATATCCTTGAATGGAAACCACATTCTAATTACTTGAAATATTATTTTTTAGGTGAGAATTTCAAACAACCTGTTATAATTTCTGTTAAACCTAAAGAAAGTCTAGAGGAAAAAAATTTAATTTCTTGAAAAAATTCAAATATACCATAGGATAGACCATAACGTATATTAATGGAATCTGTACTTCATTTTTCATGTATAAGATCTCTACGGAGCCAGACCATAATCCTAGAGTGGAGTTTCTAATGAGAATGAATCCAAACATGAAAGAGGTTTTGAAATACGAAGTCATCAAATTGTTGGAAACCAGTATCATATATCCTATATCAGATAGTACCTGGGTCAGTCTGGTCAATTTAGTCTTTAATAAAAGAGGCTTCACTATTATCAGAAATGGAAAATTGAAGAAATTCAAGTTAGGAAATCCACTAAATCAAGAGTCTCTATAGACTATAGAAATCTTAATTCTGCCACTAAGGAAAATTTTCTGATGCCATTCCTTGATCAAATGCTCAAGAGGATTGTTGTGAATGAGTGATTCTGTTTCCTTTATGGGTATTCTGGTTGCAACCAGATTCTAGCTACTTCATATGATCAGGAGAAAACTACCTTTACATGCCACATTGGGATATTTTCCTACCAATGGATTCCTTTTGGGTTGTGTGGAGCCCCTACCATCTTTCAAAGATGTATGATGGCTATTTTTCTGATATGATTGAAAACATCATAGAGATTTTCATGGATGATTTCTCCCTTCTGTGTAGAACTTTTGATACTTGATTGAAAAATATGGATTTAGTGTTAGAGAGATTCTTAGAGACCAACCTTGTTCTTAACAGGAAAAAATGTCAGTTCATCATCACTGAAGGGATAGTGCTTTTCCATAAGGTTTCTAAAAGAGGTTTGGAAGTAGACACAACCATAGTATATGTAATTCAAAAATACCACCACCTGAAAATGTTAATGGTGTATTAAGTTTTATAGGGATTTCATGTTTCTATTAAAGGTTTATAAAATGTTTCTCAAGAATAACTAATCCCTTGTGTTTTCTTCTTATCAAGGATACACCTTTTGTGTTGGATGAAAACTATTTGAAATATTTCAATCTGTTAAAGGATAAAGTCACTTAATCACAATCATCACTACACCTAATTAGATATATTCTTTTAAATTAATGTGTGATGCTAGTGATATGGTTGTTGGTGTTTTCTTGTGACATAGGAGAGATAAAAATGATGCATGTAGTTTATTATGCTAGAAGGAATCTATATGAGGCTCAAAAAAATTATACCACTACTGAAAAGGAATTATTATTAGTATTATTTTCTTTATAGATGTTTAGGAAATACCTTCAGGTTCAAAAGTTATCATATTCACTGACCAATCTGCCATAAAATATTTTTTTTGTCTAAGAAGGAATCCAAACCCAATCTCATTAGGTGGATTATCTTGTTATATGAATTTGATTTAGAGATTAGGGATTACTTAGGAGTTAATAATGTAGTTGAATATTATATTTCTAGGCCTACTCACACCCATTGGGATGATCTAAGGGAGACCAACTCTTCCTTTCTTGATGAAAAACTTCTCACTACTTCAATAAGGCAATCTACATAGTTTACAGACTATGCAAATTTCTTAACAGAAAGTATTATTCCCAAATAATTTTCTAATAATCAAATAAAGAAATTAATTTTAGAACTTAGTTATTACCTTTGGGATGATCCTTTACTAATTAGAAGGTGTGCTGATAGAATTTAAAAAGGTGTGTTCCATAGGAACTGATGGTTCCTATTTTAGAGAGTTGTCACTCCTCAACTTAGGGAAGACATCGTGGAGGTGAGTGGATATATCAAAAATTCCATTAAGCTAGATTTTATTGGCCCACCTTATTTAAGGATTCTAAGAGCTTTTTTGTAAAATGTGATAGATTCCAAATGACAGGAAATGTTGGGAGGAAGTAAGAGTTACCTCCAAAGGGTAGTTTAGAAGTTGAGATTTTGATGTTTGGGGTTTATATTTCATGTGTTAATTTTCTTCCTGTCATGGGAATGGGTACAACTAAGTGGTTGTAGATTATCTGTCTATGTGGGGTGAGGTAGTAGTTCTACCAAATAATCAATCCAACAGTGTAATAAAATTTGTTAAAAAGAATATATTTTCAAGAATTGGAGTAATAAAATCCTTTATAACTGATTGTGGAACACACTTTAAAAATTAAAAATTTAAGGATTTAGTGGAAAAATATTTATGATTTCATAAAACTAGTACTATCTAGAATCCTCAAACTAGTGGGCAGGTAGAAATTTCTAATAGGGAGCTCAAAAAATTCTCGATAAAACTTCCTCAAAATCTAGGAAGGATTGTCTCTTAGGTTATATTTATCTTTTTGGGAATATAGAATAGCCTTTGAGACCCAAATAGGTATGTCTCCATAAAAGATTTATTTCTGAAAAATATTTTTATCTACCTCTGAAGTTTCATCAGAAGTCATATTGGGTAGTTAAGGTCTTAAATTTTGATTCTAAGAGTGTTGGATAGAGAATATTTCTTAATCTGAGTGAACTTGATGAGATTAAGAGATATTATTATGACAATTATAGGATATAAAAAGAGAGGTCTAAAATCATTCATGGTTATTTCATTAAAAACATTGAGTTTATATCTAGATAGGAGGTCTTTCTCTTTAATTCCAAACTTATTCCCTTTCTTGTAAAAACTAAATCATAGTGGTTTGGACCATTTAAAATAGTTATACTTATAAATAATGGAGCAATAGATATTGTTGTATGGGGGAAACAAGAATGTGACTGTTTAAAGTCATATATTTAAACTATATTTTGAAGGATATCTAAAGGGATTTGCTACTTTCACTATACTAGAAAAATGATTCTTAATAAAGTATAAATAAAGACTTAAAACATAGTTCTTCATGGGATCCAACCCATGGTTCATGTCTTTTATTTACTTTTGTTCTTATTTTGTTTTTAAATAATGTTTTTCTTTCTCTTCTTTTTGGAACTTTTTTGATTTGATATGTGTCTGGGTATTGCTAGTCTTGTTTCTTAGATTTAAAATTATGTTATTGTTGGTGTCATAATGGAATTAAATTCCATTAATGAATCATATATGGAAATAGTTAACCAGGGATGTTATTTACTTTTTAATTTGTTATTTCGTTTTTATTCTCCCGCTTTACTTTAAAAAACACATCTATGTCACTGTGTCTTTGTACAATGGTATGTCATTGACTCACCATTTCATGTGATTCACTGTTACACTGATATCGGTGAGTCATATAAATGGTGTCTCATTGATAATTGTTTAGTAGCGAGTCATTAATTTTCTACACATGTCTCTCTGCTAAAAAAATTCTACTGCATATGTGTGTTTGATAAAAATTTGGTTACCCTTGATTCACTATTTTCAATGAGTCATCATTGAACATTAGTCACTGTTACACTTGAGACTCCATAATGGTTACTATGTATTTTATTTATCTTATATCTCTATTGAAATTATTTCTAAACTTCTGAACAATTACACTATTTGAAATTGTGTGTGGGGGTAAATGCATGCTGGCAGTTTTTTTATTATTAAATTTCCTTTAATTTAATAGGAGTTTTAGTATATATTTTTTCTGTTCGGTTGAATATCCAATTTAATCAAATTCTCAAACATTCTAACACCCATTTATCTATTTTTTTCATAGGTTACATTGTAAAATAAATTGAAAATTCTTATCACTGGCTTCATGATTAATTTGTGTAATACTATTATAAAGTATTTTCTGTGGAAAACCATTTTTTCGAACTACATTGTGACCATTAAACCTGACATAAATCTAATTAAAATAAAAATATTCTTATAGATTTAATTTTAAAATTTTTCTTCTCCATAATTGAATTCATCTTTGGGTAAAAAGATGGGTTTTATGTGTGGGGGATAGGGTCAAGTTACTTTGAGATAAATTGTACTTTATTATTAGCCCATCAAATCCCTCTACCTCTAAATTCTTTTATAAAAAATAGTTAAAAAATTCAAACTTCATTCACAATTATAACTACATTAGGATTGACATATTTAATTCAAATCATTCTTTTCAATGGAAGATACCTTATAATTAGTCAACAATTTCCTTGAATTCGAAATTATTTAGGATTAATAATTTTTGGGTGATTTCACTTAGTTATTTTATTAAAATTAAGTTTAGGGACTATATTTGGGAGTGATATAGGATACTTGTTTGTGGAATTGATATCATAACTTTAGGAATATGAAGTTTAAAATTTATCTTAGGTGACTCGCTTTATTTTAATTATTAAAAAAATTAATCACTATAGTGAGCCAATTTAAATGATATTCATAAAAATATTTTGGAATTGGAGTAAAATGGCCATTTGGGAATCCCATAGTGAATCTTTAGGAATCTAGGAACTGGGTTCATTTTTTTAATTAAATCAATTTTCAATTTTAATAAGTGCATATGAAGAGTGCTTTGAAAAAATATATATGGCTATGAAAAATAAAATAAAGTGTCTAGTTATCAAAAATGAGTTCATTAAGGTGAGGAGAATAATGAAATCCATATGAATAAGGAGAAAATTGATTTGTATGGAATCATTTATTTTGTAACAATAAGGTGATTCAAAAAAATAATAATTTAATTTTTTTGGGAACCTATGTAAAAGTTAAATTGCAAGGTGTCTTTGGTTATGTTTTAATTACACTATTTTTAACCTATTACCACTCTCGAACTTTGAACTTGATTTTGATTGGAAGTAGTTCTTTAAGTATATTCATATATAAGGCATGAAATCTTCATTGGTTGATGATTAATTTCTTTACTTGATTACTTGCTGGAATTTGAAGTTTGGAAAGATTTAATTTGAATATTTTATTTTAATGCATATCTCACAAGTTTTCAATCAATTTCTTTAAAACTATAGAACATTCTTCAATTTATGTTGTTTAAAAAGACATGTTTCTTCTTTAAAAAGGAAATTAAGCAAGAAATTGATTTAGTACAGTCAGTGTTTAAGTGTGGGGAAATATGATCTAACCTTAAAATTAATGAATTTTTCCACATCTTTTATTATGTTTTTAAAGATTTAATTAATAAATTTTTCACTTTTTGATGAAAATTTCACTTTTGTATTATAATAATTAATTTTATTAAAATAATCAATTTTTATAATTAATATTTTATTCTTAACCTTTAAAATTATTAATTTTCCTCTTTCTCATTTTTTCAGATTCAATAATTTTGTTTTCAATTTTCTTTGTTGTTATTTTGATTTACTATTTTTAATATAAATATTTTTTCTAATTAAACAATTAATCATTTTATTTAATTAAATAAATATTCAATTTAATCTAATGTTTTCTTTTTGTATTACCTTTATTTAATAAAGTTTAATATTTAATGTGTTTTTAAATTTTAATTTAATTCTGATGATTTATTTCAATTTTAGTTTCTAAGTATCGAATAAATTTTATATTTAGTTTAATAACTATAGATTTTAATTTATGTTAAGTGTCTAAATTTTAATTATCTATTAATAAAATTAATTAATTATTCAACTATTTTTAATTTTTTATATTTTTGTTCTTTTTTATTTTTAATTTCTTTTAATTAGATTTTTTCTAATTTTTTAATTTATTTTAGTTTTAAAAAATTTAACTTTGATTTCTTTTTGTTTCAGCAAGTCAGTGGGGAATAGATTCATTGATCCCCTGTTTTATGAGTCACCCATTATCAGTGAAAAATATAACCATTGATCTTACCTACAAACAATTACATCCTTTTCCCCATCTCACAATTCCTTCGTTTTCACATTCTACTGACATTGTTGCATCATCCTTTTTCTTCTACAACAATGCACTGAGAACACACTACTCAACAATGCCTCCACTATTTTCTATGCACTTCCCATTGGTGATTAATTTATCCAATAGTGAGATTTATCACTATCACATCCTCCCATTATCTCACTGATACCCCTATAATTGTTATACCACTCTCCATAGAATCTATATCACTGAAAACACCATCTCATATCACCTACCATCACCGTCAGGGCCACAAATGTCTCATCATTCCTATTATTACCTACCAACATTGTCATCCCTTCCTTTCCTCATCTTCCACTGATATATTATCATAGCCTTAACTCACCAGTACCCCCTCACACCATTTCTTAACCTATAGACACTGAAGCTGACACCTTCTTCTTTCGCTTCACCGGTCTCACTAACATGTCCTCGACTGACCGATCATAGTGCCAACCCCTTCCACTACTCGACACACCACTCAACATTATTTTTCAACATACCAAACCCCCAGATCTAAAAAATCATGTTCATGGATATGCAAATATTATCCAAGATTCTTCACTACATCCTGTTATAGATATGAACCTAAGATCAAAAATTGGGGATTGATTTCACTGGATCCATAGATGAACCCCCTAAAATCGTTGGATCTAGGAACACACTCACACCAAGCTATGGTGTTGGAGCCAAGTTGTAGCTACTTTCATCCATTGAAGTGAATAATTCATCATCGAGAATCAAATTTCTACCCACCATTACTGCAAGGAGGGTCCTAGATCCACCGAATATGGAAGAGCAAGCCATCGTCAGTCGAAACAACTTGGAGAAAGAGTCATGACAAGCTGTCATGGAGGAAGAAGCTTGGCTTCTCTAGGAAGGAACCAGGACACCCCCCCCAGAGAAGAGATAAAGGTGGGGAAGAAATTAATAAAACCAAAATTAATAATAATAAATATAATATAATAGTAATAAATATATAACAAGTTAATAAATTCAATGAATTAAAAAAAGAATTAATATTAACAATGTTAATTAATAATAAAATAAAATTAATTATTAAAAAATATAATGTAACCAATTTAATAAATATTAGATTATTTTAATAAATTAATACAATAAAAATTTATTAAACTTAATAAATAAATTAGTAAGTTTAATTAATAATATTTAAATTTAATAAATAATTATAAATTAATTATCTTAACAACATTTATTAAATAATTAAATTAGTTATCTTTTTATTAATATATAAAAATATAAACTTTAATAATGTTTGATAAACAATTTAATTATTAATAAAACTAATTTAACGTTTTAAATAAAATAAGATAATTTAATTTAATTAATCAATTAAAATTATAATAATTAATTATATAAGTAAATAGTTATAAAATATTTTTATTGTGTTTCTAACCGCTTTAATTGTTTTCCAATTTAAAATTTAAGATACATACCGAAAATAGATTCACGTCCAGGTTTATCCAAACAACTATAGAGAATTTAGTTACAAGGGTTCTTTTAGTACTCCAGCCATTTTAGATAAAAACCCATGTGTGCGGTGCAAAAGATAATGACAAACCTAAGTCGGTGGAAATGGTCAGTGACTTGCAGCAAATGATAGAGGACATTAAAAATACAACAATATTTGGATATTTTAGAGATTCAAATATTCGTTCCATACACTTCATAATTCATTTGACATCTAGAGATTGGAGACGAGCAACAGTAGATAGAGACTTGGAGACTTTAGAGTTCAAATACAGTGTAACAGCTGTTCAAGATTTTAGAGGGAGATCAACTTCTCTAATTTTCATTTTCTTGAATTTGAATATAATTTCATTTTATTTCTATTTTCATAATTATAATATGTTAAATCTTATAGTTCTCATGGAATCAATGAATTATTGTTTAATAAATTTGTTCTTCATTTGATTTATTATTTTAAGAATAGAATTAGACTGGTGAGGTCGGATCTGATTTTTTGAATTGAAATGGATTCTACTCCTCTGTTGTTTTAATTTTTAAAATATATTATCTTTAAATGTGATTAATTGTGGGATGAATTCATCAATCTTTAAATTGAAAACATCATAAACTTCTGGAGAGGTCATTTTTGTTGAATTTTTAAAAATTCTCCAGCTGTATTTTGGTTTCTTGAGTAGCGAACTACAATAACTTAAATATAGTGTGTCAAATTTTCTCACGGGTACTATTTATCCTTTAATTTCTCGAGGAGTGAATTCAATTTAAATTTTTAATGAAAAATTCATCCTTTAAAACCAGTAGAGTTTTTTTCTTAAATAGTCTTTTTATTTGATCATCTCTTAGCATTACTTTTCTCACTGTCTGTTATCCATTAGTGTTCCGCTATCGTTCTTTTAAATTTTTCCAACATCATAGCAATGTTATCATTATAAATCCATCATCACCCAATTTATTCCTTACTTCATATATAAAAATAGATAAAAAATAGAAAAGTTTTAAAAATACATATTTCCACCCACTACTAACAATAGTGGGTATGTTTTAAAAAACATGGTCACTCTACCTTCCCTGTGGGTTAGACCCTACTTACCACTATACATTAGTAGTAGGAAAACATTAAAATTTTAAACATTGCCTTCGTATTCAAAAACTTATGGGTCATGAGTCATATCTAATGTTCTAAGGGAAGGATACTTTGATAATTCATTAAGCTCCCATAGCAAGTTTGTGAACCGAAAATAATGTTATCATATGAGGCTTTTCATTTGAGTAATAAACGTGGTTTTTAATTCCTCCATATAGGGGGATTCTAGTTTTCAAAACATAGTGATTTATATTCCACCATAATGGAATTTAGGCACTAGAAGAACTGCGCAGAGAGTATAGTACATAGTGAAGGGTGATTCCAAAAATTTCTTAAGTTTAATTTTGATTATTATATTTTTTGGGCATTCATTCCTATAAAAAGTACCACTTATCACTTTATTTTAAAAAATAAATTTTCAAAAGAGAGAAAAATCTCTGTATAAATTCAGAAAAGTTCATAAGTGGATCAGAAAGGAGTTGAATTTGTGAAGGAAGTTGAGTTCTTAAAGGATTTAATGTTTTCAGTGCATTGTAGCTCATAAAGGATATGTTGTCAATAGAAGAAATTTATCCATAAATCAAATTTATTTCATGAAGCGCTCATTCCATATTACATATAATTATTTCATATAGTGATTGGGGAACTTTTTTAGGGAATATAAATTGTTTTTGAATGGAATTTCTATAAATCAAATATTATACAGTAACGTGGATTTCATCTCCCAGGTGAAAGAAAAGATTCATGAAACACACACATATGTGTGAACCAATTATAAGGTGATATAGATTAATAGAAAAATATTATTTATTATATGTTCATTATCTTTAGTTGAGATAGCCATGAGATTTCAAAATGTGATTGGTTACAAATTAGGAGGGATGGTGAGTCTGATATAAATATTCAAAAAAAATGCATAGTAGTTTATTTGGTACAATGGAACATTGCCTTTTTATTATTCTAGGAATATCCTAGTTAAGGGTGAAATGAGTAAAAAAAATCTCTCATGTGTTTTACAATTCTTATTCATAAATTTAAATGATAAAAATAGATAACAAAATTTTTCAATTATGAAAAATATCCAAATTGGGGTATTTTTTTAAATCTATCATAACATTATTATATAAAGACTATAACCCTAGTATCCCATATTCATAGGGTACATTATTAAATTGGTACTAGATACAAGTGATTCCATCACAATGGATTTAATATTTTAATAGTCTTGGAAAACTAGATATATACTTGAATCACATAATGAAATTGAAAACTAAAACTACACCATTGTATTTTCTTCGGTAAAACTATTTTCTCCTTTAGAATTTCCCTATATATCAATCATAAAAAACATTGTGACATCCTTGGGAAAATAAAATTAATAAATTGGTGAGCTCAAATGCTCAGTAAGGGTTGGAGTACATTGAAATCTATCCTTAATAATTATGTATTAATCAAAATGAAAAGGTAAATATATGAAAATAAATTCCATTTAATAAATAAATTAAACATGAAGAATAATATGGAAGGAATAAAAGAATTTCCAATAATTACATATAAATAATCACATATTCTTGAACCTTATCCATGGATATCACAACTATTAAAATAATCTCATGAACATCAATAACTAATATCATAATAATGGAATTCATAATTTCACACATCATAAAGATACTATCAAGGCCTCGTGATAATACATCTTGCATAAATAGGTAATTTATCGGCCAAATACTCATGTGTGTTTATCTCATGAGACCAACTGATGCATCAAGGGTTTATAGCAGACCCATCCAGTCACTTACTAACAAAAATACATTCCTTATATGAATGGAGTGAAATATAATCAATGTATACATTTTTATTGAAAAACATGGATATGAAATCAAATAATTTCTCCAATTAATAAACATAATCATAAACTATCTTGAATAATTTGGTAAATGATATTTAAATAGTACATTACCAATACATTATCAAATCCACCAAATAATATTGACATATATGAATTTACTTTAAAAATATAAATATAAGATTTATTAAAGAAAATACCATTTTCATTTTGAGAAAAAAGTTTTAAAATATAAAATATTCTAAAATATTAAAGAATCAGTTATCTTTGGAATGAACATTTCACACTTTTAACAGATGATTTATTATAGTGCATGGTCATGATTGTGGAGACTGATTTTCATTCCATATATGTTAAAAAAAATTAAATTCGTACATTTTTTTAAAATTAAAGATGCATCTCTTTCAAAAAATGAAAATAAGTATCATTTTAACCTATTTTGTAAAAACATGGGTATAAATTTATTTAATAAAGAGATATATAATAAAAAAATATTATTTAAAACATTTTAAAGAGAAATATAGATATGGAAGAAAAATATTTAATATAGAGTAAAAAATGTCGGTTTTCCTTAAAAATAAGATTTTAGTATCTTTAGTAATTAAAGAGTAAAAAATGAAAGAAGAATTTTAGTTTACATAAATAAAATTTTAAAACTAAAAAATATATGGTCTTAATTTTTAATGATCAAATAATTCCTCTGATGGAGACATTAACATAAACTATCTTGAATAATGATGTGATTGTAAAATAAAACCTTACCTCAGGTATGAAATCCTTTGTATGTCATCCAACCTCTAGTATAATAAATATATATTTATTTTAAATATATTATAAAACAGTAATAATATATATAATACATTAAATTATTTACATACAATCAATTGTCATATGTTTATTATAAATTTTTTGTTAAAGTCATTATTCTAGTTGATAACTGCTTTACTTTCATATATGTTTTTTAGGGTAGTTTTGGTCCCTGTACATTGATTAAGGTTAAATATTATCTATAATTTTAATAATTATTTAAATTTCTTATGTATTAATTATATACATATCTAGATTCAACCATAAAATTTTGGGACAGAAAAATGAATTACATCGGTCATGGATATGGTAGGTTGTACATACACATGAACTCTATTTCTATTATTTTAATGGATGTAATGAAAGAAATGTAAATAATAATTCAAATTTAAAGAATAATTTATATACAATATATGTTCAAATAATCTATCATTATTACCATCCATTTCAAATTAAATGAAAACTGAATCATATTGCTTTGTGGAGGTTGTATCCCCATGTATGCCCAAGCGGTGTTATTGTTTTCTAATATATTGGGAGTTAAGAATATATATTTCATATTATAACTCTGTAAGTATAATAATGTAATAAATATAATATAAATTCATTAAATATATCATTATATCAATCAGTGAGAGGATTTTCTTGAAAACAAATTACATCAGTTCGTGAGGTTGTAGTCTTCCATACAAACAACTGATGGTTTGATTTCCCATTTGATGGAAGTGGGGATAGATATAGGTTATGAAATTACCATAATAAAATATAATTATATTTAATATATTGGTTTCATTATTTCATCATAGATAGGGAATATTTCAAGGAGGAAGAGAAAATAAAATGAAACGACATGGCAATAATTATACCTCTTCTTCGGAAAACCTCTTTTGGTTTTCACTAAAATCCTTGCTAAGATTGTTTTATGATTAGATAATGTACTCTAAGATATGGTGAGGTATGTAAGAAATTTATTTGGTAAATTATGGTTTGAACCGAAAGTCTCTTGAAGTGTGGATCGAAGAGGACATGATGGGTCCTTTTATGAGTGGGGGAGGGGAACCACTTAGAAATTTCTTAAAAGAATACAAAATGATAAAACAATTCCAATGAAAAATAATTCCAAATGGAATTATATTCCAATATGGGACACTTTAAGGTAAAAATATGTCCCTAAAATATGATTTTGATATCTTTATTTGGTAAACATAATCAAATCTTTTGTTTTAACCCCCAGATAAACTTGTTTTAACATTAACCTGGGTAATTAATTTTTAATGTTTCTTCTATTCATTGTGAATTAGTTAAAATTATTATATTATATTAATTATTCATATTATAAATATGTAATCCATTTTACTAAATTAAATTCATTTATGTGTCAGCATTTAATTTAAAATAAAAGCAACAAGCATGACAAAAAGGGGGTTCTCAAAGAAATAGTTTCCTTATGTATAAAAGGTTTTTATATCAAATATTAACATAAAATTGAATAAAATGTTAAAATTCATTTAATAATATTATAGCTGAAATGATTTTAATTTTAAAACAATTTTAAAATAAAATTTAATTTAGTATTTGATTTAAATGAAAATGTCATTTTCATTAAATATTAGTATTTTACTATTCATCGATAAAATTAACCTTTCAAGATAATTTTTAAAACTTAACTCTAAGATAATTTTTGAAACTATGATTTCAAAAAATAATTAAAATTTTTCAAATAAATTTATTAAAATTTGAAAAAAAAATTAATTTTAAAATATGTGCTCAAAATGTGACTAAACATCTTTTTAGAATAATATAATTTTTAAGCAAAAAACTGGATTTATTTATATATCAAGCATATAAAAATTTTTAAATAAATGATAAAATATTTTATTTAATACATAATATATGAATTTTATAAACATTATTCACCAATATTTATTAATTTAATTTATTAACATAAAAACACATTACACCCATAAAAATAGTTTTTCTGAAAAACATTTCTTTTACATTCAAATGTTTTTTGTTTTCTTTTCTAATAAACTGATAACCAATGAATTTATTTTATACATCTATAAACCCTATAATGTTTATAATTTTTTTATTCCTATTGATACCGACCAATTTAATGGATAGCTTATAACAATATACTATATTATGGTTCATTTATCCTCGGGTTTTTATGTATTGTATTTTATCGAAAGGATTAAATTTATATAGAAATAAATATATAAGAAAATATCAGGGTGTTGCATTCTTCCCTCCTAAAATTTTAATCCTATATATTTATATAATGTAACCATATGAATATATTTGGATAGTTCCTCATCATATTTTCGTTTTGTTACCATGTCGCCTCTTTTATCCTATGATTTCCCTAAAGTACCTTTATCGTCCCAATCATCTGATTCCTCAACACTTGTTCTATAGTTTCCAAAATATGGATAGGCTCTTCATAGTAATATTGATTAGGTTTTAATTAAATTCATTTATAGGTGATCATATGAGATGGGTCATCCATGTACTTCCTTAACAATGATATATAGAACACCTAATGTACATTAGAGATACTTTGGGAAATTACTAAATGGAAATCCAAAACACCAATCCATTCTAGGATTTAAAAAGGTCTATTGTACTTGGGGTTCGGTTTTCCATTCTTATCAAACCTCAAAACACCCTTCCATGGAGATACTTTCAAGAACTCATGATCTCCCATTTAAAATTACAATTGACTCCTTTAGTTATCAACCTAACTCATTTTCCATATTTTATCTTCTTTGATATAGGTTTGAATAGTATTTACTTTTGTCATTATCTCCTTTTCATGGTTTGGTCCAATAGGATTCCTCTGTCCAACATCATCCCAACAAGTTAATAGAATTAAATCACTTTCAATATAATTCTTTATATAGTCTTATTTTAATACTTGAATGGAATATATTGTTATTGGTGAACTCTAAAAACCATAAATATTGATCCCATATGACAACCCTGCTTTTTATTACAACTTAAACATGCTTTATTACATAAAACTTCACTTGATACAACAAAGAAGATCGAGAGGTTTAGTGTCTTTGGGGCTTAGGATCATTACATAAAAACTTTAAACTTAAAATACAACATCCTTATTGAAAACTTCCTTTACATGACCACTACATTCCTTCGTACTTAGCATTGCATGGGATAACCTGAGGACATGCATAAGAAAAGGGTGAGCTATAAAGCCCAGTAAGGGAGTACACAATGAATAACATGAGGAGTACAATACATTTTAGGCAATAGTCATATCAATAGAGCATAAGAGAGACATGAACATAAAGGCATGATAAAGCATGATAATCATAACATGGAAATGTGGCAACAACACTTAACATTGAATTAGCATGAGCCAAGGCTCATTGCACATGGAGCATGAGTAAACCCTCATTGCACTTGAAGCACGAGTAAACCCTCGTTGAACTTGAATTAGCATGAGTCAACACTCATTGCACATGACGTATCATGATACTATACTTTACCCAATGCATTGGAGCGCTATCAGGGCGCACCCTTCTTAAACATTTCATTTCATGCATAAGTGTGCCACATGGATCATAAAACATGGATTCATAAAACATAATAATTTATTCCACGATAAAGGAATGTGGAATTCATACATGAAACTTTACAATCAATAAGTAAATGTGCATAAAGGTGAATACCCTTGATGGAGAAATGGGCATGCTATTCACTACACAATGATATTGGCTTAGAAAATCGGTGTGATTTCGGCAGCGTAACGGTGTGACATGAGAATTCATAAAAAGGATAATGAGAGAGAAAGGGGTTCCTCATCATATTTACATGTAATGGACAGTAAGAAGGTCATATAGATACATGTCCCAACAATTCAAAAGGAATTTAGATTCATGATACAAAAGTATTTCTTGAATATAAAGAGGAGAAAAAGGTTCCTTTCGAAATTTCGGCATAGTAACGGGTGTACATGGGAGGCATTTAATGAGAGAGAAATGGGTCTCCCATCATTCAAACAATAAGAGGGCAGTATGGGAGAGGTTCGAAACCATACCCCAACATTCATAAATGAAATTAAAAGGGCAATACAACTTAAAGAAAATTGACAAAAATGAGAAAGGAAGAAAAACCCTTACTTGGAAGTGTGCTTCCAAAGGCTAGAGAGAGGCTTGTGAGAGGCTTCTTGGGAGCTTGGGGCACCTTGGGAGGATTCTAGAGAGATTAGGGCAGAGGTTGGACGAACTTCAAGGGCTTTGAGTGAGGAGGAAGTGGGAGCTTGGGTGGGTTTATATAGGAAAGGTGAGAGAATTCTTTATTATTTAGGTTTGGGACCCCTTATATTAAAATAATCCAAACCACAAACCATCCCATGGTATTTTCCCATGGTTTCTGGAAAAGGAAAGAGGAAAAAAATATTTTACAAGGCCAAGGTCCGAACGTATTAAAAAATTAGGGTTGCTTATGTGGAGGTGAGTCACACTCCCATGGAAATTAATTTAAAAAGGCAAAGTGTTGAATAAGTCTTGAGGGCTCCATTAATGCTTTGAAAAGTGAGTCAAACAAACCCAAAACTTCATTATTTTAATGATAAAACACATATTGGCCTAACATAAGGATTATGGTATTTTATTACATCACCATTGGTTCATTATGATGTCATAAAACACATTATATATTTAAATGGTATTTAATTTTTACCCAAAAATTTCACTGTCTCAGAAAATTATGAAAAATTCACCGTTGGATAATTTCGACGTCCTGATTCCAAAAATAATATTTATTTTATCTAAATAATTTTCTAAATATGTGAATTTTCACTTTTAAAATAAAAACCGACATTTATAAAAAATTCACGGGTTTTGACAGAAATGGCTTTCAAACCTTAATAAAAAATTTAATTGCATTCATAAAATTATAAGATCATTAATATTTAATAAAAATTAATTTAATATTAATAATAATATTTTATTAAAATATTATTTAATTCAAAAATCCTTTAATTTAATAAAATATAATTCTTAATTAAATAATACTAAAAACACCGTTTGTACTTTAAAAACTAATTACAATGTATCAAAAATGACTAGAAATTATATTCATTATTATATACAAAAATAATGTACATGAACATGGTGCTAATTATTTGTTACATAACCCCTTAAAATAGCCGCATAATACCTAAGGGTAAGGTGTGCGATGGTGACAGACTCTTGGGGTTGCTCGTATAACATTGCTCGAGTGGTAATCTCTATCAACTTCCATTTTTCCCGTAGACGATCACGTTCGAGCTTGACTTGATGAAGCTCAGCTTGGGATTGGTCAAGGGCAAAGCCCAAAGACGCCACCTCCTTTCCGAGCTCCGACAAATGGGCTTCGTAAGGGGCAATTCTACTGGATGAGGCCATCGCTTCCTTTGTCTGAGTAGAAAATTGGTTCGTTAAAGCCTTATATTTAAACTACCCAGATGATCACTGTTCAACGACTATAAAAGTAACGGTCACAAATCTTAACGTTAAACTAAAGAAGTTGACATCATATAAAAACATAAAGAAACATTTTACTGGATCAAGAGGGATTTTCCATTAATGAAATTTTGGGTCGTTACAACATTCCCCCCTTAAGAAATTTCGCCCTCGAAATTTTCCTTTTCCCACACTAAAACAAATGTGGGTAACTTAGCTTCATCATATCCTACGACTCCCAAGTTGCTTCTTCAAACTTGTGGTTTCTCCACAACACCTTGACGAGGGGCATTGTCTTATTTCGTAGAACTTTTTCTCTACGATCCAAGATCTTCGCTGGTTTCTCCTCATAAGAAAGATCGTCTTCTAATTGTACCACCTCAGAAGAGAGTACATGTGAAGGGTCTGGTATGTACTTCCTTGAGAGAGATACATGGAAGACATCATGCACCTTGGTCATAGTAGGTGGAAGTGCTAGTCGATAGGCCACAGCCCCAACACGATCAAGAATCTCGAAGGGGCCGATGTACCTTGGACTTAACTTCCCTTTCTTTCCAAACCTCATGACCTTCTTCCACGGAGATATGCGTAAAAACACCATGTCTCCGAATTTAAACTCAAGGTCTCGTCGACGATTATCTGCATAACTCTTCTGTCGACTTTGGGCTGCCTTGATATGCTGCTGAATGGTTTTCACCTTCTCCACCATTTCTTCGACCATTTCTGGTCCAAGCAGCTTACGTTCACCGACCTCATCCCAACATGCCGGTGTTCTGCACCTTTTCCCATATAGGGCTTCATATGGTGCCATTTGGATGCTCGAGTGGAAACTATTATTATAAGAGAACTCAACTAGAGGAAGATGTTGATCCCATCCTCCTTTAAAGTCCATTGAGCACGCTCTCAACATATCCTCAAGTGTTTGGATAGTCCGCTCGGATTGGCCATCAGTTTGAGGATGATAGGCCGTACTGAAGTTCAGTTCAGTATTCAGAGCATGTTGAAGACTCTTCCAAAACTTAGAGGTAAATCTTGGATCTCGGTCAGAGACAATAGATAGTGGTACTCCATGCAACCGTACCACTTCCCTGATATATATCTGTGCCAGTTGATCCAAAGAGAAATCCTCTCGAATAGCAATGAAGTGTGCAGTCTTTGTAAGACGATCCACAATAACCCAGATTGCATTGTTGCTTTTGGATGTCCTTGGAAGTCCAGTGACGAAGTCCATGGTGATGTTCTCCCATTTCCATTCTGGTATGGGCAATGGTTGCATCATCCCCTTAGACTTCTGCCTCTCTGCCTTCACTTGCTGACACACCAGTCTCTTTGATGTATATTCGGCGATCTCCTTCTTCATATTATCCCACCAAAAGTTTTCTCGGAGATCTCGATACATCTTTGTGCTCCCTGGGTGAATAGATAAATTTGAACTATGTGCATCATCCAAAAGTTCCTTCTTCATCTCCGAACTTGATGGGACACATAGTCTTTTCCCAAACCGCACAATTCCTTCTTCATTAACATTAAACTCTGAGGATTTTCCCTTTTTGATAGCTTCCACTTTTTCTTGGATTCTCGCATCATCCTTTTGAGAATCCTTTAACCTTTCCAAAAGAGATGGTTGAGAAATCATTTGTGAAAGGATTGATGATGTTCCCTTATTTATGATTCCCACGTCCATCTTCATCAAGTCTAAGAAGATTGGATCCTTCTCAATTCTCATCATTGATAGAATTGCTGGATCCTTTCTACTTAGGGCATCTGCCACCTTGTTCGCCTTCCCAGGGTGGTAATTTATTGAACAGTCATAATCCTTTATGAGCTCTATCCATTTTCTCTGGCGCATATTAAGCTCTTTCTGTGTGAATATATATTTAAGACTCTTGTGGTCAGTATATATCTCACATTTCTCTCCATAGAGATAATGCCGCCAGATTTTCAAGGCAAAGATCACCGCCGCCAACTCCAGATCATGCGTTGGATAGTTTCGCTCATGGATTTTCAACTGTCTTGAGGCATAGGATATCACTTTATCATTCTGCATCAGCACACATCCTAAGCCCTTCTTCGAAGCATCACTGAATACCACAAAAAGCTCCCCACTTGTGGGTAAAGTGAGCACAGGTGCAGTGATAAGCCTCCTTTTCAACTCCTTGAAGCTTTCTTCGCATTCATCACTCCAAGCAAACTTTACTCCCTTTCGAGTTAGCTTGGTAAGAGGGTTGGACAATCGTGAGAAGTTTCTCACAAATCGTCGATAATATCCAGCTAACCCCAAGAAGCTACGGATATCAGTTACCGATGTTGGCCTCGGCCATCCCTCAATTGCATCTGTTTTGGAGGGGTCCACAGATATCCCATTGCTTGTGATGATATGGCCCAAGAATGAGACCTCCTTCAACCAGAACTCACACTTGCTGTACTTGGCATAGAGCTTCTCCTTGCGCAAAGTCTCCAGTACAGTTCTTAAATGCTCCTCATGGTCCTCCTTGGTTTTGGAGTATATTAGAATATCATCTATAAAGACTACCACAAATTTATCTAGGTAATCTCTAAAGACTCTATTAATCAAGTCCATGAATATTGCTAGAGCATTGGTGAGTCCAAAAGGCATTACTATGAATTCATAGTGCCCGTACCTTGTACGAAAAGCAGTCTTGGGGATATCTTCCTTCTTCACCCTTACTTGATAATATCCCGACCGCAAGTCGACCTTGGAGAAGTATTGTGCTCCACGCAGCTGATCAAACAAGTCATCGATTCTTGGGAGAGGATACTTGTTCTTTATCGTGATTTTGTTAAGTTCACGATAATCGATGCAAAGCCGCATTGACCCATCCTTCTTCTTGACGAAGAGGACTGGTGCACCCCATGGTGATGCACTTGGGCGTATAAACCCTTTATCCAGATTCTCCTGTAGTTGTTTCTTCAGATCTTCAAGCTCAACAATAGCCATTCTATATGGAGTCTTGGATATTGGTAGCGCCCCAGGTATAAGTTCAATTGAGAACTCAACATCTCTTCTTGGAGGAAGACCAGGAAGTTCCTCGGGAAATACTTCAGCGAATTCCCTCACAATAGGCATTTCTTCAAGGGTGGTTTCTTCCTTGGACTCAATCATCTGAGCCAGATATGCGTGCTCATAAGGCAGTAATATCCATGCTTGAGATGATGGAGCTAAAGGAGATTCATCTTCCTCCTGACACTTGTAAAGAATCGGGGGTCGATTCTCCATATGGAGTGTGATTTCCCTCTCCCGACAATTTATGTTGGCTCTATATAAGGAAAGCCAATCCATGCCAAGAATTGCATCAAATTCCACCAAAGGGAGTATGACGAGGTTCGCCGGGAAATTCAATCCACATATTATAACAGGGGAGGACTTATACTCATGGGATGCAATGATTTCCTCATTTGCCGTACTCACCGACATCTTTACTTCCATGATTTGTGGTGGTGCAGGGATTATTCTACTAAACTTTTGAGATATAAAAGAATGCGTAGAACCTGAATCAAAAAGTACGTTCGCTATTCTTGAATGAATAACTAGCGTACCTGTCACCACTTCGTTGTTGGGGTTCACATCGGCAGAAGTGATGGCAAAAGCTCTTCCTTGTTGTCTTGGAGGTTGTTGATTGCCTCCGATAACCCTTGGATTAGGGAACTGATTCGCAAAATGACCCGGTTCTTTACATTTGAAGCATTGAACAACGCGTTGAGGTTCGAACGGAGCGTTCCTCCCCTCCGTCACAGCCGCGGGTCCTTCTTGCTGACAGTTAACAGCTAGGTGCCCTTCTCTTCCACACTTGAAGCATTTTCTTGTCCCCCTAAGGCAATTTCCAGGGTGCTTCTTTCCACACTTTTGGCAAGTGGGGTGCTGGAATTTCTTAGCGCCGTTGGATTTATCCATCGGACCACCAGCATTGAAGTCCACCTTCCGCTTCTTGTCCCCATGATACCCCTGTGATTCTCCGATCTCCATTTCAACCTTGAGGGCACATCGGACAATTTCCTCATAGCTGTCGAAGTCACAGATCGCTAATTCTTTCCGCAAGCTAGGCTTCAGCCCACCAAAGAAGCGGTCAACCTTGCATTCAGGGGTAACGACAAAGCCGGAAGCGTATCGTGAAAGCCTTGTGAAGTTTGCCTCGTACGCTCCCACAGATTCCTCATCTTTCTGCTTGAGGTAAAGGAAGTCCCTTTCCATCTTAAGACGGATGGTGCGTGGAAAATATTTATCGAAAAACATCTTCCGGAATACCTTCCATTCCAAAGCCTCGATCTCCTCCTCAGGCTTCGTATTTTTGATCAACGTCCACCATTGATCAGCTTCACCCTCCATACGATAAGCCGCCAGGAGAACCTTCTCCTTTTCAGAGCATTGGAGGATGGAGAATATCTTTTCAATGGAGTTGATCCATTGTTCAGCAATCGTGGGATCGGATGATCCACTAAAAGTAGGAGGCCTTTGTCTCATGAAGCTTTCAATAGCGACTTGTTCTTTCTTAGGGGGGGTTGAACGTTCCTCTTGACCAGTGTTTCTATTCAAAACTTGAGTTAGCTGAGAGAGAAGCGTGACAAAGTTCGTGATTCCCGCTCCCATTGGATTGGGCATCTCATAAGTACAATCATCACACTGATCTTCACAATAGTTGTTAGCCCGAGTTCTCCTATTACCGGCCATTGGCTGGAATAAAAGGAAAGTTAGGGGTAACACATAAAGGGTAATCCAAAGACAAAATTTGATGACTTATAAATAAACTTTAATCTCTTTAACTCATGAGTCTATAGGATTCAATCCAGGCTTTTCATGATCTTCCTTCTAATATATATTCTTAGGGGAATTTTTCCCTTAATAAGGGTTCATACTAAGATTGTGAATTTATCAAAACATATCCCCCGGGAGTGTCGTAACCAAGAGTGCAGCAAGGCCCGTTGTCGTGCACCAGTTCCCGTTCGAGTCTAGCTCAAAGCGGTGTTTTCAGGTTTTACCCCTAGGATACATCTGTGCCAGAGCCGCCTCTACCTGCTCGTATCCAGACAGGGATGTATTTGTTTGATAAACCACTTACTTAGTATTTACCAAAACTTAGGGATGTTTTTATTATGCTTAGTCTTGTATCTAAGGCTTTACTAGGGTTTCCTAATCCCAAAAATAACTAAACCTATCCTCTGATACCAACTATGACAACCCTGCTTTTTATTACAACTTAAACATGCTTTATTACATAAAACTTCACTTGATACAACCAAGAAGATCGAGAGGTTTAGTGTCTTTGGGGCTTAGGATCATTACATAAAAACTTTAAACTTGAAATACAACATCCTTATTGAAAACTTCCTTTACATGACCACTACATTCCTTCGTACTTAGCATTGCATGGGATAACCTGAGGACATGCATAAGAAAAGGGTGAGCTATAAAGCCCAGTAAGGGAGTACACAATGAATAACATGAGGAGTACAATACATGTTAGGCAATAGTCATATAAATAGAGCATAAGAGAGACATGAACATAAAGGCATGATAAAGTATGATAATCATAACATGGAAATGTGGCAACAACACTTAACATTGAATTAGCATGAGCCAAGGCTCATTGCACATGGAGCATGAGTAAACCCTCATTGAACTTGAAGCACGAGTAAACCCTCATTGCACTTGAATTAGCATGAGTCAACACTCATTTCACATGACGTATCATGATACTATACTTTACCCAATGCATTGGAGCGCTATCAGGGCGCACCCTTCTTAAACATTTCATTTCATGCATAAGTGTGCCACATGGATCATAAAACATGGATTCATAAAACATAATAATTTATTCCACGATAAAGTAATGTGGAATTCATACATGAAACTTTACAATCAATAAGTAAATGTGCATAAAGGTGAATACCCTTGATGGAGAAATGGGCATGGTATTCACTACACAATGATATTGGCTTAGAAAATCGGTGTGATTTCGGCAGCGTAACGGCGTGACATGAGAATTCATAAAAAGGATGATGAGAGAGAAAGGGGTTCCTCATCATATTTACATGTAATGGACAGTAAGAAGGTCATATAGATACATTTCCCAACAATTCAAAAGGAATTTAGATTCATGATACAAAAGTATTGCTTGAATATAAAGAGGAGAAAAAGGTTCCTTTCGGAATTTTTGCATAGTAACGGGTGTACATGGGAGGCATTTAATGAGAGAGAAAGGGGTCTCCCATCATTCAAACAATAAGAGGGCAGTATGGGAGAGGTGCGAAACCATACCCCAACATTCATAAATGAAATTAATAGGGCAATACAACTTAAAGAAAATTGACAAAAATGAGAAAGGAAGAAAAACCCTTACTTGGAAGTGTGCTTCCAAAGGCTAGAGAGAGGCTTGTGAGAGGCTTCTTGGGAGCTTGGGTCACCTTGGGAGGATTCTAGAGAGAGTAGGGCAGAGGTTGGACGAACTTCAAGGGCTTTGAGTGAGGAGGAAGTGGGAGCTTGGGTGGGTTTATATAGGAAAGGTGAGAGAATTCTTTATTATTTAGGTTTGGGACCCCTTATATTAAAATAATCCAAAACACAAACCATCCCATGGTATTTGACCATGGTTTCTGGAAAAGGAAATAGGAAAAAAATATTTTACAAGGCCAAGGTCCGAACTTATTAAAAAATTAGGGTTGCTTATGTGGAGGTGAGTCACACTCCCATGGAAATTAATTTAAAAAGGCAAAGTGTTGAATAAGTCTTGAGGGCTCCATTAATGCTTTGAAAAGTGAGTCAAACAAACCCAAAACTTCATTATTTTAATGATAAAACACATATTGGCCGAACATAAGGATTATGGTATTTTATTACATCACCATTGGGTCATTATGATGTCATAAAACACATTATATATTTAAATGGTATTTAATTTTTACCCAAAAATTTGACTGTCTCAGAAAATTATGAAAAATTCACCGTTGGATAATTTCGACGTCCTGATTCCAAAAATAATATTTATTTTACCTAAATAATTTTCTAAATATGTGAATTTTCACTTTTAAAATAAAAACCGACATTTATAAAAAAATCACGGGTTTTGACAGAAATGGCTTTCAAACCTTAATAAAAATTTTAATTGCATTCATAAAATTATAAGATCATTTATATTTAATAAAAATTAATTTAATATTAATAATAATATTTTATTAAAATATTATTTAATTCAAAAATCCTTTAATTTAATAAAATATAATTCTTAATTAAATAATACTAAAAACACCGTTTGTACTTTAAAAACTAATTACAATGTATCAAAAATGACTAGAAATTATATTCATTATTATATACAAAAATAATGTACATGAACATGGTGCTACTTATTTGTTACATAACCCCTTAAAATAGCCGCATAAGACCTAAGGGTAAGGTGTGCGATGGTGACCGACTCTTGGGGTTGCTCGGATAACATTGCTCGAGTGGTAATCTCTATCAACTTCCATTTTTCCTGTAGACGATCACGTTCGAGCTTGACTTGATGAAGCTCAGCTTGGGCTTGGTCAAGGGCAAAGCCCAAAGACGCCACCTCCTTTCCGAGCTCCGACAAATGGGCTTCGTAAGGGGCAATTCTACTAGATGAGGCCATCGCTTCCTTTGTCTGAGTAGAAAATTGGTTCGTTAAAGCCTTATATTTAAACTACCCAGATGATCACTGTTCAACGGCTATAAAATTAACGGTCACAAATCTTAACGTTAAACTAAAGAAGTTGACATCATATAAAAACATAAAGAAACATTTAACTGGATCAAGAGGGATTTTCCATTAATGAAATTTTGGGTCGTTACATCCCATATACAATAAAAGTCATGAGATAATGACCTCAAAATATATTATAATGTTTGAATAGTCCTATTAGGCTATCAATTTGTTTTAGGGTGATAAGAGGTGATCAAACGAATCTCGTTATTAAGATCATTCTGAATACTTTTCTATACTTTCGACATAAATCTTGGTTTATCATTAAAAAATGTGTATATTTGGTGAGGATATCAATAATAACCCGTATTTTATGTATCATTCTAAAAGTATTTGGAAATATAGTGATAACTTCAATAGTAATGTCATCTGATTTCCACATAGGAATATGTAGAGGTTTCATGACTCTACTATGAGGTTGTCTCTCAGCATTCACCTATAGAAAGACAAAAAATCATAACAAAAAATCAGTAGTTTCCTACTCCATATCCCACCAAAAAAATTTCCTTCAAATCTATATACATCTTGGTATTACTGAGGTGTGTAATGAAATTCAATCTATGAGAATCATCCAAAAATTATCTATTTATATTAGTTAAAAATTGAACACATAGTCTTGCTCCAAATTTTAGAATGTCATCTTCACAAATGAAATCGTCTAATTTTCTACCATTCACAAAATTAATTTTCTCTTGAAAAAACTCATCATTAGGTTGATAATTTTATATATTTTCAAAAAAAATATGGTTTAGAAATCATTTGAAAAAAGGAATGATGTCACCCCTTCATTAATAATTTCTATATCTATTATTAATAGATTCATGAAAATAGGATCCCTATCGATTCTCATTTTAGAAAAGACTCTATGGTATTTACTTCTCAATTCATATTATTTTATATTTTTCATACCTGAGTGTTAGTGTGCTAAGAAATCAAAATCATTAAGCACCTTGAGCCATCACCTTTTCTACTTGTTGATCTCTCTCTCTCTAAAAAAAATGCCTTTCAAACTCTTTCGATCTATATATCTCACATATTTGAACATAGTGAAAATGAATCCATATATTAAAATAAATTATTATAGATTCCAATCCAAGATCATTGTTTGGAAAGTTTTTTCGTAAATCTATAACATCCTTAATGTATAAGAAATGACTTTATCATTTGGTATAAGGATACAACCAATTCCCTTCTTCAATACATCAATATATATCACAAATACCTCATTTCCTGATGGTAGATTCAAAATCATAGCATTCATCAATCCCCTATTAAATTATTTAAATCATTATTCACATACATTTTTTTCATGTAGAATTACCCTTGTTATGAGTAAGTTTGGTTAACAAGTTATCCAATCAGGTAAAATTTTGAACAACTCACTGACAGTAACCTAAAAACTGAAGAAATTATGTTTCTAGTTTATGTTGATTAGTGTAGGTCATTCTTGTACTTCCATTTTCTTCATAGGATCAACTAATGTTCTGTCTGTGGAGATAATATAGACAATAAAAGAAACTTTCTAACTCATGAATTCACATTTTCTAAATTTTCCATGTAACTCTTTCCTTATAAGAGTCTAATGAATGGTGTGAAATTTATTCTCAAGGTATTCATAGCTCTTATAGTACACCATGATGTCATCAATAAATACCTCAAAAATAAGATATTCCTTAAATAAAATTATCATTATATCTATAAAAACAAAGGGTGCATTTTTCAATCAAAATGGAATTAATATAAACTCGTAATGTTCATGCCTTTCTTGAAATAGTGTCTTTGGAATATTTTTCACCATTACTCACACTTTACAATACTCATAATGAAGTTCAATCAATGAAAAATATTGATATGTGTGAAGTTGATTGAATAATTAATTAATATAAAGTAGATCATGCTTTTTATTTATTTTAATACAATTTATTTCCTTATATTCAATGCAGAGCCTCGTAGATCCATCTTTCTTCAGGAAAAAAATAACATTGGATACTCAATGCGAAAGACATGGTCATATAAACCTATTATTACACCACCCCTCTAGTTTTTCTTCAATTCCACCAATTTCATAGTGTTCATTATATAGGGAGTCTTTGATATAGTTCTTACATCATGGAATAAATCAATGGAAACCTCAACTTAATTCTCTATTGGATGTCCAGGTAATTCCTCATAAAATACATTAATGTATTCTTGTATATTAGTTTAATACTAAATTTGAAGATTAAATTTTCTATCTATAGCATGTGTCAGCTCTTCTTCCTCAAGGATATTATTCATAAGTGCTACTCGGGTGGATCATTACATGACTCATGATGAACTCTCCCCTATAATGATAAGGAATTCCACATATTCATCAAAAATAATAATTTCATTCTATTTAAAATAAATTTTATCATAATATTTTGAAATACATTACATACCTAGGATTATATCAAAATAAACAATAGATATAATAATGAATTCATTAAATTAGAAATGTCTATGTAATAAAATTACAACTAACTGAAACATCCTTATTGTAGTGATACATCCACCGTGATTCTTTACTGATAACTCCATTCATATGGTTATAGGGAAATATCTAATTTTATTAGAAACATAGATGATAAAAAAGAATTTAAATATCTAGAATCAAATAAATCATTATCTAAATTTGTGGATATGATTAATATTTTTTCCACAACATCTTCAGTAACTTCAACATCAAGTATTGTGATAGCAAGTTCTTAGCCTTACATCCTTGACATTTTATGGAGAAAATTCCCTTATTGCATAGGATAATAATTTTCATATTTCCCCATCTCCTTACAATTGAACAATTGAACATTTAAGATTATTTCAATCCCTTACAATAATGATCCTGGTTTCCTTTCTCTCCATAATTCTTTCAAACTCACATTCCCAAAAATAATGTTCCATGGTGTTTCTTTCCATATTTTTTAAAAAATTTAAATTATAACCTTCCCTTATTCTATTTTTTCATATTTCATTTTCCATAGTTATCATCCATTCCCTTATTATCCTTAGTTATTTTAAAGTTATAAGATTTAGATACATGATTATATATATTTATAGGAAATGATATTATATCTTCATATGATAAGAAATATTTTGAGACTAGTTCCCCTCTAACGATTATCTTAATACTAAAGAAGAATATTTTGATATCACTATTTGTATTACTTATATAGTCCAAAAAAATCCTTTATATCCTTATAAACTTATCTTTATTCTAAAATAAATTTTCTTCTTACTTTTTTCTCAGACTCAATATTTCTCTCTTCATATCCTATTTTTGGTTGTAAGGAAATTTTATTTTAAGAAAAGATACTTAAATCATTCAATTGAATACTAATTATTTCCTCCTCAACCTTACTATTTTGAATCAATTACCACCATTTATCTGAATCTATTAAGAGATGAAAAACTTCCAAGACAATATTATCCCATTCCTTAATTCCCCAAGTAAGAAATGTCTTCTCTAATGAGCCCATCCATTTCCCTACTATAAATGGATTTGGATTCCTATTAAATGATAGAGTTTTAAACCACAAGATATAGTATAATAATGTTACACCACTTTGAGTATTAGAATGATAATCCATATGAGAAAGGTTATTGGTCATACCTTGAGTTATCTTCCACAATATAGTTATAATCTAGTCATCTCCAATTTAATCTCTAGATCTAGTTTCATTTTCTTTCCTTGACAATAAATTTGTACATGTGTTATATGTATTGGTATGATTTTCATTCCTTCCACTATAAACCATATATAAATAATTTATTACACTATATTAGATCATAAAATTATTAATCATAATGAATAATTTCAAAACTAGTAAAACACATAACATATATTGAAAATTTTATGCATAGATAATCTCAAAATCATAAACCTGGTTTCTTAGGGAAGTTTTTAAAAACATAAAAATATTTTCAAATCCATTATAATTATTTTTAAATAAAATGTGAATTAACCCAAGAATATCCCACTATAGTTCCAAACTAGTTTCTTAGTAATGAAATCCATACCATGCACTATAAAAATTGTTGAGATATACTCAAACCAACTCTTTTCAGGGTTATTCCCATTAGATGAATCTAATCCAAAACTGTATCCACTTATAGCATCCAGACATGGATGTATTTCTTATAAAACAACATAATATCTGACTTACCAAAATTTTATAATGTTTTCCTCTACGTATACTTGTTATTAAATATATTCATAAGTATATATTCCATAATATAATTATTCTTAAATCTAGTTCCCAATGATTCTACTAATTTTTTCTTATACTTGCATTAAAGACCTCAATCTTAGCATCCCAATGTTTTTCATTACTTTATTATATTGGTAATAGATACAATAGATCTCATCCCAGAGGACTAGATAGTTTATTAGTTTTTGAAAACTATATACAAGCATGAATCCCAAATTATAATTGAAAACATAAAATAAAACATAGTATTTTATTTCAGATGAGTATTTTTTTCCATTATCATTTACATGTATATCAATCCTAAATTACTTCTTCGATTCCTAGGGAAAGGAAACTTAAGAAAGGGGTGATCTCATATTCTCAGTAAAGGTATGTGTATAGTGGATTCTATTGAGAATAAATAAGGAGTAATAAATTTGGAAAGGTAAATATCTAAAAACACATTCCATTTTATTAGTAATTTGAGCATGAATAATAATATGGAAAGAATACTTGATAATTAAATAATTCAATATAAATAATCAGAAGAGACTAAAATTTATCCATGGGTATCATAACTAATCATATAATCACATGGACATTAATTACTGATCACAATATCATGGAATACAAAATGAATAAAATCACAAGCATATCATTGTGGCCTTAAGCAAAGACATATTACATAAATTTTAACATCAGAGGTAAATAAAGAAATAATAAATTTTATTTCTAATTAATATTTTGTGAACTAAATGTTAATTTTACTTTATAGGGGTTTCTATGTTCGATGGCATACCCGATACACAACAACGGGTTTCTTTGAAATCTAACGTTGCACAATAATAATATAATATTATTATTTTAAATAGAAGTTAACGCCTAGAAGTTGTATTTGAAGGAATGAAATGAACTAACTAAATTATTATTATAAATTTTTTTTAAATGTTTTTACATTTATCCAATAAAATCTAGAGGCATAAAATGTTAATGAATCTAATTTTAAGCATAATTTACTTTAAAAATGTTGATTTAATACCTTTTAATGGAAAACCCTCTTTAAATATAGTTTTTTCACTTTTATATATTCTATTTGAGCAAATAATATTATTTTTTAGAATTGTGACATCAAAATTTACTTTAGGTAAATATTTAGTATTTTTCGGATAACATTAAATTTTTAATGACAAGTGAAAAATGTTGTATTTTAATTCCAAACTACCTTTTAATCTAATTTATTTATATGGATAGATTATATTTTAAATTTGTTTTAAAGTTTAATTAGATTATATTTTTACGATTTAATCTAATTTTGGTTATTTTAATTAATTTCACTATGAAATTGGATGTAAACAAGTGTCAATCTTTTGATAGTTATTATTTCCTAAAAACACGCCTTTTATTTTGATAATGGGAATTTATTTAAAATTAATTTCTGCCACTTATGTGATTAGAATTTGGAAAAATTTATTCCAAATTTGGAATCAGGGGGTACAAATTTTGTAAATAGGTAACTTTTATTTTTAGACATTATGAATATTTAATTCAGTAAATATTTTGTTTACCATGGTTAAAGGGTAAATCTGGTAAATAAAGGTAAAAAATATTACTATTATAATATAAAATTAACTTAACAGGTGTCATAATTCTATTTTTTGATACACATAAGACCATTAGAATCCTTGGAAAAATTTTGGAACCCCATGGGGCCACTTGGTAGTGATAATGACAATTTATTTTAATTAACTTAAAGTAAAGACAAAAATGACATAAACTAATATCTTTTAGTTAATCAATTTTTAAATGGATTTATATAAGTTATATTTTATCCTATAAATATTATTTTGAAATATAAAAATATTTCCTACATCATGGTAAATGTTTACAATTTTTAGATATCAAATAAATAAAATTATTTGTGACACAATAATTATGCAGTGTTTACTTCTTTAATGAATGATTTAAATTAATTTGATTATAAATACTAAAATAATATCCAAAACCTATCCAATTATTATTAGATGATTTTATTTAGACAATTAGTCATCTTATCTTAAACATTAATTAGTTTTAGACCTTTATAAATAGAAAATCATTATATAATAAAATAATATTTTTACACTTTCCTAAAGAGCCCCTCCTCCCCCTTATAAACAATCCCTCACTTCTAACTCATTCCTAACACCTCTAAATCCACTTGTATCATCCAAACTCTGACCACTTGAGCTACCTAAATCCCTCTATTCCACCTAGAAGCCTTACTTTAGGCATAAGTCACTTCAAGAAGTCCTTTTGGTTCAATCCAAAGGGAGTTACCCAAATTAATGGTAACAGTTTCTCTTAACTTTTTTTCTTTTATTTTACTTCTCCAACCCCTAAACTCTTTTTGTAACATCCCATGTAAGTAATGAGTAATATATATTTTTATATATGTCTATTAATGAATTAGATAGTGTTTTAGAGGCTTAAAATGAAAATAAATCCAATCTTAAGCATGGAATACACTAATATTTTAAAAAGATTGTTTTACTGCCTTCTGATGGAAAACCATTTTTAAATCTATCTTTTGACAATTTTAGAAGCTATGTTTTTCAAAATAAACTTATTATTTATGATTGGGACATCAAAATTTACTTTTTGTGAATTTTTGGTATTTTTCAGACAATGTTCATTTTTTAATGAATAGTTAAAAATACTGCATTTTGCATCAAAACTGCTTTTTAATCTATTTTATTTATATTATTATATTATCTTTTGAATTGGTTTTTAAGTTCAATTAGAATATATTTTTACCATTTAATCCAATGGTGGTCATTGGAATCAATTTCACTTTGAAATTGGACTTAAACTGGTGTCAATCTTTTCATACTTATTGTTTCATAAAAACACGTTATTTGTCATGACAGCGGGAATTAATTATTAAATAAATTAATGTGACTTATATGTTTTGAATTTTGTAAAATAGACATCATTTTTTAATTCGGAATATCAAATATAGCTTAGGGTGAATTTTTTGTATTTTTCTGAAAAACTTCAATTTTTGATGAATAGTTAAACCACTAAGTGGTACTTATAAAAACTGATTTTTCGTTTAAAAGAAATTTTACCACTTCTGTGTTTTGAATTTCAAAAATCCGACATACATGGTTGTCATTAATAAGTAAAATGTGGTTCAATGAGATTAAAATAATTTTTTCGTGAATAGTAACTCTTAAGTTCTTAATCGCGATTAGAGGTAGTTAGTGTAGTTTAAGGTAAAAAATCATGCTTTAATAAAATGAGATGAGCATGATGTTGGAACCAGGTTCTTCAAAGCATGATTTGGTGTATGGTTTGTTTTTGTTGTCAATCCTCAGTGGAAGTTCCGAATGTGTTCCAGCAAAGTGATCATACAGTTCAAGCAGACAACAGTTTTGAAGGTGGCGTTGTTTCCCAGTGTTTGCCAAATTTTTGGGCCTCAAAATCGGAAAATGAAGACATGGATTGTCTGCAAAAGGAGATTCGCAGAAAAAGGAAGTGGTGCGCGAAATATAAGAGGCTTGCGCGAAAAACTTAAGTTAGGCGCGGAAAACAGCGGGATGCGCGAAATAGTTTTTCGCGCAAACAGTGTTTCGAATTCAGAGAGGTGAAAAATGGCA
Organism: Viscum album; assembly: GCA_963277665.1. Taxonomy (NCBI): domain Eukaryota; kingdom Viridiplantae; phylum Streptophyta; class Magnoliopsida; order Santalales; family Viscaceae; genus Viscum; species Viscum album. Next base: position 1,570,489,360 of record OY728126.1, read on the forward strand.
AAGGCATGGGCTGCGCGGAAAATCAGGGATGTGCGCGAAATACTTAAGTTGGGCGCGGAAAACAGCGGGATGCGCAAAATAGTTTTTTCGCGCAAATGCTGTTTTATAATCAGTTTGGTGAAAGATGGCAAAGGCATGGGCTGCGCGGAAAATAAGGGTTGTGCGCGAAATACATAAGTTGGGCGAAAGATTACGCGCCAGATGAGAGATTTTCCGCGCCGAAGGGGATTTTGCGTGCAGTGGTCTCAGTCGCCTATAAATATGAGGTGACCCCCTTCATTCGGTTCGTTGGAAGACTTAGAGAAGATCTGAGGTCTGATGCACGAAAAGGATCTCATAAAGGAGCTTGCGCGAAATATTTGGAGTTGCGCGAAAAAGGGGATTTTTGCGCGAAATATTTTTCCGCACCAAAAGAAAATGTTGCACGCAATAGGATGATTTTGCGCGCAAATGGTTGATGTTTCGCATATTTCTCAGTAAGGTTTGTCTGTACGTTTTGGTTATCCAGTTCAATGGTTCTGTGCGTTCTAGTGCATCTCTTCCGGACTTCGATGCAAGCAGAGTCTCGTGCTGAGCAGAGGCAAAGACTTCAATGCAAATTTATTGAAGAGACCTTCACGTCTATAAACTGAGTGAGACTTCACCAACGGCAGTGAGCTAGGGGGAGTCAACGGGAGTGACCCGAGGGAAGCAGTGAGCTATCCCTAAACCTTATGTAAAGGCAGTGAGCCTGGGACAGAGTGTCTGTACCCGAACTTTTGTATCTGCAGCTAGTGAAGCATAGTGGATTTAGGTACGACCGACAATCTGTCGGCGTATGCTCCATGGACGTAGCCCTTAGTGGTGAACCAAGTAGAAATTGTTGTGTCATCTCTCTGCATGTGAATGTTTAATTGCTGATCATATCCTTCATACAGGTTTAAGAAGTTCCTGCCAACGTGGGAACAAGATCCACAACTTTAAGAAGAAAAAGTTGCCACCCTGATTCACCCCTCCCCTCTCAGGGTGTCCCGGGGTCCTTCAAGTGGTATCAGAGGGAGGTTGCTGGTCTTGAATCTGTCCTTTGTCGCCATGGAGAATGCATCCAATGTGAGGGGAGTCCCTCTCTTTGATGGAAATAATTTTCAGATCTGGAAGAATAGGATGCGATCTCATCTAAGATCTCTTGGAATGGAAGTTTTGTTTTCTATTGTGCAAGGAATACAAGTCACTGATCAAACAGGATTGGCTATGACTGACACAGACAGGAAAATTCTTGATGCAGATGCTAAAGCTCAAAATACACTCACCGCAGCTCTTTCTGATCAGATATATCTAAAGGTGATGAGTTTCACTTCAGCAAAGTCTATGTGGGATAAACTTGAAAACATTTATGAAGGAGATAGCAAGGTAAAGGAGGCAAAACTTCAGGTTTTACATAACAGGTTTGACGACCTAAATATGCATCCCAATGAAAATGCAGATTCATTTTTTAATCGAATTACTGAAGTAGTGGGAGCAATTCGAGGTCTTGGAGAAGAAATCAAAGACATTGATATCGTTAAGAAAATATTGAGAAGACTTCCTCCCATGTACAATGCAAAGGTGTCAGCCCTCGAAGAAAGAGATCTATCCAAACTTTCTCTGGATGATTTGTTAAGTAGTTTAGTGGCATATGAGATGAGAGTCAAACCTGAAGATGCCACGATTCGCGTGAGCAAAGAAATGGCATTCAAAGCCATGGAAAAACTGAAAATTTCAGAAGACAGTAGTGGTGATGATGACGAAGAAAAAGAAATTCTTTCCCTCATCGCGAAGAAGCTGAAAAAGGGTAAAGGTAAATTTAGAGGTAAGTTACCTCTTGCATGTTTCCGTTGTGGAAGAGTTGGGCACATTGCCTCTCAGTGCCAAAGAAAGTTGGATAATGATGAGAGCGAAGCTGAAGACATTGAAAAGCCTCGGAAAAGGTTTTTCAAAAAGGGTGATTTCAAATATGGAAAGAAAATGCAGAGGAAGAGCTTTGTCTGTGAGGAAGAAGATGATGATATTGAATTCTGTGAGGAAGAAGAACCAGAATTTAAAACTTAAAAACATGCTTCCATGATGGCTACCACTGAAATATCAGATTCTTCAATCAATAAAGGCATAAATAATCAGAGTACTGCCCTTGATAATCCAAAGGTTCAAATTAAGGATGCTTTCTCCAAGATTGAGAGTAAATGTAAGAAATGTAATAAGTGGAAGGAAATGGTCAAAGAGTCATCAGAATATGTTGATGAACTTGAAGCTGAAGTTGAACATCTGGAAGAGTTTGTGAAAGTTCAGTCTAAAATCATTGAAAGCAATGATGATGTATTGGATCTTAAGATAACAATTGAAGAGCAGGGAAAGGTCATCAATGACCTCACCTCAAGACTGGAAGAAAAGTCCAAGACTACTGAGGGTCTTGAGGAGGAAATTGTTACTCTTAGGAGTAAACTTGAGAGCGAATCTTTTTCAAAAGAATCAAGGAAGAAAATACAACCTAGAAGATTCTCAGATGCTGAATTATTGGCAAGAGCCAAATGTGGTTCTGATGGAGTTGAAAAACTCTTGAGCGTTCAAAGACCCGCCTGCATGGGAAAGCGTGGAATTGGATGTGAAGCTGAGACATCAACTGCTGGAAATAAAGAAATTCAAAAGAAAGACAAAACGAAGGTTGAACATGTTGAAACTTTTTCTGAAGTGCTGAAAAAGGAACCCTCAATCCAAACTAGAAGGATAACTGACAATTACCATCAAACATTTAGAAATGATAGGCAGTTCAACTACTCTCACAGGGATGAAGGTATGAGGAGAAATTCAGGTGTGAAGGCATTCCCTCACATGAAGTGTCAATTCTGTGGCTATCTGGGCCATACTATGTCATATTGCGAAGAGGCAAGGAGTTACTTTAATGGAGAAGATCAGGGAAATCAACAAAGGAGACCGATTTCTTATCCTCCATCTTATAGAAGAAATATCTTCTATGGTTACTGTTTTAATTGTTCTAACTTTGGCCATAAAGCTATGTTTTGCAGGCAGCGGTATGACAAGAGAAATTCATACAACACCCAAAGACGGGACAGGGTTCATCCTCCTGATGATGTTGTTCTCACAAATAGTTTTTCTCTTCTGGAAGAAGATTATGGGTATGAAGACTCAGATTATGTGGAAGAAAGTTTTAAAAGGCCATCAGTTTCTTATGCTCAATCCAATATCTCATGGAAAGAAAAGAAGAAAAATCGAGAAATCCAATCTTGCGGAAGTAGCCCTCAAAGCTACAAAGAGTAGCAGCACCTGGATTCTTGATAGTGGATGTTCTTCCCATATGACAGGAAATGCTGACCTTCTGAAGAACATTGAAAAGAAGGTTGATGGAACAGTACGGTTTGGTAACGATGGCGCTTTGAAGATTAAAGGCAGTGGGAATACTGCTCTCGCCAACGGAGAGCTGAAAAAGACTGAAGTTCTTTATGTGGACGGTCTACGCCATAATCTCCTCAGTGTAAGTCAACTCTGTGACTCATGGATCATAGTAACCTTCAATCAAAAAGGCTGCACTATAAAAGGAAAAACAGGGAATTCTCTTATGAAAGGTTGTAGAACAGATGGAAACTTATATCAGGTTGACAGCAAAGTGAACTCTTGTTACTTGTCTGTTGACGAAGAAAACAATTTATGGCATCGAAGGCTGGGGCACATTAACCAACAAGACATGGAAAAGATATCTAAGCTGAAGATAGTCATGGATATTCCCATTCTAAAACGCGAACGGGAAAAATCTTGTGATGCATGTATTCGTGGGAAGCTGGTCTGTAATTCGTATCGTCCAAAGAAGAAAAGGGCATCACATCTTCTCGATCTCATTCACACTGATGTATGTGGCCCAATAAATGTTGCTGGAACCTATGGAGAGAGGTACTTCGTCCTTTTCATTGATGATTATAGTAGAATGGCTTGTGTAATGGTGATTCACAGGAAGCGACAAGTACTTGATTGCATAAAAACTTATCGCCGAATTGCCGAGAATGACACTGGACGGTCAATAAAAGTCCTACGATCGGACAATGGAGGGGAATACACATCCATTGAGTTTGAAAACTATCTAGAGAAACATGGAATACAGCATGAGGTAGCTGCTGTGAGAACTCCACAACAAAATGGAGTTGTTGAGCGTCGAAATCGACAGGTCAACAATATGGCCAGGACTATGTTGATTGAGAGTGGTATCTCTCGCCATTACTGGAAGGAGGCTGTTGAAGCTGCAGTTCACATTCAGAATCGAACAGGGCTCTACATGGGAGAAACGAAGACACCGTACGAATTATGGCATGGAAGGAAGCCTTCCTTGAAATACTTTCGGGTTTTTGGAAGCAAATGTTTCATCCGGAATAAAGAAGGAAACCAAGGAATGTATGGTGACAATGCTGATGAAGGAATTTTTCTTGGGTATCCAATGAACAGTAAAGCTTACAAGTGTTTCAATAAACGCTTGGGGAAGATTGTGGTAAGCAGTGATGTTAAGATAATTGAAGAGAAAACCACAAATGCTTCAAGGACGCCATATGCGGATGTGATGGACAATCAGGAAGAAAGTGAACGTGAAGAAAACACAAACACAGAGATAGAGGAAGTTGTTCAAAACTCTCAGCAGTCACATCATGATGTTGACTCAGAAGAAGAATCAGAAGAAGAACCTATAGCTGAAAAGAATGCTACTGAATCTCTCAGGAGAAACCGAAGAGCTGAGATTGATCCATCCAACATAATTGGGGACATGAATGCACCCACTCAAACAAGGAGGATGAGAAATAACACACCTTCTGCATTTCTATCAGTTGTAGAGCCAACCTCATTTGAAGAAGCTGCAATGGATGAATCCTGGGTGAAAGCCATGAATGAAGAGTTAGATCAGATTGACAAAAATCAGACGTGGGATTTGGTCCAGAGACCCAAAGGTCACAATGTGATTGGCACCAAATGGATTTTCAAGAACAAGTTTGATGAGCATGGAAATGTTATCAGAAACAAGGCTCGACTGGTATGTAAAGGGTATTCTCAGATTGAAGGTGTTGATGTTGAAGAAACCTTTGCTCCAGTGGCTAGATTGGAGTCAATCAGGATATTCCTTTCCATGGCTCTCCAAAGAGGATATAAAGTATATCAAATGGATGTCAAGACAGCATTCTTAAATGGTGTACTCGAAGAAGAAGTCTACATTGAACAACCAGTGGGTTTTCTTCTTGGTGCTGATGAATCAAAGGTCTGCAAGCTAATGAAAGCACTTTATGGATTAAAACAGGCACCAAGGGCATGGTATTCTAGACTAGATTCGTATCTCAAAAAGCTGGAATTCAAAAGAGGAGGAGTTGATCACAATCTCTATGTGAAGAATTCTCCAAAAGATCAGTTCATGGTTCTTGTTTACGTCGATGACATTATATTTGGTGGCAGCAAACAGAAATCAGTGGATGAATTTTCCAATCATATGAAATCAGAATTTGAAATGTCAATGATTGGGGAGCTCACATATTTCTTGGGACTGCAAGTGACTCAGAGGAAAGACTACACTTTTATCTCTCAGGAAAAGTATGCAAGAGAGCTGCTGAAGAAGTTTAACATGCAAGACTCCAAACCAAGTATGGGAAATCTGTAGATCCCACCCTGTACAGGAGAATTATTGGGAGCCTATTGTACCTGACAGCGACACGGCCAGATATTGTCTTTGCCACATGTCTTTCTGCCCGCTTTCAGGGTAATCCAAAAGAGGAACACATGACAGCAGTGAAAAGAATCATGAGGTATATTCAAGGTACTTACAAGTATGGATTATACTTTGCTGTAGGAAGGGATAGTGAATTATCCGCATTTTCTGATGCTGACTGGGCTGGCGATGTTGTGGACAGAAAGTCCACCAGTGGTGGAGCATTCTTTATCGGAAATAATTGTGTTGGCTGGTTGAGCAAGAAACAAGAAAGTACTTCTCTTAGTACTGCTGAAGCTGAGTATATATCTGCCACAAAGTCATGCACTCAACTTCTATGGATGAAGCAACAATTAACAGATATTGGTGATGAGGTAAAGAAGCCAATGGTGATCTACTGTGATAACAAAAGCGCAATTGATCTCACAAAAAATCCGGTTCAGCATTCTCGTACAAAACATATTGAAATACGGTATCATTTCATCAAAGAAAAGGTTGAACAAGGGGTGATTAGACTGGACCATGTGGGAACTGATAAGCAGGTAGCTGATATCCTGACAAAGCCACTGTCAGCAGCTGTGTTTGAAAAGCATCGGTTGAACCTAGGTGTTCAACCACCTCCTGCTGCATAAGGAGGTTTCGAAACTCCCCTCTCCCCGTTTGTTTTAACTGTTTTTATCTGCTTATGGCTGTGATGCAGGTTTATGGGGGAGATACTATCCAGGGGGAGTATGGCTTGAGCTGAACGTTGAACAAACATTTCGGTCTTTGGTTTTTTTGTCAATGGGGGAGAAAGGAATAAATTCACGGCAAGAGAATTCAAGGCAAGAAATTCACGGCAATAAATTTACGGCAAGAAATTCTTCTGTGATGGAAGTGTAAGATTGTGATGAGAAGTTTAATAAGGATAACATCGGGCGTCATGGAGAATTTCAAAACACTAAGACCCAATTCAAGCTTCCTCTCTTGTTTTCTACACCGAGCATTGCTCACGTAGACTTAGAGTGTTGGCTGAGTTGATTCTTGCGTTTTGGATTTGCTCATGGTTGGAGATCTATTGAATTTATTATGATTGCCAACAAACCCAAAGGGGGAGATTGTTGGAACCAGGTTCTTCAAAGCATGATTTGGTGTATGGTTTGTGTTTGTTGTCAATCCTCAGTGGAAGTTCCGAATGTGTTCCAGCAAAGTGATCATACAGTTCAAGCAGACAACAGTTTTGAAGGTGGCGCTGTTTCCCAGTGTTTGCCAAATTTTTGGGCCTCAAAATCGGAAAATGAAGACATGGATTGTCTGCAAAAGGAGATTCGCAGAAAAAGGAAGTGGTGCGCGAAATATAAGAGGCTTGCGCGAAAAACTTAAGTTAGGCGCGGAAAACAGCGGGATGCGCGAAATAGTTTTTCGCGCAAACAGTGTTTCGAATTCAGAGAGGTGAAAAATGGCAAAGGCATGGGCTGCGCGGAAAATCAGGGATGTGCGCGAAATACTTAAGTTGGGCGCGGAAAACAGCGGGATGCGCAAAATAGTTTTTTCGCGCAAATGCTGTTTTATAATCAGTTTGGTGAAAGATGGCAAAGGCATGGGCTGCGCGGAAAATAAGGGTTGTGCGCGAAATACATAAGTTGGGCGAAAGATTACGCGCCAGATGAGAGATTTTCCGCGCCGAAGGGGATTTTGCGCGCAGTGGTCTCAGTCGCCTATAAATATGAGGTGACCCCCTTCATTCGGTTCGTTGGAAGACTTAGAGAAGATCTGAGGTCTGATGCACGAAAAGGATCTCATAAAGGAGCTTGCGCGAAATATTTGGAGTTGCGCGAAAAAGGGGATTTTTGCGCGAAATATTTTTCCGCACCAAAAGAAAATGTTGCGCGCAATAGGATGATTTTGCGCGCAAATGGTTGATGTTTCGCATATTTCTCAGTAAGGTTTGTCTGTACGTTTTGGTTATCCAGTTCAATGGTTCTGTGCGTTCTAGTGCATCTCTTCCGGACTTCGATGCAAGCAGAGTCTCGTGCTGAGCAGAGGCAAAGACTTAAATGCAAATTTATTGAAGAGACCTTCACGTCTATAAACTGAGTGAGACTTCACCAACGGCAGTGAGCTAGGGGGAGTCAACGGGAGTGACCCGAGGGAAGCAGTGAGCTATCCCTAAACCTTATGTAAAGGCAGTGAGCCTGGGACAGAGTGTCTGTACCCGAACTTTTGTATCTGCAGCTAGTGAAGCATAGTGGATTTAGGTACGACCGACAATCTGTCGGCGTATGCTCCATGGACGTAGCCCTTAGTGGTGAACCAAGTAGAAATTGTTGTGTCATCTCTCTGCATGTGAATGTTTAATTGCTGATCATATCCTTCATACAGGTTTAAGAAGTTCCTGCCAACGTGGGAACAAGATCCACAACTTTAAGAAGAAAAAGTTGCCACCCTGATTCACCCCTCCCCTCTCAGGGTGTCCCGGGGTCCTTCACATGACACATGTCCTACCCTCATTGGATGTGTCATGGACGACCAATAAAATCCATGGGTCAACTTGGGGACCCCATGGAGCCACTTTGGTTGGGAAATGACATAAATATCTTTTTATTTAATGATAAAGTAAAAATGACACAAAATGAGATGTTTTACTAAAACAATTTTTACATGGGGTTATAAAAGTCATATTTTTTATTATAAATATTAATTGGAAATATAAAAATATTTCCTACATCATAGTATTTTTTTATAATTTTTAGACTTTAAATAAATTAAATTATTTATGACATCATGATGATGCATCGATTACCTCATTAATAAAGGATTTAAATAAAATGGAATGATAATGTAAAATCTAAGACCTACACATGGCCAAAACCTATTGGATGGGTGAATTTCGAACCCTTATCACCTTATCCTCGAAACACATCAATGTGGGACCTCTTAAATCCGAATACCATTTTAAAATAAAGTGACTTTTCTTTACCTTCCAAGAGTACCCCTCCTCTCCTCTTATAAAAGCCCCCACCTCTACCTCCTTACCCACACTCCCAAAGCCTTTGTCTCGGCCAACCTCTTCCCATGTTGGCTCTCCACATCCCTATCTTACTCCTTGAAGCCTCACTTTTGGCATAAGTCTTCCCAAGAAAGCCTTTGAGCTCAAATCTAAGAGAGTTACCCGATTTTAAGGTAATGTCTTCTTTTGAGTCCTTTTGTTTGATTTTGCTTCTCCAACCCCCTAAACTCTTTTTATTATTTTATTTTGTAACAACTCCAGTATCCTCAATATAATAGTATGTTGTTATAAGAAGGATTCAATCTACACTTACACACACCTACATCTAATGGTTAAAGGGCATACTGTTTCCGTGGATGGTGAATTTATGCCTCCCGAAACGATGATTGTTCAACATTCTTTTAACACCTTCAAAGGTGGACATTAAGATGTCACTATATTTATATATGATATATAATATGTTTATGTTTTCCCTAATCTTCTTTATTTTTCATTTTGGTCATACCTTTATGGTTTCCATTATGGGTAAACGCGATATCTTCATTTAAGGAAGTGCGGACTACCACCCCCTCAAAGTGATTTGATTCGTTAAATACCATATGTGGGATGTATAAAGGATGGAAATATAATATTATATATTATATTATACTGGAATTATATTATACCTTTATATCATTATGATTCCATTCTATAAAATACGAAATAGAAATGAAAGTAGCATTCATGCGTACGTACGGCTTACCATCTCCATGAACGGTGCATTTCATTTCTTACCTCTAAATGATTATGTAATATTATAAATGCATGTATATACTGGATATATATGATATATAAATCATGACTATAATTCTGGATATAATGGATACATGAACAACTTGTAATTATAAAGGGTTTATTTTTTACTCAAGTACCAATGATCGTTAAAACGACCGTTATTAACTTAAATAATTACATAGTGTTTATGACATGGAAATAAGTGATATAAATGGAATAATGAACATTAAAAAGGTTCTTAAGCAAGTAGAAATTAAATCAAGTTTATTATTCATGACATTAAAGAACGATCGAGTCAGGTCGGACCCGAGGTATGGGACTTCGTCTCAATCTCCTTTCATTGAGGCATATTTTGTTTTATACACAACTTTCTTTTATATGGTGTATAATCCCCATTGAATTTTACATTTATCCAAAATGAATCTTTTTTATATGAAGCGTTTTACTAAATGACAAAATGGAATGTTTTGGTTGTACGTATGCGGTGAAAATGACTTCTCCGCCGCTGTGACCTTTATTTGAGTTTTGGCTTCCTCTACAAGCCATAATTTTTTTTAAAAGAAAAATAAATACCATGTTTTAATTTTCTTTTATTTTGTTATTGAAAATGGTTTTCATAATGTTTTTATATCAATGTGTTGTATTGATATCTTGTGATTGAAAGGTGGAAATGTTATGTTTCCTTTATGCATGTTTTAGGTGATACGATTATGTTGACGTTCTTGGGCATTATTATGAAGACAGGTGGTTCCGTGATAAACTAAGGGCGGGTGATCCTGATATAGCTCTCCAATGCATTGGGTAACGTGAAGGAGTGTAACGTTAAGGTTTCTCCAAAGATATTTAGGGAATATACTGTGATGGGTATTCCAAATGTAACCAAGAGGGTTACTCCCTACGTAAGAATGTTATGAATGCCTCAAGTTACCTTTATGTATTATGATTTCTATGATTTCTTCATGATTTGATGAGGTATGTTGAAGTGCTTATGTTTTATGGGTAAAGTATGATTTCATTCTTATGTATATATGTACCCATGTTTCCTTTCCATATATTTTTATATCCCTTACTTAGCTTTTTATGCTCATCCCAAGTTTTTTTTGAAATGTTTTTCACAGGTCAAGGGAAAGGTACATGATATGATGATAGTGTCAAGGGATTGTCAAGAAAGAATCCATGTTTTATTTTAAATATATTTCCATTGATGGGAAATAAGAATATTATCATTATGTAACCACTTTGTTTATATGTGGAATGTAATGCAAGTTTTATGATCTAATAAAACTCTAAACCCGAAAAGATCCTCAATGTGTAATCTTGTAATAACTCAAGATTAAGTAAGGTTTAAGGGTGGGGCCTTATAGTTGGTATCAGAGGTCGGTTTAGATAACTTTAGGAGTTAGAATTCTATTAAATGATTATCCAAAAATATTTTCTTTTATGGTCAAATTGAAGTGATGTAGCATTTGAAGATTACCATGTTGCTTCATCTAAGACATGTTTGTTCAGAATGGTTTTCCGTAGAGGAAACAGGGAATCAGTGCTAGGAAGGCATGAAGAAGGAAATAACCTTCCGAATCAGCATCCTGAGATGGTCAGAATTGGAACTGAATAGTTTGTTGCAGTAATGGTGCAGTTGACTCAAGAGATAAATGTGGTGGTATCCATGCACGAGATCATCCAGATCATCTGCAGAGGAACATGTCATTAGTGGAACATTTCATGAGGCAACATCCCCCGTCATTCAGAGGATCATCTGACCCTGTGCTAGCTGAAGGGTGTATTAAAGCACTGGAGAAGATTTTTTATGTCATGGGGTGTTCAGAAAATCAAAAGTTTAGTCTTTCTATTTACCTTTTGGAGGTTGAACCAGATCAATGGTGGTCAATGGTTAAAAATATCAGGGACTCTGATGAGATTTATGCTCTCGAATGGAATGAATTCAAAGGTATGTTTCTTGAAAAGTATTTTCCTAAGGCTATTCGACTTAGGATAGAAAAACAATTCTTGGAATTGAGGAAAGAGGAAGACTCAGTGGCTACCTATGAAGAAAGGTTCACTCGATTGGCAAGGTATGCTCCAAATTTTATTCGAGACCTTGATAGTAAAATCAATCGTTTTTACTAAGGATTAAAGCCAAAATATCGAAGGGAATTAGCTTCTCGTGAGTTTAAAAGTAATGAAAAGCTTGTTCGATGTGCTGATAAGGTGGAAATGGAGTTTGTTGATGATCAAGTGTTCTATAACAACCAACAGAAGAAGAGACCGAGGTGGCAGGAGAAAGGTATGAATTATTCAAAAAAGCCTGACGGTAAGAAAACTAAGTTTCCAGTTTGTGATAAATGTGGCAAAAGGCATGCTGGGGAATGTCTTCTGTATTCTAGAAAGTGCTACTGATGTGGAAAGATGGGAAATAAGGCTCTTGATTGCACTGGAAAAGATCAGGGTGATGGTAAGACCAAATTTGATTTACAGTTATTGAAATGTTATAAGTGCAATGAGATGGGTCACTATGCAAACGAGTGTCCGACAAAGGGCTTGGGTGATGGGAAGCAGTTAAGCTACAAGTAGAAAGGGGTGGTGAAATCCATTACAACTACTTCAGCAGATGGCGGGCCATTAAATGAAGTTGTATTAGGTACTTTGTTTGTTTTTTCAGATTATGCCAGTGTGTTGTTTGATTTGCGGTCTACACATTCTTTCATCTCTGAAACCTTTTCTAGTAAAATGGGAATACCATCTCAAGAAATGACTCCTGAACTTTTGGTAAAAACACCTAGGGGAAATGTTGAGGCAAAAAGAATTTATAATAATCTTCCTATCCTTATCTGTGGAAAGAACCTACTTGCAAACCTTATTGTTCTACCTCTAGTAGAGTTTGATGTTATCCTAGGTATGGATTGGCTCTCTATTTACCATGCTAAGATTGACTGTAGAGCTAAAGAAGTTTCTTTTCAGAAAGACTTTCAGTTTGTGTACAAGAATGAACCCTTACTGTTGATAACTTATCAAGAGGCCAAGAAACTTGTAAAAGATGGAAATGAATGTTACCTTGCACACATCATTGAAAATAAAGGAACTGTTCAGATTAATGATGTGTCAGTGGTAAATGAGTATCCTGATGTTTTTCCTGATGAGTTGCCTGGAATAATACCAGATCAGGAAGTTGAGTTTACTGTTGACTTAATTCCTGATGCTAAGCCAATTTCAAAACCCCCTTATCGAATGGCTCAAATTAAACTTTTAGAGTTGAAGGAGAAATTGCAAGATTTATTAGAGAAAGGTTTCATTCGACCTAGCACATCACCATGGGGTTCTCCTGTTTTATTTGTTAAAAAGAAAGATGGTTCAATGAGACTTTGCATTGATTATAGAGCCTTGAATAATATCACTGTTAAGAACAAATATCATTTGCCTCATATCGATGATTTGTTTGATCAGCTCCAGGGAGCTCAGTATTTTTCAAAGATTGACTTGAGATCGGGGTACCATCAGCTGAAGGTAAAGGAAGAAGATGTTTCGAATACCGCGTTCTGTACAAGATATGGCCATTATTAATTTGTAGTAATGCCTTTTGGGCAAACCAATGCACCTGCTGTATTCATGGACATAATGAATAGAATTTTCCATGAGTTCTTGGATAAGTTTTTGGTGGTTTTCATTGATGATATTTTGGTGTTTTCTAAAAGTAAAGAGGAGCATGAAATACATTTAAGGGTTATCTTGAAAACCTTAAAAGAAAATAAGATGTATGGAAAATTCAGCAAGTGTGAGTTTTGGTTGCAACAAATTTCTTTCCTTGGTCATATTTTTTCTAAAGATGGGATAACTATTGATCCTGCAAAAACAAAGGTTGTTGAAGAATGGCCAAGACCCACAAATGTAACTGAGATTCGTAGCTTCCTTGGTTTGGCAGGCTATTACCGAAGGTTTGTTAGGATTTTTTCACGGTTATCTAGTCCAATGACTAAGATAACTCGGAAGGGTGTTAAGTTTATCTGGACAAATGAATGTGATGATTTTTTTCAGGAATTGAAAAGAAGATTGGTGAATGCTCAAGTTTTGGCACTACCTTCCAGGAATGGTGAGTTTGTTATATACAGTGAAGCTTCATTGAAAGGAATTGTTTTCTTCCTAATGCAAAATGATCAGGTAATTTCTTATGCTTCACGACAGTTGAAAACTCATGAGGTAAATTACCCTACACATGATTTGGAATTAGCTGCTGTTGTTTTCACTTTAAAAATTTGGAGGCATCATTTGTATGGAGTAAAGTGTGAAATATATACTGATCACAAAAGTTTAAAGTATATATTCACTCAGAAAGAGTTAAATATGAGATAGAGGAGATGTCTAGAATTAATCAAGGATTATTATTTTACAATTCATTACCATCTGGGAAAAGCAAATAAAGTGGATGATGATTTGAGTCGAAAAAGTAATGTTTCATTAGCAATGTTGCATTTGGAACGTGATCCTTAGTTTAAAGATTTTATGAACTTTGGAATAGAAGTTGTTGGTGCAAGAAGTTCTTCTGTTTTGTTTCAGGTATCAGTGATATCATCTCTATCAGATAGAATCAAGCAAGCATAGAAGAAAGACAGTGAGTTGTAGAAAAAGGTAGAGCTGGTTCCGAAAGGTAAGTTTCCTGAATTCAAAATTGATAATGATTGTGTTTTGAGATTTGGGAAGAGATTGTGTGTGCCTTGTGATTCACAGTTGAAGAGAGAGTTGTTATTTGAATCTCATAGTTCTCCATTTTCAGTTCATCCTGGCAGTACTAAGATGTACAGAGATCTGCGGGAGTATTACTGGTGGGATGGAATGAAAAGAGATATTGCTAATTTTACTGTGAAGTGTTTGACATGTCAACAGGTTAAAGCAGAGCGGCAGTTACCGAAAGGGATGCTTCATCCTTTACCAGTGATAGAGTGGAAATGGGAGAATATATCCATGGACTTTGTTGTGGGATTACCGAAGACATCTCGAGGTAATAATGCAATATGGGTTATTGTTGATCGCTTGACTAAATCTGCTCATTTCCTTTCTATACGAGATACTTTTTCCCTAGATCAACTTTCCCGTTTGTATCTTAAAGAGATAGTCAGGTTACATGGAGTTTCTTTCTACATTGTATCTGATCGTGATCCCGGGTTCACTTCTAACTTTTGGAAAGGCCTTCAGAAGTCATTGGGTACTGAATTAAATTTTAGTACAGTATTTCATCCTCAATCATATGGGTAGTCAGAACGAAAAATTCAGACATTGGAGGATATGCTATGTTATTGCTCTATGGATTATTAGGGAAGTTGGGACCAACATCTTTCTTTGGTTGAATTTTCATATAATAACAGTTTTCATTCCAGCATACAGATGGCACCATTTCAGGCATTATATGGTAAGCGGTTTCGAACTCCAGCTTTCTGGGATGAAGTGGGTGAAAGGATGTTGATGGGACCAGAATTGGTAGAATAGATGGAAAAAAAAGTTCAGCTGATTCAGAAACACATGAGAACAACTCAGAGCAGGCAGAAGAGTTATGCAGAAAACAAGAGGAAGGATCTAACTTTTGAGGTAGGTGATCATGTTTTTCTCAAAGTTTCCCCATGGAAAAGTGTGATGCGATTTGGTAAGAAAGGAAAGCTGAGTCCAAGGTTCATTGGATCATATGAAATTCTGGAGAGAGTTGGATCAGTTGCATACCGGGTGGATTTACCTCCGATTTTATCTCAGGTACACAATGTTTTTCATGTTTCGATGTTGAGAAAGTATATGCCAGATCCATCTCATGTTTTGAGTCCAGAGGTAGTTCAGCTGGAAGAGAACCTATCTTATGAGGAACAACCGGTCTAGATTCTTGACCATAGGGAGCAAGTGTTACGGAATAAGGTGATTAATCAGGTAAAGTTTTTGTGGAAAAACCACATGATGGAAGAGGCAACATGGGAATCTGAAAATGCAATGAGGGATAAGTACCCCCATTTATTCGATAAATAAATAAATTGCGGGGACGTAATTTTCAAAAGGGTGGAAGGATGTAACATCCCAAGTAAGTAATGAGTAATATATATTTTTATCTATGTCTATTAATTAATTAGATAGTGTTTTAGAGGCTTAAAATGAAAATAAATCCAATCTTAAGCATTGAATACACTAATATTTTTAAAAGATTGTTTTAATGCCTTTTGATGGAAAACCATTTTAAAATCTATCTTTTGACAATTTTATAATCTATGTTGGTCGAAATAAACTTATTCTTTATGATTGGGACATCAAAATTTAATTTGTGTGAATTTTTGGTATTTTTCAGACAATGTTCATTTTTTAATGAATAGTGAAAAATACTGCATTTTACATCAAAACTGCTTTTTAATCTAATTTATTTATAGGATTAGATTATCTTTTGAATTGTTTTTGAAGTGAAATTAGAATATATTTTTACCATTTAATCCAATGGTGGTCATTGTAATCAATTTCACTTTGAAATTGGACTTAAACTGGTGTCAATCTTTTGATACTTATTGTTTCATAAAAACACGCTATTTGTCATGACAACGGGAATTAATTATTAAATTAATTAATGTGACTTATATGTTTTGAATTTTTTAAAATAGACATCATTTTTGAATTCGGAATTTCAAATATAGCTTAGGGTGAATTTTTGGTATTTTTCTGAAAAACTGCAATTTTTGATGAATAGTGAAACCACTAAGTGGTACTTATAAAAACTGATTTTTCGTTTAAATGAAATTTTACCACTTTTGTGTTTTGAATTTCAAAAATCCGACATAAATGGTTGTAACTAATAAGTAAAATGTTGTTCAATGAGATTAAAATAATATTTTGGTGAATAGTAACTCTTAAGTTCTTAATCGCGATTAGAGGTAATTAGTGTAGTTTAATGTAAAAATAATGCTTTAATAAAATGAGATGAGCTTGAAACATTTCCTACCCTCATTGGGTGTTTCATGGCCAACCAAGACAACCCATGGGTCAACTTGGGGACCCCATGGAGCCACTTTGGTTGGGAAATGACATAAATATCTTTTTATTTAATGATAAAGTAAAAATGACACAAACATGAGATATTTTACTAAAACAGTTTTTACATGAGGTTATAAAAGTAAGATTTTTTATTATAAATAGTCACCGTAAAGATAAAAAAATTTCCTAAATCATAGTATTTGTTTTATAATTTTTAGACTTTAAATAAATTAAATTATTTATGACATCATGATGATGCAACGATTACCTCATTAATAAAGGATTTAAATAAAATGGAATGATAATGTAAAATATAAGACCTACACATCGCCAAAACCTATTGGATTGGTGGATTTAGAACCCTTATCACCTTATACTAGAAACACATCAATTTGGGAACTCTTAAATCCGAATACCATTTTAAAATAAAGTGACTTTTCTTTACCTTCCAAGAGTGCCCCTTCTCTCCTCTTATAAAAGGCCCTCACCTCTACCTCCTTACCGACACTCCCAAAGCCTTTGGCTCAGCCAAACCCTGACCATTTTGTCTCTCCACATCCCTCTCTTACTCCTTGAAGCCTCACTTTGGGCATAATTCTTCCCAAGGAAGCCTTTGAGCTCAAATCTAATAGAGTTACTCGATTTAAGGTAATGTCTTCTTTTGAGTCCTTTTGTTTGATTTTTCTTCTCCAACCTCCTAAACTCTTTTTATTATTTTATTTTGTAACAAATCCAGTATCCTAAATATACTATGATGTTTTTATAAGAAGGATTCGAGCTACACTTACACACACCTATATCTAATGGTTAAAGGACATACTGTTTCCATGGATGGTTAATTTATGCCTCCCGAAATGATGATTGTTCAACATTATATTAACACCTTCAAAGGTGGCCATTAATATGTAACTATATTTATATATGATATATAATATGTTTATGTTTTCCTTAAGCTTCTGTATTTTTCATTTTGGACATACCTTTATGGTTTCCATTATGGGTAAACGCGATATCTTCATTTAAGGAAGTGCGGACTACCGCCCCCTCAAAGGGATTTGATTCGTTAAATACCATATGTGGGACATATAACAGATCGAACTATGATATTATATATGATATTATACTAGAATGATAATATACCTTTATATTATTATGATTCCATTCTATAAAATATGAAATAGAAATGAAAGTAGCGTTCATGCGTACGTACGGCTTACCGTCTCCATGAACGGTGCATTTTATTTCTTACCTCTAAATGATTATGTAATATTATAAATGCATGTATATACTGGATATATATGATATATAAATCATGACTATAATTCTGGATATAATAGATACATGATCAACTTGTAATTATAAAGGGTTTATTTTTGACTCAAGTACCAATGATTGTTAAAACGACCGTTATTAACTTAAATAATTACATAGTGTTCATGACATGGAAATATGTGATATAAATGGAATAATGAACTTGAAAAAGGTTCTTAATCAAGTAGAAATTAATTCAAGTTTATTATTCAGTACATTAAAGAACGATCGAGTCAAGTCGGACCCGAGGTATGGGACTTCGTCTTAATCTCCTTTCATTGAGGCATATTTTGTTTTATACACAACTTTTTTTATACGGTGTATAAACCCATTTGACTTTTAAGTTTATCCAAAAGGATTATTTTTTATACAAAGCGTTTTACTAAACGACAAAAGGGAATGTTTTTTTGTACATATGCGGTGACAACGACTTCTCCGCCGCCGTGACCTTTATTTGAGTTTCGGCTTCCTCTACAAGCCATACTTTTTTTTAAAAGAAAAATAAATACCATGTTTTAATTTTCTTTTATTTTGGTATTGAAAATGGTTTTCATAATGTTTTTATATCAATGTGTTGTATTGATATCTTTTGATTGAAAGGTGGAAATGTTATGTGTCCTTTATGCATGTTTTATGTGATACGATTATGTTGATGTTCTTGGGCATTATTATGAAGACGGGTGGTTCCGTGATAAACTAAGGGTAGGTGAGCCCGATATAGCTCTCCTATGCATTGGGTAACACGAAGGAGTGTAATGTTAAGGTTTCTCTGAAGAGGTTTAGGGAATATACTGTGATGGGTATTCCAAATGTAACCAAGAGGGTTACTCCCTACGTAAGAATGTTATGAATGCCTCAAGTTACCTTTATGTCTTATGATTTCTATGATTTATTCATGATTTGATGAGGTATGTTGAAGTGCTTATGTTTTATTGGTAAAGTATGATTTCATTCTTATGTATATATGTACCCATGTTTCCTTTCCATATATTTTTATATCCCTTACTGAGCTTTCTATGCTTATCCCAAGTTTTTTTTTGAAATGTTTTTCATAGGTCAAGGGAAAGGTACGTGATATGATGATAGTGTCAAGGGAGTGTCAAGAAAGAATCCATGTTTTATTTTAAATATGTTTCCATTTATGGGAAAGAATAATATTATCTTTATGTAACCACTCTGTTTATATTTGGAATGTAATGCAAGTTTCATGATCTAATTCTCTAAAACTCTAAACCCGAAAATATCCTCAATGTGTAATCTTGTAATAACTCAAGATTAAGTAAGGTTTAAGGCTGGGGCCTTATACTTTTTATCCCATTATATTATAACAAAACCAGTATCATCAATATACTAGGATATTGTTATGAGAATTATTCAAACTACACTTACACACACCTCTATCTAATGGGTGAAGAACATATTGTTTCTGTGGATGGAAAACTAACACCTCACGAAACAATGATTGTTCAATTATCTCCAACTGCCTCTATTGGTGGCCATTATGATGGAACTGTATTTATATATAATATATATTATGTTTATTTTTTCTTTATGATTCAATATTTTCCATTTATATCACGCCTTTATAGTTTCCATTATGGGTATACGTGATAATTTCATTTGAGGAAGTGTGGACTACCGCCCCCTCAAAGTGATATGACTTGTTAATGCCATATGTGAGACGTATAAAGGATAGAGTTAATGATATAATATATGATATTATACTGGAACTATAATATACCTATGTATCATTATGTTTTAATTCCATGAAATTACGAAATATAAATGGAAGTAGCGTTCATGCGTACATATAGCTTACCATCTCCATGAACGGTGCATTTCATGTCTTACCTCTAAATGTTATGTACTATTATAAATACATTTATATACTGGATATATATGATATATATGATATATAAATCAGAAATATCATTCTGGATATAATGTACTTTTGACCACATAGCCAACTAGTAAATATAAGAAGTTTATTTTTGACTCAAGTACCAAATATTGACATAATGACAATTATTAACATAAATGATTACATAATATTTATAACATGATAATATTTGATTTAAAAGGAATTATAAAAATGAAAAAAATTTCTTCATCAAGTAAAAATTTACTTTAGATTATTATTTAGTAGATTAAATAACAAATGAGTCAAGTCGGACATGAGGTAAGGGACTTCATCTCAATATCTTATCATTGAGTCGTGTTTTGTTTTAATACACGAATTTATTTTATATGATGTATAAATACCTTTTACTTTTTATTTCATTAAAATGGAATCTTTTTATATGAGTCATTTTAAAAAATTACAAAAAATAATGTTTCTTTTAATGTACGCGGTGATAATGACATTTTTTCCGCCGTGAGTATTATTTGATCTTCGGCTTCCTTATCAAGTCGTAATGTTTTTAAAAGTAAAATAAATACCATATACTCTTTTACAAATTTTGTTATTGAAAATGGTTTTGATAATTGATTTCTTATGTCAATGTGTTTAAATGATATATTGTGATTGAAATGATCAAATTTTATCTTTTCTTTTTGTTTGTTTCATATGTTATGAATATGTTATGGTTCTTGGGCATTGTTTATGTATACGGGTGGTTCTGTGATAAACCTTGGGAGGGTGAGCCCGAGATAGCGCTCCAATGCATTGGGTATCATGGCAGAGTTAAACATGAATGTTTCTCCTAAGATATTTAGGGAATATACTATGATGGGTATTCCAAATGTAACTCCCTATGTAGATGTGATAGCTACAATGTAAGTATGATATGGATGCCAAAAGTTACCTTTATGATTTATGATTTCTATGAGTTATTCATCAATCTTATAATTTCATGTGGTATGTTAAAGAGATAATGTTATATATGTAATTATGAAATAATGTTTTATTTCATTATTTTATAAACCTTACTGTGATTTTTATACTCATCCCAAGTTTTGAAATGTTTTTCACAGGACATAAAGATGAATAGGGTCAAGGATGTGATCAAGGAAAATTCATGATGTTTAAAATGTGAAACTATACTTGAAAATTTCTTTCAAAGAGATTTTATTTTGTGAAAAAAATGGAAACTGAGTAGAGGTGTCTACTTTTTATTTTTGAGATTTATTATAACAGTTATGGCCTATTTCTCTAAAACTCTAAACCTAAAAATATCCTCAATGTGAATTATTCATTTAATTCAAAATTATGTAATGTTTAAGGTCAGTTCCCTATATAAATGGGCTAAGGACTTGATCATGTACCCAAGTTATTTTTTTCTTATGATATCTATTGATGAATCTAGAGGATATAGTGGGCCCTAACCATCACTCACCAAGTTTAATTCATTACTCATATTAAAGGGGAAAAACATAATTAATTTAAACAATAGTATTCAGAAACTAGCATAAGAAATATTAATAATTTCCCACAATCAATAAACATAATCATTAACCATTTATAGTAATATGTTTAATGGTTTAAGAATATCAAATCCCCAATAAATTATAATATCCACAAAATAATATTTACATAATTGAATATACTTTAAAAATATCATTGCAATATTTCTTAAGGAAAAAACTATTTTTATTGAAAAAAACATATTAAAAATATTAAAAATCCCCTAATATTAATAAAGAAATTTCCTTTGGAAGGAACCTTGGAAACTGTAAAGGAATATTGTGATAAATTATTGGTCATGATGTGGTAAAATTTCATTCATGTTTTATAAGTTAAAAAAATATTATTTTCACACTCTTGTAAAAATTCAAAAAAAAGGCTCATTCCTAAAATTATAGAAAGATTCATTTTAAATAATTTTTAAAAAAATTTATATAAATATCATTAATAATTAATTTTATAATTGTAAAAAAATTAAAATATTTTAGGAAAAATATGGATATAGAATAAAAATATTCTCATTAGAGTTCAAAAACAAAGTCTATTTTCCTTAAAAACACAGTTTTAGTAACATGAGTACTTAAATAATGGAAAAATAAGGAAAAATAATAATTTCCATAATAAGAATATAATAATAAAATAAATTTTTTTAATATATAAATATCAAATAAATTCCTCTAGTGGATACTTTAACATAAACAATGCGGAATAATGATGGGATTGTGAAATAAACTCTAACCTCTAGTCTGACATCATTAGTATGTGTCTGAAACTTATATATAATAAATATAAATCTATTATAGAACCATAATAAAAAACAAAATACATTATATTATTTACTTTTAATCATTTATCACCCTCTTATCAACATTTTTTTGTTAAAATCACTATCCTAGGTAATAAATGCTTCGTTTTTATATATATTTTGTTTTGGTAGTTACGGTCCTTGTACTTTGATCACAGTTCCATAATCTGAAGAATTTTAGTTTTGATTTAAATATTTTATATATTAATTATATAAATATCTATATTCCTCCATAAAATTTATGGATATAAAAATGAATTACATTGTTCATGATGACGGTAGGTTGTATGTACCCATTAAATAGTTTTCCATTTTCTCGATGGAGGGAATGAAATAAATGTATTTAATAATTTAACATTAAATATTAATTTTAATATCATATATATTCTTAAAATATATCCTTATTACTATCCATTTCAATATAAAGTGAAAAAACATATTATATCTATTAGGGGAGGTGGTAGTCCACACATACAGACAAGTGATATTATCATTTTCCAATAGATAAGAAGGTAATAATTTAGACATGATATTATAGTTAAATAATTATAATTATGTTATAAATATCATATAAATACCTTATATCCATGATTATATTCATATGTGATAGGTGGTGATGGAAAATGAATTACTTCGGTTCGTGATATGGTAGTTCACTGTACACACAATCGATGGTTCCATTTCCCATTTGATGGAATAGGGTGTGGATATATGTTATAAAATTCAAATAATAATATCTTCTTCTATGTAAGAAATGGGTTTTATTATTTCAGCATTGTTTTAGAAGATTTTAATGATGTGAAAAAAAATAATATGATAACACTAGGATAAGAACTATACAACTTCTTCAAAGATCCTCATTAGGTTTCCACCAAAAGCTTCCCAAGATGTTTTTATGATAAAAAAGGGACACTAGAACTTGAGTAGATATATAATTAAGTTATTTTTTCAAGTCTTGGATTAAAAAAATTATCTTTATGTGTGGAAATTATAGGAGATGAGGTGTCTTTTTATAATTGGGGAAAAGGACCCACGTGGAAAATTCTTAAAAGAATACAAAATGTTAAAGTCATTCCCAAGAAAAACACTTTAAAATGAACATATAATAAAAAATTTGATATTATAAGATTAAATTATTAAAAAAGTTTTATTCTTACAGGTTTATTAGTAAAAACTACAATTATCATTTGGTTTAACTCTCCCCCCAGTAAACCCATTATAACAATGACATGGGTACTTAATTTTTATTATTCCTACTACTAATCATGGATAAAATAAGTTTTACCTTTTTAAATAATATTAATCATGGTGAAAAATGGATAATCTATTTTAAAAAATTTTATTATTATATGTGTAAGAAATTTATTTAAAATCTAACTCATAATTTTCACAAAAAGCGGTTTTACAGGGAAAATGTTTTCTTAAGTACAAATCATTTTATACCAAATTTCAATATAAAATTTTTTACAATGACATAAATTTGATTAATTATATTATTATATAACTAATTTTTCCTTTAAATTTTTTTAATGAAAATATAATCTTGTATATTCTTTATTTGAAAATGTAGTTTTCAATAAAAATTTGTATTTTTCCATGTTCATAAATAACAATATTTTCAGAAAATTATCAAAAATACACTGTAAGATAATTTATAGGATGATGATTTTAAAAATTAAGTTCATTGTTTATGAAAAAATATCTTATAGTGGAAAAGGTATTTTTAAAATAATTATGGAAAATATAATGGGTCATCTTGTTAGAGAAATTTATTTTTTCTGCATAAAATGGGATTTATTATTTTCCCATACTTTGCAAAAATATTTGATGAATGATAAAATATTTTGTGTAGTAATTAATATATAATTATTAGTAAATTAATTTACCAATAATTATTAATTTAATTTGTTAATATAAAGAACATTTCACATATAAAAAAATATTTTCATAAAAACATTTATTTTGCTTTAGTTTTTTTTTATTTAAATTTTTAATCAATTGATAACCAATGAATTTAGTTTATAAACATGTAGACCATATATATTTTATAATTTAGTTATTCTTATTCATACCCACAAATTTAACAACTATGTTATAATAGTATACTATATTATGGTTAATTTAGACTCGAGTTTATGCACATTATAAGCAGTCGAAGACATTAAATTTATTTAAAAATAAATATATAATAAAATCTATAGGTGTTGAATATTCCACCCTACACACACCTCTGTTATTTATCCTAATGGGTCCAACAGATATTATCAAATTAATGTTACATTTAAGAGAACTCATAATGTGATAATATATTTATTAATATTCAAGTAATAAAAACTATAAAATTATTTGATTCAATGGAATCAACTCCAATAGACTCCATATTTTATTAAATTCAACTATTGAAAATTTTTACTCTATTATCACTTGCAGGATATTTATAATTATTAAAATATAATACTTTGGTAAAAGGGTCCACCATATCTTATTCCATATAAACCCTACATTATGTAACCTCACCCCCTAAGAATAATCCCTCAAGAGGTGATACTTTTTGATTATATTCTATATTTTTTTATGAGACCATGTCTCCTCGACTAAGAAATATGCTCTAGTATTATCATAATAAAATGTAATGAATTAATTACTATAAAGAACAACATCAACCTCATGGATGATGTTTTTTATCCAAAGTTATTCTTTGGTTGCTTTAGAAACCACAATATACACTAGCCCTGCTATAGAATGGATAATCACTAACTTCATAGAACTCTTCCTACTCAAAACTCCTCAATTAAAGAAAAACATATCCTAAATGAAATTTTAAATCATTATTGTTTGTTTTGAAACTATAATCTATGTATCCTATAATGACTAGTTACTCATCTCCTACATAAACTAGGAACACATCCATCGCACACTACAGATACCTTAGGATAGTCATTCCATATCTTCAATATATCTCACCTAGGTATTTATGGAATCTACCAACCATACTCAAGGTATGGGAAATATGAATCCTAGTATATATGATGGAATACATGATAGAACCTATAATATAATTGTAAAGGACTCTATGTATCCTTTTATTTTTCTATTTTGTTTAAGGATGAATTTTATTGGATATATATATATATACCATGCGACATCTCAAACATTCAAATCTTGGATTATTCCATACTAAATCACATTAGTACCTTTTCAGTGTATATAACATAACTTATCCCATTCATTCTCTAAGATATATCATGATGGATATTGGTCCCCAGAATATTTTATTCTTTAGCTAATCTTTTAAGGAAATAATTTGATTAACCACTTTTTAACTAACTGTAAGGATATTATCACATTTCCCATTAGTAATATATCATTGAAATATACTACTCAAAAAAATACACTCCCACTAGAACTCTTGTAGACACATGGATTTCTTTCATTAATTATGGAAGAAAATTATTTTGTGGATTCATCAAAATAAATATTTCAGGATCGTGATTCTATGTTCAACCCATATTTTGATATTTTTAACTTTAACAAATTATTATCATTATTTGGAGTCACAAACCCTTCTAATTTTTTCTTATAGACATTGTACATTATTTTTTCATTAACTATTATTATTATTATTATATTCATTTTCCATATCACATAATCAAAGTAATGTACTATAGAAAGTATATATCTAATGGATTTCATTGTAACTATTGTGGAAAAGTATTGTTCATTCTCTATACCTAAGAGTTTCTTAAACCCTTTAGCTACCATACATGATTTATAATTATGTATTTTACCACCCATTTCATGCTTCTTATTGAATTCACATTTACACCCAATAGGATTTTCATCAAATAGAGCATCTACCAAAACTCAAACATGGTTTTGGTACATGGAATCCATTTCAACAATCATGGATTGATTCCAATTTAATAAATTTGAGTATCTTATTACTTATTTATAGAACAGATCTTTATTATCTTCAAATAATAATATGTATCCTAAATCAATGACTATAAAACAATATCTATGTGGTTCCCAAACCAATCTTGTTCTTCTATGTAGTACTTGTATCTCTTAAACAACTTCCTCCATGGGAATTTATATAATTTTTTCATTTGCCAACTCTGGTGTGTCTTGATCTTCTAATTAATTGAATCCTATATTCCTACCATAAATAATTTTTAGATATATTCTCTCTCAATAAAGGTGTTATTTCTACCAACTTTGATATTCTTATTTGAGGGATTTAATATATAATATCCTTTAGTTTTCATAGGATAACCTATAAATATACACTTTGTGCTTCATGGTGATAGTTTTTTTTCAAATATATCCTTAACAAAATTTTCATATCCCCATACATGATTATAAGAAAAAATAGATTTATTTTCCTACCAAATGTTATCTAGAATATTATGTTCCACTTCAGTTGGTTATTATATATGTATGTGTGATGAAATCATTAATGTGTATCCTCATAAGGATAAAGGAAGACTCACATGACTCATCATTAATCTCACTATTTCCAACAAGGTGTCGTTAATCCTTTAAATATCACAATTAAACATTATTTTATATAAAGGTCTAAGTTGATAAAGTATCCCAAAATACCTTAGATAAATGATAAAGACTTAATTAAGATCTTCTCCACTATAGTTTAAGTTTAATTTCTATATCTTCTTTCCATGTTGATTTTATACCGTATTCTTGTATTCCTTAAATTTATTAATTCAATAAAACTTAATCCTATTTAATTATACATGTCCATATATACTAAAATAATCAATAAAAGTTATGAAGTAAGAGTAACCCCTCAGGCTTCAACTGGAAATGGTTCACAAACTTTTGTATGAACTATTTAAAGAATATTAGTGGCCCTTTCTCTTTTTACACTAAATATAACATTTTTCATTTTTACTTATAAAAAATTCTAACAAATAACAAGTGGTTTTAGTTCAATATAATAAAAATGTGTTTTTTGATAAATATTTTCAAACACCTGTCATTTACTTCACCAAACTAGAGATGCCACAATTTCTTGTTATATGTCTCATGTAAAATTGATTCAATATTGATTGATAACAATTTATTTTCATATACTAATTCATAAATATAATTATTCTAATTTGGAAACCTATAACATATGATATTTTTATAAAATTATAGTCTCTAATTACTAGACATGGAAATAAATTTATCCTTGTCTAAATTAGACATGGATATTATGTTTTGGGTTAAAATGGTCACATAATAACAATTATTTAGAACTAGAATCAATCATGTTTACAAGGTGAGATGATAGTATTTAATCGTGTTGGAACCACTTTGTGTATAGGATTGTATTTGTTGTCAATAGTTGTCAATGGAATATCAAAATGAAAGAGATCAAGAAGTACTCCAATAAAATGGAGGAATGGAAGCTCACAATGAAGGAGATCATGAAGTACTCCGATGAAGTAGAGGAGTAGTGATTCAGATGATTGTTGTGCTGATCGTAAGTTCAAAGAACATGTGTCAATGGTGATACATTGTTTACAACAATGAAGAATATGAGGTGTAATCCATCTGAGGATCCATCCAAGGATGACTAAAGAAGAATGAGGTTTTTGGATGAAGTTCATGGAATTCCTCCTTATTGAATGATCACCATGGGCTTTGATGAATACCATGCAATTCCTCATTATTGCATGAGACCCATGGGTTTGATGAAGACCACGTAATTACACATGACTGCATGAGAACCATGCACGAGACTTCATGATGAATTGAATTGGTTTGCATGAAGTATATCATGACGGTTGATGAAGAAGATAATGTGAAATGATTGAAATTCTGAGATAGTCATGCACATCACATTGTCATAGAAGATGATGGTACTAAAGCTGTTCCTTCAAAGAATACATATCACAATATTGGAGTTCGTGATAAAAGCTAAAGAAATGCTGAAGGATACAGTTCACCAAGAAGAAGTGTTGTTGAGGTGATCGTGCTTGTCGACAAAGCAAACAAACGACATACAAATTTGTTGACAAAGGAGATTCCATGGTGACATGTCGAGTTCAAGAGTTATGGTCAATGATCTATGTTTGATTGAAGAACATCGACAGAGGAATGGTTGATCTGGAGGCGGTACAAAAAGAGCAGATACAAGGTGGCGCCGTTTTCCAGTGTTTGCCAAATTTTAGGGCCTCAAAATCAACAAATGAAGAAGAGTTATATTGGCCAAGGGACTTGCGCGCCGTGCTCTTGGAGGATAAAAGACTTGCGCGCCATATGTTTTTGAGGATCAGAACATCAAAATTTGGCTAAGGAAATAAGGTCGCGTAAGTGTTGGTTGGGTCGCGCAAGTGACTTGCGCAACAGAGGTTATTGAAGACAAGACTTGCGCGCCGTCGTGGGACTTGCGCGCCGTCGAGGGACTTGCGCGCCGACGCGCAGGGGGTCCAGTTTGCCTATAAATACTGGACCAACCCTCCTCATTTCCAACGGAGCTCAAGACTTTGAGATTGTTCGAGCTCTCGTCGCGCAGGTGGTAGAACCGCGCAAGTGGTAGTTGGGTCGCGCAAGTAGAGGTTGCGCGCCGATTGATGGTTGAACGCCCCATGTGATTTGGGCAAGGAAGGAAGTGAGTCGCGCAAGTATTAAGTTCAAGAAGGCAGTGTCGCGCAGGTGCTTCAGTGACACTTGCGCGCCAGTTTAGACTTGCGCGCCTGAGACTTGCGCGCCGCCGGGAGACTTGCGCGCCGGGCTTGAAAAGCAGACCCAGACACTGAAGGAGCACGCCCGCCATTCTGGAGCTGCACAAGAGCTGAAGATATCCTGATACTTTCGGTGCAAAGCGAGAGTGAGGAAGAAATCTAAATGATACATGCATGATCTCACGCATAGATGGTGAATTGATTCTGACGAATGCCGAGTAAGCTGAACTTCATTTATTGAGCAATCACATAAGTGATTGTGATTCAGGCAAACGAAGACAAGGGGATCTAGTGCATTCAGTCATTGCACTAAAGAAGAAAGATCGAACTATAAAGAGCATCAACTCTGAACCCTGATGCAAGCAAAGTCTCATGATGAACATGAGACAAAGAACATCAATGCACACCTATTGAAGAGACCTTCACGTCTATAAACTGAGTGGGACTTCACCAACGGCAGTGAGCCAGGGGGAGTCAACGGGAGTGACCCGAGGGACGCAGTGAGCTATCCCTGAACAATTGTAAAGGCAGTGAGCCTGGGACAGAGTGTCTGTACCCAAACACTTGTAATCTGCAGCTAGTGAAGCATAGTGGATTTATGTACGACCGACAACCTGTCGGCGTATGCTCCTTGGACGTAGCCCTTAGTGGTGAACCAAGTAAAAATAGCTGTGTCATCTCTCTGCATGTGAATGTTTAATTGCTGTTCATATCCATCATACAGGTTTACGTAGTTCCTACCAACGTGGGAACAAGATCCACAACTTTAAGAAGAAAAAGTTACCACCCTGATTCACCCCTCCCCTCTCAGGGTGTCCCGGGGTTCTACAAGTGGTATCAGAGGGAGGTTAACGTATGTTGGATATTCTCCAGTAATTATATTGAGAAGAGGATTTGAGTTTCTTTCCTAGAGTCAACAATGAAGTGCAGTCTTGATAATGACGCAGTCACTTCTGAGCAGAAATCTATATCCACCAAGACTTTGACAAATAGGAAAAAGAAAGAGAAGAAGATGATGAAGAAGTCCCCCACATCCAAAGAAGATGCAGTGTCTTGTTCTCCATGCCATTCCAATAATGAAGAAACATTAGGCATGGAAAGTATCAAGCAGGTGGCTCAGAACTCATCTAGAGGAAAGGATAATACCCCTAATTCAAGCTTTCAGGAGAAACTCAGAACATATCTGCATGATATTCCAGAAGAAAGGGTTGCTATTATTTGTAGCCTATTCCAATCTATGCAGGTTGAGATCAATCGATTAGAACGGGAAGCTGACAATATGGGAGAGGGGTTGGAAATAAAAGTTATGGAAAACATGAAGCTCACCAAACAGGTAAAAGTCTTTGAAGAAAACGAGGCAGTCGATAAGACTCTAAAAGAAAGGGTCCATGCACTTGAAGTTGAGCTGAATAAGAGCAATGAAGTCAAGAATTTTTTTTTGGAAGAAACTTCCATTAAATTCAGGGAACTTGACTCTTTGTTACAAAACAAAGTTAAGATGCATGAAGATGAGGTTGAAAGGTTGAAGAAGACTTGTGAAGAGAAGATGATCACGATTGAAGATCAGAAGATCATCCTCAATATTGTGGGTCAAAAATTGGAAGAACAGTTGACCAAGATTGAGAACACACATATTGAGACTTCACAAAAGAATGAAATGAGTGATGCTTGCACTCAATGTTCGTTGGAGGAGTCTAAAGCTGAAATGCCTCCAACATGTGATAAGAAGATTATGACAACTCTTGATTATCCACATCAAGAATCAGTTGATGCTGGTACTCAATGCTCACTGGAGGATTCTATTGTCAAAAGACCTCCAACATGTGATAAGAAGATCATGACTTCACTCTTTGATCTATCACAAGAAACTGAGAAAGTGAAGGTACCATCCAAACCATCTTGTACTCATATTTCTAAATACACTCCTACAATCAGTATAGGTGGGAAGAAAAGTTCTAAACAAGTATGGATGAGGAAAGGTGAGAAGAATAAACCTACCACCATGGCTAGGGTGGATGGGAAGAAAAAGGAGGAAGTGGGTTCCTCAAATAGAGGACAAAAGATTAAGCAGATGGCCCAACAACTTAATACAGAAGACACAAAGAAGAAAAGATTTGTGGGTCAATGTTGGTGCTGCAACAGATTTGGGCACTGTGCATTGGATTGTCTTTATAATCCCTTACATGGAAAAGCACAGAGAATGACTATATCAAAGAGGAGGAAGCCAGAGAAGAAGAAGCAACATCCGCAGGTCCAGAAGCATCTGTTTACTGCAAACAGATTTGGGATTCTTGATAACATCTGTGATGTATGCAATGACAGCGGTCACAATGTAGGCACATGTCCACATCAACATGCTTTCACTGTCGAAAAGAAAAGAAGACCTCTGATGTCATCAAAGAATGAAGCAGCTACCTTGGGGAGAAATCAGAAGAATGTTGTGAACACACAATTCCCCAAGAAGATCTCAAGTAGGGAAGCTGAGAAGACCCATGATTTTAGATCCATGAAATTGAAGGGTCATATATCCAAAAGAAACACTAAGTGGGATGAATCTCGGATGAACCCATGTGGAAGACCTAAACCAGCCGCAAAAGTTCCAAATGACATATTGGTCATCTGGCCAGAAGATTTGAAAAGAATAAGGAAACTTGAAGATGAGAAGGCCAAGGCTGGTGATAATGGAGAAGGAAAACTTTCACATGATGAAGACACAGTGCGGGAGAGTTTTCAAACAAAGAGAAACACACGTGTCAAAGAAGTTCTGTGTGAGAGATGCAAGAAGTCTGGTCACATTGCAAAAGGTTGCCTAACCTTAATACCAGAGCAAGAAGCAGTCCTTAAGAGGAGTATGAATGTATCATTCATGATGGATGCTAAGCAGAACAATTCTCCACACAAAGCAGAAGAGAATGTGAACAGAGCTATGCCACACAGACAGATGTCAGAACATATGTTCAAATGTGCAGGCATGAAGACTGGACCGAATAGAGGAACTTGGTTGAGAAAAGGACCTCAACCGAGAAAGTTTTCTTATTGAAGCAAGAAGGAACCACCTTATTCCCGTAATCATTTGTGTATTGTATTTGGGCTAATAATGCAGGGAATTGAAGGTGAAGCATACTTTCAGGGGGAGAACCTGAGAAGTAGTGAATTCTATCAACTCTTGATAGCCAAGCTGAAGAATATTCCATCCTTAGTAGATTCTTCAATTGATATTCAAAGATTATGATGATGAAGGATCACTCTTGATGAAGATGATGAGGAGCTTTTCCCTTGTGGGGGAGAAAAATGAAGAAGCGTCCATAATCACTGTTTCAATCAATATCAACTCCAGGTGGACTCAAAAGCAGTTATTCTGTGAATCTCCTGAAGAACACTCCAATGGAGAAGGTCTGTCATTTCTCAATCTCTATCCCTTGGTTACTCAGATCAAAGATTATTTTACAAAGGGGGAGTAACTAAATTGGTTAGTGACTTAAAGAGAATGGAAGTGCCCCAAGGTCACTTATCCTGCCGATTGCACTTGATTGTTTTTGATCTATTTGCTGAAGTGGGTGCAGGAGTTTCAGGTTGATTATTCTCTATCATAGATAATCTTCTTCTACCTGGAATTAAAGTGGTAAACCCTTGAAGACAAGATACATGAGTTATCATCTCATGTTGGTATCATGATCTGTGGATAATGGACAGCCTTGTTGACTTAATCAAATCCTCTTGTTTTCTACATCGAGCATTGCTCAAGTAGACTTAGAGTGAAATGGTTAATGAAACATTGCTTAAGTGTGGATTGATACCCTCCCAACCATGTGCTTTGTATTTCTTGTCAATAAGGGTGAGAGAAAGTGAAAATGAACGTTTGAAAAGAAAAGTTGATTGAATAGAAGATTCTCATTTTGACATTGACAAATTCATTTCAGAAGATGTATAAGGTATTGACAACAAAATACAAAGGGGGAGATTGTTGGAACCACTTTGTGTATAGGATTGTATTTGTTGTCAATAGTTGTCAATGGAATATCAAAATGAAAGAGATCAAGAAGTACTCCAATAAAATGGAGGAATGGAAGCTCACAATGAAGGAGATCATGAAGTACTCCGATGAAGTAGAGGAGTAGTGATTCAGATGATTGTTGTGCTGATCGTAAGTTCAAAGAACATGTGTCAATGGTGATACATTGTTTACAACAATGAAGAATGTGAGGTGTAATCCATCTGAGGATCCATCCAAGGATGACTAAAGAAGAATGAGTTTTTTGGATGAAGTTCATGGAATTCCTCCTTATTGAATGAGCACCATGGGCTTTGATGAATACCATGCAATTCCTCATTATTGCATGAGACCCATGGGTTTGATGAAGACCACGTAATTACACATGACTGCATGAGAACCATGCACGAGACTTCATGATGAATTGAATTGGTTTGCATGAAGTATATCATGACGGTTGATGAAGAAGATAATGTGAAATGATTGAAATTCTGAGATAGTCATGCACATCACATTGTCATAGAAGATGATGGTACTAAAGCTGTTCCTTCAAAGAATACATATCACAATATTGGAGTTCGTGATAAAAGCTAAAGAAATGCTGAAGGATACAGTTCACCAAGAAGAAGTGTTGTTGAGGTGATCGTGCTTGTCGACAAAGCAAACAAACGACATACAAATTTGTTGACAAAGGAGATTCCATGGTGACATGTCGAGTTCAAGAGTTATGGTCAACGATCTATGTTTGATTGAAGAACATCGACAGAGGAATGGTTGATCTGGAGGCGGTACAAAAAGAGCAGATACAAGGTGGCGCCGTTTTCCAGTGTTTGCCAAATTTTAGGGCCTCAAAATCAACAAATGAAGAAGAGTTATATTGGCCAAGGGACTTGTGCGCCGTGCTCTTGGAGGATAAAAGACTTGCGCGCCATATGTTTTTGAGGATCAGAACATCAAAATTTGGCTAAGGAAAGAAGGTCGCGCAAGTGTTGGTTGGGTCGCGCAAGTGACTTGCGCGACAGAAATTATTGAAGACAAGACTTGCGCGCCGTCGTGGGACTTGCGCGCCGTCGAGGGACTTGCGCGCCGACGCGCAGGGGGTCCAGTTTGCCTATAAATACTGGACCACCCCTACTCATTTCCAACGGAGCTCAAGACTTTGAGATTGTTCGAGCTCTCGTCGTGCAGGTGGTAGAACCGCGCAAGTGGTAGTTGGGTCGCGCAAGTAGAGGTTGCGCGCCGATTGATGGTTGAACGCCCCAGGTGATTTGGGCAAGGAAGGAAGTGAGTCGCGCAAGTATTAAGTTCAAGAAGGCAGTGTCGCGCAGGTGCTTCAGTGACACTTGCGCGCCAGTTTAGACTTGCGCGCCTGAGACTTGCGCGCCGCCGGGAGACTTGCGCGCCGGGCTTGAAAAGCAGACCCAGACACTGAAGGAGCACGCCCGCCATTCTGGAGCTGCACAAGAGCTGAAGATAGCCTGATACTTTCGGTGCAAAGCGAGAGTGAGGAAGAAATCTAAATGATACATGCATGATCTCACGCATAGATGGTGAATTGATTCTGACGAATGCCGAGTAAGCTGAACTTCATTTATTGAGCAATAACATAAGTGATTGTGATTCAGGCAAACGAAGACAAGGGGATCTAGTGCATTCAGTCATTGCACTAAAGAAGAAAGATCGAACTATAAAGAGCATCAACTCTGAACCCTGATGCAAGCAAAGTCTCATGCTGAACATGAGACAAAGAACATCAATGCACACCTATTGAAGAGACCTTCACGTCTATAAACTGAGTGGGACTTCACCAACGGCAGTGAGCCAGGGGGAGTCAACGGGAGTGACCCGAGGGACGCAGTGAGCTATCCCTGAACAATTGTAAAGGCAGTGAGCCTGGGACAGAGTGTCTGTACCCAAACACTTGTAATCTGCAGCTAGTGAAGCATAGTGGATTTAGGTACGACCGACAACCTGTCGGCGTATGCTCCTTGGACGTAGCCCTTAGTGGTGAACCAAGTAAAAATAGCTGTGTCATCTCTCTGCATGTGAATGTTTAATTGCTGTTCATATCCATCATACAGGTTTACGTAGTTCCTACCAACGTGGGAACAAGATCCACAACTTTAAGAAGAAAAAGTTACCACCCTGATTCACCCCTCCCCTCTCAGGGTGTCCCGGGGTTCTACAAATCGAAAGTGAATTTATTATTAATCCATTTTTAGTATGAAGATCTGCATCACCATGGGTAATATTCCAAAATTAACTTGGTTTATGTATTTGGATAAAAATGTGATTACCATAATATTTTTTTATACCTAATTTGTAAAAATAGAGATATTTCATTTATTGATGAACACACTTGATACTTTTTGTTACTCCTTTAAAAATGTATACTTTTTTAGTAACCTTTCATACCACTAGTAAAACACACTGCATCATTATCCTTTTCCTATATATTTATTCTTCTCCTCTTATGAAGGAAATGGGAAGGTTTCTTAAAATTGGAACTAGTCTTCTAGATTTTTTAATATCCCTTCCAGTTTTCCACCATATGTACTAATGGTTTTTCATGATTCATATTCTTATCCACATGAAAAATCTATGTTAGGATATCTAGAAGAAAGTTCCTAAATATTTCATATTAAAATTCATAGTAATACATAAAAATATATGAGGTGGATAAGTGAGAAAAATATGTATGCACAATTCCTTAGGAAACTGGAAACATCGAATTATAAAAAATGCACATTATAGTAAAAAATCATAACTAATTGTGTTCTAACTAGTGTACCTTCTCCAATATTACATGTAAAGAGTTCCTTTGAAATCATATACCTCCCTTTTCTTTCTTTATTCAGACAAATAACATTGAGAAGAGAAAAAATTGTGTGAAAATCCAAGTCTTCATGAATTTTCTAGATCTCACTAGTCATGGATTATAACATGAGGCATTGAACATCAAAGGAATCAACCACATATTTCTAGATAATATAATTATTCTCCTCACTTTCCTCCATAGAAATATTAACGGGAACTAGGGCCTTATGCATATAAAACTTCATCTCTTTGACTATAATGATGTATTAGTTCCAGTAACACTACAATAACTTAGAAACAGTCAAGATATTATATTTCTCCAATATCAATCTCACAGATAATATCATTGTTGAATTAATTTTTATTTTATAAAATAAATAAAATAAAATTTTAGTAATTTATTTTGATTATTGATTTTGTCATAATAAATTTTCTTTTATCATTCTACCATTGTTTTATCAAATATCAATAGCCCTCCCCATTGGATTTGGAATATTCTATCATACAGATATTATAGTGTAATGTATCTACATTCCCCATCTCATAACCCAATCTATGGACATGAAAATTAATCAAAGGTATTTAGATTGGTTTTCCTTCCAACTATATTAATCCAATGTTCCCTAATCCAATGAGTTCACTCCCCAATCATAAAATCATATGCTTTCTCACATGCATTTAAGGGGATCCAATGGTTTAAGGTTACATAAATAAACCATACACATAAAGGCATGTACATAATAAAGAGGTAGGTGTGTTTTTTAGATAAGTATATTTAATTTAACAATAAATTTATAAAAAAAATTATATAATAAATAATAAAATAAATAGAAGCCTAACACATACATTGGTCGATCATGCTCACTATAATTTACCACTAGAAATGAAATTACGTTTATTTTTATATTATTTATATCAATTATTTATTTATTATAATAAATTTCTTGATTCAATAAATTAATTATATTATTAATTAATTAATTATTTTATAATATTTATTCATCCAAACTGTCCTTCAGATCATCATCCTTTGTAATTTTAAGGAAATTTAATAAATTAATTTTAACATAAAATTATTTAGTACATGGTTTATACTGACCCAAAACATAGTGTGTAGACTCATGGTAATATTGTATATTTAGTATGGAATTTAAAATATACAGAATATACTATAGGCAACATGGGAGCATACATTTCTACATTCATGGTGTGTAATATCACTTGTATGGAATGTGACTTATGTTATATATAGTCATTATCATGTAACTTATACTTACATATAATAAATTTCAATATTTCATGTCACAATACTACATGACATGTTGTTATATAGATTATGTCATATAGTCTACATGGAATGCATGACCACACGGCATTCCAGGAATATACAATGTGTGTAATGCTAGAAATTTCCATAAAGTATATAGTGTTTATTAAAACCATACACATTTTATATTTATAGGATAATGAGTAAAATATTAATTATTGTATTTAAGTCCACACAACACACTAAAAATAACATGGAATTCAATTTGGTTGAAAAACCCTTTCACACTATGTGTGCATCCAAATACATTAAATTTTTTTCATTAATTAATTAATTTACTCCATGGGTTGACTTGAAAGACTTGGATGCATCAGCATATACCTTGCCTGGGTAAGAATGATCTACACATTGTATACAACCAACAACATGTTTTGTACTCCTTTCTTCAGACACCCACATAACAAACCTACGGACTCGACATGTGATCCACATCAGTGATTATGTATTACATGGTATGTACAATAACTAATCACCATTTAATAACAAATATCCTATGTTCTATGTATTTTAGTCAATATAAAAAGTTGTTAATAATTACCCATAATGAACTTTGACCACAAAACTTCAGCAATTTACGTAGGGAAAAACCATGTGGGGTAACACCTTGTGGACACCAGTAATATGTCATGTAATTCTCATCTAACAATGATCTAATTGGTGGTCAATATGAAGTGTGTATTTATACACCACATAATGACCCCTACCCTAAAATTTATGTCATGATTATCACATCCCATGATTTTTTGGCTAACTATGTGTGCACATTGTGTAACCATTTAATGTACCTAAAATACTTAATCCCATCAGAAGGGATCACTGAGAATTATTCAAATATTCTCATTCATATGAAAATAATGGTAGTATTATCTAAATTTCCTTACAAAATAATGAAAAACTAGAAACAAATACTAATAAAAAGTGTAGAAATTAAAAAAAATATATAATCATAAATTAATATGTGACCTGTCTGATACCACTTGAAGGTTTGGGGGTTTATTATAAGTGATTGGGCTCATTCCTAGTAATTTTTTTTCAACAGTTTATTTTTTTAAAATCCATAGAACTGGATAAAGAAACACTATATACTTCATAGAGAGTAACATTTCACATTTGATTTATATTTAGTTTTAAACATGAATTAAAATGGATTGAGAAATTTTTCTTTAATTTTGATCAACTCAGTACATTCTCCCTTAATCTCCTCATTTTGGTAAAAATCCAAATAACAATTTATTTATCAATATCAACACATGCTCCAAGATTCTTGGAATTTCATCATTGGTTTTCTAGGTTCTATTTTGGATGTATAAAATTCCCTATGTAGTACATCATTGATTGTAATAAAAATTCACTAATTCATTGAGAATTATTTATCTTATTCACTCAGTTATGATAGGGAAGAGGTAGATTACTTATCCTTATTGATAGTGTTCTCGAGAATCTCTCTTGAGGGATTTTAGAGAATTATCTAAGATAATTCATTATGTTCACAATTTCAATGTCATTTAAAAATATATAATTTATATTATATACATAATGTTGACTATTATTTATTGTGTTGATGCACTTACCTAATATATTATCCAAAATAATCCCCAAGTTAATTATTATTATTATTATTATATTCCATGACATGTGATAACTTGAGTATATTTAAATAACATTTATTAAATAAATCAATCAAAATTTATTTAAGCAATATTATATAAAATATATCATTTTAATTGGGCCCTTAAAACAACCCATCAATCCTCCATGACATTAACAAAACCATGAATAGAATATATTTATTTAAATAAATAAATATCTTTCTATTATTTATCCAGTAAAAAAATGTTATATTCACTAAGAGAGAGAAAATATTTATTTAGTGATCGAATCAAATATAATCTAACTTGAAAAACCGGTGATTCAATTTATGTGATAAACCCAACTAGATTTGTTATTAAACCACATGCAAAAAATAATAACAATTTTGAATATTAAATTAAAATAAAATTATACTAATATTTTGGATACACTAAATTTGTGACCCTCTAGGACTCTTTCATGGTGTAATTTGGAAAACTAGACTAAATTATAAGATAATAATCTAGAAACACATCAAAATGCCTATAAATACATAAGTTTATGTCATAATGAAAATAACTGCATACGAACGTGTATTACTCAATATAATATTTTTGTGTCTATATCTAGTAAATCATGCTCCATACAAGTTTCATCAAACTATATTATAGATTATAGTTCATTTATTTAATGAAATGAACTAATTGATAAAATTTCATGTCCATGGACATAATCAGAAAGCTCTATTTTAATCAAATTTCCAAAGATATCTTCTATAATTAACTCAGAAAAGAAAAAATCATTTACTTATTCAATTAATTTCACATCACATATAATGATCCCAATTTATATTACATCATCGTGATCATACATCATAAAATATCTTGATAATATATCAAAGTAAATGACACCTGATATACATTTACATTAATCTCATGTTTATGGACCAATACACACTTTTATACAAAATATTATCCCAATGACATGTATAACAGGTTCAATTCCTATTAGTGTTATTATACTCATAACCTCCCATTAATAGATTAATAAGTATGAAACATCATGAAAATAAGACTCATATACTTATGAGAATCCAAAACACGATAGCCAAAGCATCATTTGTGTCATGTTAAATAATTTCATATAAATATAAGGATAAATGTTTAAGAATATTTCCAGTGAATTTATAGGTTCTCATTATAAAGATGAACTATTATAACCTTTTGATGTGATGGATACTCTAAGGAAATTATCACATTAATGTTATGAACTAGAAAAATAATAATATAATAAGATATTTATTAATATTCTAGTATATGAAAGTACAAAGTTGGTCAGTTCTAGGCTGTAAGATCTTTTTTTTTGATTCATGTATAGATCCTTTAAAATTCCATATAAACCACTTATTTAACCTTAATGTATGATCCAAATAGTTAATGGAGGTTTTGGAAGAATTCACGATTAGTTTAGAGCATGATGTAAGGTATTTTAAATATACTGGGTTAGGAACATAGTTAGTTCCTGGTTAGCACTGATTATACCCCCCAACTATGTGGTCATAAGAGGGTGAATCATAAATTTTTAAACCATGAATGAGGAACCACACTATCATGAAAAACCTATACTTTATTATAGGTTCACCACACATGGTTTGTTAAAGGATTATTTAACCATGAGCTTAAGCCATGTGAGGTGTGGGCTAATGGATAGTGGGTATCTCACGGTTGGTGAATGGTTTGTCATACTATGTGTAGAAAATACACACCCATTTAAAAATATATAATTTTCCATCTTTCTGATCTTATCTATTATCCTTAATTCAAACACCTCCTTCTTCATTATTTAATAGTAGATACATGAGATCTCTTTTTTCTTCTTATCATAGGATTTGGTGGATCTTCTTTATTCTAACCCAGTTTCCTTCTTCGTTAGTTGTGTTGGATCACTCTTGATAAGGATAAAACTCTTCTCCCTAATTTTTCAAATTTTAATAGTTTTCTTCACGATTATCTTCTTGTGTGATAATATTCCTAATTATCTTGGTTTTTTTTAGGTTTTCTATTTTTCTTCATTTTAAACTAAATATTAGGTTGATACTATACAAGGACTCTACCATAGATAAAAGGTAGGTGGTATATTATTCTTTCCCAAATATCTTGAGCTTTATAATTTTTATTCATTGTGTGGCAAGACATACCTTCTACGTATTATTCCTAAAATTAATATTGTTTTAATTTTTTTCCTAAACTATAACCTATAAATTCTATAAAACCCATGGAAATTGTTGTCGGTTGAAAAAAAAACTTTAACCACCACATTGGGTGTGTCTAATTAATTTAGCTACATATCTGCGTTATTATCAAAAACAAGACTTAGGTATGTTTGGTTTGACACATATACAAAAGAATGATGAAATTGATAAATTAAATATTTAAAGTACATTAATACTTCTCTTTTCTATATTTAAAACTTATAATTTTAAATGAATAATGGAATTAATTCAATACTTAAATGGAATGGATAAATCTCCTACACCCTGGTCACTTATAATTTTCTTGATTATTATTATGTCCCTTGATGACATAGTTAAAGGCATGGCCTTCTTTAGATAAGAATTGGATTATTGACCTATAATTCCTTGGGATAAATATTATAAATAAATCCAATTCATTATTGTAACCTCTAAGTGAGACCCCAAACATGGGCCTAGTCAATTTATTATCTTGTGAATGACTTGGATTAACATAGATGATTCACCTTCATTTCCAAAAATTATAATTCCTTGGATCATCTCCTTAAACATGGGTAAATATTCTCAAACATATGTGGCCTTGGATTATCTCATCAGGATCCAATAAAGTATATTTGGAGATTTCATTAGACTATTCTTTAAGGTCAGTTTAAGAAATCTAGGGTGAAATGTCAAGGATTCATCCCTTATATTACACACATCCCCCATTATAAAAAACCATTCCTAGTTGACCTCATATGTTACTAGATATGGCTCAACATAAGGCCCCAAGTACACCTCCCCAAGTTCCAGAGACTATCGAACAGTGGTGAGGGTCTAAAAAATTCAATGGGGAGACTATAACCTCTAGTCAGAGAGCAGTCACTATAGAAATAAACAAAACATCCACAAGGATAAAAATCATAGTACCCATAATAAATAAAACAGAATATAATAATGTTATAACATGTGAAATGCAGCATCCAGTCATATAGAATCACAAGCCTAAGAAATGTGTAATAGACGATCACACACTGAAATAAACACATTTAAAAAATAAACTCAAAATAATATATATTAGGATATACAAACAAACCCATTAAAGAAAAACATACCTAGTTTCCACAATACTAGATCTCCAAAAATGCAATTGACAGACTCCACATAACTAGCTTCACTCAATCAATAAACCCTGAGCCTTGTACCCATCCATTATTACACTTATTATCCTAATTTAAAGAATAAATTTACTCTACACACAGGTACAGGTTTTTTATATGGGTGAGAAATAAATCTCAGTACTCCACCCTAATTGTGAACCTATAATCTACTAGAAAACAAGTTCATGATCGCATTATATACCCAACCTAACTGAAAACTAACTACATCTAACATAAATCAAACAACTAAATAAAAAATAGTTAGGGAAAAATAGTGAACTTTAGTGTATAGCTTAACAATCAAGGTAAATGTACACCCTCTTGAGCCCACACCAGAGAATTTATAACATGTGGATCACCATACCACACAAAATTATGTGTTTCCAATAGATATATTGCAATAACCCTTCTCTTTGATACATGTTAATACATGATTTAATTACATAAAATTCCACTTATTTCAACCCAAAAGATCGATATGTCTTGTATATTTGGGAATTAGGTTCATTTCATTACAACATTAAAACATGAATTATAACATCCTTATTGAGAACTTATTTAACAAGCTTGAGCTTAAAACTGCATAGGCTAACCTAGGGAAATACATAAGAAAAGGGTGAGACCTAAAGCCCAGTAAGGGAATAAAAATGTAATTACATGAATATAACAATAAATGTTAGACAAGGAATACCAATGAGGCATAAAGGAACAATAATAATAATTCATGTTATTGATTAATAATCATAACATGGGAAATGTGGAAACAACTTAAAACACTGCATCATAGGTCAAGGTTAAACCGCTAAGACTTCATGGTAAACAAAGTACCATAAAGTATTTAGGTAAAAATTTCTACTAGCATGAATTATAAGGATAAAAAACATTACCTAATTCATTGGATCACTATATAATTTCGGGACCACATATCACCTTCATTTCAATCTCATGTTTATGTGTGCCACATAGATCATACAACATGGATTCATTGATGATTATAATTTATTACAAGATCAAGGAGTGTGGAATAAATGCATGTAATTCCCCAATTAAAATTTATATCTAAATAAAAATTAAACCCCTTTATAGGAAATGGGTATGGTATTCACTACACAATTGGTTGGGCATGTAAAATCGTGGTGAAAATTCGGCAGCATAACTGCGTCAGTTAAAAGTTCATAAAATGGGTTGATGAAAAATAAATGGGAATATAATAATTTTTAAATAATTTTTATGGTTATAGGTACATGTAAGTATATTTCCAAACAATTATAAATAAAAAATAAGGCATATTATAATAATTAATCTTGAATAAAATGAGAAAATAAAGGATGCTAATGAAATTTTGGCATGGTAATAGGTGTACATGGGAGGGATTAATTAGAGATAAAGGGGTATATCACCATTTACAAATAATAAAATAAGTATTTTAGAGGTTATAAAACATACCTCATCATTATTAATTTTAAATAAAAGGTCATAACAAGATAAAGAAACATGGATAAAGATGATAAAGTAAATAACCCTTACTTGAGTGTATGGCTCCAAAAGCTTGAAAATGGGATTCATGAGAACTTGGGGCACCTGGGGATCATTATAGAGAGGTTAGGGAATATTAAATATGAGATCCAAGTATTTTTAGTGAATGTAATTGGGATCTATGGTGGATTTATATATGAAATGATAAGAGAATTCTTTAATATTTCACAAACATAGGTTTAATAAAATATTCAAAACCACAAACATTCTCATGGTTTATGAGTAATGTTTTTTAAAAAGTGGGGCGGTTTTTATTATTTTATTATTTTATTATTTAAAATTAAAACCATATTAAAATAATTCCCTTTCTTATTCAGAGGTGATTCACAATTTTAAATAAATGAATTTAAAACTCTATATTAGATTAAATGTTTTGGAGGGTTCATAAAGGTTTAATAAAATTAATCATGTAAACTCAAAATCACATTATTTTATGGGGAAAATATATACTTGGATGATGATTCTGATTATATTACTTATTACATATTTTTTAGGTTATTATGATGTCATAAAACTCATCATATATCTATACAGTATTGATTTTTTACTCAAAAATTCAATTATATCAAAAAAAATTCAAAATTTACCATTGGATAATTTGTACATTATGATTAAAAAATAATATTAAATTTTTATTAATAATTTTTTATTTATGATAATTTTAACTTTTAAAATAAGATTCTAAATTTATTAAAAAATTCTAGGTTTTTGACAATAACAGTTTTTAAACCCTTATAAAAAGTACATTTAACATTATAAAATTTATAAGACCATTTATAATTAATAAAACTTATTTAATAATAACATTTTATTAAAATAATATCTATTTCAAAAATCCATTAATTAATCAAAATAAATCCCTTAATTAAATATGAATATTAACCGAAAATACCGTTTGTGTTTAATTTAATAAAAATCAAAATAATTTATAATGTAATAATAAAAATTGAAATAAATTAATTATTACAAACAATATAAATATTAATATTATGAATTTAATGATTCATATCCCTTTATTAGACCATCATATTCCCTAACAGTAAGGTGTGTGATGGTGAGACTTTTATGGGGTTGTTCAGGGATCATGGTTTGGGTCATGATCTCGATGAGTTTGAAATTATCTCATTAACAGTTTCTCTATTTTTAAGTTGTTGGATATAAGATTGTGCTTGGTCAATCACAAATCCCAATGATTTTATCTTCATTGGACGCTCTGATAAATGGGATTTATAGGATGAAATCCTATTAGATGAGGCCATCACTTCATTTATTTGTGTCAATTGGATTTGTTAAAGCCTTATATTTCTACTAAACATGTTATCACTATTTAAGGGATATATTAACAATAGTAGTATTCATAGAGACATTTAAAATCCAAATATATAACCAAGGAAGTGCGTGTGATATCTATAACCATATTACATAATAATAAATTTAATTAAATTAAAAAATGTAAAATCCATTTATAACAATTCAGGTCATT
Organism: Viscum album; assembly: GCA_963277665.1. Lineage (NCBI taxonomy): Eukaryota > Viridiplantae > Streptophyta > Magnoliopsida > Santalales > Viscaceae > Viscum > Viscum album. Next base: position 1,570,534,135 of record OY728126.1, read on the forward strand.
ACAGTATTCCCCCATTGAGAAATTTCTCCCTCAAAATTTGAAATTCACCCCTGACCATAAAACAGATGACATAAATTATGTCTCATCACTTACTCTGGTTCCCACATTTCTTCTTCAAACTTTTGGTTTGTCCACATCACTTTTACAAAGTGCACTGTCTTATTTTGTAAAAATTTGTCTCTACGATCTATGATCTTAACCAGCTGCTTCTCATAGAAAAGGTAATTCTCCAATGGTTTCCCGTTTGGATTGAGTACATCTGAGGGGTCGTGTATGTACTTCCTCAAGACTGATACATGGAATACCTCATGAACTCGAGATAGGTTTCATGGGAGTGCAAGTCGATAGTCCACTGTTTGGATGTGATCAAGGATCTCAAAAGATCAGATGTATCTTAGACTAAGATTTCCCTACATCCCAAATCTCATCACTTTATTCCATACTGAGAAGAATAGGAATATCATGTCTTCAACATTAAACTATAGGTTTCATTGATGATTTTCATCATAGCTCTTTTTTCGACTCTGAGTAGCATTTATGTGCTACTAAATGGTCTTAACCTTTTCCACCATTTTATCGACCATTTCAGGACCTATCAATTTTTGTTCCCCAACTTCATCCCATCATGTATGTGTCCTACACCTCTTCTCATAAAGGGATTTTATAGGGATCTATTTGGATGCTCAATTGGTAACGTTTTTTGTAAGAGAACTCAATTAGAGGAATATATTGATCTCATTATCCATTGAAGTCCATTAAACATGATATCAAAATGTCCTTATGTGTCTAGAAATTCCTCTTAGATTGTCCATCAGTTTTAGGGTGATAGTCTGTGAGGAACATTAACTCAATATTCAGAATGTGCTGGAGAATCTTATACAACATAGCAGTGAATCTTGGATGTCGATTGGATACAATTGATAGTGATACTCTATACATCCTGATAAATTTACTGATGTATATCTATAAAAGTAGATCTAATTATAATTCCTTTGATATCACAATAAAGTGTGAAGTCCTTATAAGATAATCCATCATAACCAATATAGAATTATTCCCTATTAGTTTCTTTGTAATATATGTGACAAAATCCATAGTGATGTTTTCTCATTTCCATGTAGGTATGGGTAATACTTGCATCATCACCTTGGATTTTTTCCTATCTCTTTCACTAGAAGACATAGAAGAATATTTATGTATATTCTGCGATCTCCTTCATCGTATTTTCCCCCCAAAAGTATTCTCAGATATCCCAATACATCGTTTTGCTTTCTGGGTGGATGGAGTTGGTTGGGCATTGTTCATCATTTAACATCTCCTTCTTTAACTTAGGATTTGATGGTACACATAGTCTTGACCCAAATATCAAAACCCCTTCATCATTAACATAGAAATTCAAGGCTATATTATTCATTGTATCTTCTAATTTCTTCTTAATTCCCACATAAACTCTTTGAGAATCCTTTAAACACTCCATAAGAGATGGTTGAGAAATCATTTGTGAATGTATTGATGATGGTCCTTCCAGTACGATTCTCATTTCCATCCTTTCCAAATGTAAGAAGATCATATCCCTCTCATTTCTCATAAATGATAGAATTTTATATCCTTTTTTATTAGATTTTTTATCTCTTTATTCAATTTTTCAGGACAGTAGTGGATTGAGAAGTCATAGTCTATGATGATCTCTAAACACCGTCATTGGTTTATATTCATCTTTTTATGTGTAAATATATTCTTCAGACTTTTGTGATCCATATATATTTCACACTTCTCCACAAAGAGATATTGTAGCTAAATTTTTAAAGAAAAAATCACTACAACCAACTCTAGATAATGTGTTGGGTAGTTCAATTAATGAACTTTCAAAAGCATTTATGCATAGACAATTAATTTTTCATTTTGTATCAATACACAGTCCAAACCATTCTTTGAAGCATCGCTGAATACAAAGAAAATATCTCCACTTGTGGGTAGTGTGACCATAGGCATAGTAATAAAGCTCCTTTTCAACTCCTTGAATATTTCTTCATATTCATCGTTCCACGAAAACTTCACTCACTTATAAATTATCTCGGTGAGAGGGTTTGACAGTCACAAGAAATTTCTCATGAATCTATAATATTACCCACCTAACCTATGGAAAATATGGATTTCTATCATAGATTTTTTCCTTATACATCCTTCAATTAATTTAGTTTTTGAAGGGCCTACAAATATCCCATTTCTTATGATTATATTTCTTAATAAAGATACTTCCTTCAACTAAAAATCACATTTTCTATACTTGGAATGAATATTTTCTTTCTGAAGGTCTTTCTCATAGTATGAAAGTTATATTAATGCTTCTATTTAAATTTAGATTGTATTAGAATATCATCTATAAAGACTACCAAAAAAATTTCAAGGTAATCGCTAAAGACTCTATATATCAAGTCCATAAATATTTCTGGATTATTATTGATTCTGAAAAGAATTAAAATTAATTCATAGTGCCCATACCTTTTACGAAATGCAGTTTTTGGGATATCCCCCTTCTTCACTCTAACATATAAATATCCTGACCATATATCCACCTTCTAAAAGTATTATTCTCCAGATAGATGATCGAACAATTCATCATTCTAAGGTAGATAATACTTTTTATTTGTTGTGATCTTTTTGAGCTCACAATAATCTATGAAAAGGCATGTTGACCCACCCTTCTTATGGACAAAGATGACTAGTGCACCCCATGCTGAAGCACTTGGGCATATGAAACCTTTAACCAAATTCTATTTTAGTTGTTTCTTCAACTCCTTAAGATCCAAAATATCATTTCTATATGGAGTCTTGGATAATGGTAATTCCCTATGTATAAGATAAATGATAAATTCAACATCTCAGCTAGGAGGAAGACCAGGAAATTTCTCAAGAAACACGTCAGTGTATTCCCTCACAATGGTAATGTCTTCAAGGATGATTCTTTTCATAGACTCTATCATTTATGATAGATATTCTTGCTCAAAGGGAAATTATATCAATTCTTGTGATGATGGAGCTAAATAATATCCATCCTTCTCTTTTCATTTGTACTGAATCTATGGAAGATTCCCAATACGGAGAGTGATTTCCATCTCATGGAAATTTCTGTTGGCTCTATATAGGAAAATCCAATCCAAGAATAGAATTGCATCAAATTCCACCAAAATGAGTACGAAAAGGTTTTCTGGGAAATTCAACCCACATAATTTCACTGGGGAAGAGTTGTATACTTAGAATGAAATAATTTCCCCTTTTTCCATTTTCCGTAACATCTCTACTTCCATGATTTTTTGTGGTGTTTAAATAGATCTATTAGATATTCATGATATAAAGTAAAGCGTAGAACCAGAATAAAAAATTATGCTCCCTATTTTTGAATTAATAACTTGTATATCATTCACCACTTCAATGTTGGGATTCACTTTGGTGGGAGTGATGGAAAAATCTCACCCAAGTTGCCTTGGAGGATGTTGGTTGTCTCCAAAAACCCTTGGCTTGGTGCCTTGGTTTGAAAAGTGTCATGGTTCCTTGATTTTGTAGCAATGAACAATATGTTGGGGGTTGACCATTTAATTTCTTTCCTCCATCGCAATATCGGGTTTCTCATGTCGACCATCACCAGCTAAGTTCCATTCCTTCGTACAACTAATTTATTTTTTTCCCCCTTTATACAATTTCCAGGGTACTTTTTTCTGCACTGTTGGAAAGTGGGATGTAGAAATTTATTAGCACCGTTATATCTCTCCATCAGACTGCTTTAATTTATCTCTAAATTATTCTTATTATCCCTATGATACCTTTGAGATTATTTGATCTCCATTTCAACTTTTAGGGCACATCGAATAATTTCATGATAGCTATCAAAGTCACGGATTTCTAGAGCATTCCAAAGGATAGGTTTTAACACACCAAATAAGTGATCAACCTTTCATTTAGGGTTAATGAAAAAGCTAGAGGCAAGCTATGAGAGTCTTGTGAACTATTCCATATATGAAAAATAGATTCATCATCTTTTTCTCTATGGAAAAGAAATCCATTTTCATTTTAAAATAGATATTGTGGGGAAAATATTTATCAAAAAACATTTTCTACAAGTCCTTCCACATGATTACTTCGATATATTCCTTTGGATTCATATTTTTTATCAATTTCCATCATTTATTAGCCTCATCCTCTATACAATAAACATATAAAATAAACTTCTCTTGTTCGTAGCAATGAAGGATACAGAAGATCTGTTCGACGGTTAATGGATCGGATAATATATTTAATGTAGGAGGAATTTGTCGCATGAATCTATCGATTGTGGCTCGTTATCTTTTTTGGAGACAAGTATCCTCATCCTAATCAAGGATTTTATTCAAAACCTTAGTTAGCTAAGAGAGTAACATCATGATGTGTGTGATTCCTTCTCCCATCGGTTTGGAAATCTCATTGGGGAAGTCATCATATAACTCTTCACATTGATTGTTTACTTGATTCCTCATAGTTATATCCATATGTTAAAATAAAAGGAAAATTACATATGAGTATATTTAATTTTTAATCCCATAAATGGTAATTTAATGACATTAAAGGGATAACTTATATCTTACATGTATTTCCATAACTTATGCATTTGTAGGATTCATTCATTTTTATCCACGATATATTTCCTAACATATACTCCAATATTATTTTTTTACTTTCTTAATAATGGATTTTAATGATCTTACAAATTACTAAATCACATCCCCTAGGATTTTCAAACTAGTTGTTTATTAAGTCTCATTTTTGTGTACCAGGTTACCCCAAGTCATGCCCAGAATACCTTGTCGGAGTTATTACTCCTAGGTACATATGTTCCAGAACCACATCCACTTGTAGTATCTTGATAGTGATATATTTTCTTGATAAAACAATAACTCTATACTCACCAAATTTTAGAGATGTATTCATATACTTAGACCTATCTCTCAGGATTTTGAAAGAGTTTTCTAATCCCAGTTCCAAAAAAAACTAATATTTTCCTCTCATACCAACTATAACAAACCTTCACTTTATTACAGTTAATACAACCCAAGATATCAGGATATATATTGTATTTTGGAATTAGTTACATTGTATTACAACTTTAAACATGAATTACAACATCATTATTGAAAACTTCTTTATCATGCTTGAGCTTAAAACTGCATTGGATAACGTAGGGAAATATATAAGAAAGGGGTGAACCATATATCCCAATAGGTAATAAACATGGAATTACCATAAGATAAAAATATATGTTATACAAGGCATATCAATGAGGCATAAAGTAATACTAATAATAAGGCGTGATATGGCATGATTATCATAACATGGGAAATATATGAACAACTTAAAACATTATAACATATGTAGAGGCTAAATTACCAAGAATTAATGATAGAAGAATTTCCATTAAGTAATTAGGTAAACTATTGTCCCAAAATGACATATCATGAAACTAAACAATACCCAATGCATTATAGTTCTATATAATTCAAGGCGCACCTATCACCTTCATTTCATTCTCATGATTTAGTGAGTCACACAGATCATAAAACATGGATTTTTTCATCATTATAATTTATTCCACGGTCAAGGATTCTAGAATAAATAAATTTAATTCCCAAATAAAAATGGTATATGTTCATAAAATTGAACATCCTTGATAGAAAATGGGTATAATATTCACTACATAGTTGGTTTGGCATGGAAAATCATGGTGAAAATTTGGTAGCATAACAGCATCACTAAAAAGTTTGAAAAATGGGTTGATGAGAGATGAATGAGTATATCATGATTTCTAATTCATTGGTCAGAAATAGTTTTATGGGATGACATTTCCACACAATTATAATTATAAAAAAGAAGGTGTATGGTAAAAAAAGCTTGAATAAAAAAGGAAAAATATGGATGCTTACAACATTTTGGCATGGTAACGGGTATAAATGGGAGGGATTAATGAGAGATAAATGGGTATATATTGATTTAGAAATAATAAGGTAAGTATGGGGGAGGTTTGAAAACATATCTCGTCATTATCAATTGAAAATAAAATGTTATAACAAGTTATATAAACTTGGATAAATATGATAAAAGAAAGAACCATTACATGAGTGTGTCCCTCCACAAGGTTGAAAAGGGGCTTCTTGAGAGGTTGGGGATCCTTGGGAGGATTATAGATAGGGGAGGGAATACTAAGTATACTCTAAAGGATTTTTATAGAGGATAGTTAGATATTTTGTGGGTTTGTATAGGAAATGAGAGGGGAATTCTTTCACATTTCACAAATTTAGGTTTTTGGACACTATATGATAAAATAATAAAAACCACAATATTTACCATGATTTTCTCCAAAGTAGGTAAGTTTTAATTATTTTATTATGAAAAGGGAATAAAATATTAAAATAATTCCCTTTCTTATGTGGAGGTGAGGCACACTTTTAAATAAATGTATTTATAAATCTAAAATATATTAAATGTTTGGGAGGATTCATAAAGGCTTATTAAAATTAATCAAGTAAAATTAAATTCATAATATTTTAAGGGGAAAACATATATTTGTAATAGTATACCCATGATAGTATTAAATAGATCATTTTTGGGTGATTATGATGTTATAAAACACACTGTATATTTATACGGTATTTAATTTTTACCCAAAAATTTGACTATCTCATAAAATTATGAAAAATTCACCATTAGATAACTTCGATGTTATAATTCAAAAAATAATATTAATTTTATCTAAATAATTTTTTAAATATTTTCATTTTATCTTTTAAAATAACATTCAACATTTATTTAAAATGAGGGGTTTTTTACAATAACAGTTTTTCAACCCTTATAAAAAGTTCATTTCACTTCATAAAAATCATATGCCCATTTATAATTAATAAACCTTATTTAAAAATAAAATTTTATTAAAATTTTATTTATTAAAAAAATTAATTAATTCATCAAAATAAATCCCTTAATTGAATATGAATATTACTTGAAAAAATAATTTGTATTTAATTGAATCAAAATCAAAATCATTTATAATGTAATAATAAAAATGAAAATAAAATTATTAATATATACAATATAACTATTTATATTAGTATGTTCTTGATAAAAATATATTTATCAGACCAACATACTCCCTAAGAGTATAGTGTGTGATGGTGACACTTTCATTGGGTCATTCGGAGAACATGGTTTACGTTGTGATCTTGTTGATCTTGAACATCCCCTATAAATGGGTTTACTCAAGCATAAATTGTTGGATCTTATCTTGGGGTTGGTCAAATGAAAATTCCAATTATTATATCTCCCTTAAAATCTATGAAAAATAGGATTCATAGGATATAATCCTACTGAATGAGGTCATCATTTCCTTTGTCTCTATAAATTGGATTTGATAAAGCCCTATATTTATATTAATCATTTGATCACTTTTTAAAGGATATATTAACAATGATAATATTCTTAATGTTTATTAAAATAAAAATCTATAACCACGTAAGTGCATGTTTTTTATATAACTGTATTATATACTAAGACATTTAATTAAATCACAAAGGGAAACATCATTTATAACAGTTTGGGTTGTTACATATACATATAGCTCCAAGACATCAAAAAAATGATTTAATGACAGACCCTAGGGTGTAACCATAGGCATTCACAAAAATGTGCATCTGTTAGGCTCCAGTAGTCCAAAAAATGGTCTAAACTAGTAAAAAATCAACTAGACTGACACAAAAAGTGAACCTATCACTCCCAAAGGTCCTGGAGAATGAATTGGGCCCTAGCTATGAATCCAAAAATATGTGGGCTCCATATGTAAAACATGGGAGTTCATAAAATCCATATGGTGGAGTGTTACACAACATAAATGGAAAACAAACCCCACATCATGTGTTCTATGGAACCTTACAAGCCTAAAGCCACTCTAGCTAGGGTGCACACTCAACTAGAGGGGGTTGAACTTATCCAGGTCACTCATTATCTCACTAATCTAAACTAACCATAGCCATCCAATAGAGGATATAAACATATCAACACTTAGGTACAACAAAAAATCCAATATATATTAATTTTCTACTCCTAACACCAATGTATTAAGAAGAAACTAACTTAAAAATCTCATCCAAAGTTCAACCGAATGTGGTATGATCCAACCCACAAACTCACCATCCAAATAACTGAATTGGAATCACTGATAAACTCTAAATAAATAATAATAGGGCCAATATTATCCCCCTAGATCATATTTACCAATAAACATCCACCAAGGGCTCTCCACAACCCACTTTAAGGGAAAACCAAACCTGGGGATCCCATGGTCCCCAAGGTCACAACATAAAGTGATTTCCATCAAGGGGCATCCCTGGTACACCCAAAATCTTTGGAAAATACCCATAAAAATATCCAGAACTAGCCCAATTGAAAAAGGAAGAATAGGAAACACAATGTGGGGTTCTTATTTCTCATCCAAAATAATGGGATATTCCCAATGTAAAAACATCCCAAACAGCCATTAGTGACATTTAATTGGTCCTCAATCAACAACACAACATAATGGGAATCCAAAAGCACAAGCCATATAACAGTGTAATTCTCAATATTTCTCCTGACCACATCAAAATAAGAAACCTAAAAGGGATCCTTGTTACCAAAGAAACCTCATGTTAAATCCCACACAAGAAAAATCTCAGCTGGCCTTCCAAACAATCAACCCATCCCTGGGTACTACCTCATCTAAAAGTCTTCCAAAGAAACACCATGACACACAAGAATTATCAACATCCAACTATGGAAACTAATAATCACTCATTTAGTAACTAGATTACAAGGGAATCCTCTGGATTCCCTCAAACTCATCATAATATCTTAATGGAACCATGTCATAATCACCATCTCATAGCACTAACCCATCGCAAAGGATAAAACTACTCTATCCTTGACCAAATGGTCTTGATACTACAAACCAATATATCCTAAAATATATTACTTGATCTTGACATTTTATACTTTTATTAAATAACCTATATCCACACTGCTAGAAACCACAAGTCAATGCCACTAACAAGCTCTCAACCCTGACTCATGCCACACTTCTCACAACCCAATACCCATGAGAATTCTGAATTAAAATCATGAATGAACTATCCCAATGAACTATCTTAGCCTAAAAAAACCCTCCAGGTAGCCTATATATTACAAAAGGATTCTACCATCACAATATATTTTTAAAAGGCTTATAATGGACTACTCAAAAGTTTAATTCAGAATCCATGCTATAAATCAGGAAAAATGGTCCAAGGGAGGAAAAGTACACAATAATCACTTCAGGTACCTAATGTGTAACCCCAAAGGTCATACTTATATTTGTTCCTCAGTCCACTTAGTATGTACTTATCCAGAGTACAAGGAATATATTCTCTATACAGTGTGTGTACATCCCACATGTGTACCTACCCATGTACCACATCCTAAATTAGCAAGTACCCCTCTTGAGTACATAGCGTGCTCCCCTGGTACATGGAGAGTACTCCCACATGGGGTACGGATCCATGTACCACAAAGGGAATAGCCATGTGTTATTCCTATGAATGTATGTCTACATGGCATGCATCCAACAAGGGATCTGGTTGTGTACCCTAAACATCCTTGTACACATGCACGGGGTGTATGGTCGAGAACTCAAAAACCCCAAAAACACACTATAAAATATATACTCCCAATTAAACTATGTTTAGTACCAAAAAATCATCTTACCTGAATAGAAAGAACACATTATGTGTGTTATATAAACCATATTCCATGTACATGGTTATTCCTATAACAACCCTTGTCTTTATTACACACTTAAACATGATTTATTACATAAAATTTCACTTAATACAATTAAGAAGATATAGAGTTCTAGTTTAATTGAGGATTAGGAACATTATATGACAACTTAAGACATAAAATACAACATCTTTATTGAAAACTACTTTTACATGACCACAAAGTTCCTTCGTACTTAGCATTGCATGGGATAACCTGAGGACATACATAAGAAAATGGTGAGCTATAAAGCCCAGTAAATAAGTAGAAAAGTCATAACATGAAGAATTGAATACATGTTATGCAATAGATATATTAATGAAGTATAAGAGAAACATGAACATAAAGGCATGATATATCATGATCATCATATCATGGAAATGTCGAAACAACTTCAAACACTACGTCATAAACATAAAGGAATCAAGTGACCCAAATCCCAACATGGTAGACCAATGTACAAAACATAATTAGGTAAACCCATGTCCCAACATGAAGTATCATGATACTAAACTCTACCCAATGCATGAGATCACTATTAGGGAATGACCTTTATAATCATTTCAATCTCACGCTTAAGTGTTCCAAATAGATCATATAACATGGATTCATTCAACATCATCATTTATTCCATGATAATTGAATATGTAATACATATATGAAAGTATATAATAAATAAATATATTTTCATAAAGTTGAAAAACCTTCATATAGAAATTGTCAAGGTATTCACCACATAATGATTTTGGTATGTAAAATCATGATACAATTTAATCATCCCAATAGCATGACATATAAATTCATAAAAATGGTTGATGACAGATAAAGGAGTCTCTCATAATAAATATGTGTATTTGAAAATCCATAGAATGTTAAAATGACCATAAATTCAAATCTAGAAGCTCGTTTTATCTCCACAATAATTCAAATCAGAGAAAATGAAACAATATTCGATATGATATGTTGTACAGGCCTAACTGATATCTGGATCAGAAGTTATACCTATTTTCATGTTAACATATTGAGGTATCCCAACTAGAAACTCAGTTTTGGAGGCCTTATGGGAATTTTTTGGCCTCGAAAATTGTGAAAGAATATTTTATTGGGTCATCAGCGCATAGAGCTCATCGTAGGCTTCGATTTGATATGTTGTAGAGCTCAAACGGACACCCAGATCAAAAGTTATGGTTGTTTGAATTTTGAGTTATATTTTTAACTTATTATAGATCTTTTTTTATTTTTTTGGATTTTTTGTGTCTTCAAATTGTTATTAAATAATTATTAATCGATGCTAATTCTCAAATTATTAATTAATAATATTTTTAAAAATATTTTAAAGCCATTTTCACAAAATTTCTTATATATTAAATGTTATAGTATATCTATACTTATCTAAAACATATTTAAAAAATATATATTATATTTATATCAATATAAATATAATTATATAACAATATATTATTTTCATGTTTTTTTTAAATATAAAATTTATCAACACTAGGAAAAAGTGCTGATAAATCCACCCTTTATTAGTGCTACTAAAAAAAGCACTGATAAAGGGGTCCCCTTTAACAGTGCCAAAAAAAGCAATGAAAAAGGGGGGCTTTTAACAGTGCTAATAAAAGTGGTCTTTTATCATCGCTTTTTTAGTTCTGTTAAAATTTCCCATCTATCAGCGCTTTTTTAGTGCTGATAACCCCCCCCCCCCCCCTTTATCAGTTCTTTTTTTATTGCTATTAAAGGGTAGTCTGTGGAAACCAAGTTTTCTGGTAGTGAGGTAGATTAATGAGACAGAAAGAGGTCTACCATCAAAAAAACATAATAAGGGGAGTATGAGGGAGGATAGAAAACATATCCCATTATTTTTAATTGAAAAATAAAAGGGTATAACAATATAAGTAAACTTAGACAAAAATGAGAATGGAAGGAACCCTTACTTTGATGTGTGATCCCAAAGGCTTGGGAGAGGATTCTTGGGAGCTTGGGGGTCCCTTTGGAGGATCTAGGGAGTGGATAGTAGAGTGAGTATGATCTTTAGGAAGTTTTATTGAAGATTAATGGGTTCTTGGGTGGGTTTATATAGAAAAGGGGTTTCTTTATTATTTAGGTTTTGGACACTACACTCTAAAATATTCAAAACCAAAAACCAACCCATGGTTTCTGGCCATGTTGAGTGGAAAATATCATTTTATTTGGGAAACGGTCAAATATATTCAAATATTTTCCTTGATTATGTGGAGGTGAGTCACACTCTCAAGGAAATGAATTTAAAATCATAAAATATATTATACATTTCGGAGGATTCACTTTAGAATTATAGAAAAATCAAATAAATATAAAATAATATTATTTTAAAGTTAAAATGTATATTTTTTCTAAGATACCTTTTATGTTATTTATTACATCACTATTGGGTCATTATGATGTCATAGAACACGCTATATATCTATATATTATTTAATTTTTACCCAAAAATTCGACTATCTAAGAAAATTATGAAAAATTCACTATTGGATAATTTCATTATCCTAATTACAAAAATAATATTTATTTTATTTAAATAATTATATTAATATGTTAATTTTCACTTTTAAAATCATAACCGACATTTATTAAAAATTGACGGGTTTTGACAAAAACAATTTTTAAACCATAATAAATATTACATTTGACTTCATATAAATTATATGTTCATTTATTATTAACAAAAGTAATTTGATGATAATATTTTACTAAAATATTAATTATTTTAAAAAAATCATTAATTCCTTAAAATAAATTCTTTAAAAATACACTTTCGGTTTTATCGTACAAAAATATAACACTGATCAAAATGATTACCTAATCTTTTACAGATAAGAAACAGATATAATCATCATTTATAATAATTTTTTTATAATTTTATTCATAAAACCATAGTTTAATATATGATGTATATATTTCTCAAAAGTACCATTTTAAACCCAAAAAAATTATCTAATTCATCATTTTTTATGAAAGATTATTCCCTTAAAATATTTTATGGAATAATTCTTTTATTTATAAAAAGTGATTACACAATAAGTAACTAATACATTATTTCATAACCTCTTATAAGACACACATAAGACATTAGGGTATGGTGTGAGATGGTGACAAACTTTTGGGGCCACTCAGATAATATTGCCCGGGTGGTAATCTCTATTAACTTGATCTTCTCCCAGAGGAAATTCCATTCAAGATTAACGTGATAAAGATCATATTGGGCTTGGTCAAGAGTGAATCTCAGTGATGCTACCTCCTTTACGAGCACAAAACAATGATTTTTGTGTGGCTCGAGTCTACTCGATGAGGTCATCATTTCCTTTTTTGATGTCGAAAGTATTTGTTAAAATATTATATTTATATCAGTTGTGTGTCCACTATTAAACGGTTATATTATCAATAGTAATGACAATTAATGGTCATTTAAACCCAGTAATAATAATAAAAAGGGTGTATGTGGTTTCTATATCCATGATACATTTAAAAAAGAGAATTTTATTCATAAATTATTGGGTTGTTACAACCTTACCCCTTAAGAAATTCCACCCTCGAAGTTTCCTTTTCCCACAATAAAACTAATTTGGGTAACTCTACCTCATCAATTCCTTTGGTTCTCTTGTTGCTTCTTCAAACATGTGGTTTTCCTTGATCATTTTAATGAGGGGTATTGTATAATTTTATTGAAGTGTTCCCCTATGATATAATATCTTCAATGGATTCTCTTCATAGGAGAGGTAATTCTATAATGGTACCACCATTGGATTGAGTACATGCGTTGGTTCAGCTATGTACATCCTCTAGAGTGATACATGGAATACATCATGTACTTGAGACAGGTTTGGTAGGAGTGTTAGTCAATAGGCCACTGCTCTGATGCACTCAAGGAACTCCAAAGGGCCAATGTACCTTGGACTAATCTTTCCCTTCTTCTTAAATCTCATCACTCTCTTACGTGGAGATATGTAGAGGAAAACCATATCTCCAACATCAAACTCTAGGTCTCATCGATGGTTGTTATCATATCTATTTTGTCAACTATGAGAAGATTTGATGTGCTGCTGGATTTTCTTATCCTTCTCGACCATTTCTTCGACAATTTCTGTACCTAGATGTTTTCACTTTCCAACATTATCCCAATATGTCAGTGTTCTACACCTCTTCTAATAAAGGGATTCATAAGAATCTATTTGGATTCCTGAGTAGAAAAAATTTTGTATGATAACTCAACCTAGGGAAGATGTTGATCCTATCCTCCATTTAAGTCCATTGAGAATGTTCTCAAAATTTCATTATGTTTTTGGATAGTCCGCATAGATTGGCCATCAGTTTTAGGATGATAAGTCATACTGAAGTTCGACTCAGTATTTAGATCATGTTGGAGACTCTTCTATAGCATAGAGGTGAATCTTGGATCTTGATTGGATACAATATATAGTGGTAGAACATGAAACATTACCAATTCTCTTATGTATATATACATTCCATTTTATCCAATGAGAAATCCTATAAGGTTTCAATGAAGTGAGTAGTCATTATAAGATGATCCCCAACAACCTAGATAGCATTGTTTCTTTTGGATGTATTTGGATGTCTGGTGAAAAGGTCTATGGTGATGTTTTCCCATTTCCATTTTGGTATGGGTAATGGTTTCATCATCCCCTTAGATTTCTGCCTCCCATCCTTTACTTACTAAAATACCCGGAACATTTATGTATACACAGTGATCTTCTTCTTCATGTTATCCCACCAATAATTCTCTCAAAGATCCTGATACATCTTTGGGTTTCTTGGGTGAATAAAGAAATTCAAACTATGTGAATCATCCAAAAGTTCTCTCTTTAAATATGGATTTAATTGAACACATAGTCTTGACCCAAATCTCACAATTCCTTCTTCATTAACATTGAACCCTGAGGATTTCCCTTTTCAGATAGTTTCCACTTTCTTCTGAATTCTAACATCATCTTTTCGAGCATCCTTTAACCTTTCTTAAAGATATTTTTGAGCAATTTTTTTTAAAGGATTGATTATGTTCCCTTATTTATTATTCCCATGTCCATTTTCATCAAGTCTAATATGATTTTATCATTTTCAATTATCATCAATGATATAATTGATGGGTCCTTTCTACTTAGAGAATCTTCACCTTGTTCACTTTCATAGGGTGGTAATTGATTGAGACTTCGTAATCTTAATGAGCTTTAACCATATTCATTGGTTCATGTTCATTTATTTCTATATGAAAATATTTTTGAGACATTTTTTATCTGAATATATTTCCAAATTTTCCCCCAAAAAGATATTTTCACCATAGTTTCTACATAAACACCACATCTACCCAATGCATTTCATGTGTGGGATAGTTTTTCTCAAGAGTTTTCAACTGTCTTAAGGAATAGGTGTTGAATTTTTCATTCTTTATCAGCACACATCACATTCCCTTCTTCGAGACATCATTGAAGATTAAAAAAACCTCCCCACTTGTTGGTATTGTGAGCACAGGGGCAGTGATAATACTCTTCTTCAAACCCACAAATCTTTCTTTACATTCATTATTCTAATAAAACATGACTCCCTTTAATGTTATTGTGGTAAGAGGGTTTTAAAATCATGATAAATTTCTCACAAATAGGTGATAATATCTAGATAACCCCCAAGAAGCTATGGATATCCATTGAAATTGTTGGCCTCATCCATACTTTAATTTCTTTTCTTTTGGAAGGATCCATAGATATTCCATTTTTTGTGATTATATACCCCAAGAATGATACTTCCTTTAACCATAACTCAAAATTGATATAATTTTCATAGATTTTATCATTTATCAAAGTCTGTAGTACAGTTGTTAGATGCTCCTCTTGGTTTTAGGGTATATTAGAATATATTCTATAAAGACTACCACAAATATTTCTAAGTAATCTGTAAAGACTCTATTCATAAAATCCATGAATATTTCTATAGAATTAGTTAGTCTGAAAAGAATTACTATGACTTCATAGTGAATGTACCTTATATTAAATGGAATCATTGGAATACCCTCCTTATTCACCCTTTCTTGGTAATATCTTGACCACAAATCCACTTTGGAGAAGTATTTTTCTCCACATATTTGATCACACGAGACATCAATTCATTGAAAAGGATACTTGTTCATTAAAGTGATTTTTTTGAGCTCATGATAGTCATTGCAAGGGAACATTGACCCATCCTTCTTCTTGATGAAGAGGACTGGTGCACCCCATGGTGAAACACATGGGATTATAAACCCTTTATCCAAATTCTCTTTTAGTTATTTCTTTACCTCCTTAAGCTCCATAAAATCCATTCTATATGGATTCAGGGATATTTTCAACACCCCAAGTATAATATCAATCAAGAATTCAACTTCTCTTCCAGGAGGAAGACTAGAAATTTCCTCGAGAAACACATAATAGAATTCTATTACAATAGGAATGTCTTTGAGGATAGTTCCTTACTTAGAATCAGTCATCAAAGAACGATACATTTTCTCATAGGGAAGTAATATCCATGCTTGAGATGATGGTACTAAAGAAGATTCATCCTCCTCCTAGAACTTGTACAGAATATGGGGTCGATTTACCATATAGAGAGTGATTTCCCTTTCACGACAATTTATGTTGGCTCTATATAAGCAAATCCAACCCAAGATAATAATTGCGTCAAATTACACTAAGGGGTGTATGATAAGGTTCACCAAGAATTTCAATCCGCAAATTGTGATAGGGGAGGAGTTATATTCATGGGATGCAATAATTTCCCCATTTTTCATTCTCACTGACATCTCTACTTAGATAATTTGTGGTGGTGTTTGGATTGCTCTACTATCCTTTCAGGATATAAAATAATGATTAGAACTATAATAAAAAATTACATTCTCTATTGTTGAATAAATAACTAGAGTACCTATCACCACTTCGTTTTCAAGATTTTCTTCATCAGTAGTGATGGAAAAATTTCTCCCTTACTGCCTTAGAGGTTGTTGGTTGCCTTTGCAACCCCTTGGCTTAAGAAACTAGTTCGTAAAGTGTCATGGTTCTTTGTAGTTTTAGCAATGAAAAATGTGTTAAGGATTAAATAGGTTGTTCTTTTCCTCTATCAAAGTAGTAGGTTTTTCTTGTCATCAATTTCTATCATGGTGCCCTTTTTCCACACCTAGATAATTTCCTCTTCCCCTTCAAGAAAATTCTAGGGTGCCTATTTTCGCACCTTTAGAAAGTGGGATGTTTTAATTTCATAGAACCCTTGTATTTTTTCATCATGTTTCCATAATTATTGTCAACTTTCTACTTCGTATCCCCATTATACACCTGATATTCATCGATATCCATCTCTAATTTTAGGTCACATCAGACAATCTCCTCATAGCTGTCAAAGTTGCGGAACGCTAGGGTTTTATATAGGCTAGGATTAATCCCACAAAAGAATCAGTCAACCTTGAATTTAGGGTTAAAAAAAACCAAAGGCTTATCATATAGTTATGGTGAAGTTTTCCTTGTAATCCCCAATAGATTATTCATCATTTTTCTTGAGTTTGAGGAAATATATTTCCATGTTAAAATGGAGGGTGTAGGGAAAATATTTATTGAAAAACATTTTCCAGAAATCCTTTAATCCCATCACCTCGATATCTTCCTATGGATTCATATTTTTTTACTAATGTCCACCACTAATCAACTTCACCCTCTATATGATACTCAGTAAGAAGAAACTTCTCTTTTTTATAACATTAAAGGATGGAGAAGATCTTATCAATAAATTTGATCTGTTGTTCGGTGATTGAGGGAACAAATGATCCATTCAAAGTATGAGGCACATTTCTCATGAATCTTTCAATTGTGGCATGTTATTTCTCAGGGGGTAGACATTACTCTTGACCCATGTTTATATTCAAAACATGAGTTAATTGAGTGATTATCATGATAAAGTTTGTGATTCTCTCCCCCATCAGATTGGGAATCTCATTAGAACAGTTATCATATTGATATTTGAATTGGTGGTTAGCCTATGTTCTCCTTTTACAAAACATTGGCTAGAATAAGACGAAAATTAAGGGTAAGTATTTTAAACTATTAAACACATAAAGTGGAATCCAATAACAAAAGGTATAACTTATAAATTACATTTATTTCCTTAACTTATGAATTTAATGGCTTTAATCTATGTTATAAATTATTTATTTCCTAATGTATATTCATATAGTATTTTATATCTTTATCCCTTAAAAATGGTTCATACAAAGATTTTGTATTTAAAAAATCATATCTATCAGGAGTATCAAACCAAGAGTGCGGCAAGGCCCGTTTTCTAGCACTAGTTCCCATTCGAGTCTATCTCAAAGTAGTTTTTTTGGTTTTACCCCTAGATACATATGTGCCAGAGCCACGTCTAATTTTTCATATCTAGATAGGGATGTATTTTCCTGTGAAACCACTTAATCTATACTCAAAAAAATTTAGGTATGTTTTTCTTATACTTAGTCTTATTTTTAAGGATTTCACTATGGTTTTCTAATCCTAATCCATAAAAAAACTAAACATATACTTTGATACCAACTATAACAACCCTGGTCTTTATTACACACATAAACATGATTTATTACAAAAACATAAACCTAATACAACCCAGAAGATCTAGAGGTCTAGTGTATTTGGGGATTAGGAACATTACATGACAACTTAAGACATAAAATACAATGTATTTATTGAAAAATTCTTTTACACGACCACAACATTCCTTCATAATTAACATTTCCTGGGATAACCTGAGGACATACATAAGAAAAGTGTAAGCTATAAAGATCAATAAGTAAGTATACAATTAATAATAGGAATAATACAATACCTGTTAATCAATAGAAATATCAATGTATCATAATAGAAATGTGAACATAAATCCATGATATAACTTGATCATCATAACATGGAAATGTGGAAGCAACTTAAAACATTGTATCATAAACATAATTAAATCAAGTAACCCCTATCCCAAAATGGTGGAAAATTTTAAAAAAATAAATTAGGTAAAACTGTATTCCAACATGATGTATCATGATACTAAACATTACCAAATGCATTATAGCGCTATCAGGGCGCACCCATCATAATCATTTCAATCTCATGCTTAAGTGTGCGACATAGATCATATAACATGGATTCATTCAAAATAATAATTTATTCCATGATAATGGAATGTGGAATACATAAATGAAAATATATGATCAATAAGTATATGTGCATAAAGGTGGATAGCCTTAATAGAGAAATGGGCATGCTATTCACAATATGATGATTTTGGCATGGAAAATCTCGGTGCAATTTCGAAAGCCTAACAGCGTGATATAAAAATTCATAAAAATGGTTGACGAGATATAAATGGGTATCTAATCATATATAAATAAAAGATAAAGTAAAGGGGTAATATAAATACATGTCACAACATAATGAATTTGTAAGTATAAGGCATAACATAGTAAAGAAACTTGAATAAAGAGGGAAAATGGAATAACTCTTACGAAATTTTTGCATGGTAACAGGTATACATGGGAGGGATTAATGAGATAGAAAAAGGAATCCCATTATAAAAACATAATGATGGAATTATGGTGGAGGTGAGAAAACATACCCCGTCATTTTTAACTGAAAAATAAAAGGTTATTATAATATAAGGAAACTTGGAAAAAATGAGAAAGGAAGGAACCCTTACTTGGATGTGTGATCCCATAGGCTTGGGAGAAGATTATTGGGATCTTTGGGTTCCTTGGGAGGAATATATGGAGTAGATAGAAGAGTAAGGATGATTTTCAAAAAGTTTTAGTGAAGTGTAATGGGTTCTTGGGTGGGTTTATATTGGAAATGAGTGGGAATTTTTTATTATTTAGGTTTTGGACACTACACATTAAAATATTCAAAACCACAAACCAACCCATGGTTTTTCCCATTTTTTTAGGCCAAGGGGAGTGTAAAATATTATTTAATTAGAAAACAGGGAAATGATATTAAAATATTTTCCCTTCTTAAGTAGAGGTGAGTCACACTCTTTATTAAATGAATTTAAAATCATAGAATATGTTATACATTTTGGAGGATTCACTAAGGAATTATAAAATAAGACAAATAAATATAAAATCACATCATTTTAAAGTTAAAACAAATATTTGTATGAATATCCATTTTATGGTATTTATTACATCACTATTGGGTCATTATGATGTCACAAAACACACTATATATTTATATATTATTTAATCTTTACCCAAAAATTTGACTGTCTTAGAAAATTATGAAAAATTCACCGTTGGATAATTTTGAAATCATAATTCTGAAAAAAAAATCATTTTATCTAAATCATTTTCTAAATATGTGAATTTTGACTTTTAAAATGAGAGTTGGCATTAATTGAAAATTCACAGTTTTTGACAAAAACTGTTTTTAAACCATATTAAAAATAACATTTGACTTCAGGAAAATTATATACTCATTTTTTATTAATAAAAGTTATTTGATAAAAATATTTTATTAAAATAATTATTATTTAAATATATTAATTAATTCTTTAAAATAAATTCTTTAAAAATACACTCTCTGTTTTATCTTATTAAAATATAACTCTTATCAAACTGATTACATAATCATTTACAGATAAAGAACCAATATAATAATAATTTATAAGATTTTTTTTATAAAAATATAAATAAAAACCATAATTCAATATAATAATGTATATATTTCTCAAAATTACCTTTTTTACCGTAAAAATCAATTTATCAAATTCATCATTTTTTTGAAAGACTATTCCAATAAAATAATTTATGGAATACTAATTTTATTTATAAAAAGGGATTACACAATAAGTAACTAATACCTTATTACATTTCCCATTATAACACTCATATAAGACCTAAGCATAAGGTGTGTAATGGTGAAAAACTATTGGGGAGGCTCAGATAACATTGCATGGGTGGTAATATCTATTAATGTGAACCTCTACCAAATGTGATTATGTTCTAGCTTAATGTGGTGAATCTCAACCGGGGCATGGTTAAGAGAAAAGCCCAGTAATTCTACCTCTTTTCTATGCTCTGAAAAATGATCTTCGTATGAACTGAGTCTCCTAGATGATTCCATTATTTCCTTTTTCTGTGCCAAAAGGATTTTTTAAAACCTTATATTTATGTCAATTGTGTGATCATTGTTCAAATATTATATTATCAACGGTAATAATACTTACTGGTCATTTAAACCCAATAATAATAATAATAATAATAGTGCATTTGTTTTCTATATCCATATGAAATTAAAAGAAAGGTAGTTTTATTCATAAATGATCAGGTCATTATAATTCCATAACGGATAACACCCAAAATGGATATAAAACCCCATTTTTCCCTAATTAAGCCAAGATCAAGCCATAATGGTTCTCCAAAAACCAAAATAAGGAATAAAAAACAAAGATTTTAAAAAAAATAAAACAACTATGTTATAGGAATTATTGAAAAACCCCAAAATTTTCCAACCAATGGGTGAAAACAACTAAATATTCATGATGAATCCACCACCGAGAGCCACCACACTCCAATATTTGCCTTAGAATAACCCCTAGTGGTGCCCCTCCCTCTATCATTCACCTCCCACTACCACTACCTCTCTTAGACACGTGATTCCAAATCCCCCCCAGGGGAGTGTACTAAAAGCCAACGGGGAGAATGAGAAAAATAAAATTAAATAATAAAAAGTGAGAAAAAAATAAAAACAAAACCAAACAAAAGTGTTTGTCCCCAACTTGGGCACCGGTAATGGATTTATCACTCACCTAAGAAAAAACTCCCATTTCAGACTCATATGAGAAGATAAAATCTCAATAAAATTCTCTTTCTAAAAGATATCACTAAATGGACATGTGTGAGTAAATTAATAATTAATTAATAATTAAATATTCTATGAAAATTTGAATGTTTATAATTTTGAAAATACTCATATCCTATGGTAAACTTCTAATTTCAGGACCAATAGAGATGTTAAAAATATATATAATATCATATTAATGGATAATTTTCTATTTTCCCCTAAACACTTCCAGGAAAAAAAATTTATAATCTTCCTTAGTTTTCAAAACCCATGATGACATGAGGCATCACACCCATAGCCTGCCATCTCACTGGATCACTATGAGTTTCACCAACCTTCTAATTTCATTAATTTTATATGTCTTTTATGGATCTTTTTTTATTATTATACTTGGATACCTTTTTATGTTCCTTAGGGTCTAAAACAAACTAAAAGTAACTATTCTCAAATAAATTCATCTTAGTTTGAAATATGTAGGACCGGCTATGTATCCCATGAGGATCCAAATAAATATATGGATATTATTTACTTAATAATTTATTTTTTATACTATCACACTATTAAATTTTATATTCATAGTCTATATTTTCATTAGTCGTTGTTGGGGGTGGAGTACTAAGGTTTACTCACCCCCTATTTGGGCTGACGTTTGGTACGTGGAAAGATTACTTGGATGTAGGTTTCGATAAGGAGAAGTTACCAAATATGGATGCTTAACATCTTTATTATGGTACCATGGGAGAAGAATATTGAGCTAGTTCTTGGGGAGCTCATATAGATATTTTGGGTTGTTTTTGTCTATTTTATATATATTGGTACATTGTTGTATGTTTATTACCATGTCTTTATGTTTTCACTTTTTTACCCCCATAAAATTATCTATATATGATCATGTTGTTGTTATTTATATTGATTATTATTATGATTTTTTACTTTCAATTAAATGTTATTATATTTTTTTCATTGCTATTTTCATAACTTATTTATTATTATTTACCACTATGTTTCACTATGATCAAGTTGGTATAATCTCCCCAATATACCACCATAGACCATCGAAACAAGTAGGAAGCCTCTGGAACATGAGGTGGCATGCTAGATGCCATGTTTCCCTCAGGTTTGGTTACATATGAATAAACCAAACCAAGGACATCACATAGTTATATAAAATGTTTATTTTACTTTTTCATACTATTTTGGGTTGGTAGATAGGACGCTAGGGCATGTCAAAACATGGTAATAATCCATTCCTAAGAGTAACTGACTGAAATTTAGGGGTAATACAAGTTACCAAAAATCAAACTTTTTATTTATGGATTTCATGGTTCTAGTTGTATTACATTTACCATTGGGTGATGCACATGAATTATGAAATTTTTTATAATTTTTAATTTTTACCCTTAGGCTAGTATAATAAGGGAGAATTTCCTTATGAATCATTATAGGAATGTACCTATATATGTATTTTACATATTCCAAGACCTATTTATTTCATTTTGTGTTTCTTATCATTTGTACATAGATTTCAATAACAATATTCCTTGAAGTTTCATTCAGAAAAATATAGAAAAATGTTTGGTTACATAAAGTTTCAATATAAACCTAAACATTTTTTCCACATATCTTGATGTTGTCACCCTAACTAGATAATTATGGCATGTTAAGTCCATATAATTTAGTTACATAGGATTAATTTTCCAAGGTGATGCACTTTGAGGATTAACTTATGTATTCCATCCAATCTCCAGTGAACATCTTCTGATTGTCAAACATATTTGAAATAGTGAAACATACCCTTATCTCTAAGAAAAATCTTCAGAAATATGAAGGTATAGGGAATGGTTTTTTATAACTAAGGAAGGGAATTGATTTTTCTTGTGGAAGAAATCATCATTTTAATATTTATCATGATGTAATTAGTAATCTAGGTATGTGTGTTAGAAGTTATGATATATGTCGTTAGTGTGGATGACTAGGTAACACAAATCCCCAGTGTAATAGAGACCCAATAGTTTTTAATGATTATGGTAGAATGGTCAATCTATATATATATTACATGATAATTCAATAGGATCCTGGAGGAATGTAATTTCTTGGATAACTATTGAGAGAGAGGTACATTTCATCACTAAACATGTTCTTGGAGTAGAACCGCTGTCTATACCTCCATACAGGATGGATCCTACTAAGCTTCTAGAACTCAAGAGGTAGTCAGAGAACTTGGAAGAAAAAGGGTTTATATAACCCAATACTTCTCCTTTAGGTTCACCTATGCTCTTAACAAAGAAATAGGATAGGATCCTACGGGAATATGTTTATTCCCAATGGTTTAATTAGCTTATGATAAAGAATTAGTACCCACTTCCTCAAATAGACAATCTATATGACAATATATAAGAACCCAGGGTATTCTAAATGATTGAATTGAGATCATGCTACCATTAAGTGTGATTTGGCCCCTTAGATGTACCACATATGGAATTAAAAAGTAATAATGGATTTTATGATTATTTGTTTGTTTCATTCAGTTAAACCAACTCCCCCATTATTTTCATGGACTTAATGAATAGGTTTTCCAACCATACTGGGATTCCATTATGGTTGTTTTTATGGTTAGAATCTTAATGTATTCTCATTATAGACATGATCATTCCAAACACATTGAAATCATATTGAGTAAACTAAGATATAATGGGTTCTATTCCATGATTTAAAAACTCAACTTTTGGTTTGAAAAAAATCATTTCTTGGGTCATATTGTATCAAAAGAATGAGTATATGTAGATCCAGATAAAGTGAGGGCCATTGTTTCCTCAGATAGTCCCAATAATATCTTTCATCTATATATTTTATTGGTGATAATAAATTACTATTAGTTTTTAATCCAAAAATTTTCATTCCTTAAAACACCACTAACAGACTTAAATAAAAAATGTGGAATTTTTATATAGTGTAAATATTGTGGGAAAGCCTTTTGAAGTTGAATTGAAGGTTAATGAGATTATTGATATTGATTTTAATTGATCTTATAAGGTACTACACAATTTATCATGATGTATTAGACATCAGGTTGGTATTTTTTTATATAAATGGAATGATTCAAAGAATACATGTCTCTTCACAGGAGACCTCTCAAGAGTAATTACCCAATGAAAACCCTTATGTTAGAATCACTCTTTCCTGGTTTATATTATTGGAGATAATAATTATTGGGTAAATGGTTTAGGGTGTACAATGACACTAAATGTATCAAATATATATTCACTCATCGGTAGATAAACATCCAATGGTGGAGACGGGTTGAATAACTTCAGTCTATTGACTTTGATCCATCTTACACACTAAGTGCAGGAAATGCAGTTCCTAATGTTCTGAGTTGAATGAGTCAGACTCATATATCTCAGAAAACTAGTTTTGAATGGATTTTAATGCCTCTCCTTCCTGAAATACATCTAGAAGTTCATGAGTTTTAAGAATAACCTTTTCTCGTGTGTTTAATAGAGGATTCATTACATCTAGAACAATTAAATAGGAGGAAACTTTTGGATCATGAACGATTATTCCAAAAGTAATTTGTTTTATGTGCGAACCCACTACCTAATTGGCTTGTTGATGAGGATGAGATCATATATATCTATGGGCATGTCTTTGTATATATTGACATGAGATAGGATCAAATTCATAAATATTATGATTACAAGTGGGAAGTATGTTATTGAATAACTAATATGTATTATGATATATGCCTATGGTATTGGTGGCCTAGAATGAAAATAGATATTACAAGCCTTGTTACTAGGACTTCCACCATTTGGTAAGTGATATCAAAACACTAATGACCTACCGGTATCTTATAAACATAAATCATCCTGTAGTGGAAATGGGAAAATGTCAATATGGATATTGTAATTGAATTACTGAATCCTCCTTAAAGAAGTGACATTATGTGGGTAATCATGGAAAGGCTGATGAAGTTTCCCTACTTATTACATATCTGAGAGACCCTATCAGTGTAAAATCATGGGTTATATTATATTTTTGAGATCATATGCATTCATGGGATTCCGCGTACCATCATATCTTATAGATACACTTGGTTTAATTCTTGGTTCTATTAGGGTTTTCATAAATAACACAGCTCAAAGGTAATTTTGAGTGCAGCATACCACCCTCAGACTGATGGTCAGTCTAATAACACTATATAGGTATTTGGGGGAATGATTTTTGTGTGTATCCTTGATTTTTAAGGATATTTGGAGATGCAATTGTCTCTTTCTTAATTATATTTAATAATAGTTTCCAATAGAATATCTATATGGATTTGTATGATGTGATCGATGATATGACTTATTTTTTACTCCCATATAGTTAGAGGTGGAGGAGTAAACACTTTTGAAAATTCCTCTCATCCACTAGACATTTGAGTAAGTAAAATTAATTTGGAAAATTATGGATATAGGTCATTCTAGGAAGTAGTAATATGATGATCTTTTTTTATGACCTATATAGTTTGAGGTGACACATCATGTCTTCTTTTTATTCTCACATAGATAGAGTTTATGAGGTATTTAGAGGAAATTTTACGTGTTTCATAGATTCATTAGGCTTTTTGAGATATTAGAGAAGCTCAGGCTAGTATCATATTTGATTTATCTTCCTCCGTGATGTAGGGCTATACAGGATGCCTTCCATGTTTCTCATATTCTCCACTATAAATAAATAACATCTCATAATTTTGATCTTGAGGAATTTGAGTTGGGGGCTAGTGATTCTTTCGAGGATTATCTAGTTCATACTTATTATTAATGAATGAAATATCTTCTGGTTAAAATAGTTCCTTTGGTTTAGGTGATATGGAATCAAGGGAATATATATAATGATACCTAAGAACGAAAGTATGATATATATGATTAGTGTATGGATTTTTTATCAGATTCAGCTCAACTACTCTTAGAAGGGAAACATAGGAATGAGTTTTTTAAAGTAAGTGAGGTTATAAGATCATGATTTTTTCTCTGAGGTATGAATCATTTAAATACTACTCTAAACCACTTTTTTAACATTAATGTAAGTATGAATGGGGTTATGGGGGTTTTATGAGTTTTTATTCATGGTTTTTATCTTAATGTAAGTGTTTTTAAGAAGACAAGGTGAGGTAGGTGGTTAGGGAACAGTTAGAACTAATCATGCACCTCAACCATGTCGCCTTGAGAGGGTGAATAAAAGTTTTTCGAACAATAAAATTGGGGTGAGAAAACCATGTGAAACCAATAATTTATTATAGGTTCCCCTTTAATTTTTTGTATAAGGATTATCTTAAACCATATGAGGTGTGGGATTATGGATAATGGGAATTTCATGGGTGGTGCATGGTTTGGTCAACCGTGTAGCCAAGCCATGCATCCCTTTAAAAATATGGAAGTTACTTTTTATACCCTCTTTTATTTTAACTTTAATTATTCATACTACTTATTCATTATTATTAAGAATCCATGTGAGATATATTGCTTCTTATTATCTTAGGATTTAGTGGGTCTTCTTTATCTAGACAATGTTTCCTTTATCATTAGTAATTCTGGATCACTCTTGGTAAGGCTAAAACACCTCCCCCTTTTTCATAGTTTATTAGCCACATTCAGTGTAATCTTAATCTAAGGTAATAAGACCTATTTTCATGTCATTTTTTAGATTTACCATTTTATATAAATTGAGTATAAATCTAAGACTGATATAGGATGAGGAGTATACTATAGCGATAAGGTAGGTATTATACTAATTTTCCCTAAAATTATTTAGGTTTATAATTTTTCTACATTATTTTCCATGTCAATCTTGTAAATAATTAATCTTATAATTAATATTCCATTATTTTGTTTTCTAATAATTAACCTAGTCATTATTTGATCCCCATAGAATTTTTTGATGGTTGAAGACCTAAAATTAGATTACCCATTAGGGTGTGTATGATTTATTTCCCTTAACATTTTTTCCTTCCTATTAAACAAGAAACCCCTTGGTTATGTTTGTGTTGATAGATATACAATGTAATGATCATAATGATAAATGTAATTGTTAATGAAAAGGATACATCCCTTGTCTCTTTTATCACTTTTATGTGAAATTACTATTATAATGAATTTAATTGATAAGTTTAATAGATAAATATATTATCCCCTAATCATTTATATTATAATTAAAATTTATTATGGCCCTTGATGACATTATTAAAGGCACGACCTTCTATGATTAAGACATGGATTCTGGAACCAGAATTCCTTAGGTGAACGCAAAGGAATCCATATGATTCGTTGATGGTCCTTCTAAATGAGACACCAAACTTGGGCTCAATCAATGTCTTTTCATGTGAATGCCTCATCTTGAAAGTGAATATGCACCTTCATATTTGGAAATCAAAATACATCGGATCAGATCCTTGGATTTAGAATGATTAACATGGAAACATACAACCATTAATTATCCCATTGTGATCCAATTAATTATATCCTAGGATTACCTTAAATTTATCCTCAATCTCGGTTATAAACCTTTAAGGTTCATTGTTAGGGGTTTATCCCTTAAATCACACTCATCCTTAATAGCCTAATATCTTGGTAGATTATTATCAGTGGTTTTGACTTTCTATGGTCAAGGATTTCATGGGTATTCCATATATCCCTTTTTATTATTTTGAATTGACAGCTTAGCTATGTTCCTTGGGTCCTAGGAAAAATTGATGGTCCAATACTCAGAGACGTTGAGCTTAGGCTGAAGCATGTAGGGGCAGATAGGTATTCTATAAGGAGCCGGATCTCAACAAGGTTATAATTTACTTACTACATTATTTATTATATCAACACATTGTTATAATTTATATTCACTGTATAGATTTTCATTTAACACAATTGGTGGTGGTCTAATAAGTTTTACTCACAACTTGTTCAGGTCAATGTTTGGTGTTTGAGAAAATTACTATGATGAAGGTAAGTGTAAGGGTAATAACCCATCAATAGATTCTGGATTTCTCTTTGTTATGGGAGCTTGGGAGAGGATGAGTTATCAAATGTTGAGGATCCTCATGGATATAGTTTTTTTTATATTCTATGTTTTTTATTGGTACTGTATTTTATGTTTGTTACCATGTCTACTTATTTTCACTTTTTACTATAATGAAATCAAATTTATTTAATCATATTTTTTATATAAGTTTATTATTATTTTGATGGTTTATTTCCACTTCCATGCTATTATATACCAAAAAATTACTATTTTCAAATCCACATTATTATTATATACCACTATGATACTCTCTGATAAAGAAGGTCTAATATCCCCACCATACATTTATAGACACTTACTTATAGTTAGTATCTTTCAGTGTATGAGGAGGCATGCTTGAGACCATGTGGCCTCAGGTTCAATTACATATTAGTGAACCAGTATCAGGATATCACATAGGAACCAACTCCAAATAAATATATATTCTTGAATTTTTTCAAATGTAAAAGTTTTATCTTATGTAGAGACACTATAATGATATCAAATAAATATTATCCCAACTTAGATTATCTATTAATCAAGGATTTTTTTTATTCTAAGAAAATCATAACCAAAATTGGTGAGTTATGATGATGAAAAATATTTGTCCAATTTACATAAAGTTCAATCTCAAATAGATTATTTATTAATATATAGTGGAACTATAATTTGATAAAATTATAAAAATAAAACCATTCATAAATATTTTTCAATTACCACAAAATTATTGTAATTCATGATTTAATTTTGGAATATGATTCATTGGTTTCAATTATTCATCATATCAAAAATAATTATGGTTTGATTATGAATAATGATTCTAATAGCTCATCTTGGGATACCCTATATTGATACATGAGTTGGGAAATAAAAATCCCGAAGAATGATTGTGGTTTCCATGGGTTGATAAAAATTTAAAGGGAATTAATTCAATACATAGGTAATGATTTTTTTTCTAAATAAAAATTAAACTATATAAGGATCTCTTTCCAAAAACCCAACACAGTCACTTCATAAATTGGAGGATCGCCCATATGGAATAAAAACATATAAATATTGAATAACATCCAAAAAATAAAAAAAACATAATGGAATAGACAATAATTTTTAAAACATGGGGACATCAAATATGAACATCAAGATCAACTTCGATATACATATGACCAAAGTATATAAATGAAAAATGAGGGAAAATTTTGAGGAATTTTTAAATATCCGAATGTATAAAGAAATAAAAAATAAAGAAAAAAATTATATCTCAAAATGTCAACTATATCTCCCAAATTTCACCAACTCTAAACCCAAAAAATGTCTATAAATCGTATACTTACTCAAGTGGTACCTTGGATTTAACTAAATAAAAATAGTCTAATTCTACTTACACACATAGTGTGTGTGTAATTTGTGATAAAATATTCCTAGTAGGATTCAACAACCTTCACTATGCATAAACTTAAAAAATAATCCATGTTGTGATATTTTAAAATATAACTAAAAAAGTTATGTTTTTATATTTGTAAAGAAAGGTAACATGTAATTGAACATGTATAACATTATTTAAAATGCTATGCAAGTAATACAAGTAAGTCAAGAAATACAACATGATAAGTAAAAGAATGGATGAAAATGGTTTTATAACAAATTTCATGTCAATGAATCATGGGAGATAACCTAACTTCATTTGATAAGTAATATTAATATCATCATGTTCAAATTCAAAATCATCTACATATAGGACACTAAAAAAACCATAATCCAAAAGTAGTTGTGAGATCACTAGTAAGTGTGTAAACTAAAATAGTTATATGATCCTAACAGATATATCCATGGAATAATACTAAAATAATAACATATATAATATAAAATCTAAGCTAAGTATAATTCTTGGTAGTGAATAATCTCACCTAGTGGGTATAATTTTCACTAGAAACCCAAATAGGGTCAATTTGGATATGAACCATAATGAGAGGTGAGTGAGTTAGTATTTCTGAATTTAAATGAAATTTATAATTATAACTTATTATCAATTTTATTTGAACTATATCACTTGAAAAAATTAATGTATCCCTTTTTCTTTATCTCCTTATATTTCGTGTTTCTTATAGTACAACCAAACACACACACATAGGAGGCATATAAATCTACAAGGTTTTCCTCTCAATGTATGAAGGTTATTTCTTTGTGTGAATTAGAGTAATGCAATATAAAAAAACTATAATAATCGTGAAGGATTTACACTGTTGTCTTGAAATAGTGTATGAGTATTCATCCCACACTACTTATTTTGGGGCATCCCACACTCTAGAACCTCTCATTCCATATAATGATATAACAAGGATAAAAACTAATGATAATTTTCACCAATTTAGTTTTATCAAAGCTTTATATGTGCTACTATGATCTCCTTCTTCTTATTCTTTCACTTTCAAAGTTTTATACAATGACATCCTCTTCTTTTGTATACAAAAATTTCTTCACACATTTTATTCTTTCTCTTTAGTTTATAATGTGATGGACTAATTTCTTTTATATATTGAAATAATTATTCTTCACTACAAAAACACTTATATATCATACTTCTCTTTGTTATTCCCACTTATTCTTTTCTTTTTCTACTTTAGTGTATAATAAGTCTGCATTAAATCTCATCCTTCTATATATTTGACTTCATTGTAAAAATTGGAATATGTTGGTTAGCCTTCACCTTCTTTAACACACAATCTATCTTGGGGATAATAGAATATTCAAAACTCTTTCCTTCAAGATAATATCCTTTTATTATTATATTTATAATATATCCAAAAAATATTCTCTAATAAATTCTTATCCTTGTTGTATATACATCAAACATGGAATACATGCAATTATTTTGGTTCAAATTTAAATTTGAAATTAAAATTAAAACCTTTAATATCAAACTCAACCTTGGGATTAATTTCCATTATATATCCACCATCTAATTCAAATTTTTTTATTACAGGATAAAATTGCCACCAAACCTATTTGAGGAACTCATGTCATCAAAGATGATCAAACTACCCAGTTTTCCACTTTCACAAATAACCCTCCTCCTATGTTGTGTAGTATAGTAGTTCACAATAGTTGTTTTTTAACCACTTATATTTACTATGGAATGATGTAGCCACTACACTATAGTGGTCTTCCAAAATCTATTGGAATGGAAATAAATAATAATATTATTTTGCATCATGTAAACCTCTCCTATGGCATAATCTTCTTATTGAAATATGATGCAAACATTATGGGGAAGGCTCCTTCAAAACTCCAACGACACCAAAAAAACCACAATTTCTTCTTCTTTGTGGAATAGTCCTACTTCCATGTCATGAGAACCTAATTGTAACACTATTGAGATATTATTACTCATATATATAATAAAGGTCCTTAATATTAAAAAAACATGGAAAATATTATCATAATTCTTTATAGTGTGACTATATCCTTATGTAGTTGATTCTTTCAAATAAAATGGTTCATCCAGAACATGTCTTGGTCAAATTTATGGTGTAGTATCTGATTTATGAAACCAAAATTCATTCTAAATAAAATTAAACAATGAAAAATCGTGATTTTTGGCATGAGAATAATTCCTTCATTAGCTTGAATCATGAAATATTTTCATGATATATAATCAATATAACCCATATTAAGCTTCATCTAAATTATAATCTAAACACCTTCAACTCATAATACATGTGAGTATAAATATGATTTGTGAATTAATAATAAAATCAAAAATAATGAATCAAATCCACTACTACCTCATTCTTTATCCAACTACATCAATATTTTTACATAAAAAATGGAACCTATTAGAAATTATTACCAATATAATCAATTGTTATACTTCTTGAATAATTCCAAACCACTTGACTTCCTTTGTTGGAGTATAAAGCTTAAGACTAACTTCCATCATTGCCAGGATTTAAACATCATCCAACACATGTGGATGGAAATTTATACTACCCTTCATCATAGAAATATAAAATTCTCATTAATAAATTATTTATAGATCTTTAATATTCAAAAATTAGTGGAAAAAAGTCTTCTACATTGGGTTTTTAAGATCAATTTTTTGAAACCGATGTTAAAAGTGAAAAGTGAACCTTTTAATATTGATTTTATATAAAAATGACATTAAAATTTATATGGAGCTACCTTTAATTTCAGTTTTATATAAATAAAACTCGAAAGGTAGTAGAAAAACATTTAATGTATGTTTTATAGAATAATAATGTTAAAAGTGTTTAAAAATCATAGGTATCCCAAAACCCTCATCTGTTCAACTCGATAATTCTAAAACCATCATTCTCTAAACCCTGAATGGTATAGGACCAAGATCAATCTTCACTTTTAAAAAATTATCATCATATTTTCTAAATTTTTTTCTCCTCAATATTCAATCCTTCATCCTTTTTTAATGATCCATAATATTTTTTAGTCCATAGAAACCCTAATCTGCTTGACCTATAACCATGGTTAATGATTTTTGTTTGAATTTATTTTTCACATTGTTTTTGAATTTTTTTTATCTCCAATATTGTAGTGTTGTCCCTATTTACACCACCTTAAATTGAGTTCATACAAAATTTAGGATCTATTTTCCCATATCAACCTCCAAATTTTGTAATTTATTTTAATATTATTTAAGATAAATTAATTATCTCTTAGTTAAAAATTTTATTAATCCATTGATTTGTTTATATTAATTTAAATATCAATTAAAAATAATTTTGTTAAATTTTGTTTAATGTTATAAATTTTTTAGGATTTTAATTTTTTTGAAACTGTAATTTTTTTGGATATGACTATTTTTATTTACAATTTCTTGAATTTATAAATTTTTTATAATTATAATTTTCTTGTGGTTGAAATCATTTTTTCCATAATTTTTTTTCAATTATTTTTTCTGTTATATTTACTTTTGATTAAATATTTTTTTATGTAACTTTTTTTCATTTTCCAATAATTTTTAAGCTATTCATTATTTGTTAATATTTTATATTTATTTAAATTATTTGTTTTGATATATGATTTTATGTTTTAGTTTTATATTTTTATATATATGTTTAAAATTTTATATGTATTATTATATTAATCTATTATATTATGATTTTTTAAGTAATAAATGGGTTGTATTTGGATAAAGGAACAATTAAATTATAATGAATATAATAAAGGATTTGTATGATTCCTGAAAGTTTCTAAAAGAAATCTTGAAAAAAATATTTTTTTATCCATGCATGAAATGTTTTAATACGAGTAAATTAGGGTACATAGATTTAAAAGACCGTATGATTTTCTATGGTTTTAGTCATAATTATAAAATTTTGATAAATCATGGTGAACTAACAAACAATATAAGATATAGTGATAATGAATATTATCTACATCAGATAGAGGATCGTCTTGAAGAATTAATTCCTGATGTATGTTTATAAACCATTGAAAAAACATGTGCCGAATAGCTGTATGAAGATAATAAAAAAACATTATTATCATGTTCTACTAGATATAAAGTGTTATCACAAGTAATGAGATTAGTTAACTTGAAAGAAAGAAATATTTTTAGTAATAAAAGATTCAGTAAATTGCTTGAACATGTAACAGTGATACTTGGAAAAGGCAACTAGCTTCTCGGTACAAGTTATGATGGAAAAAATTTTATTTCTAATGGGATTGGGGTATAAAAAATACATTATTTATCTAAAGACTATGTACTATATAAGACGGAATATGAAAGTTTATCAGAATAACCTAAATGTGGGACATTATGTTACAAAATTGATGACAAATCCAACTGTGACATATTCTGAAGAAAATACACCAAACCTCCCACTAAAGAAATATAGTATCTTCCAATAATTTCTCATTATAATAATATATTAGGAAATTAAAAAGATGTTAAGAGGTTAAAATGGAATATAGATGAGTCCATCTATGATGGACCATTTCCCAGCCTGCTGATTCATCATAATGAAAAATATTTTTTCACAACTTTTTTATTTGGTAAATGAAGTTTGAAATATTTGAATTTATATGTGAACAAAATGAATAAATCCATATTAGAGTCTCATTATCCAACATATTTCAGGGAATATTTTTTTGGGTGTCTATAATGTTTCCTCTAAGATATATATAAAGATAAAATATGTGATGATGGGTTTGATGTATTCTACACTGAAACTTCCTAGAAATTAAATTGATGTTTACCAATCACCGCAGACTAATTATTTGAAATTTATATGCTAGAAAAGTGTTCTAGTATATGTTTAATAAGATAAATAGTATTTTATTTTTAATTTTATGATAATATTCACTATATATGAATTTTATACATATAAAAACTTATTTGGATACGATGTAAAATTACATAAATATTTTCTGAATTGTGACGATGGGAATTTATATCATCATTTGAATATTGGAAGAAAAACAATTTCTATTAGACATTAGGGATTTTTTTGTATGGGTCATACTTATCCAATATTTAAAAATGAATTTAACTATTTATATGAGCATGATTCTACCCCACAACCATTTTCAGACAAATAATATTACAACAAGGTGAAATAAATATGTTATTTTTAATGGAAAGGATGTTATTGTCATAAGACAAATACATGGATGAAATGATCAATTTAATTTCAAGATATATTACTAGAAATTTTTTTGATGTGAAACATAACATTAATGATATGGATGTTGAGAAAAAAATATATTATAGTTTAATTAGACCACTGATAAACATAAAAGGAGATAAAAAATATGGATTGAAATAAATACTAGTCTAAATAAAAGTGGGTCTATATTCAGATTTCGCTCCCACAATGAATAGAAAAAAGAAATTATTTTCTTATGTATTTTTACAAATTAAGAAATAATTTGAAGATACTTTTTTTAACTGCCTATATGGTATTAAATTATCTAGTGGGTTTTCTTTAAATATGAAAAAATGGTATCATTGATGGATTTAAAGTTAATAGGTATAAAATATCATGACTATCATGTACTGATCAAACAGTTGTTATCGATTGAATTTCATGGAATATTGTTGATATCTATGAGAAAGTATATAATTATGTTGTGTTACTTTTTCAATTCAATTTTCCAAAAAGTCATAGACCCAGATTTCTTAGATTTGATAGATAATGAATTTTGATTCATACTTTTTCAAATAGAAATTTATTTTAAACGTTTTTGATATAATAGTTAATATTTTTATTTATTTGGTGTGGGAGATAAGAATATGTGAGACTATTTATATATGTTGGATGTATCATACTGAAAGATGTATGGAAATATTAAAGGGATATCTTAAGCATCAGCATTGACCAAGGTCCACTATTGTTCAAAAATATATATCAGAAGATGTAATTGAGCTATAAACTGATTATTTTTCCCAAGTGGAGCCTATTAGTCTACCAATATCTTGATATATTCTAGATAATAGTGACTGTAAATGGATCCATAGATTAAAAATAATGTTAATTCCATTTGATGAAGTGATTCATGTAGATTTATATATTTTTAACCACTTATGATATGTGAAACCATATATATCATCAAATACTACTAGATTAATAGTATAATATCTGAGTAGAAATTATAATTTGTTAATGAATTAATATAAAAAACATTTGTTTCATGGTTTAAAGAGAAAATAAACATTTATTTATCAACATGAAAAAACATTGAAATGGTTATAAAGGGTACCAAGTGTTAATGTGATCACTTAGTATAGTTCTGATATTAATGGTTACACATTTTACAAAAAAACTAGAATGAAAAGATTTCCATTCAAAATAGTTGAGTAATGGTTGTAACTGAAGTAATGATTTTTTTCACAAGCCAAAGTTAAGAACCCAATCTCTGTATCAACATCATATTTTGGAATTGTTGAGTATATTTGTGATTATGATTATAATAAATTTAAAATATCATCCATTAAATATAAATGGTTTTATAGTAACTATGTTATAGAACATGATGAGTATGGATTTTCATTTGTCTATTTTAAAAGATTTAGTTATAAGGAGGAATTTTTATTTTAGTCTCACATGAAAAAAATATTTTATGTTGTTACCCCATCAAATTAATAGTGGTCCATTTCTTCCAAGGGAATAAATAATTTGGGTGCTGATAATATTGAAAATGATGAATACTTATCTAAAATTTATCAATCTATTACAAGATTAGCTGAAGATAACAATGACTGAAATGTAGAAAGTGTCCATGAAACCTGAATTTATTGTATAGAAGGGGTTTGGGGAAACACTTCATTACTGTTTTAATTAATTAAACAATATTTTTTATGAAACTAACATAATTAAAAACATTTTTATAAATTATAATATTTATATATATGTGTGTGTGTGTGTTTAACATTAATACTATTTTTGTAATTTTTTTCTTCAGTATATTCCGATATACATTTTTTGTTGAAAAATGATTCCTTTAATTCTTATTTTTAACTATTTTCATTTTTTTTATTTTCAGGTGTATGCTTTAATTCAATAAAATATTTATAATTTACATCCTATTATGAATAATTAAATTTTTTACTTATAACATTTATTTATTTCTAAAAAATATAGGTATAAAAAATTATATATTTTTTTATGATAATAATTTCTGTCATTTTTGTTGTTAATAATTATAATATACACAAATATTATTTACAAATTTTATTGGTTGAAAAATCTAACATTCAATGTTTTTTTCTATTGTGAATAATCCAATTTTTATTCATTAGATTTATTTAATATTAATCAAATACAAGAACACATAATTTTTCTGAAGTAATATAAATCATTCTAAATGAAAAAAACCATGTAAGGGGAACCAAGGTATATAGGTTTTTTCATATAAATATATATCTACAGTATTTAAATTATTTAATGAAATTAAACTTATATTTCTTAAAATTATGTGCAACTCATCCTCTTCTCTAGATATGATGGTACCAAAACAAGGTAGTTATAGGATTATGCATTTACCAAAACATTCTCCCTAATGTTGAGAGTAGAGGGTGGTAATTAACTTTGATGAGAATTTCCTACCAACCAACTCACATTCCATGTAGTTTAAGAATTAATAGGATCTATGGATTCATATAGGATATGAATTTTACTCTGTAATTGGAGGAGCATAGACTAGTCGGTGTAAGATATGTTATGGGTGTCCATAACTATAAAATTTATAAAATTATTTATTTCATTTCCCAATGGTTTAAATGATATAAATTTCTTAATATTTTATCTATTTAATTATATATTGAAGTTAATATTTATGAGACAAAAAGAACTGAGAAAAATTTTCATTCTTTTATTGAACAAATATGGAGAGATTTTAAGATGGAGTTTACTTAAGTTTATATTTTGGTGAATAAATAGAAACAAGATTCATGCCTTAACTATGGTTTTATAGAGAGGGGTACATGAGAGATGTTTCTCTAAAGTTAGTGTGATGAATCTATTATGGTATTTTTTTTGTTGGAAAATTATTTATGTGAATTTTTTTCAATAAATATAATGAAAATTAGTTACTTATAAATATATTTATTATAGTTATGTTATGTTAAAAAATGGTAATTTTGTGTAAAATAGTTTTCATAATTACATCATAACTTATTTATTTTTTCTTATATACCAAAACTCTTGGAAAACTCTCCAAGAGATCTAATCTCATAATCTGTACCCTCATATATTGTCACACAAAGGGTATCCTTTATTAGAGCATCAAATTCTTAATAATAAATTTATTGAATTTAGATGCAATTAAAGTAATGGATCTAAATATGTTCTACTACAACCTCTGTTTTCTCATCTTCATCATGAAAAATGTAAAAGGGAAATAATGATAAAATTTTACCAATCCATCAATGGATGTAGGTGATAATATTATAAATAATTAATTATTAATTTTAATAAATATTACTATAATTATTTTATCTCACTAATATTAAATTATAAAATATTACTTCCGGACACCATTTAAGAAGAAATGAATTATAGTACCTTTATCCCTTCAGTTAAGATGTATATTCTTTCCACTACTTTTTTAAATATGAAAATCCCAAACCAAATCAGAGGGTATCAGTAGGGTATTGGTTTTGAAAACAATATTCACACCCCTAGTGTGGAAATGATGGGGGTGGAATATGAGGAAATAGATTATTTGAAGATTTATCAACCAAATATGAATGATTCAATAAAGTATTAAATTAAATAATTTATATAATCTATGATTGATAAAGATATCAGATAGGAATAGCCTGTGAAGCCCTCATAGTCTCCCTTCCTAGATCCACCACCTCCTTTTTAGACTTAACCTTGTACTGTGACTTTCATACTGGGGATCCCCAAATATGTATTATGTCATTTAAAATTATAAATCATCTCGAGGATTATGTACATAATTATATTATTCGATCAGGTAAGGTAAGGGTAGTCGCACACAGTATTATTGATCCAACTACTCTAGTGTCATTTCCTACTAAGGAGTTGAATATAGTTGGATTGGGTATTGGTCATTTTTTACATTGGACACTAATATTTTTCTTCAAGAAACATTTGAGTCATTAAATTTTTTTATTTTTTATTTATCATTAAATTAAGAATTACTTATAATAATTTATTACATTTAACTTATATTGTGGTATCTAAAATTGAATGAACCATTAAAATGAAAAGTAAAATTTTAAATTTCATGTACCACCATATACTCCTTAGGAAGCTGAATGGGTAACTAACTATTCACATGTTTTTTCTATATTAGATAATTATTATACTTTTCTAATTACTATTAATATTTTTTGAATATATTATACATTAAATATGTTAAAAAACAATATCATTGATATTGTAGAGTTTAATTAGCTCTATGTTTTTATGTTTTAGGTGATTTTTATGTTAGTAAATTTCAATTTTTAATTTATTTCCATAAGTAAAAAATTTTATTTTGAATTAATTAGTAACTTTTCAAGTCAAGTATATATACCATATTTTTATCCGATTTTATTTCAATATGTTCAAGGTTTTATCAACAGAGAATACATTTCAATAGAGGTGAAATACTTGAACTGAGAATCCTAGATTGAATATGTATCTAAAAGATTAAAAATGCATAGATTATATGTTGGATTTTTTAATTCCATAACTATTAATAAAAACATGTAATTATGAACTACAATTAATTATACTATTATTAATGATGAATTTTTTATATTTTAGTTTAAATTGGATATTTAGTATATTTTTCCCAAAATAATGTACATAATATTGGTTATGCTCTTTCTGGGGTGGTTTTTGAAGAATATTTATCAGGTTGTTAAAAAAAATAGTTTGACTGTATTCATTTAGTTCATTAATCTAAAATTTTTTATTTTAAATTAGTTGTGATGATTAATATTTTAAATTATAATAGATCATATTCTATGTTCAATATGGTTCACAATTCAACAGAGGAACTGAAAAAAAAAATACCATGTTAATGTTTAGGTATCCTACTCTTATATTAGTGAATACTTATTTTATCTTACATATTTAGTTTTTTTATTTTTGAAATATTGTTTTATAAGAATAGTTTAATCATATAAATAAGTTTTTTAAAATATGGATATAATGTATTATGATTCATTTATGATATAATCATTCCCAAAACATCAATGGCTTTTGAAAATTTCTTGTTTAATTATAATACTTAAAATTTAAAAAACATATGATATCTTTAAAATTTGTAAAACATTATTTTGGGGGTTTTTCATGATATTTCTTGGTATATATCAAACAACTTGAAAACCGTTCAAAATTTATTTGTGTAATATTTAATTTTTTTAATTTTTATTTTTAGTTTCATTTATCTATATATATTTTTTAGCAGTTCTACACTTTTACTGTTTCTGATGCATTTTATGCTATTGGTTATGCATTTTGAGTTTGTAGGCATAGAATCAGGTTATTCTGTAATGTTTCAAAAAATAAACATTCCACATTATTTTTTAAAAAAATAATGTCCAAAGAATTGTTTCTAGATTTAAATTTTGATTTTACCAAAACATTAATTTCAAATCCTTCAATGAGGACTTTACAATTCAGTTTTCTATAAAACCAAAATGAAAATCATTATATAATATATTTCAATATGTATTTTTTTTTGTAAAAATGACATTGAAATCCTTATATAGATCCCCTTTTCTAAAGATTTCCAATTTCAATTTTAATAAAAACTAACATTAAATTCCTTCTACGATATATTTCTACATCATTTTTCTATAAAACTGATGTTTAAAGCCTTATATGAAGGAATTAAAAATCCTTTTTTTAAACTATTTAAATACATCTATATATCACAATTTATATGGGTTTTCAACATTATTTTATGAAAAGTGTTGTGGAATGTGCCACATTTAATGTGTCTTGTATGAGAATCTCTTTATAACCAACATTGGAAGTTAAAAAATGGATGTAAAAGTTTATTTCTAACTGGTGAAGTCACTTTTTCCTTTAATAATAAGATTATTTCTCAATTATATCAAACTAATACCATCAAATAAATTACAAATTCATCTTCCAATATATTTTATCCATTATTAAATAATTTATAACAACTAACACCTTCTTGGAAACTACTTTAACACCAATGTTGGAATCCCCATCCATTTATAATAAACACTTCAGTATAACCATATTCATTCAATATCCAATATTTTTCTTATTTTTTAATTTATTGAAAATAATGGAAAACTTTTTATTCATCGATAACCATTGAAAAAAAATAATACACTCAAACTATGATCAACAATATCTATTTTTGTATCATTTTCAATACCAAATTAAAAATGATATGTCGATATGTGAAAATTCACTTCATTTTTATGCACTTTAATCATTCTTATCTTCCTCATTTCCATTCACCTTCTCTCTTCACCTTTTCTCATCAATAATTGATTCAATTAATTTTATCCTTCTTTTATTGGTAACAAAGTCAATGATCTTGAAAATAAATGGTATCATCACATACTTAGAAATTTCCTATCAACAATTCCACTCTATGTTTACATGACCCATTATCACTGTAGAAAATCAGAGGGTTTTCTTTAGAAAAAAAATCATCCATTATAAAAAGAATTTAATACAGAATAAATTGAGATATTATGTCCTTTATTAGAGGTTACCCAAAAATTATAGACATAAAAAATGATTATACTCATTTAAGTGTTGTGGGAGGCAATAATTAATACCAATTAAGATATAATTTTCTCATATTAACCTTAATTACCAGAACTCACTTAAAGTCATAGGTTAAAAACATTCAATCATAATGTTTCAATACTGAAACAACTCTAAACATTCTTTAAACAATCACAGTTTCTTTCATTGATTAAGTTCATTTATTCCCCTTAATATAAGGTTCTTATTTCAGTTACAAAGAATGAGGGATTAATAGAACATATCTTTTTAATGAAAACTTCTTTAACCACTTTCTCAAATAATTTGATTTATAAGGAATGATAAAATCGGTAAATTCTTATTTATTCCTATCTTTTCTCCCCATAAATTCAATACTCAAAATATTATTCAACATGGTGAATATAATTAACAAATAAATTATTATATGGTTTATATTGAGAATGTACTAGATTAAAACTTCTTAATTTGGTTTTCCAGACTGTACAAATTCAATACATTCCCCACTCGTGATCACTTCAATGTATTCTCTTTTTAATACCAACTTATGATATCAAACTATGATTGTATCATCATCTTATTTTTTTATTGTGAAATAAATTACTAGAAATTAATCAAAGATTATTTTTAATTTAAAACATAAATTATATAAATCAATATAATTTCTCATTTTCTTTCACTTTGTTTTCAAAAATTGACAGTATTCACTCTATCATAAGTTCTCCCCTAAAAAATATGATTCACCGTTATTTATATAGTTTTCTAAAAAAAATATAACACAAAGATATAAGGTAAGAATGTGAATATTCTTGATTTTTAATTTTCACAATAAGGTTGAGAAGATTTTATCAACCTAGATATTTCACTCTTCATGCTTCCAAATCTGAGTTTGTATTCTTTTTTATCATTTGGTAGCATAGATATCTTAATATTACCATATTTATTATGTTATATAGAAACCTTCACATCTACTACATCCCTCATCCCCTTTAGTTGTTTTTCTTATAATACAAAAATAGTCAAACAGCCTTTGGTATTGTCTCTAGTCATCTTAGATCTCCCACATTGAACTTCTTCATCAAAATAATTGTCATTTGTTGGAAACCTATCATGAAATTTTACTTCTTCAATGTGGAATTTCGTCTTCTCCTTTGGAAATGAACCTTACTTATGTCTACTCTATCTTTCTTTATCTATCAAAATCCATAGGCCATATAAAAAATTATCATTGTGTACATCGGATATTTTTTGGGGTTCCATATGTTAAATACTTTGAGTTTTCTTATTCACATTAGTTATTTACGATGATGTACTCATTTGAAAATAATTTTAGTTTATTTTTAATTGTTTTTCCTCATGATTTTTTTCCAAAAAAATTCTTTTGAAACATCATGGGAATAATCTAGTTTACAACCTTCTTCAGATTCCTTCACAATCCTGACTCTTTATTCTTCTTCAGTTTCCTTCTCTACATACTTTAATTTTATGCATACCATGACGATAATACACAATTATTATAACAACTTCCATCAAACAAATCACATATATCTCTAACCATCTCCATTTTTTGTGGTATAATGGTTCTTATGAATCTGTGGATGTTATTTCATCTCAAGCTTTCTTCCACTTGACATGATCATTTTATTAACTTTTGAGATAAATAGATTATACTAACAGTTATTTTTTTATTCCAAAATTTATTTCACTAGTATAAAGTTTCTAAAAAATCTAAATCTTTTCATCCAAAATGCATGTTTCTTGGAATTTCTATTTTTGTGACCAAGATGTTTTTTTATCCTTCTAAACTATAGGTTTCCATGTTCTTAGGGAACCAACACTCAACCAGCATCCTCTATCAAATATATCATTTTAAAATATATTATCATTACTTATACACATTTATATTTGTACATTTTTGTGTTTTAACCCTTCACTTTTCATGAAAATTGATTTAGCATGATCATGAAACTTAGATATAGATGGTTCCTCCTTCTTTTAAGCTACTTGA
Organism: Viscum album; assembly: GCA_963277665.1. Classification (NCBI taxonomy): domain Eukaryota; kingdom Viridiplantae; phylum Streptophyta; class Magnoliopsida; order Santalales; family Viscaceae; genus Viscum; species Viscum album. The sequence goes on from OY728126.1 coordinate 1,570,578,126, forward strand.
TAATGATTATAATATGATGTAATGGTCTTATTTCTACATAATAGAGGTCCATTAACACTAAAATATTCTTTTTAATTGTTTTTGGAATAATATCCTCCTTCATTTATTCCTTATTAATACATGGCTTGAGAACATTACGAATGTTCTAACATGTTCTCTAGCTCAAGAGATTTCATGTTGATATTGTATTTTCATTTTCAATATCCTTTAATATATCTTAACCATAATTCATTCCTCTTATAATTTAATCATCATGTATTTTGATATTTACATGTAATAATTTTTAAGATCCTTGATGATCTTGTATTTCAATTCCAATTTAAAATCCTTTACATCAATGAAATTCATCAAATATTCTTTTAATTCATCAATATTCTACATAAACTTAATAGTAGTCTCATCCTTTTCATAGATCTTGTTGATAAAATATTCTATAAATTTTTATAGTCTCTCTATAATATCATCGCACTCCTCTTATTTGATAATAACATGTTTTTAGATCCTTATATGAGTTAGATGAATTTCCATTAAAGTTGTCTCTCATTTATCAGACTCACCATCAAGTTGTGTGATATCTTCCTGGTGATTTTCAAAATTCAAAAAAACTACTTATTGATAAAAATAATGAATCAAATATTTTAATATTTCAAAATATGTATCTTTTGAATTAAAAAGTCTTTTATCACGTCCACTTAGTTCTTAATATTGTGGATAGTTTTTACAAGAATTTTAGTATACCTCCTGATCACATTACTCACTTGATCCTTCTAAGGTAAAGGCATTTTCCAACACCTTAGTGGTATTATGACCCACCTATACTTACAATATAAATATGTGTACTTAAAAATTATTTCATGGTGATTAGGTAAATTATTCTTCTTCTGAAAAGAGGTAAAACTTCTTTATCTTTATTTTAAATTTATTTCTCATATTCATTATAGTCTTCGTATAAGCTGATTTATAACCTAAGATAGATATAAATTCACCCAAAATTAACTTCATTATGAAATATGAAAGAAATATCACATATTTAAAAGAGAAAAACTTCAAATAATGATAAATCAATCATAGGTTAATTGAGATATGATACCAATTAAAAGAGCTAGTTGGGAAATGATCCACACTAAGAGGGAGTGAATCGGGGTTGGCGACATTTAATTTTTTATCCCATTTAGGTTAAATACCCTAATAGGGGGTGAATCCATGTATGAAATATTGAGAAAACTTCCCATACGGATCTTGTTTAATTGTAAAAAAACTCATATTGCTCTTTCCCATAGAAATATATGAACAGAAATGAAATCATGCATGAGAAACTATAATTATAATTGGTTCACCCTCACTAGGATACATCCAAGAATCATCCAATGAAACTTTTCTGATGTACCAAACCCACTAAGTCTCACTACCAAATTACAAGGTAGGTGATAGATCACTTCTATGCCCAGTCTCACAACCGTTAAAATGTTTAGGATTATCTCACTACTTTACCAAGTGTCAATCTCTATCTCTCTTTTCATGGTTCACTACCAGAGGAAAGGATCACTTTCACCCTCTTCCATTGTTATCTTCTCTAGAAAGGTTCCATACATATTTTATGGACATGTATGTCCCATCATAATCAATAATGAATACATAATTAACTATAGGTATATTCTCTATTGAAGTCCCAATTTTTTGTGTACTACTACTTTTCTTAAATTTCATCCACAAACTATTTTAGTCCCTCTTCGAACTATCATGAATCCTCTGTAAACTATGTTGCACTATGTGGCATGAGTGCTTCATGGTCACATTTTTCATTACAGACCACCCCCTACTTATTGAATGGATGATGCCTTGTGAACCACCTGTGTTACACAATCCCTTTTCCTTTTTGGGATATAAAGCCTCTCAAAAAATCTTTCACAAACTATCCTCGTGGACTACTTCCTCTTTCATGGAATCCTCCCCTGCGAACTCTTTTCCTTCAATGCATTCTCCCTCGTGAACTACTTTGGACTTCACCAAATTCTTCCTAAATGATGATCTTTTCTAATGATTTTATCCCTTCTTAAAGATCTTATTACTGGTTTTATATATGTAAATAGATCCCCAAAATCCTTTAATCCAAATTACCCAAAACTTTTATGTGGTGTGGATTTCATCGTGAAATGTGTTACGTGGTCCGTATAGCGCATTTATCCTTTACATAGTTTGATGTCTTCTGAAAACATAAACCCCTTTAGGATCCCAAAATAATCATCTATTAACTAAAAATTAATAACCTCTAGTCAACTATAAGACTCCCATGAATTTATAGTCTCCCATGAATAGTTTTTTGCTACGCAGTCTGTGTAGCGCACTTCACGGTCCACTTAACACTACTACACTGAAATATTACTTTGCTGATATTTCATGACTATCCTACATACCTCATTTAGAGTCTGTGATCTATGATTCATGGCCCATGAGTTTCACTTTAGGGTCTACAAACTATAGTCTGTGAAATCCTGTGGGGAAATCTTTCCTTTTCGATAAAATAAACTCTTGAATTTGAGGCCCAAAAATTTGGCAAGCATTAGGAAAATATGAAACATTAAAAATCTTCTTTGACAACACCAACCATAATTATTTTTCATCATCTATCTTTGTTAACCAATAAACTCACCCCAAAAAATATGATATGAAAACATGATGGATGTTTTCCCAACAATCTCCCCCTTTGGGTTTGTTGAAAACTCTTCACAATTTGGTACACCATTAAAGATTCTCCTCTCTTATTATAAAATTATCTTCTTTAGATTTAAATAGAGATCAATGATTTATGAAACATATACTCTAATCCCACTTTATTCAAACTCATTATGGGATAGAATAGTAGTATACCAAGTGCATCAATTAATCATTTCATTCCAAAACCAATCATTTGCTTTCATCACAAACCTCATCTTTCATTATATATAACCTTTGACTGATCACCTTTAGTATCATCAAATTTAAAACACTCCCTAGTTCACTTATCCCCCTATTAGATTCTCCCACTATCTTGATTAATACATATTTTCCCCTTTAATAGAAAAAATTTCTCTCTCTTTGTCAACTAACCTGAAGATGACCTCATTATTATCTGTAATAGGGTGAAGAACACAGATAAGCATATTAGGGAAAACAAACTATACCTCAGGGAGAAGGGATCCAAAAAAACACTTCATAAAGTGTGGGGATTCAACAGAAATCCTAGATCCATTTTATTCCATTCAAATTCTTCATTGGGTAAGGCCTTCATCAGAATTTCTGTAACATGTAGTTCAATAGGCACATATTCCAATTTCACAAGACTTTGCTCCACCATCTCCTTCATAAAATTATATTTGTCTTTAATTTAGTTTTCCCTCCAATTATGGCATAGATTTTTCTCATATTTATGGCACCTGAATTATCTAAATGGATTCTGATTGGAGACTATGATTCAAATCCAATATCACTAAGTTGTTGCTTCATCCACAATAATTGAGTTCAGGCTTGATTAACTCCAATATATTTAGCTTATGTGGTTCTTAATGAAATGAAATCATGGTTATTTCTTAGCTAAGAAATACATAATCCTCTAATATATAATGCACCACCTGATGTGAATTTTCTATCATCTACGGAACCGGCCAAATCGGCATATTTATAGATTAATAACTCTTTTTGATATTTTTCATTATATATAAAATTGAAATGCACCATACCCTTGATATACCAAAGTATTGTTTTCATTAAAAGTATATGCCTTTCCTTGGGATTTATTTGATGTCGTGAAACATGGAATATGGAAAAAAACAATATCATTTCTTGTATATAGAAACCCCACGTTTAATACATTAACTTTACAAAAAATATACAGAATACTAGAAACATTAAACAGAAAGATTACCAAAAACCATACTAGCCTAGTGCCTTTGGAAACATGGAAACATAAACACATATACATGAATGATCTACATTATCTCCCCCTAGGTTCTTCTTGACTAAAACACTTCTTATACACATCAAACATAATACATGTCTTCATATCCTAGGGAAGGAAACAAAAAAGGGTGATCTAAAATTCTCAATAAGGATAATAAATGAAGATATATAAATATAATTATGAGAATAAGGGTATTATAACATGATCATGAAAATAAAATATCATACCCTACATATCAAAGATCATATACAATAATCATGGCATATGTCTTGGTAGTTCATAAGACATGATTCATAAGGAAATAAAGAACATAAGCTATGAAAGCTTAAAATAGGAATAAAAAATAGAATTCTAGTAGATATATTTGCATATAATATGATTTACATATTATCTACGGCATCACTTCCAATACCATATTGGTAGTATAGGTCCACTCCCCGTAATAACTTGTTAATCATGGCTCACTCTCATGGATAACTTAGTATCAGAAGTTCGCTCCTCATACCATCTTGGTAGTCATGATTCACTCACACAACCATCTTAGTAGTCAAGTTTCATTCCCATGACCGTATTAGTTTATCTCATTAGATATAAATCTTTACCTGATACATTGGAGGGAGATATAGGTCCTACCTATCTCATAATTAAATCCTACAAACATGTGTCACAAGAGCATAAATAATGATATCATAACCTATGAAATGAAATGGGTATTATAAAAATGTAATCATTTCATAACCTATGAAAAGATAGAGGTTATATATTGTTTTCATCGTAAAAATAACATATGAATAAAAGTGGGTTTCAAAATCATATAAATCATGAAACAGAAACGGGTTTCATCAAAATCATGCCCTCAAAACATAATTTATTTAGAGAAATAATATTAATGGAATCATTGAATAATTTCCCCAAAAAGGCATGAGTAACAACAATGGATTATCTTATATGGGAAATAATTTTAAAAGATCTTTTAAAAACATTTCTTGAGAAAAAAATCTTTCTTCATTGAAAATGCTTATTAAAATATGAAACCTTTTTGAAAAAAACAATCTTTAAAAATAGATTTAAAAACATATAAAGTTACCATTTAAAACCATAAAACTTTTTAAAAATCCTTTTTTATTAAAAATTTGGTCTGATTATATTTTAAAAACATTTTGGAAAATTTTTTTTAAAACAAGAGTTTTGAATACAATAGATTTCCAACCGCAGGGAGAGAGGGTTAGATTTTGTTTAAAACATTATCTTAAGTACCAAAGAGTAATAAAATGGTTATAATACATGATATTACCCTTAAAAAATATATTATAGGGAAAATAATTGGTGTTATTGATATATGGATCATAATATTTATTCAAATGAAGTATAAACAAAAATTATCTCGAAAAACAAGATGAGATTGTCTCAAAAAAACTCTTATAACTTAGTAACTTGGGATCATAATATCCATGTAAGAAATGGGAATTAAATGATTCTTAATATATCATAAATTAAATTAAACTCATGATATATCATTTAAAATTTATTTATATACTCCTTAAAAGATAATTTAGGTACATAACAAAATAAGAGTATGAACGAAGGAAAATTGAGACAAAAATATTTTACCGATTTGGAAACTTTTGAAACATAAACTCCATGAAAAAAAGATCATGAAATGGATATTTTTATACCAATAAATTTAATTATAATATAAATAAAATACAATAATATATTTCTTATAAATAAGTTTAATTATACCTGATTACCAGTAAAAGGCATATATATGTATATATTTGTATATATAATTATTAATGTAGATTTTATATATAATATATTTCTTATATATTCATGAAAACCATCCTTAATACAGTCCATGTAGTGTATGAATGAATCATATTACTTTGAGGGGTTGGTATTCCACACTTCCTTGAATAAAATAATCTTATTAAACCCTAATGGAAGGTAAAAAAATATGCATTGCAAAAGGAATAAAGAATTATAAATAAATAATAAATCTAATATATAACATATATAAATGTATTTTTTATCATAATTTCCACCAAGAAAGGTGGTATGGAAAATTGAACAATCATCATTTAGTGGGGTGGTAGTTCGCCATTTACATAAAAAGTATGTTTGTTATCCATTGGATGGATGAGTTTGTATGTGTAGGTTGAAACATTAGAAAAAAAATATCCTCTAATATTGATTATACTAGTTTTCTTATAAAATCATGTAAAAAATAAAGTGGTGGGGTGGTGAAATAAAATAAAATAATAGATTTGACAGAAGATGTTGCCTCTTAATCGGCTAACTCCTTTTGGTTTGTTTCAAAAGGATTCATTAGATTACCTTCGGCCCAAAGGAATTATTCTTGGAGTAAGGGAGGATTTCTGTGAAGTTTATTGTGAGGATATTTGATGAACTTAAGAGGTTTGATAGGTGTTAAGAAGTGGGAGAGGCAGTGGCCTTTTATATTCAAGGAAAATGACCCACTTGGAATTTTTGAAAACAAGTTAGGTGTACACATGTTATTAACTAAAAAAATCATAAAACCCCAATATAAATAAATAACGGAAGTTTTATGGTAAAATAATGTATCGAAAATGGGTTATGGACAAGTTTATTGGTCATTTGGGCCCCTGAGATTATGGTTTTGTCCCTAATTGATCTTAATTTGACCTAAATTGATGTGATTAATTTTAATTACTATTGCTAATAATTATGGTCAAAAAAACATGATCGAATTAGAAACTAAATGTAATTCGGATTAAATTTTTTTCTAATTCACATAAGTGGAAAAATAATGTTTGATGGTAATCCCACTGATGTGACGAAATAACAGGTTTTAAAGTAGAATAATGTTCAAAACTTTTTTAGTTTTTATATTCAATTTCAAAGTGATATTGTTTTTAATAAAAATATTATATTAATAGATGTATAATTGATCTAATGAGACATTAAGAAAATTTAAAATTATAATTTAACATTAATAATTATTTAAACACAAAGGAGGTTACAAACTAAAATGCAGTATTTTCAATATTCATCAAAAAATGATGTTTCTCAAAAAAATCCCAAAAATTCACCCTAAGATAATTTAGGCATTCTAAATTAAAAAATGAGATTAATTATATAAAATTCAATTTATAAATGTTTCTAAAATTGATTTTATTTTATTTTTTCACAGAAGGACAATAAAAGTAGTTCATTTAAGAAAACGATATTTTTAAACATGAATGGACTTTACCAAAAATATTATATTTCATTACCAATATGTTTAAATTATATAAAACAATTATCAAAAAATATTATAAAAATAGTTATTTTTATTCATATAACTAATTTTAATGGGTAGGTTATAATTATCTCATTTAAATAATTATTACAGAAAATAATGTTTCATAGAAACATCAGTGTTGCTTAAAATGTACGTCGAGTCAAGGTTCTATGTGACATACATTGATTTGGTGTCATGTAATGTATTTCAAGTTTGTTTTGTGTAATGTAAACCAACTCAGTTCTATGTGAAAGGAATCATTTCCTTAGTGCACTGCAAGATATAAAATAAAATTTAATTTATTTGATAGAAAAAAAGGTCCATAAAAAATCGGGGTGTTACATTCTACCCCCCGTAAATGAATTTTGAACTTGAAATTCATCACTAAGGTACAAAAAATGAGGATAATTCTTTTTCACCATATCCTCAAGTTCCCACGTAGCTTCCTCTAATAGGTTATTTCTCTATGAAACATTGACCAGGTGGGTGGTCTTTTTTTTGTATAACTTTCTCTGTATGATCTATAATTTCTCTAGGTTTATCCTCATAAGAAGGATCATGCCCCATTAGTATGACCTCTAAGTTCAGCGCATGTGAGGGGTTAGTATTTACTTCTTCTGGAGAGATATATGGAACACATCATGGACTTGAGAGATATTTGGAGGTAGTGCCAATAAATATTCCACCATCCCATATGATCAATAATCTCAGAAGGACCAATATACATAGGGCTTAGTTTCCATTTATTATTGAATATCATAATTGTCTTCCAGGGTAAGACTCCTAGAAGCACCTTTTCACCAACTTCTAATTTCAGATCACACTAACAGTTCCCAGTATAATATTTCTATCGACATTGATATGACTTGATATGATATTGAATGGGTATATAATTCTCAACCATTTCTTCTGAAATATCAAGTCCCAGTAGCTTTTTTTCTCAAAATTTATCCCAAGACGTTGTAGATCTGCATTTCCTCCTATATAGGGATTTATACGGAGTCAATTGAATGATTTATTGAAAGATATTGTTGTAAGAAAACTCAATTATGGTAAGGTGCTGATCCCAACCATATTTTAAATCTAGAGAACAAGATCTTGACATATATTTTAGGGTTTGAATTTTTTTCTGACTGGTAATTTGTCTGACGATGATAAGGAGTGTTGAAACTCAATTCTATATCAATTTCTTGCAGAAGACTTCACCAGAACATTGAGGTGAACCACATATCCCGATCTGATACAATGGATTGTGGTACTCCATGAAACCTTTCCACTTTCTTAGTTTTATCATGGAATGATGATCCACAGATAAGTCTTATTTGATAGAGATGAAGTATGCTAACATAGTGAGGAGATCGACTAACACCCATAAAACATTAAAACCTTTATATTTTTTGGTTATTCCAAAGAAAAAATCCATAGTAATTTTCTCCCATTTATATTATTGTTTGTGTAATGTATTCAACATCCCCTTTGACTTTTTTGGTTTATCCTTGACTTGTCGGTATACCAAGAACTAAGATAGAAACACTATGATACTCTATTTATTCCATCCCACCTAAAATATTCTTTCAATTCCCTATACATCTTTGTACATCCAATATGAATATATAATGAATAACTATGAGATTTCTCTAATAGATCCTTCTTCAAATCTGGTATATAATGAACACATACATGGTTCTGGAACCTTGTCATTCCATCATGATCAAGGTTAAACTTAGGAACGTTTCTGTCGTTCTTTTGTAGCTCTATATCTTTTGTATGCACCTCCTTGATCATGACTTGGAAAGAGGGTTGAAAATTCATTTGATAAAGATAATACTTTTTTCCTTTCCTCCAATGTTTCTAGATCTATCCTTTTCAAATCCAAAAATATTGGGTGTGTTTTTATCCTCATTATAAATATGCGAGCATTATCCTTCCAACTCAAAGCATTATCCACCTTGTTCTCTTTCCCAAGGTGGTAATGTATTGAGCAGTCATAATCCTTTATCAACTCTAACCATTTCCCTATTTCATGTAAAACTCCTTCTGTGTGAATATATTTTTCATACTTTTATTATCAGTATATATATCACTCTTTTCTCCATAAATATAATACATGTATATCTCTAATGTAAATAAATTACCACTGCTAACTCTAAATCATGATTTCGGTAATTTTGATCATAAATCTTCAACTATCATGAGGAATAAGAGATATCCATATTATTCTACAATATAACACATCCCAATCCTTTATTGGAGGCATATCTACATATTACAAACCCTTTTTCAATATGGGGTAATGTAAGCGCAGGTGCACTGACCAACCTTCTCTTCATTTCCTTGAAATTTTCCTCACATTCATTTTTCCATAGAAACATGACACCCTTCTGTGTTAACTTAGTTAGAGGAAAAGATAGTAATGAGAAATTATCCACAAATAATTTATAATATCAATCTAAACCAAGAAATCACTGTATATCGGTCACCATAATTGGCCTATTCCAGTATTCAATAGCCTCCATCATTGATGGATCTACTATTATACCATCTCTTGAGATTATCTGACCAAAAAATGAAACCTTTTGCAGCCAAAATTCACACTTTTTAAATTTTTCATATAGATTCTCCTTCTTTGGGGTCTTTAGTAAAATTATTAAGTGATATTTATGCTCTAACTTTCTCTTTTAATATATAAGAATAACATCTTTGAAGACAACCAAAAACTAATCGAGGGAATTTCTAAAGACTTTATTCATTAAATCCATGAGATAACATGGGAATTAGTAAGACCAAAAGGCATCACTATATATTCATTGGTTCTATACCATGTATATAATTAAATCTTGGATATATCCTCTTTTATGACCCTCAATTGATGATATCCAAAATAAATTTCAATCCTGGAAAAGTATTGATCTCTGCGCAGTTGATTATACAAGTCATCAATATGGGGAGGAGGATACTTGTTCTTGATTGTGATCTTGGTTAACACCAGTTAATTAATTCATAGTCGTGTTGATCCATATTTATTTTTTTTAAATAATGGGTGTAACCCATGGTGACACACTTGGCCTAATGAATCCCTTATCAAGGTTTTCTTGGAGTTTCATTTTCAATTCCTGCAACTCAATTAGGGTCATTCTATAAAAAGTCATTGAAATTGGTGTAGAACAAGGTATAATTTCTATTCACAACTCAACTTCACGTTTTGGTAGAATACTAGGAAACTCTTCCAGAAAGACATTCACAAAATCCTGAAAAATAGGCATATCACTGATATCGATTTTCTCCCCAACCATTTAAGATAAATAACCCTTTTGAATGGGAATTAAGACCCATACAATGGATATAATCACTATAGAATGTTCATTCTTATCATCACATTGATGGATGGTCATATTAGGGTTTCAAATATCAAAATTAACTTCCATTCCTCAAAAATTGATGTGGGATTTATGTAGAGAAATCCAATCCATGCCTAAGATGACATCAAATTCAACAAAAGGATGAATGAGAATATTTTCAGTAAGTTCATTCCCATTAACTTAAACTGGAGAGGAATCATAGACTTGAGATGAAATAATAATACCATTAAGGGTTTTCACTACTAATTTCACATCTAACTATTTTGGTGGAATCTAAATACCCTTATCAAAATTATTTTGATAGGATAGAGTTGTCAGATACAAAATCAAATATGACATTTGCGGTTCAAGAGTGGATGGTAAGTGTACCTTTCATCACGTCGTTATCACACCCCTTATTATAAAATGTGGTTTCAAGATATTTCCCCATGTACCTCTTCTTAATAGGTTATATATATCAATCATCATCACCAGACCATGGGTTTGGGCAATGGTTAGCCTAATTCTCGTGCTCCTTATACTTGTAGCAATGAATCAAGGGAGGTGTACTCAGTGCCACTTTTCCCTATTCTCAACATTAGCTAACTTATTCCCATCACTTTTGTAATAAAATTTCTGATGGACTTCCCTTCCACACAAAAAACATTTATTATACCCCTCAACTCTATTTACTCCAGGCTTCTTCCCACACATAGAGAATAAAGGTAAGATCATCATATTCTCTTCATGGATTTTAGATTTTCCTATATACTCCATCTTCTTATTTCTGTCAAAACTTGGACATATATACATGAATAAAAGCTCCATTTCAACCTTTATTTCACAACACACAGTCTATTCATAGCTACTAATGTCTCTTTTTTCCACACCCATATGAGACTTGGCTTTAAGCCACTGAAGAATCTATCAACTTTACTTTCCATTTGGATGATAATTCCTAAAGAGTACCTCGTAAATCTTGTAAAATTAGCCTTGTAGGTACCGAATGATTCATCATACCTCTACTTTAACTCAAAGAACTTATTGTCCTTCTTGGTATTAAGAATATCAGAAAAGTACTTATTGAAAAATAAGTTATTGAACTCATCCTAATCCCTGAATTCAATCTCATCTTGCTTCCTCGTATTCTTGATTAGAGTACACCACTAGTCTACATCTCCTTCTATATGATAGGCTTCTAGAATTAATTTTTTGTGCTTCTAACACTGGATAATAGAGAATAAATTTTCAGTAGTATTAATCCATTGATCCTAAACAAGTGGATCTGAAGAACCTTAGAAATATGGTGGTTGTTTCCTCATGAAAGACTCAATAGAATGTTTTTCCATCCTTTGATAACTTGTAATTCCACCATGATTCATATCTTGAGAAAGCTATGTGAGCATAACGATGTGGTTTCTTTTTCTAGCTCTCATGGAATTCAGTTTCTCAGGAGAAACATATTTTCATTTTCTATCAAAATCACCATTAATGTGATTCCTTCGAGTTCCAACTATTGAATAAAACCAAAATCATAGAGTAAGAAATATTTATAATATCAAGGAACCATGTAATACAGAAAATTCACTTATAGTATGGCTAAGTTATGACACCATTGTTAATCTATGACACCTTAGGTTTATCCTAGGTTATTCATAGAAAAATTCTATTTAAATATTTCATAATGGTTCAGGAAGAGTTTGTAAATTCTCAAAGCATATCCCTCTGGAGTGTCAAACTAGGTTTGCATCACAGCTCATTGTTGTGTACCAGATTGCCTCATGTCAGGACTTGAAAATTTTGTTAGATTTGTTATCCCTAGGTAAATTTGTTCTAGATCTACATCCACTTGTAGTATCCAGACATGGATATATTTCTAGAAAACCAATCACTCTATCATTCACCAAAATTATAGGAAATTTTCTTATAATTTTTCATACACTTATACTTATCTTTATACATTTACTTTAGGTTATCACTATGGTTTTAGTATCCTAGATTCCAAAGGTTAACTAAACCTTTGATCTAATACCAACTATAGAAACCATAAATTTTAATACATTAACATTAAAAAACATTTGTGGAACACATAAAACATTATACAAATAGATGCCCGAAGACTATACTAGTCTAATGTCATTAGAAACATGGAAACAAAAACAATGACACATAAGTGAGATACATTATCTCCCAAAAGGTTCTTCTTAATTAGAACCATTCTAGACACATCAAACATAATACATATCTTCATAACTTGGGTAAGGAAACATAAAAATGGGTGACTAAAATACTTAGTAAGGGTAAAAAAGAGATATATGTAAATATAATCATGAGAATAAGGATATGAGATCATGATCAGGAAAATATAAGATCAAACCCTACATATCAAAGATCATATACATGAATCATGGAATAAGCCTTGGCATTTCATAAGTCGTGAATCATAAAGAAGTAAATAATACAATCCATAAAATCATATCATAGGAATAAAACATGGAATTGTAGCAGACACATATGCAAATAATATGATTTTCATAGTATCCAATGAATCTCTTCCAAGACCATCTCTGTAGTATAAGTTCACTCCCCATACCATTTTGGTATTAAGGGTTCACTCACATGGCCATCTTAGTAGCATGAGTTCACTCCTCATGTCATCTTAGTAGTCATGGTTCACTCCCATGGTCATCTTAGTAATCAAGGTCTATTCCCAAGACCATATAAGTCTATATCATGAGATATAAATATTTACCAGATGAATTAGAGGGAGATATAGCTCCCGCCCATATCATAATAAAATCATAAATACATGTTCTATAAGATCATAAATAATCATATCATAACTAATGAAATGAAATGGGTATTTTAAACATTTAATCTTATCATAACTCTTGTAAAGTGAAATATTTCATAATAATTTCATCATAAACATAACCCAAGAAAATAATTGGGTTTCAAAATCATATAACCTCTAAAATAGTGATGGGTTTCATCAATATCATGACCTAAAAACATAATCAATTCAGTGAAATAATATGAATGGAAACATAGAATAATTTCCCCAAATAGGCATGAGTAACTCCAACAGATATTGTATTATATGGGAAAGTTTTTTGAAAGATCTTTTAAAAACATTTCTTGAGGAAAATATCCATTATGAATTGAAAATTCTTTTTAAGACATAAAACCATTTTGAAAACTTTTTCTTTAAAATTTGATATGAAAACCTATAAAAGAATCATTGAAAACCATAAAACGTTTTTAATATAATTTTACCTTGAAAATTTTCTTCAAATATATTTTGAAAACATTTTTAAAAACATGGTTTTTGAATAAAATATATTTCCATCCAGAGATAGAGATGGACATATTTTACTTAAAAAATTATATTAAGTACCAAAGAGTGGGAAAATGGTACAAATACATGATTATATTCTGAATAAATTTATTATAAGGAAACATATAAGTTTTATTGAGAGAATAATCATAATATTTCATCCATGGAAGAGTAAAGATAAAGAATCTTTAAAAAAACAATAAGGTTGTCTAAAAAACTCTAATAACTTGGTAAATTGGGATAATACTCTCCATGTAAGAAAAAATAAATAAATAAAGGTTAAAATATCATTAATAAAATTAAATTCATGATATAAAATTTAAAATGTTATTATATACACCTCAAAATAAAATTTAGGTTCATAAAAAACATGAGTCTCGATGAAATAAAATTGAGACAAATCTATTTTAACGATTTGGTAACTTTTGAAATGTAAACACCATGAAAAAAATATCATAAAATGGATATGTTAATACCCATAAATTTATATATAAGATACATAAAATAAAATCAATGGAGGTACATATTCCACACAAATGTAAAGAGTGGAGAACATAGCATGTATCTAACGGAAATAAAAAAGTGAGCTGAAATCCCTTTACCTTGTGTCTTGAATCATGTCATATTTGTTCAAACCCCATATATAATAAATATAAATTTATTATACTTCATTTAAATCACAATATTATTATATATATGGTTTTATTATGACCCTATATCACCCACATGTTAACAATCCTATGTTAAGGTTTCACTTCAGGTAATATTCTCATTATTCTTCGCATGTGTCTTAATTTGTTATATATTTGGTATTTAAACATTATATCATGATTTAAAGATTTTAATACATGATATAAATATAATTTATATATATTATATTTTTATTATAATAATATATAGATTATATAATTAGAAAATATAATACACCATTTATGGAGACGTCAAGTCGTTTGTACGCATGAACACTATTTCTATTTAATTATCGTCTTGAATGAAAGAAAGTAAAATATATATATTTATATATTTTTTTGTATATTTTTATATATAATTAATATAAATGATTTATGATATCATATATTTCTTATATATTCCCTAAAACCATCCTTAATACAATCAATGTGGTGTATGAAGGAATCATATCACTTTGAGGGGGCGGTAGTCTAAACTTCCTCAAAAGAAATTATTCTATTAACACCAAATGGAAATTAAAAAGGATTTATGTTGTAAAAGGAATAAATACGATTAAGGAAATAATAAATATAATATATAACATATTTAAACAAATTATCCAACATAATTTCCACCATGATATGTGGAAATGAAAATCGAACAATCAACGTTTAGTGAGGCGGTAGTTTACTGTACACATAAACAGTATGTTTATCATCCATTAGATAGAGGTGCGTGTAAGTATAGGTTGAAAACATAGCTTGAATATATCCAAGTATATTTTGGATACATGTTTTAATACAATCATATAAAAAATAAAGTGTAGGGGTGGATAAAGAAAATAAAATACAGGACTTGAGAGAAGACGTTACCTCTTAATCGGGTAACTCCTTTCGGTTTGTGCCAAAATCCTTCCCTGGATTGCCTTATACCCAATTAAGGGATTATAATAGAGAGTAATGATTTTTGGTAAGTTTATTGGGTTGATCTTGGATGAAATAAATAGTTTTGGGAGCATTCACGAAGTGGGAGAGGTGGTGGCATTTTATAGGGAAGGAAAAGGACTCAAATAGAATTTTTGAAAACAAGTTATTTGTACACATGTTCATACCTAAAATAAGTCATAAAAACCAAAATAAATAAATAATGGAAAGTTTCTGGACGAATAATATTAAAAAAATGGGTTTTGGATAATTGGATAGGTCATTTGGTCCCCTAAGATTTAGTTTTAGTCCTTAATTAGTCTTAATTAGACCTTAATTGTTGTGATTGATTTTAATCGCTATTATTAATCATTTAAATAAAAAAACATGATATAATTATAATATAAATATAATAATTATTAAAATGGTGTATTTCCATTTTTAAAAATTCAATTCATAGATTCTTGAAAATTATGGTTAATGTTAATCCCATGGACGAGACAAAATAACAGGTTTCTAAAGTAGAAAATGATCAACTGTTTATTAAGTTTGTATATTCAATTTCAGAGTGGAATTGCTTGTAATAAACTAAATTGTATTGATGGATTTTTAACTTATCTAATGTTACCTTAAAATAATTTCAAATTATAATTTATCCTTAATAATTATTTAAACTAAAAGTCAATTATTTACTAAAATACTGTATTTTTCACTATTTATCAAAAAAATGAATTTTCACAAAACAAATCCCAAAAATTCACCCTAAGACAATTTTTGAATTCTAAATTAAAAAATAAGGTTAATTTTATCAAATTTAATTTCAACATTTTTCTAAAATTAATTTTATTATTTTTCACTTAAGGATATTAAAAGTAGTTTATTTGAGAAAATGGTATTTTTAAACATAAAATGACTTTACCAATAATCATATATTTCATTATCAATATTTTTTATTTATATAGAAAAAATTATCAAAACTATTTGAAAATTAGTTATTATTATTCATATACCTAATTTTAATATATAGGTTATAATTATCTCATCTAAATAATTAAAAGTGTGAAATCATGTTTCATGTAAACATCGGTGTTATGTGTAATGTATGCCATGTCGGTGTTGCATGTAACGTATGTCGAGTCTAGGTTTTATGTAATGTACACTAAATTGGTTTCTTGTAATGTACACTAAGTTGGTGTTGTGTAACATACACTCATTCAGTTTCATGTGAAATGGATTTTTGACTTAGTGCATTGCAAGTCATAAAGGAAAATTTAATTATTTGAGAAAAAACGGTCCATAAAAAGTCAGGGTGTTACATTTTCATTTTCAAATACAATAGAGTTACAATTATTTTCCTATATTATATGACATTAATTTTATTTTCTTCATCCTCATGTGATAGTTTCATCATAGTAGCCACTAGAGTTGTCTTCTCCTATGATGTATCCATTCCAAATCTTCTCAAAGCCTCCTTGTAATAGTTATATTGAGAAACAAATGGGTCATTCATTCCTTTTTAAAACTCTAAACCAATGAAAAATTTTAGTTCACCGATCATTGACATTTCAAATTCACTTTTCATGAATTACAAAAACTTATTTCACTATTCTTCATCTGATCCATCAAAAATTATGTCATCGACATACACTAGCACCATCATCTTTTATTAATTTCTTTATTGACATATAGATTGTAATCAACTCTACCTCAGTAAAACTTGTGCATCTTCAAAAATTGATCAAGTCTCAAATACCATGCCTGTGGTTATTTCTTCAACCCATACAGTTCCTTTTACAGATGAAAATATTTTATCCCATCTTCTTGAATGAGAAAATAATTTAGATTCTCAATATAAACATCTTCTTCTAGAACCCCATTCTGAAATGCAGACAAGAACACCATCTGGAAAACATTGAACGTTCTTTTCACTGTTATGGCTAATAATAATCTGATTGTCTCGAGCCTCACAACTAGTGAAAATGATTCATCAAAATTGATATCCCTTATCTAGAAGTACCATAAGAACACTATTTATGTTTTTTTTTCAAATCACATCTCCATCTTCATTCATCTTATTATGAAAGACTCATTTAGTCTTGATGAAATTCTTATCTGTTGGTCTTAAAATAATTCCCCATGTATAATTCTTCTCAATTTCATCAAGATCATCATTCATATCTGAAAATTAATTCTCATTTCTATCTAATTCAACAAAACATTTAGGGTCTACATGTGATAATAATGATGTTATTGTATATTCTTCATCCTTCTTGTCGGCACTTGTGTTATCTGATCACTAGTTTTGTTCTGTTTATATATTTTAGTTCTTATCTCTAATCTTTGTATTGAAACTACTTTGTGCATATCCTTTTCACTATCTGAATCTTATTTTGAATCAGCCTTTGTAACTTGAACATCCCCTGGTCTTCTTATATCTTCATCACTATCCTCCTAAGACTGATCATGTATTTTTTGAAGATTATAATAATTCTCTATTATAGTAAAATCATTTCATTCAACAACCTTTCACAACCTCTTATTGAGGAATTTATATGATTTTCTTATCATTGAAAATAAAATAAATATATCTTTGTCTCCATGATATTAAAACTTTCTATTTTTCTATGTTTTGAGATTGAAACACTTACCAAGTCTCAAAAGTACTTTAGTGTTTGTTTCTTTACATAACATATCTTATATAGATTCTACTCTTCTTTTGGAAAAAATAACACTATGTTTTATGTGTAGATGTATTTCATCAATTATTCTATCTAAAATCACTCTAGAAGTTAATTATAAATGATCATTATACTAGACATGTTGTTGATAATTTGATTTATTCTCTCAACTACTCAATTTTTTTGTTGAGTTATTATTGTTGAAACTTGGTGCCTTATCCCATGTTTCCGTAGATAATCCTCCACTTGGTTATTTGTAAAATCTATTCCATAATCTATTTGGATGTTCTATATTCTTTGACCAAACATCTTTTCATCTTCCCTTTTATAAGTTTTTATGAAACTAAACACCTTAGACTTTTGAGTGATGACAGAGACCCATTTTATTATACTAAAATCATCAATGAAGAGAATATAATATCTCCTCTCATCAATAGATCTTGTTGAAATAGTTCCTCATGTATCAATATTCACCAACTCAATCAATTTTTTTGATATTTTTTTTACTTATATGTCTTTCGAATTATCTTACCTTGTTAGAAGGCATGGAATGTATGAGTACGATCGCATGACAACCTAGGGAGGTCTCGAGTAGTATCATATTTCACCAGATCTTCCAAGGACATTTGGATTAACTGACAATGACTTTTATGCCATAACTTTTTTTCTTATTCCTTGTATAGAAATCACATATCTTTTTCTCCACTTACAATGTAGATATTATCTTTCATACTCTTTCCCTATAAAAATATTGCACCTTATTTTTCCTCGATGACACATAATTTCTTAGAAAATATTATGGAATTTCTTAAATCACGTAATTGGCTGACACATGGTAATTTGTGACTGCGACCTTCAATAACCTTGTCATATACATGTCTCATGTATTTTCCCTAAAAAAAAATTTTTCTTAAGCCAATAATTTTCAGACATTCAACATTAACAAATCTCACAATAGCTTGTTTTTTATTGGATTCCTATTACTAGTTCGGTATTTCCTTTCATATTAGAGGTGTATCCACTATCAATGATCCATATTCCAGTGTGATCTAATGCTTTGAAAGTAATCTCTACCACCAATTCATATTCAACTATCTTCTTTTTGGTTTACTTTTTTGGTTTCATAACCAGTATCGATTGATAGTCTTGATCTTACTTGAAGTATGATGGACCAAATTCATCTTGTAATGCTATAAACTTATTTTTCATTTTCATATCATTTGATGATACATTTAATTTCTACTTAAGACCACATTTATTCTACTTTGGCACATTTCTCTACATTGTTAGGGAGTAATATCTTTCCATGTTCTACAATCATCCACACCTAAAATAGTGACCGTAAAATGGTCTTGTTCTATATGGTACCTCTTGGATAAGAAATGTAAATTTTATGATTTTTTCATATTTCCAAAACAATAACATATCATGCGAGGTGAATTCTTATGTGGAAATACTACACTATGGATTCTCCCTTGGGATCTCTAAATCTTATGGTTCTGATTCATAAAAAAATCAATATTCAACTTCAGAGTGGGATATTTTGGTGTAACTTCAACCATTACCACTTTCTATTAATGATCAATCCCAATACCATCTGTATTGTTCTAATAAATAATATTTCGTTCCTGGCACTCCTTTTTCAATTTCACTGGAACTCTAAATTCTTATTTTACTTTTTACTTTTCTTTTGTAAATTTCTTTGCTGGAATCAATATTTTATCCTAATATTTCACTTTCCTTTGTATAGTAAAATCTTCATCTTCAATTTATTCAATATGTTTGATTCTATCTTTTCTAGTATTATTCAAACAATCAATCACTCTTTTCTATTCTTTGATATTGATTTTGTACTCAGAAACCTTTTCTGAGTTCTGTGGCATTAAAGATTTAAACCTTTCAATTTTTTCCTCACTCTCATGCTGTTATTCTTATTTTTTGTTTCATAAAGAGTTCGTAATCATTAACAATATTATTTAATTTCATTTTTTTGTCTTTCCAAACATCTATTTATTCAAATACAACATCTATTTAGACCTGAAGATCAACTATTCCTTCAACTTCTCTGTCATCATTGTCACTATCTTCCCTTTATTGGAAATTTTTGATAATTACCACCATAGCATATACTTAATTATCCTTATATTCATCCAATTCTTCTACCTCAGATTATTCTAAAATGTCATCTTTATTTGAAAGAAGATTCTTATTGTTGATGGAATTTCCCTGGGTACTCCTCCTACCTTTCACATTGGTTAAATATATTGTCCTGATAATTTCATCATTGAATGCATCATCATATTGAAAAATCTTGGGAAAATGTTTTGTAAGATATCTAATCTTTCCACATTAAAATCATGCAATTAGAAGTTTCCCTTAGAAATTTATTATTATTATTTGCGTGTTTGAAGAGATAAAGTACATGACTTAATCCATAATTTCTTCCTCCTAACAATATTCAACAGTGAGATTTGGCATGGCCTTGAATTTCACTTCTTTGGACTTCCCCCTTTCCACAGAATCGTTATCATCATTTCTACTCTAGTATGCAACATGATTACTGTTCAAGATATCCAATGTTAGCACCTATGGATATTTATCTTCCAATATATAAACTTTCATCTTAAACCGAGTTGGTTGTTTTCTCAAGATACAATTTTAAATATTTATATATTCAATAATTCTTCTGAGACCATGAATGTATTCTATAATAATATTGACCCGGTCGTAGAATGTATCAATAGATTCATTAGGGTGCATTTTTATATTCTCATAATTCTTCCATAGGACTTGATGTTTTGTTTCACTTGCTTTTGAGTCTACATTTTAAATATTTAGAAACTTATCCAACATTGCATGTGATGGCTTACACAAGATCACCATTGTATAGATTTATTGTTATTGGGATCCCCATAAATCATTGATTCCTTTGGAATCAACATCCAATTCTCTATTTTCCACTTTTGATAAAATATTATTGTCCATATAGACAGAAATACCATGCATTGCAGTTATAAATAAATTCATACCAAATGATTGAAAGAACTATTGAATTCGATTCTTCCATATCTAAATATTGTTTCCATTAAAAATCGAAATCCCTTTGTGATTAAAAATATCCATTTTTTAGCTGAGGGAGAACCACTAACTTTCAACCTTTTTATCTAATACCAATTATAATCCCAATTATGATAAATACCCTAAGAGTGGGGTGAATCAGCATATGATAGATTAACACAACTTCCCCTTTGGATCTTATTTCATTATTAAAAAATGCTCTTCTCTCTATTTCCCATAGAAATACATGAATAAAAATTAAATCATGCATGACACGTAAAAATTTTACTTGGTTCACCCTCACTAGGAAACATACAAGGAGAATACAATAGAAATGTTCCCCTATACCAAATCCACTATGGCTCACTAAAAAATTACAAGGTTGGGGATATATCACTTCAATGCCGAGGCTCACTAACTTTACAATTTTTAGGTTCATCTCACTTATTTCTCAAGGGTCAACCTTATATCTCTTTTTATGGCTCACTTCCAGTGGGAAGGGTCACCTTCTTCCTCTTCCTTTTCTCACTACTCTAGAAAGGATCCACACGAAGTTTATGGACATATAGGTCCCTTCATTATCAATAATGAATTAATCCTCAATTGTAGGTAGATTCTATGACAAAGTCTCTCTTTTCTTCATACTTTTTGTTTTTTGAAATTTCTTTCATGAAAAATTGTAGACCCTTCATGAACTTTCCTACATCCTCTACGAATTGTGATATATTTCATGGCATGAGTTCTTCATGGTCACCTTTTTCTTCATGGACCTCCCCTACATTGTGGATGGTCGATGCCACATGAATCGCTTATGATATGAGGTCTCTTATCTTATATAGGATATATAGCCCCATGAAAATATTTTCAAGAACTATCCTCATAAACTAATTCCCCTTTCATGGACTCCTCTCTCATTAATTATTCACCTTCTTGGAATTCTTCCTCATGAACTACATCAAACATCCCTAAATTCATCCAAATAAATGATCTTTTTAAGTTATTTTATCTCTTTTAAATATCTGATTATGGGTATTTATATAGATAAATATATCCGGAAAACCTGCTAATATGAATTACCCAAAACTTTGAAGCAGTACTGACTTCACCATGAATGGTGTTATACAGTCTGCATAGCGTATTTATCCTCTATAGTGGTCGATTTATTACACACACAAAAACCCTTTACAGATCCCAAAATCACCACCTCTGATCCAAAAACGATTAACCTCTTGTGAATGATGATCCTCTGATAAACTGCAAGCCTCTCATGAACTGTGATCCTCCCATGAACTATTTTTTGATAGGAACTTTGCGTAGCGCGCTTCGTGCTCCACATAGAGCTTCTATTTAGAAATCTTTCTTTGCAGATTTTCCTTCACTATTCCACATACCTTATTTGTAGTCCAGAATATGCCCTTCATATCCTACGAACTATGGTCTGCTAACTCCTTTTCATAAATCCTTTCTTTTCTATAAAATATACTCTATATTTTGAGTCCCAAGAATTTGGAAAACGTTGGGAAACTGTATCACCTTTAATATCTTATTCAGAAATAGAAACCATACTGAATCATGGTCATATAGCGTTCTCAAAAAACAAAATCACCCCAAAACAACAAGATGACACCTTAAGGGGTTTTTCCCAAGAAAATCCAGATTATAATTCTAACTTTTTATCCCTTTTATTTTCCATCTATCAGTTACTATGTTGAATGGATCACTCCTCTTCTCTCTATTCAACATCCTTATTTCTTATAACATAAAAAATACACACACACTAACGAGGTACAATAATTTACAAGTTTCACCTATTAATGTGAAAATTCTAGACCTTGGTATAAATTAGATTCCTCAAATATCACACAACACACTAGAATCATCATATAGGATTTACACTATTGTCACCCAACAATGTATGAGTATATATACTGCAATAATCAGTTTAGTAAATCATTCACTTTGATACTTCATTTACTTTACAATTTTGTAATAAGGTTAATAAATAAATATTCTTATCAATAATTTTGATCTCTTTGACATGTAGATGTACTTCCCTGATCTCCTTATTTTTCTTCTTTAACATTCACAATAGCATGCAAGGACTTCCTATTCTTTTTGTATGTGAATAGGAATATACCCACTTTATTCATTATACTAATTAAAGAATGTGATGGTGGAACCTATGGAATAGGTTGTATGACATATTATTAACTGAAAACACACTTATGCACAATATTTCTCCTTCATCACTCTTCTTATTTTATTCATTTACTTTAGTGTATAATAATTCTAAACTGGATCTATTCCTTTTCTTTATTATACTTTATTGTATAAAAATAAATACACCAGTACTTATTCACTTTATTTGACACATAATCTACCTTTATGAGAATGGTAGATGTAGATATATTTTCCTCTATAAAATATCTACGTACTTTTTAATTCAATTCATATCTAAAAATATTCTGTACTAAATTCTTATCTTTTCTATACATATATCATACTTAGTATTCCATCAATTATTTGGGTTAAAATTTGAATTTAAATTCAATCCTTAAACATAAAATGCATACGTTGGATCATATTTCCCTAAATATTCACCATCTAATTCAAATTAGAAGTTATTTTAGGCTGAAAATCCACTAAACATATCAGATGAACCCAATTCATCAAGTCTAGTAAAAATTCCCAGTTTCTACTTTTACTGTATATCCTCCTCTGCAGTGCGTCATATTAGTTCACAATTGTAATTTTTTTTATTTTATGAATACATTGTGTTGTCATTTGGTCACAATAGTATAGAGTTCTTCTAAAGTCCTATACCATGGAAATAATAACCAAACTTCTTTACATCTTAGAAAACTCTCCAATGTTTTTAACTACCTACCTATAACATCATACATCCCCCAGTTCGTCTCCTTTATACCATGGTCCTAATTCCATGACATAATCACCTTATTGAAACTTCTTTGTGACGTGGTTACTCCTTTATGGCGTTGAGGTCCTAAATATTAGAGAAACATAGAAAATATTTTTATAATTAGTTATAGTGTATCCACCTTCGTATGGTTTGGAGTATTTAGAATAAATAGGGCTAGCCAAAACAAGTCTCAACCACCTTTTTTGTATAGTATCTGATTTTAGCATCAAGACTTCTTCCTTAATCAACTTTTATGGCGTAAAACCAATATTTTTATTATGATACTGCTTCCTTAAAAATATTTCATCATTGACTCTTATCATGATATATAATAATTCTAAACCTTATTAATCATCATATAACTTACTATACAAACCCCTTGACCTCATAAGAAATCTGTTTTTTAATTTGATTTATTCATTGATAAAAAAATTGAACATAATGAATTGCATCCACTATACTATATTTCTTCTACCAACTCCTCAAATATTTTTTCATTCAAAAATATAGAAAAAAATGGGAAAGTGTTAAAATTATTATAAACTAATAAAATTCAATAATTATTCTAACCCTCTAGATTTCTTTATTTAATGTATGAAACTTAATACTAAATTTTATCTTTTGATGGATTCAGAATTCATCGATGACATGCTATTAGAATCTTCAACTACCTCTCAACATAAATATTTGGAATACATAGTATTAAATTATCTATGGACCTTAATAATTTAAATAAATTTTTCCTGTAATAGTAATAGGATCTTAAAATTATTTCATGGTAACAACCTCAAAAAAATCCAAACTAATCTTCCAAGATATACCATCGAATCTTCTAACATTTAAAACAAGTCATGCCTTCTTGGAAACTTCTTAAAAAGAAATAAATGAATTACCCTCCATTTATAATAAAAATTTCATCGTATCCATATTCATTTAACATAAAACACATATATTTATAACACACCAAAACTTTAGAACAAAACTATGTTTGATAGATTATATGACACATAACACAAGGCCAAAATAGACTAAGAAATATTAATATTTAAATATGATTGTTATAAACTAACTATTAAATTGGTGGGTATTAATAATAATAAATATATTATAAAGTTATATGTTTTAAACATGTATAAAATGAAAATTTTGGTTTTCATTTAATTGTAAATGAAAACAAAAAATAATTTAAAAGTAAAATAAATATTTTTCTGAAAAAAAAATTCACAAAAAAATGTGATTTTATCTTAATAAATTATATTAATCATTATTTTGGAATTATTTTAACGAAATTCATATATTAAATATTCAATAAAAAATTACCATTCATTTAATTTTTGTTTAATTCATGTGATAAGAATAAATCTATTTTATTGCTTAAAAACATTATTTTTTAATACAGACTCATCGTGTCTTACACACTTATTTTATAATATTTTTTCCAATTTTAGAACATTTATTTGATAAAAATAAAATAATTTTCAAAATAATAATATTAAAAGTAAAATAGGGTTAAATTTATGGATTTTTCTGAAATAAAATATTTTTTAGTGAATTGTGAAAAATACGATGTTTTTATAAGTGACATTTCTTTTAATTATAAACAATAATATAAAAGTACCATTATATTATGTATTTATTATTAAAATTATTTATGAATCAATTAGTTTATAATAAATTAATTAATTTCATTTTAATTAGAAATTTTCATGATTTTACTATATGCTTATTTTTATGCTTAAAACACATTTTCATGAAAATTATTTTTAAGTGCATAATATCTCTCCAATTTGACTAATTAAAATAACCCCTAAAGAAAAATTATTTAAATTAAATTTATAGATTATATATCTATTTATATTTATTTAAATTCATATAATTCTTATTATAGGTTATAGAGAAAATATAAGATCACCTTATGCTTTAAAAATAAATTTCTTGAAAAAAAACATTTCTAGAAGTTCTTTTTTTAGATTAAATACCAAAAATTATGTAAATTTAATTTAAAAAAATGGATTCCATATTTATTATCATAATAATTAATATCATTTAATAAGTTCAACTGGTTTTTTGGTCATAATTAACAGTAAAAAGGGTAAATTTTAATTACATCGGTAAAGGTTAAAACAGGTTTATCTCAGGTTAAACCAAAAATATGGATATGTTTTCTAAATAAACCTATATAAATACTATTTTATAGACATACATAAACATTATAAAATTACACCTTAGAATATATGTTCATTAGGAATAATTTTTCATGGGATTTACTTTATCATTTTAGATTATTTTAGGAGATTTTTAAGTGGCTTCCCTCCACCCCTTATAAAAGGATATTGTTGGCGCCAAAATATTGGATGAAAAGAACGAAGAAAAAAGAGGCCCCAGGCCCTTCCTCGCGAAGCCCTGAGGCGAAGCCCCCTAGCTACACGGCCGCCGCGAAGCACCAGAGGTGGTAACGATCCACAAACGCCCTGATGTTCGCGAGCCCGCTGCGCAGCACCAGAGGCGGTAACGCTCCACGAACGCCCTGACATTCGCGAGCCCACCGCGAAGCACCAGAGGCGGTAACGCTCCGCGAACGCCCTGACGATCCCGAGATGGTCACGAAGCACCAGAGGCGGTAACGTTCTATGAACTCCTTGATGTTTGCAAGCCCGCCTTGAAGTACTAGAGGTGGTAACCCTCCGTGAACCTGGTTGACGTTCGTGATCCGTCGTGAAACAACTGAAGCCCCCTTCGCGCCGTGTGAGCTCTTCTTCATGGCGCCTCTTGCCTATAAGTACCAAACTCCCCCTGAGCTCTCAAAGGGGGGGAAATCTGACCTTTCATCTCTTCAACTCCCAAACCGCAAAGCACCCTTCACTCTAGGGAACCATGAGATCCACGAGGTATTTTTGCTTCACGAGAGCCTTCGTCTTGTCTCGTTTTGAGCCCCTCTTCCGAGAGGGATGCCCTTCGTGAAGCCTAAGGGAATTAGCGAAGGAAGGTTATTCCCAAGGGAACCCAGGAAGTCGTAGAGAGTTTATGCTTTGTGAAACACCCATCTTATACACGTGACCCACATGCCAAGGCAGGGTCACTGTACTTCGCGAAGCACACTGCTTCACAACACCTTGCTTCGTGAGGCACCTCTTCTTAGCGAGGCAATGCTCCACAAACAACCTTCCACTTCACGAAGAACCTCCCACTCGCATATCTACCCCATGATAAAGCCAAAGAACTCCACTTCGTGAAGAACATCCCTTTACAAGTTCTCTCCACTACGCAAAGCAACCAAGCTCCGCAAGGCCCCTGCCTGTGGACCCCTCTACTTGGCAATTCCTCTTCCCGTGTGACCCTCCAGGTTTGCACGATGTAATTTCAAAGTCCCCTGGATAACACCACCCGTAGTGTTTCTTATCCTAATGATTCTTCTCATAGGCATACTAATGGCTATTGCTTCTTAGTATAGCCACGCTAATGTGGACCCCTCTATGGTTTTCTCTGCGACCCCCCTTCTACATGGCCTTTCCAATGCCTTCCCTCCCATAAGGATCAGAGGGTACCGGTCATGTAATCCCTAGGGGTGCAGAGTAATCCCACCTCATCCGAGCTGCAGGACGTTAAATTTCCAAGCACCTCATCCTCAACACATGACGTTAAGCTATGACCCAACCTCGTGCCTCGCACGCAGGGTCCCCCCAGCTCAGACATTCTTTACGCCCTCTGGTCCCCACAACGAATGATATCCTCTTTCCGGGAGTGGCGTTTATCTGTAGGGAAGGGCAGCCACCTTGGTGTAAGTCCCCTATCCCCTCTTACAAAAGGTAGCACCCATGCACCTCCATACTTCCTCACCGTCGGGGCATGTGGATGGAATGATAGGGAACGAGGAACCTCCTTCCTTCGATCCCAAATCCCTCTCCCCGTATGCTTTGTCACTCTCGGGCCTCCATCATAGAGTAAGTCCCAGAACCATGGGCCGCCTAACGCGTAAGCCCCTCTTCGCTTCTCATGGACGCACCCTTCGCGATGTGATCATCAGGTCTCTTCTGCCTCTTGTTTCTCACACCGATCATGACTCACGTGGTCTTAGAGTAAGCATCGACCATGAAAATGCCCTCATCTAGAATGACGTTAAACTATATGCCCTCATCCAGCATGATGTTAAACTGTATACTCGAACTACTAGGACTTTGATCCATGTCAAGGCATGGTACGTAGAAAGCCCCATGAGGTTCAATCCCACCACCAGTGGACCCCTGAGGTTCATTTTCATGTCGGTTTGCTGACGAAACCCTACCCGAACTATGAGGACTTTGATCCATGTCAAGTCATGGTACGTAGGAAACCTCACGAGGTTCAATCCCGTCACCCATCGGACCAAGGTCCTTCTTCACGTCAGTTTTCCTTCACCCGCATCCCTTTTGAAATATGAGGTCTTTGATCCATGTCAAGGCATGGTACATAGGAATCCTTCCTGAGGTTCAATCCCACCATCCACCTGTACCAAGGTCCTTCCTCATGTTGGTTCTCTGACACGCCCTCGTCCCACATGACGTTAAACTACATCCTAATCTAGCGGTAAGCCGTTGCGACCCTACCATCTAGTTGTTCTAACATCCCTTCATTTCAGTTCAACATCCCATTTTCACCCGAACTATGAGGAATTTGATCCATGTCAAGGCATGGTACGTAGGAAGCCCCCCAAGGTTCAAGCCCACCACCAGTGGACCCACGGGTTCACCTTCACGTCGGTTCACTAGCAGAAACCCCACCTGAACTACGAGGAATTTTATCCATTTCAAGGCATGGTACATAGGAAACCTCCCTAAGGTTCAATCCCCCTCACACATTGGACCAAGTTCCTTCTTCACGTCAGTTTCTGACACCCAATCCGAACTACGAGGACTTTGATCCATGTCAAGGCATGGTACGTAGGAAGCCTCCCTGAGGTTCAAGCCCAACAATCATTGTCCTCGACCATCTCCATGTCGGTGTGCCAAGCCCCCATTTTTACCTGAACTACATGGACTTTGATCCATGTCATGGCATGGTACGTAGGAAGCCTCATGAGGTTTAATCCCACCATCGGGTCGTTACGACCTCATTCACATGAGTTCTCCCATCACCTTGGGAGGCCCATATCTTAAGCCTCACACATTCATTCTGAACTACATGGACTTTGATTCTCTGCCACGGGGATATGTAGGATGTCTCTTAGAGATTCAATCCCATCACCACCATCATCTCCACGACGGCTCCATTTCATTCCCCCCTCCACTTTGTATAGCTTTACATCATCCATCCTGATTCTTACCCGGGACGCCACATCCCGATGATATCATGTCACCCCATTCCACTCCACAACATTCGAGAAGCTGCCCATGAGCTGGCTCCGATATCGGCATTCCCTCAAGGAGGATTCCTCAATCTGATCCACTCCAGCTGGTGTTCTAATCAGGCCAATCCGTCTCCACTGGACGTTAAACTCACGGCATACCCTGTGTTAAACATGGGAAGATGAGGAAAACATCAGATACATGCCTATGGCATATGATTAACCTCTATCGATGTGGGATTCCTCGAGCTTCTTCACCCTCAAGAAGCCCTATAATAAGGGGAAAAAGACAGACATGCCAATTCCCCAGCATTCAGACATGTTAATGATGCATCGACGTGACTACTCCCCTGACTGAAGGTTGCTGCCCTGACCGGACCCTTTGGAATGTCCTGACATAAGTAGTGAAATTAACTGGAATCCATGGAAACATGACACAGGTAAGAGTTTCACAAACAACGTATTAAATCTATGAGGGAGACCCGGCCAATGTGACAAGTTCTGAGGAGGAATCCACAGAAGGAGGAACTGACATCCCATCATCACATTTCAATCAAGGAGCAGACTTCCCAGAATAAGGAATGGATTTCACCCGCCTTTGAAAAGAGGAAATGTGGGGAAAAAAAGTCTTGCCTGTCGCGCCCTAGATGACGGACCCACGCGCCCCAACGAAAGCTTCGAAAATAAAAATGGTGAACCTGACGTGAAATTATTCTCCTCAATGCGGAGACTAGTAACATTCGATACATCTATAGATTGATGTGTCGCCGGATCCCGATATCCGGCATCGGGTCCCGCCAAGAAAATAGTGGGCCTGGCATGAAACTCACCAGAAGTTTGGGCATTAGAACGTCGGGCATTACGTTCTGTAACGTTGTTGGCGTGGATCCCTCTTACCAGCCACGGAAGACGGAATGGCGTTGGGGCACTGGTTGTCGGTTTCTTTTCCTCGCAGTGCTAATGAGATAATCTACCTGCTTCCTAGGAATCAGGTTGCAGCTACAGGGACATGATCACTACCCACCCACCTACATAAGGGCAGGGGAAATACCAGCACAGCCGCTCCGCGTGTCTCCTCTACTGCCACAATGGCATCTACATCCACGAACGTGGGGCGCCAACGCCCTCTCTCCCAATCGGAGGTCATCCAACGAAGGGTGATTAACGACCTTGTACGTCGTTACGAGGAGGAGGGCATAATCCTAGCTTGTGATATAGCCCTCCTGAACATGGAGGCATCTAGGCCCCGCCGTCAATTCCGCCATCGAGGGCCTTGCAGGGAGCCCCTCCTCCCCACCCCAACATTCAATCATTTCGGGAGCCTGTCCTTGGAATGCCTTGATGACTCCCTGCCTTACGCTGATGAGGTGGGTGACGTCCGGCTCAACCCTGTCAGAGTCCCGATCCATGGACTCTAAGCAAGTGCCCCCACTCGGCTGCATCAAAACCGTCATCCGGACTTGCCAGAGGAGAAGGTAGGCTATGCGCCTGCACCACCCACAACAGCTCGCCTGACCCGACACCAGCGTTGGGACTGAGCTGAGGACGCTCGCCAAAGGGCGTCAACGTCGATAGCTACTGTGGCCCAATCCACCACCGACGCATATCACAAATTCCATGAACACGCTGAGCAGGGGCACTCCTATGCCCAACCGGGATCAAGGCCCCAACCACCCCACGGGCAGGCTTGGTTGACTCTCCGGGTCATAGGCCTAAGTGGTGATCACCGCGACCCATCCCGTGGTGATGTAAGCCTGTACGGAGGTCCACCCCATACTACTAATCCACAAAGCGTGGACCTTCCCCACTCCAAAACTCATCATGGAGATATGCCCTGTGCTGCCCCCAACCCGAATGAAGACCTGCCACGCGGCAGTGACACTCAGCGCAGAAGCCTCTCCTGTGCCCACCACACCAGGTATGGAGTCCCTCCTACCCCCCGACCATCGATATGAAGGAATTTCCCATCCGGTCCCGATCCAACGTGGGGATCCTCCCTACGTCCTCTCTGCAACTGGTGAAGGTCCTCCTCGCCCTGGCAACCAAAGGGGTGAAGGTCAACCTCGCTCCACCCGCACCAAGCATGGAGGTCCTCCCCATGCTCACGTCGGTTACAACGGAGGTTTTGCCTGCTCAAGTATTGTTCATGGAGTTCCTCCCCATGTTCCTATCGACATTTTCCCCGATGCCCATCACACCCCGGCTGTCTCAAGCGGATGTCCTCTCCCCCCCGGCGCCAGCATGGCCCCAAGAGTACATGTCGGGAATCAACCTTGTCCCAAAGAGCCATCTAGGGGCAGGAGGGCGGGTTGTCGCCACCACAAGAAGAATATTGGGAAAGCCCGAGCAGAGATCAAATAGGCCCGCTTATCAGATTCTGAAGCAGAATGCGACTCGGCATTGGAACCCTCCCCTCCTTCCTCCGTATCAAGGACCGGGGCAGAAACAAGGCGTGTCAGCCTCATCCTTATAGAATGTGAAGTCCACCAGATTCACACATCTCTTCATAGGTACATCCAAGAGGAAGAAATTATGGGAATCTCGTAGGTTCCGATCGTGCAGTCACCACCGTCGTCACCAGAAGCGCCCTCTACCTCAACCAGAGATCACTGAGAGCTATTTTGGGGACCGATGGTGGTTGAGAAACAGTGTGACCCATCACCGGTAACCTTGATCCCCGCACCAGAGGTTGTGGCTATCATCCCGTCGTATCGTGACATTGTGGTCTGGTCACCGCACTCTTCAGAGGATGGCCCAAAATTCGGTGGCCAGTCGGCTCATTCGTTGTATTCTCTGCCACCCAGTTTACTGTCCCATCAGTTCGCTTCAGTAACGCTACCAGTTCCTCTGCCACCTCCGGGTGATGAGTGGGGAAATACGGGTCCATACCCTGAATCCGAGCCCAGGAGCTTCTGGAAAATTCTCACAGTGGATCTCTTCCCGGAGAAGTTTTGGCTGGCAGCAGCATCAAAATTTTGTGCGTCGGAATCCCTCACCCCGGAGGAAGTCGAGTGCTTCTGTCAAATCCTATGGGCGACACACTTCTTCACTATAATTGGGTGTTGTACCCTAGGATCCAAGTACACTTTGAGGAAATCGTCTATCAATGTCATCTGGTCGATTTGGTCGCACTCCCCGTGGCCCAGCGCCCTGAGCCACCAGGTCACTAGAGCACCCTCTAACAAAAATGTGCTCAGAGTTTCAAGGTACTCTGAAAAATCATCAGGGAAGCTACCCCCCACGTGAAAGTCTGTGGTTGGGGATAGTATGCCGCCCTCTTTTTCAGTCCTATCCAGAGGCAGCCCGATTTGTTATGCAACATTGAGGACATACCCCCAAGGAGGGTTGCGGCCCACATGGCTGACGTAGTGGACAAGGAGGAAGAGTTGTAGTTTCTCGATGGAGACTTACCCCCTAAAGGTGTACCACCACTGTTGGACCCATCAGGGAGGATTACTCGCCAATAGAGGAACCTTTTAGGCCTCCCTGCGGCCATCGAGTCACTGGTACTCAGTCGGAATGCCGGTAAGGGTAAAGAACATGTCAGAACTATCAACCACTCTGACCCGTCCACCTCAGTATAGAAAATGGATGAAGACCCCGAAAAGGCTACGTTGCACTGGAAACTTGCTGAGTAGAAGAGGCTGGTCGACGAACTCTTATCCGAGCGTGCTATAGAGAGGCGACACGACTATGGTGATCCTAAGCTGGGGCAGCAGGGGCAAGAACAACTTCCCCCAGCGAGATACCTCCGGGAAACCATGATCATGCTACTCCCGCAGACAGGGAAGAAGCTGGAACTCATGGCAAGAGGGCGTGAGACGTCTCGCCAAACCCTCCTGAACGGCGACGCAATCTGAGGAATCCATCCCAGGTTCCCCCATCCATCCCAAGGGTCGTTCCGCCAGTCGCTCAACGATCCATTGAAGCAGTTTACCATGAAGAAGAGCCTAGAAACGCACTCGTGGTTAGGTATCCCCATCATGACAGGGACCCCCACCCAGATGATCCTATAGCGGCACTCATTGCCCGCATCGAGGCATTGGAAATGCAGAAGGTTTGCGTCCCACCAGATGGAAAGCCATATCCCTCATGGGTGGATGATATGCCTGCACCCCCAGGTTTTGGGAATCCCACTTTCTCACACTTTAACGGGACAGGGGGCCTGCCGCAGCACTTGTCTCATTTTTCCTCCAGGTGTGGCCCCATTTTGGGGACCCCATCACAGCAGGAAGCTTCCATGCTCCGATGTTTTGTGCAGACATTGGAGGGCCTTGCATTTTTCTGGTACAACCAGCTCCCCATCAGATCGGTGACCATATTGGAGGATCTCCTTCTGTAGTTCCTATATCAGTTCCTCTCTACCACGCGAATGAACAGCATTACAGACCTCTTCAAGTGAAAACAAAGGCCTGATGAGCGAGTCGCGGACTTCATCGCCCGGTGGAAGGGGCTTACGTACTCCCTCGACATGCCACTGACTTAAGATAAATTACTGACGATGTGTGTAGAGATTGTTAAAACAGAACTTGTTCCTTCCCTGATCACCCAGAACCACCCCGGAGGGTTCCGGGACTTCTCAGATAAGGCTCAGTGCCTCGAGGAAGCTCTGGAACAGGCTATTCAAGCACGTCTACTTCCCCCTATGATCCTAGCAAAGAGTTATACTAGAGCCGATCCCACTGCGGTGGCCCAAATATAATCCCACGGGAAACTATAATTACTGCTAGTGGCACCATATCTGCAACCCCGCAGAGGGCCTCCACCTCAGGCACAGGCTCTTGCCCAGCAGTGACCGCCTCAGAACCGACAGGTTCCCCCACGCAATGCGCCACCACCGCCTAGGTGAGAAAATCAGGCTCCGCCTACTTGGAAGGCCCCTCTTCCCCCCCACCAGGGCCAGACTCCCAAATCCCTCTATCCGGAAATAAGGCACCAGACTTACTGGTTCAACGAGAATCAGGTCACCAGTTACTTCTGAAGTGCCCTAGAGCAGGGGATTTTGTGCTTACCCGAGTGAAGAAGGTCGGAAGAGGAGAATCTCACTGATCACCCCAACTACTACCCCTATCATTGTATTTTGGGGAACACCCTCAAGCAGTTCTATGTGTTTAAAAACTGCCTCCAAGACCAGGTCGACAACAACATTGTCAGGTTGGGCCCAGCCCCGACACAAGTGGCGGGTGTCTTTGTAAGGTCAGAAAGCGGTAGCGATGATGAAGGCAAGTGGCAGTAGGTTCCCAGCTATGGGTCCCAGAATTATGACGATTGGATGGCCCATAAAACCATAGCTCTCACCCATGGTATCATTCAGGAACACATGAATCAGTCAGAGCCTTCAAAAGATGCAACTAGTACCTCTGTGTCATCATCTCAGCAGGCCTCTTCCCAGAAGGGAAAGCAGCGACGGCGCAAGAAGAAGTAGCGTGCTCCACCACTAACGTCGTCATCCCGCACTCTCGGTGATGTCATGACCCATGAGATGGAGATTCCTCCCAGAATCCTCCCAGTGGTGGATGACTCTTTGAGCGACAGTCAGGGGTACACTTTGGTTAATACTGTGGAGTTGGTAAGTCCCTATATGACTCCTGACGAGGGGGAATGGCAGGCGAGCCTCCCCGACATCCCCAACCGACGTCAACGTCAGCGGAACCGCGACCACATGGGTCGTCAAGGAACGACAGAGGGAACTTTCAGTCAGGAAGTGCATGCTACTGAAACCAGACAGTAGGCCTAGCGCATAGCTCAACACGCGCAACCTCATCAGGTGCCCTTAGATCTACCTCCACTGCCGTTTGTGCTTCTAGATCAGGCAGAGTTATCTCATCCGTACCGTGTCCAGTCTTTCTCTCATACAGGACAATCTCAGTTGTCTGGTCCTCATCTGGTAGCTAATCTTCAGGAATCAACTAGCAAGCAGCGGGATGTACCCAGTACCAGCCAACCGTCGGTCCAGTAGGCAGGGTCCGCCGCACCTCCAACTACAGAACGACCTCTTATAAGCAGAGGATCGCGTTTGGAATGGAAGTATGATATTCTGAAGCACCTTGTTGGCATTCAAGCAAGGCTTTCTGTCCTTGATGATGTTCTCCTGTCATCTAAAATGAGTGAGGCACTTGCCGAGTCCCTAAGGAGCCCCCTCCAGTTTGAGACGGAGGTAGTAGCTACAAAAGCCTTCCACGCTGAGGCAATTGAGAACGCCAAATTCCAAGAAGTTATCTCATTCTCCGGTGAAGATGAAGACCCTCCCACACATGGGCACATTCACCCACTGTATGTCACTGGCCAGTTCAATGGCGTAGAAGTCCATCGTTGTCTTGTTGACACAGGTTCTGGGATTAACCTAATCCTGACTCAAACACTACGGAAGCTGAGTTTATCATAGGATTATTTAACTCCCTCCGATCTCAGAATCCAGAGATATGACAGGACCGAGCAATCCCCAATTGGAAATATCCTCTTTAAGACCCAGTTCGGTGGCCTAATTTCTAGCACTGATTTCATGGTTGTCTCCCAGGACACCACGTACAACGCATTGGTGGGAAAGCCATGGCTCCATATGCATGCAGCGGTCCCCTCATCGTATCACCAATGCCTCAAATACTCCCTCAATGGTCGAGTAGGCGTGATCCAAGGAAATGTGTCTCCTTTCGCCTCTTGTGAAGCATGCTACCTGGACGCCAACTATTACAAGAGAAAGGATAAGCAAATTTTGGCAAGTGAGGATGAACCCGCCCCAGTGACAAGTGATCCCTGGGTAGCTCTGGACGATGCCTAAATCTTCCTGATCCATCGGTTGGAGGCCACGACCCCCGACATGGGGTAGTGTTTTGTTGTTTCGGGTACAAGAGGAAGGCATATTCCCATGTACAAGTGATGGAGAAAAACTACCTCTTAATCCTACACCAACCAGGCCCAGGTGATTCCAGAACCTCCTACCCCTGTACGATATCGGGATGTTAGGTTCATGGAAATGGTGTTACGTTATACGTGTCTCTTCTACCAGGATGGAATGAACCGGATCAGGCCAATGCTTCACTACTTCTTTGATGTCATCAAGTGTGGCCCCTTGGTTCGGAGGCCAGATGGGATAGGATCGACTGCCTTTATTGCCACGGTCTCAGTGGCGCATGGGTCTCCTGATGTAATGACCATTGTCGCTCAGGCTGGCACCATCCCCCCATCCGAGTCTGGTGGCTCAAAAACAACTCCCCCCATGGAAGATCCCTCCACAGCTAGAGAAGAGGATCTTAAGGATGCTCCCCTACCTTTGAAGAAGTCGTCTCTACCATTTTCGATGAACTAGTACAGGTGAACCTTTGTAGCGAGGCAGATCCGAGACCCACATTGATCAGTGCCGCTATACCCCTCGAGGAGCAGCAACAGTACGTGGACTTTCTCAAACAGCACCATGATGTGTTTACCTAGAGTTATGATGAGATTCCAAGACTAGATCCACAGGTATCCATCCACCGCCTTGGTCTCCCGACAAACCATCGCGGGTTCAAACAGCCTCCCAGAAAGATGCACCCTTCTGACGGTGCCATGGTTGAGGCCGAAGTTGATAAGCTCCTCAAAGCCAACTTTGTCAAGGAAGTTCAGTACCCCAGGTGTCTTGACGACATTGTGCCAGTCAGGAAGAAGAATGGGTAGATCAGAGTCTGTATTGAATCCCATGATCTCAACCGCCACTGCCTGAAGGATGATTTTCCCCTCCCAGTGACAGAGTTGTTAATTGATTCCACGGCCAGGTTCCAAGCCCTCTCCTTCATGGAAGGGTATTCTGGGTACAACCAGTTCTGGATGGCCCCTAAGGACGAGGAGTCCACTACCTTCAGTGATCCCCAAGGTACTTTTTGTTACCAGGTTATGCCCTTCAGCCTGAAGAATGCAGGTGCCACCTATCAGCGGGCCATGCATTGCATATTCAAGCCGATTCTCGAAACACTGGTGGAATGCTACATGGATGATCTGGTGGTCAAATATCGCCAGCTCGAGGACCATCTCAAGAACCTTGAGATAGTGTTTGGCTTCCTCTGTTCCCGCCACCTGAAGATGAACCCGTTGAAGTGTACCTTTGGGGTCGCCTTCGGGAAGTTTCTTGGCTTTGTTGTTAGATACCGAGGCATCGAGATCGACCCGTAGAAGATCAAGGCCATCAGCCAAATTCCTCCCCCGAGTAATATTCGGGAGCTTTGAGCTCTCCAAGGCCACTTAGCCTACATACGCCCATTCATTGAGAATCTGGCTAGCAAGTGTAAGCCTTTTTCCCGACTCATGAAGAAAGGCTCCGCCTATGAATGGGATGAAGAGTGTCAGACCGCCTTCGAGGAAATCAAGCAATATCTACTCCAACCTCCAGTCTTGATGCCACCCGTCTCCAGAAAGTTTTTGGTCCTTTACATGACTTCCCTAGAATGGTCCCTCATAGCACTTCTCTCCCAGAAGAACAATGAGGGAACAGAGAACAGCCTCTACTATCTCAGTCGCATGCTCCTCGATACGGAGACCATATACTCCCCCATCGAAAAGAGTTGCCTTGCGCTCGTATTCTCCATACAAAAATTTCGGCATTACTTGCAACACCATGAGGTGCAGTTGGTCTCTCAGGTAGACCCACTGAAGTACATCCTAAACCGCCCCATGTTGACTGGCCGACTAGCATGGTGGTCGGTGATCCTCCAGCAGTTCGACATCAGGTTCGTTCCTCAGAAGGCCATCAAGGGACAGGCATTGGCAGAATTCCTAGTTGCATATCCAACCTCGGCGGATCAATCCCTGGACCTAGACATTCCTGATGAGGCAATCCTCTCAGTCGATCATGCTATATCATGCTGGAAAATGCACTTCGACGGTGCCTCCTGGAGCCCCACCGGTAGGAGGCTCAACGATCCTAAGCTCAACAGAGTGGGTCCGAGTACCATCTTCATCACCTCGGCGTAAGCCGTTTGGCCATACTCATTCCTATTTTCAAAAGGCTGCACCAACAACGAGGCAGAGTATTAGGCTCTCATAACCAACCTCGAGCTGGCCCTTGAGATTGATGTGCCCCATCTACATGTCAAAGGGGATTCTGAACTAGTCATCAAGCAGTTCAATGGCGACTATGTTGTCAGGAAGCTGGAGCTTGTGCCGTTGCTGGAGTGCACAATCCATATACTGGCCTAGTTCCCTTCTCGACTAGAGGTTACCCATGTCCCTCGGTCACAGAACGGTCGAGCAGACTCTTTGGTCGGCTTAGCTGCGTCGCTCGTAGAACCCGAGCAGGATGATTTGATCATATATGTAGCACACCGGAGAGTCATCGCCCCCATCACCCTAGAGGATGACGACGGCCTGTGGGTAGGCAACCTTACCGCCAGACCCTCTGCGCCAGGGGTCCCAGTTTCATCAAATGCAGTGGTTGGTGCCACTCCTAACTGGAGGGCACCTTTTGTCGAGTATCTCAAAAATGGTTTCCTCCGGGATGATCAGGCAGAGTGCGATCAAATCCGACGTTGCGCACTGCAATTTACCCTCCAGAGTGGTCCCAGTC
The DNA here is from genome assembly GCA_963277665.1 of Viscum album. Taxonomy (NCBI): domain Eukaryota; kingdom Viridiplantae; phylum Streptophyta; class Magnoliopsida; order Santalales; family Viscaceae; genus Viscum; species Viscum album. Next base: position 1,570,617,105 of record OY728126.1, read on the forward strand.
TTGAGTGGGCCCTCTATAAGCAGGGCTTCAATGGTGTTATCCTCCGTTGTATTCAAGGATTTGAGATTTCTCATGTCATGCAAGAGGTTCATGCTGGTTCATGTTGTGCCCACCAGGCTGGGCCAAAGCTGCCCCATTAGATCCGGAGATTGGGGTACTTCTGGCCCTCTATGATCCATGATTGTATTGAGTTTGTCAAGAGATTCCATTCATGCCAAGTTCATGCTAACTTCCTGCATCGGCCTCCAGAGCCTCTCCACTCCACCAAGTACTCTTGGCCATTTGCGGTGTGGGGACTCGATGTCGTGGGACCATATCCACCGGCGATAGCTCCTCAGTGTAGGTTCATGATGACTTCTACAGATTTCTTCTCCAAGTGCGTGGAATCTATTTCACTAAAAGAGTTCAAGGCCTATTCCATCGTCGACTTCATGAGCTCCAATATCATCCACCCGTTTGGATTCCCTCATGTTTTCCTCACCAATAATGGCACCAACTACCGAGCAGCCGAGATGAAGAAATTGTACGCCAAGTACAATATCCGTTTGAACCAGACCTCTCTCTATCATGAGCAGGTGAATGGACAGATTGAGGAATTCAACAAAACCCTATCTAATATTCTGCAGAAAATGGTTGGTCAGAAAAAGACAAGTTGGCCAGACAAGCTCCCCAACGCCCTCTGGGCATATCGGACGACGACTCGCAATTCCACCCAGGTGACCCCATATTCCCTGGTGTATGGGGTCGAGGCCTTCCTGCCCATCAAGATCCAGCTGCCATCATTACACACTGTATTCTATGACCAGCAGGCACCAGATAAGGTGGCCAAAATCCATCTAGCTAAATTGGAATCACTGGACGAGAACAGGCTTTGTGCCCTGCACAATCTGGAAAGGCATCAGAATAAGATAGCCAGAGTTTTCAACAAGAAGGTTTTCCTTCGCTTTTTTCTGCAAGGCGACCTGGTGTTGGCCCTCCGAGCACCAATGATCCCTGGTAGGAAACCACCCAAGCATGAGCCCAAATGGTAAGGACCTTACGTCATTCATAAGGTTTACCACAATGGAGCATACTCCTTGGTGACCATGGATGGTGAGAGCATAACTCCTCCCACCAACTCCAAATTCCTCAAGAAATACTTTGCCTAAGACCCTTTTTGGTCCTGCACGACCTTAAACTATACAGTCCATCATGACCCTAAACTACACATTATAGTCCCGTATGACCTTAAACTACACCACCATCTTGCATGACATTAAACTGCTCATCTTCGTCCGTCATGACGTCAAATTGTACATTTTGGTCCTGCTCGACCTTAAACTGTACGGTCCTGCATGACCCTAAACTACACATTATGGTCCTGCATGGCCTTAAACTGCACCACCGTCCTGCATGACATTAAACTGCTCATCTTTTTCTATCATGACGTTAAACTGTACATTATGGTCCTGCACGACCTTAAACTGTATTTTCCTGCATGACCCTAAACTATACATTACGGTCCCGCATGACCTTAAACTGCACCACTGACCTACATGACATTAAACTGCTCATCTTCGTCTGTCATGAAGTTAAACTGTACATTATGGTCCTGCACGACTATAAACTGTACGGTCTTGCATGACCTTAAACTGCACCCAGTCCTGCTAGACCTTAAACTACAACATCGTCCTGCATGATAATAAACTACATAATAGTCTGAGCTCTATGACCAAAAACTAATATCTCTTTCATCCTCACTGCAAGAAGTTAAACTGCAAGTTGGTCAGGCCTTCCTGACCGAGGCCTAGCCTCAGGCCCCTTGGCCTTCCTCGACTCAGGCTCTATTACGGGATTGTACGGTGTGGTGTGGAATTACATCCTCATTCACGTCGGGTTACTCGTAGTACCGTACATATCCCCAGATGAGACGCATCTCTTCATCCTACATGACATTAAATTGTGCTTCTAGAACTATGTATGGATTGATTCCCATCCTAATGGGATATGTAGAAACACTCAGACGTCTCGTCTTGAGCCCAGCCCTGAACTCTTCTCTTTGACTATCCCCCCTGGGTATAGTTTCCTTGGAGGGTCCTCACATGATGAGGAGTAGGCTTCCTTAGCCCCGCTCATACAAGGATTATAAGGGTCGCACCATGTGCCCACTCCCATTCATCTATCCTCCCACATCCTCACCGCACGATGTTAAACTGCATGGCCTTCAAGAACTATGTATGGATTGATTCCCATCCTTATGGGATATGTAGGAATGCCCTGACACGTTGTCCGTTAGCCTATCCCAAAAGCCAAAATCTTTACCTTGGGTCAAGATATATGGTAGGGTGCACACTTTTTCCCCAACTTACGTCAAGAAAGCCTCGACCCGGTTGTACGTCCCCTTCCCTGGATATTTTCGCCTCTTTCGTAGATGGGTACTACTATGCTTCACCAACTCCTTGACTGGGATTCCATCACTTTCCACATCCGGAAGGGCCCCTGAGTGGTATGGATTCTTGGCCTAAGGGCCCTCTTACCACTTCGGGCCAACGCCCTCGAGGATGTCGAGCAACAAGCCGATACAAGTACCTTGTTTCGAACGTGGTCAGTGGTCGACGCTCATATGTTGCTCCCATATTAGGCCACCATTGGGACGTTGTGTTTTGAACATGGTCAACAGTGTCCCGGATCTTTGGTTCCACCCCAAGATGTGCCAAACATCGAGTGCAGTGATTCGTTCAGCCCTATCCCGAAGCGACAAACTTCCCTCTGGGTGGTGCCAACGGTCGGGCACACAGCCCCGATTCATTTATAGGGAGTGTTTGGCGTGGTGCAGGATTATGTCCTCATTCACGTCGGGTTACTTGTCATGTCGTATGTATTCCCTTACCGAGGCCCAGCCTCAGGCCTCTTGGCCTTTTTAGGCCCTAGCCCATGTTCTTACCCAGATTGTATGGTGTAGTGAGGGATTATGTCCACATTCACGTCGGTTTGTTCATCGTACCATACACCTCCTCTGTCCAGGGAGCCCTATTCCCTGACCTTCGTCCTCACTGTAAGAAGTTAAACTGCGAGTAGGCCAGGCCTTCCTGAACAAAACCCAACTATCAGGCCCCTTGGCCTTTTCAGGCCCCCTAGCCCAGGTTCTTTCCTACCGGACTATGCGGTGTGGTGCAGGATTACATCCCCATTCACGTCGGGTTACTCTCCACGTCGTACACATCCTCGTTAGGGTATCCTACCCCCTGGGTATCTTCTCGAACTATGCGTGGCTTGATTCCCGTCCTTATGGGATACATAGGACCACCCGAATGTCTACGATTCGGGTCCAGCCCCATCTTCTGAAAATCTCAACCCCACCTTGGCCCCTTGGCCTACCCTTCCCCGGAGAGAGGGGTATATAGCGTGTTGCGGGACTATGCCCTCATTCACATCAGTCTTGTAAGGACCAGGCTATGTACCTCTCCCTCCGGAGCAACTTTGTTGAACCCTTTTTGGTGGTTCATAAATGTGCCTAAGGGTACTCAGGTTTAGTTACCTGGAATGTTAGCCTCTACTCAGACACGTCCGCACCCACTTTTCAGGCTTCGTGTTTCCCATCATCAGGGCTTTCACCATCTTTCACACCCAAAGGGACCCCCCAAGAATGGCCTGGATACAACGCCCAAGGGACCTCCTACCATTATGGGCCAACGCCCCCGAGGGGTTCGGACAAAAAAATCGATAAAAAATCCCATGTTGCAAATATGGTCAACGGTCGATGCTCGTTTGTTGTTCCCACTTCAAGATAACGCGATATGGAGACTGTTTTTTCATCACGGTTAACAGTTATCCTCCATCGCCACGCCAACCCCATTAATCCCAAGATGTCGGTTACACGATTCACATCTGTATCCATCCTCATCATGTCTAAGTAGAGTTTTGAAACTCTTGGTACTATTCCTTAGTGCTCATCTGCGCGTTAGGGGAACAAAGCCGCATTAAAGTCACCCTTTGAGGCTCTTCACCGACTTCCCCTCGATGGATGTTCCGGGTATTGCGATAAGGATCTTCCTCCCTTGTTTCCCACACCAAGTTTGACTCACATGGGCTTAGGGATCGGGTTGAGGTCTGCGCTTACTTGGAAAGTTTCCATCCATCCATGGTCTGAGCTCTAAGACCATAAACTAAGATAACCTAAGAACTACATCTGGATTGATTCTCATCCTCATGGGATACATAGGAATGCCCAGACCTCCTGTCTTTGGGTCCATCTTGATTTCAGAAAATTTGACTTTTCTGTCCTGCCCTCAAGACCCTAACTATGGGGCTGCGTGGTGTGATGTGGTATCATGTCCTCATTCACATCGGGTTTTCAATAGATGCACCACGTGAACCCCGTTCTAAGAATTATCCCTCCTATTTCCTATCCCTCACAACATTAAAAGTCACCCCCAAGAACTACGTGTGGCTTGATTCCCATGTTTATGGGATACGTAGGACCACCCGAATGTCTAGACTTCGGGCCCAGCCCCATTTATTATAGATATCCTGATCTTCCGGTCACCTAGGCCCCTTGGCATGTCCCTATCTAAGAGGGGGATATATGGGTATGATATAGGGTTTTGGAACTATGCCCCCTTCTCCCTGGAATCCGCCATCTCTTGGTCACCCTCAGGTTGAGTCCCTCGACCCCTTGCAGTGGTTCGCCCATGTGTTAAGAGTACTCTGGTCTAGGACCAAGAGTGTCAGATTCAACTTCCTCAAGTTCCTTCCACTTTTCAAGTTCGTGATTCCCTTCATTTGGGCTTTCATCATCTTTCATACCCAAAGGGACCCCTAAGAACGGCCTGGATACAATGCCCAAGGGCTCTCCTACCGTTACGGGCCAACGCCCTCGAGGGTTTTAGACAAAAAATTGATACAAATACTGTGTTTCAAATATGTTCAGTGGTTGATGCTCATTTGTTTGTCCCCATTTCAGGCTAACGCGGCAGGATGCTGTGTTGCAAACATGCTCAGTAGTAATCAGTTGTCGTCATGCCAGCCCATTCAGGCCTTGAATGTTGGTTTCATGATTCACATCATGTCCCACCCCATTATGTCTAGGTGGAATCTCGAAACTCTTGGTGCTATCCCTCAGTGCACCTTTGCACGTCAGGGGGACAAAGCTATAATACGGCGTCCTTCGGGGCTCCCATGGTCCGAGATCTAAGACCATAAACTAAGATCATCATTAAGTGCTATATGCGGCTCGATCCTCATCCCTATGGGATACGTAGGACCACCCAGACGTCTCGTCTTCGGGTCCAGCTCATTGGGAGCTATTCTCTCCACCCTTTACCTCTTACCCCTATTTGGCCCCATTGGCCCAAGGTTCCTATCTCAGAATTGCGTACGGTGTGATGTAGGATCATGTCCCCATCCACGTCAGTTATGTTTCACGAAACCATACACATTTCCCACCTAGCATCGTCTCTACTACGTTTGTGCTGCATGACGTTAAAATGCATGCTTGGTCCTATCACACGACCCTAAACTGTGACATTATCATCCAGGACGCCCGACAAAAAATGGCACTGCATTGTGATGACCCCATCATAGGGGACATCACGTTGGGTATAGGTCACGTGCAATGCCATTTATCAATGCCTATCATGACTTGCTTCTTGTGGCGACACTAGGGCTTGTTACCCTAGTCCTGTTGCTTCACAAAAAAAACCACTCACCTTAAAGGACAAACAAGATCTATCAAATATCGCTTCTCTTGGTGCGAGGCCCAGACCCACGCGCCCCTTTAAACTTCCCTAGAACTAGGTATGGCTTGATTATCATCCTTATGAGATACTTAGGAGCTCCCGGGAACTTCCCTGCTGGCCCATCCTATCTTTCGTGTTTGGTCCCTTGACTCGAGCACTTCCCCAGAGAACACACGGTAAGTAGGGCTTGTGTCCTCATTCACATCGGGTTTTGTAACACCTTACCATGTGTTCCCTTCTCTCATTACCCATTCATGGTCCGAGTTCTAAGACCTTAAACTAAGAACCTCTCATGAACTACATGTAGCTTGATCCCCATTCTAATTGGGTACGTAGGAATGCCTTTTCACTTTGCTTTAGGCCCAACTCAACTCTCATTTTCGGTCCCTCGACCTAAAACTATCCGAGAAGCATGTGTTGGTCGGAACCCCCGGTTCCCTTTCACATCATGTGTTTGAGTTACCTCACCGTGTGCCTCCTGTGTTTCCTCCCATCCATGGTCTGAATTATACGACCCTAAACTAATATCTTCCTATGGGAAGGGACTCAACTCCCTCTATCTTATACGTCTCGTTGACGTATTTAGATGTGTTTTGACAAAGAGCCCAGAGTCTGGGATTTTCATGGGAACATTCTCCTCGTTCCATGACCAAGATTTTTGAGCTCGCTATTTGGATCCTCATCTACTTCCACGTCTAAAAGGTACCTCAGATGACATGGATACTAGGATTTAGGGCTCTCCATGGATGTTGGGCCTAAGGTCTCTCCTATCATTTTGGGCCAACGTCCCTAAGGATCTCGGATGAAATTTGCGACATGGTCCCATGTTTCAAATATGGTCAGCAGTCAACCCTCATTTGTTTTCCCCCATTCTAGGCTAATACGATACGGATGTTGCATTTTCGCCACAGTCAATAGTTATCCTCTATAGTCGTGCCGTCGCCATTGTGATCCAAATCTCGAGCGTCATGATTCACACATTTCCACTTCCTTATGTTCAAGTGTAATTCCAACATACTTGGCTCTACCTCTTTGCGAATCTAGATGCGCCACATGGACGTGTTAGCATCATTGGGCATGTATTCACCGAGCGTCACATTGCCCTAACATGCCCCTTTCTGTGTTGGGAAATTCCCACCACTACTTCTTGTTTCCCACATCGAGCACGACTCATGTGGGATTAGTAGTTTTGGTAAGATGTGTACCAGCGCAACCAGACTTCTCTCGTCCAACATGACGTTAAACTGTGCCTCTAGAACTACGTGTGGCTTGATTCCCATCCTCATGGGATATGTAGGGACACCCTGGTATTTTACCTAGGGTCCAGCCCACAAGAATCATAAATCATGTTCTTCCGCTTTCCGGCCCCCTGGCTAGACTCCTCGTAGGGGACCGTATAACTATAACTCTGCCATGAAAAAGTTCAGGATGCCCCCAAGATGACATTGGGAAGAAACAGACCACCTCGCTAGAGAGGCCCTGTCTAAAAACAAAAATAATGATCCATGATCAAACCGATGCGCCCATCTGGCATACTCCCACCACGGTGGTGTAATTTCATGAGTGTTGGATTCTATTCGGACAAACCATCACTCCACATTCCACGCTTCTCATTCCCCTTATTCGGACCCTCGTCCCCTTTCATGTCTTGAAGAACCCCCTAACAGTATGGATGCTCGACCTATGGTCCTCCTGCTGTCCCTGGCCAACATTCCGGAAGACTGATCATGTTTCAAGGGACCCCCCAATGGTATAGATGCTCGAACTATGGTCCGCCTGCTGTCCTAGGCCAACGTCCCAGAAGACTGATCGACGATATTTGAGTTAGTCCCCATGTTGAGAACATGTTCAATGGTCGGCCCTCATTTTTTGTCCCCATTTCAGGATAACACAGTAAGGATACCATTTTTCCGCCACGGTTGACGGTTGTCCTTTATTTTCACGCCACCCTCACAATGCTCCGAATCTTGGGTATCGTGATTCACACTACCCATTTCCACCTGTTCAGACCGATTTTAGTGCCCCTAGAATTGCACCATTTGTGCACAAGAGCGCGCTGGAAAAATGATAATTCGGTTGTTCTGAGAACTTCATTCTCTGGCTAGGTCTCTCATATTTCCCAGAAATCCGGACTGGTTATCCAAACCCTGGATGCCCAAAGCTTGGTTTACCCTCCTATGTTTGGATGGGACGATGAGGTGACTATCTCTTGTTTCTTACATCGGGCCTGACCCACGTGAGCTTAGGGAATTGTCGTTGGACATCCACGAACTTTGTAAGGATGCAAAACGAACCAGCACAAACAACGGAACTCGTGCATGCTACGACATTCAAAAAATTTAAAGCACAAAAGTATGTTTAAGGTTTTATTTGAACCTAAATCAATATTTTTGAGGATCAATATGAAACTACAATGTAACTAGGATCCTCATGTCACATTAGATCTATGTATGAATAAATAATCAAAAAAACCAACCTGATGGGGGCCTTCCAAAGCCAGCGATATGCCAAAATGTTCCACCCTAATCCTATATTTAACAAGAAAAAGGACGGTGACTAGAATTTAGTAGTAATATCAAACAATATGGTAGGTCATAGCCTATATTGACCTAGAGTTGACACATATCTCCAATACATAAAATAAACAACAACACCAACAATATATGTTTAAATAGACAAATAAATTGAACATAATTCATGAATGATACAAAAAGTATAAGTATAATTCCTCATAGAAAAATACAAAAATAATTGTACTTATTACAATCCTCTAAATCTAAGATATACAAAACACCAAAAATCAAATCCTCATTGTGTAAACTCCTAGATTTATCTTTATCTATAAAAATCACTACCACCATCCTGAACTACCATAATTAACCATTCATTACCAAGTGTCATTGATATCAATGTTGACCAAACCATGCTAGAACCATGACCACTAAAACCATATCTAAAATATGAATTACATGCACAGATACAACACATGTGAGAATAAATACCATACATGGGTGAGTATAAACATTTTTATTAGAATTACCAAGAAAAAGTAAATTCAAGAAATTAGTCAGTGAAAAATCTCTGGTATGAGATAATAACTGTGTCACGAACTATCCCTCATGGTACGTAATATGACTACCCCAACCCTACCTTACATAGACCAGGGGCTGGCGACTAGCACCGGAAAGGCTTATCCCTAATACGGGAAGGAATTGTCTTTTTTACCTGTACAGACACACAGTCCAAGAACACAATAAGATGCAACCACAATGTAAACTGTTGTAGTAAAAGTGTGCTGAAATTAAAGGGGCTGGAATACAAGCCCAAAAAAAATACAAGTACAACTGAAAGTATAGATACATATAAAAAGTTAAAAATAGCTTTAAGATCGTCCACCAAGGATCCTACCTGAAGAGTAGGTACAGCTCCCGATTAGTAGTCTCTACGTCACATCACGCCAAATGGTCCACCTCCAAGCACCACCCAGCCCCGGCTCCCTCAGCCTCGATCACTGTTGTATGTCATCTACTCAAGTCATAATAAGGTGTGGGTGAATCTCATGCAGGGGTGAGTATAACGATACTCATTAGAGACCCCGAGACCCCATAGGTCTCCAAGAGTTTCACAAAGGAAATACCACGGAGAAAGACCTCAATCTCAAAGCACGAAGCAATAGACATCAACTATACTTAGGTATATGCCCATACATATACCAAAGTTATCAAGACATACTCATATCATACATGAGTGAAGAATACCACAAAGGTAACACCGCGAAGGTAAAAGTACAACACAGGTAACACCATGAAGACAACACCACAAAGGTAGAAGTACCACACATGTAACACTATAAAGATAATATTATCACACAGGTAACACCACAAAGATAGAAGTACAACACAGGTAACACCATGAAGGAAAAATACTCAACTCAAAACTAGGTATAACTTATGTACAGAAGTATAGATGATTAGTCAAAAGCTATATCATCTTATTCTGTTAAGTAGCACTACTTCTAACACACATAGGATCGATAGGGAACTAACCCCCACTGACCCACAAAGGATCTAACCCAAATAGGATCGGTGTGCGCTAACACACATAGGATCACTATGCATTGACCCACACAAGATCTGATAGATGCTCACCCACACAAGATCAGTTCTCTTTCTTCATGTTATAACCTTCCACAAGATTCCTCACACCCAGTGCGCTCGAGTTCCGTAGAATCCACCTCTTGAAATATCGGTCATACCTTGACTGCAACTAAGCTCCACAAATGAGTAACCTAATGGAATTATATGTCGTAATGGTTCCAATGCGATAGACAGTGCATCAATCAGACGCCTGGTCTGTGAGTTTTAAGTGTTTTAGTTCCAGGGTCCCGATTCGATTCGGGTTCGATCCAACCCATTCGTACTCCAACTGTCTCCAAAACACAAGAAGAGTATACCAAAAGTACTGTCTCACTCCAAGGGTCCCAGCATCGTGGACTTCTCATCAAAAAAATGTCTGGTTCTCAAGATATATCCATTTAAGTGTTTATGGATCAGGTTAGCCCCGGGTCCGGTCTAACCCGATCAGACTGACCCGGCTCGCAAAGGGGTGGCCCGCTGGGCTATAGCCCGACTGGGTGAGGTGTGGTCCACAATGCAGCGGCCCGACCAGGTGAGGTGTGTCCTGCAAGGGGGGAATCTCAGCTACATGAGGCACGGCCCGTAAGGGGGTGGCCCAGACGAGCTGGCAAGGGGGGAGCATTTCCCCCCAGTATCCCAAACGGCCTAGAGGCCATTCGGCATTGTGAAATGGTGACCCCACATGGGCGCTTCCCTGTCGCCGTGGAACCCACCAGGTAGGCATGAGTTCTGCCTCTTCTGCAGCCCTCTGTTCGTCGGCATTGCGCTAGTCGCACTGCCTTCCCACACATCGGCAGCACGCTAGTTGTTCCGCCTCCCCTTCAGCAGTCAGCCAATGTTTCGGCCACCTCCTATGACTATCGTGGCTGACTAGATGTGGCCCATTTCTCACCGGCGTCATGCAATGGTGTGCCGCACCTCCTCCACGGTCAGCCGGTGTCGGCCTATTTAATGAAAGTCATAGCTTAGTGTCAAGACCTCCTCTTATGGTGTGCATCGGCGCGCCTCCTCCTTCATAGTCGGTTGGTGTCATCGCACCGGCGGTCTTCCACGGAGGACGCAAGGGTGGAAAAGTATTGGAAGGTTCGGGCCAGGTTTGTTAGGCCCGTGCCCTTCGCTTTATCTCATAATCATGAGGGAGGATTAAAAATTGTTCAACAAATTCACATGAATTTAAACAAGGATCAAACCCCTACCTAAGGTTGTTGGGGATCCTCCATGCTTGAGGAAAATGGTCGGTTCTCCCCATCCTCTGCAACTAACTTCCAACAACACTGCTCATACATCGTCCTTTGGTTCAGGGTTTTAGAGTCACCCATCATCGCCCCCTGGAATCGGCTCTTCCCTCCAAGGTTTTGGCATCCTATCACTTTGTCAGCACTTTGCTGCTTGGTGAAGCTATGACGACACCTCTCCCTGAGCTCCATATTAGTAGGAGAGGGGGAGGGTAAGTAGAGACATTGAGAAATAATGGGGGCTCATTAATTAGGAACCTTCCTAATTCCACAATGACATAGTTACTTAAGATTTATGGGTAAATCCATTTATTGGCTTGACACGTCGCTAGTCCCACATTGTCGTTTGTCCGTTGCAGGAAAAGAATGAAAAATCAAAATTAACCAAGTTATTTTTATTATTCTTTTAAAAGTCCCAAATAATAACTTTTTCTCCAAACCTACTACGGTCAAACTGAAGCCTCCCTTAAGTGAATCCTAGAACTGCAGATTCAATGGTGCCCTCATATTGTTAATCCAAGAATCAGTTCAAATGTTAGAAAACGCCACTCATGCATTTACTAAATGTACCTTAAAAAAAGTTCAGAAATTCATTTCGGGCACTCCAGGCGTCGGAATCACACGCCGTCAATTTTTGCAGACTTGTAATAATTTTATATAATTAAAAAATACATGGAAAATTTGGTATTTACATTCTCCCCACCATAGGTATTTTCATTGTTAAAATCCACAACATAGACTAATTAAACAAATGGGGGTACTGAGCACGAATCTGAGCCATCCGCTTCCATGTGCTCTCCTCGAGGGTTTCGTGCTTCTAGCGAATGCACACTAGAGTTATCGACCAACCATGAAGGACTAGCTCCTATTGATCCTTAATCTTCACAATAACCTTCGCAAACGCCTCTCCATCATCGAAGTCCAGGTCTCCATGGTTGATGATGTGAGATGGGTCATGCATGTATCACCTCGGTTGGGATAAGTGGAAAACGTCGTGCACCCTCTCCAACTGCGGTGGAAGTGCCCAACGGTATGCCACCTCACCTATCCTACGATTTATTAGAAATGGTCTGATAAACCTCGGTGATAACATGCCGCCTCGGCCAAATCTCCATAGTCCTCATCGAGTAGAGACTCACAATAGTACGTGGTCCCCCTCCTGGAACTCCAAAGGTCTATGCCTCTTGTCAGAGTAAGACTTCGATCTGCTATGTGCAGTCTTTATCTTCTCCTGGATGATCTTCAACTTCTTAGTAATAGCCTATACTAACTCCGGACCCATAAGTGATGAATCCCCTGGGTCTGTCCAGCAAAGAGGTGATCTTCAAGGTCGACTGTATAGGGCCTTCAATGGTGCCATACCGATGGTGGAGTGATAAATGTTGTTGTATGTGAACTCCCCAAAAGGAATGTTATCCTAACAACTACGGAAAAAATCTAGGGAGCATACAAGAGGCATGTCCTCTAGTGTCTGTATGGTCCGCTCTGTCTGACCATCTGTCCGAGGATGAAAGGTAGTGCTCAAACGTAGCATAGTCCTGAATGCCCCATGTAACTCCTTCCACAACCGGAAAGTAAAATGTGTGTCATGGTTAGATATTATCACTGATGGCACCCCATGGAGTTACACAATATCCTATATATAGAGGTGTCCCAAGCCCTCTACTAATCCCTACTCTCGGATAGGTAGGAAGTGGGCCTACTTAGTGAGTCAGTCAACGATCACCCAGATGGAATCATGTCCCCTTGACATACATGGAAGCCCTGTCATAGAGTCCATGGAGATACTATCCCAATTCCACTTCAGCACCTCTAGTGGCTGAGCTAAACTACTGGAACCTGATGCTATCATTCAATTGCTAAAAAGTGAAGCATCATGAAACATACTCTTCCACTTATTTCTTTATACCTGGCCACCAGTGCTGATGTCGGAGGTCCTGTACATCTTCCCCACAGCAGTATGTACCGCCAGAGGGGATGCATGGAACTCCCTCAACACCTCATATTGTAGCTCTATCAGTACCATGGTAATTCCTCTGAAAATAATGACATGCTCCCCACCTTCATAATATTCTTTAGGTGCCTATCTAGAGGATATCTTAGCACTTCGAGCCTCATAGTCAATGTCCCCAAGCTGCACCTCTCTGACTCGCTGAAGGAGTGGGGGAGTGACTATCATAGACTGGAGGTAAGATACTCCATCTCTATCCATGAAGTATCTCTGCAACGTTGCTAGCTTCTTTGTCATCTCACTCAGTAACTATATACCAGACCTTCTACTGAGTGCATCTGCTACCACATTCCCCTTCCCAGGTGTATAGACTATCTCAAAGTCAAAGTCTTGGAGGAACTCTAGCCATCGTTATTGTCTCAAGTTCAGGTCCTTCTGATAGAATATATACCTGAGACACTTGTTATCATAGTAGACTGTAAAACGTTCACCCATAAAGTAATGTTTCCACATATTATGGGTGAATACCACTGCTGCTAACTCCAGGTCATGGGTAGCATATTTTTGCTCATGCTTACTCATCTGTCATGAACCATAAGCGATCACTGATCACTCTTGCATTAGGACACATCCAAGACTGTTCCTTGATGTGTCTCAATAGACTACATATCCAACTCCCTCTTTTGGTAGCCTCAATATGGGGGTACTCGTTAGTTTCTACCTCAGCTTATGAAAACTCGGTTGGCATCTGTACGTCCATATGAAGGGCTCTCCCTTCTTCTTCAAGGCTAGCAAGGGTTCCACAACTCTGGAAAAGTTAGGCATGAATATCTGGTAGTATCCATCTAACCCTAGGAAACTCCTCACCTCGGTCACACTCCTAGGTGGCTCCCAAGAATGTATAGCCTCTATCTTTGTTAGATCCACTGGAACTCCCGCCTTCGAGATAATGTGTCCCAGAAAGTGGACCTATCATATCTAGAACTGAAACGTCGAGATATTATCATAAATATGGTGTTCTTAGAGTGTATCTGGAACTATCTTCAAGTGATAGGCATGCTCATACTCTATTGCTGAATATATCAAGATGTCATCGATGAATACCACCACAAAACAATCAAGGTATGGATGAAATATCTCATTCATGAGTCCCATTAACACTACTATGGAATTGGTTACACCGAATGGCATAACCAAGAACTCATAGTGTCCATATCGACATCTTATGGTCATCTTTTTCACATCCTCATCACGTACTCTGAGCTGGTGATAGCCTAATCTGATGTCTATCTTCGAAAACCAACGAGAACCATTTAGCTAATTGAAAAGATCATCAATCCTTGGAAGTGGATATAGTTCTTCATAGTCACCTGGTTCAGGCATTGATAGTCCACACATAGTCTCAAACTCCCATCTTCCTTCTTGGCGATAAAAATCAAGGTTTCCCATGGAGAAAGGATATGCCTTATGAACACCTTCCTCTACTAGTCCTCCAAATATACCTGTAACTCACAAACATCTGCGGGAGCCATATGATATGCTGGTGTAGATATCATTATCGTCCCGGGGTATAGTTCTATATAAAAGTCTACCTCTCTGCATGGAGGTAGTCCTGAGACCTCATCATGAAAGACATAATCATACTTCTCCACCACTACAGGATAGCTCGGACTCTCAACATCAACCGCCCTAAGGTTAAGGCTGGCCAACTGATGTGTGATCAACTGCACCCTCCTATGGGTTAGTCTATCTTGTTCTGCAAAGACTCCCCTCTTGTTTGTGAAGGTAAAATAGGTCCCATACTCATGGACACACCACACTTTTCACCTAATATAGTCAATCTGGGCATTGACTGTGGATAACCAGTCCATACCCAAGATGATGTCATATAGCCTTGATGCGGCTACTAAACGATCCCAGCCAAATCTCTCACATCCTATAGTAAGCTCACATTGTTGATACCAGTTTGTAATCATCAAATCCACTCCTTTATAAGTCTCTAGCCATAAGGATTGAGCCCATAAATCCACCGGAATCTCTGAGCTCCAAACAAGGGTCATGGAAATAAAAGATTGATGGGAACATGTGTCTATAATTGTTGCAGCTAAGGTCTAGTAGACACATATCGTACCTCTAATCTTCTCTGGATTGTTTTAGTCATAGGCCTCAACTTCCTGGAGCTGAGCTCATCCTGGTTCACCTGCTCCCTGTGGTCGGGGTGGACCACTAGGAGGTGGTGGCGGTAGAACCTTGAATCGTTGCCCATTGCCTGATACATGTCCGTCTCCTCTACCACATCTGTATACTACCTGCGGACCTCCTCGATCAAATTTATGCATCTTCCTCGGTGGTCCCTCAACCATCTGTTGGTCGTCTGTATGGCGGGTCTGGAAGTCGCGATCCAAGTGACCCATCCCACTGCATGAGTAGCATTGGCTACTCCTCAGCTATCCTCCTCCCTCCCGTGAGCACCGCACCACTGACCCTATATCCTGAGGTCGTCCACCAGAAGTCCTAGCCCACATGGGCCCCTACTTCATTCGCCTACTTCCTTCAGTATATGGAACTACTACCAGATGTTCGGTGGTGGCTCTCGATGTTGATGCCTACTTAGCTAGGAAGCCCTCCACCAAATGTGCTCACTCTAACACCCCAGCCTACGTCTGAATGCTGAGAGATATCATCGATGCTCTAATCTCCCATCGGATACCCTGTTCAAAGGTATGGGCCCTAAAGAAAGGGTCACATACCATGATGGAGGAGTAGTAGGAGAGATCAGTGAACCTCGCTGAGTACTGGGCTACAGTCAAGTTGTCATGCTATAAGTGCATCAACTCCTATATATGCACAGAGCGTAAGGTCGCTCGGAAGAACTCTTCCCTGAAATGTCTCTCGAAGTCCACCCAGATGAGGGTCACCTCATCATGTAACTGGAGCATCAAGATCCACCATCTCCCTACTACTGCCTGGAAAATATTGGTTGCTAGGATCACCATAAGGTCAGCTGGTGTCCCAACCAAATGGAAAACTCTGACTATAGCCTCTAGCCAGTCCTCAACGACCTAAGGATCTATCTCTCCTCGGAACCTCAGAGGCCTGTGCCATTGAAACTTGTGAAATGCACTCAGTCAATGTTTACCCTCTTCTAGTGGGGCTAGTGCAAATGACAACCCAATGAGTATTGGTGCTTCTGGTTCACCACTCTAATGTGTGAAATCCCTAAGAGGGCCCTGCATTGAGGCCTCAACGCTGGGACATCATTGAATTCTCCCTTAAGAATCCTGGATGGTTTTCTATGTAGAAGAATCCTGAAATAAAACAAGTGCAACACAGTCATTAAGTTATACCTAGTGAGCTGACTCAAGAGATAAAAAGAAAACATTTCAAAACACACGCAATCAGGGATTTCGTGCGCTAAGTCAGAAATCAGAATTCAGGGTCCTGGTGTATAGATACAATTGCTTCCACACCAACATTGGATTTCCTAAAATAAAAACCACACTCATAACACTCAAAACTATTTCGACATAGAAAAGATTAGAATGACTACCCCAAGCCAACCTTCCATTAGATAGGGGTTGGCGACTAGCACCGGAAAGGCGTATCCCTAATATGGGAAGGCCTTTTTTTAACCTGTAGAGACATAGATTCCAAGAACACAACAAGAAGTAACCACGAAGTAAACTGTTTCAGTAAAAGTGTACTGAAAGTAACGGGGTCCGAATACAAGCCCAATTGAAAATTACAAGTACAACTGAAAGTACAAATACAAATGAAAAGTGAAAAATAGCTCTTGGATTTTCCACTAAGGATCCTACCTGATGGGTAGGTATAACTCACGATCAGTAGTCCCTGTGTCACGTCACATCAAATAGTCCACCTCCGAGCACTGTCCATCCCTAGCTCCCTCAGCCTCAATCACTACTATCAGTCATCTTCACAAGACACAACAAAGTTCAGAAAAAGACCATGCATGGGTGAGTATAATGATACTCATTAGGGACCCTAAGACCCTCGTAGGTCTCCTAGAGATCCATAAATAAAATACCACAAAGAAAGGCCACAATCTCAAAGAACGAAGCAATAGAGATCAACTCTACTTTGGTATATTCCCATACATATACCTAAGTTATCAAGACATACTCATCTCATACATGAGGGAATAATACCACAAAGGTAACCCCATGAATGTAGAATTTCCACAAAGGTAACACAATGAAGGTAGAAGTACCACAGAGGTAACACCACAAAGATAGAAGTACCACACAGGTAACACCAAAAAGATAGAAGTACTAAATAGGTAACACCACAAAGGTAAAATAATGAACTCACAACATGGTATAACTTATGTACAAAGGTAAAGATGATTAGTCAAAATCTATATCATCTTATTCTGTTAGGTAGCGCTGCTTCTGACCCAAATAGGATTGATAGGTAACTAACCCCCACTATCTCACATAGGATATGACCCACATAGGATCGGTATGCGCTTACCCACAGAAGATCTTTGAGCACTGACCCACACAGGATCTTATAGATGCTGACCCACCCAGGATCGATAGATGCTGACCCACACAGGATCAATGTTCTTTATTCACATTACAGCCCACCACAGGATTCCTCGTACTCGGTGCACTCGAGTTCCATAGAATCTGCCTCTCAAGATATTGGTTGTACCTTGACCACCAATAATCTTCACAAAGTAGTAACCCAAAGGACCACCATGTCGTAAGGGTTCCAAAGTGACAGACGATGCATCAATCGGAGTCGCCTCCTTCGTAGCATGTTGTTTCCGCCACACCAGCAGTCTTCCATGGAGGACACAAGGGTAGAAAAGTAGAAGTGGGTTCGGGTTGGGTTCGTTAGGCCCGCGCCCTCTGTTTTAGCTCATAATCATGGGGGAGGATTAAAAAGGGTTCAAGAAATTCACTTAAATTTAAAAATGGATCACACCCCAACCTAAGTTTGTTGGGGAGCCTTTGTGCTTGAGGAAGGGGGTATGTGCTCACTGTCCTCTACAACTATCTTCCAACGATGCCACTCGTGCATCATCCTTTGGTTCGGGGTTTTGGTGTCACTCATCACCGCCCACTGGAACTAGCTCCATCCTCCAAGGATTCGGAATACAGGCACATTGTTAGCACTTCACTTCTTGGTGAATCCATACTGACACCTCTCCCCAAGCTCCATATAAATAGAAGAGGGGAGGGTGAGTAACGATGTTGGGAATTAATGGGGGCTCATTAATTAGGAACCTTCTTAATTCCCCAACAACATCATTACTTAAGAATGAAGGGTCAAGACATTTATTGGTTTGATGCATCACTGGTCCCACATTTCTGTTTCTTCATTGGAGGAAAAGAATGAAAAATAAAAATTAACCAAGTTATTTTTATTATTCTTTTAAAGGTCCCAAAACTTAAATTTTTCTCGAGACCTACTGCGGTCAATGTGAATCCTCCATTATGTGAATCTTGGCACTGCAGATTCAACGATGCCCTTATATTTTTAATCTGAGCACTGGTTCAAAATTTATAAAATGACGCTCATGCATTTACTGAATGTACCTTAAAAAAAGTTCAGAAATTCATTCTGGGCACTCTGTGCCTCAGAATCACATGCCATTAATTTTTTCAGAATCGTAATAATTCCATATAATTAAAAAAATACATGGAAAATATGGGTCTTTAAAAATCAAGAGATAAGAAAATATCCAGATATGATCAACCACAAGAATTATTATAGATTAAAATAATTTGAAGTCATATCAACTCTAATCCTTATAGGTACTATCTCATGGGAAGTAAGTAATGCTCAGAGTACCAAAAACCCACAAATTCTAACTTTGATACCCCATCTATATATATTCCTTGAAGGAAACCAAGGTTTACCCATGTAGACTCAAGTATCAATTAATCTAATCTACTTAGCTTTTCTTTAACACTGCCTCTAGGATCCATTAAGTGGAAACCTCTCATCAATAATGTATGTGTATCAGTCGAGGGGGTCCCACACATAATCATCCACTTATATCACACCACCATTCTAAAAACCCATAGGGGGACCCACACCTTGACCAATAATAGATGTCAACTAATTGAGTACAAACCCATAATATCTTTACTAACCCATACATGGAAACCCACATACATTATAGAATATGTAATGGAGGAATCATGACCTATTAAGTCAAACATAGAAAATGAGGTCTCATTTTTATCCAAGGATAGTGGAACCATTCCCCAAATATGTGATGGAGTACCAAACTCTATCAGAAACATATGGGGGCCTGCACCTCATTGGTTATGAGGTTGTACCGACCCCGTGTCAATCTCGAGGAGTCACACCCAAAGTATGGGGGTACTAAAATATAAGATTAATATGAGGGACCCACACCCCAAAACAAACATGTTTCTAGAGGTGTACCAACCCCTAAAATAATATTATCACCACACTCAAACCCTTTTCTTGTTCTATTAGATCTATGGAGGCTAAAATGATTAGATCACCTCAAGCCTCGCCTCTGATGTTAAACATAAGTTTAATATCATGATTTAAATGTAAAATGATTAATATGGACTACTAACACAATCTATTTTGATTCAAATGCAAGGAGAAATTAAAAACCATTAAGGCTATAAAAGTACATGGCATGTACCATAGGGGTAGATGGTGTGTATCCCCTCTAAGGAAGTCTCTTCATGTGCTAATCTCCACATTGAATATTGTAACACCCTATGATTCTAGTATATAATTCTCTTTGAATAAATTTTATATATTTCATATCTTGTAATACATACAACTCCAAACTAAAAAAACATGATATATTTTATTGATATAAAATATTACAATAAGAGATAAGCATTAATATATTATGATAACACAATATAAAACATCATAAAAACTACAAGTGGAATTAAACCGTAATTAAATAAAAAATTCCATGAAACTAAAATTGGTATCCTTATGGTTTTTATTAAATATCATAACACTTCTAGTAACTATGGAAATAAGAAAAAAATTAGAAATACAATAGAAATTTTTAAAAACAAGTAAATGACTTGGATGAATGAATTTTAGAAAATCTTGTACACCTATATATAAGAATATAATATGATTGTTATGGATATAGTTATTGGAAATATAGTTATTTGATATATATAGTCCTTACATATATGGTTGCTGTATATAATTATATCCAATATGTACATTGAATATTTCCAATTTTTGGTAACAAAATAAAAATGTAATATTCACAATTAATAAATAATTCTAGATAGAAATAGAAAGATCACAATATTTTGTTTTAGAAATAGTTATCTTTATTTATATATTATTATTAGAGAATGATTTTATGTTTATGAAGAAATATTCTAATTGTAATGGATTTATAAAACAGAGTAGTTAGAAGACAAATAATGTGATGTGATTAAATTCCTTTGATATTAAATTAGATAGTTTTTAAAGTGTTTTTTCCATTATTTTATTTATTTTTGTATAAAAAATTAAATTTATCACTATTGAATAATGTCATTAAAAAATTATATTTTTATATATATAGTCAAATAAATTACAATTCATCTAATGATTATTATTTTTAATGAATAATTATAAATTTATTTTTGGTCTTAAAAATATATTTTTCTAAAAACTATTTATGTGTTACACATTTATTATTTTGAAATTGATTTTAATCACCTTAATAAATTTAATCCAATAAAATGGAATTCCTATTTTTAATAATTATATCAAAATTAGTTAATATTGATAATATTTTTTTTTATTCAGAAAATAAGTTACCAAGGTAAAATTTGGACACCACGGTAAAGGTTATAATAAGGTAAAGGGACATAAATCATGGGTGAATACCTAAAATATCACAAAAATTATATTTAAATGGATGGATAATGGAATTATAAACCTATCATAAACCTTATCTATTATTTTTTCACTTGAGACCATTTTACTTTTTGAAATGACAACCTTATACATTCAGTAATGGGTATTTTTGAAAATGACACTCAAACTCACCTACAAATGGACCCCTCCTCTGCCCATATAAACTCAAAAATTTCTTTCTAATTTATCTGGAATCCCTACCCAAATTATCTCAAAAATGATAATATTCCATTTTTTTTACTTATTATCAAATTATGGAGTCAACAATTGTGACCCCTAAAGATTTTTTAATTTAATTTAAAATAATTTAACCTTTTTCCATATTTATCATTTTACACAACACTGGAGATAGATTATTTTATATTAAAGAACATTATTTCTCTTGAGTTATACACAACAGCACCTTAATCATGAAAAACATGCAACCTAAAATTTAGCTTTATCAACACAAAACACCAAGGTTATCTTATGTTTCATGCAATGATGACTTTCCTCATTGGCTTGCATAACACACAAGGACAAGGCTTACTAAACAATAATATATTATTAAAGTATGATTATTTAATATAATAAATTATAACCTAAATGATAAATTATTGGTTATCAATAGTATTAAATAATTAATGAAAATAAATAGTTTACATAAAATAATATGAATTGATAGGTTTCCAGTTAATTATAAATGAATATGAAAACCGATTGAATATAAATTGGAATATTATTATATGGTGAAAAGGCGATATTCCCCAAATAAATTAAATTAAATAAAATTAGTGAGTTATATTAATTTAATATATATGTTATATATTAAATAAAATATTTTTGATATTTATTCAATAGATTTCATTGACATTAAATAAAAACAAACCCAATTTTATGCTTAAAACATATATTTTTATAAATGTAGTTTTACTGCCTTTTACTGGAGAACGAATTGTAAATCCCAATTTTTGAAATTTAATAGAATTAATATGTCAAAATAAAATTCATCTTTGAAATTGAAACAAAAAATTATGTTAGTTTATTTTTTTCTGTAAGGTTTCATTTTTTAATGAATAGTTAAAAATACTGAATTGTTGTTCAAAACTGTTTTTTCATCTAATTTATTTAGATGTATAAATTAATTTTAAATTGGTCTAAAAGTTTAAATAGATAATATTTTTACCAATTAATATAATTTAACTAATTAAGATAAATTTATTTTTAACCTTGGTTATAAAATCATACAAACCTTTGAATGGTTTTACTTTAAAAACCCGCATTATTGACCCCATTGTGCGATTAAATTTAAATTAATTTCAGCCACTTCTATGATTTGAATATGGAAAAATGGATTCCATGTTTTGATTAAAAATAATTTATAATTTATAATAAGGTAAACTTAGATTTTCACTAAAAATAGTTTTGGAAGTAATTAAAATTAATTATATCGATTAATGTAAGATTATGCTTAACTAAGGACTAATCCTTAATCTTAGGGTCCTAAATTATCTATAAACTTGTCCAAAATAAATTGGTTGGCCATATATCTACCCTAAAATCACTTTTATATACTTTTTAACATTATTTTGTCCAATTTTAACATGAAAAACGTGGCTGGAATTCTCTCTTCAAATACTTAAAAGAGTGTCACTCCTCCATCACTATAAAGAGGGATCCTTTCCTTAAAATTCTTCAAACGTCTCAGAAAAATTATCAAAAAGGATATACCAAAATATATCCCCAACTTACGTCCATTCCTCCTTGAAAACTCCTTTTTGGAATAAAGTCTCCTATAGAATCCTTTTGGCCTAAACCAAAAGGAGTTATCTGATTGAGAGGTATTGTCTTCTCTCAAACACTTCTTTTATTTTCTTTCTCCACCCCCTACACTCTACTTATTCCATACTAGTATAAAAAAACAAGTATATGAAATATACTATGATGTTTTTATGATAAGTTTTTGACCCAAACTTATACTCACTTTCATCTAATGGGTAACAAACATACTATTTATGTGTACGGTGAACTACCAACTCAATAAACAGTGATTGTTCATTTTTCTTTTACAGCCTCTCATGGTGGAAATTATGATGGAAATTATGTTTATATATTTCAAATATTATATTTATTTTTTCTTTAATATTACTATTTTTTTACAACACATAATTTTTTTCTTTCCATCGGGTGTAAATACTATAATTTTGTTTGAGGAAGTGCGAACTACCGCCCCCACAAAGTGATGTGATTTGTTCACACACTGTATGGAATGTATTAAGGATGGGATTAGTGAAATTATATGTTATATATAATATAATAAATATAATTTAATAACGATATATATACATATATAGATACTTTTATTTAATTTTCTTTCTATCTTTGAATATGATAATAAAAACAGAAACAACATTCATGCATACGTAAGTCTTACCATCTCCATGAACGGTATATTCCATTTCATAATTATATATTATGTAGATTATTATAATAAAAATATACTGAATATAAATTATATTTATATCATGGTTTACATTCGTAAAATCTTGATATAAGTATAAAGACCAAAGATATAATAAATTAAGACACATGCAAACTATAAAGCGAATATTACCCGAAGTGAAACCTTAACATATGATTGTTAACAAGTGGGTAATATATGGTCATAATCAAACCATATATGAAATTATATATAATAATATGGTTATTTAAAATAATTATAGTAAATTTATATTTACTATATAGGTGTTTTTTATGAGTACAAAGACTGTTAAGAAACAAGGCAAGGGGATTTCATCTCACTTTTTATTTTTGTGAGATACATGATTTATTCACCACCCATTCCTTTTGTGTGGTTTCTATACTACCCAGAGATTTAATAGATGATTATTATATTTAAATTTATATTTATTTACATTTCCATTCAATGAACTTTATTACATGTTTTTTATGTTTCAATATTTATCAAATCGGTGAAATTATTTTTTCTCAATTTTCTTTCTTTGAGACTCATGTTTTGTTATGCACTTAAATTAATTTTAAAGCATATATATTTATATTTTACATGATATATTAGGAATATACATATTTTCATTATATTATAAGAATAATGTAATTTAATTTTCTTACATGGATAGTATGATCTCGTGTTTCCATGGGATGAGAGTTTATTGAAACAAGAGCACCGCTTTTCAAGATTATTTATGTTTATGCTTCCTTTAAGGAAATATTATAAAAGATATATCAAGAAAATATATTAATTTTATTCTCCTCTGGTTATTCATTATGTATTCTGGTATTTGGTACCATTTTTTATACTCTTTTGTACATAATATAGTCAAGAAAGTGTTATTAAGAAAGCCTTATATTACCATCTCTTCGGTCACAAATCTATGTTCCTTCAAAACCTTGTTTTCAAAAAAGGGTTTACAAGAATTATGTAACATTATCCAATAATATTTAAAATAAAATTTTAACCTTTTTTATTTTACCAATCTCTTTAAAGTAATCTTCTTGTATCATCCTGAACAATCCATTTTTCTAACCTTTTTACCATGAAAAATGAATTTTTTTACCTCATATGACATGTATTGATTTACCCGTCATCATTTATATAAAGATTCCTTTTCATTTTTAAAAATATAATTGTTAAGATAATTTTTTTTAAAAGTAATTTTTAAGGAAAATTATTTTAGAAATGTTTTCAAGCTTCTTTTATATGTTTTCAAGGGAATTTTTTTTCAAATTTTTTACAATACTTATTTATAAGTATTTAAAGTATTTTTAAAGAAATGGTTTTCAAAAAATTCAAGATTTATTTATAATTTTTCCAACTGTTTTAAAAAGAAAAAGTTTTTCAAAATGTTTTGAAGCTTATTTTATAAGTTTTCAAGGAAAAATATTTTCAAATAATTTCAAGTCTTCTTTATAAATTTTCAATGTATTTTCAATGAAAATTATTTTCAAATGGTTTTATAGATTAAAAATAATTTTTCACTGAATAAATGATATTTTCCTCAAGAAATATTTTAGAAAGATATTTTAAAATTATTTTCCATCAAAGATTACTTCCATTGATGTTACTCATTCACTTTTAGAAAATGATAAAAAAGTTCCATTCATATTCTTTCTATGAATGGGTTAATAATAATTTCATAGTATTTATGAAACTCGTTTACCTTTCATGAGATATATATTAATGAAATGTGTTTCCCTTTCATGGGTTATATGTTTATAAAATTAATTTCTCTTTCAGAGATTATGATTTTGATGAAACAATAATGAAACCAGTATCTTTTTCCAAATGAAAAGTTATGAATACATGATTATGATATCCATTTAAATTCATGAGTTATATTATGGTTTTTTATGATTTTGTGGAATATATATGTATGATTTCATTATGAGATGAGTGGGACCTATATCTCCCTACAATGAATTGGGTAAAGATTTTTATCTCATTATATAGACATAGTTGGTATGATAAATGAACTCTATTTAGTATTACAGGGCTATAACAAGAAATGAATTCGGTTCAATAATACAGGTATAAAACTAGAAATGAAATCGGTTCATTAATATGAGGCTGGAATGAGGATTGAACTCATTTCAGTAATAAATGTTTGAAATGAAGTGTGAACCTGGTTTAGTAAAGGAATTTGTCCACTAAGATGTAATTGGAAACAATGTCTTGACTTCTATAGAAATAATTATATATTCTTATATATATTTCACAATTCTATTCTTTATTCCTAAGTTATTATTTCAGGGATTATGTTCTTTATTTCCTTAATATTCATGGATTTTGAACTACTAAGCTTTATTCCATGATTCACATATATGATCTTTGATAAGAAAGGTGTGATCTTCTATATTCATTATCATGTTATCATTACCTTATTCTCAATATTATGCTTACATATATACTTCATTTACCCATAATATTAATTTTAGGTCACCCATTTTTATGTCTCCTTCCCTAGGTTATGAAGACATGTATTAAGTATGATGTGTCAAAGAAGGGTGTCAGTCATGAAGAACCTAGTGGGAAATAATGTAGCTCTCTTATATATAAGTGTTTATGATTCCATGTTTACAAAGGCACTAAACTAAGATGGTATTTTGGCATCTATTTGTAAATTTTTTTAAGTATTACACATATGTTATGTAATGTTAATGTTTGAAAACTGAGGGTCTCTATATAAATCCCTTATTTCCAAGAGGATCTCTAGGAGTATATTCAAGAATTCAATGTAAGTGTTATCTTTTAATTAATCATTATTTTATATATTATTCATCCACCTCCTATTAAATATGAATTTCCTCTTAAATAAAATATTTTTGAATCCATTAAACGTCAATAGAATTGGTATTATTATTATAAAATAACATGTTCTTACTCATTCAATCATTTAACATCTTTTGGTTTTGGTTATTTTTACCACATACATGAATAGTGTTAGAATGTTTACATCATGAATGGATAATAAAACATAAATAAGGATAATAGTATTTAGTAATTATAAATTTAAGATTTTTTTACAATTATGGGATGGAAATATATATAGTTCTATTTGATAATAAAATAATTTTTTTATTAAATCTAAATTCATAAAAAAAATATTTATGTGTTCCATGTAAACAATCACCATAAGCTACATTAAATGAACATTAGAATAAAAAAATATATCAAAAATATATATATAATCATCATAACAATTATATAGGTGATGAACTCATAATAAAGTAGGAAGGACCAGAACTTCCAAACTGAATCACACTTGGGAAACAGAACTACTGACAAATGAAAATTAATTTCAAATATAAATAATTTTAAAATGGGTAATATGGTATTTTAAATCAATTTAATTATGTAAAATAATTAATGCTATTATTAATATTTATGATTAAGCTAAATTTATTATATATGGATTGAGAACACATCCCACCCGGATGAAGTCTAAGGAAAGGGTTTCTTTTCCAATCACACTTTAAAATTAGGATTATTTCTATTAAATTTACATTTGGATAAATTTTTTATAATTTCTTGTAAAATACCATATATTTTATTATAAATTTTTTTCTTATGATTTTTACATGTCTTCATTCCATTTAAACTTCCCTTTGTTTTATAAATAAATTATAATTATTTTTATAGGTAAAAATAAACTTATTGCTTTTTTTTATTTGAAATCCTTTTCCTCCACTTTAATATTATTTTAAAAAAAATGTATTTCTCTATATTTATATTATTATTGAAATTAATTTTATATTTTCTTTGAATTTATATATAAAATAAATAAATGAAACAATTTTTATCATTTTTCGCATTGTTCATATTTTATTATCTTTGGATTTTTTTCAAAAGTGTTAAAGGAATAATTTTTCAAAATTATATACATGATTTCATTTTCCTTACATCCACTTTAGTTTTCTATAAAAATATTTCTCTATAGTTTTTCATTGTTTTCAAATGTAATTTTTATTCCAATTTTTTTTATAAATTATTTCCATTGAAAATAAAAGTTATCTAAAATGAAGGATATTTCTTCTTATTTATTAAATTAATTTTCTTATGCTATTATAAAAGTATTTTTTATCTATATAAACAAATATTAATGTTTATTATTCTTCACTAGGGATATTTTCTAATATTAGCATCCATCTTCTTAATTTTGATGTCTTATGAGCATTTTTTTGTAGAAAATTTCATGAAATGGGTTTCTTTTCTACAGGTTAACTAATAGATAATAGAATTATGAGTGTTTTAATGTTTAGGAGGCACAAATATGTATGGTTTTTCATTATGAGATTGTTGGGACCATAATTATATAGCCCTAAAATGAACTGGGTAAAAGTTATATCTCATCATATGACATATATGGTAATGGGTAGTGAACATAGTCCACTCTAGGTCTTTCCACACTATATTTATTAGATTGGAGAGTAAACCCAATCCACAATAAGTCTTTATCAAAAATGTTATAATTCACATAAATGTGATCCATGAAAAGGGAAATGAATTTATATGATTATGTATGTGACATATTCTTATGTCATGGCTTTATGTTATGCAACAAACCAATGTTTTGTTCTCATTGCTTGTGATTATAGACTTATGATTCCACACTCCTATAAATCATGTCTTATGTTATTCAAAAGACCTATTCCATGACTCAGGATTTATGATCTATGATTTATTGGGTATAATTATATTATGTAATTTACATAATCTTTTATTATTTTCACATACTCAAATACTCATCTTCTGCCCATTTATGATCTTCGATTGATATCGCCTATGTTTACCCATGTTGAGAATTTGAGGTCACCCTTTCTTATATTTTCATTTCCTAAGTTATAAAATAGATTATTATGTTTGATATCTCTAAAAGGGTATCATGTGACATGAATATATATGGTATGTGTTAAAGATATTGTAAAATAAGTTTTTTTGTATCAAATATCTAGAGACACTAAACCTATAGGTTTTAGGGTGTAATTTATTGTGAGAATTAATTAATATTCATCTAAAATACTATAATATAAAAGTATGTTATTGTTGGGTAATCTCAGTTGGTATCATAATGGTGTTTAGTTATTTTTGTGGATTGAGTACTAAAAAATAATATGAAACCTAAAATAACATATAATGAACCAAAAGTGATGTTAAATGAATCTAAAGTGGCATGGGTTGAAATGAAGGTTTCATAATTTAGGACATCTTAAGATTTGATTTTACTTATCATGTGATTTATTACTATGATTATCTATTAATTCTCACAGTAACTATTTTGGTTTTAATAAGGGGTGAAAATTAAGATAACAAAATTAGGGTGGTGATATGTACACTCAATAATGAAAACATCTTATTTGAGAATTGAAATATAAATTCTATAAATTAATAAAAAATCACTAAATCAATTTATTTGTATCCCAAAACATTAAATATTGAATTATTGGTAAGAACTCCAAATTGTGTGATGATTGTATCCAAGTCTAAAACTCCTCTCTGATTAAATTTTGTGGGAATTTGCTTCCTGAAAATCTTGACATTCTTTCTTTAATTGAATATTATTTGATTATGGGAATGTATTATCTCTCTATATATAGAATAAATGTAAATTAGTGACCTAAATAAATTTTATTTCATATTCCAAATTAACCCATGATAATCAGTCAATAGAAGGTTTATAATGAACTCCTTATAGAATTTAATTCCCTTATATGGGTCTTCTTACCAATCAACGAGTGAAACATAGCTCAAACGGTTAGGGAAAATCCTTATTAAAGATATTTATATTTTTTGAGAAAATGAAAATGTATTTATAGAAGATTTTCATTATATTCCCCCAAATTGTGAGCCTAATTTTTTCAAAGAACACATACTCAGTACGATGCCTGTATCAAAGAATCCATATCGAATGGCCCTGATTGAGTTATAATAAATGAAGAAGAAACTCCATGATAATTTGGATAAGGTTTTTTATAACTAATTACATTATCATGAGATGCACCATTTCTCCTTGTTAAGAATAATAATAGATCAATGATTCTTTACAATGATTATCTTGAAACTAACAAGATGACAACCAAGAAAAAATCTCATCTACCTCATAATGATGAATTGTTAGATCAACTACAAGGATCTCAATAATTTTAAAATATTGACCCTGGATTTTCATATCATTAATTTTTTGTAAAGGGGGGAGATATATAAAAAATAACCTTTTGTAAAAAAATATAATATGTTAATTCATAGAGATGACATTAATACTAACAAATTACAATGATTTCTTCATGGATCTAATAAATAGAGTATTATGAGGGATTATCTCAATAAATTTTTGGTAATATTTATAGATGATATTATTAGATATTCCTACAGTAAGGAATAAAATAAAAATCATTTTAGGATTGTAATAAAGACCTTGGGAAAGGAGATATGGTATGAAAAATTTAGAAAGTATGAATTCAAACTATATAAATTATCCTTCTTAGGTTATGTAATAACAAGTGAGGGTATATCTATGGATCCTTGAAAGACAAAGATAATTGAATAACGGTCAGACTAACCACTGTAACCATGATCCAACGTTTTATTGGATTGAATGGATACTAGTGGTGTTTTATGAAAAATTTATTATCATTTTTAGATAAACTTAACATGTTAACTCAAAATAGAGTCAAATTCATTTTGATAGATAAATGTGAAGAAAATTTCAATGAGATTTAGATAAGATCGGTCACTACAATTTTAATCATATTACCCTACAATGGAGAAGGGTTTTGGTATACAGTGATGCATAAAATAAGGTATTGGGTTGTTTGACCATGAAAAATAACAATCTATTAGCATATTCCTCATGTAAATTAAAGTATTATGATAAGAATTTCCTAAAATATGATTTTGATCTAGTAGAAACAATATTTGTGCCAATGATATTGAGGTTTTTGCTCCATAGTGAAAAGTATGATATGTGTGTGTGTGTGTGTGTGTGTGTTTATACTAGTCACAAGATATTGAAGTATATATTATCATAGTAGGAGTTGAATATGAACTAAAGGTAATTTTTGAAGTAAATTAATGACTATGAATGGTCAATACATTACCACCTTGGGAAGGAGAACATGGTGGCTGATACTCTGAATTGGAATGGTCATGCTACCATATACATGATGACAGTTAAAAGAGACCCAATACTCAAGGATTTGTTATGGATAATCCTTGAAATCATAAGAGAATACAATAAATCCAATATTTTCCAAATTACTTCTCAACCATAAATCTATGTAAATATTAAGGAGGATCATAAGAAGATGTGGTTCTATAGAATAAGGTAAGGACTATTCCAAAGTTCAACATTTACAATGAAGGAATAATAATTTTTATAAAATGAATATTTCATCAATAAATACTATAATTGAAGGAGATATTGGATGATTAAAATAGATTATAATTCTTTAATAATATTATAATTACAAATATGTATAAATATATAAATAATTATTTATTATGGGACAACATGAAGAGGGATATTTTAAAATTTATAACTAAATACATGGTGTTCCAGTAAGTTAATGTAGAAAGATAGAATTATATGTTGATGATGAAACTAATACCCATACCTATATAGAAATGGTAAAACAACAACAAGGATTTTGTTTTTGGTATTCTTAATTATTCTTAATTCCATAATACCATTTGGTTTGTAGCTTGTCACATTATGATGTTATCACTTTTCATTTATATTTTAGAAAATTTCTCACTCAAACAAGTTTCCAAGATATACATAATGGATGTTTTATGAATTCATGGAGTAAGAATCTCAATTATAAAGATATATATTTCTCATGGAATGTTAAAGAATATTAAAATGAATCTGTGACACATTAAAATTTAAAAATTTCAATGGAAGGGCTATACTAATAATAATTTATGAGATTTGAAGTTTGAATTCAGAGATAAGGAATTCCTATGAATAACACCATAGAATAGGGTTATGATATTTTTTAAGAATGGAAAATTGGTCCCCATATATAATTTACCTTTTAAAATAATATATAGGTATGGTATCTTATCAACTTTCACTTCCATAAAACCTCTCTCAAGTGAATGATGTGTTCCATGTATCACTTTTAAGGAAGTACATACCTGATACATCATATGTATTGAACTCCTAGGTTATATAGTTAGAGAATGTTCTCACTTATGAGGAATAACAAGTAGAAATATTTTATTATTAAGATAAAGTAAGAGTAAACAATACCACTTGCCTAGTTAAAGTTATCTGGAGGAATCATAAGTTTGAGGAATTAATGTAGGAACTAAAGGATGTAATAAGGTATAATTACACTTCTTTATTTGCTTTAGGGTAAGGAAAATTCAAGGGTGAAATTATTTTAAAGGGTTAGAATGTAACACCCCTTGATTTTATTGAGATAAAATATTTCAATTCAAGAAAAACATGAATAAATTATGACAATTTAATATAAAACCTCATCAAGAAAAGTAAAAGAACCATAAAACCAAAAGAAAATATAAGAAACACAAACATGAAATACTTATCCACATAGTTTTCACTAATGATCATACCTTCAGTTATAACTATAGAAATAAGGGAAAACATTATAAATATAATATAAATATTGAGAATAAAGTAAATGGATAGGATGAATAAATTTTAATGAATAATTTATGGATATATATATATACGAATTTAATATGAGCGTTATATATATAGTCATTGGACATGTAGCGAATAGATATAAACAGTCATTAGAAATATGGTAATTCGATATACTTGTATCCAATAGGTGCATGGAAGTTGTGTAATTGTTGGTAACAAATTAAAAATAATATATTTCACAATTAATAAATAATTGTATAAAAAATATAATAATAATTTATTATAAAATTAAGTATTTTCATTCATTATATTTTATTTTTGAAGTAATATTTGTTGTGTTGAAAGAATTATTCTAATACTTAAGGATTGATAAAATTTATTGGTTATTAGATAAATAATGGTATGTGATCAAATTAATTTAATGTTAAGAAGGATAATTTTTAAATAATTTTTTATTATTTTCGGTATTATTTAGTAATTATTAATGTCGTCACTATTGAAGAATGATTCTATTACAGTATACTTATTATATATATCAAAAAATAACTTACAATTCTTATAATGATTACTATTTAGTAATTAATAGTAATAAATCTATTCTGGGATTATAAATTTATTTGTCTAAAAATGGTTTTTATGCATTATACTTTTCTTATTTTGAAATTGACTGTCATCACTTTTAGAAATTGAATCCAATAAAATAGATTTTATAATTGGAATAATTATATAAAAATTATTTAATATGTTATATAAACTTTGTTAAACATCATTTAAAATTTATACCTTGCTTCTTTTTTATTTACTATTTTTAGTCTATTTTCAATTCCTTTTTGAATTATTTTTCTATCTATTTTAAGTTTCAAAACATTCTAGTTAAAAATTAACCAATCCAAGCTCTTTAGGATAACTTGTAATACTCATGTGATTGACCACATACTATCATTTTCTAAGATTTACAAACATAGTGAATGATCGATCAGACTAATAAATTCTAAATTTGACCACTCATTGGATATAACGATAGTGGAGTGTGCATTATAAGTGGGTTTCACTAATCCAAAACTGACTAACTTATAATTTGAAAATTTTTATTATAAAAAGAAAAGGGTGGATATAGGAGAAACATCATGGAGATATATAGATGTGAATACCATTGGTGTAACTATGTATAACATATTTACATTCCATAGGTATAGAACCAACTCTTGAATGTGTAATCAAAACCTCTTCCTAGTCTCATTTTGAAGATAAATAATTCATCAAAAAATTATCCCCATGCCAGGTGTAAAGTATATTCACTCATTGTTGGAGCATGATTATATAGGATTTGATAATTTAATAGATACTTCAGTACCAGGGGAGATCCTTTATGGGTAATATAAATCTAAATCTAAATCTAATTTGAAACTAGATAGCAAAATATTCTTAATAGAACAGATATTTAATCTAGTTAACAATGCATGTGCTTCAGTGATGAGAGAACCACCCAGGCCAAAATACATCAAGAAATCCAGAAGAATAGATCCCATTATATCTAAAATAATACCACCTTCATGCATGGTTCCTATAGAAACTCGATATTTTCTGACATAACTAGTGCATCATTTTTAATATAAAAAACATAATAGTGATGCAAATCCTAGATCCAAAGATTTAGTGTCTTGGGAAAATTTTGATCATACATCACTTGTACATAATAAAACATAAGATTTCATATAAACCCTTCATATTTATCCTTTTAAAATATTTCATTCTCCTAAGTACATGTAATCACATGAGTATATACATCAATGAAAGGGGTGAGATAAAAGCCCGATAAGAGGAGAAATAAAAGACATAAATGAATAGAACATGGGTGAGAATAATAATCATCATCATATCATAATCATATTATTATGATAATAATAATGAGGGAAACATTTGATAAATTAATGTACTGTGTAATATTCATAAAAAAGAAGCATCATGTCATAGTATCCAAATACCACACATTGTTGTGAACCAGTCTAGCATCATGTTCACACCTAATATATGTACATAAATCATAAAATCATCATTATGAATAAATTTTTCATCATCTTCATTAATATTACACATAATCTCATGAGATACATAACATTACCGGGTTAATTGGAGATTTATATAATTCTGGTCCCACCCGCCACATCATAAATTCTCATAATCATGCATGCCACATATAACTAATAATAATCATAGTCATGAAACAACCCATGGAATAAAATGGGATTCTTAATGATTTCAAAAATAATATTTCTTAAATAAACATTGGGGTTCTAAAATTAAAAATTAAAAACATTTTTTTCATAAAAATTATCATTCTTGAATGAAAAATAATCAACTCAATATGGGTCAAAGATGTATTTTGGAAAGAAAATTCTTTTTGAAAAATATTTGTATCTAGATTAAAAATTATTTTTGGAAAATAAAAAACATGTGTATCCAAAAAAGAAATTTGAATAATAGTGAAATGATATTTAAGTAATATTAGGTGAATATCAATACTGAAAATGATGATAAATATGGATAACCCAAATAAAATGAGTTGGGTCCGAGAATCCTTTTACCTTAAATCCTACTTTATTTCATCGCTTGTATTCCTCTAGAATAATAAACTTGGGATTATTAAAACATTGAATCAGAAGTGAATTATTTTAATTTTATCACTATTTATCAATTATAATCATTGAATTATATTTCTTAATTTTTATGTTTTAAATTGAGACGTTTTGATATCATGTTTTCCTTAAAGAATTCCCATTTTTCATCGATTTCGATATTCTATTTAGTGTAATTAATACATAAGTAAAGGTAATTATAGAAAATTAAAATAAATATATTTATATATTTATATATTATAAATAATTTATTATAATTATCCATAAGGTTAGAATTATAAAAGAAGTTTCAAATATCCTCATTTGTAGTTAACAAATGGTTTTGGAGAACATCATCCAAAAGAGGAGAAAGAGTGGTATAAAATATAAATACTTAAAAAATATAATTTTTACAATAGGTTAAAATCATTAATATAATATTAACTCATTTACTAATTAATCTTTGAAAAAAAAATTCAATTAAATTGGTAAAAATATAAGAGAGGAGGAAAATGAAAGAAGTGTTGATAAAAACTTATTTTTTTTTCACAGTGCTACTTCTATTGTATGGCACTAGACTTCTATAAGGAATGGAGTTAGTATTCTCTAGAATGTCACTAAGAATTATAAGGTCTTAATAGAGTGTATTTGGGCAGATATTGTTCTTTTTAAAGTGAGGGAGGAGTGGTTTCCCCAAGGGAGTGGTTATTTGTACTTTCAGAGAGGAGTATTTTAAGAAACAAATTTAAATAAATTACTATATCCAAAGTAAAAATTGTAATAGTGATATTTTTAAAATATTGAATTATAAATAAAAATATGTATAATTATTTAAGACTTTAAACACCTTAATGATTATAATTCACTAGTTTATTAAAAAGAAAAGTGGAAAAAATAAAAATTGTTAATTTAAAGGAATACTTTTGACTTTGGGATTTGGAATGTAATTTTTATATTTGGAAAAAATATTTATTTTATTTAAATAAATAATTTATCAAAATAAATATGTTTTTGTTGATCCTAAAGTTCTTGAAAATATTAGATCATTATTACATCATGAATGGTGTAATTCAAGTGGCACATGTTATGCAAAAAACTATATTTTTATTATTCATATGAAAATTGAAGTATTTCAGAAAATTACCAAATAAATCAACCTTGAACATTTTTGAAATGATTATTTCCAAAATAATAGAAATTTTATAAAAAATTATCTTCTTAACAAAGGTAATTTTAATATTTAATATAAAAATTATAATATTTAAAAAAATAAATTAAAATAAAATTAAAATAAAATTTCTGTATATTTTACTTGAGTTTTTTAATCAATATATTTATTTTACAGTATTATTATATTTTTATTTAGTTAAATATATCATGATAAATATTATTAATATTATATTTTTTTATTTTGAGGTTACATTATTATTCTAGCGATCATGTTGCTATTCCCAAAGTTCATGTTACAATTCTAATGGTCACATTACTATTACAATGATCAATTTACATAATGCGCCTGTAAAGGGCTCTTGTTCTTGGGTTTTCTCTCGTCGTGGCCAGCTCCTTCGCGGTGGACGGCACGATGCTTCCTTCTCGCGCTCGGTGGGTTGGTGGTGGTTCTCCGCCGTTGTGGCATCTGAGTGGTCTTCTCTTTGGCTGTGGAGATGCTTTACGGGCCTCTGTGGTTGTTGGCTCAGATCTGTGGGTGTAAGACAGGTCTTGTTAACGGCATACTCTTCAGAGCGCTTCTGGATCTGATCTCGGAAGCTCACTATTTTCCTGGGGAGATTTCGTGTTAGAGGGTTACGCTCATGCGTCGGTGGTTTGTTGGGTTCTACCTCCTCTCAGGTGAGTTCTCTCGGGTTTTGTTGTGCCAGATGCGGTTGGTTTGTCTGGTGGCGGCAGGATTTTCTATTCTCTGGTTTTGTTTTTCTTCTGTGGCGTGGTGAATCTGCTGAAGCGGGTTGAAGGTGGTGCCATGATGGAGCGACGATGATGGTGTTTATCTTCTGTTTTTGTTCTTTTTTAGGGTTTTGAACCGCAGTGATTTTTTAAAGGTTGAATCTATTCCTAAATGGTTCGAGGATGATGTTTTGAGTGCGCGGATTGTCTTGCGTCTACGGTGATGGTTTTGTTTTGCGTCAATGATGCGCTTAATTTCTGGTGAATGGTTCGAAGATGGATGCTATATGTTGTTTCCTGGCGATGTCGGTGTGAAGTGAGGAAGACAGATATGTTCCGCCAGTATCTCCGGCGACAGCTCTGCCATCTTCCCAGTGAATGGTGGCGTGTGGTGCTCCGGTTTTTTCCCCGGCGTTCTGATGGGAGGCGTCGTTGGTTTTCACACTGACTTGAGGTGTGCGACTCGAAGTGGACACGTGGATCAGCTATTTTGAATTTTGAATTTATTAAGCGGTTTTTGAATTTTCAGTTTGAGTTGTGACGTGGTTCCTGGGTTTCGTCTGTATGGGTACCGGCAACCCGCAATCCGGCTTTATTAAATGAAAAAAAAGGATTGGACAATGATCAATTTACCTCCTATAAATAATACTTCATTCCTTTATTAATTATTCACCATAATTTCTCTCAATGTTTTATATTTCTATTTTCTAAAATTTGGATTATTTTACTAATATTTTGTTTCATTTCTATAGTGTTTTTTATGGGAGTGATGATTCTAGTAAATTGGGTTTATCTATATTTTTTCATTATATTTTTTCTAATTTTATATTTTTTATCCTGTAGTAATATTTATAATATTAATGCATTTAATTTCTAACTAATATAATGATTTTCTTTAAGAAAATAAAGTGTTTTTGGTTTCTTTATAACTTGTATGTGTATAATAATTATAAAATATAATATAGAACACATTTATTTCGGAAATAGTTATAATTTAAAAAGTTTAGTCCATTATAGTTCCTTATACAGAGGACCATATGAGTTGATTTTGAGTCTCTTTGAAGAATCTTTTCAACACACCTAGTCCATGATCCCTTCTATGCTAGTAGATGCATCTGGCTATGGAGAACAATTGATCTTACTCTCAATGAAATGAGGGGTAATAATTTTCCTACAAAAATTAAATAGGGAAATAACTGAGGATTAGAATTTCTCTTTGATGCATAAATTAGTGATTTTAAATCCAATGTGATATACTTTATTGTGTATCTATCATATCACCTAGCATCCAATAATAAAGATGATACAATGAACTTATGAAATCATCAACTTTCCTGAATTAATATAAATACATATAGAAATATAATGGTTTATATGAATGAAATGGGTGTTTTCCCCTATGGAACCTCTAAATTATAACCATATATATCTATCCCACTCCCCTTCGATAAATATGTGAAATATTGATTCCATTTTTTTCAATCAAATGACACATCTATTTTGATGCTTGATAAATTTCATTCTTATGCACTTCAATATCCATTAGTATTTATTGATTACATATAATCCACATAAGGATGTTCATCTTGATAGGGATAGATTTCCACAAAATACTATTGGTATTATCATCCCTAATATGTTTCTATTAAGACCCAATTTGATTGAATCGCTTAGAGGGGGAGGGTTGAATCAATTTTCCTCTTTTTCTTTTATCAGTTTCTCCCTTTTGGAACTCAACCCCTTAAAACAATGAATGTTATAGATCCACTTAATGGGGTCTCTCAAACTTTCTTGGTATGTATAAATAAAAAGATAAATCACAGTACATGATATGTACATGGTTTGGAAACCTATGTTCCTTACTCCCCCAAAAATGAATTCATAAACAACTTCACAAATATATTTAAAATACTGAGTCCACATAGTGTTCAAAATCCACTTCTAGAATCCACTAGAAGATACAACATCTCTATAATATATTATCTAACAAGGAAAGACAACACCTGGTGATAAATTCACCTCTTTATGATCCTCCTCCATGAATAGATGGATCAATGGATTTTTACATGTAATTGTTCATCAAGAATGTCAAAAATCATTGACAAGGGGATGTTGGTCTTGATACTTTCTCTAGAATTTGAATTAAATAGATCTTATCACCTTGATACAGAGAGCATGATGCCTTAATAGCACCGCTCTATGTGTATAGTGATCTTCCGTCTTTTACTTTTATTCTCGAAGTCTATCACAATAATTCATCTTGTATCTTGTGTTTTAGGTGTAAGTTTCCCTACGTCAAATATAGAGGCCATGCACCTAGCCCAAAATCACTTAGAAATTTATTAATGGGTTTTATAATCCACCCATTAACTCTTCAATGACTCCCCATGATTTACACCATATTTGATGCAATGTAACTTCTCAGGGTTCTTTTCTCTCATCATGTAGTATGGAATAATTACATATTTATTCCACCAAATGTAACACTAAAAAATACCCTGATTTAATGTAAAATCATCACCGAAAGTTAAAAAAAATGATTATATAAGCATTCAAGTTATATTCCAACATCACCAAAATTATTTCTCCAAAATTCCATGTGTCACAACCAGAAACACCATGAACCATGGCCTAGTGTATAATTATTGGTCATTTCTCCCTCAAAACTTCAAACATCATAGGCATAGTGTCCTATAATTGGTCGTTTATTCATCTAAAACCACCTATCAAGAACATATTCCTTCACTATGGGTATGGGGATTTATTTTTTTCATCCTAAACTATAGTCCATAAACTATCAGCAATATCTTCCTTCGGTTCTCAACAAGCATTTTTTCATCCCTGTTTCTCATATGTAGTCTTCACAAGAACCACATCTTGCACCACCTTCTCAAAATTCATATAATCTATGAAGTGTAATTCTCATACTGCATCCTTCACTATACATGTAGTGGGATGAATCATGTTTCATAGATAAACCACAAGTTCACTATGGGGACCAATAATTTGTGGCCTCTGTCTAGCTTCCAGTTTGAGCATCCTGACAGAAACATGCCCTCTACTATGGGTGTGGAGTTCTCCAGGCTTCTTTTCCAGCTTCATTGTGGCCTCAACTGGGGAATGGACATTCAATTATTGGGCATACTCAACACTACATTCCTTATTCTAAGGCAAAGTTCTCTTTCATTACTCCAATATGGTCTTCTTAAGTCTTTAAACCTTATTTTCAATAAATTGAACACATCTTTCAAGAAATCCAACACATCTAACACAATAATTTAGTAAAGATAACAATCTCCCTATTTGTTTTTTTTTGCAATAATATTCTTATTCTCCTAAAATTCCTACTCCCTATTATAGAATATAAAATTAAAAGGTAAAATAATGGGGTTTTATTCATCATTAATTCTCAAAAATCTTCTCCTACCTTTTTTATTTTGAAGAGAAGAATGAAATCACAATGTTCCTTAGAAAATATTCTTTTATAAATACACTCTAAGTATTTCAGGGATAGTTCAGTGTAGAAAATTAGAGAGATGTAATCATTGTGTTCTAAGTTTTACATAAAAACTAATCAAGTGATAACATGCTCAAAATTATCAATATCAGGGTTTCTTTAAGAAGATTTAACATGTGTTTCCTACACACATCTTAAAACATCATCAACACAGTTTAAAATCATGAAATATATATCCCCCTTTCTCTCAAATATTATCAAAAAACACTCCCCCTTATTAAATATGTTCATAATATGTAGTAAAATTGTGATTCACATACCTTGTTTCTATATTTATCTAATTTATCTGGAAATTCAAGGTAGATATTTTTTTTCTCAAGAGAGATCCACCTCAAGGGATGAACTCATATCCTATTAATCATGGAGAGATACACTATAAAAAAATCATCCTCTTTTATATCTAAAAAATTATATCCTAAAACATATCTTTCAATTACATACATATTTTCAAAATATAAAAAAATTAATAAAGAGGTACCTCTATGTGCCTTAAGAAAAACCTTTAGGATGAGAATATCCTCTCAACCAAGGATATTATTTCCTTAAAAAACAAAACCATTCATGTGTGAAGAATATTTCTTCCCCTCATAAATCAATACATCATCACAACCTTATGATTGATGTGTATTTGTAACAATCCAATTTTATTTACATATTTCACACTTCTTTAACTTATCACTTTTGGATGTCTTGTCAAAGGAATTATACTCTTAATTCAACACAAATATATTTCATTTATGTTTCATCCTCATATTTTTACCAAAACTTGACCTTTTTTATTTCCTCTTCCAATGTAAAGACATGTTTAAATAGCATGAGTAGGTTTTGTGCATGTACCTTGTACAACACCAATAAAATAACTTGAAAAGTGATTTTATTATCCGGATTCATAATTTTCAGAATGGTGTTTATTTTGTACTCCTTAAGTGTTATTTTTCTTAATGGGTTGTTATTTTTAGGGAAAATTCTTTTATTTATTATATTTTTATTGTTTTCTATCATTATACCTAGATTCACTTTGATCATATACACTATTAGAAACAAAAGTTCTATTTTTGAGCTGAAGATGTGGAGGCTTTCCGTGATCCTTTGGTATTCAATTTTCATCATCATAAAAATATTCTCCTCTAATATTTATAGGCTTATAGAAATTTTATATATCATTTTTTGAATCAATTTGAGTATAAAAATAGATATATTGGGTATTTAATAGATTTTCTTTCATCAAATTCAGTTTCTCCTTAAGATCTCATGTCATATTCTCTTTCTTGTACATATTTAACTTTTGACCCTTAATTTATTTTACATGTTCTAACTTCCTTTTGGTCATATCCTCTATTTATTAATTAAAAATCCCTTTTCCCTTTTTACCAAACTCAGTCATTTGAGTAGCCACTCCCTTGTTCTCATTATCTATATTTTTCTTATCTTTCTTGAGTTGTGATATCTACTCAAGAAAATATTCCAACTTACCGTAAAGTTAAAATTCATGTTATATTCATTTTTATTCAACTAATTCACTCTAATAATGTTGTGAACCTTTCTCCATATGAGAAATAAGATTTAGTTTACTGTTTTAATAATTGGATAAAATATCATCCTTTTTTAAAAATATTAATATGTTAGTGCTAGGATTATCCCTTTTCTTCACCATTTTATTATATTGGGGATTTACTTTTTTTTATTCTTCTAATTCAGATTCCTCAACAAGATAATTTGGGAAAAATTTTCAATATGAACAAAATTTTTGAAATTAAATAATATAAGTCATTTATTACCTTTTTCCTTTAATTTTCCCTTCAATAATTTATTTTAAAATAGATATATAATCTAATTGAGATCTTCATCATCTTATGATTCATTGATGTCTTTAAATTTTTTACTATCCTTTTTTTCATGGATTCAAAAAAAGCTTCAAATTTCACTGGATTCTAAAAATACAGTGCCTTGCACATTTTATGAACAAAATTATATTATGTAGATCATCAAGTGAAATATTATCTTTATCTAATAATGTTGATACATGTGGATAAAACAAATCTAGAAAATTACTCATAAACTTCTTCACAATAGTTGAGTCATTAAATTTCTCACCCTAGTAAAATAACTATGAACATATTCATATTAATCTATATTAATGTTATAAAATATTATCCTCTAAATTTTGAGTCTTGATTCCTATACTTTGAAGTTTTTCTCATATTTTCCCCTCATTAATCTCATATATCATTTATAGTTTCAAGACCCATCACCTTGGTGTGGACCTTCTCTGTGAAATACATAAAAATATCATATTTTTCCTTTAAATCTAACTCAATATTTCATTTATCAGTACGGTCCATATGATTTTTATTGGAAATAGGTGGAAAACTAGTTATAGTAGTATCACACACCTTGAGGTTAAGAGAAAGGAGGTAAGGGGGTATCCTAGTCCTCCAACTACGGAAGTTTATTCTATTAAAGATAGAATCTCTTTGGATATTCACAAAATTATAATTATCCATTTATCAACAAATTATCCTAGATATTTAAAGGTAACCTCCCTCAGATACCATTTGTTAGGATATGAATTAATTGGATCACTTAGAGGGGAGGGGTGAATCAGTTATCCTATATTAATTTTATGATTTTCTCACTTTTTGAACTAAATTTATTAAATTGGGGATGTTTCTCAATCCACTAAATAGAGTCTCTCAACCGTGGCTCATATAAATAAATAAAATATAAATCACATAACACAATATTTACAAGTTTCAACACCAATTTTTACTCCTATCAATGTTGGTTAGTCCCCCCAATATAGATTCATCTACTATTTCATAAACATTTTTTAAACATTGATTCCACAAAAATGTTCACACCCCAATACTAGAGTCCACAATTAGATAAAATGACTCTTTAAAATATTATACAACAAGGAAATACAACACCAACTGATCACCTCACCTCTTGTTTCTCTTCCCCAATTAACAAATGGATCAATAGGTATGTGTGTGTGTTTATTATTCAAGAAGTTAAACAGTCATCGATGAGTGTCTACTAGTCATTTGACTTTCTCTAAACTATGAACTAATTGGATATTAACACCTTAATATGAAGAGTTTCAAGTCTCAATAGCACTACTCCTTATACATGGTTCTCTTTCTTATTATACTTTGATTCTCATATTTTCTCATGAAAATTCTTCTCTAATATTTTTTTGCAACTGTCAATCATCCAAACACAAATAGAGAGTTTATACACCTGGTTATAGGAATCCTGCAAGCACCTTAATGGGTTTCATAAACCACCCATTAACTCCTTATTAGCTCAACATGATTTTCAGTATAACTACTGTAACGTAACTACTCATAGACCTTCTCTATCATCAAGAATGTGGAATAATTCCACATTAATCCCACAAAAATGTAACACTGAAAAATCCTCTATTTTATTCTTGAATCATGTACTAAAAACAAATCCAATGTTTATATTGTCTTTTAATATACATTCAAACATCACCTCAATTAATTACGTTAAGTTTCACATATCACAACCTAAAATACCTTGTACCACGTCATAGTGTTGAATTATTTTTCATTTATCCTTTAACACACAGAACAGATTGTGTATGGTCTCTTGCATCTATCTTTTTTCATGATGAACCACCTATAGACCATGGATTTATCACCATGAGTGTGGGTCTGACCATTTTTTCTATCCTAGACTATAGGTCATCACCTAAAGACCATGATTTCCTTCAATGATCAATTCCTATTTTTGGGCATCCCAATTTCTCATAGGTAAAACTCACAACAATTGAGGCTTGAATCATGGACATGGTCCATCCAATTTTCACCTTATCAAACTCTATGCCATAAATCTCGTGAAACTCTAAGAATAGACCTTCATTATGCTCATATGTGGCTTAACCATGTTACATGAGTGGACCAAATGTTCACCATGGGGACCACTATGATTTGGTCCCAATCTAGCTACCCATTTTGAGCAGCCTAGTAGTAACACATTCTATTCTATGGTCATATCTTGTTTCTTGATTATTCTCTATCATAACCATGGTATCATATAGGTACTGGTATTTCCCATGTGGGGTAGTCTCAACACACCATGATTTATGTCAGGGCATTCTGCTCATCTATAACTCTAAAATAATCTTCTTTGGTCTTCAAATCTTATTTTCAAAAAATCTAACACATATATCAATGAATCCAACACATCTAACGTAATCATTTGGGGTAGATAA
The DNA here is from genome assembly GCA_963277665.1 of Viscum album. Lineage (NCBI taxonomy): Eukaryota > Viridiplantae > Streptophyta > Magnoliopsida > Santalales > Viscaceae > Viscum > Viscum album. Next base: position 1,570,661,428 of record OY728126.1, read on the forward strand.
TAGTTTCACATGAATAATTTATGATATTTCAAAGAAGATGAATAATATTGGATATGAGGATGTTAAGATACATGCATTGGGGTCCTCAACCAGTTGAATGGAGGAATTCAATGGACTTTTATCATAATTGAGAATAGTTTTAATGAAATATGTATAAGAACTCACCGAATTAAGTTAGATGTTTGGAAATAGGAACCCTGTAAAGAACATGGTTTTTCTAAACTAGTTATCTCTCTAGTAATAGATATCTTCTCTTTTGAATATCCATTGATGTTTTTCATAGATGATGTGAATGAGTAACAGAGGTTGTTTTATAGTTTATAACCCTTATAATTCATCTTGATTTAGAAAAAATTTAAATTTCCATATTTTCTGTGGATAAACTTAGAAAAAATATATTATCCAGAATATGAATCCTAGACTAATTTTTATTTCATGAATTTCATGTTCTTGTTGATTCTTATAATATTGATACATCTTTCCTCGATGTCCTTTTACAAACTAGAATAACTATCTTAGTGGTTTATTCCCTCCTATTGATATTCCCATATGAAATTGATGAAAATGTTCTCAATTATTATGATAACATATTTTTGATCTTGAATGGAAAATAGATCATGCATAGGGATGGATGAAATAACATTTTTGATAAGAGTGGTCATACCCCTAGAGGAGAGAAAAAGTATCTTCTTGTTTATTATTATTACTTGTAATTATATTGATAATTCCCTAAAAATATTGAATTTGAACTATTTTTTTGATAATGGGGAATCCAGATATTCTATTTGTATGTTTATTCTAGCAATACTAAGCTGATCCCTAATAAATTTTTCTTCCCTTCCAGTGTCTTTTTTAAAGATATAGACATTTTCTTAACTACATTGATACGCATTCCACTCTAGTTATTATAATAATTTTATATCTATTTAAATATTTGAATTTAATTTCTGCTAGACTTGATGGAGAATAAAAATTTATCCACAAATAATAAATAAGAGATTTCAATGAAGCCATACTAACCTTTATACAGATGAACCAACCATCTTGCAATTCTAGAATTAATTTTCTTACATAGAAAATACTTGTCCATGATAAATAAGCTTAATAAAAGTGGATCTCCATAGTGAATATATTTAACCAACTTAAAGAATCTAAACCCTTTCCCTATTATTGATATCATGAAACATGGAAAATAGAATCAATTAAAGAGGAGGTTTAGCACCATTATGAGAAAACACACTGCCTGAGAGCTTCCAAATGGAAGTTCTATTATAATATATCATTTGATCTCACCACTTCTATCTTGATCATTATTTTAGATCCTACAACACACCTAAAAAATTCAGTAACATTTCATGGAATATGACAATCACCCTTGAATGATCCTACCTTTGAGGAAGCCATAATGTTATTATAAAATATTAAGAGGAAATATATTAGATAACCATTTGTTGAGGATTATTACAAACACCTTATATGGAAAATTATGAAAACTAATTAGGTTAAATTGGAAAAAGTTTCTAGGATGAATCAATTTGAGTATGATAGAGTTGGTATAAAGTTGATACTCAATATGTGTTCTCCAAGTGATCTCCAAATTCCAAGCATGGTCCTGCCTAGACTAAGATTACATCATAATATCATCAGAAAATACCACCCCAAACAATTCTAGATATATATGGAAGCCCTAAATCATCAGGGTCATAAACATTGTTGGGTAATTTTTTAATTTGAAGAACATAATAAGATTATCATAAAGGTTATACTTTCAAATAAAAGTGATGTGAGGAATATAAAAAGGCCTCACACATATCTGATGATAACCCATGTGACAACCAAAGTATTTTTATAAATAGATCAATTTTATGTTTCATTAATACTCGTGTTGTGAGTTTATATTTATTCAATAAATGTTTATTCTAAAATGTATAAATTTTTATTTTATTTCAAAAAAAGATATTATTTAATCAATTTTATGTAAATTATAAATTTAAAATTATTAGTTTTCTTTCATGATATAAAATATGATTTATTTAAATGTTAAATACATTTTCTTAACATGATTTAAAATTTTAGTCTATTTAAAGATTTATTATTAAATTAAATAAATATTTATATTCATTTCATGGATTTATATTGGTTTTTATTATTATTATATTATTATAAATAATTTATTAATTTATGAAAAAATAATAGGGTTTTCATGTGAAAAGAAATATATGTTTTTCAAAAAATATAATTTTAAAATATATTCAGTTTTTGAAAATTTATTATTTAATTATATTAGATTAATTTTAATAAAATGAATAATATATTTATAATTATTATATAAAATTAGGTGGAAGTTATTTTCTAAAAAAATTATAAAAAATATGATATGGTAGTAAATAGTAAATGAAAAATTTAAGCGTAGTTTTTTATTACAAAATATTGTAAAAGAATAAAAAGGTTGTTTTTATTTCAAAATATTTTTTAAAAAAAATTGTATTGTTTATTTCAATATTAAATATTTATATTAAATATGATTATATATTGATTGATACACTTTAATTTAAATTTTTTTCAAAATTAGAGTTTAAATTCAACTAGAATTTTGCTTCCTATTATTATATTTTTATCTAAAATAATGTAAAAAATTATAAATACATATGGAATGTGGAATATATAATAATATACTAAAAATATCATATAATATTATCTAATTTATATAAATTAACTTTTATTTTATGTTATATATGAAAACATTTTTTGGTGCACACACGATGCTTATAAAGCATTGGAAAAATAAAAAATAATGTTCTTGAGATAATATTTAATATAGCAAAAGGATTTTATCATGTTCAAGGATAAATATTATTAGTAATAAATAATTTTTATTAATATTTTGAATTTTAATATTATATAACATGTTATTTATCTAATTGATTACCTAGTTCTTGTACAATGTACGTAAAGTCAGAATTCATATATTAAAATTCTTATCATGATATAATTGGGAATAAATGATTTTATTAATGGTTTTAAATGATAATAATTATGAATAATAAATTATATTTATGTTATTAATTTATTTTCAAATTTTAATTATATGATAATTATCCAAAATTCTTATTGAGTATCGACACAACTCTTGTATAATGTGAAGAAAAGTCAAAATTGGTGGTTTTAAAAAAATTAAAATGATATATTTTGGATTAATTATGGTGTTTCATAATATTTATGATAAAACATTAAATTAAGAAGTGATTTAACTTTTTAAAACATAATTTCATAGTTCTCTAGATATTTTATAATTCTGAATTTTAAGAATATCCGTAAAGATAACTTTAAATGATATTTAATGTTAAAAATGATTAATAAAATAATAAAAAGTCAAAAAAATTATCTTGAGTCAAGTGAGGTTTTTTAATGGTATATAATATCATATATTTTCCATTTATGATCCACTTTTCATTTTAAAATTACATTCATAGCCCTTAAATACAGAATGATTTCTAAAATGCAATCAAATTTTTCCTATAAATGGGGACTCATTCTATCCTTTTCATAATGCATTTAATATTCCAATCTCTCTCCATATTCAACCAAAATAACTCTCTAAACTTCCATATCCACATTTATAAGTATCTATTATATCCAAAGATCATTTATCTAATGGATTTAGACTCAATAAAAATGAGGTTACTTAAAAAGAAAGGCGATGGTTTTCAAGATTATTTTTCCGTTCATATTTATGATTTTTATCCTTAAAAATCATTTAAGAATCAGCTTATTTATCCAATATAATTACACTCTCATTGTAATTCCATATTTTTTACCCCTAAAGGATTATAAGCCACCCATTACCTCTAACCAAACTAATTTTTATAATCTATTACAATACCAAAAAGTTAATTTATGTAACATATAATTTTTTTCAAAACTCAAATATTTATCAGGTTATTTCTTCTTTTAAACTATTTTGGAAATCATTTCTCACCAAGGTAGTTTTACACTACCTAATTAAATGATTATGTTTTCATAAACTCGCATATTTTAAGGATATTCTTAAAATTTTATTTCATGATTTAATATAACATTAATTTTAAATTAATTTCAAGTTTATGAATTTGGAATGTGATAATAAAGATATTAACAGTAAACAATCATAGTCATTTATTTCATAAAAAACAAGATTATCAAGGAATATTCTATGAATGGTAACTATTCCATGGAATGGTGAACTCTCCTATATCTGGAATGATATGGAAAAATTCCTTTACACTTTTAAAGATTATGGGATCATTATATAATTACCTTAACCATTGAAATTATAGTGAAATGGTTATAGATATTATAAATAAAACAAAATAAAAACAACTGATGTTAATAATACCAATTTAGTAAATTAATGAAAATTTCTTGTAAATTAATTAAAATTAATAACATTAAGTAATTAAACATGGAAATTTTTTTGAATAAAATTAAAATTTATATAATTTTACTATTCAAGAATTTAGACATATATTAAGTGAGTCGAGACTCAAGGTAAGAGTTTAATTTCTAATTCTCCAAACTTGTCAAGTATTTTTTTTCATTTAATATTTTATCTTTTATAACTAAAATTCATAATTTTGAATGTTTCCTTAATATATTAAATTCATTTATATTGAATTTGTGGTCTCATTTCCCCTATTATAGATTTAAAGTTCTTATATTACTTTATTCATAAGAGTTATTTATTATTCATTCTTATTCTTATGATAATATTCTCTATCATCTTCCATATATATCATGTTTTTATATTTTTCTTCCACTTCTTTGTTATTTATTCTATATCTCATTAATTTTTTATTTTTTTCTTTATTTTTTACTTGATTTTATACCATTTAAACTATAGAGGGTGAACACCCAATATTCCATAATCTATGATAAATTGTGTTAACCAATAAAGTTATTCTATTTATTGATTATGGATACATTGATAATTATTATACTTGTTATTTAAATATGTAAAATTTTGATTATTAAAATATATTGATTACATTTTGTATTTTTTTTTTGATAAATTTCTTATGATAAATTCATTGTAAATGGGTTATAACTTATAGCCTATTACTTTGTGTGAATTTAATTAGTAGAGGTGTTCAGAGGAGGTTCCCAATAGTTGGGGAGTGATTGGTGGTGCTAAAGATGAGAAAATATTACAAGATGATTCTTTTAGTGTGGATTGTTGTGTTGCATCATAATGTGTATTGGATATAGTGTGGATGTGTCGAATATAGAATAGGGGAGAATCGAGATGAGTTTTAGAGCTAGTTACAATTTTGGCATAGTTGTGGAATGGAGAGTGATTGTGGTGTGGAGGTGTGTTACTTAACCAATTGGTTACAGAAAAGGGTGGTAAGCTATGACATAGTGGCTCAAGTTTATTTTTTCTTGGGTTCTACCTTTTTAAGTGTGGATGCACCATGGAGAAAGACTATGGCATAACCACCTCTTTAATTATTGAGGGTCTGCATTGTAGTGTCTTTGCATGTACTGTGGTCACCTCCCCATTTTTTAGATCTATGGTTTTGAGATAACCTTATATATTAGAGTCACTTTGACCAACCCCGACGTGGTATAGTACCTTGAGATGTACTTTGATCCTCCCCATTTTGATCTATTTTGTGGTGTGGTGATGTATGTTGAATCATGGTGTTTTCTTTTCTAAACTGATTATAAATTCACAAAACCATAAAACCCCATCATTCTATTGAACTAATTCTCAGTTCATGGGTGAACCAAGTACATACCAAGGATCTCTTTCTTCCCCCTATTATTAGACTTCCTTTAACACCAACCATTTTATATTGATCCAAGGTAGTTTTAGGTGACTATACTTCCCTTATCCTATCTATTTCTTATCTGGATAATATTTCTTTTGAGGGAAAAGTATTGTTTTGATGTTTTCTTCGTAAGAAGATGTTTTGAAGTGTTGTGTTTAGGGTGGTCAAGGTGTTCTCCATTATTGTGGTACTTGATAGTGGCCTTCCTCTTACTTTAACAATGTGCAGTGAATCATAAATATCTTTTTTAGGTAGGGGTAATTTGTTTCTCATTTAGTTGTATCATATCGTAGGATTTCATGTGTTTGTTATATTTTGGGAAGATTTTTTGCATGGGTTTAATGAAGATAATGAATTTGTAATATGAAAATGAAAGGGGTAAGGGTAATGAAATCACAAGTCTTACTACTTTGATGTTTTGTTTTGTAACATTGCATGGTTAATGTATCACTAAAAATAATGGATTTTAGGATCCTTTTTTATATTGGGAATTTCTTTTTTTGAACTATTTTGTGTGATTTTTTTACATCACATTAAATGAAATTATTTAACCACTTATTTCTAGTTAAAAAAATGGTTTACCCTAGAATTTATGTTCAATATTAGAAATACCTTAAAAAAAAGAAGTGTAATTGATGAACAACACCTTGCTAAATCTGAAAAAAAAAATGCTAAGGAAATGTGAACTATTTTGTGATGTTTGGTTGTGTTGTGGTGCGGTGATGTGTTATTATGATGTGGTGCGGTGATGTGGTGAGAATTGGATGTTGTGTGTGCCTATTTCGATGTGTGGTTGTTTTGTGAGGATGGAATTGATGAGTTGTGTGGTTGTGATATAGGGTGGTTGTCATGGGAAGTGGTGGTGATGTTGTGGTTGTTGAGGGGAGGTGGTTTTAATTATGTAATGGTGGATGTATAGAATAGTTTTTATGGTGAGGTGTTTGTGTTGTGTGGTGATGTGATATGATAGTTTCCCAGGTAGTATCGGAATTAATTGGTTAATAATGAGTGGTTATGTAATGGTTTGAATGGTAAATGAATGAATGGATTGAAATGGGTTGTGTGGTTAAATATGGTTTATCTATAATGTGAGATAATTGGGATGGATAATAAAAATTGTTCTATAATTTGAAATATATACAATTTCTTAAATTGAGAAATAAGATGAAATGAATCTTGTGGTGTGTGGCTTGATATGTGGTGTTATCCATTCAGTGGTGGAAGTGAAAGTGGTGGTGTTGTGAGGTTGGGTGGTGATGTTGTGAGTCGATTAGTTATTTAGTTATGAACCCATAAGTTTGGATTGTTTATGGATATATATATATATATATATGAACCTTGTACATTCATTATGATTTATATATTCACCCCACCCATGTCGAGCACTCTATTATGACAACAAACGATTTTGGTGGTGTTTTTTACAACATCTCAGTGGTGAGGATGAATAATTGGTTACCTTTTCTTACATGCTCTCTCTTCTAGGTGAGTTAGATATGCATGGGGTTATGATGAATAGAAGTCAAAAAATGAAATATTGGTTGTTCTATGATGAGATGATGATATAGATTATGGTGGGGTCATGGATGGTAAGAGGAGGGGATGAGGTTTATTTCCTTTAAGTTTATGATACCCTACTATTTGGGTTATGGATTTTATGTGATGATATAGACCAAGTATATTTTGGATATATGTGATTGGATGTAATGGACCGGGTGGATATGGGTGAGATATGATCTGATATGATGTGATATGATATCCCAGTTTTCTTTGGGAATGATGTGATGTGATGTGATGGCACAGGTTTCTTCAGGAAAGATGTGATGTGATGTGATATGATGACTCATGTGTGTTTGGGAAGAATTTTCATATTTAATAATTGGGAGTGCTAGGATGTACATCATTTAGGTGTAAGAGTGGAATCCCAGTGGGAAAGAAGTGTGGGGTACCTTTATCGATATGCTTCTATTTATATTATTATAATTGGATGCATTATTTGGTGAGAATGACTTAGTGAGGATGAGGTTGAATAGTTGGCCTTCTTAGGAGCTACTGGTTATACTATTTTCCCAAAGGTGTATTATTATTGTATTTTTCACATGTTCACAAGGAACTTTGGGTATGATGCAACATGGTATACATGTATACTATATACAAACTATTTTCACGTTTCCAAGAAGACTTGATTGAAAATATTATTTTTTAGATTTTTGGAAGCCGCTTTAAGTATGGGTGGTAACCATAGATAGACATCAAGCTGGAATAAAAAATACAACATCCATAAATGAAAATTGAACTTCAAAGTGACAAAAACCGAGCCTGCGGGGCCTCGATCCAAGAGTCACCCGCGTCACGTCGCCTGCCATCTTCCCTCTTCCATCATCATTGGAACAAGGACCACCATCAGTGCCATCCATCGCCACCAGAGCCAGTGACCGGAGAATTCAAAATAAAGGATCCCTTCAACCACACAATCACCCCATCGAAAATAATCCATTTGTTCCAGGAGAAGCAACTCATCCCGAAACAAGAACCCATCCACCATGAAGCCTTCACCTATCGCTGAAACCGAGGCTAGAATCCCACCCCCATCCCACCCCCAACCAGCCATGGACGCCAGAGGAACGAGGCCTCAACGGAGTCTGAATCGCACACTGGAAGCAAGAGGAGAAGAAGGAATTATCCAATGATGGTGACGTCGCACAAACCCAGATGAACTTCGAACATCAAAGAAAAAATAAAGAAACCCCTTACCACAAAGACCTCTGAAGCCGAACCTGCGAGGGAAAAAGAAGAATATCGCCACAAGCAAGAACCAAAAATCATGTCTCCACCTTCGAGACCACGCACCACAGCCAGATCTGCCCAACGTGCCCCCATCCGACTCTAACGCAAATCATCAACCTTCACCGCAGTAGTAGGAAGCTCTAACATTGAACCCTCACCGCGCCGCCATGGAAGCTTTGTCCAGATTTTAGGATAGAGCGGGGAAGAGGCAGGAAAACAGAGAGAATAAGAACAAGTCCTGGAAGACACGCTGCCGTAGGAGAGACACTGCACATCACAAGATTGCTGGGAAGAAGCAACGAAATGTAGTCGATCCGCCACGGGTAAGAGGAAGGTGGCGGTGGGGGGAGGAAACCCTAGAGTAGACCTCCTTACGGGAGCATTTCCCCTGGATCTACTATACACCCTCAAGAAGGATTTATTTACTATATTTTACATTTATAGCTCAGGATTTAGAGTTTTTTTGTTTCTATTTTAGTTTTTTTTTTGACTATTTTTGTAGAGATTCTTGTATTTTCTTACATTTTACATGTATTGTTGGATGTTTTTTGTTTCCTTTTTTCATTATGTCAGGATGTTGTTTGTGGACTATTTATCTGATCTTCCAATACTAGTATTATAGAGGTTAATGCCTCCCATTTGTAGTATTTTTATACCCTTGTTTCTAGTCACCAACCCGGGGCGTACTGGAGGTGGGACTTAGGGTAATTATCTCTCTAACTTCATTACTAGCCTAGAAGGATACCTTTGGTGGAAGGGGATAATGACCGAGTGGTATCAGAGATTTTATTTTAGGGTTGGGATGGAGTTTAGAGTTAGGAATAGCGAGGATTTAATGGGTTAGTAAGGAAATGGTTACAGTTGATCTTGGTGCATGACATAGGATAGGAAAGAGCAGATAGGAAACTAGATTTTTGATACCCACATAATCTGATCCAAGGACTCTGAGCCTACTGAACAACTAAGTGTTTTGATTCCACCTATAGGGAAGATACCTTGGAGAGGTACATGCATCCTGATAGACATGTGTTCTTATTTTAATTGGGTAGTTTCTGGAAGATAAAATGATTTAAATGATTCTTAATGAAATTAATTTCTACTAAGATTATGAATTCATTGTTTCCCTTTTCATCTACAGCTCTCGGTCATCATCTATATGTGGTTCAGGAAGTAATGGTTCAGAAGACTGATATGGTAGATCGCTGGAGGGTTGTTATTATTGAGGAAGAGGATCCATGGAAGAAAGCATTATGTGCCTTTTAGTGGTAGGATTTGGGGAAGTCTGAGAGAATTATCTTTGATATGGAGATAAAGAGATGGTTGGAGGAACTTGAGATAGACTTTTAGAATATGTTCTGAGTAAAGTTTCTTTCATCAGCCTCAAAGTTTTGAATTGAAATTAAATACTCTCTCTTCAGCTATGCTGCATGTTTGTGTGGTATCTAGGAATCATGTTCAAGGGTCTTTTTTATTTCACCTCGTATATATTTCCTAATGAGGAGTCCTAAGAATAGAATCTTGAGGAGGCACTTCAGCCTTCAATCTAGTATAAAGTTACTTCTTTTATATTTCCCATATATATGGAGGTTTAGAATAAAGAAGTGGTAATATACCATATACAATCATAAGGAGTTTTACAGTGATAGGGGAATCAACAGGGTTTCTTGGGGAGCAGATTTTTCTGTGATAAGTCTCAGTCACTAGGGCCTTTGAGGTTTTGACCAGTGGGGAGTTAGCCTCACCATCTTCTTTTCGATCCATCTACGTCTAATGGTTTATATGATTTTACTAAGGGAATTAGGCTATTATTATTTGTTTTTTTTGGGTTCATGGACATCATCAAAGACAGTTCCAAGTGGTTCTTGTTGCTTAGTATAGTGGAGGTGGTTTGGTTCTGTCTCATTCTTAGCTGAACTTCCAATGAGGGTATTTCTATAGTAGAGGAAGTAGGATTATGCTATAATGATAAGAGATATGGTAGGAAGAGGCTAACTTCAACATATTCCACATTTTATAAAACCCTGACATGAGCTTGGTTATGGAGGTTTCCATTAGTAGAGAGTAAGAGGAGCTAAGCATGGTTAGTTCCATGCAGTGGGGGTGGAAACACCAGAGGGCCCAAATATTGTTAGAGGTATGATTGGGTTTTCATATACCATTGTTTGTACCTTATTTGATTCAGGATATTCACACTCTTTTATTTCACTTACTCTAGTTTGTTAAATGGTACTAGACATAGAGAGGCATCCCATTCCCTTAGTGTTTATTATTCCATCAGAGGGATAGACTAGATTGTTTTATTTATTTTGGGGGTGCATATTGATGATAGGGCCACATCAGTCATTTGGTGATATTTAATCACTATATATTCCGCCATATGAAACCATTCTCTATATCAAATTGTTGTATTCTATGCATGTTGTTATCAACTACTTCCATATTAGAGTCATGTTCTTGTATGTGGATAATTAATGTGTGGGTTTTGTTAGCGGTCATAGTTTTCTTGTTGGTAGAATATGTGTGGAACCAATTTTTCCCTTGTATGGATGAGTTATCTATGAAGTCAATAGATGTTGGGATGGAGGAGTCTCTCCTAGTTTTCATTGATTTTCTAGATATTTTTTATAAGAATATTGTAATGTTACCCCCTCAATGTGATTTTGACATTGGGATGGACTTGCATCCTAATGCTTCTCTAAGTTTGATGTCTCCTTATCAGATGGAACCTTTTTGAGTTGTGGGAGATAATAATTATCATAGATAGTCTAATAAAGAAAGTTTTTATCCATACCAATGGGTCATTATGGGGTGTTGTAGTCTTATTCTATAAGAATGTGGATGGTTTTCTGAGGCTGTGTATAGACTATCAGAGGATTAATTATGTTAAAATAAGAAATTTTTAGCCTCTTCCAAGTATTGATGGTATTTTTAACTATTTTAGAAAAGCTAGTTGGTTTTATAAGACTGATCTATGGTTTGGATATCACCATTTGAGGGTGAAGGATAATGATAACCTAAAGACTACCTTCAGATGTAGGTATGGGCACTTTGAGTTTGTGGTGATGTCATTCAGTTTCATGAATGCACCAATTATGTTCAAGGAGATCATGAGCATCATGTTCTATGAATTCCTAGGCTATTTTATAATCATGTTTATCGACGACAAATTGATCTACTTGAACTTAGAGGATAATAATGGGTATTATCTTAAAGCTATATTGAAGGTTCTTTAAGGCCACCAAATCTATGAATATTTGTCCTAGTGTAAGTTATAGACATGATAGGTCCATTTCCTTGGGAATGTGGTGTCCCAATAGGGTGTGGTCATGGACCCATCTAAGATCAAGGTAGTTGTTTCTTGGTAAGAACATAAGAATGTGTTATAGTTTCATAGTTTCCTTTTTTATACATGTTATTTTCAGTGGTTCATGTCTGATTTCTCATAGATTTAATCTCTTTTAACATATTTGACCATGAAGGACCATGATTTCACCTAGACTGATCAGTATTAGGAAGCATTTGACTACCTGTAAGGTATATTGATCAGCGATCCAGTGCTTTAGTTCCCAAAATAGGGAATGGTGTTTGAGGTGTTTTTTGATGCTTTTTATTTGGGATTTGAATGCATATTGATGTAGAAAAATGTATTGATCTCTTATAGTTTGAGGAAGTTACATCCCCAAAAGTGTAACTATTCATCCCATGATCTGGTGTTAGTGGGGTTTGTGTTTTTTATGAAGTTATAGAATCATTACCTCATTAGGGATCATTTTTTGGTCTTCATGGGTCACAAGAACTTAAGATTTATCTCTTATCAGTGATATATGAATCTGTAAAAAAAGAGGTGGATGAAGTTTCTTTAGAGACTATAAATTTTAGAGATCCAACACCTTAGGAAAGTTGAATGATGTAACCAATGAATTGAGTAAGAATCTAGGGATTCATATTCTCTAATACTCTATAAATTCATATAGGGTCATGGAGGAGTTGGCAGCCCAACACTTAGATGTGATGGTGGTTGATGGCAGTAGTTTCTTGCTTTTTATGATAGTATAGTATTCTATAATATACTAGGTGTAGGAGTGTCATTGGGGATATATAGATGAAGAAGTGTTGTGTGATAGTGTTGGTCATGGTTATTCTCTAGAGGGATAGACATGGGATGGTCAGAACTAGATTTTATTTTAGGGAAGGTTGTTTTTTTCTAGTAGCAATGCATAAGGGAGTTATTCATGAGTTTAAAATCTCACCTTCTATAGTACACATTGGAGTATATTATATGTATCATGTCCTGAGGATTCAATTTTGGTTTCATGGGATGAAATGGGAAGTGTAATATTTTTTGGCTCAATGTCTACTTTTCCAGCAGGTAAAGGTCGGGCACCATGTTTTAGGTGGTTTGTCGTAGCCCTTGGATATTCCTGAGTGGGAGTGGAATTAAATCTTAATATACTTTGTCACCATATTACCTTGAGCTCAGGGAGGCTATGATGTTATCTAGGTATTCATGGGTTAGTTTAAGAAATTGTCTCACTTCCTAGAAATCAAGGAGTTTGGAGACATAGATGTTTTGGAAAGTATCTATATGGATGAGGTTGTGTGGATTCATGAAGTTACAAGTTCTATTTTCTCAAATTTGAATTCCCTTTTTACATTGTGGGTCCAAAGGTATTTTTAGAACACTTTGGTAACTTAGTTACATCTCATCACTATTTTCCACCCTTAGATATATGGGAATATGGAGTGTACTACCCAGAATCTAGATAATATGTTGTGGGAATGAATCATTTACTTTAGTGGAACTTAAACAAATAACTTTCCATTACTCGAGATTACTTATAACAACAAATATAATTCATCAATTGGAATAGCCCCTTTTGAATACTTTTATGGATGACTATTTCATTCCATTTTTTGCTGGGTTGATACTGGGGAGTTATCAGTTCGGAGTCCTAATAAGGTATAGAGAATGCTAGATAAGGTTTAGGATGTTTTTGAGAGGATGAAAGAAGTAAAGTGCCAGCAAAAAAATCAATCAAATTAGCTGGCCCTTGGAGTTTGAATTTGGATACCATGTGTTCTTGAGAGTCTCCCCTAGATTTGGGTAGTTGATTTTTGATAGGGGAGAAAGCTATCGCTCTGGTTTGTTGGTCCTTTAGAGGTGTTGGGGTGTGTTGGTGAGGTAGATTATCGGTTGGTGCTCCCATCATGACTAAAAAGGATTCACAACATCTTCCACATCTCATAGTATTGTTGATATCTTCATGATTACTCCCATGTAATTGACTGGGAAATTTTGGATATTATGGAAAATGTGAGGTTCGTGGAGTGGCCAATAGAGACCCAGAATCATCAGGATAAGGTTCTTCATCGATGGACCATTCCTTTAGTTCATGTATTGTGGAGGCATGGTGGACTATAGGAGAGTAATTAGGAATGTGAGACACATATTCATTTCTGGTACCCAGTGATGGTTTGAGTTTTTCCTTTTATATCTTTTCCATATTGATGTGGTATTTAGATCTTGATATTTTATAGAATGTGATTTTTCCTTGATGATGTGGTGATTTATTAAAGCTTCAAGCATATGAAGAGTGGAAATATTATTCATAATCAATATATGTTATACTTTGACATGATTAAAATTATCAATTAATGTTAGTGTCAGCCAAAGTGGATAATATCTTAACATGGAAGGTTGAATTCCTCAATTTTTGTGCTTGGGATCATGTTATGTGATGGTTGTGGTTGTTCTCTTAGGCAGTGTGGAGGATAATATGAGTCAGGTGGCTATGTGAAAAAGTTGGTGGAATACAAGTGAGATATAATGATGAAGTGATTTGGTTATGTGGTATATTTGTTGAAAGTTAACATCTAGTTTTGGTGCATTTGGTTAGTGTTGGTGTTCAGTTATAATTTGATCTTTGAGAGGTATCTCGCGATATGGTTGTTGGATCTTTTTTCCACTTTTACATCTTGGTTATTTTTATTCTCATGGGGGAAAATACTTTTATAGGTATATCATGTAACAATTCATCCCTTACATCTCATTACATTGTTATAATTCATGTGGTGATGGTGTTCGTAGGAGGTTCTAAGGATTTGGGGAGTGAGTGGTGGACTTGGAGCTGAGAAAATTTAAAAATAGGATTCTTTCATCGTAGAGGGGTGTATTTCACCATAAGGTGTAATGGATGTGGTGTGGAGGTGTTGGATGTGGTGTTGGAGAGGTCTGAGTAGAGTTTTAGATCGATTTACAAATTTGGAATAACTTTGGTGTGGATAGTGGTTTTGGAATAGAGATGGTTAACATACACAAGTGGTTGTGGCATAGGGTGGTCAGGTACAACATAATGTCTTGGGTGGAGTTTCTCTGGGGTTCTTCCTTTTTCTAGGTGGTTTCTCCATGGATCATGGTTGTGGCATAACATCCTCTTCAACTGTTTAGGGTCTATGACATAGTGAATTTGGTTGTTCCATGGTCTCCTCTCTAGTTTTTTGGATATGTGTCATTGAGATATCTGTAAATATAAAAGCCTATTTGACTAACATCAATGTGGAATAGTGTATTACACTACACCATGGTCCCCAATTTTTTAGTTGTATTGTGGTGTGGTAATTTAGGTTTCACCATGGTGTTGTTTTTTATAGTCCAAGTATAAATTCCTAGAGCCCCTCCAACCCCCACAGCCTCTCAACCTTATTCTTTTTTCTTGAAAAACCCAAGTGTGTACCAAGGATCTCTTTGAAACCCCTATTAGTGGCCTTCAACCCCAACGTTATGAGATTGATCTGAGGTGGTTTTAAGTGAGTCTCCTTCATTTATTATCTATGTTTTATGTCTAGAGAAAGTTTTTGTATAGGGTAGGATATTTTTTGGAATTTTTTGTAATAATAAGATTTTTGTTGTTTTTTTTAAGGTTATCAAGGTGTTACCCTTCAATATGGTGCTTTATGGTGGCCTTACTCTTGCTTTAACCTTGTACAATGAATCATAATGATCTATTTGAATTAGAGGATCATTCATTTCTCAAATATTCATATAATGTTAGTGGGGTTAATTATTTTTCATCTTTTTTAATATGATATGCACTGGACTAATTAAGATAATGAATTATTAATATGAAAATTAAAAGGGTAAGGGGATGAAATCACATGTTTTATAGCCATGACGTTTTATATTGAGACTATGCATGCTTGATGTATCATTGAATTTCATGGATCTTAGAAGCCTTTATTTTTTATGGCAATTTATGATTTTGTGGAACCATGTTGTGTGATTGTTTGGAATCACTTTAAAAGAATTTTTTTAAACACTTATATTCTGTTAATAAAAAAAATCCCCTAGAATTTATGGCTTATATGAGAATACCCTTCAAATAAATAACTATGATCTATTAATATCCCCTTTCTAAATCTGATAAAATTTATGTGAATGTGATGTGAAAAGTTTTTTGATGTGTGGGTGTGTTGTGGAGAGGTTTTGTGTGCTTGTGATGTGAAGTGGTGATGCGATGAGAAGTGGATGTGGTGTGTGGAAGTTATGTTGATGAGGTGTTTGTGGTTTTTTGATAGTTGTAGTGTGGACTAGTTTGCATTGGAAATATTTTTGTGTTGTTTGGTGTTGGGATATGCTAGTTTCCCAGGTATTATCAAAATTAATTGGTCAATAATAAATAGTAATTGAATGGGTTGAATGGTTAATGAATGAATGGATTAAAATGGGTTGTATCATTAGATATGGTTTATGTTTAATGTTAGATAAATGGGTTGGATAATGAAAATTTTTAGGAAATTTGAAATCAAGATAATTAATTGAATTGATAAATGAGATAAAATATGGATTGTGACATGTGGATTTATGTGTGTCATTGTACACTTAGTGTTAGCAGTGAAAGTGGAAATGTTGTGTTGTTGGGTGCTGATGTTGTGAGTTATTTAGTGATTTGGTTATGAACACGTAGTTTGTGATTTTGTGTGTGTATATATATATATTATTTTAATTTCAATTAATATATTCACACCATTCATGTTGAGAACTCCATGCTGACAACTAAATGTTTTGGAACTATTTTTACCAACATCTTAGTAGTGTGGATGGATGGCTGGTAACCTACTCTCCCCCCCTCTCTCTTCCAAGTTAGTTATTTATATATGGGATACGATATCCAAAATTAAAAAAGTGAAATTGTTGTGGTTTTTTTATGAGATGATGATATGGATTATTGTGGGTTTCGTTAGGAAGGTACGAGGTTGATTCCCTTCATGTTCATGATACCCTACCATTATGGTTATGGTTTTGATGTGATGACATAGACCACGTGTCATTGGGTGATATGTGATGTGATGTGATAGCTCAAGTTTATTTGGGTGAGATGTACTATGATGTGACATCCTAATTGTCTTCCGGTGAGATATGATGTGATGTGATGGACCAGGTGTATTTGGGTGAGATGTTATGTGAAGGTCCAGGTGTCTTCGAGAAAGGTTATTATACAAAATAGATGGGTGGACCCATAAGTGCTTCATTGAGGTGTGAGAGAGGAATAATAGTAGGAAATATTTGTGATGTAATATTATTGATATTATTCTTATTATGTTATTATACTTTGATGTGTTATTGGGTGAGTGTTCCTTGGTGAAGATGGGGTTGGTTAGTAGACCTACTATGGTGTTGTTGGTTCATTTATTTTCTAATGGGTGCATTATTATGTTCCTTTTCACATTTGAATTGGTGACATTAGGTATGATCCTACAGATTATACTTGTATGCCCACCCTATATATAAATATTGATTTTAGGTTTCCTGGAGGAATTTTTGGACCATGATGGAAATTTATAGCTTGAGATTTTGGAGTTTTTGTTTCACTAGCTTAGATTTTCTTTTGGATTTTTTAGGTGATTATTGTATTTTTTACATTATAAATTCATTTTGGGGCGGTTTTGGTTTCCTTTTTACATTAATTCATGGATTTTATTTTTGTTGATTTATCTTGTCTTGTAATAATATTATTATATAAGGTAATTCCTCCTATTTGTGAGATTTTTATACCCTTGGTGTTATTCTATAACTTAGGGATTACTAGAGGTGAGACTCAAGGTCATTATCTCCCTTCCTTTATTATCGACCTAGGAGGGGTACCTTTGTACGAAGGGTGTCATGGAATAATTGGACTTATTAAGTGGCGGATAGGGCTCTAAATTATATTGTGCTTGATTCATAAGCAACTTTCATGATAAAATACTTTTTTGTTTATTTTGTGTTTTCTTTAACTGTTTATATATAATTTATTAACATGAATCATTGACAGTATCATTAATATATCTTGAGTTAATCATTTCATCATGATGAAATCATTTATTTTTGTCCATGTGATTATTTATATTTTTATTTTATTCATGGATATATTTCATGCTCTTTTTATTAGTTATATGATATTATTTGGTTATAATTTATTCTTGTAATATCTTTTATAAATTTTTTATTCCATGATAGCTTCCACTGTATGCTACCCATTATTGATTTTTTTTATTCTCATTCCTTGTTTATAATATTATTTTTACAAATATTAAGGATCATTATGAATGATTATGAATTTGAGTTCCATATATGAGGTGTTATCCTTGAATGAACTAAGTGTATCACATAATGAGTTTGGATTAGTAGAAAAATACACATTTAGTAAAACAAATATGGGTTTTTTATGCAATGGTTTTTAGTAACTCTATCAAAATTTAAATATAAAAGGTATTGAGTATGTAAGTGATGTAATTTTTGATATAAATCATGTACTTATGGAGTGATAATGTTTAGTTCTTCACAACCTGGCCTCAAATTGATCTTGTACAACTACTTATCTCCCCTCAGTTGGTTGAATAGGTTAATAGTAAAATGAAGGGGGAACCAATTCTTAATCATCACCTGGTTTAACCTTTGGAAATCCATGCAAAATTATAACAAGCCATACATCTTCTTGAAAAAAATAATAGCACTCCAAGGGGGGATGCTTAGGTGAATAAAACCATTCACCTCAAGATCCACCAACTAAGAACTTAGATCTTTATGATCTTCAAGATACAACCTATAATGAGGAATGAATATAGGCTTAATACCAAGTAGAATCTTGATTATAAAATTGACTTCACTCTTGGGTGGAAACCTTTATAATTCCATAGGAAATTAATCATAGAACTAATTAATAATAGGTAGAAAGTTTATCTATCACATCTCTTCATCATTAAAAACAAAACTAGAAAACAAGGATGAGAGCATCTATAGTTTTTGATGAAAAATTCTTAATGGAATACCTACCGATACCTCTAACCTAAAATATTAAAACTACTACACTAAAATTATGTAAAATATACTATTCATTGATAAAAATAAATGTGTTCCCAATTATGATTCAACCAATACATAACTAAGATCACATAGAATGTGCACATCTTTAACATGATTAAATACCAAATATACTAATATAGACCAACCAATACAAAAAACATAGTACATTGATGAATATACTTTTACTGCACCTATTAGGGAATATAGATAGACATTTCTCTATATAGGTACTTGATGGTCAACCCTAGATCACTAGAAAACTGAGAATAGGTAATTGGATGTAATGTATCTATATTAAAAAATCATATTTAATGGTACATGCTACTAAGATGTACATTGAATAGGAAAAGGACCATCATCATTGTTTGTAGGAGTTATCTCTATAGTATGAAGTTGACATGGACCCAAGCCTCTTCCTTATCCTCTTTACCCTTGATTATTTTAAGGACAACTACTATAATACCTCAATTAAATCTAAAAACCTCTTACTTCTATGTTCCTTATCTAGATGGAATAACACTACATACCACCCTTATATAAAGAACCAAATCCTATCAATAATATCTTATTCTTGTAACATCCCAAGTAATTAATGAATAATAGATATTTTTATCTATGTCTATTAATGATTAAGATAGTGTTTTAGAGGCTTAAAATGAAAATAAATACAATCTTATGTATGGAATACAATAATATTCTTACAAGATTGTTTTACTGCCTTTTGATGGCAGACCATTTTTAAATCTATCTTTTGATAATTTTAAGCTATGTTTGTCAAAATAAACTTATTCTTTATTATTGGGACATCAAAATTTACTTTGTGTGAATTTTTGGTATTTTTCAGACAATGTTCATTTTTAATGAATAGTGAAAAATAATGCATTTTACATCAAAACTGCTTTTTAATCTAATTTATTTATATGATTAGATTATCTTTTGAATTGATTTTGAAGTGAAATTAGAATATATTTTTACCATTTAATCCAATGGTGGTCATTGGAATCAATTTTACTTTGAAATTGGACTTAAACTGGTGTCAATCTTTTGATACTTATTGTTTCATAAAAACACGCTATTTGTCATGACAGTGGAAATTAATTATTAAATTAATTAATGTGACTTATATGTTTTTAATTTTGTAAAATAGACTTAATTTTTTAATTCGGAATATCAAATATAGCTTAGGGTTAATTTTTGGTATTTTTCTGAAAAACTTCAATTTTTCATGAATAGTGAAACCACTAAGTGGTACTTATAAAAACAGATTTTTTTCGTTTAAATGAAAATTTTCCACTTCTGTGTTTTGAATTTCAAAAATCTGACATAAATCGTTGTCATTAATAATTAAAATGTGGTTCAATGAGATTAAAATAATTTTTTGGTGAATAGTAACTCTTAAGTTCTTAATGGCGATTAGAGGTAATTAGTGTAGTTTAAGGTAAAAATAATGCTTTAATAAAATGAGATGATCTTGACACATGTCCTACCCTCATTTTATGTGTCATGGAAGACCAATAAAATCCATGGGACAACTTGGGGACCCCATGGAGCCACTTTGGTTGGGAAATGACATAAATAACTTTTTATTTAATGTAAAAGTAAAAAATGACACAAACATGAGATGTTTTACTAAAAAAAAATTAAATGGGGTTATAAAGATCAGATTTTTGATTATAAATAGTAATTCTAAATATAAAAAGATTTCCTACATCATAGTATTTTTTCTATAATTTTTAGACTTTAAATAAAATAAATTATTTATGACATCATGATGATGCAGTGATGACCTCATTATTTAACGATTTAAATAAAATGGAATGATAATGTAAAATCTAAGACCTCACATGGAAAAAACCTATTGGATGGGTGGATTTCAAACCCTTATCACCTTATCCTCAAAACACATCAATGTGGGACCTCTTAAATCCGAATACCATTTTAAAATAAAGTGACTTTTCTTTACCTTCCAAGAGTGCCCCTCCTCTCCTCTTATAAAAGGCCCCACCTCTACCTCCTTACCCACACTCCCAAAGCCTTTGGTCAGCCAACCCCTGCCCATTTTGGCTATCCACATCCCTCTATTACTCCTTGAAACCTCACTTTTGGCAGAAGTCTTCCCAAGGAAGACTTTGAGCTCAATCCAAAGGGAGTTACCCGATTTTAAGGTAATGTCTTCTTTTGAGTCCTTTTGTTTGATTTTGCTTCTACAACCCCCTAAACTCTTTTTATTATTTTCTTTTGTAAAAAATCTAGTATCCTCAATATACTAGGATGTTGTTATAATAAATATTAGAGATAAAATTACACACACCTACATCTAATGGTTAAAGGACATACTGTTTCCGTGGATGGTGAATTTATGCCTCCCGAAACGATGATTGTTCAACATTCTTTTAACACCTTCAAATCTGACCATTAAGATGTCACTATATTTATATATGATATATAATATTTTTATGTTTTCCTTAAGCTTCTGTATTTTTCATTTTGGGCATACCTTTATGGTTTCCATTATGGGTAAACATGATATCTTCATTTAAGGAAGTGCGGACTACCGCCCCCTCAAAGTGATTTGATTCATTAAATACCATATGTGGGACGTATAAAGGATGGAACTATGATATTATATATTATATTATACTGGAATTATAACATACCTTTATATCATTATGATTCCATTCTATTAAATACGAAATAGAAATGAAATTAGCGTTCATGCGTACGTACAACTTACCGTCTCCATGAACGGTGCATTTCATTTCTTACCTCTAAATGATTATGTAATATTATAAATGCATGTATATACTGGATATATATGATATATACATAATGATTATAATTCTAGATATAATGGATACATGAACAACTTGTAATTATAATGGGTTAATTTTTGACTCAAGTACCAATGATCGTTAAAACGACCGTTATTAACTTAAATAATTACATAGTGTTCATGACATGGCAATAAGTGATATAAAAGGAATAATGAACTTGAAAAAGGTTCTTAAACAAGTAGAAATTAACTCAAGTTTATTATTTAGGACGTTAAAGAATGATCGAGTCAAGTCGGACCCGAGGTATGGGACTTCGTCTCAATCTCCTTTCATTGAGGCATATTTTGTTTTATACACAACCTTCTTTTATATGGTGTATAAACCCCTTTGAATTTTACATTTATTCAAAAGGAATCTTTTTTATACGAAGCGTTTACTAACTGACAAAAGGGAATTTTTTTGTCGTACGTATGCGGCGGCAACGACTTCTTCGCCGTCGTGACCATTATTTGAGTTTCAGCTTCCTCTACAAGTTATACCTTCTTTTTAAAAGAAAAATAAATACCATGTTTTACTTTTCTTTTATTTTGGTATTGAAAATGGTTTTCATAATGTTTTTATATCAATGTGTTGTATTGATATCTTGTGATTGAAAGGAGGAAATGTTATGTTTCCTTTATGCATGTTTTATGTGATACGATTATGTTGAGGTTCTTGGGCATTATTATGAAGACGGGTGGTTCCGTGATAAACTAAGGGCAGGTGAGCCGGATATAGCTCTCCAATGCATTAGGTAATGTGAAGGAGTGTAACGTTAAGGTTTCTCCGAAGATATTTAGGGAATATATTGTGATGGGTATTCCAAACGTAACCAATAGGGTTACTCCCTACGTAAGAATGTTATGAATGTCTCAAGTTACCTTTATGTCTTATGATTTCTATGATTTATTCTTGATTTGATGAGGTATGTTGAAGTGCTTATGTTTTATGGGTAAAGTATGATTTCATTCTTATGTATATATGTACCCATTATTCCTTTCCATATATTTTTATATCCCTTACTGAGCTTTTTATGCTCATCCCAAGTTTTTTTGAAATGTTTTTCACAGGTCAAGGGAAAGGTACATGATATGATGATAGTGTTAAGGGAGTGTCAAGAAAGAATCCATGTTTTATTTTAAATATGTCACCATTGATGGGAAAGAATAATATTATCTTTATGTAACCACTTTATTTATATGTGGAATGTAATGAAAGTTTTATGATCTAATTCTCTAAAACTCTAAACCCAAAAATATCCTCAATGTGTAATCTTTTAATAACTCAATATTAAGTAAGGTTTAAGGCTGGGGCCTTATAGTTAGTGTCAAAGGTAGGTTTAGATAACTTTAGGAGTTAGAATTCTATTAAATGATTATCAAAAAATATTGTTTTTATGGTCAAATTGAAGTGATATAGTATTTGAAGATTACCATGTTGCTTCATCTAAGACATGTTTGTTCAGAATGGTTTTCCGCAGAGGGAACAGGGAAGTAGTGCTAGGAAGGCATGCTGAAGGAAATAACCTTCCGAATCAGCATCCTGAGATGGTCAGAATTGGAACTGAACAGTTTGTTGCAGTAATGGATCAGTTTACTCAAGCGATAAATGGCGGTGGTATCCATACATGAGATAAGCCAGATCAACTACAGAGGAACATGTCAGTGGTGGAACATTTCATGAGGCAACATCCCCCATCATTCAGAGGATCATCTGACCCTGTGCTAGCTGAAGGCTGGATTAAAGCACTGGAGAAGATTTTTGATGTCATGGGGTGTTCAGACAATCAAAAGGTTAGTCTTGGTATTTATCGTTTGGAGGGTGAAGCAGATCAGTGGTGGTCGATGGTTGCAAATATCAGGGACGCTGATGAGATTGATGCTCTCGACTGGGATGAATTCAAAGGTATGTTTCTTGAGAAGTATTTTCCTATGTCGGTTCGACATAGGATGGAAAAGAAATTCTTGGAATTGATGCAAGAGGAAGACTCAGTGGCTTCCTATGAAGAAAGGTTCACTCGATTGGCAAGGTATTCTCCAAATTTTATCCGAGACCTTGATAGTAAAATCATTCATTTTTACTCAGGATTAAAGCCAAAATATCGAAGGGCATTTAGCTTCTCGTGAGTTTAAAAGTTATGAAAAGCTTGTTCGATGTGCTGAGAAGATGGAAGTAGAGTTTGCCGATGATCAAGTGTTCTATAAAAACCAGCAGAAGAAGAGACCAAGGTGGCAGGAGAAAGGGAAGAATTTTTCAAAAAAGTCTGATGGTAAGAAATCTAAGTTTCCAGTTTGTGATAAATGTGGCAAAAGGAATGCTGGGGAATGTCTTCTGAATTCTAGAAAGTGCTACCGATGTGGTAAGATGGGACATAAGGCTCGTGATTGCACTGGAAAATATCAGGGTGATGGTAAGACTAAATTTGATTTATAGTTAGTGAAATGTTATAAGTGCAATGAGATGGGTCACTATGAAAACGAGTGTCTAACAAAGAGCTTGGTTGATGGGAAGCAGTTAGACTACAAGTAGAAAGGGGTGGTGAAATCCTTTGTAACTACTTCAGTAGATGTCGGGCCATCAAATGAAGTTGTATCAGGTACTTTGTTTGTTTTTTCAGATTATGCCAGTGTGTTGTTTGATTCGGGGTCTACACATTCTTTCATCTCTGAAACCTTTTCTAGTAAAAAGGGAATACTATCTCAAGAAATGACTCCTGAACTTTTGGTAAAAACACCTAGGGGAAATGTTGAGGCAAAAAGAATTTATAAGAATCTTCCTATCCTTATCTGTGGAAAGAACCTACTTTAAATCCTTATTGTTCTACCTCTAGTAGAGTTTGATATTATCCTGGGTATGGATTGGATCTCTATTTACCATGCTAAGATTGACTATAGAGCTAAACAAGTTTATTTTCAGAAAGACTTTAATTTTGTGTACAAGAATGAACCCTTACTATTGATAACTTATCAAGAGGCCAAGAAACTTGTAAAAGATGGAAATGAATGTTACCTTGCACACATCGTTGAAAATAAAGGAACTGTTTAGATTAATGATGTGCCAGTGGTAAATGAGTATCCTGATGTTTTTCCTGATGAGTTGCCTAGAATAATACCAGATCGGGAAGTTGAGTTTACTGTTGACTTACTTCCTGATGCTAAGCCAATTTCAAAACCCCCTTATCAAATGGCTCAAATTGAACTTTTAGAGTTGAAGGAGAAATTGCAAGATTTATTAGAGAAAGGTTTCATTCGACCTAGCACATCACCATGGGGTGCTCCTGTTTTATCTGTTAAAAAAAAGATGGTTCAATGAGACTTTTCATTGATTATAGAGCCTTGAATAACATCACTGTTAAGAACAAATATCCTTTTCCTCATATCGATGATTTGTTTGATCAGCTCCAGGGAGCTCAGTATTTTTCAAAGATTGACTTGAGATCGGGGTAACATCAGCTGAAGGTAAAGGAAGAAGATGTTCTGAAGACCGCGTTCCGTATAAGATATGGCCATTATGAATTTGTAGTAATGCCTTTTGGGCTAACCAATTCACCTGTTGTATTCATGGACTTAATGAATAGAATTTTCCATAAGTTCTTGGATAAGTTTGTGGTGGTTTTCATTGATGATATTTTGGTGTTTTCTAAAAGTAAAGAGGATCATGAAAGACATTTAAGGGTTATCTTGCAAACCTTAAAAGAAAAGAAACTGTATGGAAAATTCAGCAAGTGTGAGTTTTGGTTGCAACAAATTTCTTTCCTTGGTCATATTGTTTCTAAAGATGGGATAACTGTTGATCCTGCAAAAAAAATGTTGTTGAATAATGGCCAAGACCCACAAATGTAATTGAGATTCATAGCTTCCTTGGTTTGGTAGGCTATTACCGAAGGTTTGTTAGAAATTTTTCACGATTATCTAGTCCAATGACTAAGCTAACTCGGAATGGTGTTAAGTTTATCTGGACAAAAGAATGTGAGGATTGTTTTCAGGAATTGAAAAGAAGATTGTTGAGTGCTCCAGTTTTGGCACTACCTTCCTAGAATGGTGAGTTTGTTATATACAGTGATGCTTCATTGAAAGGAATTGGTTGTTTCCTAATGCAGAATGATCAGGTAATTTCTTATGCATCACGACAGTTGAAAACTCATGAGGTAAATTACCCTACACATGATTTGGAATTAGCTGTTGTTGTTTTCGCTTTAAAAATTTGGAGGCATCATTTGTATGGAGTAAAGTGTGAAATATATACTGATTACAAAAGTTTGAAGTATATATTCACTCAGAAATAGTTAAACATGAGACAGAGGAGATGGCTGGAATTAATCAAGGATTATGATTGTACAATTCATTACCATCCGTGAAAAGTAAATAAAGTGGCTGATGCTTTGAGTCGAAAAAGTAATGCTTCATTAGCAATGTTGCATTTGGAACGTGATCCTTTGGTTAAGGATTTGATGAAATTTGGCATAGAAGTTGTTGGTGCAGGAAGTTATTCTGTTTTGTTTCAGGTATCAGTGAGATCATCTCTATCAGATAGAATCAAGCAAGCACAGAAGCAAGAAAGTGAGTTGCAGAAAAAGGTAGAGCTGGTTCAGAAAGGTAAGTTTCCTGAATTCAACATTGATAATGATTGCATTTTGATATTTGGGAAGAGATTGTGTGCACCTTGTGATTCACAGTTGAAGAGAGATTTGTTATGTGAAGCTCATAGTTCTCCGTTTTCAGTTCATCCTGGCAGTACTAAGATGTACAGAGATCTGCGAGAGTATTACTGGTGGGATGGAATGAAAAGAGATATTGCTGATTTTACTGTGAAGTGTTTGACATGTCAACAGGTTAAAGCAGAGCGGCAGTTACCGAATGGGATGCTTCAGCCTTTACCAGTTCCAGAGTGGAAATGGGAGAATATATCCATGGAATTTGTTGTGGGATTACCGAAGACATCTCGAGGTAATAATGCAATCTGGGTTATTGTTGATCACTTGAAAAAATCTGCTCATTTCCTTTCTATATGAGATACTTTTTCCCTAGATCAACTTTCTCGTTTGTATCTTAAATAGATAGTCAGGTTACATGGAGTTCCCCTCTCCATTGTATCTGACCGTGATCCCAGGTTCACTTCTAACTTTTGGAAAGTCCTTCAGAAGTCGTTGGTCACTGAATTAAATTTTAGTACAACTTTTCATCCTCAATCATATGGGCAGTCAGAACGAACAATTCAGACCATGGAGGATATGCTACGAGCTTGTTCGATGGACTATCAGGGAAGTTGGGACCAACATCTTTCTTTGGTTGAATTTTCATATAATAACAGTTTTCATTCCAGTATACAGATGGCACCATTTCAGGAATTATATGGGAAGCGGTGTCGAACTCTAGCTTTTTGGGATGAACTGGGTGAAAGGAAGTTGATGGGACTAGAATTGGTAGAAGAGATGGCAGAAAAAGTTCAGCTGATTCAGAACCACATGAGAACAGCTTAGAGTAGGCAGAAGAGTTATGCTAATAACTGGAGGAAGGATCTATCTTTCGAGGTAGGTGATCATGTTTTTTTTCAAGGTTTCTCCTTGGAAAAGTGTGATGAGATTTGGTAAGAAAGGAAAGCTGAGTCCAAGGTTTATTGGACCATATGAAATTCTGGAGAGAGTTAGATCAGTTGCATACCGGGTGGCTTTACCTCCGAGTTTATCTTAGGTACACAATGTTTTTCACGTTTCGATGTTGAGAAAGTATATGACAGATCCATCTCATGTTTTGAGTCCAGAGGTAGTTCACCTGGAAGAGAACATATCTTATGAGGAACAACCGGTCCAGATTCTTGACCACAGGGAGAAAGTGTTACGGAATAAGGTGATTAATCAGGTAAAGGTTTTGTGGAAAAACCACATGATGGAAGAGGCAACATGGGAATCTGAAAATGCAATGAGGGATAAGTACCCCCATTTATTCGATAAGTAAATAAATTGCAGGGACGCAATTTCCAAAATGGGGGAAGGATGTAACATCCCAAGTAAGTAATGAATAATATATATTTTCATCTATGTCTATTAATGATTAAGATAGTGTTTTAGATTCTTAAAATGAAAATAAATACAATCTTATGCATGGAATACACTAATATTCTTAAAAGATTGTTTTACTGCCTTTTGATGGCAAACCATTTTTAAATCTATCTTTTGACAATTTTATAAGCTATGTTTGTCAAAATAAACTTATTCTTTATGATTGGGACATCAAAATTTACTTTTTGTGAATTTTTGGTATTTTTCAGACAATGTTCATTTTTTAATGAATAGTGAAAAATACTGCATTTTACATCAAAACTACTTTTTAATCTAATTTATTTATATGATAATATTATCTTTTGAATTGGTTTTGAAGTGAAATTATAATATATTTTTACCATTTAATCCAATGGTGGTCATTGGAATCAATTTCACTTTGAAATTGGACTTAAACTTGTGTCAATCTTTTGATACTTATTGTTTCATAAAAACACGCTATTTGTCATGCCAGCGGGAATTAATTATTAAATTATTTAATGTGACTTATATGTTTTGAATTTTGTAAAATAGACTTCATTTTTTAATTCGGAATATCAAATATAGCTTAGGGTGAATTTTTGGTATTTTTCTGAAAAACTTCAATTTTTGATGAATAGTGAAACCACTAACTGGTACTTATAAAAATTGATTTTTTCGTTTAAATGAAACATTGCCACTTCTGTGTTTTGAATTTCAAAAATCTGACATATCTGGTTGTCATTAAGAAGTAAAATATGGTTCAATGAGATTAAAATAATTTTTTGGTGAATAGTAACTCTTAAGTTCCTAATCGCGATTAGAGGTAATTAGTGTAGTTTAAGGTAAAAATAATGCTTTAATAAAATTAGATGAGATTGACACATGTCATACCCTCATTGGATGTGTCATGGCCGACCAAGACAATCCATGGGTAAACTTGAGGACCCCATGGATCCACTTTGGTTGGGAAATGACATAAATAACTTTTTATTTAATGTAAAAGTAAAAATGACACAAACATGAGATGTTTTACTAAAACAATTTTTACATGGGGTTATAAAGATCAGATTTTTTATTATAAATAGTCATTGGAAATATAAAACGATTTCCTACATCATAGTATTTTTTTTATAATTTTTAGACTTTAAATAAAATAAACTATATATGACATCATGATGATGCAGCGATGACCTCATTATTTAACGATTTAAATAAAATGGAATGATAATGTAAAATCTAAGACATAAACATGTCCAAAACCTATTGGATGGGTGTATTTCGAACACTTATCACCTTATCCTCGAAACACATCAATTTGGGACCTCTTAAATCCGAATACCATTTTAAAATAAAGAGACTTTTCTTTACCTTCCAAGAGTGCCCCTCCTCTCCTCTTATAAAAGGCCCCCACCTCTACCTCCTTACCCACACTCCCAAAGCCTTTGGATCGGCCAAACCCTTCCCATTTTGTCTCTCCACATCCCTCTATTACTCTTTGAAGCCTCACTTTGGGCAGAAGTATTCCCAAGGAAGCCTTTGAGCTCAAACCAAAGGGAGTTACCCGATTTTATGGTAATGTCTTCTTTTGAGTCCTTTTGTTTGATTTTGCTTCTACAACCCACTAAACTCTTTTTATTCTTTTATTTTGTAACAACTCCAGTATCCTCAATATACTAGGATGTTGTTATAAGAAGGATTCGAGCTACACTTACACACACCTACATCTAATGGTTAAAGGACATACTGTTTCCGTGGATGGTGAATTTATGCCTCCCGAAACGATGATTGTTCAAAATTCTTTTAACACCTTCAAAGGTGGCCATTAAGATGTCAATATATTTATATATGATATATAATATGTTTATGTTTTCCTTAAGCTTATGTATTTTTCATTTTGGGCATACCTTTATGGTTTCCATAATGGGTAAACACGATATCTTCATTTAAGGAAGTGCGGACTACCGCCCCCTCAAAGTGATTTGATTCGTTAAATACCATATGTGGGACGTATAAAGGATGGAACTATGATATTATATATTATATTATACTGGAATCATAATATACCTTTATATCATTATGATTCCATTCTATAAAATATGAAATAGAAATGAAAGTAGCGTTCATGCGTACGTACGGCTTACCATCTCCATGAATGGTGCATTTCATTTCTTACCTCTAAATGATTATGTAATATTATAAATGCATGTATATACTAGATATATATGATATATACATAATGATTATAATTCTGGATATAATGTATACATGAAAAACTTGTAATTATAAAGGGTTAATTTTTGACTCAAGTACCAATGATCGTTAAAACGACCGTTATTAACTTAAATAATTACATAGTGTTCATGACATGGAAATAAGTGATATAAAAGGAATAATGAACTTGAAAAAGGTTCTTAAAAAATTAGAAATTAACTCAAGTTTATTATTCAGGACATTAATGAACGATCGAGTCAAGTCGGACCCGAGGTATGGGACTTCGTCTCAATCTCCTTTCATTGAGGCATATTTTGTTTTATACACAACCTTCTTTTATATGGTGTATAAACCCCTTTGACTTTTACTTTTATTCAAAAGGAATATTTTTTATACGAAGTGTTTACTAAATGACAAAAGGGAATGTTTTTGTTGTACGTATGCGGCGACAACGACTTATCCGCCGCTGTGACCATTATTTGAGTTTCGGCTTCCTCTACAAGCCATACCTTCTTTTTAAAAGAAAAATAAATACCATGTTTTACTTTTCTTTTATTTTGGTATTGAAAATGGTTTTCATAATGTTTTTATATCAATGTGTTGTATTGATATCTTGTGATTGAAAGGTGGAAATGTTTTGTTTCCTTTATGCATGTTTTATGTGATACGATTATGTTGATTTTCTTGGGCATTATTATGAACACGGGTGGTTTTGTGATAAACTAAGGGCGGGTGAGCCTGATATAGCTCTCCAATGCATTGGGTAACGTGAAGGAGTGTAACGTTAAGGTTTCTCCGAAGATATTTAGGGAATATACTGTGATGGGTATTCCAAACGTAACCAAGAGGGTTACTCCCTACGTAATAATGATATAAATTACTCAAGTTACCTTTATCTCTTATGATTTCTATTATTTATTCATGATTTGATGAGGTATGTTGAAGTGCTTATGTTTTATGGGTAAATTATGATTTCATTATTATGTATATATGTACCCATGTTTCCTTTCCATATATTTTTATATCCCTTACTGAGCTTTTTATGCTCATCCCAAGTTTTTTTGAAATGTTTTTCACAGGTCAAGGGAAAGGTACATGATATGATGATAGTGTCAAGGGAGTATCAAGAAAGAATCCATGTTTTATTTTAAATATGTCACCATTGATGGGAAAGAAGAATATTATCTTTATGTAACCACTTTGTTTATTTGTGGAATGTAATGCAGGTTTTATGATCTAATTCTCTAAAACTCTAAACCCGAAAAGATCCTCAATGTGTAATCTTTTAATAACTCAAGATTAAGTAAGGTTTAAGGCTGAGGCCTTATAATTCTGGACCTCGTTGCATCCAATAATCGGCTAATTAGAATGTTGAAATCTTTTTTTTAGATACCTCATCTATCCTCAAGAACAATACTCTACTAGTGGTTGATGGAACTATAGTCATGCATAACCCAACCTACTACACTAATTATATATAAGTGGAGTCCTCCCACATTGTAAAAAATAATATTCATGGACCTAATGGGAATTATCATCACCACTCTAGAAAGAATCATTGAAATTCCATTTTATAATCCTAAAGATCCACTCTCATTCCCAGTATAAGGACCCAACTGGAAAGAAATTATTTAATCAACTGAGGTCCTCTCTATAATTAATGATTAATTCAAGGACTCAAAGAAAGAAAAAAGTTATTATTCAACTGAGATGGAATAAAATTTTTATTCTTATTCTAAAAATAGAGAACTCTAAAATTCTCATCACCTAATAATGAAGGAGTAAACTAAAGTAACTTCATAAAATTTAAGAAAATATTCATCACTGATATGATCCCCTAAACTAGATACATAAACTCTCGAACCCCATTATCTCTAATAATCATTGGAAGTAAATTCCCAAATAATTGATCCTAAAAGTCCACCTAAGATAACCCCACTTTCTAATCTTACTAAAAAATGATATCCCACATTATTTTCAAAAACAATGAATTATATATGTTTCTATCCTCACCTGAATCTCAGGTGTGGTCTCATTATGGTTAAATCTAGTCTACATAAAATCAACCTAGAACTATGTAGATTATGATCCACCCTCTCTATGAAATAGATATGGATAATACAACTAAAACTATCTATTAATATTAGACATGGAACGCTCACCACTCAAGTCTCTACTACCCATATAATGAATAAAATAAAGAAGACTATCATGGATTTGGTGATCATGTTGAAGTATATTCATAAACAATCGATGGGTAATACTCATCCCCACTCTCATGCCACACAATAGGTGGTCATCATGGTGATATGTCACTGTACTTCCAAAGTCACAACAAAAAATCACATATATAATAGGTCTAAATACAATATATATGACCATAAATAATAGAAAACACATCATGTTATGCTATACACACACCCCCAACATACTAGGGGTCTCACAAAACCTCAGGCACTCTCTCTATCCTAGACTACCCAATCTCTCTATCTCATGAGTATAATCAAATAAAAGTAGGATTCACTTTAATAGTTGAATAATAAAAAAACAGAATATTCAATTAGTTATGTATAATCCCACCACCAAGTTATATATAAAAACAAAATATAAGTTGATGATGACACTTTACATAATCCAACCTTGTATCATAATCTGGTTTTTCAAACTCATGTAAGTACATGAATGTCATGTGGATCCAATATGCCAAGAATAATGTATGAACACACACTCACTTTCCACCCCAAACCATGAAAAAAACCAATAAACTGTAAATAAATATCACAACAGATCATATTTATTAAAATTAAACCAACTATAAAAGTGAAAACCATGAATAATAATCTCATCCTGGGTAACCTTTATGAAGTTACTGGGAAAGTATTTCCAAACTAAGAAGTAGGGATGGATCAGTAGAGACCTATTTTTTTATTTATTTTCTTTAAAATAAACCTATGTTTCCAATTAGTGAATGATCTACTCATATATAAAATCACAACCTCACTCTCATGTGTTGAGAATAAAAGGACAAATAATGCATAATTTTTACAAGGTTTGTCTCCTCAAAATGCCAACTCCTTATCATGGTTGGTTAGTTTCCCCAACCACACTATAAGAATAAGTGATTAAAAATAATACCTTATGTGAATAGAATATCACTATGCATGTCTAGAGTCACACTATGTTATGTTTCTTCCCAATGAGGATACAAAGAGGTGAAAATAAAATGATAAAGATCACTCCAGATTCTTAGTTGTTTTAACCAAAATTGGTGTAGATATTTATCGACGAGCCTTTAAGATATTCAAATATAGTTATCTTAGTTTTTATAAAATAGACTTTTTATCTGTATATCAATATTCTTCTTATTCATGATTCAATGAAGATTTAGGTCATGTAAAGTTATTCTAGTCTTTATATGCTCTGGATTCAAGCTCTCTATTTTTATATCAATATCTTGATACTCAATTATATATTTCATAACAAATACTATCACTTTATTTGACTTCTCTCAATATTTAGGAAAACTAAAAAACTAAAAGTTAAAATAATTATAGAGAAAGAATTTCATATCATCATTCAATAGAATTGTACAATGTGATCCTCCTCTTTTCTTCGTCTTATCTGGCTCAAAACCATACACCACGAACATCTAACATTATTTCTCCCAATTAAATAAATTTCTCTAATGAATTTCCATGAACTAATTTATTAATTATTTCCTCTATCTTTAGAATCTAAATAAAAAAAATTGAGAAAGGAATAATAGCTCGAACACCATTGATACTAATTCACAAATGAATATATTTTTAAATTTTACAAATACTGAACTTAGATTCCTTCTACATAATCCACTGGATTGACCTTAACTCTCCATCTATTCAGTTTTCTCATCGAATGAAGAACACTATTTCATCACAACACATATAGACTCAGGGGATCATAAAACATATCTATAATCACTACATAATTTCTTACATGTAATTATTTTAACTTTTTATCAGTACAACATCATCATAAAAATATTCTATAAATAATTTATGGAAATTATTCAAGAAAAAACTCATATTTTATTACCACATAAATATTATATATAAATAATAAATGAAACATCATCTATATTGATTAGTGATCACATATAAAACCCTGATATTTTATAACATATTTATCTTAAAAACCCATGCATTTGATAACATGTTTCTCACGTAACACTGATCCATAAAAAAGCCTCATCTAACCATTACGCTATAGTCATTAAATTAGTGAGTTTAAATAAAGTAAAATAAAATCCAAAATATTTGTAAAAATAAAAATAAAGGTCATTTTTAATATTAATTCATTGAAAAAATTCAATTAGTATAGTTAAATAATAAATAAGATAAATTTATGCTTAAAAAGTATTTTTTATAAAATTAGATTTTATGAACTATGAATGTTTATTTCAATAAAATAAATATAATATGATAAAATAATGATAGATTATAATTTTTATGTTATTAACACTAATCTAATTATAAATTTATATGAAATTATAAAAAATAATTATTAAAAGTCATTTTTTTACAAAAAATAAAATTTTCTATATATCTTATGTTTTCATTTAAAATTTAATTTTATCATATTTAAAGATTAAATTTGATTAAATAGATTTAAAAATTTTAATAATAATTTTAAAATTATATAAGAGGTTTCATATTATATTTTTATTAAAAAAATAATTACCATGATTTATTTTTAATTTTGGTTAACAATGGTAAAAATGGGTAACATAAATGGATCGAATTTCGTTAAGTTTATATGAAACTTAGAACATATAAAATATCTTTATTAGGTTATAAATTCATTCACATGTGTCTTATTAACCTTTACTCACATAAATAATCTAACACCTACATTATTTCATCATTACCCATTTCCTATCATTCTATTCCAAGGAAAAGACTCTCTTTTTTCACATATAAAAGGGGATCAATTCCACCCACATTAAACTACTATATACTTGTAAATTTTATTTAAAATATAACCATTTTACTTATCCTAGATTCATATTTTACATTTTTTATCCCCTTATTTCAATAATATTCCCAAAGTCCTTCATTTCCAAGAGGCCTTTCAAGAGAAGACTCAAAACTCTCAATGTGAGTATTAACCACTACCTACCTTTATCTTCACAATTTTTATCATCCATTATCCTCCAAATATATTATAAAAAAATTAATATAAGAAAATAATTATCATTATTGTATGTGAATATTATTATATCCATGGAATAACCATTATCTATTTCCCCCAATCATTCTAAAAATGAAAACGTCGCCATATTAAGTATGAACAACCGCCTTCATAAACGATGAATTTCATTTTTATCACCACCTCATATGGATAGTTATAATAATTTATTTAATGAATAAATATGATATATATGAAATAACTAATATACTCCAAAGATAAATCATCATCTACCTTCATTTCCTCTCATTCATTATAAAATTAAAACGTCCCTCATGTGTACGTGTAGACTACCAACTCCATGGATGACATGTGTCATTTTCTCACCACCATACATGGATGATTATAAAATATATTTTATGAATATATATTAAATTAATTATAAATATATATCATGAATATGGTCTTAAATTATGACACAAATATTGATGATCATTATAAAGAAATTCATTGATATCAATAAATTTGCTGAAACAAGCTCATTAGGGATCTCGTTCTCTCAAACCATGACCATGGGTTCCATAAAATAAACATGGTGATGCATAAATTACTGGGAAAAAATTATTTAAATATCTTTTAAAATCTATTAATTATGAACTCTTAATCAAAGAATGGGGTTTTATGTTGTTATTGAAAAACATGCTCGAAAAAATCAAAATTACTAACATCTGGTGATGAAAATAACCATTAACTAACTAATATTGGTGTAATTAATGATTATAATTTAATAATATAAAAATTAATAAAAAAGATTAAGGTTGTGAAATATTTTATTAATATGGTTATGTTTTTATACATATTTTTTAATATATTTTGTGAAATTCAGGAGTAAAAGGTAAGGGTGTCTCATCTTGACTTTATTGTTTGAGACATCTTTAATATTCTCCATTTTTTTGTGGAGTATATACTTCCCTATGAAATAATTTTATCAAAAATTTCATGAAATTTAATTAATTTAAAAAACAAAATTATGTTCCGTTTTGAAGGGCTTTCAAATCAAGTTTTACTAATGACCTAAATTTTTCTTTTCAATATCATTTTCAAATCAATATTGTTATGAATGAATTACCATATGGATGAAATTTATATAAAAATTATCTATAAAACCTGAAAAAAAAATTATTTACTCTTTTTATTATTGGTATTTTACATGTACTCTCTCAATTTATTTTCCCTTGGTTTATAATATACCTGATGTGACGTTTATGATAGAAACCTACCCACCTATTCTTTTTTCTCAGGAATTTTCCTCCTCTTTCACCATATTCATTAGGTTATTTTATGGATTAATTATATATGTTTAAATAATTGATTAAGGTTTTTATATTATTTTATTTTTAAAAATATATTTTAAAGAAATATTTTAACTTTTTTCAAACCTCTTTTTTCAATAGTGTAAAAAAACCTCTTTTTAATGTTTTCTCTATGAAAAAATTCTATTATGATTATTATTATTTATAAAGATTACTTCTCATGTTTTAAAATGATTTCAAAATAATCTCAATTATTATTTATTTTGAAAACAAAATGATTATTCTTTATTATTTCATTATGTGATTTATTAAAAAATCATAAAAAGGTGTTTTACATCTATGTCAATATCCTTTGATGTTCCTTATGTTACGCTTGTTATATATTATTATGATAATATCTACATTTGTTTTAGATTTATAGATTACAATAATTATATTTTATGTAATTTTTCATGATTTTTTTTATTTCTTATGGGTTAAATAAGTTATGATGAAATGGTGAATAATTTTATAACCTATAGGCATAATTATGTATGATTTTTATTACATGGAGGGTGATCCCAAAAAATTATATATATGTCTAATTCATTGAGTATATTCTTCTATCTCATGATCTCAAAGGGTACACATACAATTAGCCCAATCCCAAGAGGGTACATGGTCATTTATACCAAACCTAATAAGGTATATGAGTGGTTATCCCAATACTATTATGTGATGAATGTCTTGGTGGGTAACCCTCAAATATGATTTATATGATTTTTTATATTCCAAAAACCTTTTGTCTTATACTAATTATATTCTCTCATGGCTCATGATTGATTATTGATGTTTCTAATCTCTTATGACTCATGTCTTTTGTTATGATAAATCCTTATATTATGCCTCGTGATTTACGGTTTATGACTTATTGGGTATGTTTTTATAAGTTATTATCATTTTATCATACCCTTATGATTATATTATTCTAACTTGTGATCACTAATTGATATCTTTAATTTTTATCCTTACTAGGCATCTGATATTAACCGTTTTATGTTTCCATTATTCTAGGTTATGACAAATAGTATTAAATAAGATGTGCTTGGAAGTGTATCATATGCTAATGATGTTTATAAGAGATACCAATATTATTTATAAATAAGATGATTATATTTCTAGTACCTAAATACACTAAACCTTTATGGTTATTAGGTGTCTATTATTTTTATATATATTGAATATTCATCAGAAAATATTTAATATTTATATAAGTGATGGTCGGGTCACCTCATTTTTTATCAAAGTAGGTTATAGTTATTTTTTGGGATTAGGATTAGAAACCTTAAGTGAGAACACTATGGGTGTCCAAACCTGTTTTGTTAGAAATGTGTGAAGTCTACTTTAGTCGAATGAATTCAGTAAAATGGAAGGAGTTTTTTTGGAATATTTTCAATTCATTGAAGTAGTGGTAGTGTAAGTTTTTTCTTTTAGGATTTTAAAATAATGTTTTTGGATATAGTTTTTTCATAAGGATGTTCCTCTTATGTGATCAACTTCTGGCAGTCTTATTCTTAAAAATTTTCTTGTAATTTTAGAATATGGAAGTTGTTCAGTTTTATGAGTATGATATTGATTAACCATAGGTGGAGGTCACATTAAGGATTAATACAGGAGATCAACAAAGAGTGTAGTGTAGTCCATGGACTCTCACACTTCTTGAAGGTTGGTGTAACCTAATAAATAGATGTTACTCTCTATAAATGAGTTTGGGTCTACCTTTGTTGGAAATGATGTATGAGACCAATTATTTATTTTATTAATCTATGTGAATAACTAAGATTCTAAGTTGTAAACTTTATATTTCTATGAAATGGAATATTTCATTTTTTTCTGTGGATGTATAAATTTCAGTTTGAACCATGTAAAACTAAATTTTTCTTTTATTTATTACATTTACTTTCATTACATGAATTTTTTATTATCTAATTGGGGTGAACAATACTGAAGTTGGTTTTGATTTAGTGTAATGATTTGGGTGAATTTCTTTCTTCCATGTTCGTGAATGGTAATCTCGGAGAGTTATTTCCAAAATATGTTTCCACCAGGTGATTTTTAATTTAATGATTTTGATTTTTTATTAAAAGTATAGTGTATAGGGATTATTAACAAGGGGTATTAAAAGAATTAGTTCATAGGAGGATTAGTAGTACACTTGGAATATCAGGTAATATTCTCTTGATCATATATTTTTTAAAATTTTTGTGGGAGTCATGGTTTTTTATAATTATAGAATTAGATGATAGAATGGTTTGGATAAATTTTTTTGATTTAATAGGTTTTATTTTATAGAAAAATTAAATAGAATATTATCTCATTTCTAAATATCTAGAGCTTCCATTGAAGTGTTTCAACCCGTAATCAATGAATAATGATAGATGGGAAAAGAAAGATCAAAAGTCACTTTGTATGGTATGAATGTATTTAGTCATAAATGTGTATTTTAAAATTAAGGAGAATAAAAATATAGTAGAGTTGATGTAATCCACTATAAATATGTATGAGAACCAACATCACTAAATAAGGTGTGCTTGATACAAAGGTTATTTAGTATAATATTATTGGAATAAATATTTACATCAGATCTATTGAATGATTTAAAATTAATCCAAATCCAACTAGAGTATGATAAGGTTTCATTAATGTACGATGTTCTATTATTATTTTTTCATTACCCTTTCCATAATATTTGGAATCTATGGTAATAATTATGATAAATTCAAGCAAAAATAATTACTTGGTATTCACTGATGTTCAAAACATGGATATTAATGAGGATCTTCAAAGATGGTATATTTTATCTTCATCCATTGATGTATTAAATACTTAATTAAGTGTAAGATCAAATAATTATAATAATAATAAAAATTATAGTGGAAATCAAGGGAGTGGATCAGAGGGAAGTCTTCCATAACCTAGCCAATTTGTTGGCATTACGGAAAGAGATCTCACCTCAAGAAATATTTCCATGAAAGGAAGTAATTCTCTAGAAGGACTATATCTATATAACTATGTGTTGCAACACGGAGTAGTGTAAATATAATTTTGAGTGTTCTTACTCAAGTGGAATATTATATCATAGATTAAGGATCTTCATTCCATTTCATCGTAGAAAAAGGATTCATGTAAAATTATATATCTTGAAATTTTAATGGAGTTCAATATGTATATGATGAAGATCTTTACATTGTGAGGTAGGGATAAGTGAGGAATTATCTGAATAATAGAATTTTTATTGTTCTGAAGGAAGTAAAACATGTTATAGGTCTTCAATATAACCATATTTTAGTTGATTGGCTGGATGAAGCAGGTTTCAAAATAAGTTTTGTGGAAGGAGTATGGAAGGTTATTTGGGGCTATCAGATCATATCCAAAGGTGTCAAATATGGTTCATTATTTATAACTAAAATGAAATTGGGACCTATGATTTCTATAACATCATCTTCTAAAATTTCAAAACATTAGCATAATTGGTTTTGGTGCATCAGAGATAAAGGTATGAAGATTCTAGTGGAAAAGGACATCATGAAGATGGATCATTCAAAATTTGGATGATTCAAGAGTTTTATACATGTTAATCCATGGAATGTGACTTCCTATATATTAGGAAGAACACAAAAATAATGTAATATTTATTTGGTTCACATAGAAGTTTGGGTACCTACCCTAGTTCATTCTAATGAAAAACCTAGGTACTTTGTTATCTTTATTGATGAATCCATAATAAATGTATGGGTATACTTTATTAAATGTAAAACTTAAGTGTTTAGAATATTTATTAAATATAATGATATGGTGGAAATAGAAACCTGAAAGAATATGAAATATCTAAGATCGGGTATTGGTTGTGAGTTTACCAGAAAGAGTATCCAAAATTAATAATGGAATATACGAATCTAACATGACAATATTATTCTAGGAACACCTGAAAAAAATGTTATTACTAAGAGAATCAATTAGATGTTTATAGATAGAACAAGAATTATACTACCACATTCTGGAATTCCAAATTATTTTTGGATGGAAACAATGTGTAAAACAACATAATTAGTCAATATAATTCCATCAAAATTAGATGTATATTGGTTACTATAATAACTATGGTTCATAAAAATTCTAAATTTTTCTCATTGAAAGAGCACTGTCATGGGCACCCTCAAATGATTAGTGTGATTTTGGGGTACTTAGGTGTAGCAGAGTGGCTGACCAAGGCCATCTCTCAAAGGAGGAAGTGAGTTAAAACAACTTTCTAGAGGTACTCTAAAAATAAAATAAAATAGAATTAAAACACTAATTTAAAGTATGGGGGTGGTTGTTTATTGTTTATAAAATTTGAAGAAGTTTGCTGGAAGAAGATTGAATTTTTTTGTTTTTAATTTTGAAATAAAGTTTGATTAAAAAGACACACCAAAAAGATGTTTTTTAGAAAATATTTTAAAATGTGTAATCGATATAACTCTAAATATTCACTCTATTATTAATCATTATCATTTAAATTAAAATTCCTTTAATTATGATCCCTTAATTTGTTAAATCCCGAAACCTATGATAATTAACTTTACCACGAAGATAGAGTGAATTTAACCCTAGGCTAACTTCGGAACATGCAATCGCAACACCCTACTTTGATTGATGTTCTAATATTAGATTATGGTCATTGGTAAATTAAGGAACATTTACCCTCTGAAAATTAGAATTATTTGAGTTTAGGGATTATATTTGAACACTACAAATTGATCCCGTATGGTTTTGTATAACCGATTAAGTTCGCACTCTCACAATTTACACAAAATCTCATCCTCGCGTGTTTTTGTGTTAATTGTTCAATTTCTTTCTTAGTTTAAATTAAATTAAAAACTCAATTAATTTATCATATTATGTGAATTAAATTATATCATTGATTCAAAATAAATTAATGTAGAATTTAAGAGATAGATCGATTACTAAAAGACTACTCTTCCATGGTGGCGTAATCATCGTAGAAGAGAATTGAATTTGAAATAGTTTATAAAGGTTATAACCCAATAACGATTCTAATCAAATATTCCAGACCAAAGATTAAGATTAATAGAAGAAGAAATTTGAATAAAACAGAAGAAAAGAGAAGAAGTACAAATAAGTACAACAACATATATTACAAAAACAAAAGCATTACAACATGAAGGAGAAGAATAAGGCTTCATCGAAGGGATCCTTACTTCAAGAGCTACCCTTATTTAAATGGTTAGAGAATTGGAGTGGATCCACTTATCCTCTGTCCTCAACTTCCCAATTCACATCCCAACCCCACCAAATGAGAAAAATACCAATTTATAGAGTGGTGGGGAGGCTAGGTTCAAAGTGGTTTCAAGTGTGAATGGGGAATCTTGGACAAATATTTTATTCCAAATTAAACCGCCCATTTTAGCACCACAACGCGTGAATCAGCTGTCCTTCCAGAAGGATGATTCGCTCAGAAATGCGTCATGTAGCGCCTCTCAAAATTTGGGTATGATCCAAGCACGTATGGAGAAGTTATGGCTCAAATATAAAACTCATGTCCATTCTGCCGAGTCCAGCCCACCATTGACATAATGGACCATTTACTACATCCAAATGCACTCTTTAGCTCTAGTGTCCTGCATAAAAGTTGTAAAAGATTACGTTATAAACATTGTTACAAAATATTAAGTTCAAATAAGTCATATTAAAATATTTATGTGGGAAATACTACAGTGCATTTTAAAAGGGTAAAACTGGAATTTTAATCAAATTTTCAAATGAATGATCTAATCCCAGATATTTCATAAATGAACATATTTAGCACAATGTGAGGAAATTATGTCAATTATTATCAATAAAATATTCAAAAAAAATAGTGTTTTATCAACTCCCCCACAATTACCCTTTTGCACTCTTGGGCAAAACCTCATATCTAGTAAACATCAATATCAAATCAAAACCAATTTTAAAACACATATCCTTGAGATCAAACAATTACACACCAAGAAACAAAATATAGAATTCCTTAAAAACCATTATTTCAAGTTCTTCAGTTATACCATTCAATATATTCCCACTTTTTTTATCCTCCCTTGTAGAAAACACTTACCTCACTTGAATTTTCTCTTATCAAACAAATGTCAATTTTTTTGCAATGTCTTTCTCATCCAAACTCATACTAGGGTCACCATTGGCTTGATAAATTCCTACATCGCTACCCGATGTGAATCAAGGACATATGTTTGTCATGAGGACTTTTCAGGGTTGTTCTGTGGCTTTCGGTTGGTAGGATTTAGATGTGAAAAATTCTAAGGCTGAATGAAGAGGGCTTGAACATTTTTGAAGCAAAATTGCATTAATCTAATTTTCACTTAAATATGGTCTTCTCCTCAATCGACATAGCATTGATTCATATTCATAATCATGAAAAATAAAGTAATTTGTACACCATTCAACATTTCAGCAGTAAAAATGTCAATCTTCTCGAACATGATTTTCTTAAAAGCTTCAGATGGGCACAACTTTATCCCTCTATTAGGAGCTCCAGAAAAGGACACCTTCTTTTATCATGAAAGCTCCAGAAAGGCACAGCTTTCAATATAATATTTTTCTTCAGCAGCAAAAACATCTCTTCAGAATTTAATTTGTCACTCGAAGTATCACAAAATGTGTTATCACAACACAAGACATATTCCCCCACACTTAATCTCAACTAGATTATGCAATTTCACTTCAAGAGTTGGTTGGATAGGAAAAATTGGCTTGTAATGTGGCTAACCTAACAGGTTGTTCATGGATTCTAAGGGCTAAAAGTATTAAATGTTCAAGGTAGACCATTATAAAAAAGGATTCTTTGAAATATGGGATTTAATACCAAACAAATGACTCAATCATTTAAACATAAGTACCTCAAACCCTCAAGTTTTGACAGGAATAAATTAAATTTTGGTTAAATCAAGCATGGTTTGGTTCTCTCAAAAAGTGAGTTGAATGTAAAGAATATGAAAATAATGGTTTAAAAGCCTCAAAATAATGTCATTTCCAATATAAATACAGTGATATGTGGCATGTGATTCAAAATTCAGTGTAATTTTCATGAAATTACTAAATATTTGAACTTGAAACAAAGTCATTTTAGCATTCATTTAAGATTAGTTTATAGGGATACATTTTTTCACTTATTGATATAGATTTCAAAATGGTGATGAGAATCATTTCATCTCAAAAGTTTCAAAAACACATAGAAAATTGAAAAATAAACACACAAAATTTGAAAAACATACAATGTTTTTAAACAGGAAAACAATTGAAAATACTAAACTAAAAGGTTCCCTCCCCCACACTTAAAATATTGCATTGTACTCAATATGAACCCATGAGATTATATATGAACATGAAATGTATAATTTTAAATAGTAAAAAGAATAAAAAGGATAAAGGGTTAAGAACAGCCTGATGTGCTCAAGTGATGATGGGGTCATGTAGTGTGATAAAATCCACTGCATCAGTAGGAAGTCCCTCAATGTATCTCTTCAAACATTGCCCATTGACTGTAAAGCTCCTTCATGTGTCCTCTTATTTTATCTCCACTGCAACATAAGGAAAAACATTAGTCACGACATAAGTACCTAACCATCCGGAACGCAACATACCAGGAATCAGCTTCAGTTGTGAACTATAGAGAAGGACTTTCTCTCCAACATGAAACTCATTTTGTTGGATCATTATATCATGAAGTGATTTTGATTTTTCCTTATAGAGCCTTGAGTTATCATATGAATACAATCAAATCTCTTAAAGATATTGAATTTGCAGCTTCCTTTGGATTATAGCTTGGGAAAAATCCATGTTGCATTTCTTTATAGCCCAATAAGCCTGATGCTCAACTTCCACGGGGAGATGATGCGCTTTCCCAAAAACAATCCAAAATGGGGAAATACCAATGGATGTCTTGTATGTTGTCCTATAAGCCCAAAATGCATCATCCAAGAACTTGCTCCAATACTTCCTATTTGGCTATATGGTTTTCTCTAAAATATGTTTCAACTCACGATTTGAAGCCTCAGCCTGGACATTTATTTGGGGGTGGAATGGTGTCGATGTTTTGTGTGTCACCCAATACTTCCGATGGAGGGAAGCCAAATTATGATTACAGAAGTGTGTCCCTTGGTCACTGATGATGGCCTTCGGTACTCCAAACCTGCAAAAAAATTT
Organism: Viscum album; assembly: GCA_963277665.1. Lineage (NCBI taxonomy): Eukaryota > Viridiplantae > Streptophyta > Magnoliopsida > Santalales > Viscaceae > Viscum > Viscum album. Next base: position 1,570,706,124 of record OY728126.1, read on the forward strand.
CACTTTGACAAAGTCTACAACAACATCAGAATCATCTTTCCCAGTGGCCTTATCCTCCACCCATTTACTCACATAATCAACAGAAACAAAAATGTAAAAAAACCCAAAGGAACTAGTAAAGGGACCCATAAAATCGATGCCCCATTGATCAAAAATCACACAGAATAGTATGGGTTGCTGGGGTATCTAATGTCTCCTAGAAATGTTCTCAGTTTTTTGGCAATGAGAGCATGAATTACAAAACACATGGGCATCATGGAATAAGATATGTCAATATAATCCAGTGTCCAAAACTTTATTATCTATCCATTGGGGTACAAAGTGTCCACCACAAGCAAGTGTATGAAAAAAATGTAAAACAAACTCCAACTCATGATCAGGAACACACCTCCTAATAACTTGATCACTACACATGTGCCAGAGGTATGGATCAACCCAAACATAATACCGAGACTCACTTTTTAATTTTTGGACTTGTTGTTTCTTTAAATTTGCAGGGATTTCAGAGGCAAAAAGGTAGTTAACTAAATCTGCATACCAAGGATGCGTACCTGAGATGGAATAAAGATGCTCATCGGGGAAAGTGTCCCGAAGTGGTACATGGTTGAAGTTATCATCCTCTAGTGTGTGAGAAAGCCTACTAATATGATCTATCACCATGTTTTCTAGCCCCCTTTTCTCCTTTATCTCAATATCAAATTATTGAAGAAGGAGAATCCATCGGATCTGCCTGGGCTTTGCATCTGGCTTCTTCAAGAGGTACCTCAGAGCTGCATGGTCAGAAAAAACAACTACTTTAGATCCCAATAAATTTGAACGGAATTTATCTAAAAAAACATCAATAAACTCATTTTCCATGGTTGTGTAATTTTATTGGGTTGAATCCAGTGTCCTCGATGTAAAGGAAATCACATGTGAATGTCTCTCCACCATATGATATAAGACGGCTCCAACCGTGAAGTTGGAGGAATCACACATAATCTCAAAAGGAATCTCCCACCATGGGGGTTGTATGATTGGCGGAGTGGTCAGAAACTTCTTTACCTCATCAAAGGAAGTCCTGAAAGAAACATCAAACACAAAATCAGAATCCTTTTGAAGTAATCATGACATAGGAAGAGCAATCTTAATAAAAAATTTGATGAAGCGTCGATAAAATCATACATGACCTACGAAAGATCTAACATCATGCACACATGAAGGATATGGTAAGGATGAAATAATATCTACCTTATATCTATCAACCTCTATCCCATGTTTTGACACTACCTGCCCTAAGAAAATTCCATGCTCTACCATGAAATGGCACTTTTCATAGTTCAGGACCATATTCTTCTCAATACAATGATTCAACACGTTTCCCAAACTACTTACACATTCATCAAATAAAGACCCATACACTATAAAATCATCCATAAATACCTTCATGTAGGTCTCAATAAAATCAGAAAAAATACTCACTATACATCTCTGGAAGGTACCTTGGGTGTTGCAAAGTCCAAATGGAATCCTTCGGTAGGAAAATGTACTAAAAGGACAAGTGAATGTTTTCTTCTCCTGATCCTCCAGACCAATATAAACCTGAAAATATCCAAAAAATCCATCCAAGAAACAATAATGTGTTTTTCCAGCAAGTCTCTCAAGCATCTGATCAATAAATGGGAGGGGGAAATGGTCCTTGTGAGTAGATTGATTTAGTTTACTATAATAAATACACACGCGCCAACTGTTTTTCACCCTCATTAGAACTAACTCATCTTTCTCATTTTCAAAAATAGTAACACCACTTTTCTTAGGCACAACCTGAATAGGACTTACCCACTGAGAATCTGCAATGGGATAGATTATACCTTCCTCAAGAAATTTTTCAACCTCTTTTTGAACAACCTCCAGAAGTGTTGGATTGAGTCTTATTTTTATTTGCCTCATCGATTTAGCCTCATCCTCCAAAATAATCCTATGAATGCAAATGGAGGGGTTAATACCTGATATGTTAGCCGAGGTCCGCCCGATTGCCCTGATGTTCTCCCTCAAAAGATTCAAAAGTTTTTCTTCATGTTTAAAAGGGATATTGTTAGAAATGATAACAGGTAATTTCTCGCCACTTAACAAGTATGAGTATTTGATATTTGGTGGAAATGGCTTGAGTTCCAATGTAGGGGGTGGTGTATAGATGGAGACATAGAAGGAACTGAAATATGTTCACAAAGAGCACCAGTATTAGAATAAAAATCATCACAATCAGAGAATAAAGCATCAAATCCATCAGCATACTCAACATCCATGTCATAATTAGAGTTCACATGATCAAAATCAGAATATGATTCCCTTTCAAAATAAAATATTAGAGAGTCTTGTTCCTTAGAAACAGGTGTGTAAGTTCTCTTAGATATTAAATCAGAACCAATACTCATAATCTCTCTAAGTATAGGAAAATCAAATTCCATGGGGTTTTTACTTGGTGGTTCAAAATGGGAGATAAAAAATGTAGAATGATCCTCTGAGGGGTAATTCATGGAATCCATAACATTAAATATCACAACTTCATCCCCAAATTCCATAGAAAGTGTACCCTCACTGACATTTATGATAGTTATTTTAGTTTTGAGGAAGGGTCTACCTACGATAATTGGGGCATGAGAACTTACCGGATCATCCTCCATGTTAAGAACATAGAAATCTACTGGAAAGATCATGTCTCTTACCCGGACAAGTACATCCTCAAGGACTCCCGCTGGATATTCCGTTGCTCTATTTTCCAACTGCACCACTACTCTCGTCGGTTTCATCTCACCAACCTACAAAGAAGGGAATACAGAGTGATGCATCAAATTTATGGAAGCTCCCAAATCGTAAAGTGCATCATAAAAGTTCAACTCCACTATAGTGCATGGGATGGTGAATGTCCCTAGATCCTTGAAATTTTTCGGCATTCCTAGAGTTGGTGTAATGAGTGCTGACACATTCCTTCCAAGATTTATCCACTCATTTCCCTTGAGCCCTCTTTGATTTGTACAAAGTTCTTTTAAGAATTTCGTATACCTTAGAATTTTCTTAATGGCTTCAAGTAGAGAAATTTTGATCTCCGCATGCTTTAATGTGTCCAAAACCTCCTTTTTCATTACTTATTCATCCAACTTCTTGGTTTGAACATCCCTGTTTGTAAAAGGAAGGGGTTTAGGAGGAGCATCATTAATCTTTTGCTTACCTTTATATTTTTCCTTGGGTTTCTCATCAGTTGATGTGGAATTGGGCTTCTCCATATTTGAGGTGTATCCAGGTGGAACAATAGGTGCAGATGTATTATTTGTTTGACTCCCACTTCTCAATGTAATGGCACTGACATTCCCCTTGGTATTTGGAGTAGGTTGGGATGGTATATTTCCAGAATTCTTACTTACCAGTTCATGGAGGGCAGTGGAAATCTGGCTCATTTGCATCTTCAAATCCCTCAGCTCTGAACCTTGACTCTTCAACTCATTCTGTTGATTAGGAACAATTTATTTCAAAAGGACATCAGTGTTAGAATCTACCTTAGATGGGGGATTCCCTTGTTTTTGGCTTGTTGATTCTTGAGATCCAAATCTCCTTTGGGGTTGTTGGAAACACTGCTGGTAAGGTGGAGGCTGCTGGAAGTTTTGTTAAAAGGGTGGACTTTTTTGTTGTCCAGAGCCATATCTCATGTCCGATTGATCCTTCCACCCTTGGTTTTATGTTGGATCAAACTTCTTTTGAGTATATGGTTGTTTTTGTTGTTGCTGATATGGTCTCCCAAGGAACACTGCTGCACAATCTTCTATTTCCTGGAGTTGTGGGCAACAGTCAGTTGGATGACTTGTCTCAGTGAAAATACCACAAGGCCTTGAAGGAGGGGGTAGGGGTGTGTTTTGTGCCAAATAAATCTGTATCACAATATTTTTCAATTCTTCCAACTTGGTATCAATCAAATGAATTTCAAGAGAAGATGGACTTACCTGATGTACTCCCCTGACATGTGGTGTACCTCGATCACCAAATTTTTGTGAGTTTTGGGACATTTTGTCGATCAACGCACGTGCAGCTACTGGTGTCTTGTCCACCAATGCTCCTCCAGCTGCAGCATCCACCATGCTCCTCTCCATAGGTTTGAGTCCTTCATAAAAGTATTGGATGAGTAGTTGCTCACCGATTTGTTGATGCGGGCAGCTTGCATGAAACTTCTTGAATTGATCCAAATACTCATACATTGACTCCCCTTGTTATTGCTTGATCCCAGAGATCTCTTTACGAATGGAAGTGGTCCTTGATGCTGGAAAAATATCTGCAAGAAAAGACGTTTCAAATCATTCCAACAAGTTACATCTTCATGCTGTAAATAATAAATCCAGTCTTTCGCAGTACTACTACAAATACGGCTTTTATCAGTGCTAAAAATATCCTTTAACAGTGCGAGAAAAGTGTTGTTAATGACGGTGAAGATAAAGGGGCGGTCCCCTTTATCAACGCTCCAAAAAGCGCTGATAAAGACCCCTTTTATCAGTGCTAAAAAAAGCCCTGATAAAAGGGGTCTTTTATCAATGCTAAAACGAAGCGCTGATAAAAGGGTCTTTTATCAGCGCTTTCTTTATATCGCTGATAAAATACACCTTTTCTCAGCGGTTTTTTTAGCGCTGATAAAATTAAAAAAAATAAAAAAATACTGCCAATCTCGGGTGGGCTTTTTACAGCGCTTGAGCCCTCCTTTTATCAGCGCTTTTCTGCTCCTCTAGTGCCCCGCACACACCGCCTACACCCTTTATCAGCTCTAGCCCTTATAAATAACCCTTGCGCACGCGCCCATGCCTCCACCCAGATTTGATCTCGAGACCTCCCCCCTGTGCACCTAAAGCCTTTGCAACTCCCCTATATTGATTTGTTCTCTTATTTATGATATATCTATTTATTTGTATATATATTTAGATATATTTATTCGTATAGTAATATATATTTATATTAATATATATAGTTATGTTAATATATATAGTTACATTAACATATATATTTATAGTTATATTAATATATATTTATAGTTATAGTTATATTAATATATATATAGTTATATTAATATATATTTATATAAATATTCATCTATTGGTATTTTAAATAAAATGGATATTAGTTATTATTTATATAAATATAATATATTTTATATGTAAATATGTTTAATTATTTATTTAAAAAATTAAATTTTTAGGTGTGAATATATAAAACATATGTATATATAGTTATATATTTGATTATAAATAGCAGTTAATTATAAAAAATGATAAAATTTCAAAGACATAATATCAATATTAATGTAATACCTTTTAATAAATTCATTCCCCACCAAAAAAAGCCAATAATACCCCTTTAATGAGGCTGAAAATCCACAAAATGTTAAAAAATCAGGGTACCCCGACTAAAAACTCAGTTTTGGAGGCCTTATGGGCCTTTTTTGGCCTCGAAAAAACCATGAACGGTGAAATCCCTAGTCATAGTATTGTATAGCTCATCACAGGCTTCGATTTGATATGTGGTAGAGCTCAAACGGACACCCGGATCAAAAGTTATGGTCGTTTGAAGTTCGAGTGGCGTTTTTAACATATTTTAGATCTTTTTTTTAATTTTTTTTATTTCTTTAGTCTTCAATTTGTTATTAAATGACTATTATTCCATAATAATTAGAAAAATTTTAATTAAAAATATTTTTTTAATTTTTTTATAAGCCATTTTCACTAAATATCTTATATATTAAGTATATTAAGTATAAATGTATATTTATACTTATCTAAAATATATTTAAAAATTATATATTATATTTATATCAATATAACTATATTGATATATTTATATATTAATATATTATTTTTAATTTTTTTTGAAGTCGAACCCTTTATTTGTGCTTTTAAAAAAAGCGCTGATATAGGCCCCCCCTTTATCAGTGCTACTAAAAAAGCGCTGATAATGGGGGTCCCTTTATTAGCGCTAAAAAAGCGTTGATAAAGGGGGTACCTTTATCAGCGCTAAAAAAAGTGCTGATAAAGGTTTACTTTTATCAGCGCTTTTTTTAGCCCTGATAAAGGGTCCCCCCTTTATCAGCGCTTTTTTTTAGCGCTGATAATGGGGTGGCGCTGGCCTTTCCTAGTTTTGTTGTAGTGATCCATCAAGTGATAATGGGAATGATCTTAGTTTGATTTGATCTTTAGAAACATTTCTAGGTTTAAGGGTTGAGAAAACCACATTAAATTCTTTCAGGTTTCTGTTTGGATCCTCACCAGATAATCCATGATACTTTGGAAGAAGATTAATTAACCCAGATTTTTGTTCAAAGTCTGATTCAAGATTCGGGTATGCAATACAATTTGGTTGATAGTTAATATCTGGTGTATCCAATTCTCGAATGGTTCTATTAAGTTCATTTCCATTATTTTCATCCATTGGTTCTTGTTTTATGGCTGAATTTTAATTTCTTCCAATTTCAATGTTATGAAAGTGGAGGACTTCTCTAACTGGTTGAATATTGAAACTTCCCATAGACTGAGAATGTCTAATTCATGCCCTAAGGCTGCATTCAATCTTAGGGTCAAGATCTAAGAGATATTAGGGATTATATCATGTCATAAATCAAATAAAAATTATAAGAAAGAAATTAAACCGTAGTAAAATAAAAATAATAAGTTTGAGTTGATGGTCCAAAAATAAGTAGAAGAAAATAAATGAAAAATAAAAAAACAGATTGGTTAAAGTGGGAAGAAAGAAGAGAGGAAGAGAATAAAATGCAAAATAAAATAAATACCTCTAATTGGTTAAAATAATTACTTTCCTCCCCGGCAATGGGGCCAATTTGAAAGATCACTGTCGTGGACGCCCTCAAATGATTAGTGTAATTTTGGGGTACTTAGGTGTAGCATAGTGGCTGACCTAGGTCATCTCTCAAAGGAGGAAGTGAATTAAAACAACTTTCTAGAGTTATTTTAAAAATAAAATAAAACATAATTAAAAAACTACATGAAAGGATGGGGGTGTTTTTTTATAGTTTATAAAACTTGAAGAAGTTTGCTAAAAGAAGATTGCATTTTTTTGTTTTTAATTTTGAAATGAAGTTTGATTAAAAAGACACCACAAGAAGATGTTTTTTTAGAAAATATTTTAAAAGGAGTAATCAATCTAACTCTAACTCTTCACTCTATTATTAATCATTATCATTAAAATTAACATTCACTTAATTATGATCCATTAATTTGTAAAATCCTGAACCCTATGAGAATTAACTTCACCACGAAGATGAAGTGAATTTAACCCTAGGCTAACTTCGGAACATGCAATCGCAACACCCCGCTTTGATTGATGTTCTAAGATTATATTATGGTTAGTGGTAAATTAAGGCACATTTTCCCTCTATAAATTATAATTAACTGAGTTTATGGATTATATTTTAACACTACAAATTTATCTCGTATGGTTTTGTATAACCGATTAAGTTCACACTCTCACAATTAACACAAAATCTCATCCTCACGTGTTTTTGTGTTAATTGTTCAATTGCTTGTTTAGTTTCAATTAAATTAAAAACTCAATTAATTGATCATATTATGTGAATTACATTATATCATTGATTCAAAATAAATTAATTTAGAAGGTAAGATATAGATCGATTACTAAAATACTACTCTTTCATGGGTGGTGTAATCATCGTAGAAGCGAATTGCATTTGCAACAGTTTATAATGGGTATAACCCAATAACTCTTGTACACAAGAATTCCATCCCAAAGCGGAAGATTAAGGGAAGAAGAAATTTGAATAAAACATAAGAAAAGAGAAGAAATAAAATAAGTACAAAGAAATTTATTACACAAACAAAAGCATTACAACACGAAGGAGAAGAAGAAGGCTTCGTCGAAGGGATCATTGCTTCAAGAGCTAACCTTATTGAAATGTTTGGATAATTGAAGTGTATCCACTTCTCCTCTACCCTAAACTTCCCAATTCACGTCCAAAACCCACAAAATGAGAAGAACACCAATTTATAGAGTAGTGGGGAGGCTATGTTCAAAGTCGTTTCAAGGGTGAATGGGAAATCTCGGCCAAATATTTTATGCACAATTGCACCACCCATTTGACCACCAAAACGCATGAATCAGCTGTCCTTCCAGATGGATTATTCACAAGAAAATTATTCATGTATATCCTCTCAAAATTTGGGTCTAATTCAAACATGGAAGAAGAATTTATGGCCCAAATATAGAACCCATGTCCATTCTGCCGAGTACAACCCACCATTGACTTAATAGCCCAATTACTCCATACAAATGAACTCTTTAGCTCTAGTGTCCTGAATAAAAGTTATAGAAAATTAATTTATGAACATTGTTACAAAATATTAAGTTCAAATAAGTCATATTAAAATATTTAAGTGTGAAATACTACAGTTCATTATAAAAGGGTAAAACTAGAATTTTAATGAAATTTTCAAATGAATGATCTAATCCCAAATATTTCATAAATGAACATATTTAACACAATGTGAGGAAATTATGTCATTTATTATCAATATAATATTCAATAAAAATAGTGTTTAATCACTCATCTTAGAGTCTTCATATGTTTAGCCTATATGAATTTGTATGACAAAGGTGGTGAAAATATGGAATAAATATTTTAGGCATGCTTCTCTATAGGCTATAAAGATGAAGACTTTGGTTTTCATATATGGGATAATGAAAGAAATAATTTTTCCAAAATAATAAATGTAATTTTAAATGAGAAGATATTATGTAAATATCAAAACATTAAAGGAAACGAAGTTGATAATAAATATTCAACTTCAATTAAAGTTTATCTAAATGGTGGTTCTATAAAATCATAAGATTCAAAAATTTCAGATGTCATTGAATCTAAAAGAAGAAAAAATGCAGAGGTATGTTTAAAGGGGAATTTATAAGGATTTAAAGTTTATCTGACTAAGGATATATCTAAAATATCTCGAATTGGGGAATATCAATCTAATGTTCTGGATGGAGAAGGTCCAAAAGTTATAGTTCCAAAATAAGATGAATCACAAGTTAATTTTTGAAGATATTTAGGGTTATATGATTGGTATATATGGTTGGTTATGATCTTATTTTCTTAATTTTAATGTATGTGGGAGAACTAGAATATCTATAAAAAGTGGATACTATGGGTGATTCTATAAAGTGGATGTTAAAAATGTAAAAGGTGATTGATTCAATATGATTAAATAATAGCTAGTAGCTAATGGAATTATCATTTGGGAATAAGTAATTTGAAAAAAGTGGGTACTATAGATGAAAGATGAAATTTATGGAAGGAAAATATATAAATCAAGGATAGTTGTAAAGGGATTTCAGTAGAAGGATTTCATTGGATTATCTAAAATAATTTCTCTAGTAGTTAAACATTCTACCATCAGAACTATTTTTAGCATCATTGCTTGTGAAAATTAATACCTTAAAAAAATGGATGTGAATATGTATTTTTATCAAGTAGATTTAGTGAAAGAAATTTATATGAAGAAACCAATTGGTTTCATGGAAAATCAGAATGAATTCTTAGTTTGAAAACTAGGAAGTATTCTTTTTGATTTGAAATAAACACCAAGGTGTTGGAACTAGAAGTTTAATTTCTTCATGGAAAATAAATGCTTCACTTGGAGTAAATCTGATCATTTCTATTACTAGAATAAGTTTAGTGTAAATGACTTCATAATCTTACTCTTTTATATGGATAATATATTGTTGGTGGATATGAATATTCAGATTATTAAAAAGGTGAAGGAGGTCTAGTCTAGAAGGGTTGAGATGAAATATTATGTTAATAAGAAGAAGGTAATTGCAATTATGAATGAACATGAAAGTAAAATTAGGATCTTTGTTTTATCATAGATTTATTACATCTAAAATATCATTGAGATATTTAGAATGAGAATATGTAAACTAGTAACAACCCCTCTCGGTAGTCACTTTAATCATTCAAATGAATGACCACCATGAACAGAAGAAGGAAAATAAGTGCATGGAAAAGGTTTTTTATGATTTAGTAGGGGGGATTTTGATTTATTTTATGTTGTATACATTTTTTTATATTTCTCATGTCATGGTATTGGTCATCCAGTTTATGGAAACTCTAGAGAAAGATCATTAGGATGTTATAAAGTGTATTTTTCAATATGTAATGGGTGATTCCATCCAAGAATTTCCTTTTTTTTAGTCTTGGAGATGTTTTAGGATATTTTATTTATGATCCATAGGTTTAAGGTGGTGTTTAGGCCTTTTTAGATGGATCTTCATCTTGTGAATCATCTTTCCAAGTCTCTTTAGAGGGACTTTTTGCTTGGGTGTGATCCTATGTAAAACGAGTTTTGTGACCACACCCTAGGGAAGGCTTGGAATTGAGTTTTCAATCTAGTGGTCTGTCTATTCACTACAAAAAAACTAAAAAAATAATAGGGTAGGTGTGGCCAAGGGTGTAGTGCTCTGGTGGAGCACTTATGTGAAACGAGGAAGAGGGACTCACCACACTTTGGTTTTAGGCATGGTGAGGGTAAAATGAAAAGTTTTTTAGTCTTAGGGAATGGCCTCTAACCATGGAAAAATATATAATAACCACCAAATATTTCACCATTTCATGGTATAGGTCATGGTGGCGGTCAAATATCATTTTTAAAATAGTTGGAAAAATGGATCTCACGTGGGGGCCTTAGACCACGCATTGACCAGGCCCACCAAGGGAATTTTAGCTATTCAACATGTTATAGTGGAGTATAACAGGATTTAATTATAAATAAAAGGTCTTCTACCCCATTTTTTGGGTTTTAAACATTACCTCAATTCTTGGATGACCCATTCTCATTCTTCCCTTCACTAGTCACCTCCCTTGGTGTTTCAAGCCATTGGGTTCATTTGGATCGTATTAATTAGTGTTCTTTAGATAGATGTAACACTCATTTTCAATCATTTTTTCTTTCTTAGCTTATTTTTTAATCTATGAGTTCAATGTAATTGTTTATCCTCTATTTTTGGTGAGTTTTGATAATGGATTTCTGTACATAGAAATCTAGTGGTGATTCCATTATGATCATGGGCAGTAGATCCTTGGTTTGTATGTTTTTAATTGAAGATTCAATTCATGGTAGGGGATACTTTGTATCTCTTATTTATATGAATAGGTTATAATAGCATATTTTTCCCTTTTGGGGGATATTATGAACTAGATTAATAAATATAATTAATTTATTATATTTTAACTAAATAGGTGCGGAAGAAATTGTATATGTTTTACTTATTTGTATGACATCCCTATATGGTTGACAATAATTTATATTATTTTTGGATTTTGATTATATTGATATTTTATATTATTCTCATTATAAAATTGGTAAACCTTTTTGTTCTTGTTGATTTAAATCACCACACATGAAATTGGCTAAAAATGAATACCCATATAATAAAATGGTTTCACATGGAAATCTGGTTTTTGTAATAATTATATTTAAAATATTTAAATAAAAATGATGGAGGAACTTATTGAAACAAAAATATGATTCTTGGTGGTTGTGGTGTGTGGTGGTTATGATTTTTAGTGGTAGTGAAGTGTGGTGGATGAAATTTAGGACTTGTTGATATGTAGAAAATGGATTGTTTGTGTTTTATAGTGTTGATATAGTTTTCTATTAATGATGAAATGAAATGGTAATGATGAAACTAAAGTGTTATAGGTTGGAATGGATAATTAGTGATTGGGATAAAATGGGAATTGTGTTTAAAGTGTTTAATTTCTAATCAAGAAATTAATGGGTTTTATAATGGGAGATAGTTGGTATTTGGAAAATCTGGAAATGGATTAACTTGAAAATGAAGGAAGGAGTGTGTCCTATAAGTGTCTTGATTATATGGTGAGATGTATTTATAGATGTTAGTGAAAGTGGTGAAAGTAGTGATGAATTGTGGTGATGTTGTGAGTTATGAAGGTTCCCTTTTTATAAACCCATACGTTAGGCTTGTGTGTGTAGATATTATAATGTATTTTCATTTTGATTTCTATACACACCCCCAATAGTGTCAAGCACTTTGTCCCAATGCCCAAATGTTTGGGGGTGTTTTCCCAACATCCAAGATAGTGATCATGGATGGATCGCTACCCCTATTCCCCTATCTCTCTTCAAATAGGTGTTTATACAGATGGTCTTTGATGGGTTTCAATTAAAGTTTAGATATGGTTCATTTGAAAATATTGATGAGGTGGTTCATAGTGGGGGTTGTTCATGGTAGTAGGATGCATGAGTTTAATATCCTTAATGTTTATGATACCTTATTATTATAGATATATATAAGTGTTTATGGGAGAAGTTGGATGTGATTACCAGTTTCATGTGAGGTGCTTAGTATGATGTGGTTTCTCAGGTGTCCTTAGGCGGGATATGATGGCCAGTTTAACATAGGGTCCTTGGAATGATATAGTTGACCATGTTTCCTTGGGTAGGATTCTACTGAAGGTATGGTAGCTTTAGGATGTTCAATGTTGGGAAATTAGATAGGAAAATTAGTGGGAAAGTGGTGTAGGATACCCTTATTGTCAATATGCTTCATACTATGTTTCTACACTTGGATGCATTATTTGGCGAGTGTTACATGGTGAGGGTGAGAATGATTATTTGACCTTATTAAATGTATATTGGTTCTATTGATTTTCAATTAGTGAATTAGTATTCTCCTTGAAATATACTTTGGGTATGATACTACTGAGTATACCTATTATACTTACCCCACATAAATACCAACTATTTTTTAGGTTTCCAACTGTACATTGGGGAGTGCTCTAGAAATTAGTATCCTAAACATTGGATTTGTTATTATGTTTCTAACTTAGTATTTATTTTGAGTATTTATTTTATAAATCCTTGAATTTTTTACTTTATACATGCATTATGAGGTAGTTTAGGTATCCCTATTTATTTATATCATGTATTTTCATGGTGATTGGTATCATATCTCCCATTATTACTTTATCTATTGAGGGTAATGAATTTAATATGTCAGATTTTTATACCCCCTGTATTAGATAACAACTTAGGTCCTTATAAAGGTGACACATGGGGGTCATTATCTCTCTTCTTTGATTTCCATCCTAGGATAGGTACCTTGGAGGATGGGGTTATGAAAGAGTGGTATCAAATTAAGGTTAAGAGATATGATATATATTGGAGTTAGAAACTATGGTGATTTCATCATTTGGTAGGGAAATAGTTCCAATTGATCTTGGTGTGTGACTTAGGATATGGAGACTGGTTGGGACATGGTATTTTCATGCCTCCTATGATTTGGTGTAAGAACTTTGAGTATACTAAATGAAAAAGTGATGTGGTATCATTTTAAATGTAAATACCTAAAAGAGGTACATGCATCATGATTTTTTGTATTATAATTTGAATTATGTGGTATTGGGAATTTGAGATTAATTGATTTAATAAACCTTAATAAAATTTCAAACTTTCAGTATTATGGAAGGTTTTTTTCTATGATTTATTTCTCATGGACATAATTTACTTGTGTTTTATGCTAGTGAGGTTTAGAATATTGGTATGGATAATCTCTATAGGGTCAACCTAGTTGAGGAGTGTGAGGAGTGGTAGAGGATTTTTTGTGCCTTTCAATAGAAATATTTGGTGAAGTATGTGGTATGGATATCTGATCTAAATATAGAGTTCCAATTAGAGGAGATAGAGATCGCTTTCTATTTGATTCAGGCTTAGGCGGAGTATTGGATTCCATTATTAGTCATTCAAATGAGGGGTGTAGCATGTCATAAGTGGACGTTGAATCTTATGGAGAGGAAGAAGGAAGATATTTTTGGGGTATACTTCCATAGGGAGTTTTGAGCAGAGTTCTTATCATTAATAATAAAGGTAGTGAAGAGGAGGGAGTTTATTTATCTTCAGTGGGAGAGTATGTATTTATGATATTTTGGGATCAAGTTCAAGGTCTTTTTATGTTTCACCACCAATATTTTTTATAGGGAGTCTTGTGTGTGGTGTCTTGAAGAGGAACTTCACACTTCTATCTAGTCTATCGTTACTACCTTTCTATTTACACATATTTGGAGGTACAAAAAAAGGAAAACGTGATCAAGTTTATGAACTCATGAGGAGGTATACTGTTTTAGGAGATCCATTAGGGTTCCTTGAGTAGAACGGTTTTCAGTAGAATATTTTAAGCACCAGGTACATTAAGGATCCAACCAATGAGCAGTCAACTTCAACATCTTTCTTTTTATCCCTCAAGGGTCAATGGATTTTGTGCTTTCTCTTGGGAATTAATATTAGTGTTATATGTTTATGGGGGTAGGGTTAATCATCAGTATCAGTTCTTATTGGATCTTGGAGCTCATCATGGCATAGGTGGATAGGTTTGGCCACATCCACAACAGAAACAGCCATCATGGCCTTTTTAGTAGCAGGTGAAGTAGTCATATACTCCACCTAGAGGAGATAGAGAGGGAATAGTGATACCTCATGAAGTTCCCCCATATCTAGGGACCTCAACCTGAGTGTGGGAATATAGGTGGTTGTAAATAGTGAATCAAGGGATCTATTAATGGATAGTTTCATGTCAAGGAGGTTCTAACACTAGAGGGTCTAGATATCTTCAGAGGTACGATCATCATTTCATATGACATTGTTTGTTCCTTGTATAATTTAGGAGCCTTGTACTTCTTTGTTACACCCACTATAGTTTGTACTTTTGGACTGGACATGGAGAGAATTCCCTTGACCATGTTGTTGACTAGGCCAGTCATGGTCCATACCATATTGTTTGATTTTTTCCAAGGGTATAGGCTAATAATGGGGTAGAATCAATCATGTGGGGAAATTTTATTCCTATAGATATAGTCATATGATTTTATCCTCAAAATTGATTGGATACATTCGATACATGTGGATATCGAATTCTTCCATAGGTTGGTCATGTTCTCGAATGTTGACAGTCATAATGAAATTTTTATTCGTGAACAAGTTTGTTGGATGATCATTAGATGCGTGGATCCTATTCTCTTCTTAATATAATAGTTTTCAGAGAATTCATTGAGATCTAGGATAGTGAAGGCTCCCATATTCATTAATTATTTTTTGGATGTTTTCCTAAAGGGGGTTCTGACACTACCCCCTCAGTGTGATGTTGAGTTTGGAATAGAGTTATAGTTGGGAGTCTCTCTAATTTAAATGGATCTTTATCATATGGAACCCTCTATGTTATGTGAGTTCAGGGTTTAGATGGATGATATAGTGAATAAGGTTTTAACTAGTCTCAGTGTGTCATTGTGGGGTGCTCTAGTGTTATTCTCCAAGGAGGATGGTTGTTTGAGGGTGTGTATAGATTAATGAATGTTGAATCAGGTAATGATCAAGAATAATTACCCTATTCTAAGGATTTATGGTATTTTAGACTAGTTGGGAGGATCTATTTGGTTTTATAATATAAATCTATGGTATGGATATCAACAATTGAGGGTGAAGGGGGATGATACTCTAAATAATACATTCTAGTGTAGCTATGGGCACTTTGAGTTCATGTTCATGTCGTTCAGTTCCACAAATACATCAGTTGTGTTCATGGGGATCTTGAACTCCATGTTGAATGAGATCCTAGAATATTTTTTTGTCACGTCCATTGATGACATATTGATTTATTCTAAGAGAAAGTATGAGTATGAAAGTTACCTTATAGTGCTCTTACAGGTCCTTCAACACCATCATATCTATGGAAGGTTATCATAGTGTAAGTTTTTTACTTTGGATGATCGTTTTGTTGAGTATGTGGAGTCTCAATAGGGTGTTTCCATGGACTCATTAAAGATTTATTTAGTTTTTTCTTTGAAATTTACAAAGAATGTGGTAGTATTTCATAGTTTCCTTAGTATCATAGGCTTTTTATAGAGGTCCATATCCGATTTATCATAGATTGTGGTATCATTGATATCTCGAACTAGGAAAGACCATGACTTAATATGTACTGATCTATGTCAATAATATTTTGACCACCTGAAGGTGAAATTGATCAGTTGTTTAGTTTCTATAAGAAGGGGTTATGTTTGATGTTTTCGATGATTCTTCCCATCTAGGCATGGTATGCATCATGATACAGTAGAAGGAAATGATATTTTATGGGTTAATTTAGTTATTTCCCCACAATAATAACTATACCACCCAGGATATGGATCTTGGAGTAGTTTTAATTCTATGGAAGTTGTTGAAACATTAACACAACCAAGAATGCTTTCCGATATTTATCAATTATAAGAGCTTGAGGTATATTTTTTCTCATTATGACATGAATCTCTCAAAATGGGGTTTGATGGAGTTTCTTCAAGACTTTTCCTTTGATAACTCCTATACCTTATGAATGAGGAATGTCATGGATTATGTCCTAGGTAAGAAGTCATGAAAGGATATTGTTCAACAGTCTAGAGATGCTTGGAGAGTATTAGAGGATTTGGCTGTCCTATAATTAGATGTAATGGTGTTTGGTAAAGGATTTTAATTATTTCAGATGATATTGTATATTATTTTATGGATAAAGTGGAATTATAATGGTCTAGACCTTCTCATTCTTTCATTTGTGTTTTATTAAGGCTCAATAGTTCTAAGAGGGAATTTAGAGGTGTTCCGAAGGTTTATAGTGGGCCTTGGGACTTCATAGAGGTCACCACGCCCTATTAGTGGGTTTGGTGGTGGGTATTTTGTGTGATTAGTGGTTGACCATGTAGTTATTAGTGAACCATGGATATAAAAATGGCATGTCATGCTATTTTGTAGGTTTTTTGGGCATCTTGGGTTCTTATCTGAAACAACAGTGAGGGAAATGGATATGAGGTAATAAAACCTTGATGATTCTCCTATAAAAACATCCATCCTATAAATTGAATATATACCCATTTTATAAGACATGGAAATGGTAAAATGTCAAGGTTTTTTATAACACAACATTGGGGATGTCATTTCAGGTTAGTGAGGTCAAGAACTATCACATCCAAGCATAGATCATAGTGGAAGTCATCATGGAAGTCAAGCCTATTTTTAAAAAGCCAAAATGGGTGTTGATCTTCATATATATTAACCTGTTCAAAACGAGGGATATATAAGGAGTAAATAGGGTTCTTAAATGTGGTTTTAATTCATTATTCCCATCTAATAACTGATCTTTTCACCTCCATTGAGTGTTTCTTCATTTTCCAAATGATCCACTTGAATTAGGATAAGCTGGGTGATATATCTTGTTAGAGCTCCATTGATGGAGTTTTTTCCTGTTAAGAGTTACTTCTAACTCCCTTAACATTCCTTGGTCATATCTTGTGGTATCTATCCCTTGGCTCATGGAGAATCAGACACCCTTGGTTTGTTATATGTTCCATTCTTTTCTTTTCCTTTTTTTCTTAGCTTCTTCTTTTATATGAAGAACTCAAAAATTTTAGGCCATATTTTGGGTGTTTTTTATCATTGTTTGGTTGTGTCTTATGGATTCTATTTTCTAAAAATCCTTACTTAGTTTTTGAAATTTTTCTTTTGGTGGTGGTTGAACCGTGATCATCTACTCTAGTGAAAAGATCATTGAGATTATAATTGTGATATAGGATTAATTGGATCTTCTATTATCATATGTGTAATGAGAAAGTAATCTTGATTTATCTCTTTGAGTTATAGTGGAATTAACCTTTATTAAAAATTAAATGGATTAAAGAATAAACCTTGGTTTTGGATGTAGCGATGGAATGTGTTTCCACTGTGATAATGATTTTCCTCTTATTTTAATAGATAGTGTGATATATTTTTTATTCTATGTTTCATGTTTTTTTATGATTGTGTTAGGATTTTCTTTTGATGAAATTATATATATAATATAAATCTAGAATTTCTTTTTAGTTAATTGATAAAAATCATGTTTAATTGAAATTTTTCTTCTTTTGTTTTAATGGAAATAAAAGTGATGATTGATGCATGATAAATTTATAAAATTATTCCTTATATTAATATATTTGGGTAAATAAAATGAATTTGGAAATTAATTTTGATGAAAAAATAAAAAGTCATGTTAAGTATAAATTTTATTTCTTCTAGTTTTATGAAACTAAAATTTATTCTTAGAATCATGTTCAAATAATTTGTAGCTTTTAATAGTTGATGTTTTATGATGTTTTTTCTTTTAACCTATAATAATTGAATTTGTTAATACAAGATGGTAAATAAATGGTTATATTATAAATATAAATGTTTAGGACTAAGAAACCTTGTTTTGTTGTGATGGTTAGATTCCAAATTTTTAAGGACTAGATTACCTATGTAATTTTATTGTTTGCTTTCTTCCTTGTGTATTTTTATGGATGTGATACTTATTATATAATCTAATGTGAGCATATTAGGGATTATGGTTTGATGA
Organism: Viscum album; assembly: GCA_963277665.1. Lineage (NCBI taxonomy): Eukaryota > Viridiplantae > Streptophyta > Magnoliopsida > Santalales > Viscaceae > Viscum > Viscum album. The sequence goes on from OY728126.1 coordinate 1,570,724,571, forward strand.
GACATGGGTAGGGGAATGTTTGTGGTAGTGGATGACACTTGTGATGAAGGGGTGCATGTTGATATCCATGATGGTGTCAGAGATGGAACTGGAACTGGTGGAATGGGTTGATGTTAGGATTACTCATTATTGTGTTAGAATCTTGGATGTTTTCTTGATAATAAATATGTTTAAATTTCAGATCTATATGTTTTTAATTTCATAATTCCTTTCCCCACTTCTTGACGTAGCTAGTTGTTCTTGGTTTATGCATCTCTTTATAGTGACTTAGGATGAGTCCTATAGTACATAGAATTATGGAATTATAATTAAAAGTAATTTTTTTACCTCATGGGTCTAGTGGTTGAATGAAATTACGATGTTGATAACTCTTGAAAAACCATGGGATTTGTTAGTTAATGTTTAGAAGTCATGGGAACCAGTTGGTGATATTGTTAAAGTAACCTTAAAGCATTGATAATGGTTAACTGTAATAGTTAATGTAATGCGAAAATTTTTAATGGAAAGAAAGAATTAATTGGAAGTATTCTTAAATGTTTTTGTGTTTATATGATATATAATCATTTCCAGTGGTAGTTTAATGTCTGAGTGATGATAGATTCAAATGAGACTAAGACTATGTTAATGCCCATAGTGTGGTTTTGAGCTATATATATCATGTATGTTATATGATATCATGTTATAAACCATCCATTTTAATAGGGAAACTGAAACCCAATGGATATTGGGGGAGTTCAACCTAATATCTAGTTTGGCAAGGAATTGATGGTTAATTTTCCCCTGTTTCCTTACTCTTAACTCCTAGTAATGTAATGTGTCGGTATGAATGGTGGTTAAGTTCCCCATATATCTATGTAGAAGGTTGTAATGGATTGTGGCTATTTCACACACATGTATCTCATTATACAGTATCCTAATGAGTATTATACATATATCATTTATGAGATGGGATATCTTGAGGTATAAAACTCAACGTACAGTCTATGGTGACTCCTATAAATTACTTGATTACCTTCTAGTGATGGGGCATAAGATCATGATATTATGTGATTTATAGGGTTCATGGTATGTGATGATGAGATATTGTGATTCATAGGGTTCATGATATGATATAGTAGCCAATGTGTCTTTTGGTTGGCCTACTTTTACATAGAGATAGCTCAGGACATGTGACATTGGTAAATATTATAAAACCAATGGTAAAGTGGTAATGGGGTGCGTTATTTTCATATTATATTATATGATAACTTTTATGTGATACTTAGTGAGAGATCCATGGTGAGGTTAGAAACATGGCATACATATCTTGGTGATGATTTAGTTTCACTTATTGCTCATTGAGATTTAGTATGATTTCTTTATAATTTTAAATATAGGCTCTAGGGATGATTCTATTGAGCATAAATTTTATTCTAACCCTATGTATTTATAAACTATTTTTCAGGTCCACAGGAGTTGTTTGGAGATTAGGAAGGACTTTATTAGCTTGTAGAGTTGTTCAGGAGTTTTTTTGGGATTTATGGTTTCTGTAGAGTTTACTTTTTGGTACTTGTATTTTCTTTTCTAGTTTTTTTAGTATTTATACCCTTAGAAACATGTACTTGGGATCTTCTATTTTTTTATCTTGATTAGAAGTTTCATTGTGGTTTTATCTTATACTTCCTTCTTCATGATCTTTTTAGAGGTAAATTTCTTCGATTTATGTGTATGATATACACTTAGTACTTGTCACAAAATCAAGACCTATTAGAGGTGGGATTAGATCTTCATTATCTCCCTTCTCTTAATCCCAGTCTAAGAGGGGTACCTTTAGGTGAAGGGGGTTTTGAAATATTGGTATCAAAGTATTAGGTTGAGGAATAGGATGGTGGTTGGATGTCAGAATAGGTGAATCCTATATGGGTTTGTAGTTAGTAGATAAATGATGTCAGTTAAACATAATAAGATAGGTAAATAGTAGAGATCAGATTGCAAATTGGTATTTATCCCCCCCCCCCTCCATGATCCGATACACATACCTTTTAATTTACTAATCCTACTAGGTGATGTGATACTAGTTGTGGGGTAGATACATAGGAAAATAACATGCATCATTCTTATTCTCACCTATGTTTGAAATGGGTATACCTTGGGATTAAGTTGAACCTTAAATAAGTAAATAAATATTCAATGTTCAATGTTCTTGTTTTATGTCTCCCTAAAATTATTTATTTTTCAAAAATGGATTGAGGTTTATGTCATCATTGATTTTGTACCAAATATTTTTAGTATTATGGGATAGTAGATTGTTGTAGGGTAGAGGTTAATGATGAAAACTCTTAAAGGAGGAAACACTGAGAGTTTTAGTTCTAGATTATAAAAATGCATTAAAGATGCATTTCATACTTACTGATATATTACTGGTTATATGTAGTAGAGATAACCTTTATTTTGATATATTCTCAAAAGTAGAACTGTGTTTTATTAATGGTGAAGATGTTGTGGGGGGAAACTAAAAAGTTGTTGTTCTTATTCTTCATAGATCTCATGGAGTTACTGGGATTGTGGGAGAAGTTCTTAGGCTATTTTCAAGCTCATTTTCTTTCTTTAAAAATGAAGGTGTCTACTCACAAAGAGATTCTTACACTTTGATATGGGATTTTTAGAGTGTGGGTGTTTGGGATCTATTTTAGGACCCTTCTCTGATATTCTTCAAAACTATTTCGAGATGAGAATGAAAGGGTGAGGAATTTCAAGGAGGAGTTTCATCTAGAGATCCAGTGCTAGGTCATCCCATTTTTTTGTCGATATATCTCAAGGTGATGTTGAGAGTATAGGCCATTGAGAGAACACTAACCCTGAAAAAATCGCTGTAAGAGGGGATTCATCTGGATTCTCTTCATATCATAGATATGGTCTATGTTAACCAACTAGTAGGACATTAGAGATTTTGTATTAACATGGGTAGGTCCCAGCCTTTATCATCTCATTTCTCTGAGGGTGGCGGATCTTAGGGCCCTGAGAAGGGATCAGATTCATGATTTTCTTATGGAGGAAAAGGTTATCAATGATGGGAGTCTCTAACCTTGCATATCAAGAACCATTTGGTAGGTGTTCCTCATTAGGTTTCACCATTTCAGAAGTTTCAGTTGAGGTAGTAGTAATTGGTTGATCTAGATTTGGATTAGTATAGGGTAGATCGAACACATATAGGATATCCTTATGATTTTCCTCATACTCAGAGAGTATATTGCATCCATGGAGGTGGTCTTAGTCAAGTCCCAAGAGGTATTGAAGAAGGTCATGGTTAACTGTGTGCTTTAGAGTTTATAGCACCCAGTGAACCAATCATCATTCAAGAAACCCTTATCTTATTTTCTATTTGGGTTATTTCTTTGTTTTATTCAAGATATATACACTTCTTTATATCACCTTCCCTAGTCCATTATTTTGGAATTGAGGTGGAGAGGCTTCTAGTTCCCTTGAAATTGACTATACCAGGTGGAGGTAACGCTTATATGTATAAAGTATGTAGAGATTTTAAGCTAGTTTTTGGGTAGAACCAATTTTGGGGGGCTTCTTATGTTTATGGATAAATCCATACAACATCATCCTTGGCATGGACTAGATGTATTCAGTGTTGGATATCATATATTTATTCTGGGGGAAAATTATGTTCGATAATGTTGATTAATATTTTGTCATATTTTTTTGGAAAGAGAGACCCTCATATGGTTTAGAGTCATGTTTTATACTTTTCTTACTTAATATATAATATTATGGTTATTTCATCATAGGTTCGGGTTATTGTGTTTTTGGGGGTTTTTTAAGAGTACCTAGATGTCTTTCCCAAGGAGGTTGTAGTGTTTCCCCCTTGATGGGAGATTAAGTTTCAGATAGAGCTATAGTTAGGTTCTTCTATGATCTCAATGTATCTATATAGGATGGTGTCTTCTAATTTTTGAAATCTATGGGTACTAATCAATGATATTTTCATGAGGATTTCTTAGGTCGAGCATGTCAAATTTTGGTGCATTGGTTTTTTTAAAAAAAAGGATGATGGGAATTTTACCCTCTGTATCGATTATCTTTTCCTTAATTAGGTGACATTAAATAAATAATATTTTCTTCAATATGTTGATGATTTATTTGATCATATGAAAGAATATAGTTAGTTCCAAAAATATTTATATGTGATCAAGATGCCATTAGATTTTGGTAAATGATGAGGATATAATGAAGACCATATTCTGATGATGTTATGGGAATTATGAGTTTATTGAGATGTCATTTGGTGTAAAAAACACTATAGTATTGGTCACAGGTTTGATTAATTTAGTGCTCTAAGAGTTATTATATTGGTTCATGGTGGTTTTCATCAATTAAATCCTCATATAGTCTATATCTGATGAAGTGCATGGAGAGAATCTATCGAAAACTTTGGGAGTTATTCATCATTGTCAGTTATTCAAGATGCTTTTTAAGTGTCATTTGGGCTCGTGAGGTTTATTTCATGGGAAATTTCATGTTCTAGTATATATTAGTTTAGTATCCTTTAAATATTGTGGAATATTTTTCTTAGCTATCTTTTAAACCTATTATTGATATGTGGAGTTTCATTGGTATTTCAAGCTATTACATGAGGTTCATACCCAACTTCTCTCAGAGTGTGACTCCTCTAGTGGAATTGACTAGAAAGGTCTAGGAATTCTTATGGAATGACCAAATTCATGAATCTTTTGATTATCTAAAGGAGAATTTGGTTTAACTCCCTAGTTCTTTATTTTCCAAAAGTGGGAGTTTGGTTTGAAGTTATTTGTGATACTCTATGTCTTTTCTTGGTTAGTGTCTTAATACAGTAGAGGTTGGTTTTTTATGGGAATCAGGAGTTATTTCCCCATGAATATGATTATTATTCCCCTGATATCAATTTGGTATCAGTTGTATTTTCCTTAAATTTATGGGGACACTACCTCATTGACAACTAGTTTTAGTTTCCACCAACCATAAGAACCTGAGGTATATCTTATCCTAGCATGAACTAAACTTGTAATAGTGATGGTGGATAGAATTATTTTAGACCTATGAATTCATGATTTAATATACACTAGTAAAAGGTAATGTTGTAGTTTATGCATTGAGTAAGAAGTTACACAGTGATGTCATGTGTGAATCTATATATTCTTAGAGAGTGATGGAAGAGATCACCATAGTGAATCTTGATATGGGAGAGGTTTCTAGCATAGTTTTCCTTTTTTAAATGATTTTTAATTCATATTTTGTATAGAAAGTGGGGGAGTCTCGGATGGGACATTCCATGTTAGAGGTTTGGAGAGATTAAGTTGTCTGTGATCATGCCCTAGATGTTTTTTTTAAGGATGGACAATACTGTGTGTTTTTTAGGGGAGGATTTTATTTCCTTTAGTGATGTGTGAGGTGGTTCTGCATGATTTTCATGCTTAAAACTTAGTAGTACATCCTTATCTTATAAATATATATCATCCTCTAAAAGGTCAGTTTTTTTGGTGTGGTTTAAAGCATTCAGTTGTAGAGTTTTTTTCTTGATGTTTGGTATACCAAAAGTTGAAAGCTAAACATCGTGTCCCCTATAGTTTACTCCAACTATTAGATGTTCCTCACTGTAAGTGAGAGTATATATTTATAGACTTTGTTATCAATTTACCTTGAGAATAGGGAGGATATGAAATTATATGAGTGATATTAGACCATTTGATGAAATTGATTCACTTATTTTCAATCAAGGAGTCAAGCTCGGTGGAGGTTTTATCGAGACATTACCTAGAAGAGGTGTTGAGACTCCATGAAGTCCTGATTATTATCATCTTAGATCGTGGTCTTCATTTTACATCAATGGTGTGAAGATGTATATATCATTATTTTGGATATCTATTGTTCCTTATAGCTAATTTTTAACCATATATGGATGATCAGATAAAGTGGACCGACCATAATATTGATTATATATTGCACACTTATTCCTAGATTTTGTAGGTTCATGGATGAGACAACTGCCTTTGGTTGAGTTTTCTTATAATAATATTTTTTACCCCACCATTAGTATGGTTTCATGTGAATATATGTATGGTTGACATTTTCATTATCCAAAGTACAAGACTAGGGTCGGGGGGATACTAATTCTCATACCAAAACTAGTGCAGTGTGTGATAGATATGGATTAGGTGATCCAAAAAGGGATAAAGGTAGTACAGGATCATCATAAGTCTTATGTTTACCATAGGAGGAGACCTCTAGAGTTCAATATTGGATATCATGTTTTCATGAAAGTGACTCAATGTCATGGATAGCAAAGGTGTGGTTGTGGGGGAAATATTTTTCTCTGGTTTATTTAGTATTTTGAGTTTTTGGATCGTATTGGATTCATTTCATATCATATAACACTTACCCCATATGAAGATAAAGATTCGTGGCTTCTTTCATGTGTCATAGATTTTCCACTATCTTCAAAATAATTATCACATAATTGATTGAAGAAAGATAAATTTTGATGATGATGATACATTCAAGGAGCATCCTATAAATATCTAATAACACAAAGAGAACATGATGCATAGGTGTTTTATTATAATGGTATGTGCCCTGTCAGTTTGATACATTTCTAGTTTTGGTTTTTGGAGGTGTTTGAGGATTGTTCTGAGAGTTTTCGTGGGAGTTGAAGGTGAAGTATAATTTCTGTAGTAAATAAATGTCATATAAGTTTATTGCATGATGTGACTTTTGGATTCACAGATTTTCTAGGGTAGGTCATGATGTGTAGTTCCTCAAGGTTAAATAAAAAAGGTGATGTATATTTTGGAAGAACATGGAGCCATGGTATTAAATGACATGATAGGGGATTACACATCAACTAATTCCCTGATGTTGTATAGTTTTAAAGATTTTATCTGATCAGTTTTTTCTCAAATCCTATACGCTCTCCCACTTTCTAGGAGGCCAGTTGCTCCACTTTCAGTTGTTTTGAGATTCTTTTCAATGGGGATTGGTTCTTGTCTTCCCATCTCTGATCCATGGTGATTTCTCCTCTCATTCCAACCTATTTTCTTCCATTATTATTTGAATTTTTTATATGGTGGTAATGTTTGATTTAATTTGGGATTTTCTATATTATTTTTATGGATCCTTGGTGTAGTATAGGTTGATCTGTATTCCTCGTGGTGAAATTTTGGTTTGAGGGTGTTCTCCTTTACCCTAAAGTGTGAAAAGAGTCGAAAAACTTCTTTGAGATAGGATTTCCCTAGTTTCTATCTATTGTGTATCATGCGGGAGGGTTTTTATTTTGTGTACCTATTTTTTATTGTTCTGTTGTATTAATTAAAGATAAAGAATTGGTTTATTTAAAATTGAAGGGTAAAGGGGTTTGTTTCACATTATTTTATATATTTATTTTTATTGTGATATTTTTTGGATTGTATGGGTCTGATACCCCTACTGAAAATTGTAGTCTTAGGGGCTTTGTTTGAACTGGATATATGTATTGTGAAAGTTTTTATTTTTTTGATAGTTTTGATTGTTGTGATATCACCCAAAATGAAAATTGGTTAATTACTTCTATTTGGCTAATAAAATGGATGCCCCAGGATTTTTACTTGTGTGATAATGGCACAAAGAAATAAAGTGGAATGTTATAAAAGACCCTTTATAAATATTTAAATGATCCTAATGTGATGTGATGTGTGTGTGGTCGTTCTTGTGTAACGGTGATGTGTGGTTGGGGTTTTAGGGATAATGGTTTGTGATCCATGCTTTTGGGGCGGTGAGGTGGTGGTTTTTTGGACGTGCTTGTGGGTGACGAGGTGATATTGTTGGGTATGATTGTTTTCTTTTGATATATGGTTGCTTTCTTGTAGATTCTTCAGTAGTGATGGAATAAATTAATGTTTAATATTGTTTAAAATGGAATGGTTTAGATTGGTTAATGTGATGGAAATTTTACAATGGAAAATTTAATGATGGGATGTGTGATTAAATGTAGTTGATGATAAATAATAAAATGAATGGGTGTTAATTATAGAGTAAATTTGAAGCCACATTAGATTATCAGGGCTCTTCAGCTTATGAAATGACTATTCTAGATACTAATAAATTCATTTAGAGGTTGAAGTAAAATTGACGGTATTTTGAGTTTATTTTTTTGTTTGAGGACCCATTGGATGGTCTTGTGTGTTTGATACTATATATATATATATATATACTTTTATATTTCTTGTTAATTATATATGCACTCCACCCATGTTCATAACTGTTCATAGAACACCCACATGGTCATGCAGGGGGTGTCTTTCCAAACATCCTAGTGGGAGGATGGATGGATGGCCACTCACTCTTCCCTACTCCCTCCTCTAAGGAATGATTTTCCAAGATTATTCAGGTGATTTGTGATGTGGTGTCCCAAGTTTCTTCGATATGAGTTTTTATGTGGCATCCTAGGTTTCTTCGAGTTGAGTTGTGATATGCTTTCCAAGGTGTCTTCAGGTTGAGATGTGGTGTGATGTGTAGCCCAAGTGTGTGTGGGCGGGATATGTTTTGAGGACTAGGTGTGTGCGGTAGATATTTGTTGTGATTCCCAGGTGTGTGCGGGTAGGATTTTCTATGTTATGTGGCCTAAGTGTGTGTGGTTGGGATGTGATTTTGTATATTCAGAGGAAGTGGGAGCTCTAGGACGTTTGTCGTTGGGGTATGAGAGCATCTAATCTATGGTAAAGTGGTGTGGGGTACCCTATAATCGATGTTATTTACTTTATATTATATTAATATGCTTTCATTATTTTGTTATCGTGCCTTGATGATGTTGGGAGGGTAAGTATGCATGTTTATATATTGTTTGGTTCTTCTATTTTCTCATAGATGCATTAGTATGCTTCTTTCTCATGTGCACGAGAGACTTTGGTTTTTCTAACTAATTATACTTGTATGCTCACCCTGTGTATATAAAACTATTTTCAGGTTTCTAGGAGGATTTTCTTGACTCTGTTTGACCTTACTAGCTTGGATAATTCATAGATTTTGTGTTTCTATTTTAGCTGTAATTTTGGGTATTTAATTTGGAGACTTTTTAATATATCCGTTTTATTTATATATTCATGTGGGATGGTTTTTTGTATTTTTTTATATTATTTCTTGGAGCTATTGAAAATTATTCATTATATCTCTCAATCTTGTTTTTTATAAAGGGTAATGCCTCCCATTGTATGAGATTTTTACACCCTTGTTTCTAGTCACCGACCCGGGGCCAACTAGAGGCAGGACTTGGGGGGTCATTATCTCTCTCCCCTCATTGTGGTATATTTGGAGAGAGGGGGTCATGACAGATTGGTATCAAAGGTGATGGTTGAGAGATAGGGAGGAGTTTGAATTTAGGAATAATGAGAAATGAAAGGGTTGGTATCACAATAATTTCAGATGATATTGGTGTGTGACATAGTCCAGGTAAGACGATCTAGGAAATGGGATTATAAGGGGGACCATGATTCAATGTAAGGACTTTGAGCCTAGAAAACAACAATTTTAGGTTACACCGCTTACTGGGTAGAGACCTAGTAGAGGTAAATTCATCATGATAACTTGTTCTCTTATTTGAATTGGGTTGTCGGGGGAAATTTAAAATGGGTAAAATGAATTAAATTGATTAAAGTTAATTAAAATATATCATAATGAAAATCCATAGTACCATGATTAGGAAGTTCTTTTTTTTCTTTTATTTATGGCTCGTATTTTTCATGTGTGTGTGGATTAGAAAATTGAGGATCGGTAGGATGATCTTGTTGATCGTCATAGGGTTGATCTGATTGAGGAGGATAATCTGTGGAAGGGGATATTTCATGATTTCCAACAATAGGCTTTGGGGAAGTATGAGGAAATTGTTTCATATGTATAAATAAAGAGTAGCATAGAGGATCTTGAGATCACTTTGAGTTTGATCTGGGACCCAACGGAGTACTGGGTCCCTTTGGCAGACAGTCATATGTGAGGAGTTTCGGGTCAGTGGTGGATGTTGTATCTAGGAGAGTGGAAAGAGGAAGAAGTTTTTTTTTGTTAGACTTCTAGAAGGAGTTATGAGTAGAGTTCCTTTCGTTGACCATGAAAGTAGTGAAGAGGATGGAGCTTATTTATCATCGTTAGGGTAGCATGTCAGTGCAGGTGTTGGGAATCAAGCTCAATGATCTTCTTCATTTTTCACCATATATTTTTTTCAAATGAGGATTCTCCTATGAGGCATCTTGAGGAGGCACTCCATCCTTCTATCATGTATGCAGTGAATCCTTTTATGTTTCCAATGTATTAGGTGGTTCATAAGAAGGAAGTGGTTATTGTTCAAATTCACTAATGAGGAAGTTTTCCATGAGAAGGGAACCAGTAAGGTTCCTCGAGGGGGTAGAATTTTTAGAGGAAGGTCTCAAGTGTTAGGACCTTAAAGGTTTCGACCATACAGGAGTCAATCTTGGAATCTTCCCTTTTGATCTTTTGGTTTCCATGCCTTTACTATTGGGTTGGGGATGATGTGCCTTTTTTTGTAATTCATAGATATATTTAAGACCAATTTCCATTGGATTCTTGAGCTCAGTTTTTCTATGGTGGATAGGTCCAGTGTTAGCCTCAGCAGCAGTTACAGGTGACGTTTTAGTGGTAGGGGAAGAAGGCTTATGCTCTTTCGATGGGAGATGGATAAGGTAGAGGAAAACCTCAGGATTTTCCTCATGATCATGGATTATGACCTAAGAATGGATGTGGAGGTGGTCATCAGTGTAGAGGTAGCGGAGTTGGGCATAGTTAGTTTCATACTGTTGAAGCAGCAGTTCCATAGGGTTCATAGATCATCATAGGTGCGATAAGTTTGTTTAGTACTCTTTTGTGTGCCGTGTTTGATTCAATAGCTTCACACTCATTTGTTTCAACCACTCTAGACCATTCTCTAGGACTAGATATAAATAGTATTATCATACCCCTAGTGTTGACTACGCCAATTGAAGGCTAGACCAGCTTGTTTGATGTGTGTCGAGGGTGTATACTGATGATAGTGTTTCATCAATCTCATGGGGATATTTTCTTACTATAGATATAGTCATATGATTTCATCCTCGACATTGACTGGTTTAATTCCATACGTGCTATTATCGAATTATTTCATTGTATAGTCATGTTTTTGGATGTGAATGGTCAGCATGTGGTTTTCTTCAGTGAGCAGGGTTATTAGGTGGGAAATCGGAGTGTAGAGACCCTTATTTTTGTATTGGCTGATTTTTTAGTGGAATCATTAGAAATTGGAATGATAGAGGTTACCATGGTCATTAGGGAGTTCCTAGATGTTTTTCATGAGATGGTTGTGATACTACCCCCTTGAAATGACTTGGAGTTTGGAATAGACTTACAGCCCGATGCTTCTCTGATTTCGATGGCTCCTTATTGGATGGAACTTTCTAAGTTGTTGGAGTTGAGGATTAAGATATACAATCTGATGAATAAGGGTTTTATATGGCCTAGTGTGTCACCATGGGGTGATCTAGTTTTGTTCTCTATGAAATAGGATAGTAGTCATAGGTTGTGTACAGACTACCAGAGGTTGAATTAGGAGATAGTCAAGAACCATTACCCTCTTCCAAGGATAGAGAATCTTTTTGAAAATTTGAGAGCGGAAGGATGTTTTTATAAGATAAATATGTGGTCTAGATATCTCCATTTGAGGGTAAAGGAGGGAGATATTTCGAATACTTCCATCAGATGTAGGTTTGGACACTTCAATTTTTATTCATACTACTCGGTGTTATGAATTCACCAGTAGTGTTCATGGGTCTTATAAACTCCATGATCCGTGACTTTTTTATAATGGTTCATCATTTTTTTCATCGATGATATCTTTATTTACTCAATGTTTGAAGAGGAGAATATCTCTGATATGTCTTACTGGTTCTTCGACGAAACCAACTCTATGAAAATTGTCCAAGTGTAAGTTTTGGATGTGATAAGTGCAAATCCTCATGCATGTGGTGTCTCAATAGTGTGTGGAAATTGACACATCGATGGTTGAAGTGGTTTTTTCTTGGGTATCACCCAATAATGTGGAAAATGTTCATAGTTTTCTTGGTCTTGCAGGCTATTATTGGTGGTTTTTTTCATATTTCTCTTGAGTTGAAGGCACATTGATAGTTTTTGTGACAATGGGGCCCTAGTTATAGCATAGATACCCCACCTTAACATGGTTGTCGGGTCCTGGCCCTCCAAGTACCACCATTTTCCCCAAAGACACGTAGTCCCTACCTTGGCACCCACCCACATGCCTGAATGGGTCATCTGACGAATAATGGTCCCACTATCAAACACATGTCCTTTTAAGTGTGTTTTTCCTCACATACACACATCCTAGAAAACTTATCATAAGGTCACCCATCCTGATCACTACTCCATTCCATCCAATATTAATTATGGAGTTCTAATCTGGTAGGATCTTGAAAAGGAATGTGCACCTTATTAACATGGGTCATATCATTTAGTCATTAAACTCTGTATCATTCTAGGGTGTTATAGTTTTGACCCGGAAAGACCAATACTTTTTTTGGAGTGATCAGTGTCAAGAAGCATTATTTTAAATGAAGGGGATGTTGGTTAGTGCTCCAATGATTTGGTTTCTTTAATACGAAGTGATTCTTAAGGTGTTTTTTATGCTTCCTTTCTAAGATTAGGGTGATTCTTAATGAAACAGAGGGAAGTGATCTCTTATGGGTCTAGGTGGTTATGTCCCCGTGAGTGTAACTATTCCACCCATGATCTAGATCCTATGAAATTTGTGTTTTTGCTAATGTTTTGGTGGTATTACCTCATTGGGGAGTGCTTTGTGATATTCACGGATCATAATATGTTTAGTTATATCTTTTCTCAGTGTGATCTGAACTTTTGGAAGTGGATATGGATGTAGTTTCTTTAGGGTTCTGATTTTGATATCTCTTACATGTTAGGAAAGGGGAATTTTTTGACAGATTCTTTGAGTAATAATTCATGGAAGGGTGTTATTCAAGAATCTGGGGATGCTTGAAGACCAATAGAGGAGTCATAAGCCTTTCACATAGATGCACTGGTGGACTGTGGAAAAGTTTTTTATTTCAGATGATGGTTTAATCTTCTCTAATAAATTAGATGGAGGAGTCTCAGTGGGAAGACTCATTGGAAGAGGTGATGCATGATTTTGTTGGCCATAGTGATGCTCTGGAGGGATAGTCAGAGGATGGTCAGAATTGGATTTTTTTTCGAGGATTGTTTTTTTCAAAAGAAATGAATAAGGGATTTCTTCGTGGCTTCCATAGCTCAACTTTGGAGGTACACCTAGGAATTTCTAAGATGTACCATGTCTTTAGGATTCAGTTTTGGTGGCCTGAGATAAATAGGTAGTAGTAGAGTTTGTCGATAAGTTCTTGGTTTTCTATCAAGTAAAGGATGATCATTGTGTTCCTAGTGGTTTATTGCATCCCTTGGATGTTCCCGAGTTGAAATGGGATGATATATATATATATATATTTCTTCATAGGGTTACCCAACACTCAAGGATTCTATGATGTTATATGTGTGGTCATGGATTAGTTGATAAAATCGGCCCACTTCTTAGCGATCAATGATTCAGTCGTAGTGTATGCTTTGGCTAAGAGGTATGTGGATGAGGTGGTGTGGTTTCAGGGATTTCTGAGGTCTATTATCTCACATTGGGACATATATTTTACCTTAGGAGTCTGTAAAGGATTTAAACATGATTTTAGAACACAGTTATGCCTCAGAACTTCTTTCCACCCTCAAACTGATGGGAAAATGGAACTGACTGTCAAGACACTTGAGGATATACTACTAGCATGCATTTTGGTCTTTGGTGGATCTTTCTTATGACACCCTCCCAGGGTCAATTTTTCTTATAAAAATAGTTATCACTCTTCAATTAGAATGTCCCCATTTTAATATTTTTATGGAATATTGTTTCATTCTTCATTGTGTTGGACTGAGCCTCGGGAGACAACCATTCTTGGTCCCGATGTGGTGTAGAGCATGGCAGAGAATGTTCAGCTCATTCGTGAGAGGATGAAAGTAGTGCAGGACCAAAACAAAGTCTTATGTCGATTTTATAAAAAGGACCTTGTATTTATAGTTTGGGTACTATGTGTTCTTGAATTTTTCCCCTCTATGTGGGTAGTGAAGGTTTGGTATAGGGAGTAAGCATTCTCCCAGGTTTGTTGGGCCCTTTGTGGTGTTGGGGTGAGTTGGCGAGGTGGACTACAAGTTGGTGTTCCTACCACAGTTGGAGAGGATCCACGATGTCTTCCACATCTCTTATATTTTTCTGTATCTTTATGATGACTCCAATTTCCTTGACTAGGGAGATTTGGATATCAACGGTGACACGATGTTTGTGGAGTGGCCAGTAGAGATCCAGGATCACCAAGAGAAGGTGTTGTGTGGAAAAACCATTTTTTTTGTTCATGTGTTGTGGAGGAATGGTAGCCTAGAGAAGAGTTCTTGGGAAAAAGAGATAAAAATTCATGCCCAATACCGGGAGTTGTTTTGAGTTCTAATTTTCTCTTTTCTACCTTGTGATGTGATGTTTGAAACCTTTTTTTAATGAGATGAGTTGTTTTCCTTTGTTTTGGATGTGTGTGGTGTGATGTGTGATATAGTCCTAACATATAAAAAGGGTAAAACCTGATTCCTAATAGAGATTAATTAACTATTATTTGATTGAACCTGTGTGGGTGAGTAAGTTTCACCCAGAGTGGATAGTATCTTAATATGGAATATAGAATTCCAAGATTTTTATGTTCAGGGTGGTGTGGTTCATTGGTTATATTGGTTGTTGTTTTAGGCTATGTGGATGTTGAGATGGTTTTTTGGTGGTTATGTAGTAGTGTGGTTGTGTGATAGGATATGGTTTGTAGTTATGGTTTCATAGTGATGATGTTTTTTGATATTTTTATGGTTGTTTGGTTTGGCATGTTGGTCTTGTGGTAGTGTTTGGGGTATAACGATATCCTTGAGAGGTATCTCATGGAGTGGTTATTTGAACCCATTTTTCTTTTAGTTTTAGTTTTGGATTATTAAGGGAGAGAATGATTTGAGAGGTATCTAATGTAATGGTTGGTGCCATCCCAGTTCATTAATTTTCTAGTTTTTATTGTTGCAGGTGTTTGGAGAAGGTTATAAGAGTTTTCATGGGAGTTGGAGGTGTAGCAGAACTGCTGTCGGAAATACACACCATGTAAGTGAATTATAAGACATGAAATTTGGATTCATGGATTATATATGTCTATCAAAAACATGTATTTTCTTGGGGTTAAATTATAAAAAGGAAAATCATTTTTTGGTGGAACTAGTAATTCTGGGATTACACAATGTGAAAGGGGATTACACGTCATGTAATTATCAATGTTGTATAGTTTTAAAGGTTTCAAACACTTGGGGTTTTATCAAAACCTATGATCTCTCTCATTCTAGTCAGCTAGTGGCTCCCCTTTTAGGTGTTTTGAGATTAATTTTGATGATTATTGGTTTTCAGCTTCATGTATTCGATCAGTGGGGAGATCTCCTCTCATTATCACCAGTTTCCTTTCATTATTCTTCATAGATTAACTATGGTGGTACATTTTCGTTTGGTTTTTGATTTTGGGGTTTGTTTTGATGGATCCTTAGTGTGTTATAGGTTTATATGTGGTCATCATGGTGCAGTTGTGGTTTCCGGGTGTTCTTCGTCACCCTATGGTGAAAAACAATTTAGAAAGCTTCTTTGAGGTAGAATGTCCATCATTTATCTTTATTTTGTATCATCTGGGAGGGGTTTTCTTTTGTTTACCTATGGGTTAAAGTTATTCTGGATTTATCAAAGATAAATAATTGGTTGATTTAAAATTTATGGGCAAAGGGGTTTGTCTCTCATGCTTTTACAGCTTTATTGTTATTGTGATAATTTGGATTCTACAAGACTGATGTCCCACTGAAAATTTTGGTTTTGGGGGGCTTTGTTTTGGTGGATATATGTACTGTGATTGTTGTGAATGTTTCCACTATTGTTATTGTTGTGATATTACCCTAAATGTAAATTGGTTAATTACTTTTATTTTTCTTATAAAATGGTTTCCCTAGTATTTTGATATGTGTGATAATTCCCCAAAAAATAAAGTGGAATGTGATAAAATCCCCTTTATAAATCTGAAAATGATCTTGATGTAATGTGATGTGTGTTTGGTCATGCTTGTGGTATGGAGACTTGTGTTTTGTGATTGTGGGGATGATGGTTTTTGGGCCATGATTTTTAGGTAGTGAGGTTGTGGTTTTTTAGCTATGCTTGTGGGGTGGCGAGGTGAGATTATTGGGGATGACTGGTTTCTTGTGATATATGATTTCTTTCTGCTAGATGCCTAAGTAGTGATGGAATAAATGAATGTTTAATAATGTATGAAATGGAATGGGTCATATTGTTTAAATGGATTAGAATTTTCAAATAAAAAATTTCATGATGGGTTGTGTGATTAAATGTGGTTGATGATAAATAATAAAATGAATGGGTGTTAAATGTAGAGGAAATGTGAAGCCGCATTAGATTTTATGGGCTCTTCACCTTCTAAAATGAATATTACATATACTAATAAATGCATTCAGAGGTGGTAGCAAGAGTGATGGTGTTATGAGTTGGTTATTAGTTTGAGGAAACATAGATTGGGCTTGAGTGTTTGATATTATACATATATATACTTGTATCTTCCTTGTGGTTTCTATATAAACCCCACCCATGTTGAGCACTATGTGTCAAACACCCACATAGTCACATGGGGGTTCCTTTCCCAACATCTTTGTGGGAGGATGGATGGTTGGCCACCCTCTCTTCCCTGCTCCCTCTTTCAGGTGATAATGGCCCAAACTTCTTCGGGCGAGTTGTGATGTGGTGTCCCAGCTGTCTTTAGGATGAGTTGTGATGTGGTGTCCCATGTGTCTTTAGGATGAGTTATGATGTGCTTTCCAAAGAGTCTTTAGGATGATATGTGATTATATGTGATGTGATCTATGGACCAGGTGTGTGCGGGTATGATGTATTGTGAGGCCCAGGTGTGTGCAAGTGGGATGTGTTGTGAGGACCAGGTATGTTCGGGATGGATGTATTGTGAGGCCCATGTGTGTTCGGGTGGGATGTGATGTGGTATGTGGACTAGGTGTGTGCGGGAAGGATGTGATGTTGAATATTTAAAAGATGTGGAAGCTCCATGACATTTTTCATTGGGGTGTGAGAGTGGCTAATTAGTGGGAAAGTGGTGTGGGGTACCCTATCATTGATTTTATTTACTTTATATTATGCTTATTTCACATCTGCATGAGAAACTTTGGTTTTTCCAATTAAGTATACTTGTATAATAACCCTATGTATATAAAATTGTTTTGGAGTTTCCAGGAGGATTTTGTGGGCTGTGTTGGACCTTACTAGCTCAGATCCTTGATGGTTTTAGTGTCTCTTCTTTAGCTTTACTTTTGGATATTTACTTTGGAGAATTTTATCAGTATCAGTTCTATGTATACATGCATGTGGGATGGTTTTGGGATTTATGTTTATATTATGTCTTGGAGTTGTTGTGGATGATTCATTCTATCTCTTGAAATTTTTCTATATAAATGGTAATGCCTCCTATATTATGATATTTTTACACCCATGGTACTAGTCTCCATCCCAGGGCCTACTGGAGGTGGGACTTGGGGTTCATTATCTCTCTTCCCTCATTGAGGTATATTTGGAGGGAGGGGTTTGTGATAGTTATTACCTAGGTTTGTGTCATTTGGAAGCACAATATAATGGAGGATTTCACCTAGGAACATGATTTTTAGATATGTACTTGGTATCTCAACTTGTTTGATATTTATCTCTTCTTTAGTATCAATTTTATGTGGTTAATGAAATTTATCATGTTTATGAAATGGTTTTCTTTTATTATATGCCTAATTTGTGGAATTACTCTAGTTTTATAGGTTCCTCCATAATTAGAGTGTTTGAGATACTTTTTTAGTGTTGCATAGTTTTGTACCCTATTCCTCTAAGTGTGTTGGTTATGCTCCTGTGTTGGTGAGACTCTTAAGATGTATCTCATAAGGTTTATGTTTGGATGACCCCTTTACTTTTACTTCTCTTCAGGTTTGGTTTTAATTACCATGGATGATAATTATTTGAGTTGTATATAATGTAATGGTTAAGACCTTGACGACCTGTCATTTGTGATTCTATATGTCTCAGTGGTGTCAAGAGGCTGACTGGAGGTATTCTAGAGGCTTGGAGAGGGACTTGGGCCTTTTTTGAGGTCACTGACCCCTGGTGGTTAGTGTTTTGGTAGGGATTTTAGTCACTTTTTGGTTGAATATGAGGTTTTTAGCCCACCACAGCTATAAAAATGGCTTGCTAATCTATTTTGGAGGTCATTTTGGGCTTGCTGAGTTCCTATCAAAAAAATGTTAAGGGAAATAGCTAGAGAGGGCCAGAAAATTGGCATAGTTCAATGAGTATTATCTTACCAAAAATGGCCAGTCTATAAATAGAACTTCAATTTGTTTTAGAATCCACAGAAAAGAGAAACTGGCTTGGGTTTGGGGGAAAACTATAGGCGATGTCATGTCAAACTAGAAAGATCAACAACCACCATTACCACAGCCAAGCCATGGTGGAAGATATGGTAGAGATCAGGCTTGTTTTTAAATGGTTGAAATGGCTAATGATTAGTATGGATCGTAAATGGTTTGAAAAGGAAAAATCATGGGGGATTAAGATGGTCATAAATGCAGTTTTTATTTTTTTTCTTCCCCTATAATAATTTATCTATACACCTCCTTTGAGTATTCACTCGTTTTTAAGATGATCCAGATGAATTAGGGCTAGGTTAAGAGATCTCTCATGTTAGAGATCCGTTGAAATAAGATGTTATTGGTTAAGATTTTTTTCAACTTCCCTTGATGTTCCTTGATTGTATCTTGTGGGTTCCAACCCCCGTTTCATAGAGAATTAAACACCCTTGGTTTGAGTTACACTCTATTATTTTCTTTTACCGTATTTATTAACATCTCCTTTTCTGGGAAGAACGTAGAAATAGAAGTCCATGTTTTGGGTTTTTTAATCATGGTTGGGTGGTGCTTTGTAGTTACTAGGTTTTGGCTAGCCTTCTATTGGCTTGGGAGTGTTTCATACGGTGGTTGTCGAACCTTGATCATCCATTATTGTGGGAAGTTAATTAATATTCTAATCAAGGTATGGAATTTTTTTATTCTCATTTTATTTTATGTTCATTTTTAAATTTATCATGATTTATATCATTGGGTGGTGATGGAACTATCCATAATGAATATTAAACCGGATTAAATAATGATCATTGGCTTTTTTGTAGTGATCATATGTGTTTTCACCATGATAATGGTTTCCTATTATATTACTACATAGTGTGTTATTTATGTTATTATATGTTAGAATGTTTTTTTATTCTTGGGTTCGCATGATGTTTTGATGAAATTGGTTTAAGAATGTAAAGCTGGAATTGGTTATTTTTAATTAACAAAGAGGAATGTTTAAATTAAATTTTTATAATTATATTTTGATAGAAATCAAAGTGATTATTGATTCATGTTAAATTTATAATTTTATTTCTTATATTAATGGAATTGGATAAATTATTTTAAGCTATAAATTATTTTTGATTAAATAATAAAAATGCATGTTGAATTGAAATTTTCTTCCTTATGGTTTGATAAAAGTATAATTTATTCTTAAGCATGTTTAAATAATTTATAGCTTTTAAAAGTTGATTACTTAGGTTTATTGTGGTTATAACTTGTAATAAATGAATTAGTTAATGTAATATGGTAAATAACTAGTTGTTTAATAAAGGGAAATTTTTCGGTTCGAGCTAGAATATTTTATTATAAAGGAGGAATTATATGTTTTTAGGGCCTAGATTCTCTGATGAATTTTTTTCTTACTTTCTTATCTTTTTTTCTGGATGTTATCCTTACTATTTAATGTGATGTTAGCATGATATGGTCAATGTTTTGATGAGACATTATAAGGAAGGTATGGGTTTGTGGTATTCGTTGAAGCCTAGGATGGAGGCATGCATGGTGATATGCATGATGGTGTTGAGTATTGAAGCAGAACTAATGGAATGGGTTGAATATTACCTTACTCATTGTTTTGTTGGAATCTATGATGCTTAATCGATAATAATTCTATTTTAATGTTGGATGGATAAGTTTATTATTTCTATATATCTTTCCCAACTTCTTGACATAGATGTATGTTCTTGGTTTATGAATCTCTTCTCTAGTAATATAATATTATTCCTAGAGTTCTTATAATCATGGAATTAAAATGAATATTAAATATTTTAACCCATGGGTTTGGTTCTTTAATAGAATGAAAATCTTGAAAACTATTGGGAAACCATGGGATTAGTTGGTTAATTTCTTGAGGGAATAGAAATCAGTTAGTGATGTTGCTAAAGTAATTTAAAAGCAGTGATAATGATTAATTAAAATATTTAGCATAATGTGAAACATTTAATGGAAATAAAAAATTTAATTAAAGTCTTCTTGAATTATTATGTGCTTATAGGATATCAAGTCCTTATCATTGGTGATTGAGTGTACGAGCGATGATAACCGCAAATAATCCCAATACTATGTTGATTTTCATAGTGTGGTTATAAGATATATATATATTTATATATATATCATGTATGTCATGTGATTTAATATGCCACCCCCTCATTTTAGTAGGTTATCTAACACCCAGTGGACTCTTAGAGGGTGTTTTTTCCAACATCCAAGTTGGTGAGGAATGGATGTATTACTACCCCATATTTCCCCATTCTCTACTCTAAGTAGTATTATGTGTTAGTATGCATGTTAGTTACTTTCCACATTTATGTGTTCATAGTGTTGTAATGGATTGTTTTCATTTTATGCACATGTATCTCTAGATATAGTATCTTAAGGATTATAATAGGAATTTTTTGTATGGACTGTGATGGATTGAGGTATAATACTCTATGAATGGGTTGTGGTGCCTCCTATAAACTACTTTATTACTATATGAAGATTTGGTGTGGGTTGATTAGATCATGTGATGTATGGGTTTCATGGTATGTGATTATGATATATTTTTATTCACATGGTGCATGATATAATACAATAGCCCAGGTGTCTTCAGGCTACCCCACTTTTAGTGAGAGATGGATTAAGATTTGTGACATTGGTGAAGATTAGAAAACTAGTGGATAAGTGGTAGAGGGGTACCTCATTTTTAAGTTATATTATATAATACCTTTTATTTAACACTTTATGATATTTCCATTGTGAAGCTAGTAATATAGCATACCTAAATAGGTGGTGAGGGAGTTTCAATTTTTGTTCACTGTGATTTAGTATACTTTCTTTATATTTTTCATGATAGGATCTAGGTAGGATCTATTCTGTAAAAATTTTAAGCTCACCGGATTTATATATTTACTTTTTCATGTCTGTAGGATATGTTTAGATATCAGTCTTGAATTTACAAGAATGTGGAGTTTTTTATGAGCTATTTTGGCTTCTTGGTCACTATCGAGTTTCTTTTTTAGTAATTTTAGTTTCTATTATAGTTATTTTAGTATGAATGAAATTAAATATATGTACTTGGGATATTTTATTATTTTATCATGAGAAGGATTTTTATGGTTTTTTTGTCTTATCTCAATTTCCTCATGTTCTTCTTAGAGGGTAATGACATATATTTTTGTGTATAATATACCCTTGGTGCTTGTCTCCAACTTGTGGTATATTAGAGGCAAGATTTTTGTATAATTATCTCCCTTTTCTCCTTTGTGTACTAGTATGGGGGGATTTTTAGGAAGGGTGTCATGAAAGAAATAATCCTGGTGGGGAGACTCATAGGAAAAGTTAATGCATGACCATGTTGGAAATGGTGATACCCCAGAGGGATGGTTAGAGGATATTCAGAACTGGATGTTGTTTCAAAGGATGTTGTTCGTTTTGATAGTGATTCATGAGGAAGTCCTTTTCAATTTTCATATCTTAACTTTAGTGGTTTACCTAGGATTATCTAAGATTTATCATGTTTTAATAATGAATTTTGAGTATCCCAGGGTGAAATGGGTGGTGGTAGAGTTTGTAGATCGATGTCTGGTCTTCCAGAAGGTAAAGTTAGAACATCATGTTCATGTAAGTTTTTTTATCCCTTAGATGTTATTGAGTGAAATTGGGATGAAATATTGATGTAATTATTCATAGGTTTACCCAATATCAATAAGGATATGATTTTATTATAGTAATTATGGATTTTCTTATATAGTTAGATCACTTATTATCCATCATGTATTCAGGTTCCATAGATGTTTCGGTGAGGGGGTATGTGAATATGGTTTTGTGGTTGCATGTAGTTATAAGCTTCAATGTCTCATATTCGGACATTTGTTTTACCTAATGATTCTAGAGGGGGTTTAGTATGATTTTGGAACTCAGTTATACATCATAACTACTTTTCACCCTCAAATTGGTGGAGAGATAGAGAAGGCTATACAAACGATAAAGGATATGTTGTGATAGTAAATCTTAGACTTCAGTGGGCCTTGGGGAAAAGAATTTAATTTTATTTTCAGTTCATCAGGCCTTTTGAGCTATCAAAGTGTACTTTCATGGTGGCATACCAGTTGGAACTTCCACCACATCTGGATAGGATTCATGACGTATTCTCAATATCTCAGCTCCATCGATATCTTTAGGATGACTCCCATTTTATTGACTGGTAATAGTTAGATATCAAGGATGACACAAATTTCTTGGAGTGACATGTATAGATCTAAGATCATCTGTTAAAAATTTTCATTGAAAACAAAATTCCCTTGGTTCATGTACTCTAGAGGAATGGTGTTCTGGATGAGGGTACTTAGGATCATGAGACCAAGATACATGCCCAATACCCATGTTTTTAAAAAAAATTATTTTATTTTTTTATGATTCGATGATTGGATATTATTGTCTTATGAAATGTTTCTTTTTCTATTATTAATGATTTGTGTTAAATCTTCTAGAAAATGAATATGGGAATACCCCTTACTATTCAAGATGGGTTATCTTATGATGTTTTTTAAAACTATTTGGTTAACTCGGTCTCATCCAAAGAATACAATATCATGATATAGAGTGTATAATTCCTTGATTTTTATGTTTAGAGTTGTGTTATGTTATGGTTTTAGTGTCCATTAGATTGGTTTAGATAAAGGTTGGAATTGTGGTGGAGATGGATTTGTGGGGAAGAGATAGTGTGAGGTTGGTGTGAGATAGTGGTAGTGTTTCAGTTTTAACAAGACTCCTGAGAGGTATCTCATAGGATGGTTGTGTGGACCCTTCCCTTATTTTCTATGTTTTGGTTTTGTTTTTATTCTCATGTATGGTATTGTTTGATAGTTCTCTTATGTTGTGTCCCAAACCTTCATAGACATTCCTTTTTATTTTTCCTGATTCATAGAGATGTTTTGGTGGAGTTTTTTGATGACCCATAGGTTTGGAGTGGTGTTATGGCCTTTTCAAGGGGAACCATAGATTGTGAAATGGCTTTTCAATAATTTTTGGAGGGTGTTTTGGTTTAGGTATACTCCTATGAAAAAAAGGTTGTGTGACCAAGCCATAAGGAAGGTTTGGTGTTAGTAATTTTAGCTTGGTGGTATTCCTATGCACCACAAGATTCTTAAAAATTCCTAGGGTAGTCATCACGTTAGGTGTGATACTATGGTGGAGCACCTATGTGAAATGAAGAAGAAGGGCTCACCATGTCATGGTATTGAGAATGTTGAGGGTAAAACAGACAACTATTTTTCACTAGGGTGTGGCATCTAAACATAATGGAAGATGGAAGAGCTATCATGTCTTGGACCATTCCATGGTATAGGTTGTTGTAGCTCTCAAATCTGATTTTTTAACTAGGAAAAAAAGTGGATCTCACACAGGGGATTCAAATCTTGTGTTAAAAAACTAACCATGGGAATTTTAGCTATCCAAAACACCATCGTGGATTCCAAAAAGATTTTGATATAAATTCGAGGTCTTCTACCCCCTGGTTTCAAGTTTCAAAACATCCTTTGACTCTTGGTCAAAACCTACTCGTCCTTTAATTCTCTAGTCTTTTCCTTTGGTGTTTTTAACCCCTTGGTTCATTTAGATCATTCGTATTGGAGTTATTTGGATCAAGGTTGCCCTCTCTTTTCGATGTTTTCCCTGTATTCTCATCCTTTACAATATATAGTTCAAAATGGTGGTTTCTCCTAATTTATGGATGAGTTTTGATGGTGGATTATTGTTAATAAGAATATAGCATTGCTTTCATCAAGATCAGTGGTGGTTGATCCTAGGTTTGTATATTTTTTTCGTGAAGATTCAATTGAGGTATGGGATCCTTCATATCTCCTCTTTATATATAAAATTTGTAATATCACGATTTTTCCCTTCGGGGGGATTGTATGCACTATCTTAATAAAGTTAATTAATTGGTTAAATTAAAATTAAGGAGGTAAGGAAAAAATCCCATGATTTTTTCTTATTATTATGATTTTCTTATGTGGTTGAGCATTCTTACTATTCCTTCTAATTTTGGGTTATGTTGATATTTGTTATATTTTTTTGGATATAGAATTGGTAAACCTTTTTTATTATTGATTTGACTCACTACATAATAAATTAGTTAAGAACATATACCCAGATAATAAATTGGTTTCCCATGGAATACCATATTATATGATAATTCCCTTGAAAATATTGAAATAAATATGATAAAGTCCCTTATTAAAACTAAAATGTGATGTGTGGAGGTTATGGTGTGTAGTGGTTGTGATTTTTGGTGGTTATGGTATGTGATGGTTATGTTTTGTGGTGGTTGTGATGTGTGGTGGATGAAATGTGGGACTTTTGGACATGAAAAAAATATATACTATTTCTAATTTGTGGTGTTATGCTAGTTTCCTGGTAGTGATGGAATGAAATGCTAATGATGAAACTAAAATGGTATGGGTAGGAATGGATAAATAATTATTGAGATAAAATATGAATTGTGGTTAAAGTTGTTAATTATTAAACATGAAATTAATGGTCTTTATAATGGGAGATGATAGGTATTATGAAAATTTAGAAATGGATTAACTTTAAAAGGAAGAAAGAAATACATCTTGGGTGGGTATTTCTAGTGTGGTGAGATGCATCTAGAGGTAGCAGAGAAAGAGGCAGAAGTTGTGAGGCCTTGTGGTGATTTTTGTGATTTGTGTTGGTACTCTTTTTATAAACCCATAGGTTTTCATTGTGTTTGTTTCTATTATATTTTATTTTCATTGTGATTTAAACATGCACCCCACCTGCATGGAGCACTACTTAGTGAGAAACAAATTTATTTGGTTTTTTTAACGTCCAATATAGTGAGGACGAATGGATAGCTACCCCCCTCATCCCTACTCCATATTATAGAAATGTTTCTTACACACCGGATATGATGGATTCCACATATAGTACACATATGGTTGGTTTGATGAGATTGATGGGGTCGTTCATAGTGGTGGTCATGCATTATAGAAGGAAGTCATGAGGTTTATTTCCATCATTGTTTACAATACCATATTAATCTATTTATATGAAAGTGGTTATGGGTAGATGTGTATGTGATGACTAGTTAATAATATGGTGCTTGGTATGATGTGGTTACCCAGGTGTCTTGAGGTGGGATGTGATAGTCAGTCTCACATGCGGTGATTGGAATGATGTAGCTACCTAGGTGTATTTGAGAAGGATTTTATTTAAGTTATGGGAGAACTAGGACATTCTACATTTGGGTGTGAGAGTGAAAAGTTAGTGAGAAAGTGGTATGGGTACCCTTATTATTAATAAGCTTATAACTATGTTACTACACTTGGATGCATTATTTGATGAGCATGCAATGGTGAGGATGAAATTTTTTAGTTGACCTTATTTTGTGTATGTTAGTCTTATTGTTTGTTTGCTAGTGTATTATTATGATATTTTCATATTTTCACAAGATACCTTGGGTATGACCATACTAAGTAAACCTGTTATACTCACCCCATGTATATAAAAATTATTTTTCAGGTTTCTAGTAGGCCTCTAACGACTAAGAAGGATATAACTAGCCCATAAATTGGAGCAGTTTTTATGTCGCTACCTTGGGATTTTTTGTGGGTAATTATTTTGAGACTCTTTGTATTTATTACTTTATACATGAATTTTTGGATGGTTTTGATTTCCATTTTTATGTATTTCAAGGAGTTACTTTATGATTGGTAGCTTATCTCTCACTCCTACTATATCTATATATTGTAATGCCTTCTAAGTGGGATTTTTTATATCTTCGCTTCTAGTCTCCAACTAAGGGACTACTGAAGGCAGGACATGAGGGGTCATTATTTATAATGACCCAAATTTTAATCAATGGAATTCTCTTCTTATAATTATACCTTACAGTATAATAACATATGTAATCACAATGACATATCATGATACTAAATATTATGTGATAATTAAACATAATTTTCCTACTTCAATGGTTTGAATTTCAAAAATCTGACATACACGGTATCGTTCATGGTGATTTTTGGAGTCTAATAGAACAAACATAATTTTTGGTGAATATTATCATACCCTTATGAATATTAACCTACCATTTTGAATATTAATATGACCCTTATGAATAGTAAATCAACCAAAATAACAGTAACCTCACCCATGAATGATTAAATAAAAGTTAGACATCTTATAAGTGATAATATGACCATAGTAAAAGTATTGGTATTTTTTGTAATTCATAAATAATTAATTATAGTTAACTAATTAATCTAAAATAAAATTTATTTTCCTAAATAAATTAAATTAACAATTCTATGTCTTCTGGTTTTAAGATAATTTTATAAGAACTTATGTAACTTTTGAAAGCATTATGAAATCAGTTTAGATTTTAAAATCTGTATTCTTCAAGTAAATTATTATATTAATTAAAAATTATATTAATTATATTTATAAAATTTCCTTTGAAAAATTGAGTTCATATTTGGATTCTAAATGTTTAAAAATGGTTAGGGTTGTTTTTTCAGTATTTTTTTGGATTACTTAAATTTTTGATAAATAGTGAAATTCTATAATTTAGAAAATAAGCTAAATACATTAATTATAGAGTCATGCATGATCCTCTGCTTATATAATCCCAATTGGTTCGAACTCACATGAAATTATTACTATTTTTGGTCATGGAATCATCACTATTGCTTGTCTTGTGGAGAAATAATAAATTAAGGAATATAATATTGAGAAAACCCCACTCCTCTCCACTCTAAATACCACCCTTCACACCCTCATTTCCTCACACCTCTCAAGCTTCAAGACTTGTCTAAAATCTGTCCAAACATCTTACCTAGACCATCCCCTACATCCAAAGAGCTTATGGTCTCATCAAAATACCAATCTAAGGTTCCTTAAGGAGGATTCAAGAGGTAATTACTCTCTCTCTCTCTCTTCCTTTAATTTCCTTTCAATTTCAAGTTCTTTTCTTAATCCCTCCCCACCTATCCTCATTCAAATTGTATCTTAACTCCATTATCATACATATAATATAATTTTATTATAATAATGTGATAATATATCATCCAACCTCCTTCTTCTCTTCTTTTTATTCTAGAATGGAAACTGTTGTTCTTGAGGTGTTAATTTATCACCTTCAAGAAGGACATGTTTTCATTTTCCTTCATCACCTTCAGATCTGGTCAGAAAGAAATTTTTTTGGTTTATCCAGATTATGTTATATGTATTATATCCTATTTAATGTTCTGGAACAAAATTATGTACATATTACTAAATTATTAAACAAAACATGTTTGTTGTGGTCGAAAACCCGCCTAAATTAACCCAAACGATCATTATTAAATTCTTTTCTATCGATTCATTATCATGGTATATAAAAAATATATTTATTTTATCATTTCAAGTTCTTAAAAATCATTAATAACATGTAATATCAGTTCTGTATGTTTATCCATGCTCTACATGAACTTCCATTCATATTGTTCATGAAAACGAAGAAAAATAACACTACCGAATAATGAATTTAAACTCTATAACTCATAAAAAGTACCATAAAAGAACTTAATGAAACCATAATGAAACATATTAAGGTATAAAATTTTCTATAATTTCTAATTAATTAATATAATGTCATTATACAGGACATTAAATTGAATAAATCATCCGGATACAAGGTAAGGGGAAACTCTCGAACCTAACTCTCTTTCTTTGGGTTTCCCCTATTAAACCCATTTTCAGTATAGATATGACTTAAAAATAATTTATTCATCACTATATTAAATTTTCTGGTATGTACATGTTATATAATTTATCTTATAAAAAACCCATAATTTTCCAAAAGAACTCTTCTTTCAAATAAACACACTCTTTTTACTCCTCGAAGATTGTTTCACTCCTCACTCAAGGTTAATATTTCTATGTCAAGAATGATATTCCCTCCTTATTTTGGGAACCAAATGTTTGTGAATGTATGTTTTATTATTAGAAACCCATTTATTTCCATCTTTTATTTATTATGTTCAAGTTTGACATATTTTCAATGTGGCATGCATGATAATATTAATGTTTGAATGTGACGGGTGTGCCCAGAATTATAGAGAACTCCAATGCATTGGGTAAATTGATGAATCTCAGGAGTTAAAGTTAAATGATGTGTGAAAATGATGATAGATTTGTTTTAAACTATGTGTGGTAGTTAACCACTAAGACATGATGTTTTCATTTTTTTATACATTGCAACATTCCATTCATTTATCTAATGATTCCTTTCATGATTTTGATGATGATGTTATGATTATTCTCACCATATGCTATATTATTATTATCTATACTCTTAATAAGATTTTAGAACACCCCTTTTGATGTATATCCTCGGGTGATTATGTGTACTAAGTATTTTTCAAGGGACAATAATAATATGGAGAAGAATGAATTGAATAAATGTTTATGTTTGATGTTGTAAATGTTATGTTTGGTCCTAGTTTTCTTAAGACACTAAACCTCTAGATCCTCATGGTGTAATAATATTATGTTTATCTTTATAATGATGTAATTGTAATGTAAAAAAGTGTGTGTCTCTTTATTTTTTATCAGAGGAAAGGTTTATTTAATTTGGTAATTAGGATTAATGAACCCTAGCAAAAACCTCTAGTATGAGACTAAGTACAAATATGCACACAAGAAGCTTTACATAGAGATCCAATAAGTTATGGTTCTAGTGATAATTTTTTAAATTAATAAATTATTTATTCATAAGATGTTGAATTATGTTTTTTATCCTTTTTTTATTTTAGAAAATGGTGGGAACCGTGAGAAAAAAGGCCAACAACTCATGTGAGTTACAATGCAACGATTGCCCAGACGACATCCCCAATGCTTTGGGAGGTGGAGTTCAAAACTTCATGGTGATTATTACCCAAATATATCAGGTTATAAACAATAAACAGAATAATGGAGAATGTCCTCCTTCACCTAAGAGGGAGAAACTTGTTGTCAATTGTTTTATAAAGCAACGGCCATCGATGTTTAGTGGGTCTTTTGATCCACTAGTTACTGAACAATGGGTCAACTCCATGGAGAAGATATTTTTTGTGCTTCACTATTCTAAGACGGAGAACGTAACACTAGCTATTTATCATCTAGATGGAGAGGTCGATCAATGGTGGGAATTTATTAAGAACACTAAGCCAAGTGAAAAAATTGAAGAGGTAGAATGGGAAGACTTTAAGATCATGTTTTTAACAAGTATTTACCACAAACACTTAATACGAATATAGAGAGAGAATTCATAGAGCTCAAGAAAAAGGAATGAGAATCTATCACGACCTACTAAGAGAATTTCACAAGTATTGTAGGGTACAATTTGGTTTTTGTTATCAACAATGATAGAAAATTGATTGTTTCTTTAGTGGATTACAACCACACCTTCGAAAGGCTCTTGAAATTTGAGACTTTGGGATTTATGAAGAAATTTTTCGGTGTGCCCTAAAAGTGGATATGGAGTTTCGAGAATGGTATCGTGGATATATGGTGATAAGAAATGAAAGACAAAGTTTCAATCTGGAGGATCTAATTATAAAGGTGGGAAGAAAACTCAATGACTCACATGCTAAAAATGTGGGAAGTTGCATCATGATAATTTCCTCAAAGGGTCGGGGAAATTCTTCAAGTGTGGGAAAGAAGGACACCATGCTCAAGGGTGTTGAAAATAAATGATAAGGAAGGAGAATGTAGTGGAAGAAAGGGGAGCCCCACCCATGGTTCAATACTATAACTGTAGGGGGAAAGGGAACTATTCAAGGAAATACACTAAACCTTGAGTCCTAAAGGATAATTAGTGTGTATATCCACCAAATAAAAAGGAAAAAAGGAAGTCTTATTCCATAACTATTGTGGAAGTGGCACAAGAGAATGAATTCATACAAGGTACACTTTCTATTCACTCAAGAATGGAAAAAAGTCTTATTTGATTCTGGATCTACACATTCCTTTATATCTTGCAATTTTTCAAGAACTATAGAATTGACGCCCCAAAACCTTGAAGTAGAGATATCTATAAAAACACCAAGTGGTGCAATCATTTAAACCCAAGTGTTTAACTCTTCTCCTTTTGGCTTATGTGGGAAGATTCTTCCACTGAATCTCGTAATAATTCGCTTGGTGGAATTTGATGCTATAATGGGAATGGATTGTCTCTCATTATATAGAGAACATATCAAATTTTGGGAAAGGAAATATATTTTCATATTCAGAACCATCCCAAGATCCTCTACGAATTCATGGAAGATCGTAAATATCCTATGAAAAATCCTTCAATGGTGTGGGTGTTGATACCCTATGAAGAATCATAGCTTGCCCAAATGGTTCAGTCAAAGGAAAGTGCCAACCATTGTGAAATGACCATTGTGAGGGAATACAGTGATGTATTTCCTGATGAGTTACCCAGACTTCCCATGGATCTTGAGGTAGAGTTCTTAATAGAACTCATACAGGGAGATAATCCAATCTCAAAATGTCCATATAGGATGGCTCCTATCGAACTGTAGGAATTAAAGAAGTGACTTCAATAGAATTTGGACAAAGGGTTCATATGCCCTTGTGCATCACCTTGGGGTCCACCAGTGCTCTTTGTGAAGAATAAGGATAGATCAATGCAATGTTGTATCGATTATCGGGAACTCAACAAGATAATCATAAAGAGAAAGTATCCTCTTCCAAAGATAGATTAATTTTTCAATTAGATAAAAGGAACTAAATACTTCTCAAAGTTGGTTATTCATTTTGGATATCATTATCTAAAGGTGAAGAGGGAAGATATTCATAATATTTCCTTTCGTACAAGGTATCGACACTATGAGTTTCTGGTGATTCCCTTCGGACTTACGAATGCCCTTGAAATCTTCATGGATTTGATGAATAGAGTCATTATACATTACCTCGAAAAACATTTGGTAGTTTTTATCAATGATATTTTCATCTACTCCAAGAGAAAGGAGGAACATGAAGAACATATAAGACTTGTGTTGGAAACATTGAGAAAGGAGAAGTCATATTCCAAGTTCAGCAAGTGTGACTTTTTGATGAAGCAAGTCACATTATTGGAACGTGTGATCACAGGTGAGGGAATTTCTATGGACCCTTAAAAAACAAAGGTGATTTAGGAATGTCCCTAACCCTCTAGTGTCACAGAAATCCATAGTTTTCTTAGATTAGATGGGTACTACCAATGTTTTGTGAGAAATGTCTCACAATTTTCAATCCCGCTAACTAAGTTAACAAAGAAAGGGTTAAAGTTTATCTGGACGGAAGAATGTGAGGGAAGCTTCAAGGATCTGAAGAAAAGGTTGATCACTACACCTATACTCACACTACCAAAAAGTGAATAAATTTTTGTGATACTCATTGATTCTTAAAATAAATTATGGGGTTGAATACTCATTCAAAATGATAATGTGATAGCCTATGCCTCATAGTAGTTGAATATCCATGAGTAGAACTACCCAATGCATGATCTAGAGCAAGCATCCGTGTTTTTTGCCATAAATATATAGTGGAACTACCTTTATGGTGAGAAGTGTGACATATACACTGACCAAAAGAACCTAAAGTATATATTCACACAAAATGAGCTCAACATGCATCAAATTATATGGTTAGGTCTATTCAATGACTACAATTGAAATATTCACTACCATCCTGGAAAGGTGAACAAGTTAGTTGGTGCTCTAAATAGAAAAGAACCTGCTAATCTACACATGTCATGGATTGAGAAAGACCCTATATTCTTGGATATTCAAAGGATAGATTTGTAAATCATAAGGGCAGGGGATAAATACTACCTTTCCCAAATTATTTCACAACCATCTATCCAAGAGAAGATTAAGGAGGCACAAAGGGATGGCCTAGACTGACAAAAGAAGGTGAATTCAGGAAATTATGGGAATATGCAAGAGTTCCATATCGATGATGATGGTGTGATTCAGTTTGGAACATGAATTTGTATACCTTCATCACCTAGGATAAAGAAGGATCTATTGGATAATGTACATAGCTCAACATTATCAATCCATCCCGGTAGAACCAAGATGTACCAAGATCATTGAGAACACTTCTGGTGGGATAACATGAATAAGGAGATTGTGGAATATATCTCAAGGTTCTTAGTATGTCATCAAGTTAATGCAGAGTGAAAAAAGTACAAAGGGGTGATGCAACCATTGCCAATATCCATGTGGAGATTGGAGAATGTCACTATGGACTTTGTCACGGGTCTCCCGAAGACTTCCAAGAGAAATATTTTGATAAGGGTTATGGTTGACTAACACACCAAGACTGCCCATTTTATCACTATTCAATAATATCTCTCACTTGAACAAATTGAAAAAATATATGTGAAGGAAGTGGTGATACTACATGGTGTTCCACTCTCAATTTTCTCTAACTGTGATCCAAGGTTAACATCTAAATTCTAGAGGAGTATTCAACATGATTTGAGTATTGAATTAAATTTTAGCACAACCGAACACCCCCAAAATAATGTCTAATCTGAAAGGACTATCCAAAAGCATGATGATATGATAAGATCCTGCTCTTTAGAATTAAAAGTTGGATGGGATAATCATCTCCCATTGGTTGAGTTCTCATATAACAATAGCTTCTACTCGAGTATTTATATGGATCCATATGAAGCTTTTTATGGAAAGCAATGTAGAACTCTAACCTATTGGGATGATGTTGGAGAAAGATAGCTACTTGGACTTGATCTTGTTCAACATCTGACAGAGAAGGTTCAAGTCATATAGAAACATATCAAATCTACTCAAAGTCGGAAAAAGAGATATGTTGAAAACCTTCAAAGGGACTTGGATTTCTACATTGGAGATAAAGCCTTCCTTTGAATATCACCATGTAAGAGAGTCATACAATTGGGAAAGAAATGGAAGCTAATCCCAAGGTATACTAACCCCTTTGATATCCTTGACCGCATTGGAGTCGTGGCATATTGGCTTGAACTTCCACCGAATATGGCTCAATTTCATGATTTGTTTAACATATCACTCCTGAGGAAGTACATACTAGATCCCTTACATGTACTGAACTCATAGGTGGTACAGTATGAAGATAATCTCTCTTATGAGGAGCAGCTTGTAAAGATTTTGGATATGAGAGATAAGGTCATACGCAAAAACATAACCCATATTTTTAAAGTGTTGTGAATGAACTATAAGTTTGAATAAGCTACTTGGGAACCATAAAAGATGATGAAGGATAAGTACCCTCACCTGTTTGTGTAAAATGAAATTTTGAGCATGAAATTTCATAAGGGGGAAGAATGTAACAACCCAAAGTTTTATCAATAGAATTCCCCTATTATAATTATTCCTTATGTATAATCACATTAGGAATAACAATGAAATATCATGATACTAAATAATATGTGATCATTAAATATAATTTTTCCACTTATATGTTTTGAATTTCAAAAATCTGATATACACGGTTGCATTCAGGGTGATTTTTGGAGTCTAATAGAACAAACATAATTTTTGGTGAATAGTAACCTACCCTTATGAATTATAACCTACCATTATGAAAATTTATATGACCCTTATTAATAGTAAATAATCCAAAATAATGGTAACCTCACCCATGAATGAATAAATAAAATTTAGGCATCTTATAAGTGATAATATGACCATAGTAAAAGTATTAGAATTTTTATATGTCATAAATAATTAAATATAATTAATCAATTTATTTAAAATAAAATTTATTTTACAAAAATATTTTCATAAATTAACAATTATATTTCTTTTTTTAGGATAATTTTATAAGAACTTATGTAATTTTTGAAAGCAATATGAAATCGGTTTTAATTTTAAAATCTATATTTTTCAAGTAAATTATTATTTTAATTAACAATTTAATTAATCATATTTAGAAAATTATTTTTGAAAAATGGAGTTCATTTTTAGATTATACACATTTAAAAATAGTTAGGGTGATTTTTTTGGGATTTTTCTAAAATACTTGAACTTTTTATGAATAGTGAAATGCTATAATTTACAAAATAAGCTAAATACATTAATTATAGAGTCATGTATGATTTTCTTAAGATTTAAGACTAATTGGATCCAACTAAAATTAACTTTTTACTATTATTGTTCATTAAATCATCACTATTACTTGTCTTGTGAAGAAATAATAAATTAATGAATATAATATTGAGAAAACCCCTCTTTCCTCCACTATAAATACCACCCTTCACACCCTCATTTACTCACACCTATAAAGCTTCAATCCTTGTATAAACTTCATCCAAAAATATTCCCTAGAACCTAACTCATGTCCAAAGAGCTTTTGGTCTCATCAAAAGACCAATACAATGTTCCTTAAGGAGGATTCAAGAGGCAATTCCTCTCTCCCCCTTTTCCTTTAATATCCTTTCAATTTCACATTATTTTCTTAATACCTCCCCACCTATCCTCATACACATGGTATGGTAACTCCATTATCATAAATTTAATATAATTTTATGATACTAATGGGATAATATATCATCCAACCTCCTTCTCCTCTTATTTTTATTTTAGAAAGGAAAACATTGTTCATGAGGTGTTAATTTATCACCTTCAAGAACGACATGTTTTCATTTTCCTTTATCACCTTCATATCTGGTCATGAAACCATTTTTATGGTTGAACCAGATTAGTTTATATGTATTATATACTATTTAATGTTATGGGACTAACTTGTGTACATATTACTAAATGATTAAACAAAATAAGTTCATTGTGGTTGAAAAACTGCCTAAATTAACCCAAATGATCATCATTAAATTATTTTCTAATGATTAATTCTCATGGTATATAAAAAAATTATTTATAAGATAATTTCAAGTTCTTTAACATCATTAGTAACATTTAATATCAGTTCTTTATGTTTATCCATGTTCTACACGAACTTCCTTTCATAACATTCATGAGAACTAAGAAAAAGAACACTCCCAAACAATGAATTTAAAATCTATAACTCATCCAAAGGCCCATAAAAACTTAATGAAACCATAATGAACCATATTCATGTATACAAGGATCTGTAATTTTTAATTAATCAATATAATGTCATTATAAAGTATAGTAAAGTGAAGAAATCATTCAGATAAAAGGTAAGGGGAAACTCTCGAACCCAACTCTCATTCTTTGAGTTTTCCCTCTTCACCCCATTTTCAGAATGGATATTCCTTAGGAATAAATTATCTGTAACTATATTACATTTTTTTGATATACATGATCTTCAATTGGATTTATTAAAAACAGAATGTTTTCCAAAAGAACTCTTCTTTCAAATAAACACACCCTTTTTACTCCTCAAGGATTTTTTCACTCTTCACTCAAGGTTAATAGTTCTATGTAAAGAATAATATTCCATATTTATTTTTGTAAAAAATGTTTATGAATGTATGTTTTATTATGTGAAACCCATTTCCTTCAATGGTTTATTTTTTATGATCAATTTTGACATATTTTCAATGTGGCATGTATGATAATATGAATGTTTTAATGTGATGAGTGCACCCGGAATTATACAGCACTCCAATGAATTGGGTAAAGTGATGAATCTCATGAGTTAAAGTGAAATTATGTGTAAACTTTATGATAGCTTTTTCCATAACTATTTTTGGTAGTTAATCACTAAGACACGATGTTTTCATTTTTTATGCATTGCTACATTCCATGCCTTTATCTAATGATTCCTCTTATGATTTTGATGATGATGTTATGATTATGCTCACCCCATGATATATTATTCTTATCTATCATATTACTATGATTTTAGCTCACACCTTTTTATGCATATCCTTAGGTTATTATGTGTACTAAGGAGTTTTCAAGGTATAATAAGAATCTATAGAATAATGAATTAAATAAATGTGTATGTTTGATGTTTTAAATGTTTTGTTTGGTCCTAGTTTTTCCAAGACACAAATCCTTTGGAACCTTATAGTGTAATACTATTATTTTTTCTTTATAATTATGTAATAGTAATGTAAGAAAAGTTTGGGTCACTATATTATCCCTCTTCTTTAATTTCCATCCTAGGAGGGGTAACTTGGAGGGAGGAGTCATGACATAGTATATCAGAGTAATGGAAGGATCATGACATTGTTTTTGGGATTTTGATCTATTACTTAGGTTTATAGATTAATGATTTAGGGATGATTTTGATTCTTAGAATATCACAACCAAATATTTTTATACTTTCATCAAAACCATGGTCAATTTGATATCTAATTTATATCCAGTTATTTCACATTCTACAATAGAATTAGAATATGTACTTAATAAGAAAGCTAGCAAGGAGATAGTGTGGATGAGATGTTTAGTTAAAGAACATAGATTAGGAGAAAGGTATGATTTAAAGTAATATTCATAGTTAAATTCAATTAGTGAAGAATACTTTGTTTTATTCAAGAATTAAACAAATTGATATAAATAACCATTACATTCAGAAGTTGTTGAAAGATGGTGAGTTGGAGTAATGAAAGATAGAGAAAAAATAAAATCTAGAAGACATGTTTACAAATATTTTGGGTTCATAACTACTAAGTAAACAATATTCCTTAGGGAATCTTGTATAATAGAAGGATATGGAGAAGAAATATATATAGTAGAATTTAGTGGTCATTTAATGTTTTTTAATGAATTGGTCTTCAAGTGGAAGATGGCTGGTAATGTGTGAATTATTCAGTAGTTGAATAAAGGAAATTAACCAGAAATAGGATTTCAGAATATATTTAGTACATTGAAGTAGTGTAAGTGAAATTTGTTCATTCAATATTTTGGAAGAAGTTTTCCTATGGGAGGTTATTGAAAAGGATGTTCTTCTAATGTGCTCAACTTCAATTAATCTTATCAGTAATTTTTTGTTATACTTCCAGTTTATGGTGAATGTTCATTTTTATGGTGTTTTTTGATTTATCAGGTATGGCCATCATATTGAGGATTTCTATTGGATATTAGAAGTGGGAATAGTATAATGGATATACTTCCATATTTCTCGATGGTTGTTGAAACAAAATGACTATATGATACACTATATAAATAGGTTTGGGTCTGCATTTGTTAGAAATGTTGTAAGAACTTGATTACTTGTTTTAGTAATCCACGTTACACACTAATTTTATGTGTTATAAAATTTACCTTATATAGAAATTAAATGCAGAAATTATTCTCTTTTAGAGGTATAAATTTCAGTCCATACATGTGTTCGACTACACATTTTATTGATAAGGATTGGTTCTTGAAAAAAATAGGACTTTTCTTGTTTCAGATTATAAAGGGGAAACAATTTTTTGAGTATTATAAGAAAAAGTGAGACAATACAGGATTGAATAGATTAAAACTATTACTATAGACAATTATAGTTCTAATAATATAGTTATCAATTATTTGAATATAAGGGTTAATGATTAGAATTGGTTTATTATTGAAGGAGATTACAAGGATATTATATATTGTTAATGAATTTTAATCATTATTATTACTGATGGTTTAAATGAAATTTCAATATCCATTTCTAGAATCAAGGTTTGTTTCAAGTTATTGAGAAATTCACCTTATATATTGGATTTTTTAAATATAATTATTTAGGTGTTAAAAATTCTTAGTTAATAGTTAATAATTCTTGTTGTGCCTACTTGGTGGAATTATTTTTACTTCATGCTGGATATTGTTGTGAATTAATAGAAAGTATCTATTCTCTTAGAGGATGATTCAACTTTAATTAGTGATATTATCAGTGAAATTGGGCCTCATACAACATATGATTGTGAGTGTTCTTATGTATTTATCATGTTTTTTAAAATATTTTTGAGGGAACTATTGGTTTTTATGGTTTTATGTTTTCGAAATGTTAGAAATTGTTTTATACTCTTGATGATATATATAGAAAAATAAATAAATAGATGAAAATTAGTGTTAATACTATGAGTTAAATGGATATTGCAATAAAGGTGAAGTTGTACAAGTATTGGAGTATTAGTTACAATTTTATTTTTCTCTTTATTGTGGTATTTATTCTGGTCCCCCAATATAAATTAGATTATTAATAGGATAGTTTTGAAATGATTTTTGAAAATTAAGATAATAATTAATTGATTATTAAATTAATAAATATTATGAATAATATTTTTATGTTATACAAATATAAATAAATTATCCCACTTGAACAATGTGAATCAATTTCTTATCAAGATTCGCATATTCATGATGTTAGTAGTTATGGTGTGGATGATGAGAAATGGTAATATGCATATGGTTTAATAAAAAGGAAAATACAATTATCACAACACTAAAATTAATTAGAATTATATTTAGTGGTTGGTGATTGTGAGGATGATTTTGATGGTTTTGATATTTTGAGGTGGTGGAAAGGAAGTATAAGAAATTAGCATGTTCTCTCAAGAATTTCTATATATATTCAAGCTATACCATTACCTTCATTATCTTATGAGTCATAATTTAGTACAGGTGGATGATTCCTTAATCCATTTCATAGATTTTTGATTCCTAATACCATTGATGAATTAATTTGTTCCAAAATTAGTTTACAAATTTAAACCAATTAACATTCAAAAGAAACTATAAGTTAAATTGATTGAATTGGGTTCCATTAAAAATATTATGATTTTTTATATCATTTTTTCAATTGTAAACCTATATTTAAAAATGAAAAATATTTTATTTTTCTTCTATTTTTGAGTTTTTATGATGTTTCATCCATGAATCAAGATCAAGGTGTCACTATCTAAAATATAATAATGGGTGGTGGAACTCACTTCATTGATATATGAATTTATGATTATTATTTAAATTATTTTTAATATATATTTATTTATTATTAGGATTATACATTTCTTTATCTTTTTCTACTTAATATAATTAATACGACTAACATATTCTTGTTTCAGTTTAAATACAGTGAAAGTGGAGCTACGAAATAATTAATACCAAAGTACTTTTTATAAATATGGTGTCTTACACTAAAATTATTTGAATTAACATCAAAAAATAAATGTATGTTTTTTGATAGAATAAACACATTTCTTTATGTTTTTTAATTAAAAAAATTACATGGTAATGTAGAATCACTTAAAAACTTTGTGGATTAACAAAAATGACATTCATAATTTTAGAAAATTATTATAGTTTTTTGAATAGTTTTTGAAGAAATCTATGTGTTTTATAGTATTCGTTAATCGTTTAAAATTTTTAGTAATCATTTACAGTTTTTTATTAATTAATGGAATCATTACATTTATTGAATTATTGTATGTGTAGTCATTATTAATAAAATATAAATTTATTTGTTTTCTTATTTTTAGAGAATTTATAGTTCAATTTATATCTCTTTTCTCTCTAATATTTTTCATCCATTATTTACTCTTCAAGAAAATGAATACTTGATAAGTCTATAGGTCAACTGTATATTCTTGGAAAATTCATGTAATATTGGTGAAAATATTTATAGATTATGATATATTTGGAATCATTTCATTTTGATAATGTAAATAAATTTTTGGTCGTTAATAAATGATGAAAAAACAAACATAATAAACCATTATTTGGTTGATTTATTAGGGTATAAATGATGAAATAGTTAATGTTTAAATTTATAATGATGGATAACTGAGAGCCTATTATGGTATGTGACTACGAAAAAAATAGTAAAGACATTACACCATTTTATGTTCAATATAGTAAGGTTTTATATATTGTTTTCAAATAGCTTAGATTAATTGAGATGATTACCCCATGTTTTCACATTTCAATTCCATAATCAGTGAAAAAATTTGGATACAAGTATTTTAGATTATTTTTCCTATATTTTTTGCTACATATTTTTAGTTTAATAATAATTAACATTCTTGACATACCAAGTGGATTTATAATGTTGGATCTATAGGTTGAATTAATATTCATCTATTTTGGATTCATATTTACAGTTTCAAGAGTATATAACATATGAATGTTTTATGGTTTATGGTAAATGAATCCTTGACTACATATAAAATCAACCTATTTAAATTTTTAATTTTCATGGATTCATTTCTTTGATGCTTGTTATTTTTCTATCAGTATATTCATTTGTTTTAATTGAATTTTATTTTTGGATATTTAATTGGTTTTTAGGTGGTTTAGGGGTGATTATAACTAGTAAAGGATTTCTCTTTATTTGGTTCATTATATGATGGAGTATTTTTCATTTTAAAGGAATTTCTAAATTTTTTACCACAGGTTAATTATTTTTTAATTTGTATTTTATGCCACAGCATGGAAGCCATTATTTTTTAGGAGTTTTCATTAGATTTGTTTTTCTCTATAATCATTCATTTTTGTATTATGATCAATTTATTATAAACTATACAATAGATCCCAAAACCCATTCATCCCAACCTAAACTAACCTTATTTTCTCTAGTTAGATCCAAAATCCATGGATACCTAGCCCACACCCCTAGAGAACACTAACGTTAAGTCTAAATATTGGAAATATAATAAAATTTTGGTAAATAATAGAGTGTTTGGATTCCTAGAAATGAAATCCCTTTATGGATTAAAAAAAGTAAATGTAGGTTATATAACATGTGCACCTAGGGGAAACAACCCTAAAAAAGGTTGGTTAGGTATTAAATTGATCTTCACTTAGTTAGTAAAAAAAGAAGCCAAAATTCATGCCTATATTGACACTCTAGAGGGATATGATTTGGTTAATTCGGTTTTTATTTATGAAGCATTATGAGGGATTTAAATATATTTATGTTATAAATACTAATAGAAAATTATCATAAGAAATATATATTAAGGCCTATGAATATCATGGATTGAAATATGGTGTTATTATTTAAGACATCATGGGAATGATTTTCATTATTGTATGATTTATTACTCTAATTAATGTTTATTGATACTCAAACAAACCTTTTTAGTGTAAGAAAATGATGAGAACCTAAATAAAATGGAGAAAGGTATAATTATTTTCCATTCATAGACATTAAATATCATATTTGTATTTGGAAACTATGAATTTATAGTGATGTTTTTTGGACTTACCAATCCCCAAAATATCTTTATGGATCTAATGAATAAAGTCTTTAGAGATTACCTAGATTGGTTTTTGGTTGTCCTTATAGATCGTATTCTCATATATTATAATAAAAAGGAAGAACATGAAGAATATAAAAGGATTGTGTTAATGACCTTTTGGAAAAATAAATAGTATTCCAAATTTATAAAATGTGAATTATCTTTACAAAGTATCATTCCAAGTTCATATAATCACTGGTGAGGGTATAACTATAGATCCTTCCATGATAGAGGTTATTGAACAATGTCACATACCAACCTTATTGAATGAGATCAATAGTTTTTTAAATTTTAAATTTTTTGTAAGAAATTTTTCTTGAACCTCAAATCTAATAACCAAGTTGACATAGAACAGAGTAATGTTCCTTTAGATAGATGAATGTAAATAAAATATCAAGGATCTTAAGAAATTATTGTCCAGTAAACCTATTATCATGTTACCCTACAATGGAGAAGGTAATATGATACTTATTTATTCATAAAAAAAGTTACTAGAATGTGTTGTCATATAGAATGATAAGGTGGTAGCATTTTTCTCATTCTAATTAAAGGTTCGTGATAAAAATTACCCTACTCATGATTTGGGGTTGGTGTTGCAAATTTTTACATTCAAAATATAGATGCATTATATTTATGGTGAAAGGTTTGATATATATACTGATCATAAAATCTTGAATAATATATTAATATAGAAATAATTGAATGTGTTTCAATAGTGATGGTTAGATTTGATTAAGAATTATTACCACTCAAAACATTACCACCCTAAGAAGGTGGAAAATGTGATTCATTCTCTAAGTCGGAAAGTTCATGCTAGCTTTTCCATGATGAGGATTGAAAGTGATAAAATACTTATGAAATTTCTAACAATAAACCTTAAAATTAATAGGGATGGGGATAAATCATATATTTCCCAAATGAATGTTCATACATCCATATGGGATGATTAAAGAGGTTCAAAAGGAGGATGTGGAAATAAAAAATAAGTTAAGGATTTTTATAGAGTTTAAAAATGACCATGATGGACTATTAAGATTTAGGAACCAGATATGTGTCCCTTAAATAGAAAATTAATGA
Organism: Viscum album; assembly: GCA_963277665.1. Taxonomy (NCBI): domain Eukaryota; kingdom Viridiplantae; phylum Streptophyta; class Magnoliopsida; order Santalales; family Viscaceae; genus Viscum; species Viscum album. The sequence goes on from OY728126.1 coordinate 1,570,767,418, forward strand.
ATGATATATTGGATGAATCACATGGTATATCATTCTCTATCTGTTATGTATGTACAAATATGTATATAAATATCAAATATTATTTCTTATAAGACAAAATTAAGAGAGATATTATTGAATATATATCTCAATTATTTATGTGTCATTAAGTTAAGTCTAAACATCCAAATTTTAATGTTATTATGTAACCATTGCCCATACCTATATATAAATTGGAAAACAACACAATGGATTTATTCATATGAATCCCCAAGTCATTTAAAGTCCATAAAATTATTTTTTTTATATTCAATCACCTTATAAATTCAATGCATCTAATTTTTATCAAATAATATTTCTCACATTACCAAATTTATTGTTTATATATTATGACTATTTTAAAGTTTCATGGGGTTCCACTATCAATTAAATATGATCAATATATTTGGTTTACCTTGAAATTATAGAAATATATTTATCAATCATTGAACATAGAGTTAAACTTCATCACTACATATCATCCTCAGAAATATGGTTATTTTTTAAGGATAATTAAAATCCTAACATATATATTGAGATGTTCCTATATGGATTTCAATGCTTTCCATGATCAATACTGTCCCCTAGTCAAATTTTCTTATAATAATATCTTTCACTCAAGCACTTAAATGGAACCTTATGAATCCCTATATGGAGAGAGATGAAAAAATACAACATTTTGGGATGAATTTGGATATGGTGATCTATTGGGACCTGATTTAGCTGATGAAATGTTTTATAAAGTTAGAGGCGTTCAGCATCACATCATGAACACTCATAGTCAATAGAATATTTTTTCTAACAATCACAAGAGAGATATAGATTTCAAATTTGGTGGCAAGGTTTTAATAGGAATATCTTATTGAAATAAAGTTATGAGATTGAGAAATAAGTGGAAGTTAAGCCCTATTTATTTTTTCCCTTTGATATTCTTTATCAAATCAAGGGAGTAGCTTAATGATTTTCACTTCCACAAAAATTATCTCAGGTTCACAATGTCATGACCCACCATCGGGGCCCGTTTCGTGACTACCCCAAGCCCGCCTTCCATAGGTCAGGGGCTGGCGACTAGCACCAAAGGAGTAAATCCCGAAAAAAGGGAAGGCATTTCCTTTTATATAAGTAAAGAAAAAAACAGAGTACACATTTGAAGAAAGCACTAAGTAAAACTGAGTACAAAGTAAGTGAAAAAAAAGTAAATGGGCCAGTATACAAACCCAACTGAAAGTACTGTACAATAGAAAAGGAAAAGTACAATAGCAGTAAAGTAAAGCGGCAACCACTGAGTCGTCCTCTGGGAATCCCACCTGAAGGGTGGGTACAGATGGCCTCATCGGCACCTCGGGTCCATCTGTCCGCTCCGTGCACGCCTCACTAGGTGGTCCACCTCCGGGTACCATCCAGCTCCACAAGACTCCTCCACGATCAGTGTTGTCTGTCCTCTGCATCCAACACAACGTAGTGCGGGAAATCCCGTGCAGGGGTGAGTATACGATACTCAGTAGGGACCCCGAGACCCCCGAAGGTCTCCCAGAATCCACAAAGGATAAACCAAAAATAAAATATACAATCACGAAGTATCAACCAACTCTACTTAGGTATATTCCCATACATATACATAAGTAATCAATAACAGTTCGGCTCCAGCTCTGGAGCCCAAGTACAACCTAGTCCACATAGGAAAGAAATAAATCACACCGATGATAAGTTATAAGTGTTTCCGCTCCAAGGGCTCAGTTGGTTTTGGGTTCGAACCAACCCGGTCGTACCCAAAATTTGCCGAAACCTTGAGTGTAATATACCAAAACGACCATCTCGATCCAAAGATTCCTACTTAACTAACGGTGCATCAATCGGAGGTCCATAGATCAAGTTACAGGCGAAGGACCGAAAAAAGTCTGAAGTGGGGGGTCTGGGCCCGACCCGACCTGGCCCAACGCCCACCTGGGTCAGCCCGAACCGGTTCGACCTGACCTGGTTCCGAGTCCGGCCTGCTAAGGCATGGCCCGACCCGGCCAGCGTGGCCGGGTCCGCGTGACCCACCCCGACCCGGCTGGGGGGGTATGTGCTGGCTCGGCCAGCTGGCCGAGCGGGGGGCACATCCCCCTATTCTGTGGACGCGGCGCCAGGCTGGTGCCGCTAGAATCCCCGGATCCCATGCGGCCGTGGGATCCTCCCCTCGCCATAGTGGCTGGTGCTGCAGAAGTCTTCTGTCGACGGCACACTGGGGCGTCGCCGCACCGGTGACCCGCACCACCGGGGTCTTCCGCGGGCCACCAGAGTCATTCCAGTGGTCCGGTTTTGCTTCTGACTACGCCGGTGGTCGTCTCGGGATCCGTTCTTCTCTCTGAAGGACCCCAATCACTATTGTGGTCCCATTTCATCATTTCCAAACATCCCGCACATCAAGAACAAAAATGGCGATGGGTCCGGACATGTTCGTTAGTCCTCACCCACCGCGTTAGTGGTCCAAAACATCACCCATCAATTAAACGCCATGTTCGAGAGTATAAAATATAAATATGAAATATAAAAATCCCCCTAACTCGAATTTGTTGTCATACATCGTTGATCCACAGAAGACGAGTGTCGCGGTAGACGGGCGTCGCAGCAGAACGGTGTCGTTCCTTCAATGATGGGGGAAGGGTCGTTGTCATAGGTGAGGTAGGCTCTTGACGTCGAGGTGCGTCCGAGGAAGAAGTTTTTCGCATTCTTCATCGGGGGTTTTCTTCATTGATGAAGGATCTCCTCTGATTAATTATCTAGAGACCTTTCCAAAATGAGATTCGCCAACAAAAAGAAAAATAGGCTCTCCAATTAATAGAATTGCCATGCAATTCATATTAATTCAAAAGAGGTTCCATTAAATTAACGCTGACATTATTTATCAGATTTGGCATAATTAATGGGAAGAGGGAGGTGGGAAGGATCTACCATTAATAAGGAGTTTTCAAAGGAAAAAGAAGGGAAGTAATGGGGAGTTGAAGTTTGGGTCTCGTGTGGGCCCCACCTCACAAAATAAAATTTGGGCCCCACCAAATTTTATTTAATTTTAGGAATAAACCCCAAAAATTAAATTTCAACCCACACAAAACGCAACTGTGATAAATGTCCCCTTAAGAAAATATCGGCTCTTCAAGTTCATCGGTGCCCTTGGATTTCAATTCCGAGCACCTCTTCAAAATATAGAAAAACCTGCTCGTTCATTCACTAAACATACCTGAGCTAAACTTCAGAAAATTATTCCGGGCACACCGGACCTCGGAATCAGGTGCCGTCAGAAACTGGGTACTCGTAAAATTCCAAATTATTTAAGAAAAAAAATCCTTGAAATTTCCAGGTCTTTACATTACTCCCACCTTAGGGATTTATGTCCCCATAAAGCTACAACATAAACTAGGGAATCAAATGAGGGTACTGAGCATGAATCTGAGCCTCTCACTCCCATGTGCTATCCTGAGGTTCCCGTGCTTCCAAAGAATGTGCACCAGAGGAATCGACCATCCACATAGTACCCGCTCCTGCCAATCCTCGATCTCCACAGGTACCTCTGTGAATGTCACCCTGTCGTCGATGTCCAGCTCCCCGTGATTAATGATGTGGGTCGGGTCATGCACGTATATCCTCAACTAAGATAAGTGGAAGACGTCATGTACCCGGTGCAACTAAGGTGGAAGGGCCAAGTGGAAAGCCACCTCACCTACTCTGTTGGGGACCTAGAAAGGCCTGATGAAGGGCAGAGATAACTTGTTGCCTCGTCCAAATCTCTGTAGTCCTCATTGAGGTGAGACTCATAAGAAAACGTGGTCGCCATCCTCGAACTCCAATGGTCTCTATCTCTTATCAGCATAGGACTTATGTCTGCCCTATTCAGTCCTCATCCGCTCCTGGATGATCTGCACCTTCTTCGTCATAGCCTGAACCATCTCTGGTCCTACAAGTGATGACTCCCCAGGGTCAGTCCAGCACAGAAGTGATCTGCATGGTCAGTCGTAAAGTGCCTCGTATGGTTCCATCCCGATGGTTGAGTGGTAGTTGTTGTTGTACGCAAACTCCACCAATGGTAGGTGATCCTCCCATCTACGACCAAATTCAAGGACACATGCACAGAACATGTCCTCGAGTGTCTGAATGGTCTGCTCCATTTGGCCATCTGTCTGAGGATGAAAGGCAGTACTCAGATATAGTTGCATCCCAAAAGCCTCTTGTAACCCCTTCCAAAGCCAGGAAGTAAAGCGAGTATCTCGAACGGAGACGATAGATTATGGCACACCATGAAGTCGCACGATCTTCTGAACGTAGAGGCATCCCAAGCTTTCTACTGAGCCCTACTCCCTGATCTGTAGGAAGTGGGCTGACTTGGTGAGTCAGTCGACCATCACCCAGATAGAGTTGTGACCCCTGGATGTATGTGGAATCCTTGTCACGAAATCCATGGATATCCCATCCCACTTCCACTCCGGGACCTCTAAGGGTTGTACCAAGCCTGTTGGTACCTGGTTCTCCGCCTTCACTTGCTGACAAGTGAGGCATCGTGAAAAGAACTCTGCTATAGCCTTCTTCATACCTAGCCACCAGTGCTATCATCTGAGGTCCTGATACATCTTTTCCACTCCTGGATGTACTGCTAGAGGGGAAGTGTGGAACTCCCTCAGCACCTCCTCCTGCAGTGCAACTGGTACCATGGTATGTCCCTTGAAGAGGATGACGTGCTCCCCACCTTCATAAAATCTATCAGGCGCCTGCCCTATGGAAATATGAGAATGTCGCGCCTCACAGTCAACATCCCCACATTGTGCCTCTATGACCCACTAAATAAGTGGAGGAGTGAATGTGAGGGACTACAGAAAGTCTGCCCATCTCTATCCATAAAGGATATCTGCAAAGCAGCTAATTGCTCTGTCACCTCTTTAAGTAGTTAAATGCCTGATCTTCTACTGAGAGCATCAGCCACAACGTTCCCCTTCCCAGGAGTATAGAATATCTCAATGTCATATTCCTAGAAGAACTCGATCCATATCCACTGTCTTAGGTTTAGGTCCTTCTGTGAGAAAATGTACCTGAGACTCTGGTGGTCAGAGTAGACTGTAAAGCGCTCTCCCATCAGATAGTGCCACCACATCTTCAGGGTGACAACCACTGCTGCTAACTCCAGGTCATGGGTAGAATAGTTATGCTCGTGTTGCTTCAACTTCCATGAACCGTAAGTGATCGCTGCTTGCTCCTGCATTAGGACACACCGAAGTCCGGTCCCTGATGCATCGCTGTAAACTACGTACCCAATGCCCTCCTCTGATAGCCTCAAGATGGGTGCACTGGCCAATCTCCGCCTCAGCTTCTGAAAGCTCTGCTGACATCTGTCTGACCACACGAAGGGTTTCCCCTTCTTCGTCAAAGTTTTAAGCAGTGCTGAAACTCTGGAGAAGTCTGGCACAAATCTCTGATAGTAACCAGCCAGACCTAGGAAACTCTGCACCTCTGTTACGCTCTTGGGGGGCTCCCAAGCAAGCACTTCCTCGATCTTCGCAGGATCCACTGCAACTCCCACCTCCGAGATGACGTTCCCCAAGAAGTGAACCTCTCCAATCCAGAACTAGCACTTCGAGAGCTTACCATAAATCTGGTGCTCTCAGAGTGTATCCAGTACAACCCGCAAGTGGTAGGCATGGTCCTCCTCAGTAGTCGAGTAAATCAGTATGTCATCAATGAAGTCTACGACAAACCGATCAAGGTAAGGCTGGACGATCCTGTTCATGAGACTCATGAACACTACTGGAGCGTTGGTCACGCCAAAGGGCATAACCAAGAACTCGTAGTGGCAACACCGACACCTGAAGGTCATCTTCTTCACATCCTCATCTCGAACTCTGAGCTGGTGATAGCCTGACCTGAGGTCTATCTTTTAGAACCATCGTGATCCCTTGAGCTGATCGAAGAGATCATCAATCCTTGGAAGTGGGTACTTGTTCCTCACGGTCACCTGATTCAGGTGACGGTAGTCGACACATAGTAGCAAGCTCTCATCCACCTTCTTGGCGAACAAAATCAGAGAAAACCCAGGGTGAAACACTGGGTCGGATAAATCCCTTTCCCTGTAAGTCCTCTAGCTATACCCATAGCTCACGAAGCTCGGTGGGGGCTATCTGATATGATGGAGTAGATATTGGTGTCGTCCCGGGGTACAGGTCTATGTAGAAGTCTACCTCTCTTCGAGGAGGTAGTCCTGGAACGTCGTTAGGGAAAACGTCTGCATACTGATCCACCACAACAGGAAAACTCGGACTTCGCACATCAACTGCTCCAAGAATGAGACTAGCCAACTGATGTGTGATTGGATTCCCTCTCCTCTGCGTAAGTCTATCCTGTGCTGCAAAGGCTCCCTTCTCACCGGTCAAGGTGAACTTGGTCCCATCCGTGCGGACACACTGCACTTTGTGCCTAATACAGTCGATCTGGCCATGGACTATAGATAACCAGTCCATACCCAAAAATGGCGTCGTAAGGCCTCGACGCCGCTATGAGAAGATGCCAGCCGAATCTCTCGCCTCCTAGAGTAAGATCACACTGCCGACACCAGTGCATAATCATCGATTCTACTCCCATAAGTGTCTCTAGCCGTAAGGATTGAGCCAACGACTCCGTCGGAATCTCCGAGCTCCGAACAAGGGCAGCGGAAAAAAAAGAATGACCCGCATCTATGTCTATAAGAACTTTAGCAAGGGTAGAGTAGACACAGATAATACCTCGAATCGTCTCATGTTTGTCATCGTAGTAAGCCTCCACTACCTGGAGCTGAGCCTGCCTCTTCCTTCCAGCTCCTTGTGGTCGGGGTGGACCTCCTGGGGGTGGTGGTGGTAGAGCCTCGAAGCATCATCCACCACCCGCCGCTTAGCCAGCTCCTCTGGCTCGTCCACCTGCTCCCCATGGACTGCCACGTTCGAACCTCTGCCTTTTCCCATGAGGTCCCTCCACTCTCTACTGCTTGTCTGCATGGTGGGTCAGGCAGTCACGAGCCATGTGGCCCTGCCCGCCGCATGCATATCACTGTCTGCTCCTCGTAAGGCTGGCTCTGTTTTGGGTTCCCCACATAACTGATCCCGTATCCTGAGGTTGACCACCTGATGGTCTAGTCTACTTGGACCCCTGCAACATCTGTCGACTGCCGGCTGCAGAAGACTCCGCTCTGTGTCATCCTATGGTGGGTCTCGCTGCTAGTGGCTGCTTAGCGAGAAAGCTCTCAACTAAAAGGGATTTCTCCAGCACCCCTGCCTGCGTCGGGATGCTGAGGGGAATCGGCAATGCTCTGATCTTGTTCCTCAATCCCTGCTCGAAGGTCTGGGCCCTAAAGAACGGGTCTCGTACCATGTATGTGGAGTATCACGAGAGGTCGGTAAGTCTCACCGAGTACTGAGCTACTATCATATTTCCCTGCCGCAGATGAAGTAACTCTTGGATTCGCACCGCACGGAGGGTGTTTGGAACAAACTCAGAGCGGAAGAGGCTCTCGAAGTCCATAAAAAGTAGAGATGCCTTGTCGTGCACCTGGATCATCAGGATCCACCATCTACCTACTACTGCGTGCAGTAGACTCACGGAAAGGATCACCATAAGGTCAGTTGGTCTGCCTACCAATCTGAAGACTCTAACGATAGCCTCCAGCCAATCCTCAACTGCCTGAGGGTTTGTCTCTCTGCGGAACCTGGGAGTCCTCTATCCTTGAAACTCGTGAAACGCGCTCAGGCGGCGTTCACTCTCCACCACTGGGGCTGGTAGCATCTGTGGCTCAATGGGTAGTGGTACTGCTGGTGCCTCCACTGTAAAGGGGCCCTACACCGAGGCCTCGTCACTCGGTGGGCTTCCATCTCGCACGTAACTAGGAACCCTAGATGGATGCCTTCATCGGGCCATCTTGAAAAGAAACTGGTGGACCATGGTCAAATAGTATACTTGGTGAGCTGAGACAAAGTAAACACAAAGAAAACTTTTTAATAGAACACACACGCAATTAGTGTTTTCGTGCACTGAGTTGAAAATCAGAGATCAGGGTCTTGGTGTATGGATATGTCGGCCGCCACACCAACACTGGACTCCCTGGATTGAAAACCACGCTCAATACCCTTAACACTATTAATTCATAGAAAGTAAGGATCAGAGTCCTGAATTCTGCGGTAGAACCGACTATTCTAATACCAATTTGTCACGACCCGTCCTCGAGGCCCATTCCATGACTACCTCAAACCCACCTTCCATAGGCCAGGGGCTGGTGACTAGCACCAAAGGCGTAAATCCTGAAAAAGGGAAGGAATTTCCTTTTATATAAGTAAAGAACACAATAGAGTACTCAACTGAAGAAAGAACTAAGTGAAATAGAGTACAAAGTAAGTGCAGAAAAGTAATTGGGCCAGTATACAAACCCAACTGAAAGTACAGTACAACTAAAAAGGAAAAGTACAACAGCAGTAAAGTAAAGCGGCATCCACTGAGTCATCCTCTGGGAATCCCACCTGAAAGGTGGGTACAGATGGCATCCTCAGCACCTCGGGTCCGTCTGTCTGCTTCGTGCATGCCTCACTAGGAGGTCCACCTCTGGGTACAATCCAGCTCCACAAGACTCCTCCACGATCAGTGTTGTCCATCGTCTGCATCCAACACAATGTAGTGCGGAAAATCCCCTGCAGGGGTGAGTATACGATACTCATTAGGGACCCCGAGACCCCCTATGGTCTCCCAGAATCTACAAAGGATAAACTACAAAGAAAATATACCATCAAGAAGTATCAACAAACTCTACTTAGGTATATGCCCATACATATACCTAAGTTATCAATCACAGTTCGGCTCCAGCTCCAGATCCCAAGTACAACCCAGTCCACACAGGAAAGAAATAAATCACACCGATGATAATGATTGCAAGTCAAGACTCAGCTCACACAGGTATACATCTTTCGTATAGTGATAAATATGATCAGATGTATCCACTGATTCATCTAAGCTGTCAGACTCACATAGGATACAAGACCAGCTAAGATGTCGGACCCACATAAGATACAAGACCAGCTACTCTGCTGGACCCACTCAGGATATAAGTACAGAGGTCAATACTGTCGGACACATACAGGATACAAGAACATTATTCATCGCTGTCGAACCCACGGAGGATCCACGTATAGTAGTCATCACTGTCGAACCCAAGGAGGATCCAAGTACAGTCTTCATCGCTGCCAAACCCACAGAGGATCCATGTACAGTCGTCATTGTCACAGCCATCTCTAGGGTTTCCGCACACAACATGCTCGATTTCAGGAGGGTCTGCTCCTCTAGCCAAGGGGTCGATACATCAAATGTCACAAAGTCCAAAGTTGATGTATCCCGAAGTTCCAACTCACCAAAAGAAAACCAACGCGACAGATGGTGCGTCAATCGGACGCCTGGTCTGAGAGTTATTGGTTTTTCCGTTCCAGGGGTTCGGTTGGTTTTTAAGCTAAAACCAACCCGACCATACTCCAGCTGCATCCAAACCTCAAGTGGAGTATTTCAAAATAAACTTCCCATCAATAGGATTATAATGTAGTTTATGGTACATCAATTGGACGTCTGGTCCTTAAGTTATAAGTGTTTCCGCTCCACGGGCCCAGTTGGTTTTGGGTTCCAACCAACCTGACCATACCCAAACTTCATTGAAACCTTGAGTGTAATATACTGAAACAACTGTCTCGATCCAAGGGTTACTAATCAACTGACGGTGCATTAATCGGAGGTCCGTAGCTCAAGTTACAGGCAAATGACCGAAAATGGTCCGAAGTGGGGGGTCTGGGCCCGACCCAACCCCCCCCCCCCCCCCCCCCCCCCCCGCCAACCCCCCCGATTCGGCCCGAACCGGGGTGAACCAACCCGGGTCCGGGTCTGGCCTGGTAGGGCGTGGCCCGGCCTGGCTGGGCACGACCCGGCCTGGATGGGGGGGGTGTGCTGGCTCGGCCAGCTGGCCGAGTGGGGGGCGTAGCCCCTTGTTCCGCGGATGCAGCGCCAGGCTGGCGCCACTGGACTCCCCGGATCCCGCACGGCCGTGGGATCCTCCCCTCGCTGTCGCGGCTGGTCCCACGGTGGGCTTCTGCCGACGGCGCGCCGGGGCACCGCCGCCTCTAGGCGGCCGGCCGATGCCATCTACCGGCGACCTACACCGCCGGGGTCATCCGTGGGCCACCAGAGTCATTTCGGTGGTCCGTTTTTGCTTCCAACTGTGCATGAGGTCGTCTCAGGATCCGTTCTTCACTACGAAGGCCCCCAATCGTTGTTGCGGTCCTATTTCTTCCTCTCCAAACATCCTCTACATCAAGAACAAAATGGCGATGGGTCCGGACTTGTTTGTTAGTTCGTACCCACCGAGTTAGTGGTCCAAAACATCACCCATCAATTAAATGCCATGTTCGAGAGTATAAAACATAAATATGAAATATAAAAATCCCCCTACCTTGAAGTAGTCGTCGTACGTCGTCGATCCACGGAAGACGAGCGTCGCGGTAGACGGCCGTCGTGGAAGAACGGTGTCGTTCCATCAACGATGGGGGAAGGGTCGTTGTCGTTGGTGACATAGGCTCTTGACGTCGAGGTGCGTCCGAGGAAGAAGTTCTTCGCGTTCTTCACCTGGTGTGTTATTCATCGATGAAGGATCTCCTCTTCTTAATTCTCCAGAGACCTTTCCCAAACGAGATTCACCAATAAAAAGAAAAATTGGTTCTCGAATTAATAGAATTGCCATGAAATTCATTTTAATTCAATAGTGGCGCCATTAAATTAACGCTGACATTAATTATCAGATTTGGCACAATTAATGGGAAGAGGGAGGTGGGAAGGCTCCACCATTAATGAGGAGTTGTCAAAGGAAACCGCAGTGAATTAATAGGGAGTTGATGGTTGGGGCTCGTGTGCGCCCCACCTCATAAAATAAAATTTGTGCACCACAAAATTTTATTTAATTTTAGGAATAAACCCCAAAAATTAAATTTCAACCCGCACAAAACACAACTACGGTAAAGGTCCCCTTAAGCAAATATCGGCGCTGCGAGTTCATCGGTGCCCTCAGATTTCAATTCTGATCACCACTTCAAAAGCTGAAAAACCATCTCGTTCGTTCACTGAACGTACCCAAGATAAACTTGATAAAATTATTCCGGGCACACCGGGCCTCAGAATCAGGTGACGTTAGAAAATGCATACTCGTAAAATTCCAAAGTATTTAAGAAAAAAAATTCCTTGAAAATTCCGGGTATTTACACACAATGTGTTCCATGTAACACTTTTTAGGAAGTAAATAACTAATCCTTAACATGTTCCAAAATCAATGTTTGTATAGCTATATCATTATTTTTCTTATGAGTAACAACCATTATAGATTTTTGTTCAAATATATAAAGTGTTGTGGAATAAGACCACTCACCCAGTTAAAGACCTATAGTGAAACAATAAATTTTAAGAATCTATGTGGGAAATTGAGTATGTAATGAAGTAAGGGAGTCATAAAAATGTTTCAATTATAATAATGTAATTTTTAAGGATAAATTATTATAATAAGGTATAATGTAAAAGCCTGATATTTTAGAATTTATTTTTATTAAAAATGATAAGTCTGATAACTTGTTTCGCATGCAACACCAAATCGAAACAGATCACTAAAAAACCATTATAATATATTCATTAAATTTATGGGTATAATTAAAGATAAACACATTATGAAATATCTGTTTAAATAAAAAATCATTTTTAATAAAAAAATTGGTAAAATTCAATTGGTATATCTTAATAACTAATAAGATAATTTTATGCATAAAAGTTATTTTTTCTAAAATTATATTTTATGTTCTATATATTTTTATTTCAAATAACTTAATATATTGTGGCTAAATAATTATAAATAATATTTTTTATATATGAAAAATATATTAACATTATGTTAATTATTAATTGATAGGAAATAATAATAAAAATTATTGTATAAAAATTCATTTGTCTACAAACCCAGTTTTTCTAGATATACTATGTTTTAATTTAAATTTAAATTTTCTAATATTTAGAAATTTAATTGAATTAAATTGAGTCCAAATATTTAATAATCTTGTTAAAATTTTATAATATAGTTCAAATTATATCTTTAGTAAAAAAATAATTACCATGGTTAATTTTTAATCAAAGTTTATAAGGGTAAAAATGGGTAACATAAGTGGATAAATTTTTTTAAGTTTGCATAAACCTTTCACCTTAAAGAATAAATTTCTTACCCACATGTATCACTATAATTTTAACACCTAACACATCTAACTCCCATGTTATTTCATTTTTACCCCTTACCTACCATTCAATTCCAAGGAACGTCCCAATTTTCCACCAATAAAAGGAGATAACTTACACACTTTTCAAAACTATATATACTGAAAATTTTCATTGAACACATACCCATTTTACTTACCCTATAGTCCTATTCCATTTTTTTATCCCCTTTTTCCAAGAATAATCCCCAAGTCCTTCATTTTTTAGAGGTATTTCTATATAAGACTCAAACTCTCAACATTAGTATTATCCACTCCCTAACTTTATTTTCTCTATTCTTCTTATACACTCATAAAAACCTATTCTAACCATATTAATATAATAACATCTCTATCATTATTATACTTAAATGGTATTGTATTCATTACTACAACCATTGTTTATTCCCCTCCATGTTGGAGTTGGTTACCAAGAACTAACTTATTTTGTACTTGATTACATGTTTTTATTATTAAATAATTTTTCTTATCACGTCATTATTTTACTTCTCTATAATAATTTTATGTGATAATTTAATTGAAATATATATCATGTTTACATTTCATAGCATTACCCTATTATAATGAGAACCTAGAGGTTCCACAACATTAATCTTGAACTTTATTTTATGGAAACATGGTATTATCTAACGGGACACATAAAATAGAAGTTATAGGGTTATGAGGATCTTAAGACATTGATACACCTTCTCATAGTCTATTACCTTTGTAATATCTATGATATGAGGTTATGGGAATAATCCCCTCAATAGGAAATCCACTTTTCCATGTTTCATTGGATATTCCAATCTGCAGACATGTGTATTGATCCTTAGACTTTAAGATTGTCATTAATGGATATCATGATTCAGGTACATCGACGCATTGATAAAAACCATGAATACATGTATTTTTTATGAAGTAGGATATGTTCAGTTTGTCACAAATGATATAGTATTGATGGATAATTTGATAAAGGATTTAACCCTTTTGACTCTAGATGAATGTTAATATCTCAGTCCCTTTAATGAGAATGTAATGGTATGAATAAATCCATGGTCATGGTGTTTTAATAGAGAGTTTGTTTCTAAAATTTCAACGAAATATAAATTTAACATATTAATTTATGGAACCATCATGAAACCTACTTAATTTGAGATATTGTGATAAAAATATAATACTACGCGGTAAAATTTTGTAGGAGTTTGGACATCATTGTTACATTAAATTATTTCTATATGGATGTCTTATCATGTTTCTATATTCTAACATTTTAATTTAGGTGTTTATTCATAATTCCACTAATAAATAGTCCTATTGGGTCACACATTAAGTACATTTTCAATCTTAGTTAAATTCTAGTATTTAATTTAATAAGTTAGAATAAACAATATTTTTTCAAGTGTGGTTGATCTCTATAATTTAATCACAAGTCATTCAAAAGAATAAGTGAGTTAAATAATAATAATAAATATTTTTTTTAAATTTTTCAGAATATAATATTTATTATATAATTGATTGGAAATAAATAGTCATTCAAGTTTGTCTTATAATATTTGTTCATTTAGTGATATTTATTTATTAAATAAATATTCATTATTAAAGGATAACTAAACAAGGGTGAGTTAAAGCATACCGAGTTTAATGGCCTGATTGGAAATTGATTAAATGATATTTATTTATATTCTTTATGCATTTAAAATGTTTAGAGTTTTATGATAACATTTATATTATTATTATTGGACATAGGTTCAACTAAGTATTATGGAATTTTTAAAATTCTTGTGTGAGATCTTCTAACCATAAAACTACCAAAATAAATATCTAATTATATCTATCTCTCTCAGAAAAAAATTAGTTTTCACAATGAATTAAGTGAAAATATTTTTATACCTATATAGATATTAAGAGTTATATAGTGATATAATCCCATACCCTCTCAAGAAAACATGATATAACCATGAGTTATTCCTATCTCGAGAAGAATTTTATTGTAATCAACCAAAAACAATGTGAGCGATCAAGATTGGCCATGTCGTCCCTTGAATGTTCTACAATGTCATTTAGATATTTTTGTTAATGTTTTGATCACAAATTGAAGGATTATACACTAATATCATGTTCTGAAATTATGTAATGATAGGATCAAATTAAACTGATTATCAATGAAATATGAATTACAAGTTGTGGTAATTATATATATGCTCAAAAATAAATTATAAATTACATGTGAAGATCCTTCAATTTTAGTTTCCTCGTTTTAGTGTAGTCAATTATTATAATTTTTTCAATGGACATTAGGTTTTTATCACATAAATAAATTATTACACATGATTAATTGCTAAAGGAAAAAAATTTCATATTATAAAAAGATGCTTCTGTTGCACCCAAAACCTATAATTGGTATCAGAGTGGTCATAGGTTTAATTTATAATTATTTATTATTCACTGATTGACTACATGTGTTTGAATTTTATTTTATTAATATCCATTAATTTTAATATAAAAAATCATCCTATATTCCCTCACTTCATTCTCACTAACATAATCAGTAATCATTTAATGATGAAAATTCAAGAAGCATTTGATTCACACTGTCTGAAGGTACCAAAGGTTTTACTTGGACAAAACTATAGTAAATGGTGTGTACATCCATTATAAATGTCATGTAATTTTTTTCATGTGTGTATCACATACCAAATTCACATATATTTTATCCAATTAAATATAATATTCGAAAAAAAATTGGATCGGCGTGTGGATCCATACAAACTGCCACACTACAAGTAGGACTACACGACATGTAAGTACCTTACATGTCCTGTAGTCACTATTTTCTCATGGATGGGAACATAGGGTATCCAAATAAGTCATTTATTTAATACATCACATGGGGATATAAATTTAATTAAACTATGAGGATACACACCACTTTTTCCCTAGAACACATCTATATCAGAAGGCATGGCCAGACCCAAGGTTGGTGTTGTTGATACGAATAAAATTAAAGTACATCATCAGTAGTTTTATTCTATAAGTGCCCTAAAATTTTAGTGGAAAGAATAATTAAATGTATAATTAAACTTGTTGATTATTTTTTATATATACCATTTATTCATTAGTACATCCCATATCATAGGATTAACAATTTTATGATTCATTAATTTCTATGTTAAAATTTTGATGAACATAAGAGGTTTACTCTAAGTACAATTGTGTATTATCTTAATTTTTTAATGAAATTAATTTTTTTTAAAATTATAGTTGGTGATGAGTTAAGTATTATTGGATGGAATTAATATAAATATAATTAATTTTATTAGTTCATTGACCATTATCAAAATTAAAAATGAATTAAAGTAATTGATAAAAAGACTGAAAATGTATGCTCATTTCTTGATGTATAGATGATTATGAGATTATACAAACCCTTTTTTGTTGGTTTCTTTTAATTTAATATGGTCAAATTATTATTAATGTCCTATGATTAACTCCCTAATCTTTATTGTTTAATATTATACATGCCTAGGTTTTTTATTTAAACCCCCTTTATCTAATCTATTGGATCCCCTCAACTGCATGTGAGTAAAATCTTATGTAAGGATGGATCACCCAAGTGAGTGGTGGCGGTCCAAGTCAGTGATCCAAGGTAAAACCAATTGAGGTGATGTATATAAGCTGAGGTGGAATACTTCAAGACAAACCAAGCTATGGTTTAAGGTATTTTCTCCTATGTTTGAGGGTTAGTTTATCATCCTCTTGATACACTAACCATTAGATAATCTCACGATCATGCCACTTATATTTTATTTTTTTTAGTTGCATGGTTAAATTATTTTTGTTTTTGAATGTTTTTTATCACTTAATAAATGAATTAGTAAGAATGAAATGTGGAATAAAATATAATCAAATTATGCATAAATGTTTTATCAGACATGGTTAATCTCTTAAGTAAAATCTACTTAATATTGATAATGAATGTAAAAGTATAAAATGGGATTTAAGAATAAGGATAAAATTACATCAATTAAAATATTAATTTAGCCTAAAATTCTACTTATTAACTTATAATCTACATCATAGGTCAAATTTCTTAACTAACTCATGTTGGGGTGCTTTCAATTATCATAGAAATTTTAGCTTGATATTTTGGGTTGAATTAAATTACATTTACATCAAGGGTTGACTTACCTTGTAAGAATTGGTGTATCTAAGAGGTATAAGTTAAGGAAATATTAAAATAGTGTTTTAGGATTGGGGAGTCTTCTAAAAAAATCAAGAAACTATGAGTTAATGTAGTTATAAATTTACAACCACCTAAAACCCTTCAAATAACCTATTAGTCGCAAGTCTAAGATATAAGAAGGGAATTTGGATCCTTTCCACTAGAATATAAAAGTGATATGTTATTCTAAAACTAATGTTGTTTGATATTAGGTATAAAAAATAATTCAATATTAAAAATAATTTTATTAATTTTATTAATCTATTTTTAAAATCAAATCAAGTACTAATTATTTCATCTTAATTTAAAAAAAACAACTTCAACAATATCACTACAATCCATACTAGAGAAGGATAACCTTGTAACAACCCAGGTAATTATGAAATAAATATTTTTAAAATTTATTAATATTTAATAATTATATTTTAATTATAAGATATAATATGTTCAATAATGTGTATGATAAAACTAGTTTATGGTTAAAAACATTATTTTTCAAAAAAGCACTTTTACTACCCTTTGATGGCACACTTTATTTAAATATAGTTTTTGTCACTATTATAAATTATATTTGATAAAATAAACTTATTATTTGAAATATTCATATGAAAATATACTTTTGTTGAATTTTTGGTACTTTTCTGATAAATTTCATATTTTAATGAATAGTAAAAAATACTGCAATTTAATTCAAAACTAATTCTCCATCTAGTTTATTTATATAGTTTGATTATACTTTTAATTGGTTTAAAGTATAATTAGATTATTTTTTATCATTTAATTTAATATAGGTCATTGGAATCAATTTCAAATTGAAATTGGATATAAAAACTATATGAACTTTTGAACGTCTTACTTTAAAAACATGTTTTCTCATTCCATCAACTGGATTAATTTTAAATTAATTTTAGCCACTTATTTGTTTATAATTATTAAAAATGGAAATTTAAGGTTGTGATACATATTAAATTTATAATCTAATAGGATCAAAATAATTTTTGTAAATTATGTATAGTAACTTTAATAATTATTTTTCTTACCAAGGTTAAGGGTAAATTAGGTAATTAAAGGTAAAAGAAATATTATAAGTAATATAAAATCACCCTAAAACTTGTCCTAATTTCATTTTATGAGTTTTTTTGACCAAAAGTATCATTGGGTCTACGTTATACCCTTTTTAAGGGACTTGGTTGTGAGATAGACATTTATAACATTATATTCAAAGAGAAGACAAATTTTGTCACACCCTTATATTTAACAAGTAAAGTATTTTTTATATGGGTTTATACATCAGATATATGTGAATTAAAATAGTATTTAGAAATATAAATTTTTACCTACATAATTGTAATTTATTTATAATTTTTTAGGAAATAAATAATTAAATTAAATAGTGACACAATGATGATGTAGTAATTGACTCATTAATTAGAGGATCAAAAAATGATATTATAAACATTAAAATAAATTTAACTTGATATAAATTATGCAATACACAAATTTTTGGGATTAATTTTACAATTTATGGGTTTTTTAATGGTTTTTTTAAAGATATCAAGTTTTTATGGTATTTAAAAAAAATCATGAAATGAATATTATCAAAATTGACACTAATGATATTTTTAAATATAAAATCTTTTATTAAATGATATAGAATTTATAAAAATCTAATATACATCCAAATAGTTGTTATAAGTCTTATAATGTCATAAATAACTCATTTTTTGGTCATTTAGCATGTTATAGAAATTAAATTTACCCTCAAATTGTAAATTACATTATATCACTATAAGAATTAATAAGGGTTAAAATAAAAATATAAGGATTAAAAAATAATAAAAACTTGTATAATTTTAATTGGATGATTTTATTTAGACCCATAATCATCCTATATTCTAAATAAATCTTTTTTTACCCATTTTTTAAATAAAATTAATTTATATTAATTTAATATTCGAAACAATTCCATGAGTGCCCCTCCCCTCTCCTATAAAAGGTCACCCATTATTATCTATTCATCACACCTAAAAATATATTTGGTTCATCAAATATCTATCCATTTACTTTCCTATAATCTATCCCCACATTTTAGAGGCCTTATATTATGCATAAAACTCACCTTAGAGGTGTTAAGGTGTTAATAGAAAGAGATTGTTCGAAGGAAAGCTATCATTTTTTTAAGTATTTTTGTTTTGTTTCATCTTCAACATTCTTCAAATATTATTCATCCATGATAAAATAATAAATATTTTTTCCTAAATAAACTTATATTTTATTATGTTAATATCATCACCTAAATCCATATACAATTTTATCAAATGGGAAATGAATTATCCATTCATGTGTACGACATACTACAACCTCGTGAACCCAAATAATTTGTTTTCCATCACCATATCTCAATACTGATTACAATTATGGATTTAATGTTTATATATAATATTAATCACATATTTATAATTATTAAATATTAATATATTGATTATTTTCTTACCTTTCCATGCACATAAAAATGATAATATCGTTCATGCGTATGTGTGAACTATCTCCTCCACGAAGCGATGTAATTCATTTTTCTTCACCACATCACATGGATGATATATATAATTATATTTAAATGGTTAGTATGATATTAATGAAATTATTATAATTATTTAAAAATAAAATAATAATTACCATCTTTCCATAAATGATCAATGAAAAATGGAAACCTTACTAATGCATATGTACAGCCTACCGTCTCCATGATTATAACATTGTTCATTATTCATAACCATAAATAAATTGTTTTATTTAAAATTATAAATTATTTATAAAATAGATTACTATTTCATTAATATTATTCTATGTATGATGTAATCATTACCATTATGACTATAGACATCATTTCAAAGTCATTTTTACTCGAGTACCGAATATCGACAAAACTCCAGGTTGAACATAAATAATTAACTAATTGTTATAACATGATAATAAGTCATATGAAAGGAATAATAAAATTTAAAAAGGTTAAAAATAAATTAAATAAATAACAAAAGTTTATTATTCAAAAATATAAATATTGTATGTGACGATTCAAACTCAAGGTAAGGGACTTTCTCTTAAAAACCTCTTTAAAATTTACCTTTTTAAACTATTTTTACAAAAGACAAAATGAAGGTTTTTTAACTTATACAACATGAATGTATTTTCCTAATTTTATGTAAATTTTATGTTTTTATGATTCCTTTACAAGTTACCATTTTATTTTCAAATTATGTGTTTTTATTTATGAGTGTGTGGCTTTTTAAAAATGAATGTGATTTTATAATGGAAACATTATTTTTCCGTTATGATTGTTTTATGTGTTTTGAATATGTTATGGTTCTTATGAATAGTTTATGAATATGGGTGGTTCTATGGTAAATCAAGGTTATGTTATCCCGTTATAGCTCTCTAATTCATTGGGTAATGATACGGAGTTAAACAGTTGGGTTTCTCCTTAGAGATCAAGGGAATAAACTATTATGGGTATTCCAAATGTAACCATGAAGGATAATTCCTGTGTAGCTATGAAAGCTAAAATCTAATAATTATTTGGATTCAACAAGTTACCTTTATGATTTATAATGTCTAATTATTTTTATAGGAATCTTATGATTTCATGAGGTATGCTAAAGATTTTACATTTTATGGGTGAACAGGATGATTTTGTGAAAATGGTTTCATGTGTTTAAAATATTCATAGACTAACAGTTTTTTCCTTATTTTATGTCCCTTACTAATATTTTTGTTCTAATCCCAATTTTTAAATTTTTTTTCATCAGTTATAAGGATGTGTAGGATAAATAAGGAAGTAAAGTTGGATATTATTAAGATCTATTATGAAAAATATTCTATGTTTTATTTTAATTGTTTTATATTATGAAAGAAATTGATATTGTTTTAGAAGTATCATATTTGTAATAAATTGGGATGTTATGTATGAGTTATGACCTAATTATCTAAAACTATAAACCTTAAAGGATCCTTAATATGAGATAATGTAATTTCATGACTAAAAATAAAGATTATGTAATGTTTAAGTTTAGAGCCTTATAGTTAGTTTAATAGGTCGGTTTAGATAACTTTAGGGGTTATGATATTGTTAATAGAATATTCATAAAATATTTTTACATTATTGTTAAGTTTAAATGATATAGAATTTTAATATTACCATATTGATTCTTCTAAGATATATCTATTCGGAATGGTTTTCCACAGAGGAAACAGGGCAGCTGTGCAGGGAAGGAATCTTTGGGAAAACAATCTTCAAAATCAGCAACCAGAGATGGTCAGAATCAGAACTGAATATTTTTTTTCAATGATGGTGTAGTTGACTCAGACTATAAATAGTATTAGTATCCATGGACAAGATCATCTATATCAAATATAGAGGAACATTTTGGTAGTGGATCATTTCATGAGGCAACATCCTCTATCATTCAGAGGATTATTTGACCTCGTGTTAGTTGAAGGGTGGATTAAAGCCCTAGAAAATATTTTTGATGTCATGGGGTGTTCAAACAATTAAAAGGTTAGCCTGGTTATTTACCTTTTTAAATGTGAAGTTTATCATTGGTAGTCTAAGGTTAAGAATATCAAGGACAATGAGAATATTGATTCTCTTGAGTGGGATTAATTCAAAAAGTATTTTTCTTGACAAATATTTTCCTAAGGTGATTTAACTTACGATGGAAAAAAAATTATTGGAATTAAGGAAAGATTAGGATTAAATGGCTACATACGAAGTAAAATTCACTCGACTTTCAAATTACACTCTAAATTTCCTCTGGGGTCCTGATAAAAAATCAATAATTTTTACTCAGGATTAAAGAAAAAGTATCGATGGGTGTTGGCTTCTCATGAGTTCAAAAGTTAAAAAAACTTATTTAATGTTTAGAGAAGGTGGAAATGGATTTTATTGATGATCATGTATTCTTTTCCAACCATTAGAAAAGGAGGTTGAGGTGGAAGATTAAAGAGAATAATTTTTCAAAAAATTATTATGGTAAGAAAATTAAGTTTATGATTTCTAATAATTGTGATAAAAACACACTGGAGAATGCCATCTGAATTTTGGTAAGGACATCTGATGTGGTAAAATGTTACATAAGGCATGTAACTAAAATGAAAAATATAATGGCAGTGGTAGAAAAAATCTAATTTATAGTTAGTAAAAAATTTTAAGTGCAATGATATGGGTCATTATAAAAATGAGTGTTTGAAGAAGAACAAAAATGATGTGATGCATCTAGACTATAAGAAGAAAGGTGTGGTGAAATCCTTTGCAACTACATCCGGAGATGTTGGTCCATCAAATGAAGTGGTTTAAGGTACATTTTTTGTTTATTCATATTATACCAATGTGTTGTATGATTCAGGGTCTACACATTCTTTCATTTTTTAGAAAATTTCTGGTAAATTGGAAATTCCACCTCATGAAATGAATCGAGAAATTATGGTAAAAAAACCTAGTGGAAAAATTAAGGCCCAAAGAAATTATAAGAATATTACTTTATTTTTATGTGGAAATAATTTACCCAGAAACCTTTTTTGTTTTTCTCCTAGTAGAGTTAGATATTATTTTGGGTATGGATTAGCTTTCTATTTACCATCCTAAAATATACTATAGATCTAAAGAAGTTATTTTCAGAAAGAGTTTCAGTCTGTATATAAGAATGAACTCATTCCATTTATAACATATCAGGAGGTTGAGAAGATGTTAAAAGATGTAAATGAATGTTATCTTGAATATACTGTTAAAAAAACAAACTATTCAGATTAATAATCTACTAGTGGTAAACTAGTATCTTGATGTTTTTTCTAATGAGTTGTCTAGTATTATACCTTGTTAAGAAGTTGAATTTACTATTGACTTAGTTATTATAATAAAATTTCTAAACCCCTTTATCAAATGGATCAAATGAAACTTATATAATTGAAAAGTCAATTGCAGAAGATGTTAGATAAATGTTTCATTCGATCTAGAACTTCACCATGGGGTGATCCTATCCTGTTTGTAAAAATAGAAATATAGTTCAATGAGACTTTTCATTGATTATAGAGAGATGAATAACATCATTGTTAAGAACAAGTATTCTTTACCTCCTATAGATTATTTTTTTGATCATCTCCAGGGGGCACATTATTTTTCAAAGGTTGATCTAAGGTTAGGGTACCATCAGTTGAAAGTAAATGAAACAGATATTTTTAAGACTATGTTTTGGGCTAGATATGGTCAATATGATTTTTTAGTTATGTAGTTTGGTTTAACTAATGAACCTTATATATTCATGGAACTTATTAATAGAATATTTCATGGGTTCTTGGATAAGTTTTTGGTTGTGTTTATTGATTACATTTTCATATATTCTAAAATTAAAGAATATGAAAGACATCTAAGGATTGTTTTGAAAACCTTAAAAGAAAGTAAACTATATGGGAAATTCAAAAAGTGTGAATTTTGGTTGCAACAAAATTTCTTTCCTTGGTTACATTGTTTATAAAGATGGTATCTCTATTGATCTGGCTAAAACAAAAGTTGTTAAATAATAGAAAATACCCACAAATATAACTAAGATTCGTAGTTTTATAAGTTTAAAAGGATATTACCATAGGTTTGTTGAAACATTTTATAGTTATCCATCCCACTTACTAAGTTATCTTGAAAATATGGTAAGTTAGTTTGGACAAAATAATGTGATTATTTCTTTCAAGAATTGAAAAGAAGACTGGTAAATGGTTTAGTTTTGGCCCTTCTTTCTAGAAATGGTGAATTTTTTATCTACAGTGATTCTTCTTTGAAAATAGTTGGTTGTTTCTTAATACAAAATGATCGGGTGTCAATGAAATCTTCACTATAATATAGAATTAAGCAAGTATAGTAGGAAAACCATGACTTTCATAAAAAGGTAGTATTGGTTCAAAAGGGTACGTTTCAAGAATTTAGCATTGATAATGATTGTGTTTTGAGATTTTGGAAGATATTCTGTGTGCTTTGTGATTCACAACTAAAGAAAGAGTTGTTATGTGAAGCTCATAGTTTTTCATTTTCAGTTCATCCTAGAATCACTAATACGTAAAGATACCTTTGAGAGTATTACTGGGGTATGGAGTGAAAAGATATACTACTAACTTTACTAGGAAGTGTTTGACTTGTAAACAAGTTAAGTTAGAGAAGTGATTACCTAAAGGAATGTTTCATCCTTTTCTAGTGCCATAGTGGAAATGGGAAAATATGTCCATAGAATGTTTAGTGGTATTACTAAATACTTCTCAAGGTAACAATAATATTCGGTTTATTATTGATTGGTTGACTAAATCTTATCATTTTATTCTTATTGGAGAAAATTTATCTCTTGACAACCTTTCTCAGTGGTATCTTAAAGAGATAGTCAGGTTACACAGATTTCTTATATCTGTTGTATCATATCATGGTCTAATGTTCACTTCTAACTTTTTGAAAGGAATTCAAAATTCATTGGGTATTAAATTAAATTTTAGTATATATTTTTATCCTCAAACATATGGGAAGAAAAAATAGATAATTCAAACATTTGAGGACATACTACGTGCTTTCTCAATGGATTACCAGGAAAGTTGGAATCAAAATCATTCATTGGTTGAGTTTTCTTATAATAACAGTTTTTATTCAAGTATATAGATTGAACCATTTGAGGAATTATGTGGAAAGTGGTGTCGAACTCTAGAATTTTGGGATGGCATCGATGAAAGGAATTTGATGGGGCTAGAATTGTTGGAGGAAATGATAGAGAAATTTTGGTTGATTCAGCGATATATGAGAACATATGTGAGTAGGTAGAAAATTTATGTGGATAACTGGAGGAAGGATCTTTCATTCGAGGTAGGTGATCATGTATTTCTCAAATTTTCTCCATTAAAAAGTGTGATGTGTTTTGGTAAGAAAGGGAAGCTGAGTCTGTGGTTCATTGGACCCTATTAAATCCTAGAGAAATTTGGTTCACTTACCTACCAAGTGGATTTGCCTATGATTTTATCCTAGGTACACAATGTTTTTCATGTTTCAATTTTAAGAAATTATATTATGGATCCATCTCATGTTTTGAGTCTAGAAGAAGTTCAGTTGAAATAAAATATTTCTTATGAGGAAAAGATAGTTTAGTTCATTGAACATCAAGAGAAGGTGTTGTGGAATAAGGTGATTTATTAGGATAACATTTTCTAGAAAAACTATTCTGTTAAAGAGGCAACATGGGAATCATAAAATTCTATGAGGTAAAGATATCCCCACTTATTTAATAAGTGAATAAATTTGTGAGGTTGCAATATCAAAAAGGGGGGAAGAATGTAACAAATCAGGTAATAATAGAATAAATATTTTTCATATTTATTAATATTTATTAATTATGTATAAATTAAAATAGAAAACATGTTTAATAACATATACGATAAAACTAATTTTATGGTTAAAAACATTATTTTCCTAAAAATCAAGTTTACCACCTTTTAATGGAACACTTGATTTAAATGTATTTTTTCACTATTATAAATTATATTTGAAAAAAATAAACTTATTCTTTGAAATGGTAATATCAAAATTTACTTTGGTTAAATTTTTTGTATTTTTCTGATAAATTTCATTTTTTAATGAATAGTGAAAAATACTGCATTTTAATTCAAAACTTATTTATCATCTAGTTTATTTATAGAGTTTGATTATCCTTTTAATTGGTTTTAAATTTAATTAGATTATTCCTTTATCATTTAATCCAATTTAGGTCATTGAAATAAATTTCATATTAAAATTGGATATAAAAACTATGTGAACTTTTGAATGTTTTACTTTAAAAACTCATTTTCCCATTCTATCAATAGGGTTAATTTTAAATTAATTTTAGCCAATTTTATGTTTTGAATTTTGAAAAATGGACATCCATGGTTATAATAAGTATTAAATTTATTATTTAATAGTATTATAATAATTGTTTCAAATTATTAATAGTAACTTTAGTAATAATTTTTATTACCACAGTTAAGGGTAAATCAGGTAATTAAAGGTTAAAATAATATAATAAATAATATAAAATCACTCAAAATATTATACTAATTTAATTTTATGGTGCTTATCTTCCAAAATAATCATTGGTTCAAAGTTATACCCATTGGAAGCCACTTGGGATTGATAAAGACATTTATAATATTATAATCATGGAGAAGAAAAACTTTTACACACCCTTATATTTTACAAGTAAAGTATGTTTAATATTGGTTTATACATGGGATATATTCAATTATAAATAGTATTTATAAATATAAAATATTTACCTACATCATGGTAATTTATTTTTAAATTTTTTAGGAAATAAATAATTAAATTAAATAGTGACGAAATGATGATGCATTAATAGACTCATTAATGAAAGGATCAAATAAATGATATTATAAATATTAAAATAAATATAATTTGATATAATTTATTTCATAAAAAAAATTATGGATTAATTTTACATTTTAGGGATATGTTAATAAAATTTTTTCAAAGATATTAGGTTGTTATGATATTTATAAAAAAGTCAATAAATGAATATTGTCAAAATTAACAATAATGATATTTTTAAATATAAAATATTTTATTAAATGATATAGAATTTATAAAAATGTAATATTAGACCAAATATTATTCATAAGTACTATAATTTCATAAATTATTCATTTATTCATCATTTAGTATGTTATAGTAAATTTACCCTCAAAGTGTAAATTACATGATATCATAGTAAAAAGTAATAAGGGTTAAAAAAATATAAGGATTAAAAAATAATCACAAATTGTCTAATTCTCACTGGATGATTTTATTTAAACCTATATTAATCCTATATTCTAAATAAACTAATTTTTACATATTTTTAATATAAAATTAATTTATATTAATTTAATATTTTAAATATTTCCATGAGTGCCCCTCCCCTCTCCTATAAAAGGGAATCCATTATTCTATATTCTTCACACATAAAAACCTATTTTTTCTACCAATATATTCTCAAGTAATTTTCTTTAATCTCTCCCCACATTCTATAGGACTTATATTAGGCATAAAACTCACCTTATAGGTGTTAAGGTGTTAATCAAAGGAGATTGTCTGAAGGAAATGTGTTGTTTTGTTTAAGTGTTTTTGTTTTTTCTTCTTCTACCACTTCCTTAAAATCTTATTCATCCATGCTGAAATTATAAATCCAATATCCTAAATATAATAATATTTTATTATGTTAATATAATCACCTGAATCCATCTCCAATTCCATCAAATGGGAAATGAATTATTTATTTGTGTGTATGGCAGACTACCACCTCACGAACCAAAATAATTCATTTTCCATCACTGTATCTCAAGAATTTTTATAATGATGGACTCAGTTTTTATATAGTATATTAATTAAATATTAATCATTATTAAATAATAATATATCAATTATTTTCTTACCCTTACATGCACATAAAAATGATAACATTGTTAATGCGTACGTGTGAATTATCACCTCTACAAAGCGATGTGATTCATTTTTCTTCACCGAACCACATAGATGATATATATAAGTATATTTAAATTATTAATATGATATTAATGATAATATTATCATTCTATAAAGATAAAATAATAATTTCTTTCTTTCTATAAATGATTAATGAAAAATGGAAATGTTACTCTTGTGTACGTATGGTCTACCATCTCCATGATTATAACATTGTTCATTTTTCATAAACATAAATAAATGGTTTGATTTAAAAGTATAAATTAAGTTTAAAATTGATTATTTTGTCTTGAATATTATTCTTTAGATGATTTAATTATGACCATTTTTACTATATACATCATTTCAAATTCATTTTTGACTCAAGTACTGAATATCGACCAAATGCCCAATGTGAAAATAAATAATTAAGTAATTGTTATAACAAGATAATAAGTCATCTAAAAGGAATAATAAACTTTAAAAATGTTATGAAGAGATTAATTAATTAACTAAATTTTATTATTCATGAAGTTAAAGATTTTACAAGAGGATTAAGACTCAAGGTAAGGGACTTTATTTTAAAAACCTCTTTCAAAGTTAACCTTTTCAACTATTTTTACAAAATCCAAAATGTGTGTTTCTTAACTTATATGGAATGAATTTATTTTCCTGATTTTATTTCACTTAAATATTTTGATTTTTCCTTTACATTTTCACCATTTTTTTTTCAAATTATGTGTTTTCATTTATGAGTGTGTGGCTTTGTAAAAATGAAATGTGATTTCAAAGTCGAAATATTATTTTTCATTTATGCTTATTTTATGTGTTATGAATATGTTATGGTTTTTTATAATTGTTTATGAATATGGGTGGTTCCATGATAAATCAAGGGTGGATGATCCTGTGACATCACTCCAATGCATTGGGTAATGAGACAGAGTTAAACGGTTGGGTTTCTTCTAAGAGATTAAGGGAATATACTAAAATGGGTATTCCAAATGTAACCATTAAGGTTACTCCCTATGTATCCATGAAGGCTAAATTGTAAGAATGATATAGATTACAAAATTTACCTTTATGATTTATGATTTCTAAGGAGTTTTATTGAAATATTATGATTTCATGATGTAAGCTAAATAGTTTATGTATTATGGGTGAAAAGTATTATTTTGTGAAAATATTTTCATGAGTTTAAAATATTCATGGACTAACCGTTTATTTCCTTATTTTATATCCCTTAATTATCTCTTGGTTCTCACCCAAAGTTTTAAAATGTTCTTCACAAGGTATAAGTATGGGTAGGATAAAAAAGGAATTCAAGTTGGATGTTATTAATAGCTGTTATGAAAAATAATCCAAGTTTTATTTTAAAAGTTTTATATTATGAAAAAATGGATACTATTTTAGAATTATCCTATTTGTAATAAAGTGGGATGTTAATTATGAATTATGAATTAATTATCTAAAAATCTAACCCTAAAAGGATCCTCAGCATGAGACAATGTAATTTCTTGATTAAAACTCAATATTATGTAATTTTTAAGGTCATAGCCTTATAAACCTTCTCACCTATGAAAATTTTTATGAATGTTATAGGTTCTTGTATGTTATACTATGACATGAACGAAAATCATAATTGGTGAAAACCTTACTTCCTAAGTCACTGTATAAATAAGATAGTGAGGAAATATTATCTATCTATGTAAATCATGTGGATGACATAAAGGATGTCCAATGATTTTATGTTATCCTCCCTCTATAATGATATTTTAAAGAAATATGAGGATCTGGATATGTATAGAATAGTTTCTCACCATTGGTATCTTTATCAAGATAAGTAGATATCATAAATATATTAGATCTCCAATTCACTTTTTACATGCAAGATTTCAATGTGAGTTTCAGCTAGACCACATGTAGTTAAGATGATTGGATAAATTGAGCATCTGGACATATTGGGTTTTAACATACATGATGAGTTTCATATAGATCTCATTTCTTCCCCACTCCCCAAAAAACTCTATATTAGTATTATGAGTTATAATATGAAAAATAGTGAGAAGACATTATCGTAACTTCTTACTCTTATCTTCCCAGTGAATAAGAGGATGAACAAACCCATTGTTTGTATAGTGAATAAGAAGAGGATGAACAAGTAAAGGTGGTGAAGACTCAATCCAATTCTAAGTCTCTAGAGCACTATCCCTCCAAGAGTAATAAAATATAAAGGAAAGTAAAGTAAAGTTATGTGGTATGTTTTTCATGTGTCAAGAAGGGATACTAGAAGAGGAATTCCACCTATCCAAAGAAGTAAGGGGATGCTTCTTGTGTGTTCATTATTGAGTGTAATATTTCTATATCTATAATTTTTGTATTATATACAACCTATGGTGCTAAAATTTGTTTTCAAATATAGGAAAAAGTATATTTTGAAATATTTATAAGTATGAGGATGAACTATAGGCTATAAAAAGATCAAGGTTGGTTGCTCTAGCCATTGGATACTAAAATCTCACATCACTGATAGGATTGATTTCAGTTTTAAAGAACTGTTATTATGTGCCTATTATTACCAAGAACATTATTTACATTTACTATTTATATATGTATGTATTTTTTTCAACTTTGGAAATATGTTTTGTTACTTTTATAAAAATATAATATGTTATGGTGTGGGTATTTATGTTTTAAATTATGAAAACTAAATATTGTAAATTGAAAATGAAACTAATATGCATGACTCATATGAGACCCAATTATAGAATCACTGTATTGGTCACATAAATGAAAATAATTTGAAAAATATCTATCAATATGGTTATTTAGACTCTTTAAAGGTAATTCCACTTAAAAAATATGTCATGCTTGTTTAGAAGTAAAAATGACCAAACCACCATTCATTGGTCAAGGTGAAAGGGCTAAAGAGATTCTATAATTTTCAGACACTAATGTGTATGGACCTTTTCAATTATAATCTAGAGGTGAATATTCATAATTTATTAATTATATAAATTAATTGAGTAGGTATGGTTATATATAAATAATTAGGTATAAGTTTAAATCCATTGAGAAGTTCAAAGTGTTCAAAAATGATGTTGGGAGTCATCTTTCTAATAAGGTAAATAAACTTCAATCATATTTAGGCGGTGAATATCTTAACCAATACTTTATTAACTTTCTATGGAATTATGGTATTTTATCTCATCTCACTCCACCTTATATACCATAGTGGAATGGTGCTAGTTAAATGAGGAACCATAACTTATTGGACATGGTAAGGTTGATGATGAGTTACACAAGAATTCCATTATCCTTTTGTGGATATGCATTATAGAAGCATGATACTCACTAAAATTAGTACCAAAAAAATAAAAAAATGGTATTCCCTTCAAGTTATGGATTATAAAGAAACAAATTTTTTCACATGTTTGAGCATGGGGTTTTAGGGAATTTGTAATGGTCTTCTCAAGAAACAAACTAGAACCTCGGAGCATGAAGTGTATCTTTATAGGGTATCCTAAGGAGACAAGGGGATACCATCTATATAACCCTTAAAACAAGAAAGTAATTATTTCAATATGGTCCATCATTCTTGAGAGGGAGAACATTTTCAAGGAGTATAGTGGGAGAAAGATTGATTTTGATTAATTTTATTCTCAAGATACACAAGAGTTGGTACATTAATTGATTCCATAGGTTCCTAATAATAATGTGTTCCTAAAACACAAGTGTTGTGCTTGTGTACAAGATCGGTGATATAACCAAAGAGATATGGTTTTCTATTAATTAATTATGGTGACTTTTTATTTGTTGAAAATAATGATCTTCTCTCCTACAAAGAGGCCTTCTAGAGCTTATAAGCTATAATATGGAAAGAATCCATGAATTTTGAGATGGATTTCATATATCAAAATCAATTTTGGGTTTTGAGTGATCCACCAGTTTATGTAAAAACCATTGGTTTTAAATGGGTATTTAAGAGAAATTTGTACATGGTAAAGTGAATACCTATATATCACATCTAGTGGCTAAAGGGTTTAGACAATGTTATGTCATTTACTATGAAGAAAACTTTTCTCCAGTACCATGTTTAAATCCATCATAATTGTTTTTTCTAAATCAACTTACCCTGACTATAAGATTTTGAAAATGGATTTAAAAATAGATTTCCTTAATGGTAACCATCAATAGAATGTATGTGTGACACAACCAGAACATTTTATAACTCTGGAAAATGGGAAAAAGCTATGAAATTGTAGAGATCCATTTATGGATTAAAAAAATAATCCAAGTCACGGAACATTTGATTTGATGAAGCCATAAAGGAATTTCGTTTTATTAAGCATTAATGTGAGTGAAATGATTATAATTGTTTTAGTGGTAGTAGAGTTTTTTTCATAATATTTTATGTTGATGACATATTACTAATTGAAACTATATACCAACCTTACAAGAGGTTAAGGGATAGTTGAGAAAGTTCTTACCCATGAAGGATTTAAGTGAAGTAGCCTATATTCCAGGGATCAAGATCATGCATGATATATCCAAGAGGTGACTCAGACTAATTCAAGGTATATATATCGACCAGATAGTGAATAGGTTCAGTATAGAACAATTTAATAGAGAATTAGTTCCAATGTCTCCTGGTATACATATTTATAAAAAATATATCCTCAAACACAAGAGGAATGAGAAATAATGAATAAGATCTCATGTGATTCTGTGATAGGATCAATCATGTGTGTTATGTTCTGTATGATTCATGACATTGCTTATGCTCCGAACATGGTTTGAAAATATCAAGAAGATCTAGGTGAATGGAATTATATTATTGTTAAGGATATCCTTAAGTATTTGAGGCATACTAAGGATATGTTCCTATTGTATGGAGGAGATGATGAAATATTCATCTGTGATTATATATATGCTAATTTTCAGAAAGATATGAATGATCTAAAGTCACAATATAGATATTTATTTTGAATCAATTGAGGATATATGGCTGGAAGAGTTCCACACAGCCAGTTATTTCCAATTCTACCATATATTCTGAGTATATTATAGCTTTATATGCAGCTAAAGAAATAGTTTTGATTCACAAATTTGTCCAAGAGATTTATGTGGTAACTTGAAGTAAATATCCTATCACATTTTGCTATGGTAAAAAAATATAAGTGGCTATCTCTAAAGAGACAGGGTCACACCAAAGTACAAAGAACAAATTTTAGAAGTTTCATCTCTTGTGGTATTTTTCTCAATGAGTTGAAATTTCTATGAGAGGAGTATCTATAAATGAAAACATAGAGGACCCCTTGGAGAAGTATTTATCTCACCAGAATCATGATTATCATGTGAGAGCTAGTGGATTTAAAGTATTATTCAGTAAGATCTATTTCCAGTGGGATCCTTTTGGAGTCAATTCCCAAGAACCAACTTGTTTATAAATTTATTACATGTTTTTATTATTAAATAAATTTTTTATCATGTCATTACCATTCATCTGTATAATATTTATATGTAATAATTTCATTAGAATATACATCATGTTGAAAGGTCATATCAATTCCCCGTTATGATAAGAACCAAGAGGTACCACAACATTATTCTTGAACCTTATTCTTAGTATATACGATATTTTCTGATGGGAAATAGAAAATATAGTATATTAGGGTTAGGAGGCTCATAATACATTGATATTACTTCTCATGGTGTTCACACTTGGTAATCTCTAAAATAGAAGGTTATGAGAATAGTCTCATCAATAAGAAATCCACATTTCCATGTATCATTGCATATTCATATATATGGACATGTGTACTGATCCTTAGACTTTAATATCATCATTAATGGATATCATCAATCATGTACTTTTAAGTATTTATGAAAACATTGATTACATACATCCATGGTGAATTAGGATATTTCGAGTGTGTTGGGGTTGATATAGCATTGATGGATAATGTTAGAAAGGATTTATCCCTTTTGTCTCATGATAAAACATAATATTTTTTAGGCCCTTTAATGGGAATATAACTTATAGAATAAATCAATTGACATAGTGTTTGATAGGAAAGTTTGTTTTCATAAATTAAAAGAAGGACCATATGGGTTGATGGGATCATCATGAAACCTTCTTGATTTGAGATATTGTGATAAAAGGATTATATTAAATGGTAAACATTCAAAGGAGGTTGGAAATAATTATGACATTACATTATTTCTCTACATATTCATAGGCATGTTGCCATATGTTGGCCTTGTACTTTAGGTGGTTATGCCTAATTCCACTGAGAAAGAGGACCAAAGGTTCACACACTAAGTGCATTCCTAATATCAGTTAAATTCTATTATTGAATTTAAATAGTTAGAATAAATAATATTTATTCATGTTTGGTTGATCACCATAATTTAATCACAAGTGATTCAAAACAATAACTGAGTTAAATAATAATAATAAATATTTTTTCAAGTTTATGAAATATAATATTTATTATATTTATCGATGAATAATGTAGTGATATATTTTTTTAAGTAAATAGTCATTATTTAAGGATTTTGTAAATGTACACAAGGGACAACAGACTGAGTTTAATGGTCTCATTGAAAATGGTATAAATGATATTTATTTGTATTGTTTATTTATTGAACATGTAATGTCTTTAATGATAAATTTTATATTATTATTATAATTATACATGAGGTCAACTAAGAATTACGAAATTGGGAAAGGTCTTGCATGTGATTTCCCAAACCTAAAACTACCAAAATAAATATCAAAGTATATTTATTTCTTAAAATAGAATTGGTGTTCACCATGGATAGAGTGAGAAACTCTCAAACCCAATAGAGAGATCAATATATCTATAGTTCTCTCCTCCCCTCCAGTCTCAATCCAAATAGAGATCATCAATAGTTCTTCCTCTATTGATAAGAATTTTACTGCGATCAATTGTGAACAATGCAAGTGATCAGGATCAACCATGCTAGAATTTTGCAGTTCTACGACATCCTTTAGAGATTATGGTGCACATGGGGATCACCAATAGAGGGTTTTTTCTCTTGGATCATGAAACAATATGATGTTGCGCCAAGATATTATTAACTGGGACATCTATGAAATCAGAATTACAAGTTAAGGTAATTTAATATCTAATCATAAATTAATTATAAATAAATATGTAAATATATTTTTCTTTTGGTTATGGTATTTTTGTATAGTCAATTAATTAAGTGTTTTCATTGGAAATGAAGTTTTTATCATCTAAAGAAATGATTATGCATGATTAACAACTAAAATCTAAGTTATTAATACAAAAAATGGATACTTCTGTTGTTCCTATAACCTACACTTCCAAACATTCAAGAAATGAAAATATTGTCATGTTATGTGAAAAATACCACCTTCATGAATGAAATATTTAATTTTTCATCACTGAACCACATGGATGGTTATAAGAATGTATTTAATTAATAAATATGTTAATTAATAAATAATTAATATACTATAAATATAAATCATTATCAATCATATTTCCCTCTCACTCACTAAAAAATTAAAATTTCACTCATGTGTACGTGTGGAATACTGAATCCATGGACAACATGTTTCATTTTCATTGCCACCTTACATGGTTGGTGTCACGAACCAAGCCATGTATTCATCTGAACTGGTGGTTGACCCAGTCTTTGTTAAGCCCTGAAGAGAATGTCTGATCCCCATGGGCTGACACAAGTGCCTAGATATTAATATTATCTAGTGGGAACAATTTACCCGAACATACCAATAAAAAAACCAAAAAAAACTGTAAAACGAAACCAAAAAAACCTTTATAAGGTTTCATATTTAAGTCTAAAATATTATACAAAACCAAAAGATAGATACTACAAAAATGGAACCAAAAACCATCTCCAAAAACCACCATAAGAAAAGGGGAATATCTCCCTCAAGCCATCGCTAAAACACCGCCCAAGAGGATCACTATCATCCTAAACCACCATCACCAAAAGCATTACCATTACCTTTATAAAACATAACAAAGTCTTCTTACACCCAAAGGTGTAAGAAAGGTGGGAGATATTTCCCAGTATGATGCC
The DNA here is from genome assembly GCA_963277665.1 of Viscum album. Taxonomy (NCBI): domain Eukaryota; kingdom Viridiplantae; phylum Streptophyta; class Magnoliopsida; order Santalales; family Viscaceae; genus Viscum; species Viscum album. The sequence continues at coordinate 1,570,802,567 of OY728126.1, forward strand.
ACCCAAAAGGATTCCATGCTCTAAACATTAAATGAAAAATAAAATTTTAGGTTTAATAAATGAAATTAAATGTTAAAACAATTTAAGAGAAATAATATTTAATGAAAATTACTTTTAAAATATTAAAACTTTAAACAAAAAAGTCTTTACCTTTGAAGTAACTCAAATGCCACACCATATGCCAACGGTGAGCACAACATTGTCAAGAGCTCTAGACATAGGAGATGACCTATGTGTACTAGCTAGTAAATGGGACCCTAGAACCTTGTGTCTCAGTGTAAAGTGGTATAAGAACCACAATCGTCTACATTCCTATGCATGAGCCACTAGAGAGGAGAAACATCCAAAATTATAGTGGTCTCTGATCATCAAAAATATGTAGTTAGTGTTGTCATCGGCAAAAATGTTAAGTGAAACCATGTCATAGCCACCTCTGTATCACTAGTATGCTAGTCCTTTTCCACCCTTCTAGCTACATGGTATTCCCTTAGTGTTCTCAATAAAGTTTCATTTTCCACAAGATACACCAAATTCACACACACACAAGCCAAATAAGGCACTACACACACCAAAATACACCCTTTTCACACCCAAATATTCTTTCAAAAATCAAACTCACACAAAAAAAACATTCCAACCATGATTCTCATTACAAAAACAACTTAATAAATCATTTAATCAATTAATAAAACATTTAAAAAGAACACAACAAGGTATTACTTCAATAATACCCCAGTTTCCCATGTAAAGTCCATTTTAAAACCAATGGAATATCAAATATCTTCAAAAAATACTTTTTCACCGCATTTATAACTCATAAACATGATAAATAACACAATAAATCCTAATAAATTTATCAAGCATCGTTTAAGCATGGAATCACCAAACTCAAGTGGAGAAAGTTCCAAAAATTGATGAAAAAATCCAATCGCACCTTGACCACACTACAAGAAGAAAAGATCAAACCCTAATCCAAGGGAGCAAACCAATAATGTCAAAATAAAAACCTTAAATTGGAACCCTAGGGATTGAGAAGAGGAAACCCCCAAAAGAAGATAGGAACCCCTAGAATATAGGGATATTTGGGAAAGAAAGAAAGGTAACTTGATGATTTGAGGAGAAATCACCATAAATCAAACACAAAATTGAAGATCCAAGGGAGGTGGAAGGAGGGAGAGGTGAACCTAGGGTGAGGAATCCAGAAGGAGGGGAGAAATGAGGTGGGTTAGTGGTTAAACCCAAAAGGAGAGATAAATTTTTAATGTCCTAGACATTGTGCACGGTTAGTCCGCATGCTTTGGTAAAATGTGTGGTACCCATGCAAAGAATTATATCTGAGGAATGACCCACTACATGGTTACCTAGGATGAGGTGCATAGCTATGCTAAGGATGTGTAGTAAATTCTGTCTCATACCGCACAGTTAGCTGGGTTGGGCACATGATTACTACTAATCGTGCACCAACTGTGTGCAGGGGATCGTCCTCCCAAAATCCTCCATTTTTGTCCAAAATTCAAAGGAAACCCAAGGGGAAAATATAGGACAAAAATAAAATAAAAAAAAATACCAAAAATGATATTATGGGTGTGACAATTATCCCTACCATGAAAACTTTTCACCCTCAGAAAGTTACCCTAAAACTTGGTCGGAAAAAAAACAGTTACTCTTTCTCAAGCCAAGATTTCCACTCCCAAGTCCCATGTGTATCATTCCCATACTACCAAAGGATATGACCCAACAAAATAGACATCCCACAAAGCATCTTCTCTTGGGAATCCACTATCTATATTGGCCATTCAAACATAGATAAATCAGGCTCCAACTCCAATTCTTCCCAATTCAACACATGAGATGGGTCTTGATTATACTTCTTCAATTGGGAGACATGGAATACATTGTGAATTGATGTCAATTGAGAAGGAAAGGCTAACATGTATTCCACCTTTCCAATCCACTCAGATATTCTGAAAGTTCTAAAATGCCTTGGCATTAGCTTTCCCTGCTTCCCCAAATGATGATTCCCAAAGAGAGGGGCCACCTTCAAGAACACATGATCATCCACATAAAACATAAGATCCTAATTCCTCTAATCTGCATAGGATTTGTGGTGACTCTGAGCTATCAATAATCGATTCTTGATAAACATTAATTTCTCAAATGTCTCTTACACAAGGCTCGATCCCAAAAGTGAGGTCTCACCTACCTCATCCCAACATAACAGTGATCAAAAAATTTTACCATACAAAACCTCAAATGGATCCATTTGAATAGAGGATTGGTAACTGTCATTATAATAAAATTCAAAAAATCCCAAATGACTATCCCACGAACCTTTGAAATCCAAAACACTTATTCAGAGCATGTTCTCTACAATTTGATTTACCTATTTTATATGACCATCTATTTGGGGATGGTATGTCATGCTAATTTTAATATGTGACCCCAAATCCACTTGAAGGCCTTCCCAAAATCAATAGGTGAAATGAGGGTCTCTATGAGAAACAATTATTAATGGCACACCATGAAGTTAGACCACTTCCTGAACATACAACCATCCTAGCCCATTCACCTTCACTGAATATTTTATTGGAATGAAGTTGGGTGATTTGATCAAGTGTTCAATCACTACCCAAATAGTGTTCCTTCCATGAGGTGTGTGAGGTAAGCCAATGATGAATTCCATGGATACCTCATCCCACTTCTAGGTATGAGTGTGTAACTAATAAAGCAAACCATAGGGCCTTTGATGCTCTTATTTCACCTGTTGAAAAGTATAGCATCTCAATAAAAATTCAGATATGTCACATCTCATAGCTGTCCACCAAAACTATTGATAAACATCATAATACATCTTGGTGGAACCAAGATGAATGGCCCACTGAGACTAGTGGATGTCCTGCATCACCACCTTCTTTAGAAATAATGGCACCACGAAATGATCCTTGAAACAAATAATTCCATCAGGAGGAAACTAAAAATCAGAGGACATCTCCCTGCCATGAAAAATTACATATACCACTAACACAACTCATCACTAGTATTCTCCGACTGAACCAGCTCTATAAGAGATAGATCTAACTGAGAACTCACTAGGAATGAACCTAAAATGTTCTCATTGGTCTCTAAGTGCATCTAGGAAAAGATCCCCATAAAATTCCACTCATCACTAGAATTCCTTAATGCCTACACTAGAAATTTCCTGCTCAAGGTTTTAGCCACCACATTACCCTTTTCCGGAGTATATATAATATCAATGTCAAACCCTTGTAGATATTTGATCAAATTGTGCTACCTCATATTAAGATCCTTATGTGAGAATATGTAGGCTAATATCTTCTGATAGGAGTAGACCGCAAACTTCTCCCCAAAGAGGTAGTGACACCATGACTTAAAAGTGTGCATCACCACTGCTAACTCAAAAATGTTGGTTGGGTAATTCTTCTCATGTGGTCAGAGTTAGTGAGAACCATATGCCACCATGTGATCATCCTGCATAAGCACACACCTGATACATATACCTGAAGCATTTAAATAAACCACATACCCCTTTCATGATTTCAAAAAGATCAATATGGGTGTAGTAGTCAACCTCTACTTTAGCTTCTCAAAGGACGATTGATATTCTGTGATCCATTCAAACTTCACCCCTTTTCATGTGAGTGTGGTCATGAATGAATCTAGTCATGAGAAATCCCAAACAAACCATCTATAACACCCTACTAGTCTAAGGAATCTCCTGATATCAAACATGTTATTTGGATAATCTCATGACATGACCACACTAATATTCTCAGGGTCTATGGAGACCCTATGCTATGATATGACGTGGCCTAGAAACTTCACTTCCCTGATCTAGAAAGTTCACATCGAGATCTTAGAATGAAGGCGATAATCCCACATGGTGCCCATCACAATCCGAAAATGATTCTCATTCCCTCTTTTAGATTTTGAGTAGACTAGGATGTCATCCACAAATACCACAATGAAGGAGATGAGACACTAGTGGAACACCTTATTCATGAGTTCCATAAAGACGGTTGGAGTGTTTTTTAATCCTAAAGGCATGACCAAATACTTAAAGTGTTCGTACCTACTTCAGAAAGATTTTTTTGGTATATCTTCTTCTTTTACCCTAACTTGGTGGTAACCTGAATGAAAATTGATCTTGGGGACCAACTTTACCCTTTTAGATGGTTGAAAATATCATCAATTCGGGGAAAAGTGTACTTATTCTTAATGGTTACCTTATTGAGATTCTGGTAGTCGATGCACAACTAGATAGATCTGTCAGCCTTCTTTGCAAACAAAATAGGGGTAGCCCAAGGTGAGACACATGGGAAAATTAACCATTAGGATTCCAAATTGTCCAGATGTACCTTTATTTACCTCAGTTCAGTGGGGGTTATATGATATGAGGAAAGAGATATTACCTGTGTTCTCGGTGTTAAATAAATTGAGAAATCCACATCCCACTCTAGGGGAAAACCTAAAAATCAGTAAGAAATGCCTCTAAGAACTCATACACCGCATGAGATTGTCCACCCTTAAGAGAACCACCATCATCCTTTAACATGATTTATGACAATTGAAAATAAATATTAGAAAACTCTGGGAGTGGAGGTCCATCACAGCCCAACTGAGGATCCCATTCGATGAGAAAAACCTAAGCACTTCCATCAAGTTCCATGAAACTAACTCTCCACCAATAACAATCAGTGTGCTCTTGGGAGCACAACATCCATCCCATGACAAGGATAACATCAATTAGGTCCATATCCAAGACCAATAATTCCCACTCCATATCAACCCCTAACATGGAAAGTGCACATAATAGGCACCTGATGACCAGCTCCTTCTTACCTAACAGAGTCACCATCTCTATCACAAAAGACAAAAACTCAATTGGAAAATTTAATAGGTTCACAAGATGGGTAGATATAAAAGAAACAGATGTACCAGTATAAAATAGAATAGTAGTTAAAGATGATGCAATCAGAATGGTACCTCGAATAGTCGATGGCCCTGTATCTTGTCCCACTGGTGCCTGATCCACTACATGAATATGTATTGTCTCTAATTGATTCTGAACACGAACACTATTCTATGGCTTTTTTCTAAGATAACTTTGACCAGAATAAGATTCAGTCCTACCACCTTGATAACCAAACTGAGATCCCATTGTCCTGTATGGTTCTGACTAAGTTTTCATTCCTCTAGAAGCCACTGATCCTACACCTCCCTAATAAGAATTTGTAGCTTTATAGAATCACTTCAAGTGCCCCAACTCTCCACATCGATGATATGATTTGGGAGGATACATACAAGTGGGTCGAGTGTATCCCACCTTCTCACACTATTGACACATAGTAGACCCTACATCGGAAGTCGTAGATAAAGGATTACTGGAAGGTTAGCCTAAGATACCACCTACCTTCTTCCCTTTCTCCTCACTCTTTCTCTTCCTCTCTGAATAACTACCAATTCTCATTACTAACATAGTCCCAGAGGTGCCTGAACTACCCTTACAGTCAATATCCACCATACAAGATTGGTCAAACACTTTATCATAAGTATTCAGCATGAAAAGAAAAACCATAGAATAGATATCTGGCTACAAACCTTTCTCAAACCTATGATCCTTCATCTACTCATTGGAGACTATTTTGGGGGCATACCAAACTAGCTCAACAAAGCAGTTGGCATAATCCATTACCGACTAGTCCCCTTTTACAAGATCCATAAACTCTCATGATCTCATATATGTTAAGATTTTGGGGTAGTATTGGTCATTGAAGACATCCTTGAAGTCCTTATGGATCATCTATTCATGCTTCCCATTTTGAATCACTAATTCCCAACACCTTAAACTAGGGAACTCTAGCATAAATGAAGCACACTTCACCCAAACCTCTTCAAGAGTGTCCAGGAACTCGAACATGAAATCTATCTTCTCGAGCCATTTCTCTGCTTCTTGAGGTTCTGAGCTACCTTGGAATGAAGGAGGTTTATTCTTAAGGAACTCCTAGGATTTATCCTTATAAGTGATAGGATAATATTCCCTGACTAGATAAGGAGAAGAAACCGCTTACTGTCTCAAGGCCTTAACATCTCTAACCACAACATCAACCAACCTCTGATCAAGTGATGAGGGAGAAATCTCTCCAACTTCTTCTAGCAGTTTCAGGGAAACTCTCTGAGTATGAATGTTAATATAAAAGAATTATTCACATGATAATTTTCACATAAGATAATCACAAACACATAAGGTCTAAAAAATATCAGCAATAAGCATAGAACAAATAAATCAAAAATTCCTAGGGAACATAGTGACCAAACCACTTCACCCCCACTTGATGTCCACGTAGAATCTGTAGCCTACACATCCCACTTGGGGGAGAATCCAAACAAGAGTCCTAACATCCCATGGTAACATGAGGTCTATCACAAGGTGTGTTGGACACACACCCCACTTACAACCAGAACTTCAGGCCCTAAAAATCCTAACTCATATCTATCCAAGATCAACCGAAATAACATGACCCAAAGAGATAAACCAAAACCTCCTCTAATACCATTTTTTCATGAACCATGTTGGGTATTCATCTAAATCGGTTCCCGATCTGGTCAGTTGAAAGGCCTGAAGGGAATTCCCGATCCCCATGGGTTGGCACAAGTTCTTGGGTATCAATACTAGAAAGTGGGAACGATATTCCTGAACAAACCATTGAAAAAAACCAACAATATAAAATAAACCTAATATGGAAAACCAAACCAAAAAATCATTTACAGTGTTTCATATTTAAGTTGACAAGTTAATATAAATCCGAAAGAGAGATACTACAAAAAGGAAAAAAACCCATCTCCAAAAAACACCATAAGGCAAGGGGAACATCTCCCTCAAGACATCACAACAACACAGCCCAAGAGGATCACTAGCATCCTAAAACCACCATCACCAAAATATTTACCCTTACCTGTACAAACATGAACATTTCTTTTTGCACCCAAAGGTGTAACCAGGGTGTGAGGTATTTCCCAGTAGGATTCCACCCAAAAGGATTACATTCTCTAAACATTAAATGAAAAATAAAATTACAGGTTTAATAAATGAAAGGAAATTATAGAACAATTTAAGATAAAGAATCTATAATGAAAATGACTTTTAAAATAGTACAACTTTAAATAAAAACACATTTACCTTTTATATAACTCAAATTCCACACTCTATGCCGACAGTGAGCGTAACATATTCAAGAGAACTAGACATGGGATATGACCTATGGGAACTAACTAGTAAATAGGAACCTAGAACCCCATGTCTCAGTGTAATGTGGTATAGAAACCAAAATCATCTACATTACCATGCACTAGCCACTATAGAGGAGAAACATCTAAAATTATAGTGGTATCTAATCATCATCAATATTTAGTTATTGTTGTCATCGTCAATCCCACTAAGTAAAACTGTGCCATATCCACCTCTGTATCACTTGCACACTAGTCCTAGTCCACCCTCCTAGCTACTCAGGCTTCCCTTAATGTGATCAATCAAGTTTCATTTTCCACAATATACACCACATTCACACCCACAAGCCAAACAAGGCACACTATACACACCAAAATCCATACTTTCCACACCCAAATCCTCTTTAAAAAAAATCACACCAAAAACATTCCAAACCTGATTTGAATTACAAAAACAACTTAATAAATCAATTAATCAATTAATAAAACATTTAAAAAGAACACAACAAGGTCTTACTTCAAGAATACACCAATTTCACATGTAAAGACTATTTTGAAACCAGTGGCATATCAAATCTATTCAAAACTACTTTAGGACCATATTTATAACTCATAAACATTATAAAGAACATAAGAAATCCTAATAAATTTATGAAACAATGTTTAACCATGGAATCACTTACCTCATGTAGAGAAAGTTCTAGAAATCGGTGTGAAAATCCAACCACACCTCGACTGCACCACAAGATGGCAAGATCAAAACCTAATACAAGGGATCGAACCAAGAATATAAAAATAAAACCCTAAAACTAGAACCCCAGGGCTGGAGAAGAGGAAACCCCCAAATGAAGAGAGGAATCCCTAGAATAGAGGGATATTGGGAGAAGAAAGACGGATTTCTTGATGATTCGAGGAGAAACCGCTTTAAATCCTCCACAAAAATCGAAGCTCCAAGGGAGGTGGAAGGAGGGAGGGGTGAACCTATGGTGAGGAATCTAGAATGAGGGGATAAATGAGGTGGGTTAGGGGTTAAACCCAAGAGTATAGAGAAAAGTTTAATGACCTGGATGTTGTGCATAGTCAGTTCACATGGTTTGGTAAACTGTGTGGCACTCGTGTGTAGTGTTCTGTCTGAGGAATGACCTGCCGCACAGTTACCTGGGTTGAGCCGCATGGTCATGATGAGGCCATGTAGTAGGTTATATCTCCTACTACATGGTTATCTGGTCTAGGTTCATGGTTACTACTAACCATTAACTAACTATATGTAGGGTCCTATCCTTCCAATATCCTCTATTTTTCTCCAAAATTCAAAGGGAAACCAAGGGAAAAATATAGGCCTAAAATAAAAAAGAAAAATACTTCAAAACGAGATCACAAATGTGAAAGATGAATCTAAAATATATTTTATTAATATATATATATATATATATAATATTAACGATAAATATATAATATGAATATTTTTCTGAAAGGATGACACAAATATTGAAGATCAGTATAAAGTAATTTATTGATATTGGTAAATTACTAGAAACAAACACATCATGGGTCCCACTCTATAAAACCATTCCCATATTTTTGATAAAATAAACAAGGGGGTGCATAAATCATTGAATAATAAAGATTTAAATATATTTTGTAATCTTGTAATGACAAAATTAGTATCAAATAATGGGTTTTTATGTCGTTATTACAAAACATGTTTGGAATAATTGAAATTACTAGCATCTAATGATGAAAATAACCATTAACTAAATAATAAATGTGTATTTAATGATTATTATTGAATAATAAAAAAGAAAATATATTTGAATAAGGTTATAATATAAGTAATTTTTATTATTATTTATATTATACAGAAAGTTAAAGATATTTTGTGAAATTCTCAAGTAAAAGGTAAGGGTTTCTCATATCAATTTTATTTCTTTGACTCATATACCATATTCACCACTTGTTTATTTTTATATGGTTTATATAAAACCCTATGGATGTATCTTATCATAAATTTCATGAAATTAAAGGATTTAAAAATCTATTTTAATATCTATTTTTAAGGTATTTATATTCAAGTGTTACTAAAGCACTAAGGATTTCTTTCCAATCTCATTTTCAAACCGAGACTATTGTGAATGAATTTCCATCTGGTGAAAATTATGTTAAATTCATCTCTAAAAACTAAATAATTTCCTTCTAATATAGTTATTATTTTAGTTTTACAAGTCCTATCTAAATTTATTTTTCCTTGGTAAATAATTTACCCAATGTGATGTTTGTGGGAGAAACTGACTTAACCTCTTATTTTTGGTCTAAAATTTTCCTCCAATATGTCCATATTCATTGATTAATTTTATGGATGTCCTTATATATGATTCAAATATTGATTAAGGATATTTTATAATATTTTAATTTTCTTTAGAAGAAGTCCGAGGAGAATATTTTAACGTTTTCTTAGGTGTTGTTTTTATCAAAAATGTGAAAAGAACATCTTTTTAATATTTTATATATTAACATAATTTTTAAAAACCATTCTTCATTATGAAGATTTATTTTAAATTTTTTAATGTTTTTTATAAATAATATCAATTTTCAAATTTTTTCAAAACAAAATGACCATTCATTATTTATTTTAAAATTTTATTTATTCAATAGTCCTAAAAAGATATTTTTAATCTATGTCAAAATCCTTTGAAATTCCATACATTACACTTGGGATACTTTCTTATGATTCCATTCACTTTATTTATCTATATAGACAATGATGATGATTTTTTGAGTATTTTTTCATGAATATTGTTTCCTTCCCATAGGCTAAATAGGCTATGGTGTAATGATGAATGTTTTATGATTTGTAGAATAATTTTGTATTCCTTTCATTGTGTGATGGGTGGTCCCATAATTATATATCCCTTTTATTCATTGGGTAATTTTTTATGACTCGTGAGCTCAAATAGTTTATGGGATTTTATACCAATCCCTTAAGGGTGCATGAGTGATTATCCCAAGCCTAAGAAGGTACAAGAATGATTTTCCCAAGACTCTTATGTGATGAATTCCATGATTCATATCCGTAATATATGATTTTTATGCTTATGTATATGATGAAAAATTATGTCTTATTCTTATTATATGATCTTATGGCATATTATTGATTATTTATGATTCTTCACTCTTACAACATATTTATTTTTTTTATAATAAAGACTTATTACATGAATCATAATTTATGATATATGAATTGTTGGGTATGTTTTAATGAGTTATAATAATGTTCACATACACTTATTCTTATCTTATTCTCACTTATGACCATAAATTGATATCTTTCATCTTTGCCCTTATTGAGCACTTGAGCTCACCCATTCTTATGTTTCCATTTCCCTAAATTATGATGAAGGGTATTAAGTATGATGAGTCTTGAAGGGTATAATATGTTGGGAATTTTTAAGGTAGATGTCAAATATTATTTATAAAAAAGTATATTTTGTATCCATCCCCAAAATAAACTAAACTTTTATGGTTGAAAGGAATATGGTATTTTGATATATATTGAATAGTCATATAAAATGATGTAATATATATGTAAGTGATTCTTAGGTCCCCTCATCACAAATTATTATTTCTCATATGAATTAGATTTAATCTCACTTTAAATGTTTTTTTTAATCAATGAAAAATAGAACTAGTATTATAGAATTTAATTCCCTATAGAATATTAAATTCTGGAATCTTTTATTTTTCAGTAAGAAGAATTATCAAAATATTACAAATGTTTTAATTATTATATATCCTTAAAAAATTTCTATGTAAGGACTTATAAAGTTATTTGGGATTAATCCATGTCTGATATGGTCACTATAAATCTTAAAGATTTTCAAATTTAGCAAACACTGAAGTATGACACACTACACAATTTACTTGGTGGTACCAAAAATCCAGACACAAGAGAAACTTTAAGTCATATGTATATATATAAATTCATATATGATTTATCAAAGTCTTGGGGACTCATACAAAAGTAATAATAATTGATCCTAAAGTATTACAATGTAATAATTGGCCAAATTTCAGTTGTTCCAAATAATTCTATATTCTCTTCCAATGATCACCAAACCTCTTAAAACTACATCATATCACCTTAAAACATATCAAAAACATCCACAAAGATTTATAAATATATCAAAATACTCCAATAGTTCTCAACATATAATTAAAGGAAATAAAATTCATAAAAACTCTAATTTTACTTCAATATCCATATTTTTGGATTTGTTGGTAACATCTTAACGACATCCAGATAAACTCATATTTGTTCATAATTCCCAAAGTATCATGAGAATCATAAAATCATAGTTGTTATATAATGAGAAGATTCTTTCATCACACTACCGAATAAGGTGATATTTTTAAGAGAGTTTTATCTTCCAGTGAAAATCAATTGTGGTTATGACTATATGAACTCCCCTACAATTAATATATTCATTTATAAATTCCAAAAATCTATTTATTCTAATAATAATTGTCTATAGATTCAAGTTAAAATAACTAGATAAATATCACACACCTCCTTTGACAAAGTAACACCCCCCTTTGAAAAATAGAGTATCACATGGTCAATAAAAACATCACAAACACCTAAAAGGTTGTGTGATTCAAGTTACTTGACTAATAAAAATAGTTTAGGGTAGGATAAATTACAAAGAAAATAAAATCATCCTAAAGTGGAAATTCAAGATTTTTTAAATCTAGAAATTAAGCATGAAGATTCTTGAGTTGTGCTTCATGTTTTACTATCATGGTGAGGTTTGATTCAAGAATAATGGTTATGAATAAGAGTGTGTTTTTATGTTATATAATATTTATAGGTTCGACATAGAAGCTATTTTTTTAATGCACTCATGCTACAAATGAAATAAGTCAAATTAAATGTGTGGTATAGTATGATTTTTCATACAATAATGGTGTTTGTTTACTGTCGATTGGTTATGAAATATTTTTTAGGGAATAAGAATCACAAGTCCTGTATAAAATATCTTGGAGATCTATTAGTTGGTATAAATGATGATGAAAAATAGAAAATTTACTCCTACTAATTTATATGAGACAATGGTTAGATGAAAAATGAATTGTGATATCGTAGGAGACACTCACGTACAAAATGTGAGAAAAAATATAGAATTAAGTATGATAAATTTGATAGATATATTCTATATTCAATTATAGAAAATATATTTTTATAAACTATGTATAATATATAATGAGTACACACTTCATTTAACAAGGAAACGCTCTCCTTTTAACAAATAGAGTATAACTTGATACAAAGGGTTGAGTGCTTTTTCTCCCAATTTGTTAGAAAAATCCAAATACTTATGGGGAAATGTTTCTAGACATATTCAATTTACAGTTGAGGGATGGATATTGAGTTTTAACTGTAATTCAAGAAACATCTCTCTTGGAAACAATTTAGAGAAGATATTTTCAATCTGATTTTGGGTTGGAACATAGTCTATCTTGATATCTTCATTAGTCACACTCTCTTTAATGAAATGATACTAGATATATATATATATATATTCTTAGATATTTATTGTTTCATAGTATTATAGGACAAATATATTTCACACTTCTTGTCACAAAGTACAGTAAGTGGCCTCTCGGTGTCAACCTTCAAATCTATTAGTTTGACCTACATCTATAAAACTTGTGTGCAGGAATGTGTGGAAGCCACATGCTCTTTTTTAACATTGATAATTGTCACTAATTTTTTATTTTTACATTACTATATCACAAAAAACATCACCAAGAAATAAATTTATACCTTATGTAAATCTTCAATCAGTGAAATCGCATACCCAATCCACATCTATAAAGTCGAGATAGTGTAATCTAAATACTTTTTATATAACAACCCATAGGTTATTGTTCCTTTAACATACCTAAGTATATTTTTTGTCTTAATAATATGTGATTACATCACATCACTATGAAATATATCACATATAGTAACTGAATAATTAATATTAGGCCAGTTATATATGATAAGCTTAAAATCATCCTTTTAAACTCCTTTGTATCAACCTTATTTCAATTATCAGATTTTCACAAGTTTGTTTCACTAAAAATGGGATTTGAATCTTCTATTTAATCTTCCATTCCAAACCTTTACACAAATTTCTATAATATTTTTATTTCAAAAAATGTATTCAGTTTTCAACTCAATTGAATGTCCTAAAAAGTATATCATTTCACCTAGCATGGACTTTTCAAAGTGTTTTTTCATATTCTCACTAAATTCATAAAAAAATTAATCTTTATCACTATAAAATATTATGTCAACAATATATACTACGAAAAATAAGGTTTATCTATATATCTCCTTAACATAAAACTTATTGTTAACTTCCCCTTTTCTGAACTCCATTTTTTTGATATAGTCATCTAACTTTAAATAATAGGATTTGGGAGCCTATTTTAATCTATACAAGGACTTTATGATTCATCACACCATTATAACATCAAAATCAATAAGTTATCCCTTAGGTTTTTCAATAAACACTTCTTCTTAATGGTATTCATTCAAAAAGATTGATTTCACATCCATTTTATCTACTTAATAATGATTTTGTGTATCAATAAAAAAATTTATTATGGTTTCCAATCATGATTATGGTTCAAAGGTTTCTTTAAAATCAATACGCTTCATTTTATAGTACCCCTTGAATACCATTCTAGCCTTATTTCTTACCACATTACCTTTCTCATTTAGTTTTTTTCTAAAAAACCACTTGTTGCTAATCAAATTTTTATTTTTTGTCTTTCACGCAATCTCTTAAGTGTATTTTTTTTAATTTGGTCCAGTTCATCATCCATAACTTTTATCCACTCTTTAAGCTAAAAAGATTAAGTAACATTCTATGGTCCAATTTGTGAGATAAGGGAAATTTTATTTTCTATTCTTTGTCTTCTTCCAATTTATATAGAAGATTCTTTACTAACGATGATATTTTATATTTAAACATTCTTTCTAAACCTATGAAAATTCCTTCTATTACTTCAAGTAGGTCATAGTTATGAAAGGTATGTTATGAATCAATATCAATAATATTTGGATTAATTTTAGCTTCCTTTAAAACATGATGATCTCAAATATACTTATTGTATACTTTGTAAATTTAAAAATCCAATCCAACTATTTGACCTTATGTGAATTGGTTTTTTATAATTTTAACATTAATATAGTCTACTAACTTATGCGACCTTTATGTAGTACATTTACCCTTCTCTATCAAATAAGTATCCCATAAAGACGCATTTATCTTCTTTCTCTCCAAAATTTCCCAAATTATTATTTTTATATTAATAAATATTATACTACCAAATAATTTTAAGTACTTGATAGTTGTATTCTTATTATACCAAATTTCGTAAGAATTAAAATGTGTATCGTGTCTAAAAATACATTTTTCTAAATGTGTACAGTGGTACACATAACTTCTCTCTTAAAATATTTTGTTATTTTTTAACTAGTATTGTCCTTCCCATGTCAAAAATGAATTTATTCTTCCTCTTAGAAATACTATGTTTCATGGGAGTATATGGTATTATGAATTTATTCTTTATTACATGTGTAATTACTTGGGTTTTCCATGTATTATCTTTGGATATTGTATGGAATATTTTGAGACTAGGCGCTAAGACGACATGCGATCCCAAGGCGCGATGTTCCCAAAATAAATGTTTGAAATATATTAAATATATTTAATAAAACATGTTCATAGTTTTCCTAAAAAACTAGAATAAATTCAAAATTGGGGCTTGGATTAGAATTTTGAGGGCACCATTGAGTTCAAAATGTGGGGTTTACCCTAATAATGACATAATATTGGCCAACGCATGGTGTTTGTGGAACTGTCATCATGGGCACATAAATGAATAAAATAATAAAATAAATTATTTTATTTTATTTCATTGATGTAGCGACCTGACCTATTTTATAAATACACATTTATGGAGAATTCTTAGGTTTATCCTCAATATCCTATAGATCCATATAACCGTTGGAGATCATCAAACGAGATTCCAGTGGCATATGATGATTGAATCGAAGATCGATGACCGGTGTGAGATGGAATTAAAGAATCTCACCAATGATAATGGAATAGCTCCATTCTTCGTCAAACATCGATCTAAATCTAGGTAGGATGTTTTTTTATTAATTTTTCATTATTAATTTTTATAATGAACTCAAATCAATTGACAAATGAATTGATTCACGGATCAATTTTCTTAAGGGATGGGTTAGATTAATCAGATTTTTAGAGAACTAGTTTGTGATTTTCGATTCTTTATTATTATTCTCATAGTAATAAATCAAGGTTTACATGGACATATACTGAGGTATGTTTCTCTTGATTGTTCTTGTGTTTTTCTCCTTGGATTCGTTTTTAATTGCAGACATTATTCATTTGGCCTGTGGTTTGACATATCCTGATGAATCGATCATTGCACACCTTTTTCTTGGCATAGTGATCTGATATTGTATACTTGGGATTGGTATAGAATGATGGTGGTGTGATGACATAAGTGGTTTTTAATCTAAAGGGTTTGGATACTCAATTCTATTTTCTTTTGAGTTATTCTATGTGAAATGAAAAAAAACATGTAGATCTGTTTTTTCAATGGATTTGATGATGAAAACATATTTTTTATCGACAGAGATGCTCGAATGATGTGAATTAATTATTTTTAGGGTGATGTGTGGCCAGATCATTGGTTGGAACATCGGAGAAAATGTATCGATTCCATATTTTTAATTCTGGAAAATTCCAAGCTACACAGCATGTAATGTAGAACCATACACCATGTGGGACCCTCCTAGTTGTGTCTAGGTTTTTGTAGAAAGTTAAGTATCACATAGTGTGTGACTCTAACACAAGATGTGTGGTCTCTCTTTGGAAACTTAGAATGTACCTCGAAGGGTACACAGACACGGGTTGGAGAACATTGTGTACTCCCCTGCATGGAAACAGTCTGGGAAAGTACACAGGTTAATCCATGTACTATCACACGGGTAGAGTACACTGGTAGTTGAAACGCCATGTACTTATACACAAACATAGAGAAGGACCATTTACACAAGTAGGACATGGGTTCAGGGGACACGATGTGTAACCCTTTTCCATATTTTGTACTTCCTTAAACATGACTTGAAGCCCTAGTCCTATGTAACTTGGACAATTTTCATTAGGGTGTGTTCCCCTTATCCTTTTTTGAGAATTAGTATGGAATCGCCTCCCATAGATAGGATAGCAATCCATTTAGTAGGAATTATTTTATAGAGTCATTCGAATCAATTTTTGAGGCCCATAGTGAGATTGTCTATTCATCTTTGTTCCCTAGGTAGATTTTATGGTATTGTCATTACCAAAATTACACAGGCATCAATCCTTTACTTAAAAGGTTAATATAGATTGAGTTATTGGTATCACCCCATGGCCTTGGGAGTGATCCTCATCTATGTATTGTATATCTTTAGACCTTTATCATGTACTTCTAATGGAAAGACCTGATGTGTATTACCTCTTATACAGATGTCATCAGCGTTATCAGACTCAGGAGTGTGTCCTCTCTAATGAGTGCTTTGGGGATCCTTAAATCCAAAATCCTAGGCTGTCATATTATGATTGTGAATTACCTATAGATTATTTTTTATTTATTGATTATATATGTATATTCTTTTTATATGTGTTATAAACATATACCTGTATATATATGACTATATTATTTTGTTGTATGATTTTTTGTTTAGGGGTGTTCTATTGGGTATTTTTATACTCACCCATGTATGGGTTTTACCTACACATGTCATGTCTTGTGTAGAGGAACAACCTTTTGAAAGATTCCTACATGAACCAGAACTAGATGGTGCTTAGTGAGACTGAACAGACCAAGGTGTGTTCTCGCAACCTCTTCAAAGAAATCCCTATATTTCTTTACAGGTTGGACTTGTTTCATACTCTGTGGTGGGATTTTATTTGGACTTGTTTACTTTCCTTTAATTTTTTTCATACTTTGGTTGTGGTATTTTGATGTATTCATGCATAGCTATTCAGTTATTTTCACATTTCATCATTTTATATGCTTCGAGATGTGTGTGTGAACAGGTACTTAGGTTAAGACCTTCTCGTGTTGGTGATATGCATACTCGGTGCTAGTTTCCATCACCCGGCCTATTAGAGGCGGTCTTGGGGAGTCATGGCATGGGATCCATTGGGATGGGTCATGACAGAGTGGTATCAGAGTAGTTTGTTCTGCATTAAGACTTAGAGTCTGTGACATTGGTTAGGGGAAACAATTTTAAGTGTTTCGAGTTCATCTTTAAAGCTGGAGACTCCATTATTGGTACAAAAACTGATGTATCCATACACTGATACTCTAGTGACATTATTTTTGACTCAATAAATGAGAAATCTGGTTGTAAGGAAAATAATGGTATATATATCATATAGGAATGGTTTTTGTTTTATATGTCATTATGTAGTCAGCTTTCCAAATATACACATTGACTGTGGTACATCTTTTTTACTTTTAGGATGCCTATGCGATGTATTCCAACTAGGATCTAGCATTAGGATCATAAGGAAGATCCCCTCAGTGATGAGGCAATGATAAAGGTACCAATTCCAAAGGTGATACATCTAGGTGGTGCACTCACTATACCATTACATGTTGAGAATCTTATGGTACTCGTAGTACCAGAAGATGAGGTCTATAGGCTGAGCACACTTCACGTGTTTTAGAAACAAAGACCCCTTAGGTTTCGAGGTAAGCCCAAACCATAGCAGTTTAGGACTAGCTTGAGGTGGTGACCTAAGTTTTCCCTCTGGTTAAGAAAGCAGCAAAGAAGATGTTGGTCCTAGTGGAAATCCTTTTTCATGGATCGGTAGGGAGATGGTGGGGTTTCGTGACCCAGACATACATTGAGGAGACATTATCATGGTCAGATTTTGAGTGCCATTTCATAAAGGAGTTCTCTCCAGCTATGATGAGGGTAGTAAGTAACTAGGAGCTTCTTTATCTCTAGAATGGAATCACAATAGTATCTAAGCATTCATCAATAATTACCAACCTCTTTAGGTACTTGATGGATATGTTCCATGACCAGTTCTTCATGTATCAGACCTTCAAGCATAGTCTAAATAGAGATATCCAAGTTAGTGTTATTACTCTATGAATTCCTACTTAAGCTAGAATTCTAGAGTTAAATTTAGTGGTTTATAGTTTCTTATATGGGAATATAAAACCAATGGTTGATGATATTGGTAAATAAGGGGAAGAGACCTTGGCAGTAAGAATCCAACATCAGCCTCAAGTACTCAGACATGTGATAAATTTTAGGAGGTCCCAAGATAAAGGATCTACAGTTCAGGGTTCACTAGGTGGGTATAATTAGTATAGAGAAAGGTGGTTCCACTCATGTTATGGAAGGGGAAATCATTCATGATATTTTCTGACCCTCCGTATAACTAACAAATAGGTCATGGGTGGTCCTCCAAGGTAGAGGTAGTGGTAGGAGTAGGATGGTCCACAAGGTGGTGGATGTGGAAGAGGAGTTGGGAGAGCATCAGGAGGTGGTAGACACTTTTAATTATTACCACCACTACCCCCATGTGGTCCACACCAGGATCAAAGAGCTGGAGAATATAGAAGGGGATAGCTACAGGTTGTCAAAGCTTATAAGACAAAGACTCTGAGAATGATTCAAGGCATGATCAGTGTCTTTTATAACTTGTCTACAGTATTTATAGACGTAGGTTCTAGTCATTCCTTTCATTCTACATATCTTTTTCAATACCTAGAGATTCTTATTGATCCCTTGGCAAAAACATTATGCTTGGAGACTCCTACTAGACATGACTTATCAATCACACACTTATGGTGATAGTGTGACCTGATTCTTGGAGGTGATAGTGTCTATTGGGATCTATTTATAGCAGCAATGAGGCCTTATTATGTCATCTTTCATATGGAATGGTTATCCATAGTTCATGATCAAAATAATTGTTTCGGGCGAAGTATGCGGTGTGTCTGCAATAATGGAACTAGGTTCTCTTTTTTCAGTTAAAATTAAACCAATAAAGTGTATGATGGACTCGTGCATAGGATAATGAAGTCGATTACTCATCAACTGGCTAGCATGACCCTTGGTGCTGTGGATGTTATGAGTTCCCAGTTTCCTGTAGTGGTGGCAGAGTATGAGGAAGTCTTCCCTGATGATGTTCCAATTTTACCTCCCCCTAAGAGATAGAATTATACATTGATCTACACCCTAATTCGATACTGATATTTTTTCCATAATATTAGATGGCTCCTACGAAGCTTTTTGAGATGAGGGTTCATTTGCAGGACTTATAGACAAAGGGATTTGTTATCCCAGTGTTTCACCCTAGGCATCCCTAGTTTTGTTCACCAAGAAGGTGGATGGGAACTTGAGGTTTTGTGTGGACTATCGATGCTTGAACCAGGTGTATGTGAAGAACAAGTATCCAATATTGAGGATTGATGGTCTCTTTGATCAGTTTATAGGGGCACAATGGTTCTTGAAGGTTAACCTCAAGTCAGTTTATCACCAGTTACGTGTACAGGATGAGGATATACCGAATAAGGACATCAGATGTTGCTATGGTTAATATGAGTACTTGTTGATTCCATTTGGAATGAGAAACATTGAAATAGTGTTCATGGGACTCAGGAAATGGATATTCTAGCCTTTCTTAGACCAGTTCATGGTAGTCCTCATCGATGATATCCTTTTGTACTTGATTTCATTAGAGGGGAATGTGGGACACTTAAATATAGTTCTGTACATACTCCAAGGGAACCAAATTTGATGAAATATATTGAAGTTCCAGTTCTGGATCCATGTATTCCACTTTTTGGGACATATTATCTCATAATATAGAGTAGAAATAAACCTATCCAAGGTTGAGGTAGTGTTAGCTTGGGAGCCACCCAAGAGTGTGATGGAGGTGCAGAGCTTCCTTGGGTTGGAAGGCTATTACCGGATATTCATACCTATTTTCTCTAGTATATTTAGCACCCATGACAGCTTTAACCCGAAAGGGGTATCCTTTCATGTAAAAAAAGGTTCTATTAGGATTTTCAGTAGTTGAGGTAGAGTTTTAAGAGTGCTTCGATCTTGATATTTCTTCAGGAGGGTATCAAGTATGTACTATTCTACGATGCATCAAGAATAGGGCTTGGTTCTGTTTTGATGCAAAGGTAGGTGGTGATTGCCTATGGTTCACTTTAGTTGAGACCACATGAGAAAAATTACATTACCCATGATCTTGAGTTAGCAGAGTTAGTATTCTCACTAAAGATGTGGTGACACTACCTGATGGGAAAGCAGTTTATCATCTATTCTGATCACAAGAGTCTCAAGTATATCTTCTCTTATAAGGATCTTAACTTGATATGGAGGTTGTGGCTAGTTTTCCTCTAGGATTCTGATTTCGAGATTTTATATACTCCTAGAAATGGGAAAAATGGCAGCAGATGCTCTCAGCAATAGATCTTGTTCGCAGTTACTGAATGAGGAGTCAAAGCTGCTGGACCCATTGTAGTTATACATTGTGGATGGAGACGGAGTAGCTTACCTCTAGTTTATGGTTTTTACCCATATGGTATTTTAGTGATTCAGGGCGGCACAGCTTGGTCATAGTAACTCTGAGACCCTATACACTAATATATCTACTATACATGATCTTGAGGGATTTTCTAAAGGTGGGGTTCATTTCGTTCTTTTTAAAGGACACAAGATGGTACCACTATTGTTGTGGGAGGAGGTTCTAAGATAGTTCCATACATATCCTTTGTGGGTACATCTAGGTGTGGAAAATATGTACCAGGGCCTCCAACATTAGTTTTGGTGGCCAAGGATAAAGAAGGTAGCTACAGAGTTTGTCTCTATATTCCTTACTTATTAGCAATTGAAGGATGAGGACCAAGTTCTAAAGGGTTTATCTCAACACCTTGATTTTCAAGAGTGAAAGTGGGATGGGATATCCATGGACTTTGTGAAGGTCTTAACATGTACATCTTGGAGACATGATTCCATTTGGGTGATCATAAACCTACTCATCAAGTCAACCTAATTCTTAGCTATTTGGGAGTAGAGTTCAGAAGAGAGCTTGGAATTCCTCTGAATTCAAGAGATAGTCCAACTCCATGGAGTTCCATTGATGATCATGTTTGACCATGATGTTTCCTTCACATCTAGGATGTGGAAGGGATTATAGAATTCATTTTAGACTCAATTACACTTAAGCATAGAATTTCACCCTCAAACGAATGTCCAGACTGAGCATACCATTCAGGTTATGGAGGAAATGTTGTGATCTTGCATGTTAGACTTTGTTCATAGTTGGGAGGATCACCTACCAATAGTGGATTTTTCATACAAAAATAGCTACCATTCCACCATCAGTATGTCACCATTCAGGGAATTGTATGGGTGACCCTTTATGTCACAACTTTTTCTGGAATGACCTGGGAGAGTCATCACTCATGGGATCAGAGTTGGTGCAAGAAACTACAAAGAAGGTGCAGATAATCCATGATTGAATTAAGACTACACAAAGTTTTCATAATCCTTATGTGGATAGATGATGCAGGACTTTAGAGTTCGAGGAGGGAGATCATGTGTTCCAAAGGGTTTCACCTTGATGTGTATAATAGAGATTTGGCCATGGCAGTAAGTTATCTCTAGGTTCATTGGCCCTTTATAGATACTTTTTAGAGTTTGTGAGGTAGAGTAGCACTTAACTTAACCTCCACAGTTATACCGAGTACATGATGTATTCCACTTTTTGCAACTGAGGAGGTATGTGCATGACCCATCGCACGTTATCGACTGGGGGGATATAAACATCAAATATGTAGCCACCTTTTCTTAGTACCTAATAGAGATTAAGGATTAGAAAGAGATCATTATTCATGGGTCATTGATTCCATTAGTGTGTTTCTGGTGGCAGCATGGGAATCTTTAGGAGAGAACTTTGGATAGGGAGGCTCATATTCATGCTCAATACCAACATCTCTTAATGTAACCCTTGTTTTAGATTTTCAGGATGTAAATACACAAGGTGGGGATAATTTAATCACTTAATTTTCCATGTATTATTTTTTGATATTGTATGGATTATTTTTAAGAGCAGTTGCTGAGATGGAATTTGATTCCATGGCTTGGTATTCCCATATTGAATTTTTAAAATATATTATATATATATAATAACATGTGCATTAATATTTCCTAAAAAATTGTAATAAATTCTAAATGGGGGCCCATATCAAAAATATGAGGGCGTCGTTGAGTTCAGAATATGGGGTTTAAGCTAAGTATGACATTACCTTGGTCGGCATAGGGAATTTGTGGAAAAGTCATCGTCCGCATGGAAATGAATAAAATAAATAAATAAATTTTTTTATGCAACAATTATACCTATTTTATAAATACACGGTTATGGTGAATTCCGAGGTTTAGCCACAAAAACCTAGAGATCTAGAGAACTCTTGGAGAGCATCGAATGGGATTCCATTGGAGAATGATGACCGAATTGGATATTGATGATCGGTATAAGGAGGAATTGAAGGATCCCACCAATGATCAAGGAATAACTCTATTCTATATTATTGATTGATCTAAATCAAGTTAAGATTCTTGTTTTTATTGTATTCTTTCCCAATTCTTAATATCTACGATGAATGTGAATCAATTGATGAACGGGTTGATTCACGGATCGTGTAACACCCTGATAGTTTATGAGAAGTATATTTTTTTTATGCCTTATGTTATACACAACATCAAAGGAATCATTCATTACACACAACACTATCTTGGCTTGCTTTACACGCAATCACGACCTTCCATGATAGCGTGTGTTGTACGCAATATCGAGTTTCACTAAACAACGATATGCTATTAAAATATTATATAAACTAGCTGTTATGAATAGTAATACCCAATTTTTGAAATTTTATAAATTTTATCTTTCAAAATGGACTTCATTTTTGGATTCGGAATATTGAAATTATCCTAGGGTTAAATTTTGGTATTTTTCTGAAAACTTTCAATTTTTGATGAATAGTGAAAACACTAAGTTATTGGTTAAAACCAATTTTTTATTTAAATAATAATTTATTTTATTTAAATTTATTTTAGGTAAAAATATATACATAATACTTATTTAAGTTCAATGTAATTCATTGGAGTCATTTTATAATAATTTTAGATATACAAAAGTTTTATCAAACTTTTCACTGTCTTTTACCCACCTACTAGGAGCATTTACAATTGTACATAAAACTTTATTTTACCACTTCTATGATTTAAATTTCAAAAATCTGAGACACAGTTAATATCAAGGAGTAAAATGTGGTTCAATAAGATAAATATAATTTTTTGTGAATAGTAACTTTTTACTTTTATTTAGAACAGTTAAAAGTAAATAGGGTAATTAAGAGTAAAAATGATATTATTATTACCCTAACACATGTCCTAATTCTATTGGATAAGCTTAATTTGAACAAAAAAACATTAGGAATAAAATATTACCCTTAAGGTCCACTTGGATTAGATTAGGACACTTATTATTATTTTATTTAAAGAAGAGTTAAAAGAGTTAAAATCAAAGTTCAATAACTAAAACATTTTTAATATAGGTTTATACATAAGATAAATTTGAATATAAATATTAATTAGAAATCTAAAAATATTTACTATATAATGGAAATTTATTTATAATTTTTAGACATTAAAAAATTTAATTTATTTATGACACAATGATGATGCAGTGATTACCTTATTAATGAAATATTAACATAATTGATGTTATGAATACCCAAATAAATGTAATTTGAGACTTTTTATGAATTACACTAATTTTATAGGTTAATATGACATGTTATTATTGATTTAATTAACTCTTTTCGAACTAATCATGCAGTTATAATTTTCACAAAAATAAATTACCAAATAGTTTCAAAATTGACATAAAATAGTTTTTTAAAACAAATATTATATTATTAATTGTTATTATATTCCTAAAAATATAAGGTTCATCACAATGACTTAGATATGGTTATATATATTAATAATGAACCACTTGGGGTTCTTTTGGTATGTTATAGTAAGATTATTAACCATATAGTGTAAGAAAACAAGAAGACATGGTAAAAGTTAAATTATTTAACTTAGAGTTAAATCTAAATGATAAGGTTAAAATAGTAACCTAAACTTTTCTAAAACCTATTGGTTGAGAGGATTTCGGCCCATACTCATATTAGCTTCGAAATAAATCAATTTGGAGCTATTATAAACCTAATATGACTTTATTATAAAATAATATTTTATGTTTTTCCTAAGGTGCCCGTCTCCTCCCTTATAAAAGGGTACCTCCTCCCTCTCCTCTTTACACAACTTTGAGCATTCATGCTCGTCAAAACCCTTCCCATTTCCCTTATTAACTTCCATAGAAACATACTAGAGGTCCTGGTATTCTTCAAAGACCAATTTTATTATCCTAATAGGAGTTTTCAAAGAGGTGTGTCGAAGAAGAGGTAATTTTCTTTTACTGATTCTTTCAAATTCATTTCTTCTTCTACTTCCTATTATTTTGTTGTTTAATAATAAATAAATAACATCAGTATCACTCATATACTTATATGTTATTATAAATATGAAACAACCATATTTCACCTTTGATCCATCCTATGGAAAATGAAATCACCGCGCGTGCATACGTACGGAATACCGTCACCACGCAGTGGTGTAATCTGTTTTCCACCACCACCTTACTTGGATGGGTATAATGGTGTAAAGAATAACTATTTATGATTATTTTAAAGTGATATTTATTCTGAAATAGTATACATACACTTTAATACAATTCCACGATCATGGGAATGATATAATCGCTCGTGCGTACGTACGGCCTACCGTCTCCACGATGTGATGCGACTCGTTCTACATGATATTCATTGAATAATGATTATATAAATGAATTGAATGAATGAATATGATATATATTACACTAATACTATTCTGTAAATGAGTTATCTATAATCTAAAAATAATAATAATAATTTATTCGACAAAACATGCATAAGAACATAAAGCAATGAACACCTGAATAACAAGTTGCAATGAAATATTACTAATAAGAATATAAGAATATGACTATATATGATATCATAACAATGAATATGATTCTATAATAAGTCAATGAAATTATTTAAATCATTATACAGGAGGTTCGGATACGTACAAAGCATATTGGGCCTAAGGTAAGGGAAAATCTCGCGATCTCAATTTTTATCCGAGATTGTTTATACTTAAGTATTTATTGGAAAATATTTATCATCCACATCCATGTTTCCTCAATATTTAATATTATTTATATCCTCCTACAATTGTTTAAATCCAATTTTACCCATTGGTGAGTTTTTAGTAAAAGATATTAAATGAATCTTTTGTCGTTTTTAGTACGAGGTACTTTTTGACTTTTCCGGCCAAAGTATGAGAAGATTGTTTTTTTAACTTATACGGCATGAATGGATTTTTATGATTTCATAGAACATTATTTCCATAAATATTACTTTAAAATTTTTCAAGTTTATTTTTAATCAACTTATTTTAGTTTAAAATTGTATGACATGTTAAGAAAGGTGAAATGTTTTTAAAGTAGAAAGGATATTTTCCTCAAGAATGGAGTTCAAGTGTTTTATCAAAATTATTTTCCATATAAGATAATATAGGGTTATATTTATATCCCTATTTTTAAATTTATTTGATTATGTTATGATGGAATTAATTTTATGATGTCATTTTATCTTATATGGATTATGTTATGATGGCATGATGTTTAAGAATCCCATTTTTATTACATGGGTTATGATATGATGTATGATTTATGATTTTGTGGCACACATAAGAATGGTTTCATTATGAGATTGGTGGGACCTATATCTCCCTCTAATGCATTGGTTAAAGATTTATATCTCATGAGATATACATGGTTGGAACGACAAGTTAATCCAATTCAGTGACACATGACTGGAACGAGGAGTGAACTCGGTTCAGTAATGGACTTTGCCCACTATGATAGTCTTGGCAATGAGTCCTGACTAATATAAAATAATTTTATATTATTATGTGTGTATGCCAAAAAAAATCATGTTTTAAGTTATGATTATTGGGATTACATTTCACTACTATGATTTATCCCATGTTATGATATTATGATCTCTTTTTCAGCTTAATATTTTCAAATGTTACGTTCTTATGAATATGATTGATATTTCTTTTATTTACCCTTACTGATCATTTGAGCTCACCCTTTAGTATTCTTTCTTTTCCCCAGGTCTGAAAGAAGGATATTAAGTAGGATATTCCAAAAGGTACTCTATATATGATGAAATAAACGGGAGACAATGTAGATGATTTATAAACCAGTTGTTTATGTTTCCCAGTTTCTAAAGACACTATACCTATATAGTCCTTTAATGGTTTTCTTATATGTTGTAATAAGTATGCTTCAATTCTGAAGTAATAACCATATATTTAAAGTATAGGTATTTATAGTTGGTATCATAGGAAAGGTATAGTCAACCTTTGGAAACTAGGATGTGAAAACCTTAGTAAGAACCCTAAGGATATGTCTAAGCATAGAACATAATCATAGTGTTTTAGAAATGTCTATGAATAACATATGATAATACCTTAAGTGTGAAATTTTATTACTGATTATGTGGTTTTCCTTTTGTAATTAGAGTTTCTCACACTATGCTTCTTGGTTTTAGTCAATGGATGGAACCCGAAGGAACCGTGTTAATGTTGAATGTGACGGACAATGAAATGATTGTCTGCCTAAGAAACCAAACATTATGGGAGCCGGAATGCAAAATCCTGTAGCCATGCTCACACAACTTTCTCAAGCTATTAATCATATAGGACTTCCAAACAAGCAAAGTAAGGAGCAACACTCTGTTGAATCCTTCATGAGGCATCGTCCACCTTTATTCAGCGAGTCTTATGATCCATTAGTGGCTGAACAATGGATCAGTACCACTGAAAAGATATTTTCAGTCCTTCAATGTTCTGAGCATGATAAATTCATCTTAGCAGTATATCGTTTGGAAGGTGAAGTTGATAAATGGTGGAATCTTATCAAGAATATGAGGCAGTGAGATGAAATTGAGTCCATGGAATGGGACAAGTTCAAGAACTTATTCTTCAATAAGTACTTCCCTCGTATTATTTGAAAAAATATGGAGAAAGAGTTTCTTGAACTGAAGAAAAAGGATGATGAATTTGTTGGTACCTACAAAGAAAATTTTACAAGACTTTCATGGTACACTTTCAGAATTATTATCCAACCTGAGATTAAGATCGATCGATTCATTAGTGGCTTAAAACCAAGTCTTCGAAGGGCGTTAGCCATAAGGGACTTCAATAGCTATGAGGAAATTGTTTGATGTGCTCTCAAGGTTGAGATGGATATTGGAGTAACCCATCAGTCATATGGGTTTGATAAGAATAGGAAAATGGAATTCAAAAAAAAAATCTAAAGACCACACTGAAAAGAAGATGAGTTTTAATTTATGCTCAAATTGTGTAAAGAAACATTGAGGGAATTATCTTAAAGGGACAAGAAAATGTTTTATGTGTGGAAAAGAAGGTTATCGGGCAATTGAATGTCGAAATAATGGGAAGAAGATGTCTAATGATGTGAACAATGAAAGGGATACACAGAATGAACCTCCAACACTTCAATGTTTCAAGTGCAAGGAGATGGGGCATTATGCCAATCAATGCCCAAATCCAAGGGTTGTTGATGATGATCGACATTAACAAACTCTTAAGGCCAAAGACAAAGGAAAGTCACATGAAATTACCATTGGCGATGTGGAGTACGATAACGAAGTGGTGAAAGGTACACTTACCATCCACTCTAATGTATAAAAAGTTTTATTTGATTTTGGATCCACCCACTCTTTTATTTCTGAATAATTTTCTAAGGGTATCTCCGTATTACCTCAACAATTAGATGTTGAGTTAGCTTTGACAACTCCTAATGGCACAACGGTCGCATCAGAAGTTTACAATTCTTCTGAAATTGAAGTTTGTGGGAAAGTGCTTCCTGAAAATCTTGTGATCCTTCCTATAGTGGAATTTGATGTGATTATTGGCATGAATTGGATTTCTTTATATAGAGCTCATATCAATTTTCAAAGAAGAGAAGTCACATTTCATATTCCAGATCAATCTATGATCATCTATCGAAGCAAGGATGAACATGACCTTCCAGTGGAAATTTCTTCCATCTTATGGGTCTTGATTCTACTAAATGAAGGTTATTTATCTCAAATGGTTGGTGAGAAACTCATGATTAATAATACACCCATTGTACGATAGTTTGATGATGTCTTTCCAGAGGAATTTCCAGGTCTTCCACCAAATCGTGAAGTTGAGTTTTCAATAGAACTCATACCGGGTGCTATGCCTATTTCAAAGACACCTTATAGAATGGTCCCAATTGAGTTGCAGGAATTGAAGAAGCAACTCCAAGAGAATCTTGATAAAGGATTCATACTCCCTAGTGCGTCACCTTGGGGAGCACCTGTTCTGTTTCTTAAGAAGAAAGATGGATAAATGAGAATTTTCATTGATTATAGATAACTTAAAAAGATCACTATCAAGAAAAAATATCCTCTCCCATGCATTGATGAATTATTTTACCAACTACGTGGAGCTCAATACTTTTCCAAGATTGATCTTCGTTCAGGGTATCATCAATTAATGGTCAAAAGGGAGGATATACCAAAGACGACTTTCCGTACAAGGTATGGACACTATGAATTTATAGTGATGTGATTTGGTCTTACTAATTTCCCTGCTATCTTCATGGATCTGATGAATAGAGTCTTTAGAGACTATCTTGATCAGTTTGTGGTAGTCTTTATAGATGATATTCTTGTCTATTCAATGATCAAATAAGAACATGAAGATCACTTGAGAATTGTATTAAAGACCCTGAGAAAGGAGAAGCTTTATGCCAAATTTACCAAGTGTGAATTTTGGCTTCAAAAAGTTTTATTTTTGGTTCACATAATCTCAAAAGAGGGGATATCTATGGATCCAGCAAAAACAGAGGTTACAGAAAGATGGTCGAGACCAACAACAGTAACTGAGATCTGAAGTTGTCTTAGTCTGGCTAGATATTATCGACATTTTGTGAAAGATTTGTCAAGGTTATCTAATACAATCACCAGGTTGACTCGAAAAGGAGTTAATTTCATTTAGACGGAGGAGTGTGAAGAGAATTTCAAAGAGTTAAAATGAAGGTTATCCAGTGCACCTGTGCACACATTGCTGTGTAGTAGAGAAAGGTTTTTGATCTACAGTGATGTATACAAGAAGGTACTAGGGTGTGTTCTCATACAAAATGATATGGTGATAGCTTATGCCTCACAACAGTTAAAAATCCTTGAGCATAATTACCCAACTCATGATTTGGAGTTAGCTGCGGTAATCTTTGCATTAAAAATATGGAGGCATTATCTTTATGGTGAAAGGTGTGATATTTATACTGATTATAAAATTATAAAGTATATTTTCACACAAAAGGAGATGAATATGCACCAAAGAATATGGTTGGATTTGATTAAGGACTATTACTTCTCAATTCATTATCACCCTGGGAAAGTAAACAAGGTGGTAGATGCATTAAGTCGACAAGACCATGCTAGCTTATCCATGATGAGGATCTCAAAATATCCAATATTTATGGATTTAAAAAGGATGGATCTTAGAATTATAATGGAAGGGGAAAAATTTATTTTTTTCAAATGAATGTTCAACCATATATGAATGTGAAGATTAAAGAGGCGCAGAAAGAAGATGTAGAGTTACAAAAGAAGGTGAGAAATGTTCCTGAATTCAACCTTGATTGTGATGGGATAATAAGGTTCAGGAATTAGGTTTGTGTTCCTCCCATCCCAGAATTAAAGGAGATACTGGATGAGGCTCATAGTTCTTCATTCTCTATTCATCCTGGAAGCACGAAGATGTATAGGGACCTGAAAGAGTAAATCTGGTGGGATGGCATGAAAAGTGATGTTGTTGAATATGTCTCTCGACGCTTGGTTTGTCAGCAAGTTAAAGCTGAGAGACAGAATTATAAGGGGATGTTACAACCATTACCCATACCAGAATGAAAATAGGAAAACATCACCATGGACTTTGTCACCGGACTTCCTAAAACATCCGAAGACAATAATGCTATCTGGGTTATAGTTTATCGTCTTACGAAGTCGGCACACTTCATTGTTATTAGAGAAGATTTCTCTCTGGATCAGCTTGCCAAAATATATGTGAAGGAAGTGGTAAGATTTATTGGAGTACCACTTTCCATTATATCTGATCAGGATCTGAGGTTTACCTTGAAGTTTTGGTGAAGTCTTCAGCATACTCTAGATACAGAGTTGAGTTTTAGCACTGCTTATCATCCTCAGAGAGATGGTCAGTCTGAGAGGACAATTCAAACTCTAGAAGACATGTTGAGAGCTTGATCTATGGATTTCAAAGGTGGTTGGGATCAATACCTACCTTTGGTGGAATTTTCTTATAATAACAGCTTTCACTCCAGTATTCAGATGGATCCTTATGAATCTCCCTATGGAAATAAATTTTGACCTCCAACTTGCTGAAAGAAAGCTATTAGGACCTGATCTTGTTGATGAGATGGCAGAAAAGGTCTGATCTGTTCAACAACACATAAGAGCAGCTCAGAGTCAATAAAAAATCTATGCTAATAACCGAAGAAAAGACCTAGAGTTTGAATTGGGTGATAATGTGTTCTTAAGAATATCTCCTTGGAAGAGAGTAATGAGATTTGGAAAGAAGGGAAAGCTGAGCCCTAGGTATATCGGTCCTTTCGAAATATTGGATCATGTTGGGAAGGTAGCTTACTGATTGGTTCTTCCACCTAATCTCTCTCAAGTTCACGATGTGTTCCATGTATCTCTCCTGATAAAGTACATACTTGATCCTTCACATGTACTAAGCTCAGAAGTTGTACCACTGTAGCAAGATCTTTCTTATGAGGAACAGCCGGTGGATATTCTCGATCATAGTGAAAACGTTCTATGAAACAAGACCACTCGATTGGTGAATGTTTTATGGAGGAACCACAAATTAGAAGAATCTACATTGGATATTGAGGATATGATGAGGGAGAGATATCCTCATCTATTGGTTACGAAGTGACGAATTTAGAGGGAGAAATTCATTTTAAGGGGGGTAGAACGTAACACCCTGATAGTTTATGAGAATTATATATTTTTTTATGTATTATGTTATACACAACATCAAAGGAATATTTCACTACACACAACACTATCTTGGCTTGCTTTACATGCAATCGCAACCTTCCACGATAGCGTGTGTTGTATGCAATACCGAGTTTCACTAAACAACGATATGCAATTAAAATATTATGTAAACTAGCTGTTATGAATAGTAATACCCACTTTTTGAAATTTTAAAAATTTTATCTTTCAAAATGGACTTCATTTTTAGATTCGGAATGTCGAAATTATCCTAGGGTGAAATTTTGGTGTTTTTCTGAAAACTTTCAATTTTTGATGAATAGTGAAAACACTGAGTTATTGGTTAAAACAGACTTTTTATTTAAATAATAATTTATTTTATTTAAATTTATTTTAGGTCAAAATAGATACATAATACTTATTTAATTTCAATATAATTCATTGGATTCATTTTATAATAATTTTAGATATATAAAAATTTTATTGAACTTTTCACCGTCTTTTACCCACCTCCTAGGAGCATTTGCAATTGTACAAAAAACTTAATTTTATCGCTTATGTGAGTTGAATTTCTAAAATCCGAGAGACACGGTTAATTCCAAGGAGTAAAATGTGGTTCAATAAGATAAAAATAATTTTTGGTGAATAGTAACTTTTTACTTTTATTTACCATGGTTAAAAGTAAATAGGGTAATTAAGGGTAAAAATAATAATATTATTACCCTAAAACATGTCCTAATTCTATTGGATAAGTGTAATTTGACCAGAAATAACTTTAGGAATAAAATATTACCCTTTAGGTCCACTTTGATTAGATTAGGACACTTATTATTATTTTATTTAAAGAAGAGTTAAAAGAGATAAAATAAAAGTTTAATTACTAAAAAAAATTTAATATAGGGATATAAATAAGATAAATTCGACTATAAATATTAATTAGAAATCTAAAAATATTTCCTACATAATGGTATTTTATTTATAATTTTTAGACATTAAATAATTTAATTTATTTATGACACAATGATGATGCAGTAATTACCGTATTAATGAAATATTAACATAATTGATGTTATAAATACCCAAATAAATGTAATTTGTGACTTTTTTATGAATTACACTAATTTTATAGGTTAATATGACATGTTATTATTGATTTAATTAACTTTTTTGGAACTAATCATGCTGTTATAATTTTCAAAAAAATCAATTATCAAATACTTTTAAAATTGACATAAAATAGTTTTTAAAACAAATATTATATTATTAATTGTTATTTTATTCCTAAAAATCTAAGGTTTGTAAAAATGACTTATATAAAGTTATATATATTAACAATTAACCACTTGGGGTTTTTTTGGCTTGTTGTAGTAAGTTTATTAACCATATAGTGTAAGAAAACAAGAAGACACGGTAAAAGTTAAATTATTTAACTTAGAGTTCAATCTAAATGATAAGGTTAAAATAGTAACCTAAACTTGTATAAAACCTATTGGTTGATAGTATTTAGTCCCATACCCACTTTATCTTCTAAATAAATCAATTTGGAGCTATTATAAACCAAATATGACTTTATTATAAAATAATATTTTAAGTTTTTTCTAAGGTGCCCCTCTCCTCCCTTATAAAAGGGCACCTCCTCCCTCTCCTCTTTACACAAATTTGAGCATTCAAGCTCGTCCAACCCCAGACCATTTCCCTTCTCAACTTCCATATCAACATAATATAGGTTCTGGTATTCTTCAAAGACCAATTTTAGTATCCTAAGAGGAGGTTTCAAAGAGGCGTGTCGAAGAAGAGGTAATATCCTTTACCGATTCTTTCAAATTAATTTCTTCTTCTACTTCCTCTTATTTTGTTGTTTAATAATAAAGTAATAACATAAGTATCACTCATATACTTATATGTTATTATAAATATGAAAAAACCATATTTCACCTTCTATCCATCCTACGGAAAACGAAATCACCGCGTGTGCGAACGTACGAAATACCATCTCCACAGTGTGGTGTAATCTGTTTTCCACCACCACCTTACTTGGATGGATATAATGGTGTTAATAATAACTATTTATTATAATTGTAAAGTGATATTTATTCTAAAATAGTATACATACACTTAAATACAATTCCACGATCATGGGAACGATATTATCGCTCGTACGTACGTAAGGCCTACCGTCTCCATGGTGTGATGCTACTCGTTCTACATGATGTTCATTGGATAATGATTATATAAATGAATTGAATGAATAAATATGATATATATTACACTAATACCATTCTAGAAATGATTTATCTATAACCTAAAAATAAGAATAAGAATTTATTCGACAAAACATGCATAAGAACATAAAGTAATGAACACCCGAATAACAAGTTGCAATGAAATATTAATAATAATAATATAATAATATGACCATATATGATATCATAGCAATGAATATGATTCTATAATAAGTCAATGAAATTATTTAAATCATTATAAAGGAGGTTCGGATACGTACAAATCATATCACACCTAAGGTAAGGGAAAATCTCGCAATCTCAATTTTTATCCGAGATTTTTTATAATTTAGTATTTACTGGGGCATATTAATCATCCACATCTGTGTTTCCTCAATATGTAATATTATTTCTATCCTCCTAAAAAAATTTAATCCAATTTTACCCATTGGTGAGTTTTTATTAAAAGATATTAAAGGAATCTTTTTTCGTTTTTAGTACGAGGTACTTTTTGACTTTTCTGGCCAAAGTACAAGAAGAATGTCTTTTTAACTTATACAGAATGAATGGATTTTTATGATTTCATAGAACATTATTTTCATGAAGCTTCCTTTACAAGTTTTCATTTTTATTTTTAATCAACTTCTTTTAGTTTAAAATTTTATGACATGCTAAGAAAGGAAAAATGTTTTTGAAGTAGAAATGATATTTTCCTCAATAATGGTGTTCAAGTGTTTTATCAAAATTATTTTACATCTAAGATAATAAAGAGTTCTGTTTCTATCCATATTTTTACATTGATTTGATTATGTTATGATGGAATTAATTTTATGCTATCCTTTTATATTATATGGATTATGTTATGATGGCATGATATTTAAGAATACCATTTTTATTACATGGGTTATGATATGATGTATGATTTATGATTTTGTGTCACACATATTAATGGTTTGATTATGAGATGGGTGGGTCCTATATCTCCCTCAAATGCATTGGGTAAGGATTTATATCTCCTGAGATAGACATGGCTGGAATGGCATGTTAATCTGGTTCAGTGACACAGGACTGGAACGAGGAGTGAACTCGGTTCAGTAATGGACTTTGTCCGCAATGATAGTCTTAGAAATGAGTCGTGACTAATATGAAATGATTTTCAATGATTATGTGTATATGCCACAAAATTTCACGTTTTAAGTTATTATTATTGGGATTACATTTCACTACTATGATTTATCCCATGTTATGATATTATGATCTCTTTTACAGGTTAAGATTTTCAAAATGTTATGTTCTTATGAATATGATATGATTGATATTTCTTTTTTTTACCCTTACTGAGCATTTGAGCTAATCCTTTTGTATGATTTATTTTCCCCAGGTCTGGAAGAAGGATATTAAGTAGGATATGCCAAAAGGGAATTAAGATATGATGAAATAAATGGGAGACAATGTAGATGATTTATGAACCAATTGTTTTTGTTTCCCAGTTTCTAAAGACACTATACCAATATGGTCCTTTCATGGTTTTGTTATATGTTGTAATAAGTATGCTTTAATTCTGAAGTAATAACCATATATCTAAAGTATGGGTCATTATAGATCAGGCATCTTGCGGGATGGGTTATATTATTTGGGTTTTGGGATAGTTATATCGTGATTGTTGATTCTTCGTTTTTTTCTCATAGAAGAAAATTAAGGTAAACACGAACATCGATCGAGGTATGTTCCTCTTGATTGTTATTTTTCATTTCTCCCCTAATTCTTCATTCATCGCGGGCACGATTCATTTGGCATGTGGTCCAACATATCTCGTTGAATCAATAATTACACACATGTTTATTGTCTCAATGATCCGAAATTGTATATATGGGATCAGAATAGCATGATAGTGGTGTTATGATAAAAGTGGTGGAGAATCAGACGGTTTTGGAAACTCGATTTTTCATTCATCAGCACTCTTTGGTTTACAATAAAGAATGATGTGTAGATCCATTTTTTGAATGGATTTTATCATGTAACCCTATTGTTCATCGCTAGAGAGATCCATATGAGGTGGATCTATGATTTTCTGGGCGAGATGCGGCCATATCGATGGCCAAAGAACCAGAGATGATGTACATATTCCAAATATGGAATTCTATAAAATTCCACACTACACGGCTTTTAATGAGGAGAAACACATCATGTGGTCCCCTCATGGAATCACCTAGGGTTTTAGAGAAAGTTAAGAATCACGAGGCATCTAACTCTATCACAAGGAATGTGGTCACTCCCCAGAAACTCGATGTGTATCTCAGAGGGTACACAGACATGAATTAGGGTACATGGGTTGGAGCATGCCATGTACGCCCCTACATGGACACAGTATGGGAAATACATGGGCTAAGACCTTGTCCTGTATTAAGGGTAGATTGCATGGGAATCCAAAACACCATGTACTTCTATGCAGACATAGACATAGGCCATTTACACAGGTAGGATCCAGGGTCATTGGACACGATGTATAACCTTTCTACACAGCGTGTACTTACTTAAGCATGGATTGGAGCCCTTTTCCTCTATAAATTGGACAAGTTTCATTAGGTTTCATTCCCCTTATCCATTACCTTTGGGTTAGTATGGAATCACCTCCCACATATAAGACAATGATCCCATCCGAAAGAATTATGGGATAGAGTCATTTGAATCCCTCTGTGAGGCCCGGAGTGAGATCATATATTCATCTTCGCACCTTGAGTGGAGTTATTGGTATCATCGTGACCAAAACTATGTGGGATTTTATCCTATACTTACCAGTTTAATACATATTGAGTTGTTGGTATCACCCTATGGCCTTGGAAATGATCCCCATATGTGTACTGTATCTCTTCTGACCTTCAGTATGTACTTATAATGGTTAGACCTGATGGGAATTACCTCTCAGATAGAATTCATCTGTTTTATCTGACTTGGGAGTGTGTTCACCCAGATGATTCCTTTATGGATCCTTCGAGTTAGAATCCTAGGCTTACATATTATGGTTGCGAATTACCTCTAGACTACATGTCTTTGTTGAGTGTATCTAGATATTCTTCTTATATGTGTTGTAGACATATACCTATGTAGAACTAACTGAATTATTTTGTTGTATTATTTGTGGCTTCGGGGTGTTCTAC
This sequence comes from Viscum album, assembly GCA_963277665.1. Taxonomy (NCBI): domain Eukaryota; kingdom Viridiplantae; phylum Streptophyta; class Magnoliopsida; order Santalales; family Viscaceae; genus Viscum; species Viscum album. The sequence goes on from OY728126.1 coordinate 1,570,839,585, forward strand.
TGGGTATTTTTATACTCACCCCCACATAGGATTTTCCCACACGTGTCGTGTCTTATGTAAACAACTGACCAGACAAACTGTGGTGTGTTCCTGTGCCATCTAGATAACAATCCCGATATTTCTTTACAAGTTGGACTTGTTTTCAGACTCATTGTGGTGGGATTTTATTTGGCCCTGTTTACTTTCCTTTACTTACTCTTGTACTCTGGTTGTGGGATTTAGATGTATTCATGTGGTTGTTTAGTTGTTTTTACATTCCATCATTTTATAGGCTTGGAGATGTGTGTGTGTGTGTTTGTATAGGTACTTAGTCTAATGCCTCCCAGGTTAGTGATGTGCCTACTCAGCGCTAGTCTCTATCCCCTTACCTATTAAAGTTGTGCTTGGGGATTCGCATAATGGGCCCCATTGGGATGGGTCATGACAATATGTTTGAAAAAGATAAATTTAAAATGAATCAATTGTATATTCCTTTATATTATCATATCTTAATTTCTTAATATATAGTTCCAACTCTTTTTCAACCTTCTATCTAAAAATTTTGAATACCTCAATGGCTTTGGGATTGTGCTTAATGAAAATGACATTATTCATTTGAGATAAATAAACTATAAATGTAATGAAATAGAGATCACCTATTATAGAATTTTGTCTCATAATACCACATAAATCGGTGTGGATGAGTTCCAGTAGTCTGTTATAATAAATTTCTACCTTTTTTGAGATTTTTTAGTCATATTTCATTTCTAACAGGTTCCAAAAACATTATCACTTTCTCTTTTCAGATTTTTCAGATCTCTAATAACATCATACTTATAAATATTTATTAGGATTTTTTATACATGATTTCTATGACTTATATTCCATATCATATTCTCATCTTTTTAACCAAAGAAATAATAATTTTTTGGATCTCTAATTAAAAATCTAATTTCGTTGGTATTTTCTTGTACATGTGATCCTGACATACTTTAATATTTTAATGGTATATTATTCTTTAATGAAAATAACCTCATTCCCATCATCACAGATATTACTAACACATAAATTATCATTATTTAGATTTTCTATATATAAAACATCATTTGATATCAAATTTTGAGCTTCAATTTCACTCGATCCAACTTCTATTAATTTTATAGAACAATAATTTACAAAAGTAACTGCTCCCCCTTTATATTTCTCAATATTCTTCAAAATATTTGTATCAACTATTATGTGGGAGTATAAATAATGATCAAGAATCCATGATTTAGTTCATTTATTGGACTTCAATGCAACATCATCTAGATATGCATTTTATTTCATTGGATTCTAAATTATCTTTCCTTTCTCAGTATAGGTAATTTATACTAGATATATTTTCATTCATATTTCAAAAAAATGACCATGTTTTCCACACCTTCCGCATATTTCTCCAAGACAGTAAAAAATTTTATGACTTGGAAAATTAAAAATATTCCCCTTAACTCTTTACCTTCACTAAGAATCTAATTTCATTTCCTAAGAATAATTCCACCTAAATTATTTTCTCTTTATAAGTAATGAAAATTCACTAAAATGTGTAGGTTATATTACCAAACACTATAAAGAACTAAAAATATCCTTAAAATATGAATCTTCTATGAAAATATAAAAAATTACTGAAAAAATGTTATCCAAATTAGGTTATTAATATACTAAATGGTTTTGATTTTACTTGTGTTTGAAAATAAATGATAATCTTGAGTTTTTTATTTTATTATACTGGTATACTAAAAATTTTCTCCCTATTTTTCTTAGTCTATACTTGACTATATTTATATCTTAAACCATAAATTTTAGATAAAATATGATTACAATTAGTTTTATCATGTATAAATTTAACCTGATTACTTATGTAGTCCCCATTAAACAAATTGAAATATTTGACATTAACTTTAATAGAATTTTTGAAGTATTATTTCATATTTTTTGACTCATTATCAACTACATGACACTTATATTGTAACTTATATAAGTATTCTTCTTTTATAAAATGTTTGGATTCAATATGCTTCACTATTGTGTCAGGTTTAGCATATTTCAACTTGAAATTCTTGCCTTAATAAATGTGGTTTTCTTATTTCTTGACATATTCACTCTTCACTGTATTTAAATTATTATTTTATTTAATAATTTTTTTCTTTCCATTCTTGATAATGGTATTCTACCTTAGCAAAGCTTCTAAATCATCTCCCAATATATTTTTAAGCATAGTATGTTCTGATTCATCTTTCTCACTAATTGATGTATAAAATTATTTTTTAGCATAAGATATAAAATTAGTAAATTTCTAACTAGATTCATCATCTATTTGACTTACATATTAGTGGTCATATTCCTCCTATTTTCTCATCAAGATTATTCTCTTATTTATACTAAATATCTTCATGTTTCCTCCATCTTTGTTCTTTTGATATTTTACCCCACTTTATTCTTTGAGGTTTATCATCTTCCTCAAAATTCAAAATATTCTCACTTATTCTTTGGATGGTTTATGTAAAAATGTTCAATAACATTACATTTGTATCATTTAGGTGGAAATATTTATTGTTATCTTTCTATTTACCTTCTTAAACTTCATCAATATAAGTGAAATGATTCTATGATGGTCTTCATCCACTTCTCCATACCCAGATTTGCTTGGATTTACATCAACATATTCTTTGATTTTCATCTTCCTCATGGCCTCAAAATCCATTATATATTTGATATTTTTCGTGAAGTCTGGAATTTTTCTCATTTCATAATAAATGAGGATATTATGTAAATCATTAAGGGAAAGGTCCCCTCTATTTTCAAGAGATAATATCTTAGGATTAAACCTATCTCAAAAAATTCTCATTAGTTTCTTAAAAATTATTGTGTCATCAATCATTTCATCAAACCCTAAAATATTTATAGTGATTTATTAACTTTATTAAAGTAATAAATAATGATTTCTTCTTATTGTATATTGATATCTTCAAATAAGCCTCTCCAAATCTATAATTTAGCTGCCTTGGCTTTCAAATTTTCTTCATAGCCTATTTTTAATTTATCCCATATTTCATCAGTAGTTTTAAGTCCCGTGAATTTTGTATAGAAATTTTTATACAAGGACATAAGTATCTCATTATCTGATTTACCATAAACCTCTATGTTTCTTTTATCATAAAAGGATATTGGGGAATCCCTTTAAATGGGTGGAAACTCCCTAACTATTGCATATTTAACTTCCTTAATGAGAGATAGAAGATAGGGACACATCATATTATTATAATTATGATAGTTCTTTACATAAAATTTTGAAATAAATATACTATTAACTAAATTTATATTATCCATTATCATCATCTGATTGGATCTTAAATATTAAACACGCTCTAATACTAGATAAAGATCCTAGAAAAGTGTTTTTATGCTAAGAAGGGGTGAATTAGTGGATAATTATTTTTATGATTTATTATCTTTAAAATCAACCCCCATGACCTATTAGGATATAATATACTCAATTATAAAATCATTTCCTCACTCAAAAATTAATATAAAAAATGATATGAAAAACTAAATTTTTTCATGGATCATTCTTGGAGTGCCTACTTTTTTTTGTGTATGGTTAGTCTTCCAAACAAATAATTATTTACTATAATCAAAAGTGATTAAAAATATTCTTACTTGGGCATAGAATCACATAATGTATGTCTAGAGTCATAATATACTATGAAGTTTCATATTATGGATACAATGATTTAAAAATATATTGAGAAAGATTACTCCATATTCTCAATTTTTTAGAAAAAAAATGTTGTAGATATTTCTTCAAAATCCTATAAGATAATAAAATATATTTAGATACTTTATGAAGAACCAATTTTTAATATTTATCTAAACCTTGTTCTTAATCATCATTCATTAAAAACTAGGGTTGTAGAAAGTTTTTTTATCTTCATATTCTCCATCTTCAGGCTCTCCATTTTTCTCTTAATATCTCAATGCAAAGTTATAATTATCATAAAAAATGCTATAAATCATAAAATGGTACCAATATTTGTAAAAACTCAAAAATTAAAAATTAAAATAATTCTAGAAAAACATTTTTAGTTCAACATTATAGAGTCTCCATTCAACTAAATTATTCATTATAATTCTTCTCATTTCCTCATTCGGTTAGGAATAAAATCATTCTCTATGATCATTTAATATTATTTCTCTCAATTAACTACATATATATAGTTAATTTCCATGAATTTCTTTGTTATTTATTTCCTCTCAATTTAGTTTTTGAATAAAAAAACGTTAGGAAAACACTACATCTCAAAATCCATTAATAATAATTCACAAATGAATATTTTTTTTATTTTTCAAACACCCAGCTTATATTTATTCTTCACAATCCATAGGCTTTAATTCATATCACTATTACTTAAATAGTTTTTAATTATGAAAAACACTATTATAGCATAATAGATACAGACTAATAAATCTATAAAACTCAACTAGAATCATTTTATAACTAATTTAAAGTAATTATTTAAACTTCATATTATTAAAACATCATCAAAAAAATATTCTAAAATTAATTTATAAATATTCATCATGAATATGCTCTAGTTGAATCACTGTAAAAAAATCAGTTAAAGACCACTTGAATCTTTATCCATATTTAGTAGTGATCACATCTTTGTATTTCTCCGATGAATAAAATTGAATAAAAATTTAAATTTTATGTTTTAATAAATTAAATTCATCTATAGTGTCATCAAGTTTAATTCCCTTCTAGATATTGAATACTGGAATCTTTTATTTTAAATTAATTAAAATTCTCAAAATATCTCTAAGGCATGAAGTCATATGCATCTTTCACAAAGTCATACATGAGTACATATAATGTCTTACAGGATTAAATAAATTATTATTCAGTCACTATAAGGCTTATTATGTAACATCCCAACCCAACCCATTAGCTTAGGAAAGTCCAAAATACTACTAACCTTAGGTTATATCCCCCAAACACAAAGGCTAAAAATAAATTCCAAGGGTATATAATGATATTAGGGGATGTTTTACACATGTTAATACAAAATCTTCAACAAATATAATATAGTGTCATAATATAATGTGGGATATAAAAACAAAATAAAATTGAATACCATGATAATATGATAATCAAAGTAGTATAAGAAGACAATCCATAACATAAGTCTATAATCCTATAAAGACAATTCTAAATAGTCTTTGAGTGCCAAGGAGGTATTTCTCTATTCTCCATCACATGACCATCAACATACTCTAACTCCTAAAATATAAGATCACAACATCAATATTCACTTCCATTAAAGTATGGAATTGTACCATTAACTTAATCATGATAAATAGTGTTTTTATATACACCAAGGTGCACATAAAGGGGTGAGTATACAACCTAGTAGGAAAACCACAAGACTCCCCACAAATGTCACTAAAACAAAAAGAATGTAGCACATTTTTAGTATAAAGTATATGCTAGTATTATAAAATATTTGTCCAAGATATACATATACATAATTTTTAAAAATAAATCACACAAAGATCACACCCATGCTATGAATGCATGCACCCATGAAATACACCCAAACCCAATTCATCTCTCATCAAAGAGAGCCCTATGAATTGTCCAAATCATGAGTGGAAAACCCATCCCACCTGACCCAATTTTTTACATGGTGGTATAATCCCTTGTGCCCCAAAAATTTCACTATGACCATGTCTATCCTGAAAAGTCCCTTCAAATATACATATAAATACCAATTAACACATGCAATCTAGTGTACCCACATTAGAACCACAGTTATGTCCAGTCCGATAAGTCCCTTTCGAAATATATCACTAACGTACACTAAAAAAATATTATCCAAAACACCCTTTTATAATTTCATCAAACATATATTGGAGACACCCACAACCAATAAATTTAATTATAAAAAAATAAGAGAGTTTTTGAAGAGATTTCCATCATCAATTTTCATTGAAATAAGACCAGCATTTAATTCCAAGAAAACTAAGCCACCAAGTTCTAATAAATGTAGAGTTAGTGATAAGACAGATACCTAAAATGTGGTTTCCAATATTTAATCATGAAATGACTTAAAATATATAAGGAATATAAACCCTCTTATGATGATCCATAATAAAAGCCTTATCAAAAAATATCGCAAACCATAGATTCAGTCATAACATCGTAGGTCTAGGGTTTCTCTCAAGAGATAATGAAAATATAACAATGGGGAAAATGAGATGGGATCCTTAACTTCAATTTACTAGGTTCAATGATTAATGATACATTAAAATAAACCTCTGGAAGGTAATACTTCACCAAAATAACCTAAAACATCTTGGGTTCAAAAGCCTAATAATGAGGGTTTTATGATAAGTTTGAGTCTAAAAATATTTTTTTTATATTTCATTAATTAAGTTTCATGGTTAGGACACGTGGTTTGGAAAATAATGGGCCAACCATGTGAATGTTACTATACAATACTAATTGGTCACACATTTGGGCCACATAGTTTGTAAAATCATGCATCAACCATAAAAAAGTACACTATCCAAACATTTTAAAATTCACATGGTTACAACATGGTTTTATTAATCCATGAACCTTCCCAAAGAACTCACCTTTATCTCAAATGATTTCCTTGGAAAGATGAAAGGTTTCCCCTAACCATGCACCCTCTTGAACACTTCCAAAATCTTCTAAAACCGTCCACAAAATCCTAGAAACAACCCCAAGGATAAAATAACTTCAAAGTATACAATACAAATATAAATATACCAAAAACTAGAGGTGTTACATTCTCCTCACCATTATGCTTTCCATCCTTATAAGGATGGAGTTTAATGGATACTAAACACAATATTGGTCACTCATCCAACAAAATGGTATCATGATCTGATGACTCCCCCTAGACCCAATCATGCTATTATAATACATGTTCTAAATATATTAATCGACCTTGTGAGAAGTTGTTATACTCATTCATAGATATGATACCCATTGAGAATCCAAAGGGATATCTAACGCATTAGAAACATGATTCCCTGCACCCATGATATAGATCCTGACTCACATTATAGTTATCTAGATATATAGAGTAGGATACCATGTACCTTTATGACATAGAGAGAAAATGTTAAACATTTTAAAATCTCAATGATACACTTAACTATCTTAAAGTTCCCAATACACAAAGGAGTTAAGTAAACTTGCTTACATAGATGACTACCTCCTAATTATAAAAAGAAAACCCTTAAGAATACATGATCCCTCACCACAAATAATAATGGAATGAAATTTTTGAACCTAATAGAATATTTAAGTTCCAAAGGATTGAATAATAAATGATAAGGGGGTTGAATAGGTTTTTCACTTTTTATAAGTTTCAATAATTTTAAAACTTAACCTACGTAACCTATTAAAGTTCATATACTTATCATCTTTTAGAGGAAGAAAAAAACTCATGAATGAAAAATTAATAAAGAAAGTAATGAAATTGATATTTACATGATTTGGTCTCAGTGTGAGAACATACATCCTTTCCATATCCACTCCCATGGGTCTATGGAAATTAGCTAATTTGAATAAGTGACTATAACTTGTTCTAACTCTTATTAGACACCTTCTATCTCCTAATATAAATGATTTTACTAAATCTCATCAATTTAAAAAAAATTCGTTCAAAAAAATGAAAAATAATAATAATAATAACATTTTTCAAACTAATTGAGAAATGTTCCTGAGTCTAATGACCTTGATTCTGATGGCCTTCAATCTGATAAACCCATTCTAATTGTATCCATTTGATCAAATCAATATGATGCTCCCTTTATTAATCTACACTTCTCAAACTCTTATAAAAAACTATTTATTATATTCTTTATTCCATTAAACAAACCTTTCTTTTATTTGAAATTATGCTCTTCTAGTATTTCTAGTGAGTCATGATGCATCTGATTAATGAGTTGGGCAGGTGGGTCGGACCGGTCCCAAAACATGCTATTGTCTTTACATAGAGAGTTTGTATTTGAATAAGGTTTTTTCAAGCCTGGTTCCTAAAATCTAAAGGATCAACCTCTAAAATGTCGTGTTATTGTTGAAATATCTCAAAGTTGACAATCTGTTGGATTTTGAGTTCATGGAACCACCTCCTCAAGACAATATTCTTAACTCAATGTACTAGATGTGGGTCCTGGGTTCCCTTGAAAATGTTGGGTGGCTCACTGATATCGGGTGGAAAATGGTGGAGTTACCTTTGGACCCTCCACTGGCTAAGATGTTGCTAATGAGAGAATAACTGGAGTGTTTAAAGGAGGTTCTGAATTTTGTGTCTTTGCTTTCGGTACTATCAGTGTTCTACATACCCAAGTACCGAGACAAGGAGAGTAATTCTAGGAGGGAGAAGTTTTTTATGCCGGAGTCTGATCACTCGATGTTTCTGAATGTTTACCTAAAATGGAAATTGAATGAATGTTGTGGGGACAAGTTAAAAATTCAATTTTTATATTTTATGGTTTGTGGAAGGCCCAGGAGGTGAGGTCCCAGCTACTGGACATTCTCAAGATGTTGAAGATATAACTAATGTTGTGTGGGCCCAACTGAGTTGTTGTGGGGAAATCTATATGTTCTGCCTATTTCCATAACTCGGTGAGGTAAATGGGCATTGGGGAATGCATGAACTGCAGGATCAAAATGTCATGCCATTTTCACCCAAGTAGCATGCTATATGGGCTGGGGTACACACTAGACTATTTGGTGTGTCTTGAAATAGTTATGACTAAAAAAGAATACATGTAGTGTGTGACGGTTATATAGCCGTAGTGGCAAGATGAGATGGGGTTTATTTTTTTCTCTGCCAAAGTCTTAGATGTGTCAATGTTAGAGCATAACAAATGGAATATGGAGAGAATAAATTATACATGGTAGAGGATATGGATATCTTGATATGGGAGAGGGTGGAGGCTTAGAGGTAAGGTAGGAGGAAGGATAAGGAGAGGAGGGCTAAGAATTATCAACAGGTTTATATTCCTAGAATGAAGTCAATGGTGGAGGTGTAACTTCTGAAAGTGACATATTTGTTCATGGTGGATTCTATTTTGTAGTTCAAATTTCAAATTTTTAATGATACAGTTGCAGAGGTGAGGTGTTGTAGGCTGGGATTTCCAATGAAATTTTTGGTTGATATTCTATCCATGTTCTTTAGTGATGATGGTTTTGTTGTAGTGGAGGTTCTGAGTGTGCTAATATATGTTCAATGGTGGTCAATTTTTAGTCACCTTGATTTTCATTTGTGGAATGTGGTAGTTTTGGGGTTTGGAGTTCACGATTCTTGGTTCTACGTTTCTTTGTAACCTTAGGTTGTTAGTGTGAAACTTATTTTATGTTGTTTTCTAATTAATATTAGATATATTTAATTGAAAATATTATTCATTTCATAAGAAAAAAGTGACTTAGTTTATAGGCATATTAGAGTAGAAAAGGTAGGAAACTGAATAAAAAATCCAGTTAATCAAATTTCAAATCTCTGAAAATCATTCACATTTAAACTAAAACTTTACTGATTCAAAACCTCTCAAGATTTATTTAAAATTGTTATTTTTGAATATACTTACTTTTCTTCAATTTGATATAACTTCCTCATCTAAATATGATTATACTTTCTTCCTCTTCCCATTACGATATGATTATCTTCCTCATCTCATTATGATCTGACTTTCTTATAAGATGACTAATCAGTGTAATGGATCATCTGATTGCAAACTTGAACTCTCCCATAGCTTTTTCTAAAGTAAATACAACTCTTTTAGAATCCTTACACTTTTATAATTGATCTCCTTTGGATGAATCAGCATCAGAACCTGTGATAACTCCGATGTTCTGCATTTGATGTTTTATTAGTGTGAGGAATTCATTTGATGAATCGATATCTGTTCCTGATTCGATGTATAGGAATTTTCTTCTAGTTTGATGGATCTTCCTCAACTCCTTCTGACTGATTTTTCATTAAGAAATATTTCTCATTACGATGGAAAACTGATTATGATGTTTTGCATCTGATGATAACTCCATTAAACAACTTTGAAATTCTTCAAAATTTCATCAGATTTATTCATTCAGACTTTTGAAAATTTTTGTATGTAGTACTACTAAATCAGATATTCTATGTCAGGGTGTCTAGAATTGATAAAAACTATTCATAAACCTTCAATAGCCTCCATTTTTCAAAATATTTTATCATGATACATTATAATGATTTATGATAACTCTATGATTACAAAATCATCATCTAATTTAAGGTTAGAAAGTATGAAAACTTTATAACTCCTCGCTTTGCTTTATTAAAACATCCTCTTCAGCATCATTCTGACTTTATCACTCAAAAACATCTTACTTTCTAACCAATGTAGAGTTTGATGAATCTTTAACTCCATGCCAATGGATCTGAGTCTAATGGTGCATCTAATGAGAAGCACTATAGAACTTTTAGCTTCCATATTTCTTAAACCTTCTATGTCAGGTACTATTTAGTCCAAAAACCTGTGTCTGGAAACCTATTTTTGGAAAAAAATTATAAAAGATAAAAACTTTTCTCCTTATTTTTATTTGGATTCAAACATTCATATTTCTTACAAAACTCATTCTAGTATACTGGGTTTGATCCTAGAAAAAAATATTTTTTAGAAAAAAATATTTGTCAAAAAATAAAAAACATTATTAAAACAAATAATCATAAATTTTTTTCAATATCCCCCTTTATATTTATTGACAACACTCGTTAACAAATTTTTCAACTCTCAGACATTTTTCACCACTCAACTTTTGAAACAACTCATGGTTTTTTTTAAATTTTACCAAAACATATCCTTTCTCAGAATAGAGTGTCCTAACACCACACTAGTGGATAAATTAATATTTTTGAAGGAATTCCATCCCCTTGTGGAAATAAAATTATGCATCCATGTTAAGATAAAATTTCCTCAATTTTATTTTTTAATCATTTTTTTCACCCCCATTTTATGATATTCACAGCCTTAGATTCATAAAAGAAAGATAAATAAAAACTTCTTTTAAAGTAAAAGTTGTTACTTTCTCTCCCCCTTTTTAAATATAATACAAATCATGGTGGGTTTCATTTATTTATGAGGTTTAAGAAGTCATGGGAGGAGGGTGAACATGAATTTCTAGCCTAAATTACACAAATATATCTTTAGGCATGTCCTTTGTGAAAATATCATCAATTTGATACTTTGTTGAGATATATTTTAGCATAATATCTCTATTATAAACTTTTAATTTTTGTAAAATGAAACTTTATATAAGTTTGTTTTGATCTTGAATTTTGGTCAATATTTTTATAAAGATTAATGGAACTCTGATTATCAAAATTTATCCTCAGTTGTTTAGAAACTTTCACTTTCAAGTCTTCTAGTTGAACTTTCATCCACAACAATTGAGCACAAGCCTGAGTAGCTTCAACATATTCTGACTCCATTATTGTTAAAGTAAATGAACTTTATTTCTTCCCATTCCAACTCACACAAAATTCACCTAAGAAAAATATTCCTCTTAAGGTTTAATTTCTATCATTACAATCTCTATCCCAATCGTCATTAGTATAACCATGAAACCTCATCTCACAAATTTTTTTGTATAACCCATGTGAGTTTTTTCCTATTTCATATCTCAAAATTCTCATCACTACCAACATATTTGATTATTTTAGATTACTTTGATATCTGGGACACAAATTCATAGTATAAAAAATATCAAGACTTGAGGCTGTAAGGTAAAGTAGGCTTTCTATAAGCTTTTGAAAGTCTTTCTGATTCACATTTTTTCTAGACTCATCTTTACTCAACATTGTGCTCATAGATATAAGAGTATAAACTTCTCTATATTTTTCCATTAGAAACTTCTTTAATAATTTCATGGAATACGTTTCATGAGATAAGAAAATGTACTTTTTCTGAACTTTTAATCCAAGGAAAAAAGATAATTCTCCCAATATTTCCATTTCAAAATTCTTCTTTATTTCCCCAGAAAATTCTTTACAAACTTTTTCTTCCTCTACATAAAAAATTATATCATCCACATACACAATAACAATTATTGTGTTGGATTTAAATTCTTTCACATACAAGTTACTACCAAATTTCCTTTATAAAAATTCAACATTCTCAAATAGCTATCGAGTTTTGAATATCAAGAATATGGGGCATGTTTCAACCCATAAAATTCTTTCTTCAATCTAAAACCCATTTTTTCATCATTATCAAGTTGAAAACCACAAGTTTTCTCAATGTAAACTTCTTTATCAATCTCATAATGTAAGAAATATGACTTTACATCTATTAGATAAACTTTGAAATTTCAATGTTCGGCCACTGAAAGATTCAGTCTAATAGTTTCTGATCTTGAAACTGGGGAAAAAGTTTATTCAAAATCCACACATTCCTCATAATCATATCCTTTAAAAATAATTCTTTTTTTCTTGAAAATTCTAAATGATAATTTAATTTGTTTCTATAAACCCACTTAATTCTCATAATATTTTTATTTTCTATTCATGAAACAAGAACCCATGATTCATTTTTCTGAATCTGATCCAACTGTTTATTCATCGCATCCACCTATTCATTGTGTTGAATAGCTTATGAAACTTATTCATCTTTAACTTTTGAGATAAGTGAAGTCTGTTTTTATAATATCAACTTTATTTAGGAATTAACTAGAGCCTTCTGATTTATAATAATGTTCATGGACTCAATATGTTTTTGTAAAGTAGGAAATTTCAAATTTTCTCTTCCAACTGAACATTCATCATCACATGATTCTCCGGAATCTTGGTAAGGATATTGTGAATTACTTTCTCTATCATTGGAAATATCCAGTTTATCCTCCTTAATATTCTCAAAAACACTTAACAAGGAATTTTTATTTTCAATTACTTTCACATCATATGAATCCACCAACCTTTGTCAGTGTCTATTCCAAAATTTTTAACTTCTTCCATTCGGTTAATAACCCATAAAATTTCCTTACTCTTCTTTCTAATCAAACTTTTCTAGATCCTAATTTTTTATTTTATGTAAACATGGACTTATAAAAACTTTTAAGTACTTAAATGAATGTTTTTTTATACCAGATTTCATAAGAATTCATGTTAGTTTCCAGTCTCAATAAGAATCTATTTTGAAAATGTATATTATTACTAAAATATTTTTTCCAATAGAACTTTGAAATTTTTCATTATACTAAAATACATCTTCCAATTTCCACAAAAATTAAATTCTTTCTTTCTACAACTCTATTTTGTTTTAGATTATATGTATCACTATACTAATGTTTTATACAATGCTTTCTTAGATAAGTTTCATAATTATTTCTTCTAAATTAAGTACCATTATTTGTTATCAACTTCTTTATATAAACCCCCATTTATTTATCAACTTATTTTTGGAAAATCCTTAACATTTCCACTACCTCTGACTTATGTTTCATAAACATGTTTTTTTTCATATGAGTGAAATCATCAATAAAAGTACTAGATTATAAATATTCTTTTGTTGATTTATGTCTCATTAGCCCACATAAATCAGAATGAATAAGTTCAAGAGGTCGGTATATTGAATCTCAACTCTCTTATGAATTTTTTAATTCATCTTCCCTTTTTATAAAGTAACAAAAAAAATATTCATATCTTTCTTTCAATTCTATAAAATAACAAACAACATCAACTTTATATTTTTTTCATGCTTTTATACCCAAGGTTCCCAAGTATTTGGTGCAAAAAATTTTTTTTCATCTTCATCACTCAAGTAACATGAGTTATTAAACTCTTAATGTTGAAATATATTACCACTAGTTATTTATCCTTTTGTGATAGATTTAACATCTTTCATTCCTCTGATGATGAAAGAATATTTTTTAAAAATGACTTCTTTTCTATCATTATAAATTTGACATACACTAAGTAAGTTATGTTTTATCCCATAAAAAAAATAAAACATCCTTATATTTTAAATTTTATAATTCAATCTCAGCTGTTATGATTCCTATGATTTCTAAGGAACTATCATTACCAAAGGTAACTTCCCCTCCATCATTAATTTCAACCTGTTTCAAGATTTTTATATCACCTATTATATGTGAAGAAAAACCACTAACAAGTATACATGGTTTGTTTCTTTTAAATTATTTAAAAGTTGTATCAACAATAAAATATTTTTACTCAAATATATTCTTTTCAACTTCTTTTCCTTTTCTTCCATAAGAAACTTGTCCCAGAAGGAGTTTTGTACATTTTTGGATGAATGAATATCCTCATCATATCTTCCACAAACTTCTTCTAGGCATTCAAATTTATTTTTTTGTTGGAAGGTTTCTAATAACTTTAGTTTTTACTTTTCTAACTAATGTGGGTTAGGAAAGTTACTCATCCTTCTTTCACCATTGATTTCTATTTTTTCCAACCTTCTTCTATGAATTGATAAGTTATACCAAAAATTATAATCTCTCTTCCCATATATTCCACAACACCAACAATATCTATCAAATCTCGATTTTCTATTAAAGTAAGATCTTTCTATATATAAACTTTATTAAGATTGATAAATTATTTCATCTATATGATACTCAAGATGTGAACCATATTTCGTACTGAGTAAGTTTTAAACTTTTATATATTTGATAGTTTTCTCACATCTCTTCTTGATCAAAACTTCCCCATCACTTTTTTCTAAACCTAAAATGTTATATTAATCAGATGAAATGTTATTGTTTTAGTGAGTATTTCACCTAATTATTATTTTAAGCCTTATCATCAACATTAAAAGTCCCATATTTTACTTACAAATCTTTTTTAAAATTTTCATTCATATTCTTCAAGGTACTTTTGGACTCAATATTTTTTGATTGAAACTTGTTAAATATTTCTTCTTTATCTTCCAGCATCCTACTGATATCTTCAACCATATTTACCTATTCAAAAATTCATAGTTTGTTACTTAAGATTTCTTTCATGTGTTCTTATTCTTACCTGAAAACATATTTGTCACTTTTATAAACTTTTCCACTACCTTTATTTATCATTATAATTTCTTTCTTGAGAGATTTGTTCTGTTCAAGACATGCAAGAAGTTATGTTCTGATATGATACTCTCTGTAAGATTATTCACCTCGTTTTTCTTCACTATTTGAGGAGTATTCTATTTTCTCAACTTTTTCAAAAATTGTTCTAACATTTTTTGAACTTTCATCTTCTTAATAATTGTTCTCAGTTGAGTATGATTCAATTTTCTTACTCAGTATACTCATTTTGTCTCCAATGAACTTATTCTTATATTTCTTGGATGACCTTTCTTCTAAATAATTTTTTTCCACTTATTCCATTGATATTTTTATCATAATCTTCTTTATATTCCATAACTATATTCTTGGGTAAATTCATATGAAAGTGTAAAATTCCACCACACTCAAAACAATTTAGAGGAAGTTTACATCTATACTTTCCTCTTCGATAGTTCTTGGACATAACTGATGTTATTTTTTCATTTAACTCATCATCCTATTTATCTTTAAAGTCACAAAGATAAACATATTCAACACCTTGAATTTTCATTTTTCTTATATATTCAAAATCCATTTCATATATTATCTTCTTTTCAAACATTCTAAATTTTCTCATTTCATAAGTAATAATAAATCTACACAATTCATCAAGTGATAAATAATTAGTCTCCTCTAAAGAGGAAATTTTAGAATCATACCAATCCAGAAAGTTTATAATAAGTTTCTTCACAATTTTATAATCTTTCAGGACATCACTGAATCCTATAATGTTGCAAACAATTTCATTTACTCTATTTAAGTATTCATCAATTATTTATTCATCTATCATTCTTATGTATTCATACTTATTATGCTATATTTTTAGATTTTCTTCCTTAACCTTACTATTCCCTAATAAAATACGTTCTATCTTGTTCCACATACTCATTGATGTTTTGATTCCCATCCCCTTAATGTAAAAAAATTCTAATAAAGACATTAGTATAGAATTTCTGTCATTTACATAAACATAGATATTTATTTTATCTTTAAAAGTTAGTATGGAATCCTTCTTAATAGGCGGAATCCCAATTGTAGTAGCATCAACAACTTCCAGACCAAGAGATAGGAGATAAAAAATCATCCTATTTTTACATCCATAATAATTTTTCCATCAAATATTGGAATCCCTATAATATTGATATGATTGAGATTATCTATGATAATTATTTAATAAGGGTACCTTTTCTCTGATAACAATTGAAATTACAAAGGATCGAATAACAACTGATAAGAGAGTGCTAAATCATCTTTTAACTTTTTATAAGTTTCAATAATTTTAAAACATAACCCCTACAACTTATTAAAGTTTACATCCTTATCATCTTTTATTAAAAACGCATACATAAAAAAGTAGGAAAGAAATTAATGTGCATGAGATTTTTAAGGTTTGGCCTCATTGTGAAAACTTACATCCCTTCCATAGTAACTCTCATGGGTTTATAGAAATTTACTAATTTGAATAATATAATACAACTTATGAAAACTCTCATTATACACCTTATATCTCCCAATGGTAATGATTATAATATCTCCCAATAGTTTAAAAAGTTTTCTTACAAAAAATTAATCCAAAAAAATAATAAATACTTTGTTCAAACTATTCTACAAAAGTTTTTTTTATCCCATGAAAAATTTTCAATGAACGATTGTAAAGTGATTCTATTTATAGTCATATCAAAGTAAAATATAATGAAAACTGAAAAACATTTCCCACTTACTCAGATTTCAAATCTCTAAAATTCACTCACATTTAAACTTTGACTTTGACTACTTCAAACCTTCTTAGGATTTCTATAAAATTAGTATTTTCAAATATACTAAATTTTATTTAGTATAATATAAATTCCTCATCTCACTACAGTCTGAAATTTTTCCTCTTCCCATTAAAATCTGATTATAGTCCTTAGCTCATTAAGATCTCACTTTAATAGCATATGACTTATCGATGCCATATCTCATCTGATTGTAAACATGAACTCTCCTCTTATTTATTCTTAAGTAAACCCAACTCTTTTTGAATCTTCACACTTTAATAATTGTTCTCCCATTGATGAATTGGAATTAGCAACATTGATCACTCCTATGTTCAGTATCTGGTATATTATCAGTTTGAGGAAATCATTTGATGAATCGGTGTGTGTTCCTGATTTGGTGGATAAGCATCTGCTCCGGTACTAGTATATCTTCCTAAGAACCATCTGATAGAATTTTTATTGCGACATATTTCTATTTATGATTAAAAAATCATTAAAATTTTCTACATATAATGATAACACCATTTAGAAACTTTGAAATTATTCAAAATTTCATTGTCTTTACACATTCAAACTTCTAAAAATTTATGTGTCTGGTACTTCTGAATATGATCTTTTGTATCTGGGTGTTTGGAACTGATACAAACTATAAAGACACCATTAACACCCCCCATTATTCAAAATATTTTTTCACAGGACCTTATCGTGATTTATGAGAACTCTATGATCAAAAAATCATTATCTGATTTAGGGTTAGAAAGTATGAAAACTTTATAACTCCTGAATTCACTTTCTTAAAACATCCTCTTCTACATCATTCTGACTTCCGTACTCAGTAGATTATTACTTTCTAATTAATGATGAGTCCAATGAATCTTGAACTTCATGTCGATGGATATGATTTCAATATTTTGTCTGATCAACAACTCTATATAAGTTCTAGGTTTCATATTTCTTACACCTTCTGTGTCTGGTACTGCTCAGTCTGAAAACTTGTATCTAGAAACCTGTTTCTGAAAAACAAATTTATGAAAGATAAAAACATTTCTTCCCTTTTATTTTTAGATTCAAAAATTTATCTTTCTTACAAAATTCATTATGATGGACTGGGTCCAATCCTAAAGAACAAAAACATTCTTTTGAAAAAATGTTAGTTGTCAACAATTACAAAACTTTGTTAAATCAAATAATCACAAAATTTATTCAAATATTAACACATTAGACACAAAATACATGATTCTTAACATTATTCAATCCCTTTAGTGGTTAATTGTAAAATTCCTAGTCTAGGGAAAACTATCGTCTAAAATCCACCTAAGTAGTGGTGTTGGATAAAGAAGACAGTAAAATGTTCCAAACCGGACCATGTAAAGAATTATAGGATGGTTGAAGACAAATAGAACCTCTACTAAAGGTAATCAGACCTCCCATTAACTATTAAAGTTTAAACTAATAACTTAAAGAACAAATTCCAAGATACAATAATTTCATAAAATTCTCTTGGATATAAGGTGGAATATAGTACTCCCGGTTAAATTGGATTTCAAGGGTTAATGCAGTGACCACTTAGGATGAAAAGTAATACTAGGGTATCTCTCAAAGGTGATATCAATATATAAACCTTGGAAGTTCAATGTATTATAGACATGCCCCACTATAATATATTTGGAAACATCAACCCCTAAATTGAGAGAAATTATGTTGAATCAAAAATTTGACTACCCCTTAGGCATTTTAAATAAACTGATGTGAAATCCCATGATATTTTACACCCATGTACTAAGGTATATGTAATAACTACAACAAAATCAATGGTAGTTAGTTCATTAAATTAAATGGCATACTTTAGAATACCCATATGACAATCTAGTTGATTAATAATAGTTAATCCATTATGAGACAATAAAAAACTAGAATTGGATCACCAAGCATAAGAGAAATTTTTTTATTCTTTTCCCACTCACTGATAGATCCCCTTATTTAAGGTTTAACCTAATGGTAAGGATACCAGTATATGATATTCAAATTTCTTAGATTTGGTATGTGATAGCCAAATAATTCTAAAATAAACCATTTTTCATGTACAATTAATATTCATCAATTAGATTTTATATATTTATAATCATTATAATAATATTATGAAATTTTTTAATTAAAATTAAAATGATTTATTTATAAAAAAATTTGGTTTTCATGAATTATATGGTTTTATTTAAAAATATAATTTATAAATTTTAGAATTTAAAAATGAAAAAAGGATTAAATTTTTGAATCTATCATTTGAAAATTATTTGAGGTTTAATTTTTTATAATTTTCTAAAAGTTTTATTTTTCAAATGAATGGGAAAAAAACTTATTTTTATTGAAACTGTCTTTTTATTTCAAGAATTTAAAATTTTTATTTTTAATAAATAGATTTAATTTAAAATTTGTTTATTTATATTATTAATAATCCAATTTATTTCATTGGAATAAATTTTATTCTCAATTTTTCTATAAAAACGTTTTATACTTAAGATAACATTTTTTCACTTTTCATCCCATTTTGTATGTTTAATTTTAAATTAAATTATACTAATTATATGAATTTAATTTGATAAGATGGATTATATATTTGTAATAAAAATAATTAAAATTATTTAATAAGTTTAAATTAATTATTTTTCATAATTATTTGTAAAAATAGTAAAAATATGCTACAATGTTTAAGGTTAAAACGGTTTTACTAACGGGGTTAAACTAAAGTGATAAGGGTTAAAATAAACTAAAATTTTGTATAAATCCTATTTTATGGTTTTATTTAAACCCTTATAACCTTATTATCTAAAATTTATCGTTTATGGGACACTTTATCATGAAAATTACTTAATAATATTAAATACTTTCAAAAATACCAAGTGTGTCATTTCCCTCGCCTATAAAAGGACACCCCCTCTCCTCTATAATATACACTTAAATTTCTATTTTATCTATCCAATAACTTTTTAAATACCTTAATAAAATACATCCCCATGTCCTAGAGGTTTTATTATTGTCATAACACTAACCTTTCAAGGTTTAAGGTGTAAAGAAAATGATATTTTTCGAATAATAAATATAGATTTTAACGGAATATTTTAGTTTTATTGGTTCTTGTAACTCTAAAAAAATATTAAAACCATTTTTATATAATTAAATAATCATATAACATATAATATGATGTTATTATATGTATTCCTTAAACTTAATTTATCTCCTTCTTCATTTAATGGGAAATGAAACCAGCGTTTATGTGTTCAGTGGACTACCGCCTCAAAAAACTATGTATTATGTTTTCTATAATAATATCTAATGGATGGTAAAAATTATTTATATAAATTATATAATATTATATATATTATATAAATTCTATTCTATTATGTTATAATAAATTTCTTACTTCTTTATTTATAATCCAAATAAAAACATTGCATGTGCGTATTTGCAGACTATCACCTCATGAGATGATGAATTTTATTTTCCATAACCACCTCATGTAAGAATTTATATTGCTGGATTTAAAGAAATAATATGATATTTATTATATAATTATAATTATATAAATATAAAATAATAATTAACTTTTTTCCCTCGTGTTTGTTGAAAAATGGAAACATTTTTAATGCATGCATACAAACTACCATTTCCATGACTATAAAATAACTCATTTTTCATAACCATATTATATGGTTGGTTTTAAAAGTAAAAATAATGAAAAAAATATAATTATATAACTATTTAGATTCTATAAATGATATAATCATGATTCATTTGACCATATTCAATTTACCAAAGTCATTTTGAAGATACGATATGAATATCATCAAAACATATGATGTGAACTTGATTGATTAAAAATTTTAATATAACATGGTGATAAATAAAATAAAAGGAATAATAAATTTTAATATGTTACTAATAAATTCAATAATTAACATTATTTTATTTTTCCGGAAAATAAATAACATATGTGATGATCAGACCTGATATAAGAGACGTTTTACCTTAAACTACATTTTAAATATTTAAAAGATTTATTTTTCTAAAAAACTTCTTCCATATACATATTCTATAAAATTATGAATTATTTTATTTTTTTTATAAATAAATTATAAAGTAAATTTTATGTCTCTTTTGACTTTATTTAAAATGTTTTCAAAATGAATCTTTTATGTATTTTATATAGAACATTTTGAATTTTTTTGCAAAGGGAAAAAAAGAATGTTCTATTTTAATGAATACATTGAAAAGTTCATTTCCCATTTCCCTAATCAATATTTTATATTTGGATTACTTTATAATATTCCATTTTTTCTTCAAATAAAACACTATATTCCCTTTTTTCAGGGTATTTTATTTTGGAAAATGGGTTTTAAAAGGAAAGGGTATTTCAATATCAAAAAGTGTTTTGTATGTGGGTTAAAAGATTTTTTCAAGGTTTTTATGTTGAAAAGGTGAAAGATTAAATTTTTTATTTATGATATGATACTTGATAATTATATATTATATCATTGATTCTAATACATATTATATGACTGGTGTTCCTGATATATCTCTCCAGTGCATTGGGTAATGTTTTTTGTCTTAAAAGGAAATAAGGAGGAAGTTAACTGAGGAGGTTTCTCTTATAAATTAAATTTGGCTCTAGTTGTTTCTAACAGGAGTGAAAAAGGTTATGAATACAATTCTCTAACATTACTATAAGAATTTCATTGTGTTTTTAATGGGTTTTAAGATTTTTTATATAAAAAAAATTCCCCATGTGGATATGATTTATTTTATATTCTCAAAGGGTAATGTTAAAAAGGTAAACATATTATGGGTTTTCATATTTTTCACTGGACTAATGGATTTCTTAATTTTATGGACTTTAATAATATTTTTGTATCCATCCAACATTTTTAATTTTTTTACCTATTTTAATGATGAAGAAAAATAAATAAGAGGTCAAGTTGAAATTGATGAAGTTTTTCATGAAAAGAAAATGTTTTTTATTTTAAAAGTTTTATATTTTGATAGAATTAATACTAATTAGAAGTGACTAATTTATAATGTATTGATTTTTTATGTAATATTTATGACATAATAACCTAAAACTCTAAACCTAAAATGTATTTGTTAATTAAAGAATGTGAATTATAGTATAAAGACTCTAGATTATGTAATGTTTTAAGGTGAGGTCATTATAGTTTGTATCTGAGTGAAAGTTTAGACAAATTTATATGTTAGGAAAATTTTAATAGAATACCATTAAGAAATTATAAATTATGGTTAAGTTAAAATGATATATAATTTTAAGATTACTATATTTTATTAACTAATCTATGTCTCTTCAGAATGTTTTTATATAGAGGAAACAAGGAAGGTGAAGTGTGAAGTTTTCAAGAGGATAATTTCATTCAAAATTAATAGCCATTAATGGCTATAATAATAAATGATTAGTTTTTTTAGTGATATCCAAGTTGACATAGGTTATAAATGGTGGTGGTATCTATGTTAGAGAGAAACCAGATTTATCATAGGATAATGTGTCCATTGTAGGGCATTTTATGAAAAATCACCCTATAGGTTTTGGTGGAACCTTATATCCAATAGAAGTTGAAGGATAGATCAGTACTTTATAAAATATATTTTAATTCATGGGATGTTTATAACATCAATAGTTAACTCTTAATATTTACCATTTTGATGGTGAAGTTGATTAGTCATGGTTATTAGATAATAATATCATAGAGAGAGAGCGAAATGAGTTTAATTCCCTTGAATGGGATAAATTTAAGAATACTTTCTTATATAAATATTTCCCAAAGGTTTTTCAACTCCAAATACAGAAAAAAATGTATTAGAATTAGGGAAAAAATATGAGGATTTAATAACCATGTATAATGAAAATTTTACGAGGTTTTCTAAGTATGCACCAAATTTTATTCAGGACCTTAATAGTAAAATTAATGGATGTTAATAAAGATTGAAACCAATTTTATGAATATAATTTTACTCATGATAATTTAAAAGTTATGAGAAATTTATTTATAGTTTTGAGGAAGTTGAGATAGAGTTCACTAACACTTATGTTCTTTGAGATGAAAAGAGTAAGAATTTGTCAATGTGTTAATAAATATAGAATTATTCAACTAATAAATATAGAGGTAAGCCCCTGACATGTGACAAGTGTCATAAATAAATTTTAGGGAATATTTTATAGGATCTAGAAAGGGTTATCAGTGCGGAAATTTTGTTCATAGGGCTCATAGATGTGAATATAAGAGTGTTAAACAATCCAAGAAGGGGTAATTGATATCTAGCCAACGATGAGATTTATTAATTGAAATGATTTGGGTAATTATGTTAACATGATTTCCAAGTTAGTTACACATGATATAAATAATCAAAATTTAATGCAAAAAAGGTGTTCCAAAATCGTTTTCCACTATTATGTTTTATGTTGGGACATCAAATGAAGTAGTTATAGGTAAGTTACTTGTTTATTAGAATTATATTGATTCCATGTTTGCCTCTATATATTCACATTCCTTTATTTCTGTAAATATTTTATGTAAAATAGAAATATCACCTCATGAAAAGAAGATATAAAATTTTGCTAAAATCTGGGTGTAAGTATTAAAGTAACCAAAATTATAGTAATAATCCTATTTTTATTATAGGGATGGTTTTTCCTATAAATCTTATTGAAATTTACATAGTATAGTTTTATATTATTCTTGGTATGGATTATATTTTAGTTTATCATTCTAAGGTATATTTCATAACAATTTAATTTATATTCAATGATTCCATTCCTTTGATAATATATCAATAATATGATAAATTGATTAAATATGTTAGTGAGAGTTACCTAACTCATGTTTTTACAAAGAAAAAATTTTTCCATATTAGTGATGTGCTAGTAGTGAATGGATATATATACATATTTCCTTATGGTTTTCATAGAGTTGTTCCAGGTTGAGAGGTTGAGTTTATTGTTGACTTAGTTATTAATTATAATCCAATTTTAATACCCCCTTATGAAATGGATAAAGTAGAAATTTTGGAATTCAAAAAATAATTTACAACGGTTTCTTGGTAAAGGTTTATTTCTTGAAATAACTTCACCATGGGGTTCTTCTATTTTTTTTTTAAAAATGGTCCAATGTGGCCTTGTTTTGATTATATATCCTTGAATAACATCGTTGTTAAGAATAAATATCTTTTTCATCATGTCGATGATTTGTTTTATCATCTCTAGGGAGAACACCAATTTTCAAATATTGATATCAGGTCAGGATACCATTATTTTAATGTGAAAGAGTAATATATTCTTAAGATAATGTTTCAGACTAGATATGGGAATTATGAGTTTGTGGTTATTCCCTTTTTGTTGTCTAATGCACTAACTATATTCATGGATCTTATGAATAGTATTTTTTACATTACTATTTAGATAATTTTTTATTGTGTTTATTGATGATATTTTTGGTATATACTAAAATTCATGTGGTCATGAAGGACACAAAAGTATTGTTTTGAAATCCTTAAAAGAAAATATTCTATATGAAAAATTTAGTGAATGTAAATTTTTATTATGGTAAATTTTATTCCTCAGCCATATTATTTGAATATATTGCATAATTTTTTATAATTCTAAATCTAAAGTGGTTGAAGAATGTCCAAGACCAACAAATGTCATAAATATTCACATTTTTCTTATAATAATGGGTTAATATTAGTAGTTTATTGAAATATTTTCTTGTTTATCTATACCACTAACTAAGTTAACTAAAAAAGGAGTTAAATTCCTCTAGATGAAAGGGTGTGATGATTGTTTCTAGGAACTAAAAGGAAGATTGGTGAATTCTCCAGTTTTGTCGTTGCCCTTAAGAAATGGTAAATTTTTTATCATAAGTGATTCTTCTTTAAAGGGACTTGGTTTTGTTCTAACAAAGATTGATTGGGTAATTTCTTATTATTAACATCAATTGAAATATCATGATTAAAATTATCCTACATATGATTTGGTACTAGCTATTATAGTTTTTGAATTAAAATTCTAGAGGAATAATTTATATGTAGTAAAGTGTGAAATATATACTAATAGTAATATTTTGAGGTATATATTAACTTATTAAGAGTTTGGATTTAGGTAGAGAAGATGGATCAAACTGATAAATAATTAGGATTTCATGATTCATAGCCATCTAGGAAAATCAAACAAATTAGCTGATGATTTAAGTAAAAAAATATAATGAAATATTAACCATACTACATTTAGAAAATGATCCTTTGGTAAATGATTTAATGAATGATGTCCTAGAAATTGTTCGTGTAAAAAATTCCTCTGTTTTGTTTTAGGTTTTAGTATACTATTCATTATTAGACATAATTAATCCAACTCATAAGGTAGAGAATGTTTTTAAAGAAAAGATAAAAATGGTAAATAAATGTAAGTTACTTGAACTTAACATTGACAAGTAAGGTTTTTTATATTAAGAAAAAAGGTTTTATGGTTCAGCTATCTCCCAATTGAAAAGGGAATTATTGAGATAATCTCATATCCCTCCCTTTTCTGTTAATCTTGGTAGTACTAAAATGGATAGAGACCTTCATCAGTATTACTGGTTAGATAGAATAAATAAAGTTATTATAGAATTTACAAAAAAATTGACTTGAAAATAGATTAAAGTTGAATGAAAATTAATGAAAGGGATGCTTTATCATTTTTTAGTCCTAGAGTAGAAATGGAAAAATATACCTATGGATTTCATGGTGGGATTTCCAATGGAATCTTGAGGAAATAATTCAATTTGGGTTATTGTTTATGATTAACTAAATCTACCTATTCCCTTTATGTTATAGATATAATGTATTTAGATTATTTTTTTCAACTATATCTTAAGGATATAGTCAAGTTATGTGTATTTCCTCACTCCATTATATTTTTCCATGACCTATGTTTACTTCTAATTTTCTTAAATAACTTTAGAAATTATTGTGTTCTGAATTAAATTTTAGCACCACTTTTATCCATCGGTATGATGGAAAGTTATAGAAAAAATAATAATTTAAAGGATATGATTTTATCTTGTTCAATGGATTATCAAAGAATTTAGGATCAACATCTATCTTTGGTTGGGTTTTCTTATAATAGTAATTTTCATTCCATTATATAGATGGCATATTTTAAGGAATTATACACAAAGCGGGGTGAGACTTTAGCTTGTTGGGATGAAGTATAAAATTTAAGTTATTGGGGATAGAGTTTTTAAATTAAAAGGTTTATAAGTTAAATATGATACAGCATCATATAATATATCCTCATAGTAAAAAATTGTTTTATAGATAATCAGTAAAAATATTTTTCTTTTGAGGTAGGAAATCATGTTTTTTTAAGTATATCCATAGAAAATTGTTATAAATTTTGGTAAAAATGGAAATTTAAGTTCACAAGTCATTAAACCATATTAAATTATAGATAAATTTTATTCAATTTCTTAATTCGTGGACTTCTATCTAAGTTTATCCATTGTAAATGATGTGTTTCAAGTTTCATTATTTAGGAAATATATATCAGGTGCATCTCATGTTTTGAGCCCTGAAGTATTATAGTTGGAAGAGAATATTTCATATGAGGAACAAACCTATTTATATTATTTACCATGGAGAGTAGGTTTTGAAAAATAAATTGATTTAATATATTAAGTTTTTCTGGAAAACCCATATGATTGAAGAAGAAACATGAGAATCGAAAAATGATATGAGGGAAAGATTTCTCTACTTGTATAAATAGTAAATAAAATTGTAATAATGCAATTTAGAAATGGGGGTAAGAGTTTTACAATCCAGATAATGTTAAATTAATTATTTTTAATGTCTTATTTATATTTATGAACTTTAGTTTATAGTGTTATATTCATTATAAGATTATTATGTAATTTTTAACCAAATTAGGTTTCCAAGCATTATATGGTTTTGTTTAAAATATATAATCTATATATTATATAATTTTAAAATATAAAAAGGGATATAATTTTTTAATATATCATTTAAAA
Source organism: Viscum album (assembly GCA_963277665.1). Classification (NCBI taxonomy): domain Eukaryota; kingdom Viridiplantae; phylum Streptophyta; class Magnoliopsida; order Santalales; family Viscaceae; genus Viscum; species Viscum album. The sequence continues at coordinate 1,570,866,551 of OY728126.1, forward strand.
ATTATATTAGGATAATTTTTTTAGAATTTTCTGAAAATTTTTATTTTTCAAATGAATGGTGAAAATTACTGATTTTTATTAAAAACTATATTTTCATTTCAATCATTTAAAAAGTTACATTAAGTTTTAAAATTGTTTAAAAGTAAAATTAATTCAGTTATATTACTAATAATATAATTAATTTCATTGGATTCAATTATATGCTTGATTTTGGTATAAAAACGTTTTATACTTAAGAAGTCATTTTTTCTAGAAAACCACTTTTTGTCATGTTTTACAGGTTTAATTTTAAATTAAATCACACCAATTTTTTAAATTGAATTTAATTAAATGGATTCCATATTTTAAATTAAATAATTAATAATATTTAATAAGTTCAACTTAATTTTTTGTCATAATGAATAGTAAAAATAATAAAAATTTGTTACCATGGTTAAGGTTGAGACATGTTTACCAGAGGGGTTAAACTAAAGTGATAAGGATTAAAATGAACTAATTTTTTTTATAAATACTATTTTATGTATTTATTTAGTCTCTTATCACCTTAGGATCTAAATTTAATTGTTTACGGGACACTTTTCCATTAAAGTGACTTAATTGTATTTAAATACTTTCAAAAATACCAAGTGTGTCCTTTCCCTCACATATAAAAGGACGTCCCCTGTCCTCTACTATGCACACTTAAAGAGCCATTTTTTTGTCCAATAACTATATAAATATCATACTAACATTACTACCCATTTTCTAGAGATATTATTTTTGGAATAAAACCAACCATAGAGTATTAAGGTGTACAGAAAAGTAAGTTTTCTGAAGAAGAGGTATAGCTTTTAACCAAAAGTTTTAGGTTTATATCTGCTTCTAACTACTAAAAAATATTACACCATTATTATATAATAACAAATATATCTATAATATAATAATATTTTATTATTTTCATTTATTGAACTTAATCTATATCCTTATTCATTTAATTTTAAATGAAACCATTATTCATATATATAGTAGACCACCGCCACACGAACTGATGTAATTTTTTTACCATCAAAACCTCTTTTGGATGGTTAAAATGGTGGATATAAATAATATAATATTATATATATAATATAAATTCAATTATATTATGGTAAAATAAATATCGTAATTCTTTATTTACAATCCAAATGATAAATAAAAACATCACATGTGCATATGGGTGAACTGATGCCCCATGAGATGTTGTATTTTATTTTCCACCACTGCCACACATGGATAGTTAAATAGGAGGATTTAAATAAATAATATTATATTATTTATATAACTATAATTATGAAAATATAAAATAATACATACCTTATTTTACTCATGTTTGTTGAAAAATGGAAACATTACTTATGCGTATGTACGACCAACCATCTTCATGATTGTAACGTAATTCATTTTTTATAAATAACATTCATGGTTGGTTTCAAAATTATAAATAATGTATAAAAATTATAATTATATCATTATTAAGACTCTTTAAGTTATATAATCTTGATCTATTTGACCATAGTCAATCTAATGAAGTCATTTTGGATATATGATCCAAATATCTTCAAAACATATAATGTGAACTTAATTGATTAATTAATTTTATATAACAAAGTAATAAATAAAATAAAAGGAATAATAAATTTAAAAAGTTTATTAAGAAAATAATTTACATAACTTTATTATTCAGGAAGATAAAGAATGTAGGTGATGAGTCGAACTTGAGGTAAGAGGTATTTTACATTTAAATCATGCATTAAATATTTTAATGTTTTTTATAAATATTTTTCTTCCATTTACATATTATTAAAATTATTTTATAAATTTATTTACATGGAAAATAATTAATTATAACGTATTTTTTATGATACATATGATTTTCTTTCCATGGTTTTCAAAAGGAATCTTTTTAAATATTTTATACATAATGTCTTGAGTTTCTTTACAAAAGGATAAAAGTAATGTTCTATTTTAATGTATATGATGCCAATGGATTTTCCTACAACCATAATTGATATTTTATGCTTATATTACATTATAAGTTTCCATGTTTTATTCAAATAAAACCCCTTCTTCCCTTTTTTTTGGGTATTTTAGTTTAGAAGATGGTTTTTAAAAGGAAATGGTATTTTGATATTGGAAAGTATTTTGTATATGGGTTAAAAAGAGATTTTAAAGGGTTTTTTTAAGAAAATGTACAAGATTAAAATATTTTATTCATGATACATTACTTTATAATTATATATTTGACCACGTTGTCATGACACATCAAATTGATAGTGATTTAAAGAAGATTTTGTAGTCTAGGGAAGATGTAAGGACCCGACCCCGGTTGCTCGGAGTTGGTACCTTATTTGATTACGTTGGCATACATACAAGGAATACGAATCCTGAAGGACCAAGTAGTTTAGACAAATGCTCAGTAAGATTAAGAAATATAGCGGAATATAATATAAACATTAGAGAGGGTAAATAATTTAAAACACATTCCTTTAATAATAAACTTTCACACATTATGGCAGGAATATGAGGTGAGTAAATAATGTCATAATAAAACATAATCATGGGTATTATACTAGTCGAATAACCACATGAAATATCAATATCTGAACTCATAATGATGGAATGCATAAATCCAGACATTCTGAAACATTTTTTCAAGGCCTCGTCTAAGACGTATAATGATTAAGGCCTCGGCCAAAATCCATATCACATTAAGAAAGGCCTCAGACAATTCCTCGTTTAGTTGTCTCATGAGACCTACCGATGCATCTAGGGGATATATAAGGCCCCACCCGTCCCATAATATGTCCAAGGCATTACTCACATGATCGGGGATAAACATAAAAAACATATACATTCATATTGAAACTATCATATCAAATGTAACAAACTTTCCCCAATTATTGAACATAAACCCTAACCATTCGGAATAATATGGTGAATGGTTTTAGGATAGATCATCCACAAGAGAGTTATTCATAAACCGTTAAATAAAATATGGTATATTAATTCATAAATTATTAAACCCAATAATACCATGGAATCAACAAGAGTGTTAAATTAGACGAAAACACTCCTATAAAATCATTAAGCAATTCTTGAGATAAATACTCTTTTATTTTGAAAAGAGGAGTTATTTTGGAAAAATATTTGTATAAAACCATAAGTGAGGTAAGATAGTATTTTCATAATAAAATTAGCGATTTTATAAATATAAAGGTTTCCAAAAACAGATCATAGAGTGCCCTTGAAAATAGGAAAGAATTTGAGAAAATCCCTTGGATCGGGCTTGTATTTTGGAAACAACTTTGAAAGTTCCTTTAAAAATGTTTGAATATCCATAAAATAAGGAAGGTTTATGGTTTTTACACATATATATGATACTCAAACAGAATATATGATGAGTATATAACAATAAAAAATAATTTCATTGAGGTAATTAGACAATGAATGTATCCTGAATGAAAATGGAAGTTCGGGTGGAAAAATCCTTACCTTAACTCCAAACGCGTTCCGCTCTTGTACTTAAGCTCCTGTAATATGAAATTATACTTTTTAATAACTTATTTGAGAACCTATTAGACATTTATTTATTTTACCATAATTCTGGTTAGTTCATTTATATCTTTATTGACAAGTTATTGTATTGAATTTCGTCGTTCTGGAGTGTTCGTTTCCTTTATTTTCATATTCGGTTCACTTGCTTTTAAGTAATGAAGTGGAATGGATGTAAATCTCCATAATTGAAATTAAATATTATTTATTAACATACATAATTGTTAATGTCCATTTCTATGATTTGGTTACATGGAATGAGGATGAATCATTAGATGACCACCACTTCGATTATTCGGCAGTATTTGGAATATTATGAACTAGTTTTGTCATATAACTTAATTATATGTTCATATTATGGTTCATTAATATTAATTAGGTTATAAAACATATATTATAGTCTGGCTAAACCATTAATATGGTTTCACAACAAGTAATGAAGAAGAAATTGAAGAATGAAACTTCGTCGTCAACGAAGGTTATAAATCAGAACCTCATGGATGTCGATTTCGTTTATAAAATAAAAGGGAGTGAGTAAGAATATTTATGATGGTTCTTCCATTCACATAATATAAATCCAGTATATAGATTTTGCTGGAGTTATCATGATCATTTGTATAATGTAAGTGAGTAGAGGATAACAAAAGAAGATAAATTGAAATGAAACCAAATGAAAAAACAAGGCTACTTTACCTCTTGAAATAACCTCCTTGAGAAACTCCTTAAGTGAAGGGGTTTTGGTCTTTTGGGAAGAAAAAAAGCTTATTGGACGTGGGTAGAGACTAGGGAAGGGTAATTGGGAAGAAATTTGAGGATCTTCAAGGATTATAGGATTGAATAGAAGAGGGAGTGGTGAGGGGTTTTTATAGTGGAGGAGAGGAGTAAATTTCGAGTATTTAATTCATTATTTTATTATTTCCCTCAAGACAACCAATAGTATTGTTTCATGAGACCCCTAACAGTAATAATGGCATGTGAATTCTAACCAAGTTTCCTTACATCACATATGATTTTATAATTAGTGTATTTAACTAATAATTTGTATATACGGAATTTTATCATATTTCACTATTCATCAAAATTTCTAGAATTTCAGAAAAATCCCAAAAAATTCACCCCTACCATTTTTTGACATGAAGAATTCAAAAGTGAAATCCATTTTTCAAAAATGATTTTATAAATATTATTAATTTAATTTTTAAATAAGGTCATAGTTAATTTTAAAAATAACAATCTTGAAATGCAATTAGTTTTATGTGACATTGAAAAATTAATTAAGATCCCATTATCATATTTCCTTGAGAAAATAAAATAATATTATTATTTACTATTAAAGGGGAATATTACTATTCATATTAAAATTCATATTAATATTCACATTACTATTCATAAGGGTATGTTACTATTCACCAAAAATCAAGTTTGTTCTATCAGACTCCAAATGACATACTGAACTTGACTCTAGATGACCTTTTTTTGAAATTCAAAACATAGTAGAGGCAAAGTTGTGTTTATAAAATTTCATTCTATATTTATTTTCAAAGCCTTGGGGTGTTACATTATCCCCTCCTTCAAAAAATTTCGTCCTCAATATTCACATAATATTACCTAAAAAGATTCGGGTATGTCTTTAACATAAGCTTCTCAGGCTCCCATGTTGCTTCCTCCATCTTATGGTTCCTCCATAGAACCTTTACCAGTCAAGTCGTCCGATTTCTCAATACTTGTTCTCTAGTATCAAGAATCTTGATAGGCTCTTCACGGTAAGATAGATCGGGCTCAAGTTCCACTTCTTCATAAGTGAGTACATGTGTTGGGTCTGGCATGTAATTTCTTAACATTGATGTGTGGAACACATTGTGAACCGTGGAGATACTTGGAGGCATTTCCAAATGGTAAGCTAAGACTCCAATTTGGTCTAGAATTTCAAAAGGTCCAATGTACATGGGACTTAATTTTCCCTTCTTATCGAATCGTATAATACCCTTCCATAGAGATACCTTTAAGAATATGTGATCACCTTCTTGAAACTCCAAATCCTTCCTTCAGTTATCTGCATAGCTCTATTGCCTACTTTGAGCTATTTTGATATGATTCTGGATAATCTTCACCTTTTCCATTGTTTCTTCAACAAGTTCTGGGCCCATGATCTTTCTTTCACCAACATCATCCCAGCAAGTTGGTGTACGACATCGCCTCCCATATAATGCTTCATAGGGTGCCATCTATACACTTGAATGGAAGTTATTGTTGTAGGAAAATTCTACGAGAGGTAAATATCGATATCACATGCCTTGAAAATCAAGTGAAAAAGACCTCAACATGTCTTCCAATGTTTTAATTTTCCGTTCCGATTGTCCATCAGTTTGTGGGTGGTAGGCAGTGCTCAAACGAAGATCAGTATCTAGGGCCTTCTGAAGACTTTTTCAGAATCTTGATGTAAAACGTGGATCACGATCAGAAAAAAATCTATAGGGGTAGTCCATGAAGTCTCACAACATCATTAACATATAGTTCTGCTAGACGTTCAAGTGGTAGATCTTCTCTTATAGCAAGAAAATGTACTGACTTGGTAAGATGATCAACAATGACCCATATCACATCATTCCTTATAGGAGTCTTTGGTAGTCCCATAACAAAGTCCATAGTGATATTATCCCATTTCCACTTAGGTATGGGAATAGGTTGTAATACTCTTCCAGGTTGTTACCTTCCATCTTTCACTTGTTGACAAACCATAAATCTTGACACAAAATCAGCAATCTCCCTCTTCATGTTGTCCCACCAAAAATGTTCCTTCAAATCTCTATACATCTTAGTGCTTCCAGGGTGTATAGAGAAATTGGAACTATGAGCATCATCCAACAATTCTCTTTTTAGATTAGGTATATCGGGAACACAAAGTCTCTTCCCAAATTTCAAAATTCCATCTTCATACACGAAGTCACTCAATCTCCCATAATTCACACCTTTAATCTTCTTCTGAAACTTTCCATCATCAACCTGAGAATTTTTTATCCTTTATAGTAAATATGGTTTGGCAACCATTTGAAAAAGAATTGATGTTTCACCTTCCATGGTTATTCCCATATACATCTTTACTAGATCCATGAAAATAGGATCCCTTTCAACTATCATCTTGCTCAAAACTCCATGATCCTTTCTGCTCAAGGCATCTTCCACCTTATTTGCCTTCCCCGGGTGGTAGTGTATCATGCAATCATAATCCTTGAGTAGTTAAATACATCTACTTTTCCTCATGTTGAGTTCTTTCTGTGAGAAAATATACTTCAAACTCTTTTGATTTGTATAAATCTCACATTTTTTCATCATAGAGATAATGTCTCCATATCTTCAAAGAAAAGATTACAGCAGCTAACTCAAGATCATGAGTAGGATAGTTTTTCTCATGAATTTTTTGTTGTCGTGATTCATAAGAAATAACCCTATAATTTTTCATAAGTACACAACCAAGTCCTTTCTTTGAAGCATCACTATAAATAACAAACATGGCATTCCCCAATGGTAGAGTCAATATAAGAGCATTGACTAATCTTCTCTTCAGTTCTTAGAAACATTCTTCACAATATTTTGTCCAAACAAATTTAACCCCTTTACATATGAGCTTCATTAGTGGGTTATCCAGTCGGGAAAAATTCTACACGAAACGCTGATAATAACCTGTTAAGAGAATAAAACTGTGTACATCAGTTATGTTTGTTGGTGTGGGCCAGTCTTGGATTGCCTTTGTCTTCACATGATCAACTAGGATTCCATACTTAGAGACAATATAGCTAAGAAAAGAAATCTCCTAAAGCCATAATTCACACTTGCTAAACTTCTCATATAATTCATGTCTTCTAAGAGTCTTCAGGATAATGCCCAAGTGATTTTCATGATCTTCATTGATTTTAGAGTATACCAAGATATCATCAATAAATACCACTACAAAATCATCAAGATATTCCTTGAAAACTCTGTTCATTAGATCCATGAATAGAGAGGGTGCATTAGTCCATCCAAAAGGCATTACTGTAAACTTGTAATGCCTATACCTGGTCCGAAATGCTGTCATTGGAATATCTTCCTTCCTCACATGCAACTGATGATATCTGTATTGAAGATCAATCTTTGAAAAGTATTGAGCTCCATGCAGTTGGTCAAATTAATCCACAATGAGAGGTAGATGATACTTGTTCTTTATTGTTATAGCATTGAACTCCCTATAGTCGATACATAACCTCATAGATCCATCTTTCTTCTTAACAAAAAGGACAGGGGCTCCCCATGGAGAAACACTAGGGTGAATAAATTCCTTATTACTCAATTACTCTAGTTGTTTCTTTAGTTCCACTAATTCCAAAGTAGAAATTCTATAAGGGGTCTTTGATATGGGATTTTAACCATAAATTAAATCAATAAAAAACTCGATTTCTCGTTCTGGAGGATGTCGAGGTAAATCTTCGAGAAACACATCAACATATTCTCTCACAATAGGTACATCCTCTATTTGAACATTCCTTTCCTCGCCCATAGTTATTTCATTATCTTCCTCCCTAATAATTGAATTTAGTTGAGATACTAGGGGTGGATATAGATAAGAATTAGTTGGTGATGATTCTACTCTAAAGATAAGGTGTTCTTTATCATCGTCATCAAAAATCGTAACCTCCTTCTTCTTATAATAAATTTTTGCATCATGGTCTGAAAGCCGATCCATACCGAGGGTTATATCAAATTCAATCATGGGTATGACGCTAAGATCAGCAGATAAAGAACATTTACATGCCTTAATGGGAACTGATTCACAGAACATTGTAGCAATGATACTTCCCTTAAGAGTTTTGACTGACAACTCCCTTGTTAAATCAAATTGGAAATATCTAATTTTCTTAGAAAACTGGGAAGATATGAAACAATAAGATGATCCAGAATCAAATAAAGCATTGGCTAAACTTGAGGAAACCATTAAAGTACCTGCCATCATGTCATTAGGAACTTCAACCTTTGCAGTTGTGATTGCATAAGCTTGTCCTTGATCCCTTGGCCTTTTCTGTTGCATATTTCCTTGAAGTTTTGGACAATCATTAGCATAGTGTCCCATCTCCCGACAACTATAGCACCGAACATCATTGGCTTCCTTCTTCCCCTTACAATCACTGGCAAGATGGCCTCTCTGACCACATTTGTAGCATACCCTTTTTCCTTTTAAGCACTCACCAGGGTGTTTCCTTCCAAAATTGTCACATGGTGGAAATTAAACTCTTCCATTCTTCCATGTTTCCTTATTTCCTTTCCCAAGGTTTTCAGGATACCTATTCTTTTCTTGCTTTCCCTTAAAGTCATAAGACATAGAGAATTATTTTTCTGTATTGATGGAACATGAAACTATATCCTCATATGATGAAAAACTTTGGGAGACCAGTGCCCGCCAAAGGAATGGATTTAGGCCATCAAAGAATCGATCAATTTTTCTCCTTGGATTTTGTATTTAGTCTACAACATGTATTGATAATCTTGTGAAGTTAGCTTCGTACCTTGCAACATTCTCATCTTCCTTCTGCCTCAGATTCAAGAATTTTCTCTTCATATCTACTCGCGGCTCACAAGGGAAATATTTTTCTAAGAAGATTTCCTTGAAATCCCTCTATTCCATATCTTATATTTCTTCCTCCTCCTTTGTGTTTTGGATTAATGACCACCACTGATCCGCATCTCCCGATAGATGATATACTGCCATGACAACCTTCTCTCATTAATTACATCTCAAGGAAAGAAATATCATCTCAAGGGAACATATCCACTACTCTGCTACAAACAGGTTTGTAGTCCCGTTGAATGATGGAGGCTATTGTTGCATAAAGCGATCTAGCATGGATCCTCCACGTGGTGGATCTGAATGCTCCATACGAGTAAGGTTATTATTCATAACCTGAGTAAGTTGTCCCAGTATAGTTATGAGTTTCTCATCACCAGTCATAGCACTAGAGCCAACATCATTATCATGTGTCGGAGGAAAATCCCTACAGGGTACACGTGCATTCATGCGATTTCCATTTCATCCACTATGCACCATATCTAGATAATGGCATATACTAGATTTGGTTATGAATCATAATGTATAATCTTAACTTAAAAATACTTAGAAAAATTGAGATCCAACGCATAGATAATCCCATATTCACAAATATGGTTTCTTTGAGGAATATTTTACATTTCAATCCTTCATAATGGCTTGTAAAGAAAATGTGAAGTATCCTAAGAATATCCCCCCAGGAGTTTGGTAACCAAGAGTGTAGCAAATCCCATTTTCATGCACCAGTTCCCGTTCGAGTCTAGTTCAAAGCGGTGTTTTCAGGTTTTACCCCTAGATACATATGTGCCAAAGCTGCCTCTACCTACTTGTATCCAAACAAGGCTGTATTGCTTGAAAGATCCACATAATCTATTCCTTACCTAAATACCAGGAAGTTATTGTATGTATATCCTCAAAGACTAACTTAGGGACTCTTCCTTAATTCTACGTTTTCTAAATCTAGTTTCTAAGTATTCTACTAAACTTCCTCTGATACCAACTGTAAGGACCCGGCCCCAATTGCCCAGAGTTAGTGCCTTATTTGATTACGTTGGCATACATACAAGGAATACGAATCCCTAAGTACCAAGTATTTTTGTATTATTATAAACAAGATACATACAAAATTTTAACTTTACATAAGTAAAGGAAAATCAACATTGATTTATTCCACTAGAGTCATCACATCTCCTAGATTATGCTTGCAAGTCATTCATAAAATACTTCTTCATGTCCTGAGGAAATAAAACATAAGAAAGGGGTGATCTCAAATGCTCAGTAAGAGTAAGAAATATAGTGGAAGATAATATAAACATTATACATGGTGAATAATTTAAAACACATGCCTTTAATAATAAACTTGAACACATTATGGCAGGAATATGAGCTGAGTAAATAGTGCCATAATAAAACATAATCATGGGTATTCTACTAGTTGAATAACCACATGAAATATCAATAGTTGAACTCATAATGATGAAATTCATAATTCCGGACATTCTGAAACATTTTTTCAAGGCCTCGTCCAAGACATCTAATGATTAAGGCCTCAGTCAAAATCTATATCACATTGGAAAAGGCCTCGGCCAATTCCTCGTCTAGTTGTCTCATGATACCTACCGATGCATCGAGGGGATATAGAAGGACCCACCCATCACATAATAAGTCCAATTCATTCCTCATATGAGTGGGGATAAACATAAACAACATATACATTCATATTGAAACTATCATATGAAATGTAACAAACTTTCCCCAATTATAGAACATAAACACTAACCATTCGGAATAATATGTTGAATGGTTTTAGGACAGATAAACCAAAATAGAGTTAGTCATAAACCATTAAATAAAATATGGTAGAAGAATTCACAAATTATTAAACCCAATAATACCATGGAATCAACAAGAGTGTTGAATTAGATGAAAACACTCTTATAAAATCATTAATCAATTCTTGAGATAAATACTCTTTTATTTTGAAAAGAAGAGTTACTTTGGAAAAATCTTTTTATAAAACCATAAGTGAGGTAAGATATTATTTTCATAATAAAATTAGTGATTTTATAAAGATAAAGGTTTCCAAAAACATATTATAGAGTTCCCTTGAAAATAGGAAAGAATTTGAGAAATTCCCATGGATCAGGCATGTATTTTGGAAACAACTTTGAAAGTTCCTTTAAAAATGTGTAACTATCCATAAAATAAGGAAGGGTTCTAGTTTTTACACATATATATGATACTCACACAGAATATATGATCAGTACATAATAATAAAAAACAATTTCATTGAGGTAATTAGACAATGAAAGTATCCCGAATGAAAATGGAAGTTCGGGTGGAAAAACCCTTACCTTAACTCCAAACGTGTTCGGATCTTGTACTTAAGCTCCTAAAATATGAAATTATACTTGTTAATAACTTATTTTAGAACCTATTAGACATGAATTTAGTTTACCATAATTCTAGTTAGTTCCTTTCTGTCTTTATTGACAAGTTGTTGTATTGAATTTCGTCATTCTGGAGTGTTCGTTTCCTTTATTTTCATATTCGGTTCACTTGCTTTTAAGTAATGAAGTGGAATGGATGTAAATCTATAGAATTGAAATTAAATATTATTTATGAACATCCAGAATTTTTAATGTCCATTTCTATCATTTGGTTACATGGAATGAGGATGAATCATTAGATAACCCCCACTTCTATTATTTGGTGGTATTCGGAATATTATGAACTAGTTTGTCATATAACTTAATTATATGTACATATTCTGGTTCTTGAATATTAATTAGGTTATAAAACATATATTATAGTCTGGATAAACCATGAATATGGTTTCATGACCAGTAATGAAGATGAAATTGAAGAACAAAAATTTGTCGTCCACGAAGGTTATAAATCGGAACCTCATGGATGTCGATTTCGTTTATAAAATACAAGGGAGGGAGTAAGAATATTTATGTTGGTTCTTCCATTAACATGATATAAATCCAGTATATAGATGTTACTGGAGTTATCATGATCATTTGGGTAGAGTAGGTGAGGATAGGATAACAAAAGAAGATAAATTGAGATGAAACCAAATGAAAAAGAAGGGTACTTTACCTCTTGAAATAACCTCCTTGAGAAACTCCTTAAAGAAGTGATTTTGGTCTTTTGGAAAGACCAAAGGCTTCTTGGACGTGGGGAGATACTAGGTAAGTGTAATTGGGAAGAAATTTGAGGAGCTTAAAGGCTTAGAAAAGTGAATAGAAGAGGGATTGGTGTGGGGTTTTTATAGTGGAGGAGAGGAGTAAATTTTGAATATTTAATTCATTATTTTATTATTTGCCTCAAGACAACCAATAGTATTGTTTCATGTGACCCCTAATAGTAATAATGGCATGTGAGTTCGAACCAAGTGTCCTTACATAACATATGATGTCATAATTAGTGTATTTAACTGATAATTTGTATATACGGTATTTTATCATAGTTCACTATTCATCAAAAATTCTAGAATTTCAGAAAAATCCCCAAAATTCACCCCAACCATTTTTCAACATGTAGAATTAAAAATTGAAATCCATTTTTCAAAAATAATTTTCTAAATATTATTAATTTAATTTTTAAATAAGGTCATAGTTAATTCGAAAAATAACAATCTTGAAGTGCAATTAGTTTATGTGACATTGACAAATTAATTAAGATCCCATTATCATATTTCCTTAAGAAAATAAAATAATAATATTATTTAATATTCAAGGGGAATATTAATATTCATATTACTATTCATATTACTATTCATAAGGGTATGTTACTATTCACCAAAAATCAAGTTTGTTCTATCAGACACCAAATGACTTACTAAACACAACTCTAGATGACTTTATTTAAAGAGTTTAATAGTTCATAAAAATGGAACTTTATAATTATGAGATAAGGAGATCATTTCATGTTCCCTACAAATCTTGTAAAGTTCATCATTCTGAAAAATACATATGGTTTAATGGAATCCTTTGGTTGAGGGTTGTCAGGATCTCAACTTCCCTCTTGCCTCTTAAACGATGTTCAAAGAACCACCCCTTGACACAACAATCGTGTTGTCAAGGTTTGGGTATCAATCATAGAAAAAAAGGCTATCAAAGCATACTAAAATCTTATGTATGTGTGATATTAATACGACTCTTGTCTTGTCCAATCGGAACAACCCAAGATTCCCACTTGAAATCTCAACCCAATCGGGGTTGAAATAAAAATAATTTCACTTTATTATAACAACATAAATGCAATAAGAGTAGAATCATATCAAGATAAGAAAAAAGTGAAATATTTATCACAAAAATTACAAAAAACTAGTAGAAGAAAAAGTGATGGAACTCCCTCCCAAGTGTGTGTATCTCCCTCAAAATGATCGTCCACCGTTTAGCTCGACATCAAGAGGAGGAGGAAGCCCGAGTGGAACTTCACCTCCATCCTTGATCCCTCTATGAAATAGGTATAACGACACATAATTTACATACATGGTTATTAATTCAAAATTGAAGCATAATTATTACAACATATAACAAAACCATGAAAGGACTGCATGGGTATAGTGTCTTTAGAAACTGGGAAACATAAACAACTGGTTCATAAATCATCTACGTTGTCTCCCATTTATTTCATCATATCTAGAGTCCCTTTTTGGAATATCATACTTAATATCCTTCTTACTGACCTGCGGAAAAGAAAAAATACAAAAGGGTGATCTCAAATGCTCAGTAAGGGTAAACAAAAGAAATATCAAACAAATCATATTTATAATAACATAAGATTTTGAAAAACTTATCCTGGAAAAGAGATCATAACATGGGATAAATCATAGAATTGAAATGTAATTCCAATAATCATAACTTAAAACATGAAGATTTGTGGCATACACACATAATAATAGAAAATAATTTCTTATTAGTCAAGACTCATTGCCAAGACTATCTTAGCGGACAAAGTCCTTTTCTGAACCGAGTTCACTCCTCGTTTCAGTCCTGTTTCACTGAACCGGTTTAACCTGTCATTCTAGCCATGTCGATCTCATGAGATATAAATCTTTACCCAATTCATTGGAGGTAGATATAGGTCCCACCCATCTCATAATGATACCATTCTTATGTGTTCCACAAAATCATAAACCATACATCATAGCATAACCCATGTAATAAAAATGGGATTCTTAAACATCACATTATCATAACATAATCCATAAAAGGATATCGTAAAAATAATTCCATCATAACATAATCAAATCAATGTAAAAATAGTGATATAAACATAACACTATATTATCTTAGATGGAAAATAATTTTTATAAAACACTTGAACTCCATTCTTGAAGAAAATATCCTTTCTACTTCAAAAACATTTTCCTTTCTTAACAAGTCATATAATTTTGAACTAAAAGAAGTTGATTAAAAATAAACCTGAAAACTTGTAAAGTAAGCTTCATGGAAATAATGTTCTAAAAATCCATTCATTCCGTATAAGTTAAAAAAACATTTTTCCTGTACTATGGCCGGAAAAGTCAAAAAGTACCTCGTACGAAAAATGACAAAAGATTCCTTTCATATCTTTTACTAAAAACTCACCGAAGGGTAAAATTGGATTTAAAAAATTGTATGTGGATGGAAATAAAATTACATATTGAGGAAACATGTATGTGGATGATAAATATTCCCCAGTAAATTCTGAAGTATAAACAATCTCGGATAAAAATGTGATTGTGAGATTTTCCCTTACCTTAGGTCTGATTTGCTTCGTAAGTGTCTGAACCTCTAGTATAATGATTTAAATAAAGTCATTGACTTATTCCATAATCATACTTATTTTTATTATATCATATATGGTCATATTCTTTGCTTCTTATTAGTAATATTTCATTGCTACTTCTTATTCGGGTGTTTATTGCTTTATGTTCGTATGTGTGTTTTGTCGAATAAATTCTTATTCCTCTTTTTAGGTTATAGACACCTCATTTACAGAATAGTATTAGTGTAATATATATCATATTTATTCATTAAATTCATTTATATAATCATTATGCAATGAAGATCATGTAGAACAAGTCGCATCACATCATGGAGACGGTATTCCGTACGTACGCACGAGCGATGATATTGTTCCCATGATTGTGGAATTGTACTGGAGTGTATGTATACTATTTCAGAATCAATATCACTTTACAATAATCATATATAGTCATTATTTACACCATTATACCCATCCAAGTAAGGTGGTGGTGGAAAATAGATTACACCACGACGTGGAGACAGTATTCCGTATGTAAGCATGCGCGGTGATTTCATTTTCCGTAGGATGGATAGATGGTGAAATAGGGTTGTTTCATAATTATAATAACATATCAGTATATTAGTGATACTTATGTTATTACTTCATAATGAAACAACTAAAGAAGAATAAGTATAAGAATAAATAAAGTCTAAAGAATCAGTAACGAACATTACCTCTTATTTGAAGCGCTTCTTTGAGACCTCCTCTTAGAGCACTAAAATTGGTCTTTGAAGAATACCAAGACCTATAGGATGTTTCTAGGTAAGTGTGGAAGTTAAATGGTAAGGGTTTGGCCGAGCTTGAAGGCTCAAATTGGTGTTAGGAGGAGAGGGAGGAGGTGCCCTTTTATAAGGGAGGAGAGGGGCACCTTTGGAAATATAAGAAATATTAGTTTATATTAAATCCCAACCCCACTTAAAAACTTGAAAAATGACTCATATCCAAATATTAGATGATATAGGGTTTTAATAGAATCAACAAATAACATTTAGACATGTTAGGAATTTGTTTTAAACATTATCAACTTGATTTATCCTTATTTATCAATTTAATTTTATTTGTGGTAATAGTATTATAAATTTTAAATTATTATAAATAATTACATATGTGTTGTGAATTTTTAATAATTTTACACTTTATTACATTTTAGACCATATAAATTTTAATTTATAATTTTTAAATATTTTTGTGATTTTTAAACAATTTTATAATATGTTATTTTTATAAAATAACAATAGTGTCAATTTTGACACTATTCATTTATTTGAATTTAAATAAAATATATACAGAATATATGTTTAAACTAAAAGATTTAATATATTCATAAAATGTCATATTTATCTATAAAATTAGTGGAACACATTAAATATTTCATATAATATTTATTTTAATATTTTTAAAACCATTTATTTGATATTTTAATTAATAAAATAATTTCAACATCACTATTGTGTCATAATTAATGATACATATTTAATCCCTAAAAATTCTAAATAAATTCATATGATATATATAATTGTATTACCGTTTTGGAGACTATTCATGTTAGAGGTTTCATTAAGTTTATCACTAAATAAAAATTATTATACTTATAAGATTTAAGAAAGTGACATGTTGTCACTTTCTTTGATTTTAATAATAATTAAATTATTTTCATAGAACAAATTCCATTAAATGAATCTAATCCGACCCTTAGGTGATATGGGTCGACTCTTAGTCATCCAATAGAATTTTGGAAGGTGTTAGGTTAATTTTATAATCTTATATTTACCCTTAATTACTCGATTTACCTTTAACTATGGTAAATAAAATTTACCGTAGTTACGATTCATAATGCCCAAAAATAAAAATTATCCTATTAACATAATTTGGACCCAATTATTCCAAATATAGAATCCATTTTTCAAAATTCAAAACACATAAGTTTCAGTAATTAATTTAAAATTAATCCCGTTATTAAGAAAACGGGTTTTAGAAGTTAAAACATTGCCAAAGATTGAAATGTTTTTACCTATGAATTCAATGTGAAATTAATGCTAATGACATATATTATATTAAATGGTAAAAATATATTCTATTTATAGTTTAAAACCATTCAATATTATAATTTAACCATATAAATTATCTCAATGAAAAAAGTTGTTTTTAATTAAAAATTAGTGTATTTTTACTATTCATCAAAATATGAAAGTTATCAGAATAATATCAAAAATTTATCCAAAGTAATTTTTTATATCCTGATTCCAAAGAAGAATTTTATTTTGTCAAATTGAACTTATAAAAATGTGAAAAACTATATTTAATATGGATGCGCCATCAAAAGGCGGCAAAACTGCATTTTTTGAAAAATACTTATTTTACCTGAAAAATTTATTTTGTTCTCTTAACATGTTCTAGAAAATATATAAGATGAATAATAATGTTATAAAATTAAAAATTTAGTTAATACTATTCATAACATCTAGACCATAATAATATATCGTTGTTTAGTGAAACCCGGTATTGCGTACTACACACGCTATCAAGGAAGGTCGTGATTGCGTGTAATGAAAGACAAGTCAGTATTGTGTGTTGTGAAAGAATCCTTTGGTGTTGCGTATAACATAAGACATAAAAAAAATATTTCTCATAAAATCTCAGGGTGTTACATTCTACCCCCCTTAAAAGGAATTTCTCCCTCGAAATTTGTCTCTTCATTACAAACAGATTAGGATACCTCTCCCTCATCACATCCTCAAGTTCCCATGTAGCTTCTTCTAATTGGTGGTTCCTCCATAAAACTTTCACCAAGTGAGTGGTCTTGTTCCATAGGACTTTTTCACTACGATCCAGAATCTCTATCGGTTGTTCTTCATAAGAAAGATCTTGCTCCAACGGTACAACTTATGAGCTTAGTACATGTGAAGGATCGGGTATGTACTTTCTCAGGAGAGATACATGGAACACATCGTGAACTTGAGATAGATTCAGTGGAAGCACCAATAGGTAAGCTACCTTCCCAACACGATTCAGAATTTCAAAAGGACCGATATATCTAGGGCTCAACATTCCATTCTTTCCAAATCTCATGACCCTCTTCCAGGGAGATATTTGTAAGAACACTTTATCACCCACTTCAAACTCTAGGTCTTTTCTTTGGATATCGGCATAACTTTTCTGTCGACTCTGAGCTTCTCTTATGAGTTGTTCAATAGATATGACATTTTCTTCCATCTAATCAACAAGATCAGGTCCTAATAGCTTTCTTTCCTCAACTTCATCCCAGCAAGTTGGAGTTCTGTATTTCTTTCCACATAAGGATTCATAAGGAGTCATCTGAATACTGGAGTGAAAGCTATTATTATAAGAAAATTCCACCAAATATAGGTGTTGATCCCAACCACCTTTGAAATCCATAGAGAAATCTCTCAACATGTCTTCTAGAGTTTGAATTTTCCTCTCAGACTGACCGTCTATCTGAGGATGGTAAGCAGTGCTGAAACTCAACTCTGTATCTAGAGAATGCTGAAGACTTCGCCAGAATTTTGAGGTAAACCTCGGATCCCGATCAGATATAATGGAAATTGGTAATCCATGAAATCTTACCACTTACTTTACATATATCCTGGCAAACTGATCAAGAGAAAAATCTTCTCTAATAGCAATGAAGTGTGCCGACTTCGTAAGACGATCAACTATAACCCAGATAGCATTATTGCTTTTGGATGTTTTAGGAAGTCCAGTGACAAAGTCCATAGTGATGTTTTCCCATTTCCATTCTGGTATGGGTAATGGTTGTTGCATCCCCTTAGACTTTTGTCTCTCAGCTTTAACTTGCTGACAAACCAAACATCGAGAGAGATATTCAGCAACATCTCTTTTCATGCCATCCCACCAGAAGTACTCTTTCAGGTCCCTATACATCTTTGTACTTCCAGGATGAATAGAAAATGAAGAACTATGAGCCTCGTCCAGTATCTCCTTCTTTAATCTTGGGCTGGGAGAAACACAAACCCGATTCCTGAACCTTATTATCCCATCACAATCAAGGTTGAATTCAGGATCATTTCTCACCTTCTTTTGTAACTCTACATCTTCTTTCTGTGCCTCTTTAATCTTCACGTGTATAGATGGTTGAGCATTCATTTGAGAAAGATATGATTTTTCCCTTTCCATTATAATTCCAAGATCCATCCTTTGTAAATCCATAAATATTGGATCTTTTGTGATCCTTATCATGGATAAACAAGCATGGTCTTGTCGACTTAATGCGTCTTCTACCTTGTTTGATTTCCCAGGGTGGTAATTAATTGAGCAGTCGTAATCCTTAATCATCTTCAACCATCTTCTTTGGCGCATATTCATCTCCTTTTGTGTGAAAATATACTTTAAACTTTTATGATCAGTATAAATATCACACCTTTCACCATAAAGGTAATTCCTCCAAATCTTTAATGAAAAGATTACCACAGCTAACTCCAAATAATGAGTTGGGTAATTTTGCTCATGGATTTTCAACTGTCGTGAGGCATAAGCTATCACCATATCATTTTGCATGAGAACACACCCCAGTCCCTTCTTGGATGCATCACTGTAGATCACAAACCTTTCTCCACTATAACATAGTGTGAGCACAGGTGAACTGGCTAAACTTCTTTTTAGCTCTTTGAAATTCTCTTTACATTCCTCCATCCAAACAAACTTAACTCCTTTCTGAGTCAACTTGGTGAGTGGGTTAGATAACCTTGAAAAATCTTTCACAAAACGTCGGTAATATCCAGCCAAACCAAGAAAACTTCAGATCTCAGTTACTGTTGTTGGTCTCAACCATCTTTCGATAACCTCTGTTTTTGCTGGATCCACAGATATCCCCTCTTTTGAGATTATGTGACCCAAAAATGAAAATTTTTGAAGCCAAAATTCACACTTGGTAAATTTGGCATAAATCTTCTCCTTTCTTAGGGTCTTTAATACAATTCTCAAGTGATCTTCATGTTCTTCCTTGCTCTTTGAATAGACAAGAATATCATCTATAAAGACTACCACAAACTGATCAAGATAGTATCTAAAGACTCTATTCATCAGATCCATGAAGATAGCAGGGGCATTAGTAAGACAAAATGTCATCACTATAAATTCATAGTGTCCATACCTTGTACGGAAATCCGTCTTTGGTATATCCTACCTTTTGACCCTTAATTGATGATACCTTGAACAAAGATCAATCTTGTAAAAGTATTGAGC
The DNA here is from genome assembly GCA_963277665.1 of Viscum album. NCBI lineage: Eukaryota > Viridiplantae > Streptophyta > Magnoliopsida > Santalales > Viscaceae > Viscum > Viscum album. The sequence continues at coordinate 1,570,886,724 of OY728126.1, forward strand.
TCCGCGTAGTTGTTCAAATAGGTCATCAATGCGTGGGAGAGGATATTTGTTCTTGATGGTGATCTTGTTAAGTTCTCGATAATCAATGCAGAGTCTCATTGATCCATATTTCTTCTTAACAAACATAACAAGTGCTCCCCAAGGTGACGCACTAGGGTGTATGAATCCTTTATCAAGATTTTCTTGGAGTTTCTTCTTCAATTCCTGCAACTCAATTGAGGCCATTCTATAAGGTGTCTTTGAAATAGGCAAAGCACCCGGTACGAGTTCTATTTAAAACTCAACTTCACAATTTGGTGGAAGACCTGGCAATTCCTCCGGAAAGACATCATCAAATTCCTGTAAAATGGGAATATTATTAATTGTGAGTTTCTCTCCAACCATTTGAGATAAATAACCTTCATTTAGTGGAATCAAGACCCATAAGATGGAAGAAATTTCCACTAGAAGTTTATGTTCATCCTTGCATCGATAGACGGTCATAGATTGATCTGGAATATGAAATGTGACTTCCCTTATTTGGAAATTGATATGATCTCCATATAAAGAAAGCCAATCCCTGCCAAGAATCACATAAAATTCCACTATAGGAAGGATCACAAGATTTGCAGGAAGCACTTTCCCACAAACTTCAATCAGAGAAGAATTGTCAACTTTTGATGCGACTGTTGTTCCATTAGGAGTTATCACATCCAACTCAACATCTAATTGTTGAGGTAATACGGTGATCCCCTTAGAAAATTATTTAGAAATAAAAGATTGGGTGGATCCAGAATCAAATAAAACATTTGATACTTTAGAGTGGATGGTAAGTGTACCTCTCACCACTCCGTTGTCATACTCCACATCGCCGATAGTAATTGCATGTGACTTTCCTTTGTATTTGGCCTTAAGAGTTTGTTGACGTCGATCATCATCATCAACCCTTGGATTTGATCATTGATTGGCATAATGCCCCATCTCCTTGCACTTGAAACATTGAAGTGTAGTTGGTTCATTCTATGTATCCCTTCCTTTGTTTGCATCCATAGACATCTTCTTCCCATTATTTCGATATTCAATTTCCCAATGACCTTATTTTCCACACTTATAACATTTTCTTGTCCCCTAAAGACAACTTCCTCCATGTTTCTTTCCACACTATGAGCATAAGAGAAAACTCATCTTCTTTTCAGTGTGGTCTTTAGATTTTCCTTTGAATTCCATTTTCCTCTTCTTATCAAACCCATGTGACTGATGGGTTACACCAATCTCCATCTCAACCTTGAGATCGCATCAAACAATTTCCCCGTATCTATTGAAGTACCTTATGGATAAAGCCCTTTGAAGATGTGGTTTTAAGCCACTAAAGAATCGATCGATCTTACTCTCAGGATCGATAATAATTCCAGAAGCGTACCTTGTAAGTCTTGTAAAATTTTCTTCGTAGGTACCAACGAATTCATCATCCTTTTTCTTCAGTTCAAGATACTCCTTCTCCATATTTGTTCGAAAAATACGAGCGAAATAAGTTCTTGAACTCGTCCCATTCCATGGACTAAATTTCATCCCTTTGACTCGTATTCTTAATAAGATTCCACTGTTGATCAGCATCACCTTCCAAACGATACACATCTAAGATGACTTTATCATGTTCAGAACTTTGAAGAACTAAAAATATCTTTTTATTGGTACTGATCCATTATTCAGCCATTAATGGATCATAAGACCCACTGAATGAAGTAGGACGCTGCCTCATGAAGGATTCAACAGAATGTTGCTCCTTTCTTTGTTCGTTTTGAATCCCTACATGATTCATAGCTTGAGAATGTTGTGTGAGAATGGATACAAGATTCTATATTCCAGCTCCCATAATGTTTGGTTGCTCAGGGGGAAAATCATTGCATTTCCCGTCGCATTTTGCATTAACACGGTTCCTTCGGGTTCCATCCATTGACTAAAACCAAGAAGAATAGTGTGATCTACACTAATTATAATAGGATAACCACATAATCAATAATAAAATTTCACACTTAAGGTCTTATCATAGGTTGTTCATGTCCATTTCTAACACACTAAGATTGTGTTCTATGCTTAGACATATCCTTAGGTTTCTTACTAAGGCTTTCACATCTTAGTTTGCAAAGGTTTACTATACCTTTCCTCTGATACCAACTATAACGACCCATAATTTACATACATAGTTATTACTTAAAAATTGACGCATAATTATTACAACATATAACAAAACCATTAAAGGACCGTATAGGTATAGTGTCTTTAGAAACTGGGAAACATAAACAACTGGTTCATAAATCATCTATGTTGTCTCCCATTTATTTCATCATATCTAGAGTCCCTTTTTGGCATATCCTACTTAATATCATTCTTCTTGACCTGGGGAAAAGAAAACATACAAAAGGGTGATCAAAAATTCTCATTAAGGGTAAACAAGAGAAATATCAAACATATCATATTTATAAGAACATAACATTTTGAAAATCTTATCCTGAAAAAGAGATCATAACATGGGATAAATCATAGAAGTGAAATGCAATTCCAATATTCATAACTTAAAACATGAATCTTTTTGTCATACACACATAATCATAGAAAATAATTTCTTAGTAGTCGAGACTCATTGCCAAGACTATCTTAGCGGACATAGTCCTTTTCTGAACCGAGTTCACTCCTCATTTCAGTCTTGTTTCACTGAACCGGTTTAACCTGTCGTTCCATCCATGTCTATCTCATGAGATATAAATATTTACCCAATTAATTGGAGGGATATATAGGTCCCACCCATCTCATAATTATACCATTCTTATGTGTTCCACAAAATCATAAACCATACATCATAGCATAACCCATGTAATAAAAATGGGATTCTTAAACATCACGTCATCATAATATAATCCATAAAAGGATATCGTAAAAATAATTCCATCATAACATAATCATATCAATGTAAAAATAGGGATATAAACATAACCCTATATTATCTTAGATGGAATATAATTTTGATAAAACACTTGAACTCGATTCTTGAGGAAAATATCCTTTCTACTTCAAAAACATTTTCCTTTCTTAACATGTCATATAATTTGAACTAAAAGAAGTTGATTAAAAATAAACTTGAAAACATGTAAAGTAAGATTCATGGAAATAATTTTCTAAAAATCCATTCATGCTGTATAAGATAAAAAAACATTCTTCCCGTACTTTGGCCAGAAAAGTCAAAAAGTACCGCGTACGAAAAACGACAAAAGATTCCATTAATATATTTTACTAAAAACTCATTGAAGGGTAAAATTGGATTTAAAAAATTTTAGGTGTATGGAAATAATACTACATATTGAGGAAACATGTAACACCCCGAGCTTCCACGATACACCTCTCTTTCAACAATGCAATAGCTTGCATTGTACGCAACTTCGAGTTCTAAAACACCACGACTAATCAAAGTAGCCGTTATGAATAGTAATAACCACTTTTTAAAATTATAGAAATTTTATATTTCAAAATGGACTTCATTTTTGTATTCGTAATATCGAAATTAGCCTATGTTGAATTTTTGGTTTTTTTCTGAGAACTTCTAATTTTTATGAATAGTGAAAAATACTTTAAAACAACTTTTTTAATCAGAATAATTTATTGTGATAAATTATACTATTTAGTGGTTTTAAGGTATAATTAGAATATATTTTTACCATTTTATCCAATGGTGGGCATTAGAATTAATTTAACATTGAAATTGGACATAAACAATTGCCAATCTTTTGATATAAATTGTTTCTTAAAAACACGCTATTTGTCGTAACAGCGGGAATTAATTATAAAATTAATTAATGCAACTTATATGTTTGGAATTTTTTAAAATAGACATCATTTTTGAATTCGGAATATCAATTATAGCTTAGGGTAAAATTTTGGCCTTGTTCTGAAAAACTTCAATTTTTGATGAATAGTGAAACCACTAAGTGGTAGTTAAATAACTGATTTTTCGTTTAAATGAAATATTACCACTTCTGTGATTTGATTTTCAAAAATCCTACATACATGGTTGTCATTAAGAATTAAAATCTGGTTCAATGGGATTAAAATAATTTTTTGGTGAATAGTAACTTTTAAGTTCTTAATCGCGATTAGAGGTAATTAGTGTAGTTTAAGGTACAAATAATGTTTTAATAATATGAGATGAGCATGAAACTTGTCCTACTCCTATTGTATGAGTCATGGCCGACCCATAAAACCCATGGGTCAACTTGGGGACCCCATGGAGCCACTTTAGTTGGAAAATGACATTAATATATATTTATTTAATGTTAAAATTAAATTGACACAAACATGAGTTGTTTTACTAAAACAGTTTTTAAGTGGGGTTACACAGATCCAAACATTGACTATAAATATTCATTAGAAATCTAAAAAGATTTCCTACATCATATTATTTTTTTTATAATTTTTAGACATTAAATAAATTAAATTATTTATGACATCATTATGATGCCGCGATGACCTCATTATTTAACGATTTAAATAAAATGAGAAGATAATGAAGAATCCAAGGCTTACACTTGTCCAAAGCCTATTTTATGAGGATATTTCGAACCCTTATCACCTTATCCACTAATTATATAAGTGTGGGACCTTTATAATCCTAAAAGCATTGTATAATAATGTAGCATTTCAATCTTTCCAAAAGAGCCCCTCCTCTCCTCTTATAAAAGGCCCCCACCTCTCCCACCTTATTCACAACTTCAAGCCATTTGGCTCGGCCAAACTCTACCCAAATACTCTCCAAACTTCCCTCCCTTACTCCTAGAAGCCTCACTTTGGGCAGAACTCTTCTCAAGGAAGCCTTTGGCTCAAATCAAAAAGAGTTACCCGATTTTGAGGTAATGTCTTTTCTAATGTTGTTTTGTTTTATTTTTCTTCTCCAACCCCCTAAACTCTTTTTATTCATTTATTTTGTAACAACACCAGTATCCTCAATATACTACGATGTTGTTATAATAAGTATTCGAGCTACACTTACACACACCTACATCTAATGGTTAAAGAACATACGGTTTCTGTGGATGGCGAATTTCTGCCTCACGAAACGATGATTGTTCAACACTCATATAACACCTTCAAAGGTGGCCATTAAGATGTCACTATTTTTATATATGATATATAATATGTTTATGTTTTACTTATGCTTCTGTATTTCTAACATATGGCATACTATATGATTTCCATTATGGGTAAAACGCGATAATTTCATTTTAGGAAGTGCGGACTACCGCCCCCTCAAAGTGATTTGAATCGTTAATGCCATATGTGGGATGTATAAAGGATGTAGTAAATGGTATTATACACTATATTATACTGGAATTATATTATACATTTATATCATTATGATTTAGTTCCATTAAATATGAAATTGAAATGAAAGTAGCGTTCATGCGTACGTACGGCTTACCGTCTCCATGAACGGTGCATTTCATTTCTTACCTCTAAATGTTACGTAATATTATAAATGAATGTATATACTGGATATGTAAGATATATATGACATCTAAATCATGAATATAATTCTGTATATAATGGATATTTTACCACATGAACAACTTGTAATTATAAGAAGTTTATTGTTGACTCAAGTACCAAAGATCGACAAAACGACCGTTATTAACTTAAATAATTACATAATGTTCATAACATTGTAATAAGTGATATAAAAAGGATAATGAAATTGAAAATGGTTCTTAATAAGGTAGATATTAACTCTAGTTTATTATTCAGGAGGTTAAAGAACGGTTGAGTCAATCGGACACAAGGTAAGGGAACTTCTTAACCCAATTTCTATTCTTTGGGTTAATCTCCTACTTTCAAATTATGTAATGATATTTTTATGTCCTATATTGTATTTGTACATTATTTATGTGTACTTATAGTGAATACACATTATAGATGTACTTTATTTAATAAAAAATTATCTTTTTAAGGACTTCGTCTCAATCTCCTTTCATTGAGGCATATTTGGTTTTATACACAACTTTCTTTTATACGGTGTATAAACCCCTTTGACTTTTACATTTATTCAAAAGGAATCTTTTTCATACGAAGCGTTTTACTAAACGACAAAAAGGGAATGTTTTTCTTTCCGTACATATGCGGCGACAATGACTTCTCCACCGCCGTGACCATTATTTGAGTTTCGGCTTCCTCTACAAGCCATCATTTTTTTAATGAAAAATAAATACAAAGTTTTAACTTTTTTTAATTTTGGTATTGAAAATGGTTTTGAAAGCATTTTTATTATATCAATGTGTTGTATTGATATCTTGTGATTGAAATGTGGAAATGTTATGTTTCCTTTATGCATGTTTTATGTGATATGATTATGTTATGGTTTATGATATGTTTAAACCTATTCATATGAGGAATGTATTGGACTTAATAAGTGACGGGTGGAGCACGCTATAGCTCCTTGATGCATCGGTAGGTCTCATGAGACAACTAGACGTGGAATTGGACGAGGCCCTTTCCCAATTTGATTTATGGTTTTGGCCGAGGCCTTAATCATTTTAGACGTCTTGGCCGAGGCCTTGACAAAATGTTTCAGAATGTCTAGAATTATACATTCCCTCATTATGAAAGTGGTTATTGATATTTCATGTGATTATTCGTCTAGTAGAATATCCATGTGAGTAAGTAAGTGGAATTATTTGATTTTACTTTTTCCATATTATGCTGAAGTTCAAGTTTAATAAGGCTTTTGTTTAGCCATACATTGCCTTAATTGTTAGGTTTTATTTATGAAAGCTTCCGCGTTATTGTTATCCTTACTGAGCATCTGAGCTCACCCCTTTCAATGTTTTAATATTTTACAGGATGTGAAGAAGTATTTTATGAATGACCTGCAGGGATAGTCAGAAGAGGATATGAGTGTGGACTATGAAGACTTTGTTATTAGTTTTTCACTTTATGATGTAATGTAAGACTTATGAATGTATCTAGTGTTTCCAAGGCTACTAAACTAATCGGTCTTTCGAGACTTGATCTTTTGTGATCATGCCAATGTTACGAAGTAATGCACCGACTCTGGGTAGCTGGGGTCGGGGCGTTACAAAACATGGATGTGGATGATAAATATTCCCCAGTAAATTCTGAAGTATAAACAATCTCGAATAAAAATGAGATTGTGAGATTTTCCCTTACCTTAGGTCCGATTTGCTTTGTAAGTGTCCGAACCTCCTATATAATGATTTAAATAATGTCATTGAATTATTCCAGAATCATACTTATTTTTATGATATCATATATGGCCATATTCTTAGCTTCTTATTAGTAATATTTCATTGCTACTTGTTATTCGGGTGTTTATTGCTTTATGTTCGTATTTGTGTTTTGTCGAATAAATTATTATTCCTATTTTTAGGTTATAGACACCTCATTTAAAGAATGTTATTAGTGTAATATATATCATATTTATTCATTCAATTCAATTATATAATCATTATACAATTAAGATCATGTAGAATGAGTCGCATCACATCGTGGAGACGGTATTCCGTACGTACGCACGAGCGATTATATCGTTTCCATGATTGTTGAATTGTATTGGAGTGTATGTATATTATTTCATAATCAATATCAATTTATAATAATCATATATAGTCATTATTTACACCATTATACCCATCCAATTAAGGTGGTGGTGTAAAATAGATTACACCACGACGTGGAGACGGTATTCCGTACGTACGCGCGCGCTGTGATTTCGTTTTACGTAGGATGGATAGATGGTGAAATAGGGTTTTTTTCATACTTATAATAACATATAAGTATATTATTGATACTGATGTTATTACTTCATAATGAAACAACTAAAGAAGAAGAAGTATAAGAAGAAATAAAGTTGAAAGAATCGGTAACGGACATTACCTCTTCTTTGAAGCGCCTCTTTGAGACCCCCTCTTAGGGCACTAAAATTGGTCTTTGAAGAATAAAAGGACATCTAGGATGTTTCTAGGGAAGTGGGGAAGTTAAATGGTCAGTGGTTGGACGAGCTTGAAGGGTCAAATTGGTGTGAGGAGGAGAGGGAATAGGTGCCCTTTTATAAGCGAGGAGAGGGGCACCTTTGGAAATATAAGAAATATCAGTTTATATTAAATCCCAACCCCACTTAAAAACTTTCAAAATGACTCATATCTGAATATTAGATGATATAGGGTTGTAATATAATCAACAAATAACATTTATACAAGTTAGGAATTTATTTTAAATATTATCAACTTGATTTATCCTTATTTATCAATTTTATTTTATTTGTGGTAATAATATTCTAAATTTTAAATTATTATAAATAATTACATATGTATTGTGAATTTTCTATAATTTGACACTTTATGACATTTTCAACCATATAAATTTTAATTTATAATTTTTAAATATTTTTGTGATTTGTAAACAATTTTATAATATGTTATTGTTATAAAATAACAATAGTGTCAATTTTGACACTATTCATTTATTTGAATTTAAGTAAAATATATACAGAATATATGTTCGAAATAAAAGCTTTAATAGATTCATAGAATGTCATATGTGTCTAGAAAATTAGTGGATCACAATAAATAGTTAATATAATATTTATTTTAATATTTTTAAAACCATTTATTTGATATTTTAATTAATAAAATAATTTCAACATCACTATTGTGTCATAATTAATGATAATTATTTAATCCCTAAAAATTCTAAATAAATTCATATGATGTATATAATTGTATTATATTTCTGAATACTATTCACGTTCGAAGTTTCATTAATTTTATCACTAAATTAAAATTATTATACTTATAAGATTTAAGAAAGTGACATGTTGTCACTTTCTTTGGTTTTAATAATAATTAAATTATTTTCATAGACAAAAGTCAATTAAATGAATCTAATCCTACCCTTAGGTGATATGGGTCGACTTTTAGTCATCCAATAGGATTTGTTTAGGCGTTAGGTTAATTTTATAATCTTATATTTACCCTTAATTACCCGATTTACCTTTAACTATGGTAAATAAAATTTACCGTAGTTACTATTCATAATGCCCAAAAATAAAAAGTATCCTATTAACATAATTTGGACCCACTGATTCCAAATATGGAATCAATTTTTCAAAATTCAAAACACATAAGTTGCAGTAATTAATTTAAAATTAATCCCGTTGTTAAGAAAATGGGTTTTAGAAGTTAAAACTTTGTCAAAGATTGAAATGTTTTTACCTATGAATTCAATGTGAAATTAATGATAATGACATATATTATATTAAATGGTAAAAATATATTCTATTTATACTTTAAAACCATTCAATATTATAATTTAATCATATAAATTATCTCAATGAAAAAAGTTTTTTTTAATTAAAAATTAGCGTATTTTTACTATTCATCAAAATATGAAAGTTATCAGAAAAATATCAAAAATTTATCCAAAAAAAATTTTTATATCCTGATTCAAAATAAGAATTTTATTTTTTCAAATTCAACTTATAAACATATCAAAAACTAGATTTAATGTGGGTGCGCCATCAAAAGGCGGCAAAACTGCATTTTTCGAAAAATACTTTTTTTACCCGAAAATTTTATTTTGTTCTCTTGCCATATTCTAGAAAATGTGTAAGATGAATAATAATGTTATAAAATTCAAAATTTAGTTAATAATATTCATAAAGGATATTCCATAATAATATATCGTTGTTTAGTGAAACCCGGTATTGCGTACTACAAACGCTATCGAGGAAGGTCGTGATTGCGTGTAATGCAATCCAAGTCAGTATTGTGTGTTGTGAAAGATTCCTTTGGTGTTGCGTATAACATAAGACATAAAAAAAATATTTCTCATAAAATCTCAGGGTGTTACAATAGGGGCTTCCAAAAGTGTTTGGATGATTAGAGGGCTCATTAGGGTCGAAAATATACCAGATCTTTGCCTCCTGTCTGAACTTTAAAATGAGGAGCCCAAGCTTCCATTTCATAGGAAAAGTTGAAGGTGGTTTTGGGCACACAAATTGTGTAAAACCACTTGGCCCATGGTTTTCAACCACTTTACATTCAAATATCTCTTTGGGAAAAACTAGAAAATGTTTTATCACCTATTGAATGTCTCCACAAAATTTTTGGAACCATTTAGACAACTACATCTCTATATATTGATAAAATACAGAACACATCATCTGACATTGTGCAGGTTTGATTCTTTGGACAGAAAAGTTCGGATGGGAATCTAAGAGGCCTATGAGGCTTTGGTTCCTTCATATGAAATGTAGCCCATTAAATTTTTGGCCCAGTCCAAAAATTATCAGCCCATTTGAATCAAAGGTTTAGTAGAAATATGTAGTTGAGTCTACTAGTGTGCATGGATCCTGCGCAGTTTGACCCATTTTTCTTGGGCATCATCACGGGCCCTCCAAATCATCTCCTCCTGCAATGGAATTATCAAAATAAGTAACATTGCCCTTTTTAACAGTGATAAACACAAAATAAAATATTAAAACATGGAATGAAATTTGTTATTATTTTTATAATTTTCAATATAAAACAAGTTTATCATAGTGGTGTAAGGGTGAAAATGAAATAGTGAATCGCGGTGCGATCACACCCCCACACCTAATCATTTTCACTCCTAGGAAAAGTCATAATTCCAAAAATTATGCATGTAGATATTTCCAACATCATAAATATTTAACATTCCATGAAAATTTAATTCCTTATAGAAATGTGATCAATGCAAAAAATCACATCGAGGAGTTATTCTCAATGGTCATTGAAAAAAGAAATCTCAAAAATTGTATCCAAGTGAAATTCCAAGATATTAATTATACCAATAAAATAAAATAATTTAAAATTTAATCATGTCACTAATTCTCCACGTTTGTGTGTGAAAACCATTTCATGCAATTCTTTCTACTTTCTATTGAGTAAATATAAGATATTTTAATAATTGTCTACTTTCAAGTTCCTTTCCACCTAAATTTCCCTACGTCCTTTGCAATCAAATTTCAAAACCCACTCACTTAAGCATTACCAAAAGTCAAACCATAATCTCCTGACCTAGATATCCCCATATACTGTACATTTCATCACTCTCCTCATTTATTATTTTTTCAAAAGTCGCACTTGGAAAAAATCTCTCACTCTTCTCCCAACCCTTGTTTGATCTCCTCATAACACTAATTGAAATAGTTATAACAAGATAAAAAGTAAAGGAAGGGTGGTTTTTGACCTGACCAATATACAACCCTTTTTTTAGGGTGTACAATAGTTGGATAATAGGTACACACGCATTGGTCAATCTATTACAGTAATGAAATAGATCGGATAAGGAATGAACATATGGAAAAATGATTTTGGAAATTAGAGAAAAATAAACCTAACTTATATTTACCTTCCATTAAGTAATAAAATTTCACACATCATGGTTGGGTGTAAGAATGTGTAAAGATATTAAGTGACACAATTTTACAATAAACTATTCACAAAAAGGTACCATTCTTTTCAAAGGTTTCAAAATAATATAGCAATTTTTATCATTGACAAAAAACCAAATTTCAAAAGAAAGTCACACCATAGTATTGAATTCTTGCTAAAATTCATATTTCATCAGATTTGTTTTAGAATGTTAAAACAAAATGAAATAAAGATATTCCACTTGCATTTTCAATAACTTCCATGATTAAATGGGCATCATTTTCCATGATAAAGTGGGCATAAAAAAGTAATATTTCGGCACAAAAGTGAGTGGGAGGGAAAGGGGTAAAGTAATGACAATAATCAGCAAGCTAAAAAGAGAAAACGAAGAAAGAACATGAAAATTACTAACTAACCTAGGAATATACCCACCCACCCCCCCCCCCCCCCACACCTAAAGTGTGCATTGTCCTCACTGTAATAAAAAAATGTTGGAAGGAAGGATAAAACCCGATGATTTCCATTCATAGATTTCTTCTTGAACATGGAGTTCCGCTATTAGGGAATCCAGAATGGATTCATGGAAGTGATTCAGTCACTTCCCATTGATAGTGAAGGTTTTCTTGGTTTCATCATTTTGAACTGAGACAACACTAAATAGAGAGATGTTAGTAATATTGTATGGTCTAAACCAGTGGGAAAGAAGCTTACCTGTATGCAACTTTAGCCTTACATTATAGAGAAGGACCTTCTGCCTAATGTGGAACTAACGATGAAGGATGAGATGGTCGTGGGTAGCATGGGCTCTCTCCTTATAAATCCTTGATTTCTCATATGCATCTCTTCTTATTTTCTCCATCTTATGAATCTGCAACTTCCTTTGGGAACTTGCACCAGAAAGATTAGAATTGCATTGTTTGATGGTCCAGTAGGCCCAGTGCTCAATCTCAACAGGTAGGTGAAAAATCTTTCCAAACACAAGCCAATAGGGTGAAATTATAATGGGATTTGTGAAAGTAGTACGGTAGTCCCATAATGAATCATCAAGTCGAAGACTCTAAACTTTTCTATTGGGTTGAACTATTTTTTTAATAATCTGTTTTAACTCTCTATTTGACACCTCGTCTTGACCATTAGTCTGTGGGTGATATGTAATAGACACTCTATGACTGGCCCCATACCAACGCAAAAGTGCTTGCATTGTTCGGTTGCAGAAATGAGAATCCTGGTCACTAATGATGAACCAAGGTAATCTAAACCTACAAAAGATCTGAGTTCTCAAAAATTCCATAACTGTTTTGGAATAATCTGTCCTTTTGTCTTGGGCCTCTACTCATTTTGACACATAATCGACCACCATAAGAATGTACAAGTTGCCAAAGGAATTTGGAAATGAACCCATAAAGTGAATTCCCCAAATATCGAAAATGTCATGAAATAGCAACAATTGTTGTGGTATTTCATTTATTTTAGAGACATTATCCATTCTTTGAAAACGAGGATAAGATTTCCAAAAATCATGGGCATCCCAAAAAATTGTTGGCCAAAAGATACCATAATCAAGGACCTTATGAGCAGTTTGATGGGGACCAAAGTGGCCCCCATAAGCAAGAGTGTGCCAGAATCTAAGGACAGGCTGAAACTCGCTATCAGGAACACAACACCTGAGGAATTTATCACTATAGGTGTGCCAATGGTAGGGGTTATCCCAAATATACAAATGAGACTAATGTTTTATACGGTCAGCCTAGTTTTTTTTAAATCAGTACGAATGCAAGATTCTACCAAATAATTTACAATTTTAGCATACCAAGGGATATCATCTTGCACTCAGTACAATTGATCATTGGGGAACATATCATTAATAGGAATACAGTGGGTTGAGTCAATGTTCGAGGATGGGGGAATCCTACTGATATGGTCAGCCACCACATTCTCTGCTTCTTTTTTATCTCTACTTTCTAGATTGAATTCTTGAAGGAGGAGCATCCAGCAAATGAGATATGGTTTGGCTTCCTGTTTCTTAAGGAGATACCGAAGTGCTGAATGGTCTGAGAACACAATAAATTTGGACCCCAAAAGGTATGACCTGATTTTTTCTAAGGAAAACACAATGTCAAGGAGTTATTTTTTATTTTTGGTGTAGTTTTCTTGGTAAGGGTCCAAATTACGTAAGGCATATGCAACGATATGTGGATCTCGATCGACCCTTTGTGACAAGACTACCCCAACTGCATAGTTAGAGAAATCACACATGAGCTCAAATGGTAAATCCCACCAAGGTGGTTGGATTACTTGGGGTGATGTGAGACTCCATTTTAACTTATGAAAAGCTTCCTCGCATTCTTTATTAAAAAAATTCTTTTCTTTTTAGAGTAATCGGGAGAGGGGGTGCAATTTTACTAAATTCACGAATGAAACAACAATAAAATTCAGCATGACCTAGGAAAGACTACACATCCCATCCATTTTTGGGGAATGGTAGGTAATAAATGACATCCAATTTTGATTTATCAACTTGGATACAATCCTTGGAAATGACATTTCCCAAAACTATACCTTTTTACTATGAAATGGCATTTTTCATAATTTAATATGTGATTCTTTTCAATACAGCGATGTAGTATTGAGGTAAGACTACTCAAACATTAATCAAAATAGTATCCATACATAGTGAAATAATCCATGAAAACTTCCATGAAATTCTCTAGGTAATATGAAAAAATACTAACCATGCATCGCTGGAAAGTACCCAGAGCATTGCACAGACCAAATGGCATCCTCTTATATGAAAATGTGCCAAAGGGGCAAGTGAACATCGTTTTTCCCTGATCCTTGGGGAAAATATGGATTTGAAAATATCTAGAATACCCATCAATAAAAAAGTAATGGGACTTACTCGCTTGCCTCTCTAGCATTTGGTCAATGAATGGAAAAGGGAAATGGTCTTTCCTAGTGTGTTGGTTTAGTCGGTGATAGTCTATGCAGACACGCCAACTATTCTACACACGAGTTAGAACCAATTAATTATTTTTATTTTTTATTATAGTATGGTAAAAAAAATTAGGAACTACTTGAATGGGACTGAACCATTGGTTGTCATAGATGGGGTAAATGATTCTAGTAGCCAATAATTTTGTTACCTCGTTTTTTACAACTTCTAGGAGGTTTGGGTTCAGTCGACGTTGTGCCTGCCTCACTGGTATAGCCTCATCATTTAAAAATATATGATGTGTACAAATTTATGGGCTAATACCAGGAATTTCATCATGTTTCCATCCAAAATATTGTTTATACTCCCTCAAAAGTTCAAGCAGTCGCAATTCATGCTCAGGGGGGAGTGAACTAGCAATAATGAAGAAAAACTTGTTTCCATTCTCAATATATGAATATTTTAAATCTTGAGGAATTTTTTTTAGTTCCAATTCAGGTGGATTTTGGATTTATGGGAGTGTGTGTGAAAATTATAGGTCACTAATCTCATCTAACTACTCAATGGTATCATCTTAATATGAGGAATGAGCTTTTATAAGCATAGCACTATCATTGATGGTCAAGTGATCCTCGGTGTTCAAGAAGTCATCAATCAAAAAACATGAATTAAATTTCTTTAGAGCACTACAAAAATCAATGAATGAATCATTTCCTAGCATTTTTATCAATGAATAAAACTTAGAAAGGGGATCGGGGTAAAGAAAAGATGTTTTTTTAGGGTAAGGGAGTACAACAATTGAATTAACAGAGAGAGAAGAATGGTATTCTAATGGGTGATTCATGGAATCAAGGATGTTGAAATGGACTATGTCACCACAAAATTCCATAGATAATGTACCATTATGAACATTAATTATGGTTTTGGTGGTTTTCAAGAAGGGTCTCCCCAATATAATCAGGGCATGTCCATTCATCATATCGTCCTCTATTTTAAGCACCCAAAAGTCAGTAGGAAAAATTAAATTTTGAACCCACACAAGAACATCCTCTAACACACCAGAGGGGTGTGTGGTACTCTGGTTAGACAGTTGAACAACAACTCCAGTGGGATTCAGTTCCCTGACCTGCAATGTAGAGTAAATGGAGTGAGGCATTACATTAATAGGGGAACCCAAATCAAGCATAGCATTAGAAAAAGAATACTCCCATATGGTGCATGGAATTGAGAAGGTTCCAAGATCATTGAATTTGGTAGGCAGTGATGGTTCTATCATTTCTGAGACATTACTCCCCATGCTTACCTTCTCATCACCTTGAAGTCTCCTTTGGTGTGTACACATATCCTTTAGAAACTTGGCGTATCTTGGAATTATCTTCACGACATCAATAAAAGGAATGTTAACCTGTAAATTTTTAAAAATTTCCAATATTTCCTTATCAAGTTCAGTTTCCTTTTGTTTTCTTGGTTGGGTGGCCCTTTGGGAAAATGAAAGAGTAATGTTTGAGATAGGAGACTCATTAAAACACACACTCTTTCATTTGGAAGGACTTCTCTCAAGAAAAGGATTTTCTTCTCTTGGACCATTTTTAACAGTGGTTGGGATGGTGGTTTCATTAGGAGGGGATGAATCTATTGGAGGGGTCATTTGGATTTTAAGATGAGTTCCACTCCTACGGTTGGTGGCATTAACATTTCCTTTATCCCTAGGGTTAACTATTGGTTGAGAGGGTAGTTTACTCAACCCATGACTTTGAATTTCCCCCACCGAGTTAGCTAGTTGGTCTAATTGGGTTTTGAGGTCTTATATGGAAGCTTGGGTGTTTTGTTGGTATTAGAGATTGTTGACAGCCATTTGTTTCATCATATCGTCTAGGCTAGGATTGGGTTTGGGAGGGTGCTGTTGGAAAGGCCTTTATGGTGGATGAGTATTTTTGGGTGGTGGTGGTGGATGACTACTCTGGCCATGTTGGTTCCATGGTTGTTGAGGTTGGTTTGAATACCCCCTTTCCTATAGGCTTGGATGTATTTCCACCCAGTATTTAATGGATAGTATGGTTCTTGCCAAAAGGGTTGGTTATAGGGTCAGCCTGGAAAGATTGCCTCACAAATCTCAGAATTTTCTCTCAATTTGGGGCATTGGTCAGAGTAGTGGGTGTCATAAGAACATATACCACAATGTATGGGAGGAGGAGATTGGAATTTCCCTTGGGAAAGAGCAATTTTTCATAGAAGGGTACTTAACTCTTCAAACATTGTGTCCACCTTCTTCTCAAATTTGGTACTTTTCACCTCATGGACACCTCGAATGGGTACACTAGACCTTCTACCAAATTGTTGAGTGTTCTGTGCCATGTTCTAAATCATGGTTCTTGCATCAATCGGGGTCTTATCCACTAGTGCACCACCTACAGCAGCATCAATCATATTTCTATCCATAGGTATTAAACCTTCATAAAAATACTAAATTAAAAGTTGTTTGCTTATTTGGTGGTGTGGGAAACTTGAACAAATACTTTTAAAGCATTCCCAATATTTATATAGTGTTTCAACTTGTGATTTTCTTATACTAAATATTTATTTTCTTATAGTTGTAGTGTGAGATACTGGGAAATATTTTTCAAGAAAAAGATGTTTCATGTCCGCCCAACCTCTAATTGGTGAATTAACATTGTAAATCCAATATTTTGCAGTATCTTATAATGAGAAAGGTAATGCCCTTATATTTACTTGTTTTCATCCAAATTTCCAGGTTTTTATATAGAACACATATCATGAAATTATTTTAATGTATTTTGTGGTTCTTCTCCAGGAAGTCCATGGAATCTTGGTAATAAATGAATTAAAACCGATTTTAGTTAAAAGTTGGGTGCCTCACCTTGAATTTGATTATAGGTGGACAGGATATAAACATCAGTTGAGGTTTGTTCTTTTAATGTCTAGTTATTTTTAGTCATATTATTCAAGTTTATTTCAGTTTTATTTTGGTTCTGGAAGAAGAAGAGGAAGGATCAAGAAGAGTGTCGATGTTTTATGTGTCCTCCTTCGAAGGGTTATCTTCTGTGTCTCGGTGTTACTGACGTAGGATCCTATTTGGTTCGGGTTTGAAAGGATGTAAGTCTCTTGAATTAGAATGTTTCATGCACTAAAAATACATAACAAATAGATTAGAATAAAAAAATATAGGTAGAGGTATAATATGAAATAGATAAATATAAACAAAATTTACAAAAAAACTTATCAGAAACATGCACCAAAAACCAAAGCGCTCCCTGTAAATAGTGCCAAAATTTGATCGCACTGTCATGACACGTCAAATTTATAGTTATTTAAAGAAGATTTTGTTGTTTAGGGAAGTCCCTAGGTCATCTATCAAGGAGTGATGGTGGTTTTATAGTGTGAATTTTAAATAAGAAGAACAAAAGAGGGGGTGGTTTGAAAACAATTTTAAGAAAATGACTTGATTTAAAGAGTTTAATAGTTGATAAAAAAAATTGGTGCTTTAGAATTATGATATAAGGAGATAATTTCAAGTTCACTAAAAATATTGGTGAGTTTATCATTCTAAAAAATACACATGGTTTAATGGAATCCTTTGGTTGAGGGTTGTCAAGATCTCAACTTCCATCTTTACTCTTAAACGATGCTCAAAGAACCACCCCTTGACACAAAAATCATGTTGTCAAAGTTTGGGTATCAAGAATAGAAAATAATGGATACCAAAGAATTATGAAATATTATGTATGTGTAAGATAAATAGGACTCTTGTCTTGTCCAATCAGAATAACCCAATATTCCCACTTGAAATCTCAACCGAATCTGTGTTGAAATAAAAAGTGTTTCACTTAATTATAACAATAGAAATGCAATCAGAGGAGAAGAATGTCAAGATAAGAAATAAGTGAAATATTTAGCACACAAATTAAACAAAACCGGTAGAAGAACAAGTGCTGGAACTCCCTCCCAAGTGTGTGTAGCTTTCTTTAGCTCGACATCAGGAGGAGGAGGAAGCTCAGGTAGAACTTTTCCTTCATCCGTGATCCCCCTATGAGGATAGGGGCCTCTAAAACTCCTTGGATGATTAGATTAATCCTTTGGGTCTCCAAAATACCAGAGATTTTTCTCCTGTCCAAACTTGAAATGAGGAGCCCAAGCTTCCATTTTGTAGGTAAAGTGGAAGGTGGTTTTGGGCACATAGATTCTATAAAACCACTTAGCCCATGGTTTTTGACCACTTTATAGTCAAATATCACTTTGTAAAAAAATAGAAACAAGTTTCCCCACATCTTTAATGTCTCCACCGAAATTGTTTCACCATTTAGAAAACTACAACTCAAGATATTGATAAAATATAGAACACCGCATTTAACATTATGAAGATTTGATTCTTTGTAAAGATCAGTTTCGATGGGAATTGTAGAGGCTGAATGAGGCTTTGGTTCCTTCGTATGAAATGCAGAGAATTAAATTTTGGACCAGTAAGAAAATTTCAGACCATTTTCATTCACAGTTTAGTATAAATATGTGGTTGAGTCCACTAGTATGCATTGATCCTATGCAGTTTGGCCCATTTTTCTTGGGCGTCATCATGGGTCCTCCAAATAACCTCCTCCTGCAATGGAATCATCAAAACAAGTAACATTTCACTTTTTAACAGTGATAAACACAAAATAAAAGATTAAAACATGGAATGAAATTTGTTATTATTTTTATAATTTTCAATATAAAACAATTTTAGCAGAGTGGTGTAAGGGTGAGAATAAAATAGTGAATCATGGTGTGATCAAGATTATGATGGGTGAGAATGATATAGTTTATATGATGAGTGATCCCAAAATAAATTATATAACTGGTAAGTTAATATAGATTATATGATGGGTGAGCCTTATATAGATCTATAATACATGGTATAGTATTCTTTATCTTCAAAGAAAATAATGAGGGAGTTAATTGAGAAGATTTATCTTATGGATTTAACGGGGATCTAGTTATTTCTGACATGAGTGAACACAATTTATGAATATAATTCTCTAATATTACTAATAGGGATTCAATGTTCATACTATGGGTTTTTAATGTTTTTCTTTGAGAAAAAATTATTTTCCACATGCAGATATTATTTATTTTATATGATCATGGAGTAATGTGAAAAAGGTAAAGATTTTATGGGTTTTCATGTTTTTTATTGGACTAACAGATTTCTTACTTTTATATACCTTATTGAGGTTCTTTTTCACATAACATGTTTTTAAATGTTTTTTTATAAGTTTTAAGGATGAGTTAGAACAAAGAATAACTCAAGTCAAAAATCTTGAAGATTTTTCATAGAAAATAAAATGTTTTTCTTTGTAAAAGTTTTATACTATGGGAAAATGAATATTGAGTGGAAGTTTATAATTTGTAATTTATATATTTTTATTTAAGAGTTATAACCTAATTATTTAAAACTCTAATCCTAAAAGCTATTTGGGAATACAATAAATTAAATTCTAGTTTGGAGACACTAGATTATGTAATTTTTTAAGGTTGGGTCCTTATATGGTCACTTATTCTATTAATTAAATTCATCTAATAGAAAACCAAAAGAGCAATACAGTTTGTACAACCCAAGTGTATGCCAAAAATTCAACTCATGAATCATTACTTATTCTATGTTTGAATAACCCAACATTGATAGAGTGATGATTAAGACATACTCAAACCCCTAGGTCATGAATGTTTATAACTACTCAGAGAAATATTTGATGTTTCTAGACATGAGAATATATGAATAAGGAATTTGAAATAACCCAATAAGACATAGGTAAGATTCCTCAAGGTCTTCAGAAATAAAACCATTTTACCATTAAAAGAAAAAAACTTGTACTTTTCTAAATCCATAGTGATTACTAATTAGACACTAACACCCCAAGAAACTTAAAAGTAAGTTACCCAACCTCAACTACTCTCTAAGAATCGTACTTAATAAATATATTCAATTGAGGCAGGTTATAAAGGATAAAGTGTACCCACTTTTCCAATTCCCCATCTAGACCCATAGTTTCAATTCAGTTATTGACAAACAAGATATAGTACCTCAGTATATCGTTAAAGACTCTTCCCCTTCTAGGTTCATATCCTGTCTAAATTGAAAAGATAAATGACCTCATCTGATGACATGAGAGTAGCTAACCAGGCATATAAATCAATATGAATTTGAATTCTAGAAACCCCTCCACCTCCAAATCCTATACCCAAGATGTGCATTTTCAAGGAAAGTAATTCCCACCATCCTAGACCAATTCAATGGAAATTAACAATGGTGACCAACTTATATATCAAGATATCTTGTTACTCACAAGGTTATTTAATGATCATCCCATGAGGCATCATTTCACAATAAGATTTTATTTCCTCTTTATAGTTATCTAGTCTACCCAAGAAAAAAAGAAACTAGCTTATCCAACAAAAAAATTACATCCAATGTTCCGTCACTACCAGGACCACAAGAATATCCCACACATAAGAAAAATTATTACTACCATCAAAACAAGTACAACAAAAAGGAAACATAGTAAGTATAAAAACTTTTAAAAGAATAACTAGCATAGAAATATTGCTAACATCACCTCCCAACTAAGTAATCATCCATACATGTCTTTTCTAGGTATATTAACTTTATATTATCTTTTTCAGTAAGCCACTATAAGGTTTCCAACCACTATTCCACCATATTAAAAAATACTAAAGGACCATTATAAAAGTTCTAAAGCTTCCAGAATAACTACAAGGTGTTAATTACCTATTTTCTTTCCAATAACTAGTTAAATAAACTCTTTAAAATTTTTCTAAAATCAAAGTATGAGTAAAACCTTTCATAAAATAATTTTTATAAAAACTCTTTTAAAATTAACATGAAATTATTCAACATTTTATAAAAAAACAAAACTTGATAAAAATCAGATGATTATATTTTTCAAAATAATAAAAGTTTTACATTTAGAAATAATTTTCCCTTAAAGGTCCATTTAAATAAGGGTTTTTAAAAAGGGTATTTAAATATTTTTTTCAAACGCAAGATACTTGAAATTTTCTTAAATAATTATAGAAAATCCTTTTACAAAACATGCCTAAAATCAAAAAAATATTTTTTTAAAAAAAAATCCAACAATATTTCTTATTTTAAAACCTCTATCAAAAAAATATATGTTTTCATTAACCTGATCACATAAGTACCAAAAAATCATGAAAATTAAAATTAGTAATACATCAACCATATGTAGGCATAATTTCATCATAGTGGAATAATTAAAAATTTCGGTATCAACTTATGATACAAAAATATAGTTATAATAGAGACTAGTTACATTAATTTCCAAAAAATCTAAATCATATTAATTATTTTATAACCAAAAAGAAAAGAAAAATATGAGATATATATTATACTATTTTATTTCATGATCAATTAATGCATGAATTAAACAACCAAAATTAATACACCAAAGATTTCATATTGATTTCATAACTAATAAACAAAAAACATATTAATAAATTAATAGATTAAACATTACAATAGGTTATTATTTTTTAATATATATCAATTTTACATTCTATTCTACCTATTATACTAAGCATGCCTCAAAAATATATACAAAATAAGGAATAAAAACAACATGATATTCTTTATTAAGTGTTAAAATTAACCAAAAATAACAACATTTCTAGCATGATTTTTATTTAATTACAGTCATCATTCCCCTTATTTCAAAATTATGGAATTTAAGTCAAGGCATTGCATGTCATGAAAATATTAAAATGTTAAGCTGAAAAAAAACACTCAAACATGTTTATAGGTTCTCTATATTATAAACATGAATATAGTCATTAATAAAGAAAGATAGAAAACATGGAATTAAGCTTTTGAGCACTCATTCATTAGTTGTTAACATTCTATTAAATAACATGGGTTCTATTTATCATTTATTTGCTTACTTCTCATTAGTGACATTGCCATTTTGTGTTCTAGTTTCACTCCAATTTCATGTTTATTTAGTATATGGAACATAGGAAAATCATAAAAACCCCGTACTAGTAATAATTTACAAAAAAACAAAACAAATTCATATTTACCATGTCATTAAAACGTTGTACTAGAAGCCCTCAGTTTCATCCATAAAGAGATAAAACTATTTCTAATAAACAAAATTATTTAGCCATCATTTATCAATACATGACCATAAAAATATCACATGAATGACAAAATCCTAGTGGTTATTCTCTTTAATGTTTCATGATACACAAATCTCATTAGTTAAATCCATGATATGAGGTGACAACAAGCCCATAAGTTCTCAAAAACACTTTTCATATGCAACCCAACCTAGTAAATTTAAATTCAGAATTAAGATGTCAGCTATTCATTTTTATTCTCTACATTTCAAGTCTTGGCACATCCTATCTCAATGCATACTATCCCAACTAACATACTATACTAAGCCAATACCATTTGTATCATCCCAACCTGGCCCATTATCTTAGGTATGACTTAAATTTTACTAGCCTTATGTGGAAACCCATATACACCAAAGGATAAAAATAAATACCCAGGGTATAAAATTATATTGGGGGATGGTTTACCCAAATCATTATACAACCTAAAATGAATATAATGAAGAGAAATAATATGGCGTGTGATATAAAACCATATCAAACTCCCATAACATGAAAATATGATAATCATATAAGAAACAAAAGACAATTAATAACATAAACATAATTATAAAATCCCAAAAATATAAGACTAAATGGACTCCAAGTGACAACATGGTACTACCCTAGACTCCATAACCTATCAATAACCATGATCAAACTCCTAGTAACCAAGACCATAGAATCAAGTTTCTCTTTTGTAAATTATGGAACCTTCCCCTTACCTGTATCATGATAAGAAGCATCTGAATATGCACCAAGGTATATATACATGGGGTGAGTATACAACCCAATAGGGAACCCCTGATACTTCCTATACACACCACTGAAATAAGTATAATCTAGCACATATTTAGTATAAAATAGGGGATATAAGTATAAAATAGTTTTCCAATATATACATATACATAAGAAGTGAAAATAACTCACATAGATATCACACACATCCTATGAATGAATCCACCCATTAAGTGCACCCAAACCCATTGAATCAACCATAAAAAGGACCTCTAAATATTTCAACTCATTAGTGTAGAACATTTCCCTCTAAACCTAATTCATCACATGGAAGTATAATCCAGTATAGCCAAAAATTGGCATTGTGGCCAAGTTTAACCTGACAAGGCCCTTTCAATATTCATATAAATACCCATTAACCCATTCAATCCAATGTTCCCACATTAGAAACACATTAAATTCCAACCTAACAAGGACCTTTACAAATTCATTATGAATGTACACTAAAACATTATTATTGAAAATATCCTCTGAGAATTTCTTCGAACATGTTATGGGTGACACCCAAAATTCGTCAATTTATGTCCAAGAAAATAAGAAAGGTTTTAAAGATATTCCCATCAATTTTTTTTCATTAAAATAATAATAGTATTTAATTTTAAGAAATAAAATCTACCAAATTCTAAAAAATGTAGAGTGTGTAAGAATACACCTACCTTGAACATGGTTTCCAATATGGAATCACGCAACACCTTTGCAGATTCAGGCCCTAGAAACACTCATAGAATGATCTATAATAAAAGTATTATCAAAGAATTTCCCAAACCATAGATCTAGGTATGATATCCTTGATCTAGGGTTCCTCACTAGAGAGAGTGATAACATCTCAATAAAGATGAATAAATGGGAACATTACCTTTATTTTTCTAGTTTCAATAATAGATGATCCATTGAATCTGCCTTTGAAAGGGATAGAATCACCAAAATTGCCTAAAAAAGTATAGGTTTTGAGATCCTAAGTCAAGGATTAAAGAATGAGTGTTTTGGGGGAAGTTTCATGTTAAAATCAAAATTTTTAAATTTCATTAATTATGACAGATGGTTAGGTCATAAGGTTTGAAAAAACATACATAAACCATAAAAGTGTTATTGAAAAATCCCCTGGATTTCATGTTTGGGCCACATAGTTTTAAAAACTATGTTCCAATCCTAAAAAATTCCACTATGATAAAATTTTAAAAGTTATATGGTTATTATATGATTTCTATAACTTATGTTTCTATAAATAGAACTCCCCTTTATCTTTCATGGTTGCATGGGGAACCCATACAGTTTTCCCTAATGTTGCACAAATCATGCTTCCTTTAGAACATATATAAAACCTCTAAAAACCTTACAAAAAATCTTGTGACCAAACCTAATCATAATATGAATTAAAAGTAAATAATAAAATAAAAACATACCTTATACCATGGGTGTTACAAATAGATACTAAAAGAAATAAAACACTAAATTCTAATGCACTACATAAATCCTTATATGGTATATAAAATTCAAACACCACAGTTACTTAAATCTCATATTCATTAATAAAAAATAATAAATGATCCATAAAATTCATAAAAACTTGGATCAAAGTCATAATAAGTGATGCTAAATTCCTATTATGTAAGAATTATCCAAATTTAAGAATATTCATAGAATTAAAAAATCTCTTACAAAGATTATTGAACCCTATTAAAATACATCAAAGCACCACAAAACAACTCAAAAACATTATACACAACTTTAGAAACATCTCAAAATCCAAAAAATATTATAAAACATGATTTAAAACAAATAAATCCATTAAACAAACCAAGGTAACTTTAATCCTTGTATAGAATCTACCCATCCCTAAATCCATGATATTTTCTACTTTAGAGCCACACAATGTGGATTTTTTTAGGGAATCCCAGCCCATCTAGGAAAGGTTTCATGATAGGGGAGTTTCCTTCTGATTTATCATTTTCATCTAGAACTCCCCCTCATCCCATTTTGGACTCAGGATGTGTGGCACCACAAAATGGTCTTATTTAGGAATATGCAAAGTTCATGATGGTGATACTAGGGTGATTAGTCCATTGTCACAACCCATAGAGAGCATTGGAAAACCATGTGTCCAAAAATATTCCCCTATACATTAATCTATAGTTTTCAAGTAGCCAATGTCACTATGATTCTATATACAAGACTATCCCACCCCTCAATCCATGATATTGTCTACTATGAATTCATACAACATGGATTTTTTTCCAATTAATTACACCCCATCTGAAAAATATAAAGCTTCTCATCTCCCCATAAAGGACTCGGGATGTGTTTCCCCATAGTTTAGAATTGTTCAGTATGATGTGCAACACCTCATTGTAGTTGAATGAAAGTGATTCCCATGTCACAGACCATTGGGAGAGTTGAACAACCCTAGGTCTGACATTGGACTTTCTTGATATGTGGGATAGCTATGCCTAGGTATGATTTCTATATTATATTTTTACCACATATTTTATATTATATATCATATCCTAAATAATGATACCACTTTGTAGTGTCCCTGATCTAGTTCCCCTTCGTTGTAACTAGACCAAGTGTCGCATACCTCAAGCGCACCTCCCAATATAAAAGATGTTATCTTCCAACAACAAGGGTATATGTATAAGGTGGGGATACTATACCCACTTTGGTATATATAGACACAAATCATTGTGAAATCAATATAATTAATATTCATAATAAAATAAAACAAATAAATTTTAACATCATTGATACTTTTCATAGGCAAGTAAATAACACTCAAATAATATAAAAAATTATTATTATTAATTTTATATAATAAAACATATATAAACAAGACCCCCCATAGTTATATCATATATCACACTACCTAAGAAAATAAAAATACTAGGGATGATATAAAAATAGGTCATTGGTCCATGTATGATCCCATATTTGAGCTCTTACCAAGATTTGAAACTCATCCATAAATAATAGGACCTTTAACCTACCTAGATCAAGGATCATAAAGTATTATTATATACCAAGGTTATCAGGTAGGATGTTTTTAAAACTCATTATTCAACCACCAATGGTGTCCCAAACAATTACATTATAAGTTAGTGCAAGTATAGTGTGATATACTCATAAATAAAAGTAAATATAAAATGGTATTAATAATAAATATATCATGTCCATGGGTATTACACAACCACCTGAGTGTGATTATACCTATTTTGATCAATTTTGGGGTGTATCTAAACATATCACATAATAATAAACTAGGTATTAGGTACCAATTCATCATTAATGAGAATAAAATCTATTCATAGCATAATGACCAATTCCTAGGAAGTTTGTATCAATAACATAGCTAGAACAGTTATCATAACTTCCATGTGATGACATAATCAATAAAATTTGGGAAATACATCCTAATAACACTGTCTAAATGGTGTACATAGTGTCCCAGAGCCAACATGTGCAAGAAAGCATTACGTCTAGAAAACATCATCAATAGAGGTAATATCATCACCATCCATGGCATAATCATGAGGGAAACGTGTCCCCATTCCAAAGTTGCATCATAAGATAGGGAATCACATCCCACAAAAAACATCCTCATATGATCATCTTGTCCCTTGCCTTGTATGTATCATGTCATGGTAATTATGTCCCCCATTAAATGTAAATAATAGGTAGTTGGGCATAATATCCCATTATCATCATCATTAAGACCATGTGGGTATTACATTCCATGACCATGTGAGAATTACACTTCATTACAACAGGGATAATATCTCAATTATGAACATATGAAATAATGGGCATAGGATCCCTCATCTTGAAATTCATAACACAAGCGATTATTCCATTCCAAATATATCCATAATTGAAATAAATGGAATAACATATCATAAACATAACAAAAATCACAAAGTTTCATAATTAACAACTTTAAAATCTTAATATAAAAAATTATTTTTATGGTTGTAACATTATCTAATATGCTTTTAATTATAGATAGATCAGTCCATGCACACTCGACCTAAACTGATAAGCATAATTATGTCCTAACCTACCCATTTTCAACAAGATGATAAGGGAGAAACACTCACCCCAATACTAATTCAACTATCCAATGGTTATATAGTAACTCATTGGTTCCACATAAAACATTACCCAAGTTAAACCTTAATAATTATGTATCCCGCCTTTGATTGACAAGGATAAAGGCACCATTATAGATCTAACATATCATCATTTAACTTAAGGATATCTATAAATGGGTTCCTATAATACATTTCAACACACTTTAACTCAAGTTCATGTCCATATATGTATATTGTATTAAAGCATAATAATTGTAGGGTCTATCATGACCCTAAACATCCTCACTCTACTCAACTCAGTTCAAAGGAATACATTTAAGATTAATCGAAGTTTAATTGAACACTAGTGGTGAGACAATGTATTACGTGTCCTATGGGATAGGAATAAACTATCTATATTAGTTAGGGACCACCTACCTCATTTTAATAGAATCCCACTCTTTGAGTATCACCAAATGAATCAACTCTAACCAGTATAAATCTCAATGTCTAGAAAAATATCTGAAGTTAGACATAACTAGTAAAGAATGGAAAAATAGTAAGAGAAATGATGAAAAGAGGGAGGGGAGTGATAGATTTAACTTTAACTACCACTTGGGATAATCGACACTCAAATTTTATAAGAGTACAATGAGATCCAGCCTTGGAAGTGAAGAAAATGGGAGTAGATGTGTTGTTAGCTGAGTAGCTATAAGGAAGGATAGAAAAGGGGTTTCTTAAATTTAAAAATCATTTAACTAGTTAAATTAATTTTTTTTTTAAAAACTAGTGATCTCCACCGAAATTATAATGGCTACTCATAATTGTTATGGTGGGAAATATACTTATAGTTGAATCCCTCCACTACAGATCTATTTTCTCTAAATAGAAGCTCGATCCTTCTTGGACACCCTATATAGCCAAAATGGGTCAAAATATACATTGTTTAACCAAAAAATCAAAACCATTCCCTAGGAATGTGTGGGGTGTTACACTTAGGAAAATTATAAGAGTGTTTAGATATACTCAATTATGTTATAATATAATCAGGTAAAATTGTATGTGTTTTGATACAGTTAGTCACACTTATGGGAAATCAAAAATTCTTATATACATGGATGAATACTCTACCCAAATTATTATGCTCCTTTAATCTATATCATGCATTAAAAGTGGAAATAAATGAACATTAGAGATAAAAAAATAGACAACCTAAATATATTCAATTATATATCTTTATATACTGATATCATAATGAAGTTACTTTTGAATAATTTATAGGAATTTTTCCATGTTACCTTGGTTAAGATACTATAGAACTGAACAAATATTTTTAATTACATGAATATAAAAAAACAAATTTTAAATATATATATTTTAATAATATTAAATTCAATTTTACCTTAAGTTCCATAAATCATTTTATGAATTTTGATTTATTGGGGGAATAAAGGTACAAAATTAATGGGAGATAGAAATAATATGTGAAAGAATATAATGAAATATAAAGTAACCTCACCTGAGTATATCTCTCATAGAGTATTTAAATCGTTGAGGAAAATTGATATAGGTTGATTCATGGAGATTGGGGACCAAAAAATAAAGAAACCTTAAATGGGAAAAATCCCAATATAAAAATCCTAAATTAATAAATAAATGAATGAAACCCAGAAAATATATTTGAAGATGTGATAAAAAATAAAGGATTTGGAGGAAAAGGAGAGTAATATGGTACATAAAAATTTATTTTTAAAATAATAACACTAAAAATGAATATGATAGAACAAATATGAGTTCCTATAAACATGATAATAGAAAAACATAGGGGTGATGAAAAATCTTAGTAGCGACTAGTTAGTGCATAATTAAGGAACTCCAGACCCATACTCTCCGGTCTTTTGATAAAAAATATATTATACACACTGGATTTGACACTAAGTGAAATAAACCAAGATAAACTTTCATATATTTTAAATTTATTAAATATTACATCTTAGAATAATGTCACAACCCTGAGAACCATTGGTTTAGTGTATTTTGATATTAGCTAGATAAATGACTTATTTTAAAATACCTTTAAACATATATCCATAGTCGCACCATACTAGATCCCCTTTTAAATATATCATATATTATACACATATTCATAACCTATGTAATATAAAACATAATAAATGGGTGAGCTAAAATGCCCAATAAGAGAAAAACATATCAATATACCATTAAGGGTTAAATCATTAAAATGATAAAACATGAACATGAGAGAAATATTTAATTAAAAGAACATGAATTAATAATATTTTTCCATATAATAGAAGGATGTATTATCTCAAAAAATCAAACACATACCATGGAATAAGTTTGTGGAATCATGAGACATATAATCACATTCCATGAGAATGAAAAAAGTCATAAAACATAGAATTATAGTATAATAATAAGAATGGGTAATCATAACATTTTATATGTGTCCAAATGTAAATAGATCTATGTATAATATCATTAGTCTTGGCCTAACCATTCATGTACCATATTAGGATTGGTATTACCACCCATGTACCCTTAGGCTTGGGATAATCTCACGTGTACCCTTGGGCTTGGGATAACCTCATTTTTACCCTTTGAATTGGGATAACCTATCATGTACCCTTTTGAGATAATGATATATAAAATTTACCAATTCATTATAGGGATATAATAGACCCACCCATCACAAAAACAATTTATATCTATTCCATAATAACATAAGAGCATTCATCCTTTCTTCATATCTTAATTAACCTATATAAAACAAATAGGTTTCATTAAAATATACTCAAAACATCATCACAATTCACCCAAAGAAAGAAGGTGGATGGTATCATTAAATAATATCCCCAATGATGAATAATAATCCTTAAGATATTTTTACATAGATGAAAATACTTTTTATAAAATCATTAAAATATTATTTCAAAAATAAGAATAAAAATAATTTTCTTTTGTTGACTTTTAAAAACATAAAATTACAGTAAAATGAGAATAATATTTTCTTTAAGACCCATGTAAACTTTTAAATGAATTTATATAGCGATCTGAGCCTTTTACATATAACATTTAATGATTTTAAGCATAATTAATCATCAGAGTACAAGCTGGGGATCTTTAAGTCTAGTGTCTTGCAAGACTAGGTATATATAACTTAAAACATGGGGATAAAGAAAAAAAATTAGTTATTAAATATCCATAAAGAGATCCTAACTTCCTTTGAGCCCTTACATCTGCATAGGGTACCCTAGGGAATCATGAACAAATGGGTGAGATGAAAATCCCAGTAAGGGAATGAACATAAGGATACATCTTAAGCACATGAGTTAGGAGGCATGACATATTGATATCCAAAACATGGAACATATGAAATAATATCATATAATCATGGGATCATATAAACACGGAATCATATATATGGGGAAGAATCATAAAACATGTCTTTAGTACGGGTCAAGGCTAACTGCCAATCTCATTTTCCATTTTAGTACAGGTCAAGGCTAACTGCAAATCCCATTTCACATCACATCTCATGAGACTTAACCTTACCCAATGCATTAGAGAACTATATGGGTGCACCCATCTCAAAATTTTCATGAATATTATTTCCACATAAATATTCTTACCACATATAAAATCATACATAATCAACCATACATAAACATAAGGGTACCCATGGAAAGAATTGGGTACCACAATCATGACATAAATCATAACCAATGGCTGTATCATGAAAGTATCCATGTAAGGAAAGAATTAGAAAATACATGGAAGTTCATAGGGTAAAATAGGAATATAAAATGGTATGTGGTGTCAAAAATAAGTGACAACATATGATAAATGTATTTTAGAAACATTAGCATTAAAACATTTTTGTGCGGTTTTAAGGAAAATACTATAGAGATTTTCAAATAGAAAATAGGAAAATCATTTATATAAAACCATAATTTAACCAATAAGGTTTTCATAATAAAATAATTATTTTATAAATACAATTATGTCTTACAATAGAGGATATAGTGCTCTTGAAATTGGGTAACCATTCGGGAAGTTCCCCTAAAATAGGTTTGCTTATCGAAAAGTTTTGAGGAGGGAATCTTTTAAAAACATGTATATCCCTGAAAGAAAGTGATGAAAGGTTATAGATATAATAATATTATATACCTAACTATAATTCAGAATATTCACATAAATAGATAAGATAACACCATTTTTAAATCAAGATAAGGCAACCTGAAAGAACAAAGAAGGTTCTGGTAGAATTCGTTACAGTTTTATCGGCACGGTGTCGGGTGTGACCAAGAGGGCTTGATGAGAGAGGGGGGGTTTCTCATAACTTATAAAGCATGATGGAAGTATTTTGGAGGTGAAAAAACATATCACACCATTTATGATTACACATAAAAAGGCATATCATAGAGGACGGTCTTGATTAAGAGTGAAAAGGAGAGGATCCCTTAACTTAAATTTGTTGGTGTTCTCCAGTTGTTATTAAAGACCTGAATAAACAAATTTAGGCTTATTAATTAACAATTACAGAACCTATTATATGTTTAATTTATTTATTATAACCCTTTTTAGTTCATTCAAATCCTTTTTGATTAGTTATAAGGTTCAATTTCATTGTTCAGGCTCATTTGTTTACTTGGCTTTAAAAGATCGGTTCACTTATATTCAAGTTTGGATTATATGTAAGATGAAAGTGGTTGTACAGAATTGAAGTTATATTCTTTATTTAAAATCTAGGATATTACATTGTTTTAATTTTAATTAGGTTACTTAGAGTGAAATCGAATTATTATATATATATAACCTTAGTGATAACCATTTTTTTAATCAGTGGATTTGATTACAAAGAACATGTTTTTCTTTATAAATTAATACCATTTGTACAAAAGGATTATAGAACCAAAAATAGGATATATTAAATATATAATAATCTGGTTCGACCATAACACAAATGGTTTCATGACCATAATTAAAGATAATAATAGAAATTGATAAATTGTTGTCCTTGAATGTGCTAAATTAGCACATCTCAAACGGTGCTTTCATTTCTTTAAAATAAAATGGTGGGGAAAGGAGAGAATATAATGAAATATACCATTATAATGAAAACATTCCAGTAAATATATGTTACTGGATTTACCATACTATTATGGTGAAGGGAGGTGAGTAAAGAAACAAAATGAAAGAGAACTTAAAAGAAATGAAGGAATTGGGAAGAGGAATTTACCTCTTGAGACTTCCTCCTTTGAGAACCTCTTAAGGGGAGAGGTTTTGGTATTTTGAAGAGTATAGGAGCTTTTGGACGTGGGGGAGGGTATTGGGGAGATATTTGGGGAGAATAATGTCAAGGAACAGGGCTTGAGAGGAGTGAAGAGAAGAGGGAGTGAAGGGGGGTTTTATAGTGGAGGAGAGGAGGGATTTCATAATATTATAATCATTAATTTATTATTTCTTCACAAGACAAGTAATAGTAAGTATTTCATGACCAATAATAGTAATTTTATCATGTGATCCCGAACCAAGTGGTCTTACATCAGCATAACAGCATCAATGACTCAATAAATCTCTTATTTAGCATTTATTGTAAATCATCATATTTTACTATTCATCAAAAATTCAAGTATTTCAGAAAAATCCCAAAAATTAACCCTAACCACTTTTTGATGTGTAGAATCAAAAAATGAAGTCCATTTTTCAAAAATAATTTTCTAAATATGATTATCTTAATATTTAACTAAAATAATAATTTATTATCAAAACCAGTTTTAAAAAATTCATTAACTTATTCTAAAATATAGGTATATCGTACTTCCAACTTGAATATTATTTGTATAATACCATAGGTGAGGTTACTATTCATTAGGTTATATCACTATTCATAAGGGTATGTTACTATTCATTTGGGTAGGTTATTATTCATCAAAAATTAGTTTTTCTTATCGGACTCCAAATAACTTACTGATTACAACCGTGTATGCCGGATTTTAGAAATTCCAAATGCAGAAGTGACAAACATATGTTTAAAGGTCACTTAGCACTTAGTAGTTAATTATGTTATGTTTTCATGTGACTTTATGACATACTTATGAGAAATTAATTTCCATTGAAAAACAGTGGGTCATTATATTCTTCCCCCCTTATGAAATTTCGCCCTCAAAATCTCATTTTTCATTCTAAGCCAAAAATAGTTGTGGGGACTTTTCCTTCATTACTTCCTCTAGTTCCCATGTTGCCTCTTAGTACTTATGGTTTCTCCATAGTACCTTGACCATATGAGTAGTCTTGTTGTGTAGAAATTTGTCTCTACGATCCAAGATCTTCACTGGCTGCTCCTCGTAAGAGAGATCATCCTCCAACTGTACCACCTCTGAAGAGAGTACATGTGAAGGGTCTGGTATGTACTTCCATAAGAGGGATAAATGAAATACATCATGTACTTTCTACATTATAGGTGGAAGTTCCAGTCGATAGGCCACAGCTCCGACTCGATCAAGGATCTCGAAGGGGTTGATGTACCTGGGACTTAACTTCCCTTTCTTCCCAAACCTCATCACCTTCTTCCATGGGGATATGCGTAGAAATACCATGTCTCCAACTTTGAACTCAATGTCTCATCGACGGTTATCTGCATAACTCTTTTTTCAACTTTGGGCTGCCTTGATATGCTACTGAATGGTTTTCACCTTCTCTACCATTTCTTCGACCATTTCAGGTCCTAGCAGCTTACACTCACTGACTTCATCCCAACACGCCGATGTTTTTCACCTTTTCCCATAAAGGGCTTCATATGGTTCCATTTAGATGCTCAAGTGGAAATTATTATTGAAGTATAATTCAACTAGTGGAAGATGTTGGTCCCATCCTCCTTTGAATTCCATATAACACACTCTCAACATTTCTTCCAGTGTCTGAATAGTTTGCTCAGATTGGGCATCAGTTTGAGGATGATAGGACGTATTGAAGTTCAGTTCAGTGTTTAGAGCATGTTGGAGACTTTTCCAGAACGTCAAGGTGAATCTTGGATCACGATCGGATACAATAGAAAGTGGTACTCCATTCAACCTTACCACATCTTTGAAGTAAATTCGTGCAAGTTGATCCAATGAGATGTCCTCTCAAACCGTGATAAAGTGAGCTGTCTTCATAAGACGGTCCACCAAAACCCATATAGCATTGTTTTCTCTAGATGTCTTTGGAAGTCTAGTGACAAAGTCCATGGTAATGTTCTCCTACTTCCATGATGGTATGGGTAGTGGTTGCATCATCCCCTTAGACTTTTGTCTCTCATCCTTCACTTGTTGACATATGAGGCACTTTGACATATATTCAGCAATCTCCCTTTTCATATTGTCCCACCAAAAGTTTTCTCGGAGATCTCGATACATCTTTGTTCTCCCTGGGTGGATAGAGAAGGTCGAGCTATGTGAATCATTGAAAATCTCCTTCTTTATCTCTAGATCATATGGTACACATAATCTTGTCCCAAATCTTACAACTCCTTCCTCATCAATTTTTAAATTAGAGGATTTCCAATTTTTAATAGCTTCCAACCTTTTCTGAATTTCCACATCCTTTCTTTGAGCGTCCATTATTTTCTCCAAGAGGGATGGTTGAGCAATAATTTGAGAAAGGATTGATGATGTTCCTCCCTTAATGATTCTCATGTCCATCCTTTGAAACTCTAAGAAGATCAGATAATTTTCAATTCTCATAATTGATAAAGATGTTGGATCCTTTCTACTTAGAGTATTCACCACCTTTTTTGCCCTACCGGGATAGTAGTGGATTGAGCAGTCATAATCCTTGATGAGTTCTATCCATCTTCGATGGCGCATATTATGATCTTTATGTGTGAATATATATTTGATACTCTTGTGGTCAGTATATATCTCACATTTTCTCCCATAGAGATAATGCCACCAGATTTTCAATGCAAAGATCACAGCCGCCAACTCCAGATCATGTGTAGGATAGTTTTGCTCATGGATTTTTAGCTTCCTTGAGGAATAGGCTATCACTTTATCATTTTGCATTAGCACACAGCCTAATAATTTCTTATAAGCATCACTATACACCACAAAGAGTTCTCCACTTGAATGGAGTGTGAGTATTGGCGCAGTGATAAGCCTCTTTTTCAACTCCTTGAAATAATCTTCACATTACTGTGTCTAGACAAGATTTACTCCCTTCCATTTCATCTTGGTTATTAGGTTTAAAAATCGTGAAAAGTTCTTCACAAATCATCGATAATACCCATCTAGACCCAAAAGCTATGGATCTCTGTTACAGAAGTTGGCCTCGACCACTCTTCAATTGCCTTCGTCTTGAAAGGGTCCACAGATATCCCTTTCCTGGTGATAACATTCCCCAAGAATGATACTTACTCCATTCAGAAATCACATTTACTATACTTTTCATACAACCTATCCCTTCACAAATTCTTTAACATAGTTTTCAAATGCTCCTCATGTTCCTCCTTTCTCTTAGAGAATATCAGAATATCATCAATAAAGACCACCACAAATTTGTTAAGGAAATCTCTAAAGACTCTATTAATTAAATCCATGAAAATTGATGGAGTATTAGTGAGTCCTAAGGGCATCACTCTGAACTCATAGTGACCATACCTCATTCGAAAGGCAATCTTGGGAATATCTTACTTCCTCACCATTAGTTGGTGATATCCCAACTGAAGGTCCACCTTAGAGAAATAATTGGCCCCACGAAGTTGATCGAACAATTCATCTATCCGTGGAAGGGGATAGTTGTTCTTTATCATGATTTTATTGAGCTCACGATAATCAATGCAGAGGTGCATTGATCCATCCTTCTTTTTGACGAAGAGGACTGGAGCACCCCACGGTGAAGCACTCAGGCATATAAAACCCTTCTCCATATTCTCTTGTAACTGCTTCTTTAGCTATTCTACCTCTACAGTGGCCATTCTATAAGGTGTCTTTGAGATTGGCAGAGATCCAAGGATAAGTTTAATTGAGAACTCAACCTCTCAGTCAGGAGGAAGACCAGAAAACTCTTCAGGGAATACATCAGTGTAATCCCTCATGATGGGCATGTCTTCAAGAATGATTCTATCCTTTGTCCCAACCATTTGAGCCAGATATTCTTGCTCACAAGGAAGCAGTATCCAAACTTGAGACAAAGATTCTAAAGGAGACTCATCTTCCTTATTACACTTGTAAAGAATCGGAGGATTATTTGGGATGTGAAAAGTGATCTCCCTTTCCTGACAATTGATGTTGGCCTTGTACAAAGATATCCAATCCATGCCCAAGATATCGTCGAACTCCACTAAAAGAAGTATGACGAGATTTTATGGGAGTTTCAGTCCACAAACATTAACCGGGGTTTAGTTATAAACCATGGATGAAAAAAATTTCCCATTCGTTGTTCTCACTGATAACTTTTACTCTAAATTTTGAGGTGGTGTTTGAATAGTTCTACTAAACTTGAAAGATATGAAAGAATTCATAGAACCAGAATCAAATAGTATGTTTTCTATTATTGAATTAATAACAAGCGTACATGTCACCACATCGTTTTTCGGCTCCACCTTAGTAGTAGTGATAGAATAAGCCCTTCCTTGTTACCTTGGAGGTTTTTGTTGATTGCCTTTGAAAACCCACGTCTTAGGGTAATTGTTTGCATAATTTCCAAGCTCCTTGCAGTTGTAACACTGCACTGTAGGCAGAGTATTGATCTGAACCTTCATTTATTCTTCAACGTCAGCGGGATTTTTCATATCCCTTCGGCAGTTCTTGGCTAAATAACCAAACTTTCCGCATTTGAAGTAATTCTTGGTTCCCTTGAGAGAGTCACCAAGATTCTTCTTCACACAATTTTTGTAAAGGGGAAAGTGAGGATTCTTTCCATCATGAGATTTTTTTTATGAACCACCCATGTTGTTTTGCATTTTCCGTTTCTTGTCACTGGGCCCACGAGACCACTGAGATTCTCTAATCTTCATTTAAACCTTGAGGGCACAATGGATAATATCCTCATAACTTTCGAAGTCTCGAATTTCCAATGCTTTTCATATACTCGGATTTAGTCCTCTAAAGAAGTGATCCACCTTGCTTTCTTTGTTCATGACAAAGACAGAGGCATACCTTTCAAGCCTTGTAAAGTTCGCTTCATAGGCCCCGATGGTCTCATCTTCCTTTTTCTTGAGTCCAAGGAACTCTCTTTCCATCTTGAGATAGAGGATTAAAGGAAAATATTTTTCGAAAAACATCTTCTTGAATTCCTCCCAATCTATGGAATCAATTTCTTCTTGGGACTTTGTATTCTTGATCAGTGTCCTCCACTGATCAGCTTCCCCATCAAAACGATAGATCTCCAGTACAACTTTCTCTTCTTCCGAGAATTGGAGGATAGAGAAAATATTTTCAATGGAGTTAATCCACTGTTCTACGAGGAAGGGATCAGAAGATCTACTAAACACAGGAGGCCTTTTCCGCATGAAGTATTTTATGGAAACTTTCTCTTTCCTTGGAGGAGAAAGAAATTCCACCTGATTCAAGTTATTATTCATAACTTGATCTAGATGAGAAAGTACAACCATGAAGTTTTGAGCACCCGCTATCGTCACATCAGGCATATCATTAGGGAAATAATCACATTGCCTATCACATTGGTTTTTGGAACGTTTTCTTCTATTTCCTGCCATTAACTAAGAAAAAGAATGTATAATTAGAGTTCTTTAACACTTAACTATTGAGCATAAAAACTAAACATTGAACATAAAAGTATAAACTTATAAAGAACAAGTATATCTTGACTAGTAATTTCTTAGGTTTATATCCAGGTTATCCTAGATCTATTCCCTAACTTATATTCTTATGGGCTTCTTTTTTTCCCTTAATAACGGTTTGTACTAAGCTCGTGAATCTACCAAAGCATATCCCCTAGGAGTGTTGTAACCAAGAGTGCAGCAAGGCCAATTTTCATGCACCAGTTCCCATTAGAGTCTAGCTCAAAGAGGTTTTTTCAGGTTTTAACCCTAGATACATTTGTTCCAGAGCCGCCTCTACCTACTCGTATCCAGATAGGGATGCATTTTCTTAATAAACCACTTTCTCAATACTCACCAAAATTCTGGAATGTTTTCAAATACATAGTCTCATCTCCAAGGTTCTCTCTAAGGTGCTCTATTCCTAATCTCCAAAAATAACTAGACCATCCTTTGATACCAACTATAGTGATCCGAGACTTTTACATATAACATTTCATGATTTTAAGCATAATTAATCATCAAAGTACAATCCAAGGATCGTTAAGTCTAGTGTCTTGGAAGACAAGGTATATATAACATAAAACATGGGGATAAAGAAAAACACTTCTTTACTCAATCTCTATAAAGATCCCATAACTTATTTTGAGCCCTTATATCTGCATAGGGTACCCAGGGGAACACATGAACAAAGGGATGAGTTGAAAAGACCAATAAGGGAATGAACATAAGGATACATCTTAAGCACATGAGTTTAGAGGCATGACATATTGATATCCAAAACATGGAACATATGAAATAATATAATATAATCATGGGATAATATAAACATGGAATCATATATATGTGGAAGAATCATAAAACATTTCTTTAGTATGGGTCAAGGATAACTGCCAATCTCGTTTCCCATTTCAGTACGGGTCAAGGCTAACTGCCAATCCCATTTCACATCGCATCTCATGAGACTTAACCTTACCCAATGCATTGGAGCGCTATCTAGGAACACTCATATCAAGATTTTCATGAATATTATTTCCACATAAATATTCTTACCACATATAAAATCATACATACTCAACCATACATAAATATAAGGGTACCCATGGAAAGAATTTGGTACCACAATCATGACATAAATCATAACCAATAGGCGTATCATGAAAGTGCCCATGTAAGGAATGTAGGACCCCGGGACACCCTGAGAGGGGAGGGGTGAATCAGGGTGGCAAATTTTTCTTCTTAAAGTTGTGGATCTTGTTCCCACGTTGGTAGGAACTACGTAAACATGTATGATGGATATGAACAGCAATTAAACATTCACATGCAGAGAGATGACACAGCTATTTTTACTTGGTTCACCACTAAGGGCTACGTCCAAGGAGCATACGCCGACAGGTTGTCGGTCGTACCTAAATCCACTATGCTTCACTAGCTGCGGATTACAAGTGTTTGGGTACAGACACTCTGTCCCAGGCTCACTGCCTTTACAATTGTTCAGGGATAGCTCACTGCATCCCTCGGGTCACTCCTGTTGACTCCCCCTGGCTCACTGCCGTTGGTGAAGTCCCACTCAGTTTATAGATGTGAAGGTCTCTTCAATAGGTGTGCATTGATGTTCTTTGTCTCATGTTCAGTATGAGAATTTGCTTGCATCAGGGTTCAGAGTTGATGCTCTTTATAGTTCGATCTTTCTTCTTTAGTGCAATGACTGAATGCACTAGATCCCCTTGTCTTCGTTTGCCTGAATCACAATCACTTATGTGATTGCTCAATAAATGAAGTTCAGCTTACTCGGCATTCGTCAGAATCAATTCACCATCTATGCATGAGATCATGCATGTATCATTTAGATTTCTTCCTCACTCTCGCTTTGCACCGAAAGTATCAGGCTATCTTCAGCTCTTGTGCAGCTCCAGAAAGGCGGGCGTGCTCCTTCAGTGTCTGGGTCTGCTTTTCAAGCCCGGCGCGCAAGTCTCCCGGCGGCGCGCAAGTCTCAGGCGCGCAAGTCTAAACTGGCGCGCAAGTGTCACTGAAGCACCTGCGCGACTCACTTCCTTCCTTGCCCAAATCACCTGGGGCGCTCAACCATCAATCGGCGCGCAACCTCTACTTGCGCGACCCAACTACCACTTGCGCGGTTCTACCACCTACGCGACGAGAGCTCGAACAATCTCAAAGTCTTGAGCTCCGTTACAAATGAGGAGGGGTGGTCCAGTATTTATAGGCAAACTGGACCCCCTGCGCGTCGGCACGCAAGTCCCTCGACGGCGCGCAAGTCTTGTCTTCAATAACCTCTGTCGCGCAAGTCACTTGCGCGACCCAACCAACACTTGCGCGACCTTCTTTCCTTAGCCAAATTTTGATGTTCTGATCCTCAAAAACATATGGCACGCAAGTCTTTTATCCTCCAAAAGCACGGCGCGCAAGTCCCTTGGCCAAAATCACTCTTCTTCATTTGTTGATTTTGAGGCCCTAAAATTTGGCAAACACTGGAAAACGGCGCCACCTTGTATCTGCTCTTTTTGTACCGCCTCCAGATCAACCATTCCTCTGTCTATGTTCTTCAATCAAACATAGATCGTTGACCATAACTCTTGAACTCGACATGTCACCATGGAATCTCCTTTGTCAACAAATTTGTATGTCGTTTGTTTGCTTTGTCGACAAGCACGATCACCTCAACAACACTTCTTCTTGGTGAACTGTATCCTTCAGCAACTCTTTAGCTTTTATCACAAACTCCAATATTGTGATATGTATTCTTTGAAGGAATAGCTTTAGTACCATCATCTTCTATGAAAATGTGATGTGCATGGACATTTCATAAGTCAACTCATTGGCACATTGCCTCCTTCATCAACTGTCATGATCAACTTCATGCAAACCAATTCAATTCATCAAGAAGTCTCTTGCATGGTTCTCACGCAGTCATGAGAAATTACGTGGTCTTCATCAAACCCATGGGTCTCATGCAATAATGAGGAATTGCATGGTGTTCATCAAAGCCCATGGTGCTCATTCAATAATGAGGAATTGCATGGTCTTCATCCAAAAACACCATCCTGCTTTAATCATCCTTGGATGGATTACCCCTCACATTCTTCATTGTTGTAAACAATGTATCACCTTTGACACATGTTCTTTGAACTTACGATCAGCACAACAATCGTCTGAATCACTACTCCTCTACTTCATCGGAGTACTTCATGATCTCCCTCATTGTGAGCTTCCATTCCTCCATTTTATTGGAGTACTTCTTGATCTCTTTCATTTTGATATTCCATTGACAACTATTGACAACAAATACAATCCTATACACAAAGTGGTTCCAACAAGGAAAGAATTAGAAGATTCATGGAAGTTCATAGGGTAAAATAGGAATATAACATTGTAGGTGGTGTCAAATAGAAGTAAAAACATATGAGAAATTTATTTTATAAACATTAGCATTAAAACATTTTTGTGCGGTTTTAAAGAAAATACAATAGAGATTTTCAAATAGAAAAGAGGAAAATCATTTATATAAAACTATAATTTAACCAAGAAGTTTTTCATAATTAAATAATGATTTTATAAACACAATTATGTCTTACAATAGAGGATATAGTGCTATTGAAATTGGGTAACCATTCAGGAAGTTCCCCTAAATTAGGTTTGCTTATCAGAAAGTTCTTAGGAGGGAATCTTTTAAAAACATGTATATCCCCAAAAGAAAGTGATGAAAGGGTATTGATATAAGAATCTTGTATACATAACAAGAATTAAGAAGATTCACATAAATAGATAAGATAACACCGTTTTTAAAGCAAGATAAGGCAACCCGAAAGAACAAAGAAGGTTCAGGTAGAATTCATTAAAGTTTTAACGGCATAGTGTCGGGTGTACCCAAGAGGGCTTGATGAGAGAGATAAGGGGTTTCTCATCACTTATAAATAATTAGGGAAGTATGGTGGAGGTAAAAAAACAAACCCCACCATTTAGGATTACACATAAAATGGCATATCATAGAGGACAATCTTGATTAAGAGTGAAAAGGAGAGGATCCCTTACCTTAAATCTGTTGGTGTTCTTCACTTGTTATTAAAGACCTGAATAAACAAATTTAGGCTTGTTAATTAAAAATTCCAGAACCTATTATATATTTAATTTATTTATTATAACCCTTTTTAGTTCATTAAAATCCTTTTTTATTAGTTATAAGGTTCAATTTCATTGTTCGGGCTCGTTTGTTTACTTGGCTTTAAAAGATCGGTTCACTTATATTCAAGTTTGGATTATATGTAAGATGAAAGTGGTTATACAGAATTGAAGTTATATTATTTAGTAAAAATTCAGGAGATTACATGATTTTAATTTTAATTAGGTTACTTAGAGTGAAGTCAAATTATTATATATATAATCTTAGTGATAACCATTTTTGTTAATAGGTGGATTTGATTACAAAGAACATGTTTTGCTTTATAACTTAATACCATTTTTACAAAAGGATTAAAAAACAAAAAATAGGATATATTACATATATAATAATATGGTTAAACCATAACACAAATGGATTCATGACCAGAATTAAATATAATAATAGAAATTGATAAATTGTTGTCCTTGAATGTGCTAAATTAGCACATTTCAAACGGTGCTTTCATTTCTTTCAAATAAAAGGGTGGGGAAAGGAGAGAAGATAATGAAATATACCATTAGCATGAAAACATTCCATTAAATGTATGTTACTGGATTTATCATACTATTATGGTTAAGGGATGTGAGGAAAGAAACAAAAAGAAAGAGAACTTAAAAGAAATGAAGGAATCGGAAAGAGGAATTTACCTCTGGAGACTTCCTCCTTTCAGAACCTCTTAAGGAGAGAGGTTTTGGTATTTTGAAGTGGCTAGGAGCTTTTGGAAGTGGGGGGATCTTGGGGAGATATTTTGGTAGAATAATGGAAAGGCACATGACTTGATAGGTGTGAAGAGAAGAGGGAGTGAAGGGGGGTTTTATAGTGGAGGGGAGGGGGGATTTCTTAATATTATAATCATTAATTTATTATTTCTTCACAAGAAAAGTAATAGTAAGTATTTCATGACCAAAAATAGTAATTTTATCATTTTATCCTAAACCAAGTGATCTTACATCATCATAACATCATCAATGACTCAATAAATCCATTATTTAGCATTTATTGTAAATTATCATATTTTACTATTCATCAAAAATTCAAGTATTTCAGAAAAATCCCAAAAATTCACCCTAACCATTTTTCGATTAGTAGAATTCAAAAATAAAGTATATTTTTCAAAATTGATTTTCTAAATATTATTAGTTTAATATTTAAATAAAATAATAATTTATTATCAAAGCCAGTTTTAAAACATTCATTAACTTATTCTAAAATATAGGTATATCGTACTTCCAACTTGAATATTATTTTTATACTACCATAGGTGAGGTTAATATTCATTAGGGTATATCACCATTCATAAGGGTATGTTACTATTCATTATGGTAGGTTACTATTCACCAAAAATTAAGTTTTTCATATCAGACTCCAAATAACTTACTGATTACAACTGTGTATGCCGTATTTTCGAAATTCCAAACATAAAAGTGACAAACTTATGTTTAAAGGTCACTTAGCACTTAGTAGTTCATTATGTGGTGTTTTCATGTGATTTTATGACATACTTATGAGAATGGAATTTCCATTGAAAAACATTGGGTCATTACAATTTATATCATGTAGAAATGATATGGAAGTGGGAAAATATGTTCATTCCATATATGTAAAAAACATTATTTTTATACTTTTTTAAAGAATGTCAAGAGTTATTCATACAGAAAGAGTTTTAAAATTTTACTTATAATAATTTTTAATAAAGTAGAAGGTAAAATAAAATACCTTTATCAAACATTTATGTGTGCATAAAAACTTCCTTAAATTTTTTTAATGAAATGTACATGGATGATAAAGCTTCCATACCTAAAATAAGAAATAAGTTCATCTTTTATTAAAAGAATTATATCAGTATTTTTGAGTACCAAATAAGGGTAAAATGGAAAGAATACTTGAAAACCATATAAATAACCAAATAATATTAAAAAAGATTGTTTTTATGAGACAAAT
Organism: Viscum album; assembly: GCA_963277665.1. NCBI lineage: Eukaryota > Viridiplantae > Streptophyta > Magnoliopsida > Santalales > Viscaceae > Viscum > Viscum album. Next base: position 1,570,931,044 of record OY728126.1, read on the forward strand.
AATATAAAATGTCCAATAATTTATATTGAAAGATAAATAATCCTGATAAAAAGTGAGATTTTAAAATAAACTCTTACAGCTTTGGTAACCTTAAAATTAAAACCCCATGAAATATAGGAACTTATATAGATTAGTAAATACCAATAATTTTTAGGAAAATTATCATAAAATAAATTCTTGATTATTAATACCCTATGAAAAATAATGTGGTGAATATAGAATATATCTCAATGAAGGGAAATTGAGATGAGGAAACCCTTACGGATTTCATAAATTTTGAATCGTATACCTTTGAAAAGAAAAACTTAAAATAAAATTTTAATTACCATGAAAAAAATATAATCATGATAAAATAATCCACATTGGAATATTCACCATATAAACAAAAATAGATTCATAATATGAAAAATATCTCAAAGATGGAATATTGAGGTGAAAACCCCATACCTTAAATCTTGGAATCCACAAAATATCTTTCTCCAAAAGTATAATAAAAATAACCATATTAATAACCTAACTTAGAATATTATTCATATAAATTATGTTTTTACTATTATATTATAATCATTTATTATACATTCATTATCTTGTTAATGTTTATTTTGATCATAGTATGTTAGTAATTTTGATTGTCTCGTGCATGTTTTATAATGGCGATGTCAAATCCCATTATTTGAGAAAACGTTTGTTATTAAAGGATTATTAAAGGTAATATAATATATTTTCATTAATTATTTATTATTATTCATTATTATTCCATGATAGTTTTAGTTATGATTCATGAATATGGAATCGATGATGAGCTTTTTTCGGGTAATATACCGATATTAACATATTACTTTATGATGATCATAGATTTTTTCCATAATTTGAGAACTAAATTAATGAAATTTATTAATAATTAATATAATTTATATCCATAAAATATATTTTATAACCATCTATGTAATTTGGTGGTAAAAAATAGAATACATTACTTCGTGGCGGTGGTAGTACGCACGTACACACGAGCTATGTTTTAATTTCTCAATGGATGGAAAGAAAGCAAGATAAATAATATTTTATATTTAAGGAATCATAAGTATGTTATAAATATTATATATATTCATTAAATACATATATATAACCATCCATTAGAGGCAGTTATGAAAAACTATATAGATCATGGAGGCAATAGTTTGCATGTTACACTAGCGACATTTTTATTTTTTAATTGGGTGGGATGGATATGGATAATGGTGGTACCATAAATATAATAAATTTTAGCATAATAATCATAATTATTTATTATTATAATATGTTTAGAATAGTTTCTGAGGATTATGGATGAGAAATATAAAGAATAAAATACTAGGGGTGGATAATACTCACATTGAGGATTTGACTCTTCTCTTGAGATACTTGTTGGAATTGGAAAACTTCAAGAAATATTTTGTAGCAAGGGATTAAAAAAATGTATATGTATACTAGGAGAGGTAAAATAGTTAGTTTGTTATGATTAATTCAAAATATATGTGTTTCTTGAAGAGGGTGTAAGTGAGCGCCTTGTAGAGGTGAAAAAGAGGTACTTTTCCTTGGAATTGAATGGTATATGAGTGGTAAAGATGAAATCGCATGGGAATAAGGTGATTTATGTGATTAATTTTTTTTGAGACATGTATTTATGACTTTAAAACCTAAAAAAGTTATTCTATAAGATGTTTTTATCATGTTGATTTAGTAAAATTCAAGCCACTTTATTTTACTCATGTTTACCCTTATTAATCGTGATTAAAAATTAATCATCGTAGTTAGTTTTTTACTAAAATTATAAGATAACGCCTCTTATCAAATTTTGACATGTGAATTAAATTTTTGGACTCCTTTTAATATAATTCAATTTATAAATATTAGAAAATTAAATTTTAAATTAAAACATATGATATATAGAAAAATATATTTTTTAGAAAAATATATTTTTATATATTATTTCCTATAAATTACTAATTAAATGAGTGTTAATATATATATTTATATACATAAAAATAAAATTAGAGTAATTATTTAAATTTTTAATTTTTAATTTTTTTTTAGATAAAAATCACATAATGTTTGTGAAAGTAATTCTTTGAAAATAACACTTTTATTATTATCATGGTAATTAACTTTAATCTCGATGACTTAATTTTATGACTAAAAATAAAATTTATATTATTCTTAATTTGAAAATTATTATTAAAAATATGAAAATCATTTTATCTTATTCTTTTTCTAAAAGTTATGAAATTTAATTTTAATATGAGTATGTATAGCATATAAAAACAATTTTAGGAAACATGTATCTTCTAGGAAAAAAATGAATGTATTACTTACCTGTTAATAACAATTGGATGAATTTTCACTTAATTTATTGTATATATTTTTTGTTTTGTTTCCAATGGGAATGTGTTAATGTAATAGGAAGTATCCAATGACTCCCATATCCACAATGGTTTGGCATGAATTATATTTTAGGACTACTTTCCAAAGGTAGATGGTCACTGGGTGGTTTTGCAAGAAATGATTTAGAATACATGATGGTCAAGAGGGTGGGAGGTTAGGATTATCACACTTTTTAGGGGATTATTTTCTACTCTTGGACTCTATTATATATTTATGATTTATTTCATGAATCATTCCCATATCCCAATATAGAATATGCTACCCTCATACCCGTAGTTGGTTATTAACATGTATCGATGTGAAAATTTTTATATATAATAGGTTATTTATTACCATTATCGTTTATTTATATCAAATAATATCCATTTATGGAACCATCAGTATGTATCATAGGTTATCCATCTTGTTTCTTTATTACTTTTTGATGCTTAAGTATTATAGGGATATTGTTTAAAGTCGTATAGCTAGGAACTTCGAATTTTATTGCCCTCTAGGAAATCAATAAATGTTAATGGTGTTGGGATGGGATCATGATAGGGGGTTCCTACATATCCTTATAAAAGGTATCATAACCCACTTAATCTATTCCATCTTATTAGGACATGTTTTACCATTTAAGGTTGTCTGATATGGACTAATCCAAGCAGTTTAACACTATACGGTAAGGAAATCAAGGTGAAAGGTGACTAGTAATGGTTGGTGTGGTACTTAAACATGAGTGAAACTATCTAGTTAACCTCAAAGGGAATATTTCCTAGAAAGATTAAGTTGGTATCATAAGGAATGTGTCCTTGTGATGATGGGCATCACAGGTAATATGGCCTAGTGACAGTAATATGATGGGACCTGGAGAGAATATGGACCTCCAGGTGGGGTACTGATTTTATAATGAGTATGGATTGATATAGGGATGATTCATAGGGAATATTTCTCTAGTGGATGTGTAAGTAATCCCATAGGGAATATTTCCCAATGAGTAAGGATGTCTAGAATCATGGGAATATTTCTTGGTGAGGAGAGACATAAATGTTTTTATATTAGGGTTGAACCTTAGGGAGGAATCCAATATATCCTACTTAATAGGAATAAAATAACACATAGTTTGAGATTCATAGTTTAAGTTATTTTTATATTATTGTACAATACAGTTTAACATCATGTGGTAAGGATGTTTTCATGTAGTTTCATGCCTTGAAAATAGGATGTTGTTCACATAGTTTAGCATCATGTTTTAGGGGTTTATATGTCATAAAAGATTCAAAAAAGAGGATTGAGTGGGGATTATTAATATGAGGCTACCCTAGAAATGTTGGGATGGGTATTACGCCTAGTAGGACACCCAAGGAGGAAATTTTAATTGTGATAATCACACAATCCACATCAATATTTTAGCCCATGTGATTCATAACCAGTGTGAGAAATAAGAGATGATAAAATTTTTAGTACATCATATGAGAGTACAAAATTATATTTGAATAGGGATTACACTTTGTTGCTGGTTGGGGTGAGTATACTTGGAGAGTAGGTAACATTTAAAATTTGAACCATCTTGAGTATTATACCTAAGAGGAGGCTCATACTCATTTATTCTATCCTACTTATAGGTAGGGAGGGATATGGAGGTGGGGGGAGTATATCCTTCTATAAGAATGGTTTGGGGATTACTCTAAGAGGGATTACCTATTGGACCCAAGTCAATGGATATAGAATAAATCCATTATCAATCTAGGAGATATCACTCCAGGATCCTCTTGATAGGGGACTATGTTATCAAGGGAATACACAATCATGATTCCCCCAAGGGTTATACCTATCTAGGAGGATAATACCTGATCCTCATTTCATCAAGGGAATCCATGATCAAAGGGTTTCACATTGGTGTGTATTCCATGATCATGTACATCGGTGGCATTGGGGAGATATTGGTAATTGGAAGATTGGGTAGGATACTTGGGTAAAGTAATGATCTAACATTGAATCCAGGGTGTTTATTCATGCCTTGGTATGGGAGAAGAAGAGGGCAGTATGCCTTAATAAGGGGATTAAGGAGTATTTCTCCCAAATGAAACAAGGGTGAGTAATAAGTTTAACCCAAGTGATACTAGGGACAGAAAAGTGGTTCTCCAAAATTAGGATGACCAAGGTAGTTCTCTATAGTGAACACTAACATGAGGCTTCACCCAAGTGATACTTGAGTGAAGTGGAACCCTAATAATACTAGGGATATCTGATATTTCAAGTGAAAAACTTGGGTAAAGCTTTTCCTTAGTTATAAGGGATATCCATGGATTCCTTTGGAAGGGTATCACACAGGTATGTTGTTGGGGAAGGTTTTTTCACCCCTAGTGTTGATGGAGTATAGGGGAAGTGGTCCCTTAAAAGTTTAATTAGTATTTAAAACCCCTAAGGAACTCAATTACCCTTTATTTTGGTTAATTTTCACTGATTTAGGCTAAAATAAGATATGTAAATGGATTTGAGAACTTGGGTGCAAGGATTGGGCACATGACTTGGGTGAGTATAGCATTAAGTATTCTCTTCATCTTCCCAAAGGAGAAAATGAGGATCTAAAAGGGTCCTATTTATAGGAAAATATATAACCTAAGAAGAATTGGGTTTGTCATGAAAGTGTTGTGTGTGAGTGATACTTGAGTATGAATTCTGGGTGCACAGGTGGTGCATGTAAGGTTGACTCAGGTGCACCTATTGGGTGAGATCTAGGAGATTGGGTGAAATTGTATTTTCTTCTTATCAGGACTTTACTTTATGTACGATTGGTACCCATCCTTCAAATTATTCATCCTTTAACAAAAATAGAGTTCTAGAAAAAAAATTCCATCAGGATTAAATCCAATAGGAATAAGAAATATTTAATCCAAAGGTCAAACTAACCCTAGAACAAAACAAAATTCTAAAAACTGATCAAATTTTCACTTAAGGATGAGCTAGATCGTGATAATTGTGTGAAAATGTAGTGCATGTGAGTGTTTCATGATTTTTTTTCATGTAAAAATTTTGGATAAGTCTCTTGATCAATGCTTAGAAATAGTTAGTGAGAGTCCCTTCGTTCAGCCCATGGATTCATCATGATAAAGATCTATTAGTGTTTATTCAACCTTATATTCAAACTACCTCAATGTATGAACATTTCAGGGGGGGATTCACCTATCTCTTAATGCAAGTAATTAATCACATAATACAGTTGAAAATATCAATTAAAGGATTTTGGTGATAGAATATGTTTATAAATTAAGTAAAGTATGTTAGGTGAAGTAATTGCATGAATAATTTGTGTAACAACCCATACTTTAATGAATGGTATTCCCTTCTCAATTAATCAATTCCATATTAAGTAAGTAGTTATTGAAGAAAATGAACTATATTTCATTTTTTATTTTTGACCATTATAAAATATAGTTACAATACGACTATCGGGCCTAAAAACCCATTAATCATCATATCCATTATTAATTTATCTAGTTTATAGTGACTATTAATATTATTATATATTAAGTTTTATAATAAAATCTAATTGACATGGAATTTAATGAGATATAACCTTGACCAGTAGGGTTTTACCCTATGAAACCCATTTTTTAGAGCTTCAAAATGAGATAGAATCACTGGTATTTTCCATTAACCAATCCCAATCCAAGATTAAACAACAGAAACTTGATCAAAACTATTTACTATAGAAGTTAAATGTTATATAGATCACTTCCCAAACCATGTTGTCCAAATAATCCTGAGAAAGTACTACCACCACAAACCTTACCCTTATGGCATACACTTGGGTAATATGAGTTGTGTATTCAAAACCTATTAGTATGAATTTGTGTATTCTCTTTCTAATGATAAAATAAGGGTTATATTAATTTCTATTTTGTTATTATTTTAAACAATAATTTATAGAATGAGTCTAATAAAAATTTTATTTTGATATAAAGAAACCAAAATTGTATTTTTAGAAAATATATAACTTCATTTAAATACTATTTTATTATAAACTCTATAATTGGAAAATAAAATTTATTTTCATAAAATATTATTAAAAATAACTTTTTATTTATATATAAATAGTAATATATTTTAATAAAGTCCAATGTAAATTTTATAAGGGTCATAAAGTTTTTTGTGTTGTGAAGACTAGTATTTTTCAATAAATGTGAATATTTGTTTAAAAATAAAAATAGATTTATTTTTAAAATTATTTTGGTAAAATAAATATCATTTTTTAAATCATCATTTCACAATTTTTTATGGTTAAATTTTTATAATTTTATGAGAAAGCCAAATTTTTTGGGTAAAAATTAAATGTGGTATAAATATATTATAAGTATTATGACACCAAAATGATATAAAAGTGATGTAATAAATACTATGAAAGGGATCCTCGACCAAAAAGAGGTTTTCCCTTTAAAATAATGTGTTTTTTAAATTATTTATTAAATTTAAAAACCTATAATGAATCCCCAAAAACCTATAATATATTTTAAGGATTAAAACAATTCATTATGAACATGATTCACTTCCACATCATGAATGGTATTATTTCATAACCTAATAAAATTTTAGAAACCACTCCAATCTTGTAGAACCTATTGGAAAAACCTTGATAAATTTTTTCATTTTGGTTATTTTATTACTTGGAGTCAAAACCTATGCTTAGAAATTAATAAATAATACCCATCTCTTTTTCAATAAATACCCACCCAACCTCACTTTCATCTTCACTTTAAAGACTTTAAGCATGAATTTCCTCTCCCTATAACTCTATAATTACCTTCTAATGTTTTCTCAATCTATTAAGAAGATCCACCCAATCTTTTAAAAGAAACCCCTCGAGTAATGGATTCTCTTCCTCTTTCTCTTTATTCAAGTACTTCATTTTTATTAAGAATTTTGAATCTTAATTGATTATGTTTTCATGTGTTTGTAAATATCTTTCTACTATCTAATTGATTTTATAATAATGATAGTTTATTTTTCACCTTTAATTATAACCTTTACCTAATACATTACTTTTCCAAAGTAAGGGATCTCTCTCTATCTATTCATTTGAATTCATGAACTTTATTTTAATTAAGCCTTTTGATTTGAAATTTCTCATATTTTCATGTGTTTTTAAACATAAATTTACTATCCTTATAATTCCCAAGTAATGAGGTACCACCTTTCACTCTCATTAATCCCTTATATGAACCTTTATATACACCTATTATATTGTTGAAATTATCCCTTGATTTTCCATACCAAAATTTTTGTTGTGAATACCATACCATGTTTCCAATTGATGGTATTTAGATAGATTTAACTATCCTTAATTTATTATGTACTTACAATTATATAACCCACACTCCTTAATTATGGGATTAAAAGTGATGAAACATGTTTTTATATTTTATGATTTATGTGGTGCACAAATTCATGTAATTGATATGAATATGATGGGTGGGAGAAAAATTATATAGTCGTAAAATGCATTGGTTAATGTTTTTATCTCATGAGATACCATGTATGTTGCATGATAATTTATCCTAAGAACACTATATTATTATATCTCAGTGGTTATCCTTGACATATTCTTGTGATGTCATGTTTTATATTGTTTCCACATTCCTATGATTCCTTGACATTGTCATATTATGTCATGTTTTGATTTTCTTTATAATGGTTCTCACATTTCCATGTCATCATGTTGTGTCTATTGAGTCACATATACTACTTTAAATTATGATATTCCTTTATTATTACCTTAATGGAATTTATAACTCACCCCTTTCTTATGTATGTCCCCAGGTTATCCTGTGTAATATTTAAATATCAATGGAATTTAAGGTAATGATATTGAGTTTTTAAATAATTTCATTGTATCCATGTTTCATGTTATTATGCTACGTATCTATTTTTCTAGAGACAATAGGCCTCTAAATTTTCTGGGATTGTATTACGTGTATCCTTGTGTAATAAATCATGAAATAATGTGTATAAAATATATAGGTTTCCATAATTGGTCTCAAATAATGGTATAGAGATTTTTTGAGATTATGATTATATAATATTATTGAAAACCATAGGGATAAGACTAAACATAGAAAAAATCTATAAATTATATTAAGGTATATATTTCTTGGTTTTTTGATATAATACATCTTATTTAGGATACTAGATAGTGGATCTGTTTGTGTAATAGTGGTAATAACTTTGAAATGGCATGTTGGGTATTAACTAAACCTTTGCTTACACTACTGTAAAATTGTGTAATTTCAGTAGGATATTTTTTATGGGACCCCATTATAAATATTTATTTATGATGGGGACCCCTAGAAAATATCCCATAGATAAAAAATGCATTGAAAATATATATTTTTTTGTGACAAGTCATTGAAAAAATAATCTTTTTTGATGGGCCTCACTCTCATTAAAAATCATTTTTCACCAAAAAAATACCCAATTATTTGTGATGGGACAATATACCCGTCACAAATAAGTATTTTTGAAGGGTTTTCATCCAATCGAAAATAATTTTAAAAATAAAAATTATAAAAATTATAAAAACAACAAATTGATTTAAAAAAATTAATATATAAAACCATAAACATATGAAATAATAAAAATATTACACAAAATATTTTCATTCAAATATTAATATAAAAAAATTGTACATAATATATCAATCAATGTGGAGGGGGAGGGCCATATGGAGGAGGAGGGGGAGGGTCATATATAAGAGAATGGGGGAACTCAATCCCTACACCCTAAGCTAGTTGTCATATGTACTTCATCATCTGTTTGTGTTGTTGCTCCTACCATCAACACATCTCCTCCTACTGATGTTGTCAATGAAGATCTTCTTGCTCCCTATGCATGGTCTCTATAATATCACTCTAAGCTCATATCTTCTCCTTATATTGTGCATCTAAGGATGATGACTCTCCAAGATCACCCCTTGAGCTGGATGTTACCCATGTAGCAATACCATAATAATTGCCAAGTATCAATCAAGAACTGATACCAATAACTCGACCTTTCTCAAAATTATATTGAGTCACCTGCATCCATGATACATCATCAAATACCATCACACTGGTGGTCTAACTATCAGTATCATCCTAACTATAATTATATTTTTGAGAAGTCACAGCCTCGTATGACTCATTTAATTTTCATTTGAAATTAAAATAGTTAAAATATTATTTATAGTTAATTTTAAAAAATATATACTAACCATAATCAACTGATGTTGAAAACCTATAATATCTCTGGTGATAGGATCATTTTACAGCCTCTTATAAACATAAAACTTCATAATATTGGGATGTTAAACCTTCTATATGAGTATAAAATATATAGTTTACACTTTTTTAAAATGTTGGGGTTGAAGCCTCATTTTTATTATTAATGCAAAGACCTCTTTTTTTTCTAGGTAGAGGGAGACCCATTACATAGCCTGAAGGCCCAAGGAAAAGTGGCCTAAATATAAGCCTTGAAAGCCCATTTTTTCTCAAAGGGCCCTTTAGGGAATAGTCTTTCTACAGTACCCATGTTGTTATAGTACCTACTATAGTACCGCTACCACTATAGTTCCTGTTACAGTACTACCGTTGCTACAGTATCATCGTCGTTATAGTTCCACTGCTGCTACAGTACCTACAATGCTAAATTACTTCTATAGTGCCTACTACAGTGCTATTATAGTAACTTTAGAATTCCTCCCCTTCCCACATTTGATCCTAATTCTTTTGGATGCCAAGCAGGAGCCTCGACCACTTGGGTACAAACTCGTTAGAAATAGTTTACACGTAAAGTCATATAAATTATTAAATAAAAATACCTACCATATGTCATTGATGAGTACTGAATGTACGATTACTAGCTCTATGTGTCACCTCCTACCTCCCCCATTTCTACCGACCTAATGATGATCTCCGTTGAAAACTATATCTCATCCAGTATGAACACAATCCATCCCAAACCAGAGATGGGATGTAATCTGGTTAGTAGACACAGCAAGACTAATCAAAAATTGTAACTCTGGCTTTCTTCATGGCTTTCCTCCTCAAATTTTTCAAAAACTAAAGATAACATGTATGTACACAGTCCTCCCATTCCTCTTATATAGAGTCTCTCATGATGTCTTCAATAGGATACCATAAACCCTACAAATAATTTATAATATAAATTTAATAATTAAATAAATTTAAAAATAACTATTATTTATTTACATACCATCCATTGATCAAACATGTGGTGTCTAACATCAATGAGAATATGATCACATGTCAACCATGTTCCCAAAAATAGTTTTGTGGAATAAAACTCCCCTTTACAAAAGCTATATTTGAAAAACTATGGGAAAATAGAAAAAAAATTAAACAATTAGTACATAAATAAATTGATTAAAATTATTAATAATTAACAAAAAATAACTAAAATACACAACTGAAAATAGTTTTTCATGCTTGGATCAAAATTATTATGTGAAATCCACTCAGGAATGGGGTCAGGAATCATCAATCTCACAAGACCACAACCCATCTGAGTCTTTGGTGAACTTCTTGAAACCAAAGCATCAGATGATGAAGAATTTGGATCATCACCAGGAAGTATAGACTCCTCAAATTCACATATCATCTCAACTAAACATTCGTTATCCATCTAAAATATGAAATTAATGTTGTCATAAAATAATTTAAAACAAGTATTATATATATATATATATATATATATATATTAATTAATTATGATTATAACTAGTATATAATTGTGTCATTATTTATCTTTATCCTCTTCTTCATATATAATGGTGTTAATATATTCATCTTCCTCCTTAGTATCATCAATTTCTATAGGATCTTCATCTTCATCATCTCTTGTTATTTGAAATTCATTTGTTACATCATCAACATCATCATCACTATTAACCCATAACTATGGGGTGTCATCATCAATATTCATGTATCTTCCTGGAAAGGATATATTTGGAATTATATCTTGAAAATTTTTAATTCCTTGCACTTCAGTAGAACAACATTAAATTTTTATAAAATTATTTTCAAGATATTTCATTTTTATAATGCTCAACCAATTGATTAACTCTCTTGAAGAAGCACAATAATTTACATTATAAATTTTATGTGCTTGATGAGCTAAAAAATGGTTCATTTAGTGCAAGAATAATTTTATATTTAATATCAATAATCCCATGTCATTTAAACATTGATACATAGTTATGTTTGAGATAAAATAGCTCAATTATTTCATCCAAAATGCTATAAAAATTAACTTCACATTCTTTATGATGAGATCATCTCAAGAAAACACCACTATTAATTGCTATTTTTATTTATCATATACACATGTATGAAATCGAAAACCATTCACCAAATATATAGTATAATATTTACCCATTTTGGATTATGGGTTACTCAATACACACAATTCATTATCAATTTTATCAGCATAGTGGGAAACCTGAAAAATAGTAAAACATTATCAATATAACAAATAATAAATTGGTCCCATATGTTAAACCATAAAGAATTTACTTTACCAATCTTTGAAACTAGTTGGAAAAATTATTATTTTTTGTTTTCTTCAAGAGTAGATGGTGTAATTTTTGAAAACTATTTCTTTATATGATCATCATATAATTCACAAATAAAATAATATTAATTTACTTAAAATAAATATAAAATATGTGATAGTATCACTCATTGTAAAAATGATTCCATTTCTTCACAGTTGAGCAGAACATATGTATGATAGATGTGATGTTAATTATTTTAAATCCATAATCTATGAACTCTACCAAAGACAAGTTTAGGATTATTAAAAAATAATAATTAATTTTTCATTTAATCATTAAGATTTCCCTCATTACAAACCATTCGATTATGTTTTGAGGGATATTCATATTGTAAATAATATGAGCATAAAAAATAAATTTTCTCTTACAAATATGCTTTTGGAATTGATCCTTCAACATATGATTTGTTAAGTACCTTTTTCATCAATTTATTTATGTGTCTCTCATATGGGTACATCCATTTGAACTATACTGGACCTCCACATTTTACTTTATACAGAAAATGTAATATTAAATGTTCCATTGAATAAAATAAATTCGGTGGTAAAAAAAAAATCCATTTTACTTAAAATTAAAACATCATCTTATTAAAGTCTATTATGTTCATCATATTCTATTGTCACCAAAAAAATTTCTTAGAAAAAATTTATATTTTTGTTAGTGTATCTAAAATAAAAGAATTAAATAAACATTTAAATCCAGTCAGTAGAATTATTTCCATTATAACATGATAGTCATGACTTTTTAATCCATTAATATGAATATTTCTGACACATCTAGACAAATTGGAAATATAACCATCCAGAAGCATAAAATATTAAATCCATTGAAAAAATAATAAATTGTTTTTTTGGAAACTATACAATTCACTTTTGTAGTTATTAACTTCTATGATATGTCATTTTAAAAAATCTCAACTTCAGGTCACCTATAAATTTGGGTAATATCTAATTGTGCCATTACATTATCTTTAGTCTTACCAGGTGTGTCCGAAACTATATAAAATATATTATCAATACAATTATTCTCAATATTCATGACATCTAGCATGTGAGAGTCCAAAAAATTAGACCAATATAAAAGATCCTTAAAAATACTCCATTTTATCCAAAAGTTTTCTTTCCAAAATCTATCTATTTTCTGTTGGTTTACAGTTGGTCCAAATCTAATTGGAGGTAATGAAGAAACAATATATTTTAAATCAATACCTTATATCATTGTTGTAGGTCCATCTCTTTCAATTATACCTTTTCTAAAATGATTTTTGTTCCATCAGAAAAGTTGATCAGTAGGAAGAAATCTATAATTATAGTCAAAAAAACAATGTTTTTTCATTGAAAAGAATAAATGCTTTGATTTCACTCATATAGTATGGACATGATTTTAGACCATGTGTACTCTATCCAGATAACATGATATATGTTAGAAATTCACTAATTTCCTACATGAATGAAGATTTCATTAGGAAATTTTATTTCGAAACAAAATCATATGTATTAACACCATTACTCCAAAGTAAATTTTACTCCTCAATAAATGGATTCAAATAAACATCAATTTTTTTGGATGTCCTATAATTAATAATTTTAAAAATATATATAACTCATTCATCAACATCCAATAATTTTAGTTGTATGAAGTTATAAAAATGGTCTAACAAGAATATTGACTACTTCAAGAACCAAATGGACATAATTCGTTAGTTTAAAAACCCAATAACACATCATGGGCTTCTGAATCATGAAACAGATAAAAATTTTCAAACTGATTCAATGAATCATCATCACAAGGATGATTTACGATTTTAACAGTTGAAATATTGGTTTTGTTCCATGAAATCGATGACGTTGTGTTCTAAGACATAAATAAACTCTAAAATATGTATGTAAGTAAAAAATACATCAAATTTTTAATAGAAATCAATTCATACTTTTCTTATTGAGCCTATTTTTACCTTGATTGTCCACATGTGGGATAACTAAATATTGAATCATTTTCACCATAATATAAGATACAATAATTTGAACATACATGAATATTCTAATAAACATGACCCAAATTATAAACCAACATCTTTCTCTCATATAAATTTATAGGAAAAACATTTCTTTCAGTTAATAGTGATTTAAACAAAGAGAATATTTGATCAAAATAGTTATTTGAAGTTCCATTATCTAATTTATTATTGATAAATTTTTTAACCACTTGAAATTTTATAATATTACAACTAAGATATAAGGAATCCTCAATAGACTTTAGTAACTCATAAAATCAAGATATTTTTAACTCATCAGGGAAATAAATATCATCCAAAGTTTCTGTTTTTTGAAAATATGGACCATAAACATCATGTACTAATGTTTGAAACTATTATGGATCTAGAACTAAATTATTAGTATCTTCTCCAGAACTATGTTCTCTAGGTTGATAGCAAAAAGCACAATCTTTTCAAAAACCAAAATGCAATATATGACCCCCCAACATTTTCAAATGTGTCAAACCACCTCAGAACACATTTCATACATGGATACTTAATTATCCATTTTGAAATAAATTATGGATTTGATGATGAAAATGATAAAAAATCATTAACACCCTCAATATATGAAGGATTTATACTAAAACTATTTGGATTTCTGTGATGATTTATCCAATTGAAATCATTTAATAACGAATTTTGTCTATATCCTTGTTTCATATTTCTCTAAAAAAATAGAAAATAAAAATATTATTTATGATTAATTTGATATTAGAAAAAAGATTATTCAAAAAAGAGTAGAAAATTAAAAAAAATATAAAGCACTCGTAAATATTATCAAATTTATCTATCTACCAAAAATTCTTACTAATTAGTGTTTATTTTTACTAGTTATTATTAATTACAACTAATTATAGTAAATTTTTACTAATTATAGGTATTTTTTACTATTCACCATTAATTTTAACTAATTACCATTGATTTTCAGTAATTACTGCTAACTATTAGAAATTACCACTAATTACTGCTAATTTTTCAAATTACCATTAATTATTACTAATTACCATAAATTATTACTAATTAACGCTAACTTTTAGTAATTATCGCTAATTTTTACTAATTACCACTAATTTTAACTTATTGTGGCTAATTTTTACTAATTAAAGTAAATTTTCAATAATTATATTTAGTTGTTACTAATTTCCATTAAGTAACACTAATTTTTACTAATTGTCACTAATTACAGTTAATTTTTAAAAATTAACGCTAATTTCCACCAATATTTTCTAATTACTTCTTAAGTACAAGTGTTGTTTTACTAATTATCGCTAATTCTTATTAATTTTAGTCAATTACAGCTCATTTTTACTAATCACTACTATTTTTTTCTAAATATGGTTAATTATCACTAATTTTTACTAATTTATACTAAGCACCGCTAATTTTTTACAAAGTACTGCTAATTACCGTTGATTTTTAATAAGTATGGCTAATTACCACTAATTTTTACTAAGTACTACTAATTACCACTACCTTTTACTAAGTACCATTAATTGTTTCTATTTTTTACTAATTATTATGGATTAATGATGTTTCTTACTAATTATCACTTATTACTGCAATTTTTTACTAATTATTACTGATTACCACCAATTTTTTTAAAATTTTACTAATTACCGCTAATTTTTACTGATTCACACCATTTTTTTAAAATTACTACTAATTACCACATTTATACTAATTACTACTAATTATCAGTATTGTATACTAATTATCGCTAATTTGTATTAATTAAAGTTAATTATCACTCATGTTTAGTAAATACTGCTAATTTTTATTAAATATAACTAATTACCGCTAATTTTTATTAATTTATATTGAGAACCACTAATTTTTACTAAGAACCACTAATTGTAGTTAATTACTGTTATTTTTTAATATTTATCATTGATTACCACTAATTTTTATTAATTTGTACGGATTACTGCTAAATTTTACTGATTCTTGCTAAAATTTAATAATTAGTTATAATTTTTACTACTTATCACTAAATTTTAGTAATTACCAGTATTTTTTAGTAATTATCGCTATTTTTTACTAAGCATAATTAATAATCATTAATTTTTATTAATGAGCGCTAATTATTGTAAATTTTTACTAATTACTACTAGATTTTACTAATTACCATTAATTTTTACTGATTATCGTTAATTATTACTAATTATTACTAATTTATTTAAAATTATTATTCTAAATCATTAATTACTAAAAATTATTGCTACTACTAATTACTGTTAATTATTTGTAATTCTAGTAAATTATTATTAATTATTACTAACATATGTTAAATATTACTAAGTTTTGTTAATTAATACTAATTTTTTATCAATTATATGTATTTATTACTAATTGTCACTAATTATTGCTAATTGTAACTAATTATGACTAATTATAACTAATTATAACTAATTACTACTAATTACAGCTAATTAGTAATATTAATTTTTAATATATAAAAATAAATAAATTTACAATTAAAAAATAAAAAATAAAATACTTCAAAGTTGAAACATTATCAAAATCAAAATATTAAGCTGAATCTCACAAGGGTACTTCCCTGTAAAAACTAAAAAATGTATAAGAATAAATGAGGGAGAGTATAGGAGAGCATAGGAGAGTAGAGGAGAGTAGAGGAGAGTGAAAATTTGGATGTGGGCATATATATAGGTTGGATTATTATCAACGGGCTTTATTTCGATGGGATTCTCATCAAAAATAAGTTTATTTGTGACAGGTACCCATCACAAAAGGCACCCTCCATAAATGTGTGTGGCGATGTTAAATAGTTATTTGTGATGGTTACCATCACAAATAACAACTACCAACAAATCAATCATGATGTTTACCATCACCAATATCTGGCTAGCATCGATGATTCTCACCACTAATAAGTTACATTGGCGATGGGATCTATCACCAATACCATAGGATTGTTAAATATATATAACATATAAACAACCATTTGCAATAGGGGATTAATCCCATCACAAATAATCTTCCCTCATTTTGACAGGCATTCGCGCTAATATTTTTTGTGATGGGAAGCCATCTCCTATCACAAATACATTTTCATAGGAATTATTTACAACAGGCAATGTTCACTAGTCGCAAATAATTCCATTCAATATGTTATTTGCGACGGGTGAATAACCCGTCACAAATAACATGTCACCAAAAGTCCTTTTTCCTGTAGTGTTGGTGCATGATAAAGAGTCCTAAGAATGCACACCTAGAAAAATACTCCTCAGGGATGTGTTTTGGTTAATCATGTTCTTTTTACAAACCATTATGAATGTAATGAAATTTAATTCTAGGAAATAGATCAGGGATAGCTTATATTGAAACCTAGAAAATCATTGTATAAGAGATACATGTCATTTTTGGGTTATCTCTTAAATTTTCATAGTTTTCCTTTCATATGTTCAATAGCTTGAAAATTTGCATCCCTAATTTTCCTTTTATTTGAGTCAAATGGATGGAAATAAAAGGAATCATGTCAACAACCAATGTGATGAGAAATATGATGACTTACCAAATGAGATGTCTAACTTGATGGGAGTAATAGTTAAGAACTTCATGAAAATACTCAATCAATTAACTATAGTTTTGGATAGAAAATTAATTTAGTTGTAACACCCACATCCCCCTAAGAAAGATAAAGTTAAAATTGAGACTGTTATGAAACAAAGGCTTCTAACTTTTAGTGAATCTTATGATCCCTTAATTATTGAATAATGGATCAACTCTATTGAAAATATTTTCGTTATCCTCCAATTCTCATAGAAATAAACGGTCTATAAGGCCTGATTGTATGAACGAGCCTTGAGTCACGGTGATGATTTTGAGTTTTGAGTTTAGTGGATAGACCTTTTTTGAAATTGAATATCAAATTTATAATTTGAGGGTTAGATCTTATTAAAGGGATGTTTTTTGTTATAGTTTGAGGCTTGAGATATGTTTTAGGTCCTGATATATGTTTCAAGTGCTTGAATAACTCTCAGGAAAATTGGGATTTGAATTTCATTTTCAAGGGAAACAGCCCAGGCTGCATAGTTAGCGTTAACCATGCACCCCAACTTTGTGGATAAATTTATATAGGAACATGGTTTATTTAAACCATGTGAGGGACATCATCAAACCATGAAAAGCTCTATAATAAATTTCAAATTCATGTCACACAGTTGGCGCATGGTTTTTTAAACCGTGTGGCCTAAACATGCAAGATGGTATGCCTCGAATAGTGAAGTCTGCATGGTTAGTACATTGTTTGAAAAATTGTGGGACCAAACCATGAACCTCTTTAAAAGTGGAAATATTATGGTTTTTCAACTCTATTCATTTGTGTTTTTAAACCTTTTTTCTCATCCCATGCATCCAGTAGCCCCTCATATGATGCCTCCCACCCACTCCACTCATTTTGGTTGTTTATCCTCTCTCAAGTGTTTGTTTCATCTTTCATCACTTTTATTAGAGAGATCTTGGTGGGTATATGACTCATCTTCTCTTATTTTTTGTTTTCATTAATTTTCATGGAGTTTATTATTATTTTTGGCTAATACACACTATCTTTATGTCATTTTTATGGTTTTTCATTTTCTTCTGATTTAGGATGAACCGATGACCGATTTTGGGTGGGTAGATTCTCCTATAATTGAGGTAGATGGTCCCTATAATTTAACCCAAAGTCTTAACTTGTTTTTGGATGTATGATTCATGTAGTCAAGTCGTCTATGTCATGCTTGGCCTTATTTTAAATTGATTGTTTTAAATTAATTTTTCCTTAATTAAACACCCTATTTATCATACCTTGAATCTTATAAATGAAAATTTCTAGGGGAGAACCTTATAAATCAGTTTGGCATTGGTTTTGAGCTAAATCATTGGTTATGGATTAAATTGGTGGATATAAAATGGAATTTCACAACCATATCTATTGAAAATGGAAATGTAATTAACCCCACTTTCCTGAAATGAGATGTGGGTTTTAAAATGACATAGTTAATGTAATTTTGTACCCAATGTTTTAAAAATCCTAATGTAATTGATAGTTGGAACCCTTATTTTATGAAATGGATTATTTAAAAAACTCGGAAATTGTGTTTTATACTTATTATGGTTAATAAAAAGTGAAATAGAAATTGTGGATCATATTGTCTTTGAAATCTAGGTTAATTTATTATGATGCATATTGTAAAGTTTTGCATTGTAAAGAAAATTGAATACTTAAATTATATAATGAAAATGCTAAAGTAGTATTTTGATGCATGATTATTAGGAATATCAAGATGAGATCCTTGAATTCCATATGAAACATATGTTACTTAGGAATGTCGGGATGAGTGCTTGGATTATGTATAACACTTGATGGTTGGGAATGTTAGGATGGGCACTCAGATTCTATGTGATTGACGATGACTGGGAAGTCCAAGAGGAATGCCTATACCTTTATGGTATTCAATGATAGGGAATGTCAGTATGAGTTCTCATATTCCACTAGAATGCCAAGATGAGCATCTAGATTCCTCATGATAACTGATGACTGGGGAATTGTTGGGATGAGTTCTCGTATTTTTTGGGAATGTTGAGATGAGTACTCTGATTCAATGTGATACTTCAGATTCTAGTAATTGCCAAATAAACCTTGTATTTCATGTGGTATTTATGGTTTCCATGGTCCCAAGATGTGCTCAGAGACACCCTAGAATTGGCCAAAGTATGATCATGTTTATGAACCTAAATATCAACAAAATCACCACCAGGAATGGGTGTCATTGTGAACCCAAGACATCGATGGTTATTTATTTCATTTATAAAAAAATAGTTGTTAAATTGTTTACCTTGATCACTTTTTCGTGAACTTTTACATCCGAATGGTTATTTTAGAGATGTTGGTGGTGGTTCTATAATTATTTTTACTCACACCCTACTTACACTACCTTGTGACTAGGGTACCCAAGTAGATATCACTATTTGGTCATAGGTTACAGGTACAGGGAAAGGCCTGATGATGGTGGTAGTTGGATCCACTTGCCAGTGTAGGTATGGATGATGAGACCATTCAGGACTTAGGTAATTTTTATAAGGATTTATTAGTTTAATTTTATTTTGGTTATTTATTGTTTTTGGTATATTATCTATCACACCCAGACCTGTGTTTTTTTTCTTTTTGATTATTTTCTGGCTTTTAAAAATTTTGTAGAGCCTCGGGTCGGGTCCTGGACGAAAATTTTGGGTTTATGATAAAAAAGTGTGCATTTGGGTTGGACATCATTGGGTGCAAGGGTGGATCATGTTTTGGAAACGCCATGCGGCTTAGCCCACACAATTTCACGACTCGGTCGTTTAAAAAAATAATTAAAATGTTTAAATCATTATAATTAAAATGAATTTTGATTATTATGTCTCAAAAATTTTACTTTTCTTAAAAATTTAATTATTTTCTTTTTATTTAGGTGAAAACTAAATTTGTTAAATTTTATTATTATGATTATTTATGTTATTATTCTTATTATTATTTTATGTGTATTATTTTTGTTTGTATTTACTTTTTCTTTTGTTTTATTTTTATTTTTCTTTCTTTTTTTCTTTCTTCTACTCCTAACCCTAGAACTATCCCCTCCCCTCTCTCCTCTCCTCTCCCACTCCCCCATGCACTTCCAATCGTCCCTCTCCCCTTCCATCCCGCAGCAGCCTCCTTCTCGGTTGTCAACTTTCCTCCCACCGGCCTCGCACACCTCTGACTGTCGCACTGCCGGACGTACACACCGTCGACCCCCTGTCCTGCACCGCGCGCCCTGATTGAACGTCCTCCCTACACCTGTGTCCCGTTAGCTTTCCTGCCCTGGATCGGCCTTCTGCACCGGCTAGGACATAGCCCTTCTGACGGCACCCTCCCAGCAGCCTTGCACGCCAGTAACACAGCACCCCAACTCCCCCTGTATCTACACCCCAACTGTGTCCATCCTTCCCCCTTGCAGCACCTCCCACCCCGCCCTTCGGATTTTCCTCCTACCGTGAGCGCTCCTGCCGCCCCATACCCAGTCGGCACACCCCTACCTTGCAGTCGTCGTCCGAATGACCTCCTGGAAATCTCTATGTCTGTGTGCCCTCCGGTGCTACCCCGTACCCAGCCGTCACCCATCGTCCAGCATGTCGTCGGCCTCCTAGTGTGCCTCCCTCAGCTCGCCTGACTGGCTATGACACCCCGACATCCCCTCCGACTTTCAATGTGACCCTGACTTTCATCGGAGCGCTTTCTGACTACCACACGCATCTCTAACCTGGTGCACCTCCTTCTTGGTAGTGTGTCGCCCCACGAACATGTTTTCCAACTTTGCAATCCCTGCATGACCCCTTTTTCATTCCCAAGTCATTGTGTGGTGCCCGAGAACCCCTTGCTGCACTTTCTGGTAGCCACTGTATGCCCCCTTGCCGAGTCGCCATCACAATCCCCCTTTTCTGATCCATGTCGACCTCACTGGTGTGTCGCGCACTCTTTTCCGACCAGCGATAGTCCCTTCCAGTGTGCGTCGTCCCTTCCAACTATCATGTAGCCCGACTAGTTGAGCATGTCTCCATGTCGAGGTATGTTATGCACTATTCTTCCGATTGAAATATTTTAAGTCAATGTTTCTATGTTTTTAGTTGTTTTTGCGATGTTTAATTGTTTGAGTAGTTTTTTGTCAGTGTTTCTTTTTTTAGATTGTTTTTCATTTTTTACAACGTGTTGGAAAGTAAAATTTACAATACCATGGTCAGAAGTTTGCACGCACTTGTGCCCATGTGCGAGGCATGTCATGTGGTCATGTTCGAGCTGCGATTCGAGGTAGGTCCCACACTGCACTCGTCGTTAAGTTTAGAATTTATTAATTGCTTGATATTTCATTGATTTTAGATAAATGATAAATAATATTAGATAATTATTTTTGGAATAAATATTTGATGTAAATGAAAATATTTATTTTATGCATGGAACTTGAATTATTTTCTTGATGAATTGATACACAATATTGAAAGAATGCCCATTTGGACTTTGAACACAATTCACTAACTTTCAAGTGTGGTTCTGGTTTGATGTCAAATGTTCTCTTCTGATGTGTGAACAAATGTTCTGGGTTTCTCTTTAGAAATGGTGTTTATTTTAAAATTTTCAAAAGGCATGTTTGGAAATTTAATAAAATAAGTTATTTTGAAAAAACTCTCTTTGCGGTTACTCAGGGGTGATCTTGCTATGTACGTTGTTTGTGTGAGTTTTTATGCGTGTTTTTTGTTCATGATGATTGGTTTCTTGATTTACATTGTTGAATCACCCCTCTATTTATTTAGTACTCAACATGGGAACCTAGAATAGTAAGTGAATCTTCTGATAATGATTGTTTTCACTAGTTTAGAGTATGCACTGGCTAGTGGCCCTTAGTAAGGGTTTTTCTCTACTAGGGGATTGGGCCCCTCGGTTAGGTTAGGTAGGGAAACACTGATCATTTGGTCATTATAATGTCATCGAGTAGGGAATGCCTTTAGGATGAGTCACATGTATAGTACATTCTGGATTGTTCACATGTTCCTAGGTTCGACCCATGTTTTCTTTAGTGTTTATTTGTATGTGGCGGACAATTGAGGGGCCTAGTTTAGTTGTTGGTCCTTGTTTTCTACTTTACCATTCCCTTTTTGTGTGTTGTGTATTTTTTGTGGTTTTCCTCTTGACTAACAACTAATTTTTTAGATTTTAAATTGTTCGTGAAAATGTTTTTAAAAGTGTAATGCATCTTTTTCCTTCAAAACTTAAAGTTTATTTTAAATTTAAAAGGGAAATGGTTTGTTACTTGTTTTAGAGATGCAAAGTGTGTGTGAAAACCCATATTTTATATAATGTAGTTCAAACCGAGAATTAGTAAATTATTTATTTAAAGGTAGTGCTTTGGGAATAGTTTTTTTTTGCACGCCTACTGAGTTTTAATACTCGTAATTAGTGTTTTCTTCTTTTTATTTTCTCTTGCAGGTTCCAAATATGGTCTGGATCACCTTGGGCGATTTTTTTTTTTGGTGTTGGAGAGTGACTCTCAGGGTCACGTGGAGTTTTGGTAATGGTTAGGTTGGTATGTGTTGTTGGTAGTTCTTTCTCTTTCGTATCGTTTATTTATTTTTCATTGTTCTATTTCATTTCTGCTGCTTAGTTCATTTTTTTATTGGGAAAAATCATTCCCATGTTGTTCTCTATTGATGCCCCGACACTTATCACCTGCCCGAGAGGATCGAGAATGCCTCTCGGTCCTTGTCATGGATCAGCTCAGGTGACCGGTCCAGGGTCGAACTTAGTTGGTTCATGACCAAATGGTATCAGAGGAGGTCGGCTCTTGAGAGGAACTTGTTTTTCAGAGTTCTCATCGTTATTTGGGGTTTTCATGGAAGAAGGAGTAGAATTTTCAGGAATCAAGACATAGGGATGGGAAGGATGTCATGAACCCTTTCCCATTCTGAACGTCGGGTTACCATGGGAAGTCTGGGTTGTTGGTGTCTTTTTGGTTCCTTTGAATTTTTTTATGTTGGGAAATGAAAGGGGAGTTAGGATAGTATCCATGTGAGCTCACAGGGCCTAGAAAGAGATGTAAAGCTGGGGAAAATACCCTAGAATGCTCTCTATGATAGTGGAGTGACTAGTGTATGGCCGCCAACCATATGTCTGATTCACCCATCGGTACCAGTTTCCCCTGGTGAATCGTTTGGGTCTTCTTTAATTCTGAAAATTGTTTGTAAATTTTTATTTTGTAAATTGTGAAAAATTTAATTTTAAATGTCAATGACAATGCTTTGATTGAATTATTTGTTTCCTTGTTCCTTAGTGTTTTCCACCGTGACAGTTTTATTAATACCCAAGGTAAGTCTTTGGGTGGTGAACCCTTAAAAAATAATCCATTTGATCAACCTATAGACTATGTTCTGGAATTCTGGAAGTTAAACCCTCCCCTATTTTAAGGTCAAGTAGATCCTCTTGAGGCAGAGAAGTGGTTATGTAAGATTGACAGGAACTTCAGTTTCATTGGGTTTCCTGATTCATTGAAGGTAAAGTTGGCTGCATTTATACTTAAAGGTCCGACTTGGAAATAGTGGAAGTCTGTGTCTTGAGGTAAGCCTCAAGAAGATATCACAAGGGAGTTCTTCAAGTCTTCATTTATCCAACAATATTTCTCTGAGTTGACAAAGTTGAGGAAGAGGATGGAGTTGTGTTGTGTTCAGTAGGGCATTGAATTAGTATTATAATTCTATCAATGATTATTATACCTATTTTCATATGACCAATGGTTTGTTGCAAACGATCTCAAAAATTCCCACCAATTTGAGTTTGTGATCTGACATGAACTTCAGTCAAAAGTGGTAGAGCTCAACATAACCACCTTCTTGAATGTTGTGGGGTAAGCCTTTTGGCCAAAGCTGAGTTAGCCAGAGGGACATGAGGTGGTGAATCCTCCCCCGACCTTGGGAAGAAGTGCAGAGGATGGTGATAGGAAAAATTGGAAGCAACCTGATGCTTGTGGCTCTAATAGAGGAATCAAGAAGCCTTCATACCTTCAGTCATCTTCCTCATAGCACAATGCCTTGATTTTTCATTAGGGTGGTAAGTAGGGACACAATAGGTCGACGTGATCGAGTTCTCTGAGACCCTACTACACCTTTGAATGTCTGGGTCACTTGTAATGATTCTGTTGAGTTGTTTCCAAGAAGCGTGATGAACCCAGACCTAGGTCATCTAAGTTCACCTCATCCCGTCAGTAGGAGTAGAGTTTTTTTTGGGTATCATGTTGGGGATTTCTCTTTGTAGTATTTCATGTATGTAGTGGTTGTCTCTTATAACATTTTGTGGTGTTTCTTTTCCTTTATTTGTAAGAATGGTTATTGATGAACCTCTTTGAAACCTCTGTTTTAATGTAAGTGTGTTTGGTAAAATTCTAGATTTTGTGTTATGTTTGGGAATTTCTAAATCCTGATTGTGAGGCAGGAGATGCTTCAATCATTGGTGCTCCAGCCATAGATCCCGAAGTGAAGTTGGCGTGTAGTCTGGAGAACCCCATCGGTGAAAAAGGGCCTTTGTTTAATCTTTGTCCTTAGTGTGACATGGTTTGTGATATTCCGAGGCTGAGAAGTTTCTGATATGGCGATGGCATTTGTTTTGATACTCTGTCAATTGGGACCTTCCCTTCTCCCCCTCATGGCGGGGGTTTTTGGTCCATGTGGGAGGTTTTCATGTTCGGTAAATCTTGTCAGTTCTTATGGTGGGGAGACCCGCAGTGGGTATTGTAGTGTTACACCTAATTTAATTTAGTGTTAGCCCAATCCTTATGGTGGGGAGTCCATTCAGGCCTCCCCATGTTAGTATCAAAGTTTCATTTCATGTATCGTTTTGGTTGTGGGTAGTCTCATGTGGAACCACCTAATGCTAAGTTCTTCCTCTTGAGTAAATGTTGGGATTGGAGTACACCCAACAATTCTATTGGACTAGGATTATTGGAATAAGTGTCAGAGATGGTTTAAGTTTGTTTGTTCCTTGGTTAAAATGGATGGTTTGGGTTTTTTTGGTAGTGGTTAAGGATAAGATGTGTGTCATGCGATTTTGGTGTCTGTTTAGATCGATCAACTAGAGGCGCTTAAACTTTTGGTGGTGGGTGAGACTTATGAAGTTTTATATTTGGGTATAAATATTTTTGTGGCTTTCCAGGGGTGGAAAGTGTTATGGTGGGGAGAATTGTCACACCCCGACCCATGTTTTTGGCCTTTTTGATTATTTTCTAGCTTTTAAAAATTTTGTTGAGGCTCTGGTTGGGTCCAGAACAAAATTTTTGATTTTATGATAAAAAGAATGAATTTGGGTTGGACATTATTGGGCGCAAGGGCGGAGCGCATTTTGGAAACCCCATGTGTCTTTTCCTATGCAACTTCATGACCCGACTGTTTAAAAAAATAATTAAAATGAACAAATCTTTAAAATTAAAATGAATGTTGATTATTGTGTCTCAAATTTTTTTTATTAAAAATTTAATTATTTTCTTTTTATTTAGGTGAAAACTAAATTTGTTAAATTTTATTATTATGATTATTTATATTATTATTCTTATTATTCTTATTATTCTTATTATTATTTTATATATATTATTTTTGTTTGTATTTACTTTTTATTTGCTTTTTTTTTATTTTTTTATTTTTTTATTTCTTCTCCTCCTAACCCTACAGCTACCCCCTCCCCTATCTCCTCTCCTCTCCCACTCTCCTGCGTGCTGCCAACCCCCACTCTCCCCTTCCATCCCGCAGTAGCCTCCTTCCTAAATGTCGGCCTTCCTCTCGCCAGCCTTGCACCACTTCGACCGCCACACCACCATTCGTGTGCACCTCTAACCCCCTATCTTACACCGTGCGCCTTGGCTAACCACCCTCCTTGCACCGGCCTCCCTCCAGTGCTCCTATCCTGCACCAAACAGTGCGTCACCCTCCTATCAGCGCCCTCCTGTCGGCCTCACACGCCAGCGATACAGCGCCCCGACTCCCCCTGCATATGCACCCCAATTGCGGTCAGCCTTCCCCCTTGCAACGGGTCCCACCGCGCCCTCCAGCTCCGCCTTTACCACACTTGCTCCAGCCGCCCCATACCCAATCAGTGCGCCCCCACCTTGTATTCACCTTCTGATCGGCTTCCCAGTAGCCTCCCTGTCTGCGTGCCCTCCGGTGCTGCCCTGCACCTAGCCAGCACCCATCGTCCAGCCCGTTGTTGACCTCTTGGCGTGCCTCCCTCAGCTCGCCCTACTGGTATCGATGCCCCGACAACCCCTATGACTTCCGGTGATCCTTTGGTGCGACCTTGCCTTTTTTCGAAGCAGTTTCTGGTCGTCGTGCACATCTCCATCCCAGCGTACCTCTGGCTCGGTAGTGTGTAGCCCCGCGAACCTGCTGTCTAGCCACACAGTCCCTATGTGACCCCTTTTTTGTTCTTCGGTCATTGAACGGTGCCCGCGACCCCCTTGCTGTACTTTCCGACAGCCATCGCACGCCCCCTTGCTCAGTCGCTAGCGTCGTCACCCTTCACTACTCCATCCAGCCCAGCAAGTGTGTCGCGCACTCTTTTTCAGCCAGCGAAAGTCCCTGCCGGTGCATGTCATCCTTTTATGACTATCATGTGGCCCCACGGGTCGATCGCGTCTCCACGCCGAGGTGGGTTATGAACTATTATTATGATTGAATTATTTTAAGTCAGTGTTTTTGTGTTTTTAGTTGTTTTTTCGATTTTTAATTGTTTGAGTTATTTTTGGTCATTGTTTCTGTGTTTTAGATTGTTTTTCATTTGTTGCAGCAAGTTGGTAAGGAAAATTTGTGATACCGCAGTTGGCAGGTTTTGTGAACTTGTACGCAAGTGTGAGGTGTATCACGTGGTCGTGTTTGAGCTACGAGTTAAGGTAGGTCCCCCACTGCACTCACCTTTAAATTTAGAATTTATTGATTGATTTAAATTTCATTGATTTTCGATAAATGAGAAATAATATTAGATAATTATTTTTGGAAAAAATATTTTATGTAAATGAAGATATTTATTTTATGCATGGCACATGAATTATTTTCTTGATTAATTGACGCACAATAGTGAAAGAATGTCTGTTTGGCCTTTGAACATAATTCACGAACTTTCAAGTGTGGTTTTGGTTTGATGTTAAATGTTCTCTTCTGATGTGTGAACAAATGTTTTGGGTTTCTCTTGAGAAATGATGTTTCTTTTAAAAGTTTCATAAGTCTCGTTTGGAACTTTAATAAAATAAGTAATTTTGAAAAACTCTCTTTGGGGTAACTTAGGGGTGATCTTGTTAGGTACGTTGTTTGTGTGAGTTTTTGTTTGTGATGTTCATGTATGGTGATTGGTTGCTTGATTGAAATTGCTTATTAACCCCTCTTTTAATTTAGTACTCGACATGGGAACATGACATAGTAAGTGAATATTCTAAGAATTATTGAGGCACTAGTTTAGATTACGCACTGGCTAGTGGATCTTAGTACGAACTTTTCTCTGCTATGGGATTGGGCCCCTCGGTTAGGCCAGGTAGGGAAACAATGAGCATTTAAGCGTTATAAAGTCATTGAGTAGGGCATTTCTTTAGGATGAGTCACATGTATAGTATGTTCTGGATTTTTCATGATCTCTTAGGTTCAACCCATGTTTTCTTTAGTGCTTATTTGTATGTGGTGGATTATTTAGGGGCCTAGTTCGGTTGTTGGTCCCCATTTGTTACTTTACCATTGCCCTTTTTGTGTGTTGTGTGTTGTGTGTGGTTTTCCTCTTGACTAAAAACTCATTTTTTTTAGATTTTAAATTGTTCTTGAAAATGTTTGTAAAAGTGAAATGCATCTTTTTCCTTCAAACCTTAAACTTGATTTTAAATTAAAAAGGGAAATGGGTTGTTACTTGTTTTAGAGATGAAAAGTGCGTGTGAAAACCCATATTTTATATAATGTTATCCAAAACTAGAATTAGTAAATTCTTTATTTAAAGTTATTTCTTTGGGAATAGTTTTTTTTTGGTATGCCTACTGAGTTTTAATGCTCATGCCTATAGTGTTTTCTTGTTTTTAGTTTCTCCTGTAGGTTCCAGCTCTGGACTGGATCATCTTGGGCGATATTTGGTTTGGGAGTTGGAGAGTGACTCTCAGGGTCATGTGGATTTTTGGCCATGGTCAGGTTAGTATGTGTTTTTATAATTTCTTTCTCTTTCATATCGTTTATTTATTTTTCTTTGTTTTATTTCATTTCATCTTCTTAGTTCATTTTTTTATTAGGTTAAATAATTCCTCTATTGTTCTATGTTGATGCCCTGGCGCTTGTCGCTAGCCCGGGAGGATCAGGAATGCCTCTCGGGCCTTGTTGCGGATCATCTTGGGTGACCGGTCTAGGGTCGACCCAAGTTGGTTCATGACATTATCTGCTCTTGGGGGGTCCTTGACATGTATTTCATATCCATTGTTATGGAATTTTTATATTGTAGTTATTTCTATAATTTTTCCTTATTTATCTATGTTGTTTTCTATATTGATTTATATAAGTTTATTATTACTTCTGATACTATAGTTACTCAGAAACAAGGGAATAATCTCCCCATGGTAACCTCATATGCCTTATACACTAGTTGGTAGCCTCTTACATATAGGGAGGCACGCTTGAGGCCTTCTGTTGTGTAGGATTATGGCATTTGTACTATGGATTTTGGGGTGGGGCATTGTAAAGTGGTATAAGAGTGTTTTTATTTTGTATTAATGCTTGAGCATAATATAAATGAGATTAGGAATATTTTAGGTCTTGTTAAAGAGATATTTATAGAAATTGATCAAACCAATCTTGAGAGAAACCCCAAGTTTCTAGTGATAAGACTTCTTTTTCTTTTTATTTTTCTTATTACTATTATATTTTAATTTCACTTCAAGTGATGTGCTTTCCTTGTGATGTTATTGGATTATGGGATTTTCACACTTGGATGATATGTAAAGAGAGTGTGGTTGTATTCATGTATAATTCCAAGTTCATAGGGTTTCACAATTTATGCATTATGCTAGGTACATGGGGTTTAGATATCGATTGTGTGCTACTTGTGACTTATGCTAGTTTGTGATTATACCTTCTTGATTATAGAAATTAAATTAATATATTCCTATAGTATATGTGTTAATTGGTAAAAAGGGGGTTGATATTTAAAAAATTTATCATTGTATATGGTGTTTTATGTATACAACTATGGTGGCATCTTACTTGACTAATTCTCATGATGATCGCTTGATAAACATGCAGATATAAATGGGCCAATGATTATATTGATTAAATAAGATGTTGGTAAGATAATATTTCCCACCAAGAACAATGAACCACTAAGAGGGGGAGGGTTGAATTAGTTCTATATTTTTATTTTTAAGTTTCCCCTTTTTGAAACAACCTTTTCCTCCTATTAAAGAGTTGTTACCTTATTGAAAACAAAACCAAGAAAACAACCATAGGAACACAAGAATTTTTAAGGTTCACTAATCAAAAAGAGTATCTACATCCTTGTTATAGTTTAGAAGAAATAAAATACCAAAAAATCCACTAGAAAACAATCCTTTTTTATAGGACACAACAAGTAGGATATTCCCTTAAACTCATGTATCACTATGTTCAATATAGTAGTGCATATTGTTCAAGTAGCACGAAATGATGTAATACAATTTCTGTAACAAACATGTTATCGTACTTATTGATCAAATTTTATGAATAAGATCTTCAAAAAAATCTTTACTTCCTTACACAACAGTAGAAAATAACTTTTTCTAGACTTCATAATGATAATCAGTTTGATTTTCCGATCTGATTAATAATTCTGATTGCTCAGTCTGATAAAATGCTATGTTAGAATGCCTCTGAAACAATTTTGAACTTTTTTTTCCTCAGTCCGAAAATCTCAATATGATTTTACTTGGTATGATTATCCATCCCAATATGATAAATATCTAAATAAAATATTTTCTCTTCTCCTTTCCTTCTTCAATCCAAAAAACTTCCTCAGGTAAACACAATCTAGAAACTTCCTTTCCCTAGAATTTCAGGTCTTATCTATCTTCCTTTATCAACATTACATCTATTTTAGATAGTAAAAAGTAATTTAAATTTTTATAGGCAACCCAAAATAGTTTTATAAGTATTCCAAAATCTTTTCCCGCTCATCTAAATTCCCTAAAATCATTATTTCTCTTAAATTCCTAATGCATTTATGAATTCGTCAATGCTTATCAACTCTTCTTATATCATCTCAAATCTTCTTACAAATTCAGATTGCTTCAGTATTCTTAACAAAATTAACTATGATTCTGATAAAAATTACCCAATATGATTTCTTTATTATGATAAAGGAATTTGGTCACTCCTATTTTCTTGAAGTTCTTGAAAACAAATCAAAACTGAAGACATCACATTACGTTGCTCTGCACCAATTGAAATAATAATCTACCCATTCTAATTTCCTTATTACTATGATGATATAAGATTATTCAATAATTTTCTCTATACCAAATGTGACAATTTTAAAACATATTTCTTCCTATTATGATGCTCCATACCAACTGATGAAATTAAACATATAATTCTTTAAACTCTTCAAGTAAGATTCTTGTCAACTTTGACAGTACTTCCAAAAATATCCAATAAATATTCTTATTCTCTTTAGAATGATTGATCCTATATCCAATGAGATATCAATTTCATTCTACATCTGATGGACCAGTCTCTACTTCATTCTGAAAATCAGTTTCAACTCCAGTCTACTATAACTTGACCCAATTGTTAAGGAAAACAATTAACAATTTATCTTGATGAATGGTTGAATACATTTTTTATTGATCTTTTATTTTCTTCTTCAGGTTTTTCACAAAAAAACTTTTCTTAATTTTTTAATTCATAAGTCCAACATCCCCCAATTTCTTCTCTTCTTATCAATCCCAAAAATTCTCCAAAAAACAATTCTACCTTCGATGAAACTTTGTATAAAACATATAAAAGATACTAATAATATGATTCGATGTAAAAATCTATTTTGATGGATCGGTGGCACACTACTTCTGATGGACCGGTTCTAGCATCTTTGACTTCTGAAACTTCTTTACTTATTTGAATATGAATCAGAAAACTTATTTCTTTAAAGATTAGTTTCTCATGGATTTTTTGCCTGCTTAAAAACTACTATCTTCATAAATTCAAGTTCTGATCAACCTTCTCAGCAAACAAATATTTTTTCATCCAGTGTTCTCATTCTGATGGACTGAGATCATAAATCTTCAAATTCAGCAACTTCCTTCTTCTAAAAACTTCATCTTGTATCATGACTTCCTCATGACTTTGAATATGTTGAAGATTATCTTCAGTATCATATAAATTTCATTGGAAATTATTAAAACTTTTAATTCTTCTTGAAGATTATTTACTTCCAATTTGAACATGAATATGATTGGCCTTAATACTATTAGAATCACTCCCCCTTTATTTCATCAATCTATCACCACAAGTTTTCAGAAAACTTGTGATTTTTTTCAATTAAAAAAACTAAAAGTGTCATCAAGTTTATATTGGATCCATGTATAGTCTGATTCACTTCCTCATTATGATCATAAGATTATTTCAGACCCAAAGTGAATATGATGAGACTTTTCTTACAAAAAATCTTCTCAATTCTATGAACTTTCTTAAGCATTTTGATTTCTAAATCTGGAATACAATGTTTAGTCTGATTTTTAGCTTTTACAAAGTGAATTGATTTATTTTCTTATTTTACAACAAAATAAAACACTTTCATTACAAACTCCTTTTAGCTTTCAAAAATAACTTCCATCCAATTTGGTCCCAAAAAACTCCCCCTTTTGATTTTTTTGTCAACAAAGATTCATAAATCACTGAAATTTGTAAACTCAAGATATGGATTACTTATCAATAATTCTAAGCCTATGTGATCTAACTTATTATAGGAAGTAAGAATTATTGACAGTAGAATCATGCTGTCTAAAAGCAGTGACCAGTGAAACCCTCGTCATCTTTTCTTCACATCTTTCTTCGCATATTTCTTCTAATTTAATATTAATTTTTTTTCCTAAAAACACTCTTGTAAATAGTTAGAATAGTTCACACACTAACATGTTGGATTTACATCTTACCTAAAATTCCCCATTTAAACATTATTTATTATGGATATATTTATGAAACAATTATCCCCCTTGAAAAAACTATCCAAATACAATATGAGAGAGGAGAAAAAGAAACATACCTCAAACTTGATGAGAAATAAGTTGGATTCTCATTTTCAACTTTAATATATAAAAATATTCCTTTGGTAAAGGTTTTTTGATAATTTTAGAAACTTTTTCTAATGTAGGAATATACTCTAGCTTAAATTCATTCTTCTCCACATGCTATTTGATGAAGTGATACTTGGTGTCAATATATTTTGAATGATAATGTTGTACCATATTTCTAGTAAGGTTGATGGAACTCTGATTATCACAACCCAAGATAAAGGGTAACTTCACTTCAACAAGTAAATCTTCTAACTCAGTCTTCATCGCATAATTTGGGTAGTATCTTGAGTGGAATCAATATACTTATCTTCATCTATGCTAAGATTTACTGAATTTTTCTTCCTTTTATGCCAACTAAAACATATTTTCCCTAGAAATAAACCTCCACCAGATGTGGATCTTCTATCATCAACATTTCTTGTCCAATAAGTATTTGAATAACTAAAAAAATCAATACTTTCTAAGCTATCATACCTGATTTCAAAATTTGATGTGCCTTTGATATATCTGAGAATTATTTTTCCATCCAAAAAATATGATTCTTTTGGTGTACACTGAAATATTTCACATCAGGTTATGGTATAAAAAAATTCAGTTCTTAATGAATTCAAATACAATAAACATACAATCATCTTTTGAAACACTTTAGGATCAACTTCATTACCTTATCCATCTTTAGAAAACTTGATTCCCACTGAGATCAGTGTGGAAACTGGTTTTAAATTTTCCATTCTAAACTTCTTAATAATTTCCTTAGCATACATTTCTTGAGAAAGAAAAATGTGTTTCTTCTATTGTAATATTTGTAACCCAAGAAAGCATTTCATTTACCCTTACATCGACATCTCAAATAAATTTTCCATCTATTCAATAAGTCTTTCATGAGTTCTTTCATCATTCCTAGTGAAGATAATGTCATCAACATAAATAATCATAATGATGGAAAACTCATAACTTTCTTTGATTTAAAGATTACTATCACCCCTTTATTTCTTAAAACTCATATTCCTCATGAAAGTATCAAATTTGGAATACCATTTCCTCATACCTTGTTTTAGCCCATACATGGCTTACTTCAATTTGCACACATAACTTTCATCTTTCCCAAAAACTAAGCCACATGGTTGTTCAATGTAAAATTCCTCTTCAAAATCACCATTGAAAATTTATGATTTCAAATCCATTTGAAAAAATTTGTAACTTCATGTGTAGAAATATCTTGAAATATTTTGATTGTTTCTAAACTTTACATGGGATATTTTTTTTATCAAAATCAATTCCTTATATCTTTGAGTAGACCTTTCACAATAATTTTTCTTTGTTTCTTATAACTTCACCTTATTCATTTAGCTTGTTCCAGAAAACCCATTTTGTACCAATAACATTTCTGTTATCTGGCTTAGGTAGAAGTTTCCAAGTATAATTCTTCTCAATATAATAAATCCCTTCATTTATAGCATGAACTCATTTTTTATGCTCAAAATCTTTATTCGCATATTTCAGATCCACTTTTGAATAAAAATAAGTGTGTGTAACAATGTTTTATGTTCTTCTTGTTTGAACCTTCTGATTTGGATCATCAATAATGTTATACGCCTCCACTTTCTTCCTCATACTAGGATGAGTTTTGTGATTTTCATCCTCATAACTTGAAATAGATGATTATTATTCTTCTTCTTGAGTAGGATTAAAAAAATCATCCTTATCATAATACTTATCATAAGTTCTTTCATCTTGTTTATCTTCCTTATCTGCATGAGTTTGTTAATATTCCTTATATTTTTCAATAAATTTCACATAAACATAGTCAACCAACGTTCTTGGTTCTTTGTTGAATCATATGTTTCATCTTCCTTCCAGAGTATACCTAATAAAAATTACATCTTCACTTATCTTCTCAAACTTTCAAATCTTTACACCTTTGTTCTTTATGATGCATAGACTCCCAAAAACTATTAGGTGTTTAAAACTTGGAGTTCTTCCATAAAACATTTTATATGGATTCATATCTGAACATTATCTATAGAAACATCATTTTTGGATATATATATATATATATATATAGTAGTTCTAATGTATTTCCTCTAAAGTCAATGAGAAAGACCATATTTGAGTAACATGGTTCTCCACATTTCCACCAAACATTGATTTTTCCTTTCATTAACCAAATTTTTATGAGTGTATGGTGGAATAAACTCATGTAGAATTCCATGCTTCTCAATAGAATTTTAAAATTCTTCATTTTTTTATTCACCACCATTATCAGTTCTCAAATTCTTCCCAAAATACTCACATTCCTTCTCGGCTTTTCTCCTAAAATTTTTAAACATTTTCAGAGCATATGACTTATGTTTCATATACATAACACAAGTAATGTGAGTAAATTAATAAAGTAAAGTGATGAAGTACTTATCTTCAGGATTTTATTTTTTTCTAATTGGTCTATAGATATCAGAATTGATAAATTCTATGGTTCATTTTTAACAAATTTAAACTTTATTATGCATGGAATTTTTAATTTTTCTTTTCTGGAAAATAGTGAAACACCAATATCTTATTCTTTACATATCATAAATTCCACATACATTGTCTCTCTTTGATAAATTGTTCATTTTCCTTTGACATGTGTGGGCCATCCTTTTATTACACAACTGACTCTCTTCTACCATACTCAAGTAATAAGAGTTTTGTATTTCACCAACATGAAATAATTTTCTTTTTGTGTATTGGCCTCTTATAACAATATTCCCATTTTCATCACTTTTTACAACAAATCCATATTTTTTTAAAATAATTTTTTTGATTTCATCACAAATGTTGGAAACACTTATCAAGTTATATTTCATCCCATCAATATACAATGATTTCTTAGATTTTAACTTTTCTTTCCCAATGATGGTCGATCCAACCCATTTGATTCTAATTGGTTCATTATTTCCAAATGTAATTGTTTATTCTTTGAATTATTTTACATTCTTCAAAAATTTTAATTATCCTATAATATGAGAAGAAACCCCACTATCCATAATCCATGTTCTTTCACCTTTTTTTCTTTTATAATAGTTTCAACAAGATCTTTTTCTTTCCATTTGTCTTTCTTAACTTCTGACTTATGAGAATTATTAAAAAAACTTTGTTGTATCAATAATAAAATAAGACATATTTTTTCATGTTGTTTAGGTTTTTCACACCTTTCACAAAATTTTTCTAGGGTTTGGAACCTATTTTCAATTTTTACACCAACCTTCTCAGGTTTCTTCAGAACATCCTTCTCAGACTTCTTCCTTTTAGGGTATTGAATCCCCCTCATACATTGCCTTCTGTAAATTGTGTAATAGTAATAATATTTTTGGTTGAATCAAACAATGTTTTTTTTATGTATGAATCAACCATAATACTAGCACTATATATAGAAAGAATATTTCCCTCTATAACTTTCTTACTGACTGGAGTTGTGATCATTTTTCTCATCAACCTTATTATCTTTCTTATCAAAACGTTTTTTACCAACAAATTTTATGTCATCAATGGGATTATTATTTTTTATTTTGGTATTGTTTTAATCCTTATTAGAACCATAAGTAATAGAAACTTTTTCAAACTTATAATTTTTAGCAACTTATGGCTTCACGACTTTATTTGTCTTGGCCACATACATAACCTTCCCAGCATTCTTATCTTCAGAAACATTTCCAAATTTATTATTCTCAGAAACAACTCCAACTTTCTTATCAACCTTTGAAGGTAACTTTTTTTATAATTATCATGTTCACCTTTATGATAAGTTTCACCAACTTTAGAGATAGAGTTTTTAAAACTTGTACCTCTCTATTCAGTCTTATATTTTTTTTATTGGATAAGTTCCAACTCTTATTATTTTTCCCTCAATTTTACATCTAAATTTTCATTATGATTCTTTTATTTCTCAAAATATTCTTTCAAGTCATAAATATCTTCCAACAACTTGACTTTTACATCAGGAAAAAATTCTTGATTTTTTGTTGAGGAAATTTCACTTTTCAACTTCCTACTTTCTTTCTAATACCTTCCAATATATCTTAGGTATTCTTTAAATTATTATTTAATATGAAATTATGATTGAGTTTATTCTTATTCAAAACTATTGATTCTGAATTTTTTATTGTTCACTGTTGCAATTAAAGTATTCTCACCAATATTTTCAGTAAAAATTTTGGATTCAACTTCAATGTCTTCATCTTCATCATCTTTGGATAATAAACTTATCCTTTTAGATTTAGAGAAATTTTTACCTTTTATTATGGAAAAAGATTTTTCATTATCACCTTGTTTCTTCCATGACCTTCTTGTCCTTATTTCTTCTTCATCATTATCCTATTAATTATTTCTTTGAGGATAATTATCCACAAAGTGTCCAACATATCAATATTCAAAAAACTTCATGGAAGTTTCCCTTTATATTTACCTTTACCCCTTATCACATTTTTATAAAAAAAAGGATAAAATTTCATTATTATTTTTACATACCTCATTTTCGATGTTAGGGTCAGTAACATCATCTTCCTCAGGAACATTCTTAAAATTTTCCTTCTTAGTTTCTTTGAAATACATTTCTAGATAAACATTTTTTTTCCTTCATAAATTTTTCCCTTCTCATTTCATATATAATGAGATTATTATGAAGATCATCCAAAGATATAGTTTTAGGGTCTCAATATTCCAATTATGTTACTTTTTCATGAAACTTTTTAGGAATAATTCTTAAAATATTTTTTACAACTATAGAATCCTCTAACTTTTCACCACGACATCTGATAGTACTGACAATGTCATTCATCTTGGTAAAAAAGTCCCCAACAGATTCATATTCACCCATTTTTATATCTTCATACTTTAGCCTCTAGATTGGTAATTTTTCCTTCTTTACTTTTATATTTCCTTCATATATGTTTTTCAACTTATCCCATAACCTTTAGAGGTGGAAAAACATTTTAATCTTAAGAAATCACTTTTAGAAAGTGATGATAGTAAATCATTTTAATCTCTTCCATAATTCTCAAAATTCTTCTTATCAATATATGTAAGAGGAACTTTATTATCAATATGAGGAAATTAATCTATTTCAACTTCAAAAATATCATATCCAAGAGACATAAGATAAGTAAATATTATATCTTTCCAAATATTATAGTTCTTACCATCAAATACTGAAATACCTTTACTGTTGACACAATTTAGATTCTCCATAAACTTCTCTTAAAAAATTCATCAAAAATAAAATGAATAAAACCTTAGGCTCTGATGCCAATTGATATTTTTCACTAATATCAATGCACCATTGATAGGGGTGAATCAGTGGTATATTTTTATTTTTAAGTTTCTCCATTTTGAAACAACATTTACCTCCTACTAAAGAGTTGTTACCCTATTGAAAAAAAACCAAGCACGTAACCATAGGAACACAATAATTTACAATGTCTAATACTCAAAAAGAGTATCTATATCCTTGGTATGGTTTGGAAACAATCCAATACCGTAAAATAAACTAAAAAACAATTATTTTGTGTAGAATACAATGAGTATGATATGACCCTGCATTCATGTAGAACTATGTTCAATAAAATAGTTAATGTGTTTCAAGTAGCACAAAATTATGTAATACAATTTGTGTAACAAACATGTTACGGTGCTAGTTGATAAAATTTTATAAATAATATATTCAAAAAAATTATTCACCTCCTTACCTAGTAGTTGGCAAGAACTTCTTATGGACTTATTAATGATACTCAGTTTGATTTCCTAATCTAGTTCCCAAGTCTGATTTCTCAATCTAATAAAATGATCTGTTAGAATACTACTGAAACAATTCTGAACTTCTTCGTCCTCAGTCTAGAAATCTCAATAATATTTTCTATGGTCTGATTATCTAGCCAAATATGATAACTAGTTGAATGTGATCTTGTTTCTTATTCATTCCTTCTTCTACCTAGAAAACTTCCTCAGGTAATCACAGTTTAGAAAATTCTTCTCCCTATAATTTTATACCTTTTCTATCTTCCTTTCACAAAAAACATTTTTTTTAGAAATTAGAAAGTACTTTATCCTTTTATAGGAAACTCAAAATGGTTTGGGTGGGATTCCAAAAGCATTTTCTACTCATCCAAATTCCCTGAAATCTATATTTCCCTTGAATAATGGATGTATTTATGACTTAATCAATGCTTCTCAACTCTTCTTGAATCTTCTAAAATCTTATTACAACTTCATCTCTCTTCATTATTCTTAAAAAAAATTATGTTTGATTCCAATTTTTATTGTCCAGTAAAATTTCTTCATTAACATAAAGTCATTTGGTCACTCTTATTTTCTTGAAACTCTTGTAAACAAATTATAACTGAAGATATCCCATTATGTTTCTATACACCAATTGAAACACTAATATTCCCATTTTTATTTCCTCATTATGATGAAGATATTAGATTTTTCAATATGTTTCTCTATACAAAATGTAAAAAAATATAACAAAACATGTCTTCCTATTATGATGTTCCATATCAACTGATGAAATAAAACATATTCCACTTCAAACTCTTCAAGCAAGATTCATGTCACCTTTAACAACACTTCCAAAAATCTCCAAGAAATATTATTCATCTTATTTTTTTTAGATCTATTGATCCTACATTCTATGAGATATTGGGGTTATCCTGTATCTAATGGATCATTCTCTACTGCATTTTAAAAATTAGTGTCAAATCTAATCTGATAGATCTTAACCCAATTGTTAAGGAAATCAGTCAACAATTTATCTTGATGAAATTTTTGACTAAATTATTGATTGATATTTGAATTTCTTCTCTATGTTGGTCATAAAAAAGCTTTTCTTACTTTATGAATTCATCGGTCCAACATCTCCCAATTTATTCTCTTTTTATTGGTACCAAAAATTCTCCATAAAAAAAATCCACATCTAATGAAACTATTTATCTAACATACAAAAGATACCAATAATATGAGTCTGTTTTAGAATTCATTATGATGGATCGGTGGTATACCATGTCTAATGGACTAGTTCTAGTAGCTTAGACTTCAGCAATTTCTTTCTTTCTTTTAATATTAATTGCAAAAATTCTTTCTCTGAAGATTTATTTCTCATGGATTTTTGGTCTAACTAAAAACCATAATATTCATAACTTCACGTTCTGATCAACCTTCTCATCCAACAAACATTTTTTCACCTAGTGTTCTCATTCTGATGGAATAAGACCAAAAATATTCAACTTCAACAAATTTATTCTTCTACAAAGCTTAACTTCTATCATTACTTCCTCATAACTTTGAATAAATTGAAGTTTAGCTTCAACATCATCTAACTTTCATTGGAAAGTATTAAAACTTTCCATCCTTCCAGCAACTTCTTTATTTCCAATACAAACATGGAGATTATTGGCCTTAATACAATTGGCATTAATCCCCATTTCTTTCATCAAAATAGCACCATAATTTTTCAGACAAATTATGGTTTTTTTGAATTAAAAAATAAAAAATCATTATCATATTTATATTGGATCCATGAAGAATCCAATTCACTTCCTCATTATGATAATAACCTTATTATGAACCCAAAGTGATTCTAATGAGTCTTTTCTTCTATAAAACTTCTTCTCAATCTGATAGACCTTTTTAAACATTTTGAACTTGAACTCTTAAATATGATGGATAGTCTGATTTTTAGATTTTACAAAGTTAATTGATTTCTTTTATTCTTTGACACCAAAAGACGACACTTTCATTACAAACTACTTTAAACTTCAAAAAACAACTTCCAACCAAATTGGTCCCAACATAAGAATATTATAAGGTATTTCCCTCATAACATGTTAATAAAACCCTATTTAATCAAACCTTGAGATTATGGAAATCTTGATAAACCTTGGTTTTTAAAAGAAATTTGAATCCTAAAATTAAATTAATGTAAACCCTATAAAATGATAAAGTTTTAATGGTGCAATATTATAAATTATTAAAACTTAAGTAGATGAGGTGAATTAGAGGCCTTGTGTGTTTTGATTGACCCTGGTGAGGGTAGGTGGGGCTAATGGAGATCTGATTTTTTAAGAACCCTTGGTTGGGTGTTTGGAATGTTAGATGTCGTGTGACCTTGAGGCAAGGGATAGTGTCATCTAGTGAGCTATAGCTTTAGTGGGACCTTGGATAGGGGTTGGATGGTAGGACCTAGTGACCCTTAAGAGTGAATCAAGTTTGTGATTTGGTTCACTATGACCTTTAAGGGTAATCATGAGAGGTGTTGACCATATCTTATGAGATACCTTAGTGGTGTGAGGTAGGGGTAGATACCTTGGTTTGTACGGTTAGTATAGTGATTCCAATTGATGTTCTACCTATGGTTTTTCACCTATTGTGATCATAACTTATTTTTAGGATAGTTTTAAAGGGAAAAATTGTTCTTATTCCTAACCCTAGTGTCTTTGGGCATGATTTGGGTATGCAGTGTCTATGTATGTAAGTGATTTGGGTTCTAGAAGTGATGCATAGTTTCGTAGTTGGTTGTGTGCTTGGCCTTGATATGTATAGGTTATCAGGGAATTTTTTTGAGTGAATATGGGATGTCTCATATTATTTGATTCAATATTCCATAATCATAGATCATTTCTTGGTTAGGTGTATGAAACTAGGACCAGTGATACTTGGATCATGGTATGATGAGTCGGGTTCTGTAAATTGGTTATGGTGGAATTGTGACCTTGAGTCTCAGTAGAATAAGATAGTGTGGGGTGAGAACTCATCATTTAAACAAACTCAAGGTGGTGATTCCTGGAACTTGGATTGGTGAAAATGAGGTGTAACCTAGTTTATTCCATAGTTTTTGTAACACCCCACCCCTACCTCATTGGCTTGAGGAGGCGGTGAGGGTTACTTAGCCTTAAGCGACATCTCCAAGATGCCAAAGGCTGGAAATAAATCCCGAAGGGTTTCAAATACAATTTGGGGGAAGATTTACCCTTTAATAAATAACCCATAAACCAACCAATCATAACCAAACATTCACAATATGATGCATGAACAAATGAATGACAACTAAACAACTTCATTCATGTCAAACCACATCAAGTACACAACAGTGGAAGACCAAACCAAGCATCAAAGTACACAGCAGATGAACAACTCAAGACTCTCAAAAGACACCACAACTCCATGCTCCACAATCTCCAAGATCCACAACATCACCCAAGAATCACCATGAACCACTAGCAATAAGATGCTTTACCTTTACCTGTGTCCCGAAAAACTGCATCTGCAAAAGCGCCAAAGTGCCAAAGCAGGGATGAGTATAAAAACTCATTAGGTTTACCCAATGACTTCCCTACTCACACCACTAGGATAGAAAGGTTATAAACATTTATATAAAGAACATTTTATATAAAACATTTTCTCAAAAGAAGTTTATAACTAAATATAAACAAGTTTCCAAAAACCATTCATAAACAAAGGCATTCCAAGAGAAATTTAAACCAATTTTCCAGCAAGTTATTTTTCTAGAAAAATAACCAAACAAGATTTAGAACCATTTCAAAATATCCCTTTTTGTCATACCCAACCATTCCACAAACCCATGTAACCAACCATGCATGCTACTTGGAAGAGGGGAGAATCCCTAAGCCTTATCCATCCCAACCATGATGGAGGAGACTTCTTACCCTTATCTAACCCAAATGCACATGAATTCTTGATGGGGGGAGAGCCCTAACCCTTATCCATCCCAACCATGATGGGGGAGACTTCTTACCATTATCCAACCCAAATGCACATGAATGCTTGATGGGGGAGAGCCATAACCCTTATCCATCCCAACACTGATGGGGGAGACCCCTAACCCTTATCTTTCTCGAATTCAATACAATTTTTTGACGGGGGAGATCCCTAACCCTTATCCATCCCAACACTAATGGGGGAGACCCCTAACCCTTATCCATCCAACATGCCTGTGAACACACACAACCATCATGTCAAAAACCAAGTGTGTTCAACCAATTCAAACCATTTCAATAAAACTCCCTTTTTATT
The DNA here is from genome assembly GCA_963277665.1 of Viscum album. Classification (NCBI taxonomy): domain Eukaryota; kingdom Viridiplantae; phylum Streptophyta; class Magnoliopsida; order Santalales; family Viscaceae; genus Viscum; species Viscum album. The sequence goes on from OY728126.1 coordinate 1,570,973,987, forward strand.
GAAAACCAATTTTATCAAAGTCATTTCAATCTCAAACCATTTCAATAAAACGCCCTTTTTATTGAAAACCAATTTTTCATAAAACCATTTACGATTTTCGAAAATCCATAATTTAAAAATCAACATTTTAAATTCAAGAATCCAAATCACTTTGCACAACAATTCACCAAGATTTCACAATTTCATCAAAACCATAAATCATCACTAAAGAAGATTTATTCCATGATTTTCACAATAAAATACAATAAAATAAACCAATTTGAGACTAATACAATCAATTCTAACAAGAGGAGTCAAGATTGAATCCTCCTACCTTAATGGTTTTGACAAAAACCACAACAGTCGAAGAACGCTCAAGAAACCCGGGTCGATTCTCCAAGAACCCTCATTAAATCTCTTATACTAACAATACCAAGACCAAAACTCAAAATATTTGACATCCACACACTTATATCTAACCATAATAGGCATATATCTAAGAAACTAAGATAAGAGGATAAGTAGATCTAAGAAACTGATCAAGGGCGATGAAGAACTATCACATACCTCAAGAATCTGGCTTTGATTCTCCAAGAGAAGCCTTTGGATCACCTCTGGAACGATGGGAGAACCTTCTCTGACCTTAAGAGAAGAAAAATCCTGAGTTAGGGCTGCTTAGGTAGAAAAACGATCCACTTAGAGGAAAAAATGCGTGAGATCCACCTTTATAGGATCTCATTGAAGTGATCGAACGGTTTACTCGCATGGTTAGACAAACTGTGCGCTAACCGTGCATTAGCAACCGCCTCGACAAACACTCCACGCATAGTTTGGCCGCATGTTTAGACAAACCATGTGCCGCCCGTGCAGAAGATACTACCTCAAGGTACAAATATGCATGGTTTGGCTGCACGGTTTAGACAAAACATGCACCGCCCGTGTGACTTCCCCTTTGCCTCAAAACATCATTTAAAGTTCTCCTGAATCTCCCATTCATCACCCTTAACTTTAAAACCATTAAAATAATCAAGAAAGGGTTACATACTAGAAACTGGGGGTACTAAATTCTCCCCACCATTGGTCTTTCCGTCCCTGAAAATTAGAAAACCTTCACCCAACTGAAAGAGTTCTGGCCACTGCTCTTTCATTTCCTTCTCACGTTCTCAAGTATCTTCCTAAATCTGACCATGCTGCCATAAAACCTACACTACACTGATGATTTTTCCCCAAAAGACTTTCTCTTGACTATCCACAATCTGTACCAGGATATGTATCAATGAAGCATCTGGCTCTAGGTCAATGTGATCCCATATAATCACATGGTCAAGATCAGGCTGATACTTTTTCAACTGAGATACATGGAAAACATTATGCACCAAACTGAATCGTGGTGGTAATTCCAACCGATATGCCACCTCTCCAACCTGTTCCAGTATCTCAAAAGGGCCAATGTATCTAGGATATAACTTTACCTACTTCCTGAAATGATGATGTCCAGGCCTTGGGGATATCCTCAGGAAGACATGATCACCCACAACGAATGACAACGGTCTTTGATGGTGATCTGCATATGATTTTTGACGACTCTGAGCTGTCTCTATCCTCTTTCTAATCAACTGGATCTTCTCTGTTGTTTCTTGGACAAGGCTTGGCCCGACTAGTGAAGTTTCACCCATTTCCACCCAGTATAGTGGAGAACGACAAGGATGCCCATACAATGCTTCAGACGGAGCCATGTGTATCAAGGCTTGATAGCTGTTATTGTATGATAACTCCACTAAGTGTATATGCTCCTCCCATGAGCCACCAAAATCAATTACACAATCCCGCAACATATCTTCCAAAGTTTGTATCTTCTACTCGGATTTCCCATCCATCTAAGGATGATACGCCGTGCTCAAAGTCAATTGAGTTCCAAGGGCTTGCTGTAATGATTTCTAGAAAGGAGATGTGAACCTCAGATCTCTATCTGAGACTATTGACATTGGTACACCATTCCTCTTCACCACCTCTCGGATATAGATTTTGAGAGATCTTCCACCGTATGAGTTTCACAAATAGGGATGAAATGATCCAACTTGTTTAGACGATCCACTATCACCCAAATGGAATCGTGTTTCCGAACCATTCTTGGAAGAACTATAACAAAATCCATTGTTATCTGATCCCATTTCAACACTGGGATGGACAAAGATTGTAACATATCAGCTGGTCTCTGATGCTCTTCTTTAACCTGCTAACAAGTTAAGCATTGTGAGATGAACTCAGCCACCTTCCTTTTCAAGCCGCTCCATCAAAACTGGGCCTTCAACGCCTTATACATCTTCTGTGTACCTGGGTGTACAACCCATCTTGAATGGTGGTAATCATGAAGGAGTTGTTCCTGAAAAACCATAGGTACAACCATCTGATATCTACAACACAAAACTGAACCCTCATCAAGTTTCCAGCCATCAATGGTCTCCCCACCATTGAGTTTTGAACTTACAACTAGACATTCTGCATATGATGTTTATGCTTCTTTGATCATTTTTACTAAATCAGGAACTAGCATAGCTGAAAACAAAATAGCAACATCACCTCGGTCTTCACATTCCATATGCATGTTGGCTAAGACTGACATCAACTACCATTCATCTGAAGCTTCTTTCTCTAACTGAGCATATGACATTCTACTCAATGCATTCACCACCGAATTTCTTTTCTTGGGTGTGTACATCAAGTAAAATTCAAACATTTTGAGATAATCCATCCACCTTATTTGCCTTAGGTTCAAATATCATCGTGAGAAAATGTGTTTCAAGCTTTTTTGATCCGTAAACACAGTAAATTTCTCACCAAAGAGATAGTGTCTCCATGTTTTCAAAGAATAGACTACTACAGCTAACTTCAAATCATGTGTTGGGTAGTTCTTCTCATGCACCCTCAACTGCCTTGAACCATAAGAAACCATGTGATCTATTTGTATGAGAACACAACCCAACCATGATCCTACAGCATCACAATACACCACATACCCATGTCCTGATTTTGGAAAGATCAAGATAGGTTATGATGTAAGACGAACTTTCAGTTCCTGAAAGGATTTCTAACATTCTTCCATCCATTGGAAGGGAGAATTCTTCTTAGTAAGAGCTATCATTGGTGAAGATAGTCATGAGAAATCATGCACAAAGAATCAGTAGTAACCAGCTAGACCAAGAAAACTTCATATCTCGAACACACTCTTCAGTGGTTTCCATGAGATAACAGCTTCTATATTTTCAGGATCAACAGAAACACCCTTCTCAGAAATGACATGTCCAAGGAAACGTACTTCCTATATCCAAAAATCACACTTTGAAAATTTTGCATACAAACAATGATCTATCAAGATTTGTAACATTGTTTCTAGGTGTACTTCGTGATCAGCCCTTTTCTTTGAATACACTAAAATGTTGTCCACAAACACCACAACAAAAGAATCCAGATATTTTTGAAATATATGATTCATCAAATCCATGAAGACCTCTGGTGCATTAGTTAGACCGAAAGGCATGAATACATATTTTTAGTGGCCATATCTACTTCTGAAAGTTGTCTTTGGAATATCCTCCTTCTAAACTCGAAATTGGTGATATCCTAATCACAAGTCAATCTTGGAGAACCACTGAGCTCCCCCTAATTGATCGAATAGATCATAAATGCATGGAAGTGGATATCTATTCTTTATCGTAACTTGGTTAATCTTATGATAATAAACACACATCCAAAGAGTTCCATCTGCCTTCTTCACAAACAACATCGGTGCTTCCCATGGAGAAGTACTTGGGCGAATGAAACCCTTGCTTTTCAGATCGTTTAACTGCACTTTCAATTCCCATAACTCTGTTGTTTCCATCCTATAAGATGGAAGGGAAATAGAACTGGTCCCCAGAAGGAGATCAATCTTAAATTCCACTTCCCTTAGAGGTGGTAACCCTGAGAATTTCTTGGGAAATACATCTAGAAATTGATCCACAATAGTTGTAAAACTATTGTCCTAGATCTCTTCCATTGATGCCAAAGTAAACACTGCAATTGGTAAGAGATCGTTCCCACCATTGGTTCCAACAAGAACTTTGCACCTTTCTTTTCCATCCTCTCTCCTCTGAAGAGATGATCAGTGTCGTCCTCAATTGTGAAACTAACTATTCTCCTATAACAGTCGATGTGAACCTTAAACATTGTCAACCAATCCATACCAAGGATTAAATCCTAGACATTCATATACAACATCTATAAGTCCCATTTTAACTCATCTCCATCAACAGTTATAGCATATAATCTACACATAAAGTCTTTATGTTCTCTTTCACCAAGAGGATTTTTCAGTTTCAAAATAAAAGGCATCATTTCCAGTTTTAAACATAGCAATTAAATAGCACGAGAAGCAATGAAGTAATGTGATGCACCAGTATCAAACAACACCTGCACAATGGTAGAATTCAAAAGAATCGTACCTCTTACTATAGATGGTCCAGACTAATCATCGACCATCATCTTCTCAACTCGATACAATTGCTTCGTCGCTGCACTAGTCTCCTTGTTGCCTTCCTGAGATTTCCCTGGTTTAGGATTCATGGTATTTAGAGAATCACCATATCTAGCTTTGTGATGCTGACGAGACTGACTGTGTTTTTCTCATCCTGTCGAAGCATATGATGTTTGCAACCCCTGAGGAGTGTCACACACACCTGACCTTGGTGAATTCCCACAATAGAATTATAGATGCCCTTTCTACTTTCAATTATGACATGCTCTAGGTTGCACCGTACAATCTCACCTTTTGTGGTCAAGCGAACCACATTGAAAAAAACATGCTTTTCTCTGGGGTCATGGAGGAAGGTTCACTGATCTCGCTGTCTGATAATGATTTCCACTTGCACCATGGAAATAGGTTTCCCTTTTCCTATTGTTCCCAGAGGTTGAGTTCTCACTATTTCATGTAGGTATCATCATACCTCCTCCTATCGATCCCGATATATCATGTTCATCAATAGTCTCTACGTTCACCATCTCTGTATAATCTGTAATACAGAGCACCTCAATCTCTGATTGAATCTCCTTCCTTAGCCCTGATTCGAAGATGCTTTCCTTCAATGACACACTTGTCGCGACCTCTAGTGGAAAACAGACTAAATTCATGAATTTAGCCGCATACTCTGTGATATAGAGAGTCTCTTGTTTCAAGATGAAGAATTCCATTATTTTTTGGATCTTGAACGTGTGAGGATAGAATTATTTGTTGAATAATTCTTCAAAATCCTCCCATGTAAGGGCTTTATCCAATTTATCATGCACCGCTAAATCCCACCATTGATGTGCAAGATCCCCAAGCATATATGTCACCAACTTGACGTTAAGCTCTAATGGTGATCTAATGAAATCGAAGATATGATTCATCCTACTTAGCCACACCTCCACCTTTTCAGTTTCAGCATCACCCTGAAAGTTCGGTGGATTCTGCTTCATGAACTGGATGGTGTGATCCACATGCCTTGGTTCATTCCTCTAGTTCACCGTATCCATAGCATGAAAAGCCTAGACAATACTCTGAACTAGATCTTAGTTCACACGCGGTTTTGGTGCAACCAAATTCTCTACAACCTCTACGGTTTGGTTTTGACGACGCCTACCGAGTGCCATTTTCTAAACCAACAACAAACTCCTTTAATCTCACTCTCTAGAAACTGATGGTTTAGCATTTCAAATTCTATCACATCATTTATCACAATAATGTTTTCAAAATGACATTTTTCCCATGTTCAAACATTTTTGAAAACATTCTTCATGCCTTTTGAAAATCAACCCATTTTCAAAATACACAAAATATCATGTTTTCAAAATCTTTCATTGAAAACAATTTCTGCATTTTTTTTTTGAAAATTCTCACCTTTCACAAAATCAAAAATCATTCCTCACAATGAGATATTCAATCCTAGTGGGAATTCATTCCTCTAAAATGCATGTCATGCTCATCTCATTGTCCAAACCCATGACAATGAGATTTCCCAACATTCTAGAAGTGTATCCAAAACACTTATGTACCCACCACCCTGGTAACTTGAAGTTCAATATAAACGGGTTAGCTACATCCTTTTATGATATACATTTCAAGTTCCTAAAATCCTAATCCTGTCTAATATTTTGACCCAAGGAATAAACAATATTGAATTTTAACTCCAAGACCAAGAACATCGATGACCACTTGTTAGGCGAGGACTGAACAAGATGATACCATTTGTAACACCCCTCCCCTGCCTCATTGGCTTGAGGAGGCGGTGAGGGTTACTTGGCCTTAAGTGAAATCCCCAAGATTCTAAAGGCTGGAAATAAATGCCGAAGAGTTTCAAATACAAGTTGGGGTAAGATTTACCCTTTAATAAATAACCCATAAACCAACCAAGCATAACCAAACATTCACTATATGATGCATGAACAAATGAATGACAACTAAAAAACTTCATTCATGTCAAACCACATCAAGTACACAATAGTGGAAGACCAAACCAAGCATCAAAGTACACAGTAGATGAACAACTCAAGACTCTCAAAAGACACCATGACTCCGTTCTCCACAAGCTCCAAGCTCCACAAAATCTCCCAAGCATCACCACGAACCACTAGCAATAAGATTATTTACCTTCACTTGTGTCCTGGAAAACAACATCTTCAAAAGTACCAAAGTTCCAAAGTAGGGGTGAGTATAAAAACTCAGTAGGTTTCCCCAATGACTTCCCTACTCATGCCTCTAGGATAGAAAGGTTAGAAACATTTATATAAAGAATAGTTTATATAAAACATTTTCTCAAAATTAGTTTATAACTAAATATAAACAAGTTTCCAAAAACCATTCATAACCAAAGGCATTCCAAGAGAAAATTAAACCAATTTTCCATCAAGTTATTTTTTCAGAAAAATAACCAAACAAGATTTAGAACCATTTCACAAGATCCCTTTCTGGCATACCCAACCATTCCACAAACCTATGCAACCAACCATGCATGCTACCTGGAAGAGGGGAGAAGCCCTAACCCTTATCTATCCCAACCATGATGGGGGAGAATTCTTACCCTTATCCAACCCAAATGCACATGAATTGTTGATGGGGGAGAGCCCTAAATCTTATCCATCCCAACCATGATGGAAGATACTTCTTACCCTTATCCATCCCAAATGCACATGAATGCTTGACGGGGGAGATCCCTAACCCTTATCCATCCCAACACCGGTGGGGGAGACCCCTAACCCTTATCTGTCCCGAATTCAATACAAATGTTTGACATGGGAGAGCCCTAACCCTTATCCATCCCAAAACTGATGGGGGAGACCTCTAACCCTTATCTGTCCCACTTTCCCATGAACACACACAACCATTATGTCAAAAACCAAGTTTGTTCAACCAATTCAAACCATTTCGATAAAACTCCATTTTTATTGAAAACCAATTCCATCAAAGTCATTTCAATCTCAAAACATTTCAATAAAACTCCCTTTTTATTGAAAACCCATTTTTCATCAAACCATTTATGATTTCCTTAAATACATAACTTAAAATCAACATTTTAAATTCAATAATCCAAACCACTTTTCACAACAATTCACCAAGATTTCACAATTTCATCAAAACCATAAATCATTACTAAAGAAGATTTATTCCATGATTTTTACAATAAAATCCATTAAAATAAACCAATTTGAGACTAATCCAATCAATTCTAATAAGAGGAGTCGAGAGTGAATCCTCCTACCTCAAAGGTTTTGACGAAAACCACAACAGTCAAAGAACGCTCAAGAAACCTGGGTCGATTCTCCAAGAACCCTCCTTAGATCTCTTCTCCTAACAAAACCAAGACAAAAACTCAAAATATTTGGCATCCACACACTTAGATCTACCAATAATGGGTGTATATATAAGAAACATAGATAAGAGGAGAAGTATATCTAAGTAGATCTAATAAACGTATCAAGGATGATGAATAATGATCACATACCTTAAGAATCTGGCTTAGATTCTCTAAGAGAAGCCTTTAGATTGCCTCCAAAATGATAAGGGAACCTTATCTGACCTTAAGAGAATAAAAATCCTGAGTTAGGGCCTCTTAGGAGGAAAAACGAGCCACTTAGAGGCAAAAATGTGTGAGATCCACCTTTATAGGATCTCATTTAAGTGGTCGCACGGTTTTCTCGCACGGTTAGACAAATTGTGCGCTAAACGTGCATTATCCACTGCCTCGGAAGACACTCCACACATAGTTTGGTCACATAGTTAGACAAACTGTGTTCCACCCGTGTGGAAGCTATTGCCTCAAGGGCCAACTACGCACGGTTTGGCCGCAAGATTTAGATAACACGTGCGCCGCCCGTGCGACTTCCTCTTTGACTCAAAACATCATTTAAAGTTATCTCGACTCTCCCATTCATCACCCTTAACTTTAAAACCATTAAAATCATCAAGAAAGGGTTACATACTAGAAACCGGGGGTACAACAGTTTTGGTGATTTCCTAGGTGTTTTTATATGAGAAGAGACCTTGGGTTTCAGTTCTTGTTATCAAAGTTTGGGGTTTAGGATAGGATTGGTCAAGTGATTAGACCTATCAAGTTCTAGGTATTATGTTGGTAGCTAATTGTGATTGGGTATGGATTCTTACTATTTTGTATGATTCCAGTTGGTGGGTGGTCATTAATTAGACCTTTTTAGAAGTGAAGTTCCCAAAATTGAAAAGGATTTCCGAGGGTACTCCTCGTTAAGTAAGGATGACATGCATGGGAGTATGGTCAATAGTTTTGAATTTAAATACTAGTTTGGTTGTGATGAAAATTATGGTAGCATGAGTTGGGTAGTGTTTTTTTATGGTGTATGCATTTTCACTAGTCTCGAGTTAAGGTATCAAGGAAGTGTGCACTTGTAAGAAGAGTTCCTTTTATGTTTTTGGTTGGTGGGTGGCCATGTATAAGCTAAGGATGAAGATATTGATGAGAAATGTTGGGTAAAATATGCCTAAGTCTTGGATAGATAAATTAAGATACCCTTGTTTAAAAATAATATATTGGTTTGAATTGAAGTTTTATTATGTGGTCGATCCAAGAGATCAATACCAATCAGGTTTTGACAAGACAATGGCATGGCTCAGAAGGAGTGACATGTGTTTAGTAAAGATAGAAACTATAGGATTTGGTTATCAGAGAGTAGTTTAAGGGAATAAATCTGTAAGGTATGCCACCTTATGTTGTAGAGGTATTGACCCTCCCTTGAATGAGTTTTAGTGAGAACTGACGATGGTGTTCTATGTGCTGAAAGTGGATATTTTTTGACAGTTGGAGTAGTGCTCAAGAGTGAACGTGTTGGGGCACATCTGCCTGTTGTGTTTGTTAATGGATGTGGTTTGGGATGTTAATATTGGGTTTTTTCCCAAGTTTAATGAGGATGAGTGAAATTCTATAGTAGTTAGCATAATATCATTTGTGGGCAAGTGACCTTCATGTTGGAAAAGGGTTTTTAATGTGCAGGACAAATCTTTGGACAGTCATAATGGAACCAGATTATAGTGTGTGTGTGGGGGGGTGTGTGAATGTGTGCGCATATTTGATGTAATATGGATACCTTTGGGAATAAAAAAGTTAATATCTATGTAGTTATAGATGGTATTTGAGTGGATGTTTTAGGTTTATAATGAGAATACTTGATCCACGTGTGGTTCTATGTGGTGGGACGTTGGTGCTCAAATAAATACATAGGGATTAGTGTGAATGGTCAAATTTTGATTGTGGGTTTGCATCAAGAGGTTGGGTTTAGGCCTCAAGTTGATTTCAAGATGAACATGGGATGCCTCTAGAGATAAGGGTATTCTGGTCAAGAGTTTTAAGAAGGTGTTAGTAGCATAAGTCAAGTGTCTATATGGTGGGTTGGATAGAGGATGTCTTACCAACATTTTAACATTATATTCAATATAGTGGGCTTGGAACCACATTGAGTACATCCTTGGAGATGTAGTTGACAGTATTGAGAAGTTGGATGGAGGGTTTCAATGAATACATGGCATGTTTAGGATGTTTTTGGGTAGTGGAATCATGACTTTGGTGGTCTTGGAATGGGAGTGATAGTTAGTACCAGTTGTGACCAGTTCTCTCATGCATGTTGAGTTACAGTGCATTAATAACCATAAAAATCTGGTTGGTGGACTGCTGAGAACATAATCTGAGAGACAAATTTTGGTGATAGGAGGCACTAAGGTTCATAATTGGCCTTGTAAGATAAGACCTATATTGGAGAGTGTAATAGGTTGGTTAATCATCTGGATGATGATAAGGATATGTATCATGATAGATGAAAGATATAAAGAATAATATCAATGATTTATGGTGATATGAGCATCATCACATGATTGGGAATATTTGTTTATTATTTTTAGAGCTCCATTTTGGAAGCATGTTGGGTGCTTGGGAATGGAACACGACCTTTTGGGCATCAAGTTCATGACCAATGTAATTTGGGGAATGTAGTTGAATGGCCACAAAGACTTATCGAGGATGAGAAGTGTTATGGTGGGGAATTTATAAAGCTTGGTTGTTTGGATGATCCTTGATTAGTAATGATTATTTTGAGTTTTGATTTTAGTGGATGGGTAATTTTTAAAATCAAATCTCGAATAGAGAATTTGACGGTTTGAATATCTTAAAGGGATGTTTGTGGGTATGGTTTGGGGATTGATAGGTGTAATGAGTTATCAGATAATTCTCAAGATATTTGGAATTAGAATTTTAGTTTCATGGGAAATATACCAAGGCATATGGTTAGCATATAGTTAGTGCTAACTATGCACCCCAACCATGTGGACTAATTTTTATAAGTGCATGTTTTGTTTAAACCATGCAAGGATCTCCAAAACCCATGAAAAACTCAACTATAAATTATAGAATCATTTTTCATGGTTGGTTTATGGTTCATTAAACCATGTAGTCTGACCATGAGAGATGGTGTACCACAAATAGTGAGGTCTTCATGGTTGGCACACGGTTTAGAAAATTGTGCTGCCAAATCATGAACCTCTTTAAAAGAGAGAAAATTATGTTTTTTCCTTTGTGGTCTTTTAATGTTTTAAACACTTTTTCCTATCTCCTTTGGAAAATATCCCTCACCTGACACCTCCTTCCCTTTTTTCTCCTCTCCTTTTGGGTTTTTATCATTCCCCTAGTGTCTATTTTAGCTTTTTTAACTTGTTTTATAGAAAGTTTGGTGACTCCATGAATCATGTTACCTCATTTTTTGTCTTTCAATATCTTAGAGTGTTCATTATTTTTGTCTAATACACCCTATTTTTAGGTAATTTTTCTAGTTTCATATTTTCTTCCAATTTAGGCTAAACTGATGTCCAATTTTGGGCTGGTAGACTCTACTAAGGTTGAGATATGTGGTCCCTCTAATTTTAACCTAATGTTTATCATGGTTTTGTCTGTATGCTTAGTGTTTTTAAGATGACCATTTCATGATTGATCTTTATCTAAATTAATTATTTTTAATCATATTTTACTTAATTAAATTCCTTATTTACCATTCCTTGAACCTTATAAATGATAATTCCTAAGGCAGAACCTTATAAATGAGTTTGACCTTTTTTTGTCTAAATCATTGTTTCTGAATTAAATAGATGGTTATGAAAATAAATTTCACAACCATCAATATTATAAATGGAAATATAATTTGAAATGATTAAATATATGGAAAATGAAATAGACCCCTATATCTTGAAATGAGAGGTGTTTTTTAAAATGACTTGGTTATGTGATTTGGTACCCTATGTTTTAGAAATACTAAAGAAATTGATAGTTGGAACCCTTGTTTTATGAAATTACTTATTTATAAAAAAATATAAATTATGTTTTGTACTTATTATTGTTAGTAAAATTTTAATTGGAAATTATAGATCATATTGACTTGGGAAAATCTAGATCACTGAATTATAAAGCATGTTTTAAAGTGATTCCTTATAAATTAAATTGATAACTTACATTATATAACGAAAATTATAAACTAGGATTGTGATGTGTGGTGATTTTTAATGTTGGGGTGAAATATTTAGATTCCATGTGATACATATGTTACTTGATAATTCTAGGAGAGTGTATGGATTTTGTATGACACTTGATGACTGGGAATACTAGGATGAGTGCTTAGATTACATGTTATTGATGATTACTGGGAAGGCTAAGAGGAGTGTCTAGACCTATATGTTACTCAATGATTTGGAATATTAGGATGAGAACTCATATTCTAATGAAATTATAAGATGAGCATCTGGATTTCACATGATGACTGATGACTAGGGGAATTTTGGGATGAGGGCTCATATTCCATTGGGATTTCAGGGTGAGCACTCAAATTCCATGTGATACTTTGGATACTAAAAATTCCAAAATAAACAATAGATTCCATGTGGTATTTATGGTTGGAATGGTCCCCAAGACATGCTCAGAGACACCATGGCACTTGAAAAAGAAAGTAAGTTCAATCATGTTCATGGACCTAAATATTGATAACATCACCACCAGTTATGGGTTTCAACATGAACCTAGGTAATCAATGGTTATTTATTTATTTTATATAATTTATTTTCAAAATTATTAAACAGTTTACCTTGAGAACTTCCACAAGAATTTTTACATCATACTGGTTATTTTAGGGATGTTTTTGGAGGTTTTCTACTGATTTTTACTCATACCTTACTCAAGATTCCATTGAATATGGATACCCAATCTGATATCACTTTTTTTTCATAGGTTATAGTTATAGGGAAATGCTTGACACTAATGGTAGTTTTATCAACTTGCTAGTGTGGGTATAGAAAATGGGACCAGATAGGACTTAGGACCAGTTTGGGAGGAGTTATTAGTTTAAATTTCTTTTGGTTATTTTTCCTTTTAGGTATATAATCCAACTATAGGGGATCCTTGACATTTATATCATATACATAGTTATAGAATTTGATAATGTAGTTATTTCTATCACTTTACCTACTTTATCTATGATATTTTCTGTCTTTATTTATATATTTTTATCATTACTTTTGATATTATATTTACTCTAAAATGAGAGAATAATCACCATATAGTTACCTCACATGCCCTCACTGTTAGTCGATAGCCTCTAGTATATGGGGAGTTGAGCATGAGGCCTTGTGGTTTTCCGACCTAGAACACTGGTATAGTGGCTTTTGGGGAAGGCTGTTACAAGTTCATGTTGGTTATTTATCACTTGGATGAATAATCTAATCAATTATGGAAATTTATGAATACCACAAATCCCAAGGAAGAAATTTAATAGATGGAGTGGGAAGAATTTAGTAAAATGGTTTTCAATAAATATTTTCCTCATACTCTATGACTTAAAATGGAGATGGAATTCAGTATCATTAAGATAAAGGAGGAAAAACCCATCATGCATATGAGGAAATCTTCACAAGACTTAAATGATATGTCTCATGGTTTTTATTGACCTGAAAAGTAAATTTGACCACTTTTTTAGTGGGATAAATCGAAACTTATGAAAATCATTAGTGATTTGAGACTTTAAATATTATGAATAAATTTTTTGATGTTCCCTTGAAGTTAAATTAGTGATTGGAAAATATCAAGGTTCTCATGTAATTGGTGATAGGAAGTTGAGAATGTAGTCTAATTATGTGGGATTGATAGAAAAATATCATTGTGGTAAGAAAGTCCAACTTCCCACTTGTAAAAGGTTTTGGAAGAATTATCCTGGAAATTACCTAAAGGGGGTAAGAAAATAGTTTAGGTGTGGGAAGGAGGGGTACAAAGATAGAGAATGTCAATAGGAGATGAATAAACCCAATGATGTGATAGAAGAAAGTAAATTTTCAATAAACCCTCAACCTATTGTCCATTATTTCAACTATAGGGAAAAATGATACTATATAAACCAATTCACTTTTCTAAGGGTTATCAAAGATAATTGATGACAACAACCTCTAAGGACTAGAGATAAATGGTGAGAATATGTCATCACAACTACTAAGGTAGATCCTAACAACAAATTTGTGATAGGTACACAAGGTATTCATTCAATAATAGAAAATATACTATTTAATTTTGATTCTAAAAATTATTTCATATCACACAAGTTTAGTGGAACTATTTGAACACCATCTCAAAACATGGGTGTCGAGTTATGAGTGAAAATAGAAAATGAGTCAATTATTATAATGTAAGCATATGACTTCTCCCTGTTAATATTTAAAAGATGAATTCCCCATAGAACATTGTGATACTCTCTTTAGAGAAATTTCATGTAATCCTAGTTATGGATTGGATTTCCTTGTATGGTGACAACATAAATTATCAAAAGAAGGAAATCATCCTCTATATCATGAATCACCCTCTGATTATATAGAAGTATAATAAGGGATATGTAACTTATTTGGAATCATCATCTCAAGCATGGATATTATTACCTTTTGAGAAAGCATAACTATCTCAAATGATTGAGACTAAGGAAATGATCATCCTTGATGACATTCTCATTATAAGAGAATATATTGATGTGTTCCTTGAGGAATTTTCCAGTCTTCCTCCTAACTAAGAGGTTTATTTATCAATAAAACTTATGCTTAGAGTTTTAAAAAAATTCAAGACTCCATATAGAATGGCCACTATTAATCTTAAAGAGCTAATGAATCAACTATAGGAGAATATTGATAAATGGTTTATATGACCAAGTGCTTTACCATAGGGTGTGTAAGTCCCTTTCTTCAAGAAGAAGGATGGGTCAATGCACCACTACATTGATTATCATAATCTCAATATGATCACAATAAAGATTAAGTATCATATTCTATGAATTGATGACTTGTTGATTAGCTATGTGGAACCCAGTACTTCTCAAAGGTGGATCCTTGGTCAGGATGTTATAAAGTAAAGTGGAAGAAGTATGATATCACTAAAACTACTTCTCATAAAAGGTACAGGCACTGTGATTTTATAATGATTACATTCAGAAACACTAATTCTTATCCTATCTTCATGGAATTAATTAATAGTATTTAGGGATTACCTCAACAAATTTGCAGTAGTCATTATAAATGATATTATTACATACTCTAAAAGAAATGAGGAATATGATGATCATTTGAATGTTATAGTAAATACCTTACAAAAGGATAAGTTAATGAGAAGTGTAGTAATTGTAAGTTTTGGATAGAGCAAGTAATATTCATGGGGCATGTTATCACTATAAAAGGGATATATATGGATCCTTCAAAGCAATAGGCAATTGAAGGATGGAATGAACCAACATTTGTGATAGAAATCTGTAGTTTCCTTAGATTAGTTAGGCACTATCATTGATTTTTTAGAAACTTATCATGATTTTAAAACCCACTAACCAAGATAACTTGGAAGTGAGTGAAGTTTGTTTGGATTGATGAATGTGAGGAGATCCTTAAAGAGTTAAATAAGAGGTTAATCACTACACATGTTCTCACATTACCCACCAATGGGTAAGGATTTGTGATCTATAGTGATGCATCTAAAAAATTCTTTGGTTGTGTACTCATGAAAAATGAAAAAGTGACAGCCTATTCCACTTTCTAATTAAATATCCATGATCAAAACTACCTAGCACATGATCTAGAATTAGTTACAGTGATCTTTTCCAAGAATATTTGGCGATATTACCTATATGAGGACAAGTGTGGAATATATTTGGATCATAGGAGGCTCAAGTATATATTCACATAAAAAGAGGTCAATATATTCCAAAAAAGATTGTTATAGTTGATCAAGGATTATGATTGTTCGATCCATTACCATATTTGGAAGGTGAATAAAGTGAAAGATACTTTGAATAGAAAGGATCATGCAAACCTATCCATGATGAGGATTGAAAGGGATCTAATATTCTTGGACATGAAAAGGATAGACATGCACTACTGGAAATTGAGTTATTTGAGATGGAGCATTTACAACGAGACCTTATCATAAATAGTATTTTTTACGATGTTCTGTCGCAAATAGTATCTCTGATTTTTTTAAAAAAACCTTATTGTGATTGTCCCGCTGCAAATACTAATTGCGACGAGCCCATTGCAAATAACTAAAAAAATACAATTAATAAAATTTAATAAAATAGTATTAATAATATTTATAAAATAATATTAAATAATAATAAAAATATAACATTAATATAAATAATATTAATATAATTATAATTATAATAATAAAATAATATTAATAATATAATAAATAATATTAATATTAATATTAATATTAATATTAATAAAATAATATTAATAAAATTTATAATAATAATAATAATAATAAAATTATAAAAAATTATAAAATAATAAAAACCTCAATATTCACAAAAATATAAAAAAAATAACAAAATAATAATAATAATATAATAATAAAAAATAAAATAAAAAATAATACAAAAAAATAAATAATAGTGATAAATTATTAAAAATTTAAATAAATAATAAAATAATAATAAACATAATATTCATAATAATATAAAAATACACTATATATAAATGTAGATATATAGTATTATAAAAAAATATTCAAATGTTTTATCATAAAAAGTAAATACAACACTCAGAGGGAGGGTCTTCTGGAGGAGATGGAGGAGATAGCGGAGGGAACTCCATCCCTACACCATGAGTCAAACGTCGTATGTACTCCATAGTCTTCTCGTACTGTTGCTACTATCATTAATGCATCTCCTCCTGTTTTTGCTGCTATTATCAACGGAGCTCTCTTATTACTCCCTATGCATACCCTCTATAAGCTCACCCTGATATCGCAGGTGCTCCTGATACCATGTAGTAGATGATGATGAATCTCCATGAGCTCCTCTCGAGCTGCACGCCAACATCAAAGTGGTTCCATAATAAATCTCAAGTATCAATTGAGAGTCGATACCAATAACTAGGCCTTTCTTGAAGGCACACCGGGTTGTCTGTATCCATGATGCCTCATCAAATCTTGTTGCACTGGTCTAGTCATCAGACCCGGGCTAACTCTTAGTCTGTATCTGAGATATCTTGGCCTCATATGACTCCTTTAATTGAAATCTAAAATTAAAATAGTTAAAATTTTATTTTTAGTTAATTCTAAAACTCAAAAAGAAATTATACTGACAAGAATATGACGTTGGTGATCACCTCTAATCTCTCTAGTGATGGTATCATTGTACATCCTTCTATAAACATCGAACTTCATAATATCGGGTTATTCAACTACTTATATGAATATAAAATAAATATTTTACATTTAAATTTGTATAAATTAATTAAAAAAAGGTACTTACCATATATTCCCTATAGATACTGAATGTATGACTACCAACACGATGTGTCACCTCCTGTCTCTCATGGTTCTATTGACCTACTGATGATCTCCTTGGAAAATAACCACCCATATAGTGTGAACAAAACCCGTCCCAAACCTTAGATGAAATGTAATCAAGTAGGTAGGTGCAGTAAGAGTGATCAAACTCTATGAATCCTTCTTTCCTCATTGTTTTCCTCCTCAAATTGTGCAAAAACTGACAACAACGATCACACATACAGCCCTCCCATTCCTTCCAAATAGATTCATGCATGCTCTCATAAATGGGATACCATAAACCCAACAAACAATTAATAATATCAAGTTATTAATTAAATAAATTTCAAAATAAATATTATTTATTTACATACCAGCCAATGATTGAACATGTGGTGATGAACATCAATGGGAATCTTATCCCATGTAACCCAAGATCTATAAAAATAATTTTCCAATATAGCACTCCCCTGTCCAATAGCTATATATAAAAATCTGTGAAAAAAATAAAAAATAATCAAACAATTAATATATAAATTAATTAATTATAATTGATGAAAACTAACTAAAATACACATGTTAACATACCTCTTCATGCATGGATCGAAGCCAAGATGTGGATGTCACTCAGGTATAGGGTAAGGAATCATTAATCTCGCAAGACCACAACCCCTCTGAGTCATCTCTAAACTTCCAGTAGTTTTAGGGTCATATGATCTGACATCATGCTTGTTATCAGGTATATCATCCCCCTCCAACTCACGAAATAGATCTGAGTCCATC
This sequence comes from Viscum album, assembly GCA_963277665.1. Classification (NCBI taxonomy): domain Eukaryota; kingdom Viridiplantae; phylum Streptophyta; class Magnoliopsida; order Santalales; family Viscaceae; genus Viscum; species Viscum album. Next base: position 1,570,992,115 of record OY728126.1, read on the forward strand.
TAAAAAATGAAATGATTGTTGCTAGAAAATAGTTGAAAACAACTGCACTCTATATATATATATATATATTATAAATGATTATAACCAGCATTTAAATATTTCACTATTCATCTTAATCCTCTTCTTTATATATGAAAGTGTCAATATCTTTATATTCCTCCTCAATATCATCAATTTCCATAGGAGTTTCAGTTTCATCATCTCTTTTCATTTCAAATTCATTTGTTACATCAATAACATCATCATCACCATTGACCCTTAACTGTGGGGTGTTATCATCGATATTCATTTATCTTCATATAAAATATGGATTTGGAGTAGTATCTTGAAAAATTTTAATTCCTTGCACTTCAATAGAACTACACTCACTTTGAATAAACTAATTTTCTGAATATTTCATTTTTATTATGCTCCACCAATCACCCAACTCTCTTAAAGTAGCACGGAAATTTTCATAATAACTTTGATGTGCCTGATGATCTAATAAAAATTGATTATTTACTACAAGAAGGATTTTATATTTAATATCAATGATTCCATGGCTTGGATAAAAATGCAATCCTTTCTCAGTATCCAACCACTAACATTTAAACATTGTTATGTAATTTTATCCCAGATAACATAGTTCAATTATTTCTTCTAGTATGCCGTAAAATTTAACTTCAATTTCTCTATGATGATACCCTCTCAAGAAAACCCCACTATTAATTTTTTTTATTCCCCATATACAAATTTATGAAATCAAAAATTATTCACCACATATGCATTATAATATTTAACCATTTTGGATGGTGGGTTACTCAATACAAAAAAATCGATTATCAATTTTATCATTATGTTGAGATACCTAAAAATTTGTAAAAAAAATTATCAATATAACAAGTAATAAATTGATTTTATATGTTAAAACATAAATAATTTATTTTACCAGTTTTTTAAACCAGTTGGAAAAATTATTTTGCTGATGTTCTTCAAGAGAAGCTGTTGTAATTTGTGGAAACTGTTTCTTGATATGATTATAATATAACCTAAAAATAAAATAATATTAATTTATTGTGACAAAGATTATAAAATATGTGATAGGAGAACTCACATTACAAATGGTTTCACTTCTTCATAGTTGAGAAGAACTTATATATGAGCTCTGTGATGTTCATCATCTGTAATCCATCTTTCTTGAACTCCACTAAATCCAAGTTCGGGTTGATTAAAAACTAATAATTGATTTTTTATTTAATCATCAACATTTCCCTCATTATTGCCCATGCAGTTTTGTTTTTAGGGATATTTAAATTGAAAATAATGAGAGCATAAAAAAGATATTTCCTCCTGCAAATAATCTTCTGCAATTGATCCTTCAACTGCTACTTTGTTACGTACTATTTTCTTCAATTTTTGCATGCATTTATCGAATGGATACATCCATCAAAACTGTACCAGACCTCCACATTTTTCTTCATGTAGAAAATTTAATATCAAATGTTTTATTGAGTCAAAGAAGGCTAGTGGGAAAAAAATTCCAATTTATATAAAATTAAAACAAATTTTCTTACAGTATACTTAGAGAATCGTATAATGTCATGGCCGCACAAATGTCTTGGAAAAAATATGACATGTCTATTAGCACATAAAAAATAATATAATTCAACAAACCTCTTAATCCAATCATGTAACATGACAGTCATGACTTTTTAATATGGTAATATGATCATTTATGACACATCTACCTGAATTGGAAACATAACCATTTGAAAGTCTCAAATCTACAATCCACTAACATAATAATAATATATTTTCTTTGGAAAGTGTATAAGCTGATTTTGGTTTCATTAAATTCTATGATCATACATTTTCAAATAGTTCAAGTTCTTGTCGCCTGTAAATTTTGGAAATATCTAATCATGACTTTACATTATCTTTGGTCTTACCTGGTGTATCCAAAATTGTATAAAATATATTATCAAAATAGTTCTTCTCAATATGAATGACATCAAAAATTTGATGGACCAACAAATTATACCAATATGGCAGATCCCAAAAAATGCTTTGTGTTATCCAATTGTGTTCTTTCCAAAAGCCATCAATTTTCTATTTGTTTATAGTTAGTCTAAATATAATGGAAGGTAATGAAGAGACAAATTATTTTAACTACATACTTAATATCATTTTTGTATTTCCATCTATTTCAATTGTTCCTTTTCTAAAATGATATATGTTCCTTCAAAAATAATGATCGGTTGGAAGGAATCTGTGATGAAAGTCAAAAAAACAAGGTTTTCTTTCATTGATGAGAATAAATGCTTTGTTCTCTTTCATAGAGTATGGATATCGTTTTGGAGAATGTATACTCTAGCTAGATAACATGATATAGGTTGAGAAGTCACTAATTTTCCATATCAATGTTACTTTCAATAGGAAATTTTATTTCACAACAACATCATATGTATTAACATTATTACTCTATAATAAATTTTATTCCTTAATCAATGGCTTCAAATAAATATCAATATTCTTTTTCGAATGACTTGGAATTAATAAGGTCAAAAAGATATATGGATCCTTCATTAATATCTAATGATGTAAATTGTACGAAGTTATAAAGGTAGTCTAACAAAAATATTTACTATTGTGAGAACCAAATGGATAGAAACCATCAGTAAAAAGACCCAATCACACATTTCAGTCTTTTAAAGAAAAATATGGATGTACTTGGTCAAAAAAATCATGAATCGATATCAAAGGAATTATTTAAGATTTTATAGGTTGAAATATTGGTTTTTGTGTCGTGACATCAACGACGTTATGTTCTAAGACATAAATAAATGTTGTAATATGAGTGTAAGCGGGAAATACCTCAACTATTTTTCAGGAATCAATCAAGACTTCCCTATTTGAGCATCTTTATACCTCTATTTTCCACATATAGAACAACTATCTAACGACTCATTTTCACCATAATATAAGATACAATCATTGGAACATGCATAAATCTTATGATAACTAAGACCCAGATTACGAACAATCCTCTTGATCTCATAGAAATTTTTAGGAAACACATTTCCTTCAGGTAACAATGTTTTAACCAAAGAGAATATCTGATCAAAATAGATATTTGACATTCCATTATTTGATTTAATATCCATAAATTTTGCAACTACTTTAAATTTTCATATCATACAACCATGATATAAGGAATTCTCGGTGGACCTTAACAACTCATAAAATTGAGATGGTTCTAAATCATGAGTTAAATCATTATCATCCTGAGTTTCAGTTTGTTGAAAAGATAGACCAACCACATCATGTAATAAATTTAGAAATCATGATGGATCTAGAAACAAATTATTAGTATCTTCTCTAGAACTGTGTTCACCATGTTGATACCAAAAAACATAATCTATATGAAAAAAAATGCAATAGATGACTCCCAACGTTGTCAAATTTTTCAAACATCCTCGGACCACATTTTTTACATGACACTTAATTTTCCCTTCTGAAACAAATTTTGGTTTTGATGATGCAAATGATAAGAAAGTTTGAACACCCTCAATATATATAGGATTTATACCAGAACTATTTAGATTCAAGCACTGATTTATCCAAGCGCGGTCATCTAATAATGACTGTTTTCGACTTCTTTCTTCCATATTTCTCTAAAAATATGTAAAATAATTATTATTTTTTATTAATTTAATATAAGAAAAACATGATACAAAAAAAGAAAAAAAATGTTAATTATTCTTAATTATTAGTAATTATTCCTAAATATTTCTCATTATTTCTAATTATTGCTAATTATTGCTAATTATTTCTAATTATTGGTAACTATTGCTAATTATTGCTAATTATTACTAATTATTTCTAATTACTACTAATGATTCCTAATTAAAACTAATCATTGCTAATTACCACTAATCACCGCTAATTATTATTAATTATTACAATTTATTACTAATTACCGCTATTTATTCCTAATTATTACTAATTACCACTATTTATTACTAATTAATACTATTTATTACGAATTATCATTATTTAATACTAATTATCGCTATTTACTACTATTTATTACTATTTACCACTAATTACCACTATTTATTACTATTTATTACTATTTATTAATATTTATTACCATTTATTAATATTTATTACTATTTCTTGATATTTCTTGCTATTTATTAATATTTACCGCTATTTATTACTATTTACGGCTATTTATTACCATTTACAACTATTTATTAATATTTATTAATATTGATTAATATGTACCCCTATTTATTACTATTTTATGCTATTTATTACTATTTACCACTATTTATTACTATTTACTACTAATTATTACTATTTACTGCTAATAGTTACTATTTACTACAAATTATTACTAATTACCACTAATTATTACTAATTACCACTAATTATTACTAATTACCATTAATTATTACTAATTGTCACTAATTATTACTAATTACTGCTAATTATAACTAATTATTAATATTTATTACTATTTATAACTATTTATTACTAATTATTACTAATTACTGCTAATTATTACTAATTACCGCTAATTATTACTAATTATCGCTAATTATTACTAATTATTACTAATTAAAACTAATTATTACTAATTAGCACTAATTATTACTAATTATCTCTAATTATTACTAATTGCCGCTAATTATCACTAATTACCGCTAATTATTACATATTATTACTAATTACCACTAATTATTACTATTTATTAATAATTATTACTATTTATTACTAATTATTACTATTTATTACTAATTACCACTAATTATTAATAATTATTAATATTTATTACTATTTATTTCTAATTATTACTAATTATTACTAATTACCACTAATTGTTACTAATTACCGCTAATTATTACTAATTACCACTAATTATTACTAATTACCGCTAATTATTACTAATTTCTGATAACTATTAATAATTATCGGTAATTATTACTAATTACTGCTATTTACCGCTAATTATTATTATTTATTACTAATTATTACTATTCATTGTTAAGTATTACTATTTATTACTAATTGTTACTATTTATCGCTAATTATTACTATTTACCGATAATTATTACTATTTACCGCTATTTATTACTATTTATTACTAATTACCGCTAATTATTACTAATTACAGCTAATTATTAATAATTATCGCTAATTATTACTAATTACCTCTAATTATTAATATTTATTACTAATTATTACTATTTATTACTATTTATTAATATTTATTATTATTTATTATTATTTATTACTATTTATTACTATTTATTACTAATTTTAATTTTTTTACTATTTACCACTATTTATTACGAATTATCGCAAATTATTACCAATTACCACTAATTATTACCAATTACCAATAATTATTATGAATTACCGCTAATTATTATGAATTACTGCAAATTATTGCTAATTAGTGCAAATTATTACTAATTACCGTTAATTATTACTAATTACCACTAATTATTGCAAATTATCACTAAATATTACTAATTACCACTAATTATTACTAATTACTATTAATTATTACTAATTGCTACTAATTATTACAAATTATTACTAATTATTACCAATTATTACTATTTTCCACTAATTATTACTATTTACCACTAATTATTACTATTTACCGCTAATTATTTCTAATTATTACTAATTATTAATATTTATTACTATTTATTAATATTTATTACTAATTATTACTATTTGTTATTATTTGCCGCTAATTGTTACTAATTACCACTAATTATTATTAATTACCTCTAATTATTACTAATTATTACTATTTTTACTAATTAGTACTATTTATTGCTAATTATTACTATTTACCGCTAATTAGTACTATTTACCGCTAATTATTAATTATTACTAATTACTGCTAATTATTACTATTTGCCGCAAATTATTATTAATTGTTACTAATTACTACCTTTTGTTACTACTTCTTACTATTTATTACTATCAATTACTATTTACTACTATTTATTACTATTTGTTATGATTTATTTCTGTTTATTACTAATTATTACTATTTATTCCTATGTATTCCTATTTTTTACTAATCACTACTATTTATTATTAATTACTGCTAATTATTACAAATTACCACTAATTATTACCAATTACTGCTAATTACTGCTAATTATTAGTATTTATTACTATTTATTACTATTTATAAATATTTATTATATTTATTACTAGTTACTGCTAATTTTTACTAATTACAGCTAATTATTACTAATTATTACTAATTACCGACAATTATTACTAATTACCACTAATTATTACATTTTATTACTAATTATTACTAATTATTTTTAATTAATACTAATTACTACTAATTAATAATAATTAATACTAATTGCACATAATTATTCTTAACTAATGACAGTAAAACCAAATTATTACAGATTAATATTATTTACTTTTAAATAAAAATAAATAAACCTTAATAAAACAACATATTTGTAAAAATAAATAATTCAATATAAAACTATCTAATCCTAATTTAATTTAATTATCGCTAATTAACAATAATTATAACTAATATAAAATTAAATTAATTAACTAAAAAATAAATGTAATAGATAAATACCTTAAAACAGAATCTTTTGTACGATGCAAGACTTGAATATTGCTCCGATGTAAAATTTTAAACATCAAAAAAAATAAGAGAAAAATATGAGTGTAGATAGGTATAGAGGAGTTGAGAGTTGTGAAATAGGAAAAAATTGGATGGGGTATATAAAGGTTAGATTATTTGCGACGGGAATCCCGTCGCAAATGCTAACCCCCCTATTAATTAGAGGTGGCAGTTAAAAATGTATTTGGGATGGGACCCGTCGCAAATACCTGCCTGCTGACATAGCATTTGTGACGGGAGGTAAATCCCGCCGCAAATGCTAAAAACCCACCGAAGGGTATTTGCGACGAGTGGTTACACTCGTCGCAAATACCCTTCCCGCGGTTTGGTGTGCACCATGTGCCAAACCTTTTGCGACGAGATACCTATTCCCGTCGCAAATAATTAGTTTTTTTGCGACGGGAACAGGATATCGTCACAAATAGTACCTCTCGCTGACCTTTTTGTGACAGGACCCTTCCCCATCGTAAAAAGCTCACTGCAACTAACTCTTTTTCCCATAGTGATGGGAATCATAAAAGGAATGTCATCCTACCTTTCTCAAATAACTATTCAACCATCTGTTCTTGAGAGGATCAAGGAGGCCCAAAATGACAATGAGGTGCTACAAATAAAGGTAGTGAATATTCTAGATTTTAACTTTTCTAAAGATGGAGTTTTAAGGTTTGAAATTTTAATATGTGTCCCATAAAAACAAGAACAGAATAGGGAACTTCTTAATGATGTGTGTAGCTCTTCATTCTCTATTCATATAGGAAGAACTAATATGTATAGAGTTCTGAAGCAAAACTTATAGTGGGATAACATAAAGAGGGAGAATGTAGAATTTGTATCTTGATTCTTGGTATGCCAAAAAGTCAAAAATAAATGATAGAATTCTAAGGGTATGATCACCCTTAAATGGATGATCAATCTGAGAGAACTATTAAAACTTAAGAGGATATGTTAAGATCAGATTCAATGGATTTCTAAGGATGTTGGCATCAACACCTTCCCCTATAGGAGTTCTCATATAACAACAGTTTCCATTTTAGCTTTCAAATGAAACCTTATGAGGCTATGTATAGAAAGAGGTGTCAGACTCCAACATGTTGGGATAAAGTTGGAGAGAGGAGGCTGATGGTACTTGATCTTATCTAAGAGATGAGATATAAGGTTCAAAGCATTCAACATCAAATGAAATCTATGCAAAGTTGATAGAAAATCTACTCAGAAAATCATTAATGTGACCAAGAGTTTGAGGCCACAGATAAGGCGTTCTTTCATATATCACTATGGAATAAATTCATGACGTTTTGGAATAAGGGAAATATTATTCATAGATACATCAGCCACATTGAGATCTTTGATTTCATTAAATTTATGGCCTATTGACTAGAACTCCCACCAAGCCTATCTCAAGTACATGATGTGTTCCATGTATCTCTCTTAAAAAAGTACATACTAGACCCCTCACATGTACTGAATCCAGAGGGGGTACTTTTGGAGAACAATATTTCATATGATAAGTATCCAATGAAGATATTATATCATAGAGACAATGTTCTAAAAAACAAGAAAACTTACACAGTCAAAGTAATGTGATAGTCGCACAAGTTTGAGGAGGCAATATGGGAACCAAAAGAGGGGATGAAATAGAAGTACCATCATCTATTTTAGTGTAAGAAATGAGATTTCAAGGGAAAATTTTCTAAAGAGAGGAATAATGTAATGAACCAAAATTTTACTAATTAAATTCCCTTCTAAATGAATAAATTCCTTATAAAGTGATGTAGTTATACACATGCGCTATATTTCATTTGTTATTTTTGGACTATTATAAAATATTTCTATAATTTGAGTATCATAATTAAAATAACTTTAAGCATCATAACCATTGTTCATATAGTCATTTTATAGTGACCATTAAGATTAGTACATATTAAGTGTTAAAATGATAGGAATAAGGGATGGCCTTGAACAGTGGGATAATACCCTATGAAGCCCATTTATTAGAGCTTCCAAGAGAGATGGCATCACTAGGCTTTTCCCATGACCAATATTGAGCCAAGAGTAAACATCTAAAACTCAATAAAAACTATTTATGTTATAACTATAATATTATAGAGATCATTTCCCAAACCATGTTCATTAAACCACCCAAAGAAAGTACTATTATTTCACACCTTACCCTTAGGTCGTATGCAGGTGTAATAAGGGTTTATGTATCTAAACCCAAGTAGTAGAAATTTTTTATTAACTTTTCAATGATAAAATAATGGTACTATTAATTCCTTTTTCATTATTATTTTATATACTTTATTGTGGAATAATTCTGATAAAAATTAGATTATAATACAAAGAAACCAAGATTTTAATTTTGGAAAATATCTAATTTAAATTAAAAAATATATTTTATGATAAACTCTAGAATTTGAAATAAAATTTTTCTTATGAAATATTATTAAAATTAAATTTTATTTATATATAAATTATAATATAATTTAACAAAGTCCCATGTAACTTTTATATGGGTCAGAAATTTATCTGTGTCCTAAAGACTAGTATTTTATTCAATAAATAAATATTTTTTATTTAAAAGTAAAAATTCATATATTTATAAAATTATTTTGGTACAATAAATATAATTTTTAAAATCATCATTTCAAAATTATCAAATGGTGAAATTTTTATAATTTTCTAGGGTGGTCAAATTTTTGGGTAAAAATCAATATTGTTTAAATATACGATAAGTATTACGACATCACAATGGTATAAAAGTGATGTAATAAATAATATAAAAGTAATACTTGATCAAAAATATGTTTTACCTTTAAAATAATGTTTCTTTTAGTGATTTTATTAAATTTACAAACCTATAATGAATCCTTTAAAACCTATATTATATTTTAAGGATTAAAAAAATATTTATAAACATGACACACTTCCAAATCATGAATGGTAAAATTTTAATGAGTTTGTTTATTAATATAATAAAATATTATAAATCAATCCTCTTTGATAGAAACCATGGGGAAAATAATGGGAAGGTTCATGGTTTAGATTATTTTACTCCTTATGGTCTAAAACCTATGTTTAGAAATTAATAAAAAATCCCTTCTCTTTGGCTATAAATACCTTCCTAACCTACCTTTACTTTAAACTCCAAAGCCTTTAATCTTGAATTTACTCTCTCTACATTTATATAAATTCCTCCTAAGGATTTCTCAATCTTTACATTCTAATAATACTTCGTTAAATCCTTTATTTGTATAAAATTTAGAAATTTATAAAACCTGAATTAGACTAACTATAAAGAGTATAGTAGTTGTAAGTACAGGGTTAATCCCATGAGTAAAGGAGTTAAAGAACTAAATAGTTTTTATTATTTCATAAATTATTAAACTATAATTACCTAAAATACTTGATATTTTTTTATTATACTTACTCAAAAATGGAAATAAGGATGAAGAGAAAATGAGATTGAATTCGGGGATGGTTTTCTTAACTCATGAAATAATTTGAATTCATTAGCCATGAGAATTATTAAGGTAACTAGTTTTTCTTATCATACTCAAATAGAACTTCCTAAACCATATGGATCCTTTCTCAAGGTTTTCTATAACTTATTCAAGTTCAATATTTTTAATCTTACATCAGAAGGTGAAGTTAAGGTTGGATCTCTCTCTCCCACTTCCCTCTACCACATTGAGGTTCATCCTCTAATTACCATCAATTTCACTATAAAATTATAGGATATGATTTTGATAATGTTAAAGTGATAAAATTTATTATATGATCTCATAGGTTTCGGTATAAATAAAATTTATCAAACTCACCCCTTCCCACATTTTCATGCTACTCATATCCTTTCTTGCGATTATGAAAACAATTAGGAACTAAGAAAGGGGGAATATAAAGTTAGATCTAAAATAAATGTGTCATGAAATAATGAAAACACAAATGAATTTATTTTTCAATCAACATTTGAATTTATAATTATATGATGAAAATTAGAAACATAAAATAAAAACCTAGTTGTGTAGCATTAAGGTTGAAGATGACCCTTCTCCTCCACTCTCACTTCAAATTCTAAATGGAATTCTATCATTTTGAATCCTACATTAGCTTAAAACTCTAGAATTAGTCCTCCCCATGTTCTATTAAATTATTGAATTTGGGTCTTAGGGATCTCTCCTCTATATTAGTTTCCTCAATTTATAGGCAACATCTCCTATGAATTCTCTTACTTATCCTTTATATTAAAATTTTATTTTTATCTTATGTATTTTTCTATGTTTGAGCTGGTCAACATCACCATGGTGATTATCCTCAAATAATTTAGCATTTACTAGGTATTCCTTGTTTTTATTAGATTCTAACTTAATTTTTTTCAATCAAGGCCTCCACATGTTTTTTTCTCTTTATTTTTCCTAAATCTCTGGTTGTACTGCTTGTGTATCCCAAAGATATCAAGCTTTTGAAAAATATAGGTAAAAACTTATTACAGTGTGGCTAAAACCCTTAAAGCATAACACTTCAAAAATATGCATGGACTATGAATTATCTTACAGTCCACAACCACATTGGCTTATTTCTTATTATCTTAGTTCTTCCAAAATTTAACCCCCCACATCATCATGAAAACCATATGTCGCAGAACCTTCATACGTCTTTTTCTTCAAATCTGGTCACGGTGTTTTAGTAATATCCTATGCTAGAGACTCGTTTCTTTCAACCCATCCATAGAATAATAGATTCAACTATGGTTTAGCTTTTTCTTATCCTTTATCGGGAAACAAGGCTCCATAGTGTAGTGTAAAAATCATGGTGCAATACTCTTCATCAGTTCAAGCTTTATGGGACACTATGCCACATAACCATGGATATAGTGTAGCATTATTACCAAGTCCAATAGTGAACTGAGCTCCCTTCATATAGCCATGGAGATACTATAACATAAAATCGATGGAGTTTGATGCAAAATTGGTTCTCTGTGGTGTAGAATCTATCTGAGGATGATAGCATGAAAGTAGAGGTCGGATGACATCGCATCAATTAAGTGCATAGTAATTGGGAAAAACTTTGTCTCACATAAAACTTTTTGAGGGTTGGATACTCTTTTATATATGATTCTTCTCCTGAAGTGGCTAATTAAGATGGATGGGGGCTAGATAACCCTTGATGTCATCGTTCTCTACCCCATGCTGGTGAGGTTATCCACCCACCACTACACAAATCTAACCCTCGTGCACCGGTGTGCTTCAGTGTTCATGTTTGTGACTTTCCCTAGCTATGATCCTCCCATACTACATGGTTGTCCATCGATATGGATGTATTGGATAGTGTAACTTCTTTGGCTACTGTATGGATTTCCTCCCATAGGTTAAGGGCTATCCATATTGGCCCGTTTTTTACATAAAAAAATAAAATACTTAGAAAACTTAATGAAAAAGTAAACACAAGTATTTTGTTTCATTTTATTTATTTTTCATAAATTTCATCAAAAATATAAAATACCTTGAAATTAATAAGAATAATGATAATCTATGTTTGATAAATAAAAAACACATGACATTTATTAAATAAAATTTCAAAAATTATACATAAAAAAATAGCTCATCAAATCCCTCACACTTAAACAATGATTGTCCTCAAGTATAAATCTATACTCTACCAATATTTAAAATTAAAAATTAATGAAACTAAAAAAATTTAAATGGGGGATAGAGGATTTTCAAGGTTCACGTATAAAAATTGATTTCAAGTCCTCACTCAACACAATGTATTTGAAATTTCCAACGTAAAATGATGGACCATCTTCTATCTTTCATTCAAGTTTCTTAATCTATCATTATTAACATTCCAAGTAATGATCTACCTCACCAACTTTTTATTCTCTCAGCACTCAAGGTAAAATATAAATGTTTTCTTTATACCTTGAGTACATGAACCAAACTTCTAAACTTGAATAAGATATACATTCTCAACTTAGTAGTGTCAAATATCACTAAAAACATGAGGACTTTGAAAATTAAGATCAAATGAATCTAAATTTAAGGGAAGGTACGTGATTAATGAAAAAAACTATTAAGATAAAAAAAAGGATGTTTATCTCCAAGTATTGTGTATGGTAATCAAAGTAAATACAATGAAACTATCCTCTTTGAAATTATATCTTTCCAAAATCCGCAATCTCAAAGTAATTCAATGAATATTTAAAGCACAATAAAAGAGTTACCCCTTTTTTCAATTTTTTAAAAAATGAGAAAGAAAAAGTCTCACATCCATCACCCAAAACTAAATGAAAAAATAATAATTTTTTAAGTGATTGTTTTTTGACCCTCGATAACTCAACCCAAAAAATTAGTTTTTTATTGTTTTCTTCATAGAGGTGTAAACAATAAATACAATGAATAGTGACATGAACCTTCTCCAAAATCCAATAAGACACTGAAAAAATACCTTCAATACAACACATCCCTTTTTCATAAACTCTCTTTACCCCACACTTGATCATGACAAAAATGAAAAATATTATAGTACGAGTAGGAATAGAAAGTTTGGATTGAAATGTGTCTTATTCCTATAAAATTTCATCCATTGTCTCTAAGGGAAAAAGTAAGATCAATGTTGGGTGGGTCTCAAGGATAGTGGATAAATAATTAAAATTACTCAATTATTTATAAAATAATTTTTTTATAATCAACACTTTGATAGGATCAAATTCAAGTCCTAGTAGGTAACATGTCCCAAGTTCTCTCAAGAAATTTACTAAGAAAGATTTAATAAATTGGTCTAGAAACCTCTTTGGAATAGAAATCATAAAATTTAAGTCAGTCACTCATGGTATGTGTAATAATAAAAAATTAATCAATATGATATTTTTCAATTAAAATCATGAAAGATAGAATGTAATTTTCAACAACATCTAACTAAAAAGGGAAAATCGCGATTCATTGAATTCAAATTTCTATGTTTAACTCTAATCATCCAATTACCCCATCTTAATTAATCAATTCATAAAATTGAAAATAAAAACATGGAATCATGAGGTTTATAAAAAATCTAACTGTTATTGATCAAAATTAAAGCACTAATCTAACTTTGGGCATGCATTTTTTTCACTAAAGATGAAAAAAATTCTGGAAATAGGGGATTATAAATGAATTATGAAACTTAAAATCTTACTCCCCATATGAAGAAAATATTTTTTATAATTTCATTTCTTTCCTTGTTCTTTTTGGAACTACAAAGAAATATAAATAGTGAAAACACATAGTCCATGTAGTTAAAATTCAAAAATGATAGGAGGGGGGATTTAATAAATCCTAAAATTAAATCCTAAACTACGTCCTAAGAAAGAAAAAATATAGAAAATCATGTTTCCTTCTACAAAAAAACTTTTATTAAGGTTTTTAAGATCAAACTTACCTCTTGGATCATGTTAAATGAGTATGGTATATAACCAACTATCTCAAATTAAACTATCTCAGAATTTGTTTGAAAATATGGTCTATATATTCTACCTTTCCTCCTATTCATCATAAATTTCTTTCTTGGTGGAGGGTTTTCAATGTTGTAAATCCCCGCTAATTGGATTAAAAGTTCATGGGTTTTCCAAACTAGGTACCACACTACATTCTCCTTCATTGGTGGTTTCCATTCTTCAAGTTATTCACTCATCTTTACAATTTTAGCAACCACCATTTATTTTTATTCTTTAACAACATGAGGGGGTAACTAGAATCCAAAAAAAATCATGATAAATACTTTCTAGTTTTTCTATACTTGGTTCCCCTCTTCTCCTTATTATTATTATTATTATTATTATTATTATTATTATTATTATTTAGGCTACACTACAGTTGGTGTTGGAGGGTCTTCTTATTCTAATGGTTCTATATAATCCTCATCCATCATGTCTAGTATGTTCTCCCATAATTCAGAAGATCACATTTCACTATCTTATTCTTCTTATAGGAGGACTTCTTCTTTTACCTCATTATCCTACTCATCCAAAATTTTAAGGGTGTTCTCTATGGAAAATTCAGAATTATAATGAGGATTGTATCTTACCTATGATACCTCATCTACCTTGGCCATTCTCTCTAGGAGTTTCAATCCCTCCTTCAACTTAAATTCAATGTTTAGGAGCGCATATTCTAGTATTGGGTGTGATTTTTTTACTCTTGAGTATCCTTAATACCCCCATCCTTGATGTTAGATTTACATATTTTGATGTTAAATTTTTTTGAGTGGCTTGATGGCTCAATCTCCAACTAGATGTCAGCATTCATTCTAAATTATACCTAAGATCACAAACCCAAAACACCCAATGCATAAAATAGGAAAAAAGAAAATAGAAATAACCCAGGCTAAAATCAAAAAATATAAAATTCATAAATAATAAATTTTTATAACTATTGAATTTATAATCACTTTAGTCCTTGATAATGGTGCCAAAAATTTGACGTGCCTGGAAGACATCATTAAATCCTATAGTGGTATCAAATTTAGAAATTTATGAAACCTAAATTAAACTAACTAAAAATAGTAGAGTAGTGGTAAGTGTAGGGTTAGTCCCATGAGGAAAAGGGTTATAAAACTCAATAGTTTTATGATGTCATGAATTTTTGAACTAAAATTAAATAAAATACTTTAGATGTATGATTGGAATGAATCAAAAAAATGAAAATAAGGATGAATATAAAAATAGATTAAATTTAGGGATGGTCTTTCTTAACTCATGAAATAAACCAAATTCATTATCCATGAGAATTCATGGGGTAATGAGTTTTTCTTCTCAGCCTCAACTAGAACTACCTAAACCATTCGGTTCCTATCTCAAATTTTCCTAAAACTAATTTAGGTGCATGATTTTTAATCATAAGTCAAAAGGAAAAGTTAAGCTCAGATCTCACTCTCCCACTCCCCTCTATCACATTGTGGTTTTTCCTCTAAATTTCATCACTTTCACAAGACAATTAGAGGATATGATTTTGAAAATGTAAAAGTGGTATTATTTTTAATATGATATCATAGGTTCTGGTACTCATCCATTTTATCAAACTCACCCCCACCCATAACCTTGTTTCACTCATACGCACTATCGTGATTATGAAAAGAATTAGGAATTGAGGAAGGGGGAATAAAAAGTTAGATCTAAAATAAATGTGTCATGAAATAATGAAAACATACGTGAATTAATTTCTCAATCATCATAGGAATTTATAATTTTTGAATGAAAAATAAAAACAAAAAATAAATTCCTATCTATACAGCATCAAGGTTGGAGATGACCCTTCACCACTCTCACTTAAAATACTGAATAGAATTATCTCATTATGCCTCCCATATTAGATTCGTACTCTAGCAACAATCCTCCCTTAGTTATGTGAAAGTGTAGACTCTATTTCCTAGAGGTTTATCCTCCACAATAGTTTCATCCTCAATTTATAGGCAATATCTCCTATTAATTCTCCCACTTATCCTTTATTTTAAAATTTTATTTCTCCATATTGTATTTTTCTATGTTTGAACCAATAATCATCTACATGGTCATTATCCTCAAATAATTGAGCATTGGAAAATACTTCCGTGTTTTGTGGTAACTTCTAGCTTACTCTGTGTAGGTGAGGTCCCCACATATTGGTTTCTCTTCATTTTTCTCAAATCTCTAGTTGTACCATGAATGTATCCTGAAGATTTTAGGATTTTAAAAAATTAAAGTAAAAAAATTATTGCGACATGAATGAAACCTTTTTGGAAAATACCTTTAAAAATATGCATGGCCATGCATGGCCAACAGTGTAGCCCACTATCCACAACCACGTATTCCTCATTTTCTTGATTATTCTAAAATTAAACCCACCATGGCATCATGAAAATCTTATTCCGCATATCCTTTATACATCATTTTCTTCAAATTCTTCCATGGCGTAGTGGTAATATTCTATAGAGTAACCTCATTTATTTCAACTCTGAACATGGAACAATTGGTTCAGTTTTGGAATAGCTTTGTATTATCTATTCTTGGGTTAAAACTCACTACGGTGTGGTGGAAAAACCATAGTGTAGCACTCTTCATCAATTCAAGTTTCATGCACCACTATGTTGTATATACATGGTTGTAGTGTAGCATTTCTCCAAAGTCAGGTGGTGAAACAAGCTCCATTTATCTTTCTATGGTGGGAATATAGTGTAGAATTTATAGTTTGTGAAAAAATAGTGGTTCTCTATGGTGTATCATCTATATAAGGATGACAACACATGAGTGAAGGTCGAATGACATCAAATCGATTAAGTGCATAGTAACCAAGAAAATCTATGTACCAAATTGAACTTTTTATTAGTTAACAACTATTTTATATATAACTCCACTCCTAAAGTAGCTCGTTAAGATGGATAGGGTTTGGAGGACCCCCGACACCATCGTGCGCTGACCCACACCATTGAGGATCTCCTCCCACCACTGTATGGATCTGAATCTCGTGTTCTAGTGTACTCTTGTGATCGTGCATGTGCATTTCACTAGTTATGTTTCTCCTCTACTTCATGGATATCCTTCTCTACGGTTGGATTTTTTTGAGACCCTTCTTGGATGACTAAGTTTAATTCCTCCTATTGGTTGTGGGCTATCAAATTAGCCCCTTTTTTACCTAAACAAAAATTAAATACTTAAACCAATTAATGACATAGTAAACATGGGTACTTTGTTTATTTTTATTTATTTTTCATAAATTTCGTAAAAAATATAAAATACCCAAAAATAAATAATAAAAATGATAATATGGTTTTGATCAATTAAAAACACATAAAATTTATCAAATAAAATTTCAAAAATTATGCATAAAAACTAGATCATCAAGCCACTTAAGAATCTCCTACTAAGCATTCAGAAGAAGCCTCTCAGGTAAGGGATTCTCTTCCTCTCCCACTTCATTCAAGTACTTCTTTTGTATTAAGAATTTTTAATCTTAAATGATTATGTTTTCATATGTTAATAAATATCTCTTTACAATCCAAATGATGTTCTAAGAATGAGATATTATTTATCCCCTCTCATTATAAACTTTACCAAAATCATTAATATGTAAAAGTAAGGGATATCTCTCTCTCACTCTTCATTTAATCTTCAATAATATCAAAACTATACTTCATTAATTTTAATTAAATTCATTGGGTCTTCAAAAATATATCCAATCATAGGGAAACCCACTCTAATACTAATTTATAGACCCCTTGGACCAACCCATGAACCTAAAGGTGGTTGAATTAGGTGTTAACTAATTTTTACCAATTCTAAATTCTTCCTTGATTATTTTACCCCATTTTAAAATTCAAAATTTTTTCCATTTAGTTTAATTGTATCAATGTAATATTTTACCCCTAAAAAATCTACCACATGCATTAAAGAAAATTAGATAAAAGATTCATTGTGTTTTTACAAGGTTTCGTATGAAGACAGACTTATTACCTTGATTGGTTATTTGGACTAATCAATTATTACAATATATAATCAATTTTATTACAATGGGTTAGGTGTTTTCCACACCTAGATTTATAGATTCTAATTAAAATTACAAGTGTTTGTCTCATATAGGACTTCCTTTTACAGCTTCATGATGTCTTCATAGAATCAAATTGTGATCTCCTTGCATATCCTAATTGGTTTTTTAGACTAATCAAGGATTATCTACTATAATAAAGGTGAATAGAATGGTTTAAGTGTTTCCTAAACCTATAATTCCATATTCAAACTAGACTTACAAGTTCTTATCTTGCACAAGGCTTACTTCTACAGCTCCACACTATGTTCATAGAATCAAATTGTGATCTCCCTATATACCCTAAGTTTCAAAGGTTCTATAAAGTACCATAATATATAATAAATTGTTCCTTTTTAGTTATTCTTGAAAGTATATCTCTCATTATACATAGGATGATTCTACACCAATAATATTGATCTTCTTTAACTCAACAGTTGCTTATTTGAATTCAAAAATAACTTTAAGAAACCATTACAATTCAGATACTATTTTAAACTCATATTAATTGGATTTCTCACCCACATAAATACTTTGATATTAAAATCCATAAGCTCCAAATTTACTATAATATTGGCATCAATAAATGATAATATACAGAGTATGTCATCTTCATGATTTTTTTCTTCTTCTCAATATTTTGTAATCGTGATTATTATAAGAATTTCTTCCTATTCCTTAAAATTTTATTTCCTAATGATCTAAATCCTCATAATATGCTAGGATCCTTATTCTTCTTATTATAGAGTGATATTAGATATTCCACACCATAGTCCACAACAGCTCTTGGATTCTATACACACTATCAATTTCCACCAGTGGTTCCTTCCACCTCTTATTTTCTTTAATTCTTGATTTCCTAAATTTACCACATGAATGGGTAGATTAATTTAAGATAATTAAATGTATCCCATCATAATCAATTTCCATATATTGATAATGAGGAGTAATTTTTATTTTATAAAAAAAGAGTTATCATAAAGTAGACACTTTAGGAACCTCCACTTTATTGTTCCTTTATCTCAAAATATCCTCATTATGGAAAGTAGTTCCATGTTGATTTAATAATTAAACCTTATACAATTCATCTTCTCAAACTCTAAAAATACTCAACTAAAATCTGTAGAATAAAACATTTTTCTCAGCTATAGATAAATCATATAACACATAGATCTATGGGTTGGACTTTTCTTCACTGCTTGTAACACACAAGAGTTAGTATTTTCCATATTAATGAAATTTAGAAGTCTTTACATTTATATAGTCTTGAGAAAATTACCAACTTTAATATCATTATCTCATGAAAAATAAAATAGAAACATATCCAAATAATGTAGGATTTTGTGAACAAAAACTCAAGGTTTGATGGTTCTTTATCTTCATTATTCTTGAAAACCCAATAAATCCATTTTATAAATCAAAAAATATATATAGTTGAACTCTTATTTCAATATTATATAAAATAATGTTAGATAATGGCTACACTAAGCTTCCTAATGTTCTAAACACAAAATCAAAAGTATCGTCATATTTTATTTCCTCAAAGTTTATAAATTTTTAGAATATCTCATTTTTGTGTTTCGTTAATCTTCTTTTTCCATAGATAAAATTTAGCTCCTATTTTTAAAAAATATCGGATAAAACACCCTTAAATATGTTTGTGATGTTTTAATACTTTGATAATACATTCAACATCATCCAAAATGATTTTATTCTTCATAATATGAATTATCAAATGTTGTAATTTTTCACCCAAAATGTATGAAAAATCCCCCTACATGAGTTTTTATTTTCATACATGGGTTAGGATACATAGTTGGATTTAGATACATTTAATTTAATACATAAAAATTCACAGATAAGGATGACCTAAATCTCTCACATAGTCAAATTCCCATACATTGACACATTCTCTTATGGGAATCATGTACATAGCTGAATTTTCCTACATGGGATAAATTTTCTTACATTGATTCATGTACATGGAATGAATTACCCTAAATAAAACTTCACATATGATAATTATATTTCATGGTGGATTCACATGCATGGTTACTTTTGGATACATGAATTCTAGACTTGGTAATATTTTCTAGATTGCATTGCTTTCAAACCAAGGCACCTTCAGTCCATATCTGACCAATCTCAATCACTCATAAATACTTTAATAACACCTTTTTGAATTTATCAAAATTATAAAGAACTTTATAATGATTCCTAAATACTTTGAAATAAATAAAACACTCCTATTGATTTCTTTAAACTCGTGCACTACTCTTCTGATTTCAGTCAACCCAAAACTGTATACAAGTGTGTGTCATCACTGATTTCGACAGCTATATAAAGTATCACACGAGGATGGAAATATTTTAATTCCTTAGGTCTTAATAATGAAATAAAACATCCTTTTTAATAATTATTATGATATCTCTTAAAGTTTTTCACTATATCCAACACTCTTTTTATTCCAACTATTGTAGATAATACTTCCTCCTACAGTACATTTCATTCACATAAGGACCATATCCTTAAATCATATGATATATTTAGAATGTTTTTGGGAATATTTATAGATATATATTACAAGTATCCACCTCTTCAACCTCCTTTCCCATGTATCCATTGTGGTAGTACCTAATAGAACCTCTACCCAAACTCATGGGCAGTATCACTTCTTCTTTGGTGGGTGGATACTCAATCCATCACCCATGCCTATTTGACAATTATTGACATGAACATTGACAATAAACACAAAATTGATCCAAATGGAACTTTAGTTGTATATCTACAAAGTCTCAATGGAACCCATCCTTAAGTATATCTATGATGAATTCATTCCACTAAAGGAAACATGGGAAGATGGTGAGTGAACACCCATGCTAGCCCATGAATTACTGAAGATGACTTTAGAAATTATAGGGAAGTATCCCAATCCACATGATGATATCCATTTCATGTTATAGATGAATTCCTTCTTTGAGCCTCATGAATAGGTATGAGTTTCCATTTCCTGACATTATTCTCTATAATGGAAAATAGGGGAATCCCAATAAAATATTGTCCTATATTACAACATGGCCATTATGAAGAACAGGTTATGAGGTTAAACACAAAATCCCTTGTCAGACCTAACTAGTGGGATTTTTAAAGATGTAGTTGTGAACCTAGATGCTTCCAAACTATGACTCTCACATTGTAATCTATCCAGGTTCATTTGATATGGAGACCAAGATAGTATAGTGAAAGCATGTGGGGTTATCAAAGATCTGCCAATGCTTACTACACATCTACACAAGGAAGACTCTATTTTTTATTTTTAAGACATTTAAAGTGGTATATGGATGGGTGGTGGAAAATTTCAATTCATATGTGATTTTTCATGATTTTAACATCCATGGATACTAATTTCACCATTTCATCCAAGTTTTATTTTGAATTAGACCTTTGTATCTAAAGTATGAATTAGAGATAAATATTTTGATTCTAACCTCCAAATTTAACTTCTTCCCATATGGTGATCTTCCCATAGGGATGATTTTTTACAATGGATGGGATGATTATGAAGTTTGGTCCAATATGATAGTTGTGAGAGACTATGTCCTTGTGACATGGGTGGAAGGAAAGATCATTTTTTAGGATTATTTTCTATTCATATTTTCATGAATGTTTAGGTTATTATAATAACCTACCATATATCCTCTAAGAGATGTTCATGCTGAAAATATTCTAATGGTGGAACAATAGCTCTGGGTGATGGTGTCGCAAGAATCCACCCAAACTAAAATCAAGTTGCCTCCACTAAACACATATTTCAAGTTGACTCTCAGATATTAAAATTCTTATATTTAGTCATACCCTCATAAAATTATAGAAACATGTATTCCTTGGGTTACCAATGAAGAAATTATGTGAAAGGGTAAATAAATAAAAAGGGATGTCCAATAGGAGGATGGTGATGAAGACCCAGAGTCACTGAAACATCCACAACCATAAACTGTGTAGAGAATCAGGGTAGCAGATTTGATGAAGCCTAAAGTTGAGTTGAGAAAATATATTCATTACTATAAGAAAGAGACTCAAGATCTTATTATCCAGACTCGGATTGAGGTGAAAGTCCCAAAAACTAGTGAATTCTAAGGATCCAAATTCCTCTTTGAGGAATCCTCAGAATATGTACAACCTGAGGTGGCCCAATTTTGGTAGAAGGGGCCCTCAAACATTAGGGATACATGGTTGATTATCTAAGTCGGTGTTTGAATTACTAAAATTGGGGATATATGGGTGTCCCTTGACTTCAATTATGATACCAATACTATGGTGGTGGTAAATTTCATCCGATAGATAGATATGCTAGTCTGTTCTACTAAAATCAAGATCCCCATCATGAAATATGTGAAGGAAATGATGGAGAAAGACACCATTAAAGGGGTGTTTGATCAGGGTTCTATAAATTGGGATGTGTTTATCAACCCCAAGGATGTAAATCTTGTAATATAATACTTCTTCTTCTATTATTTTAAATGAGAAACTATTTTTTTTTAAAACATCATTTCAATTTGTGAAGGGTGGAAACAAAGTTGTTGCTAATGAAATCCCCAAGGTATATTGTAATTGATATCCCCATTGGGGAGGAGATATTATCTCCTCTATAGGATGAGTAATTATACTCAATATAGAGACTTGTGAAGGAAGATATATAGAGAATCCATTCTCACTTACCCACTTTAATACGAATGTTTGAGAGGGAATATGTTAGTCTTATCCCATCGGGAAAAAAACATTTTTGGAGATAAAAGTTTTTGTAAAAATGAATCTTTAATCATGGTTAGTTTTTAAATACATATTTGATTTATCTTAAACACACACACACACATATATATATAATACTAACATTAAGAATTTATCAACCATATAATCTTATTATACTTTTGTAAGTACCAATTAGGATTTTGGTGATCACTGAGAGAGGGAGGGGATGAATTAGTGATCTTATCTTTTTATGTTTTCTTTATTAGCAAACAACTTTCAACTATTGTTAGTGAGATATGATTCTTCTATAAAGTAATAAAACAAGAACAACCAAATGAACATAATTATTTACAATTTTCACTACTCAATAAGGGTATCTAGTCCTTTACATGTTTGAAAATAATCCAACACCACACAAACCACTATAAAATAATCCTTTATATATGGTTACAATAATCATAGAATATCCTTACACTTGAAAATAACTATAGTCAATAGAAAATTCATGTTCTCCTTATACATATAACAGATCTAAAAAATTTTGGTAAAAATGTATGAATCCTTCACTAATAGGTTTCAATATGTTTTTATTGTGCTTCTTATACTTTCTTCACACTTGATTTTCATACAAGTACTTCTTCTTCACTTTATTGCATCGAAGATGGAAATAACTTTCTCCTTGTACTTAAATATAAAAACATACATTCAATCACATATTAATATGGTATTCTCTGTCTAATCAACCATATGGTAAAATCTATCCGGTGCCTTCTAAATACTAATACCACTTCTTACAATATGTTTTTTCAATCACCTAATCATATGATCTTTCTTATATAACCTGATATGAAACTTCATCTGATCTATTTTGATTGATGCCTCTTTTACTACTCATTCACTACCTTTTATCCTATTCATCTAACCACTTATACACATCATATTTTTGATACCAACTAATAGGAAATATCTATTTGGTATTTTTCTAACTAATGTTTTGTTTCATTAACTGTCAAATAAACTTTTCAATTCTATAGGGATTCACCTCACTTTCTTAAATCCCACACACATTCCATGATGAATAAACCCCATTTATATAGGTAAGTTTCCTTCTTATATTTTAGTGAAATTCATGTACTTAATTCAAACTTCCCGCTTAATATTTTAATCATACCACTCAAAAACTTCCTTCCATTGACTACATTGAAACCTCCTAGAAATTAGGATCTTCCCTTAATAAATGGTGTGAATAAGCTTCATAAAAAATCCTTAAAACCTGGTGAGAATCATTTATCCTTCCTCCATTATAAATATTTAATTATCAGTATAGCATCATAACATTTGATACATTTATAAAAGTTTCATAAATTCCTTTGAATTTTTATAACTTCAAACCACACATTTGTTTGATGAAACTTCATAGCAGCACTTTCAACCAATGAAACTTTATCTTATGTTCATGTATAATGTTTTAGAAACTATAATGACCCATTCTTAACATACATATACATTACATCACTTTTTCAAATTACTTAAAACATTCTAAAAATAGAATCTCAAAGACCATATTAGTTTAGTGCCTTTAGAAACTTGGAACAAAAATATTCTAGGTTAGTGAAATATATTCAATTTTCTCAAAAATATATTCCCCATTAGTAATTATACTTAAAATCTATTCTTCATAACCTGGGGAAAGGAAACATAATAAATGGGTGATCTCAAATTCTCAGTAAGGGTGAATAAAGGAAATGTGCATGCATATCATGAACATAAGGGTGTAAGAACATGATCATGATCATTAGAAGATCATACCCTGTATATAAAATATTATAAACATGAATCATGGAATAAATATTTTTATTTCATAAGACATGAATCATAAGGAAATCAAGAACATAATCCATGAAAGCGTAACATATGAATAAGACATGAAATTGTGGCATACATAGACATGTGATATCATTCCATATAAGTCAAGTCTCATAACTAGAACTTATCAAGGAACTTCATGGGAACCACACCTACTAGGTAGGACACACCACTATCCCTAGTCACATTACTTTCCTTTTAAGGGATCTGGTTTCCCCAACTTCCCATAGTGGACCGAGTTTCCCCATCTTTCAACTTCTTGATGACTACACCTACTGGGCATAACACACAACCATCCCCAGTCATAGTAATTTACTTGTAAGGGATCATGTTTCCATATCTTCCCATAGTTTATCAAGCTCATTAACCAAATTCACATCATTGTATCATGAAATATAAATATTTACCCAATTAATTGGATGTATATATAGGTCCCACCCATCTCATAATAAAATCATTCATACATGTTCTATAAGATAATAAAAATTTCATCATATAATAACCCATAAAAAGAGATGGGTTTTATAAACATCCTTTCATAATCCCATGAAATGAAATGGTTATAAATAACTTTCCATCACATCATAACCTATGGAAAAGAGATAGGTTTCATAATCATTTCATCAAAGCATAACCCGTGAAAAGAAGCGGGTTTCACAAGCATAAAATCTATGGAAGAGGAACGAGTTTCATAAAAATCAGACCATCAAAACATAAAACATTTAGAAAAATAATATGAAGGTAACTTTTGAATCATTTTCCTTAAGTTCATGAGTAACATAAATGGATGTCATCTTCGATGGAAGATAATTTGGAAATATCTTTTAAAAACATTTCTTGAGGAAAATATAATTTCTTCTTTGAAAATGGATCTTTAAAACATAAAACCTTTTAAAAACCATTTTCATGAAAATAAAATTGAAAAATTATAATTAAATATTTGAAAACATTTTTGAAACATTTTTATTTGAAAACATATAAAGATATCTTGAGGAAAAATTAAAAACCATTTTCCTTGAAAACTTATAAAAGAGACATGGAAAGGTTTTTGAAAACCATTTCTATGAAAATAATTTTAAAATATATAAATAATGCTTGAAAACATTTAAAATAATTTTTAAACATTAAACATTTTTTAGAACCTTTTTCTTTAAAAAATATATTTGAAAACATTTAAAGGAATAATTGATAACCACAAAGAAATTGAAAAACTTTTTCAGTGAAAACCACTTTAAAGAAAATGAATGTCCTAAATATTAAGAAAAAAAATTCCTTAAAAATAAACATGTAAACATATAATGTAATCTTCAAGGAAATGATGTTCATGATAGTGGGTATGTTCGTATATGTTGAACATTCCTTTTTACCTTAAAATCTTAGAAAAGTGTCTTAATCATAAAATGACAAGAAGATTCTTTATAAAACCATTTTTTAAAAGGTAAAACATGGGTAAAAATATACTTTATCATCATAGGATAAAATTAAAAAAAATTGAATTTTTTTTTGTAAATCATGGTTTTGAAAGAACACATATTTCTGATCGAAAGGAAATATATAGACACATTTTCATAAAAACATTTTCTTAATTATATTAAGTACCAAAGAGTGAAAAAATGGTACCATTACATGTATATAGCATGTATATCCATAGGTTAATAAAGTTCATGAATTTTCTTGAGATATGGATCATGTGATTTCATTAATGGAATCATAATCACAAACAATCACGATAAACGATGAGATTGTTTCAATAAACATATTATCACTTGGTAAATTTGAATCATAATCCTCATGTAAGAAAATTAAATTTCATGAAGCTTAAAATATAATTAAAGGAATTATATTCATGATATAACATATCAAATACACCTCAAAAAAATGTAGGTGTAGAACAAAACATGTTTCTCAAAGAAGGAAAATTGAGGCAAAACTATCTTACCGATTTGGTAACTTTTGAAACATAAACCTCATAAAATAAAGATCATATAATGTATATGTAAATACCAATAAATTTAATAATAAGTTTCATATAATATATACATGGATAGTATACACACCACACATATGAAATGAGTGGTGATTAAGTCATGTATCTCATGGAAATAAAAAGTGGCATGAAATCCCCTTACCTTGTCTCTTAACTCTTCTCGTACTCATTCAAACCTACTATATAATAAATATAAGTTTAATATAAATATATAAAAGAATAATATTATTATATATAATACCATATATGTTTTTATTATGACTTTATATTACCCTCTTTTTAACAATTCTATGTTAGGGTTACGCTTCAGGTAATGTTCGCTTTGTTTTCTACATGTGTCTTAATTTGTTATATCATTGGTCCTTATAATTATATCATGATTTATAGAATGTAAAACATGATATAAATATCATTAATATTCATTATATTTTTATTATAATAATCTATAGAATATATAATTATGAAATGGAATACACCATGCTAGGAGACAGTAGGTCGTACGTAAGAATGAATGGTGCTTCCATTTTATTAATGCATTTAAATAAAGAAAGTAAATTACATATATGAATATGTATATGTGTATATAATATCATTAAATTATAATTATTATGTCATATATATCATATATCTTCACTAAATATATCTTTAATACATTCCATGTAGTGTGTGAACGAATCACATCGCTTTGAGGGGCGGTAGTCCACACTTCCTTAAATGAATTTATAGTATTTAAACCAGAGGGAAAGAATAGGGTTATGTTATAAATAAAAATTATAGAAGTATAAAGACATTATAAATAACATATATATAATATATAAATATATTTTCCATCATAATTTCCACCATGATAGGTGGTAAAGAAAAAATGAACAATCATCGTTTCGTGAGGCGGTAGTTCAATGTACACATAAACAGTATATTCATTAGACATTAGATGGAAGTGTGTGTAAGTTTAGATAGAAAAATTATCATTAAAACATCATACTATATTTATTATATTGGTTTTTATATACAAGAATGGAATAATAAAATTTTATGGAGTGGGGAATGGAAATAAAAGAAAGGAGCTTGAGGGTGGGTGTTACCTCTTAATCGGGTAACTCCTTTTGGTTTGCACCAAAAGGGATTCCTTAGAAGGATTTATAACCAAAGTTAGGATTAAAAGATTAATTTAGGGTTTCTAGGAAGTTTATTGGGAATAAATTTTCTAAATATAAGTGGTTTAATAGGTGTGAAGAATAAGAAGAGGTGGTGGCCTTTTGTAGGGAAGGGAAAGGACATACTTGGCATTTTTGAAAACAAGTTAGGTGTACCCACATTTTTAATTAAAACATTCATAAAAAACAAAAAACCTCAATAATTTAAGTTTTATTTCCTAAATATGGCCATAAAATGGGTTTTGTACAAGTTTCTAGGTCATTCATGCCCTTAAGTTTAAGGTTTATTCCCCTCTTATTCTTAATTTTACCTTAATCATTGTAATTAATTTTAATTACTTTCAAAAATATTTATGGTAAAAAAATATATTGAAATTATTATACATTATAAATTATTATTATTCCAATTATGTAATTAATTTTTCTAAATTAAAATCTCAAAATTAGAAGAAATTAATTTAAATTTAATCCCACTAACGAGATGACATTGTGGGTTTTTAAAGCAAAAAAATCCAAAAGTTTGCTATGTTTTTATAGTCAATATCAAGGTAAAATTGATTCCAATGAACTACATTAAATTAATTGATAAAAAAAATTCTAATTTAACCAATTTAAAATTTAATTTAACCTTATAAATAAATTATACGAAAAATTAGTTTTGAACTAAAGTTCCGTATTTTTTCACTATTCATTAAAAAATGAAACCTTGCATAAAAATACCAAAAAATTACCCTAACATAATTTTTATGTTTTTATTTAAAATATGAATACTATTTTGAAATATATAATCCATAAAATTTCCTAAAATTGGATTCAAAATTGGTTCTCCATTAAAAGGCAGTAAAAATTCCTTAAAAAGAAATATAGTATTTTGTGCATAAAATTGGGTTTGTTTTTATATTAAGACTATCAAATATATTGAATGAATATAAAAAATATTTGACTGAATATAATTTATATATATATATATATATATATCACAGTAATATCACTCACTAAGTGTAATCAATTTAATTTATTAGGGTAAAACAACTGTGTGGGTATAATAATATTTTCCTTTATATTCAATCAGTTTTCATTTTCATTTCTAATTAATATTAACCAAGGAATTAATTTTATATTTGTCCAAACCATATATTGTCATAATTTAGTTAACCCTTTTCATAACTAATAATTTAATGGTTAGGTTATATTAAATAATATTTTAACAATATATCGTTATTTGGTAAAACTCGGTCTTGCGTGTTATATAAGCCATCAAAAAAATTCATTATTGCATGTAATGAAAGCTAACCTTGTTGTTCTATGTAGAGAAAGATAAAATTTACGTTGCATTTAGTGCATGATTAACTTGGTTTTTCATATAATTCAATCCAAACATAGTGTTTTAATATAAAATAAACTATTTTTAGTATTGCATGAAATGAAAAAATATCAAAAAGATTAAATTAATTCGAAAAAAATAATTCCCAAAATCTCAGTGTGTTACATTCTTCCCCCCTTAAAATGAATTTCTCCCTCGAAAAAATTATGGTTTATCAAAGTTTTAATACTTAAAATTTTCATTCATAGAAACCCACATCATAAAAATTAATACTTAAACTTTCCTTAAAAAGGGAAAGTTGGAACCATAATGGTTACCTAAAGTAATATATAATTGGGTTTCCACATAGGATAACATAGGTTGAGAGTCAATATTTTACAAGGAAGAAAAGAATAAATATTTATAGGGAGTGGTTGGGTTCATCAATCACAAACAAGTGAATGATCAAATAAAAGTTAAGGGCCTCAAAGTTATAAATCTATGATGATTTAAAAGGAAATCGGTTTAACAAAAAATAATCTATTAGGACAACACATTTTTTTAATTATTATCCTATATTTAAGTAATTCTTTTAATATCCAATATTATAAGGAAATATAATTATTAATTTATTTTTATAAAAAAAATCAGTCTTTTGTTGTGATTTTATCTATTTTTAATTCATCTATTACTTTAAGAAATAGATGTCTAGAAATTAACTTTGATGCTAGAAGTACTAAAATACACTTTTAGTAGATATTAAGGCTCATAAAAGAATGAAAATTATAACTATTTGACTCTATATATCCTTCAAAATAAATATGGTTAATACATTAATCTCTAAACAGAAAAATTAACACTGTTTTTTATCATAAATATTTATTCATTGAAAATTATTATACATTAACCAGGACATCATGTAGGCCAGTCGTAGGCATGAAACCCTTATCGTCCTCCGGTCAAGGGTTCAAGACCCACAGCCTTGATAGACTTGATTGGTTGTCACCTGACATACATGATGTCATTTTCTAAAACCACACTAATATAATATCCAAAATAAATATGATAGACATACTTGAAATAAGTTTAATCACTATATAGACTTTTAACTAAGGTTTTCAATACAATCTAAATACATAAATACTTCCTCCAAAGATTAAATTAAACTTTTCATGAATGGTTAACCTTATAACCCTCCTAAAATATGAAAATCCAAAACTTTAGAAATAAAGTCATTAAATAAGCTTATCATTGATTCCAAAAATATCACAAAGAACCACTTGGTTGTCACATTCCAAACATGTTAATACCCTCAACTAATATTCCCTTGAAACATGGTAGTAACCTGATTTACCATAAATATTTTTTGAAAACATGCATGCTTCCTTATTCCAATGATTACTGGATACAATCTTTAAATCCAAGAAGTTTTAAACTTTATCCTTGATTACATAGACCACTTTGTCAATAATCAATTCTAGAGTAATTTGTACCTTCTAATTTACTTATTCATATCCAATATATCTTTATCCAAACATAATTGTCTCAATGTTAGGAATTAATTATGGTTTACCTTACCCTAATCAAAATATCACTTTTCTATGTCTTCATCACCATTGAACATGTCCATTTAAATCCTTAATGAATACTTAAACTAAAAATACTTATATATTTCATGATTTATATAACATAATATTTTAATTCAAAAACATAAATACTTCATACATCCAACTTTATTCTTAAACCATTACTCAGGCTTCATCAACTTATTTATTAATACCACTTTCCTAGAATATGAAATATGAATCATGTTTTATGGTTCCTCAACCGTAATATATTCATGATTATTATGCTTAATGTAAACAATACTGGAAGAACATCACATACCTTTCACATGTCGCTTTTGGTCGCTTTATCTTCAGAAGCAAAACCAATACTCATACCACCTTCCTGATTCTCTTTATTACATTTCCACTTGGGAAATTAATTTTTATAATTCTCATAATTTCCACATCTGAAGCATTCAATGTTGACCATGTTCATTCTAGTTCTCTCCATTCACTAAAACCAGAAATCACAGGGTTAGAAACACATATCATAGAATAAAACCACATAATCATGAAAAAGAATAACTTATAAGATGTCTAAATCATGACACATATTTCTTTAATCTATGAAACCTTAGGTTTATCCTAGGTTATTCATATTCATACTCTATTGAAATCCATTATTATGGTTAATAAATATTTTGTGAATTCCCAAAGAATATCCACCAGGAGTGTCAAAATAGGTGTGCAGTAAGGCTCGTTGTCATATACCAGGTTACATCGAGTCAGGCCCGATGCACCTTGTTAGAGTTGTTACCCTTAGGCACATCTATGCTAGATCCTCATTCACTTTTAGTATCCAGATAGGGATATATTTCTAAGAAACCACTCACTCTATCCTTTACCAAAATTCTATGGCATTTTCGAAAATGTTAACTCATCCTTATACTTATCCTTAGAGACATCCCTATATATGTCCTTATAAATATAAGTATGTATATCACTAAAGTTTTCTCATCCAAGTTTCCAAAGGTCAACTAACCCTTTGCTCTGATACCAACTATAAAGACCCAGTCTTAAATGTACATAGACATTACATCACTTTTTTAGAATACTTAAAACATTAAAAAAATAGACACCCAAAGACCATATTAGTTTAGTGCCTTTGGAAACTTGGAACAAATATATTCTAGCTTAGTGAAAGATCTTTAATACTTCCCAAAATATCTTCCACCTTAGTAATTCTACTTAAAAACCTTTCTTCATATCCTAGGTAAAGGAAACATAAGAAAGGGTTGAGCTTAAATGATCAATAATGGTAAATAAAAGAAATGTTCATGTATATCATGAACATAATGGTATAAGAACATGATCATGATAATTAAAAGATCATACCTTGCATATCAAATATCATAAACATAAATCACGGAATAAATATTTTCAGTTCATATGACATGAATCATAAGGAAATAAAGAGCATAATCCATGAAAGCATAACATTTTCATAAGACATGAAATTGTGGAATACATAGACATGTCATATCATTCCCTATAAGTTGAGACTCATTGCTAGAACTTATCAAGTCACCTCATGGGAACCGCACCTACTAGGTGGGACAAACCACCATCCCTAATAGTAGTACTTTCCTTATAAGGTATTGGGATTCCCCATATTCTCATAGTGGATCGGGTTTCCCCATCTTCCAACTTCATGGTGACTACACCTATTGGGTGGGACATACCACCATCCCCAGTTGTAATCATTTCTATGTAAGGGATCAGATTTACCCATCTTACTATAGTGGATTAATCCCATTGAATTGATTCACATCATTATCTAATGAGATATAAATCTTTACCCAATGAATTTTTGGGATATATTGGTCTCACCCATCTCATAATAAAATCATTCATACATGTTCTTCAAGATAATAAAACTTTCATCATATCATGACACATAAAAAGAGATTGGTTTTATAAAAATCATATCATAATCCTATGAAATGAAATGGGTAACAATAACTTTTCATCACATAACAACCTATAGAAAATAGATAGGTTTCATAATCATTTCATCAATGAATAACCTTTGAAAAGAAACAGGTTTCATAAGAATAAAACCCATATAAGAGGAAAGCATTTCATAAACATCATACCATAAAAGCATAAACCATTCAAAGAAATAATATGAATAGAACCTTTTAATAATTTCCCATAAGGTCATGAGTAACATCAACAGATTTCATATTTGATGGAAAATAATTTTGAAATGTCTTTTAAAAACATTTCTTGAGGAAAATATCTTTTCTTCTTTAAAAAATGATCTTTAAAACAAAAAACCCATTTTCTTTAAAATAAACTTGAAAACTTATAAATAAATCTTTGAAAACATTTTTGAAACATTTTTATTTGAAAAAATAAAAAGAGATCTTGAAAACGTTTTGAAAACCATTTTCCTTGAAAACTTATAAAAGATGCTTGAAAACATTTTGAAAACCATTTATTTGAAAATACTTTAAAACTTATAAATAATTCTTGAAAACTTTTAAAAAAAATTAAACTTAAATTTTTTTTGAAAAAAATAATTCTTCAAAAAATTAACTTTGAAAACTTTTAAAGGAAGCATTTATGACCAAAAAAACATTTTTGAAAACCTTTTTTAGTAAAAACCACTTTAAAGAAAATTAATTTCCCGAATATTAAGAAAAAAAATTTCCTTAAAAATAAACATGTAAACTTATAATAGAATCTTTAAAAAAATGACAGTCATGATTGCAGGTATGTTCATACATGATGAACATTCCTTTTTACCTTAAAAGTTCATAAAAGTATCTTGATTATAAAATGATAATAAGATTCCTTCTAAACCCATTTTTAAAAGGTAAAACATGGGTAAAATTTTCCTTTAAAATCATAAGATAAAATTAAAACATTTTTGAAATCATTTTTGGAAATCATGGTATTGAATGAACACATATTTCTGACCCAAAGGAAAGATATAGTCACATTTTCATAAAAATATTTTCTTAATTATCTTAAGTACCAAAGAGTAGAAAATTATACCATTAAATTTATATAATATACATATATATAGGTTAATAATTTCATTATATTTCTTGAAATATGTATCATATTATTTCATCAATGGAAGCATAATTTGAAACAATCTCTATAAATGATGATATTGTTTATATAAACATATTTTCACTTGGTAACATTGAATAATAATCTTCATGTAAGAAAATAAAATTTCATTAAGAATAAAATATAATTAAATGAATTATATTCATGATATAACATGTCAAATAACCCTCAAAAAATAATTTAGGTGTATAACAAAACATGTTTCTCAAAGAAGGAAAATTGAAGCAAAATTGTCTTACCAATTTGGTAACTTTTGAAACATAAACTCTATGAAATAAATATCATATAATAGATATATAAATACCCATAAATTTAATATTAAGAGTAATATAATACATCCATGGGAATTATACACACTAAACAAATGAAATGAGTGGTGATTAAGACATGTATCTCACGAAAATAAAAAGTGAGATGAAATCCCCTTACCTTGTGTCTTAACTCTCATCGTACTCGTTCAAACCTCTTGTATAATAAATATAAGTTTATTATACATATATCACAGAAAAATATTATTATATATAATACCATATATTTTTTTATTATGACTTTATATGACCCTCTTGTTGACAATTCTATGTTAAGGTTACACTTCAGGTAATATTCACTTTGTTTTTCACATGTGTCTTAATTTGTTATATCATTGGTCCTTATACTTATATCATGATTTCAATAATTTAAAACATGATATAAATATCATTAATATTTATTATATTTTTATTGTAATAATCTATATTATATATAATTATGAAATGGGATACATCATTCATGGAGACGGTAGGTCATATGTACACATGAACGTTGTTTCTATTTTATTGACGTATTGAAATAAAGAGAGTAAATGACATATATTTATATGTATATATGTATATAATATTATTAAATTATAATTATTATGTCATATATATCATATAGGTTCACTAAACATATCCTAAATACATTCCATGTAGTGTGTGAATGAATCACATCACTTTGATGGGGTTATAATCCACACTTCCTCAAATGAAATTATCATATTTACACAAGATTGAAAGCATAAGAGTATGTTCTAAATAAAAATTAAAGAATAATAAATTCATTATAAATATAATATATATCATATATAAATATATTTTTCATCATAATTTCCACCATGAGATGTGTTAAAGGAAAAATGAATGATCATCCTTTTGTGAGGTGGTAGTTCATTGTACATGTAAACAGTATGTTTGTTACCCATTAGATTGAAGTGTGTGTAAATGTAGGTCAAAAAATTAGCATAAAAAATAATATTATATTTATTATACTATTTTTTTATAAATTTTGGAATAATAAAATTTTGTGGATTGGATAACGGAAATAAAAGAAAGGAGCTTTAGGGAGGGTGTTTCCTCTTAATCAGGTAACTCCTTTTGGTTTGCACCAAAGGGCTTCCTTGGATGGATTTATGAACAAGGGTAGGCTTAAAGGGGGGAGGTAGGGTTTTTGGGAAGTTTATTGTGAAGATCTTGGATTAATATAAGTGGTTTGAGAGGTGGAAGAAGTGGTATAGGTGGTGACCTTTTATAGGGAAGGGAAAGGACATGGTTGGGATTTTTGAAAACAAGTTAGGTATGCCCATGTTTTTGCCTAAAAAGTCAAAAAAACATAAAAAAAATAATAGATGTTTCATTTCATAAATATAGACATAAAATGGGTTTTTGACAAGTGGATAGGTCATTTGTTCCCTTAAGTTTAAGGTTTATTCTCCTATTATGCTTAATTTTACCTTAGTCACTGTAAAAAATTTTAATTACTTCCACTAATATTTTTAGTAAAAAACTAAGTTAACATTATTATATATTATAAGTTATTCTTATTAAAAATATGTAATCTATTTTTCATAATTATAATCACTTAAGTGGTAGTAATTAATTTAAATTTAATCTCGCTAACGAGATGACACTACGGGTTTTTAAAGTAAAAACATCCAAAATTTTGTTTTTTTATAAAAAATATCAAAGTGAAATTGATTCCAATGAACTACATTGGATTAATTTAAAAAATATATCTAATTAATCTTTAAAACTAATTTAAAATTTAATTTAACCTTATAAACAAATTAGATAAAAATTTCATTTTGAACTAAAGTTCAGAATTTTTAACTATTTATTAAAAAATGAAACCTTACAGAAACATACCAAAAATCTAACCTAACATAATTTTTATGATTTTATTTCAAATTATATGATTTTTTTGAAATATATAATCCATAAAAGTTCGAAAATTTTGATTTAAAATTGGTTCTCCATTAAAAGGTGGTAAAAATTCCTTAATAAGGAATATAATATTTTATGCATAAAATTGAGTTTGTTTTATCTTAAACCTATAAAATATATTGGATGAATATCAAAAATATTCGAATGAATATAATATATATATATATATATCACATTAATACCACTCACTAATTGTAGTTAATTTAATTTATTAGGGTAAAATAACTTTTTGGGTATAATAATATTTTCCTTTATATTCAATCTATTTTCATTTTCATTTATAATTAATTTTTAACCAATGAATTCATTTTATATTTTTGTAAACCATATATTTTCATAAGTTAGTTAAACCTTTTCATAAATACTAATTTAACAACAAGGTTATATTAAATAATATTTTATTAATATATCATTATTCGGTAAACCTCAATCTTGCATGTTACACAAGACATCGAGGAAAGTCATTCTTCTGTGTAACGCAGTATAACATTGGTGTTCTGTGTAGAAAAAGTTAAATTTATGTTGTGTGTAGTGCACTATTAACATGGTTTTTCATATAACAAAATCCAAACATAGTGATTAAATATAAAATAAACTATTTTCAGTGTTGTGTGAAATGAAAAATATCAAAAGATTAAATTAATTAAAAAATAATAATTCAAAAAATATTGGGGTTCTATAGGAACATTTCAGGGATCTTACACCAGAAAATTATATCATCTGATATCTTACATCATAGTTTTTTAACTATTCCCTTTACACACCATCCTTTGATTAAGAAACTTCATACAGAAACATATGTCTGATGACTTCAACAAAAACCATCTGTTCGATGAATCAAAGACTTCTATTTGAACATACTATAAAAAATTATCATCAAAAATTCATACATGTATATATGATAGAATTTGTACAAAATTAAACACCTTTCAACAAAATATATGGTTCGTCTAATAGACTCAGAACAATAATGTTGCTATAGATCATCTGATGGTCTTCATCTGATAACATTCGTCAACAGCTTCCCATTACACTACGGTAACTTTACTATAATTTAAAATCTTCACAACCATGGAACACAAACTCTACACAGCCAAAAGCTCTAAACTATGGCTTATTTATAGTGAACTTCCTTATAAATTCATAGTATTAACTTTTTACATAAAAATTATCTTCTCCCCTTTTTACTTTTCTTGGATCATGAGGACTTTCAATAATTGTGATGTTAAAAACATTAAGAACTACAAATCATCATCAAATTTATTATCAAACATGTTATCCGATGGAACTTTTAAATAAGGTATGATAAAAATTCAAAATAAAAACTTTGACTAATTAACTTAGTTAAGTATCATCCATCCGATAAACTCAGTTTGTTAAACTTAGGTTGATTATCTCTATCTGATTTCCTTTATTGGGAATCTTACTAAAGAGGGTTATTTATGTTTGAAAACAAAATAAAACCCTTTTAAGAAACCCACCTTCATTCATAACAATCCCAACTAATATCTTCTTAATGTATTCCAGCTACTTCAAAACACCTTAAAACCTCTTAGTCTTAAAAATTTTACCCTTTGGATTTTATTTTCAACAAAGGAACATAAATCACTAAAATTTTATAACTGATACAATAGATTATTTATACAACAATTATAATCCTAAATGAGTGAAATTGGTGTATGAAACCAGAATAATTAAACAAAAATATCATGTTTTCCATATGTAGATACTTAAGAAACTTTTTTGCATACCTCATAAGAAACTTCTTCTTCCAAATGAAAAAATCTTCACAAAAACAACTTCAACTATCAAGAAAAAATTTTCCAACATTCACTTCATTAAATAGTTAGAAAATTTTATACGTGATGAAATCACAACTTACCCCTTTTAAAAACTCCACCAAGATACATGATTTCCCTTGAATGGTAAAACACATACCAATGGATGGAATTATGTTAAATAGTTTCTCTACCCATTTAAAAACATTATCCAAATGAAATATAGAAAGGGGATATATTCACATACCATATCCTTGAAGAGGGTAATTTTGTACACCCATGATCAATCTTAGCTTATTAAATTTTTCTTTAGTAATGGTTTGGTGAAAATACCAGAAACTTTATCCACTGTAGGAATAAAATCCAACTTTAATTTATTCATTTTCAAATTCTCTTTAATGAAGTGATATTTAATATCACTTTTATTTGAATTGTAATGTTGCACTAGATTTATAGAGACATTGATAACACTTTTATTATCACAACCCAATAAAAGGGGTAACTTGAATCAACCAAATAATTTTCAATTGTGTCTTCATCCAAATCAGTTATGCTTTAGCTTGAGTGGAAGATACATACTTAGCTTTTATTTCACTGAGAGTCATTGAAATTTTCTTATTTTTATTCCATCTAACACATCTTTTTTCCAAGAAGAATACTCCACTAGATTTTTATTTTCTATCATCAACACTTCCTACCTGATCAATATATGTGTAACCAGGTAGATCAATCTTTCCTATGTTATCATATTTCAACCCAAAATTATATATGCCTTTAATATATTATATAATTATCTTTCCATCCATGAGATTAGATTCCTTTAGAGAACATTTATTTTTTACTAAGTAGTCATTAGATATAATAAAATTTCAACCAAATTTCTAAATTATTTAGGATCAACCACCTTTCCTTATCTATATTTTGACAACTTTTTTCCAACTAAAATTATTGTGGAAACTAGTTTTTATTTTTCCATTCCAAACTTCTTCAAAATTTCCTTCACATAAATCTCTTGAGATATGAAAATGTATTTCTTCTTATGATAAATTTTTAAGCCAAGAAAGTATTTCATTTCCCCTATCATAGACATCTCAAAAATATTATTCATCTCATCAAAAAACTTTTCACACATTTCTTTATCATTCATCATGAATATAATGTCATAAACATAAACATTCACAATGATGGAAACCTCTTGATTTATTTTATACAGAGGTTATTATAAACTCTTACATTCTTGAAGTTCAAACTTCCTTAAGAAAGTATTAAATTTTCAATACCACACTATTCAAGCTTAATTCAACCCATGAAATTCCTTCTTTAACTTTAATATATAGATTTTATATTTCCTAAACACAAATCCACATGGTTTTTTAGAATAAACTTCTTTATATACCACTCCATTAAGAAAATATAACCTAACATCCATCTGGAAAATTTTATATTTCAATTGTGTAATGATAGTAAGAAATGTTCTACTAGTTTATAATCTTTCCACTAGAGAAAAGGTCTCATCAAAATAAATCCCTTCTATTTTAGAATAACCTTTATAAACCATTAATGCTTTATTTCTTATCACTTCACCTTTTTCATTCAACTTGTTTAGAAACACCCATTTTGTACCAATCAAATTCTTATTATTTAGTTTGGGTAAAAGTTCCCATGTATCATTCTTTTTACACTGGTCCATATATTCATACATAGAAACAATCCACTCTTGATAATCCAAATATTTATCAACATATTTTGGCTCAACCTATGAATATAAGAAATTATGTGAAACAAACCTTGAAGTTCTTCTATTCTAAACCTATTTTCATTGATCTCCAACAACGTTTTAGATTTACACTTTCTTTCTCATCCTAGGATGAGATGAATGTACTTTTTCTACATAAATTGAGATAGCTTAGTCATAATCTTCATCTCAATAATCATCAATATTATTACTATCATTAAGAACTTTGTAACATTGTTTAGCTACAACCACTTCATCTTCTATTTCTTCGACATCTAAAATCATATGTTAAACTTTCTTATTAGAATTTTCAATAATTTTCACACCTATATATTCAAAAAAAAATATTTTTTCTTTTTTAAAGAATCTATATCCTCTACCATTATGATTGTAACTAATAAATATTACATCAACACCTCTTTGATCAAACTTCCCAATATTTTCACCTTTTATTACAGTAATGTAAGGACTATGAAACATCCTTAGGTATTTTAAACTTGGAGTTTCTTTATAATATATATCATAATGAGTCATACCAGAGTTTGGATGGTTGAAACATTTATTCTTAATATGAACTTCTTTTATAATATCATACCCCTAGAAATATTGAGAAGTATTGTGTTTGATCAATATTGTTCATTTCATCTTAACCAAACATCTATTTATTCTTTTATTAAAATTGTTTTTTTGTGTGTATAAATTTCACTAAACTCATGACTAAATCAATGATTTTAAATATTATCCCTAAAATTATCATTTGTATATTCACTACCATTATCGGTTTGAAACTTCTTCCTAGAATATCCACATTCTTTTTCTATACTTCTCCTAAAACATTTAAACATTTTGAGAGCCTCTTATTTATGTTTCAAAAACCTAATACATATAATGAAAGTAAATTAATTAATGAAAGAAATAATGTAATTATCTTATCTTATTGATTTCCTTCTCATGGGACCAAAAAAATTATAATTTATCTGCTCCAAGGGATGAGTTGAATGTATCTAAACCTTCTTATGTGTTGAGTTTATAATATTCCCTTTCAGGCATATAGAACAACACCAATATATTCTTATTTTAATGTTAGGAATATCATGAATACTTTATATCTTTTTTATATTTCTCATATTCCTCTAAAACATGTTCCCAAACCTTTTATAAAAAGGTTTATTTTCTTTCATCATGCTTAGATAGCATGAGCTCTACACATCACCAACTCAGAACAAGTTTCCCTTAGTACATTGTCCTTTCATAAGAACTTTCCCATCCTTAATTTTTTTAAAAATGAAGCCATATATTATAAAAAACTCCATTACATTCATCATAAATTTGTAAAACACTCAATAAATATTCTTCATCCCATCAATATTTAAGGCTATTTTGAATTTTGACTTTTCTTCCCTCATGATAGTATATACAATGCCTTTTATTTTGAGAGACTCATCATTTACAAAAGTAATTGTACCTTATTTATAATCTTTTAAATTATTAAAAAACATAAAATTTCTTATCATATGTGATTAACACGCACTCTATGATATCTAATATTGTTCTCCTTTTGTAGCTTTGATAGCAGTTTAA
The DNA here is from genome assembly GCA_963277665.1 of Viscum album. Classification (NCBI taxonomy): domain Eukaryota; kingdom Viridiplantae; phylum Streptophyta; class Magnoliopsida; order Santalales; family Viscaceae; genus Viscum; species Viscum album. The sequence continues at coordinate 1,571,033,397 of OY728126.1, forward strand.
ACAACTAAGGCATTTTCCTTAACTTTTTCTTCATTCTCGTGTGAATTTTGAGATGTGTTTTATAAACTTAGTTCTACTAGTAACATGACAAGACATACATTTTCAAGATTTCAAGGATGATCACATATTTTAAAAATAGTTTACAAGGGTTTGAATCTATTATCAGTCTTCAAAATAACTGTATTAGGTTACTTTATTTGAGTGGGTTGACTCGCCCTTAAAAATTTTCTCTAAATTCTATTGGATTCATTATAGAATTTATGATTGAACCGACACCTATTTTTCATATGAAAAACTACTCCAAAATATTAGCATTAACCATAGAAACCATATTTCCTTTTATAACTTGCATACTATTTAGAGTTCTGTACCTTCTTTTCAACAAATTTATTACCTTCCAATTTGGAATTTCATTGTGCACCAAAGTTTTTCTCACCTACTTTTATTTTATTCTTTAACTTGGATTTATTCTCAACCTCAATAGAATCTCCAATAGTTAAATCTTTTGATTCAAACTTTCAAGCCTTATAAACTTCAAGTTTTTTAACTCTTCTTGTTTTCACTACATAAAATTTATTTTTAACTTGTTTTTTATTCTATAAATATACATCCATATTATTAAACTTTGAGGATAATTTTTTATCCTTATAAGGTTTAGGATTATTAGAACTTTCACTAACTTCTTTAAATGAGTATTGGAAATTTTTAATTTATTTCTCATAATTAGAAATTTTTTGTTGAACAAGCTATAGTTTTTCTTCCTTCACCTTCATCTGTTATTCAAGATTGACATTGAGGTACATATTTTAATCAAGAAATGTATTTATATCATTAATCTCTTTTATAAAATTTTATTTTTCCTCAAGAAAATATTCCTGATTATTTACTAAAATATTTTCTTTTTTCAACTTATTGTTCTCTTTTTCAAGTCTTATAATCTTTAAAAGACATTATTTCAACTCTCACTTAATCATAAACTATATATGAGTCTATTATTTTTCGTATTTAGAGCTTCTAATTTCATCATTGGTAAACTTTTCATCATTCACTTTTATAATGAGCAATTTTTTAATAGCATCATCATTGGAGTTTTCAGCTTCTTCTTCACTCTCATCATATTCCTCATCCTTAGGCAAAAAAATCTATTTTTATATTCAGAGAACTTATTATCATTTCCCTTAGAATAGGAAATATATTTTTCTAACTTATTTTAAGGTTTCTTCTTGACTTTAAATCATCTTCTTTAATTTATTCATCTTTATTAACTCTTAGACAATTTGCAGCAACATTTTCAATATCTCTATAGCTAAAGCACCTTAGAGGAAATTTTACATTATAATTATATGTTACTTTTCACCTTTTTTTAACGAGAATACATAAATTCATTAAATTAGTTACTAACCTCATCTTTTGTGTTAGATTCACTAGCTTCCTCTTCAACTACAACTTTCTTATATTTTATTTTCATTTAAACCTTGAAATATATTTCACAATAATCTTTCTCCTTTATGGTGGTCTTTTTTATTCTCATTTCATAATTGATGATTGTACTATACATATCATCTAGAGAAAGAGTTTCAAGATCTCAATATTATATGGATTAAACTTTAACATTAAATTTATTAGGAATAATTCATAAGATATCTTCAACAATGATTGAATCTTCCAAATTTTTACCAAATCATCTTATGGTGCTTACAATATCATTCACCATTATAAATAAGACACAAAAAGATTCACTATTACCAATATTAAGATATATATACTTAAATATATATATTTGTAACTTCACTTTATTCAATTTTGTATTTCCATCATATATATTCTCTAAATTATCTCAGATTCCTGTTGTTTTTTCAATTCCTTTAACTCTAAGAAACTCAATTTCAGATATTGAGGAATGTATAACATTTCTAGCTCACACATAATTATTCAAATTCTTTTCATTAGTAGCTATTAAGGGAACATCCTCAGTATGGGGAGGGAATCCATATGTAACCACCTCAATAAATTTATAACCAAAGTAACAATATTAATTTCAAGATATGATAGTTATTTCCATCAAAAATAGGAATAACCTTATTCTTAATAGAGTTTTGAATATCCATGGAAGCTTCTCTTTTCATTAAACTTCAAAAAATATTCAACTAAGGAAGCCTTTTCTTTGATACCACTTATAAGGACCAATTAGTGTGATCACTAAGAGGGGGAGAGGGTGAATCAATGATATTCTATTTTTATGTTTTCTTTCTTAATAAACAACATTAACCACTTATTAGTGATATATGACTCTACTGGAAAGTAAGAAAACAATAAATACCACTAGAACATAGGTATTTACAAGTTTTAATACTCAATAAGAATATTTAGTCCTTGGAATGGTTTTGAAATAATCAAATACCACAAAAATCACTAGAAAACAATCCTTTTTATATGGTTATAGCAAGCAGGGGATATCCTTACACTTGAAAATAACTATAATCAATGGCTGGTGCATGTCATCTTCACATAGATAAAATATATAACAAATTTTTGTAATAACTATTTTAATCCTTCACTAACAAGTTTTGAAATGTTGTCATTGTGTTACTTATACTTTATTTACACTTCCATTTAATACAAGTACTTTTTCTTCTTCACTATCATTCACCATAGTAAGAAAGAACTTCCTCCTTGGAATTATGTATAAAAATTCCCATCCAATCACCTATTTGTTTGGTATTCTTCATCTGGTCATCCTTCAAGTAAACTTTCTCAGGTACCTTTTGAAGACTGATACTACTTCTTACACTTTCGGTATCTGGTAAACTTATCATATTGTCACCTGATAAGAAAAATTGTCATATATATTTCAACCGGTGCCTCTTCTACTTCTCATCCACTACCTTTTATCCTATTCATCTTGTTGAGTCAATAAGGTTTTTCCTTATGACTTTTCCATTCCTTCTTATTTTGAAAATCACAAACACCTTATCTTTAAGAAATTTTCTTTTATAAGGAAAATTTCTTTTATAAGGAAAATCGCTTTTTTAAGAAAAATTATCATTATCATATTTTCATTCATATTTATCTTAAGTATAAGATTCGGATTCATTTTTATATTCTCATAATTTTTTGAAACTTTGATATGAAGTATTCTGTTTTAGGATCCGAAGTCTGAATAAGAACTGTAATAAAGTTTCACTCCGAAATCCAGAATGAAAACTGTGATAAAGTTTCATTCTGAATTCCGGATACGAACTATGATTAAGTTCTACTCCAGATTCAGGATACGAATTCTTATGAAGTTTGACATCTAATTCTCATTACAAATTCTAATGACGAATTCTCATTACGAATTCTGATAACGAATTTTCATTAAGATTTCTGATGACGAATTCTCATTACGAATTCTGATGATGAATTCTCATTCCGAATTCCCAATACAAATTCTCATTACGAATTCTTAAGATGAAATCTCATTACAAATTCTGATGATGAATTCCCCTTACGAATTCTGATGAGGAATTCTCACTACGAATTCTGATGACGAATTCTCATTCCGAATTCTCATTCCGAATTCACCTATTAAACAGAATCTGACCATCTTTGTTTTATTCACTCCGAATTTATTTAGACTCTGAAAATTATTTTTGGTCAGACTCTGAACTTTCATTTTGCTTACGCTTTTATAATTTGTCTACTCTTTAATATATTTTTACACTCTGAACTTTCACTCCGAATCTTCACTCCGAACTTTTGAGTTAGAATTAAGACGATGTCGTACATTCTGTTACACTTGTTTTGTTATAAAACGATGTCGTCTATTCTGTTATAAACTAACCATTAGTTAAGTTACACATGTACAGGTCCCTCTGATTTTTAAGGAAAATATGACCGTTGGAAAGGAGGCCGAACTTACCTATAAATAAGAGCTCATTTGAAAGAGCTCAGTGCTGAAATGCTGACTGATCTTCGACTCATGTGATTACATGCTTGAAGTGATTTCTAGAGAGAGAGGCTCTTATCAACTCTCAAAGATTTGTGCGACTCCGAATGTTGGTGATTACATTCGAGGACTTCTGGGGATAGGAAGACAGAGGTTTCCAACACCTTGAAGTTGAGGGCTTCCTTGCTGAGGAAGACAGAGGTTGCCAACTACCTTGAAGTTGAGGGCTTGCGTGGATAGCAAGACAGAGACTCTGATCATCATATCTAGGGCTTACCCTAGTGTGGGTAAGACAGACTTGCTTGAAAGTATAAATCAAGGGACCTTTATCCAAGGTTGTTGGATACCCTTTTCTTTGGATTAAAAGACTTACATCTTGTTACTTGTAGTTTTACTACTTGTTTATTTCCGCTGCATTTTTTATTATAAGGAAAGTATAACTTTATTATACTTCCTTACTTTTACTCTGTTTCATTTATATTCTATACGCTTTAAGGTAGAATCTCATATTGTAATCTTTTGTTAAGTTTCAATTTCCGGAACCATACTTCCGGAACCTACTTTCGGAATCTCTTTCCAAGTTTTCATTTGGTGTTAGAGGTGTTGTGAATTTTCTTAAGTTTAACTTTGTTAAACTTAGCCCTTTCCTTTTCTTAAGTAAATCATATTTATTTGTAACTAACTTTAAATGTTCCAAAGGAATTTTTAAAGTATACAATTCACCCCCCCCCCTCTTGTATATTGAGAATCTACATCACTATTTTGATCCTACAATTGGTATCAAAGGTTGGAAACCTCATACTCTATACCAATCCTATAATTGGTATCATAACAGGTCTCTGAAATACTTGTACTCACGTATAAGTTTTTCTTGATCACTTTCCCATTACGAACTTTTCCATTCCGAACTTTCTCATTCCGAACTTTGTTATTACGAATCTTTTCTACTAACAAGTTTTTGTACCAAAGGTTGTTTTAGTATGGCAGGAATTAATGTTGGTTCTATTGATAATCTAAATCCTACAAGACCACCAATATTAGATGGTAATGACTATGAGTACTGGAGAGATCGAATGAAGACTTTTGTTATCAATACTGGAGTGGACAACTTTGTTATGCTTACTGGTGATTATAAAATTCCTGATAAGGAAGTTAGAACTTTCACTAACTAGGAAAAGCAAGAGTATCAACTCAACTATAAGGTACTCAATACTCTATTGTGTTCAATGACTAGATATATATATATCCAAATTTCTTCTTGTGAAGCAGCTAATTGTATCTGGAAGAAGTTAGAGGTTACACACTTTGGAACTTCTAAGGTGATTGAGACTAGAAGAGCTATGCTTAGAGCTAAATATCATGGCTTCAACTTTCCTTATGGTGAACCAATATGTAAAGTTCAACAGATATTTATGACTATAGTCAACAGTCTACAATCTATGGGAGAAAAGGGTTAGATAGTGAAGCACTTGTGGACAAGATAATTGATATTATGCCCAATGAGTGGGAATCCAAAAGAACAGCTATAGATGAGAATAGGAAGGTTACTCAAATTTCTCTTGATGAGTTATTTGGAACTCTTCTACAACATGAAACCAGAATGAAAAGAGATGCTGACAACATCAAAAAGAAAAATGGAAATGGTACTGTTTATTTTACAACAACATCAAATCAGATGAAAGCTAAGACTACTGAGAGAGTAACCAGATCCAAGTCTAAGAAAGTTATTTTCCAATCCGAATCCAGTGAGAGTGAAATATCTAAAAATGAGTTAGAAAATCTTGCTCGAAGGATGAACAAGATAGCTGGACAAAGGAGTTTCTAATCCAATTATAAGAAAAAGGAAAGAAAAGATAAGAAAGATAGAGAAGTCACTTGTTATGAATGAAAGAGAGCTGGACATATTAGACCAGATTGCCCTTTGCTCAAAAAGAAAGAAAGGAAGTAAAAGCATTCAGACAGGAACAGAAAGAAGTATTATAAAGCCAAATATAAGAAAGTTTTGAAAGCTAATGACACCTGGAGTGCCAATGGTGGTGACTCTTCAGATGAATCTTCTGATTATGAATCTTCAGGATAGAAGAATCTTGGTCTTATAGCTAGATTACCTATTTATAATCATTGTTTTATGGCTAAGGTATGAAATGCTGAATCATTGACCAATGTTTCTTTAATTTCAAATGATAGTAATTATTATTACTCTTCTGATGAAGAATCCTCTTCTGATGAAGAAAATACTTTACCTACTTATGAAGAAGTTTCTAAGTTTGCTGAACTTCTTGAGATTGAGAATTCTAAACTCAATAAAAAACTTGATAAGGCAAACTCTAGAAATTCTATTCTTACAAAAGAGATATCAGATCTTTCTAAAGATCTTGATAGGAAAAATTTTTATTTTGAAAGTATTTCAAAAAATCTTGAGGAAGTAAGTTCAGAGAAGAACAAACTTTCTAAAGAATTAGAAAAAGTAATTTCTAAGAAAAATATTTTTGAGCCTAGATCTAGTTCTAAAACTAATGATTTTGAGGGTAAAAACTTGGTTATAAAACTCAAGTACGAAATTTTTTCCTTAAAGAAGTGTTTATCAAACTTTACCCATGGTAAGGAAAATTTTGGTAAAATGTATTCCCAAATATGAACTTTAAGAAATAAATCTGGATTTGGTTATACCCATGCAAAACCAATTTTTAGTAACAATTATTTTGTTCCTCAAAGTGCCCCATTTTGTACTAAGTGTCAATGTGGTGGTCACTGGGCAAAGAATTGTTCCTTAAACAAAACCCAATCTTTAGGATTTCACAAAGCCTACTTTTCAAAGAAGATGTGGGTTCCTAAAATTTTGTTATCTAGTAATCTCGGATCCAAAAAAGTTTGGATTCCGAAAGTCTAATTTTCTTCTTGATTTCAGGAAAATAAAGAGAGTACCAGCAACAATACATGGTAAATGGATAGTGGATGTTCCTGGCACATGACTAGTAACAAAATCTATTTTGAAAAGATTATCAAAACGAAAGGAGATTCGTTAGTTTCTTGGTCCTGCAAGAAGCAACATTCGGTAGCACTCTCCACTGCTGAAGCTGAATATGTAGCAGTTGGAAGTTGTTGTGCTCAAGTATTGTGGATGCAACACACACTCACAGACTATGGCTTGAGTTTTACTAAAACTCAAATTTTGTGTGATAACACAAGTGCCATTGCTTTAAGTAAGAACCCTGCACATCACTCTCGTGCAAAACAAATAGATATTAGGCATCACTTTCTTAGGGATAACACACTAAAAGGAGATATTATTCTTCAGTTTATCGGAACGCAAGATCAACTTGCTGATATTTTCACAAAATTTTGCCTTCTAATAGATTTGAATACATTAAACAGAAGTTAGGAATGATAACCGTAAGGTAATCTTTCTTAATTAACCTTCTGTTGAAAAATTCTCCTTACAGTAATAAATTCCCTTTTATAGGGGGAGTACATTTGATTGTGAAAGTAATAAAATTTTCCAAAGTTTGTTTTCAAAATTTTCGGAACTAAATTTCCGAAATGGAAATTTCCAGAACTAAATTTTCCATAATGGATATGTTCGTATAGAATACTTCTGAAATCAAAAACTTCGTATTAAACACTTCCGGAATGGAAATTTCGTACTGGTATTTCCATAACGAGATTTTCGTACCGAGACTTTCATAAATTAGTTTTTCATATATTTTTTTAAAAAAAAAATTCGTACTGAATTCTTATAATATTTTTTGTACTGAGTTTTCCGTACTGAGTTTGTTTTTCGTAGTGAGTTTTGAGAACTATGTCTTTTCGTAATAAAGATTTTTACGTAGTCTTTTTTATATTACCCATTACGAATAATCCTCCTAAGACAATCCGAAAGGTATGATTTCTTTACTCAAGTTTTCGTAGTCATACTTTACTTGCTGTAATTTTCTTATATATTTTTTTTGGATTATAGTTTTCTTAGTTCTTTGTTTTAATAAAAAAACCTCAAAAGATCGGATTCAAGTTTTCTTGAGAATTGGTTTTCAACCGTCAGATCTGATCTCAGCTTATCACAACCGTTCGATCAACCGTGGAAGTTGAACCATTTTCTCGTTGCCTATATAAAGGGGATCCCAAATGGTTGTCCCACATCGGTTTTCAAGCTCCAGCGTCTCGAAGCTCTGCCTCTCCGTTTTAAAGTCGTTCCGAACTTCATATTTCTCCATTTTGAACTTCTCAGAGGTCTTCAGATCCGAATGTCTCTGGAAGTAGCTTCTCAAGACATGTCTTCCTCTAAGCCGATTTTGAAGTGGTTAGTATATAGAGAGAGGCTGGTTCATCCTGATTTCTTCAACAAGTATGACTCTCTTATATCCAAGAATATTAAGCTTAATGGATGGGAAGATGTTGTTGTGTCGAAAACTGGGAATCAAGATGAAGTCTATTCAGATTTTCTTATAGAGTTTTATGAGACACTCTCCTTTCTTAAGGAATATGGAAGAGAAAAGTTGTCTTTTAAGTCTTATGGTAAGACTTATAAGCTTTCATATGCCAAGGCATCTAGCTTGGTAGGGATGAATAATGAAGGAGAAGCTGAATTCATATCTCATGTGTTGCCGGATTCAAAGGGTAGTTTCGACAAGTAAAAAGCATTAAAAACTCTCAAACTAGCAGATGATAAGGCTCCGAAGATTGCTAGTTTATCTACGAATTTTCGAATCCTAGAATTATGGGTACAATGCCTTATCGTACCGAGAAAGGGTGACAAATATAGTCTGAAGAAGAGTGAGATCTACATCCTAGATTTTCTGATAAATCTGAGGAAGTTTAACCTGATGAAGCATATTCTCATTACTCTTGAGATTGTTAAGAAAGGGAATCTGAGAGCTCAGGTCATAATGTATCCAGCAATCCTCTCAAAGTTGATAGTTCGGTGTCTTGAGTCCTTCAAGGAAGCTTGATAGTCTAAGCCAAGAGTTTGAAAGATTATGTTGGTGAGTGATGGTACACTCAAAAGGATGGATGTAGCCTTTGACAAGAAGACCGGTCAGTTCATTGATTTACCTGCTCAAGAAGAAGCAGTTCTGAAATTTGCTGATCCGGAATCCTCTAATCCAGTGAGGAAGAGAAAGATGAAAGAAGTTGAAGTTGAAGCATAGAATCCCAAGTCTAAGGAAGTTCATTCCGCACCTCCAAAACCCAAGAAGAAGAAAGCTTACCCAGATGAGGTAGTTGCTAAATGGAGGCAGATCAAAGAAAAAAGAGTGCAAGGGGAGCCTCAGTTTGGCTTGGATCCTGCAGAGGCTAAGGCCTTGAAGGAAAGAACTGCTGATGAGTTAGAAAAACAAGTCAAAGAAAAGAAGCTTAAGAAGAAGTTGTCCGAAGTAGAGGTAGCTCAGGCATTGTTGAAGTTTAATGAAATGGTTTCTGTGAATATTCATGTTCCGCGATCCTTTTCCTTGGACTCCCTTCCTGAGACTCCAGGAAGAAATTTCGTCACTCCGAAAGAAGTTGTTGCTAAGACTGCTGAGGAAGTAGAGCAATTTGAGCAAGTAGAATAAGAAGAAGCTGTTACTAAAGGAAGTGGTGAAACCGGAGATGTGTTGAAGCAATTAGATGATTATAAAAGAAAACCTTCGGAACATCTGTCGCTCCGAACTTCAGAAGCTGAATCTTCAAAATTAGTCACTCCTGGAAATGATGAGCAGCAAGGAGAAGAAGAAGTAGCTTATCATGCAGAAGAAGAACAACTTCTACATGATGTTTCTCAAATGGAGAATGTAGAGAATATAGCTCAAAAATTTGCTGATGATGAAGACAATATTATTCAAGTGACTGATAGTGAAAAAAGAACTCCGGAACAGGACTCTATTCCGAAAAGAGACAAGGGAAAGCAAATTCTTGCTGATACTCCGAGCTCAGTAGTGGTGAAGAGAAAGGAATTTGGTAGTTCTTCAAAGAGAAAGCTTGACCAATTTGAAGAAGAAAATTCTCCAAGAAAAGTCTCGGATTTGGAGTCATCTTTGTTGGGGCATGACTTTGTTGTTCAGTAATTAAAGAAGTTGGTAGGTTCTATTCCGACCTTCTCAAGCATTGATTCAAGATGTCAGATGCTCCAACATGCTTTGAATCAGAAATCAGACTTCATATCCATGGTCATGGATAAGTGTGTTGAGATAGAAGCTCAATTCAAATCTTTCTTTGTTGGCTATGAAACCCACAAAAGATCTTGCAAGAGGATGACCAGTTGGTCTAGGAAGACTGTAGAAGAAATGAGGCTCTTTGATGAATTTCAAGATAATGTTAAGGATGCTTTTGAGACTGAGGGCAGGAAGATAAATGAGCTAACTTCTTCCTTTGAAGAGAAATTGACAAATGAAAAGAATTTCCGGATTCAAGAAGTTATAGATCTGAATGGGAAGCTAAATTCTATCTCTCAAAATTGGAAATATGAAAGGGATCATCGGATTGAGTTTGAAGAAAAGATGAAAGCTCGGGAAGAAAAGATGAAAGATCAGGAAGAAAAGCTTCAAGCCCAGGAAGAAAAGATTGAAGCTTAAAGTGAAAGAATTGTTGTATTAGAGAAGCAAGCTGAGGAAGACCATAAAGACTTGAAAAAGATAAATACTATTCTTAAGGGTCTCATGGAAAAGTAAAAAGATCCAAAATAGACAGATCTGATCTTTTGTTGTATTTAAATTTTCTTTGTTGCCGAGATTTTTCAAACTTAATGAAAATTTGTGCTTGCTCGTTTCTTTTGTTGTTGCTACTAATTTTTCAGGTACTTTGTTATATTTTCCATTCCCTCGAATTCTTTTTGAAAATCACAAAGGGGGAGAAGGAAAAGAACTCTAATGAAAGGAAAAAATAATCTTAACAAAGGGTGAGAAAGAAAACAAGCTCCAATAGAGTTTATCTAATGGGGAGTTTCTAATTAAAGAATACATTCTTATTCGTAATGAAATATCATTCCGAAAATCTAGAATATGATCCTTATAGTCTCAAAGTCTAAGGGAGAGTTAGTCGTATTCATCTACATCCATAATCAAAGGGAGATAAGCCTTAATGTTTTCTTTCTTCTTAGAATTTCTTTTTCGTAAGGATGTTTGTGCTTTCCAAAAATGGAGAGATTGTTGAGTCAATAAGGTTTTTCCTTATGACTTTTCCATTCCTTCTTGTTTTGAAAATCACAAACACCTTATCTTTAAGAAATTTTCTTTTATAAGGAAAATTGATTTTATAAGGAAAATCTCTTTTATAAGAAAAATTATCCTTATCATATTTTCATTCATATTTTTCTTAAGTATAAGATTCGGATTCATTTCTATATTCTTGAAATTGTTTGAAACTTTGATATGAAGTATTCTGTTTTAGGATCCAAATTATGGATAAGAACTGTAATAAAGTTTCACTCTGAAATCCAGAATGAAAACTGTGATAAAGTTTCATTCCGAATTCCGGATACGAACTCTGATTAAGTTCTACTCCAGATTCAGGATACGAATCCTTATGAAGTTCGACATCGAATTCACATTACAAATTCTAATGACGAATTCTCATTACGAATTCTGATAACGAATTTTCATTAAGATTTCTGATGATGAATTCTCATCACGAATTCTGATGATGAATTATCATTCCGAATTCCCAATATGAATTCTCATTACGAATTCTTAAGATGAAATCTCATTACGAATTCTGATGATGAATTCCCATTACGAATTCTGATGAGGAATTCTCACTACGAATTCTGATGATGAATTCTCATTCCGAATTCTCATTCTGAATTCACCTATTAAACAGAATCTAATCATCTTTGTTTTATTCACTCCGAATTTATTTAGACTCTGAAAATTATTTTTGGTCAGACTCCGAACTTTCATTTTGCTTACGCTTTTATAATTTTTCTACTCTTTAATATATTTTTACACTCCGAACTTTCACTCCGAATCTTCACTCCGAACTTTTGAGTTAGAATTAAAACGATGTCGTATATTCTGTTACACTTGTTTTGTTATAAAATGTTGTCTTCTATTCTGTTATGAACTAACCGTTGGTTAAGTTACACGTGTACAGGTCCCTCCGATTTTTAAGGAAAATATGATCGTTGGAAAGGAGGTCGACCTTACCTATAAATAGAAGCTCATTTGAAAGAGCTCAATGCTGAAATGCTGACTGATCTTCGACTCATGTGATTACATGCTTGAAGTGATTTCTAGAGAGAGAGGCTCTTATCAACTCTCAAAGCTTTGTGCGACTCCGAATGTTGGTGATTACATTCGAGGACTTCCAGGGATAGGAAGACAGAGGTTTCCAACACCTTGAAGTTGAGGGCTTCCTTGCTGAGGAAGACAGAGGTTGCCAACTACCTTGAAGTTGAGGGCTTACGAGGATAGCAAGACAGAGACTCTGATCTTCGTATCGAGGGCTTACCCTGGTGTGGGTAAGACAGACTTTCTTGAAAGTATAAATCAAGGGACCTTTATCCAAGGTTGTGGGATACCCTTTTCTTTGGATTAAAAGACTTACATCTTGTTACTTGTAGTTTTACTACTTGTTTATTTCCGCTGCATTTTGTATTATAAGGAAAGTATAACTTTCTTATACTTCCTTACTTGTACTCTGTTTCATTTAGATTCTATACGCTTTAAGGTAGAATCTCATATTGTAATATTTTGTTAAGTTTCAATTTCCGGAACCATACTTCCGGAACCTACTTTTGGAATCTCTTTCCAAGTTTTCATTTGGTGTTAGAGGTGTTTTGAATTTGCTTAAGTTTAACTTTGTTAAACTTAGCCCTTTCCTTTGCTTAAGGAAATCATAGTTATTCATAACTAACTTTAAAGGTTCCAAAGGAATTTTTAAATTATACAATTCACCCCCCCCCCCCTCTTGTATATTGAGAATCTACATCAATATTTCGATCCTACACGTCTAACCACTTATGCACACCACGTGTCTGATACCAAATGATGGGAAGACTCTATCCAGTATTTTTTAGACTGATGTTTCTTCACAATGTTTTTGTGATCAACTTTTCAATTTTTCAGTTCTTCACCTCACTTAATTAAATTATTCACACATTCCTCGATTAATCAAACCCATTTATATAGGAAATATTCCAATTAGATTTTAGGTAAACACACAAACTTGATTAAAACTTCTTGCTTAATATTTCTAGCATCCTGCTTGGAAAATTTCTTCCATTGTCTAAAATGAAACCTCTTAAAAAGTAATAAATTCCCTTAAGACCCAGTTTCAATGAGCTTATTTAAACTTCTTTACAACTCAACACAAATCAAAAATCTTTTCCATGTGATATTTGGAACATTGAATGATCAGTGTAGCATCATCACATTTGATACCTTTACAAAAGTTTAATGATGTCCTTTGAATTGGTATAATTGTATACCACATATTCATTCAATGAAACTTAATAAAAATACTTTCAACTAATGAAAATTCATCTAATATTCCTACATATCATTGTAGGAAGATTTCATTGTAACACCCCAAGATTTTATTCTTTTTAATTTATTTGATGTCATGTGTTTTATGCTTCACCATGATTATCTTGTTCTATACGCAACACCGTATTAGCTTGCAGTATACGCAACACAATTCTTGGATCGTGTTATACACAATTTCGAGTTCATTTGATAATAGTCATTCTACAAAACATTGAGTGTATATATATATATATATGCTCATTGTATAAATGAAATATGGTTGGATTTTGTTATACGCAGCAACAAAGGAGTCTTTCACAACACGTAACCCTAACTTGGCTTTCATTATACGCAATCGAGACCTTCCTCGGTAACGTGTGTAGTACGCAATACCGGGTTTCACTAAACAACGATATATGGTTATAATATTATTATAAACTAGCTGTTATGAATAGTATTAACTACATTTTGAATTTTATAACATTATTATTTATCTTACACATTTTTTAGAACATGGTATAAGAACAAAATAAATTTTTCGGGTAAAATAAGTATTTTTTAAAAAATGCAGTTTTGCCGCCTTTTGATGGTGCACCCACTTTAAATCTAGTTTTGAAATGTTTATAAGTTCAATTTTCCAAAATAAAATTATTCTTTGGAATCAGGATATAAAATTTTACCTTGGATAAATTTTTCATATTATTCTGATAACTTTCATATTTTAATGAATAGTAAAAACACGCTATATTTTAATTAAAAACAACTTTTTTCATCGTAATAACTTATGTGGTTAAATTATAATATTGAATGGTTTTAAAGTATAAATAGAATATATTTTTACCATTTAATATAATGTATGTCATTATCATTGATTTTACATTGAATTTGTAGGTTAAATCAATTCAATCTTTTGCAATGTTTTAAATAAAAACTTGTTTTCATTCGACAACGGGATTAATTTTAATTTAATTTCTGCAACTTCTGTGTATTGAATTTGAAAAATGGATTCCATATTGAGAATAAGTGGGTCCAAATTATGTTAATAGACTACTTTTTATTTTTGGGAATTATGAATAGTAACTACGGTAAATTTTATTTACCATAGTTAAAGGTAAATCGGGTAATTAAGGGTGAATATAATATTATAAAATTACCCTAACAGATGCCAAAATTCTATTGGATGACTAAAAGTCGACCCATATCACCTAAGGGTCGGATTAGATTCATTTTATGGACTTTTGACCATGAAAATAATTTAATTATTATTAAAACCAAAGAAAGTGACAACATGTCACTCTCTTAAATCTTATAAGTATAATGATTTTAATTTAGTGATAAACATCATAAAACTTCGAACATGAATAGTCTACAGAAATATAATAAAATTATCTACATAATGATAATTTTTTTTTATTTTTTAGGGATTAAATAATTATCATTAATGGTGATACATTAATGATGCAGAAATTATTTATTAAGTGAAAAATCAGTAATATAGTTTTTATTGAAATAATAATACCCATTAAAAGGCCCAAAAACCAGAAAAAAACTTATTTTTGGTGTATATCTATACCATTATCATCTAATTACCTAATATATAACTGTTTGGAGTCTTATAAAAGTGATTATGACACTTATATTATTTTATTTTAAATGATTCCAAAGTTGTCACCTTCATAATTTAATAAATATAACAATTTAAATATTGTGATTTTAAGATGATAAATTTGAGTAAAAGTATTATTGTGAAAGGTAATAGATTTATCTTCATCATAGGATTTTATTTTTAATTTTTATGCAACAAATAAGTATATTAAAAAATTATACAAAATTGTTGTAGTAGTTATTTTATTAAGAGATAAACCAAATAAATGGTTTTAAAAATAATAAAATAAATATTATATGAACTATTTAATGTTCTCCACTAATTTTCTAGATACATATGGACTTTTATGAATCTATTAAAGCTTCTAGTTCGAACATATCTTCTGCATATATTTTATTTAAATTCATATAAATGAATAGTGTCAAAATTGACACTATTGTTATTTTATAAAAATAACATATTATAAAATTGTTTAAAAATCACAAAAATATTTAAAAATTATAAATTTATATTTATATGGTCTAAAATGTTATAAAATATCCAATTATGGACAATTCACAACAAGTAAATAATTTTTTTTATAATTTAAAATTTAGAATATTATTACCACAAATAAAATTAAATTGATTAAGTAAGGATAAATCAAGTTGATAATGTTTAAAATAATTTCCTAACATGTCTAAATTTTATTGGTTTATGAGATTACAACCCTATCTCATATTATATTCGAATATGAGTCATTTTTGGAGGTTTTTAAGTGGGGTTAGATTTAATATAAATTAATATTTTTAAGATTTCCAAAGGTGCCCCTCTCCTCCCTTATAAAAGGTCACCTCATCCCTCTCCTCCTCACACCAATTTGAGCCTTCAAGCTCGGCCAATCCCTGCCCATTTCCCTTCTCAACTTCCCTATAAACATCCTAGAGGTCCTTGTCTTCTTCAAAGACCAATTTTAGTACCCTAAGAGGAGGATTCAAAGAGGCGTGTCAAAGAAGAGGAGGTTTGGATACGTATGAAGCATATCGGACCTAAGGTAAGGGATAATTTTGAAAATATCAATTTTATCCGAGATTTCTTATTCATAAGTATTTACTGGGGTTATTTATGTCATCCATGTCCATGTTTTATAAAAGTATTTTCATGTATTTTTAAATCCCTTTTTACCCATTCTTGACTTTTACTACATGGTATGTAAGGAATCTTTCTTTTGTTTACGTTACGAGGTACTTTTTGACTTTTCCGGCAAAATTATGAGAAGAATGTTTTTTTAACTTATACGGCATAAACAGATTTTTATAGTTTTATAAAGCCTTATTTTCATGAATCTTCTTCCAAAAGATTTCATGACTATTTTCAACAAAATCCTTTTCTTTTAAAATTGCATGATGTTTTGTGAAGAGAAATTGATTTTGAAGAAGAAAGGATATTTTCCTCAAGAATTCATTTCAACTGTTTTATCAAAACCATTTTCTATCTAATATGACATTATTTCATATGTGTATGTTTCAAGTATAATGTCTCTATGATTTACATGGTTTCAATTTTCTTATGATGAAATATACATTTGTTTTATATGGATTATGTGATAATGGGATGATGTTTATGAAACCCATTTTATTCTTTGGGTTATGATGAATGTTTTAAGTTTATTTTGTGGCACAAGTAAGAATGATTTCACTATGAGATGGGTGGGACCTATATCTCCCTCTAATGTATTAGGTAAAGATTTATATCTCATGAGATAGACATGGTTGGAACGGTAAGTTAATCTGGTTCAGTATTACAGTACTAAAACGAGGAGTGAACTCAATTCAGAAAGGGACTTTGTCCACTAAGATGGTCTTGGAATCAATGCCTTGGATACTATGGAAATCATAACACGTGATTAATGGATGCCACAATTACATGTTTTATTCCCATGCTATGTTATCAGGATTTTTTTTTCCATTATGATCTATGCCTTATGTACTTCCATGTTTTAAGTCGTTGCTCAAGATTTTGATGTTTAAACATTATGTTCATGTTTTTAAGTTCAAATGTATATGGTATGTTTTATTTTATCCATGCTTACCCTTACTGATCATTTGAGCTCACCCTTTTTATGTTTTCTTTTCCCCAGGATATAAAGAAAGGATTTAGGTAAGAAAAAAAAGGGGGAAGATCTTTATGGGAGATGTTGAAGATCTTTCACCACGATTAGAAGATTACGTTCCAAGTTTCCAAAGACACTAAACTATTACGGTCCTTGTGTGTGTGTTTCTATTATGTATTAAGTATTCCGCAAAAGTAATGTAATGTCCATGTACGTCAAGCTTCGGGTCTCTACATTTGGTATCAGAGGAAAGGTTTAGTCAACCTTTGGAAACTAGGATGCGAAAATGTTAGTGAGATCCCTAGAGATATTTCTAAGGTATGTCTAGAGATATCCCTAAGGATAAGTATACGTATAGGATATAGTCCTAGAACTATGGTAATGATCATATAATTTAACCTAAGATGTTAGATATTTAGGGTACTTCCCCTTTACTATGTTGTTTTCCCTAGCATGATTTTTGTCTCTCACACTATTCTTTTTGGGTTTTAGAAAATGGCTGGAAATAGGAAGATTCATGATAATGGAGGATATGACGGACAATGGAATGATATTATTCATGAGAAACCAAATGAAATGGGATTTGGAAGTCCAAACATCATTATTCTGCCTAATCATAAATCTCATAATATGATCAATAATCTCAACTTTGGTAAGTTTCCCGACTCAGATAATAAGAGAAAGAGGGAGTTTCATGATGATCATAGAGGAAAGAAAGTTCAATTTCCCTCATGTAAATCATGTGGGAAGAGGCATCGGGGAGATTGTTTCAAAGGAACTGGAAGATGCTTTGGGTGTGGAAAAGAAGGACACAAATCCAGTAAGTGCAAAGGAAAAGGATCAGTTAACACCATGGAAAAGGATAATGGTATTGATATAACATCAACAATGATTAGATGTTTTAAATGTAGAATGTATGGGCATTATTCAAACCAATTCCCTAAGGGAAAATCTCATGAAGAGAATCAGCATGGTCATACGGGTAGTATTTATGTGGATGGTTATTAAGAGACTACAAATGAAATATGAGATGAAATAAATGATGAAGCTCAGCTAGTGGTTTAAGAAGTTAGTAGAATGATTATATGTTTATAAAGAATAATGTATGGTACTATGGAATAAAGAATCATCAAAGGATTGTTACTCTA
This sequence comes from Viscum album, assembly GCA_963277665.1. NCBI lineage: Eukaryota > Viridiplantae > Streptophyta > Magnoliopsida > Santalales > Viscaceae > Viscum > Viscum album. The sequence goes on from OY728126.1 coordinate 1,571,051,605, forward strand.
TTGTTTTTCCTAAAGTATATGAAAGTATATGTTGAATGGTACCGGTAACCATGGAAGGTTATTCAGATATTTTTGGAAAGTAGATGATATGCGCATAATGAAGGGATAAGAAGATAATGATATGTTTGATTGTATTCATGAGCTCATGACTGATATAAGGACTAAGTGATATTATGGTTTGATTATATAGAAATTTTGAGGTTTTGGTATGTGAAAAGAGTTAACTTTTGACATTACTCATGTTTTCACTAAGATTCAATGGGTATTCATTTTTCAAGAGAATACATGATTAATGCCTTCGAATGTTTGGAATGTGACCAAAAATACATATCTCATGATATATGGGGATCAACAATGGTATTAACATGCTTGTTATATGACCTTTTTAGTAATCGTTCTCTTTATACTATGAGTTTAAAAAGAAGTATTTTGGATAAGCCTAAAGATTGGAATGGATTATGTTGGACATAAGTTAGTATTGTTTAAGGATAGACCTTTTTTCGATATTATTTATGGGATGTAATAGTAATAGAAAAAGGACAACCTGCAGGACGGGCGACAGCCCATCACGTCAGACAAGGCTCTGGGAATCGAAGCCACAACTGAAGTGCGACTGGCCTTTATCGCCTACCACTAGCCTACAGGAAGTCTCTGGTTAGTATAAACTTGTTTTATTTTATTAAGTTGTATGATAGATGAAGTATAAGTCCATTTTTGAATGATATAAAATAGATGGACTTATGTATATAACTATTGCTAACCTTTTGATTAAGACATATGGAATGACTCATCATTATATCACATGATCTGCTAACACTTCACAAATGACAAATTCAAATTCATTTCTTTAATAGATGAAGTGGAAATTATTTAAGGCATAAACAACAGTGAGATTATATTGAAATAAAGTAAGTATTTCATCTAATTAAAATTCTTCAACTTTTAAGAAATGATCTCGAAAACCAAAAATTTTTTCCTAGTTCTCTTATATCCGATGAATCAGATGGTACCTTAGATCATCACAAATATATGGCTTTGTGATTGTTGGCTATTTCATAGCCATGTTCTCTACCACTCTCCATCAGAACATGACAGTTAGATTTCTCTTCCATATCCATATTTTCACCTATGTTCTCCTACGTGGAAACCCAGTGATTAGTTAATTTGGGTAACCGTTACGTTTCATACTTTAGTTTTTAAAGATAAGTTTTGGTATTCCTTTTTACGATGTGAGATTCTATTAAAGGAACTTTCGAATAGTAAACCATGTATAACCCCGATGAATTTCGAGGGAGAAATTCATTTTAAGGGGGGTAGAATGTAACACCCCGAGATTTTATTACTTTTAATTTATTTGATGTCATGTGTTTTATGCTAAACCATCATTATCTTGTGTTATACACAAAACCGTATTAGCTTGCAGTATACGCAACACAATTCTTGGATCGTGTTATACACAATTTCGAGTTCGTTTGATAATAGTCATTCTACACAACATTGAGTGTATATATATATATATATGTTCATTTTATAAATGAAATATGGTTGGATTTTTTTATACGCAGAAACAAAGGATTCTTGCACAACACGCAACCCTAACTTGGCTTTCATTATACGCAATCGCGACCTTCCTCGGTAGCGTGTGTAGTACGCAATACCGGGTTTCACGAAACAACGATATATGGTTATAATATTATTATAAAATATCTGTTATGAATAGTATTAACTAAATTTTGAATTTTATAACATTATTATTCATCTTAAACATTTTCTAGAACATATTATAAGAACAAAATAAATTTTTCGGGTAAAATAAGTATTTTTCAAAAAATGCAGTTTTGCCGCCTTTTGATGGAACACCCACTTTAAATCTAGTTTTGACATGTTTATAAGTTCAATTTTACAAAAAAAAATTATTATTTGGAATCAGGATATAAAATTTTACCTTGTATAAATTTTTCATATTATTCTGATAACTTTCATATTTTAATGAATAGTAAAAACACGCTATATTTTAATTAAAAACAACTTTTTTCATCGTAATAACTTATGTGGTTAAATTATAATATTGAATGGTTTTAAAGTATAAATAGAATATATTTTTACCATTTAATATAATTTATGTCATTATCATTGATTTTACATTGAATTTGTAGGTTAAATCAATTCAATCTTTTGCAATATTTTAAATAAAAACCCATTTTCATTCGACAATGGGATTAATTTTAATTTAATTTCTGCAACTTCTATGTATTGAATTTGAAAAAATGGATTCCATATTTGGAATCAGTGGGTCCAAATTATGTTAATAGGCTACTTTTTATTTTTGGGAATTATGAATAGTAACTACGGTAAATTTTATTTACCATAGTTAAAGGTAAATCTGGTAATTAAGGATGAATATAATATTATAAAATTACCCTAACACATGCCAAAATTCTATTGGATGACTAAAAGTCGACCCATATCACCTAAGGGTCAGATTAGATTCATTTTATGGACTTTTGACCATGAAAATAATTTAATTATTATTAAAACCAAAGAAAGTGACAACATGTCACTCTCTTAAATCTTAGAAGTATAATGATTTTAATTTAGTGATAAAAATCATAAAACTTCGAACATGAAAAGTCTCCAGGTATCTAATAAAATTATCTACATAATTATAATTTATTTATATTTTTTAGGGATTAAATAATTATCATTAATGGTGATACATTAATGATGCAGAAATTATTTATTAAGTGAAAAATCAGTAATATAGTTTTTATTGAAATAATAATACCCATTAAAAGGACCAAAAACCGGACAAAAACTTAATTTTAGTGTATATCTATACCATTATCATCTAATTACCTAATATATAACCGTTTGGAGTCTTATAAAAGTGATTATGACACTTATATTATTTTATTTTAAATGATGTCAAAGTTGTCACCTTCATAATTTAATAAATATAAAAATGTAAATATTGTGATTTTAAGATGATAAATTCAATTAAAAGTATTATTGTGAAAGGTAATATATTTATCTTCATCATAGGATTTTATTTTTAATTTTTATGCAACAAATAAGTATATTAAATAATTATACAAAAATGTTGTAGTAGTTATTTTATTAAGAGATAAACCAAATAAATGGTTTTAAAAATAATAAAATAAATATTATATAAACTATTTAATGTGATCCACTAATTTTCTAGATACATATGGCCTTTTATGAATCTATTAATGATTTTAGTTCGAACATATCTTCTGCATATATTTTATTTAAATTCATATAAATGAATAGTGTCAAAATTGACACTATTGTTATTTTATAAAAATAACATATTATAAAATTGTTTAAAAATCACAAAAAAATTTAAAAAGTGTAAATTTAAATTTATATGGTCTAAAATGTTATAAAATATCCAATTATGGACAATTCACAACAAGTAAATAATTTTTTGTTATAATTTAAAATTTAGAATGTTATTACCACAAATAAAATAAAATTGATTAAGTAAGGATAAATCAAGTTGATAATGTTTAAAATAATTTCCTAACATGTCTAAATTTTATTGGTTGATGATATTACAACCCTATCTCATCTTATATTCGAATATGAGTCATTTTTGGAGGTTTTTAAGTGGGGTTAGATTTATTATAAATTAATATTTTTAAGATTTCCAAAGGTGCCCCTCTCCTCCCTTATAAAAGGTCACCTCCTACCTCTCCTTCTCACGCCAATTTGAGCCTTCAAGCTCGGCCAATACCTGCCCATTTCCCTTCTCAACTTCCCTAGAAACATCCTAGAGGTCCTAGTATTCTTCAAAGACCAATTTTAGTACCCTAAGAGGAGGATTTAAAGAGGCATGTCAAAGAAGAGGAGGTTTGGATACGTACGAAGCATATCGGACCTAAGGTAAGGGATAATTTTGCAAATCTCAATTTTATCCGAGATTGCTTATTCATAAGTATTTACTGGGGTTATTTATATCATCCATTCCCATGTTTTATAAAAGTATTTTCATGTATGTTTAAATCCCTTTTTACCCATTCTTGACTTTTACTACATGGTATGTAAGGAATATTTCTTTTGTTTACATTACGAGGTACTTTTTGACTTTTCCAGCAAAAGTACGAGAAGAATGTTTTTTTTAACTTATACGGCATGAATAGATTTTTAAGGTTTTATAAAGCCTTATTTTCATGAATCTTCCTCCAAAATATTTCATGACTATTTTCAACAAAATCCTTTTCTTTTAAAATTGCATGATGTTTTGTGAAAAGAAATTGATTTTGAAGAAGAAAGGATATTTTCGTCAAGAATTCATTTCAAGTGTTTTATCAAAACCATTTTCTATCTAAGATGACATTATTTCATATGTGTATGTTTCAAGTATAATTTCTCTATGATTTACATGGTTTCAATTTTCTTATGATGAAATATCCATTTTTTATATGGATTATGTGATGATGGGATGATGTTTATGAAACCCATTTTATTCTTTGGGTTATGATGAATGTTTTAAGTTTATTTTGTGGCACAAGTAAGAATTATTTCACTATGAGATGGGTGGGACCTATATCTCCCTCCAATGCATTGGTTAAAGATTTATATCTCATGAGATAGACATGGCTGGAACGGTAAGTTAATCTGGTTCAGTATTACAGGACTAAAATGAGGAGTGAACTCGATTCAGAAAGGGACTTTGTCCACTAAGATAGTCTTGGTAGCAATGTCTTGGCTACTATGGAAATCATAACACGTTCTTAATGGATGCCACAATTACATGATTTATTCCCATGTTATGTTATCATGATTTATGTTCCATTATGATCTATGCCTTATGTACTTCCATGTTTTAAGTCGTTGCTCAAGATTTTGATGTTTAAACATTATGTTCTTGTTTTTAAGTTCAAATGTATATGGTATGTTTTATTTTATCCATGCTTAACCTTAATGAGTATTTGAGATCACCCTTTTTATGTTTTCTTTTTCCCAGGATATAAAGAAAGGTTTTAGGTAAGAAAAAAAAGGGGGAAGATCTTTATGGGAGATGTTGAAGATCTTTCACCACGATTAGAAGATTACGTTCCAAGTTTCCAAAGACACTAAACTATTATGGACCTTGTGTGTGTGTTTTTGTTATGTATTAAGTATTCTGAAAAAGTAATGTAATGTCCATGTACGTCAAGCTTTGGGTATCTACATTCATAGATCTTCAATCACAAACTTCTAAAATCTAATTTCTTGTATCAGAAATCTTCTTTTGTTACCTTCACACGCCATCCTATGGCTAATGAAATTCATATAGAAACATTTTTATAATGACTTCAACTAAATACATCTATCTAATAAAGAGAATACATCAATCCAAACATCCTATAACAACTTATTATCATGAATTCATACATGTCTTTTCAATATAATTTTTACAAAAATAAATTCATTTCAGTAACATAGATATTTCAACTGATAGAATTAAATATATAATATTTTTAGAGATCATATGATGTACTTTGTTAAATAACATTCATCAGTAGCTTACCTTTTCACTTCAATAAATTTTCTATGATTTTCAATATCACAAACTTCTAACATAAACTCTACTCATCCAAAAAACTCTTACTAATATCTTATGTGTGTTGAAATTCCATAGAACTTCATAGTATAACCTTTTTAAAAAAATTTATTTTCTTCCCCTTTCTCCTTAGCTAGGATCAGGAAGTATTTCATTACTTATAATGTTAGAAACATTAAGAATAAAAAATAATAACTAGATTTATTATCAAACACTCTATTAGATGAAACTTATAAACATGATAGGATAAACATTCGACATAAAAACTCAGACTAATTAACTTAGTTAAGTAACGTCCACCCGATAAACTCAATCTAGTAAAATTAAGAAAATAATCTCTTTACAATCACCTTTTTTATAATTCTTACTAAATAAGGTGATTTATGTTTGAAAACAAAATAAAACCCTTTTGAGAAACCCACCTTAATTCATAATAAGTTCAACTAAAATCTTCTCAACATCTTCTAGAATACTCAAAACCTATTTTCCCTAACACTTTCCTCCCTTAAGGGTTCTAGAGAAAGTATATAAAACATAGAGAGAGGTGCCTTAAATAAATATCATATTCATGCTGAAATAATCACATTCATGGAGGTAAACATACCAGTAGTGATAACTCTATCTAATATTTCTAATGAAGGAGGAGGGGAAGATTTAGGTATGAAAACTAATCATAATTTTGATGTCATGAAATAACTATTGACTCTATTTTTTGTAATAGGTCTCATTATGCTTCAAGATTCTCTATATAGATTGTGGGATCTCTTGTAGGCTATAGATTCCACAAATACTTTAACTTTTCCTAAAGGATTTTTCTAGAATATGGGAATTCCTACAAAAAATGCCACAAATGTTGATGATCCATCAATAATTCTTGAAGTATCTTACCAATAGTCAGGCATGGATGAAGTGGTGGTTGATGAGTTTCCTCCCAATGTTCCTCCCCACCTAGAGACTCCCTCTCAACATATTGAGGGAGTATCTTTCATATAGTATGGTGAAGTATTTGAAAGTGATTCAGTCATTATAGGGAATGAAAATACTTTTATGGTAGCCATGGATGAGGTTGTTTCAATGTTTTATGATCCTATAATCATCAATGAGGAGACACCTATTAGGTTTAGTGCTCAAGTGGTGTTTCCATCTAAAGTGGAAGCAGCCATAGAGACCAACATGCTAATAGAATGAGGTGGGTATTCATGTCACCTTCTAGTGGACTTGTAATTTAATAACTGACATATATATTTTTATATAATTTTCATAACTATAGTCACAAAATATAATTTCATATTTAAAGGTTCATGTTCTCAAATATCATTAATCGAAGCATATGGATGTTAGGTTTATCCCATCATCAATAGGATAAGAAGTAATTAGCATTGAATTTTCCCTATAAGACCTTCCCCTCAGGGATTTAATCCCAGAATATGTCTTACCCTTTAATAGTGACACTGATCTAGATGAAGGGTCTCCAAAATTTTATCTCACTACACATCATTGCGCATGGGTGAACATATAAAAGATGATTTATGATACCCTGATAGCCAATTTTTGGGAGTAAATGCATCTAATTTACTATTAATTTTTTATCTTATAAGAGGGGGGTTTCATTATCAATCCATTTACAATAAAATAAAGGTGATCCTTGAAACATGGGAATGAGATGACAGATCTTGGGTAACACTTTTGAAGGTTGAATCAAATACTTGTTCTAACAAAATTTGATTCGTGATGCTTCTATGTGAATCCTACTATGTGGTGTTAGTCTTAGAGAAACACCACATGGCTGATGAAAATTCAACCCACATAAGACACCTTGAGGAGGAGTTATATTTCACTGGGAGAGAGCTAGTAGAACACTAGATGCTCTTAGAGGAAGCTTAGGTTGAAGGGAGAAGATCATCTACCAAGGTGTAAATTCTTCACCATGAAGAAGATATTGAAAATAAAAGTTTCACCATGATTTTAAAAAACATCAAATAATCACAGTAATCTATTGGAAAACTTTGGTCTTCATATTAGATCTTTTATGATATATTGTTTTCATGAAGAGATACTCCAATATATGGATGTTCCTATAATTTTTTTATCAATGAATGAAAAGACATGTTTTTCTCAATTTTTTTATTCCCAATAATCTATCTCAATTTTATTATTACTTTCCTAAAAACCTATGAAACTTTGAAAGTTAACAACATCGAGATAATTTAAAACCATTTCAACATTGAAGTTTGAAATGAATAGCATTAATTGTGGTTCCCAAATGCTTTAGTCAAAATGAATTCCTCCTAGATGTGGCTCATGGATGGGTTTAGGCATAGATATCATCATTATAATGCTAGATTTGGTTCATTAATATGAATAAATTCCTCCCAAGAATAGATGTTGAATGGGTATAGGTGTAGATACCATCACTTTAACACTAGATTTGGTCTATTTGGATTAATGATTTCCTCCTAGGTATGGCTAAAATATGGGTATAGGCAAAGATACCATCACTATACCACTAGATTTAGTCCATTTAGATGAATTATTTCCTCCTAGGCATGGATCATTAATAGGTATAGGCATAGATACCATCATTAAAACACAAAATTTTTTCATTTAGATAAATTATTTCCTCCTAGGTGTGGATCACAAATGGATATAAGTATATATATCATCACTATAACACTAGTGTTAGACAATTTGGAAGAATGGTTTGACTCGGTGTAATGTGGATCGTAGAGGGGGTCCTGGAATGAGGATTATAATGTTCAAAAGGGTTGTAATAACCTAAAGTGACGTCTTTACACATTTCATGTGGATCCCTTAAGATGAAATTATAGGTATGAAATAAAGTATGTATTCTCTAGGTTTTAGCTAGGCCAAGGGATCTATTAAGGATAGATTGACTTTTGTTGAGGTAATATTATAGACTTCAAAAGATTTGCATCATTGATTTTTCAGCACTAACATTTTTATAAGCCTCATATTGGGGAGACTTAGAAGGTAAGAACTATTATTTTTATTAAGTTTCCATTTATGGTTTTTCAACCTAACATGTTTCATGCCTTTAAAATTTTGAATGCTCAATTTTTACTAAATTATATGAGGTAGGTATCCAATAGGTGGAGACTCAAATTTTACTCAGGATTCCCTTTGTGAGTTTTCAAACTGTTCATTTCTATGTCTCTTTCCTTATATATTTTTATTTCACACAAGTTGGACTAACAAGGCTGATGTTTTAGTTCAAAGAGATTTGATTGTATATTATTGTAGTGTAAGGTTGTATATCTTTAACCAAATATGTGGGACAGTCCGCCTAGAAAGGGAATGAAAAAACCTAATGTGAATAGAGAGACCTTTTCTAAAATATAATACACTAGAAAAAGTTAATTTGGTTTATATTCATGAATCTTAGAACATTATTACATGCATTTTAAATTCATTTGATGACAACCAATTAAACGTTAAAGGGATATATGTAAAAATTTTGCCTTTGAAAATGATCTCGATGCACAAATGAATAACATCAAGGGTGTAGAATTCAATTAAATAACTGGATTGTAGATTTTTTAAATCATAAATCAAAGATAATGAATCATGAGTGATGAGATGATAAATGTATTCAAGGGATAATAGTGAACCATATTTTAAAGAAGGGTTCTGTTGCAATGGTGTCATGGTGTATGTAGATTACAGGATCCTCCCCTTAGGATGAAGATTCATCTAGTTTATAGTCCATTTATGGTAATGTATATAGATCCTTGTTGGGGGAATAGTATTTATAATTAATAAGAGGTGTCCTTTTGGGTCAAATATTCTCATTATCGATAGTTAGGAATATTTGAAAAGATTCAAACACTTGTGAAATAAAGTAGGTTTGTGGAGGGAAGGAATATGAAAGATGGTATATAACACCATAAATTTTATTCCACCATGTATAAAACACAAAATCTGGGTGAAGATATATAATATACCACCACCCTATCTTTTTCCTGAACCAGTGGGATCAATGAGCATGGCTTGGCTCTTATTGAGGCCATATAATGGGCCCTACAATCTTTGTGTCTCTTTTAATTTGTGATCTAATTTTTTTCTAAGACTTAAAGTGTAAGTCTTAGGGAGTGAGGACTTGACTTTTTTACAATATGATTTTTATTATTTTTCATCCTAATAAGTTTTGTGTCTTTTTGACCTATAGTTTTGGATCTTTTGGTTTAAACTAATGAGGGATAGTGTTTATGGTCATACATCTCTAACCAAAGAGGTTGTTGTCAATTTAGGTCAAGGATCTTAGACCAAGGGGATCTACCCTTCAAGGTCATGCAACCATGACCAAGACCATAATGAGGGAATTCATGATGTATTAAATGTTAGATGAACCTAACATGAATAGAAATAAAACAAGGCATAGTTCCATATAAATCACCTTAGGATGGAATGCACATAGTTTAGGGTTATATGCATAAACCAATAGTGTTATACCAGTTTACGGACATGGTTCATAGACCATAGTCATTCCATGGGATTTCATGATGCGTGAAGGTTAGTACTAACCTGATGTGAATAGAGGTAAAGGTGGTCTGGTGCCACACAATATTCCCAAAAAAGAGTGCACACGGTTTATGATCATGATGCTTAGACTAAATAGGAAAGGCAATCAGTCTAGTGGCAACGTAAAAGTTTACCTAGAATGAGTGAGGATCACAATTCCACTATAAACCATATCAAAAGGGTTGTACATAGTTTATGTTCATGATTAAAATACTTTGAGATATATATAAAAACTCAAATGGGGCTCAAATAGTAAGAATGTCTCAACACATTTTGAACAGGGAGTAGGGATGTTGTAAATCACAACTTGAGGTTATTGGATCAAGAGTAGTGATGTGGATTTGATGTGTAAGGGATAATAGTATACCATATTCAAAAGAGTGGTTACATTGTTATTCTATGAAGAAATGTGAAAATTATTGGATCTTCCCCCAAGGAAAAAGATTCTTTTAGTTGATAGTTTGTATCAGGGGCACATATACAAATCCATAAATAGGGCATAGTATTCATAGTCAAGAAAATACATCCTTTGGAGTTGAATGTGCTCATTACCAATATCCAAGGAAATTTTTATGTTAATCCAAGACATTCAAATAACGAAGTGTGATTTATGAAAAAAGATGTTTGAGACAGTGTAATGGAGGCATTTTAGACTTGATCTTTTCATTAATAGGTTTTATTGTTCCCTTAAAAGGGATAAAAGTGAATGAGGACTTTTAGTTATGTCTTGAACATATAGTTCAAATGTGTACCCTATGATAGTAGTAGTCAAGACATTTCTAGTCCTTATATTTCAGGGGAGGCTCAAAAACTTAGGATAAAATACTAAAAAGGGGAAATTTTATCTTGTTATTTATTTGAAGATCCATCCTATGTCAGGTACCCTTTTATGTATTTAGATCTCATGTAAGGAAACTAGACCATGTACAAGAGATAACTCTGGGAAATTTAAGGTCATACAGGGTGGACCATTTGTTGTGCAGTTTAACATCATGTGTGAAGAACTCAAATATTATTAACTAAAAATGTTAAAATTTTAACATAACATGGGAATATATATATAACCACATTTTGGAGGCCTTTTTCATATTTATTATACAAAACACACACAAAAATAGTTTTCAAATGAAGAAAAAAATCCAAAAAGAAAAAAGAAGATATGGGTTGAGGTTTTAGTGTACCTAGTGGATAGGCCTTGGATAAAGGATCCAGGCATCGCTGCATGTCTTGTCAGAACATGAATCAAGCCATATGTAGTTCTTGAAATAATCTTAATGTGAGAGGCAATTAGGAAGGGAATGATACAGATAAAGAGTAATCCAACACTAATATGGGAAAATCTTGGTTTTCTCTCCTTCCTCAGTGCAGGTTTTTGGGTGAATCTAAAAGTTCTGAGCACAGCAGAAGCATGGTTGGGACAGGAACCAATTTTATTTATACCATGATCAATGATTATTTTGAGATCAATACAAAAATGAAATATAGTCTCCATTGAATATAATCAAAGATTTAGATAAAGAAGAAAGAGGCCTGAAACCTTTAGAGAGGATCTTGCACATCATGTTTATAATTAATTTAATTAATTTTATAAAGAAAAACAATACCTAGATCTTTGGTATTTTTCTTTGTTGATGATGTTGATCGTCCGGAATGACCCTTTCAGATTATCTCATTACGCTTGTAAGAATCCAAACTAAAATCCCTCTAGCAGTGATCCACATGTGCTCTGATGGCCTCCGATTGACATTGGTCGTTCTCTGGGTGCTAGAACAATGAATCGAGTGTCTTGTGTCAGTCATTCTTGATCGCCTGTTCTTCGGACTTGAAGAACGTCTCTCATTCTTGAGAGGGGAAAGAAGAGGATTCGAGAGAGAAATTGTTTGGATCAACAATTCTCAATTCACCAGGTGTGTGGTGTAGTGTATGGCACAATAGGCGTACTTGCCCATTTATATACATGGAAATTCAATTACAGTATTTAATTGAATAGAAATAATTAAATACATTCATGAACTTAGAGAAAACCCATTCATTTAATAATAATACTGTGTTATTATTTATGGTGTTCCAACTTGCACAAAACGGAATTATAAATAAAATTTTGCATCACAAAATAATAGCAACGTTATTTTAATTTGTGTCAATTAGTTAAATAATTATTTACCGTCTTGCAAATAATTATTCTACAACCAGACTGACCTTGGTCCACACAAAATCCACTTCCATTTATTGAACACCTGAATAAATAAATAAATAATTTATTCTCTTAAATAAATATTTTATTTACAAACTAGTAAATAAATATTTATTAAATGTTCAATAAAATAAATAAATATATTTATTTAATTTATGCAATCATTTTAACTTGAATAAAATTTTTCCATGGTATTGAGAATAATATTTAATTAATTAATTAAATTCAAATAGAATTTAACTAAGACCACAAAAAACACTTAGTGTGTGACCCTCTAGAATTATTTCTTGTTGGAATTAGGCGGGCTTGCCTAAAGTACAAGAGTACTGTCTAGCAATGGGTCAAGGCACCCAAGAGAAAGAACTTAAAGTCACAACAACGATATCCACATACAAATGATAACTATGTAATATAATCCCTTTGTTTCAATATCTCATCAAGCAGGTTTCATGATTGTGTCATCAACTTTTATGTTTGATAAGTCGTTCTTTGACTACCTGAAATAAACTCATCATTACACCATGGCCATGGAATTTTCCATGATGGTTATATTTCAATAAAAGGTCCAGGATATCAACTTCCATAAATGGAAGGGACAAATCCTTCCTCAACTTATCCATTAATATCATGCCACTCATGACACACCCAATGTACCTTACTTTCCACCAACTGTTTGCACGATGGTTTTTGTCAGTAAATCAAAGTGCTTAAGTCGTGACACATATTAATGATAATATTAAAGTATAAGTATCATTACACATGCTCGTAGATAGAAATATATGATGACACCAAAACATGCGGAATTCCTACTAGCGGGTCTGTTATCATAATCTCCTATCTTAGAAATTACCAAGTGTTAACTTCATGAGAGGAAGTTTCATCTGCTTATGAGTAATCGCACCTGACGGTCTGCATGCTATGTTTCCCATAATAGCATGTCATCTAATAGCAGAACTATATTTAAGAATATTGTTATAGTATTTCAAGGTTCTCATCATAGCAAGAAACTTCCATGACCTTATCAATGCAACAAATACTCTAGGACATTATTACATCATAATCATGCAAAACAATAAAAAATATGTAATAATACATTAAATATCCATGTAATCAAAGTAAAACCAGTTGGTTCTAGGACACCAAATCTTACAAACTCCCACTTGGACTAGAGCCAACTACCTACGACTTTCAGTCTGCTAGACCTCACATGATGATCATGTTTCTTCTGAGTCAAGGATTCAGTCAAGGGGTTTTCCATGTTGTCTTTCATGGAAATACTGCTCACTGCAACTTCACCTCTCTGAGAAAAATCCCTTAAGAGTTGATACTTCTGAAGTATGTACTTCATCCACTGAAGTGACCTTGGCTCTTTGGTGAAATCCACCGCTACAGTATTATCACAGTGTAGTGTGATGGGATCTTTACTGCAAGGTATCACATCTAGCTCTTGGACGAAGCTTCGCATCCAAACTACTTCTTTATCTGCCTCAGAAGCTGTGATATACTCAGAATCTGTTATAGAATCTATGACTACACTCTACTTTGAGCTCTTCCATCTCACTACACCTCCTTTCAAAGTGAAGATGCATCTCGTTTACGACTTCATGTCATCTTGATCGGTCTGGAAATTAGAATATGTATATCCTCTAATGACTAGTTCCTCATCTCCTCCATAAACCAGGAACATATCCTTAGTATTCCTTATATACTTTAGGATAGTCGTGAATGCCATCTAATGGCGGTCACCTTGGTCGTCTTGATATATGCCTAACACACTCAATGCATAGGCGACATCTAGCCTAGTATATATCATGGAATACATGAATGAACCAATCGTTGATGCGTATGGAGTCCTTTCTATTATCTTTCTTTCCTCATATGTCTAAGGACACATTTTCTTAGAAATATTAATTCCATGTGACGCTGGAAACAATCCCCTCTTGGATTGTTCCATACTGAATCTCTTTAGTATCTTATCAATGTATGAACTTTGACTTAGGCCTAGTAATATCTTGGATCTATCATGATGTATCTTGATCCCAAGAATATACACTGCCACTCCCAAGTCTTTCATGGAGAAGCATTGATTCAACCATGCCTTAACAGACTATAAGACTGGTGTCTCATTTCCAATAAGTAATATGTCATCAATATATACTATTAGAAAAATCACTGCACTCCCACTAAACCGTTTTTAGATACAAGGATCACATTAATTATTGATAAAACCAACTTCTTTTATGGATTCATAAAAACGAATTTTCCATGACCTGGATGCTTTATTTAATCCGTAAATGGATTTCTGCAACTTCCATACCTTATTGGCATCCTTTGGAGTCACAAACCCTTCAGGTTGTGTCATGTAGACATCTTCCTAAAGGTTCCTGTTAAGGAATTTTGTTTTGACATCCATTTTACAAATCTCATAGTCATGGTAAGACATAATGGAAATTATAATTATGATGGATTTCAACATTTCAATTGGTGAGAAGGTTTCATCATAGTAAATTCCTTGATGTTGTTTAAAACCTTTTGCAACCAGTCATGCATTATAGGTACTGACTTGTCCTTCCATGTCAATTTTCTTCTTGAATACCCATTTGAAACCAATAGGATTTACATCAATTGGAGGATCTACCAAAATCCATACCTGGTTTTGGTACATGGAATCCATTTCAGAATTCATGGATTCTTTCCACTTGGCAACGTCTATGCCACTTAATGCTTCCTTATAGGTTAGAGGATCATTATTATCAACTAATAAGGAGTCACCATACACAATAACTAGAAAAACATACCATTCTGGTTCTCTAACCTCTCTTGTACTCCTACACAGTACTTGTGTCTCTGGAATAAATTCTTCTTCCATGGGGCTTTGTGGAATCTGTTCTTGTACCAACTCTTGTGTACCTTGAGCCTCGACTTCATCAAAGTCTATCTCGCTCCCACTGTCACTTTTGGATATGTGCTCCCTCTCAAGGAATATGGCATGTCTTTCCACTATAGCCTTTTTTCCAAGGCGTTTTATAGGTAATATCCCCTTATTTCCTTGGGTTATCCTATAAAGGTACACTTTGTGCCTCGAGGTGAGAGTTTGTTACCTGAAGAGGCCTTAACAAACACTTCTCTACCCCACACATGTAAATTCAATAACATGACTTTTATTCCACTCTATAAATTGTATAGAATACCATTTATCAATTTATTTGGTACTTGGTTTAGTATGTGTGTCGCTATTTGTAACACATATCCCCAAAAGGATAATGGAATACTCGCATGACTCATCATTGATCTCACTATGTTCAATAGGGTGTATTTTCTCATTTCGCTCACACCATTCCACTAGGGTGTGTTTAGAGGAGTGAGTTGGGATAGGATCCCAAAATCCTGTAAGTAATCAATGAAGTCTTGATTAAGATATTCTCCACCTCGGTCTGAGTAGGGTTTCTTAATATTCTTACCAAGATGGTTCTCAACTTCATTCTTGTATTCTTTGAACTTATCAAAAGAATTTTATTTATACCTCATTAAGTGGATATATCCATATCTACTAAAATCATCAGTAAAAGTTATGAAGTATGAGTACCCTCCCCTTGATTCAACTAGAAATGGTCCACACACATCGATATGAACCAATTCAAGAAGTTCTTTAGCCCTTTCACCTTTCCCACTAAATGGGGATTTAGTCATTTTTCCTTGTAAACAAGCATGACATACTCCAAGTGGTTTTAGTTTGAAAGAATCTAAATATCCATCTTGATGTAACTTTATCAAGCATTTATCATTTACATGACCTAGTCGGTGATGCCAAATTTGGGTGTGGTGTGAGTCATGTGAAGTATCTTTGTTATCAATTTCTATTACTTGGTTTGTGTAATACAATAGGTAAAGTCTATTGTATAAATGTTCCCTAGCATAACAAATGCTATCTTTGTAAAAGAAGAAACATTCATTTCCAAACTTGAAAACAGATCCATCTTCATCTAATATGGATACAAAAATAATGTTTTTAGTAACAGAAGTCACATAATAACAACCCTTTCATACCAAGATCATCTCAGTTAGCAATGTGAGGTGGTAGTCCCTGACAGATACAACAGCAAGTCTGGCTCCATTGGCTGCTCATAGATCTACCTCCCCTTGATCAATATTCCTAAATCTACTTGGTTCTTATATTTGGATACATATGTGAGCACCAAAATCTGTATCTAATACCCAATTTGTAGAAATAGATAGATTTAATTTGATAAAAAATGCACCTGAAGCTTCCCCTTGCTTCTTGGGATGGGTGCAGTTCTTCTTCCAGTGGCCCTTCTTGCCACAAGAGAAACAAACAGCCTCATGTTCCCTTGCCTCCCCTTTGATCTTCCTTTTATTGGAAGTCCGTGAAGAAGCTTTGGGATTAAATCTCTTCTCTTTCCCTTTACTCTTATTCACCATAAGGATAGAAGGCTTTTTGTGCTTCATATCTTTGTCCACTTGGTGAATAAGGATAAGAAGATCAGATAGAGACTTCTCAATGTTGTTCATATTGAAATTGAAAACAAAGTTAGATAAGCTCTAAGGGAGTGATGCGAGAATGAGATCGGTGCCTAGTTCTTTGGGGAATTTAAACCCTAGAACCTCTAGTCACTCAATGTAGACAATGAGCTTGACTACATGAGTCCCGGCTGGGGAACCTTCTCCAAGATTACTTTGAAAGAGTGCCTTAGAGATCTCAAACTTTTCATGTCTTTCTCTCTCCTAGTAAAGACCATGGAGGTGCTCGAGCATGCTATAAGAATCCATGTTTTCATGAGACTTCATGAGATCACTAGACATTGATGATAGAATCAAACATTGAATGTCGACCGCGTCATTCATATGTTTCTCATAGACCAAGAAATCTGCATCACTCACCTCTTTGGCAGGCAGATCGGGTGATGCTGACTCCAGCACGTAAGATTCTCTATTCATGGCGTAGGATAACCCGAAGGCGTCTAAACCATTCCTAGAAGTTACTGCCAGTGAGGATTTTGTCTTTATCTAGAATTGATCATAGGGATAGTGTGGTTTACAAGTTTATCATTTTTATTCTACAATTAAAAGATCATATCATTAGTACTTTCTTGATTACATTTTATAAGAAATAATAAATTTTATTAAGTCTCCCACTATTTTAACAAGTCCCAATAGCCCTCACCATTGAACTCGGAATGTCTAGTTGCCATGACATTCTAGTGTCAAGGATCCATATTCCCCTTCACATAACCCTAACAAGGGTAGTTCAAGCTATTAGAAAATATTTAGGTAGGCAGTTCTTTTCCAACTACAGGCTTGCAAATCCTTGATATGTTGAGTGGACTCCCCAATCCTGAAATCATGACTTTGGATTTCCTCAACTCTTACCTCCAATATTACACCATGTTTGTAAAGGGATACTCCTCTTGATGTAATATGGTTAAGTCAACCAGAAACCTTTCATAAGGGCTTTCTGTATAAAATTAAGTGTTCCAATAAGGGTTAGTCAAACACATAGTTTTATTGAGTTTTTTCCTTAATCAAGTAACGGAAGGCTTATTCAAACTTAATATTTTATTTGATGGATTTTTTATCTCTTATGAATGAATTTCTTATTATCATTATCACATGCTTGTTAATATTAAGTGGAACTTACTTAAGTGATTAACCATGTCTTTATAATATTTACGCATAGGTCTAGTTTATTTTAGTTTCATCTTGCATGCTTGTTTAATTCATTAATTATGTGATCATGACAGCACATATATAATGATAAACCTTGAACCTAATAGAAATAAAATAAAGTAAATGGAATGATCATAAGATTTTATAATGGTTAGTTTATCTAGAGGTTGATAAACTAACCCTAACCAAGGGGAGAAACACCTTAAACCTTTTGGGTTTGTGTTTACAGCTTCCACCTGTCCACCTCTGTATCTCCTGAGATTGGTTTCGTCTCATCTACAGCTTGAACCACCTCCACTAGCTTGGGATTTCCATCCATTACATATGCCTTTTATTAACTCACATGTAGGTGAGGGGTAAAAGGGGGTTTTACATAAAAGAAACCTTGGTCATGTAGGCCCAACATATTAATGAGGAGAAGGCTCACAGGACAACAAATTTAATTCAAATAAATAAATTAAAAGAAACCATCCACATACAAAGGTCTTGGTCTAGATCATGATCATCCATACATGAAATGATATTTATGCATAAATAAAACTATCAATCAATTATTTAATCATTCTTGTTTAAGATAAATCGCGCTCAAATCAATTAATTATCATCTTTAATTAATCAATCCTTTTATCTTAAACCCTTTTCTGAATTTCCTTGAGATTCTCATCCATCGTAATTTTAAACAAATAAATTAATTTAAAATTATCTTTGTACGTAACTTGTGCCTTAGAGGCAACCCGGTGAATTCCTATTCATAACTACCCAATGAGTAGAAATGAACATTACACAGATGTTAAATTAAACATATATATACAAAACACCTATCATGTGTTGTGCCTCAACTTTATGCCCACACAATGGTATACATCTCAAGGGTTTTTATAATATAATAATAAATTTTAATAAATCTGCATAATTTGGATGAGTACATGACGTGTAGTTCCAACTACACAGTGTGTATTATTTTTCACCATCTATCCAAAGTACATGCCCAGGGAAACGGCATGTGAGTATACTTCAGAAATCTTTGGAGTACACGGTGTGTCCAATGGGCTACACACCATGTAGTTCCTCATTACATGGTCTCCAGCCGAGCAAGCCGTGTACGAGGTACATGGTCCAACCCTAACCCGAAGGGACTACACGCCGTGTCCATTGGGTCACATGGTGTGTAATCCGGAAACTGTGTTCCACCTGTTCTTAGTCAACACACAGAGTCATTTAAGACTTATAAAGAATCCAACACACGGCTTGGTTTGGCGGACCGGTCGAATGCATTGAATCTTGACTATACTGCGTGTACTGCCAAATATACGTCATGTGTTCTAGTGTTGTATGTCCAGGAATATTTGGCACCTTCGGATGAGATCCTCTATTTTATTTTAATCAAAATTAAAAGAAAATATTGTTTCTGTAAGGTGAATGAGAAACAAAAGAGGAATATATCTCGAGATTCAGATTTGCTGAATGATTAACTTTAATTAAAACAACTAAATTATTAAATGCGTAATTTATCAATGAAATGTTTAAATAATTATAAACAGGCCAATATCTGTCTCTCTAGGTAGTGGGTCTTCTCTCCAGGAAGAATCCAATGCCACTCTTACTAGCCTCACTCTTTTCCAACATGCCAATATTTGTCTCTCTAAGGTGGAAACAGATTCCCAGATTCTACATAATTCCCTTAAGGGTATTGGGTCCATCCCATAGTCGATAACCTACACCATTAGAAAGTGTCTGGGTATGCTTCCCAATAACAATATCAAAGTTCTTCACACGTGGCGTGAAAGGAATAAACTAGCGGACTACCTTTCCTCCTTGGTTGAGCCCACCTCCAACATCTACTATGTCTCGAATGTGAACCTCTTGAAATCGGAGGGTGTGGATATCATAAAGGGGGATACCCTTGGGTTATATTACTTCAGACCACCCTAGGATTGTGCTTTTTTTTCCTAGAGGTGTTTATTCTTTTCTCCTTTCCCCCCTATTTTATTTATAAATAAATAAATGATGAGGATGATAAACTATGATGTAACCCATCTGATACCACTTGAAGGTTCTGGGCACAACAGAAGCGTGGTTGGGACGGGACCCAATTTGATTTTTACCATGATAAATGATTATTCCGGGATCAATACGAAGATGAATTCCAGTCTCTATAGAATATAATCAAATATTTAGATAAATAAAGAGGCCAGAAACCTTTAGAGAGGATCTTGCACATCATGTTTATAATTAATTTAATTAATTTCATAAAGAAAAAATACCTGGATCTTTGATATTTTTCTTTGTTGATGATGTTGATCATCCAAAATAACCCTTCTGGATTATCTCGTTGTGCTTGTAAGGATCCAAACTTGAATCCCTCTAGCGGTGATCCACACATTCTCCAATGGCCTCTGATCGACACCGCTCATTCTCTGTGTGCTAGCACGGTGAATAGAGTGTCTTATGTCAGTCGTTCTTGATCACAAGTTCTTTGGCCTTAAATAATGTCTCTCGTTCTTGAGAGGGGAGATAAGAGGATTCGAGAGCGAAATTGTTTAGCTCAACAATTCTCAATTCACCAGGCATGTGGTGTGGTGTATGGAACAATAGGCATACTTTCTTATTTATATACATGGAATTTCAGTTACAATATTTAATTGCATAGAAACAATTAAATACATTCATGAACTTAGAGAAAATCCATGCATTTAATAATAATATCGCGTCATTATTTATGGTGCACCAACTTTTTCAAAACATAATTATAAATAAAATTCCTCATCACAAAATAATAGCAGTGTTATTTTAATTTGTGCCAACTAATTAAATAATTATTTACAATCTTGTAAATAATTATTTTACTACCGAACCGACCTTAGTCCACTCAAACTCCACTTTTATTTATTGAACACCTAAATAAATAAATAAATAAATTATTCTCTTAAATAAATATTTTATTTACAAACTAGTAAATAAATATTTATTAAATGTTCAATAAAATAAATATATTTATTTATTTAATTTATGTGATCATTTTAACTTGAATAAAATTGTTCCATGATCTTGAGAATAATATTTATTTCATAAATTAAATTCAAATAGAATTTAACTGAGACCACTAAAAACACTTAGTGTGTGATCCTCTAGGATTCTTCCTTGTTGGCATTAGGCAGACTTGCCTAAAGTCTATGAGTACTATCTAGAAACAGGTTAAGGCACTCAAGAGAAAGAACGTAAAGTCACAAAAATGACATCCACATACGAATGCTCACTGTGTAATATAATCCCTTTGTCGCAATATATCATCAAGCAGGTTTCATGACTGTGTCATCAACTTTTATGACTGATATGTCATTCTTTTACTACCTGAAATAAACTCGTTGTTGCACCATGGACATGGAATTTTGTGTGACAGTTCTATTTCAATCAAAAGGTTGAGATATCAAATTATATAAATTGAAGGGACAAATCCTTCCTCAAGTTATCCATTAATAACATGTCACTCATGATGCACCCAATGTACCCTACTTCTCACCAACTATCCGTGTGACGGTTTTCATCTGTAAATCAATTTGTGTAAGTCATGACACGTATTAATGATAATCTTAAAGTCTAAGGATCATTACACACGCTCGTAGATAGAAATATCTAATGACACCAAAACATGCATAATTCCTACTAGTGGGTATGTTCTCATAATCTCCTATCTTAGAGATTACTAAGTGTGAACATCATTAGAGGAAGTCTCATTTTCTTACGAGTACTCACACCAGATGGTTTTCATGCTATGTGTCCCATAATAGCATGTCATCTAACCGCAGAACTATATTTAAGAATATTGTTGTAGCATTTCAAGTTTCTCATCATAGCGGGGAACTTCCATGACCTTATCAATGCAAAAAATACTCTAGGACATTATTACATCATAATCATGAAGAACAATAAACAATATGTAATAATACATTAAATATTCATAAAATAAAAGTAAAACCAGTTGGTTTTAGGACACCAACTCTTATAGAATCTTAACTGTAAAATCCTATATAGACATGACTCATATATAAGGAAGTATGGAACTCTAATTAATGGAATTTATAGTTTATCCCTAGATATAGGACCTAAGAATCACTATATATTATATTAGAATAGGAATCAATCCACATGTATTATTTATATTTTATTCCCCGTGATAATCAATCTTGTGCATAAGAGGGATTTTTAGAAGAGGTTAAAAGGTGAAGAACTCCATGATTAAAACCTCCTCGGTAGATTTGGATCATACGTATGTGAAGGGGAATTCTTAATGATAGATTACAAGGGTGAATCTACAGTAAGTTTCTCTATATAATTCAATATATATGTATGATGGGGAATTTTTATCAAGCCAACATGGTTCCTATGAGTCTTATTTTGCACAGATCAAGCTTATGGTCAAGGAATGAAATTGGGATTCACCTCAGTGAAATATCATTGGGAAATTAAATATTACTGGAATGGGAAAAACACTAAGGTGAAAAGGGGAACTTTATTTATTGTAATTTGTTGTTGGGGTAGGATGGGTGATCCAAGAATCATTTCATACCCTATTGAAATGGTAATTAATCCATACATAATTATTCAAGATAAATTACCTACACAGATTGAGATCATATGTGAGTAATGAGGCATTTTTTTATATTCATGATTGGTCATAGGATAAAGGATTTTGGAATCGCTATGTATCATTAAGTAACATGAATCAATCCACACATAGCTCTTGGAAAGAAATTCACCAGCAAATATCTAGCTCATATGTGGGGAAAAGGGGAATTATTTTTTATTTTCTATCATAGGTCAATCGGGTTGGCCAATATGTCCATGGCCATTTAAAATCTAAGAAATTGAGAAATATCCCTTATGTATATTGATCTCTTTCATGGGGGAAGGGGTATTTTTTATTCTTTTTTGGACCTAGAATAAATAATATAGGCATCACTACATAGAAATAATCTCCTTGCATATATCGAGATCATATGCAAAGAAAGGGGAATTTGTATACTTTGGTTACAAAAAAATTATACTGAAAGTATTCCTACATATATTTGGATAAGATGAAGGGAAATTAGGTTGTATAGGATAATTTTCTCTAAGTAGTTTAAGGTCAATAAAGATAGACCATTTCAATCTGTGTATTTAGTCATGTTTCTCTAATCCATGCCAAATAGATTGATCAACAAATACCTCTAAGATCATGTGAGTCATTCTCAATGTGAGAAATAAGAGGCAATTAAAGAATAACTCATATCTTGATAAGGCATAATAAAAGGGATTTTTTTTAAAAAACATTTCATGATATTTTATATTCATGATATAGATGTTTTTATATAGTTTAATTTTATGTGGAAAGGTCATTTATGATGTATTTTAATATATTACTATGAGGATGATAACCATGTGGTTTAACATCGTATAGAAAAGACATTGTTGTATGGTTTTATGTCATGTGACTAGGATGTTGGCCATGAAATTTAGCATCATGCTATAGATATTATCATGTCATTTATTTTAAGGTCATACAACAAGGACCTTTATGGACCAACATGAAGGTTATGTGAATTACTTCTTGAGAAAACATTAATTGGTAGCTGGTTTGTTTTGTTCTCCATCCATTTTGACTAAGGAATAATCTCTTTTGGGGTAAAATTTGTGTATAACATAGGATCCCACAATTTTATTTTAATATTTGGAAGCATATTCCTTGGTATCATCAGGGTTCTGAGAACCAATATTAGCTCTCATTGGAGGAATGAGAAGAGGTGAAATTTTTTATTAAAATATTTTGAAACTCAGTTTTGATGAACTTACAAGTTGTGTGGGGTGAAAAATCTTTGCTCATCAAGTCATTATAAATCATCCAATCACTTATAAGATTATTTATGTTCAAATAGTTGGTTGTATATGTTAATGAAAAGTATGGGCAGTTGAACCTTACTTATATCCTGTATGAAAGAAAATATAGGGCCACTTTCATTGTCATATGGGTTGTGGTGTCATAAGCTCACAAATTATACAGAAGTTTTTCAAGCTAGGACTTATAGTATTTATCCACCATCTTCAAGAATATATTATATAGGTTTTTTTTAAACCCTCAATATATCTATTTTTTTATATATGGTAGTGGGATGTTTAGTTATACTAAATTCCATATTTTTAATAAAGCCTCCTAAAATCAGAAGAGCATAAATTAGTGTCTTTATCTATTAGTATTGTGTGAGGGACACCAAATTTTGTGTTAATATTTTTCTTCATGAAGTTGATGATCACCCTCATCCTGACTTCCTTCAATGATAATCCTTGAACCACTTAGAGAAGAATTTGGAAGTAGTAAGTATTTACTTGAACTATCTAGTTAAGTTGGGGTATATGGACCCATTAAATATATTCCCCTGATAGTAAATTACCAAGAATATTCAGAAGTATGCAACAACTATGGGGGTTAATGAATAAAATTGGAATTTATCTGGAAAGCATGACATGTTTGGGTGAATTATATGAAATATTGTGACATTGATGGCTATAATTATCTATAACACCTAATTTGGTGGGAAATTTTGGTTCTAGATTGACAAGAATCATAAGATCCTTATAGAACTCTTGCATAATAGTGAGGGCCACACATCCTTTAAAGCATCTAAGGATGACTTCATCAAAGCCTTGTTTATAGTGGACTTTCTAAGTATTGTGGTCATTATAAAGAAAACATTTGATGTCCTATCATCAGATTTGTTCCCTTTTAGATCGATATGATAAAAGAATTCCTCTTTAGAGGTAGTATAATTTGGGGGACATATATCCAATAGTGAAATCATTTGGAATTTTTATTGACTCGCATTGTTTAGGAGTAGTGTTAATCTCATTGATCTCTTCCCTATCTCTATTAATAAATGGGGACACCAGCCTGTAATGTGAAATATTGATGATTGTCTCATCCTAGTATATATCTTCCAAGGTTGTGGTTGTATTATCCAACACATCTGTATAAGATTTTTTTGAATACAAGACATAAGATATTGTTGGTTCTAAGGGAATTTATAATATCAAGCCCCATATATAATTGAGTAAAGGGATTAATTACTCTCATTTAATGGAATATTCTCCATTAATTTGTTTGATATCCACATTTTAATATCCCTTAACATTTATTTAGGAAACTAGTTCCAATAGGGCCCTTTCCAAACCCATGATGAGAGCTTGGTATTCTACCACATTATTAATTCATCCTTCTGACGATAAGGTGTAGAGTAGGATTGGGTTTTCTAAATATATAAGGATGACACACCTGTAATACATCTTTAAATCCCCCAATCGTATCAAATTTATAAATTTATAGTAACCTGACTATACTGAATGCTAGAACTTAGAATAGTGGTAATATGGGGTTAATCCCACGAGGAAACGTGTTATAAGACTTCAATAGGTTTAATGATGTCATGGTTATTAAACTAAAATAACCTAAACTCCTTAAGAGTTTTGACTTGATTGAATCAAAAAGATAAAAATAAGGATGAAAAGATGGATATTTAATTCATAGATAGTGGATCATAAAAGATAATTCAATTTCACTTATCAGATTATTTATATTAATTAGCTATAAGATTATTGGAGTATCTATCCTAGCCTCTTAGAATTAACTAAATTCTCTTAGGATATATGACCCCCTCTCTCAAGGTAAGTCTATAACTCGCCTATGTTCATTAATATTAGTTTCTTAAGTGAAGGGTGAAGTATGGTCGGCTCTTGCTCCCTCACTCCCCTTAATTGCAATGGGTTTCTTCTACTAGGCGCTCTACTCTTGCTAGGCTCCTAGGTTATGGTATTAGGTTTTAAATCACAAAGTAAACTAAATTAAATTATAAAACCCCAAAATTAAAACAAAAATTATTATACACACATCTCATTCATCATTCTCACCCTTCCCTTGAATACCTAGTCGTTCATGAATACTCTATCACCCAAAATGAATAAACTATGCATTTGAGGGAAATTAATGGAGAAGTTAGTGCTAAAATAAGTGAAGTGTAAAAAAGTATACATATTCTTATTACTATCATGATCAATGTATGAATTTATAATTACATATAAAAGAGATAAAAAATAAAATAAATCCTAACTATGCGGTATCATGGTTGAAGAGGACTTTTATCCTCCACTCTCACTTAAAATTCTAGATAGAGATATCCCACTTGTCTCCTATGTTAGATTCATAATCTATCAACATTCCTCCTTAGTAATATGTAATTCTAGAATTTTGATACAAAAGTCTCTTATTTTAATAGTAGTATCCTCCTCAATTTATAGGGATATTTCCCTCAATCCTTAAATTTTGAAATTTTATTCTAACATCATTTTCATTCTCTTTTAACTTTTCTTCTCTCAGACAAATTATCCATGAGAGAGAGGGTATTATAACTTTTTGAATATTCTCATGTGTAAATCTATTTAATTTTGATCACCTACCTCAGATTATTCTATTATTATTGTATTTTATTTCCAACTCCTCAGATATAGGAACCTTCCACATATGTGTTTCTTTTCAAAAATCCCTTGAGACTCATCAT
The DNA here is from genome assembly GCA_963277665.1 of Viscum album. NCBI lineage: Eukaryota > Viridiplantae > Streptophyta > Magnoliopsida > Santalales > Viscaceae > Viscum > Viscum album. The sequence continues at coordinate 1,571,078,174 of OY728126.1, forward strand.
GTAATGCGTGGATATCATAAAGAGTTTTAGTATTTGAAAATTATATGAAATACCTACTATGAAGTGGATGGTTTCTCTATGATGTAGCCTATCTTAATTTGACAAGGTCATGAATGACCTATGGCATACTGCAGTTTCCACAGCCATAGATCTTATCTTCCTCATTTTCTCTCCACTTCTATTATAGGTACCTCTAAATTATATCCATATACCTATGGTGAAACTTCATTTTCCACTTAAAACTAAATTATATCATTTTTCACACCCCAACATCATAGTTCATGGGTTGTAGTGCAATGGATTTTTCACTAAAACATACTTCCACTCAATAGTGAAACTAGGTCTCTTACCCCGTAGCCTCTTCAAGCTTCTATAGACCATGGTACAACACCAACACAATGGCATTTTGAATGCACTTTTCACAACACACAAAAATACCATTGTGTCTATGATTTTCATAGCACAAAAAAATAATCATAAAAATAAAATAAAGTAAAAACAAGTATGTTTCTTTATTTTTATTTCATTTTCAAAAATTTCATCAAAAAATAAAAAAACAAATACTTGTTCCCAAGCATAAATCACCACAAATAATTATATAGGACACCCCCATTCTACCAATTTTTAAAATTAAAAATTAATGAAAATATTGGTATTATCAATTAAAAAAGAGATATTTTGAAATTCAAAATTCAAAATATATACATAAAAACTATCTCATCAAATCCCCCACACATAAACCACACTTGTTCTCAAGAATAAATAACCACTAATAATTAAAAAAGGACACCCCCATTATACTAATATTAAAAATTAAAAAGTTAATTAACAAAACAATTATCAATGGGTGAAAGATAAATTTGACGGGTTACATATGAAAAATGATTTGAACTCCTCACTAGACACAATTTATTTGAAACTTTCCAAGGAAAATGATGGATCATCTCCTCTATTTTATTCGAGATTATTAATACATCATTATTCATATGTTAATCATGGTCTAACTCACTAGTTTTTTTATCTCTCATCACTCAAGGTAAAATAAAAATGTAAATTTTTCCTCATACCCTGAGTAAATGCACCAAACTTATGAACTTGAATAAGATATATATTATCCAATTAGTAGAGAAAAAAATCACTAAAAATCATGGGGGTTTTCAAATTCAGATCATATGATTTTGAGGCTTAAGTATAGTGTAAAATTGATTAATATAATTTTAGGCACAAAAGGAGGTTTATCTCCAAGCTATAATTCATGATAATCAAATTAAATGCAATGAAGTTCCCCTCTTGAAAATTAAATCTTCCCTCGCATCCATAATATAAAAGTGATGGTCATGAACAATGAAAGCATAATGAGTGTGTTACCCATCTTGAATTTTTTTTCTTTTTCAATTTTCTCAATTTTTCAAAAATTAAGCTAGAAAAGGTCTCACATAAATCACCTAACCCAAAATAATAAATAGCATTGGTCAAGTGACAGTGATTTTTTACCCTTCATAACTCAACCCATAATTTTTTCTTTTTTTATTATTTTTCTTTGAGGGGTAAAAATATATACAATGAATAATGATATGACCCTTTCCAAAACCCAATTAAGTACCCAAAATATTTTCCATTTAATACAAAACATCACTTTTTATATTAACTCCATTTCCCCCACACTTGAACTTTGAAAATCATGAAAAATATTAGAGTATGGGTAGGAATGGATATAATTGAGTTGTAATGTGGTTCATTCCTATCAAAGTCTATTCATAGTCTCTAAGTTCTAAAATTATAATTAATTTTAGGTAGTTCATAAATATAATGGATGAATAAATAAAATTACTCAAAAATATTTTAAGTGAATTTTAACAATCATAATTTTGATATGATCAAATACAAATCATAGTTGGTAACATGTCCTAAGTTCTCTCAAAAAATTTATAAAGAAATATTGGAAAAATTGGGTCTATAAACCTATTGGTAATATGAGATTATGAAATTGAATAAAATCACTCATGGCATGTATAAAAACAAAAAACTAATTAATATAAACTTCTAAACTTTAAAGCATGAAAGATGTAAGGGAATTTTCATCAATATGTGACTAAAAATAAAAATCATGATTCATTGAACTTAAAATTCTTATGTTTCCCTCCAATCATCCAATATCCCCATTTTACTTATTTAATTCTATCAACATAAAAATTAAAACAGGAAATCATGGGGTTAATAAAAATTATAAGTGTCTTTAATCAAAATTAAATCACTAATATAAGTGTGGGAATGCATTTTTTTTATTTAATCTCAAAATAGATTATGTATGATAGAGGAGTAAAAATGAATGCTAAAATTTAAATATTACTCCCCTTTCAATTTAAATATATTATTTTTCATATTTCCTTGTTCCCTTTATTCTTTATGTACCTATAATAAAATTCATAATAGTGAAATCACAATTTCCATGAATTTACAGATCAAAATGTCTGAGGGGGAGGTTTCACTACATTCCTAAATAATTCCTAAAAAAGAAAGTAAATAAAAACTAGGGTTTCCTCCTAAAAATCACTTTTATTAAGGTAATTAAGCTCAACCTTACCTCATCAATCATTTAATAGGGGTAGGGTATAGATCTATTCATATCTTATTGAACCAATTTTGTATTTGATGAGTGTATGGTGTAGCTCTTATAGCTTTGATCCTCCTTGAAATCTCTTATTCCTGTTGTTGAGGAGAGTACCAAGAAATGGAAAACCATAATGTTTTCAATAAAATATCATGGGATATTCATACCCTATTTCACTCCTCTTTTTCTTATTTTAGTGGATTCTTTTCTTAAAATTCTATAACCAGCTCTTCATTTTCACCAACCACTCCACCTTCTTCTTCTTCATAGGGATCATCTTACATAAAATCTAAAGTATTATTACAAATTTTAGCAACCTTGATCTCTTCCCCCACATTTTGGTAATATTCTTTAGCAGCATAGGGTTACTTTTATTCATTATACACAGTGCTTAGGTAGGTGTATTCCATGGAAAATTCAAAATAAGAATCATAAAATTAACTTACCCCACATTCAGCCTCATGATTATTTGTGAATAAAAATGGATCTTCACAGTGAACCTCAAACTTTATTTCTTCTTTTTCATCTTCTTTATACATGCTTTATAGGAGTAATGACATACTTTTTAACTCAATTTTCATGCATCAAATTGATTCTTCCATATTTGGGTGCAGTTTTGGTACTCTTGGTTTATCCTGAAGCTCTCATCCCTGGATTATAATTTCATCCCTTGAGTTATTCAATTAATTTTCAGAGATTTGACATTTTGATATCTAATTGTATGTGTTTCTTCATGTTTCCTATTCCTGAGACCACAAGCCAAAAAAACTTAGCATGTAAAATATAATAAAAACAAAAAAAACATAATCTAAAATTAGAAAACATAAAAGTGTAAGACTAAATTATTTGTCTAACTATTAAATTTATAATCACATTTTCCCTAAAAAAGGCACCAGAAATTTGAAATTACAAAAATACATCCTTAAATCCTTTGGTCATATCAAATTTAAAAATTTATAGATACCCAACAATATAAACTACTAAAACTTAAAATAGTGGTAAGATGGGGTCAATCACATGGGGAAAAGTGTTATATAACTTAAGTTGTTTTGTCAATGTCAAAATTATTAAACTAAAATTACCTGAAATTTTTAAGTGGTATGATTCTAATGCCTCAAAAAGATAAAAATAAGGATGAAAAGAGGAATATTGAATTTCAGGATTTTGGTTCATAAAAGATAATTAAATTTCACTCATTGTAGTTTTCATATTAATTATCCTCAATATTCTTGGAGTATCTAGCCTAGCCTCTAAAGATTTAACTAAATTATCCTAGGATGGATGACCCCCTCCCTTAAGGTAAGTCACCTCCCCCCCCCCCCCGAATGGCCCGAAGGCCTTTTTTATTGATTTTGATAACCTTCCTTTCAAGGGATGAGGGGGAACCCTTACAAGGCCCATAGGCTCAGAGATTACATGACCTGTAGGTCTTAAGAAATATACAGACTATACTTGGAACTCCTCCTCTCAGCTTCTTCATCGTGAAATCAGATCTCCACCTTCACATGGCTATTCGGATAGGCTTCTCGTGCAAGCACAGGTTTGTCCCGATGGCAAATACATTCCATCTCTTTCTGAAAAATCCTCTTAGCTTCTGCTCTGGTGAATGTACCTTCTCTGAATCCCCATTTGGTGTCTGCTCCTTATAGAGTCTGTCTGGTCATTTCAGCATAATTGCAGGTGGCTCAAAGTCCTTGAGGTGGCTCGAAGGCCTTGAGGTGGCCCCAAGGCCTTGAGGTGTCCCAAAGACCTTGAGGTGGCCCGAAAGCCTTGTTGGACTGAATTCCTTGGGTGGCCCAAAGGCCTTAAAGGACTCGAGGTCCAAACTGGTGGCCTGAAATCCCAAACGGATGAATAGTTCTGGCTGCTACAGTACAAAACAGTGACTACTACAGTACCCTGGAAATATTTCTCCACCTGGTTTTGAACTCAGGTCTCTTGGATTCACTTTCTGAGTCCTCACCAATTGGGCCGAGGCTCTTGTTCCCCTTAAGGTAAGTCTATATCTCCCCTAAGAGAATTAATATTGGCCTTTTAAGTGGGAGATGAAGTATGGTCATCTATCACTCCCACACTCCCCTAAATTAAAATGGGTTTATTCCCTTAGAATCTTCACTCTTTATAGACTCCTAGGGAATGAGATTAGTTTTAAATCACAAAGTAATGCTAAATTAAATTATAAAACCTCAAAAGTATAACATAATTTAATTATATGTGCATCCATTTTATCATTCTCACCCTTCCCATGAATACCTAGTTATTCATGAATAGTATCTAAAGTATCATGAATAAACTATGTTTTTTAGGGATGAAATAGATAATTTAGTGATAAAATAAAATTTTAATATAAAAATGGATACATATACTTATTAATCTTGTGATCAGCATATGAATTTAGAATTACATGGAAAATAGATAAAAAGAAAATGAAATCTTAACTGTGAAGTATCATGGTTGAAGACGACCATTCTTTTCCAATCTCACTTCTGATACCAAATAGATATATCCCACTTTCCTCCTCTATTATATTTATACTTTATTACTAGTCCTCCCTAGTTCTATGTAAGTCTGGACTCTCAGTCCTAGGGTCTCTTCTTTTAATAGCAACATCCTACTCAATTTATAGGGATATTTCCCTCAGTATTTGAATTTTTAATTTTTATTATCCCTCTATTTTCATTCTATTTGGACTTATCTTATCTCATCCAAATTATCCATGATAGAGAGGGTATTGGGACTAGTAGGATCTTATCCTGTATAAATCTATTTGAGTTTGATCACTTGCCTCAGCCTATTATCCTATTCTTAGGGAGTGTTTCCAACTCCTAAAGTATAGAAACATTATATATATGTGTTTCTTTTAAAAAAATCACCTAATAATTATTATATAATTCATGGATATGTGAAACAGTTTAGGTATTTGAAAAATAAAATAAATCCTTACTACGATGTGGATTGCGTTTCTACAGCACAACCTTTCTTAATTTTACAAATCCATGAATGGACTATGGTGTAGTGTTTTTTACATGGCTATAGACCTTATATTACTCATTTTCTCACCATTATATTTCTAGGCATGTTTGTGGCACAACCAGATCCCTGTAGGGAAGCTTCATTTTCCTCTTAAAACTCAATTTTACCATTTTTTTTCACCCCAACAGTGTAGTGCAGGGGATGCTATGTAATGGATTTTTCACCGAAATATACTTCCAATCAATAGTGAATCTAGTTATCTTGTTCCATATCCTCTTCAGGCTTCTCTGGCCCATGATATAGCATCAACACAATGTTATAGCTCGCATTATCTTCATTCGAGCAATAGTGTCTATGGTATAGTGGATGGTACATAGTGCACCGTATCGTGTATCGGTTCAAGATTTCATGACGCTACGATTCAAGGATGAATACTATGACATAGAAATTATAAGATGTACAATGGACCCTGAGATCCCTTTTATCGATCATGGAGGTTCCACAGTGCATCAGCAGTGGCTTGTATCATAAATTTTGTACAAGGACGGCGACACATAGACACACCCTGAACAATGCCATATCGATAAGTGCACAGTACCTTGGGTATTTTTGCATCCCACTTTAGTCTTCTTAATGGGTGACCTCTCTTTTATAAATGATTCCACATCATACTCAACTTATAATCCTAATATGAGGATGGGCTCCTGTATACACATCACACACCACATATGGATCAGTTTTGGCACACATGGTCTTGATGAGCTTTAGAACAACCTATGCATGTGCTCTCAATGCATGGAATGGACTTCCTCTTACCGCCCATGAAGGTATTCCTCTTGGTCTTTCTTCTCTAGTTGACCCCTTTGGGGTTGGATAAGTGGATTTCACCCCCTTAGGTTGAGGGATGGATGGGCTAGAAATTTGTTTTTCTAAGTCACCCTTTGTAATTTCCACCATCACATCACACACAAATACTCACCAAAAATATAATAAGGTTAAAAAAATAGGTATTTTTCTTTGTTTTTTATTTAATTTCCAAAAATTTCATAAAAAAATAAAAAGTAAAGAAAAAGTTATTATTATTAATTAATTAATGGGTATTATAAATAAAAAAGAGATATTTAGAAATCAAAATTTTACAATGTATATATAAAAACTACCTTGTCAAAGGAAAATTCCCAATCTGAATCCATTAATCTTTGGTTTTCTATCCTTGTTCCTATTGAGAATCTAGAATATCCATATAAATAAATATCTCATGTTTAGAGAGTTTCATGAATATAGAAAACCTATTCATAAAGAAATTTGGTATCCATGGGCATGTTTTCTAAATTTGGATGTGTCATAAGAAAATATGTCAGTACTTTCCATTTGACTGCCATTTTTTGTATGAATTAGATATTGAACTGATATTGAACTACTGGAGAATAACCTCCCACCATGAAAAACATTTATTCAATGTTAGAATATTGAGGATATGGTTTATTAGGTCGATACAAAAGACCAAGTGGGACTCATAATGTTATATGTAGTGATTCGGCTTCTAGATCATGAAGATCAATATAATGAAATTCTTCTCAATGTTATAATATTGATTCTCAATATCTAGTGTGGTTATGCTAAGATAATAGAGAATGTTTTATTTTCAAGCGTTATTTTTATATGAGAGAAGGGAACCAAGTGATTTCACCAAATACACCAAATAGAGAATGAGTCTCTTTTCTTCAATAGGAAATATTAATACTAGTGGGTTTGATATATACTACTTGAAATTGTTGAAAAATTCCTAGAAATATTCTCCCCCTTGATCGGTGACTCCCTTCTTCATGAAATTAGTGAAGGGTAGACACTTACGTAAAAGGTTTTCAATGAATCTTTCGATATAGGAGAGTCATCCTTGAAGCCCTATAAATGATTTTAGATTTCAGAGAATTGCAATTTTAAGGATCACCTTGGTCTTTTTAGGTTCAACTTTGATATCATTATGGTGTACCACAAAGTTGAGAAACATTCCTGATGTCACCCTAAAATCTCACTTTAGGGGGTTCTTTTTCAGTTTGTATTGTCATATTTTGTTGAAAATATCTCAATATTAGTAATATGATCACAACATTATTGATATTGGACCACCAAATCATCCACATAGCATTCTATAGTATTACCTAGAAAGGGGTTGAAAATACAGCGTATGGAATACTGATATGTGTAACTAGTGTTCCTAAATCCAAAGGAAATTACTTAGTAGAATTATACTACTTGAGGATCCCTAAAATCAGTATCCTCCTCATATTCAGGGGCCATCCTGACCTAGTTATATCCAGAATACCCATCCATGAAGGATAGGTACTAGAAACCAGTAGTTTCATCAATCAAAAGTTCTATGACCGGGATTGGGAACTCATCCTTTGTAAAATGACAGTTGATATCCCTAAAGTCAATGCACACTCTAATTTTCCCATTTTTATTCTTAAAGGGGACAATGTAGGTAATCCATTTTAGGTACTAAACAACCCAAATATATTTGGATTTTATGAGCTTATCAAATTTAACTTTAACCTTAACAGTATGAGTCATATGAATACTCCTAGATGCCTACTTGTAATTATAATGATCTTTAGGAAAACCCAAATGATGGGTGGCCACATAAAGATCAAGCCCAATAATTTCAGTGTAATTATAGAAAAATATATCTTGATGTTTTTTTAATAAATATATATTTTCATCATGTTTCTCAATAAACATAGTGGAACTGATCAATTTCAATGGAAGTAGGTGATGAAGTATTTATTTCAGGACTGGGAGACAGTGTGGGGTCATTCTTGTCATTTTTGAATTATGTAGAGGAGTCTCCATGTCCTAAGAGTGTTGATGTATGAGAATAATTTTTGGGATCATTCTAGTTATTCTCTCCCTCTTCTCCATCTATCTAAATTTTGATGAAAATAAGAGATGAAAGGATATTCTCTGGGCTAGAAAACAATGTGAGGGAATTTTTTTTCTTCTGTAAATGATGAGGAGACGTCTCCGAACATCAAAAGTGATGATGTGTAAGCATTATAATTAAGAGTATCATGGATATTCTCTCTTTCTTATTAGATATTGTCAGGATAAGATGAAGTGTTGACATCTTGAGATTTAGGATATTTCATTGGGGAAAATTCATTTCCTGCTAGTAATGTAGGGGTGTTTTATGATTCATATGATGAGGCAAGGATTTACTTAGATTCTTGAGATGAAATGGGAGAATAATCATCTAGGGAATTACCATTGTGATCAAGATTTCATCCTTCCTCCATGAAATAAAACTCAACTAATACCATTGATATCATGAATATGGGTGTATATGTATCATATTTAGTAGTTATTACCTCAATTTGGTTTATAGGCAATACATAATCTTCATTGACCTCATGAAATGGGTTAATTTAGGCCATCTCCAAAATGTTGGCAGTGGTGATGTGGATGAAATCACCTATATTAGGTTATTTTACCTATCTCTAGTGAAATCCCACATTTAAGTACTAAGAATCATTAGAATAAAAACGGGTTCCATCACCAAGTAGCACACAATATTTTCCATTAATGAATTATTTAAGGAACTAGTGATATGATGAGGGAATTATTGCGTGAAAATAAATTCATGGTATTCCCACTAGGATATTGGAATATGTATCCTAATGAATAACCATAAACTCAAAATTAGAAACAAGGTCTCAAAACTATTATCTAATATTGATTCACTCAAGGATATTTTGCTTAGTTTTTTCATACCATTGGATTTTCAAAGTAGAGGGAGACAAATCAGCTTCATTATGGTCTAAGCATTGAAGTGCCAAAATTGGTATGTGATTGATTCTGAAGCTATTTTCAATGAGATCTTGGTGAATTTCAACACCATCCAACTTTCCAAATTTGTACAATGTCCTAATATGTCTCTGTATGATGGTATCACTATCTTTATCTATGAAGTAGATGACTTTGTGTCACTCATTTGGGTCGGTATCTAAAAGATATACCTCAGTGACAGTGACCTCAGCTTCAAATTCTTGAATTCTTAGGAGAGCCTCAACAAGTGTTTCCTAGAGTTACTTTGATAAATGGATGTAATCTAGGATCAAAATATTGGATGGAACAATGAATATCAAATTCAAGATTTCATATTTTTGGTCTAGAGGTTTATTGTTTCCTGCATGAGACTGGTCCTTGGTCTGAGTCTTAGGGGTTGAGGTTGTCTATGCTGGTGGATGCCTTCCCTAGTCAGATCTTAATGAAATCTTGGTCATTTATAGGTTAGAATGATATATTATTTCCACATTTTCACATTGAGTGTATATAATTAAATTTTACAATTTTTATTATAATATAAATGGGCTTGAATGATCCCTAGATGTTTTAGAAGTAGATTGGTATTCCTGTTGAGCCCACTGGAGTGTATTCCTATGGGTCTCTGCAATATATATGGTCTTGAAAAGCATGTGCCCTAAATTATGAATGTCATGTAAATTTTTTTGCCTTTAACCCCATTGGCCTTGATGACCTCTTCCTCCTGCTCCCTGACATGATAGGGGAACTTGGGATTATAAGTACCTTATTTATTAGAGAAGTATCTACCAAGTTAATCACATTATAAGAGTTGTGTTGAAACTCTTCATCTAACAAGGAGTCTGTTTGAGGGTTCAATACCCATTGAATCATTAGGTGATCTGGCACTCATCCTCTTAATTTGAGGGAATTAAATTTAATAGGGTTTAAACCAAATTAATCCTTAAAATTAATTTATCCTCTTATGTTTCCTTTTTATTAATCCAATTTCATTAGTTCATATAGGACTGACTCTTTGATGAATGTGGTGTTAAAGAAGTCATCTCATTTTCCACAGAGTAAGTTGGGGTCACATATAGTTGATCCAATTATTCCCTGATAATGGAATGTGCATGGTTAACTATCTTTCTAGTCATACAATCATTAAACATTTGTGAAACCATATTCAGGATCCTCTACTATTCCCCTTATTATTTTGATTTGATGGTGGAGATGAAGGAAACTTGTGTGAGTGGATTGCCCAAATTTACAGGCCTAGAATCCACCATGTTTTAAAGGATTTATTTAAATAAAAATCACTCATGGATGGTATGACCTAACCTGATTAGGATACCTGGACTATGGAAGATTTAGTAAAAAAATCCCATATGTGCAATGAAATACTCAAGAACATTCTCATCTCAAAAATAATAAACTCTATTCTTTTGATCTTAATATGGTGTGCATGTAACACCTAAAAATTTTATTTTATAGGAATACTATTCTTGATATCTTTCTTAATTCATGAAACTGAGATTTAAGAGAATTTTTATTTACTATAAAAATATTAAAAGTTTTAAATTTGACTATTATAAACTATCCGTTAAATTGGAGGTATGAATAAGAATAACCACATTATGAAAAATTAGTATAAATGTTTTAAATAATGAAAATGTATTGATTGATTCACAATAAGTAAGTACTCAATTTTGAGTAAAGTCATTTTATGCTTCAAAAATACATTTTTATGAAAAATGGTTTTAATTTCTTTCTATGAGATTATTATAATTAATTTATTCCACTTTTAGAAATTGTATTTGATAAAAAATAAATAATTTTAAAAATTATAATATCAAATTTATTTTAGGGTGAAATTTTGGGAATTTTCTAAAATGATTAATTTTTTAGTGAATAGTGAAAAATGTCAATTTTATAGAAAACTATATTTTCCATTCAATTATTTACAAAGTATCATTTTGTTTTGAATTAATTTTAATATTAATATCATTATAATTGACATTATGCTGTATTTTGGTAAAAAAAATCTTAAAAATTCATTTTCCTAGAAAATTGTTTTTCATCACATTTTTTGGGTTTTTTTTAATAGGCCAAATTTATTTTTTATCATTATGAATAGCAATTGTGGTAAATATTTTTCACCTTGCTAAGGGTAAATCAGGTAATTAAGGTTAAAAATAATCTGATAAGGCTATAAAAATCTATATAACACCTACCTTATTTCAATTGGATTATTTTAGTTTAGTAATACTCATCCAATATTCTAAAATATGTAATTTTGGTGTCATTTGCCTTTAATAAAGGCATTTATATTATTTTAAGTGAAATAAAATTCCAAAATGTCACTCTATCCCTTTAAATTTCTCTAATATATTCACATAGGTATAAGAAGATATTATCAATGAATCTTAAATTTTATTTTTAACATAATTAATTTATTTTTATGATGGTTATTTATTTTTAAATTTTAGTGATGGTATAATTACCTTAAAGGCTTATACAACATAGACGCAATGCATGTTCAAGTGGTAGAAAAATATAAGTAAATGATTTTAAAAACTTAAAAAGTAAAATTTTTGAATGAATTATGGTTTCATTCAAATTTTATGGTTAATAATGTATAATTTATGGTGAAAGAGTTTATGTTAAAATTCCATGCCTATCTTGATCTCTTTAAATTAAAAATATTTGAATAGTTCTTAAAATGACATTAATGGAATTTTATGTTAAAAATATATTATTAAATTATTTAAAAAAAATGCTGAAGTAGGAAAAGGGATATGGGATATGGTCAAAAAATATATATCATGAACATTATTGTGTCGATTGTTACCTTATAAGTAAATTTATGACCCTTTATTATTGAATACATTATTACAATAACTAAGGTTAAAATTGGTTAACAAAGGGGTTAAATCAAAAGATAATATTTAAAGTATCATATAAAACTATTAAAATTTTATTTTATGAATCCATTTTAACCTTAAACTATATTATATTTAAAAAAAAATTACTTGGTTTCACTTATATATGAAAAATAATTTATTATATATAAATCTTTTAAGTAATTCCAAGTGTGTCATTTCCTTCACTATAAAAGGAAACCACCTTTACTCTATTATTCACACCACATTGAGCTACTTATCTCAAAAAAACCCTATGAAAACATCATAATCTAAGTTTATGAGGTTTTTTTATCCTCAAAAGACCATCCCTAGGGTCATTGAGAAGATATCCAAAGGAGGTTTCTCAATGAATATGTATAACTCTTAACTGAGTACTTTCAATTTTATTTCTTCTTACACATTCTATAAACCTATTTTATCCATCATAAAATGATTAATCCAGAATCATAAATATATTTATATATTATTATGATTGTGTAATAACCATTTTCCACCTTCTTTCCATCAAATAATAAATGAAAGTATCCCTCATGCATACGTATGGACTACTACCTCCACCTAGAAATATGATTCATTTTCCATAACCATATTTAATGTTTGGTTATTATGATATATTTAATTAATATATATGATATTTATGATATAATAATGATTCTATAAATTTGAATTATTATTTTTATTTCTTTTGTTACATCCATCAAAAAGTGGAAACATCACTCGTGTGTGCGTACAGATTATCATCTCCACGAAGTGATGTAATTAATTTTTTATCACCGCTTTATATGAATAGATGTAAAGATATATATAATGATTAAATATGATACTTATGAAATTATTAACATTCTTGAGATAATTTAACCATGATCAAAGTACAAATATTGGAACTACCAAATCAAAACAAGCATGAAAAACGAAATAGTTATCACCGAGAAGAGTGATTTTAATAAATAATTGTTAATAAACGGGTGATAAGATGTTATAAGTAAATAATATATTGAATTATATGAATTAATATTTTTATTTAAAATATTTCTAATAAATATATATATTATACAGGATTTTTTAATGCATATTAAGTAAGATGATACCTGAGGTAAGGGTTTCTGATCTCGCTTTAATTTTTGTAAGATATATGCCACATTCACCACTTTTTTCTTTTATGTAGTGTATATAATATCCATTAATGTATTTTATGATTATTATTTATAAAATTATGGGGGATTATAAATCTATATATTTTTATCTCTTTCATGAGATTTTGATTTGGATATTTCCAAAACGGTAATGGTTTATGTTACAATCTCACTTTCTTTTTGGATTGTATATGATAAATTTACATTGAGGTAAATTTTATGAATATTACCCTTTAAACACCATATGTTTTATTCTCCTTTTTTTATTCACATAATTTTCAAGTAACATTACCATTTTCCTCTCTTTTTTACTTTAATTGATCAAGAAAATGCTTCTAAGAAAAACCAACTTTATTTATTATTTGGTTGGGAATATTTTTATTCTATGTTCATATTCTCTTTAAAATGATTTAAATAATGTTTTTTCTATTATAAAATTATTTAATAAATTCATTTATACCCATATTCTACTTTTAATAAAAAAAGGATTTTCTTTTCCTTTTATGAACAAGGTAATTTTTACCAATAGTGTGAATAGAATATTTGTTTTAATGAGTATGGAATGAATGGAATTTCAAACCATCATAAACTCTCAATAATTTAAAGCTTAATTTATAATTTTCCATTTTTATTTTCAAATAAAGTTTATTTTATAATATTTTTGAAATTTTTGGATTTTAAATAATTTATTTCAAAATGACAAAAATTATTTTCCTCAAGAAATATTTCAGTGATATTTTAAAATAATTTTTTATCAATGATAACATACTTTTATGTTAATTATTATTCACTAGGGATATATTCTAATGATACCATCCACTTCCTTTCTCTGGATGGTTTATAATGAATAATATTTATTTATGATTCTATGAAACCTATTACTTGCCTATGGGTTGACTAAGTTAAGATGAAATATATCTAAAACCCATTTATTTTACATAGATTATATAATGATACAATGATTAATGTTTTATAATCTTTTGTAACATTTATGGTTTAATGTTATGTGGTGGTTAGGTCCATTATATCCCTCTAATGCATTTTTTAAATATGGATAACTCATTATATAACTAAATTATGTGTGACCCTGATTTCATATTCAAAAAATTATGCATAGACCTTTTTTAATGTCCATAAGGTTATGCATGGTCATATTTGTATGTCTATAAGTTTATTCATATACCTGGTTTTATGTCTATAAGTTTATGTATGGACTTCGTTTTCTATCCATAAGTTTATGTGAGTACCTGATTTTAGGTCCTTAAATTAATGAGTGAACCTATTACTATCTATACATGTTCACAATGTTATAAATTTGTTTTTTTCAACATTCCTAAGTTTATGACACACTCACATGGATCATGTTTAATTATTTATAATTCCAAACTCCTAGGAAATTTGGTTTTTGTTAGAATAAATCCTTATTCCATGAATCATGATTTATGATTTATGAATTGATTATGTATGAATTTATTATATTATGTTCATATACTCATACCCATATTCTTACTTATGATCATTAATTGATATATCCCTTGTTTACCCTTACTGAACATCTAAGATCACCCTTTATAATGTTTCATTTTCCCCCAATTATGATTCATGATGTTAAACAAATTATTTCTAGAAAGGTTTTATGTGTGAATAATTTTATGAGAGATATTGAAAAATTATTTTAAAATAATAAAATATTAGAATACTCATAAAAATGATCACTTGAAGACATGGTTATTGTTAGGTTAGAGTTAACCTAAAAGGTCCTTGGGTATGTAAGTGATCCAATATTTTTATTTCATTTTTTATCTTTTGGATGACTAAAATTAGGTCATTTTTATCGATATCAAATCTAGAAATGTAAAGATTATTTTTTTAGCATCAGATCCCAGAGTGAATTTTTGGGACTATTATAGTTTCTATAGAATAAGGGTTTAGAAAACTTTGAATATTAGGATTTTTTTATGATATTTTGAATTAATAGTTATGGATACTATCATGGATTTATATATTTAAGGTTGATCATAATTTCAAAGGCATAGATACACCTTTATTGAGGTTTTAAGTAATATGATTTTAAAGTGATTAATGATATTTTGGGAGACATTTTATTGGGTTGAGGTACAATTAACCCTTAGGTGTATCATGTGATTTAACATGAAGGATTATCTAGGAATAATGCTATTACATTTTGGGGATGTAATCTAATTATTATAATATAATCATTGAGGATATTGAGGTTATTTCAGATATAGGGTTAGTTATTTTTGGAATGATTTAATTTAAACTTTGGGTATTATTGTTGAATTTTGGAGATTAATATATTATTATTCATATGAAGGTTTATTCATTTTGGGTATTATATTATATTGTTCTAACCATTTTGGTTTTAGTAAAGATAAAAAGAAAAACTTTTCATATTTTTATATTTCTCAAGTTCAATAAAAAATTTATTATAGTGCTTCAGACATTAAATATTCATACTCGTCATTTAGAGTAAAAGATGAGATAAATGTGGAAACTGATTGAAGAAACACAATGAAATGATGAAATCTCATTTATGGATTTAAAGAAAATAAAATAATTATATTTCCTTATTTTTTGATTCTAGGTGGTAAATTAATTCCTCAACTCTTGGAAAAAGATATTGAAATAAAAAAATATCCTATTACCATTATTTCTAATGAATTTATGGTCTTTTTTACACCTAATTGGTTTATGGTTTTTTAGTTATTGAATTTCTCATGATCAATGTTCATTATCACTCTCCATCATTATTTGGACATTATTTTTTATTCCATGTCCATATTTTCACTTCCCACTAAGGTTCACCAATTTGGAATCTTCATTATGTGTTATTTCATATGACCTTCATATTTTTATTTCTGTCTTTTCAAAAGGAATTTTTATTAACCCTTTTTACAATGTGAATTTTAAACAAAGGTATTTTAAAATTTTAAACCCTTGATTATCGAGCTCAAGATAAAATTATGAGGATAAAATTTCTTTAAGGGGTATAATTTAACACCCAAAAAACAGTTTAAAGGAATACTATGATTGATATCTTTCTTAACATACAACACTAATCTTTAAATGAATTGAAATATACTATAAAAATATTACAAGTTTTAAATGCGACTATTATAACCTAGCTATTAAATTAGAGGTATGAATAGGAATACCCACATTATGAAATATCTATATAAAGTTTATATATAATTTAAATTTATTAATAAATTCATATTAAATAAGTACTCAATTTTTAATAAAGTAATTTTATACTTCAAAAATATGTTTTCTTCAAAAATGATATTTATTACTTTTTTGTGAGAGATTATTATAATTAATTTCTGCCAATTATTTAAATTATATTAATTAAAAAGGATAAAAAATTTTAAATTATAATATCAAAATTTTATGAGGGTGAAATTTTGGTAATTTTATAAAAATGTTAATTTTTCAATGATTAGTGAAAAAATATTGATTGTATAGAAAAATGTCTTTTCCATTCAAGTAATTAAAAAGTACCATTTTGTTTTGAATTTGATTTAAAATTTCATTAGTTAATTTTGATTAAAAATAATCCAATTAATTTCATTTTAATTGACAATATGCTTAATTTTGGTATACAAATGTTTTTATACTTAAAAATACATTTTCTTGGAAAACCATTTTTCATCGCTGTTAACACTAAAAAATACATTATACAGGAGATTTTAAAGAAGGTATGATCATTTCCAGGTGATTCAAGGAAAAAATCCCAAAATCCATCTACGGGATTGAATTCATGAAGATCAATGACCTTCATAAATCTTAATCATCGAGAAGGTCATTGACCATGTGCAGGTTTAGTTGGTAACCTCTGCAAAGCGTATATCTATTCACAGAACACCTATTCCATAGAAAAAGTAATAATATTCCATTAAGGGCTCTATATTTTCTGAAAATTATTCTATTTCCTTATATGATCCTATAAATATCTCCCCACTTTCGAAATTTATGGGCATGCAACCATTGTACTTTTGAAAAAGGCTCTGAATTCGTGAAACTCAAACCTTCATGAGTGAGAGAGGATATGGATTCCTAGAGGTAGTCATATTTCATAATTTAACTCCCATGGATTATTTAGAACCTCAAACCATGGTGGATATTCCTTTCATGAAGGTCCATGTCCTTCATGTAATAATAAATCCATATTTATCTCTTTTGGTTTCATGAGATAATTATTCGTCGCAAAATCAACCCCATGGGAACCAAGACATCACTTCAAGGTAGGGTCACCCTATTTTGTAAAAGATGAACCTTCACAAAAACCCTTCCCTTCAAAAATCCTCCAACCTTTATGACACCCCAACCTTAGTGAAACCCATCCATCAAGCCTCCCCATGGTATCTCCTTTCATTCAACACCATTTCATGAAAGCTGAGTGTCTAGAGACCCTATACCCATCCAAAATTGGTTCATTTTCACCCCAAATTCCCATTTTACTGGTATCATAAACCCTTAAGTTTACCACCTTTTCTTGAATCATGGCCTGGACCATTACCATTCCTTTTTCTCCTAATCATTAGCACCCTAATTTTCCTTGATCCTAAGCATAGGCACCCTAATGTTGGGATCCCTGATTGCCACTCCTCTATGGAAGTTTTTACATCTTTCCCAACCCCAAGGTTCATGACAAGTCACTAGTGCAAAAATACTTTTTAGCGTCGGTTTTTTTTAATTTTTGACGTCGGTTATAAACCGACGTCTTTATAGGCGACGTTAAAAATATAGTTTTCGCATCGGTTTATTAGAAACCGATGTGAAAAATAATTCACTTATGAGTTTCGGCATCGGTTTTATATAAAACCAACACCGAAACTACATTTAGACATGATTTTCGGCGTCGGTCTTTTAAAAAACCGACGCTGAAAACTGAGTCGACTAGGTTTTCGGTGTTGGTTTTATAGAAAACCGACGCCGAAAATGCGATTTTCCGCATCGTTTTTCAGGAAAACCGACGCCGAAACTACATTTATATAGGATTTTCGGCATCGGTTTTATAAAAAACTGATGCCATAGAAAACTTTCGGCATCGGTTATTGGAAAAACCGACACCGTAAATAATTTTTTTTTAAAATATTCGGCATCAGTTTTTAAAATAACCGACGCCGTAAATAAAAAAAAAATTATAAAATATTTATAATTTCTCCTCCAAAAAAATCGGAACCCTGAAAAAAAATGGAGTATACAAAAACAATAAAACAATTTTTGCAGAGGCACTTGAGAAAACTCGAAGTAAAGCAGAATTAAAATACACGTACCTGAAATATACGACATGCTCATTGTTGGTTATTAGGTATGAAATCACTTGAACTGATTGGCATGCACTATTACTAAATAAAAATAATCTAGACTTCCTGTTTCAATGAAAAGCAGTAATAAAGATTTGTAATAATGGAATATATGATTCATAATTGATAGTAGTGGGTAGAAAATCTATAATAGTTTGTGCTAGAACCGACAAACTAAATCTATTTCATCTTTAAAAAATAATTTTCTAGTATGAATCATTTCTAGGAATCTATTAATCCAATGAATCCCTCAATTTCACAATAAAAAAACCCTGGAAATATTCATCATACATTTGTAGAGTTCAAGTTCAGTTTCTTAGTATATCACATCTCCCTCAGCACATAGTAATTTTGCTGAAAGATTCTAATCAAATAACTAAGCGGGTAACTTTGGATGCTGGAATGATGGTAGTATTTACTGAGCACAACTAAACATACCTGCATGGTGCATTTTCTTGATCTAACCATACTCAGTATCAATCATTGTGAGTTTCCTCCCATAGATAACACCAATTCTGTCAAAACAGTAATGAAACTAACCAAGGAGATGTGCGTGAAAAAATCAATCCAAGATATTACTGCAATGAATAAACATTAAATGAAAATGTGTAATTTATTTGAATCATTCATTTTTTCACAAAGCAAATTACCAAAATGATATGTTACGACCCCTGATCAAAATTCCAGGAACACTCAGCTGATACAACCTCTTCCTCACCTCCCCCACTGAAGATGTTGGGGGTGTCTCTTCACCGTAGGATCCCCACCACCCCCAACCTCAGGTTTTTATATTTGATCTGTATAGACGTGCATTATCCATTCACTATTATTATTTGTTTAAGTTATGGAATAATATAGAAATAAGTTTGAGTGCAAAAAATAGGTGAGAAGATTGAAATCAAATGTAGATTGAAGAGACATAAAGAAACATACCTTAAAAATTGACGCCTTCTATTTTATCTTTGTGCAAACCCACTATGCGTTGTTTCAGGGATTATGTGATATGCTTCTCGGCAATCATTTTCCGATATTTATTTGCATAAAAAATAAAAAGGCCTAGAAGATATTGATGTGAATGCAAGGGAGACAATTTTTAGTGTTTGTGAATGTTATTTCGCTATACGAATCTCTATGTTTATGATCTAAGTACCACCCTCCAGATCTGTCACTATACAGACAAATGATTTTAAGAAATAATAATGAAAATAAATATAATAACTAATTCTGAATTAAAATACACGTACCTGAAATATACGACATGCTCATTTTTGGTTATTGTTGAAGCATTCATTTGATTATTAGTAGGTTCAATAAAACAGTTTTTGCAGAGGCACTTGAGAAAAATCAAAGTAAAGCAGAATTAAAATACACGTACCTGAAATATACGACATGCTCATTGTTGGTTATTGTTGAAGAATTCATTTGATTATTAGTAGGTTCAAACACCTAATATATCATAAGAGTTAGTTTTTTAAACCCATATGTATTATTATTTAAAAATATTAGTATATACATACCTCAAATCTTAATCAGACTTAACAAAAATTCTGCAAAAGTAGATTGAATATGGATCATATCAGATTGGGAATAAGACTGTGAATCATTGAATACCTACAATAATATTGAATGATATGAAATTAATAAATAGAAGAAAGTGGAAGAAAATATATAAAAAAATTAATACAACTAACCTTATGAAAATCAGTAGTTTCCCCAGTTGTGATTATCTCGTACATAAATCGTAGAATATAATAACCACATTCAACATGTCCATTTTGACGATGACACTGCAGTTATAAAACATTTAACTAATAATAAAAACCAATATATAACAAAAATATAAAAAATAATTACCTGTACTTCCACATATTTGATTTTCGTTGGTTTCTTTTCCTTTGTAAAATGTTTCCATGAACTGCATTTTTTTATATAAGAACTAATAAAACTTGTGTAAACAATTAAAATTAAACTTAACAAACTTATAAAAATAAAAAAAACAACTTACCTGTTTAATAAGTTTGAAAATGGTTTACGCACTTTTCCTAATAAAGAGCAAAACCAATATAAGGTGCATTCATTTGGGCAAAATACGCCTAACATCCAATGCCCCCTATAATACAAAAAGTTCACAATTAATGACATTATAATGATCATGAGTTCAAAATTATGTTGATGTTCTTACTTATCAAGAAATGGAAAAAACTAGCACTGAATCTCTGTTTGTGATAATCTCTCGGATATATATTGAACTCTTTCATCATTCTTCACATGTTTGACTTCCAAGGAAATGTACTCTGGGTCTATAAAGCTGTAAATTCTTGTAGTTTCATTTTGTAAAAGAATCTTATGTAGATACCTAATTTAAAAATAAAATATAGTTAGTCAATGACATAACAATATTTTATTAAAGAAATAGCAATTCAAACGTCAATTTACTTACATGGAAAACAATTGCACCACATTCATCCCGATCTCTTTAAAATTAACTAAATTCATGATATATTCTTTCAATATTCTCAATTTATAATTTCTTCCACATATATCGAGCGTCATCCAAAACTCATAGATAAAATTCAAGGAAGAAGAGGACTCAGATAATCTTTTCAACCCATAAGAAATATCAGAAGTATCTACAGCCAACTGTTTCTGAACATTTTGTTGCATTTGTACAGTTTCTTTTGCTTTCAGATAATCATATATAAGTTAAATTTCAGAAAACATTATAAGTAATTTGGAATCATTTGTAATTAATATTTAAAAAAATGTATACCTCATGTGAAATATAACGAAGAAGTGCAGTTGGCCAAAGTAAAAAATGGCCCATACATTCCCCAACACTGGTGATCTCCACAGAAGGAAATGGTAGTAGAGCGGTAGGATCTATAATAACAAGTATTGATACTATAACCTGACCTATCTGCATAGGCTGATGATGTACCGAGTCCCCCAAAAAATACACTTGTCCTAACGCAACAATATGTACATGAGGATTTCCCGCAAACAACTCACAATATAAGGCTTGATCCGAGGGAGGAGGTGGAGGATCAAAGTTAGCAGGTGGGGCAGGGTAGTCAGGGTGAGCAGGCTGAGAAGTCATAAAAATGAAAAGGGTATATTAGTGTTTAAAATTTATAACATAGAAAAATTGATTAAAAATTAAATAAAATAATATACCTCGGAAGGCTGCCCAGACGGGGCAGGGTAAGCAGATGGGGCAGGGTAGTCCGGGTGAGTAGGCTGAGAATGTTGAAAAATGAAAAAGTTATATCAGTGTTTATAATTTATAAAATAGAAAAATTGATGACATGTAAATAATATACCCCGGAAGGCTGCCCAGACGGTGCTGGGTAAGCATATGAGGTAGGGTAGTCCGAGTGAGTAGGCTGAGAATGTTGAAAAATGAAAAAGTTATATCAGTGTTTATAATTTATAGAAAAGAAAAATTGATAACAAGTAAATAATATACCTCGGAAGGATGAGAAGACTGTGACTATCTTTCAAGTGTTCTAATAAATCCTTCTGTACTACTACTTGAATTTGATCACCCATAGACCGTTTCATATCCTGCAGCTCTTCTTTTAAGGATTTGATTTCTGGGTCTCTTGATTACTTACTCTTACCAAAAACCTTCCAAATACTAACACCCGCCTGATATCCTCTAACATGGCCGGGGTGTCTGCCTTTCCCAAAGTAGTGGATAGGATATCCATCCTACCCTCGGGGATAAAAGAGCCATGTGTCTCTTTCTCCTGAAGTTCATCCTGAAATTAAAAATAAAAAATTTATATTAGTTTTTATAAATTATAAAAAAGGAAAATTGTTAACAAAGAAATAATATTTACTTACAATTCTATCAACCACTGGATGAGATTTGTCTGTAAGATATTTTTCATTTTTTCTTCTTCTTGCTCGTTTCCATTTCTCATGGAGAGTGAGAGGAGATGGAGGACCATACTGGACCTCTTCTGAACCACTACTTGATCGATCTCTTAATGCTTCAAATTTTTCTTCAATCATTTTCTGCTCCAAATACGAGTACCCTCCACGTGATAAAGTATGAGGGTATACGTTTTTCAACTGGATCTCTTGATGAGATCTCCTGGAGTCCTGTTACATAAAAATAAACTACTAAGTAATAAGGAAAATATAGCATAAATTTTAAAATATAAAACAATTACAATACCTAAAATTTCTCTTCCTGATGACTGTCAACAAATCGCTTCCATGTTTCTTCATCTATATATGGATACTTAAGACATGGGCTTTCAAACCTTCTCTTTCCAAAAACATAATTTTTCGTCAGTTTGTTTTTAAAATCTCTCCATCGAACTGCCGCTAAAGAGAGATTTCTTTTCCTAATTTCTTTGGTTTCCTCAAAATTGAATTTCATCTGTAATTGAAAAAATTAAATATGTCATTTAAACTGTATAATATTAAAAAAATGAGATAAAATAAATAAATAAAGATATTTTACCGTCACGGCCTCCCAAAGTTGTTGCTTCGCCGTCCTGTCCACTGACTTCCAATCAGGATATAAAATACTAATCCTGCAACGGCTCTGCATTGCTATATAACTGACAAACTGAACTGCATTTGGGACAACTACATTATTATTATCATCAAAATATATGTGTTCTTTGTTATCATCATGAGCAAGTGATAGTTTTGGTAAACGTGTAATACCACGTTTACCAACTAGAGAACTTGATTTTTGAGTAGTAACTGGAGAAGTCTCCTCCACCGAGGACGCATCAGTAGTCCTGCAATTTTTTTTTGTAAATTAACAGTTTTATTTCATTAAATAAGTATATTACTGAATATTTAATAATATTTCAAAATAGATATACCTCGGTAACTGCTCCTCTCTATCTGTATCTGACATTGCTACTAGAAAGTTTAATGAAATTTTGTGTACCTGCATATCATTAGAAAACTGAATAATTAGAAACAAGGAAGACAAAAATAAATATGTAAAAATAGAGGCATGCATTTGTAAGTTTTAAAAATAGACACAAAATATAAATATTTACCAGAAAAATTAGGAGACTAATTTAGTGTTTTGCCACATCCCTTCATCATGATCAGCACGTACTGCATGCACTATGTCTGTCTTATATTCATTGTAATCATATGAAAATTGCGTAATAGATGAATAAGGCTCATGTAAATCACTAGAATCATTAGAATCATCCTCATCACCCAAATGGTATCTTTTCCCTTGCAAAACAACTGACCACTGATCATTTGATGGATCAATGACATAAAATACTTGTTTTGCATGTGTCATCAAGATAAATGGTTCCTCATTGTGATTAAATCTTTTCAAATCAACCAGTTTAAACCCATATTCATCATGTTTCACACCACTATTACTATCAACCCAATTGCACTTAAAAATAGTGACTCAAAATTTAATATAATCAATTTCCCATATGTCTTCAATAACTCCAAAATATAACGTTGATGTAGAAATTGGGTTTTTATCTTTGGCACTCGAAAAATGCACTGCTTCAGTGAATACCATCACACCACTATTCTGAACGGTACTCTTGTCATCCAGGTTTTTTGTGTAAAATGTGTAGCCATTGATATCAAAACCAAACCAAGTGATCACATTAATAGATGGTCCCCTTGCTAACCACTTCAATGTTTCTGATACAGATATATTTGGGGTGACTTTCTCTTTAAACCATGAAACAAATGTCTTCTTATGCTCAATCATCAACCACTTTTCATTTCTTTTCTGATATCGTAACTTTAATTCAGCAATATGTGAGGATATATATGGTTGAACCTCATCTGTGTTGTTCAAAATGTATAAATGTGCTTGCATCACTTCATCACGTGGAATGAACTTTACCTTTAAGCCTTGAACCCCTCTACCTTCTCTATCAACTGTCATATGTCGAGATACAGGGAGACAAATATGCTCCACCTCATTCAAATAATCAGTACAGAACTCAATCACCTCTTCTGATACATATTTTTGAACAATAGAGGCCTCTGGTCGATAAGGATTTTTAACATATCCTTTCAAAATTTTCATATATCTTTCAAAAGGATACATCCATCTTAAATAAAAAGGCCCACATATTCTTATCTCACGCACCAAATGAATCAATAGATGAACCATTATATCAAAAAATGTGGGTGGGAAATACATTTCTAGTTGACAAAGAATAAGAGTTGCTTCATTCTCCAACACATCTAACAAATTTGGATCAACGACTTTGCTACAAATGGATTTAAAGAAATTACATAACCTGATGATTGTCTTTATGATAGCTTTCGGTAATATACCACGCACTGATACTGGTAGAATTTGTTACATCAACACATGGAAATTATGTGATTTCATACCTATTAATTTACAATCCTTAAATGACACAAAATTATTCACATTTGAAGAAAAACTGCTGGGTACTTTAATACCATGAATACACTGACAAAAATTCATCTTTTCAATCTTGCTTAATGTGTGACAAGCCGGAGGTAAATATGTTCTGTTTCCTTTCACAGCGGGAGCTAACTCCAAACGTATTCGCATTCATATCAAGTCCAATCTAGAATGTAATCCATATTTTTTCTTTCCTTTTATTTCTAACAAAGTTCCAACCAAACTATCACATATGTTTTTCTCAACATGCATAACATCAATGTTATGTTTTATCTCTAAAAATCTCCAATAAGGTAGTTCGAAAAAATAGACTACTTCTTCCAGATATGTTTTTGTAAACTAGAACTTTTTCTCTTTCCAAATGTCGAATCAATATCTTTCACTCTATCATAATATTCTTCAGCTGACAATGGTTGAGGGGGGAGGTTATATTCTTGTAAACCGTTAAATGATTTTTTCAATCTATGATAAGGATGATCAATTCACAAAAATCTTCGATGTACAATGTACACTATCTTTCTTCCATTCTGCAATTGATAATATGAAGTTTGTTCTTCACAAATTGGACATGCTTTATGTCCCTTAACACTATATCCAGATAAGTTTCCATATGCAGGAAAGTCGTTTATAGTGAACATTATCATAGCATGCAAAAGAAAATACTCTTTCTTGTATGCATCGAAAACTGTAACACCTTTCTCCCATAGCAGTTTTAAATCCTCAATCAATGGTGTAAGATACACATCAATATCATTTCCCAGTTGTTTTGGTCCATAAATCATCAAGCTCATCATAACATATTTTTTCTTCATACATAGATGTGGGGACAAGTTGTAAAGTACCAGCAAAATAGGCCATGAACTATGTTGGCTACTGAGGCTCCGATATGGATTCATTCCATCAGTACACAATCCCATTCTGAGATTTCTAACATCACTTCCAAAATCATGAAATTTTTTATCAAAACTCTTCCACTGTGGTGAATCGGTAGGGTGACGTAAGTTACCATAAGAGATGTGCTCATCTTAATGCCATCTTAACCTTTTTGCATCAATTGAATTTGCAAATAGATGCTTCAAACGAGGAATAATTGGAAGGTACCAAATTTCTTTAGCTGGAGTTTTGATTTTGGTACCTAAAAATAAATCAGAATTGATTTATCAGAATTGTTTGAAAAAAATATTAGATGATATCATTGGAAAGTAAAAAAATTGATTTTTCATAATGTTACATGACATCACCTGAAAATGAATCTGAGTTTACTTTCTCATCCATCTTATAGCGCGATGTTCCACATGTAGGACAACTTGATAAATGTTAATTTTCTTTCCTATACAGTACACAATCATTGGGGCAAGCATGTATCTTTTTATACCCCAATCCCATTGGGCATAATATTTTCTTCACCTAATAATTGGAATCTGGAAGTCCATTGCCTTCTGGAAGAAGCTCTTTTAAAAGCTCAAGTAAACTGGAGAAACTTTTATCACTCCACCCATTTTTTGATTTTAAGTTAACTAATCTCAAAACTGCTGATAACACTATATATTTACTGCAACCTGGGAATAATGGTTTCTTAGAATCTCCATACAATCATTCAATATTTGGTGTTTTTTCGATGGTTTCAACACCTAAATCATGAATTAATTCTTCAATATGATCCTCTACCTCATTATGAATATCGTCATCAACATTGGATGTTGAATTTTTAGTTCTTTCACCATGCAAGATCCAACATCTATAATTAAGGCTAAAACCATAACAAATGAGATGATCCTTGATTTCTCTGGAGTTTAACTTTCTCATATTTACACACTTCACACATGGACAGAAAATCAAATCAATATTTTGATTATGTCGTTTAGAAAATTCCAAAAAATTATCAACTCCTTTTCCATATTCACTAGTAGTTATTCATAAATAAATCCAATTATGATCCATTAATACCTGATATCACAATATAATTGATGAATATATTAAAACATATAAACATTTAAATATCTATCAGATAAATTGTAAACAAAAACATATTCCATAAAAACTATTGATAATCAGATAAAAGACATCAGATATGAAACACGTTTACAAATAGAGTAAACAGTTTATTTTCATATTATATACATGTGTGTTATATTGATATTATAATTTAATTATAATATCATTCTTTTAAAATTTATTAGTTAATTAATTTAAAGGAAGCAATAAGTGAAATGAGGGAGTACATGGAAATATGTATAAATTATTAATAAATCTCAATTCTTTATTGAAAGTAAAAAAGATAATTGGTTGTTTTAAAATGTAAGATATCAATCAAAATGGGTGTAATGTAATTTTATAACTTCAATCACATTTAATTCAAAGTCACTGATTAAGGAGATCTTATACCAAAAGAGGAAGTCCTAAAGAAAGCTATCAAGTGCAACTTGTAAAGTATCTATACCAAGAATTAAATATTAGATAATATAAAATTTCTTAATGATATCTTTTTGATACCACCAGGGTCAAAAATTCATACCAAATTTCAAAAATTCTTTCAACCACAAACACAGACTCAGTTCAGTACAAATATGTTTACTAAAAACCTACAGAAGTTAAAAACCAATTCTTCAAAATTGTTGATTCACAATTTATGTAGATCAAATAAAAATAATAATAAAATACCTTAGAAAGATAAGCTAAGATGATGATAGATATAAAACTAGAACATACCTATAGTTTTATTATGATCCTATTTTTACTACAACCATACATAACAGAGCTCAAATTTGAAAGCAGTGTCGATCTTAGGACTACAAAAACTCATAACACATCTGACTGAACATTAATTCCTACTTAAATAGGGTTCTTGAAGAAGAAACAAACAATAGGAGATGAAATAGGAGATAAAGAGGAAGAACGCATACCAGAAATTGTGAAAACGACAAAAAACCTTCAACAATGCCCGTCCAAGATCACAAATCAGGTTCGAAGGTCGTCGGGAGTCCGAAGTGCCGCAGTGGAGCTTGATTTTGATGATCGAACAAAATGAGGGTTTTGGCCGTAGCGGAGCTTGATTTCGACGATCGAACAAAATGAGGGTTTCGGACCTCGAATAATTTTAAAAGAATTTTTGCGTCGGTTTTAAGGAAAACCGATGCCGAAAATTTAAAAAAACATTTCGGCGTTGGTTTTTAGGAAAACCGACGCGGAATATGTTTTTTTTTTAGTTTCGGTGTCGGTTTTCAACTTATAGCATCGGTTTTCAGGAAAACTGACGCCGAAAGTTTTTTTAAAAACTATCTTCCGCGTCGGTTGTCCTCAAAACCGACGCCGAATATGTTTTTTTTTTGTTTCGGCATCGGTTTTCCACGTCAGTTTTCCTCAAAACCGACGCCGAAACTAAAAAAAAATTCTTCCGCGTTGGTTTTTTTGAAAACCGACGCCGAAATTCCTTTTTAATTATTTTTCGCGTCGGTTTTTCTCAAAACCGATGTGGAAAATATGTTTACTAATATTATTGGCGTCGGTTTTTTGTAGAACCGACGCCATAAATTCCCCACACATACTATTCGCGTCGGTTTTTAAAAAACCGACATTATTATTACGACGCTAAAACCCGTATTTCCACTAGTGAGTAGATGTTTAATCCCTAAAGGTGGCATCAATAAGGGAGACTTTCTGCCTTTCCTGGTAGGGAGGTCTTATACCATATCTTACTCTCCTACTTGGAAATGGTCTCCCATTGTGTAGGCCCCACAACATCTAAGATACATGAAATAAAACTTCATAGCCCAATGTCCTAGTAATATGATGTTAAACTACATGAAAAAGTATTCATCACATGATGTTAAACTATAGTATTACCCCATGTGATGAAAATAGGATACTCGATGTATGACTGGTATGGGATGAACCCTCGCATCAT
The DNA here is from genome assembly GCA_963277665.1 of Viscum album. Taxonomy (NCBI): domain Eukaryota; kingdom Viridiplantae; phylum Streptophyta; class Magnoliopsida; order Santalales; family Viscaceae; genus Viscum; species Viscum album. Next base: position 1,571,107,247 of record OY728126.1, read on the forward strand.
ACCCTATGTGAAAAGAATTGTATTCCCCATGTATTATCATCATGGGATGATTCCCTCTTCCACACCATGGGATTATCCTTCTACTTTAGGAAATATCCATGTGTAATCCCCACACCATCCTTCCCCACCATAGAATGATCCACATCCTTCAGGCAGCCTTTATTCATAATCCTTACCTTATCCCTCGTTGAATATCCTTCTGCAACATAGGCATACTCATTGTATGATATAAAACGGCATGGATCGGTCTGGTCACATGACCTTAAACTAGGGAATCAAACAACATGGTTTTTTATCCCTATTTCCCAATAGGTTATATTGAACACCTCTATGAGGATTAATCCTAAAATCCCAACACACCTGAGATACCTCCCTGAGGTTCAATCCTGACACCCCAATGCCACCAAACCTATATTTCCTCCCCATGGGAGACAAAAACTCTCAATTATGATCATCTCCCCCCTGGGGACACACTTAATCAAACCCTCAAGTGTGGTCATCTTCCCCCTTGGTGACACACCTAACCAAACCCTCAAGTGTGGTCACCCCCCCCCCCCACCTCAGGAACACACATAACTACCTAACTATCCCCTCAAAATGATAAACCTATAACCTACCCATATTCATTTGACATTAAACATATGAAAAGATCTTAAATCTATAACACATACAATAAACATGGGATTCCTGGGGTAAAAAACCTCATATTCCTTACACCCCTGGTGTCAACTACCTTGTGGCTGACACAAGATGCCTTGGTTTCTACACCTAAAATGTATCACACATGAGATGAACTCTAATAGAGGAATACTTTATAGATTACCAACATTCCCAATGTTCAAAAATAATCATACTTTCTCAATGTTACTATCTACTCTGATCATAGGTCGTTTCCCTGTCGAGGAAGAAGTAGTGTAATTAACTGATGTCCACCTCGAGATGGATCTGGGAATGAGTTTCACGAACATGAATTAAATCTTTAAGGGAAACCTGGACTAGTTTATGAGCTCTAAATATGGATCCATGGAAGTAGGTAATGGAATCCCATCATCCTATTTCAATTTAGGAACCAGCATCACCAACCATGGTGGCGGAGGTTTCCCACCTTTGGAAAGAAGAAATGTGGGGTAAAATGGTGTGTTTTGTGGCCTTATAAGAAAGAATCAGAAACAAAAATGGTGAAATCCACATTAAATTATTCTCTTCCAATAATGAGTATATCAGTAATATTGGTAACTGTCATATTTGATCATGAATGAATCCAGATATCTAGAACTAGGCCCCTACCAAACAGATGGTGGGACTGATACGAAATTCTTCTCCTACAACTGGGGAAAAATGATGGTTTTTGGGAATCCATATTTGAAGGAATTGTCAACATAGATACTCCATTTTACTTGGGGAAGGATGAATGATGTTGTTTATATTTTGTATCTCCTTCATGATTCATTTACTGGAGGCTAGATCTATATATTTCCACTAGACTCATTCTGCCAAAAATGTACAACAACCCACTGCCAACAAGCATGGGGGAAGAGGACTAACAGTGTAGTAGTCTTGAACCACTATGTTCTTGATAATATAGCCACATATTCCTTAACTAATAGGTTCCATTTCCCCATATCCCCTTTTGATCTCATCTAGAGAAAGTTCATCAATGCCCTTCTTTGTCAATACGATGAAGAAGGGGCCATCCCAACTAGGGATATGACCCAACAAGACCTAGAAGCCATAGAACCATGCCAACACCACCACCCACAAGGGCCGCACTGGGGGGAATCCCCCCCTAATTATGATGATGAACTATTTCAGGATCCTCTCTCTGAAATGTTCCTATATCTTTCTTCCCTACGTCGACAAAGTATGGGATGTGTAGGTTAAACCCACTACAACCACCACTTGGAAACCGCCTAGAATGGATCCCGTCTGGATATACTAATGATGTCAACTAGCCCCCTAGGTTGAAGAGAAGGTCTATCACACCACTACTCCACTGTCCTTGATTCAGAACACATAGGGTTAACACTAGGGGAAGTCCACAAACCCTACACCTTAGGATGCCTCTTCTCCAAATCCATTGTCTCCAACCACCACTGGCGCATATCACCTCTCCCCCACAACCACCTCACAAGGACCTATTTACACCCACTTAGGATCGAGACCCCAATCACCTCTTAGGAAGTTCAAGTTGACTCTCCTAGTCATGGGAGCCACCAAAAACCATTATGGTCTATCCCATGATGAATAATTTCACTGGAGAGGTCCTCCCCATACTACCACCAATTAGCAAATATTTCCTCCCCATGCTAAATATATTCCCTTCTTTGAAGACCCATCCTGGGGAAGGAGGACAAGAAACCTCCATAGAGGCCCTTCCCATGACATAGGTCGAAATTCATGGGGAGTAAACCCAAGTGACTAATAAAAACTGGAACTTGAAGAATTGTCACACCATAATATACATAATCATAGAAAATTCCATGTTCCCATTGATCTCTCAGAACCTAAGATAATGGATGAGTTAATGAGGGAGACTTATCCTCCACTTCTAGGACTGGGGGTGGAAGCCCATCAACTAAGGCTAATGATCCATTAATTTAAGGTCCAAAAAATCCCTAGATCCTTCTATAGGTACCTGTAGGTAGAGGATGTTCTGGACTCCTTCTAAGTAATCATAGTTCAATAATCTCTATCACCATCAGCTTCCCTTCTCTCAACCTCTACACTAGAAGTGGTAGAGACATCAAGGTTTGGATTGAAACCCTTAGATGATGGTGAACACTCCACTAAGACTTATAAATATGTTACCATCCTTTCTTATGAGGAGGTGGTGAAAACCCCATACTACTTGGAAATGATCTTGAATTTGGAACCACCTATAATATAAATTCCAATATTTGGTGGAAAATTGACCCACGTGGCACCCCACTTTCCAAAAATTAGCAACAAAGTAGTTTAGCATCATTACCACCACCAGTTTCTCAGCTAGTACGAACTGGGGTTTGGGGAGATTGGTAATAAGATCATCCTCTAGGTAATGAGAAAGATAAATTTTAAGGTATCCTAGCCACTAACCAACCACCTGTCGCATTATGGAAAGCTACAACTCTGAATTTTATCATCCCAAATTCTCTCACTAAGGAACAGGATGCATGCTTCTACTAAAATATTTTTTCAATGATCTAATACATTTAGGATCAATAGATGATTTATCCAGGAAGCTAGAAACATCTTGATTTCATCCACCAACAATTTAAAATGGTTAACATCACAATGCTCCTAATAGCTCGATGCCTTGATGCATACAGATACCATCATACTTTCCAACAAACACATATTGGGAACCTCACTATGCTCTAGTGAGTCATGGAAGAGTCATTTAAATTTTTGTAGATTAGAGGTTGGGGGTAATACATTTCCCTCTATTTCATCTATATCCCATAGAAACAATGGGATATTTTGTCCATCCCACCCACTGATGGTGAAAATTCTTCTTTGAACACTTCCATGGTGAATGTTGTCACTATTGACCCACTTGAGGATCAAAGAAACTAGAACACTGATATAGAAAACAATAGAAATAATATTACCTAATAAGTGGCATAGTATCTGGCGAATCCCCCGACAGGTGATCACACTCATCTACATAGACTAGTGTTGGGCCTTGAGAGTCCCCAAAATGAGATATTTACACCTTTCAGATGATATCTCTAGAAATTCAAGGGGACATATAATCATGTCATCCCATCCAAGGTCACAAAAAAATCAAAGTCAAATTCCAAGATGGTCACTTTTATCTAAGATCTTAAAGGATACAAGAGGCTTACTGCTAAGCTTGTCTATGAGCAATTCTTGGGTCATAAAAATGTTAAATGGAGCCTATCATTCCCCTAATTGGACACCCATTTCTTCTTTCTCAGGCACATAGATTTGAATCAGGTGGCCCCACACATCCAGTTAGGGTAGAAGCTGGGGACTATGATAAATGACCTAGATATGAGTCACCCACTCTATTTGTGTAGCATGCCTATATTCCTTGAGATCAGAGCTTCCCTACCTCATGGGTTTATGATTCAGTCAGAGCACTAGTGAATAAAAATACTCAATAGGATGACATGATAGCTTATCTCATTTCCTTCCTAGAAGCTCTGAAAATGAGACAGGTTTTAATCCCACTTGAAGTAAATCTATATCCGTCATGGGTAGACCAAATGTGCCAACTACTAGAATTTTTCAATCCAATATTAACCTCATTTAATCGGATGGATAATCCACTAAAACATTTATCCCACTTATCCTCAAGGTGCGGCCCAATTTTGGGGACTTTGAAACAGCAGGAAGCCTCCAACACTACAAGAAAATTGCAATTTTGCGGCAGTTTTTTTGGCTATGGCGGTGGTTTAAACTGCTTCCATATGCTTCTGTGGTAGTTTCCAAAAACCACCTCTAAATTGTTTGTCGGGAAACTATTTTCAATGGTTAAAGCAGTTTAGCGGCGGTTTAGGGGAACCATCGTAGTTGGTGCATTTTTTCGGCGGTTATATTGTTTATCGTGGTGGTTTGTCCCAGCAGGACATTACTTTTTTTAGAAGTGGTTTTAACTATCTTAACAAACAATATAACTGCTGAAAAAATGCGCAGAAGATGGGCCACTATAGCGGCGGTTAAAACCGACGCTAAATTTAAGACGGTAGCGGTGGTTAAAACCGCCGCTAAATGTACCTATTACAGTTAGTGATAGCTAAAACCACCGCTAAAGAGCAGAGTTAGAAAAAAACAGTTTTGGAGCCCCTGTACCAGTTCCCTGAAAAAAAACCATTCCAAGAATACCAAAACACCAACATAATACATACTACAGTCAATATGAAAAGAGATGCTTAACTAAGCACAACCAGATGCATCGTTCAGTGAGTAAAGGAATGAAAATAAACATATCAAATGGCATAATCCTAGTATCCAATAAAATGTAGTGGTGAATTTATGTATTTAAAATTGACCATTGCAGACTCATATGTACTAGTTGATCCTTGATTGGATGTTTATATGTTGTGTGCAACTTATATGGTCACCCATTGGGTGATCTAGGTGAAATAGGACAATATGAATTTTTTTTTCAAATGTTAGTACTCCCACATATCTTCTAGAATTGTTCAAGAATGTAATATCCCTTTATATATGATTATTTGATAGAACCCAAGGCATCCCTTAGGTGTTTGGACCACTTATAATTGGAATTTCTAAAGTGGGAAATTTCCTAGATTAACATGTCACCATCTAAGTGACTCCATTGAGATTATATATGGGTTTCCCATGTTTTAATGAATTGAATGAGTTAAATGTAACTGATAATGTGAAATGGATAATTAATGATGGGTTTTCTTTCTTAAAATAAATCAATTAGTTTTAAATGGAATGACCCCAAGTAATTGTAATGTCATGCTCTTGATTTATGCTTTATAAAATGCTTCATACGAACTGTAATATTTTAAATGGGAATTGAACGTGGATAAAGACATGAATAAGAGGTTATTCCTTATCTATTATGACACAAATGATTGTGCCTTTATTATGTAATGGTGTAGATAGAAGATATGGATTTGAGGTAATTATCCTTGCTAGTTATATTTAATATATTCCTTTATAGAGGTTGTGGTATGATGGTATAAGATTATTGAGCAAGGAGATATCACAATTACTTACATCATGTGTTGAGCATGGTGTATCAAAAAAATGTTACTATATAAGTATTGTGATTTACTCACCACATTACATGACTATAATTTTGACTTGATGGAACACTCAACATACCATGTGTTGTTTCATGGCATCTCTCACTCTATTGGGATATAGGGTATGTACCCAATTACATGAGCACATAAGCTCGTTAGACTGGTTAGGGATGTCTGAGTTATGCCATGGTCTAATCATCAGTATTATTATAAGTATATGGATACATACATCTTCACATACCTTGACAATATAGGTAGATAAAATATATATAAACTATATATATATTAACTATTTAGATTTCTATTCCATCTATGTGTAGATAAATTTAAACCCTCCTACGGTCCTTTAGGAACATGATTGGGTGGTTATTTATTTATTCCTTAGTTACTCAAAAGATGTGGGGTGTAGTATGTTGGTGGTAGACCCTTTATCATGGGAATAATGATGTGGTAATATTTTCTTGGGATTAATTTATGTTGGTGTTCCATGTGGAATTATTATAAATGAAACATAACATAGGAATTGGGTAAAATCATCTCTCTCTTGGGTTATTCCATGTGGAATTATTATACTTGACACTAAAGATAGAAAAAAGGTAAAATCATCTCTCCCATGGATAAGGGTTTTTAATTTTTTAAGAGTGATGGATCAGGTTCAAGTATCATATTTTTTCCACTCATGTTATTTCTATGGAAAAGGAGTCTTTAGTGTGGTTTACTTAGAAGGAATGGAATCTAGCTCCTAATATATTGTAACTCCCATTATGCATCCTAGTTATTTTGATGTGCAGAATATAATAGAAGTGATCAGGCACATTCCTTCAAAGGGAAGAGTGTCTTGTGAAGGGGGTTGATATATTCTATCAAGGAATATAGATGATTATAATAAATTACTTATGATAGGGTAGTTGATGTTATGAATGGTAAGTAACTGATCATGTAGTCTATGTAACATTTTTCAAGGGTAGGGGGTTCTACAGAATCTACTGGGAGTTTCCCATCGGCATGTCATTCCTACTAAGATAATGGACACTGTCATTCACACTGCCTGACTGTTCTTGGAGGCCACTTTGGAAATGGTGGGAAAACCCCATTTCAGATAGTGTAGTAAAATTTCCCCTAATCTCGTATCAGTATCTATGGATTCCAACTATTTTTTTAAATTTTGGATATTAGGATTATGCCACGCTAAAGGGTGATCTATCTTAAACATGTTAGCGAGACACACATTCTCGTCCCTAGGGATTGATACAAGAGCATAACTAAGAAGTACTTCTTAGAAATGGAAATGTAGTGGTAAATGCATTGGGCTAGAAAATGTAGGATATGTTATTATAATGAAAAAATGAATTTAGGAAAAATGAATCATAAAAAATGAATCATCACAATAAGTAGTCGATATATATGGTGCATACCACACTCAAGAAATCAATACATAAAAGGAAACATCATAAATCAATAAAATACATAAAAGGAAACATGAGAAATCAAGAAAATGTTAGGTCCTGAAAATGTTTGGAGGAAACTATGTTCCACACATGATATATATACAAACCAACTGTCAATATTTTTCCACATATCAATAATACTACTAATCACTATCTGATGATGAACAGATATCATCACCCTCTCCACCTCCATCTCCACTTCCTACTACCACCTGTAAGAACATTATATTGAAAATTAAATAGTGTTTCATATTTATATTTAAACTTAAAACCAATAAAAGTTTGCAAACTAAATGATTTTGAATTTTTGTGATTTACCTGCTCACCACCAGTCGATGAAATACCACCAGGGGGATATCTGCTCATCTGCTGATGTATATTAGTCAACTTTTTCTACAAAGCGGATATCTGAGCCCCCTAGTCTTGAACTGTGTTTTGTAGGGAAACAATATCTATCTGAACATCTCCAGGTATAGACTGACTACAACTAGGAGTAGATTCAGCTTCAATCCCTGATGGCTTGCCAAAGACCTCAGATGGAATAGGTCCCAAACCCATCCCGCACACTCTACCAGGATGCTCCTTCCCAAGACATTAATAATCGGGTCATCCTGGGAGACTGAGTAGGAATTCCCAGGATTGGAATCCCATATTTCTTTAATTTTTACCTATAAATCAAATATCAATATATATTAACATAATTAAAACTAATAATAAGTTATTATAATGAAAAAATGAGTTCATACCCCAACTTCTTTGGCAGGCTCATTAACAAAACTTCCATCATATTTTTTGTGAACATCCAACCACACTTCAGTTTGGGATGCTTCATGCCCTAATCTCAGTGACTGAATTAAACAATGATAAATCAATAGTTTAATATATTAAACAAATAATATTTTCTTATAAATATTTAAACTAATGAAAATATTACTAGAGTCGATCAGCTTCTAGAAAATCTGTTTGACCCCGCAGTGTGAGGGATGACTTGATTAGCCCGTCTTGGTGCATTCTTTCTTGAGAGATCATGAAATAAATAAAATACAATTTAATAGTAATGTATTAAATGTCATGTCCTCTTCATATACATGTATAAATGTAAAATGAGGTTAATATAATAATATATATTTAAATACCATCTACTTCTCATCATGATCTCTGTCAACAAAAACTTTCTACTGTTCTTTAGGTACCCCATTGGATAGATTCTCATATATTTGGTAGACGGTCAACGAAGTATCATTCACATCACTCCACAATATCCATTTGAAGTCTTTCCATTTCTTACCAATATTTTTCAATGTCCACTTTTGTGCTATCACATCAGAAACTGTAAAGTGGAAAAACATCTGTATACAGAAATTCATTTTGAACATATTAATAACATGACATTCAATTACACCATAATATATTAAAATTATCTTTATTTGGGAATCAAAAAACTTCATATTTCCAACTTGGAGTCATATGTCTCCAATCATCATAATAAATAGGAAGGGAAATGGGATCCGCTTCCAGATGTCCTAGAATTTGGCCAAGTAATCCCACGACGTCATCCATAGAGACCCTATATGAATCAAATGGGACAACTATCTTCTTTCCATTCATATTCCACACATCTTCACTTTTTATATTTTTCTACATAGTTTTATTTTTTTCATCTTTAATGAACAAATAATTAGTATAAAAAAAGTGCAATAAATTTATGTATATTAAAATTTGTACTTATAACAGTGACCCTCCAGTATGCCCGTGATGAACTAGAAGTGGCATGCCGCCACCTCGCTGTTAAGGCTACTGAAGGGGGATTCGATGACTCAGCTTCTAAAGGGATGCTCGTAGAGGGTGTGAGAGATGGTTTAGGGGAGATGGTGTAGGGGGAAAGTAGCTGGTGGCTCAGATGACGTTGGGAGGGAGACAGATGGATTGTCATCTGTCACAATAGTGAATAAAACAGTTTATCGCTTCCTCCTTGGCATTCCTGTCATTTAATCAAATAAAATTAATTTCAAAACATATATTTCAAAAAAAATATGTATAAAAAAAATTAAAATTGATAATATATTCCCAGTACTAACAAAAAAAATATACATAACAATGATAATGAATGATTTCATAAATGAAATAAGTGGTTACTGAATGAATAAATAACTATAATACAATCATTTTCCCCTTCAATCATATCGGTTTCCTAATCCATTAATTCATCCACTTCATTCATCATTTTGAGACTAATATTTTCAATATCATGATGGACAAATAATTTTGCTTCTTTTTGTTGATGAGATTCAATTTTAGAGGTCAAATATTCCTCTTCATCACCCATATCATACAAATCTATTTGTATTACGTGAGAAAATACACTCCACCCTTCAACCACAACATAATTCACATAATATACCATTTTTTCATGTGATGATAATATATATGGATCATGCAGTTCATGATCACCAACATCCATCAAGCGAGAGAAGTTCACATAAGTAAATTGCAAGGAATATCTTTTAACACCTATGATAATATCGACCCAATTACATTTGAATAAAACAACTGAAAAATGCCCTTGGTAGTTTAATTCAATAATATCAGTGAGATTTCCATAGTATCCCACTTCAGTAAATGTAAATATACCACTATTCTGTGTTTTCAAAGCCCTTTATCGATCGATTGTACGAAATCTAAATCCATTCACATTGTAAGCGTCGAACTTTCTAACTTGTTTTAGAGGACCTCGAGCAAGAAACTTCAAATATTTTGACAAATCTGCTCGAGTATCAGTATTCATGATCTAAAAAAAGAAAAATAATTTATTAGATTTACAAAATATATGTGTCGAACTAATATTTCTATTAATTGCAATATTTATGGACTTACACATCGTGCAAACCATTATATAAGCTCTTTATTAACAAATTTCGTTATATCTTTCTCATTTAGTGTTCATCCTATCATTTGTCACTTTTTTTGTATCCTCAACTCTTCAATAAATGGATATGAAATTTCACTATTCAGCAGCACATATCTATGTGCTTGTAATAATTCCAATTTTGTATGTGTCACATTTGAGGTCCTCCCAACTGATCGGCCAATAGCATGAAATATTTTTTATTTCTGATTTATTTGATATTGAGTCGATGTGTCGTCAACACGTCCAACTCGATTAAATATTGTCATAATATCATCCAAGTATCTAGAACAAAAGGTAAGACACTCCTCAGTCAAATAGCCTTCAGCAATAGAGCCTTCGGGTTGAGCTTTATTTCTCATGTATGATTTCAAATGCACAAGATATCTGTGAAATAAAATAAACATAATTTTGCATTTAATTAAGTGCCAAAAAAAATTTACTTAACTGAAAAACATATAAATAAAGTACCTCTCAATTGTATACATCCATCGATAATGAACGGGGCCTCCTAATTTAGCTTCCTCAACCAAATGCATAGTTAAATGCATCATGACAGTAAAAAATGACGGAGGAATGATCATCTCCATTGCCCAAAGGGTCAATAAAAACCTCTCCTGGAGGTTTTCAAGATGAAATGGACATAGAGATTTCTCACATAGTTGTCTGAGAAATGTACAGAATTGGAGTACAATAGCAGTAAGTTTTTCAGGTAATAATGTACGCAATGCCAATGGTAGTAACTGTTGTAACAAAATACATGAATCGTGAATTTTCAATCCATGTAACTTACGATTATTCAAGTAAACACACCTCAAGATGTTACTTGAATACCCATCATATACCTTCACATTCTTTAAAAATTGAAGGAATGTATATTTATCCCTATTTTTCATTGCAAAAAATTGTCAGAGCATACTTTTCATCCTCATCTAGATATAGATCACATTTTATGTTCATTACTTGTAAGTCTTTGAGAGCATTGATATGATCCTTCAACTTTCCATTCTCATTAAGAAATATGAAAATAAAATTTTCACTGACATTCTTCTCAATATGCATCCCATCAATATTATGCTACAACAAATTAAATTACCAATACAGAAGTTTAAAAAATATACTTTTTTTCTTCCATTGTTGCGTTCTGATTTCACTTAACAATGCACTTCAAACCCATTTCTCGCTATCATTCAAATGATGAACCTTCCCAAATTTTGTTTCAACATTTTCAAGTTGTTTCAATATTTCAGAACCAGTTGACAAATTTGGAGGTGGTATATGATCAATGAAACTGTTAAATTTTGATATGTTCAGCCAAAATCTATGAGATGCATCGAGAAATATTTGATGGCACAAGAAGCACCATTTTCTACTGTGAGGTAGCCGTTTGGGATCAAAATCAAAGTTACAAATAGGACAAGACAAACCCATGTAAATGTTCCAACCAGATAAATTTCCAACCCTAGGGAAGTCACTAATGGTCCACATTAAAGCATCATGCATTTTGAACATTGTTTTAGAAGAAACATCAAATGTCTCAACACCGTTGCTCCATAACTTCTATAATTATTCAATAAAAGGTTGCAAGTATATATAAATATTATTTCCAAGAATTTTTTTCTAGTAATAATCATCGAAATGATAAAAGATGTTTGTTTCATACACATCCACAAAGTCAAATTGTAAGGGATCAAAACAACTGGCCAAATTCTATAATTGGTACTCAAAGTCCCAAATGGGTTGAATCCATCGGAAGCCAATCCCAATTGAACATTCCTAGGATCAACTAAGAAATATGGATGTAATGAATCAAATGTCTTCCACGATTCTGAATCCCATGGATGTCTCATTAACCCATCATTGTTATTTTCTACATAATGCCACTTCATGTGTTCAGCGGTTTTCGATGACATGAATAATATTTGTAGTCAAGGCTTTAAAGGAAAGTAACGCAAAACCTTTGCAGGTGTGTTCTCTTTCTTCTTCTTCATGAAATTATGTTGATTCAAACTTCTAACATCACCCATTGACTGCCATCTAGAAGAAGAACATTTTTTGCAATTTTGTCTATTTGAATCCTCTCGCAAATAAATCATACAATCATTGGGACATGCATGTATTTTTGTATAATTCAAACCAAGCCTATTAACAACTTTTTCATATCATAAAAAGACTTTAGGATTTTTTCTTCAGGAAATGCATCACATAACAATTCCAATATCATGTAAATTGACTTATTTGTAATTCCACATAGACATTTGATATGGTACAACTTCAGCAGAAAATAAATCTTTTAATATTTCAAACATCCACTATACAACTCTATATTCCCATCGTCAACTAAATCATAAAACGTATTTTTCTCAGTGAAGTTTTCTCTTACATTTGTCTCCACAGAATTAAGAGGAGGATCCAATGATATGTTACAATCTTGATCTGGTTATGTTACAGTCTCAAAAATATCACTTGTCACGTTGCAATTTGTAGCACCCTCATCTGGTTGTTCTGTTATGTTTTGATGTTGATAGTGGTGTCTTTCAATGCTGAATGAATCATTTATGAGGTTTTTAATTTCATTTTCCATTGTTGACAAAGTTGGGAGCTCATTATGTGGATTAACATCAGTGCTCAACCTTTCTATAATGTTTGATTCTCCATGCCAAATCCAACACAAATGTTGATTGGGGAATTGCTTTAGTATTAAATGTTCATAAACTTCATATCTCTTCAACCATATTCTAAATTTACATTTAGGACATAGATATATTATTCTCCATTCAACAAATTGATTGGAATTTTCAAAATATAAAAACTCCTTCAAAAACTTAACATATTGAGGTGTGTTCCTCAGTAATGTGATCCATCTTTTATCCATGTATATCACAATGTGCCTACACAATATTAAAAAAATTAAAACACATAGTTACTACTAAATAGGGAAATAGATTTTTATATACTAGTTGAAAAAATATATAAACATGTTACATAAGGTTTTCCTATATAAATTCATATAGTAAATCACCCACTAGAAAACCAAATCATGCAAATTAAAAAGATCCATAAAAGAAGATGAGAAAAAGGATCCCATCCTTATAGTTTTTTGTATGTCATGCTCCACCAAAACTGATGGACAAACTAATGATTCCATAACTTTGATATCACTAAGGTAAGGGCTTGATAAATCATATAATAATTGAATAGAAGTTAGGAATATGAATTGGAAACAAACTCTTACCTTAAAGTGGAACTTTATTTAAGTATATAGGTAAGTATACAATGTATATTTAACCCATTGGTGGGTAGGTATAAGTGGAATAACAAGGATATTAAAAATCCATGTCTTCTTTGAAATATAGAGGTTGGGTTGTCTTCTTTGTTTCTATTAGTCCTAGTGTGGACTGTCTCGGCATGGTAGTGAAGACAATAATGAGATATTTTGGGTGATGAAATTGTTGTTAATGTTATAATACAAGTTAAAGATATACCCTTTTCATTGCATCCATCATGGTGATTATAGTGGATCATATAGGCTTAGGTGATTCTGGATCATGCCAAGGGTTAAATTATCAATTTGGGTGGTGAAACATATATATAAAGTGTATTTTTCTATTTTGTTTCCATAGTGTGTGTGAGTTAATCAGTGAGTTTTTTTTCACTCTAATAGGTAAATTAGGTTTATTTTGCAAGAAATCATAAAAATAGAAATGAATTACTATTCACTGGTTCAAATCCATCTCACTTAAACAACTCTATACTCGGGTCCATCACATGATGGTCTTGAGCATATTTTATTCGCTAATAGAACAACTACACCTTATTTGTCATCATCTTCACCAAATTTTGTCAAAGATTAATTAAATCTCTAACCTCATTCCAACACAATAGACATATGTAAGAACACTCATACGATTCTTTAAATGGAGTTTTACCGATGGTTAATCAATAGTTATTATCATAGTAAAACTCAACCAAAAGGAAATGATTCACCCAAGAACCTATAAAATCAAGAATAAACATCTTCAATACATCCATTATAATTTGGATAATTCTCTCTATCTGACATTCCATCTGAGGATTAAAATTATTGCTTAGAAAAAATAATGAAAAAAAAAGCATGCTACAAAATCTTCTACAATTGGGAGGTAAATTAAGATCTTGATAATAGATGACCATTATTGAAACCACATGAATCCGCGCCACAATGGGAACCTATAAATGGAAGAACATACAAAAACAATCAATATTTAAAATAAATAAGTAAGATTCAACCAACTTTAAAGTTACATAATGAGGTGTTTGAGAATAAAGTTTTATTTTTTATGGAGTTACAATGATTAATATAGTTGATTGTGATTAAAATAGATCATAATAAGATAATTATATTGATAGAATTATTCTTTATATGGAGTTTTATATTGTTGTTATTTTCATTATGTGGATTTAAATTAATCGACTTTCACATTAAGAAGATGATATCATCTGGACTTAAAGAAGAAGTGCACAAAAACATTGAGATTAACCCCACATAAAACATGGGATTAAATAAGTACAAAAATTTATCTTTCTATACTAATCTGGAAGAGAAATACAATTTTATAAACCAATTTTTTCCTTGAATTAGTGTGTGTAGAATAAAGCAAAGGGAGTTTCAGTTGGGTGACCATTGATCAAAAACCAAATAATTATAAAGGAAGTGTTCCTTGGAATGTAGTGGACACAACTAAAATATTTATATCTAATAGAAAAAAAATTGATAGGGAATTTTTTTATATTGAAACTTCATCATGTTTGTTTCATTTAGATGAAACCTAGTTCATGTGAAACAAGTAAATAAAACCTTATGTTTTTTCATGCATTAAGGTCCATATTTGTTTTGAAATTCAATGTCAATGACAAAAAAGTGATAGATTAATCATGATGTGGCTCACACAAGAATAATATTTGATGATTGGTGAGGGTTAAATATTTAAAGTAATGAAAAAATAAATTTGGAAAGAACCTTGATTCCACACCCCACCTTGCAAATAATCACATAGGGTTCCACAACACTCTTGTCAAAACTGACTAGTCCATACTACTTTTCACACACTATTTTAAGGTTATCAACTACTATATTAGTCATCCATGATTATTTTCACATCCCAAGATTTAGAATATTATATGATTTTTATGTTCTCATTTTTATATCATGTTATAAACAATTTTCAAGTTCATGAGGGATGCTATTGTGTTTATTTTAACCATTTATTATCATAAAACACTAAAATGTGTATCATTATATACTTTTTCATTATCATATATCCTATGATACATGAATGTTTTAAGTTTACTAATTATCATTATAATTCCACTTAAAATTATTTGTAATGGAATAATGTGTTTTATAATTTCCTTATATAATACATGTATCATTTGTAGTGGTGAAATAAACACTCCCTCTATTCTATGCAGCAGAATACTTGTATGTACCAGGTCATCTCCATTGGGATGGGATAAAATTACAAGTGTAATTTATTAAGAGTTAAAAAAATATTATAGGGTAGAAAAGTGAGAATGTTTGAAACCATACCTGGGAGGTGATCTAGGGCTTTAGCGGGTCGGCGGTGATGGGCGGCGAGGTCACCGGTGGCACGGAGGGGGGGAGCTGATCTAGGGTTCGGGTCGAGGGGAGAAGATGGTGTTGTGGGGGTCAGGGGGGGAAGGGGGGTTGGGGTCGGGTGGGGTGGAAGCATCTCCACTGTAAAAAAAACAGGGGGTTTAGCGGTGGTTTTTAATAAACCGCCGCTAGACCCTTTTAAAAAAAGTTTAAGCAGTGGTTTATAAAACTGCCTCTAAAAGACCACCGCTAAAGGTGATTTATGTTGTAGTTCAAGATTCTATGTTTCATCTAGACTCTAGAAGGACCAAAATTTGTTTGGTATATCTAGTTTCCCCTAAGATCTATTTCAAGCTGGGAGGATCTATGTAGGTAGTTCTTCTATTATTTTATATCCACCATGCACAAGACCAGTAACATAGATCTCTCTAAGTGAAAATAGAGGGATAATGAGTGAGTTTCTGATTTCATCACCTGATGGAAGGTTCTCACATACTCTCTTGATATTCTGCTTTCTTAGGAACAACTTCTAACAATGTGTATAGAGAATTTAAAATATGAGTTGGTCCCTACCATCATCTACCAAAATTAACTAGGATGATTTCAAGAGTTCATCAAAAAAAATAAAGATCTAGAAGAATACTTATAGAATACCAAGAAACAGTCACACCTATTACCCCTTAAATCTACCACACAGAGGACTATGAAAGAATAAACATTTGATTCCAAGTGCAGTCACGATAGGTGAAACCTCATTAACCATATCCTTTCTAAGAGAATACTACCATAGACCCCCATCAAGGCAAGGTTCCCAGAGTTCCTTTAAGGGAATTAAATAATAATACCTACTCTTTCAAGGATACATAGGTCCTAGGTAATTTCATTTGTTCCATGGAAAAGGGTATTTTGACATTTCTAGAATGCAAGAAACCTCAAGAGGCTAAAATTACTAACCATTCCAATCACTACCCATACTACATGATCCTCATACATACCATCAAAGAATGATTTGTATTTAAAAAATCTATAAGAAAAAGCAGACCATATCTTAATAAAGTTGGATGATGTCCTAACACAGGTATTATATGTATCTTATGACCCCGAAAGTGATAGAAAAAACTCTGGTGAGTGTTGGTAGGCTTTTGGTTGTGGGATGAAAAATTACAATGATTTTTTGGCTCAAAATACACTCTCTTGTGCTCATGGAATTATCCATGATCGTTTGAGAAAACCAAAACCTTCTACAGTTATCATAACTCCTCTAGCCACTACATTTGTGTATGTGTCATAGCCCTCCGAGTCTTGGAAGAGTAGGTATCAATAGCATAAGAGAAATAAGAGTCCCCCATCAGTTCTGAAGCTTTCATGCACTCTTGGAAACTTTATTCCTCCTAAATTGGGAGATGCACCCATAGGTCATCCGGACCTAGAATATTTTGATGAAGAGTAGTAATATTCCTCTGTGAATGTTGTCGAACTAGTGAACTGCTATACAATACCTAGTGATGAGTAATGATATGTGATTCCCTTGGAATATTTAGTATGATGTTGTTGAAGGAGAGATAGGGGATGTGGAAATAGGAAAAATGTCCAGGCTAGCACTGTAGACTAGACTATTCATGCTATTGAAACCAGACAACAAGCCTCACATAGGGATCAGTAAGCACATCCCTCCCAGGTCGCTCCATTAGGTATGCCTCTATAGTTAACTATATTTATTGATCGTGTGACTCATCTATTACTATTTCATGATAATCCATGTCTATACAAGTCCTCACATTAACCTCTAGTGGTTAGCCATCTGATTCCCAACTGTTAAGTGTTCAGAGTAGACCAGTTAACCAATAGTAGAGTACAACCACCATTATCTAGGTCCTAACACCTCATCCAATGGTCCATTTTATGCTCCCTACTATATAATGACCCTCTATAGGAAAAAACATGTCTATCACCTGGAAATATGATGTGATGAATCACCTTACCAACATACTAGTGAGTATCTAGATCCTAAAGGTACTCCACCTATCAAAGGAGATACATAAGGCCCTTATCAAAGTCTTGAAAATCCCCCTTTAGTTTGAAACTGAATTATATACCACTGAGGCTTATTACATAGAATAATATGAACAAAATGAATGTCGACCCATCATTCCATTTCCTAAATAAGATGAGGGTGTTACCATTCAAAGGAACATACACCCACTATATGTCACATGAAAGTTCAATGGTATGGAAATCCACCACTTCCTAGTGGATACTAGCTCTAGAATCAGCCTCATCCAAACCCATCCACTACACAAACTGGGGATTAAAGAAGCAGATTTATATCCCTCTAACTTGAAAATTCATAGGTATGATAAGAGTGAGAAGAATCCACATGGTAATATTTGATTGAAGGGTTAATTAATTGGCTTGTTAGAAAGCAATAAATTTATAGTGATCTCATAGGATACTACCTAAAACACAATGTTGAGAAGGCTCTAACTTCATTTTCATGTAGTGGTCCCCTCATTGTACCACTTATGCCTCAAATACTCCCTTGATGATTGAGTAGGGGTACTCTAGGGTAATGCATCCCCCTTTTAATCTTGTGGGGATTTCTATCTAGATGATGGGTACTAAAAAATCGATGGAAAACAAATACAGACCAATGAGGTTGAGTGCATAAATTCCCCCAATGATCTGACAACTACTACCATAGGTCCTTGGACAAACTTACAAGATAGCTTAATTCTCCCAATTCATCAGTTGTAACCCACAACACCATATCTAGGAAGTTATTTCATGGTTTACAAGAATAAGGAGTGCTCACATATTACCGTATACTACTACATTGTACAGGGCTAGCTAATACTATAAGAACCAACCCTTGTAAAATATAGAGAGGTTTTCCCTATGGCCACCAATCTATGGCATTCCTATATGTTCTAAAAAGCGGGGATGACTCGATGGGGGTTGAACTACCACCATTATTTTTATGTCAGGAGTGGACCTCATAGTCAAAAAATGAGTGGGATTGGATCAGAATATTTTTTTTCCATAGTTTCCTAGGAATTAGAACCCCTCATCAAGGATCCAATATTCACCAGAGTAGACACCGGTTCTCCCTCTAGGTTAAATATCCAAGAAGATATTCCTCTTTCCTCTAATACCCTTGTATCAGATAACGAAGAGGATCATGATGAATCCCCTCCTACTTTTGAAGAGGGATTCTCCATCACTATTGATGAGTCAACTCAAGTTAACCTCGACACTATAGAAGATCTAAATATGACTTTGATCAATAAATCCATGTTATTAGAGGAACAAAAATGGTATGTTTATTTCCTAAAGAAGCACTGTGATGTGTTCACCATGAGCTATAATGAGATTCCAATACTCAATTCCTAGATTTCTATTTATCACCTTGGCCTCCCAGTGGGTCACCACAGGTTCAAATAGCATCCTAGAAAGATGAACCCTTCTCATGGTGCCATGGTCAAGGATGAATTTGATAAGATTATTAAGGAAATTTATTTTATAGAGGTTCAGTACCCCATGTGGATGGCCAAAATTGTACCAATAAAGAAGAATAATGGGAATGTCAGGGTATATATCAAATTTCATGACCTCAACTGCCATTCCCCAAAGGATTATTTACCCCTTCCAATGACAGAGCTTCTCATCGATGTTGCGGCTAGTTTTTAGGCCCTCTCCTTCATGGATAGATATTCCATGTACAATTATATTTGGATGGACCTCAAGTATGAGAAATCTACTACCTTTAGGGGACCCCAAGGGACCTTCTACTACTAGGTGATGCCTTTTGGATTGAAAAATTATGGGGATACTTATCAGTGTGTCATGCAAAATATATTTAAACCTCTCCTCGTAGAACTAGTGGAATGCTACATGGATGATTTTATGGTCAAGTCCCATTAATTCTAAGACCATATCAAAGAACTTCATAAAGTGTTCAGCTTACTTTTCTCATGTTTCTTGAAGATAAAACCTATGAAGTGTGAATTCAGGGTTACCTTTTGGAAATTTTCTCTACTTTAGATATAGAAGCATTAAGATTAAACTAGATAAAATCAAGGTTATCAAAAAAAATCACCCCCCATGCAATGTCCAGGAGTTGTGAGACCTCCAAAGACACTTATCCTATATTCACCGATTTATTGAAAATTTGACCAGTAAGTGTCATCCCTTATCAAGACTTATGAATAAAGTTGTCTTCTAATAATGGTATGAGTACTATCAGACTAACTTTGAGTATATTAAGAAGTATATGCTGCAACCTTTAGTTCTGATTCCACCCACCTCAGGAAAGCCTCTAGTCCTCTATGTAAGCACTCTGGAATGGTCCCTCGGTGCTCTTTTAGCCTAGAAAAAAAATGAGGGAAGGGAAAACATCCTATATTATCTCAGTCACATGAACCTTGATAGGAAGAATAGATAATTCCCTATAAAAAGAGTTTTCTTGAATTTGTATTTTTAGTATAGAATTTGTGACATTAATTATGAAAACATGAGATAAATCTAGTGTCTAATGTTGAATAGATAAAGTACATACTCAACTGCCCCATGCTAATAGGTTTATTGGAACATTGTTCAGTAACCCTCCATTAGTTCAATATCAGTTTTTTCCCACAAAAAGTTGTCAAGGGTCACACTTTAGTATATTTCTTATTTGAACATTCAACTCTTGAAGAAATACCCCTAGATGTTTATTTACCAAAAAAAAATCCATTCTCTCAGTAGATCAAGCTATGTTGTGTTAGTTGATTAATTTTGATGGTGCTTTATAGAGTCTGACCGATATAAGGATCAATGATTCCAAACTCAATAAGGTAGGATGGTGGATTGTCTTCATCACTCCTGCATGGGTCATCATACCATACTCGTTCCTATTATCAAAAGGTTTCACTAACAACAAGGAATTGTATTAGGATATTATTAATGGTCTTGAGTTTTTCCTTGAGATTGATGTCCCTTGTTTACATGTTAAGAGAGACTTTGAGATAATCATTAAGTAGATCAAAGGTAACTACATCATCATAACACAAGAACTTGTTCCCTTGTTAGAATGGGCTCATAAACTAATGGCCTAATTCCCTTCCTATATAAATGTAAATAATGTTCTTTGGTAGAAAAATGGTTGAGCCAATGGTTTTTAAATCCTAGATTCATCCCTTGTAGAGCCCGACCAATATGACTTGGTTATTCATGTGTCACACTAGATGGTCATCTCCCACACCACTTTAGATGATAGAAAACAACATGTATATTAGCTGTCTACTAGTAATTCTTGGATAGGAACCTAAAATACCCTTGTGTTTGAAGAAACACCTGATTGGATGACTCCCTTCATTGAGTATCTCCAACACAACATCCTCCCACTAGGATGATCCAAGCATGATAGAATCTTCTAGTGCACAGTATAGTTTATACTCTAGAGTGGCCCAAACCATGAGAAGGATCTCTAAAGGTAAAAGATAGATGGAATTATTCTCTATTTCATCCAAGGGGATGAGATAACTTGGGTTATTAAAGATATAAATGCTAGATCTTGTGGATCCCATCAAGTAGGATTGAATATCTCCCACCAAATTTAGAGGTTGGGTTACTTTTTCCCTATCATGGTTCATGACTACATTGAGTTCACAAAAAGGTTTCATATATCCCAAATGCATCCTAATTTTGTGCATAAACTTATAGAGATTATCCACAATATAAAATATTATTGGACTTTCATAGTCTGGGGACTTAATGTTTTGGGTACCTACCTTCTAGTGATGACTTAATAGTGTAGGTTCATTTTGACTATAGAAAACTTCTTCTCAAAGTGGGAAGAGGTAGTTCCCCTCAAAGAAGTTAAAACCTAGTCTATGATTGAGTTATTGAACTCCCACATCATTCATTAGTTTGGGTTTCCTTAAACCATTATCGTGGATAATGGAACTAATTTCTGGGCTATCGAGCTGAAGAAATTGTATATCAAGTACAACATCTAATCTAACCAAACTTTCCACTATCACGTGTAGAAAAATGGGTAGATATAGGCATTAAAAAAATCCTCTCTAACATCCTATAAAATATGGTATTCCATGATAAGAAAATTTATCCCAATAAACTCCCTAATTCCCTATGGGATTATCAGATGAAAACTTGAAGCTCCACCTAGGAAACCCCATACTCTCTATTTCATGGAACATAGGAAGTTTTTCCTATTGAGGTTTGGTTTTTGTCAATATGAACATTTTTATATGAACAATAGACTCCCTACTGAATAGTTTAAATCCATCTAAATGAGTTGGAATCTCTTGATGAAAATAGGCTTTAGGCATTTCAAAACTTAGAGAGCCACCAAAATAGGGTAGTGAGAGCATTCAATAAGAAGGTCTACCTCCACTCTTTCATTCAGGGTGACATGGTACTTGATCTCAAAACACCAATGAAACCCCAAAAAAACCTTCCAAGCCTAGAACCCAAGTTGGAAGGACCTTAAATTATCCATAATTTTTACTCCAATGGTGTATAATCATTGCTCGCCATAGATGGGGAGCATATCACACCTCCCACCAATACCAAGTTTCTCAAATAGTACTTTGCATAAACCCTTTGGTCCAAGCTCTATGACCTTAAAATAGAAACTACTATAGTCCAAGATCTATGGACCTAAACTAGAATCATCCTTATTCTGAGTTGTATGACTCTAAACTACAAATCTTAATGTACTCATAACATGATATTAAATTGTATCCTTACCATATGTAATGAACATAGGATGCCTCATATATAAAAAATGATATATACTTAACGTCTACTACACATGATGTTAAACTGTAGCCTTAACCTATATAATGAACATAGGATGACTCATATATCATAAATGAGATGAATCTAACATCCTCATTAGAATATGTTAAATTATATCCTTACCTTATGTGATAAACACGAGATGCCTCGTATTTTAAAAATGAGAGGAACCTAATGTACTAATCACATAATGATAAATTGTATCCTTACCATATGTAATTAATATATTATTCCTCTTTTGATAAATATGATATGTTTACATGTCCTCATCATATGCTGAAAAACTACATGATATTGTTGGTTCTCACCAGAGAGGATACATTCTTCTCACTAGGCAATGGTCTCCTACCATTCTATATTTCAAAACTACATGTGTCTTGATTCCTAGATTAGTTGGATATATAGTGACCTTGTCTTTGGGACCAAATTAAAGTTTCTTCTCCCAAAGTGAGGTAATATTCAACATTAATCCCTTTATGAACTTTTACTCTAGGTGATAAAAACAATCCTCATGGGCCTCCTCATATGGTGTAAGCCCCAATCATATCCCTCTATCTTTTAGCAAACTAAGATTTCCTTATGACCTGAAATGAGAATGAACAAAATTAAATATCAATGCATGAGGCACAAAAAATCCTCAGCACATGATGTTTAACTATAGCCTTACCCTGTGTGATGAACATAGGATACCTCATTTGTTAAATGTGAGAAGAATAAAACCAATGTCTTCAATACATGATGTTAAACTGTAGACTTACACTATGTGGTAAACACGAGATTCCCCATGATAATTTTTGGATGGCTTAACATCCACTCTAGAGAGAACACCACCCTTTATGTATTGGTCTTCTACAAATCCATGTTCCTGAACTACATATGGATTGATTCCCAATCCCATGGGATATGTAACAATTCCCAAATTTCATATCTTGTTCCAAGAACCATCATTAACTCATTGTGGGTTCTTCCCCCATAAACATCATAAATTTAACCTGTATATAGTTTTTCTAGGAAGTTTTCATGGAAATGGGTCTCCTTGGCCCTCTTTTCGCATCAGGTTATCACTCTCTTATGTTATAAAAGTCTCTTTAATACAACCACAACCTTTGGTCTAGGATCTATGACCTTAAACTAGTAGTATCCTTAGTCTAAGTTATATAACTCTAAATTATAAATCCCTACCCTATGTGATAAATATATTATGCCTCTTATGACAAATATGGGATGACTAAAACCAATTTTCTCAGCACATGATGTTAAACTATAGCCTTACCCCATATAAAAAATATGGGATACCTCATAGAAAATATGGGATGACCAAAACCAACATCCTTAGAACATAAAATTAAACTATATCCTTACCTTATGTTATTAATATATGATTCCTCATATGATAACCATGAGATGATCCATCATTATCTCTAGAGAGAACACCACACTTTCACCATTGATTCCCTACCAAGCGTCATTCCATAACTAT
Organism: Viscum album; assembly: GCA_963277665.1. Taxonomy (NCBI): domain Eukaryota; kingdom Viridiplantae; phylum Streptophyta; class Magnoliopsida; order Santalales; family Viscaceae; genus Viscum; species Viscum album. The sequence continues at coordinate 1,571,131,206 of OY728126.1, forward strand.
GTATGTATTGATTTACATTCCCAAGGGATATGTAGTGATATATGGATCTCTTATCCTAGGTCTATCCCCATCACCAACTTATTTCGGGGTTCTCCCCCTTAGCATCAGACTTAATACTTACTCACTGTTATACTAATCCATCACATTAGAGCATGGGGTGGAGTGGTCCTTAGGGTCATTTCCCTTGGGGACATTCCTCAATACCACTATCACATTTTTTTGATCCCTTAAATTTGGATCCCCATTAATCATACTGATTTGAATAGGCCTCCCAAACGAAAATGGTTCCTGACCACATTGGCCCACCTACCATCCTGGGTATACACTTCAAAGAATATTCAGTAACATTTTTCAGTTCTTATGTTTTGAACATCATCAATAGTTTATCTTGTGTCCTCACATACCATCCTTGACCGGTGTGGCTATGGAGCCTATGTTTTGAACATAGTAAAATGTGATCCATGCCCATCAGTCACCCCCCACCCTCTTGGTATAGATCTTGGAAGTCATAATTTACCTCCCTTTCCACCTTTATTTTCCCTAGTAGGAACTTTTGCACCTTTTCTAACATCATCTTGTATGATTCTATATGGTAACTAAGTAAGTCGACACTTTTTTGATTTCCCTAAGTTAACTTTTTTGCCCCTTTATTATGCTCTCCCCTACAAAAATGGTAATTCCATACTACTACTTGTTTCTCACACCGATCATAGCTCACACGGGATTAGGATCCATGGAAGAATTTCCCTAAACAAGGTTGAGACACATAGGCATCCCTTAAATAGAGAATTTCACCTTTAATACTAACTATATAACATTAAACTAGGATCCCAAGTCCAAGAATCATGACTTTAAACTATGTAAAAGTTACCCTGAGAATATGTTATGTGGTGTCGCACCTCCTTTTCCCTCAATTCATGTTGGGTTTCTACTTTCCATGCCATGCATGTCCTTTTGGGATGTTCACCCTCTGGGTCCAAGCATTATAACCTTGAACTATTTGAAACCCATTGTCCAAGAATTATTACCTTAAACTATTTACAACTCCTGGTCTAAAAATTATAAACTTAAACTATGTGCACCTATCCACCTTTGGCCCCCAAATTTCATTTGGTTTTCCACGCTGTGTTTAGGTGGACTAATTCCCCTTTCTTCACAATTGGTTCCAACCCTCACATACCACCGTTTTGGCCCAAGAATTATGACCTTAAAATATTTGAAACCCTTATTACAAGATATATGACCTTAAACTAGAAACCCTCTATCTGAATTTCATGACCTTAAGCTACCCTAGGAAAGAGGAACCTATGTCTATCAGGTTGAAAACCCATAGGGGAAACTTGAGAAAAAGTCATACTCCTGCCCTCTAGGTTACTCTCATGATTTGGGAAAAATGAGGGTGTAAATAAAAAAATACAAAGCCAAAAAGACCCACCATGAATTTTGAAAAAACCAGGCTACACTTGTTAGAACACCTTAATTTAGGAAAAATATAGAGCCAATTTTTATCTAACTTTTCTTTGTAATGTCCTCTATGAGGTGTATCCTGTTTTGTTTCATTTTCATGCATCCCACTACCTTTATTGGGTAGGATTTATTCATGTCAGTTCATATGTACTAGTCACAATACAATAAACTATTCTATGAACATCTTAGTAACATAAATTTAAATTATATGACACATCATCCTATCCATAAGATGCTAAACTATGTGTTCAATTTTCTTACCGCAAGATGTTAAATTGAATACTCTTTATCCTCATGGAATGATTTGAAATTGAAAAACATATTAGGCCCCCACCTAAGAATCCCTTTTCCCCATTTGATGTTAGTAACCTTCTAAACCATTCATGTTCTTTGAAAATTTCCCAACATCCATGAAAATACTCACCTTGGAAGATGATTCTAGCCTTCATTCATACTGATGCGCCAACCCAATGTGCTCAAAAACATGGTGTCATAATTTTTAGAGTGTTAAAATCCATTAAAAAATCACGTGATTCACCCCATGCTTTCCATATTCTTGGTTTTGGATACCCATCATATTTAACATCTTAATGGGACCCTAATACTAATGGTGTCTGATCACACTGACTCACCTACTATCCTGGTCACATGCTCTGAAAGAATTCTGATGGAATTTTGACAAGTCTTATGTTTTGAACTTATTCAATGGATGAACTTCATTTTTTCATCCTCGTACTTTATAGAATGATAGTGGAATATATGTTTAAAACATGGTAAGGATTCATCCTCTATCATCCTATCACCCTCTTCTGTGTTTCAGATCTTGGACGTATCGATTCATGCTCTTTATCCATTTTATTCATGTATAATTCAATTCCTTTGGTGATACCCATTTTTTCACTAGTTAACATCAAGAAAACGAGTCGGTTGTGTAGAGAGTCTCATTATCCAACCAAATATTTCTCAGTTAGGATAATCTCTGTGTTCAATAAACAGTTCATAAACTAATTTTTCAACCCCTATATGGCACTCTCATATAAATGATAAATCTCATGTTTGCCCCTTTTTTCCCACACCAAGAATGAATCATGTGGGATTAGGTATTTGGTGTTGGTTATCTCATTAATATGATCTAGATGAAGAGAAAAGAACACATTTTATCATATGGTAAATTAAAAGGAAACTTCAAAGGTTTGGGTAGGGTTATCCACACACTGGATCCTCTCATTTATTTCAAACAAGATAAAGTACCCTAAGGCTCATCCCTGTCGATTAAGCATTCTAACTTTTTGAGCCTTTACTGGGTATCATCCAATCCCTTCAATCACCTGGTAAGCTACACTACTTCCTCCTAGTCCATGGGATGGACCTCATTAGCATGAATTAATTCACATTCTCACTTGTCTTTAAACTCAACCACCAAATTTTCCACCTTTGTGGCCCTATCCCTATTCACCGCTAACTAAACCCTCAATTCACTAATGATCCCTACTTGAGAAATGATGATTACTTCATACTCTCATACCTACTCTTCCAGATGATCGGTCTCCTCATCAGCTACCTAGAGAGCCTATATTCCCTCATAATTTTTATTCCAAGAAAAGTCGAACTCCTACAACTTGTAACATGCCCATTCAATGAGAAAATAATAAGATAGTGTATGGGAGATACTAGAGTCCACTTCACCAGTCCCTGGGTAGATTATCCAATGGTAGAGCGATCCCACTCTATTTGGTAGATTGGCTAGTGGAGTGCGAGTTATGAAGTTATGCATGCTTCTCCACACCCTTTTTCAAATATCCCAATTCTCCTTAGCAACATCAGAGTTGGAATAATCAAATTCCCTAGGTGGTACAAGATCATGCTCATGGAATAGAACCAACACATAAATGGCAGGATCATCTGTAGGCATGTCCTGAGGCAAGCTAAGCCCAAAGTCCAGGGGAAATTCATCCTCACCATATCTTTTTCCTATAATGAGATTCCCTGTAACTTCATTTGGAACCTCCAATATAGGATCAACCATTATATCCTCCTTGACCACCTCTATTGGTGGTGTGATTCCAAACACCTCTATTGAGGCCTCATCTTCAGAAGTTTTCTCTTGTGGAATCTATATGGATGAACCAATAAACATAGCCTCCTCAACTGCTTATTTCAAAGGAACAGCCTTGGTCATCATTGTTGGGACTGTAATGTCATCCATAGCTGATTTGGTTGCAGGCTCCACTGACTCAGCACAGGCACTAATGGTTGAGCCTCCAACGTAGTTTTCACTACAATTTAAAGTATAGGGCTAGTCAAGTGTAAATAATGTAAGGAAAAACATAAAAAATTGGATAAGGTATAAGGATTTTAGGATGTGTAAAGTCTAGAAAAAACTCAAAAATATTAACCGGGTTCCCTCCTATTGACAACATCTCCATGGTGATCGATGTCTTGGATGCAAGAGGATACTCCATGCTTGGATGCACTAGATATATTTAAAAAGAGATACAATTTATCACAATAGTAGTAACAATATTACTCAAATAGAGTAGAGAAAATGGTGTGATAGTAGTTACCTAACAACACTTGAGCTTGCAGTGTTTTCACATCAATCATAGGCATCGCCTCAACAACAGATGGTTGACTGCTTATGATGACAAAATTGTAAGGAGATTCATCACCCACCCCTTTGAGGTTTGGGGATTCCTCCTCCTCTATCAGAGGTTTATCGTGAACCTCCCCTTTCTATTTACTCATTGATTCCTATTCAAGTGAAAAAGAGTTTAAATAGTAATTTTTTAAAGATTAGTAGTTGGTCGAGGCATATGGAACCCAAAAGTTTACCTCATCACTGGTATAATATTTACCCATTGAGGAGCCTAGATAGGTTTAAATCTCCCAATATTCTTCCTCCTAAAACCCCTCTTGTCTAGGAATGAACGCATCTTATTGACCTTCCAGTATATTTGGAGGGGAGAGTGTACCTAATAAAACTTTCACCCTAATAGTGAAGGGGCAAGACACACTGCAGGATTAGACCAATTCTTCTAGCTTCATGATAAATTATATTACCTTGGACTAGGAAGATTATAAGCCTACCCTTACACATCCTAGTCTAGGAAGGTATATCCCCTCATGGTTAAAATGTTTCGACAATGCATAGAGAGAGTTAAGTTGTCAGAAAATTCCCCAGATCTCCCAAGAATCAGGAAATAAAATGTCACTAGGGATATATAGGTGGTATAATTTCTTCCCTAGGGCCTCATCTTGTGACCTTGGAACCACTCAGGAAGGTTAACCTTCCTCCCAAGGACACTATCCCAGGAACATTGGGCATGTTGCTACTCCCCTCCCTAAATCTTCTACCTGTACAGCACCAGGAATTTCTAGAGTTGTAGTTACTACTCTGCCTATTGGTCTAGCTCTACCTACATGGTATTCCATACCCACCACTTTCCCCCAACCCCATGGTTGTGGTAACCTTCTTCCTTATACAACTAATTCATTTATCTCCTCATAATGTCCCCAGGATACACAACTTCCCAGCTCATTGTGTATCCATGGGTGATCCCATAAGTGGTAGTAAGTGGCGGGAGATCATTTCACCCCTTCCATATTCATTCAAAAACATGTGATATGACTAATAAATAATTGAGAGGTAGAAATCACTATGTACCCCTATATACACTTTCAAAGTGAGCTTTTATAGACACTGGAATGACCGTGCAAAATGGTATGGAGTGTACGGCTCACAAATCACTTTACAATCCACCCTAGCCACATATAACCCACATAAAAAGGCCAAGAGGTATAACTACTACTCGATGGTCCATGTTTCATCACTATTCATCATTCATATGGGAATGGGAAATGGGTGGAATATAAAGTGTTCTTCCAGTCCAATCATTTCCAGCACATCAACTAAACCCAGGTCGAGGGGCCAAATCCCGGTAATATTGAGGATCGGCATTCATAAATTTTTAATATGATGGCATATTGGGTTCAGATATCTGTATCCCCCCATGTGTGCATCTACCTATAGTACTGTAAGTGGAAAGTACCACACACATGAAAGGGATTCTTTATCTAATTAATGTGGTGTAGCACCTTGTATAAATTTTTTAGAATTGAGACCGCTAAGTTGATACAATACCCTATCACTGGAATTACTACTATGATTAGGGTATTTAGATACACCCCCATGTTAGCATCCCAAACCATGAGCATCCACCCACAGATTATCATGGAAATAAATCCTACCAACCTAAATACATGATCCTCGAGGTTCACATTGCAGCCCTAAATATTCCTCTAGTTCGTCTCTAGGATCCTACAGAATGAATGCTACTTGCCTCACTAAGACACCTTAGGAAACTAGTGTGACCTCCATAGTATCTTGACCATGGTATCATTCAATAAATAACTGAACCATTAATTAAAAGGGATTTCATTAATCTCTAACTTGTTCTCACCCATCCCATGTACCAAGCACAACAGAGCCCTTGTGATCACTAGAATATTCTACTGGTCATACTAGACATCCTCAATTTGGAGAAACTCATCATACATATACCCTTGGATGGGGATCCCCATTATGTGGTAGAGGTCCCATAAACTAATTTCAACCACCCAATGACATAAGTGTAATGTATCAGTCCTTGGTGAACACCTACTCGGAAACTTTGTCATGATACCATAGTGATGGTAGACATGGAACTATGGTGTCCATGCTACCTCATAAAGCCTGACCCACTTCATCTCCACCTCAAACTCATGATGGTACCGGCATACCCATTATTCCTAGGCCCACTCATCTATAAATTTCTACCCTGGCATAGGTTCTAGTCTTCTATCCACCCTATGAGACATTCTTCCAAACCCACCTTGAAAATTATCTCATATTGAGAAGGGGAAATCTCCTCTTCATGAGCCTCCCCTTTTAGTTGTTCACATGGTTCCATAGGGTGTGAGAAGTTAACAGTTCATGGTATTTAACAATATGACCCCTGATAGCTTTTTACCATTAATACTACCCAAACATGATTCTAAACTAGTAAACGGTTCATCTTGATTATCATTGGGGATGAGAATATCATCCCTCGGGCAAAAACCATATAATGGAATCCTTTTACATAACAGATACTATTATTGTGCCTCTATTTTTAGTTTAATAAGAGTGTCATAATTATATTAGACTCTGAATCTCTCTCTAATCATGAGGTTCTTGGCCATCTCTCTCTATCAGTTATCCAAAGCATCAACACCTTCAATGGTAATTTATTCTAATTCTTAGAAATTTTTTAGGGTGGTGTTCATGAATCTTGGTTTTTGAAGGGTGATTTTGTGAAATTTCATAGGTCATATAGGTTTTTTGTAAAAAAACTATTCATCTAAGTGACTCAATTTCACATGAAATAAGGACATAAGTTGCATAATGATCATGAAGATCGAGAGTTTTTTGAAAAGAGAGAATCATCCTATATTTCATGAAAATCTTGTCTTCTCTTAAGGACCCCACTTCTACTTATAGGAATAGTTACAGGATTATTTTTGTGAATGGGGCTCATAGATCTCCAATTTTCAGAAGTTTTTCCTCAAAATATGATCCTCATCCACTGTGTCGGCTCCCATTCTAATTAGGGGTATTTTTTATGTAAAAAAATACATGTTATAAGAGATTTAAAGGAAGGAATGATAATTTCATATTTATTTGAGGCCAAAATGATCCCAAAATCCATCTAAGGGACTAGATTATCTAAGGTCAATGACCTTCATGAATCCCGATCATCAAGAAGGTCACCGACCCCATAAAGGTTGAGGCAGAAACCTCTATGTAGTGTATATTTATTTTTAGAATTCTACTTACATCAAAAAATTCATAATATTCCATGAAGGACACTATATTTTGTGTAACCAATTCCCTCACATCATCTAAGCCTATAAATACCTCCTCACATTCAATATTTAAGTGGATGTTACCTTTAGACTTCTAAAAAAGTCTCTGAATTTGTGAAACTCTAACCTTTGTGAGTGAGAGAGGAGATGGATTCCCATAGGTATCCATCATTTTCAAAATATCCTTCCAAGGGTTCTTGAGAACCTTGAACCATGGTGGAGATGACTTTAGCAAAGATCCATGGCTTTTTCATAAGAATAAATTCCTTTTTGGCTCTTGGGGTTTTGTGATACAAATATCCCTTATGAAACCAACCCCCTAGGAACCAAGACTTCACTCTGATTCAGGGCCACCCCGTTTAAAAAAAGATGCACCTTCATGAAACCCCTACCCTTAGTAAAACCTCTAACCTTAGAGACACCCAAACCTTCAAAAATAACATCCATCAGGGTTTATTATGGTGTCTCCTTTCAACCGACACCATTTTACAAAATTCAAGTTCCCAGGGACCCTCTACCCATCCAAAATTGGTCCATGCGCACCCCAAATTCCCATACAGCCGGTATAATCAACCCTCATGTCTTCCCCCTTTGCTTCAAAAATTTCCTATACCATTACCTTACCTTTTACACCTAATAATTGGTGCCTTAATTTTTCTTTCTCCAAAGAATAGGCACCCTAACATTGGGACCCTTGATTTCCACTCCTCAATGGTAGTGTTTACACCATTCCCCACCTAGAGGTGCATGAGCATTATACATGTAAGTCCCAAAGGTGGCATTATTAAGTTAAACTACCCACATTTCCTTATAGTGAGGTCTTATGTCAGATCTTCCTCTCCTAACTAGAAATGGTCTCCCTGGGTGTAGGCCCTACAACTATTAGGTTGTATGATGTAAAACTGCATAGCCAAGCATCCCAGTCGTATGATGTTAAACTATATAAAAATGTATTCAGCACATGATGTTAAACTATATTATTACCCCATGTGATGAAAATAATATGACTTGTGTATGAATAGAATGGGATAACCCCTCACATCCTGCCATATGCGACAAACATGGGATGCCCCATGTGTGATTATTATGGGATGACACTCTATTCTCCACCATGGAATGACCCTATTGCTTCAGGAAGCTTCCATACATAATCCCCACACCATCCTTCCCCACCATAGTATGATCCTCCTCCTTCGGGTAGCCTTTATGCATAACCCCCCACACCATCCCTCATTGATGCTCCTTTTGTGACATGATCGTCCTAACTGTATGATGTTAAACTACATGGACCGGTCCTATCACATGAACTTAAACTAGGGTATCAAACTATGTGGGTTTTGATCCCTTTTTCCTAATAGGGTACATAGGAAACCTCCATGAGGTTTCATCTATACATCTTGACACACCTGGGATCCCTCCATAAGGTTCAATCCCAACACCCCAACACCACCAAACCTGTATATCCTCTCCATGGGAGAAAAAACCCTAAATTTTGATTATATTCCCCCCTATAGACACACTTAATCAAACCCTAAAGTGTGATCGTCTTCCTCCCTAGGCACACACATAACCAAACCTTCAAGTGAAATCATCTCCCCATCCCCCTATGGATACACTTAACCACCTACCTTTTCCCAAAATACATTAAACATGTGACCCACACATATCCACATGACATTAAACCAGTGACATGATCTAAAATCACAACCCTATACAATAAAAATGAGATTCATGGGGTAAAAATCCTCATATTCCTTATTACCCTAGCATCAAATACTCTATGGCTCACATGGAGTGCCTTGGGTTTCACACCTAATATGCCTCGCACATAATATACCCTCCAATAGAGGAAGACTTTGAAGATTCACAACATGCCCAAGGTCCAAAAATAATAAAACATTCCCAATGTTACCATCTACTCTAACCACAGGTTTCTACCCTATTAAGACAAAAGTAGTGTAATTAACTAGTGTCCACCTTGAGATGGTGTCAAGAATGAGTTTCATGAACATGGTTTAAATATTTGAGGGAGACCCATACTAGGTGATGAGATCCAATGAGGAATACATGGAATGAGGAACCGACATCATATCATCCCATTTCAATCAAGGATACAACATCACCAACCATGGTGTAATAGGACACCCACCTTTAGAAAGGTGAGAATGCAGGGTAAAAATGGTGTGATGCACAATACTAGTGGAAAGCGTTGGAAATAGTTTCATTTTGGAGATTTATTTTAAAATAAATTTATACAAAATATTAGGATTTAATTTAATAAAATGTATTCCATATTTGGAATCAACATGTTTAGATTTGGTAAATAGGACAACTTTATTTTTTGTCATTATGAATAGTATCCATGGTAAATATTTGTCGCTTTAGTAAGGGTAAATCAGGTAATTTATGTTAAAAAATAATGTGATGAGGATTTAAAAATATATATAACACTTGAATTATTTCTATTATATGTGTTTATTTCATCCATCCTCACCCAATATTCTAAAATATGGAATTTTGGTGTCATTTTTCATTGACATTTATATTATTTTAACTAGAGGAATTTTCCAAAATATCACTATATTACTTAAAATTTATATAATATGTTCACATGGGGATAATGATATTGTATGAATTAATCTAAAATTTTATTTTGAACATAAGTAATTTATTTTTATAATGGTAATTTATTTTTAATTTTCAGTGATGGTATGATTACCTTAAATGATTACACAATGCTAATATAATGTCGGTGCAAGCAGTAGAAAATTCAAAATAAATGATTTTAAAAACATAAAAAAGTAATTTTTTGATGAATTATTGTGTAACAAAAATTTTATGGTAAATAATAATGTATAATTTATGGTTAAGTATTTTATATATGAATTCCATACCTATATTGGCGTTTTTAAATTCAAATTATGTGAATTGTTCTTAAAATGACTTTAATGGTATTCTATGTTAAATAAAATATTATTAAATGATTTAAAAATCATAAAAATATTGAAATAGTATAATAGTGATAGGATATGGTCAAAAATTTAATCCCTAGACCATTTTTGTGCCAATTTTTACCTTAGAAGTAAATTTATAACCCTTTATTATTGAAAAAGATGTTATAATAGTAAGGTTAAAATTGGTTAACGAAGGGGTTAAACCAAAATATAAGGTTTAAAATTTCATATAAACCTATCAAAATTTTATTGGTTGAATGTATTTAAACATTAACCTATATTATATTCAAAATTTTATCCACTTGTTTCCACTTTAACTTGAAAAATAATTTATTAAATCTAATTTGTTTAAGTAATTTCAAGTGTGTCCATTTCTTCGCTATAATAAGGCATCATCTCTTCTCTATTATCCACACCACCTTGATCCAATTAGCTCAAAAAACACTCAAAAAACTTATTTTTAACATAATTATATAAGTTTTAATGTTTTTTTTCTCCTAAAAATACCATCTATAGGTTCTTTGAGAAGATATGTAAAGGAGGTTTCGCAACAAAGTGGTATAACTCTTAACCAAGTACTTTCAATTTTACTTATTATTCCACATTATCTAAACCTATTGTATCCATCATAAAACACTAAATACAGTATCATAAATATACTTAGATGTTATCATTATAATTAAGCAATCATTTTCCACTTCCTTTCCATAAAATGGTAAATGAAACTATCACTCATGTGTGCATGTGAACTACCGCCTCCACATAGTGATATGATTCATTTTCCATCACCATATTTCATGGATGGTTATTAAAATGGATTTAATTAATATATATGATATTTATTATGTAAAAAAAAATTTAAAGGTGAACTATTATTTAAATTTCTTTCGTTCTATCCACCAAAAATTGAAAACATCACTTGTGCATACGTATGAATTACCATCTCCACTAAGTGATGTAATTCATTTTTTCACACCACTTTATATGAATAGTTATAAAAGTTTTTATAATTATTAAATATAATAATTATGAAATTGTTAACATTATATATATTATTAATCCATAATCAAAGTACAAGGACTGGAACTACCAAATTGAAACATGCATGAAAAATGAAACGGTTATCACCCAGAACAGTGATTTAAATAAATAATTGTTAATAAACAGGTGATACGATGTTATAAGTAAATAATATATGGTATTATAAGTATTAATATGGTTATATAACATATTTAAAATAAATATAAATTTATTATATTGGTATTTTGAATGCATACGAAGTAGGATGTGACCTGAGGTAAAGGTTTCCCATCTCACTTTTATTTCTGTGAGACATAATCCATATTCACTACTTATTTATTTTTTATGGTGTATATACTTCCCATGAATGTATTTCATTATTTTTATAATTAAAATTATGGGGTTTTACCAATCCTTCTATAGTTCTCTCTTTAATTATATTTTAATTCATAGATTACTAAAATGGTAAGGGTTTATGTGACAATCTAACTTCTTTTTTAGATTGTTTATGCTAAATTTCCATTGAGGAAAATTTTATGAATAATATAATTTGAACCAAATATATTTTATTCTAATATTTTTATTCATATATTTTCATGTAATAATACCATTTTTCTCTCTTTGGTACTTAAAATGGTCTATAAAATGTTTTTAATAAAAACCGACTTTATTTCCTCTTTATTAGGAATATTTTTCTTCCATGTTTATATTATATTTAAAATGTTTTCAAAAATGTTTTTAATATTATAAAATTATTTAATAAATTCATTTTTATCCATATTTTACTTTTTATAAAAGGATTTAAAATTATTTTTCTTATCTTTTTCGAATAAGGTACTTTTTACTAAATATATAAATGGAATATTTGTTTTAAGGATTACATCATGAATGAAATTTATCACTATCATAACCACTCAATGATTTGAAGATTACTTTAAATGTTTCAATATTTATTTTCAAATAAAAATTTTTCCATATTATTTTGGATATTTTTATATTTTAAATAAGTGATTTCAAAATGAAAAGGGTGTTTCCCTCAAGAAATATTCTAGTTATCTTTTAAAGGAAATTTTTATCTATGATAATGTCCTTTTATATTAATTATGATTCACTTGGAATATAATCCAAGTATACCATACACTTATTTTCTCTATATGGTTTGTGATGAATAATTTTTATGTATGATTCTATAAAACCTGTTATTTGTCTATGGGTTGACTAAGTTAAGATGAAATATTTCTAAAAACTATTTCTTTTTAACAAGTTAAACAATGATTAAATGATGAATGTTTTTATAATATTATGTAACATTTATGGTTTAAAGTTATGTGGTGGGTGGGCCATTATATCTCTCCAATTTATTGGGTAAATATGGATAACTCATGAGATAACTATATTACGCATGAACCTAATTTCATGTTCACAACATTATGCATGGACCTTGTTTTGTATCCATAAGGTTTTTCATGGACCAGGTTTTATGTCCATAAGTTTATTTGTGAACTTTGTTTTATGTCTATAAGTTTATGTGTAGACCTATTTTTATGTTCATAAGTTTATGCGAGGACCTGATTTCATGTCCTCCACTTAATGAGTGAACATGTTACTATTTATACATGTTTATAATGTTATAAGCTTATATTTTTTCCAAATTCCTAAGTTTATGATATGCTCTCATAGATCATGTTTGATTATTTATTATTCCACACTCTTATAAACTTTTGTTTTGGTTATGAAAAAGTTTTATTCCATGAATTGTGATTTAAGATCTATGAATTGATTAGGTATGAATTTATTATGTTATGATCAAGTTATCATACCCTTATGTTTACTTATGATCATTTATTTATATCTCTCTTGTTAACCCTTACTAAGAATCTGATTTAACCCTTTCTTCTATTTTCTTTTACCTAGTTTATGATGCATGATTCTAAATGAATTATGTCTAGAAAGGTTTAATGTGTGAAAATTTTTATGAAAAATGTTGAAAAATTATTCTAAAAAATAAAAATTGGGTATATAAGAAAAAATGACCAATTAAAGACATGGGTATTTTTATGTAAGTTTTTCTCATAGTTCTCTAAAATAATAAACTTAAAATGTACTTGAGTATGTAAGTTATTAAATATTTAAGTTTGATTTTTTATGTTTTTATGGCTAAAATTAGTTCACTTTTATCAGCACCAAATCTAGAAATATAAAGATCATGTTTTTATCACTAGATATGGGAGTGTGGTTTTGATACTATTATAGTGAAATTTATTATTTTCTCCCTTCCTGATGTGAGATTTATTTATTTTTTGTTGTTTTTTTATCATTCGGGAGGTAGAACCATGTGATTTTGTGTAGTTTTGGGTTTCGGAGCTAGTGTTGGGGATAGCTTAAGCATGACAGCTAATGTTTCCACTTTATCAGTCCTCTTTCTTGGGGATATTGATGTTAGATGAGGATTGGGATTAGTCCTGTGAATGAAATATTCCAACCTTTGTGCAACTATAGCAATATCATGAAATCTATATGAATATTTTATCAATATGAGTATCATATGTAACTCATATTAGATATTCTATTTGAATATTCATAAAAACTCTGCTTTGGGGATTTGTAGGTTCATGGAGTGGATAAAACCCTTTAATTTAGAAATAAAGTCAAATAATATCCCATTCTCACATTATTTTCAATTTTATAGATCAAGAACTACTGTCATTATCGGTTTTGAGCTAAAATGATAGTGAAATTATTGGTGGATTTATTCCCATACTGGGATTGATATTGATATAAGATTTTTATACCAGACAAATGTTAGACCTTCCATAGTTTTCATAATTCATCTAAGCTTGGATACCTCATACTACTTGAGGGTTTCCATCATAAGACTACATTGAGATACAAAGTTCAACATATGCTACTATGAGTCCCTGATTCTACTAAAAGTTGGTAAAGTAGGATTTATGAAGTTGGACGAAGGAGTAGTTGCATCCACCCATTCAGGGTATGGTTTTATTTCTGGAAGAACTGTTATATGTCACCCTTCCATGGATTCCATTTGATCTACCAGGAATCCAATGGAGTCAATGAGCATTGATGATATGGATAGTTATCCAGATGTTTTAGAAAAAGTAGTAGGTATATCCTGATATACTTGAATTCCCCATGTATGTTTTTGATAACCAGTATGGGTCAGCCTATGGTAGATCAACTAACATGGTTCTAGCTTCCACCCTAATTTAGGGAACTCTATATATTATCCAATTATCATATCTAGGTAAACTTTTTGTTTGAATCTTGAATTGGTTAAATGAATAGACTCTGCTCTCATCAGTGGAGCGTCCTCTCTGTATTGACGGAGATTTGATATAGGAGAAGTGAGAGTCTCTATTTGGGGATTATACTCATTGGTGATATCATCCATTATTAACTTAATATTGAGTCATTATAAATCTTTTATCATCACTTCATACTGATCAACTCCCTCTTCGATAGGAGGAGGTTCAATCTCTTTAGGTGATGGATGGGATGTAGCCATACTCTTCCCATTTTCTTTGGTTGAATCCCACTAAATATGTGGCAATTTAGAATTTAGGGGAGCCCCTAAATTTTGTATCTATCTTTATTGATGAGTATGAACACCTTCTTCTAGTGTTTTGGTGTGGGTTATATTCTAGAAGAAAAACTTATTCTTCCCACTCTGATATGTCAGAATCATGTTATGGGTCATCAGTGAGACCTATATTAATGGAATTTATTGATGCATAACATGTAGATAGAATCGTGACCTCATTATAAGGATAAGATTATTTATTTCCTTCTAATAATATGTTTAGAGTTAAATCATAATATTCCTCATCCTTTCCTTTCTTGGCGGATAATTTTGATGTGTGGCCCCTATGAGGCCTTGAATTCTCATTCTAATGCTCTCCTGGAACTGGTTTGTGGAGAATAATCATAATAGAGTCTCTATAATCCCTTGTCGAGAATGTCCCCATAGAGAAATATGGGTCACTCAAAGGGAGGAATTGTTAATATATCTCTTATGATGTGTTTCCTAACATATAGAAGATTGATTTTCATGGAGTATGAGAGGGTTGTGATAAAAATACCCCATTTTAATGGTTTGGATTTGATCTGGTTTTGCCACCATGAAACCTTAGACCCATTGTGGATTTGATGTTCCATGGGTTGGTGGTGGTAGTAAAAATTTCCCCATCCATGTGGGCTAGGGTTGCTCTTATATTTTTGCTGATGTGGCCCCTATTATTACCTTTTTGATTTTATAAGATTTTTTTAGCATGATATGGATGTAGTGAATGTTCTGAACAAGGGTTGATAACTAGTATGGGTAGTGATTTAGTTGAAGATTTTTCTTTTTCAAATGATAAGTTTTTTAAAACTTTTCAATGTCTAGATTAAATATCCTATTAATGGATCATTCCTACATGGTATGTTATTTCTAATATTTGGACATGATGGGACACTACTGAATAAACCAGGTGGTGCATGAAAAACAAAAGGATGAAACATGGTTTGAAGTGATAACATTTCATGATGTAAATCTCTACTGAATGTGGTGTGTAGTTAAATACATCACTCCATGCTCACCCCATCCTCTAATTTACACATCAGATAGGGCATTGGAAATAATTAACGTGGACTCCTCAAATTATTAAGACATGCATGTTGAAGATCTCTACATTTCTTTCCTAATTTTGGGTGTTTCTCTATTGAAAGGGTAGTCGATTCGATCTGAGTGTGAAGTTATTCTATTTCAATTTTATGTTTTGGATATCCCATATAAGGTATATATTTTTCCTTAAAATTATAAAGGGTTATCCATAGATTCAAATGAATATTGTGTATGCATTCCTCACCCTATGTTTTAGGAATTCCATGCTGAGATGTGGCTCTAGGATGGAACATGATCGGTATATTATCTTTGGTTAGTTATTTCCTCATCATCATAACATTATTTTTTTTCTACAATGATAGATTCCTCCACCTAACCTGACTAGAGTGGTCACTTCCCAACTGCTTTAATAAGGGGAGTAGGATTGGTTAAAATTTTCTATATTGTATTGAAAGTTAAGTGGTTCAAAGGTGGGGATGACCTTCATAGATAATTCCATCATGGGTATTACTACCATCAGGTTTGAATGTCTATCCATATATAGTATTTATATATCATTTACTATGGGGAGGACCTTTAGGGTGGGTAGTGGAAAGGGTAATACCATGTTTTCATTTGATTATCTAGTTGTTAGTAGGATGTTTGTGAATCACATCATGAAAAGAGTTCTTATAATCGACCTTGATATCTTCATAAGGAGGACCTTCATGGTGAACACTTTGGGGAGGACCTCAAGAGATACTCATAGAAATATTGTGGGGTGGAACTTTGCAACTACAGTTGCTTCCTCTTTTGGATGATGAGTTAGTAGATTCTTGGGATGCTATTGAAAGATGTTTTAAGGACTTAAAAAATACATCATTGATCAGGGAAGGGATATGATCTTACTCTTATTTTTTGGGATACCTTTAGTAAGACTTATTATTATATGTTCTTCATTAGGTAGTTGAGGTTTTGTATTACACAAAATGACCTTCATATGTGGGAGCCTTCTTAGGTGACTCATGTGTTTCCATAGAATCATGTCGATGAACTTATTTATAATAGGTAGGAATGTGTTTATTCTTCTTAGTTTCCATCGGGGTATAATGATGACATTATGTACAAATAAAGGGTTGGTAATAAGTTCATACTCTTGAAATACTACCATAATATGTCAGATATTCCTAAAAAATTATAGGGATATGTGGTTGCCCTAAAGTAGTTGTTCAAATAGCTCATTGATTTATATTTGGAATGGTAATGTATGATTGATCCTAATGTTCATTATTTTTCATGATGTGTTAGATATCCTCATGAATGGGAGTAGGAATGTGTGTTTTCTCCTAAGTATCTCTTGATACATGTTGAAGCACTTCTCTATTGGTGGGGGAGGGAATATGTGTTTTTCCCTGGTTAGTTGTTGGGATATGTCGATGATCATATTCTTCCTCCATTGTAAGGATATGCTATATGTTTTTTATAACATGGCTTGGAATATATGTCTACCCATCTATTTCTGCCAAAATTTATTGATGGGATTCTATAGTGTGAATGGTAATATGTGCTCATTCTTTGGTGTGAGTAGGAATATTTCCCCGCTCTTGTCCTCCAGTTGTCACTAGGATATTCCAATAGGCTTCATGTATGGGGGAAATAATGTGTGCTTTCTCCCTAATTTTTGTTTGGATATATTGATACGCTACTTTTGATGCTTCTAGATTGTATTGGTGGGATTGTTGTGTGGTAGAAAAAATGTGTTCTTTATTACTGGTTTCTTCCAAGATATGTTGGTGAGATTATTTAGGGGAAGTGGTTATATAATCCCACTCCCTATGGTTGGTATCTCATCACACCTAGTGAGATATCCTAGATTCTTGGGTATGTGTGACCAGAGAAGGGATTGCCTAAGTGGTGTCCTCATAAGTAAACTGAGGGATTGATGTCGCATGGTGTTAATGGTGGTGGTTGACAATAACCCTCCTAGGAAGCTCCTAAAGTAGGGTGAAGTTTTATTTGAACTCCTGATTAGCCTTCCTAAGATAAGGGTGTTGTTTGATTCTGTGCTCCAAGGAAAGAATCCTAAAGTAGTTAGAGTTGGTGGAAAGTACCACCTTCTCCTTCACGATCCATTTTTGTATAGACAGTTGTTATGGATTCATGTCAAAGAGGGATTTGTGCACAACCTACCAAGGGTGGGATTCTACCATTTAGGAAGTACTCCTTCATCATTGTATTCTTCAACTATCACTGAAGGCACTACGTGGGTGAAAAAGACTTCTGCTTTGATGGGGCCCCAACTTTGGCTTCAGTTGATGCATATGACTATTATCAATATGATGACATAAGTTTAGATTATAGGGAGTTCTATTGGTCCTAAAAAGAACAAAAAACACATAGAATAAAACTTATTATTGCAGGATCATAAGTAAAAAAATATGTTCAACCAATCACTTTCACAATTAAAGGATTCACATTAGGACATTTTTTATTTGCATGAGAATGGTATAACATCTAGTTGTGAAGACTATCAAAGTTTAAAGATTCACATTGTGTTCATGGTTTTTTTTTTGGTCCGGTTATGAAAGGAATGCGTTTATAGAACTAAAAATATCCAATGGATCTCGCATCCACAATAGTTTGGCATGAACTAAATTGTGGGACTACTTTCAAAAGGTAAGCGATCACTGGGGTGGTTTTTTTAGTGATGATTTGAAATGTGTGTTGGTTGACAGGGTGATATTTTATGATCATCTCACATTTTTTAGATTATTATTTCCTACTCTTGGATTTTCTTATATATTTAAGACACATTTCATGAATCCTTCCCATGTACCAATGTGGAATAGGTTATCCTCATGTCAGCTATTATTTGGTAATATGTATTGATATGAGAATCTATATGTATCAGAGTTTATCTATCAATGTGAACATCTATATGTATCATAGGTTAACCATAAATGGTTCCATTTTTATGTATCATATGTTATCCATATTATTTAATTATTACTTGTAAATGCTAAAGTTTAAGGGTATTATGGTTCAATACTACATAGATGGTAACTCTGTATTTTATTACCATCCAAGAAAGCAATAAAATTTCATGGTGTTTAGATCAATCCCATGATAGGGGATTCCTATGTATACTTATAAAAGGAATTATAACCCATGTAATCCAATTCCACTTAGTGGGACATGTCAGACCTTTTTAGTTCATGTGACAAGGATTGATTTATATAGTTTAATATCATGGGGAAAGGAAAAATAGGAAAAATGTGCCTAGAAATGGTTGGTTTGGGACTTACACATGATTGGATTTATTTAGTTAACCTTGAATGGAATATATCCCAATGAGATTAAGTAGGTATCACAAGAAATGTGGCCTTATGATAATGGGCCTCATGTAGAATATGGCTCATCATGGGTAATATGAAGGGACCCAGAGGAAATATGGCCCTCCAGGGGGGGAATGATTTTATCAAGAGTATGTCCTGATAGAGGGATGATCCACATAGAATATAGCTCTAGTGGAGGTGCATAAAATCTTAGAGGTAATATTACCCAATGAGTAAGGATGTCTATACTCATGGTAATATATCCTGATGAGGAGATGTGTAGATTGTTTTGATGCTAGGTTTGAACCTCAAGGAGGCATCCTACATATCCCTCTTAATAGGAATAAAATCCAATATAGTTCTAGATTCATAGTTTAATTCCATGTGATGGGATCATACCATGAAGTTTAACGTCATGCGGTAAATACGTTGTCATACAATTTCACATCATGTGACTAAGATGTTAGACACATAGTTTAACATAATGTTGTAAGGAAATATGTGTCATTAAAGATTAAATAATAGAGGATTGAGTGGTACTTATTCATATGAGACTATCTTGGAAAATTTGGGTTGGGTTTTACACTTGATAAGAGGCCTAAGGAGGCCTTTTTATTTGTTCCAATGGCATGATCAACTAGGATCTACAAGACATTTTGAGTCATGATCATTGTGATAAATGAGATATAATAAAATATCAATCACATTGTATGAGATTTCACAATTATATTTGAATGAGATGTACACTTTGAGGTTTCTTGGGGTGATTATACTTGGCGAGTTGGTGACATGTCCAATTGAAAGCATCTTGGGTCTTATACCTTAGAGTAGGCCCATAATCTCAAATTTTTTCCTACTAATAGGCAAGGAAAGATATGGAATAAGGGGTAGTATGGCCCCTTTTAATAAATTATAATGACTTAATCTATTAATTATTCCTTTCTTGACTCGGCTTGATGGATAGAGAATAAATCCATCATCAATCCAGGAGTGAATGCTCCCAGATCCTCTTGATAGGGACCCACATTGTCAAGGGAATCCATGATCATGATTCCCCAAAGGGTTCAACCTATATAGGAGGATAATTCTTGAGCCTCATTTTTATCAATTTAATCCATGATCGAAGAGTTTCATGCTGGTGTTCATTCCTTGATCGTGTACATCTAGTGGCCTTGGGGGGGTCTTGGTAATTGGAGGCCCGAGTAGGATACTTTGGTGAAGGAATAATTCACCATTGAGGCTATAGTTTTCATTGATGCATTGATATAGGAGAATAATAGGGGTTTTTTACTTAGTAAGAATATTAAAAATGATTTCTCCCAAATGATACTAGGGTGAGTAAATACATTCATCCAAGTGATATTAGATCGAGAAAAATGGTTCTCCCTAGTGAAGGAAACCATAGTAATTCACCTTAATGATGGTGGACATGTGGCTTTTCCCAAGTAATAATTAGGAGAAGTTGTGACCTAGTAATACTAGGGAGAGATTATATTCTGGGAAACATAACTTGGGTGAAGCTTATCCTTAGTGAGAGGGGGTCACTACGGATGCCTTTGGAAGGATGGTTATCAAATATATTGCTGGGGAAGTGTCTTTCACCCTAGTGTTAACAAGCTAGGGGAAAGTGGTTCCTCATAAGAGTTATTAGTATTTAGAAACCTCACATAACTCAATTACCCTCTTGTTTGGTTAATTTTTCTTGGTTTTATGCTTAAATAAGCTACCTGGAGGTATTTGAGGACTTTGGAGCAAGAATTGTGCATGATACTTGGGAGATCGGATCTTTAATCCATCTATTCATCTTCCCAAAATGTGAAAATTTTGTGCACAAGGGTCCTATTTATAATAAAATTCATAAACTTGGGCGAATAGGGTTTGGTTCTCTAGTGTTGCACACAGGTGTGACTTGTGTGTGAATGCTGGGTGCACAGGTGGTGCGTGCAAGGTTGACTTAGTTTTTCTTTTTGGGTGAGCTCCAAGGGTTTGGGTGAAATTATGGTGCATTATTCCCAAGACTTTCCTTTATGTACTTAGGGTATCTCTCCTTCAAAATATTCATCCTTTACCAAAAATAGAGAGCCAAAAAAATATCAATGAATTCCATTAAAATAATTATTTAATCATAGTATAATAAAATACATAGCATATGAAAAGAAAATTTTTAGTAAGTTATATTTTTTGTATAAAATGATTTTATTAATTATTTAGCTACACCAACTAAATTTTATAAATGTATTAGTATTAAAAATTACCTTTATTTTTTATTACATGTATTTTCCTTAATACGGTTACCTCTATTTATACCTACCAACTTAACGGCTACATTATAATAGTTATATTTACCAATTATAATTTTAGCTTAATATACCACATATTTTTTAGTTTGATATTTATTGTGAACAAATCAATTAAATATAGTATTTACTTAATTAAAATTGATACTAAAATCTTGGGGTGTTACATTATACCCCCTTAAATAAATTACTTCCTTTCGATTTTAATTTCTCTCACCGATGAGAATAGATAATGATATTCTTAATATACTCATGACTCAAGATATAATTTATAATGAAATATCAACCTCAATAACTTGGTAAAGACTAGGAAAATAATCTCATGATTGAGTATTAAGACCCAGATAATGGAATTAATCTCAGTAAGGAGTTAATATTTAGCCTTATATTAATAGATGATCATAGGATGTTTTAGGATATGAAATTTGACTTTCATATTCTATATATTGATATGGGGTCTATAAAGATAGAGATAATAAATATACAAAATCCCATAAAAATTTTTAAAGTAAGAATAATAATATTTTCACAAAGCATATTCCCACAAACTTCAACTTGGGATACAATAATAATAAAAATAGAAGTTTTATCTAATAACTCAGTATCAAATCATTAGGGTGGTAATTTGATACTCTTAAAAAAAATCCTAGATATAATGGAGTGGATAGAACTATAATTAAATAATACATCCTCAAATCTAGATTAGAACATAAGTGTACCTTAATTATCATGATCCACTTCAGTGGTAGTCATTTCGTAAGTTCTTCCTTGTTCCCTTGGCCTTGGAGTTTGTTAATTTCTATTATCCTCATTATCCCTTAGGTTAGGGTATTAATTTTCAAAATTCCAAAACTCCTTACATTTTAAGCATTGAAGTGTGGGTGAAGCATTAGTTGGTACCTTTATATCTTTCATTGTATTAGTCAATATCTTCATATCTCTTAAAAAATCACTATATTGATGGCCAATCCTTCCGCACTTGAAACATTTCCCTATTCCTTTAAGACATTCCTTGGGGTGATTCTTACCACATTATTGACATGTAGGAAGTTGAATCTTCTTTCCTTCATGTTTATTTTCACCTAAAATTATATAAAAATATATCCTTACCATCTTTGGTGAGTCTAGTAATTCATTATGGTTTAGGTTGTTAATCATAACTCATGATAGCTGGGTGAGAATAACCATAAGATTTGCAACACTATCTTCCATCCCCTTTGGTTTCTCATTGGGAAAATTATAGCATTTCCCATCATATCCATTCCTAACTCGATTTATCCTTTCTCTAACCATTACTTAAATAAATTAAATTAAGGATAAGAATAATTAATTAAATAAATTCATATAAATAAAACTATAAAAATAATAACCAATAAATAATGTGTGTACCTAAACTTATGAACTTATAGGTTTTAACTTAGGTTTTCCCATGGATATTTACTATTAGGATCTCTAACTTAAATATATTAAAATCCTACAAAATGGTTTATAAAGATTATGTGAATTAACAAAACATATCCCTGGGAGTTTTAAATTAGGTATGTAGTTAGGACTATTTTTCATTCACTGAGAAAATATTGAGTTAATACCCAATTATCCTTTTAAGGGTTATTAACCCTAGGTTCATCTATGCCAGAGCCTGTATCCACTTGTTTGTATCCATCCAAGGATGTTATTTCTTAGAAACCACACAATCTATACTCTACCAAAACTTCAAGATGTTATCCTATACTTATACTAATCCCTTAGGTTTTAACTAAATTTATCTCTTCTTAATCCCTAAATATCACTAAACCTAGATTTGTTACCAATTGAGGCACCCCAGACCCACGCTCCTAAGTTCGATGATAAAAGCACATATTTAACACACTTGATTTGATAACAAGTGAGATGAACTAGGCTAAGGTTTCATATATTTCACATCAATTAATCATTACATCTCACAATAATCTCATAACCCCAAGAACTAAAGGTTATTGTCTTTAGAGATTATCTATATAAATGAATTATTTTATAATACTTGTGAACATTTCTCCATAATCTCAACATAATAGATCCCCTTCTAGGAATATCCTAGGTTATACTCATCTTCATACCCTGGGGAATAGAAAACATAATAAATGGGTGAGTGAAAATGATTAGTAATGGAAAAACTCATCAACATATCATTAAGGATTAGATCATAATCATGAGAAAACTTAATCATATGATAAATATTTGATTAAAATAACATGAATCATTAAGATTTGACCATATAATAGAAGGACATGTGATCTCAAATAATCAAACACATATCATGGACTAGGGGTGGGGGATCATGATACATATAATCATGTTATATGAGAATAAAAAACACATGTAACATATAATTGTGACATAATCATAACATTATAGATGTTTCTAAATGTAAATAGAACCACATATAACATCAGTAGGCTTGGGCTAACCATATGTATACCTTATTTGGATTTATCTTACCACTTGTGTACCCTTTATATTGGTATAACCTCATTTATACCCTTTTGATCTCATGTTATATAAACTTCAACAATTAATTGGAGGGACATAACAGACCCACCCATCATATAAACTATCCATATGTATTCCACACAAACATGAGATAATTCATCATTCCTTCATCTCTTAACCCATGAAAATGAAATGGGTTTAATAATAATTTCCTCAAAATATAATCATAATCCATCTAGAGAAATAAGGTGGATGGTATCATTAGATAATATTCCTAGTAATTCATAATTATCATTAAAGGATGTTAATATAGATGAAAAATACTTTTTATGAAATAATTAAAAATATTCTTTGAAAAATAAGAAGAAGAATCCTTTAATTTTGTTAAATTTTAAAAAATAAAAATTAAATATCATTTAAACCCCATGGAAACTTGTAAATTAAGTTAAATAATTAATAAAGTACATAATGGTGGGAAAATTCATTCTTTTTATATATGTAAAAACAATTCTTTTTATGTTTTTTTAAAGAAAATCAAAAGTGATTTGTACAGAAAACGTTTTAAAGGATTCCTTTGAATCATTTGTAAATAAATTCAAAGTTATCATAAAAGACCTTTATCAAATATTTAAGTGTAGATAAAAACTTCCATAAAACCAATTGATGAACATGGATATGGAGGAGAAATATTCCCGGCCTAAAGGAATAAATAAGGTCGACGTTACTTATAAACATTTTTTCAATATTTTTAACTACCAAAAGGTGAAAATGGAAATAATCTTGAAAACATCTTAAATATATATATAAGAAGAAAATATATAGGATTTTGGAGAGAAATAATATATAATTTCCCACAATGGAAATTGAAATATAAACAATCCTAGTAAAAAGTGATATTGTAACATAAAGATTATTTAACCTTTGAATTAAAACCTCATTAAAAAATAGGACCTTAGATGGATTAGTAAATCCCCATAATTTTCATTAAAAGTATTAGAAAATAAATTCATTGGAAGTATATAACTCATAAAAAATAATGAATTTTGGGAATATAGAACATGTCTCGATAAAGGGAAATTGAGATGAGGAAACCTTTATGGCTTTGGTAAATTTTGAATCATATCCCTTTGAAATAGAAAACCTAAAATAGAACTTTAATTACCATGAATAAAATATAATCATGATAAAATAGTCCATATAAGCATTATATACACCATATAAACAAAAATAGCTGCATGATATGAAACATGTCTTAAAGAAGGGAGTTTGAGATGAAAACCCCTTACTTTAACTCTCAGCTTCCCCAAAAGTGCTTTAAACTCCAGTATAATAAATACAACCATATTAATAACCTATTTTAAAACCTTAATAATATCTATTATGTAACATATCATCTCATTACTCCCTCATGTGACTAATTCAAAACACTATTGGACCTCAAGCATGCTTCCTCATATGTCATAGGTTGCTGACTAGTAGACAGGGTGTAAGATATATAGTGGAGAGACTATACCCACTGGAACATAGTTTCAATATAAAAAAAAGATAAAAAATAATAATAAAATCAATCCAACAGACATACATACATAACCAACTCAAACCATACATCTATAAATAACCAATTATCTAATAATAATAATAAATCATGTCATGTCATAATGTATGCTGAACTAAATGACGTGTTGAAAGTCAACATAAGAAAATTAAAAATGGAATCCAATAAAGGCTCCAAGAACCTTAATCTTTAACCCCATTATTGATCCTATATCCATGCTCCAATCTCATCCAGAAATCACATAATCAAGCACATGGCCCCTTGCCCTTTTCCATACCAGTATCCATGAAATTTACCTGGGTACCAAATGGTGCTTGAATAGGGTGTGAGTAAAAATCAGTAAGACAACACACATGGTGTCTAAACAATCCAATTTGAATATATAGTTCATGAAATATTATGATAAATGGTAGAATTGATTCATAAATTAATGTGGAAAATCAAATAAACCTACCAACCCTCAAGCTACAGGTTGACAACTGGGGTCATACAAACCTACTTCAGTATAATGTTTAATGTATTTGTTCTTGAAACATAGTGCAATAATTGTAAGGAACATCATGTCCAACTCATAATCTCATTTGGTAATGAAAGACATGTCCAACCCATAATTTCATCTAGGAAGGAACACTATGTCCAGCCTATAATTTTATCCAAGAAGAAAAACCATGTCCAAACTATAATTCCATCCAGGAAGGAATGCCATGTCCAACCTATAATTTCATCTAGAAAGGAACACCTATCCAACCTATAATTTATTCCATAAAGGAACTCCATTTACAATATATAATTTCATCCATAAAAGAATTACATATCCAACCTATAATTCATCCAGGAAGAAACAACATGTCCAACCAATAATTTCATCTAATAAGGAACACCATGTATACCTAATATCTCATCCATAGGAATTAAGTAACCCAAGAGTCGTAATAAGAAAAAAATAAAATAAATCCATTTATAACACCCAAACACCAACATGAAAAATATGTTCTTATAATATTTATTGGTCAATTCATTAATTATCCAAATATCATGTAATTTACTCTATTTACCAAATCATGTCAATAACCAAATATAAGGCAATTGTCAATTTAATCCAAGTTACCAATTATCACATTGATTGTAATTAGTATCATTTCACTTATTATTTAAGAATAATTACTATTTCATGTCTCATCATATCCCTATTTCATCATTCCATTATACTAATACCAATTACATGCTAAATTTTCTCTTTTAATCCATGTAATTTATTCTCAAACCAATCACCATGATTACCAAGTTAATCCATTTACATGTCAATCCAATTTCTCAATTAACATGCTAAAGCAATTCACATTGTTAAGCTAAAAAATAACCAATTTTCTGTTAATAAATGGGATCTAGGTTCATTCTGTTCAATTTCCAACCTAGATTCAAGGGTTGGTACACCCTATAGGTGGATGAAATTCTAGGAATCAATGTCAATGGACCCAATGGGGACTGAGGTAGGTTTATTCATATGGTTTCATCAAAAAAATGGGTTAAAAATTGGTTTAGGTTGAATGCATGGCATAACAATGTGATCACCCTTATTGTGTATACTAGAGAAATCAAAAACTGACTTTAGTGAGTAGTTCTAGACCACCCACCACAATAGAAAATAATATGAAGAAATCCCTAAAAGACTAAGGTGAAACTATGTTCAAAATTCCTTATCTTTAATCTCTAGGTTTTAAACCTAGAGATACAATGGAATCTACCTTTGGATCAAATATAAATCCTAAAATTGAATAAGGAAGGTTCAAAATTTGAGAGAAAGGAGAATGGGGATTAGGATCAACGTAGGGCATGGTAGTTAATAAAACAGTTGGATACAAACTCCTTCATGATGTGGATCTAGGTTTCATGCCTTTAATATTCATGTTTTCATATACATTTAAAAACATGTTGTATCATCTCAAAATCCTAAGAACTAGTTTATATCATGAATGATATCTCATATTTTGAATCCATTCTACCTAGAAAACCCTTTCACACCCTAAAATAATTTCATATCATGTGCCTAGAACATTTCACATCATAAATACACATTCATGGTGTGAAGTAGTTCTTATAGATGGATTCCCTTCTCCATTATCTATTCCCCTATAAAGACCTCCATAAATTTAACCCAATAAAGAACAAGGCTCGTTGATATAATTTAAAATGTTAAAATAAAAACTTAAAGAGTGAAGAACCTAGGAAAATATGGGATCTTACAACCTTACCTCTATAAAATATCTTGTCCTTAAGCTATGATCCCAAGTATTATTATGGGATATTAGTTAAAAACATAGGCCATTGATCCCGCGTGTCTAACTCCCATATTCCAGGTCTCATATTTTTCATGCCCATGTTTTCACCACATTCACACTAGAGGCACAATCTTCCCTCAGATATTCTTATCACTATGGTCCACGATAAGTTATGGATTCTCCTCAAAGGATGCATCAACATCCATCTCAACATCATCAACATATATCACATGAGAATTATTAGGGTGATATCTCAAAAGATATGGTATGTGAAACAAATATTCATGGATCTATAGAACTATGGAAGTTCCAAATATCATACCACTAGACTAATCCTCTCCACTGTCTCAAATGGATCAATAAAGTTAGGCACTAGATTCCCCTATTTTTGGATACAAAATTTCCCTAACCTGGGTGACACTCAAATAAAAACCTGATGACCAACCTCAAACTCCTAAGGTTATCTTTGATGGTCAATGCATAATTTATTTTCTACACTTCATGGTCACAACTACTTTATGATCAACTAAACATACTTAGATGTCTCCTGAACAAAACTATGTCTAATAAGAGCTGACTCACCTGCCTCTAACTAGTACTGTGGTGAATAGAACATCCTTCCATAAAAGTCCTCAAAATTATCCATTTGGATCAATTATTTTAATTATTTATTATATACAAACTCTAAGAGTGAGATATGTTGCTCCCAAGAACCACTTAAATCTAAAACACAGACTCGTAACATATCCTCTAGAATCTAAATTGTCTGCTTAGATTGGTCGCCAATATGAGGATGGTATGTTGTACTTAGAGGAAACTATGATCCCAAAGCCTTCTAAAGACCCTTCCAAAATCATGACATGAAATAGGGATCTTGATCATAAATTATACTCTTCGAAACACCAAGAAATTAAACTATCTCCCATATATAGAGACTATCATATCATCGATGGTAAGGGCCACCCTAATATGCAAGAATTGGTTTACCTTAATCATTTTATCCATGATCACCCAAAATACATTATTTTCCAAGTTTTCCTGGGTAATCCTATCCTGAAGTCTATGGTGACATCATCTCACTTTCATTCTAGAATGGTAAAAGGCTATAATAACCTATAAGGCCTCTAATTCTCAACCTTCACTTATTGATAGGTGAAACATCTCACCAAAAATCCCATAACATCCTTCTTCATCATTGGATATCAATGTTTCCTATGTAGATAATGATATATCTTCATCATACCAAGATGAAATTCCCATTAAGAGGCATGGGACTACCTCATCAGGTCATAAAGAAATCCCTAAGGAACCCATACTTGATCATGGATAATAATAACATCGTTGTTATCGAGAGACCATCCTGATGGTGGAACCCTGCTATATAAGTTGTCTCTCAGAGCTAAGACCTATATATTATATAATTGATCTTTATTGATCTAGTCTATGAGAATGGGTATAAAAAATCTCAAAGTCAAAGTTTCTTGTCTCTAAGACTCCTAAATATCCAGATGCATGTCTGTTCAGAGCATCATCAACCACCATTTATCACAAGACTCCTACACCACCCCTATTTATGCCTTCTGGCTCAAGGCATCGACAATGATGTCGCCCTTTCCTAGAGTGTAGGCCAAATCAAAGTCTAAATAATATAGATACTCAACCCACATCCTCTATCAAAGTTTTAAATCCCACTATGAAAATATATACTTGAGGATCATGTGATCCATGTAAACCATAAACCACTCACCCAAAAGATAATTCCACCAACATCTCAGGGTTTTTACTGCCACAAATAACTCTAAATTATGAGTTGGATAATTCCTTTCATGCAGTGTTAACTACCTAGATCCATAAGAAACCACTTGATCCTCCTGCATCATAACTTCTCTAAGTCTGAATCCAAATATGTCATAATGCAAGGTATATTCCTTACCTAGATAAGTTAAGGTGAGGATCGGTTCTGAGGTCAAACAACTCTTTAGCTCCTATAAATCCCTCTTAAAAGAATCTGACCAAATAAATTTCAACCCTTTCTTGGTCATCCCAGACATCAGTGCTTCCATACATGAGAAGTTCAAAATGAAATGTTGGTAATAGCTTGATAGACCCAGAAATCTCTGAATCTAGAATAAATTCTTGGGTCGCTCCCAAGATACCATGGATGTAACCTTATCTGGGGTTATTAACACTCTATCCTATGATATAACGTGACCTAATAAGTGAACCTTTTCGATCCAGAAACTTCATTTGAATATCTTGACATAAATCCAATGCCCTCTTAGATTACTTAGGATTATGTCATGATATTGAGCATGATTGTATAAAAACTGGGAGTACAAAAGATGTAATAAAAAAATCACAAAAAACTAATACAATAATATATGGAAGATATTATTTATTAAGTCCATGAATATTTATAATGTGTTTATCAGACCAAAAAGTATCACCATAAACTCGTATAGGCCATATCTTCTCCTAAAAGCTATCTGGGGTATTTCTAATGATATCACCCTCAACATATGGTACCCTAACCTCAATTCGATCTTGGAGAAAATCCAATAACCTCTCAATATAAGAAGAGATCATCGATGAATTGAATGTGATATCTATTATTGATCATCATTTGTTTCTATTGATGATAATCCACACATAAGCACAATGTCTCATCAACCTTCACGACGAAGAGAATGGGAGAACCCCGTGATGAATTAATAATCCATATGAAATAATTAGAATCCAAATATTCTAATTTTAATTTAAAACTATCAAATATATACTAGTTACATCCTGTAAGGTAAGATAAAAAATGACATGACTGCTGACACTAACTCAACAGTAAACCCAATCTCCTGCTTGGGTGGTAAGCTGGAGAACTCTTTAGGAAATACATCATAAAAACAGTCCACTACTGGAGAGAAATTACCCTGTTTTATCCCACCATCATCCATAAAAATCCCTACCATATGATCTATGATACAATCCAATATACACTGAATTGATCCTATATAACCAACATGAAGATCACATCCTCCCTAGTGTGTATAGATACCTCCTTCTAGAGTTAGAAAAGTAACACTCCTCCAATAATAGTTGATATAAACCTAGTATAGAACTGGTTAATACATACCCAGAATAAAATTAATTCCTAACATTTCAAGTATGAAAATATCTCAAAAGAAATGGAAGCCACCAATTTAAATAGAACACTCTTTGTAGCATCTAATACCCTTTGACCTCACCCCTAATGATGTTTCAATGGTTATAACACCATCAAATCTCTCCACATCCAAACATAAACCATTTTCAAATTGAGTAGATAAAAAATGAATGTGATTCTCATGTATCAAAAAAGCATAAGAAATGGTATATGATACAAGAAACATACCTTTAATGGAAAAATTTCCAACTTATAAAATGGTTAGAGTATACTATATAGCATGCAGATGACTCACCCCACTACCTTGGGCTCCAATATGACTTCTCTATGATGCTCCATCCAGCAAGTACTTCCCCTTCTATATTGGGGTATCATGTCCGCTACCTCTACCTGAGTGTCCGATGTTACTCCATTTACTAGTCTGTTGAGTGGTATCTAAGTCCTTCCTAGATTCTAGTGCTTGTCTTGATCCTCTTCCACCACTCGACTGCTGAGGGATTTTTCAAAACCTCTAAAAATATCACACCCTAGAATAAGAATGATACTTTACCATAGGTTAAGGACACTGTGGGTGATTTTGGACATCCTTGTCACACTAATATCATTACACCTGGCTACGATCCTGATATGACTTCTTACTCCATTGGTTTCTCTACCCACCACTTCCTTGGCAGTAACTATCAAAACAGAACTTATTTTAACCTAAAGAAGAGAACCTTGATCACCCTACTAATACATCATGGATTCCAATTAAGTCCTCATTCTAATTCCATTTTATTATGGGATCATGATTCATTACATTTATGAAGTTTCTAAGGAAAAAGATGTTAACATGTGACTTTATCTTGTAATGAATCACATCCTAGAAACTCATCGCCTTGGAGGTATCATCAGCTACCAAGGATGAATAAAAATGATATAGGTCAATGAAACATATGTCATAGTCCATCATTAACATCATCCCCTTCATCATATGCATGAAATTCCAAGCCCTATCATCCCTCAGTTTCTCTAGATATAATTTTATTTAGAACTTCTCTTAGAAGTCCTTCCAAGTTAGGTCCTCAATCTTCTCAGCTTGCACTATGATGTCCCACCAGCGCTTGGATGGTATTCATAGAATAGAAGCAGAAAGCTTTAATTTATTTTCTATTAGTGTCTCAAGTTGCTTAAATATTATATATACTAAGTCGATCTAGAAATCAACTATCTGAGGGCCTCCCTCACGAGTGAATATATGCGGGTGCTATAACTGAAAATATCACTTCCGGTTAGACATCGAAGGTAGAGTGTCAACATTCTCCCTCTCTATGGATCGTATGACCCATAGGAAACTAATGAAAAGATGATCATCCGTCTATTTCCATAAAGTCGTAGGATGTTCAGATCAATTTTGTTAGGATTATGTTGATTACCAATCTCTTGACACTCAAGTAGAAGGTGACATGGAGGCATTTTCTCTACAAGGGTCAACGCACTTTTTAGAACATAGGATACACAACAAGATCAACCTTAAAAGGTGAAAACAACAATAGAGAACCATTGTATCAATTTTAATCTATAATTTTCTTAACAAGTTAATGTTCATATCATAATAGTTACATTTATTCCATTTTATATAATAAAAAATGGATCACGTTTCACAAGTCATATTAGTAGATATATCACATATAATAAATATTTACCTAGCATGAACAATACATGTCAAAATATGTCCCTAAATTCCTACCATGATGTATGCATACTCATATAGTTCCAAACTGTCCCATTATTAGATTCTCAAAAATAGTATCATCACACAACAAGTGAATCACCCAAGGTGAAATAACATCAAAACTATAACAAACAAACAACGTGAAAAACAATACCATCCTTAGGAACTCAATTTTTCCCCCATGCATGGGTTAGATACTCCCATACATGGGATCATTACCAATCCCCAATAAATCCTAGTCTCTGATATAACTTTCCCAAATAGTAAATCAATAGAAAATACCTAATCTTTGATACCACTTTGTAATGTCCTTGGACCTGTACTCCCTCACATGACCAAGTCTGGTTGTTAATGGACCTCATTCGTGTGAGGGTGTAAGGAATATAGTGGGGAGACTATACCCTCTATAAGAGAGTTGAAATATCAATAGAAATAAGATAAAAAATAATAAAATTAATCCAGTAGACATCCATAAAAAATCTAACTCGAACCAAACATCCATAAATAAGAAACTATCCAATAATAATAATAAATCATGTCATTCCATAATGTATTCAAAACTAAATGATGTATTAAAATTCACACAAGTAAACTAAAAATAGACTCTAATAAAGACTCAAAAAACCATAATCCTAAACCTCATTCTCAGTCCCATCTTCATGATCTAATCCCATCTAGAAAGCATATAATCAAGAATAGGGAATCTTTCCCTTGTATATACATGTATCCATGAAATATTCTCAGGTACTAAATGGATCTCAGATAGGGTGTGAGTATAAGTCAGTAAGATGGAACCCACTATTTTTAAACAATCCAATATGAATATATAAGTCATTCAATAGTAGGATAAATAGGATCATCAATTCATAAATTAATGTGGAAAATCAAATAAACCTACCAAACCTTATGTTCTACGTTAACACTCATGGTTAGACAAACATTCTTCAGTACAATTCTAGATGTCTATGTCCTTGAAACATAGTGAAATAATTGGAAGGAATGCCATTTCCAACTCATAATCTCATTTGGGAAGAAACTCCATGTACAACCTATAATTTCATCCAGGAAGGAACACCATGTCCAACCTATAATTTCATCTAAGAAGGAACACTATATTCAAACTATAATTTCATCTAGAAATGAATGCCATGTCCAATCTATAATTTCATCTAGGAAGGAATGGAATTTCCAACCAATAATTTAATCCAAAAAGGAATTCCATCTCAAACCTATAATTTCATTCAGGAAGTAACATTATGTCCAATCTATAATTTCATCTAGGAAAAAACTCCATGTCCGCCCAATATCCCATCCACAAGAATTAAGTAACTTGGGATTCATAATAATACAAAAAACCATGTGAGCCATTTAAAACACCCAAACACCAACATTCCAAATATGTTCTTATAATCCTTATTAGTCAATTAATCAATTAGCCAAATATATTTTAATTTAATCCATTTACTAAACTTAGGGGTTTGGATTATAAATGAAGGAGGAGAGCGAGCATCGTTCTCTTGGCGCTCGAGTTCCCTAGGCGGAGATGGCCGCGACCCTAGTCCCTCCCCCTCTTGAGGGGGAGGGACTCCCTTCGTTATCTGCAGCCTTCAGACCTTCCTTCTTGCCCTTCTCAAATCCTGATTTTCTTCCCACCTTCCCATCCATCAACCTCATCCCTAAAGTCTCGGATCTTCATGGAGGTTATCCTAACCTTTCATTATCTCCCTCATAATTCAACGAAGCCTCGTATCACTTAAATCTAACCCCGTTGGCACGCTTCAGGCATCGTCGTCTTTCGGTTGATGATTTTGAAAGATTCGTATTCACTTCCTGGGGTTTGCAAGACAGAGAGGTTGTGGGGATCCTTGACAAGCAGCACATGATGATTCGTTTCTCATCGGAGGAGGACCTGATCCTGGCATGGTCCAGAGCTCCTCGCGTATGAAATAGATCACGCTTCTACCTTGCTCATTGGTCCTATGATTTCTACATGAAATGTGATAATCCATCTATGGATTTGTGGGTTAGTCTTCCTGAACTCCCCCTCCCCTTCCAAAATCCTACTATAATCTATATGCTTGGTAATATGATTGGATGATTCCTGTGTTTGGACAATATAATTGAGTCTATGTGTCATCCCATCTCCCCGCGCATTTGTGTTGAGGTGGATACTTCCAAACCTCCTATCGACTGTATCTAGATCACCATCGGGGAGGAATTCCAGTGCAAACAACCAATGGTTTTTGAATCTTGGATAGAATTATGCTCTTCATGTCGTCACTTGGGGCATTTATCCACTGCTTGTTGGAAGAGTCGCTCAATACACCCTGGGGTGGTGAATGATGTTCAACAAAATGGGTTTGTATCTCCTTTGGTTCTCTTATTCATCAATCAGTGGTCTAAGGAAGTAACAAGACCTAAAGAACCGAGGGTCTCAGATATCTTTAATTCCTTGAAGCGTTATTTGGGTGTCAACCATCAAGCAGGACCGGTTCTGGAAGTGGATCACCCATTTATTCCTTTGGTTTATCTTTAATTTTCTGATACCGTGAAGTATGGAGGCTTAGCGCCGCCACTACCAAGGCCCCCATCTTGGGTCGTTTCAAACCAGAATATTTCAGTCCCTCAGAAGAGAGGATCCTCAGGAAAGAATGATGATTCAGTTTTCTATGGTCACACACCTAATCATGTAAGTGTGGCTGATGAATCAAGTAAGGGAGGCTCTACAGGTACCAAGAAGACAAAAGTTATTGGGGATGGAGTAAATATAGTGACCATGTCCAAACTGAAAAATGATAAAGAAAACATCATTCTCGTTAACTGTTTTTAAGGTTTGATGGAGGAAGGTCTAATTCAGGACCAGGAAACAGACTGGTTATCCAGTAGAGGTATGAAGGCCGACTTCCTGGTTCGGGCCCTGGGGACTTCTCCAGATGTGGGAGCACCTTTGGCAATGGAATATCCCTCGGGTGTTCAGATTATCTCTGAGGGGGATAATAAATATGAGGTCTCTAGCCAATAATCTATTAGTAGTGAGGAGGGAGAGAAAATTAGAGGTCTCCATAGCCTAAGGAAGAAGAAGAGTCAGAAGGGGCACCATGATGCGGGGAGCTACGTTGTGTCTAAAGGGAAGGGATCTAAAGGGAGGAAGGACTACTCCCAGCTGCCTAAGCCAATGAAAAAAAGATCTTCTAGTAAGGAAAATGAAAAGGACAGTAAACCAAAACCTCAAAATCTATAATGTTCTGGACTAAGAAGTGGAAAGATTAAAGCTAAGCGCGGAGACATCCACAATCAAGGGGAGGGTGATGCGTCAAGAAAGAAGGAAGGAGAGCAGACTCAACATCTTGACTTAATTATTGATTCTAATGAAGAAATGCATGAAAACATTATCAAACTTAATTCCACAAGGGGGGAGGTTGAAATAATTCTTGAAAGATAGGTTAAAATGGATGTTAGTAAGGAGCAAAGGCACTGGATCAACCACCAAGATTTTATTTTGGCACAGGGTTTCAATGCACGAAAGATTAATGTAGAGGAATATATCCAAACTTGGGACAAGCTAGCTACCCGCTTTGAAGAATTAATCTGGGATGACCCGAGCATGAAGGTTGAAGCACTTAAATGGGGATTATATTGGGTATGCAGTTCTAACAATATTAGTCTTGTTTTCAATGACTTTGTGATATCCTTTTGTGTTGGATGACCTTTGAATTAGATTGTACTTGTGTGGTTTCACACTTTTCCACAAAAGTGTTTTAATAAAAAAATTAATTTTCGGTCGGTCGGTTAATCAATTTACTAAATTAATTCCAATAACCAAATAAAAATAAATTATCAATTTAAACCAAGTTATCAATTATCACATTAATTAAAATTATTCCCATTTCAAAAATCATTTAAGCATATTTTCCATTTCACATCTCATAATATCCCTATTTCATTATGATATTATACCAATAAAAATTACATGTAAAATTACCTCTTTTAATCCATGTAATTTAGTCTCAAACCAATCACCATGATTACCAAGTTTATTCATTTACATGTCAATCCAAGTTCTCAATTCATGTTCCAAACCAATTCACATTATTAATCCAAAACATAACCAATTTCCAATTAATCAAGGGGGTCTAGGTTAATTTCATTCAATTTATAACCTAGAGTCAAGGGTTTTCACACCCCTCGGGTGGCCATAATTCCCAGTCTCAATTCCAATAGACCCAACGGGGTCCAAGGGTGGTCATTCATATGGTTTCATCAAAATAGTGGGTTATCAATGGGTTAGGTCATGCGCATGGTGTACTGACATGATCTCACTTATTACACATACTAAAGAAATCAAAAATAGACTTTAGGGAGTTTTTCTAGACCAACCTTCTAAAAAGAAAAGAAGAAAAATAAATTCCTCAATGACTAAGGTAAAACTAGGTCCCTCCTTACTTCCATTAAATCTTAAGATTTGGAACACCAAGATATGACATAACCTACCTTTAGATCAAAGAGAAATCCCAAAACTTTATAACGGGGGTGGAATTTGAGATAAAGGATAACAAGGATTAGGATAAACTTGGGTAATGGTGATGTGAATCAGGGTTTTATGCTGTGAATATTTGAGTTGTCATATAGGCTGAAAAACATGTCATCATGACTCCAAATCTTAACAACCAGTTCACGTCTTGAACGATATCTCACATTGTGAACGGATTCTACCCAGAAAACCCTTTCAAACTATGAAATAATTTCATGGAATGTGACCAAAACATTTCACATCATGAATAAACATTCATGTAATGAATTAGTTCTCATATCCAGATTCCCTTCTCCCTTATCTTTTCCCCTTCGAAGACCTCCAATGATTTAACCCAAGTGAGAACAAGACTCGTTGAAAAAATTTAGAAGGCTCGGACAAAAACTTAAAGTGTAATGGACCTGGTAAAATATTTATTTTAATTATTACCTTTTATAATATACAATTATAATCATTTATTATATATTCACTAGTTATTTAATGTTTATTTTCATCATTGTATGTTAGTAATTTTGATTATTTCATGCTTGTTTTGTAATGGCGACGTCGAACCCCACTCTTTGAATAAAAGTTTTCCATTACAAGGTTATTAATGGTAATATAATAAAATTTTCATAATTATTTATAATGTTCCATTATTATTCCATGATAGTTTTAGTTTTGATTAATGAATTTGAAATCGGTGATGAGCTTGTTTCAGGTAATTTACCAATATCAGTGGATTGCGTTATAATGATCATTGATTTGTGAGTCATAATTTAAGAACCATATTCATGAAATATATTACTAATTATTATAATATATATCTATAAAATATATTTTAAAAC
The DNA here is from genome assembly GCA_963277665.1 of Viscum album. NCBI lineage: Eukaryota > Viridiplantae > Streptophyta > Magnoliopsida > Santalales > Viscaceae > Viscum > Viscum album. Next base: position 1,571,169,297 of record OY728126.1, read on the forward strand.
CATAAATGTAATTTGGTGATTAAAAATTGAATACGTTGATTTTTGGAGGTGGTAGTCTGCACGTACACACAGACGATGTTTTCATTTCTCAATTGATGGAGAAAAGGAAGATGAACAATAATTTATCTCTATAAAATAAAAATTATGTTATGAATATAATATATATTCATTAAATACATCTATATAACTATTCATGAGAGGTTGTGATAAATAACTAAATATGACATTCATTGGAGTGGTGGTCCACATGTAACACAAGAAACATTTTAATTTTTCAAATGGGTAGGAAGGAAATGGATAATGATTATACCATAAATATAATAAAATTTTAGTGTAATAATGATATTTGTGTCATTATATTAATATTTTTAGAATATGTTTGTAATATCATGGATGATAAAGATAAAAAAATAAAAGACTAGGGGTGGATAATACTCACATTGAGGATTTGAGTCTTCTATTGGAAGACTTATTCGAATTGGAGGAATTTGGGAAATTTATTATAACTAAGGGATACCAAACATGGAGATTGATTATAGGAGATGTAAAATGGTTAGAGTTTTTAGAATAATTTTAACTCCAAGTGTGACTTGAATAGGTTGGAAGTGATCTCCTTTTAAAGCTGAAAAATAGGGACTTTTCCTTCGAATTAAATGGTAGGTCAGGGGTAAAGATTGAATCACATGGGAGTTAGGTGATTTAGGTGAGAAAATTTTGGTGATACATGAATTTATGGATTTTAAACCTATCAAATTTATTCTATACTATGTTTTTATCAAGTTAATTTAGTAAAGTTTGAGCCACTTTATGTTACTCATTTTTACCCTTATTAACCTTGATAAAAAATTAACCATGGTAATTATTATTTTACTAAAAATATAATAAGACCCATATTATCAAATTTTTATTTTATAATTATGAATTTGGAATCTGTTTATACTAATTAAATTTATAAATATAATAAAATTAACTTTAAAATTAAAATATATGATATGTAGAAAAAAAAATCTTGTGGAAAATGTATTTTTAGACATTGATTGTTTTTTTATAATTTTTTGTCAATTAATAATTAAATGAGTGATAATATATCTGTTTCTATGTTTAAAAATAATATTAAATTAATTATCTAAAATTTATCAATTTAATTTATTTATATAAAAATTACACAATGTTTGTAAAAACAATTATTTGAAAATAACTCTTTTACCATTATCATGGTAATTATTTTTAATCTCGATAACTTATTTTTATGCCTAAAAATTAAATTTACTTTATTAACTAATTTGAAAATTCCAATTAATGTTTTTCAAATCATTTTATCAGATAAATTTTCTAAAAGTGATAAAAATTAATTTTAATGTAAGTACGCATAACACATAAAAACAATTTTAGGAAAAATGTATCTTATAAGCATAAAATGAATTTATTAATTTCTTTATAATAAATATTGGATAGATTAAAACTTATTATATTGTATATATTATTAATATATTTCATTAATATCATTATTTAACCATAATATAATAAATTTCATAGCGCATAAAAAAAATTAGTAAAATATATTTTTTTGTATAAAATTATTTTATTAATTATTTATGTACACTAATTAAATTTTATCAATGAATTAGTATTAAAAATGACCTTTATTTTTTATTATATATATATATATATATATATATATTTAATAATGGGGTTACCACTATTTATACCTTCCAACTTGATGGCTACATTGTAACAGTTATATTTACAATGTATAAATTTATCTTAATATACTGTGGTTTTTTTAGTTCAATGTTGCATGTGAAGCAAGCTATTAAACATAGTATTTATTTAAATGGAAATTGATAGTAATATTTCATGGTGTTATGGTAACCTAATAAAATTATGAGATTATGGTGGGGTAATATGGAATGCATTTGAGATAATAAAGTGCTTAAAGGTGATGGATTTTGGGAAGATATCAGAAATATTAGGAACCCTAGATGTAGTGAAGAACATGGAGGCCTTAGTGAATGAAAACTTTCCTCGATAGAAGATAGATAAATTCCTAACTCAATGGATCTCTATGTAATATAGATGAAAGGTGAGGTCTTATGGATGCCTCATCAAGAGGAGATGATGTAGAGGAGAGGGGGAGATGGTAGAGGGAGATAGACAATAGAGGTTGAGTTTTGGGGATTTTGATGGGGGTTCTTATGGGAAAATTAGGAAGGGTTAGGAAAATTTTTAGGGGGGAAATACTTGAGAATATGACACATGTATTAGAAGTGTCCACGAATTATATAAGTACAAATAACATAAAATACTCATGAACCATAATTACACATGTATTTTACATAAACACAAAATATTGATATATATATATATATATATTAAAAGCATAATTCATGAATCTCATACCCATATAAAACACTTAAAAATAATGACATAACAATTCATAAATTAATAATGTGAGTTCTAAGGATGAATAGAAATAAAACTTAGTTTTGGGTCAATATTCAAGGGTGACACAGTTAATGCACACATTTAGGTAGATTGCGTGTATAATTGTGTGAAGCTACTATCTCTGAAAAATCAACATGCATGGTTTGTATACACAACCTCTAAAACTATATGTCTAACCATGTAAGTCATTAAATTTGTAAAAAAATCAATAATTTCACTAGTTCACATACATAATAAACCGTATATAAAATAGGTAGAATTAGGGGTGTTGAAATGACATTCCCACAACTTTTCATGAGGATAATGCAACTTGTATAACATAATTAAATATAGATTATATCAAATGTGATCATATGAACCATAAATTGCTTGTAACATCCTGACCAACCCCATTGGCTTGGGAAGTACCAAAATGACACTAACCTAAGGTGACATCCCCATGGAACCAAAGGCTAATAATAAATATCAAGGGAATTACTAAATCATGGGGGGTGATATTCCCTTAAACAAACAACTTGTAAGGAGACCATAATAAATAGGATCAATATGATGCGTTATATAAAACCAAAATAAAATCCAAAATTATAACCAAATGATCATCAAAGTAACAGCATGAGAGAAATCAAAACAGAATTCTACAGTCCCATGACAAATAAAACTCAAGGTAAATAAGACTCAAGGCACCAAGGTGGGACCACTCCAAACTCTAAGACTTTAATGAATCCCCAAGTTCCAAATATTGGCATCCAAGACCACAATATCATGAAGATACTTTGATAAAACATAAGACCTTCCCATTACCTGTATCATGGTAAACAACATTTGCATATACACTAAGGTGCAGATTCATGGGGTAAGTATACAACCCAGTTAGAAAACCCTAAGACTCCCCCCCAAATATCACTAAATTAGATATAGGTTATCTCAAATTCTATTATAAATATAATATGGATAGAAAACATGAAAATGATTTATCAATATATATAAATATCTATAATATATTGAAATAAATCACACTAAAAACTCGCCCATGACATAAACTGACATGCACATGCAAAAAACCCACCAATGAAACCACTACCAAAAGGACCCCCCTGAATAGTCAAACTCATGAGTGGTATCTTTCCCTCCAATCATAATTCATCACCTAGAAAAATAATATATTGTGTCATAAGATTTGGAACTACGACCTAGTCAACCCACATGACCATTTCCATATGCATATGAATACACACACACCAAGTATATTCCAAGTTTTGACATCCAAAACCTTTATTTTAAAAACCAAATCCATTTAATAATTTAATCAAATACATTTTGGGAATTACCCACAATAAAATATTTTAGAACCTACTAAGAAAAATTTGTTTCCAATAGGTATTTTACAAGAGTTTTATAACCAAAAGTCGAAACAATTTATTTAGAAAATAATTATCATTCATGTTCTAGGAGAAAGTGTGAAAAAATGATAATACACCTACCTTGAGCATGGTCACAAAGATGGAATCATGAAACACATTCATAGATTTGGGCCCTAACAACCCTCTTATAATGATCCATAACAAAATATCCATCAAAACATAAACTAACCACCTGATCCAAGCATGGAATTCCATAGATAGAGTTTTCCCTAAGAGAAAATGAGATAAGAAATAATGAAGAGAAGAAGTAGAGACCTTAACTTTAATTTCTAGGTTTAACACTTTAAGAATCCAAGCAAAGAAGCTCTGGGAGGAAATGAATCACCAAAAAACCCAAAGGAACCCTATGGTTTGGGATCTATATACATAGGAGGAATAACATGTGTTTTTTAGAAAAATATGGTTAAAAAATAATTTTTAGAACACTTTAATGACATGCATGGTTTGGTTATAGAGTTTGGAAAACTGTGCGTCAACCATGTGAATTGGCACTATTTAAAAAAAATAAAATTTTCATGGTTACCGTATAATTTACCCAAGATGTGCACTAACAGTGTGCCTCTTCTTGGGTCTCATTTCTACATAACATAGTTACCTGAGGATTAATATGTATGTTTTCTTCTAACTATGAATCAACCGTTCATCATCCAAACCAATTAAAAACCTCATAAACCCCTCTAAAAAACTTTGTGAAACCAAACCCAAACATTTCATAACTTAATAATACACAAAAAACCCATAATACCAAAAAATATGGGTGTTACATTCTCCCCGCCATTAGGAGTTCCATCCTCAGAAATCTAAAAGTTAGTTGTGTCATAACATAAGTTCAAACCATTGGTCCAATATAATAGTATGTTTACTCCAACATGCCTCAAAGATTCATTGATTCTAGCATGATATAAATTCCAAAGGTACACATCTTGTTATCATGAGCTTATCATGCCTATCCCAATATATGAAAGGCAGTGAGAAATGATTGGAACAATTGGCTTAATAGATACATGAGCACAACTAGTACATAATAGGAATTCAACTCATGTTCCTATCAAAAGTAGATAAAGGAACAATATGAATTTTATTGAATTGGGAATGAAATACTACCCAACAAACAACCCCACCGATATATCCTATAATCTTCAATGGGTCAAGACATCGAGGAGTTAACTGCTCATGCTTACCTAGATGAAAAATCTCTAATCGTGAGTATACTCATAAGAAATAATGATTTCCCATTGTTAAAGACCATAAAAAACAACAATATGCTGATTAAGGTATCCACCAAATCGAATCCACACTGTCAAAATTTTATATCCTCTCAGATAAGACTCCCCCCTAAGGTAATGACTTTTCTGAACCTCCACTCAAATAGTGGGGTTTGACCCTAAGGACAATAAAATACTCCCATTAAAGTTCTATAAATAATCTATGAATAACTTGGAAACCTATGAAATCTCTATGAAAGGAAACAAAGTATCCCTCTAATTACCAAAGTTCATTGAAAATTTTCTCCTAGACTAATGATTAACTCGACTACCCCTTTGATGGAATGTGTTATCCTATAGTTATAGATAAATGAGGTCCTTAAGGTAAATGCATCAACCATTAACCCACAAAGGAAACTATGTCTCAAATAAATATGATGATAAGTACACGATGTATAGACAAAACTTCCCAAACATACCCCACTACCTAATCTTTACAGACACTATCCCCTAAACAAGAATGAAAAGAATTGTCTCATTGAGTTGGAGAATGACTACCATGATGACATCATGATTTTGAAGACATAATGGTACCAAATACTATGAGAATTCACTCCCACTACTGAATAGGTATAGATAATAGTCTTAACATTTTCATGTGTTGGTGTTTAATAATAATTACCTTATGTACCTACCTAATATTTAAATAGTCAATCCACTTCAAACTATCCCAACACAAAGAGGAACCATAATTGGATCTTGATATAAAAGTGACAACTTTCATCCTTTTTCTATCCCATGGTGGATACCCACTATTGAGATTTAACATGATGGTAAGAAAATGAAAAAATTACTACTAAAATTCTTTGAACTTGGTCACCCAAGTCAAGAATGAGGTCCATATGACAGAAAATCATGACAATATCTTAGTTTGTATGACCCAAGTGCATGTCAGTGATTGATCCCATGAATTATTCTTGATCCAAAATTTCACTAACCCAAAACCCATAGACTTGTGAGTTAAGACCTCCACAACCCCATCGATCATGAATTATAAGACCCAAGCATAGTATTCCTCAGTGAGGCCAAACATGATAATATATGAACAAGGAGATAGAAATAACCCACTAAGCATAGGGGGGATAAGATTCATTAAGGTATCTAAGAAAACAACTTACTCATTATTAAATCCAAGGAAAAGACCATGTGTTAACCCATACCTAAGAAAACTTAAAAGGAGTCTTCCTATCCTAAACTAATTCCTGAAAAACCACATATAACTAAGAAATTATACCTAGTTCAATGCCTAATTCCCCTAACTAAACCTAAAGTTCACAAAATTTAGTCAGTAACTGAGAAGATATATTTCCTAATTCTACTCGGTAAGACTATACTCATTCTAGACTCGCACCCCATCCCTAATGAAAATGAAGAGAAACTCTATTGGGATCTATGAGACCATCTCACCAAACATAGAAATTGATATAACTTTGAATTCTAGGAACCATGAAATTCTATAGATTAAAGAAAAGATACTTTTAAGATAGTGAAATTCACTGAAGTTGGACCATGTTAATGGTAATTGAGCATCATGACCAATATAGATCCCATAATATCCTAATACCAATGATGTGTCTTAATTCTCATACCATGAGACATATTTCCCACATAAAACCTCTATTTACCCATTATATGTATTGCACCTAGTACACAACAACAATAACCAGTATAAAAAGGGTATGAACACACAATAATATACAGAGAAACATGTAAAACAAACATAAAAAGCATAAAAAAGATATCCAATACAAAAAAAATCTAAAAAAATTTACAGTTACATCTTTCCAAGCATAGTATCTCAATACTTACCAATCCAGGATGTTATCAAGGTTTCCACCTACTAATTTACCATGTAACAACTTCCCTAAAAACTACATGAAATTTTTTTCGAGTTCCTAAAATGATGTAAAAGTTAACAATAAACATTTTTCCTCCTTGAAACCCTAGTTAATGAAACTCTTTAAATCCTTCCTATAGTTTGAACACCAGTAAAATCATATAGAAATATTTTTTCATAAAATTTCTTTAAAAAATGGAATGAAATAATGCCACATTGTAAAATAAAACTTGTTAAAAATTAGATAGTTTCAGGTTTAAAAAAATACGAGGTTTATTTTCAGCAATTCTTTTCCACAAAAGTCCATTTAAAAAAAATTAGATAAGAGTCTTGAAATATTTTTCTAAACCCAAAATATTGGTAAATTTTTATAAAATATTATAGAAAATTCTTTTGAAAAACCTATTTTAAATCTACAAATCATTTTCAAAAAAACACTACCAATAACATTCCTTAATTTGAAAACCACTTTATAATTAGATCATTGATCATATAACAAAAACTCATAAACACCAGAAACTAAATCATGTAATAACCAAGAAGTAACACTTTAGAAATATTCACTGATAATTTCATTTACATGAAAAGGTTACTAAATTTATTATCATCTCATGATCAATAAACTTGTTTAAGATAATGACCATTTACTTCATGTTCCAAAAATATTAACCATGTGAAATTATTTCCAACCAATAAAAAAATCAAGTCTATGAGACAAATATTATATTTCCATATTTCATACTATTATATTCCAAGTTTAAAAATTTTATCAAAAACATTCCATTAAAAAATAAGCATGCTCAATTAATGAAAAAATTAAACAATCAAAATTGATATATCAAAATTTTCAGCATTATTTCATGACAAATAACATAAAATCATAAGATTCACAATGCAGAATAAACATTACAACAAGATATTCATTTTTAACATATCCACGATTTTACATGTTGTTTTACTATATAATAAACATGATTCACTAACTACATACATAACATGGAATAACACATGCTATTATTTTTAACTTATTATGAAATTAACCAAGGTAACGATAAGTAAAAGTTCTAGAATGTTCTATGTATAATCATAGGTGATATGCACCAAAATTTCAAATCATTAAATTTAAATCAAAACATAACATATCAAGAAAATATTAAAACATCAGTCTGAATAAAAACACTCAAACATGTGTAATGGTTCTCTAAAAGTATAGATATGGGAACAATCTATAAGAAAGAAAGACAGTAAACAAGAACTTATGTTTTTGATTTCTCATTCTAAAATTGTTTACATTTTATTAAAAAATATGGATTATAATTACTATTTAGTCAATTAATACTAATTAGAGTCATTACTTGTTTAAGTTCTAGTTCTATATCAATTTCATGTTCCTTTAAACAATAAAACACAAGGAATGCATAAAAATAGATTAATTTTAGCAAGAATAAATAGAAAATATAAATCCAAAGTATATTTTACCATGTTATTAAAATTATTTATTAGAATCTCTTAGTTTTATCCATAGGTAGAATTATCCATTTTAGTAAACAAGTTTATCATGTTCCCATTTACCAAAGCATAACCAAACAAATATCACATGAATGATTAAATCCTAGTGGGAAGTCTCATTACTAATGCATGACAATACACACTCATCATCTAAACCCATGGTGATGAGGTAATGACAAACCTAAAAGTGATTCAAAACACTTTTCATACTAAAACCACCCTAGTAACTTAAAGTTCATAATGAAGAGGTCAGATATATCATTTTATGCTATATATTTCAAGTTCTGATGCATTTTATCTCTTTATTTCCATCCCAAAAGGTAGACCATGACAAACTTATATCATTTGAAAAATCTTGACCTAACTCATAGGCTTGAAAAGGGCTAAAATTCCACTAACCTTATCCCACATTACTAGGTCACCAAAGACTGACAATAAATTTCAAGGGCTTTACTAAATCACAAGGGATTATTTTCCCTTAAACAAACAAATTTCATTCATCACATAAGAAAGAGACACAATATGATGCATGATACAAAACCAGAATAGACTCTAATATTATAACCAAATGATCATTAGAGTAAAAATGGAAAATAAAACAAAATAGAATTATACAATATCAAGACAAATAAAACTAAATGAAAATAGGACTCAAGGAACCAAGGTGGTGCCACTCCAAACTACATGACTCGACTGTTACCCCAAGCTCCAACTCCAGACACCCAAGACCACAACATCATGAAGCTTTGCTGGTAAAATATGAAACCTTCCCCTTACCTTTATCATGGTAAAAAATTTATGTACAAACACCAAGGTGTATATGTTGAAGGTGTAAAGAACCAACCCATAATACCCTAAAAAATGAACACCCGAACCAATCTGCTAGATACCTGAAGTATGTTTATGATCCCTACAGGTTAGAGACTAGCACCCAGGCATCAAACAAAAACTAGAGGGAATAATTTTTCCCAAACTCAAAAAAACTGCATGGAATATATACAATTGGAAAAAAAGGAAACTAGAAGAAACATATGCCATAATTAGAGAGAAACAGTAGTGGTGATATGACTCAAAAGCCAAATAAACCAAATGTACATGTCTAAAAAACAAGAAAGGGGAACTTAAACTAAAAACTACTACTCCATGTGATACATGGGAAATCTCACACCATTTCACCACTATCTACCCATACCTATCTGACATAAACATCATCACCTAATTATGTTTCCTTTCCTTTTCTTGCATAAAAAGACAATATTAGGTCTACACACCACCAAAGGGGTGTGTTGAGTGTGAGCTAAATAGGATTAGTAGGATCCAAATTAAGTGTTCCATGTAAATTCTATATACAAATAATCCCAATATTCTCATTTTAAATAAAACATGGCATGCTAATAAGTGAAGCAGTTTTATATAAAATCATGGTAAATATTTCCATTTTTCCATAGTTCTAAAACAAAGGTAGGTAAAATAATTTCAAGGCATAAATCCACATTTCTCAAAGCATGTTCATTAAATCCAAAATAGAACAAAGAAAAAGAAAAATGGTAAATAGGATAAAGATCACAATAGGTCAGGATAGAAGATAACTTGTACTATAATTAATGTCTAGTCTACACTCAAGTCCTTAGAACACATGCCTAAAGACTAGAGGAACACACCATGAGTGACCCCCCCCCCCCCCCCGACAATGTTAAGATAAAGTCCCTAGAACAAAGGCCTAGGGACCTTGATAATAAAATGGAAAAGTCCCAATACTGCACCTTCTACCTAAGTACCCATATCTTCCCATGTGCTATATTTATCAAATAAATTTCAAAAGGGATTCACATTTCATAAAAAAAATTCTAAACCACCCTTTATTCAATCAAAAATATTATTTGAAAACCCATTTCCCAATCCATTTCACAATGCCTTGAAAAAAAAATTTATCTTACCCAAATAAGGGAAATCCATATTTTATCACAAACCCATTTACGCACATAAATCAATAAAACAATTTATAAACCCAAGAGAAATTATGGTCCATCTAACATAGGCTAGAGACAGAACCACCCACCTCAAACTCAGGTCACACACTATACACAATGGGATCCACATACCAGGAGGAATGTAGAATAACAAACAGAGGCCCCAAAATCGATTACTATATCTCATAAACAAATTAAATAAGCAAAATGGTATATGGAGAGGATAGATCAAAACATACCTCAAAGAACTCGCATGTCACGTCACAACCAAAATAAGGGTTGGACCTCGTAAGATGACCATACAATGGATCTAGAAGGTATAAAACAAGAATCATCATATGACAAAAAGATCCCATAGATATAGCCCAATGCTATTTACACAAACCAGAGAAACAAAGAAGCTGAATGGTCTCACTTTTCTAAAGAGAAGCAATGCAACCAATCCAGAGATTGAGCACCAAACGGGGGAACTCATAAGAGAAGATATCACCCAAAATCACTTGGAAGGGAGGTGGGGTTTGAGGGATATAGATGCACCATGAAAGAAGAGTGATTCACATGAGAAGATAATAAAACCTATTGGTCATGATGGGTTTATGTTGTAAATCATATATTTATGATGTAAATTCCCCATATTGTATATTCTACTAAAAAACATCGCATCAAGTTAATTTATCCTAAGTGACAAATTTATGATGTAAAAAAGGGGTTTGAAACTTATATTGATTTATGACCAAAACCATTTTCATGTCTTGTTCATGGTGATAGATTTACACTATAAATTAGATATTTACGATATAAAAGTGTCTTGCCTAAAGCACCCACCTCATGTTTTACAAAAACTCCCAAAACATATCTTATGCCCTATAAACCCAAAAAAGAACCACAAAACATTAAAATAAAGCATTATTTTTATCTAGGATGATAAAATATTCCCACCATAGGAATTTCCATCCCCATGTAGTTAAGTAGAATAAGGGTTCTCTGGAAGAAGGTGAGGCCACTACTCCCTCGCTGACGATTCATGCTCCCAAGTCTCATAAGAATATGATATGTGTCATTATACCACTATGAAAAATGGAATATAATTCCCATGAAATACTTTTACCTATGAATCAATGATCTCCACTAGTCACTCCATAACATAAATTTCAATCTCTAACTCAATATCTTCCCAACTCAGAATATAGGAAAGATCAATATGGTACTTCCTAAGCTGAGATATATGGAAAACATCATGGATACCTATCAAATGAGTCGTAAATACTAACCTATAAGCAACATTACTATGTTTCTCAGTGACCTCAAATGGTTCGACATATCTCAGAGTCATTTTCCCCTATTTCACAAACTAATGGTGATCCAACTGAGGAGAAACAGTCAAGAAAACCCAGTCACCAATAGAGAACTCCAAAGAAAGGAATCTAAGATCCTCATATGATTTTTTACAACTTTTAACTATAACCAAACATTGAAATATATCTTAGATCCTTTAAAACATCTCCTGAATAAGACTCAATCTCATAAGATAGATCTCTCCCACCCCTTCCCAACAAAGAGGTGACCTACAAGGGAAACCATACAAAGCCTTGAAGGGAACCATTCTGGTAAAATACCGATAAATATTATTATAAGAGGAATAAAATAGTCCCAAATGGATATCCCATGATAGATTAAAATCTAGGATGCAATAATAGGGCATAACCTTTAGGTTCTGAATAGAACATTCCATCTAACTGTCTGTCTGTAGATGGTAAGTTGTACTCAAATGAAATTGAGTCCCCACCACCTCATATATACTCTTACAGAATCTAGAAGTGAACTTGGGGTCCCTATATAAGAAAATAGTATAGGGAACCCCATGTAACCTCATGATCTCTTGTATATATAGATTACCCAGATCTTCAAATTTGGTGGTTTCTCTGATCAGAATGAAATGGGCTGATTTCATTAATTAATCAACCACTGCTTAGATAGCATTATTCCATCTATAAGTCCATGTAAAACCAACAAAAAATTATATAGAAACCTTGTCTCATTTACAAACTAGCATCAAAAGAGTATGGAGTAGACCAGAAGGTTTTAGATTATCTTTATTTATCTTCTACTGTAATATAAAGACACAAAATCAGTGATGTCACGCTTTATACCTTGCCACCAGAATCATTGTATCATGTCATAATACATCTTCATGGTCCCTAGATAAACAAACCATAAAAACTATGACAGTAATGAAACACTAAATTTCTTAGATAATATGAGAATACAAACTAATTTCATAAGTTTAGAATACCATTAGAAGAGAGAGACCAACCAGGAACAGTCTCCACACCATGAAGGGTTTCCCTGATTCCTCTGAACTCATTATCCTATTGTTGACCCTACAGAATATACTCAAAGAGAGATAATGATATCTGACCACCATTCAAAACCATACCTGGATCATCCCCCTAAATTTATAGATGCATCTGATCAAATAGTCCCATCAGGTTCCACTCTTCCTTTGATTTTAAGACAGTTTGTGGTGGAACTTTCCAACTGAGAGAATCAACTATGACATTCCCCTTCCTCAGGGTGTAGGTGATTATGAAGTCAAACATATGAAGGTATCCCACCCATAATATATGCCTAAGATACAAGTATTTATGAGAAAATATATAGCTCATACTTTTATGTATAGAAAATACTATGAACTTATCTCCAAAAAGATAGGTCTACTAACACTTAAGAACATGAATAACTGTGACAAGATACAAATCATGAGTGGGGTAATTTTTTGTATAAGGTAGAATCTAATGAGATACATAGGACACAACATGATCATAATGCATAAGTATAAAACCCATACCAGCACTAGAAGCATCAAAATACATCGTATATACCTTATCGAGCTCAGGTAAGGTAAAAATAAGAGTTGGTGTTAAAAGAAATTTCAACTCATCAAAAGAATTCTAACATTTTTAATCCCATGTGAACGTCACCACTTTCTTAGTAAGAGTGGTTAAGGTTGATGCCAACTTTGAGAAATCCATGATTAACTACCAATAATATCCAGCAAGATCAAGGAAGCTTCATATCATAAATATTTTGCATGTTTCCTCCCATGAAAAGATAGATTTTACCTTTTCATGGTTGACTGAAAGCTCATGTCTGGTAATCACATGTACCAATAAATTCACTTCTTGAATCAAGAAATTTAATTTTGAAATATTTCCATAAATTTAGTGGCTCCTCAAGATTCCAAAAACCAAATTCATATGGTTCTCATGCTCATGATCAGATCTCTAATAAACTAGGATATCGTCCACTAACACAAAAACAAAGGTGTTGATATACTAATGAAATATTAAGATCATAAAAGCCATAAAAACTATAGGAGTGTTAGTTAAAACAAAAGGAATAAAAAGATATTTAGAATGGTCATACCTTCTTCTAAAAGCAGTCTTCAGAATATTTGTCTCCTAGAACCTGAGCTGATGATACTTCAGACGAAGATTGATATTTGAAAACCAATTCACCCCCTTTAATTGATTAAACAAATCATCCACATGGGTAAAAGGGTAATTATTTTTAAAAGTTACCCAATTTAACTTTTTATATTCCATGAACAAATGAATTGAACCATCTACCTTCTTGGTAAAGAGTATGGAAGATACCCACAGTGAAACACTAGGGTGGAAATAACCCTTCTCAATTAGATAATCCAATTAGATCTTGATCTATTTTGGATTAACTGGTTCCATATGATAATAAGGTATTGAGATATGTTGTGTACCTAGTACCATATCAATTGTATGCTATAACTCCCTGTCTGGAGAAAGAATAGAGAATTTGTATGGAAAAAATCAGGTAAATCCCTAATGACCAAGGGAAGACTTCCAACAGAAGAATGACATCAGGCTTAACTACAACAACAAAAAACAAACTTCTAAGCTCTGGGCATGAAGGTCCTACATAACCAAACCTCATATCTCACTCTTCTTGAAACACCTAAGAGCTCCTATTAGCAAAAAATAATGAAACATGCCAATGATAAAAATCAATCACAACATGATGAGAAATAAGCCAATCCATCCTAACAATGATGTAAAACAGATCTAGATCATGGACCAAGAAATCCCAGACTAACTCCACATCATCTATCGATAGAGAATAATATGGAAAACAAAACCCATTCACTTTTTTCTTTATACGAGTTGTTTCCAACTCCATGACAAAGAATATGAGCTCCATTGTGAGTTTTAGTACATCAAAGAAACGGTTAGATATAAAAAAGTTTGAGGCAACTATATCAGAAAAAGTAGTTGTTATAGAATATGTAACAAAGATAGTACTTCTCATTATAGTTGGTCTCATATAAACATCCATTGGAAACTCACACACTGCATTAAAGTGATTCACTAATGAATCCTATGGCTAGGTACCTATTTATTTTGAAGTTTTTGACTTCACTATAGTGGCCTTTGGAGTCAAAGATCCCTAACCATAATAGAGTGTAGACATGGATTGACAAAACCTCTAAAAATGGTCATGGAATCCATAAGCATTGTACATATTTTTAGGGGTGGGACAATAACATTTGGTGTTCTTGACCTTTATAAACTAGTAGAAAATAAATGGCACACTACTGGAAGCTATTGATGATGTAGAGGAGACTCACTACTGAGAACCACCACCACTAACCCTATGATGATCATGTCACTTATTAGTCTTCCCCTATGTGCCACTGAAGCTTCCACTAGGTGGAAGGGAATGGGAGGAATGGTCAATCTTTCCTATTGTGTTAATTTCTTCCATCATGGACCTGTAAAATGTGTCATCATAGGTGGTATGCTTCAATATATACACCTGTGATTGGATATCTAGTCGCAAACCCAACAGGTACATCTAAGCTTCCAGTTGATCATTCATCACAACCTCCATAGAAAAATAAACCATCTCTAAAAAATGATCAGTGTGATCTGAAACTAAACACTCTCTCTACTAAAAAGAGAGTAACTCTATAAACTTTGTCATCATCAAATAATCTAGGAATAAATTCAGAAATAATAGGGTATTAAATAACTTCCAATCCAATCCCATGTGTCTATATATATCTTCTATAGAATCCCATCATTCTTGTTGGGACCCACAAGCCTGAGTGACGTACACTTCACCTTAATAGCTTCAGGTGTCTCTAAGAATTCAGAGATCTGGTCAATATTGTACAACCAATCCTACACCTATTAAATTTCATCCATACCCTTAAAGGATGGGGGTTCTTATATAGGAAATCTTAAGATAGATCCTTGTCTCCCCCATCTTTTAACTACACCTCAACCACTTGGTCTTGAACTCATGGTACATTCTGTTCTATGACCCAAACTACTTGCACAATAGCCTTTATAAGATTATAATCCATAGGAATATTCCCTTGAGGAGAATATTTCATTTCACCCTCCTATGGAACCCATGGAAGATATCTCATATGCATTTTTATATACACAATAACAGAAGTAAATGATCAAACAACAAGATAATCTTAGTTTAAACTAGAAAACCCTAAGAAAAAACTGATATCAAGGTCAAAACTCAACACAAGAGACACACACATCCCGATATCCCATGGTAACTTGAGTCTCTTCATGCCAATATATGGCCATGCGCTTACTAAAACCTATCTCTCAAGTACCAAAAATTCTATATCATATCTACCAAATGTCCCAAGATAAGGGAACTTGAGGAAAAACCAACCTTTAATACCAATTTTTAATGAATCAACCTATAATTCCCTCAAAAACCAACACCCAAATTGATCTTCTACATACCTGAAGGGTGTTCTCAGTTCTCATGGGTTAGAGACTAGCACCCGAGCATCAAACAACAACTAGAGGGAATGATTTCACCCAACTTGAAACAAAATGCATGGAATATATACAATAGGAAGAAATGGTGAAAGAAAACTAGAAGAAATATATTCCATAATCAAAGAGAAACAATAATAGAAATACAATTTGAAACCAAATAAACCAAAGGTATGTGTCTAAAAAAACTAAAAGGGTCGCCGGAATTGAAAACTATTACTCCATGTGATATGTAGGAAATCTCCCATTGTCTCACCACCAGTTACCCATAACCAAATGACATAAACCTCACCACCCCCACTATGGAACCTTGCCTTTTCCTACATCAATAGACAATACCAGGTCTACACATTGTAGAATGGGTGTATAGAGTGTGATCTAAACAGGATCAGTAGGATCTCACTTAGGTGTTCCATGTTAAGTCTCTATACAAATAATCTCAATATTATCATTTTAAAGAAAACATGGCATGTTAATCTGTAAAGAAATTTTATATCAAAGAATGGTAAATATATCCATTTTCTAAATTTCTAAAATAATATCAAATTAAATCATTTCTAGGCATAAATCCACATTTCTCAAACCATGTACATCAAAACTAAAACAGAATAAAGCCTAAACACAATGGTAAACAGGCCAAGGATCATAAAAAGTCATTATAGAAGACTATTTATACCACAATAAACAACTAGTGTGAAGTAAATTATTTAGAACATAGGCCTAAGGATCATAGGAACACCCCATGACTGAACCCCCTGACAATGTCAAGATCAAGTCCCTAGAACACAGGCATATGGAGAAGAGGAACACCCCATGAGTGAACCCCTAAATAATAAAATAGATGAGTCCCATTACTACACCTTCCACATAAGTACCCAAGTCTTACCATGTGATTCATTTATCAAATCAATTTCAAAATAGATTCACATTTCATAAATAAATTCCAAAAAAACCCTTCATTAAATCAAAAACATGCTTTGAAAACTCATTTCACAATCCATTTCATAATGCCTCAAAAAAATTTATCTTACCAAAATAAAGGAAAAACCATATTTTATCACAAACCCATTTACACGCACAAATAAATCATGATAATGTATTTATAATACAATTTATAAAACCAATATAAATTATAATTCATTCAACATAGGCTAGAGATGAAACCACATACCTCAAACTCGAGTCGCACAATACTAACAACGGGATCCACACACTGGGAGGAATATATAACAATAAACAAATGCCCTGACATCAATTCCCACATATTATAATTGGATTACATAAGAAAAATGGTTTATGGAGAAGGTAGATTAAAACATGCCTCAAATAACATGCATGTTACACCACAACCAACACAAGGGTTGGCCCCCAGAAGAAGATCATACAATGGATCTTGAAGGGATCAAACAAGCACAATCATATGAACAACAGATTCCATAGATGAATCCCAATGCTTATACTACAACCCAAAGCAATGGAGAATCATAAAGGTTACACTTACCTGAAGAGAAACAACATAACCAAGCCATATATTGACTATCGAATAGGGAAACTCAAAAGAGTGGAAATCACCCAAAATCGCCTGGAAGAGAGGTAGGGCTTGAGGGATAATCTTGCACTATGAAATAATATGTATTCACATAAGTGTTGAAGAAAACCTACTAGAAATGATGGTTTTATTTCGTAAATCATATATTTATGGCATAAATTATCCATATTTTATGTTTTGCCAAAAAAACATGTTGAATCAAGTTAATTTATCCCAAGCGACACATTTATGATATAAAAATGGGTTTATAGCTTATATTGATACCCTAAATTATTTTCATGGCCTGTTCCTAGTGACATATTTACATCATAAATTATACATTTATGATGTAAAAGTGCCATGTAGGTAGCATCGAGCCTAGTTTTTTGGAAAAAAAATTCCAACAACATCTCCTATACCCTGTAAACCTAAAAAACAACCCTCAAACCTTAAAAGAGAGAATAGATTTTATCCAATATGTTACAGGGGTGATTAAAAAACTTAGTAGGAAAACCTCGAGACTTCCCCAAATTCCACTAAAATAAGAAACAAGTTGTCTCACATGCTATTTTAAATATAAGGTGTGTATAAAGAATGAAAATTGATGATAAATATATAAAAATATCCATAATTCATAGAAATAACTCACACTAAAAAAACCCATGGAAAAAACACACATACACATGCAGAACAGCCACCAATGAAACTATTACCCTAATGCCCACTAAACAATCCAATGCTTGAGTTATATTCATCCCTCTAGACTCAACCCTTCACTCGATAGCATAATCCATTATTCCACAAGATTTTGCACTGCAAACATGTATAACCCACATATCCCTTTCCATATGAATATGAATACACCCACCCA
Source organism: Viscum album (assembly GCA_963277665.1). Lineage (NCBI taxonomy): Eukaryota > Viridiplantae > Streptophyta > Magnoliopsida > Santalales > Viscaceae > Viscum > Viscum album. The sequence continues at coordinate 1,571,187,986 of OY728126.1, forward strand.
CCAAGTTATCACACCCAAAACCTTTATTTTAAAAACCAAATCAATTTAATCGAACACATTATGGGAATCACCTGAAATTATAGATTTTAAGACCAACCAAGCAAAATGGATTTTCAATAGGGATTTCACAAGAGTGAGAATAATTAATTTATTTAGAAAAAATTAGTGTTCGCATTTGTAAAGACCCATGTTTTTATGGACTATGAAATTGATAATAAATTTGAATTTTTACTTTTTATATGCTTATGAGGGGTAAAATGGTCTTTTTATCTAGAAGATGACCTCAGGTAATTTTTTTTTCCACTCTGTTGGTCCCAGAATAAGGTTTTACCATAGTAAAGGAGTTGTTTGGAATTCCAAGTTGTTAAAATTTTTATGTAATAATTAATATTTAATATTTAATTAATTAAATATTAATGTATTTACATGCATTCATTTGAAGATATCATTTGATCGGAGTTTCAGATTGAAATTTTGTCTACGTTATTGAGTTTATAATGGGGGTTCTGCCTAGGAGAGGTATAAACTCATGTCAGGTGTTGGGGTTGGACCCATGACCCTTTTTCTTTTTCTTTCCTTTTTTTCCCTTTCTTTTTCCTCTTTTATTTCTTCTCCCCCCTTAGCTTCTCGTGTACTCCCCCTATGGTATTATACATGTGTGACCAAGAGATAAAAAGGGATAAGGATAGAGATATATAGGGGAGAGGAATAGAGGTTCTGTTACAAAGCTTGGGAGGAGTCAGATCATCGTGTGGCGACGGTGGAATGTGGATATGGGTAAAGCTTCTGCAGATTCTACCCAAAGGAAGGTCATTTTTAAGTTTTTATTATAAATCTCTATATATTTACTCTTTCCTAGTTTTAATGTCATTTAATGACTATTAAGGAACCCTTATGGGTTAATCTATGCTTAACCATGAGAGAAATGGGGCTTCAGGCCGATTATAGGGTTTCCCATTCAGAAATCCCGATCACACGACATTTAGTTCAAGAACACACACTATGTGTTCTTCTTATTTAGGGAAGATGACTTTTTGAAACAACAGTTTGTGTACCTAGGGTACATGTTGTGTAGTCTTACCCATCCATATAGTTGATTACATGCCCAGATAGCCCATGTAGGGGCACTTGTCCATGTGGAGTACATAGCTAGATGCCATGTGGGGTACATGCCATGTGGGAGTACATGTCCAGGAAAAAACACATGGCTAGTCCATGTGTGGTACATGGGAAGATACCCCATGTAGGTTACATTATATTTAAATTTTTTATATGTTGTGTACTTGGGTTTTACAATCCAATTCTAGCTGGAGTACACATCCATGTAGGGACTTTGAGAGTACACATTGTGTACTCAGGTATACATGTTGTGTACTTCTCCCTTACTACCCTTTTTAGGGTTTTGGGTGGTTTATGCCATAGAGTCAGAATCTGACATAAAATGAGTTTATTTCGAGTATTTTTTTCACATATATTGCGATAATGGATACCTTGAGGTGATTTGAGGACTACTAAGAGTCATTTTGGTGTTAATGAGCTATAATTAAGAGGTTCTTACTCCAATAAATAGTTCATGTTGTCTCTTGATAGTGATACTAAGATGAGTCCCACTTAAGGGTCATATGAATGGTTGGTGTATATGGAATGGGATCACTAATTTTCTCATCTGTAATATCCTTGAACAGTCCCTAGTTAGCGGAACTGGTTCGTAACTTGAGAAGATTGATAGATTGGGTGTTTGGGCCAACCTAGAGTGGGAAATTGATCTAAGATGGGTTGTGATCTATCACTCTATGATAATTTTTTAGTAACTTTTCCCTTGAGTACATGTTCCATATGAGATATTTTATTTGGCCCAGGAGGCCATGAGATATTAGATATGGGGTTATGGGATGTTTCTACCCCAAGAGACTAATGGGTGATCGAGGATCCCCAATGGGATTCCTCTACTTATACCTTGACCTAGAGGTTCCTAAGAGGGAATCCTCTACTACGTATGATACCTAGAGGATCCCATGTAGGATTTCTATATTTACTTACTTTTTTTGTGGACCTCAAGTGGGATGCCTATTCCTGTGTCTTGATTTAGAGGATCCCATGTAGGATGTATATGATTACACTCTCTTTCCATGGATCCCAAGCGGGATTCCCTTATTTAAATATTAACCTAGAGGATCCCCTATGGGATGACTCTACTTTATTCTATTACCGAGGATCCTAAGAGGGATGCCTTTTCTTACATTCTGACTTAAGGTATCCCAAGAGGGATACCTTTTCTCATGTGTAGATGTCAAGGATCCCAAGTAATATGTCACTCCTATGTTTGACCTAGGGGACCCTAGTGGGTGCCCTGGTGTTTGAAAAACCCTAAGCTAGTGTGTTATGGGTCTAGGTATAAATAGTAGTAGGTTTCACCTTATAACTCGTACCTAACTTACGAGCTTGAGGGGTTGTAACAAAGGTTATGATTTTAGGCATTTTTCCACCCTCACTCCTCTGTTTTTTTCACTAGTTACTATTGATGTAGCTATGATTTCCAAATTTTATTCCTAGTACTGGGTTGAGGAGCCTAACGTGATGTGATATATGTTTGGGATGCCTAGACATACTCCTTGGGATCCTTATACAAAATTCCTTATATGGGATCATGGGTTAAATAAAATTATGTTTTTCCTTGAGTGATAATTGGGTTCCTAATATGAAATGCATTGGATGGGATCATAGGTCATATGAGATTATATCTTTCCATGGGTGATACTTGGGTTTCTAATATGGAATTCCTTAGATGTGATCATAGGTTAAATGGTATTATATTATGCCTTGAGTGATACTTGGGTTCTTGATATGGAATGCCTTAGATGGGCTCATTGGTTAAATGGAATTATTTTTATTATTAATTGTCATTATACATGGATGACTTGGTTACATACCTTAGGTCCTAGTTTTATTTATATAAATTAAATTACTTAGAAATTTTTTGGCATTATCCAAAGTAGGTATGGTCGATCAGTATTACATACCCAAAGATCAACTTAATTATACATGACTTGAGTGGTATGACATCCATCTCAATGTTTTTTTTTGCATAGGATGCCCATTCGATCAGGTTCATGGACCAAAGGATCAATTTTTATTTTACCTTATTTATTTTATTTAGTTGTGTCTTGTCTAGGATGAGCATATTTCATGATCATGCACTTATGACACCAAGTTATAGGTTCACTGTTGGGGGTGGCCTACTGAGATTTATTTCCCATCCCCTGTATATTCACCTCAGTGTGTGTGTTTAGACCGTATGTATGCTTTCAAGTTGATAATGGATACATGATGGATAGGTTTGAGGCCCAGGGTTTCATGATTGAGTGGATCCTCTCATGCGTATTCTTATAATTAGGCTAAAGCAGCTCGACAATGTCTTGGGGGCCAGGTATATGGTTTCACTCAGAGTTAGTAGTAGATTCTTGTACCTTTATTTTTGTTCCTTTTATTTAATCCTATATATATGATTATCCTAGTGTAAAATTAGTGTTGTATGTATGACATATTCATTTAATAATTTATTACATTTCATTTATTATTATATCCTTGTTATATTTATTTCTACTGCACTCTGATTATTCATTGTTATGCATGATGTTTAGTTATTTCTAATGGTTTCTTACTCTGATATAAGGGAATAGTCTCTCCATAGACACACCCTATGACCTTGCTACTAGTAATAATCCTCTGGTGTATGTGGAGGCATGCTTGTGGCCTTGTCGCCAACCGGTCTTTCTATTGTTTATAGAGTGAGTCAGGTCAGGATGTGAAAAAATAGTATCATAGGTGTTTTTGTTCCTATTATGTTAATTTTTGGTCTATTATAGATGGTAGTATTAGGAATTTATTGAAGCTTGTGGTGGATATCAAACTAATTCATCAATGATACTTGTTATGATGAGAATTACAATTTTTCGAGGATTATGGGATTGTTGTTTTTGATCTGTGATGTTATAGTTATATATGATTTTCTCTTTTAAAGATACACATTTTGTGTGGATTTTATGATTTATTATAGATTTATGTCTCTCAAACCATTATAAAGATCCCAGTGACTAATTTTTACTCTTGTTCAGTCAAGTAAAGTGTCATCTCATGCATCATATTTGGAACATAAGTTCTACATGTTATAGGATTTCTAGTGTGTGATTTTTCTAAATACTAGGGTTAAATGTTTAAATTTTCAATAATAAACTAAATAGTTTTTCCCATATATATTCTTGGTGGAATTTTACTCAATTATACTGATATAAATATATTCCATTCTGATGGAAGGTCATGTAAATCTATAGAGAGACATTCGATAATGAGGATGATGGATCATTCCTCATATAGAGGTGATGAAGTGGCCCTAGTAGGTCAATAGGGCACATGGTTCCCAGTGATGGACCCCTCATGGGGTGTTGTTACTTAAGTTTGGTTATTTAAAGTGTTAGTAACAACCAATATTGTGTTTTCCTGTATACCTTTGAATGACATTCTACTTAACCAAACTGTGTTCATGTGGTATGGAATGGATCATTGAGATAATGTTATGAATGTACTTTTAACACTCATGGTTCAATGTTTGTAGTTATTTCATTTCATGTAAACCCTTAGTGTGTGTGTAATTTTCATGTGTAGTTAACTAAAGATTCATAACAACCTACATGGAGTTTTACCATCTAGCTTGATACAATATTTTACTTAACTAACCTTTATTTTTTGTTATCTAGTGAGATCCTCTAGTGAAATAATGATAGCTTCCTAAATGTTTATAGTGAACTTAAACCTTGAGGGGGTATTACCGTATATGGATGCCCAGTGAGAGTCAGTTTGTCTTTTATATGTTCATATTGTGGCCCTCCAGGGAGAAGTTCCTTATGAGGATGCTCAGAGAGGATCAAGTCCAGGTAGGTTGATGCTTGGTAGGTGATTCCATTATAATCCTCCCACAATTAAGAATTAGTAATGGGTTTCTCTTAAATGGGTTTCCAATTAAAACTTATAGGGTGTTTTCCTCTATAAATTGGAATTAAAAACTTTCATAATTGAACCCATGTTGAATGGTATTGACCCTCATAGGTTGATATTTTCTTTACCTTCCCTTATTTTTACATATTTTAGAGAGGGTTTTCAATAACGTTAGATGTCCTACATTGATACAGGTGCATAGATGATTCCATGTGAGATGTGACCTTGGTGAGAGGTTGAATTTTGGGCTAGTTGGTCGGAAATAGTGACCTCGTTATAAGGATTGATCGGTAAGGCTGGATGGGAGACCTAGAGGCCATTAGTTTTGACTTGGTCCCTAGTGATTCATCATTTAGTTTGTTCATGGGAACCCTATTATAGGGGTTGGCATGGGTTTACGGATGACTTTTTAGGTAGTGATATTGGTTGTACGCTCTTTTAGAGACTGATACATGAGAGATGATTGGGTTTTGTGATATAGGCATGATGATGCCTTTGGTTTCTGAATAATCAGCTAGGGTGCTTGGATATCAAGACTATCTTCCTTGGATAGTACTATTTGGGTTCCTATCCCTATTGACTAGTGGTTTTTTGGTTTATTCTTCAATATCAGAAAACAATGTCGTGTGATGGGAAGTTGTGGAATAAATCAGGGCACATGAGAGGTGCTCTTTTTGAAGAGCGGTACTAAGGGAGCTTCTCGATTAATGAAACTGATGTGATGTATAGAATGATCATCTTTTCTTTGTGATTTAATACTCATAGGATCATGATTCGAGTGATAATGGTATGTGTATATTATGCATGGTACCATTTAAATCATAAATCAGTGAGTGGTTGTGTGTGATAAGGGTATTCCTATGGTGGGGAGTACTAGATTGGTCATGGTTGAATGTATTCCTTGTAGAGAGAGTGTTAACATTATGGGACTGATCATTGGATATTCAAGATATCTTAGTTGTGCATATTCTTGAGATGGGAGCATGGATACTATTTGACCTCAAGTATTCTTAGGGATGAGAATGTTTATAGTAGTGAGGTTGTAAAGACCCATGTTTTTTCAGACTATGAAATTGATATGAAATTTTATTTTTTGTGTTCGGATGCTTGTGAGGGGTAAAAATGTTCTTTTCCCCTAGAATATGGCCTCATATAATTTTTATGACCACTCTGTTAGTCCTAGAATATGGCATTTACCCTAGGATAGGAGTTTTGTGGTATTCTGAGTCATTCAGATTTTCATGGAATAAATTAATATTTAATATTTAATTAATTAAATATTAAATTATTTTCATGCATTCATTCAGTGATATATTTTTATCAGAGTGTTGAGTTGATATTTCATCTCCACCATTGAGTCTTGAATAGGGGTTTTTTTATAGGTTAGGTATAAACTCATGTCGAGCATCGGGCCCCTTTTTTTCTTTTTTTGTCTTCCCTTCCTTTTTCCTCTTATCTTTCTTCTCCTCCCCCTAGCTTCTCACATATTCCCCATGTGGTATTCTCCATACACGTCTAAGAGAGAAAAAATGAGAGGGTTATAGGGAGATATGGGGGATAGGAAGAGAGGTTTCACCATAGAGCTCAGGAGGAGTTGGATTATCATGTGGCGGCGGTGGAATGTGGATACGAGTAAAGCTTTAGAGGATTTTTCTTAAAGGTAGGAAAGTTTAAAGTATTTACCATAAATACTTGTATATTTACCACTTTCTAGTTTTAAGGCCCTTTTATGACTACTAATAACTCCTTATGGGTTGATCCATGCTTAATTGGGAGAAAAACAGGGTTTTAAGCCAATTATGGGGTTTCCCATTCAAAAATCCTAGTAAAATTGCATGTAGTTTAGGAACACACATTGTGTGTTCTTCCCATTCTAGGAAGATTACTTTTCATAACTACACATCGTGTATCTAGGGTATGAATTGTGTAGTCATACTCGACCATGTAGTTGAGTACATGGCCAGATAGCCCGTTTAGGGGAACTCAGTTGTGTGGAGTACATTTTCAGATCCCATGTGGGGTACACTCTATTTAAGAGTACATAACCAGGAAGAAACACATGGCCATGCCATGTGTGGTACACAGGAAGATACCCCGTGCATATTACATGCCATATACATGATGTACACAGTGTGTACTTGGGTTTTACATGCCAATTTCTTCTAGAATACATGACCATGTGGGGGGTTTGAGAGTACATGTCATGTACTCGGGTATACATGTTTTGTGCATCTCCCTTGCTTCCCTTTAGAGGGTTTTGGGTGGTTTTATTAATCGAAGTTAGAATATATCATAAAATGAGTCTATTTTAAGTATTTTTTCATGTAGACTATGATAATAGATCCCTTTAGGTGATTTGAGGACTCATAAGAGGCATTTTGGGGAGAACAAGCTATAATGGAGAGGTTTTCCTCCCGTAAATGGTTCATGTTGTCTCTTGGGAGTGAGACTGAGTTGAGGCTCACTTGAGGGTCATATAAATGGTTGGATAACATGGAATGAGATCTATAATGTCTTCATTAATAGTATCATGGGAGAGTCCCTAGTTAGTGGAGTTATTTCATGACACGAGGAGATGGATAGGTTGGATATTTAGGACAACCTAGAGTGAGACCTTGATTTGAGTTGGGTTGTGAGATATCTCTCTATTATAATGTTTTATTATCTTTTACCTTGAGGATATATCCCTTTTGAGATATTTCATTTGGACTAGGAGGTCATGAGATGTTAGAGATGGTGTTGTGGGATGTGTTTACCCCAAGAGACTAGTGGGTGATTGAGGATCCCCTATATGTTGCCTCTTCTTACAACTTAACCTAGAGGTTCCTAATAGGGACTCATCTACAATGTATGATACCTAGAAGATTCCAAGTAGTATTCCTCCATTTACTTACTCCTTACTAGGATCCCAAGAGGGATGCCTCTACCTATGTCCTGATTTAGAGGACCCCATGTAGGATTCCTCTACTTACACTCTCTTTCTATGGATCTCAAGAGGGATTCCTTTGTTCACCTATTAACCTAGATCCCTCGTGGTATGCCTCTACTTTCTTCTGTTACTAAGGATTCCAAGATGGATGTTTTTTCTTACGTGATGAATTAAGGGATGCCTTTGCTCATTTTTGGACCTTGAGGATCCTGAGTAGGATGTCTCTCATGTGTTTAACCCAAGGGACCCCAGTGGGTGCCCCGATGTTTGACCAACCCTGAGAAAGTGTATTATGGGTCTGGTTAGAGATGGTAGTGGGTGTCACCTTATAACTTGTATCGAGTTTGTGAGCCTGAGGGGATATTATATAGGTGATGGGTTTATGTGTTTGGCCACCCTTACTCTGTTATTTATTCTCTCTCTTAGTTATTGCATATGCTGCTATGATTTCAAGAGGTTCTTCCTGATATTAGGTTGAGGATCCTATTGCGATGAGATATATGTTTGGGATGCCTAAACATACTCCCTAGGATCCATATTTCAAATGATACTTGGGTTCCTTATATAAAATTCTTTGTATGGGCTCATAGGTTAAATGAAATTATGTTGTGCCCTGAGCGATAATTGGGTTCCTAATATGGGATGTCTTAGACAGGCTCATATGTAACATCCTAGTATTTTAGGTATTTATTGAACTTTTTTTGATCTAAATTTTGGAGATGTATGTTTTTTTGAATTAATGGAGTTCAGGTATAAATGTGTCAAAGGCTGTGGAGGGTTATCTTTGTATTTAGGTTGAGTTTGTGGAATTTATAAGTTTTCTTAGCATGTTATGGTTGTATATTGTCTGTAGGGAAGTTTCATATCATGAACATAATTCATGACATGAATCTATTTATTAGAATAATCCATGAAATATTTTCATTATGTGAATGATATACAATCCATGAATTTAATTCACAGCATGAAAAGGTTGATATTGGTATTTTTAACCTGAGGTGATTCATTTTTTAATGTATACTCCACTCGGGATATTCATGTATTGAATCAAGAATTTACGTCATGAATTCCATAGTTCCATAGAGTTATTGTATGGTGAATCCTGAAAAATATTTCATCTTTCATGTGACCTATTCTTTTGATCCCTAGTGTGACCCCATGAGATTTTTTAGTGATTTTGGGCGATATTTATCCTTTTGAATCACTTCATTTGGTATTTGATCCCCGTGGAAGTTGTGTCACATCTCCTTGGTAATAATTCCTTTTGTTTCTTTGTTTTTGATGGTTTTGGTAGAGATGTTGGATGTTGTTATGGATCAGTTTGTGATTAGGTTGGGTTTTCTATCAATCCTTTGTAGTTTTCCCTCATGCCTTTTCTTTTTTAGGATGATCTACTTGTTTCCAACTTCTATTGTCGAAGGCAATTAGGTTTCCTCCATTCTTGAGGTAGTGTCTCTATACAAGGGGGTAATTCATGAATTGTTATATTTTCTTGTCAAATCCTTTGGGTTGTTCAATGAAAATGCATGATTTGACATTAGTCCTGGATTAGGGATTTTCTTTTGTGTCTAGTATTTATACCCATAGGTTAGATCCCAGATGGTGTTCTTTATCATTTATGATTGGTTTATCACATGATTGTATATTTAATAGTTATTTTCTCATATACTTATCTTATGGCGTATCCATAGTTTCTTACCTGTTTTCTTTCATACTTGACATATTCTTGAATTTGGTGAATATGGTATGCTTTTATGAAAACCAAAGGAATGTTTTATAAAATGGTTTTACTTTATAAAGATGATTTGTAAACTGGATTTGTTTTAAAGTTAGAGATAATGCATTCTTAATATTAGAACTTGTATATATTCTTTGGTGGTATCCTTCTGGGATTTATGGTCACACCCTAATTTTTCCTTTAGGATGGTTTAGATGTTATTTTGTAGGACTCAGATAATGGGAAGGGCATTATGTAACATGTTGGTTTCTCTTGTTATCATTGTCTTTATAGTGGGATGGTTTGGTGGTGATGGATGGTCACACAGAGAATAGTTTAGACTTGTCATGTTTTATCTTTCCGGTTTGTCTTGTTTGGATTGACTTTTTATGTCTCATAGATACCTTATATTACTTATACATTGTACCCTATTGTTTTTCCTTTTCTAGGTTTATTATGAGACATGTTTCTTCCACTTTGTTTTACTTTACCATGTAGCATACCATCTTGGGTGACTTGTCTAGTTTCCCCAGTTTGGTTCATTAAAAATTTCTATCAGAGCCTTTACCCAGCCTGAAGTGTTGTGACACTTACTAGGTTTTGTTTAGTGTCTTGGTATACTAGAGTTAGGACCATAAGAATTTGGATAGTAAGTGTAGAAAATGGGACTAACTAGCTTACTTTCGTGACTAAAACCGAGTTACCATGGGTGGTCAAGGATTTTTGTCAAGATTGAGACTTGGTAGTTGAGTTCATTTGAATGAATCGGATATGAGGTTTATTTAAATGGACATGTTCCTTCTTTTTGTTTAGTCTTTTATTCATAAAATTCATAACTAATTTAAATTATTTTCTTTTAAAAACATTGATATGGATACCTGAAGTTTTTCATATTATTTGGTAATGTGATCATGATTGGTGAAGTTTTGTCTTGTATTTATTAGATAATGCCTCCAAGAAAAGCTCATCCAAATATAAGAGAGGAAGTTGTGAGACAGATTATGTGAGAGAATCCTCTGGTAGACCCTTCTTTGGTAGAAGTTGTAATCCACACTATTCAGACTCTAGGTCAAGAAGGTGTTAGGAACCTAGGATAAGTAGTGGATAACGACTTAGAATTTACTAATAAGAATCTTCTTGTTTTCTATGGTGAAAAAATACCCCAGGAATCTAAATAATGGATTGAGTGTATTGATAGGATATTCAACTTCTTGAAAAATATTGAATAATCTAAGGTTTTTTTTATGTATTTGATCAAGGGACCAGGAATAAGGTGGTGAGACTCTATTGTGCAAGCTAACTGACATGAGGATCTTAATTGTACTTATTTAAAGAAAATATTCAACTATAAGTTTTATCATGATGCATTGAGAGGGGAAAAGACCTGGGAGTTTTTGTACTTAGAGTAGGGGGAGTGTACCATTCTAGATTATTCCACCTGTTTTTCTAAGTTGGTGCATTTGGTACTAGAGAAAGTCATCAATGATTAACTAAAGGCTCAGAAGTTTAAGATGGTATTGAGGGATGATATTAGATCGATGCTAATTCTCATGTGTCTTCTGGCCTTTATAGAGGTAGTTGATAAGGAAACTTTGGAAGAGGTTGACATAGCTAAAAAAATTGGGAGGAGCTTTAGTTGGTGTTGTTGTTAGCTAGGGTGTATCTTCTGGCTAGAAGAAAAAGCACAAAGGTCAGAAGTTTTCTTCAGGACCAGTTTTGGGGACTTCATCAGGAGAGTAACGGGTTGTTTACTATCATTTTGGAAGTTCCATTCATAACAATCCTAATTGTATAGATGATCCTAAGACTTTTCATTATTGTAGACAATCTATCCATCTGAGACGTTTTTGTGAAAGCACTACCACAAAACTGGGCAAGGCCAGCGTCACGCCTTTATCAGCGCTAACGAAAAAGCACTGATAAAGGGGGGGGCTTATCAGAGCTCAAAAAAGTGCTGATAAAGGGTGCCTTTATCAGCGCTAAAAAAGCGCTGATAAAGGCCCCCCCTTTATCAGCGCTTTTTTTTAGCGCTGATAAAGGGACCCCCTTTATCAGCACTTGTTTAGTAGCGCTGATAAAGGGTCGACTTCAAAAAAAATTAAAAATATATATTAATATATAAATATAGTTATATAGTTATATTGATATAAATATAATATATAATTTTTAAATATATTTTAGATAAGTATAAATGTACATTTACACTTAATATACTTAATATATAAGATATTTAGTGAAAATGGATTCTTAAAAAATTAAAAAAAAAAAATTTTAATTAATAATTTGATAATTATTATGGAGTAATAGTCATTTAATGACAATTTGAAGAATAAAAAATTTAAAAAAAATAAAAAAAAGATCCAAAATATGTTGAAAACTCAACTCAAACTTCAAACGGCCATAACTTTTGATCTGGGTGTCCATTTGAGCTCTACCACATATCAAATCGAAGCCTGCGACGAGCTTTACATCGCTATCACCTGAGGGGACCCCATTCAAGCATTTTTAGAGGCCAAAAGAGGCCCAGAAGGCCTCCAAAACTGAGTTTTTAGTCGGGGTACCTAGATTTTTTAACATTTCGTGGATTTTCAACCTCATTTAAGGGGGTATTATTTGATTTTTTTGGTGGGGACTGAATTTATTCCAAGGAATTACATTCATATTGATATTATGTATTTGAAATTTCATCCTTTTTTATAATGCACTGCTATTTATAATCAAATATATAACTATATGTACATATTTTTTATATATTCACACCTAAAAATTAAATTTTTTAAATAATTAATTAAACATATTTACATATAAAATATATTAGATTTATCTAAATAATAACTAATATAAATTTTATTTAAAATACCAATATATGAATATTTATATAACTACTATATATTAATATAACTATACATATATTAATATAACTATATATATATTAATATAACTATATTTATATATTAATATAACTATATGTATATATATATATATTAATATAACTATATATATATTAATATAACTATATATATTAATATAAATATATATTACTATATGAATAAATATAACTAAATATATATATAAATAAATATATATATCATGAATAAGAGAACAAATCAATATAGGTTAGTGGCAAAGGCTTTAGGTGCACAGGGCGGAGGTCTCAAGATCAAATTCGGGTGGAGGCACGGGTGTGCGCGCAAGGGTGATTTAAAGGGATAGCGCTGATAAAAGGTGTAGGCGGTGCGGGCGGGCGCTGGAGGTGCGGGAAAGTGCTGATAAAGGGGGGATCAAGCGCTGTAAAAAGCCCCCCCCCCCCCCGAGATTAGCAGTATTTTTTTTATTTTTTTTATTTTTTTTTATTTTTATCAGCGCTGATAAAAGACCATTTTATCAGCACTTTATTTTAGTGCTGATAAAAGACCCCTTTTATCAGCGCTGATAAAGGGGACCCCCCCCCCTTTATCTTCGCCGACATTAATAACACTTTTTCTAGTGCTGTTAATGGCTGTTTTTAGCATTGATAAAAGCCATATTTGTAGTAGTGAAGGGTGTTCCAAGGTAGTAAGGATGGGTCCACTCTCACCAAGGGTTCAAAGGTTGGTACTTATGCTTCCAAGGGTGGTGGGTCTTATGCTCAGGCTAATGGGGATGTTCATGTGGCTAAGAAAAATTATGTAAGAGCTGATACCAGATGTATTTATGTGGTGGATTATACACCAGAGGAATCTGGAGTAGGGCTAACTATTGTTAGAGGTACGGTGTTCATTTCATATTTTATAGTACTAGATTTTTTTTATACAATTTATACTCATTATTTTATATGTTCAAAGTTATTTGATGTGTTAGGATTGCATTCAAATATTATGTCATTATTTTTTGATCTTTTCATTCCTTTAGGAAAGAGGTCTGGAGAAGGTTTCAAATGTTCCACATGTTGAGTAATAATAGTTGACCTTAAGGTAGAGTGTTACTTCTTGGTGATTGATCTTTATATATTTGACATGATTGTTAGCATGGATTGGATTATTGGTGTTAATTACCAGATCAATTTTTATCACTATTTAGTTTAATTTTTATCTCAGGTTGGAATCACTCATGTCTTTTAGGGTGAGTGGGATTTTGGGCCTTGGATAGTGGGGTATGTTGTTCCTTGTGTTGGGGTGATCTCATGTAAGTTGTTAGAAATGTTCCTATATATATTTGACCCTTGTTTCAGTAGTCCACTTCTTGTGATATTTTTTTCATACCCTGAGGTCTTTCCAGATGATGTTTCTAGTTTACCCCCATAGAGAGAGGTTGAGTTTACCATAGATCTACTACCTGGTATGATGCCCATTTCTATGTCATCTTATCATATGGAACTAGTTTAGTTTGTAGAACTTAAGTTCTAGCATGTATACCTCTAGGATAAGGTGTTTATTCATCCTATAATGTCACCATGGACTTTGCATATCCTCCCTTCTAATAAGGCAAATGATAGCCTCAAACTTTTTCTTGATTATCGAAATTTAAATCAGGTGATTTCCAAGAATAAATATCTCATACCCAGGATTTATGATCTATTTAATCAACTTAGAGGGGCTAATTAGTTTTTAAAGACTAACCTTCAGTCAGGGTGCCTCCAGTTAATATTCTAAGAAGAGGATAGACCTAAGACAACATTTATGAGCCAGTATGGTTATTTCAAGTTTTTGGTTATGTCATTTGATCTCATTAACACTCATGTGGTATTTATGGGGTTAATGAATCATATATTTCATCAGTTCTTGTAATATTTTGTTGTTGTGTTCTTGGATGATATTTTGGTTTAATCCAAGTCATAGGAGGATCACATGGACCATTTGGATATCATTCTCAAAATATTGATGGAACATCTCTTTTATGGTAAGCTTTCCAGATGTGAGTTTTGGATTTAATAATTAAAGTTTATAGGTCATGTTATATCTAATAGGGTCATCTCAATGGATCCTAAAAAGGTATAGGAGGTTATGTCCTAGGAGCATCCCATAAATGTGTTTGAGATCCAAAGCTTCTTGGGGTTGGTAGATTATTATAGGTGGTTTGTTCAGGACTTCTCCATGATTATGTCTCCGATGAAAACTTTAACCTATAAGGGTGTAAAGTTTGAGTGTAATGAAAAATGTTAGATATGTTTTGAGGAACTGGAGGTAAGGGTGACTTCGAATCTATTTTTTATTCTTCCGAGATCAAGTTCAGGTTATGATGTTTTCTGCGAGGCTTCTGGTATGGGTTTGGTGAGTGTCTTAATTAAAGGAAAATATGTGGTGGCATATGGAGAAGAACTACCCTACCCATGATCTTGAGTTGGTGATGATTATACATGCACTCAAAATGTGGCGTCGCTACCTCTTTGGGGAGTGGTTTATAGTATATTCAAATCACAAAATCCTAAAGTATATTTTCACTCAAAGGGATCTAAACTTGCAATAGAGACACTAGGTTTAGTATCTTTATAATTTTGATTTTGATATTACTTATACTCTTGTGAAATGAAATGTGGTCGTCGATGTGATGAGTAGAAATTTATCGACATAAGCAATGAAGGAATCAATAGGAGAGTGGCCTCTGATGAGTTTGTTTATTGATATGAGATTAGGGGCTAACTCGTTATTTGATGAGTGGGTTTGGCTCGATCAAGTTTCTGACACCGATTTCCAACACTTTAGTGAAATCTTAAATGGTGGGGAGAACTTGGGTGAGTGGTCTTGGTCTCCCAACATCGCTTTATGTTTCTACATCAGGTTGGTTGTTACTTTTTATATAAGGTATGTATTGTTAGAATTTTGGAATTGTTCTTGTTGGTTTGTACACCCTGGTACTACCAAGATGTATCATGACATGATACATTAGTATTGGTGGTCAGGGATGAGGTGGTTGATTGCAGATTTTGTATCATGGTGTCTTACATGTCATAAGATTAAAGTGGAGCACCAGATACCTACTAATTTTTTACATCCCTTAGTCATTCTGATATGAAAGTGGGATGATATTTCCATGAACTTTTTCATTGGTTTACCACGGACTCCTAGTGGGAAGGATATGATCTGGATGATTATTGATCGACTCATGAAGTCAATACATTTCCTCCCTATCAAGAAGATAATGAAAGTGGAATAGTTTGGGGACCTGTATGTCTGAGAGGTTGTAAGACTTCATGGGGTTCCCTCTGCGATTGTTTCTGATAGGTACCCTAGGTTAACATCTAGGTTTTGGAAAGGTTTGTAGGGGTGATGGGTTCCCAATTGAAATTGAGCATGTTTTATCATCCACAAATAGATGGATAGGCAGAGAGGGCTATCTAGGTTCTTGAGGATATGCTCCAAGCATGTGTGCTTGATTTCAATGGTTCTTGGGAAAATAATTTTCCTATAATTGAGTTTTCCTATAACAATAGTTATTAGGCCACGATTAAGATGGCACCCTTTTAGGCTTTGTATGGGAAACCATGTAAATCTACCTTATATTGAGCAGAGTTGGGAGAGAAATCCTTGATTGGGTCGAGTCTTGTTCTGGAAATGATGGGAAAGGTGCAATTGATCCGAAAGAGAATGATCTTGGCACAGATTCATCAAAAATCATATGTGAACCATCGTCATCGGCCAATAGAGTTTGAGGTTGGTGATCAGGTTTTTCTCAAAGTTTCACCTCACTTGGGACACTGTTGTTTGGGTTGACAAGGTAAGTTGAAATCAAGGTTTATTGTCCCCTTCGAGATTGTGGAGCATCTTAGAAAGGTAGCATATCAGTTGGAATTACTTTCTTGTTTTACTTCCATCCAAGAAGTGTTTTATGTTTCCCAACTGAGGAGGTATCAACCAAATTTTTCCCATGTGATTTAGTGGGAGGATATTGATCTTGAACATGAAACCACTATGGTTGAGAAACTCGTTCAGATTATGGATCACTGAGGGAAGGTACAATGTGGTGAAACAATTCCCCTAGTCTGTGTATCATGGCAGTGTGGACCATATAGCCATGAGAAGTGGGATTATGATTTTTTGATGAGATAGAAATGGCCTTCACTTTTTGTGAGTCTAGGATATTGGGGACTTTCTAGGGATAGAAAGCATGTATGTTGGGGATAAATGTAACATCCTATTCTTTCAAGTATTTCTTGACCCTTGTTTAATCTAAATTTTAGGGATGTAAGTTTGTTTTAATTAATGGAGACCAAGTATAAATGTGCCAAAGGGTGTGGAGGGTTATCTTTGAGTCCAGGTTGAGTTGGAGGCCTTTCTAAGTTTTTTCAGCATGTTCTGGTTGTATATTGTCTGCAAGAAAGTTTCACATCATGAGCATAATTCACGATGTGAATCTATCATTCGACAGAATCCATGAAACAGTTTCATGAAATGAATGATATACAAGTCATGAATTGATTTTCATGATGTGAAAATCTCATGATTGGGTTTTTTAACTTGAGGAAATGCATTTTTCAACATATACGCCACTTGGTATATTCACATCATTAATTGAGGATTCACGCTATGAATTCCTTGGTTCCAATTATTTTTTGTATAGTGAAGCCTGAAAAATATTTCATTTTTCATGCAACCACTTATCTTGATACCTAGGGAGACTCTAGGTGATTTTTGGGTGATTTTGGGTGATCTCACTCCTTCCAGATTGCTCCGTTCAACATTCGATCCTCATGGCAGTTGCGTCGTACCTCCTTGGTAAGAGGTCCTTCTACTTATTCATTGCTGATGGTTGTGGAAGTAACGTTGGATGTTTTAATGGATCGAGTGTTGACCAGTTTGGTTTTTATATTGATCCTTTGCAGTTTTCCCTCATGCCTTGTCTTTCAGAGGCTGATCTGCTTTTTTCCAATCTCCATTATCGAAGGCGATTCAGTTTCCTCCATTCTTGAGGTAGGTGTCTCTATACAAGGGGTTAATTCATGAATTGTTATATGTTATTGTCAATTAATTTGGGTTATTTAATGAAAATGAATGATTTGAAATTGGAATGGTTTCATTGGAAAAGATACATGTTTTTAAAGGGTTTTCTTTAAAAACTGGATTTGTGCACACCATGTGTTTAATGAAATGCCTAAATGGTGGGTTTTGTTTCAAATACAAGTTCTTAGGTAGGAAGTAGATTTTATTTGATATAAAAAAGTTTTGATTAAATGTGATCATGGTTTTAAAATAGATTTTCGACAAACTTAGCACATTGGGTAACCATGGGTGCATTGGGAAATAGACTTATCACTCTTTGTGTGCATAATACCGCAAGAGGTTTTATGTCACTTTAGTGTGTATAATTTTACTAAAGGTTATATTGGTTGGATCCAAATCTGTCCTGGATTGGGGATTTTCTTTCATGTCAAGCACATATAGCCATAGGTTAGAGCCCAAATGGTATGCTTTGTCACTTATTGTTGGTTTATCACATGGTGGTATATTTCATGGTTATTTGCACACATGATTATCTTATGGTGTATCCATAGTTTATTACCTATTTTCTTTCATAATTGGCATATTTTAGGATTTGGTGAATATGGTATGATTTTATGAAAACCAAAGGATTTTTTTTATAAAATTGGTTTACTTTATAAAGAAGCTTTGTAAATTGATTTTGTTTTAAAGCTATAACTAATGCATTCTTGATATTAGAACTTGTATAAATTTGTTGGTGGTATCCTACTGGGTTTATAGTGACCCTACTTTTCTTACATGATTATTACATTGTTTTAAAGATAAACAACATAAAAGTGTTACACAACCAGGATCCAAAGGTTTGGTGTCTTGGTAAAATTAGGACCATAAATAACATTTACAAAATAAAACATAAAAATTTATTTAATTCCTTCTTCTCTAGATTCTTATTGTCCCTTGTGTTCTCCTTAGTACAAGTAATCACATGAGGATATAAATCAAAGAAAATGGTGAGCTAAAAGCCCAGTAAGAGGATGAATAAGTGACATGAAACATGGGTGATAATAATCATCATTATCAGAATATAAGAAAAGGGTCATAATCATAATCATGAGAGAAAACATTAGATAAAGGCATGGAATGTGGCAATTCATAAAAATGAAATATCATGTCTTAGTGGTTAAATACCACACATAGTTATGAACAAAGCTAGCATCATGTTCATGAATATTTCGCATTACCTCATGAGATTCATCACATTACCCAATGAATTGGAATGCTATATAATTTTGGGAACACCCATCACATAATAACATTTACATATGCTATATAATTCCTGGTGCACCCATCACATTATAACATTTACATTATCATACATGCCACATAGAACATATATCAATCTTAGACATAAAATAACCCAAGGAAATGAATGATTTTCATTTCATAAAGCATACATTCATAAAAATTTTATTTCTCGAGATAAAAATGGAATAATATGCTTGGTATAAATCTTCATTGAAGAAGAAACAATCTCATGAGAAGTAAAAGATGTGTTTTTTTAAAGAATAATTATTTTGGAAAAATATTTTCATTTCTTATAAAACTAGATTTTATGCATGTGTATCCCATAAAAGAAAAGGAAAGGAAAAATTAAATGATATTTATATAAAAATAAAAGGAACATCTATACTGAAAATGGAGTGAAAGAGGGAAAACCCAAAGAAATAGAGTTGGGTTCGAGAATTCCCTTACCATATGTTTGAATGCTTTATTCACTTTAATATCCTGGAAAATCAAATTGAATTCATTAATTTACAAATAAATGAAATTTTATACATTAATTTTATTCATTATGGTTTTATTAAATTCATTTATAGGTTTTTTGATGAGTTATAGAGTTTGATTTCATTGTTCGGGGGTGTTCGTTTTCTTGGTTTTCATGATTGGTTCACTTGTATACATGAATGGAAGTTCATGAAAAATGGGAATAAATATCTAGAATTGTTATTATATGTTATTAATCAACTTATAGAGGTTTAAATTATCTTATAAATCATTTAGTTATATGTTATGAGGATAAATAATTAGATAAAAGTTAATGAAAATCATTTTAGGTTAATTTTGGCGGTTTTCGATCACAACGAACTTGTTTTGTTTTATCATTTAGTATTATGTATATATGTTAGTTTTAGAATATAAAAAGGGTTATAAAATAAATTTTAAAATCTATTTCAACAATTATAATGGTTTTATGACCAGCCTTGAAGGTAGTGATGGACAATTAAAACATGTCGTCCTTGAAGGCGATAAAACAACACCTTACGTACGACGTTTCAATTTTTAGAATAAAATGTAGAGGAAAAGGGGATTGATGATGGATTATTCCATTAGCATAATAACATTCCATTATATGTAAGGTACTGGAGTTATCATGCTATTTTTATGAAGGGAGGTGAGGAGAGAACAAGAAAATAAAATAACTTGAAAAGAAATTAAAAGAAGAGAAAGGGGATTTTACCTCTTGAATACTTCTCCTTAAGAACCTCCTTAGGGAAAAGGGTTTAGTATTTTGATGAGACCAAGATCTTCTGGATGTGGGGGTGATTGAAAAGAGTATTGGATAGAATTTGGACAAGACTCAAATATTGTAAGGTGTGAGGAGAAGAGGTGGTGATGGGTGGTATTTATAGAGGAGGAGAGGAGTGTTTTCTTATTATTTTATTCATTAGTTTATTATTTTGGATCAAGACTATGAATAGTTTGAGAATTATCACTAAATATATTAAAATAATGAAGGAAAGTTTGATATTATGGTTCTCACATCAGCGATGACTCAAGAAATAGTGTATTTGACTTGTAATGTGTATATATCGTAAATTATCATATTTTACTATTCACCAAAAATTAAAGTATTTCAGAAAAATCCCAAAAATTCACCCTAACTATTTTTTGATGTGTAGAATTAAAAAATGAACTCCATTTTATGAAAATAATTTTCTAAGTATGAGAAATATAATTTTTAATTAAAATCATCATTTACTTGGAAAATATCGATTTTAAAATTACAACTGATTTTATAACACTTTGAAAAATTAAGTAAGGTCTCATAAAATTATATTATAATCATAATACAACAAAATATTAATTTATGAATACATTTTATGAAAATAAATTTCCTTTAAATTTATTAAATTAATTGTAAAATTGTAATTAAATATTTGTGACTTACAAAAATACCAACACTTAATTAATAATTTTTAAAACATTTATTTACTTATACTATGATATAATTATATTATATTTTCATTTATATGATTCCTAAATTTTATTTATACTTTCATGGGTGAGGTTACTATTCATTTGGTCAGTTTACTATTCATAAGGGTCATATTACTATTCTTAAGGTTATGTTACTATTCCACCGGTAGAAGCTCCTTAACTTTTAGAAATACGTTTTATTTCATTCATTCTTCATCTATAAAGTTTGTATTGTGTTCTCAGTGTGATTTTATGTGGTTTATACTATATGACACAATTATAAGAAGGGGATTTCCATTGATAACATTTTTTCGTTACAGGGTTTTGTGCTCACACGCTGCTTTTACCTTTGGGCGGTTGTAGATGTTGTTTCGCATGACTCGGGTAAAGGGAAGGGCATTATGTGGCGTGTTGTTTTCTCTTGTTATCATCATCTTTGTAAGGGGTGGTTTGGTGGTGACAGATGGTCGCACGTGAACTTGTTTATACTCATCGTGTTTTATCTTTCTAGTTTGGCCTGTGTAGCTTGACTTTGTATGTCTCATGGATATGTTCTCTTGCTTACGCATTGTACCCTTGTGGTTTTCCATGTTTGGGTTTATTATGAGACATGTTGTTTCTGCTTTGTTTTAATTTACCATGCAGCGGACCATCTTGAGTGACTTGTCTAGTTGCCTCGGGTTGGTTCTTTACATCATAGGTCATATGAGATTATATCTTACCATGAGCGATACTTGGGTTCCTGATACGAAATGTCTTTGATTGACTCATAGGTTAAATGAGATTATATTATGGCTTGAGTGATACTTGGGTTCCTGATATGGAATGTCTTGGACATACTCAAAGGTTAAATGGGATTATTTTTATACTTGATTGTTATTATACATAAACGCCTTGGTTACATACCTTAGGTCCTAGTTTTATTTATATAAGGTAAAGTGCTCAAAGGAAATTTGGCATTGATCGTAGCAGGTATGGTTTATCAGGATTATGGACTCGAAGATCGATTTGATTATTCACGGCTTGAGTGGTGCGATATCTAGCTCAATGTTTTTTTCACAAGATGCTCAATTGATCGGGTTCATAGACCCAAAGATCGACTGTGGTTTACTTTACTTTACTTTATTTGGTTGTATCTCAACTAGGCTGAACATATTGCATGAGCATGCACGTATGGCGGCTGGTTAAGTTCATTGTTGGGGGTGGCCTGCTGAGATTTATTTCTCACCCCCTGCACGTGCACCTCAGTGTGCTTGTAAACCTTATGTATGCTTTCAGGTTAAGTGTGGATACATGATGGATAGAGATGAGGCCCAGGGTTGCATGATCGAGCGGAGCCGCTCGTGTGGATTCTTATGATCAGGTTGGAGCAGCTCAGTAGTGTCTTGGAAACCAGGTATGTGGTTTGGCTCGGAGTTACTAGTAGTGTCTTGTACTTTTATTTATGTTCCTTTTATTTACTCCTATAAATGTGATCGACCTAGTGAGTGATCAATGTTGTGTGTATGACATGGTTGTTCAGGCCTTTACTGCATTTCATTTATTATTGCATCCTTGTTATATTTATTGCTTCTACACTTTGATTATTCATTGCTATATATGATGTTTAGTTGTTTCTGTTGGTTTCTTATTCTGATATAAGGGCATAGTCTCTCCACAAACACACTCTAGGCCCTCGCTGCTAGTCGGTAGACTCTGGCGTATGTGGAGACATACTTGAGGCCTTGCCGCTAATCGGTATGGTTGCTGTTTATAGAATCGTTTCGGTACATGACATCGTTCTAAGAGAGAGTGGAAAGAGAGGAGAAGTCACCTACCTTGAACACGGTCACCAAGATGGAATCACACAACGCCTTCACATATTTGGGCCCTAACAACCCTCCCACAACGATCCATGATCATATCTCCATCAAAACATACCCCAACCACCGAATCCAAACATGGAAACCCTAGACTAGGGTTTCCCCCAAGAGAAAATGAGATAAGAAATGAGGAGAAGAAGAAGCAGAGACTTTACCTTCAATTTATAGGTCGAACACTCGAAGAATCTAAGAGAATAAGCTTTGGGAGGAAAGGAATCACCAAAAACACCCACAAGAACCCTCTGGTTCAAGAGTCCTAGCTGGAGGAGGAATGACTATTTTGTGGGGAGAAATGAGTTGAAAACATAAATTTCGGAACACTTAATGATTCACACGGTTTGTAAAATCGTGTTCTAGCCGTGTGAATCAACATTGTTTGAAAATTTTCAAAGTCGCATGATTAACACACGGTTTACTTAAACCGTGCGCCAACAGTGCACCTCTTCCCAGGTCTCATTTTCACCTCGCACAATTATTAGGAGAATCTGCATGGTATCCTCTAATCATACACCAATCGTACACTCTTCGGAGCACTTCCAAAACCTCCTGAAACCCTCCAGAAACTTCCTGAACCCAAACCCAAACAATCCATAACTTAATTATGCATAAAAAATCACCAATACCCCGAACTAAGGGTGTTATATTGTCAAAAATCTTATTTTTCTCACGAGTTTCGAAAGGACAAAGAGATTGATGTTAAAAAAAAATATCATGTGACAATTGTGTGGATTTATTCACAAAAACATTACCAATTGCAACTTTTTGTAGAGTAGTTTGTAAAATTGGAAAGTTTTGATGTCTATCATAATTTTATGAAAGGAAGTTGATAACGTTGTACTCATTTTTCATTCATCTGGTTTTTTATTTGATAAGTTTGATATAGTTTTTAGTGGGTCAACTTTGATTGGACATATAACTCAATCATTGACATTGCTTATTTTTTCCACAATTCTTTTAGAGGGATAAAATTTTATAAATTTGACAACATTTAAGGAAGGGTGTAATAAATAATTACTATTTATTGAATGCCTCAATTTTGCAGTCATTAATATGAAACTCATTTCCCACCGCCATATACATTAGCAGTCTCAATCCACAAAAGTCGATCATAATCGTTGATATTGCTTAAAGACTATGAAATCATCTAGATCGTTGATTATACGTTTTGTGATATAATTTGTTTGACATCTTCTCATTTTTCATTCGAAGTTGTGATCATTTCCCAACAAATAAACATTAAATTTCTGTAATATTTTTCTATTTCAAAATTTAATGTTCATTTCAAGAATTAAAATTTTGACAACCAGGAGGCATTTGCTAGAATTAAAAGGGATTCTAAAAATCAATTTCCTTATTTACGAAAATCCTTATTTTGATTTTGTTTTTTGAAAAAAAAAAAAACTTGATTTAGCGTTGTGGGGTTTTGGGGCGATTAAACAGTGCTTTGCTGGTATCCTGCTGAACAGAGTACACACACGTTGAACGCTTTGCGATATCGTGCTGGGCGGGCCTGCCCACCATTGAAGCCAGTTGCGCACAGCGATGCCATTGTCTCGTGGGGAGGAAGATTGAGGATTTGTCGGGCTGCTCAGCTTGGCATCAACCAGGCTGTCGACGGTCGAAACCTACAAATTTGAGGGGGAAAACAGTATATTTACCTCGGTCTGTTTTGTATGTTCCTACGTAGGGAGATTCAGTCGTAGTCTGCATTGTTCTTCTTCGGCTTCCCTCCGAAACCCTAGAGTTTTGTTTGAGTTTCGGAACTTTGGCTCGCTTTGCTTGGGAGGGATGACGGACTGTCACGGAAGCGTAGCTGACGGTGAACTCCCGCGGCATTCTTCTAACGCGTCCGTTCAATCCGAAAAGATAATTATTGATACAGATCCTGGAATTGGTGAGGACCCTCGTGATGCTCCCTGCTGGGACAGGCTAACACTGAAACACGCAATTTGAGTCGTGTCTGATTTGGATTTCTGTTTTAAACACGAGAGTTGGATTTCTTATGTTACTTTATTTGGAAAGAATGGTGGAGTCTTATGCATGCTGTGTAAACTATGCTCTTCCTTCCCCGATTCTTTCTGTTTTATGCAAGTTATTTATGGCAGCGCTTTAGGATGAGTGGATTTGTTAACAGAGAGCGGGAATTTATGTTTTCTCTCTCTCTATTGTTAAAAATATTGGTGGAATGTTACGGCCTCAAACCGAGATCCTCTCCAATGATTGATGTTAAGCATCTGCAATACGTGCCTAGATTCCAGGGATTGACCAGAATAACGTTTTTTCCCTTAATGATAGCAGGGCACCCACCTTAAGTAGACATTCTAAGCAAATTCCTCAAAAGTTAGGGTTTTGTCATACCATCTATGGTCATGTTGAGCCTAATTAAATTTTGGCATGATTTTTTTGCCTGCAGGACATCAAGTCTGTAGTCAAAGCATTTGTTAAATGCACTTTATCATAAGATTCTCACGCAACGCATGATTAAAAAAACTATAAATAATAATAAGACGGATGCATGCATAGGCACATACATGTCTCTAGTTGCTATAAATTCATTTTATAGATTAGAGATTTACATTTTTACTTGAGTATGAAGATAATTACAATAAAGAAGCTCGATAAATTCCTTACTGGTTTTTTATCATATTACTTGGATTTGTAAAGCTTCCCGCATTGACTTGCATATTGTTGAGAATATTGTTTACCCTACATGGGTTTGCATAAGATATGGTGTTTTTTTTTTAATTTTTTCAAAAAATGAAATGAAATTATAAAACTATATAATAAATAAATTTAAAGAAAAAACAATTAAAACAAAAAATAATATCTATACATTTCATGCACAATTAAAGATATAAGAAGCAATGGTAAAAAGCAACATATTTATACGTCAAGGGTAACATGATTTCATCTAAAATCACTTTCAAATTTAGAGAAATTTATAAAATATCCTTTAGTGCTGGTGATTTAATGCAATGATGATGAGGCAAGGCATGGATTTGGTTCTTTGAATTATATGTAGCTGTATTCGTGATTAAACCTTTGATTTGTTTTCTTTTTGAATGCAACAAAGTCGAATGCATGTCTTTGGATAAGAGCATGAAATTTGATATTTGATGTTGTTGTAGCAGAAGTTAATAAGTGAATTGTAGCAAGGAATTCAAATGGTTCTAACCTTTATGAACACACATACATTCACAGGAGATTAGCTCTCTTGATTGCACAGCGATTCCGTTCTATCTTTGATGTTTTTAAGCTAAATCTGTTCATGCAGTGACTGTTTAGATAGCGGGTGTTCAATAAAGATGATTTCATTCCCGACTTCTTAACTTTATCCGTCTGCCAAAATGCAAATTAAATTTGCACATTTCTCTCATGATTTCTGATTAGTTCATTTTCATCCAAAATGATCTGAATGTTAACGGTTTCAGTGAAAATATGGTCTTTGACAGTGCTAATTGGCAACGTTTGATCCGTACCCCATTTAAATGAGTCCGAGGCATGCTTGTAATTGTTGTTCACTTCGGCTATGTTTTTCAACCCGTGTTGGTTTTGTGTGTTCATGCTTGCATTTCTGATTGGACACAGTTCTCATCGTTATGCGTTAATTGTGGATTGGAATTTCTGTTTGTTTGAAGATGACAGCATTGCTATATTAATGGCATTTCAAAGCCCACAGTTGGACATTTTGGGATTGACTACAATATTTGGTAATGTCACCACAAGAGATGCCACTCGCAATGCCTTGCTTTTGGTATGTGTTGTTGTTACCTGTTAAATGATTATTTTTACAATAATTTACGTTTTTTCACATTCGTGGAATACGATGAAGATCAAATATAATTTTCTAACAATGAAAAGGATAGTGTGAGATTGCAGGATGTCCGAGCATCCCTGTAGCAGAGGGCAGTCCAGAACCTTTGAAGGTGATTTCTATAAGATGCAATTTCTATGTTTAACTACAAGTTTTTTATTAGTTTGGAAGATCACACTCGATAACTGTCATGGATTGTCAGAATCATTTAGTAAACCATTTTTTATCATGTAAAGGATTCTTCTATCCAGAAAGAGATGATAAAACCACATGTTCTGTTATTGAAAATGTTTTATGTTTTCATTTTTCAAAATTATACAAAAAATTTCCTTTTCTATGATGTCATGGATACGTTTGATTTAAACCTATGGGTGGAATCAGCCAAAAATACCATTATGCCCCTCACCTTCAAATGCGTTTATTTTAACTCAAGGTTATGATGGACATTAATCAATACCGTTTGTAAATCAACCAAACGGACTGTTACTTCACTCCAGTCCACTCCATGAACCAAACAAGCTGTCAGTCTTCTGTTGTATTTTGTAAATGTTTTTATTAGTTTATAACTCATTAGGGCGGTTTCCTTTTTATATTAATAGTAATTTGATGCTAATTTAGCTGAGGAAATATTTCTATTGAAGGATTACATGATAATGTAGCTTCTTGATAAGAAGAGCAAAAGGGATGCTGGTGTCTCTGTTTGCAAATATGTAAGAGGCCACTTAGCAGTGGCATTAAATAATGTTTTTTTTTTGTTTTTTTATTCTTTTTTTTTATCCCATCTTAATGATGGGATATTCATCATATTTCATTTCTCCCTCCGATATAGTCTTTGCTTTGCTTTGATTTTTCGCTCAAAAATTGTACATATATATAATGCACTTCTGATTAAGGTTAAAACTTGCTTTTTTTTTTACAGCTCAGTTTAGTTGATAGTCAAAATGTGTTTGACCATGAGTTTTTTTTAGATCTTGCAAAGCACATATTATGATGTTTTGCTTCAAGGTTCTTCTCTACAGCCTGGACTTCAAATTCAATGCGTGAGTATTAGGATTGGTAGTTGAATTATTGAATTCACCAAAAATTATCAAAAAACTGTCTAAAAGATTGTTTTAAAGATTGTGAAAATGTCTTAAGATTGTTTTATGCCGGGCATTGGAAATTTTCCTCTTATTTTAAGGTACTTACTGCATCTGGTTTACAGTATAAGCAGAAAATAACCGCTTTACAAGCATTAAAGAAATCAGTGAAAAGAGGTTAAACACATTGAATTTATCACCAATTACTGTATTCTAAAAAATACCCTTAATTCGACATTTATCCTATATTACCTCTCATAATTATTGAAGGTCATTTATTAAAAAAGGAATTAAATACACTGTGTTTTCTTATATTTTAGGCCATGAAAATGCATTACTTTTCCCTTAAATTATTGAAGGAATAGTTAGAAATCATGTTTTATATGTGACAGAGGTCAAGGCAGGGGGAGTGCTAATTCTCCCTTGTTTATGGGGTAAAGGGCTACTTCCAATTTGGTCATAATGCTCATTCATTCATCGGAGAATAACTCTTATGAATATAATTGTCCTTGGGCATTATTCTTTCATTCAATGTCTTATTTTCCATTGCAACCTAATATTTTGTTGTGTTTTTGGAACAGCGGGGAGAGCCACGCATCGCGGACTTTGTTCATGGATCTGATGGATTGGGAAACATATTTCTTCCTTCTCCAAAGACAAATAAAATTAAGAAGAGTGCAGCTGAATTTTTAGTCGATACAGTTTCTAAATATCCAGGGGAAGTAACGTTACTTGCACTGGGACCGTTGACGAACTTGGCTTTGGTTAGTTTCTATAATTGTTTCTATTGGGTTTGTAAGCTTTGGATTAGAAGTGGCAATTCGAGTTCATGGGTCGAGTTTCGTCTGATTGGCCATCCCATGAACCCTTTTAAGCTCAACCCTTACCCGACTCATTTAATTAAATAGATTGACCGGACCCAGCCCATTTATGAAGGGGTCAACCCTAGCCCGACCTGTCCTGTTTAATTTTAAATATATAACACAGATTGTATCATGACATAAACTCAATGAACTAGGCAAATTGAATTATCCCATTTAGATTAAAAACAACCTAATTAATTTATTTTTTTAATATTTTATATCATCATTATGTTTTTAATCAGGTTACGTGTTAGACAGGTTAGGAATGGTAAGCTTGAACCCAATGCAAATATTATTTGTGTCAGATTGCTTAACTAGATTACAACCCAATCCCATTTATGCCTGACCCAAACCTATTTAACTTGTGTCTCATCGTGTTGGGTTATTGTGTCTAGTTCAAAATTGCCACATCTACTTTGGATCATACTAATAATGATCGTGTTATAATTATGTTATGGAGGCAATCAAGAGGGACTCTTCTTTTGCAAGAAATGTGAAGAGAGTGGTCATACTTGGTGGTGCATTCTTTGCATTAGGAAATGTCAATCCTGCTGCTGAAGCAAATGTGAGTTTCACTTTTCCACACATTTTTAATGCATTTTTGGAAAATAAAAAAAGAAAACATTTTCCGAAACCAAACGCAGCCTTAGCCTCTCTATGGTTCATGGAAACATTTTCTGTTTTCATTTTTGAAAAATGTTTTTGAAAATATGTTGGATTATGTAAATGGAAAATATTCTTTAGAAAATAAACATGTAAATAATTTTTTTTTGTAAAATTTCAAATTTTCCATGAAAGTCAAAATGTTTGGTGGGGAACTTGTATATTTGTCTTCTCCCAAACCTTCAAAACATAATCTGAAACATTTTTCAAATATGTATTATAACATATGCTAGAAATTATTTTGAAAAGTTGAATAGTGGTGGGAGAATAAAAAAATATATAATGTTTTTGTGTTCTTGAAAACATGAAAAAAATGCTTTTTTTGTTTTCTAAAATTTTACAATTTCCACTTCCAATTTCTAAAAAGTTTTTCTCTCATACATTTTAGGAAAATGAGATCAAAAAATGTTTTCCGAAGTAAACAGAGCCTTGGGCTATGTTTGATTTTGGAAACCATTTCTTTTTTTCATTTTCTATTTTTTTTTAAATGGAAAAAATAAATGTTAAAAAAAAGAAAACAAATGAGACATTTTTGGAAAGCAAAAAAAGAAAAGAAAAAGTTTTCATATTTAGAAAATGAAAACATATGAAGAGACAAATCACATATTTCATTGTTTTCTTCTACTATCTAAAATATTTTTAACCCATTTTTTAATAAATTTTTTGAAAATTGAAAACATGAAATGTTTTCTAGAACAAAACACTTAATTTCTCCATCCTAGTTCCTTTTGAACAAGAATCTAGTACAGTCCTGTTTCCTCACCCTTAATTCAGTACATTTGAATATCCACTTTGTGCTCAAATTTGCAGATATTTGGGGACCCAGAAGCAGCAGATATTGTGTTTACCTCCGGAGCAAATATTTTTGTTGTGGGAATAAACATCACAACCCAATGCAAATTTACAGGTACAAGCCCAGCCCACCTCCAAACTCCTGCTTTGCCCACCCTTTGAGAGGAAAATGAAAGAAATGGGGGAGAGATTGATTTATCCCCCCTGTTTGGATCCATCGTATTTATTGCAGAGAAGCAAAGGGAGGAATCCTCTAAAACAGGGTGATTTGGAGAGAAATTACAATTCACATTTAAAACATGCAGGAACTATAATTTCTCTCTTATAAAGCTTTTACTAAACATCATGGAGAGCAATTCTAAAACATATCTAGCCAAACGCAATGATTCTAAATTATAATCATTTTTTTCCTCTTCTCTTATGTTGTCCCGCCCTTGGATTCAGATGCCGACCTGCATGAATTGAGAATATCCAGAGGAAGACATTGCCAGTTCTTATGTGACATATGCAAGTTCTACCGGGACTGGCACCTGCGATCAGATGGTGTTCATGGTATCTTTTCTTTCGGTCCCTATTTTTCTTGTTCCATGAATAAAATGCTGATCAGTTTTCAATCATCAAAATGAATGTTTGAATAGATGCGTGGAATTTATGCAATTCAGGGATTTTCCTTCATGATCCTGTCAGTTTTGTTGCGCTAGCTCATCCGGAGCTCTTTCAGTACAAGAAGGGCGTCGTGCGGGTGGAAACGCAGGGCATTTGCTTGGGACACACATTGATGGATCAAGGACTCAAGAGGTGTGTTACTATATAATTGTTTTTGGATTTCTTATTGAAAAACTATTTTTTGTCTTGTTTACATATTTAAGACTTTGTTTGACAACACTTGTTGAAAACCGCTTATAATACTGGTGTAAGTGCTTATGTTCAAGTGTTCCCATAACGAACATTAATTTTTTTCTAACTGCTCATCATTAAGTGTTACAAAAAAATTTCAGCTAGGGGCTGTTTGGTAAGGCTTAATGAAAACTGATTACAACACTTACGAATTATGAAAAATGCTTCTGTATAAGCATTTTCAAATTGTTTGTTGAAAAAGTATTTTTCTGCTCCGATTGACAACACTTATTAATAAAGTTTTTCTCTTACTTGTTTTCTTCTGAAATTTAAGTGCAAGTGTTTCTCAAGATACGGAAGAAACATCAATTATTTATTCAGTTCATCATAAGTGATAAGAGTGTTATAAGTGATATCAAACACAACCTTAGTGAAATTCAGTAAACTTTGTGGTGACATGTTCAATTACTTTGGATTGGATATGGATCGATCATGACTACGGAAATGATTTTCTTTGGTACAGATGGAATTCGAGCAACCCATGGTCGGATTACTCCCCGATCTCCGTGGCTTGGTCTGTTGATGTGGATGGAGTACTGAGCTACATCAAGGGCTTGCTGATGAAGCCATAAAGCCACACAAAGAAACTTGTGATTTATACCTCTCAATAAGAGCTTTACCCCTTTTTTTGGTGGGCTGGGGGGCACCTATGATCATTTGCTTGTGTCTCATACCCCAAATTGTAGGCCCTCCTTGTAATTTATTGGTGAAATTTGTAAACACTACCTTGGAATTAAGGTCCATTCGCCCCACCTTGACTTGTGATTGTTGCATTGGGGTCGATTCATTTTACATTATGATTGGATGTGTCATAGGTTAAAGATCTTATATTTAGGTTTAGTTTGATGAGCAGTGATGTGTTCCACTTAAAATAATGCTCAAAGAAACGCCATATTGTTTTTTTTGTTGCTTTTTTTTAGTTTTTGTCTTTTGCTTAGTAATGCATATCCCCCCCCCAGCGGCTGGTTGGGGTGGTGCTGTGTGCTGCACTTGCAAGTGTACTTAATATATTATAATATAAAATGCTAAAAAAATCAATGTAAATAAGAAGTTTCTAACCATTAATATATCAGAAAATCTTTTTTTAGAGCACTTGGAATAATATTTTTTGTCGGTTTTTTATGTTATTCAAATGTTAAAAGGTTGCATATAAAATGCCAATCCTTGAAGTTATTGAATAAAACAACTAATAATTCTTTTGAATTGTATATCATCAATTAACATGTCACTTTCATCGATGCAAAGTTTATTTTCAACAAGAGGGGTACCCGTTGACACCTAATTCTCCATGCTAAATTTTCTTATTGGTTTGCTTGAATATTTTGCTTGAGAGAAAAATTATATTTTTTTATTGTACCAAACCGAAAAAAGTACAAGAGTTCTCTAATCATTGGCATCTAAAACTTATTTCTTATTGATTTAGAAAATTTATGACACAATTCATATTTATTATTTCAAATAATAATTTCATCAAGAGTTCTTCATCTCATGGATGTGTTGCAATTGTAAATTCACTACAAAAATTAATACTTCAGAGATAAAAAGCTTGACATCAATACTATGTGTGTGTTGTATGCCCAAAAACATGAGATCACTAAATATCTATTTTTTGACTATTTTATCATCCCAAGTTTAGTACACTGTGCGGACTTTGGTTGAATTTTTTCATGCTTTAGAATGCCTTAATTAATAATCACTTTCAAAAGTAAGGGAATGACATCCAAAGTTTGAAAAAAAAGGATCCTATGTGTTTAACCATCTACTTCATTTGAGAGGTCCAAAATAAAAATATTTCCAAAGATGAAAAGGCAACGACGATCAAAGTGATTTGAGAAGTTATTTTTCATTTGATGAGTAGGCTAAAAGGGTCCCATGTGCTCCAAGTTTTGTTTCATTGTGTGATAGCCACAAAACCCATCATTTTATTATCGAAAAAGCTTAGCGAGCTCCTAATTTTTTCATTTCTTAAGGCTTTCAAGTGTTGTCGTCTGCTACCGTCCTATGACCCGTTCCACTCTTTATTTATGTTTTTTTTGCACGGTCATTCTCACCCTACTATAGTTTTTTGGCGTGATTGTTTTTGAATGGTTTTGTTGGACATCTCCATGCCCGAAATGCAATGGGAAACATATACAAAACCCATGCCGCAAGATCTACTATGAGAGGTTTAGAAGAATTGCATAAAATAATGAAGAACATACTTTTTTGTTGATGAAGCCAAACCTACTTCTATGTGGGTGAGGAAGATCTCTTAATGACAAACAACAATTTCACATCTGTAAAGGTATCCATAGAAGTGTGAATCGCCAATGAATCTTCTTGATATGATTTCTCCTTCACTCCACAGCTTGCCAGAACCTTAATTTAAAGGAGAAGAAGAAAGAAAAGTGTTTCGAATATGAGATGTATCAAACACAGATACTATCTCTAATAATCTAGCTTCCTTTATATAAACAACCCTTGGACACTCGAATGAATACTTCTAGCAATACACAAATGCTCCAACATTACAACGCTTGTTATGTATGGTATTAATTCAATAAATCATCCATGAATGTTTCACAAGTTGTTATTGTTACAACCAAAGATTTTTGTGGTTGGATTTGTTGTCAAGGTGATTTGATGTTAATTGGAAGTAGTTTGGAAGTGATGTGAAAGAGTCTGAAGAATCTGGAGTTGATTTTGAAAGTAGCATGAAAAGAGATTTTCATGCCGCGAACCATGTGTCACGTCATGAGTAGGCTCTTCGAAAGGTTCCCTGGGAAACTTCGTAAGGGTGCTACGTTCCATGACACAATAAGTCACACCGCGAAAGATGTGAGAAATTTTAGTGTTTTTGGAAAGGATTTGGCCATGCTGCGACACACATGATTGTGTCGTGAAGAATTATGGGCATATTTGATTTTTTTGGTGTTGAAGTGCTCACGTTGTGGAAGCAATGTCATGTTGCGAAGGAAATATAAGTAAATTTCGATGGTAGTACCTATCAGAGAGTAACGCTATGAATACCAGGTCACACCATGCAGGGAGACTGGGCAAAATATGGTGATTTTTGGAAATTTGAGTCACCATGCTATGAAAGAAGGTTGCTTCACAACCAGTCAAGTGCAATAGAAGTTCACATTGAAAAGGCTTAGGAGGCATTGTGACCTATTCGATAGTCGAGGGAAGTTACAGTGAAATTGACCCATCATGCTGCGAAGGTACATGTTGCGTCGGGACCAGAGAAATCTTTAGCATTCGAATAAAAATGACGATGCAGATTTCCCTTGATGGTTGGGTAGTTATTTGGGCAACTAATAACTACTTATTTGAATTTCATAGCGGTGATCTGATGGAAGAAGACCCAATGGCTAGTTTTTAGGTAAAGGAAGTTTGAAGTTAGTGGTTGTTTGAATTTAAAACTTGAAATTTTAACATCCTCTATTATTAGAGGACCATCTATGCAGAATTGAGATAATCACACACAGTATCCAACAATCATTTTTTTTTCCATTTTCTTAATCCGGTTTAAGGGGTTGCCGGTACCCATTACACCAAAACACCACATCCGTTAAACCGATCACCACATTCAAGAGAAAATACAAATTTCAGATTTCCTTATCAAATTCAAATTCCCCGTAAACCGCCTCAAGCCACGAGAAGTGTGTGGGGATGAATTACATTGAAGATCAGGAATGATAGACAGAGTGTGTTGTGCATATCTTTAAAGATATGGAATTTGAAGAATATAGTTACATGGAGAACACCCTTACTATTTGGTATTGATTCTTTGATTGAAATCTTATAAGATCGACTTGCGTGTTGATTACATCTTTGTATCCCTCTTAAAAGAAACGTGTAGAAGATAGGAAGAGGATGTGTTCCTTGGTTAAACAGTGAGCTCTTCCTAAATCTTATAATCACTTACTAGTGAAGTAGTGGCTAATAGACATATCGACACATAGTTGATATGTGCTCCTTGGCTGTAGCCTTTTATGGGTGAACCAAGTAAAAATTTCATGCACATGCTCTTTATTATTTTACATCTGATTGTGAATACAAAATAGATTTAAGGTGTCCCTACCAACATGAAGACAAGATCCAGTTAATCTAAAGAAAATAAGAAATTTCAAGTTACCCTAATTCACCCCCTCTTAGGGTGTTTAACGGGACCACTAAGGTAAAATAAGTGGTATCAGATCCAGGTTACTTCTTGAATCTATAGGAAAGAAGCATCTATCATGGAGAACATTGTGAATGAAAAAGGAGTTCCCTTATTCGATGGATGAAACTATCAAATATGGAAGAACATAATGATATCACATCAAGGATCTCTTGGACTATATGCATACTCAACTGTAGTTCTTGAGATTCAAGTTAGTGATCCCATTGGTTGGTCGATGATAGAAGTAGACAATAAGATATTGAATAACGATTCCAAGGCTTATAATACTTTATTGATATCATTGTTCAATCAAATTTATATAAAGGCGACGAACTGTTCAATAAACAAATATATTTTGGATATACTTGCTAATATTTTCAAAGGCGACACAAAATTGAAGGAAGTGAAGTTATAGGTATTACAGAATAAATTTGATGACCAGAAGATGACTTCCAATGAAAGTATGGATGGTTTCTTTAATTATATTACTGAATATGTTGGTTCCATTCATGGACTTGGTCAGGAAATCAAATGTTCTTACATATTGAAAAATATTATTAGAATATTACCACCAATGTAAAATCCAAAATATCATCTATTGAGGAGATGAATTTTGGTGAGTTTTCTCTTGAAGACTTACACAACAAGTTGGTTACATATGAAACACAGGTTAAGCCAAAGATCTCTTTAGAACATTCATCTAAAGACATAACATTCAAGGAACTATAGAGAAGCAAGAATTTCAGGTGACTGAAAATGAAGATGATGCAACTAATGATTACTTATCACTTTTCAAGAAAGTTTAAAAGAGGCAAATGAAGATTTGAAGGTAAGTTACCATTAGTATTTTTTCCATTGTATAAAGGTTGGACACATCATTGCTAGATGTACAATGAGATATGAAGAAGGGTATGGTGAGTTTGAATTCTCACTAAAATAAAACAAGAAGTTCCATCTAGAAGGAACTTTAATTTTGGAAATAAAAATGGAGAGAAGTTTCATAATTTTTTTTTGTTAGCAAGGAAGAATAGGATGTTGAGGAAAATCCATTATAAGGTGTTGAAACTGAGTTTATCTCAAATGTAGAGGATGCAATGATGGATTCAGTGGAGAAGTCTAAAACTAAATAAGAAAACAATGATCAACCAGAGGGAGTTATAGAATATTAAGTGGAATTGGAAGGGGCTCTTGACGAGCTTGATTTATAGAAAAAAAGAATAGGAAAATGAGGGTTTATTGAAGGAATATTCATGCCATGTTGATGAACTTGGAGGTTCAAATCCTAGAATCCCTTAATTTGGGCGGAATTTTTGGATGATACCACAACGCAAGGGTGTTGTCCATGGTGTAGGGTGAATTCCATAGTGTAGGTAAGAGGGCCACAATACAGTTAGGTGGGTGATATAATGTAGGAGGGTGGTTCATGACTTAACACTACACTATGGGTGAGGTGTTCTAGGCGCTATGGTGTAAAAGGTTGAGCAGCACAGGAGGCATGACTTTACAGGGTTCTAGGATGCATACTTACTAGCCATGACATTGGCATTTGATGCTACAACACAGGAAGGATGGCTACAACATGGCGATGGGTACAAACAAAAAAAAACTAGCCTTCGGGCTGCTAGAAAATTAGTCCATGTAATGATTGGACCTATGGGACACTAGGACTACAGGTCATGTAATGAGTTCCTCCTCAACCCAGTTAAACAGGGTTGTTTCCTTTGTTTAATAAGAAGGGGTTTGACCCCAAACCTTTTTGATATGTTTTGATACCTTTGTCAAGAATAAAGTCATGAAGATTGAAATACTTGAAGAAGAAATTGTTTCTTTGAGAAAGAAACTTGAACCATAAATTAAAACAAATGGTTTGAAGAAATAGCTTCAATTTGGGAAGTTTTCAGATGAAGTTTTGAAAGAGAGGACTGAATGAGGCATAAGAAATTTCAATGAAATATTGAGTTCTCAAAGGCCAAATGGTGTGGGTAAAACTGATATGGAATTTTATAGTGAAACATAAAAGAAAAATTTTGTAAGAATAAAGAGTATAGGGAGTCATATGAAGGGAGAAAGTTCTAAATCATTGAGAACTTATCAACAACCAAGGAATTAAATAATAGCTAGATATATGTGGAGAGACAACAACAAAAAGATTTTCCCACTCATGAAGTGTCAATTTTTTGGCTTCTTAGTCCACACTATGTCTTATTATGGAGAAGTTGAATGTTACCTAAGAGGAAAAGCTATTGGAAGTTGGAGAAGGAGAGCTGGAACATACTTTTCATATCAGAACAAAAATTATTTCTATGAATACTGTTTTTATTGCTCAAATTTCGGGTATAAAGTAATATATTTTTGGTATAAAAGAGAAAAATTTTCTTATGAAAGATGAAGGAAAGTGGATGAAAGGAAATATAATTCAATCCCCTTGAAGAATAAGTTTTATCCCCTTGAAGAAGAAGAATTTAATCTTATTTCCTATACTAAAAATAATGATAAGAGATAAATAAAAGTCTCTGTTGGGAATAAAAATGTTGATCCAATAATTTTTTCATTAATTTTGATGCTTATAAACCCTCATTTTTTACTAATAAAGTTACTTTGAGTGGATTTCAGGTTTATAATTTTAATTAAAATAAATTATTTATTATTGGAATTCTGGAAGTCTTTTGTTTAGTTTCAATCTTTATATTGGGTGTGAGAACCTTTTTTTATGTCTTTTGGTTGTTAGAAATGAGTCTGAAATCACTATTTGGAAAGTGTAGTTGAACCTAACTCGGTATCCAACCCCATGTTTGGAACCCCAAATTTTTATTAAATATTATGTTTTGGGACCTCACTTTTTTAAGGAACCTCACATTTGGGTACCTCATGTTAAAAACTAGATGTTGGTATTGAAATTCACATTCAAGAACTCTATGTTTGGAATAAATTGTATGTTAGCTACCATACTTTTGGAATCAACCTCACTCATAATGATCCCCACGTCAATCCAGTTGTCTCTGAGATTTAAAATTTGAATTATTGTGAGATTTCTGGTATGACATTTTTAGAGAAAATCCGTGTTAAAATGATTCAAATATCTTTTTCAGAAGATCTATAACAACATATTAGTTTGTTTTTATTTATAAGGGAAGTTATGAATATTTGTAGATTTTGAATCTTAAACTTAAAAATACATCAAGAGTTTTGAAGTTGTGATTTTCTAGTGACTTTTTCAGATTTGTTTGACCTGAATTAATTCAGGATACTTATTGATTTTGGTTTCTCATCTGATCATATATGATATTTGTGAACACATGATTCAAGAGTAAAATATCTTTTCTTATTCTGAATATTTTTATCTCAAAAATTTTCATTTTTTTTCATGATCTTGGTAGAGAATTTCTAACTGATGATGCTGTGTGTTTATTTAAAGATTTCACTTTGAAATTTTGTTTTTGATAGAATAATCCTTACTACTGATCAAATATGTGATATATCTACTACATTTTTTTAGAGTTTACATGACTACACTTTGGAGACGCACATATTCTATCTTCTGTTGTGTGTTTGTCCTTTTACTACAATAAGTTGAGTTTAACTTTCACTGTTATACATGAATATTCTTTGCATCTATTTGGAGTTTCAACTTGTGGACTACATTTTGGAGACATAAATATATTCCTTTAAATATTTCTTCATCCATTAGCTGTGATATCCACATATTAATGTTTTAATAGAGAATATCTTCAACCAAATTCAAATTTTATTTCTTTTTGAACACTTGGGTGTTGAGTTTTTTTAGGATTGGTGTTAGTCCTGCATAAAGGACTTGTAAAATCTATTGTAACAAGTTATAATTTCTTTCCCTCAAATGTTGAGATCCCTTGGAAAAGGATCTACTAGTGAAAATCACTAAGCTTGTGGAGAGTGTTGGTGGAGTGGACTAGGGGATCATTGTGCCCTGAACCGCTATAAATATTATCATGTTATTTTTATTTTCTACCACATATTTTGAATAGAGAAAATAGGATGGATTCACTTTAAATGTTTAGGAGGGTTTGTTTTTAAAAATTTCAAGTGTTTTAAAAGGACATAATTCACCTCCTATTGTGTCTTCATCATCTTTTTTAGATAATAATTGGTGTCAAAGATTATCTCTATTGAAGATTTATTTTTACTCTAACAAGATTGAGTTAAAGATACAAATGAATCTTGTTGTTAATAGATGATATTAAAGAATGTATGTCCATGATCAAGGCTCTATATTTCAATTGTAAAAATTATGGATACTAAAAAGGTTGCATAGTTATATACTTGAAATATCATGGATTGAAAGTTTATCTAAAATCTATCAATCCTTATGAACTAAAGATGAAACAAAGAAATGGGATGATACTAAATAATATGAGTATGATATAAATTCAAGATCTATGAATGGGATTTTTTATGGACTCAGACCAGATGATTTCAATCATGTCTCTCAGCGTTCTACTAATTTTGAAATATGGAAAACAATCTCTGTTCTATATAAAGGAACTAAAAATGTGAGTAAATACAAAGTTGTTTTTTTATACCTTTCCAATATATGAAGGTGAAAGTATCGCTAAAATGGATGGAAGACTGACTGTGATAATTAATAGTGTCACTGCTCTTGGAACACCTGTACCTAAACCCGATCAAGCTTTAAAAGTTCTTAGAGTTTTCCCTCTAGATGAAATGAATTTTGACTATAGTAATTTAGTCAATGAAAATTAAATATTTTAATATGAAGGAATTAATTGAAACCATGATGATGTATGGAGCTGACATGAAAACAAAATATGAGGATCATAAAATGATCAAGAAGGAAAATACTACTCTCAAAGTCTCTATTCATAAAGAAGAAAATAATTCAAAGGAGGATGTTATATTCTCTAACGATGAGTCAAGTTATTCAAATTTAGGAGAAGAATTTTCTCTGTTGGGTAGAATATTTAATAAGCTTTATAAGAAAAAAAGGCTTAAAGAAACCATTTAGTGACTAAAAGAAAAGTAATCATGGACTACAATAAATTAGATGCTATGAATGAAAACAACCAGAAAATATCAAACTTTATTGTCCATAGATCAAGAATAAAAATTAAAAACAAGGAGTGGAAGATTTAAATGAAAGATGATTATCAATGAAAAGGTAATAAATCCATAAATTCTACTTAGTGTGTGTCTAAAAGTTCAACTAGTTCTTCCAGATCTGAATCTAAATTAGAACAATAAAATAAAAAAGAAAGAATGTTCTTTATGTCTCAAACTATTGAGGTAAAATCCTATTATTCCTCTATTTCTGATTCTAAATATGAAAACTACTAATATGAAAAATTAGTTTAATACTGTTCCACATTTGAATAGAAATATAAAACCATGAATAAAAATCACAAATATCTCAAAAACATTCATAATGTTATCTTCAGTGAAAAGGATACCATTGTAAAACATATTTTAGAATTTAAAGAAAAATTAAGTAAATATGATTCAAGATGTACTAAGAATGATAATAAAATTAAAGAGTTTCTTACTAAAGTAGAATCCTCAAAACATGATGCTAGTATTTTTTCTAGGGGGATTATTTGAATCAAATCCTTGGAAAGAATAAACTTAAGAAAGAAAAATATGGAATTGGCAGTAATGGTGAGAAACCAAAACTATTTAGAAATTACTTTGTTCCAAGCTCAAAGAATCATAAAATGGATAAAGTTACCTATTTTTATTGTGGAATTAAAGGTAAATATGATAATGATTGAAAATTAATAAATATTAAAATAAGTAGTGTTAAGAAAGAATATATTTCTAGAGACTTATCTAGAGTTTATTCTGGAGTTTCTAGTAAATTTAGACAGAACTGGTTGCCTAGATCCTTGCTTGATGACATTGCTGGACCCAAGAGAATTCAGGTACCATTTTTTTTGATTGATATTTTTATAGGTGAAAAACCATAGGGACAAAACTGTTATATGGTATATTGAAAATGGTTTTTCAATACACAATAGTAGAGTTTTTTAAAATTTCCATTCACTATCTAAAGTTGATGGAGGTGTGATTACCTTTAGTGATAATGCTAAAGGGAAGATCATTGGATTTGGGTTAGTTGGAGATCCAAGTTATATTATAACCAATAAAGTTCTATATGTTCAAGGTTTAAAGTAAAATCTGATAAGTATTTCTAAACTCTATGATGATGGTTTTATAGTTTATTTTTTAAATGATGCATGTTCTATTTTAAAGAATCAACTACTTAAGATTAGATCACCTAGAACAGAAAATGTTTATACTTTGGACCTTAGTTCCTTGTATAAAAAATGTGAACTGTTTAAATATTGAAGTCAATGAATCCTGGATATGGCATAGAAATCTTGGTCACTTTAATATATTTCCCTATATAAGTTATCTAATAAGAAGTTAGTTTTTGATCTGCCTTGTCTTAAATTTGATGACAGAAGACTTTATGATGCATGTCAAATAGGAAAACAACACAAGTCACATTTCAAATCAATCAACAAGGTTGATAAATATAAACCTTTATAACTTATCCACATGGATTTTTTGGAGAGTAGCAAGATTAGTTGATAGATTTTTTGTTTTTGTGTTAGTTGATGATTTTTTGAGGTTTACTTGGGTTTACTTTTTGAAATTTAAAAGTGAATATTCTATGGTTTTTAAGAGTTTTTGTAAGTTCATTCAAAATGAAAAATATGATAAAATAATTTTATTGATAAGTGATCATGAAGAAGAATTTTAGAATCAAGAATTTAATTATTTTTTCTCAAATTTGGGTATTAAACATACTTTTTTTTTCTCCAAGGACACCTCAAAAAATGGAAATGTATAAATAAGAAATAGAACCATTCAATAAATGGACATAACTATATTAAATGAGTATATTTTACTTTATTTTTTTGGGATGAATATTTTAATACAAAATTCCATATTAGGAATAGAATTTTAATTAGACCTTTTCTAAAAAATACACCTTATGAGTTGTAGAATAATAGAAAACCTAAAGTCAGGTACTTAAAAGTTTTTAGATGCAAGGTGTATATATTCAATACTAAGGAAAATCTTTCTAAGTTTGATCCAAAATCCTATGAAGGAATATTTCTTGGGTATTTTGGCACTTCTAAATCTTATAGAGTGTTTAATAAAATTTCAAGGAAAGTTGAAGAATTGGTTCATGTGAAGCTTGATGAGAGTGATCCCTTTGATCAAAATATAACTCAAATAGATAAATTTACTAATTATTCAAATAACTTGATACTTGATACTTATAATGTAATGAGTGAAAGTAAATTAGAGAATGGTCATGATCAACCCAGTTTTAAAGAGAATGAAATTGAGGATCCTAAAAGTGTCTTACCCAGATGACCTAGGACCTTGAAGAACCATCCTTTTTAGACCATTATAAGAGACCTAGATGAAGGTGTTAAAACTAGATATTTTTTAGATATTTAGTTTAATTCTCTACTTTTCTATCCTATTTTGAACCTAAGTTAATAGAAAAGTCATTGAATGATGAGAGTTGGGTAATTACTATACAAGATGAGATATATAAATTTAAAATAAATAAAGTTTGGGAGATAGTTGATATGACCTTATACTATCTAGTAATTGGAACTAAATGAGTCTTTAGAATCAAGAAAGACGATTAAATTGCAATTACTACGAATAAAGATAGAATAGTTGCTAAAGGTTTGAATAGGGAGTAATGTATAGACTATGATATGACTTTTCCCCTATTGCTAATCTTGAAGCTATTAGGATCCTTTTATCATATGCATATTATATGAATTTTAAATTATACAAGATGGATGAAAAATTTACTTTTCTAAATGAATATTTAGTGGAGGAATTTTACGTTGAACAACCTCAAATTTTGAAAATACTCATTTTTGAAATTATATTTTTAAACTTACTAAATCTCTTTATGATCTTAAACAAGAACCAAGGGTTTAATATGAAATAAAGAGTTTTTATCTTTTAGAAAATTCTTTTTCTATATGTCTGGATGATCCTACTATTTTCTTTTAAAAAATTATTCTTTTGATATTTTATTAGTAAAAATATATGTAGATGGTGTTATTTTTGGTTCCACTAATAAAAAATTTTTCAATGATTTTTCAAAAATTATGCCTTGGATTTCAAATCTTTCAAAAACTATTTTGTAAATGTTTTGAATAAAAGTAAATATGTTATTGATTTGATGAAAAAGTTTGGACATGAAAACAACAATCTATATACTACTCCTATGTGTACAAATATAAAACTTGATTTGGATGAATCTGGTAAACTAGTTTATAGTAAGTTTTATAGAGGTATGATTGGAAGCTTATTATATATTACTACTATTAGGATATATATTATGTTTTATTTTTTATGTGAAAGATTTTATTAAAATCCAAAAGAGTCTCATTTGAAATGTGCTAA
Organism: Viscum album; assembly: GCA_963277665.1. Taxonomy (NCBI): domain Eukaryota; kingdom Viridiplantae; phylum Streptophyta; class Magnoliopsida; order Santalales; family Viscaceae; genus Viscum; species Viscum album. Next base: position 1,571,231,330 of record OY728126.1, read on the forward strand.
AATAATTCTAATTTATTTAAAAGGAACCATTTCTTTATCTCTGCTCAATCTAAAAACTTCTGGTTTTGATTTAATCACTTATTTAGATGATGATTTTGGAGTTTGTATATTAGATAGAAAGATTATCTTAGAAACTTGTCACTTTTTAGGAATTTTTTTGGTTTCATGGTCAAGAAATAATAAAAATTTAGTTTCATTATAAACTATTAAGCTTTAATATATATCTGCTGGTATTTTTTGTGCACAAGTGTTGTGAATAAAACACACTCTTCTAGACTTTGGGATTAATTTTGATCATGTTCCTATTTTATGTGGTAATAACAGTTCTATAAATATTTCTAAAAATATGAAAATACATTCTAGAACTGATCATATTGATATTTAACATCATTTTTTAAGATATCTTGTTCAAAATGGTGATATTTCTTTAGAATTTATTAATATAGAACATCAACTTGATGATATTTTAAGTAAACCTCTTACCACTACTCGATTTAATTTTATTAAGGGGGTGTTAGGTTTGTTTGATTTTAAATGAATATTATTTATATTTTTTTATTCTTTTTATCAGTTCTTAGTTATTAAATAATAATATATTTTACTTTGTTTATTTTAATTTATTTTAATGTGTTATTCAGTTTTTAATTTATATTATTTACATTTAGTTTCATATTAATCTAATTTTCTAATATTTTTTTACATTTAAAATTTATAATAATTACATTGAGAAATCATATCGAGAAACCAAAATGTCACCTAAAACCATCATAAATTTTATTTCACTTCCTACCTTTCAAACTATTGTTTCTATGAACCCTCAATATTTTTCTCTCTTGATTCCAAAAACCCTAAACCTTTAATTTTTTTAAATAGTTAAGACAAATAGAATATATGAATCTAGTACTATTAATAGAAAAGGTATACAGTTTCAAGTTTTGACTATCGTGAACTGTAAGAAAAGGTTGTAGATTTTAAATGGCTGTTAAAAAATAATCTACTACTGAAGCTAGTTCCAATCTATCAAGGGTTGAAATTTATTTTTGAAGGATTAAATACTGAGTATGTTTTCAAAATATAATTCAAGGAGTTCATTTAAAATGTTCAATTTATTTTTAGTAGAAGTGAAGGTGTAGTTTCTTTGAAAGAGGGTGATAAGGAATTTTGGATATCGTCTGTGGAGATGGATTATATCTTCCAGTTCCCTCATAAAGGGAATTTTAGTTTTAATTTTAAGTTGATTGGTGATGTGTTTAACAAGTCATAATACATCATGTAATTTATTTTTTTAGCCTCTCAATAAGGAATATTATGATCAAGGATCTCAAGGTTGATCAAAAGGTTCTCGTAAAATTTATTTAAATTGGTGTAGTACCTAGGATTGCTGAATTAGGGAAGACTATCTTTCCAAATATGTACATTATATTTATTCCAATGAGTGATATAAATTTGAATATTTTTCGATATATGTTGAGATACTCGAGTTATTATAGTCAAAAGGACTCAAGGATGACCTTCTATCTATATGGGAGTATAATGTCTCCTGTTCTCTATAAGAGAGGATTACTTTCATATATAAGAATAGGAATAAGATTTCATCACATAAATATATTCTCAGTTTTATCTTTGATAAAACCTACCTTTTCTTGGAGCATATCCAAAGGATGGCTCATTCCAGTTGGAGATGAATAAGATGAACCCTCTAATGTTGGTGCTGAGGGGGAGCAAAGGATACTTAGGTTTTCTAAGTCTACAATTATTAATGGTGTGGAAGTTGGTGTATCTCAAATTGAAGGTGGTGCTAGTATAGTTCTTGGTCCTAATCCATGAGTGGTTAGATCTGAATTCAGTGCTACTAGTTTAGAATATTCCACTATTGGTGATGAAAATGGTCATTCAAGTAGAAGAAAGAAGTTGGTTATAGATGAAAATATAGCTATAAGAGTGGAGGGATCTATTCAGTTATCAAGGGTATACCAGGCAACGTATTTTGTGAAAAAATGTTGATCTTTGTTAATTATAAGATCTCTAAGGGGTGATAAACCTATAATGTTGAGAAAATAGTCAAGACTATTGAAAGAGAGGTTGACCAGTCACCTCTGGATGTGGAGGAAAGAGCTGAACTAGCTTCTCATATTGAGGAGAAACATGTTGAAGTTTCTAGTTATTATTTTAAGTGGAATAGGACAAAATAATCTTATTATGATGGACAAGTGAGTATTCTAATAATTTCATCCACTAAATTGATTAAGAATTAATTAGATTCCTTAGCTGAGAAATATTTAGATAAATTAGATGAGCAAGTTATTGTGAGTACATAAGTAATAAGAGAGCTATTTTTTCCCTTATGTGAAGGTTTAAATATTCAATCACTTCAATTTATGGAAGTGGTGGAACCCTCGGTAAAGTAGGAGGATAAACTTTCAGGGACTAAAGAACTGGAATTGAGTTATGAGGACCATGCTTAATATTTTGTCTCCAGTATGTTTTCCAAATTATATTTTTTGAAGAATGGAGTTATTAAGTTTCAATAAAGAATTGAGAGTTCAAGAAAATATTTTGAGGATTTAAAAAGTAATTCTATTTAAAAATAAGGTTATGATTCTCTTCAGACTCTATTTTAAAGTTTAAAATAAAATTTAATTTATAAAAGGTATTTTGATGCTTTAAAGATAGATATCATGAATCAGTTTGGGAATTTGAAAGGTGATCTGGTGTCTAAATAAGATTTTAGTGTTATAAAGATATTTTTAGCATCTCAATTTGAATATTTTAAGGATATTAGTTCAAGTAAAGGAATACCTTCTACCACTTATAGAGCAATTTCTGTAGATGTTTTACAAAGGTTAGAGATTTTCTCATCTGATATAAATGCCTTGGGTCCAAAATTTTAATCTCTATAGTGTGATAGCGTGCCCCCACACATTCTTATATATAATAATCAAGAGATAATTATAAATTGACCTTTATAGAACCTTTTTTGAGAGATCTGGTTAACAGGATTAGAAGTGTCATGGAAAGATTTGTTTTCTCCTTTAAGATAGTTCATACCTTTTTGAAAGTGAATTTGTTTGAGACTTTAAAGGTTGTTAATAACTCTCAACATCATACCAATGAATGAGATACACATTTAAATTATAATTTTATAGATTTGATGTAGGAGATTTGGGAAGTTCATCAGACCCTTCATGATCCTCTGACCTTTGCCTCATCTTCATAGGAGTCCGAGCCTTCTTCTAGTCCTTGAATCTACCACTTTCTTATCTTTGACCCTCTTCTTGAGATAAATTATCATTGTATTAAACAATTATTTATAAAATTACTTTCTTTAGAAATTGTTAAATTATTTGTGTCGATTTTTCTATACTCTTTATTTTATTTTAAGCTTGTCCATTTCTAATTTCACTTATCTTTACCTTGAATAAAATTTAATTATAGCGTTACAAATATTAATAGTGTATTTATTCCATTTAATACTTTATTTTTTGATATCACAAAATGGGGAGAAATATGGAAAATAAAAATTCAATAATTTTCACAAAATTGCTGAAGTTTATATGTATTTGACTTGATTAATATGATCTTTGATTTATATATAAAAACCTATAAGTTCTTGTGTTTTTATTGGTTTTTTGAGTATTAAAAGTGAGGGTATTGTTGGGAATACAGATGTTGATCCAATAATTTTTTCATTGAATTTTATTCTCACAAAAACCCTTATGTAACAACCCTTTTTTCCTTTATAAGTCTTTGGAAAATATTAAGGAATATTTTTTAGAGACAGGCACTGAGACGATGCGAGATTCCAAGGACCAGAGAGCCTTGATGTTTATATAATAAAAATATTAAATATATTATATCACATGTGCATAGTTTTGGTGAAATAATGGAATAAATCCTGAATGGATACTTGGGTGGGAAATCCTAGACCACTGTTGAATCTAGAACATAGGGTTTATCCTAGATGTGACATAAGGTTGGTTAGTGTCAGACATTTGGTTAGAGGAATCTATTGGTGGGTGTGTAAATTGAATTAATTAATTTATTTAATATCCTAGAAACCTAATAAAATCTATAAATAAATATTTATGATGATTTTATATGGTTATCCACATAACCTTGGGAGGATTAAGGGAGGAGGTGGAGAACTTTTTTTGTTGTTGGAATATCGAGGATCGATGATGAATGGATCGAAGTGGACCGTGAGATGGATGATGAATGCAGTGGGACCATCATATTCATTTCTTGAAGATATGTTATTCACTAAATATTGATCCAAAACTTAAGGTAGGGAGTTTTATTTATTTTTATTTATCCTATTTTGATATCCCATATCAAATGCAGACCAGTTCATCTAACAAAATTAGTTTTCTTATTGATGGTTGATTTTAGTTGATTATTTATCTTCTTATGATTTAGGAATTGATTTATTTATTTTTTTATCAATGGATATTCATTCATCATTATAATTCAATTAATTGATGCCAACTTGAAAAACCACCAAGGTTCATTCCTCTTTTGTGTTTCATGGATTCGTTCTCCCATTCTATGCATGTTCATCACTGGTATTTCTTTAAATCATCAATTCTACTAATACCCAATGGATGATCATTATGAATTTGATCTTTAGTGCAGTGGATCTTCACTATGGGTTCGGTTTTTTGATCGAGGTGTGATGATGATGGTGGATGAATGGAGCTGGATCGGGATTGGAGTTGGGGATTTCCACTGCAGTTTGGCATTTGATGATGATACAGTTCGAGGATGAACCAATTTTTGGGAAAATTAGTGGCTAGAATCCAGCCATCAGTGACAACATGGATTAGTGAACACTATATCCATGATTATTATCTTGGTTAGTGGTTGATCCAATGGTAGATCCAATGACAGATCCAGCGGTGGAGGTGGTGTAGGTGAGACATGTAGAAAAACTTGTAATTTTTGAGAAATTCATGACTACATGATGTGTAGTATGAAGAACAAACACTATTTAGTACATCTTATATGATGACAGGGTTTATGAACAAAGAAAAATATCACATTCTATGTAGTCCCTACCATACACCATGTGACCCAGTGCTGACATATTCCCTAGAGGGTACACAGGCACGAACATGGTCAGGCACATGGGCACAAGTAGAGTGCACAAGCATGACTCAGTACTCATACATGACCAAGTACATGAGAAAGGATAGGTATAAGGGAATTAACTAAAGTACATGGCATGGCGAGATTTACATGAGAATAGGTAGGCAACACGTCAAGTGCCAATCAGGCATATACATGCCATGTACCCTATAGGACACATCGTATACCCTATAAGATACACTTTGTATTTTGGATAAATTCATTCCATGTGAATTTGATACATAATTAGTTCCAAGCTTAGTGATACACCATGTACACTTATGGGATTATCCATGTAATCAAAAAATGGTAGGTTAGAGCCCCTATTCTTCTCAGTTTAGCTCTGGTATAATCTTGGGTGGTTACCCTCAGACTATTTTAGTATAGACCAGTATTAGTTGAGTGTGTTTTCTTGGTTTATACCTATGAGGTTACAATGTGGAATTGCATCCTTAACATAAGATTGTGCTCCCATTTGTGGTATGAGTCTCAGATAGAGTTCATGGTGTCCCTTCATATGTCATGGGGTGTGGTTCTCTATCATTATTTCATCCACCTTGGGTAGGTTTCATGGCATCAACATGACCAACATACATAGGGAGTCGATCCCCTATCTGATAGGTTAATTCAATAGGGTTCATGGTATCATCATACATATGATCCTCTACTTAGTGGGTTATTCTAGTAGGGTTTTTGGTGTCCCCCAGTGGTCCTGGGTGTGTTCCCCTATCTAGGTGTCGATATATTTAGAGTTTTAGCATGTGCCCCCATTGAAAAAAGGTGACACACATGAACTCATAGATGAGTATCATTAGTGATAGCATGGCTCATGGATTATATTCTCTTGGATGAGTGTTACCTTGAAGACTTGAGAGAAATCCTTTGGCTGGAAATATGATTAAGACCTCTTTGAGACTTGGAGTCTATCTTGAGAATATCTAATTCTTGTTGTTCTTATTACTATGTATCATATCCTGATTGAAATACCTTATGATGAGATGACTACCCCCTGATGATTTATGTTTGGTGATTTTGGGGTGTCTAATTGGGTATTGTTATACTCAACCCTTCATGGGATTTTCTCACACATGTCATTTCTTATGCAGATAGCATACCTTTTTACAGAGTCCTTGGAGGAATAGAAGTGTGTGAAGCATATTTTGATCTAGAAAAACCCAGTTTTATACTGGTTTTTCATTTAACACTAATACCCTCCTTCTGAGTAGGTTGAAATTTATTTTCACTACTTTAATGGGTTTGTATTTGGTCCCCTTTTACTTTCCATACTATGTGGTACTCTAATGCTGGGTTTTAGAAGTATGCAAGAATTGGTATCAATTTTTCTTCACCTTTCAGTATTGTATGGGTATGTGAAGATGTGTGCATGTGTACAGGTACATTAGGATAATGTCTCCCATGTGTGTGATATGCCTACTCAACATTGATCACCATCCCTTGGCCTATTAGAGGCAAGTATGGGGTGTCACACTCACCTTATCACTGACTAGGTGGGCTTTGGTGGGTCAACTCATGACAAAGTAGTATCAGAGTGGTTCATCTTTGAACTAGATTTTGGATAATTTTATAGCTGTGAGGTTTGGTTTGGGATTTATAGAAATAGTGTTAGAGTTTTTTGAGTTTGGATCTCAGGCCAGAGAATCCAGTGTTGGTGCGGTGGACCATGTATTCATTCACCAAAACCTTGATAACCTACTTGTTGACTTGGAATATGTTGACACTGGTTTCAAAGAAAATATTGGTACATGCATCATATAGAAATGGGTTGTGGATTCCATGTCTTTATTGAGTCAGCTCCCCAAATATACTCTCTTGACCGTGGAATGTCTTGAAAAAATTTCAATATGCCTCCATGATGATATACAACATGGATTTTGAGATAGTGTCATGAAGATGACCAGTTGATAAAGGAGGCCTCAGTTCAAGGACCCCCTTTATTAAGGTGTTTCCTTTAGGTGGGCATAGATAAGTGCTACCACCGTTGAGTAGAGCATTGACCTACCCTAGGGGTCTAGGCAGATGATCATCCACTTGTTGAGAAGTTTATGGATCCAACATGATAGGATGATGGTAAACACATACTTGGTTCATTTTATGAGCTATAGAAACAAATACCACTTAGTTTTTGTAGTGATCCCAACCCTTAGGCGGTGGAGGATTGGCTCAAGGTGATGGTCCGGTTTTTCTAAATTTTGTGGACCCCAACCAATCGGATGGTTTAACTCGCAACCGGTCTTCTTTGTGGAGTAGTAGTTGGGTTTGGTGATACCAATATATGAAATGATTGTACAGAGTGAACATTTTGGGTTTCAGAGTTAGAAATAAAATAGGTTTCTTGTCGATCTAAAAATTATTCTAATGTGGGAGAGTACTGGTGTGAACCTGCAGTGTGAAAGTTCTTCTTAGGTAGGCCCCATATAGATGGTGGACTTGGTGGTGATACTTATAAAGGTTGAATTAGGGTGTCAGTAGAGCCCTGTTTTAGTGATTCTTGATTTAGCTTCAAATTCAAAAGGAAGAGGGGAACTTCCCCCATTGATATGTGTTCTTGTGATGCGATCCAAAATAGTACGAGCATGTTAGTGTCATCCAAACTAGATAATGTTAAGGTGTGGAAGATGAGTTAATTAAACTTTCATGTTTGAGGTTTTTTGGTGTGATAACGTGTCATAGAGATCCTTGTTTGTGGTGAAAAGGTGGCTGGGGGAGGGATAGTGTTAGGTAGTTGGAGCTTGTGGCTCAGAGGCTTTGAGTGTGAGTTGAGGTATGACATGTTTCTTCACTTATTTAGTTGTAGTTTTAACACTGATTCATAAGACACATTTCTCCCTGAATGTATCCCCTATTTGAGTCCTATTGGTACCAGTGGATCCTTTTTTATCAACCCTTGTGATGGAGGCTCATGTAGAGAGTATCAATGATCACACAATTTTATCAATAGTGTGATCCAACTTTGTAAAGAGAGAGAGAGAGAGCCTCACGTGGAATCGTCCATAGAGGAAGGGGGCCCTATGATTTTTTACTTGATATAGATCATTTTATTACTATCCATTCCCATTTTTCTATTAATAGTGAGGGTTTGAGTGTTTCTTAGCTACTGGGATGAAGTTTTTCCTTATTTAGAGATAAATAATCCTAGGAAGAGTAGGATGAGATCATATGTAGGAGGATACAACCAATTTATTATCAGTTGGCCAGTATCAACCTTGGAGTAGTGGATTTTATGAGATTTTAGTTCATATGATATTGTAGAGTTATGAGTATGTTTTCCCTGAGGATGTTTCAGGTTCACCTACCCATCAAGATGTTGTTTTATATGAAGACTTACACTAGGGATAGACTATAACAACCCTGCTCTTTATTACACACATAAACATGATTCGTTACATAAAATTTTACTTAAGACAACTCTGAGGATCGAGAGGTCCAGTGTCTTGGGAAATTAGGAACATTACATAATACCTTATTACATAAAACCAATATATTTATTGAAAACTTCTTTTACATTACCACAACATTCCTTCTTACTTAGCATTGCATGGGATAACCTAAGGACATGTATAAGAAAAGGGTGAGCTATAAAGCCTAGTAAGGGAGTAAAAAAGGCATAAAATGAATAATACAGTACATGTTAGGCAATAGAAAGATCATTGGAGAACAAGAGAAACATGAACATAAAGGCATGATATAGCATGATTATCATAACATGGAAATGTGACAACAACATTTAACATGATATTAGCATGATCCAAGGATCATTTCACATGGAACATGATTAAAATATAACTGTACTTGAATTAGCATGATTAAACCCTCATTGCACTTTACGTATCATGATACTAATATTTACCCAATGCATTGGAGCGCTATCAGGGCGCACCCTTCTTAATCATTTCATTTCATACAAGTGTGCCACATAGATCATACAACATGGATTCATTAAACATAATCATTTATTCTACAATAAAATAATGTTTAATTAATACATGAAACTATATAATAAGTAAATGTGAATGAAGGTGAACATCCTTGAAAGAGAAATGGGCATGGTATTCACTACACAATGACTTTGGCTAAAAAAATCGCGGTGCAATTTTGGCAGCATAACGACGTGACATAAGAATTCATAAAAATGGTTGATGAGAGAGAAAGTGGTATATCATAATATGTACATGAAATAGATAGTAATGGGGTCATATAGATACATGTCCCAACATGTGTAATGTAATTTAGATTCATAATATAAATGAATTTCTTGAATGTAAATGAGGAGAGAGAAACCCCTTATAGAATTTCGACATGGTAACAGGTGTACATGAGAGGAATTAATGAGAGAGAAAGGGTTATATCATCATCCAAACATAATTAGGTAAGTATAGGGGAGGTGTGAAATCATACCCCAATATTTTTAATTGAAAAGACAAGGGTATAACAACATAAAGAAACTTGGACAAAAATGAGAGAGGAAGAAATCCCTTACTTGGAAGTGTGATCTCAAAGGCTTGGGAGAGGCTTGAGAGAGGCTTATTGGGGGATTAGGGTGACTTTGGAGGATTATAGAGACAGTATAGAAGAGTTTGGTAGATATCCAAAGGTTTTGAGTGAAGATTAAGTGGGATCTTGGGTGGGTTTATATAGGAAAAGAGAGCGAATTCTTTATTATTTAGGTTTTGGACACTACACATTAAACTAATCAAAACCACAAACCATACCATGATTTTTTCCAAAGGGTATTGGAAAAAATTATTTTATAAGTCCAATGGGCTAACTTATTAAAATATTATGATTTCTTATGTGGAGGTGAGTCATACTCTCAAGGAAATTATTTTAAAAGTTAAAATGTTTTATAAGTCTTGGAGGGTCCACTAAGGATTTTGTAAAATTAATCAAAGAAACCTAAAATAACATTATTTTAAAGTTAAAACATATATTTTCTGAACATCCTATTTATAGTTTTTTATTATATCACTATTGGGTCATTATGATGTTATAAAACACATTATATATTTAAACGATATTTAATTTTTACCCAAAAATTTGACTGTCTCAAAAAATTATGAAAGATTCAATGTTGGATAATTTTTATGTCCTGATTAAAAAAATAATATTCATTTTATCTAAATAATTTTTTAAATATTTTAATTTTTACTTTTAAAATAAAAACTGACATTTATAAAAAAATCATTGGTTTTGACAAAAACAGCTTTCAAACCTTAATAAAAATTACAATTATATTCATAAAAATTATATGATTATTTATATTTAATAAAAATTAATTTAGTAATAATATTTTATTAAAATATTATTTAATTCAAAAATACACTAATTCATCAAAATATATTTCTTAATTGAATATTAACTGAAAATATTATCTGTGCTTTAAAAACTATTTACAAAGTAACAATAATAAAATGAATGTATATTATTTATTCTACAAAAAAATAATGCACATAATCATAGTGATAGGGTCTTGTTATATAACCCCTTATAACACCCGCATAAGACCTAAGAGTAAGGTGGGTGATGGTGATAGACTCTTGGGGTGGCTTGGATAACATCGCTCAGGTGGTAATCTCTATTAACTTCCACTTCTTCCGTAGGAGGTTCTATTCAAGATTAATGTGTTGAAGCTCGACTTGGGATTGGTCAAGAGAGAAGCCCAGTGATACTACCTCTTTTCAAAGCTCTGACAAATGGGCTTCATATGGATCAATTCTACTGGATGAATCCATCGCTTACTTTGTCTGAGTAAATTGGATTTGTTAAAGCCCTATATTCATACTAATCATGTGATCACTGTTTAATAGCTATATTAACAATGCTGAAAATTATTAATAGTATTTTAAAATCCAAAAACATAAAACCAAATAAGTGAATATGTTTTATATAACCATTTTACATAATAATACATTTAATTAGATCAAGAGGAATTTTTATTAATAAAAGTTTGGGTCGTTACAATCTTCCCCCCTTAAGAAATTTCACCCTCGGAATTTTCTTTTCCCACACTAATAAAGATGAGGGTAACTATGCTTCATTACTTCCTATGATTCCCACATTGCTTCTTAAAACTTGTGGTTTCTCCACAACACTTTGACTAGGGGCATTGTCTTATTTCATCGAACTTTTTCCCTACGATCTAATATCTTTACCGACTTCTATTCATAGGAGAGGTCATTCTACAATGGCACCACCTCTGTATGGAGTACATGCAATGGTTCAGGTATGTACTTACTCAAGAGTGATACATGGAATATATCACGTACTTGAGATAGGTTTGGTGGGAGTGCTAGTCGATAGGCCACTACTCCAATGTGATCAAGGATCTCAAAAGGGACTATGTACCTTGGACTAAGCTTTCCATTCTTACCAAATCTCATAACTCTCTTCCACAGTGATATACTGAGGAATACCATGTCTCTAACATAAAACTCTAGGTATCGTTGATAATTATCAGCATAGATCTTTTGTCGACTCTGAGAATCTTTAACGTGCTACTGGATGGTCTTAACCTTCTCCATTATTTCTTTGACCATTTCTAGACCTAGGAGTTTTCGCTCCCAAAATTCATCCCAACATACCGGTGTTCTGCACCTCTTCCCATACAAGGCTTCATAAGGAGCCATTTGGATGCTTGAGTGGAAACTGTTATTATAAGAGAAATCAACCAAAGGAAGATGTTGATCCTATCACCCTTTGAAGTCCATTGAGTATAATCTAAACATGTACTCAAGTGTTTGGATAGTCCGCTTAGATTGACCATCAATTTGAGGATGATAAGACATACTGAAGTTTAGCTAAGTATTCAGAGCATGTTGAAGACTCTTCTAGAACTTAGAGGTGGATCTTGGATCTTGATCAGATAAAATCGATAGTGGTACTCCATGTAGCCTTATCATTTCTCTGATGTATATCCATGCCAGTTGATCCAATGAGAAATCCTCTCGAATTGAAATGAAGTGTGCGGTCTTTTTACGACGATCCAAAACAACCCAGATAGCATTGTTTCCTTTGGATGTATTCAAAAGTCCAGTGATAAAGTCCATGGTGATGTTCTACCATTTCCATGTTGGTATGAGTAATGGTTGCATCATCCCCTTATACTTCTTCCTCTCAACCTTCACTTGCTGATATACCAGGAAATTTGATGTATACTCAGCGATCTCCTTCTTATTGTTATCCCACTAATAATGCTCTCAAAGATCTCAATACATCTTTGTGTTTCCTGGTTGAATGGAGAAATTCAAACTATATGCATCATCCAAAAGTTCATTCTTTAACTCCAGATTTTATGGAACACATATTCTTATCCAAAATCTCACATTTCCTTCTTCATTAACATTTAACTCCATGGATTTATTTTTTTCTAATAGTTTCCACTTTCTTATGAATTCCCACATCATCCTTTTGAGAATCCTTTAACCTTTCTAAAAGAGATGGTTGGGAAATAATTTGTGAAAGGATTGATGATGTTCCATTCTTTATGATTCCCATGTCCATCTTTATCAAATCTAAGAATATTGGATCCTTTTCAATTCTTATCAATGATAAAATCATTGGTTCCTTTCTACTTAGATCATCCCCTACCTTGTTCGCTTTCCCAGGGTGGTAATGGATTGAGCATTCCTAGTCTTTGATAAGCTCTAACCATCTTCGTTGGCGCATATTCAACTCTTTCTGTGTGAATATATACTTGATGATTTTTTAATCCATATATATTTCACACTTCTCCCCAATGAGGTAATGTTTCCAAATTCTTAATGCAAAGATTAATGCATCCAACTCCAAATCATGTGTTGGATAGTTTTTCTTAGGAAATTTCAATTGACTTGAAGCATAGGTAATGACTTTGTCATTTTGCATTAACACACAACCCATGCCCTTCTTTAAAGCATCGCTAAATACCAAAAAAAGTTCTCCACTTGTGGGTAGTGTAAGAACGAGTATAGTAATAAGCCTCCTTTTCAACTCCTTTAAGCTATCTTCACATTCATCACTCCAAGAAAACTTGGCTCCCTTCCGAGTTATCTTGGTAAGAGGGTTTGACAATTGTGAGAAATTTCTCACAAATCGGCGATAATATTCAGCTAACCCTAGGAAGCTACGGATATCTATCACTGATGTTGGCCTCATCCATCCCTCAATTGCAATTGTATTGGAGGGATCCACATATATCCCATTGCTTGTGATGATATGACCCAAGAATGAGACCTCCTTCAACTATAACTCACACTTGCTATACTTTTCATAGAGATTCTCCTTTCGCAAGGTCTCTAGTACAATGCTTAGATACTCCTCATGCTCCTACTTGGTTTTGGAGTATATTAGAATATCGTCTATAAAATCTACCAAAAATTTATCGAGGTAATCTCTAAAGACTCTATTCATCAAGTCCATGAAGATTGTTGGAGAATTAGTGAGTCCGAAAGGCATTACTATGAATTAATAGTGCCTGTATCTTGTATGAAAAGCAGTCTTGGGGATATCCTCCTTCTTCACCCTTACTTGGTAATATCATGACCACAGATCCACCTTGGAGAAGTATTGTGCTCCATGTAGCTGACTGAACAAGTCATCAATTCGGGGAAGATGATACTTGTTCTTTATCGTGATTTTTTTGAGCTCATGATAATCAATGCAAAGGCTTATTGACCCATCCTTCTTCTTGATGAGGAGGACTGGTGAACCCATGGTGAAGCACTTGGGTGTATAAACCCTTTATCCAGATTCTCCTATAGTTGTTTCTTTAGCTCCTCAAGCTCCACAACAACCATTATATATGGAGTCTTGGATATTGGAAATGCCCCAAGTATAAGATCAATCAAGAATTCAACATCTCTTCTAGGAGGAAGACCAGACAATTCCTCAGGAAATACTTCAGCGAATTCCCTCACAATAGGCATGTCTTCAAAGATGGTTGCTTCCTTAGTCTTAATCATCAAAGCAAGATACACTTTCACATAGGGCAGTGATATCCATGCTTGGGATGATGGTGCTAAATAATATTCATTATCCTCCTTTCACTTTTACAAAATCAGGGTTCGATTCGCCATATAGAGAGTGATTTACCTCTCACGGAAATTTATGTTGGCTCTATATAAGGAAATCCAATCCATGCTAATAATTTCATCAAATTCCATCAGAGGGAGTATGAAAAGGTTCTTTGAGAAGTTCAATCCACAAATTATGACAGGGGAGGAGTTATATTCATGGGATGTAATGATTTCCCCATTTACCATTCTCACTAATATCTTTACTTCTATGATTTGTGGTGGTGTTGGGATTGTTCTACTAAACTTTTGGGATATAAAATAATGCATAGAACTAGAATAAAAAATAACATTCTCTATTCTTGAATGAATAACTAGCATACCTGTCACCACTTCATCGTAAAGGTTTTCTTCAACGGTAGTGATGGAAAAATCTCTCCCTTATTGCCTTAGAGGTTGTTAGTTTCCTCTGAAAACCCTTGGCTTAAGAAACTGGTTTGCAAAGTGCCCTGATTCTTTGCAGTTATAGTAATGAACAATGCATTGAGGGTTGAAAAAAGTGTTCTTATCCTCTATCACAGTAGCAGGTTTTTCTTGGTGACAGTTAATGGTTCCATTCTCTTCCACACCTAAAGCATTTCCTTGTCCCCTTTAGGAAATTTCTGGGGTGCTTCTTTCTGCACCTTTGGAAAGTGGGGTGCTGAAATTTCTTAGCACCATTGGATTTATCCATCGGACCACCAGAATTAAAGTCCACCTTACACTTCTTATCCCCATGATACCCCTGAGATTCGCTGATCTCTATTTTTACTTTTAGGGCACATCAAAAAATTTTCTCATAGCTCTTGAAGTCACAGATCGCTAGGGCTTTCTGTAGGCTAGGTTTTAGCCCACCAAAGAAGTGGCCAACCTTGCATTAGGGGGTAACAAAAAATCAGGATGCATAGCGTGAAAGCCTTGTAAATTTTTCCTCGTACTCTTCGATGGATTCATCATCTTTTTTCTTGAGGTCAAAGAAGTCCCTTTTCATATTAAGTCTAAGGGTGCGAGGAAAATATTTATCAAAAAACATTTTCCAGAAATATTTCCATTCCAACACCTCGATATCCTTTTCAGGTTTTTTATTTTTGATCAATGTACACCATTGATCAACTTCACCCTCTATACAATAAGTATCCATATGTACCTTCTCTTGTTTAGAACATTGAAGGATGGATAAGATATTCTCAATGAAGTTGATCTATTGTTCGGTGATTGAGGGATCAAATGATCCATTAAAATTTAGAGGCCTTTGTATCATGAAGCTCTTGATTTCATCTTGTCCTTTCTTAGGGGGGGGGGGTTTAACATTCATATTGACCCATGTTTCTATTCAAAACTTGATTTAACTGAGAGAGTATCGTGAAAAAGTTTGTGATTCCCACTCCCATTAGATTGAGCATCTCATTAGAACAGTCATCACATTGATCTTCGCATAGGTTGTTAGCCCGAGTCCTCCTATTACCGACCATTAAACAGAATAGAAGGAAATTTAGGGGTAATACACAAAGGGGAATCCAAATAAAAAAATGGATAACTTATAAATTACTTTTATTTCCTTAAATTATGAATTTATAGGCTTCAATCTATGTTATCCCTGATCTACTTCCCAACATATATTATTAGGGGATTTTTTTATTCCCTTAATAATGGTTCGTACTAATCTTATGAATTTACCAAATCATATCCCTTGGGAGTTTAATAACCAAGAGTATATAAAGGCCCATTGTCATGCACCGGTTCCCGTTCGAGTCTAGCTCAAAGCGGTGTTTTCATGTTTTACCCCTAGATACATCCGTGCCAGAGCCACCTCTACCTACTCGTATCCAGACATGAATGTATTTTATTGATAAACCACTTAATAAATACTCAAAAAAATTTAGGGATGTTTTTATTATACTTAGTATTATCCCTAAGTCTTTCACTAGTATTTTCTAATTCTAATCCCAAAAATAACTAAACCTATTCTCTAATACCAACTATAACAACCTTTCTCTTTATTACACACATAAACATGATTCATTACATAAAATTGCACTTAAGAAAACTCTAAGGATCGATAGGTATAGTTTCTTGGGAAATTAGTAACATTACACAACAACTTAGAACATAAAACCCAACGTCTTTATTGAAAACTTTTTTTACATGACCACAACATTCCTTCGTACTTAGCATTGCATGGGATAACCTGAGGACATGCATAAGAAAAGGGTGAGCTATAATGTACAGTAAGGGAGTAAACAAGGAATAACATGAATAATATAGTACATGTTAGTAAATAGGCATATAAATGGAGCACAAGAGAAACATGAACATAAAGTCATGATATAGCATGATTATCATAACATGGAAATGTGGCATCAACATTTAACATGATATTAGCATGAGCCAAGGCTCATTGCACATGGATCACGAGTAAAACATAATTTCACTTGAATTATCATGAGAAAACCCTCATTTCAATTGACTTATCATAATGCTAATATTTACCCAATGCATTGGAGCGCTATTCGGGCGCACCCTTATTAATCATTTCACTTCATGCATAAGTGTGCCACATAGATCATACAATATGGATTCATTAAACATCATTATTTATTACATTATAAAGGAATGTGGAATTCATACATGAAACTATATAATAAATAAGTAAATTTTCAGGAAGGTGAATACTCTTGATAGAGAAATGGGCATGGTATTCACTACACAATGACTTTGGCTTGGAAAATCATGGTGCAATTTCGGTAGCATAACGACGTGACATAAGATTTCATAAAAATGGATGATGAGAGAGAAAGGGGTATATCATAATATTTACATGAAATTGACAGTAATGGTGTCATATAGATATATTTCCCAACATGTGTAATGGAATTTAGATTCATAATATAAAATAATTGCTTGAATGTAAATGAGGAGAGAGAAATCCCTTGCAAAATTTCAGCATGGTAATAGGTGTACATGGGAGGAATTAATGAGAGAGAAAGGGGTATATAATCACTAAAACATAAGGAGGGAAGTATAGGGGATGTGATAAATAATACACCAACATTTTTAATTGAAAATACAAGGGTATATAAACATAAATAAACTTGGAAAAAATTGAGAGAGGAAGAAATCCCTTACTTGGAAGTGAGATCCCAAAGGCTTGGGAGAGACTTGAGAGAGGATTATTGGGAGCCTGGGGCACCTTGGGAGGATTCTAGAGTAAGGATAGAAGATTTTGGTAGATCTATAAAGGTTTTTAGTGAATATGAAGTGGGAGATTGTGTGGTTTTATATAGGAAAAGAGAGGAAATTCTTTATTATTTAGGTTTTGGACACTACACATTAAACTAATCAAAACCACAAACCATCCCATAGTTTTTGCCCATGGTTTTTGAAAAAGGGGAGTGGAAAAAAATATTTTACAATTCCAATGTCCTAAATTATTAAAATATTAGGCTTTCTTATGTGGAGGTGAGTCACACTCTTAAAGAAATCATTTTAAAAGTTAAAATGTTTTATAAGTCTTGGAGGGTCCACTAAGGCTTTGTAAAATAAATAAAACAAACATAAAATCACATTATTTTAAAGGTAAAAGATATATTTGTCGAAGATCCCATTAATATTATTTTATTACATTACTATTGGGTCATTATGATGTCATAAAACACATTATATATTTAAACGATATTTAATTTTTACCCAAAAATTCGACTGTCTCAGAAAATTATGAAAAATTCACCGTTAGATAATTTTGATGACCTGATTACAAAAATAATAATCATTTTATCTAAATAATTTTTTTTAAATACGTTAATTTTTTCTTTTAAAATAAAAACTGACATTTATCGAAAATTCATGGGTTTTGACAAAAACAGCTTTCAAACCTTAATAAAAATTACAATTTTATTCATAAAAATTAAAATTTTATTCATAAAAATTATAAAATTGTTTATATTTAATAAAAATTAATTTAATAATAATATTTTATTAAAATATTATTTAATTCAAAAAACAATTAATTCTTCAAAATAAATTTCTTAATTGAATATTAACTAAAAATACTATTTGTGATTTAAAAACTATTTACAAAGTAACAATAATAAAATGAATGTATATTTTTTATTCTATACAAAAAATAATGCACATAATCATAGTGCTAGGGTCTTGTTACATAACCCCTTATAACACCCACATAAGACCTAAGGGTAAGGTGTGCGATGGTGACAGACTCTTGGGGTGGCTCGGATAACATCGCTCGAGTGGTAATCTCTATTAACTTCCACTTATCTCATAGGCAGTTACATTCAAGATTAACATATTGAAGCTCAGCTTGGGATTGGTCAAGAGTGAAGCCCAGTGATGCTACCTCCTTTTTGAGCTCTGACAAATGGGCTTCATATGGATCAATTCTACTGTATGAGACTATCACTTCCTTTATCTGAGTAAATTGGATTTGTTAAAGCCCTATATTTATAATAATCATGTGATCACTGTTCAATAGCTATATTAACAACCTTAAAAATTCTTAATGATATTATAAAATCCAAAAACATAAATCAAATAAGTGCATATGTTTTATATAACCATGTTACATAATAAGACATTTAATTAGATCAAGAGGAATCTTCATTAATAAAAGTTTGGGTCATTACATAGACCCATATTCACACTAGCATATTAGATTAACCT
This sequence comes from Viscum album, assembly GCA_963277665.1. NCBI lineage: Eukaryota > Viridiplantae > Streptophyta > Magnoliopsida > Santalales > Viscaceae > Viscum > Viscum album. The sequence continues at coordinate 1,571,250,178 of OY728126.1, forward strand.
ATGTATCTATGATAGATAAATATTAATTTAGAGAAATATGTAGAGAGGAGGATTTGTTAGACCCAGTGTGTTCACCTGATCATCCCTATTTTGTTCACCTAGTAGGTATATGGGACCTTGAGGTTAGGTGTGGATTGATGTCACCTGAACCAGGTGACTTTCAGAGAGGGGTATCCATCCTTGAGAATCGATGAATTCTTCAACCAATAGTTAGGGTATAAGTGGCTCTTATAATTTTACCTTAGGACAGGTTATAACTAGATCCACGTCTAAGAGGAGGATGTACTGAATTTCTATTTTTCATATCACTCCGATTGCTTTGAGATCATGGTGACACATTTCGATGTGTTGGATGCACCTCAGGTGTTTGCGAGACTTATAAATCGGATCCTTTTACCCTTATTGGATTGGTTCTTGGTATTATTTATAAATGAAATTCATGTGTACTTGAAGTAAGTGGTGTAGCATCAGAGACACTTTAGGATCATTCTAGAAATGATTTGAGAGTATCAGTTTTATAGGAATCTATTTAAGTATCAGTTATAGATTCAAGACATCCACTTCTTAGGATATGTATTCTCAAATATGGGAGTGATAGTGGACCTAAAAAAGGTTGTGGCAGTGCTAGATCAAGAACCACTAAAGGGAATGGTCATAGTATCTAATACTCATAACAAAGTTTTTCATCTACTATTGTTGAGAGTGGTGACCCATAATTTAACCCCCTTTGCAGTTGACCCTTGAGGGTGAGGATGGTGTATCATACCTCTAGTTGATAATTGATGTCCCTATTATTTTTAAGTGAGTTATGGAGGCACAACTTGGGGATATCAATTTTTATATCTTACCTGACCAGATATCCACTGGACATGTTCTTGATAGATTTTATGAAGGTGGGGAGAACATCATCCTTGATTTAGGACGAACAATGACACCAGTCATGCAATATAAGGAAGTGATTAGGAGGTTTATTTCCCTTAGTAGTACACCCAAGAGAGGTGTGGATATACCAAGATCCTTTGGCATCATGGTTAGTGGCCAAGGATGTGGTAGTGTGCTGCTGATTTAAACTTTTAGTGTCTCACCTATAAGTAGGTTAAGGATGAGGTGCCTTTATGGAAGTGTAAATGGTATGGTATCATTGTTGTTTTCATGTTGGTGCTTCAATGACTAGTGAGAGGTCAAAAATCTATCTGAGTGATCATTTTCTGAATCACAAAGTTGTTCAACTTCCTAACCATTTTAGTATATATTTTAATTAATATATTGGGACACCTCTATATGTTTGTGGTAGTCTGGATTCATGGAATTCCTTCAGAGATCATTTTAGACCATGATTCTTACTTTATGTCATAATTAGGGAGAGTATGTACAAGGCCTTTGATACTTGGTTCCAGTTGAGCATGGTGTTTCTATACTAGATAGATGGACAATTAGAGTGAACCATTTGGGTTTCGGTGAATATACTTTGGGATTTCATGTTATATTTAGACCATAGATAGGAGGATCATATACTATTAGTGGAGTATGCATATCATAATAGCTACTACTACACTATCAATGTAGCACCATTTGAGGCCATATACAGGAGACCCTGAAGGTAAATGTTGTACTGGTTGGAGCCAATGGGAGACAATTATTTTGGGCCTAGAGTTGGTTCTTGTGATGGATGTAAAGGGTGAAGTCCATCCAAAGGAAGATGAGGATTTCCCAATAATTCCAAGATTTATTTGTGGACCAATTAAAGTAGCCTTTGGGTTCAATGAGGTGATGTTGTGTTCTGATAGATATCCCCTCATCGAGGATTGTAGGGATTTAGTCGAGACAACAGGCTATCTCTGGGGTTTATAGGTCATTTTCTAGTTTCTACATTAGGATAGTGAGGTGTAATACCTTTAGAACATGTGACCATAGTTATATTGGGTTCTTGGTGCTTTTTTACATGTTGTAGCTGAATATACATGCTCAAAACTCATTGCACGTTGTTGACCAGGATAAACTAGAAGCTAAGGGTGGAGTTACCTTTTCAAGGATCCTGTTAGTGTTTGAGTAATTAATAGAGAATACCCTTCATGGGAAGTGTTTCCCTTGGGTGCATTTTTTTTAAAAACATGAGAACCTTCAGGAGATCTCATGGGAGTGGAATTCCCATTTGAGAGCTTAGTATCCTCACTTGTGAGTAGGTTTTTTATTTTTTGGGTAAAAATACTTGAAGGTGTGAAGAATATAACATTCTTTTTTTCTTTTTAAAACTTTGGAAAATATTAAGGAATATTTTCAGAACTAGGCACTAAGACGACGTGGGATTCTGAGGCCTAGAGATCCTCAGTGCTGATATAATAAAAATATTAAATATATTATATCACATGCATGAATTTTTGGTTAAATAATGGAATAAATCTTGAATAGAGACTTATATGGTAAATCTAAGGCTGCCGTTGAATCTAGAATGTGGGGCTCACCTTAGACGTGACATAACATTGGTCGACGTTAGAATTTTGGTTAGAGGAAACCATTGGAGGGTGCATTAAGTGAATTTATTTATTCAGTAGCCCAAAAACCTAATCCACTATATAAATACATCATCATGATGTTTTTCTAGGGTTATCTGCATAACCTTCGAAGGATTATAAGAGGAGGTGTAGAAATTTTTCATCATTGGATATTCAAGGATCAATGACGAACTGATTGAGGTGGACCATGGGATAGACTACTAACACAGTGGGATCATAATATTCATTTCTTATAGATGAATTATTCAAAAATTATCAAATCAAAATTGAGGTAGGGTATTTGATTTATTTGTATTTATCTCATTTTTATATCCCATGTTGAACGTAGACCAATTCATCTAATAAAATTGGTTTGCAGATTGATGGTTGATTTCGGTTGATTATTTATTTTCTTAAGGTTTAGGAATTAATTAATTTATTTTTTATCATTTAATATTCATTATTTTTTATAAAGGAAATAAATTGAGGCTAACCTAAACAATGGGCGAGGTTTTTTCCTTTTTTGTTTTTTATGGATTCTTCCCCCCATTCTATACACATTCATCACCAGTATTTCTTTCGACTGGTAATTCGACCAATACCTAGTGGATGATCATTGCACATTTTATCTTTGTCATAGAACATCTTCACTATGGATTTTTATTCTTGATCGAGGGAGAAATAAAGGTGTGATGGTGATGGAATATGGTCAAAGATGGATCAGGATCAAAGTTGGGTGTTTCCATTATGGTTTGGTGTGCAATGTTGACACAATTATATAGGGAAATGATTTATGGGTGGATCGGTTACCGAAATCCATCCATTGAAAATGACGAGGCTTGGTCAATACTATATATGTGATTATAGACTTAGGTAGCGGTGGATCCAATGGTAGAGGTGGCATGGGTGATACATGTAGAACAACCTGAAACTTCTAAGAAATTACTTACTACATGACATGTAGTATGAAGAACAAAAACCAAGTAGTCCATATTCTGTAGTGATAGGGTTTATGCTTAGAGAAAAATATCACACATTGTGTGGTCCCTACCACTTTCCATGTGACTTCGTGCTGGTAGATTGGCATGTACCCCGAAGGGTACAAAAGCATGGACACCACCAGACACATGGGTACAAGTAGAGTATATGGTCATGAACCAAAACACAGACATGACCAAGTACATGAGCATAACCAAGTACATGGGCACAACCCGAAGTACATAGGCACAACCAAATGTACATGGTAATAGGAAGATAACACACTAAGTGTCATTTAGGAATATAAATTCCTTGTATTTTAGTGAAATGCATGATGTGTGAGTGTGTGACATGGAAAATTATAGGCTTATTGAGACACTACATGTACCCTTACGGGACACACCGTGTACTCCAAGAAGGGAAAGTTAGAGCTCTAATTATTCTCAGTTCAGCTATGGTATGATCTTGGGTGGTTACTCTTGGAACTTTTAAGTATAGACTAGTATTAGTTTAATTTTTTCCCTTGGTCTATCCCTATAAGGGTACAATATGACATTACATCCTCAACATAGGATTGTGATCCCCTCAATAGGATGGGTCTTGGATAGAGTTAGGGGTGTCCCTCCATATGACCTAGGGTGTGATTCTCTATCATTCTTTCATCCACCCTAGGTAGAGTTTGTGGTGTCAAAATGACCACCATGCATAGGGAATCAATCCCCTATCTAGAAAGTTAATCTAGTAGGGTTTTTAGTATCATCATACATATGATCCCCTACTTAGAAGGTTATTTCATTAGGGCTAATGGTGTCCCCCAATGGTCTTGGGTGTTTTCCCCTATCATAGTGTTGAGATATTTAGAGTTATAACATGTTTCCTATGTAAAAATATGACAAGAATGAACTCTCATAAGAGCATCATCAGTGAAAATATGGCTGGTGGAGTGGATTCTTTAAGACATGCATTACCTTGAAGCCTTGAGAAGAATCCTATGGATAGAAATATGGTTTAGACCTCTTTGAAACTTAGTATCTATCTTTAGTATATCTGGTTCTTATTGTTCTTATATCTATGTCTCATATCCTGATTGACATACCTTGTGATGAGCTGACTACTCCCTTGATGATTTATGTTTGGTGATTTTTGGGTTTCCTACTACGTATTGTTATATTCACCCCTACATGGTCTCTACCTGCACACATAGTGTCTTATGTAGATAATAGACATTTTTATAGAGTCCTTGGAGGGACAAGAGTGGGTGGATAATAGTTCAGTCTAGATAGACTAAGGTTCATATCGATGTTTCATTCGATAACATTCCCCTCCTTCTGAGCACATTAGAATTTATTTTCACTACTTTTGTGGGCTTGTATTTGGATACTTTTTTACTTTTTAGACTATGTGGTACTATGATGGTGGATTTTAGATGTATTCATGCATTAGAAATAATTATTCTTTACCTTTTATAATTTCATGGGTATGTGGAGATGTGTTCATGTGTACAAGTACATTAGGGTAATGCCTCCCATGTGTGTGATATTCCTACTTAGCACTACATTCTAGCCTTTGGCCTATTGAAGGAATGATTGGGGTGTTACAATCAATTTATCACCAACTATACGGGATCTGGTTGGTTGGGTCATGAAACCTCATTTGTTTTACTAATAAATCTACTTTGATTATATTTTAGGTTTATAATTTTAATTAAAATAAATTATTTATTCATGTAATTCTAGAAGTCTTGTATTTAGTTTTAGTCAATATATTGGGTGTAAGAGTTTTTTTCTAAGTCTTATGTTCATTAGAAAGGAGTCTGGAATCATTATTTAGAAATCTTAGTTGAAATTAATGTTGGTATCCAACTCCATGTTCGGAACCCAACATTTGTGTTAAATATTATGTTTTGGAACCTCAATTGTGTAAGTAACCTCACATATGGGTACCTCACATTGGTGATATACCTCACATTAAGAACCAAAATGTCACAAACCGAACCTCTAGGTCCTACCTGACCAGAAGAAGGCTAATCCATGACCACCCTAAGACCACCACCAATAGGCCAAGGGCTAGCGACTAGATACGAGAAGGAATAATTGAAGTGGGAGGCCTTTTTAGAATGTACCTATTTGCATGAACCCAACCGTATTCATGAAATAATATAGAGGAATAATGATAGATAATAAAATCTAGAGTAAACCATGCATGAAATAACCTCTAGGGAATATATCAGAGTACAATTTAATAAAACCAGAGTGTAAAGATAAAAAATACACACCCAACCAAAAATGAAGGTCCAACCTGACAAAAACTGGAATAAAAGAAAGGTGAGAGAGCCTGAATTTTGATCTCCAAGATTGACCACCGTATGCGGTCAATGCACCCAGGTATCACTATGCTCCACCAAAGTCACCGCCAATATATCTGTCATCTTCATAAAACATGACATGTGTGGTCAAATACTATGCAAGGTTGAGTATATACATACCCAGCAGGACACCCAAAAAACTGAATAGGGAGTGATATAAATATACAAAAAAGTTCATCTCAACCCAAAACAAGAGGGAAATGAAACCCAATACATATAAACAGTCATAAAGAAACCTATATGAGAGAGAAATGGGATCTACATCTCACAACCTAGCCAAAGTCGATGAGTCTTCCTAAAGATCCAAAATTCCATCTCTAATTCCCAAAATCAAATGAAACTTCACCAAAATCTATGTAGAGGGTCCCGCTCCTTGCTACTATGCTCCATAGTAGAGGGAGCCATAACTCCCATAGAGGACCCACATGATGCTGGAGCTCGAAGATAGAGGAGTACCACTCAATAGATAGAGGACCCATTAATAGTGTTGGGGAGTACTATCTCTATATGCATAAAGAGTATGGGGGACCTATTCCATGGTGCAAATGAGGAGTGCCAACCCCGAAATCACTTTGATGATCTAGCCCCAATCACTACCATTTTCAAGCATCACCTAAAGAAGTTTCACACTCGTAACATCTTTCACTATATCTCATATTACATAATGAAGTCCACCATCGTGATATACATGGGAAAAAAATCAAGATAGAGTACTTTCAGGATAAAATATGAGTCCCGAGGAAGGAGATACAAGAGGAAGTAGTCAAAGTAGGGAATACATAGTGTGTAAGGGATCCACACTGCGTATGGCCCCTCCTTGTTGCATGGCCGTGTTCTTCTCTATACATGGATCAAAATCCATGTCATAATAAATGCCATGTACAAGTGGTACATGGTGTATCTCAGCCACTCGGGGAATGATCATGTGATCTTGGACATGCTTGTGTACTTCGGGCCATGCCCGTGTACCTATCCATGTAACTGGGCATGCATGGGTGCCACCCATGTTCATACACTCCTAGAGTACATGATGTTTCATGATTAATGAGAACCTAGGCATGTGCAGCTGGCACACAGCCTGACTTCCCGGGTAGGGTCACAAGGCGTGTGGGCTCAGCCACATGGCATGTGATATTTAACTTTTCTTGAAACCCTAGTGCCACATAGGGGATCCAATACAACATGTGTTATTCCAGTATACACATAGTGTAGTCAGTTTTTTTTACAGGCTAAACAACATAGTTTTTAGGCATCCTCATATCCACCCCTACCATTTCTATTTCTTCCATTTTACCACCCAGTATTGATGAAAAAAACCTCTGGACATTGATTCCTAGCCTTTTATGGACAAAAAACTAAATCCATTTATCCACTCGAAGAGCCACCACACATGCCATATGTGTTCTATCACCCATTACCACTTAGGATTTTAGATCCACAAATAATTACTCATAATACATCCCAATTTATCCAAAAAACACCAATCCATTCATCATGAACACAACTACCACAAATATGAGGGTTTGATCAAACTCAACCCCCCCAGAAATGTCGAATCACCATCCCATGGTCTAAAGACGAAGAACATGAATAACGAGTGGAAGAAAATAAAAATAAAAAGTGTGTAACCATCATTTTCTAAGAGATATCATCCAACAATCAAGAAAATTGAAAATTTGGGGTGATAATAGGAAAAAATAACAATAAATTGAATTAAAAAATTTAATTTGTATACCAGGCTCATGCGAAGGATTGAATAATCACATATCAAAATCAGATAATAATCCATGCATTAAAAATTTAATTAAGAGTGTTCAAACCACAATTTAAAAATAATAACTCAATTTTGAATGATCATTGGTGAAGAATTCATTTTCCAATAAAGGAGAAGTCCCGCTGCATTCACTACCTCTCGATCCACCTCGATCAGATCACCCGTTGTCCTCCAATTCAATCTTCTAGTGAAGAATGCTCAAATATCCTCTCAATTAATCCAGGGTTTATGTAACAAACCTTAGAGAATTGTAATAAGTTTGTACTTATATATATTTTGATAGGTTAGTTAATTTAAATAAAATAATTTTTTTTTATTTATTTTTAATTAAACACACCACCAATGACTTCCTAAACTGGATGTATGGTGCCAACCAATCTTAGGTCACACCTTGGGGTAAACCCCACATTTAAAAATCAACCATGGTATTGGATTTTTGATTTGATAATCTATTCAGGATTTATTCTACTATTTTAGGAAAACTATGTGCACATGATATTAATATATTTAATATTTTTATAATATCAATACCAGGGTCACTGGGCCTCAAAATCTCATTCCATATTAGCGAATGGATCTAAAAATATTCCTCAACATATTCTAAAGTCCTACAAGGAAAAAATAGGATCTATATATTCTACCTCCTTAAAATATTTTCAACCTAAAAAGTAAAAGATAAAAAAGGTAGGGATACTGATCCCACATCTGTCTCTCTCTCCTAGGAGCTCTTCTACATGCTCTTGTGAATCCACAATACACGAACCAAGGGAATAGTCCATCCTTGCAGGATCTTCTCCTGCCAATACTTGATCTCTATTGGGTACTCCATGAAGGTGGATCCATCCTAAATTTTCATATTTTACCAGTCAATAATGTGTATAGGATCATGCACACATATCCTCAATTGCAATACATGGAATACATCATGCACTCAGTCCAACTATAGGGACAAGGATAAACATTAAGAGACCTCTCCAAATCTATAATGGATCTCGAATGACTTGAGGAACCTTGGAGATAAATTTCCTTCACGAACAATCCTATAAAATCCTCATCATGGGGAGACTCTTATGAAAACATGGTCTCCCTAATTGAAATCCAAAGGCCTATGAAATCAATATGATTAATATTTCTTTCAACTTTGGGTTGTCCTCATACACTCGAATATCACCTGAACCTTATCTATCATCTCATACACTATCTCCATCCTAATATGACATGTCTCACCAATATTAGTCCAACATAAGGGTGACCATATTTGTCTCCCATATAGGTCCTCAAAAGGTTCCATGCTAATAATAGAGTGATATCTATTAGTATAAAAAAACTCTACCAATGTAAAGTGATCCACCTAGTTTTAGTTGAATTCTAACACAAAAGACCTCAACACATCCTCCAATACATGTATAATTTGAATAGTATTCCTATATATCTAGGGGTGAAATGTTATTCTCATCCTCAACTAGTTCATGAAGGCCTCCTATAAGACTCTCCATAATCTAGATGTAAACTACACATCACATTTTAAAATAATTGTAAAATTTACCCAATGAAGTTTGACAATCTCCTACATATATAACCACCATAAACTCTCCATTGAAATCTTATCCCTGATAGAAAGTAAGTGCAATGACTTGGTAATTCTATCAAATATCACCTAGATGGAATCATGGACTATCAATATTTGTGGAATATCTATCATAAAGTCCATTGATATTCCATCCCATTTCAACTCTGGGATCTCAAAAGGCTATATCAAACTTGCTAGAACCTAGTGATTAACCTTTACTTACTAACATGTGAGACATCAAGATATGAACACAGATATCCTCCACCTCATTTTAGTTCACCAAAACTATCACTAAAGGTCCTTGTACATATTCAACACTCCGAGATGTACATACAATCGAGAAGTATAAAACTCCCCTATTACCTACTCTCATATCATGACTGGAACCACTATCCATCCCCCCAAAAGGATTACATGATCCTCTACTTTAGAGAATCCATATGGTGCATCCCTTGAGGATATCTATTCATTAAGTACCTCACGGTTGATGTTTCCCAACTGAAAATAACTCACACACTGAAGGAGAGGAGGATTCAACACCATCTAATGAAAAAAAGATACACCCCTCTCCTCCACCAGGGTTAGTTGTAAAGAATATAACTACTCAAACACCTCCTCTACTAGGCATGAATAAGACTTCCTGATAAGGTAATCTTACACTATAACTCCCTTAACAAGAGTATAAACTATCTTTAAGTCATATTCCTACAGAAACTCTAACTAGTGCTTATATCTCAGGTTAAGATCTTTATATGGCCCCACATTCACTTGAAGTTCCCATATCTCCTATAACCCCTTCTTCCTCTTCTTCCCAGGGTTTTGTGAGATTACTTCTAGCGTGATGGTGCTCCTGCTTCACTAGGATTTGATTTCTCCTCCCTGCCTCTTTCCTTATTCCCCCTTCTTGACTTGGTTGTTCATTGGTGTGGATTTTGGATGTCCCTCACCGCCCCTCTTTCAGCATACCCCTGATCATCAGACCTCTATACTGGGTCTGGGTGCTGATGCTTCAGGATGCTTGGGTTGACATTAGTGGTGGCATCTGGTGTTCATTATTCTCCTCTACCCTTATTGACCAACCCATCGTGATCGACCTCATCCTGGTCAGTCTTGATGAAGTTTTCAGTTCATCTTGGGATGATGTTGGAGGAGGGATGGCAATAGTCTCATTATTTTCCTCCGTTGGTGTTGGCTTCTTTTCTCCTCTATTGTTTATTTTTTCTTCTATTGTTTGGGGTTTTTCTCGATCGATTTTTGGATTTCATCAACATTATTTTGGGTGGAATTATTTTCTGGATATGGTTTTATATTGTTATTTTGTGATGGTTTGGTATTTGGATGATGGTGCACCAGTGATCCATTTGGTTCTCTTCCTTGAAGATGAAGTTGCGGCTTCAGATTTTGTCAAAATCATCTGATGGCGATGATGTTTCTGGATTTCTAGTTCAACATACTATTTATCTACCTTTGGGTTTTTTTGGGCTTTACATTTGTGATGGTTGTGGTGATTCGTCGACTGGTTGTTCTCGTGGCTTTTGCGGGGTGTTGTCTGGAGGTTCTTCGACGACGACATTGGATTTCGGTGGGTGATCTCAATAGTCATATAGTGTCATCGAGGTACATTGTGGGTTAGGGTGTGAGACATGAGGCCACTCATCTACAAAGGAAGTGGTGATGGGTGCGCGAAGTGGGTGGTGGGTTCGCATGTCGATGCGATAGGCTCGAGGAGGTGATGATGGGGTCTCTCTTTTGGAATTTTGAAATTTGAAATTTGTAACCAATGATGTGTCATATTAATATATATAGAAGTAAAGATGTACCTAAGACTCTAGTGGTCTGAATAAACAATAAATCGCTCTCCCAGAATATAGTACCTACATATATTTAGCTTTAAGACTACAAATTCTAACTCCAAGTCATGAATCACATAGTTATGCTTGTGGGGTCGCAACTCTCTTGATTGATATGCGATCACTTCCTACCTATGCATCAACACACACTTGATCCTAGATATAGAGGCATTGAAAAACACTATATACTACATGAACTCCTCTAATAGTCTCAGTATAGGATCACTGGTCAACCTCATCCTTAACTACTTGAAGGTTCCCTAAAACTGATTGGTCCAGATAAATGGCTTCCCTTTCCAGATCAGGGTGGTCAAATGGGATTCTAATTTGGAAAATTCAGTCATGAACCTCCTATAGTACTCTACAAAGACAAGAAATATCCCAACCTCTATCACACACTTGGGTGGATCCTAAGAAAGCACTGAATCAATATTCTCTGGGTCCAAAGCTAATCCATTCTTAAAAATAACATTCCCAGAAAGTGAACCTCATAGATCCAAAACTGGAACTTCGATAGCTTACCATAAAGATGGTGATTCTATAATAATTCTATGACCATCCTCAAGTTCTCTTCATGATACTCCTTTGATATAGAGTAAATGAGTATGTCATCAATGAAAACAACCATAAATAGATCAAAGTATGGCTGGAATATCCATTTCATAAAATCTATAAACATAGTGGGAGAATTCATCACACCGAAAGGCACCACCAATAACTCACAGTGTCCATAGACACATTAAAATTCCATCTTTGAAATACCATCCTTGAGAACCCTCAAATGGTGATAGCTAGACCTGAGATCAATCTTCGAGAACCAACTCACACCTCTCAACTGGTCTAAGAGGATATCAATCCCTAGAAAGGGGTACTTATTATTTATCATTACCTAGTTTAGGAGATAATAATCAATACAAATCCTCAATCCCCCATCCAAATTTTTCAGGATAAAAACTAGAACTGCCTAGGGGGACACATTAGGTTTGATAAATCCATTCTCTTGAAGATCCTCCATTTACACCATCAACCCCTGGATCTCGATAGGGGCCATTCGATATGCCATTGAAAATATCAATGTGGAATTGGGATGCAATTAGATAGATAATTCTATATACCATCATGAAGGTAGTCCCAAAAAATCCTCATAGAAGATGTACATAAAGTACTCCACCAAATGATCCTCCCTCTGGAGTGGATCCTTGTCCTCTTCCAGCATTGCTTCCCTGAGGGCCACTCTGGCCAAGTCTGAGAGATCCCTAATCACAGTGATGCCTCTTACATGGGGGTCTATACACTATCTTCTTATCCTTCTCATCATGATGGGTTGGGAAATCATGATCTATTTGACCTCACCCATTTCAAGTATAACATCACCCCTATTCAGGATAACTAGATCCTCTACACAATACCCAAGCCATAGATCTACAAATCTGAGTATGAGAATATGAATGCCTCCTCTTTTGAGACCTCGATGCTTGATGCCTGCTACCTACTGCAGACGAATCATCCACATGTTTCCCACCACCAGTTCCAACTAACCAATGTCCCCCTTTTAGGAAAATATTAGTCACCAAATCCATCTCTAGAACCTCAACATAAGTGGGAATACATAATGAGACCACACTAGCTTGAATGTATCTAAAAATAACATGATAAAACTTATTCTCCTATAAGAAGATATCTCGTACCATATCACGGGAGTAAAGCATAAGGTTGGAAAACCTTGTGGAATACTTATAAACTATCACACTACCCTGTTGTATCTCCTAGATCAAAACCAAGCAAATAACAATGGGTAATACTCCTAATGAAATAGCTACTAGAATTTGGACCATGAAAGAATCGTCTCATCATGGGTATGTGTGTGACCAGACTCCACCAACATCCTACCGCTCAATGGATAAGACTGGATACCAGTATTTTCATTCTGATTGGTCAGGGACCAAACCAGATTGATGACTCAAACCACCAACTTAATACAATCCTATAACACTTAGGGATTTGGATTGTGGAACCTCTGTGGTATATGATACTAGAAATCATAGAGTGAGATAATAATATACACATCATCAGCCTGCACTGATGGTACTAACTGATGTTTGATAAGTGGGGGGATTCTCTCATCCCACCTAGAGGAAATGCCACCTGAGATGGAACCTGAATTGAGACCTCATCATTAATTGGATCATCATTATGATCCTAAATCAGTAACATGGCTAGCTGTCTCTGTAGATGCATCTTGAAAGTTATTAAGATGTACATTGGTTATATGAGCATATATATGGGGATTTTACTTAAGAAGGATGGTCAAAGGAATCAATCTTATATGATGCATGTATGATTTTTCCCTGTAACCAATGTCTCGGTATGATAAGTTGAAAAGTAGGTAGTCAGAGTCCTAGTGTATGGGTACATTAGTCACTGCACCAATACTGGGTTCCCTATCATGAAATCCATACTTGATACACTCTGACACCATTTCCCTAAATCCCAAATAAATTCTTATAATAGGATAACTCCTAAAACCATCCCAAGGAATGAATTGTTCTAATACCACTCTGTCACGACCTGACCCATCGGGGCTTGACTGGTTGGTGGAAGGCCAAGAATTGGCCACCCAAATACCATGTTCAATAGGAAAGGGGTTAGAGACTAGAGTTGAGAAGGAATAACTAAAATGGGAGGCCTTTTCATAATGTACTTATACACATGCACCCAACCATATCCATGCAACATTGTAGAGAAATAATGAAATATAGTAACATTTAGAGTAAACCATGCATGAAATAACCTCTAGGGAATACATTAGATTAAAAAATAATAAAAAAAAGTTTAAAGGGAAAAAATATACAACCAACCAAAAAATGAAATCCCAACCTAAAAATAACGAGAATAAAAGAAATATGAGAGATACCAACTCTTGATATCCAAGCCCAACCACTGTATGTGATCAATGCACCCAGGTATCACTATGATCCACCAAAGTCACTTCTGATCTATCCATCATCTGCATAAGAAATTTCACATTTGAAAAAATCCCATGCAGGGGTGAGTATATACATACCCAGCAGGATGCCTCAAAAACTGAAGAGGGAGTGATAGAAAGATACAAAAAAAGGTTAGCTCGACCCAAATCAAAAGGAAAAAACCCAATACATTAAATGCTCACAAATAAACCCAAATGAGAGGAAAAGGGGGTCTCCATATCATAACCTAGAAAAATTTAATGAGTATGAATGTAGATCCAAAAGTCTATTTATGATTACCAAAATCAAATTCAACCAAACCATAATCTATATATAGAGGCCCACTCCTCACTAATGCACTCTATAGCCAAGGGATCCACAACTCCTATGGGGGACCCGCACATTGTCGAATATTGAAGATGGGAGAGTACCAGTCCATAGATGGAGGACATATTCGTAGTGTAGGGGAGTAATGTATCTATATATATAAAGATTATAGGGGGCCCAATCCCTGGTGAGACAAGGGGTGCCAACACTGACATCACTATGATGATCCTACTATAATCACTTCCATCATCAAGCATCACCTAAAGAAGAATCATGCTCAGAACATCTCATATCATATATCATATTCCACAATTGATGCCATCATCATGATCTACATGAAAAAACACCCAATATAGGCTACTCATGGGCCAAAATCCAAGTCATGAGGAAGGAGATATGAGAGGAAGAATTCAAAGGAGGAAATTCATGAAATGTAAGGAGTTCACATAGTATATGTCCCCAATTCGTTTCATGGCTGTGTTCTCCTATGGAGATATATTGGAAGATATTTCATTGTACATGGAGTGTATATGTGGTAAATGGCATGTACATGTGGTACACGATGTGTTTTGGCCACCTAGGGCCTGCTCGTGTGCTCCTGGCTGTGCTTATGTACTTTGGGCTGTGCCCGTGTACTTGGATATATACCTGGCTATGCCTAGGTGCCAGATCATGCCCGTTTACTCTCAGAGTACATGATGTGTCATGATGCATAGGGTTATATGTGTATATAGCTGGAACACATCTTGGATTCCTAGGTAGGGTCACACAACATGTGGCCTCATCCACACAACACGTGATCCTTAACTCCACCTGAAACCATAGTGTCACACAGGGGATACTACATGTTGTGTGTTCTTCCAGACTATACTCTCTGTAGTCATATTTTTCATAGGCCTAACAAACTAGTTTTTACATGTCTCTAGATCCACTATTTCCTACAAGATTTCTTCCATTTTACTACCTAAAATTGATGGAAAACACCTCCAACCATCGATTCACAACCTCCAATGGATGGAAAATAAAATATGGTCATCCGCTCGAAGAGCCTCTACATGTCCCATGAACATTCTATCACCTATCACCATTCCAGATCCCATATACATGAATCATGACTTGCAATACATCTTGATTCATCCACAAAACATAAATCTATTTATCATGCACACAACCACTATGAATCCAGGGGTTTGATCATGCTCTAACCCACCTAGGAAATGTTGAATCGTGGCCCCATGGTCTAATGATGAAGAAAACGAATAACGAGTGAGGGAAAAGAAAAAAACAAGGGTGTTACCATTTTTTGACAATAAATATCATACAATGATCATGAAAATAGGATATACAAGGTGATAATAGGAAAAACCAAGAATAAATTGAATTAAACAATTTAATTCGTATACCAGGATCATGCGAAGGATCGAATAATCGCAGTTAAAAGTAGATAATAATCCTTTCTTTAAAGATTTAATCAAGATGAAGGAAAGAATAATTGAAAATTACTACCTTTATTTGGATAATTTTTTTTTTCTGAAAAATGAATTTTCTAGTGAAGGAGAAGTCCTGCTACATTTTTCCCTCTCGATCCACCTCGATCTGATTACCTACCATCCTCTGATGCGATCCAACAATGAAGAATGCTTAGAGATCCTCTCAATTATCCCAGGGTTTATGTGACTAACATTAGAGAATTTTTATAAATGGGTAATTATATATGTTTCAATAGGTTAGTAAATTTAAATAAAATAAATAAATTTTAATTATTTATTTCAATTAAACACACCGCCAATAGCTACCTCAACCAGACGTCCAACATCGACTAGCCTTAGGTCACACCTAGGGAAAACCCCATATTCTGGAATAAAATGTGGTCTCAGATTTCCAATTCAAGACTTTTTTCATGAGGTATTACAATATTTTAGGAAAACTACACATATGTGATATTAATATATTTAATATTTTTATAATATCAATACCGAGCTCATCGGGCCTCCGAATCTCGCACCGTCTCAGTGTATGGACCCAAAAATATTCATTAATATATTACAAAGTCTTAAAAGAAAAAATGGTATCTAAATTATCCCATACTTCAAGGTTTTTTTCCTCAAAAAGCACAATCTAAAAAAAATATGGGGATACTGAGCCTGCTTCTAGCTCTCTCACTCCTAGGAGAAATCCTACATGCTCCCATGCTACCACAACACACAAACCAAGGGAATGGTCTATCCTCATAGGATCCTATTCTCCCAATGCTCGATCTCCATTGGATACTCCAAGAGGGTGGATCCATCCTCGATTTAAAAATCTCCCTAGTCAATAACATGCGTAGGATCCTGCACATATATCCTCAGCTGTGACACATGGAAGATGTCATGAACCCTATCCAACTATGGGGGAAAGTAAAAATGATAAGAAACCTTGCTAAATAATCATCGGATCTCGAACAACCTGATAAACCATGGAGATAGACTTACTCCCTGGAAAACACCAAAAAATCATCATAATTGGGAGACTCTTAGAAAAACATGATCTCCATGCTCAAACTCCAAAGGCTTATAATGTCGATCTGTGTAACATTTTTGTCACCTATGAGCTATCCTCATATGATCACGGGTAACCTGAACCTTCTCTATCATCACCTACACTATCTCTAGCCTAATAAGATATGGATAACCAATATCATTCCAACATAAAGGTGACTTGAAAGGTCTCTCATATAGGGCCTCAAAATGTGCCATGCTAATAGTAGAGTGATAACTGTTATTATATAAAACATGTACTGATGGAAAGTGATCCACACTAATTCAGGAAAAGAATAACACACAAGACCTCATTATATCCTACAACTCCTAGATAATATTCTTGATCTACCCATCCGTCTGAGGGTGAAGCACTGTACTCATCCTCAAATGGGTCCCAAAGGCCTCCTGTAAGCCTTTATAAAATATTGATATAAACCGTGCATCACGGTCAAAGAAAATCGTCGAGGGTACCTCATGGAGTTAGATGATCTCATGCATGTATAAATACCCCAAAACCTATCCTAAAATATGATTCAAAATAGTAAAGAAGTGAACCAACTTAGTAAGTCGGTAAACTGTCACCCATATGGCATTTTGGACTCTCTCTATCAGTAGATGACCGGTCACAAATTCCACGGATATGCCATCCCATTTACACTATGGAATCTCAATAGGCTACATCAAACCCATAAGAACCTGTTGCTTATCCTTTACCTACTAACATGTGAGACATCAGGAGACGAACTCAGTGATCCCATACCTCATGTCATTCCACAAAAACTAATTCTGAATTTCCTTGTAAAACTTCTTCACTCCAAGATGTATAGCCAACCAAGAAGTATGAAAATATCTCATTACTTCCTCTCAAATCAT
The DNA here is from genome assembly GCA_963277665.1 of Viscum album. Taxonomy (NCBI): domain Eukaryota; kingdom Viridiplantae; phylum Streptophyta; class Magnoliopsida; order Santalales; family Viscaceae; genus Viscum; species Viscum album. The sequence goes on from OY728126.1 coordinate 1,571,267,895, forward strand.
GACTAGAACCACCATCCATCCCCAAAAAAGGTTTATGTGCTCCTCTTCTTTTGAGAATCCATCCGGTGCATCCCTTGATGATATATGGTCATGATTTACCTCATAGTTGATTTCTCCCAACTGAGCCTACCTCACGCACTAAAAAAGTAGAGAAGTCAACACCATATACCAAAGAAAATATGCACCCCTCTCCTCTACCAGGTTCAGCTATAAAGAATCCAAATGCTCAGATGCCTCCTCCACTAGGCATGAACAAGACTTCCTGCTAAGGTCATATACCACTACATTTCCCTTCCCAGGATTATAAACTATATCAAAGTCATAATCCTATAGGAACTTCATCTAAAGACTCTATCTCAGGTAACTACCTCTCTGAGTGAATATGTACTTGATACTGTGGTGGTCTGAGTAAACAAAAAATCTCTTTCCCCAAAGATAGTGGCTCTACATCTTTAAAAAAAAATACTATCGCTACTAACTCCAATTAATGAGTCACATGGTTATGCTCGTGGAGTATCAAATGTCTCAACACATATGTGATCACTATCTTCCTTTACATCAACACACACCCAAGACTATAGGCATTAAAAAACACTACATACTCCATGCTCTCCTATAGTAGTCTCAACATAGGAGCACTTGTCAACCTCAGCCTCAACTACTCGAAGGATCCCTGAAACTGTTCAGTACAGATAAATGGATACAATTTTCATGTTATAGTGGCCAAATGGGATTCTAATCTTGAAAATTTAGGCACAAACCATAGTACCCCTCCAATTCAATAAAGTTTCAAACCTCTATCAAACTCTCAGGTGGATCCCAAGAAATAACTACATCAATCTTCACTAGGTCCACATATAATCCATGCTCAGAAATGACATGCCTTAGAATGTGAACCTCATAGATCCAAAAATGGAACTTTGATATCTTACCATAAAATTGTTGCTCTCGGATTAAGTCTTGGACCATCCTCAAGTTCTCTACATGATCCTACTATGATGAAAATTAAATGAGTATGTCATAAATGAAGACAACCACAAATAATTCCAATTATGGATAGAAGATTAGATTCATAAAATATATAAATACAGTGGAAGAATTTTTCACATCAAAAGGAATCAACGGGAACTCATAGTGCCGATAGAGACATCAGAATAACATCTTCAGAATATCACCCTTGTAAACACTCAACTGGTGGTAGCCTGACCTGAGATCGATCTTAGAGAAATAATTCACACCTATCAAGTGGTTGAAGAGGATTTAAATCCTTAATTAGGGGTAATTTTTATTTATCATTACCTAGTTAATATTATTATAATCAAAAAAAATCTTCAAGTTCCCGTTCGCCTTTTTCATGAACAAAAATAGAGTTTCCCAGGTGGACACACTGGGTATGATAAATCCATTCTCTCAAAGGTCCTCCAACTGCACCATCATCTCTCAGAGCTCAATAGGGGACACCTGATATACTACTGAGGATATTTTTGTAGTACTAGTGTGAATTTTGATTCATAATTCTATGACCTTCCATGGAGTTGTCCCCAAAAAATCATTGGGAAATGTGTCCATAAAGTCCTACACCAACTTCTCCTCCCTCCGGAGTGACTCCTGCTCTTCTACCAATAAAACCACCTTGAGAGCTACCCTAGCTGCATATAGAAGATTCATGGTCATAAAGATGAATCTTTAATGGGATCCATCCATTATATACATATCCTACTCATCATGAAGGTAGATAAATCACAAGCTAAGTGACCTCACCCATCGTAAGAATAACATTTCCCCTCACCGGGATGAATAGATCCTCTATGTGATCCCTGAGCTAAGGATCCACATGTCTAAGTATGAGAGTGAGAATGATTCCTCTACTAAGGCATCAATGTTTGATTCCTTATACCTACTACAAAAGACCTAGTCACATGTTTCCCATCACTGAATCCAACTATTTGGCATATCTATGATATGAAACTCTCAGTCAAGAGAGCCTACTCTAGCACTCCAACATAAGTGGTAAGGCATAAAGAGACCATACTAGCTTGAATGTCTCCGCAGAGATCCTTCTTGAGCTTCCTTACCCGAAAGAAGCCATATCATACCATAATAAGGGAGTACTGCGTAAGGTTGGTGAACCTCAAAACATACTCAGTAACTATCATACTACCCTGATGTAACTCAATAAGCTCTTGGATCCAAACTAAGCATAATCATAAGGGGTAATAGTCCTCATGGAATAGTTACTAGAATTTGGACCATGAGAGCATCATATCATCATGGGTCTATGTGACCAGACTCTACCAGTGCCTTGCTGCTCCAAGGAAAATATTGGATGCTAGTGAAACCTTATGATTGGTCCGGGTATGAACTAGACTAAAGACTCGAACCACCAACTCAAGCCAATCCCCCACTGCTTATAGATTTGGCTCGCTACAGAACCTCAATAGTATTTAATGCTGGAACTTACAGAGTGTGCTAAGCCTACACACACCATCATCTTGAACTGCTGTTACTAACTAATACTCGATATTTTTGGGTGATGTTGTCATATTACCTATAGGAAACACCTCCAAATATATCCCCTGACCTAAATCCTCATCTCTCATCATATCGTCTTCATGATCTTGAATCGGTAACCCGACTGGATGTATTCGTAGATGCATCCTGAAAGTCATCAATATGTACTATAGTTATATGAGAATATATATTGAAAGATAAATCAAGAAGTATAGTCAAAGGACTCAATTATACATGATGAACATACCATTTTCCCCTGTAACCAATTCCTCAGTATGATGAGTTGACAAACAGTTAGTCATAGTCCCAGTGTATGGGTATGTTGGCCATCACACCAACACCGGGTTTCCTAGCCTGAGATCCATACTAAAAAAACATGGACTCTATTTCTATAAGTTCCAACCAATTCCTCATAATGGGATAACTACTAACACCATCCTAAGGAATGAAGTGATCTGATACCACTCTATCATAACCCGACCCATTGGGGCTTGCCTAGTTGGTGGAAGGCCAAGCCGTGACCACTCCAAGACCACCTTCAATAGTCTAGGGGATATTAACTAGTTCTAAGAATAAATAAATTAAATGATAGGCCTTTTACTAATGTACCACAATGCATGAAACCAACTATCTCTATGCAATAATGTAGAGGAATAATAAAAGATTGTAACATCTAGAGTAAACCATTCATGAAATAACCTAAAGAGAATACATCAGAGTACAATAGAATAAAACCAAAGTGTAAGTGGAAAAAATATATTACCAACTAGAAATGAAGTCCCAACCTGACAATAACTATAATAAAAGAAAGATGATAGATTTTTTCTCCTAATCTACAAGTCCAACCACCATATGCGGTCAATGCACCCATGTATCACTATGCTGCACCAAATTTACTATTGATCTATCTGTCATTTTCATAAGACATGAAACATGTAGGAAAATCTCATGCAGGTGTGATTATATACATACCCAATAGGACACCCCAAAAACAAAAGAGGGAGTGATAAAAAGGTACAAAAAATTCCAGATCAACCTAAACCAAGGAGGAAATGAAACCCAATATATATAAATTCTCATAAAGAAACCCAGATGATAGAGAATGGATATATCCATCTCATAGCCCATCCAAAGTCGATGAGTCTGCCTATATCTTCAAAATTCCATCTCTAATGCCTAGAATCAAATGAAACCTCACCAGAATATATGTAGAGGGGACTACTCCTCACTACCATGCTCCATAGCTGAGGGAGCCACAACTCCCATGGAGGAACCACATGCCACCGGAGCTCGAATAAGTGGAGGTAACACTCTGTTGATAGAGTACCCACACCCAATGTAGGGGATAACCATATTTATCTATATAAAGAGTATGGGGGACCCATTCCCTTGTGTGATAGAGGAGTTACAACCCTAAAATCACTCTGATGATCCTTCCCTGATCACTGGCATCGTTAAACATTGCCTAAATAATTGTCACACTCATAAAATCTTGAATAATATCTTGTATTCCATATAAAAGGAAACTATTGAGATATAAATGAAAAAACACTATGGATAGGCTACTCACAGGCCAAAATCTAATCCCCAGGGAAGGTGATATGAGAGGAAAATATTGAAGAAGGGAATACATAGCATGTAAGGGGTCCACACGAAATTTGGAACTATCTCATTTCCTAGTTGAGTTCACCTTTGTACATGTATTGGAAGCCATGTCATAGTACAAAGTGTGTATAGGTGGTAAACAACATGTATTATCCACTTGAGGCATGCCTGTGTGATCCTATCCATGCCTGTGTATTTTAATCAGTGTCGGTGTACTTGGCCATGCTTAGGTGCCAGCCTATACCTGTGTACCCCCAGAGTATATGGAATGTTATACCATATGGGGTCTTGGGTGTGTTCATCTGACACATGTTCTGGCTGCCTAGGTAGGGTCACATGGAATGTGAGCCTAGACATATGGCATGTTATCCTTAACTCTTCCTAAAACCCTAGATCCACATATAGGATACTACATGACATGTGTTCTTCCATAATAAAAGCTGTGTAGTCAGATTTTTCATAGGATAAACAACCTGGTTTTCATACATCTCTAGATCCATGATTTCCACCATGATTTACACCATTTCAACACCTAGGATCAATGAAAAACACATCTATACTTTGATTCCTAGCCTCTGATTATTGAATAATAGAATCCAGTCATCTGACCAAAGAGTCATTGCGCGTACCATGCGCATTCCATTTCCCATAGCCACTCTGGATCCCATATCCATAAAGCATCACCCACAATCCATCCCTATTTATTTTAAAAACACCAATACATTCATCATTCACACAACTACTATGAATCTAGGGGTTCGATCATGCTAAAACCCACCCCAACAATGTCTAATCGTGACCTTATGGTCCAATGATGAAGAACATGAAGAATAGGTAGGGGAAAATCACAAGAAAAAGGGTGTAACCATCATTAGACAAGAAATATATTTCAAAAATCATGAAAACAAGATATATAAGTTGATAAGAGAAAAAAAGAATAAATTGAATTAAATAATTTAATTCGTATACCATGATCATGCGAAGGATCAAATAATCACAGATCAAAAGAAGGTAATAATCCATGATTTAACAATTTAATCAAGATGGAGGAAACCATAATTAATGAGTCTTACCTTGATCTGGATCAATTTTTGATTAACAATACATTCTCCAGAAAAGGAGAGGTCCCGCTGCGTTCACTGTCTCTCAATCTACCTCGATCTAATCACCCATCATCCTCTAATGCAATCCACTAATGAAGAACACTCCGATATACTCTCAATTATCTTAGAGTTTATGTAGATAGACCTAGAGAATTTTTATAAGTGTTTACTTATATACTTTTCACTAATTTTGGTAAATAAAATAAAATAAATAAATTTAATTTTTTATTCTAATTAAACGCACTACCAATAACTTCCACATCTGGACATCCAACACCGACCAATCTTAGACTATGCCTAGGGTAAACTCCACATTTTGGAATCAACCATGGTATTAGATTTCCAATCCAATACTCCGTTCAATATTTATTACACTATTTTACTATTATATTAATATATTTAATATTTTATAATATCAATATCGGGATCACCGAGCCTCAGAATCTCACACCGTCTTAGCATCTGACTCCGAAAATATTCCTTAATATATTCTAAAGAATTAAAAGGAAAAAATGTCTCTACATGGACATTAGTATTTAACTTCATGTTATAAAACTCTATGTTTAGAATCAACCTTATGTTATCTATATTACTTTTGGAATCAATCTCACACAGAATGATACCCACACTGATCTATTCATATGGAGAATTCAAAATATGAATTATTCTGAGATTTATACTATGGTTTTATTAGAGAAAATATCTCAAAAAAATGATTCAAATACCATTTTAAAATGTCTAAAACAAAATATTGGTTTTTTTATTTCTAAGTGAAGTTATGAATTTATATGGATTTTGAATTTCAAATTTAAAAGTACTTAGAGCATTTTGAAGTTACAATTTTTCTAGTGACTTTTTTGGATCTGTTTGACCTAAATCAATTAAATTTTCTTATTTATTATAGTTTCTCATCAGATAGCCTATGATATATACATGCATATGATTCAAGAGTAAAATAAATTTTCTTATTATGAATATATTTCTCTACAAAATAAGAGACAGGATTTTCAAGGTATCAGTATATAATTTTTATCTACTGTTTCTATGTGTTCATCCAAAGCTTTAAGTTCAAAATTTTATTTTTGAAAGAGTAATACTTGATTCTAATAAAATATGTGATATATCTATTAAAGTTAATTAGATTTTATAGGACTACACTTTGGATACATACATTTTATATCTACTACTGTGTGTTTGTCCTACTACTACAATAAGTTTGGTTTAGATGCTACTATTAAATATGAATATTCTCTATAACTATTTAGAGTTTCTTATTTAGGACTACACATTGAAGACATACATATATTATTATGAATATATCTCCATATATCAATTGTGTTATCCACATATGAATGTTTCAATAGAAAATATCTCTAACCAAATTCAATATTTTCATTGTTTTTAAACACTCAGGTGTTAAATGTTTCAAAGATCGGTGTTAATATAATACAATTTCCTTATAAAATATGTTTTAACAAGTTAAAGTTTCTTGTGATCAACTGTTGATATACCTTTCAAAAGTATCTACTAGTAAAAATCACCAAGCTCACGGAGAGAGTGTTAGTGGATTTGAATAGGGGATCTTTGTACCCCAAACCACTATAATTTTTTTGTACTCTTTTTTATTTTTTATCTCTATATTCTGATTAAATAAAATAGAATGGATTTAATTTAAATGTTCAGGAGGTTTTGTTTTTAAAATTTTTAAGTTTTTTAGAATGAAACAATTCATCCCCTTCTTTTTTCTTTATCATCTTTTTGGGACAATAATATCAAATCATTTAGAAATGTCTTGGAAGAAAAATAAGAAAATTGAGAAGTAAAATTCAAAAGAAATTACCTTGAATGAATCAAAGAACAACAAAACCTAGATTCTGGATAGTGGGTGTTCATCTCATATTATAGGTATTTTTTATTTTTCAAAGAATGTAAAGGGAATATTTGATGAGATAATGTGTTCTAGTAGTGATGGAGCTTTAAAGATAAAAGGAAGTGTCAAAAATCATCTCACTGATGATGAATTGAAGAATACTGATTTACTCTATGTTAATGGACTTCATTATAATTTATTGAGCATATGTAAATTTTGTGACTCAATGTTGGAAGTCACATTTAGTATAAAGGGATAAAACATCAAAGGAAAGTATAAGTATTCTACTATGAAGGGTTAGGGGATAAATGAAAACCTATATTTGGTTGATAATAAATATAATACACGTCTTCTAATAGTGGAAGAAGAAAATTTATTGTGAAATTGGAGGTTAGGACACATTAATCAAAAAATTATAGAGAACTTGTCAAAATTTATAGATGTAATAGATATTCTTAATTTAAATAGAGACCAAGAAAATATTTTTTATGTTCTTATACAAGGAAATATTATTCAAAATTCATATCCTCTTAAGAAGAAGAGAGATTTAGGTTTTCTAAATTTGGTTCATACAGATGTGTGTGGTCTACTTGGCCTGACAGAAACCTATGGTGATATATATTTCATTCTATTTGTGGATTATTATAGAAGGATGAAGTTTTTAATGTTCATATGTTCAAAAATAGAAGTTTTGGATTCCATAAAAGGTCTCAGAGATGAGTATAAAATGAAACCAGAAGAACTATGAAAATTATGATATTAGCCAATGGAATATACTACACATCATATGTTATTGGAAAATATCTTTCAAAACATGGTATTTAACATGAAGTATCTTTAGTAAGAACCCCCCCCCCCCAATAAAAGGGGGTTGTGGAAATAATAAATCACATGGTTAAAAACATGGTGAAGATGTTGTTGATAGATAGTTCCATTTCATGTCACTACTAGAAAGAAGTGGTTTAAGTGGATGTATATACCAAGAATATATTATTACTCAATCTTGGGATAGAAAAACACCATAAGAAATTTGTAATGAAAGAAAACCCATTTTGAAGCATCTTAGGGTATTTGGAAGAAATTTTTTCATCTCAAATAAAGAAATAAATCAAGAAAAGTATATTGATACAATATATGAAGATATTTTCTTAGGATACTCAACAAAGAGTAAGTCCTAATTTTTTTTTTCAATAAAAGGATCAAAAAAATTGTTGATAACAACGATGTAAAATTTGTTGGGATTGAAGGCAAAGAATATTATGGAATTTTTGTTTATAAAGAAGTGTTTGAATAAAATGTGGAAAAAATATAGATTTTAGAGAATCCCAAAATGTTCAGGCTGATGATGATTTTGAAATTGAATTAGTTGAAGAAAATATTTAAGAAGTTAGTCAACCTACAACTCAATTGAGAAGAAAAAGGGTTCAAGTTGATTCAATCAATACCATCATAGAAAAATCTACTCTAAATCATACTTAGAGCATGGAGAGAATGGATCGCACTACTCTATTATCCAGATATTTAACCCACTTAATTTAAAGAGGCAATAAAGGAGGAATCATGGGTGAATGCTATGAATATATAATTGAATCAGATTGATAAAAATCATACTTAAGAGCCTATGGAAAAATCAAAAAATCATAATGTGATTGGTACAGAGTGGGCCTTCAAGAAAAATATAGATGAAAATGGAAATGTAATCAAGAATAAATTAAGACTATTTTTTAAGGTATATACTTAGGTTAAAATAATTTATATTGAAGATACTTTTATAATGGTGGCAAGGATGGATTCTATTATAATATTCTTAGTAGTGACTATCCAAATAAAGTTCAAAGTATTTTAAATGGAAGTGAAGGAATAATTTTATAATGGATTTCTTAATGAATATGTTTATGTCAAGAAATTGGTTAGATTTGTTATTGGAAATGATGATTTAAAAGTGTGTAGGTTCATAAAGGATTTTACTGGACTAAATCAAGTTCCATGTTCTTGGTGTGCATGGTTTTATAATTTCTTGAGAAATCTATACTTTAAGTGAGGATGGGTTGATCAAAACTTCTAAGTAAAATTTTCATAAGATGACTAGTTCATGGAATTATTGTATGTATAAAACTTCATATTCAATGGAAACAAGTTAATTATATTAAAAAAGTTGCTAAATTAATGTGTTCTGAGTTTAAAATTTCAATTATTGGAGAGTTGACATATTTTTTTGGGATACAAGTTCATTAAGATGAAGAGAAGACATATATATCATATGTGAAGTATTTAAAGGAAGTGTTTGAGAAATTAAAAATGGAAGAGTGAAAGTTTATTTTAGTTTTGATAGAAGTTGGAATTAAACTAGGAAAACATGAAGACATTGAGGGAGTATACTCAACTCCACACAAAAAATTATTAGGATTTTACTATATATAACTATAACCAGGACAAAAATTTTCTATGCTACATGCTTAGAACCAAGGTTTCAAAGTTTTCCTAAGAAATAAAATCTCATATAAGTGAGAAGAATAACGATGTATGTTTATATTACTCTAAATTTTTGTTTTTTATTCAATAATGGTAACAATATGAATTTATTTTCTTATTCGGATTCCGATTGGGTTAGTGAAATTATGGATCTAAAATCAACAAGTGGTGGAGTTTTTTATTTTGTAAGAATATTTGTAAGTTGGTTATGTAAGAAATAAAATTATGTTTCTTTAAGAACAACATAATCAGAGTATATATATATTGAAAAGAATTGTACATAAATTATTTGTATGAAGAAAAAATTGGAAGATATCAGTGAAGTGGTAGATAAACCAATGGTGATTCAATGTGATAAAAAAATTTCCATTAAATTGACAATGAATCTGGTAAAAAACTCTCACATGAAAAACATTGAGTTTTGTTACCACTTCATTAAATATAATGTAGAGAACAATATTATGAATCTGAAGTTTATTGGTTCACAATATCAAGTGGAGGATATCTTTACCAAGTCATTGAGTGTGCTTATATTTGAAAAACAAAGGTTGAACCTTAGAGTTCAACCAATTCCCAAAAACTAAAGAGGTTAAAAAATACCCTCTATTGAGCTTAATGATATATTTGGTTATTTCTTATGCTTACAGGTTTATATATTTTATTGGAATAAAGAAGATATATGGGGATATTATCTATGATAACTAGGAAGAAGTAAAATTTTGATCATATTTATGGGAAAACATTTATGAATTTGGATATTTATCTTATTTCCTACTCTAATATTTGAATCATGTAGGCTTATAGACTAATTTAATACTCTTTTATAATATTTAAAATATGAAAAAATAAGGAATTTCTGATCATGGTTTTAATTGAAGTGAAATAAACCTTTTAATTTTATTGTCAAAGGGGGAGAAAATCGAGAAGGGATAAGAATACTGATAAAGAAAAATAAAGGATAACCCCTAAAGGGGTATAATGATAATTTAAAGGAAAACATAACTATAGGGGGAAACCATATATCAAAGTTAAGGAGAGTATATGATATATGGTTTTGATGGTTGATAGTGGATGGTGGTTTTGTTTGAGCTTATAATGATGGTTGATAAGATGGTTTACAAAAAAAATCCAAAGGTGAGATTGTTACAACCAAATGTTGTTGTGGTTGGATTTTTTTCAAGGTTATTTTTTTCTAGATTTGTTTCCATGGTGATTTTTTTCAATTATAACTTGTTTGGAAGTGTTCTAAAAGAGTTTTAATAATCTAGAGTTGATTCTAAATGTAGTATAAAAATAGATTTTCATGCCATGAACCATGAGTCACATCGTAATTAGGCTCTTTATAAGGTTCATTAGGAAACTTAATAAGGTTTTTATAAACTATGACATAATATGTTACACTATAAAGGATATATTATAAATTATTATTTGGTTGTGATATGACACACATAACAACACCATGAATAATTTTGGGTATATTTGATTGTTTTTGGAGTTGAAGTGCTCATTATATGTTATCAATGTTTCACCATGAAGGAAATAATACAAAATTTAGATGGTATTGTCTATTAGAGAGTATTCCATGAATACTAGGTCATGTCACAAAGGCTGACTTAGTGAAATTTAGTGATTCTAGAAGTTTAAGAGTCACCATACTATGAAGGATGGTTACACATCAACTTTTCAAGTGAAATAGAATTTCATGCCACAAAGGATTAGGTTTCATCATGAGATAATTATAATTTGAGGGAGGTTACAAATAAACTAACCCATTTTACTATGATGGTAAGTTTTGTGCCATGAATAGAGAAATATTTATCATTCGAACATAAATAATGATTTGGATTTATCTTGATGGCTCAGTAGTTATTTGAGAAAATAATAACCACTTATTCAAATTCAATCGTGCTGATATGATAAAAGAATATCCAAGGTATAGTTTTAATGTAAAGAAAGTTGAAAGTTAGTGATTGTTTGAATTTTAAATTAAAAAATAATTTATTATCTGAGGATTTTCTATGAAGAATTGATATAATCACACACAAAAAAGAATAATAATAAAATATAAATTCCATGAAGAAAAGCAGGTCATAAGTAGAATATTATTGAATACCTGGAATTTTGAAGATAAGTGTGCGGGATTTAATTATATAGAAGATCAAAACTATAAGGTAGAGTGTGTTGTGAATATATTTTAAGATATATAATTTTAATAACATGGCTACATGTAGAACACCCTTATTTTTTTGGTGTTGATTCTTTTATTGAAATATTGTAATATTGATCTGCACGAAAATTAAATATTTGTATCCATATTTAAAGTAGTGTGTGGAATATAGGAATAGGTCATAGATCTTGATTGAGTAGTTACCTTATCATAAATCTCACAATCACATACTAGTGAAGTATTGGTTAATTAGAATATCAATACATCATTGATATGATCTCCTTGGATGTATCCTTTTATAAGTGAACCAAGTAAAAATCATATGTGTATTATATTTATTGGTTTATATCTAATTTTTATTATGAAATATATTTAATGTGTCTTTTCCAACATGAAGATAATATCCAATTTATCCAAAGAAAATAATAAATTTTAAGTCACCCTAATTCATCTCCCCACTTAGGGTGTTCAGTGGGACCACTATGGTATAAAAATTATATATGATTAACATATGGTAATGATGTGATAATTCTTCAAGGATTTAGTGAAAGTGGTAGATTGATGTAAAATTTCACCAAAGACACCATGAAATCATTTTGGTTTAAACCACATCATGGTCTATTCCTGTGTAAACCATAACACAGTGAGGGTCACTATATCATGGTGCAGTGGATGGAAAGTATTTTATTATGTAATATTATATAGCTGAACCTTAATCTTCCACTCTAGATTAATGAGTTTTTAAGGGTATAACGTTTATCTAAATGTAGTAGAAAAAAATAAACCAATACCTATAAAACCATAATATCTCTCCATTCACATGGGCTGAATATAAATAATTAAGAATGATGTACCTTTTATTTGATGATCCAAGATATCCAAGATTATCAACAGAATCCTAATAAATATCACTAAGAAGCATCTAATGGACTCATTCCACCTAGGGTATCCATGGTCGAGATGAATCTACCTAACTTGGTAAGGATTCCCTATTTATCACAATTTTCTATAAACTTATTTAAAGTGAAATAGAATAAGAGATAAATAGATATTCAACCTTTAGGTTTTTCATATCATTTGAACACCCACACATCAAAAACTAGGATATAAATTATATATATTTTCATTGAGACCCTTTGGATCCCAAACTTTTGACCATATTGAATGAAATAGTTAATAAATGTTTCATGAGTTACAATGGTTGTAACTCTCAAACGTTCTTTTTTGATTAATAGTTTAATGTTTAAATTATTAATTTGGTTGTTCAAACTCCTCACATTAGCATAATATGATGATATATACCGATCATGGTTGCTTGGAGTAGGATATGGTGGCCAAATAATACATTATCACATAATACACACAATGCCATGAAAAAAAACAATGACATAGTGACACTCACTATATTGTGGTTCACACCAACACATGCCATGATGTGGTCTAAAACACTACAACGTGGTGGTACATTTAATGAAAATTTCAGAAAATCTTCAAATTTCACTAAATACTTATAGAATTAAATCACCTCCAATTTATTTCACATCACATGTAACAACTTGTCAAACTGTATCCAAAAATCCCTTTGGATATCATTGAAAACTTATTTTTTGAATTAATATCATCAATTTTCACTACATGTTACATCATATGTAATAATTTGGGAAAATATATCCAAAACTTATTTTATATATCTTCTAAAATACTTTTGGGGGTAACTATCAAAGTTTTTTAGAAACAATTTGTAACAAAACCTAATCCCCATTCACAAAAACACAGAGTGTATCCCCATGGGCCTCTATAGAATTGACAATAATTATGAATTACATAATCCAAAATTATACATAAACAGAGGCCTTTAGAAAAGTGTCAGTTCTACTAAAGATATAAAGGGATCTAACATGATATCTATCAAACACATATATATCCATACCTATATCCACCATTTATATCATATACAAGTATTCATAACCATATAACCCCTTTCCAATACATTGAGTGACCATGGCACATGAAGTATGTCAATCCCTTATAGCCTACTCATATTTCCTTGATTCTCTTAGTATAGAATGACCAAATAGATGAACACATCACATGTCATTCACTCAAGAGGATGAGAATGTTTCATTTTCCTCACCCAAATTGATAATAAAATCACACTTATCTTATCTAGGTATATCCGCACACTTCCTTAGTCTATATCAATCAAGGGACTAGATATCATAATCTTCATAACAGATGAAAAATACCATCTTGGTTAAGTCTCAACTAATGAATTAATTGAAAACATACCCAACCACCCCCTAATTAGATCAACCTCAAGGATAGTACAAGAAACATATAAACTTATTATGGTTCACATGCTATGTAACTTTACAAGCTCAGGTACAAGGATTCAATATGAAACATGAATTACCAATATACCAAAGGCATAGTTTATGACATTCTAGGTGGTACACTTAGTGGGTTATTCAGTATAAAAAACCCATTTTATGTCTCATGATCATATTCCATATCTCTATATGAAATAATAATCATGCGGACCTTAACATTTTTTCAAAACCTATAATAACTCATGATGAACATCAATTAGGGATGACTCAATTCTATACTTTGAGAGGTCAATTATCATTTAACTTCATGAAATATATGCATAAAACATGAAATAATGATAACTTTGACAATTTATTTTGTATAACATGATGAATTTTATATTATTAAACTCTTTTAATAATACTAAAAAATCACACATAAGCACCTGTCTGATCATTTCCAATATGATAGACCACCATAGAGGTCTTATGTTTGATGAACTTTTATGTTTTTTTAAACTCATTACATATCTATGTAATTCTTTCCATATCTTTATGTAACCATATGATAAAACATCCCACTAAAATATTTTATTTATTAACATATATGTAGTAATATTTTTCGAATAATAGAAATAATTAAGAATCAAAATAATAATGTTTAAGTCTTTAAAGATTATATTCAAACTTCTTTACTTAACAACATCACATGTTAATATGTTAATAAATTCTACTATCAACTTAAAAAAATTTCTAAGTTTATCATAATTATCATGTAATTTTTCATTAAAAATTTCTTTGAGATCATTTGGTAACTAAATTTAAACCTTTAAATTAATATCTTTATTTACCAACATTCCCAAACCTCTTTTAGGATATAAAGTTACGTTCAAATTAAATTATACAAGTATAATCATTTATTTATTACACTTTAAATCTATATAAGTTTAAACATAATCCCACTATCCTCTTAGAAACTATATTATCTTTAGAATATCATGATAAGATACATAATCTCTTTTTTGTTAGTAAATAACACTTATTTCTATTAGTGGAAATATTTAAAAAATAAACTATTAACAAACATATCTTATATATATTTTTATATGTTTCAAGTAATATTATTAAAAGAAGATTTTATTCATTAAAATATTCCACATAAGGGTGGTGATATATCTTTCCCTCATATTTTAATAGATTACTTGAATAAACATTTTTATTCTAGATAAAACCCCTTTTATCCTTATCTTCTTTTCAAATATGTTATAGAATCTGATTAATCATGAACCATGTGCATAAAATCCATCATATCATATTTTTTATAATAATTCTTTATTTACAAAAAACTTCTCTTATCACATAATATGAATAATATGAAAATACACATTCATATGAGCATTAAAATAATCCTTTGTAATCAATTACAAGATATAACAACACTTTTCATCATCATTTTAATAAAAAATATAATCTATATCAATTTTTACCTTGATTTTAAAATCCTATATATTTAAAAAAGTTGTATAATATACATTTGGTATTGTATACCCTTAAAAATTAAAGAATTGATTCTATAAAACTAATACCTAGTGTGATTTACACATAGTTTCATAAACCCCTTTAGTTATATTGGATAATTCCATCCAATAAAATTCCTACCCTCTTTCTTGACATCTCCTTTAGGTTTTAATGACCAAGGTTAACTATTGGACCCTCCAATATTATTTTTTTGACTTAAACATTTACCCATTTGTATTATCAATATAATAAAAGAGCCTAGACATAACATGTATTTATCATTTATCCTCAATAATTTAAAGATATAGGGTAAATATTTATTGAAATCATTTATATTATTAGATACTTCCCAAAAATAATTCAATAATGAAATATATAGTCAAATTCTTAGTAGAAACTTTTAGTCTAACTAAGTAATTAACATGCCCAATAATATTGAGTAAATGAGTGGTGACTAATGTTCTTTCAGTTATTTTTAATTTAATTACTTTTAAACCTTAAGTGAATCATTATATGTTTCTCAAAATAATATAGATTCTCTTTTTGAAAAACATTAATATTTGGTTTCTTAGGAAGGGGTTTCTTTAACACATAGAATTTATCCTTCTTGCTTGAGAACTATTCTCAAGTTCCTATTCTAGTCTAGAAAGTTGATTCAATTAAGATTATATTTTACAATATTGATCTCAAAGTCATGTTGAATGATGATGATTACATTTATATCCAACAAAAACATTTATGTATAGGTATCATGTTTTACATTTATTCAATAAGGTCTTTTATTAAATATAAAACCACCAAAATGAAGACCCCTATTTAAATTCCATCATATCCATTAGTTAGAAAAAATCCATATTTCACAACATAATGAGTCTACTTTGGTATTTCTATCACCACTAATGTATTTAGGTAGGTGATAATTCCATTTATATCATATATGAATCTTGGATATTTGATCAAGAAAATCCTTTACAAATCCATTATATGGATAAAATCAATCATATTCTTTTGGTATCCTAAACTTTAGGGTTTTCTAGATAAGTGTAACCTAAAATATTTGAAAAATATGAACACTTAATCCTATTAGGGTCACCTATAACTTGCATGCATTACATAAGATAATTCATGGGCAACCTACTTTGAAAAAACCTAATAAGTTGGATGATCGATATCTTGAAAATTATAGATTTGAAAGGAATATAAAACTTAGTATTTTAAGGGTATTTATTATCTCATCATTTTATCTCATATATTACCTTTACATGTATGAATGCTTCTAATGATTTAGTTTTGAAACCTTATTCCTTACACTAAATAAATATATTTAAATGATATTGATGTGTAACTCTTCACAAAATTCAAATATTATGATACTAACCCAAATTTAATGCCAATTATATTTATAAATATCCAAATGTATCCCATTATTTATTGGAGACACTGAAAGGGAACTATAACGGTGTGGATTTTGACATGGTACTATAACAGCATGTGACTAACAACACCTATAGGTTATTGTAACTCTATGTAATTACAACCTTTGATTACTATATCATAATGGACTTATTATATGGTTGGTGGAATTGTAAAAATGTGGGTTACTATATAACTATGTTGATTTATGATCTCATTTTGAGAAAGGGTTTCAAAATTTGAGATTATATCCTATAATTATGCTCTTGAATTTTAGTGAAGTGTTACACCTCTCCGTTGAAATATGGATTATTCTCGATACACATAAATATTTATGTCTTTTGATCATATTATTGTTATTTTTTTGTTTTTCCTACCTTTACACTTATTCTGTAAATCATCAATCATTTTTTATCCATGTGTTTTCATAACTGTAAGCATGAAGAAACATGTAGCAAACCCCTAATTTTATAAAAATAGCCTAAGATCCTAGAATAACGAGAAATATTAACTAAAGAACCTCTATCCATGGTTATTTACTTAATAAAGACGTTAATTCTATCATAATTCTAAAACCTAATATGTATAAACAATATTTAACTTCTTAATTTAATCCTATAACCTAATACAAGATAAAACCAAGGTAAAAAGAAACTAAATTAATTATGAAACCTATCATGTAACTCTTTAAATGCATGAATGATAATTTAAATAAGTATTTTGAACACTTTAAAACTAAATCATGCATCCACTTATAATAAAAAATTTATATTCATGTATTAATCAGATAATAAACTAAATAAAAGAATAATTCATAAAGTTAGAAATGAGATAAAAAATTTATGAACAATTCATAAATAAAATAAATTTTAAACACTTCATAATTTAGGTATGATCTTATGGTCATTCCATAACATAAATAAACATGAAAATTTCATATTCATTTTAATATCAACTCTTTCTTATTATCAATTTACATGACCTTTAATATGATATTCTTCATATTATAAAACATGAGATACTTTATGAAAATTTTTATAGCAATATAAAATTTTCATATATTATGTAAATTTTTTACATAATTTAAATATCTCACATTTTATTTTATTTAAACCTATGATCAAATCAACCAAAACTTCTTTTTCCATGGTTTGAATAATTTTACAAATAACAATTTTTAGCATGAAAATTTTATATTTTATTTTATGAATAATTCATAAATCAATATAACCACTTATATTTAACCTCATTTTATAGTTTATAAACACTATAAAATATTTTACATTGTAAATAAAATTTAAACCTAGATAAAATATATCAAAATATTTTTGGCATAGTTTAAATCCCACTTTAAATTTGGAATGGTCCCCCATCAATGATATTTTTTTTTGAATTTTAACAAATATATAATTTTCATTAATATTCTACACACCAAGACTTTCTATGATGTTCACCACGACATGGTATTATCTATGGTTAAAACTCTTACCAAGGTAAAATTATGACCATTTTTCCTTAGCCAAGTCATTTTGATTAGACTATGGCATGGTGACATCAGTTGTGTCTGTTTTCCTAGATATATACAAGCAGGTAAACTACAATATAGGTAAATAGTATCTTATAAACTAACCACAATTTTTTGGAAACAAAAGTTTTATACAATTAGAAATTAAAAATTTTGATTAACCTAAAAATATCAGAGTAAAAAATATAAGTATAGTGGAAATTTAAGCTTTCAGAATTTCAAAAACTTTCAACAAGAGTATTTATGCACTATGGAAATAAGAAAAACACAAAAAGTTTTAAAATAATGTATGAAGTAAGGATTATAATCCTTAAACTTAAAAAGGGTATTTTACTAACCCCTTCTAATAAATAGAAATATTTTATTTTATCCCAAGTGGTAGGAGGATAAAAAAACCAATCCAGGTATCCCTGTTCCAAAATACCAGAATTTACTTGATTGGAAACACATCAGTAAATATATCTATCTTCCTATCATCATAATTCATAAAATTTAACTTTTTGGATGGTATCTCTATCATCAACACCCGTAATCCCTCAATCTTGAAGGATCAAGATAACTCTACCTTCCTAATGAAATCCCTCGATCCAGATAATCAACTATAACCCACTTCCATAAATTGGAAGTTCATGATCACAAATGATCATAACAAGCTATGTATTCCATATATAATCCCTTAATAATTTAGGATTGTAAAGAAAAAATACAATCAAAAAATGATAAAGATATTTATAATGAAAACATAACATGACAGTATCTCATTAAAAAAACTTAGAAAGAAAATACTACACTGATTGTAAGTGATCTCAAAAACAAGAAATTATAAAACTTTAAAACATTAAACTGAATCTATTTCTTTTGAATTCCTAAAGTATTTACTTATATTACTCAAATAAACAATCCTATTTATAGAAAATCCTCCAACAATCAAATTCTACATAATTTAGGATCATTTATAACTGCATTTAAAGATTCTTCATCAACTTTCCATGAACACATCATTGCTTCTAATATTTCAATTAAGTAAATCAATACCATTGTAGTGCTCAAATATATAGTAAAAAAACTTTTACATGAAATCTTTGATTATCCAAATTTTCTTTCACTTCATCTTAAAATCAAAAACTCTATAATTAAATTTACTATATTTAAATACTCTACATAAAAACAACTAAAATAAAAATTTCAAGCTAAATCAAGTTATTATTAATTGTATTTTTATTTAAAAAAAAGGATGCAAGAGATTCACAAACTCAACAATCTCCCCCTTTTTAAAAAATACCAGACCTATAGAAAAACTAATTTGTTTGAATTAAATTTTAACAAAATATTTCATATATATTATTTAAGTTCCAATGACATTTATTTCTCTCTTTTTAATCAAAATATTTTAAATAAACTCGTTAGTCCTAAGTAAAGTAAATCTCCCCCTTTGTTAAATAAAGAAAGTTTTATAAAATAAAATCTCCCCCTTTATAAAATAAAATTACTATATAATTTTTATCAAACTTACCCCCTTTGTGATTTTCATAAATAAAAATAAAATGAAACAAATAAAATTGAACTATATTTTTAAGAAAATACATTTTTGAGACTTAAAAAAAACTCCTTGAAAATATTTTTTTTGAGATTAACAAAACCCCATCTTTGGAAATTGATATATTTTTTGAGCTTCTTTTCCCCCTTAAAATTTCAATATGATCTCTTGAAATAAGAAATAAAGAAATTTATTTATTTTTAGATGAAGTAAAATTATTCATGTTTAAAAATATTATTTATAAATTAAGACATTCATGAATTGGAAAATAAAATCAAAACTTGGAAATTATAATTCAACAATTGTAAAATAATTTTCCCCTTAAAAAACAATCCCTATTAAAATTATAATTATCGATAGCTGAGAATATTAGAAATTTAAATAGTTAATTCTTTTATTATTTCAAGAAATTTTTCCATAAGAAAATATTCCAAAATATTTAATTATTGGAAATCAATCAGAGTATTAAAAAGAGTTTATATAATAATCAGAAGAAGATAAGAAAATAAAATTTTATTTTTTTGAAAGAGATTTAGTCATCATATTTTATAATCTTTTAACTTTATTATCAAGAATTTATGAAGAGCTTATGTAATCTTTCAATTATACTTGTAAATATTCCAAATCTTTATCACGTCCTATCAAAATATACTCACAATCTTCCAAAATCTAAACAAGTTGTTCTATATTTTGATATTGAGTGCCACTATAATCAAGAAAATGATGTATATAATCACCTTGATTATATTTATAATTTTCTAATTTCTTAATATTTTGGAACTGAACTTCACAATAAACTTTTAAATTTTACAATTTATATTTTATTTCAGCTTATTGGTATAAGAATTATTGTAATTTATGAGATAATTGGGCACCAAAAAAATTGGTTTGAAGAAGACTAAGTCTGGAATACATCTATAGAAGATTTGAAATCAAAAGAGTAACTTTATGCTTCTATTCAGCTATAGTTCCAATATTATTTTTCATCCATCCATTTATAGTACTATCTTTCATAAAAATTTCTTTAGATGAAATTTATTTTTGAGTTTTAACCTCTTTAATTTTAGGATTAACATGTAGTGTGACTTCTGAAAAAACTTTCTTTTATGATAAAGTTTTAAAGAAATATATAAGGTGAGAATATTGAGCTTCCTTAACTTTGTTAACATCCATTTAATTCTAATTACTAGAAATCATAGATTTATATTTATCAATATATGGTGAATTTTATTTTTCAACTATTGGAGACTCCCTTTATTATCTCTATAAATAAGTATCTTCCATAAAATATTTCATAATGTTTTCAACTTTATCAAAATAGAATATCTTCTATGATTCATATTTTGATAAAATTTCAAACTTAGTCTCACTTGAATATGATTGAGTATAGTATTTTGAAAATGAGTAATAATTTTCTTCATGAGAAGGTGATGGTTCAATATATTCTTTAATCAAGGATTCAATATATTCACAAAATGAAGAACAATTATTATATTTCTTCTTCTAAAGAGGTAGAACTAATGTCAATTTATATTTCTCTTTATTGACCACTACTTTATATGGATATATATTTTCCTTTGGATCATCAGTAGCGAGTTTTATTAAAGAAACTAGAGGCATTGAAACATGTGATTCTAATATTTGACCATATCTTCTAAGATTTTCATCCTACTCCTCCTCACTCTTTTCTTTCTCATGGGGTTTTGATAGAGAATTATTATATATTTTAAAATTCTTATTAGAATATGATAAATTAGTTGAAATAACTTATGATCCTTTTCCCTTTCCCATTGTTTCCTCTTTTTCAATAGATTTTCCATGCTTTTCTTAGAGTATTTATGTACTTATCGATGGAGTACCATCCAAAACTATTTCAAAAAAATTATCTTTATCTGGGTGATATTCCAACTTTATCCACAATATGGGTTTGAAATTTAATGGATATTATTTCCTTATTTCTACAAATCCAAAACCTTTTATACCTACTTTCATTAAATATTTCACAAGTATACAGTTTAATTATTGAAAGTAAGATAAAATTTTCATCTTTACCATTCTCATACGTATAGCTTCAATATATTCCCAAGTTAATTTAATGATATTAAACTTTCACATACCAATGAGAAAATTTAACACATAAAAATATTGAATTTTCATAGTATCTCGATCTACTTTTTTTTCAAAATAATAAAAACCTTGAACACTTTGAAATAAAATACTTATCTATGGAAATAAGTGATTTATCTTATTAATTTAATAATTTACTTGTAACAACCTTTCCAAAAATTGAATTTTAATAAATGTTCCATAAATATTTGGAAGTTTTTGTGAAAAAAACATACTTTCCCCTTCCAAAGGAATTTCTAGAGTGAATAAAAAATCTTTTAGTTACCTGAATTTTTTTCGTTGAACTTTAAAAGACATATTATTCAATCCTTCCATGTTTTTAAAAGAATATGATCCATAAAATTCTTAGAAAATACTTGGATACAATAACTCTCTAACTTAGGAGGGAAAGTAAAAGATTCCTAGCCTTGAAAGATAGTAACTTTCTTCAGTAAAGACTCATAATTATCATACCAAAATTAGTTAACAAACCTTTTAGAGACAATTTTCCAAGATTAAATTTCTTCAAAAAATTCCATTTCTCATAATAAAATACTTGGATAATAGAATTCCAAAAAACTATCACTTCATAAATAATAAAACCAATAAACTCCAAGACCACTTCTCTATTTATAGGAAACACCATCCAACATTGATCGAAACTTATCAGATAGTCCAAACTTCTTCATAGGAAAAATAATGCTATGATTCTTTTTAAACAATATAATTCTAATAAAAAATGATATTATTTTGATAAAAGTGAATTTATCAAATTAATTAAAATGTATCAAAATGTACTATTTTATGAAAACTAATATAAAAAAACATTTTTTAAAAGGAATATGAATGATTAGTACATGAAACTTTGATCCTCTCTAGAAGTTATATTTTGACATATGTGACATGATCTTCTTCACTTGAATATAGTTCCAAAAATATTTCAAAATTCAAGTTCTCATTGTCTGTAATAATAAATTAATAATGAGAGACATTGTAAGAAAGTTAGACAAACAATAAAATATCATATTATAAAAAGGAGTTAATATTTAAAGAAAAATTTAATAGCCATGTAATTTAAAATAAATAATAAATAAAATATCATGTATTAGTGATGTAAATTCATCTACCAATATACAATGACTTTACTTAATTAGAAATTTAGTCCATGGAAAGCTGACCTATTTAGGCCTGGTTGTATTTGAAAAAATTACCATTGGTAAATAAATCTATTTATTATGTTAATATACAGAAATATACTTCGATATAAATGATTAGGTTCTTCTAAATGACCAAAATCTATTTAGAGGATAATATATCCTCTAATGTCCTCCTTTCCAACACATAGTGAAAAAAGTTTTTCTGCTTGAAACAAAATAATTCTTATGATATATTAAACTTCTAGTGGATTTAATAACAAGTCCAAAAGTATTTATTTTTGGTATAATTAGACCATACATATTCTTGAATTATTTTCTTTTTATAGTAAAAATAGATATTAAATTTTTCAGACATTAAAATTCAGATTACATCTTAATAAAAAACAAATTGATCTTCCACAGAAGTAAAAAACATCTTTCCTTTATTCTAAAAAGTATAGGTTTAATTCCTCTATTTAATTGACTTATAACAAGCTTCGAATGATTTATAAATACTTTTACCTTTTCTATCAATAAAAACAATCATCAAAATTTGACACTTCATATCTTCCAATTTAGAATTAAAAATTTTCATCCATATTCTTCACATTAGCCAATCCATCTATAAATTTAGGAATATACTTATTTTATTCCACTAATTCATATTTAAGTTAACTATAATTGTTATAATGTTTAGAAAAATCCATGTTGGATTTATCATATTCATCTTTCATCCTCTTCCCTCTATTTTCAAGACTTATTACATACAAATCCATTTATTCAATAGTTGGGGAATTATCCCCATATTCACTTTTATCTTCTAATGTATAAGGATAATTTGAATCTAAAGGTAAATTAATAAGTGAAACAAAATTAACCCTATCCATGAAATATTTCTCATTTTTTGGAATATTGGCATAAAAACCCATAATTTTATAACTATTATCACTATGATATAAAGAAATATAGCCACTACTGATATTAAATGTTTCAATACTATAAAATTTTTATTTTATTTTCTCATAGAATATTTCTTTGAAGATTTTATTCTTCATATATTTAATTCATGATTATCCAACTGCATATGTCTAGACTTTATACATTCGTAATAGATAGTTTCTGATGAATATTTATTTTCATACTTCTCTATTCTATCATTATGATTCTCCCTCTATAAATTACTTTGAACCATGTATATATTAATTCTTCTTGAAAGATGATTTATTTCAACTTCACTAAACTTTACACAACTATTACCTCTATATATACGTAGTTTCTAATTAAAAGATCCAAAATTTAAATCTTCAAAAGTAGAAATAAATAAAAAACCACTATTATTTTATTTTTCAGCATCTATTTTTAATATAATCTTATATTTCATAAGGGTTCTGATGAAATCATCAAGGATCAACTTTTTAATATGTTTTTTATAATATATAACAATTCTCTTTGATTCCCACTCCTTGGTAAAATATCAATCACCCTCACAACCAACTGAAAATTCGATAGTTATTTCTCTCTAAGAGATTGTAAAATTTTAACAATTGTGATAATCTATTGATTCATTTGATAAAAAATTTCTCCAAATAATAAATCCAAAGCTTGATAGTCATCTCTAAGCATAGCTCACTTAGTCCCCAAAAATTTTGAAATTGTGAAATGTGTAACTTATAAATTCTTACAGATTCCAAATGATATTCTATATGAATAAACCTGATTGTATATGTTTTGTTGAATAATACAAAAAATATTATTCCTTACATGGAAATTTAGTTGGAATTATACCTTTTCTTCTTAAGTAAAAGTTGAGACTTATTTCTCTTGAATTTTTTAACTTCTAATCAATATAAGATAATTTTCAACTCTAGTGTTTATAACAAACATCTCCATTTTATCATACTGATATTCATAATATCTACCATTAAATATTAGTGGTATGTTATGTTTTAGATTATCTATGGAACTAAAATGTATTCCTACCATTATAAAGACACAATATTTCTATACAACACATTTAGTGTAAGGAAAATGATATTAAAACTATGAGAAACAACAAAAAAATTAAAAGGATAAGATTAGGTTTATTTTAAAATGTAGAGACAAGATCTTTTAATAAATATTTTCCTAGATATATACTAGCAGGTAAAATAAATGAGGGGGGTGAATTGTTATTTATAACCTCAAATTTTTTTTGGACACCTTAAGTTTAATAAAACTAGAAATTAAAACTTTTTATTAACCAACTTTTATTAGAGTAGAAAAGTATAAGCACAATGGAAATTTAAGCTATCAGAATTTCAACAAATTTTGATAAGAGTATTTATGAATAATAATAATAATAATAATGTAATAAAGTTATAAGAAATATCCGGAGTAAGGATTAAAATACGTAAAATCGAAAAAGTTATTTTTACCAACACCAACTTTTTAAAGGAGGTATTTGATTTGTTTAAAAGGTAAAGGGGGAAAGCCCCCATTTATTGAAATAAAGAGGATCCTTTTGAAGGGAAGAAGAAAGAAACCATTACAAAGACACACGAAGGATTAGAACAA
This sequence comes from Viscum album, assembly GCA_963277665.1. NCBI lineage: Eukaryota > Viridiplantae > Streptophyta > Magnoliopsida > Santalales > Viscaceae > Viscum > Viscum album. Next base: position 1,571,293,720 of record OY728126.1, read on the forward strand.
ACCATTTCTTCCTCACAGAATCCCTTGACCAGTCAATATCAAAACAAATCAATACAATAAAAAAAATTCTAAAGAAATTTACAATGAAAACCTCACATAGAGGTATAAATTAGAAAAACACCCAGAAAGAAAATATTATACAGTTTAAAAGAACTTTTATCAATAATAAGTTACACAAATTCAAAATGATCAACAAAATCCCTTTCATTCAAATGCCCAAAGTATGTACTCCTGATACTCAAAGTAGCGATACTATTTATAGGAAATCCTTTAATAGTTAGATTATGTGTTCTTTGGGTTTAGTTGTAACCACATCATAATATTATTCATCATCTTTAAATAAAATCATCATAGATCCTCATCTTTCTATGGAGTCAATCAACACTGCTACAATGATCAAACATCCTATAAAAAAACTTTTACAAAAACTCATAAATTATCCATATTTTTATACAGTTCATCTAAAAATTAAAAACTAAAAAAATAAATTTACTAGATATTCATCCTATACATAAAAAAACTTAAACAAAAACCTCAAGTTAAATCAATTTCTTATTAAGTGTATTGTGATTTTCAAAATAAAGGATACAAAGGAGTCACAGATTAAATAATGTCGTGATGGTCATATGGAATCATATTCTATATAAATCATGCCCATTCTTATTTTGATAATAATAATAATATTTTGTTTTTATTATATGGTTATACTATAAACCATGAATAGACTATATCTTCCATGAAGTAGGGACACTCATGGTTGATATTAACCACAACATGGTAATAAGTAGACCACATTATGGTCAAGTTGAAAAACGATTCTTTGTTTTTCATGATACTTTTCTATGAATATTTTTAATAATCTATGGTGTGGTGTTATAAATTTTAGAAGACCACAATAATTTTATATAACACTTATTCCATGGTTCTAAAAAATATTCAATAACAACACCCATTTTAAGAAGAACATTCCATAGAACCTAGAAATTAAATTTTTTTATAGTTTGGTCATATTTTTGAATAATAAATCCAAATGAAATAAAATAGTATTTGATACCATTGATAGATTTTAAAGGGGAGAACAATTATCTAAACACAGTAGAAAACATCAACCAAAACTAATAAACCATAGGTCTCTCTATTCATTTGGACTAAATATAAATAATGAAGAATAATGTACCTTTTATTTAATGATAAAAAATATATAATATTATAAAAATTAGATTGATAAAGATCACCAAGAATTAGTCAATGAACTCCTTTGTCTGAGGGTATCCATGGGTTGGATTAATTTTAAAACTTTTAGTAAGGATTCTCTCTTTATCATTGTTTTCTAGAACCTTGTTTAAAGAGAAAGATAACATTAAATTTGAGGTGTTTCACAACATTCATATGCCCACATATCACAAAATAATATCCAACTTATATATATATATTCAAGAGACCATTTTTATCTCAAATTTTTGGATATATTGGATGAAACGATTCATAAACATTTCAAAAGTTACAAAAGGTTCAAGTCTTGGATTTTCTATTGTGATTAATTGTATAACATTTAAACTATTAATTTGTATGTTCAAAATCCTTAAATTATTATAATATGATGATCTAGAATGATCAGTATAACTTACTGTATAATATAGTGTCTGATTCATGAATTATCACATAATACATACACTACCATACACAACACCATGACATAGAAACCCTCACTATGTCATGGTTCACACTAGAACTGACCATGAAGTATTTTAAAATGCTAATCCATAGTGGTAACTTTAATTAAAATTTCCAACATAGCTATCATACATTGTGTTGATCATCAGGTGATGATTATGTGAGGAGTTTGAACATATAACTTAATTTTTTAAACATTAAACAATTAAACCAAAAATAAAAAGCTACAAGTTATGTTGTAACTCAAGAAAAATTTATAAATTATTGAATTTAATATATCCAAACATTGAGAATCTAAGAATTATACTTGGATGAATATATGCATAGAATCATAGTTTGTGATTTGGGGTAACAGAGACACTATAAAACTCCTTAGGGCTGAAACTCTCTAGATATTACTCTCACTTTATCTTTAACACAAGGTTCTAAAAAACTACGTGTAAGAGAGAATCCTTCAAAACCATTGGGTGATTTTTATAGCCTAAGGATATATTAATTGGATGGTGTATATTGTATACTTATTAATGATATATGTAAAGATAGTTTATAAGATATTGGACAGATTTGAATCAATAGATATGAGGTACACCATTCACAATTTAATTATTTAGTAAAATAAAAATTAAAAACCTATGGATTCATATATTTTTTTGATTTTTTTTACTTTATTTGGATAATATTTATCTACTTTAAAAACCCTTCAACTTCTTTAGACTTCCTTATTGATAAGCCTTATGTTTTATCCATCATATAGGAGGAAAAACATAATATTGGTTAAGAAAAACCTATCATATTATCATAAATATACCCAACCACCCCATGATTCACTCCACCTAAAATTTGATAGAAGAAAATTATCAAATTAAGAAGTTTTACATGTGTGGTTACATGTTAACCTCATTTAATGAGGATTAATATAAACCTACACCCATAGCATAATAATGAACTAATGTATAACATTCCATATAGCATTCCTAATGAATCAACATAAAAAATAAATCACATTTGTATCTCATGAGTGAACTCTATATATTCATATGAGACCCTACTCTTTCTAAATCCAAATATTCTTGTAGGTATTTAAAATCAACTTAGTAAATTCCTATGAGATGATGATTATAACATTTTCTTGAAAAATTCATTGAGTGGTTGAATATGAATTGAAATGGATCTTACTTATCCACTTAAAAAATGAATTTGGATGATGGTTGTAAATGATATACTATGTAAATGAATTTATTATGATTTAAAAACTGGTTTTTGTTTGATTTTCCATGAAAAATATGTTGAGACTCTTCATTCTATTATCAAGTGAAGGTAAGTAAAGGTCCAATATATTCATATAATGGTAAGATGAACCAAAATCAATTTCAGGCTATCCTGGATGTCATACTAGGGATTATATACCCACAAAATAATAATAGAGATGATTAGAGTCATAATAAGGGAAGGTAATAGGTTTCTCCTACCAAGAATGAATTCCCTTCAACTCCTTCTTTTCCTCTCTTAACTATTAAGACACCAATTTTCCTCCCTCAAGTTTACTCATCTTTCCATCTAGGTTATAAGGTCAAAAAATCACTGACTGATGTCTTGGTTTCTTTATCCCCTTCTTATGATGCTCCTATAACATCCCTCAATTTAACACTCTCTCACGTGAAAAAATTAGGTTGGTTACTGGACCTCAAGCACGCCTCCCATAGGCCATAGGTTTCCAAATAGCAATGGAGGTGTAGGGAACATAGTGGGAGAGACTATTCCCTATGTTATAAAGTTCAATACAACAAAAATAAAAAAATATCAGAGTAATGGAAATAGTGGAAACAATACATCATAATAATGGAAGATAAAGGATGGACCAATTAAACCAAATAATAATAAACTATGTAATTTTAGGCTTAAATGTAACTAAATGAAATATTGAAATTCATACAGATAAAAAAACAAGATGACACAAATAAACTCAAAAGACCCCGATCCTAAATGCATAGTCGATCTAGTCTCTAAGATCTAATCCATCCAACAAGAAACAATCAACAACAAGGTCTCTTTCCCATTTCTAAACATGTATCCATGTAATCTTCCTGGGTACCAAAATGAGTACCAAATAGGGTGTGAGTATAAATTAGTAGGTTGACACCACTATGCCTAAACAAAACCATTCTGATAGTAAGTACATGAAATAAAGCAATAATCAAGAGCATTAATTAATCAATTAATACAATACAACAATCAACCTACTTCATATCTATGCCAAGATATCTTCAAGAATGTAGCACAACCATGCCAACTATAACCACAAGTCTAAGGCATAATTACATAACTAGGAAAAATCCCTTTGTATAATAATTTCAACATACCCAAACCAAGTCTTTTATATAAGCATTTCAGCATAACCGGGCTAAGTCCTTTATATAATCATTTCTACATAACCAGGACAATACCTTTATATAATAATTTCATCATAACTGGGCCAAGCCATTTATATAATCATTTTAGTATATCTAAGACAATTCATTTATATAAGCATTTCAAAATAACCAGACTAAGCCTTTATATAATCATTTTTGCATAACAAGGCCAAGCCCTTTATATAATCATTTCAACATAACTGAGACAAGCCCTTTATATAAGTATTTCAGCATAATTGGGTCAATACCTTTATATAATTATTTAATCATAAATCAAAAAACAAGTCATAATAGATATAATAACACAATATAATATCATAATACACAATGATCAATTCTTCCAATTACTATTTGTATTTCAACTACCCATTCATTCATTAAATTATATCGTAATTTTTTTTCATTCTAGTGTACACACCCATATCATATCAATTTTTACTAGTCATTTCAATAATTAATTAATCCATTTTCCAAGGTGAATTGATCATAAGAAATCACCTGAGGTTTCATTTCATTATAAAACATATTTTAAGCCCTTAACTAGTTCTTTATTATTCTAGGGTTGGCTCACCCTACAGGTAGCTGTAATCCAGGTCACAACACTATTGGATTCCAAATAGATATAAGGAATAGTCCAAACACATTATTAACATCACTCGCTATTCTGTTAATTAACATGCACATTGTTTCGGCATAATCACATAATATTGCACATACTTAAACAAATAGAAACAGACCACAAGGATTTTTTTAGACCACCTACATTTATCTGATGATTAAAGAAATGCTTCTAATAGGTAACTCTAATAAAGAACGAAGGTGATGATGATAAAGAAACCTAGATCACACAATATAGAGATCAAAACCCAATTCAATGGTGGTCAATAGATCACACCCTGATAACAAAGAACAAGAAGAAGAAAGGGGAAAACCAAATTGAAGAAACTCACCAGATATTAAAAGATTTATCACGACATCCAAAAGGGAATAAATTTCTCCAAAATTACCTTAAGTCACCCAAGTCTTTGAGAGAGGAGTTTTCACGATGAATGAAATAAAATCATTCACACAACATGGTTTAAAACTACTGAGTCTGATATTTTCATGAAGTGAAACCCTTTCATTATGTAAACTTCTAGATTTATAAGATATTCCAAAAAATAATTCATCATGGGTTAAAATAACCCCAATAAACTTTTTCATGATGTAAACCAGTTTCACATCTTTTGTCCAGCAACACCTTCAAGTCACGTTACATGTTCACAATATGAAAGTTTTTAGTAGAAAACTCTCAACCAAGATTCTATAGAAAGAACCCAAACCACCAATGAAGCCTTCCAAAACCATGAAGAACCCTTGTATTACCATGAAAAATTTACACCCAGACTCCATTAATTCAAACAAACATACATACCTGAACATTAATTCATTTTCCACATCAAATTATCTCTATACCAAAAAGGGAGTTTACTACCAAGGTTTATATAAGAAGGAAAACCCAAACAAAATAGGTTCAATGTAAAACTAAAAGTGGGACATACCTATAAAAATACGGGAGCTTTCAGATCCTATGCCTCTTTATGTGAATGGATTGGGGCCAATTTCTCCACCTAGTGTTTATGATAATTCTCTTTATAAGGATAATTAGGATGAGGGATCTAGACTGTATCTAGGTCCTTTACATTGATCTACTTCCTTTACCGAGGTTTATGATGATTAACCTTTATCCATTACTATGAAAAGGATTGGTGTAATGGGTTTGTAATATGTTCTTGGAAGTGAGATATCATATCCTTTGGTTGAGTGACATAAATATTTTGAATTACTGGTAAAATACAATGATGTGCAATTAACCAAATTTTATAAGAGGAAGAAAATTATCAAAGTTAAATTATATGAGGTGTACTAGCCAGGTATCACTATAGAATTCACTGTTAAATAGGAAATAGTTGATATGTTAGGAAGAGTTCAAATGCACCCCATCAGTTACAACCTATATCATATTATTAAATATTTATATTATTATTCAAGGGTGGATGCCACACCTCATGATCTATTGTATAATGATGTTCATTCATCCTGATCTATCTCTTCTATTTGATTTTTCACTACTATAAAGTGAAGTTTACAACCTATGCCTTTCCATGATGATCATTTAACTAGGGATAACATAAATATTTACATCCAAGGGTTAATTATAATTCCAATATCATGATATATTCAACATATATAAATGGATCATAAAGTGAAAATGACCTTGTATAACATGATAAAATTTTAAATTATTAAACTCTTAAGAAAATATTGATAAAACCATGTACATTAGTGTGATTTATATCACATACAAACACATATAAAAATAAATGAAGTTATGGTTTATTGATTTTTTAGATTTATTAAAACATTTTATATCCCTATTTAACACATTTTAAACCACTATTTAACACCTGCTACATCATTGTATATCCATACGACTAATTAACCTTCCCACTAAACTCTTTTAGTGAGAGTATATATTTGAAAAGAAAATATTTTAATAATGGTGAGATTAGGATTCACATTTTTTGTGTTTAAACATTCTATCTAAATAAATTAACATCAAAATTTCTAATATTATTATTTATTCAACATTTTTTTATAAAAATGGATAACACTGAGGAATATTTCAAAGAATACAAAATTTCTTTGAGATCACTGGTAATAAGTAATAATCTAAAATTTTATATGAAATTATTTAATTTACCAATATATATGATAAATTATTATAAATTAATTAGGATATAATATTAGAAAACTTTCACCTATAATTAAACCAATATCTCAAGAATAACCAAATCTGTAAAATCTGTTTAAATGTGAACATTTCTAAGTTCAATATTAAACTTCGACTATTTTCTTAGAAAATAAATTTATAAAAATATATAATTATCACTACACACAAGAATTTTTTTTCATAGAAATCATATATCATGTGATTTTCTTTATGGAATACCAAAAAAATTCAATGTTATATATTATATAACTTTTTTTCATCACATGTAATTTTTATTTGATAAAAAAATTAAAAATAATATTATAAATACAATTTTTTTTCATATTTTATTATTTAGATAAATTGTTTTATTTTGATCTCATAAAAATTATATTTTTATCCAATATATTGTTTTTAATACCATGTTATAAATTAGATAAGAAAATTAACTACGTGTTTCCATCCAAACTTTACTTCACTATAAAAACATTTTATCATTACATAAAATTCACTCCTCTTTTCATACAAGAGTGAATTAAATAAAATAATTTTTTTTATAAAAAAGTATCCAAAAAGATAAATATACATATCTTCTCTTGAATCAACAATCCTTACTTACACCCTAGACATTAACTACTAACTTACTCCATCTACCCTTATTTAATTTTGAACTCCTATATATATTCAAAATAATTTCATACAATATAGCCAGTATCATATACCCTTAAAAATAAAAGAATCAATTTCTATAACATTGATATTTTTTTATAAAATCTCCATGATATTTTTTACACCCCTTCATGCATTCTAAAAAATCCTATCTATAATGTCCAACCTTTCTACAATGGATACATTAAACTTCTATAGCTATACCCATTTATTTTATAAATAAGTTGGTGTGGAATCAATATAGTTTTTTCTTCTTCTTCATCTGGAAAAAACCTTAACCTTTCCCTTATATTCCATCATTACAAAATTTTATCTTGGACCTTCCATGTACAGCTTTACCATCCTCAACATATTAAGAAGATTTTTTTTTGTTAAATCCCTTCATGTTATAATTCATGATGAATTGAAGAAATCTATCCAACAATGATAGTATGATAAAGTTTATAATCAGACACAACCTGCTTTTTGAACCTAATAACTCCAAGACATTTATATACTCAATAATATTGAGTACATTAGTGGATATTCATATACCCTCATCCATTTTTGCATCAAAAAATTGCTTTCAAAACTTAACATCTCTTTTGTCTAGATTGATACTATTAGATCCTATTCAGGTTATTTATCATCCTAAAAGAATCTATATTTTCAAGTTGATTATTTAGTTGAGGATCCATGGATATTAACATCAACATAGAGATGTAAATATAGTCTTTATTATACGTTTTATAAACACCCTTCTCTACTATATTCTTAATAAGGTTCCTCAAGAAGAGGTTTCTATAATAAATAAAAATTTTCTTCTTGTTTAAAAATTATTCTTAAATTTCAATACTTGTAAAGAACATTTATACAATTTATCTTTTCCTTCTCAAATACTAATATCAAAGACAATTTTTATAATGAATTTTATTCAATTTTATTCATAATAAAAATATTTTTTTAGATGAGTGTCATTTTTTAAAAATACTCAATAATAATTCTTTTTGAATATACTTACACTAAAATAACAACGCCTTATTTTTATTATATCTATCAGTGGAAAAAAACCCATATTTCACTTATATCCGAGTTAGAAAAGGCTATTATCTTATGGATTTATTTATTTAATTAGATCATCATGTTAGTTTTATCATATATAACCCTTGGCTAGTTGACCAAATAATATTTTTTCCTAATCCATCTTATAGATTATCCTAACTCCATTCCTCTATACACCTAGATATTATGGTTACCTAACCAAGTGAATCCCAACATTTAAATCATGTATAAGTACTAAACTATTAGGAACACCTATATTTTATTTTACTTATACAAGATAATCCATTGACACTCAAATTTGATATGATCTACCCACACTGAATGATTGAAGTATTAAAAAATGTTCACTTGGAAGTAATCTCACATTTAGTATTTTTAATGGGTTTTACATTATCTCAAAATATTAATTGAACATAAATATCATGTATATTAAATCACATTCTTTCATTTTATGTATGCATGATCTATTTGATTTAATTTATACATATTATACTTATCAATAAAATTAACATATTTCAAACATGTTAATTTATTAATTTGTATTCAATTAATGATTTTTGTTATATTTCCATAATAAAATTTTAATTATAATATTTATCACATATCCATATGCACCACAATGAAAATGGTAATTGAAACTATTTCATGTAAAGGATTAAAATCATAATCAAATTAAATACTACTTAAGAGCACATATAGTGTGAAATATAAACAAACCCAACTATCTAGATAGAATCGTAGTCCTTATCCTAGTGAAAGTATAATCAAAATTTCCACTATTCATAAATCAATATTCAAGAGTGATTCATAGTTTCAACATGATTTTAACTCTAAAAATATAAGAATAATTATAATAAAATTTTTACTTTTGGAATCATAACCTAAAATCACTAACCTTATTTGAAATAAATTAAATCCAATGTCATATATAATAGATATATTCTCTAAATCCCTTATATAAAAGTGTATAATATGTACATGTCATATATTATGACATGCATGAACTAAAGGAATATCATATGTGGTACACACTATTAAAACATACCATGTTTTTAAATTTTTATACATACTAACTAATGTAACAATTAAAATAGGGTCAATCCTATGTGGAGAATGTGTTTAGAAACTAGTGGTAACTTTATTTAAGGAATGATTAAGTAGATCATGTTTTCAGTGTGATAAAAAATAAAATTATAAAAATTAAACTATTTAAATAAACTAAAACTAATCTAATGGAAGGAAGTGGAGATGGAAGTGTTAGAGTTAAATAATCCTAATTAGGTTCATGCGATGCTAATCATTTTATTTCCACATATAATTGATTATTTATTTGAATATCACAAATTCCAAATATAATTAAAATGATATCAAGTCTCATTCTCTAATGTTAGTTAATACACTAATTTTTTATGTAAATAATCTAGCATTTAATATTTTGATTTGATGAAAAATTTACATAACATTTTAGAATCAAATAACTTAGTGTAATATAATAAATCATTTATCACAATGTTGAGGTATATATATATGCTGATATTTATTAAATAAGATCAATTTTTATGTATCACTGTGATATCCCCAAACCCTCACTCCCAGATCCGGTGCTAAAAACATATTCTTTATATTTCAGGCTTCAATACCAATAAACATGACCCAATTTCAACCATCGAAAACTTATAACATCAAATAGAAATATTTCATCACTTATATACCTAATAAACTTTTAGGTTTATAGTTTTATATAATTAATAACAACTATTACATAATAATACCCATGTCTTCAAGTGATCATTTTCCCACTAAAAAAGTTCTTTATAAAAACATGCTTGCTTTGTTCAAGGTAAATTCAATATTTGTAAATATAAATTTATTAACCTTTATACTCATAATTAATCCCTGTGAAAAATAATTTGAAAACATGGGATGGAAAAAAATCTCAATAAGGTATATATAGAAAAATAATGGAAACTAATTAGTCCATTTCAAAACCATGGGGTTATATAAGAGAGTTTTTCCTTTAGGATAATAAAATTTGAGTTCAAATAATAATTTACTTACACATGAATTCAACTTTACTACCCAAACTTTTTCATAAAATATTTTATAAGAAAACAAAAATGAAAAATCATAATAATGAGGGTTTATTAGAAAACAAGACAACCCTTGAAAAACATTTTCTTAAAAACATACATTTTTACCCAAAAAGTGCATAATCACTCATATAAAAAAAGATCATTAACATACATTATGAAAAAAAAATATTTCCATGAAAAATCACTAGAAAGTATGTAAAAATTATATAGGTAACTTGGGACATAATTTCCATATCAATATTACAATTACTCTTAAAAATAGAATATCATACATGGTAAATTCTAATAATCTCATAGGTGAAACCTATATCCGATTAACTCCATCCCTTTACCCAATGCATTGGAGGGGTATATCAGGATCAACCATCATCATGAGATATATCGAGCTCCCTCTAAATCATAAAAAATCTCCAAGAGCCATAATATAATAATAACACATGAAATATTTCATTTTTACCATCATACCCATACAAATATTCTTTTCATGCATAAGAAAAACATTTCCAGATTACTAAATATCAATTCAACTTAAAACCCTTTTTGAAAATACCAAGAAAAAAGGTAAGAAAATTTTTTATTTAAATGAAACATGAAATATTTTAAAGTAATACAAACATAAAATAATTTTTTTATTAGTGGGAGAATCCATTGACACTGTATATATTAAAATAGAAGATTTTTTTTTTATTTTAGTAAAGAAAGTTAAATCATTCCATATAAAATATATAAAAATATTCCTTCTGAAAACCATTGAAAAAAATTCAAAAGAGACATAAAATATCCTTATAATTCATTTATTTCCATATAAACACATACATAAAATAATTTTAAGAATATGGACATGGAGGAAAAATATTTATAAGGAAGTGTCCATTATTACATGATTAATTTTGAACTAATAAAAAATTAAAGCAAATAAGTTGGAATGGATTTATAAACACTTTAATTTTAGAAATTAATGATAAAATAAATCTATAATGTAGTTTATACATCCAAAAAATAAAACATTTAGTAAAATATCTTAAGTCTCAAAGAAATGGAATTGAGACTAAAAATCCATTACCTCATCTCCCAACTTCCCATGTATATTCTTTAACTCTTATTTAATGAAATTATATTAATTATTTAATTTATTAATAAAATTTTACAGGTTTAATATCATATTATTAAAACATTAAATTCATTTATTCAATGAAATATTTACTTACTTAATCGGTTAAGTGCACGCCGTGTGTTTTGAGGACATTCGGTTCATAGTTTCAAAATGACTTCGGTATGTTGACCATGGTAAAAAATGTAACAATTAAATAATATTTATAATAATAATCATGAAATAATTATCATTTTAATACATTAAATACAATTTTATAGCCATCCATGAAAGGTATATAAGAAAAACTAATCACATCACTTCATGGAGGTGGTAATCCACACGTACGCATGAATGGCGTTATCATTTTCCAATGGATGGAAGGGTAAAAAAATAAAAGAAATATTAGCCTTATAAAATTATATTTAGGTCATAAATATCATACATATACATTAAATCCATAATTATAACTAGCCATGATAGGCGGTGATTGAAAATTAATTACATCAGTTTGTGAGGCGGTAGTCCGTAATACACACGAATGATGGTTTTGTTTTCCATTAAATGAAGTAAGAGATGGATGAAAGTTAAAACATAAACATAATAACATCTTATTATGGATTTGTTTCAAAAAATCAATAGGTGACATGGAAACCCTCAATGATGCAGGTTCGGTTGGGCCTGATGGTTGATTGTGGGGGGCTTGACATCTTACAAAATCATTGACATCAGGTCATTATCGTTCTTAATGGAAACTACCAATGGTTTCTTCACCCATAATTGGGTATAGATCTACTTTCCAAAGGCAGGTGATTTATTGGGTTTTCAAACCCAATGACACTTAGGGACTTTCATTGGTTTAGAGGATGGGAGGTTAGACTCATCACACCCTTTTGAGTGGAATTATTGTATACTTTAGGACTCTCTTATAAATTTAATATATGTTCGTGAATCTCTCCCTAATCCCAATATGAGACCATTTAACCTAACAAAATTATTATAGGTTAATTCTCTTTATATTAAAAATAAAGGGAATCTCATAGATGGACAAAGGAAAAGGGATATCATTAGTGAATCCATCTGTATATATCTGAGGTTATTCATCCATTTCTATAATGATGAGTAGCTGATTTATATACCGAATCCATATAACTAGATGATTCAAAATATGCTACCATATAGGGAGGCAATTTAATATTATGGGTAGGGGATTGATCCATTATGAGGAATCCTATATAATAATTATTGCAGTAATCAAACCCACATTGTTTATTAAACCCATGTAGTTTAATGTCATGCAGAGAAGAAATATATGTGGGCACTGAGGTAATGAATTCTTAAGATCAATTCTTGAGGATATGTTCTATGTATCCTAGTTATATCAAGAATGGTATTTATAATATCTTGGTGGATTTCTCAATATGACAAGAGATTTGGTAGAGAGATCATCCCACGAGAATAATTGGGTCATAATGGTTGAAATATTGGAGACATGGGGATTACATTGAAATAGATGTTTATTTGAACTTAGGCCTTATGAAGGCTTCCTATGTATCCTGATTATTACAGGAATCATAGTACTCATAGTTCAATTGATCAGGTCTTACAATTTGAAGTTTCCCTTAATACCAGGGATTATACACTAAGGTTTCCCTAGTATTCATAGAGGTTTATGGTGTATATGATATAAATATTGCAACTCCCTAAGCCCATGTGAGCTATGATCGTTGTGATAAACAATGAATGGTAAATAATCAATGTCATTTCTTGCAGATGTGGGCATTATGTTCAGGGAATTACCTTCTAATGGTTTATATGGATATCATGCCATGGGTTTGTGTTCTAAGTATCTTGGTTATTGGTAGAATCAGAGTTATCATAGTTTTGTTGATTGGGGATTACACTCTGACATTTCCCTTATATTTGGGGATTAAACACCAAGGATGGAAAAAGTTATCAAATATGAGTATGCCTTTGCGACCTGTTCTATTTTCCCACCAGACATGATTTTATTGTTTGCACGACATTCCTTGATTTCTTTCTTAACACGTCAGAGAGTGTCTATCTGACATGTCAAAAGAAAATTGCATAATCCAGTTAACTCATTTGAGGGACTTCACATATATTGGATGGAATTTATGAGGGTTTTAATATGATCAAAGATGAATCATCTATAGGATATTGCAAGACCTAGATGTTTTGTCCCGGAAGCCATTAGATACACTCAACTGGTTTGTTTAGAGGGTGTCACATGATCCAGATGACTTTCCCTGGTGTCGTCACAATAGATGACTGACACACATAGAGGGTTTAATGAGAGTTCATAGGGTGTCACATGTATCGGTCGACATGTATGGATGGTATCATGAACCTGGATGACATTCCTGGAGGACAATGCGAGTCACAACTGACTTGCTGAGATATTACCGTGAGACTTTGGCTGACATGAGTGGGTGTCGTTATTTGAGTCAGGAAACATGCCTGAAGGAAATCACAAGGTTCATTCGATGTAACCAAATGGATTCACAAGACTAAGGTGGCACACCCTGGAGGGATCGTGTAACTTGCTCTAGTATGTCCATAAGACTTCACATGTCCCAAATAACAAGATGAAGGTGCGTCGCGAGATCCGGGCGACATGTCCCAGTGCTTTTGCGTGTATTGGATGGTTCATACAAATCACATGAGGGTCAATGAACATGTTTTTGGATTAAGTATTATGACTTTATTCTTTTTTATAGACCTTATATTTTTAATTCCTTAGTTTTATTTAACATCAGTTTATTTTAAGTATCACGTGATCTAGCAGACATGTGGGATGTTCCTAGTGTGTCTTTCCAGAAGTCCTTCATGTGATATATAAATTGTATCGTGAAATTATTTATGCATGGATAATTATCGGTCTGTCTATGCACCAATATATTACCTGATGGGAGACTTTCTTATTGTGAGATCATCTACTCCAAGAAATCCGCTATGGCACTTGGGTGTGCTGATGCACCTAGATGTGAAAAATCCAACCTTCATCCAGAGTGTCACAGTCATGTGTAGTGGTTCATTTTCTATGATGGGGTGGGGAATTTATAGGCCTCTCTTCCTTGTTTGTTCACCATTTTCACGACATATTTTCCATAAATTTAGGTCGGAGTCGGCAAAGGGATCTAGCACCACGCTTCTTCGCGAGTCTCTACCATGGATCATTCTGAGGGTGTCGCCTAATTTTCAGTGACCACAAGTCCCTCCTGTCAATGCTTCCTTTATTGAAAGGAATTCTCATGATTTTGGTGAATTTTCTAGGAATTTCATGAGAGAAGGTTGATTTTTCAATGGGCCTTCACGGAATCAGGCTGACTTTTCAAGGAGTCTCATAGGACCATGCTGCAGACTTCCTTAGTACATCTTAAACATTTTACGACTGTAAGAGGTTTCTAACTCCTCCATCTTTTATTTCATTTGTTTTATTTTACAAAGGTTGAGGGTCATGCGAGATTTCATGAGTAATGTAAAAGAAAATTACTCTATCTCTTGGTGATGCGTCACATGACTAGAAAAGGTTTTATGGGGATGTGCAATCATTTCATGAAAAAAATCTATCCATTTTCCCTTAGGGAGCCAAATGGGGGGGGTGTGAGGTTTCCTAGACATGCCTGAGGATCTTTGTGTGATGAGGGTGACACACCGATGGGATTCCACGAGAAGAGGTGGTTATGTCACTGGAGTATCACGGTGTCTTGCAGACTACCAGGGGTTCTTTGTATGTCTTTTATGACCGCAGGAGTCTTCTTCCTCCTCCCTTTTTATTTCCATTGTTTTATTCTACAAAGGCTCGAGGGTCTTTCAAGTTTTTTTTGGATGTTTTCAAGGACAATTACCCTTCCCATCGGTGATGCATCGCAAGATATTTATGACCTAAAAAGGCCTCCTCATTTTGGATATTTACCTCATATTTTCAAAGTATTTTTTGGATGGGTTTTTAGGAATTATATGATGAAAAACTACGCGGCCTAGGGGAGCTTATCCGGCTACCGGTGCGCGACCACTGATTGTTCAGAGTGCCTTCACAAGATAATTAGGGCTTGTTGAAAGGGGTTTTGTGGGTTCTATTATAGGTTATATTCTGGATTTAGAGTCTTCATGTGACCTTATAACGGTCACATGATTACGAGTCCTTTCAAGGCTCACATGATTCATAGGTCTTGACCACCTTCTTCTCCCTTTAAAATTGTGGGGAAAATAATACCCATATTCAGTTATTTCTTTCTTTGTGAATTTGTCGATGCTCATTTGGTAGACATCAAAAAATTCCCCCCTTCAGAAGTGATGTTCGTGAGGACAAGGTCTTAGTTATGAGGAATGTAAATGCCTGCTGAGTCTTTAGAGGTGTCTCAAAATAGTGTCTTGGGCGACATTTAGTCTTTTGGGTGATGTTTGGTATTCCATGAAATTCCCTATATATAGGGGGAGGATATCCATTCATCTCATCATCTACCACATGTTTAGAGTACTATATTCTTTACCTCCACCATTCATCTTCATTGAAAGACTGTTTCATGAGACTTGATCGTGATACCTACTCGCAAACCTTTGCTGAAATCTCATTCCATGAGATCTCCTTCGCAAGACCAGATTTTCTCAAGCACCTGCTCGATCCAACTACAAAACATACTTTGATAATTAATTAAACTTATACCGTGAGGGATGAAATTATATTAAGGGTTTAATGGGATCTACTGGATCAATCATATGATCAATTTATTATCATGCAATTCACATGACTATGTCCAGGTCACGTGATTGCGAGTCTCCAAAGGGGTCATGTGATTGCGCAATCCCCTATGGGGTTATGCATCCCACAAGACCTTCTGGTTTTAGGTGATTCACGAACTTATTATATGGTTAAATAATCCCTTATTGATTTATATGATACACATGATGATTTTGGTATATATGCCTTTTCTTTGAAAATATTTTATATTTTATCTGTCTGATATATACCACTCACTCTTGTTCAGATGGCTTCTAGTTCTCACCAAGGTTTCTCAACTGAGTCCAATCAAAGGGCCATGTTTTCAAAAAATTAAAATGTTGATCCATGATATCACGTGTATACTGATAATGAGATCTTGAAGAGGTTACTCTCATCCGAGCTTTAGAGGTATCCCTTATCTCACAAACTTCCTTTGTGTAGGTTCAATTTGCTGGGTGATGGTACCATTCATACTCTAGAATTTAACTTTACATCTTGATGGGTGTCAGCCTCTCTCTATTGTGTTCAAATGATAATCACCAAGGATAGACAACTAGTCACAACTCAGTCCCAAGGGTTATCTTACATATTGGAAAAATTTCCCTTAGGTATAGATGGATACAATTTTACTCATCAGCTCATCACTCAAAGTTACTCGCATATATTTTCTTCCTCTATAAACAATTCAAGCAGTGGTTAGAGTTAAAAATGGGATATTCATCAAAGTGGTAACTTTTCTGATCTGTGGGTGTGGTCATTCTAGGTTATACAAAGATTATTGGAATTTACAGATCATTTATATGTGGTCTATCTTTACAAAACTGTGTGGATATCCCAATTCATCATCTACTGCCAACTCAATTTTCTCTAAGAAATTATTAGTCGTTGGTGTCCTAGAACCAACAAATTTCGTCTACCCCATAGTGAAGTGGGAATTAGCCTATGGAAAATCTACCAAATGGGTGGTATTCCCCCTCTTTAAGATATGTATGATGAGTTTCTCCCAACTATGGATGTTTGGGATGACCCCTCATAGACTCCCTCTTTGGTGAAGTAAATGCTTACCATTGTAAAGGATAAACTGGGGAATGAGATGACGATGTGCTCTCTCATTTATTTCAAGGAATATATCAATATTTTTCTCTACTGTAGTGGGGTCAGTCCGACTGCCATACGCCCTCATCAGTGCCCTTATCAGAGGGTCCATGACTATGATGGATCATATTGGGACATCTTGGAAGTTGGGGACTGTACCTCATGGGAATATCAAGAGAAATCAAATATTTACCATGATCTTAGGCTGACAGGATTTATACCCATGTTTTTGAATGGATGTATTTTCCCAACTGGGGATACACGTTCAGGGATCCATGTCAGCACGCTGGTGATGATGTAATGACTTGCAAAGTGGAAGTGCCTCAATTTGGTAGAGTCAGTCCTTGTGTGCCTTTATCATCTCCTAGGATATATTCAATAAGGTATCACCCCTTATAGGATCATTGGTCCTCTCCACTTTCTTTTGGGATAGATAGGGGATCAATTTCATTGTTATAAATAGTACAATGCTTCCAAAATCCTTGATTCCCTATCCCATCCTAGATTTCTGAACATCTATGGGGCCAGGGCCATGTCTCTAAGCTCTCCTGATGTTAAATATGCACCAATAAAACCTGATATCTTTGATTTTATCCTCTATCATGCACCGAAAGGTCTAATTATTGATGAAGGTAGCAGTTCCCTTGATAAATGGTCTTATATGATCTCTCTTTAGGATGAGTTCCTTGTAGTTTGGGTGGATGAGCTAATTATCTGTGAGCCTTATACACCTTATTGATTTTCTCATTAGTTTGGATACATCCACAGGGTCTCCCATCTTCTCTTGGTTATCTTATGAGGAGAAAAAAATCCTGGGCTTATCCATCGGTTTTTGATGATGCTAGCATGTGAATATTCTAAGGCTGAGATCACACTTCCAACTACTAATGATCCCACCTTTCTTACCTAGGATTATGCCCTGGATTGGGTAAGAACTTATCTAGATGTTGTGTTAGGCTAGCTGGTCTATCAAGTGGACATGACTTTTTCCTCACCAACCCCTCTTTCTGTGAAGATGATGGAATTTATTGAAGACTTGGGTGAGTTTTCAAGGAAGAAACCTCATTCCAGTATTGATTACCTTGATATTGGATCATAATCTATTGAGGAGGTTATTCCTTTATTACATTCCACAAATGATATGACTATCTAGAGAAGATAATACGGGGCCTCTTCTCCCTCTTTCCTACTAACTCAACTGATCATTACTCCCCCTACCATTCTTGCTTCACTGGTCACAGAGGCTCAAACACAATGATGGATGATCTAGAAATAAATTAATTTTTTGATTAATGAGACTCCCTTAGAAACATTTTGTGACCAAGGGTGCCATCTCTATTAGTTGTTTTATGGCTTGGGGGCAGATGGTTTTTATTGATAACCAATATATAATATCATAATGAAAATCATATCAACTCAATGAGGTATGGCCACAAGTGAAAGAGATTTGAACAATATTGTAGATGAGGATCCCATTTCTAAGAAGATGAGGGAGAATTCATAGGTATTGGAGTAGGGTCCTCAATTGATATATGAACTGCAATCTCATATGGAAACTTGGAATACGTAGATATAGAGATGTGAGAAGATCATTTCCCATTTGAAGTCTGACCTTTCAATATCTCCATCCTCATTGGATACTTCTCAGAAGAGAGTCAAAGAGTTGACTACTTTGGTTGAGTCTATTCATCCTAGAGTAGAAACATAAGATATGGGGAGAGTGACACTCCAACGTTCAATCAATGCTTCTTTCTAGACTCTTACCGACCTTTTCAACACAACCAATTGAATTTTATCATAGTTTGACCTTTACAGTGCATCATATTTTTGATAAAACTGAAGAGAGAATCCAAAATATGGATATTACTCCTCCCTTTTTTCATATTTTAAATGAATTAACTTCCTTAACTTTCCACATTACTATTCAGTTCTATTTCATCCATGATAAGCATGACATTTCATTTTCCTGAAATTATATAAATCACTAACGATACCCATCATTTGAATAATATCAAGTAAACTTAAATGTATGGATTTAAATATTTAAATCATAACAGATTCATTTCAAGAAAAAATCATGAATTCCCACTAACATAATGTTCCTTACAGATTAATCTTTTCCAGCTATCTTGAGATCCCCTGACTCACAGAAGGATATTTGGGTAGAATGCATGTCTCAGAGAAAGAGTGATCTATATTTCACCAAAGATGATAGGTCTTTCTAGAGTCACTTAATTGTGATAAGGATATGTAGTGGGAATTAAAATATTTTAGAGTCTAAATAACTACCATTCTATAGATTATATTATTTTAGATCATACATGATATTGCTTTAGTTTAGGGTCTTTTAGCTCAGACCCACCATTGTTCTAGTTTTATAGTATTTTAGCTCAGACAATTGTGTATTGTAGTTTAGAGTCTTTTACCTAGAACATAATATTAATGACCATGGAATATGGTGAAGACATGCTGGGAAGAACCTAAAACACACTGAGGTTCTAGGTTCTGCTGTGGTGTTGCTAGGGATCACAAGGATTGGAGTTCCTTTCTTTCAAGGAAGATATGATTTTAATTTGTGAGTTAAATACCTTATTCATCGATAGCATGTCCAAGAAAAGATGATCTCCACTATTTTCCAAGGTTCATGGAAGATTTATGGAAGTAATATTGGTTTTGGAAAAAATACTAGGGATGATAGGTCCTCCTGAATAGGTGGGGTGTGGGTGATGTAATTCATAACCCACAAACTTGAGTCAGTGAATATAGTATGGAGAAGACATACTGGGTATGTCCCATAACACTCTACAATTTTAGGTTTTACCTTGGTGTTTTCGAGGATCACAGGGATTATAAATCCCTTTATATTCGGCCAAGATTTCACTGGTTGGTGGGTCTCAAGCCCTTCTGTGTCAATCGCATGGCAGAACCAAGATATCTATTTTCTTTTCCAAGGGCCATGAAATATTTGCGAAGACTCAATCATCTGACCAATGAAGTTGGGTATGGAAAGAAGGATATTCAGGAAGGGTTTTGGAAACCTAAGGAAGTTCATCTCCTAATTATGAATCTTGATCCCTACAACCTGTGGTTTTGAATCATGAGGTGTGGGCCATCAAAAGGTTCGAGAATGGAGTGCCACATCCCTGATTTGAGAAAGGGTACAAAACGGGGTGACATAACATTGAGGATGTCGAATACACTTTAATAGTCCGGTTATAGAAATTGTAAATCATGTCCCATGAATATATAAGTTAATTAGAGAGAAATAAAATTGGTGGGTACAGGTCAATCAAGCCTATACTATTCCATGAGGTCAGAATGATAACTCCTGGATTTAAGGGGGGAATTCCTAGGATCTGATGGTCCATTTGGCAGAGAGAGTCTCTGTTACTATCTTGTTATGGAGAGGTTGTGTTATCTCACACTTTAAAATAATGAAATTGTTTTATGAAATGTGTAATACTCAAGAAGGGTTTGATCACCCTAAAAGTTGTTTTACTGCCTAGAGAACATATTATCATGGAGAGGAGATGTGAAAAACCATTACTCTAATTTTTTCCTGGAGTGGAGGGTCCAATGAGCATAACACAACTTTTATTAGGGATACAATATAGTCCCTAGGAGCTTTATTCCTTGTCTATTTACACCCTAATTTTTTCATGAACTCTGTAGATGAAGAGTTTAGTGAGCGAAGACTTATCTTTTTCTCAGGAATCACTTTGAGGTTTTTCAACCTTACAAGTTTTTGTTTCTCTTTCGATAGTAGTTTAAGGTATTGTGATTTGGACCATCATAGGCTAGATATTAAGGTCATACATCTTTGACCAAAGTACGACCAGTTTAAAGTTGTGACACACATGGACTTGATATGGGGGGAATTATATAAGAACCAAATTAGGATACCTAGGGTCAATAGAACTCCAACATCCTTATGAGAAGGATATGGAAATGTTTTAAATCATTAATCTAAGTTCCTAGGTCATGAGTAATGATATGGGAAAATCATACCAGGGATGACCCAAAATAGGACGAGGTGCTGGGTTCGGCTGTGGTGACATCATGATCATAGGAATTAGAAATCCATTTATTTTGGGCCAAGTTGTTTCCGTTTGGTGGGTATCAATCCATTATATGTCAATAGAGTGTCCAAATTGAGAGATATCTTTTATTTTCCAAGAGCTATGAAAGATTGATGGTGACCTGAGGTTTTCAAGACATCAAGTGTGGCACATGTATTGAGGTGATTTTAAAAAATGTAAGAAGCATCTCATACTCTAGCTGATCAGGGTAAGGCTCTTGTGGTCCTTTTATAAGGAATGAAAAATGGGCGATGTCCTACACATTTTTTCATCATGTAGTGGAAATTTTTTCTATGCAGTTTAACATTATGCAGTAAGGACATATTTGTTGTGAAGTTTTAATGTTGTGTGTCTAGGAAGTTTTCCTTGCAGTTTAACGTCATGCAGCAAGGTATCACTTCCATGTAGTTTAACTTCATGAGGTAAGGACACGAGGAATGACATGAAAGAATGGAAATGTTACAGTTGATCCCAAATGTGGAATTCTAAGTTTCACTATGTATCTCATGAAAATTATAATCAAACCACACATAGTTCTGAATTAAGTTCCCTGCATAGGTTTGATCCATACACAAAGAGGGGGGCATTTTTATATCTATTTGTTGTGATTGGGCCCGATGTTAGAAATATAGGCATCACTATGTATCCTATGGGGAAAGGAATCAAGTCACACGTAGTTCTTGACCAAGAAAATCTCTCTTCGTAGTTTTGGCCCATACAGAGATGTGGACATTGTTTCTGTTGATTTTTTCAAATGGACCCGATGTTAGAGATCCAGGAATCACTACATATCCTATGATTATAGGGATCAATAAACACATAGTTTTTGAGGGAGCATGCAGTTTTATGTCATGTGACAAGGAAATTGATAATTCAGTTTAACTTCATGCAGAAAGGACTCATGGTATGCTTTTTTATGGTCCTGCATTTAAAGACTGTGATGGACCCATCATGTACTTTCATGCCTTGTTTGTGCAGGGAATCTTTTACTGCAATTACTAAGCTCACGTGAGCTGTGGCCACTGTGAGAAACAAGTAATAATAAGGTTTTCTCTCACAATACAGAGGTATTTAAGGGTACAATAGAAGAATTATTTATCATGTAGTGGTTAGAACAAGATATAGTATTGAGGTTTCCCTATGTATCTCATTGAAAAATGAGAATCAAGTAATATGTAGTTCTTAATGGACCGTGTAGTTTAATGTAATGATGTGATAAAATTATGAATGAAATATAAAATCTTGAGACAAGGACATGGATCTACTGACATGAATGAAAAGGAAGATTGTGGCTAGACCCAAAACTGGAGTTTTGGGTGTCACTACGTATCCTACAATGGTGGGAATCAATCTGTACATAGTTCTTGGTGAACCATGCAGTTTAACCTCATGAAGCTAAGATGAAATTTGTACAGTTTATCATCATGTGTCCAGGACAAAGGATACTGTTCATTTTAAAGTCTTTCTGTTAAGACTTGAGGGTTCTTAATGATAGCTATGTAAAGTATTTCTTGAGAAATCCTATATTTGTGGGAGGTGTGACATACTCCCTATCCATGGTGTCCAATGAGTAGGATCCATTATGATAGAACTTATATATGACATAAGGACCTTAACACTTGGGTTCTAGTTTTGTAGGCTTCTTCACAAGTATCATTGGGGTTTTGAGAGTTAGGACCAGTTCTCATTAGAGGAATGAACGGATGTGAACCCTTTTATTAAAGGCTCGTGTGATCCGATTCTGATGGACCTAAAGGTTGTGTAGTGTACACAACCTATTATCATATAGTTGTTACAATTCATCTATACACTTTTGTGATTGCTCATCATATGAGAGCTATCCATAAATGGCTATTCAAAGTGAAGGAAGCTATACTTCTATTCATAATACTTCCTCAGACCCCTACACTAATGAGTATGGAATTTCTTATGTAGCAGTACGCGTGGTGGTATAGTAGGCCCATAGATCATTGAGGATTTTTTATAGCCAAGATTTATTATCCTTGTTCACCAACTTATAGAGTATATTCAATAGAGTGTTATTGAAGGTCTCCATTTCTCCATTTTCCAATGGTGATGATATGAGACTTCACGAAGTTGATGATATTCCTCATCCTGACTTCCTTAAGGGGTATTAACTTAGCCCATTTGGAAAATAATTTGGTAGTAGTAAGTATGTACTTGAACTACTTTGCTGTAGCTAGGGGATATGGCCCCACAATATCCATTCCCCAAACAAAAAATGGCTAGGAATATATATCTGTATATAGAAATTCCAGGGGATGATGGATGAAGTTTCCATGAATTTGGAATACATGAAATTTCTTGGCGAACTCCACACAATCCTGTATCATGGTTTTCTAGTAATATCCCAACCTCCCGATTTGATGTGAGATCCTAGTCCAAGATTGATGGGCACCATAAGAGCCTGTATGGACTTATTCCATGATGAAAGAAATCTATCCTTCTACTATGAATCTAAGGAGGATTCCATCAAAGCCTCATTTTTAGAGGGATTTCTATTCATATAGATTATCCTATAGTGTGAAGTTTGATACACGGTGCCGAATTTGTTCCTTTCCAACTTGGTCTATTGGAAGAGTCCTATTTTGGAGATAACCGATTATGGGCTCCATCCATCTAGGGGCAGTCACTGGTTCATCATGTTCTGGGGCAGTGTTGACCTGATTTATTTCTTCCATATCACATACAATGATAGATGATACCATTCTTTGATATGTGATAAAGAATATTTCTTCCTCCTAATCAAGGCCATCCAGGATGATGGATGTATTAGCTAGTGCATCATCACAAACATTTTTTGATTGGGGAGCATGATGCAATTTGGGATCAAAAGGGAACTCTTTCATCAGTCCCTTGATGTAGCCAGTGAGAGGGGCCAGTTCTTCCATTTTTATGGAATATTCACCATTGATTTTCTTTATTACCAATTCTAAGTCCCCTTGATATTCAAGTAGGATATGTGTAGCTATAGTTATAGTTCCAACCTAGTGATGAGGGCTTGATATTCAGCCTCATTATTTGTATAGCCTTTTAATAGTGAGAAAGAGTAGGGAAAACCTGCTTTGTCTAGAGAGGCAAATACAATCCCTAGGCCAACCCGATTGAGCTTTGGGTTTTACATCCTTGTGTTGGTGAGACTTCGGGGGGCACCATCAAAGTACATCTCCCATTTACTAGGAGTGTCATGGGCATAAAAGACCTCCTCATCTGAAATATCAGTGTCTTCCAGTGTATTTTCCGAGGTAGGATGTGTTGTGAGGAAATCAAATAGGGATTTACCTTTTATTGACTTTTATGAAATGAACCAAATGTCATATTACTATAGAATGACTACCCATTGGTCCAAGCACTCAGTAAATACAGGGCATCAAAGTATGTACTTGATCTTTTCAATACAATAGACCAAATGAAATTCATGATGCTACAAGTAATTCCTCAACTATTTCCCTATGAAGATGAGTGCAAGGAAGTTCTTCTCAACATCAAAATATATAGTCTCAGTACCTAGAATCATACTACTAAGGTATTAGAGACTGTTTTTTGTCCCCAAATAATTTTTTTTATGCAAGGAGGATGCCCAATGAGAATTCCATGGCAGCCACATATAAGATGAGTGGCCTCCCTTTCACTAGAGGCATCAGGATCAGTGGGTGTAGTAAGTAATACTTGATACTTTCAAAGGATTATTTGTAGTCATCATCCCATTGATAAGTGAGTATCTTCTTCATTACCCTAGTTAAGGGGAGATATTTTCCAACTAGGTTATATATGAATCTCTAAATGCAGGTAAGGTTCCCTTAGAGCCCCCTCAGTTCTTTGAGATTTCTAGTGGGTGAAATTGCTAAAATAGAACTGGTCTTTTTCAAGTCAACCTCAATGCCATGGTGGTATACCACAAAGATAAGAAAATTCCCTAATGTTACCCCAAAAGTTAATTTCAGTGGATTCATATTCATACTATACTTTTATTGATTATTGAATACTTTTCGAAGTTATGTGAAGCGGTCACATCGCTCTCAGTATTTCAGCACCATGTTATTAGCATAACATTAAACTATCTTTCCCAAGAATGGATTAAATATATGATGCATGGCACGTTGATACGTGGTTCCAACATTATTCAATCCAAAGGGTATGACCTGATAGAAAAATATCCCCTGAGGATCTCTGAAGGCAGTGGAATCCTCATCTTCAGGGGTCATCTTAATCTAATTGTACCCTACGTACCCATCCATGAAGGAAAGGTCTTGGAAGCTAGTAGTTGCATCAATCAAGAGTTATGTGATTGAAAATGGGAAATATTACTTTAGGAAATGCCGACTAAGGTCTCTAAAATCAATGAAAACCCTAATCTTCATATTCTTTTTCTTGATAGGGACAATGTTGGAAATCCATCTTAGGTATTTCACTTCTCAAACAAATATGGATTTGATCAACTTGTCAACTTCCACCTCTATATTGGTGTCAAGTTAGGGGTTTATCCTCTTGGATTCCTTCTTGAATACTTGATGCTTATTGGGTAGTTTGAGATGGTGCATCCACATCTTTATTCATTCTGGTAATTTCTTTATAGTTCTAGGAAAACACATATCAGTCCTGATTTGGAAATGCGATACACATCTCTTTCTTTTTGAAGGGCATGGAGGCACTAATTAGAGTAGTCTTCGGGTTTTCCTCTATTCCCATATTTATTTTCTTGAGCTCATTGATGGTGGTGGATACACCTTCCTCGAACGTGGGAGGGTAATTATTGAGGTCATCTTCATCATCATCTATTTCTAAGTTTTTTTTGGAGACATTCCTAGATGAATATGAGATTTTGGGGGCTTCCCTATCACTATTAGGGTGAGAGAGGTCTTAGGAAGAGACATTATCATCCCCTGTTGCCTGAGTAGTTGCAATGAGACACCAGAGTTGATTTCCTTTTACATTATCATTGGGGATATAAAGGGTTTTGTCCTCTAAGACTAGATCTGTGACCTCAACTAGATTTATGGGGATGAGATATTCACTATCAAGCATACTCTATGGGTTTATAGGGGCGGTCACCAAGCCATTAGGAGTTGAAACATGTAATCATCATCTTTCAATGGTTTCTTGCGTCCCTTCTTGTAGAAATATGATTCAACATATGTGGATCTACAAGTATCTAAGGGGGATTTATCACCATGCAGTATGTTGAATTTTACATCAATGGTGTACTTAACACTCTAATGAAATGTTGAAGGTACTTCCAAATGGCTATGGAGCCAGGGTCTTCTAAGTAGCACATTGTATGCGCTGTCTTGTTGGATAACCATGAACTCAACATCAAATGTGAGATCCCAAAACTGAGATGTGAATTTGATATTACCAATATTTCTTTTCTCATGATTTTAATACCCTTGAATGGTCAGCTTTGTGGGAGAAGAATCCCATTTTACATATACCAAACATAATAGGGTTTGAACCGGGATGAGGTTGATCCCGAAACCATTATAAATCAAATCCCTTTGGATGTTGAAATTATTGAGTCTGACCGAAACATATAGGGCCCTGATGTGTACTTGGATGACCTCTTCCAGATCCTATTCAGTGAATGAGATGGAAACATGGCATTCTAATGACATGGTATGCACTCGATAAACGTTGGATTCAGCGACTTCTATCTCAAATTCTTGTGGGCTCTGAAGGGATTCAAAAAGTGGCTCCCTAATTTCTTTTGAAATATGGAGTGAATCAAGGACTAAGAGCTTAGATGGGACCACAGACAGCTATTTCAGAACATTATAATTTTGCGCCAGAGGTTGGCACTTCCCAATGTAGGGTTTATCCTAGATACGTGGCTCAGGAGCTGAGGCATTTGAGGTGAACAGGACTGGTACTTTTGCTGAGGTCAAGGGAGTATCTACTGCTTGCAGCGTAGGTCATACTGACCTTCCCCATTTTCTGGGTTGATCATGATATCAAACCCCTTCTAGGTGTTCATGTAAGAAAATTGGGTGCATGTAGAGACCCGAAGCTTAACGTACATGGACATTACATTACTTTTGTTGAATACTTAGTACATAACAAAAACACACACACAAGGACCGTAATAGTTTAGTGTCTTTGGAAACTCGGAATATAATATTCTAATTATGGCGAAAGATCTTCAACATCTCCCATAAAGATCTTCTTTTTTTACCTAAAACCTTTATTTATATCCTGGGGAAAAGAAAACATAAAAGGGTGAGCTCAAATTCTCAGTAAGGGTAAACAAAAGAAATATCAATCACATCATATTCATAAGAACATAACATTTTAGAATTCTTAACTTGCGAAAGAGATCATAATATCATAACATGGGATAAATCATAGTAGTGAAATGTAATCCCAATAATCATAACTTAAAACATGAAACTTTGTGGCATACACACATAATCATAGAGAATCATTTCTTATTAGTCAAGATTCATTTCCAAGACTATCTTAGTGGACAAAATCCATTTCTGAATCGAGTTCACTCCTCGTTTTAGTCCTGTTTCACTGAACCGGTTTAACCTGCCGTTCGAGCCATGTCTATCTCATGAGATATAAAATCTTTACCCAATGCATTGGAGAGAGATATAGGTACCACCCATCTCATAATGATACCATTCTTATGTGTGCCACAAAATCATAAATCATACATCATTGCATAACCCATGTAATAAAAATGGGATTCTTAAACAACATGACATCATAAAAAAATTCATATAAGATAAAGGAATTCATAAAAATAATTCCATCACAACATAATCAAATCAATGTAATAATAGGTATAGAAATAGAACCCTATATTATCTTAGATGGAAAATAATTTTGATAAAACACTTGAACTCCATTCTTGAGGAAAATATCCTCTCTACTTCAAAAACATTTTCCTTTCTTAACATGTCATACAGTTTTAAACTAAAAGAAGTTGATTAAAAATAAACCTGAAAACTTTTAAAGGAATATTCTTGGAAATAATGTTTTAAAAATCCATTCATGCCGTATAAGTTAAAAAAAAACATTCTTCTCGTACTTTTGTCGGAAAAGTCAAAAAATACCTCGTATGAAAAACAACAAAAGATTCCTTTCATATCTTTTACTATAAACTCACCAAAGGGTAAAAATGGATTTAAACAATTGTAGGTGGATGGAAATAATATTACATATTGAGGAAACATGGATTTGGATGATAAAATACACCCTAGTAAATACCAAAGTATAAAAAATCTCGGATAAAAATGAGATTGTGATATTTCCCTTACCTTAGGTCAAATTTGCTTCGTAAGTGTCCGAACCTCCTGTATAATGATTTAAATAAAGTCATTGACTTATTACAGAATCATATTCATTGTTATTATATCATATATGGTTCACTTATGACTTTATATTACCCATTCTTTTGTAAATTAATGTTAAAGTAGCGTTTTGGGTAAAATCGTCTCATTTGTCGTTCGTGTTTTAACTTGTAATTATTCATATGATTACTTAGATCACGATTAATTAAATCCAGAATGTAAAACATTATTTATATATAATATAAATTTAGAATATACATATATATAATGGATCGATAAATGGAAAGAAATACACCATTCATGGAGACGGTAGGCTGTACGTACGCATGAACGCTGTTTTCGTTTCTTTATTGAATTGAGTGGAATTAAGTAGATGACATAAATATATATATACATAAATACAGTAGTATTATTATTTCATATATTTCATGATTACTTATTATATATACTTTATAATCATTCATGAATGGTTAATGTGGAGAATGAATCTCATCGCGTCGTGGAGACGGTAGTCCGTACGTACACACGAGCGATGATATTGTTCTCATGATCGTGGAATTGTATTGGAGTGTATGTATACTATTTCAGAGTAAATATCACTTTACAATAATCATATATAGTTATTTATTTACACCATTATACCCATCCATGTAAGGTGGTGGTGGAAAAACAGATTACACCACGGCGTGGAGACGGTATTCCGTACGTACGCACGCGTGGTGATTTCATTTTCCGTAGGATGGATAGATGGTGAAATAGGTTTGTTTCATAATTATAATAAAATATCAGTATATGAGTGATACTGATGTTATTACTTCGTAATGAAACAACTAAAGAAGAAGAATTGGAAGAAGAAATAAAGTTGAAAGAATCAGTAACGGACATTACCTCTTCTTTGAAGCACCTTTTTGAAACCTCCTCTTAGGGCACTAATATTGGTCTTTGAAGAAGAACAGAACCTCTAGGATGTTTATAGGGAAGTGGAGAAGAGAAATTGACAGGGTTTGGCCGAGCTTTAAGGCTCAAAGTGGTGTGAGGAAGAGAGGGAGGAGGTGCCCTTTTATAAGGGAGGATAGGGGCACCTTTGGAATAACTAAAAATATTATTTTATTATAAAGTCAAATTCGGTTTTTAATAGCTCCAAATTGATATATTTCAAAAATAAGGTGGGGATGGGTCAAAATACTCTCATCCAATAGAATTTAAACAAGTTTAGGTTCCTATTTTAACCTTATCATTTAGATTTAACATTAAGTTAAATAATTTTACTTTTACCGTATCTTCTTGTGTTCTTACACTATAAGGTTAATAAACTTACTATAACAAGACAAACGAACCCCAAGTTTTTTATTATTAATATATATAACCTTATCTAAGTCATTTGGCCAAACATTAGATTTTTAGGGATAAAATAACAATTAATAATATAATATTTGTTTTAAAAACTATTTTATGTCAATTTTGACACTGTTTAGTAATTGATTTTTGTGAAAATCATAACAGAATGATTAGTTCGAAAAAAATTAATTAAATAAATATTAATATGTCATATTAACATGTCATATTAACATATAAAATTATTAGAATTCATAAAAAGTCTCAAATTACATTTATTTGGGTATTTATAACATCAATTATGTCAATATTTCATTAATAAGATAATTACTGTATCATCATTGTATCATAAATAAATTAAATTATTTTAAGTCTAAAAATTACAAATAAAATACCATTATGTTGGAAATATTTTTAGATTTATAATGAATATTTATAGTATAATTTATCTTATGTATAACCCTATATTAAAAAAGATTTAGTTATTAAACTTTGATTTTAACTATTTTAACCCTTCTTTAAGTAAATTGATAATAAATGTCCTAATCTAATCCAAGTGGGCCTAAATGGTCATATTTTAATCCTAAGGTTGTTTTTGGTCGAATTAAACTTATCCAATAAAATTAGGACATGTGTTAGGGTAATAATAATAACACTTTTACCCTTAATTACCCTATTTACTTTTAACCGTGGTAAAAAAAGTAAAAAGTTACTATTCACCAAAAAATATTTTCATCTCATTGAACCAAATTTTAGTCCTTGATATTAACCGTGTCTCTCGGATTTTCGAAATTATACTCACAGAAGCGGTAAAATTAAGTTTTATGAAAAATTCAGTTTTTTTAACTACCACTTAGTGGTTTCACTATTCATCAAAATATGAAAGTTTCCAGAAAAATACCAAAAATTAGGCCTAAGCTATATTTGATATTATGAATTCAAAAATTATGTTTATTTTACCAAATTCAATACATATCAGTTACATTAACTAATTTAAAAATTATTTCCCATCGTTCAAACAAATAGCGTGTTTTTAAAAGATAATAACTATCAAAAGATTGACACTTGTTTATGTCTGGTTTAAATGTGAAATTACATCCAATGAACAAAATTGTATTAAATTGTAAAAATATATTCTAAATATAATTTAAAACCACTCAAATTAATAATTTATCACTATTAATTATTTCGATTAAAAAGTTGTTTTTAATTAAAATTTAATAATTTTCACTATTCATCAGAATATGAAAGTTATCCGAAAAGTACCAAAAATTTACCCTAAGCTAATTTTGATATTCCAAATCCAAAAATGAAGTCCATTTTGAAAAATAAAATTTAAAAAATTTCAAAAAGTGGTTATTACTATTCATAACGACTAGTTTTAATAATATTTTAATAGCATATCATTGTTTAGTGAAACTCGGTATTGCGTACTACACACGCTATCGAGGAAGGTCGCGATTGCGTGTAATGCAAGGCAAGTCAAGGATGCGTGTTGTGAAAGCTCCTTTTGGTGTAGCATACAACACAAGACATTAATGAAATTAAAAAGAATATTTTTCATAAAATCTCGGGGTGTTACAGTGCAGATGGCTGTTGAAGGTTTTTGGGGTTCCCCCATGTCACTTATGAGCCTTCTAGAGTACCTTCCCATGAGTCTCAGCTACATATATATCTTCCATGGTGACATGAACGAAATTTTGGGTCCAACCACATATGTGTTGTCCCATGTATCCTCAGTTTCAGTGCATGAGACCTCCCATTCCTCGGTTATGTGTAGGAAACTCATGCTCTAGGGCATACTCATTATCGGAGAAGGGGTATGCCAAGTGTATCACGTTGACATAACCAAATATGATCTCTTTTTCTGATGATTATTCCATTTTGTGGGGTGGTTCCCATGTTGTGGATATTATAGGGGAGAAGAATGTGAGAGTAAGACCTTAATTTAGAGGAGGGCATGAATCCTCTTATTCTACTTCTTTCTACTTCCTATGGTCATGGACACCTTTGAGAGGAACCTCTAATGTATCCATATTAGGTAGTGGAGATATTTTAGGTCTACGCAACTATATTTTTAGGGTGGAATAAACTCAATCAACCATTTTTCGAGTCATCTAGTTGTTGATATTTTTCACACGCTTGGATGAGACTTTCTTCCAACCATATACTTCTTCTGAACAGACAATGGTTATGTAGGACACCTTCTCTTGGGAGTTATCTAATGCCACCTATCCAGAATCTACCATTCCTTGAAGGAAATATTTGAAGAAGAATTAATCCTAGATATTACTAGGCAACCTTATGTGGTAAGGGCAGTAGTCAGGATGGTCAATGAGGTTGAACTCCTTAGAATTCCTAGGATGTGGAAGCTTGAGTAGGTTATTGTACATAACTTCCAAGAAGTAACTGAGGAATTGTTCATTCTGGAAGGAGTATGACTTGTTTTTCCATTCCTCAAATCTCGGGTGAACCTGATTTCTTTGTGATTCTAGAAAAGGGTAATTCTGTGGTGGTATCCACTAAACAGTAGGTTCTGGGAAGTTTGGGGCCTGCTTAGGAGTTTGGACGGGTATTAATAATGGATTAAGAGTCAAAGCTATAGATTCTAATTTTACTAGCCTTTTCCCTAGTGCTGAGGGCATGAGTCGAGATTTGGATTGGGTTCACTGGATGGATTCTTCCAAATGCTGGGCCATTTCTTTGAACTCATGTAATCCACCTGGATACTTTATTAGTATTAGAGGTGCTTAAAAATCATACTTGAGATTTTTAGCATATATTTCCAGTAGTTTCTCTTGCAAGAGAGGGATGTCGAGTGAATAGGTTAAACCTTTCCACCTTACTATGAATTCGGACACCTTTTCATTATCACATTTATTGAAGTTCTTTAGGTCAACGATCATTATTTTCCTCAGTTTAGAACTAAATTGATAAAGGAACTAACGAAAAAGGTCTTCTCATCCTACAACAGATCCTACTGGCAGACTACTATACCAAAAAAATCCTGGCACTATCAGAGTTTGTATAAAACACCTCATCTTTCTTGCCTCCTATTGATCTCAAGGGCCCATAATTGGCCCACACCAGGACATGAAGTGTGTGAGATATTGTTTGGGGTCAACCATACCATCAAAATTAGATAAGGTAGGGTTTCCAAAATTGGGTGGAGGTAGAGTGTCATCCACCCATTTGGGATATGGCTTCCTCTCAGGCTGCACATGTTCATGTCACCCTTCCATGAATTCCATTCAAATAGTGATTCTATGACATTAATAAACTCTAGGGTCACTACTATCTGAGCCTTATCCTACCATAGGGAGTGGGTGGGGTCTGATAGGGTGGTCTCTCCTTCATTTTCCACTAATTCTTGATTCATCCCAAGATTGAATGATGCCCTGATGAGGGATAGGTTGTCGCTGCAATGGAGGTAAGTCACAATTATTTTTAACTTCCTCATTTATATAGACTGGTTTCATGGGTCCAGAGCTAATATAATGCTCAAATACCACTCTTTCTAGGAGATCGAATATAGGAGGGAGAATATTCATCTCTTCCTGAAGATGATACCCGGTGGAAATATTGCCCCTAAGTAGATCCTCATTGAGCTTTCTGACAGTTTGTATCTCACTCTGATATTGTGACAACTATTCCTCCATGGAAGGAACCTCAAATATTTAAGATGGTAAATGAGATTCTATCCCACCTTTCCCTTTTTCTTTGGTAGAGTTCTGTCGTGGAGGTAGAAACTCAATATACATAGGTTCCAAGTTTTAGAGATGTCATTGGTTCCTGGTGTATGTATCTTATTTTGGTTCATCAAAATCACCCCCCTGGGGTAGATTTTCCATGTATCGGCCCTTTGAATTTGTGTCTTAATCCACAATGTCTTCCATGTTGTTAGTAATGACATTATCAAAGGCATATCAGTCAATGGTAGTCATTCCATTACTTTTGATGCAACATGCTGATTCGGTGCTGCCTTCATCAGGGTCATTATTCAAACCCTTGTCCATATAGGTCCTTTTTGGCATGTGACCCTGGCAAGGTTTGATTTCCTTTTCCATACGCTCCTCCCATCTTAGTCTATAAACAATGACCTTGAGGGAGTTTCCAATCATGATTACCAAGAAATCCCTGACTAGTAGAGGTTTGTTTTGTGGTGGGAGTAGCTGGTGGGATGATACATTTTGATTGTTTCCTCCCAACCCAGAGAAGAATTATTCTCACTATGGTGATGGTGATGATGAAAATGACCCCATCCCTATGGGGTGGGGGTTATTCAGGGCCACAATCGACATTGATTGGTCCCATTGTTGTGGATCCAATGGCTCCAGTTATGGATTTTATGACTCCAGAGATGGACATGAAGATATAAATGCCCCTATCCCTATAGGATGGGGTTGATCTAGAGTCATTGTTGATGTCTCAAGGGACCTCTTAGGGAATGATGTTCCTGGTGATGGTGATTGAGATATAAATTCCCCCAGCCCAATGGGTTGAGGCTTGTCTACAACTGCTATCAATGTGTCCCAAATACTATTAGGAATTGAAGATATGAGAGGCAGAGGTGGTGGTAGATATTCTGTCAGCCCCATGAGTTGGGTCTTCTTTTGGATGGATGATATGAAATCTACTACTGTGGCCTGTTTGATACGGTGCATCTGTGCTTGCATAGGATCTGGGTGTGATGGAAGCCCATAATGAGAATAATTCCTTATGGGAAGTTGTTTGGGTGATCACAACCTCAATTTCCATGTCTGAAATGAATTACTATTGGTTATAGGGGTCCAATTTTCAATCATATTGGCTATCCTCTCTCTCTCCATCTGTGATGTCTGGGCACCGTTGAAGCGAGATAATTTCATTGTAGTGACCAGCTGGCCTAAGATTTTTCCACTCCCCTAATTTCACCAGAGGCTATGAAATTATAGGATTCCATATCTGAGGGGT
Source organism: Viscum album (assembly GCA_963277665.1). Taxonomy (NCBI): domain Eukaryota; kingdom Viridiplantae; phylum Streptophyta; class Magnoliopsida; order Santalales; family Viscaceae; genus Viscum; species Viscum album. The sequence goes on from OY728126.1 coordinate 1,571,328,972, forward strand.
TATGATATTCTAGGGGTGAGGCAAGTGTAACGCTCCATTATGTCCCCATACTCAAATAAAAATGCATGACGTGGATTTAAAGATCAATTGTTGAATAGTTGTGATGCAATGGAGACAAATAATGTTGAAAATTTTTGTTGTGCTTTTCTGGTTTTGGATCCCAGGCCCTGGAGATGGAAGCCAGGTCTAAATGACTAAAAAGTATCTTGATGGTCTGAAGGTGACCCTCATATCTTAGATAAGTTAGGTGTCTAGACTTCAATGGCTGATGCGTAACCCACATATTTTGGCAAAGATAAGGTATGCAATCCTTTTTTAGATCAAGAGGGGTCTCATAGTCATAAGTGTCAAGGGTACAAAAAATGATGGGGAGGTTGTTTCTAGATAAATCTTTCCATATGTCAATATCGGCCTCCTCTTCATCAAAATTATATGACTCCATTCAGTCAGACCATAGAAGGTGATTATGAAGGTCTCCTACTGATGAGAGTGGGGTGATGCTATAATTTTATGGGGAACTATATACTATTAACCCTGATGTTTCAAACACCTCTTTATATGAATATTTCAGAGTTTGGGACACATGTCTATATAGAGGTGTTTGGGGAAGGGGATGATTTCCATGTCCACAAGAGTTATCACCCTGTGGAGGTTGACCACGGTGGATGTCAGGAGGAGAGTCCCTATGATTTATCTCCACACTACCATGAGGAAGACTATCATAGTAATGAAATCCTTCTACTTCTGATTCAATAAAAGAGTCAATGGACCCTTGTGGTGTTGAGAATGTATCTCGAATGACCTCAAGGACACTGACATTGAGAAGATTAGGAACACGGGCCATGTTTTGCATCATGGTTGGAATATGCTGACCTACCTTCTGGAATTGTGCAGGGATATGAGCCTATCGTATGATGGTTCCTAGAACTTTCTTATAACCGTATAGTGCTGTGGGAGTATGAGTCTGTGGCTGAGAAGCTACTGGAATATGCCGATGAGCTATCTCATTATTCACAGGAATATAAACCTATCTCGATACATGTTGAATTTTCATTTGGTGAGACTTGGCCAGAATATGAGTATGAGCCCGATCCTATGACTTTGGAATATGCTACTGGTCTTTCTTCGTAGGAATATGAGCTTACCTTGAAGTTTTTACCACTCTCACTTAGTGGCCCCCAGTTGGAGTAGAAATATGAATCTATTTTTATTATTCATTCCTCGTCAGAATATGTCGTCAGACCTCAGGAATGTAAGAAGTGATATGAACCTCCTCCTTTATTGTCTCAAAATGTTGCTGATGAAATCATTTATTGGCAGAAGTAGGAATCTGTGTCTGTTTTCCATGATCTTCTGGAATATTCTAGATAGATTCACTGATAAGAATATGAGCTGGTCTTAAGGCTTATTCCATTCTCACTTTGTTAGACCTGGATAGAACAAGGATATATTCTTGATCCTGGGCCTTTGGAGTATGTCACTGGACATCTTCGATAGAATTATTATCCTATCCCGAGGCTTGTTCCCCTCTCACTTGGTGATCCCCATCCAGAACAGGGATATGATCCCAATCCTAGGCCTTTGGAATATTCCACTAGACTTCTTTTAAAGACACATGCCCCTGTCCCGAGGCATGTTCCATTCTCACCTAGTGAGCCCCAGTTGGGACGAGAATATTATCCTGGTCCGATGCCTCTCCCTTTATTAGAATATACCGATAATCCTCCCAGGTGGTATAAAAAAAATGAAAGCTTTCTCTAGAAGAAACACTTATTTGCAATGATCAGAGTGTTGAGCTATCATGGATGTAGGGATAGGAGTATGAACCTGTCCCTTTATCTATAACAGTGCTAGGATATGTCAGTAGAGTTATTCAGTTGTTTCTAAAATGTATTGTCATTTTATCAAAGTGTGTGCAGGGATATAATCCTACACATCTTCCATCTCCATTATACATTGGTAGATGTATTCTATTGAAGTGGGGATATGTGATCATTTTTTTCCTCCTTGTGACAATGGGATATGATGATGGAATTCAGGCATAAGGGTAGGGATATGCATCTACCCCTTTCCTATTGTGAGAATATTCCTATAGACTTGTTCTGAACGAGAAATAATATGAACCTACTTGTTGGTTTCTTCTGAAATATGTCAAAGGACTTCATCAATGGGAGTGGGGATATGATCCCACTCCTAGGTATCTAACGCCTTCCTTTCCCAATGTGTTTTTCATGCTTCCCATGCATTGGAATCATAGGTCACAACATGTCAGTTGATACCCTCAGCAGGTGGCTGGTGGGTACCAGCAGGATGGTGTTGGTGACAACAGTTAGCAGGAGCCCTCCTAGGCGGCCCCTGAACTGTATGGGATCCATATTTAGCTTCATGGTCCACCTTCATTAGATATGGAGGGTGGTGGTTATCATGTTCTAGGGATAAGATCTCAAATCTGTTTGTTTTAGTGATGAGGGACATTGGTTTAGCTATAGATTTCCCTGGGTGATGAGAACTCACCAGTTTCCATGCTTGGAGAACCTTGCAGGAAACTTCCAAGGTTGGGATCGTACCATGTCGGCAGTATTCTTGGACTATGGTGTTTTCCACCTGTCATTGGAATTATTGAGTAAGTGAGATCATTTTGCAACCCCAGGGGGTTTCAGCTGTAGGTGATTTACCAAAGAGATCACTGGATGATGAAGAAATTGTCTTGAATTAGGATGTTGATGGAAGTATCTATAGTTATGCAGATGGAAAATAACAGGGTTACCAATTAGTGAAATATTGTAGGCATAACATGCTCAATCAAATATGCATGGTTATCAAAATTGTTATTTTATTCTCTATTCATACATTATACTCACTTGGAATTATCAAAGTGAGAATGAACTTGTTTCATGAGAAACCCATTAAAAAATGATCATTTGTAAGATCCTACCAGTACTACGGTTTTGTTTGTATATGGTATTCAATAAAAAGTGACCTGATGCATGATTATCCAATCATTCATCCATTTATATTCACATTGGGCTTTCCATTTCTATTTTTATATAGAGAAAAATGTAATAGCCTAAAGGATAATAAATAATTGTTTATTATTTAAAATATTCACATTGGGTTCACCATTTTTGTTTGCGTACAGAGGAAAATGAAATGGCCTGAAGAATAATAACCAATAATTTTTTATTTTAGTGATTCACATCAGGTTCACCATTTCTATTTTAACAAATCAAGAGGAAACATGGAAACCCTTGATGATGTGGGTTCAGTTGGGTCTAATTATTGATTTTGGGGGGTTTGAACTCTTTCACACTCATTGACATCAGTTCATTGTTGTTCTTAATAGAAACTCCCAACAATTACCTCATCCATAAATATATATAAAATTACTTTCCAAAGGAAGGTGCTAGATTGGGGTTTCAGACCCAATGATAATAAGGTACTCGCATTGGTCAAGAATATGGGAGTTTGGGGTCATCACAAACTTTTGAGGGGAATTTCTAACTCTAATAATTTCTTACAGAATTAAGATATGTTCACGAATATCTCTGTAATCCTGATATGAGATCGGCTATCCTAACAAAATGATTATATGTTAATTATCCTTATATAAAAAATAAATGGAATCTCATTGATGGAAAAAGGAAAGGGGATCTCATTAGTGAATCCATATGTATGTATCTGAGGTTATTCATCCATTTACCTAATGATGGGTAGCTTCTTTATATACTGAATCCATATAACTAGATGCTTTGAAATATGATGCTACGAAGGGAGACAATTTAATATTCTGAGAAGGATATTGATCCATTATTAGGAATACTATGTATCTTTGTTATTGTAGGAATCAAAACCCATGTAGTTCGTTAAACCCACATAGTTTAACGCAATGTAGGGAGGATATATATATGGGAGCTGAGGCACCAAATGCTTGAGATCGAGTCTTGAGGATACATCCTATATATCCTGGTTATAATAGTAATCATAGTTATCATAGTTTTATGGATTTCTCAATCCTATGAGGGATGTGGTTGAGAGATCAAACCATGGGAATAATTGGGGCCCAATGGTTGAAATGTCAGAGACACAAGGATTACATCAAAATAGATATTTATTTGAACTTAGGCCTTAGGAATTCATCCTACATATCTTGGTTATTTCACGAATAAAAGTACTCATCGTTCAATTGATTAGGGATTATACTATGAGGTTTCCTTTATGATCGGGGCCTATACACTAAGGTTGCCTAATATTCGTAGAGTTTTATGGTGCAGATGATATGATTATTTCAATTCCCTAATCCCATGTGAGATATGGTCATTGTGAGAAACAAGGGTTGATAAATAATAAATTTCATTGCTTATAGATGTGGGTCTTATGTTTGGGGACAACACTTCGAATAGTTCATATGGACTTCAGGCCTTGTGAAGGTGTCCTACATATCTTGGTTATTACAGGAATCAAAGTTCTTATTGATCATTTGATCAGGGATTAAACTCTGAAATTGCTATTATATTCAAGGTTTACACATCAAGGATGGAAAAATTTATCAAATCCCAAGATTCCCTTATGACCTAGAATATTTTTCTACTGGACATGCATTGATTGTTCACTTGACATGCCTTGACTTCCTGCTTAACATGTCGGACATTGTCTTCCTGACATGTCAAAATACAATTACATAATCCAATTGACTCATTTAAGGGACGTTGCATATCTTGGATGGAATGTATGAGGGTTGTCATATAATCAAGGATGACTCATCTAAAGGACATTGAAATACCCAGATGGTTTTCCCCAGAAGCCATCATATACCCTCAACTGTCTTATCTAGAGGGTTTCGTATGATCTATCTGAGTTTCCCTGGTGTAGTCATGAGAAATGACTGACACACATGGAGGGTACTGCGAGAGTCAATATTACATGTCTCAAAGGGTTTCACATGTCTTTATTGACATTTCTAGAGGGTATCGTGATACCTATTTGACATGCCTGGAGGAAAACATGAGTCTTGGCCGACTTACTCAGATGCCACCATGAGACTTTAGCTGACATGAGTGGGCACCATTATATGAGTCAGGTGACATGTCTGAAGGACATAACAAGTTTTGGGAAACATACCTATTGGGTTTCGTGAGACTAAGGTGGAACGCCCTAGGGGGACCATGTCACTTTATGTAGTATGTTCAGAAGACTTCGTGTGACCCAAATAAATGACAAAGTAGCGTCGTGAGATCTAAGTGATATGTCCTGGTGCTGTCGTGTGTCTAGGATGGTTTATGCAAAGAGCATGATGGTCATCAAATATGTTTTTGGTTTAAGTCTTATGCCTTTAGTATTTTTTCTATCCCTTATATTGAAAATGCCTTAGATTTATTCAACATCAGTTTATTTTAAGCCCTGTGTGATCTAGAAGACATGAAGGATGTTCCTTACATGTCCTCCCAGAAGTCCTTCGCGTGATCTATAAATGATAAGGTGAAGTTATTTATTCATGACATATGATTTATATGACTGTTCTCCAATATATTACCTGAAAGGAGATTTTCTAGTCATGATATCAACCACTCTAATAAATCCACTTTAGTGCTTGGGTGTGTCGATGCACCTGGATGCAAAAAAACCAACATTCATCTGGAGAATTGTGACCATGAGTAGCGATTCATTTTTCATGATGGGGTGGGGAATTTATAGGCCTCTCCACCCTATTTTTTCATTGGTTTTCATAGCGTATCTGGTGTAAATCTAGGCTGAATTTGGAAAAGGGTTCTGGCACCACACATCTTTGCGAGTCTCTAGCGTGGATCGTTCTGAGGGCATCACTTGATTTTTAGTGACCTCAAGTACCTCCCATAAAAAACTCATTTATTGGATTATTTCAAATTAATTAGGACTTGTTTAAGTATGTGGGCATTCCTAAGTACTTCCAAATTATCCAACTGACATGTCCGAGGACCTGCGTGAGATTTTGGAAACTATTGAAAGGCCTTCACATGATCTCAGGTGACTTGTCTGATAATTCCTCCAGAAAAGGATGGGTTGTCAAGGGGCCTTTTTGGGATCACGATGACTTGTCATGGAGTCTAACGAGACTATACTATAGAATTATTTAGTACATATAAAGTGTTTTACGATTGTGAGAGGCTTACAGCTCCTCCCTTTTTATTTCCATTGTTTTATTTTACAAAGGTCGAGGGTCATGAGATATTTCATGATTAATGTCAAAGAAAATTAATATATCTCATGGTGATGTGTCACATGACCAAGAATGGTCCTATGGGGGTGAATGACCATTTTTTGGAAAAATCCATCCATTTGTCCTTAGGGATCCAAAGGGGGAGTGTGGGGTCTCTTAAACATGCCCGAGGCTCATCACATGATGTGGGTGTCACACAGATGGGCTTCACAAGATGAGGAAGTTATGTCACTGGAGTCTCGTAGTGTATTCAAGATCGCCAGGGGCGCTTCTCATGTCTTTTACAACCGTGAGATGCTTTCACCTTCTCCCTTTTTATTTCCATTGTTTTATTCTATAAAGTCTCAAAGGTCTTGTGAGTTTGGATATTTTTAAGGACAATTACCCTTCCCATTGGTGATGCATCACATGATCTTTATGACTGAAAAAATGCCTCTTACTTTTTTACATTTCCCTTTTTTTTGAAAATTATTTTTTTGATGGTTTTTGAAGAACCTTTTTGGTGTTTTATTTTAACAAATCTTTGCATTTTTTGATAAATAACCTTTTTTTGTTGAAGATTGTTTTTGATATACAGAAAGATGAAAATATTGGTTTCTAGAATATTGTCTTTGTTATAATCAGAGAAATAAAGAAGTTGCTGAGTTTAAATAAAGTTGCTGAGTTTGAAAGATGTTGCTGAATAAAGAAGTCCTTTTGTTGCTGAAGAGTTTTGAAATTGGATGTTTTTGAAGAGTGAAAATTCAGAAGTTATAAAGTTTATCAAACTTTATAAACAAAATAAGACGATGCTTTTCTGATCAAGATGTTCTCAAAAACCATGAAAACTTTAATGATAAACATTTTTAAGAAATTATGGAGAAGTTTGAAAGACTTAGAATCACTTAAAGGAATCTGAAAAATGGATCCAGCATCATTGTTCTAAAAAAAGGAACCAAAATTCTGTGAAAATCAGAACAAATTTTCTGAACAATTTAGAAACTGATTTATGAGAAAATCAGAACTTGATTTCTAAACAATTCAGAACCTAATTTCTAAGAAATTCATAACCTGATTTCTGAATAATTTGGAAACTGATTTCTTAGAAAATTGAAACATGATTTCTGAAAAATTCAGAACCTGATTTCTGAGTAATTTAGAATATGATTTATGAATATTAGGAATCTGTTTTCTAAACAATTTAGAACCTGATTTCTAAAAAATTTAGAACCTAATTTCTAAGAAAATTGGAACCTTTTTTATGAGAAAATCAGTACCTATTTTATAAAGAAATTGGAACCAATTTTATGATAATGTTTCTAAGGAAATCAGGACCACATTTCTGAGCATGTTTATAAGAAAATATGAACAACATTTCTGAGCATGTTTCTCAAAAAATTTGAACAAAATTTCTAAGAATGTTTTTGAGAAAATATGAACAACATTTCTGAGCATATTTATGAAAATAGTAGAACCAAGATTCAACATTATCATACTAAGAAATATTTTAAAATTTGAATAAGTCCGAATTGAAGTTAAATCTTGTGTAAATCTCATAGAAATTTAATGAGGTCTTAAAAAGTCAAAGTTGAAGTTTTAATGTGAGATATTTTCTGATTTTTTGAGATTTGAGAAAGTGGGAAAATTTTTCAAGTTTCCAATCTTTGTTTTTTTTGAGTTTCCTATAAATATTTGCTCATATAATTTGTTCAGAAGTAACTTTTTCACACACGCAAAAGGCAGAGCTCTGGAGAATTAAAAGTGAAAATTTCCTACTAGATTGAATAAGGTTTCTTTGAGTATTTGAGTAATGGAAAATTGGAATCATCTTTATCATACTGAGAAGATCAGACTTATCCAAATTAGACTGAGGATTCGAAATAAGGATTTGTTGAGGAGATTCAAAAAAGTTTTTATTCTTTTGTTTGGCTCAATTTTTTTATAAGAAAACATTGTAAACTGAAGGGAGTCAGTATAATATTTCTTATTGGGAGATAAAAGGTGTCTAACGGAAGTTAGAACAAGTTGTATTCACTTATTCATTATAGTGGATTTCTATAGACCCATGGGAGTGGCTATGGAAAGAACATAGGTTCTCACATTGAGGCTGAACCTTATAAATCGTGTGTTCCTTACTTTCATTACCATTATTACATGAATAAGTATTTTATAAAGGTTGATAAGTAAATAAATCTTAATAGGTCATAGGGGTTAAGTTTCTTAAAGTTTTGAAACATATAAAAGTGAATAACAGATTCAACCCCCCCTTCTTAGTTGTTATTCAATTCTTGGAACTTAAATTAGTATTAGAGCGATGTTCCCTTATTGAATCCTTATCATGGATAATATCAATTATATTAATAGTATAGGAATTCCTATATTCGATGGAAAAAATTATTATGGATGAAAAAATAGGATGATTCCTTATCTCCTATCTCTTGTCCTAGAAGTTGTAGATGCTGCTACTATTGGTTTTCCACCTATTGAGAGAGATTCTCCTATGAAGTTTTCTGATAAAAGAAATATAGAATTTGATGGAAAGGATAAAAATTAATTCCTTATATCCTTATTAGAAAATGTTTATTATAAGGTGATGGGTCTCAAAACTTCAAAAAGTATACGGGACAAGTTGAAAAGTGTTTTCGAAGGGAATAATAAAGTCAAGGAAGAAAAGCTACAAATCTGGCGTAGTAAGTATGAAGACATCAAAATGAGGGATGAAGAAATAATTGATAAATACTTCTCCAAAGTAAATGAAATTGTTTACAACATCAGAGGATTCAGAGATATCTTGGAAGATTCTAAAATTATGAAGAAACTTATGAGAAAATTTCCAGACAGGTTTGATTCTAAAATTTATTATTTATAAGATAAGGATGATTTGTCTCTTGATGAATTTCATAACTTTCTTGTTTCTTATAAAATGAAGAAATCCCCAATGTTTAAAAATAATATGAAAGATGAAATGGATTTTGATGTTATGAGAAAGATGAAAATACAAGATATTGAAGAAGCAAGTCCTTGTGATTCTGAAGATAAATAGGATGATGAGTTGAATAAAAAAAATCATGTCTCTTATACCCTAGAAATATCTAAAGGGAAGAGGGAATTATGGAGGAAAACTTCCTCTCAAATGTTTTAAGTGTGGTGGAATCAAATAATTTTCTATGAATTTCCCTAAGAAGAAAGTTGGAGAATATTAAGATGATTCTAATGAAAGACCTCGATGAAAGAAGTGGAACAAGAATGATAAAGAAGAAAAGTATTCCAACAAATACAAGAAGAAGTTTTCTAGAAATAAAAGAAATTTTTTGAGTAATAAAGTTGAATCAAAATCAACTAAAAATAATTTATCTGAAGATGAATGTTCAGAAAAATTCAAAACCTTCATTGAAAAAGTTGAGAAAACAAAATATTCCTCAAATAGAAAAGAAGGAAATGAATAATCTTATAGAGAGTTTCATCTCACAATAGAACTTGTTGCATGTATTGAGAAAAACAAAACTCTCAAGAAATAAATTATATTAATGAAGAAAGATCGTAAATAAGTTGCTGATGGAAGAAAATATGTCATCAATCAGAAGTATGAATACATTCAAAAGATTCTAGGTTACAAACTGAGAATTGCTGAATAGAAAAAGATTATTGAAGATATTATCAAGAAGCTGGAAGCTAAGGAAGAAGAGTTTAAAAAGTTTCAATCAAAACTTATTGAGTATGAAAGTACCTTGAGGAAGATGAATGAAAACTTCAAAAAATCTTCATAAGTTAAAGTTGAGACCTCTAAAGTTGCTGAGAAGGCTCAATATTAGAATCAAGTGAAATATTCTCTCACCAAAAATAATTTTTCATCTGATTCCTTTAAATTTTCAGGTTCCAGAAAAAGTATTGGGAAATCATGGGTTGAGAAAGGAAGTGATAAATCTATCAATTATACAAAAGTATAAAACTCACTCAAAAGAAAAGATGGTCCACATCCTGAGCATGTTAGAGCTGAAAGAAGTCACCAAACCCAACAATGTTTCTATAGAGAAAGATCATTATTTAATAGAAAGTCCAGATTTGATGGCTATTTCTAGTGTTGTGGAATCTATGGGAATGAATCTTATAATTTTTGGCACAACTTCTATTTACCCAGAAGAAGGTTTGAGAAAAATGGAAGAAATAATGAAATAAGAATGAGTAACTTTCTTAACTTATAGGAAGTTGAAAAGGTGAATTATCAAGATGTTAGAAACTTTCCAAAAAAGAATCAATTTGAATGTCTATAAGAAGTTTTTGGAATATGTGATCAGTTTGGTCATTATGCTGAAAGATGTATGACACTCCTTCTAGAACAAGTTTCTTATGATAGTAAAGAAAAGAAAGCTGAAAAGAAGAAGGTTGAGGAAAGAGATTTTATTGTTGAGATAGTTTTTAAGGCAAGTAAGAGGAACAAACCATGGATAATTTATATTTGTTGTTCATAACATATAACAGGTGATATAAAATTTTTGAAACATGTTGAAAGTCATGATGAAGGAGTAGTTACTTTTGGAAATGATAGTTCCTTAAAAATAAGTGGAATCAAAATGGAAGTGATTGAAGCAGAGAAATTAAAATCTAAGAAATTTTTACTTGTTGATGGGCTAAAACATAACTTACTTAGTGTAAGTAAAATTTGGTATGATAGAAAAAAAAGTAATATTCAAAAAGGACTCTTGTATCATCAAAAGTTAAAAATATGGAAAAGTCATTACAAAAGGAGAAAGAACTAGTGGAAATCTCTTTCAAATATGATAATTCAATAACTCCCGTTACTTGAGTTTTGAAGATGAAAACAAGTTATGGCACTAAAGACAGGTCCACCTTGGGTAGAAAAATATGAATAAACTCTTTAAAGTTGACATTGTTTGGAATTTTACAGAATTGAAAAGAAGAGATGAATATGTTTTTATTACTTGTTAGAAAGTAAAAATGACTAACAAAAGTCATAAAAGAGTTGAGATTCAATATACCAGACCACTTGATCTTATTCATTCTGATTTATGTGGACTGATGAGACATCAATCAATAAAAGGGGACTTATACTTTATCACTTTTATTGATGATTTCACTCGGATGACTAACATCATGTTTATGAATCACAAGTTAGAGGCTATTGAAATGTTCAAATTATTTAGAAAAGATGTTGATAAATAATTGGGGGTTTCCATCAAAAAGTTGAGAATGAATAATGGTACTGAATTCAAAAATAATGTTTTTGAAGCTTATCTAAGGAAAAATGGTATCAAACATCAATATAGTGATCCCTATACTCCACAACAAAATGGAGTAGAAAAAATAAAGAATATAAGATTGATGGAAATGGGAAGAAGTATCTTACTAGAATACAAACTTCCAAAATTCTTTTGGAGAGAATCAGTTAGTACTACTGTACAAGTTCAAAATAGATGTTTTTTGAGACTGGAAACCAACATGACTCCTTATGAAATGTGGTATAAAAAATTCTTCATTTAAATGCTTTAATGTTTTTGAAATTCCATGTTTACTCAATGTCAAAAATCCAGATTTGGGAAAGTTTAATGAGAAATATAAGGAATGAACTTTCATAGGATATTCACCAAATGAGAGAAGTTAAAAATGTTGGAATAAACATTTAAAAAAGTTGTTGGATTCATATTATGTGAAGGTAATTGAAAATCAAAGTTACCTAACAAATATTGTTGAGAGTTATGAGGAAGATCAATTGGAGATTTCTAATAATAGTGAAAGTAATTCAAAACATTCTTGTTAGGATTCAGAAGAACCATGTGATGAGGAAATTCTAGCTGAGAAAGAAACTTTGAAATTTCCTACCTTACAAACACATGTTGAATATGAAAACATTACTGAGAATTAAAATGCTCCAATTCAGACCAAAATGAAGTTGAGATTAAAAAATCGAACTTCAATTATCTCAAAAGTTGAACCAGAATCAGTTTTAAAGGATATTCAATATAAATAATGGGTGGATTCTATGAATGAAGAGTTGGATCAGATTGAGAAGAATGAAACATGGGAACTTGTTCCAAGGCCAAAAAATAAAAATGTTATCAGAACCAAGTGGGTTTATAGAAACAAATTAAATGAGCATGGAGAAGTTTCAAGAAACAAAGAAAGACTTGTTTTTAAAGGATATGCATAGGTGGAAGGTGTGGATTTTGATGAAACCTTTTACCCCATCACAAGGATAAAAAATATTCGAATGTTCCTTACATTGGATGCTCATCAGAATTACAAATTTTATCAGATAGATGTAAATTTAGGTTTCTTAAATTGAGAGATTGAGGAAGATGTTTACATTGAGAAACCTTGTGGGTTTCTACTTGATGAGGATGAAAACAAAGTTTGTAAATTGAAGAAAGATTTTTATCGGATAAAACCGTTCCCTCATGCTTTTTATTTGAAGATTGAAAATTGTTTGAGAATGATGAACTTTTCTAAAGGAAGAGTTGATAGAAACCTATATGTGAAATATGTTGACTCTGGAACTTTAATTGTAATTGTTTATGTGGATGATATAATTTTTACTAGGGATGAAGAAAATGTTTGTGAAGAGTTTGTTGAATAAATGGAGAAGAATTTTGAAATGTCAATGTTAGGAGAATTAACTTTCTTCCTTGGCTTAAAGTTCAAACAAAAAAATAAAAATAAAAATTCTTATCTCAATAAATGTTTTCCCGAGAATTATTAAAGAAGTTTGGGATGGATGAATCCAAAGAAGTTTCAACTCATATTTGAGTGAGAACAAAGTTGAGTAAAGATGAATCTAGAATAAGTGTGAATCAGAAAGGCTTTTTGGAAGTTGATAGAAAGTCTTATTTACCTTAAAACTTCAAGGCCTAATATTGTTTATGTTGTGACTTTATGTGCTAGGTATCAATGTAATCCAAAAGAATCACATATGTTGGCTACAAATATGATTTTTAGATATGTCAAAGGAACAACTTCAAATGGGTTATTATACAAAAGAAATAGTGAGATGATGTTTCTTGGTTATACTGATGCTGATTGGGCTGGAGATTGTAATGATAGAGAGTCAACCTCAGGAGGAACATTCTTTCTGGGTGAATTTTGTGTGAGTTGGAATAGTATGAAACAAACTTTGGTAACTTTAAGCACAGTTGAATCCGAATATGTTGCAGCCACTCAGGATTGTACTCAAATGTTGTGGATGAAAGTTCAATTGAAAGATTTGAAAGTAAAAGTTTCTAAACCACTAAATATTATTTGTGATAACGAGATTTCAACTGATCTTTCTAATAATCCTATCCAAAATTCAATATCAAAACAAATTGATATAAAGTTTCACTTTATAAAATAGAAATCTACTACAAGAGATGTTTTACTGGAATATATTTCAATAAACTATCAGATTGCTGATATCTTTACAAAAGCAATTTTAAAGGAAAGGTTTTATGAATTAAGGTTGCAACTTCATGTTAAGCCTCCTCCCATGTCTTCCTAAACCTCATAAGAAATGACCCCCACCGTTCTTTTGATTATGTTAAAAAAGGGAGAGAGTAAAAAAAACTTTTTTACTCTATAAGAAGTTTTTTACTTAGCTTTATCTTATGAATATGAAGATATGGTTATCATATAATGGGGGAGAGAAAAATAAAAATGAGAGATAAAAAGAAAAGTGAGAAAGATAAAGATACAAGTAATGGGGGAGTTTGATCAAGGTGGAATTTATCTTTACATGGATGCAAAATTTTCTCACCACTGAGGGATGAAAATCCTTAAAAAACATTACTTTAACCAGTATTGTGGTGTTAGGACACTCTCTTTTGAGAAAGGCTATGTTTTGATAAAAGTAAAAAACATGAGTTGTGAAAAAAGTTATGTTGTGAAAAAATTATGAGAGTTAAAACAGTTGTTAACAAGGGTTTTCAACAAATCAAAGGGGGGGGGGGGTTGAAGAACCTTTTTGGTGTTTTGTTTTAAAAAAGTTTTTTATTTTGGGACAATTAACCTTTTTTTGTTGAAGAATTTTTTTGATATACATAAATATGAAGTTGTTGGTTGCTGGAAGATTGTATTTGTCGTAATAAAAGAAAGAAAGAAGTTGTTTCATTTGAAAGAAGTTTCTGATTTTGAAATATTTTGCTGAATGAAGAAGTCCTTTTGTTGATAAAGTGTTTTGAAAGAGGATGTTGTTGAAGAGTGAAAAGTCAGAAGTTAGAAATTTTCTCAAACTTTATGAATAAAATTAGACGATGCTTTGATGATAAAGAAGTTATCAAAACTCATGAAAACTTTCATGATAAAATCTTTTGAAGAAATGATGGATAAGTTTGAAAGAATCAGAATCATTTAAAGGAAGATGAAAAATGGACCCAACAACATTGTTTTGAAAGATGGAACCACAATTCTTTGAAAATCGAAACCACTTTTCTGAAAAATACGGAACTTGATTTTTGAGAAAATAAGAACCTGATTTCTAAACAATTTGGAACCTGATTTTTGAGGAATTTAGAACTTGATTTATAAAGAATTTAGAATATGATTTCTAAAAAAATAAGAACCTGATTTCTTAACAATTAGAAACCTAATTTCTGATCAATTCAGAACTTGATTTCTGAACAATTTGGAACATGACTTATAAACAATTCAGAACCTAATTTATGAACAATTAGGAACTTGATTTTAGAGTAAATCATAACCCATTTTCTGAGAAAATTGGAACATGTTTTCTGAAGAAATTGGAACCACATTTCTGAGCTTGTTTCTGAGGAAATCTGAACCACATTTATGAGCATTTTTATGAGGAAATTGGAACCATATTTTAGAGTATGTTTCTAAGAAAATATAAAAAACATTTCTGAGCATGTTTCTGAGAAAATATGAACAATATTTCTGAGCATGTTTGTGAGAAAATCTGAACAACATTTTTAAGAATATTTTTGAAAAAACCAGAACTAATATTCACTATTATCGTACCAAGAAATATTTTAAGATTTTAAGAAGTAAAAATTGAAGTTAAATATTGCGTAAATCTTGTAGAAATTTAATGAGGTTTTATGAAGTCAAAGTTCAAGTTTCAATATGATATATTTTCTGAGTTTTTAAGATTTGAAGAAGTGGGAAAGTTTTTCAAGTTTCCCACCTTTTTTTGAGTTGCCTATAAATATTTTCTCAGATCATTTGTTTAGAAGTAAATTTTTCACACACACAAAAGGCAGAGCTTTGGATAATTCAATGTAAAAATTCCCACCCGATTGAAGAAGGTTTCTTTGAGTGTTTGAGAAAGGGAAAATCAGAATCATCTTTATTGTACTAAGAAGATAGGCTTAGCCAAATAAGACTGAGGATTTATACTGAGCATTTGTGGAGAAGATTCAAAAAAGTTTTTATTCTTTTTTTTGGATCAATTTTTTATAATAAAACATTGTAAACTGATGGGAGTTAGTATAATCTTTGCTATCATGAGATAAAAGGTTTTTAATAGGAGTTAGAATAAGTTGTATTCACTTTTTTATTATAGTGGATTTCCATAGACCCATAGAAGTGGCTATGATAATGACGTAGGTTCTCACATTGAGGTTGAACCTTATAAATCATGCATGCCTTACTTTATTTACCATTCTTGCATGAATAAGTATTTGATAAAGGTTGATTAGAAAATAAATCTTAATAGGTTGTAGGGGTTAAGTTTCTTAAAGTTTTGAAACTTATAAAAAGAAAACAACTGATTCAACCCCCCCTTCTCAGTTTTTATTTTATCCTTGGAACTTCAGTTTTTTTAAGCGTTTGCTGGTGGCAAACCATGTGGCATACAAGAGCTTATCTAGATGCTGCCACATGACCACTGGTTTTCTAGAGCACCTTTATAAGAGCATGAGGTCTTGTTGAAAGGGGTTTTATGGGATACAATATAGGTTATGCACTATATACAGAGTCTTCATGCGACCTTATAATGGTCATGTGATCACAAGTCCTTTGAAGGCTCACACGATCCGTAGGTCTCGACCATCTTCTTCTTCCTTTGCCTTTGTGGGGAAAATAATACCCATATCCAAGTATTTCTTCCTTTGTGAATTTTATGACGCTCATTTGGAAAATTTCAAAATATTTTATATACTAATGTTATTATAAAATAATGGTTATAATAATTTTTAAGGTGGTAGGAGAAGAAATAAATCTAAAAAATTAAATTAAAATCTATACCTCTTCTTTAGAAAATTTCCTTTTCTTTTCTATTTAATTCCTCTAATATAAAAATTCTGAACAAAATAAGACCTATAGAATGTAGGGAGGGATCTTAGGAAGTGATTTGGGTAGGTATTGGCTGAGATAGAGTGGCCAAAATGTGTGAGGAAGAGAGGAGGGGAGGTTTCCTTTTATAAGTGAGGAGAGGGGCACTCATTTAATTTTTCAAAACTTTAAAATATTATAAGGTCACATTCCTGACCAAGTGGTTCCAAATTTTATTAATTTAGAATTCAAGTTGATATAAAATCAAAAGAAACCCATAAAATAGGATTTATAAAATCTTTTACATCATTTTAACCCCTATCTCTTTAGTTTAACCCTCATCAACCCTTTTTATCCTAAACTACAACAATACATTTTTCAATCATTAAGGGTTAGAAATTTACTTATAAGGTAAAAATTGGTTAACAAATGGTCCATGGATGAAATTTTAGACCATTTCCATCCCACTTGTCCTCATTTAATATTTTTATTATTTTTAAATCATTTAATAAAATCTTATTTAACATAATATACGATTATAGACATTTTCAGGACTATTCCCACAATTTGACTTTAATGACATCAAGATAGTAATGGAGTTTGAGTATAAACTTTAAAAAAAACCCTAATATGTTATATTTATCTAAAAAATTCAGGTAAAACTATAAATCACCCCAGAAAATCACTTTTATAGTTTTTAAAATCATTTACTTTATTTTTATACTGCTTACACAAGCACTGTGTAGGCATTGCATACGCATTTAAGGTAATTATTTCATCAATAAAAATTAAAAATAAATTACCATGATAACTTAATAATATAACCAAAAATAAAATGGGCCTTATAAGTTTTTTAAATGATAATTTGAAATTTGGAATCAATTTTATCAGATTCAATTTCTATAGGGGGAAGAAATTACTTTTAATATAAGAAAAAAATGTATGGAAATCAGTTTTAATAAAAAATCCGTATTTAAGCCTAAAAATAAACTTATGAAATAATCAAGTATAATGATGATTAATATGTAATTAATTATATTATATCTAATTAAAGGATAAATGTTTTAATTTAAGATTAAATAAGAATTTTAAATTATTTTATTTAATGAAAATTAATGATAGTTTTACAAAAAATATTATTTTTAACTATTCATTGAAAAATCAACCTCTTTATAAAAATTCCAAAATTTCATCCTAATATAATTTTGATATACTAATTTAAAAAATTATATAATTTTTATCAAATACTATTTCTAAAAGTTTCAGAAATTAATTATAATATTCACTCACAAAAAGAAATAAAAACCATTTTTGAAGAAAACTTACTTTTGATAAATAAAACCACTTTACTAAAAATTTAGTGCTTATTTACCAAGAATGAATCAATAATTTTTTATTGAGTATGAAAATTTTATATATATTTCACAATTCAATTAATCCTATTCTTAACTTCCAATTCAATGACTAGGTTATATGTGTCATATTTATATAATAATATCTCATGGTTGTTTAAGCTTGGTATTGTGTGTCATGTATGATATCAAACATAGTATCATTTATAAAATCTTAGGGTATTACATTCTTCATCATTTTAATAAATTGCATCCAAATAATTTTATCTTGAGCTCAGTAATTAACAGTTTAACATTTAAAAATACCTTTGTTGAAAACCCACATCGTAAAAAGGGTTAATAAAATTTATATTTGATAAGAGGAAAAGAGAAATATGATGATTATATGGAATAACACATAAATAGGTTTTCAAATAGGATAACATTAGTGGGAAGTGAAAATATGGACATGGAGGAAAATTTAATGTCTAAATAACGATGGAGAGTGACATAGAACATTGATCATAAGAAACTAAATGGTCATAAGAAAGTCAATGAACAAAAAAATAATAAACCAATGAGGTGTGAAAAATAACATCAATTAACAAAAAATGAAGGTAATAGGATAACATTTTTGTTTCAATAAAACTTTCCCAGAGTTAAATAATTACTTTAATATCTAGACTAAGAACATAAGGAAATATACTTACTTGATTTTATTCAAATCCATAAATGAAATTTCATCTTTTAGTTGCATGCTTCAACCAGTTTCCACCTTTATCTCATATTTTAATCCAAATAATGAGCATGAATATTTAATTCCTGAAGCACTATAATCGACTTTTGATTGACCAAGAGGTATAAAAAAGGTTTAAAATATTGTCTTTCTATCTTTACTAATACCAAAATGGTTAGAACAAAGTAAGATAATACCAAAAATTAATACAAATTCATATGAATAAATAATACATTAATTTACAAAATTCAATAATAACACCAAAGGTTAAACATATATCATTCAATAAATAAATTATCCCATATCATAATTAACCTCAATAACCTCAATTTTAATTTTTTTTTAACCTACAATATTGTATCATAAATTTTAGCATACATCCCAAAAAATATAATATAATTATTCCCAAGTAATCCTTTATGATAAAACTAAGGATTATATATACCTAAAAATAATAAAATCACTCCCAAAACATCAGTAATAAACTCAAAATACCGTAACTTAAACCCTCAAAAGGGGTGTATACACCTTTGAACTTATGGTCAACCTAAAACTTATAAACTCCTGATGGTATCCATAACTCTTAAGTTAACCTCATATGTCATCATCATCATAATTTATTTATTTATTAGAAGATGTAAAGTACATAGAAAATCAAGTTAACCTCACATGAAAGAATCATAATATACAAAGTTATAAAAACCCTACTCTAATACCAACTATAATATCCCTAAACCCACACTCTCGGATATAGTGTTAAAAACATATTGTTTACATTTTTGGATTCGATACCAATAAACATAACCCAATCTCAACCATCCAAAAAATACAACATAAAATGGAAATATTGGATTAATTACATACACAAATAACTTTTAGGTTTAGAGTTTTATAGAATTAAGAAAAAATATTAAATTATAATACCTATGTCTCAAAGTGATCATTTTTTATACTAAACAAGTTATTTATAAGAACACACTTACTTTGTTCAAGGTAAATTCCATATCTAGAACTTTGACTTTATTAAATTTTCTTATCATACTTAATTCCCATGAAAAATCATTTGAAATAATGGGATGAGAAAAAAATCTTAGAAAGGGATATATATAAAATTAAAGGAAACCCATTAGTCAATTTCAAAACCATGGGGTCATAAAGAGATTTTTTCCTTTAATATAATTAACTTTTAGCCGAAAAAATAATTTACTTACACTTGAAATCAACTTTACCGTCCAAAGTTTATTATAAAACACTTTATAAGAAAATATAAAAGAAAAATCATAACCAAGATGGGTTATTAGAAAAAATGATAACCCTTTAATTTTTTTTTCAGAAAAACATACATTTTTACCCAAAAAAGAGCATAATCATTACTTTGAAACAAAATATCATTAACTTATCTTGTGAAATCAAAATATTTTCCATGAAAACTAATTATCAATAATAAAAAATACATGTAAGTAAATAGGTACATCATTTTCACATTACTCTTAAAAACTAAATAAACTACATGATAAATTCCAATAATCACATTGGATAAACCTATAATTGGTTAACTCTATCCTTTTATCCAATGCCTTAGAGCACCATATCAGGCTCACCTGTCATTATGGGATACATCCGGATCACCCATAGCCATGAGCTATATCAGGCTCACTCATCATCATAAAAAATAACTAATAACTATAAAATAATCATAACTCATGAAATATTTCATTTCAACCATCATACTCATCAAAATATTGTTTTTACCCATAATAAAAACATTTTTGGATGATTAAATATCCATTCCACTTAAAACCATTTTTGAAAATACCCAGAATAAGGGGAAGAAAATTTTTTATTTGAAGAAAACATGAAATATTTTAAATTAATCCAAGCATAAGGTAATTATTTTGGAAGTATGAGAATCATTTGATTCCTTGTACATTAAAATAGAACATTCATTTTTTACTTTTAGTAAAGATAATCAATTTTTTTATATAAAATACATAAAAAGATTACTTTTGAAAACCTTTGAACAAAAGTAAAAAGATATATAAAATGTACTTTATAATCCATTTTTGTCTATATAATTACATCTATAAAATAATTTTAATAATATGGACATAGAGGAAAAATATTTATAAAATAAATATTTAAGACATTTAAAACAAGGTTTTAAGGAAAAGTTCCCCTTACAAAGTGATAAATTTTTAACCAATAAAAAATTAAAGGAAAGAACGTGGAATGTATTTATAAAAAATTTAATTTCATAAAATAATTTTAAAATATATCTGATAGTTTTTACATTATAAAAATAAAACATGTGGTTAAAATAACTTAAGTCTCAATGAAAGGTAATTGTGACTAGAAATCCCATACCTTGTATCCCAACTTGCGATGTACATTATTTAACTCATGTATAATGAAATTATATAAAAAAATTACAGGTTTAATTCCTTATCATTAAACCATTCAATTCATTTATTTTAATGACATATTTAATTACTTAATCAGTTAAGTACACATCATGTGTTTTGAGGACGTTTAGTTCATAGTTGAAAAACGAGTTCAATATGTTGACCATGGTAAAAAAGGTAATTATTATATCATCTCAATAATAATAATCATGAAATAATTTTTATTTTTATATGTGAAATAAAATTTATAACCATACAAGAAATTTTTACATGAAAAACAAATCACATTGATTCATGGAGGTGGTAATCCACACGTACACACAAATGATATTATCATTTTCCAATGGATGGAAGGATAAGAAAATAGATGAAATATTATCTATATAGAATGGTAATTATGTCATGAATATCAAATATATACATTAAATCTATCGTCATAACCAACCACAATAGTCAGTTATGGAAAATTAATTACATTAGTTTGTGAGGCGGTAGTCCGCTTTACACATGAACGATGGTTTTGTTTCCCAATAGATAAAGGAGATAGATTAAAGTTAATCCATAAAAATAATAACATATTAGTATATGGGATATGATTATATTATTATATCACAGTGTTTACAATAGTTTTTAATGAGTTATAATAAGAATTAAAATAAAAACATTCGGTTAAAAGTTATGACACTTATTCAGACAACTTCCTTTTCTTTACTGCTTAAGCTCTATAAGATTAGAATTATTACAAACTAAGACCTATAATAGATGGGAAGGGATGTTAGAAATGGATCTGGATAGGTATTGGTTGATTTAGAGTGCTCAAAATGTGTGATTAAGAGAGGATAGGAGGTTTCTTTTTATAAGTTTGGGGAGGGACACTCTTGTAATTATTCAAAACATAAAAATATTACAAAGTCAAATTCATGGCCAATTGGTTCTATATTAGATTAATTAAAAATTAAATATGTTATAGAATCAAAATAAAATCATCCAGTAGCATTTAGACAAGTTTTAGGTCATTTTAACCGTTATATGTTTAATTTAACCCCTATTAACCCTTTTTATCCTTAACCGTGATAATACATTTCAATAATTAAGGGTTAAAAATTTAATTCTAAGGTAACAATTTGTTAAAAAATGGTTAATGTTTGATATTTTAGACTATTTCCCATTCCACTTATCTTGTTGCAAAATTTTTATGATTATTTAAATCATTTAGTAATATATTATTCAGCATAATATACCATTATAGTCATTTTTGGAACTATTCACATATTTTGACTTTAATGAAATCAAGATAGTAATGGAATTCAAATATAAACTTTTAACACATCCCTAATATATTATACATATCTAAAATATTCACGGGACACTATAACTCACCCAAAAAAATATTACTTTTAGAGTTTTTAAAATTATTTTCTAGATTTTTATACTACTTTCACAAACACTATGTCGACATTGCATATGCTTTTAAGGTAATTATTTCATCACTAAAAATTAAAAATAAATTACCAAGACAAAATATTTATATGTAAAAAATAAAAGGCGAATTCTGGTTTTTTTAGAAATTTTAATTCAAAATTGATAATCCATTTTGTCATATCTAATTTCTTTAGGTAAAATAAATTACTTTTAATATAAGAACACAAATGCATGAAAAATATTTTTTTGGAAAAATGAGTTTTTTAAGTCTAAAAATGAAATTGTACCATAATCAATTATAATTATGATTACTATATAATTAATTAGATTATAAATAATTAAATTATAATTATGTAGCTTTAAAATAAATTAGGACTTTTAAATCACTTTATTTAATGAAAAGAAATTTCAGTTTTACAAAAATCAGCAATTTTCACTATTCCCTAAAAAATTAATATTTTCCAAAATTTACCAAACTTTCATCCTAAGATAAATATAATATGCTGATTTCATAAATTATATCCTTTTTTTTAAAATAATATTTCTAAATTTGGTATAAATTAATTATATTATTTTCTCACAAAAATAAAAAAACTATTTTTTAATAAAATATATTTTTAAAGAATAAAATCAATTTACTTAAAATTGAGTGATTATTTCCTAAAAAGTAATCAATAAACTTTTATTGAGCAAGAAAATTTTATTTATATTTCATAATTCGGTTACTCCTATTCATATCCTCCAATTCAACAGTTAGGTTATATTGATCATATTTAAATAATATTATTTTTTAGTAGTTTATGCTTGATATTTCGTGTAATGTGCACTATCAAACAAAGTATTAATTTTAAAATCTTAGGGTATTACATTATCCCTCATTTTAATTAATTTCATCTTGTAATTTTATCTGGAGATCCATAATCAAGGTTTTAACATTTGAAAATACCTTTATGGAAATCTAACATCATAAAATGGGTTAATAAAACTTCATTTTGATAAGAGGGAAAGGGAAAGATAAAGATCATTTGGAATAATAAATAACTAGGATTCTAAATAGTAGAACATTAGTGGGAAGTAAAAATATGGACATGGAGGAAAAATTAATGTCCAAATAATTATGGAGGGTGAAAAAGAACATTGATCATAAGGAAGTTAATTATCATGAGAAATCTAATGACCACAAAACCATAAACCTATGAGTTATGAAAAAGACCATCAATTTATAAAAAATAATGGTATTATGATAATTTTTTTGTTTCAAAATCCTTTTCCTATAGTTGAGTAATATCTTTGCTATCTATACTTAGAACACGAGGAAATATATTTACTTGATTTTCTTCAAATACATAAATGAAATTTCATCATTTAGTTTCATGTTTCAAAAAATTTCCACATTTACCACATTTTTACTCTAAATTATGAATATGAATATTTAATTCCCAAAGCACTATAATAAACTTATGATTTACCAATAGGTATAAAAATAATGAAAATATTATCTTCCTATCTTTACTAAAACCAAAGTGGTTAGAACATGGTAAGATAATTCCCAAAATAAATAAAACTTCATATGAAGAAATTTTATATTAATATATAAAATTCAACCATAACCACAAAGGTTCAACATAGACCATTTCCTATATAAATAGCCAGATATCCCAATATGTTGGATCCAAGGCTGTTCTTTTCTAAAAATGAAGTTTGGTTTGTGTTTTTGTCAATCCACACTTGTATGATCAGAAAGTTTTCAAGGAGAATGATATTATAGTACAACATGACTAGATTATTGAAGTTGGTGTCATTTCCCAGTTTTTTCCAAATTTTTAGGCTCAAAATTAGGAGGAAGAGGCTAGCATTTCTAAAGGTTGTTTTCTGGAATCAAATCCTCATAAAAATGGCAAAGGAATGGGTTTCATGAAGGCTAGGATTCATGAAGGGGATATTTGATAATTCAAAATGAGTTGAAGGTGTTCTATGTGATTATAATAAGTGGAGAATCATGAGTACACGATGGTTTGACAGAGATCTTCGTGATAACAACAAGTCTCAATGGAGCTTTGTGAATGGAGGAGCTTAGAGAAGATGTTTCTAAAAGATCCAAAAAATATTCTAAGAGGTAGCGTAGCATGTTAATAGCCAAGACTATATATATGAGGCTAACCCTACTTTATTTAACAAAAAAATAATTAGATAAAAGTCAAAATCACTTTGATTTTATGAAGTTCAAGAGCTTCACAAATCTAGATTTCTATGTAATATTGAGCATCATCAAAAGACTAGTTAAGTCTTGAATGATGCCAATGCATCTGAGTAATGGGTGCTTCGTGATGAAGGGGTATTCCTCGATGGCTCAGTGAGCTTCGTGAAGGTAGTTTGTTATGTGAAGGTAGGTTTCTTTATGAAGGAGTGAGCTTTGTGAAGGAGCTTTGAAAAAGGTAGTTTTAAACATCATTTTTTCAATTAAAATTGATTTTAAAGTGAATATACTCAGAACTATGATGAAAGAAGAGTCTCATGATATTTATGAAAAAATAATCAAATTCCAATCTACTTAATCAAACTTTAAGTCGATAAAATGAGTAAGACTTCACCCAAGGAAATGAGTTAGGGGGATTCTACAGAAGTGTTCTAAGGGACACAATGTGTTATCCTTAAAATATTTTAAAGGCAGTGTTCTTGGAATAGAGTGAAAATGTATAAATCTATTTATTCCACAACTAGTAAAGATTAGTGGATTTAGGTATGATCGACACACTATTGGCATATTCTCCTTAGACTAGACCTTAGTGGTGAACCAAGTAAAACTGTAGTGTTGTATCTTTTCATGTGAATGTTTTATTACTATACCATTCCAATAGACAGTTTTAATAAGTTCATACTAACATGGGGAAAAGATCCATTGGTTTAAAAGAAAAATTTGACACCCTGATTCACCCCTCCCCTCTCAGGGTACTCTAGGGTCCTACAAGTGGAATCATAGCCAAGGTTCATGTATGCTGGATACTCTACAGTAAATCAATTATTGGTTTGAGATTTGAGTTTCATTCCCGAGTCAACAATGAAGTGTAGTTTTGATGAACATCTAGTTATATATAAGTATAAGTCTATATCCACCAAGACAACAATGAATAGGAAAAATAAAGATTAGAGACGGTTGAAGAAGTCCCTCTTATCTAATGAATATGTATTATCTATTTCTCCATGCCTTTTTGACAATGGATATATATTAGGCTTGGAATGTAAAGAGCAGGTGGTTCAGGTTTCCACAAAAAAAAGGAAAAAATTTCTACTTCATTTAAATCAAAAATTTCAAATGATCAGCTGGTATGTGTTATCACCTTTTAAAGTTTTCCTCAAAATAAATATCCTAGAACAAGTGGTAATTTTGATCAATCTACAACCTCACATGAATTTTCAATTGAAATATTATGAAAATATCTACATGAAATTTCTGAATAAAGAGTCGTTGTTGTTTTTTAGAATCTTTCAATGTATGTAGGAAGAGATGACCTAGATGGAAGGAGAAGCTGATGCTATGGAAAAGGGCTTGGAAGGAAAAGTTCATGAATGTTTAAATCTCTCCAGACATGGTGAAAACTTTAAAGAAACAAAAAATGGAACTTGAAATAAGTTCCTCAGAATACCTCAAAGAATTTTAATAGAAATAGGGTGTCAAAAAGGCTCTTGAATAAAAGATCCACATGCTTTAAAAGAAATTGAAAAATAAAACTGATGTCAAGGGTCTACAATTGGAAGGAATATCCAAGAAGATCGAGGAACTTGACTCTTTGATTCAGAATAAAGTGAATCTGCATGATGAAGTAGTTGTTACAATTAAGAAGGACTATAAATAATATATTACTATTATTAAAGATCATAAAATCATCCTCAATATAAAATTTCTAGATTTGGAAGCCCAGTTGGTCAATCTTGATAAGAAATATATTGATACTTCATAAAATGAGGTAATAATTACTGTAACTACACAATGATCACTGGAGTATTCTAAATACGAAAGACCTAAAACATGTGATAATAGGATCATGACATATTTTTATGATTAATCTCAAGAAACTAATAAGAAATAGGTACCATTCATACCAAATTGTGTTAATTTTTCCAAACCTATTATTATGAAGAGTGTAGGTTTTAAGACAAATAATGGAAAAGTATGGATGAAGAAAGGTGATAAGAAACCTACTACCATGACTATGGTGGATATAAAAAAGAGTATGAAATCAGGTTACCCACAAATATCACAAAAAGTCCTTAATAATATCCAATAACCATATATAGAATATATAAGGAGACCAAGGTTCATTGGTTAATGTTTTTGTTGCAACATATTTGGGCATTGTGCATTGGATTGTTGCTAAAATCCTCTAAATGAAGAAGCACAATGGAATCTAATTTCAAGGGGGAGATATCTAGATAAGAATAAGAGACATCCATAGGTATATAAATTTTTCATACTGAAAATATATTTGGGAAGCTTGATAGCATATGTGATGTATGTAATGTAAGTGTTCACATGGTTAGTACATTCTTATCTCAACATGAATTTATTATTGATAATAAAATAATACCACAAAAGATAGCTATGTATGAAGAAGTTACCTTGGGAAGAAATCAGAAAAATATTGTAAACAAAAATTCTCCCAAGAATATCTCAAGAAAGGAAGCTGAGAAGATGCTGGATTCTAAATATAAGAAGTCGAAGATTAGTGCTTCCAAAAGAACTACTATGAGGGATGAAACTCAGACGAACCCATGAGGAAGATCAAAACTTACTGCAACAGTTCCTAACGACATGTTAGTTATTTGTCTATAATATTTGAAAAGAATCAGTAAACATGAAGATGAATAGGCTTAGGCTAGTTCAAAAGGAGATGAAAAGATTCCACATGATTAAGACAAAGTGCATGAGAGTTTTCAAACAAAAGGAAACTCTTGGGTTAAATAAGTTATGTGTGAGAAATGCAATAAATCTAGTCACGTTGAAAAAGGTTGTTTAGAATTACCATTAGAAAAATAAGTAGCACTTAAGATGAGTAATAATGTATCATCCATGAATAATGTTGAGAAGAGAAATTCTCCACACAAAGAAGAAGATAATGTGAAGAGATCCATGATACCAAAATTTAAATCAGAACAGATTTTCATATGTGAAAGCATGAAGACTGGAATAAATAGATTCACTTGGTTGAGAAAAACATCTCAACCTTACTGTGCATATTGATGAAGTAAGGAGGATCCACAATATTCCATTAATATTTAGTTATTATATTTGTGATTATAATGCAGGGAATTGAAAGGTGAATCATGTTCTATGGGGGATAACTTGAGAAGTAATGAGGGATATCATTTTTTTGATAGAAAATATGAAGAAGTCACCATCTTTAACTAATTCCTCAATTTAGTATTCAAATATAAATGTGACGGAGGATCATTTTTTATGAATCTGAAGATGTTCTATTCTAGAAAACAAGGATAAAGAAGTTACCATCTTGGTTTGATCTTATTTATAGTATCTTGGAGAACAAGTGTTCAATAATATTATCCTTGGTGAACTTGTAAAAGTTTTCCAATGTAGATAGTCACAAGATGATGATCCATTCTTTTGTATTCTCAAAACTAAAATTTCTTGAAATCTATTCATGATGAGATCCACCATTATGAAGATACTGATAAGTGTTTCCCTTGAGGGGGAGACAAATAAAGAATGAAGAAGAAGTTTCCAAAATCATTATTTAAATTATTATCAAAACTGATTATTCTATAACTTTATAAAAGATCATGTCATTGGAAAAGGACTTTCATGAAAGGTATATATTCAAATTTAGAAATAATTTAAAGCCTTAAAAAAATTCATAGCTAATAAAACGATGATGATTTAGAAGAAGAATCAGAAGAGGAAACCATGGCTTAAGAAACTTCATCAGAATCTCATAAGAGAAATAGAAGGGTAGAAATTTATCAATCCAACATCAATAAGGATTGTAATGCACCCACTTAGACAAGGAAAATGAGGAACAAAGCACATTATTCCTTTCTATATATTTTGGAACCAACCTTATTTGAAAAATCAGTAAAGGAAGAATCAAGGGTTAAAGCCATGAATGAAAAATTGGATCAGATTGACATGATCCAAACATGAGATCTAGTCAAGAGACCTGAAGATCACAATGTGATTGGAACAAAGTAGATATTTAATTTTTTTTGATGAGCATGGACATGTGATTAGAAATAAGGCACACCTAGTGTGTAAAGGCTATACACAAATTAAAGGAATTGATGTTGAAGAAACATTTTCTCCATTGGAGAGACTAGAGTCGATTAGGATTTTCATTACTATGGAAATTCAAAGAAGATATAAAGTTTATCAGATGGATGCAAAAATTTTTTTTTTATAAAATGGTGTTCTTGAAGAATAAGTATACATTGAAAAACAATGGGTTTTCTAATTGATAATGATGAAATTAATGTTTGTAGATTGAAAAAGGAACTCTATGGTTTTAAGTAGGCACCATGATCATGGTATTCTCATCTGGATTCTTATCTCAAGAAGCTCAAATTTAAAATTTGAGGTGTAAAACATAATCACTATGAGAATAATTCAAAATAAGATCAATTTATGATACTGGTATACATGAATGATATTATATTTGGCGTAAGCAGACAAAAATTAGTGGAATAATTTCCCAATCACATGAAATCTAAATTTGAAATGTCTATGATTGGTGAACTAAAATACTTATTGAGGCCGGTGGTGATTCATAAGAAGGATTTCACTTTTATTTCTTAAAAAAATATGCAAGAGTGCTCCTGATGAAATTCAACATGAAAGAATCCAAACCAATGTCGACTTTGATTTTAGTTAGGACAAAACTTGGAAAGCATAATGATGGGAATTCTATGGATCCCTCCATGTACAAGAGAATCAATGGAATCCTATTATACATGGCTGAAACATGAAAAAATATCTTCTTTTCAACATTCTTAGTAGAAAAATTTCAAAGTAACATGATGGAAGAGCATTTAGCATCACTTAAATAGATCATGAGGTATATTCAAGGTACATTGAATTTTGGAATATAATTTGTTTCGGGAAGAGATAAGGAACTATTAGAATTTTTTTATGCTGACTGGGTTGGATATATGGTGGATAGAAATTCCACAAGTGGTGGATCATTATTTATAGGAAAAAAATGTGTGGTCTAGTTAAGAAAGAAATTGGAAATAACTTCTCTTAGTACAGATGAAGTAGAGTATATTTTTTCTAAAAAGGCTTGCACTCAACTATTGTGGATTAAGCGAAAACTGACTAATATTAGTGATGAGGTAAAATATCCGATGGTAATACTATCATGATTGATCTTATGAAGAATCCGATTCATCACTTTGGTATAAAACATATTGAGATCAAATATCACTTCATTAGAGAAAAAATTGAAAAAATTGTGATTAAAATGGAGAATGTTGGAACTGATGACCTAATGGATGACATTATGATGAAGCAATTGGATACACATGTGTTCAAGAAACATAGTTTGAACCTCAGTGTTTAGCCACCTACCAGTGTATAAGGAGGTTACAAGTGGTACCCTCTCCCAATTTGTGTTAACTATTTTAATATATTTGTGGAAGTGATGTAGGTTTATGGGGGAGATACAATCCAAGGGGAATGCATTTTTGAGCTCTATAAGTAAACATATAGGTTCTTTGGGTTTATTTACAAAGGGGGAGAATGGATAAATTCAAAGTTACAAAGGGGTAGAATGGGTTTTAGGTTGTTTGAAAAACCATGCAATTATTCTATGACATGATCAGAGCTTAGATTGGACATATTTAAGCATTCAAAAACACGAGAACCAAATTCATTCTTCCCCACTTGTTTTATACACCAAGAATTTCCCATGTAGACTTAGAGTGTTGTATGTTTTGTTTATCATGTATCAGGTATTGATAATAACTGGCGTTTTATTAAATTTATATATAGATTTCCAAAAAACCCAAAGGCTAATATTTTTGGAACCAAGGCTATTATTTTATATAAATGGAGTGTGGTTTGTGTTTTTTTTCAATCTACCCTTGGATGATTAGGTATTCTACGAATTCTAGGTTTTATGAAGGCTAGGTTTCATGAAGGGGAGATTAGAGAATGCACAATGGGTTGATGGTGTTTTCGATAATTACGAGAAGTGGAGCATAATGAGCATGCGATGGTTTGACAAAGATCTTCACGAAAATGACAAGTCTCAATAGAGATTATTGAATGGAGTAACAAAGAGAATATGTTTCTAAAAGATCTGAAAAATATTCTAAGAGGTGGTGGAGAATCTCACACAGCTAAGCATATATATATATATATATATATATATGAGGCTACCCCCACTTAATTTTACATGAAAATAATTAGAGAAAAGTCAAAATATCTTTGATTTCGCAAAGTCAAGGTGTTTCAGGAATCCATCTTTCTATGAAAGATAGAGCATTGTGAAAAGACTAGTTAAGTATTGACTGATGCCAATGCATCTGAGTAATGGGTGATTTGTGGTGATGGGGTATTACACAATAGATTAGTGAGATTTGAGAAGGTAATTTATTCTATGAATGAAGGTTTCATCATGAAGAAGTGAGCTTCGTGACGGTGGTTCTCAAAAGACAGTTTTAAACATCAGTTTTTCAGTGAACAATTCTTTTAAAGTGCATCAACTAAGAACTACAGTGCAAGAAGAGTCTCATTCTAGTTAGGGAAAAAGAATTAAATGAAAATATAATGAAGTTAACTTAAATTCTATAAACTAAGTAAGACTTTACCCAAGGCAGTGAGCTAGGGGGATTCAACAGAAGTGTTTTGAGGGACGTAGTGTGCTATCCCTAAAATCTTATAAAGGTAGTGTACCTGGAACATAGTGACTTTTTCTGAAATTCTATATTCCAAAACTAATGAAGATTAGTGGATTCATGTATTACCAAAACACTATTTGTGTATGATCCTTGGACTAGCCCTTAGTGGTGAATTGAGTAAAACTATTGTGTTTCCACTTTTAATGTGAATATTTTATTACTGAACTATTCCAACAGATAGGTTTAACAACTTCATACCAAAATGGTAACAAGATCCATTTCTTTAAAAGAAAAATTTGACACCCTGATTCACCCCTCCCCTCTCATGGTGATCTGGGGTCCTACATAATTAACCTGAATAACCTCAACATTAATAATTATCTTAACCTCAAAGGTTGTCTCATACCTTTCATCTTACACCCCCAAAACTGTCATAAAATTATTTCAAAATAATCCTTAACATTGAACCTAAGTATTACATATAACTCAACCCAAAAAATTTCTCCCAATATATCATTAATTATTTCAAAAATAACAATACTTAAAACCTCAAAATGGGTGTATATTCCTTAGAAATTTTGATCAACATTAAACATATAATCCCCTGAAGGTATCTATAAATATTAAGTTAACATCATATGAGAGAATATTAATATCAAAATTTATATAAACACTATTATGATACAAATTATAACATCCCCAAACCTACACTACTAGACCTGATGTTAAAAATACATTCTTCAAATTTCTAGCTTCAATACAAATGAACATGACCCAACTTCAATTGTTTAAAAATTACAATATCAAATGGAAAATTGGTTCACTTACATACCTAAGGAACTTTTAGGTTTAGAGTTTTAGAGAATTAAGATAGAACCCTACATAATAATAAAAATTTCTTAAATTTATATTTTTTACACTAAAAAGGTTCTTTATAAAAAACACACTTGATTTATTTAAGTTAACTTCCATATTTATAACTTTGACTTTATTAACTTTTCTACTCATCCTTAAGCCCTGTGAAAAATCATTTGAAAACATGAGATGATAAAAAAATATTATTAATAGATATGTAGAAAAATAAAGCAAACCCATTAGTCCATTTCAAAACCATGAGGTCATATAAGAGAGTTTTTTACTTTAACATAATAAACTTTGAGCTCAAATAATCATTAACTTACAGATAAAATCAGCTTTAATGCACAATTTTTTTTTCATAAAATACTTTATAATAAAACATAAGATAAAAATAATAATCATGAGTGTTTCTTAGAAAACACGAGGACCCTTGAAATTTTTATATTAAAGACATACCTTTCTACAAAAAAATAGAATAATCATTCCTTTAAAACAAAAGATCGTTAACTTACCTTGTGAAATGAAAATTTTTCCATGAAAAATTATTAAAAAGAATAGAAAATTCATGTTGGTAACTTGGGACATCATTTTTATATCAATATTATAATCACTCTTAAAAATGAAATAACATAACTTGTAAATTTTAACAATATTATAGGGTAAAACTATAATCGGTTAACTCTATCCCTTTACCCAATGCATTGGAGAGCTATATCGGGTTCACCCATCATTATGAACTATATCAGGCTCACTTATAATAATGAGATATATCAAGATCACCCATCATCATAAAAAATTAACAAGAACCATAACATAATTATAACACACAAAATATTGTATTTCCACTATCATACTCATAAAAATATTATTTTCACCCATAAGAAAATCATTTCTGCATAACTAAATATCTATTCCTTTTAAACCCCCTTTTTAAAATATCTAGAATAAATGGAAGTAAAGTTTTTATTTAAAAAAAACAAGAAACATTGTAAAGGAATATGAATATTATTAAATGGTTGTAGAAATGGGAGAAGCTGTTGATGTCATATATGTTAAAATATAATATTCCTTTTTTCCTTTTAGAAAAGAAATTCAAAACCTTTCGTATAAAATATGTAAAAAGATTCATTTTTAAAACCTTTGAAATAAATTAAAAATGGACATAAAATGTCCTTTATAATTCATTTATGTCCATATAAATCACTCATAAAATAATTTTAAGAATATATATATGTAGTAAAAAATATTTAGAAAATAAATCTCTTAAAAATTTAAAACAAGGGTTTAAGGTAAAGTTTCCCTTATAACTTGATAACTTTTGAAACAATAAAAAATTGAAGGAAATGACATGGAATAAATTTTTAAAAACATTAATTTCAAAGATTAATGATAAAAGAAATCCAAAATTTAGTTTATACACCACAAAAAGAAAACATGTGGCGTAAATAACTTAAGTCACAAAGAAAGGGAATTGAGACTAGAAATACCTTACCTCATCTCCCAACTTTCCACGTACATTATTTAACTCATCTACAATGAAATTATATGAATAATTTACTTTATTAATTTTTTTATAGGTTTAATACCTTATAATTAGACCATTAAATTCATTTATTTCAATGATATATTTAATTACTTAACTAGTTAATTCCATGTTATGTGTTTTGAGGACATCCAGTTTATAGTTGTAAAACAACTTTGGTATTTTGACCGTGGTCAAAAAGTTAATTATTTCATCATATAAAAAATAATAATCATGAAATAATTATAATTTTTATACACTAATACAATTTTAGGACCATCCATGAAATACATACATGAAAAATGAGTCCCATTACTCTGTGGAGGTGGTAATCCACATGTACGAATGAACAACGTTATAATTTTCCAATGGATGAAAATGTAAGAAAATATATGAAATATTCTATTTAAATAATGTTAATTATGTACTGAATATATTATATATAAATTAAATTAATCATCATAACCATACTTTAGAGGCAATAATGGAAAACGAATTACATCGGTTTGTGAGGCGGTAGTCCGCTGTACACATGAACAATGGTTTCATTTCCCATTAGATGAAGAAGGAGCTGGATTAAAGTTAAGAAATAAATATAATGAAATATAATTGTATGTAATATACTTATTTTATTATATAATAATGGGTATAATATTTTTTAAGGAGATGTAATAGGAAATAAAACTAGAACATTCAGTTAAAATCTATACCTCTTCATCAGGCAACTTTCTTTTCTTTACTACTTAATTCCTCTAGAATTGGTATTATTCCAAAAATAA
Organism: Viscum album; assembly: GCA_963277665.1. NCBI lineage: Eukaryota > Viridiplantae > Streptophyta > Magnoliopsida > Santalales > Viscaceae > Viscum > Viscum album. The sequence continues at coordinate 1,571,363,262 of OY728126.1, forward strand.
AACCTATAATAAATGGGTAAGGAAATTAGGAAGGGATTTGGGAAGTTATTTTCTGATCTAGAGTTCTAAAAAATCATGGGTAATAGATGAGAGGAGGTGCCTTTTTATAAGAAGGGGGGGGGGCACTTTTGTAATTTTTCAAAACTTTAAAATTTTATAAAGTCAGATTTATGGACATGTAGTTCCAAATTAGCTTGATTTCGAAGTAAATATGAGAATGGATCTAAAAAAACTCATCCAAAAACATTTAGATAAGTTTTTAGGTCATTTTAATCGTTTTATATTTAGTTTAACCCGTGTTAACCATTTTTATCCTTAACCACGATAATACATTTTTCAATCATTAAGGGTTATAAATTTAATTCTAAGGTAAAAATTGGTTAAAAAATAGTCCAAGGATGATATTTTTGAATATTTACCATTCCACTTATCTTATTTCAATATTTTTATGATTTTTAAATAATTTAATAAGATATTATTTAACATAACATACCATTATAGTCTTTTTTAGTGCTATTCACATAGTTTGACTTCAATGACACAAAGATAGTAATGGAATTCAGATATAAAATTTTAACATACACCTAATGTGTTATATTTATCTTAAAATTCACGAGACACTATAAATCACCCAAAAAAGTATTTCTTTTAGAGTTTTTAAAATAATTTACTTGATTTTTCTACTACTTACATAAACACTATATCGACATTGTGTAAGAATTTATAGTAATTATTTCATCACTAAAAATTAAAAATAAATTTTCCTGATAACTTAATTGTATGAAAAAAATAAGATTTTCCTTATAAATAAATTTATAAATGGAAATTATAAATTTGGAATCTATTTTATTATATTCAATTTCTTTAGGTGGAAGAAATTCATTTAAATACAAGAACACAAAATGTTTGAAAAACAATTTTTATAAAAATGAGTTCTTAAGCCTAAAAATGGACTTATACCATAATAAAGTATAAATATAATTCATATTTAATTAACTATATTATATCCAATTAAAGGATAATTATGTTACTTTTATATCAAATAAGGATTTTAAATTAATCTATTTAATGAAAAGAAATGACAGTTTTACAAAAAATCATAATTTTTAACTATTCACTAAAAATCAATCTTTTTAGAAAAATATTAAAATATCATCCTAAGATAATTTTGATATATTGAATTCAAATATTATATCCTTTTTATCAAATACTATTTTTAAAATTGATATTAATTAGTTATAATATTCTCTCATAAAAATCAATGAAAATCATTTTTGATGAAAACATATTTTTAAAGAATAAAATCACTTTACTAATAATTGTGTGATTATTTAATAAGAATTAATTAGTATATTTTTATTTATTGGGAAAATTTTATATATATTTCATGATTTTTTTACTCCTATTCATATCCTCTAATTCAACAACTATTTTATATTGGTCATATTTAAATAATAATATTTCATGGTTGACTAAGATCAATATTTTGTGTCATGTATGCTATTAAAAAAATTATTCCTTTTAAAATATCAAATTATTTCATTCTACCTCCCTTTAATAAATTTTATCCTAATGGTTTTGTCTTTTTATTAGTAATCAAGGGTTTAACATTTTAAAATACCATCGTTGAGAACCCACATCGTAAAAAGGGTTAATAAAACTTACTTTTGGTAAGAGGGAAAGGGAAATTTAAAGATCATATAGAGTAACACATAAATACGTTTCCAAATAGAATAAAATTATTGGGAAGTGAAAATATGGACATGGAAGAAAATTTAATTTCCAAATAATGATGGAAAGTGACAGAGAACATTGATCGCAAGAAATTGAATGATCATGAGAAAGCCAATGAAAAAAACCATAAACCAATGTGGTGTTAAAATAACCATAAATTAATTATAAATGAAGGTAATAGGATAATTTTTTTGTTTCAAGATCATTTTACTATATTTTAGGAATTAATTTACTATCTAGAATAACACTACTATAAATCATAGTTATACCAATTCCATTTTCCCAACGTGTTGTTTAAACTGTTGGGATAGAGAGTTTTTCCCAATGGGTTTTGAAAACCATTGGAATATATTGATTTAGTGTAGTATTTTCCATTGGTTTGTGAAAACCATTGGGTTATAAAGATTTTTATCAACGGTTTATCTAAACCATTGGGATATATTAGGGTATAGTGATGTTTCCCAACAGTTTTTTTAAAACTGTTGTGATATAGTGATGTTTACCAACAGTTTTTAAAACCATTGGGCAATTTTTCTCCTAAATAATCCTGAGCCCCCACTTTCCTTTCTAGATTCTATAGATTTATTTTTTCCCTACTAGATAAGTGATCTCTTCCCAGTCAATGACCCCTCCTCTTCTAAAGATCCATCCTAGTTGTTTCTACTTCAAATTGGTGAGTTTGATTTACATCTTATGCCTATATTTATTTTGGATTTTTATAAACCAGGTTTAGTTTATTTCCTCATCTGATGTAATCACTCATCATTCAGGATTTTAGGTTGTTCTTGAATGTGAAATTGGCATGTTCCAAATACTTCATCCTACAAATAGACAATGAATTTCCCTTCTCGAACCACTACTATCACAAATTTATCTAGGATTGTTACACAATATTAGTGTTGTAGGGGTACTATATTTTCTCCCACTGGTGGGGGGGGGGGTGTGCAGGTGGAGGTGAGGTGGGGGTGGGGGGGGGGATGTGTAGGTGGGGGTGGGCTATGTTGGTGGGGGTGTGCAGGTTGGGGGGGGGGAGGGGGGCTGTGCAGGGGGAGTCTGCTGGGGTGAGGTGGGGGGTGGGGGGGGGGGGTTACAGGTGGGGGGTGAAGTTGGTGGGGGGAGGGGGGTGTGTAGGTGGGGGGATGTGAAGGTTGGGGTGTATAGTGGGGGGGGGGGGGGTGTCTGTTGGGCGTGAGGTGGAGGGGGGGGGGGTGTACAGGTGGGGGTGGGGGGGGGGGTGGGCTGTGCAGGTGGGGGTGGGGGGGAGTGTGAAAGTTGGGGTGGGGGGAGGGGGGCTGTGCAAGTGGGGGGGGGGGGGGGTTGTAGGTGGGTGGGGGGGGTGTAGTGGGTGGGGGAGAGTGGTGTGTGCAGGTGGGGGGGATGTGCAGTGGGTGGGGGGGAGGGGGGGGGGGTGAAGGTGGGGGGTGTAAAGGTGGGGGGGGGGGGGATGTGCAGTGTACAGGTGGGGAGGGTGGGTGTACAGTGGGGGGTGGGCTGTGCAGGTGGGGGTGTGAAGGTCGGGGGGGGGGGGGGTGTGAATGGGAGTCTACTGGGGGTGAGGTGGGGGTAGGGGGTGTATAGGTGGGGGTGGGGGGGGGGGTTGGTTGTGCAAGTGGGGTGGGGGGAGGGGGGCTCTGGTGGGGGAGGGGGGGAGGGTTGCAGTGGGTGGGGGGGGATGGGGGTGTGAAGGTGAGTGAGGGGGATGTGTAGTGTGCAGGTGGGGGGTGGGCTGTGCAGGTGGGGATATGTAGGTCGGGGGGGGAGGGGGATGTGCAGGGGGAGTCTGTTGGGGGGTGAGGTGGGGGGGGGGGGTTGTGTAGTGGGTGGATTGGAGGGGGGTGTGCAGGTGGGTGGTGTGTAGGTGGGGGGATGTGCAGTATGCAGGCTGGGAGGGGGGTGTGCGGGGGGGGGGGGGGGCTATGTAGGGGGAGTCTGTTGGGGGTGAGGTGGGGAGGGGGGGTATGCATGTGGGAAGTCATCACTTCCATAGTTCTCCAATAAGCACTGGAAGTTATCACTTCTAGAGATTTGGATAGGTTTGAGGCCTCTTTGGTTTTGGTTCTTGTCTAGTCATCTTGATGAGTAAGTCATCACATGATCTAAAAGTGGCATCAATCATATAGGATGCATTCCTTATTCCACAACACATTTTTCTAGAAATAATATATCCATGGAAGGTGGTGAGAGCCTTTTAGAATCCTTTCATATAGAGAACATGGGATGAAAATCCCCATATATATCCACCTAGATCAGGGACCTACTTCCACATGCACATCCCATATTCATAAGACTACCTCTCCATGTATTAAATGAATAGTGATTCTATCTAGACTTTACCTTCTAATTAAATCCTAAATTTAATTCATGTTATTATGGAAAAAATATCAAGGAATCCATACAACTTCATATAGGAAAACACACTTAATAATCATGCCATGATGATGAAAATCCTTACAAACTCATTACCACACATCATATAATTCTTAATAACTACCTATAGATATTCACTAACCCGTATTCCTTCCACCAAAATCCAATGCTCCAACATTTTCCCAATTGCAAACTTGATACCATCAGGTTATCAAGTCACCAATCCTACCAAATTAGATTTTCACTTAAAAATAATTCTCTAATCTTTAACACCCATCGTTTTTTTTTCATAACATGAATAAAAACCCAATTAAATCTCATAGCTCTCAGTCACACCCCCGTGGATAGCCCCCCACCCGCATGGACAACCCGTACCCCCTGGACAGCCCCCACCCCCGTGGATAGCCCGCACACCCCCTGGAAACCCCCACCCCCAGACACCCCCACCCCCTGGACACCCCTGACCCCCTTGGAAAGCCCCCCAACCCTCTGGAAAACCCCCACCCCTGGACCCCCAAACCCGTGTACACACCCCCAACCAAGTGGATATCCACCCACCCCCTGGATACCCCTACCCCCTTGGACAACCCCTCACCCCCGTGGACAGCCCACCCACCCCCTAGACACCCCTACCCCCTAGAAAACCTCACCACCCTTGTGGACATCCCACCCACCCCTTGGATGCCCCATACCCCCTGGATAGCCCCGCCACCCCCATGGACAACCCGCCCACCCCCTGAACACCCCCTACCCCCTGGACATCCCCCAACCTCGTGGACAGCCCGCCCAACCCCCTAGACACCCCCACCACCCCCAGACACCCCATCCCCCTGGACATCCCCATCCCCCCGGACACCCCATACCCCCCTGGATAGCCCCCCACCCTCGTGGATAGCCCGCCCACCCCCTAGACACCCCTACCCCTTGGACATCCCCACAACCCCTGTGGACAGCCCCACCACCCCCGTGGACAGCCCAACCACCTCTTTGGACACCGCCGACCCCCGTGGATTCCCCCCACCCCCTGGGATAGCCCCCCACCCCTTGAATACCCCCAACCCCTGAACACCCCACCCCCTTGGGAAGTGTATGTGATCACTCAAATAATCTACTAAAATATTAAATTTTTTCGATCTAAAATTTACTCAACTCCTGAATAATTCTCCTCTAAAAGTGTACATGATCTTGTACACTCATTTATAGTTCTTTAAAGACATTTTGTTATAAATATAGTATTTTTTTTGTTTTTTATATTATGATTCTCATATAGAGTAGTGTGTTAGTTATGGTTTCATATAAAGTGAACAATTCTTGTTTACTTATATTTTCGATGAAACTTCAATCTTATTGAATTACTTTTGAAAAAATTACTTATAACAATTTTTTTTTATAGAATGGATAGAAGTTGGATGTATGAAACCGATCGGATATCAAGCAATTTTCAAAACAATTTTGAGATATTTTTAGATTTTTCATTTCACAATGCTTCAGATAGTGGTCACATACACTGCCCCTATTACAATTATGTTGGAAGACCTTGGTTAATCCATGAAAAAGTCAGATACCACATAACCAAATATGGTTTTCAAGAAAACTAAACTGTGTGGTATCATAATGGGGAGAAAATGAAATCACACATTGCTGATGATCCAAATGAGAGGACTAGATTAGAGAATTTGTTATATGACCGGTTTCCGTTTATTTATCATCATGAAAAAGAAAGGATCCTGACCCAAGAAGATTTAGATATGAGAACACATGACGTGTCTAATGAAAATGATGATGTTGTCAGGGTGAAAAAATTGAATGATGCTGCCACGACTCCAGTATATTGACAATGTGGTAAAATGAAAAAGCTAGAATTTTTAATCTGATTGTTTCATGGGAAAAGTATGTATGGGATTTATAATATTACCATTGATTAAATTATTACCTTCTTGAATGAATTACTTCCAGATGATGCAGATATTCCCTCAAACCACTATATGACATGCAAGTTAGTTGAGAAACTTGGATTTTCAATAAACAAAATTCATGCTTTCCCGAAAGATTTCAGTTTATTCTGGGAGGAAACTGCTGAACGAAATGATTGTATAAAATGTGGTACATCCCACTGAAAGCCAAAAGTTGATGGAACACCATCCTGTGTGCCATAGAAAGTAACGTGGAACTTTCCATTGATCCCCTAACTCCATAATCTTTTTATGTCTGATGAAATATGAATAAAAATGCGATGGCATGATACCGAGAGAAAAAAGACTAATGATGAGTTGGTTCACCCTGTAGATGGATTTTCATGGAAGATATTTGATACTTGATATCCTAATTTTGCAGCTGATGTGCATAATGTGAGGTTGGGTCTTTCATGTGACAGTTTTAATTTGTTTGGGAAGATTCTTAAATCGCACAACACATGGATGGTTTTTATACACATTTATAATCTTACCCCATGGTTGTGAATGAAAAAACATTTCACTTTCATGAGTATACTCATATCTGGCCCTTCTAATCCCAGAAATTATATAGGCATATACCTTTAACCTTTAATAAAAGAGTTTAAACATCTTTGGTATGTGGGTGTGCGCACATATGATGCATGTTCGAAAGAAATATTTCAGATGCATGCTGTGCATATGTGGATGATCAATGATTTTCCTTCTTATACAATGATGTCTGGATAGAGCACGAAGGGAAAACTATCATGTCCTATTTGTATTAAGAATAAAAGATTCATAATACTGAAACATCATTGTAGTTTTGGTTTTATGGGACATCGACAATTCTTTCCAATGGACCATCCATATAGAAATAATCGTTGAAGATTTGACAATACCATGTAGACCGATGATCCACCTCAGTGTATGTCTGTAACTAATGTGCTTAATGAATTGAAAGATTTCATTTTTTCATTCGATAAGGGTCAAATGAAATCTGGAAAGAGAAATAATGTTTCCACTGAAACCTGTTATAATTGGAAGAAGAGAAGTATCTTCTTTGATTTGTCTTATTGTTCAACCAATTTGTTACGTCATTGCTTAGACGTAATGCACATTGAAAAAAATATATGTGAAATGTTGATTTCGATTCTTCTAAATGTTAAGGTAAAGAAAAAAGATGATTTAAAGTCTCGGTGTGACTTGGTGGATTGGGACATCAGACCAGAATTGCATCCTGTTCGTATCAGTGAAAATAAATGGAAAGTTCCATGTGCTTTTTATGCGATGACACCTATAGAAAAAAAAACAATTTCTGGAACTACTAGAGACTATTAAAGTTCCTGATGGCTATTCAACCAACATATCTAAATGGGTCAACAGAAGAGAGTTGAAGATAAAATCTTTGAAGACTCATGATTATCACATCCTTCTGCATGAGTTGATTCCAATAACAATTCTTCATCTTTTTTCCAATAATATAAGGGTGGATGTTATTCAGTTGTACCATTTATTTATAGATATTTGTGATAAGAAGTTGTCGAATCCTTTCTTGAATTTTTTTTGGCAGATGCCCCATTAATTTTGTGTGAGTTAGAGAAAATATTTCCTCCATAATTTTTCACATGCATGCTGCATCTGACTGTCCATATTCCAACTGAAATACTTCTCAGAGGACCTATTTATTTTCATTGGATGTATCCAACTGAAATAAATATGTACACATTAAATTCTTATGTCCGTAATAGGAATCATCCTGAAGGTTCTACCGTGAACGGTTACTTGGCTCAAGAATGTATGGATTTATGATCTATGTATTTGTATGATCTTAATACAAGAATGGACATACCAATGAGAAACAAATAAGAACATTATGAGCATATTGAACCTAGTTTTCCATCACTTCCTCAAATAGGAGGAATTCCTGGATCATATACATTGACGACATTAAGCCTTGAAGAGTGGGAGATAGCACATCACACAGTTTTGTTCAACTATGATTTGTTTGATGAATACATATTTTAAGTAAATTAAATATTTATATCTTATATATATATACATGTTAATATATTCCTATTTTTATCTATAGGGAATATACAGTGATGATAAATAGAAAGAATCATTCTTTATCTTTAAAAAGGAGGGAGACTTTTCATAGAAAAGAGTTTTCTACTTGGTTAAAATTGAAGGTAATAATATTACTGTTTAAAATAATTAAAACAATATTTAATTAAGTTTAATATTCATTTATATTTTAGGTATTGAGTTTTCCTGCTGACTCTTTCTCTGAGGAAATAAGAGCTTTGGCTTTTGGTCCTAATACAATGGTTCATGACTGTAAATCAATTGTTATCAATGGGTACAGATTTATTATCACTGAATGAGAAAAGAACATGAGAAAACAACATGATGGTGTTATGGTTACTACCACAATAGACTGTTATGATAGTACATCAGATAGTATATCGCGATTTGAAAATGCAGGTTATTATGGAGTTGTTGAAAAAAATAATAATATTGGATTATTATTCTCATGGACGAGTCATGATGATGAAATGCCATTGGTATGATTAGATGATGAGGTAGGGAAAATTTATTGATGATTGTTGATTTTGAGTAATTGATATGACTCGTACTCTTGCTATTGATGAACCATATGTATTGACATCAATAGAGAAACATGTTTTTTTATGTCAAAGACCATCTTCGACCTGAATTTGGTGTCATTATTGAAGTAATTACAAGACATATCTTTGATGATGGTGATGATGGAATTGACACCATCCCTACTGCCATTGGAAATGATCCATTTATTACTTTTGATGACTCAAATAGATCAATTGTCAGAGTTGACTGTGAACCTGAATTTGTGGTAGGAAATATATAAAATCATCCATTCACGTTCTCAATTATCTTGGTTTACCTCGACGTGGGTTGTTTAGGTTGGTACTATTCAAATTGATTTAATATTGATTACAAATATGTTGTATCTGACTTGACTTTTATGTGAATTTTCAGTGTTTATTGGTTGAAATTTTATTTGAATTTCATTTTCTAATTTGGAATTGAAATATATTCAAACCTACAAAACCTACATTTCTAACTCGGTGAACATTTCAATGATTCAACTATGATTTGTATAAAATTAGTATAACTCTAAGACCTATCTTTAAAATTTTACTAGGTAATGAATATGATGGTTTGTATTCTTCTGCGAAACATGTATAGAAACCCACATCATCTACCTAGGCAAAAAAAAATTCAATTTTTCCTTAATTTTGATAATTTCTTTACCCCTTATGAATCTGGTAGAATCAATGTTCCATAATTTTAATAGATTGATGACACTTAGTAAATAACCATCCTAATAAAAATTAAATTTCTTTATTACATATTGTATGATTTATTCAATTCATTATATATCTGTTCAAGCTCATTTATTTTATTTTTTGGGTTACACATTAGTTATCCTTTTTTAATTACTTCTATATTTGTTTTCAAATGCAGGAAATGAAACCAATTGAAGAGAGGCGATGAAAATAGACGATGGAAAAAAATCGTCGCATGACTGAGCTGGGCATTTCAACACTAGTGCATGTAGTGAGTATTTTATTTCAAATATATATTTAAATAATATATAATGTCTTGTGATTAATTTTTTTTCAACATTTTTGTCGGATCCATCTATTAGGTGATAGTTATTTGACGAGCAACCTAGTAGTGGTCCCAATACTCAGGGTGTTCTTATGAGGGGGGGGGGGTGGTACGAGAGCTAGACGATCTAGTCGGTGCACTCGATTAGACCCTACCCCCCACACTAACATACCTTCCATCCCACATTCTGATCCCGATGTGTCATTTGGGACACATGATATATTTAGGCCTCCCATGTTTTCACCACCCTTTACATCTGAGACTCCTCACCCATCTATACCATATCCAATGATGATTCCCACTCCCCATCTAGCATTCAGACAGCCATCCCTATCATCTTATTTTACTTCTGCTTCCTTCTCTCCGGGCTTTTATGTTCCATCTTCTTTGACTCCTGCTCTTCTAGAGTTTTTCCATGCAGAGAATACATTAGGATCCACTCCATCTGTATAGGGAGTTCCTTCAGTTTCTACAGATCCAGTGGTTCCCATTGATCAGACTACTGTAGGTATATTTATACAACCCTAACAAATTTTTATACCATTATTTATTTTCATTATAACATGTATTGATAAAATTTTTGTTTTTATTTCATAACAGATACATCTACTGATAGGAGGTGGGGGTGGGGGTGTACACGCATGCGTGCGGTGTGGAACCGCCACACGCAATTGATGGTGGACTAAAATGAAGATAGTCAAATGATTGAAAAATTAGGGCAACAATATTGGAGTTTTTAGGCGATGCTTGCCAAATACTCTGACATCATTCATGTCAGCCCGCTCTCATAGAGACAATTGCCTAATGAAGTTAAGGATAAAGCTTGGGCAGAGATATGGGTAAAAAAATCTGTTGTATTTAATGCAATTTTTTATTTATTTATATGAATTAATATTTTTGTGTCAGCTTCGGTTTAATTTTCCCGATGGTGAGGGTGCATGACCATCACGCCTAAAGAATTTAGGTGAGATTTGGAGAGATTATAAGAACAATTTGTACATTGGATGGCATGCTAGAGTGGGAACAGAGTTTGAGGTGATCTCTATCATGGATGATTTTCCATTAGAATAGTATCGACAGATGATAACTCATTGGATGACTAGCCAATTTAAGTTATTAATCACATTAGAGGTATTTAAATAAAAATTTTCATGTTTTTCGTTAATACTAATTATTGAATTTTATTTAGGATTCATCCAGAAGAAATAAAAAAAATTGATGCTAAAAAATACCTCCACACATTGGGACGTACTACGATTCCAGATCATGAGAGGCAGTAGGTATGGCAATTTATAATTTTTCTTTACGAATTTTACTTTCTATTGCTTACTTCATAATTTATTCGATTGATAAAGTTGTTATATAATTTCAGTTATGAAATTAATTATTGATATCCTATTTTTAATTATGGTTTCCTATATTAAATGTCATTGTTGAGGCATAAATTGAATATAGAAGGATGTGTACCTCGAGCAAAACTATTTTGCTCGCGTAGAAGGAAGAAAGATGGAAGTGCGTTTAATGAACTGACTCAACACCTGATTGTAAGTTTTACTTTGTAGTTTTAAAATTTTAATCTCTATTTTTAACTCAATAATCTATTTATATTTGTAACATGCTGCTTTAGAGGCCCTTGATGCCTAGGAACCTAACAATTTTGGGCCAAAAAATCACTTACATCAGGTGTTGGGAGATGAGCACCCTGATAGAGTACACTGCTGACCTGGGAAGAGTATAGTTCCGACGAGGTATTGGTACTTCTCAGGTACAAGTTGTAGTGCCATCGAGTTCCAGCAGGTTAAGGAATAACCAGAACATTCTTTAAAAAGGGAAACATAGACGGAAAAACAATCTTCTAGGGAAAACACTGTATTTATGAAACTGATGGAAGTTTTACGTCCAACACTTCCACCAGAGGCCAACACAGCTTGTGATGAACATTTGTTGTTGATGCGTTCGATATATGGTGCACTAGGTGGCAGTTCTAGTGGCGTTCGAGATGATGGCGAGGAGGAGGCTGAGGCAAAGGAGGAGGAGGGCGAGGCAGAGGAGGAGGGTGATGAGGAGGTTGAGGCTGAGTACGAGGCAAATGAGGAGGGCATTAAGGAGGGTGGGGATGATGATGGGGATGATGATGAGGATATGGGTGAGGATAATTATGACGGTGATGACAGTGATGGTGATGAGGGACAGATTGATCCGTTACATTTTTGACTGATATTATTGACCTTTGATGTTTATTGATTTGTTGTGCCTGAATATATGTGTGATTAGGTAGGTCATATTATCTTTATTTTTTATCTATAAATAATAAAACATGACTTGATGATTTTTTGTGACTAGTTCACCCTTCCCCCAGATAGTCCCCACCCTCGTGGATAGCCCACCCACCCCCTAGACAGACCCTCCCCCTGTGGACAACTCCCACCCCTGTGGATAGCCCGCCCACCCCTGTGGACAGCCCCCACCCTCGTGGACAGCCTGCCCACCCCCCTGGACACCCCGTACCCCCTGTACCCCCTGGACAACCCCACCCACCCCCTAGACACCCCGTACCCCCCTAGACAGCCCCGCACACCCCCCCTAGATGGCCCCACCCACCCCCTGGATAGCCCGCCCACCCCCTGGATTTCCCTTCCCCCCGTGGATAGCCCCCACCCCCATAGATAGCCTGCCCACCCCCCTTGGACACCCCCTACCCTCTGGACACCCGACCCCCCCAGGACAGCCCTGCCACCCCCGTGGATAGCCTGCCCACCCCTAGACATCCCTACCCCTATGGACAACCCCCCCCACCCTAGTGGACACCCCACCCACCCCCCTGGACACCCTACCCCCTAGACAGCCCCACCACCCCCGTGGGTAGCTTGCCCACCCCCCTGGACAACCCGTACCCCCTGGAAAGCTCTACCCACCCCCTGGACATCCCCCATCCCCGTGGACAGCCTGCCCACCGCCATGGACAGTCCTCTCACCCCCTTGAATAGCCCGTACCCCCTGGATAGCCCCACCACCCCCACGGATAGCCTTCCCACCCCCTAGATACCCCGTACCCCTGGATAGCCCCACCCATCCCCTGGACACCCTGTGCCCCCTGGACAATCCCCTACCCCCATGGACAGCCCCCACCCCTGTGGATAGCCCACCTACCCTCGTGGACAGGCCGCCCACCCCCTTGGATACCCCGTACCCCCTGGATAGCCCGACCACCCTCATGGACAACCCACCCACCCCCTAGACACCCCGTACCCCCTTGGATAGCCCCCACCCTCGTGCATATCCCACCCACCCTCATGGATAGCCTACCCACCCACTAGACACCCCTACCCCCTCGAAAGCCCCACCACCCCCGTGGATAGCCCGCCCACCCCCTTGGACACCCCCTCCCCCCGTAGACATCCCCTACCCCTGTGGACAGCCCACCCACCCCTGGACACCTCTACCCCCTGGATAGCCCCGCCACCCCCATGGAAAACCCTCCCACCCCCGTACCCCCCTAGACAGCCTCTCCCACCCCCCTGGACACCCTGTACCCCCTGGACAACCCCTATCCCCGTGGAAATCCCCGCCCACCCCCCTGGACACCCCCTACCCCCTAGACAGCCCCACCACCCCCGTGGACATCCCCCCACCCCATGGATTATAGGGTTTCTAACAACTCGAATATCACATTAATCATAGCTACCCAATTCATTGCCTCCTCGGATCCTTGATCACCGATAAAAAATAGTGGATGCTATTTTAGAAACTCTAATACATAATCAATGATCCGAGAAGAGCATGGTTATTCCACTTCCACAAGAGTTTGAGTAGAGACCAATACTAGGAAGATAATAACCGGATCACAAGAATGACTACTTGAGATATCCCCTTATTGACTTTTTGATTCATTTATAGTGGTAACATTCTAAATAATTATCAAAAACAAAACATTTAGTAAAATAATATGATGTTCTAAAACAAGGGACACAAAATAAAAAATCCCATACAGATACATTATAAATAATTCTTCATAAAACCATATCAAAATCACATAATAGAGACTTATTTCTATTTAAAACTTCCCAATGGTTTATAAAAATTCATTTTAAGGTTAAATTTCAAAAATCATATAGTATTTTTGTCCTACAATAAAAATGTAATCCATTTCCTAATAACCAAATCCCCCTTCCTACCATACACACCAAAAGCATTCATTTTTTTTGAATATGTCTGATTAGGTAGGTCACATTATCTTTATTTTTTTATATATAAAAAATAAAACTTGACTTGATGATTTTCTATGACTGATTCACCCCTCCCCTAGAAAGCCCCACCCCCGTGGATAGCCCACCCACCCCCTGGATACCCTATACCCCCTAGACAGCCTCACCACCCCCGTGGACAGCCCGCCTACCCCCGTGGACAGCCCACCCACCCTCGTGGACAACCCACCCACGCCCTTGGAAACCCCGTACCCCCTTGGACAGCCCACCCACCCTTGTGGACAACCCACCCACCCCCTTGGAAACCCCGTACCCCCTGGACATACCCCACCCCCGTGGATAGTCCTCCCACCCCCGTGGATAGCTCACCCACCCCCTTGGACACCTCGTACCCCCTGGACAGCCTTTCCACCCTCGTGGACAGCCCACCCACCCCACTGGACACCCCGTACCCCCTGGATATCCCCCACCCCCAAGGACATCCTTCCCACCCCTGTGGACAGCCCACCCACCCCCTAGACACCCCTACCCCCCCTCGACAACCCCACCACCCCCATGGACAACCCACCCACCCCTGGACACCCCTCCCCCCATGGATAGCCGCCACCCCCGTGGATAGACCACCCACCCCCTGGACACCCTTACCCCCCGTGGATAGCCCACCCACCCTTCTGGACACCCCTACCTCCCTGGAAAGCCCCACCACCCCCATGGATAGACCGTCCACCCCTGGACACCCTGTACCCCATGGACATCCCCGACCACCCCCCTAGACACACCCTACCCCCTGGACATCCCCCACCTCCATGGATATCCCTTCCCACCCCCCTGGATGCCCCCTACCCCCTGGACAGCCCCACCACCTCCGTGGATAGTCCCCACCCCCTGGACAGCCCCCACCCTGTGGATTATAGGGTTTCTAACAACTCTAAGATCCCATTAATCATAGATACCCACTTTGTTTCCTTCTAGGATCCTTGATCACCAATAAAAAATAGTGGATGATATTTTAGAAACTCCCATGCATAATAAATGATCCGAGAAGAACATGGTTATTCCACTTCCACAAGAGTTTGAGTAGAGACCAAGACTAGGAAGACAATAGCTGGATCACAAGAATTACTACATGAGATATCCCCTTATGAACTTTTTGATTCATTTATAGTGGTAACATTCTAAAGAATTATCAAAAACCGAACCTTTAGTAAAATAATATGATTTTCTAAAAACAAGGGACACAAAATCATAAATCCCATAAAGATACATCATAAATAATTCTTCATAAAACCATTTCAAAATCACATAATAGAGACTTGTTTCTATTTAAAACTCCCCAATGGTTTATAAAAATATCTTTTAATGTTCTATTTAAAAAATCATATAGTATTTTTGTACCACAATAAAAATGTAATCCATTTCCTAATAACCAAATCCACCTTCCCATCATACACACCAAAGGAATTCATTTTTTTTCTAAAGAAACACATACCATTTAAATAAACACTATTTCAAAACCATTTTAAAAATACCAATGATCTTAAAATACATGAAATTCATTCCATTAAAACCATTAGAACCCCCACCCCTCCTAGACACCAACCCACCACCTGGACACCCCCACCCCCATAGACATCCCCCACCCCCCTGGACACCAACCCACCCCACTGGATAGCCCCCAACCCCCTGGACCACCCCCACACCCCCTCGACACCCCCACCGCCATAGATATCCCCTACCCCCTAGATAGCCCCAACCCCCTAAACAACCCCCACCCCTCCTAGACACCACCCTACCACCTGGAAACCACCCCACCCCCTGGACACCACCCCACCCCCTAGGCACCCCCATGGACAACCCCCCACCCTGGATAGCCCCCACCCCCATGGACACCCCCACCCCTCGGACACCCCCACCCCCTGGACACCCCCTACCCCCCTTGGAAAACCACCCCAAACCTCTGAACAACCCCAACCCCCTGAATTCTGAATTAAATTCTTTATGTATTTAATTAACTTATTAATTATGTGTTAATAGTGTATAGGAATACTTGTGGTATGGGTATACTTATTGTATGGGTATAATTTTTGTATGTGTATACTTTCTGTAATTACCTTATGAATTATGTGTTAATTCTGTATGTGCGTAGAGGATAATTAAATACAGAATTGGAGGTATTTATAATTCTATATAAATTATGTGTTGTATGAATTATGTATGAATTCATATAAAATTATGTATTTATTATGCAAGTATTGAGAATTGTGCAGGTATTGTGCATGTATTCAGAATGGACTGCCCCCAACCACCTGTATGTATTCTATTGTGTATGAATTCTGCAGGCCTGCTGGTGGAATTGCTGCAGGTGAACAAGGGGAGGCCAACAAGCTAGTTTGCTACTGTAGGTACAAAAAGGATATGCCAACAGTTTACAACCGTTGGCATATGTGTAAAAGAAGAACTTATAACAACAGTTTTATGTAAACCATTAGTATAAGTATATTCCAAAAGTTTGTAAACCATTGGAATAGGTATTTTTTAATTTATATTTACCAATGGTTTGTGGGAAACCATTAGTAAATGTCTATACAAATGATTTTGTAAACCATTGGTATAGAGATGATTTTTTCAATTAACAACGGTTTTAAACCGTTGGTAAATATTTATACCCATGGTTTATTGAAACTGTTGGTATATAATAAATTTTTCAGACATATCCCAATGGTTCTCATAAAACCATTGGGATATGTCTATCCCTACGGCTCAAGACCCAACAGTTTGGACAACCATTGGTATAGTTTATACCAACAGTTGTTCAACATTTACCAATAGTTTTAAACCGTTGGTAAATATAAAATTTCCAGTAGTGCAAGAATATAAGAGAAATATAATTTCTTGATTTTATTCATATCCATAAATGTAATTTCATCCTTTGGTTGTGTGTTTCAATCTGTTTACAAATTTATCAGATCTTTTACTCCAAATGATGAATTTGAATATTTAATTCCTAAATCACTATAATCAAATTCTAATTAACCAAGAGGTATAAAAAAGGTTTTAAAGATTATATTCCTATCTTCACTAAAACCAAAATGGTTAGCACTAGGTAAAATAATACCCAAAATGAATAAACCATCATATGAAAAAAATAATATATTAATCTACAAAATTCAAAAATTACACTAATGGTTTAATATAAATCATTCCATTAATAAATAACCTTTTATCTCAATTAACCTTAATAAACTCATCATTAAAGAATGTTTTAAACTAAATTCTTATCTCATACCTTTCAGTTTACATCCCCAAAAATGTAATAGAATTATTGAAAAATAATCCTTTATGTTAAACCTAAGGATTACATATACCTCAACCCAACAAAACATCTTCAAAAATATCATTAATCACCGAAAAACCCCATCACTTAAAAACTTAAAAGGTGTGTCCATGCCTTTGAACCTATAATCAACCTTAAACTTATAAACCCATGATGGTTTCCATAATACTTAAGTTAACGTCACATTAAAACATCATAATCTCAAAAGTTATCTAAAACCTTCTATGATACCAACTATAATAGACCCAAACCTGCAACTAGATCTAGTGATAGAAACATATTCCTTAAATTTCTAGTTTTTATACCAATAAACATGCCCCTATTTCAACAATTCAAAAATTACAACATAAAATGGAAATATTGGATCATTGTATACCAAATAACCTTTTTGTTTTAGAGTTTTAGAGAATTAGGAAAAAATATTATATAATAATACCCATGTATTAAAGTGATAATTTTACCTAATAAACAAGTTCTTCATAAAAACACACTTTCTTTAATCAAGGAAACTTCTATATCTATAACAATTACTTCCTTAACTTCTCTACTCATCCTTAATCCCTATGAAAAATCATTTGAAAACATGTGATGAGAAAAAAGACTAGTAAGATATATATAGAAAAATAAAGGAAAAACATTATTCAATTTTAATTCCATCAAGTCATATAAGAGAGTTTTTCCTTTAACATAATATAATTTGATCTCAAATAACCATTTACTTACACATGAAATAAACTTTACTGCCCAATGTTTTTCATAAAAAAACTTTATAATAAAAAATAAAGAAAAATCATAATCATGGTGGTTTCTGATAAAACATGAGAAACCTTGAAAACCATTTTATTTAAAACAAAAATTTTTACCCAAAAAGGGTATAATCATCCATTTAAAACAAAATATCATTAACTTTCTTTGTGAAATAAAAATATTTCCATGAAAACTCATTATAAATCATAGAAAATTAATTTAGGTAAATCGGGACATCATTTTCATATCATTATTAAAACAACTCTTAAAAATGGAATAACCAACTAGATAAATTCAAATAATATCATAGGAGAAACCTATAACCAGTTAAATCCACCCCTTTACCTAATGCATCACAAAGCTATATCAGGCGCACTCATCATTATGTGATATATCAAGATCTCCCATCATCATGAGCTATATTAGGTTAACCCATCATCATAAATAACTCCCAATAACCATAAAATAATCATAATAGACGAATTTTTAACTTCCACCATCATACTCATAAAAATATTCCTTACACCTATAAGAAAAACATTTCTAGATAACTAAATATGCATTACACTTAAAACCATTTTTGAAAATACTCAAAATAAAGGTAAGAAAGGTTTTTATTTGAAGAAAAAATTAAATATTTTAAATTAAACCAAACATAAAATAATGGTTATTATGGTGGGATAATATTCTGATATATTATACATTAAAATATGACATTACTTTTGTGTTTTATTAAATAAAGTCTAAACATTCCATAAAAAATATGTAAAAAGATTATTTTTAAAAACCCTTAAAAGAAATTCAAATGAGAAATATAATTTCATTTATAATTCATTTATGTCCATATAAATACATTTTTAAAATAATTTAATAATATGGGGATGGAGTAAAAAGATTTAGAAAATAAATATTTAAAAAATTTAAAATGAGGTTTTAAGGTAAATTATCCCTTATGATGTGATAACTTTTGAACTAATAAAAAATTGAAGGAAAGAACTTGGAATGGATTTTTAAGCACTTTAATTTCATAAATTAATGAAAAAAATACTTTTATAATGCAATTTATACTCCACAAAATAAAAACATGTGGCAAAAATTTCATAAATCTCAAAGAATGGGAATCGAGAGTAGAAATCCCTTACCCCGTCTCCCAACTTTTCACATATGTTATTTAAATATTTTATAATGAACTTATATTATTAATTTAATTTCTTAAGAAAATTTTCCAAGTTTAATACCTTATCATTAAACCTTTAAATTCATTTATTTTAATGAAATATTCAATTACTTAATCGGTTAAGTCCACATCATGTGTTTTGAGGGCATTCAGTTCATAGTTTCAAAATAGCTTTGGTATGTTGACCGTGGTAAAAATGTAATTGCTGTATCATATCTAGAATAATAATTATGAAATAATTATTATTTTTATATGTTAGATAAAATCTTATAACCTTCCATGAAAGGTGTTCATGAAAAATTAATCACATCGCTTCGTGGAAGTGGTAATCCACATGTACGCATAAACAACATTATCATTTTCCAATGAATGAAAGGGTAAGAAAATAGATGACATATTATCTTTATAGAATTATAATTATTTCATTAATATCATATATATAAAATAAATCCATCATCATAACTAGACATGAGAGGTAGTGATAGAAAATGAATTACATTGGTTCGCAAGGTAGTGGTCCGCTGTATACACGAATGATAGATTTGTTTAGATGAAGAAGGAGATGAATTAAAGTTAGCACATAAAAATAATAAGATATAAATATATGGGATATAATAATTTTATTATATCACAATGGTTAGAATAATTATTAAGTACGTATAATAAAAAAATAATACTAAAATATTTAGTTAAAATCTATACCTCGTCTTCAGACAAATTCCTTTTCTTTACTCATTAATCCATATATGATTGGTATTATAACAAAAATAATAACTCTAAGACATGGGGATGGATTTTAGGAAGGTATTTGGGAATATATTTTCCAATATAGAGTGTTCAAAAATGTGTGAGGAAGAGATGATATGAGGTTCCCTTTTATATGTGAGGGGAGGATCACTCTTGTAATTTTTCAAAACTTAAAATTATTATAAAGTCACATTAATATCCAAGTAGATCCAAATTAGATTAATTTAAAATTAAATATGATATAGGATCTAAATAAACTCATCCAATAGTATTTATACAAATTTTTAGTCCATTTTAATCCTCATCTTTTTAGTTTAACCCCTATTAACCCTTTTAATTATCAATCGTGATAATACAATTTTCAATCATTAAGAGTTATAAATTTACTTATAAGGTAAAAATTGGTTCAAAAATAGTCCTTGAATGAAATTTTCAACTATTTTACATTCCACTTACCCTATTTCAATATTTTTATGTTTTTTAAATTATTTAATAAAATATTATTTAACATAATATACCATTATAGTCATTTTTAGGACTATTTACTGAAAATTACTTTTATTAAATAAGAAGTAACCAAGGGAAAAAGACAATGAAACCCATAAAATAGGTTATAAGTGATGTAAAAATTGGAAATCCCCTTTTATAACAATATTACACTCAAGAGGGAGCGATCCTAAGCAATCATAAATGACCAGTTGCTCAGTCGCACTTCCCATCCGAGCAAGCGAATCTGCCACAAAGTTGGATTCTCTCTAAATGTGATGAAACTTTTACCCAAATATGGTCTCCAAAGAACACCTATGAACCAGATATATCAAATCTCAAAGCAAATCATGACACCCCTAGATAGATCTCACCAAAACCTCATAATCGGACTCAATCTCTGCCACCTGAAAACCATACTCTCTACAGATTGTTATACTAGATAAAAGAGCCTTAACATATGAACCTAATGAAGATCCTAGAACATATAATGTGATGAAACCCATAAGAACCAATACCCTAAAGTCTTGAAGTATGCCTCCACCCCTCATAAACCCCCTATGAGAGAGCCATACACATTCAACTTCAGGCCACCCAGAGGATGAATCCACTTAATCCAGCAGACCTCCTTCCTGAGAGTTGCGAGAGGCTTGTTGAACAGGATGCATGACATAGAAAAAAGTTGGTTCCCTTTTAATAGTAATACTAGCTAAAAAATTAGAGATGTAACTCGCATCTAGAAAAAAATTACGATCTTATACTACCCAGCCTAACGTGATTGTGAGCCTCCCATATCATCCATCATAATGAAGTAAAGATAATAGCTTGAACCCTAAACTCTATGGCCCTTCCATCAAATCCGTGAAATCAGGTTCCCATGATTCCTTGAATTAAGGGCAATTCATTATCAAAGCAGGGATGCAGAGATAATAAGGACTAGAGAAAATGAGCCAAGCTGCTCTAGAAGAAGAGGTGAAGAGTTGATTCAGTCTGCGGATTCATTCAGTAAAAGCAACGTGATTCCATAGGGATCCCATTCCTTTAAATATTTTTGTTTATTGGTAGTGCTCTGTTACTTATACTCCAATTGAGGAAATTCATTTTTTTAGGGATCTTCTTATACCAAACTTTAGATGACCACTCATTACGAGGTCTCTCTTCATGCACTAGACCCCTGTAATCTTTCGTGATAAACCTACCCGAACATGATCCTATGATGAAACATTTATCCAGTTCTTCTTTCACCACAATATCTTCATAAAAATTATCCTTCTTGAGGGTGAGGATAGACTGAATGAAACCAATATGGTCACATGCTTCCTTGAAAGAGATCTACAGGTGAGGGAAACTAGGATATTCCAACTTTACACTCGCCCAATTAACCTTCCAAAAGCTAACCTATCCTTTGCTGATGATCCACCTAACGGAGCCAGAGAGGACCTCGAGGTGGGAGACCATGCATCGTGACAAGTGTGAAATCCTAGAACCATGCCCAATAGATGCTCCCCATTCTATACCATATCTCTTCCTGAAGAACGTTTCCCACAAGGATTCACCAATAATAATATCCCATGCCAGCTGGCCTTGCATGCCATGCATTGCTTCATTGATGTTGCGAAGACGTACCCCGCCCTTGGATACAGTTCTGGACATGCTGTGCCATGAGGCCCTTTGGCTATGGCCCACCTGATTGGTATCCCATGCAAATTAGGTTATGATGTTTTTGATCTGATTGATAACTCCTTTGGGAGGGTTGAGAAATGAAAAAACATGCATCCGAATGGACACTAAAACACAATTGACTAGTGTCATCCACCCACTAAATGAAAGAAACTTTTTTTTCCAATTTATGATCCTTCCCACAAGACGATTGGTGATATCCTCAAAATAATTCTTTTGAATGAAGCCATAAGATATTGGGACACCTAGGTAAATCACATGCATCTACTTTTGTTGACACCCCAAGATGTCCTGAATGCCCCTACAACGCCCATAGGGGCATCTATTGAAGACGAAGACATGGATTTTAGAGGTATTGATCTCCTATCCACTCATATTTACATAAGTATTAAAAATTTACATGAGGATAAGTAATGATATCTTCCTTACATTAGTGAAGATTAAGATATCATCTGCAAACATTAAATGGGAGATACTTTCCATTCCGCACTTGCTACGGTATAAGTTCAGATTACCATTTTAAACTCCTCTACACAAATTCAGGGATAAAGATTCATGGGCCAAGATAAAGAGGCTTGGAGATAAGGGGTCCCCTTATCGAACCCCACATTCTGATTTGAAGAATCTAAAGAACCTCACCATCAATGAAATGGAGATCCATGGTGAGGAGAAGCACCTAAAAAAAAGGTCGCAAAACCACTCCTGAAAACCATACCTCCGCATCACGTAGATGATGAAGCTTCACTCCATTTTATCATAAGATTTATCCGTGTCCACTTGAAATATTAAATTGGATCCAATGA
Organism: Viscum album; assembly: GCA_963277665.1. Taxonomy (NCBI): domain Eukaryota; kingdom Viridiplantae; phylum Streptophyta; class Magnoliopsida; order Santalales; family Viscaceae; genus Viscum; species Viscum album. The sequence goes on from OY728126.1 coordinate 1,571,386,130, forward strand.
CCTTCTATTGATGTCATTAACCAGCTCACTAGTAATCCCTACCACCCCCTGGATGATCCATCCTCTGATGAAGCCGCTTTTCTCCATTGAGACCAACCATGGTATAACCCTACTCAACCGTGTTGAAATGAGGGAGGCCAAAATATTGTAAGATACATTACATAGGAAAATATTTAGATAGTGTCCAATGTTCATGGGATCTTGTTTTTTGGGAATAAGAACAATTCTAGCAGCACAAACCATTCTATTCAAGGGGCCTCCACAAAAATAATCATAAACCGCTTCCACAACATGTGATCCAACAATCTCCCAAGATACCACAAAGAAATCCTCTGGGAACTCATCCATCCGAGGTGCAATATCACATGGTAGCTTGAAAACCATCTCCTTGATCTCCTCTTCTAGTGGAAGAGATGAAAGAAGGGTATTATCCGAACCCTCCATCAGGTATGGAATATATCCCAAAAATTCCTCCTCTGTCATGTCCCCCTGAACACATTTATATCTTGGTGGAAACGAACCAACTAATAAACCTTTAAAGTGATCTAGAGACATATGTCCCGCCACCTCCACATTTAAAGTGAAAATACCATCCCCTGAGCTGATATTGATTTTCGAGTAGCTCCTCTCCTTCAAGCATGCATATAATAAGGCACTATTGTGATCTCCCTCCCTCATCCATTTTACTCATGACCTATGATTTTACTACTTCTCAATCTATAGTAGTTTCTCTACCAGAAGAACACTCTTATCGCATAAAAGAATAAAGTTGTTTTCATCCCACTTGCCCTAAAGATATGCTTCTAGACTATTTATATCAGCCTGGATATGTTCCACCCTATAGTTTTCATTAGTATTATTTTCCAACCAGTGCTGAATTTCCACCCTAATCCATTTCTGATGGTTATTCAAGTCACACCAAGACCTCCTATCCCCCTCGTGGTTCCACAAATCTTTAACCATAGATAAGAACCTCGCCTCCTGGTGCCACGTATTGTTATAATGGAAAGAGTGGGTTCACGGGGCCTCTCTACTAAGTTCCAAAAGAATAGTGTAATGATATGAGAGAGCATGAGGGATGTGCATAACCATCATTTTTGAGAAGGAGTCCAAACCATGGACGTTGGCAAGACACCTGTCCATTCGACCCCATATACAATTCTAACACTTTGTGTTATTACACCAAGTGAAGTTGGGGCCATAGAACCCCAAGTTGAACTATCCTTACAAGGATATAAAGTTCTTAAAATCCTACATTCCGCTGTTTTAGGTGGAAAAATCCCCTTTATTTTCTGAAACATGCACAATCAAGTTGAAATTTCCTCCCACGAACCACGAGAGTGTGTCGGTTTGTAATGACTCTAAGTGATTCCATATGTTCATATGATCTTGAGAATCAGTGATCACATAAACAAAGGAAAACAAAACCATCATGCCATTATATGTTACCTTGAAATTTATACACTATGATGAGAGACTCACTAGATCAACCAAGATATGATTATTCCAAAAAATACATAAATGTAAATTATCTGGGTACCCATGCATAGATAGTAGGTAACCCATTTTCCTAGCCATAGTTGGGAGCTTACATGGACTCTATTTTTGTTCAAGAATGGCCATAAGATATTATTGATGGATTCAAGATTCATTGGCCACAAAGGCACAATTTTCTTGTTCCCTTATGCTGTGTGCATTCTAGATGTGCGGAGAAAGCATTAGTGTAACCCTCTCCAGTTCTTCTGGAAAGATCCATTAGGTAGAGAGAGAAATGTAATCGCACCTGTTTCCTTTGACTAAGAGAGAGTAAGAGGAATCAAAGAATCATTCTAAGGGATGATCATTTTTGGTGTAAGAATATTCTTATTGAATGATACATTGGGTAACTCTAGCATAGAAAATATGTTGGTCGAGGGGGTGTGTGAAGAGCTCTCCTCCAGTTCACCTTACAGCAAAGAGACCAAGAGAGTCCACTGCGGAGAAGTCTGGGAAGACTGAATCCTCCTCACTACTCCCTCCGGAAGAAGATCCTTCTATGGTGGACCTTTGATGTTCGACACTATATTTCTAACTAGATATTGATGGAGAATATCCAGGGATAAATGTGATGATATGTGGAAGTATGAAGAAGGTGATGATAATAATTGGTGGATCCACGAGATGTAGTAGGAAAGAAGATCACAAGCTTCCCAAGGTAATGCAAGGTCCCCAATGGGATGAGCTAAAGCATATAGAGGGCGAGACTCCAGGATGGAGATGAGCAATAAGGTTAGGAGATCCGCATGCTCTATTCCCATGTCTGACAAAGGATACCCGACACAAAAGGATCAGAAGATGTCAAAACCATCTCTGATGCATGGGGGCCAATGAGGGAATTCAAATTTGAAAATTCCTTCATAATGGTAACATAGTCTGGTTGCATCTCCCATTAGCACGATGGCTCTACCACCAGACGCAATGGACCCCTACCCTTATCAGCCTGGGCACCAACACTTGAATAACTCACCGTCGAGTTCTTCCACCTACAGAATGAAGTCTTATGGATGTGTAAACAATAGAAACTACAGAAACTATAAGGGGATTTGTAAAAGAGCTGTTTCCACCATTTAAAACCATCATTATATCTCAAAAGTATGTGTGAAGGGAGATCCACTAAGAGGTCCATTTCCACACAAATGTGAGGGTTTTCCACCACTTGAAGATGTCTAGTGTTTGCATCAGAAAATAAAAAAGAGCCCAGAGAATCACCCACCACCCCCAAGATCACTAGATTATGGCATGGAAGAGGAATCCCAGGGATACTTATCTAGACCACCTCTAAAGATGATTCTCTACTGAAGTGACAATCCCAGGACCAAAGGGATACTGAGTACCTCTCGGATCTGCACCACCTATCTTCACAAGTCCATGCCACCACAAAATCCTCTATAGAGAACAAATGAACACAAAAGGCCACCCTATAAATCTCATAAACCACTGCAGGTTACTGGAGACCCCAATAATCAATGAAGTCTTTGAAAAAGATAAGCACCATCTTATCACGCTTGAAGCGAGCCACTAGGGATAGATCGTGGTGGGAGGTAGCCTCTTGAAGTTCATTTCCAGAAAGTTCCACCACTGGGACCCCGTCCATCGAACCAGGTTCCCTTTTATACACCAAAATTGGTGGAATATCCACAATGATCATGGATACCGAAGAATCCACCCCTCCTACAAAAGCCTTCAGAAATGAAGGTGCACCGCAAAGGATGTCCTTGAACGAAGCCCCCTTGAATAGACCTCCAGAATCCCATCAAGATTTCCACCGAGAGTGATCACCATTCTCCAAAGAGAAGGGGGACGAGGCTGACAGATGAAGACCACCACCATCTGCTAGAGGGAGAGAGCGTACAGGGGAGAAAGCAGGTGCCAAAGGAGCCATTCCACAGATACTTTAGAACTATTCACATAATTTGACTTTAATGACATCAAGATAGTAATGGAATTCAAATATAAACTTTCAAAAAATCCATAGTATATTATATTTATCTATAAAATTTGTAGGTAATTATAACTCACCAAAAAAATACTACTTTTAGAGTTTTTAAAATCATTTTTTAAATTTTTCTACAGCTTGCACAAACATCGTGTTGGCATTGTGTAAACATTTATGGTAATTATTTCATCACTAAAAATTAAATATAAATTACCATGATAAATTAATTATAAGAATGAAAATAAAAGTATAATTTTAACCAAATTTGGGCACAATGATTAAAAATTTGGAATCCATTTTATCAAAATTCAAGTTTTTAGGTGGAAGAAATTACTTTCATTGTAAGAACACAAAACACATGAAAAATAGTATTCAGAAAAATTCATTTTTAAGCCTAAAAATGAACTTATATCATAATCAAGTATAATTATGATTACTATGTAATTAGTTATATTATATCTAATTACATGATACTTATGTTAATTTAAGATCAAATATGGATTTTAAATTACATTTTTTTAATAAAAATAAATGGTAATTTTACAAAAATTGGTGTTTTTTACTATTCAATGAAAAATAAATCTTTTCAGAAAAACAGAAAATATCATCCTAAGATAATTTTGATATCATGATTTAAAAAATTATAACATTTTTTTATCAAATACTATTTTTAAAAGTGGAATAAATTAATTATTATATTCACTCACAAAAAGAAATAAAAACCATTTTTGAATAAAATATATTTTTGAAGAATAAAATCACTTTACTAAAAATTGAGTGATAATTACTTAATAATTAATAAGTAGTTTTTTATTGATTAGGATAATTTTATATATATTTAATAATTTAGTTAATTTTATTCATATCCTCCAATTCAATGACTAGGTTATATCAATTATATTTAAATAATAATATTTCATGGTTGTTTAAGTTAAGTATTGTGTGTCAAGTACCCTATCAAACAAAGTATTATTTTTAAAATATCATGGTATTGAAATAAATTATTCAATTTTTAATATAAATCACACAAAATATTAATTTTTTAATTAATATATTTATTTATTCTATATTTTTTCACATGCGGCTTATAATTCTCTCGTATATGTGATTAAATATTTTTCAAGTAAATTCTCTAATGTTTATCCCACCCATGATTACTTATTAGGTATAACATGAATGAAAATTAAATAATGTGTCAAAATACCATATGAAAATTATTCAAACACTGATACAATTTAAACAAATAACAATTCAATTCAATTAAATTTAAGTGAGAATCAAGCATGGAAAATAAACTAAGGTGTAGGAATATACCTCCATATAATCAAAACTATGAAATGATGAAGCCAACTAGACATAACACTTAAGGTAGTCAAATTGGAGAGTCTACTTAGAATCATTCAAGACTATTAGGATCAAAAAATAGACTCAATTTGTAAACTTTAAATATTTTACTTCAATAATATATATATATATATATATATAATTTTTTCAAGTCTAAAAAACAAAAATGCGTTCAACACATTTACTCCATTGTTTTTTCATCTAAATTATGAATTCATTAGAAAATTATTCCACAAATGAATGAAAATCATATTCCAAATATACAACTAAACAAGATGAAACAAATAATATAAGAAAATCTAGCTATAATTAAAATGATTCTAAAATGCTAATAAAACCATGGAAACATCTTATAAAATACCTATAAATAGTTGAATAAATCCTATACCAATTGTAGATAATATCATATAATTACTATGCTATAAACAAAAAGAGACTATATGAAACACACACACACACACAAACATCACATAATAGAACCTGATGTGAAAAAAATTATAGGAAATGTTAATTTATATGCCTAAAAATTGGATAAGTTTAGATAAAATTCCATGATTGGTATACATTTAATTGGTTGTAATTTAAGTTATTCATGATCATAAAAAAATATTAAGTATTGTGCCATTTTATAGTATCTAATGAGGCCTCCTTTGGTTAGATTTTTTTTAGAAAATAATAAAACAACATGACAATATATAAAAATTACCAACTTCCTAAAATATTGCTAAAAACTATAAATAGTAGGTTCATACTTTAAGGGAGATGAAAAATTCATTATTTGTCTCCAGAAAATTTTCCTGTCTATGGTTTCCACTACTATTGTTTCTTCATTCTCTAATGCTCTCTGATTATCTTTATACAATTTTTTTTTTAAACTTGATTATCCACCACTAGGTTATCTTTATTGTCCACTAATGGCATGATATTCTTCACTCTCATGTCATTATTAGATTGTGAGAGCAGTTGTGTTAACCATAAAACCCACTTAGACCTTAAAATAATGGTATTATATATAACTTATATAAAAAAATCAATAAGTATACTCAATGTATTTGAGTCACACCTATATTAGAGGCTTCTAATAGTGGGCGCACACGTCTGCATCTAAACCATGATGGGTGTTCCACACCTAAATAAAATTATCAAGAAAGGATGAGCATTCCATGGATGAATCAGTACCGGGATCATTTCATTTCATGTTTGAAGTGTGAAATGGTTCTAGGTCTGTGATATGTCAAGGGAGGTTGTCAGCAGTAGGTTGTGTCATGCAAGGTTGGAGTAGGCCAGTTTATGGGAGGATGGATGTAGAGAACATGGTGGGAGGTTCAAGAGGTGGCTGGTCAGTGGCAATGAAGCAACAAATATGGGAGGCCGAGGGATTTTTTTACATTTAAAAAAAAATTATTTAAATAAGAATTTGTTTTTTGAAATATAATTCACAAGGTAGAATTTTCGATCCACCTTTTGGTTATACTAAAATGTGGAAAGGATGATGCCTCCTTTCCCACTCATCAAACTAGATCAATGACCTAGAGAAGGTGGCATCATTAATGCTTCCTTTACTTTAAACCCTATAAAGATCCACCCACCCCCTTCCCCTTCTCTTCACTCATTTCAAACCCTCTCTCTCTAATTCAACTCCTTCTCTCTCTACAATTTTCTCGGTGTTTCTGCCTCTGCGCGTGACAGTTTTGGTGTCCTAAAAGGAGTTCTAAATTTTGAAAAGTATCATTTAGAGGTATTTTTATTATTTATTTTAAATTTATTTATTTATTTAGTTGTTTTGATTTTAGTTATTTTTAAATATGTTATTTACATAGTTTTTTAGTTAGTTAGATATAACATAGAAATAATAATTAATATTAGTAAATTAAATGTTATTATTTATTAACAAATTTTGAGTAATGAATTTATAATTAGTATTAGTAGTGAATTTATTATTATAATAATATTTTTATTTAATATAACTTAGTACTTTTTATATATTAGTGACATAATTAAAAATTGATATTAACTAGATGGTGAATCAATATTAGTGAAATAATGGTTTACTAATAAATAACTATTAACTAACTAATGATTAACTAATGCTAAAGTAATGCTTAAGTAATGATTAAGAAATTAATAAAATATGAATGATTAGATAATGAATAACCCAGGATTAACTTCGGACTAAATTAGGATAAAGTAATGATTAAATAATGATTTACTAATAATTAAAAAATGATGAAAATTAATTAACAAATAACAATTATAAAGTACTTAGCTATATAATAAATAATGATTAACAAGAGATTAATGAATGAATAAGGCATAATTAATTAAGATTAACTAATGTTTAACCAATGATTAGATAATAATTAACTAATGAATACAAAATTATTAACTGATGATTAAATAATGATTAAATCACAATTACTTAATGTTAAATTATTAATTAAAAAATAATTAACAATAAAGTAACTACTTGATATCTATTAATTAATTAATGATTAACAAGTGATTAATGAATGATTAAGGAATAATTAATTTACGATTAACTTATGTTTAACTAATGATTAGATAATAAATAACTAATGAATGACTAATGAATAAAAAACTATTAACTAATAATTAAATAATAATTAAATAATAATTAATTAATGATTAACTATAAATTAACTATAAAGTAATGAATTAATATCTATTAATTTAGTAATGATTAATGAATGATTAAGGTATAATTAATTTATAATTAACTTATGTTTATCTAATGTTTAGATAATAAATAACTAATGAATAACAAATAATTAAATAATGATTAAAGAATGATTAACTAATAATTACTTAATGATTAAATAATAGTTACTTAAAGATTATCTATCAATTAACTAATAATTAACTAATAATTAACTATAAAGCAATGAACTAATATATATTAATTTTATAATGATTAACGAGTGATTAATGAATGATTAAGGAATTATTAATTTAGAATTAACTAATACTTAACTAGTGATTATATAATGATTAACTAAGGACTAGTGAATGATTAAGAAATGGAAAAATAATGATTAATGAGTGATTAAAGAATGATTAATAAATTATTAAGGAATGATTAACATGGGATTAATTAAATATGAAGTAATGATTAACCAATAATTAAGTAATGAATAACTATTAATTAACTATAAGATAATTATGTAAAAAATGATTACATAGTAATCAAATAATAATTAATGTTAAAGTAACCACACAATAACTAATATCTAAGGAATTATTAACTAGTGTTTAACAAATGATTAGGGTGTAGATAAAATAGGATTAACTAAGGGATATTGAAAGACTAAGTAATGATTAACCAATGATTAATGAATGATTAAAGAATGATCAAATAATGATAAAATAATTATTAATAATTAATTAAGGAATTATTATTCAATGATTAAGGAATGAATACCTTAGAAATAATTAATGATGAAGTAATTATTAAACAATAATTAGTTAATGATTAACTATTAATTAAATTTAAACTAAATACTCAAGAACTAATAATTAATGAATGATTAAATATTGACTTAGCAATGATTAACTAAGGATTAAATTATTATTAAATAATGATTAGATATTTTTTAACTTCAGATTAGCATGGAATTAACATAGGATCAAAGATCGATAATTGTATAACAAAGAGGCTTAACTGCACACCTAATTTGTTACTCCCATGGTTTAAATGACTCATACCTTATTGCACACCTAGTTGATACTCTCTATGGATATGTTTTAGATGATTCACATTATCTTTATAAACAATTGAACATACATTTAGGATGATTAAAAATTATACTATAAAACAATAGTGTCATCATTTAGTATGTAAGGAGACATTCTATAATTTCGATAAAATAAAGATTATGTGGTTTTATAATAAATTAAATCCATGTCTAGATACTACAAGTGTATATAGATTTGGTACAAATATACCTAGGTGTAACAATATAAAAAAACATATTGAGCTAGACTCTATCAAAAACTGGTGCATGATAATGGGCCTTTCTTCACACCTGGTTTGGCACTCCTAGGGGATATGCTTTAGATGAATTATGTTTTCCTTATAAACTACTGAACATACCTTTAGGAATATTAAAAATTTTACTATAAAGTATTAGTGTCATCTTTTAAGATATAAGAAGACATTCTAAAATTTAGGCAAAATAAATATTATATGGTTATCTAAGTAATGAAATACCTTTATGGATACAATAATTGGATGAGTATCTAAAACAAATGTACCTAGGGGTAACAACCCTGAAAACACCATATTGAGCTAGAAATGGTCGAGAACTGGTGCATGAGAAAGTGTATTGTTGTACGCTTGGTTTAACACTCCCAATGGATATTATTTAGATGATTCACATTCTCTTTATAAACCAGTGTGCAAACCTTTAAGAAGATTAAAATTTGTACTACAAAACATTAGTGTCATATTTTAAGACATAAGAAGACATTCAATTTTTTTTTGGAAAAATAAAGACTATATGATAAATAATACATGATTAATCCCCATTCTCAATATTATTTAAACTATAATAATCTTGATAAAAAACATTTTTCACATAGAGAATCATATTTTCCTATGTATACTACTATGGGGAGCTTATTCAAACTCAGAAAAGAGAATCTTATAGTATATAACAAGAAACAATAGTTAGTAAATATAATTGTGTAACCCTAAGATAAATTCAAGAAATAATTCATAGTAATTTAAATCTAGGACATAATCAAGAGATCAAGTATATTAGCTATAAAAATTTTCAATTCTTGGCTACACCATTTCATTAAAATTTCCTATTTGGTGATGATGAGGATTCGGTCTAGGAAACAACTTTAATTTTTAAGGGTGATATAGTTCCATAATGGAGTAATATATTGAGGTTTCTAGTGTACAAAAACAATATCAAATTGTACAAAGGAATAAACATTCAAGAATGGTTGAAGAAGATCTATCCAAATAAAATGAGGCTATTCCCTATGATGTGGAAGTAGAAAACCTAATTTATATATTAGATATATCGCATAATAATTTGAATGGTATGGAAGTTTTTAATTATGGAATAGATATAGACAACAATGATGATGAGGAGGAAGCTATAGAAGTTGGGGAGGAAGTTTCTAGAAATGCAGTAGCTGTACAACAACCTTGATGCACAATAAATCATCCACCACTCTTCACATCTTAGTCATAATAAATGGTACATTTTCTTAAATTTTAATGGAATTTTATTATACATAAAAATTAGTTTCTTTGAGTTATAGAGGATAGATTTAGTAAGTTGGAAAAATTTTTATATGTTGGAAAAAAATCTAAGTAAAGATATAATGAAAAACATACTAAAAATATTGCATATTTAGAGATACTATATATATTTAGTTCAAGAATAAATCCATACAAAATACATCATACGATGTGAAAAATATGGGGATGATTGTAGATTTCGCTTGAGGGAGATTCCTAACATTTCATTTAGAGGTTTGAGAACTTCTAAGATTGAGGTAGATCATACTTGAATTTATCCAAACCTAACACGAGATCACACATCATTAGTTACTAAATTTGTGTTCTTATTATCGTTGAGATGATTAGGACCTACCAAGATGTTCTTGTCTCCATTTTTCAGTAGAGGATACAATAAAATTTTATTTATAATATTTCCTATAATAAGGCATGGATGGAAAAACAAAAGTCAATTATTAAGGTCTATGGTGATTGTGATGACTCATATCGGGTGTTTCCACAATTTACAGACATAATGAGATGCAAAAACTAAGTTTACTTACATATAGATAATAATTAACATGTGTCTTAAGATAACCAACTTGATCCAAATCATTCCAAATTTCATTGATTGTTTTGGAAATTCCTTCCCTGTATTTCTGCATTTTGTTTCTGTAAAAAATTCTTACAGATCAGAAATACTTTTATTTATGGAAAATAAATGGATGTATTATTGATTTCAACAACCCAATATTTTAACCATTGACCTATTATGCTTTAATTTTCAATTATGGAGAAGGAAAATTACGAATCACGGAGTTCGTTATTAATATGTATCAACAACCATTTCACCCACATTCAGGGAGTTTGTTTGATATCTGATCTTCACCAGACAATCAATGAGGTAATAAATGAAGATCCTATTATATGGATAATAATGAATGCACATCATTGGTACTACATAATATATATTTCTAGGAAAATGAGAAAAACATTCCACGATGAACCTATGAATAAGGCAATCACGAGGCTTGGTATATAATATTTTTCTTATTTTTTACTATTTTAATGTAATGATAAAATTAATTTATGTGTAATATGATCACTTTTGTGTGGAATATGATCTAGATCATGATGTTTTGAACAAAAATATAAGTAATATACATGGATAATCAGGGAGTATATGATTATATGATGCAAATTCTAAAAGAAAAATGGACATTGGTATATGATGGGGGGAAGAGGTATGAACACATGAACAGAAACATTGTGGAGTGCATAAATGGTGTATTAAAGGGGCTTTACAAGTTACCTATAACTACCATAATTTAGGATAAATTTTATCATTATTTAAAGTACATTGTTTAAAGAGAAAAATAGATTGCAGACGAGATCTAGTAGGGGATAAGGCACGAACAACACTTTCAATGAGAGAATGAAAAGAACATTAAAGAATATTCTTATTATTGAGTGTGCCTTTTCCACTGAGAATACCCTCCATTTAAAGTTAACGAGTTTTTGAACCCCATCATAGTTAGCAGAAGTTGAGTATTGGTGGTATTAATATAAGAGAGGCATTTTCAATGTAGAAACTTATGGGCAATGTATTTTTTTTAAAATGTATCAAAAACTCTCATTTGAGGGATGGTTTGTAGAAGGGTATAAATGTCAAGGTTATGGGTTTTCTTGAAAGAGAGGATGGTTTTCCTAGTTACTACGAAGTAGACATGGTGCATGAAAAATACGGAGATAGGATGCCAGCCTACAAGGTTTTTTATCGAAGGAGGAATGTGGATCCAGAGCCTCCATGGTGAAACAATATGGTCATAGAAGAAGGATTAATTGGGATTACTAATTACGAGGAATGAAGATCCAAAGAAAAAAACCCCATCTAAGATAAAATATGTGTGCTTGACCCTACATGCAAAAAAAGGGTGGGGGTGAGGGGGTTTAAATTTAAAATTTAAACTTAAATCCCATCTAATTCATTATATAATAATAATAAATATAATAATATTTAGATGATAATAAGGTAATAATAATAATAATAATAATTTTCAATGTTTAATAATATATTATAGTAATATAAAATTAATATATACTAAAAATAATATAGTAAATAATATTAATATATAATTTATTAAAATTATAAAAATAACTCAAAAATACTATAAGATAAAGAAAATAAACTAAAATAATTAAAAATGGTTAAACTAATTATTAATATTGAGTAGAAAATTTATAAAAATGTTATTGATTTCCATGTTCATCAAATCCCCCATAGTTAAACCTTTTCACTCTTGAGAGAAATATTTAGAAAAAACACACTAATGCAACCTTTTTCAAACGAGAAGAACACCATCAAAATTTCAAAAAAAATTCAACATTTTACCCACAAAATATCATGATTATAATTTTCAAAAACTATTTCCTATCCACTCGTATTATTTTTAAAAAAATCATTTACACTTATACATCATGTGACCCACCTCACCATTACTCTAATCGTTTGAACAATTTATAATCAAAGTTATGCTCAATTATCATACACATGAATGATTACCATATGTATTCCATGAATTTCACATCTCTACAAGTTCAAAATCATAATATTTTACTAATCTTGAAAAATTAACATTGGGTAAGAAAATTTCTCTGAGGTTATGGGATGGAGTTCATAATGTTTTTAACATTTTTATGCAAAATGAGGGATGAATCTGGAAATATACACATTATTAATGTCAATACAAATGAATCCATAAAAATATCACTCACCCAAACTTAAAATAGTACTTTTAACCAAGAAAATAATGAAATAAAAACTCACAAGATGAATAGGGGGACATGGATCACTTAGATATAATGAGAAGACAAATATGTGAGTATCACCTCATAAACCCTATAAAATAGGTATAAGAAAATATTCCAAAGAAAAATACACAAGTAGATCACTATGTATAATCTCAGTGAAAGTAGGTTACATGAAATCTCTATAGATCTTGAATCAATGAGTTGTCATTTTTATAGGTATCCCAAAAAGAGAAGGTTATCGCGTAATAACAAAAAATGTGCTCATTGTTAGAACTAAAATGAATTTATATTCTCATATATAAATAGATATGCAAGGAATGTAATTATTTTAAATAGGATCACATATAATATGATGAGATAATTTCTATCCATGTGCATTAAATGACTCACTATCCCTCAAAATCATTCTCCATGAATAACTCACTCTCCCACACTTAGATCAAAAATCCTCATACAAATATTCAATATATGGGTAGGGAATGGTATCGACTATGTTATTATCCTAAAAAATTATTATTCATGTTTTTTAATGTTTATAAAACATATAAAATGTAAGGGTAGTTCAGTGGGTTAATATAGATAAATAAAAAAAATAAATACCACAATAATTTTTGTACAAACTTCAAAATTACTATTAATTCAATAGAAAAACATGAAATTTATAAAAGGAATAATGTAGTTGAGATTCCATCAAGAAAAATTGAAATACGATGTGATGTAAAAAGGGTCTAGTGTCCTCATAGACATGGAAATATAACGCTAGACAACACAAATGATCATGAGAGAAAATAAATGTCTGAAAAATAAACAAGTTTAAGAAAAACATATTCCAATCATAGAATGATATCATAAATCATATAATACATGGTATCAAGAATCAAAGAATTTCTACTAGGATTCATATGCACAGACTAACCAGAGACTTAAGTGATATGTCCCCAATTGGGTTAATACAGAAATACAACAATTTGTATATGAGTTCAAAAATGATAGGGATGTTATATATTTTTCATTTCATTTTTTTTTGTTTTTTAAATTAATTATTTTATTTTGTGTTTTTGAAAGTTTAAATTAAATATTATAGAAAATATTACACTTTCCTAAATAATTTTAGATATATGTGAAGATACTTTCTCTATAAAATGAAGCTCTAGAAATTATGTAACCTATAAAATATATATATAGAAAAAACATACCCACATTATATAAAAGAAATAATACCATATGATAAAAATATATATGATTAATTCAAATCCATTTTAGTTATAGGAGAAAAATAGTTTTAGGTAAATGCATGCCATTTTATTACCTAAAAAAATGAAATAAACCTAAGTACAATAATAGAAAAACTATCTAATTATGGTTTAATGAAAGATAAAATAATTTAAGACATTTCATCGAGTATTTTCATTATTTTAATCCTCTAATTTTATCATTTATTGGGTAATTGTCACATGTTTGAATTATATGATTATCTTGGGATTTAGTAAGAAAATGAATTTTAACTTGGTTTTTAATTGTTTTATTTGATCTTTAAAATTATTAAAATAATGCCCTCATTTAATCATAAATTTTTATTGTTGTTTTAGGTGGATGAGTTTAATATAAATAAATCAAATAAATTTTATGAATTTTGGACGTGCTAAAGACAACCGACCATGTTTGAAATTTTATAAATTCCTCAACCCATCATAAAAAGAAATAGACAATAAACAATTCATCTTAACCAACCATAGATTTATGGTGATTTAATGAATAGAGGAATCAAAATAGACTGCTTTTTGAGTCCATCATGTGATATATTTTTAGTTATATATTTGATCCATCAACTCCAAACAATAGATCCATTGGCCATGTTTTTCCTCCATAGACCACAAGAATATATTCAATTGGCTGTGCCTAGAAATTTCATGAAGTCCTTAAGGGACAACACAACCATTCCAATTAACCACACATTGAATTCATCACATGTTCATAGTAGTTACCCAAGCTAAACATAAAATAAATAGTATAGTACAATAATTATTTAAATAATACATCACATAATAGTCAAACAACCTGAGGAAGAAAAGGTTTAACATCTCGAAGTTTAGCTACATGAATAACTTATTTTAAAACACTTTAAAACTACACTCAACAATAACACTCCTCTAGAACCTTTTAGAAATATCACATTATATATTTATCTTTATAACCTGGGGGATAGAAACATAAGAAATGGGTGAGATTAGATGCTCAGTAAGGGAAAAAATGATGTGTCTGATAATACTTCCCTGGATCCATTGCTAAAAACAAAATCTTTACATTTTTTGTTTTAATACAAATTAATATGACCCAATTAAAACATAAAACATCAAACAGAAATATTGGATCACTTACATACATAATAAACTTTTATCATTAGAGTTTTATAAAAATAGGAAAACATTTTACATACCAATACCCTTATCTTTCAGTGAGTTTTTTTCCCACAATACCACACATTTAATATTCTACATTAAGTATTAATTATGAAACACATGAAAACCTTATACACATATCTTAATTAATATATTTATTTATAACATGGGGGAAAATATGCAAAATAAGGTTGAGTTAAAATAATTAGTAATGATAAACATAGGCATTGACAATTTAATATCATAAGTGAGCACAAGACGTACATAATGGAATGAGAAGATATTATAAGTGAATGAACATTACATAATATAATTCATACCCATAAAAACCTATATCATTAAACATGTGACATGGAATAAATATTTAACAAAGTAAAGAGTCATAATAAACAATAATAATGATCCATGTGATGTCAATCTTGATCAAAGGAACAATTAAAAAATCATAAAAATAATAGAGAAAATTAGTTGGTATCAAGGAAAATTATCTTCATCACTCGTGTTTAGTCATGTTTGAAATAGTTGGATCCTAGTTAAATCCCTAAGTAAAACCTCCTCGATTCACTCCCTCTTTCTTATCTTTAAAGATAAAGAACATTATTCAATGCAGTAGAGAGCTATATCAGGATCACCCATCATATAAGATACATTGGGATCACCCATCATCATGATCTATATTAGGATATCCCATCATTATTAATAATTTATAAGTATTGTACATGAATATAAAACATAAAATCTTTCATTTTAATCATCAAAATTTTAAAAATAATTTGAATTCTTCTATATCTTGATTTTCTCATGGAAAAGAAACTTATTTCATGATAATATATTTAAAAAAATAATCGTAAGACATACAAATAAAAAATATGGATGGTATCATAAGATCATATTCCCAGTAATGTAGATGAATTATTAAAGGATGTTGACATGGTTTAAAATACCTTTAAAAGAAAATTTAAAACATTTCTTTGAAAATAGGGGAACATGCCCTTTTCCTTTGGTACCTTTAAAATCAAAAAATTCACAAAAATATTTCAAAAATGATTTTATTTGAAAAATAACATGGAAAAATTTAAAGTAATATTAAAATAAAATAATAGTTATGATGATGGAAAAATTTGGTCAATCCATGTTTGTTAAAAAACATTCCTTTCACACTTTAGTAAATAATGTCAAAATGTGTCATATGAGAAATGTTTAAAATTTTATTTTTAAATTTTTTTATAAAAATTCATATGAAGATAAAATTGAGTTTTAAATAATAATTGGAGTATAGTAAAAAAATTTTTGAAAACATTTTTGAAAATAAGGATATGGAAGAGAAAAAATTCCTGACCAAAAGAAGAAATAAGGTTGATATTTCTTAAAAACATTATTTTGATCTTCTTGAGTACCAAAGAGTGAAAAATGAAATGAAATCATGAAAAAATTAGAAATTACCATAATAGGTAACTATATATGTGGTTAGTTTCATAAAATTCTCCCAAAGGATCCCTGAACATAAAAAATTCTGAAAATAAATGAGATTGTAACATAAAGCCTTTACCACTTTGGTAACTTTTGAATCAAAAGACTTTGAAATCATGAATATGATATAGCTATGTAAATACCATGAATTAAATGAATTAATATTTTAATATTAATTTATGGGGTATCAATTATACCATATAAAAAATCATTTTTCATTATATGAAATATGCCCCAAGAAAATGTGATTTAGACAAAGAAAACCCTTGAAAATATTATAACCCATGAAGTGATAATTAATCCATGAAGTGATTTTGTTAACATATTTAAACCCACATAAAACAGGTTGTAATATATAATATAAAAATTTATATATCAATTTACACATAATCATGGAATAACAAAGTCAATTAATAAGTGTATAATCCAATGAATGAAAATTGAGTAAAGAAACCCCTTACCATGAGTTCAGACTTGCTATGTACATCCTTTACATTCTTGTATAATAAAGTTATATTAATTATTCAGCTATTTAATGAAATTTTATTGGTTTCTTCCCTTATCATTAAAACATTTATTTCATTTATTATAATGAAATATTTAATTATTTAATCGGATAAGTTCACGTCAGGTGCTGTGAGGACGTTCAGTACATAATTGAAAAATGACTTTGGTTGGTTGATCGTGGTAAAAGGGGTAATTGTTACATATTATAAATAATAATAATAATAATAATGAAATAATTATCATTTTTATACATAAAATATCATTTTATAGTCATCCTTGAAATTCATTTTTGAAAAACAAAATATATCAGCTCGCGAGGCGGTAGTCCGCATATACACCCAAGCATTATTTTTTACTTTTTGTTGGATGAAAAATAAAGAATTGAAATCAAATAATATCTTTAAATAATCATTATAATGTTATGAAAATAAAATAAATTAATTAAATTAATACCTATGACCATCCATGAGGGGAATTTAAAAAAAAATGAAGTATATTGCTATGTGGAGACGGCAGTCCGTCCATATGCATGTGTGATGATTCCATTTTTAATGATTGGAATGGTATGAAGATATATGATATATTATATTTATAGAATAATAATTATTACATGAATATAATATATATATATATACACACACATATTAAATCAATCATAATAACCATCCAAGAAATGAAGTGGTGAGAAACGAAATACATCATTTCATGAGGCGATAGTCCACATGTACGCACAAACGTTGGTTTCAGTTCCCATTTGATGGAAAATGAGATTAATAAGGTTAAAAAATTAACATAATAACATATAATTATATAATATATAATTATTTTATTATATTTTAATGTTTATGTTAGAATTGAAGGAGGTATAATAAAAAGTAAAATGAAAATGCTCGGTTGAAGTGATTGATTCCTCTTTGAAGAACCTCCTTTGAATATTTCCTTAAGGACCCTAGAGTTGGTATTTTAAGAAGAATGTCACCTATATAATGTATATAATAAATTTAATTAGAGTTTTTTAGGGTTTTTTTGAGATAAGTGGACTAATAAGTGTGAGTAAGAGAGGATATGTGGTGTCCTTATACAAGATAGGATAATGGTACCCTTGGAATTACATAAAGTATTAAATTAATATAAATTAATTTTCATTTTCAAGTGGATCAAAATTGATATATTTATAATCAAGGATAAGTTTTAGTAAAAATAATACCATTTAATAAAATTTAATCAATTTTAGGTGAGTTTTTAACACTTATCTTTTAGTTTTAACCCCCGCTAACCATTTTAACGATTACCACGATAATAATGTTGTTTACACTTTAAGGGTCAAGAAAGTTACAATTTAAGAAAAAATGAACCATAAGTAGAAAATAGTTTATATGAATAACCATATCCCATTAAATTGAACATATATAATATTTTATTACTTTTAAATCATTTAATAAAATATTATTTAAAATAAAATACCTTTAAATTCATTTTAGGACTATTCACATAGTTAACATTAAAAAAATATCAAGATAGTAACGTAATTAGAAAATAAAATCTTAACACATAAAAAATATATTATATTTATCTAAAAAATTCACAGAACACCATAAATTACCCAAAAAATATTACTTTGTAGGTTGTTAAAATCATTTACTTGTTTTTTCTAATACTTACACAAACACTATGTCGGCATTATGTAAACATTTAAGGTAATTATTTAATCAATAAAAAAATAAAAAAAATTAAAATTTTTTTAATCATGAAAATAACCTTTTAGAACCATTCATAACTTGTTTTTATCCCTATTAAAAAATATTATAGATATTAAAATTAAGAAAGAGATATTATAGAATTTTTCTTTACTTAAAATAATATAATGGTATTTATCAATAAAAAATCACACGAAACTGAAATATTTTCTAATATATAAAGGGGTGATAAAATTAACCAAATAAAATGAAATATATGAAAGTGTGTGTATGATTTTGGTTCCTTATTTAATATTTTTAACCCTGTTCTACCCATTTTACCCTTACCACAGTGACAACATTTTTACAAAGGTTATTATTCATTATGGCCAAAAATAAAGTTGAACTATTTATTTTTTTTGGAAATTATGATTAAAAATATGGAATTAATTTTATCAAATTCACTCTTTATAAGTGGAATATATTATTTTTAAAATAAACCCACAAAATACTACGAATTTTTTTTTCCAAAAAATGTATTTTTAAGTATAAAAGTGTTTTTATACCAAAATTAACCATAACATTAATTACAATGACATTAACTGGATTATTTTTAATAAAAAATAACTAATGAAATTTTAAAATAAATTCAAAAAAAATGTTACTTTATATATACTTGAATAAAAAATACAATTTTTTATAAAATTAGTATTTTCACTATTCACTGAAAAATTAATCTTTTCAAAAAAATTACAAAAATTAACCATAATATAATTTTGATATGATGATTTCAAAAAATGATATCATTTTTATAAAATAAATTTTATAAAATTGGTAGAAACTAATTTTAGTATTTTCTCACAAAAAAGCAATAACACTAGTAAAAATATTGGTTTCAGTGTTAGAGTTTTAATGTCATCTTTTTGAAACTGATATTATATGTGACGTGGGTAAATTTTAACATTAGTTTTGTAAAAAATCAAAATTAAAAGTGTTTAAAAATACCATCACCCAAAAATTGTCATTTCATTTTTGATCAAAACCCATCCTCTCGATTAATGGAGGCACCTGATGACACTCAACGACACTTGATCTTGTATTGCAGTCAATTTTCACAATCTATTCACATTGTTTATCCTCAATATTTGTTCCTTAATCCTTGATTCAAAACCCTTGATCTATCTCACTCAACCCACATCCACAGTTTAATGTTTTTTGGTTCTTTTTTTACTTATTTTCTACGCTTTTTTACCTTTAATATTGTAGTGTTTTCCTAATTTCCACCGACTTTGAGTGAGTTGATCAAAATTCAGGATCTATTTTGCATTATCAACCCCCAAATTTTGTAAGTGATTTTTTATTTTTTAAGATAAATTAATTATATTTCAGTTATATATTTGATTCATCCATTCATTTGTTTGTATGCATTTTATTATCAATTATAATTTTTTTGTTAAAATTTGTTTAATGTTATAATTTTTTTATTATTATAATTTTTTTTCACTATATTTTGTTTTTTATGGAACTATTTATATTAATTTTTTTGTATTTATAAATTTTTTATCATTACTATTTTTTTGCGGTTGAAATAATTTTTTTCTTTAATGTTTTTTCCATTTATAAATTAATTTTCAGGATATAATGACTTTTGATTAATTTTTTTATTATAAATTGTTTTTCATTTTTAATTTTTTTAATTAAAACTATTTACTAAAAAAATTTATTCTTTTTTAAATTATCTATTTTTATATATTCTCAATCACTTTTATTAAATTTTTCAATGATATGTTTTGATCATTATATATAATTTTTTTATTATGATCAAATGATTACCAATAATTGATTATTTTGATTATATGATTTTATGTTTAAGATTTATTTGTTTATATATAATTTTAAATGTTTATTTGTTTTATAGCATTCAACTTTTATATTGTTATGTTAGTTAATTAATGGATTGTAATTAGATAAATTTGCAAAGAACCACATATAGATATGAAAAAGAAGGTGATGATTTCTTGGAATTTTCTAAAAAAAATATTTAAAATAATGGTTTGATTTTCTTTCCATGCATGATGTGTTTGAATATGATAATGTTTAATTCCATATAAATCAAGGATCATCTCATTAGATATAGTTTTATCCATAATTATACATATTGGATATGTCATGGTGAAATAAAAAAAATTCAACATCTAATGTTGATGAAAATATTCTGCATAATATAGAGGATCACATTGAATAATTAATTTATAATGTAATCATTAAAACCATAAAAAAGGAAACTATTGATATATTTTAAGGATATTCTGAGAAACCACTATTCTCAGGTTGCAATAAATTAATAGTGTTATCAAGAGTTCTGATATTAGTTAACTTGAAATCAAGAAATAGGTGAAGTGATTAAAGTTTCTCAAAATTACTTAAACTTTTAAAATAGATATTTCCAGAAGGAAATTTTCTTAAAAAATGAAATTATGACACAAATAAATCATTATGTCTAACGGTATTGGGGTATAAAAAGATAAATTCTTTCTCCAATGATTAATTTTTTTATAGGAAGAAATATTAACGTTAATAAAAATTTACTAAATGTAAAAAATCATGATATAAGATGGATAAAAAACTAAACTCTAATTCATTCTCATGTACCGAAATCAAAATTTCTGCTAAAAAAATTTGGTACCTTCCAATGATTCCTCATTTTAATAATCTATTTGAAAATTAAAATAATGAAAAAAGGTTAATATGACATACAAATGAGTGAATCTCTGATATAAATTTACATCATCCTACTAATTCATGAGAGTGGAAGGGATTTGATAAAATTTTTCCTAATTTTTGAAGTAAATATAGTAATATCAGAATGAGACTGTGCACAGATGGAATGAATCCATATCAGAGACTCAGTAGCCAACATAGTTCATGCTCTATTTTTTTGGTAGTTTACAACATGCCCCCTTAAATATGTATGAAGAAAAAATATGTTATGATGATCTTGACAATTTCTGGACCAAAACAGTCAGGAAATGATATTGATGTGTATCTTTCACCATTGACTGACGATTTAAAACTTATGGGAGATAGGTGTTATAATTTTTGGTGCATAAAAAAAGAGTAGTTTCTTTTACATTCTATGATAATGTTCACTATAAAAATTTACTACATATGAAAACTTATTTGGATATTGTATTAAGGGACATAAAATATGTATAATTTGTGAAGAAGAGACTTAATATTATAAATTATAGAATGAAAAAAGATAGTGTACATGGTTCATTGAAGTTTTTTTTTTCAAATTTATCATACTTATCATAGATTGAAAAAATATTTTAATGGTTTATATGAACATAATCCCACCCCATAACCATTTTCAACTAAATAATATTACGACATGGTGAAAAATATTGATTTCACATTTGGAAAGAAGGGATTTTTTTTGTCATCGAAAAAATAGTTGGAAGAAATAGTCTATTTTATTCAAACTACCTTATTTAATATTTTTAGAGATAAAATATAACATTAATTTTATGCATGTTGATAAAATCATATGTGAAAGTTTGATTGGAAATTTGTTTGACATAAAAGAAAATACAAAAGATAGATTTCATGGTAGATTCAACTTTTTATCCATTGGAATATACTTGTAGTTAGCTCCCACTATGAAAGTAAACATGACATATTTACCTATGACTTGTCACACATTAAGAAAGATTGAAGAGATGATTTGTTTTCAGTATCTACATGGTATTAAAGTACCCATCTAATATTATTTAAATTTAAATAATTAGATTTCATTAAAATATATAGGTATGAAATATCATTACTATTATGTATTGATGAAACAACTGATACCAGTCACACTATATGGTATATTTTTGATACATATTAGAAATACTATCATCTGGTTATGTTATTTTTTAAAATCCATTTGTATCAAAGTTTTTTAACCAAAATTGTTAGATGTGTTGGATAATTAAGCTTCTCTCATACTTTTTATACTAGAAATGTATTTCTCACTAACATTTTTTTTGATATAATGGTTCATCTATTAATTCATTTGGTGCATGATATAAGAATATGTTGGACTATTTATTTGCATTGGATGAATCATGTTGAAAGTTATATGAAAATTTTGAAGGGATATGTCAAAAATACTCATTGATTGGAGGCCTATATTGCTCAAAAATTTGTATAGGAATAGGTGGTTGAGTTCTGTACTAATTATTTGTATGAAGTAAAGAATATTGTTCTACCTATATCTTGATATTTGACAGTTGATAGTGAAGGTAGATGGATTGATGTCTTAATAGAAAAGTTTATTTCATATGATGAAGTTATTCAGGAATATCTATACATTTTGAACAATACAGATGAATTTTAACAATATATATCATCATATATTGTTGGGTTAAAGGTATGATATCTAAAAATAAATTAAAAGTGGTTGATGATTGAGTATAGAAATAAATTTTCTTCAAGATTTAAAGAAAAATAAATTATTTATTTATCAGCATCAGAAGCATTGAAATGGTTGGAAGGGGGACCGTCTCTTAATGTGATCACATGGTTTAGTCTTGATACTAATGATTACACATTTTACATAAAAAACCAGGATGAAAATATTACTATTCAAAATAGTGGGGGTACTTTTCATCACTAAAGCACTACATTTTTTGAGTGTAAGGGATAAAAATTAAATTTTCACATCAATGAAATATTTTTGAGTTCTTGAAGATATATCAGAAACCTATTACACTAAATTTAGAGTAACAATGTTTAAGTGTAACTGGGTTGATAATAACAGCGGTGTGAAACCAGATGATTATGGATTTACACTCTTTGATTTGAAAGTATTTAGTTTCAATGAGAAACAATTTATCATGGATAAATATGAAAATAAAATGTTTTATGTTATTGATCCATTGAATGATCAGTGGTCCTCCATTTTGAAAGGAAAAAAATTCATTTGGGTGATGAGGATAATGATGGTGTTATGGATTTATGTGAGGTTTCTTCATTTATTACATTATTTTTGGATGATAATAATGGCTATAATGTAGACATGGTCCATGTTATATGAAATTATCATGGTGAGGAGATATGAAAAAAATAATAAATTAATTTCCTCTTTATTCAGATAAATATTTATAATCTATTTTTCATTATCGATCTCTAAATTTTATAAGTTATATGTTTTCATAAATTTTTTTTATTTATAATTTGTTTTGATAATTATAATAACTTTTGATTAATTTTTTTTATTGTAACTTTTTTTTTTCATTTTTAAGTTGTTTTTATAATATAAAATATTTTTTAAAAATTTATACATGTTTAAATTATCTATTTTCATATATGTTTTCCTTGAATCTTGAAGCATTCACCAAGTTTCCACCACATTTGAGTGAGTTTAACAATATTCAGGATCAATTTACATCCAAATTCTGTAAGTTATTATTTTTATTTTTGAATATAAATTAGTTATTTATTAGTTATAAATTGCATTCATCCAATCATTTGTTTTTATAAATTTTATTATCAATTATAAATTTTTTGTTAAAATTTGGTTAATGTTATAAATTTTTTTATGAATATAAACTGTTTTTGACTGTAATTTGTTTTTGGTTGTAAATATTTTTATTTATACTTGTTTGTATTTATACATTTTTTATTGTTATAATATGTTTGTGGTTGAAATATTTTTTTCTTCAATTTTTTTCAATGATTTTCTTTTTTCCCTATCATTTATATTAAATTTTTTATTTATTATAGTCATTTAGTTTTAATCAGATAGTAGTACACATACTTTTTTTGAGGTAGCATATATCTTTTAAAATGACCGACACTTAGGCTTAGGAACCGATGTATGCACATTTCTTCATTTAAATATATATTTATTGTAATTAAATTATTTTATGAAATTAATTATATATTTCTTAAAATTATTTGTATCTATTATTATTTTATAGAGAGGATGATACCTAAATATAGTAGGCATGAGATTACTCATTTACCAAAACTTATACTCACATATGGAGATAAAATGGCGATAATTAACTTTGATGAGAATGACTTCCTAACTAGACCAAATGTCACATAGTTTAGGCCTTAACTGGTTGTATAATGTCATTGTAGGATAAGTATTTTATACCCTAATTGGAGGAGCTTTGACCAGTTAGTGAAAATTTTTTTATGGGAGTCCCTAATGGTAATATTTTTAAAGTTATTTATTTATTTTTTCAATGGTTTAAATATTATACATTTCTTAATATTTTGTTTATTTAGTTAAAGATGACATTTTACTTTCAAGATAAAAAAGTAATTAAAAAGAGTTTCTATCCTTTGAGGAAACATGATGGATAGATTTTAAGACAAAGTTGAATTCAACTTATATTTTTTGGATTAAAAAGGATATATATCCATGACATAAGTATGAGTTTATAAATAGAGAGACATAAAATAAATTTGTCTCCAGTCAACAAGAGGAAGATTTTATAGTATCTTTTTTTATTATTTGTAAAATTTATTTATTTAATTAATTTTCATTACTTTATAACTTATTTATTTTTTCTTATGCTACAAGCCTCCAGGGAAACCCATAAAGAGATACAATTTCATAATTTATACCCTCAAACATTATCACAAGGAGGGTACCATTTATTATAAGAATAAATGATTACTAAAAAAATTAGTGAATTAATAGCCAAGTCAAGTAGCATTTCTGAAGAGTTTTCAATAGACCCTACATCTCCTACCACTCATCATAAAAAATGGAAAAGGGTGAAAATTTAAAAAAAAGGAAAGTATATTACTAATCCAACAAAGGAATAAGATAATAATATTGTAATTAATTAATTGTTACTTTTCACCAATATTATTACTTAGTAAATTTATCTTCCTAATATTACATTTGAAAATATTACTTCAGCATGCGCTTCAAGAGAAAATGGAATAGGGGATCTTTATCCATGATGGTATGAAGTATATTTTTACTATTTATTTAGGAAATATGGAACACCATGGATGTGTTAGAGGGTATAAATAGGGTGTCAGATTTTTTTTGTTCCAGCCCTTTGTGTGACACTGATGGAGGAAGAATATAGAGAATAAATAGATTCTTTAAAGGACAAGTTGCGACACTTTAATTAGTTGATAGAGGATATTATTAAATAATCTATATCGATTATGATTACACAAATGATGAGATAGACATAGCCTGCGCAACCTTCCCACCCTGATCTTCCACCTCCTCATTTAGACCCAACCATGTATTATGAGTTACATGATGGGGATCTCCGTGTATATATTGTAGCATACTGAATTTTACATCATATGGGGGATCATGTACATCATCAAATTATGTAGTTGGGTTAGGTAAGAGTAGCGATACATGATATTATTAATCCAACTGATCCAGTACCAATGCCTACTGAGGAGGTGTCTATAGTTGGATAGAGTATTGACTATTTTTTACTTGGGTTGGATAATCATTATCATCTTCTGATATATGAGGCATGTATTGGTTTTCATTTTTTATTTATCATGGAATTAATAATTACTTATAATATTTTCTTACACTTAACTTATTTTGGAGTATCTAAAATCTAAGGAATCACTATGAAAGAAAGGAAAATTTTGGGTTCCAACACCTTCAGATATTCCTCAGGATATTTATTGGGTAAAAAAGTTATCACATGTTTTTCCTATATTAGATAATTATTATACTTTTTTTATGAGTTGTGATATATGTGGAAGATATTATACATTATATAATTTTAAAACTAACATAATGTATTTTTTAAATGGTGATCTTCTCAATGTACATGTGTTGTAGTTGTTTTCCATTTAAGTAAATTTCAATTATTAATTTATTTTTATTAAGTAATAATATTTTTTATTAACTCAATTAATTAATTTTCTAATAAGGTATCTCTAAATTATTTTAATACAATATGGTTTGACATCTTTTTATGGTTTTATAAACCCATAATACATTGCAATAGAAGTGAAATCTTTGAACCAAGAAGCCAAAATTGAATATGTGTCTGAAAGATTCAAAAATACATAGATCACGTGTTGGGGTTTTCCATTACTTTTTGGGTAAGAAAAAATATATAATTATGATCCATTATTAATTATACTATTTTTAATGATTAATATATTATATTTTAGTGGGAATTAAATGTTATTCATATTTTTCCTAAAAGAATGTAGAGAATATTGGTTAAGCTCTTTATTAGGTGGTGTTTGAAGAAGATTTAGAAATTTGTTAAATAAGTAATTATTATTTTATGATTTTATTTATTTAATCTTAAATTTATCATTTTAAATTAGTTTTGATAATGAATATTTGAAATTACAAAAGGTTATATATTGTGATCAGTATGGCTCACTATCTAAAAGTGGAAACAATAAAAAATTGATTATGTGAAAGCTCAAGTAGATTATTTATATAATAGTGAATACTTGGGTTTTCTTACATGTATTTTGTTATTATTTTTAATATATTATTTCATAAACATAGTTTCATCATCAATAAGGGAATATTGAATGTGAATATTATATTTTATGATTCATTTATGAGATAATCACGACCTAAAAAACAATCTATTTTGAAAAGGTTAGTTTCATTATAACACTTATAATTTAACCAAATATGTTATGTTTTAAATTCATAACACTTTATTTTGTGGGTTTTTGATGATTTTTCTTTGTATAAATCCAATTATTTAAAAAACATTAAAAATTTATTTAAAAAATATTGTCAAGGATTGACTAATTTGGATATTTAGTTTCATCTAGGTGTGTATTTGTAAAAATGATTGTAAAATTTCTCAATGAGTTTTGTTTATCTTGTTCTGTTTCTACTAGTTTTTTGCTTGGTTTGGTTCTTTAGTTTGAGTTTGCAGGTGTGGGATTATGAAATTTTGTAATACTTATATTTTTTTTAAATTTCGATGATGTTTTTATAAAAAATTGTGTCAAAAGTACTCCTAGACATCAAAATACTTTTGAAATCAATTTTTTTTTTGTAAAAACGATTTGAAAAGCCCTCTTGGCATGCTTTTGATGTCGATTCCTAGTATAAATCAACATCAAAAATATACTAGGAGGCTTTCCATGTCAGTTTTATAAAAAACCATTTTTGAAATTACTCATACATATCAGCATACATTTGACATTGTATTTTTTAAAAATCAATGTTTAAATCCCTCTTGGAAGTCTTTTAACACTGGTTCTTACTAAAATCCAATATTGAAAAATAATAATAGGGATATCCACACTAATTTTATAAATATCTGACATCAAAATACCTCAATTTATTTATCTATAGAAGGGTTTTCAATATTAATTTATAAAAGAAAATGTAGAAACTTCCATGTTCAACATCATCTATATTAACTTTGGTTATAAATCAACGTTGAAATGTCAAAAATATGACGTTAAAAGTTTTTTTCCACTAGTTTAAAAATCATTATTAAAGAATTTTTTTTGAAGCATAAAATGACTTCACAAAAAAATGAAAACTTATTTACAAATAATTAATAAATAAAATTTTATTTTGTAAGACCTTTTTATATATATTTCATAATTTGGTTACTCACATTCATATTCTATAATTAAACATCTATATTATAATATTTATATTATAATAATATTTCATGGTAGTTAAAGATCATTGTTGCATGTCCTGTATACTATCGAATATAGCCTTCTTTAAAAATATCAGGGTATTACATTCTCCCCCATTAAATAAATCCCATTCTCATAATTTTATATTGAGATTGGTAATTCAAGGTTTTAATATTTTAAAATCCCTTTATTTAAAAACCATACAATAAAAAGGGTTAATACACATTCCTTTTGAAAATAGGGAAAGAAAAATATGAGTTTCATATGGAATAAAACATAACTATTTTCTCAAAAAGTATAACATTTGTGAGTGGTGAAAATATGGACATGCAAAAGAAATTAATGTATAAATAACGATGGGGAGTGATAGAGAATGAAATGAGAAGAAAGATAATGACCACAAAATCATGAATTAATAAGAGAGAAATAAGACAATAAATTCATTAGAAATGATTGTAAAAATATAATATTTTAATTTTACAAGGAATTATTTTATAATATTGATAAATAAAAATATAAAATATACTTTCTTGATTTTCTTTAAATCCATAAGCATAATTTCATCCTTGAGTTTCATGTTTTAACAATTTTCAACCTCTATCTCATCCCATATTCCAAACTATGAGTATCTATGATGAATCTTTCCTATGACTAAAGCATTAACTTTTAATAGATCATAAGACCAAGAGAAGGATAAAAATATAAAACTCATACCTTTATTAAAACCAAAATAGTTAGAAAAAGATAATATAATACCCAAAATGAATAAACCTTAATATGAAAAAAATAAAACATTCATCTCCAAAATTCAATAATTATACCCAAAGTTCAAATTAAATCATTCCAAAAATGATTAACCCTATATTCCAAATAAACTTAATAAGAACATATTAAACTCAAATATTATCTTATAATATTAATATTATATCCCTGAAATATAAAACTATTCTTCCCAAATAATCCTTTATGCTAAATCACATGATACACTTAAGGTTTACTTACACCTCAACCCAATAAAATGTCTCCCAAAATATCATTAATCACTTTGAAATATCATTATTCAAAAATGAAAAAGAAGTGTATATGAATTTTAACTTATGATCAAACTTAAACTCATAAATTCTTGATGGTATTCATAACTCTTAAGTTAACTTCACATGAAAACAACATAATCTCTAATGTTATATAAACCCTTCTTTGATACCATATAATAACCCTGAACCAACACTCTTGGATCTCCTCCTAAAAACATAATCGTTACATTTATAGATTTGATACCAATAAATGTGACCTAATTAATACATAAAACATCAAATGGAAATATTGGATCACTTATATACCCAAGGACCTTTGGGATTTAGAGTTTTATATAATTAGGAAAAACTCTTGCATAAAAATTTCCATGTCTTTAAGTGATCATTTTTACACTATACCTAGATTTACTTATTTTACATTAAGTCTTCGTCATCACCCACATTAAATCCTTATATACATATATTACTTAACATATTTTTTTATAACCTGGGGTAATGAAATATAGGAAGGGTGAGTTAAAATACTCAGTAAGGGTAAACATAGGAATTAACAATTGAATATCTTTAGTGGGAAGATGATGAGTATAAGGGTAAGTGAATGTATTCAAAGTGCATGAATATTACATAAGAGAATTCATACCCATCAAAATCTTGATCATTAAAAACATGGCATGGAATAAATATTTAACAAATTCAATAGTCAAAATAATCAATAATCATGAGCCATGTGATGCCAATATTGATCAAAGGTACCATTTAAAACTCATAAAAAGCATAGAAAAACTGAGTTGTTATCTTGGAATATTATCTTAATACCTATGCTCACTCATGTAAGAAATAACTAGATCCTCATTAAATATATAGGATAAACCTCCATATTTATCTCCCTCCTTTCCTTTAAGGGTAAATAACATTACCCAATGCATTAAAGATATATATCAACATCACCCATCATATAAGCTATATCAAGCTCACCCATCATTATGAACTATATGAGACTCACCTGTTATCATCAATAATGTATAAGTCCCATACATGAATATGATAAATGTATCGAGGTATGCAGAAGAAGTAGATGGACTTAGGATTTAAATTTTTTATCAGTGATAAATGAAACTAAGTCATCTCTAGTGTTTCACAACTTGGTATGAAAAGAAAAGGATCTATATTGAAGGAATTATGCCAAAAAATAATTCTAATAAATACCTTGTTCAATTTGAAGGTGCATTCAAAATATTCTTGTCACCGATGATGATTTCTCAAAGTAACTAACATTGGATCCCTCTAGATCATCTAAAAACACTTCAAAATTCTGTGGGAACATCAACCATTGATATTTGGGTGTTTCTATGGAGATCTGATGAGGCCTTCGACATCCCAACAATCACCACAAATCCAACACTTTTATATGTGAAGAATAACTTGGATCTATTTCATGGATCAACTACTTATCTATTTAGGAAATGGGAGAGAAGATATAGAAGCTCTCAAATTTGTGTAATGAATAGTACATGGAATTATAGGCTCCCCTCACTAATATAGTGTGCTAAAAATACCTAAAAATGTATCCCAACCCCTAAACATTCATTACCCACTAAATAAGTCATAAACAACATGTTATGACCAAATTACTATATCATAAACATAATTAATATTTTTATCACTTACTCATAATATAATTAATATATTATCTGATAAAACAGATTCATTGAATTGACTTGTTATTCACATAAATATTAAACAAACCTTGAATATTAAAACAAATATATTCATTAATATTTTTACAAGTATTCAGTTTAATATTGGTAAATAAATTAAATAAATAAATTGAACTCCAATTATTCTATACTTTAATAAAAATAAATTTATTTATTACTCTACAATTTTTTATTTTCAGACATTTCCCAAACCCCATTGTGGGGCCCACCATGTCCTATACTCCTATTCTGTAGAATATACCAAACTTTTGAATATTATTATCATGTGACCCTCTAGGCCCTTATCTTGATAGTAGTGAGTACTATTTATAGACCATGAGAAGAGTCTAGAAACCCATTAAGTCCCCTAAAGAGATAAGTAATAATCATAGCAACAACAACCTTTTACGAACACACACATTGTAATATAATATCTTTATCCCACAATATCTCATAAAGAAGGATTCACACTTCATGTCATCATACTTTCTTACTTTATTGTTAATTTATCTTGATAGATGGACTTAACTTCTTCTACCTTGGTCATGGATTAATTAAGGTACTACCATCATGATGAACTAGGCTTAAGATATCACTACCTTTCAGAAGTGAAAAATTATAACTTGATTATTCAATCAATGTCATACCACCAATTATGCACCTAACAAAAGATACCTCACTATGAAATAAATTTCATGGTTTTTATCTTGAATAAAATTAAACAAAAAAATTTTATACAATGATAATGATATCAAGTCAGGTGACTGTTACACATTTTCACAAATAGGAACTACCAATGACATAAGAAACATGTGGTGTTCCAATTGGTGGACCACTCCTGATGATATAATCTACTTGAGATCACCAAGTGTGAACTCCATGAGAATAAGTATCAATGCTTATGAGCCCCCAACACCTGGTAGTCACACATCATCAATGTCTTTTTAGCATGATGTTTCTGAACCATAGGACATAAGTTTAAGATTACTATTATGGTATCTCTAGATTCTCATTATAGCCTGAGAACTGTTATAACCCTTTGATATGATAAATAATCCATGGAAATTTCCATGTAAATAGTGGATAAAAAATATCAACACTATTACAGTAAGTGTACATCATGAATAACTCACTATATACATGATATGGTAATAAAAAAGTAGTATTAAATTTGTGTCTAGATAACTCACTTTAAAAAAATCCCACTTGAACTCGATCTAATTTCATAACTGTCATTATTAGCTCTTACATGATAAGATCATACTTCTTCTAAGATATGACTTTAGTTTTTGGACCTACCTCATTTCCACTATGTGTCTATTCTACTATCAATGACTTCACCTCATTGAGTAAGAATCCCCAAGAGATGATATCCCTGAGTATATTTCTTTTGATCACCTTAAAAACATGAAATCTTGGCTAGTACCAATAGTAGGATTATTATAATTTATATTAAGATGAAAATTTACTTACTATGTGATATTCCATGAACTAGAATAAATAATTTTATATTTTATATTGCTTCTTCAGCTATATAATATAATTCAATACACTTGGTATTTGTTGATATGGATACCACAGGCTTGAATGAGCTTCCATTTCTCATTACCTTATCCTGAATGTGTAATTATATCATATTTATCCAAAGAAAGACTTGTTTATTCCCTCTTATAACTACCATCCATTCCTCTCTAAGTACTAGGAACATATCCCTTGTACTCTCTCAAGTACAATTTTATAGTTATGAATGCTTCCCATGTAGTTCTCTAGGATTTAAATGACATTTTCCTACCATAAAGTAAGTGTTGGAAATATCATATCCTATACATAGCATGGACTATGCGATAGATAAAAAATTAGTGATTATGGAATTATAATCACCAGTTTATTCTCATCCAATGTATCATACATGTGTTCTTGGATAGATTTATGCCATGTGATATTAGAAACAATTCTCTTGATTTTTTTCAATTTGTATTTTGAAATAATTTTTTTGTATATTTATTTAGACTTGGTCTAAGAAACCCATTAGACCTACCTCAGTAGATCCCATTCCCTATAACATAGGTTGTTTCTTTTTGTTGATCTTTGGAGAGTTACCTTCAATCTAGTATCAACTAACTATAAGACTAATAACATTTTTTTCCATATTTTATTAACATATTTTACTTGAAAAAATAGTGGTGCTCCCACTAATTTCTTGTATAATCATGGAAAAAATTTATTAGAAATGAATATTATATGATCTTGTTTCCTACTTCAATCCAAAATTATATTTGAATAACTTAAACTCACTTATTAGAGTCATGTTGTGCCACCAAATCTTTCTGGTTATATCATATAGACACTTTCCAAGAAATATGGTCTTGATATCAAAAGCTAAATATAATGATCATAGAAAGTAGCTATGATAAGTAGGATTTTAATGAATTTTGGCACGAAAATATGGTACAATAAATTAGGATTTATTAGTACCATTCCTTTACTACCCATGTATTTTCTTTCTTGAATACCAAAAATGTATTTACATTAATTAAAAAAACTACCAAAATACAGACTTTATTTTTTGTACATGGAATCCATTTTTTGAATTCATATAAACTTATCAATCATAACTGATTTTTATTTACTAATTACTTGAAGGATACATTATTACCAATAAATAATGTATCACCCATCATAGTGAATATAAACACTACTATGGTTTCATCCTTCCAACGAAGTATGTGTCTCTAGAACATTCCTTTTACATAATCTCTTGTGAATTTTTTTCCCACACCAACCACTTTTTCATCTTCATCATTGACTAAATCCATGTCAATATTAATCCCATTGTCTCAAATTTATATGTGCACCCTTTTATAGAAATATAGTTTATAACTTGACTATAATTTTTCTATATTAAGGATTCTTACAATATCCTTAGAAAACTCTAGGATAATTACTTTAGATGCACATTGCGTTTTTCTTGATGCATGTTTTATCATGTCTTTAACAAAATTTTTTCATATAAAAACATGTTATTATGAAATAATGGATTTATTTAATACTATAACTCATATGATATCAATTATTCATCATAGTTGGCATATGGTTATGAGAGAACATTCCGATTTGTGATGAATGACTTGAAAAACCATGGAAGTTTTTGCAATGCATACGAGTCTCAACATTGATGGAAATTTTACTTACATCATAAATTTGATGTGTATAAGTGAATGTGAATTTATGAATTTCTCCTCGCTACATTTTAATGATAAATGTTTTCATGTAAGACTCACCATTAATCACACTTTTACTTATATAAGGGATTTTATGTGAATAAGGAAATATGAGTTTAGGAATTACTCCACTCTATATTTTCATTGATTAATGAATGTACACTAGGGATATTATTCAGCTCCTAGGCCCAAAGAAACTCATATATTCTATCCATGATTGTTCTTTACTTGATTTTTACATTCCTTAACACCCTTAAATGAATATCATGAAGTATAAGAATTCAAATCTAGCTTCTCCTTGAAATAGTTTATGCTCACTAACTAAACTAATCCTAAAATATATGTCGCTTACCTTTATTTCTACAGGTTTCCTTATAAAAAACTAGATAAGTAAACGTGTCGATAACACCTAAGGTCTTTATCTACAAATATTCCAAAAACCTTACTGGGTATATACTTGAAAACTACTTAGTTTTACTAGAAGAAGAATTATATGTCCACAACTAGGTATAATTGAGTCTTACATTTCATATTCATCTGTTATCGATAATTATTCAAGAATTACTGAACTATTAGTTGAGTATGATACACCACAAAAAAAAGTTCATTCAAAAAAATGGAATAATGTCTCCTTTTATCTAATGGAAACACAAGATAAATGTTTTGGTTATACTTAACATAGTTTTAATTAGAATTATTAATATTTATAACTAGAAATTATGTACTTCTCACCACTGACTTAGGGATCACCTTTCTCAGCCACTTAGAGAATTCACCTCATTTCTGGTAAAATTTATATTCTTACATGATTTTTTTATTTGGATACCAATTTATGACACATATTCTGTATCTAATAGCATATAAGTACAACCAAAACATGACATAAGATGATGAGTATAATTAAGTTGTATCCTCTATTTGATTCTTCTTCAATTCATTTCATTTTATATTCCATAGAATTATCTCATGAAATGTGAAGAAAATAGGATCCTTAATAATGTGTTCCCCCATTTTTTAAAGGAAGTTGTGAAGGTTTATTTTGTGTTACATTTTCCATTGGCCTTTTCACCTTGTCTTTCAACTTTTTCACCATAATATCTAAAGATTAATATTTCTTTAAGTTCTTATCTTCTTGGAAAACCTTACCCAAAAGGCAATGAACCATTTTATATATACTTTTCATTTTATAATCTTAAACTAAACAAGAGTAATAGGGTGATAATGATATAATAATGGGATGTATTTAAAGACCATGATCCATCTTTCAATTTACATGTATTTAGAGTAATCGTCATCTCATTCAATATCTTACTTCACTTTCTCCTTACAGGCTTCCTAGATATGAGACAACATGTGAAATAATTCATGTCCAACTTTTTTTATCCGAAACTCATTGTAAATTGGAGATAAAATTTATGATATAAATATCAAATTCTTTATCCATGTGTCTCCTATAAGCTTCCTTTTCACCCTTGCTTCCTGAGGTGGCTCAACGGGTAGTGGGGACTCTAACACATATAATTTCCTCTATCATAGTACTCTATGATGGATCATGTATTACTCTTAGAAACTCTCATTATCTGGACATGTTATTTTTCCAAAATTCATTATAGTTAACTTATGGTATTACTATACATCCTTCTAAAAAATAAAACTTTAGTAGATAAATACTTTTTATTGATTAATGATTAGATATTAGATGTCTCCCTCTATTTTTTAAACCCTACTATCCCTCATTGATAGATTTTAAATACCCAGTCTCTTGATTATTCTAGTGGAAAATATCCTTAAAACCTCTCCTTATAGTCCAAGATATGGATACACTACTACTCAGAGAGTTTCAAGGTAGGTATTTGACTAGAAAACCATATTATCTCCAGTGATGCGCATCCCAGTATAAAATGTCATTGATATCATGTGAATGAATTATTCAAAAAATTAAATCTAATAAATACCTTGTTTGATTTGAAGTCACATTTTAAAACCACTAATATTTGGAAAATGTTTCTCGAAGGAACTGACATCATATCCTTCTATATCATTCACACATGTTTTGAAAATCCATGAGAATACCGATTATCGATATCTAGATGCTAGCGTAGAGATATGATGACGAATTAAACATCTTGATGATCACTATAACACTGATCCTTCAATCTGTGAAGAAGAACTTGGATCTATCACTTGGATTGACCACTTATCTCTCTTGGATGTGGGAAAGAGGAGAGAGTGACCCCAAATTCATGAAATGAATATTACACTAAATGATAGACTCCTATCACTAATATAGTACAGTAAAAAATTCCCAGAAATGGTTCCCTAACCTCAAAACATTTATTACCCGCTAAATAATTCATAAATGACATGTTATGACCAATTACTATATCATAAATATAATTAATATTTTTATAAATTACTTGTAATATAATAAATATATTATGTGATAAAATAAATTCATTAACTCAACTTTTTATTCCTGAAAATATTAATCAAATATTGAATATTAAAATAATATTCATTCATTAATATTTCCCATGTATTCAATTTAATACTAGTAAATATATTAAATAAATAAATTTTACTCTAATTATTATAAACACTAATAATAATGAATTTATTTATTATTTGGTGAATGTTTATTCTTGGATATCTCCATGAACCTATAGTGGGGTCCACTATGTCCTATACTTATATTATGTAGAATGGATTAGAATTTTTAACATGCATAGTGTGTGACCCTCTAGTCCATTATCTCAATAGCAGTGAATACTATTCACAGAGATGGAGTGGAGTTAAGAAACTCATCAAGACCCCTAAGGAGATAAGGAATAGTCATATCAATGAAAACCTCTTATGACTACACATCATGTAATATAATCTCTTCTTCTCATGATATCTTATAAAGTAGGACATACACTTGATGTCGTTATTATATCTTTCTTTATTGTTCATCGACCTTTTTGGATGAACATACCTTCTTCTACTAAAGGCATGGGTTTAGTGAAGGTACTACCATCCTGATCAACTAGGCTGGAGATATCAATTCTTTTCAGAATCGACAAAATTATATCTTGATTATTTAATCAATTTCATACCACCACTCGAACACCCAATATAAGCTACCTCACCATGAAATAAATTCCATGGTTTTTATCTTGAATCAAAGTACATAATTGAATAGTTTACACTAATAATAATCTCAAATTTGGATATTGTTACATGTGTTCATAAATAGAAACTTTCTATGATACCTAAAACATTTGGTATTCTTATTGGTGGTTAATTACTCATCATCTCATCTACTTGAAATCATAAAGTATGAACTTCATAAGAATAAGTTTCAATGAGTATAATCCCGAAACACCTAATAGTCACATATCATATATGTATTTCTAGTATGATGTTTCTAGACCAAAAAACATAAGTTTAATATTACTATCATGGTGTCTCTAGGTTCTCATTATAGCCTGGAAACTGCTGTAACCATTTGATATGACAAATAATCTATGGACATTACCATGTAAATAGGGGATGTAGAAATATCTAAAATATTATGGTGAATGTACATAATGAATTACTCACTTTATAAATGATATGGTAATAAAAAAGTAATTTTCAAGTTAGGTATTTGGAACTCACATTAACAATATATAAAATATTGAATCTTTCATTTTCTTCACCAAACTTTTAAAAACTATTTTCATTACTTTATAACTTGAGTTACCCATGGAAAATAAATGGATTTTCTGATAATATATTTTAATAAATCATTGTAATCCATCCAAAAAAATTGATGTATGGTATAATAAGATCATATTACTAGTGAATTATAAGAATCATCAAAGGATATTGACATAGATAAAAATATCTTTAAAAGAGCATTTAAAAAATTTCATTGAAAATAGGGGAAAATACATTTTATTTATGTAACTTTAAAAAAAAATTCATAAAATATTGAGAGAAATAAATTATTTGAAAATAACCATGGAAAATTGTAAATAAATTTTAAAATCCAAGAATATTTGTAATAATGGGAAAAGGATATCAAGTTATATATATTAATAAAACATTCCTTTCAAACTTTGGTAAAGAAAGTCAAAATGTGTTGTATGGGAAATGTTTAAAAGATTATTTTTAAAATTATTTTATAAAAATTTATTATTTGTAAAAAATCAGTTTTAAAAATTTATTGGAGTATAGTAAAAACATTCTTATTTTTTTTGAAAAGGATGACATGGAATAAAAAAAATTCTTGACCAAAAGGAGAAATAAGATCGGTTTTTCTAAAAAACATTATTTTGAGATTCTTGAGTTCCAAAGAGATGAAAATTAAATGAAATCATTAAATCCTCATTAATAAAAGGAGGATAATATATATATATATATATTTGTGTGTTTTATATCATACAATTTTCCCCAAAGGATCCCTGAACATAAATAATCCTGAAAAGAAATGATAATAAAACAAAAATCCTTTATCGCTTTGGAAAATTTATAATCAAAGGTTTCTGAAAGAAATAACATGTCATAGATATATAAATACCATGAATTACATGAATTAATATTTCAAAATTAATTTATGAGTAATTAATTACACCATATAGATTAATCATGGTACACGACATGAAACATGTCTCAAGAAAATGTGATTAAAATGAAGAAAACCATTGAAAAGATCATTACATTTGAAGTGATAATTAATCAATGAAGTGATTATTTTAACACATTTAAATCAACATAAAATAAATTTAAATACATAATAAAACAATTTAGAAATTAATTTACACATAATCAGGGCATAACAAAGTCAATGAATAAGTGTTATATCCTAAAGAAAAGAAATTTAGTCAAGAAAACCCTTACCTTGAATCCAAACTTGTTATGAACATCCTTTAAATTAATATGTAATAAATTTATATTAATTATTTAATTTTTTAATAAAATTATTCATTTTTAATCCCTTATCATTAAACTATTTATTTTATTTATTTAAATGACATATTTAATTACTTAATCAGTTAATTTTATATCAGGTGTTTTGAGGATGTTCTATTCATAATTGAAAAATGACATTGGTAGGTCAATCATGGATAAATGGTACATTGTTTAATAATATAAATAATAATAATTATTATATAAAAATAATTTTTATTCATAAAATAAAATTATAAAGTCATTCATGAAAAGCAGTTATGAAAAAAACACATCAGTTCACGAGACGACAGTCCACACTTACACACAAATGATGTTTTTTACTTTTCATTGGATGAAAAATAATGTAATAAAACAAAATATTATATTTAAATAATAATTGTAATTTTATAAATATTAAATAACTTTTTTAAATCCATCCCCCTGAATATCCATGAGGTCTAGTTTTTGAAAAATGAAGTACATTGCTATGTGGAGATGGTAGTACGTACGTACGTACATGCGATGATTTCAATTTTAACGATTTGAATGGTATGAAGATAGATGATATATTATATTTAATTAATAATAATTATTTAATTAATATCACAAAGATATATATATATATATATATATATTGAATATATTATAATAATCATCCATGAAAAGCAGTGATGAGAAACAAAATGCATATGTTCGTGAGGTGGTAGTCAGCACATACGCACTAATGATGATTTCATTTCCCATTTAATGGAAAATGAGATGAATAGGTCATTACATTAACATAATGAAATATAAATATATAATACATACCTATGTTATTATATTTTAATGGTTAGGATAGAATTGAAGGTGGTATAATAAGAAGTAAAATGAAATGCTCGATTGAGATGATTACCCCCTCTTTGAAGAATCACCTTTAGATCTCTCCTTAAGGACATTGAGGATGGTATTTTAATAATTAAAGAACCAGTAAAATTTATTTAAGGAATATAAGAATATTTTTTTCTTAGGGTTTTTTCCAGTTAAGTGTCTCATGAAGTGTGATGGGTATAAGAGATGTGGTGTCTTTATATAAGAGTGGTGGGGGAACCCTCAGATTCACTTGAAGTATTAAATTACTATAAATTAATTTTCATTTTCAAGTTAAACCAAACTGATATATTTAAAAAATATGATGATTATTATTCAAAATAAACTCATAAAATATAACTTATACAACTTAGTTGACATTTTAACCCTTATCTCTTAGTTTTAACCCCCCATAAACCCTTTTAATGATTACCACGAGAACAATGTTTTTACACTTTAGGAGTCAAGAAAGTTACTATATAAGGACAAGTGACCCATAAATGGACAATGGTTGATATTATAGACCATATAATATTCACTTTTCCAAATATAATATTTTATTAGTTTTAAATCATTTAATACAAAATAACATTGAAGTCATTTTTTGGACTATTCATATAGTTGAATTCAAAGAAAAATATCAAGATAGTAATGTAATTTGAATATAAAATTTTAACACATCATTGATAAATTATATTTATATATAATTTTTTTTAACATCATAAATCTCCAAAAGAAATATTACTTTATAATTTTTTAATACTATTTACTTGATTTTTCTATATCTCATACAAGGAATCTATCGGCGTTGCATAAGCATATAAAGTATTTATTCCATCACTAAAAATTAAAAATAAATTAACATCATAAAATAAATGTATTCATATTCATTATAAATATTTATAAAATTTCATAAACTATTTTTATCCATTTCATAAAATATTATAGATATTAAAATCAAGAAAGAGACCTTTTGGAATTTTCCTTTACTTAAAATAATATAAAGGCATATACCAAAGATAAATGGAACCAAATGAAAAATTTTCAAATATATAAAGGGAATGGTTGAATTAAAATCATAAAATTAAATATATTCCAGTGTATGGATGATTTTGGAGCCTTATTTCATGGTTTTAACATTGTTATACCCGTTTTACCATTATAATGGTGAGAAATTTTTTTCAAAGGTTACTATTCATTTTGGAAAAAATAAATCTAAAATACTTAACAAATTTGGATTTTTTTGAAAACGAAAAATTATATATTTATCACGAAGATTAGAAGTTACATAGTCATAATGCCATCGAGTAAAAACATTAATCTAGAGATGATTCGCGTCCGAAAGGCCACAGGAGGCCAGATGGTGGGCTGCTTCATTTCCTTCCCTTTTGATGAAAGAGAAGGAGAAGGCTATGAAACTTTGACTGAGAGACTGGATTTTCCAATTGATGAATCCAAAAGATTAGAGGCCACCATCACTAAGTTTAATAACCTTGATGATGGTGAGACAATCCGATTCAATGTGGATAGCTTCCCATACCAAATATTTTACAACACTCAGCCCAATAAGGATAACGAAGGCTTCAGCAATGGTAGGCTCCCAGAGGTCATGGTTTGATTCATGTGTGGAAGCAATTATATGGCCATGATGGTCCCAGGCCAAGAGTCAAATTCTAATAACTCTATCCTTGGAGAGATACACATCAACATTGATCTTACATATCTCTTTTGGGAAAGGGAACCATTGTGATACAACTATGTGAGTACCAAAGGGCCCATTCTGATCAGAGTCCCAATTCCACCCCCTAATCCAGGAGTTGGCCTCATCCATCCAGACCCTCGAAGGAATTGATATGTGATTAAAGATGAAGTCATTTCGTCGAATCTAGATGATCCAAGCCACGATGCACCCTGAGGAAACTTTATTAGCAGTGAAAGTAGAATACCACAACAAAAAAAATATTGGAAGGTTCGATGCCTTATCCAGCATAAGATCCATAACAGATCCCCAGGAAGTCCAGATCTCCTCCACCCCCGAGAAATGGATGGTCACATGCAGAGAATATTCTAGTATTCTCAAGTGAGGGGGACATTGCTTGTCATTCGTAATATGACCGAAAGTGAGGAAGTACATGGAGAGGAGAATACCATTACAAACCTACCACTAGAAGTATTAGATTTTCGGGGGGACATTCAGATGCCATAGAGTTTTTGAAAGCCCCTCCCTTTCCTTGAACTGAGCATCAAGAGCAAGTCTATATCCTGAATTCACCGTATAGAAACCATAATAATCGTTTCTCTAAAATAAATAGTCTTTCCCCACATCCTTCAAATAGGGGATGCTAAGAATAATCATCTTTTCTTTATCTTTGAACCATGGATTTATTTTATCGATACCCCACCCAATACCATGATCATCAAACAATCAATAAACATAGGAATTATCAAATCCAAGAAATGCTGGGAAAGTAGCTCGCATACGATTATTGTCGATCAACCAGGGATCATTCAAAATGTCAAATTTCATACCATTACCAATACTCCAACCTAACCCTTTATTAAGTGAAAATCTTGATCCCTAAATACTTCTCCTTAGAAATCTAGGGTGAGGTCCAAGAGAAGAGTTTTGGAAATCCAAGTGGGGAAAATATTTTGCATGAAGAATATACGCAGAGAGAGAAAATGGATGGATTATAAGGTTCTAACTCTACTTGGACAAAAGGGAAGCATTAAAGAGATGGAGATCATAAAATTCCATTCCACCACCTATTTTAGAAGTGTAGAGTGACTTCGAAGCAATCAAGTGTATTTTTATTCTTCTATTATTGTGACCCCACCAGAAGTTATAAATTTGAGAGTGAATTTGGTCAGTAATCGCTCTAGGAATCTTAAACAGGGATATGATATAGCTAGGGACATACTGAACAACATCTTTGATGAGTGTTTCCTTGCCCGCTTTAGAGTTTATTTTTGGCTTCCTGCCTTGGATTTTTTCTCTATTCTATCCACTATAGAAGAGAAAATTTCTTTTTTTGATCAGATGATAATTGTGGGAAGCCCAAGGTATTTTTTTGTGCTTATAAACTATTTGAATACCAATAGTGAGACAAGGATATGATCTCTTGGTTAGTAGTACTCCAATGCTAAAAGATATTTTCAATTTTCCCTGATTGATCACTTGTCCATAGGCCCTTTTATAAAGGCAGATCACACAGTAGATAGAGAGACATTCATTATGGGTAGCTCTAGAGAATAAAAGGTAGTCGTCTGCAAAAAAATATGCAACACAGGTGGGATGGCCCGACGAACCTTTTCCCCATGAATTAAATTAGAGGAAGCTGTCAAGGAAATGAGTTTAGAAAAAACATCAACCACCAAGATGAAGAGAAAGGGGGAAAGGGGATCTCCCTGACGAAGGCCTCAGGTGGGTGAGAAGCCTAGGGTGATACCACCATTAACATTAATCCAAAAGGAGACAGACAAAACACAATGCATGATCATATCTGTCTATTTTGAGAAAAAACCCATTTTTTCAATAACGAACCACAGAAAATGCCATTCCACTCTATCATAATCTTTGTTCATGTCCAGTTTCCAGGCCATAGTACCTCTTTTCATGGAAGAGTGTGTTTCCATATAATGATAAACTTTATGTGCCACAATACCATTGTATATGATGAGCATTTTTGCTACAAAGGCACTTTTATTTTCAGAGATAATGGCAGGTAACCACAAGCGCAAACGATTGACCAAACTATATGATAAGATCTTGTAGGAGAAATTGCCAAGTCTAATTAGTCTTATCTCCGAAGCCAAGAGGGGTTTCTTAATATTTGGGATGAGGGTAAGGATTATCTCATTAATAGAGAAGAGATTGATTTTTACAGCCCAAATACCTTTCATCAGAGAGAAAACATCAGAGTCTAGAATGTGCCAGTATTTCTTGAATAAAAGAGCTTGGAAACCATCAGGACCTAGGGCTTTTGTGGAATGGATATGTTTAAGATCCTATAGAATGTTATCATCTGAAAAATCTTTTGTGTGCTGGAGATTCATCTCCTCAATGATCATATGTTTAATGCACGAATCAACCTCAAATGAAATGGAGTAATTTCCTACATTATAGAGTTTCTGAAAATAACATGAAATAATATCATGGATACCTTCAAGATTGGTCACATTTCTTCCATCTAGGTGAGATAGGTATAAAATATTGTTCTTACGATGCCTAGAGAAATCCTTCCAATGAATGTATCGGGTGTTTTCATCCCCTTCTTTAATGTGGGTTTCACATGTGCACATTTCCTAGAAGCTTTCCTTAATACGGAGAGCCACATCCAGTTGGCTTTGGATATCACCAATGAAAAACTATTTTCCAAAGAAATTCATTTTCAAGTATAAAAATGTTTTTATACCAAAATTAAGCATAATGTAAATTCCAATTAAATTAATTGGATTATTTATAATAAAAAATAACTAATTAAATTTTGAAATCAATTAATTTTTTTAGTTTATAAATACTTGAATTGAAAAGATTATTTTATATAAAATTAGTATTTTTCAATGTTCACTAACAAATTAATATTTTTAGAAAAATCCCAAAATTTCACCTTATGATAATTTTGATAATATTATTTAAAGAATTAAATCCTTTTTATTAACTAAAATTTATAAAACTAATAA
This sequence comes from Viscum album, assembly GCA_963277665.1. Classification (NCBI taxonomy): domain Eukaryota; kingdom Viridiplantae; phylum Streptophyta; class Magnoliopsida; order Santalales; family Viscaceae; genus Viscum; species Viscum album. The sequence goes on from OY728126.1 coordinate 1,571,431,097, forward strand.
AAAATAATTATAATATTTTCTCATAAAAAGCAATAAAATATATTCTTGAAGAAAAAATATTTTTGAAGGAAAAAATGTCTTCACTAAAAATCAAGTGCTTATTTCATAAAAATTAATTGATAATTTTTTATTTTCATAAATTTCATATATATTTCATAATGTGGTAAATAATATTCAATCCATTTAATTTAATGACTAGATTATAACAGTTATATTTAAAATAATATTTAAGGGTCATTAAATCTCAGTATTTCTTATCCGGTATGTTATCGAACATCAAATTTATTTAAAATCTAGGGGTATTACATTAGATTATAAAATTTACGGATAACATGATGAAGAAAAAAAAATATAAATAAAAGCTCATAATACCTTATATGATAATCATAAAACTTTTTAGGGAAATATAATATCATAAAAAGATAATTAAGGAATCATAACAGATATAACATGGATCAAAATACATCTTAATAATTGTATGGTATTTTAGAATGGTGTAAAAGTGTAGAATACTATAAGAAAATACGACATAATTAGGAAAATTTTGTGTTTCAAGGAAATGAAATGCATCTTGATTTTTATTCATAACAAGATAAAGAATGTGGAAACGTGGAACTACCAAAAATATAGGAAAACCTTCATTAGAAAACCCATTATTCCCATGCCTAGGTTAACAAAATCATTATTTCCATGACTAAAAATGCGAGTAAACCCATTATTCCAATGACTATGTAATAAAACTCATTATTTCCATGCTTGACTATCTCATGAGATATAAACTTAATAAAATTCATTGGAGGGAGATATAGGACCCCACCCATCATCATCCATACCTATGTGTGCCACTTTAAGTCAACCATAAGCATATCTTAATGAACTCATGGAAAAAATGGATCTTCAATATAGAAGGGTTTTCAATATAAATATATAAAAGAAAATGTAGAAACTTTTACATTCAACATCATCTATATTAACTTTGGTTATAAATCGACATTGAAAGGTCAAAAATCTGACGTTAAAAGTTTTTTTCCACTAGTTTAAAAATAATTATTAAAGAATTATTTTTGAAGCATAAAATGTCTTCACAAAAAAAATATTTCTTATTTACTAAGAATTAATTAATAAATTTTCATTTTTAAGACCTTTTTATATATATTTCATATTTTTGTTACTCATATTCATATTCTATAATTCAATATCTATATTATAATATTTATATTATAATAATATTTCATGGTAGTTAAAGATCATTGTTGCATGTCCTGTATGCTATTGAATATAGTCTTCTTTAAAAATATCAGGGTATTACATTCTCCCCCATTAAATAAATTTCATTCTCATAATCTTATCTTGATATTGGAAGTTCAAGGTTTTAATATTTTAAAATTCCTTTACGGAAAAACCATATAATAAAAAGGGTTAATAAAAATTCCTTTTGAAAATGGGGAAAGAGAAATATGGGTTTCATATGGAATAAAACATAACTATTTTCCCAAAAGGGATAACATTTGTGATTGGTGAAAATATGGACATGGAAAAGAAATTAATGTATAAATAATTATGGGGAGTGATAGAGAATGAAATCATGAGAAAGATAATGCCCACAAAATCATGAATTAATAAGAGAGAAATAATATAATCAATTCATTAGAAATGATTGTAAAAATATAATATTTAATTTTACAAGGGATTATTTTATAATCTTGATAAATAACATTATAAAATATACTTGATTTATTTTCTTTAAATCCATAAGCATAATTTCATCCTTAAGTTTCATGTTTTAACAATTTTCAACCTCTATCTCATCCCATATTCCAAATGACGAGTATCTATGATGAATCTTTCCTATGAATAAATCATTAACTTTTAATAGATCATAAGACCTAGACGAGGATAAAAATATAAAACTCATACCTTTATTAAAACAAATATAGTTAGAAAAATATAAGATAATACCCAAAATGAATAATCCTTAATATGAAAAAATAAAACATTCATCTCCAAAATTCAATAATAATACCCAAAGTTCAAATTAAATCATTCCACAAATGATTAAAACTATATTCCAAATAAACTCAATAAGAACATATTAAACTCAAATATTATCTTATAATATTAATATTATATCCCTGAAATATAAAACCATTCTTCCCAAATAATCCTTCATGCTAAATCACATGATACACTTAAGGTTTACTTGCACCTCAACCCAATAAAATGTCTCCCAAAATATCATTAATCACTTTAAAATATCATTAGTCAAAAATAAAAAAGGAGTGTCTATGAATTTTAACATATGATCAAACTTAAAATCATAAATTCTTGACGGTATCCATAAATATTAGGTTAAATTCACAGGAAAACAACATAATCTATAAAGTTATCTAAACCCTTCTTTGATACCATATAATAACCCTGAACCCACACTCTTGGATCTCCTCCTAAAATCATAATCGTTACATTTCTAGATTTTATACTAATAAATGTGAACTAATTAATACAAAAAACATCAAATGGAAATATTGGATCACTTATATACCCAAGGACCTTGGAGATTTAGAGTTTTAGATAATTTGGAAAAAAATCTTGCATAAAAATGTCCATGTATTTAAGTGATCATTTTTTACACTATAAACAGATTTAATTATTTCACATTAAGTCTTCCTCATCACCCACATTAAATCCTTATATACATATCTTACTTAACATATTTCTTTATAGCCTAGGGAAAAGAAATATAAGAAGGGTGAGTTAAAATACTCAGTAAGGGTAAACATAGGAATTAACAGTTGAATATCTTTTGTGGGAAGACGATGGGCATAAGGGTAAGTGAATGTATTCAAAGTGCATGAATATTACATAAGAGAATCCATACCCATCAAAACCTTGATCATTAAAAACATGACATGGAATAAATATTTTACAAATTCAATAGTCAAAATAATCAATAATCACGATCTATGTGATTCCAATATTGATCAAAGGTACCATTAAAAACTCATAAAAAGAATAGAAATAATGAGTTGGTATCTTGGAATATTATCTTCATACCTATGTTCACTCATGTAAGAAATAACTAGATCCTAGTTAAATATATAGGATAAACCTCCATGGTAATCTCCCTCCTTTACTTTAAGGGTAAATAACATTCCCAATGCATTAAATATCTATATCAATCTCACCCATAATATAAGCTATATCAGGCTCACCCATCATTATGAACTATATCAGACTCACCTGTTATCATCAACAATTTATAAGTACCATACATGAATATGATAAATGTATCGAGGTACGAAGAAGAAGTAGATGGACCGAGGATTTAAATTTTTTAGCAGTGATCAATGAAACTAAGTCACCTATGGTGTTTCAAAACTTGGTATGAAAAGACAAGGATCTATGGTGAAGGAATTATTCCAAAAAATAATTCGAATAAATACCTTGTTCAATTTGAAGGTGCATTCAAAATCTACTTGTCACCGATGATGATTTCTAAAATTAACTAACATTGTATCCCTCTAGATCATCCACAAACACTTCAAAATTCTGTGGGAACATCGACCATTGATATTTGGGTGATTCCATGGAGATCTGATGATGCCTTCGACATCCCAACAATCACCACAAATCCAATAATTTGACATGTGAAGAGTAACTTGGATCAATTGCATGGTTCAATTACTTAACTATTTAAGAAATGGGAGATAATATAGAGAGGCTCTCAAATTTGTGTAATGAATAGTACATGGAATTATAGCCTCCCCTCACTAATATAGTGTGCTACAAAATACCGAAAAAATGGATCCCAACCCCTAAACATTCATTATCCAATAAAGAAGTCATAAAAAACATGTTATGACCAAATAACTATATCATAAATATAATTAATATTTTTATCACTTACTCATAATATAATTAATATATTATCTGATAAAATAGATTCATTAACTTGACTTGTTATTCACATAAATATTAAAAAAAACTTAAAATATTAAAATAATATATATTCATTAATATTTTTCAAGGTATTCAGTTTAATATTGGTAAATAAATTAAATAAATAAATTGAACTCCAATTATTCTATACTTTAATAAGAATGAATTTATTTATTACTCTACAATTTTTTATTTTCAGACATTTCCCAAACCCCATTGTGGGGCCCACCATGTCCTATAATCCTATTCTGTAGAATATACCAAAATTTTGAATATTATTAGCATGTGACCGTCTAGGACCTTAAATTGATAGTAGTGAGTACTATTTATAGACCATGATCAGAGTCTAGAAACCCATCAAGTCCTTTAAGGAGATAAGTAATAGTCATAGCAACAACAACCTTTTATCAACACACACCTTGTAATATAATCTCTTTATCCCATAATATCTCATAAACAAGGATTCACACTTCATGTCATCATTTTTTCTTACTTTATTGTTAATTTACCTTTCTAGATGGGATTAACTTCTTCTACCTTGGTCATGGATTAATGAAGGTACTACCATCATGATCAACTAGGCCTAAGACATCACTTCTTTTCAAAAGTGAAAAATTCTAACTTGATTATTCAATCAATGTCATACCACCAATGATGCACCCAACACAAGCTACCTCACCATGACATAAATTTCATGGTTTTTATCTTGAATAAAATTAAACAATAAAATTGTATAAAATGACAATAATATCAAGTCAGGTGACTGTTACACATTTTCAAAAATAGGAACTACCAATGACACAAGAAACATTTGGTGTTCCAATTGGTGGATCACTCCTGATGATATTATCAACTTGAGATCACCAAGTGTGAAATCCATAAGAATAAGTATCAATTATTATGACCCCCCAACACTTGGTAGTCACACATCATCTATGTATTTTCAGCATGAAGTTTTTGAACCATAGGACATAAGTTTAATATTATTATCATGGTATCTCCAGATTCTCATTATAGCCCGAGAACTACTATAACATTTTGATATGATAAATAATCTATGGAAATTTCCTTGTAAACAGTGGATAAAAAATATCAACACTATTATAGTAAGTTTAAATCATGAATAAATCACTATATACATGATATGGTAATAAAAAAGTACTATTAAATTTGTTTCTAGATAACTCACTTTAAAAAAATACCACTTGAACTCGATCTAATTTCATAACTGTCATTATTAGCTCTTTCATGATAAGATCATACTTCTGCTAAGATATGACTTTAGTTTTTGGACCTACCTCATTTCCACTATGTGTCTATTCTACTATCAATGACTTCACCTCATTGAGTAATAATCCCCAAGAGATTATATCCCTGATTATATTCCTTTTGATCACCTTAAAAACATGAAATCTTGGCTAGTACCAATAGTAGGATTATTATAATTTATATAAAGATAAAAATTTACTTACTATGTGATATTCCATGAACTAGAATAAATAATTTTATATTTTATATTGCTTCTTCAACTGTATCATATGATGCAATACACTTGGTATTTGTTGATATGGATACCATAGGCTTGAATGAGCTTCTATTGATCATTACCTTATCCTGAATGTGTAATTATATCATATTTATCCAAAGAAAGACTATTTTATTCCCTCTTATAACTATCATCCCTTCCTCTCAAAGTACTAGGAACATATCCATTGTACTCTCTCAAGTACAATTTATAGTTCTAAATGCTTCCTATATAGTTCTCTAGGATTTAAATGAAATTTTCCTACCATAAAGTAAATGTTGGAAATATCATATCTTATACATATCATGGAATATACAATAGATAAAAATTTGGTGATTATGGAATTAGAATCACCAGTTTATTCTCCTCTAATTTATCATACATTTCTTCTTGGATATATTTATGCCATATTACATTAGAAACAATTCTCTCAAATTTTTCCAATTTGTATTTTGAAATACCTTTTTTGTATATTTATTTAGACTTGGTCTAAGAAACCCAGTAGACCTACCTCAATAGATCCCATTCCATATAATTTAGGTTGCTTCTTTATGTTTATATTTGGAGAGTTACCTTAAATCTAGTATTAACTAACTATAAGACTAATAACATTTTTTCCATATGTTATTAACATATTTTACTTGAAAAAATAGTGGTGCTCCCACTAATTTCTTGTATAAACATGGAAAAAATTCATTAGAAATGAGTATTATATGATCTTGTATCCTACTTCAATCCAAAATTATATTTCAATAACTTACACTCACTTATTATAATTATGTTGTGCCACCAAATCCTTCTGGTTGTATCATATAGACACTTTCCAAGAAATGTGGTCTTGATATCCAAAGCTAAATATAATGATCATAGAAAGTAGCTATGATAAGTTAGATTTTAATAAATTTTGGCATGAAAATATGGTATAATAAATTAATATTTATTGTTACCATTCCTTTACTACCCATGTATTGTCTTTCTTGAATACCAAAAATGTATTTACATCAATTACAACAACTACCAAAATACAGACTTTATTTTGGTACATGGAATCCATTTTTTGAATTCATATAAACATTTCAATCATATATGATTTCTATTTAATACTTTCTTGAATGATACATTATTCCCAATAAATAATGTATCACCCATTAGTGAATATAAAAACACTACTATGGTTTCATCCTTCCAATGAAGTATGTGTCTCTGGAACATTCCTTTTACACAATCTCTTGTAAAATGTTTTCCCACACCAACCACTTTTTCATCTAGATCATTGAGTAAATCCATGTCAATCTTTCTCCCATTGTCTCAAATTTTCATGTACACCCTTTCATAGAAATATAGTTTAGAACTTGACTATAATTTTTCTATATCAAGGATTTCTACAATATCCTTAGTAAACTCTAGGATAATTACTTTATATGCACATTGTGTTTTTCTTGATGCATGTTTTCTTATGTACTTAACAAACCATTTTCATATAAAAACATGTTATTATGAAATAATGGCTTTATTTAGTACTATAAATCATATGATATCAATTTTTCATTATAGTTGGCATATGGTTATGAGAGAAAATTCCTATTTGTGAAGAATGTCTTGAAAAATCATGGAAGTTTTTTCAATGCATATGAGTCTCAACATTGATGGAAATTTTACTTACATCATAAATTTGATGTGTATAAGTAAATGTGAATTTATGAATTTCTCCTCACTACATTTTAATGATGAATGTTTTCATGTAAGACTCACCATTAATCATACTTTTACTTATATCATGGATTTTATGTGAATAATTAAATATGAGTTTAGGAATTACTCCAATCTATATTTTCAATGATTAATGAATGTACGGTTGCACTATTATTCAGCTCCTAGGCCCAAAGAAACTCATATATTCTATCCATGATTGTTCCTTACTTGAGTTTTACATTCCTTAACACCCTTAAATGAATATCATGAAGTATAAGAATTCACATCTAGCTTCTCCTTGAAATATTTTATGCTCACTAACTGAACTAATACTAAAATCTATGTCGCTTACCTTTATTTATACAGATTTTCTTATAAAAAACTAGATAAGTAAACGTGTCGATAACACCTAAGGTCTTTATCTACGAAGATTCCAAAAACCTTACTGGGTATATACTTGAAAACTACTTAGTTTTACTAGAAAAATAATTATCTTTCCAGAACTAGGTATAACTGAGTCTTACATTTCATATTCATCTATTATCGATAATGATTCAAGAATTAATAAACTATTAGTTGAGTATGATACACCACAAAAAACGTTCATTAAAAAATAGAATAATGTCTCCTTTTATCTAATGGAAACACGAGATAAATGTTTTGGTAATACTTAACATAATTTTAATTAGAATTATTAATCTTTCTAATTAGAAATTATCTACTTCCCACCACTGACTTAGGGATCACCTTTCTCATTCACTTATAGAATTCACCACATTTCTTGTAAAATTTCTATTCTTACATGATTTTTTTATTTGGATACCAATTTATGACAGATATTCAGTTTCTAATACCATATAAGTATAACCAAAACATGACATAAAATGATGAGTATAATTAAGTTATATCCTCTATTTGATTCTTATTCAATTAATTTCATTTTATATTCCATAGACTTATCTCTTGAAATGTGAAGAAAATAGGATCCTTAATAATGTGTTCCCCCATTTTTTAAAGGAAGTTGTAAAGGTTTATTTTGTGTTACATTGTCCATTGGCCTTTTCACCTCGTCTTTCAAATTTTTCACCATAATATCTAAAGATTAATATTTCTTTATGTTCTTATCTTCTTGGAAAATCTTACCCAAAAGGAAATGAACCATTTTATACATACTGTTCACTGTATAATATTAAAATAAACAAGAGTAATAGGGTGATAATGATATAATAATGGGATGCATTTAAAGACCATGATCCATCTTTCAATTTACATGTATTTAGTGTAATCGTCATCTCATTCAATATCTGACTTCACTTTCTTCTTACAGGCTTCCTAGATATGAGACAACATGTGAAAGAATTCATGTCCACATGTTTTATCTGAAACTCATTGTAAATTGGAGATAAAATTTATGATATAAATTTCAAATTATTTATCCATGTGTCTCCTATAAGCTTCCATTTCAACCTTGCTTCCTGAGGTGGCTCAACGGGTAGTGGGGACTCTAACACATAAAATTTCCTATATCATAGTACTCTATGAAAGATCATGTATTACTCCTAGAAACTCTCATTAGCTGGACATGTTATTTTTCCAAAATTAATTATAGTTAACTTGTGGTATTACTATACATCCTTCTAAAAAATAAAACATTAGCAGATAAGTAATTTTTATTGATTAATTATTAGATATTAGATGTATCCCACTTTTTTAAAACCCTATTATCCCTCATTAATATATTTTAAATACCTAGTCTATTGATTATTCTAGTGGAAAAGATCCTTAAAACCTCTCCTTATAGTCCAAGATATGGATACACTAATACTTAGAGAGTTTCAAGGTAGGTATTTTACTAGACAACCATATTATCTCTAGTGATGCCCATCCCAGTATAAAAATTCGTTGATATCGTGTGAAGGAAGTATTCAAAAAAATAAATCTAATAAATACCTTGTTCGATTTGAAGTCACATTTTACAACCACTCATATTTGGAAACTATTTCTTGAAGGAACTAGCATTAGATCCTTCTATATCATTCACACATGTTTTGAAAATCCATGAGAATACCGATTATAGATATCTAGATGCTAGCATAGAGATCCGATGATGAATTAAACATCTTGATGATCACCATAACACTAATCATTCAATCTGTGAAGAAGAACTTGGATCTATCTCTTGGATCAACCACTTATCTCTCTAGGATATGGGAAATAAGAGAGAGTGACCCCCAAATTCATGAAATGAATATTACACTAAATGAGAGACTCCTATCACTAATATAGTACGGTAAAAAATTCCAAGAAATGGTTCCCTAACCCCAAAAAATTTATTACCCACTAAATAATTCATAAATGATATGTTATGACCAATTAACCATATCATAAACATAACTAAGTTTTTTTATAAATTACTTTTAATATATTAAATATATTATATGATAAAATCGATTCATTAACTCAACTTATTATTCCTAAAAATATTAAACAAATATTGAATATTAAAATAATATTCATTCATTAATATTTTCCCATGTATTCAATTTAATACTAGTAGATATATTAAATAAATACATTTTACTCTAATTATTATATATAGTAATAATAATGAATTTATTTATTCTTTGGTGAATGTTTATTCTTGGACATCTCCATGACCCTATAGTGGGGTCCACTATGTCCTATACTTATATTATGTAGAATATATTAGAATTTTTAACATTCATAGTGTGTGACCCTCTAGTCCATTATCTCAATAGCAGTGAATACTATTCACAGAGAAGGAGTGGAGTTAAGAAACTCATCAATACCCCTAAGGAGATAAGGAATAGTCATATCAATGAAAACCTCTTATGAATACACATCATGTAATATAATCTCTTTGTCTCATGATATCTTATAAAGTAGGACATACACTTGATGTCATTATTATATATTTCTTTATTGTTTGTTGACCTTTTTGGATGGACATACATTCTTCTACTAAAGGCATGAGTTTAGTGAAGGTACTACCATCCTGATCAACTAGGACAGAGATATCAATTCTTTTCAGAATCGACAAATTATATCTTGATTATTTAATCAATGTCATACCACCACTCGAACAACCAATATAAGCTACCTCACCATGAAATAAATTCCACAGTTTTTATCTTGAATCAAAGTACACAATCAAATAGTATACACTAATAATAATCTGAAATTTGGATATTGTTACATGTGTTCATAGATACAAACTTTCTATAATACCTAAAACATTTGGTATTCTTATTGGCGGTTAATTACTCATGATCTCATCTACTTAAAATCATAAAGTATGAACTTCATAATAATAAGTCTAAATGAGTATAATCCCGAAACACCTAATAGTCACATATCATCTGTGCCTTTCTAGTATAATGTTTCTAGACCACAAAACATAAGTTTAATATTACTATCATGGTGTCTTTAGGTTCTCATTATAGCCTGGAAACTGCTGTAACCTTTTGATATGACAAATAATCTATGGACATTACCATGTAAACAGTGGATGTAGAAATATAAACACTATTATGGTGAATGTACATAATGAATTACTCACTGTATACATGATATTATAATCAAAAATTAATTTTCAATTTGGGTATTTGGAACTCACATTAACAATATATAAAACATTGAATCTTGCATTTTCTTCACCAAAATTTTAAAAACTATTTTCATTCCTTTACAACTTGAGTTACCCATGGAAAAGAAATGGATTTCTTGATAATATATTTTAAAAAATTATAGTAATCCATCCAAATAAATAATATGGATGGTATAATAAGATCATATTACTATTGAAGTATAATAATCATCAAAGGATATTGACATAGATAAAAATATCTTTAAAAAAGCATTTAAAACATTTCATTGAAAATAGGGAAAATACATTTTCTTTATGTAAATTTAAAAAAAAATTCATAAAATATTGAGAGAAATAAATTCTTTGAAAATAAAAATGGAAAATTGTAAATAAATTTTAAAATCAAAGAATAGTTTTGATAATGGGAAAAGGCTATCAAGTTATATATATTAATAAAACATTCATTTCACACTTTGGTAAAGAAAGTCAAAATGTGCTGTATGGGAAATGTTTAAAAGATTATTTTTAAAATTATTTTATAAAAATATATTAGTAGTAAAAAATTAGTTTTAAAAATCTATTGGAGTATAGTAAAAAAATTCTTATTTTTTTTTGAAAATGATGACATGGAATAAAAAAAATTCTTGACCAAAAGGAGAAATAAGATCGGTTTTTCTAAAAAAAATTATTTTGAGATTATTGAGTTCCAAAGAGATGAAAATTAATTGAAATAATTAAAAACTCATTAATAAAAGGAGGATAATATATATATATATATATATTTGTGTGTTTTAGATCATACAATTTCCCCCAAAGGATCCTTGAACATAAATAACCCTGAAAAGAAATGATACTAAAACAAAAATCCTTTATCGCTTTAGAAAATTTATAATCAAAAGTTTTTGAAAGAAATAATATTTCATAGATATATAAATACCATGAATTACATTAATTAATATTTCAAAATTAATTTATGAGGAATTAATTACACCATATAGATAAATCATGGTACCCGACGTGAAACATGTCTCAAAAAAATGTGATTAAAACGAAGAAAACCATTGAAAAGATCATTACATTTGAAGTGATAATTAATCAATGAAGTGATTATTTTAACACATTTAAATCAACATAAAATAAGTTTAAATACAAAATAAAACAATTTATAAATTAATTTACACATAATCAGGGCATAACAAAGTCAATGAAGAAGTGTTATATCCCAAAGAAAACAAATTTCGTCAAGAAAACCGTTACCTTGAGTCCAAACTTGTTATGAATATCCTTTAAATTAATATATAATAAATTTATATTAATTATTTAATTGTTTAAGAAAATTCTTCATGTTTAATCCATTATCATTAAACTATTTATTTTATTTATTTAAATGACATATTTAATTACTTAATCAGTTAATTCCATATCAGGTGTTTTGAGGATGTTCTGTTCATAATTAAAAAATGAAATTGGTAGGTTGATCATGGATAAATGGTACATTGTTTAATAATATAAATAATAATAAATATTATATAATAGTAATTTTTATTCATAAAATAAAATTATAAAGTCATTCGTGAAAATTGGTTATTAAAAAAAATACATCAGTTCATGAGAGAACAGTCCGCACTTACACATAAGCGATGTTTTTACTTTTCATTGGATGAAAAATAAAGTAATAAAACAAAATATTATTTTTAAATAATAATTTTAATTTTATAAATATTAAATAAAATTTTAAAATCCATCCCCATGACTATACATGAGGTCCAGTTTTTGAAAAATGAAGTACATTGCTATGTGGAGATGGTAGTACGTACGTACGTACGTACATGTGATGATTTCAATTTTAACGATTTGAATGGTATGAAGATAGATGATATATTTTGTTTAAATAATAATAATTATTTAATTAATATCACACACATATATATATATTGAATATATTATAATAATCATCCATGAAAAGCAGTGATGAGAAACAAAATACATATGTTCGTGAGGTGGTAGTCAACACATACACACTAATGATGATTTCATTTCCCATTTAATGGAAAATGAGATGAATAGGTTATTACATTAACATAATGAAATATAAATATATGATACATACCTATGTTATTATATTTTAATGGTTAGGATAGAATTGAAGGTGGTATAATAAGAAGTAAAATGAAATGCTCGATTGAGATGATTACCCCCTCTTTGAAGAATAACCTTTAGATCTATCCTTAAGGACATTGAGGATGGTATTTTAAGAATTAAAGAACCTGTAAAATTTATTTAAGGAATATAAGAATATTTTTTCAGGGTTTTTTCTATTTAAGTTTCTCATGAAGTGTGAGGGGTATAAGAGATGTGATGTCTTTATATAAGAGTGGAGGGGGAACCCTCAGATTCACTTGAAGTATTAAATTACTATAAATTAATTTTCATTTTCAAGTTAAAAGAAAATGATATATTTAAAAAATATGATTATTATTATTCAAAATAAACTCATACAAGATAATTTATACAACTTAGTTGATGTTTTAAACCTTATCTCTTAGTTTTAACCCCCGTAAGCCCTTTTAACGATTACCACGATAACAATGTTCTTACACTTTAGGAGTCAAGAAAGTTACTATATAAGGAAAAGTGACCCATAAATGGAAAATGGTTGATATTATAGACCATATAATATTGATTTGTCCAAATATAATATTTTATTATTTTTAAATCATTTAATACAAAATAACATTGAAGTCATTTTTTGGACTATTCACATAGTTGACTTCAAAGAAAAATATCAAGATAGTAATGTAATTTGAATATAAAATTTCAACACATCATTGATAAATTATATTTATATATATATTTTTTTTAACATCATAAATCTCCCAAAAAAATATTACTTTATAATATTTTAATACTATTTACTTTATTTTTATATTTTCCATACAAGGTCTCTGTCGGCACTGCATAAGTATATAAAGTATTTATTCCATCACTAAAAATTAAAAATAAATGAACATAATAAATTAAATTTATTCATATTCATTATAAATATTTATAAAATTTCATAAACTATTTTTATCCATTTCATAAAATATTATTGATATTAAAATCAAGAAAGAGACATTTTGGAATTTTCTTTTACTTAAAATAATATAAAGGCATTTATCAAAGATAAATGGAACCAAATGAAACATTTTCAAATATATTAAGGGAATGGTTGAATTAAAATCATAAAATTAAATATATTCAAGTGTATGGATGATTTTGGAGCCTTATTTCATGGTTTTAACCCTGTTTACTCATTTTACCATTACAATGGTGAGAATAATTTTTCCAAGGTTACTATTCATTTTGGAAAAAATAAATCTAAAATACTTAACAAATTTGGATTTTTTTGACAATGGAAAATTATATATTTATCATGGAGATCAGAAGTTACAAATTCATAAATCCATGGAAGAAAAAGACCAATCTAGAGATGATTCGCATCCGAAAGGCCACAGGAGGCCAGATGGTGGGCCGCTTCATTTCCTTCCCTTTTAATGAAAGAGAAGGAGTAGGCTATGAAGCTTTGACTGAGAGATAGATTTTTCTATTGAGGAATCCAAAAGTTTAGAGGCCACCATCATTTAACCTAATAGCCTTGATAATGGTGAGACAATCTGATTCAATGTGGATAGCTTCCCATACCAAATATTTTGCAACACTCAGCCTGATAAGGATAGCGAAGGATTCAACAATGGAAGGCTCCCAAAGGTCATGGTTCGATTCATGTCTGGAAGAAATTATATGGACATGATGGTCCCAGGCCAAGAGTCCAATTTTAATAACTCCATCCTTGGAGAGAGACACATCAACATTGATCTTACAGATCTCTTTTGGGGAAGGGAACCATCGTGATACAACTGTGTGAGTGCCAAAGGGCCCATGCTGATTAGATTCCCAATTCCACCATCTGATCCAGGAGTTAGCCTCTTCCATACAGACCCCATAAGGCATTGCTATGTGATTAAAGATGAAGTCATTTAGTCGAATCTAGATGATCCAAGCAATGATGCAACATGATGAAACTTTATTAGAAGTGAAAGTAGAAGACCACAATAAAAATAATATTGGAAGGTCCAATGCCTAATCCAACATAAGATCCATAACAGATCCACATGAATTCCAAATCTCCTCCACCCCCAAGAACTGGATGATCACATGAAGAGAAGATTCTAGAACACTCAAGAGAGGGGGACATTGCTTGTCATTCGTAACATGACAGAAAGTTAGGAAGTACATGGTGGGGAGAATATCATTACAAACCTACCATCAAAAGTATTAGATTTTTGAGGGGACATTCAGATGGCATAGATTTTTTGAAATCCTTCCTCAGATGGAGCATCAAGAGCAAGCCTATATCCTGACTTCACTGTATAGGAACCCGAATAATCGTTTCTCTAAAATAAATAGTCTTTCCCTACATCCTTCACATAGGGGATTCTAAGAATAATCCTCTTGTCTTTATCGTTGAACCATGAATTGATTTTATCGATACCCCACACAGTACCATAATCGTCAAACAATCAACAAACATATGCATTATCAAATTCAGGAAATGCTGGGTAAGTAGCCCGCATACCATTATTGTCGATCAACCAAGGATCATTCAAAATGTTAACTTTCATACCATCACCAATCCTCCAAACTAACCCTTTATTAGGTAAAAATCTTGATCCCTAAATACTTTTCCTTATAAATCTATGGTGAGGGAAAAGAGAGGAGTTCTGGAAATCCGAGTGGGGAAAATATTTTGCACGAAGAATATATGCACATAGAGAAGATGGATGGATCATATGGTGCCAACTCTATTTGGACAAAAGGGAATCATTAAAGAGATGGAGATCCTAAAATTCCATTCTGCCACCTATTTTAGAAGTGCATAGAAACTTCTAAGAAATCAAGTGCATTTTTTTCTTCCATTATTATGACCCCACTAGAAGTTATAAATTCGAGAGTGAATTTGGTCAGCAATTGCTCTAGGAATCTTAAACAGGGACATGATATAGCTAGGGAAATACTGAATGGAAAATATTTAAAGAATTAAATCCTTTTTATAAACTAAAATTTCTAAAAATGATAAAAAATAATTATAATATTTTCTCATAAAAAGAAATAAAATATATTCTTGAAGAAAAAATATTTTTGAAAGAAAAAATGTCTTCACTAAAAACATAGTTCTTATTTCATAAAAATTAATTGTTAATTTTTTATTTTCATGAACTTAATATATATTTCATAATGTGGTAAATAATATTCAAACCAATTAATTTAATGACTAGATTATAACATTTATATTTAAAATAATATTTAAGGGTCATTAAATCTCAGTATTTCTTATCTGGTATGTTATCGAACATAGAATTCATTTAAAATATAGGGGTATTATATTAGATTATAAACTTTATGGATAACATGATAAAGAAAAAAAATATCTAAATAAAAGATCATAATACCTTATATGATAATCATAAAACCTTTTAGGGAAATATAAGATCATAATTAGATAATTAAGGAATCATAACAGATATAACATGGCTCAAAATACATCTTAATAATTGTATGGTATTTGAGAATGGTGTAAAGTGTATAATACTTTAAAAAATAAGGCATAATTAGGAAAATTTTGTGTTTCAAGGAAATGAAATGCATCTTGATTTTTTTTCATAATAAGATAAAGAATGTGGAAATATGGAAAAACTAAAAACATAGGAAAACCTTCATTAGAAAACCCATTATGCCCATGCCCATGTGAACAAAATCATTATTTCCATGACTAAAAATATGAGTAAACCCATTCTTCCCATGACTATGTAATAAAACTCATTATTTCCATGCTTTACTATCTCATGAGATATAAACTTAATAAACTGCATTGGAGGGAGATATAGGACCCCACCCATCATCATCCATACCTATGTGTGCCACTTAAAGTCAACCATAAGCATATCTTAATGAACTCATGAAAAAAATGAATCTTCACATAACATGAACATAATAAATCATAAGACATCAAAATATAATTTCACAAAATAAATCATAACATAATAATTTATATAGGATGATCAAAACATAAATTCATGAAAGATAAACCATTGAGGAAAATTATAAGTGAAAATAATTTTTTTTCACAAAAATGTTTCAAACATTATTATAAAAAATTAAGTATAAATTACTTAAAAAACATTTTTGGGAAGTGAAAGAGAATAATTTTTCAAAAATTATTATAAATATTTCCAAATAAAATATACTTGAAGAAACATAAATTTTATTAAAATATATGGAGTTGAAGATAAAACATTTTATTCTTGAAAGGGTGGAAAACCCTTTTTTATCTTTTGAAATACCTTCATTTGAAAACCCACATTATTAAAAAGAGTATTAAATTTTTATTTTAATAAGGGATAAAGGGAATTATGATAATAATAGAAAATAATCTATATTATATTTCCCAATAAGATAGGAAAACATCGGTGGGAATAAAAACATGGACATGGTAGGAATGATTCATTGGTAAGAATGAGAGATATTCTTACCAATGTTACACATTTAATTCAAAATAAATTTTATCAAAGAAGGAGTTATTGATCATGATAATAAATTTACCTATAGAATAAAAGGAAAAAATATAATATATAGTAATATTAGGATTAAGGAAATCTAGAAAAAAAATATATTCAAATAAGAAAATCTATGACCTGATGAATCAGAAATTGACTTGATGAAACCCTTACCTTGAATTATCGCTTATTTCAAGACACTCTAAACTCATGTATAATAAAAATAAATATATTATTCAACTATTTAATAAAATTTTTCATATATATATATATATAACATTTTATAATCTTCAATTATATGGATTACCTTGAATAAAATTAGAGTTGGGTAGTTACAACGTAAAGATGAAAATTCAATGAATGATTTTAGCAGCATGATTGGTATAAAAATGGGCTATGAAATGGGTTTAATGAGTGATAAAGGTGGTATATAATTAATATTAAATAATTTTTATAGTAAGGTATTAATTATGAACATGTTAAATCATAGTCACATGGATATAAAATGGATCATAACAAAGGAATTTCATGAATTTAAAAGAGGAGGGAGAGAATCAAGGAGTGACTTTAGTAGTATGAAGACCATACAAAAGAGATTATGAAGTTGGTTTAATGATATATAATGGAAATATCTCATAATTGGGGTATAATTTTAAAATTAAAGTATTTATTATGAAAACATATAAGCTCAATCATATATATCAAAAAGTCTTATCATAAAAGAAATACTTGAGTCAAAACGAGGAGAAGAAATCTTACCTCACTATGTTACTTCTCAAGGCTTGGCATGAATCTGTATAACCTTATAAAATCCTTGAGAGGTATTTATATAGGTATAGTAAAGCTTAATTCATGATTAATTCCTTTGGGGTCAAGAGGTATGAGAGAATGTGTGGGAGTGAGCGCCTTTTATAGGAGAAAAAGAGTAGGTTTTCATGGAAACTAAAGTTAGGTGAGTTTGGTGGGTAAATGTTAGTGAAACATGTAGGTATGAATTTATAAAATAAAAAAAGTCTTATATATGGTCTAAGCATAATTTTTTTATTAAAATTTGATTCATATTAGATTACCCATTTAACACTTATTAATCCTGATTAAAATTTAACCATGGTAATTATTTTATCACTAAAAATTTAAGATGAGCCTTCTTTCCAAATTTTTACATATTGAATAAAAATTTAGAATCCATTTAATCTAATTAATTTTCTAAATATAGGAAAATTAAATTTTAAATTAAAACATATAATTTTCTTAAAAACTATTTTTCTAGATAAATGTCATTTTAATCATTAAGTGTTATTAATCTTATTTAATATTGATTACTAATTATATGAGTGTTAATTAATTTTTATATATGTTTAAATATATTATTATAGTTTTAATTTAAAATAAATAAATTTAATTTATGAAAAAATACACAATATTTAAAAAGGTATCATTTTTTTAAAATAACCATTTTAGCACGGTAACTAATATTTACCTTAGAAACTTAATTTTCTGTATAAAAATGAAACTAACCACATTAGTTAATTTTATCATTCTAATCAAAAATATTCAAATCAATTTATTCGATTCAATTTCTAAAATTAGTAGACATTATCTTAATATAAGCATGTATAAAGAATAAAAATAATTTTAAGAAACATATATCTTCCAAGAATAAAATGAACTTTATTTTATTATAACCTTTTATATAATTTTTATAAAGTGGTTACTTCTAGTGATACCTACCAATTTAATATCTATAATATAAAAATAATTTTTAATAATTTTATTATGCCAATACAGGTTTTTTAGTTCATTTTTGTGTGCAAGGAAAGTTAATCACACAATATTAAATTAATGAGAAATAATTACTAAAATCATGGTTCTTTAGATTCTACCCCCTTAAAAATAATTTTTTCCTAACATTTTTATTATAGATAGGAAAAAAGTGAGGGTGATTTTATCTCATCACATCCTTAGGTCCCCATATATCATCCCCAAACTTATTATTTCACTATAGAACTTTAACTAGATAAGTGGTCTTTTTACTAAAAAACCTTGTCTCTTAGATCCAAGATTTATGTATATTTTTCTTCATATGAAAGGTCATGTTCTAGTTCTAAAAATTCTGATATCAACTAGAATCATCCTGTTTTATATAATTCCAATAGATTTGGGAGACTGTAACTTCTACACCCAAATCATGATGGAGATGAATGAAAGAATATGAACTCTAAGGGTATGGGTGTAACATATATTTATAATATCCAAACCTGTAAGTTCATTTAGAATACTATATTTGGAATTAAAACTCAAAAAAAGTTTGGGGAATTAGATAATAATGTGAATAACTTAGAGGAAGGGTGGAATAATATAGTGGAAATACAATAAGTAGAAAGCAATTAGGGTATAAACATGGATGAAAATGATTCTAAGAAGGGACTTGATACTAAAATATGATATTCTGATAGAAAGGAATAGGTTCAAGTGAAGTATTTTCTTTAATATTCTGCCAATAAAGGTAATTAATTAGTGGTTAACTCAGACAACTTTACCAATCCAATAAAGAGGGTACAGGCATAGAAAGACTATTCATATTTTTCTAGGCCTATAGTCACAAGATCTACTAGTAAATGTATACCTCATCTAAATATGGACCTTGAGGTTGAAAATAATATAGTCTAGTAATGGAAACTGAAACTAGATAAGAATATATCTATAATCAAGATTATTTATGAGGACTCAGGAAAGATGGAACATGGGGTGGCTCATTTCCCCAGAATTTCTCTAGGAAAATGAAGTCTTATTACCTATAATTAGGTAATTACTCTCCCAAATAATTCACTAAATACCATAATACCACTAAAATTAATAAGTAGTATTGTTCTAGAATGTCAAAGGAGAAATTAACTCAGGGACTTGATGAACCATGTGAGATATTGCTCGAATCCTAGATTAATTACATTTTTTAGGATGTTTATCATGACTATTTTCTTATTGACGATTACTTTGAGGTAGTGAATATTATCACCTATGAAATTGAAGATAGTCTTCAGATTCATCATTGAAATTATATAAGAGATCTATTCTGGAAATATTAAAGTGACCCCTCTAGCTTGAATAGTAATGAGGAACATTTAATATTTCATTTATCTTCATCTAGATCATGATATCAAATACTTTTCTTGGAGTATCAGCCTGAATCTATGGGCACATTATTTTCTACTTATTCTATTCAAGTGAGGGTCTTGAACTAAGGTATAATCCAACCTTTCTAATGTAGGATACCAAATTTGGTTAGTTTTTCTTCTTGGTTATTGATTTGGTTAACTAAAAACTGTTGTTATATCTGAATTTGGGAATTTTCTGTTGCTTGTATGATGTTTTTGTGTTGCGTGATTTCTGTGAGTGTTCCCAATAAACCCCATAAATGTGGATCTTCTGGAAAATAATTTTTTTGGAGGATATATGTGGAACACATCACGCACTTGAGGGAAGTGTCTAGGGAGTTCTAAGTAATAAGATACGACCCCAACATGATCAAATATCTCTAAAGGATCTATGTATATAGGGATCAACTTCCCTTTCTTCCCAAATATCATAACCTCATTTGATGGAGATATTTGAAGGAATAACTTACCACCAAATTCAAACTTGAGATCTCATCGATGATTATCCTCATAAGTCTTATATCGACTTTTTGATTCTTTCATATGTTGTTGAATAGTCTGAACCTTCTCTATCATTTCTTGGACAAGGAGATGTCATCGATTTACACTGTCCAATTTCATCCTATAATGTTAGATTCCTATACCTATTCCAATACAGAGCCTCATATTGTTCCATATGAATGCTAGAATGGATGATATTCTTATATGAGAACTCTACCAGGGGGATTTTTTGATCCTAACATCCTTGAAAATTCATCAAACAGGATCTCTACATATCCTATATAGTTTAAATTTACCTCTTAGATTGACCATATATCTGAGGGTGATATGCACTGCTAAAACTTAACTTTGGATCTAATTATTTTTAAAGTATTATCCAAAAATTTAAGGTAAACCTCATAACCTGATCAGATATAATGTATAATGGTACTCCATGTAGTCTTAACAGTTCCTTTATATATATGTTGGAAAGTTGTTCAAGGGAGGAATATTTTTTTGATGGAAATAAAATGATTTGACTTTGTAAGGTGATTGAATACAAACCAAATAGCATTATGGCCTTTAGAAGTTTTGGGGAGTTCTACGACAAATTCTATGGTGATGTTTTCTATTTCTATATTTGTATAGGTAATGGTTGCAACATACCCCTAGTCTTTTTCCATGCAGCCTTAACTTGCTAGAATAAAAAGTATCAAGATACACATTCAGTGATTTTTCTATTCATGTTATCAAATTAGATGTTTTTATTTAGATTTTTATACATATCCATACTTCCTAGATGTATAGAGAAGGATGAGCTATGAACATCATAAAGAAATTACTTCCTTAATTACATCTTTGATGGGACACATATCTTGGTTCCAAAGATTTTAACTCTATGAATGAAAATTCTATTTTTTTATTTTTAAGATATCTGTATTATGGTTGAGTAGTAACCAAACACAATGTGCAAGATATAAATTCAAAGGTTCCAAATATGAAATTCAAAATTCAAAAACACATAACAAGCACATAACCCAAGGATAACTCGATCCATGAGTTACCCACATCATCCTAAGTCATATCATCTTCTAGAATCATCATGAGTCACCATCATACTATAACCACCATCATCATTACTATCCTATCACTACACCAGTTTTTAATAGATATCTGACCACCAGAGTCCATCGTTTCCACTATAAAACCCCAAAACAGATCACCACAGACCATCAGAACCACGAAGTCAAAGCCTCTCCACAATCACCATAAATAATAAGCCCATTGGGAACTTAAAGACATAGTTGAATCCACCCTGAGATATGACTCTTGTAACTCCATAGATAGATTGAACTTAACATCAAAAAACACATTAAAAAAACTCCGCGTTAGTCATACCAGGAGAAGTGTAGTGGAATACAGGAGCAATAGATTAGTATAGAGTGGACTTAGTCATAAAAAAGCATGATCATCACCATGAACACTAAACTCTTCCTTTGGAGCCACCAACAAGTGAACTATACTAGGAACCATCATCATCATCACATAAGAAAAACCGAAAAAATACATCCAACCATTCAATTCGAAACATGAACCATATGAACCAAAAATTATCAAAAAATTATCAATAAAAAAATTCAGTAATGAGATTTAGGTTTAAAGAACAAAATCATTGAAGAAACAAAGATAAAATCACTAAACTACTTGAGAGGGGGATATCATGATCTCAGTGGTTTCTCCGCAAACCCTAGGGTTTCCTCGTTTTTCCAATCTCATTTGCCCTAATTTGCTTCAGATTTATTTCTTATAATGGAAGGATTTGATCATGAATGGGAGTATGTGTGTGTGTATTGTAGAATCAAGACTCAAAAAGGCGAAGCTCTACCGGTGGAAAGACCAAAGGGGAAATACTTTCTTGAAGCGCTTAAAGGCTCCGAGCTCTGCAATTCTTCTACAACGAGAGCACCTCTTTGTAAGAAACTTGAAGATGGAAGATTCACTGTTGAATCAGAACCTGAAGCTCTTCAATAATGTTTTATAGTCTTTAAGTTTTCAATTATAGGGTGTATATCATAGCTCAAAGGTGACAAGCTGTGGTCGAACCCTAAACTGAAGGCGCGAATTGCTCATGTATGGGGTTTTTCTGACTGGAAGCTAGTTCCAATCAGGAAAGGTTACTTCTATATGTTTCTAAAATCCCAAAACAAGCTAGATCAGGTATGAAAGTTTGGAAATATTCAACTAAAAACTATATTCCTCCTAATCTTTGAATGGTACTACACATTCAACCCAAATACTTCTAGAAATACCATGGTACAGATATAGGTTCGTCTACATGGGCTCAGCTAGTATTTTTGGCTTCCAAAAATCCTCAACGACATTTCATATTGCGTAGGTATTCCTCTAAATATCAATCAACATACTCTAAATTTTGATATTGGTCTTTATGATAAGTTTATGGTTGAGGTTGACATCGATTACAAATTACTAAAGGTCATTGTCTTCAATGCTAATGATTTCAAAACAGAGGTCCGTGTTTAATGTGAACAAATGACTACTTATTCCAAGTTTTGTAAGATTTTTGCTCACTCCCTACTAAAGTGTAGGGTCATGAAGAGCCAAGTTTCTCAACCAACTGATGACGGGTGGACTAAAACCAAGAGAAAAAAGAAAATCACGACCTCAACCTATGAAAATCCTAAGCCACCCAAAAAGAAATCGGAAGTTTGGGTCAAGAAATCTAATTTACTGGGTGAAATATCAGGTGTCACCTGGGATGACCAAGTGGAAGAGGAAGAAAACACTAACATAGATCTTATCATACTAGAGGATATTGAACAAATGGTGTTGGATGTCTTAAACCTCCATATGGATGTGTCCTCTCTTGAAGAATTTGGTCTGCTAGTTCTTGCGAAGGATGGAAATCCCCAAGAGTTCCTGTGGATGGCAGAGCCTAAGAAACTAGTCCTTAAGGATGCAGATGGAACAGTGGTTTCACATGCATCTCAGGATGAGAATGAAGGTATAATTGAAGCTATCTAGACAAAAGTGCAATGCCCTACTTGGTATTTCTAGGATGAATATATAGGTATGAATAATATAGTTGTTCCACTCTCATTTTCTGATCATAACATGGAAGTGTGCCCCCAACCTGATTCCAATTCGGGCACTTCCACTAATATGACCACACTGAATAAAAATTTAGATAGACAAAATATTATGAATTTACCCATTTAATCTGATGGGGAAATAGCAACTATCCTGCTCTTATGTTGCATACTATTCCTCAGAATGTGGGATTTTCCATTGAGACTGAATATGGTCCTATGACCTCTCCCATAACTACTAAATCACCTGATATCACTCATTATATTAATAATTCAGGTGCTTCTAACAATCTGGATGTTTCTTCTATGAGTAAACAGGGAATTAAGGCCACTACAAACTCTTAATCAAATCTTAGGAGATCAAATATGAACAAAGGATTGGGCGGTTTGAAAAAGAAAAAGGGGAACTCCCGCTCCAAACCCAGGTTTTAAATGGATGTTATTTTTTGGAATTGTCAGGGCATAGAAAACCCTGACACTCTTTCTATTCTTAAAATAATTATTCTGACTCATAAACCAATTTTTTTTTTCTCTTGCCGAACTAAAAACAAATTTTTCTTTGAAATTCATGCATCTCTCTATTTATGGTAATAACTTTCTTAGTGCTTGCAATAATGGTAGTGCTATTGATTCTCTTTGGATCTTTTATGATACCTATTTGGAGAATGTAAATGCTTATAATTTCTCTGATCAAATCTTTACTTGTGACTTTACCCTTGATAGTTTACATAAATTTTGTACTATGGTTTATTACAAGAATAGATATCAAGACCATAGACCTATTTGGCATGACCTATTTGTTTTAGCTAGCTCAATTCATGATCCATGATTGGTGATTAGAGATTTCAATGTTATTCTTTCCCCCAGTGAGAAGATTGGTCCTTATCACTCTCACATTTCTTCAAGTGAATTTAGAGCATCACTAGAAGATTTTAACCTAATTGAAATCAACCTTACGGGTGCTAAATTCACTTGGTATAGAAGACACTATAATATGGTTGTTTCTAGAAAACTCGATAGGGCTCTAGAGAATGTCCCAGCTCCAGATGCCTGGGAAACCATATCTAGCATCAACTTACCCAAAATAAACTTGGACCATCACCTAATTCTTTCGAGTCTTCTCTCTAAAAGAACCAATCCCAATATACCTTTTAAATTTAATAGTGCTTGGTCTGAGGACTTGGAATGCTCTCATCTCATTCAACATTGATGGGAGTCTATAAATCTTCATTCTGATTCTTTTTCTTGTATTACTAAGATCAAACATCTCAAACAGTGTCTCAAGAGTTTGTGTAGGGATAAATATAAACAAATTGATAAGGACATATCCACCCTTGAGAATGAGATCAATCAAATTAAAAATAACTCAGTTAACTCTGATTTCTCCTTATATCCTCAACATGAAATGAACATCTCTATAAAAATCAATTCTATTTTTGGTCTTAGGAACAACATCCATAATAAATTATTCAAAGATAAATGGATCTCTAATGGTGATAGAAACACTAAGTTCTACAATGCCCTGTAAAGAATTAGAAATGTTTGCAGACCTTTGTCTTTTCTTAAAGACAATGACACCCTCTTAGACTCTAAGGAAACCATAGAAAATCATGTGGTTAATTATTTTGACAATATTTTTAATGGTCCTAATATAAACAAACCTCTTATTCCTAAGGTTATTTAGGTGTTAGTTAGTGAGGAAGATAATATCTTTCTCATGATCACCCCTCTTGACCCTGAAATCAAATCCACTGTCTTTAGTCTCAACCCTGATAGTGATCTGAGTCCTGAAGGATTCAATAATGGTTTTTTTCAACAACACTAAGAGGTAGTCCACTCAGATGTTTATAAGCTTGTCAAATATTTTTTTTTCTATTGGTGTCCTCCTTTATGGCCTTAATTCTCAATTTCTCACCTTAATTCACAATGTTTCCAATGCCTCGAAAATACATTTATTATGACCAATTGCTCTCATTAACACACTATAAAAAATCATTACCATTCTCTTAGCCAAAAAATGTTACACCCTATGTAATAAAATCATATATTGGAATCAATTTGGGTTTATAAAGGGTAGGTCCATACAAGATTTCATTTTCCTTGCCTCATAATGCACCAACCCTCTTAATAAAACTACCATAGGGGGAAATATTTCCATTAAAATTGACATTAGAAAATCCTTTTATACCATAGACTGGAACTTCATTTTCAAAGTGCTTTAGGGATTTGGTTTTAATGATGTCTTTATAAGCATGATAAAATCTCTATTCAATTCAGTTTCTATCTCCATCCTTGTCAATAGATCCCATAAAGGATATTTTAAATGCTCAAAAGTTGTTTGTCAAGGTGATCCCTTATCTTCTATCCTTTTTGCTATTGCAGAAGACTATCTTAACAGACTTCTCACTTGGTCATGTTGATCTAAACAAACTCAATCCCATTTAGGTGTCTAGAAACCTAAATGTGGCGACCCATCTTTTTTATGCTGATGACATAATTCTATTCCTTCAGGGGAAAAAGAAATATCCTTAACCTAAAAAATTCCTTATCTCACTATGAAGAGATCTTTGGTCAATCCATCAGTTGGAACAAATCATTTTTTTCTTTGGAATTTTTTTACTCCTATTAGAAAAGGTAACATCATTGAAAGTCTTAGAATCAAGGAAAGATCCATCCCTTTTACCTAATTGGGAGTTCCCATATTTTAGAGAAGGCCAAAACCCATGTACTTAAACACTGTTGTAGACCAAGTTATCAACCAACATTCCTCCTGGAAAGGGAAATCCATCTCCATGGATGGCAAGATCTGCCTAGTGAAATCTACCATTGTCTCTAAAATGGTTTACTCGCTGATGATCTATAAATGTTCTATTAGTCTTCTCAAGAAAATTAATGTCTATATCAAAAACTTTGTTTGGACTAGTATCATTCTTGAAAGGAATATTGTTACCATCCCCTAGTCTACCTACTGTAAACCACTTGAGAGAGGTGGTATTGGTATAAAAAATATCAAGATCTTTAATGAGGCCCTTTAAGCTAGACTCACTTAGAGATTTATCAATAATAAATCTGACTCCATATATTTTCTTAGAAATAGATTCCTAGAGAAGTTAAAAAAGGGAAATTTGAGCTATATAAACTCTTCGATCCAACCTTCAATTAGAAATTCCATTTCCAACATCATGCATAACTAAATATGGATGGTCAGTTCTGATTCCTCCATGACATTTTGGCTTGGAAACTGGACTAGAATCCCCCTCATTTCCATGTTAACTTTAAATTACCATCTGGAAAACATCAACTTCACCATAAAGGTGGTGATGAAATATCATAATTTAAATATTCTTGATACCACTATGCAGGTTTTTGATAATTACCCCTTGTCTAACGCTAATGATTTCCTTATTTGGGAACCTTCCCATAATGGTTTCCTGGATTCCAAAAGTTTCTAAAATCATAACTTCACTAACTATGATCCTAGTTTTTGATGGTTGAAACTTTTCAACAAACCTTGGATCAAACCCTCAAGACTTAACCTTGTTTGGTGTATTACTCATAACTGTTTTCCTACTGAGGTTTGTCTCCAGTGCTTTGGTGTCCAACTCTTCTCTAAATGTCCCCTCTATCATCAACATAGAGACGATACCAACTACCTATTTTTGTCTTGTGCTATGGATTCAGCCCTTTGGAATTATATTACTGACATGTTTGATTGCAGATGGTTATTCTCTAACACTATTTTCTCTTAGCTAAAACATTATGTGGAGCTTGATACATCACGAAAAATCAAGAATCTCTTATTATCTGTTGTTGCTGAGATCCTACATAGGATTTGGTATGAGAGAAATTCTATTATTCACAACAACTACTCATTCAATCTTAATGCAGGTCAGATGATAATTCTTATTGCCATTAGGGATGCCTCCTTACATCAGAAAGCTCATTGTGATAACTCTGTTGGCGACTTCATGATTCTACAACATCTTGGAATTGAAGGTATCTACAGACAATCGAGGCACTCATTTGAGGTATTCTAGAAAGACCCGCTTCCTGGATGGATCAAAATTAATGTTTATAGAGCTTCCAAATGAAATCTAGGACCTGAGGGATATGGGGCCATTTACAGATACTTTCTTGGACATTTTCATGGTTGTTTCTTTGGTAGCTGTGGTATCGCCTCCTCCCTAGAAGTAAAAATGTTGGTTGTGATTCAAGCTGTTGACTTTGTTAAACTAAAAGTCTGGAACAACATCTATATTGAAAGTGATTCCACCACTATTGTTCAAGCTATCTAGAATAGGGTGGCACACCTTTCCTGTCCGATTATTACTCATTGGATGAGCTGCCTTGACTCGCTTTTAGAGATCAGATACATTGTCACCCATGCCTGTCGTGAAGCGATCATGATTTCTGATGGTATTTCCAATAAAATAATCAACCAGAGCATTACATAGAGCGATGATCTTCTGGTCTACCTTCTCCCTCTTTATGAAAATGATTGTAATAAAATTACCTCCTTTAGACTCATGTAGTTCCTTTCTTAACTTTTTAATAAATTGTGTCTTGGTCTTTGAACAAGGAATTACCTTAAAAAAACTAAACTACATGAGTCTAATCAAAATTTAGAAGGCATACCAAGGGGAGAAACCACCTCAACAAAGATGGGGTCATGTGTATCATCCTAGTTTGATAGATCAGGGGTGAAATAAAAGAAACCATGGCCACTCTAAATATCCTAAACAAAACCAAAAGGGAAGAAGTAGGGACCAAGGGGCTCAAAGGTTCATCACTATGAGCTACCACCAACACATACCAAGCAGTCCTTCTCACCATTATACCCAAACAAGAATGAGGTTAAGCATGGTGGGATATACCAAAAGATAAGAGGAAGAGACCCATGAAAGTGATCATATGAGAGAATAAAAAACATATAGAAGTTAATGGGAGGAAATATAGAGAAGAAGGAGAGGAGGGGGAAACCCATCAGCGTGAGGAGGGACTCGAAAACCCTAGGAGAAAAGAAAACGCTGCTGAGAGCGGATAATAGATCTAGGTGATTGGGGCTCCATAATTTCTAACTCTATCTTTATCAAAGTTGAACTCCATAATATTTGATACCATTTTAAATAGCTCTATATCATCATTATAAACTTCTTTGATCCTTACAATAATGTAAGGTTGAGAAGTCTTTTAGGAAAGATAAAATTTATTTTCATCCATTTTGACTTCAACATTCATCCTCTAAAAATACAAATGTAATGGGTTTTTTTCAATCCTCATCATGGATATAGTAGCATGGTCTTTCCTACTCAGAGAATCAACCACCTTATTTTCCTTCTCTAGGTGGTAATGTATTGATTAGACATAATCTTTTAACAATTCCAACCATCTCCTTTGAAACATATTCAGTTACTTTGGTATGAATATATATTTTAATTTATTTCTAACATTATATATATAAAAATTTTCTCCATAGAGATAATGTCTCCAAATATCTAATGAAAAGATAATTTCTTCCATCTCTAAATCATGTATTGGGTAATTTTACTCATGAGTCTTTAATTGGAATGAAGCATAAGAAATTACCTTATTATTATGTATGATAATGAAAATGAAACCATTTTTCAAAGCATTACTATATATTGATAACCCTTCCCTACTATGGGGTAATGTAAGTACATGAATAGTGACGACCCTTATTTTTAGCTACCTAAAACATTCTTCATATAACTCTATCTAAATAAAATTCACTCCATTCCATGTTAACTTTGTTAGTTGATTTTATAGCTATGATAATTTTCTAAAAAATCATCAATAATATCCTATTAACCTAATAAAACTATGGATTTCAATTATAGTGGCTGGTCTAGGTCACTACTCAATAACTTTCATCTTTAATGGATCAAATGACATGTCCTTGATTATGATTACAAGACCAAATAATGAAACTCTTTGTATCCAAATTTTACACTTTCTAAATTTAAAATACAACTTCTCTGTTTTCAAGGTATTTAACAAAATCTATAGATAATATTCACAATATTTTTTTTTATATTTGAATATATAATAATATCATCTATGAAGATAACAAAAAATGATTAAGGTATTCTCTAAAGACTATTCATTAGATCCATGAATATTGATGGATAATTTTTAAGTTCAAAGGGCATCACTATAAACTCATAGTGTTGATACCTCATACAAAAATATATCTTGGAAATATTTTCCCTTTTAACCCTTAACTGATGATATCTAGATCAAAGATTAACCATTATGAATTATCAATATCATATGAGTTGATTTAATAAATCCTCAATATAGGGTAGATGATACTTTGTAATGACTCTATTTTTTACTTATAAAAATTTGAAGTATTTTTTAGGCTAGGCGTTGGGTCAGTGTGGGATTCCAGGGCCTAGGTAAGATTGGTTTTGATATAAAAAATATTAAATATATTATATCACACATATACAATTTTTCTAAAATAATGAAATAAATACCAAAAGGGCTCTTGTATTGGATTTTTGGGACCACCATTAAATTCAGAATATGGGGTTTACCATAGGCGTGGCATAATCGTTATTGGTGTCAAGTGGTTCATTTATGTGTAGTCACATGTGTAAATAATAAAAATAAATAAATAAATAAATAAATTTGTTATTTAATTTTCATGACCTAATATCCTTATATAAAATACTGATATAGATAAACCTAATGGTTAGTCATATAACCCTAGAATTCTTGAGAGGGCTATGAAAGAGAGTTTAGCAGAAAACAATGAGATTGGGGATCAAAGATGGATTTTCAAAAGAGTCATCTTTACCAAAGGAGTTGATGGATCTATACATCGAAAACACCATAGAACTGTTCTTTATTAATGATCAATCCAAATTATAGGTATGAAATTTTTTTATATTGGTAAAATCCCATTTTTATTCTATATTAAACATGAATCAATTCTCCTAATAATTGATTCGTGGCTTGAATGTTGATTTACAGTTGATGAAATTTTATCCCTAGGATTATTTTTTTATTCCTTCTTTGTTCATAATTCTCACAATAGTGTATTGAGTCCAACCCAAACAATGTTCTAGGTTTATTCCTCATGTTTATGTTTTGTTTATTTATTACTTGTTTCTTTTCATGCTAATCATTGGATTTTTCTTTGGTCGACGGTTCAATAAATACCTAGTGATGGATCATTGTACAGTCATTAAAAACACGTTTCACTAACTAAAAACCATTAAAACACTCTAAGATTGTCTTTATACCTTTGGAAAATGATTTTTAAGCCATTTATGATTCGTAGGAATCAGTCACATGTAAAACCGACACACGATGTGACTGATATGAATCATAGTGCATGTTTTCTCTTTAAATTTCTATTTTAGTAAAAAAGACATGTGACATAATAAAAATATATAGAACACATTTGGATTGTTTTGATACTTTAGGAAAATGATTCACAAGTCATTTTTGACATGTAGGAATCAACCTCACGTTAATCTGATGCACGATGTGACCAATATGACTTAAAGTGTATGATATTATTTTAAAATTAACATTTTAGTTCAAAACGTGTGTCACTGACTAAAAATGAGAAAATTTACTCATATTGTCTTGATACTTTAGTAAAATGATTCCTAAGTCATTTGTGACATCTAAGAACTAGTCACACGTCAAACTGTTATATGATGTGATTTCTATGACTCAAAGTGCATGTTTTCAGTTTAAATTTACATTTCAGTGAAAAAGAAATGATACATACTCAAAATCAAACAAACACTTTTATATTGTTTTGATACTTTAAGAAAATGATCCATAATTCATTCGTGTAATGTTGAAATTATTCGCATATCAATCTGACACATTGTGTAATTGGCATGAATCAAAGTCTGTCTTTAATTAAAATTGAAATTTTAGTTCAAAGAACATGTCACTTACTCAAAATAGAACAAACACATTCCTATTATTTTGATACTTTATAAAAATGATCCATAAGTAATTTGTGATGTGTATGAATTATCTACACATCAATATGATACATGGTGTTCCTTGTATTACTCAACATGTATATTGTCTATTTAAAATTAAAATTTTAGTTCAAAATGAACCACTCATTAAAAATAGATCAATCATGCTTGGATTGTCTTGATACATTAGGAAAATGATTTATAATCTATTTTTGATTCTTAAGAATCATTCACATGTCAAACTGACACATGATGTGACCAGTATGACTCAAAGTGTGAGTTTTCAGTTTAAATTGATATTTTAATAAAAAAATATATGTGACATACTAAAAAAATAGGAAAATGGATTTATATTATTTTTATACTTTATGAAAACAATTCATAAGTCATATTTAATATGTAAGAATCAACCTCACATCAATCTGATGCATGGTGTGACCAATATGACTCAAAGTGTCTGTTATTTTTTAAAATTGAAATTTTATTTCAAAACAAATGAAAAATACTCAAAATTGATAAAAAAACATTTGGATGGTTTTGGTAGTTTAGGAGAAAAATCCATAAGTCATTTGTGACGTGTAGAAATTCTCCACAGCTCAATCTGATACACAGTGTGCTCAGTATGACTCAAAGTGTATGTTATCAGTTTAAAATTGACATTTTAGTTAAAAACATATGTCACTAACTGAAAACCATGAAAATAGTCTCATATTGTCTTGCTACTTTTTTTAAAATGATTCATAATTCATTTATGAATTATATGGATCAATTGCATGTCAAAATGACACACGATACTACTGGTATGACTCACAGTGCGTGTTTAAAGTTTAAATTGATATTTACTAAAAAAGATACGTGACATACTCCAAAATGATAAAACATATTTAGATTGTTTTGATACTTTAGGTTAATGATCTATAAGTCATTTTTGGCATGTAGTAATCATCCACACATCAATGTGATGCACAATGTGAATAGTATGACTCAAAGTATGTGGTTTCAGTTTAAAAATGACAATTTATTAATGTATTGTTTCATATTTATGATTAATTTATTTCTTTATAGTATTACTAACATAAGAATTGATTTCTTACACATGTGTACCCTTTTGTTTGATATGCAGTTCTTGTTCGAAAACTGATACCATGATCTGGCTCTTATGAGATTGGGATTGGGGGACAAAGACAATAGAACACTGATGTTTTTTAATCTTTGTGATAAATTGTACATACTAATATAATTATACAAACCAATGTTTAAAATTTCTATAATGTAGTGTTTTTTTTCTTGTATTTGTTATGGAAATTTTATTTGAATTAAATTCTATATTTTTTGCTATAGTGTGCTATAATTTTAGCACCACACTATAGTTTTATGACTTTTATCAACACTAGAAATAGCACTAATAAAGGTATATGTTTATTTGAACTAAACTAGAATCGATAAATGAATCCCTTTATTAGTGCTATTTATAGTGTGGATAAAAGAGACAAATTTTATTATCAATTAGTACATCTGTACCTTTTTAGCACTGATAAATGGGTTTTTTAGCATTGATAAAAGGAGATCTCTAATAGTGATGAACCTTGATGGAAGGCAACGCATGGGTCTAACAGTGTGTGATGCTGGTTTGTGGGAGGATAAATACAGGGAGGAAAAAATTCACATATAATGGATATTTTAAAACCTTTTTTAAAAATGTGTTTTTGGGAAACTTATTCCCAAAGTACCAATTAAACTAGGGGTGAATTGGGTAGAAGGGTGGGCGTTGTTTGAAACAACACCCTCTTAAAAAGTTTTATAATGAAGCGAATGTCTCAGACAATGCCTTCTTCAGAATATTTTTGAAGAAGGTTCCCTCCAAGATAGCACCTTCTTCACAAATGTTCTGAAGAAGGCACTATCTCAAACATTGCATTCTTTATAAAACCTTTTAATAGGGCACTGTTTCAAACAACACCTTCCCTAGTATTTTTTTAATTTTTTTTAATTTTTCTGCCTTTTTTTATGTTATATATATATATATATTTAATATAACAAATTTTTCATAAATAATAATAATGATAACAACAAAAATGATGTATATAAAGAAAATAATATAAAGAAAATAATAATAATATTATTAAATATATAAAATATAATAATAATAATATTATTATTATTAAATATTTTTTTATTTATTAAAATAATTAATATTTTCTTTTTATAAAAAAATAAATTACAATCATATTACAATTAAATATTATTATTATTAAACAATAATTATGCATATATAATCATTTAAACCTAATTATTATTTATAATTAATAAATTTTTTAATTATATTATTATTTAGTATCATTAAAAAAATAAATAATTAGATTAAATATAATATTTAATATTTTTTTATTTTTTTTTTATTAAAATATTAAATATATTACTCTTATGGTTATTATAAATATTTAATAATTTTATTAAAAATTGTAAATAATAACGTTATTATGAACAATTATATTTTATATATTAAAATTTTGTTAATATATACGTTAAATTACATTATCAACTAATTTATTAGTCACATTAAGAATTATATTTTTTATATCATTATTCATAATTATTATTGTAATTTTTGTAAATATTTTAAAATATAATTATTATTTATTACAAATATAATTCATAATATTTTACAATAATAACATAATAACATAATTAATAATTAATAATAATTATTTTTATGTTCTTTTTATTTTTAATTAATTTTTCTTTGCACAATCAATGTTTTAAATTTCATATAGATTTTTTATACTA
Source organism: Viscum album (assembly GCA_963277665.1). NCBI lineage: Eukaryota > Viridiplantae > Streptophyta > Magnoliopsida > Santalales > Viscaceae > Viscum > Viscum album. Next base: position 1,571,465,958 of record OY728126.1, read on the forward strand.
TATTTTTTGTGCATAATTTTTTTAAAACGTAAATTTTAAATTTTAAATCAATAAAGCCCGTGTCATGTAAATTATTATTTTTTGTCATATTTATTATTATTTTTCAACTATTTATTACATTTTTAAACCATGTTTTATGTTTCATTTAGATTAGTCTTATATTTTCTATTTTATAAGCTTCCTAAAGTCATTTACTTGAAACGTAATAATGTTTCAAGTAGGTGACTTTGAAAGCCTATAAAAAAGAAATTTTAAGAACAATCTAAATGAAACTTAAAACATGGTTTAAACATATAATAAATTTTTTAAATTAAAAAATCATAAAAAATGTAGACAAAAAATAATTTCAATGGAAAAAAATAATTTTGTGTCAAAACATAACATTTATACTTGTCAATTATTTTTCTAGAAAACTTTTTTTGCGTAATTTTTTTTAAAATTCCTTTTATTTTTAATTAATTTTTATTTTCACAATAAATGTTTTAAATTTCATATAGATTTTATTTATACTATATTTTATACGCATAAATGTTTTTAAGTGTAAATGTTATGTTTTAAATCAATAAATTTTGTTTCATGTAAATTATTTTTGATTTGCTATATTTATTTATTTTTTCTTTTCAACTATTTCTTAAATTTTTAATCCATATTCTATGTTTCATTTAGATTTGTCTTATAATTTATATTTTATAGGATTCCAAAGTCACATACTTGAAACATAATAATTTTTCAAGTAGGTGACTATGAAAGTGTTTAACATATAAAATAAAAGACCAATCTAAATGAAACTTAAAACATGGATTAAGAATATAATAAATAGTTCAAAATAAAAACAAATCATAAAAATATTGATGAAAAATAATTTCAATGGAATAAAACATTTTTGTTTCAAAATATAACATTTGTACTTATAAATTATTTTTTCAGAAAACTCTTTTTGTTTATTATTGTTGGTCAAAGTGAGTAAGTCAAGAGGGGGGGTGAATTGTGCTCTGAAAAAAATTTCTTTTAAAAAATATTTCATATAAAATATACCAATAAAATAAAATTCACCCATTTAATTAAAATAGTTGATTAAAATAAGTTTTATCTTTTGAAGGATTTCATAAAACTTGATTAGTACTCAGTTAAAATAATACTGTAAATTACTTTAACTTTTGAAATCAATTTACCCAAAAAAATCGTTATAAAAACACTAGTTTAGAATAACTATAAAAGTTCCAGTTTGGTTTATAGATTAAAACTAAACATAGTTTGAAATAAATAAAATAAAACTAAATAACATAATAGAATAAACAAGGGATTTAGTCTCATTTTGAGACCTAATCCCCTTCACTGGTAAATCACTCACTACTAAGATGATTATATAAAAATAATATGATCCAAAACCTAGATCAGGTATACACACAAAAACACAATTTTACAAGAACAAGTCCTCTTCCACAGTTATACACAGGATGTAAAACCACACAAATCACATAGGGACCTTTTGAACAAATACCATGGTTAAAAATATGAAAGGAAATAGAAGATAATATATAGTATTCTTCAGTTCTAGCATAGGAGTTAGTGTGTGTTTATAAATAGATAAAACAAAGAACTTCTCAAAAATAAAAGAAATAAATAGAAAGAGAAAACTATAAGATATAAAAAAGGCAATTCATCATGTTATATATATTTTTAGATTATTGAGTTTCCTCAGATGTGGCTTTGTGAGGAGGTTGAACTGTTTCTATAAAAGTTTCATTAAAAAAGAGCGTTGAAAGGATCTCTCTGTTTTGTCTTTAAAAAAGGTTCTTGATCATCAACAAGTTCAATTATTTCATAGTTGAAAGTCAGTAAGGTATGAAACGTTTGGTCTCGCGTGTAATGATGATTTCAATGTTCAACAATTGTCACACTTCTTTTCAGGTACACACCACCCCACATGCATGAGGGTGTCTTATAAAAAAATATAAAGCACTGCATGAACCCATTTAAGAATAATCATCAAGATATTTTGGATCCTTGTACTAAAATTTTGTCTTTAATTCATCCCTATAATAGTTAATAAAATAATAATAAAATAATATTCTTCATTAAATGCATTAATATATCCATTTATAGAATTTATTCAAATATAGGCATAATAGAGGCAGTAGCTCTTCTGGTGGTGACTCATTTCTAGAAGTGACTCATATATGGTGGTGACTAATGTCTAGTAGCAATTCATGTATGACAGTGAGTCAAGTCTGGAGGTGACTCATTTGAGCGGTGATTTAATTTTGTGGTTCTTCATGTCTGGCGGTGAGTTAGTATAGTGATGACTCATTTGAACTAATGATGGGTCATGTCTAGAAGTGAATCATGTATGGTGTTAATTCATATCTGGTGGTTACTCATTTGAACTAATGGTGAGTCATGTATGATGGTGAGTCATTTTTGAGTCATTTGAACACTTAGCCAATTTTTCATTAATTTTCCTTATAAAATAAAATTCTATCATAGAATATAAAATTCACTAGTTACATAATAAATTTGATTTGTGAGAATTAAAATAAGGAGGTTCCAACAATATCCCCCTTTTCGATGATCACAAATCATGACATTTTTACAAACCATGTATAAACTAAACTTAGGCATATAGAGATGAATTTAAAGTATAAATGTCTGATTAACATTTCAAATGTCAAATGTGAGATATAAAGGAATGAGGTATAATACATAAGTGTAATTAAGGTTTTAAAAGGTAAAATAAATCATATCCAAATAATGATGGAATCAAAGGATGAAAGGAGGAAATTCATACAAATAATTTTTATCAAATTATAAAATCCAAATACATAAGGTATCAAGGAATAAAATAAGGAAATTCAAATAAGTCATATATCAAAGATAAACTTGGTATCAAAGGATAACATATCAAAGGATATATAAAGAGGTATCAAATAATAGGTTGAGTGTATAGGTAAATTTTATCCATTTTACTCTAAAGATAAACTCCATCTAACTTTCTCCCCCTTCGGTATTATAAAAAAGGTAAAACAATAAACAGTAAATGAAAAGATATAAATAAGAATAGAGAGCCATGTTATTAAGCATAAATATTCATGATATTATAACCCAAAAATAGATACATGAAAAAGTACAAGAAAATCCCGTTCAAAGACTAATCTCAATGAGAGTCACTATTATCATGGGTAGAATGATCAGTTGGCCCCTTTCCCTTTCCATAGGTAGAGGGTGATGGGGATGAAGTAGAGGTAAGAAGCTCTATGATTAGAACTAGTCTAAGATGATTGGAAACTTCAACCGGAGACATACTGAAAGGATGGAACTATGGAGGTAAAAGGGGTGAAGAAGGAACATATGTGAAGGTTATCATGGAAATTTCTCTTGGATAAACTAAATATGTACCAAATACATACATAAAAGGCTTCATAAGGTTGAAAAAGTTCATAAAGTTGAAAAAGTCCATAATAATGTTCCCTCCTTGCTCCATAGTATTAAATAAATCTTTATTTTCCTCCATAAATAACATGAGAAGAGGGGTCATCACCTTAAATTGGTCAACCTATTCCTTCAAATCCCTAGTGACTGGTGAAATCCTTAGGTTTTGAACCAAAAAATTGAAATGTGAATTAAGTACATTCTTAGTATACAACCTGGAAAGATAATATTTAATGGGCTTGGTGATGGTTTCCCGATCACCTCAAGACTCATTTAAACAACTCTTACCAGTTTGTATATGTTCTCACCATGATAACTAATCTAGATCAGGTCTTCCTGATGATAAGGATATCACCCAAAAAACATGGATATCCACATAAACTATAGGCTAGATCAACTGGGAATCAACTGAAACCGGTGGAGGTGGAGCATAAGATGTTGAAGTCACTACTTTTAACTCTCCAACCTCTCCATCATAGCTAACTGGATGGAAAAAATGGAGGTTCTCATATCCTCTATCATTGATCTCAAGGTTTCAGTCTCACTAGAAAAACTATGATTCTCAATCTCAACTTCTTGAATTTCAAAATTCATCTTTGGATAAATGTGGAAAATAACTATCTCAAATAGGTGTCAGACATCAACTTCACTAAGTTGTGTAACTGGAGGTTTCTAAGACCTAAAAATGACACTAATGTATGAAATTAACCTCGATTTTATGAAATATATATATTCTTTAGATATAATATCTAAAGGTAGAAAATCAGTAGGAGGAGGAGGTGCATCAACTCTCTCATAACTATACACAACAACCTTTACAAACTCGGTTTTGATAGGTGTATCTGAAGAAAAAGCCTAAATCTCACCAACCTGACCAATATCCTCCACAAGAGATAACTTAGGATCTATCTCAAATATAACTAAAATAGTTAGTCCACCATAATTTGGTGTATTGGAGTGTTCATCATCAGTTCCATCACCATCAAAGTCAGGATAAGATCGACCAAGCACTTTAGAACCTGGTGAAGGATCCCCTTAGAGGATACCTCACTCTCTACCAAAGTAGAAAAATATTGGGAATCCCTATGATATCCAACATCTTCCTTAGAATATTTGGACTCTGAATTGTCCAAAGCAAGCTGAACATAACCTGTTAAATTCTCCCACTCATCAAGTGCAGTAACTTCTACTCTAATAGGAGATAAAACATTCGGGAAAACTCTGAACGAACTAGGCGATTTCTCCCCATCATCTGATACTCTGGTCTTTCCTTTAGAAGATTCACCTCCACCAACAAGTTTCTCTAGAACTAATATCTCTAAATATACAAATATGGATAAACCAGGACTCTCCACACTTGGAAGTATAGGTGATCCAGGTTTCTGCATAGACTTGAATGAACTAATAGATCAAATAGGAGATAGATGAATTGATTGTTTTCTAACAGCATCAACATCATCATGATCAGTTCCTCCATTATCACTATCCTCATCATCATCTCCATTAACTCAATTTACATTTCCATTCTAATCATTAGAAACATAAAAAACATCCTTATATGATTTAGAAGAATAAATTCTAATTTTCTCACCATGCGAAACTTTTGTCTCTTCTTCCTCATATCCTTCACTTAAAATACATTCTATGGAAGGTAAATAAACTGAAGAACTTGTAGGTCCAAAATTCATAGTAGTACTCTTAGGGATATCGGGGTTACTATACTCCTCAAATGAGGTAGCCACCTCCTCATCAACAACTATAAAAAATTCTTCTTCTTCTTCCTCATCAGAGTATTATACTATCTCATCTAGATCCAAGATATGATCTACTATATCTTTGGGTCTTGTAGGATGATCTATAATAATAAAATCCTCATAAAAATTATCATTATCTCTAATCTACTTATTCATCCAAGGGTTTCAACTCACTCTCATCTTTCTACAAATAACCTTAGTGAGGAAGAAACCACACTTAACTTCAGCTTCCTATTCTTCATCAACAAATCCTTTTGATTTAAGCATGGACAAAATCATATTAGGATAAATGAGATAATTGAATCTGGTGGATGAATTACACATTTCCATCATGTGTACCATGATTTATCTACAAAGGTTTATCTTATCACCTCATTTTATAAGAAAAATAAGGTATACATCTTGATATCTCATAGTATTGAAGTCCCATTCCTTGGGACATATCAAATGCTTAATAAACTTGAAAAGAATCTTGTATTATCTATCCAACTTAGTATAAGTAGGCCTTCTCAGTGTACCATCACTAGTTAGCTCCAAAAAGAAATTTTAATAACTGAAAGACTCACTGTCACTAGGTATTATACCTTTAAAATATCCAAAAATACCTTGATAAGGTACATTAAAACACTCTTTCCATTCCTTTGAATAAAAGGTAATCTTTTTTCCATCTACCATGATTCAAATCAATTCTTTATTATTGCCAAAACTAAACTCTGCATGATGTGAAAATCTATGAACCAACATTGGATAGATAGGTCTATCATTTCTAGAGTACTTATCTACCCATCCTTGGTCTTGGATCACCTTGACCACAAATGACTTACTACAAAGAGACCAATAAATATCCACTTCATTTTTAGTAACAACCAAGTAGTTTGCAAGTTTCAAGTTCCTCGACTTGATAAAAACTCATCTAGATTATCCTTTCAACTTCTTAGAAGGATACAATTCCTTAGGAGTTTACATTTCAGGCCCTTTTACTCTAATCATTGTAGTGAAATGAAGGAGAAGAAAGGGTGAAATAAGTTAAAAGGTTAGGAGATAATAAAGGTGAACCGGTTTTGGATAAGGTGTGAGAGAGTGTTTTGATTTTGGTATTTAAGACTGATTTATCATTTAGGGATTCAGAATAATAAAATATAATATTTTTTAATTAAATCACATAAAAATTTTAAGATAGAAAACTAGAAATGGTGAAAACACTTCAAAAAAATACTGGTGACTTGCTCAAGGGTGACTCGCTCAAAAGTGACTCTCAAATGGTGACTCACCAATTATGACTCACCAATGGTGAATTGCCACTAGTGAATAACCAATAGTGACTCACTAATGGTGACTCCCTAATAGTGACTCCCAATGATGAATCACCAATGGTGACTCTCTAATGGTGACTCTCTAATAGAGACTCTCTAATGGTTACACACAACAGTGTCTCGCCAATGGTGTCTCGCCAGCGATGACTCCCCAATGGTAACTCCCCAATAGTGACTCGCCAATAGATACTTTCCAACATTTTCTCACCAATGGTGAATTTCCAATGGTGACTCGCCAATGGTGACTCACCAATGGTGATTGTCCAACGGTGACTCACCAATAGTGACTTGCCAATGGAGACTCTCTAAGAGTGACTTGTCCAATGGTGGATCACCAATACTAAAAACTAACCAAAATCTATCATATCTAATTCATGTTTGATATAGATTAAATTCTCATAATTCAATGGTTTTTTAAAAATATCAGCAAGATGATGTTCATTCCCTATGAATTCGCGAGTTATATCATCCTTTTGGAAATTATCTCTCAAAAAGTAATGTCTTAAATCAATATGATTTGTTCTATAATGAGATACATTATTATTAGAAAATTTTACCACACTTATGTTGTAACAATTTATAGGGACATGTATGAATTGATATCCATAGTCTAGTAATGTGTGTTTCATCCACAAAATTCATACATAGAAACTCCCTGCATCTATATAATCATCTTCAGTAGTATACAGTGAAACAAATTTTTTTTCTTACTACACCAATATAATAGAGACCTTCCCAAAAGATGACATGTTCTAATGGTTTATTTTCTATATAAATTTTAACCATAAAATTTTAAATTTGAATAACTTTATAATTCTGATGCTTTTCCTCTAGGAAAAAATAGACCTAAATTAGTTGTATATTTGACATATTTGAATTTTTTTTAATGAAAAGTAAATGATATTCTTTAGGTTTTGATATAAAAATATGAATAAATGCACACACTAAACATAATATCAGATCAGTTGGAAGTTAAGTATAAAAAACTTCCAATCATACCTCTGTAATCAGTTTAATCCACTAGCTTTCTAGCTTCATCTATATCCAACTTAAAGGTGGTACTCATGGGGGTATCACTACTTTTAATTCTATCTATACCACAACTTTTTAAAACTTCTTTAGTGTACTTTCTTTGATTTAAAATACTTTCATTTTTATTTAAATTTTTTTGAAAACCAATAAAGAATTTAAGTTCACCCATTAAACTCATTTTAAATTTATTTTGCACCATGTTTGAAAAATCAGTACATAATAATTTTTAGAAGATGAAAAATATAATATAATCAACATAGATTCGAACTAATAAAACATATTTTTTAATTCTTTTTATGAAAATATTAAGATCGACTATACCTTTCGAAATACATTTAGAAATCAAGAATGAACTGAGCCTATCATACCAATCCCCAAGAGCCTATGTTAAACCACATAAATATTTAGTTATTTTGAAATCATGATTTAGACAATGAGAATTTTTAAATCCAAGGGGGTTTTCAATGAAAATATCCTCAACCATATAAACATTTAATAATGCACTTTTGACATCCATCTGATATAGTTTGAAATCAAAATGTACTATATGGGAAAGCAGTATTCTACAAGCTTCAAGTCTAGCTACTAGTGAAAAGGTTTTTTCATAGTCAATACCTTCTTCTTGACTATATCATAGGGCAACCAACCAAGCCTTATTGCTTACTATGGTTCTCGGCTCATCGACTTTGTTCTTAAAAACCCACTTAGTACCAATAGTCAGAGTGTATTTAGGTCTAATTACAAGTTATCAATATTTATTTCTTTTAATATAATTATGTTTATATTGCATTTACATGAATTCATCATTAATTACATAATTGAAATTCTTAGGTTCAAGTTGTGACAATAATTCTTTATATTCAATATGATTCATCAGATAAGATCTAGTTTGTGTACCTCTAACTAGGTCTCCAACCACCACATCTAGAGTATCATATATATGAGTCCTAATAGATATTAGAAAAGAAGGTCTATAAATATCAGGATCATCTACAGGTTCAAGTTCAGGTTTTTCCTCATAATTGTATGATTTTTATGCTTGTTTTACAGAATTTTCAGAAGGTTTGACATTAATTTCCAAAACTGAAAAATCATCATCAAGGTTTTCTAAATAGGTCTTAAGCTCATGTGGATCTGTCTCATCAAATTTGGCATGAAAATATTCTTCTAAAGACTTGGTTATTTTATTAAACAACCTATATGATTTACTAGAAGTTGAATAACTAATAAAAATTCCTTAATCACTCTTGGAAGAAAATATTTCATGGTTATACTTAGTGTTAAGAATAAATAATTTGAAACCAAAAACTATAAAGTAGTTAACCTTTGAATTTTTACTATTCCATAATTCATAAGGGGTTTTATTTAGGAGGGGTTTAATAAAAACTCCATTAATTACATAACAAGAAATATTCAGATCCTCTTCCAAAAAATGAACATGAAGGTCATACTCATTAACTGTAGTTTATGAAATATTTTTAAGGTTCCTATATATTCTTTCTACAACACCATTCTGCTATGGGGTCTTAGAAGTAGAAAAGATATTATTATAGCCATTTTATGAGCAAGAAGATTCAAAAATTTGATTTTCAAACTCATGAACATGATCAATTATTAAGGTATTAATCCTAAGTCCACTAAGATTTTCTACTAATTTAGCATACTTCATAAAATAAGAACAAGATTCAATTTTTTGAGAAAAGAAGAATAAAAAAGTGTTACTCGAAAAATCATCTAAAAGGATATAAACATAGTGATTCCCATTTATACGATAAATTCTATAAGGTCCAAACAAGTCCATGTGAACCAACTCCAGGGGTTGAGAAGTTTAAACTTATTTCTTCCATTTTAATGATATTTTGTGTTATTTTCTATTTTGACATGGGTTACACAATTTATCATTTAGGAATTATTGTCTAGGAATATCTTTTAATAACCCTTTCCTATTAAGATTTATAAGTGACTGAATATTGGAATGGCCTAGTCTCATATTCCAAAACAAATATTCTTTGTGAAATTCACTTAGTCAATAAATATTTTAAGAAAATAAAGAATCTAAATTAACAGCATAAACATGATCATTTATCAAGGAATTAAATACTAAATAATTTTTAGAATAAAAAAATTTCAAGAATTATTTTTAAACAACTCATGAAAACCATCATCACATAGTTGTGGGATAATAATAAGAGTTTACAATAAAATATATACAAATAATACTTTAGAAATTAAAAACGAGTTAAATTACCAATTTATCCAAGGCCAATTAGTTTTCCCTTTAGCATTGTCACAAAATGTGACATGTCCACCATATAATTTTATCAAATTATTAAAACATGAGTAATATATAGACATGTGTCTAAAACAACCACTATCTTGGTACCATAGGTTATTACTGGAGCTCTCCAGCAAGTTTCCTACAAAACAAATTTTACACCAAAAATGATTTTTGTACCCACATATTATTGGATCTAGAAATATTAGTAATTAAAGATTTAGGAACCCATAATTGATTAATTGATTTCCTATAAGTATATTTTAAAATTTTTGAAATAAAAACTTTGTTGGGTCCAGATGAATAAAAACTAGAAGAATATTTTCTAGAACTAGAACTAGGAATGAAATTGTTATCGACAATTCTACTCTATCTAGGTTGGTACCCTATACCATTAGTTTACTTAGGAGAACTATGTTTTCCAAAATTTTTAGTAAGAGTGTTTATAACATTATTGAATCTTTCTAAATCCTTTTTAAGTTTCTAATTAGAAAATTTCAATTCATTGTTATCTTTTAATAGTTGATAATTTTTTACCTTTTAAACATAAAGGTAAGATTTAAAACTAGCTGTTAAAGCATAATGTTTCTATAAAGTCTTATATTTATCCCTAATATCATTAAAAATATCTTCAAACATGTTGTAGTATTAGAAAACCTCCTCATTATACATATTTACATCATTATGTTCATATCCAGAATGATTAGAAATATGTTCAAGAGAAGAAGTAAAATCATTGGATACCTTAGATATGTTTTCCATAATACACATGTTAGATTTTTCATTATTTTGTTTTTGGGTAGTTTCTGAATCACTCAAACTATCATCATAAGAACTTTAAGTTTATTTCATTGCTTTCTTGTTCTTGTTATACTTATCATCATACTTATTTTCATATTTAAACTTAAGAAATCCAACTTTGACATACCCTTTCCTTTTTCACTCATAAAATATGATCTAATTTGAAGCATCATCTCTATTACAATAATTCCTATAGTTTCCTATATTTTCATATTTACCATTGTAGCTTGGTTTTGTAAATTATTTATTATTCTTATAAAAACTCTTGAATATTTTTTCCAGATGATCCATATCTTCTTAACTAGTTTTAGGTGATTCTTCATCACTTGAAATTTCAGCTTGAACTTTATCCTTTTATTTTTAAGTAGTGGGTTTGAAGACTATTGATTTTATTTTTGGTTCATCCGCATATTTTATGTTGATTTTTAGTTCTTCCTCATAAATAATTAGTTTTCCAATCATCTTCATGATAGGTAGCTTACTTAAATCACACTATTCCCTAATTGAGATTGATGCTCCTCTCAATATTTATAGTAGGAACCTCAATAGTCACATCACTTTGTCTTTATCAAAAAATAGGATTACCCAGTGAGTGCATTGTATTCATGATCTCATTGAACCTGAGATACATTTTAGAAATGGTCTCATCTATCTTCATTTTAAATATATCATATTTAATAGTATATGTATTTAAGAATATTTATTTCACATTTGATTTTACTTAAGGAGAAATATCTAAAGTATCATATATTTTAAAAGCAGTTGTCCATGAAGATATTCTATTGAATTCTTCATCATCCAAAGTACAATAAATAGAATTCACAGCTTCATAGTTATTATTATAAGTAGCTTGTGTAGGACCATCCGATGTATTTCTAGAAGGTTTAGGTATTTCAAATTTTTCTATAATAATAGTCCAAATTTAAGAACCCATGCTCTCAATATGCATTTTCATCTTGATTTTCCACTAAGCATAGTTATTTCAATTAAATAAAAAAGGTATGTTGGTAGCAGAACTTTCTTGTATATTACCCATAAAGAATTAAATTTATTACTATTAAAAATTTAAGATATTTAAAAAAAACTAAAATCACATTTAAAAAATAACCAAAAAACCTTTGATACCAAATGTTGGTCACAGTGAGTAACTCAATAGGGGTGGGTGAATTGAGTTACCAATATTTTTTTTGTTAAAAAAAGTTCAAATAAAATCCCACAAAAAAATTAAATTCAACATGTTAATCACAATATTAGTTTAAAATATGTTTTATATTTTAAAAGATTTATGAATGCTTGATTAGTTCCCAGTTAAAATAATATAGAAAAATACATTATCTTTTGAGATCAATTTACTAAAAAAATCCATCTAAAAACACTAGTTAATACAAACTATCAAAGTAACAATTTTGTTTAAATATTAAAACTAAACATATTTGAAAAATCTTAGAAATAAATAAAATAAAACTAAATCACACAATGGAATAAACAAGGGGTTTAGTATCAAGATAAGACCTAATCACATTCACTTGGAAATCACCCACTTCAAAAAAGATTATATAAAAATAATCAGATCCACAACTTGGATTGGGTACACCCCTAAAAACATAGTTTTCTAGGCACAAGGCCTCTTCCACACTTATACGTGGGAAGTAAAACTAAATAGTCAACACATTGGACTCTTCCATAAATACCATGGGTAAACAGATGAAAATAAATTGAAGAGAATACCTAGTATTCTATAATTCTAGTGCAGGAGTCGGTGCATGTTGATAAATAGATAAAACAAAACACTTCTAAAAAATAATAGAAAATAATAGAAAGAGTAAAAAATAATATATAGAAAAGGTAATTTTCCTCAGGAAATAGTGATTTAGATGCTTTAGTGTCCTCAGATGTGGCTTGGTGAGGAGCTCAAACTATTTATCTAAATGTTGTGGTGAAACAGAGTGTCAAAAATATCTATTTTCTCTATATTTTATTAATGATCTTGATCTTTAATAAGTTCCACACTTTCATATTTGAAATTTATTAGGTATATAGAGTGTAGTATCTTGTGTAATTATGCTTTCTGTGTTCAAAAATTATCTCACTTCTTGATCATGAACACACCACACCACGCGCACAAGGGAGTCTTCTGCAAAATATAAAGCACTGCATGCATTCGTTGAAGAATAATCATTGAGATATTATATATCCTCATAATGAAACTTTATATTTAATGAATCAATGTAATATTTAATAAAATAATCATAAAATAACCATCCGCCTTTATTTAATTAATATAGTTTTAGGGAGCATTTTTTCAAATTTAGGAAGAATAACGATGGTAGCTCTTCTAGTGGTGACTCATTTCTGGCGATGAATAATATCTGGTGGTGACTCATGTATGGCAGTGAGTAATGTATGGAAGTGATTCAAGTATAATGGTGAATTGATATGATAGTGAGTTAATATAGTGGTGACCCATGTCTGGCGGTGAGTTAGTCTTGTGGGGAATCAGTCGGTGACAAGTCAGTTTGAAAGTGACTCATTTGAACTAACAGTGACTGAAGTCTAGTGGTGAGTCATTTTGAGATGGTAGTGAGTCATTTCTAGTGGTGAATCATTTGAACCAATGATGAGTCATGGATAAAAGTGACTCATATCTGGCGGTGATTCAATATATAGGTGACTCATTTGAACCAATAGTGAGTTATGTCTAACGGTGACTCATGTTGAACTAACAGTGAGTAATTTGAACACTTAGCCAAATTTTCATCAATTTTCTTTATAAAATAAAATTTTATCACAGAACATAAAATTAATTAGTAACATAATAAACATGATTTTTTATCATTAAAATAAGGAGGTTCCAAGAATTATTTTTTGACGTTTCCTTTATTTTGAATTAATTTTTATTTATACAGTCAATGTTTTAAAGTTCATATAGATTTTATTTATACTATATTTAATGTGCATAATATTTTTCAAGTTTAAATGTTATGTTTTAAATTAATAAAGTTTGTTCCATGTAAATTATATTTTTTTGATATATTATTTATTTTTTTATTTTCAACCATTTATTATATGTTTAATCCATATTTTATGTTTCATTTAGATTGGTATTATAGTTTATATTTTTTAGGCTTCTAAAGTAGCCTACTTGAAACATAATAATATTTCATGAAGGTGACTTTGAAAGCCTATAAGATATAAACTATAAGACCAATCTAAATTAAAATTAAAACATTTATTAAACATAGATGAAATGGTTGAAAATATATATTTTTTTTGTAAAAAATATTGATGAAAAATAATTTCAATGGAATAAAATATTATTGTTTCAAAACATAACATTTTTACTTAATTTTTTTTACAACAAAATTTTTGTGTGTAGATTATTTTTTTTATTTTTTTATGTTCCTTTTATTTTCAATTAGTTTTTATTTGCACAGTCAATGTTTTAAATTTCATATAGATTTTGTTTGAACTATATTTTATGTTCTAAAATTTCCATATAAAAGAAATTTGAAATTAGTAGGTAACTCTAAATTCTTATAAAATATAAATTATAATTCAGTTTTAAATAAAATTTATAATATACACTCAGAAGACATGTCAATATGACATGTGATAATATTGAATAAACTAAATAAGAAGTTCTTAGAAAATGATACTCCTTAAAAATATACGTTACAAAGTGTGAACTGAAAAAATGAGCTTAAATTTTACTTAAATAACATAAAAACAACCTTAGATTGATTTTTGAATTATAGGAACTGACAACATGTCAAACCGAGATGTATTTTGATCGAGATGGGTGAAAATGAAGTTTCTGTAATTTAAAATGATGAAATTTGAGTTTTATGGTTAAAATAATAAAAAATCTATGATTGATGTAAAATATTATAAAAACTATCTTAGAATTATATTTGACATGTGAAAATATATGGCATGTCAATCTAACATGCGATGTGCTAGAATTGACTAAATAAGCAGTTCTTAAAAAATGAAGCTCTTTAAAAATATGCCTAATTGAGTGAATGCCAAAAATATGAGCTTAGACAGCTATTAAATCATAAAAAAAAACCATAGATTGATTTTTGAATTTTAGAAACTGGAGACACGTCAAACCGAGCTATTGTTTTCCTGAGATGACTAAAAATGCAGTTTTAGTAATTTCAAATGCTAAAACATACATTTGAGGGTTAAAAACATCAAAAACAATATCCCCTTGATGTGAAATATTATGAAATCAATATTAAAATTATATTTTAATTGTGAAAAAATATGAAACATCAATCTGATATGCGATGCACTTGAATTGACTAAATAGGAAGTTCTTCAAAAATGATGCTGTTTAAAAACATGCGCTATAGAGTGAAAACTAGTAAAATGAGCTTGGATTTCTCTGAAATCATAGGAAAAAAATCATAGATTTATTTCTTAATTTTATGAACCTAAGGCACATCAAACCAAGGCATCATTTACATGATATGATCGAAAGCACAATTTTAGTAATTTAAAATGCTAAAACATGCATTTGATGATTAAAACTATCAAAACCAATCAACAAATGACCTGAAATATTATAAAAAATTTCTTAGAATTATATATGAAATGTTTGAGTAGACAGAGCATTAATCTGACATGTGATTTTGTCAAACTAACTAAATAAGGAGTTATTCTAAAATGATGGTCTTTAAAAACATGCACTACTGATTGAAAGCTATCCAAATGAGCTCAGATTGCTGTAAAATCACAAGAAAACAACTATATATTAATTTTTTAATTTTAGAAACTGATGGCATTGCAAACTGAGGTTTTTTCCCTAAAATGATAGAAAAAGAAGTTTTAGTTATTTAAAACACTAAAACTTGCATTTGACGGTTAAAACCATCGAAAATGATCTCCAATTGATGTGAAATATTATGAGAGATATATTAGAATTATATATGATGTGTGAAAGTAGACTACATGTCAATTCGACATGAAATGTTCTTGAACTTACTAAATAAGGTGTTCTTCAAAAATGAAGGTCTTTAAAAACATGTTCCACTGAGTGAAAGATGACCAAATGAGCTCATATTACTTCAAAATCATAGGAAAACAAATATAGATTGATTTTTAAATTTTAGGAACTAATAATGCATCAAACTGTGGTGTTTTTTCCCAAGATGAATGAAAACATAGTTTCAGTAATTTAAAACCTTAAAATATGTGTTTAATGGTTAAAAACATTGAAAACGGTCTCTAATTGATGTGAAATATTATGACATTAGTCTTAGAATTATATTTGATATCTGAGAGTAGATGACATGTCAATTTGAGTGATGCGATTAAATTGACTGAATAAAGAGTTCTTTGAAAATTACCATATTTAATAACATTCTCTATAGAGTGAAATCTTGAAAATGAGCTCGGATTGCTGTGAAATCATTAAAAAACAATTTTAGATTTATTTTTGAATTTTAGGAACTGACAACATGTCAAACTAAGGTTTTATTTTCCCAATACAACCAAAAACTCAGTTTCAGTAATTTAAAATAAAAAAACATGCATTTTATGGTTAAAACTATAGAAATAGATATCCAATTGATTTTAACACTTAGGTAAGATATCTTATAAATATATATTATGCATGTGAGTAGAAAGCGTGTCAATCTGACACGCGTTGTGATCGAACTGACTAAATAAGTAGTTCCTCAAAAATGATGGTTTTTAAAAACATTCACCACTGAGTGAAAGCCATCTAAATAATCTTATATTTATATTAAATCACTGGACAACACTCATATATTGATTTTTTAATTTTAGGAACTTAAGACACATAAAATAGAGGTGTCGTTTTCTCAAGATTACCAAAAAAGTAGTTTCAGTAATTTATAATTCTAAAACCTACATTTTATGGTTTAAACCATTGAAAAAAATCTCAAATTTATGTGAAATATTATGACATCCATATTAAAATTATATCTGTCTTGTGTGAGTAGATGACGTATCGATCTGACTAGCGATTTCCTCGAATGGTCTAAATAAAAAGTTCTTCGAAAATGACGATCTTAAAAAACATGCACCATTAAGTGAAATATAGTCAAATGAGATTAGATTACTATGAAATCATATGACCACAACCTTATATTTATTTTATAATTTTTGGAACTGACAACATGTCAAACTGAGCTATCATTTTCCTAAGATGACTGAAAACACAGTTTTGGTAATTTAAAATGATAAAATGTGAATTTTATGATTAAAACCATTGAAAACAATCCCAAATTGATGTGAAAAATTATGATAGATATCTTTGAATTATATATGACATGAGCGATTAGATGACACATCAATATGACATGTGATGTGCTTAAACTGACTAAATAAGCAGTTCTTCAAAAATTACAGTCTTTAAAAATGTGTGCCGCTGAGTGAAAGCTGGGTAAATGAGATTAGATTTCTATGAAATCATAGGAGAAAAACTGTAGATTTATTTTCCAATTTTTGGAAATGATGGTGCATCAAAATGAGGTTCTATTTTTCCAAGACAACCAAAAATGTAGTTTCAGTAATTTAAAACACTAAAACATGCATTTGACATTTAAAACCATCAAAAAATATCTCCAATTGATGTGAAATCTTTTGAGAGTTGTCTTATATTTATATATGAAATGTGTGAGTCGATGAAGCATCAATATGGCTTGTGATTTTCTCAAACTAACTAAATAAGTAGTTATTTGAAAATGACGGTCTTTAAAAATATGTTTTTAAATAATAAATAACCCCAATGATTATTGATTAATATATATTATTATACATTATTAAAATTTTGAAGTAAGTGAAATTTAAAATTAATAAGTCATTAATGTCTATGTGTATGTAAGTGTCCTCAGTCCCACACCTCGACTCTCAGATAGTACGCCCATATCAACTAGTCAGTTTTGCAGGTTCTTGAGTGTGCTCAGCTATAGGTCCAGGTGCAATGTCTTCATCTGCAGGTCCACGTGTGATTTCCTCAACAATGGGTCTAGTAGTATAACTAAAACCAGTATCCCATCCACTCAGTTTCTATATAAGAAACTAGGAGGTAGTTGGATTAGGGTAATAAAAACTACTAAGTGGAAGCCCCAACCGATGCCCCAATCTGAGGAATGTTTCACTATAGGATCTACATATGGAATAGGGGTCACAATATCAAACACAATGGAATAACTGATGTCCCAATCTGAAGAAGTGTATGTGGGGAATTTCTCAAATGATTCCATGTATGATGAGTAAGGTCTAGTTAGTGAGTGTGTAGTGGTGACCCACTCTAAAGAAGGGTGTGTGGTGAATGTCTCAGATGATTCCACGTTTTATGAAAAAGGTGTAGTCGGTGGTTGTTTAGTCATATCTGAAACCATTTGAGAAGTGGTAATAAATAAAAAATGTCAGCATGAAGGTCATTCCTCATCGATTTTAGATGGATTGAGCATGAACTGAGGTGTAATGGGATGAGGGAGAGTAGAACACTTTTACTACAAAGAGATTCTCTCAATACTATGTAATGCATTTGTCATCGGCTAAAGCACTAAACTCAAATCATAAAAAATGAATGAATCTTGTGTCTTGAGAGTAATCATATCATGAACCTGATCGATCCCATCACTCTGAAAGTAAAAACATTAAACAAGAGATTAAAAAATTATTAATAAATAACCAATAAGTGTAATAAAATTAAATTACCAAGGTATAATATGACCCTCCAAGCCGAGTGATAAATCATATAGTCACTCACATATACCAGAGCATGTACTTAGTGCTGGGGCCATGATGAAGACATCTTCCAACATATCTAGTGACATAATACTAATCATGTGAATCCCACAAGTATATATATGGATTGTTTATAATATTCCAATCTTGATCCGATTTTCCTATAAGTCAAATATTGTGCAGCTCTGCAACCTATCTCAGTGGCCCAAAAAATGTGCTGTCGATATCTAAACTACCTCATGACCTTATCAGGTTGGTTCCACTCAACAATATGAAAATGGATTAGTGGCACCATAATAGTATAATGATGTAGCGCCACTGTAAAATAATCCAGAAGATATCCAAAAACCTCATCTGTATATTCCATTCAATAAATTTACATAGAGTGAAATAAAATTTACCATTCATTAAACAAAGAACTAAAAATTATTTCAATAGTGATTCGTCCATACCTCGTCAATGGAAATATGATCAAACAATAGATGGTAATATGAAATGGAATGTGCAGTGGTATATAAATATGTCTTTGAGTGTCTCCACCTAATAATTTCAAGTAAAAAAAATTCAGAAATTATATAATTAGCATATGATATTTAAATAAAAGTGTGTATTAAACTTTTAAAGTACCTAAGAGAAAAAAATAACCATATTCAATGAGTCAAATGGTACATTAGATACAACTCAAGGTACAAGTGTAGGGAATCATATCCATTCCCACACTTGTAATAATAAACAAAAAGCACCTATCTCCTTCACCTTCATGCATTATGACCTGCACAACTCTCCATACAGACATGTGACATCCTGAACCCCAACTATACTTCTTAGCACACTCAAAATATCCAACCAAAGGTAGATGCATTAGATGAACATATGATCCAAAGTGACCTGGAAATAAAGTACTTCCAATCAATCTTAAAATATATGTTCATGGATATCTCTATAATGTCACTTCATCCGCATCTGGATCAATGAGGATGAAAGGGGTGTCAGCCAAGGCATCTGTAACTTACCACCTCTTAGGGTCCCTAGGGTTTCTGGTAATGGTAAGCCTAAATATATGCGAAAAATGTAATCCCAAATTTATATCATCGGACCTACAACAACATCCCCATTGATTTGAAGACCCAATAATATAGAGACATCTTGTAATGTAATCGTCATATCCCCCTGAGGCATAGGAAATGTATGCGCCTCTGGTCTCCATCGCTCAACCAAAGTAAAAATGTGTAAACTTCCAATAGTTATATACCCAAACATGATCAACCCATAGAACATATATTAATGATAATAAGGTATGGTAGGATCTGGTGGTATCTCTTGGTAAACGTTATGGGACCTATGGACTTTCAATATCCACTCTTAACCACCATCTTATAAATATCGTGATATGTGATCACTCTGTGCAGTAAGAAGAGTTGGATACTTGGGGATTGGATATAGATGTGCAGAATCAATATATGTAGATGGATAACTAAATGATAAATATATACATATATTTTAATTAATATATATGTTGAGTGGAACAATAAATAAGATAATTAAATTCTTCATCTGATAAACCATTATACATGGAAAGTAAAACAATTACAATAATCAACCCATAATTAAAAAAATCAAGTAGGGCGTGATGATGAACCCTCCATGCTATCATTCTGAGGACACTATCTATGATTATGTCCATCTTCCCTTCACCTACCACATCATTGATTCATCCATTTCTCCTGATTCCAATCCTTTTAATTTATCATACCTGTATATTTTGGATGAAGTTTTTCACACAACCATGATGGATTTGGAACAACAATTGGAAGATTCATAGGGGAATTTAATATTTATACATCTCATATTGGGATCCAATATATGTTTTAGAAATTATGCAATGTGTTGAGTCTATACAATGGATCAACATAAATCTCCCATGAGAGGTGAATACGAGAACATGTTTCAAGTACATGATAGCAAGGAATCTTGTATGCTTGGAATTGACCACATTCACAGGTGAAATTATCAATAAAAACATTCATCACCCGACCATCCTGACCCTCTTCAACTTTAACCCAACTTCCCATCTTGTGAAAATGACGCACCTAGTATGATGTGGCATGGGTTTTTGTAACCTCAAAATCGTTTCTAAAATGTTTCAAGTATCTATGACCCTATTATAGTTCTTTATAGAAATCTTATGATTTTTCAACAAAGTATTTGATGCATCTATAAAATGTGTTAGAAATAATACCCATGATTGGTAATTTTATAATCCGTTTTAATATATTGCCAATCTATTGAAAAATGTTTTCTTTATTGTGATCATATATATTCCATTCATAAAATTCTAATGACCATTTCTTCTTTGGGATGTATATCATGTACTTTTAGATATCCTCATTTATTACTATTATTTCTTCTAGTATTTGAAGGAAAAATTATTTTCTTGGTTTGTATGATGTAAAGGCATGTAAGAAAATTTAAATATGATCCCATTTATATAAAATAACCATAAGTATTGAATGTATAGAAAATGTGATCTAATACATTATTTGATAATTTATTTTTTCATGTTTTCATTGTAAAGACCCGTAAAATTCAAGGGAAATTTTTTCTTAATTTTCTTTGAGATTTTACAAGAACGCAGTTTCTGACGGAACCTGATTCCGAGACCCGGTGTGCCCGGAATCAATTTCCAAAGTTTAGCTCGGGTACGTTCAGTGAATGAACGAGCGGGAATTCCTATCTTTTGAACCGGTGCTCCGAATCAAATTCCGAGGGCACCGATGGAACAACAACGCCGATATTTGCTTATGAACGCCTATTCCGGAGTTTCTTTTACTCGAGAGAAGTTGATAAAAATTGTGGAAGTTAAAAATAAAAATTTAACAACAATTTTTATTTTACTCTAAGTGTTTAATCCTTTGAAAGGATGTTGGGTAACTACCCAACCTCCCTTGGGAGGTTATGAGGGTGGTGGGGCCCACATGAACCCCACCCCTTCATATCCTCTAACCCCCTCAACTCACCATTAATATTGTTAACTTAAGTTAATAACTTATGACATTAATGTAGTGAGTTTAATGTGAGTTTTTGAAATTCAAACTCTTGAATTTCAAAATCCATGTTGAGTTAATAAATTCAGTGTGGCTTAATTTATTTTGGGTTAGTTCCTTTCTTGCTTGAGAGGACTTGGGGGGAAAAAGAAGGCAAGGAGCTTAGAGATCATCTTCTTCATCTTCGACGAAGAACGCGAAGAACGAATGATTCCCAACGAAGAACGCTGAGCCCTCGGAGACCGTTTACCGCGACGCCATACCCACGATGCGCCACCCTTCGTTCTTCTTCCCACGTCAAAGGAAGGGAGAGGACGTTCCATCTCGGACAATCTCCGTCAACGTATTCGAATCCTCTTTCCGTGACGGTTTCTCCGCGACGAAAACCTCGTTCAAGCCACACTCGAGGTAGGGGGTTTACGTGTTTTCCTTACGTTATTCTCTTCCGTCTTTTATCCGTGATATTTGGTCCGCATGATATCAGTTAATAGAAGGAGTCTGGACCACACAAACATGGCCATCCCCCTCCCTTATTGTTTTTCTTGTTGTTGCAGATCGAATGAAATTGACGCGGTACCGTCGCACCGCGCGGGATCGAGTGGCAAGGATGCGCGACATCGTCACGCCACGCGGGATCGACCGACAAGAATGCACGACATCTTCACGCCACACATTCAAATTTTAAACTCTCGTGCGTGGGTATTTGATTGCAAGGTGTTCGTACAATTTATTTTGGATAAATTATACCCTCGTCATGATTAAAACCATGTGTTTATTATTTTCCAATTGATAACACCTAACGCGGAGGATGCGGACCGAACAAACACGACCCGACAACCCTCCGCAGCTTGTTTACCGATGTGCGGATCAACGGACGAAGACGAAGCAGGACGCTATGGAGTTTGAATCCCTTCGTAGTGAAGGTAGGGTCTCGGGAGGACCGTTGGCGAAGACGACAGGAGAAACGGACCACCGGAGCGCGTCCGGTGGTCCGCGGAAGGCGGTGGCGGCACGCCACGCCGACGCAGCGGCGACGGCGTGCTGTCGGAAGGCTGGCGACGGCGGTTCGCCGCCGGCTTCAATCAACGACGATGGGGGGGGGGGGGGGGCACCCCGCTCCGCGACTTCCGCTCGGCCGCGCCGGCCGAGCCGCGGCTGGCCGGTTGGGCCGGGCCCGGGTCGGGTCGACCCGGTTCGGGCCGACCCAGGGGGGGTCGGGCCGGGCCCAGACCCCCCGTTTTCGGACCCTCTTTGGCCTTTTGCCCATATCTTGAGCTGTAGAACTCCGATCGACACACCATCAGTGGAGATGTGATCCTTGGATCGAAACGGTCGTTTCAGTATATCACACTCAAAGTTTCGGAACACTTTGGGTTCGGCCGGGTTGGTTCGGATACGAAACCAACCGGGCCCACGGAGCGGAAACACTTATATCTTGAGCTCCGGACGTCCGATTGACGTGCCGTCGACTTTGATGGATTCATCTAAGTGAGACGGATCTTTTGGCTTACTCTGTTCGAGGTTAGGATGCCATCGGAGTGCGGTCGGGTTGGTTCGCTCACAAAACCAACCGGGCCCCTGGAACGAAAAAGCCAATAACTCACAGACCGGGCGTCCGATTGACGCGCCGTCTGTTGTGTTGAGACCCCTATGACGAGGCGGTCCTTTGAGATACTTCTTCATGGGACTTTGAGATACTTAGAGTATCGACTTGTAGCTCGTGGAGTGGACCCTCCCGGAGACTAGCGTGAAGAGTACGAAGACCGTGTAGCCAGATGAGACCTGACGACTGCTTGACCGACTCGACTTGGAGTGAGTCGACTAGCCCAGTGGACGGAGCGCCCAGTATTTGGCGGCAGACCCACAGCGGACGGAGCGCCTGGTAGTTGGCAGCAGACCTGCGGTAATCGACCGGAGGAGTACCTCTGTAGGCTATTAGGGGGAGCGCCCGGTATTTGGCGGCAGGCCCACAACGGATAGAGCGCCCAGTATTTGGCAGCAGACCCGCGGTACTCGACAGGAGGAGTACCTCAGAGACTTGGATTAGTGAGCAGTACCTCGGAGTCGTGACAGGACCACTGTACACTCTAGAGACGGGGATCTTCAGCAGTTACAGTTTCGATAATGAAAATCCTGGTTTGAGCTGAGTCTATGACCTTTGTGTTTCCTCATGATTGAGATGGGTTACTTGATAACTTAGGTATATGTATGGGCATATACCTGGGTAGTGGTTATCCGTTGAATTCATAATCCTTGTGTTTACTCATGATTGAGATGGGTTACTTGATAACTTAGGTATATGTATGTGCATATACCTAAGTAGAGGTTATCTATTGAGATCTTCTTTGTGGTTATCCTTGTTGGTTTAGGTGAGACCTTGAGGGTCTCCGGGTCCCTACTGAGTATCGTTATACTCACACCTACACGGGCTATGCCCGCACCTCATTGTGTTGGTTGTAGATGACGGGCAGTGCTGACGGAGGCCGAGTGTTTGAGGACTAGACTGTACCCGGAGGTGGACTACACGACGAGTCAGTATCCGGAGGTGGACTTCATGACGAGACGACACTCGGAGGAGGTTGACGAGCGAGAGCGTTGTGGAGGCTATCTTTACCTACCTTTCAGGTAGGATCCGTGGTGGACGATCCAGGAGCTGCGCCATCTGTACCTACCCTTCAGGTAGGATCCGAGGAGGACGACCCAGGAGCCACTTCCGTCCTTCCAGCTGTTGTCTTTTTCTATTGTACTTTGTTCAATTGTAGTTTTACTTTCATTTGGGTTTGTATTCTGGCCCATTTACCTTTCAGCACTTCTCTTTGTACTTAGTGTTTTATTTTCGCTTGTACTCTGTGGTGTTTTGTTTACTTTTATAAAGGAAATTCCTTCCCAGTTATCAGGATTTGAACTTCCCAGTTATCGGGATTTACTCCTTTGGTGCTAGTCGTCAGCCCCTGGCCTATGGAAGGCGGGCTTGGGGTAGTCACGGCACGGGCCCCGTGCACGGGTCGTGACAGTCATCATGAAATTTTTTCTGTACATTACTAGAAATATGTCTCACATAATAATTATGGTAGGCCTGGGTTGTATCCAACCAATATCCTCAATATTAAATACTTATTTCATAGAATGATGATGATTTGAAATAAGGCATATCCCATGCCTATTGGTGACATAACACACATAAAATATAGAAACCAACTCCATGAGTATAGATTCTCCTTCTATATTATTGAAAATGTGAGCGGCATAAGGCATCTATTTCCAGCTTGAGTGGAAACAATAAAGATAAATCCATTATAATTTACATATATAAAATTTCTATCAAATTTTATGAATTGTTTGTAGTGAGGGAATGATGTGTTTCATGGAATTAATGCCCATAATATCTGATGAAATTGGATTTTTTCTGCAGAGACGCGATCGTTCACCACATACTCTACTATTTAAAATTGATAAACAACCTAACCAGTTTGAACCAATAGATCGATTAAATAAGGATACACCTGAAACGATGTTTCCCAATTGCTATAAACCTTATCAATATATTTATTCTTGGTAATCCATGACTTCTTGTTTGAGATTTTATATCTAGACTCATTTTTTATGCATTCGTGTATTAACTCAACACAAACATCCTAATCAACTCTGATAATACTAAAAATAACATAACATATGAATGTTATGTTGAGGAGTCTATCATATTGTGTCATCCTTGCATTAAAACAAGTGTGTGGTCTTGGATTTTTTTTAGTTTTCCAAAATTTGATTTTTGGAAAAGATTATATCGCAACCACATATTGCATGTGCCACCAAAATGTTTACATTTTATAGAAAATTTTGATCTTGTAGACTCATCTATGAGATAAATATAATGTCTCATCACATGTTTATACTTTATAACTATATGTAATTCCTCTTTTATCTCAAATTTTCTTCCAACATACAATTTATCATCAATACTCCCAATATTTCTTTGTTGTAAAATATCTGGGAACTTAGTTATTGGTGTCACTGCATCCCAATAAAACTCAGGAACCACTAGTGTAATATAATTTTATGTTTTCAGTAGTCATGCATGTTTTTTGGATCATTGGATGGAATTATATCATATTCTCCATCAGATAATTCCTCATCCTCCAAATGATCTTCATAGGCATCATTGATCGCACCCATATGTGGATCAGGTATAACAACATATGTTCTAGGAAAAACTAAATGTGATTTATTTTGAAATCTTTGACATGATATACATGTATTTTCTTCACCTGATCCACCTTGAAAACAATTTTAGATGTAAACATATACCCCTCACCAAATCCACCATCATCTAACATGTTTTTTTCGATTTGAGTGGTGTATTCAATTTTACTAACATTAATATACAATTCCATCACACTAAGTATTCCATGCTCCCGATATGTATCATAAGAAAGTATCAAATATTCTTCATTGACCAAATGATGATGCGTGTAATATAGATTATCTTGAATTTGAGGAAATCTATAAACAATAGATGATATACACTAATTCCCAAAAAACTTTTATTGATCATGAATTTTATTGTTAAATGCATTCATCGTATCACATCTAGTAATATTTACTAATCTTACAGGACCACCAATATATGATATCCCATGATCATCGTCTATTATTTCACCTTTATGATATAAAAATGCACACAAATATTTGTCTATATTTCTAAAACTGTTAATTGAAATATAATTTCAGGTTAAATATACAAACAAAAATTTTCTTCAGATAAATCTAAAACCATCAAACTTTTAAATATTAATATTTTGATTATAATTCCTCTAATCAGTAGAGAACAAATGAATAATTTGATCTACCATTTTTATTAAATTAAAATAATTACAAAATATTTAATTTAGATAACTTAAAATATTAACTTATTATTAACTTATTGATTCATATAAATTCTTTACAATGAAATAATATATTAATTAGAAAAATTAAAAATAAATTGAAAAATAATACATTTTATCCAATTCAAATATATATATATATACATATATATTATAATTCAATGATATATTATCAATATATTAATTACAATTCAGTAATATATTAATATATTAAAATATATACATATGTTTATTTTATTTAATGTAGTAACACACACACACACACTAATAAAATTAAATAATTAACTAATGCAAGGTACATATATATAAAAATATTATTTATTAATATTTAAATTAACTTTCAATTTAAATTTATTTTTTTTAAAATTAATTTCTTATCATATGTCAAATTGATTTATTAGAGTACATGCTTTTGTTGAATTTTATTAATTATAATAAACACAGTTTAGCTTACTTAAAATTTCAGTTTATTATTAACTTACTTATTAGTAAATTTTTTTTCAAGATAGTGACTTCATCGAAAAAAATATTTGGGAATAAATATCCATATACGGGATTTAAGATTTTTTTGTTTAAATTATTATTATATATGGATATAAATAACAATATTATTTATTAATGTTTAAATTAACTTTCAATTTAAATTATCTTTTTAAAAATATTTAATTTATTATCATATATCAAATTGAATTATTAGATATCATGTTTTTTTTGAATTTAATTAATTATAATAAACATAATTTAGATAACTTAAAATTTTAGCTCATAATTAACTTTCTAATTAATATATGTTTTTAAAGATAATGACTTTGTCCAAAAAAATATTTGTAAATAAATTACCATATATGGAATTTACAGTTTCTTTAAAATTATTATAATATATGGACATAAATAACAATATTATTTATTAAAATTTAAATTAACTTTCAATTTAAATTTTCTTTTTAAAAATATTTAATTTATTATCATTTATCAAATTTAATTATTAGATATCATGTTTTTGTTGAATTTAATCAATTATAGAAAACTTAATTTATCTTTCTTAAAATATTATCTTATTATCAATTTAGTAATTAATATATGTTTTTCAAGATAGTGACTTCACCGAAAAAAATATTTGGAAATAAATTACCATATATAGGATTTACAGATTTTTTTAAAATTATTATTATATATGGATATAAATAACAATATTAGTTATTAATATTTAAATCAACTTTCAATTTAAATTTTCATTTTAAAAATATGTAATTTATTATCGTATATCAAAATGAATTATTAGATATCTTGTTTTTGTTGAATTTAATTAATTATAAAAAAATTAATTTAGATAACTTAAAATATTAGCTAATTATTAACTTTTTAATTAATATATGTTTTTCAAGATAGCGACTTTGTCGAAAATAATATTTGGAAATAAATTCTCATATATGGGATTAATGGATTTTGTTTTTAAATTATTATTATATATGGATATAAATAACAATATTAGCTATTAATATTTAAATTTACTTTCAATTTAAATTTTATTTTTAAAAATATTTACTTTATTATCATATATCTAATCGAATTTTTCTGTATCATGTATTTATTGATTTTAATTCATTATAAAAAACCTAATTTAGTTAACTTAAAATATTAGTTTATTATTAACTTATCAATTCATATATGTTTTTCAAGACACCGACTTGGTCAAAACAAATATTTAGAAATAAATTTCCATATATGGGAGTTATATATTTTTTAAATGGTCATTATATAGGGATAACTACCACAAAATATTAAACAAACCAAAATAAACCATAAGACATAAAAATTGTAAGATCCTGTCTTTTTCTAGGTACATCCCTGCTTGAGTTTTTTGTTTGAGCTATGGTAGCCAAGTCTTATTCAGAGACCGAGAACCTTTGTTGGAGAAAATGACCTAAAGTTTAGGGATGTGTGCTTTTTTAAATTAATGGAGTATGAGTATAAATGAGTTAAGTGTTAACATGGGTTCTTGGTAAGTTGAGAAGTTTTGAAAGGGGTGTGATTTTTTAAGGGGAAATAGGATGAAAAACCATCTGTAGAGCAATTAAATATCATGTATAGGGTTTACACATCATGTAATTGTTCGGGTGATTTAATAAAATAAATCTGAGGTGGTGGGTTTTTCAGTGTATTCCATTAAAAATATTTACATGGTATGTAAACAAATTACACACCATGTAATTCCCCAACCTTCTATTTTAAACATACCATGCATATGAATTTTTATTCTATTCGGCTACATATCTCTTATATCAACCCTAGGACATTCTCCAAGAAATTTTGCAATGTCAACCTCCCTTTTAGACGTCCCTTTTAAGCTTTCAATTTGTAGTAAGTCTTTCCGATTAGGTTTCTCCTTCATCTTCTTCCTTGGTTCTCCAATTGTTGCGGTGAAACCCATAACCATGTGTGTTGTTCTCTTTGATCTTAACGAGTTTTTATATTGATCAGTTTTGATCTAGGTTTCTCTTGGAATTCATCCCCAACTTTTTCCTCATGGGTGTTTTCCATTGATATCATTTTTGGGTCATCAGTTAAAGGTAGGGAGTCTAAATCTAAACCCTATGGTTTGATATTTTCCAAGTTTGTGCAATATTGTGATAGTTCAAATGTAGAATGCACCCAAATCAGTTAAATAAAGAATGGGATTATTCTTTGAAGTCTTTTTGTTTTCAATTACCTTATGACCTGGCTTATGTTTACCCGTGGGGTGAGGAAACCTTGAACATAATTGAATTGGATAATAGCTTAAAGTGTGTTTAGCATGACATGTGACCTTAGTTGATTTCTTGTTATAGAATCCCTAAATTGAGACTTATTACTTATTTATATAACTGTTAATCAATTGTGATATAAATGGAATATGGTATATGAAAGATAAATGATAATTACATAATTAACCATTTATAGTTTTGATGTGGTATTTTGATATCCATGAAATATGAAAAGACTTCTGTTCCTTGCTGAAATGATTATATATCAGGACTGACCCTAGTACCTTCACACTTATATGTTGTAACGATGATATTGAGTGGGATCGACCCAGTCCCATGCTCTAATGCTTATAGAGAGTGGGATATGCCCAATACCATACTGTAATTCTTATAGGGATTTGATCTAGATGCTATAATGCTTACAGGGATTTGACATGAGTTTTTGTGACTATACCATAGTTATATGGTGGTGGTTGGCATGGTTGTAAGAAATTCCTAGAGATATTCTCACATGACACTGAAGTAGATTATTTTACCTTTGTTATATGGTGGTGGTTAGCATAGTCGTAATGCATTATCAGATATATCCCGACATGGCACTGAAAAAGGTTATTTTACCTTAGTTATATTCTCGTAGTTGGCATGATCATAAGACATGCTTAGAGATATTCTTGTATGGAGACAAAGCATATGGGTGTTTTATTTAATTAATTGTTGAATTAATTGACACAATTATTTATCACTTTATTACATATACTTCTTATCAGACTAGTTAGTTTAGACATGGTGGTGTTGACCTAATGAGTCATAATCACACCCTATTCGGGCCATCATTTGGTACCCGAGGAGATTATGTGGATGCAGGGTTGGACAAGGGAAATAGACCATGTTTTTGACCTTTTGTTTTCTGGATGGGATGGATTTTGGAGTTTGTATTGATGTGGGGTTCGTGACCGGGGACTTTTGAGTATTTATTTAAGCATTCTAGTCTTTTACTTGTATTTTTTCTAGCATTCCATCTTGTTACATTCCAGCACACCATTACATTTTTCTCTTACTATTTATTGGATTATTTTTTTTGGATTTTATTATTATCTTCCTCTACATTTGTACTTTTATTTCTTTCATTTATATGGTTTATTTTCTACTACTATGAAACTTTATATTAGGGGGTATAGTCTACCCACTATACACTTAACACCCCCACTACTAGTTAGTAGCCTCTGGAAAATGGAGAGGTGCACTTGAGGTCTTGTGACCAACCCTTTCTAGCCACATGAGAGAGTTCCATATTGGGGGACGTTACAAAGCGGTATTAGAGGATATGGTTTTCGTTTATTTTATTTTACTATTTGGGGAAGGTGGAAAAAATACTAGGATGTATTGGGGCGTGGTAATGAGCTTGTGCATGGGAGTAGCTAACCCATGTACGAGGGAAAATTTGAGTTCCCAGGGATGGGATTATTTTTTTTGTTGTGTTCTTATTACAATCGATGATATTTCACCTTGGGTGATTCACAAGTTGTGTGATGTTATTGTTTTATTATTTCAATAATTCTTAATATTGGTACTCATGGATCGATATGGAATGAGATGAGAATACATACATCATAACAGGAACATAGGGATACATTGACTTGAATTGTTCATGATATGGTCATATCTATTTTTTCATGTGATATATACTCGTATGTTGAACTATGATATGAGATATCTGTTTCACTGAATAACTAAAATGATTTGACGTGTCAGGCTAAACACTTATAAGCCATATTTTTAGAGACCAAGAGTCAATAGTTCTCTATCATAGTCACCTGTTGAGGTTGACCTTGTTTCTAGCTAGTTCTCTAAGGTGTACATTTTTTTGTAGATAAAATTCCTCCTCGTCATCTTAGACTTGGGCGTCAGGAGAGTGGACATCATTATGCTCTTGAAACAGCTGAACTAGATTTCCCCATTTTTAATAGGGATAAGATTGATGTTCATATTTTCTAAAGCTTCCTGAGGGTCATACGATCCATGGAAAGGGAGTCTGTTCATGCCGTTCCTTCAATGTATGAGCTGGAAAGAGTGTTTCAATTGTAGCATCCATTGATGTTTACTAGGGAAGGAGGACCCGAGGTGTCCGAGTTCTGGATTGTGTTAGTCTAGATAATCTTCAAGAACCTCAAGGCACCCATGGATATAAGGGTTAATCTTGCTATATATATGCTTCATGGACCGATCAAGCATTGGTGGGATATTCTAGAGGAAGATGGTCATCAGGGTGAGCTATCTTGGATGGTATTTGAGATGATTTTTTAATCCATTTCTATCCAGAGACCTTGAGGGATGAAAAATCTCATGAGTTCATTCATCTAATGAGGGTGGTCATGTCAGTGTTGGAATATGATGGGTGTTTCATCGACCTATAGCGAATTGCACCATCTTTAGAAGCTGATGAGATCTCCAGGGTGATATCTTTTCAGGACTGTCTTCATTATGAGATCAGGGTCACAAGTAAACATTTTTCACTTGAGCAGCTTTGAATACGTGATGAATTAGGCACCCATCATGGAAGGGAATTTGAGAGAGGCCCCAAGTAGTGTTCATGATGTTTTATTAGGGAAATATGGGAGCTCTTCATCTTTTTTCAAGAAGCATCACTATGATAGTTTTCACCAAGGTAGTATTTTGTAGAGAAGTCAGGCTAGTGGACAACCTTCTCAAGACCATGATTCATTCTAGTGCTATCAGTGTGTAAAGTTTGGTCATAAGAGCTTTTGGTGTCCTTAACCCATAGTCAAGTGTCATATTTTTGGAATGATGGTTCATCTTCATAGGTTTTATGTGAAATTTCCATATCAAACTAGTGTTAGGGTATAATAACATTCACTTGAGTCAGAAAAGGGCTCAGATACCCCTCAGCAGGTTGGAAGCTAGAGTTCCACTGGCCATTCATGATGAGGTGGGGGATGTGGTACCCCAGTGCATGAGAAGTAGTACCAGGTAAGGGAAATATCTTAGGGTAGTCAGGACAGATCCTAGGGTAGAGGGATAATTCAACTTCACGTTATAAAGACTAATCTGGATAACATGGATGTGAGATCATCTACAATTAGAGGTACGATTCCTGTATCATCTACCTTAGCTTGTGTTTTTTATAATTGAGTATCACATTCTT
Source organism: Viscum album (assembly GCA_963277665.1). Classification (NCBI taxonomy): domain Eukaryota; kingdom Viridiplantae; phylum Streptophyta; class Magnoliopsida; order Santalales; family Viscaceae; genus Viscum; species Viscum album. The sequence goes on from OY728126.1 coordinate 1,571,498,124, forward strand.
TTATTTATTATCTTTTTTTAAAATATTTTGGTCTTGTATGTGGAAATCTTGGATGGCATTTTAACCATAAACATGCTATTTGGAGTGTGGTCAGACAATATCAAACATTGAAAAGCGTGTTTTCTAGAGATTGGTGGTTACCATTTATCTGGTAATAGTTCATACTGGAAGTGATAGGCTTCGAATTGATTCTTTTTATTGATTAGTTAGTCATATAGAAAGATCATATCAAATATTATAGGAGGATAATTACATTTCTTTCTCCAAAATGAGACATTTATTCTCACCAGGGTGAGTGGGATCTTCAAGTTGGTCATGTAAAAACAATTTAGTGTAGATTGGATTGTCTCATAGCTTATATAGTGTTTCTTGATCTAGATAATAGTGGAATGCATCAGGATTATTTTACTCTAGTGGAAGAAAAATTTTAGGATGTCTTTCCTGATGAGTTCTATGACTTACAGACCGAGAAAGAGACCAGGTTCACGATCAATTTGGTGTCGAGAGCAGAACCAATTTATATCCTGACTTATAGAATGGTACCCATAGATCTTCAAGATTTGAAATTTTAGTTGGAATATCTAGAATTTAAAGGCTTTATAAGACCTAGCACATATCCATGGGGTTCTCTAGTTATCTTCTCTAAGAAGGCTGATGGGTCTTTTTACTTATGTGTGGATTATCAGAGGTTGAACCAGATGACGGTCAAGAGCCAGTATCCTCTTACACAAATTCATTAAATTTTTGATCAGTTGAGTGGTGTTAAATATATTCTCCAAGATATATTTGTGATTTTTTTACCATCGATTAAGGGTGAGACCATCATACATACCTTAGACTACTTTTAGGAGTAGGTATGGCTTGTATGAATTTGCAGTGATACTGTTTGGGTTGACCAAATCACCGACAATATTCATGGAATTAATGAATAGTATATTCATCCTTTTATGGACTCGTTTGTGGTGGTTTTTGTTGATGATATCTTAGTGTACTCCCAATCATCATAAGATCATGACCAACATATTTACACCATTCTGAGTACATTGAGAGAGTATCTAATTTACGTCAAGCTAAAAAAATAAAGATTTTGGATTGATAAAGTGTACTTATTAGGCCATTTCATCTCAGAGGAAGGAGTTTTAGTGGACCCAGAGAAATTCCTAACCATGATATCTTGGGAACTTCCCAAGAATTTATTCGAGTTTCTGAGATTTCTGGGTTTAATAGGTTATCATCGGCATTTTGTTGAATATTTATCTCATTTGACAACACCAATGTCCGAGATGACCAAAAAAGGGAGTGAATTTTTTTGGTCTAATCCATTGGAGAAATATTTGCAGGAGTTGAAAGGTAGGATGACCTTAGAACCTGTCCTCAATTTACCTATTCCAAGTAAAGCATATACCGTGTACTATGATGCATCTGGAGTTGGACTCAGAGCAGTTATAATACAAGAGGATAGGGTGGTTTCTTATGGATCCAGGAATCTAAGACCACATGATAGGAATTAACCTACTCATGATATGGTGTAACACCCCATGCTTCCACAGTACGCTTCTCTTTCAATAATGCAATAGCTTGCATTGCACGCATGTTCGAGATTCTAACACACCGCGACCAATCAATGTAGCCGTTATGATTAGTAATACCCACTTTTTGAAAATTACATAAATTTTATATTTCATAATGGACTTAATTTTTGGATTTTTAATATCAAAATTATCCTATGTTGAATTTTTGGTATTTTTCCGAGAACTTCCAATTTTCGATGAATAGTGAAAAATACTTAAAAACAACATTTTTAATCAAAATAATTTATAGTGATAAATTATACTATTAAGTGGTTTTAAATTATAATTAGAATATAATTTTACCATTTTATCCAATTGTTTTTATTAAAATTAATTTCACTTTGAAATTGGACATAAACGAGTGTCAATCTTTTGATAGATATTGTTTCTTAAAAAACGTTATTTGTTTTGACAGTGGGAATAAAATTTAAAAATAATTAATGAAACTTTTATGTTTTGAATTTGGTAAAATGGACATCATTTTTGAATTTTGAATATCAAATACATCTTAGGGTGAATTTTTGGTATTTTTCTGAAAAACATCGATTTTTGATGAATAGTGAAACCACTAAGTGGTAGTTAAAAAACTGATTTTTCATTTAAATGAAATTTTACCACCTCTGTGATTTGAATTTCAAAAATCCGACATACATCATTGTCATTAGGAAGTAAAATGTGGTTCAATTGGATTAAAATAATTTTTGTTGAATAGTAACTTTTAAGTTCTATTAATCGCGATTAAAGGTAATTAGTGTAATTTAAAGTAAATATAATGATATAATAATATGAAATTACCTTTAAACTTGTCCTACCCTTATTGGATGAGTCATGGCCAACCAAGACAATCCATGTATCAACTTGGGGACCCCATGGAGCCACTTGGGTAAGAAAATGACATTAATAACTTTTTATTTAAAGTAAAAATAAAAATGTCACAAACATGTATTGTTTTACTAAAACAATTTTTAGAAGGGGTTATACAAATCATATTTTTGACTATAAATATTCATTGAAAATAAAAAATTATCATGATATTTTTTTTATAATTTTTAGACATTAAAAAAATAAATTTATTTATGACACCATGATGATGTAGCGATTACCTCATTAATTAACGATTTAAATAAAATGAAAATATAATGTAAAATTTAAGATTTACACTTGTAAAAAACCTATTGGATGTGTGGATTTAGAAATAGTATCACCTTAGCCTCTAAATATATCATTTTGGGACCTTTGAAATCCGAAAATCATTTCATAATAATGTAACATTTCACGACTTTCCAAGAGTGCCCCTCCTCTTCTCTTATAAAAGCCCCCCACCTCTACCACCTTATTCACACCTTCAAAGCCATTATTCTCGGCCAACCTCTACCCAAATACTCTCTCAACTTCCCTCTATTACTCCTAGAATCTTCAATTTGGGCAGAAGTCTTCCCAAGGAATCCTTTGGCTCAAATCAAAAAGAGTTACCTGATTTTAAGGTAATGTCTTCTCTTATGTTCTTTTGTTTTATTTTGATTCTCCAACCCCTTAAAATATTTTTATTCCTTTATTTTGTAACAACACCAGTATATTAAATATACTATGATGTTTTTATGAGAAGGATTTTATTTACACTTACACACACCTTCGTCTAATGGTTAAAGAACATACTGTTTCTGTGGGTGGCGAATTACTGCCTCACGAAACGATGATTGTTCAATATTCTTTTAACACCTATCATGGTGGCCATTAAGATGTCACTATATTTATATATGATATATATTATGTTTATGTTTTCCTTATGCTTCTTTATTTTTCATTTATGGCATACCTTTATGATTTCCATTATGGGTAAACGCGATAATTTCATTTTAGGAAGTGCATACTACCACCCCCTCAAAGTGATTTGAATCATTAATTCCATATGTGGGACATATAAAGGATGGAGTAAATGATATTATATATGGTATTATATTTTAATTATAATATACCTTTATATAATTATGATTTCATTCCATTAAATATGAAATACAAGTGAAAGTAGCGTTCATGCGTACGTACGGCTTACCATCTCCATGAACGGTGCATTTCATTTCTTACCTCTAAATGTTATGTAATATTATAAATGCATATATATACTAGATATATATCATATATATGATATCTAAATCATGAATATAATTCTGGATATAATGGATATTTTACCACATGAACAACTTGTAATTATAAGAAGTTTATTTTTGACTCAAGTACCAAAGATCGACAAAATGACCGTTATTAACTTAAATAATTATATAATGTTCATAACATGGTAATAAGTGATATAAAAGGAATAATGAACTTGAAAAAGGTTCTTAAGTAAGTAGAAATTAACTCTAGTTTATTATTCAGGAGGTTAAAGAACGATCAAGTTAAGTTAGACACGAGGTAAGGGAACTTCTTAACCCACTTTCCTTTCTTTGGGTTAAACTTCTACTTTTAAATTATGTCGTAAAATGATTATGTATGAAATAAATTTTTATGTCCTATATTGTATTTCTACATTAATTATGTGTACCTATAGTGAATACACATTAACAATCTATTTTATTTATAAAATGATCATTGTAAGGGACTTCGTCTCAATCTCCTTTCATTGAGGCATATTTTGTTTTATACACAACTTTCCTTTATACAGTGTATAGAGACCATTGAATTTTACTTTTATTCAAAAGGAATATTTTTATACGAAGCGTTTTTACTAAACTAAAAAAGGAATGTTTTGTCTTATGTATGCGGCGACAACGACTTCTCCGCCACCATGACCATTATTTGAGTTTCGACTTCCTCTACATGCCATAACATTTTTTTAAATGAAAAATAAATACTATGTTTTAATTTTCTTTTATTTTGGTATTAAAAATGGTTTTGATAATGTTTTTATTATATCAATGTGTTGTATTGATATCTTGTGATTGAAATGTGGAAATGTTATGTTTCCTTTATGCATGTTTTATGTGATACGATTATGTTATGGTTTATGATATGTTTAAACCTTTTCATATAAGGAATTAATTGGACTTAATAAGTGACGGGTGGAGCCCGCTATAACTCCTCAATGCATCGGTAGGTCTCATGAGACAAACTAGTGTCTTGGCACGAGGCCTTGACAAAATCTTATTTGTAGTCTTGGCATGAGGCCTTGGTTACGTGGTTATGATAGTCTAGCATTATGCATTCCATCATTATGAAAGTGGTTATTGATATTGCATGTAATTATTCGACTAGAAGAATATCCATGTGAATAAGTAAATGACATTATTTCATTTTACCTTTTCCATATTATGCAGAAGTTCAAGTTTAAAAGGCTTTTGTTTTATTTATACATTGCCTTAAATGTTTATGTTTATTTATGAAAGTTTCCGCTATATTGTTATCCTTACTGAGCATCTGAGCTCACCCCTTTCAATGTTTTAATTTTTTCTAGGATGTGAAGAAGTATTTTATGAATGACCTGCAGGGATGGTCAGAAAGGGATATGAGTGTGGGATATGGAGACTATGTTATTGTAGTTTTTCACTTTAGAATGTAATGTTACATTTATGAATGTATCTAGTGTTTCCAAGGCTACTAAACTAGTAGGTCTTTCGAGACTTGATCTTTTTTGATCATTCCAATGTTATGTAATAATGCACCGACTCTGGGTAACTGGGGTCAGGGAATTACATATGGAGTTATTAGTAGTTTTAAATGCCCTGAGATGTTGGAGACACTATCTCGTGGGTGATAGGTATGGGGTATACACAGACCATAAGTGCCTCAAGTAAAACTTTTTTAACAAGACCCAAACCTTCAATAGAGGATGTGGGACGAGTATCTATAGTCTTTAAACTTTGAATTGTCTTATAAAATAGGCAAGGGAAACATCGTTGCTGACACTTTGAGATGGAATACACAGACAGAGGTAGTATTAGCATCCCATGATGAGTGGAGGATAATGTCCCTTTTTACAGACATGCATATAGATGTTTATGAGTCTAATGGTCAAGTAGCTCTAACTTCGACATATGTTATACTAGTGATTTTAAACTACATTAAGACCAAGTAGTTGTCTGATCCATAGATCTCAGTTTTGAGAGACAAATTATATGGTGGGTATAAACCATTAAGATGGTATCTTTGTAATGGAAATTCTCTTCTTTTTTGTTGCTGAGTATGAGTTATTACGATATTACGCGAGGAGCTGATGAGGGAGTTTCATGATTTTAGATGGTCAGTGAATCCTTGTTTAAAAAATATGTATCATGATCTCAATAGAAAATACTAGTGGTTAGGGATGAAGAATGAGGTTTCAAGATTTGTGGCTAGATTCTTTTCTTGTTAGTAGGTGAAATCTAAGCATCAGAGGCTAGCTGGGATTTTGTAGCCTCAGCCCATTCCTAAGTGGAAATGAGATGATGTCATAATGGATTTTGTGATAGGATTACCTAGGAAAACTCATAAGAATTATTTTTATGGGTGTTTGTATATCTACTGACTAATGTAGTCCACTTCTTACCTATCAAGGAAATCTTTAAAGATAATGATATGGGAAATATTTATGTGTGAGAGGTGGGTAGGTTTCACAGTGTTCCGAGGAGTATCTTTTTAGACAGAGATCCTCATATCAAATCACATTTCAAGAAGGTTCTTTAAAATGATATCAGATCAAGGGTTCTTTTAAGAAAATCCTATCATCCACATACTGATGGTAAATTTGAGCAGACTATTCAAGTTCTGGAGTATATGTTATGATCCTATGTTTTGGATTTTGGTGGTTCATGGTAGTAATATATGTAACCCATGGAGTTTACATATAATAATAGCTTCTAGGCATCAATAAAAATGGAACATTTTCAGGATTTTTATGGAAGGCCATTCCATTCACCTATTTATTGGATGGAGGTAGCTAAGCCATCACTTGTTGGGCCTAGTCTTGTGCTGGAGACCTCTGAGAAGGTTCAGTTGGTCAGACAACAATTGGTGACCACACAGAGTAGGCATAAATATTATACTGAACATCAGAGATGACCTCTATAATTTGAGTTTGGTCATCATGTTTTCCTTCAGGTGTCTTATAGATTGGGACGACACCATATTCAGAAATAGGGAAAGCTAGCGCCTAGGTTTATCGATCCGTTTGATATAGTGGAAAGGGTTTGTCTAGTGGAATATTGTTTATCCCTTCCAAAGTGCTACAGTTTCATGCACAAAGTGTTCCATGTGTTTCATATTTGAAGATATCATCCAAATTCTTCCCATGTGATAGAAATAGTAGACATCTATCTTTGTGTTGATGTGTCCTTTGTGGATAATCGGATATGGGGTGTGGATCGTAGTGAGAAATATATTTGGGGTAGGACAATAAAATTGGTTCAAGTGAATTGGAATCATAGGATAGTTCTAGAGGAGACCTGGGAGAGGGAGTATGATATGAAAACATAGTTTCTAGAATTATTTTTTGAGACCTCACAGTGACACTTGGAGCAATTTGGGGTCGAGTTTTTATAAGGTGGGGAGGCTGTAAGATCTCTTCCTTTTCCAAGTACGTCCGTACTTGTGTTTTTCATTTGATCCTTGGTGGACGAGTTTTGTTTGGTGAATGAGAGCCTTTGTTGGAGAAAATGACCAAATGTTTGGGAATGTATGCTTGTTTGAATTAATGGAGTTTGGGTATAAACTTGTTAAATGTTAACACGAGTTATGATAAGTTGAGAATATTTAAAAGTGGTTCAGGTTGTTTAAGGTGAAATGAGATGAAAAAACATCTATAAAACATTTAAACATCATGTAATTGTTTAGGTGTTTCAATAAAATAAATTCAAGGCAATGGGGTTTTTAGCGTATTCCATTAAAAATATTTACACGATGTGTAACCACTTTACACCCTGTGTAATTACCTGACCTTATGTTTTAAACTTTTGGGGTGGATGAATTTTAATTCTATTTGGACATAGTTCTATCCTTTCAACCCTATGGAATTATATAGAAGATTTTGTAGTGCCTATATCCCTTCCAGACACCCTGTTTAGGACTTCAATCCCTAGTAAGTCTCTCTGGTTAGGTTTCTCCCTTCTCTTCATTAGTTCTCCAACCATTGCGGTGAATTCCTTGACCATGTGTGTCGTTGGTTTTGATTTTTATCAGTTTTGATCTATGTTTCTCTTGGAATTCATCCACACATTCTTCCTCACGATTTTTTCCATTTGAAGCATTATTGGATCATCAGTTAATGATAGGGGGTCTAAATCTTAACCCTAAAGTTTGATATTTTCATAGTTTTTGAAATATTATGATATCTCCAATGTAGTGTGTGACCAAATAAATTAAATAAAGAATGAGATTATTATTTTAAGTCCCTTTGTTTTCCATTATCTTATGACCTAACTTATGATTACTAATGGGGTGAGAGAACATTGAACATAATTGTATTGGCTAATGGATTAAAGTGTGTTCAGCATGACATGTGAACTTAGGTGATTACTTGTTATAGAATATCTATATTGAGACTTATTTATTATTGAAATAACTTTTAATCAATTTTGATTTAAATGGAATGTGGCATATAAAAGATAAATGAAAATTCTCATAATTAACCATTTATAGTTTTGATGTGAAATTATGATATCCATGATATATGAAAGGACTTGTGTTCCATGCTAAAATGATTATATATTGGGATCCTCCCTAGAACATACACATTTATATACTATAATGATAATATTGAGTGGGATCAGACCAATACCATACTGTAATGATTATAGAGAGTGGGATAATCCCAGTCCCATGCTGTAATTCTTAAAGGTATTTGAACCAGATGTTGTAATGCCTATAGGGATTTGACTCAGTTTGTTGTGACTATACTAAGGTTATATGGTGGTTGTTGGCATGGTCATAAGACATTATTAGAGATATCTTGACATGGGGCTGAAGTAGGTTATTTTACCCTTTTTATATGGTGGTGGTTGGCATGTCCGTGACACATGCTTAAAGATATTACATTATGGAGTCGAAGGAGGTGGTTGCTGTATTTTATTAATTGTTGAATTAACTAATAAACGCATTTATCACTTTATTGAATTCACTTCTTATTATACTGGTTAGTTTAGACATGATGGTGTCAACCTACTGAGTTATACTCAAACCCTATTCAGGACACCATTGGGTACCCAGACAGATTATGTGGATGCAAGTTTGGACAAGGGAAAATGACCTTACAGTTGATTTCATTTTTTTCTGGACGAGTTGGAGTTTGGAGTTAGGACTGATGTGGGGTTTGTGGCCGAGGAATTTTCAGTTATTATTTGAGTATTCTAGTATTTTACTTGTATTGTTTCTATCATGACATTTAGTTACATTATAGATCTCTATTACATTGTTATCTTATTATTTATTAGATTAATCAGTCATCTTTAATTGTTTCTTTTTTTTTTATGTTTTTACTTTTATTTATTTCATTTATATAGTTAATTTTATACTACTATGAAACATCATACCAGGGGGTATAGTCTCCCTACTATACACTTCACACCCCCACTTCTAGTTGGAAGCCTATGAAATATGGGGAGACGTGCTTGAGGTCTCGTGACCAACCCTTTTTGACCACATGAGAGAGTGATGGATTATGAGACATTAAAAAATATCTCATAGTTTTAATCAGTAAAACATTGATTATTTTATTTTTAAATTCATTTTTTTAAATAGAAATAAAAAACAGAATCCATAAAAAATTAATAAAAAAATATTAAAATTATACTAAATATTAAATAGAAAAAAAATTAAAATTAAACACATATAAAACCTTCCCTTCATGAAGTGAAAGAAATTCGAGAACTCATAAGGGAATTTACAAACTCAGATGAATTTTGTAAAGGAGATGCTTCGTGAAATCAGTTTCAGGGCTCTACAAAGAATAAAAATAGGGGGATTTATGAATAGAACAACTTCATGAATAGTAGGGGATTCAAAAAATTGGATGGGATTCACAAAATCAGACAGGTTTCGCAAATAACCACACCACATTAACTACATGAGTTGATTCAAAAACAGTGGAAAAATTTGCAAAAATCTCAGAACTAAAAGAAACATGTGGTAAGGATTTAAAAATCCATATTTATGATTTTTGGGGGAGGATTCATGGAATAAGGGGCCAAATCAGGTGTGAGGGTTCATTGAACAGAGGGGATAATTGAGGGTGAGGATTCTCAAAATAGAAAGAATAGGTGGCTGATTCTAGGGAAAGGATTCGGCAGTGGGATAAATGATTTTAAGTGGTGGGTGTATGTGGGATAGAAGGTCTATTTAGGAGAGGTTGGGATAAATGGTTTCTATGTAAGTCACTTTCTTGGAAAGCGTCTTCTTCATGAGTGGGTCAAAGAAGACACTTTCCAAGAAAATTCCTTCTTCAGATTTAAATAATAGTAGTGACTTTCTAAAAAACCATATTATTTTATTTATTACTAAAGAAGAATACTTTTTAAAAATCACTCTCAGGTCAAAAAATATGTTTTCCCTTTACTATATTTTCATATTTGTTATAAAAATATTAATTATATAGGGAATTTTGGGATGTAGTAAGAGATGGTGGGAGGTTCGAGAGGTGGCTGGTCAATGGGGAAAATAGATGGGATGGAAGCCTGCTAGGGTTTTCAATGTAGAAAATTAACCTATCCTCATCAAGAAATTAAAAATACAATGAAAATAAACTAAAAAACTTAATAAGTTACAACACTGATAATAATAATAATAATACTAATATATAATTTTTAATAATATAATATAATAATATAAAATTAATATATACTAATAAGAATATAATAACTAATATAAATATATAATTTACTAAAATTATAAAAATAACTAAAAAATAGTAAAAAACAATGAAAATAAACTAAAACAATAAAAAATGGTCAAAAAAAGTAAGTAAAATAGTGTTAAAGATTTATAATAATGTTAGTGATTTCCATGTAGTGATAAGATACAACTACCTCACTTGGACATTATTTCATGTTAGTTATCATAATTATGGATATCTCATAAGATGAAACATACATGAGAATCAAATGTTTCATTTAAATGTTAAATACATGGATGATGGAAGATTAACTCATACATTATATAATGTGTGAGTTATTTCACGATGTAGTGATAACATGCTACTAAATCACTCAGAAATTCTTTCATGTGGCCTATCATAATTTTGGATGTTTCATAAGATGAAACATATGAGAGAATAAAATGTTTCATTTAAATGTTAAATATCTGGACGATCAAAAAATAACTCATACATTATGTAATGTGTGATTTATTGCATGATACCTTGAGTAATTCCCTTGAGGGTTATATGTGGAGGCAATCATTATGATATGGTTTTCAACTAATCTTGTTTTCTAATTATTTTATTATCCTAAATCTCTATTATTATTCTTTTCAAAATACTAGAAATGAGGTTTGTACATGATAAAAAAGAGTTGAAATGCTAAGATTTCTAAAAAGAACACAACCTTTATCAATGCGAAAAAAATTGTTGATAAATGCCACCTTTATCATCACTGATAAAATTTTATTTTTTTGAACCACTACTATATAATAGGGTTTAACAGTTCTAAAAAATCCTTTATCAGTTCTAAAAAAGAGAAGATAATTGAGGAGCTATTAAAAGGGGGTCCCTTTTATTAGTGTTAAAAAGGCACAGATAAAGGCCCATTTTATCATCGCAAAAAAAGTGCTGATAAAAGTGACTTTTATTAGTGATTTTTTATGGTTGATAAAATACCCCCTTTACCAGCCCTAATAAAAGTCATTTTTTTAAATTTCAAAAAAAAAAAATAGAATTAGAGGTGACCACCCCCAATTTATTAGGGATCAAACCCCACTTTAACAATGCTACCCCATTTAATAGCACTAGGCATACCACCCCGTTTAATAAATCCAGGTAGCCCCCTTCACCCACTCGTGCGTGTGCCCCTGCCTCCCCTGGATTTGAACCTGAGACCTCTCCCTTGCATGCTTGGACCCTTACCACTCATCCATGTTTCTTTGTTATCCATTTTATGATATATAAATATATATCCAGTTATATTTTTTTATCTATATATTTATTTTTATATTAATATATATTTATATGATCATTTTTAAATACATTTATAAAATATATTGTGTGTATGTGTGTTTATAAATAAATAAATAAATAAATAACAACATATCTAAAACACAGATATATATATATATATATTCTATATATATATGTGTATCTATAAATATATTTATTCATATTTTTATTTATTTACATATGTTATATACTAACATTTATATACATATATTAGAATATATATATAATATATACATGTTTGTTAATACAGACAGAGACACACACACACACACACTACATAGTTATATAAATATTCATATATTTTTTATTTTAAATAAAATGAATATTATTTTTTATTTAGATATGTTTTATAGATTTATAAAGATATTTTATATGTAAATATGTTTACATATTTATTTATAAAATTATTTTTTATGCGTAAATATATACAAAAATGTATATATGTGTGCATAATTAATTATAAAAAACATTAAATTATGAAAAATGACAAAATTTTAAAGTCATAATATCCTTATGATTGCAGTACTTGAAAATAAATTGATTTTACACTGAAAAAAGATAATAAGACCCCCTTAAACGAGGTTGAAATTTAATCGAATGTTTAAAAATTAGGGTATCCTGACTAAAAACTCAGTTTTGGAGGCCTTTTGGGCCTTTTTGGCCTAGAAATAATAGCATCCAAAGTTTCCCTACGCCATAATGGCGTAGGAATCATCACAGTATTTGATTTGATATATGGTACAACCCAAACAGACACTCGGATCAAAAGTTATAGTAGTTTGAAGTTTGAGTCACATTTTCAAATTATTTTAGATAGTTTATTAATTTTTTTTATTTTTAAATTCTAATTAAATGACTATTACTCGATAATAATTAAGAAATTATTAATTAATATTGTTTTTTTAATTATTTTATAATCCATTTTCACTAAATATATTATATATTAAGTGTAAATGCGTATTTAGTCTTATATAAATCATTTTTTATAAAATATATTTTATTTATATCAATATAAATATATTTATATATTAATATATATTTTTTAATGATATTTTTTTATGAAATATACCATTTATCAGCAATGAGAAAAGTGTTTATAAAAGTACCATTTATAAGTGCGGATAAATAGGGTACCTTTATTAGCGGTAAAAAATGCACTAATAAAGTGGTTCTTTTATTAGCGCTTTTTTTAGCACTGATAAAAACACCTTTTAATAACGTTTTTTTGGTCTGATAAAGGTACCCCCTTTATCTGCGCTTTTGTTTGTTCCGTTAAAATGTGGCACTGTGTAAAGCTGATTCTGTGGTAGTGAACCACTCAGGCTTTGTTAGCGCTTTACACCCCTTTATCAGTGCTTGATTTTTTTCTCCCACTATCACCCACCCCTTTTTTCAGTGCTCGCACCCCCCTTTTGTCAATGCTTTTTTTCTACCCACCTACCTGTTCACCCTCTTGCACACTTTGACTCGATCAAGTGACCTCGTGTGTGAAATTCAAACCAAGTTACCACCACCCCAAGCTTGGATTATTAAATATTTTATGATAATTATATTTAATTATATATATTTATATACATTTTTTATTTATATATTTATATATATTTATATAATTACTTTTAAATACATTTATAAAATATATGTTTGTGCATGTGTGTGTATGATATGTATACTTATATTTATTTAAATAAATTATATATTAATATTCATTTACATATATTAGAATATAAATATAAATATATATCTGTTTATTAATACACTCATGCACACACACACATATATATAAACATTATATTTACATTTGTATAAGTATATATATTGATATATTTTTATAATGTAAAAAATGGTAAAATATTGTTTTAAATAAGTGGATAATAATGATTTCCATTTGATTTATATAATTATTTTTAAATACATTTTAGAAATATATCTATAAATTTTATATTTAGATATAATATTTATACATTACATATATGTTTATATTTCTATATATTTACGTATATATTTTTATATATTTACATGTAATTTTATATTTAGAAATAAATTTTTTGTTGTATTTATAAATATTTAATATAAATAAATTTATATACTACATTTAATGATAATTATATATTTATAAAAATAAATTTATATATGATGTATTTACACAACATTGACTCACCCACACACAATGTAACGTCTCAGCCCGACTGACCACATGTCACTTCAAGCATGGTATGAATAGTCAAGTACCAGCCTCCGAGTCCGTACCTGGTATCACATGTGGGGGCCTGAGTCTCACTCAAGTCATGATAAAACTATAGTTCCTTCGATTCCATCCAAGGGGTTCCCCTAGGGAACTAGTGTCACTCATCTGGAGGTAATAAAAGACAACACTCGCTGAGCCAATCCAAGGCATAACTGGTGTCACCCCCGATGTGTTTACAAACACTATAAATTTCCCCATGAAGGTATGAGAGTTCGTCCATGGGGTCCATAAGTTGGAACCCCTTGTATCACCCATGACACTAAAGCAAATAATTCGATAATAAATTCATTTATAATAATTCAAGCACGAGGGACCGATTTATAAGTTCATGCATTTAAAACATCAAATTAATTTTTTTCAAGAGATTTCCATTTTAATGGCTCATTCAAGGCATGAGGAATATGTAATAAACACTTGGTTCATTTAATATTTATATCAAAGGAGGGAAACTCCATATTTAAATAACCAAAAAGGATATTTATAAAACATTCCATATGTCTAAACTTAACAAAAGAATAGGAAAAACCATCGATGTCATAAAGCTAAGAAATATGGAATTCACTAATTACCACTTTGTAATATTTAAGACAACATACCTCATTCACTGATTTTTATTATAAAAACATGATATATTTTTATCAACAATTCATTTAATCATAATTAAACATCACATTCAAGAATCACAAATCAATTCGTATTAAAGAATAATTTTTGAAAACTACCCAACATAGAAATTAAATTTATAAAGGTTCGACGTGACACTTAGAAGGTTCCATTATTAATTAGTCAAAAGTATACAAAGGTAAAACACTTTTTATATTCCTATATTAACTCGTATAGGTTGTTCTGGGCATTTAAACAATTTAATTATAAGGGGAAATATTTATTGGATCACCCAAGGGGTGTATGTGATTGAGGTTAACAACCTCAAATCTCTAAATAAGGATCATAAGAAGTGTATCTAGGTATGTTGATCAATTTGATACAAATAACTCAATTATAAGGAGATTCTCAGAAAAGGTCGGAATGCGACACAATGATACTATTCAAAAAAATGAAGGAAACTTTGTGGAAAAAGATATAGACCACTTACCTCATTCTTATGAAATTCCACTTGCCAATATTGAGGTAATATTCAGTCTGGTTTTGAAGAAATATAAGAAATGAACATTCTCCCTAAATATAGGGATAATAAGCTTGCACTTAAATATATTTTTCTAGAGAATATTAAACAAATAATGGTTAAAAACTAATGAATACATTACCATTGTGGATCCATAGAGACTGAAAACGCTTGAATTAGATGATGGATAGGGGAGAAATCTTGAATCCCATATTAGGCTTTGGAGAGACACACTATGCCAAGAGGTAGAAGACACCTGTTAAATAGAGGAGAAAGAAAATGAAAAGGGAAACTTAAAACCCCATTAAGGGAAAAAACATTATTTCACCCTCAAAACTAGGTTGTAAGGTTTGGCCCCATAGTTTGGCTAGACTGTTCCCCAAATGTGTGGTTCCCATAACCTAAGGAACCTACCTCTCACATTTTTGCCACACAGTTTACATAACCGTGGAAAAAATGTGCAATTAATAGTGATTAGGTACTATTTAAGTGGAACTAATGATGTAGTATAGGCACATAGTTTTATAAAACCATGCACACCTCATGTGACACCTACTGCTCCTCTAATATAGGCTGCATAGTTTTATACTGGGGCTACACAGTTTCAGAAAAACCAAGCACCTCTTCCATTCTTCTTCTATTTTTATTTTTTGGAGTTTTACACTCCCAAAACTTGAAAGATCACCCAAGTAACATTTCAAGCCTCTAACCATGTATAAAAAACACATTGAAGTGTTTTAACTCTCAAAATTACCTTCTAAATCTCTATTTAAAGAACAAGCCATTCAGTAAATTCTAAAATTAGAATCCCCTTGTATTTTTACCTTATCTCAAAACATGGATCATTGCAACCTCCCCACCTTTGAACTTCTCTTCCCAAAGAAGCATTTTGGAACAACAAAAACGTCACTCGAATCATCACCCATAAAACAACACATCTGAGCCCAATAACAAGTCAGGGGTAACCTCAGATTCACTTTAATGGAGTCCAAGGAACTAACCCAAGGTAGTCCATACTCTATTTTTACAAGAGAAATGTTGGTACAAGGACAAGAAGTCCACTAGAGGTCATTGTCTGAGCCCAGAACGGCATCCATCTGGTGGTCAAGTCAAAGAAAATGTCTAGTGTCCAAGATTCCGTCCAATGCATTCCTACACAGAAACCTAGTAATAACTCATTACTAACCATTCCTCGAATAAAACCATGCATCCAACATGTAACTATGATAGATAACACATATCATGCTCAATGGATTCTAAAACTTTTGTCTAGAATAAGACGGATTCTCTCTTTGTGAATCAAGGACAACATCAAGATAGGGGACAAGCTCATCTCTTTCAAAAGAGTACACTAAGAGGATTGAATGGTTTCTGACCAACCAAGAAAACCAAAATAAGGACTATCAAACCACTACTAGTCAACCTTTTAAATGAATCTTGGCTTTACCCTACCGACACATCGTCATTAACAGATCACAAGCCTTTACAACTGAGGCATTATTTGATCGCTCTACATAACCGCCAAAGTCCATCCGAGACCGATGGTGTTTTCATTAGTTGCATTCAAAACCAACCACAATAACTTCATGCTCATGTGAAAGCACTGACATGTTTTAAAACTTATAATCCTCAAGGTAATTCGAATAAGATCAACCATTTCCAAGTGTCCCTCTTTGGTTGTGTTCCATATACTTGGAAGGAAACATATCCACTAGAACTGACGTAATGATCCAAACATTAGGAGAGTCCTAGTTGTTGAAAGAATAGAGATAGAGAGATTGAACACTCATAAACATGATAGATATGATTCATTATAAATGTACATGTGATGATCTTATGAGCTATGCTCATGTACGTTATAAAATTTGACATGAAAACCAAAAATAAACTGAACTAGATGTTAAAATACTTGATTCACTTAGAAATCCATCCTATGCATTGAAAAAAATTTGATTCTCTGTTTTAACATCCATGTCACTCTACTATGGAGATGACTTGAGAACATACTAAATAGCTCAAGGATCAACAATTCCACCAAACTCAATCGGTTCATTATACCATTTAGAAACTTGACAGTACTTCATGTATGAATACACACTACCCTATGTTTAGGAAAGTATAACTACACATATTACATAATATCTATAGGCTATCCACCATATGCAATTAAGTATCTAATAGAGCACACAAAAAACTGACTGAAAGGAGCATTATCACATACAACTTTAAAACAGACTGATGACCTCCTAAGGTGACCAAGAAAAAGAACAAGGTCACGAGACCTAAAAAGTACCTAAACATTCCATAGGCATGTCTAAACTACTAAAACAAAGCATTATATGATTATCACACCCATAACAAAGGTCAAATAAAAACATGACCACCCATATGGATAATTGGAATCTAAGAGTCATATTAGGGACAACGACACCCGAATAATACTATACATCAGAAACTCATGACATTTACCAAGGAATTAAATATTTAAGGGTGATAACTACCTCAAGATATCGCCATACAAAATTATAAGATGTCAACCATAATGAGGTCATGTCCAAAATATTTCACTGGTCCCTACACCTATTGTTAAGACATTAATAAGAAGTGAACGGCCTATGAAAAAATGATCATGTTTACATTTCAAGGAAACTCAAGGATAAAAGATTAAACTACCCTTAAATGTGGGTTTTAAATAATGGAAACCACCTCAGGTTCCATTTTAAGTCATTACATGGATTTACATTTAATCTTTAAATATTTAAAATATTTAAACATGAACAATAGGTACCAATTACAAAACAAAATCTCTTGGTACCTAATTTAACTAGAAAATAAGAAAAAATAGATAGGTCTTATCAAACTTTATTTTTTAACATTAAACATTAATCATTTATTGAAATCCTATCATAATTAAGAAATTTATCATATAATTTTTTAATAGATAAGGAAATATACAAGGGTCCTGCTAAAACAAACCGGGTTCATCACAAAGAAACCCAATAATAGTTGTTTAATTTTCAAAGTTTTAAAACACACATAACGGGTTATCATATAAGATAAATTCCCCAACTTTCCTACTTGGGTCTAGTTGTGTGTTTAGAAAAATTATCCATACAGGTTATCAATCGTACGCTATAGAGGTATGAGCCTTAATAAGGCAACCAATTCATTCGGGATTAAAAATCAACAAATTATACATTTATAACCATTTACAAATACAACATGGTCATATATAATGGTTCAGTTCTACGGGTGGCCATCTACCAACCCATAAAGTTCCCATATAGTTTACAGTTTGGCATTTGGTTCCCGTTAATAAAAACCAATTAAATTTTAAAATTACAACTCATGTAACCTTTTCATTTTAATAATGGTATTTAAAGATGTGTAAAGCTCAATGATGGTTTGAGTACATGGGTCACCTTTTCCTAATCATAAGGTGCCCATACACCTTATAATTGAAAACCAGTTCCTATTTAATTTCAACCAATAAATTTAGACTATCCAACAATTTATTTATAAAAATAATAACATAAAATGATATTAAAAATATAAAGCACAAAGAAACATGATAACAAGCACAAAAGAATGATACATAGGCAATAAATGTTAAATAAACCGGAAACATGGCATAAAACTCAAGGCACATAATCAGAATCAGCAAATATCATATAAATGAAACTACATGGCATGACATATGCATGAAATGTTAATCCCTATGTGCCTATTATGATGCATGTAATGATACTCTCTTACCATATCGGGACAAGGGTAAAATACCATAAATTCATAAATCAATAGGAAGTGGAAATTACACCATTAAATCAAGGTGAAATAATAATCAACTATAATAAAAAATGTCATGAAAAACAATACCATCCCTAGCCAATTGTAATTTTCCCCATGGGTTGGGTGATTAGTCCCAGACATGGATATTTACCAAGTTATAACACATCCCTAGTCTCCTATCTACCAATCCAAAAATAGTAATATGAAGAAAAAAACCTTTTCTGATACCACATTGTAACATCTTGGATGGACTAACCAGTATTATGGTAGCTGGACCAGTGGGTCACATGGCCTCAGGCGTGCCTACCCATATGTTGGAGGTTTCCAACTACCAGTGAGGGTCTTATGAGGTGATAACGAGAAGACTATAACCTCATATTAGAGCATCAAAATGATATATCAGAAGGTAAATAATAGAAAACAATGTAATCTATAATAAATGAAAGATAGAGTAGAATAAGAATAATATTAACAACTGAATATAAAATATGACCTACACCAATATACGACAGATGCATGCATGACCTGATGATTATCCATAAATAAAACAGTATACATACAACAGGAAATAATAAATAGTACAATACATGAATAAATAAAAGAAGAATAATCCCTGAGGGAAATCTCCATGACCATCCTAAGCTCCAACTCAATCATGTTCTTTTAACTCATAGGTACATACATCAAATTACAAGCATATAACCAATTATCTTGATCCTGCAACCATGGAGGTATGTTTGGGTATGCCAGTGCAATGGTGTCTTAAAGAGGGGTTGAGATAAAATCTTAGTAGAATGGCACACTCAGCATATAAGAATTTATATCTCATGCAATGAGAAAATAAACATTATTCCATAACAATTTAAATGAAAAATTGAATGTAATAATTTAATTCATTGGACTGGGATACATTTGGATAACTACCCATTTTACCTACTTCGGCCTAAGATGGAGATCTAGAAAGATAATATCCTGCCAATGTAAATTGGATGTGATAATAAGTAAGAAGGTGTACTGTCCCCAAGCTTTTTATTAGGCTTGAAGGACTTATCCCTACATTTTAATATCAAGGAATAATTTATCATTTGAAAATTTTCATTTTACCATTCCTTTTAATTCAATTTTTTAACCACTTTACAAAATATAGAAATACACTCTAAGCTCATCCATAACAATCCATAAGTACTTTCCATGTATCACTGGAGAGGTTTGATTATAACCACTACCATGGAGTCTGTCCATGGTGAACTAAGGATGAAGTCCCACATGTCACTCTAAGAATGGTATGAAGAGTCAAGTACTAGAAACCGAGTCAATACATGGTATCAGACATAGGGACCTGAGTCTCACTCGAGGTATGGTACAACCATTTTTCCTTCAAGCCCATCCAAGGGGTCTCCCCTAGGGAACTGATGTCACTCTTATAAAGGTAAAAATAGAGAATGCTGAACAAGCCCAACATAAAAATAGCTAGTGTCTCTCCCAATGTGTTTACAAACACTATAAATTTCCACAAGAAGGAAGGAGAGTCTATCTAAGGGTTCTATAATTTGTAACCCCTTGTATCACCCAGTACACTAAGGAAAAGCATTCGACAAGTAATGCATTTATAATAATTCAAGAAAGTGGGACCAATTTATAAGTTCAATCATTTAAAACAAAAAATTCATTTAATTTAAGAAATTTATATTTTAATGAATCATTCAAGGAATGAGGCATATGTAATAAACACTTGGTTCATTTAACACTTATATCAAAGGAGGGAATATCCATATTGAAATAACCAAAGAGGCCATGTAAAAAACATGCCATATGTCTCTTAAAAAGAGCATAGGTAAAACAATTGATGTCATAAAACCAAGAAATATGCAATTCACTAATTACCACTTTGTAATTTTAAAGACAACGTAGCTCATATAAGGGGTTTTATTAAGAAAATGATTTTTTTTCTCAAAATTTATTTAATCATAATTAAAAATCACATTCAAGAATCACAACTCAATTCACATAAAAGAATCATTTTAGAAAAACTACCCAACATGTCAATTAAATTTATAAAGGTTCAACATGGCACTTAGGAGGTTCCCTTATTAACTGGGTAAAATCCTATAAGGGGAAAAACCATTTTATATTCTAATATGAACTCTTAGAGGGAATTCCAGGCAATTAAACAATTTAATTATAAGGTGGAATATATATTGGATCACCCAAGGGGCATACGTGATCAAGGTTAACATCCTCAAATCACTAAACAAGGATCATAGAGAGTGTATCTAGGTGCGTTGACCAATTTTATATGAATAAATCAATTATAAGGTGACACTCAGCAACGACCAGTGCACGACACAATGACACTGTTAAAAAATGATGGAAATTTTGAGGAAAAATATTTAGACCAACTACATTGTTCTTAGGATTTTCTACTCCTCTAATACTATGGTCTAATTTGGTTTGGTTGGGAAGAAATATAAGAAATTAATGTTCACCCAAAAAATAGTGAAAATTAGCTTGCACCTCAATATTTTTTTGAGAAAAGATTAAATGTAGAATAGATAAAATGGAACTAAGAGCTTACTTCTGTAGATCCATAGAGATCAATGACGCTTGAATAAAATGATGGATAAATGATAATTCTTGAAGACTAGATTAAGCTTGGGATAGACCCATAACACTAGAGGGAGGAGACATCCACTAGAGGGAGGATAAAGAAAAATAAAAGAGAAATTTAACACCATATTATGTGTAAAAAGGTCATTTCACCCTCAAAAATGGGTCGCACAGTTTGGCCAAACCATGTGCCAACCATGCATCTCCCACTGCTTAAGTAACCCACCTCGCATGGTTTCACCCCAATTTTACTAACCATGCATCAACTATACAATTAATAGTGCTTAGGTACAGCCTAAGTGGCACTAAACATGTGGGATATGTGCATGGTTTGGGAAAACAGTACATAGCCTATGCGACACCTGCTGCTCCTCTAATATAGGCCACATGGTTTTCTGATGGGAGATGAATGGTTTTAGATAAACTATGTGCCTCTGCAAGTCCTCTTCTATGTCGATTTTTTGGATTCTGATGCTCCCGAAACTCGATGAATCTCCTGAGGAAATTTTTGGGCCTTTAAACATGTCTAAAAAAAATATTTAAGTGTTCCAAATCTCAAAATTATATTCTAATGCTTGGTTCAAATAATCGTATGTTCAGTAAACACCAAAATTCAAATTCCCTTGGAAATTTTACCTTGGCTCAAAACATGGGTCATTACACACACACATGCACATTTATATTTCACACACACACATGCACAAATATTTACAGATATGTATTTATTCAAATATATTATTATATAAACATAAATATATATTTTTTAATTAACACACACATATTTATATATAAATATTTCTCTTATAGGTGTGTGTGTATATATATATTAATGAATTTTAATAAGGTAAATAAAATGGAAATTTTTTCCTTTAAATAAAATATATAATTAATATTTACTATTATATGGTTTATATGTTTAAAAATTTATTTTTATATAAATATGTTTAAATATTTCATTTTTACAGTTGTTTTATTATATATTAATATGAAAATATGTATATACTTAATTATAAATAAAACTAATATTTGAAATGAGGTAGAATTTCAACACCAAAATATCCATTTGAGTATAACCCTCAAGAATAAATTCACCCACCACTGAAAAAAGACAATAAAACCCTCATAAAATGAAGTTGAAATACCATTGAATATTAACAAATTAGGGTAAACTGACTAAAAACTCAGTTTTAGAGGTTTTATGAGTCTTTCTTGACCTTGAAATAATATTTAATGAGGTTACAGTAGGTTAATTCAGATTGATCTTTTTGTAGAATTTGATTTGATATGTAGTAGATCCCAAACAAACACCCAGATCAAAAGTTATGATCATTAGAAGTTCAAGTCATGTTTTCAACTTATCTTAGATTATTCATTAATTTGTTGACTTTTTATGTCATCAATTTGTTATTAAATGACTATTACTCAATAATAATTATCAAATTATTAATTAATATTAATTTTTAATTATTGTATTAGTTAATTTTCACTAAATATATTTTATATTAAGTATAAATTCATATTTAGTCTTATATGAATCATTTTTGTAAAATATTTAATATTTTATAAATATAAATATATTTATATATTAAAATATGATTTTTAATGTTTTATAATGTTTTATGAAATAAACCTTTAAGAAGTGTGGAAAAAGAACCAAAAAATGTTCCCTTTATCGTCATTAAAAAAATCACTAAAAAAGGGGTACATTTGTCAATGTTTTTTGCACTGATAAAGGTATCCTTTATCAGCACTTTTAGCTAGCACTGATAAAAGCATCCCATTTATCAATGATTCTAGATTGAATTGATAAAGGGTAGTGCTAAATTTAATGCGATTTATAGTAATAACATATCATGGAGTGAGGAAATATCTGACCTAAGTGTTGGGTGATTTAGTTTAGCTAGTGGATACACACCAGAGGAAGGAGTCTTAAGGATACTTCCCAATGATCTTTATGAAGCATTTGTTTAAAGATCGAATAATTAGTGGGTATCATATGTTAAAGGTACACTTTTTCTTTATTGGAAGTTTATACATTGTTTCTATTTCATACATGGTGATATTGGGATTTGTGGTTTCTAATTGCTTCTAATTCCTTGAATAAGTGTTTTTCGGTCATCGGAATCCTAGAAGTGGTATCAAGGCCTCACCATGATTCATGATTCAAACAATAACGTGGAATAAATAATGAAAATTTCCATTCTATTATTTTAATATTGTATGTTTTCAAATGTTATTGGTATTTTTTTATGTGATAGGATATGTGATATGAGATATTATAGGCTATAATCCAGTCACACCATACAATATGAGATATCAAAGGAGTTGATACAACTCAATCCTTTGGTTTTTCATTATATCATAGAATACAATATGAGATTCATAGGATATGATGGAATCAATATGAATTATTTATATAGAATAAAATAGAGTATTGTATCACTATTATGGTATATGTGATATCGTAATACCTTATTCCTAGGCATTGAAGGTTAATATTATTGTAATTTTGAAGCCTATTTAGGTCACTAAATTAATATTACCTGAAATAGGAACTCTATTCAACCTATATTATTTTCAGGGAAGAAAAAGTTAGTGACTTCACTACACAGGCAGGTTTGCTGGAAGATGGTGAAATTCCAATGGGCTAAGAAAGATGGTATACATTACCAAAATATGGAATATGCTTGGATCAATTATCTAGATGGGAGGTGTGAAAATTCCATTGACTGTAGAGATTAATTCAGTACTGGATATAGAAGAATGTATAATCCAATAGAGGGAATACTATATTCCTCAGATGATAGTGTAACTTGTTTTACTATCTATGAAACTCTATAAAGAGTGGTGTGACAATATTTTATTGAGTATATTAAACTGTTACTTTTAGTGTAATCACTCTATCTTTAGATAGAATTATTTTTATCATTTTAATTATAATAATAAAAGTATTTGCTAGTTTTATCCTATATAATTAGAATGAAATTACAAAACATGTAAATATTTGTTTCCTATATTTTCTTTCCCTATTGTTGCCTTGGTTGTATGTTTGTTTGTGAATTTTTTGGAGGAATGTGTGAGAGGTGTGGATTAGTGGTAGTGATTAGGGAATATCAACCTTCCTAATTCTGGTGCTCCAAGACATAGGAAGTTCTGGTGGTAGAATTCTCTAGTGTAGAATCATCGATGGGGGTAGACTTTAGATGAATTCACAGATCTATCATCTAATCGTTACATAGATGGTTACTTCCTAAAAAGTGGTATCTAAGTTTTTTTGGACATAATAAGTAGCCCAGGTAACATTCACACTTCTCTTGTTCAGTTCTTTTTGTGGTCTTGGATCTATATTGAATCCCCTCATCTCTTCCTCTACTCTTTCCACTTGAATACCACATGTACAACCCCATTTGGTCTGGTGCACTGGTCATCTCAGGGATGTTTGGGAGGTGCGGGTTGAGTCGCGTTAGTGTCCTAGGATCTCATCCTATGTTCAATTTCATCATATCATAGTTTTCTCCTTTAGGGTGGTTGTTTTTTATTCGGTAGGTTTTTGGTGTGTTCCTCTCATGGTGATGGTTTTTAAAAATGGGGTTGGTTGTTCATAAAAGGTCATTCTTGTGGAGTCCCTACCGCTTTAATCTCTTCCATGGATTATTTTCCCTTTGTTAATCTCCATGTTGGTCTACTGCGGTGAGTTCATGGAGGCTTTGGGAGGTGATGGTTATTTGGTCTCTAGAGTTACAGGAGGCACGCTGTCATCGACTTTGATCCCAGCTGTGGTGGTTCTCATCTATTGATGCACACTATTGGTGTGATGGAATCCTCATTTTTTCATATGTGTTTGCTCTCTATTGCTGGTGATGGAGGTTCTGGCATTGATGGTGGTGGTTCTCCAGTGTATTAAATGATTCATTGTTTTGTATGATGCTGGTGTCAGGGATGTTCCCCAAGGTTTTCACTATGATGGATGATCGGGGTGCAGATCGAGGCTAACGATGATATGGTTTTTGCAGCCTGTGGTTTTCAGGATGCATTTTCATGGCACAATTTTGGTTTTAATTCTGATTTTGAATGATTGATAATTGTTGTATCTAGTCTATGGTGATGTGGTGAATTCCTCTTTTTTTTTTGGTGTTTAAAAATTTAAAATATTTTTTTTCGTGGGTAAATTTTGTCTCAGGGTACGTGACTTGAGGTAGGATGTGGCCCATGGTGGTGATGATGTTATTTGAATTTAAAGTTGGATGATGTTTTTTTCATTTTTTTCTAGTTTTTATGATATATGCATGGAATTTTGAATGTCTATATAGGTTCTCAATATTCCAAAAATTGGTTTATCAAAATAGTAATAAAATGGATGGAAGTAATACAACTCACCTTTTTGGATGATGTGAGTGAAATTATACTGCTTTCATCTCCACCAGAATATTGGGATAATATGGTTACCACATTAAGTAATTCCTTCATAAAAAATAACATGGTGTTACAATACATTAAAAATTTGATTCTTAACGAGGAATAAAAGATAAAGGAGGTCCAGAAAACTTTTGGTAATACTCTTAATACTAACAAAAGTGGACACTCACTTAATAGGATAAATCATCAGTGATAAGAAGACAAGACAAGGGAGATGATTTGAGTAAATTCAAATTTTATAGGTCTACCTTGTTAGAATTATGGGAAGTATTGACAAATTTAGAGGAATTTAAAATTTTAAAGAAAGTCATCAGTAAGAAAAATATCATAAGTTCAAATTATTTTAACATAATAGAGGGGGGAAATAATATGCTACTCAACATTAATGTTCTGATAGATTCATGGGTGGGAAAATCAGCACATCTTTTCACTCAACAAAAAATCATTGATGAAAAATGGGTGTTTTATATGGTTAAAGGAACTGGGACACATTCCAAGCCTCCAACAGAACCTAATATCTATGGGATAGTTGGATGATACTGGGTATGGAACTACCTTTTCCAACATAGTTTTGAAAGTGACTTGAGGGTCCATGTTTGTGGTGTGAGGAGTAAAATATGGTACACTTTACTTGATTAGATATTTATATGGATGTGTAATGGTCAAAATTTCAACCTCAGAAAATCTGAAGGTCTATAATTGAAGACTTATCCATATTATTAAAAATAACATGAAGGTTTTAGTAGGTAAATTCATACTGAATATCAATCACACAAGCATTGGATGATGTGAGAGTTGTGTGTTGGGGAAACAAAAGTGGGTTTCATTTCATTAAACTTGAATGTCCATCATCCCAGAGCCCAAAAGATAGAATTAGTGAAGTTGGATATATATGGGATAACCTCAGTCCTGTCTCATAGAGGATCCCTTTACTTCATCACATTCGACAATGATGAAATGAGGAAGGTATTTTCAATACCAAGAGGATTCAAGTTATTACTGTTGGGTTTGTGAATAAGAAGATGAAAAATAAGTGGGAATGATTTTGGTGTTGTTTTGTTGTCAACACATAAATCAGTTAGTTTTATAAGAAGAGTTCTAAATTTGATGATTCAAAATGAAGTGTTCTTATAAGGTTCAAATATCATGATAATAGCCATTAGTATTCTTTCGATATGTTTTTGGTTGAATTTTAAAAGAAATAAAAATGTTTCATAGGGTAGAAGATAAATTTTGGAAATTGGTTGAAGAAGTTTCGAACCATATATATGAATTTTCATATTTGATATACATAAGGGGATATACACATATGAGTTTTCCTCTATAATAAAATCTACTTAGATGAATTCACTACTATATATCTAAATTCTCACAAAATCATATCTCCATATATGATGAATTTAGATACGTGATTGGTCACATTAGTGAATTTTTCATGTAGGGGAACTAGTCACATAGGAAAATGTTCATGCAAGTGAATTTGGATACATTATGGTCCACATATAAAAAAATCCATAGATGAGAAATTGGCTACATCAGATCATTTTCATGAAAAGTGCGACATAATATTTTGGAGATTTATATAAGTGTTTAAAGGATTATATAATATAAAATCAAAGGATGGTGAGTTATTCTAGATCTTTGGGAGAATAAAATTGGAACATAATTAAAAAACCCAAAGATCATAGAGATTTTTAATAAAGGCATGTCTACAATTTTAAATGATGAGTCTATATGATAAGTTTTAAAGATACTTGAATTACCAAAAATCTTAGTAATTCAAAGTGATTAATTAACATGGTATTATGAATATTTATGATATAGAATATGAGGAATAAAACCAACACTCTATATTATATATATACATAAAGTTGTTGAATATTATAAGAGTTAGAGTAAAAAAAGAGAGATTTCTAAAAGGGAAGAAAATGAATAAGAAAGAAAAATGAATAAAAGGTTCTTTCTCGCTACTGTACAAGAAATAAAAGAAGGATAAGAAAAACAGACTTGAAAAATCTCAAGTGTTAAGAGTACAATCAGTACAATGAATATATGATTTTTCCTATTGGTGATGGTTCATTATATTATTAAAAAATATTTATTATCATACCAGTTTTTCAAGAAGCACATGAACTATCGAAGGACTATAATTCAACTCAAGTGATGGATATACCCTGGTTGCTGTAAACAATAAGGAATATTTTTTGGTGTAATGTGTGATCTTAGATTGTTTCTAGATAATGCTAAGGATTAGCTACTCTTATTTAGCAGTGAAACTTGTAAATTTTGGTGTTCCTATGGGTCTTTTTTTCCATGTTTTAAGAGAGTCATTTCTCTTTTACTAGAGGCAGATGTTGTTTTAAAATAATAAAACATAAAATATCTTACCATTGATTCACTCCTCTCTCTGTGGTCACACAAATCCTAAAAATACCTTATAATTAGTACCAGAATTAGGTTCCTTTGTTGAATCTAGGATATTTAAATTTTGAATAAGAATAAGTCAATAATGGGTGTTTAGAACTCAGGTAATAATAAGTAGAACCTTATCTTTTATGGGAATAACTATCATATTTGAAAGGATACAATTATACCCTATATATTATCCATTGTCTATGAATTTTGGGAGGTTGTTATAAATGTTTTATTCTATATGTGGAAGGTTTAACATTAACAACTATAGATAAAAATAATGTAGAGAATACTGGATAAGATAGAAATGTTATAATTTTGTCTCTCTCATAAATTGAATTACTTAGGCTTAAATTAATTGAAATGATTAAAGGAATCTAAGATAAATTGAAGAATATTTATGAAGGGAATATGAAATTTAATAAATAAAAATTAAAAATTTATAGATTGAAATATAAATAGTTTATAATGGGATATTATGAATTTGTTGGTGAGTTCTTCTAAGGGTTAATTATATTGCAAACACTAGAAGAATATTTGGAGAAAAGTTTAAAAATCTATATTTTTAGAGAATATCTTTAGAATTGTTCCGGAAATATTTGATTCCATAGTATCATCATTCAAATATAGAGTCCAAAATGATATCTATAAATGATTTCAATAGTGTTCTAATTACATATAATACAAGATGAGAGAATGCTATCAAATGTAATGGAAATACCAAAATATAATTCAAAGACCATAAGTATGAAAGGTAAAAGAAATTTGTTAATAGGAAAGGATCTAGTGCTTCATAATTAAAATATGAAGTGAGTAATAGTTTTTATGAATTAATTAATTAATTTTCTAAAAAAGTGAAAAGACACACATCTAAGTATAAAGGAAAGTTTCCATTAAAGTGATTTAACTATAGAATCATTGGATCTTTCATAAAAATATGTCCAACACTAAAGGAAAAATAAATATTATGATAAAGATGATAAAAGTAAAATAAGATCTCTAAAGAATAAATAGATAAAATAAATTTAGGGATGAATAAGAAGTTCTCTAAATATAAAACTATTTTTTTCTAAATGTGAGGGACATGATAAAAGTGAAGAAAAAGTGGAAGATGAAAATTAAAATGAATGTGATAAAAAGTTTTTTATTGTAATAGTGAATGATGAGATTTTTAGTAATAATTAAAGAAAAAAATTGATTAGAAATAGGAGGAAACTCATTTGGATTTCATCTTAAAATAGAATTTAGAGAATGCATTTTTAAAATTGTAAATCATGAGACAGAGAACAAGAAGTTGAAGAAATAAGATAAATATTAAAAAAAATCAAGAATTTATGATTTTAGAAAAATACATGTTGTTAAAATTATTTGATGATATAAATAAACTTCTTGATTATGATAAAAATGTTAAAAAATGATGGAATAAAAAATGAAGGCGAATGAGAAAGAACTTAATATTGTTCAATTGAAACTGGTCAAAGATGAAAGAGAAAAATATAGCTTTTAAAATTCAAATAAAGAAGTTAGACAATGATCTAATAGAGTTGAATCTCAAGAGGATTAGAAAAATTAAAATTAAAATGATGATAACAATACTGATAAGAAAAATCAAGTCCAAGGGACCTTGTTTGTAGATAAAACAAGCCGATTTCATAATTCTTGATTTTTTGAGAAGTCAAACAATGATGAGAAAACTACTATAACTAGGGATTATATTAAAGTTGATAATAATACCAATATAAATAACAATATTTTAGGAGTCCACCAGAATTTTGGATTGAAAACAGTGACCAAGATTGATGGTTTAAAGGTTAATGGAAGACCAATTCACCATTCTAGGAAACATGATGTTTTTAATGGTAGATATGATTTTTGAGGATATTTATAGTATTGGATAGGCTTTGGGAATACATAATATATATTTTTTTCAATCATAAACTATAAAATAAATATATTATCAATTTGAAGTATATTTTTAGGGGGATTCAACCCACTAAAAGAAGATAAACTCAAAGAAAACATGACAAATCTAGTATGAAAATTTTAAATAGATTTCAACCATTGATTTTTTTGTGAAAGATATGATCTAACTGGTAATATTTTTAAAGGGTGTATTTTTATGATACCAAATTAGTAAAAAATTAATGATATATTTTAAAAGCATCAAGAGAAGGAGGATAAATCCAAACAAAAGGCCCTTGTTGTTAAAATTTCCCTCAAGACCACAAGAGAATAATGAACTTGGTTATTGGATAGTTGGTTTTATTCACATATTATTGGATATTTAAAAATGTTAAAGAATGTGAAAGACTATAATTAAGTGAAATTGAGTTTTGGAAATGATAAGTCACTCAGAATCAAAGGCATTGGATCTAATATCATTAGAAAAGAAAAGTTTAAATCCCAAAGTGCCCTATTTTTTGATTGATTGAAACAAAATAAATTAAGTGGTTCATAGGTATGTGATAAATGAAATGAATTTTTCTTCAGAATAGATGGATTTATTATTAAAACTCTTGAATATGGGGAAGTTGTTATAAGAGGACAACAAACCAATGGAAACCTGTTCTGGGTTAGAGATGTACAAAATTCATGTTATCTGAGTATCAAAAAATAAAATCAATTATGGAATAGAAGGATTAGAAATATTTTACAAAGAAATATGAACAATTTTAAATGTAGGGGAAGTTTTTTTGATGGACTTGATATGATTATAATCATATATTTCTATTGTTCCATATTCTAGAAAGATAAATTTTCAAATTCTACACACAAGAAGGCTGAGATACATATATATCATTTCTTAGAGCCAATTCATTCTGAAATACATGGGCCCATGAAAAAGAAATAAAAAAATGGATATAACCTTTTTATATCCTTTAATTATGATTTCAATCATATTAAATGTATTATGTTATTAAAACAAAAATAATATTCTCTCAATATGTTCAAAAGTTTCAGGAGAAGTACTTAAAAGGATTGTGGCTCTTCTATAAATAAGATCCATATCGATAATGATGATGATTACAAAAATGGATTACTTGAATATTTTATGGAGAATCAAGGTATTAATCATGATCTTATTATACCATACACACCATAACAAAATAACATGTCATAAATCCATAACTGAAGCTTAGTTGAGATGGATCGAACCATGTAAATTGAATATGATACTTCTCAATTATTTTGGAGATAAACTATTGGTGTGATAGTACACATTCAAAATCACTACTTATATAGGGAAAATTCAGATATATATTTATATGGGATGTATTATAAGTATATACCAAGTTTGAAGTACTTAAGGATTTTTAATAGCCCCTCTATTGTCTATGTAAAAAGTAAAAATCTTGGGAAGTTTGATCGAAGAGGCATTGATGGAATCTTCCTTGGATACTATTTAAATGGTATAGATACATATGGTACAACATCAATACTAGATGAATCATTAATTCAACAGATGTGAGAGTGTTGGAATTTTAAAAGATTTAATTTTAGGAGAAAATAAATATATAAAGGAAACAGATGGTGAATCTATTCCTATTAAGAAACATGATGATGCCATTGGCAGAGAAGAAAGTGATGATGTTATGAAAGGAGGAGAGATAGATGTTGTTATTTCAAGTGATGAAGAAAAACCTCATTGATCACATACAAGGATAATATATAGAGATGTAAAACATCATTAGATATTAATAACACTGAGTTTAAACTAGAATAGTGTTGTGTACAGTTTCACATACCTATTTTATCTCACAAGTTGAGCCAAGAGATGTTAAAGAAGCATTGGATCATCATGATTGGTTTGATTCTATGAAAGAAAAATTATATCAGATTGAAAAAAATAAGATACGAGAACTGGTACCCAAACCTAAAGATAAAAATGTGATTAAAAGAAAGTGGGTTTTCTAGAAAGAGAATAATAAAAAAGTTGAAGTGGTAAGAAACAAGGAAAGACTAGTTTTAAGGGTTATTCAAAATTTGAAGGTATTGTTTTTGATGAGACATTTTCACTAGTTTCAAGACATGAAACCATCAGAATATTTATTCCTACCAGTGGAAACTTTATCAGTTCCAGGTAAAAGTGTTGATAATGGTTACTTTTATCAGCACTAAAAAAAGCATTGATAAAAGTGTACCATTTTTAGTTTAGTTTTTAGCATTGATAAAGGTTCCTCTTTATTAGTGCTTCCCCTGACACTGATAAAATATCTTTATAAATTTTAATAAAAATATTATCAATATATATAAAATTATCATATTTATATTTGAAAATTAATGTTTAATTATATATATTCATTACAAAATGTATATAATTAATACGAATACGATAAATTATTAAATATATTTTAATAATTTAAATAGATATATAAAAAATGAATATTTATTATTAATATGTGATATTTGAATTTATATATTTACATCAATGTCTATGGAATGTACTATTCAATTTTTTAATATTATTTCATGTTTAATGTATATTTTTTATTTTTTATATAATATTTTTGGAATTTATTCAATTTTTTAAATTTGTAAATATTATTTACTAAGTATTATTTATAATATGTTTTTAATTTATACGATTATTATTTATTAAATTTTATTTATTAATTTGTAATATTTTTAAAACGTTTCAAATTTATATATTTAAGTTATTTAAATGAATTTTTTAATATTTTCTTCATTTCTGTACATGTTTATAATTCATACAGTTAATCTTATGAATTCATTTTTTAAATATTTTTGTCTATGAAATTTTATTTATTCATTCTTAATATTCATCCATTATATATTATTTATTAATTTTTAATTTTTTTAATTTTTATCTTTTTTTGGAATTTAATCATTTTCTAATATTTATTTATACATATATTTATTTATTATGAAATATTTTCAATATGTTTGTAATCTATATGAATAATATTTATTCATTTTTATTAAATTTTAACATTTAAAATATGTGTTAAATTTATATAATTAATCTATTTAAATGAATTTTTAATAATTTAATAATTTAAATATTTAATATTTTTTAATTTATTTAGTTTTTATTAATTTTAATTTTTTTTTTCATTTTTAATATTTATTATTTTTTAACATATTTGAAATTTATACATTTTTTGAAATTTATACATATTTATTAAATAAGTTTTAATATTTTCAATATGTTTGTAATTTATATGATTAATATTTATTCATTTTTATTTATTATGTTTTAATATCTTTAATAATTTTGAAATTTATATAATCGATTCCTCTAAAAGAATTTTATTTTTACTATTTTTGTATTCAATATAATACTTATTTTTAATAATTTTTTAATTTGTATAATTAATAATATCTGTTGATTCATTTTTATGTGTCTATAATTAATGTAGTTAATGATGAAAATTAACATTTTTAAATATTTTTTTTGGAATTTATTCAATCTTATTTATTCATTTTATAATTAATTCATTTTATTTTATATATTCATTTTTCATATTTATTAATTTTTAATATTTTTGGGATCTATTCATTTTTTAATATTTATTTATGAATAATTATTTACTAAGTTTTAATATTCCTAATATGTTGTAAATTTATATGATTAATATTTATTCAATTATATTTATTAAGCTGTAATGCTTTTAAAATGTTTTAAATTTTCATAATCAATTTATTTAAATGAATTTTCTACTATTTTCTTTATTTTTGTCTATGCTTACAACTAATTTAGTTAATTCTAAAAACTATAAATAATTATTTACTAAGTTTTAATTCTCTTATCATGATTTTAATTTATATGATTAATATTTATTCAATTTTATTTATTAATTTGTAATATTTTTAAAATATTTTAAATCCATATAAATAATGAATTTAAATTCATTTTTTATTATTTTCTTTTTTATGTTTTTACAATTCATTTAATTAATTATAAAAATTCATTCCTTTAATTAATATTTTATCTATTAAATGTTATTTATTCATTTTTAATTTTACTTGGAAGGTTTAGGAGTCGAGCATTCTCAGTCTTAAAATTTATTAAAGAAAATAGAAATGAAAAAGAGTGACTCAAAGAATTTGGCATAGAAAGCACCAATAAACACAAAAGTGTCACTATAGTTCCACAAAAAAACCTAGATTGATAACCCCATCAAAAAATGAAACTTATCCAGTTTTTAAATATTTTTGATGTCTCTTCATTTTTTATTATTCAATTTCACTCATTTTTAACATTCATGAATTTATGATTATATATTATTTAATAATTTATTTTTTTACTTTTTTTATAATTTATTCATATTGAATACATATTTGTTTAATATTTTTTTTATTTTATTTATAAAATAATAATCTTTATCAGTAGTAAAAAACACTGATAAAGATATTTTTTATTAGTTCTTATTATTTTAGTGCTGATAAGATCCTTCTTTATCAGTGTGTTTTGGAAATATCTGATAAAACCCGTCTTGATCTTATAAATTCAACCCTAAAAAAATTTATTCTTTACTCTAGTCAAGATCTGATGAAAGTCAACCTCTACCGCTGCTCCCCCTCATACTTCTCAGACAAATAAATCTTCTCAAAACCGAAGGTATGTGATTATTTCTACTCCTATTTAATCGATCTTACATCACTTGGTCTACATCTCATCACCTTTATGTTGTTCAAGATCATCTTTATTCAATCCTCAAAATTTTCCTATATCTATCACTTTTGAAATGGATTTATTTTCTTATATGTGTCATAAAATGAATTATAACATCATGGTATGATCCAAAATCCATGAGAAATTTGTCTCCATAATATCAACAACTCATTTGTTAGTGAAAAATTGGAAGGAAAAAAAAAGAAAAATAGAGCGATCTAAACTCATTTCCCCTATTTGGTGAGGTTATGTTGGATAGAGAGAAATCATTCAGGGAGAAACATGAAGAAATTGGTTTCTCCCTGATTAAAGATTTTAGATCACCCTAAAATTAGGGTGATTTAGAAGAAAAAAAATGAAACATGATTATTCTTTCAAATTTACTATATTACACATATTTATATTTTATTTGATTAAACCTCTACACTTATCCTCCAACCAATTTACTTTAAAAAATTTCTTTGTGTCATTAAACATAAATTGTTGATGTGTGGGTATTTCTTTTTATTGCGTTCTTTCTCTTGGACCCACTTGTATTCATTCCGATCTCCATCGGATTTATTTAATTTATCATTTTTATCTTTTTTTGCAGTTCAATTTATTAGTTAATCCCATTAAGACAGACCCACATTTTTATTTGTCAAACCCAAATTAAATTTAAGATTTTTTTCAAACGTTTGGCTCTAAAGACCATGTGACTTGGCCCTATCAAAATTTTCATCATCTAACAAAAGATTAACTATGTATCCTATGCATCCTTTCATTGAAACACCACATGGAACACCATATACCAATTGATAAAATCAATAAACATCAACTCTTCCCTCTTGTTGCTCTCAATTACTCACTATTTTTTTGGGATCTTGTATATATATTTAATCATATGATATATCATCGATTTAATAATACACAAGATCTTCTTTTGAATATTCCTCACACTAATTTCATGGATATCCATGATTAATGAGAATGCAGTTGAAAGGACCATCTTTGTACTATAAAAACTCTTCCAACTTATCATGTAAGGTGGTGATTTCAAATGACAAGTAGGAAGGGTTTTTTCAGTCTACAAATTGTAGTCTTCTCCAAGTTACAGGTATAATTTCTGCTCCCGTGGATTAAAATCAAATAATTCTACACATTTTCTTCCATTAAAAGGTAAGATATCCTGAATCCTTTTTATATTTACATTTCCATAAATATCTATAATCGGAATTTTGCAACAAAAACCCTAACCCTATGTTTAGTTGAAAATGTATTCTTGTAAGAATGATATATTAAGTGAGAATACACAATAGAAAGTTTTATATCTTTATTAAAAAAGTTAATTCAAATAATTTTTTTTAATTCATACTTAGTTCTATAAATTTTCACTCGTAATAGTTTCTTCCCTATGGTGATTTCATTGAAGATTCCTTCCACATTTATTTCAACCTTGGTTCCAATTAGAAAGTGGGTATTTATTTTTAGTTCATTATTTCTATTTTCACCACATGCATTCATTTCAACCACTATTGGATTTCTTTATGTTTTCAATATTTTGATCTTTCTTCTAGTTGACTTTATCAGTTCATCCCATTGAGAAAAACCCACAATTTTATTTAAACACTGGTCCTAGTTATAAGGACTCCTAGAACTCTCTTTAATGATCTACTCAGATAGTTATTCACTCCTTAAATTAGAATCATGAATAGTATTCAAAAACATTCATATATTCTTCCATATTGTTTAAAAATCTCTCCCAATTTCCACTATGAAATTTTTTAGAGTCGATTCTCTTTGTTGGTAAAATAGAGGATGATTTTTATTTTCTGGTTATCCCAGGTATTTGGGATTATACTCCAATCATTATTTTGAGATGAGTCTTTCTATTTATCCCAATAGGACACTTCTTCAACTTTTGTTGAAGTTGATTGTTCCTTTAAGACCAATTAAGAATTTTCTTTTATATTCTTTGAGGCTTCATCTCATCCATGTGAATTGTTTAAATTTAATGCATTATTGAAACCCAAATTAGATTTTTCTTCAAATTTTATAGTAACTTGATAACCCCATCCCGAGGCTTTTGGTTCACTGGATTTAAATTCAAGAGTTTCTTATTACATTGGGTTCTCAAGACCATGTGGTTGGGCCCTGTAAAATTTTTCATCATTTAATGCACTCATTTCTATGATCATGCACTTAAAAAGGATGATTTACTCATGATGATTCAATTTTCTTTTTTATTATGCAATGAATTCAACATTTTAGGTTATCAAACAACAATATTTTTATATAACCTTAAATTTTGAATGCATTATAAAATAAAAATAGATGGTGTGATGTGTAGAAATCAACCTCACATCAATATGATGCACGATATCCCCAATATGGATCAATGTTTATGTTTTAGTTTAAAATTGATTTTTTAGTTCAAAACATACATTACATACTCAAAACTGAGAAAAAAAATTCATATTATTTTGATACTTTATGAAAATAATTTATAAGTAATTTGTGATGCATAGGAATCATTTTCACCTCAATCCAATAGTTGGTGTTCCTGGTATGACTCAAAGTGTATGTTTTAAGTTTAAAATTTTCACATTAGTTCAAGACACATGTCAGACACTCAAAACTAAAAAACAAATTCAGATTATTTTTATACTTTAAGAAAATGATCAATAAGTCATCTTTACTTGTAGTAATAAACCACACCTCAATATGATACACAATATGACTGGTATGACTCAAAAGGAATGTTTTTAATTTTAAAATACAATTTTAGTAAAAATGTGTGTCACTCCTTTAAATATTATAAAAAACACTCATATTTTCTTGATACTTTATAAAAAAGATCCTAATGCTAGTTATGATATGTAAGAATCAACCACACATCAATCTAATGCACTATATGACTGATATAAATCAAAGTGTGTGTTTTTATTTAAAATTTAAATTTTAGTTCAAAACACATGTCACATACTCAAAACTAATCAAACACATTTGAATTATTTTTATGCTTTATTAAAATGTCACATGTGTCATTTGTGATGTGTAAGAATCAACCATACCTCAATCTGATACACGGTGTGCCCGATATGTCTCAAAGTGTATGTTTTTTGGTTTAAAATTGATATTTTCTTTCAATATGTTATCACTCACTAAAAACCAATAAAATGTTCTCATATTGTCTTAATAATTTAGGTAAATGATTCATAAGTCATTTATGGCATATATGTTTTTTTCAAACATCAAAACAATACACGATGTGATCAGTATGACTCAAAGTGTGTGTTTTCTGTTCAAATTGACATTTTAGTAAAAAACACATGTGATATTCTCAAAACTGAGAAAATAAATTCATATTATTTTAATACTTTAGGATAGTGATTTATAAATCATTTTTGATGTATAGTAATAAACCACATGTCAATATGATGCATAGTGTGACCGATATGAATCAAAGTGTGTTCTTTTATTTTAAATTAACATTTTAGTTCAAAACACACTCCACATAGTCAAAATAGATAAAACAAATTCATATTACTTTGATAAATTAAGAAAATGATCCATAAATCATTTATAATGTGTATGAATCAGATGATCCTCAATCTGATACACGGTGTACCTGATATGATTCAAAGTGTATGTTATCAGTTTAAAAATAAAATTTTAGTTCAGAATGTGCATCAATCATTGAAAAATAAGAAAACACACTATAATTGTCTTAGTACTTTAAAAAAATGATTCATAAGTCATTTTTGATGTGTATGAATCAGCCACATGTCAAACCGACATATGATTTGACCGATATGGATCAAAGTGTGTGTTTTCAGTTTAAATTGACATTTTAATAAATAAGACATGTGAAATACTCAAAACATGAGAAAAAAATTAATATTGTTTTGATAATTTAGGAAAATGAACAATAAGTCATTTTTTACATTTAGGAATCAACCACATGTCAATCAAATACACAATGTGATCGGTATGACAGAAAGTGCGTGTTTTTTTTAATACTGATATTTTAGTTCAAAATACACATCACATAATCAAAACTAGGAAAACATGTTAGTATTATTTTTATACTTTAATAAAATGATCCGTAATTCATTTTTAACATGTAGGAATCGGCTGTGCCTCAATCTGATACATGGTGTTCCCGGTATAACTCAAAGTGTATGTTAAAAATTTAAAATTTGAATTTTAGTTTATAACATGTTTCCATCACTAAAAACTAAGAAAACATGCTCAAATTGTTTGGATACTTTAGTAAAATGATTCGTAAGTCATTTTTGATGTTTAGAAATTAGTCTCACATCAAACCGATACACAATGGTACCAGTATGACTCAAAGTAAAACCTTTTAGTTTAAATTGAAATTTTAGTAAAAAATAAACATGACTTACTCAAAAACAATCAAACACATTTTCATTAGTTTTATATATTAATCCAACAATCTATAAGTCAGTTTTTATATTTAGTAATCAACTACATGTCAATCTGATGTACTGTGTGAGCAGTTTGAACCAAAGTGTGTATTTTTTTTAAAATTGACATTTTAGTTCAAAAAATACACAACATAATCAAAATTAATAAAATTTATTCATTTTGTTTTGATACTTTAGGAAAATAACCCATAAGTCATTTATGACATGTAGGAATTAACCACACCTCAATCTAATACATGGTGTTCTCGGTATGACTCAAAGTGTATGTTATCAGTTTAAAATCTATATTTTAATTCAAAATGTGTATCACCCATTAAAAATGACAAAACATGATTATATTGTCTTGATACTTTAGGAAAATTATTCATAGGTCATTTTTGATGTGTAGGAATCAATCATATATCAAATTGACACACGATGTGATCAGTATGACTCCAAGTGCGCGTTTTCTATTCAAAATGACATTTTAGTAAAAAAGACACATGACATAATCAAAACCAAGAAAAAAATTCAAACTTTTTGATAATTTAGGAGAATGATCCAAAATTCATTTTTTTTATATAGGAATCAACCACACATTAATCTAATGTAGAGTGTGATTATTATGATTTAAAGTGTGTTTTTATTTAAAATTGAAATTTTAGTTCAAAACACACATCATATACTCAAAACCAAGAAAAAACAGTTTTAATTTTTTTTGATACTTTAGGAAAAAATCCTCAATTAATTTTTGATGTGTAGGAATTATCCTCACTTCAATCTGATACACGGTGTTCCCAATATGACTCAAAGTTTATGTTATCAGTTTAAAATTGGAATTTTAGTTCAAAATGTGT
The DNA here is from genome assembly GCA_963277665.1 of Viscum album. Classification (NCBI taxonomy): domain Eukaryota; kingdom Viridiplantae; phylum Streptophyta; class Magnoliopsida; order Santalales; family Viscaceae; genus Viscum; species Viscum album. Next base: position 1,571,538,307 of record OY728126.1, read on the forward strand.
GACACTAACTAAAAACTAGGAAAACACACTTGGTTTGTATTGATATGTTATGAAAATGATTCATAAGTAATTTGGGATGCGTAGGAATCAATCACATATCAAACCAACACATGATTTTACTAACAGAATCAAATTTCATGTTTTTAATTTAAATTGACATTTTAATAAAAAAGACACATGACATACTCAAAATCATGAATACACAATCATATTATTTTCATACTCTAGGAAAATGTTCCAGAAGTCATCTTTTACGTATAGGAATCAATTACACATCAATCCAATGCATGATGTGACCTATATAAATCAAAGTGTGTGTTTTTACTTAAAATTGACATTTTAGTTCAAAACACATGTCACATACTCCAAACTGAGAAAGAACATTCAAATATTTCTGATACTAGTGCATAATGATCCATAAGTCATTTGCGATATGTATGAATTATCCACACCTCAATCTGATATATGGTGTTCCCAGTATGACTCAAAGTGCATGTTATTATTTTAAAATTGATATTTTACTCCAAAACACGTGTCACTGACTAAAAAATAAGAAAACATGCTCGTATTATCTTGATACATTTGGAAAATAATTAATAAGTTACTTGTGACTTCAAGTAATTTATTTCAAATCAAACCAACACATGATATGAATGGTGTGACTCGTAGTGCATGTTTTTAGTATAAATTTACATTTTAGTAAAAAAGAAATGTGACATACTAAAAACCAATAAAACACATTTGTATTATTATTATACTTTAGGAAAATGTTTTATAATTCATTTTTGACACATAGGAATCAACTTCACATCAATCTGATACACGGTGTGATTGGTATGACTCAAAGTGTGTGGTTTCATTTTAAAATTACATTTTATTAATGTATTATTTTGTATTTATGTTCAATTTATTTATTTATAGTATTACAAACATAAGAATTATTTTCTTATATAAGTGAACTATTTTTCTTGAGATGATGTACTTTTTTCAAAAAATAATAGCATTAATAGAATAATTTGAGAGGAGGGTTTTGAGCCAAAGATAATGGAACAATGATGTTTTTTAATGTTTGTGATAAATTATACATACTAATGTAATTTTAAAAACCAATGTTTATAATTTATATAATTTAGTTTTTATTATGATATTTGTTATGTAAATCTTATTCAAATTAAATTCTATATTTTCTATAATAGTGTGTTGTAATTTTAGTGACACATGACAACTTTATGATTTTTATCACAGATATTTCTAGCACTGATAAAGAAATGACTTTATTAATGTTTATTAGAAATGATAAAGGGAAATTCTATCAGTTCTATTTTTAGCATCGATAAAAGGGACCCCTTTTATCATCGCTTAAAACATCAACACTTTTTTAGCGATGATAAAGTTGTTTTCTAGAACTGATAAAAGGGGGATCTATTGTAGTGGTGTAGGTTGATGGAAGGAAGTGCATGGGTCTGACAGTGTGAAATCCTGTTTTATGAGAGGATGGATGTAGGGAAGATGGTGGTAGCTTCGGGAGGCGGCTGGTTGGTAGGGAAATAGATATGGGAGTCTGGGTTGTTGAGAAATTATGATGGTGGTCAGATGGTGATGAACTTGTGAACTAGGGATGTCTTATAAGGTCAAGTGAACTAGAGACTGCACAATCTAGTTTTTGAAATTGTGTGGATAAGGGATTCTTGGGTGGGTTAGTGCAGAAGTCAAATAAGGATAGGGTGTGTTTCTAATTGTTTCATAGGGGAATGATGCATATAAGGGGGTAGTGTCGGGGTGATGGTCTCACTTCATAGAAATAATGGTGCCTTATTCACTAAAAACCAGGCATGATGAAGGTGATTTAGGAGAAAGATAGAGATGGAATGGAATACTTCTAGGGTTTTTGGTAGAGGAGGAAGGTGGATCCAGAGACTCCCATGGTGGAGATGTGGTTGTAGAGAAAGGCTACCCCAAGATTATTTATGAAGAGGGATGAAGACCTGAAGAAGAAAGCCTAACCTAGATCCACTTCATGTTATTGATCCTTATTTTTAAAATAAATCTAAGCCTCTATTGATTTAAATCAGAACCTTAATATTGAAACAAGATTTTTTACACTCTCACAACTAAATAAGGTTTCACAAGGAGTGACTTAGATCACTATTTATATCAAATGATGTGAAATTATGGGACTCACATCATACTGATAATTTATATGGATGAAATATTACTAGAAGGTCAAGAGATTTCATGGATTCTAGAGTTATTTTGTAGATTGTCCAAAAGTTTTGTGATGAAGGATCTTAGACATTCTAATACAATCCCAGGGATGATAATTGAAAGGGATATGAAATCTCATAAACTAGTGTTATCCTAGAAGGAATAATTCTAGAAGATCATCATAAAATTTGGATTGAACAGATGCAAAACTATATTAACCCCTATTTCCAGACACTTTAATTTATCCAAGATAGAGGAACTGAAATCAGAATACAAGGACATATATATAGAAAAAGTACTATATTAATTAGAAACCAAAGGTTTAATATATGTGATGACTTGTATGTGTACATAACTTGAATTTTCGATGGGAATAATAATTTAGTTCATATCAAACCCCATAAGGGAGATCTAGGAAACTATGAAGAAGATCAGCTGATACTTGAAGAGATTAAAATATATAGTTATATTATTTATGGAAGAATATTATTTTAAAAGATTTATGAATGTGGATTTTTTTAGGGATATAGATACCCATAAGAGCATGGAAATATTTGTTTACATTAGGTTGAAAAATAGTCAGTTGGATATCTCAATTTTATCCTTTGGTTACTTTGTCTTCAATGGAAGAAAAATAAAAAGTTGCTATGGAATACAGAAAGGAGTTAGTCTGGTTAGTGAACTTGTTTAAGGAGTTTGGGAATTCACCAAATAAGGAATGTTATTTAGTGATAGTCAGAATACAAATCACCTTGACTATAATCTAGTGTTTCATGCAAGAACAAAAAAATTGACTTTAAATTCCATTTCATCCAGAATATATTGGATGAAAATGTGTTAGAGACACTAAAGTAAGTTAGGAATAAAAATACAGCTAATTTTTTCATGATGTTTCTAGTTCAATAATGCTTGAGGTAGTGTTGTTCCTTAGTCGGACATGAGTGAAAAGAAGATAATGGAGAAAACTAAATGCATAATGAAGAAGGGTGAGTTTTTCTTTGTATTGAAGGATTATGAATAAATACCTAAATAAGTGTTAGAGTTAGATATTATTGGGACTGTGAATCCACTTTTGGTCACCAAAACTGGTTTACTAAAATGAGGAACTCTAGTAGACCTTTGGTCTTGTTAAGGAATTGATAATTAGATACTTCAGCTCAAATGCATGTTTTTCTGAAGATAGAGATCTTTCTATGGGCCGAGTAAGATGGTTTTCATTCATTGGAATATGTGATATTCTTGGATTATTTTTCTTTATGGGAGTTATGAACATTCCATTGGCTATAATGTTTGAGTTGGTTTTGTCTATCGGAGAATGGTAAATCCAAAAGAGGGATAACCGTATTTCTCATATGGCGGTGAAACCTATTTTTACGAACTATGGACCCCTATAAAGAAATGGGAGAATAAATATTGTTTTCTAATTTGATTTGGTAATTTTGGTATAATCAATAGCTCTTTATAGGTAGAGAATTATATTCTTGTAATTCTAGAAATATAAATATTTGGCAGTGTTCTCCCATAGACATAGAATGAAAGTCATAACCATGTAAATATTTATGCATCCTATTTTATTATGCTATTTTTCTTAGATTGTATATTTTTTATGACATGTTTAGAATAATGTGTGAGATATACAGGTTAATGAAGGTGATTAGGGTATAGGAGGCATCCTGATAAAAACATAACTTAGAATGACATGATGTCGGTTCCTATATTTCAAAAATCAATATATGGTTTTTTCCTCTGATTTCATGGAAAAATGACATAGTTTTCATGTTTGTAACCCCCCAACACATGTTTTTAATGGATTTGGTACCTTTAAAAACTATTTACTCATTCATTCCGACTACACCTCATGTCAGACTGACACATTTCATGTGCTTATACATAAAAAAATAACTCAATAATGGGTTCCCCAAGATTTCACATCAATACGAGATCATTTTCTATGGTTTTGACCATTACATGCACGTTTTAGTGTTTTAAAACACTAAATTATTGTGACCTAAAATTTTCATTTATATTTATAGTTATTTCATTACTATAAAAACATAATAATGAAAAATAAATTATAACAACGAATAGGTCTTAATCATAATTAATTAGGGTTGGATATATGGATCATATGATGCCAAATTGGCATCGTTTGATCCATGTAGCTGACCCCATTTAATTGGGTTTAATTATTGTTTATTGCTATAATATATTTTTCATTATTATGTTTTTATAGTAATTAAATAACATGAAATTTTAATGAAAAGTACTTACTCCAATGTCTTTGGTAGGGTCATTTATAAATATTCCATTGGGTTTCCATGAACTTTACACCATATCTCTTTTCATCCAAAAAAGTGACTTAATTCATTAGCCTTTATAAAAATATAAACAATTGAGAAAAAAACATTTACTTATAATAAAATGATATAAATAATAATGGATAAAATATAAACCAAAATTATTCCTTTTCTCAAAAAACTCTGAGACCCAGCGATATGAGGAATGACTTGTTTCTCATGATTCATAGTATTTTTTAGATAATTACTATATATCTAGAAATATTAATAAAAATTATAATTTTATTGTTTTTATGTTATTAATATAACGTAAAATATTAAATTACCCAATAAGATGCATCTTTATTAATATCGATAAACAACTCCCATTTCTCATGATAAATTCCTTCATGAAATTTCTCATATATTTGTTATGATCTCATAAATGCGTCATTAAACTCATTCTATAATATCCATTTAAAATCTCTCCATTTCTTGCCCAAAATTTTCAGATTCCATGGGTGTGAAACAGATTCAGGTATATCAAAATGAAAAACATCTAAAAATAAAAAACATAACACTTTATATGTATATTACCAAATTTTACTCATGTATTTTAAATTAGTTATCGATGAATATTAAACTAATACTACCTTTACTTGATTATCAAAGACCTAATTTTTTCAAGATCTGGGAATATGTATCTAATATTTATAATAAATTTTAAATCTCGTCATCTCACAGGCAAGCTGCCAAAGAATCTACCCATTAATTCTAGAAGCATCATAGATAGGCACCCCTAACTTATTAAATGTAATGATAATATTTAAGTCCTTAAATTCCCATTATTCTATAATGTTTATATTTATATTCATTCTATTTTTATGTTTATCTATTTTAAAAATTTAATAGACATTTAATATATTATAAATTTTTTTTGTACAATGATATACATATCGGTAATGGTAACTCGATGATATCCCCTATATTAAGGATTGAAAAATTACTCCATCATTGGTGGTGAATCATATTATGGGATACCAAAAATATTTGGGAAAATTTCTTGATCACTAGAAGTATCAGGTGCAATGGAATCACTCGGATCCAATAAATTTGACGATAGTGGTGGTGTTCTCTGAGATGCTGTTCATATAGGATCTTGATTTTTTTTTATCAGAATTCCTACAATACAAATGGTTTAGATATATTAAATGTATAAAAAATGAAAAAAAAAATTAAAAATGAAAAGAAAACATAGAACAATGTATATATGTATGAAACTCTTATAAATAAGAAATTGTAATAGTGTTTCATTTCCAATTTATACATTCAATTATATTCATATTCACTATCTTAATTGTTATCAAACTCTATTGTAATGAATGCTTAATTTTTACCATCTCATGAAAGTTATATTGTTTCAATATTGTCTATAAAAAAGTGTTCAACATTTTTTGGTTGAATAAGTTCACATTCACAAAGTACTGATCGATATTTATCTCCCATATCATATATGTCCCTCTGAATTAAGTGTACAAAAACAATCCAACGTTCTTGTTTGTTATCATCCACACAATAACACATCTTTGTTTGTGAATACAAGATAAATTGATCATTCTATGCATGCTCACCAGTATGGATCAAGCAAGAGAAGTTGAAAAAGTAAAATGTAGTGAATCTTTCATTGTACCCCTATCAATGTTGACCCACTTTCATTTGAATAAGCCAACTAAAAATTGACCATGATATTTTAATTCAATTATATCATTCATCTTTCCATATTATCCCACATCTAAAAGTGTAAATACATTACTACTACAGTGACCCTCACTTTTCATATATATATATATATTACATCATTTTTTTGGAATACTTAAAAAATTATAAAAATAGACACCCAAATACCTTATTTGTTTAGTGTATTTAGAAACTTGTAAATATAAAAACTAGTACATAATAGAGCTAAATTATCTCCCACTAGGTTCTTCATGACTAGGACCCTTCTTAGAGACATCATACTTAATATATATCTTCATAACCTAGGGAAGGAAACATAAAAAAGGGGTGATCTCAGATATCCAGTAAGGGTAAATAAGGGAGACATGTAAGCATTAAATATAGAATATGGGTATGATAATGTGATCATAACATTAGAAGATAATTCCCTGCATATCAAAGATCATAAATATGAATCATGGCATAAATATTAGTAGTTCATAAGAAATGAATCATAAGAAAATAAATAATATAATCCATGAAATCACAACAGAGGAATGATACATGTAATTTGTGGAATATACATAAGATTATGAAAACACCATGTCTAGGATTCCTAACAAGATCTTTGTAAAATGTTAGGCTTGGGATATTCACTCGTGTACCTACTTCGATCTTAGGATACCCTCTCGTGTACCCTATTATTTCAGTCTTGGGATGCCCTCATGTGTACCCTCTTGTTTTGGGATTGGTATTCCTTACTTTATACCCTTTGATATCATAAAACATTTATCATTACCCAATTCATTTGAGGAAGATATAGGCCCCACCCATCTTATAATAACATCATTCATATATGTGCCACAAAATAATAAAACATTCATTATATCATGGCCCATAAAAAGAGATCATATCATAACCCATGAAATGAAATGAGTATTATAAAAATTTAATCATATCATCACCTATGGAAAATATATAGGTTTCATAATAATTTCATCCTAGAATAACCCATAAAATGAAGCAGGTTTCATAAGCATTAATCATGAAATAACCCATCAAAGAGAAACATGTTTTAAAATCATGTAACATGTAGAAGAGAGACATGTTTCATAAACATATAACCAACAAAAGACAAATGGGTTTTCATAAACTTCATTTCATCAAAACAAAACCATTTAGATAAATAATATTAATGGAACCTTTGGATCATTTCCTAGAAATGCATGAGTAAAATTAATAGATTTCGTCTTTGATAGAAAATAATTTTGAGATATCTTTTAATTTTTTTTTGAGGAAAATATCCTTTATTATTTGAAAAATAATTTTGAAAACAAAAAACCATTTTAAAACCACTTTCTTTTGAAATAAAATTGAAAACTTATAAAGGATTATAGAAAACATTTGATAAATTTTTTCCTTGAAAGCTTATAAAAGAATCTTGAAAACCTATTTCTTTGAAAACACCTTGAGAACTTATAATGAATGATTGAAAATGTTTTGAAAGAAATTTGTTTAAAAAAACGTTGAAAAAATATAAATAAAGATTGATTTTTTTTAGAAAATAATTTCTTTAAAAATATTTTTTAAAAAATATAAATAAATACGTAATTTTTTTTTAAAACATGGTTTTAAAGAACACATATTTCTGACCGAAGAGAGAGGTAAAGTCTGACTTTCTTAAAAAATAATTTCTTAACTATATTATGTACCAAAGAGTGGGAAAATGATACCAGTACATCAATATATCATGAATAAATAGCGTAGATAAAAATTCAGGAGTGATCTTCATAGATGGATCATAATATTTCATTAAACGAAGCATAAATATAAACAATCTTGAAAAGCAATGAGATTATTTTAATAGAATTTTACCACTTGATATCTTTGAACTATACTCCCCATTTAAGAAAATTAATTTAAATTAATCTTAAAATATCATTAAAATAATTAGATTCATTATATAAAATTTATAATATAGTATATACACCTCATGAAAAAATATAGGTCCATAACATTGCATGTGTGTCAAAGAAGGAAAATTGAGACAAAATTACTTTACCAATTTGGTAACCATTTAAACATAAAACTCATGAAATAAATATCATAAAATGGATATGTAAATACCCAAAAAGTTATATATAATAATCATATAATTCATTCTGGGTCAGTATACACACTACACAAAAGTAATGGGTGCTCAATAAAGCTTGTGTCTCAAGGAAATAAAAAGTGAGATGAAGTTTCTTTACCTTGTGTCTTTAATATCACCATACTAGAAAACAAATCCTGTATAATAAATATAAGTTTATTATAAATATTTTACAGAACCATATTTTTATATCTAATACCATATATGGTTTTATTATTAATTTATATTACCCACTTGTTAAAAGTTTTATGTTAAGGTTATGCTTTGGTTAATATTCATTTTGTTTTTTACATACATATTAATTTGTAATATATTTGGTACTTATAAATATATAATGGTTTTAATAATTAAAAACATGATATAAATATCATTTATATTCAGTATATTTTTATTATAATAATCTATAGAATATATAAGTATAAAATGGAAGACACCATTCGTGGAGACAGCAGGCCGTACGTACGCATGGACGTTGTTTCTGTTTTATTATCACATTAAAATATAGAAATAAAATTATATATATGTATATATGTATATAATATAGTTAAATTAGAATTATCATGTCATATATATCATATAATTTCACTAAACACATCCTTAATACATTCCCTATAGTGTGTGAACGAATGAAATTGTCTAGATGGGGCGGTAGTCCACACTTCCTCAAATGAGATTATCATATTTAGATAAAATGGAAAGTATAAAGATATGTGTTATAAAATAATTATAGAAAATTAAATAAATCATATGTATCATATATAAATATTGTTTCCATCATAATTCCCAACCATGAAAGGTGGTAAAGGAAAAACAAACAATCATTATTTCATGAGGCGTTAGTTATTCATACACATAAACCATATTTTCAATAACCATTATATGGAAGTGTGTGTAAGTGTGGGTAAGACCCTAAGAAAAAAAATCTCAGTATATTGAGTCTTCTAGTGTTGTTTTATAATCATGGAAAAATGAGAGTGGAGGGGGAGGATAATGAAAATAAGATAAAGGAGCTTGAGGAAGGATGTTACCTCATCTTTGGGTAACTCCTTTTGGTTTTATCAAAAGGGATTCCTTGCATTTATTTATACCCAAATGGAGTATTCAAAGGAGAAATGGAGGTACATTGGGAAGTTTATTTTATAGATATTGTCTGAATATAAGTGGTTTGAAAAGTGTTAATAAGTGGGAGTAAAGGAGGCATTTTTATAGTGGAGGAGGAGTGGCACTATTTCAAATTCCAAAAGGTATACAATAATGGGAGTCATGAAAAACCTAATGTTCCTAGAAAATGTAAAAACAATGGGGTAATGGTGAATCATGGTCGAAAAAAATCTACACGACACAAAAATAAGTTTATTTTTGTAATTTTTTTACTTAACTTCTAAGTTTCCACAATTTTATCATTTTGGTTTCACTACAAAAATTGGTTTTTACCAACAGACCTATTCCAATGGTTTACAAAAACTATTGGAATAGATTTGATATACCTATGGTATTAATAAAACCATAGGTATATCCTCCCTCAAATCTAATTCTATCGGGCTCATCCCGTATGCCCTCGCAAACCCTCCTCTGCCCAAAAAACCGTCTCCCCCAAAAACCGTCTCCCCCACCAATCCATTCCTGATTATCCATCGCGCTCATCCCCGGTGCCAGCCCTATTCTCCCCCTCCAACCCTATTATCCCTTGATTCCTATCTCCTTACGATTTTTTGTTATATCTTGGGATTTTTCACTCATCCCTCACAAAGCCGAAACCATGCCTCGATGCTCCGATTCCTTCCGATTCTGCCATTCCATCTTGGGCTTCCGTCCTCCCCGTTAATGCTCAAAGCCTGGTTTATGGTGTTATATTCATGGTTTATGGTTCAATCACCATGTTTGGGTCTCAAATTAATTTATCCTTATTTCCTTATTGGTTTCTCCTTCCCTATTGAGGTTTCTTCAAAACCCAGTTCAAGGGGTTGACTATATTTTTAGGGTTTCATTGGTGTTTTGGGTTCATGGCAGTTTATTATTGGTTGTTTGGATATCCACCAGCAGACATGATGTATTAAAGCTCATGTGTTAGTGGTTTGTATATACATCTTCACTATGCCTTGACTGAACTCTATATCTCCCAAATATCTCTTCATTCTTATCCTTTATGTTAAAGGCATTAGCATTCCATAGAAATTGATTGGATCTCATTTGAGTGTCAGATGATTTGGCATGACCCATGGATACCTCCAAATGTGGGATGTATTTTGGATGCAATTTCAATTATCTATCTCAAACCCATATGCTGGCGTTTAAGATTATATAGTGTATTCTTCATTAAATGGTACCCGTTTTGCAGGATTTCTTCATTTTAGTTTCTTATGCATTTTTCATATTTCTAGCATGATAGATAATCCATATGGGATTTTATAGGATTCTAAAGGATCTAATAATTGTTATTAGAATTATTTAAACACCAATAGTGGTATCATATCTATACAATGAATTTGATTTATGAATACTTGCATGAGATGAAGAAGAAAACAAAAAGAGAACATTATTTTCAGTTTTATGGAAAGTTAAATTTACCTTTATATATTTTGGATCTACATAATGGTTATCAGTTTTACCTAGACATTGAATGGTATATATAAGTGAAATCTTCAATTACCCTTTTATAATGTAGTCTATTTAAGGGTAACTCAGTATTATCCTTACACAGAACAATGTGTATAAGGATCATTCTGTTTTACCCTTGTTAAGATAAATGTAGTTAACCTTATGTAGAATGTTTTTTCACAAAGGTAAATGAAATTAACCTTAATTAGAATGGTTCTATATAAAATTAACCTTTATATTACCTTTTCACTAAAAGATAACTTTTATTGAGTTTGAAACATTAATCGTAATTCAGTAAGTTTTGGATGAAACCTACTCTACAACCAATGAAACATACTCTATTCTTAATTAATCATTTAAAAAACTCAATTCACTCTTACACTCAACATAAACTGACATACACTAGTCCCCATTCACATAAACACTCAACATTAGTGTGAACTTTACATAGGATTGAAAACCTCCATACTGATCAGATATGCCCATTACAAAATGTACTAAATCAGGAAATAACCCTTATGAAACTCTCCAATATTCTAGATTATCTTTTGGTGGAGTGTAGTGACCCTAATGTAGCTTTGGAACTTCATTGTTAACTTTAAACGACACATTGGTTTACTGTTACATGGACATTATATGACAATTAAACATGTCCTTGATTTTATATTTTCTCTCTTGCACCTCTTGATTACCTCTACACAAGTAGTAATTTACTACTATGAAAATAGTAAATTATCTTCACACATGTCTTTTCTAGCACAACTTATTTATATGTATCCACTACTTTTAACCTTATGCAACTACTATAATTCCAGACTTCATAAATTTAGCATCTAGAACCTTTTCAACTCAACTTGAGAACTTCTCTAACACTCTAAATACTCTCAAAACATCATGATATATACTGAAGAAAATGTTTTTACCACTAAAATAGTTGTCTTTAATTATTTAAATTCTACCTCACCAAAAATTATCAAAATTACAAAGAATGATACATTGAGGCTATCTAACCAAGGTCTTTAAGAATCAATACATAGTCTTCTTTCCATTTATGATGGAATCAAACCCAGAAACTCTAGAACATCATCATTCACTTGTTGAAAGATTCTTATATCTTCCATAATGACGAAAAATATAATAATACTTTGGAACTTAAATCTACCCTTGTAATTGTTTTCAATACAACAACACACCTCTAAATTCAATATGTTTTCTCATTTATTTCACATCCCAACAAGCACATCAAAAATATATTGTACAAGGTATAAAACTCTCACTTTCTTCTTGACATTGAAAATACCCTCTTTATAAACACATTTATTATAATAAAAAAGGGGTAATTTGTTTTATTGTAATACCTATTCTTTCATATTTTTAATGATGTTTAGATAATTATAGATTTCATGAATTTGAACACTTTGAAATCCTTTTAACATGTTTTCCCCCCTCGAAAGGGATAAACCCACTTTATCATATCATGGTAGTTTATATACTCAATAATGAGAATATTCTATTGTTATATAGTATTGATAGCCTGTTCCAAATTTCCTAATATTTGATTCTTTCAATTACCTATACGTTAGTAAATATCAAATGAAAGGGGATAAAGAGGGGGTACTTTTCTCTTTAATTAGTCCTAGAATATTGATAGATGTCTCTCTACTAAGATCTTCTATACTTCCCAACTTTATCATTGGGATAATGCTTAATCCTCTTTTCCTAATTGAATCATCATTTATCTTTGTAGATAACCTGATGTTCTCACTTTTCTAAGAATTCTTATTGTGTGGGACCTATTTTATTGAATGTGAAACAAAGTAAAATGAAACCATATATTCTATCTTATTTTTCTTCACCTTTTCCTTTTTTATTTGTTGGAATGTCATACTGTCCTTTGCAACATGACCAGTTGCCTTCCATTATCTTAAACATTAGGTTTTCCATGTTTTATTTCCTCATAAACAACATTTTGTTCTTTAATTAGATCCTTATTTTTTCTCTTGTAATTTTAAATAGATTTTATACTTATTACTTGACTCTTCTAATTTTTAGAAATCATTGGAGATTCTATTTGACTTCTCACTTATATATTGAAACATTATTGTAATATTTCTATTTCTCACAAAATTTCTTCTTCTTTGTCTTGTATTTATCCCATAGATTCATTATAGTTATATGTTAATCACATTTTCATATAATAATTAAAGTATTTGTGCCAAAATATCCCAAAACACCAATTGTTACCCTAGAAAATTTTATCTTTGAACATATTGGTGAGTATATATAAGGAATTATATTTTTTATCCATGCATCATGCAACCTTTATTTAACCTTCTCCTAAGGTAGTGTTCTTGGTTTTCTTTCATAGGAATTTTCCTTTATATTAGATTAACCTTATCACATCTTCCTTTATCCCAAAAACCATTTGTTTTGTCTTTAGAATTTATAATTTTAGAGAAAACAGAATCCATGTGATTTGAAAAATTAAGAGTTTCGTACCTTTACCTTTGGGATATTCTTCTTTGAAAACTTGGATAATTTAGCTTGACTCTCTACTTCTCTATCTTAATCTTATCTAATATTCCTGAATGTATTTTCAGAATTAATCCATCAATATTATGCCTCATTCAATTCTTTCTCCTTTAAAAAAGGATTATCATTATGTTCATTCAAGATTCTGTTATTCTTTGAAATTGTTACCATGGATGTTATGATCTCTTTAATGATATAACTCTTATTTACATCCACTTTATTCCTTATTTATCATTCCTTTTAATTTAATTCTTATTTTGGGTATTTGTCTCAAGGAACAATTCTAATTTTGTTTATGGAATGTACTCATTATAGGTCTATCCTCCTCCATCATCATTACTTGAAGAATATATATGTTTTTAAACATGAACAATGAAGGATTTATGTTTATAAGATAAACCTTAATCATTAGATTCACTCAATGAAAATGATTTATCAACTGGTTTTCTACTCATCATATTCTTATTTTCCATTATTGATGATCACTTCTTCATCATTGAACAACCTATTCTAGATTGTTTCATATCTTCTCCAAGATGATTATTCAATACTTGAAGAATTTTATTCTTTTATATCTAACTCAAATTCAATTTTCTTATTTGTATAGTTTGAGGTGAAATGCACACCACATTTACATTTATAACACCATAAAGAGTGTTTTCCTTTATATGTTCCTTGTCCCTTTTTTGAACAACATTATTACAAGATCCATCTCCCTCTTAACATGAACTCATTCAAACTAAATTCAATAAAATTGAATAAGACTAACCTAATTTAAATTAAAACAAACCAAATTAAATAATACTATGAAGAGTAAACCGAAAATGAGTTGATCTAAATAAAGTTACACCATATAAACCCACAATGGATAGAATAAAAACAAATAAAAAATAGAATGATTTTTTTAAAAAAACATTCACAAACTAATCGAGAATTACTGGTATAAATATAAATCCGATCAACCAAAATATATCTAGAATAATCCAAATCAATAAAATAGAATTCAAATAGAAAAAATTAAATGAAACTAAATTGGACCAAGTCATACTAATCTAACTTGACCTAATTTGATATTACAAATAATGAATCAAATTGGAAAAAATATAATGAATTAAAACCTATATGATCACAACCGACATGAACTAAAATAAACTACATCAAACTAATATAAACCAAATGTAATCATCTTGAATCGATTAAAACTCAAATGAATGAAATTTCCCAAGATAATGTAAACAAAAACAAGATGAACTAAATCTAACAAAAATTTCCCAAACTAACTTGTATCAAACAAAGCCAAAGTAAGCTAAAACATGAGCCAAAATTATTATATAACAATAAAAGGAAGAGTAATTTTTAATTAATAGGAATATACTATTTGATAGCATCATGTTGAAACTTGGATATGTTTCCCCTTGCTTGCAGGAGCATGATTTGACCCATGGGGCATTGCGGTTCTTATGTGTTGGGTGGTGACTTGTATAGTCATAAGAGATATGTTTGTTGTAGTTTAATTTATATTTTATTTTCTTTATCGCATCATCCAATTATGCCTTTTACCACTTCTTATGGATGGATGGTAGTTATATTCTGCGAAGGGGGCCATAAGGGCACTGGAGGTAGCTTCACAATTTTCTTTGTAGGGGAGGGAGATTGAGGTAGTGGAGAGATTAATTAGTCAGTTTAATTTTTTTAAACTTTTATACCATGTTGCTTTTGTTTATTTTATTTTCCTTCGGCATGTACTCCTGATGTAAAA
The DNA here is from genome assembly GCA_963277665.1 of Viscum album. Taxonomy (NCBI): domain Eukaryota; kingdom Viridiplantae; phylum Streptophyta; class Magnoliopsida; order Santalales; family Viscaceae; genus Viscum; species Viscum album. The sequence continues at coordinate 1,571,553,545 of OY728126.1, forward strand.
CTGGGTCATGCTGAGGATTGTTCATTTAACTGGCCCTATTGTATCTACTGAATATTGTCCATTCATGTTCGGTGAAGGATTCCGTTGGCATGAATCTGGATGTCTCATAAAAAACATGTATTGTATCTATCTTTATTTCCCAAGCATAAAATTAGGTGGCTTATTGTATATATATTTCAATAGTTATCAGAATAAAAAAACAATCAATCACCAACTTGAGATTTTTTTCGTAAGTCAATTCAAAAAATCTACCACTTGAAGAAAATTTTCATTCATTTTCCATAGTTCCATCAGTCATCTTGTGGAAATATCACCTATCATATATTTAAAAACAACCATCAATTCACCACCTCTCATATACTGGACCATCATATAATCTAATTCATCATTCATATATCATCTTGAAAATGGTTTTAATGCTCCTTAGATTTGTGGTTTCAGGGAAAAAACCTACACTGGTGTGCCAAAATTTTTAAAGACTGTAGTTACTTGTTAAATGGATCTTGTGAGACCCCCAAACATGTAAATGTTTTGATTCTCCCTTTACTCTTCCATATCCACATGCCAACCATTCCACTAACTCCATCTTATGGTAATATGATTTTACAACATGGCACCACCCTTCTGAATCCTTCTTCCATATCTGGAAAATTTTTCCACCTTAAACCATAATTATGAATCCCATAACATGGGTCCCATTCTGTATGAAACATCATTCATGCCGTAAATAGTTGATTTTATTCACAAAACACATCCGACCTTAGAGCACTCTTAGGGTTAAGGCCCAACATCGCCTCATGTAGCTCTTTCTTATTGGAAATTTATTCAAAGAAGACATTGTATTGTTTGGATATAGTGTGTGGTACCACATCCTGAATCACTGCATGGCCTCCTAGGTAGCCTTTAGGAATAAGGGGATTATCTTCTGCAAGAAGCGCTTTGAAGTAAGACTCATCCATGCCACCAACCACACCCATAACTTCCGTATAGGTGTCTCCCTATAATAGTATATTAATTATTATGATGCATCGTTTCTCCCTGATTCATGCATGGAAGTATTTTGTTTTTCGGTAACCTTCATGGAGCCACTTTATTCTCGATTGTTCATGCACTAGTCATTCTTGCCTAAGAATCATGTCCTTTAGGATTTCATTCTTGCTTGTGAGTTTACTGAACAATGTGTCATTGTAGTAGTCTTTGGGACTATATTTCAGTCGGTTGATATCCATTTTTGTTGGTCGGAGTAGGTTACTCAAGAGGGGGGGGGGGTGAATTGAGTATCTATAAAAATATATGTTTAAAAATTATTCTTAAAAAGGTTCCCCAATAAATTTAAAAACAGTTCAGTTAATCAAGGTTATATGGTTATGAAATTTTTCCTATTTAAATAACTTCTTAAAAGAGAGATTAATTCTCAGTAATATTAATATCAGTTATTAACATTACTTTTGAAGCTATTATAATAAGGAAAATTAATTATAACTTCTTTCCAAGATTAACTATCAATGTAAATTTAGTGATTTATAAATTAAACAGTAAAACAGAGAAAACTAAAAATAAACAACACAGTGGATATGAAACAAGTGGTTCGGTCTCAAGCCGAGACCTAATCCACTATACTTGGTGATCACCTACCACCAAGCATTTTATATAAATAAACATGATCCACACCCTGGATCATGGTTAATAATAGTACACAAGACTGTCCAGGTCACACGACCTCTTCCACAGTTCTTTATGGGTATGAATTATAGGTCAGATATGGACCTCTTCCACAATTATCTGTGGTAATACACAAGTGTAAAGAGATGTGAGAGAAAGGATATCTTGTATACTTTAGTTTGATGTATTATATACTATGTATTTTTATATAGACACACACACACTGCTCGAAGTATAACGCCCCGACACCAGTTACCCAGAGTTGGTGCATTATTGCGTAACATTGGCATGATCACAGAGGATCAAGTCTCGAAAGACCGATTAGTTTAGTAGAATTGGAAACACTAGATACATTCATAAATATTAAATTACACCATAAAGTGAAAAACTAAAATAACATGGTCTCCATAGACCACACTCATATCCCCTTCCGACTATCCCTGCAGGTCATTCTTAAAATACTTCTTCACATCCTAGAAAAATTAAAACATTGAAAGGAGTGAGCTCAGATTCTCAGTAAGGATAACAATATAGCGAAAGCTTTCATAAATAAATATAAAAATTTAAGGTGATTTATAACTAAAACAAAAGCCTTTTGAACTTGAACTTCAACATAATATGGAAAAAGTAAAATGAGATAATGCCATTTACTTATTCACATGGATATTCTACTGGCCGAATAATCACATGCAATATCAATAAACACTTTCATAATGTTGGAATGCATAATTCCAGACTATCATAACCACATAGTCAAGGCCTCATTCCAAGACTACAAATAAGATTTTGTTAAGGCCTCATGCCAAGACACTAGTTTGTCTAATGAGACCTACCGATGCATCGAGGAGCTATAGCGGGCTCCACCCGTCACTTATTAAGTCCAATGCATTCCTCATATGAACAGGTTTAAACATATCATAAACCATAACATAATCGTATCACATAAAACATGCATAAAGGAAATATAACATTTCCACATTTCAATCACAAGATATCAATACAACACATTGATATAATAAAATCACTTTCAAAACCATTTTCAATACCAAAATAAAAAAAATTAAAACTTTGTATTTATTTTTCATTTGAAAAAAGTTATGGCATGTAGAGGAAGCCGAAACTCAAATAATGGTCACGACAGTGGAGAAGTCGTAGTCGCCGCATATGTAAGACAAAACATTCCTTTTCTCGTTTAGTAAAAATGCTTCGTATAAAAAGATTACTTTTGAATAAAAGTAAAAGTCAAAGGGTTTTATACACCGTATAAAGGAAAGCAGTGTATAAAACAAAATATGCCTCAATGAAAGGATATTGAGAGGAAGTCCCTTATAGAGATCATTTTTTTAATAAAATAGGTCTATTATGTGTATCCACTGTAAGTACACATAAATAAAGTACAAATACAAGATAAGACATAATAATATCATGACATAATTTGAAAGTAAAAGATTAACCCAAAGAACGTAAATTGGGTTAATAAGTTTCCTTACAAAGATAATTTTTTTAATAAAATAGATCTATTATGTGTATTCACTATAAGTACACATAAATAAAGTACAAATACAATATATGACATAATAATATCATGACATAATTTGAAAGTAGGAGATTAACCCAAAGAATGAAAATTGGGTTAAGAAGTTCCCTTAAAAAGATAATTTTTTAAATAAAATAGATCTATTATGTGTATTCACTATAAGTACACATAAAGAAAGTAAAAATACAATATAGGACATAATAATATCATGACATAATTTGAAAGTAGGAGATTAACCCAAAGAACGAAAATTGGGTTAAGAAGTTCCCTTACCTCGTGTCCGAATTGACTCGATCGTTATTTAACCTCCTGAATAATAAACTAGAGTTAATTTATATTTTCTTAAGAACCTTTTTCATGTTCATTATTCCTTTTATATCATTTATTACCATGTTATGAACATTATGTAATTATTTAAGTTAATAATGGTCATTTTGTTGATCTTTGGTACTTGAGTCAAAAATAAACTTCTTATAATTACAAGTTGTTCATGTGGTGAAATATCCACTATATCCAGAATTATATTCATGATTTAGATATCATATATATCATATATATCCAGTATATACATTCATTCATAATATAACGTAACATTTAGAGGTAAGAAATGAAATGCACCGTTCATGGAGACGGTAAGCCGTACGTACGCATGAACACTAATTTCATGTCTATTTCATATTTAATGGAATGAAATAATAATGATATAAAGGTATATTATAATTCTAGTATAATATCATATATAATATAATTTACTCCATCCATTATACATCCCACATATGGCATTAACGATTCAAATCACTTTGAGGGGGCGGTAGTCCGCACTTCCTAAAATGAAATTATCGCGTTTACACATAATGGAAATCATAAAGGTATGCCATAAATGAAAAATAAAGATTCATAAGTAAAAAAAAACATAATATATATCATATATAAAAATAGTTTCATCATAATGTCCACCATTAGAGGTTTTAAAAGAAGATTGAACAATCATCATTTCGTGAGGCAGTAATTCGCCACCCACAGAAACAGTATGTTATTTAACCATTAGACAAAGGTGTGTGTAAGTGTAAGTAAAATAATTCTCATGAAAACATTCTAGTATATTTAAGATACTGGTTTTGTTACAAAATAAAGTAATAAAAATAGTTTAAGGGGTTGGAGAAGGAAAATAAAACAAAATAACACTAGTGAAGACATTACCTTTAAATCGGGTAACTCTTTTTGATTTGAGCCAAAGGCTTCCTTGGGAAGTCTTCTGAAAAAATTGAGGCTTCTAGAAGTAAGAGAGGGATTTTTAGAGAGTATTTGGGCAGAGGTTGGCCGATCCAAATGGCTTGAAGGTGTGAGTAAGGTGGTAGAGCTGGGGGCCTTTTATAAGAGGAGAGGAGGGGAACTCTTAAAAAGTAATGAAATGTTACTTTATTATATAATGAGTTTCGGATTTTAAAGGTCCCACACTTATATATTTCTAGGATAAGGTGATAATGGTTTGAAATCTACTCATCCAATAGGTTTTTGACAAGTGTATGTCTTAGATTTTACATTATCTTTTCATTTTATTTAAATCGTTAATTAATGAGGTAATCGCTGCATCATCATGGTGTCATAAAAAATTTAATTTATTTAATGTCTAAAAATTATACAAAAAAATATAATGATGTAGGAAATCGTTTTATATTTCCAATGAATATTTATAGTCTAAAGTTTAACTTATATAACCCCATGTAATAATTGTTTTAGTAAAACAACACATGTTTGTGACAATTTTATTTTTACTTTAAATAAAACGTTATTAAAGTAATTTTCATACCCAAGTGGCTCCATGGGGTCTCCAAGTTGACCCATGGATTGTCTTGGTCGGCCATGACTCATCCAATAAGTTTAGGACAAGTGTAATGGTATTTTCATATTTTTATAATATCATTTTTACCTTAAATTTCACTAATTACCTTTAATCGCGATTAATTAAAGTTAAAAGTTACTATTCACCAAAAAATTATTTTAACCCCATTGAACCACATTTTACTTCCTAATGACAACCATGTATGTCGGATTTTTGAAAATCAAATCACAGAAGTGGTAATGTTTCATTTAAACCAAAAATCAGTTTTTTAATTACCACTTAGTGGTTTCACTATTCATCAAAAATTGAAGTTTTTCACAGCAATGCCAAAATTTCACCCTATGCTATAATTGATATTCTGAATTCAAAAATGATGTCTATTTTACAAAATTACAATAATATAAGTTTCATTAATTAATTTTATAATTAATTACCGCTGTCACAACAAATAGAGTGTTTTTAAGAAACAATATATATCAAAAGATTGACAATTGTTTATGTCCAATTTCAAAGTGAAATTAATTCTAATGACCACCATTGGATAAAATGGTAAAAATATATTCTAATTAAACTTTATAACCACTCAATAGTATAATTTATCACTATAAATTATTTTGATTTAAAAAGTTGTTTTTAAGTATTTTTCACTATTCATAAAAAATTAGAAGTTTTCAGAAAAATACCAAAAATTCAACATAGCTAATTTCGATATTATGAATCCAAAAATGAAGTCCATTTTGAAATATAAAATATATATAATTTCAAAAAGTGGGTATTTCTATTCATAATGGCTATTTTGATTGGTCGCGGTGTGTTAGAATCTCGAACTTGCGTACAATGCAAGCTATTACATTATTGAAAGAGAAGCGTATCGTGGAAGCTCGGGGTGTTACATTCTCCCCTCCTTCAATAAATTTCATCCTCGTAATTTGAAATTTTTATTTAAAAATAAAAGGTTGAAAATAGAAAATACCTTTGTGGAAAACCCACATCGGAAATAAGGTTAATAAAATTTAGCCTTAATAAGAGGGAAAGGGAAATGAAAAAGTCACCACCAAATTATGATCTCGATAAGAAGAACATTGGTGGAAATTAGAGACATATAATTGGAGGAAAAATGTAAATATTTGTAGGGATTGATTGAGGTCATCAATCACAAACAAGTGTAAAATTGAGGGCCTCAAAGCCTTCAATCTATGTTGATTTAAAATATTATCAGTTCAACAAGAAATAAGGTATTAGGATAACACATTTTTTGTTTTAATATCCCTTTAGAAAATTTTAATAATTAATTTATTCATAGAATAAGAGATAGGTATATATATATTTATGCTTGACAAGTAGAGTTTAAACCTTCAACTAATTTTTACCACAAACTCATCTTTCACTAAAAAAGATAATAGAACTCAAAAATATTATATTTATCCTAATCGTACAAGGTTCAAAATATTAACACATACCATTTAGATTAGGAAAACTATTTTGTAATAACCAGGGAATTCCTATTGGCTAGTGGTAGGTAATAAAGGCATGCCACACTATGGTTGTGGGTTTGATTCCTACAGCTTTGTCCGACGCGACAGGTTATCCCCCAACCTACAGGTTGTCCTTTTCCTAAAACTACAGTATTATAATATTCCAAAAATAATATTTAGAAATGTTTTAACCTTAAACAATAATATCCAAGGTTCAACATAATCCATTCCAACCTTTATAGTTATCCAAAATACTTCTGTTCAACTCACAGTCCAAATTTTATAAGGAAGGTTAACATAATGAAGATCCTTTTTTCCACGTAACAACATGTGAAAACCTTCATCATGTATTATTTTAAAACACTGTAACATCTTGAATTACCATAAATACTTATTGATTACATCCATGATCCCTTATTCCATATAGAATACTATATATACTCTTTCTATCCAAAAATGTATACAAATCATTAATCAGTTTCAAAGAAGTTAAGAATATCCAATATAATTTATCCAAATCAATCATGTATTATTCCAAAATCACTATCTCGGTATTAGAACCATATTATGGTTTATCTTTCTCTCAACCATATATTTTCCAAAAATTTAACCTGCTGTGGAGTCACTTTTCTTGGTTCCACACAATCTCAAGTCCTTGATGAAATAGTATTGCAGTACAATCCTTATATACTCCATAATCATTATAACCAACACATCATTGATACAACACTCAAATGAAAAAATTCTTTAATAACAACATAAGAACTCTAATCATTCCTCCTCATCTGTGGTAGTATCATAACTTGATTATTATCCAATAACATCATTTGGGGCATACTCTGATGATTTGGACATTGGTTTGCGTAGTGTCCCCACTCCTTGCAGATGAAGCATTGTACATTTGAAACCTTTTTCTTACCCTTATAGTCACGCACTTGGTGTCCTTTTTCTCCACACTTATAAGAAACTCCCATACCCTTCAGGAAAGTTCCAAGGTGTTTCTTCCCACAGTTATCACATATTGGAAAATTATTCTTTTCCCTCATCCCTTTATCCATCATTCTCTCTTCTATCCTTTTCTTCTCTTTATTCCCATCAAAGCCATAAGACTCAGAGAATTCTTTACTTATCTTATTAACACATGATACTATTTCTTCATATGTTGAAAACACATGGGAGACTATTTCCCTTATAAATGTTGGATTAATACCATGAAAGATATGATCCTTCTTTCTCTTTTGATCATACGTATTGACGGAGTTCACATTCCTTCTACTGGGCGCCATTTCTATACAATGGCATAAACTAGGTTAGTTTGTGAATTGCAATGAATAATTCCAAACTTGTAAAATACTTAATGTAAATTGAATGGTTTATGGATATAATCCATAATCATAAAAAAGGTTTTCTTTGAGGAAGTATATACTCATAAACCCTTCATAATGGTTTGTAAAAAAATGAGAATTATCCTAAGCATATCCCCCGGGAGTGTCGTAACAAAGAGTGCAGCAAGGCCTATTGTCATGCACCAGTTCCCGTTCGATTCTATCTCAAAGCGGTGTTTTCGGGTTTTACCCCTAGGTACATCTGTGCCAGAGTCGCCTCTACCTGCTCGTATCCAGATAGGGATATATTTCTCGGAAAACTCACAAAATCTCTATAATACCAAAATTCTAGGAAGTTCTTCTATACTAATTCTCAAATTCTATCTTAGGGCCATGTTCTCTAATCAGAGTTTATCTAAATCTAGCTTCCAAGGTTAGTACTAAACTACCTCTGATACCAACTGTAACGCCCCGACACCAGTTACCCAGAGTTGGTGCGTTATTGCGTAACATTGGCATGATCACAGAGGATCAAGTCTCGAAAGACTGATTAGTTTAGTAGCCTTGGAAACACTAGATACATTCATAAAAATTACATTTCACCATAAAGTGAAAAACTAAAATAACATGGTCTCCATATACCACACTCATATTCCCTTCCGACTATCCCTGTAGGTCATTCTTAAAATACTTCTTCACATCCTGAAAAAATTAAAACATTGAAAGGTGTGAGGTCAGATGCTCAGTAAGGATAAAAATATAGCGGAATCGTTCATAAATAAATATAAACATTTAAGGCGATGTAAAACTAAAACAAAAGCCTTTTGAACTTGAACTTCAACATAATATGGAAAAAGTAAAATGAGATAATTCCATTTACTTATTCACATAGATATTATACTGGTCGAATAATCACATGAAATATCAATAACCACTATCATAATGTTGGAATGCATAATTCCAGACTATCATAAACATAGTCAAGGTCTCGTGCCATGACTACAAATAAGATTTTGTCAAGGCCTCGTGCCAAGACACTAGTTTGTCTCATGAGACCTGTCGATGCATCGAGGAGCTATAGCGGGCTCCACCTGTCACTTATTAAGTCCAATGAATTCCTCATATAAACAGGTTTAAACATATCATAAACCATAACATAATTGTATCACATAAAACACGCATAAAGGAAATATAACATTTCCACATTTCAATCACAAGATATCAATACAACACATTGATATAATAAAAACACATTCAAAACCATTTTCAATACCAAAATAATAAAAATTAAAACTTTGTATTTATTTTTCATTTAAAAAAAGTGATGGCTTGTAGAGGAAGCTGAAACTCAAATAATGGTCACGATGGCAGAGAAGTTGTAGTCTCCGCATACGTAAGACAAAACATTCCTTTTTCCGTTCAGTAAAAACGCTTCGTATAAAAGTATTCCTTCTGAATAAAAGTAAAAGTCAAAGGGTTTTATACACCGTATAAAGGAAAGTAGTGTATAAAACAAAATATGCCTCAATGAAAGGAGATTGAGACGAATTCCCTTACAGAGATCATTTTTTTCATAAAATAGGTCTATTATGTGTATCCACTATAAGTACACATAAATAAAGTACAAATACAAGATAAGATATAATAATATCATGACATAATTTGAAAGTAGGAGATTAACCCAAAGAACGTAAATTGGGTTAAGAAGTTCCCTTACAAAGATCATTTTTTATATAAAATAGATCTATTATGTGTATTCACTATAAGTACACATAAAGAAAGTACAAATACAATATAGGACATAATAATATCATGACATAATTTGAAAGTAGGAGATTAACCCAAAGAACAAAAATTGGGTTAAGAAGTTCCCTTACAAAGATAATTTCTTAAATAAAATAGATCTATTATGTGTATTCACTATAATTACAAATAAAGAAAGTACAAATACAATATAGGACATAATAATATCATGACATAATTTGAAAGTAGGAGATTAACCCAAAGAACGAAAATTGGGTTAAAAAGTTCCCTTACCTCGTGTCCGACTTGACTCGCTCATTATTTAACCTCCTGAATAATAAACTTCAGTTAATTTATATTTGCTTAAGAACCTTTTTCATGTTCATTATTCCTTTTATATCATTTATTACCATGTTATGAACATTATGTAATTATTTAAGTTAATAACGGCCATTTTGTCGATCTTTGGTACTTGAGTAAAAAATAAACTACTTATAATTACAAGTTGTTCATGTGGTGAAATATCCACTATATCCAGCATTATATTCATGATTTAGATATCATATATATCATATATATCCATTATCTACATTCATTCATAATATAACGTAACATTTAGAGGTAAGAAATGAAATTCACCATTCATGGAGACGGTAAGCCGTACGTACGCATGAACGCTAATTTCATGTCTATTTCATATTTAATGGAATGAAATCATAATGATATAAAGTTATATTATAATTAAAATATAATATCATATATAATATCATTTAATCCATCCTTTATACATCCCACATATGGCATTAACGATTCAAATCACTTTGAGGGGGCGGTAGTCCGCACTTCCTAAAATGAAATTATCGCGTTTACCCATAATGGAAATCATAAAGGTATGCCATAAATGAAAAAAAAAGAATCATAAGGAAAACAAAAACATAATATATATCATATATAAAAATATTTTCATCATAATGGCCACCATTAGAGGTGTTAAAAGAAGATTGAACAATCATCGTTTCGTGAGGTAGTAATTCGCCACCCACAGAAACAGTATGTTCTTTAACCATTAGACAAAGGTGTGTGTAAGTGTAAGTCAAATAATTCTCATAAAAACATTCTAGTATATTTAAGATTCTGTTTTTGTTACAAAATAAATTAATAAAAAGATTTTAAGGGGTTGGAGAATCAAAATAAAACAAAAGAACACTAGTGAAGACATTACCTTTAAATCGGGTAACTCTTTTTGATTTGAGCCAAAAGCTTCCTTGGGATGGCTTCTGCCAAAATTTAGGCCTCTAGGAGTAAGAGAGGGAATTTTAGAGAGTATTTGGGCAGATTTTGGGCGATCCAAATGTCTTGATGGTGTGAATAAGGTGGTAGAGGTGGGGGCCTTTTATAAGAGGAGAGGAGGGGCACTCTGGGAAAGTAATGAAATGTTACTTTATTATATAATGAGTTTCGTATTTTAAAGGTCCAAAACTTATATATTACTAGGATAAGGTGATAAGGGTTTTAAAGCTACTCATACAATAGGTTTTTTACAAGTTTATGTCTTAGATTTTACATTATCTTTTCATTTTATTTAAATCGTTAATTAATGAGGTAATCGCTGCATCATAATGGTGTCATAAAACATTTAATTTATTTAATGTCTAAAAATTATACAAAAAATATTATGATGTAGGAAATAATTTTATCTTTCCAATGAATATTTATAGTCTAATTTTTAACTTATATAACCCCATGTAATAATTGTTTTAGTAAAACAACACATGTTTGTGACAATTTTATTTTTACTTTAAATAAAAAGTTATTAATGTCATTTTCATACCCAAGTGGCTCAATGGGGTATCCAAGTTGACCCATGGATTTTTTTGGTCGTCCTTGACTCATAAAATAAGGGTAGGACAAGTTTAATGGTATTTTCATATTTTTATAATATCATTTTTACCTTAAATTTCACTAATTACCTTTAATCGTGATTAATTAAACTTAAAAGTTACTATTCACCAAAAAATTATTTTAATCCCATTGAACCACATTTTACTTCCTAATGAAAACCATGTATGTTGGATTTTTGAAAATAAAATCACAGAAGTGGTAATGTTTCATTTAAACCAAAAATCAGTTTTTTAACTACAACTTAGTGGTTTCACTATTCATCAAAAATTGAAGTTTTTCAGAACAATGCCAAAGTTTCACCCTATGCTATAATTTATATTCCGAATTAAAAAATGATTTCTATTTTAAAAAATTCCAATCATATAAGTTTCATTAATTAATTTTATAATTAATTCTCGCTGTCCCAACAAATAGAGTGTTTTTAAGAAACAATATATATCAAAAGATTGACAATTGTTTATGTCCAATTTCAAAGTGAAATTAATTATAATGACCACCATTGAAAAAAATGGTAAAAATATATTCTAATTACACTTTATAACCACTCAATATTATAATTTATCACTATAAATTGTTTTGATTAAAAAAGTTGTTTTTAAGTATTTTTCACTATTCATAAAAAATTAGAAGTTTTCAGAAAAATACCAAAAATTAAACATAGGCTAATTTCGATATTACGAATCCAAAAATGAAGTCCATTTTGAAATATAAAATATATATAATGTCAAAAAGTGGGTATTTCTATTCATAATGTCTATTTTGATTGGTCGTAGTGTGTTAGAATCTCGAACTTGCGTACAATGCAAGCTATTGCATTATTGAAAGAGAAGCGTATCATGGAAGCTCGGGGTGTTACACGAAGGATAAAAATAATAGAAAATAGAGCATAAATGATGAGATAAGGTTAGAAGTGCTCTGAGTTTTAGTCTATACAGTTCTGGATATCTGGGATGAAGAAGATATAGAAATCGAGTCCTCTTGTGGAAAACAGAGTATTGTAAGTCAGTTAGATCTGGCTCATGTTCTTAATTGAGTTGATAATGAAAAAATGTAATCAAATCTAGGATTCGAGTATGCTTCATGTGTTCTTCAGTAGTGTCGGGTTTCATGAATGCTTGAGATTCCTTGTTATCATAGACACACTTGTTTTTCTGTTACACTATTATCTCCATAGTCATCACGATCACTTTTTTATTATTCTGTCCACGTTGTTCTTTTTATTCTTGGAATGAATGTGTTGGAGCTGACATGATGCATGTATTCTACACCTCATACCTCGTATTTTCAGGTGACATGTCTACAAAGAATAATTAATTATGTTAGGGAATTTAAAAACTTCAAATATGATCATTAAAAATTAAATTAAATAACGAAAAAATAGATCAATAAACAGTGTCACAGTCTATATGTAAATGGTGTCTCTATAAAACAGTGTCTCCTTCTTTGTCTTTGAGTAGCGAGACAACTATGATGTCATATTTTTATAGAGATTGGGAACTGGTAGCACAAATGCAGTGTTAGGATCCAGATGTCTGGTCACGGTGTCTGGATGGTCACTGTGTCTAGATAGTCACGGTGTCTAGATGGTGACAGTGTCTGGATGGTCATAGTGTCTGGATGGTCCTGGTGTTTGGATGGTCACGATGTCTGGATGGTCACGCTGTCTGGATGGTCACTGTGTCTAGATGGTCATGGTGTTTGGATGATCATAGTGTCTGGATGGTCATGGTGTCTGGGTCCTTTTCCAGAAAAACACAACCAGTGGCTGACTCACGGTTTCTCAGACTTAGCAAAATATCTGTATACAGACTTAAACAGTGATATTCATAGAATGGATTAAACTTAATTATTCATCAAAGAAATCATTATAAAGTAAAAAATATAGTGTACAATGATCAAATGTAATGAATAACAATTAAGAACTTGGATAGGTTTATTTAAAACATAAATATACTATTCATCTGTACACATGATTTGAGACATATTACACATGATTTAAAAGTTTTACAAAATTTAAAGTATTTGTGATCATTAAAAAATGATTAACACATGAGGAGTCCAACAATATCCCCCTTTTTGATGTTCACAAATCCTGTGAGTGAGATATCTGTTCATAGTGAATGTTCCTCTTCCTTAGTGTGTATATAGAATACATATTTCTCCCCCTTTTGGGATTATCAAAAAGAGTAAATAAGAAATAGGCAATAAAGGTGAACAATGCATTTGATGGATAAAAAGTGTCATTACAAACAAGAAGGAACAAGACTACATAAAACATCCCTATCAAAAGATAGTAGTCACTGTTCTTCAGCTTTGGATGGTCTTATATTTTCCCTTGGTAGCCGCATCAGAAGAATAATCCATAGGAGCAGAGGTAGAAGTGGAGGAAGGGAGTGAACCAGTTAACAGAGAAGGTAAAGGGAGTCCTTCAAAAACAGAAGGGGCCAAGGTAGGTGCAGTGGAAGACCAAGGAAACTGTTGATCAAGGATAACATGACTGATCTAACTCAGAGCCCGAGAGACATACCTAGATGTGGAGGAAAGGGAAGAGGATGAGAAGGTTGGAAAACTAGATCACAGGGGTGAAGCTGCAGGAGCGACAATGGAAGTATTCTGGACATGAAGGTAAGGCCTCAAAATCTTGATGAAGTCAGCAGTGATCTATCCACCATACTGCATGGATTTCTCAAAGTCATCCTTGTTCTCTATAAACTTATCCAATGAAGGAGTGAAATATTTGAGCTTTTGGACTTGAGTTTTGAAATATTGAGTTACAGGAGGGATCCTCAGATTCTCCACAATGTACTTGAAGTGGTCGGTCATGTCATTCTTAGAGAAGATCCGATTGAAGTGGAAATCCACATTTTTAACAATTTCTTGATGAGCATCATTGGAAATCTTAGAATGAATTTGAACCAAATCAAAAACTCTATCACTATTATTGATAAATTCAGATAGAGATTCCTTGTCAAATCCACTAAGCACAGATTGAAGTTCTTCTTTGAAAACTGTTCAGAGTATATCACTATCAAAATAAGGTTGAGATTATTTTCTAGAATTTTGAGAAGCAGTGACAGCTGAGGTAAGGTATTTCAGTTGATTTAGAACTTTTTGGAGACAACCCTTATAGTCACCCGTTAACTTGTTAATACCAATAAAAAGATCACACATCTCTTGAACAATATTCTTGTTTCTTTCTGCTACCATTTCAGCTAAGGAATTTAGATGAGGTTGAATCAGTGAGGCTACTTCCTATGGGGTTTAACTAATAATATCCTCAATAGGTTAAGAAACAGGTTCTGGTCTTGAGGTTATCACTCTTTTCATTTCTTCAACCATACTTCTGAGAGTTTTTAATTCATCCCTGAGCTATTTATTATCTACTCTGACTTCTTGAATCTCATGAAGCATCATGGGATGAATCTTCCATATGACTTTTTTCCAAAAACAGGGTAGCATCTCTCTCACTTAAATTGGTTATAGGAGCTGGTTGGGTATTCATGAGTTTCTCAACTCGAGCCAATAGGGTAGCTCCAAAAGCTTTCAGATCATCCTTATTCACCAAGTTTGGAGGTTCCTGTGAAGGTTCAAGAATAGAAGCTGGGATAGGCTCAGGTTACATGGTAGAGATGACTCCATGAGAAGATGCCAATTTCAAATGAAACATAATAGACAAATAAATTCCTTTAACTAAGACTTCTTGGGAATCAGTCACATAAAAATAACTAGGGAATTTATACCATGTATCCACTGATCTTGGATCAATCAGATTATTGACTTCAATAGATTCTAGATTGGGGGGATAATCCCCCTCAATAGGTGAATCTTTATCAGGACTGATAGATTTAGATCCTTGATCTATTTCCATGAATTCATCCCTAATTTCCTCACCCATTTCCTTTCTAGCCAACTGAAAGGCTTGCTCCATTCTCTCTTCAATAGAGAGAATAATTTCTGGAACATCTTATCCCTCTCAGTGTTCCTCAGGGGAAACTTATTGCACAATAGAAAGATCTTCTTCTATATGATCTTCTACAAAATTATTTTCACTTACCTTAGCAAAAAATTCTTCTTTTGAATCAAGTTATTCACCCATATCAACAACTTCTTTCAGAAAAGGAACGTCCTTCTCAAATAAGACTTAAGGGGAATATTCACTATCTTCCTCAACCAGAATAGTTTCTCTTGAAGGTACAACAAACTCTTCTTCTTCTTCCTCATTAGAATATTCAAAAAGTTCATCTGGCTCCAAACGAGGATCAGAAATATCCTTAGGTCTTGAAGAGTGTTCCACATGATTAAACTTTTCACAAACTCTATCATTATCATCCACCCAAGATTTTCTCTATAGATTCCAATTGATTTTCATTCTCTTTACTATAACTTTCTAAAGACATAACTCATAATCTTTAATGGATTCTCCATCTAGTCCAACCAATCCCTTTGCATGAAGCGTAGCTGAGATAAGCCTTGAATAAAATAGGGTGGTTGACTTGGAGGTTGTTTTGATCAACTCAAACTTATGGTGTATAATATACTTACATAGGTTGATCTTATGCCAATTTTTCATGAGATGTATAAAAAATACATCATGATACTTGAGTATAGAAAAATCACCTTTTCTGGGTCTAATAAAATTCTGAACAAACTTAAACAGGAGCCTGGTCTCTCCATCTAGCTCAACAGCTATGGATCTCCTCTTAGTTTCATTGCCAGTTAAACTTCTCAAGGCTTCTTCTAAAATAAAGAACTCACTCAGAGGTATATGACCTCTCTGGTAGTCCTCAAAAATACCCTCATGAGGTATCCTAAGGCATGTAACCCATTACCTCAACGAAAAGGTACAACTCTGGCCATTGATCTAACTTCGCACAACATATCCATCCTCTGAGTCAAAAGATAATTGAACATACTAGTAAAACTGTGCAACTAGATTTGGGTAAATATTCCTATCCTATTTTGTGAACCAATCTATCCATACTTGCTCTCTAAGAACTTTCAATACCGAGGACTTACTTAACAGAAGCCACTTATGGCATATCTCCTTTTAAGGTACCACTTCTCTGTTCACCAGATTCGGATTCAGAGGACCTTCGAGAGCTAACTTCATTGTGATTTTCATCTTCTTCTTTGAACTGTTCTTTTTAAGAGTTGATGACAATGGGAATTTCATCCTGGTCATTCACTGAAGGTTCGAGAGAGAGAAGGGTTCAAAGAGGGGTTACGATTTGAGAGAAGATATCTTGAGTGAAGAATGAGTGAGACTTCTTTTATTTTATCACTCAGGGATATCAAGCATCACGAGATCAAAAGCACTTGAAATTAAAAAGAATAAAACAATGAATTACCACAATATGGGTTATAATGTATAAATAAAAAAATAAAGCATCTTTATGGTGAGACTGTAACAAGCCTTCATGGTGAGACAGTAACAAGTCTTCACGGTGAGAACATAACAAGCCTTTACGATGAGACCGTAACAAGTGTTCATAGTGAGACCATAACAGTGTGATTTATAAACTGTGTGAACATATTGTTTGAGACATTAAATTCCAGATAGTAACCAAGAAATAGTAACTATGAGACCGTAAACATGAAACATCAACTCTTAAGATAGTAAAACTACATAATCGTTAGAGTTAGAAAATAATATCAAGATAGTGACTTGTGAAACCGTAAACTCTGAAAAAAATATACATACTATTTAAGATTTATCCTTCCCAATTCATGTATGATGTAATCTATTCTTTTATAATTTAAAGGTTCAGTGAATATATCAGCAAGATGATATTCTGTTTAAATTAATTCCAAAGCGATGTCACCTTTTTGATAATGATCTCTTAAAAAGTGATGTCTTACATCAATATGTTTTGTCCTAGAGTGTGAAACATTATTTTTTGAGATGTTAATATCACTTTTATTGTCACAATTTATAGATACATGCCTAAATTTATATCCATAATCTAGTAATGTGTGTTTAATTCACAAGATTTGTGCACAATAACTTCTAGAAACTATGTATTCAGCTTCTACAATAGATAATTCAAGTGATTTTTTTTTCTTACTACACCATGATACTAGTGACATTCCTAAAAAGTGACATGTTTCAAAGGTGTTTTTTCTATATAAATTACAACCACCGAAGTCAGCATCATAATAACTCACTAACCCAAATGATTATCCTATAGGATATAACAATCCTCGATTGGGTGTATGTTTGATGTATTTGAAGATTGTTTTAGCAAAATTTAAATGAGATTCCTTAGGATTTTCTTGAAAATGAGTACAAATGCACACACTAAACATAATGTCAGGTCAACTAGAAGTTAAGTAGAGTAAGCTTCCAATCATTCATCTGTAAGTGGTTTGATCAACAGATTTTCCATCTTCATCAAGATCCAACTAACAAGTAGTACTCATTGGAGTGTCACTACATGTAGTGCTATCCAATCCAAATGGTTTAGAAAATCTCTAGTATATTTTCTTTGATTTAAAATAATACGATCATTATTTTGAAAGATTTTAAATCCAAGAATGAATTTTAGTTCACCCATTGATCTCATTTCAAATTAATTTTTCATCATTTTAGAAAATTAAAAACATAAAGAATATTATGAATATCCAAAGATAATGTCATCTACATAGATTTTAACTAATAAAACATCAATTGAAATTCGTTTTATAAAAATGGTAGGATGAACTATTCCTTTCGTAAAAATTTTGGAAATAAGAAAAGTACTTAATCTATTATACCGAGATCTTGGATCTTGTTTTAAACCTTATTAGGATTTTGATAATTTAAAATTTTTTTTGGAAAATGAGGGTTTGTAAAACTAGGAGGTTGCTCAACAAAGACATCTTCAGCTATATACCAATTTATAAATTCACTTTTGACATCCATTTGAAATAGTTTGAAATTCAGATGTGTAGTATAAGCAAGAATAATTATGATGGCTTCAAGTCAAGCTACTGGTGCAAAGGTCTCTTCATAGTCAATTCCTTCTTCTTGACTATAGCCTTGTGCAACCAATATAGCCTTGTTTCTAACTATATTACCAGCTTCATCTACCGTATTTCTAAACACCCATTTAGTGCCTATGGTGAATGTGTCTTTGGGTTTGTCAGAAAAGTTCCAAACTTTTTTCCTTTCAAACTGATTAAGTTCTTCTTTCATAGCCATTATTCAAAATTCATCATTGATAACATCATTAATGTTTTTAGGTTCAAGTTTTTACAGGACAACTTGATGTTCAACCTGATTTCTAAGAGAAGATCTAGTTTGAGTTAATTTATCTAAGTCTCCTACAACAGCATCTAAAGGATGGTTCTTAAGAGTTCTAACATCTCTAAAAAAGAAGGACTAGCGATTTTAGGTTCATCAATAGGTTCAGGATCATTGTGACTTGAGTTTAAATAATTTCCATAACTGGAAGTTTTCACAAATTCCGTTACAGGTTGGTTAAGGGATTTTTAATTAATGGATAGATTTGATACACCATCCTTCAGATTCTCTAGAGTGGTCTTAGGCTCATGTGGATCTGTTTCATCAAATTTTACATGGACAGATTCTTCCACAGATTTTGTTCTTTTATTAAACTCTCTATAGGATTTACAAAAAATTAAATATCCTAAGAATATTCCTTCATCACTCATGGATGAAATTTTTTCAATATTTTCCATATTAATAAGGATATATAATTTGAAACCAAATACTTTGAAGTAGATAACTTTGGGTTCTCTATTGTTTCACAACTCATATGGAGTACTTTTAAGAATAGGTTGAATGAACACTCTATTGATTATTTAGCATGCTGTATTTACAGCTTCAACCCAAAAGTTAACAGGTAAGTCATATTCACTAAGCATGGTTCTAGATATATTTTCCAAGGTTCTATTTCATCTTTTTACAGCTCCATTCTGTTGAGGTGTTCTAGGGGTAGAAAAATTATGACTATAACCATTTTGTGAGTAAAAGGATTAAAACTGTTGATTTTCAAACTCACAACCATGATCACTTATTAAGGATTTAATTCTAAGTCCACTAATAGTTTCAATAGTTTCGGAATATTTGGTAAAATGAGAGTAGACTTCAATTTTTTGAGTCAAAAAGAAAGTCTATGTATATCTAGAAAAGTCATCTACAAGAACATAAACATAGTTCTTCCCATTTATGCAAGAAAATCTAGATGGTCCAAATAGATCCATGTGAACCAATTAGAGAGGTTGAGAAGTTGATACTTCTTTATTTGGTTTGAAGGAAATTTTGTGTTGATTTCCATTTTGACAAGGATTACACACTTTATCATTTGGAAACTAAAGTTTGGATAGGTCTTTGACTAAGATTTTTCTAGTTAAATTTCTAAGGAACTGAATGTTACAGTTTCCTAATCTCCTATTACAAATCCAAGACTCTTTGTGAAACACACTTAAACATTAAGCACATTGAGAAGATAATGAATGTAAGTTAATATAATATAAATTTTTATTTCCTAATGAATAAAACACTAATTCATTTTTAAAATTAAAAACATTTCAAGCATCATTTTCAAATTTGAAATTAAATCCATCATCACATAGTTGTGAGATACTAAGAAAATTATATTTCAATCCATAAAAAAAGTATATTGGAAATCAAAACTGAGTTAGAGTTACCAATTTGTACAAGGCCAATAATTTTTCCTTTGGTATTGTCACCAAAGGTGACATGTCCTCCATCAATTTTTATTAAGTGCTTAAAACATGAATAGTCTCCTATCATGTGTCTCAAACAACCACTGTCCAAGTACCTTAAGCTTTTATAGGAACTCTTTAAGAATATTTCCTAAAAAATAGTCAAATAAATACAGATTTTGGTACTGATAATTGTTTGGGTCCAGTAATATTAGTGACTAGTGATTTAGGAACCCATATCTACCTCATAGGTTTCCTATAAGTATTATGTAAAGTATTTAAAAAATAAACTCTGTTTGTTCTAGAAAATCTTGGAACAGTAGAGAGTGTATCATAACTTGAACTAGATGAATGTTTTACAGAATTGGGAGTAAAGATGTATCTCCTAGATTTAGAAACAAAATTAGTTCTTCCAAAATTTCTTTTACCAGGTTGATAGCCAATGCCAATAGTATATTTAGGAGCAATCTATTTACCTAGAATTTGTACCCAAGTATATTTACCATTAGTAAAACTTTCAAGATACTTTTTCAATTTCTCATTAGATAGTTTTAGTTAATTTTTTTCTTTGAGTAATTGATAATTTTTCTCTCATTCTACAGTGAGTTCAGTTTAAATAGTTGAGGTAAGAGCATGCTGTTTTTTTAAAGACTTGTATTTATCTTTTATTTCATTGCATGCCTCTTCAAGCATATTACAGTACTCAAACATTTCTTCATTAGACATATTTTCAGAGTCACTCTCATCTCAAGAATAATAGGAATTGTGTATAGGATATTCCAATATTACCTCAAATGTGTTTTTCATAAAACACATATTGGCTTTGTTAGCCTATTCATCATATGATGATTCTTAGTCACTTGAACTGTCCTTATAAGCACACCATGTTTCTTTCTTTTCCTTTTTATACATTATATCTTTTTTCCTCATATTTATTTTTGTACTTGAGCTTGGGAAAATCATCCTTGATATGTCCCTTTCTCCTACATTCATGACAGAGAATCTCATCAGACTTTTCACTTCTTTTCCAATCTTTCTTCCAACTTCCTTTTTGATCATATTTTCCCTTGAAGTTAGGATTTCTGAAAAATTTATTCTTCTTATAAAATCTCTTAAAACTTCTGGATAGTTTATCCATCTCTTTATCACTGTTAGGTGATGATTGTTCACTATTGGAAATTTCTATAGAAACATCCAATTTCCCTTTTTCTTTGTGTTTAGAGGTGGAGGTCTTGAACGCAAAAGGTTTTATTTTGGGTTCATCATCCTCTTCCTTGTTAAATTTTAGCTCTTCTTTATACATCATCAGTTTTCCAATGAGTTATTTTATAGGTAGCTTGCTGATGTCTCATAACACTCTAATAGAGATAGAGGTTCCTCTCCATCTGTCAGGTAGGCATCTAAGAATCCTCATGATTTGTTCTTTGGTAGTGACTTCACTTCCAAGAGAAATAAATTTGTTGATAACTTCGTTGAACTTGAGATAAATGTCATAAATAGGTTAATCAGGTTTCATTTTAAAGTTATTATATTTAATGTTATAAGTATTAAGTCTAATTTCATTCACACTATTAATTCCTTCATGTGAAATAGACATGGTATCCCAAATTTCATGGGAATTTTTACATGCAGAGATTCTATTAAATTCCTCATCTCTTAAAGAGCAGTATAAAGCATTAATAACTTTGCAATTTTTATTGTAGGAAGTTTTGGTAGGTTCATCCCAATTGATTCAATAAGTAATATGAATCTTATATTAATCTATAATTGAAGATCAGATTTCAATGCTCATACTTTCTAAATGCATTTACATTTTAATTTTCCATTGAGCATAATTGGTTCCATTAAAGAATGGTGGTCTATTTTTTGTAGCACCTTCCAATCTATTATCCATAATAAAGAAATACATTAAAAGATACAGAAATTTAGAATTGATAGAAATTTATATATCTTTAAAGCACAACTATAATCACAGTTGAATAAGGTTAAAAAAAGAGTCTTAAGAAACAATCCTTTGATACCAAATGTTGGTCGGATTAGAGTACACAAGAGGGGGGGGGGGGAGGTGAATTGAGTATCAATAAAAATTTCTGTTTAAAAAGTATTCTTAAAAAGGATCCCCAATAAATTTAAATAAAACCTAGTTAATCAAGGTTATACGGTTATGAAAGTTTGATTATTTAAATAACTTCTTAGAATGTTGATTAATTCTTAGTAATCTTAATATCACTTATTAACATTACGTTTGAATCTATTATAATAAGGAAAAAACAATTATATCTTCTTTCCAAGATTAACTATCAAAGTAAAATTAGCGATTTCTAAATTAAATAGTAAAATAGAGAAAAATAAAAAAAAAACACAGTGGATATGAAACAAGTGGTTCAATCTCAAGCTGAGACCTAATCCACTCCACTTTGTGATCACCTAACACCAAGATGTTTATATAAATAAAATTTATCCACACCCTGGATCGAGGTTAATAATAGTACACAAGACTGTCCAGGTCACATGACCTCTTCCACAGTTCTTCATGGGTATGAACTAACAGGTCACACAAGGACCTCTTCCACACTTATCTATGGGAATAAACAAATGTAAAAATATTTGAGAGAAAGGATATATTTTATCTTTCAGTTTGATGTAGGAGACTATGCATGTTTTTATATAGATACACACACACTGATCAAAAGATAAAAATAATACAGAACATGGAATAAATGCTAAGATAATGTCAGAAGTGCTCTGAGTGTTAGTCTATGCACTTTTGGACTTCTTGGATGAAGAAGCTATAGAAATCGAGTCCTCTTGTGGAAAACAGAGTATCATAAGTTAGCTAGATCTGGATCGTGTTCTTTGTTGATTTGATAGTGCAGAAAGGTTCTCGACTCCTGTTTTTTAGTATGCTTCATGTGTTCTTTAGAAGTTTCATGTTGCATTAATGTTTGTGCTTCCTCGTTATCGCGCACACACTTGTTTTTCTATTACACTATTGTCACCATAGTCACCACGATCACTTTTTTTCCTCTATCCATGTTGTTATTTTTATTCTTGGAATTCATGTGTTGGAGCCGACATGAAGCATGTATTCTTCACCTCATACCACATATTGGTAGGTGACATGTCTACAAAGAAACCTTAATTATGTTAGTGCATTTAAAAACTTCAAATATGAATGTTAGAAATTAAATTGAAAAATGAAAAAATAGATTAAGAAACAGTGTCATAGTCTATCTATAAACAGTTTCTCCATGAAACAGTGTCTCCTTGAAATAGTGTCTCCTTCTTTGTCTTTGAGTGATGAGATAGTTATGACAACATAGTTGTATAGAGACCAGGAATCAGTAGCACATATGTGGTGTTAGGATCATTCTATCTGGTTGGTCACGATGTCTGGATGGTGACATTGTTTGGATGGTCCCAGTGTCTGGATGGTCATGGTGTCTAGTCACGGTGTTTGAGTCTTTTTCCAGAAAAAAACAACCAGTGGTAGACTCATGGTTTCTCAGACTTAGCCAAATATCTATATACAGACTTAAATAGTGATATTCATAGAATAGATTAGACTTAATTATTCATCAAATAAATAATTATAATGTAAAAAATATTGTTTACAATGATCAAAAGTAATTTATAACAATTAAGAACTTAGATAGGTTTATTTAAGACTTAAATATACTAATCATATGTACAAAAGATTTGATACATATCACACAAGATTAAAAAGTTTTATATAATGTAAAGGATTTGTGATCATTAAAACATTATTAACACATGGGGAGTCTAAAAATCTTGATTACACATTAATATTCTGGGGGGGGGGGTCTTACATGCCTATTGTGAAGCCCAATCCCATGATTCACTCATGGCCTAATGATATCCTGGAGTGCTGGTACACATATTAGAGAAGTTGAAGCAATTGGAACTCTCCTGCCTGGAGGACAAGGAAACCAGAAGTGGTGAATGATCGGATATGATTTGTACCCAGTGAGTTACCTTTTCATTACGATAGGAAGAGATTTCATGAAATTCAAAATTCATCAATCAAGAAAAATCTATATTCGAATACCCCACTATATTTATTACACCATGTGAACCGATCCCTAGTATACCACATATCCATAATCCCATTTCTATCCATGTGATGGACAAATTCCATGATGTACTTTTGAAGGAATACTCCTATCCCTTTATTTTCATTCGGATATGAAAAGATATTAAATTATCCTACAACAATCCTCATGAATTCCCCTAGATTAAAGGATCTAGCCCATGCCACATGGATTCTCATATCTACACATATAAACATGTTTTTAGGGTTGGCATGAATGGATGCACACATTATTATTCTATGCGCATACTTAATGATTTTGGAAGATCATTGCTTTGGATTGAGCATAGAAACAATGGAAGCCTTACTATTCTGAATTTCAGTTGTGATAAAATCTATTTTTACCCAAGAACCCAGGCCTCTAGTGTTTAGATTGGGATCATTGATCTTGTTGTTGCCTGACTTTGGCCCTAGGAATCTTAGCCCCTTTCATATAACAAGAACACGAATCTTGAGTGCGTTTGGATTGAGATCTCAAACACACTCCATTATGCTGAGGCAAAGAGAATGTTGTAGGAGTTGAGAGAACTTGTGTTTGAAATTTAGCCCCCTTTAACACACTAGACAAAGCTTGTGGAGGCAGGCCGGGAACATCACACATTGGTATAGACCTGGTACACACACCTGCATGCACAAGAGGACTGGGAAACTCCCATACGAGGAGATTCCACTTGCGAGGCCTTGGCTAGAAGGCTATTTGGGTATTCTTGATCATTCTGTACATATGATAACACACTGTAGGTGGATCCTAGGGAAGGAGTCCACTGACCAGATGGACCTAGATCTCTAGGAGGAGAGGAATGAATCTAGGGTGGGGGTGTCAGCTAGGATCTTCAAATAAAACATTCAATAATTAAATGATAATTATGAATCCTATAACATTTTGGGATGGTGTGGAGTGTTTTCTGTAGAATTTTTCATTGTTGTGAGTTTTTGATTGTGGGTGGGATACTATATTGAATTGGTGGGATGGATGATGCATTGTAATAGTAGGATGTTGAAGTGAAGTGGGGAGTTGGGGATGCTGAAGTAGAGTGGGGGATGTTTTAGAGAAGTGGGGATGCTGTAGTGGAGTGGGGGATGCTGTAGGGGAGTGGGGTTGTGGGGAAGTGGGGATGTTGCAGTGGAGTGGGGAGTGGGGAAGTGGGGAAGTGTAGCGGGGCAGTGGGGATGCTATACTAGAGTGGGGGATGTGGGGAGTGGGGAAGTGCAGTGGGGAAATGGGGATGTTGCAGTGGAGTGGGGGATGCTGTAGGGGAGTGGGGTAGTGGGGCAGTGGGGGATGCTCTAGTGGAGTGGGGGCTGCAACAGTGGAGTGGGGAGTGCTGCAGTGGATGTGTAAGTTTTTTTACAGGGAGTGGGGAGTGGGGCAGTGGTGTGGTGGAGTGTGGGATGCAGCAGTGGATGTGTATGTTTTTTACTGTTTCTGGCTGGCAGGTTCCCTCTTCTGCATACTGTTTTTTGGGGAAAAGGGGATATACCATTTTTTTCTTAGAACTGTTGTTATACAATTGTGGAGAGATATACCCTAACAGTTTTATGAAAACCATTTGAATAGAACAGTTTTGCTGGGAAGTATGTATTCCAATGGTTCTTGAACCATTAGAATACATATATTCCAATGGTTTCTTGGAATATAACAATTTTCTAGGAAGTATGTATACCAACGGTTCTTGAACCGTTGGTATAAGTATATCCCAACGATTTTATAGAAACTATTGGAATAGAGTAACTTTAGACAACCCTATACCAATGGTTTCATAGAAACCATTGGTATAGGGTTATTGCAATTCCTAGCTTGGCAATAGTTATGAAAACCATTTGGATACCCTATCCCAAAGGTTTCAGGCTCTATCCCAACAGTTTCAAAACATTGGGAAAAGTACAATTTTCAGTAGTGTTTTTATTAAAGTATCTGGTATTCCAACATAAGTAATAAAACTATTAAGACTAAATTAAAGTGATATTTATTATAAAAAATATACCCACTTAATTATAATTATGATTTCCAATTTACATAATAAAAATACCTTGTGTGTTTGAAATTAATTTTAAAACAAGCGTTTGTAACACACAAAAACACTACTTTAACCGGGACAATGCTAACAACGTTTTTACTATCTATGGGTCAATATGTTGATTATAAAAAATCAATAGATCTATTAATGTAAAATATTTTATATCTATTAACACTTTAAAATATCTTGGAAGAAGGTGAAATTTATATTAATTTTAAATCATTTAATAAAATACCATTTATTATAAAATAACATTATTGTCAATTTTGACATTATTTATTTAATTTTAATTTAATAAATATAAAAACATATTTAAATCCAAATATATTAAGTGAAAATCTTTTTAACATGATATATTCTTCTGTAAAAATAATTAATGATAATAATTAAACTAATTTACTTCACTTTTAACATTTACAGTGTCATTTATTTTAGTTAATTATTAACTAAATAATCAATACATTGGCATTTCATAAGAAATTTGTGTAACTAAATCATATATAATTTTTTTACAAGTCATTATGATAAAAATAAAACATTTTATTTTAAATAATATCTATATAACAGAAAATATTTTGTCTTTTCCATATCTCAAAATTTTATAAATGTTAATGGTGATGAAAGTTCCCTTTTTATCTTTTTTAATTACTTAACTTATGAAATAGGGAGCCTTTATTGAATAGTATCCTAGTAACTCATATAATTCAAACCATTAATAGATATATTCGAAATATTGGCATCAAATTACTTTTTTACAAGTTTATAGGTTAATTTGGTCCTTAATTTTAAGGTTTAGTCCTTAATTAAGCATAATTTTACCTTAATCACTATGATTAATTTTAAACACTTTCTCTATTATTTTTGGTCAATAATAAAGTTGATATTATTAGAATAAAAAAATCATACTAATTAAAAAACATTATTTCTATATTTCCAAATTAAAATCATGGAATTGGCTAGATTATGTTTAATGCTAATCCCACTGATGTGGCGAGAAAACAAATTTTTAAAGTAAAAACATTCAAAAGATTAATAAGTTTTAATAACCAATTTCAATATAATAAAGATTATAATGACATAAATTGGATTAATATATGTATAACTTATATATTTTGACTTAAAAAACCAAATTAAAATATAATTTAATATTAATTATTATTTAACTAAAAGGAAGTTTTTAACTAAAATACAGTATTTTTCACTATTCATCAAAAAATGAAACTTCTCATAAAAATACCAAAAATTCACCCTAATATAATTTGAAAATTATAAATTAAATTTTTTTGTTAATTTTGACACTTAAAATTTATAATGGTCTCAAAAATTAGTTTTAACATAGGTGCACCATTAAAAGACGGTAATACCCAGTCTTGCATGTAACGCATGCTAACTCAGTGTTGCATCTACCACAGGCCGATCTAAGTGTTGCATGTAATGGAAAAAAATTAGTGTTTCATGTAATAAAATAAAATCCTGTTTATTATATATATATATACATAAAGACTATATATTGTGTTGCGTGAAATGAAAACGATTAAATAAATTCGAATTTTTTCCACAAAATCATGGGGTGTGACAACTATGTTGATTTTTCAAGTGTTATTCACAATAAATTGTACAAAACTTGAATCCATGAATATTGTAGGAATAAAATCTCTTAGACTACCTCAAAGGACCTCAAGATAAAAACTTCATGACATTTGATATTTTATCTTGATTCTCAACATTAATTATCTAGACAGAAATTTATAATGTGTTACTTTTAACATAGAAAAAATAACTACATGTCAATAATATGAATATGAGTAAATAATTATACGAAGTGAGAACCATTTAAAAATTTCGTTATTCATAGTTTTTTTAATTCTATCTCATTTCAATCTCGATGTAGAATCCTGTGTTTTTGAACCGGGTAAAAATTACAAATGTTTCTGAATTTTCTTTTTCAGTTTATCAATGGGTCGTTCATTTTAAAACGAGATCTGGAATTTTATTCTGAGTGTTGGAACACCTAACTATGTCATTTTTTAAACTTTGATAGAAGTTTTGAGGCAAAGGGGAAGTCGCACGGGCGGCACATGGTTTTTCTAACCGTGCGGCCAAACCGTGCGTAGTTGAAGTTTTGAGATAGTGGCTAACACATGGTTAACGCATAGTTTGTCTAACTGTGCGGCTTAACCATGCGAGGAGTGTTTTCCGAGATAGTAGCTAATGCATGGTTAGCGCACAGTTTGTCTAACCGTGCGATTAAACCGTACGGGCACTTAAATGAGATCCTTAAATTGTGGATCTCACTCATTTTTTCCTTTAGATGGATCGTTTAAGCTCATAAGTATCCATAAACCAGGATTACTCTCCCTTGAAGGTTGGAAGACCTCTCCCATGTGTTTTGGAGGCGATCCGAAGGCTTCTCTTGGCGAATCGAATCCTAATTCTTGAGGTAGGTGGATGTTCTTCTTCGTTCTTGTTTGGTTTCATAGATCTACTTAGATCTACATCTCCTCTTCTATCAGTTTATTAGATCTATGCCCGTTATGGGTAAATATAAGTGTGTAGATGAAAAGTATGATAGGTTTTGGTCTTGGTATTACTAGGAGAAGTGATCTAAGGAAGGTTCTTGAAGAATCAACCCATTTCTCTTGAGGGTTCTTCATTAGTTATGGTTTCTGGAAAAACCCCAAGGTAGGGTCCCAAATATTTAACAATTTATTTAAGAATTATATATTCTTTAAATATATTGATAATGTGAGTTTCCTTGATTATGATTTGTCGATTCATGATACTTTTAATGTTATTAAGTAATGCCACCCACATGAGATAAATGAGGACTTGAACATGTGTTTATTTTAAGCATGAATTGCTATTGTAGTTAAAGTGATATGATTAAACAATTGAATGATTTTAATGGGAAGAATGATTAATAGGATAATTAATTGTATAATTATTTATCAAGTCATTAGTTGGAATTAGATTGTGGCTTTTACTAATTATTGGGAATATTTAATATTTGACATGTTCGGAATATAATTTTGAAACTGGTAATAATTAATGGATGGATTAATTATTACATATTAAATGGTAAATGGTTAGATAATTGATGATTGGTGAAAGAGATAAGGTTTAATTAATTAATTGTTGAATTAATTAATTTCCATGCATTAAATTAA
Organism: Viscum album; assembly: GCA_963277665.1. NCBI lineage: Eukaryota > Viridiplantae > Streptophyta > Magnoliopsida > Santalales > Viscaceae > Viscum > Viscum album. Next base: position 1,571,582,998 of record OY728126.1, read on the forward strand.
GATTGTGAATTGATATTTTGTTACGATTGTTGGCCAGGAGTACCTTTTGAGGCGTATTAGTTTTCTAGGCCTTAAGTTGTCTTAGATGGAGTTATTTAGAAATGTGATATGTTGTGAGAGATGGTTACTAAATATCTTGTCTTTGTTCATCATGTTTTGAGATGATTATGGTGTGCTTGAAGATTGTTAAAGTCCTAGAGAAACCATTGTCTGAGTGGACGGGTTCAGACTTGTAAAAAAATTTGGATACTTAAATGTTGAGTTAATTATTCAGTTGGCCTACTAAGAATAATTAATTTTTATTTAATTATTTACTTAATGATATGTTGAATGAATAATTAAGTGATGACTTATCTGAAGAGTGATTTGTGTTGTTAATTAATTGTTGAATTAATTAACGGATTGGTTTTGTGGTGTTAGACAAGGTATTCTACACCAATGATAAATCTATATGTATGATTAATAGATGGGTTGTGAGATAGGGACTGATGCTCCAAATACTCATGGGGTACTAGACATGGCATTGTACACCCATCTTACAAGTGAATCTTCTTTTATGGGACAAGGACTGATACTCCAAATACCCATGGGTTTTGATACAAGGACTGAGGCTCCAAATACCCACGAGGGTGCTAGACATGATGTTCTACATCCATTAATTAACATTGGGCTGTGGGTCCAATTGTTCATGCATGAAATGAGTTTAATGGTTAATGAAGTCTGTTGTGACATGATGATTTGTGAATTGATTATGAGAATGGGTTCATACTTATTTATGAATTGGGTGAACCAATTTTAGTGGACGAGCTCAGACTTAGTATATTAAAGATTAAATTGAATAACTTATGATGCGTTATCCAAGCCAAATCACAAGCTTGGATTCGGTCTTTACTTGATTACTTATATGGTCTTTAGAGACATAAGTGGTGAGTGAATTATACGAAATATTTCGGGCGTAGGCTGAATCTCAAGACTTTCATTAATTATTAAGATTGGAATAATTGATAATTGATAAATGTTTATGTAATGATTGTTTAGTATGCATGACAAATGAATAGTGGAGGTTCAGACACCAGCTGAGGGCTGAAGCAGGTACATGGGTTTATAGTTACTTTGTACTGCTTACTTTATTTTATGCATGCCTTCACGTGTTATAAGTTATTTATTAAATGTCTAGATTTGAGGTTGACACCAGTGGTCCCGACCTACTGAGATTTATATCTCACACCCTACTCAGGCCGCCATTGCACTAGGTACCTGAGTTGGTTATATTTGGTTGCAGGACTATGTTATTTGCATTGACTTGGGAGATAGGAGTAGAGGACCGAGTGGATGCTCGGGATGCTCGGGATGCTCGAGGAGATCGCCCTTGGGGATTTGAGTCATTATTTTTTTATTTATGTATTGGAATGTAAAGCATGCTGTTTTCTTCACTATTTTATATTTTGTATCATTAGCATGTCATGATTGCATCTGCTGTATAATTTGGTGTTGGCCATTTGTTCGGTATAAGATTTATAAAATCTTCTTTCCGCTGCTTTATCATTTATTAGACCATTTCTTATATTTATTTCCTTTGTGTATTTTTGAACACTAAAATGAGGGTATAGTCTCCCCATTGACTATCCTTAGACCCTCTCTACTAGTCAGTGGCCTCTAGCATACAAGGAGACGCGCTTGAGGTCATGTGGCGACCGGTCCGACCACCGGTTCAGGGGTGACCCAATTCGGGACGTTACAAAGTGGTATCAAAGGCTTTAGGTTTCTTTATTTTCCTTTGTCTTGCTATTTTGGGGTTGGTAGACAGAAGACTAGGAATGTGTCGGCACTTGGGTTAATAGCCGTGCTTGGGACTGATCACCTCATGTACGGGAAATGACCATGTGGCCAGGGATGGGAATTGATGTTTATACTATTAGAGGTTACAGTTGATATAATTTCACCTTGAGTGACTGGTGTATTTTCTGCTATTTATTGACTTTGAGAATTTTGAAAAGAATAATTTTCATGGCTTGATATTGCAAGGAAGTTTCATACATGCATCATCTTAGTCACTTAGAGATTCACATGTCATGCATATAATATGTCATGTAGTTGCATTAGTAGGATTCCTGCTAATTTTGATTGTGTTCCTTGGGTGAAGTGCCGTGTTTGATCTGTTTTAGCATGCCTCTCTAGATATCATGTTACAGTGATAGATTTAACATGATTGGGTGATTATATGCCATACTGCCTTAGTTATTAGCATGTTTTCTTGTTGTGACATGCTTCTGTGTTATAACATGTTGTCGTGTTACTGCTTATGCTAACATGTTAAAGATGTTTTGATATGTGAAAGGGTCACTAAAGTTAAAATGTTAAATGAATGTTTATTGTGTTAAATGGGAGCCAAAATCCAGCGATAAGGTGTATGGGTGATTTATCAATTGGTAGGTGGCCACCCATATAATTTTTAATGTTAGGTTGATCATGTTAATTTCTTAATTGACATTGGTATCGATTAATGAGTGCCAATTTTCAATCCATGGAGTGTATTGGCGCTTCATGAATTTGGAAATGACGACTCATATTAAATGCGATGACATGATGCCTTGTGAAATGCTTATAAATGTGAAAGATGTTTGATATTGATCTAAAATCAAATGGCTAGTTTCCAAAAAGAAACAGGACCCATGTGGGTCAGTTGGGGAGTTTTTTATGGGATAACCCGTTTGGGTGTTTACAATTTTAATAACTATGCATTTTCTATTGGGTTGCTTTATAAAGAACCCAGGTTGGTTAAAATGGGATACTCGTAGATCTTCTTATCTTCTTAAAAGGAATTAATTTTGATAAGTTTCCTGAAAATGACGTGATGTCAACTAACGTAAATGTTTTAAAAATGGAGTCTTATGAAACTAGCCTGTTCTGCCTTGGGGTGTTTTGAAAATGGTACTTTGATGTTTGGATTAAATATTTTGATGATTAAAGATTAAAAGTGATTAAATATAAGATGCTTGGAAATGGAACCTAATGTGGTGTTCACTATTTAAAACCCTCATGTAAAGGGTAGTTCAGACTTCTCTTGAGTCGCCTCGGAACACAAGCATGAGTACTTTTTGTAGGTGTTTTTCTCCTTAGAAATGGCCTTATGTTCATCTTTTGAGCCTAGTGACTTGTTTGAAGTGACCTAGTTTAGGGTTGACACTTTTTCTTCATAAGGGGATAACCTGTGGTCGGTAGCGCCCTCAGAACTTAAATTCCTTGTTAACACTATGGTTTTTGTCACTCTTTTGGAGTTGTTGGGTGCCGTTGTCCCAGGTAGGACTTCCTATTTCCAATGAAACCCTTGTTCGAACGGGTGGTGATGTGTTTATTGAAATTGTTGTGGGCTTGAGCATCGAGTAATGCTCTTTTTCAGCTTGTTAGACATGCCTCAGGCATGGTCGATTGCTTTTTTGGTCATTTGACCCTTTCTTCTTAATAATGGATGAATAGTTATGGCGTCGTCCAGGAAAATGGTCGTATGAGGCAATATGAATCCGTAATAAGTCATTTTTTATTGTTGAGTATGGTCTTGGGTCATGTCCATGTAGAGTAACTTGAGCGTTAAAGAATCAGTTTCATTTCAATGAATGGAATGGTTTTTTAAAGACCTGGGTGTTTTGACACGCCGATCTTGTTGTTAATCTAGCACACTGGTGAGTGGATGATCTTTTCTTGAGATGTCATGGGAAATCCTAAGGTGGATATTGTCACTTTGTTCTCGATGAACATGTTGGCATGTGATGTCGAGCTTTTATAATAGAGTTGTCCGGTAATGGTTTGACTGATCTTATTCATGAACTCAGTTTTCTCTTAGTGTGATCTTCTGGACACGATGAGCATGTACCCTATCTTGACCTCATCATGGAGACACTATGATAGCATTGGTCTTACACTGCGCTATAATTTAAATGTTGTTTGGATTGAGGAGTAGTTCTTATCTGGGGAGTATGCAGGATGTGTGGTTTCTTTGGGATAATTTTTTCGTGTTGGGGAACGGTTGTTTTTAAAATAGCCTTGTGATGGATTGACTTGGAAAATTTACCAAATGTTGGGTAAGGACTTCGTTATAATTGCAGATGGTTTTGTAATATTTTTAAAGGCACGTCGTCAGATAAAGGGTAAAAATGGGTTTTGGGACTGCAACATCTTTTGAGGGAAGCATGTGAAAACTGTTCCGTTGTTTGATCGAGATTCAACCTTTTACATTGACAAGGTCCTTCTAATGACCTTAAATATAAGATCTATTTCTATTTTTAAGCTTTAGATTAATCTTTGGATCTAGTTGTAAAGGCTTATCCATTAGGTTTGAGAAGGGTTAAAGGTGTGTTTGGCGTTGGGAATGCAACACGTCACTTATTACAAGATTAAATGACCCTGATAGGTCAGTTGTTTTAGTAGTGGTTCCCGATGGCATCTTGGGGATGAGAAATTTTTAAGGTGGGTATAATGTAGAATCCCGTGTTTTTGAACCGAGTTAAAATTATGAATGTTTCTGAATTTTCATTTTCAGTTTATCAATGGGTCGTTCTTTTTAAACCGAGCTCTAAAATTTTATTCCAAGTTTTGGAACACCTAATGATGTCATTTTTCAAACTTTGATAGAAGTTTTGAGGAAAAGGGGAAGTCACACGGGTGGCGCACAAATTGTATAACCGTGCAGCCAAACTGTGCATAATTGAAGTTTTGAGGCAGTGTCTAACACATGATTAGTGCACTATTTGTCTAACCATGCGGCCTAATCATGCAAGGAGTGTTTTTCGAGAAAGTAACTAACACACGGTTAGCGCACATTGTGTCTAACCATGCGAGAAAACTGTGCAGGCACTTAAATGAGATCCTTAAATTGTGGATCTCACTCGTTTTTGCCTTTAGATGGCTCATTTAAGATCTTAAGTAGCCATAACTCAGCATTACTCTCCCTTGAAGGTTGGAAAACCTCTACCAAGAATTTTGGAGGTGATCCGAAGGCTTCTCTTGGTGAATCAAAGATAAATTATTGAGGTAGGTAGATGTTCTTCTTCGTTCTTGTTTGGTTTCTTAGATCTACTTAGATCTACATCTCATATTCTCTCGGTTTCTTAGATCTACACCTGTTATGGGAAAATATAAGTGTGTATATGACATGTATGATAAGTTTTGGTCTTTTTCTTTCTAGGAGAAGTGATGTATAACAGGTTCTTGAAGAATCAACCTGTTTCTGTTAAGGGTACTTCATTTGTTATGGTTTCTGACAAAATCACGAGGGAGGTTCCCAAATCTTTAACAATTTATTTAAGAATTATAGATTCTTTAAATAGATTGGGAATGTGTGTTTCCTTAATATGATATGTTGATTCATGACTCTTTTAATTTTATTAAGTAATGCCACCCACATGAGATAAATTAGGACTTGAACACGTGTTGATTTTAAGCATGGATTGCTATTGTAGTTTAAGTGATATGATTAAACAATTGAATGATTTTAATGAGAAGAATGAGAAATAGGATAATTAAATGTAGAATTGTTTATCAAGTCATGATTTGGAATGAGATTGTGGCTTTTACTGATTATTGGAAATATTGAATATTTGACATGTTCAGAATATAATTTGGAAACTAGTAATAATTAATGGATGGATTAATTATTACATGTTAAATGGTAAATGGTTAACTAATTGATGATTGGTTAAAGAGAAAAGGTTTAATTAATTAATTGTTGAATTAATTAATTTTCTTGCATTAAATTAAGATTATGAATTGATAGTTTGTTATGATTGCTGGCTAGGAGTACCTTTTGATGCGTATTAGTTTTCCATGCCTTAAGTTGTCTTGGATGGAGTTGTTTAAAGATATCATATGTTGTGTGAGATGGTCACTAAACATTTTTTCTTTGTTCAGCATGTTTTGAGATGATTATGGTGTGCTTATAGATTGTTAAAGTCCTATATGAACCATTGTTTGAGTGGACGGGTTCAAACTTATTAAATAATTTGGATAATTAAATGTTGAGTTAATTATTTAGTTGTCCTGCTAAGAATAATTAATTGTTTATTAATTATTAATTAATGAGATGTTGAATGGATAATTAAGTGTTGACTTATCTGAAGAGATATTTGTGTTGTTAATTAATTGTTGAATTAATTAATGGATTGGTTTTGTGGTGTTAGACATAGTATTATAAACCAATGATAAATGTATATGTATGATTGAGAGATGGGTTTTGAGACAGGGACTGATGCTCCAAATACTCTAGGGGTTCTAGACATGGCATTCTACACCTAGCTTGCATGCGAATATTTTTTTATGAGACATGGACTGATGCTCCAAATACCCATGGGTTGTGAGACAAGGACTAAGGCTCCAAATACTCATGAGGGTGCTAGACATGATGTTTTACATCCATTAATTAACATTGGACTGTGGGTATAATTGTTCGTGCATGAAATGAGTTTAATGGCTAATGAAGGCTATTGTGACATGATTATTTGTGAATTGATTATGAGAAAGGGTTCAGACTTATTTATGAATTGGGTGAACCACTTTTAGTGGACGGGCTCAGACTTAGTATATGAAAGATTAAATTGAATAACATATGACACGTTATCCAAGCCAAAGCACAAGCTTGGATTCGGTCTTTACTTGATTACTTAGATGGTCTTTAGAGACATCTGTGGTGAGTGACTTATACAGGAGATGTCGGGCGTAGGCCGAATCTCAAGACTTTCATAATTTATTAAGATTGGAATAACTGATAAACGATAAATGATTATGTAATGATTGTTGAGTATGCCTGAAAAATGAATAGTGCAGGTTCAGACACCAGCTGAGGGCTGAAGCAGGTACTTGAGTTTATAGTTACTTTGTACTATTTACTTTATTTTATGCATGCCTTCATGTGTTATTTGTTATTTATTAAATGTCTGGATTTGGGGTAGACACTAGTGGTCCCGACCTACTAATATTGATATCTCACACCCTACTCGGGCCGCCATTGCACTGGGTACCAGAGTATATTATATTTGGTTTCAGGACTACATTATTTGCATTTACTTGGAAGATATGAGTAGAGGACCGAGCAGATGCTCGGGATGCTCGGGATTCTCAAGGAGATCACCCTTGGGTCTTTGAGTCATTATTTTTTTATTTCTATATTGGAATGTAAAGAATGCAGTTTTTTTCACTGTTTTATATTTTGTATCATTATCATGTCATGCATGCATTTGCTCTATAATTTGGTGTTGGCCATTTGTTTTGTACTAGATTTATAAAATCTTCTTTCTTCTTCTTTATCATTTATTAGACCATTTCCACTATTTATTTCCTTTTTCTGTTTTTGAACACTAAAATTAGGGTATAGTCTCTCCACTGACTATCCTTAGACCCTATCTGCTAGTCGAAAACCTCCAGAATACAGGGAAACGTGCTAGAGGTCATGTGGCGACTGGTCCGTCCACCCGTTCCGGGGTGACCCAGGTCGGGACGTTACACTCGACCCCTTAGTCACCTATTTATTTGAAATAACAATTATTCAATAAATGGATCTGTAATAAGACTATTGAGTAACACATATCTATGTTCATGTAGCCACAAAAATTCAATTAGTGCGAAATTTGACTCCTATCCAATTGGTCATCCAATATTTTGAAATACCAATGACTATTTTTTAGAATGAGAATTAGTGGAGATGTCATCGACACATCAAATATGATTGAATATAGTCTCAATAACATCCAAATACATTGAACAGAAGGCCAAGCAATCTTATTATATGTAATATTCATCAATAAATCCTTCTATTTTAGATTTATTCCTCACATATGATTAAAAATGACCTAAGTATATCATAGAAAAAATAATAAACATATTAAAAAATTTTACCTAATGAATTGATAAAATTGAATTTACAAATGAAAATAAAAATAATATCAACATACCTCTCAATTAGATACATCCATCGATAGTGCACTAGCCTAAAAAGTTTATCTTCTTTAATCAAATGAAAAGTCAAATGAATCATGAATATAAATAATTAAGGGGAAATAACATCACCAAATGACAAAGAGTCAAAAAAATTATTTCTTTAAGTTTATCAAGCTTAGTTTGATTTAGATTTTTCCTACAAATCTAATTGAAAAATGTACAAAACTCAACTAGAAACATAATTAATTTTTCAGGTAATATATTACATAATTACAATGGAAACAATTCTTCCATTAGAATATGCGAGTTATGAATTTTCAATATATTTAAATTTTGATGTTTTAAGTCAACACACCTTGGTATCTTACTTGAATATACATCTGGCACTTTTACATTGTTTAAATTTTTAAAGAATATATCTTTCTAAATGTTTTTCATTGTAAAAAAAGTTTAATAATAATTTCTATTCTCATTTTCCCACAGGCCATGCTTTATATTCATTGAATTCAAATCCTTACGAGCAATATGGTGATCCTTAGACTTACCTTTCCCCTTAATCAATGAAAAAAATTAAATTATCATAGATTTTCTTCTCAATATGAATTATGTTAAGATCATGAAGTATCAAATTAAACCCGCAATAAGGAAGTTTGAAAAATATACTCTTTTTATTCCATTTTTGTGTTCCAGCTACTTCAAATACTGTACCTCATACCCTTTTCCCTTATTTAAATTGATTATAGTTTCTAAATTATTTAGTGACATTCATTAATGTTACCAAGATTTTTGAACTAGATAACACCCTTGGTTGATTTCTGAATTAAATTTCTCTATTAAATTATATATTGTTAAAACTGAATTTATGAGAAGCATCAATAAATAGATTATGAAACATAAAAACTCATTTTTAACTTTATGGTAATTATTGAGGTTCAAAATCAAAATTAAAAACCAGAAAGTCCAAACCAGTATGAGTATTCCAATTAGATAAGTTTACTAGTCTAGTAAAGCCACTAATTTTACACATTAAAGAATCATGCATTTTGAGTAGTTTTCTCATTGAAACATAATATATTTCCAAGACATCATCCCATAATTCTTACAATTATTTTATCAGAGATTTAAGGTATACGTCAATGTCTCTTATAAGGATTTTCATTCCTAGAATAACTATTTAAATAATGAAATAAGTCTTCTTCATACACATACATGGAGGAAGATTATAGGGGATGAAAATAAATATCCAAATTCTATAATTAGTACTTAAAGCGCCAAAAAAGTTAAAAAAATTAGAATCCACTACCAAATGTACATTCCTGCGATCTGAAAAAATATGGATATAATGAATCAAATAGATTCCATGATATTGAGTCTTTTGTATGTCACATCCAACCATTTTTACTATCACGAGAATGACACTTCTTTTCATATTCATTATTGGAAGACATGAATAATACTTTCAATCATGGTTTCAGAGGAAAGTAACAAAATAACTTTGCAAGAGTTTTCTTCTTCTATTCATTCCTAGGTTTGCATTGATTTACACTCTCATTTATATTCATTGAATTCCATCTGCTTGTATGATATCTTATTCATTCCTCTTTATCAAAATATTCTCCTTGTAAAGCTTCCAATCATTAGCGATTGAATGTATCATTGTATAACCATGTCCAAGATTGTTTCTGACTTTCATCATCTCATATAATGGTATAAGGATCTTAGCTTCACTAAATGAATATTGAAGAAACTCTAAAATCATAGAAATTTCTTTGTAAGTAATTCCATAGAGACACTTGATATGATATAACTTAAGTAGAAAGGAAAACTTCAAATACTTAGCACAAATTTCATATAATTGTTTTTCCATCTTCAACTAATTCATAAAACTCATTTTTGGTCACTAAAGTTATGATAAATATTAACCTACTCACGACCAACAAAAGGTTCTATTGATTTATTAAAATCTTGGACATTATATTATATAAATCCAAATTCATTATTTATCAAATTTCAAGCTAAATTATCCTATGGTAGGCCACTTTGTGTTTCATTGATAGGATTGTAATTGTTTTGAAATTACATAACATTCGATTAACCATGCCAAATCCAACATACATATTGTGTAGGGAACTATTTCAATATCAAATTCTCATAAAATTCGTTTATATTCAACTGTTTCTTGAATTTATAATTAGGAAACATAAATTTTATTCTATCATAAAATGAACGGTATGAAATTTCATAATCTAAAATTTTATCCAATCCATTGAAATACCAAAGTGTGTTTTGAGGTAAATTAATCCAAAATTTATCCATAGGTATTTTATTTTCACTCTTCTCACTATACATTCAAATTTAAAGATATAAAAGTTTAATAAAACAATTACAATCAATATTAAATAGCACTCAACTTTTCCATTGACCAGGGCAGGGTCTTGATTCAACATAACCCAAATTCAATATAAAAATGATTCAATCCAACATTAAAAACAACAAAATAATTGAATAAATATTACCCCTCATAATAATACAATTGGATATTGGGGAATAATTTTACTAATCCAAGGAGAGTGGTTACTATGTTTTCAAGCACACTATTATCAGTCCATAATAATACATGAAAATAATTATTCAATTAAGATATCTATAACTTTTCTACTTTTCATATTATTAATTTTTATTTTATATTAAATAAAAATGATTATCACTATAACTTTATTTTTCTTTGATAATTATGAAAATAAATATATATTTTTTGTATCTAAAACTATGAAATTGAACTATTATTTCTAGTGAATGTGTTTCCATATAAATTATAACATTTCATGTAATTATGGTTTTACAACATTTTCAGAATTGATTTGAAAAACATTACTCAACTTGAAGATATTAGCACATACAGAAAGCTTCATGTAATACGAATCTACATATCTTATAGTAAGAATCATGCATTGTACTCATGATTGAGAGTATTTTTTATTTAATATATTAACATTATGATATCATTTAAAAGAATAGTGGTAAATTACATGTGTCTTGTGTTCTTAAATTATAGCTAAATGATCGGGTTTTTGGAATGAAAACCCCTTTATGAAACATATAAAACTACTATTCTACCCAAGGTAACCCTCAATGGCCCTTAAGGTGGACCTGAATAGGAAAAATATTATTTTAAAACATTTAAAATATTATTAAATGGGGAAATGATAAAAAACTAAAATATTGACCTAACTCTTGATGAAAATGTATTAGATTCAAGTCTTACACGATACACTGACAACACTCTAGGTACATGTATCATGACACATGAAATAAATAATTAATTATAAAAAATTATAATTAATTATTCAAAATTTAAAAATAATAATATTCTCTTCAAAGAAAATTGAGTGAATTCACTCTCCAAAACCATGACCAACTGCCAATGGAAGGTCTATAAAGTAACCCCGACATCTTCTTGGAAAAAATCCCCAAAAAACAACAATCAATCTCACAAATCTTTATATAATTTAATTGGAAACCCTATAATCATTTAATAAATCATACCTTCAATGATTTCGGGGGTCGTATTCATCAGAAAAGTATGAAGAGAGGCCTTTGGGGGTTCCCATTGAGGAGGGGGGGGGGGGGGTTGTCGCCTCAAGGTCCTCATCAGGGAGAAAGGGGGTCGGGGTTACAGGGATCAGAGGAGGTGGGATCTTTGTTAGGAGAAGGAGGGTCATGGTCATGGTAGTCACTGAAAGTGGGGTCAAGGTCACTTCCATCATCATCGGAAGTAAGTGGGTTGGAGTTATGATGGTCACCATCATAGGGGGTCGGAGTCATGACAGTTGGAGATGATATAAAGGGGGTCGAGGTCAGGGCGATTGCCTTTTGGAGAATAGGTGAGGGTTGAGGTTAGGGGTCACTAAGGGGAGTGAGGGGGGGGGGGGGGGGGGGGTTAGGGACAAGGGAATCAGGGAGGGTGTGGGATTGAAATTAGGTTTTATAAAAAAATGTAAGGGCATTTTAGATAAAGACACTGCTAAATTTAGAAATAAAAAATATATAAGTGGTTATATTAAACTATTGATATATTATAATTTTTTTAATATGATTTATTTTGATATGGTTATTAAAATCACCACTAATAAACTACCGCTAAGACATGTTTTGTTGTTGTGAACATGGTGTTCCTAGTATTATTTTAAGGGTATGTTATTAGTTTAAAATTGAAATTTTAGTTCAAAATGTGAGTCACTCACTAAAAAGAGGAATAAACAATTAAATTGACTTGATACTTCAAGAAAAATATTCATAAGTCTTTTCTAACGTATAGAAATCAACCACACATCAAATCGACACATGATGAGATTGGTATGAATCAAAGTACATTTTTTAGTTTAAATTGAAATTTTAGTAAAAAAGACACATGGAATACTCAAAACTGATTGAAAACATTTATATTGTTTTGATACATTAGTAAAACAATCTCTAAGTCATTTATCACATGTTTGAATCAACTGCATGCCAATATGATGCATAGTGGGATTAATATGACTCAAAGTGTGTTTTTATTTAAAATTGACCTTTTAGTTCAAATCGTACACCACATTATCAAATATAAAAAATCACATTTATATTGTTTTGATACTTTAGAACAATGATCCATATGTCATTTTCAATATATATGAATCATCTATAACTCAATCGAACACATGTTGTGCTCGATATGACTCAAAGTGTATGTTATCAGTTTAAAATTTATATTTTAGTTCAAAACATGTGACACTCAATGAAAACCAAAAAAACATGCTTGTATTGTCTTGATAAATTAGGAAAACTATTTATATGTGATTTTTGATGTGTAGGAATCAGTCACATGTCAAACTGACACATGATGTGACAGGTATGACTCAAAGTTCATGTTTTTAGTTTAATTGACATTTTAATTAATAAAGACATGTGATGTAATAAAAAGTGAGAAAACACATTCAAACTATCTCTATAATTTAGAAAAATGATCCATAATCATTTTTGATGTGTAGGAATTAACCACGCATAAATCCAATGCAAAATGTGACCTATATGAATCAAAGTATATATTTTTAATTAAGATTGAAATTTTAGTTCAAAACACACGTCACATACTTAAAACCAAGAAAGAACATTTGGATTGTTTTGATACTTTAGGAAAATGATCCATAAGTCATTTTTGATGTCTAAGAATCAGATGCACCTCAATATAAGACACGATGTTCCAAGTATGTCTCAATGTTTATGTGATCGGTTTTAAATTGACATTTTAGTTCAAAACATGTTTCACTGACTAAAAACCAAGAAAAAATGCTTGAATTATCTAGATACTTCACGAAAAAAACATAAGTCATTTGTAACTTGTAAAAATCAGTTGCACATGAAACCGATAAACTATGTGACTGGTATGACTCACAATGAGTGTTTTTAGTTTAAATTTACATTTTAGTAAAAATAACATGTGAAAAACTTGAAAACAAGAAAACACATTTAGATTGTTTTGATACTTTAAGAAAATGATCCATAAGTCATTTTCGATGTGTAGGAATCAATCACAAGAAAATATGAAGCATGATGTGACCAGTATGACTCAAAGTATGCAGTTTCATTTTATAAATGACATTTTATTAATGTAATATTTCATATTTATGTTTCACTTATTTCTTTATAGTATTACTAACATAAGAATTATTTTCTTATACACGTGCACTATTTTTCTTGAGATGAGGTGCATTGTTTAGCAACTGATATCACTAACAGGCTCTTTTGATAGGGGGTTGGGGGCCAAAGATAATGAAACACTGATGTTTTTGAATGTTTTTGATAAATTAAACAAACTAATGTAATTTTACTAATCAATATTTGTAATGTATATAATGTAATATATTTTTCTTTTACTTTCTATGTAAATTTTATTTTAATTAAATTATTTATTTTCCGTTGCAGTGTGTTGTAATTTTAGGAGCATACTATAGGAGTGTAACTTTTATTAGTGCTACCAATAACACTGATAAAGGGATCCCTTTATCAATGCAAAACTATAACCGATAAAGGACCTCCTTTATCAGTGATAAACTAGTGCCTATAAAGGACCCCTTTATCAGTTCTATTTTTATCATCGATAAAAGATTCCTCTTTTATTAGTGCTTAGAACATGATAAATAGGTTTCCAAGTAGAGATAAAAGGTGGATCTATAGTAGTGATGCAACTTAAATGAAGGAACCATAGGTGGGATTCTATTTAAGGGAGGATGGATATAGGGAAGATTGTGGGAGGTTCAGTAGGCATCTGGTCTGTGGGAAAATAGAGGCGAGAGTCCAGGATGCTGAAAACTTCTGCTAGTGGTTAGCTAGAAATTGACTTGTAATCCCTGGATGTCTATCAAGATTGGGTGAACCAGAGAGTTCATAGACTGTTTTTTCAAATGTTTGGATAAGAGATGCTCAAACAGGCTATTGCGGATGTTGGAGAAGGATGGAGTTGGTTACGAATTTGTTGCTCTAGGGGATGGTACGAAGAAGGGGGAAATGCTGTGACACTACTACAAAATAGGCCTTCAACAGTGCCGACCATTATCATCACTAGAAAAATCACTGATAAAGGGTACCATTTGTTAGCATTAAAAAAAAGCGCTGATAAAACACTAATAAAGGGCACACTTTACCAGTGCTTTATTTTTAGTGATGATAAAGGGTATCATTTATCTGCCTAGAAAACAATGCTGATAAAGGTCCCAAATAAATAAATTAATTAAAAAAAATAAAAACTAAAAATGAGTAAATTAGAAAAATATTAAAAATACTTTTAATGAAATAATTATTGATAAAAATGAATAAATTTGATTTACAAATTAATTTTTTTTAATTATTAATAAATAGTATATATTAAATATATAGATTTTTAAATTTAATAAAATGAAATAATTAACCACATAAAAATTTAAAAATAGTAAGCGAAGAAAAATATTAAATATATTTTTAATTAAATATTTATTAATAAAATGAATAAATCTAATATACACATATATAGATTATAAATATCAATAAATATTATTATTATATATATATATATATATAAAATGAATCAATTTTAATAACAGAACAAAAAAATAAAAAATCAATAAATTGTAATAATTAACGAGAAAAATAAAAATGAATAAATTACAAAATTATAAAAAAAATAATTAATGAAACAAATATTATTAAAAATGAATAATTTAAATATATATTAATTATAAATAGTAGTAAATATTATATATTAAATATAAATACATAAAATGAGTAAAATTTAATAATTAAAATCATATTAATATTTTATTCATTTTTAATGGGTTTTAAATATAATTATTCACTAATACATTTAATATATATACATATCAATATAAATAATATTTCATAAAATATGATTTATATAATAAAAAATATTTATGATTGAATTAAATAGGTCATATATTTAGTAAAAAATGGTTTATAATTAAAAATTAATATTAATTAAGAATACTGACCAATTGTATCAAGTAATGAACGTAATTGAATGTCATTTGATTTTTCAATTTAACATATATCAATCATGTGTTACATTGATTTCACATACATATATGTAACTAATGTATTTTTATATAAAACATACAAATACAAATATTTACATAATTAATGAAATCTTATATAAATAGACATACACCCAATATCTATGTAATTTCTTCAATTTTAATATTCATTTCAGAATTTCATTATAACATGTTACATGTAATATAATATGTTTTTAATCAGTAAATTTTATTTATTTATTTCAAATATTATTACATTTAAGTATTATTTATTCATTTTTAATATTTTTTATTTTTTATTATTTATTTATTTTTGAATTTAATCATTTTATATTATTTATTTTTATATATATATATATTTACTATGTTTTAATATTTTCAATATTTATTCATCTTTATTTAAATATATATCCATTTTTTTTAATAATAATTCAAATTTAATTCATAAAACTAATCCATTTCATTAATATTTTTAGTGTACTCAATTTTAATTATTCAATTTCACTCATTTTTTACTATGTAGGCATTTATTATTATATATTCATTAATATTGTTAAAAATATATCTATAAATAAATATTTATAAATACATATATTTATAAAATTATATTTACTATATTTATAAATTTATAAATTTATAATTATAAATAAGTAAATATTATTTTTTAAAAAATTTAAATAAATATAAATAAATAATTATATATGTTTAAATAATTATAAAATTATAATAAATTTATTTAAATAATTTATAAATTTACTATATTTATATTTATATATATTTAATATATATATATAATTATATAAATATATATAATGATATAAATATGTATATATTTTTTCTAAAAAGTACTTATATAATTATATATAAATAATTTTATATATAAATAAATAAAAAATTATCATAAATATTTTTAAATAATGAATATATTTACTATATTTGAATTTATATTTATAAATATTTATTAAATATATATATACACAATTATATAAATATATATAATGATATAAATATTTTTATAATTTTAAAATTATAATATATATATTTAAATATTGAATATATTGAATATATTTATATTTATTTTTAAATATATTTATTAAATAAAAATATGTAATTATATATATATATATAAATGATATAAATATTTTTCTTATTAGAAAATTATAATAAATAAATATATAATTATATAAATATATTTACAATTTTTTTATAATTATAATTATAAAGACTTTATCAGCACTTATTAATTTAGCATTGATAAAATTTATCACTATCAATGCTTTTTTTGAGGTGCTAATAAAAGTCTCCCCAATCTATTTAATTAACCCTAACCGTGACTGATTCAGTCACGATACCCCAAGCTTTCACGGAACTGCCCTGTTACCGGCACTCCACCTCCTCGAATCCAAGGCTTGAATAAATGTTTTGATCAAGGATCGAATGAATCCAAGGCTCAAATTAAGGCTTGAAATAATCTAAGCTCAAATATAGTCTAAAAAAAATCCAAACTTTCACGATATCTCTACTTTCTCTTAGACAAATCAATGTTCGAATCCAAGGTATGTTACTTTCTCCTCTTCCTCAATGGTTGATTTATTGTTTGGGTTCTGAATTTTACATTATTGCAATGTTTTTAACCATGAATAACCCAAATTCTCCTCTCCCAAAACTCTAGTTGTGATTGGTATCTCTAATTCTTCCTCATTATTTCTATTCTTGTCACCACTTTCACTCATGGATCTTTATATTGTAAGCGCTTTCACTATCACCATTACCACCATCTTCATTAACATATCATTTTTCTTCTTCTTCTACCAATGCTTCTATTTGATAGTTCTCTATGTTTTTTAATCATATTTTTAATGTTTAACACATCCAAGGTCAATTTTATTTGATAAATTTCTATTTTGGGATTATGGTTTTTTGTATGATTATTTGATGAATAAGTGTTATAAATCATGTTGGTTTACTTATAAATGGGTGACTAAGGTATGTTTAGCAAGTGACATATTTGACTGAATGATTATTTAATGAGTATTAAGATAAATAAGGTATGATTAATTTTATTGAATGATTATTTAACTAGTGTTATATTTTAGGAATAATTTTTTGATTAATGGGTGTCATGTAAATCTTCTAATGTTTTTTTCACGACATTTAAAGCATTTTTAATTTACTTATTAATATTTTTACAGTATGTAATGTATGTTTAATTTACAAAATTAGTGTTTTTATGATTAATTAATGTTGTTCTCTTGCATTATGAATGGGTGTTTTAAAGTTATAATGAATTATGGAGTTTGAATATGGATTATTGATAATATATATTTAAATGGTCATCTTGGGATTTTTTTTATTATGTTGATTATGTAGTTTTAGTGGAGGGGAAGTTAGTTCATAATTTAATTTGAATAACACAAGAATAATTTGAGAGTTTTTTAGAGTAATCCCCTATTTATTTTTCATCATATAGTTTAATATTTCTATAAAATTACTCTAGAAAATTTTCAACATAACCCTCACCAGGTACTATAACAATTTAATCAAAAAAACATCATCACTTCTCTAATGTTACATTCTAAATCATCTATAGTCATAAATTACACTAATATTATTCATTCTAAAATTATATGATAAGGATAAGAAGTTTTTAATTTATTTTGAATATAATAGGAAAAAATTAGAATCAAATTATCTCCCTATTTAATCATGTTCATAGTATGTATCACTTGGCATTTCCTGCATAAGGTGACATTTTCATTTTCAATACAATGCATGAAATCATATGATTCCTTTTGGATCCTCATCATTACTGATATTGTTTTCATCACTAGTATATTATTCATAATGTTATTTTATAATTTCTATTTATTTATATATTTTAAAATTAATAATTACCAAATTATACAAAAAAAATAAAAGTTATGTTTTATTAGTGGGAAACCTTTTAAAATTGATGTTAAGATTTATTTTTTTGGAATTTTTTCTAAATATATTATAATGGAATATGTATAAGGTGAAAACCTTTTTTTTTTGAAATTTTTTAACTTTATTTTATTTTTGAAATATTTCTCATTATTATTTTTATTTTTTTTAATAATGGTAAATTTGAATTAAATTTTTCAAAAAAATTATATTTAGTACTTGGAATTTATCATTGGTGATAATGAATCATAGGTGGATTACGAAACTATGAACAAGTGATTAATATGAGGAAGGGGTTCATGATTTGCTTTATAATTTTTAAAACAGAATGTTCTAAAAAATCACTTGTTTTTCTATATTTTGTTGAAATATTTAATTATGAAATATTTTAAAAGTAAATAAATTAATGATCATTTTTTTATGGTTTTAATCCATTTTATTTTCCTTGGATTTGGCATGGTAAAATTGGGTAGAATTTATGATATATTAATGGTGAATATTATCAGGTTAATAAGATTGATCAAATTGAAGAAACAATTTTTGATATTACATTAGTGGAAATTGATAAAACACCAATGATCACACATTTATATAGTGACACTGAAAAACCATTGTATATAGGTTGTAGAAAATTTAGGGTTTCATTAAAGAATTTATAAATCAAATCCTAGGTAATTTGTTGGATAAGGTATTATGTTGTTTATTAAATCAGATCTAATCCCATTTAATAAGAAATACTAGGTGATTTCAAGTGAAGGATACTAATATAATTACAATATAGAAAACTAAGACTAGTTGTTTGATTTGTTTCTCACTTTTGTAGTTGCACCTAATGCGTCTGGACTAGAAACCACATATGGACTAAAGAGTGGTTTCTAATATGGGTAGATCCATTTTTCTAGACCAAACATATGATAACTACATTCCTTTATGGATCTTAAAATTATTTGGATCTTATAGAATTTCCAGGCATGAACTTATATAAATAAAATAATGTAAATAATTAAATAACACAAGTCCAAACTTTAATTTCATAGAATAAATAATTTTAAAACAAGTAAAAATGTTTAAAAACTGTATATAATAAACAATGAATAAATTTATAACATGAACGACACTTGTGATGTGGTTTCCATCTCACCACACCCAATCTCATTAAAACACAATATTCAGTCCTCCTATAGCTAAATTTTCACTAAAAATGATCAGTTTCACCCATCGAAGTGCTATCTCATCACTCTGTCACATTTCCTAAATAACCAGAATCATTCCATGATCTTCTAAACACCCAAAAAATGTACAAACTCGAAATGTGGTGTAACATCATGGTGGATTCTTTTCAAAAAAAACCAAATCTGTTATTGTTCTTCCACCCTAGGTACTATAACACCTCCATTTTAACTCACACATAGATAAATTCAAAATCAAATCTAAGCCCAATATCACACATGAAATTCTTAAAATAGATCATGTTCTTTTGGAAAATAGTTTTCAGTTCCATGAATATTCGTAAAACCTTCTTGATGTTGATTCTTGAATAAATTGTATGAAATGTGAAAGCTTGAATTTGTGTCTTCTTGTGTGATATTTGATGAAACTAGGTTTTGATAAATGAATAGTACCTTGATTGAATTTTGAAAGAATCCTATGGGAACATCACTATTTAGGAAAGTAGTCTAGGAAAATCATGTTAGTATTTAGATTGTTAATTTACTACTATATTTTGATTTTTTTATTAATGTCCGATTTATAAAATGTTTATGAAATGCTTAATAATCATGATTTGATTTAGACTGGGTGGTGGTATACATAGCATTTTAATGGTCATGTCTATTTTAAATTTTAGTTTTGAAAATAGAAACTTGGTTTTAAATGGTAAATTGGTGTTTGAAATGAAAAATGATGTTTTCCATTAAAATGAACTAAAATTGATGTTGTGTTTTGAATCTAATGAAGTGATTTCAAATTTAAACTGTAAAGTTTTAAAAATGTAAATATGTACATATTTCCATGGAAAAAGTTTCAAACTTTTAATTTATTCTCAATGGTTTTTGAAAATGATTTTAAATTTTTTCAATTGATGCTAACATTTTTATGGAAAAGGGGGTTCATATCACATTAAGTGTTTTGAAAAAGAAGGGTCAAATTTCATGTGGAATTTAAAAAAATGGATTTCAAGTGGGGTTTACAAAACTAAAAAATCATACTTTGGAATTTTGAAAGTGGGTTTGAGATGCTATTTGATAATTTAAATTAATAGGTGGTAATTTGAAAATTTTATGGAGACAATTACAATACTAATAAACATCATCTCTTGAATAGTTGTTATTGAATTTTGTTTCTTGGGTCTCACCCCCAACTTTTATAGACATGCACGATTTTTTCTTGAACTAGTATGATCCATAGTCATCCCATACTAAGTACTGGTGATCATTTTGGATGAATTCAGAGGATAGAACCTACCATATTAAAGTAAATCTTTTCTTAATTTCAATTAACCATTTCCTTCAAAGAATATTAAAATTATTTGAAACAATCAAATGTTGGGTTCCCTTGATTATAATTATATATAACTTTCACCTTTGATAAGGAATATCTTATGTGTATTTATTTATTATTTTTATGAAATGAATATTTTATAAACCCAATATGATAGATATTAATAAAAAATGGATGCACTCAAATCATACGAAAAAAGTGTTTGAAGATGCAGTTGAATAGTTCATCAAGTTTTAAATATAACATGCATACAAACCATCTCAAATACATTGTTTGTGTTTAAATTATGGTTATTCAAGACAAATTAGTCTATAATAGTTGGAATACCATTTTATTTGTCATGAAATATATCATAGCTATAAATTTTGGAATAAGAAGGAGGAAAAAATGAACATGCACACCGATTGGGATGATTCTGTGATTTATAGACCATTTGATATGAATACCAGTGTAAATAATGATGTATGTCACATGGAATAAATGAAAATTGAAATTGAGGATGACCTTCATGATTGTCTAAGGTTGTTTTAGAAGTTAAATATCTATGCTAAGAGACTTTTGTATACTGGTTTTACTAAATAAAAAACATATTCACCTGTATTTAAGTTATATAATCTGAAAGATGGTAGTAGATGGAGTGACACGAGCTTTAAAAAACTACCTGGTATCATGAATGATTTTATAATAGAAGAAAATGAACATCCATTTCAAACATATAATGATAAAAAATTCTATGTTCAATGGTAATGATCTCTAAAAAAATATATGCTTTTATAAATGATTACATATTGATTTCAAGGATAATGAATCACTAATAAAATTCCCTAAGTGTGGTGTAGATCAACATGAGAAAAATTAATCAAGTAATTTAAAATATACATGATAATTTCCTATCATTATAAGTTTTAGAATACTATATGGATGTTAGGAAACCAAGATAAAATTGACATGACATATAGATAAAATAATTAAATATGTTAGTCTATATAGACCAGTAGATTCACCTCAATGAAAGAAAATTAATTACAATTATACTAAATTTGGAAATAATATTATAATTTCATCTTCCATTATCTATAAATGAAAGAATTTTTTTAGTGTATAGAGTAGGAATCATAGTACATGACCTATCATGTTGGTAAATTATAAATTACCACCTTGGTTATGCATGAAGCACAAATACATTATGTTGTATTTTCTTATATCTTGAAAAAAGAAACCTGGTAATTATATTGATGTCTATTTGGATCCATTGATTTAATATATGAAATTGATGTGGGATAAAGGTGTTACAATTTATGATTCTTGTAGAAATAAGGAATTCACATTGAGGGCCATGTTATACGGGATGATAAGTGACTTTCCTACTTATGGGAATTTGTTAGGCTATAACATTAATGGAATGTTGGGGTGTCCCGTTTGTGAAGAATGAACACACTTAGTTCAGTTGAAACATACCTCTAAGACTGTGTTTTTTAGGTCATTAGAATTTTTACCTTGATGACATAAATATTGATCGTGTAAGATGGAATTCTATGGGAATACTAAACAAGGTAAAAAACCATCTCCATTAATGGGCAATCAAATGTTCGATAAAGTAAAATACATTGATGATGTTTTTGGTAAACCATTTTAAAAACAACTTACAAAATTATGTTGGGAAAGGATATCAATTTTCATTGAATTACCATATTGTATTTTTTTACATCAGACATTTTCTTGAATTCATTCATGTAGAAAAAAATATATTTGATAATGTTATTGGTGCATTACTAAATGTTACTAAAAAAATTAGGGAATAAAACCCAGGTTGTAAATAATTGTAATGAGGATAAGGGAAGATTTGGTAACAGTGAAAGGGAAGAATTTTCTTCCTCCAGTAGCTTACACTCTATCCCGACAGGGAGAATTAAAAAAATTTCATTTTCCTTAATGGTGTAAAAGTTCTAGATGGGTATTCATCAAATATCAAGAATGAAATTTCAATGTATAATTTGAAGTTACAAGGACTAAATTCACCCAAATTTCATGTTTTGATTCAATATTTGATGTCCATTTCATTACGTTTAATTATACCTAAAAATGTAAAACATACATTAACTAGATTTTGGTTCTTTTTTAAAGCCACATACAAGAAATTTATAGACCTGAAGAGGTTTCCAATCATGAATAAATATTTTTAAGTCATATCGTGTGAATTAGAGAGGTTCTTCCCACCATAATTATTTTAATATGTGGTCTTTTCCATTAGATATGGATGTACCCCCATTATACGGTATATGTATATTTTAAAAGGGTATGTCAATAATCAAATTTGGACAGAAGAATTTATTATAGAATGATATATATTTGAAGAAACTATTGAATTATATACTTATTATGCATCAGATGTTGACAACATCGGTCTCCCAAAGTCTCATCATAGCAGATGAGTTATGGGAAAAGGGATTTATGGAAGATATTTTGTTACAATTTCTATCATAGAAAGGGAGAAAACACCCCTTTACATTTTATATAATAGTGAAGATGTTAATCTATATGTTGAATACAACAAATAAATTCTTAGTGATTTGAATACATCAAAGGATTAAGTATGGATATAAAAGACACATAATCAATAGTTTATAGGATAGTTATGATATCAAATTTATATGAATTTATCTGAAAATCTGAATTTGATTACTGAACAACTTGGATCGATAGCTAGGGGACCAAATGGAAATGTAATATCTTACATTGGTTTTGTAATCAAATGTTATACATTATATACAAAAGAACTTTATGACTACAATACAATGTAAAACAGTGGAGTACCCTTGTGGATGAATTGATGCACATATTTTGTTTCAATGATAGAAATCCAATTTATGGGAATATGTCATATTTTTACTTTATTTAATAGATTTAAGAGTTGGATTATACACCATTTCAAGTGATGATTTTACATTGAAAAAGGGTTGACAATAGGAGTGAAGTGAAAGTTAATGAAATGGGTTTCATGAAGGTGAATTTTAGTGTGTTAGGGGAAAAGGATGATCCATTCATAATGGCATCACAAGTTGTGAAAGTATTTTATGACTTAAATACTATAAAAAAATTGGTTGATTGTCCTTCTGGTGACTAAAATAACTATAGGGTCAGATGAAAATTCAATCGAGGATAACCAGTTCATTGGGAGATCACAATCAGTTCATGGAGGTCCCAATGTAGACAATGTCTTATATGTTATAGGGGAACACAAAGAGGAGATTTGGATTCTCAATTAAGGACCCAAATCCCTTCAACATTTAAAAAAATAGAGTTCAATGAGAAGGTTAACATTTTTTTAACATACTATGGTTTTCTTCAGAATATTATATATTCCCTACCACATTAACATAATCTAAATTAAATGTTTGACTACTCATGTGGACAATGTATTCTATACATGATGATGTTACCAATCCAGGGGAAGAACAGACTGGTGATACATAAACTATAGAATTATTAAGGGATCAATAACACGTTAATGAGAAAAAACAATAATGACACAACATCATAGTGTTGAATAAAATTATCAAGTAAAGAAGTAAGGGTATAAAATTTGGGGTTGGATAGAATCAATGTGGCCAAACTATTGACCCAAGCTTATAAATTTTCATTTGTTATGTTTGGGTCACAATGAGGATGAATGTGATGATTGATTTAGGTTTGTGGAACTACATTCAGCCTAAAATAAAGGAAACCCTTTGAGAAGATGTACAGGTAATGTTATGATATACTACATATATTTTACCAAAAAATTATATAATTAAATATTTATTTAAATTTCTTTATTCCTTGTATATTTTGTTTATTTCTGAATATTTCCATAAGAAATATGTTTTAATGTCCACTGGAAAATTCCATAGAGGCTTCCAGACTCTTCTTACAAAGTTACATCTTAGGGATGTTGAGGGGAAAGTAAATCCCCACCCACTAGTTAGTTATGAAAACTTTATAAAGTAAGAAACATTTAATTATTTCATTAGTATTTGTTATGATAAATTATTTCTTGTTCATTTTTGTCAATAATATATTATCTAAAATTATTTATTTTATCCAATTTGATTCAAAATTCATAATTTATGAAACAAAAAAAGAGTTCTGAAAATAAATAATACATATCAAAACCAATATAACCCTATCCCAAAGAAAGAATAGGGTACACCTCACCAGAGAATAAATTGATATGTATTTTAAATCAATAATAAATTTTTTATGTGATAAAAAAAAACATATATTACTTTTTTATATTCAGGTTTATGAATCAAAATCTGAAGCCACTTCCATCCCACATCATGTATTATAGAAGGAGGATCGCATAAATAAGGAGGGTAAAATAGTTGATGAAAAAAAGTATCATGGGAAACATATATAAGTATGAAATAATAGTAATTAATTATTATTTATAACAGTATTAAATAAAATCATCTAATTATGTTCAAATGATTTTTATATGGTTTGGACACAATAATAAGTAGTGGCCATACCAGAAGAAAAACTACTTTCAGTTGCTTTGAAGCATCCAGAACAATATGGTCATGTTAGAGGACTAGGTTATGTAGTATCTCCTCGAAAAAATTTCGAGAAGATAATATCACTAGAATATAAATATAAGATGATAAAATGTTTTTAGAAACAAATAGACACATTTCAAGATATTATTTTCTGGTCTAGTTTTGATGATTAATATATGAGAAAGGATCAAAGAGAACCAGAAGTGGAAGAACGATCCGCATATGAAGAACCAAATGACCCCGCTAGCTTTGAGGCTAGTAATTACCCTCAACTACATACCTTACTTGATGTAATAAATTTTATCATTACACTTTCTCCTAAATGTGAATAAAAAAACTTCTGATAATTTTATATTATTAAATTTTTCATCATAAAGTTATATTTGATTTCTATCTATCAACATCCACACACATCCTTTCCGAGAGGGGTAAAATGAATAATATCATGGGAGACAAGGTACACAATAATGAACTTCCAAAATATCACATGAGAGTAGGGATTGAAGTAACTTAAGAGAATACTACTAAGTTATATGTTCCAATTGATAATCCAAATATTTCAGTGGTCAATGATGCTATTGGAGCTTTTGTAGCATGGCCATATAATCATATAAAGATCAATGAGTTATGTATTTAACAAATATTTTCTTAATAAAATATATAACATTTTATGAAAAAAGGTCTTAAGTGAGGCATGGTATTATAGATGGATAAAGAGATGTGAAAACAGAAGGCCAAATCAACATAATATGGTGAATCAACCAAGAAATCAAAATGACATTCTTAGAGTACCTTTTCCCTAACAGTTCCACATAAAAATTTATTATCCATAGAAATCCAAACAGATCCCACATTTAACGATTAAAATATTTCGTACATTCCACATGAAGAATTAATATTTGTAAATTTCATTACAGATAGTTTTTCTTGAGAGTATAAATGAGATTTTTAAGTTTGAATGGTTGGGAACCTCAATTTTGAATACAAACTTAAGGAACATTTTCATAATAGGTCTATCTAAATAGTGATATAATATATTCTGTAAATTCAATAACTATTCATATTTTCTATAGGAATTTATATTACTATTATATAAATGAAAAAATGTGCACTGCACAATTTGGATTCATTAATCCCTGTATCATTTATATGGACACAATTTTTTGGATAGGATGAAATTTAAAATAAAAAATATTTTATATAAGATGAGTTTGATAGAAAATAATAGAAAAAATACTCTTCTTGATGGCTACAATACATGGGTAAAACTTTAAAATATAATCATATAAAATATGTTTTTTTTTATTTTTTTTTCATTACTTATTTTCTTTTATTTTTTTAAAGCATTGGACGCACTCAATATTGACACCCAAAATATTTATTTTTTGGATCCAATGTGTGGATATATAAAAAAATTACCACACATGATGTGTATTGTTAATTTTTAATACACTACATTCAAAAATTTTTAGATAAAATTTTAATTATATGTTTCAGTATATGTTTTAATAAGAATTTGTTTATGTTAGGGTGATCACTAAATATAGGCTAAATCATGGTATGAAGTTAATGAATCAACATAAAAATCCAATGGATTATTTTAAATGGAACCAGATTAAGGTATATATAGAAAAATATATCTATAAAAATATATTTCAAAATAATTTACTTATTTTGGTCAATGTTTCTATAGTGTACAAAGTAAAATAATAATAATTATTGTGGATATTATGTTTGAAAATTTTTGAGAGAGACCATAAATCATGAAAAAACATCCCAATGGAGGTAATTTAAAAAGGTAATTATAATTTGATTAAAATTATTTCTTAATATATTGTTTGTCTATATTGTCTCAGTACTAACAATATTTCTGACAACCTTTATACGTAGAATAAGAATTAATTTTTTTAAAAATGAGTGGGCATTGTACATGGTGTCGAAATACTTGACAATAAAAAATTTAGGTGATTATCTAATATGTTTGTGATCTAGTACATTCTATGACCAATGAAATATATTTGGGGTGTGAATCATTCATATTAGAATTCTTATATTTTATTTTTGATTTGTTTCATAAGGATAATTATAATGGAGGAAATGAATTTGTTTATAAATAAATAGAAAACATAGTTTCAGAATCTATACATACATCATAAAGTGGTGACTTACTACTACCTATTTAATAAATTTTACCATCATTTTATCTACTTTTTTAGTTAATTTACTTATCATTTTTAGAATTAAACTATACTAATTCCATCTCTAGGGTTCTATCATTGGTGGTGGTAAATTATACAAGAAAAATAAAACTACAGTGGTTTCACTATGGTGGGTGGTGGAATTATTTGGGCTATTCAATCCTCAATTAGATACATGTTACAGTATAAAAAATTCTTGTGAAACCCATAAAAGTAACACATAAAGATTACATTAGAGAAATGGATTGAATAAAACTGATTCTTTTGAATTCACGTGATGTGAAAATAAATCATCCCTTTATTATATCACATAGAATCATACAATAATTACATGAGTAGAGGTGTTTAACTTATCCTTGTTATGAATATAAATACTTTTTTCACTAACTCACTATAAAAAAATGTTTCTATTGGTTTATAACTATTATGCATGTGCACATTTGTTATGTAAAATAATCCACGTTCCCATGCTCATTAATAAAAAACTCACCACCTTTATTAATAAAAAATAAATGAGAACAAGGATGTTCCCATTTTGATGAATAAATAATGATGATTTTATGTTAGAGTTTATCATAACTCAAAATATTGAAAAGGATATACTAATTTATAGTAAAATCCCAGAAGACTTAGTGAATGCACTAGATTTTATTGTCATTTGGACACAATAAAGGGATATACTGATGTTTAATACTATCAAAAGGGGAAAATAACTTATAATAGAGTTTAGTGTCTTCTGAAAATACATAACGAGTCACACATAAGTTTTTTCTATCAAAGAAGGTAAATATTTTATCATAGTGATTATACTCTCTATGATGGTGAAAGGAAAATATAGCTTTTATTTTGTTCCATAAAAAATAAAATGTAAATATTTATTTTATTTTAATAAATTAACTCTAATAGGTTTACAATAATGGTTAATGTTTTTTAGGAATAAATAAAGGGATACTATAATGTTTAGTATAATCCAAGAATATATATTGTGTTATTGTAATTGTTTATAGAAAATAAGAAGGAAAATGTTTATATATATTTTTTTACACCAACCCAATAGGATAAATTTTTTTAGAGGAATTTTTTGTAATATGTGAATATTATGTTATTGTAAAGTGGTTAAATATATCACATTATTATGATTGATCTTTTAAAATATCTCATATGTATCCACAGTGGGTAAATTGAAAATGTTATAGTTTGGAATCATAGTTATAAAAAATGGGAATATGAATGTATTGTTTCATATTTATGTTTAATTTACCTCTTTATAGTGTTATTAACACAAGAATTTTTTTATTATACACATGAATTATTTTTCTTAAGTTGGGATGGTTTGTTCAAATTAGTTCATTCTTGTAAAATATTGGAAAGAACATGTTCATTTCTAATGAAAGATGAAACCCCATACGTCTTGAAACATGAAGTGTTCAAGGAATCATGATGTCACACACCTCCACACGGAGAGGAGGTATGGTGAGGAGTTTATTTAGAATCATTAAGAGATATCTTCATCTCTAATAGGTTTCATAATATTCCGAACTTCTCCAAACTATTATGGAACAACCCTTGGGCCTTAAAGGATCTACATGAGAGCTTGGGGAAGGCGAAGTCCCATGAAAATTAGGTTTCCTCTTCTATTATAATGGAATATGTTATATATTTTTTTAGATTTCTTCATATAGTTGAAAGAAAACACATATGACATACTCAATCATCCCCACCTCAATCCGATACACAATGTGCTTGGTATAACTCATAATACATGTTTTTTAGTTTAAAATTTACATTTTAGTTTAAAACACACATCACATACTCAAAACCGATAAAATTAATTAATGTTGTTTTGATACATTAAGAAAAACACCCATATGTAATTTATGATGTGTAGTAATCAGATTCACCTCAATCGGATGCATAGTGTTTCTGGTATGACTCTAAGTGTGACTTTTATTTAAAATTGAAATTAATTTTAGTAAAAAAGGAAATTGACATACTTGAAATAGATCAAACACAACCATATTGTTTTTATACTCTAGGAAAATGATCCATAAGTAATTCTTGATGTGTAGGAACTATCTTCACATCTATAAAATGCACGGTGTTCCCGGTATGACTAAAAGTGTCAATTATGAGGAATTTTAGTTCAAAACATTCTAGGGTCACTAAAAACTAAAAAACATGCTCCAATTATCTTCATAATTTAGGAAAATGATTCAAAAGTCATTTTTTTCTATTTAATAACCATTATCACATCATAATAGTAAACGATGTGACTGTTGTGACTCAAAGTGATTGTTTCCAGTTTAAAATAACATTTTAGTAACAAGCGTAAGTGACATACTCAAAAATTAGAGAACAGAGTTAGATTGTTTTGATACTTTTGGAAAATAATCCATAAATTATTTTCAATGTGTAGGAATTACCCTCAACTCAATCTGGTGCATGGTGTGACTAGTATGACTCTAAGTGCGTCTTTTCATTTAAAATTGACATTAATTTTAGTAAGCAAGACAAGTTGAACACTCAAAACTAGTAAAACACATATATATTATTTTTATACATTTGAAAAATTATCTATAATTATTCTGTGATGTGTAGGAATTAACCACACCTAAATTTGATTTACAATGTGACCAATATGACTCCAAGTGCGTGTTTTTATTTAAAATTGATATTAATTTTATGAAAAAAGACAAGTGACATACTAAAAACCAAGAAAACTCATTGAAATTGTTTTGATAGTTTAGAAATATGATACATAAGTCATTTTTGATGTATAAGAATCAGAATCACCTCAATCTAAAAAATAATGTGAATGGTATAACTCCAAGAGAATCTTTTAATTTAAAATTGACATTAATTTTAGTAAAAAAAACAACTAACATACTCAAAATCAAGAAATCCCATTTGAATTGTTTTGATACTTTATGAAATATATCCATAATTCATTTTGGATGTGTAAGAATCAACCAAACCTCAATCTAATACACAATGTGCCCGGTATGACTCAAAGTGTTTGTTATTATTTTAAAATTGACATTTTCTTTCAAAAAGTGTCACTCACTAAAAACTTAGCAAACAAACTTAGAACATATTTATAATTTAGTAAAAATATTAATAAGTTATTTGTGATGAATATGAATTAGTCTCATGTCAAACCGACACAGGATGTGATCAGTATGATTCAAAGTGTGTGTTTCCAGTTTAAAATGACATTTTAGTAAAAAAGAAAAGTGGAAAACTCAAAACCTTGAAAAAAAATTCATAGTATTTTTATAATTTATAAAAATTATCCACAATTCAATTTTTATGTTTATTAATTAGCCGCACCTCGATCTGACACATGGTGTAACTGGTATGACTGAAAGAGCATGTTTTTATTTAAAATTGTCTTTAATTTTAGTAAACAACACAGGTGACATTCTAAAAACTAAGAAAAAGAATTCATATTGTTTTGATACCATAGGAAAACGATCCATAAGTCATTTGGGACATGTATGAATTAGATTCAGCTCAATCTAACGCATGGTGTGCCTGATATGACTCCAAGTGTGTCTTTTTATTTTAATTTGACATTAATTTTTAGTAAAAACAATAGCTGACATACTCAAAACTGATAAAAAACATTCAGATTGTTTTGATACTTTTTGAAAAATATATATAAGTCATTTATTACATGTAGGGATCATCCACACTTAAATATAATGCATGATGTGGTTGGTATGACTCAAAGTGTCTGTTATCAGTTTAAAATTGACATTTTAGTTCAAAAAGTGTCACTCAATGAAAACTAAGTAAACATGATCAGATTGTATTGATAATATAGGAAAATTATTCATATGTCATTTGTGATGTGTAGGAATTATCCTCACATCAAACCGAAACATGATGTGATCAGCATGACTCAAAGTGCATGTTTCCAAATTAAAATGACATTTTAGTGAAAAAGATAAGTGACTTACTCAAAAATAAGGAAAAAAATTCGGATTGTTTTAATACTTTAGTAAAATGATTAATAAGTCATTTTTATATTTAAGAATTAGCCGTACATCAATCATATTCACAGCGTGACTAGTATCCCTCCTAGTACATGTATTTATTTAAAATTGAAATTAATTTTAGTAAAAAATAGAAGCGAAAAACTCAAAACTCAGAAAATGTAATTAGATTTATTTTATACTTTAGAATAATTCTCTATAAGTCATTTTGGATGTATATGAATCATCCTAACCTCAATCCAATGCACGGTGTTCCTGGTATGACTCCAAGTGTGTCTTTTTATTTAAAATTGACATTAATTTTAATAAAAAAGAAACTAACATACTAAAAACCAAAAAATCACATTAGGATTATTTTGATACTTTAAAAAAAAGTTCCATTAGTAATGTTTTATGTGAAGGAATCATCCGAAACTCAATATGATACATGATGTGCCAAATATGATTCAAACTGTCTGTTATATGTTTAAAATGGACATTTTAGTTCAAACAGTTCCACTCACTAAAAACCAAGAAAATACCCTCAGATTATATTGATAATTTATGAAAACAATTTATAATTCATTTTTGTTTGTAGAAATAATTCTCATATAAAATTGACACATGATGTAACCAGTATGAATCAAAGTGCATGTTTCCAATTTAAAATGACATCTTAGTAGAAAGCACATGTGACATACTCAAAACTTCAAGAATGAATTCAGATTGTTTTGATACTTTATAAGTGCCATATTGAAAACCAAGTAAACACATTCTTATTGTTTTTATAATTTAAAAAATGATCCATAAATCATTTGATAAATTCTTTAATTAGTTGAAACTCAATCCAACACACAGTTTGAACAATTTGATTCATAATGTGTCTTTTTATTTAAAATTGACATTAATTTTAGTATAGAATACAGATAACATACTCAAAGATGAGAAAATTAATTTGGTTTGATTTTTTTACTTTATGAAAAAATTATCAATATGTCATTTTTATGTGTATAAATCATCTTTACCTCAATCCGATACACGATGTGCCCAGTATGACTCAAAGTGTCCATTATCAGTTTAAAATAGATATTTTAGTTCAAAATGTGTCACTCACTAAAAACTATTAAAACACCATCAGAATGTTTTGATAATTTATGAAAATTATTAATAATTCATTTTTGAAATCTAGAAACTAGTCTCACATAGAAAAACACATGATGTGACTAGTATTTCTCAAAGTGTGTGTTTACAGTTTAAAATTAAATTTTAGTAAACAACACAAATTACATACTCAAAACTGAGAAAATGAATTCATATTGTTTTTATAATTTAATAAAACAATCCTTAAGTCATTTTAGACATATATAAATCATACGAACCTTAATATGATGCATGGTGTGAAAGAAATGACTCAAAGTGCATCTATTTATTTAAAATTGAAATTAATTTTAGTAAAAAAAGACAACTGACGTACTCAAAACCTAGAAAACACATTCACATTGTTTCTATACATTAGTAAGATGTTCCATAAGTTATTTTTATGTGTATATATCATCATCATCTCAATCCAATACATGATGTTCTGGGAATGACTCAAAGTGTTCGTTATCAGTTTAAAATCGATATTTTAGTTCAAAAAGTGCCACTCACAAGAAACTAAGAAAACACACTTTGATTGTATTGATAATTTTGGGAAATGATTCATAAGTCATATGTGACGTGTAGGAATCATTTTCACATCAAACTGACACACAATATGACTGGTATGACTCAAAGTGCATGTATCTAGTTTAGAATGACATTTCAGTAAAGAAAATATGTGACATACTCAAAACTGAGAAAACACTTTCATATTGTTTTTATACTTTAGGATAATGATCCAAAAGTCATTTGGGACATCTATTAATTATCAACACCTAAATTTAATTCATGGTTTGACTGGTATGACTCTAAGTGTTTGTTTTCAATATATAAGTGCCATTTTAGTTTAAAATGGGGATCACATCTCAAAAACAGGGAAAACGAGCTCAAATAATTTTCTAATAACTGTATATAATACCAATTAATTAATTTAATTATCATTTTTTTATTATACTTATTTAATTAATTTTCTAGGAGATAATTATTTAATAAAAAAAAAGAAATGGGGTGACATGCAAGAATCAACTAAAAATCAATATGATACACAAAGTTACTGCTATGACTCAAATTCTAGCTTAAAATTAACACTTTATATTTAATTAATTTCTTTATTGTGTTATTAATATAATATCTTTTTCTTATATAGGTGCATTCTTTTTCTCAGGTTGGGATGGTTTGTTCGACAATAACATGAGTGGGGGCCAGGGGCCAAAGACAATGAAA
Source organism: Viscum album (assembly GCA_963277665.1). Taxonomy (NCBI): domain Eukaryota; kingdom Viridiplantae; phylum Streptophyta; class Magnoliopsida; order Santalales; family Viscaceae; genus Viscum; species Viscum album. The sequence goes on from OY728126.1 coordinate 1,571,616,984, forward strand.
CATTGATGTTTTTGGATGCTATTGATAATTTTTACTTACCCATGTTATTTTATAAACCAATGTTTGAAATTTCTATAATATAGATTTTTTTTCTTGTATTTTTGTTTTAAATTTTATTTCATTTATAATCTCTATTGTACATGTATACTGTTTTTGGCGCTATTTTTATTGTACCTCTACTGTTTTTGGTAATGCAGTGTGCTGTAAATTTAGCTCCACACTATAGTATGCCCCTTTATCATCACTTTTATTATCACTCCTAAAGTTTCCCTTAATTAGTGCTTATAAAAGAACAGATAAAAGTCTCGGAATTTTAATCACACTTCGATAGGTAGCACTTTTTTATCACAAATAAAGGCCAATTTTAGCACTGTTAAATGTCTTTTTTGTAGTAGTGGGGTGATAGTCTCACTGCGTAGAGAGGGTGTATCTTTTTTCACTAAAAAATAGGTGTGATGGAGGCGATTTATGTTGAAGACTAAGATGAGATGGCTTTCTACTAGGGTTTTCGATAGAGGAGGAAGGTGGATCCAGAGACTCCCATGGTGCATATGTTGTTGTAGAGAAAGGTCGTTCTGGGCTTATTGATAAAGAGGGATGAAGATATAAAGAAGTCCCATCCGAGATCCACTACATGTGCTTGAGCTTGCATGAAAATGATATACTACTACTAATAAGACATATATTTTCTTAGATAAATATACATATAATAATTAGATGATAATAATATACTACTACAAATAAGGATTATACTTTATTAGAAAAATATACATAAAATACTAGAATAACCAATATGGAAAAATTATGTTAACATATATATTTTTTATATTTTTAGGGTCAAACGACATTTATTAAAGAAATGAAAAAAGCAACCAGCAATGATAGGATGTGCCCGAAAATTAACCCACCCTCATCAGGAAATAAAGAATACAATGAAAGTAAAATAAAACACTTAATATGTAATAGTAATTATAATAATAATAATATAAAATGTTTAATAATATAAGATAATAGTATAAATTTAATATATACTAATAAAAATATAATAAGGAATATTAATATATAATTTACTAAACTTATAAAAATAACTCAACAATAGTAAAAAACAATGAAAATAAACTAAAACACCTAAAAAATGGTTAAACTAATTTGTTAAAATAACATTAAATATTTATAAAAATGTTAATTATTTCCATGAATATGTTATATTGATAACATGCAACTACCTCACTTGGAAATTCTTTCATTTTGGATATCATAATTATGAATGCTTTATAAGATAAAACATATTAGAGAATAAAAGTTTGAATTGAAATGTTAAATTTATTAATGATTGAAGCATAAACCTGACATTATTTAATGTGTGAGTTATTTCACAATCACTCAAGGAATTACCTTGAGAGTTATACGTGAAGGTAGTCTCTTTGAGATGATTTTCAACTGAGCTTGTCTTGCTTCCTACTGATTTTTTCCTTATCTGGAAGATATCTTCTTCCTCTTTTAAAAGAACTAGAAATAAGATTTGTTGGTGCTAAAAAATCATTTACATGCTAACTATCCTTAAAAGAACACAACCTTTATCATTACTAAAATAAAAGTGTTGATAAATTCCACCTTTATTAGTGCTTTCTTTAGCATTGAAAAGGTCACCTTTTCCACACTATTGTTTAGTGATAATAAAATTTTATTTTTTTGAACCACTCATGATTTTTTAGTGCTTTTCCACCTTTATTTTATTCTTTTCATTCGACTCCCACTCTCACAAACCCCATTTGTTCAGTGCTCACAACCTTCCTTTATCAGAGCTTTTTCATTGCCCAGCTACCTATTCACCCCCATGCAAGCTTTGACTCGATCATATGACCTCCCGTGTGAAACTCAAACCCCTTTTCCACTTCCCCAAACTTATGTTATTCAATATTTTATGATATTTTTATGCATTTATATATATTTACATACATTATATATATAATTATTTTTAAAAACATTTATATGATATATGTTTGGGTGTGTGTGTGATATATATATGTATACTGATATCTATTTTAAATAAAATGGATAATAATTATTTACAAATAAATTATATAATTATTTTTAAATATATTTTAAAATATTTATATATATTGTATATTTACATTTAATTTTATACATTACATATATGTTTATATGTCTATATATTTACGTATATATTTAAACATATTTACATGTAATTTTATATTTAGATATAATTTTTTAATATACTTATAAATATTTATTATGAATATTTTTATGTACTATATTTAATGATAATGATATATTTATAAAAATAAATTTATATATAATGCATTTACACAACATTGACACACACACACACACACACACATATTTACACACAGGTACACATTTATATTTCACACATACATGCATAAATATCTACATATATGTATTTATTCACATATATTAGAATATAATCATAATTATATATATATTTTTATTGACACACAAATATTTATATATAAACATTTCTTGTATATGTGCATGTATTTATATATTAATGAATTTTAATGATGTAAATAAATTGGTTAATTTTTTCTTTTAAATAAAATGAATAAAATGAATATTAAATATTTATTTTAATATAGTTTATATGTTTGAAAATACATTTTTATGTAAAAATTCTTAAATATTTATTTTTAAAATTGATTTATTATATATTAATATATGAAAATATGTTTATATATTTAATTATAAATAACACTACTTTATGAAAATGAAGTAAAATTTCAACAGCATAATATCTATATGAGGGTAACCCCTAGGAATAAATTTTTTCACCATGGAAATAAGACAAGAAAAAACTCATAAATAATGTCAAAATCCCATCAAATATTAAAAAATTAGTATGTCCCAACTAAAAACTTAGTTTTAGGGGCCTTTTGAGCCTTTTTTGACCTTGAAAATAGTGAATGAGGTTACACCAAGTTATCCTGCCTTGTATATCTTTATAGGCTTCAGTTTTATATGTGGTAGAGCCCAAATAGTCACCCAAATAAACAATTATGACCATTTGAAGTTCAAGTCTTGTTTTCAACTTATCTTAGAACATTCATTAATTTTTTGAATTTTTATGTCATACAATTGTTATTAAATGACTATTACATAATAATAATTAGATAATTATTAATTAATATTAATTTTTATATATTTTATTAGAACCTTTTCACTAAATATATTAAATATTAAGTGTTAATGTATATCTAGTCTTATATAAATCAATTTAGTAAAATATTTTATAGTTTTATCAATATAAATATATTTATTTATTAATAAATATTTTTAATGATATATATTTTTTATGAAATATAACTTTAATTAGTTCTAAGAAAATCATTGAAAAAAGTTCCCTTTATCAACATTAAAAAATCGCTAATAATGGGGTATGTTTATCTGCACTTTTATTAGCCGTGATAAAGAAACAACTTTATCAACACATTTAGATAGAACTAATAAAGGGTAGTGCTGAATTTTGTGCGATTTGTAGTAATAACCTATTATGGTGTTAAGAAAGATCTCACCTGAGCATTGGGTGATTTAGTTTAGATAGTGGATACACCCTTTCAGAAGGAATTTTAAGGATACTTTTCTGTGATCTTCATGGAGCATTCGTTTGAGGATTAAAAAAGCAGTGGGTATCATCTATTCAAGGTATACTATTTATTCATTTTAATTTAATATATTATTTCCATTTCATACGTGGTGATGTTGGATTTTTTGGTTTCTAATTTCTTTTGATTCCTTAAACAAGTTTCATTTAGTCACTATAATTCCAGTAGGGGTATCAGAGCCTCAAAATTCTTCATGATTCAAAAAATATTGTTGAAAAAATAATGAAAATGGATTTTTTATTTTTGTCATATTGTATGTTTTCAAATATGATTGGTATTTTTTATGTGATTTGTTATATAATATAAGATATTGTAAGCTACAATCCAGTCACACTATATAATATGAGGAACAAAATGTGTTGAAAAAATGTAATCCTTTAGTTTTTCATTATATCATAGAATATAATATGAGAGTAATAGGATATTATGTAATTTATAGGAATTATTTATTCATAATAAAATAGATTGTTGTATCACAATTACGATAGAGGTGATATCATACAACCCGATTCCCATGCAGCAAAGGTTTATATTGTTGTGATTTTGAAGCCTCTTCAAGTCACCAAAATAAGTTTACCATAAAGAGGAAATCTGGTCAAACATCATTTATTCTAAGGAAGTGATAATTAGTGACTTCAGTACATAATCATTTTTGTTATATGATTGTGAAATTATGATGGGATGTGAAAGCTGGTATAAATTTACCAGAAGGTAGGCTATTCTTAGATCAATTTTTTGGATAAGATATCTGAACAAACCAATGATTGTAGGGATTGAATCAGTGCTGGATATAGAAGAATGGTGAATCCCATGAAGGGACCACCGTATTTATTGGATGAAAATAAAACTTCTTTTAATGGCGGAAAACATATATTAAGAGTGTTGGGACCATATATTTCTATGTACATTGAAATGGTACTTTGAGTGTAATAACTTTATCTTTATAAATAATTATTTATATCCTTGTAATTATGATAATATAATGTTTTTTCTATGTTATTCTTTGTAATTAGGATGAAATCCCACACAATTTAAATCTTTGTGTCTCCTCTTTCCTTTCCCTATTGTTTCCTTGGTTGTATGTTTGTTTGTGATTTGTTTGGAAGACTCAATGAGAGGTGTGTCTTATTGGTAGTGATTAAGGTGGACTATCCATTCTAATTATAGTAATCAAAGACATGGGAAGTTCCGGTGGTTAAATTCAATAGTGTAGGACCATTGGTGGTTACATACTTTCAGTGAGGTCATGATTTTATCATCAGATCATTACTTAGATGGTCACTCCCCCAAAAGTGGTATCCATGTTTTGTTGGACACACTAAGTATCCTTGGTAATATCCATACATTCCTCAATATTATATTGATTTGCACTAGGTTTACTGTTATTAAAAAATATGGCATTAGAAGAAGGAAGAGTTCAAATTGACAAGTTCTATAGAAGTGGGCTTGATTTTTAGTGGATACAAATAGAGGCATATCTGAACCAAAAGGATCTCGAAGTTATGTAAGGTGGATTTAATCAAAATATGATGGATAAGGGTGAATAATAAAAGTTATATAGAAAATTATTTATACTAATGAGGATGTAGTTTACATAAAACATGGATTTCAACATCTCAGAGAAGAATACTACAACTAAGCTAATAGAGGCCTTTGAAAATATGTAAAACAACCAATGGTACTAATAAATGTTTTCCTAATGCGATACTTGTTTAGTTTGAGGTTATAAAAATGAATGTTATTGGTGGACCATGTGAATGGATTTTATATGATCTAAATCCATATTGAAGTTTTAAACTCACCTTTATGGATGATATGTGGGAAATTATACTACTTTCATATCCAATAAAATTTTGGTATGGTATGATTACCATAGTAATTAATTCTTATTTAATGACTAATATGGTGTTCAAGTACTTCTATAATTTGATTCTAAATGACAAACCCTAGAGGAGTAAGGTCCATGAACCATTTTTTAATTCTATGAATACTGACATAAGGGGATAGTCACCTCATAAGAGAAATCATCGAGGACTAGAAGATAAGATAATGGAGAGGATTTACGGAAATCCAACTAGTCTAATGATCCCATTTTGGAATTATAGGAAGTGTATATGACTTTAGAGGAGTTTTATAAATCAAAAATAAGTTAACAATAAGGAAACTATAAAAATTTTAAATTTTGTTAACACGGTATAGGGGGAAATAATATTATACTCATCCTTAATTTTCGGTGGAGTCATGTGTGGGTAACTTCATAACATACTTTCACTCAATGATAGATCATGGATTCATTGTTAACTATGTATATAGAAGATTTGGGAAAGTTTATATAGAAGAAAATGATTATTTGGAAGTTTCTAGAAAGATGAATGTGGAATTTAGATGAATATGGGTGTTTCCTATGGTTGCAGGAAGTGAGACACATTCCAAGTCTCTAGAAGAACCTAATCTCTATGGGATAGTTGGATGATGTTAGTCATAGAACCAAGTTTTCTAATGGATTCTAGAAAGTGACTTGTGGGTCCATGGTTTGGGTGTGAGGAGTAAAATATGGCACACTCTACTTGACCAGAAATTCAGATGGATTTGTAATGGCCATAATTTCAACCTCAGAAGATTCAAAGGTCTAAATTGAAGACCCAATAATCTTATTGGGAAGAACTTGAAGTTTTTATCATATAAATTCATACTTCATCTCAACTACAGAAGAATTAGATATTGTGAGAGTTGTGTGTTGGTGAAAAAAGTTGGTTTAATTTTACTCAACTTTAATGGCCAAAATCCAAGATCCTATAAGATAGAATTAGTTTAGTTAGATATATGGGGGACACCCTCAGTCCAATCTCACAGAGGATCACTTTACTTCATCACATTTTTCGGTGATAAAACAAGGAAGGTTTTATTTATACCAAGATGTTTCAAGTTGTTATTGTTGTATTGGTGAAGAAGCTAATGAAAAATAAATGGGAATGCTTATGGTGTTGTCTTTTGCTATCAAAACATAAATCAGTTTGTTTTATAAGAAGAGTTATAAATTTGATGATGCAATTTGAAGGGTTCTTATGAGGTTCAAATATCATGATAATAGCTATCATGATTTTTGTAATATGTTTTTGGATGAAGTTTAAAAGTAATAAAAAAATTTCATAGGAAGAAATATTAATTTCGGAAAATGGTTAAATAAGTAAAGAACCATGTATGTGAATTTTTATATGTGATACAAATAAGGGGATATCCATGCATGAGTTTTTCTATGTAGGCCAATATACATAGATGAATGAACTACTACATATATTAATGGTAATAAAATCATATATCTACATATGAATAATTTGAATACATGGTTGGTCACGTAGGAAAATTGGTCATGTAGGAAAACTGGTCATATAGGCGATGTTAATGAAGGTGAATTTGGATACATGATGGTCCACATATTCTAATAAGCCATAGATAATAAAATTGCTACATCTAATTATTTTTATGAAAATTGTGATGAAATATCTTAGATCTTGATGTAAGTGTTTAAAGGATTCTATATGCTAAATTTAAAGGATGATGAGTCATTATAGATATTTAGGAGAATAAAATTTTAATATAATTAAAAAAACTTGAAGATCATAGATATTTTTAATGAAGGCATGTCTGTGGTTTTAAATGATGAGTCTATATAATAATTTTATAGGATACTTGAATTACCAAAATTATTAGTAAGTCAAAATGATAAATTGACATGGTATTATGAATATTGAATTGAGCGAATCATAGGAAGATAATAAAATTTTTATTATATATATATAGTTAATATAGATTATAAGATGTAGTGTAAAAGAGAGAGAGTTCTAAACGGTAGGAAAAATTATAAGGAATAAAAAGGAAGAAAAGGTTCTTTCTTGCTAATGTAAAAGAAATCAAAAAATAAGAATAAGAATTGACTTAATAATGCACAAGTGTGAAGAATCTAATCATTAAAATGAATATATGTTGAGGCCTATTTGTAAAGGTCCATTACATTTCTGAAGAATCTTTATTATCATATAAATTGTGTGAGAATAACATGTACTCTCAAAGGAATATAGTGAAACTCAATTGATGGATATACCTTGGTTGTTATATACTAAAAGGATTGTTTTTTTGTGTTATGTGTGATCTCAGATTGTTTCTAGATTATGCTAAGGACTAGATACACTTATTTAGTAGTGAAACCTGTAAATTATGGTGTTCCTATGGTTTTCCTTATTCTTCGTGTTTTAGAATATCCATTTCTCTCTTACAATAGGCGAAGGTTGTTTTAAAAGAAGAAACCATAAAAGATATTACCATTGATTCACCCCATCTTGATAGTTAAAAAAATACTGACTCGACCTTATTATTGGTATAAGTTCTAGATTCCTTTGTTTGATCTAGGATATTTAATGTTTAAAGAAGAATAAGTCTACCCAAGAACTTTAGAACTAAGTTAATAATAATGGGAACCCTATCTTTAATGGGAAGAACTATCATATTTGAAAGGATAAAATGATAATCTATATATTATCAATTTTCTATGAAGTTTGGGAGGTTTTTATAGATGGTTATACCTATATGTGAATGCTTCTCCCTTAACATCTATAGATAAAAAGAAAATAGAGAATAATAGATGAACTAAAAATTCTATACTTTCTTCTTTCTTAGAAAGTGAATTCTTGAGGACTAAAGAAATTTTAAAGGCTAAAGGCATAGGGGATAAATTGAAGAATATTTATAAAGGTAACATGAAAGTAAATAAAAACAAGATACAAATTTAGATATTGAAATAAAAATATTTGATAATGGGTGATGATGAATTTTTTGGTGAGTTCTTTATAATGGTTTATGATATTGTAAGACCCATAAGAATATTAAGAGAAAAATTAGAAGACACTACAATTGTGAAGAAGATATTGAGAATTATTAATGATATATTTGATACTAATGTTTATTCATTAGAATATTGATAGTATGAAATGGTCTCTCTAGATGATTTACATATTGTTTTAATTACATATGATATGAGAAGAGAGAATTCTATTAAATTTAAGGGAAAGTCTGAAATCTTCTTTGAAGAAAACAACTAAAAAAGGTCAAAGAAATTTTTTATTGAGAAAGAATACAATGGTTTATAATTAAAAGATTAAGTGAGTAATAATTTTAATGAATTCATGACTTTATTTTCCAAAAATGTGAAAATAGGCACATAAAAGTATAGAGTAAAGTTTCTGATATAGCGCTTTTACAGTGGAGCCATTGGATATTTCATAAAAAATTCCCAAGACTAAAGGAATATGAAGATAGTGATGATTAAGATAAAATGAAAATAAGTTCTCTAAATAATAATAAAAAACAAATTTATGGATGAATAATAAGTTCTATAAATATTAAAAGAAAAATATTTTGTCCAAATGAGAGGGAAGTGATGGTAGAGACAAAGAAGTGGAAGCTGAAAATTCCAATGATAAAGGATATAAAATGTTTCTTATTTTAATGATTAATGATACTGATTTTACTAATGATGAAATGAAAAACATTTAATATGAATGCTGAGAAACTCAGTTGGAGTTCATGCCTAAAATATATTTTAAATAATTCCTTTTGAAAATTGAAAATCTTGAGAAAGAGAATAAGAATTCAAAGATATAAGATAAATATGAAAACAATTAGGAATTAGTAATTAAAGAATAACATAAGAAATCAGAGGTTTTTAAAATATATTTATTATATAGTGAAACATATTGATTAATAGGAATCTCTTAACAAAAGGATAGAAGAAAAAATGAAGATGAAGGGGAAAAAACTTGATTTTGTTCAATAGAAACTAGTCAAAGTTGAATGAGAAAAATATAGCTTCAAAAATTAAAATCATAAAGTTAGAAAATTATATAAGAGAGTTTAATCTTCATAGGATTATAAAAAATAAAAATAAAATAATGATAACAATCTTTTGAAGTAAAATCAAGTCAAAGGGACCTTGTTTGTAGTTAAAATAAGAAAATTTCAGAATTCTTGATTTTCTAAGAAGTCAATATTTGATGAAAAATATTCTATATTTGGAGATTATATTACGGTTTATAAGGATCCTAATATAAATAATCATATTCTAGGAGTCTTTAAAATTATTTTATTTAAAAAATGAACCAAGATCGATGGTTAAAAGTTTAAAGGAATACCGATTCATAGTTCTAAACTACATGATGTTTTCAATGGTATATATGATTTGTATGGATATTTTGGAACTAGATAGGATTTGAAAATATATAAAATATTTTTTGGTTCTATAATATACACTATAAAAACATATAAGGTATTTGAAGAAGTGTTTTTCAGGGATTCAACCCACTCAAAGAATATATGCTCAAAGAAAACCTAAAAAATCTAGTATGAAAATATAAAATAGATATCAACCACTAATTTTTTTGTGAAACATATAATTATCCCAGTAATATTATTAATGTGGGTCTTTTTATTCTTCCACTTTAACAAATATTTAATTATAAATATCAAAATCATCAAGAGGAGGAAAAATCCAAAAAATTCCCTCATTGTTAAAATTTCCCTCAAGACCACAAAAAAATGACCTTTTATATTGGATAGGTGGTGTTCTTGACACATGATTTGAGATTTCAAGCCATTAAAGAATAGTAAAGGCTAAAATGAAGGGATAATTACACTTTTAATTTATGTGTCTTTCTGAATCAAAGGCATTGGATCCACTATCATTGGAAACAAAATATTGAAATCCATAACTTCCTTTTTTTGATTGATTGAAACAAAATCTGGTAAGTGGTTCATAGATTTGGGATGAAGGAAATGAATTTATCTTCAGATTATATTTATTTACTATCAAAATTATTTAATATAGTGAATTTGTTATAAGAGGACATAAAACCAAGGGAAACATATTCCAAGTTATAGTTGCACAAAAATCATGTTATCTTAGTACGAAAGAAGAAAACAAATTATTTAATAAAAGTATTAGGAATAAATTCTAGATAAATATGAATAAGTTAAAATATATAGGAATTTTTCATGATGTAATTGATATAAAAATATAATATTTTTTTATTTTTCCATATCCTAGAAAGATAAATTTTCAAATTTTATACACAAGAAGGCTGACATACATACATATCATGTCTTGGACATTATTCATTCTGACATATGTGGGCCCATTAAAAAGAAATAAAAAAATTTAGTTCAGTATTTTATTTCCTTCAATTATTATTTCACTCTTATTACATGTATTATATTTTTAAACACAAATCAAATAATATCAATATGTTCAAAAAATTTCATGAGAAGTACTGAAAAGGTGCGTGACTACTCTATAAGGATGATCCTAACTGATAATGATGTTGAATACAAAAATGTAATATATGAATATTTTCTTGAGAATCAGGGTATTAATAATGGGATTAGTGAACCATACACATGAAAATAAAATGGTGTTAATGAAATAAAGAATATAATCTTAGTTGAGATGGATCGAACCGTGTTAATTGAATATGATACTTCTCAATTTTTTTATATAAAAACTATTTGTGTAATATTAAACATTCAAAATCACTGATTATATATTCAAAATTTATATATGTATTCATATGAGAGGTATTATAATTATACCTCATGTTTTAAGAACTGAAGTGTTTTTAGTAGGCCATGTATTACCAAAGAAAAAAGTGAAAATCTTGTAAGTTTGGTCAATGAGGCATTGATAATATCTTCCTTGGATATCCTTTAATTGGTAAAGATCTAGATGCTGCAACAAAATACTAGAATAATCACTAATTAGATAGATGTGAGAGTGCTGGAAAATTTAAAAGTGGAAATTTCATCGGAAAATACATATTTAAATAGAGGATAAAGGATTCCTGGGGATACTTCTTAGTCATATTTATCAGAAATTTGTTTGAAGACAAATAAGTAGTGGATATCATCAGTTCTAGGTAAAAAATTTCTTAATTTTCAATTTATATGTGGTTTTGGTTTCATACATGGTGATCTTAGGATTTTTGGTTTCTAATTGCTTCCATTTTCTAGAACGAGTGATGTTAAATCTGTAAAAACCCATAAAATCATATAATGATAATCCATTAATATATGGTATGAAATTTTATAAAATTAATTTAAATAATTTAAAAAAAATTAATACCAGAAAATCCATCAGAGGATAACCCCCTGACCATTTATTAAATAAAAAGAAAAGGACAGTGAACAAGAACCACAAGAAAGAATAGAAAATTACATATCAAAGAAACCATACCCGTCGTCACCTCCCTGATAGAATGACTCATCGGAAGTAGCTGATTCCCATTATGAACTTTCATAATGTTTGAGAACCTTTTCATACTTCCTTCGCAGGTTCAATCGTTCCATGGATAATAGCTCTGTGTGCCCAATTGATGACCTGGTGGATATCGGCTTTGGTAATTTTGATTAGTCCTTTTTCATCCTTCGTCGTGCTTGAGAATTTGTACTTTCCTGATTTCCGATCATCTTCAACCCTCCATCATGAACAACCTCACTATACGAAGGCTTGGACACACCTCTGTTATTCTCCTTTCCACTGTTCGAGTAATCCCCCCATTTTTCAGAAATATGACCCTCATAGAATCCAAGTTCCCTTCCTTGACCTTCTCGTGATTGACAATTGGGATCAATCAAGGCCAGACACTTAGGCTACTCCATTTCTTCATGACCATCCAGAGTCCCCAGCTGCACACTCCCACCCTCATCCAATTGAGCAGCCGCTTTCATGTTCTCATGTTCCACTCCTTGGAGAGCCTCAATCATAAACTCCGGCTCCAGGTGTGCATCCATATATTGGCCTACACATATCCCATTACCCAAAACATAAAACACTGCATAATTTTCGTGAGAATAAATCACAAATTTTCTTCTACTCCCTTGTGATCCATCATTTGAAAATGATTTCCCATGGATACTATGACTAGAACACCACCAACATGATTAGTCTATTCATTAGCACAACCCTCTGGATCCTCCACAACATGACAAGCATCAAAATTCACAATTGCAACATGCACCCTTCTATCCACATTTAAATCCAAAGTAGGCCCCTGCATCTTAGACTGTCCACCATCCTTATTAGTCTATCCTTGCTTTTCTTCACTCATACCGCCACTACTGCACCACTTCCCCTCACTAGCCATAGAAACATTACCCTCAAGCAGAATCACCTTTCGACTGCAGCCAAGAGAAGCCCCTGGCTCCTGCTGTCCCTTCCCTACAACTATAGGTCCACATGAAGCCAAACCACTGGTAGCAGAAGCACTATGTGATGTAGCTCCCGAAATACCCTCCCCCTGACTCAAATCATGCCTAAGACTATTTGTCACTATAGAAACCAAAGGATTAGCTTGAACCCCTAACAGATTCTCCAGATCTAATGCACCCTGGGGTCCCAGGTTAGGTGCATTGCCAAGTTCAACATCCACAGAAGGCATCCTCCCCCTATCAGTAGCATTACCAATCCTCTTCCCCGGAACTGATGACCTCCTACTATTGGATCCACTCCGACACCTGAAATCTAAATGGCCCAAGCTGCTGCAGGCTGAGCAGTAATTCTTCCATGATTCATAGACCATATCTTACTTCCATATAAATTTCTCACCCACCGAAATCCGGACCCATTCCACCGGAGGTTTCGATATATCCATCTCAACACACAACCGGGGATTGATGGGGTGACTCCCAGTGGATGTACGCACATTAGAACACAGGAAACGCCCTACCAGGTTCCCAAGCATATGTATAATCGCTGGATTTTGGAAAGGTAAGGTTAGATGATGGAGGCTTACCCAAATATGAATAGAGGTTGGATCGCGGTTCATACAGAAATCAAACGTCCACCGAAAGAGGAAAAACCTGCATCCATTGCAACGCCTGGGGGTACTGGACCACACACATATTAAGTCCTCCTCCGAGGAGAATCGAATCATGAAGTGGAGACTATTCAGAAGGCCAAAGATCGTACGATCATTCAGATCCCATTTTCCAAACACAAACCGATCAAATTCATCGACCGATGGTCTTTGAGATATGAATCTAGCCACCAGAGTCAAGAAAAAATGACTCGTCGCTTCAGAGAACTCTGACACTGAGAGTGGAAGCTGAGGGTTACTGAGACGAACTCCTTCATATTAAAATATATGATTTATAAAATCATGAATTTTTATATTTTTGAATCTATATGAACATTTTATATTAATAGTGTTTAAATATCTTCTAATTATATTTTTTAATCCCTTGGAATTATAAAAAAATATATTTTGGAATTGTTAAAATAAATTTCCCATAATAAGAAATTCAATATGATAATTTCATAAATTTATATAAAATACTTTTATATTTTATCTTATTTTATAATTTATGAACACTTTAAGAATCAATTTTTACAATTAATATAAACAATTTACATTAAAATTATAAATACCATGAAAATTAAAATAATTTAATATTAATATTTATTATTAACACATTTATTTATTAAACATTTGATAACATTTAATAAATATTCATGATTAATCCACAATTAATTTATGAACCCATTCATAAATAAATATACATTTTAAATGTCATTATTGAAATTTAATTAATCAGAAATAAAAAAAATTTAAAAAAATATTTTATATGAAGACCAACATTAGACAGTTAACACTATCTATAATTTAGAAACATGGAATAATGTGGGTTTCATTATCCCATAATGGTAAACTATAGGGTTTTATACCTATAACACTAACCATGTTATGAATCATATCAAAAAATGATATCATATATCACTACCTATGATATCATGATAGATGACTATGGTTATTCCATGTATACCTTTCATATTTCACTAACATCAATATATTCATATCTCTTATTACAATATGATTATTCTTTATAAATTTCAATATTTTCAAAAGATAAAAAATATTCTTATAAACTTCATGGAATTTATATAATATCATTAAAGGATTTTGTTATATATCATTATAATAAACTCACAACAGAAAATAAGAAACCCATTCCAATAGAGTAACCATATGTGTTTTAGAAAGATTACATAAAATAATGAAGAACATTACATTTTTATTGATGATTCCAAATGCAATTTTTTGTAGTTAAGAAAGATAAATTAATTAAAATAAAAAACATATTTTCTCTAATGGAATCCACTAGATGTGTGAATAACCAAAAACAATTAGTAGTAGTATTTATCCTTCACTATGTAATTACCCGTATTGTTGGGTGTAGGTGGACTTAAGAGATTTGAAATTATAGTAGAGAAAAATATAAATGGAATTTTATATATTGGAAATAGATTAATTTAGATATTATAAATAAGTGTCTAATAATTTAATAATTTATTTTTTGACATGGAGAGATCCACAGAAGAGATCTATAGAGGAAAAATCAAAATGATGTAGAATAATTGGTTGTGATGGTATACAAATATTTCCCATAAGAATCTTAATAGAATCCAATGGAGTTATGGTTGGATTCTTATAACTTTAAAACCCTCCAACAAGGGTCAATTGGAGGGAAATAGTGACCATATGGTCTATTGAAACCTGAACAAATGATAAAAAAGTCTCAGTACACTATCCTGACCCCCACATTAGGTTGGGAAATTTTGGAGAATCCAAGGGGATTTTCATTGTACTCCATTTAGTTTGAGGTATTTTAGTCATCCTTATGAGTGAGTGACATATTATTTTGTACTATTATCATCAACTATTTATAACCATTATTCCATAACATTTCCTAAAGTTTGGATTCATTTATTAAGGTAAGGCTATCTCCCTTTCCTCCTCTTCTTTCTTACTTACTATCTTTATAAAATTTTATGGTGATCAATTGAGATATTGAATTAATATTCCACTAGGCCATGGTGGAGTTGTATTGTATTGACGGGTATTTCATCATTTATCTCTATTGGATACTTGGTAATGAGGAACACTTTCCATTTCTCATCATTTCAATGGTGGTATGTCACCTAGTGAGATTTTCTATATATTTCATTAATTTATATTTAAATTAATGATCAATTTAGTTTATAATCATCTATATTATACTCATAAAAGTATTATAAGAATTCCATGAACTGTTGGTTTTCCATTTCTCAGGGTTTAATAAACTTTCTTCCTTCTAGTATGGTTCAAACCTTTTATGCCTATAATTATTTCATTGAGAAATTAATTATAAGTGTTTTATAATTAATTATATTGATCCTTGAGATAAGTTAAGGGCTCATGGAATATGATTAAGGATGGAATATATTTTTTATGTAATGGATGATCATTATAATAATGGGATAATTCCATGATTAGGTAGGAGATATCTATTATTTATAGATTTATATGGAAATTTATATGTGGTCGGAGGTGTAAGTGAAGGTAGGCAGGTGAGGTCGACCCAAGTGAGAGATAATTAGATTTAGAGTGGGATGAAGAATTAGGTATAACCTAATAATGTTATGGTGGTTATCTAATATATGTTCCATTTCAATATGAGTCACATACAACTCTGACTAAAGGGTAAGATTTGGGTTTAATAGTGAAGGAACCGTAAAGGGTTTATAACCACGGATAATAGATTGACTGACCTACTGAAGTCCTATGGGATGATGTGTGATGATTTTTTGAGATTAATGAGATATATGGGGGTTGTAAAATTGGAATGTGAGGTCTTGTGAGGTTTTGTGTTTGGCCATAAATAAGACCATTCCTTGTGGTTACCAGCTACTCGTTCTAACAATGAAATTAGGTTTCCTAGAAACATTTGTAGAATCAGGTATGAAATTGTCTTAAGGTGTATTTTTTTAGGACTTGAATATGTTTATTGATTTTTTTATTTATGTAAAACTCACATCATTACATTTCATGATACATATTTGATCATATTAGGATATGGTATACATTTAGGATATTTTATCATCCTACTGAGATGTATTTCTCATTCCATGAATGCTCACATATTTTCAATGTGAAAACATAAATTGGGTATATAAAGAATAGTTAGAGGGATCAATGTAGCTTGATAGTGGTTACTAGAGCTATTATGATGGTGTCTATAGAAGCTTGTAGATAGATTATTGGGGGCGATTTTCTGTATTTATTTTGGTCATTATTGATGTATTTTATTGAGATATTTCTATTCAATTTATGAATTATATTTTTTTGGCCATATGACAAACCAATCATTAGTAAGGTATATTTATATATTTATTATTGATTTTTGTATCTATTTCTATAACGTCCAGATATTTTGGAATATTTTTTTCTCTAAATTAAAACTATGTTCATCATCTTATTTCACATGTAACACCAAACTAATAGAAGATGTAGAATATTAAAAGAAAACTATTAATAAAATTTATGAATAAAAAAATATAGTAAATAAAAATATTTTAATTAATTATAAATTCAAAGAAAATAGTGTTAAGAATACCTAATTTTTTAAACGAGCATTTTTGAAGAAACGAAATATATATATATATATATATATATCATATTTTTCCAAGAAAGCTAAATTTTAAATTTTTATAATTTTAATTTTAATAAGAGAAATTTCATTTTTAAATTAAGAACATATAAATTATAATAGGGTGTTTTTTTAGATTTTCCTAAAATAATTTATTTTTAGGAGAATAATAAGAAAATATCGATTTTTCTATTACTATCATTTTTATAATATTATTATCACTAAAAAGTTTTTCAAACCCTTTTATATTAAAATAAATATTAATTAAGTAAAATAAATCATTTAAAAATAATATTTAGAATTCATGAAACTAATGTTTAATGTTTCAAAAACTTATGTAATATTTTACTTTAAAAACTCTTTTTATTTTATTATATTACAAATTAGATTACATAACTTATAGATATTAAATATAACCAAATTTATTTTTTATTTTTTATCAACCTGTTCAGATTATTTAGTAAAGTCAATTTTATTTTCATGCATAAAAGTTTGATTACTAAAATTGAAGTTAATGACCATGATAACGACGAAAGAGTTTTTTGGAAGAATTAGTTTTTTAAAATCGTGAAATTGTAATATAAATAATTAAAAAAAATTAAATAATTATTGTGATATAATTTTTAAACATATAAAAAATATTATTATCACTCATTTAATTGGTAAAAAATCTTATATGAGATTAAGAACACTTAATGGTCGAATAATTTTTTTCTACAAAATAATTTTTTTATATATTATTTTTTTAATTTAAATGTTAATTTTATCTTATATAAAAAATGAATCAAACTTCATTAATCCCATATTTAGGTTTATAGAATCAAATTTTTTTATAAGGTTTACCTTATATTTTTAATAAAATGAAAACTAAAAGGGTAAAAACTTGCTACCAAGGTAAAAACCAAAATGGTAAACTGTAAAAATATACTAGTAAAAGGATTTAAAAATACTTAAAACATGTGAAAAAATGATTGTTTTAGGACTTATCTACCTTATTTCAAAAAATATAAATTATTTCATAATTTTGGATCCATTGACCATTGAATAGTGTCATGCCATTATTGAAAAATAATGGGTATTCACAAAATTTTCCTTTTCTTCACTTATAAAAGGGGAATGTTTCAGTCATTTATAACATCCTTATTTACTCTAATTTAATCCCGAAAGTCTTTTATTTTCTTCCTAATAGAATCTTAAATGAATTTTATAAGCTTATAGCATCAATTCGCTCACATAATCCCTTCATTTCCAAGTAGACATTCAAGTGACAGTTCAAGGTCCCAATATGAGTATTACTTATTCCTAAACTATTTCTTATTAAATTTTAATTACCCAAACTGTTATAAAATAGTAATATAATTAATATAGTATCATTAGTATAATTAAGAATTATTATATTAATGTAACAACCATTATTTATTCATTACCACAAACTTATATAAATAAAATAACATCGATTGTGCATACATGCAGATTACCGCCTCTACAAAATGATTTCTTCTGTTTTTAAACACCACATATATTGATTAGTTTTAATAATTTCATTTATGATTAAAAATGATAAATATAAGTTATTTATCAATTTAAAAATACAATATATTATAAACCCTCATCCTCTATCATTCATTGAGAAATGAGGATGTTAACCTTACATACATGTTGACAACTGCATCCACGAAGTAGCATTTTTCATTTTCTCCTTGATTTTAATTATTTATAAAAAAATATTTAAATATGATTCAAAAAATTATAAAAATATTAATAATATAACTATTATTATAATATAATGATATTATACACTTCCTTAACTATACACACCCATCAAGTTATAACGAGTTATTGTTTTGTTAATCTGACCACATACTTTTATAATGCTATAATATAATATCATGGATGACTATGAGAAATTAATTAATGATATGACATGAAATAAATATGTAAATAGTGATTTAATTTTATTTATTTAATAGTATATGTAATATTTAAATCATTAATTAAGATACCATAATTTGTTTTTTTAAAATCATCAAAACATTCTTATCTCCATTTGTTATAAAATAACCCTAATTAAACTCTATTATAATGAAATTATAAATTTATTAAATATCATAAAATAAATTTCAATACCATTAATTAACTATGAATAATGAAATTTTTAATAAATAATGGGTATCGATATTGAAATTACAAATCACTCACAAAAGAATTATTATTAATGATATTCAGTGGTGAAAAGAAACAGTAACTAAGCTGTAAATGTATAATAAATGATTATAATTGAAGAGTATATATAGTTATATTTATTAATATGGTTCTTTAATAAATTATTAAGATATTTATGTTTTTAAATAGTATTTTAGTTCCTGTTCAACTATGCAAGAATACGAGGTATTAGGTTCTTTGTATCGCATTTTAATTTTTTGTGACATAATTCGTATTGTCCACCTTGATATAATATATAGTGAAATTTAATCCTAATAAATTTATATTGGCATAAAATTAATTTAATTAATGGTGTTTAAATATTCATATCATGTTATTTATATAATTTTCCTTTGATTCAAAAGATTCCTATGTTTTAAGGGTTTTTCTCCACACAACCTATGATATCACGATCCATGACTATGGTTCTTCCATGTATACCTTTCATATTTCACTAACATCGATATATACATATCTCTTATTACAATATGATTACTCTTTATAAATTTCAATATTTTCAAACGATAGAAAATATTCTCATAAACATCATGGAAATTTATCTAATACCATTAAAGGGTTTTGTTATACATCATTATAATAAACTCACACTAGAAAACAATAAGAAACTCATTCCAATAAAGTAACCATATGTGTTTTAGAAAGATTACATAAAATAATGAAGACTATTACTTTTTTATTGATGATTCCAAATGTACTTTTATGTAGTTAATAAAGATAAATTAATTAAAATAAAAAACTTCTCTTCTCTAATGGAATCCACTAGATGTGTGAATAACCAAGAATAATTATTAGTAGGATTTATCCTTCACTATGTAATGAACCAGGTTGTTGGGTGTAGGTGGAATTAAGAGATTTGAAATTATAGTAGAGAAAAATCCAAATGTAATTTGGTATATTAGAAATATATTGATTTAAATATTATAAATCAGTGTCTAAAAAGTTAATAATTTATTTTTTGACATTGAGAGATCCACAGAAGAGATATGTAGAGGAAAAATCAAAATGATGTGGAGGAATTGGGTGTGATGGTATACAATGATTTCCCAACAGAATCCTAATGGAATCCAATGAAGTTCTGGTGGGCTTCTTGTAACTTTAAAACCCTCCACTGAGGGTCAATTGGAGAGAAATAGTGACCTTATGGTTTATTGAGACCCGAACAAAGGATAAAAATGTCTCAGTACACTATCCTGAACCCCCACATTTGGTTATGAAATTTTGGAGAATCCAGGGGGATTTTCATTGTACTCCCTTCAGTTTGAGGTATTTTAGTTAGCCTTATGAGTGAGTGACATATTATTTTGTAATATTATCCTCATCTATTTATAACCATTATTCCATAATATTTCCTGAAGTTTTGATTCAACAATTAAGGTAAGGCTATCTCTATTTACTCCTCTTCCTTCTTCCTTAGTATCTTTCTAAAATTTTATGGTGATAAATTGGGAGATTGAATTAATATTCCACTAGGCCATGGTGGAGTTATATTGTATTGATGGGGATTTCATCATTTATCTCTATAGGATACTCAGGAAGGGGGAACACTTTCCATTTCTCACTATTTCAATGGTGGTATGTCACCTAGTGATATTTTCTACATATTTCATCAATTTATATTTAAATTAATGATCAATTAAGTTTATAATCATAGGTATTATACTCATAATAGTACTATAAGCATTCTGTGAACTTTTGGTATTCCCTTTCTCAGGGTTTAATAAACTTTATTCCTTCTTGTGTGGTTCAACCCTTTTATGCCTATAATTATTTCATCAAGAAATTAATTATAAGTGTAACATCCCAGATAAATAAGGAATAATAAACTTTTCATATTTATTAATATTTGTGAATTAAATATTAATTTTACATTAAAGGGGACTCTATGTTCGATGGCGTACCCAATATGCAACAATGATTTTCTTTGAAATCTTACATTGCACACTAATAATATATTATTATTATTATTTTAAATGGAAGTTAATTCCTAGCCTTTTTATTGGAAGGAATGAATAGAACTAACTAAAATATGATTATAAATGTTATTTAAATGTTTTTACAATTATTTGATAAAATCTAGGGGCTTAAAATGTGAATGAATCTAATTTTAATCATGAATAATCTAATATTCAGTAAAAGGTCGATTTACCGCCTTTTGATGGAGAACCCTCATTAAATTTAGTTTTGGTCATTTTTATATGTTCTATTTGAAAAAATTAAATTCTTTTTTAAATTATGGAAATCAAAATTTACTTTGGGTAAATTTTTGTTATTTTTTCTGATAAAGTTCATTTTTTAATGAATAATGAAAAATTATGTATTTTAATTATAAAGTGCCTTTTAATATAATTTATTTATATGGTTAGATTATCTTTTTATTTTTTTTAAAGTGTAATTAGAATAAAGATTTACCATTTAATCAAATTTTGGTCCTTGGAAATAATTTTATTTTTAAATTTGACATAAACAAGTGTCAAACTTTTGATAGTTATTATTTCTCAAAAACATGATATTTGTTTTGAAAACAGGAATTAATTTTAAATTAATTAATGCAACTTCTATGTTTCTAATTTTGTAAAATAGACATCATTTTTCAATTTGGAATATCAAATACAGCTTAGGCTGAATTTTTGGTATTTTTCTGAAAAACTTCTATTTTTGATGAATAGTGAAACCACTTAGTAGTAGTTAATAAAAAACTGGCTTTTTCATTTAAATAAAATTTTACCTCTTCTGTGAATTTAATTTCAAAAATCATACATACATGTTTGTTATTACTAAGTAAAATGTTGTTCAATAAGATGAAAAAAATGTTTGGTGAATAGTAACTTTTGAATATTATTTACCACGGTTAAAGGTAAATAGGGTAATTCAAGGTAAACAATTACCTTAAAACTTGTCCTAACCCTATTGAATGAGTCATGCCCGACCATGGGCATATTTGGGTCGATTTTGGGAACCCATGGAGCCACTTAAATGTGATAATGAAACTTTAGATTAATTAATTTAATGTAATGGCAAAAATGACACAAACAAATATCTTTTGGTAAATTAAATTTTACATGGGGTTATATAAGTTATATATTTGACTTTAAATATTCATTGTAAAGATTAAAATATTTCCTACATCATGGTATTTTTTTTAAAAATTTTTAGACAACTAATAAATTAAATTATTCATGACAAAATAATGATGCAGTATATACCTCATTAATAAATGATTTAAATAAATAAGATTATAAATATTAAAATAACATCCAAAACTTGTACAATTATTATTGTATGATTTTATTTCGTCTATGAGTCTTCTTATCTTAGACTATAATGATCTTTTTATCTTTATAAACTGAATATCATTATATAATAAAATAATATTATCACATTTTCCTAAAGAGCCCCTCATCCCCCTTATAAAAATCCCTCACCTCTAACCAATTCCAGACATCTCTCAAGCCTTTAGGCTCATCCAAACTCTACCCAATTAAGCTCCCTATATCCAAATTCTTCTCTTAGAAGCCTTACCTTAGGCAGAAGGCACTTCAAGAAGTCCTTTTGGTTCAAACCAAAGGAAGTTACCCAAATTAAATGTAACAGTTCCACTTAACTTATTTTCTTTTATTTTACTTCTCCACCCCTAAAATCTTTTTATTATATTATTTTATAACAACAACAGTATCCTTAATATACTAGGATGTTTTTATGAGAAGGATTTTAACTACACTTATACACACCTCCATCTAATGGGTGAAGAACATACTGTTTCTGTGGATGGAAAACTAACGCCTCACGATACGATGATTGTTCGATTATCTCCTACAGCCTCTCATGGTGGACATTAAGATGAAAACGTATTTATATATGATATATATTTGGTTTATATTTTCTTTATGCTTCTGTATTTTATATTTATATACTACCTTTATGGTTTCCATTATGGGTAAACGGGATAATTTCATTTGAGGAAGTGCAGACTACCGCCCCCTCAAAGTGATATGACATGTTAATTCCAGATGTGGGATGTATAAAAGATGGATTTAATGATATTATATATTATATTATTCTGAAATTATAATATACCTATGTATCATTATGTTTTAATTCCATTAAAATAAGAAATAGAAATGAAATTAGCGTTCATGCATACGTACGACTTACCGTCTCCATGAACGGTGCATTTCATTTCATACCTCCAAATGTTATGTACTATTATAAATACATGGATATACTGGATATATATGATATATATGATTTATAAATCTTGAATATCATTATAGATATAATCAACCTTTGACTATGTGAACAAATTTTAATTATAAGAAGTCCAATTTTGACTCAAGTACCAAATATCGACAAAACAAACGTTATTAACTTAAAAGATTACATAATGTTTATAAAATTGTAATAAGTGATATAAAAGAAATAATAAACTTGAAAAATGTTATTAAGCAATTATAAATTAACTTTACTTTATTATTCAGGAAGAACAAGGAACAAACGAGTCAAGTCGGATATGAAGTAATGGATTTCTTATCTCACTTCTAATTCTGTGAGATTTATATTGTTCGCCACTTTTTCATTGCATGTGATGTATTGTGTACTACCATTTGATATATATTATTGCAATTATTTTATATTCATGTTATTCTGTGAATCATTTGGTGGTTATTAACTTTTTTTCATACGACTCAATTGATTTCAACTTGGTAATGTATTTTCATCTCACCTTTTATTCCCGTGAGATTCATGTTATATTTAAACCAATTTCCTTTTGTGTGGTTTATGTACTACCCCTGATTTGTACTCTTTGGGTAATATAATTTCATTTATGGGTATTTAAATCTTCTTTTAATGATCCTTATTTCATTTGGTGTATGTTTTGTAAGTTTTCAAATCGGTAAGGGAACTTTTTAACCCAACTTTCATTCCTTGGGTTAATCTTCTAATTCATAATTATGTCATACTATGATTATGTGTGGAATCACTGTTTGTTTATTTATGTTTCAATTTCCACTCCCCTTTGTGTGGATATACTTTTTATACACATAATCACTCCACTTATAAATTCTCAACTCATCGATATGAACTTGATAAGAGTAATTTTAACTCAATTTCTATTCATTGAGTTAAACATCCAATTCATTGGTTTTGTCTTAAAAAGAACATGCATCAATGTCCTATGATTGATTTACACTTAATATCCAATAATACTGAGTGTATTTATAGTTTTCACACATAATTATGCAATTGATTTATTCTTAATCTAAGGATACTGTCTTTATAAGGGATTTTGTCTCAATTTACATTCCATTGAGACTTCATTGTTGTTATGCCCCAATTCACTCTTATATGTTGTATATACTGTCCTTTGGAATATTATATCATGAATACATTTATTCTCAAGATATTAAAATGTTATTATTATATTTTATTCCTCAATTATTTGTATTTAAGTGTCTCTCATTTTGTTAAAAACTATTTAACTAAAATATTGTTTTAAAATTTTTATAGATTTATTCTTCTAAATGTTTCTCATTAATGTCCATGTTTTCAAAATGGTTTTTAGGATTTATTTATATGGAAATTAATGTGTTAAAATTATAATTCCTTTAAAATCTTAAAAGTTTTATGATACACTTTTATTCATAAATCTCCTTATTAAGTGTTTTAAATGGTTTTCAAAATGGTTTGATAATGCCTTGATTATGTCAATATCTTGAAATGATATATTGTGATTGCAATGTGGAAATGTTATATTTCCTTTATTCTTGTTTTATGTGTGACGAATATGTTATGGTTATTCGGCATTGTTTATGAATACGTGTGGTTCCGTGATAAACCTAGGGTGGGTGATCTCGAGATATCTCTCCAATGCATTGGGTAACGTGATAGAGGTAAACATGTTTTTTATCCTAAGAGATTTAGGGAATATACTGTGATGAGTATTCCAAGTGTAACTACCTACGTAGCTGTGATAGATACAATGTATGTTTGATATGGATACCATAAGTAACCTTTATGATTTATGATTTGTGTGTGTTATTCATAAATATTATGATTTCGTAATGTATGTTATGATTGAAAAGTATGGTTTCATTGATTTGTATTTATTGATGGGATAATGTTTTCCTTCCATATTTTATAACCCTTACTGAGCTTTTTATGCTCATCAATTTTTTTTTGAAATGTTTTCCACATGACTTAAAGATGAATATGGTCAAGGATGGGATCATGGAAAAGTCTTTCTATCTAAAACATGGAACTAGACATGTTTCTTTTTTAGAGTTTTTATTTTATGAAAAAAAAAGATACTGAGTAGTAATGTCTACATGTAATATTCAAGTTGTAATGTAATTGTTATACCTAATTCTCTAAAACTCCAAATCTGAAAATATTCTCAATGTGAATTATTCATTTAATTCAAGATTATGAAATTTTAAGGCTGGGTCCTTATAGTTGGTATCAGAGGTCGGTTTAGACAACTTTAGGGATTAGGAGTTTTCGTTAGACACATGGTTAGTCCCTATGTCTATTATTTTAGTTAAATCCTTACTTTTTAACTTTTTCAAATCAAGGAAATTCAGTCACAAATGGAAGGTGGAGGATCTCAAACGAAATTCGTATCTCTTCCTGAGGACAAGCTTGCAAAAATTATTGCAAAGATGAGTTTAGATGATTGTGAAACTTTTTCTAGAATATAACTCACTTGCAAGCTGTTGTTTGTGATATAAAACACCTCTACTATACGTCGTTATCATCGTGGATCATGGGTTGTATTTAGAAAAATCCTATTTTCACAATATTCTCATATTTTCAAGAAAGGTAAAAATTATCAAGGCATTTTCAAATATTTTACCTTATCACAAGATTTTGAAGCATATTATGATTTAAAAAATGGTTCTGAAGAAGAAGACCATTGTGTAACCTATTTATATTTTATTTTACAATATAGTCTCTCAGCATATACCTATGGTATTTTAAAAGGACCCTTAATTGAAAGTTTCAACTCAAATTCGGTCCGACTATTTTATAGAAATCATGTTTTATCAGATGTTTTGAAATTATATGTCATACATGATTATTTTCCCAAACTGTTTTTCTATGAACACCAATATGAACCATGTTGTATAATGTGTTTTTGGATTGAGGAAGCAAATGATTTTGAAGGATCTATAAATCATTTTTTCAATGCATGGACCTTCTACCTACACAAACAAGATGACGATGAATCCAAATGGACACCATGATCAAGGTATGATGTTCTTTATTTTGGGGATCATTTTATTTTATCATATGTTGATGAAATAAAACTTCAAGAATTAAGATGTTGAGATCATAATGAATTAGGATGAAAATGAGAGCTATAAGGAAACTATTGATGTTAAAACATGTTAGGTTTATTTTTGAGTTTTATAAAAAGGACAACCCGTAGGATGCGTGACAACCCATCGCATCTGGTAAGGCCGTAGGAATCAAACCCACAATCGAAGGGTGACAAGGGCGCATCGCCTACCACTAGCCTACTTGAAATCCTTGGTTATTATGGCTTATTATTTTAGTAAAATGTTTTTATGGAACAAGAATAATTTGATTTTTGGAACTTATGTTTTATAAAATGGATATACTTAGTATAGAAAAATGATTTAGTGAATAAGTGATAAAGGTTTTTGTGGAAGAAATTATCTATTTTTGAGGAAACACTATATGCCTAAGGAAGATAGAAAAATATGGAATTTAAATTGTGGAATAATGGTTGATATTTTAGTTCAGAAGAATATATGTTTTTATTGTGTATATATGATGATTTGGTTTATTTATGAAACTGATTAAACTATCATGGAGAATATGTGATTAGGTTAATTATTTTTCAATATGAGATTTTATGAGTAACTGATGTTATTTGGTGATAAATGATTAGATTTATCTTGGGATACTGTAATTAAATCCTTATGAGATTTGGGTTTTAATCTTAGTTTGGATTACTTTGGAAGAATTTTATGGACAATTGTTTATTTAATGGTCTTAGTTGAACTTTGGGTATTATTTTACAAATTTTGGAGATTAAGAGTAGTTTTTCTTTTTGTAAGTGATTATCCTTTTTGGTTTTTATTTGATCTCAGACTATCCATTTTGGTTTTAGTTGATGTCTAAAGACAAGGAAAATATATAGTTATTCTTTTGTGGATTATGTGATTCTACAGAAGTTGATTCTTGTGATATTGATGTGACCAATTCTGTTTGAAAGCTCTTTGTTTGGAGAAAAGATTAGTTTTTGGTAGAAACTTATTAAAGGATGAAACTCTACTTGAAGGTAAGTATATTTCCTCATGTTATTATTCTATGTAGTAAATTAATTCCTACAAATTATGAAAAGGAATTTAAAACCAAAATGTTGTTGGATTATGTTTCTTATTAGGTAATCAAAGACCGTTTAACACATCATAAGTTTGTGATTTTCTGGTGGTTAAATTTCATCTAATCTTGTTTTCTATCACTCTCCATCAGAACTTGATCATTTTTCTCTCTTCCATATCCATGTTTTCCTACACGGGATCCTAGTACGGGTTATCTCGAGTGACCATTGTACTTTTCTTTCATTATTTTAAAGTGATAGTTTTACTGACTTTTTCCGATGTGGGACTTTTAATGATGTTTCCAAGCCCAGTTTTAAAATTGTGAGGACACAATTCCCAAAATGGGGGAAGGATGTAACATCCCAGATAAATATGGAATAAGAAAATTTTTATATATATTAATATTTGTGAATTAAATATTAATTTTACAATAAAGGAGATGCTATGTTGGATGGCGTACTCGATACGCAACCACGAGTTTCTTTGAAATCTTACGTTTCCCACTAATAATATAATTTTATTATTTTAAATGGTAGTTAATGCATTTCCATTGTATTGGCGGGAATGAATAGAACTAACTAAAATATAATTATATATTTTTGTTAAATGTTTTTACAATTATCCAATAAATGTTAGGGGCTTAAAATGTGAATGAATCTAATTTTAAGCATGAATACTGTAATATTCAGTAAAAGGTAGATTTACTGCCTTTTGATGGAGAACCCTCTTCAAATCTAGTTTTGGTTATTTTTATATGTTATATTTGACAAAATAAAATTCTTCTTTAGATTCGGGATATCAAAATTTACTTTGGGTAATTTTTTGTATTTTTTCTGATAAAGTTCATTTTTTAATGAATAGTGAAAAATAATGTATTTTAATTCAAAAGTGACTTTTAATATAATTTATTTATATGGTTATATTATCTTTTTAATTGTTTTTAAAGTTTAATTAGAATATATTTTTAACATTTAATCTAATTTTGGTCCTTGGAAATAATTTTATTTTGAAATTCGACATAAAAAAGTGTCAATCTTTTTGATAGTTTTTATTTATTAAAAGACGCTATTTGTTTTGACAACGACAATTAGTTTTAAATTAATTAATGAAAATTCTATGTTTTTAATTTTGTAAAATAAACATCATTTTTGAATTCAGAATATCAAATATATATTAGGCTGAATTTTTGGTATTTTTCTAAAAAACATCTATTTTTGATGAATAGTGAAACCACATAGTAGTAGTTAATAAAAAAACTGACATTTTCATTTATATGAAATTTTACCGCTTTTGTGAATTGAATTTAAAAAATCTGACATACATGGTTGTTATTAGTAAGTAAAATGTGGTTCAATAAGACGAAAATAATTTTTGTTGAATTGTAACTTCTGACTTTTATTTACCGTAGTTAAAGGTAAATAGGGTAATTCAAGGTAAAAAGAATATCATAATAATACAAAATTACCTTAACACTTGTCTTAACCTTATTTTATGTGTAATGGCTGACCATGGGAATCTTTGGGTAGATTTTGAGACCCCATGGAGCCACTTAAAAGTGATAATGACACTTTAGATTAATTAATTTAATGTAAAGGCAAAAATGACACAAACAAATATATTTTGATAAATTAATTTTTACATGGGGTTATATAAGTTATATATTCAACTATAAATATTCATTAAAAAGATAAAAATATTTCTTACATCTTGATTTTTTTATAAATTTTAGACAACAAATAAATTAAATTATTTATGACACAATAATGATGCAGTATATACCTCATTAATAAATGATTTAAATAAATAAGATTATAAATATTAAAATAACATCCAAAACTTGTCAAATTTTTATTGGATGATTTTATTTCAACCATGAGTCATCTTATATTTGACTCTAATGTTTATTTTACCTTTAGAAACCAAATATAATTATATAATAAAATAATATTATCACACTTTCCTAAAGAGCCCCTCCTCGCCCTTATAAAAAGCCCTCACTTATAACCAATTACACACACCTCTAAAGCCTTTATGCTTGTAAAAACTCTGCCCAATTAAGCTCCCTACATCCCTATCCTCCTCTTATAAGCCTTTCCTTATGTAGAAGGCACTTCAAGTAGTCCTTTTGGTTCAAACAAAAGGAAGTTTCCAGAATTAAAGGTAACGATTCCACTTAACTTCTTTTATTTTATTTTACTTCTCCTCCCCCTAAAATCTTTTTATTACTTCCTTTTATAACAACACCAGTATCCTAAATATACTAAGATGTTGTAATGAGAAGGATTTTAACTACACTTACACACACCACCATCTAATGGGAGAAGAACATACTGTTTCTGTGGATGGAAAAGTAACGCCTCACGATACGATGATTGTTCGATTATATCTTACCGCTTCTCATGGTGGCCATTAAGATGGAAATGTATTTATATATGATATATATTTTGTTTATATTTTCTTTATGTTTTTGTATTTTATATTTATAGACTACTTTATGGTTTCCATTACGGGTAAACGTGATAATTTCATTTGAGTAAGTGAGGACTATCGCCCCCTCAAAGTGATATGACTCGTTAATTCCATATCTGGGACATATAATGGATGGATTTAATGATATTATATATGTTATTATACTGGAATTATAATATAACTATGTATAATTATGTTTTAATTCCATTAAAATAAGAAATGGAAATGAAAATAACGTTCATGCGTACGTACGGATTACCGTCTCCATGAACGATGCATTCCATTTCTTACCTCCAAATGTTATGTACTATTACAAATACATGGATATACTGGATATATATGATATATATGATATATAAATCATGAATATTATTCTTGATATAATGAAATTTTGACTATGTGAACAACTTGTAATTATAAGAAGTCCATTTTTTACTCAAGTACAAAATATCGACAAAACAAACGTTATTAACTTAAAAGATTACATAAATTTTATAACATGGTAATAAGTGATATAAAAGAAATAATAAAGTTGAAAAAGGTTATTAAGCAAGTATAAATTAACTTTAATTTATTATTCAATAAGAACAAGGAACAAACGAGTCAGGTCAGACATGAGGTAAGGGATTTCTTATCTCACTTCTAATTCTGTTAGATTTCTATTGCTCGCCACTTATTCATTGCATGTGGTGTATTTTGTACTGCCATTTTATATATATTATCACGATTATTTTTATATTCATGTTATTTTGTGAATGATTTGGTAGTTATTAACTTTTTATCATACGACTTAATTGATTTCAACATGGTAAGGGATTTTATCTCACCTTCTATTCCCGTGAGATTCATGCTATATTTGCAACTACTTCCTTTTTTGTGGTTTACGTACTACCCATGATTTGTACTATTTGGGTAATATAATTTTATTTATAGGTATTTAAATCTTCTTTTAATGACCCTTCTTTCATTTGGTGTATTTTTCGTAAGTTTCCAAATCGGTAAGGGAACTTTTTAACCCAAATTTCATTCCTTGGGTTAATCTTCTAATTCATAATTATGTCATGCTATGATTATGTATAGAATCATTGTTTGTTTATTTATGTTGTAATTTCCACTCCCCTTTTTGTGGATATACCTTTTATACACATAATCACCCCACTTATAAATTCTCAAGTCATCTATATGAACCTGATAAGAGTAATTTTAACTAAATTTCAATTCATTGAGTTAATTATCCAATTCATTGGTTTTGTCTTAAAAAGAACATGCATGAATGTCCTATGATTGATTTAAACAGAATATATAATCATATTGAGTGTATTTATATTTTTCACACATAATTATGTAATTTTTTTATCCTTAATCTAAGGATACCCTCTTTATAAGGGATTTCATCTCAATTTACATTCCATTGAGACTTCGTTGTTGTTATGCACCAATTCACTCTTATATAGT
This sequence comes from Viscum album, assembly GCA_963277665.1. Classification (NCBI taxonomy): domain Eukaryota; kingdom Viridiplantae; phylum Streptophyta; class Magnoliopsida; order Santalales; family Viscaceae; genus Viscum; species Viscum album. The sequence goes on from OY728126.1 coordinate 1,571,648,632, forward strand.
GTATATACTGTACTTTTACATATTATATCTTGAATCCATTTATTCTCAAGATATTAAAAATTTCTGATTAAATTTTATTCCTCAATTATTTTTATTCAAGAATCTCTCATTTTGTTAAAAACTATTTAACTGAAATATCATTTAAATTTTTTTAATGATTTATTATTCTAATTATTTCTCATTAATGTCCATGTTTTCAAAATGATTTTAGGATTTATTTATATGGAAATTAATGTATTAAAATGTTAATTCCTTTAAAAGCTTCAAAGTGGTATGGGGAACTTTGATTCAAAAATCTCTTTATTAAATATTTTAAATGGTTTTGAAAATGGTTTGATAATGCCTTGATTATGTCAATATCTTGAAATGATATATTGTGATTGAAATGTGTAAATGTTATCTTTCCTTTATGCTTGTTTTATGTGTTATGGATATGTTATAGCTATTCAACATTGTTAACGAATACAAGTGGTTCTGTGATAAACACAGGGCGGGTGAGCCTGAGATAGATCTCTAATGCATTAGGTAATGTGAAGGAGGTAAACCTGGTGTTTATCTTCAGAGATTTAGGGAATATACTGTGATGGGTATTCCAAGTGTAACTCCCTACGTAGCTGTGATATTTATAATGTAAGTTTGATATGGATTCCATAAGTAACCTTTATGATTTATGATTTGTATATGTTATTCATAAATCTTATGATTTCGTAAGGTATGTTATGATTGAAAAGTATGGTTTTATTGATTTTTATTTATTGATCGGCAAATGTTTTCCTTCCTTATTTTATAACCCTTACTGAGATTTTTGTGCTCATCCCATGTTTTTGAAATGTTTTCCACATGACTTAAAGATGAATAGGGTCAAGGATGGGATCAAGGAAAAGTCATTATATCTAAAACATAGAACTATACATGTTTCTTTTTAAGAGTTTTTATTGTATGAAAAAAATGGATACTGAGTTGTAGTGTCTACATGTAATATTCAAGTTGTAATGTAATTATTATGCCTAATTCTGTAAAACTCTAAACTAGAAAAGATTTTTAATGTGAATTATTCATTTAATTCAAGATTTTGAAATGTTTATGGATGGGTCCTTATAGTTGGTATCAGAGGTTAGTTTAGACAAATTTAGGGATTATGAGTTTTTGTTAGACACATAGTTAGTCCCTATGTATATTATTTCAGTTAAATCCTTGTTTTATAACTTTTTTAGATGAAGGAAATTCAGTTACAAATTGAAGGAGGTGGATCTCAAATAACATTCCTATCTCTTCCTATGAACATGCTTGCAATAATTATTGCAAAGTCATGTTCGGATGTTTGTGAAACTTTTTCTAGCATACAACTAAATTGCAAAGAGTTTTTTGAGATATGAAACACCTCCAATATACCTCATTATCATCATGGATCATGGGTTGTATTTAGAGAAATCATATTTTCACAATATTCTCATATTTTCAAGAAAGTTAAATATTATCAAGGCAATTTTAAATATTTTACCTTATCACAATATTTTGAAGCATATTATGATTTTAAAAATGGTGCTGAAGAAGGATACCCTTGTGCAACATATTTATATTTTCTTTTTCAATATAGTCTCTCAGAACAATCTATGGTTTTTTAAAAGAACCATTAATTGAGATTTTGAACTCAAATTTGGTTCAACTATTTTATAGAAATCATGTTTTATCAGATGTTTTTAAATTATATGTCATACATGATTATTTTCCAAAACTGTTTTTCTATGAAAACCCATATGACCCATGTTCTACAAGGTGTTTTTGGATGGATGAAGCAAATGATTTTGAAGGATCTCTAAATCATTATTGCAATGCATAGACCTGTGTTTTTGGATGGAGGAAGCAAATGATTTTGAAGGATCTCTAAATCATTATTGAAATGCATGGACCATCTACCTACATGAACAAGATGACGAAAAAACCAAACGGACACCATGATGAAGGTATGATGTTCTTCATTTTGGGGATCATTTTATTTTATCATATGGTGCTGAAATAAGACTTCAAGAATTAATATGTTGAGATCATAATGAATTTGGATGAAAATGAGAGGTATAAGGAAACCATTGAGGTTAAAACATGTTAGGGTTATTTTTGAGTTTTATAAAAAGGACAACCCGTAGGATGGGTGAAAACCCGTCGCATCTGGTAAGGCCGCAGGAATCGAACCCACAACCAAAGGGCAATAAGGGCACATCGCCTACCACTAGCCTATTTTAAATCCTTTATTAGTATGACATATTATTTTAGTAAAATGTTTTTATGGAACAAGAATAAGTTGATTTTTGGAACTTAGGTTTTATCAAACGGATATACATAGTATAGAAAAATGATTTAGGGATTAAGTGAAAAAGGTTTTTTTGGAAGAAGTTCTCTATTTTGAGGAAACACTATATGCCTATGGAAGATAGAATACTATGGGATTTAAATTTTGGAATAAAGGTTGAAATTTTAGTTTGGAAGAATCTATGTTTTTATTGTGGACACATGAGGATTTGGTTTATTTATGAAACTGATTAACCGATCATGGAGAATATGTTATTAGGTTAATTAATTTTCAATATGAGATTTTATGAGTAACTGATGTTATTTGGTGATAAATGATAAGATTTATCTTGGAAGACTATGTAATTAAATCCGTATGAGATTTGGGTTTTAATATTAGTTTGGATTACTATTGATGAATTTTATGGAAAGTTGTTTATTGAATGGTCTTGGTTGAACTTTGGGTATTGTTTTACAAGATTTTGATATTAAGATTAGTTTTTCTTTTTGTAAAAGATTGTCCTTTTTGGGTATTATCTGATCTCGCACTATCCCTGTTGGTTTTAGTTGATGTCTAAAGACAAGGGAAATATATTATTCTTCTTTTGTGGATTATGTGATTCTCAAGAAGATGATTCCTATGATTTTGATGTGACCAAGTCATTTTGAAAGCTCTTTTTTTGGCGAAAAGATATGTTTTTGGTAGAAACATATTACATTATGAAACTCTACTTGAAGGTAAGTATATTTCCTTATGTTATTATTCTATGTAGTAAATTAATTTCTCCAAATTATGAAAAGTAATGTAAAACCAAAACCTTGTTGGTTTGCATTTCCTACTGGGTAATCAAAGACCTTTTAACACATCATAAGTTTGTGATTTTTTGGTGGATAAATTTCTCCTAATAATGTTTTATATCACTCTCCATCAGAACATGACCATTTTTTTATCTTCCATATCCATGTTTTCTTATACCGAATCCTAGTACCGGTTATCTCAGGTGACCATTGTTCTTTTATTTATTTCTTTTAAAGTGATAGTTTTACTGACTCTTTTCTGATGTGGGACTTTTAATGAAGTTTCCAAGCCCAGTTTTAAAATTGTGAGGACGAAATTCCCAAAAGGGGGAAGGATGTAACATCCTAGATAAACAAGGAATAAGAAAATTTTCATATTTATTAATATTTGTGTGAATTAAATATTAATTTTACATTAAAGGGGATGCTATGTTCGATGCCGTACCCGATACACAACCACGAGTTTCTTTGAAATCTTACGTTGCACACTAATAATATAATATTATTATTTGAAATGGTAGTTAATGCCATGCCGTTGTATTGGCGGGAATGAATAGAACTAACTAAAATATGATTATATATGTTTGTTAAATGTCTTTACAATTATCCAATAAAATTTAGGGGCTTAAAATGTGAGTGAATCTAATTTTAAGCATGAATACTCTAATATTCAGTAAAAGGTCAATTTACCGCCTTTTGATAGAGAACCCTATTTAAATCTAGTTTTTGTCATTTTTTATGATCTATTTGAAAAAATAAAATTATTATTTAGATTTTGGACATCAAAATTTACTTTGGAAAAATTTTTGGTATGTTTTCTGATAAAGTTCATTTTTTAATAAATAGTGAAAAATACTGTATTCTAATTCAAAAGTGCCTTTTAATATAATTTATTTATATGGTTAAATTATATTCTTAATTGTTTTAAAGTGTAATTAGAATATATATTTACCATTTAATCTAATTTTTGTCCTTGAAAATAATTTCATTTTGAAATTTGACATACACAAGTGTCAATCTTTTGATAGTTATTATTTTTCTTAAAAACACACTATTTGTTTTGACAATGAGAATTAATTTTTAATTAATTACTGAAACTTATATGATATTTATTTTTTAAAATAGAAATAATTTTTTAATTTGGAATATCAAATATATCTTAGGCTGATTTTTTGGTATTTTTCTAAAAAACTTCTATTTTTGTTGAACAGTGAAACCACTTAGTAGTAGTTAATAAAAAACTGACTTTTTCAATTAAATGAAATTTTATCGCTTCTGTGAATTGACTTTAAAAAAATAAGACATACATGGTTATTATTAGTAAGTAAAATTTGGTTTAATAAGATGAAAATAATTTTTGGTGAATAGTAACTTTTAACTCTTATTTACCGTGGTTAAAGGTAAATAGTGTAATTCAAGGTAAAAAGAATATCATAATAATAAACAATTACCTTAAAACATGTCCTAAACTTATTAGATTAGTCATGGAAAACCATGGTCATCTTTGGGTCTATTTTGGGACCCCGTGAAGCCACTTAAAAGTGATAATGACACTTTAGATTAATTAATTTAATGTAAAGGCAAAAATGACACAAACAAATATGTTTTGGTAAATTAATTTTTACATGGGGTTATATTATGTATATATTCGACTATAAATATTAATTAGAAATATAAAAAGATTTCCTACATCATGGTATTTTTTTTTATAATTTTTAGACAACAAATAAATTAAATTATTTATGACACAATAATGATGCAGTATATACCTCATTAATAAATGATTTAAATAAATAAGATTACAAATATTAAAATAACATCCAAAACTTGTAAAATTATTATTGGATGATTTTATTTCGACCATGAGTAATCTTATTGTAGACTCTAAAGATTTTTAGACATTTAGAAACCGAATATCATTATATAATAAAATAATATTGTCACACTTTTCTAAAGAGCCCCAGCTTCCCCTTATAAAAATCCCTCACTTCTAACCAATTACACACACCTCTCAAGCCTTTAGGATCATCCAAACTCTGCCCAATTAATCTCCTTACATCCCTATACTCATCCTAGAAGCCTTACCTTAGGCAAAAGGCACATTAATAAGTCCTTTTGGTTCAAACCAAAAGAAGTTACCCAAATTAAAGGCAACGGTTCCACTTAACTCCTTTTATTTTATTTTACTTATCCACCCCCTAAACTCATTTTATTCCTTTCTTTTATAACAAAAAAATTATCCTCAATATAATAGGATGTTTTTATGAGAAGTATTTTAACTACAATTACACACAACTCCATCTAATGGGTGAAGAACTTACAGTTTATGTGGATGTCAAACTAATGCCTCACGAAACAATGATTGTTCGATTATCTCCTACCACCTCTCATGGTGGAAATTAAGATGGAACTATATTTATATATGATATATATTATGTTTATATTTTATTTATTCTTCTGTATTTTAAATTTATATACTACCTTTATGGTTTCCATTATGGGTAAACGCGATATTTTCATTTGAGGAAGTGCGGACTACCGCCCCCCCAAAGTGATATGAATCGTTAATTCCATATGTGGGATGTATAAAGGATGGATTTAATGATATTATATATGATATAATACTTTAATTATAATATAACTATGTATAATTATGTTTTAATTCCATTAAAATAAGAAATATAAATGAAAGTAGCGTTCATGCATACGTACGGCTTACCGTCTCCATAAACGGTGCATTTCATTTCTTACCTCCAAATGTAATGTACTATTATAAATACATGTATATAATGGATATATATGATATATATGATATATAAATCATGAATATAATTCTGGATATAATGAACTTTTGACTATTTGAACAACTTGTAATTATAAGAAGTCCATTTTTGACTCAAGTACAAATATCGGCAAAACGAACGTTATTAACTTAAAAGACTACATAATGTTTATAACATGGTAATAAGTGATATAAAAGAAATAATAAACATGAAAACGTTTCTTAAGAAAGTAGAACTTAACTTAACTTTATTATTCCGGAAGAACAAGGAAGAAACGAGTCAAGTCAGACAAGAGGTAAGAGATTTCTTATCTCACATCTAATTCCGTGAGATTTATATTGTTCCCCACTTATTCATTGCATGTGGTGTATTGTGTACTTCCATTTTATATATATTATCACTATTATTTTTATATTGATGTTATTATGTTATTCATTGGTGGTTATTAACTTTTGGTCATACGACTCAATTGATTTCAACGTGGTAAGGGATTTTCATCTCACCTTTTATTCCCATTAGATTCATGCTACATTTGCAACTATTTCCTTTTGTGTGGTTTACATACAAACCAAGATTTGTACTATTTGGGTAATATATTTTTATTTATGTGTATTTAAATCTTCTTTTAATGACCCTTTTAATGTGGTGTATGTTTCGTAAGTTTCCAAATCAGTAAGGGATCTTTTTAACCCAAATTTCATTCCTTGGGTTAATCTTCTAATTAATAATTATGTCATGCTATGATTATATGTGGAATCACTATTTGTTTATTTATGTTGTAATTTACACTCCCCTTTGTGTGGATATATTTTTTATACACATAATCACTCCACTTATAAATTCTCAAGTCATCAATATGAACTTGATAAGAGTAATTTTAACTCAATTTCTATTCATTGAGTTAAACATCCAATTCATTGGGTTTGTCTTAAAAAGAACATGCGTGAATGTACTATGATTGATTTACACTGAGTATCCAATAATATTGAGTGTATTTATGTTTTTCACATATAATTATGTAAGGGTTTTATTCTTAATCTAAGGATACCCTCTTTATAAGGTATTTCGTCTCAATTTACATTCTATTGAGACTTCGTTGTTGTTATGCACCAATTCACTCTTATATAGTGTATATACTTTCCTTTGACATATTATATCATGAATCCATTTATTATCAAGATATTATAAAGTTATGATTAAATTTTATTCCTCAATTATTTTTTTTTCAAGCATCTCTCATTTTGTTAAAAACTATTTATCTAAAATATCATTTTAAAATTTTTAAAGACTTATTCTTATAAATCTTTCTCATTAATGTCCATGTTTTCAAAATGGTTTTTAGGATTTATTTATATGGAAATTAATGGGTTAATATGTTAATTCCTTTAAAATATCCAAAGTGGTATGGGACACATTGATTCAAAAATATCTTTATTAAATGTTTTAAATGGTTTTGAAAATGGTTTGATAACACCTTGATTATGTCAATATCTTGAAATGATATATTGTGATTAAAATGTGGAAATATTATCTTTCCTTTATTCTTGTTTTATGTGTTATGGATATGTTATGGTTATTCGGCATTGTTTACAAATATAGGTGGTTCCTTGATAAACCTAGGGCGGGTGAGCCCAAGATAGCTCTCCAATGCATTGGGTAACACGACGGAGGTAAACATGATGTTTCTCCTAATAGATTTAGGGAATATACTGTGATGGATATTCCAAGTGTAACTCCCAACGTAGCTCTAATAGCTACAATTTAATTTTGATATGGATGCCATAAGTGACATTTATGATTTATTATTTGTGTGTCTTATTCATAAATCTTAGGATTTCGTAAGGTATGTTATGATTGAAAAGTATGGTTTCATTGATTTGTATTTATTGATGGGATAATGTTTTCCTTCTTTATTTTATAACCCTTATTGAGCATTTTATTCCCATCCCATGTTTTGGAAATGTTTTCCATAGGCATTAAAGATGAATAGGGTCTAGGATGGGATCAAGGAAAAGTCATGCTATCTAAAACATGGAACTAGACATGTTTCTTTGTAAGAGTTTTTATTTTATGAAAAAACGTATACTGAGTAGTAGTGTCTACATGTAATATTCATGTTGAAATGTAATTGTTATGACTAATTCTCTAAAACTCTAAACCTGAAAAATACTCAATGTGAATTATTCATTTAATTCAAGATTATGAAATGTTTAAGTCTGGGTACTTATAATAATTGTTTTATATTTAATTATATTGACCTTTAGATAAGTTAAGGGCTCAAGGAATATGATTAATGATGGAATAGATTGTATATAAGGGTTGATGATTATAATAATGGGATAATTCCATGATTACGTAAGAGATATCTATTATTTATAGATTTATATGTAAATTTATATGTGGTCGGATGTCTAAGTGAGGGTAGGCAGGTGAGATCGACCCTAGTGAGGGATAATTATATTTAGAGTGGGATGGAGAATTAGGTATAACCTAATAATTTCATGGTGGTAATCTCATACATGTTCCATTTCAAGATGAGTTACATACAACTCTGACTAAAGGGTAAGATTTGGGTTCAATAGTGAAGTACCTATAAAGGGTTTATAACCTCAGATAATAGCTTAACTGACATAGTGAGGTCTCATGGGATGATGTGTGATGCTTTTTTGAGATTAATGAGATATATAGGGGTTGTAAAAATGTAATGTGAGGTATTGTGAGGTTTTTTGTTTGGCAATAAATAAAACCATTCCTTGTGTTTACCAGCTACTCGTTATAACAATGGAATTAAGTTTCCTATCAACATTTACAGAATCAGGCGTGAAATTGTGTTAAGGTGTATTTTATATGTCATGAATATATTTCTTGATTTTTTTTATTTATGTAAAACTCATATAATTACATTTCATGATACATATTTGATCCAATTAGGATATAGGATACATTTGGGATATTTTATCCTTCTACTGATATGTATTTCTCATTCCATGAATGCTCACATCTTTTCAATGTGAAAACATAAATTGGGTATATAAAGAAAAGTGATAGGGATCGATGTAGCTTGATAGTGGTAACTGGAGCCATTATGATGGTGTCTATAGAAGTTTGTAGATAGAGTATTGGGGGTGATTTTCTGTATTTATTTTGGTCATTATTGATGTATTATATTGAGATATTTCTATTCAAATTATGAATTATATTTTTTTTCCATATGACAAACAAATCATTAGTAAGGTATATTTTATTGATTTATTATTGATGTTTTGTATCCATTTCTGTAACGTCTAGAAATTTTGGAAATTTGTTTCTCTAAATTAATACTATGTTCATCATCTTGTTTCACATGTAACAGAAAAATAATATAAGATGTAGAATATTAAAAGAAAATTGTTAAAAAAATTTATGAATAAAAAAATATTGTAAATAAAAGTATTTTAATTAAGTATACATTCAAAAAAAATATTATTAAGAATACCTAATGTTTTAAACACACATTTTTCAAGAAACACATATTTTCTTTATATATATATATATATATATATATATCATATTTTCCATAGAATGATAAATTTTAAATTTTTATAATATTAATTTTAATAAGTGAAATTTCATTTTTAAATTAAGAACATATAAATTATCATAGGGTGTTTTTTAGATTTTCCTAAAATAATTTATTTTTAGGAGAATAATAAAAAAATATCAATTTTTCTAATACTATCAGTTTTATAATATTATCATCACTAAATGTTTTTCAAACCCTTTTATATTAAAAAACATCAATTAAGTAAAATAAATCACTTAAAAATACTATGTACAATAAGGAAACTAATGTTTAATGTTTCAAAAACTTATGTAATATTTTACATTAAAAACACTTTATATTTGATTATATTACAAATTAGATTACATCACTTATAGATATTAAATATAACAAAATTTATTTTATATTTTTTATAAATTTTTTTAGATTATTTTAAAAAAGTCAATTTTATTTTCAGGAATAAAACTTTGATTACTAAAATTAAAGTTAATGACCATGATAACAACGAAAGAATTATTTGGAAGAATTTGTTTTTTAATATCGTGAAATTGTAATCTAACAAATTAAAATTTTATATAATTACATTGATATAATTTTTAAAAATATAAAAAATCATATTATCACTCATTTAATTGGTAAAAAATTTTATATGAGATTAAGAACACTTAATGGTCGAATAATATTTTTTTACAAAATAGTGTGTTTATATATTAAATTTTTTAATTTAAATGTTAATTTTAACTTATATAAATGTTGAATTAGACTATATGAATCCCGTATTTAGGTTTATAGCATCAAATATTTTTATAAGGGTTACCTTATATTTTTAATATAATGAAAACTAACAGGGTAAAAACTAGTTACCAAGGAAAAAACCAAAATGGTAAAATGTAAAAATATACAAGTAAAAAGATTTAAACAAGATTAAAACATGTGAAAAAATGAGTGTTTTAGGACTTATCTACCATATTTTACAAAATATAAATTATTTCATGATTTTGGTTCCATTGACCATTGAATAGTGTCATGCCATTATTGAAAAATAATGGGTATTCACAAAAGTCTCATTTTCATCACTTATAAAAGGGGAATGTTTCATTCATTAATAACACCCATATTTAATCTAATTTAATCCTAAAAATATTTTATTTTCTTACTAATATAATCCTATATGAATTTCATAAGCTTATAGTCTCAATTATCTCACATAATCCCTTCATTTCCAAGTAGACATTCAAGTGACAGTTCAAGGTCCTAACAAGAGTATTACTTATTCCTAAACTTTTTCTTGTTAAATTTTAATTACCCAAACTATTATAAAATAGTAATATAATTAATATAGTATAATTAGTATAATTAAGAATTATTATATTAATGTAACAACCATTATTTATTTATTCCCATGAGCTTATATAAATAAAATAACATCGATTTTGCATACATGCAGATTACCGCCTCCACAAAATGATGTCTTCTATTTTTCAAGACCACATATATTGATTAGTTTTAATAATGGGATTTATGAATAAAAATGATAAATATAATTAATTTATAAATTTTAAAATACAATATATTATAAACCCTCATCCTCCATCATTCGTTGAGAAAGTAGGATGTTAACCATATATAAGTGTTGAAAACTGCATCCATGAAGTAGCATTTTTCATTTTTCCCCTTGATTTTAATTATTTATAAAAAAATATTCAAATATGATTCAAAAAATTATAAAAATATAAATAATATAACTATTAATATACTATAATGATATTATACAGTTCCTTAATCGTACTCACCCATCAAGTTATAATGAGTTCTTATTTAGGTTAATATAACCACCTACTTTAACAATGATATAATATAATATCATGGAAGACTCTGAGAAATTAATTAATGATATGATATGAAATAAATATTTAAATAATGATTTAATTTTAGTTATTTAATAGTGTATGTAATATTTAAATCACTAATTAAGATACCACAATTTGTTTTTTTAAAATCACCGAAACATTTTTATCTCTATTTGTTATATAATAACCTAATTAAACTCTCATATAATGAAATTATAAATTTACTAAATATTATAAAATAAAATTCCAATACCATAAATAAACTATGAATAATGAAATTTTTATCAAATAATGGGTATCTATATTGACATTATAAATCACACACGAAAGAATTATTATTAATGACATTCAGTGGTGAAAAGAAACAATAAATAAGTTGTAAATGTATAATAAATGATTATAATTGAAGAGTATACAAGGTAATATATATTGATATGGTTCTTAAATAAATTAATAATAAATTTACGTTTTTTATATAGTATTTTAGTTCCTGTTTGACTAAGCAGGAATACAAGGTAGTAGGTTCTTTGTCTAAAATTTTAATGTTTTGAGACATAACTCATAATGTCCACCTTGATATAATTTATAGTGTATTTTAATCCTAATGAATTTATTTTGGAATAAAATTAATTTAATTCTTGGGTTTAAATATCCATATCATGTTATTTATATAAATGTCTTTTGATTCATAAGATACCAAAGTTGTAAGGGTTTTTATCAACTCAACTCCCTTCATTGAGATAAAATACTTCCTTTAGAAATGTTTCCTATGATATAGGTTTGTACCTCTATAAGATTAAAGTTTATGGCAATTTAACTTTATTTCTCTTGAAAATGACACTTTTTATTCAAATAATCATACTTGAAATTGTATTTTCCTATAAAAAGTATATCATCATTATGAATAATTCCTATTATCTTTAACGATAGTTTCATATCCTACTCAATAATTTTCTTTATCAAAAAATTACCTTCTTTATATTTGGAAACCAAATTATGTTTTTCTCATTTAACCTTCATATTTCACTTCTCCTATTTTCAAAAGGTTGTTTTTTTACTGTTTTTATAACGTGGATTTTCAATGATGGTATCTCAAAATATTTAATTAAAAGGGATTATATCCTTTGAATATCAAATTTCTTATATTCCAATCCAAATTATTTTTGATAACCTTTATATCACATAAAGGATTAATAATTGAATTTTATTTTTAAAATTAATTTTTTTCCAAAGGTTTCACTTCACTTTTTTGAAACCATTATATCTTTTTCAAGGAACCATTACAGGATATTCTTTTTAAAAGTAAATTTAATCAAAATGTTTTCAATTCACCCTTTTGAAACCTTCATGTATTTTAGGGATCAATTATTGATATTTCATTCAAAATATTGATTTGGAAAATTCATTTTTTCAATTTTTGAAAATGGAACATTTTTAAAATGATTTTTGAAAGTAACTATAACTTTTTATTCTACACCAAAGATAAAATATTTTTCTAAAATATATTTGATTATTTAAATACCATTTTACTCTTTATATCCAAAGGAATTATTTCCTTGGAATTTATTTTTCATGAATCACCCTCTAAATGTTTTTATAAAATATTCTTTTGGTGTGATTGAATTTTTAGGTATCAACCATTTACATTATTGATATGAATTTGGTTGATTCCATCTAGAAATATTGCGAAAGTAATTTTATTTCCATGTGTTATGTATGATATAATCAATTAATTATTTTAAGTGGCACAAATATGTATGGATGATTTATTGGAGGGTTATTACATTTCCCTCAAGTTCATTGGTTGATGTTTTATATATCATGAGATAATGATTTTTGTGTGTGTAATTTTGGTTAAGATTTGTTCAAAAGGTTGTGTGTGGGTATAATTGTGGTTTAATCTATACACAAAAGGTTATGCATGGATATAATTGTAGTTTAAGCTATAGTAAAAAGATTTTTCATGGGTAATATTGTGGTGAATTTTTTCTCAAATTATTTTTCTTATACATGATTGCATATAGATTTTTTACATGACTGTGTATGGATATGATTGCATATAGATTTGGTCACATGATTATGCATGGAAATGATAATATATGGCTTTGTTCATATAATTTTTTTGTGGGAAGGATTGTATATGGACTTTTAACATGACTGTTCATGAAAATGATCGCATATGGCTTTGTTCATATGATTGTGTATTGACATGATCACATATGGACTTGTTAACATGATGGTTAATGGACATGATCATGTATCCCGTTTCTCAAAAGATTGTTTGTAAAAATTATCAAATTATTATTCATTTTGAATGTCATGAATTATGATATTTATTCCAAATTTCTATGTCATATTCCTATCATTATGCTTTATGGTTTATGATTATCAACTCACACCCTTATACAATGGTACATGTTTGTTCATTTATAATTACATATATTTTTATCCTGAATTATGGATAAATATTATTGTTACATGTTATTTTGTTAAGATATTTATCTCACACACAAGTTTTATCATATTATTTTGATATATACCTTGATTACATGGTGATATTTCTCCTTTAAAAATTATTTGAGATAACCCATTTCTTACATTTTGTTTCCCCTGGTTACAAAGATGAGTATAATATAGGATATTTCTAGAGGTGGATCTAGTGTGGTTTGAATATGAATAAATTTTCACAAGTATCTTAAAATAATTTTATTATGTAGAAGATATTTAAGGACATTAAACCTTCCATTTTTTGGATTGTGTGATTATTGTGAGATGTAATTCAAGGACCCAAACTTTAATAAATAAAATTCTATTTTTGATTTAATTAAATGTCTTATTATGTATAATGGTTATAGAAAAAACATGCACTTCTTTGGTTTTGTTTTATCTCATCTAATTTAAAATAATTTTTTTCATAAAAACCATTAATAATATATCCATTGAATAGTGATAAAATGATCAGTATAAAAATAGGGTTTATATAAATCCAATTGACATAAACAAAAGAAATGATGGTCACAAACTGTAGGATCATACCCTAAAAATCCCATTTATCAAAGTTTCCAAGGAGATATAATCAATGAGATCTTCCATTTACTAGTCCAAAGTTGAAATCCAACTATTAAAGTATGATATAAACAGTTTATAGGATATTTCCAAGCTCATCATGATCACAACCCAAACCATGTACGTCGAACCACCCCAATAAAATATCACCATCACACACCTTACCCTCAAAGAATTTTTTGGTATAATAAACAGATATGTATCAATAAAATAAAAACATTTATAATTATATTTTATTTTCAATTTAATATTAATTATATTTATTCTTATTTTTTTTACATGATAAATGATTTTTTATAGGATAAAACAAAAATTGTATTTTTGAGTAATATGAGATTTCCAATAGAACATTCCTTTTGATGAATTAATAAATTTTTGAAATAAATGATATTTTAATAAAATATTATTATTAAATTATATTTATTAATTATATTTGATAATATAATTTTAGAAAGTCAAAAATAAATTTTATAAGGTATTAACCAAAGTTATTGTTAGAAAACCCACTGTTTCTCAATAAATGTAAATTATTATTTTAAAAGTAAAAATTCACATATTTAGAAAATTATTTTGATAAAACAAATATTTTTTTGGAATTATAACATCTAAATTATCCAATGGTGATTTTTTCATAATTTTCTGAGATAGAAAAATGTTTGGGGAAAATTAAATACGATATAAAAATAAGTTGTGTATTATGACATCATAATGATGTAAAAGTGATATAATAAATACAATTAATGGAATACATGACCAAATATATGTTTTACCTTAAAAATAATGTTATTTTTGAGGTTATTTGATTAATTTTATAATGCCTTTATGAATCCTCCGAAACCTATATTATATTTTATGATTTAAAATCAATTCTTTATAAACATGAATCAATTCCACATCACCAAGGGTAATATTTTAATATGTTATTCCTTTGGAATTAAATAGTAAAGAAAAAATCATCTTTATTAGAAACCATTGTAAAATTTGTGGTTTTTAATACATTATTAGAATAATACCGAAACCTATGTTTAAGAAATAATAAAAAACTCCCCTCTATTTTCTTATATAAATCCATCTAATATCCACTTAATCTTCCTTAAAAAACCTTGTATCATGTCATTAATCTACTATACCCTCTCTATTGTCCTTACAAGGTTACCCCAATCACTCAATATGCTCCTCCCAAGATTTTGAATAACCCTTTGAAGGTAAAGGATCCTTTTCTTCTCCTCTTTATTGAATCGTATTCTTCATCTTATGTCTTTTATTTCTAATTCATAATATTGGTATATGTTTTTACATTCCCCTTTTACTGTAAAGTTGACTTTAAAAGAATGATATACCCTTTTTTATCTCATTAAACCATTTTATGAACCTTTAAGTACCACCGTTATGCTACCAAAATGTCACTACAATTATTTCCTTGCCAAACCTTTTTATTGTGAATACTATCACTATTTTCACTCAAGGGTATTCACCTAGACATAATTATACTCCTTTGATTCTGGTCTGTCATTAATGAAATCTACACTCCTTTATCATTGAATTATGTATGATTAAATATGATTATATATTGAATGTTATATATGGAATACTTATACATGAACATGATATAAAAGAGATAGGTGTGCCAAGAATTATATAGTGATCCAATGCATTGGGTTACTTGTTAGTCTCATGATACATAATTCATGGGATTATGGAGTGAACCTAATTCATTATGGTACTTTTTTCACCATTTTATGATGTATTGGAGGTTATCCTTTCCCTATGTTTATTATGACTTGTTTAAAGTTGTTTCCAATTTCCTATGTTTCCCTTATGTTGTCATTATATATCATGCCTCCTAATTCATGTTTATGATTCTCACCACTTTTTATGTCCCATTGAAATTACTATTCTCTAAAATGTAATACATTATTCATGTTATTCCTTGTTAATTCCCTTATTGTGATTTATAGATCACCCCTTTATTATGTATGTCCCTAGGTTATCCCATGCAGTTTTAAGTATGATGGAATATTATGAGCATGTTTTGGATGTTTTTAATAATGGTTATGTACCCCTATTTTATATTGTTATGTAATATACTTAATTACCCAAAGAAACTATACTTATAGATCTTCTGGGTTTTATTATGCGTAATTTATTGTAATAAATAATTAATTAAGGTGTAATAAAGACAATGGGTTTCTTATTTGGAATCAAATGAATGTTTAGTTATTTTTGGAATTCGGATTAAAAAATTATGTATAATTCCTTAGGTATAATACTAAACATAAGAATACATCCCTATTTTTTTAAATTATGGATTAAGTGGTTTATAAGAAAATAAATTCTTGTCTAGATACTATAAGTGAATCTGGATCTAGAAAAAATGTACCTAGGTGTAAAACCTGAACACACCACATTGATCTTGAATCAATTAGTAATTAGTTCATGAAAAGGGTCCATTCTATACGCCTAGTTTTAAAATCATGTTGGATATGACTCGGTAATTTAATAATCTCTTTATGAACCATTATTAATGGTATAAAAATGTTCGTAAGTGTCTATGTTAGAAAATAGAACATGGATAACATATATTTAACCCCAAACATTCAAAAGTAAAGAAAATACATGTCATTTATATGTTATGTATTTAATGTTATTAGGTTATATTTTATTTGTTTAATAGTTTAAAATTACCCATCCCTAATTTTCCTTTTATTCTATCTAATGACTAAAAATTGGAGGAACTGAGTAAAAAACCAATGTGAAGGACAATGTGATGACTATCCAAACGTGATTCCTAACCTGATGGGAGTAGGAATCTTGAACATTATAATGATACTCTATCAGTTTATCCTAGTTCTAAATATAATCATAAATTAGGTGGAACACATAAACACCCATAAGAAAAAAAAATCTTCTATTGACAACTTTATGTGATAAAGGCCTCCAACATTCAATGGATTATCTAATCCCTTAATCATAAAACTATGGATCAACTCCATTGAGAAAATCTTCTCCATCCTTCAATGTTTTGAGAATGATAAGGTTATAATATATGTTTATCATATGGATGTATAAGGTGATCCATGGTGGAAATTTATCAGGAATATAAAGCATTAGGAAGCGATCAAAGCCATGGGGTGGAAGGAATTCCCGAAAATGTTTTTCAAAAAATATTTTCCTTGTACTCTCAAACTTAAAATAGAACGAAATTTTATTTTCCTAAATAAAAAGGATGATGAATCCATTAAGGTTTATGAGAAAAACTTCACAAGACTTTCAAAATATGTCTTAGAATTTTTCATTACCCATGAATTCAAATTTGACCACTTCTTTGGTGGGATAAAGTTGAGCCTAAGAAAATACCCAACGATCCATGACATTGATAACTATGATGAAGTTTTCTGATGTTCTATCTATTTCAAATTGGAGATCACCAAATATGATGGATTTCATGGGGATAATAAGCATAAAGTAGAGTTTAATTTAGTAAGTGTGATAGATAAATATAATGATATTATGGAATTTCAACATCCCACTTGTAAAAAGTGTGGAAATAAGGACCTAGGAAATTGCCTGAATGGGTCGGAAAAATTATTTATGCAAAGAAAGTAAGGGAACCTAGATAGTAATTTTCTATGGGAGAATCACAGAAATTTAATGGAAGAGAGGAATCATCTATTCAAATCTCATCCTTTTGTCCATTGTTTCAACTATAATAAATAAGAGACCATTTAAAGCCAATGCACTAATCCAAGGGTGTTTTGAGATAATCGGTGCCAACAACCTCCAAGAAAGAAAGGGTTTTCTTATTTCATTACAACCACCAAGGTATATCCATAAAATGTAGTCATGATAGATATGATAATTATTAATTAAATAATAGATAACATACTTTTATATTATGGTTATATTCATTCCTTTGTATCATTATAGTTTAGCATAACTTTTGAAACACCACCACAAATTATGGAAGTAGAACTGTTGGTGAAAATGGAAAATTAGGACATTATTGAATCTCAATAATATAACACCTCCCCTAATAAATTTTGTGGGATTAAATTACTAGTGAAACTTGTGATATTAACTTTAGTGGAATTCAATTCAACTCAAGGTATATATTTGATTTCTTTATATAGAGCCAACATAATCTTCTGTGAGGTAGAAATCAAACTCCATATCATGAATCTTCCTCAAATTCTATACAAGTGAAAGGAGGAGGATGAATATTATTTATTACCAACATCTCAAGAATGGATATTATTGATCTATGAAAAAGTTTATCCAGATAAAATGATTTATTCTTAGGAAAGTATTATTCTTCAATGAATGCCCATTGTGAGGGAATACTCTAACATGCTTACTGAATAATTTATTAGTCTTCCTCATAGCTGAGATCTTTAATTTTCAATCGAGATTATACCAAAGGTGTTGCCATTATCTAAGAATATATATAGAATGGATGTTGTGGAACTTGAGGATCATAATAAACAACTACAAGAGAATCTAGATAAAGGGTTCATACACCCAAGTGCTTCACCTTGGGGTGCACTAGTCTTTTTCATGATGAAGAAGGATTGGTAAAAACTCCATTTCCTTGATTATAGTGAGATCAATAAAATCACAATAAATAAAAATTATCCTCCTATACATGTTTTTTACTTTTTTAGATCAGCTATGCAGGGCCAAATAATTCTCTAAGGTAGATATTTAGTTGGGGTATTTTGAATTAAGGGAGAATAATGAGTATATTCTCAAGACTGCTTTTCAAACAAGGTATGAGAACTATGATTTCATAGTAATTCCAATAAAACTCACTACTTCTCCATAAATAATCATGGACATGAGGAATAGTCTTTAGAGATTACCTCAATTTTTTTGATAGTATTTGTAGAAGATATTATAATATACTATAAAATTTGGTAGGATCATGAGAAGTATCTGATAACTGTGATAAATCCCTTATGAAAGGATTATCTTTATACAATATACAATAAATTTGAGTTATAGTTAAAGGAATTATCATTCTTAGGGAATATTATCTTAACTGATGGGGAATATTATCACAAGTAATGAGATATTTGTAGAACCTTCAAAGATAAAGGTAATTGAAGGATGGTTGAGGCCAACATCTATGATAGAAATCCATAGCTTCCTTAGACCAAATGGGTACTAAGATTGATTTGTGATAAATTTATCTTGGTATTAAAACATTTTAAAAAATATAAATTGAAAGGGAGTCACATTTGGTTAGAATAATAAATGTGAATAGAGCTATAAAAAGTTTAAAAAGAGTCTTATCACTACACCTGTACTTATGCTACCCTCAAGTGGGGAAATTTTCATGGTATTCAAGGATGATTTGAATATGGTATTGAGCTATGAAATAATGAATAATGAAAAAGTAATATCCTATTCCATAATAAAATTGAATGTTCATGAAAAAACTACCCAATACATGATCCGTAGTTAGATGTTGTGATCTTAAAAATGAAAATATGATGACATTATCTCTTTGGGGGGAAGTGTGAAATATATATGAATTATAAGAGCCTCATGTATATATTCCCATAGAAAGAGATAAATATGAACCCGAGAAGATGGTTAGAGCTGGTTAAGGACTATGAATTCTCAATCCACTACCATCACAAGAATGAATATAAAGTGTTATATTCTCTGAGTAGAAGGAATTGAAAATTTTTATCATTGATGAGAATCAACAAGGATCCGATCATCTTAAATATGAAAAGGATGGACATGAGATTCATAAAGGAAGGAATATAATCAATCCTCCCACAAATTATTTTTCAACCATCCTATTTGGAGAAGATAAAGGATGATAAAATATATGATGTGAAAACTTCAAAGTAGGTGAAAGATATAAGAAAATGTAAAGCCTTAGAGCTCAAAATTATTTAAGAAGAAGTTGTAAGATTTGGTTCAAAACAATGTCTACCATCAAATACTGAGTTAAAGAAGGAGTTGTTGGATGATGCATATAGCTTTAATTTCTCCATCCATATAGAGAGAAAAAATATGCATTGAGATATCTGAGGTAACTATTGGTGGAAAATATGATAAATTATATCATGAAATATACATCAAGGTATCTTGTATGTTAGCAATTGAAGGCCGAAAGGATAAATATAAGGGGATGATGTAATAATTACCCATACCTACATGAAAATGGGAAAAGACAAGTATAGAATTTTTCATTGGTCTTATAAATATATCAGTTGTAAATAAATCTATATGGGTTTTGGTGGATCATCATAAAAATTATGATAAATTTATTTCAATTCAAGAATACTTCTAACTTGGTCAACTTGCACAAATTTACATTAGAGTAGTGGTGAGACTACATGGAATACCACTTTCGATTGTATCAAATCGAAATCCTTGATTTACCTCCACGTTATGGAAGAGTATCCAATATGATATAAATACCGATTTTATCTTTAGAACATATTATCACCCTCAAACTAATGGACCATATGACCAAACTATTTGGAAAATCTAGGACATGCCGAGAGCATTCACAATTGTGTTCAAAGGAGGATGAGATCAACATATTCCTCTAGTAAAGTTCACATGAAATAATAGTTTCCAATGAAGCATAAAAATGCTTCCATATAAAGCATATTATGGGAAGAGGTGAAAAACACATGCATGTTGGGATGAAGTTGGTAAACACAAAAAGCTGGGTCCTAAAATGGTCAAGGAAATGGTGGAAAAGGTCAAGATCATTCAGAAGCATATCAGGGCTACTCAAAGTAAAAAAAACTATTTTTAAAATAATGGAAGATTACTACTGTTTTGAGGTTAAATATATGGTATTACAACTCATATCTCCATGGAATAAAGTCATGAGATTTGGGAATAGGGGATAGATTAGTTCAAGATACATCAGTCTCTTTGAGATACTTGATCGCATCAGAGTGGTGTCCTATCAACTAGCACTCAAACCTAACTTATATCAAGTACATGATGTGTTCCATGTATCCCTCTTATGGAAGTACATACAAAACCCATCAAATGTGAAGAATTCATAGGTGGTACCATTATAGAATGTTATTTCATATGAGAAGCAGTTAGTGAAGATCTTATATCATAGAGGAAAAGTTCAATTATTTATGAAAATCCACCTAGTCAAAGTGATATATAGAAACCAAAAGTTTTAATAATTGATGTTGGAACCAGAGGTGGTGATGAAAAAATTACCCACATCTGTTTTAGTGTGTGAAATTCAAATTTCAAGGGTAAAATTTTTGAAGAGGGGAAGATTGAAACGAATAAAACTTTTATATATAAAATTCCATTTATGATTTAATTAAATGGATTATTATGTATTATGGTTATAGAAAAAATATTAAATTATTTGGTTTTATTATATCCTATTAGACTTAAAATACCATTTTGAATCATAACAATTGATAATATAACTTTTGAATAGTGATCATATGATTAGTATAAATACAAGGTTTTGATAAATCCAATTGACACCGACAATGGAAGTGATGGCCTCAACCAGTAGGATCATACCCTATGAATCCCATTTATTTGAGGTTCTAAGGGAGATATCATAACTAACCTTTTCCCTTGACCAATCCCAAACAGATATCTAACAACTAAATCATGACCAAAACCATTTACGATAGAACTTAATTCTCATTGATATCACATCCCAAATCACCTACGCCGAACCACCCCATGAAAATCTCACCATCAAACACCTTACCATTAGAGAGTTTGATGTTGTAATAAATAAATAAATAAATATATATAAATTCCTTATAAATATGAGTATGTATATTTTATTTTCAATAGAATAATAAATATATTTTCTTCTAATTTTTGTTACATTATAAATGATTTTGATTTTGATATTATAAAACACAAGTTGTATTTTGGGGTAGTATGAAATTTCAAATTAGACATTACATTTGATGAATTAATATGTTTTTGAAATAAACTAAATTTAAAAAAAAATTATTATTAAATAATATTTATTATGTGCTGTTGATAATATAATTTTATGAAGTAAAAAATAATTTTTATAATGGTTTGAAAACGATTATTGTCAAAAAACCTAAAATTTATCAATAAAGGTAAATTATTAATTTAAAAATGAAAATTCACATATTTAGAATTTTTTTTGGATAAAATAATTTTTTTTGGAATCAGAACATCAAAATTATATGACAATTAATTTTTCATAATTTTCTAAGACAGTCAACTTTTTGGGTAAACATTAAATACATTGTAAATATACGGTATGTATCATGACATTATAATGACCCAAAAGAAATGAAATAAATACTATTAAGCCTATATGTGTCTAAATAAATGTTTTAACTTTAATATAATGGGATGTTTATGTTATTTGATTAATTTGATAAAGCCTTTAAGAATCCTCCAAAAGCTATATTATATTTTATGATTTTAAAACAATTTTTTTTATCAACATGAATCACTTTCACATCACAAATGGAAATAGTTTAAAAATGTTAACCATTGGAAATGAAAAATAAGGAAAAAATACTATTTATTAGAAACCATGGGATGTTTTTTGTTTTTGATTAAATTGTTACATAGAGTCTAAAACCTATGTTTGGGAAATAATAAAGAAATACACTCTGTTTTCCTATAGAAAACCATCTAGGATCCACTTAATATTTACTAAAAACTTTTTATAACATACATACTCTACCATATACTTTCTAGATTCCACCAAATGACCCCAATATCTCAATAAGATCTTCCCAAGCTTTTGGAATCACCCGCTCAAGGTAAGGGATCATTTCCTTCTCCTCTTTATTCAAGAATCTTCTTCATTTTATATATTTTATTTCTAATTCATAAAGTTGCTATATGTTTTTCTATGTCCCTATTACTATCCATTAAATTTATAAAATATTCGAGACCCCTTTATCTATCATTAAACAATTTTATGAACCTTTAAGTATCATGGTTATGTTGTCAAAATATCGTTGCGATTTTTTCCCATGACAAACCTTTTCATTGTGAATAGTATTGTTATTTATAATCAGGTATTCAATTAAATGCACCTATAATAATATAATTGTGTACATACACGAATTTATTCCACCCTCCTTGATCATGGAATTACATATGATGAAATATGATCCTATATTGAATGTTCAATACACCACACTTATGCATGTACATGATATTAAAGCAATGGGTGCACCTAGAATTATATATCACTCCAATTAGTTGAGTAATGTTTTAGTCTTAAGATAACTCATAAAAGGGATTAGGGAGTAAGAATAATCCATCATGATACTTTTTCTAGCATGTTAGATGTATTGGTGGTTAGCCTTGAACTATGTTTAAGATGTCATGTTTAATGTCGTTCCACTTTCCCCTGTTTCCTTTATATTATCATGCTATAACATTCCTCCTTATTCAAGATTATAATTCTCAAAACTTTTTATCTCCCATTTTAATTTCTATCCTCTAACACATAATTATTTCTTCATGTTATTCCATGTGTATTCCCTTACTGGGATTTATATCTCACACCTATGTCCCCAGGTTATCACATGTTGTTTTATGTATGATGAATATTATGATCATGTTAAGGAAGTTATGAGTAATGGAAATGTGCACCCTATATTAAGATGTTATGTAGTTTACCTAATTATGAAAATAAACTAGAATTATTGATATTTTGGGTAATATTATGTGTAATATTTTTTAATAAATCCTTAATTAATATGTAATAAAGACAAGGGTGGTCATAGTTGGTATCAAAGGAAACCTTATTTATGTTTGGGATTGGGATTAGAAAATTCCAGAGAAAGAATTAGGGATAATAATAAATAAGAGACATACCTAAATATTGGTAAAGTATAAAGTAAGTGGTTTACAAGAAAATACATCCCAATCTATATAATACAAGTGAATGTGGCTCTGGTATAAATGTACGTAGGGGAAAAATTAAAAAACACCGCATTGAGCTAGAACCAATTGAGAACTGGTGCTTGACAATGGACCTTATAGTGTATCTATTTTGATAGTAATAGGGTATATTATTTGTTAAATTCAAAATATCATTATGAACCATTATTAAGTGAAATTTAATGTCTAAAAATGTCTATATTAGAAAATAGAACATGGTTAAAATAGATTGAATCCTATAAATTAATAATTTATGAAAATATATGTCCTTTATAAGTTACAGCTTTAATGTTATTGGATCACGATTTATGTGTTTAATTTTTTCAAAGTAATCATTACTAATTTTCCATTTGTTTTACCCAATGTCTAGAAATATGAAAAACCGTGTAAACATCCAATGTCAAGGTCATGTGATGACTTCCCAAATTAGATGGTGAACCAGATGGGAGAATGAATTGAAAACATTATTATAATACTCTATTATTTGACACTAGTGTTTAATTGAATATTAAATTAGGAGGAATTACCAACCCCCCTAATAATGAACAAGATGCTATTAGGGACTTTATGTAACAAAGGCCTCATAATTGCAGTGGATCATCCAAAACCTTAATCATGGAATGATTGGTCAACTTCATTGGGAAGATCTTCTATATCCTTCAATGTTATGATAAAGACAAGGTTATACTGTCTATTTATTATATGGAGGTATAAGATTATTAGTGGTTGAAATTGATCATATACACAAAACCTTAGGACGAGATTGAAGCAATGGGGTATAAAGAATTCTAGAAATTTTTTTTCAATAAATATTTTCCTCACACCCTTTGACTTGAAATAGAAAGGGATTTCGATGAGATAAATAAAAATGATGTTGAATCTATTTGGGAGTGTGAGGAAAAAATCACTAGACATTCATGAGACACCATCATCTTTGGGACTACCCCTGAATTCAAAGTCGAACACCACTTTGGTGGGATAAAACTGATCCTATGAAAATCCTAGGAGATTTGAGACTTTGATAGTTATGAGGAAATTATTTGATGCTCCCTCAAAGTTTAAATTGATATCAACAAATATGAATGGTCTCATGGGGATAATATGAAGAAAGTGGAATTTAATTCCGGTGATGTGATCGAGAAATCTAATGGTGGTAATAAATTTAAACATCCAAATTATAAAAAATGTGAAATGTGGAACCTAGAAAATTGTCTAAAGGGGACGAGGAAATTTGTTAGGTATAGGAAGTAAGGGAACTTAACTATAGATTTCTAACTAGATAATCCCACCAAAGTAATGTAGGAGATTAATCATCCAATAAAACCTCATCCTTTTTTCCAATGTTTTACCTACAAGGAACAATGGAACTTTTCAAACCAATCTAATAAACCAAGGGTAGACAGAGATAATTTATCCAAAAAACCTCCATAGTAGAAAGGGAATACTTATTCCATTACAACCGCTATGGTGTATCATAATAATGATGTGGTGACAGGTACCACTACCATAAATTTAGGCTATAGCCATGGTTTGGAATCGTGGCTATAAGTCCAAAAACCATGTCTATAGGTGATAGACATAGTTTAATGAACTATGTATAATACTAGAGTGGCTATTGGGAAAGGCCTATAGCCACATTTTCAAACCATGGATAAAGCCCTATAGTTGCGGTTAAAACTGTGGCTAAAGTCCTATAGCCACTGTTCAAACCGTGGATAAAGTCCTATAGCCACGCTTTGAAACCATGGTAGAAGATTAAGCCACAAAGGGTTTATAGCCATGGTTTGAAACTATGGCTATAGAAATTCCAAATTCATAAAAAAATATTCCCTCCCACCCCCTACAAAGCCCACCCCCACTCCCCTTGTAGTAGCCCACCCTGCAAAGCCCCCCACTACCCCTACATCCCCTTCCCCTGAAAATCCCACCCTCCACTCCCCCTTGATATCCCCCTACCTGAAAAAACACCCCTCTATTCTAGATATACCCCCTTCTTGGATATACCCCCCTTCTTCCTGGATAGACCCCCCTCCCTGGACAGAACCCACCCCTGTACACCTCCTCCCCCTACAGACCCCTTTCACCCATGCACCCCCCACAGACTCCCCTTGAACCCCCTCTACACCCCACCCTCCTTCCTGGACATACCCCCTACTTCTTGGAGAGACCCCTCCCTGTTGGGAAGACTCCCTTGCTCCCCCTCCCCTCCTTCATGGTTAGACTCCCTTTTTCCTGGATAGACCCCCTCCTTCATTGAAAGAACCCCTGACTCTACACCCCATCATTCCTAGAAATAACCCCTCCATCCTATACACCCCTCCATAATGGACACCCCTCCTAGACACCCCCTTCTGAACACCCCCTCCTAGACACCCCCTCCCCCTAGAACCCCCTCATAGAAACCCCCTTCCTAGACAACCCCTCCTGGAAACCCCCCTCCTGGACAACCCCCTCCCTCCTAGACACCCCATTGGACACCCCTCCCTCCTAGACACCCCCTCCAAACAACCCCTACCTCATGGACACCCCTTAGACATCCCCCTCGACACCCCTCCCAGAAAACCCCATCCCTCCTTTACACCCCTCCCTCTTCGACACCCCCCTCTTTTAGTGATTAGGTATATTCTCATGTGATGAGATGAGACCAGATCCTAGACATAAGGTTGTACCCTAAAACATTGGGTATTGTTCAAGACGTCAAGAAAAACAATAACATTTTTATTATTATTTAGATGGTGTATATAGAACATTGAGATAAGATAATATAATGGAGCTAATGTAGGTATGGTCAGACATAATGGTTTTATAGGTATCAAATTGATGTTCAACTAGTGCATGAAACATGTTGAATGTTGTGATTGCTGGGTTAAAAAATTATGATCTAGTGATAATATTTATTTACATTAATTTTTTTCTTCATTCATACAGATTAATATTTCAGTGTATATTAGAGGTGAATAGTGAGACCCTACAAAATTATTCATTCACACCTTACACAATAAACTTAGTGGGAATGTAGATATTCTGTTACATTTGAGGTTTATCAGAGGATTTGAAATGGATAAGGATTTTTCAGTCAATGTGGTTTTGGATAACGGTATGGGATGATCCCAGACCATGGATTTAGATATAAATACTTATTTTTATTCCTATTTAAATTTAAAATATGTGATTATTACTTCATGTGATTAGTTTCATAGGACCCGGAGTGTTGAGGCATCATGTTGGGGACACAGATCATCCCATAAGGTCTAGGTTAGAGGAGACATTGGGTAGTGACTCTACTAATGAGTGATGAGTGGAGGATGGTATTAATGGGAAGATGCTGGGATGGGTTTGGAAGGCCTTGTGGAAACATTGATGGGTAATATGTGACATATTGTGAAAAGGGGTAGGCCTTGAGTGACTAGAACCGTGTGATCATTTCGAGCGATGTGTGACAGGATGGAGAACTGTGTTATTAATGTGACTTCCCTAGAGCCTACTGGGATGATTTTTTGTACTGGTGACCTCCCTAGAGTCTGTGGGGATGGGTTGGTGTGTTAGTGATATCCCTAGAGTCTATAGGGATGGGATAGTCTCCCTCGAGTTATAAGGATGGTTCAGTGAGATTTGTGGAACTTTCCTTATATTAGATTGGGTAAAGGACTACATAAGGGGTTGGGTCTTGGTATAATGTGAGATAAGACCAATGGATCCCGTCTTGAGAGATAGGGTAGTGCATTGATATTTGGATGCATGAACATTATCGGTTCCTTTGGGTAATGGGTCAAGATTTGGATGCCACCCTACCTCGAGTCTTTTGGAATGAGATGGGAATAAGTGAAATGGAAAAAGATGAGGCAACGAGGTGCAATTTTGGAATGGCAATAAAGCAAGAATTATCGAGTGTTGTGGTATCCTGGCTAACAAGTTCCTCACAATTTAAACACTCAAGGAAAGGTTTTACACCATGATAAGCCATTTCATCAAAATCATTCTATCTACTTTATCAAAACATGGAAATTGGATTAAAAGTGGAATAAAAACACTTAGAATGTTCGATGATCAATAGGGAAATTACCTACTTGGGTAATCCCTTATACAAAGCAAGTAAAACACTTAGGGGGTGTTTGGTTATAATTGGACATTTACCACTTTCCCTTAAGACATTTCAAAAGTTGAGTGCAAGTCACCATGAATAAGTACCCCTATTTATTTCATGCCATCAAATTAAACTTTATAAAGGAGGCATAACTGTTGCATAATTCACTAGATGAGGTATTACCTTTAATGTGCCTAGTTATCCTTGTCTGGTTCCATTTAACTCATTCAATTCATTAAAACATGGAAACTCCCTTTATAAGATCCAGGGGGTCACTTAGTGTTTACTTGGTCATTACAACACTTGCATACTTGGGAAATTCCATCTTAAAAGTCTAACAACATTTAAAGGGTGTTTTGGTTCAAACAACATTTTAATAAAAATAAGGAAACCCCCTTCAGGGATGTAAAAAGAACCAAGTATGCTGTGTTCTTTATGAAAAACAATGACATCAAGTATAAGGAAAACATCAATGCAATAATGTCAAGAAAACTATATAAGCATAAACTACCACGAGGAGTTTTTTCAAATAGTTCACCTCTATTAGAAGGGTTTTATTAAAAAAACCTGACATTATTATCAAACAAAACAATTATCTTAACTAACACTTGATCAAGAATTTCAATTTAATATAAAAAAGAAAAATTAAGAAGGAAGCTAAATGCAATTTAAAACATTATTGAATTAAAGAGGCTAAGAGATGTACCCTACCTCAAAGGAGTCAAGCCACACTCAGCGCTTGAAACTTTTATCATTGAAAACTCTAAGTTTCTCCATCCATCTTTCATGCGTATTCACCTTTTCATATACATAAAGATTCCCTAACCCCTATGTACATGTCTTCATGGCCTTGAACATGCACAAGAGGATCCTTATATATATTCTCACATGCATAAGCCCATTATCACCCACACACATATGAATTTTCCATATATATACATAAGAAAACCTAGCACCTTATATGTAATCACACTTCTATAAGAGAATATACATATAATGTGATAACTTATTATATATATGCTTACCTATTTCATACGCGATGAGTCTCATTTGACTCCAGTGACTTGAAACTGCCTCAATGATAATCAACATGCTATAATAAAATTACCAAGGGATATAAAATTACACAACCCAAAATTATAAACTAAGAGGAATAAAAAAATATAGAAAAAACTCACCTTAAACTATTGGTGGTGAACCAAATCGGGCATAACCAATTCACCTTCGGTGGCAGTTTCCGCAACACACATGAACAAGTCCCATGAGGCTTCAACAAAATGCCAGTGATATAATGAATCATCATTAATTGAACCTAAAAATTAAAGTGGGAGGAGCATGATTGTTGAGAAAGGAAATAATAGAACAAGTGATGATGAATAGTTTTTTATGTAAGTGAATGAACCATAAAGACCAAGTGAATACCATAGGGGTTCTATCTAGTCTAGACTAACTAAAATCATGAATTCTACAACTCCAATTTTGTAACATGATGTTCCAATACCGACATGAACCTGGTAAGAATTAATAGATACATTAAAACTATTATAATGGTTAGATCAATGAAAAATATATAAGAAAAATAGCATGCAAAAATTGGGTGAAACATACATGAATCAAGATGTAGTACTCTAAGGATTAAGTGGTTGGATAAACTGTTATAATGCTTCTATAATCTATCTTACAACACAACCAGAGAAAATAATTCACCTATTATAAAATACATGAACTCTTAGAGTCAATTCTACTCATAAAAAAGAATAAAATATTGATATTTTCCACCTAAAATCCATTAGTGTGATTACATAAAAGATAAAAATAATATTCAACGATCTAGAATTTCAGTCTATATGAACCATCCAATCCATATAACCCCACCAACACCCCATCACTTTGAATAAATCCTACTCTAGGATATGAGTAACATCAAGTGAAAAAATAATATTGTATATGAATGTCAACCCCCCCTCCCTACACCAGATCCCCCACCCCCACCCTAGACCATCACCCCCATGCACCCCCACCCCCACCCCACCCCCCATGCACCAGCCCCCTCCCCCAAACATCACCCCTATCCACTAGACCCAAACCACACAACCCCCAACCACCATCTCCCACCACACCCCCTACACCATCCCCTTCCCCCTACACCAGCACCCCCACCCCTCTGCACCCCCAATTCACCTGCCCCCCCGCACTAGCTTATTTACAAATAAATAATATATCCTTTTTTAAAACAAGAAATGATCTTATGGACCAAAAATAATAATTTATAACTCAATCCATAAATAAAAACATTCTTTAAAAATCTCATTAAAATAATGAAATGTGTAATTTTAGATTCATTGGAAACCCAACTATTTATTCTTTTTTTTTTCTCGAAATCATTTCTCAATATCCATTTCAAAACAAAAAAAATCATTTAAATAAAACACACTTCTCAAACCATTTATAAACCAGTTTAAAATAAAACCAACCCCACAAACTAACAAATGGAATAAACACAATAAGAACCAAGATATCAATGGAGAAAAGTAAAATAACCCACAACCTAGTCATGGTGTCATGTAACTAAATCAAATCCATGGGAAAAAACTAGGTATAAGTGTCAGGTTCCTCTAAATCAACCTTAATAGGATCAACACACCATGGGAAACTTACTAGGATCTAACATGAATGATACTGAACCTAGTTTTCTGGGTCACTATCTTTAGGGGGGGCCTATGTGAAACTAAAACACCCCATATGGCCTATCCCTATGAGGTTCCTTCCGAGTACAATATAAGCCCTGAGGATAATATACCTTTCCTATAGAAATAACTAGCCTATGAACCCTAATTTACTATAAGACACATCAAAACATTCTACATAGTTACCCAGGGTTCATACAATATCAATAAATTAAGGTGAGAAAAATGAATGAATCACAAGATCATCAAATAAATCAACATTTTAAGAAAAAATCAATAAACCTTGTCTCACCTCTAATAAACTATCATTAAATATACCTTTTCATATTTATGAATAATAATTAACAATAATAAATATCCTTAGTAGATCTATAATCCATAAAGAGAATAATATAAACCAAGGGAATCAACACTGGGGTTATCCATAACATCAATAAAATTCATTTATAAATTACCAAATGGTATGTACAAAAGTTTTTTGTGGATTTGAAGAAATTTCATTTCCATATGAAATCTCATTTTTGGAGAAATTATTTATAAATGATTTGAAAATGATATTTTCCCAGGAAAATTACATAAAACATTGGAAACAGTCACAAAGACCATGAAAGTATTAAAATAATAGAAAACAAGGGACAACCCCCTTATTTTTATAAATCAATTCTTTAAATCACCCAAATCATCCCCTATTAAGACGTAATAAGTTTCAAACACCATTTTAAAATAATTAAATTCCTTTGAAATATCCACTCGAGTTTTTTCACAAACACTTGTCATGAAATAACTCCATTTCTAGTATAGAAAGTATTTTCAAACAATTTAAAATCCCTCATGGGTATCACCTATAGGTATATTTTGTAAAGAATAACATTTTACAACATTCAAGCTACTCATGGAATGAAATGTAAAGAATGATGAGTATAGGGAGGTAAAAGGGAGGAGATATAATTTACAGGGAGATGCGGTGGTAATGGTTGTATAGCCAGAAGACTACATGGGAGTTCAGTGAGCCTCTTTGGAGTGGTCTAGTTAATTAAGTATTGGTTTCCCTAGGAAAATGAAGACGAGGTAATGGAACTTCATTTGTAATTTTTCATCATTTATGTCAGTGCATTATAGGTTGATTCGAT
Source organism: Viscum album (assembly GCA_963277665.1). Lineage (NCBI taxonomy): Eukaryota > Viridiplantae > Streptophyta > Magnoliopsida > Santalales > Viscaceae > Viscum > Viscum album. The sequence continues at coordinate 1,571,680,772 of OY728126.1, forward strand.
ATTTTTTTGGGTCATCTTCTCCACCATAAAACGATTTCACTAAAAAAATTTAGATTCCATGCAGGAGTACATGCATAAGAAAAACATGGTTAATATTTCATGAAAGATCAAGTAATGTATGATGTGGTGAAGTAAAATCAATAAAATATTGATTTTCATGTACTTTTTCAAGAAAAAAAGCATGTTATGCAATAAACTACAAGGGAATGAGTATGCATTATGCATCAATGAAAATATAGTAGGTGTTGGTTTTCTTACAAAGTAAATACACGATGCACAAATTTGGTACATATAAATCTCTATGAAAACATGTAGCATGTGATGCACCTTTCCATTCAACATTTTCTATAAAAACCACCTGCACATATTTTTAAATTATGGAATGATATTTGGTAGATATTAATGAAAGTGAAGATCATTTTCTTTGAATGAGATGCATATTTAAGTTAAATAGTGTGATCATTTTAACCACTTTAAGATCCTGGAACAAGAATCCCAATACAATTCATCCCCCAAATCACAACCATGTCCAAATTTCACCCCATGTCATATCCTAATGAAACTATTAACAGTGAATTGAGTATCCTCCTCTAATAAATGATAAGATATAAAAACCATAGGGGATTAAAATTCTTTGGGTTCTATACTAAATCACATAAAATATATAAGGTTGAACTAAATACCTCCTCTAAAGAACTAAGAAAAAATAACCATATAACTTCACTACTCTCCTTCCCTAAAAGATTACTCAAGAAAGTAGTGGATTATTCACATGTATAGTCTGATAATAATTACACTAAAAATCCCATATTGAATAATTCTCCAAGATGCAGTAGTATACAATGTGATGGAACAATAACATCTTCCACTCTATTTATAGCCCGGGTAGTACCAAATGCTAAAAGGACCCCACTCAAGCAATAACATGATTCACCATAAGATTCATGATAATAACCTTTCTAGGAATCATAATCATGTAACAAGAAACATGAATCCAAGAAATTCATATTTCACAAACCAAATTAATGAGTCCTAGTACCCCAGGGGACAAATTTCAAAGGAACCCATTCATAAAAGAAAAACACATGCCAAAACATTGAATTTCCAAAATGACACTTTCTTGTTAAAAAACACTATATTACATAAGAAATCAAAACTCTTTTTTTAGAACACTTGTTTGAAATACACTCAACCATTAAAAAACAAAATGCTTCATTTAAAAATCCCCATTTTCTTTAGGAAATTTCAAATATTATAACTCATCTTAATAGCCCAATAACATGTTTTTAAAATAATAAATTCCCTTAGGTTTCATTAATATATTCTTTATTTCAAACCACTTATATAATAATACACTTTGTATTTAAATGAGTTTTTCCCTTTAAAAAATTTCAAAATAATTCCAAATTATTTTTTTAAAACGGACCATTCTGGATAATGATTGTTATGATAGAAACAAATCAGAAAATACAACCTATAAAGTAATGGAAAAAATGATAAAATCTAGTAAAAGAAGAAGTAAGTGGAGGCATCTTATTATACAAAAATATAGTAAAAAATTCAAAGAACTCATAATTTTGGTAATGAAATACACTAAACGTAAAAGAATTATACATTTACAACATCGTTCTAACTATATGATTATTGGGTCACCAAAGCACGGAGGTTAAAGAACTGGATCTTGGTCATTTTTCATCATTGATGTAGAGAATATTTAAATTAGGACATTAGGGATTGAAAATATCTGAAATATATATTTTTTAAATCTATATTAGATTAGGGGATAATGAAATACATATAATTGAGCCAAGAATGAAAGGGAGAACCGATGGAGGCAGGGAGGCAGTAATGTGGGGAGGTTAGGAGACGGTGAGTTGGTGATGGAGATACATGAAATAAGAGGTGGGGATGTGCGGATTTAGATGTAGGAAGGGGGATGTGGGGAGGCGAGGAGGCCAAAAAGAGGAGGCAGATGCCGTGACCGGGAGAGGTGAGGAGGAGTCCAAGATGCAGATGTGGGAAGGGGAGGCTAGTAGGGGGACATAAGGTGGAGGAGGTAGGGAGGAGGAGTGGGAGACTAATAGAAATAATTTTGAGGGAGAAAAAAAGAATAGGATGTGTGGGGAGGGAAGAATTGCGAGGGAGGGAGGGGGATGGGGAGGATTGAGCATGAGCGGGTGGAGTACAACCAAGAACATCATTTCTTTAGGTCAGATATAGCCATGGTTTTTATAACCATGGATATAAATTAGGGTCTATAACCGAAAATTCTAGTATTTTATTCTAGTTATTCACTCAGGACCAGATAATATACTTTTTGATTCTGGTTATATGCATTTGTTCATATCATGAAATTTTAGTATAACTATTCCGGAACCACCACAAATCATGGAAGTTGAACTCTCCAGGAAAATGGAAAACGTGGTAATAATTTCATCCAAAGTATATAATTCATCCTCAATCAAAATTGGTGGGATGAACATCCCATTGAAATTTTTGATACTCCCTTTAATGAAATTTTATGTAATTATGGGTATGAATTGACTTTCCTTATATAGATCCAATATAAATTTTCATGAGAATGAAATCACTCTCTATATCATGAATCATCCTCTGATTATATACAAGTGAAAGGAGAAGGATGAATATTATTTATCACCAACATCTCCAACATAGATATTATTGATCTATGAGTAAGAATATTGAGCTCAAATTATTGATTCCAAGGAAAAGATTATTCTTTAATGCATTCCCATTGTGAGGGAATCCACTGACATGTTTCCCAAAGAATCTTATGGTCTTCCTCCTATCCAAGAGGTTGAATTTTCAATAGATCTTATACATAGGGAATTTCCATTATCCAAGACTCAATGTAAAATAGTTGTTGTGGAAATTTATAAGTTGAAGAAATAACTACATGATAATATTGATAAAGGGTTCATACACCCAAGTGATTTACCTTGGGGGTGAAACCATCCTATTCATCAAGAAGAAGGATGGGTCAATGGACATGTTCATTGATTATCATGAGCTCAATAGAATCATTATAAAGAACAAGTATCCCCTACCATAGATTGATGACTTATTTTATCATCTATGTGGATCCAAAAAGTTCCCCAAGGTTGATCTTTGGTCGAGGAATTATCAAGTAAGGGTGAAGAAGGATGATATCCCGCTGACTTCATTCTAAACAAGGCACATTCACTATGAGTTAACTGTAATTCTATTAAGACTCACTAATGCTCCAGAAATATTTATGGACTTTATGAATGGAGTCTTTAGATACTACCTCACCAAATTTTTGGTAGTCTTTATTGATAATATTATAATATACTCCAAAAGAAAGGAGAAACATGAGAAACATATGAGTACTATTCTAAAGAATTTATAGAAGGAGAATATTTATGCAGTGTAAAAAAATGTGATTTCTAGTTTAAGGAAGTCTCATTTTTGGGGAATTTTATCAATAAAAAATATGTGAGTTCTATTTGAAAGAAATCTCTATCGAGGATCAATGATCTCTTCAATCAACTGAAGGGAATGAGATGGTTCTCGTAGATAGACATCAGATTAGGCTATCACCATTTTCATGTACATGATGAGGAAATCCAAAAGTCAGCATTCAGTTGTCGGTATGGTATCTACAAGTACTTAGTGATGTCGTTCGATATGACGAATCCCCTAACAGTGTTTGTGGGACTCATGTACCGGATCATCCAGCCCTACCAAGACCAGTTTGTAGTTGTATGTATTGATGACATCCTGGTGTAATCAGTTTCTGAGGATGAGCATGCAATACACTTAAGGATGGTCCTGGACTTACTCTAAGATCAATAACTATATGGGAAGATCTGAAAGTGTCATTTTTGGATATGAGATGTCCACTTTCTGGGACACATCATTTTGGAGGTTGGAGTGGTGGTAGATACAGTGAAGATAGTGGCAGTGATTTCTTGGGAGCCACCCAAGAATGTTACCAAGGGGAGAAGTTTCCTTGGGTTAGCTAGGAACTATCATAGGTTCGTACTCGACTTTTACAAAGAAGCAGCACCCATGACATCCTTGACCTGAAAGGGGAAACATTTCATATAGACAGAGAAGTTCCAGGAGAGATTTAAGTAGATGAGACAGTGTTTGAAGATTTCTCCCATACTAATATTTCCATAAGAGGGTGTTGAGTATGTGGTGTTCTACAATGCATCAAGAACCAGGTTTGGTTGTGTCCTGATGCAGGGGAAAGTAGTGATTTCTTTTGGTTCATGTAAGTTGACACCACACGAGAAGAACTAAATGACCCACGATCTGCATTTGGCAGTGTTAGTTTGGGCAATGAATATGTGGCGACACTACCTTATGGGTGAGAATTTTATCTTCTATTCAGACCACAAAAGTCCCTGGTATATCTTTTCTCAGAAGGAACTAAATGTGATACAATAGTGTTGGATAGAGTTACTCCTGTACTATGACTTCAAGATAGTCTATACTCTTGGGAAGGGGAACATGGGGGAAGGTGCTCTCAGCTGGTGATCGAGTTCACAGTTACTAAATTAGGACTCATAGTAGTTGTACTCAATTCAGATATCCTTCATGGATGGAGATGAAGCAACTCATCTACAGTCGATGGTGGTTACCCCTCCACTATTATAGTGCGTGTAGGAGGCACAACTCGGAGATATCAACTATGAGACTACACATGCTCAAATTTCCATAGGGCATACCCCTAATGGTTATTCAAATGGTGGGCATAATTTCATTCTCTTCATAGGTCACACTATTTTACCAACAATATTACAGGAGGAGGTGTTGATGGAGTTCCATGCATCCCCTTTTGAGATACATCCAGGTGTGGAAAAGATGTACCCGGACCCACAACGTATGTTTTGGTGGCTAGGGATGAAGAAGAAAGTGGTAGAGGTTGTCTCTAGATGCCTCACTTGTCAGCAACTGAAGGCCGAGAACCAGGTTCTAGTGTTATTAACTCAACCCCTTGAGGTACCAGTGTGGAAGTGGGATGGAATATCAATGGACTTTGTGATGGGTCTACCACGTACATTCAGAGGGAATTTTAACATAGGGGTTATCTTTGAAAGACTCACCAAGTTGGCCCACTTCCTAGCGATTTGGGAATAATGTTCAATAGAGAGCTTGGGACACCTCTAAGTTCAAGATATAGTTCGACTCCATGGAGTTCGATCGACATTAGTCACAAATTGATATGAATGCTTTACATCACAATTGTGTAAGGGATTTTAGGAGGCAATTGGGACTCAGCTGTGATTGAGAATAACTTTCCTCTAGTAGACAGATGGCCAGACAGAGCAGACCATTCAGGTCCTAGAGGACATGCTACATGCTTTCATCCTCTATTTTGGCTGTAGTTAGTAGGATCACCTACCCTTGGAAGAGTTTCCTTACAACAATAAATTACACTCCACCATCAGTATGGAACCATTCAGGGCCCTATATGGGAACCCCTACAGGTCGCCACTTTGTAGGACTGACCCTGGAGAGTCAACACTCATGGGCCCGGAGTTAGTAAAAACCACTACAGAGAAGGTCAAAGTCATCCAGGAGTGGATGAAGACTACACAGAGATGTCATATGTCCTATGATGATAGGTGATGTAGACCCTTAGAGTTCAAGGAGTGAGAACATGTGTTCATTCGGGTCTATATTTGATGTGTGATACAATGATTTGGATGGTGCATCAAGTTATATTCGAGGTTCATTAGACCTTTTCGGCTACTGTGTATAGTAGGCGTGGTAGCGTACCTCATGGATCTACCTCTGTATGTAGAGTGGGTGCATGAAATCTTATATGCATCCCAGTTGAGTAGATATATGCATGACCATTCACACATCATTGACTGGGGTGAGTTAGACGTTGATAACGGGGAGAGTTTCACAGAGTACCCTATAGAGATCAAAGATCGATAGGGGAGGAACTTCCATGGGTGATCAATTCATCTAGTGCACATTCAGTTCCACACAGGAATCTCTAGGAGAGCACATGAGAGAATGAGGCTCAGATTCATGCTTGATCTCCTCATTTTTATCCCTTGTTTTGGATTTCAGGGACATAAATCCCTAATCTAGGGAGAATGTAATGTCCTATATTTTCCATGTATTTTTTTTGAAAATTCTATTGGTTTATTTGGAAACTAGAATTTGCGAAGACACATTATTCTGAGGCCCAGGGTGACCGGAATAAATGTTTCAACTATTTTTAAGTTTATTAAAAATAGCCCATGTGCTCAGTTTTAGTATATTTTAAAAGAATGCTCGGATTTTAAATCATAGGGAACTATTGTGTTCAGAGTAGTGAGTTTTTCTTAAGAAGGACCTAACATTGAATGATGTGGCTCGACCATAGAAATTTTTTTTCGGAATTTTTAAAGAAGAAAAAAAATAAACTTAAAAAGTTTAATTTATTTTTATTTTAATGTTTTGTGACAATGCAACAGTGCTGTGACGTAGCGACAAGGAATCTATTTCCTTTCATAAAGGAAAAAACATGGTGACACTATAACTCAGTGAAACAGTGACGCTGAAATGCGTTTCTTCAATTAATATATTTTTAGGGATATGGGGTCATACAAGATCCTGGAGAATCCCCTAGAGGCTCTGGAAAAAGAAAAAATGTTGGAAAATCCTCACGCTGGTCAGTGAAAAATGATGATGAGATAACAGATCAAGATCATTCATGGGAGAATCTCTGACAACTAAAAATGTTCTTTACCAATCGATCCAAACTGTAGGTAGGGGTATAGTTTTCTTCTTTACTCATTTCCCCATTATTTTTTCCAGTGACAAACATGGAACAAACCATGAATAGGTTGATCCATGGTTTTATTGTTTATTCAGAATGGTTAAAAATATGGGATTAATATGGGCATTAGATCTTTTTGATTTTTAATTCATTCTTCATGATCCTGCTAAAAATAATGGATTAGGGAGGACACAAAAAAGGCCTAGATCCCATATTTGGGTGTTCTGGTGTTTCTATTTTCCCCTTTGTTCTTCATGAGGATATGAGAGGAATAATTGTTGTTCCTTTGATCCATGGTGAAACGATCTTGAGGATGAGAATCTCGCATCGTGGAGACCCCATGGAGGAGAGACTGAAGGCGTGGCATGAGACAAGGTCACCGTTAGAGTGCCAGACGATGGAAGCAGAACTGTCTCGATGGTGCGGCTGGGCCAGGTGGCAGCAGCGACCCATGGTCTAGTGGAACCATGGTGGGGGGATGACCTTTGGCGGTGCAGCTACATATAGTAGCAATGGCTGCGACAGTGGGGACCAGTGATGCAGCATGAGGTTGCCTCATCCAGTGGGCCTACAGTTCCACAGACTACATGTGTTATAAGTGGATGGAAGATGACCATCCATTCTAGTAGTGCGCCTACCATGTCCGGGTGAGAGGAACAAGTCTACTTCAGCAGACTGGGCTGAAGCTAGCGGATCAGCCCGACAACGGACTGTGTTGGGCCCAACTCGGGCGGGCCGGACCTAGTGGGCCAGGTCAAACCTGGAAGGTCGGACCCTGTAGGCCAGGTCGGACCAGGCGGGTTGGGTCAATCGGTCCGACTAGACCTAGAATGAACCAACCACTTTTTACTAAAAATCCCATAACTCTCCAACCATGTGTCCGTTTGATGAGTCGTTTATTGCATTGCTACTTTCATGGAGACACGGTCCTTTGAGATACTCAAAGTGAGTTTCCATAGAAGTTTGAAAATGAACTATTGGATTGAGGAGTAGGTGCTCTCAGAACAAGCATGCTAGAGATAGAATCCTACAGCTGGCTGCAACCTAGAAGCAATTTGATTACCTAGGCTACATGTATTACCCATACTGTGTGTCTTACCTAGAATATGTGTCTTATCTAGAATTTGTGTCTTACTAAGAATGAATCAGTACTCCCCTATCCCACCAGGTTATGGGTCTTCTAATCTTTGATGAAACTTTGGGTGTTACCAAGACTCCATGTTTAATCTACACTTTGTGTGTTACCGACACTCCATGTGTTAGCGACACTCTGTGTGTTACTAACACTCCATGTGTTACCAATGATCCACATGTTACTACTTGAGGGTGATGTGGATTCTTATATAAATCCTATTTATGTAACATAAACCTATGCTTGGTGTGAGATAACTCTAGTAACTCTCTTGACTATACCTCTTAGAGGATACAATTCGCGTGCCTCTTTGGTAGTCTACTTGCTGTATTTCTTAATGCTTTTCATTGTGGTATACTTTTCATAATTCCTTTGTGGTTTGGGGTCCCCACTGAGTATTGTTTTACTCACCCCTGCATGGGATTCACCCACTTGTTTTATGTCTTGTGTAGACTATTGACATCTTTGATAGAGTCCTTGGTGGGCAGGAGATAGGGGTGCTTCAGGGTGATCCGCCAGATATGGTTTGTTTCAGTGACATTCAGACAGCTTATTATAGCTACCCTTCATGTAACGACCCAATATTTATTCAATGGAAATTACTTTCTTATAAATATCTCATAATCACATGAAATAAGAGTATAATTAACTACTAAGTGCTATGTGACACTTAAAACAAAAGTTCGTCACTTCTGTGATGTGAATTTCCAAAACCTAACATACACTGTTGTAATCAGTAAGTTATTTGGTGTCCGATAAGAAAAATATAATTTTTGTTGAATATTAACCTACCCTTATGAATAGTGACATACCCTTATGAATATTAATATACCCAAATGAATAGTAACTTTACCTATGATGATATATAAATTATATTCAAGTTGAAGTACGATATATCTTTGCTTTGGAATAAGTAAATAAATGTTTTAAAACTGTTGTTTTTAGAATAAATTATGATTTTTATTAAATATTAAAGTAATCATATTTAGAAAAATATTTTTGAAGAATGGACTTAATTTTTGGATTCTACATGTCGAAAAATTGTTAGGGTGAATTTTTGGTATTTTTCTGAAAAACCCGAATTTTTGATGAATAGTGAAATACTGTAAAACACCGTATATACAAATTATTAGTTAAATACACTATTTATGACATCAAAAGTGATCTAATCCCACCTGATTCGAACTAACATGAATTTATCACTATTCTTGGTTATGGAGGACTGACTATTCCTTGTCTTATAGAGAAATAATTAATTAATGAATATAAAATTGAGAAATCTCGTATCCCCTCTACTATAAAAACCCCCCATCACTCCCTATTACCTTAACTCCTCTTAAACCTTGTAACTTCTCCAAATTATGTCTAAATATCCTCCCAAACTCCTCTCCCACGTCCAAAAAGCCTTGGTTTCATAAAAAGACCAAAACCTCTCCCTTAAGGAGGCTCTCAAGGAAGTTTGGTTCAAGAGGTAAATTCCTCATTTCAATTCTTTATCTTTCCTTTCTAGTTCATTTATTTTATTTTTCTATTATTAAACCTCCATATCCAAATGTCATGAGGAATCCAGTACCTTAAATATACTTTAATGTTTTCATGATAGTGGAATAATTTATCATCATCTCTTCCTTTTACCTTCTTTTATACTAGTAGAAAGAGCACCATTTGAGATGTATCAATTTACCGCATTCAAGGACGATGGGCATTCGACTTCTATTATCATTCTAAACTATGGTCATGAAACCATTATTTTTATCATTGAACCAGATTATTATATATGTAATATAACATATGTATGTTTCTTTAATCCGTTTGTACAAATGGTATTAAGTTATAAAGAAAAATGAGTTCGTTGTAATCCAAACCCACAAATTAACCGGGACAATAATCAATAAAGTTATATATAATAATTTATCCTCATGCCATATAAAAATTTTATATAAAAGACCACTAACACCTATATATGATCATAAATAATTTTCTAATTCAATTCTGGAAATTTACGTCCATTCCGCATGAACTCCATTACTTAAGAACAAGTGACCCGATTATGAAAATAAAGCAAACAAACACCGCATAATGAAGAAATTCAATATAATAACTTATCAATAAGAGAATAAATGAACTAAAAATAATTATGATAAACTAAATACACACCTAATAGGTTCTGTAATAGGTTATTAATAATTATAATTTCATATTCCAGGAGCTTATGTTCAAGATCAGGACACGTTTAGATTTAAGGTATGGGTTTTTTCACCCGAACATCCATTTTCATTCGGGTTACTTTTATTGTCTAATTACCTCAATTAAATTCTGGTATATTAGTATGTAATCATCATAAAATATATTTGTGTGTTCTATATATGTTTACCAACCATAAAACTTTCTTATTTTGTGGATATTTACACGTTTTAAAAGGAACCTTCAAAATTGTTTCCGAAATAGAAGCCCGATACAAGAGAATTTTTCTAATTCTTAGCTATTTTAAGGGGCACTATATAATATGTTTTTGGAAACCATTATCTTTATAAAATAACTCATTTTATTATGAAAATAATATCTTACTTCACTTCTTGTTTTATACAAATATTTTTCCATAATAACTCTTCTTTTCAAAGTAAAAGAGTATTATCTCAAGATTTACTTGAAGATTTTTTTCTTATGTATTATTGGGATTATTATTCCATGATATCATCTAACATATTCAATTTAATGGTTTATGATTATTTTTTCTATTGATGTGATATCTTAAAACCATTCATCACTTTACTTTAAATGGTTAGTGTTTTTTCTTAATGTTCTGGGGAAGCTATTTACATTTCATGTTTTTGTTTGAATATAAATGTGTATGTTGTTTATGTCTATCCAAATTTATATGAGGAATGAGTTGGAAATATTAAGTGCTGGGTGAGGCCCTATATGGCCCCTCGGTGCATCGGTAGGTCTCATGAGACAAACTACGGTCTTGGCACAAGGCCTTGACAAAATGATTATTTATGGTCTTGGAATGAGGCCTTGAAGGTATGGTTATGTTGTATGACATTATGCATTCCCTCATTGTGAAAATAGTATTGATGATTAATGTGGTTATTTGACTAGTAGAATACCCTTGATTATATTATGTTATGGAAATATTTACTCTTCACATAATTCTTCGATTTTAGGTTTTAGTTTATTTTTAAGGGCATGTGTTTTCAATTATTCAGCATGTCTAATGTTTATGTTATATTCCACTATATTACATAAACTTATGGAGTGTTTGATATCACCACTTTCTTATGTTTCAATTTCATAGGACGTGAAGAATTTTTTCATGATTGACAAGCTGAAATAACCTAGGAGTTATGGAAGTGGCTAAAGAGTTTCTACATTCTTTTCATTTCAAGTTGTAACGTTTAAATTATGTATATATCTTGTTTCCAAAAATAAAAAACTACTCAGTATTTCAGGATTACTATTCCTTGTTTATATTCCAATAAGGTACCATCTCCAAGAAACTGGGGTTGGGTCCTCATAGTTGGTATTATAGGAAGTTTAATAGAGAATTAAGAAACTAGATGTAGAAAACGTAGATTAGGGAAGAGTCTCTAAGACAGTCTTTGAGGATAAACATACAAGAACATCCTGGTATTTTGGTAAGGAATAGATTATGTGAATATTTCAAGAAATAAATCCATGTATGGATATGATCAAGTATAGGTGGCTCTGGTATAGATGTACCTAGGAGTGAAATCTCCGAAAATGAGTTTCAGGATTGACCTAGGAAATCCTAGTACACGACAATGGGCCTTGCTGCACTCTTGGTTATGACACTCCTAGGGGATATGATTAGGATAATTCAAATTTTCTTTACAAGCCATTATGAAGGATTTAAATGTAATATTTTCCTTAAAGAAACCATTTTTGTGATTATGGGATTATCCATGCATAAGATTTCAATTTGTGCAAAGTATTTTTTTAAGTTACGATTATACATTATGATTCATAACCTAATCTAGTCTATGCAATTATCTAGAGATGTTTCTAAGTGGAAGGAATGGAAACCAAATGAAGGAACGTGTCCCCTATAGGGACTTCCCTTTGATGCAAGATAATGATATTGGATTTGGTGCTGTGATTGGTGCTGGGCAACTCATAACTATACTGGGACAACATACTTAGGTTATGTATAATAACCTTACCCGTATGGAGCATCTAGATCCACTATGTGGAGGAGCTATGTTAGATCAATTTATGAGACAACAACCTCCATTATTCAATGGGACTACGAACCCATTTGTAGCAGAGTAGTTGATATGTTCACTTAAGAAGATATTTCTCGTTTTGGGATGCAACGAAAGAGAGAAGGCTGTCATGGCAGTTTATCATTTAACGAGAGATGAAGATCAGTGGTGGTCATTAATCCAAAACACAATGGAGGAGGAAGAAATATAAGAGATGGAATATAGGGATTTTAAGGAAATTTTCTTATAGAATTATTTCCCTTATGAACAACAAGAAGATATGGAGAGGAAATTCTTGAATCTAAGGCAAAAAGAGGATGAAAATGTTTCCAAGTATGAAGAAAACTTTACAAGGCTCGCAAGGCATGCTGCAGACTACATACGTAATCCAAGGAGAAAAATTGATCGATTCATTGATGGTTTAAAACCACTCATCTGAAGGAATCTAGTCTCCAAAAGTTTCTCCTTATATAAATATATAGTCTCAAGTTCTATCAAGACAAAAAATGAATTTTCTAAGTCTTATGACTTTAAGGGAATGAAAGAGAATAAGAGGGATCCTGAAAACTCTGGGAAGGGAAATAAGGAAATGGGGAAGAAGAGAAGAGTTGAATTTCTATCATCCAGTAATTATGGGAAGAAACACCCTGGCACTTTCCTGAAGGGAACGTGAGTCTGTTACAAGTGCGGGAAAAAATGCCACATATATCTATATTGTAAGGGGAAGAAAGAAGTTACCATTGTTCTGTGATACAATTTCAGGGAGATGGGACATTATGAACATGAATTTCCTAAGTGTTAGGGAAATGTTCCCCAAAGAAGGCCAAGGGAGAAATGCCAATCTTATGCGATCACAACTGCGGTAGTTGAAGTTCCTAAAAAAGTGGTGGCAGGTACATTGATCATTTTATCCAACTTAGAAAATGATTTATTTGATTCTGGATCATCACATTCATTTATATCTTCCTTTTTTTCTAAGAAAATTAGACATGTCCAATTTGAATAAATAAAGGAGTTATCAGTCAAAACTCTTAGTGGATGTATCATTGCAACAAAGGCGTGTCGATTAGTCCCCCTCATGACACATAAATAGGATTTAGTTTCTAACATTATTTTCATTCCAATGTTTGTCTATGATATAATTCTCGGTATGAATTAGCTATCAAATTATGATGTGAAGATCTATTGCAGGAAGAAGGAAGTTACAATTTTTGAGATGGTGTAGAATCCCTTATTTTTAGAGCAGAAAAATTGCCATTTGATTCTTATCTAGATCCAACCCCAGTATCTCTAATAAATTAAATTATTGGGGAGGAACGTAATGGAATAAATAGGGATGAGGAGAAGAATATATAGAAAGAGGGTGCACCTATTGTGAAAGAATACATTGATGTCTTTCCAAAGGATTTACCTGGACATCCTTGAGAGCGGGAAATTCAGCTTTCTATTGACTTAATTCATGGTTCAAGGCCCATATCAAATACCCCTTATAGAATGGCCACTATGGAGTTAGTGGAACTAAAGAAACAACTAGAATAATTGAGTGGTAAAGGATTTATTCGACCTAGTTTTTCTCCATGGGAAACCCATGACCTCTTTGTCCAGAAGAAAGACGGATCCATGAGGATGTGCGTTGATTAAATGAAAATAAATGATATTACAATAAGGAATAAGTATCTTCTGCCAAAAATTGATGATTTATTTGATCAACTTCATGGAGCCCAATATTTGTCAAAGATTGATCATCAATCTGGATATCATCAGTTGCTTGTGAGGAAGGAAGACATTCCAAAAATAGCATTTTGAGCCATGTACGAGCATTATGAGTTTACAGTAATGCCTTTTGGACTAACTAATGCACCATATGTTTTCATGAATCTCATGAACAGAGTCTTCAAGAAATATCTTAATGAATTTTTAGTGGTGTTTATTGACATCCTGGTATACTCTAAAAGCCATGAAGATCATGAAAATGACTTGGGAACTATTATGAAGACACATAGAAGAAATAAATTATATGGGAAATTTAGAAAGTGTGAGTTTTTTCTCCAATCAGTATCCTTTTTGGGCCACATTATCTCTAAGTATGGAATATCTATAGATCCTCTGAAGACAAAGGCTATGAAAGAATTACCTACTCCAACAAACATAACTGAGGTATGTAGTTTTATTGGTTTAGTAGGTTATTATCAGCGTTTCGTTCATAACTTCACCCGTTTAGCCAACCCAATGACCAAACTCACACGAAAAGGGGTTAAGTTCATATGAACAATGGAATGTGAATAATTTCTTGAAGAATTGAAGTGGAGGTTAGTGAATGCTCCGATACTAACCCTATCACCGAGGAATGATGGGTTTATTATCTATAGCGATGCATCAATGAAAGGAATTGGTTGTTTCCTTATGCAGAATGATTGATTAATTTCCTATGCATCTAGGCAGCTAAATATTCATGAAGAAAACTATCCAAATATTGATCTTGAGTTAGTAGCGGTAATCTTTTCTATAAATATTTGGATACATTACCTATGTGGAAAAATGTGAGAAATATACAGATCATAAGAGCTTGAAATATATATTCTCACAGAAAGAACTCAACATTAGAAAAAGGATATGTATTGAGCTACTCAAAGATTATTATTTCACAATACGCTACCACCTGGGGAAGGAAAATAAGGTAGCAGAAGCTTTGAGCAGAAAGGATCAGGGAGTTCTGAATAAGATGAGATTTGAAAGGGATTCTTTGTTCGTGGATCTAGTAATGATAGATATGGGAATTATCAAGGAAGTTAACACAACACTACTTTTTAAAATAGTTTCAAAATCTTCTTTACTAGAGAGGATAAAAAGTTCTCTGGCTGGTGATGGGGAGTTTCAACAGAAAATTAATGCTGTAAATGATGGGATGTTGATTGAATTTGTATATGAAGGTGGAATTTTGAAATTCAGAAATATGCTTTGTGTTCCTGCTATTCCTGAGCTAAAGAGGGAACTATTGGATGATGCTCATAGCTCTAATTTCACTATACACCCTAGTAGCACAAAGATGTATCGAGATATCCAAGAAAAATTTTGGTTAGACAATATGAAAAAGGATATTGCTGAATATACATCAAAGTGCCTGGTATGTCAAAAAGTGAAGGCCAAGAGGAAAACGTCTAAGGGGATGATGCAACCACTACCCATTCCAACATGGAATTTGGAGAGCATTACCATGGACATTGTCATTGTACTTCCAAGGAAATCCAAAGGAAACACTGCTATATGGGTTGTTGTGGATCATCTAACCAAGACAGCTAACTTTATCACGATTTTAGAGGACTTCGCATTAGATCAACTTTCACGGATTTACATCAAAGAAGTGGTAAGGCTACATGGAGTACCACTATCTATTGTATCTGACTGTGGTCCTAGATTCACCTCGATGTTCTGGAAAAGTCTCCAACATGCTCTGAGAACTGAACTGAACTTCAGTATAACCTTTCATCCTAAACCTGATGGTCAATCAGAGAGGACTATTCAAACACTAGGAGAAATGTTGAGAGCATGTTCTATGGAATTCAAAGGAGGATGAGACCAACATCTTCCACTGGTTGAATTCTCCTAGAAAAATAGTTTCCACTCGAGCATCTAAATGGAACCATATGAATCCATTTATGGGAAAAGGTGCAGAACACCGGTGTGTTGGGATGATGTTGGTGAGCATAAGCGGCTAGGACCGAAAATGGTCGAAGAAATGATGGAGAAGGTGAAAACCATTTAACAACATATCAAGGTAGCCAAAGTCGATAGAAGAGTTATGCGGATAACCATCGATTAAACCTTGAAATCAAAGTTAGAGAAATGGTATTTCTACACATATCTCTATGGAAGAATTTTATGATGTTTGGGAAGAAAGGAAAGAAAAGTCTTAGGTATATTGGCCCCTTCGAGATCCTTGATCAAGTAAGAGTTGTGGCCTATCGACTGGAACATCCACCTACCATGCCGAATGTAAATGATGTATTTCATGTATCCCTCTCAAGGATGTACATACCACACCCTTCACATGTACTCTCTTCATAGGTGGTACAGTTGGAGGATGATCTTTCCTATGAGGAGAAGCCAGTGAAAATCTTGGATTGTAGAGACGAAGTTCTATGCAACAAGGCTACTCATCTAGTCAAGGTACTATGGAGAAACCATATGTTCCAAGAGGCAACATGGGAGCTAGAGGAAGTAATGAAGGAAAAGTACCCCCAACTATTTTTGTCCTAGATTGTAAAATGAAATTTCGAGGGTGAAATTTATGAAGGGGGGAAAAATGTAACGACCCAATATTTCTTCAATGGAAATTCCTTTCTTATAAATATATCATAATAACATGAAATCATAGCATAATTAACTACTAAGTGCTATGTGATCCTTAAAACATATTTTTTTCACTTCTGTGATGTGAATTTCAAAATCTGACATACACGGTTGCGATCAGTAAGTTATTTGGAGTCCGATAAGAAAAACCTATTTTTTTTTGTGAAGAGTAACCTACCCTTACGAATAGTAGCATACCCTTATGAATAGTGATATAACTTAATTAATAGTAAATTTAACTATAATGGTATTTAAATAATATTCAATAGAAAGTACGATATACCTAAACATTGGAATAAGTAAAAAATGTTTTAAAACTGTTGTTTTCAGAAAAAATTATGATTTTAAATAAATATTAAATTAATCATATTTAGAAAATTATTTTTTAAAAATGGACTTCATTTTTGGATTCTGCACATCAAAAAAATATTTATGGTGAATTTTTGATATTTTTCTAAAAAAACTAGAATTTTTGATGAATAGTGAAATACGGTAATATACCGTATATACAAATTATCAGTTAAATGCACTATTTATGACATCACAAGTGATGTAATCCAACTTTATTCCAACTCACATGATTTTATCTCTATTATTGGTCATGAAAGACTCACTATTCATTGTCTTGTGTAGAAATAACAAATTAATGAATATAAAATTGAGAAATCCCCTCTCTCCTCCACTATAACCCCCCATCACTCCCTCTTCTCTTCACTCCTCTCATGCCTTGTGCCTTCTCTAAATTATGTCCAAATATTCTCCCAAACTCTTCAACCACGTCAAGAAATACTTGGTCTCATAAAAAAACCAAAACCTCTCCCTTAAAGAGGTTCTCAAGGAAGTTTGGTTCAAGAGGTAAATTCTACTTTTCAATTCGTTTTCTTTCCTTTCTAGTTCATTGGTTTTCCTTTTATATTATTACCTGTTCTTATCCAAATACTGTGATTAATAAATTACCTTACATATAATGTAATTTTTTCATGATAGTGGAATAATTTATCATCATCTCTTCCTTTTACCTTCTTCTATACTAGTAGAAAGAGCACCATCCGAGATGTGTCAATTTACCACTTTCAAGGACGATGAGCTTTCGAATTCTATTATCATTCTCAATTCTGGTCATGGAAACATTCTTATTATGGTTGAACCAGATTATTATATATCTAATATACCCAATGTAAGTTTTTGTAATACCTTTGTAAAAATGGTATTAAGTTATAAAGAAAAATTAGTTCGTTGCAATCAAAACCCACAAATTAACCGAAATAGTAATCATTAAAGTTATATATAATAATTCATCATCATGCCATGTAAAAATGTTATATAAAAGACCAATAACACCTATGTATGATCATATATAATATTATAATTCAATTATAGAAATTTACATCCATTACACATGAACTCCATTACTTTAGAACATGTGAACCGATTATGAAAATAATGAAAACGAACACTGCTGAACGACGAAATTAATTATAATAAAATATCAATAAGGGAATAAATGAACTAAAAATAATTATGATAAACTAAATAAATGTCTAATTGGTTCAGAAATAGGTTATTAATAATTATAATTTCATATTCCAGGATCTTAAGTTCAAGATCGGAACACATTCATATTTAAGGTAAGTGTTTTTCCACCCAAACTTGCATTTCATTCGGGTTACTTTTATTGTCTAATTAACTCAATGAAATTATGGTATATTATTATGTAATCCTCATAAAATATTTGTGAGTGTTCTATATAAGTTTACCAACTATAAACCTTCCCTATTTTGTGGATATTTATACGTTTTAAAAGGAACTTTCAAAATTGTTTCCGAAATACAAGCCCGATCTAAGGGAATTTCTATAATTCTTATCTATTTTAAGAGGCACTCTATAATATATATTTAAAAAAAATTATATTTATAAAATAACTAATTTTATTATGAAAATAATATATTACTTTACTTCTAGTTTTATACAAATATTTTTCCAAAATAACTCTTGTTTTCAAAGTAAAAGAGTATTTATCTCAAGATTTACTTGAAGATTTTATAAGAGAATCTACATCTATTTCAAAACTCTTGTAGATTCTTATGTATTATTGTGATTATTATTCCATGTTATCATATAGAATATTTAATTTAATGGTTTGTGATTATTTTGGATATTTATGTGCTATCTTAAAACAATTCATCAGTTTACTTCGAATGGTTAGTGTTTTTGCTTAATATTAATGGAAATCTATTTACATTTCATGTATTAGTTTCAATATGAATGTGTATGTTGTTTATGTTTATCCCCGATCATTTGAGGAATTAATTTTACATAGTACGTGTCAGGTGTGGCCTACTATAGCCCCTCGGTGCAACGGTAGGTCTCATGAGACAAACTACGGTCTTGGCGCAAGGCCTTGACAAAATGATTATTTATGGTCTTGGCACGAGGCCTTGACAGTATGGTTATGTTGTCTTTCATTATAAATTCTCTCATTATGAAAATATTATTGATGGTTCATGTGGTTATTCGACTAGTAGAATAACCATGATGATGTTATGTTATGGTAATATTTACTCAGCTCATAATTCTTCCATATTATGTTCTAGTTTATTTTTAAAGGCATGTGTTTTCAATTATTCACCATGTCTAATGTTTGTGTTTTATTCCGATGTATTGAAAACACTTACTGAGTGTTTGAGCTCACCCATTTCTTATGTTTCAATTTCTCAGGATATGAAGAATTTTATCATGATTGAAATACTTAAATAACCTAAGAGTTATGGAAGTGGCTAAAAAGTTTCTGTGTTCTTTTCATTTCAAGTTGTAACGTTGAAATTATGTATGTATCTTGTTTCCAATAATACTAAACTAATCGGTATTTTGGGATTATTATGCCTTTTTTATATGACAATAAGGCACCGTCTCCTGTAATTTTTTTTCAGGTCCTTACACTTTAGGTAGGGTTTTCTGTAGATGAGATTTAGGATCTTGTACTTTTCCATTTTATTTGGGCTTGTATTCTAGCTCCATTTTCTTTATGTTTTATACCTTACTCTGAGTGGGTTTTCTTAGTAGTTTTTATCCATGTTTACTTAGTGTTTTCAGTTTTATATTTTTCTTGGAGATGAGTGCATGCATACAGGTACTAGGTAAAATGCCTCCAACTTGTGGGATATGCCTACTTGGTGTTAGTAGCTAGCCCCTAGCCTATGGGAGGCGGGCTTGAGGTAGTCATGGCATGAGCCCCAACGGTCGGGTCATGACATAGATAAAACCCAAATTACGAGTTTAAATATAGTATAAAATCCTATAATTTTGGTAATGTTTTGATTGTAATATTTTCCAAGATATAATATACCTATTTAGATACAGGAATGTGGATTCAAGTGTAGCACAGATGCACCTATGTGAAATCACCTAGAAAATAGATGGTTTTGTATTGAATCAATATTCACTCTTGTACATGATGAGTGGGATTAAGACTGAACTCCTAGATAAACACCTTTGGGGGACATTCTTTAGTTGAACATATTATCTTTATGAATTATTTAATAATTTTTAAGTAATTTGGTTAAATAAATCGAGAGAACCCATGTTAAAGAAACCTAGACTGGTCTGAGAGTAATTTAGGTCGAACTGAAATCTAATGTAATAATTTTGAAGCGTAAGAAAATTTGAAGTTGGAATTTTCATCTTAAAATAACCATCTTATGGTGTTAAATTTTCATCACTCATGATTAACACATTTTATTTTTATTATTATTTGAAATCCAAAGGAACCAAGTTAACAATGAATTCTATAGACAATATAGTTATTGTCTACGTAAGAAACTAACCTGGATAGAATTTGGTGTTAAAAATATTATGTTTATGAACATAAAATTATATAAAGTTATGATTAATTACCAAAATAATTAATAACATACAAACATACAAAATAAAATAAGGATTTAATTTCATTGAAGACTAGGTGATGAAGATTATGAAGGAAAGAATATTTAACTTCCTACGTGTTATGAATGTATGAAGAATCACCCAAGGGAATCCATCAAAGGAATAATAAAATGTTTCAAGTATGAAAGGGTTGGTCATAAAGTTTATGAATACCAAAGAGACATAAATAGGTGATGCACGGCTATTATTGTGAATGTAAAAAAATATTTCATAAGTTAAAATGTAGTAATGTGGTTGGACTAGGATGTATGTCGAAGAGGAGTGAACAGAAAATTGTTTTTCACTTTAATGTGAGAAAGATGTAGAGGTTGTTTTTGAAATTTTTTAGTTTAAAATGAAAAAAGGAAATTGAAAATAATGTTTGAACACAAGTGATAGAGAGAGTGATGGTTTTTGGGTAGGATCACCTTTTTCAATGTCATAATTTTCATAGAAATCAATTCTCATCTCTTTTAATTGAATGATAAATGATTAAATCCTCAATCGAGTTATCAGTAATCCTAGGTTGAGGGAAGTAATGAAAACCACTTATGTGGTCATTAATGTTTGTAACTAATTCTCAAACAATTATGTAAAATCTCGATCGAGAATTTTTGATCCTTAGAAATCTAGAAACTATTCACTTATTTCACACACGTTCCAACAATCACTAGATACTCACCACCTAACACAATTTTCTTGATCGAGACAAAATGAACTAGGCATAGAAAGTTTAATGTTCTTACACCCAAGATATAATCAATTAATGAAAAAAAACCTAAAATAAAATCAAATTAATACAATTAGACAACACTAAAAATAGAGATCATTCAATAGAAAAGAGAGTTTTACATTAATGAACAAAACTCGGACATTAAAAAAGGGAAACTATACACCCTAAGAAGGGTAATCAAGATTAATAGAGAAGAATAAGAAAATAAAAATATATGGAATAGAAAATAAATAAAATAGATTAAGCTAAAATGTTCTCTTCCTTGGTGTCCCAGAAGGAATGTGATGGAATGAGATGATATGAGATGAGAGGAGCTCTCCTACTTTTATAGGCATAATTTTTCTTATAACGTTATCACATTTTATCCCCAATTAATGATATAATAACATGATTAATCCTTTATAAAAGTTGTTATAAAACATTTTGTGCATGCACCCTAACTATTTCATCTTCATTTTCCACTGAATGTATGAGTTCAGAATTTTTTATTGACTATTATTTTTTATAGAGGAAGGTTCTAGGCAACTTCTTTAAAAATATTTCATTATAATACCACCTTTATGATCTCATAACTCGAAGTAATTTATTGAAAAAAAAAACACTAATTAGACCTAGTTATATTTCAGGTGTAATTAACTCAATTAAAGGAATGTAGACAGAGTTTTGCTTCCATTACATAGGCGGGGTCCATGTTGTCTGCCCGAACACTTCTTCAACTTTACCGATTTTTTCAGGGCCCAATATGGTCGAATCAGCTATTACTCTAGAAGAAAAAGTTGAAGTAAATTAATCTAGGAATACTAAAAAAATGAATCACTTAAATTGGAATAATATTTTAAAGTTTATTCCTAAAATACCCTTGCGATTAAATTCTATCAAAAATCTATATTTAACCAATTTTTACATTTTTTCTCAAAACACACCACAAATCCAAATTTTACCCATATAAGAGGAAATTGATAAATTAGAATGGTTTAAATAAATTAAATGAATTTATAAAATGAGAAAAATATTGTCTCTTTCAATTCCCCCACGCTTAGCTTTTGGACTCCTGGACAAGTAAACATTAAAATTAAATCAATGAAAATTCAAAACACATACCCGTGATATCTAACAAATCCACACCAAGAAACAAATAAATATAATTCATAATAAAAACCATTATTTCATGTTATAAATTTAGATCATTTAATATGTATCATATTCATTTATTATCCCATGCACACAAGACACATACCTCACGTGAATGTTTTTCTCATATCACAAATGTAAATGTTGAAAAGGCTTTTTCATCCAAACTCATGAAAGAGTCACCATTGGCTTGATAAATTCCTACTTCTCCAATAGATGCGTTTCAAGGATATCGTTTTCTCATGAGGACTTTTTAGGGTTGTTCTTTGGCTTCCGGTTGGTATGATTTAGATGTTAAAAATTATGAGGCCAAATAAGAAGGGCTTGGTTCTTTTTGAAGTAAAATTGCAAGATTCTAATTTTCACTCAAGAATGGTATCCTCCTCACTCCATTTAGTATCAAATAATCTCCATCATAATGAAAAAACAAAAAAAATGTTTTTTCCATTTAGCAGTTCACCACAAAAATATCAATATTTATAGTTTTTCTTGAAAGCTCTAGATATGCACAAATTTCTTTGGAAGCTCCAGAAAGGCACAACTTCATTTTTCATAAAAGCTCTAGAAAGGAAAAAATTTTAAAAGAATGAATTATTCAGAAGCGACATCATCTCTTAAACATTTTATTTCCACCAAAAGTATTATTAAATAAGGCAGTACACTGCAAGATATCTACCCACACACTTAATTTCAATTAGATCATGCAATTTCACTTCAAGAGAAGGTTGGAAAGGGAAAATTGGCCTATAATGTGGTTATCCTCACATGATATTCATGGATTTTAAGGGATAAAAGGATTAAATGTACAAGGTAGGCCAGAATAGAAGGTATTTTCTGGAGAAGGGGTATTTAGAAACAAATAAATTCTATATTCATTTAAAAAACAAGTACCTAAAATACTTAATTTTTGACAGGAATAAATAAAATTCTAGTTAAATAAAACATGGTTTGGTTCTCTCAAAAAATTAGGTGAAAGTATAGAATATGAAAGTATTGGTTTAAAAGCCTCAAAAGTAAGTGATTTTAAAAAATAAAGATAGTGAGATGTGGCATGGGATTCAAATATCAAAGTAATTTCATGAAATTCCCAAAGATCTGAACTTGAATCAAATTCATTTTAAGCATTCATTTAATCTCAGGTTCATGGAATAGATTGAACCACTCATTAACATGGGTTTATAAAATCGAAATGATAATAATTTCAGCTCAAACATTTTTGAAAACACACTAAACTTTAAAAATAAACACACAAATAACATAAAAAACAACATTTTTTTAGAATAATAGTAAAACAAAAAACAAATGAAAATCCTAAAATACAACGGTTTCCTCTCCAAACATAAGTCATATAGTTTTCCCATTGAATTCATGTAGGTTTTAAAATGTAAGAAAATTTTTAATTGAATCACAGTAATCAAGTTTGTGTTATGGAGAGGTACAACATGACTTATTAGTACTTCTTTAATGAGTTAGCTCCTAAGATAAGAACACTACAAACCTACAAGTAACAGTAAGAAAGAAAAACAATAAATTTATTAGGAGAAAATGAAATAGAAATAGAATGAGAAAATATGGATAGATATTGGTTTAATCCCCCATGTGTACCTTGAGTTTTGACTACCTCTATATGGGAAGTTCTAATTAGTTATCCCTAGTTTTATGGTGGGTGATGTTTCTTACTCATGAACCAACAAAAATTATTCTTTACATGATGAACTAAATCCTTTTTCTCGAGGACACCATGGATATTGTACACCAAATCAACCCCCATGGGAATGATATAAAACACACATAGTGGGGGTAAGATATATAAAAGGTCCTATTATTTCTTTATTTCTTCTTTCAAAACCTCTTCTTCATTTTTCAATTGTTTCTAATAGAACGATGCATCCAAAGTATAATCAAAGGGAAAGTGAGAGTGTAATTCTATTTGGAAAAAATTAAAGTAGGAAGTTTCAATATCAAATTTACCCCCTGTAATTTGAGTATCAAATTTATCATTTTCATAAGGAAAACCACTTTGGTGTCCTTTTGAACTTCCTATGATATGTGTTCAACAAGTTTAGGGAGCTCCAATTGTTCGTCTTTAGGTGCACCTTCTTTTTCTTCCTCACCCACCACGATATTTGAAGTGTTGGATGAATATGAAAATTTAAAACAATTAGAGGTGGTACTCAATTATTTTTCATGAAAATAATAAGACAATATGTTTATGAAAATATCATACCCCTTTGTTTGTTTGTCTTCAATGTATTCTTCTGTGGAAAGCACCTCTTGGAGTTGATTAATTGAATATAGAGACATGTAGTCAGTCTTTTTCATTTCTGGATCTCCATAGAAATATAAAGGATGACTATGGGGAAATATTCTTGGACCATGGGCAATTTATAAAATTATGTAAAATAATGGGAGAACTCATTTATCTCCTATTCCAACTCTTTATGAATTTGATTGTTCATGTCCCCCATAGGACAACTATGAATTCTTTGAATGTTTATTCTCCATTATTTGAATTCCAAAATAAACTCACCTGTTTAATAAAAAAAGAAACACCATACTCCATTGAAAAGGGTGAGTCAATAATTGGAGCCTTCAAATATGGGTAATTATTCCACGAATTAATGAAATAATCGTTTAAAAACATCATTTAAATGTTTTTTTAATTTAAAAATATTAAAAATGTATACAATTAGATTATGAAACTGCCTCCCCAGAAACATTTCCAAGTTTGATGCATGCATTTCAGAGGGCATTGGAAATAAATATTTCCTAAGTTAAAATGTAGTAAATTGGTTAACCAAGGATGTCACCAGATGAGGAGAGCACATAGAACAATTTTTCACTTTAATTTGAGAAAGAAGTAAAAGTTGTTTTTGAAATTGTTTTAGTTTAAAAAGAAAGAAGGAAATTGAAAATAAAATTTGAACTCAAGTGATGGAGAGTGTGATAGGTTTAGGGTAGGATATAATTTTTCAATATCATCATTGTTGTAGAAATTAGTTCTCATCTCTTCCAATTGAATGATAAATGATTGACTCCTCGATCAAGTTGTTTGTCATCCTAGGTTTAAGAAAGCAATGAAAACCAATCCTATGTGCATGAAAGTTTGTAAATAATTCCCAAACTATTAAGGAAAATACAAATCATTAATTTTTGATCCTTATAAATATATAAAAAATTCAGTTATTTCACACATGTACCAACAATCCCTAGACACTAACCACCTAACACAATTTGCTCGATAGAGAAAAACTGCACTAGGTGGAGGAATTTTAATGTTCTTCCACCAAATCTATAATCAGAAAGAAAAAATACAATCACATTAAGAGAATTGAATACCACTAAAAATAGATAACATTCAATTGAAAATAATGTCTAACATTAATAAACAATACTCCGACCTTAAAAAAGGGAAACCCCCTTCCACGATCACTCAAAATATTTAGCCCTCCATGAGAAGGGTAATCAAGATGAATGAGGAAGAAAATGGAATTTAAAATATATGGAAAATATAATAAAAAAATAGATAAATATGAAATTTTATATTCCTTGGTGTCCTGGAAGGAATGGGAAGGAATGAGATGATATGATATTGGAGGATCTCCCCTCCATTTTTAGTGGAATTTTCCTTCTAAAGATAACAAATTGTATCCAAAATTAATGATATAATCACATGATCCATTATTCCAAAAGGTTGTTAAAAAACATTTTGGTCATCCACGCTCCCAATTTCAGCATCATTGGCCACTAGATGCAGGAGTGATGAATTTTTTATTGACTATTACTTTTTCCAGGTGAAGGTTCCATAAAACTTCCTTCAAAGTATATCATTTAATACCACCTTCAAGAACTCAAAACTCCATATAATTTATTGTAAAAATGAAAAAATTACTCCTAGTTCTATTACAGGTGGAATCAACTCAATTGGATGTATGTATATCGAGTTGTGCTTCTATTACAGTGGTGAGGTCCATGTTATCCACCCAAACACTTCCTAAACATTAATGATCTTTTCAGACCTCAAGATTATCCAAAAAGCTATTTCTGTAGGAGAAAAAGTTGATGTAAATTAACCCATAAATCCAAAAAAATAGAATCTCTGAAATTAGAATAACAGTTTAAAAGTTATTCCAAAAAATCCCTTTTGATAAAATTCTATCAAAAATCCATATTCAACTACTTTTTTCATTTTTGCGTAATACACAACATAAATCCAATATTGATCCATATAAACTCAAATTGATGAATTATTAGGGTTTAAATAAATTAAATGAATATATAACATGATGAAAATGTTAGCTCTATCAATTCCCCCATACTTAGCTTTTGGACTCCTGGACAAGTAAACATAATAATTAAATGAAAGAAAATACAAAACATATATCAATGAGATCTACCAAATCAACACCAAGAAACAAAAAGATATCATGAATCATCAAAAAAAATTATTTCATGTTCTCCATTTAGACCATTTAATATATTTCATCTTCATTTGTAATCCCATGTATACAAGACACCTACCTCATGTGAATTTTTTTCTCATCTCACAAATGTAAATTTTGAACATGGATTTTCTCATTAAAACTCATGCAAGAGTCACTATAGAATTGATAAATTCATACTTCTCCACCTAATGTTAGTCAAGATATGTGTTTCTCATGAGTAATTTTCGAGGTTTTTTTGGGTCTTTCAGTTGGTAGGATTTAGATGTTAATAATTATAAGGTCAAATAAGGAGGGCTTGGCTCTTTTTGAAGAAAAATTGAAAGATTATAATTTTCATTCAAGAATGGTTACCTCCTTACATGATTCACTATAAATTCCGCTCCATCATCCTGAAAAATCAAGAAAAGATTATTACATTTAGCATTTCTCTACCATAAAATTCAATCTTCATATTATTTCTTGAAATCTCTAGTTAGACACAACTTTCTTTAAAAGCTCCAGAAAGGCACATCTTCATTTTTTTAAAAATCTCTAGAAAGGAAGAGTTTATAAAAGAATGAATTATTAAATAGAAACATGAGATCCTCCAAATTTTATTTCCACCCAATGTATCATCAAATGATGCATTACACCACAAGATATCATCCCCCACACTTAAGTTTAAACAGATCATGAAATTTCACTTGAAGTGCAGGTCAGATTAAGAAAATTCTCTAGTAATAAGGCTAACCTAACAGGTTATTCATAGATTGTATGGGATACAAGGATATAACGTAAAAGGTAGTATAGAATAAAATTTAATTTCTTGAAAAGGGAGATTTGTAACCAAATAAATTCCTCAATCCTTTAAACCACAAGTACCTCAAACTGTTATGTTTTGACATGAAAAAAAATCAAATTCTAGTTAAATAAATCATGGTCTAGTTCTCTCAAGAAAAGATTTGAATTTAAAGAATATGAAAAAAATGGTTTAGAATCCTCATAGGTAAGTGCTTTTAAAAAATAAAGATAGTGAGATGTGTCATGGGATTCAAATATCAGAGTACTTTTCATGAAATTACCAAATATTTGAACTTGAAACAAAACCATTTTAAAAAATTATTTAAGCTTAGTTTCATGGAATATATTTTCTCACTCACACACATGAGTTTAAAAAATGTAAATGACAATCATTTCATCACAAAAGTTTTGAAAACACACTAAATTTTAGAAAGAAACACAGAAATAACTTAAAATCAAACAACATTTTTTATAGAAAAATAGTAAAACAAACAATAAATAGAAATACTAAACTACAAAGGTTCTATACTACACAATTAAATCATGAAGTCTCCTCGATTAATTCATATATATTTTTACATGTAAGAAGTTTTTTAAATGAATAATAATAATCAAGTTGGTGTTATGGAGAGGTAAAACCAGAGTTATTAGTAGTTCTTCCTTGAGTTAATCTCTTAATAGATAAACACTGCAAAACTACAAGAAAATGTAGAAAATATAAAATAAAAAACTTATTGGGTGAAAATGAAATAGAAATTTAATGAGAAAAAATGGATATATCTTAGTTTAATACCCTATGCGAGCCACGAGTTTTGACTGCCTCCCGATGGGGAATTCTAATCGGTTATCCCGAATTTGATGGTGGGTGATGTTTCTTGCTCATAAAATAATAAAAATTCTTCTTTATAGGATGAATTTAGTCCTATTTAATGAGTACACCGTAGATATAGTACACAAAATCCATCTCTATCGGAATTATATAAAACATGCATGATGGGGGTTGGATATAAAATGGGTCCTCCTCTTTATTTATTTCAACTTTCAAAACCTCTTCTTCATTTTTCAAAAGCTTCTCAAGGAATAATACATCAATAGTATAGTCAAAGGGAATGTAAGAGTGTAATTATATTTGGAGAAAATTAAACCATGAAGTTATAATATCATATTCATCCCCTTTAATGTGAGTATCACATGTATCATTTTCCTCAAGAAAACCACTTTGGTCTCATCTTGAACTCCCTACGATATGTGTTCAACATGTTCAGGGAGATTCAAATGTTCTTCTTCAGGTGAATCTTATTTTTCTTCCTCATCCACCATAAAAATAGATATTCTAACTAAATCAGAAAATTTAAAAAAAAATTAGAGGTGATACTAAATTAAGTTTCAACAAAATTAGAAGATAACGAGTTCATGAAAATATCATCTCCCTGAGTTTGTTCATCTTAAAAATCTATTCAATGGAAATCACTTCTTGGAGTTGAGTAGTAGTAGATAGAAGAATGTTGCTAGTCTCCTCAATTTATTGGATCTCCATAGAAAAATCAAGGAATACTAAGGGGAAATATTTTTGGACCTTGGACACATTATAGCTTCTGGGATATCGCTTTAAAAATTTGATTGTTTATGTCCTCCCTTAGGAAAGCTATATATTCTTTGAATGTATGTTACCCATTATTTGACTTCCAAAAAAAATTAACCTATCTAACAAGAAAATAAACTCCATACTCCCTTACCAAGGGTGATTCAATAATTGGTTCTTTCACCAATGGGTAATTGTTAAATGAATTAAACAAATAATCATTTGAAAACAACATGGAAAAGTATTTTTTTAATTTTTTTAATTTAAAAAGATTTAAATATTTAAAATTAGATTGTGGCACTACTTCCCTGGAAATGGCACCAAGTTTGACACATGCCTGTCATATGGAATGGAATAATAAATATTTTCTAAGTTAAAATGTAGTAAAGTGGTTGACTTTTGAATCTCTTCTAAAGACGAGTGCACAAAAAACATTTTGCCTATTTAATTTAAGAATGAAGTAGAGGTTGTTTTTGAATTTTTTTAGTTTAAAAAGAAATTAGAAAATTGAAAATAATGTTTGAACACAAGTGATGCAGAGAGTGATGGGTTTAGGGTAGGATCCCCATTTTCAATGTCATCATTTTCCAATAAATCAGTTCTTTTCTCTTCTTACTGAATGATAAATGATTGACTCCTCGATCGATTTGTTAGCCACCCTTGGTTGAGGGAAGAAATGAAAACCACTAATGCATGAATGAAAGTTCATATATCATTACCTAATATTTATGTAAAGTCCCAATCATTAATTTTCTATCCTTATAAATCTAGAAACAATTCCCTTATTTCACACACATGCTAATGATTGCTGTATACTCACTACATAACACAATTTTCTCAATCAAGACAAACTGCACTAGGTGGAGGGAGTTTAATGTTATTCCAACAAAGATATAATCAATGAATGAAAAAAACCCAACCTAAAAACGCATTAAAAGAATTGGACACCACTAGCAATAGATACCATTCAATAGAAATGAGAGTTTTACATTAATAAAAAAGACTCTGACATTACCTAAGGGAAAATACCCATTCCCGAATCACTAAGAATATTTACCCCTCCCTGAGAAGGGTAATCGAAATGAATCACGAAGAGAAAGGAATTAAAAATATATGGAAAAGAAAATATATAAAATATAGAAATCTAAAAAGTAATCATCCTTGGTGTCCTAGATATAATGGGATGGAATGAGATGAGAGGAGCTCCACTCATTTTATAGGCATAATTTTCCTTTGATATTTTGAAGTGTTGTAGCCCCAATTAATGATAGAATAACACAATTCATCATTCATAACAAGTTATTACAAAACGTGTTTTGCATCCACCCTCACAATTTTTCCTCAAATTTCATCATTGTAGGAGTTATAAATTTTTTAGTGAATGTTACTTTTTATGGATGAAGGGTCGAGGTAGCTTCCTTCAAAATATTTCATTCGAATTCCACCTCTATGATCTAATAACTCTATGTAATTTATTGAAAAAATGAAAAAATTAGTGGTCATTCCATTTCAGGTGGAATGACCTCAATTAATGGTTTCTAGACTAAATTTTCTTCCGTTACAGAGGTTTAATCCCACTCTCCGCTTGAACATTTCTTCAACTTGTTTGATATTATTGGGCCTCAATATGGTTGAATCAGATATTTCCCTAAAAAAAGTTAAATTAAATTATTCCAAGAATCCTAAAAACGAATCACTTATATTGGAATAATATTTTTATAGTTATTCCCAAAATACCCATGTGATAAAATGCTATCAAAAATCCAGATTTATTTTTTTACATTTTTTCTCAAAACACACCATAAATCCAAAAAATGATCTATATAAGAAAAAATTGATACATTGGGAAGGTTTAAAAAAATGGAATGCATATATATAAAATGGGGAAAAAATTATCTCTATAAATTCTCTCACACTTATCATTTGAACTCCTTGACAAGTAAACATCAAAATTAAATCAAAGTAAATTCAAAATGAAAACCCATGAGATCTACCAAATCCACAGTATGAAAAAAAAGATATCATGTATCATAAAAAACAAATATTTAAAGTTTTCCATTTATATCATTTAATATATTTACTCTTCATTAATTATCCCACGCACACAAGACACCTACTTCACATGAATTTTTTTCTCATCTCACAAATGTAAATGTTCAACAAGGATTTTCTCAGACAAACTAATGCTAGAGTCACTATAAGCTTGATAAATTCCTACGTATCCACCAGATGCAAGTCAAGGATATTTGTTTATCATTAGAAATTTTTAGGGGTTTTCTTTGTATTTAGTTTGTTATAATTTAGATGTCAAAAATTCAGAGGTTGAATCTGGAGGGCTTGTCTATTTTTGAAGCAAAATTGAAATATTCTAATTTTCACTAAAGAATGGTATCCTCATCACGCCATTTAGTATCAAATAAGCTCCATCATCATGAAAACTCAAGAAAGGTTTATTCTATATATCATTTCACCACCAAAAAATTTAATCTTCATTGTTTTTCTTGAAGACCCCAGAAAGGCACAACTTTCTTTGGAAGCTCTAGAAATGAAAAAATTTATTTTTCGTAAAATCTCTAGAAATGGAACAAATTTTGAAAGAATGAATTCTTCAGCAACAACATAATATCTTCAAAATTTTAATTCCATCCAATGTATCATCAAATGAGGTAGTATAACACAAGACATCTCCCCCTACACATAAGTTCAACTAGACCATGCAATTTCACTTCAAGAGAAGGTTGGATAGGGAAAATTTCCTTGTAATGAAGATAACCTAACATGATATTCAGGGATTATGAGGGATAAAAGGATTAAATTTACAAGTTATTCCAAAATAGAAGGTATTTTATTTAAAATGGGGCTTTAAAAGTAAATAAATTCCTTAATCATCTAGAAAACAAGTACCTCAAACCATCATGTTTTGACAGGGATAAATCAAATTCTAGTTAAAGAAATCATGGTCTGGTTCTCTCAAGAAATTAGGTGACTATAAATAATATGAAAACAATGGTATAGAAGAATACAAGGTAAGTGATTTCAAAAAATAAAGAAAGTGAGATATGGAATGCGATTCAAATATTAGGGTAATTTTCTAGAAATTCCCAACGATTTGAACTTGAAACAAAGTCATTTTCAGAATTCATTAAAGCCTAGTTTCATGGAATAGAATGGATCACTCATTAAAATGGGTTTAAAAAATGGAAATGATAATAATTTAAGCTCAAAAGTTTTGAAAACCCACTATTTTAAAAATAAACAGACAAATAACATTAAAAAACAACATTTTTTTTGAAAAATAGTAAAACAAACAGAAAATAAAAATCTTAAACTACAAAGGTTACCTCTCACAAACATAAATCATTAAGTTTCGTCAATGCATTAAGGTATATTTTAACATGTAATAAATTTTTTAATTGAATCAAAACAATCAAGTTGGTGTTTTGGAGAGGTACAACCTGACTTATAAGTAGTGCATCAATGAGTTAATCTCTTAGGATAAGAACACTACAAACCTACATGAAAAGGTAGAAAATAAAACATAAAATATTTTTTAGGAGAAAGTGAAATAGAAATAGAATTAGAAAATATGGATAGATCTTGGTTTAATCCCCCAAGTGGGCCCTAGGTTTTGATTGCCTCCAGATGGGCTGTTTTAATTAGTTATCCCCAATATAATGATGGGTGATGTTTTTTTCTCATTAACCAACCAAAATTATTATTTCCGGGATGGACTTATTCCTTTTTCTTGAAGAATCCATGGATATATTACACCAAACTCACCTCCATGGAAATGAGATAAAATGTCATGGTGAGGGTAGGATATATAATGGGTTGTCTTATTTGTTTATTTCCAATTTCACAACCTATTCTTCATTTTTCAATTGTTTCTCATCGAATGCTGTATCAAACGTATAGTCAAAGGGAAAGTTAGAGTGTAATTATATTTGGGAAAAAATTAGAGCATGATGTTTCAATATCAAATTCATCCCCTTTAATGTGAGTATCAAACATTTCATTTTCTTCGGGAAAAACCACATTGGTCTCCCCATGAACTCCGAATGACATGTGTTCAACAAGTTCAGGGAGCTCCAAATGTTCTTCTTCAAGTATATCTTATTTTTCTTCCTAGTCCACCATGGTAATAGTTGTGTTAAATTAATTGGAAAATTTAAAAATATTAGAGGTGATACTCAATTCATTTTCAAAAAAATTATAAGATAACGTGTTCATGAAAATATATCACCCAATGTTTGTCAATATTTAATGTATTATTTAGTTAAAATAACTTCCTGGAGTTGAGTAGTAGCAAATATAGGTCGGTAGTAAGTCTCTTCCATTTATGGATCTCTATAGAAAATTCAAGGAAGACTAAGGATAAATATTCTTAGACCTTGAAAACTTTATTAAATTATGGAATGTAATGGGGGAAATCAATTATGTCCTAGTCCATCACTTCAAAATTTTTATTTTTATGTCCTCTGTCAAGCTAGCTATGAATTATTTTCACGTATTTTCCCCATTATTTGACTTCCAAAATAACCAAACTTATCTAAAAATAAAATAAAGACCATCATACATTGAAAAGGGTGAGAAAATAATTGGATGCTACACCAGTGGGTAATTGTTCCATGAATTAATGAAATAATCATTTGAAAACATCATGTGATTTTTTTTATTTTTTATTAATTTGAAATGATTAAAATATTTAAAATTAGATTATGGAACTACCTCATCGGAAATGACTCCATGTTAGAAATACGCCTATCATAGGGCATGGAAAAAACAAATATTTCTTAATTTAAAATATATTAAATTGGTTGACCTAGGATGTCTCAGGAAGAGGAGTGCACACAACACAATTTTTCACTTTAATTTGAGAAATTAGTAGAGGTCATTTTTGAAATTGTTTTATTTTAAAAAGAATAAAGTCAATTGAAAATAAAGTTTGAAGACAAGTGATGGAGATAGTTATGGGTTTAGGGTAGGATCACGGTTTTTAATGTAATCATTTTCGTATAAATAATTTCTCTTCTCTTCCTATTGAATGATAAATGATTGACTCCTCAATCGAGTTGTTAGCCACCCCTAGTTGAGGGAAGTAATGAAAACCACTCATGTGTTCATGTACGTTAATAAATAATTTCCAAAAAATTAAGGAAAGTCCCAATAAATAATTTTTTATCCTTATAAATCTATAAAACATACACTTATTTCACACACATGCCAATGATTTCTAGACATTCACTACCTAACACAATTTTCTTGATCGAGAAAAACTACACTAGGCAAATGGAGTTTAATGTTATTTTACCAAAGCTATAATCAATGAATGAAAACAATACCCAAAATATAATAACATTAAGATAATTTTACACCACTAAAAATATATATCATTCATTAAAAAATATATTTTTACATTAATGAACAAGACTCCTGCCTTACAAAAGGAAAACCCCCTTCCCTGATCACTCCAAATTTTTACCCCTCTATGAGAAGTGTAATTGAGATGAATGGGGAAGAAAAGAAATAAAAATATATGAAAAATAAAATAATTAAAATAGATAAATATTAAAAGTTCTCTTTCTTGGTGTGTTTGAAGGAATGATATGATATGAGATGAGTGGAGCTCCCCTCCTTTTATAGGAAGAATTTTCATTCGAAAGTTTACACGTTGTAGCCCAAATTAATGATAGAATAGCATAATTAATACTTCATAAAAGTTTTTAAATTTTTTTAATGTCCACCCTCATAATTTAATATTCATTGGCCAATGTATTCTGGAGTAATGAATTATTTATCGACTGTTACTTTTTCTGGATGAAGGTTCTAGAAAGCTTCTTTAAAACTATTTCGTTCAAATTCCACTTTATGATCTCATAACCCCTTGTAATTTATTACCAAAAAAATAAAATTATTCATCATTCGATTAAAAATAGAATCAATTCAATTTTTGGTGTTTAGACTGAGTTATGCATCCGTTATGTAGGTGGGATCCACGCTGCCCTCCCAAACACTTCTCCAACTTTACTGAATTTTTCAGGCCACAAGATTGCCGAATCAGCTATTTCTCCAGAAGAAAAAGTTTAATTAAATTAACATATGAATCCTACCTAAATATAATAAATGAAATTGGAATAAT
This sequence comes from Viscum album, assembly GCA_963277665.1. Classification (NCBI taxonomy): domain Eukaryota; kingdom Viridiplantae; phylum Streptophyta; class Magnoliopsida; order Santalales; family Viscaceae; genus Viscum; species Viscum album. Next base: position 1,571,715,980 of record OY728126.1, read on the forward strand.
ATTTTAAATGTTATTACCAAAATACCCTTGTGATAAAATTCTATAAATATTCCATATTTAACCAATTTTTTCATTTTTTATCAAAAGACACCATAAATCCAAAATTGATCAATATAATCTCAAATTAGTAAATTGATAGGATATAAGTAAATGAAATTAATATATAAAATAAGGAAAATATTATCTCTATCAATTGGTTTACTAATACTATATAAGGATTTATATTGCCATCTAATACACCATACAACCTTCAACACTTCAAATATAAGGAGTTTAAGGATTATGAAAATTAATGCCTCATTATAAGGCCTAATAGGGATAATAGGAGTAATAAACCTCTAAGACCAAGAATATATGGGAAATCCTATTAAAATAATACTATTTAATTTTATAATAGTAATTAAGTGGTGGAAGGTATTTTTCACTCAGAATTTGTGGATTTATTATGTCTTGTAAGTTACACCAACAACTATCTACCGTATTATAAAGAAAAAATCCAAGTGGAAACATTATTTTATCCAAGGAATATGGTTATCCTTTAAGGTTTTTGAAATTATGATTCATGCAAGTATTATTAACCATAATTTAGAATAATTTTATGTGATATTGGAAGTGGATTTTCTATCTTCACATAGACACTATATAAAATACTGAAATATGGAAATCACATTTCAAAACAACATACGATCATCCATAAATGAAACCATAATTATGAGATTTATTTGGATACTAATTATATTATAGAAGCTATAATACTTAATCATGAGTGATGTTTTTCTCAAATTATTACAGAAAAACTCAATATCATGAATAATACAATTATAAAAAAATGATATGTTCTCTAATTTTGTAAGGTTGATTTTCTATATATATTATACCTTGAGTCCTGAATACCATTTTATACCCATATTTATTTTCCTTAGTATGTTATAGTTAAAATTATGGGGATGAAATTTATTAAGGGGGTGAATGTAACAACCTAATATTTTGGAATATATATATTTTTTTCTCTAAATTAATAATTTGTTTGATATATTTTTTCATATGAAATTCCGAACTAAAAAGTGTCATGTAACATCCGGACCCACGAGCCACTAAAATGGTGCCTCGAGCTTATTGGTCACTTAGCCTCAACCGGTCCTCCCAGAATGCCAGAGGCAGATAACTAGCAGCAAGGGTGTAATAGTGGTACATAGGTGATATTATACCCTTACTGTTAGAGTATCATAGTATTATATCATATATAAATCAATAAAAAACAAAATTGTTATAAATAAATAAATTATAGAGCATCTAAATATTAATATAACATAGGAAAATAATATGAAATGTCCAATGCCAAGTATACAATGATGCATGCATGTGTCTCCAAAATCCATAGTAGAAAACATATAGTAGGTAGATATGATAAAATACATGGACACATAAAAAGAATAAAAACTCATGAGGAGGACATCTATAATAATATTAAGTACCAACATAGTATTGTTCTCTTAAGATTCCATATAAAATACACGACACAAGAAATAATCTATGGACCTACAAACAAGAGGTTCTCTCAGGTACTCCGGTGAAATGGAAGCCTAGGTAGGGTGTGAGATATAATCAGTATCCCACCACAAACAGTGTATAAAACAATTTAGTATTTGAATATAAAATACAATAGTGTGAGGGTATATAAAATAAAAAACAATACTCTAATCTGTAAACGGGTCAGCTTAGGTTCATAAGGGATACCTAGATGATGCTAACTACTTCATCCTAATATGAGACACCTTTTAATATTGATATATATAATAGAATTTCATATATATGAATTATTAATTTAATAACATTTATAGATGTATATATATATTCTTATTTTTATATTGGACCCAAGGCATAAATTAGTTTTCCATGCATAATACTACTCATAATAATTATAGAGTATAATGATAATAAGCAAGGGTTGTCATGCCCAAGGATTATAATCAATATAGTCCACCATGCTGAGTATCATTAATAATTTAGGATTCCATATCATGTATCATGAATAATAATTTGGAGGGTTGTACCCAACCTCCTAATCAAGGGGGTGTGGAGTGCCATGCCCAATGACCCAAGTGATGTTCTTGTCATGCCAACATCCTTGACCAAGGGTTTGTGACATGTCATGTAAAAAGAACCAACACAAGGTCCATTAATAAATATTTAGAATAATTTAATCTTACTTTCCCTATGATCCCTTAGCTTAAAATTTCATAAAGAGGTAACCAACATCAATCAAGAGAGAGAAGATCCTATCTAATATAACTCTTTTAACATTTAGAAATAGGTAATGTGTTTATCCGTTCCATTAAATTACATATAATAAATAAGGGATAGAGTATTATACATTTTATTTATCATTTAATTATAAATAAATATAAGGTTATGTTCATAAGAATTGAATTATCATAAACTAGGTAAAATATGGAAGGACATTTACATTTATCAATTCATTTAACCCATTGAATTGCTATATTTTATTAAAGAAGATAATGCACCTCAAATATTTTTTTATTATAAATGTTGTGAAGATATCATATTAATTTAATATATCTCAATTTTATTAATCCTTATAAAAGTAATAATTCATTAAATTTAAAAAGATAACCACAAGAGGTCAAATGAAGCATTAAAAATTAAGCATTTAAAGTGAAATTCATAAGGGTTATTTAATTACGTAACAAGAATATATGCAAAACTGTATAAAAAACTCACCCAAGGGGGTGGTCAATTTGAGGTAAACAGCCTCCAAAAGTTTTAATTAAAGCACAATGAGAATATAATTTAATGAATTAGGTAGTTGATGACTAATTTCAGATATAAAGAGAATTGTATAGAGAATTAGATAAGCAGCACAACAACGTACATTATAAAAGCATTGATACATTAAGAATGGAGATATATACCACCAAACTTATACCAATTATGGTCCACACATACATTATCAAGGCTTTAATTGACTTGGTTCTAGAGAAAAGTAAGATAGATAAAAACACCTTGAAAATAAGGTGAATTAGATTGGATGAATATAAAGTTAAAGATATTGAGAGAAACTGAGAAAGGAATCAATAAGATTTACAGACACATTTAGGGGATTCTAACATGATGAAAAATGTTTAAAAGGAGTCTATATTATTGAGATCTCTCCATGGAATGAGGATAGGAGGAAGGATCCCCCGAAGGGCTTGTTGTATGCGGGTGAAGGAAAGTAAATAGGGGGATAGTTGATTAATATAAAATAAGGGAAAAATGATGATTTCACCCCAATTAATGAGGGGATGGTTAGAACACATAGTTTTCTAAACTATGTATCTACCACTCAAGGGATACTGGCTAATTATGGGACTCATACAATTTATAAGATCAGTTTGAGAAACCAAGTCAAAACCATGTGTTTCTCATATATTAAAAATTTTCAAGATACGTATTTCCTTGTAGCCTAGTGCACACTAATAAAAAAAATTAAACATCATCATCCCCTATGGAATGGACAAATAATATCTTCTAGAGAGATTCATGGTTTTAAAAAACCCTTGTTCTCTTGCATCTTCTCCTGATATTGTGTTTTTGGGGCTTGATACTCCCAAAATCGATGGAACACCTGATCCACCTCTTGGGTATTTAACAATGTCTAAAAACTAAAATTTTAAGTCTAAAAAATCTTGTATTTATATTCCAAATTGTAGTATAAATAAGAAACCATCCACCAAATGGTAAAATTAAAATTCCTTTGGAATTATACCTTATTCCAATCATTAGATGTTAGTACCTCCCCACCTTAAAACTTATCTTCACTAAGAAGCCTTGGGGAACAACAAGAACAAAACCGAACCTACCCATTTCATGAAGATTTGTTTAAATAGGTATGTTATATTCCAAATTCCAAAAACACCTCCAAACATCCCTTAACTATAAAGTACAAAAGATGTAGAAACTTGATCTAACACTGATGTTCAATATTTAAACATCAATATAATGCTTAATCGAGATCGTAAAACTAAAAACATGGTCCTAGAATATCCTTTTCAACCACATGTCCTATGGAGATCCCCACCTTGGGTTCTTTCCTTTTATGGCCAACGTTGAGTCATGGTATCTCCCCCATTGGAATTGTCTATTTTAAAATTCCCCTCACATTTTATTGATGTTCACAGAAATATTCTTATCTTAAAAGAATGATCAACTTTGAAAAGTTCATATTTAGTCTGATCACAACAGTTTTTCCCTAAAAGTCGTAGATAACCCTTCCACTACACTCATCTTATCCCAAAAATGTTCTAAAAGAGTTTCATCACTGACCAATTCATGAAACAAGAGGAAAACAATTCAAGCCACTTCCCACTGACTATTCTTAAAATTACCAGCTTAGATGACCAACATATTTACAAACTAGATCCCAAAAACATTAAAATAAGGTATCTCAATATTTTCTATGATAACGATCATTGAATCCTCTAACTAGCTTCTGGTGATGTCTTTAGACAAACATCCATTTGTATTGTCATACTACACCATGAACCTTTGGGTATACCCGATCCAACACATTTGGATCATCACCCCTTTAACTAAAACAACCAAACATGAAATAATCTTATCTAGCCTCAAAATAATATTATAGGATCCAAAAATATTATCCATGGTAGTCTATACCTTGAAATTTACAAGTGAGACTTCGATACATAACCAAAATTCCCACATATCAAAACACTAACTGAGCCCTAAGAAGAATCCACCTAATGGTAGATTCAAAGGGGAAACAACTAGTTCCCATGAGTCTATCCTAGGAATTCCTACTCAAGAACCCAAATATTACTTAGGTTTAATAGTGCATTTATCTTAACACACTGAAAAATCATAACTCCTTTGGAGTTTATTTCTCAAATAGGATGACATTTTGATTTATCTTGGTGTATAACTAACTCTATCTCTCAGTGTATCCAAGAAAATATCAAGATAAGCGACACGATTTTCACTATGAAAGGAGTACAAAAATATAATTTAAATGATTTCAAAAAGGAGATGACACACTCCTTCTACATCAAAACTAAGTGTTTGGTATGGTTCCAAACCAATCGTAATCCAACTACACAAAAGAAAGGATCTTTTTACCACCTTGATCCAACTCTTTTGGAGAGGCTCAGAAGCACCTGCCAATGTGACATCATAACTTGACCATGATTCCATCACTACCAAGGCATCCCATGATCACTCAAGAACAACCACCAAATTTCATACCTAAATAATGGTGTTCTCAGGGGATTCATAAATAGCTAACCATTTCATCATCGTGCATCTTTATAAGAACCAACATGTTTTCAAAACTCACCATCTCCCCAGAATTCAATAGAATAACCAAAAATTTTCATATGGTTTTGCTTGGTTGTGTTCCATCTACTTGAAAGCACATGTTTTACTAGAATTTATGTGATGCTCCCTATCTTATAAGTGTCCTAATAATTGAAATAAGTGAAAAACTAGCTACTCACAAGCATTCTAGATTAAATGTACCCCATTCGTACGTGGGACACTATCCCAAGATGCGTTCAAATATGATATTAGGATCAGGTATTTATTATAAAGCTAAACCGGTCAATAGTGTTACGACACCCGATATTTTTGTAAAAACAAAATGACTATAAAGGTGAGTCCAATTTTTTTAACACCTAGAGCACTCTACCTTAGAGGTGACTGATGATCAAAGAACACCAACTCAAGGCTCAGATGATTATAACTAATATCATATGGTTCACTGCACCATTTATCACCTTGATGGGTATGGTTTGTATCAATGAATGCTACCCTATTATTTCACAAGAAAAACTATACATCCTTGATACTATCTATAGACTCATCAGCCATATGCATCCTAGTATCTAATGACCTGAAAAAAACTAGCTCACAGTCACACCATCCCATGCGACTGGTAAATAGGCTAATGATGTCATGACCTGTCCCCCAGGGCCCATGACATGATGACCCAAAGCCCTCCTTCCATAGGCCTAGGGTTGGAGACTAGCACTAAAAAGGAGTATCTCTATAATAGGAAGACATTGCCTTTAAACCTGTACAAACACAAAATCCAAGAACACAATAAGAAGCAACGAAGAAGTAAAATGTTGAAGTAAAAAAGTTTACCAAAAGTAAAGGGGCCGGAATACAAGCCCAACTAAAAAGAAAAAATACAACTAAAAAGAGAAAACAACTCCTAGATCATCCATCGAGGATCCTACCTGAAGGGTAGGTACACATCACAATCAATAGTCACTACAACATGTCACGTCAAATGGTCCACCTCTGAGCACCTTCCAGTCCTAGATCCCTCAGCCTCGATCAATGTTGTCTGTCATTTGCACAAGACACAACAATGTAAGGGTGTAGCCCATGTAGGGGTGAGTATAACAATAATCAATAGGGACCCCGAGAACCCTGAAGGTCTCCCAGAGTTCCACAAAGGATAAAACACAAAGAAAGTCCTCAAACACAAAGCGCGAAGCAGTCATAAACTCTACTTAGGTATATGACCATACATATACCTAAGTTATCAAGATGTACTCATCTCATAAATGAGGAAACATAAGGCTCAAACTTTTAAACCTTTATCACAACTAATCAATGAGGGAAGAATACCACAAAGGTAACGCCACGAAGGTAACACCACGAAGGTAAAAGTACCACAAAGGTAACACTACGATGGTAACACCACAAAGGTAAAAGTATCAAAAAGGTGACACCACAAATATAACACCAAGAAGGTAAATGTACCACAAAGGTAACACCAAGAAGGTAACACCACGAAGGTAAAAGTACCACAAAGGTAAATACTCAGCTCACAATAGATATATATCTCAAGTACAGAAGTATAAATGATTAGTCATAAATATAGATCATCTTATTCTGTCGAGAGGCTCTGCTGCTGACCCACACAGGATCGATAGATGATAAACCACATAGAATCACTAGGTGATGACCTAAATAGAATCACTAAGTTCTAACACACACACTATTGATAGATGATGACCCATATAGGATCGATGTTCTTTCTTGACATTACAACCAACAACAAGATTCCCGCACTAAGCACATTTGATTTTGGGAGGATCTACTTCTCAAGCCATCGACTGAACCTCAACCACCACAGAGTTCCATGAAAAAGTGTCCCAAAGTACCACCATGCTTTAAGGGTTCCAACACGACATACGGTGCGTCAATCGGATGCCCGATCTGCAAGTTATAGGCATTTTAATGCCAAGGGCCCAGTTGGATTCTAGTTCGATCCAACTTGGCCATAATCCAACATCTTATAAAACTCAAGTGGAGTATATCAAAAGTTCTATCTTGCTATGAGGATCCGAGTACCGAAGACAGTTCATCAAATGAACATCCAGTACACATGTTAGGGCCCTTTTAGAGAAACTGATCCTGTTTGGGTCTGGGTCCGATCCGACCCAGCCTGACCCGGTATGGGCCGACCTGACCCAGTCGGACCCGACCCAACCCGGTCGGACCCGACCAGACCCAGTTGGACCCGACCCAACCCAAATGGTCAGGGCCTCAGCGGGCGTGGCCTACTGGGCCACAGACCGGTCTGACCCACCTGGGCGGCACGTCCCACTGGGTTGGAACTACCCGACCCACGGAGGGGAGCGTCCCGCTGGGCTTGCGTGGCCCGACCCGCGAAGGGCGCGGCCCGCTGGGCTTGCGCGGACCAACCCACAGAGGGGCTCAACCCAATGGAGGCATGACCCATTGAGGTAGGGACCACCCTATATAGCATGGTAGGAGCACCCCCAAACTTCTCCAATGGCCTAAGCCGTTCGGTTCATGCAGCGACGCCATGTGGCACCACTTGGTCTTTCCATGGGACCCGTAGAGAGTGGGTCCCTACTGCAGGAGTGTCGGAGCCGCGACCACCTACTCTAACAACACACCATTGTGCGCTAATCCACCTCCTATGGTCGGCTGGTGCATGCTTCTCTCCGTGTCTATGGCATCTGATTAGCCGTGGCCACCCTCTCCGGTGGTGCGCCGTTGAACGCCACTCCGCCATCCGTAGCCGACCCGATCTGATCACCATCTTCACCCTCTATGGCTATGGCTACAACCTTCTTTGCTGACAACACTTGATAGTGTGCCTCCATCTCCTTCATGGCCTGCTGTTACCAGTCGTCACTGTCTCAGGCTGACACCGGTCATGGGTGTTGTGCCTGTGGTCTTCCGTGGGTCATCGGGTGAGCTCCAGTGGCCCGTTTTCCATCCGAAGGTACCAACAGACTCACCGATATGCCCTCTTTGTCACTAAACCCACTGTTCTAGGATTCATCGAACCCGAATAAATTGATTTTGAAGAACATGTCAAATTTCAACAAAAGTTGGGGGGTTCAATCCTTGTTCTTTTGGCATGTGCCCTCTGCGCTATCTTGATAGAAAGAGGGTAGTATAACGATTCAACAACTTTTGAAATTAGACAAGAAATAAACCCTACCTTAAAATTCAGTGAAGAACATACGTGGTTGATGAGGAGTTGGTGTTTGTCGGTTCATGATTCGGTGGCACTCATCACCGCTTGCTAGAACCAGTTCCGTCCTCCAGGTGGTTGGCACCGTGGAACTTTTTTAGATCATCGTTGCTTGGTGAAGCCATGCCAACACTCCTCCCCGACCTCCATATAAAATGGAGAGGGGGAGGGTGAGTAACACCATTTTGAATTTCTGAGGATCATTGAATGAATGAACCTCACAAATTCCATCGGTGCTGTTTCGGTGCGGATGTGCGTCGGGTTTCTGTTCCGACGCTGTTCCACCAGGACGCGTTCGCGCGTGCGCCCGTCGACCTGAAGGGATGGGCGCGCGGCTTGTGGCCCCACAGTCCCGCTTTCCAAAGGCGGGCGGCATCAGTCCCTTATTCAGGGGTGTCTGCTCCTTGATCGAAACCGGGATGATGGGATGTCGGCTCCTCCTTCCGTGGACGTCTCCTCGGAACTCGTTGCCTAATCCGGGTCTCCCTCATAGATTTAATACATGCTCGTGAATCTCGTTCCCGGCTCCATGTCTCCATGGACACCAGTTAATTACGCTGCTTCCGCCCGGACGCTCCAAGGAGTCTGGTCGGGGCAGCAACCTGCGGTGAGGAGACCGGGTAGCTCTGGGTGCTGGGGGCATGTCTTAACACTGCGGCCCTGCATGTCTGCCTTCCGTCCCTAATAGGGATTCTCGAAGGCGTGATGGCCTGAGGCATCCCGCGCTGGGTGCGGGGAACTGTGTTACCTGAGGTTTTCCTCAGCTTCCCATGTTTAGCACGGGGTATGCCGCGAGTTTAACGTCCAGCGGGGACGGCATCGGACTGATCAACACGAGAAGTGGATCAGATGACAGAACCCTTTGCGGGGAACCTCCGATGCTGGGGCCAGCACATGGGCGGCTTCCCAAGTGAAGTGGAGTGGAATGAAGTGGCATGACCCCACCGGGATGTGGCGGCCCGGGTAAGGATCAGGATGGATGATGGAGTGAAGAGCTTGGACCCCGTAGGGGCTTCCTACGTACCGCGCGTTAGCGCGGATCAAAGTCAGCGTAGTTCGGACATACAGTTTAACGTCATGCTGGATGTCGGAAAGCCGACTCACGAAGAGGTCGAGGCTACCGGGCGGAGGATTGAACCGAACCACCTCGCACAGAGGGGGATGGAATGGCCGGGTGGATCACAGTTTCACGTCATGCTGGACGCTGAAAGGAGAAAAAGAAAAAGGCAGTGGGGAAGCACAATGGAGATACACACGTGCTGTCTCCCACAGGGGCGGATTCATAGGTGAATCGACGCGAATGTGAACCCGGGAGGGGTCCACCGATGGACGAACTGACGTGAATACGACTGGAACGACCAGGTGGTGGGCTTGAACCTCAGGGAGGCTTCCTACGTACCCTGTTTAGGAGACAGGGATCAAAGTCCACGTAGTTCATTCTGGCTGTAATACTCTACCCCCGTGGGTGAAGGACACTCCAATCCCGACATCCCTGCAGAGACGAGTGGGTGGGGGCCACATCCAAACCGGGAGGGGGACCCTGCGTGTGGGGCACGGGATCGGGCGATGCGGACGGTTTAACGTCTTGCCGGACGAAGTACAGTTTAACGTCGTGTGTTGAGGACGAAGCGGACAGTTTAACGTCTTGCCGGACGAAGTACAGTTTAACGTCGTGTGTTGAGGACGAAGATGCTTGGCAGTTTAACGTCTTGCAGCACGGACGTGGTGCAGTTTAGCGTCATGCGGGACGAAAGTGCAGTTTAACGTCGTGCAGGACGAATGCTGTACAGTTTAACGTCTTGTAGCTTGGACGAAGATTCTTGGCAGTTTAACGTCTTGTCGCGTGGACGATGATGCTTGGCAGTTTAACGTCTTGTCGCACGGACGATGATGCTTGGCGGTTTAACGTCTTGTCGCACGGACAATGATGCTTGACAGTTTAACGTCTTGTCGCACGGACGATGATGCTTGGCAGTTTAACGTCTTGTCGCACAGACGAAGTAGTACCGCCAATGGGTCCGTGTCACTTCGCGCGAACCTAGAGGGCCGCACGGGAAGAAAACGCACGGTGCGGGCACCCGGGATGAGGATCATCGGGCGCCACGCAGGCGGGTACCCTCAGGGGTTCAAAGGGGGCGACCCTGGCGGTTTGCGCGCAAAAGAGGAATTTGGCTCGCAATACCGCGGGTCGGCGCGCAAAAGTCCGGGCTGGCGCGCAATTGGGCCAGCGCTTTGCGCGCGGAAGATAGAGATTGCGCACACCGGGCTTCGGATAGCGCACGGGGGCAACGACTCATTCTTTAACGAATGGCCTCTTAGGAAGGGGGGTGCGCGCAATCGGGCTGGATTGCGCGCACCCGGAGGCAATTGCGCGCAAGAGGCTTCTTTTGCGCGCGAAGGCCTTTAGGTGAAGAGTTGTTTCAAAGGAAAGGAGCCAAAGGGATTGCGCGCGAAGGCGAACCCCAAGGCTTTATTGCGCGAAAGAAAGGAGGTTACCTGAAGATCGACATTGCGCGCAGAGGGGGTTGGATTGCGCGAATGAGCGACTCTTCGAATTCCGGCAACCTTAAAACGTCGGGGGTCGCCTTATATTTATAGGCAACCCCGGGCGCAGAATCTGGTTCGCGGGCGCGAAATTTCCTTCGCGGACGCGGAATCGGGCCCGGCGCGCATGGGAGTCGCGCGGGCCCCGGGCGCGCAAAATTGCGCGCCGGCCCATCGCATTGCGCGCATCCCGGGAGGTTTGCGCGCGGCACTACACCTTTGCGCGCGGGTCTCCAAAATTCCGCGCAAGGCCTCCGGGCCCTCCGAAACGTGCTTCTGACTCCAAATACGAGCTCGCTTTCCGCATCCGGAGCTTTGTTTGGGAACAACGGACTTTTACGGCGTCTACAGGTGCTATTACAAAGATTAAGGAGTTAAGATAATTAATATATTGACATGTTTTTGGTCCTTCCACCGCCGCTTGTCCGTTGGAGGAAATGAAAAATAAAAATAAACTAACTTAGTTATTTTATTATTCTTTAAAATTTTTAAACTCTATATTTTTCTCCCGAACTACTGTAGTCAAAGTGAATCATTCCTTAAATGAATCACGCTGCTATAGATTCAACAGTGCTCTCATATTTTTAATCTAAGCACTGGATCAAAAGTTAGAAAATACCGCTCGTGCGTTTACTGAACGTACCTTAAAAAAAGTTCAGAAATTCATTCCAGGAACACCGGGCCTCAGAATCACGCGCTGTTAAATTTTGAAGATTCATATTAATTCCATATAATTAAGAAAAATTACATATAAAAATATGGGTCTTTAAAAAGGACTTCATGAGTTTTCCAACACCCAAGAAGAAAATAAGGTTAACACACCCCACTAAGTGTTCAACCATGCCTCAAGCATGTCTAGCCCAATACTGAGAATTGCATCATACTCACACCCATAACAAGGGTCAAACTAATGTATTACCACCCATAAATTATAGGTTTTATTTTGGAAACTAAGATTACTACTCAAGACCAACCGTTCCCGAATGACACTTCACATCTAAAATGATTCTCAAGAAACTTGAAAGAATTTTATGATTCTTAGGGTGATAACTACCTCAGGCTATCCCCTTATCAGACCATAAAGTGTTGACACTACAAGGGGGTCACACCTAAAAAGTTCATTAGGCTCTACCCCCTATCATATATATTAAAAGAAGACCATGTGAAACATTCACGTTCCCATTTCCAGACCAAACTCTAGAAAAGATCTAAACTACCCTTACATAAGGGTTAAAACTAAGAACACCACTTAATGTTTCATCTAATAAATTACATTAATTCTCATTTAGTTCCAAAAAAAATTCAAGGATTCTCTTTCAAAGAGTATTGATCACTAGTCATAAGGAAAAATTCCATGGTACTTTGTTAAAAAATTCTATAAGGCACAAAAGAATGTTTTATTAATCCTACTTTCAATCTTTAATCATTTAATTAACATCCCATCATATTTTAAGATGTTATTACATAACTCTATTTCAAATGTAATTCATTGGTCTATGGGGTTATCATTTTCTGTGCTTAGTTAAATAAAATATCAATTCAAATCAATAGAGGAAAAAACTTTTAGATTGTAATTGGAATTTTATTCAACTAACACCTCATATAAGTACAACTCCAAATCATATAAAAGGTATTAAATTAATTAAATAGGGAACTAGTCAACTAATATTACACCATATATATATCTGAAAAACTATATAAGTATTTTAATACACTTTAACTAACCATCCCTATATAGCATTTGTATACCCCATGGGGTTAAATACAAATTCATATCAAAGAAAGATACCTTATAAGGGTCCCTCCATAACCAAATTGGGTCCATAAACCACAAAATCAGATTTAATAATTAATCTTTCAAAACAACCTTAGTGTGTTATCTCATAAGAAACATTCCCCAACTGACCTACATAGGTCCAATTATTCAGTTAGGGATTTAGTCATACTTGTCTTCATGCACAAGTGATAGAGTTACAAGACCTTATATAAGAAACCATTTTTGGAACAGGTTTACATTATTATATACACATATGAGAACCATTGTTTTTTTAGATGAATTACCACTCTCATGTTATAAAGGTACTTTCCCTTATAAATTACAATTGGTTTTAATATAACTGGAACAATGTTTTTCCTTTTTTTCAAAATATATTAATTTCATATATAATGATTTGATTTTATGGGTTACCCTTCCTTTTTTATAAGGTTACCATACAATTTATAATTTTCCTTTAGTCCCCTATTTAATCCCAAACATAAATGTTTCATCCCATGCAGGCAATGGTCCATGGCTCAAATATATCCAAATTGGTTGTTTAAATAGGATTCCACCATAACGATAGGTATAAAAACACCACTTTGATTGATGTATACATTTTATTTAACTAACCATATACTGAATTTATAATAAGTAATTCTATGGAATGTAGTAAATAAAATCAAACAATCTAAATAATCATAGAATAAAGACGAATAGTTATGGAAATTTACTACACAAGAAGGGGAGATCCCAATCATGGTACTCAAATAAACATTAAAAACATGGAACAATAATCACATAAACATGTTGTATAAGAAAAAAATCTAATAAATTATATATTCATGGCATAACACTCAAAGCATATATCACTATTTCAGATAGTCCAAAAATGAAACCTATATGGAACGACCTATGCATGACATGTGGATCTATAAGTGCCTAAAGTGATGCATGTAATTTTACTTCATCTCTATACCTGGAAACATGTAAAATTCCATAAATCTCATTAATTAGTAAGTAGTAGAAACTACACCATTTACTCAAGGTAAAATCATAATCAACTATAGCAATAAACAATATGAACAATAATCTTATACCTAGCCACATCGAATTTTCCTCATACATGGGTTGATGAATCTAGGAATGGATATTTACCAAGAATTGACACATTCCTAGTATCCTATCTACTATCCCAAAATCATAAGAAAAAGGAAAATAAACCTATGGTACAACTTTTTATCATCCCAAACTAGAAGATACAAAAACGATTCCCTGAGCCAATAGATCGCATGGCCTCAAATGTGCCTCCCCTTATACTAGAGGCTGCCGACTAGAATCGACGGTCTAATGGTTGTACGGTGGGGTAACTATACACTCATAACTAGATTATCATAGTGTTATATCAGATATAAATCAACATACATTAAAAGTGATATAAATGAATAAATAAGAGAGTGAAGGATGAATAATATAATTGAGGAAAATAACATGAAATGAAAAATTCCATGCATACAATGATATATGAATATGTATACCAAATCTAAAGAAGAAAACATATAGATGATAGATATGATATAATAAATGAACACAAAAAATAATAAAAAATCTTAAGGGGGCCTCTATGATCATCCTGAGTACTAGCTTAGTCCGGTGATCCTAAACTCCCATATAAAATGCACAACATAGGAAATAATCCATGGACCTTCAAACATGATGTATTATTAGGTACCCTAGTGTAATGGAAACATGAGTAGGGTGTGAGATATACTCAGTAGGTCACCAAAAATGGTGTAGAAAAATATCTAGTTCATGAATATAAAATATCATAATGTGTGTGAATAAAAAATAATGAACAATATTTAAAGTTGTAAATTGGTCGGCTCAGGTTCCCAAGGGGAACCTGGAAGGCACTATATGCTTTTCCCTAAACTAGGATACTTCTGAAGATTAATATATATATATTTATATTAATAAGATTTTTATATATATTCACTATCAATATCATATCATTTATAGACATATTTATTGATACATAGTATTATCCAGGACCTGAGGCATAACTCAGTCATCAATGCATAATAAAACTCATAATAATAATAGATTCTAATGATAATAATTAAGAGTTATCATCCCTGGGGATCATAATCAATATAAAATTCCATTCTGATTATCATAAAGAATGTGGGATTTTATTCCAAGTATCATGAATAATAATCAAGAGGGTCTTACCCAACATCCACATCAAGGTGGTATATAACCCCATACCCAATAACCCAAGTGATGTGATCCTCAAGCAAACATCCTTGACCAAGGGGGTGTGACATTTCATTACTAATATCCCTAATCAAGGTCCCTTTGTAATATGTAGAACAAGAAAATACTTCTTTCCCTATAAGTCATTAGCTCAATGTTCTGTAAAGATGAAATCAACATCGATCCTGGAGCAATGGATCCTTTCTAATATAACTGATTTAACATTTAGAAATAGGTCATGTGTTCATATTTTCCTATCATGAAATTAATGTATAAATAATAATTAAGTTCCAAAATATTATCCATTTCCTTTATAATTTAATTATGAATAAAGATAAAACTATGTCTATAAGCATGCCAATATCATAAACCAGGTAAAAGAAGGAAGGAAATTTATATTTAACATTTCATTTAACCCATTCAATTGACCCATTTTATTAAAGAAGATAATGGTCCTCAAAGATGGTTTTATTATAAATGGGTCGAGATAATATTATTAAATTTATCTATCACAATTTTATTAATCCTTACAAAATGAATCATTCATCGCATTTAAAAATATAACCATTGGTGAGAAAATAAGGCATTATAAATCAAGAATTTAATGTTACAACCATAAAGGTGATTTAAATATGTAACAAGCATAGAGGACAAATCATATAAAAAAACACCCTAAGGTGGTGGTTTATGTTGAGGTAAACATCCTCCAATGGTTTTAATTAATGTGTAACAAAAATATAATTTAAGTCAATAGATCTTTTGTGACTAATTTCACATTTAAAGAAAAATAATGGAGAATCTTGTTTACGACACACCAAAATACTTTATAAAAGTGGTGATACATTAAAGGAGAATCTATATTCCACCTACTTTATTATGAGTAATATAAAAAAAATACAATATCATGTATTGAATCGAGACAATTTGAGGAAAAAAAGAAATGAAAAATCTCTTTAAAATAGGGATAATTAGATAGCATGAAGATAAAATTTAAGATAGTGAGAGAAATCAAGAAAAGAAGAAAGATGATTTATAGACTCGCCGAGGGTTTTTAAAGTGACAAACGAAGGTAGAAACAAAGTTCATATGAAGGTGATCTCTCCAAGGAAGGATGAGAGGTGGAAGGATACCATAGAGGGCTTGTTTCCTATGAGTGAAGGAAAGAAAATATAGAGAGAGGAGATTAAAATAAAATAGGTAAAAATTTGAATTTCACTAAATTTAATTAGTTGCATGGTTTCACTACATAGTTTTCCAAACCGTACACCAACTATGTATGAGCCACTATCTATGCTTGGGGATCACATGGTTTATATGATTGGTTTGATAAACAATGTAAAAAAAATAAATTTTCCTCTATTACAAAGCATGAAAATTAACATGACCACGAGTCCTAGTGTGCATGGTTACAAAAAACTGTGTGACACCCTCATCCCCTCTGGACATTCTATATAGTTTCTTTTGGAGGGATGCATGGTTTTAGAAAGACCATATGCCTCTCTTATCTTCTCCTGAAATTTTGTTTTCGAGGCCCAACACTCTTGAACACAAAGAAACACCCAATAACACTCTAGGGCCTTTAACCAAGTCCAAAAAACACATTTAAGTGGTCCAAATATCATATTTGCATTCCAAATCTTGGTTTAAAGAATGATCCATCCACCAAACAATAAAATTAAAATTCCTTTGGAATTCTAACTGGGTGCAAAACACGAGATGTTAAATGTCATGAAATATTATCTTAATATTATTAAGAAAATTTAACAATAAAAAATCACTAGTAAATAAAAAAAATTCATCAATTATAAATTCATATAAAATAGGACTAAAAACACTTAATGTTTTAAAACATAATATTTCAATAAAATCTGTTTTTCGTTATATATATATATATCATAATTTCACAGAAAAGATAAATTTATAATTTTTACAATTAATTTTTTTTATAATGAATTCAATTTTTGAATTTATAATATCCAAATTATCATAGGATGAATTTTTTATATTTTCTTAAAATAATTTCTTTTTATGTTAATAGTATAAAAACACCGATTTTTTCTAATACCATTACTTTTATAACAATATCAAGATTTAATGTTTTAATAAAACTTTTTAATATTAATATATATATTTATAAATCAAAATAAATCATTTGAAAAAAATAATATTATAAATTTATGAAACCAAGGCTTAACATTTTGAAAAAAAATAATAGTTACATTAAAAACTATTTTTATTCTCTTATATTAAAAATCTGTTTTCATCACGTAAATAAATTAAATC
The DNA here is from genome assembly GCA_963277665.1 of Viscum album. Classification (NCBI taxonomy): domain Eukaryota; kingdom Viridiplantae; phylum Streptophyta; class Magnoliopsida; order Santalales; family Viscaceae; genus Viscum; species Viscum album. Next base: position 1,571,733,361 of record OY728126.1, read on the forward strand.
TGAAATATTTATTTCATATATTTTTATCAACATGTTCATATAATTTAATAAGTACAATTTTATTTTTTGGCACAAAATTGTGATTACTAAGATTAAACTTAACGACCCTGATAATTGTGAAAGGGTTATTTTCAATGAATTATTTTATTAATGTTGTGAAATTGTTATATTATAACATAAAATGACCTATTTTATATAATTAATTTTATATTATTTTTACAGATATATAAAAATATATTATCACTCATTTAATCAGAATCAAATGTTATGTGAGATTAAGAACACTTAATGATAAAAACAATACCTTTCTACAAAATAGTTTTTCTATATATTAAATGTTTTAATGTAAAAGTTAATTTCCACTTATTTATATATAAAACTAGAATATATATATCCAAAACAAATTTATAACATAAAAATTTCCTATAAGGGTTAACTTAATTTTTTAATTAAATATAAAATACTTGGGTAAAAACAAGTTACCAAGGTAAAAGACAAAAAGATAAAATGATGAAATAAAGTAGGTAAAGGCTTGAAAAAAGTTTAAAAAATGTGAGGAAATAATAGGTGGAGGATTTATAAACCTTATATAAACAAAAAATCCATTTTTAAATATTTTTGAGCCATTGAACATTGAATAGTGTTTTCCATTATTAAAATATAATGGGCATTCACAAAAGTGCCATTTTCTTCACTTATAAAAGGGGAACACTTCCACCCCATAATGACACCATTATTAATTATAATTTCATTCTAAACCCATAATATTTTTATCATCATATAAACATATATCAATTTAATAAGACTATTTTATCTATAACTTTCTTAATCCCTTGATTTCCATGGTGGCTTTCCTGAAAAAGTTCCACATCCCAACGGAGTATTACTTAATCCTCTACACTTTATTCTTAAATAGTATCTTCCAAATATATCCTAAACAAAGTAATATAAGAAAATAAATATCATTATTATACTTAAGTGTTATTATATTAATGTAACAACCATTATTTATTCATTCCCATCCACTTAGAAAAACAAAATAACATCAATCGTGCATATGTGTGGATTACAGCCTCTATGAAATGTTTTCCATTTTTTATCACCACATACCATGAATGGGTTTAATGATAATATTTATAAATCATTTTGGTACAAAGAATAATTTTTAATTAAAAAATATAATATTATATATACCCTCATCCCCTTTAATTCATTGAAAAAAATGATGACTTTAACTATGCGTACGTGCAGAAAACAGCCTTCGTGAAGTAACATTTCCCATTTCCAGTTTTATTTTAATTACTTATCAAAAAATTTTAAAATATGATCTAAAAACATAAAAAATATAAAAAATATAATTATAATTCTCTTATAATTTTATTATACACTTTCTTTAACCAGAATCACTCATTTAGCTATAATGTGTTCTTATTTGGGTTGGTGTAACCAACTACTCGAACAATGCTATAAAATAATATCATGAATGAATAGGATTTAATAATTATTGATATTATATGATTTAAATATTTAAATAATTATTTTATTTTGTTTTCTTAATGGTAAAATTAATTTTAAAATCATTAATTAAGATACCACAGATTGTTTGTTAAAATAACCGAAACATGCTTTTCGACAAATTTTTCAACAAGAACCATAAATAAAACTCTCGTTGAATAAATTATAACATTATAAAATATCATAAATAATATATTTTAGTAACATAAATTATCTTGGAATTATTAACATAGTATAAAATAATAGGTATCAATATTGATATTATAAATAAAATCCGAAACAATTAGAATTACTAACATCCAATAATGAAAATAAACTATAGCTAAGTAGTAAATAAATAATAAATGATTTTAATTTAAGATGATAAATAGTTATATATATGAATATGATTATTAAATAGGTTATTAATATATTTATATTTTTTATACATGAAGTTAGAGTGCGTTTGTCTAAGACGGAATACAAGGTAAGGGGTTCTGTGTCTTAAATTTTAATTCATTGAGACATAATTTGTAATATACACCATGATATAATTAATGGTGAATTTATATCCCAATGACTGTATATTTTAATAAAAATAATTTTATTAATTAGTTTTTAGGATCCATGTCATGTTATTTCTTTCAATGGGATTCGATTTAAAAGATACCAAAGTTAGAAATGTTTTTATTAACTCAACTCCCTTTGTTGAGTTAAAATGAATCTTCTTGAACTTATCTCCACAAATATTGGTTTATTAGACTATAATATTTTATTTAATGGTACATTATATTTCTCTATAGGGAAAATGATACTTTTTATTAAAATATTCCCTATAGAAGAATTTATTCCGTATAAAAATTATATCATTATTGAGAATAATTCATATTCCATTTAATGATGTATTCCCCTATTTGTCCATATTTTAAATTTCTTATAATTTTATACTTTATATTTTGAAACCCAAGTATTCATTATGTCATGTGATATTAATAATTCCCTTCTCTCCATTTCAAAATAATGTTTTATTTTTTACAATATGGGTTTTCAATAATGGTTTTTCAAAATAGTAAAAGAAATGGGTTTCAATCATTTCAGTATTAAATGTTTTATCCTACACACCAAATTATTTTAGATAAACATTAAGGAATTTAAATGTTCAATTATTGAATTATATTTTTAAATTTAAATGTTTTCAATGTTTTCATGTCACCTTTTTAGAACATTTATTCCCTTTTCAAGGCTTATTTATTGAAGATTATTTTTAAAATGTAAATGTTTTCAAAAAATTTTCACTTCACCCTTTTAAAATCCTTATGTTTTAATGGATTAATTCATGAGAATTATTTCAAATATTTTTTTTTTGAAAATTAATTCTCTTCAATTTTGGAAAATTAACCTTTTTGGAAAGGGACTTTTCAAAGTGACTACAATTTCATCTTTTACACAAAAGATAAAATAATTTTCTAAAAACACTTTCATAGTTTTTCTTACATTTACCTCTCTATCTGAAAATGACTTATACAATCTAAAGTAACTTTTAAGGAATTTTACTAAAAATTTACTTATGAAATACTAATTTTGGGTATTTATAGTTTACATTATTGAGGTCAATTTTAGTGACACCATCTAGAAATATTTTGAAAACCATTTTTCTTTCCATGGGTTCTTTATGATATAACGAATGGTTGAATTTTAAGTGGAACATGTATGTATAGATGATTTATGGGAGGGGTAATATATATCCCTATAATACATTAGTTAAGGTTTTATATCTCATGAAAAAACGAATTTTTTCTTGGGTATAATACCAGTTTAATATATGATCACACGGTTGTGCATGGGTATAATTATGATTTAATCCATAATCACAAAGTTATAAGTGGGTAAAATGTTAGATTAATATTTGATCGAAAGGTTGTTCATGAGTATAATCATTATTAATGTGCACTCACATTATTTCATATATACATTATTACATATATCTTTATTTACATTATTGTTTGTGGACATTATTATGTATATCTTTTTTAACATGTTTTTGTGTGGACATGATTGCATATGTTTTTATAACATGATTATGTATGAAAATGATAACATATTGACTTTTTAAAACCACTATGAATATACATGATCTAATATTTGTTTTTCATATGATTGTTCATGGATATGATGGCCTATTATTTGTTCACGTGATGGTACGTGGACATGATCACATATAACTGTGTTCACAAGATTGTGTGTGAACATGATCACATTTTTTATGTTCATAATGTCACAGTTTACTATACTTATTAAAAATTTATTTCCCATATACTTATGATTATTCTCTATGTTTCATGTTTATTATCACACACTCTTATGACATGGTAAATGTTTGTTTTTTTATGATTACATGTCCTTCTATCATGATATATGTAGAACACATGTTATATCATGTTCTTCTAAGAGGATATTTGTCTCTTGATTATGTTTTATCATATGATTTTGATCAAACACATTATAGCATGTTGATAAGTTTTCCCTTACTAGGAATTTGACCACACATGTTTCTTATGTTTTCTTTATGCAAGTTATAAAGATGAGTATAACCTATTATTTATCTAGAGTTAGATATAGTGTGGTTCGAATATGGATAAATTTTCACACATATCTTAAAATAAGTTTCTTATGTATCTGATCTTTAGAGACACTAAACATTACATTCTTGGGATTGTGTGATTATTTGCGAGATATAATGATTAACTTACAATAATTTGGAAAAACATTTAGGTTCATCTCACCTAATATAAAAATAGTGTTTAAAGAAAGTGTTTTTATCCCCAGATCCAGGAGTGTGGTCTTAGTGGAATATAATTTAAATCATTTTTTATTATTATATTGATATCTATTAGAGGGTAAATATATCCCATAGCTATACTCAAGGCCCGCTATGGTAGTCACCAATATTTAGTGATTAGGTCTCACACTTGAGTACATGTGTAATTTCACATCAATTATACAATAATAATTGGATGGGACATAGAAAAATGTTATATAAGAAATATTTCTTTTATTATCTCCTAATACTTAGAAAATTTGTAGAAATGTTACTAAGGGTATGTAGTTATATATAAAATATATTCATGTGTTTTTTTACCAACAAGACCAAAGTATAAGTCTATGATACCAAAGATGTATGGGATTTTATTGATTGATTTTGATGAGTTATAATTTTGGTTTTTTCTAAAGGAATGAGTTTTTAAGATTATAAAATTCTCCTAGAGTGAGGGTTAATAGTGAAATTTTCATTATTTAGTTCTACACGTAAGTATATGGAATATGTTCTAATTATTTTGATTGTTCTTGATAGTGAAATGATTTATGAAAATAAAATTTAGGTAAGTGATTTAATAATTGACAATCTAATTAGTGTTTTCCATAATACATTATTAATATTGAATTAATTAAGTAAAATAAATGAGATGTTTTTGATGGTATAACGATAATGATTTTTTTCATCGGTATAATTTATGTTTAAGCTATGATAATAGGGTTGTGCGTGGGAATAATTAAAATTTAAGCCATGCTCACAACATTATATGTGGGTATAATTATATTTTAATCTATAATTCCAAGGTTGTGCATGAGTGTAATTATGATTAATCTATGATGAAATAATTTAACATATACATGATTGTGTATAGATTTTTTTACATGACTGTCTGTGGACATTGTCATGTATATATTTGTTCACAAGATTTTGTGATGACATGATTGCATATAGATTTTCCCACATGAGTGTTTTATGGAAATGATCAATTATTGATTTTTACATGATTGTGCATATACATGATCACATATTTCAGTTTTTATATGATTTTTCTTGCATATGATCAAATATTATTTGTTCACATGAGGGTATATGGACATGATCACATATATATTTTATTACAAGATTTTTTGTGGACAAGATCACATTTTTCTTTGTTCATTAGGTCATGGTTTACTATACGTATTACAAATTTCTTTTTATATACTTACGATTATTATCCATGGTTTATATTTATTATCTCACACTCTTATTACATGGTACATGTTTTTTTCATTTAATTTTAAATGTCCTTATATCATGATTTATGGAGAACACTTGTTGCCTTATGTTCTTTTAATAAAACATTTCTACCCTGCCTATGTTTTATCATATGCTTTTGATCTAACTCTTAATGACATGTTAATAATTTTTCTCATACTGAGAATTTGAGCTCACCCATTTCTTACATTTTCTTTCTCCATGTGATGAATATGAGTATAACCTAGGACATATCGAGATATGTATTTAGTGCAGTTCAAATATGGATAAATGTTTAGATGTATCTGAAAATAAGTTTCTTATGTAGCAGATCTTTAAAGAAAATTAACATTCCATTCATGGGATTTTGTTATTATTTATTAGAGACATTGTTTAAATTATGATAATTTTTTAAAACATATAACTTAATCTCACTAAATATAAAAATTGGGGTTTAAAGTATGTGTTTTCACCACCAGATATAAGAGTGTGGGTCTGGGGCACACTAGTTTCCATCATTGTTGATTATTATTTTGATATCTATTTGTGGGTAAATATATCCCCAAGTGATACTCGAGACCCTTGGTTATCATAACCAATCTCTAGTGACTATGTATCATAATTGATTCCAAGTGTAATTTCACCTCAAGGACACAATCATACATGGGATGTTCATAGAAAAATATTATAGGAAAAATTAATTCTTTTATAATATCTTGATACTCGTAAAAGTGGTGGAAATGTTACTAGAGATATGTAGTTATATTTAAAATCTTTGTATGTGTTAATAAACAAAAAATCCATAGTATAAGTTCAAGATACCAAAGAATTATGGGATTTTATTGATTGATTTTGATGAGTTATATTTTTGGTTATTTCTAAAAGAATGAGTTTTTAGGGATATAAAATTCACCTAGAGTGAGTGTGAATAGTGACATGATCATTCATTAATTCTATACATAATGATATGGAATATGTTTGAACTCTTTTACTTTTTATTTATATTGAAATGATTTGAGAAAATTAGATTTAGTTATGTGATTTAATTATTGATAATATAATTTGGTTTTTCTATAATATATTTAAAATTTTGAATTAATTAACTAAAATAAATGAGATGTGTTTGATGGAATAAAAATATTAATTAGAGATGATTGATTACTTTGTGTATATATAAAAACCCCTGAAAATAAAATTGACACCCTTGTAGGCATGTTAGAGATTTAAATTAATAAATCCTATTGAATCATGCCATAAATAACCGAATCCCAGTTAAATTCAAAGGAGAAATATACCTGATTATCTCCCACATTATTTCCATTGAAGAAAAATAACATTACCCATTATCATATATAATCATCATGTAAAAAATCACGAATAAAATTTTTTTATCCATGAAAAACTCATTTTTACCCATAAGAAAAGCAGTTTCTATTTACGAATAAAAATACAGAGAAATATATATTCTTTAAAAAAACTCTTAAGAATAAATAATTCATATAATAGATTTAATAAGATATAAAATTTAAAATAATTTAAATTTCAGAGTAATATTGAAAAAGAATAATAGTTATTATGGTGTTAAAAGGTGGCCAAGTCGTATATGTTAAAAAAATATTTTTCACATTGTAAAAAGTAAAAAATAAACCATTAAAAATGATTGAAAATTTACTTTTTGAAACTTTTTAATGAATGTAAAATTTTGTAAAAAATGTAATTTAACACCCTTTTCAGCATAAAATAGAATATTCTAAAAAAATTAAAAGAACAAAATTATGGAGGAGAATGAGTTTAAAACATCTTAAACAACGTTTTAAAAGAAAATCCCTTTCCTTAAGTCACTTACAACTTCCTATATTCTCAAACTCCTAAATATTAAAATTAAATTTGGGTTATACTTTCTTAATTAATTTTTTCATATTAAATTCATTAATATTATTATACTTTTTATTTCATTTATTAACATGTTTTATTTAGTTCCTAAAATATTTATATCCACGTTGGACATTTTGGGGTCATTTGGGTTATAACCTCAAAATCACATTAGTGTATTGAACATGGTAAACGAGTTTATTTTTATATTATATATATAATACTAACAAAGTTTTATTTATAATATTTATACATTAGATATAATTTTAACACCAACTAAGGAAGGAAATAATGAAAAATGATCTACATTGTTTCATAGAGATGACAGTCCGTACATATGCATAAACAACATTTTTATTTTTCTAACTAGTAGAAAATAAATAAAGTGGAAAATCATTCAATTTTATTAAATCGAATTTTTTTATAAATTTAATATTTATTAATTAGTTCCGTCATTATGACCATCGTTATAAGGTGAAAAAGAAAAATGAACCACATCACTTTGTGGAGGTGGTATCCCACATGTTTGTAGGAATAATGTTATCATTTTTGAATGGACAGAAACGTAAGAAAATAGATGTTATATTATATTTATAGACTTCTAATTATGTCATTAATATTATATATATTCATTTGTTTTCATCATTTTAACTATCCATATAGTTTAGTGATGAAAAAAGAAACACATCACTCCATTGAGGTGATATTCCTCATGCACTCAGGAGTGATGTTTTCATTTACCATAAGATAGAAAAGGAGTTGAAAAAGGGATATACAATAAAAATAATAAAATTTATGTATTTTTGAAATACTATTGTTATTATATCACAATGGTTAAGATAGGTTTAAAGTAGGTAAATGACTAAATAAAAATAAAATACTCTGTTAAGACATATAACTCATCTATAAACATCCTACTTAGGGTTATACTTAAATACTTATTAAGATTGTATTCTAATAAAAAAATGAACTCCAGTGTAACATCCCTCCTATTCCTCATTGTCTTGAGAAGGCGGTGAGATGCAACTTGGTCTTAGGAGACATTCCCATGGCACCAAAGGTTGGCAATAAATGCCGAGGGCATCAAGAATAATTGGGGAACAATTCGACCTTATAATAAAAACAATCAAACAAACAAAGAATAACCAACCAAAAATATGTGATTCATTTCAACAAAGTAACCAACAATAACACATTAACAGGAGAAAACCAATTAACCATATACTTCCATGACAATTTCCAAAAACCAATACAGCTAAATCACAAAAATTTGAAAATCAGAGTTCCAAGAAGAAAACTCATCAACAAGACACAATCTAAACCATGAAACTATCTATAGCTCAACACCAAGATCAATACTCTGAGCACCATAGTACTACCCAAGGATCATGATGAACCACTAGTAAAATGAGATGCTTTACCTTTTCCTGTATCCCGATGTGCCACATCTGCAAAAGTACCCAAGTGTCGAAGAAAAGGGTGAGTAATAATACTCAGTAGGTTTTCCCCAAATGGGGTTTCCATGAAATTCACTAAGATAGACCCTTCAGGACACTAATATAAATTATTATATATAGGACATCAAACAGTGTGACAATTTCCAGCAATCCAACCACATTGTTACAAATCAATTTTCACCCAAATACACATAATGTAAGAGAAATCCAACAAACAATCCATAGTCCATTTTAACATCACATATTATCAAAACAATTTCATATTTCTTAGGCACAAATATAATAAAAATATATCAATAAAGTATCACACACTCAACACGGTGTAATAATCATAGTGTAACTTCCGGTCCAATCCTGTTTACTAATTTCCCAATCTAGCGGTACTTCCCACCCACTTATCCTTGACGATGGCCCATCCATCCACTATCCATCCCATTTTTATAGTGGTACTCCCCACCCACTTCACATCCATTTCAATTATATGCATAAATACTTAACCAAAAAACAAGTATATAGCACACAAAGGCCAAAACATTATGTAAACAACCACTTCCAACCCAAAAAATCCCATAATAAATTATACATGCCAAAATTCCTTCCAATAAAACAACCCCTTTTGTTGAAAACAATTTTCACATACCATTTTCATAAATCAAACCAAGTAACTGATTTTAAAATCCACATTTTAAAATTTGACATCAACAACATTTCACCACAATACCCAATTTCCCCAAAATCCAAAAATCATCACAAAATGAATTTTTGTCAAAATTTTCACATCATAATCAAAACCAAATTAATGAAAAACCATCTAATTGAATACAAAGATTCTAGTTCTAGAAAAATTGAGTTGGGAGAGAACCAAATACCTTTGGGTTTTGGTGAAATCGACCAACGAGAAACCACACCACAAATCCAGGTGAAAAATCCAAAAAACCACCTTAGATATCTTTTCATAACATCAAAAAGACCATATATCAACATTTTATTAAAGAAAAACTCTATATCTATATGAAATTTTTGTAGATCTAGAAATCTGGGAGAGAGGGAGAACTATATCTAAGGAAAACCAAGAACGATCAAAGAGAGGAGGATTACTAGAGAGAACCCCCTTCACCGCACCTTGAAAAACCTTCAAACCGCCTAAACTATGAGTGGAAGATCCCCTATAACCCTTTAAAATAAAAAATCCCATTTTGTGTTTGATTTGGGGATGAAATGAAGTGTTTTGGCAAACCCATAGTTGTATCGTTTTTAGAAACCCAAATTTTTAATGTCGCGCATAGTTAGATCAGATAGTTAGAAAAACCCTATGCTAATAGTACTACTACTACTTCCCAAGGGGTGATCTAAAAAGTTTCTACACACAGTTAGAAAAAACATTCACAAATTGTGAGAATACCACTTTCTTAAGTTGCACGGTTACCAGGAGGGGGGGGGGTGGGGGGTTCTACATTGTTTCCCCCAACTGTTCTCAAATCGTGCACCCTTTAAAAAACTACCAAAAATATCCAAAAACTTTCCAAACTCTCCCAAACATTACCCAACCACTTTAAACACATAAAAGGCATAAAAACTGTTACATACCTCAAACAGGGGGTTCTACATTCTCCCCACCATTGTACTTTCTATTCTTGAAAAAATAGATAACCATCACTTTTCCAAAAGATCTCGGGCCGTTACTCAACCATCCCTTTCTCCCGAGAACAAGTTTCTTCCTAAATCTGACCTTGTTTCCAAAAAACATGAACTAGACTGATTCTTTTACCATGAAAAACTTTCTCTTACATATCCACAATATGCACTGGAACATGCACCGACGAAGCATGTAGTTGTAGCTCAACATGATCCCATCGAATCACATGGTCATAATCCATCTAATAATTCTTCATCAAAGAAACATGAAACACATTGTGCACTACAATTAACCATTGTGGAAAAGACAACCGATAAGCCACATCTCCAACCCACTCAAGTATCTCAAAAGGCCCAATATACCGTGGAGATAACTTACCCTGCTTTTCATATCCATGATGTCCAAGCCCAAGGGAGATTCTCAAGAAGACATGATCGCCCACCTCGAACAATAATAGCTGTCAATGATGGTCTGCATATGATTTCTGATGTCTTTGATCCATATCCATTCTCTTCTTGATCAATAATATCTTCTCCATAATCTCTTACAAAAGGCTTGGTCTAACTAATGAGGTCTCACATATTTCCACCCAACAAAGTGAAGAATGAAATGGTTTCCCATACAATGATTCAAACAGATCCATATGTATTAAGGTATGATAAATGTTATTATACAAGAACTCCACCTATGGAATTTGAACCTCCCACGTGCCACCAAAATCCATCACCCAAGCCCATAATATATCTTCCAAAGTTTGTATCGTCCTATAAAATTTTCCATCTGTCTGAGGATGGTACACCGTACTGCATTGCCAATTGTGTCCCAAGGGATTTCTTTCAAGATTTCCAAGAATGTCATGTGAACCTCAGGTCTCTATATGATACAATATAAAACGGAACATCGTTCTTCTTTACCACTTCCTAGATAGAGATTTTGGACAGATCCACCACCATATGAGATTTACAAAAAAAGGGGCCAAATTTGTGAGCCGATCCACTGTCACCGATATCGAATCGTGCTTTCTGGATGTTCTGTGGAGACATGATACAAAATCCATCACTATTTGTTTTTAATTATTTATAGAGATAGGTAATGATTCAAATATACCTTCTAGCCATTGATTCTCTTCCTTGACTTGATAACAATTCAAGCATCTTGAAACAAACTCCACCACATTCCTTTTCTATACCGACCCACCAAAATTTTCCTTTTAATGATTTATACATTTTCTAAATTCTAGGATGAACAACCCATCTGGAATGATGATAATCCGTGATAATTTTTTCTTACCAAGACACCATTATAACCATCTAATTCCAAAAACCAAAAAATAGAATGACCATTTAGAATGAAAAGAAAACTACTATGTCACCAGAATCCTATAATTCCAACCACATGTCTGTTCTAAGTGACATCAACCGACACTGATCAAATGCCAGTTTCACCACCCGAGCATACAAATTTCTATTTAATTCATCTGCCACCGAATTTCCATTGCTTAGTGTTTACATCAATTCAAAATCAAGCATATGGAGATACCACATCCATATCCCTTTTCTAAAGTTCAAATATATTTGTTAGAAAATATTATTCATGACCATATTTTTGGTAAAGACCATGAATTTCTCACCAAAGAGATAATGGAGAAACATTTTTAAAGAAAGCACCATAGATGCCAAATAAAAATCATGTGTTGGGTAGTTCTTCTCATGAACCCTTAAATTACATGATCCATATTCAACCGCACGATCCCCTTGCATGAGAACACACCCCAACCATGATCTCAATGCGTCACAATACACCATGTGCCCATTTCCTAGTTCTAGAAAATCCAATATTGGTGCTGATATAAGGAGACTCTTAAGCTCTTCAAAATATTTATAACACTGCTCATTCTATTGAAATAAACATTCTTCCTTGTAAAATATTTCATTGGTGAGACCAATTGTGAGAAATCATGAAAAACGTCTATAATATCCAACTAGACCATAGAAGCTCCATATCTCGAAAAAAGTCTATAGAGATTTCCATGACATAATAGCCTCTATATTTTATGTATCAATTGAAACACCTTTCTTAGAATTAAAATTTCCATGAAAACAAACCTCATGTATCCAAAAATCACACATTGAAAATTTGGAATATAATCAATGATCTCTCAAGATTCCCATCACCATAACCAAGAGATTCTAAGGCTCCACCCTTGTCCCAGAATAAATGAATATATCATAAAAAAAATACCATTACAAAAGAATCAATATATTTATGAAACATCTTCTTCATCAATGGTATAAAAAATTCTATTGCATTCGTCAGAACAAAGGGCATAACCACAATCTCATAATGTCTATATCTACTTCTAAAACATGTTTTTAGAATATCGTCCTTCTATAACCATTCTTGATGATATCATAATCAAAAGTAATTCGTATAGAACCACTGAGCTCCCCTAAACTGATCAAATAGGTCATGAATTCATGGAAGTGGATATCTATTCATAATCATAACATTATTAATCTTATGATAATAAAAAAATATCATAAGATTTCCATTCACATTTTTAACAAAAAACAAGTGCTTCCCACTGAGATGTACTAGGCCAGATGAACCCTTTATTTTCTAACTCTTACAACTAAAATTTTAATTTTTTCAATTCTGATAGTTCCATTCGTTAAGACAAAAGTGATATAGGACTAGTCCCTGGGTGGATATCAATCATAAACACCACTTATCTCACTGCAGGAAACCCAATGAATTATTTAGGGAAGACATCAAAAAACTGATCAAACACTACCGAAAAACTGCTTCTCTCATCCTCTTCCATCGATGATGAAGACAATACCACCAACTAATACGATATCATCCCAATCTCTGGTTCCAATAAACCAGTTTTACCCAGCTTTTCATTCTTTTCTTCTCTAAAGATATGCTTGACACCATCAGCCATCGTGAAACTAACCATTTGTTGATAGAAGTAGTTGTGGGCCATAAAAATTTCCAAAAAACGCATTCCCTGGATTATATCATAAGCATTGATCTCAAGCTTTGAGAAATCCCACATCAGCCCAACCCCATCCACAAAAAATACAACATGTCCTACACAAGAGGAATCAATACTCTCTTTTACCCAGAGGAGTTTGAAATTTTAAAACAGAGGGCATAATTTCTATAGTTAAACCCATAAAACTAGCATCATGAGAAGAAATAAAATTATGTGAAGCACTTCTATCAAACAATGCATTAATCAAGGTAGAATTTAAAATAACTGTACCTTCTACTATGGGTGGTCCTGACTGATCATCAATTACAACCTTCTCATCTCCAAGCAACTGATTAATTTCCACACTCCTCTATTTATTTCCCTGCTAAAGATTCGGGGTATTCCTAGATTCACCATGACTAACTTTAATCTACGAATGAGGGGTATACTCTTTCCCCTTCCCTTTCAAGGCATAGGACTCCTACGACCCCTATTGAGTTTCATAAAGACCATACCTCACAACATTATTCCAATAACGCTGAAGATTCCCCATATTCTTGTAGTTATGACATGCTCAAGGTTATTCCATGTAATCCCACTTTATGTGGCATGTAGAACCACACTGAAAATATCCTAGTTTATTATGAGGCTTTGGAAGAAGATATACTGATCATGTTGTCAGATTTTGAGCCATAATCCCTCATAAATAATTTTACTTCTTTCTCTTCATCCATACATTAGAGTTCCAACTATTCCCCAGGGGTACCAACCTATTTCCCCCACAGGTTTCCCCCAAAATGTACCTTTCAGCAATTAATTCACTATTCACCATTTCAATATAATCACTGATACATAGCACCCCGATTTTGGAGAAAATTTATTTCCTTAAGTCCGATTCAAAGATTCGTGCTTTCTAGGATGCCCTAGCTACCACCTTATGTGAAAATCACACTGTGTTCATAAAATTAGCGGTATATTCCATCATTGAAATGATTTCCTTATTTAGGCTAAAGAAATCCATTGTTTTCTGAATTTTGATCATATGAAGGTATAATATTTTGTTAAAAAATTCCTCAAAAACCCTACCATGTCATAACTTGGTCCATTCCAACCTGGACCACCAACTACCACCACTAAGGAGAAATATCTTCCAACATGTACGTTGTTAGCTTCACTTTCAGCTCCACTGGTGATCTAGGGAATTCAAATATCCTATTCATTTTGTTCAACCTTGTCTCCAACTTTTCTAATTTAGAATCACCGAAAAATATAGTTGGATTATGATTTTGAAATTGAGCTGCATGATCAATATTCTTTTTATCATTTAGACTATTCCCACCTTCCACAGCTTGGGAATCTTTCACTATAGTTTTCACAAGCTTCTAGTTCACCTGGGGCACTTGTGTAACCACATTTTCAGTGGCCTCATCAATTTGGTCTCTACAATGCCTACCCAAGGCCATTTGTATCAATAAAAAATCCATTATAAGTCTCACTCCCTATAAACTAAAGGATTAAAATTTAAATTTAAAATTAATTACAACTATGACAACCACACTCTCTAAATTCATATTTTACCATTTCACTTCATGTTTGAGAAATCCACAATGTTTTGAAAATCAAACCATTTCCAAAATACCCAAACCATTCTATTTTCAAAACCATACCTTTGAAAAAAATTCAATATTTTTCAAAAATCAACACAGTCATATTACAACATAAATCATTATTCCTAATGAAACATGCATCATAATGGGTAGTAATTTCTACCATGCATGCCATGCCCATTTTAGTGGATACACCCATTACAATGAGATCATGTTACTATATGTGTCTCCAAAACACTGATGTACCCAACTCACTGGTAATATTATGTTCACCAAAAAAGGTTTAGATATTTCCTTTTATGATACACATTTAATTTTCTGAAAAACCTACACCTTGCTACCATACCAACTAAAGGAATAAACCAAGAATGAATGCCATCACCAAGACCAAAAATTGATGTCAAGATCAAACAAGACTGACATTAATTGAATGTCAAGGACCAAAAAGGATGATACCACTTGTAACATCTTACACCTTCGACATTGGCTTGAAAAGGCGATGAGAAGCTACTTGGACTTAGGAGATGTTCCCACGATGACAAATGCTAGCAATAAATGCCGAGGGCTTCAAGAACAATTGAGGAATAATTTTAAATTAGAATAAAACCAATCATCCAAACAAGGCATAACCAACCACAACTAAATGATGTATGTCAACAAAGTAACCCATGATAACACATTACCAAGCACTACTGGAAAGAGGGGTTATCCCCACGGAGCTATACCCACGGTTTTTTAAACCGTGGGAATAGCCCGAATTAAGGTAACCTATACCTGCGGTTTATTAATAACTGTAGGTATAGAAATTATACCCCCACAGTTTTTATTGAACCGTCGAAATAGAGGGCCCGATATTCTGCTCGATCTCCTTCACTCGTCGGGTCGCAACTCCACCCATCTAGTCCCTCCCCTGTGTTTCCTTCAATTGAATCCCCTTACCAACCTTCGGTCGGCGATCATCACCCTTCCTCCAGATGGCGCACATCCCCCATCCTCATCCTCCTCCGGTCCATGCACATCCCCCCTCTTGCTCTGGTCCGCGCGCTACCCCCTCCTCCAGTTGACGACATATTGAAGTTCTGGTCGGCGATCATCACCCCTCCTCCAGACGGCGCACATCCCCCATCCTCATCCTCCTCCGGTCCATGCGCATCGCCCCTCCTACTCTGGTCCGCGCGCTCCCCCCTCCTTCAGTTGACGACGTATTGAAGTTGAGCAATTTCTCCTAGGTCGAGCAACTTCCTCAATCAATCGATGACCAAAACTTTATAGGGATTTTGATATTGGGAGTAAGATTAGCCCTATATGTGTCATCCACACCCAGTTGGGTGCTTTTTACCCATGGCTTATCGGTAAGTGTTCTCACTTCTGGGGTCCCAATAGAATGCTTGATTCTTTGTATCTGGGTTTCTAATTTGTTAAAGATGTCTTCATAGGTCTTTAAGAGTATTATTCCATGGATGATGCCCTGTGGAATTGATCATGCTCCGTATAAAGGTAGGTGACTCTTTGTATTTTCTGTCATTTATCGAACCACACATTCTTGATGATTTTAAAAGAATTTTTAATGTAAATTTATGGTATTTAATGTTCATGAGGATTGCTATTAATCATACTTTCACTCTTGATTTTTTAAATCTGTGGTGTAAGGGTTGTTTAAAATTATAGAAACACATTGGTTTTACATGTTTCCCACCATGTGTTTGATGTAATGCATCATATGAATTTCCATGAAATACATGGCTGTGTTACAGTGGAATGATTACCCTTGATTTATAATGATTTATAAAAAAAATTTGGAGAGAAATTTCTTAGGAAATCTGTTGTTTGGCCAAAGTGGATAGTATTGACCAAATTAATGCTGGTTTTGTCTATTATGGGCCGAGGACTTTGTTTTATGTAAGGAAAACCAGTTTTAAGGAATCTTAGCATTTTGTTATTATATATGGTACCTTTTATCATGGTTGAACTTCTTGGATTACTTGTACCAAAATAGTGGCACATGGGAAGCCTTGGGTATTTATGGGGGAACCTAGTACAAGTACTCCTCTAGGTTTACGGGACCTCCCGACCCAACAAATATTGGTTGCACGAGCCATTGGGAACATGCAAGTGCATGATAGGTCATGGGTTGTGGATGCTACTTGGACATCCCACCGGGTGCATGATAGTGCATAATAGGTCATGACTAGTGGATGTTACTTGTACTGCCCGTGATGGTGAACACTAGGGAATGATGAGACTCTACCTTGTAGATCTCTACAAATATAGCATATGGAAATTTTTTTATTAAGGATCCTAGTCTTCTCAACCTCTACACATAAGTATTCTCATATGGCATGTTCTTGGCTTTCAATTTACTTTAATTTAAGAAATTTCATGTTAATTCATTTGCATTTTTTTTTAATATTTACTATTTTTTTAATGTTAATAGCTTCCTTAAAATTCCATTCCCATCTTTTTTGTTTTAACTAAAAATGAAAATGATTATCTTTATAGATGTAGTTTAAACTTGTATGTCACGGTTTTATTAAAACCGTGGGTATTAAAACAACATACTGCCCAAACTATTGGGCTCCTCCCTCGGCGCTCCCCCCATTCAACCCTACCTCCCGACCCTTACTCCCGGCCTTGTCCTCCCCTCCCTGACCACCGCCTCCCGGCCCTCTCCTCCCCTCTCCGACTCCCCTCCCCGGCCTCCGCCTCCCGGCTCCGCGTCCCGGCTCCGCATCCCAGCTCCCGACCTGGACCCTCTGGCCTTTGCCTCCGCCTCGACATCTCTTAAACAAGGTAATTTTACTTGTGATTCTCCATTAATGTTATGGGAGGATATCGATGATTCTTGGTTGATTATAGGAGGTTATAACATTATCAAATCCTTACTAATTCTGCATTCCACCCTCCGACCATATCTTCAGAGTACCAGTGGGGTTATGTTGGTAGTTTGGGATTCAAAGGATAAGAAATATGAGAAAACTATAAAGAATGAGTAGGAGTTAATTTCATATCTCAAAATCTACTAGCATTTCTATTATCATCCTTATGATTTGCCTACCGCTACTATTACGAATAATGCATCTGAAGAATTTGTCAACCAAGGTTACTTATTTTCTTTGAGATAAGGCATCTGGGTAGCCCATATTGGAGGAGATCTTATTTGAAAAGGATATTCACCCTATAAATTTATTCTTCAATTAAACTATGTTTTGAAGTTGTGTCCTCCCACTCTCAACAGTTTCTATCAAGAAAAGCATCTTATGATAGCTTGTCAATTATGGCTGATGTTCACCTAGGAGGACACCCAGTGCCAGACTAAACATCTGAACTCTGGGGATCTCGTACCCTTCTTCACCAATAGCAATGCTGAGGCCTGCGTTAAATCATATACCCATGACCAATTAGTTGATCTAGTCCCCCTCGTGATAACTTTCAAGGCATATGGTGAAAAGTTGAAGGATAAGAAAAAGGGAGTTGTTGGAAACTCTTGTCTAGGAAAATTCCTTTGAAATCCACTCGTCCCCCCCCCCCCCCCCCGAGGAAAATTGTAAAATATGGGGTCATGACCTCAAGGGAGTCCAAAAAAAGCTACTGAAGCTATTTCTGGGAGTATACCATTCATTCCCCTGAGGCTGATTTCCCAATGGCATGGACGTAATGGGACCTTTTCAAAGGCCACCCATCCACTCGCGACCGGTCCTCTAGTGCTTTATGGAAGCTCCTATAAACTAGGGAAGTTTCTCTTACTATAATTGGTTATGTGTTAGTGCGCATTGTCATTTCTTTATTTGAGAATCCTGAAAATGTGGGTCATTACCTTGGGAACCTCTATTCCCTCATACATTCCTAAAGTGGTCACTGCAAATACTCGAATTTAGTAATTTCCATGTTGTGGCCAGAAAATGGTGATGAGTACGATGACGTTGATGACTCGCCTATTGTGGATACTGTGGAAAAAGATGCTTACTTTCACCCAACGTCTTCTAAGAATTTATCTTCTCGAGGTCCTATGCTTGTGGGGACACCTAGGAAACATTTTTTGTTGTCGAAACCTACTCCTCTCCACTACACCAACCTCCCAATGATGGTCATCCCAATCATGGTTGCATTTCTGGATGCTTGGAGTGACTAGGATGAATTAAGGGTAAATGGTTAACATGAAGATATTTGGAGGCTTCTTCTGGGAGGATGTTTCAACCTTCCAGGTTTTTGGGGAGCAATTTCTCCTACCATTATTTTGACCAAAGAAGAGCCTAATGTGGTAGCTACCTACTTGAATGAAATGGACAAGTGTCTCCACACCCATGCGTATAGGCATTAATGTGGTAGATAATACTTCTCTTACCCAAAAAACAGTAGTAGTTCCAATTCAAGCACCTAGGAAGGCCCTAAATCACATGACACCTCCCATTGAGCGGCATTAACAACAAATTCTCCCTTGAATGGAATAAAAAAGTGATCTGGGTCACCCATGACTTGAGGAACGGATGGACAAAGTGCATTACTTATTAAAGGAGAAGTTTTACAATTATTTCCTTACATACATGGGAAATAACATAATCAAGATACAAAAACCTAAGAAACCTAATGAGGTCAACCTCACAGACCATCATGTCTACTATTCTTTTTATAGGAGATTGATCCACACCGTTTAAGGCTGATTTTTCTTCAATGACATTCTGAAGAGCACAATTGATTATAGATAGATGATATTAGAGAAGGCCCCAACATAGGTGGCATATTTAACCTTTACCCATACCAGAAGAAGAGGGTGACTATCAAGAAAAACTAACTATGTGTGGAAAAAATGTTCGATAAATAGATGACTCGAAAGACACTTGATCGAGCTCATACCTCCTCCAATGTCCTAAAGGCCTTCAAATTTTTTATTAATATAAGACTGTATTTTAAGGGATGAATGGGAAACCCAAAGACATCATGAATTGGGACAAATAATTCCCTAAGGGTCAAGGAAAATAAAACCAGATTGAAAACATAAAAACTGCCCCTCCCCAACATTTGAATGTAATGAAGCTCTACACCATTTGCAAAGTGATTCAACAAGCATGTGTCCTGTGTCAAAGCACAGTCTCGATCCGATGGCTGACGCCATACCCTCTCAAATGACCAAATTCAAAAAACTCTGCATAGATGAACTGAAATATCTAAATCATCTCTTGGGGCTGTTCCATGTGGTCATGACCTGTTGCAAACCATCCGATGCGAAACCAGGAAGACCAAGCTCATAACATCCTAAGATAATAGATTTTCAAACCAATAATGATCACAACACATAGGGAGGAATAATTTAATATTCATTGTAACACACCAAGATTTTTTTCTATGTCTGAATTTTTTTCTCTTTGATATCTTACTTTTCACTAAACACCAAGCTGAAAAAAACTCCAAAATATTATTGTATTGTATTGACCTATTTTGAACAACCTAAATAATGAGAAATTAACAGTCATTTGTATTTCAAAATAAATAATTCATTATTGTATTGAGTGGTACAATAACATTTTAGTTGAATACATTTGGAAAATCATGCTCAATTAATTGTTTAAGCATGCTAGACTATATAAGACACATTATGATCATATATAGTTCTTTATCTGAAAATACCTTTTATAATTTATTTTTAACATAATTATATTAGTACATACATAATTCTTAAACCAATCATGGAATGATTCATAATTAACATACAAAATTTTATGACCAGTAACACATGGAGGAGGGGCTGGGCAGGTGGGGAGGGGGAGGGGCTGGGCAGTGGGGAGGGAGGGGGAGGGGTTGGGCAGTGGGGAGGGGCTAGGCAGGGGGGGATGGGCAGCGGGGAGAGAGGGGGAGGGGTTGGGCAGGGGGGACTAGGCAGTGGGGAGGGGGAGGGGCTGTGCGGTGGGGAGGGAGGGGGAGGGGTTGGGCAGTGGGGAGGGGCTGGGCAGGGGGGGCTGGGCAGTGGGGAGGGAGGGGGAGGGGCTGGGAAGTGGGGAGGGAGGGGGAGGGGTTGGGTAGTGGGGAGGGGCTGGGCAGGGGGGCTGGGCAGTGGGGAGGGAGGGGGAGGGGTTGGGCAGGGGTCTGGGCAGTGGGGAGGGAGGGGGAGGGGCTGGGCAGGTGGGGAGGGGGAGGGGCTGGGCAGTGGGGAGGGAGGGGGAGGGGTTGGGCAGTGGGGAGGGGCTGGGTGGGGGGGGGGGGGGGTGGGCAGTGTGTAGGGAGGGGAAGGGGCTGGGCAGTGGGGAGGGAGGGGGAAGGGCTGGGCAGTGGGGAAGAAGGGGGAGGGGCTGGGGGAGGAGCTGGACACGGTGTCGACTTATCCACCGTCGCTAAAAGTATGGTTTTACCACACCATTTTTTACATCATGAAAAGTTTTCTTTTTACTCAACTACATCCTCAAATATCCAATTTAACCCTAGACTCATATTTTCATAATATGATGCAGTAGGACTTCAAGTGCTCCCAGAAATGAATTTGCAATTGATTTAGTTGATTACCATGGTGCATTAGAGGATTGACCACTCCCAAGACATCAGCTTTCTTCAGCGCCTTCTGAACAATCACCAATGGGGAACTGTATTCCCGTTGAAGGTAAACACTTCTGGTTGCTATCATTAAACCTGACATTTCTGACTATTCATTGCAGCACAAATGCTCTGTTTCCTCTCTGTTTCTGGCCATAATTGGTATGTGGGATTCAGAGTGAATCAACTTTCTGGAAGCTGAACGTGTTCTTGAAGGGTGCACTGGAAACACAAAGCAAGTGCACGGGTGAGGTGGATATTAACAAAACCCCCCAGAGCAGCCACTTAAATCGAATCTTGATCGATGTGTTGCTCACCCCGCAATAGGTATGTTCTCATAATATCGTTGAAATAATCTCCTAGACAATTTGCAGTATTTCCCTTCGCATAATACTTTTTCATACGTTATTACGTACTTCATCTTTTAATATGAATATTGGTTATTTTTTATTTATATATTGCAGGTGACTCACTCTACACATGAACAGATCAAGGGAATCCTGCACTAATAAGTGCCAGATCTCTACAACAGGCATGTTTTCCTAAAATTGTGGAATTAACCTCCCTACCATGCATCATTTTTCATTTACATTTACACACTATATGAATGCATGTTATTGGTCGTAAAATCATGGAGTTAACCTCCCTTTCATCCAACATATGAATGAAGGTGATATGTTTTCACTATTGACTTCACTTTATATTGATTTTTGTGGGTCATGTCTAAGAGTTGCTAGAAATACTTTGATTGTTCTCATCCCAGCATAGTGATGAACCGAAATATTAGTGAATGTGCATGGGATGATGGAATGAATGCCTTCGATTTACAAGCATGGAGAAGAAACTTAAGAGATGTGTATCATTTATGTCTCAGTGAGGATTGATGAAGGTATTTTTTCCCAACTAACTCTTCAACAGGATAGGATGTATGGAAGTTTATATTTTTTGACTGGTATTTCTAGTGTTATAATCTGTTTTGTATTACAGTGAGTTGTATTACCTTAAATAAACATACCTTAAGGGAACATATTTAGTTGGACATCCGATTTTAGATTTGTTTTCTGTTATAATCTGTTCTGTAATACAGTGAGTTGTAGTACCTTATCAAAATTTTAGGATGTTTTCTAACAGTTATAGTACCTTACCTGGTTGGGTCTGCATCCAAATAAAACATGTCATGCATCTACATATTTCATGCAGGGAAATTCAGGGGGAGGGTTGGGCAGTGGGGAGGGAGGGGGAGGGGCTGGGCAGGGGGGAGGGGGAGGGGAGGGGGAGGGGGAGGGGGCTGGCCAGGGGGAGGGCTGTGCAGGGGGGGAGCGATGGGCAGTGGGGAGGGAGGGGGAGGGGCTGGGCAGGGGGGAGGGGGAGGGCTGGGCAGGTGGAGGGCTGGGCAGGGGGGAGGGGGAGGGATGGGCAGGGGGGAGGGGGAGGGTTGGGCAGGGGGTGGGGGAGGGATGGGCAGGGGGAGGGTGAGGGCTGGGCAGTGGGGAGGGATGGGGAGGGGCTGGGCAGTGGGGAGGGATGGGGGAGGGGCTGGGCAGGGGGGAGGGGGAGGGGGAGGGGGAGGGGGAGGGGGGCTGGGCAGGGGGGAGGGGGAGGGTTGGGCAGTGGGGGGGAGGGTGAGGGCTGGGCAGTGGGGAGGGATGGGGAGGGGCTGGGCAGTGGGGAGGGATAGGGAGGGCTGGGCAGGTGGAGGGCTTTTGTCTACGAGTCATCTTTTGAATGTAGAGAAGAATTGATACACCTATGTTGGTGTAAATTCATTCATTGTTAGTGAAGAGTAGGACAACAACAAGCATGGAGAAAGAGAGAACTAAAGATTTCCATATGTGGGATGGAAAGTTAGATTAAGGATATCTAAAACGTATTCTTATTGGAGATTCATTGAGTTCATCATTAGATGAACGTGGAGAAGAATTGATACAGCTATGTTGGTGTAAATTCATTCTTTGATAGTGAAGAGTCGGACAACAAGAAGCATGGAGTTAGTGAGTAGTTTGAGTGTCTGAGAGTAGCGTGTTATTTATTTTCATGTCTAGAAAGATGGATTCTGCTGCTTTCCAATTTCCCAATTGAGCCAGTTCATTTAGAAGGGAATTATAAGTCATGATACATTGAGTAAACCCGGTCATGACAATTTCATCATAAATTTTGGCAGCGTTAACTGTATACCCACTGTATCCAGACACAAATCAAAATTCTTCCCACAATTAGTTTTAGATCCTCTATAAAAACCAGAATTTTGGTGGTCATATGAATCTTCCATATTCATATTCAACATATTATTAGCTATATTTTTCTTCACTTTTTTTAGCAGTTTCTATATTCAAGTTAGTGCACTCTAAATTTCCTTAATCTGGATGGTCACTTGAGTTTTCTAAAAACATGGTCTTATTGTTTTGATTTTAATTTTAATTTTTTCACATAGCAGAAATTCCATTATATTTTTTCTTTTCATTTGGGATAGATCCTCACTGATTTCCATGATCCTTGACCAAAAATGATCTTTTATTATTCATGCAAGTTCAGTATTGGATTTTATCGTACTTCATTCTTGTTAGAATTTGCAATAAAGGTTCATAATTAGTTTTTTTTATGTTCTTGAAGTTAGTATGAGGCAATACGGATGGTTACACAATCTTGGACATGAGGCAATATAAATGGTTATTATTGTGTTGGTTTATAATATCCTAGATTTAACTTAGTCTTGTAGTAATCATTATTGGTAATGTAAGTCAGTTTTGTTCTGGGAACTCTTGTGTGACATGATTTGTCCTAAATTTTCTTTTGATTCTAACACCGATGGGAATATTGAATTTGGATTAGTAATAACCTTAGTAAAATAGATAATGTCTTCTTTTTTCATCATTTTAAGATATGCATCATTTTGGAATGCTGGAATTTTATCACTTTTTCTCCATCCAAGTTGGAATTTTTAATTTTCCCACCACCATGATTGAGATCCATCTATTTTGTATTTTGGTTTCTATTGTTTTTAAGTTCTGGATGGTTGGAATAGGTGCAAGATGGTAGGAAGGGTGCAGGATGGTAAGCTAGAGGCAGTTTCTGGGGTAAAATGTTTATACCCACGGTTTTTTAAACTGTGGGTAATTTTGCTGTTTGGGGAAAACTGTATACCCACGGTTTGGTAAACCGTGGGTAATTCTTCTGGTTGGGTAATTCTACTGCGCTGGAAACCTGTATACCCATGGTTACAAAACCGTGGATATAGATATATACCCACTGTTTGGTAAACCGTGGGTAATCTGACTTTTTCTTGGGCTATGCCCACAGTTTTATAGAAACTGTAGGTATATAGCTATTGCAACGCCGCTCTAGTCCACGGGCCATGAAACCGTGGGTATAGGTGATATTTCCAGTAGTGAAGGGACCACCAGACAACCAAACTCTTCCATGAAAATTCAAATAAAATAAAATAACTAAATCACAAAAATCCCAAAAATCAGAGTACCAAGAGGACGACCCATCAACAAAACCCAAAGGAAACCCTGAAACAATCCATAACTCCACACCAAGTTCAATGATCCCAACACCACAATACTTCCCAATAATCATGGTGAACCGCTAGAAAAATGAGATTCTTTACCTTTTATTGTATCCTAGAATACCACTTCTACAGAGGCACCCAAGTTCCAAATCAGGGGCTAAGTAATAATACTCAGTATGTTTTCCCAAAATGACTTCCCTACACAAGACACTAGTCCCTTAGAATATTTATATAATGTAGTTTATATAGAACATCAAATAGTGCAATAATTTCCAATAATCCAAACACACCCTTACCCAACCATTTTCTCCCAAATCTACACAATACAAGGGAAATCTAATAAAAAATACATAATCTATTTTAACAACACATATTAGCACAATATTTTGAAATTTCATAGCCACATGTATAATCAAAACATTTCCATAATGTTTCACACACTCAATCTGGTGTAACAACGATGGTGGAACATCCCATCCAAGCCCATTTAATACTTTTCGAATCCAGTGGTACTTCCCACCCACTTATCCTTGTTAGTTCCCATTATATCCACTATCCATTACCTTTTTATTGTATTACTCTCAACCCACTTCACATCTGTTTTAATCACATGCATAAATACTTAACCAAAAAACAAGCATATCATACACCAAGGCCAAAACATTATGCAAACAACCATTTCCAACCCAAACAATAAATTTGGACATTATCCATGCCACAATACCCTCCAATAAAACAACCTATTTTTTCAAAATCCATTTTCAAAAACCATATTCATAAATAAAACTAATTAACCGATTTTAAAATTTCCATTTTAAAATATAACATCAAGAACATTTTACCACAATAACCAATTTCCCCCAAAATCCACAAATCATCATAAAATGAATTTTTGTCACACATTGAAACTCATTATCACAAAAAAAATCCGGAAAAAAACAACTAAGTTAATAAAATTCTTCTAGTTCTAGGAAAATGGAGTCAATAGAGAAGACACCTACCTTAGGGTTTTGATGAAGCCGACCAATGAGAAACCACACAACAAATTCTGGTGAAAACTCTACAAAACCGCCTTCGATCTCTTTTCCTAACATCAAAATCCAAACTCTCCAAAATTTTGGAAAAAAAACACTAGATCAACTTGTGACAATGGTAGATATAGAAAAATGAGAGAGAGATTACTGGATATAAGGAAAACCAGGAATAATCCAATAGAAGAGGCTTACCGAAGAAGAACCTCCTTCACCACACCTTTAAAACCCTTAAAATGACCTCCAAAATGAGTGGGAGAGACCCATATAAATCTTGAGAACCAAAAATTCTGATAGGGGTTCGAGTTGGGTAAGAAATGAAGTTTTTTGGTAAAATACTAAGTGATACTATTTTTTTAAAACACAATTTTTAATACTGCACACAGTTAACTCACACGACGAGATAAACCATGCACTAATTGTGCTCCTGGTACTACCTAAGGGGTGCTTTACATGGTTTCCTCACATGGTTAGAAAAACCCTGAGCAAACCATGAAAATCCCAATGTCTCATGTTGCACAGTTACCTAGGGGTTCTGCAGGGTTTCCCCTAACTGTGCTCAAATAGTGCACCCTTTAAATGCTTCCAAACATTTTCAAAACCATTCCAAACTCTCCCAAACATTACCCATCAAATTGAATCACATAAAAAGGCATAAAAAGGTTACATATGTCAAACTAGAGGTGCCACATTCAAGATGTGGTGAGGTATGATAGGAAGGAATTTGGGTAGATATTGGATGAGATAAGTGGCTCTTAATGTCTAGATAATAGAGGATAGTGGGTGTCCTTTTTTAAGTGAGGGAGATGACACACTTGAAGTTTTTCTAAAGAACAAATTATATTAATTTATTAATCATAAAATATTTCTACAAAATGACTCATAGTTGAATAAGAGATAATATATGATTAAAATATGACGATAAAATAGGTTTTAGAAACGTTTATATATCATTTAAACCCTTATCAATTTACTTTTAACCCTTTTAATTTGTTTCATCTCTTACCTTGGTAACTGATTTTTTTATCAAAGTTACTATTCATACTGAAACAATAAAAGTAGAATAATTACTAAATTTAAAAATGAAGATTCAAAATATGGTTTCCTTTTTATAAAATTAAATTTCTATAAGTAATAGAAATTAATTTTTAATTTAACATGCAAAACACAATAAAAAGAGTTTTCCAGAAGAATGCATTTTTAGGAATAAAAATGATTTTATTACAAAATAAAGTGTATTGTTGATTTAAATGAAATTTGTTGCATTATTTTTAATCATAATTAACTCATAAATGTTTAAAACCAATCCAAAATATAACGTGACTCTGTAATAGGTGAAAAGAAATGACATTTTTTTAAAAATCGTTATTTTTTACTATTCACCTAAAAATAAACTTTTTTAGGAAATTCCTAAAAATCACTTATAATATATTTTTTAATTGATTATAGAAAAAAATATATTTTTCATTATTTAAAATCATAAAATTATAAAATTAATATTTTATAGAACACCATATAATACATGTAAACAAATTTAGTAAGAATAAAACTATTTTATTTTTGATGATAAAAATACTTAATATTATTATAATGAATATAAATCTATGAAATATAATTCAGGAATATTAATTTGGAATGAAATTTATTTAATATTTATAGTACCTGGTTTGTTATATTCTTCCCCCATTTAGGAAATTATGTCCTCACAATTTTATTCATTAGTTAAACATGTGGGGATATTTTTCCATAATTGCATTTTTTTGATTCCCTTGTTTCATATTTAACCATATGGGTTTTACAAAAATCATTAAGTTGATGAATCAACTTATTCTAAAAAAAATTTACAATGTAATTAAGAATCTGAATAGGTTATTCCTCATATGAAATACTTTCTTTCAATTACACTAATTAAGGTCTCAAAACAAGAGATACTTCACACACATATTTACTTAATAATTAATATATGAAACACATAATGTAACTAGGATATACATGGAGGAAACTACACTCAATAAGTTACAAATCCAACCTTATCCAATATTTTAGGATGCCTAATGAATCATGGACCTAAATTTCCCTTTCTACCAAAATTTATAACATTTTACTATGGAAAAACTAACATGTTTTCCTATATAGAATGAAATATATTTACTATATTTATCAACCTAAATCTTTTTCCTACTCAAAGACAACTTCATATACTAATGAATAATATTTACCATTTCATTGATCTCTTCTACCAACCCTTATCCCATTAAATTCCATTAACCTACTTATTCTAAACTGGGTGGAGACCAAAATTGTTTTGCATATAATTTCTAAAAATGTTCTATATGTATATTTGAATGAATGTTTTTATTATAAGAAAAACCAACTAATGAAAGATATTAAATTTAATTTCCTCGGTAATATATTAAACAAAATTGTATCTTTTATTAAAATATCAGAATTCTTTACTCTGAATATCAGTCATATTGAGGATGAAAAAGCAGTATGAAAATTTAATTCACTACCAAGAACATATAAAAGACTTTACAAAAATGATAAGTAAACATGTGATCGTGGTGACATATAATGGAGAGGGAAAATCCATACAAACTAACTATCTCCTTGAGACAGAGTGAAGAAGGATAATCTAAAGACATATTATCTCAAATTGAAAGAAATGATCAGATATAGTCAATTGATCAATAATATCCCAAATTTCATTATTACCTTGAGATGTATTTAAAAATCCCACTAAAAAGTCCATCAATATATTTTCCCATTCCCACTCTAGAACTGGAAAATGATAAAACACCCATTTTTGTAATTGTAAATTGACTTTAACCTATTGAAAATTTAAAATATTTGTGGTAAACTTTGAAATATAATTATCCATACTAACCCACTAGTAATAATTATAAATGTCTCTATACATATTAGTACTGTCAGAAATAAATGAAAAGTGAGTTCTATGAGCTTCACTCAATAATTATTTTTGTCTATTGGAAGACAGAAGGCGCACACAACCTGTAACAACCCAAACTTTCATTAATGAAATTTCATCTTGATCTAATTAAATTTCTTCTTATGGTTATGTAAAATGTTTTCACTTATTTGGTTTTATGTTTTAGATTTTAAAATACCGTTAATAATTGTGACTGTTTCGAATATAGTCATTGAATATTGATAACATGATTAGTATAAAGATAAGGCTTTAACAAATCCAATTTACTCAGACAAAGAAAGAGATAGCCTCATCCAGTAGACTTTCCCCATAAAAATCTCATTTTTCATAGCTCTAAATGGGGTGTGGAATAATTGAGCTTTTCTCTTAACCAAGCTCAACCCGAGCTTGAACACATTAAGCTTGAGTGGCACCGACTACAGGAGAAGTGGAAGTTAATAGAGATTACCACCTGAGCGATGTTATCCGAGCCACCCCAAAAGTATGTCACCATCGCACAACTTACCCTTCGGTCTTATGTGGGTGTTATAAGGGGTTATGTAATGATACCCTATAACTATGACTATGTACACTATTCATGTATAGAGAACATAGATTATTTTTATTGTTACCTTGTAAATTGTTTTTAAAGCACAAATTGTATTTTTAGTTAATATTAGACTAATAAATATATTTTGATGAATTAATTGATTTTTTAATTAAATAACATTTTAATAAAATATTATTATTATTAAATTAATTTTTCTTAAATATAAATTATCCTATAATTTTATGAATGAAATTGTAATTTTTATTAAGGTTTGAAAGCTGTTTTTTTCTAAACCCATGAAATTTCGATAAACGCCGGTTTCTATTTTAGAAGTAAGAATTAAAATATTTAGAAAATTATTTATATAAAATGAATATTATTTTAGGAATAAGGATGTCTAAATTATCCAACAGTGAATTTTTCATAATTTTCTGAGACATTCGAATTTTTGGGTAAAAATTAAATACCATTTAAATATATAATGTGTTTTATGACATCATAATGACGCAATAGTGATGTAATAAAATAATATAAACATTATTTTAGGACAATATATTTTTTATAATTAAAATAATGTGATTTTAGATTAGTTTGATTTATTTTACAAAGCATTAGGGGACCCTTCAAGTATTATCAAATATTTTGTCTTTTTAAATTGTTTTCCTTGAGAGTGTTACTCACCTCCACATAAGAAACCCTATTATTTTAAGTCGTTAGGCCCTTGGCCTCATAAAATATTTTTTTCCACTCCCCTTTGGAAAAAACCTTGGGCAAAAACCATGGTCTGGTTTGTGGTTTTGATTAGTTTAATGTGTGGTGTCCAAAACCAAAATAATAAAGAATTCCCTCTCCTTTCCTATATAAACCCACCCAATATACCTCTTCATCTTTACTAAAAGCCTTTTGAGTTCGCCCAAACCATGCCCTCCTCTCTCTATAATCCTACCAAGGTGGCCCAAGCTTTCAAGAAGCCTCTATCAAACCACTTCGAAGCTTTTCAGATCGCACTTCCAAGTAAGGGATTTCTTCCTTTCTCATTTGGTCTAATTTTCTTTAAGTTGTTATGACTTTTTTTCAATTAAAAATGTTGGGGTATGATTTCTCACCTTACCCATACATACCTCTTTATTTTTGGATTATTTTAGACCCATTTATCTCTCATTAAGGCCCCCCATTTACACCCATTACCAGGCCGAGATTCTGTGAGTGATTTTTCTCTCCTATTTTACATCCATGTAATTATTTTGTATTATGATTCTAAATTTCATTATGTTATTTGGGACATGTATATATATGACCCTATTACTTTCCATTTCATGTAAATATTATGATACACCCCTTTCTATCCCATAAACCATTTTTATGAGTTCTTATTTCATGCCGTTATGCTGGCGAAATTGCACTACGATTTTCCAAGACAATATCATTCTATAGTGAATACCATGCCCATTTCTATATCAAGGGTATTGACCTTTATGAAAATTTACTTATTGATTATAAATATTCATGTATATATTCCAAATCCCTTTATCATGGAATAAATGATGATGATTGATTCCTTGTTGTATGATCCATGTGGCACACTTATGAATGGAATGAAATGTTTAAGATGGGTGAGCCCTGATAGTGCTCCAATGCATTGTGTATAGTATAGTGTCATGATAAATCATGTGCAATGAGTGTTGAATCATGATAATTGAAGTGAAATGAGGGTTTACTCTTGCTTCATGTGAAATGAGGGTTTACACATGCTCCAAGTGAAATGAGCCTTGGCTCACGCTAATTCCAGGTTAGGTGTTGTTGCGACATTTCCATGTTATGATTATTATGCTTTATCATACCTTTATGTTCATGTTTCTCTTCTTCTCCATTGATATTACTATTTTATAACATGTATTGTATTCCTTATGTTATTACATTTTTATTCCCTTAATGAGCTTTATAGATCACCCTTTTCTTATGCATGTCCTCAGGTTATCCCATGAAATGCTATGTACGAGAGAATGTAGTGGTCATGTAAAGTATGTTTTCAATAAATATGTTGTATTTCATGTATTAAGTTGTTATGTAATGATTCTAAGCCCCAAAGATATTATTAATGTCTATATTAAATGTTTTATCAAGTTATGTTTATGTAATAAATCATCTTTTAGTGTGTAATAAAGAGCAGGGTTTTTATAGTAGGTATCTGAGGATAAGTTCAGTTATTTTTGTGATTAGGATTAGAAAAAACTAGTGAAGCCTTAGAGACATGACTAATTATAACAAAAACATCCCTATATTTTAGTTGATATTGATTAAGTGGTTTATCAAGAAAATGAATCCTTGTATGGATATGAGTAGGTAGAGGCGGCTCTGGCACAAATGTACCTAGGGCTGAAAACCCCGACAAGGAGTTTAGAGTTTGACTTGGGGTATCCTCGTACACGACAACTGACCTTGCTGCACTCTTGGTTACGACACTCTTGGGGGATATGAATTGGTAAATTCAAAAGTTTAGTATGAACCATTATTAAGGGAATAAAAAAAATTCCCCTAAGAATATATGTTAGAAAGTAGATCATGGATAACATAGATTGTAGCCTATCGATTCATAAGTTAAGGAAATAAAAGCTATTTATATGTAATATGTTTTTGGATTGCCCTTTATGTGTTACCCATAACTTTCCTGTTATTCTATCCAATGGCCAGTAATTGGAGTACTCGGGCTAACAATCGATGAGAAGACCAATGTGATGACTGTTCTAATGAGATTCCCAATCCAATGGGAGCATGAATTGTGAACTTTGTCACGATACACTCTCAGTTTACTCAAGCATTGAATAGAAACATTGGTCAAGAAGAACATTCAACCCCCCCCCCCCAAGAAAGAACAAGTCACTATCGATAGCTTCATGAGACAAAGGCCTTCTATTTTTAATAGATCGTCTGATCCCTCAATCGTCGAACAATGGATCAACTCTATTGAAAAGATATTCTCCATACATCAATGTTTAAAACAAGAGAAGGTTCTTCTGGATGATTATCATATGGATGGCGAAGCCGATCAATGGTGGAAATTGAACAAAAATATGAATCCTGATGAGGAGATCAAGGCTTTGGAGTGGAAGGATCTCTAGAAGATGTTTTTTTGATAAATATTTTCCACGCATCCTCCTTATTAATATGGAAAGGGACTTCCTTTCCCTCAAGAAAAAAGACGACGAATCTATCCGAGTGTATGAGAAAAAATTCGCAAGACTTGAACAATATGATTTCATCTTTGTCGTTACCCCTAAATTAAAGGTTTACCACTTCTTTGGTGGGATGAAACCTAGCCTGCAGAATGCCTTGGTGATCTGTGACTTTGACAACTATGAGAAAATTGTCCGTTGTGACCTCAAGGTTGAAATAGAGATCGGAGAACCTATAGGGTATCATGAGGATAAGAAGCGTAAGGTGGAATTAAATTTTGGTGGTCCGACGGATAAATCCAACAGTGATAAGAAAATCAGGTACCCTAATTTCCAATGGTGTTGAAAGAAGCACCTGAGAAATTTCTTAAAGGGAATGTGGAAATGCTTTAGGTGTGGAAGAAAAGGGCACCTGGCTGTTATCCTTTGAAAAGAAAAACTCGCAGCTGCAACAGAGGAGAGGAATGCTCTATTATAATCTCAACACATTGTTCATTGCTTCATCTTCAAAGACCCACGACACCTTGAAAATCTATTCCCTATGCCAAGGGTTTATGGAGGAAACTAACATCCTCCAAGGCAGCAAGGGTGAGATTTTTCCGTCACTAATGCCAAAGTGAACCCCACCAATGAAGTGATGATAGATACGCTGGTTATTCATTCAATAATAGAAAACATACTTTTTATTCAGGTTATACGCATTATTTTATATCCCGAAAGTTTAGTAGAACAATCCCAATACCACTATATATCATGGAAGTAAAGATTTAGGTGAGAACGACAAATGGGGAAATCATTGCATCCCATGAATATAACTCCTCCCCTGTCATAATAGGTGGATTGAACTTCCCGTAGAACCTCATCATACTACCTCTGGTGGAATTTGATGCAATTCTTGGCATGGATTGAATTTACTTATATAGATCCAACAGAAATTTCCGTGAGAGGGTAATCACTCTCCATGGGGAGAATCGACCCCTGATTCGGTACAAGTGCATGGAAGAAGATGAATCTTATTTAGCTCCATCATCTCAAGCGTGGATATTATTTCCCTATGAGCACATGTATCTGGCTCAGATGATTGAGTTTAAGGAGTCAAACATCCTTTAGGACATGCAAATTCTGAGGGAATTCACTGAAGTGTTTCCCGAGGAATTTCCCGGTCTTCCTTCTAGGAGAGATTTTTTATTCTCCATTGATCTCATACCCAGGGAATTGCCAATATCCAAGACTCCGTATAGAATGGCTGTTGTGGATCTTGAGGAGTTGAAGAAACAACTAAATCAGAATCTAGATAAAGGGTTTATATTCCCAAGTGATTCATAATGGCGTGCACCAGTCATCTTAATCAAGAAGAATGATGGGTGAATGCGCCTTTGCATCGATTATCATGAGCTTAAAAAAATCACGATAAAGATCAAGTATCTTCTCCCACGAATTAATGACTTTTTTGATCATCTAAGTGAAGTACAATACTTCTCTATGGTATATTTACGGTCAAGATATTATCAAGTATGGGTGAATAAGGAAGATATCCCCAATACTTCTTTTCATACTAGATACAGGCACTATGAATTCATAGTAATTCCTTTCAGACTAACTAATGCTCCAAAAATCATCATGGACTTTATGAATAGAGTCTTTAGAGATTACCTCGCCAAATTTTTGTAGTATTTATAGATTATTTTATAATATAATCCAAAACCAAGGAGGATCATGAGGAGAATCAAAGAACTATACTAGAGATCTTGGGAAATGATAAGATTTTTGAAAAGTATAACAAGTTTGAGTTCTGGTTGAAGGAGGTCTCATTCTTGGGCCATATAATCAGAAGCAATGGGATATCTGTGGATCCCTCCAAGATAGCTACAATATAGGGATGGCTGAGGTCAACATAGGTAACAGATATCCATAGCTTCTTGGGGTTAGCTGGATATTATCGATGATTTTTGGGAAATTTCTCATGATTGTCCAACCCAATTACCAAGGTAACTCAGAAGGGAGTAATTTTTTCTTGGAGTGATGAATGTGAAAAAAGCTTCAAGGAGATGAAAAGTAGGATTATCACTGTTCCCGTGATCACATTACCAACAAGTGGAGAAATTTTTGGGGTTATTTAGGGATTATATGAAGAAGGGCATGGGCTGTGTGTTGATCAAAAATGACAAAAGCATTGCCTATGCCTCAAGGAAATTGAATGTTCATGAGAAGAATTATCCAACACATTATTTGGAGTTGGATGCGGTGATCTTCGCGTTAAAAATTTGGTGGCATTATCTCTTTGGGGAGTAGTTTGAAATATATACAAACAATAAAAGCCTCAAGTATAAAGTCACGTAAAAAGAGTTGAAAATGCACCAAAGAATATGGTTAGAGTTGATCAAAGACAATGACTTCTAAATCCATTACCACCCAGGGAAAGAGAACAAGGTGGTAGATGCTCTTTGTGGAAAAGACCCAACGATTCTATCATTGATGAGAATTGAAAAGGATCCAATCTTCTTATATTTGATGAAGCTGGACATGGAAGTCATAAATAAGTAAACATCACCAATCCTTTAACAAATTATTGCTCAACCATATCTTTTCAAAAGGATAAAGGATGCTAAAAAAGATAATGTGGTAATTTACAATAAAGTTGAAGCTATCAGAAAAGGTAAATCCTCAGAGTTAAATGTTAATGTAGATGGAATTGTGAGATTTGGGAAAAGAATATGTTCCATCAATTCCGGAGCTGAAGAGGGAACTTTTGGATGATGCACATAGTTTGATTCTCTCTATTCACCCAGGAAACACAAAGATGTGTCGAGGTATTTGAGAGAATTATTGGTGGGATAATATGAAGAAAGAGATCACGAAGTATACATCAAAGTGCCTAGTGTTCCCACAAGTGAAGGCATAGAGGCAAATGTCTAAGGGGATGATGTAATAATTTCTCATACCAGCATGGAAATGGGAGAACATCACCATGGACTTTGTCACCGGACTTCCGAAGACATACAATGGAAACAATTCAATCTGGGTTGTTTTAGATCATCTTACAAAGTCTACACACTTAATTGAAATTTGGGAGGATTTATCATTGTATCAACTAGAATGGATATATATTAGGGAATTGGTAAGGGTGCAAGGAGTATTACTATCTATTATATCCGATCGAGATCCAAGATTCACCTCTATGTTTTGGGAGAGTCTACAACATGATATCGATACTAAAATGAACTTCAGTATAGCCTATCATCCTCAAAATAATGGCCAATCAGAGCGAACTATTCAGACACTAAAGGATATGTTAAGATCATGTTCTATAAAATTTAAAGGAGGGGGGACCAACATCTTCCACTAGTTGAATTCTCCAAAAATAACAGTTTCCACTCGAGAATTTGATTGACACCTTATGAAGCCCTGTATGGGTAGTGGTGCAGAACACCGACATGCTGGGATGAAGTTAGTGAGCGTAAGCTTCTAGGACCTGAAATGGTCGAATAAATGGTAGAGAAGGTGAAAACCATTCAGCAGTATATCAAGCCATCACAGAGTTGACAGAAGAGTTATATAGATAACCATTGATGAAACCTTGATTTTAATGTTAGATACATGGTTTTTATGCACAAATCTCCATGGAATAAGGTCATGAGGTTTGGAAATAAAAGGAAGTTATGTCCTAGGTACATTGTCCCCTTTGATATTCTTGATCGTGTTGGGGCTGTGGCCTATGGACTAGCACTTCCACCTACCATGGCCAAAGTACATGAAGTATTTCATGTATCCCTCTTTAAGAAGTACATATCATACCATTAACATGTACTCTCTTCTTATGTATTATAGTTATAGGATGATCTTTCTTACGAGGAGCAATGATTGAAGATCTTAGATCGGAGTGAAAAAGTTCTACGAAATAAGACAATGCCCCTCGTCAAGGTGTTGTGGAGAAACCACAAGTTTGAAGTAGTGACATGGGAATCAGATGAAGTGATGAAGAAAAGTAACCCAAATCTATTTTAGTGTGGGAAAATAAAATTTTTAGGGAAAAATTTCTTAAGGGGGGAAGATTGTAACGACCCAAACTCTCATTAATGAAAATTTCTCTTGATCTAATTAAATGTCTTCTAATGGTTATGTAAAATGCATGCACTTATATGGTTTTATGTTTTGGATTTTAAAATACTGTTAAGAATTGTGACCATTTCTAATATAGGCATTGAACAGTGGTCACATTATTAGTATAAATATATTGCTTTAACAAATCCAATTTACTCAGAAAAAGTAAGTGATGGCCCCATCCTGTAGACATTTCCCACACAAAGCCCATTTGTCAGTGCTCAGAAAGGAGGTGGCATCATTGGGATTCACTCTTGAAAAATCCCAAAATGATATTTAACACATTAAGTTTGAGTAGAACTGACTATGGGAGAAATGGATGTTAATAGAGATTACCACCCGAGAGATGTTATCCGAGCCGCCCCAAGAGTCTTTCACCATCACACACCTTACCCTTCAGTCTTATGCCAGTGTTATAATGAGTTATGTAATGGGACCATATCACTATGACTATGTACATTATTCTTGTCTAGATAATATAAATTCTCTTTATTGTTACTTTGTAAATAGTTTTTAAATCAAAAATAGTATTTTTAGTTAATATTCGACTAAGAAATATATTTTGAGGAATAAATGGATTTTTTAATTAAATAATATTTTTATAAAATGTTATTATTTTTATTAAATTACTTTTTATAAAATATAAATTATCGTTTAATTTTATGAATGCAATTGTAATTTTTATTAAGGTTTGAAAGTTGTTTTTTTTCAAAACCCATGAATTTTCTATAAATGATGGTATTTATTTTAAAAGTAAGAATTAAAATATTTAGAAAATTATTTGGATAAAATGAATATTATTTTAGGAATCAGGACGTCGAAATTATCCAAGAGTGATTTTTACATAATTTTTTGAGATAGTCGATTTTTTGGGTAAAAATTAAATACCGTTTAAATATATAATGCGTTTTATGACATCATAATTATGAAATAGTGATGTAATAAAATACTATACAACATTATGTTCAGCCAATATATGTTTTATCATTAAAATAATGTGATTTTATATTTTTATTTATTTATTTTACAAAGCATCAGGGGACCCTTCAAGACTTATAAAACATTTTGTCTTTTTAAATTGTTTTCCTTGAGAGTGTTACTCACCTCCACATAAGCAACCATATTATATTTAGATGTTTGGACATTGGCCTCATAAAATATTTTTTTCCATTCCACTTTGGCAAAAACAATGGGCTGGTTTGTGGTTTTTGTTAGTTTAATGTTTGGTATCACAAACCTAAATAATAAAGAATTACCTCTCATTTCATATATAAACCCACCCAAGATCCCACTACCTCTTCACTCAAAGCCATTGAAGTTTGAAAAACCCCTTCCATCCTCTCTCCATAATCCTCCCAAGGGTCCCCAATCTCCCAATAAGGCTCTACCAAGCCTCTCCCATTCTTTTTAGATTGCACTTCCAAGTAAGGGATTTCTTCCTTTCTCATTTTGTCCAATTTTCTTTAAGTTGTTATGCCCTTTTCTTTTCAATCACAAATGTTTGGGAATGATTTTTGACCTCCGACATACTAACTTATTTATTATTTTATGATGGGAGACACCTTTCTTTCTCATTAATGCCTCCCATGAACACCCGTTATCATGCTGAAATTCCGTGAAGGATTTATCTCTCCTCTTTTACAACCAAGTAATTCTTTTTTATTATGTATCTAAATTCCATTAAAATTTTGCGGAAAAGTATCTATATGAACCTATTACTCTCAATTTCATGTAAATATTATGAGACACCCCTTTATATCTCATCAACCATTTTTTAGGAGTTCTTATTTCATGTCGTTGTGCTGCCGAAATTGCACTACGATTTTCCAAAACAATGTCATTGTGTAGTGAATACCATGACCATTTCTCCATCAAGGGTATTCAACTTTATGAAAATTTACTTATTGATTATAAAGCTTCAAGTATGTGTTATATATAACTTTATCATAGAAGAAATTCTGATGATTTATTCCATGTTTTATGTTCCATGTGGAACACTTATGCATGAATTGAAATGTTTAAGAAGGGTGTGCCCTGATAGCACTCCAATGCATTGGGTAAAGTATAGTTTCATGATACTTCATATGAAATGAGTGTTGACTCATGATAATTCAAGTGAAAAGAGGGTTTAATTGTGCTTCATGTTCAATGACAGTTTACTCGTGCTCCAAGTGAAATGATCCTTGGCTCATGAAAATTCCACGTTAAGTGTTGTTGACACATTTCCATGTTATGATTATCATGCTTTATCATACCTTTATGTTCATGTTTCTCTTGTGATCCATTTATATTCATATTTTATAATATTTATTGTATTCCTTATGTTATTCCATGTTTATTCTCTTACTGGGCTTTATAGCTCACCCTTTTCTTATGCATGCCCTCAGGTTATCCCATGCAATGCTAAGTATGAGTGAATTTAGTGGTCACGTAAAGGATGTTTTTCAATAAAGATGTTGTATTTCATGTTTTAAATTGTTATTTAATGATCCTAATCACCAAAAACACTATACCCATCAATATTCTATGTTATATCAAGTGATGTTTATGTAATAAATCATGTTTAAGCGTGTAATAAAGAGTAGGGTTGTCATATAACCATTTTCCTAATATAAAAACACCTTACTTGTCAATGTTAAATTCAGGTAACTTGAAATTATTAAACATTTTAAAAATTCATTGAAAATCATGGGATTCCTTCTATGAATGGTTAATTATAAATAATAACTATGACTACATAGAAACCTGAAATAAAATAGAGGAATTTTCTGTATGCACAATTTCTCGGATAACATTCATCAAATCCATTACGAAAGGATCATTTTACAAACACATCATTGTTAAAGATACTATATATTTTCAAATAAAATAATCTAATAATTTTTATCATTTTTTGTAAGGTAATTAATCATGATATAATAATTTTTTATTAGTTCAATACATCTTCTCTGCCTCATGTTTGACTCGTTCAAAGTGAATATTTACCTCGGAATTTTATTATTAGAACATATTTCACATTTTACTCCATATAAAATATGTCTCCAAAATTTTAAATAAAATCCCATAGAATC
The DNA here is from genome assembly GCA_963277665.1 of Viscum album. Taxonomy (NCBI): domain Eukaryota; kingdom Viridiplantae; phylum Streptophyta; class Magnoliopsida; order Santalales; family Viscaceae; genus Viscum; species Viscum album. The sequence continues at coordinate 1,571,773,343 of OY728126.1, forward strand.
CAAATCTAGATCATTTTTGGGATAATTTTCCTCATTAGGATTCAATTGAAAATGAAGAATAAGAATTTTTCTAATTCTTATGCATGATAACACAACCAATTCCCTTTTAAATATCATCACCATAGATGATAAATTAACCATTTCAATAGGTATGGTCCAAAACTAGATTATTCAAAAATATCATTTTTAGTTTCTAGAAAAATTAATAATACTATTTTTTTAGTTGAACTGAACTCATTTTTCAACAAAAATCAGTTTCTGGTCTAGATAACTGAGAAATGTTTTGAAAAAGCCCCCAGTAGTAACCTTCTAGTCCAAGAAAACTATGAATTTCTTTAAAATTTACAGGCCTTTGAAATTATTTGAAAATTTTAGATTTATAAGGGTCAATATTTATTCTATATTTACAAAAAATATTACAATTGAATGAAAACTACTATAATAAATTCACATTTTCTAAATTTTTTATATAACTTCTTTTCTATCAAGGTTTGAAAAAAAATCCTCAGGTGTATTTGATGAACCTCATGAATTTTAGAATATACCAGAATATCATCAATAAAAAAACCCAAAACTTATCTAAATAGTCAGGGAAAACTCAATTCATAAGATCATTGAATATAGAAAGTGAATTAGACAACCCAAAGCGAATAACTGTAAAATCATAATGCCCATATCTTGTCCAAAACACTGTATTTTTAAAATCTTCCTCATTCAACTTCAATTGATGGTATCCAAACCTAAGATCAATCTTCAAAAAATAATATACTTCCTAGAGCTGATCAATCAAATCCTTGATTTGAGTTAAATAATACTTGTTTATAGTAGTGATGTTGTTATAGTATTGATAAGTAATTAAAATACCAATTGAAAAATATTTATTTTCAACAAATAAAACTAGAGCACCATTTGGTGAACTGATAAGATGAATGAAACCGTTGTCAAACAATTCATGAAACTAATATTTAAATTCAAAACGTTTTACCTAAGGAATTTGATAAGGGGGTTTTGAAATTTTATTAGCATCAATCACTACGTCAATAGTAAACTCAACATCCCAATTTGGAATAACATTATTAAAATAATAATGAGATATATAAATATATTAATTTACCACTGAGATGTCACTAATTTGAATAGTTTCCTATATCTCAAACATAAAATCTATGTAAATTTGAATAGAAAATTTTATCAAGTTTTCAACTTCTTGATATACTATCAAAGTTATAAAATAGTTTAATATAACTTTATTTACTATGAAACCTATATTTTCATGAAAAACTAAAACAAAATCCATATCTAGAATGATTTCAATATATACAATGGGATGTTCAATAAGATTCATAAGAAAAACCACCCCAATGATAACAATAGGAAGATTCCATTAAATCTTAGTTGCTTTAATACATCCCCTATGAGTTTAAAAAAAAGTAATATATTCTTTTCATGATGGGATATTGTCATTTTACTTGATTTTTATTAAAAATAACGAAATTCAATGATATAGAGTTAAAAAGGTAATTTTTATAATTCTAAATAAATTAAAATACCTATCACTACGTTATCAGATAACCCAAAATGAACCATAGTTGTGGAAAATGATTTTTCAAAATGTTATTGATTTCTATTTTGATGATTTCTCCTATGATTAAGTAACTTCAGAAAAATCTTAGTATAATTCCCCAAATAATTTTAATTAAAACACATCAATGTTGTATGACTATATGAAACTTCATTCTTAGATTCATAAAGAATATTTTATTTGCATGCACATGATATATAATCAAATTTAACAAATAAGAACCTCTTTCCAAATCCTATCAAACATTCCTTAAAACATATTTTACCACACCTAGAACATGCTGGGATATTACCTTTATATTTCTTTATTGAAATATTTTCCAGTTCATTCCTCCATTAATGATTCTTACTCCTATCATCATAAGGAACACACGTGTATGTAATCACCATCTCCAATTTCTAATCCCAATGTGAAACTTTATAATAACTTTTATATTACCTTGAGGGAAATTCTCTTTGAAACTTGGTTTGAATTTTGCGTAAAATATTTAAATTTTAGTATCACGTTTCTAAATACAATTCAGTGCATACCTAGCCAATCTTATAAAATTTTATTGATATATGGATACCAAATACTCCCCCCTTTCCCTCAATTCTAAGAACTTTTTCTCCATTTTGAGTTGAAAAACCAAAGGGAAATATTAATAAAGGAAGGAATTCTTCAATGTATCACATTCCATGGAATGAATCTCACCTCTCGCTATGATATTTGTAACCATTGACCGCTAAAGTTCAACTTCACCTTCAAAATAGTAAATATAAAGTATTACCTTTTGATGTTATGAACATACCCTGACTTAAAATATGTCTTATAGACCATTGATCTATCCTTTATATACCACTATATCTATGGTCCCACTGAATGCTGGAGGGTGATGTTTCATGAAATCTGATTTCTTTCAAACATGGATTACACAACCATTTATAGCCCACATCAACTGATCCATCACTATAAAAAACTGATATGATCTAATATCAACCATTCTTGGTTAATGATTTGGAAGGATATTTTTCTCTTGATACATAGATACTTATGCTTCTCTTTTTCTTTTGTGGAAAAGCTTTCTAAATAGACATAGATTTGATAAAGTAATACGATAATATTCAAATTCTATATCATGTCAAGATAACCATAAATTACAATATCCTAATGGTATTATACTAACATTATGCTAACATATAAATTTATCTAATACTTCCCTATAATACCACATATAATAAACTAACCTTAAAAAATTATATAATTCTAAATTTTTAGACAAGAATTTACTTTCATATATTCTCAAAGACCTCATAGGTTAATAGTTTTAGAGAAATTTCACTCAAAATTAAATTTCTATTATCAAATAATTTTAAAGAAAAAGTTAGAGACCCATTTTTCAAGTTCCAAAAAAGAACACTGATCCATTGAAATGAAATTGCAGCCTACGAGTTTTAATCTCCCTAAAAAGTTTCCATGAGATGGTGCTTGCCTGAATTTTTGGTTCTTCCATAAGAATATCTTTAAACCTAAGCGCCAGCTTTTCCCAAGACTGGATATAATCATCTATACTTATCTTCCCTTTTTGGAAGCCTCATATTAAAATAAGGTTCTAATTATAAATCAAGGTGCTTTTTTCCTAATTAGGAGGCACCCATATGGCCTTTTCCATTATTATTTCATTAAACCCTTTTAAAACATTTGAAAATGTGGGGTTAGAAAAAAATATCATTAATGGATATAAAAGAAATAAATACATTAGTCCAGGAAAAAACATGAAAACCCATAATATTTTTACTTTTTCCAAATTATTATTTGAGTATATAAAATAAATCAAATCCATACAGGGGAACACTTTTGGATCAAATAAAACATTACAAACCCATAGAAAGAAAATTGAAACAATTGTAGGAATTTTAGATCATTATATTTAGTACCTTTGTTCAATCATGTTAGAAATAATATGAAAACAATTAAATCTATTGGATAAACCTCCTTAGTTAGCTTCATCTATTATTCCATTAAATATATGGAACATTACCCAATGAATTGGAGAGTTTTATCGATATCACCCATCATATAATATGTATTAGGATCACCCTTTATATAAGATTTATTAGGATTACCCATTATAATCTATAATTCCAAATAACCATGTCACGAATAAAAAAATAATAATAGTTCACTTTTTCATCATTAAACCCTTGAAAAAAATCATTTGATAACATAATAAAAACACAGTCCATTTCACATAAAAATGCGGAGAAATATATTAATTAAAAAAATCTTAAGAATTAATAATTCTCAAAAGATCAATAATATGATATTATTTGAAAAACTATGTAAAATTATATATTATGTTTGATAAAAAATAATATCTATGATGGTGTGAAAATTTAGTCAAGTCGTAGATGTTAAAAAATATATTTTCTTCACCTTTATAAGAATTTAGAAATATACCATTTGAAAAATATTGAAAATATTTATTTTTAAACCTGTGTAAATAAAGTTAAATTATAACAACCCTTCTCTTTATTATATATTAATTCACGATTTGTTATATAATATCAAAAATAATACAACCGAGAATATTGTTTAGTCTAGTGTCTTTATGAATCAGGTTCATTACATAACAACTTAGAATAATAAATGCATCATCGTTATTAGAAAATTTCATAACATTCTCGTTCGTAAAACTACATGGGATAACCTAGGGACACACATAAGAAATTGGTGAGATATAATGTCCAGTAAGAGAATAAATATGGTATATCATGAAGAAAGTAATACATATTATAAAATAGTTATATAAATTGGGAATAAAAGGATTGAGAATCATAAACATGAACAATAATGCTTGATATGACAAGATAATCGTAAAGGCAACATAGGAACGGTTAAAAAACATATAAAATGTATCATAAACATAGGTAAAGGATAACTGTGAAGACATCATGAAGGAAAATGAACTATAAATGAATAATTCTAAATCCCTATCCCAACATAGAATATCATGAGACAAAACATTACCCAGTGCATTGGAGTGCTATATAATTCTAGGAACACCCTTCACTTTCATTTAATTATCATGTTTATGTGTCCCACATAGATCATACAACATGGATTCATTAATATTTATATTTTATTCCATGATCATGGAGTATGAAATACATACATGTAAGTACAAATTCAATGAAGTATAAATGTATAAATGTGAAAACCTATTATAGGAAATGGGTATGGTATTCACTACACAATTGTTTTGGCATGGAAAACCATGGTGAAATTTCAGTATCATAACGACATCACAAAAAAATTAATAAAATTGATTGATGAGAGAGAAAGGGGTATAAAATCATTTTTAAATAAAATGTTCAGTAATAGGTACATGTAATAACATATCCCAAAATTATGAATTGGAAATATAAGGTATAATATAATTAATAAACTGTAATAAAGAAGAGATGGTGAGGATCCCCTACCTCGAGAGTGTGACTCCAAATGCTTGGGAGGGACCTCTAGAGAGATAGGGAAATCTTTTGGAGGAATATAGATAGGGGAGGTCATAGTAAGGATGTTCTCCAAAAAAATTTAGTGTTGAAAATTGAGATCTTGTGAAGGTTTATTTAGGAAATGAGTATGGAATTCTTTATCATTTCTCAAACACAGGTTTTGGACTCTACAAAATAAAATAAAAAAAATAAACCTTTAAATGGTATTTTCCATGGTTTCAACAAAATAGGGGTGGTTTTCATTATTTTATAATTAAAAGTTCTGAAATTAATAAAATAATATCGCTACTGATGTGAAAGTGAGTCACAATATTGAAGAAATGACATTAAAACCTTAAAATATATTAATAGTTTTGGAGGACTTAAAAAGGCTTTATAAATTTAATAAAATAAACATAAATAATAATATTTTAAAGTGAAATCATATATTTAGTCATTTATTAAATTTTTATCATTTATTATATCACTTTTGGGTCATTATTATTTCATAATAAACAACATATATTTATACGGTATTTATTTTTTGCCCAAAAAAATGATTATCTCAAAAAATAATGAAAAATTCACTATTTGATAATTTTGATATTATGATTCTAAAAATAAAATATATTTTATCAAAATAATTTTATAATTATGTGCATTTTTGCTTTTAAAATAATAATCAACATTTATTGAGAAATGATTTGTTTTTTGACATGAATATTTTTCAGACCCTTATAAAAATTAAATTCAACTTTAAAATTATTTGATAATTTATATTAAACCATATTTAATAAAAATATTTTCTCAAACAAATATTTATTTAAAAATTAATTAATTAATCAAAATAAATGCCTTAATTTAAATTGAATACTAATTAAAATTCAATTTGTGTTTTATTTTATAAAAATAAAAAACATTTCTAAAGTAATGATAAGAAGAAAATATGAAAATTATTCTATTGAAAATAAAATAAAATATTCATATTATTATGCCTTGATACATATCCCCTTAATACAGCTGAATATTCTCTTAGCGTAAGGTGCGAGACAATGATTCTTTCATGGGGTGGTTCGACGTACATGGTTTGAGCCATGATCATGATTAGCTTGAACTTCTCCTATAAACAGTTTTTTATCATACTTATGTTTTTGGATCTCAGATTGGGATTGGTCAAGGTAAAAGCACAATGATGATATATCCCTTTGAATCTATGATAAATGGGCTTCATCGGGTATGGTTCTACTGGCTGTGGTGATCAATTCCTTTGTTTATGATAATTGGCTTTCTTAAAACCAAATATTTATACTAATCATGTGATCACTATTCAATAGATATATTATCCATGGTAATAATGCTTAATGGTATTTTGAATTTTATATAATATAATAAAACCAAATAATTTCATTGTTTTATATAACTGAAATATATAATAATATAGTAAATTAAATCATAAGAGGAATTTTATTTATAATAGTTCGGGTTGTTACAATCTTCTCCCCATCATAAAATTCTCCCTCAAAATTTTTGTTTCCCACACTAAAATAGACGAGGGTAATTTTATAGCATCACCTCCACTATTTCACACATTTTTTCATCAAACTTGTTGTTTCTCCAAATCAAATTGACACGTTTCATTATCTTATTCCATAGAACTTTTTCACAACGACATAAGACCTTCACCGGCTACTACCCAAATGAGAGATCATTTTCCAATGGTACCACCTCTAGATTGAGTACATGTGAGTGTTCTATTATTTACTTCCTCAATATGGATACATTGAAGACATCATATACTTAAGAGAAGTTATTTTGAAGTTCTTGTTGATAGGCCACCACTTCGATGCGATCAAGGATATCAAAGGGGTCATTGTATCTTGGACTATGATTTACATTATTCCCAAATATTTTGACTTTATTCCATGGAGATATGTGGGGAATAACATGTATCTAACATCGATCTCTAGGTATAATTGATTAGTGTTATCATATCGATTCCATTGAGTCTAAGTAGCCTTGACGTGCTGCTGAATGATCTTAACCTTTTCAACCATTTCTTTGACCATTTCAGGACCTAGCAGTGTTCGTTCCCCTAATTCATCCCAGCATGCAGGTGTTCTACACCTCTTCATATAAAGGTCCTCATTGGGAGACATTTGGATTCTTGAGTGGAAAATATTATTGTGTGAGGACTCGACCAGAGGAATATGATGATCCCATCCTCCTTTCAAGTTAATTGAGGATGCTCTCCACATGTCGTCATGTGTTGGGAAAGTCCACTCAGATTGGCCATCAGTTTGAGGGTGATAATCCATACTAAAGTTAAACTCAATATTCACATCATGTTGGATTCTCTTACCAAACAGTGAGTTAAATCTTGGATCTCAGTTAGATACAATCGATTTTAGTGTTCTGTGTAGCCTCACAACTTCTCTAATGTATATCCTTACGAGTTAATTGAGTGAGAAATTGTAACACCCCAGGTTTTTAAAAAATAAATTGAAATGCATGAAAAAATGAATCTCAACATAATAATTTTTTAATAATATAGTTATAAACATGAATTTAAACTTAATTTTTCAGCTTCTATGATTTGAATTTTGAAAAATGGACATCTACGGTTGTGATCAATAAGTTATTTGGAGTCTGATATAACAAACTAGTTTTATTGGTGAATAGTAACATACCCCAATGAATAGTAATATGAATAGTAGTATGACCCTTTTGAAGATTAAATCATTTTATCATTTAATTTTCTTATGATAATAAGATATTGAGATCTTGATTAAATTTTCAAGGTGATATAAAATGAGTTATAATTTTAAAATAGTTATTTTTTGAATAAATTTTGATTTTATTTAAAAATTAAATAAATAATATTTTGAAAATTATTTTTAAGAAATGGATTTCATTTTTAAATTCTAAATTCCATAAAATATTTAGGGTGGTTTTTTGGGATTTTTTTGAAATTCATGAATTTTTGATGAATAATAAAATACAACAATATACCATATGTTTATATTATCAGTTAAATACACTATTATTTGCATCATGGAAGATGTAAGAACCCTTGGTTTGATCTAAAATTCTTTAATTACTATTTGGGGTCACATAAATCAATACTATTCATAGTCTTGAGAAAAAATATTAATCTAATGATTAAAATAATGCTAAACCCCTCCTCTCCTCTAATAAAAATACCACCCTCACCCCCACCTCGTCTCACACCTCACAAGCTTTGATAAATTTATAAATTATACCCAATACACTTTCCAATATCCTTCCCCATGTCCAATACCTGTTGTTATCAAAAAAAGGCCAAAACCAAAGTCCTCAAGGAGGATCTCAAGGAGATGAGATCAAGAGGTAAAAATAATCTTTCATTTTCTTGTGTTTTATTTTCAATTCTTTTCTTTTATTATACTCTCTTATACAACCCTTATCCAAGAGGAATGAAAGCTCCAGTATTATATATATTATGGATTTTTATCAGGTTTATGAAAAAATTCATCATCATTCTTCCTCTCCTCTTCCTCTTATTCTAAAAATAAAAATAGCATCCGTGATGTGTCGATTTACCAACAACATGGGCTATGTGTCTTCAATTTATTTTAAATCCTACAAAGCTGGTTGTAAAACCATTTTAATGGTTAAAATAGTTTTTAAATTTTATCTTATTGCCTCTATTATTTTTTGGAATTAACTTATATGCATAATATTAATGGTATATGATGAAAGAAGTTTGTGATAATCGAAGAACCGCCAAAATGATCTAAATGAGTATCATTAATGATTTATCTAACAATTTATCCTCACACCATATAACCAAAATGATTTATGGAATCATTTAATATTATGGATACTTATTAAATCCATTTCATTCAACTTGTATAGTTTCTTTTCCATTCAATAGGAAAATTATTTACGAACCAACCATGGAAGTCATGTGAAGCACGCACCCAAAACAATGGAAATAACAAAATGTTTTTTATAAATAGATCGAATGATGTTATAAAATGATCATATATGGTGTTATAAACAGTAATATGTTTTTATAAATTATTAATAACACTATTTAAACCATTATACAAGAGGTTTAAACAAGTTCTATGTAAGATGAACCCATCGTAGGGGAGTTCTTTACCTAAGTTTCAATCTTTGGGTTAACCTTCTACTTGATTAATTATGTGCTACGAAGATTTTTTTGTGTAATGAATTTATTTTATATTATTATTTATTATGCGTATTCATAGTTATTATACTTATTTATCTCACTTTATTAATTCTTATCCCAATGATATGGTATTTGTAAGGGACTCTTCTTTAAAAATCATCATTTAAATTCTATATTATGAAATTCAAAACTAATGTTTTTATGAAATTATCCATGCTTTATGATTATTTTTTGGTTCTTGGAAAAATTATTATGGTGAAGGATGGGACATATATCTCCATACAATTCATTTGTTATGTGTAAGTTGGAGGTCGACCATATGGTTACTCCAAGTGCATCTACGATGGTTACACCATTAGGTAGCTACGATAGTTACAAATCATCAGGTTTCCGCGAGGGATAAAATATAATTAAGTAATTACCAAATATTCATTCATGGTTTTATATATGTTCTATAATGGTGTATGGAAATCACATGTATCAAAAAGTAAGTATATAAGTGTAAGAAGTATTTCTTTGTGAATATGATTTTAGATGCTTATATGTTTTCATGGACTAATGGGTTATTTCCTTCTTTTTATATCCTTTACTCAGATTTTTATGCTCATCGCATGTTTTTAAATTTTTATCATAGGTGTTAAGGATGTGTAGAAGAAATAAGGAAGTCCAGTTAAATGTTATGAAGGTTTTTCAAACAAATATGGTTTTTGTTTTATGTTAAAATTTTATGTTTTAGATGAACCAGATACTATTTTAAAGGTACCCACTTTGTATGATTATGGGTTGATAAGTATGAGTTCTTTCCTAATATTATAAAACTCTAAATTGAAAACTATTTTTGATTTTAAATAAGTTAAATCTAGTTTAAATGGATAGGTTATGTACCGTTTAAGGCTGGTTCTTTATAGAAATCCTCTTGAATCACAATGATGTGAGCAATATTTTTATGATGATATACCACAACCTAGATAACATTATTTCTTCTTTATTTCTTGAGAAGACCACTGAAAATGTCCCTGGTGATTTTTTCCAATTTACATATAGGTATGGGTAATAGTTGTATCATCTCCTTGTATTATTTCCTTTCTGCCTTCACTTTCTGACATACAATAAATCTTGATGTCTATTCGGTGATATCATTCTTCATTTTATCCCACCAATAGTGCTTTCAGAGATCTCGATACATCTTTGTGCTTCCTAGATGGATGGAGAATGTCAAACTATGTGAACTATCCAAAAACTCTTTCATTAACTCAAGATTTGATGGTACACTTATTTGTGACCGAAATCTTTCTTATAGTCTCTACATTATTTTTAGTTCCCTCATAATCTCTTTGAGAACCCTTTATCCTCTTTATAAGGGATGGTTGAGAAATAATTTGTGAAAGGATTGATTATATTCTTTCCTTTATGATTACAATGTCCATCCTTTTCAAATCTAAGAAGAACATGCCCCTCTCAATTCTCATAAATGATAGAATTTCTAGATACTTTCTATGTAGAATGTCTACCACTTTATTTTATATCCCAAGATAGTTGTGAATTGAGAAGTCACCATCCTTGATCTACTCTAACCATATTCATTGGAACATATTCCACTCTTTATATGTGAATATATAATTGTGGATTTGGTGATCCATATATATTTCAAACTACTCCTCAAAGAGTTAATTCCTATATAATTTAAAAGTGAATATCACTATAGCCAACTCCAGATCACACATTTGGTAAATATGTTCATGAACTTTCAACTTCTCTAAAGCATAAGATACCACTTTTTCATTCTCCATTAACATGAAACCCAATACCTTCTTCAAAGCATCACTGATTACCATGAAATGTTATCCACTTATGGGTAGTAAAAGTACAGGTGAAGTGTTAAACCTCCCATTAAAGGCCTTGAAGATCTCTTCACATTAATCATTCCAATAAAACATGACTCCATTTTAAGTTATCTTAGTTAGAGTGTTTGAAAATAGATAGAAACTTCTCACTAATTGACAATAATAATCAGCTAATCTAAGGAAACTATGAATATTTATCACAGATGTTGGACTCAACCATCCTTCAATGTCTTTTGTTATTGAAGGGTCCATAAATATTCAATTTCATATGATGATATTCCCAAATAATGAGACTTTATTTAACTATAAATCCCATTTTTTATACTTGGAATAAAGGTTATTATTTTGAAAGGTCTTTAGCACAGTGCTAATATGCACCCGATGCTCCTCCATGATTGTAGAGTATATTAGAATATCACCTATAAATACTACCAAATATTTTCCAAGGAAATATTTAAAGACTCTATTCATCATGTAATGAATATAGATGGGGAATTAGTGAGTTTTAATATAATTAATATTAACTCATAGTGCCCATACCTTGTATGAAAAGTAGTCTTGGGGATATCCCCTTTCTTCACCTTATCTTGGTGAAATCCTGATCACATATCCTCCTTGGATAAGTATTGTTCTCTACATAGCTGATTGAAAAAGTCATAAACTCAAGGAATAAGATAATTTTTTCTTTATTGTGGTCGTTTTTAGCTCTTCATAATCAATGAAAAGTTACGTTGAACCATCCTTCTCCTTAGAAAAGAAGATGGGTGCACCCCAAGATGATGTTCTTCGGTATATGAACCCTTTATCCAGATTATCCTATAGCTGTTTCTTTAGCTCCCCATGTTCTAAAATATCCATTATATATGGAATCATGGAAAATAGTAATTCCCCAAGTATAAGCTGAATTTAATCTTCAACCTATATTCTAAGAGGAAGACTAGAAGATTCCTCAAAAAATACATCAGTGTATTCCCTTATAGTGGGAATGTATTCAAGGATGATTCTTTCATGAGACTCAATCATTTGACTTAGATATTATTTCTCATAGAGAAATAATATCCATGATTTATATATTGGTACTGAATAAGATTCATCCTCCTCTTTGAATATGTATAGAATTGGGGTCTATTTGTGATACAGAGGGTGATTTCATTATTATGGAAATTCTTATTAGATTTGTACAAAGGAATCCAATCCATACCTTAAATTTCATCATATTTCACCAAAGGGATTAAAATAGTTTTTTTGGGAATTTTTGAACCCATATTTTGATATAGTAGGATTTATATACCCAGAATGAAATAATTTACCCATTTTCAATTTTCATCGATAGCTGTACTTCTATGCTTTGGGGTGGTGTTTGAATAGTTCTACTAAAATTCTATGATATAAAAAAATTCATAGAACTATAATTAAAAAGTATTTTTCCTATTTTTGAATGAATTAATATTATACATATCACCACTTCATTGTTAGGATCCACCTCATTGGTGGTGATGTAAACAACTCTCCCTTGGTTCCTTGGAGGTTGTTGGTTGTCTCCGAAAACCCTTGGCCTAGTGCATTGGTTTTCAAAGTTCACTAGTTCATTATAGTTGATGAAATGAACAATGGGTTGAGGGTTGACCAGATAATTACTCTCATCCCACACATAATTATGTTTCTCCTATCAGTAATTTCTAACTAGGTTCTCTTGCTTTTCGAACCTAAATTATTTCCGTTCCCCATTATGGAATTTAGGGGTTGTTTCTATCTGCACCTTAGACTTGTCGGATATTGAAATTTATTATCACTAATAAATTTATCTATAAGTCCTACGAAATTAAACCCCACTTTCCACTTCTTATCCCATTTATAGCCTTAATATTTTCTGATCTCCATTTCAAATTTGGGAGAACCTTAAAAATCTACTCATAGTTATCAAAGACTCATATCATGAGGGCTTTTCAAAGACTAGATTTTAGCCCAATAAAGAAGTGGTAAACCTTGTAATTGAGGGTAAAAAAAATAAAAAGGAATATTAGAAAAGTATTGGGTTATTTTCCTCATACTCCCCAATATATTTGTCACCATTTTTCACAAGCTAATGGAAATACCTTTCCATTTTAAGTATGAGAGAGAATGGGAAATATTAATCAAAAAACATTTTCATGAATTCCTTCCACCCTATCACTTCAGTCACTTCCTTAGGATATTCATTCTTGACCAAGGTACACGACTGATCATATTCTCCATCTATATGATCAATAGCTTGTAGAACATAATATTTCTGAAAACATTGAATGATGGAGAAAATCATCTTAATGGTGTTGACCCAATTTTCTATGATTAAGGGATATGATTATCTACTAAAAGTAGGAGGAGTTTTGGCATAAAACTATCAATTTCATCTTGTGACTTATTAGGGGGATTTGGGAACTCCTACCAATCTAAGTTTCTATTCAGAACCAGGGTCATCTAAAAGTGTATCGTCACAAAGTTCGTGTTTCCCACTCCCATTGGGTAGGCATCTCGTTAAGGTAGCCATAAAATTTCCCGTCACATTGGTTTTTTACTAGATTACTCCTATATAAATCCATTTACAAGAATAAAGTAAAAAATAACGATATGAATTTACTAAATAATATCCCCTAGGAGTGTCAAAACAGGTATGCTACAAGACCCGTTTTCATGCACCAGTTTCCAGTCGAGTCTAGATCAATGTAGTTTTTTGAGGTTTATCTCTATGTACATCTATTCCAGATCGATATCCACTTATAGTATCTAGAGAGAGATATATTTTATTGATAAAAAAATTACTATATAATTATAAAAATTCATGGATGTTTTCGTAGAATTAGTCTTATCCCTAAGTATTTCTCTATATTTTTCTAATCTTAATCCCAAAAATAACAAAACCTTTCCTTTGATACAAACTATAACAACCCTTATATTTGTTACATATAAATTCAAGATTTATTATATAAGATTATAAAGAATTAAAACTATAATATTAATAAGTATAGTGTATTTGGGTATTTGGTACATTACATAACAACTTAAAATAAGAAATACATCATCTTTTTTGAAAATTTCCTTAACTTTCTTGTACTTAAAACTGCATGGGATAACTTGGGGATATAAATAAGAAATGCGTGATCTATAAATCCTGGTAAGGAAATAAACCTCAAATAACCAGAATAATGTAATAAATGTTAGAAAATAGGAATATCAATTTGTAATAAAATGGGTGAGAATAATTAACAAGAAAATAAGTCGTGATATAGCATAATAATCATAAAGGCAATAAGGAAATTGGGAAATAAATTAAAATACTGCATCATAAACATAGGTCAAGGATAACTAAAAAGATATCATTATAGAAAAATTACTATAAATGAATAAAGTTAAATCCCTATCCTAAAATGATATCTCATGATACTAAACATTACCCAATAGATTGGAGTGCAATATAATTTCAGGTGCACCCGTCACATTCATTTCATTCTCTTGATTAAGTTTGCCTCATATATTATAAAACATGTTTTAATTCATCATAATACATTATTCCAGAATCAAGGAGAATGTAAATAACAAATCTAAGTCCTAAGTAAAATAATTATAAGTGTATAAAGGTAAAGACCTTTGATAGAAAATGGGTATGGTATTCAGTACAAAATATTTTGGTATAGAAAATCACATTGAGATTTCAGAAGTATAACGACGTCACTTAAAAATCCATAAAATAGGATCATGAGAGAGAAATGAATCTATAATAATTTTAAAACATTATAATTAATAGGTACATGGAATGACATATCCCATCATTAGGAATTGGAAATAGAAGGCATAATATAATAAAGAAACTTGAATAAAGAAGAGACGTTGAGGATCCCTTATCCTAAGAGTGTGACTCCAAATGCTTGGGAGGGGATTATTGAGAGTTTGGGGGCCCCGTGGGAGGACTCTAGGGAGAGGAGTTCATATTAATGATTTTCTAAAAGGATTTTTGGTGAAGATAAATGAACAATTGGATGATTTTATATAGGAAATGAGTGGGGGATTATTTTTCATTTCTCAAACATAGATTTAGGACTGAATATAATAAAAAAACAATAACCACAAACCTTTCCATGGTTTTTCATATGGTTTCTACCAAATTGGGGTGATTTTAATTATTTTATATGGAAAAGGTCTGAAATTAATAAAATAACACCCTTGCTGATGTGGAAGTGAGTCATACTCTTAAAGAAATGATTTTAAAACCATAAAATATATTAATGGTTTTAGAGAATTCCTAAAGGATTTATAAAATTAATAAAATAGAATAAAATCAAATTATTTCAAAAGGAAAATATATATTTGGTCATGGTTTCCATTATAGTATTTATTACATCACTTTTGGTTATTATGATGTCGAAATAAAAACCCAATATTTATATGGTATTTAATTTTTACTCAAAAATTCGATTATTTCATAAAATTTTGAAAAATATACCATTGGATAATTTTGACATTATGATTCAAAAAATAAAATTAATTTTACCTAAATAATTTTATAAATATTTAAATTTTTACTTTTAAAATACGAATCAATATTTAAGGAGATATTATGGGTTTTTTTTGACAATTTTAGTTTTTGAACCCTTTTAAAAATCACAAGTGAATTTAAAAATTATATGATCATTTAAATTAAACATTATTTAATAATAATATTTTATTAATTTTCTTTAAAAATACATTAATTAATAAAAATAAATGTCTTAATTGAAATTGATTATTATTTCAAAGTACAATTCCTTTTTTATTGTATAAAAATCAAAATCATTTCTAAAGTAATGGTAAGAAGAAAATATGAACATTATTCTATTAAAAATATAATATATATTAATAATATTATAGTCTTGATACATATCATTTTAATACACTAGAAAACTCTATAAGGGTAAAGTGTGAGATAGTGATACTTTCATGGGGTGGTTATGCATACATGGTTTGGTTTTTGATCTCGATGAACTTGAACATATCCCATAAATAGTTTTTATCATGCTTAAGTTATTGGATCTCACATTGGTATTGGCCATGGAAAAACACTAGTTATTATATCTCCCTCAAAAGATCAGATAAATGTGAATCATAGGGTATGATATTATTGGTAGAGGCCATCACTTCCTTTGTCTGTGTCAATTAGATTTGTTAAAACCCTATATTTATACTAATCATGTGACCACTATGCAATGACTATATTATCAATGGTAATGATTCATAAAGTTTTTTAATCTGATATGATATAATAAAACCAAATAGGATCACGAGTTTTCTATAACCATAATACATAATTATTCAATTATTTAAATTAGAAGAGGAATTTTATTTATATCCATTCAAGTGGTTGTAAAAATAGTCCAAAAATAACCTTCAAAAACATTTTATGAATAAATAATATTAATATTGAAACATTTAAAATAACATCAATACATAGAAGAAATATTTGAAAACATTTTAGATAACATTTTAAAAGAAAACCCCTTACCTTAAGTCTCATCTAAATTTGCATGTTCTCTAAATCCTAAATATTAAAAGCATATAAGTTTTCTACTTGTTTAATAAAATTTTTTCACGTTCATATAATTATCATTATTACTTTTAATTTTTTATTACCTTGTTTTATTTAGTTACTAAAATGGTTATATTTACATTGGACATTTTGGGGTCGTTCAGTTTATAACATCATAAATACATCAGTGCATTAGCTGTGGTTAAAGGGATTTTCCTCCATTACCTTCAAAATATTAAAAATATTATATTTATAATATTTCTTCATTATATTCACTTTTAAAACATACCATGTAAGGTGGTCCTGAAAAATAAACCACATCATTTCATATAGATGATAGTCTGTACGTACGAATGAATTCTATTTTCAGTTTTATAATTGATGGAAAATAAATAATATATATATTATTTAAGTTTTCTGGAATCATAGTTTTTTTAATTTAATATTTATTAATTATTTATATCCTTATGATAATCCTTATATGGTGAAAATAAAAAAATATCTCATCGCTCCAGGGAGGTGGCATTCCACACGTACACACAAAGGATGTTATCACTTATCAATGGATGGAGGAGTAAGAAAATAAAAAATATATTATCTTTTTAAAATGATAATTATGTTATGAATATAATATATATTCATTTTCCATTATTTTAAAAATCCATATGGTCTGGTGATGAAAAACAAAACACATCACTTTTGGGAGATATTTTTGTAAGGTATTTGGTGAGGTATTAGCCAAGATAATAAGATCTTGATGTGTGGATAAGAGAGGGTAAGTGGTGTAATTTTATAAGTGAGAGAGAGGACACACTTGATTTTTTAAAAATATTAAATTATATTAACATCTTGCTCTATCCCAATGGATCCAAAATGAATCATCATCATATAAGAGAATAAATAAGGTCTAAATATGAGAAGAAAATTATATTTATATTTTTTATTCTACTTTAATCCTTTTCATTATATTTTTAACCCTTTTAACCTGTTTTATATATTAATGTGGCAACTGAATTTTTACCAAAGATACCATTCATAATGACATAAAATGAAATTGGACACATTAATTTTTTTTTAAATTATGATTACAAATTTGGAGACTATTTTATCAAAATAAATTTCTATAAGTGGTAATAATTACTTTAAAAAAACTTGTATAAAGCGTTGTAAAACGGTTTTCCAGAAAATTTTATTTTTATGTATATTTTTTTTATATAGTAAGAAAGTGTAACTTTTATTCCAATGAAATTTATTGGATTATTTTTTAATTAAAATGAACTCATGAAATTTTAAAACCAATATAAAAAATAATGAACCATTTCAAATACATCGAAATAAAAATAGTTTTCTTAAAAAGCAATATTTTCTACTATTCACCCAAAAATAAAATTTTTAAAAATATTAATAAAAATACACTATAATATAATTTTGAATTGATGATATTAAAAATTATATTATTTTTATTACATTAAAATTCTAAAATTTATAAATTATTATTTTATATAAAAATATATAATACATGTAAACAAATTTTGTAAGAATAAAACCATTTCTTTTTTATTGTAAAATAATTAATATTATTATAATGAGTATTAATATATAAAATATAATTAATTAATATTAATAATGTATGAAATGAATTTAATATTAACAATAACTAGGTTTTTACAAGTATTACATGGTATCATCAATTTTCTTATGATCCCTAAATATCATCGAATGGTTAAAATGAGCATGGTTTATTCATGAACTTGTGTGAATACTAATTTTAACCAAAAGTATGGTGTCCTAAAAGAAATTTCAAGATAAATATTTAATGGTATAGTTATATTTATTTTTGAAAATCAAAATAAAATCTATGAAAAGAAGTCAAAATAAGATCACCTCTTCTTATTTTTCTATTTGATAACTTGAACATTTAAATATAGTGAATCAAAAATTATTATAGATCTATTATCTTATCACTTATTATTTAACTCAAAGATATTTATCTCTAAATAAATATTTTATAATAAAATACTAATAATAATATCTTTACCACACTTCATAACCAAATTAGTCTATATTTCCTTTAAGTATTATTTCAATCATCAATGATTTATGATTTATTCTCTTTGAATTGTACTAATGAGAAGCATTACTGGATCTTCTCTTAATTGGGTGCCTTCAACTACTTATATACTTTTATATTATTTCATTACTCTCTAGAAATTATTCTATATTTAAACATTATCCATACACATAATCTAATTCTTTAAATTTTGAATGATATGATGAGGTTGACTACAACAAGTTTTTCTTCAACTACATAAAATGATCTAATAATATTAAATTAAATTTTAAAACCATGGTTAATTCATTTAAAACATGTAATTTTTTGTCATCCTTTTTTATCCTTCATGTTAATTTAATCCATGGATATCATATTTTATCTTGGGATATTATTTATGCCATAGAGCCATGTTTAATATTGCATGGATTTGGTAACATTTCATTGGAGTGTGTATGAGATTTGTTTGTCAATACATTTGATAGAATTTATAAAACATTTTCAAATTAAAAAATATATAAAGTAATATGGTTTTTATATAGGTTAATTTTTTTTGGATTAATGGATATTTATTGAAGAATATTTCATTTTCTTGGCTGTATGTGAATTTTATTAGAGTATAAGTAAGAAAATCACACTGAAGTGTTATGAAAACCATGTTATGGTCTATATATTTGAAAATATTGATTATAGTAGTCTATAAAATAGTTAGGGTGATGAATGTAGAATTGAAAATATTCATATTCACTATAGGTAAGTTAAACTATGCCATGGTTTGGTGGAGTTGGTTGTGGTCTATTAAAAAAACTCATACAATATTGATTTGGAAATTATTTATGTTTAAATGAAATAAAAATAAAATGAGGAATAGAAATTATACTCTAATTTATCAAAAAAAATTTTGATCCCACATTATTACAGTGAACCCTTATTGGTTATATTTTCAAAGTGATAGTCATGGTTTTCCAAACCATGTTAAAATAATTGTTTTTGTTCTATTTAGTGATTGAAAATGGGAAATGAAAAAAACATGGTGTACTAAAATTAGTCATGGTATCAAAATTGATTCAAATTAATTGGGTATTTCAAGACTAAAGACAATGTTTTATATCCCTTAGCATGTAACCATATATCAAAAAGTTAATATTTAATTGATTTTGAATATGTGTCTTTGTGTGTTCCATAAAAATATCTCAACATAAATCCTCAATATGTATTTTTCAAATAAATGGTAAGGAGAAGGATTTGTTTAATTAATCTATTTTAATTGAATTGGGTAAGTTAGTGGTTAAATTTGGTTGATAAATTTTAAATTTCAAATTAAAAATTTCAAGGAGGTAATGACATTTGTAGAAGTGTATGTTCGTTGTATGTTTTGTACAAGTGTAACATAGAAGTAAGAGGAAGAAGTCACTTGATAGATTGGATTGATGTTTAGTATCTTCATCAAATAATTTATTGAACTTGAAAAACTTTTTTATTGAATATTGATGTTATTATTAAAGAAAAAGAGGACTATTATGGTTTGTACATTGATTTTGTAAGATATTTTTTATTTATACATGTTTAAATGTGTGTTATTTCTTCAATATTTCTTATTTAATAATTTATAAGATATTGGGACTTAAAATATAGATCTCACACATATATAATATTAAAAAAATTCCATGTCTGAAGAAGTGAGGAAGATTCAGTAATCATCTATTGAAAGGTGGAGTTTCTTTGTAGAGATCAAAGACACATATTGTTTTATCTATTGAGATATTTTATTTAAATTTTTTTTGGAGATTTTTGATTAAAGTGTAGTATATTTGACTGTAATATGAATCAAATTATACACCCTTATACTTTATATCCATGATAATTATAATGTATTGTGTGATCTTTAGTTTTCCAAATCATACTAAGGATGAAACCATTTATATTAGATAATTATTCTTTTAAATAAATTATCCCATTATTTTTTCATTATTTAGAGTTTCTATTTCTTTAATTAAATAATTAAATTCAAAAAATTTAGTTTAGAAGAAGAAATATAATAAAAACAACAATCATGTTAATCATATTAACCGATGACAATGATTGTTCACTTGTGAAACATCAAATAACTTGATTTATTGATTCACCCAAGTGAGTTTATATGAATCATAATACCTATTATCATCATGGTACCCAATATTGAAATGGGATATGTGTCCCATGTTACCTTTGAAGACATCAATGACTGTTTAACGTAGAAAGTGAAGCATGTTTCATATTTTTATTGTTGATTTGGTTACTAAATTTTACATTGAAAATGTTTAATTAAGGGAATCGAAATGGAATTTGGTAATTTTATAAAAATAACTATCACATATCAAAAGATAGTGTTTTAAAATACTTACTATAATTGATCTTGGATTTTCATGAATTTATAACAAATGGGATTGTTCCTCCCATGGAAAGTGCTGAGATGACTGTGGTTGATTAGATGAATATTGAGAATGATTTTCATTCTTGGAATGAAATTATTTTATCTATTTTAGAGAAATATTTTGTAAAATTCATAGGGATTAAAATTGAAAAACTAATATGAGGAAATTTGGAAAATAAATGTGATGGAAATTTAAAAGATAAAGAATAAAAATAATAAATTTTATGTTTAAAGTTTAAAGACATTCAAATAAGTGATAATGAATGAACTGATAAATTCTTTAGAAGATTCAATTAACTAGTGAGTATTATTAAAGGTTTTTTTAATAGTAAAAAAGATTTTAAGATGGCAAAAAAGATACTATATTTCTTATGGAATATATTTTATGTTAATTTATCAACACTTAAGGACAATTTTATTTAAACATTTTCATTGGATGATTTGTATAAAATTTTCATTACTTACGAAATGTGGTAAGGAAATACTCTTAAGAATAAGATTAATTATAAAAAATAAAATCTATTTTAGGTCTATAATTAATGATAAGATTAAAATGGAATTCATGAAATAATAAAAATGTTTATATGATGATGAAGATGTTGAGATAAGATTTTAAAAGTTAATTTTTTTATATTATGAAATGTTAAAAAAGGAAAGTGAATATACCGATTAAAAATTCAATTAAAGTTATTTAAAAATTTGTCCATTTCACATTTCAAAATAAATTGAGAAATGTTGATGGAAGAATAAATTAATGATGAAGATGAGTAATTAAGTATTTTTTGTAATAAAAAATCATAAAAATAAAAAAGAATAAGGTTACATTAATTAGAAAGGTTAATAGTTTTTGGAAATTTAAAAAGTTAAATTTTATTATATCAATTAGGAAATTAAGAAAGTGTTAATGATGTGATTTAATTTAATATATCATGTGAAGTGGAATAAATTTTGTTGATTAAAAAAGTTAATGATGATTAATTCACTCATGATGAAGATGACAGAAATGGAAATGTTGATAAAACTAAAGTGGTGTTATTTTTGAATATAGTGTTCAAGGAGTGTATTTAAAAGAACTAAAATGTGAATTAATAAAGAAGTAACATTAATAAGTACTCTCAAACTTCAAACAACATTGATTTGTCCCATGATGAAAAATAATTGAAGTTGCCAATGGTGAATAAATAATTGAATGTTTCTATTTATAAAGAGAAGAATTTAAAAGATTTTAAGAAAGAAAAGGATAATTAAAGGCAATTTAACTAGGAAATAATCAATAAATTTTTCTAGAATCATAAAGACATATGAATAAATTTACGTTTAACTTTGAGAAATCTATGAAATAATTTAACGAAAGTACAAAAGGGAATGTCAAGATTATCAAAGAGTTTAGGAATATTTATGAGTGTATAAATAATAAAACCTCACTTAATGGTTACAAAAGTTATCTTATTTTTATAATGAAATAATTAGAATAATTTAAAGGCAATGTAAGTGATGTTTATAGAAAATATAGAAAAATTACAAAAATATGATATTTTTTGGAAATACCAACTTAATAGAAAAATGAACTATAAATATAATTCAAAAAAATTAAAGTAACAAAAATTCTGTGTATAGTTATATATTAAAAATATCTAATAATTTTGGTTCACAAAATGTATTTGTAATTATAGGTTACAAAAATGATGAACAACATGTCACACAGTCTAAACAACAAGCTGTTTATGGGAGAAATATTTAATTTTTATGGATACTATTGGTGTTATAGTGGCTTTAAATATGTGGTGATGTGATAATGGTTCAAATAGAAGAATTTATGTAAAACTATAATATTTATACGATGTAATTTTAGGGGGATTAAACTCACTCAATGAAGATAAGTTATGAGAAAATTTGAAATTTTTCATGTAAAGGTGAGGATTAAATTTTAAATATTGAAAGAACTATGTGGTATATGTAACCAAATAAGACATAATTTTAAGAATTATTTTACTATATTAAAAACAAAATTGAGATGAATAATAATGCACAAAATTTGTATAATAAGAAGATGAATGAAAAATAAAAAGATATTATAATAAAAGTAACATTGAAAGCCTCTCAAAAAAATGTACATGGATTCCGGATAGTGGGTGTTTTTATATTATAATGGAAAATGTAATAATCCTAACCCCATTATCCAATATTTAGTGGATATTTTATTTAAATGTCATATATAAAACATATAACATCACCAAGGATCAATCAGATTAGTAGTCTTGATGATTCAGATATATAGATAGTTCCCTTATTACATTTGTAATTAAAAAAAGAACATAAAGAAAGAAAATAAAATTCTTCCTTGATAATTATTCAAATATTTCATCTTCATAACTCGGGGAAGAGAAAAAAGTAAAAAGGCGAGCTTAGATATTTAGTAAGGGTTACATGAATCAATAATTAGTGAAGAAAAATCAATAAGGCATAATCATTATGGCAAGGTAAATAATATTATAAAAACACATGCCATCAATATATTAGGAATAAAAATGAATCTTTTGATTTTTTCCTAGTGAAAATATCATATAAAGTAATAAAATAATCTTATAGAAGAGAATGAATAATTTTTGTTAATCATGTATCTAGCACATGAACCATTATACAGTCAATATGGTTTATGTTGGTGGGTAGAAACTTGTCTAATTCTATATGGAAACAAACACAAAGGGTGTTTTGGAAACTATTTTTCCACATGAGACCTGTTGATGAGTTGAGGGGCTAAATATAACTATCCCCACCCTTCACTACTAGTCCAAATCATCCTCCATATATAGATTTAGTTCACAGACAATATAACTTATCAAAATAATCGTATTTAGTAGAGGATATAGATTTATCAATATTTTTCCAGTTAAAGCAAAATTAAAAGAAAATACAATATATAAAAATTATATACCACTAAGAAAATATTCATATACTAGGTAAAATAAATATGTATATTTAATTAGATCTTTAATTAATGATGATTATAAATAAAATGGATGTATACATACACAACACATAAGTGATAAGTGGTGAATAAGGCATAACCAAAGGTAATATAATAATGGTGCACATTAAATAATGGATGAAAAATCACACTTGGACATTAATAATTGAAAATAGGAATATATCATGTTAAATTATGTCAAACTAATGTGAAAAAATTTAAAAAGAGTGTTTAAGAAACTTTAGAAATGAGCCACTTTTGTGAGGTTTAATGGAAAATATTAAAGAGTCTTTAAAGAAAAAATAATAATAATTATTCGAATAAAACAATAAATAAACTTATATAGTTTATCTTGATAAAAGTAGTGATTTAAAAAAAATTCTTTTTCTTTAAATTATATTATGTAGTTTAATTGAAAATGGGTATGAAATTTGGATGTTCCCTTTAATTAAGCTTTCTTATCAAGAGGAATTGAAAAAGAACATTATAAAACATTTATTTCCCTATAAAATAAAGAATTATCAGGATAGTTACATATGTTTGGAACAAAAAAATAATTTAGGTGGATTACATTAAAATAATTAATAATTACATTGGGGTATTGAGAGATAAAGCATAACCCGAAGGAAAAATGGGGGTTTTGAGAGAATCTGTTACCTTATGTCTAAAAGTATACTTCACTCGCACTTAATGTCATGGGTAATGAATTTAGGTTATTTAATAATTTAATTAAAAACTTATTAAACATGAATTTTATTTATTATAATTTTATTTGGTTCAATTATGGACTTTTTTTATGATTTATAAAATTCAATTTTTTCAATCGAGAGTGTTTGTTTACTTGGTTTTCTCAAATTATTAATTTGAATTCATGTATAAAAGATCATGTAAAATGAAAATACTTATCCATAATTGAAATTATATGTCATTAATGAAATTAAATAATATTAAATGGTCATATATATAAATTTTTTCCATATATGAGGAGGATTCATTAGAATAAATTTTAGTGATAACAATTTTTATTATTTTGGTGTTTTTTCGATCAACATGAACTAGTTTTCTTTTATTAATTAATATTATCTATATATACTGGTTCGAAAACACTTAATAAGTTCTAATATATATTTCATAATCTTGATTAACCATTATAATGGTATATTGACCATCCATTAAGGTGGTATTAGAAAACAAAATCATCATCCACGATGGTGGTGAATCGACACCTCTCAGACAATATTTTCATTATTAGAAAAAAGTTGGAGAGAAGAGAATTGATAAAGTATAAACCAATAACATAATAAAATTATATTATATATATTATACATGATTTATCATGTTACTTTGTAAAGTTTAGGTGAGGTATTGATAAGAAAAGATAAGAAAATAATTTGAAAGAGGGAGAGAGAATGCTTTACCTATTGAGTGTCGTCTGCTTGTGAACCTCCTTAAGGGACTTGGAAATGGTATTTTGGTGAGACCGGTAAGAACAGAATTCAAGGAAGAATTTTGGGAGATTTAATTGGAGAAATATTATCAATCTCCAAGGCTTAGATCTTGTGATGAGAAGTGGTGATGATAGGTGGTATTTATACCGAAGGAGATGAGTGTTTTTTGATTATTTTATTCATTTGTTTGTTATATTGGCTTAAGACTATAAATAGTGATGATTCATGTGACTAAATAAAGTAACTAGAGATAATTAAAGTTCAATATAATTAGAAATTACATAATCCATACATCATCCATAACTCAACAATTCATGTATTCAGCTAATACCTTACATCGCCATATTTTACTATTCACCAAAATTTTAACTATTTTAAAAAATACCAAAAATTCACCGAAACAATTTTTCAATGTGTATATTTCAAAAATGGAATACATATTATAAAGTTAATTTTTTATATATAAGAAATTCCATTTTTAATTAAAATTATCATGTATTCTAATAATACCAATTTTAAAATTTTAACCAATTTTACGACACATTGAAAAAATAAAATTTTATCAGAATATTATATTAAAATCATAAGGAAAAAAATAATAATTTATGAATATATTTTATGAAAATATTTTTTTTAAAACATTATATTAATTATAAAATTGTAACTAAAAATTTATATTTAAAAGAATTAAAATACTTAATAAATCATTTTTTAAACATTTAGTTACTTATTACCTAATATAAATATATCTTATTTTCATTTATGAGACAACTAAAATTTAATTATACATTAATAGGTAATGTTATTATTCTAATGATAACATCACTATTCCTAACAGTTACAGTAATATTTAATAGTATGATTTCTTTATGGTTGGTGTAAGTTATCAAATAAATTGATTTTATTTAAGAAAATACGTACCATAAATCTTGGGAAGTTAAATTCTTCCCTTCTTCATAAATTTAGTCCATGAAATTTTTTCATGAATATTTCTTTCTAAACATATGAGGGTGGTTCTTGTTCATAAATGTAACTTCTTGGGTAATTATTAAGCAAGAAATTTTTATATTTATTATCATTATGAATTAGATAGTAATTCTACCTTAAATGGTACAACATTCAATAGCATACATGACACAAAAAATGGGATTCTGCAAAATATTACGTTGTACACAAGACTGAGTTATATATTAAAATGATATATTGTAATATTATTATTTTAATTCGAAGTTATCACACAACCATTATATTAGCAGGAATGAACATAACAAACTATATTATGTTTAAACATGTTTATTGATTTTTTTTACTTTCTTATAATAAATTTTAGAGGCTTAAAATGAGAATAAAACCAATTTTAAGCATAAAATACTCTAATATTTTTTAGAAGGTACTTTTATCGGATTTTAATATAGAACCATTTTTACATCTAGTTTTTGTCACTTCTATAATTTATATTTGAGAAAATATACTACTTAGTTGGAAGTGGGACATAAAAATTTACTTTTTTTGAGTTTTTGGTATTTTTTTTGATAAAATTCATATTTTAATGAATAGTGAAAAATAGTGATTTTTAATTCAAAACTGCCATTTCATCTAATTTTATAATATTGTAAGATTATACTATTAAATGGGTTTAAGGTATAATTAAATGAAATTTTTATCTGTTAATCCCATGTAGTACATTGGATTATTTTTGGAATTAAAATTAAATAGAACGACTATGTGAACTTTTCAACATTTCACTTAAAACCCTGTTTTCTCAATCCATTAATGGGATTAGTGTTAAAACTAATTTAACTACTTTTGTGAAATAATTTTTCAAAAATGTACATACATGGTTGTACTAAGTATGAAAAATGTGGCTCAATAGGATCAAAATATTTTTTGGTTAATAGTAACTTTAGTATTTTATTTACCAAGGTTAATGGTAAATAGTGTAATTAAAGGTTAATTTATTGTTATAATTTTTTAAAATTACCCTAACACTTGTCATAATATTATTTAATGAGTTATTATAGACCATTACCATCATTGGGATGAAATTTTGACCTTTGGAAGCCACTTTGGTGGGATTATAACATTTATAGCAGTTTATCTAATGTAAAGGTAAATACGTCATAAAATTGTCTCTTCTTAATAATTTTTTTAATATAGGAAAATTTAAGTAATATATTTGATTATGAATAGTACATAGAAATATAATAATATTACCAAAATAATTATAATTTATTTATGATTTTTAATTATTAAATAATTAAATTTAATTATAATATAAAGATGATGTAGTAATAGATTTATTAATGAAAGAATCCCATAAATGATATTAATAATATTAAATTAAATATAATTTAAAATTTTTGATTCCATACATGAATTTTTTGGATGACTATGAGATTTTAGGATCGGGTTAATGTATTTTTTTGGAAGAAATGAAGTGTATATGATTTTTTTTAAAAGTCATGTAATGAATAGTGTTAGAATTAACATAATTGATATTTTAAAATATGAAATACTTTATTAAATTGATTAAAATTTATAAAAAAGAGAATATTCATCCAAAAAGATTATATAACTATAAAAAAATTCATTAATGACTAATTAATTTTTCTTTTTTCTTGATTTGGTTATTATTTTAACTCTTAATGTGTAAATTACCTGATAAATGAGTAAGAGTTAAATGGGAGTAAAGAAAAAAGATAAGGATTAAAAAATACTAAATAATTTTCGATTTTTATTGGATGATTATATTTTGACCCATACTAATCAAATCTTAGAGCTAAATAAGTTTACTCCAATTTGGAACTAAAAATGAATTTTTATTAATTTAATACTTTTTATAATTCCAAACGTGCCCTCTCCTCTCCTATAAAAAGGCACCCATTATTCAATATTACATACACTTCCAAAACATTTTTCATCAGTCAATATGTTACCAAAACCCTTCCTATGATCTATACCCACATTTTTTTAAGACTTATGTTACTCATAACACCCTAATTATAGGTGTTATGGTGCTAAGAAAGAATCTCATCCGAAGGAAAGGTAACATCATTTCTTAAGTATTTCTATTTTATTTCTTCTTCAAAATTTTCCAAATTTTCTTATTACAATATGAAATAATAAATAAAATATCCTCAACATACTGAGCTATTATTATTTTAATATAATTATATAAATTCTTCTTCACTTCTATTAAATGGGAAAATAATTAATCATTTGTGCATACGTGTGAACTATCACCTCCACGAACCGATTTGATTCGTTTTCCATAAATGTTCCTCATGAATGGTTATAATAATGCAATTAATGTTCATATGTGATATTAATGGAATATTAACCATTATAAGATAATAATATATCAATTAATTTCTTAATTTCATGCACGTAAAAATGATAACGTCGTTCGTGCGTACGTGTGAACTATCACCTCCATGAAGCAATGTGATTCATTTTTTTCTTTATATCAATTTTCTGATATATATATATAAGTATATTTAAATGATTAATATGATGTTAATGATGTTATTATAATTTTGTAAAGAGAAAATAATACTTACCATCTTTCATAACAATAAATGAAAAATAGAAAATGTTACTCATGTATACGCACGCCTTACCTTCCCCATAAGTATAATGTTTTTCATTTTCCAAAACCATACATACTGAATTGATTTAGAAGTATAATTTATGTATAAAAAATTGTAATAATTCATGAATATTATTTTATATATGGTGGAATTATTACCACATGGACTTGTGACATCATACCATGTTCATTTTCGACTCAATTACTGAATATTGACATGAATTAAAATAGTTAAATAATTATTATAAAATGGTAATTGATGATATAAAATGAATAATAAATATTAAAATGTTTTGAATTTATTATTAATTAACCTAATATTATTATTCACGAAGAATAAGAAACATACAAGATGAATCAAACTAATGGTAAGAGACTTCATCTCAATTTCCTTTCATTGAGGCATTTCTTGATAATAGACACATTTATTATTTTATAATGTGTATATATAAATAGTTATACATTTCATACCCATATTTTATCTATTTTATTTAATTTTTTGGTAAATATATGAATTCATTGATATTATGATTTAAATTTTAAATGTGGTATGAGACACCTTGAATGTTTAAATATTTAATTATCATATACTTTTGTTCATCATATTAATTTATATATTTATTATATAGATATTAATGGATTTTAAAGAATTTTTCTATATATTTTTAATTTCATTGAATGGTTCTAAAAAAATCTTTTTGCATGTTTTATATGGAATGTTTTGAAAAATGATAAAATGAATATTCTTTTTGACATGTACGGCGACAACAACTTCTCTACCACCATGACCATTATTTGATATTTGTCTTCCTCTAGAAGCCTCAATGTTTTTTAAAAGAAAAAGTTATCCCTTATTCTATTTTGGGGTATTTTTTTTATTGAAAATGGTTTTGAAAGTATATTTACTAGTTTAATATCTTGAAATGATTTCTTGTGAATACAAATGAAATTTTATGAGTGAATTGTTGATAATTGAAATATTTTATGTGTTAGGATTATATAATGGTACATAGACATTTTATAGGTGGTTACATGATAAAAAAAGACAGGTGGTTACATGATAAACCAAATATGGGTGGTTTTATGATAATCTAAGTATTAGTGGTTGCGTTATAACCACTAATGCACTGGGTATGGAAGTCTTCTGCAAGGAAATTCTATTTGTAAGAGTGATATGTGTGGAAGTAGTTCATATGGTTATTCTATTTAAGTATTATTATATCTCCACTAACCTTTATATGTTATATGTGATTTATGTGAGTTTTATAGTAATATGTTGATTATGAAAAATGTAATCAATGGGCTTATATTCAGGGAAGATTATCTACTACTTCTTATAGGTGAAAAGTATTACATTATGATTTGTATTCATAGTTTACATGTTTTTGTAAGGCTAAAAATGTTCCTTCTCTGTGTGTCCCTTACTGTGATTTTTATGCTCATCCCAAATTTTAAATTGTTTTTCATAGGTCAAAAGATTGGTAAGGAAAAATAAGATATCATGGTGAAAGTATTGAGAACATGTTTGGAAAAGAAACCATGCTTCATTTTAAAAGGGTTTTTTATGGTGGAAAAAGTGGATACTTAGTATAACTATGCACATTTAATTTACGGGTTTACATTGTACAGTTTCTTCCTAATTCTAGAAAAACTATAAACTAAAAAGATCCTAGAATGTGATTTCTAGTTTAAAAACACTATAATAAGTTATGTTTAAGGCTAAGGCCTCATAATAACATCCTTAGGATACCATATTGATTCTTTCATTTTATGATTTCTCTAAAGAACCATTACCAGTCGGGTCCTCTGATTTCTAAATACATTATCTCCAATGTCAAGAATCATTATAGTCACTTAATAGTAAGACAAATCAGGTTCTAGTTCTATTAATTCATATGTGAGTACATGAGTTGGGTCTGGCATGTACTTATTTAACAATGAAATGTGGAACACATCATGATCTTTTGAGAGAATTTGTGGCATATCTAATCAGCAAGCTATATCTAAAATTCTTTTCTAAATTTAAAATTGGTCTGATGTACTTGGGTATCAATTTTACTTTATTAACAAACCTTATGATACCCTTCCATGGAGATAATTTCAAAAAGACATGATATACAACTTTAAATTCGAAATCCTTAATCTGATTTTCAGCATAACTCTTTTTCCTACATTGAACTACTTTAATACGAGTCAAAATAGTTCTTACCTTTATTATTGTCTCTTTAATATGTTATGGGCCTATAACTGTCCTCTCACCAATTTCATCCCACAAAGTTTGAGTACAAAATATTTTTCCATATAAATATTTATATAGAGCCATTTCAATTCTAGAATTTAAACTATTATTGTAGTAAAATTCTACCAAAGGTAAATAATGATCCCTCATACATTTAAAGTCATATGAGCATGATATCAACATGACTTATATTGTTTTAATTGTCCTTTTAGACATTCCATTAGTTTGAGGGTGATAAGAAGTACTCAAATAATAATCAGTATCCCATGTCTTTTGAAGGATCTTCCAAACTTTTGTTGTAAAATGAGTATATTTATTAGACACAATTAATATAAGTTCTTAATGATGTCTTATAAATTCAATAATATAGAGTCCTACTTGGAGATAAAGAATTATATATTTTCTTTTAGAAAGAAAATATGCTGATTTTTAAGGTGATCAACGATAACCCATATCATATCATTCATTCAAGGGTGTATTTGTTAATCCCATGACAAAGTCTGTAGTAATTTCATCCCAATTCAACATAAGAATAAGTATAAGTTTCATGAATCCTCCAGGATACTATCTATCGACATTAACTTATTGAAAAATAGGAATCTTGAAACATATTCAGTAATTTACAACTATATATTATCCCACCAAAAAATATTCCTTTAGATCTCTATACATATTGGTACTATGAGATAGTATAGAGAACATTGAGCAATGAGTATCATCTAATAATTCCATTTTTAGATCAGGTATTTATGGAACACATAACATTTTTCTAAATTTCATAATTCCATCCTCACACACCAAGTCTCGTAGTCTTACATCCTTAAGGGATTTAAATTTCTTATGAAAATTCTCATAATTAGAATGAGATATTTTTATCTTCTCTAGAAAATATGGTTTAGAAATGATATGAAAAAGTAGTGTTGTTTCCCCTACTATAACAATTCCCATATCCAACTTTACTAAATCCATGAATATATGATTTTCTCAATTCATATTTGTACCAGGAGTCTACGATATTTTATACTTAATGCATCATATAGCTTATTTTCTTCCCAAGTAGTAGTATATTGTTTAATTATAATATTTGAGTAAATCAAGCAATCATAATTTCCTCACGTTAATTTATTTATATGTAAATATTTATTTCAAACTCTTGTGATCCATATATATCTCACATCTTTCACCATAAAGATAGTGTCACCATATCTTTAGAGCAAAGATTATGGATTCTTACTCAAGATCATGAGAGGAATAATTTTGTTCATGATTCTTAAACTTACTTGATTCATATGAAATAACTTTATCATTTATCATTTGGAAACAACCTAATCCTTTCTTCAATTCATCACTATATATAACAAACAAATCATTTCCTGATGGTAGAATAAAAATAGAGCCATTGAATAATCTTTTCTTCAATTCTTCAAATCATTCTGCTGATTATTTTTTCCATTTGAACTTATCCCGTTTTCATGTGAACTAGTAAATGAGCTCCCCAATCATGATATTTTTTGAACAAAATGCCGATAATATCCTTCAAAACTAATGAAACTACATAACTCTATCATGTTCTTCTGTTTAGGCCAATATTGGATTGAATTTATATTCATAGGATCAATATGGATTCTTTTCATAAAGACAATATGGATAAGAAAATAAATTTCCTAAATCCATAATTCATACTTTGCTAAACATTACATATAACTCATTCCTTCAAAGAGTATCAAGAATTATCCACATGTGATTCTCAAGGCCTTAATTTATTTTATAATACACTATAATATCATCAATAAAAACTTCAATAAAATCATCAAGATATTCCTTTAATAATCTCTGCATTTGATCCCTATAAATGGAGGGTGCATTAGTTAATCCGAATGACATTATTGTAATCTTGTAATGTCCATACCTCACCTGCAAAGCTATCTTCAGAATATCATCCTTCTTTACTCAAAATTTATGATACCTAGTACAAAGGTAAATATTTGAAAAATGTTTATATTTGTGAATTTGATCAAATAAATCATCAATATGAGGATTATGATACTTGTTCTTTATTGTAATATCATTGATTTATCTATAGTCAATGCACATACTCAAGGATCAATCTAAATTCTTAACAAATAGAACATGGGCTCCCCATTAAGAAACACTAGGTTGAATACATCCCTTATTACTCAACTCTTCAAGTTTTTCTTTAGATCCACTAATTTCATAGTATCTAATCTATAAGGAGTCTTTGATATTGGACTTTCTTCAGGGATTAAATCAATGGTAAACTAAACTTCACGCACTGGGGGTGTCTAAGTAATTCCACTGGAAATACATCAATGTATTCCCATACAATTATTACATATTCAATTTTAAGATTACATTACTCATCCAAAGATGATGTTTTCTCTTCCTCAACAAGAATTTCATTCCATAGATCTTCTGGGGGTGGATCTAGATAATAATGATATGATGAAGTTTCTGCTCTAAAGATAAGGGATTCTACATCTTCATCACAAATCGTAATCTCCTTCTTCTCATAAATTTTCACATCATATTTTGAAAACCATTTTATACTGAGGATTATATCCAAGTATAGAAT
This sequence comes from Viscum album, assembly GCA_963277665.1. Taxonomy (NCBI): domain Eukaryota; kingdom Viridiplantae; phylum Streptophyta; class Magnoliopsida; order Santalales; family Viscaceae; genus Viscum; species Viscum album. Next base: position 1,571,807,249 of record OY728126.1, read on the forward strand.
AGGTATGACGATAAGGTTAGTAAGTAAGGCACATTTATATTCCATAATGGGAACCTACCAAAATATTTTTGTTACAATGAGACATTCCTTAGTAGTTTTGACTAATGAATCCATTATTAAATCAAAAGGGAGATATTTAATTTATTTTAAAACTTAGTTAAATATAAAAGATTGTGATGATCTATAATCAAATAATGCATTAGATAAATTTGATGATAGTATTACAGTACCTACCACCATATCATTGGGTATTTCTACTTGAGATGTGGTGATCACATAAGGTTGGAAATCTCCCTTTATCATCTTTTATGGTAGATTACCTTAACTCTAGGGACATTAATTTGAATAATTACCCATTTAATTATAGTTTAAGAACAGAAACTCATTTATTTTTTTTTGTTCCCCTTACTTTCATTGGCTCAATGAACCATTTATCCAAACTTATAACAAACTCCCATGACTTTTAAGAATATACAAGGATGGTTCTTTCCACAATTTTTGAATAACGATAATTACGTCATTCCCCTCTCCTTCTTTGATGAATCACCTTTTCTATGGTTTTCAGAAGATATCTTATTATCTTGATTTCCCTTGAACATATAGGATATAAATAATTTCTTCTCAATTTTGATGGCAATTGATACAATCTAATCGTATGATGAAAATGTTTGAGAAGACAGTTCCCTTCAAATTCTGGGATTAAGACAATTAAAGAAATGACCAGTTTTGTTTTCCAAATGACGTATGAAATGTATAGTATAAATGGCTAGTCTCATGAAGGTATTATCTAACTCTAAAAAAATATTTTCTTTCTTTTTTATTTATGTCAAGGAATATTCTCTTCATTTTAGTTCTTTTCTCATGAGGTAATGATTTTTCAAATAATATATCTTTGAATATTCTATATTCTATGTCATATATTTTTTCTTCATCCTTAGTATTCTGGATCAAAGAACACCATTAATCAACATCTTCCTTGTGACAATATAATACATGTATCACCTTTCTATTTTCAATGCTTCCTAACAATATAAATATCTTTTAAAGGGACTTGATCCACTTCTCAAATACCACTTGTCTTAAGACCTTCAACGAAATGACCAATCTTTTTTTCTTAATCACATGTGTAATCTATAACATACCTGGATAGTCTTCTGAAGGTAACCTCATACTCTATAACACTCCCTTCTTCCTTTTGATTTATGTTAAGTAATTTTCTATAAATTTTAGTTCATTTATCATGGGAGAAAATTTTGTTAAAGAATGTCTCTATAAAATTTCTCTATTCCATGTATTCTATTTCATAGTCCTCATTAATATTCTGGATCGATGAACACATCTAATCAACATGTCTTTTGATTCAATATACTGCCAGTAATACCTTTTTATCTTTATTTCATCCCAATGATATATAAATGTATTTTCAAGGGACTTGATCCACTAATTAGCTACCACTAGATTAGTAGTACCACTAAAATATGGGGGCATAGGCTACATAAAATGATCCAACATGGGTTTAGTATGGTTATTCATCATAACCTGAGCACTTTTTATTAATATGGTCAATATATGCTCAGCTCTATCACTAAATATGTTGACTTTATCTATGGGGAAATCCCTACATTATTTAAGGGCATTAATTCCCCTTCTTCAATTAGGATCCATCACTAAATAATGGCACATACTATTTTAGCTCATAATCATCACGAGTATTGAGAAAACATTCCCTATAATGAATTATTATAATACTCATATTTTCTTACCATCCAGTTCCTAAGGTTTCTAATATAATTTATCTGATACCAACTATAACAACCCCGACCCCAGTATCATAGATTCGATTTTTATTTTATAACAATGGAATAGATTAAATATATTACATCATCAAGGATCGATCACTGTACTATCCCTCAAGAACTATATACATACATGGTTCTCATATTACATTGGTAATTAAACATAGAATATAAAAAAAAGAAAACAAACTCCTTCCGTGAAACTTATTCTATTATTTCATCTTCGTAACCTTGGGATGGAAAAAATAAAAGGTTGAGCTCAAATGCTCAATAAGGGTTACATGAATCAATAATAAGTTAATCTATTTTAATAAGGCATAGTAATTTTGGAAAGGTAAATAATTGAATAAAAACATATTCAATCGATATTTTGAGAATGAAAATGAATGAATAGATTTTTTCATAGTGAAAATATCATGTAAAGTAATAAAGAATACCTTAAGATGGAAATGATTAATATTTGGACATCATATATATGAAACATGAACTATTATATGATCAGGACAACGTTAATCTATGGGTAGAAACCTATATGATTCTCATTAGAAACAAACATGAAGTGTTTATCACTAACATTTTTGTCTCATGAGACCTATTGTTTAATTTAGGGGATAACTAGAACTAGGCCCCACCCATCACTATAATTCCAAGTCATTCTACATATATATTTTTAATTCACAAACAATATAACTTATCAAAATATCTGTATTGAGTGGAGAATACATATTTATCAATATTTCCCATGTTGAAAAAACATTCAAAGAAACACCATATGTAAAAATGGTATACGACAAAGACAATAATCCTATCCATGATATAATAAATATGAATATTTAACAAAATATTCAATGAATGATGATCAAAAATAAAAGAGAAGTATTCATACCCAACACACAAAGGATATGTGGTGGATAAGGCATAACCGGAGGTAATATAATAATGGTGTCCATTAAAGAATAGATTTAAGTCCTAATTAGGATTTAATAATGAATAATAGTTATATAATATGATAAATTATGTCTAACTGATGTGAAAATATGTAACAATAGTGTTTAAGAAACTTTTTAAATGGTCTAATTTAGTGCATTTTAAGGGAAAATATTAATGATTCTGTAAAGTGGTAAAAAGAATAATGGTTTAAATAAAACCAAAAATGAATAAAGATTGTTATTAATGATAGAAATTTTGATTTTAGAAAAATATTGGTGGCTTAAAATATATTATGGAGTATTCTTGAAAATGGGTAATAAATTGGGATGTTCCCTTTAACAGGGATTCCTTATCATAAAGAATTGAAAATGGAACCTTATAAAAAATGTATTATCCAATAAAAGAAAGAAGAATTGAGCTATGTAAATTTTTTTGGAATAAAAAACAGAATGAAAGTAAGTAAAAAAAAATAATAAATAATTAAATTAGGGTAAATATAGAGAAAGTTTATACCGAAGTAAAAATGGGGGTTTAGCGAGAATCCCTTACCTTATGTCCGAAAGTGTTATGCACTTGCACTTAATGTCCTGGTTAATGAAATTAGATTCATTAATAAATTAATTAACAACCTAGTAAAACCCTATTTTATTTATTATAATTTTATTAAATTCATTTATGTCCCTTTTTATGAGTTATAAGATTCAATTTTGTTGTTTGAGAGTGTTCTTTTACTTGGTTTTCATGATTGGCTCACTTGAATACATGTATTAAAGATCCTTTAAAATAGAAATAGTTATCCAAAATTGAAATTAAAAGTTACTAATAAACATAAAGAATATTAAAAGGTTTTATATATTATATTTGTTTTCCATATATGAGAATGATTCATTATATAAAATGATAATTATAACCATTTAGATACTTTTGGTGTTGTTTTTTCCAATCATCACAAACTAGTTTTGTTTTATTAATTAATATTGTGTATATATACTAGTTCCAAAACACTAAAAATGTTGTAATATACATTTCAAAATATATTTTAATCATTATAATGGTTCTATCACCATCCTTGAAGGCATTATTTGAAAAAGAAAAATCATCATCTACGGTGGTGAATCAACCCCTCTCAAATGATGATTTCATTTTTAGACCAAAAGAGAGAGAGAAGATAATTGAATATGTGTATACAATTAAAATAATTAAAATACTTTATATTTATGAAACTTTTACTATCATTTTACTTTGTATAGATTAGGTGAGGGAAGGATAAGAAAAGAAAAGAAAATAAATTGAAGGAGTGAGAGAAAGTTTTACCTCTTGAGTGTCGTCTCCTTGAGAACCACCTTAAGGGACATCGAAATGGTCTATTGGTAAGAAAATTAATAATAGAACATGGGTAAGAGGTTTGGGAGAGTAATAGATTATAATATTTGAAAGATACAAGTCTTATAAGGTGTTATGATAAGAGGTGGTGAGGATGGTATTTATTTTGGATGATAATGGTGTTTTTTTATTATTTTTTCATTTGTTTATTATTTTGGCTCAATACTCTCACTAGTGATTATTGTGAAAAAATATAGGAACTATAGAGAATTATAGTTTGAGATAATGGGAACTTATATTATCCATACATCATTCACAACCTAATAACTCATTTATGTTGCTAATATATTAAATCACTGTATTTCACTATTGACAAAAAATTCAACAATTTTAGAAAAATACCAAAAATTCACCCTAACCAATTTTCAATGTGTGGATTTTAAAAATGGAATTAATTTTTTTAAATATTTATCTAAATATTATAAATTAATTTTTAATTAAAATTATAATTGATTTTAAAAATACCGATTCAAAAATTCTATCAGATTTTTGGAAACATTGAAAAATTAATTAATGTCTCATAAAATTATATTATAATCATAATAAAAAAATATATTAATTTATGAATCTATTTTATGGAAATAAATTTTCATTTAATACCTTATATTAATAATAAAATTGTAAATAAGCGATTATGTTTCCTAAAAATGCCAACACATGATTTATTACTTTTTAAAACATTTATTTACTTATTCCATAAGATAAACATATAATATTTCAATTCATGTGATACCTTAATTTTATTTATACTTTCATAGGTGAGTTCATTATTATAATGGAAACATTACTATTCCTAACAATTACATTAATATTTAATAGTATAATTTTTTGATGCTCGGTGTAAGTTATAAAATAAATTGAATTTATTGTAGAAAATATGTACCTTAAATCTTGAGCTATTATAGAAAATATTTAGTTCATAAAATACATTTAAAATTAAATTTACTGATCTTTTACACCTTGTAATTTTAGTTAACTCAAAATCATAGGATTTGGATCAATGAATATTTGAAAGATCACACTGAAATAAAAGAATAGTCTTTATATAAATGGTTTGAAAAAAAATATTCCTAGTGTTTCTCAACTTTTTCAATGAAGAGATTAAAGTGAATTTATGAAAAAATAATTCCTGGGGAAGTGGCTAAATTATGTTAATGTAATTACTAAAGTATATCGAAAACAGGTTATCTTGTTTGAAGTGGAAGATACTGGAAATAATTTTTATTTTAATTTTAAATAAGAAAATGAGAAACAATATTAAATACATTGTAGAAACCCTTTTTTTTCTTAGTTGGAGATTAACTTATTATTTTTTATCTGTACTTCTAATTAACTTATATGGTAAAACGGTAAAATTACCCTTGAAAATAACTGCATAATAATTTTCTAAAGGTTTTGATGATCTGGGGGTATGGTGTTTATCCCTAGGATGGGTTTTTGTGGAATTCCAATCAAGTTGAATTTTAGGTGATAATTAATATTTCCTAAATAAATATATAAATATTCAAGTGAAAATGGTGAAATATCCTAAAAATTTCAGATGGAATTTTCACTAAGTAGTTGTGTCTGGAATGGAGTGTTTTCCCTAAGATAGGTGTTAGTTTTTTCCCTATAGTGGGACCCATACCAAAAAAGTTCATGTTTTAGTTAAAAATATTGGTTGACTAAATTTATGGATTAAAAAATCCATATTATGAAAATTTGTCTTATTTTAGCTATTTTATCAGTTAATGGATCTCTAGATAGTGTTATTGGGGTTTTTAATCATACTTCATCGTAATCTACCAATGAAGTGTGATTGGAATATAGATTATTGATTTTCAATGGTGATGATGATATAATCACACAACTATATTTAAAAGATAATAGTGAAGTGATGATGCAAAATAAGAAGAGGCAGGGATTCAATATTTTGGGTTGCTTTATTTTCCACCTATGTTTCTTCTAAACCATTCTTAAATTCAAAATTTGATATTGTGACTATTTTTACAAATACTTATTTTGTGATTTATCAATCGATTTAGTGACGTTAAAAAATATTCATTGATTATTTATTGGAAAATTTAATTCAATCATGATTCTTTATCATGATGTAAATTAATAAATTTGATTAAATTTATTTTGTGGTGAACATAATTTCATATGAATTCTTGGGTTCCTAGATATTCACTAAATATAGATCTTTTCTCTTTTACCCTAACTTATTTTTTTAATCATGATAAATAATAACCACTGAACTTCATTTTAACTCATAGTTCAAAGATTTTGATAAAGAATTTTAAAAAATTTCCAATTGGGTGATGATACCAGGTGATCAGGGAATGGCATCTAGGGATTCTTGTAGTGTGCCATGGCCGAAAAAAGTGTTTATAGAATGATATTTGGGTGGAGGTATTAGTGAAAAATCTTCAAGAAATCAATATATATTCTCATATAAGGTTAGATAATGGTGTATAAGTATAGTGTATAACATAATATGTCTAGGAGAGGATAATGATGTGAAATATATTGGGTTAGCAGTGTGATCTAAAGTTCCAATATATTTTGGAATGAAAACCTAAATATATAACATGAAGTCTCATGAACACATGTCATGTATATTCCTTTGGCTATGATGTTAGAGTTTATGAATTTTTTAAATACCACATAATGTGTTATTTTGGAACAGACATTGCATATGACTAGGAATCTATGGATTATTATGTATTGGACTACACACCTAACTTTATCCTTGGACACACATGCTATGTAGGCTATGAGTACATGCCACATATGATTTTGAGTACCCAAATTGATGGGTAGAATACTACACACCAAACCACCCAAATTGGAATATATGGAATATAAAGAAATTAAACACCATGTATGGGATATATGACATGGACTCAACTAGGGTTTACTCCCATACTTTTGTGAACCATACACTATAAAACCAATGATGAACCTCATATAGTTTTGGGACTATATGACTCAATATTTTTTAGGTACCCATCATGTTACTTAAAGAACCCACAAACTATGTAAACTATCATACATGTTTTATATGTTTAACCCAACATGGAATATGAAATTTAGTAAATAACAAGGTTATTTAAAAAGGTATAGATACTATGTATTCTCAAGTACATGTCATATACTTTTTCATCTTTGGTGAATTTCTATATTTTCTTTCCAAGAACTAAACTTTTCTGCACATGAGAAGTACATAATAATAATTTTTCTATGTTTTACATCAGTATGTATACCTCTTTGGAATTAATAGTGATACATGAGAAAATTTAGGATTTTTATACCCCTTAGTTCTATATAATTTTTGATGAGGATTGGGTGTACTAGTCGAAACAGACACGAGGTTAGAAACCCCCTTGCCATTTTCCAATGATAGGGAATGGGTCGTCTATATTATTTCAGGAGTTCTATACTCCACCACTTACATAGGGTATTGGATGTCCATACTAGGATTAAGGTCCGTACTCCCTTGAAACTAACAAGGTGTGAGTCCTCAACATACAAAATATAGCTAGAAACTCCCCACTTACATTGGGAATGATTCGTATATCCAAGGATTTTAGTAAAGAATTTTTTAATATAATCTACTCATTGAGGAACATGTCCTCCATTATGGTTGGTTACACCTTCCACCAAATCATAACTTTTTGTAAAGTATGAGTCCATCACTATATTATATATAAGGTGAATGGGTCCTCAGGTGTGTTTGAAATCATAGAAGTAGGGGTTAATATTCAATTATACAACATTTATTCTTAGATAATGTGGGGTTTTACCTAGTATGATTCTTGAATGATTATGCAAAAATTATGGATGATAAGGTGATGTAATTCCTCAACTAATATATATACATTAGTGAGGAATAGGTATCCCCATATAGTTTAGGATAATTTGTTTAAAGGGATAAATAGTGTGAATTTTCAAGGATTACAACTCCTCATAAAATCATGGTTTTCCTTGAGATATTTATTGATGTTTTGATCCCATGATCAAAATTTATGGGAATTTTAGTATTTTGAGATTCCCCGGTTTCTTCTGAGATATGATCCTTTATGGAGTTTGTTTAAGATGAAAAATATTTTTACCATATCTCTAATATTTATAATTGTATATAATATCTAGATTATTTATATATTTTTGGTTCTAATATAGTTTTGGAGTCTTAGATGACATATTTTTTTTTTCATTTGCAATTTCTTGGTGTCCTACTAAGCATGGTCATACTCACCCTCGATGGGATTCTTGAGTACACATGTTATGTATATATAGGATTTTCATAGTTTGGAGGTGACCTTGGGGTTTAATTCTAGTGTGTAGTTTTGGGGATAATTCTTTGTGACAATTGGCAATGATTTGTAATTTATTATGGCGGTCATGAAAGATATAAATAGATATTTATCTAGGAGTATTTTTAGAGACAATGATATTCCCTATATCTCATGGATCATTAAGTTTATATAACTTTATATATATATATATTTATATTTCATATAGTGCTTTGCCTATATGAAAATGTACAAGTCATGTGATGTCTCATACATTCATTATATATAGTTTAGTTGTTTATATATATACTACTATTGTTGTTTTTTATTTTTTGCGTTGGTGATATTTGTTAATCATAGGTTGATATATTATAAGTCCTCCCATGTGTGTTATGCATTATTGGAACTTTTTTCAATCCCATTACCTATTAGAGGTAGTCTTGGGGAAGGACACTCAACTTACCACTGACCTAGGAGGGGCTCTGGTGGTTTGGGTCCTGTTAGAGTGGAATATGAGGGATGGAGTCCTAGGGATGATTTTTAGATTAATATATTTGTAAATATTAGTTTAGAAATTTCAATAAATGGTGTTAATGAGTTTTTGTATATTTTTGAGACCTAGTGACCCAATTATGTGTGGAAGCTAATTTATTGATACACGAGGACCTTGAACATCATTTGATTTTTTTAAAACTCTGAGACACAACTTAAAAGTTATAACCTATATTGTAGATGCATAATATTATATTTAGTTACGATATTTCAAGTCCATACAATGTTATCTAATTTGGATATGATCTAATCATTGTGGGTTCCTCAAATAAAAGGAAGGATTCCACCCCCATATATCTAGCATGTGATCAAAGGGAGGTTCATGACAAAGCCACGCTAGTGGTTGGGCGTCTTACATTAAATAATTTTAACGATGTGGTATATATTTAGAGACTTCATTGAGAGATATCCCTAATACATTACCAAAGGCATATTCTATACTCTTCATTCATAGAATAGACCTTCTTCCTGATCATATAGAAGTTATTACTAATGAGATTACAATAGATTGATTGCTCATTATGTGTTCTTGTAGTAGAGTCCTCCTATATTATGGGATGACCCTAATAATCATATAATAGAGGATTGGATGAAGTAAAAGACTAAAAAAATTCATCTATCTCATACAACACTAACTAGATGGAAATTATTATGTTGATATCCTTACATAATGCAATGATTCATTAGTGGAAGGTGTTTTACTTCAAATCACAATGTGACTTCTCTACCATGGTTGGAGTTTTGGTCCTTATCTATGATAATTTTTTATTTATTGATGTTGCGGTTATTTAATGTTTTTTAGGTATTGGATCTTTATCAAGGTAGTATGATTATATCAGTTTATGGATTAAGGATCCCATAACTCAGAAGGTTTACCTAGGACATGATTTAAAATGGAATAAGTGGAGAGTAGTTTTTTATTAAGAACATCTAGAGAGATGATTTTTAATGGATTTTTCATATTTTCTAATTCCTTGTGATGATGTGAGTGTATACTTGGTGGATAAAGATGAGATTTATGGGATCCCTTAATGGAAGATATGATACCTTGATGTGTCATACTTGGCGTATATTGGTTAACCATTTGCAGTAATATAAGGTGTTATGATGTTGATAAGATTGGTTGAGCTTAACCTTCAATTATTAGCTAACCATCATATGGTATGTGTGAATTTATATGCAATTTGTCTAGTTAATGATTTTATTCCTATGAATGTGGAGGAATGTGAAAATTATTTTGAAGGGTATCTCATGGTTTCACCTCAATATAAGGATTAAATAAAAATTATATTTGAATCTAAAGATAGAATTCAGATGTTTCTAAGTGGGATGCTGGATTCCTTGATTTTTATCTTCAAAAAAAATGTTCCAAACCCCTCATTTTAAAATTTTTAATGGTTTATAATGTTTATAATCCTATCCTAAGCTAATATAGAGTAAAGGTTAGCCTTCATGAAGTTGATTCCATTAAATTTAATGAGATCCGAGTGGTGTATTAGTGGTATGGTTGTTGAACCCACAATAAGGAATTATGTTTTTAGTTTATAGTTGTGGAAATTTAACAACTACCCTTAATGTGGTATAATTATTATTGGGAGAGGGATACACTATTTAAATTAAAAAATCGTTTTCGACCCTACCCTTCGTTTTTGTGTGAGAGGATCATAATGGTGATTTTCATTGAATGGTCTTTCATGAATAGATATTCTCAAGTTATTGACATACTGATTTTTTCTAAAAGTGGGAATAACATCATCCACATACCTAGGAAAAGAATTTATTTTATATTGAGGATCATATTAAATATTATGATGAATTTTATGAGTGAGGATCATAGCATTAGTGCATGATCCTCAATGTAGTATATCTAAATAGAGATTTATTATACCTTATCATCACATGGAGAACTTGGATAAAAATTGAAATATGTTTATCAAATAGTTATGGCCTTTGGTCACCCAGGTTCAAGGAGATGTTATCCTATAATCTTGATCTAGTAGACTAAGGTGATTTGAACAGTTAAGACCATTTGTACTATACTATGAAATTTTGGGCCACTGATGAGTAGTGCTATTATACTAGGATGTTTTGGAAGGATGGTTCAATTTTTGGATGTTCTCATCATTTTTTTTCATTAATGAGAGACAACATAAACATTTTTATTTATCAAATGACGTTTTGTTATTCGATGATGGAGGTATGGATGGGAGGTTCCTACTGATGTTTGAAGAAATATTGAGAAATAATGATTTAGTTATCCTTGTCTTTTATAATAATAACATATAAATGCACTCATATCAGTAGAGGATTATGGGATGCTAAATAATAACATGAATATATTACGTCATTGTTTCTCAATAAGAGGTAGTAAAAAATATTTTTTATGTTCTTAGTAATGGTGTTTGATATATATAAACCATTCCAATATGGAAATCATTTGGAACATTTTATAAAGGTGGGGATAGAAAATGATAATGAAAATTAATTAATTATATTTTTTGATAACTAATGTATTTTTTATTAACTAATATTAAATAATTAATTTATTTTTAGTGATTATTGGAATTAAATAACAATTTCATCAAATATTTTGAATTTTTCTTAAAAAGGATGAAATTGTGAGTTTATTTGATTTTATTAATATATAAATTAAATTGAATTAAGTTATGTTTATAATATAATAATTTATTATTTTAAAGGTGAATGAGAATTTATCTATTTTGTAAGAATAACTTTTGGGAAGGACTAGATTTGTAAGAAATAATCTGAATAAGCCTTTGTGATGTTTTGAGTGAGCACAACTATAGTGGAAATTTAAAAAATTATATATGTATTATTTTATGGGAATTCCTCATGGAATTATGTAAATAATTTTCCTTCATATGAATGGAATCCACCATGTTATGTAAGGAATGTTTCTTAATAAATGGATAAATTTCCATTACAACTGAGATAGAAGGAATCAAATTTCTTTTGTTATATAAGATTGATTTTGAAATTTCTTCAGATATGTAATATATATTTAGTGATACATAAGAATTATCTATACATATATAATATATTATTGGATATATCTAAAAAAGAAATTTGATTTTTCATGGGATATATAATATTTTTTGGAACTCATGTAAGAATCACTAACACATCTCTGACCAATCATATATGGTTTTTCCAATTGTGAAATTGATATATTCTTGAGAATAGAATGTCATGTAATGATAAATATCTCCAAAAAATTAATGATGTACCACAATTATAGATATTATCTCAATTATATTTGGATACGGTTCATGTTGAGGGGACTAGGACGAGATCTTCATACCTAAATACTTAACTAAATTAGGAATTAATGAAGCTAAAAATCCTTATTTAATATGATTTAGAAAAGGGAACAATTAGAGTGTGGATTTATAGGGGACCTTTAATATCAATGAAAATATTGATTATACACATGTATTAAATCTTGAAATATTTCTACACATGGAATCATAAAAAACAAGGAATTAATTAATAATATATTTAAGGATCATGAGGCTACTAGAATTGGGAGTTTTTATTTTCATTAACATTTGTTTTGTTCTTTATTTTTCTATGGATATAAACCTTCCCACAGTGGGATAAAATCCTTTTTGTTATTATTATTGTGAGTAGGAGAACCTATATTTCATTGTTGAGTATGAATATCAATAATAAACTCTTCATATATTATTTGATCTTGATATTCAAACTTAAGAAATTTAATTTGATGTGATCTCATTCGTTTTATATTTCAATGTAATTTTTTCTACTTGGGTTATCAAATCATTTTCTCCCTTTACTAGATCCTTCCTATACATAGTGTAATATAAAGTGTTTTTTTGTGAAGTATCTAGATATTTTTGATATAAGTCTGTCAGGTAGTGGATATCTTTGGATTTCGTAATATTACCTTCTCCTAAATAGAATTTTCTCGTGTAATTTAAGGGGAACTCTTTGATGTGGTATCATGGTGATTGCCTAAAATATTTCAACATATATATGAAGAAGGGTCATTTGGCTATCACCATTACTGATTTAATCTCACATTCACTATCAAACCTTAGAGTGATAAAAGTGATTATGTATTTTATTATTGGTCAAGTAAGAATTAAAAGATTAATTAATTTAATACATGAATATAAATTTAATTGGTAATCCCACCCTTTAACCAATAACTAGATACATCACTTGATAAACACTCATATGAATAGTTTTTATTAGTTCTCTTAAATCAAAACATTAGAAGCCCAATTTTTGACTAAATGTGAAAACATAATTCTACACCCTTCCTTAGGGACAATATTTTATCTCTATTATACTATATTATTACCATATGTTTGAATTTATTTTTTCAATACTAATATGTTGAAAACATGGTTTCATGTCTAGAGAGGTGTTTCTAAATCCATAACATATAACCAAACAATTTTTATGACTAGATCTCATATTAAAAAAATTTTCATTATCGATCCTAAGGTTGAGAGAACATTATTTTCTAGAGTGAGGGAACTAAAAAACCTTGATAGTATTCAACTATGTTTTTTAAAAATTACATTAACAAACATAAGTGTAACAACAAGTGTTCACTATGAATCAGAAATCACAGATGGAAATCTTAATAAAACCCATATAGAACTTTTAGAACCTAATTTTATAAATAAAAATAGTCCAATTTTTATTCCATCATTATAAAAATTAATTTTAAATCAAAAATATATTTATTCATCATTTTCCAAGGTTTCATATCCTTGTAAGAGAAGATACGAACAAGAACCTTAAAAAATTCACCATAATTTATAAAAAATTAATGCTAAGATAAGTGGTTAAAAAATAATCCATGTGGAGAGCATTCCCATAATCTCTCAAAAGAGTGGGTAATTAATGGATATAAAGTCTACGACCATTATAATTCATTGATTGGGATTAATTTCATAGTATTTGTATGTACAAGTTATTTTAAATTTAAGGAATAAATTGAGGAAGGATATCCATTCCATCAAAAAAGTAATGAGAATAACCATATATATGTATGGGGAAATATTTATGAATTTATGTATGATCTACCCACATCAAGCAATAGAGGAAAACCATTTCAAAGTTTTATTCTCTTAATGATTGTTTGATAGTGATAGAAATTTTCAAGATGCATCTATGAGAGGATATTTAATTAGAAAATCACTAACTAAAGGTAAGGGAATAATTGATAAAATTTCTCAAAATTCAAAATATTTTAGTACAAGAGGTATTCGGAATAGAGCTGCAAAAGGGGTAAAATCTAATGACTCACCTTTTATTGAATCTAAACAAGTGGAGATAACCACTTAGGTTATGTATATAAGACATAATAAATTAATTTATCAACTCACTATAGTGAAAGTATGTGGTCTATGTTCTTTACCAACTCATTTTAGTAACCATTTTATTGAATTATAAGATATAAAAATCTATGCAGGTGATTAGGAAAAAAGAAAATTTCAATATCTAATAACAAACCAAGGATGGATAAATTATTCTCAAATCCAAGATGGGTTTTTAAATAAATAACATCATGTTGGACATCCATTCTAAAACAATTTTTAGTAACCTCCATGATTACAATTGTAAGAGCCCAAGATTTTATGATTTGTTTCTCTTCAAATAAATTTAATTTTCTTTATAGCTTATGGTAAACACAACTCCAATCCATAATATAATATATCATTATAAACTAGCTATAAAATTATTGGTGGGAATAAGAATGACTATGTTTTTAAAAATATGTATAATGATTTTATATAATGAAATTATAATGATAAAAAAGTATGCAATTTTCAATAAATAAATGTTTTTCTTCAAAAATATGTTTTATACAAATATGGGTTTAAATACCTTTTGTGCAAAAATGTTATAATTATATTTTTATTTTCATAAATTTTATTTGAATAAATGAACTTCATTTTTGAAATTATCATATTAAAATTGACATAGGATAAATATTTGATAACTTTAGAAAAAAGTTGTTTTTTTGGGTATAATAGTGAAAATACTGATTTTTTAATGAAAAATGTATTTTAATTTCTAGTATTTTCCGAAATAAATTTTAATTTAGATTTTTAAAAAAATTTCATTAGTATATTTTTATTAAAAATAATTCAATTTATACCTGTTGTATCAACATTACACCTGATCTTGGCATTATTAAACTTATATACTTAAAAGGAATTTTTCATTAAAAAATTTTCCTTGAATTTTTCATTTTGATATTAAATTAGTTTTTTCAATTTACTGATATTTAATATCGAAATATGGATTCCATATTTGGAATTATATTTTTCAAATTATGTAATAAGGATAATTTAATTTTCCGTCATTATGAATAATAGATATGATAAAAATATTTCTACCTCAGTAAAACGGGAAAATAGGTAAATTAAGGTAGTAATAATGTGATATCATTTTAGAATATATATTGAGTTATTAATGGGGCTCTTTTCCCTATTTATGAAATAATAATATTTTAACTCAACCACTTTAAATTTATTTATTCTTCTACAATATCTTATTATTTGATAATAATTAAAAAATAATAACTTTAGTATCATTAATATATTAAAATTTTATTATGATTATGGGATCATCATTTTCATCCTCCTTTTCATCAATTGAGAAATGATTGTATCCCTCACACGTATATGTGAAAAACCTCCTCCCTATAGTTATATGATTCATTTTCCACTGCAATCATTCATAATCGGTTATTATGATAGATTTAATGTTTACATATTATCTTTATTATATAATTATATTTCAATAATTATAATATTATTCCAACCTGTTTTGCTTTCCATGCGTTAAAAAATGATAACAGCACTTGGGCATACGTGTGGACTACCACCTCCACAAAGAGTGGCAATTAATTTTTCATTTTCACATTAAAAAAAATAGTAAAGATAGATTTAATAAATATATATGAAATTAATGATAAAATAATGATTATAAAAAGTTGAATTACTAATTTTTTTTTCAAACCATCAAAATGGGGGAAAATCATTGGTGCTCACGTATAGACTACCGACTCCATGAAGAGATATAAATAATTTTCCTTACTAATTTATTTAAATAATTATTAATGTTTACATGATGAATAAATATAATAATTATGTAATAATTAATATTATGGATATAATGAAACCATGACAAAGGTGAAAGTCTTATAACCATCTAACCCAAACTGAAAAGAAAAATGAACTATGTATCACATAGAACAATAATTTTAATAATTAATCATTAATAAATAGGGGTAAGATGTTATATGTAAATAATATTTGGTATTATATCTATGAATTGGGTTATGAAATATAATTATAATAAATCTGTAACACCCGAGACTTTTATGTTATATAAATCATCAAAGGAATCTTTTTCTACACAACACTTGCTTGGCTTGCTTTACACGCAATCGCGACCTTCCTCGATAGCTTGCGTCGTACGCAATACCGAGTTTCACTAAACAACAATATGCTATTAAAACTAGCCGTTATGAATAGTAATAACCACTTTTTGAAATTTTATAAACTTTATTTCTCAAAATGGACTTCATTTTTGGACTCAGAATATCGAAATTAGCCTAGGGTGAAATTTTGGTATTTTTCTGAAAACTTTCAATTTTTGATGAATAGTGAAACCACTAAGTGGAAGGTTAAAAACTGAATTTTGCATAAAACTTAATTTTACCGCTTCTGTGAATGGAATTTCAAAAATCCGACAGACACGGTTTCTATCAGTAAGTAAAATGTGGTTCAATGAGATAAAAATAATTTTTTGGTGAATAGTAACTTTTTACTTTTTTTACCGCGGTTAATAGTAAATGGGGTAACTAAGGGTAAATATGATATTAATATTACCCTAACACATGTCCTAATTCTATTGGACAAGTGTAATTCGACCAAAAACAAACTTAGGAATAAAATATGACCATTTAGGCCCACTTGGATTAGATTAGGACATTTATTATTAATTTATTTAAAGAAGGGTTAAAATAGTTAAAATCAAAGTTTAATAAGTAAATCATTTTTAATATGGGGTTATACATAAGCTAAATTCGATTGTAAATATTCATTAGAAAGCTAAAAAGATTTCCTACATGATGGTATTTCATTTGTAATTTTTAGACATTAAATAAGTTAATTTATTTATGACACAATGATGATGCAGTAATTATCTTATTAATGAAATATTGACATAATTGATGTTATAAACACCAAAATAAATGTAATTTGAGACTTTTTATGAATTCCACTAATTTTCTAGGTTACTATGATATATTATTGTTGATTTAATCAACTTGGTTCGAACATATAATTCTGTTATGACTTTCACAAAAATCATATATCAAATAGTGTCAAAATTGACACAAAATAGTTTTTAAATCAAATATTATATTATTAATTGTTATTTTTTTCCTAAAAATCTAAGGTTCGGCCAAATGACTTAGATAAGGATATATAGATTAATAATAAACAATTTGGGGTTCGTTTGGCATGTTATAGTAAGTGTATTAACCATATAGTGAAAGAAAACAAAAAGACACGGTAAAAGTTAAATTAATTAACTTAGAGTTAAATCTAATTCATAAGGTTAAAATAATACCCCAAACTTGTATAAATCCTATTGGTTGATAGGAGTTCGACCCATCCCCACTTTAGCTTCGAAATAAGACCCTTTGGAACCATTATAAACCGATTTTGACTTTAATATAAAATAATATTTTGAGATATTCCTAAGGTGCCCCTCTCCTCCCTTATAAAAGGGCACCTCCCCCCCTCCTCCTCACACCAATTTGAGCACTCAAGCTCGGCCAACCCCTGAAATTTTCTCCTCTCCACTTCCCTAGAATAATCCTAGAGGTACTGGTCTTCTTCAAAGACCAATCTTAGTTCCCTTAGTGGAGGATTCAAAGAGGTGTTCCAAGGAAGAGGTAATATCCATTACCGATCTTTTCAATTTCTTTCTTCTTCAACTTCTTCTCCTTTAGTTGTTTCATGATAAAGTAATAACATCAGTATTACTTACATACTGATATGTTATTATAAATATGAAACAACCCTAATTCACCTTCTATCCATCCTACGGAAAAATGAAATCACCGCGCGTGCGTACGTACGGAATACCGTCTCCACGCCGTGGTGTAATCTATTTTTCCACCATCACCTTACAAGGATGGGTATAATGGTGTAATGAGTAACTATATATGATTATTATGAAGTAATATTGATACTGAAATAATATATATATATACTCCAATACAATTCCACGATCATAGGAACGATATCATCACTCGTGCGTACGTACGGAATACCGTCTCCACGATGTGATGCGACTCGTTCTACATGATCTTCATTTCATAATGATTATATAAATGAATTGAATGAATAAATATGATATATGTTACACTAATACCATTCTGGATATAAGGAATCTATAACCTTAAAAGAAGAATAAGAATGTATTCGGAAAAAAGAACAAAAGGCAATAAAGACCCGAGCAACAAGTAACCATGAAATATTACTGTCAAGAAGCTAAGAATATGAACATATATGATATCATATCAATATGTATGATTCTGGAATAAGTCAATAACATTATTTAAACCATTATACAGGAGCTTCGGACACGTACAAAGCAAATTGGACTTAAGGTAAGGGAAAATATCACAATCTCATTTTTATCCGAGATTGTTTATACTTTGGTATTTACTGGGGTGTATTTTATCATCCACATCCATGTTCCCTCAATATGTAATATTGTTTCCATCCACTTACAATATTTTAAATCCAATTTTACCCTTCGGTGAGTTTTTAGTAAAGAATATGAAAGAAATCTTTTGTCGTTTTTCATACGAGGTACTTTTTGACTTTTCCGACAAAAGTACGAAGAATGTTTTTCTTTAACTTATACGGCAAGAATGGATTTTTAAAACATTATTTCCAAGAATCTTCCTTTATAAGTTTTCAAGTTTATTTTTGATCAACTTCTTTTAGTATGACATGTTAAGAAAAGAAAAGTGTTTTTGAATAAGAAAGGATATTTTCCTCAAGAATGGATTTCAAGTGTTTTATCAAAATTATTTTCCATCTAAGATAATAAAGGGTTCTGTTTTTTTTATCCCTTTAATTACATTGATTTGATTATGTTATGAGGGAATTATTTTTATGAAGTCATTTGCCTTATAAGATTTGTTTTATGATTTCATGATGTTTCAAGAATCCCATTTTTGTTACATGTGTTATGCGATGATGTATGATTTATGATTATGTGGCACACATAAGAAAGGATTAATTATAAGATGGGTGGGACCTATATCTCCCTCCAATGCATTGGGTAAAGATTTATATCTCATGAGATAGACATGGATGGAACGGAAGGTTATTTCGGTTCAGTGATACAGGACTGAAACGAGGAGTGAACTCGGTTCAGAAAGGGACTTTGTCCACTAAGATAGTCTTGGCAATGAGTCATGACTAACAAGAAATGATTTTCCATGATTATGTGTGCATGCCACAAAGTTTCAAGTTTTATGTTATGATTATGGGGATCTCATTTTCACTTCTATGATTTATTCCATGTTAAGATATTATGATCTCTTTTGCAGGTTTTGATTTTCAAAAAGATATGATATGATTTTTATTTCCTTTATTTGCCCTTGCTGAGCATTTGATCTCACCCTTTTATGTTTTCTTTTCCCTAGGTCAGGAAGATGGATATTAAGTAGAATATGCTAAAAGAAACCCTAGATATGATGAAATAAATGGGAGACACTGTAGAAGATTTATGAACCAGTTGTTTATGTTTCCCAGTTTCTAAAGACACTATACCTATACGGTCCTTTTTGGTTTTGTCATATGTTGTAATAAGTGTGCTTCAATTTTGAAGTATTAACAATGTATATAAAGTATGGGTCATTATAGTTGGTATCAGAGGAAAGGTATAGTCAACCTTTGGAAACTAGGATGTGAAAGCCTTAGTAAGAACCCTAAGGATAAGTCTAAGCATAGAACACAATCTTAGTGTTTTAGAAATGGCCATGAATAACCTAGGATAAGACCTTAAGCATGAAAATTTTATTCTTGAATTATGTGGTTTCCTATTATAATTAGTGTTGCTCACACTATTCTTCTTGGTTTTAGTCAATGGCTGGAACCCGAAGGAACCGTGTTAATGCGGAATGCGATGGGCAATGCAATGATTGTCCCCCTGAGCAAACAAACGATATGGGAGCTGGAATGAAAAATCTTGTAGCCATGCTCACACAACTTTCTCAAGCTATGAATCATGTAGGATTTCCAAACGAGCAAAGGAGGGAGCAACATTCTGTTGAATCCTTCATGAGGCAGCGTCCACCTTCTTTCAGCGGGTCTACTGATCCATTAGTTGCTGAACAATGGATTAGTACTACTAAAAAGATATTTTCAGTTCTTCAATGTTCTGAACATGATAAAGTCATCCTAGCAGTGTATCGTTTGGAAGGAGATACTGATCAATGGTGGAATCTTGTTAAGAATACGAGTCAAAGGGATGAAATTGAGTCTATGGAATGGGACGAGTTCAAGAACTTATTTTTCAATAAGTACTTCCCTCGTATTCTACGAACAAAGATGGAGAAAGAGTTTCTTGAACTGAAGCAAAGGGATGATGAATCTGTTGGTACCTATGAAGCAAATTTTACAAGACTTGCAAGGTACGCTTCTGGTATTATTATCCAACCTGAGAGTAAGATCGATCGATTCTTTAGTGGCTTAAAACCAAGTCTTCGAAGGGCGTTAGCCATAAGGGACTTCAATAGCTACGAGGAAATCGTTTGATGTGCTCTCAAAGTCGAGATGGAGATTGGAGTAACCCATCAGTCACATGGGGTTGATAAGAATAGGAAGATGGAATTGAAAGAAAAATCTAAAGAGCACAAGGAAAAGAAGATGAGCTTTTCCTTATGCTCAAAGTGTGGAAAGAAACATGGAGGGAGTTGTCTTAAAGGGACAAGTAAATGTTTTAAATGTGGAAAAGAAGGTCATCGGGCATTTGAATGCCGTGATAATGGGAAGAAGATGTCTAATGACGCAAACAAAGGAAGGGATAAACAGAATGAACCTACTACACTTCAATGTTTCAAGTGCAAGGAGATGGGGCATTATGCCAATCAATGCCCAAATCCAAGGGTTGATGATGATGGTCGACGTCAACAAACTCTTAAGGCTAAAGACAAAGGAAAGTCACATGCAATTTCTATCAGCGATGTGGAGTACAATAACGATGTGGTGAAAGGTACACATACCATCCACTCTAAAGTAGCAAATGTTTTATTTGATTCTGGATCCACCCACTCTTTTATTTCTGAAAAATTTTCTAAGGGTATCACCGTATTACCTCAACAATTAGATGTTGAGTTAGCTGTGACAACACCTAATGGCACATCAATCGCATCAAAAGTTTATAATTCTTCTCTGATCGAAGTTTGTGGGAAAGTGCTTCCTGCAAATCTTGTGATCCTTCCTTTAGTGGAATTTGATGTGATTATTGGCATGGATTGGCTTTCTCTACATGGATCTCATATCAATTGCCAAAGAAGGGAAGTCACATTTCATATTCCAGATCAATCTACGATCGTATACCAATGCAAGGATGAACATAACCTTCCAGTGGAAATTTCTTCCATCTTATGGGTATTGATTCCACTAAATGAAGGTTATTTATCTCAAATGGTTGGTGAGAAACTCACGATTAAGAATATGCCCATTTTACGGGAGTTTGATGATGTCTTTCCGGAGGAATTGCCGGGTCTTCCACCAAATCGTGAAGTTGAGTTTTCAATAGAGCTCGTACCGGGTGCTTTGCCTATTTCAAAGACACCTTATAGAATGGCACCAATTGAGTTGCAGGAATTGAAGAAGAAACTCCAAGAGAATCTTGATAAGGGATTCATACGCCCTAGTGTGTCACCTTGGGGAGCACCTGTTCTATTTGTTAAGAAGAAAGATGGATCAATGAGACTCTGCATTGATTATCGAGAACTTAACAAGATCACTATCAAGAAAAAATATCCTCTCCCATGCATTGATGACTTATTTGACCAACTAGGAGGAGCTCAATACTTTTCCAAGATTGATCTTCGTTCAGGGTATCATCAATTAAGGGTCAAAAGGGAGGATATACCAAAGACGGCTTTCCGTACAAGGTATGGACACTATGAATTTATAGTGATTCCATTTGGTCTTACTAATGCCCCTGCTATCTTCATGGATCTAATGAATAGAGTCTTTAGAGACTATCTTGATCAATTTCTGGTAGTCTTTATAGACGATATTCTTGTCTATTCAAAGAGCAAGGAAGAGCATGAAGATCACTTGAGAATTATATTGAAGACCCTGAGAAAGGAGAAGCTTTATGCCAAATTTACCAATTGTGAATTTTGGATTCAAAAAGTTGCATTTTTGGGTCATATAATCTCAAAAGAGGGGATATCTGTGGATCCAGCAAAAACAGAGGTTATCGAAAGATGGTCAAGACCAACAACAGTAACTGAGATCCGAAGTTTTCTTGGTTTGGCTGGATATTATCGACGTTTTGTAAAAGATTTTTCACGATTATCTAATCCACTCACCAAGTTGACTCGGAAAGGAGTTAAGTTTGTCTGGAAAGAGGAATGTGAAGAGAATTTCAAGGAGTTGAAAAGAAGGTTATCCAGTGCACCTGTGCTCACACTGCCTTGTAGTGGAGAAAGGTTTGTGATATACAGTGATGCATCCAAGAAGGGATTGGGGTGTGTTCTTATACAAAATGATATGGTGATAGCTTATGCCTCACGACAGTTGAAAATCCATGAGAAAAATTACCCAACACATGATTTGGAGTTGGCTGCGGTAATCTTTGCATTAAATATTTGGAGGCATTACCTTTATGGTGAAAGGTGTGATATTTACACTGATCATAAAAGTTTAAAGTATATTTTCACACAAAAGGAGCTGAATATGCGCCAAAGAAGATGGTTGGAGCTGATTAAGGATAATGACTGCTCAATCCATTACCACCCTGGGAAAGCAAACAAGGTGGCAGATGCATTAAGTCGAAAAGACCATGCTAGTTTATCCATGATGAGGATCACAAAAGATCCAATATTTATGGATTTACAAAGGATGGATCTTGGAATTATAATGGAAGGGGAAAAATCTTATCTTTCTCAAATGACTGTTCAACCATCTATACATGTGAAGATTAAAGAGGCACAGAAAGAAGATGTCGAGTTACAAAAGAAGGTGAGAAATGTTCCTGAATTCAACCTTGATTGTGATGGGATAATAAAGTTCAGGATTCGGGTTTGTGTTCCTCCCATCCCTGAATTAAAGAATGACCTGCTGGATGAGGCTCATAGTTCTTCATTCTCTATTCATCCTGGAAGCACGAAGATGTATAGGGACCTGAAAGAGTACTTCTGGTGGGATGGCATGAAAAGAGATGTTGCTGAATATGTCTCTCGATGCTTGGTTTGTCAACAAGTTAAAGCTGAGAGACAGAAGTCTAAGGGGATGTTACAACCATTACCCATACCCGAATTGAAATGGGAAAACATCACTATGGACTTTGTCACAGGACTTCCTAAAACATCCAAAGGCAATAATGCTATCTGGGTCATAGTTGATCGTCTTACAATGTCTGCACACTTCATTGCTATTAGAGAGGATTTCTCTCTAGATCAGCTTGCCAGGATATATGTAAAGGAAGTGGTAAGATTGCATGGAGTACCACTTTCTATTATATCTGATCGAGATCCGAGATTTACCTCGAAGTTCTGGCGAAGTCTTCAGCATACTCTGGATACAGAGTTGAGTTTCAGCACTGCTTATCATCCCCAGACAGACGGTCAGTCTGAGAGAACAATTCAAACCCTAGAAGATATGTTGAGAGCTTGCTCTATGGATTTCAAAGGAGGTTGGGATCAACACCTACCTTTGGTGGAATTTTCTTCTAATAATAGCTTTCACTCCAGTATTCAGATGGCTCCTTATGAAGCTCTCTATGGAAAGAAATGCAGGACTCCAACTTGCTGGGATGAAGTTGGGGAAATAAAGCTATTAGGACCTGATCTCGTTGATGAAATGGCAGAAAAGGTTAGATCTATTCAAAAACACATAAGAGCAGCTCAGAGTCGACAGAAAAGTTATGCCGACAACCGAAGAAAAGACCTAGAGTTTGAAGTGGGTGATAAAGTGTTCTTACGAATATCTCCCTGGAAGAGGGTTATGAGATTTGGAAAGAAGGGGAAGTTGAGCCCTAGATATATCAGTCCTTTCGAAATAATGGATCGTGTTGGGAAGGTAGCTTACCGATTGGCGCTTCCACCGAATCTCTCTCAAGTTCACGATGTGTTCCACGTATCTCTCCTGAGAAAGTACATACCAGATCCTTCACATGTACTCAGCTCAGAAGTTGTACCGCTGGAGCAAGATCTTTCTTATGAAGAACAGCCGATAGAGATTCTGGATCGTAGCGAAAAAGTCCTACGAAACAAGACCACTCACTTGGTGAAGGTTTTATGGAGGAACCACCAACTTGAAGAATCTACATGGGAGCTTGAGGATATGATGAGGGAGAATTATCTTCATCTGTTTGTTACAAAGTGACGAATTTCGAGGGCGAAATTCTTTTTAAGGGGGGTAGAATGTAACACCCGAGACTTTTATGTTATATAAATCATCAAAGGAATCTTTTTCTACACAACACTTGCTTGGCTTGCTTTACACGCAATCGCGACCTTCCTCGATAGCTTGCGTCGTACGCAATACCGAGTTTCACTAAACAAAAATATGCTATTAAAACTAGCCGTTATGAATAGTAATAACCACTTTTTGAAATTTTATAAACTTTATTTCTCAAAATGGACTTCATTTTTGGACTCAGAATATCGAAATTAGCCTAGGGTGAAATTTTGGTATTTTTCTGAAAACTTTCAATTTTTGATTAATAGTGAAACCACTAAGTGGAAGGTTAAAAACTGAATTTTGCATAAAACTTAATTTTACCGCTTCTGTGAATGGAATTTCAAAAATCCGACAGACACGGTTGATATCAGTAAGTAAAATGTGGTTCAATGAGATAAAAATAATTTTTTGGTGAATAGTAACTTTTTACTTTTTTTACCGCGGTTAATAGTAAATAGGGTAACTAAGGGTAAATATGATATTAATATTACCCTAACACATGTCCTAATTCTATTGGACAAGTGTAATTCGACCAAAAACAAACTTAGGAATAAAATATGACCATTTAGGCCCACTTGGATTAGATTAGGACATTTATTATTAATTTATTTAAAGAAGGGTTAAAATAGTTAAAATCAAAGTTTAATAAGTAAATAATTTTTAATATGGGGTTATACATAAGATAAATTCGATTGTAAATATTCATTAGAAAGCTAAAAAGATTTCCTACATGATGGTATTTCATTTGTAATTTTTAGACATTAAATAAGTTAATTTATTTATGACACAATGATGATGCAGTAATTATCTTATTAATGAAATATTGACATAATTGATGTTATAAACACCAAAATAAATGTAATTTGAGACTTTTTATGAATTCCACTAATTTTCTAGGTTACTATGATATATTATTGTTGATTTAATCAACTTGGTTCGAACATATAATTCTGTTATGACTTTCACAAAAATCATATATCAAATAGTGTCAAAATTGACACAAAATAGTTTTTAAATCAAATATTATATTATTAATTGTTATTTTTTTCCTAAAAATCTAAGGTTCGGCCAAATGACTTAGATAAGGATATATAGATTAATAATAAACAATTTGGGGTTCGTTTGGCATGTTATAGTAAGTGTATTAACCATATAGTGAAAGAAAACAAAAAGACACGGTAAAAGTTAAATTAATTAACTTAGAGTTAAATCTAATTGATAAGGTTAAAATAATACCCTAAACTTGTATAAATCCTATTGGTTGATAAGATTTCGACCCATCCCCACTTTAGCTTCGAAATAAGACCCTTTGGAACCATTATAAACCGATTTTGACTTTAATATAAAATAATATTTTGAGATATTCCTAAGGTGCCCCTCTCCTCCCTTATAAAAGGGCACCTCCTCCCCCTCCTCCTCACAACAATTTGAGAACTCAAGCTCGGCCAACCCCTACAATTTTCTCCTCTCCACTTCCCTAGAATAATCCTAGAGGTACTGGTCTTCTTCAAAGATCAATCTTAGTTCCCTTAGTGGAGGATTCAAAGAGGTGTTCCAAGGAAGAGGTAATATCCATTACCGATCTTTTCAATTTCTTTCTTCTTAAACTTCTTATCATTTAGTTGTTTCATGATAAAGTAATAACATCAGTATTAATTACATACTGATATGTTATTATAAATATGAAACAACCCTAATTCACCTTCTATCCATCCTACGGAAAAATGAAATCACCGCGCGTGCGTACGTACGGAATACCGTCTCCACGCCGTGGTGTAATCTATTTTTCCACCATCACCTTACAAGGATGGGTATAATGGTGTAATGAGTAACTATATATGATTATTATGAAGTAATATTGATACTGAAATAATATATATATATATACTCCAATACAATTCCACGATCATAGGAACGATATCATCACTCGTGCGTACGTACCGAATACCGTCTCCACGATGTGATGCGACTCGTTCTACATGATCTTCATTTCATAATGATTATATAAATGAATTGAATGAATAAATATGATATATGTTAGACTAATACCATTCTGGATATAAGGAATCTATAACCTTAAAAGAAGAATAATAATGTATTCGGAAAAAAGAACAAAAGGCAATAAAGACCCGAGCAACAAGTAACCATGAAATATTACTATCAAGAAGCTAAGAATATGAACATATATGATATCATATCAATATGTATGATTCTGGAATAAGTCAATAACATTATTTAAACCATTATACAGGAGCTTCGGACACGTACAATGCAAATTGGACTTAAGGTAAGGGAAAATATCACAATCTCATTTTTATCCGAGATTGTTTATACTTTGGTATTTACTGGGGTGTATTTTATCATCCACATCCATGTTCCCTCAATATGTAATATTGTTTCCATCCACTTACAATATTTTAAATCCAATTTTACCCTTCGGTGAGTTTTTAGTAAAGAATATGAATGAAATCTTTTGTCGTTTTTCATACGAGGTACTTTTTGACTTTTCCGACAAAAGTACGAAGAATGTTTTTCTTTAACTTATACGGCAAGAATGGATTTTTAAAACATTATTTCCAAGAATATTCCTTTATAAGTTTTCAAGTTTATTTTTGATCAACTTCTTTTAGTATGACATGTTAAGAAAAGAAAAGTGTTTTTGAATAAGAAAGGATATTTTCCTCAAGAATGGATTTCAAGTGTTTTATCAAAATTATTTTACATCTAAGATAATAAAGGGTTCTGTTTTTTTTATCCCTTTAATTAAATTGATTTGATTATGTTATGAGGGAATTATTTTTATGAAGTCATTTGCCTTATAAGATTTGTTTTATGATGTCATGATGTTTCAAGAATCCCATTTTTGTTACATGTGTTATGCGATGATGTATGATTTATGATTATGTGGCACACATAAGAAAGGATTAATTATAAGATGGGTGGGACCTATATCTCCCTCCAATGCATTGGGTAAAGATTTATATCTCATGAGATAGACATGGATGGAACGGAAGGTTATTTCGGTTCAGTGATACAGGACTGAAACGAGGAGTGAACTTGGTTCAGAAAGGGACTTTGTCCACTAAGATAGTCTTGGCAATGAGTCATGACTAACAAGAAATGATTTTCCATGATTATGTGTGCATGCCACAAAGTTTCAAGTTTTATGCTATGATTATGGGGATCTCATTTTCACTTCTATGATTTATTCCATGTTAAGATATTATGATCTCTTTTGCAGGTTTTGATTTTCAAAAAGATATGATATGATTTTTATTTCCTTTATTTGCCCTTGCTGAGCATTTGATCTCACCCTTTTATGTTTTCTTTTCCCTAGGTCAGGAAGATGGATATTAAGTAGAATATGCTAAAAGAAACCCTAGATATGATGAAATAAATGGGAGACACTGTAGAAGATTTATGAACCAGTTGTTTATGTTTCCCAGTTTCTAAAGACACTATACCTATACGGTCCTTTTTGGTTTTGTCATATGTTGTAATAAGTGTGCTTCAATTTTGAAGTATTAACAATGTATATAAAGTATGGGTCATTATAGTTGGTATCAGAGGAAAGGTATAGTCAACCTTTGGAAACTAGGATGTGAAAGCCTTAGTAAGAACCCTAAGGATAAGTCTAAGCATAGAACACAATCTTAGTGTTTTAGAAATGGCCATGAATAACCTAGGATAAGACCTTAAGCATGAAAATTTTATTCTTGAATTATGTGGTTTCCTATTATAATTAGTGTTGCTCACACTATTCTTCTTGGTTTTAGTCAATGGCTGGAACCCGAAGGAACCGTGTTAATGCGGAATGCGATGGGCAATGCAATGATTGTCCCCCTGAGCAAACAAACGATATGGGAGCTGGAATGAAAAATCTTGTAGCCATGCTCACACAACTTTCTCAAGCTATGAATCATGCAGGATTTCCAAACGAGCAAAGGAGGGAGCAACATTCTGTTGAATCCTTCATGAGGCAGCGTCCACCTTCTTTCAGCGGGTCTACTGATCCATTAGTTGCTGAACAATGGATTAGTACTACTGAAAAGATATTTTCAGTTCTTCAATGTTCTGAACATGATAAAGTCATCCTAGCAGTGTATCGTTTGGAAGGAGATGCTGATCAATGGTGGAATCTTGTTAAGAATACGAGTCAAAGGGATGAAATTGAGTCTATGGAATGGGACGAGTTCAAGAACTTATTTTTCAATAAGTACTTCCCTCGTATTCTACGAACAAAGATGGAGAAAGAGTTTCTTGAACTGAAGCAAAGGGATGATGAATCTGTTGGTACCTATGAAGCAAATTTTACAAGACTTGCAAGGTACGCTTCTGGTATTATTATCCAACCTGAGAGTAAGATCGATCGATTCTTTAGTGGCTTAAAACCAAGTCTTCGAAGGGCGTTAGACATAAGGGACTTCAATAGCTACGAGGAAATCGTTCGATGTGCTCTCAAAGTCGAGATGGAGATTGGAGTAACCCATCAGTCACATGGGGTTGATAAGAAGAGGAAGATGGAATTCAAAGAAAAATCTAAAGAGCACAAGGAAAAGAAGATGAGCTTTTCCTTATGCTCAAAGTGTGGAAAGAAACATGGAGGGAGTTGTCTTAAAGGGACAAGTAAATGTTTTAAATGTGGAAAAGAAGGTCATCGGGCATTTGAATGCCGTGATAATGGGAAGAAGATGTCTAATGACGCAAACAAAGGAAGGGATACACAGAATGAACCTACTACACTTCAATGTTTCAAGTGCAAGGAGATGGGGCATTATGCCAATCAATGCCCAAATCCAAGGGTTGATGATGATGGTCGACGTCAACAAACTCTTAAGGCTAAAGACAAAGGAAAGTCACATGCAATTTCTATCAGCGATGTGGAGTACAATAACGATGTGGTGAAAGGTACACTTACCATCCACTCTAAAGTAGCAAATGTTTTATTTGATTCTGGATCCACCCACTCTTTTATTTCTGAAAAATTTTCTAAGGGTATCACCGTATTACCTCAACAATTAGATGTTGAGTTAGCTGTGACAACACCTAATGGCACATCAATCGCATCAAAAGTTTATAATTCTTCTCTGATCGAAGTTTGTGGGAAAGTGCTTCCTGCAAATCTTGTGATCCTTCCTTTAGTGGAATTTGATGTGATTCTTGGCATGGATTGGCTTTCTCTACATGGAGATCATATCAATTGCCAAAGAAGGGAAGTCACATTTCATATTCCAGATCAATCTACGATCGTATACCAATGCAAGGATGAACATAACCTTCCAGTGGAAATTTCTTCCATCTTATGGGTATTGATTCCACTAAATGAAGGTTATTTATCTCAAATGGTTGGTGAGAAACTCACGATTAAGAATATGCCCATTTTACGGGAGTTTGATGATGTCTTTCCGGAGGAATTGCCGGGTCTTCCACCAAATCGTGAAGTTGAGTTTTCAATAGAGCTCGTACCGGGTGCTTTGCCTATTTCAAAGACACCTTATAGAATGGCACCAATTGAGTTGCAGGAATTGAAGAAGAAACTCCAAGATAATCTTGATAAGGGATTCATACGCCCTAGTGTGTCACCTTGGGGAGCACCTGTTCTATTTGTTAAGAAGAAAGATGGATCAATGAGACTCTGCATTGATTATCGAGAACTTAACAAGATCACTATCAAGAAAAAATATCCTCTCCCACGCATTGATGACTTATTTGACCAACTAGGAGGAGCTCAATACTTTTCCAAGATTGATCTTCGTTCAGGGTATCATCAATTAAGGGTCAAAAGGGAGGATATACCAAAGACGGCTTTCCGTACAAGGTATGGACACTATGAATTTATAGTGATTCCATTTGGTCTTACTAATGCCCCTGCTATCTTCATGGATCTAATGAATAGAGTCTTTAGAGACTATCTTGATCAATTTGTGGTAGTCTTTATAGACGATATTCTTGTCTATTCAAAGAGCAAGGAAGAGCATGAAGATCACTTGAGAATTATATTGAAGACCCTGAGAAAGGAGAAGCTTTATGCCAAATTTACCAAGTGTGAATTTTGGATTCAAAAAGTTGCATTTTTGGGTCATATAATCTCAAAAGAGGGGATATCTGTGGATCCAGCAAAAACAGAGGTTATCGAAAGATGGTCAAGACCAACAACAGTAACTGAGATCCGAAGTTTTCTTGGTTTGGCTGGATATTATCGACGTTTTGTAAAAGATTTTTCACGATTATCTAATCCACTCACCAAGTTGACTCGGAAAGGAGTTAAGTTTGTCTGGACAGAGGAATGTGAAGAGAATTTCAAGGAGTTGAAAAGAAGGTTATCCAGTGCACCTGTGCTCACACTGCCTTGTAGTGGAGAAAGGTTTGTGATCTAAAGTGATGCATCCAAGAAGGGATTGGGGTGTGTTCTTATACAAAATGATATGGTGATAGCTTATGCCTCACGACAGTTGAAAATCCATGAGAAAAATTACCCAACACATTATTTGGAGTTGGCTGCGGTAATCTTTGCATTAAATATTTGGAGGCATTACCTTTATGGTGAAAGGTGTGATATTTATACTGATCATAAAAGTTTAAAGTATATTTTCACAAAAAAGGAGCTGAATATGCGCCAAAGAAGATGGTTGGAGCTGATTAAGGATAATGACTGCTCAATCCATTACCACCCTAGGAAAGCAAACAAGGTGGCAGATGCATTAAGTCGAAAAGACCATGCTAGTTTATCCATGATGAGGATCACAAAAGATCCAATATTTATGGATTTACAAAGGATGGATCTTGGAATTATAATGGAAGGGGAAAAATCTTATCTTTCTCAAATGAATGTTCAACCATCTATACATGTGAAGATTAAAGAGGCACAGAAAGAAGATGTCGAGTTACAAAAGAAGGTGAGAAATGTTCCTGAATTCAACCTTGATTGTGATGGGATAATAAAGTTAAGGAATCGGGTTTGTGTTCCTCCCATCCCTGAATTAAAGAATGACCTGTTGGATGAGGCTCATAGTTCTTCATTCTCTATTCATCCTGGAAGCACGAAGATGTATAGGGACCTGAAAGAGTACTTCTGGTGGGATGGCATGAAAAGAGATGTTGCTGAATATGTCTCTCGATGCTTGGTTTGTCAACAAGTTAAAGCTGAGAGACAGAAGTCTAAGGGGATGTTACAACCATTACCCATACCCGAATGGAAATGGGAAAACATCACTATGGACTTTGTCACAGGACTTCCTAAAACATCAAAAGGCAATAATGCTATCTGGGTCATAGTTGATCATCTTACAAAGTCTGCACACTTCATTACTATTAGAGAGGATTTCTCTCTAGATCAGCTTTCCAGGATATATGTAAAGGAAGTGGTAAGATTGCATGGAGTACCACTTTCTATTATATCTGATCGATATCCGAGATTTACCTCGAAGTTCTGGCGAAGTCTTCAGCATACTCTGGATACAGAGTTGAGTTTCAGCACTGCTTATCATCCCCAGACAGACGGTCAGTCTGAGAGAACAATTCAAACCCTAGAAGATATGTTGAGAGCTTGCTCTATGGATTTCAAAGGAGGTTGGGATCAACACCTACCTTTGGTGGAATTTTCTTATAATAATAGCTTTCACTCCAGTATTCAGATGGCTCCTTATGAAGCTCTCTATGGAAAGAAATGCAGGACTCCAACTTGCTGGGATGAAGTTGGGGAAAGAAAGCTATTAGGACCTGATCTCGTTGATGAAATGGCAGAAAAGGTTAGATCTATTCAACAACACATAAGAGCAGCTCAGAGTCGACAGAAAAGTTATGCCGACAACCGAAGAAAAGACCTAGAGTTTGAAGTGGGTGATAAAGTGTTCTTACGAATATCTCCCTGGAAGAGGGTTATGAGATTTGGAAAGAAGGGGAAGTTGAGCCCTAGATATATCGGTCCTTTCGAAATACTGGATCGTGTTGGGAAGGTAGCTTACCGATTGGCGCTTCCACCGAATCTCTCTCAAGTTCACGATGTGTTCCACGTATCTCTCCTGAGAAAGTACATACCAGATCCTTCACATGTAGTCAGCTCAGAAGTTGTACCGCTGGAGCAAGATCTTTCTTATGAAGAACAGCCGATAGAGATTCTGGATCGTAGCGAAAAAGTCCTACGAAACAAGACCACTCGCTTGGTGAAGGTTTTATGGAGGAACCACCAACTTGAAGAATCTACATGGGAGCTTGAGGATATGATGAGGGAGAATTATCCTCATCTGTTTGTTACAAAGTGACGAATTTCGAGGGTGAAATTCTTTTTAAGGGGGGTAGAATGTAACACCCGAGACTTTTATGTTATATAAATCATCAAAGGAATCTTTTTCTACACAACACTTGCTTGGCTTGCTTTACACGCAATCACGACCTTCCTCGATAGCTTACGTCGTACGCAATACCGAGTTTCACTAAACAATAATATGCTATTAAAACTAGCCTTTATGAATAGTAATAACCACTTTTTGAAATTTTATAAACTTTATTTCTCAAAATGGACTTCATTTTTGGACTCAGAATATCGAAATTAGCCTAGGGTGAAATTTTGGTATTTTTCTGAAAACTTTCAATTTTTGATGAATAGTGAAACCACTAAGTGGAAGGTTAAAAACTGAATTTTGCATAAAACTTAATTTTACCGCTTCTGTGAATGGAATTTCAAAAATCCGACAGACACGGTTGATATCAGTAAGTAAAATGTGGTTCAATGAGATAAAAATAATTTTTTGGTGAATAGTAACTTTTTACTTTTTTTACCGCGGTTAATAGTAAATAGGGTAACTAAGGGTAAATATGATATTAATATTACCCTAACACATGTCCTAATTCTATTGGACAAGTTTAATTCGACCAAAAACAAACTTAGTAATAAAATATGACCATTTAGGCCCACTTGGATTAGATTAGGACATTTATTATTAATTTATTTAAAGAAGGTTTAAAATAGTTAAAATCAAAGTTTAATAAGTAAATCATTTTTAATATGGGGTTATACATAAGATAAATTCTATTGTAAATATTAATTAGAAAGCTAAAAAGATTTCATACATGATGGTATTTTATTTGTAATTTTTAGACATTAAATAATTTAATTTATTTATGACACAATGATGATGCAGTAATTATCTTATTAATGAAATATTGACATAATTGATGTTATAAACACCAAAATAAATGTAATTTGAGACTTTTTATGAATTCCACTAATTTTCTAGGTTACTATGATATATTATTGTTGATTTAATCACCTTGGTTCGAACATATAATTCTGTTATGACTTTCACAAAAATCATATATCAAATAGTGTCAAAATTGACACAAAATAGTTTTTAAAACAAATATTATATTATTAATTGTTATTTTTTTCCTAAAAATCTAAGGTTCGGCCAAATGACTTAGATAAGAATATATATATTAATAATAAACAATTTGGGGTTCGTTTGGCATGTTATAGTAAGTGTATTAACCATATAGTGAAAGAAAACAAAAAGACACGGTAAAAGTTAAATTAATTAACTTAGAGTTAAATCTAATTGATAAGGTTAAAATAATACCCTAAACTTGTTTAAATCCTATTGGTTGATAGGATTTCGACCCATACCCACTTTAGCTTCGAAATAAGACCCTTTGGAACCATTATAATCCGATTTTGACTTTAATATAAAATAATATTTTGAGATATTCCTAAGGTGCCCCTCTCCTCCCTTATAAAAGGGCACCTCCTCCCCCTCCTCCTCACACCAATTTGAGCACTCAAGCTCGGCCAACCCCTGCCATATTCTCCTCTCCACTTCCCTAGAATAATCCTAGAGGTCCTGGTCTTCTTCAAAGACCAATCTTAGTTCCCTTAGTGGAGGATTCAAAGAGGTGTTCCAAAGAAGAGGTAATATCCATTACCGATCTTTTCAATTTCTTTCTTCTTCAACTTCTTCTCCTTTAGTTGTTTCATGATAAAGTAATAACATCAGTATTACTTACATACTGATATGTTATTATAAATATGAGACAACCCTAATTCACCTTCTATCCATCCTACGGAAAAATGAAATCACCGCGCGTGCGTACGTACGGAATACCGTCTCCACGCCGTGGTGTAATCTATTTTTCCACCATCACCTTACAAGGATGGGTATAATGGTGTAATGAGTAACTATATATGATTATTATGAAGTAATATTGATACTGAAATAATATATATATATACTCCAATACAATTCCACGATCATAGGAACGATATCATCACTCGTGCGTACGTACGGAATACCGTCTCCACGATGTGATGCGACTCGTTCTACATGATCTTAATTTAATAATGATTATATAAATGAATTGAATGAATAAATATGATATATGTTACACTAATTCCATTCTGGATATAAGGAATCTATAACCTTAAAAGAAGAATAAGAATGTATTCGGCAAAAAGAACAAAAGGCAATAAAGACCCGAGCAACAAGTAACCATGAAATATTACTGTCAAGAAGCTAAGAATATGAACATATATGATATCATATCAATATGTATCATTCTGGAATAAGTCAATAACATTATTTAAACCATTATACAGGAGCTTCGGACACGTACAAAGCAAATTGGACTTAAGGTAAGGGAAAATATCACAATCTCATTTTTATCCGAGATTGTTTATACTTTGGTATTTACTGGGGTGTATTTTATCATCCACATCCATGTTCCCTCAATATGTAATATTGTTTCCATCCACTTACAATATTTTAAATCCAATTTTACCCTTAAGTGAGTTTTTATTAAAGAATATGAAAGAAATCTTTTGTCATTTTTCATACGAGGTACTTTTTGACTTTTCCGACAAAAGTACGAAGAATGTTTTTCTTTAACTTATACGACAAGAATGGATTTTTAAAACATTATTTCCAAGAATCTTCCTTTATAAGTTTTCAAGTTTATTTTTGATCAACTTCTTTTAATATGACATGTTAAGAAAAGAAAAGTGTTTTTGAATAAGAAAGGATATTTTCCTCAAGAATGGATTTCAAGTGTTTTATCAAAATTATTTTCCATCTAAGATAATAAAGGGTTCTGTTTTTTTATCCCTTTAATTACATTGATTTGATTATGTTATGAGGGAATTATTTTTATGAAGTCATTTGCCTTATAAGATTTGTTTTATGATGTCATGATGTTTCAAGAATCCCATTTTTGTTACATGTGTTATGCGATGATGTATGATTTATGATTATGTGGCACACATAAGAAAGGATTCATTATAAGATGGATGGGACCTATATCTCCCTCTAATGCATTGGGTAAAGATTTATATCTCATGAGATAGACATGGCTGGAACGGAAGGTTATTTCGGTTCAGTGATACCAGACTGAAACGAGGAGTGAACTCGGTTCAGAAAGGGACTTTGTCCACTAAGATAGTCTTGGCAATGAGTCATGACTAACAAGAAATGATTTTCCATGATTATGTGTGCATGCCACAAAGTTTCAAGTTTTATGTTATGATTATGGGGATCTCATTTTCACTTCTATGATTTATTCCATGTTAATATATTATGATCTCTTTTGCAGGTTTTGATTTTCAAAAAGATATGATATGATTTTTATTTCCTTTATTTGCCCTTGCTGAGCATTTGAGCTCACCCTTTTATGTTTTCTTTTCCCCAGGCCAGGAAGATGGATATTAAGTAGAATATGCTAAAAGGGACCCTAGATATGATGAAATAAATGGGAGACACTGTAGAAGATTTATGAACCAGTTGTTTATGTTTCCCAGTTTCTAAAGACACTATACCTATACGGTCCTTTGTGGTTTTGTCATATGTTGTAATAAGTGTGCTTCAATTTTGAAGTATTAACAATGTATATAAAGTATGGTTCATTATAAAATCTCTATTTTTTATCCATGATATTTAAATATGTACAATGTAAGAAGAGATTAGAGGTAATTGATTTTTGTTTCAATCCCCTTTTAATTAGGATTATTTATGATTGAATTTAAATAGAGGAAATTATGTGATCATTATTTGATAAAACCCTTAAATTTTTATCATACTCTAGATATTTTATTAATTTGGATTCTTTATTATATTTTCCATCTCTTTGGTACTCAAAATGGTTCAGAAAATGTTTTTAAGTAAATCCGACCTTATTTCTCCCCTTTTGATCAAAAAAACTTGTTCATCCATAACTATGTTTTCAATTTTTTAAAGAATTCATATGAATATTATAAAATTATTTCGTCAATTAAAATTTAGCCATTTTTTAATTTTTAAGAATGATTTAAAAAGAATCTTCTTCTTATTTTCTGAACAAGGTACTTTTTACCGAAGTAGTGAACAATATATTTGTTTGAATTTTTACGACATGAACATTACTTCCTGACTTCATAAATTCTAAATTATTTGAAGTTTCCTTTATAATTTTCCAGGATTATTTTCAATGAAAATTTATTACCTAATATTCTTGGAAATATTTGTATTTTAAATAAGTGTTTTCAAGTTGAAAAAGGGTATTTTCCTCAAGAAATATTCTAGTGATATATTTGATGAGTTATATATATATGATAATATCCATTGATGTAAATTATTCATTACTAGGGATATAATCACATTATTACATCATCATTATTTCTTTGGGTGTTTTATGATTATGATGATGATATTTTAATGAAACCCATTTATTTTCTATGGGTTATGCTACGATGAATTGTTTAAGAAACTCGTTTTCTTTCCATGGGTTATGATATGACGATATGATGAATGTTTTATGATCTTGTGGAACAAATATTTACGGTTTTCATTTTGTGAGGTGTTTTCCTTGAAATAAATTGGATCTCCAATACATTGGGTAATGATGGATATTTCATTATATAATAATATATTTAATGGGTAGTGGACCTAGTTTAGTAAGGGACTCTATCCACTATGATAATCATGGGAGTGAAATTTGATTGAGGTTATGATGGAATGTGGAGTGAACCCAATCTAACATGATAGTATTTGTAGTGAAAATTTACTAAGGAAATTTTTTTATACTGATGTGAATTTGAAAAAAACTATTTCTTAAGATTATGATATGATCTCATTGCTCATGATATATTATTGATAATTACACGATCATTTGTTTTTTGTATTTTGATTGAAAAAACTTATCTGTGATTCATAATTAATGATATTAGAATAAATGGGTATTATTGATGTATGTTTTGATAATGTTCTCATATCATTATACCTTTATTATGATCACTTATCATAATTGACTAATAAATTTTATTTTTACCCTTACTGGGCATCTAAGCTCACCCTTTCTTATGATTTGTTTCAACATGTTATGAAGAAATGTTTTAAGTTAGGTATGTCTAATAATTGTTCTATGCGAGAATAATTTTATTTGGATATATGGAATATATTTAATGAAATAATATGATTATGTATCTATTATTTAAAATATATACACCTTTATGGATATCAGACATGTATTATTGTGAAATGTATTTAATATTCATATGAAATGATGTAATATTAATGTATGAAATGAACGAGTTTACTTTTTTGGAATCAAAGTAGGGTTTAGTTATTTTAATATATTATGATTAGAGAATTTTGGTAAAAACCCTGGGGATAAGCCTAAGTATAGGATAAATTCTTAATGTTTTGGTAAGTTAAATATTATGTGGTTATCTTAGAAACACATCACAACCTGTATAATAGAAGTGGATGTGATTTTGATATAGATGCATAGAGGGGAAATAAAAATGAAAATATTTGTTCAAATTTATCATAACCATCATTCTAGTTTTGGATGAATAGTCCCATACTTTTCACTTAGTTTGATACTTTTGAGAGATATTACTAGGTTAACTCATATTTTACTCATGAAACATTATGAAGGATTTTAATAAGTGATAACCATGTCTGGAATAGGTTAAACCTAAGGTTCCATTAATTAAAAAGAATATGTAATGATGAAAAGAATCCTATAATATGTTTCATGATTATTTGGTTTTTCAATAAGATAATTTTTTTCCACACTAAGATTTTTTATTGTAGTCAATGCGTGGAACTAGAAGGAACCAAGTTATTTGTAATTGTGAATTTATTTAATGAATATCCTCTAGAGAACCAAATTATAAGTGAAATGGAATATAAAATCTTGTTACAATGTCTATGAAAATTTCCCATGCTATTAATCAGGACAAGCTTCTAATTGAGAAAATGAGGGAGAAATGTTTTCATGTGTCCTTCTTGAGACGACATCAAACATATTTTTGCAGGCTCACTAATGCACTAGTTTTTGAGAAATAGATTAGTACTATTTAATAGTTATTTTCAATTATACAATTCTTAAAACATAAAAATTTATCTAGGATATTTATAAATTGGATGTAGAATCAAATCAATGGTAGGATTTTATGAAGAACACAAGGAAACATGAAGAAATTGACTATATGGTGTGTGATGACTCTATAAAATTATGTTTCAATTAGAAAATTCATCATATTCTTTATTAAAAATAGGGAAGGAATTACTTGAGATAAATAATAAGGATGATGAATCCATTAGTACCAATGAAGAAATTTTTTAATGACTTGTGAGGTATACTTCTCGTATTATCATCCAACCTAAAAGTAAAATTGATCGATTATTTAGGGTCTTATAAATAAGTATTGAAATGTAATTACCCATAAGATACTTTAGTGTCTATGAATAAATAATTTGATGTTATATGAAGGTAGAAATGTAGATTTTAGTTACCCATAAATATCACATTTTTTATAAGAAAACAACGATTGAATTTAAAGAAGTTTCTAATAATAAATATCATGGAGTGAAGAAGATAAGATTTCATTTTTTCTCAATGTGTGGATGGAAAAACATAGGAAATAATCATAAGGTGTTTGGTAAATGTTTAAATTGGTGAAAAGAAGGCCTTTAAGAAAAAAAATTCCAAAACAATGTGAAGAGGCTGGTCAGGGAAATAAAGAATGAAAAATCTCAGCAGAATGTACCCCCAATCCCCAATGTTTCAAATTCCAGGAATATGGGGATTATTCTAAACAGTGGTCAAATCCAAGGGTAAATTACTGTAATAAGATTGAGTTTATAAATGATATTTTTACTGAATAAAATGCATGTTATATTATATTATATATTATTATATACATATAACACATAAAGAAAAAAAATCATTTATAGATATCATTACATTAATATGAAACTAAACCCAAGAAAATTCCAAACATTTCACTGAAAAAATATAAATTAAGAAAATTAGAATGGAATATTCAAAATTTTCCAATCTTCTAGAATAATAACCCCCATGAAAAACACTATAGAAATGAACAGAAATTTACAAAACCAATCGACATATTCAAAAATAAAAATATAGAACCTTAGGATGAATTATAGTGAATATGTAATGAATGGATGAAGTAATATTTATAGGAGGAAATATGATCATTAGAATCGTGGTATGACCATTGTAATATAACATGACTGTTAGGAATAATAACATGATTGTTGGGAATAGTAACTTAACCATTGGAATAGAAATATAACCACAAAATCATAAAATTTATTATAAATAATATTTATCATGTGTAATTTATGTTAAAAAATTAATATTATAATTATGTAAATGAAATATTATGATGAAAACCTCAAGGAATGTATACGCACATTTTTAATATACTCTATTTTATGGAATTTCAGAAAAAAACATAATTTTTATATTGAAAATAAATGTTACCTATGATAAAATATAATTTTAATAAAATTTATTTAATTTTTGAAATTTGAATGTCGAAATTGTTCAAGGGTGATTTTTTGGTAATTTTTTGAGATAATTCAATTTTTTTACATGTATTGTAAAAAATAATGTTTTTCAAATACCAAATGTATTATGACATATTGATGATTCAATAATGACTTAATAAATACCTAATTGGTTAGTTTAAACTAAAATAAATTTAATAAGAAAAATGGGTCATTATAAAAAAATAAAATTAATTTCCAAACCGAAAAAGCAATTTTTAAAGCTTCAAGTATTAAGAATTACATTAGAATATTATTTTTTAATTTTCAACCATTACTTTTGTATAAAATAGTAAATTAATATTTTATAGAATTTTTAAGACTAAAAATAATTTTATTCTATTTTAAAATATTTCATATTGAAACAAATGTTACTATGAAAAGGTTTACCTAAAATATTGTATTTTATTGAAAAAAATACCCCTCTCCTCAAGTATAAATAACCCCTCTCCCTCTCATTGCTAAACCATTACTACCTTAGTTACCATATCCAAAAATATAAATAAATACCCCCTCTTATACCCCTTATCACCCTCATGTATGTTCTTATGTAATCAATGTCTAATATTTCAAGATGTTAAGGGTTGTAGAAAAGGAACCACTTCAAGAAAGAGGTAATGTCTTTTCATCATTTTATTTAATTTTACCTTTCTAATTTATTATCCTCATTATCTTTTCTAATTCAAACCTTATTAAACCAATTATACAATATTTTAGTTCTATAATTATTATTTTAATATACTATAAACATGTTAGTTTTAAAATATGCATATATTATACACTTCATGTATCCTCTTTTGATAATGTCCTGTTAATAGCTAGTTAACTATTAATGATAAAGTAACCATTTATTTTATTTTTACTAATCTTATAGATGGTTATAATAAATTATTTATGATATATAAAGTTATAAATATATTTATTTTGATTTTATAGTAATTAGTTCTACTTATATATAAATGACCTTTAAAAAAATATAGAAATCGAAGAAGGACCTGAACTTTCTATGAAAAAAATGTTATCAAAATGCTTCCCCTTTAACAAGGGAAATTAGGAAGTAGAAGACAATTGTTTTATTCTATAAATATTTAATTAAATTAACATAATTAACTTTTGGTTACATGTTTTAATGTGGCTAATTTTATTATCCATTAGGTGGAAAAGTAATGAAATAAAGAGGGATTTAAGGTGTGGGGATTTAAAAACCCAACTCCTTTTTTGGGTTATCTTCCCTTTCACACTATTTTCAAAATTTATATTCCATTAATATCCTAATAATGGTATTTTGATATTTTTCCATCTCTTTTGGGTATATACATGTTTCCTACCATTCAAAAATAACTTCCTAGCTAATTTCAATGGTTTATAAAGAATCATTATTTTTTTAAAGAAAACAATCCTTTGACTCCTCCTGAGTTGTTTCTTCACTAAAGAAAACTTATCATTTATACCAAATTATGATATTCCTCTTTTCATTTGGTATTCCAAAATTTTATTCAACGACGTACGATATGTGAAATTATTTAAGAAATACATTCCTTTTCATGTTTTTATTTCAAGACTACAGTTTTTATACATTCTACGTGGAAAGAAATATTTATGAGTGTCTATGAATTTACAGGTGGGAAAAAACTATATAACCCTATAATGAATTGAGTAATGTGATATATAACCAAATATAATGTGTATTATGTGTCAACATGATGCTATATTTGTTCAAATTTATGATGTTATGATTTATGCACATATGTTATGCATGAATATAATGTAAGCTTCATTCAAAATTATGTGCAGTATTTGAACACTATGTTAAGATTTTTCATTATTATTCATATTACTCATTCTGATACATTGGGAAATGTTTCAATTATGTCTATGATGATAATTATATGGTTTTGATAATATGATTTCAATAATTCTCACCCATGTACTGTTGATTTATGTCCCTTCTTCATCCTCTTACTATGATTTTAACGCACCCATTTTTTTGATGTATATACCAATGTGAAAAATATACTAAGTATATTGTGATTTTTTATATGGATAAAGAAAAAAACATAAATAATGTTAATGTAGTATTATGTACAATTAATGTGTGAGATTAATTTTACCAGGACACTAAGCCTTTGGATCCTGAATTGTATCACTACTATATTATTTATCTTAAAAATTATGTAATATTCATAGAAGAAAGGTTTGTTCTCCAAAATGATAATTATCAAAATCAATAACATCTTAATTCCAACGATAAAGGGAAATATCATAAGGCAAATATTTCATAGGGGGGTATGATAATTATGGTGTGCAGGGTACACTTATCATCGAATCTATTACTCCTAATGTCTTATTTAATTCGGGTTATACACACAATTTTAAGTCTGTATAATTTTATAGGGGCATCACAATACCACCTAATTGATTATTTTTTGAATTAGAGGTAAAAACTTGTAATGGTATGATGTTTTTATCTCAAGACTATAAATTTTTAATGATATAATTTTGTGGTATTTTACTTATTAAAAATATTTTTATTCTCCCTCTTGTGTAATTTGA
Source organism: Viscum album (assembly GCA_963277665.1). Taxonomy (NCBI): domain Eukaryota; kingdom Viridiplantae; phylum Streptophyta; class Magnoliopsida; order Santalales; family Viscaceae; genus Viscum; species Viscum album. Next base: position 1,571,850,304 of record OY728126.1, read on the forward strand.
TGTTAATTTAGGATTTTATTTTCATTATTTATATAAATAACATATAAATTTCTGAGTAAGTGAAGTTTTATTTGATATTTGGATCCAAGAAATGATTAATTATCAATGATATATTAAATATGATATTCCAATGGAAATTATATTCGTTATGTGGGTATTTATTCCTATTAAAATTTGCTATTTATTACTTATTTTTGGGGAGAAAATCAACATCAATGATATACATGTTGAATGATAATTTTTTGATGTTTTTCTTGTAGATTTTCATAATCTTCCTCTGAATCATGAAGTTTTGTTTTCAAGGGAAATAATACCTACTGTTACACATATTTCAATGAGTTTATAGAGAATAGACTCAATTGAGTTGTAGTAATTAAAGATAAAACTATAAGAGAACCTTGAAAAGTGATTCATTTAGTTAAGTGAATTAATATAGAATGAAACTATTCTTTTTTGTTAAGAAAACATTTAGACCAATCCAAATCTTCATTGAAGATTGAAATATGAACAATAAAAAAATTAAGAATATGTATCCTCTTAATCATATTTTTCATTTGTTTGATCAATTACTAGGAGGTCAATATTTTCACAAGATTGATCTTAAATTTGGATAAAATAATATTAGGGTCAAAAGTGAAGAAAAACCTAATAAAATCTTTTGTATGAGGTATGGACACTATTAATTTAGAGTAATGACATATGGTATTATTAATGTCACTTTTAACTTCATGGGTTTAATTGATCGAGTATTTAGGGATTACCTTGATATGTTATAGTATCCTTTCTAGAAAATATAAATATATACTTATAGAGAAAGGAAGGGAATAAATATCACTTGAGGATTTTGATGAAGACCCTAAGGAAAGATTGGTTCTATGAAAAATTTAACAAGTGTGAACTTTGGAAACATAAAGGTTACTTTTTTGGGTCATATAATCTATTAAAGGGTATATCAGTGGATTTATAAAAGACATATTTTATTAGACATTGGCCCCAAACAACAACAATGACTGAGAATCATAGTTCTCTTGAATTGTAAGGATATGTTTTAGGATTTATGAATAATTTCTTAGGGATATCATATCTACTCACTAAGTTAAACTTAAATAGAGTAAATTTAATTTGAAAAAAATCAATTTTAAGAAAATTTCAAGGAATTGAAGATTAATATGGTTAGATCACCACTTATTAAACTACACTACAATGGAAAAGAGTTGTGATTTTTAGTATGGAATAAAATAAGGCACTGATAATAATCTTCATTAAAAAATTGTAAGGCATCAATTGAAAATTCATAGGTAAAATTACAGGGATTATGAATTAGATTCAGCAATAATAATTTTTTCATTCAAAATATAGAGGTTTTATATTTATAATTAATTATGTGATATATATACTAATCATAAAAGAATAAATTATATATTTATTCAAAAATATTTTAATATTCACCAAAGTTGATGATTGGAGTTGATTAAAAATTATGACTATTCAATACATTACCACCTTGGGAAATCGAACATGGAGGATAATGTTCTATGTAAAAAAGACCATGCTAGTTTTTTCATGATGTGGATTTAGAGAGATAATTTTTTATGTATTTTTAGAAGTTGAATCATAAAATTAGGATGAAAGTGTTCATATCATATATTTCTTATATGAACATTCAACCATCCATCCATGTGGGGATTAAAGAGGTGTATAATGTGGATGTGGAACTATAGAAGATGGTGAGAAGTTTTTATAAGTTAAACCATGAATATGATGGAATTATAATGTTCAAGAACTAAGAATATGTCCCACCAATACCAGATCTAAAGAAGGAGCTATTGGATGAAGCCCACAACTTTTCATGCTCTACTCATCATGGATGTATGGAGATTTATAGAGATATAAAAGAGTATTTATAATGGGATAAGATAAAAAGGGATATTGTAGAGTATATATCTCTATTCCAAATATACTATTATGTTATGGAAAGTAGATACATCTATAAAATAATGTTATAAATATTACCCATAACAGAGTCGATATAGTAAAACATTACCATGAATTTCATTATAGGACACCCCAAAATACATAAGGGGAACAATGATATTTGGGTATATATGATCACCTTAGGAATCAACACATTTAATTTCAATTAATCAACATCACTCTATTGATAAACATTACAAGATATATGTTAAGTATGTGGTAATGTAACATTTAGTACAATATTCTATTGTGTTTGATCGAGATCCAAGGTTTACATTGAATTTCTAGAGAAGTATTCACAGGGATTTAGATACAAATTTGAGTTTTAGAACTATATATCATCCTTAAGTATATTTTCAGTTAGATAAAACCATTTAAACTCTAAATGGAATGATGAGATATTTATTTATTGGTTTTAATAGTTTTTGGTATTAAAACCATCTTTTATTTGAAATTTTTTATAATAATATCTTTTACTCAAATATAAATATGAATCCTTATGAAAATCACATGTTAGTAATTGTAGAAAACAATATTTTATGGATTCATGTGGAGAAATAAATCTATTTGTACCTAATTAGATAAGGAAATTATATATAAGGTTAAATTTATTCAGTAGTATATTAGGGTGCCTCAGAGTTGTCAGAGAATTTATATTAGGAATCATTTGGGAGATTCTGATCTTGATGTTTGTGAAAAGGTATTCCTATAAATCATTACGTGTAATATGATTAGGATATATGGAAAGAGTGGAAATTTTATCCCTATATATATTGGTCCCTTTATAATTTTTGATCGTTTTTGGTTGGTTGGTTATAACATAGCTCTACCACTTATTCTCTCTTATGTTCATGATGTGTTTCATTTATCTATCCCGAGGAATTCAATACCTAATCCTTCAATTGTATTAAAATTGTTGGTCATACCAATAGATCATGATCTCTCTATTTAGAAAAAAGTAGTGTATATTTTATATTAATGATTGAAAGTGCTACGATACAAGACCACCCATTTGGTCAATATGTTTTGGTAGAACCCTACAAATTATAGATGCTATATGGGAACCATATGATATTATAAGGAAAATATATCCTCACTTTTTTATATAAATGTGATATAATTTTGAGGGTGAAATTATTATAATTGGTTATAATGTAACACCCAATTATTTTATGATATATTTCTCTTTAAATAATTTTTATTTCTTCGATTGCATGAAATGTACACAATCCCTAGTCAAAATGAACCATAATACTATATACTAATATAAAATAGTTTTTAAATTAGTGTTATGATTATAAATAACCCCATTTAGAAAAATATTTATAATGGTTGTATATAATGAAAATATATTGATAAATAAGTACTTAATTTTAATTAAATACATTTTATTCTTCGAAAATATTTTTTCTTCAAAAAATGTATTTTATTTCATTTTTGACATAAAAATTATAATTAAATAATAATTATTTTTTAAAATTTTATTTTATAATTATAATTTTGTTTGAAATAATAAAATAAAAATTATCTTATGGGGATTTTTTTGGAATTTTCTGAAAATATTTATTTTTTGGGAAAATAGTTAATATACTGATTTGATAAAAGAAGACCATATTTTCTTTTCTAGTATTTTAAATGATAAATTATTATTTTAATTGGATTTAATATTTAATTTGTTTATTTTTGTTAATAATAATTAAGTTTATACCTTTTGGATCAATATTAAACATTATCTTAGTATAAAAAGCTTTTAGACTTAAAAATTATTTTTTTTGGAAAACTATTTATCACCGTGTTTTGTATTTATATATTAAATTAATTTCCTCCATTTATAAAGATTTTATCTTTAGAATTTTTTTTCATATTTGGAATTATTATGTGAAAAATTATAAATTAATATAATTTAATTTTCAGTTATTATGAATAGTAATTATGGTAAAAATATCATTACCTCATTAAGAAGGGTAAAACGAGAAAATTAAGGTTAAATTAAGTGATACAACCACTGGTTTAGATAATAATTATTAATATATAATGGCATTTAGACTAAATCAAATAATTATTTAAATTTATGTTTTTATTGGAAACTTTTACATTAATATTAAGTAATTATATTTTAACCCTTTAAAAAATTCAAGGGGATTACCTCCCCCCACTTAAAAAAGGAAACCCCTCTTCTCTCTTATTTACACATATTCGAGCCACCTATCTTGAACATAACATACCCAATTATCTTATAAAATTACATATCCAAGAATTAGTGGTAATATTATTCATAAATTTGTATTCCATGTGTCCTTGAGAAGGAATCTAAAGGAGATCTACAAAATAAGAGGCAACTGTTTTACCCGACCTATTTCAATTTATTTATTCTTATAACTCCTTGGAATATATAGTATTAATAATGAAATAATAATTTTTTTATACTAAATATATTTAAATGTTTTCATAATTATTAAACCACCATTTTTATCCACCTTTACATCAGATGGGAAATTAAAGTATCGCTTATGCATATGTGTGGAGTACCACTACCATGTACCAATATGATTTGTTTTCTAGAAAAAATCATTCATAGTTGGTTATTATGATGGATAAAATGTTTATCTATTATATTTATTACATAATTATTCATTTTAATTATAATATATGACCTATCATCTTACCATTCCATCTGTTGATAAATGATAACGTCGATCATGCGTATGTGTGGACTGCCACCAACATAAAGCGATGTTATTCATTTTTTCTTTACGCTTTACATGTATGACAATAATGATATATTTAATGGATATATAATATATAAATAATATAATAATTATTTTTAAAAGTTAATTATTAATTTAATTTCTTTTTTTCCAACCATCAAAATGTGGAAACAGAACTTGTCCGTACATATAGACAACTGCCTCAACTAAGTGAAGTAATTCATTTTTCATCACCTCTTTATATGAATAATTATAAAAGTTTATATGATGAATAAATATGATTCTTATTTCAAGAATAATATTATAGATATGATGAAACTACAAACAAGGTGGAAGTAACAGATCCATGTAACAGAATAATACAAGGAAAACAAAGTAGTAATCACACAAAACAAAGATTTAATTAAATAATTATCAATAAATAAGAGATAATATGCTATAAGTAAATAATATTTGATTTCATATGGTTGAATATATTTCTCGAATATATTTATAATAAATATTCATTTATTATACAAATATTTTAATTTTTATGCAGCAAAATGTTACATGAACTAATGAATTTATGTTTTAATCAAATTTTAATCGCGATTATTATTTCTTCAATTTACATTGAGAAAATTATATAATCCTTATTTGATAAAAAAACTTAATATTTATTTCCCTTACTTTATTTCTATAATTTTTAGGTTTTGGAACCATTTCCCTCTATTTTTTAACAAGTTTTTTTATAAAATGTATTTAAGAAAATATAACCATATTTATATTCTTTCATCAGGAATGTTTTCCTTCCAGAACCATTTTTTCTAATAGAAATCATGAATATTTTTTAATATTAATAAATATTCTTTGAATTAAATTTTAACAATTCGTGAATTTTTATAAAAAGGTTTAAAAATAATATTCACTTTGATTTCTGAACAAGGTACTTTTTACCATATGAGTGAACAAAATATTTGCTTTATTGATCCCAACATGATCAGAATATACCACCATTATGATCGATTAATTATTTAAAGCTCCATTTAGAAGTTTACATGGAAATTTTCAAGTAAATATTATAATAAATATTATATAAATATTTTAATTTTAATTAAGTTATTTGATAATGGAAAGTATATTTTCCTTAATAAATATTTCATTGATATTTTAAATGATTTTTTAATTTATAATAACATCCATTGATGTTAAATATGATGTACTGAGGATATTACCCAATGATACAGTCCTAATTATTTATCTATAGGCTTTCTGATGATTATGAGATGTTTATGATGACTCTTTATTTTTCTTGAGTCATGCTATGATGAAATTTTTAGGAAACCCGTTTTCTTTTCATGGGTTCTGATATGATTATATGATGAATGCTTCATGATCATGTGGAATACATATATATGGTTTTCATTATGTGAAGAGTGGTCCTAGAATTATATACCCCTCCAACGAATTGGATAAATATGAACATCACATGAGATAATAAGAACTATAATGAGGATTGAACCCAATTTAGTAAGGTACTTTGTCCACTATGATAGTCTTGCTATGAACCATGACTGTGGATATATTGGAAAGGGAAGTAAACCCAATTTATTATGATAGTATTGAAAGTGTTTCTTGAATAAGGAATTTTTTTTCTAAGGTCATGTACATTCCAAAAACATATTTATTCTTCTTATGATAGGTTCTCTTGGATTATGATTTATTATTGACGATTCCACACTCTTTTTTCTGCTATTATTTGATCGATAAAAATATATTCCATGGTTGATGATTAAAATATTTGATTGATTTTGTATGATTAATTTATGTTATGATCATGTTCTCATACCAATATAATTATATTATGCTTACTTTTTATCATTAAATAATATCTCCAATGTTTACCCTAACTAGAGACATGGAATGTTGTAGATTACTCACTTTGGGTTTTATAGGGTCATGTATAGTCCTTCAGGCCACATGGCCTTCAAATTGCTAGGTCTTCGAGACATCAAAAATCTTAATGGGCCTTTGGTTCATGTAAAGGGTTACCTCTAAAAATAATTGAAATAATCATTCATTCATTCCTTAATAAAAAATAGGGTGTTTCCCCTACATATATATGAAAGTATACATAATGAGTATAGGATACAAAATTTCATGATTTCCCCTATCAATCAAATAAATTTAATTTTAATACACCATATGTATAATTGGAATATGATTTAGGTGATAATAATAACAGAGATACAAATAATATGGATATTTAATAGAAATTTAATGTCCAATGAAATATGATCAGAATAAATTGAATGAATCAAGAGAAAGTTAATGACCTAAAATTATTAAGAGATAAAAGATGACCATAATTCATAAAAAATATAATTTTTTAATAAATTCATGTGTTTTGGAGAATAAAATAAAATGAAGGAGAAAATTAAAGTAAGTTTTCATTAAATAATATTCTTTATAAAACCATATAAAACTAATAGAGGAAGATAAATAGATTAAATCGGTTATGGTGGGGGGAAAATCCATTAATGTTGTGAATGTAAAAAAAAATTCTTTTGAATTTTTAATAATGATGGTTGAAAATAAGACATTCATAAAAAATCTGGAAAATCCCTTTAAAACCATATAAAAAATAAATTATAACATCCAATATACTTAATACTTCATTTCATTAAATAAAATGTATTTTTGTAAATTCTATTTTAAAAAATGTGCACTGGAAGAAAAGTATACTCGATCAAAAAGGAAAAAAGACAAGATTTTATTTTAAATATTTATTTTTTTGATTAAATTTAAAAATAGAAGATGGTTTGAAGATAAAATTAAAATCCATAAAGTTTCATAGGATAATAAAATAGATTATGGTAATGAAGTATACATGATAATATTTCTTTAATGAACAATATTTGAAATTTAGAATAATGATATTGTAAAATAAATTCCTATATTTTTGGTAACTTTTATTTTGTATCCCCATGAAATATTAAAATGGAATTGAAACTTTAGTCACTATGAATAAATTGATATTCATATTAAATACATAAAAGGGGAATTATACACACCACATATATAATATAGTCCATAATAACAAACATGTCTCAATGAAGTTAAAATTATGATGAAATGCCTTACATAGAATGTATCAACGAAGGGGGAATTAATAATTGAAGGAATTATGTGTTAAAAATTTAAATCCTGAAAAGATTAGAAATACATCTTAATATAATCAATGATAATTTCACACTTAATCAAGTATAAAAATAGTCAATGAAGTAGAACTATATCCTAATGAATGAAAAATGATTAAAGAAACCCCTTAACTTACACTTCCACTTAGTTGATCATGATTTAAAATCCTATATAATGAAATTGGATTTATTATAATTATATACCAGAATGATATAAATATCTATAATTTCATATATTATCCACTTATAACATCTTATAGCACGTTTTTTTAACAATATTTCATGAGTATAATTGTTTTGAGTGTAAACAACTTAGGTTTCTCGTGTATGTTTCATCACAGATGTTTTGTTTAATGTGAATAGGTTATTGTTTCATCATATAATTTTTTATTTTTATTTTAAAAATATAATATTTAGTCATTAGATACATTTTATTATCAATATATAAATATTTATATGTAAAATGAATCACATTTATTCATAGAGTTGATAATCCACACGTAGACATGAGCGCCATTATTATTTTTAATGGGTGGAAGGGTAAAGAATTAGATGATATTTTAGGTTTAAATAATTAAAATTAAATCATAAATATCATATATATTTATTATTTCTATCGTTATGATTATTAATACGAGGCGGTGATGGAAAACAAATTACATTGGTTCGTAAGGTGGTAGTCCGCCGTACACATAAGTGATGGTTTTGTTTCCCATTTTGATAGACAAGAAAACAGATAAATATTATGAATTCAAATATAATTACATCTATGTATATGGAAAATAAATATTTTATTATATTGTTAAGGTTATTACCTAATTTTAGGTTATAACATAAGATTAAAAATGAAAGTGATCAGTTATGGCAATTACCTCTTCTTTGAAAGGACTATTTTAGATCTCTTCTTAAGAACACTAGGGTTGGTTTTTTAGGAAGAGAAAAACCTATAAAAATTATATAGGGTTAATGGGGAGATATTTTGGTAGGGTTTTTTAATTATAAATTTCTCATTAGGTGTGAATAATTTTGGGGAGAAGGTTTCCTTTTATAACTAAGGAGATTGACACATTAATAATTTTTCAATGTTTTAAAATATTAATATATCATATTGTTGAAAAAATTGATACAAAATGAATAACATTAATCTTTTATAATTTTATGGTGAAAATAAACACAAAAGAATTTATATATAAATGTTTTAGGTTATTTTAACCCTTTTTAATTTAGATTAACCCCCACTAAACCTGATTGTACCTTAACCATGGTAACTAATTTTTAATGTTTTAACTATTTAATATGAAAAAAATTAAGATACAATTTTTACCTAATATTTATTATTATTATTATATTTATTTTATCTATTTTATCAAATTAAATTCATATAATGGGTATAATTTAATTTAAAAATAAACCTTCATAATGTGTTGAAAATCATATTTCTAGATAAAAATTATTCTTAAGTAAAACTAGTTTTTATACACAAAAAATGAATAAAATTGATCAAAATAACTTAACTGGATTATAAATAATTCAAATTAACTTATTTTAATTTGCATTTTTTTGAAATAAAATACAACTTTTTAAATTATTGAAATAGAAAGACAATTCTCAATAAAGAATATTATTTTAGACTATTCGTTAGAAATATAAAAATTTTGAAACAATTATCAAAAATTAACTCAAAGGTAATTTTTAAATGATGATTTGAAAAATAAAGTTCACTTATTCAAATAAAATTAATGAATATATAAAAAAATAATTATAATATTTTCTCATAAGAATAAATAAATAAGGTTTTTCAAATAAAATGTATTTTTGATGCATAAAATGATTTTTTTAAAAAATTTTGTCCTTATTTATTAATAACTAATCAATACATTTTTATTTTTTACTACCTTTAAACATATATTTAATAAATTATTTACTGATATACATACCCTCTAATTAAAATATTAGGATATAATGGTCAAATTTAAATAATAATATTTTGTGATTCATTTGCGCTCGGTGCTGTATGTCGTGTGTTCCCTTAAAAATTGTATTATTTTGAGAGGAAATTAAAATAGAGGGGTATTATATTCTACCCTCATTAAAATATTTAAATACACATAATTTTAACTGATATTTATAATACTAATATACATTATATAATTTTTTTCTTGAACTTTATCTTTTAGGGTCACAACTTAGAAACATATATTTCAAGTACCGTTGAAATAATAATACTCCCAATTGTGTTCTTGAAAATATGATTTGGTATTTTAGTGTTAATAAAATACCTAATATTTGATATATTTATCTTTTTCTCAGGTTGAGGAGTTATTATTTTCCATCAAGACCGAAAAAATGATAAATTTAGTTACTAGATTTAATCTCATTCTATAAGCCTAATTTATTCCTTAAATGGGAATATTCATGGACATGATGGATTTATTACACCTGAAGTACTAAAATAGAACATCAATTGACCATAATTTTTTCCAAATGATGAAATTTTAGTCCACCCATCTAAAACCGAAATGGTTATCACAATTTAATTTAATACATAACTTGAATAAACCTTTTTGAAAATAGGAAACACATTAGTGATCCAAATAAATTATCTCTAAAACTACTAAATGTATTATTTAAAAAATTGAAACCGAAAATTTAATAAATACTTGATTAAATTTATCTTGATTTAATCCCAAATCAACAGAATATAACTCATAATATCACATACGAACATGTATATAACCCCATGAATACTTTCTAAAAAATATGTAAATCATTTCCTAAATGACCTGCATCATCATTTCAAAAAAAATTAATATATGATTCCTGAAAGTTATTTAAATCCATAATAATTATTAATTTTTACAATTTATATGTCATATATTATTTTGGCTCAGAGAAAAAAATTTATAGTGGTCTGTGTTTTTCTCTTGTGTCCTTTTTTTCAGGTCCGAGCCCTATGACTATTAAAAATGCGACATGTTATCTCATAGCCCAAAAAGTTCTATTTTTAATAAAATAATATAAACTAATATTTTACTATACATATAAAATACATAAGTAGTAAATAATATGATCATAATTTACCTTGGTCCAACAATTTTCCTAAAAATATAATGAGAATCTTCAAAAATAACTTTCATCACCCGATAATTTTTAGTCTCCATTGGTTATCTATATCAGATAACTTATTTTTCAAAAAAAAAGTCAAATAATATATCATATAAATTACCATAAAAAAAAGGATGTACAAAGACTAAAGTATATCCATACCTTTCACCACCTATTCCTATAATTCACATTTTATAACCATTCCATACAACTTCATTACATTAAATATTGGAAAAAAATCATTAGATGTCAAAATACCATTGTAGACCCCGGAAAACGCATTCCTGAAATTTTCCAAATGCTTCCATACAGGATTCAAGATTGTAGGACTTTTCTTAAGCTTCGATTTGGTAGGTCGTAGGGCCCGAACGGAGTTACGGATTAGGAGTTATGGACGTTTGAAGTTTGGCTAGAAATCTGGTTCGCGAAGCCCATTCGCGAAGCCCCCCTCCATGATCGCGGAGCGCCACTGCGAAGTAATGAGGCGAGAGGCTCCGCGAACCCGTTTGACATTCGCGATGCGCCGCGAAGACCCCTCGCAAAGACCCCTCGTGAAGCACCGATGCAAAGCACCCGAGAATCGCGGTCCTGCGAAGCTCCGGAGGCGGTAACTCTTCGCGAACGCATTTGACGTTCGCGAGCCCGCCGCGAAGCTCCGGAGGCGGTACCTCTCCGTGAATGAATTTGACATTCACGAGCGCTCCGCGAAGCTCCTGAGGCGGCGCAGAAGTTCTGCTTCGCAGATCCCCTTGCCTATAAATACCCAGCTCACCCCCCTTCTCAGGAGGACGGCCATGGCCACGGCCACTTCGCCCCTTGGGCGGCCGAGCGGAGCTCCGCTTTGCGGCTCCGCAAGGCCATGCTCCGCGAGCAGCTTCCTTCGCGTTGCTGCTCCGCGAGCTGAGGCTCCGAGAGGCCCTGCTCCACGATCCCATGCTCCGCGATGCTACTCCACGAGACCAAGCTCCGCGAGACCCCTTTCCTCCGCGCGAGCCCATGCTCCGCGATGCTGCTCCGCGAGACCAAGCTCTGCAAGACCCCTTTGCTCCGCGAGAGCCCTATGCTCCGCGATGCTGCTCCGTGAGCCCAAGCTCCGCGAGACCCCTTTGCTCAGCGAGAGACCTTTGCTCTGTGAGTCCATGCTCCGCGAAGCTACTTCACGAAGACCTATCCTTCGCGAGGATCCTACCTTCGCGCCCACCGGTCCATACCGCGGGGGCTACGCCCCCTCCCCCCGCTCAGGGTCAGTGCTGGCCTTCCATCCCAGCCCTCCGGGCCGGTCCCTTTGCTACCGTCACAGACCCCCATGAAAAATGGACAGTCACACCGCGAACGTTTCGGGCCGGGATGCCAGGATTTTCCATTGCACCCTTATGCGCTCCCAACTTCAACCTATGGAATACCATGATTTGATACACTCCTCCACACACCATGAAACACCTCGAGTTGATGAATTCCTCTTGGTTTGTTTCCTATGGCGTGAGTTGAGGTTCTCATCATCAGTTCCCCGAGTACCTTGAGTCGAACCATTCCTCAGGAAACTCCTCCAAACCCAATCACTTGGCTCTTATGCCAGGTTGAACCAGAAAGGGCCGCCTTTGCGTAAGTCCCAACACAAACCATTTCTAGGCACCTTCTACCTAACAGTCCTACCTACATGACTCTAAACTGTAGTATTCTCCCTATGTTCCACACATAGGATGCCTCTTGCCCTATACGAGAGATGCCTTATGCTCCAAGAATGAGATGCCAACAGTCCTTTCTACAAGACTCTAAACTGTAGTAATCCCTATCTAACAAATGATAGGATGCCCCTTGCTCCAAGCAAGAGATGCCTTATGCTCCTAGCATGAGATGCCAATAGTCCTACTTACATGACTCTAAACTGTAGTATTCTCCCTATGTTCCACACATAGGATGCCTCTTTCCCTATACGAGAGATGCCTTATGCTCCAAGCCTGAGATGCCAATAGTCCTATCTACAAGACTATAAACTGTAGTACTCCCTATATAACAAATGATAGGATTCCTCTCGCCCTATACGAGAGATGCCTCATGCTCCAAGCATGAGATGCTAACAGTCCTATCTACATGACTATAAACTGTAGTGATCTCCCTATGTTCCGAACACAGGATGCCTCCTGCACTAAATAAGAGATGCCTCATGCTCCAAGCGTAAGATGCTCAATGCCATGATTACAGTGGCATGATTCCAACGCCCCTTGGCATTATCCCTCTTGTGAACCAGTGCATAAGTGAAGGCCTCAACTCACCAGTGAGTTGGGATGCCCTCATGTCCTGACATGAGGAAGACATTACGGGCAGCTTCCTAGCGTAAGCCCCATTCACCAGTGCCGCTCCATAGCGGCACCCGGGAAACTCCTTTGCGTAAGCCCCATTCACCAGTGCCACTCCATAGCGGCACCCGGGCAGCTCCTTTGCGTAAGCCCCATTCACCAGTGCTGCTCCATAGCGGCACCCCGGCAGCTTCTTGCGTAAGCCCCATTTACCATTGCCCCTCCATAGCGGCACCCGGGCAGCTTCTTGCATAAGCCCCATTCACCAGTGCCGCTCCTTAGCGACACCCGGGCAGCTTCCTAACGTAAGCCCCATTCACCATTGCCACTCCATAGTGGCACCCGAGAAGCTCCTTTGAGTAAGCCCCATTCACCAGTGCCACTCCATAGCGGCACCCGGGCAGCTTCTTGCGTAAGCCCCATTCACCAGTTCCGCTCCATAGCGGCACCCGAGCAGCTTCCTAGCGTAAGCCCCATTCACCAGTGCCGCTCCTTAGCGGCACCCGGGTAGCTTCCTAGCGTAAGCCCCATTCACCAGTGTCGCTCCATAGCGGCACCCGGGCAGCTTCCTAGCGTAAGCCCCATTCACCAGTGCCGCTCCTTAGCGACACCCGGGCAGCTTCTTGCGTAAGCCCCATTTACCATTGCCACTCCATAGCGGCACCCAGGCAGCTCCTTTGCGTAAGACCCATTCACCAGTGCCACTCCATAGCGGCACCCGGGCAGCTCCTTTGTGTAATCCCCATTCACCATTGCCGCTCCTTAGCGACACCCGGGCAGCTTCCTAGCGTAAGCCCCATTCACCAGTGCCGCTCCATAGCGGCACCCGGGCAGCTTCCTAGCGTAAGCCCCATTCACCAGTGCCGCTCCTTAGCGACACCCGGGAAGCTTCCTAGAGTAAGCGTAAGCCCCATTCACCAGTGTCGCTCCTTAGCGACACCCGGGAAGCTTCCTAGCGTAAGCCCCATTCACCAGTGCCGCTCCATAGCGGCACCCGGGCAGCTTCCTAGCATAAGCCCCATCCACTGTTGTGATCCCAATCAACGGTAAGCCGTTGTGATCCTATTCAGCGGTAAGCCGTTGACATCCTCATCCAGCGGTAATCCGTTGTGACCCCATTTAGCGGCAAGCCGTTGACATCCTCATCCAGCGGTAAGCCGTTGTGATCCTATTCAGCGGTAACCGTTGACATCCTCATCCAGCGGTAAGCCGTTGTGACCCCATTTAGCGGCAAGCCGTTGACATCCTCATCCAGCGGTAAGCCGTTGTGATCCTATTCAGCGGTAATCCATTGACCTCCTCATCTAGTGGTAAGCCGTTGTGACCCCATTTAGCGGCAAGCCGTTGACATCCTCATCCAGTGGTAAGCCGTTGTGATCCTATTCAACGGTAAGCCGTTGACATCCTCATCCAGCGGTAAGCCGTTGTGACCCCATTTAGCGGTAAGCCGTTCACACCCAATCCAACGGTAAGCCATTGAAACCCCCAATCAGCGGTAAGCTGTCATCAGAAGAACTACGTGGTCTTTGATCCATGTCAAGGCATGTTACGTAGGAAGCCACTTCAAGGCTCAAGCCCGAAACCATCATCATCCTTTTCTTTTGGCCTCCATCCTGGAGTAAGTCCTAGCACCATGGGCCGCCTAATGCGTAAGCCCCTCTTCGCTTCTCACGGACACATCCTTCACGACGTGATCGTCAGGTCCTTGCAACCTCTTGTTTCTCACACCGAGCATGACTCACGTGGGCTTAGAGTGAGCACTGACCCTGACACCCATTCCCAACGAACTACGAGGGATTTGATCCATGTCAAGGCATGGTACGTAGGAAGCCTCCATGAGGTTCAAGCCTACCCATCATTTATTCACGTCGGGTCTCATTCCCATCTAGCATGACGTTAAACTGCATTCCGGTCCAATGGAAAGCCATTGCGACCCATCTAACGAACTACGAGGACTTTGATCCATGTCAAGGCATGGTACGTAGGAAGCATCCATGAGGTTCAAGCCTACCCGTCATTTATTCACGTCGGGTCTCATTCCCGTCCAGAACGACGTTAAACTGAATTCCGGTCCAATGGAAAGCCATTGCGACCCATCCAGCGAACTACGAGGACTTTGATCCATGTCAAGGCATGGTACGTAGGAAGCCTCCATGAGGTTCAAGCCACATTGCTCGGTCGTTCCTTCACGTTGAGTTTCGCCCCCGTCCAACATGACATTAAACTGCATGCCCTCGTCCAGCATGACGTTAAACTGTATGCCCCTCCCTTTGTCTTGTATGACATTAAACTGCACACCCATCACCACCTGAACTACAAGTTCTTTGATCCATGTCAAGGCATGGTACGTAGGAATCCTTCTAGAGGTTCAGGCCCACCACCCATTGGACCAAGGTCCACTTTCACATCGGTACGCCGACAAAGCCCCATTTGAACTACGAGGTCTTTGATCCAAGTCAAGGCATGGTACGTAGGAAGCCTCCACGAGGTTCAAGCCCACCCATCATCAAATTCACTTCGTGTTCCACCTACGTCCCACATGACGTTAAACTGCAATTCCAGTCCGACGGCAAGCCGTTGTGACTAACCCGAACTAAGAGGTCTTTGATCCATGTCAAGGCATGGTACGTAGGAAGCCTCTACGAGGTTCAAACCCACCATCCAGTCGTTCCGACCTCATTCACGTCGGTTCACCCCCGACCCGCATGACGTTAAACTGTAATCCACAACCCGAACTACGAGGACTTTGATCCATGTCAAGGCATGGTACGTAGGAATCCTCCCAGAGGTTCAAGCCCATCTCCCATCGGACCAAGGTCCCTCATTTACGTTGGTTCGCCGACACCCACCGCCCGTCGTTTATTCACGTCAGGGTTCACTATCGTCCCACACGACGTTAAACTGTATTCCATCAATCTTTTGAACTACGAGGACTTTGATCCGTGTCAAGGCATGGTACGTAGGAAACCTTCCCAAGGTTCAAGCCCACCATTAGTGGACCCACGGGTCTACTTTCACGTTGGATCACCGATGAAACCCTTTGAACTACAGGTTATTTGATCCATGTCAAGGCATGGTACGTAGGAAGCCTTCCAGAGGCTCAAGCCCACCACTCATTGGGCCAAGGTCCACCTTCACATCGGTACGCTGACGATGCCCATCGGACCAAGGTCCACCTTCACGTTGGTTCGCTGACGACATTCATCGGACCAAGGTACACCTTCACATTGGTTCGCTGACGACATTCATTGGGCCAAAGTCCACCTTCACATCGGTTTACCGGCACCATCCCGAACTACGCAGACTTTGATTCCCTGCCACGGGGATACGTAGGAAGCCTATTCAAGGCTCAAGCCCAACTTCACCGTCACTCCTACGATGGTCCCATTTCACCCCCCTCCACTTCATCCATCCATCCATCAACCATCCTGATTCTCACACGGGCCGCCACATCTCGGTGGGATCATGCCATCCACCTCCTCGGTGCTCCTAGCATCGCATGGGCCGCTTTCCACGTGTAAGCCCCATCATATCTCCGGGTCGTTGTCCTCTGCGTACACCCCGATTCATCACCCCTTCGAACTATGTGAGTTTTGATCCCTTTCCTCTACACAGGGTACGTAGGAAACCTCCAAGAGGATAAATCCCAACCAGTGGTAATCTATGGTGTCCCCCATCCTGGGGTGCACTTCCCCTGATCCGCCCTTAGTGGTGTTCAGATCATCCATTACGGTGTGACATCTCCCCTCTAGGGAGTGCACCACCTCAGATCCGTCCTCATTGGGCGTTCTGATCCATCCCCTTGGTAAACCTTCCAGGTGTTCCCTCCCATTCCGTCTCCGTAAGACGTTAAACTCACGGAATACCTCGTGATAAACATGAGATGCCTGAGGAAAACCTCGGATGGAACACCTTTGGTGTAACCGTCTTCGCAAGATGTTAAACATGCTGCATACCATGTGTTAAACATGGGAAGCTGAGGAAAACCTCAGATACATGCCTTGGGTCATGCACCCTTGAAATTCCCTCTTATGAGGAAGGATACAGGTTCCCCTATGTCCACGCACCCAGAGATGCCCCGACATTCCTGATATTGCCTTCTACTCCGACCGAAGGTCGCTCCCATGTCAAAACCCTATGGAAAGTCTTGACGGAAGTAGTGTAATTAACTGGCGTCCATGACGATATGGCACCGATAATGAGATTCACGAACAACGTATTAAATCTATGAGGGAGACCCGGTCTAGGTGATGAGTTCTGAGGAGGAATCCCCAGAAGGAAGAACCAAAATCCCATCATCCCGTTTCGATCAAGGAGCAGACGTCCCTGAACAAGGAGCGAATGCCGCCCGCCTTTGGAAAGCGGGAATGCGGGGCAACAGCTGCGCGTCCTCCACGGAGAGATGCACGCGCCCCAGCGAAAGCGTCGGAAACAGAAATGGTGAACCCGACGTGAATCTCTTCTCCTTCAATAGCAAGTGCACCAAATGTGTCAGGAAAATTGAGGCATCACCCTTGTGAATCTCCTCTCCATTGTATGAGAGAGGATGAGTAACATCCGGTGTTTGAAGACTACGGTCTATCGGCTCCTCGCCGACTCTGTCGCCTCAAGAGGCCGCGCAGGTGGCTCTGCCACCCAACTCCATCGGCTCCTCGCCGACTCTACCGCCTCAAGAGGCCGCGCAGGTGGCTCCGCCACCCAACTCTATCGGCTCCTCGCCGACTCCGCCGCCTGAAGAGGCCGCGCAGGTGGCTCCGCCACCCATCTCCATCGGTTCCTCGCCAACTCTGCCGCCTCAAGAGGCCGTGCAGGTGGCTCCGCCACCCCACTCCATCGGCTCCTCGCCGACTCCGCCGCCTCAAGAGGCCGCGCAGGTGGCTCCGCCACCCCACTCCATCGGCACCTCGCCGACTCCGCCGCCTCAAGAGGCCGTGCAGGTGGCTCCTCCACCCCACTCCATCGGCTCCTCGCCGACTCCACCGCCTCAAGAGGCCGCGCAGGTAGCTCCGCCACCCATCTACATCGGCTCCTCGCCGACTCCGCCGCCTCAAGAGGCCGCGCAGGTGGCTCCGCCACCCCATTCCATCGGCTCCTCGCCAACTCCGCCGCCTCAAGAGGCCGCGCAGGTGGCTCCGCCACCCGACTCCATCGGCTCCTCGCCGACTTCGCCGCCTCAAGTGGCCCAGCAGGTGGCTCCGCCACCCCACTCCATCGGCTCCTCGCCGACTCCGCCGACTCAAGAGGCCGCGCAGGTGGCTCCGCCACCCCACTCCATCGGCTCCTCGCCGACTCCGCCGCCTCAAGAGGCTACGCAGGTGGCTCCGCCACCCCACTCCATCGGCTCCTCGCCGACTCCGCCGCCTCAAGAGGCCACGCAGGTGGCTCCGCCACCCGACTCCATCGGCTCCTCGCCGACTCCGCCGCCTCAAGAGGCCGCGTAGGTGGCTCCGCCACCCCACTCCATCGGCTCCTCACCGACTCCACCGCCTCAAGAGGCCGCGCAGGTGGCTTCGCCACCCCACTCCATTGGCTCCTCGCCGACTCCGCCGCCTCAAGAGGCCGCGTAGGTGGCTCCGCCACCCCACTCCATCAGCTCCTCGCCAACTCCGCCACCTCAGGAGGCCGCGCAGGTGGCTCCGCCACCAAACTCCATCGGCTCCTCACCGACTCTGCCGCCTCAAGAGGCCGCACAGGTGGCTCCGCCACCCCACTCCATCAGCTCCTCGCCGACTCTGCCGCCTCAAGAGGCCGCGGAGGTGGCTCCGCCACCTAACTCCATCGGCTCCTCGCCGACTCCGCCGCCTCAAGAGGCCACGCAGGTGGCTCCACCACCCCACTCCATTGGCTCCTCGCCGACTCCGCCGCCTCAAGAGGCCGCACAGGTGGCTCCGCCACCTAACTCCATCGGCTCCTCACCGACTCCGCCGCCTCAAGAGGCCGCGCAGGCGGCTCCGCCACCCCACTCCATCAGCTCCTCGCCGACTCCAACGCCTCAAGAGGCCGCGCATGTGGCTCCGCCACCCGACTCCATCGGCTCATCGCCGACTCTGCCGCCTCATGAGGCCACGAAGGGGGAATCCTTCCCCAACTCTATCGGCACTTTGTCGACCCCACTCTATTTTCACTGGAAACTACGGAGGTGCTCCTCATACTGCCACCGTTCCGCACAAAGGCTTCCCTGCCTGCCGGGCCCCGTCGCCCCGTCGTGCCGACGTCCTGGCTTCCACGCCTTCTGGGCTCCATCGCACCGTCGTCCCGACGTCTAGGCTTCCACACCTTTCGGGCTCCATCGCCCCGTCGTGCGGACGTCTAGTCTTCCATGCCTTCCAGGCTTCCAGGCATTCCGGGCTCCATCGCCCCGTCGTACCGACGTTCGAGACTTCCACGCCTTCTAGGCTCCATCGCCCCGTCGTCCCGATGCCTAGGCCTCCACACCTTTCGGGCTCTGTCGCCCCCGTCGTACCGACGCTCGAGGCTTCCACGCCTTCTGGGCCCCTTCGCCCCGTCATCCCGACGTCCAGGCTTCCACGCCTTCCAGGCTCCTTCACCCCGTCCTGCCGACATCCAGACTTCCACGCCTTCTGGGCTCCTTCGCCCCGTCGTACCGACGCTCTTGGCTTCTTCTCAGCTATAGGTCGAGGTAATGTAGTCATCCCTACTACCCTTGAGACACTATTTGTCATCCCAACTACCACGTTGCATCAACCATAGATGTCCTCCCTGTGGCCTTGAAACCAGCTTGTGGAAGGATCATCATGATCAGGGGATTTTAGGGAAGTCCCATCATATAGATCCCCCCTTATCCCAAACCACTAGAATGGAGTAGAGATGACCATTCCGCTACTGACACAATTCGTGTGGTTCAACATCCCAGTTGCATGACGTTAAACTGCATAACAACCATGTCCTAGTTGCACGACATTAAACTGCATTCGTCCTGCATGATGTTAAACTGTTCATCTTCGTCCGTCATGACGTAAAACTGATCATTATCGTCCTGCATGACATTAAACTGCATCTTCGTCCTGCACGACATTAAACTGCATCATCGTCCTGCATGACGTAAAACTGCTCATCTTCGTCCGACATGACGTAAAACTGATCATTATTGTCCTACATGATGTAAAACTATTCATCTTCATCCTTCATGACGTAAAAATGAACAATATCATCCGTCATGACGTAAAACTAAACATTATCGTCCGTCATGACGTTAAACTGCACATTATCGTCATGCACGACATTAAACTGCATCATCGTCCTGCATGACATAAAAATGCTCACCTTCGTCCGTCATGACGTTAAACTGATCATTATCGTCCTGCACGACCCTAAACTGCAAAATGGTCCCGCACGACCTTAAACTGCATCTTCATCCTGCAAGACGATAAACTGTGAAACGGTCCCGCATGACCTTAAACTGCATATTATGGTCCAACATGACTCTAAAATGTAAAGTCCTGCACGACTATAAACTGCATCTTCATCCTGAAAGACGTTAAAATTCAAGCCGGTCAGGCCTTCTTGACTAAGGCTAACCCTCAGGCCCCTTGGCCTCCTCGGGCCCCGGCCCCGTCTTCACCGCGAGACGTTAAACAGTAAGCTGGTCAGGTCTCCCTGACCGCGGCCCGGCCTCAGGCCCCCTGGTTTTCCCTGATCTATTCTCTTACAAGATTGTACGGTATGGTGCAGGACTACGTCCTCATTCACATCAGATTACTCGTCGTACAGTACATATCCCCAAATGAGATGCTTCTTATCGTCCTGCATGACGTTAAACTGCATTTCAAGAACTACGTGTGTCTTGATTCCCATCTTCATGGGATACGTAGGAACGCTCGGACGCCTCTTCTTGAGCCCAGCCACAAGCTTTTCCCTTCAACTATTCCCCCAGGGAATAGTTTCCTTGGAGGATCTTTGTGTAGCAGGGAGTAGGCTTTCTTGGCCCCGCTTATGCAACCCTGCCCGCACAAGGATTGTAAGGGTCGCACCATGTGCCCACTCCCGTTCTTCTATTCCGTCCACGTCCTCACCGCATGACACTAAACTACATGGCCTTCAAGAACTATGTATGGCTTGATTCTCATCCTCATGAGATACGTAGGAACGCCCAGACATTTCGTCCATTGGCCCATCCCAAAAGCCAAAATCTTCCCCTTGGGCCAAGGCATGGCAGGGTGCACACTTTTTCCCCAACTCACATCGAGCAAGCCTCGACCCGGCTGCACATCCCCCCAGGAGATGTTTTCCTCTTTCATGGATGGATACAGCTATGCTTCGCCCACTCTTTGACTGGGATTCCATCATTTTTGCACACCCAGAGGGATCCCCAAGAACGGCCTGGATACTACGCCCAAGGGCTCTCCTACCGATACGGGCCAATGTCCCTGAGGGTTTTCAAGCAACAAGCCGATACAAGTCCCGCGTTGCAAATTTGGTCAGCGGTCGACGCTCATTTGTTGCTCCCATAACGGGTCACCATAGGAACGTTGTGTTTCGAACATGGTCAACAGTGTCCTGTATCTTCATGTCCACCCCGAGATGTCCCAGACATCGAGTGTAGTGATTCATTCTGCCCCATCCCGAGGTGACGAACTTTCCCCTGGGTGGTGCTAGCAATCGGGCCCACGGCCCTGATTTCCCGTAAGGGTGTACGGTGTGGTGTGGGACTACGTCCTCATTCACGTCGGGATAATGTACCATGCCGTACGGCCTCCCTTTACGAGGCCCAGCCTCAGGCCCCTTGGCCTCCTCGGGTCCCCAACCCTCGTTCTCATTGCAAGACGTTAAACTACAAGCTGGTCAGGACTTCCTGACCAATGCCTAACCATCAGGCCCCTTGGACTTTTCGGGCCACGACCCAGGTCCCCTCTTACCCAGGGTGTACGGCGTGGTGTGGGACTACGTCCTCATTCTCGTAGGGATAATGTACCATGCCGTACGACCTCCCTTTACGAGGCCCAGCCTCAGGCCCCTTGGCCTCCTCGGGTCCCCGACCCTCGTCCTCATTGCAAGACGTTAAACTACAAGCAGGCCAGGCCTTCCTGACCAATGCCTAACCATCAGGCCCCTTGGCCTTTTCTGGCCACAGCCCAAGTCCCCTCTTACCTAGGGTGTACGGTGTGGTGTGGGACTACGTCCTCATTCACTTCGGGATAATGTACCATGTCGTACGCCCTCCCTTTACGAGGCCCAGCCTCAGGCCCCATGGCCTCCTCGGGTCCCCGACCCTCGTCCTCATTGCAAGACGTTAAACTACAAGCAGGTCAGGCCTTCCTGACCAATGCCTAACCACCAGGCCCCTTGGCCTTTCTGGGCCACGGCCTAGGTCCTCTCTTATAGGAGTGTACGGTGTGGTGTGCGACTACGTCCTCAATCACGTCGGCCTCTCCGCGATACCACACGCCTCCCTTGTTTAGGGGTATATTACTCCCCTTCTCGTCCAGTATGATGTTAAACTACATCTAGAGAACTACTTGTGGCTTGATTCCCATCCTAACAGGATACATAGGACCACCTGAATGTCCAAGATTCGGGTCCATCCCCATCTCTCTGGAATCCTCATCCCATCTTGGCCCCTTGGCCTATCCTTCCTCCATGGGAGGATTATATGGTGTGGTGTGGGATTATGTCCTCATTAACGTCGGTCTCGTAATGACCACGCCATGTACCTCCCCCTACTAAGCTGTTTCATCGATCCCTTTTCGGCGGTTCACCAATGTGCTTAAGAGTACTCTGGCTTAGTACCCAGAACGCCATGCTTTACTCGGACACGTCCGCACCCGCTTTCCAGGATTTGTGTATCCCTGCATCAGGGCTTTCATCATCTTTCACACCCGGAAGGACCCCCAAGAACGGCCTGGATACAATGCCCAAGGGCTCTCCTACCGTTACGGGCCAACGCCCCCGAGGGTTTCGGACAACGAATCGATAAAATCCCGTGTTGCGAATACGGTCAGCGGTCGATGCTCGTTTGTTGTTCCCACCTCAGGCTAACGTGATATGGATGCTGTGTTTCCACCATGGTTAACAGTTTTCCTCTATCTCCACGCCAACCCATTAAGTCCAAAATGTCGGGTACATGATTCACACCCTTCATCACTTCATCATGTCCAAGTAGAGTCTCGGAACTCTTGGTACTTTTCCTCCGTGCATGTCTGCGTGTTGGGGGGACAAGCTGCGTCAAAGGTGTCCTTCGGGGCTCTCCACCGACTCCCCTTTTATGGAAGCCCCAAGTATTGCAATAAGGATCTTCCCCCTTTGTTTCCCACACCGATTTTATCTCACGTGGGCTTAGGAATCGGGTTGACACCTGTGCTTACTCGGGGAGTTGTCACCATCCACGGTCCGAGCTCTAAGACCATAAACTAAGATTCTCATTTGGAACTACGTTCATGACCCCTTTTCTTTGGGTCCAGCTTGAGTTTAGCTAATTCGCCTCTCGGGTCCTACCATTGGGACCCCGACCACGGGACCGCGTGGCGTAGTGTAGGATTACGTCCTCATTCACGTCGGGTTTGCAATAGCTGCACCATGTGCACCCCGTTCAGAGAGTTAGCCCTCCTATTCCTTGTCCTGCACGACATTAAAATGCACCCTTCAGAACTATGTGTGGCTTGATTCCCATCCTCATGGGATATGTAGGACCACCTGAATGTCTAGGATCCAGGTCCAGCCCCACCTCTTAGTGATCTCCTGATCTCCCAGTTACCTAGGCCACTTGGTCTATACCTCTCCAGGAGGGGGATATGTAGGTACAAGGTTTCAGGCACCATTCCCCCTTTCCCCGGGAATCTGCCATCCCTCGATCACCCTAAAAGTTGAGTCCCTTGACTCCTTGCAGCTATCAAACCATGTGTTAAGAGTATTCTGGTCTAGGACCAAGAGTGTCATATTCAACTTGATCAAGTTCCTTACACTTGTCAAGCTTCGTGTTCCCCTCCATTCAGGCTTCCATCACCTTTCACACCCGGAGGGACCTCCAATAACGGCATGGATACTATGACCAAGGGCTCTCCTACTGATACGGGCCAACGCCCCCGATAGTTTTGGACAACAAATCGATAGAATCCCGCGTTGCGAATACGGTCAGCAGTCGATGCTCATTTGTTTGTCCCCATTCCAGGCTAACGCGATAGGATGCTGTGTTGCGAACATGGTCAGCAGTAATCCTCTGTTGTCACGCCAGCCCCTTCAGTCCTCGAATGTTGGTTGCACGATTCACATCATTTTCCACCCCATCATGTCCAGGTAGAATCTCGACACTTTTGGCGCTATCCCTCAGTGCACCTTTGCATGTCAGGGGGACAAAGATGCAATACGGCGTCCTTCGGGGCTCCCATGGTCCGAGCTCTTAGACCATAAACTAAGATCCATTAAGAACTACGTGTGGCTTGATTCCCATCCTCATGGGATACGTAGGACTGCCCGGACGTCCTGTCTTTGGGTACATCCCATTTAGGGAGCCAGTTTCTCCCCCGGTTTCACCTTTTACCTCTATATAGGCCCCTCGGCCTAAGGTTTCCCTCTCCGAATGGCATACAATTTGATGTGGGATCATGTCTCCTTCAATTGTGTTTTATAAACACTGCGCGCATTCCCCTCCTAGCATCGTCTCTGCTACGTCTGCGCTGCATGACGATAAAATGCATGCTTGGTCCTATCATATGACCATAAACTGTGACATTATCGTCCTGGCCACACGATGAAAAACAGCACTGCATTGTGGTGACCTCGTTTTAGAGGACATCACGTTGGGTATTGGCCACGTGCCATGCCATTTGTCAATGCCCATCACATCTTGATCCTTGTGGTGACATCACGACCTACTATTCTAGGCCTGTCGCTTCACAAAAAAAAAACCATTTACCTTAAAGAACAAACAAGATTTATCAAATTCCGCTTCTTTTAGTGCAACGGCCACGCCCGCACTCCCCTTTTCCCTGGAACTGGTATCTTACCATGTCACCATTCAGAACTACGTATGGATTGATTCTCATCCTTATGAGATACGTAGGATCGCCCGAGCACTTCCCCACGGGCCCAGCCTAACCTTTGTGTTCGGTCTCTCGACTCGAGCATTTCCCCAGAGAACGCATGGTAAGTAGGGCTTAGTTCCTCCTTCACGTTGAGTTTTTTTGCCATGCGTCCCTTTCTCCCTTTGCCCATTTATGGTCTAAGGGCCATCAAGAACTACGTAAGGCTTGATTCTC
Organism: Viscum album; assembly: GCA_963277665.1. Classification (NCBI taxonomy): domain Eukaryota; kingdom Viridiplantae; phylum Streptophyta; class Magnoliopsida; order Santalales; family Viscaceae; genus Viscum; species Viscum album. The sequence goes on from OY728126.1 coordinate 1,571,875,779, forward strand.
ATCCCTATGAGATACGTAGGAGCGCCCGAGCACTTCCCCGCAGGCCCAGTCTAACTTTTCGTGGTCCGAATTCTACGACCCTAAACTAAGATCTCCCCAAGGGAAAGGAATCTGCTCCCTCTCTCTAATAAGTTTTGTTGTCGTATTCAGATGTGTTTCGACAAAGAACCCAAAGTGTGGGACTTTCATACGGACATTCCCTTCGTCCCGCGACCAAGCTTCGTGAGCTCGCTATTTGGATCCTCATCCTCTTCCACATCCAAAAGGACCCCCGGACAACATGGATGCTAGGCTTAAGGGCTATCCATGAATGCTGGACCTAAGGGCCCTTCAATCGTTTCGAGACAACATCCCTATGGATATTTGACAACATTTGTGACATGGTCCCATGTTTCGAACATGGTCAACGGTCGACCCTCATTTGTCTGTCCCCATTCTAGGCTAACGCGACAGGATACTGCGTTGCGAATACGGTCAGCAGTTACCATCCGTCGTCACGCCGCCATCATCATGATATGAATCTCGAGCACCATGATTCACACATTTCTACTTCCTCACGTTCAAGTAGAATTCCATCATACTCGGCTCTTTATCTTCGTGCATCTAGGTGCGCTAAATGATCGTGTTAGTGTCATTGGGCCGGTATCCACCGAGCGTCCCTTTTCCCTAACCTGCCCCTCTCTGTGTCGGGAAATTACCACCACTACTACATGTTTCCCACACTGAGCATGACTCACGCGGGCTTAGTAGTTTTGGCGGGATGTGTACCAACACAGTCGGGCTACTCATCATCCTGCATGACGTTAAAATGCGCTTCCAGAACTACGTATGGCTTGATTCCCATCCTCATGGGGTACGTAGGAACGCCCGACCACTCTGCTTCGGGCCCATCCCAATCCTCACTCTTGGCCCCTCGACCTGAAGAGTTTCCTCCGGGGGTATGTGGTGTGATTTGGACTCCAAGTCCTCATTCACGTCAGTTTCATATCTACCGCGCCACACACTTACTTCCCTTTTATTCCACGTCCTATCGTATGATGTTAAACTACAGGAGTCTATGTGTCCTCAACGCATGACATTAAATTGCGGTTCTACCCTAAACAAGTTCAGGATGCCCCACGATCCCACTGGGAAGTGACATACCCCCCTTTCCAGAGAGGCCCTGTCCCAAAGAAGGAATGATCCATGATCAAACCAATGGGCCCATATGGCATAGTCCCACCACGGTGGTGTAATTACATGAGTGTTGGATTCTATTTGGAAAAACCATCACCCCATATTCCACGCCTTGCATGCCCCTTATGCGGACCCTTGTCCCCTTTCATGTCTGAAGGGACCCCCTAACGGCCTGGTCTCATGCCGAATCGGCTCACCTGCCGTCCTGGGCCAACGTCCCGGAAGACTGGTCATGTTTGGAAGGACCCCCTAACAGTATGGATGCTCGACCTATGGTCTGCCTACTGTCCTAGACCAACGTCCTGAAGGATTGATCGACAACATTTGTGACATGGTCCCGTGTTTTGAACATGGTCAATGGTCGACCCTCATTTGTTGTCCCCATTACAGGCTAACGCAGTAAGGATACCGCTTCTCCTCCAAGGTTAACAGTTGTCCCTTATTGTCACGCTATCTCCATAGTGTTCCGGATTTTGGGTATCGTGATTAACACCTCCCACTTCCCTCTATTTGGATTGATTCTAACGCCCCTGGCGTTACCCCACTCGTGCACTAGAGCAGGGTTGGAAAAGCAGGTCGGCTATTTAGAGATCCATGCTCTCCAGCCGTGAACCCTCTCTCTTTCAAGATACCCCCAAATGGTGATTGATGTCCCATGTCGATCCCCTCTCACATTCTGTTGTTTTAAACTCTCGTACAGAAGATCCTATTATCTCTTGTTTCCTGCACCGAGCATAGCTCACGCAGGCTTAGAGATTTAGTTGATTTTATCCTCAAAGCGATCGAGGTACAATGGACCCCAATGCACGCATTTTCCTCAGTCGTTTCCTCAGAATGCGGTCCGCCTCGCCTTTCTCGTCCTCATGGGACCCCGTTCTTAGGGGTGGCTTTTGTAGACCCCGGAAAATGCATTCCTGAAATTTTCCAAATGCTTCCATACACAATACAAGATCGTAGGACTTTTTTTAAGCTTCTATTTGGTAGGTCGTAGGGCCCAAACTAAGTTACGGATTAGGAGTTATGGACGTTTGAAGTTTGGCTGGAAATCTGGTTCGCGAAGCCCATTCGCGAAGCCCCCCTCCGTGATCGCCGAGCGCCACCGCGAAGTAATGAGGCGAGAGGCTCTGCGAACCCGTTTGACGTTCGTGATGCTCCGTGAAGACCCCTCGCGAAGACCCCTCGCGAAGCACCGATGCGAAGCACCCGAGCATCGCGGTCCCGCAAAGCTCCGGAGGCGGTAAATCTCTGCGAACGCATTTGACGTTCGCGAGCCCGCCGCGAAGTTCCGGAGGCGGTACCTCTCCACGAACGAATTTGACGTTCGCGAGCACGCTGCGAACCTCCTGAGGCGGCGCGGAAGTTCTGCTTCGCGGCACCCCTTGCCTATAAATACCCAGCTCACCCCCCTTCTCAGGAGGACGGCCACGGCCACAGCCACTTCGCCCCTTGGGCGGCCGAGCGGAGCTCCGCTCTGCAACTCCGCGAGGCCATGCTCCGTGAGCAGCTTCCTTCGTGTTGCTGCTCCACGAGCCGAGGCTCCGCGAGGCCCTGCTTTGCTAGCCCATGCTCCGCGATGCTGCTCCGTGAGACCCCTTTCCCCCGCACGAGCCCATGCTCCACGATGCTGCCCCGCGAGACCAAGCTCCGCGAGACCCCTTTGCTCCACGAGAGCCCTATGCTCCGCGATGCTGCTCCGTGAGCCCAAGCTCCGCGAGACCCCTTTGCTCCACGAGAGACATTTGCTCCACGAGTCAATGCTCCGCGATGCTAATTCGCGAAGACCTATCCTTCACGAGAATCCTACCTTCGCGCCCACCGGTCCATACCGCGGGGGCTGCACCCCCGCACCCTCGCTCGGGGTCAGTGCCGGCCCTCCAGGCCCGTCCATTCGCTATTGTCACAGACCCCCATGAAAAATGGACAGTCGCACCGTGAACTTTTCGGGCCGGGATGCCGGGATTTTCCATTGCACCCTTATGCGCTCCCACCTTCAACCTATGGAATACCATGATTTGATACACTCCTCCACACACCATGAAACACCTCGAGTTGATGTATTCTTCTTGGTTTGTTTCATATGGCGTGAGTTGAGGTTCTCATCATCAGTTCCCCGAGTACCTTGAGTCGAACCATTCCTCAGGAAACTCCTCCAAACCCAATCACTTGGCTCCTATGCCAGGTTGAACCAGAAAGGGCCGCCTTTGCGTAAGTCCCAACACCAACCATTTCTAGGCACCTTCTACCTAACAGTCCTACCTACATGACTCTAAACTGTAGTATTCTCCATATGTTCCACACATAGGATGCCTCTTGCCCTATACGAGAGATGCCATATGCTCCAAGCATGAGATGCCAATAGTCCTTTCTACAAGACTCTAAACTGTAGTAATCCCTATCTAACAAATGATAGGATGACCCTTGCTCCAAGCAAGAGATGCCTTATGCTCCTAGCATGAGATTCCAATAGTCCTACCTACATGACTCTAAACTGTAGTATTCTCCCTATGTTCCACACATAGGATGCCTCTTGCCCTATACGAGAGATGCCTTATGCTCCAACCATGAGATGCCAATAGTTCTATCTACAAGACAATAAACTGTAGTACTCCCTATATAAGAAAAGATAGGATGCCTCTCGCCCTATACGAGAGATGCCTCATGCTCCAAGCATGAGATGCTAACAGTCCTATCTACATGACTATAAACTGTAGTGATCTCCCTATGTTCCGAACACAGGATGCCTTTTGCACTAAATAAGAGATGCCTCATGCTCCAAGCGTAAGATGATCAATGCCATGATTACAGTGGCATGATTCCAACGCCCCTTGGCATTATCCCTCTTGTGCACCAGTGCATAAGTGAAGGCCTCAACTCACCAGTGAGTTGGGATGCCCTCATGGCCTGAAAAGAGGAAGACATTACGGGCAGCTCCTTTGCGTAATCCCCACTCACCAGTGCCACTCCATAGCGGCACCCGGGCAGCTCCTTTGCGTAATCCCCATTTACCAGTGCCACTCCATAGCGGCACCCAGGAATCTCCTTTGCGTAAGCCCCATTCACCATTGTCGCTCCATAGTGGCACCCGGGCAGCTTCTTGCGTAAGCCCCATTTACCATTGCCCCTCCATAGCGGCACCCGGGCAGCTTCTTGCGTAAGCCCCATTCACCAGTGCCGCTCCTTAGTGACACCCGAGAAGCTTCCCAGTGTAAGCCCCATTCACCATTGCCACTCCATAGCGGCACCCGGGCAACTCCTTTGCGTAAGCCCCATTCACCAGTGCCACTCCATAGCGGCACCCAAGCAACTTCTTGCGTAAGCCCCATTCACCAGTGCCGCTCCATAGCGGCACCCGGGATGCTTCCTAGCATAAGCCACATTCACCAGTGCCTCTCCTTAGCGACACCCAGGTAGCTTCTTAGCGTAAGCCCCATTCACCAGTGCCGCTCCATAGCGGCACCCGGGCACTTCCTAGCGTAATCCCCATTCACCAGTGCCGCTCCTTAGCGACACCCGGGCATCTTCTTGCGTAAGCCCCATTTACCATTGCCACTCCATAGCGGCACCCGGGCAGCTCCTTTGCGTAAGCCCCATTCACCAGTGCCGCTCCTTAGCGACACCCGGGAAGCTTCCTAGTGTAAGCCCCATTCACCAGTGCCGCTCCATAGCGGCACCCGGGAAGCTTCCTAGCGTAAGCCCCATTCACCAGTGCCGCTCCTTAGCGACACCTGGGAAGCTTCCTAGCGTAAGCGTAAGCCCCATTCACCAGTTCCGCTCCTTAGCGACACTCGGGCAGCTTCCTAGCGTAAGCCCCATTCACCAGTGCCGCTCCATAGTGGCACCTGGGAAGCTTCCTAGCGTAAGCCCCATCCACTGTTGTGATCCCAATCAGCGGTAAGCCGTTGTGATCCTATTCAGCGGTAAGCTGTTGACATCCTCATCCAGCGGTAAGCCGTTGTGACCCCATTTAGCAGCAAGCTGTTGACATCCTCATCCAGCGGTAAGCCGTTGTGATCCTATTCAGCTGTAAGCCGTTGACATCCTCATCCAGTGGTAAGCCGTTGTGACCCCATTTAGCGGCAAGCCATTGACATCCTCATCCAGCGGTAAGCCGTTGTGATCCTATTCAGTGGTAAGCCGTTGACATACTCATCCAGCGGTAAGCCGTTGTGACCCCATTTAGCGGCAAGCCGTTGACATCCTCATCCAGCGGTAAGCCGTTGTGATCCTATTCAGCGGTAAGCCGTTGACATCCTCATCCAGCAGTAAGCCGTTGTGACCCCATTTAGCGGTATGCCGTTCACATCCTTATCCAGCGGTAAGCCGTTCACACCCAATCCAACGGTAAGACACTGAAACCCCCAATCCGCGGTAAGCCGTCATCAGAAGAACTATGTGGTCTTTGATCCATGTCAAGGCATGGTACATAGGAAGCCTCTTCAAGGATCAAGCCCGAAACCATCATCATCCTTTTCTTTGGGCCTCCATCCTAGAGTAAGTCCTAGCCCCATGGGCCGCCTAATGCGTAAGCCCCTCTTCGCTTCTCACGGACGCATCCTTCGCGACGTGATCGTCAGGTCCTTGCAACCTCTTGTTTCTCACACCGAGCATGACTCACGTGGGCTTAGAGTGAGCACCGACCCTGACACCCATTCCCAACGAACTACGAGGACTTTGATCCATGTCAATCCATGGTACGTAGGAAGCCTCCATGATGTTCAAGCCTACCCTTCATTTATTTATGTCGGGTCTCATTCTCGTCTAGCATGACGTTAAACTGCATTCCGGTCCAATGGAAAGCCATTGCGACCCATCTAACGAACTACGAGGACTTTGATCCATGTCAAGGCATGGTACATAGGAAGCCTCCATGAGGTTCAAGCCTACCCGTCATTTATTCAAGTCGGGTCTCATTCCCGTCCAGCACGACGTTAAACTGCATTCCGGTCCAATGGAAAGCCATTGCGACCCATCCAGCGAACTACGAGGACTTTGATCCAAATCAAGTAATGGTACGTAGGAAGCCTCAATGAGGTTCAAGCCACATTGCTCGGACGTTCCTTCACGTCGAGTTTCGCCCCCGTCCAACATGACATTAAACTGCATGCCCTCGTCCAGCATGACGTTAAACTGTATGCCCCTCCCTTTGTCCTGCATGACATTAAAATGCACACCCATCGCCACCTGAACTACGAGGTCTTTGATCCATGTCAAGGCATGGTACGTAGGAAGCCTTCTAGAGGTTCAAGCCCACCACCCATTGGACCAAGGTCCACTTTCACATCGGTACGCCAACAAAGCCCCATTTGAACTTTGAGGTCTTTGATCCATGTCAAGGCGTGGTACGTAGGAAGCCTCCACGAGGTTCAAGCCCAACCATCATCCAATTCACGTCATGTTCCACCTACGTCCCGCATGACGTTCAACTGCAATTCCAGTCCGACGGCAAGCCGTTGTGACTAACCCAAACTACGATGTCTTTGATCCATGTCAAGGCATGGTACGTAGGAAGCCTCTACGAGGTTCAAACCCACCATCCGGTCGTTCCGACCTCATTCATGTCATTTCACCCCCGTCCAACATGACGTTAAACTGTAATCCACAACCCGAACTACGAGGACTTTGATCCATGTCAAGGAATGGTACGTAGGAATCCTCCCAGAGGTTTAAGCCCATCTCCCATCGGACCAAGGTCCATCATTTACGTTAGTTCGCCGACACCCACCGCCCGTTGTTTATTCACGTCAGGGTTCACTATCGTCCCACACGACGTTAAACTGTATTCCATCAGTCCTTTGAACTACGAGGACTTTGATCCATGTCAAGGAATGGTACGTAGGAAACCTTCCCAAGGTTCAAGCCCACCATTAGTGGACCCACGGATCTACTTTCTCGTCGGATCACCGATGAAACCCTTTGAACAACGGGGTCTTTGATCCATGTCAAGGTATGGTACGTAGGAAGCCTTCCAGAGGCTCAAGCCCACCACTCATTGGGACAAGGTCCACCTTCACGTCGGTACGCTGACGATGCCCATCAGACCAAGGTCCACCTTCACGTTGGTTCGCTAACGACATTCATCGGACCAAGGTCCACCTTCGCATTGGTTCGCTGATGACATTCATCGGGCCAAGGTCCACCTTCACATCGGTTTACCGGCACCATCCCGAACTACGTGGACTTTGATTCCCTGCCATGGGGATACGTAGGAAGCCTCTTCAAGGCTCAAGCCCAACTTCACCGTCACTCCTGCGATGGTCCCATTTCACTCCCCCTCTACTTCATTCATCCATCCATCAACCATCCTGATTCTCACACGGGCCGCCACATCTCGGTGGGATCATGCCATCCACCTCCTCACAGCTCCTAGCAGCGCATGGGCCGCTTTCCACGTGTAAGCCCCATCATATCTCCGGGTCGTTGTCCTCTGCGTACACCCCGATTCATCACCCCTTCAAACTACGTGGGTTTTGACCCCTTTACTCTACACAGGGTACGTAGGAAACCTCCAAGAGGATCAATCCCAACCAGTGGTAATCCATGGTGTCCCCCATCCTGGGGTGCACTTCCCTTGATCCGCCCTCAGTGGTGTTCAGATCAGCCATTACGGTGTAACATCTCCCCTCTAGGGAGTGCACCACCTCGGATCCATCCTCATTGGGCGTTCTGATCCATCCCCTTGGTAAACCTTCCAGGTGTTCCCTCCCATTCCATCTCCGTAAGACGTTAAACTCACGGACTACCACGTGATAATCATGAGATGCCTGAGGAAAACCTCAGATGGAACACCTTTGGCGTAATCGTCTTCGCAAGACGTTAAACATGCGGCATACCCTGTGTTAAACACGGGAAGCTAAGGAAAACCTCAGATACATGCCTTGGGTCATGCACCCTTGAAATTCCCTCTTATGAGGAAGAATACAGGTTCCCCTATGTCCACACACCCAGAGATTCCCCGACATTCCTGATATTTCCGTCTACTCCGACCGAAGGTCGCTACCATGTCAAGACCCTATGGAAAGTCTTGACGGAAGTAGTGTAATTAACCAGCGTCCATGACGATATGGAACCAGGAATGAGATTCACAAACAACATATTAAATCTATGAGGGAGACCCGGACTAGGTGATGAGTTCTGAGGAGGAATCCCCAGAAGGATGAACCGACATCCCATCATCCCGTTTTGATCAAGGAGCAGACGTCCCTGAACAAGGAGCGAATGCCGCCCGCATTTGGAAAGTGGTAATGCGAGGCAACAGCTGCGCGTCCTCCACAGATGGATGCGCGCGCCCCGACGAAAGCGTCGGAAACAACCATCAATAAATACCAATACATCATAATTTTGAATACCTAATAAATAGGTACATAAATCATTGTAATTCATTCGTAATCTTCTAACCAAGAGTTTTTGTTTTATTCCACAATACTTCCTTCCTAATATTATATAGGTGAATCATATTTTAAATTCCATCAATATCAATCAAATAGTATTTTATTTTAAGTGTAAGTGCTAAAATAATGCATACCTCCTATATAATACTCATATATTTTTAATCTTGATCTATATTAGAAATAAATTATGTAAACATTTATTCACAAGACCCTATTGATCCTTCTCTTATGATTCCATCCTCTTAATATTTTAGTTGTTAAATTATTTCATGATGCCCTCTTTATCCACATGTAAAACATCTTCCTATTCCATTAATAAACTTCTCCAAGTTCCTCGTATAACATCCTTGATATATAATATGTGGAATACTTTTATTTTCATGGTTCCTATCACCAAAAGTACCATGAAAATCTATATTTATCTTATTTGATATGTCAAAAAATTCATCTAGGTTGAGATTGTTAATCTTGATATGAGATAGCTAGTTAGGAATGATCATATCTTTTCATATTCCTAATCCAAGATAATTCATTTGATCAAAAGGAAAATCATTTCATTTCCTACCAAATTTACCATTAACAAGTTTATATATGGTTCTATTGATTGACTGAAACAAAAATTAATAGTATAATTATTAATAATCATAGTTCGAAATCATATATTTATGAAAATTATTTAGAGGATGTCTAAATATTGACACATTCTCTTCAATCTATGACTCTAAAGGTTTGAACTAGGAATTCCATATTAATTATTGATTGAAATCCTTTGTAATGTTTAATAAATAAAATTAGAGTTTACATATGAATATCCCTAATAATTGTCAAACTATGTGTGTAGTAAGGACCCATTCAGTATGCACTATAATGATAAATGAGATATACTCGTACAACTCTTTTCAAAATCATTACCCTTTGATTCCTTTATTCAAAATCCATGTCCACTTATTGTATCTAAATTTGTATGAATTTATAAGAAAACACATAATCGATACCTCATCAAAACTTCTTTGATTTTATCCTACAATAATACATATTCTCAAACACTATCAGAGGGTTATGTTCCTTAATCAATCTATTTTCCACGGTTTCTAACAAACATCCTCTAATACCAATTGTAACAACCCAAACTCTAGTAACACAGACCCAATGAGTGATGTATTACATTGGAAAATGAAATAAGGGACCTCATCCTAAAGTACTAAATCATTTTAGTATTCTGGGAGAACCAAATATAAAATTTATCCCCATTTTACATTGTAAATAAAATATAAAATATTGTGATAGTAAAGATCCTACATTATTAAACTAATTCTATGATTCCTTTAACATATCATTTGGAAATAAAAAAAGGATTATTTTAAATTATTAGCATGAGTTTTGTACAAATAAAGATATCATGAGTAAATAAGGCATATTAACAAACGTAAGGTAAATAACAAAAACATATGCTAATTAATCAATAATTTGAGCATGAAATGAATCCATGTATAATATCAATGAAATAATTTCTCAGATAATAATATATTAATTATCAATGAATGAAATTCATAATAGTACACATCATGATCTTAGAAATAATGATATCATTACCACAAAGGCATTTTTAAAAGATATTGTAAACTATGGATTGGTATACAAGAAAATTCCATTTAATCATGATATCCAACCGTATTGTCACATTAGACATGTTGATGTATCATGGGGATATATAATTTAGGCCCCCACCCATCACTGCATGTATGATTCATTTATCATATATTGAGTACTCAATTTAATTCATAATAAATATTCCTTATAAAAAAATATTAATATTGTTTAGGGGTTACAAAATATCCAGATTTCCCTAATCAATCAAATAACTTTCATAGTAAAACACCATATATATACATAGTATATATTTTATAAAATAAACATATTCATGATAAAAATAATATGTATATTTAATATAAATGTAATTTATAATGAAATATGGTCACAATTAAGTGAATGTATCTAGATAAATTTAATAACCACAAAATTAATAATAGATAAAATTAAACCATAAATTCTTAAAAAAATACCGGTTTTTAAATAATATCATGTCTTTTATTGAAAAAAATAAAATGAATTAGAAATATTAAAATATGTTTCCATTTAATAATATTATTTTTATGACCTATTAAAACATGTATAATAAGCTAAATAGAATAAAACTTTTATGGAAGTGGTCAAATATATTAATGTTGTATTTGTTAAATAAACATTCTTTTTGACTTATTATAAGGAAAATTGAAAATAAACATTTCTTAAAACATTAGAAATATTACTTACAAACCTTATAAAAAGTCAATCATAACATAAAATGATTTTAATAAATCATCTGAGTAAAAAAAATTTCTTTTATAAAATAAAATTGAAAAGTATGGACATGGAAACAAATATACGTGATCAAAAACAGAAATAATATTGCCTTTTATTTCAAACATATCGTTTCTTGATTAATGTTACCATGAGAGGAAAGTTCTATGAAAACAAAGAAATCTACTTAAATATATTGAGGATAATAAAATGTAGTAATTTTATGAATGATATATAAAAATATTCCTTCAATGAAAATTATAAGCAATCTAAAAAAATGATGTTGTAAAGCACAATCTTACAACTTTGGTAACTTTTACATTGTAACCACTTAAAGTGTAAACATGAATTGAAAATTTAATCAGAATGAATAAATTTAGATTCATTTTAAATATAAAAAATAGGTATTATATGCACCACATAAAAGAAAATAGGTTTATAATATTAAATATCTATTAATGGAGTATAAATTTAGGTGAAACTTCTTACAACGACCATGTCATAGAAGTGAAAATTAATCAATTAAGTGATTTTTCATAACAAAATTAAATCCACACAAAACATGTGTAAATGAAACATAATAAAATTAGAGTCCATTTCCTATATAATTATTTAATAACATAGTCAATAAAGTATATGTATAGGCTAATTAATTTAAAATTGAGCTGAGAAACCCCTTACCTCTTGTTTTTTCTTAGTTGAAAATTATTTAACCTCCTATATAATATATATATATATTTATTATAATTTCGCAATAGTTCCATAAATATATATAATATCATATAAAACCCTCTTATAACATAGTTTTACCCATTCATTACAATCTTTCATTATTATCATTGTTTCTGGTGTTAACTACTTAGTTTTCACATGTATGTTTCATCATAGTTGTTGTGGTTCATACAAAGTGGTCATAGTTTCATCATATATATAATTATATTAATGTTATTAAGATAATATATAGTTATTAGATACATTTTTTGATCAATTTTTATTTGTGGATATGAAAAACTAATCACATATCTTCATGGAGGTGATAATCCAAACGTATGCATGAGAGGAAATATAAATTTTTAATCGGTGGAAGGGTTAAGAAGTACATGATATATTTAATTTTAAGAATCATAATTATGTCATAATTATGATATATATGTTTTATTTCCATCATTATAACCTTACATATGAGGAGGCGGTAGAAAACAAATTACATCAGTTCGTGAGGTGTCAATCCACCGTACATAAGAGTGATGATTTTATATCCCATTTGGATGTAGAAGGAGATGGATAAATATTATTCCTCAAAAATAAGATATATTTATATTGTATATACTTGTTTTGTTATATTTTAATGGTTCGTACATAAATGAATGTTGTTAAATTTGAAGAAAAATGAAAGTGATCGACTAATAGGATTACCTTTTTTTTGAAAATAGTCCTTTTGATATCCTCTAAAGGATCCCAGGGTTGGGTTCTTTGGGATGAAAATAACCTTTATATAACATAAAATGTTTTTTGGTATACATTTTTATTAGGTCTGGCCAAACTAAATGTCTCCAGAGGTGTGGGGAATTGAGGGGAGGAGGTTACTTTTGTAATTTAGTTGATTTGTGCACATTTATTTTTTTAGAGTTTTAAAATATTATTAAGATACTTTCATAGAAAAAATGATTCAAAATTATTTATATTCAAAGGTGATAAGGCTATGGTTTTAATAAAGCCAAAAAATAGTATTTAGAGAATATTATAGGTCATCTTAATCGTAATCTTTTTATATTAACCCCAACTAAATTTGTTTTAACCATAATTGTGGTAAATGGATTTTACCTTTTTTTACAATTCATTATGACCATCGAACATAATATTTTTGTAGTGAAAAATAAATATTTCTATGGTATAGGGTATGTATAAGATGTTTACTATGATAGAACCAATTTATGTGATATATTAAAATCATTCATGAAATAATATTTGTATGTATCTAGTCTATAAAGGCACTAAAACATTATAGTCCTCAAGAACGTATTATAGTGAAATGTATTAAAGATTCATATGAAATGATGCCATATTAATGTATAAAAGGATTTATTTCATTCAATTTCAATCAAAAATGGTTTTATTTAGTTTTTGATACTAGGATTAGAGATCTTTGGTGAAAAACCTAAGGAAAACCATAAGATAAATTTTTATTTTTTTGGTATGGTAGAGATTATGGGATTTCCTAGTAATAAGTACTTGTCTAGATAATAAAAGTAGATGGGGTTTTAATATAGATAAATATAAGGTTAATAACCTCAAAAATAGTTAGTAAATTATATCTCATCAATCATTCTGGTACATGGTGGATGGGCCCTTAGCATGCACAAGTTTTGACACTCTAAGTGTATATTCATGGTCTAACACACATTTTCCTCATGAAACATTATGAAGGATTTTAATTGATGACATTCAAGGATGGAATATTTTAATCCTAAGGTTTCATAGATTGAAAAAAATGTGTCATGAATAATACATCCTATAATTATTTTCATGATTATGTATTTTCCCACTAATATTATTATAGATCACACTATGATTCATGATTTTAGTCAGTGGATGAAACCCAAAGGAACCATGTTAATGCTATATATGACCGAAAATGTAATGATTTTCCTCATGAGAAACCAAATTATATCATATCTAGAATGAAAAATAATATTACCATGATTATGTGACTTTCAAAAGCTATGAATCATGTTATGATTCCAAATAATTAAAGGGGGGAATAATGTTATGTTGAATCCTTCATGAGGTAGTATGCACCATAATTTAGTGGCTTCAGTGACCCAATGGTTGCTGAGAAATAGATTAATACTAATGAAAATATATTTTCTGTTATCTAGTGTCCAATACATGAAAAATAATTTGGATGGAGAATCAGATTAATATTGAACTCGTATCAATAACATGAGGAAATAAGAAGAAACTGTCTCTATGGAGTGAGATGATTTTAGAAGTATACTTTTCAATAATAAATTCATCATATTATTTATACGAAAAAATTGAGAAGGAATTACTTTATCTATATCACCAGGATGAGTAACTTATTAGTACCTATGAAGAAAAGTTTAAAATAAGTATGATTTATTATTTTAGTATTATCATCCAACCTAAAATTAATATTGATATATTAGTCAGTGGATTAATAACAATTATATGAAGTGAATTATCTATAAGGTACTTCAATATCTTTGAATAAATCATCCAATTTAATATAAATATTTAATTGGTGATTAGAGTTAACCATAAATATCATGGTGCTAATAAGAAAATAATGTTTTTATTAAAAGGAAATTCTAATAAAAAAAATAATTGTGAGAAAAAGACGAGATTTATTTTTTACTCAAAATGTTGAAGTAAACAGGGACTAAATTGTAACACCCCAAGCTTCCACTGTACGTTTCCCTTCGAATAATGCAATAGCGTGTGTTGTACGCAACCTCGAGCTCTAACACACACCACAACTAATTAAACTAGCCATTGTGAATAATAATACCTACTTTTTGAAATTTTATAAATTTTATTTATCAAAATGGACTTCATTTTTGGATTCAAAATATTGAAATTAGCCTATGTTGAATTTTTGGTATTTTTCTGAAAACTTCTAAATTTTTATGAATTGTGAAAAATACTTAAAAACAACTTTTTTAATCAAGATAATTTTTAGTGATAAATTATAATATTTAGTGGTTTTAAAGTATAATTATAATATATTTTTACCATTTTATCCAATTGTGGTCATTAGAATTAATTTAACATTGAAATTGGACATAAACAATTACCAAACTTTTGATATAAATTGTTTCTTAAAAACATGCTATTTGTTGTAACAGCGGGAATTAATTATAAAATTAATTAATAAAACTTATATGTTTGGAATTTTGTAAAATAGACATCATTTTTGAATTCGGAATATCAATTATAGCCTAGGGTGAAATTTTGGCCTTATTCTGAAAAACTTCAATTTTTGATGAATAGTGAAACCACTAAGTGGTTGTTAAAAACTGATTTTTCGTTAAAATGAAATATTACCACTTCTGTGATTTGATTTTTAAAAATCCTACATACATGGTTGTCATTAAGAAGTAAAATGTGGTTCAATGAGATTAAAATAATTTTTTGGTGAATAGTAACTTTTAAGTTCTTAATCGCGATTAGAGGTAATTATTGTAGTTTAAGGTACAAATAATGTTTTAATAATATGAGATGAGCATGAAACTTGTCCTACTCCTATTGGATGAGTCATGGACGACCAAGACAACCCATGGGTCAACTTGGGGACCCCATGGAGCCACTTTAGTTGGAAAATGACAATAATATGTATTTATTTAATGTTAAAATTAAATTGACACAAACATGAGTTATTTTACTAAAACAGTTTTTACGTGGTGTTACAAAAGTCCAAATTTTGACTATAAATATTTATTAGAAAGCTAAAAAGATTTCCTACATCATAGTATTTTTTTTATAATTTTTAGACATTAAATAAATTAAATTATGTATGACATCATTATGATGCAGCGATGACCCCATTATTTAACGATTTAAATAAAATAAGAAGATAATCCAAGGCTTACACTTGTCCAAAGCCTATTGGATGAGGATATTTAGAAACCTTATCACCATATACTAGAATTATATAAGTGTGGGACCTTTAGAATCCGAAAATCATTGTGAAATAATGTAACATTTCAATCTTTCCAAAAGTGCCCCTCCTCTCCTCTTATAAAAGGCCCCCACCTCTACCAACTTATTCACACTTCCAAGCCTTTTGGTTCGGCCAACCCCTGCCCAAATACTCTCCCAACTTCTCTCCCTTCATCCTAGAAGCTTTACTTTAGTCATAAAGCCATCCTAAGGAGTCCTTTTGATCAAATCAAAAGGAAGAACCCGAAGAAGAGGTAACATTTTCATCACCCTCTTTCAAGTTTCTTTCTTCTTCCACTCCCTCTTTGTTTATTATTTCAATTCTAAAATTATAACTCCAGTATCTTCTATATACTGTGATGTTATTATAAATATGGAACAACCATATTCAGTATTCTACCTATCATTTGAATGACATGTCACCATACGTGCGTACGTACGGCTTACCGTCGCCACATCGTGGTGTAATTGTTATTCAATATATTATTATTTAGATGGGTATAATAATGATATGTAATTCATGTAAATAATAAAGATAACATGATAATGATTCTTTATATATGATATACTATCCAATTTTATATTATTTAAATATCAAAATAATGATATTGTCGCTCGTGCGTACGTACGGACTACCGTCTCCACGAACGCGATGAGATTCATTCTCCGTCGTATCCATTCAAGTATAATTATCATTTTATTATTTAAAAATAATGTTTAAGGACATGATATCATTCTGGATATGAATAAGATACAACCTATCCATGAAAAACATGACTTACGTAACAAAACATATAAAAGAAAATGAGTAAGTTAACACCCGAAACAACGATAAATCTAAGATATTGTTAACAAAGCAATGTTAAAAGATCATATATGATATCATATGAATGTATATAATTCTTGTATAATTTAATAACAATTATTTCACCATTATACAGGAGGTTAACCTACCCCAACCAATGAAAAGTACAAGGTAAGGATTTACTTCACAACCTCTTCATTATCCAAGGTTGTTTATACATAATTATCTACTGGGACCTCGTTATCATCCACATCCATGTTTCTTAAAAATGTCATTCAAAACATTTTTACTATTAAATGGAAAATGGGATAAAGTCATTTATACCCTTATACTTTTTTGAAAGGAATCTTACCGTCGTTTTCCAAACAATGTACTTTTTGACCTTTTTGACAAATTTAAGGTAAGAATGTTTTTTTTACTTATACGGCGGGTGCGGCTATTTTTCGCCATTATAACTTCGTCGAAGCTTCCCTAACAAGCTTATAAGAATATTTTCAAAGTAAATGTATTATTTTATAAATATGGGACTTTTAAATGATTTCAAAAAGGAGAGATATTTCTTTCAAATAGCTTTGATTTCATCCATGTCAACATCCTTTGATGGGTTTTAAGTTTAATTGAAATTGATTTATGATACCAAACCTCCATTGAACATTTTGTGAAATACTTGACTATGGATGTGTTATTTTATACCATCCATAGTTTATGGAGAAATTGTTGACATTTCGTATGCTAGTTTTAATACGAATATTTATGTTATGTTTAAACCTATTCATATGAGGAATGTATTGGACTTAATATGTGACGGGTGGAACCCACTATAGCTCCTCGATGCATCGGTAGGTCTCATGAGACAACTAGACGTGGAATTGGCTGAGGCCCTTTCCCAATTTGATTTATGGTTTTGGCCGAGGCCTTAATCATTTTAGACGTCTTGGCCGAGGCCTTGACAAAATGTTTCAGAATGTCTGGCATTATACATTCTCTCATTATGAAAGTTGTTATTGATATTTCATGTGATTATTCGTCTAGTAGAATATCCATGTGAGTAAGTAATGGCATTATCTTATTTTACTTTTTCCATATTATGCTGAAGTTCAAGTTCAATAAGGCTTTTGTTTTAGTTGTACATTGACTTAAATGATTATGTTTTCTTATAAAAGCTTCCGCAATATTGTTATCCCTACTGAGCATCTGAGCTCACCCATTTCAATGTTTTAATATTTTCCAGGATGTGAAGAAGTGTATTATGACTGACTTGCAAGAATAGTCAGTGAGGATATGAGTGTGGACTATGAAGACCATGTTATTGTAGTTTGTTTACTTTTTGATGTAATGAAAGACTTATGAATGTATCTAGTGTTTCCAAGGCTACTAAACTAATCGGTCTTTCGAGACTTGATCTTTTGTGATCATGCCAATGTTACGAAGTAATGCACCGACTCTGGGTAGCTGGGGTCGGGGCGTTACAGTTGGTATCAGAGGCAGTTTAGTACTAACCTTGGAAGCTAGATTTAGATAAACTCTGATTAGAGCACATATCCCGAAGATAGACTTTGAGGATTAGTATAGAAGAACTTCCTAGAATTTTGGTATTGTAGAGATGTTGTGAGTTTTCCGAGCAATACATCCCTGTCTGGATACGAGCAGGTAGAGGCGGCTCTGGCACAGATGTACCTAGGGGTAAAACCCGAAAACACCGCTTTGAGCTAGACTCGAACGGGAACTGGTGCACGACAATGGGCCTTGCTGCACTCTTGGTTACGACACTCCCGGGGGATATGTTTTGGATAATTCCGATTTTCTTTACAAACCACTATGAAGGGTTACGGTTATATACTTCCTCAAAGAAAACATTTTTATAATTATGGATTATATCCATAATTAGTTCAATTTATGTTAAGTGTTTTACAAGTATGGAATTATGTATTTTGATTCATGAACTAATCTAGTTTATGCCATTATTTAGAAATGGCGCCTAGTGGAAGGAATGGAAACCGTATCAATGCACGAACTCCGTGTAGGGATTGCCCTCCTGCTCAGGATAATTATGGTGGAGCTAGTGATACAACTGGTGCTGATCAGCTTCTCACCGTACTGGGACAACTCACGCAGGTTATGAATAACAACCTTACTCGTATGGAGCACCCTGATCCGCAACGTGGAGGATCAATGCTAGACCGTTTCATGAGGCAACAACCGCCAAACTTCAATGGGAGTACAAATCCTATATTAGCTGAGCAATGGATAAATTCCTTAGAGAAAATATTCCATGCCTTGGGGAGTAGTGAAAGGGAGAATGTTGTCATGGCAGTTTACCGCCTCACTGGAGATGCCGATCAATGGTGGTCACTAATTCAAAACACAAAAGAAGATGATGAATTAACAAACATGGAATGGCAGGAGTTCAAAGAGCTGTTCTTAGAAAAATACTTTCCTCGAGACCATCGAGCGGATATGGAAAGGCAATTTCTGAGTCTGAGGCAGAAGGAGGATGAGAATGTCGCAAAGTATGAGGCTAACTTTACAAGGTTATCAAGGTATGCTGCAGATTACATACGTAACCCAAGAAGTAAGACTGATCGTTTCTTTGATGGGTTGAAACCATTTCTCTGTCGAGCTTTAGTATCACAAACCTTCTCTTCATACGAAGGTATTGTCTCGTGCACTATCAAGACGGAAAAGGAATTCTCTAAGTCTTATGACTTTAAATCAAAGCAAGATAAGAAGAGATCCGCTGAAAACTCTGGGAAAGGAAATAAGGAAACAAGGAAGAAGGGTAGAAATGAATTTCCACCCTGTGATAATTGTGGTAGGAAGCACCCTGGTGCCTGTCTAAAAGGAAAAGGAGTATGTTACAAGTGTGGTGAAAAAGGCCACCAAGCTCATGAATGCAAAGGAAAGAAATCAACTGTCAACGTGGAATGTTATAATTGTAGAGAGAAGGGACATTATGCAAATGAATGTCTTAAGCGTCAGGGGAACTTACCTCAGAAGAGGCCAAGGGATCAAGGCCAGGATTATGCTATCACTACTGCTGAGGTGGAAGCTCCGAAAGACATGGTGGCAGGTAATTTAATGGTTTCCTCAAGTTTAGCAAATGCATTATTTGATTCTGGATCATCGCATTGTTTCATATCTTCCCAATTTGCTAAGAAAATTAGATATTTCCAATTTGATTTAACAAGGGAGTTGTCATTCAAAACCCCTAAGGGAAGTATTGTTGCAACAAAGTTTTGTCGATTAGTTCCCATTAGAGCACCTAAATGTTCTTTACCTGCTGATCTCATCGTCATACCCATGATTGAATTTGATATAATCCTCGGTATGGATTGGCTTTCGGACCATGATGCAAAAATATATTGTAAGAGGAAAGAGGTTACGATTCTTGATGATGATGATAAGGAACACCTTATCTTTAGAGTAGAATCGTCGCCACATAATTCTTATCTAGATCCACCCCCAGTAGCTCAACTAAATTCAATTATTGGGGAGGAAGAGAAGGAAATTACTGAGGATGAGGAAAGGAATATTCAAATAGAGGATGTACCTATTGTGAGAGAATATGTTGATGTGTTTCCGGAAGATTTACCTGGACATCCTCTAGAATGAGAAGTTGAGTTTTCCATTGATTTAATTCCGGGATCAAGGCCCATATCGAAGACCCTTTATAGAATGGCCACTGTGGAATTAGTTGAACTAAAGAAACAACTAGAGGAATTGAGTAATAAGGGATTTATTCTCCCTAGTGTTTCTCCTTGGGGAGCCCCTGTTCTTTTTGTTAAGAAGAAATATGGATATATGAGGTTGTGCATTGATTATAGGGAGATCAATGCTATAACAATAAAGAATAAGTATCCCCTACCTCACATTGATGATTTGTTTGAACAACTGCATGGAGCTCAATACTTTTCAAAGATTGACCTTCGGTCTGGATACCATCAGTTGTGTGTGAAGAAGGAAGACGTTCCAAAGACAGCATTTCGAACAAGGTACGGGCATTACGAGTTTACAGTAATGCCTTTTGGATTGACTAATGCACCCTCTGTTTTCATGGATCTAATGAATAGAGTTTTCAAGGAATATCTTGATGACTTTGTAGTGGTATTTATTGATGATATCTTGGTATACTCCAAAAGCCACGAAGATCATGAAAATCACTTACGCATTATCCTGAAGACTCTTAGAAGACATGAATTATATGGGAAATTTAGCAAGTGTGAATTCTGGCTTCATGAGATTTCTTTTCTTGGCCATATTGTCTCTAAGGATGGAATTTCCATTAATCCTTCTAAAACCAAGGCAATCCAAGAATGGACAGCACCGACAAGTATAACTAAGGTACGCAGTTTTATTGGTTTAGCAGGTTATTATCGACGTTTCGTCCAGAATTTTGCCAGATTGGCTAACCCATTGACAAAGCTCACATGTAAAGGGATTAAATTTTTCTGGACAAAAGAGTGTGAATAATGTTTTGAAGAACTAAATAGAAGATTAGTCAATGCCCCTGTATTGACTCTACCATCGGGGAATGATGGGTTTGTTATTTATAGTGATGCATCGAAGAAAGGACTCGGTTGTGTCCTTATGCAGAATGATAAGGTCATTGCCTATGCATCACGACAGCTAAAAATTCATGAGCAAAACTATCCTACTCATGATCTTGAGTTAGCAGCTGTGATCTTTGCTTTAATGATATAAAGACATTACCTCTATGGTGAAAAATGTGAGATTTATACTGATCACAAGAGTTTGAAGTATATTTTCACACAAAAAGAACTCAACATGAGGCAAAGGCGATGGATTGAACTACTCAAGGATTATGATTGCACGATACATTACCACCCGGGGAAGGCAAACAAGGTGGCGGATTCTTTGAGTAGAAAAGACCATGGAGTTTTGAATGTGATGAGAATTGAAAGGGATCCAATTTTCTTGGATCTAGTGAAGATGGACATGGGAATAACTAGGGAAGGTGAAACATCAATGCTTTTTCAAATGGTTGCCAAACCATCATTACTAGAAAGGATTAAGAGTTCTCAGACCAGTGATGAAGAATTTCAAAAGAAGATTAAAGGTGTGAATGATGGAAGATTGAGGGACTTTGTGTATAAGGATGGAATTTTGAAATTCGGGAAGAGACTTTGTGTTCCCGATATACCTGATCTAAAAAGGGAATTGCTGGATGATGCTCATAGTTCCAACTTCTATATACACCCTGGGAGCACCAAAATGTATATAGATTTGAAGGAACATTTTTGGTGGGACAATATGAAGAGGGAGATTGCTTATTTTGTGTCGAGGTGTATGGTTTGTCAACAAGTGAAAGCTGGAAGGCAACATCCTGGTGGAGTATTGCAACCTCTTCCCATACCTGAGTGGAAATGGGATAATATTACGATGGACTTTGTCATGGGACTACCAAAGACTCCTAGAAGGAATGATGCAATATGGGTCATTGTTGATCGACTTACTAAGTCAGCACATTTTCTGGCTATACGGGAGGATCTACCACTTGAACGTCTAGCAAGACTATATATTAATGAAGTTGTAAGATTTCATGGAGTACCCCTATCGATTGTTTCTGATCGTGATCCTCGTTTTACTTCAAGATTCTGGAAAAGTCTTCAAAAGGCCTTGGATACTGAACTTCATTTGAGCACTGCCTATCACCCTCAAACAGATGGACAATCAGAACGGACTATTCAAACCTTAGAAGACATGTTGAGATCATGCTCTCTTGACTTTCAGGGTATGTGGGATCAATATTTACCACTGGTAGAATTTTCCTATAGCAATATCTTCCATTAGAGTATTCAGATGGCACCATATGAAGCGTTATATGGAAAGAGATGTCGTACACCAACCTGTTGGGATGACATTGGTGAAAGAAAACTTGTAGGCCCAGAACTGGTGGAGGAAACGGTGGAAAAGGTGAAAGTAATCCAAAATCACATCAAAGCAGCTCAAAGTAGGCAGAAGAGCTATGCCGATAATCGAAGGAAGGATTTGGAATTTCAAGTCGGTGAGCATGTTTTCCTGAGGGTATCTCTATGGAAGGGAGTCATACGTTTTGGTAAGAAAGGTAAATTGAGTCCCAGGTACATCAGACCTTTCGAAATTCTAGAACGAATTGGGGCTGTAGCTTACCGTTTGGCAATGCCGCCAAGTCTCTCCAAAGTTCACGATGTGTTCTACGTATCTCTGTTGAGGAAATACATGCCTGACCCAACGCATGTACTCACCTATGAGGAATTAGAACTGGAACCCGATCTTTCCTATTGTGAAGAGCCCGTCAGGATTCTCGATGTGAGGGAGCAGGTGCTGAGAAACCGGACGACTCGTCTGGTGAAGGTTTTGTGGAGAAATCATAAAATGGAAGAGGCAACGTGGGAACCTGAGGAATTTATGATGAAAAACCACCCGAGTATTTTTATGCAGTAATACCCTAGAAATTGCAAGGACACAATTATTTGAAGGAGGGGAGAATGTAACACCCCAAGCTTCCACTGTACGTTTCTCTTCGAATAATGCAATAGTGTGTGTTGTACGCAACCTCGTGCTCTAACACACACCACAACTAACTAAACTAGCCGTTGTGAATAGTAATACCTACTTTTTGAAATTTTATAAATTTTATTTATCAAAATGGACTTCATTTTTGGATTCGGAATATTGAAATTAGCCTATGTTGAATTTTTGGTATTTTTCTGAAAACTTCTAAATTTTTATGAATTGTGAAAAATACTTAAAAACAACTTTTTAAATCAAGATAATTTTTAGTGATAAATTATAATATTTAGTGGTTTTAAAGTATAATTAGAATATATTTTTACCATTTTATCCAATGGTGGTCATTAGAATTAAATTAACATTGAAATTGGACATAAACAATTGCCAAACTTTTGATATAAATTGTTTCTTAAAAACACGCTATTTGTTGTAACAGCGGGAATTAATTATAAAATTAATTAATAGAACTTATATTTTTGGAATTTTTTAGAATAGGCATCATTTTTGAATTCGGAATATCAATTATAACCTAGGGTGAAATTTTGGCCTTATTCTGAAAAACTTCAATTTTTGATGAATAGTGAAACCACTAAGTGGTTGTTAAAAACTGATTTTTCGTTAAAATGAAATATTACCACTTCTGTGATTTGATTTTTAAAAATCCGACATACATGGTTGTCATTAAGAAGTAAAATTTGGTTCAATGAGATTAAAATAATTTTTTGGTGAATAGTAACTTTTAAGTTCTTAATCGCGATTAGAGGTAATTAGTGTAGTTTAAGGTACAAATAATGTTTTAATAATATGAGATGAGCATGAAACTTGTCCTACTCATATTGGATGAGTAATGGCCGACCAAGACAACCCATGGGACAACTTGGGGACCCCATGGAGCCACTTTAGTTGGAAAATGACATTAATATATATTTATTTAATGTTAAAATTAAATTGACACAAACATGAGTTATTTTACTAAAACAGTTTTTAAGTGGGGTTACACAAGTCCAAATTTTGACTATAAATATTCATTAGAAAGCTAAAAAGATTTCCTACATCATAGTATTTTTTTTATAATTTTTAGACATTAAATATATTAAATTATTTATGACATCATTATGATGCAGCGATGACCCCATTATTTAACGATTTAAATAAAATAAGAAGATAATCCAAGGCTTACACTTGTCCAAAGCCTATTGGATGAGGAGATTTAGAAACCTTATCACCTTATCCTTGAATTATATAAGTGTGGGACCTTTAGAATCCGAAAATCATTGTGAAATAATGTAACATTTCAATCTTTTCAAAAGTGCCCCTCCTCTCCTCTTATAAAAGGCCCCCACCTCTACCACCTTATTCACACTTCCAAGCCTTTTGGTTCGGCCAACCCCTGCCCAAATACTCTCCCAACTTCTCTCCCTTAATCCTAGAAGCTTAACTTTAGTCAGAAAGCCATCCTAAGGAGTCCTTTTGATCAAATCAAAAGGAAGAACCCGAAGAAGAGGTAACATTTTCATCACCCTCTTTCAAGTTTCTTTCTTCTTCCACTCCCTCTTTGTTTATTATTTCAATTCTAAAATTATAACTCCAGTATATTCTATATACTGTGATGTTATTATAAATATGGAACAACCATATTCATTATTCTACCCATCATTTGAATGACATGTCACCATACGTGCGTACGTACGGCTTACCGTCTCCACGTCGTGGTGTAATTGTTATTCAATATATTATTATTTAGATGGGTATAATAATGATATGTAATTCATTTAAATAATAAAGATAACATTATAATTATTCTGTATATATGATATAATATCCAATTATATATTATTTAAATATCAAAATAATGATATTGTCGCTCGTGCGTACGTACGGACTACCGTCTCCACGAACGCGATGAGATTCATTCTCCGTCGTATCCATTCAAGTATAATTATCATTTGATGATTTAAAAATAATGTTTAAGGACATGATATCATTCTGGATATGAATAAGATACAACCTATCCATGAAAAACATGACTTACGTAACAAAACATATAAAAGAAAACGAGTAAGTTAACACCCGAAACAACGATAAATCTAAGATATTGTTAACAAAGCAATGTTAAAAGATCATATATGATATCATATGAATGTATATAATTCTTGTATAATTTAATAACAATTATTTCACCATTATACAGGAGGTTAACCTACCCCAACCAAGGAAAAGTACAAGGTAAGGGTTTACTTCACAACCTCTTCATTATCCAAGGTTGTTTATACATAATTATCTACTGGGACCTCGTTATCATCCACACCCATGTTTCTTAAAAATGACTTTCAAAACATTTTTACTATTAAATGGAAAATGGGATAAAGTCATTTATACCCTTATACGTTTTTGAAAGGAATCTTACCGTCGTTTTCCAAACAATGTACTTTTAGACCTTTTTGACAAATTTAAGGTAAGAATGTTTTTTTTACTTATACGGCGGGTGCGGCTATTTTTCGCCATTATAACTTCGTCGAAGCTTCCCTAACAAGCTTATAAGAATATTTTCAAAGTAAATGTATTATTTTATAAATATGGGACTTTTAAATGATTTAAAAAAGGAGAGATATTTCTCTCAAATAGCTTTGATTTCATCCATGTCAACATCCTTTGATGGGTTTTAAGTTTAATTGAAATTGATTTATGATACAAAACCTCCATTGAACATTTTGTGAAATATTTGACAGTGGATGTGTTATTTTATACCATCCATAGTTTATGGAGAAATTGTTGACATTTCGTATGCTAGTTTTAATACGAATATTTATGTTATGTTTAAACCTATTCATATGAGGAATGTATTGGACTTAATATGTGACGGGTGGAGCCCACTATAGCTCCTCGATGCATCGGTAGGTCTCATGAGACAACTAGACGTGGAATTGGCCGAGGCCCTTTCCCAATTTGATTTATGGTTTTGGCCAAGGCCTTAATCAATTTAGACGTCTTGGCCGAGGCCTTGACAAAATGTTTCAGAATGTCTGGAATTATACATTCCCTCATTATGAAAGTGGTTATTGATATTTCATGTGATTATTCGTCTAGTAGAATATCCATGTGAGTAAGTAATGGCATTATCTTATTTTACTTTTGCCATATTATGCTGATGTTCAAGTTCAATAAGGCTTTTGTTTTAGTTATACATTGCCTTAAATGCTTATGTTTTCTTATAAAAGCTTCCGCAATATTGTTATCCTTACTGAGCATCTGAGCTCACCCCTTTCAATGTTTTAATATTTTCCAGGATGTGAAGAAGTGTATTATGACTGACTTGCAAGAATAGTAAGTGAGGATATGAGTGTGGACTATGAAGACCATGTTATTGTAGTTTGTTTACTTTTTGATGTAATGAAAGACTTATGAATGTTTATAGTGTTTCCAAGGCTACTAAACTAATCGGTCTTTCGAGACTTGATCTTTTGTGATCATGCCAATGTTACGAAGTAATGCACCGACTCTGGGTAGTAGGGGTCGGGGCGTTACATAAATTATCTTATGTATAATTTTAATTGTTTTAATTGGGAAAAATAAGGCTATTAGGAAAAATAATGAAAAAGTAATGTAAGGATGAAAGCCGTTGAAATGAATGATAAAAAAGATTTACATAATACACCACCCATACTATAATGTTTCAAATTCAAGGAGTATTTTTATTTTTTTAAGATTTATTGAATCAAATGTTTTAGGATGATGATATAAATAAATAACTTCTTTATCCTTGAGATAAAGTGAAATCTCATTTGATCACAATTGCCGATATCAGTTATGATAATGAAGTGGTGAAAGGTACACTTATCGTCCACTCTATAACTGATAATTTATTATTTTATTGTTGTTCTAACTCATATTTTTTGTATGAATAAGTTGATAATGGTATCCAAATACCACCTCAAGGATTATATGTTAAACTGTAATTGAAAAATTTAAATAGTAAAATTACTACATCTCATGTTTATGAATTTTCTCTGATCGATGATTTTGGGAATGTTCTTCTTGGTAATATTTTTATTCTCAATTAAATGTAATTTGATGTTATTTTGGGCATATATTGGATTTATTTATATAAAACCCATATCAATTTATATGGAAGTTAAGTCATATTTTATATTTTAAAGCATCCTATGATAGTTTATCAGTGCAAGGATAAATTTGAATTTCCAATGGAAATTATTTCCATTGCACGGGTGTTGATTCCTATTCAATGTTAAAATTTATTTTAGATGGTTGGGGAGAAACTCAAAATCAAATATATTATCATTTATGGGATATTTTATGTTTTTAAAGAACATCTATTCATCTTCCAAATTGGAAATTTAATTTTTTAGTAAAACTCATACCCATTGCTACACTAATTTTAATGACTCCATATATAAATGACCCGATTGAGTTGTACGAATTGAAGAAGAAGCACCATGAAAATCTTGATAATGAATTCATTCATCCAAGTGTATCACTATAGGGTGAATCTATTATTTTTGGTTAAGAATAAATATGGATAAATTTGAATGTACATTGATTATCAGAAATTAAAAAAGAACACAATTTAGAATATGTATTATCTATATTTTATTGATGATTTGTTTGATGAATTATAAAGAGTTCAATATTTTTCCATGATTGATCTTCGATCTTGATACCATAAATTGGGGGTCAAAAGTGAAGATATACCCATAATTACTTATGTATGAGGTATGGAAACTATGAATTTGTTGTGATTCCATTTGGTCATACTAATTCTCTAACTATCTTTATAAATTTAATGAATAAAGTATTTAGATATTACCCGGATGAGTTTACTTTATAGATGATAAACTTATATAATATAATGGAAATAAAAGGAATTAATATAACTTTAATATTGTACTTAAGACCCAAATCAAAGAGAATATGTATGAAAAATTTACCAAGTGATAATTTTGGATATATAATGATTCATTTTTTTGACTTATAATATCAAAAAAGGGTATATAAGTGTATCCATCAAAGATGGATGTCATTGAAATTTGACTAGAATAACCATGGTGACATAGATCTATCGTTTTCTTGGTTTGGATGTATATTATCAATTAATTGTGGATAATTTATCATTGATATCTAATCCTCTTTCCATGTAAACCTAGAAGGGAGCTATGTTCCTTAGGGAATAAGAATATGGGTAAAATTTTAATTAATTGAAGAGAAGGATGGTTAAGGAACCTATTCTTAAACTACCCTATAGTGGAGAAGGGTTTCTTATATTTAGTGATTCATTAGAAAAAGATACTAGGATGCTTCTTAATTAGTGGATATATGGTGATATCTTATGCCTTGTGTTAATTTAGAATTAATGAATAAAATTACTCGACACATGATTTGGAGTTGGAAATAGTAATTTTCGAATTAAACATATGATGAAATTGTATTTTTGGTGAAAAATGTGATATAAATATGGATCATAATGGTTAAATGTTTATATTCACACAAAAATAGTTTAATATGAACCAAAGGATATGGTTCGAGATGATAAATGATTATGAATTCTCAATACACTGACACTATAGGAAAGTGAACAAGGTGGTTGATGATTTGAGTCAGAAAGACCATGCTAGTATATCCAAGATTAGGATTAATGGAGATACAATATTTATCGATATGAAAAAGTGGATCTTGAAATCATGAGGAAATGGGACAAATCATAACTTTCTCAGATGAGTGTTAAACCATCTTCTATTATGAGGATCAAAGAGGCGATGAAGGAGAATGTGGAAATGAAAAAGAAGATAGGAAATGTTCCTGAGTTAAACCATGATTATATTGGATTTATAAATTTTGGGATTAAGTATGTGTCCCATTAATACTAGATTTCAAGAAGGATCTATTATATTAATCTCATAATTTATTATTCACTATTCGACCTGAATGTATGACGATGTATAGATATCTAAAAGAGTATTTATATTGGGAAAACACAGATTGGGATATTGTAAAGTATATATCCATATTCAAGGTTTTTCATCATATTAGGGATAGTATATTTAATTCCATAGGAATGTTACAACCGTTACCCATACCGGAAAGGAAATGAGGAAAAACATACTATAGATTTCATCATAAAACTCCCCAAAAAACCAAAGGGTTTAATGCTATTTGGTTTATAGTTTATCTCCTTAGGAAATCAACACATTTAATTGCCATTAGAGAAGATTTATCTATTTTTTATCCTTCCAAGACATACATTAAGGAATTGGTAAGGTTTTATGTATCACCACATTCTATTATATCTAACATAGATCCTCAGTTTAGCTTAAAGTTTAGGAAAACAATCTAGTAGGATTTGGATACATAAATGAGTCTCAGTAATTTATAACATCGCCTAATATATGGTCAGTTGAGAAGACCTTTAAAATTATAGAAGACATGTTGAGAAAATTCTCTATGGGTTTTAAAGTTGGTTAGAATCAACACATTCAATTGGTAGAAATTTTTGTACAACAATAACTTTCACTTAGCCATAAAAATTGATCATTATGAATCCCTTTATAGAAGGGTGTCCATAACTCCAATGTTCTCGGTGGAAGTTAGAGATTTAAAGATTTTGGGAGCTAAGATATCTGAGGGAATGTCTGATAATTTTAGCTCTATTTAATAGCACATCAGGGCATCTCAAAGTCAACATACAAGTTATAATGATAATCATTAGTTATACTTATAGTTTTAAGTTGGTGACATGGTATTACTATGAATATCTCTTTGGAATAAGGTTATGAGACTTTGAAAGAAGGGAAAGATGATCTCTCGATATATGTTTCCCTTAAAAATTCATGATCATATCAGGATGGTTTCTATATCACTTATCACTTCCACCAAATATCTCTGAAGTTCACGATTTGATTCATGTATACCTCCTAAGGAAGTAAAAAACTAATCATGAAAAAGTACTAAACTCAGAGGTAATACCAATGAAGAATAATATCTCTTATGCTGAACAACTAGGGAAGATTCTAGATCAAAGAGATTAAGTCATGTGAAAGAAGACCACTCCCTTAGTCATTGTTTTGTAGGGAAACCATAGATTTGAAGAAGCTATGTGGGAACTAGAAGATGTGATAATGCATATTAATCCTCAGTTTTTTGAAATAGAGTGATAAAATTTTGAGGCAGAAATTCAAATAGAGGTGTACAATGTAACACCCCATGATATTATGATATATTTACCTTCAAATAAATTAAATTTATTCAATAGATTGCGATACATTCAACCCTGAGTCTAAATGAACCATAAAATATTATACATTTATAACCTATATATTAAATTAGTGGTAAAAAAAATAATTTCTATATTTTTAAAAAAATTTGTAGTGGTTTTATATTAAAAAAATATACTTATAAATAAGTACTTAATTTTAACTAAATACATTTTACTGTAAAAATATATTTGTTTATTTTTTAAAAAATTTATTGTATTTAGGGCATAGAAATTATAATAAATTTCTACAATTTTAGGAAATTTTATTTGAAAAAATGAAAGTCATTTTTGAAATAATAATTTTAAAATTATATTTGATTAGTTTTTTCATAATTTTATTAAAAATTCAATTTTTGGGCGAATAGTAAAAATATCATTTATTAAAATGATATTGTGTTTTGTTTTCTAGTATTTTCAAAAATTTATTTTTTATAAACTTCATTAGTTTTTTTTGTCGAAAATAATTCCACTTATACCCTTTTTATTAACATTATACATGATCTTGGGGTAAAATTACTTATATACTTAAAAGACATTTTTCAGAAAACCATTTTGCATTTTGTTTTTAATTTTTATATTAAATTAATTTATGTGGGCCCATAAGAGATTCTTTTCCCCTCTCTACTTTTAATGGTTTTAAAAATCAAAAATCACGTCAAATCATGTCCAATAATTTCAGTCATGTTTATATATAATAAATAATGTTTAGTTATTTTTAATTATAATTTTATACATGTCATTATATGTTTAACACATTATTTTGACATTCATGTTGTAATATAGATAAAATAGAAAATTGGCTATGAATGATTCACTAACACCGATAGACAAAATGAATCACCAAAAGTTAAGTCTGACTCACCAATAGATGACTCACTGATAGTGGAACTGTATCACCGACATAAAAAATGTCACACCAAAAAAATAAATCTCTAACAGGTAGAACAATTGACTCATTGATAATACAAACCGACTCACCAAAAAATGACTCCCTGACAATACAAATGAGACACTGATAAATGAATGACTCACAAATAGAAAAAAACAAGTCACTGACGCATTGAGTCACCGAAACATGGAGATAATGATATAATGAATCTCCAAAAGAATGAGTTACCGGCACAAAAAAAGAACTAATTGATAGAAGGAGTCACTGACAGAATAACTCACTGACATACTGTATAAATTTTCTTTTATTTAGAATTTTCTCTAAAGATCATATTTGAGTGTTCTAATGATACTGATTTAAATAAATATAACTATAGAAAACATTAATGACTATGTTAGTAGATAGTACAAGGTATGAGGTACCTCTATATTCTTGTTATCAGCTAAAAAAATACACCTAAAATAAATTGAAATATTTTCCCACAAGCTACACATCAGAAGAAAATAATAGAAAAGAATATACTAGCATAGATATTAAGACACGACAAAGAACACATAAAGAACTCTAAATACTTCTATCTGCAAACTAAAGGAGGATTTATGGGCCTCAAAGCTTCAATCATCCTTGTTGAAAAAGAAAATAAGGAGGATAATACCATATTTCTAGAAACCAAAACATAAAGCTCCACAACACTCTGTTTTAGTGTCTGTTTACAAAAGAGGACTCAAATTTACTTATGATACATACAAAGAGTCAAATGCTTTATTTCATGACACACATAGCCTTCTAAACTCTATATATTTATTTATTGCAATGTGGTGTGAAGGTTTACTACATTTTGAGTAGTGTGTGCATCTGTCTATTAAAAAAACACAGTCTCGTGCATCGAACAGGAGGATAAAACACATCCTCACACAAAAATCATTTTACACCTATTATATCCCATATAGAACTGTGGTAGAGGTCCCATGTTACTTGGCTATTTTAGATACCATGTAGAACTGTGCTATAAGTGTTGTAACCTAGAAAATTTTTATACGGTTGTGTAAACCCCGATCCAGGGTGAGAATCGAAGATTTATATATATTTCTTAGTGGTATGTGATCACCAAGTAGATAGGAGTAAGTCTCATCTTCAGAATGAACCTCCTGTTTTAATATTTTGTGTTTTCAAATGTAGTTTACAAAATTTTAACTCATATTTCATAAAACTATGTTTCACTTTGATAGTTGATCTTGGATAGTATTTATAACTATACTGGTTCAATAAATTGGTTTTAAAAGTTTAAAAAATTTAGGTAGATATAACTGAAAAGTAATCAATCTATTGGGAAATTAATTGAACAATTAAACTATTATAAATTCATTACTTTGATTAACTTTCCAATTTTGTTTTTAAATTGGGTTATTCTTTAAAATAATGCTTTTAACAGAAATTTTAATTAGAAATCAATTCACGCTCCTCTTGAGTGTCCTACTCCAACCAAGATTTGGTACCATAGGTGGTTTAAAATCATTTTCAAATATTTTCAACAGTGATTTTAGTTACGTTTTAAAGATCTATAAATTTTTGATAGTTCTACATTTTTATCTCTTTAAATAGTAGTTTTTATTATTTATTATGGATAATAGAAAGGAAGGCACTACTACCAACATACCTCATTACTTTAATGGTAAAAATTATTCCTAGTGGAAAATAAATTTGAAAATGCACATCAAAAGAATGGGGTTTGATATTTGGACTCTAATAGAAGACAAATATGACATCACAGACACTCCAATAACTATATGGAGAGATTCCACAATAATTTGATACATTAATAATTATAAATCCATGAATACCTTATTATGTTCTTTAGGGGATACTGAATTTAATAGAATATCCATATGTAAATCTGCTTATGAAATTTGGGATTCCTTAGCTTTTTCGCACAAAGGAACCACTAATGTTAAAGAAATGATAGTTAATACCTATACTAATAAATACAAAAACATTAAGATGAAGCCTGATGAACCCATTTTTGATATGTACCTTAGGTTCAATGATATTTTCAATACAATGATCTCTCTTGAGAATCCAGTGGGTGACAAAGAACAAATCATCAGGCTATATAGATGTTTACCCAAAAGATGGAGATGAACCTCAGTATCAATTATATAATCTTATGATATCAGTAAGTTTCACTTTAATTAACTAATAGGAAATACAATGTTGTATGATGAAGAATTAAAATTCAATAAGGAAGAGGATGATAAACCAAAGAGAAATCCAATGCCTTTAAAAACCAATACTTCCAAAAATAAAGAAATGGAAAGGATTCAAATTGATTTTAATAGTACAAGTGGTGAAGATTCGCCATCTGCCAGTAAAGAGGAAATGGATTAGTTATCTTGAAGGTTTAATATGTTATATAGAAGGAATACAGTATTCAAGAAGCCCAACTACAAAGGTAAATATGTTAATAAGGGAAATTTGAAAAGGAATGATAACTCAAATAAAATAGTCTGTTATGAATGTAAGAGAAGAGGGAAAGTGAATGATGATTTTCTTAAGTTAAAATATAATAATAAATATAACGACAAAGAAAAAAGATACAATAAGGCATTGAAGGAAACCCATAATGCTTCTGAGGATAACTCAAGTGAGTTAGAATCATCACATGAAGATAAATGTGAAAATGAAAACATCTGTTTCATGGAAAACATAACTGAGGTAACCCTTGAGTTTCCAGTAAAAAAATATAATTATTATGGAAATTAAATTGATTCAAAAAATAGGACTCATGAGGAAATTTTTGAATATTTATAAATGATTCAAGAAACATGAAATGAATTAAAAGATAAATATAAATCTTTAAAAAACAACATGCTCTTACCTATAATGTTAAATTTGATATTACCATTGAAAATGAAAATAAAGCCCAACTTCTTAAAGAAAATAATGAGATTAAATTACCCAATGGGAAATTGAAAAATTATTTATAAATGATTACTAATGGAAAAGATATTGGGGTTCAAATTCTCAGTAAGCAAGTTGCACCAAAATACAATAATGGGATAGACTATCAACTTGGAAAAAGAAATTTTTTCAAAACCAATTTTGTTTCCAAATCAAGAAAATACAGTTTTATTCCTAGTTCTCAAAAAGAATTAAAAGTTCAAGGAATGAAATATCTTTTACTATTTCAAGATTTTCTGGCCCAAATAAAGTTTATTTTCCTATATTTTACAAAATGTGCATTAGAAACCCATGAAACAAATGCGGGTTCTCAAATCTCTTATTACTAATGTTACTGGACCCAAACAAATTTGGGTTCCAAAATATTTTTTCTATAATATTTTTTGTAGGAAAGTAGTTTGAAAAGATCCTATTGACGTCTATGGTACTTGGATAGTGGATTTTCAAGACACATGACATGATATTATTCATTCTTCAATAATCTGATAAAGATTGGTGGTGGGCATGTCACTTTAGGTGATAATGCTAAAGGCAAAATCATTAGCCCTGTCCAGATTGCTAAATTTGATTCATTTTTAATTTCTAAAGTATTTTTTTTGTATATTAAAGTACTATTTTCTTAGTATCTCTCAGTTATGTGATGATATCTTTAATGTTAAATTAGAAAATGATGCAAGAAATGCCATTCATTATAATAACGAGTTAGTATTTACTACATTTAAAAATGAACATATTTTTACTATAAACATATATTCTATACTTTCTCAAAATGTTTCATATTTAAGTACCTTTCAGAAAGAGTATTGACTATGACATAAGAGATTAGAACATTATAATATTCAATCCCTTAGAAAGCATACTAGGAATGGTTTAGTTATGGATCTACCCAAAAATTAATTTCCAAATGAAAAAGTCTATAAACCTTGTTAAAAGGTTAAACAATAGAAATTATTTTTCGAACCAACGAAATATGTTTCAACTTCTCAACCTCTTGAGTCGGATCACATGGATTTTTTTGGAGCATATAGAGTTTCAAGTCTAAATGGGAAGAACTATGCTTATGTTCTTGAAGATGACTATTCTAGATATACTTTGACTTTTTTCTTAGCTCATAAAAGTGAATCTTGATCTCATTTTATCATTTATCCTAGAACAGTAGAAAACCTAAGTGGTATTAGAATTAATTACTTAAGAAGTGACAATTGTCGTGAGTTTGAAAACCAATAGTTTGAATCTTTTTTCTCACAAAATGTCTATAGTCCTAAAATATCTTATTTTAGGACACTCTAATAGAATGGGGCTGTAGAAAGAAGAAATAGAACCTTACAAGAGATATCCTAGACTATGCTTAATGAATATGACTTACCTGTTTATTTTTAGGCAGAAGCTATCAATACAGATTTTTATATTATTAACAAAGTATTAGTCAAACCAATTCTTAAGAAAATTCTCTATGAGCTATGGGAAGACAGAAAACCCAAGGTTAATTACTTCAAATTCTTTAGTTAAAAATTCTATATTCTTAATACAACGTAAAATCTGGATAAATTTTCCTCAAAAAGTGATGAAGTAATCTTTCTAGGTTATTCAATATCTAGTAAATTTTGTAGAGTGTTTAATAAAAGAACCTAATTGATTGAAGAATTTGTACATATAAAATTTGATGAAAATGACCCACATGAATCCCAGATCCCTCTAGAAAATATTGTGGATGATTTGTCAAATCTGAACATAAATTATTATTTATATGAAACTACTGTTCATCAATATGTTAAATCTTCTAGTTCTGGAAATTCTACAGACTATATCCATTATGAACTTGAACCTGTTAAAGAAGCTGAAATCACTACCCCCTTTTTTTAAACCCACAAGTACTATTAAGAACCATCCTTTAAATGATTTAGTTGGAGGCATAGATAAAGGGACATAGACTAGAGCTTCTTTGAGAAATCAAGTTGAATATCAAGCCATTTCTTCATAGCTTGAACCTAAAAGAATTAATTTTGAAATCAATTATGAATTTTGGGTAAGGGATTTGTAAGAATAACCGAATCAGTTTGAAAGAAATAATTTATGGGAACTTATAGACATACCTAAAGACATCTTGACTATAGGTACTAAATGGGTCTTTTGGAATAAATTAGATAAAGGTGGTAATATTGTAAGAAATAAATCTATATTGGATGCACAAGGTTATAGTTGAGAAGAAGGGATTGACTACTAGGAAAATTTTGCACCAGTTTTTAGACTTGAGTCCATTATAATTTTACTTGAATATAAAGCACGTCTAAATTTAATGATATATAAAATGGATGTAAAGAGTGCATTACTAAATGAGTATATATTTGAGGAATTTTTGGTTGAACAACCCCCAGGTTTTGAAAAACCTCACTTTCCGAATCATGTTTTTAAATTAACAAAAGCTTTATATGGTTTAGATCATGTTACAAGAGCTAATAATGATAGACTAAGTAGTTTTTTTATTTCAAATGGTTTTACAAAAGGTATAAATGATCCAACTCTCTTTATAAAAAGAATTTCTAAAGATGTATTAGTTGTTAAAATTTATGTATATGATATTATTTTTGTATGTTCATAAAATTCTTTATGTGTTAATTTTTCAAAAATGATGCAAAGTGAATTTGAAATGATTTTAATGGGGGAACTCAAATCTTTCATTGGATTTGAAATCATTCAAAAATAAAGAAGGTATTATTTTAAATAAAAGTAAATGTACTAAAGATATTTTAAACAGGTTTTCTTTAATGGTACAAAACGTTGTGACACTCCAATGAGTACCACCTGTAAGTTGGATATTGTTGAAAATGGTAAATCTGTTGATCAAACCACTTATAGAGTAATGATTGGGAGTTTAATATAATTAACCACTAGAATGTATAGAATAATGTTTGGTGTGTGTATGTGTTCCGGTTTTCAAGATAACCCTAAATAATTTCATCTAAATTCTATTAAAATAATTTTCAAATACCTTAAATATAGTACTAACATAGGATTGTTCTATCCTATAGAAAAACCTTTGGATTTAGTGAGTTATTCAGATTCTAATTTTGGGTTTTTATGTTAGATAGAAAGTGAACCTATAGAACATGACACTTTTTTGGGAAATTATCTAGTTTCATGGTGTATTAAAAAGAAAAAGTTTTCTTCATTATCTACTGTTCAAGATGAATACATTGTTTTCGGTAGTTGTTGTGCTCAGATTTTGTGGATGAAACACACAATACTAGACTATGTATATCAATTCAAACATGTCATGAAAAAATGAAACAATAAAAGTGCTCTTAACATCTCTCAGAATCTAGTTTCTCATTATAGAACAAAGAATATTTATGTAAGAGATCACTTTTTGAGAGATCATTACCAAAATGGTGATATAACAGTAGATTTTATTGGAACTGAACATCAGTTTGCTGACATATTCAAAAAGAAATTAAAATCTGAGAAAATAAACTACATGAAACTTGAATTAGGTATGATTAATTTTTGAGAACATTATGTTGATGATCCTTTGTTTAAACCATGTGTAGTTTTCACAACGTTTGGAAAAATTGACTGGTTATGTATCACTAAAACGGTCATGCAAATAATGTTATAACGATACTGACACAGATAGTGTCATGTCGATGTTGTTATACTGACACCGATTGTTTTATGACAATAATATCATTCTACCACTGATAGTGTCATGCTAATGCTGTCTTAACTACACCGATAGGGTCATTAAGATATTTTCATGCAGACACCGATCGAACACACTATTTTTTCTATTTTATGTTTTAACCAAAACAATGATTTTTCATTTATTTCTTTAAACATGGTTAAAAAATTAGTGATATAATCCCTAAATGATATAAATTCAGGTTTTCCCACACTACTACTCACTCTATCCATTAACATCAACCCAATTCATCCATTTCTCCTTACGCTTGACCTTTCACCTTCAAACTTTCAACCGAACCATAAAAAATAATGAGGATGAAGCGAACATTCAAATAAGGATCTAAATATGATCCTCAACCTGCTAAGAAGCATAAGGGAGAATCTAGTAAGTCTTATCATTTCAATCCAACCCTTTTTAACATTTTAGTAACTCTAGAGAAGGTAGTTCTCACTTAATTGCTACTAGAGAGTAAGTCTCTACTATTAAATGTATTGAAAACTCAAGATTGGCTAGATTGATTTTTAAATATTGAAAGGCCATTCTATATTATGTTCATGCAAGAGTTCTATACAAATTTTGAGTTTATTTTGGAAAGATATGAAGTATGCTAGATTAAATCTATAGTTAAAGGAAATAAAATTTCGTTTTCATCTAGGCCTTGGTTCGAATGACATAAGGTTCCACACTATGGTGTGTGTGATGATTAACAAGGAACATATCTACCTACAAGAGACATATTTTTCTATGGACAACTATGGAGGAGCTAACCAGGAAAGAGGAGAATAGGAGGACAATTGCTATAGAGCTAGATGGGGAGTCTAAATTTTTTTTTTCATGTTTATTCAGCACTAAATTTGTCATAGAAAAGGGGAATTTGCATCCTTAATTTACCAAGATGTGTACTTTGTGTACCTACCGAAGAAAGGAATCAATGTGAATCTGTGTAGAAACATTATAGTTCATATCAGTAAAATTATTAAGCCCTACTATAAGACCAATTCCCTATTCAACCTAAGGATGATCTCAGCCATGCTGTAAGTGAAAGGATTTGTAGATGAATGTGATGAAACCGTTTCATATTGTATTGGAATTTTCATAAGTAATTAGAAACGAAATTGGATGAAAATACATTGGAACACATGGATGAAGGAATGAGTTGGTGATGAGGATAAGACTTATGAAAAAATCAACCTAGTGGACCATCCTGTTAGGCTGAGAGATTTAGTAGTTCTTGGTCCAGGACTAGAAGATGCAGAGCCTATTTATTCTAATGAGGAAGATGATGCTACTCCTTATAGAGATCAGGGGTCTCCTATTTATGATATAAGTGACCCATAAACCACTGAATCTCAAAAAGGATTATCATATGGACCTCCTAGTCTATCAATGTACTTACATTCTGATGAAACAAATATTAGTGAGAATGGTGATGAGCAGACAAATGTTTCAGGATGTATGGAGTATGAAATCAAGTCTAGTGGTTATGAATAGGTTTTAGAAGATAGAGAAGAAGAATAAGTAGAAAAAAAAACGTTGATATGGAAGAGGAGAAGAAGAAAATGGCAGTGGCTCTAGAAGGTAGGAAGAGGAACATGATGGAAATAATGGAGATGATGAAATTGGTGAAGGAAGTGGAAGTGACAATGGATGTAATCACCCTGGTGATGATAAAGATGCAACCATATAACTAAATGTTTTTATGAACCCAATAAAAAATTTGGACTCTTCTGATTAGGTAGAAATTTCTGATAGAGAAGAAGAACAAACAATTCATGTTGATGATATAGTGGATTCTTAATTGGTATCTACACCACAATTACTGTATTCTAGAAGAAGAACTCATGTTTAGGGAGTGCCTCTAAAAAGGAGACATCAAGATGAGGGGAAGCATCAAGATGGATGAGTGAGACTTGAAACTCACCCCTTTAAGGGATGATGATATGTCTTAATGGATAGCGAATCTTGAATATGTATATATCGGTTTAGGTAATGACAATTCATATGATGAGGTTCTTGTGCCTCTTTGGAGATATTTAGTGGCTCAAATCCCATCAAGTGTCTATGTCACTAAGGCAGATTTTTAGATTTTTAGAGAAGAAGTTTTCTTGGATATCAGGGAATCTATACACACTCATGTTGTGTCTATGCCTACTCTAAGTGATGAGGTCAACTATTTAAATCCTTTGATTTAAGAGATGAGGTAGTCTATGTACATTTCTTATACTCTAGTTCAGGAAATTAGTGTTTGTGAGACCGATGAAACCAAATTTCCGATAATGTTAAAGAAAAGATTCAACCAAACATAATTGCATTGACTGAAAGGATTTTTGAGAACAATGCCAAGCTTGGGAATGAGATGAGAAAATAAGTTTCTTCCACAAATGGTTTTCCTCTGAGTATATAAGATGTTTAGAGATTGTTCTTAAAGCTCTTAAGGAACACCCCTCATCTCTTACTGTTCGTTCTACCTCTACTCAGCATCCACAATCACTGGATAATGAAATGGTTAGATCTGTAATTCGAGAATAGGTTCAATCTTTGTTTCGTACTTTGGTTATGTAAATCTTTGCAAAAATTGAGAAGAACATTGAGCGTGTTCTTGATATGGTCAGATTTTATAACAAGGAATCATCTTCTACTCAAAAAGAAATCATAATGAGGATTAATTCCTATTTCAGAAGCATTTACACCAAGAATCAACTGACCAACCACTTTAAATATTTTGTATAGAATCTGAATTTTCCTACAATTATTCAAGATTTTATGGATCAAGTTAAAAAATTTAAGGATTGAACACCACTTCATTACAGGTTTATCGTAAAAAAGGATGTTTTTAAAAAGGAAATGAAGTATGGTGTGGGGGGGGGGGGGGGGTAATCAAAGATTTGATCAATCTATTCAAGCCATATCTTCATGTTCAGAGTGAATCCATAGTAGTTCCATATGCTACACCTATCAGACCACCTATGAACACTTAAACCTCTCCCAGTACCTCTTTTCTATCTCAGCCTTAGTCCATGTCAATTTCGTCGGCTTTGAGCCAGATCCTCCCTATCATCACATAGTAGATCTAGCCTCAGGCTTCAACTAAACCTACCCTTTCCACTTATGTTATTAAAGACATTATAATTTCTCCCTTGATATTTCATTCAGACCCTCTAGTCTCTCAGAATCCCTCCACTGAACCTACTACTTATCATTCAATCAAGGGAAATGAAAAACAATATCCCAAAGTGTAGTTTGGATCACTTCTTTATTGGGATTATTGACTGTACTTTTGTTGAATTCCATTATGTTTGTACTTTACAATGTTTATGAAATTCACAGATCTTCTAATTCTCTCCCTCTATTATGTATTTCATGATTTCTATTCTTTCCTCTCTTGAATATTTTTGATAATCCCAAAAGGGGAGAAAAAGAAATACATTATTTTTTTTCATCTCATTAAGATAAAGGGGGAGAAAAGATATAGGAGGAGAAAATAAGGCATTTTATTTTACCTATGAACTATATCTTTTTTTTGCAATTTCATTTTTCAAGAAAATAAGTAATGGGATATGGTGAGTTTAATGATTATATTAATCATCAAATAATTTTACTTTATAATGCCATAATTTTTTATCATAAAAAAGGGAGAGATTGTTGTCTCATAAGATATTGTTTTCCCATATCTATTTTTAATGGATTTAATAATCAAAAATCTTGAAAAATCATATATAATCCTTCAAATCATGTTTATCTATACAAAATCATGTTTATTTTCGTTTAATTATGATTATCTATATGTCATTATACGTTTGACACATTTTATTGACATTAATGTTGTAAGATAGTTAAAATAGAAAATTTGATAACTATGAGTCAATGACACCAACATACAAAATGAATGACCGAAAGTTAAGTATGACTCCCTGATAGTGAAATTGTCTCACCAATAGAACAAATTTATCACTGATAGAACAAATGTCTCACCGATAGAACAAATGACTCACTAAAAGCAGAAACTGACTCACTAATA
Organism: Viscum album; assembly: GCA_963277665.1. NCBI lineage: Eukaryota > Viridiplantae > Streptophyta > Magnoliopsida > Santalales > Viscaceae > Viscum > Viscum album. The sequence continues at coordinate 1,571,917,498 of OY728126.1, forward strand.
TATGACTCATCGATAGTACAAATGAGACACTGAAGAAAGGAATGAATCACCGATAGAAAAAAACAGGTAACCGATGCATTGAGTCACCGATGCATGGAGATACCAACAGAATGACTCACTGATAGAATGAGTCACTGATACCAACAAAAGGACTCTTCTATATAATGAGTCACTGATAAAATGACTCACCGACAAAGGACTCACAGACATACTATTTAAATTTTCTTTTATTTAAAATAATATCTAACAATCATATTTGAGTGTTTTAATTATAATTATTTAATTAATGTTTTTTTGTAGAAAACAATAATGACTGTGTTAGTGGACAATACAAGGTGCGAGATACCTCTATATGCTTCTTGTCATCCAATAAAAGACACCTAAAATTAAATGAAATCTTGGCACATGAGGTACACAGTAGTAGAGAATAATAGAATGAATATTCAAGGAGAGATACTAGGCCATGCTGAATAACACATGAAGAACTATTATTCCTTATAAATATGAACTAAAGGAGTATTTGTGTGCATCAAATCTTCAATCATATTTGAAGAAAACAAACACTAAGGAGGGGAATCCTATCTTCTTGGAAACAAGAACACAATGCTCCAAAGACACCCTGTTTCAGTGTCTATTTATAGAAGATGACTCAAACTTCACATATGATACATCCAAAGAGTCCAAAGATACATTTTAGAACAAATAGATGCTTATAAACTCTATATCTTTATTTCCTTCTCTATTGTGTGAATTTTTACTACATTTCATGCAGTGTGTGCATCTTTCTATTAAACACACACTGTCTCCTGCATTGAACTAGAGGATACCAGATATTCTTACAGAAACATCTTTTTAATCCTATTATTTGTCACATAGAATTATGTTTGAGGTCGTGTGTGTCCTGGATATTTTAGTTCTCATGTAGAACTGTGGTAGAGGTACTGTGACCTAGACAATTTGTATACTGTTGTGTAAACCCTGATCCAAGGTGTGGATAAAAGATTTATGTATATTTCTTGGCATAAGGAGATGAAAAATTTGAGAGGACTAAGTATTATCTTGAGGCTGAACCTCTTGTTTTAATCCTCTGTATTTTAAAATTTAGTTTACTCTTTTTTAACTCTTATTTCAGAAAACTGAGTTTCACTTTGATAGTTGATATTGGATAGTATTTATAACTATTTTGGTTTAGTAAATTTGTTTAAAAAGTAATTTCAATCATTCATGTTGATATAACTGATATGTAATCAATCTATTTAGAAATTAATTGAATAGTAAAACTATTTTAAATTCACTACTTTGATGAACTAGTCAGCTTTTTTTAAATTCGGGGATTCATTCAAAAAATGCTTTGAACAAAAATTTTAACAGGAACTCAATTCACCCCCTCTTGAGTGTCCTACTATGACCAACAATTTATTCTATATATAAAGATTTAATATTGAAAATTTGATTTGATATTTTAAATTATAAATCCAAAACTATAAAATGAGACAATTTCATTTTTATTCATTATTAAAAGTAACCTATGGTAAACATATTACTACCTCAATAAAAAGGTTAAAACCGGTAAGTTAATGTTAAATTAAGTGATACAACCATCATTTTTAATTTTAACTTTTATTTTATATAGTATTTTTTTATAATTATCACCATAGGAAAAAAATGTAATTGTTTATGGACTTATTTTCCAAGAATATGAGTTAATAATATTTTAATCTTTTAAAAAATTCAAGGTGTGCCCCTTTCCTAATTTTAAAAGGAAAACTTGTATCTCTCTTATTTATACAATTTTTTTCCATATACCTCAAAAAAACCCTTACCAATTATCTATAAAACAACCCTATTCATTATTTATAGGTTCTCCTCCTCTTAATATACCATTCCTGTGGTCCTTTATAGTATATTTAAAGTATCTATACCGAACAATACTTAATCATCTTACACACACTCTTTCAATTTATTTCTTCTTCTATGAAATTAAATCATAGGAATTTATCATAAAATAACAAATTCCATATCCTAAAAATAATAAAATTTAATTATGATTATGGACCCTTCATTTTCCCCATAGTTTCCATCAAATGGTAAATGCAACTATTTCTCATGCATACCTGTGGACTACCACCTCCGTGTAGTGATATGATTCATTTTCCACTACCATAATTCATGGATTGTTATTACTATGGATTGAATTTTTATATAGGATATTTAAGAAATATTTATTCTTCTATAAATATAATATCTTATCTACCTACTTACATTTCCATTCATTGAAAAAAATTAGATCACATGTGTGTATGAGTGGACTACCACCTCCACATTGTAATGAGAATTGTGTTTTTCATGGATTGTAATAAGGATAGGTTTAATGAAAATTTAATAAATAAATTAATTAAGGATTATTTTGGAAAGGTGAATTATTATTTACCTTTATCTCATTCCAACCTTAAAAAAGTGGAAACATCAATCATGCGTACATATGCACTATAGTCTTCAAAAATTGATGTCATTCAATTTCCAAAACCAATTTTTATGAATAATTATAAAAGTGTATATGATGAATAAATATAATACTTATTTCATGATTAATATTCTATAGGTAATGAAACCATTACATATGTGAAAGCTCCAGAACTATTTAACCCAAACATACATGAAAAATGGAGTAATAATCACTTAGAACATTGATTTTAATAAAGAATTGTTAATAAATGGGTGACCAGATGTTATAAGTAAATAATATCTGATATGATATGTATTAATATAGTATTTAATATATTTATAATAAATATATATTTATTATACCTGATATTTGAATATGTTTGAATCAAGACATGATGTGAGGTTTTGGATTTATGCTTCAATCCCATTTTAAAATGGATTGTTTATGCTTGAATTTACATTGAGAAGATATTATGATCCCACTTTGATAAAACTATTTAATTATCATTATAATCTAGTTTTTTTTATAATTTCAATGTTTTAGTACCACATACACCTCTTAGGTACTAAAAATGGTTCAAAAACTGTTTTAAAGAAAATATGACCTTATTTCTCCTCTTTCAGTCAGAAAAACTTTTTCTTCCATAACTATGTTTTCTAAAATGTTTTCAGAAATGATTTGACTATTATTAAATGATTGTTTAAATTAAAATTTACCAATGATTTACTTTTTATAATTTTTTAAAAAATAATATTCTTTTCATTTTTTGAATAAGTTAATTTTTGTCGAAGGAGTTAAAAAATATTTGTTTTAACAATTATGACAGGAATGGAATTTACCACCATGATGACCACCCAATGATTTCCGGATTCTTTAAAATGTTCCATGGTTATTTTAAATAAAAATAATTTCATTAATATTTTTTAAACATTCTGATATTAAATAAGTTATTTCAAAATTAAAAGGTTATGTTCCTTAATAAATATTCTAATAATTTCTTATTTTCATTTTTCATCTATGATAACATCCATTGATGGTAGTTATTTTTACTAGGGATATGATCCAATGTGTAAATACCAGGTAAATAATGAATATGAAATTTTATTATTTAATAATATTCTTGAATGGAATATTAATTTTACTATGATGGGGATGCTATGTTTGATAGCATACTCAACACGCAACAATTGGTTTCTTTGAAATCTTACGTTTCACAAAACATTGAGTTGTACTGAAAAATAATAATATTATATTATTATTTTAAATGGTAGTTAACTTATAGCCATTGTATTGGCATGAATGAATAAAACTAACTAAAATATGATTATACATGTTTTTAAAAGTTTTTTACCTTTATCCAATAAAATTTAGAACCATAAAATTTGAATGAATCCAACTTTAAGCATAAACACTCCAATATTCTTTAAAAGCTCAATTTACCTCCTTTTGATGGAGAACCCTTTTAAATAGTGTTTTATTAACTTTTATATATTCTATTTGAAAAAAATAATATTCTTCTTTTTAATTGGGACATCAAAATTTTCTTTGGATGAAATTTTGGTATTTTTTTTAATAATGTCTATTTTGATGAATAGTAAAAAATACTGCATTTAATTCAAAACTGCTTTTTAATGTATTTTATTTATATAGTTATATTATTATTGTAATTGGTTTTAAAGTTTAACTAGATTCTATTTTTAAAATTTAATCCAATTATTTATATTACATGTAATTTCACTCCTGATTTGAAAATAAACAAAGGTAAATCTTTTGATAGTTTTTATTTTTTAAAAACACATTTTTTGTTTTGACAATTGGAATTAATTTGAAATTAATATCTGCCACTTCTGTGTTTCGAATATGGAAAAATGGATTCTATATTTTGAATTTGTAGGTCCAAATTGTGTAAATAAGTAAATTTCTTTAGTCATTATGAATATTTATTTTAGTAAAAATTTTATTTACCATGGTTAAAGGGTAAATCTTGTAAATAAGGGTGAAAAATTATATTATAATAATATTAAATTACCCTTACACTAGTCTTAAACCTATTTTCTAATACTTTTACAACCAGGGGAATCCTTGGATATATTTTGGGACCCCATGGAGCTACTAGGGAGTTATAATGACACTTTATATTAATTAATTTAAAATAAGGACAAAAATAACAGAAACATAAATCATTTTACTAAAAAAATGTTCATATGGGGATATATAAGTTATCTCTTCGACTATAAATATTATTTGGAATGAAAAAGAATTTCCTACATCAGCGTATTTTATTTAAATTTTTTGACATTAAATGAAAAAATTAATTATTACACAATGGTGATGTAGTAATTTCTTCATTAATAAATGATTCAAATAAATGATATTATAAATATTAAGATAAATTTATTTTGAACATTTTTATGACATAAAATTATTTTATAGATTAATAGGTCTTGTTATATTTGAATTAATTAAAGTTTTTTGAAAGAATCAAGTTGTTTTGGATTTTTAGAAAAGTCATGATATAAATAGTATTAAAATTAACATAAAAGAGTTTTTAAATCAATCCATATTTTATTAAATGATAAAATAGTAATAAAAATATAATATTCATTAAAATTACAAACATGATGTTAAAAATTTAATTAATGATCCATTTTGTGTCTCTTGTAATTTTATAGTAAATATATTAACCATATAGTATGAATATATAAGAAGACATGGTAAAACATAAATAAGTTAACAAAGGGTTAAATAAAAAACATAAGGATTAAAAAAATTAAAATCCTGTCCAATTATTATTGGATGATTTTATTTTGACTTATATAAACCTTATATTCTATTTAAATAAGTTTTTGACCTTTATAAACGATAAATCATTATATAATAAAATAATATTTTCAAACATTCCGAAAGAGTCCCTCCTCCCCCCTATAAAAGTCATCACCTCTAACCGTTACTCACTCATATCAAGCCCGATTACATTGTCCAAAATCTGGACAAATAATCTCTCAATATCCCTATATTACTCCTAGAAGCCTTACCTTAGTCATAAAGAACATCGAAAAATCCTTTTGGTTCAAACCAATGGGACTTACCCGATTTGAAGGTAACATCTTCCCTCAAGTTCTCTTATTTTATTTATTTATTCACTCCATATGTTCTTATTTTTCTTTTTTACATAAAAAACTAATATCGTCAATATAATAATATTTTGTTATGATAATTATTCAAACTACACTTAAACACACCTCCATCTAATGGATACGAACGTACTGTTTCTGTGTCCGGCGAACTGCTGCCTCACGAAAATATGATTATTCGATTATCTCCAACAACCTCTCATGGGGAACATTATAATGAAACATTATTTCTATGTGATATATATTATATTTATATTATCTCTACACTTCTATATTTTTCATTTATATTATACCTTTATGGTTTCCATTATGGTAAATACGATAATTTCATTGGAGGAAGTGTAGACTACCACTCTCTCAAAGTGATATGACTCGTTCATGCCATACATGGAACTTATAAAGGATGAAATTACTGAAATTATATATGATATTATACTGGAAATATAATATAACTATGTAAAATTATTTTTTAATTCCATTAAATATGAAAGTGAAATGAAAGTAACATTCATGCGTTCATACGACTTACTGTCTCCATGAATGGTGCATTTTATTTCATATTTTTTTAAGGTGGAGGCAGTGCCTCTAAAATAAAAAAGGAACCAAAAGAAAGTATCCAGAATGATAACATGAAACATGGAAAATCCCAAGGAACAAAACTATTTACCTATCTTTTTCATTAACTTGCCAGTTAGCCTTTTCTCTTCTTCTTGAATTGCATGCCATTCTACCCGTCCATGACCCCGACCCTGACCTATTGATATTCCTTTACTAGAAAGAATATATTGTATCCTTTCTAAAAGTGTCTCAACATCGGTGCTGTCAGAATCAGAGTTGTCTTCATGCTCTTTGTGTTTTCCAGGAGAAGCTACCCCCTCAACTAAAGTAGTCTGGACGAGGGTCTCTTGAGTCTCATCGGGAGAGCCTGTAGTGGTATCCTTCATCTTAGAATCATCATAAATGTGTTGACCAAAGTATGGGGTACCTGTAGTCAATACTGCTGATGACTTTGACTTCTTGTAAGAAATAAGCTGAAAGCCTTCACTATCCATAGGGGGTTTTAAAGAAGCATGACCAGGATTAGAAACAATGGGAGAGTCAGTTTCTAAATAAATATATATGGGATATATATGGGATATATATGATATCTAAATCATGAATATAATTATGAAGATAATGGAATGTTTACCACATGGATAACTTGAAATGATAAAAAGTTCATTTTTGAATCAAGTACCAAATATCGATAAAATGTCCGTTATTAATTTAAATGATTATGTAATGTATATAACATGGTAATAAGTAATGTAAAAGTAATAATAAAATTGAAAAATGATTTTAGGAAAGTAGAAATTATCTTTAGTTTATTATTCAATAGATTAAAGAATGAACAAGTCAAGCCGGACACGGGGTATGAGAACATCTTAACCCAATTTCAATTCTTTGGGTTGAACTTATACTTCTTGATTATGTCATTCTATAGATATGTGTCAATGGAATATTAATTTTTTACACATAATAAACACTTATATTGGGTGTATATATATTTTTCGCACATAATTATGTCATTGATTTGTCCTTAATTTAATGATACAATCTTTTTAAGGGAATCTTTCACCCTCCTCTTGTAGTCAAAGACTTATTTTATGTTATGTCTTTTAATTTAAATTATATTATATTGGGAAATGTTCTTATATATCCTTATTGATGAACATTTTATGTCCAAATGATGAGATACCCTTTTCTCTCTCATTAACTCATTTTTTGAATTTATATGTGACACTGTTAGGCTGCCTAATTTTTGCAAGTGACTATGTCTCAATCTCTTTTTATTTGAGGCATATCTTGATATTGTGCACCTTTATTATCATATAAGGTGTATATACTTCCATTTGACATATTATATCATGAATATCCTTATTCTTATGATATTATATGTTTTGTTTAATGTAATTTTTTAATTATTTTTAATCAAGTTTTTCTTAAGTGGTTAAAGACTCTTCAACTACGAAATTGCTTTAAATGTTTTAAATATTTAATATTCTAAATAATTCTCATTAATGTCCATGTTTTCAAAAAAAGGTTTTGAGAAAGTATTGATTATTTAAATATATTTAAATGATATAATATGATTGAAATATGGAAATTTTATCTTTACTTCATGTTTGTTTAATTATGTTATGGTTCTTGGGCATTGTTTACGTATACGGGTGGTTCTATGCTAAACATAGGGTGGGTTAGCCCGTGATAGCTCTCCAATGCATTGGGTAATGTGACGGAGATAAAATTAATGGTTCTCCTAAGATATTTAGGGAATATTCTATGATGGTTATTCTAAATGTAACTCCCTACATAGCTGTGAATGCTACAACATAAGTAAGTCGTAGATTCCATAAGTTACTTATATGATTTTTCCATTCATTATTCATAAATATTATGATTTTTATGGTATGTTAATGATCTAAAAGTATGATTTCATTAATTTGTATGTATTTATGGACTAATGTTTTCATTCCTTGATTTATAACCCTTATTGAGATTGTTATTCTCATCCCATGTTTTTGAAATGTTTTTCACAGGATATAAGGAAGGGTAAGAGAATGGAAGAATTCAAGAATATTTTTATCAAGAAAATAACTCTTGTTTTCTTTTAAGAGTTTTTATTTAATGGAAAAAATGGATACTGAGTAGAAGTGTCTACTTTGTAACAGTTGAGATGTAATGTAATAATTATGTCCTAATTGTCTAAAACTGTAAACATAAAAAGATCATCATTTTGAATAATTATCTTAATTCAAGATTACGTAATATTTATGGATGGGTCCTTATAGTTAGTATCAGAGGTTTGTTAAGGAAAATTTAGTTATTAGGAGTTTTTATTAGACACATGGTTAATATCTATGTCTATTCTTTAAGTTAAATCCTTATTTTTTAACTTTTTCAGATCAAGGAATGTTTGTAACAAATGGATGGAGGAGAATCTCAAATTACATTCCAATCTCTCCCTGATGACTTTATTGAACTAATTATTGCAAAGTCATGTCAAGGCGACTTTGAAACATTTTCTAACATACAACTCACTTAAAAGAAATTGTTTAAGATATCGAACACGTCTATAGTACCTTGATACCATCGTGGATCATGTGTTGTATTTAATCAAATCTTATTATATCAATATTCTCATATTTTTAGGAAAGGTAAATATTATCCAGGAATTTTAAAATATTTTACCTTATCACAATATTTGGAAGCATATTATGATTTTGAAAAAGGTTCTGAAGAAGGATACCCTTGCACAACCTATTTATATTTGATTTTAAATTATATTTTCTAGCACATACTTATGGTATTTTAAAAGGACCATTGATTTAATGTTCCTACTCAAAATTGGTCAGACATTTTTATAGAATGAAATTTTTATCAGGTGTTTTGAAATTATATGTCATACATGATTATTTTTGAATTTTTTTCTATGATCACCCATATGACCCAAGTTGTATGAGGTTTATTTGGATAAAGGAACTAATTGATATGGAAGATATCTAAATCATTGTTTCAATGCTTGAACCATCTATTTACGTGAAAAAGATGACGATGAAACCAGGAGGACACGATGATCAAGGTATGATGTTATTTCTTGGGGAATAGTGTTATTTTATGGAGGTTAAATAATTTTCAATATATAGAATACTTCAGGAATTAAGATATTGAGGTCATTATGAGTTGAGATGAAAGTGTGATTCATAAGACAACCATTGAGGTTTAATCATGTTATGGTTATTTTTTAAGAGTTTAACTCATTTTTAGGGAATGTTATAAAATAGAATAGTTTTTAAAAAAGGTAAACACACAGACTATGGGAAAACCCCTCACATCAGACAATGCTGTGGGAATCAAACCCACAACCAAAGTGCGATTGTGATTTATCACCTACCACTGGACTTTGTGAAGTCACTTGTTAGTATGAATTATTCTTTTTAGTTAAAAGATTTTATTGATCAAGAATAAGTTGATTTGGGATCTTATGTTTTCCGAAATGGGTATCCTTAGTATAAGAAAATGATTTACGGATTAAGTGATAAAGGAAATTCTGGAAGTAGTTTTCACTTTTTGGGAGAATATATGCCTAAGGAAAATAGAATACATTGGGATTTTAATTGAGGTGTAATTGTGAAATTTTATTTTTGAAGAATCTATGTTTTTATTATGGACATATAGAGATTTTTGGTATTTATGGAAATGATTAAACTATCATAGAGAATATGTGATTTGATTAATTATATTTTTGTATGAGACTCTAAGAGTAGTTGATGTTATTTGGAGATAAATGTTAAGATTTACTATGGAAGACTATGTGATCAAATACTTCGAAATTTTGGGTTTCAGAATTAGTTTGGATAATTTTAATGAATTTTTAGGACATTTTTGTATTGAATGTTCATTGTTGAGATTTGAGTATTGATTATTAAATCATATAGATTAAGAGTAGTATTTGTTTTATTATAAAAGATTATCCTTTTAGGGGATTATCTGATCTTGTACTAACTATTTTGGTTTCAGTTATTGTCTAAAGATAAGGGAAATATATGGTTCATCTTTTTTGAATTATTTTATTCTCTAGAAGTTAATTCAAGTGCTTCATGTGTGACTAAGTCATCTTGAATACTCATTATTTGGAGAAAAGATGAGTTTTTGGTAGAAACTTACTAAAGGATGAAACTATACTTGAAAAGTAAGTATATTTCCTTATGTTCATAGTCAATATCTTAAATAAATTATCCAAACTTATGAAATGGAACTTACACCAAAAACATTTTCTATTTATTTTAATACATGGAAACCAATTAACATTTAACCCATCACAAGTTTGTGGTTTTCTTGCTGTTAATTTTCCCTGATCATGTTATCTATCACTCTCCATCAGAACATGATGCTTAGTTTTCTCTTACATATACATGTTTTCAAGGATTCTTAGTATGGGTTATCTTGAGTTACCTTTTTTACTTTTCATCCTTTCTTTTAAAGTGATAGTTTTATTAACTCTTTTTTCTGATGTGCAACTTTTAATGAAATTTGCAAGCCCAATTTTAAAATTATGAGGACGCAATTTACAAAAGGAGGGAATGATGTAACATCCTAGGTAAATTAATAATATGACACTTTATTATTTAATAAAAATAATGAATTAAATATTAATTTTTCTTTAATGGGGATTCTATGTTTGATAGTGTACTCAACACGCAACAACGGATTTCTTTGAAATCTTACGTTGCACACAACATTGAGTTATTCTGAAAAATAATAATATAATATTTTTATTTTAAATGGTAGATAAATCTTAGCTATTGTATTAGAAGAAATTAAAATAACTAAATAAAATTTGAATATATATGTTTGTTAAATATTTTTACATTTATCCAATAAAATTTTTATGCTTAAAATGTGAATGAATCCAATTTTAAGCATAAACACTGTAATATTCTTTAAAAGGTCGATTTACCACCTTTTGATGTATACCCATTTTAAATCTTTTTTTTTTCACTTTTATATGTTATATTTGGCAAAATAATAAATTTATTTATAATATAGACATCAAAATTTACTTTGGTTGAAATTTGGGTATTTTTCTGATAATGTTAATTTTTTAATGAATAGTTAAAAATAGGGCATTTTAATTCAAAATGACCATTCAATCTAATTTATTTATATAGATATATTATCATTCTAATGGGTTTTAAAGTTTAATTAGATTATATTTTTACCATTTAATGCAATTTTGGTCATTATATGTAATTTTAATAGTAATTTAGACATAAACAAAGGTAAATCTTTTGATAGTTATTATTTCTTTAAAAAACATTTTTTTGTTTTGACAATGAGAATTAATTGAAAATTAAGTGATTCCACTTATGTATTTTGAATTTTAAAAAATGGATTCTATATTTGGAATCAATAGGTCTAAATTGTGTAAATAGGTATATTTTATTTTCAGACATTATGCATATTTACTTCAGAAAATGTTTTATTTACCATGGTTAAAGGGTAAATCTGGTACATAAGGGTGAAAAACAATATTATAATAATATTAAATTACCCATACACATTACCTAAACCTATTTTTTGATACATTTCCGAACATAGGAATCCTTGGGTAGATTTTGGGACCCCATAAAGCCACTATGGAGTGATAATGACACTTTATATTAATTAATTTAAAATAAGGACAACGATAACATAAACAGGAATCTGTTTACTAAATCAATTTTTATATGGGGTTATATAATTGATCACTTAGGCTCAAAATATTATATGGAAATATAAAAATATTTCATACATCATGTTATTTTATTTATAATTTTTAGACATTAAATAAATAATTTTAATTATGACACAATGGTGATGCAGTAATTTCTTAATTAATAAAGGATTCAAATAAATGATATTATAAATATTCAAATAAATTTATTTTTAACCGTTTTATGATATAATTTTTTTTAAAAATTAGTAGGACTTTTTATATTTGAATTAATTAATGTTTTTGAATGAATCAAGTTGTTTTGGATTTTTAAAAAAGTCCCCATAAGAATTGTATTAAAATTGACATAATAGCATATTTAAATCAATAATTTTTTTATTAAATGATAAAATAGTCCTAAAAATATAATATTCGTCCAAAGGACATATAAAATGTTATAAAAATCATTAATGATAAATTTTCGGTCTCTTGTAATTTTATAGTAAATATATTAACCATATAGTATGAATATATAAGAGGACATGGTAAAACACAAATAAATTAACAAAGGGTTAAATAGAAAATATATGGATTTAAAAATATCCAAAGACTATCCAATTATTATTAGGTGGTTTTATTTCAACTTATATACACCTTATAGTAATATTAAATATGTTTTGGGCCTTTAGAAATTGAAAATCATTATATAATAAAATAACATTTTCAAACATTCCAAAAGAGTCCATCCTTCCCCTTATAAAAAGTCATTACCTCTAACCCTTACTCAAACCTATCAAGCCTGCCTTGGATCATCCCAAATCAGATCAATTAAGATCTAAAGATCCCTATATTCCTCTTATAAACCTTACCTTAGGCAGAAATCACTTCAAGAAATCCTTTCGGTTTAAACTAAAGGGAATTACTCGATTTAAAGGTAACGTCTTCCTTCAAGTTCTCTTCTTTTATTTTAGTTCTTCACTAACTCTATTCTAAAGATCATTTGTTTACATAAAAAATAGTATCCTCAATATAATAGATTCTTTTTATGATAAGGATTCAAACTATACATACACACACCTCCATCTAATGGATACGAACATACTGTTTCTATGTACGACGAACTACTACCTCATGAAATGATGATTGTTCAATTATCTCATACAACCTATCATGGTAGACATTATGATGGAATTTTATTTATGTGTGATATATATTATATTTATATTGTCTCTATTCTTCGGTATTTTTCATTTATAGCATACTTTTATGGGTTCCATAATGGGTAAATACGATAATTTCATTTGAGGAAGTGCAGACTACCGCCCCCTCAATGTGATATGACTCGTTCATGCCATACATAAAACGTATAAAGGATGGAATTACTTAAATTATATATGATATTATACTGTAATTATAATACACCGATTTATAATTAATTTTTCAATCCATTAAATACCAAATAGAAATGAAAGTAGTGTTTATGCGTACGTACGACTTACCGTGTTCATGAACGGTGCATTTCATTTATTCTCTTCAACTGTTATGTAATGTTACAAATAAAAATATATAATGGATATATATGATATATAAATCATGAATATCATTTTGGAGATATTGTAATTTTGACAACATGGACAATTAGTAATTATAAAAAGTTCATTTTGGAGTCACCAAATATCGACAAAATGACCATTATTAACTTAAATGGTTATGTAATGTTTATAACATGGTAATATGTAATATAAAAGGAGTAATAAAATTTAAAAAGATTCTTACAAAAATATAAATCAACTTTAGTTTATTATTCTAGATATTAAAGAATGAATGAGTTAAGTCAGACACGAGGTAAGGGAACTTCTTTACCCAATTTTAATTATTTGGGTTGAACTTCTACTTCTTGATTATGTCATTCTATAGATATGTGTGAATGACCTATGTTTTTCTTACACATAATATACATTTATATTGGGTATATTTATATTTTTCACACATAATTATGTCATTTATTTATCCTTTATTTAATTATATGATCTTTTTATGGGAACCATTCACCCTCCTCTTTTAGTCAAAGAATTATTTTATGTTATGTCTTTTAATTTCCATTATCTTATGTTGGGATATGTTCTTATATATCCTTATTTCTTTACATTTTATATCCAAGTGTTGATATACCCTTTTCTCTCTCATCAAATCATTTTCTTAATTTTAAAGTGATACCGTTAGGCTACCTAATTTTCATAAGGGGCTATGTCTCAATCTTTTTTCATTTGAGTAATATCTTGATATTGTGAACCTTTATTATCTTATAATGTGTATATACTTCCCTTTTAAATATTATATCATGAATCTCCTTATTCTCATGATATTATAATTTTTTTTTAATGTAATTTTTTAATAGTTTTTATTTATGTATTTTCTAAGTGATAACGGATTCTTTAACAAAAACATTGTTTTAAATGTTTTAAAGAATTAATCATATAAATCTTTCTCATTAATTTCCATGTTTTAAAAAATGGTTTTGAGAAAGAATTGATTATTTTAATATCTTGAAATTAAATAGTGTGATTGAAATGTGGAAATTCTATCTTTACATTATTTTTGTTCAATATGTTATGGTTCTTAGGCATTGTTTACGTATACTGGTCGTTCTGTGATAAACATAGGGTGGGTGAGCCCGAGATAGTTCTCCAATGCATTGGGTAACGTGAAGGAGGTAAACATTAATGTTTCTCCTAATAGATTTAGGGAATATACTACGATGGTTATTCCAAATGTAACTCTCTACATTGTTGTGAAAGATACAACGTAAGTATGTTATGGGCACCACAAGTTACCTTTATTATTTATGATTTCCATCTGTTATTCATAAATCAAATGATTTTTTGTGGTAAGTTAAGGATTGAAAAGTATGATTTTATTGATTTGTATGTATTGATGGACTAATGTTTTCTTTCATTGTTATATAACCCTTACTTTGATTTTTATGCACATCCCATGTTTTTGAAATGTTTTTTCACACGATATAAGGAAGGGTAAGAGAAAGGAAGAATTCAAGAAGATTTTTATTAAGAAAATATCCCTTTTTTTCTTTTAAGATTATTTTATTTTAGGAAAAAAATGGATACAGAGTAGAAGTGTCTACTTTGTAAAAATTGAGATGTAATGTAATAGTTATGGTCTAATTATCTAAAACTCTAAACCTAAAAAGATCACCAATGTTAATTATTAACCTAATTCATGATTACGTAATATTTATGGTTGGGTCCTTCTAAAATTAATCGATACCTATTATTTTTTTAGGTTGATAATGACTATGATGATTTTATGTTAACAAAACCATTTTATTTTCAAAGGGTTACGCTATTTTGAAATGAAAAAATGTTAATGAAACCCATATTTTTATACAAGTTACGATATGATGATATAATAGATGTTTTATGATATTTTGACACACATATGTATAGTTATCAACATTTTAAAGGTGGGTCTAGACATATATAACACTCCACTGAATTAGGTAAATACTTATATTTCATGAGATAATATCAATTGGAATGGGGAGAGAACCCAATTTAGTAAGGGAATCTATCCACTATAATACTATTGGGAGTGGACCTTGACTAATGATATGATGGAATGTGGAGTCAACACAATCAACTATGATAGTATTGGGAGTGATCCTTGAAGAAGGGAATTAGTTTTTATTGATATAGGTATTCCAAAAACTTTTTTCTTGGGATTATGATATGTTCTCATGGGTTATGAATTATTATTAATTATTCTACACTGTTATGACTTTTGTATTTTTATTGAAAAATATATTATGCAATGATTCATTATTAAATATATTTCACCAACAGGGTATGATTATTATAAATTATGATCATGCTATCATACCCTTACACTTATCTTATGATCAATTATGATGATTGACTAAATCGCCTATATTTTCCCTTACCAAGCTTATGGAATCACCCTTTCTTATGTTTTATTATTCCTAGTTATAAGGAATGGTTTTATATAGGGTATTTCTATGAAGTTTAATTTGTGAGAAGATATTTTTGGGACACATTGTAGATATTTCATGAAATAAAATGATTATATATATATTATAAAAATAAACTAAAACTTTATAGTCCTTGAGAATGTATTATTGTGGAACGCATTGAATTGTTTTTTGAAATAATGAAATATTAATTTATTAAATGCTTTGGTCACCACAACAAAAACATTTTAATCATCCATATAACAACAAAACCTTCCAACCACCAAAAGTTTAGTAAAAAACTATTAATTCAGTTGAACAAGTTGAAAACTACAAATACAAAAACCAATTTATTATATAATTTAAGAGTTGTGAAAGGAGATAAAATAATTGAAAAATTATATTTTAATCCCTATAAATAGAAGAGGAAATATCCTGGAATACTTCCAACCAACCCATTATAAAAACAATTATAAATGTACATATGGTAACAACCATGAGTGGTAAAGATATTCAATATAAACAAAAACTATTTTAGGAAAAACCCAAAAAACCATTGAATATAAATGAAATAAATGTTTGACGATTTAGGGAAAATAAAAAAAAATAAGATGAAAAAATTGAAGGAAACGTAAAACATGTCACTACCTTATAATTCTTGAATGGTGCACTAAAAGAATAATTATGAGTAATATAACAAAAAATAAAATCTAGATAACATAAAAAAAATTAAGATATATATATATATCTATTATTTAATACCTTAAAAAATTTCCCTAATTTGTTAGTTTACCCAATGAATTATACACTATGTAAAGGAGACTTCAATGTAATAAGGGGGAGAATTTATGGAGGAATTTTTATGCATTGATCACACCCCAAATTTGTACCAAATTTTAATATCCAATGAAATTTTATATTTCCTATAAAATTAAATCCATATATTTCTAAAATGAATTGGGTGATATAGTATGTTCAATTAATGTCATGAATCATTATATCTTTTAATCTTTATAGATGTAAGAGATGAAAACTAATAGAGTGGTTTCCTAATTATCCAATAGATACAATTCATTCTGATTTGGAGTTCCTAAATATTTCATATTGGGAGTACCTAATTTTAACTTACTAGCTAACTTTTATGTTCTCAATATAGATAAATATGTGATATTGTCTCAATCACCAATTATATTGGGAATACCATCACTACAACTATCAATGATAATCATAAAATTTATTTAGATCAAATCGATGGATTTATTTTATGTGTAATCCAATTTTACTTTTTTTCATGTTTTTATAGGCTCCTATTCAAAACATAAAAGTGATTTCCATGAAAATAGAAAAATATAATTTAAAAAAATTCATAAATGTCTATGAAGGTGTTTTGTAAGTGTATTTAATATAAAATAATGTCTGTTTGAATATTTTTTCATGAAGGGAGAATCCCATGGTTTTTTATTATAAACCAGAAACACCAATTTTTTTTATCAAAATAGGGACCCTAGGGCTTAATGTATGATTTTCTAATATTTTAAACGTGAAAATATTATCTTCATAAAGAATATAAAGTGATCAACCTTATATAAAAAAAATTCAAATATTTATGTTTGAGTTAAGATGATTTACCAAGATTAGTTTTTAAATATGAATGAATATAAATCTTCTTGAAATTAATGATTTTTTTGGAAACATTGTAAGAGACCTTACCCAACAATGATGGAATCAATTGAAAAATAAATTGAATCTTTGTTAGAGGTAGACATAATATACCCCATTCCTAATCCTTAATGGGTAAGCCTAATTTATATAGTTCTTAAAAAATTATAATTAACCATTATTTATAATAATAAAAATGAATTAGTCCCTATGAGACTAAAAAATAGTAAGAAGAGTTTTATTGTCTATATAAAAATGTGATCTATAAGAAAAACAATTTCTCAATTGCATATATTTAATTAATGATTTTTAAATTATCAGGTAAACCCCATTAATTCTATATATATATATATATATATTCTAAGGATACCTAAAACTGCCCATTGAACAAGATAACTGAGAGAATAAAACATTTAATTATTCTTATGGTACATTTTCATATAATATTATTTCATTTGAATTGTGAAATTTCTAAGGTACATTTCAAATATGCAATGTAATAATTTTATTTGATTTAATTGATGATTATTTGTATGTTTGTTGATGATTTCACTGTGTTTGGGAATTAATTTGGTAATTTCTTGGAAAATTTAGATAACATATTTAAAACATATATTGAAATAAATATAAGTTTAAACAATGAAAATTCCCATTACATAGTGGAAAGTGGAATTTTTATTGAACATGTGATTTCACAATAATGGATTGAGTATTAATAATAAAACAATTAAAACCAGCACTACATTACCTTACCCAACTAGTGTAATGCATATTAGATCCTTTTTAAAACATATAGTATTATATAAATGATTCATTATATACATTATTTAGAGTTATTTTCGATGTTCTATATTACTCTTAATTATTATGAATTAAATTTTAATGATCATTTTAGGAAATATTTTAATGAGTTGATGTGTAAATCGATTCCAGGACCCACCATACAATCACTTAATTGGGAATACCCATTTAAGCTGTTCTATGATGCTTTTAACCACACTAATGGAGGTGGTTTATTTCATAATATAAAATGGTAAATCCTTTTCATTTCTTTTGCATAAAAAACATTTGATGATACTCAAATACATTACACCACCATTTAAAATGATTTCAAATCATCTTTTTATGCATAATAAAAATTAGATATTTTTTACTTGGTATGAAAGTGACTTTTTTATCTAATCATGCATCCCTTAAGTATATGATGTTGAAGATAGAAGTAAATTATAGGATAGAGAGATGAATATTATTAACATATGAATTTATTGTTGAGATAAAGCATAATATAAGAGTTAATAATTAATTGAAAAATCACATGAGTAGGCTTACTCATATACCAATGATACACATTTCAGACAAAGAGACATTTAATGAATTAAATGTTTTTTAATTGCTTTATTTGGTTAAAGGAAAGGACATTATATGGTGATATGTTAAATTATCCAGTAAGTTATATCTTTCATTACATCTAAATCAATAATAAATTTTTAGACTCAATGAATAATTATAATTTTATGTTTGTGATGATCCATATCATTAGAAAATCTATAGTGACCAAATTAGTATGTTATAATTTCCTAAAAGTTAAGTGAAAAATATACTAGATATTTTCTATACGTTGGTTTGTGTAGGAAACTATGTACCTCAATGAAATGATATAATATTCCTGAATTATGGAATACAAAATACAACATTGTTCAAATATGATAATGTGTTATATAAAAATACGATAAATTCCAAATCATTGCAAATATATCGTAACACCCCAAGATTTATGTATGTATTAATTTAAGTAAAAATATTGTTGAAAATAAATTGATATATGAAACATTGAACTAATGAGTATAATAGTTTATTAAAATTAAATATATGCATCAATATATTATGATAACACAATTTTCAGAAAAATAAATTAAAACTTTTTGGTAATTGATATGAAATTAGGTGGAACCCCCTTAAAGATTAAAAGGATTATTTTCTATAATTATTTTTTCATTACATTTTTCAATTTCCTTTGAAAGATAAATTTATGAAATTAACTTGATTTTTGAATTCATCATGTCAATATTATCAAAGGGTTATTATTTTTGGATTTTTTTCTTAAAAAGGTTGATTTTGGGTGAATAGTGAAAAATATTTATTTTTATATATACTGAATCTTTTATAACATAATTGTTATATATGATTGATTTAAAAATAATATAATTCCTTTTTATTGGAAAAATTTATATATATGGAGAAAAATAATCCATTTAAAATTATTAGGATTAATTTGGAAACCCATGATTGACCTTTTAGAACATAAGTTATATTTAAATATAATATGAAAACATTATAGGTTCTTAGGATTAAATTAAGTTGTTGGAAGGTTACATTTAGTTAAAATTAATCTAAATGTCTAATAACCTTATTTTTTTTAATAATAATCCAAGAAAATTCTGGGGGGGGGGTCAATTCAGAACATTATTTATCTGTAATATATTTTTGATTTTTAAGAATGAATTTTACTAAAATTATTTTTCATTACGTAATGTGTACTTATATTAAAAGTAATTTTTAAAACTTATAAAAATTGAATTTTAAATAATTGGGTACGTTTTTATAATTATCATATTGAAATTAGGTAATAAGTTCCATTTTATTTTTAGTCCTAAAATTAAGTCACTGTAGTAAAAATTGATCCACTATGGTAAATGTTTGAAGGATTAATGAGTCTGTTAAACTAAGGGATAAGGCTAAAAATATATCTAAAAATTGTATAATTTTTTCTGATGTGTGTATTTATACCCTAACATATCCAAAATTATATTTTGTTTTTTCATTTCTACACTTTCATTGATTATGTCATTGATTTTATATTGTAAAATTAATATAAAAAACACACTTTTTCCCACTTAATTCTTTATCAAGATAATTACAAGGGTAAAAATAATTAATTAATGGTTAATGATTATGATATTGAGTGTTAAGAAATTAATTTTATATTGTTATTTTTTTTATTTTTAAATTATAATATAATTATCTAAAATGATTATGTAGCATTGATACAACGCTTGTGAAAACAGTAGAAAAATATTGTAAATGGTTTAAAAACACTAAAAGTTATATTATTTGGATTATTTATGGAATGAAATTAATTTTATTGATATGTATAAATGATAATTTATTATTTCAGAATTAATATCCTAACTCTATTTTTATCTTGAGGTTTTAGAGGTAAAATTATGTAAATTGCACCGAAAATGACATTAAAAGGTAGTTAATGTTAATAATAGTTTATTAAATGATTTTAAAAAAAATATTCAAGTCGATATAAAATTATCGATAATAAAATACATGGTCCATTGTCCAAATTTATCCATAACACATTCCCTAGACCCTAGTGTGACCATAAACCTATCTTATAAAGGCCCTAAGTTCAAGCCAAATGAAAATATCCAAGTAGGATATATAAGTCTGGAATAAGTTCTTTGAAATTTATTCCTTATTATACCTAATTAAAATATATTATAAACATCCTAATAGAATAAAATTTGTATATATAAAATACATAAATGTTATTATGTGGATTTAATTTTTTTACCACCTTTCTATCTTATAGAAAATTGAAATGTCTATTGTTCGTACATGCGTACTACCACCCCCGAGAAGTGATGATTTTATTTTTGTAATAAACCACCCCATTATGGGTTTGAAATTACTTGAAAAATTTTATATCTCAATTTTATGGATAGTTATTTTTGGTAAATTGGAATTAGAATGATGTTTTGAGAGTTTTAAAACCCAATTTTTTTGTTTTGGGGTGATGTTCAAGGATCGAGTGATGACCTAAGGGTTTAGTAGACCATTATTGGGGTTTCTATGGGTCTGATACTAATCAAATGTTCATAATTAGCCTATTAATGTTATGAATAGGGTATTAATGATGTTAGGTGGGTTCATGTGGTGGAGTAAGGGGTTTTTGGATGTGAAAATATGGCCTGGAAGAAGATCTCAAGAAATCACAGTGTGACATATACTGTCACATCATAAATATTATTTTCAATGATATAGAGATTATTTTTTCCATAAATATCATTACCTAAAACATGGTTTCACGTAATGAACTACAAATAGGTAGTTTTATGAGTGTTTAAATGGGACAATCATAGTATAAAACCCGCTTATTTTATTCCTCCAAATCCCTTGCGACAATTTGGATGAGAATGGAGGGTTTTATCTTCCAAGAGATCCTATGATCTCATTTATTCACTTGTTGATGTGTTATTTGATGAGATATTTTAGTAAGTATTTATCCTGGAAATACCATTATTTCAGTTTCTATTTGAATTCATATTGATCGTGAATTGTTTTTTATTAGAAAAATTACCTGACAATTCTAATGGATATTGAATGGAATTCTCCGAGGATGATGACACATTGAATCACATAGAAATAAGATGTACCATGATGATGAATACATGATATTGGAAGATTTTGTTTAAGGCATGTACCTTGGTGATATATTCATTGGTTTTTGTCAATTTTATGGAATTGACCATCGAAACATGGAATTAATTTGGGGTTATTTCTCATCTTAAAACCAAAAGTGTAATGGGAGTTGCTCAAACCATGTTGGATGATGTTTTATCTAAGTAATGTAACATGGTTAGTTTTATTGTTATGTTGTAAAATAATTATATTAAATTGTATTATGTCTTTTTTTTCACATGATATTTATTTTTCTCGATATAATTCGAAAAGTGTAAGACAAACCTTCCATGGGTAGTTAGTCGTGGTTCCTACTAGGCACTGATACCTTTTATGCCATTCAGAAACGTATTGCTACTATTTTAGTTAGATAATTACTTTTATTTTTTATTTATTATAATTTATATATAATTAACTAATTTTGGATGTGTGGATGCGAGTAGAACCTCATGGAATTGTAAGAGGCTAAATGGACTTGGAAAACTTGGCTAAAGTAGCAGGATTTTCTAAAATAAGGGTTAGATCCATTAGTGGCTGGTCACCCTTTATACATGACAATATGGAATTATTCTTAGTCTATTCACTTGAGATATATGGTCTAAATATCTTTGGGAGATTGAATTTTATAGTTATGTAAATATTGAAAACTAAATTGGACCCAATATGATATTATAATTGATTGGTATAATCAATTAAAATGTCAGGCCAAATGACTAGATTTATTAGATAATGAATATTATTTCATAAATAACTGAATTAATAGTTCTAAAAAATTTAAAAAGTGCCAATAGAAATATTATAACCTATGTGCTAGCTTATTTACCCTCCATCTACAGTTGAGGCTTGAATAGTTACATTCTTCCCATCTACATCTTCTTCGAGAACTATGTTTGATGCTTGACCACATGGTGTGTGTGTAGCCTATGCGACTTATGTTTTATGGTTGATCACTTGAGGTGTTTGTGTGCATCCCTTTAACTACAATTTATATTAATATTATATGCATAGTAATATTTATGATACTACTTGGCTGGATGTGATTATTGATCATCCATTTATATTTTTTATAGTATGTGATGTCCTTTTTTATTTTCTAGCTAAGCATGTAGGATGAATCTAATGGATTATCCATCCATGAGGGTGGATGTGTCAGATGTTGTAACATCCCAGGTAAATAGAGAACATGAAAATTTTCATATTTATTAATATTTGTGAATTAAATATAAATTTTACTTTAAAGGGGTTTCTATGTTCGATAGTGTTCCCTATACACAACAATATATTTCTTTGAAATGTTATGTTGCACACTAATAATATAATATTATTATTTTAAATGGTAGTTAACTCCTAGCTGTTGTTTTGGCGGGAATGGAGAAAACTAAATACAATATTATTATACATGTTTGTAAAATGTATTTACTTTCATCAAAAAATGGTTAGCGGCTTAAAATGTGAATGAATCTAATTTTAAGCAAAATTTACATTAAAAGGTCGATTTACCACCTTTTAATGGAGAACCCTCTTTAAATATAGTTTTGGTCACTTTTTTATGTTATATTTGACCAAATAAAATTCTTCTTTATAATCAGAACATCACAATTTACTTTGGATGAAATTTTGGTATATTTCTGATAATATTCAATTTTTAATGAAAAGTGAAACATGTTGTAATTTATATCAAAACTACCTTTTAATACAATCTATTTATATGGATATATTATCTTTTTAATTGGTTTTAAAGTATAATTATAATATATTTTTACCATTTAATCAAATGTTGGTTATTGGAATTAATTTCACTTTTAAAGTGGACATAAACAAGTGTCAATCTTTTGATAGTTATTGTTTCTTAAAAACACACTATTTGTTTTATCAACGGGGTAATAATTTTAAATTAGTTAATGCCACTTCTATATTTTTAATTTAGAAAAATAGACATCATTTTTGAATCAGGAATATCAAATATAACATAGGCTGAATTTTTGGTAATTTTTTGAAAAGCTTCAATTTTTGATGAATAGTGAAACCACTTAGTAGTAGTTAATAACAAACTAACCTTTTCATTTACATGAAATTTTATCACTTATGTGAATTGAATTTCAAAAATCTGACATACATTGTTGTTATAAAGAAGTAAAATTTGGTTCAGTAAGATGAAAATAATTTTTGGTGAATAGTTAATTTTGACTTTTATTTATAGTGGTTAAAGGTAAATAGGGTAATTCAAGGTAAAAAAATATCATAATAATACATAATTTCATTAACACTTGTCCTAACCATATTGGATGCGTCATGGCCGACCATGGAAATCTTTGGGTCCATATTGGAACCCCATGAAGCCACTTAAGAGTGATAATGACACTTTAGATTATTTAATTTAATGTAAAGGCAAAAATGACACAAACAAATATCTTTTGGTAAATTAATTTTAAAGGGGTTATATAAGTAATATTTTAATCTATAAATATTCTTTGGAATTATAAAAAGATTTCCTACATCATGGTATTTTTTTATAATTTTTAAACAACAAATCAATTAAATTATTTATGACACAATAATGATTCAGTATTTACCTCATTAATAAATCATATAAATAAATCAAATTATAAATTTTAAAATAACATACAAAACCTATCCAATTCTTATTGGATTATTTTATTTCGACCATGAGTCAACTTATCTTCGACTTTAATGATTTTTGTTCCTTTATAAACATAATATCTTTATATAATAAAATAATGTTTTCACACTTTCATAAAGTGCCCCTCCTCTCCCTTATAAAAGGAGACCACTTCTTACCAATTCCTCACACCTCTCAAGCCTTTTTTCTCTTCCAAACACTACCTAATTAATCTCCCTACATCACTCTCCAACTATTAGAATCCATATATTAGGAAGAATTCACTTTAAGAAGTCCTTTTGGTTCAAACCAAAGGAAGTTACCTAAATTAAAGGTAACTTTTCCACATAACTTCTTTTCTTTTATTTTACTTCTCTAACCCCTATAATCTTTCTATTCCTTTATTTTATAACAAAAACAGTATCCTAAATATACTAGGATGTATTTATGAGAATTATTTTAACTACATTTACACACACCTCTATCTAATGGATGAAGAACATACTGTTTCTGTGGATGCAAAACTAACGCCTCACGAAATGATGATTGCTCGATTATCTCCTACCGCCTCCCATGGTGTCCATTAAGATGGAAATGTATTTATATATGATATATATAATGTTTATATTTTTTTTATTCTTCTATATTTTACAATTATAGACTACCTTTATGGTTTCCATTATGGGTAAACACAATAATTTCATTTGAGGAAGTGCAGACTACCGCCCCTCAAAGTGATATGACTCATTAATTCAATTTGTCGGACGTATAAAGGATGGATTCAATGATATTATATATTATATTATACTGGAATTATAATATACTTATGTATAATTAAGTTTCCATTCAATTACAATACTAAATAGAAATTAAAGTAGCGTTCATGTGTACGTACGGCTTACCGTCTCCATGAACGGTGCATTTCATTTTTAACTCAAAATGATATGTACTATTATAAATACATGTATATACTGGATATATATGATATACATGATATCAAAATCATGAATATCATTCTGGATATAACTAACCTTTGACTATGTGAACAACCTGTAATTTTAAGATGTCTATTTTTGACTCAAGTACCAAATATCAACAAAACGACCATTATTAACTTAAATGATTTCATAGTATCTATAACATGGTAATAAGTGATATAAAAAGAATAATAAACTTTCAAAATTTTCTTAATCATGTAGAAATTAACTTTAGTTTATTATTCTAGAAGAACAAGTAACAAACAAGTCAAGTAGGACACGAGGTAATGGATGTCTTATCTCACTTCTAATTCTGTGAGATTTATATTATTCGCCACTTATTCATTGCATGTGGTGTATTGTGTACTGCCATTTGATATATATTATCACAATTATTTTTATATTAATTTTATTCTGTGATACATTTGGAGGTTGTTAACTTTTGGTCATATGACTCAATTTATTTCAACATGGTAAGGGATTTTCATCTCACATTTTATTCCTATGAGATTCATGATATATTTTAAACTATTTCCTTTTGGGTGATTTACATACTACCCATGATTTTTACACTTTGGCTAATATAATTTAATTTATGGGTATTGAAATATTCTTTTAATGACCCTTATTTCATTTGGTGTATGTTTCGTAACTTTCCAAATCGGTAAGGGAACTTTTTAACCAAAATTTCATTCCTTGGGTTAATCTTGTAATTCATAATTATGTCATGCTATGATTATGTGTGGTATCACTATTTGTTTATTTATGTTTTAATTTACACTCCCCTTTGTGTGGATATAATTTTGATACACATAATCACTACACTTATAATTTATCAAGTCATCGATATGAACTTGATAAGAGTAATTTTAACTCAATTTCTATTCATTTAGTTAAACATCCAATTAATTGGTTTTGTCTTAAAAAGAACATGAATTAATGTCCTCTGATTGATTTACACTTAATATCCAATATTATTGAGTGTATTTATATTTGTCACACATAATTATGAAATTTATTTATCCTTAATATAAGGATTCCCTCTTTATAAGGGATTTCATCTCAATTTACATTCAATTAGGAGTTCATTGTTGTTATGCACCAATTCACTCTTATATGATGTATATATTGTCCTTTGGAATATTATAACATTAATACAATTATTCTCAAGATATTATAATGTTCTGATTAAATTTTATTCGTCAATTATTTGTATTCAAGAATCTCTCATTTTGTTAAAAACTATTTAACTAAAATATCATTTTAAAAAATTTAATGATTTATTATTATAAATCTTCCTCATTGGTGTCCAAGTTTTCAAAATGTATTTTAGGATTTATTTATATGGAAATTAATTTCCTAAAATTTCAATTCCTTTAAAAGCTTCAAAGTGTTATGGGACACTTTGATTCAAAAATCTCTTTATTAAATGTTTTAAATGGTTTTGAAAATAGTTTGATAATGCCTTGATTATGTCAATATCTTGAAATGATATATTGTTATTGCAATGTGGAAATGTCTTCATTCCATTATTTTTGTTTTATGTGTTATGGATATGTTATGGTTATTCATAATTGTTTACGAATACAGGTGGTTCCATGATAAACATTAGGAGGGTGAGCCCGAGATTGCTCTCCAATGCATTGGGTAACATGATAGAGGTAAATGTGATGTTTCTCCTAAGAGATGTAGGTAATATACTGTGATGGGTATTCCATGTGTAACTCCAAATGTAGATGTGATAACTACAATGTATGTTTTATATGGATTCCATAAGTAACTTTTATGATTTATAATTTTTGTTTGTTACTCATAAATCTTATGATTTCTTAAGGTATGTTATGATTGAAAAGTATGGTTTCATTGATTTGTATTTATTGATGGGTTAATGTTTTGATTCCTTATTTTATAACCCTTACTGATCTTTTTATTCTCATCCCATGTTTTTGAAATGTTTTCCATAGGACTTAAAGATGAATAGGGTCAAGGATGGGATCAAGGAAAAGTCATGTAATCTAAAACATGGAACTAGACATGTTTCTTTTTAAGAGTTTCTATTTTATTAAACAAATGGATAATGAGTAATAGTGTCTACATGTAATATTCAAGTTGTAATGTAATTTTTATGTAAAATTATCTAAAACTCTAATCCCGAAAAGATCCTCAATGTGAATTATTCATTAAATTCATGATTATGAAATGTTTAAGGTTGGGTCCTTATAGTTGGTATCAAAGGTCGGTTTAAACTACTTTAGGGATTAAAAGTTTTTGTTAGAAACATGGTTAGTACCTATATCTATTATTTCAGTTAAATCCTTGTTTTATAACTTTTTCAGATCTAGGAAAGTCAGTTACAAATGGAAGGAAGAGAATCTCAAATGACATTACTATCTCTTCCTGATGACATGCTTGCAATAATTATTTCAAAGTAATGTTCAGATGATAGTGAAACTTTTTCTAGAATAAAACTCACTTGCAAGAAGTTTTTTGAGATATCAAACACATACACTATACATTTTTATCATCCTGGATCATGGGTTGTAGTTAGACAAATACTATTTTCACAATATTCTCATATTTTCAAGAAAGTTAAATATTTTCAACGCATTTTAAAATATATTATCTTATCATAAGATTTTGAAGCATATTTTGATTTTTAAAAAGGATATGAAGTAGGAGACCCTTGAAAAAACTATTTATATTTGCTTTTACAATATAGTCTCTCAGCACATACCTATGGTATTTTAAAAGGACCATTAATTGAATGTTTCAACTCAAATTCAGTCCGACTATTTTATAGAAATCATGTTTTATCAGATGTTTTGAAATTATATGTCATACATTATTATTTTCCAAAAATGTTTTTCTGTGAACACCCATATGACCCATGTTGTATAAGGTGTATTTGGATGGAGGAAGAAACATATTTTGAAGGATCCCTAAATCATTTTTGTGATGCATGGAACTTCTACAAACATGAACAAGATGACATTGAAACCAAATGGACACCATGATCAAGGTATGATGTTCTTCATTTTGGGGATCGTTTTATTTTATCATATGGTGCAGAAATAAGACTTAAATAGTTAATATGTTGATATAATAATGAATTTGGATGAAACTGAGAGGTATAAAGAAACCATTGAGGTTAAAACATGTTAGGGTAATTTTTGAATTTTATAAATAAGAGAACCTATAGGATGGGTGACAACCCGTCGCATCTGGTATGGCCAAAGGAATTGAACCCACAACTGAAGGGCGACAAGGGCGCATCCCCTACCACTAGACTACTTGAAATCCTTGGTTAGTATGACTTATTATTTTAGTAAAATGTTTTTATGGAATCATAATTAGTTGATTTTTTTAAAATATGTTTTATCAAATGGATACAATTATTATAGAAAAATGATTTTGTGATTAAGTGATAAAGGTTTTTATAGAAGATGTTATCTCTTTTTTGGAAACCCTATATACCTAAGGAAGACAGAATACTATGGGATTTCAACGGTAGAATAATGATGGAAATTTTAGTTTGAAAGAATCTATGTTTTCATTGTGGACATATGATGATTTGGTTTATTTATGAAACTGACTAACCTATCATGGAGAATATATGATTTGATAAATTACTTTTCAATATGATATTTTATGAGTAACTGATGTTATCTGGTGATAAATGATAATATTTATCTTGGAATAATATGTAATTAAATCCTTATGAGATTTGTGTTTCAATATTAGTTAGGATTACGTTTTATGAATTTCAGGGACAATTGTTTATTGAATGGTCTTTTTTGATATTTTGGTTTTTTTTGAAAAATTTTGGAGATTAAGAGTTGTTTTTATTCTTGCAAAATATTTTCCATTTTTGGGTATTATCTGATCTCTTGCTAACCTTTTTTTGTTTTCAATGATTTCTAAAGACAATAGAAATATATAGTTCATAATTTTTGGAATATATGATTCTCTAGTAGTTGATTATAGAACTTTTAATGAATAAAAGTCATCCTAAATACTCATTGTTTGGAAAAAATATGAGTTTGGGTTAGAAAGCTAGTAAAGGATGAAAGTATAAATGACATGTAAGTATGTTTTATTATGTTTTTAATTAAGATCATAAATAAATTCCTCAATAAAAAGTAACAGAAAACAAAAACGTTGCCTGTTAACTTTTCCTACTGGGGAATCAAAGATTTTTTAACCCATCACAGGTTTGGGATTTTCTGATGTTTAACTTTCTCCTAATCATGTTTTCTATCACTCTCCATCAGAACAAGATGGTTTGTTTTCACCTCAATATCCATGTTTTGATGGAATCCTTGTATCTGTTGTCTCGGGTGACCTTTTTACTTCTCTTTTGTTCTTTTAAAGTGATAGTTTTACTGACTCTTTTCAGATGTGGGACTTTTAATGAAGATTCCAATCCCAGTTTTAAAATTCAAGGGACAGAATTCCCAAAAGGGGTGAAGGATTTAACATCCAAGGTAAATAGAGAACTTGACATTTTTCATATTTGTTAATATTTGTGAATTAAATATTAATTTTACATTAAAAGGGTTTTTATGTTCAATAGCGTACCTGATACACAACAACATGTTTCTTTGAAATCTTACGTTGCACAATAATAATATATTATTTTTATTTTAAATGGTAGTTATCTCCTTGCTGTTGTATTGGTGGGAATGAACAAACATAACTACAATATGATTATACATGTTTGTTAAATGTATTTACATTAATCCAATAAAGTTTAGAGGCTTAAAATGTGAATGAATCTAATTTTAAGCATTAGTTACATTAAAAGGTCGATTTACAGTCTTTTAATGGAAAACCCTCATTAAATATAGTTTTGGTCACTTTTATATGTTCTATTTGACCAAATAAAATTATTCTTTAGAATCGGATCATCAAACTTTACTTTGGATGAAATTTTGGTATATTTCTGATAAAATGCAATTTTTAATGAAAAGTGAAACATGTTGTATTTTAATTCAAAACTACCTTTTAATCTAATTCTTTTATATGGATATATAATATTTTTTTTAGGTTTTAAAGTATAATTAGAATATATTTATACCATTTATTCCAATTTTGGTCATTGGAATGAATTTCACTTTCAAAGTGGACATAAAAAAGTGTCAATCTTTTGATAGTTATTGTTTCTTAAAAACAAGCTATTTGTTTTAACAATGGGAAATTATTTAAATTAATTAATGCCACTTCTATATTTTGAATTTAGAAAAATAGACATCAGTTTTGAATTCGGAATATCAAATATAGCTTAGGCTGAATTTTTTGTATTTTCCTAAAAGGCTTCAATTTTTGATGAATAGTGAAACCACTTAGTAGTAGTTAATAAAAAACTGAATTTTTTCATTTAAATAAAATTTTACCGCTTCATTGAATTGAATTTAAAAAATCCGACATACATGTTTGTTATAAATAAGTAAAATGTTGTTCAATAGGATAAAAATATTTTTTTGGTGAATAGTAACTTTTGACTTTTATTTACTGTGGTTAAAGGTAAATAGTGTAATTCAAGGTAAAAAGAATATCATAATAATAAAAAATTACCTTAACACTTGTCCTAACCTTATTGGATGAGTCATTGCCGACCATGGGAATCTTCGGGTTGATTTTGGGACCCCATGGAGTCACTTAAGAGTGATAATGACACTAGATTAATTAATTTAATATAAAGCCAAAAATGACAAACAAATATCTTTTGGTAAATTAATTTTTACATGAGGTTATATAAGTTATATTTTCAACTATAAATATTAATTATAAAACCAAAGATATTTCCTACATCATGGTATTTTTTTATAGTTTTTAGACAACAAAATAAATTAAATTATTTATGACATAATAATGATGCATTATTTACCTCATTAATACATCATTTAAATAAATAAGATTACATATATTAAAATAACTTCCAAAACCTATATAATTCTTATTGGATGATTTTATTTCTACAATGAGTCATCTTATCTTCGAAGTTGATGATTTATGGACCTTTAGAAACCGAATATCATTATATAATAAAATAATGTTTTCACACTTTCGTAAAGTCCCCCCCTCTCCCTTATAAAAGGAGACAATTTCTAACCAATTCCCAACACCTCTCAAACCTTTTGGATCTTCCCACCTCTACCTAATTAATCTCCCTACATCCCTATCCTCCTCTTAGAAGTCTTACCTTAGGCAGAAGGCACTTTAAGAAGTCCTTTTGGTTCAAACCAAAGGAAGTTACCCAAATTAAAGGTAACAGTTCCACTTAACTTTTTTTCTTTTATTTCACTTCTCCACCCCATAAACTATTTTTATTCCTTTATTTTATAACAAAAACAGTATCCTAAATATACTAGGATGTTGTTATGATATGTATCTTAACTACACTTACACACACCACTATATAATGGGTGAAGAACATACTGTTTCTTTGGATGTCAAACTAACACCTCACGAAATGATGATTGTTCGATTACCTCCTACCACCTATCATGGTGGCCATTAAGATGGAATTGTATTTATAAATGATATATATTATTTTTATATTTTCTTTGTGCTTATTTCTCTAACATTTATATACTTATTTTATGGTTTCCTTTATGGGTAAACGCCATAATTTCATTTGAGGAAGTGCGCGGACTACCGCCCCGTCAAAGTGATACGACTCGTTAATTCCATATGTGGGACGTATAAAGGATGGAATTAATGATAATATATATTATATTATATTGGAATTATAATATACTTAAGTATCATTATGTTTCCATTCTATTACAATACGAAATAGAAATGAAAGTAGCGTTCATGCGTGAGTATGGCTTACCGTCCCCATGAATGGTGCATTTTATTTTTAACTCCAAATGTTATGTACTATTATAAATACATGTATATACTGGATATATATGATATATATGATATCTAAATCATTAATATCATTATGGATATAATGAAATTTTTACTATGTGAACAACTTGTAATTACAAGAAGTCTTTTTTAGACTCAAGTACCAAATATCAACAAAACAACCATTATAAACTTAAATGATTTCATAATATATATAACATGGTAATATGTGATATAAAAAGAATAATAAACTTAAAATATTTTCTTAATCAATTAGAAATTAACTTTAGTTTATTATTCAGGAAGAACAAGGAACAAACAAGTCAAGTCGAACACGAGGTAAGGGATTTCTTATCTCACTTCTAATTCTGTGAGATTTCTATTGTTCGCCAATTATTCATTGCATGTGGTGTATTGTGTACTGAAATTTTATATATATTATCACTATCATTTTTATATTCGTGTTATTCTGTGAATCATTTGGTGGTTATTATCTTTTTGTCATAGGACTCAATTGATTTCAACGTGGTAAGGTATTTTCATCTCACCTTTTATTCCCGTGAGATTCATGCTATGTTTGAAACTATTTCCTTTTGTGTGGTTTACATACTACCCATGATTTTTATTCTTTGGGTAATATAATTTCATTTATGGGTATTCAAATCTTCCTTTAATGGCCCTTCTTTCATTTCGAGTATGTTTCCTATGTTTCCAAATCGGTAAAGGAACTTTTTAACCCAAATTTCATTCCTTGGGTTAATCTTCTAATTCATAATTATGCCATGCTACAATTATTTGTAGAAACACTGTTTGTTTATTTATGTTTTAATTTCCACTCCCCTTTTTGTGGTTATACTTCTGATACACATAATAACTCCACTTATAAATTCTCATGTCATCGATATGAACTTGATAAGAGTAATTTTAACTCAATTTCTACTCATTGAGTTAAACATCCAATTCATTGATTTTTTCTTAAAAAGAACTTGCGTGAATGTCCTCTGATTGATTTAAACTGAATATCCAATCATATTGAGTGTATTTATATTTTTCACACATAATTATGTAATTTATTTATCCTTAATCTAAGGATACCCTCTTTATAAGGTATTTCGTCTCAATTTACATTCCATTGAGACTTCATTGTCATTATGAACCAATTCACTATTATATGGTGTATATAATGTCCTTTAGCATATTATATCATGAATCCAATTATTCTCAAGATATTATAAATTTCTGATTAAATTTTATTCCTTGATTATTTGTATTCAAGCGTCTCTCATTTTGTTAAAAACTATTTAACTAAAATATCGTTTTAAAATTTTTAAAGATTTATTCTTCTAAATAATTCTCATTAATTTCCATGTTTTCCAAATGGGTTTTCAGATTTATTTATATGGTCATTAATGTGATAAAATGTTAATTCCTTTAAAATCTTCAAAGTGGTATGGGACACTTTCATTCAAAAATCTCTTTATTAAATGTTTTAAATGGTTTTGAAAATGGGTTGATAATGCCTTGATTATGTCAATATCTTGAAATGATATATTGTGATTGCAATGTGGAAATGTTATCTTTCCTTTATGCTTGTTTTATGTGTAATGGATATGTTATGGTTATTCAGCATTGTTTACGAATACGAGTGGTTCTGTGATAAACCTAGGGTGGGTGAGCCCGAGATAGCTCTCCAATGCATTGGGTAACGTGACAGAGGTAAACTTGATGTTTCTACTATGATATTTAGGGAATATACTATTATGGGTATTCCATGTGCGTCTCCCTACGTATCTATGATATATACAATGTATGTTTGATATGAATTCCATAATTAACCTTTATGATTTATGATTTGTGTGTGTTATTCATAAATCTTATTATTTCGTAAGGTATGTTATGATTGAAAAGTATGGTTTCATTGATTTGTATTTATTGATGGGATAATGTTTTACTTCCTTATTTTATAACCCTTTCTGAGCTTTTTATGCTCATCCCAAGTTTTTGAAATGTTTTCCACAGGACTCAACTATGAATAGGGTCAAAGATAGGATCAAGGAAAAGTCATGATATCTAAAACATGGAACTAGACATGTTTCTTTTTAAGAGTTTTTATTTTATGAAAAAAATGGATACTGAGTAGTAGTGTCTATATGTAATATTCACGTTGTAATGTAATTGTTTTTCCTAATTATCTAAAACTCTAAACCTGAAAAGATCGTAAATGTGAATTATTCATTTAATTCAAGATTATTAAATGTTTAAGGCTGGGTCCTTATAGATGTAATGGTTAAAAATATTTGAAAATCCCTCATGGTGATGTGTTAGTCATGATTTTGAACTATCCCATTGTGGGAGGGATGTGTCACACAACTGATATAATTTTCTTCTAGCATGGAGACAAACTAAGTATGACATGGGATCATGTTTTCTTTGTGAGTGAATGACCATTCGACATATGGTTGGTTATTATTTACTTGTACATTAATGATTATATTCTATGGTTTTATAATTTATGTATTTCATGTCTAATTTATTTTATGATGATTTTGTTGTTGTTTACTATATTTTATGGTCACATAATGAACCGTGTTGGTGGTGTCCTTTTGAGTTGTACACACAGACTGCTCAGGTGGTCATAGAACATGGGTACCCAGTAATCCATCACTTATCATAGGTAAACTTTCGATAGATTCCCATGATTGATGGATGAGGGGGTTTATTGTAGTGAGTCTCGTGACCAGGATGAGGTTAAACTTGGAGTTTTAGAGCCTCTAATAATTTTTTATTTTATTTGAGTATTATACATGACATGCCCAGTAGTCGATCGACTATTCTACCATGTTTGATTGTTAAGACTATATACTACTGAATCTCATTTGTCTAGTGTTCAAGATCATTCTTACACATGCTTCATTTGTATATTGTTTCACGTTTGGTTACATATCTATTATTCTGAACTTTGATGGGGGTATAGTCTCCTCATAACTTTACTTAGATACCTGCTGCTAGTCGGTAGCCTATGGTGCATTGGAAGGTGCACATGAGGTCATGTTTCATCTCATCTCAGACATAGAAATTTTGGTCAGGGTGTTGGAAAATTGTATAAGAGTACCCTGTCTTGTTTTTTTCTTCATATTGTAGAGAGTTGGTTGACATAAGACACATTAATGTGTTGGAACTGGTGATGATTCTTGGACTCGTGTGTCGTGAATACAATTTCCAAGGGTATTCCAAGTTACCAAGGCATATGATTGATGCTATTATTTTATTATATTATATTTGTATATGATCTCAAATCACGTGACACACATGGTTTTTTGAGGCTCGTGGTTTGATATGGATTTGACTCCTGGCCATATCAGTAGGATGAATCAAATGCATCATATTAAGAACATAGGATTCATGTGACATATATGTTACTTGTGTGTGACTGTAATGATGATGGATGATTATACTGTATAGTGTAGACCACATGTATTTTGGTTTCATATATGATTTCATGGTGACATTACTTCATCTAGACTCATATGCATGTGTAATTTTTATAGTTAGTAGTGAAAAACTACATTGGGGTGCACTTGGTAAATGATAATGATGCTGATAGTGATGAAGATGGTTATAATGATGTAGTCCATCTATATATAGAAATATTAGTTTACATTTTTAGGTCATTGTTTTAAATTAAATTTCTTAGTAATAAAATTTTCTGAGAAATTTATGGATAAGTCTAATTAATTAAGGAGCCGATTATAGTCTATGTGGATTATTCCTTATGAAACCAAGTGGATTCCTATTAAAGTAAACGAGGAATCATTCACTCTCGATGTGGTCAGTCAAAGAGTGAATCCATCATAGAATTTCCTTTGGGATGTACCTATATGAAATTATAGGGGTTGTTAACCCTTGTGAAACCTTATGTGGGGTTTTGGTGATAGACCTTATGCTCGTAAAAGTTTTACACTAGTTATCAAAAAGTTGGTGTCATGTTCTATTTGAGAGTAAAATGGGTAAGGATGTACCTTGTAAAGTGATAGTCAAGGTTAATTACTTAGGGGAGGTTTATGTGGATAAAAATTCCATGTGCATGTATGTAACCTCTTAAATAAAGGTCATTCATGTTACCATGAAACCTTGGAGTATAGATCACTTTGAGTGTTAGTACTCATGATGCATGGTTGGGTTACCGAGCATTTGGATGCATGTTTCATTGTAGAGAGGACCATTGGTTTCCTATACTATTAGTTCAGAATGAAACTCTCATTGGTTTTTGACAGAATATCCTAGGTGGTAGGACCTTTGGGGGATAGAGCATGGGAAGACACTTTGTGGCTTGAACAGACACCCATATGATTGGTTGTGTGAAGGAAATATCATCAGAATAGTTTTTATTTTCTAAAGAGGTTTAATATAAGATATTTTTGGGTGGTTTTAGATCCTTGTAGTTGGTGATAGTGGGGAAGGTGACTAATTCCAACATCAGAAATTTTGAATCCTTAAAGAAACACTCAGTTTGGATTAATGAGTGATGTTTTCTTTCCTTGTTTAGAGATACATAATGTGTGAGTGTTCATGTGGTGTTTTGATATGTGGATGGTTGAATCAGTCAAGTGGGGTATTTAGCTGACCAAAAAAAATGTTATTGGTTGTCTAGATGATCTTGATGGAGGTGGTGGTGGTAGGTCACAACTGAAATTGGTTAAGATTGAACTTTTCTAATAGAAACCAATTCATTAGCATGAATATATTAGGACTTAGAAACCAAGTGGTTAACACTTTTGGAGTTGTATCTATGGTAGAAGAAGACATTGGAAATGTTTGAGGGGTCATTGCGTAGTTAACCTAAGTTTTTTAGTGGTAATGATTCAATGGTTAGAGATAGTGGCATCCATAAGTGGATGAGTCCATCTAGGCCAGGAGTTATAATATATTCTTAAGATATTTGGGAATGATGAGAAAATTTTAATGGATCAATTAATGAAGTAGACTACATTTATAGTAATCCACATGTGTGCAGTTCCTGGGGATTTCGTAACAATCAGGTGTGAATGGATGGTCACATTTAGTCATTTCATTTGGATTTGGACTATTTAGGTCTGAGCTTGACTGATTTGAGTATTTTGAGGTGATAATAATGATACTCCTTTGGTGGGGAGCAATGAAATGTCACATGTGAAATCACCTCTCCTGTGGGAAGGGTAATGACCTTTCATAAGACTAAGAATTGAAATGTCATGGTGACACTAGATTATTGATGTATAATGGACCTGAGAGTATATAGTTCCATATTTAAAGTATTATTTTTATTTGGATATAACACTAGATGATGAAAATATGTGGTCTTTGTACAAAGAATATAATTGGTCTGAATTGAGATAGAGTCAGATCATTGGTGCGTTAATGAACATTTTAGAGCCCTGTGGCTAGAACAAGAAACTAGTTAACCAACCCGGTTATATCCTTTGAAGTCATTAAAAAATAAGTTTATATTTTAGAATGATCTAATTATTCCTTCAATGATTAAGGAATTATAATTGGTGGGTTCCTAAAGTGTCAATTTTTTAGGTCAGGTACCTTTGTAGGTGGTCTACTAGGAATGCATTAACATGTGTTTCTGCATGAACATGAATGTGATGGGTTAAAACCAAATTGATCTTGTCATATTGATTGAAAATTAGGTTCTAATAATCTCCACGGACATTTCAAGAATGATAAAATTGTCTAGTTTATGCTTGGTCAGTTGGGACTTATTGGTTTGTCTTGGAACATAAAATGAGGAATTGGTATTGAATCCATGTCTTGTGTTAATCAATAATGATAGAATTAAACCACAATGGGTATTTCATTGGACTATTTGAATCCTATTTCGTGAGGATATTCTTATTATGGGGAGCACCATGATTATTTTTTTGGAATCAATCAAGACATCATTGTGTGTCAAGTTGGATGAATCATGTGATCTTGTTCTGGAGGTTGGGGGATAGTGAAATTTCATCTTGGATTATAGTGTATTATGCCTGAAAATTCATGTTGAATGAGTGTGATGGATTTTTAAGTGTTAGAAAAGTTTTTAATTGATGATTTTCTTTCTAGAGGATGAAATATATAGGACTCTATGTGGTTGATGATCATGGAAGATCAAGAGGGTTGTTCCCGTGCTACCATAACTTCTCAAGGATGAGAAGTGCTATGGTGGTTAGATTATAATGGCCTACACCATTATGGTTTATAAATTAAATAGTAAATTTTAAATTTTAGTGTTATGGATGGTTAATTTTGAGAACTATGAATTATAATTATGTTATGAATGTTTGAACATCCCAAAATAGTGTTTTGGGATAGGGTTCAAGTATTAGGTGATGAAATCGTGGTTCAAGAGGCCATTGTATTGTGATCAGTGGTCATGGGACTACTAAAAGGTGTATTGATATACTATTCAGGTCTTTAATAGTTAATTAATGATGTGAGGTCAGTTCATCGGGTGTCCTGAGAGGTTTTAACATTAGAATACTGGGCTAGGTGGTGGATCCTGAGAAATCACATTATGATATATACCAAAAAACTATGATATATGTATTCCTAGATCCGGAGAGGGGTTTTTCATGAAATATCATGATTTTAAACATTTTTTCAAGTCATGAACTATTATTTTTATGTTTTATGGGTGTTTGAAAGCTACAGACTTGGTATGAAAATCTCATATTTCATTTCCTTGAATCTCTTACAAGAATTGTTATGGGAAAAGAGGGTTTTGGCCTCCTAGAGATACTTTAATATCATTTCATCACTGAATAAAGTGAAAGTTGATGTGAGAGATCCATATTATTAATTATTTATCCTTTAAGTCAATTAATGTATTTTTATCTATGAGTTACTATTCATCATGGGATATTTTTTTAGAGAAATTAGATGACAATTCCAATGGATATTGAATGATATTTTCCAAGAAAGATGAGAAGTTGGATTTAATGGAAATAGGATGTCTTTAGATGATTAATGTGTGGTTTTGGCTGATTAATTATTTTGTGATGTCAATTGGTGATCTCTTCTTTGGGTTTTTTCAATTGTTTTTAATTGATCATCAAAACGTACAATTCATTTGGGGATTTTGCTCGTTTTAGAATCGAGAGTGTTCCTGGAGTTGATCGAACTCCATTGGAGGAAACTTCATCTATGGTACATCACATTGTTGAATTTATTCTACGGTTATAATTTAATTATGTCAAATAATATTATTTATTACTTCTACATGATATGGATTTTTCATATAGTGATGCCTGAAGTGTGAGATATACCTTCCTTGGGTGGTTGGTCATGGTTTTGTTTAAGTAGTGATATGTAATAATTATTTGGAAAACATATTCTTAAGAATTTGGTTATAATATTACTCTTATTATTTAAATTATATATTTTTTAGTTACAATTAATTAATTTTGGATTATTTTATGTGCATATAACATCATGGAATTGTTAGAGGCCGAATGAACATTGATGACTAAGATAAAGAAACTAGATTTGATGGAATTATAGTTAGATCTATTTGTGGTAGGTGCTTCTATGTACATGAACCTATGAAATGATTATTAGTATATTTTAATGTGACATGTGGTTACAGCACCTTGGGGTGGTATACCTTGAAATTCATGTAAATACTAGAAACCAAAAGGGACCCCAAAATGATTTTTAATCGATTGGAAAGATCAATTAAAATAAGAGACCCAATTCGTTTAATAATTAGTTAATGAAATTTCAATATAAAATAATTAATTTAATATGGCTAATAAACATACAAGATTAGAAGGGGCATTTTCTAACTTGTGTGATGGTTTGTTGCTTGGCCATAGATGGATGAGGCTTGAGTAGTCAGGTTTTTCCCATATACTTATTATACTAGAAAAATTTACAATGCTTGATTACTTGGTGTATGTGTGTAGCCTTTTATAACTAAGTTTTATGGTTGTTTACATGAGGTGTGTGTTTATCCCTAGGCCTACAATTGATGTTTATCTAATATGGATTATTAGGACTATGATACTACTTAACATGATTTGAATATTTATCTATCATCAACATAATCGTTTATTTAATAAAGAGTAGTGAGTAAAAAGGATAACTGCAGAGAAAAAGAAAACAACAATGGAAGATAGAAAGATACCTTGAGGTGGTTTGTAGTAGTGAATCCATAAGGGATTATCTTTTACCAGATTCATACATTCGAGAGGAAGACACATTTTACATGGATGATACCGAATGAAATCCTCGTGATTAGAAATGGGGGTGAGATAGTCTGATACCTTATTACTTTTTGGCCATGTGTATAGGATATATATTTTATTACAAAGAAGACTCAGAAATTTTTTAATATTTTAAGGAATAGAAGAAAAAACATCATTGTTGTCCTTTAGGGAGTTACAAAGGATCTAGGAATCTGAATCAACTGCTATTAAGATAATATTCCATAGATTTCTTATTTGGAGGCCATTGAGAATTTCGAAAGCTTTAACATTGAGGGAGTGACCATTTCAAAATACTAATGATAATGTTAAAGAGAAGTTTCCCTTAGTGTCATGAACCACTTCTCAATTCATGATCCCTATGGACTATACCTCCTCGATTGGGGATGTGTCAGACGTAATGGTCGACATACTTAGAATACCCTTTAACTGGATGTGTTAGCCATGTTTCTGGACTATCCCATCAAGGGAGATATATTCTAGGTAGTTTATTAACTTTTCATCTAGCATGGTATTGAAGCATGCACGTGCAAGGATCATGAAAGCTTTATGAGTGCATGATTGGTTGGTATACGATTGGTTTATGTTTACTTATACAGTAGTGATTATTTTTTATTGTTAAAAAGTATGTGTATTACCTATTTAGATTTTTTATGGTTATAAAATTACAGTATACTAAATTTTTTGTCCATGTACAAAACCACATTGGTGGAGTCCTACTGAGTTTTACTCACTCCCTGATCAAATTTCCGTGACACATGGGTACCTGAGCATCCCCCACTTATTAAACATACATTTTGGGTTGAGTCATAGGTTTGATCAATGAGATGCATTTCTATTTTTGAGTTTAGAGACTATGATTTGGTGAGGCTTGGATTTATAGTAACTCTTTCTCTAATTATTATATGTGATATGCCCAGTGGGTGATCAATTGTTGCATATTGTTTGATATTTGATTTTGTATACCGTTGCATCTCATTTGTATAGTGGGAATATTTATTCTTACATGTACTCTATTTGTATATTGTTACATTTTTTTGTTATTTTTATATTGTTTTACACTATTATCGAGTTTATAGTCTCACATGACATTACTCAAACCCTTTTTTCTATTCCATAACCTCTATCATATGGTGAGTTTTTCTTGATGTCATGTGGAATCAAGACTCAGACCTGGTGATTCAGGTCAGGGTTTAACCTTATTTTTCATATCCACCTCACTTGTATGTTCATTAAGATAGTTTTAATGGATATATATGATATTTATTATATATTTAATATTATTTAAAGTTAAAAAATCATCTAATAACTGTATTTTCTAACCATTGAAAAATTAAAATATTACCCATGAATATATGAAAACAATTCCCTCAATGAACCACATATTTAATTTTTAATTACTTCCCACATGGATGGTTTTGCAGGTGGATTGAATAAATAAAAATAAAATTTATAACATGATTTTGTTTTGTAAATATAATTTGGTCCATTAATTAATAATATTAACAATAAATGATCACTGTTAATTTTAATTTCATAAAAAGTATACTGAGGCACTTTGACATTATATCTCTCACATTTATTTTTTATTTTAATTTTTCATATAACTCTTTTTAATCTAGTTTATCACTTTTATGACATTTTTCTTGAAATCATTAATCTCTGTAATGTTTATAATATAAGTACATGATAAAATATTCTTACTCATTCAGTTATTATAACATGTTCTTGTTTGGGTTAGTTTTACAACCTACTAGAAGAAGGTTACAATGTTTATATCATGAATGACTAAATAAACCTAAATAATAATTTTAATGTAGTAATGTTTAATTTAATTGGCTTTCATTATTCTATAATAATGAAACATCAATTAATTTTTTTTAATTAAAAGTAAACAACGATGGTTATTTTAAACCTTCAAAGAAAAGATTATCAAAGAAGATTCATGGAAGAGTAACTATTTCATAGCCTATTAATTTTTTATATATAATCCTATCGACTCTATGAAATGTCAGATATGAAGATTATGAAACATTTATTAAATTTATTTTTACTATTACCATGATTCCAAAACTATTTTTTAGATTGAAGACCAAACCACTCCAAACCGACCAGTGTAAACTATAAAAATTTTGTAAGTACATACAAAATTTAATAAATTAATTAAAATGAATTATATTATGTGAATAAATATGAAAAAATTTGTTAACATAGAAAATAATAATATAATTTTATTATTTAAGATGTTAGAATTTATAATAAAAGAGTTGATAGTTGAGGTAATATATTTTTCATTAAAAACCTAGTTTTTAAATTATTCATTTCAAATATTTTTCATCAATTTCAATGTTCTTTAAATTGTTCAACATGTTTTTTAATTAATATATTAATAATGGTATTTATAAAATAATTTTACCTTTTTTAAAAGAATATTTTTAATGTTTATATATAGGTTATATTGATCCTTTTTAAAGGTGACAAAATGTTTTTTTAACATTTAATGCACGACCAAATTTTTCCACCACCAAATCCATTATTAATCTTCATGATTCTTTTAAAAGTTTCTATAATTTTTAAAATAATATTCTCTTTACATTTTCATCGGCATGTTTCTATTTTTTCAAAAATAAAATGATATTTACCCATATTTTTAGAAGATTATTTAAAGCGATTTTCATTATGGGTTCAAACGAGTGTTATGATGGAAAAAATAAATATTAAATATGTTTTATTATGTAATTTTTCATGTAAATTATAAATGATGATGGGTGGACTAAATATATATCCCTAAAATTTATTTGGTAATGATTTATTCTCATGGGAATTGATGATCGAAAATTTTCACATCATGATTTATGCCATAGGGGTTATGCATGATTGAAAAGAGGTGATATATATAATTTTCCAAGGTTCTTAAAATGTTTTTATAAGCTGGTAATGAGTTTTAATAAAAAATTGTTTCAAGAAGATTTTATATAAGCTTTT
The DNA here is from genome assembly GCA_963277665.1 of Viscum album. Taxonomy (NCBI): domain Eukaryota; kingdom Viridiplantae; phylum Streptophyta; class Magnoliopsida; order Santalales; family Viscaceae; genus Viscum; species Viscum album. Next base: position 1,571,961,098 of record OY728126.1, read on the forward strand.
AAAAGGGATTGTTTTGGTTTTAGTAAAAATCATCTTCATGGATTCTCATCTTTTCCCAAGGTAACTTCATTGTTATTTTATGATTTATATTGGGGTTAAAATTTTTCATTAAAAAAATATTTATTTTAACTTTTGATTATAAATTATTATATACATTAAATTATTATTGTTAAATATTAAACATTTTCTATGTTATTTAGGTTTTCACTAGACTAACCAGTTTCCTTTGTTTTTATATCCCTTACTATAATTTTTTTCCCATACCAAAACATCCAATTATTTTAAAATGGATTAAGGATGAGTAAAAACTAATATAAATTCTATCATTAAATATTGAAATTTGACCTCGAATAAAGAAAAATATCATTTATAACATGTTCTTCGTATAATGGTAAAATTCCAAATTGGAGGAGAAATACATGATCTTTTTCATGTAATGGTTTTGCGTGAGCCTTTAAAACCATGAATTTAAATGATTATTGGAATGTATGAATGTAATTTAATTTATATTTAAATTCACAATAATGTTTTCTGAAGTAGAAGGTGATATATTTTGTATTGAAGAAAAGGTTTAGATAACATTATAGTTTTGGATGATATTATATGAGAATAATTTAAAATTTTTAAAAAATATTAGGGGTTAATATATTGGATTGGGATTTGGTTTTAAATGTCATTTTGAACCTTAAAGGTTAGTATGTTATGGATAATTATGGTAATTTTTGGATTAATCAAAAGAGGTAAATAAAATTTTACATAATTAAGGATATCTTAGTACTTAGGAGATAGTTTATTTTAATTTAAAATATATACTCATAGAAACCATTTTTAAATTATTAAATTCTTGGATGTAGGAGGAACTGATTTAATAATGGTTGTGAAAGATAGTTTGGTGGTTTTCTAAATGTGAAACCAAACAGGAAGGAGATAGAGTTTTTTTGTTAAGCTTAACAAGTTATATTGAGTTATGATTAACCAACTGAACTGAGTAGAGTCTCTTAACATAATAAATATGAGAAAAATAGAGTTTCATTAAAATTTAATTGATAAAGATCATGAAGGTAAAAACATTCAACAATACATGTGTTATGAATGTGGTAATAAGAACGTAGGGGAATGTCACAATGGAACATGAAGATGTTTTATGTGTGAGAAGAAATGGAATATAACAATGAAACAATAAAGAAAAATGAAGAGTTAGAATAATAAAATAAATGGGAAAATAGTTCTTATTATTGTATCAATTGAATGTTTTAAATGTAGTGATTATATGCTTTTTAAAAATAAATTCCCTATTAGGATAACTCAAAATCGGGATCAACAAGGCCACATAGGTAAAGGTTTATAAAATTAGTATTATATTATAGTTGAATCTGTTGAAAGTGAAAAATGACATATAAAAGGTATCAATTATTTTTGATATTTTTTCTTATATTTAATTACGAAAAGAATGATTATATTTATATTGTTGAATAAATGATATGATTTACTTTTTTGATTATTTAAAGGATGTAAAATGGAATAAAATGGAAAAATTGGTTAAAGGTTTATGAAGTAACTTGAATGATTTAAGTGTCACATATAAGGATTCAAGAGTTATGAAATAGTGGTATTTTATTTATGGATTAATATATTTATATATGATCAAATGTTCAATGGTATAGATAAACCTTTTGAAGAATTATTTTGATGTGAAATTTTGGGATTTATTTTTAGGTTTTAGGAGTAATACATGATTGAGGTATATATAATAATTGGTTTTATCATGTGATTTTATATAAAGGATATTCTAGAAGAATGATTTTATGTTTGGGAATAATATTTAAGGCAATGGTAACCTTTTGGGTTAATATGATATTTGATGTATAGGTAATAACAGAAATTGGGATAAATTGTTGTTATATTTTTTGGAATTTATATTTTAATATATATATATGTGTGTGTTACCCTTAGATTAAATAGTGATTTGGATATTAGGTGGCTAAATTTAATTTGGAAAAGTTTACTATATTTTTCGGAACATTTTTTTGAAATAAGTTAAATTCAATTTTTTCCAAGTATGTGATTTTATGTTAAATTGGTTGATATTAAACGAGGAATAAATATCGAGTTATCTTTTGAAAGAATATATGATTTTATTACGGATTTATAGTAAATCAGTTTATTTATGGAAAATATGATAATATTTTAGTGAAATCATGATTATGGATATACATTTTTGGAATGTTACATTATTATTGATTATTATTGTTTGAAGATAAATTTTTTTGCTGACGTTTGAATAATATATGATCAAATCATTATAATATTTGGGTTTTAGATTTGATCTATAATATTTTGATGATTTTTAATGATAGTTTTTTTTGGAATGATTTAAGGTAAACTATGGATGCTATTTTTGAGGAAATAAAGATTGATGTACTATTTATTTATATGATGGTTTATTCATACTAGATATTATCTGTACTTTTTATAACCTTTTTGTTTTAGTTAACTGATAAAAGCATGAGGAATAAATTTTCATCATTTTTTGAATCTTCAGATATATTAATAGTTAATTTTTCTTCTTCTGGCATGAAAAATTTACTATGGATATTTATTAATTGGAATATGAGATTAAGTAAAGGAGTAAAACTTCTTGAAACACAACCAAAGAATGAAATTTTGTTTATATAATGGAAAAAAATCAAGTATATGTTTTTCACATTCTCTATCTTGGGTGTAAAATAATTCCTCAAATCAATATGGAGTATCATAAATCAATAAATACTTATCTGGAAAATGTCACATTATTATAAGGTATTCATTAAGAAACTTATTCAGAAGTATGAGTCTTATAATACTACATAAATGGTTTCTGAAATATTTAATTATGAAATAAAGAGTTTCAAAAAAGTGAAATATAAATTTATTATCATTAAAATATATATATAATTTTATCAAAATTTCACAATTCAAACATTTTTCATTAGAGAAAAGTATTTAGGATGCAATTTATTTAAGGGTGAGAATGTAACACCTTTATATATTAGTGTGTATTTCATTGAGTAATTATCTCATTGAATAGAATTTGATACATGAAACACTGTGAAAAATTGTATAATAATTTATTAATATTCATGGTATAAATACATAAATTATCAGTATACAATGTTCAAAAAAATAAATTGACGCTCATTGGTAATGGATTTGAAACAATGTTAAAACCCATTAAGGTTTTAATGGGTAAATCTTTATAAAAAAAGTTTTTCTTTATATATTATATTATATTTTAAATATAAATACATGATTTTTTTCTTTCTATTATATGATATAATCTTAATTTTTGAATTAATAATTTAAAAATTACCATTGGTTGATTTATTGGGTATTATTTTGTAAAGGTTGTTTTTTGGTGAATAGTGAAAAGATAGATTTCACTAATATAATTAATTTTATGACATAATTATGATATAATAACGAATTAAATAATATATAAATGATTTTTATAGAATAAATATGTATTTAATTAGTAAAATAAATCATTTAAAATCATTATGTTGAATTTGGAAGCCAATGTTTGACTTTTTTAAAAATAAGTAACATTGTAATCTAATAAAAAATTATTTTTTTATATTTTTGTTTAATTATGTTCTTAAAAGTTTAAATTAAGTTTTATTTTTTGATATAAATTTATAATAACCTTCCTTTAATTTAATAAAAAACCAATAAGAGTCATTTGGTTCAATTCTACACATGATTTTTTGGTAAATTGCTTTTAGGCATAAAAAAGAACTGTTCTAAAAACTATTTTTATTGCATTACAAAGACTTATATTAAAATAATTTTCTCCAATTATAGAAATGTAATATTGAAAAATTGATTTCATATTTATAATAATAATTTTAAAATAATATAAAAATTTACATTTTATTTTTTTTCATAAAATTAATTTATCATAGTAAAATGTTTGTCACTGTGGTAATAGTTAAAAGGTATAACAAGGGGATAAGCCTAGAGATATTGTCAAAAATCATATATAACTTGTGTAAATTCTATTTTATGAGTTTTTTGGACTATAAATTATCCTATATTTCATAATATAGAAAATTCTTTTCACTTTCATTGATTATGACATTGATATTATATTATAAAATTAATACCATAAAAAATATCAATTGTGCCCAATTAATAATTTTTAATGATTATGATAAGGATAAAAATAATTTATGAGTGGATAAGGATTATAATAATAAATATTAATAAATTTATTTATATTTTTTAATTTTTTTAAATTCAAAATGATTGTATTACTATCTAAAATTCGTACGTAATGTTGACATAGTGATTGTGCAAGTAGTAGAAAAATCAAGTAACAAATTATAAAAACAATAAAAGGTTTATGTTTTGGTTTAATTGTAGATTTTTTGAAATTTAGAGATAATTATTTATTATATGTGATTATTTAAGTTTTTATATTTGAACTCCAATGTTTTCTTGATATTTCCGATTTAATTTATGTGAATAGTACCAAAAATGACTATAAAGGGTATTTAAAATTATAAATATTTTATTAATTGATTTAAAAATTAAATTTTATTTTTAAAATGGTTGTTAAATTTTTTATTATACTTCGAATCATCAATTCATGAGAAAAATATAATTAATAAAATTATTTTCAAGACCCTTAAAGACAATTTTTTTGATAACACCTTTAATTTTTTCATACAAAAGGGGAAATTATATAAAAATTTAAAAGAAATGTATGAGTTTATTTTTCTATAAAAATTATACAAAAATCTTTCTCAAATGTCACATATGAATTTAAAAATTCCATGTTCTAACCATAAACCTATATTATAAGGGCCTAATGTTTGAGCCAAATAAAAATATCCATGGAGGAGGTGCAAGAATTAACCAAATTATTTCAAGTCTATTTCTTCTCCAAAATCATTAAAATATATTATGAACGTAAGTATATAATTAAATAATAAAATTTTATATATTTTTATTTTATTATGTTTTTGAAAAAAAATTATACCTTTTTTACATTTTATGAAAAATGGAAACCTTGCTCGTGTATTCGGGCAGACCACCGCATCTACAAACCGATGTATTTCATTTTTCTTCAATACCTCACATGGATGGTTATAAAGATGTGTTTAATGAATATAAATTATATTTATGATATAATTATGATTTTAAATAGTTAAAACATTATCTAACTTATTTATTTTCCATCCATTGAAAAATGAAAATGATTCCCATGCGTATGTACGTACTACCGCCTCTATGAATAAAAATTTGATTTTTCATTATCAAATATCATTTATTATTAAATATAATAAATGAATAAATAAATATAAAATTTATACAATTATTAATCTTCCTTAACGATAATATTTTTATTATATTAATAAGATTAATAATAAATTGTCATCATAAAGTTTAACAGCCTAAAATGAGCTTACCGAGATACTCTGAAGTATTATCCTTTTACCTTTACATTAAATTTTTAATCTTAAAATAAATATTATATAAAATTATTTATAACCATTATAATTTTATTTAGATAATTTATATTTTTTAAATGTAATTAAGTCAATATTTTATAATTTTTTACTCATTCTGTCGTTATAACATGTACGAGTTTCATTCAATTTAATCACCTATATGAACAAAGTTATAACATTTATGTCACAAATGATTAAATAAACATAAATAATATTAATACTATATAATAACGATGAATTTAACATGTTTTAATAATTCTTGAATAGTGAAACATCCCTCGTAATAGTGGAATTAAAAGTTTACAATGATGGTTATTTTAAATAGTCATGTATAAGACTACCACATTCGATTAAAAGAAAAGTGAGTATTTCACAAACAATTAAATTATTTATTTAAATAATGCTTTAAAATATATAATATGACCCATATAGAGATTATATAATTTTTGGGAAATGTGCTTTTACTACAAATAATATGTGAAAGATGTTTTGGATATTTAAGACTCAACCACAAATAAATGACCATCAATAACTTTATCGATTTAGTAAATAAATTAAATATGATAATAAATTATGTAAAAGAAATAATATTTTGGAATTAAATATTAAAATGGTTTTGAATAATTTTAATAATTATATAATTTTTCTGGAGGGTTGAAGTTGTACAAAAAAATCCAGACTCGGGGTAATTTTATAAACCATGTTTTTATATATTCCTTTCAAATAATTTTACTCTATATAAATGTTATTTTAAATGATTCAATAATGTTATTAAGTAAAATTAAAATATTTTTAATGTTAAATTTTAACTACCTTTTTATGTTTTTATTATTATATAAATTAATACATTTAATGTTTTCTATATAAGTCATATTTAACTTTTTTTTACAATGGTGAAAAGAATGTTTTTAAAATTTACCCCAAGGAAATATTTACCGACATTATAACCATTATTAATTATCAATATTAATCTAAATGTTTTTATTTTTTTTCAAATAATAAACTCATTATATTGTTTTGTTAATGTTTTTTCAAAAGATAATAATAGTTTTCATTTTTTATGAGATAAATAGAAATTTTTTTAATTATGGGGTCAAATGAATGTTATGATGGAAAAATGAAATATTATATATATTTTTTTCATGTAATAGTTCTTGGATATTATATATGATGATGGGCGTTAAAAATATATCACTCTAATGAATTGGGTAAGAAATTATTTTCTAGAGAAATGAATATTAGAAGAAACTAAATATGAGTTATTTCTTACGGGTGAAACATGAGTGAAAATGGGTGATAAATATAATATACCAAGTTCACCACATTTTTTTGTATTATTTTTCTGAGTTTTACTGGTTATATTTTGATTTTAGTATGACGGTACATGATAATTTAAAAATGAAAGGTTATTTTTTAAGAAAATTCATTTTTATAGGTTATCATGTTTTCCAAAGATGCATTCCTTGTTATTATATGACTTCTATGGGGTTTAAAGGTTTTATTTTATAAAAAGATTATTTTTTCATTTTATTAGGAATTATTTTATATGAATAATGTTTGTTGTGAAAAATGAAATCCTTTTATGGTTTTTCATTTTTTTCACTAGACCAACAATCTTTCATTATTTTTATATCCCTTACTATGATTTGTTTTTCACACCATAAATTTTTGATTTTTTTCATAAGTATAAAGGATGGGTAGAAACATATATAAATTATATCTAGAAATATTATAAATTGTATTTTAATGATGAAATAAGATCATTAATAAGTCGTTATTTGTATAGTGGAAAATGACTATTTCGATGAGAAAGAAATGAGCCTTGTTATATAATGATTTTTTAATTCTCTAAAACTCTAAACCTAATAGATCATGGGAGTATAATAATATGAAATACTTGATATTTAAACACATAATAATGATTTATTTACAATATGAGGTGATATATTTGGTACTAAAGAAGGGGTTTAAAAATAGTAGAGGTTAAGATGATATTAGATTTGAATAATTTAAACTATTTATAAAACCTCATGGGTTAATATATTGTATTTGGATATGTTTTAGAATTTCTACATAAAAAAAGGTTAATATGTTAAAGAAAATTATGGGGATTTTTTTGTATTTAAAGACGTGAATATAATGTGACATAGTTAAGGACATCTTAGTATTTATAATATGGTTTGTTATGATTTTATATGCTCACACTAACCAGTTTTATTTTAGTAAATGGATGGAACTAGGAAGAAAGAAGATAAAAATGGATGGGAAATAAAATTTAGTATTTTTTTATGAGGAAGAAATAGGATAAGAGATGGAGTGAAAAATTTTGTGGTAATGTTTATCTAGTTTTCTTAAGTTATGGTTCACAACTTAAAACTTAGTGTGTTTTGTAAGACGCTAATGAAAATAAAAATTTAGTTTCATTAAATTTTAGTTTATAAAGATAATTAATGTAAAAATTTTCAATGTTTTATGTTTCAATAATTTGTGAAGAATCTCTTAGGTAAATGTCAAAAAGAAGCATGAAAATGTTTTATGTTTGGAAAGGGTGGAAAAAGGTCAATGATATACTGAGGAAAAATGAACATTTTTACTAATTAAATAGAGAGGAATATTATTATTAATAAATTATCAATTGAATGTTTTAAATTTGGAGAGTATGAGAATTGTTTAAATCAATTACCTTAGAGGAAAACTCATGAAGGGGATCTACATGATCATATAAATAAACGTTTATATAGTTCATATTCTATTAAAACTGAATAATAGGTTATTGAAAATGGAATTTAAAATGTTTGAATAATTTTTAAAACCATTTATTATGTTTAAATTAGGAAATCATTATTAGATTGATATTGGTAAATTATATGACGTTATTCAAAATTCTTATTAAAGTAAGAATGTATTAGGGAATAAGATAACAAAAATTGGTTAATAATTCGAGAAGGATATAAAATGATTGATGTTTATACATATAGGAATTTGATAGTTATAATATTGTGATATTTTAATTGAGGATTCATATTTTTAATTATGATCGTAAGTTTAAAGGCATAGATATTCATTTTGAGGTATTTTTTAGGGTGAAATTTTGGGATATTTTTTTGGTCTTATAAAGAATATATGATTTGGGTGTATATAACCCTTAGGTTTAGCAAGAGAGTTTTTATGAAGGATATTTTGGAATAATTTAATTATATTGGTAATAAATATTTAAGGCTAAGAGAACCTTTTTGGTTTATATGATCATTTATGTGGAGGTAATTATGAATAATTAGGAAAAAGTGTTGTTATATTTTTGGGAGCATATATTTCACCATATAGATATCCATGAGATTGAAAAGTGATTTGGTGATTAGGTGGTTAATATTGTTTTGGAATAATCTCACTATAGTTTTAAGAAAAATTTATAAATCTAGGTAGAAGGGGATGTTTTGGATATTAAGAGATTTTATTAAAAAGTGGTTGATATTAATTAAGGAATAAATATTGAGTTATATTTTGGAAGCATATATGATTTTATTGTATATTTATCAGTATTTTTGTTATTTATAGAAAAGATTATAATAATTTGAAGAATATATTACTAGGTAATATACATTTTTTTATGAAAATTTATGATGGATTGTTGTTGTTTGGAGATAAATATTAATTTTATTTCAGAAGAATATGAGAAAAAGTCTTTCAAATATATAGGATTCAGATTTAGTTTTTCATAATTTGAATAGTTTTAATGTAAGTTGTTTAGGGAATCATTTAATTTAAACATTTGGAGTTATGTTGAGGCTTTTGATAATGACAAATTATTTTTTCTTATCAATTTTTATTCATATTGTATATTTTTCTATCTTCTATTATGATTTTTGGGTTAGTTAATACATCTAAGAATGATGAATATATTTTTATCATTCTACAGATATTATCTCCCCTTAAAAGTTAATTTTACTACTTTAGGAATGAAAAATTAATCATCAATATTTATTATTGGAAATATGATATGAAGTAGATGTGGGAAACTATTTAAAACAAAACTAAAGAATGAAGCCATGCTTATGGAATGGGAAAAGACCAATTAAGTATATATTTCATATTCTCTATATTAGGCATAAAAGAATTCCTAAAATAATGAAAATGGAATAAAAATATCTAGAGACTTATATTGAAAATATCACCTAGTTATAAGTAATTATTTTGTAAACTTATTCACAATTATGAGAATTATAATGGTACATAAATGGTTTTTGAAATATTTAATTGATAAATATTGATTTTCTTAGAAATGAATTAGAAATTAATTATCTTGATAAAATATAAATCTGGTTTTATTACCTGGTCATGATTTAATATTTTTGTTCAGAGAAAAAAAAATTGGATGTAATTTCATTAAGGAGGAGAATGTAACACCCTGAGATTTTAGTATGTATCACATTAAGTAAATATATTGATGAATAACATTTTATATATGAATAAATAAGCTAAATTATAGAATTATTTATTAAAATAAAATATAAAAATAAATATTTTGTGAGTTTAAAATAGGAATACAAATAAATTAACACTATTTTTATATGATATGAAATATGGTTAAAACCCTTAATTTGTAAAATGATCATTTTCTAGAAAAGTGATTTTTTTATATTGGTTTCATTGAAAATATAAATATATGAATTTTATTATATTAATTTAATGAAATACCATCATTTTTTTAATCCACAATGTAAAAAAGTGGATTAAAATTATTTGTGGGATTAATATGAAAATCTTGATTTTTTGGTGAATAGTGAAAATACTAATTTATTAAATATAGTAACATTTTTGACATAATTATTGAATAAAAATGAATTAAAAAAATATTAAAGTTATTTATCGACTAATCTTTTTGAAGGAGTAAAATAAATCATTTTAAGGTATTATGTTGAATTTTGGAAACCCGTGATTTAATTTTTATAACATATGTTATTTTTTAATGTAATAGTAATATTTTTTTAGTTTTTTGCATTTAATTAATTAATTAGAAGGTGAAGTTCTTTTTTCATGATATTTATTTGTAATTATATTAATTTATTTAATAATAATTTAGTAAAATTTATGTGTATTAGTTCTACACATTATTTTGGTGTAAAATATTTGTTTTTCATAAAAATGAAAAAAATAGTTATCTCTATGAGTATTTATATAAAAAATATTTTTCACACTTCTATAAATTGAATCATTAAAAAAGAGTTCCATATTTAGATTATTTATCCTAGAATTTTTTAATAAATTTCCATTTATTTTTAGTAATAAAATTATGTTACTATAATAAAATGTTATTCACCATGTTAAAGGTAAAAATGTTTAAAGAGGGGGTTAATGTAAGAGATAAGGACATAAATAGCTATAAAAGGTTTTGACTTCATTTTTATGAATGTTTTATACCCTTAATTATCTTATATTATAAATATTTCCATTTGGTTCCAAATTAATCTATTATGAAATTAATTTTATATTATAAAATTATTATAATAAAAAATGTTACTCTCATTGTAACATCCCATTACCTTATTTCAGGTATTTCTCAAATCTCTTTTCATTTACCACTATTTTGGGTGTGTTTTTTTAAATTTAATGGATAGATATCATTTTACGGGGGAAATGATCTAAGTTTCAAGGATGTATGTTTTTTAGAATTAATGGAGTTTAGTTATATGTGTGAAAAAGGAATAAGAGGATGCCCTTTGGGGTTCAGGTTGACCTAAGGCCGATTTCTAGGTGTTCCTGTAGAATCAATTGGAAGAACGATTTCATGTCAAAAATGGGTAATATAATATGAATACATTGCTGGATTGATGTTATGAAATGGTTCATAGATTTATTTGTTTATATATCTTGAGACTAGTTTACATCATGAAAAGTTTGATCAGTGTTTTTTTAACTATGGAGACACCTTTTCAGTGTATAAGGACTTCATGGATTTTACATCTTGAACGTGAGAATTTGGTCATATAATGTTCATGACCCATTGGTTTTTATGCACTGCACATATGATTTCTTTTTAATTTAGTGCACCAAGTTTTCTCTCATAACCTAAGACCTCTCTATGGAAATTTTCCAGATCTCTAATCCTTCTGGATGATTTCATTAGATGACTGGTCTTCATTATGGTGGCTCTACGTCTTTTTAGGTAAGTGATATTCTTTTCTTCTTTGATTCCTTTGTACATAACAACACCATTGCTATATGTCTTTAGATCTATTGGCCTTGTCTTTTTTATTCTCTTAATATTTTCTAGATCTATTATGAGGTAATACTCCAGAGGATGACCTTTATGTTTATTATTGTGTCACTTGTGAGTTTTTTGAGGCATGTGATGTTTTATCTTCTCCACCAACTATTTTCCTTGTTGAATTTTTATAATATGTGAGGATTTATTATAGTGTGACCATTGTTATTCGTACATTATTTCGTGTGGATGGATCCCGTTATAGGTTCATGTAACCTGAGTTTTAGGTAGGGGGGTTTGTTTTTATACTATGTTTGGTGAACCATATTTCTCTAGTTTTATATAAAGTTTTATAAATAAATTGGAATGATTTAATTAAATGTTTTCAAATGGTTTTTTAGGAATTCATTTTTCCTATTTTTGTTAAAAGAAAATAAATTTTCAATGGATTAAGAAATAGTTTTATGAAATGGGATTCAAATCGTGGTTTTGATGAAATGTTTGGGAAAAATAGCTCATGGGAAGCCTTGGGTACTTAGGTGGATGGTGTAGTAATAGGACTCATTTGTTGATACTATCAAGGTGTTCACTCTTGTAAGCTTACTCTTCTTTCAAGGTCCTTTGTTCTGGAGAATTGTTAGACCTATTGGGAGGTTCACTTGCTGAGGTTATCCACTTATCTCTAGATTAGATTTATATATCATGATACTTGATTAATATTATTTTCTATGTTTGGGTATGGGGGTTCTAGTTATCCTATCATGTTGTGATACTTAGTGTGATGTTAAACGTTCTTTTGGTGTGCACCTCATTGGATTTGATATGATGTGAAATAAATGATTTGGTTTGAATGTTTTGATACATATGATATGCTTTGAAACTGTTTTGCCAAGATTATTTCGAATTATGAAAAATGAGAGAAAAAATTTACCATGATTCTGATATAAAAACTTTTTAACTGATTATCATGAATTTTTTTATTTAATGTTTATAATTTTTGGACTTTTTTAATGAGACGTGATATAAAACACTTGTGTGGGATCCTACTGATCATTTTTGTCTCACAAACTAGGCAAAAATTTGGTAGTTCATAGACCCTGTTATGTATTTCAATGAAGTGAAAGACATGATACCACAGTGTGGGGATGATATTTCTATTAGATAGGTCTAGGTGGATGGTCGTGAGAAGGTAGGATATTTACCACACTATCTCATGGAGTATCTTTTTCATTAATAGTTTTACTTTACTGTTGGACTTGTACCTCGGAGATTGTTTATCTACTTTTTTTTGGTTTCCAATTTTTTGTTCCCTTTTTTGAATGACATGCATTTTTGTCTTGTACTTTTATAATTTATTTCTGTAATATATATATATATATCATGTTTTCTGCTTCAGGTTGGAAAAAATCATTCCTTTTGGTTGTTGTTGATGCTAGAGTGCTAATTTCCAGCCCATGGGGACTGTGAACACATTTATTGTGTGACACTTTGGGTTGAGTACCCAATATAATAGGGTATCTGGGCTAGGTTCATTATAGTTTAATATCATAGGCGGTTGTGCTCAATTTTGGGAAGTTGGTAAATTTTAAATAGGATTTTTGGGGCTTTAAAGGTATATTGCGATGAGTGCTTAGCCATCCCTTTACATAAAGAAACTCAAGTTACCAATGGATGTTGTGATGTATGTATACTAATTTGAGTTCTTTATCTTTATCATAGTTTATTTGTTATGGATTTAAGGGTTTAACCAAGATTATTTTGTTTTATGAACATTTCATCTATTTTGGTGTGCAGCGGTATGTCTCAGAGATGACTTCTATAGGCTCCATAGAAGGGTTTGGAGGATTCTCATCAAGGGAATCCACCTACAGATCATAATCTAATAATGGATATCATATGGGAAGTTCATACTATTGACCAAAATATACCACTAGTCCAGAAGATAGTTATTTGGGCACAACCTCTAGTTGAAGGTAAAAAGGATCAATCAGTTGAGTTCATACATGAGAATCCTCCATCCTTTAGTAGTATGGATGAAACTCAAGAGATAGAGGATTTTCTTGAAAATATTGATCTGATATTTTAATTTTTGGACAAAACAATGAATATCAAGGTAATTTCCAAAAGATTCAGACTCGAGGGTCCCAATAAGATATGGTGTGGTTCCAAGGTATAGAAGGATAGACACATGGTCTTGGATGATAAGGGTTTTAATACCTACTTCTTTAAGAATTTTCCCTTAGAATCTATAATGATTATATTGACTTTGGAGTTCATAGAATTTCAATGGGGAGAGAGTTCAGTGTCATAGTACACCAATCAGTTCACGGAGATGGTTCATTTTTCTCTGGAGGTAGTAAGGAATGACCAACTAATGGCTCAAAAGTACATGTAGGGTTTAAAATTATATATCAGATAATAGATATATAGGCAGAATTTTTTTGACAATGTGGAGACAATATATTGGGAAATTATGGAGTGAATGGTTAGTTATTCCTCCTCATATCTTCCACCTAGTGGAATCTTTAGTGGCTCATATGGGAGGAAGAGGAAGTGACATGAGCATCACAGGAGTGGTGGGGGTGATTCTCAATAGTATAACCCCTATTCACATTTAGTTTTAACAAGTGGTATTCCCATGAGTTGATATCAATGTGTCATGTTTATTAATACTTGGTGTTCTTATTCTTTACCTATGATGATGTGTAACATTTGTGGATTCTATGACCATCTAAAGAGTTCCTGTTCAGGATATGACTATTCCTTGTTACAGTGAAGGATTTTTGGCACAAAAGGATGATCCAGTGTAGTTATATGCTTAAAATTATATAGTTCTCCACCAACAAGACCCAATATAAAATAACATTTACATAGTGGATGTGTTTCTAATGGAGGTAGATGTGGGTCCAATGATAGTGATAGATACCATATTTATTGCATCTTCAGCAATAGAAACATTAATTCATACATGTGCCTCCCACTCATTTATATATACCCATTTTTTGGATATTCTAAACCTTATAGTGGATCTCAAATCCATTTTTATGCATTCAATATCCTCTATTAGGAAGTGGAAAGAGTATGGTTTTCGATGTCCTTCTTGTTTGATATCTATAGCTGTTGTAGACTTAGTTTTGGATTTCCTAGTTCTATTTTTGGATCTATTTTAAATAATCACTAGGATGGATTGTATGATCTTTGATCATGTCATGGTTGACTATTATTGTCACAAATTATTATTTCTTGCATCTAATTGGGTATCTCAGGTGTTTTAGGGAGGGTGAGATCTGAGGAATGGTTATCCAAGACCTTTACACATAGAGATCAATGATTTTTGTATTATATTACAGTTGATCCCAATGGTGTTTCTTTTTTGGGTAATCTTCCCTTGGTTTTTAGGTACTTCCCAATGTTTTTATAAACTATTTATCGTGTTATCCTCTAGAGAGGTATGAAGAGTTTATGAATTTTCTAGTTCTAGATATGTATTTGATCTCGATACCCACTAATCGTATGGAACTAGTGGAGCTGAAAGAGCTCACACTTTAGTTAGATGATCTAATGGTGAAAGGTTTTGTTCACCCTAGTGTTTCTCCTTGGGAAGCTGCTATGCTATTTTTCAAGAAGGAATATGGTTCAATCTGATTGTGTGTGGACAATTAGAAGTTAAACTGGGTAATGATTAAAAATACATATCCATTTCCCATTGTGGATATATTGTTTGATAGTTAATGGGGAAAAATAGTTTCCAAATATTGATCGTTGGTCTTGTTATCATCATATCTGAGTTTGGGAGTCTGATATACCAAAGGTGAATATCAGGAGTATGTGTGTACCTTACGAACAACTTTCAATGAATTTTTGTTTGAATATCACTCCCAAATTTTTCATGGCCAAGGATAACTAGATGTTCCTAGATTATCTTAGTACTCTTATGGTTTTTTTCATGGAATATATTTTGTTTTAGTGATGATCCAAGCCTAATCATGAGAACTATTTGAGTCTAGTTTTGGAGTTCTTGAGGATTCAATATTTGTATGGAACACTTTCCAAATGAATTTTCTAGATTCAATAAATGAATTTCTTATAGAACATGATATCTGAGCATGGCTTATCAGTTGATCGTGGGAAGGTGAAAACTATCTTGTCATGGGAAGATCCACAAAATTACTTTGATATTCAGATCTTCTTTGGTCTTATGGGATACTACTGAAAAATTTTCAAGTAATTCTTAAAAGATAACATCACCTTTAAATTATCTTACAAGAATGTTGGTGATATTCAAAAGTAATGAAAAGTGTCAATATTCTTATAACGAGATAAAATGACTTCTAACATCAGCTCCTATTTATATTTTAGCTGATCCTGAAATGTGGTATGTGGTTTTCTATGATACTTATGGTACTGGTATTTGTTGAGTGATTAAGTAGGAAAATCATATTGTGGATAAGGGCTATCACCAACCTTTATCGCATGAGAATAATTACCCCACTAATGAAATATAGATTCCTACGGGATTTCATGCACTTCAATATTGGTATCACTATCTTTTTGTGGAGTGGTTCTTGAGATTTTATAACCATTAGAGTCCAAGATATATATTTTATTATAAATAATTGAATATTAGATAGAGGTGGTGGGTAGAAAACCATCATAATTTTGAATGTGAAATCACTTAAACATCAGGGAAGTGGAATTTCATTACAAAACCTCCCTATAGTAAAGTACAATCACATGATGTTCTAGAATCAAAGTATGAGTGTAACCTTATGGAGTTCTTCACTCAGTTTCACATGGATACTCAAGATGAAGTTTCATGTATGGTTTTGGATGGTATCTAGTTATCATCATATCTTCTTGAGTTTATTCTATAGGATCAACAATAGGATGTTGTTTTTTGGAAATTTCAAGAAACCCTATATGTTGGGGAGAATGTTTCTGGTTAGTCTCTCCCTTCCTATGGTATTCTAAATTTTTTTTATTGTTTTATCATCCAAGAATCTATGAGGATATTTTTTTTAGTTTCATATCTATTTTTGGTCTAACTAACTAATAACTAAAAGGATTTATTAGGGAATGAGATGAAAATTTTGGTGGATAGTTTTGAATCATGACATTGCAGATTACATGTCCCGCTGTTACCCTAGCCAATAGATAAATACCAAACTTCGAAAATCTTATTGATTTTGTCAGCATCTTTTTGTGCTTGATTGAAAATATTTTGAGGTTTTTATGTAATTTTTGGTTGGTTTAATAGGGAATATGGAATGGAGGAATGAAATCTGGTTTCTGATTAATTGATTGAAAAACTCCCCTCACTTCATTCCAACCAAAGAAAACATTAATGTTCTTGAACTGGGTAAGATGTATATCCAGGAGGTTGGGAGTTTTCATTAACATTGTATATTACATGGACCCTAGGATTACAACACGGTTTTGGAAGAATCTCCAAGAGGATATGGGAACTCATGTTAGGTTGAGTACACCTCACTATCCACAGAAAAATGGCCAGATAGAGTGTGATATTCAGATCATGGAGGATATGCTCTGTGCATGTGTATTGTATTTTGGAAAATCATGATATATCCATCATGGAATAGATTTTTTTATATAAATATTTATTAGTCATCGATCAAAATCAATCCCTTCTAGGATTTGTATGGTCACCTATGGAGGTCTCCTCTGTATTTTGTAGTCATGGGAAAGGCCTTCCTTGTATGATCGAGTCTCATTTAAGAGATGTTAGGGAAGATTCAAGATATCTGTTAGTGTATGATTATATATTAGATTCAAGAGAAATATTATGCATATATTCAAAATTATCCTTTGGAGTATTATTTTAGTGCTGAAATCTTCTTGAATTTTTCTCCATGATTGGGTTAGAATTTTCTTGGAAAATAGGGAATGTTGGTTTGGAGATATGTTGGAACATTTTAGGTTACTGAGTAGCTTGGTTAGGTGGATTATCAATTGGAATTACTAGTTAATTTTATGGGTATTCATGATATTTTCACATATCCTAGCTTAGGGTGTACCATATTGATCAAGCTAACAATATATATTGGAAACAGAATGACTTGGAGACAGATGTTTGTTTTGTAGAGAAAAAAGTAGAGATTATTGAATCTCAGGTAAAATACTTTCATGGGTAGTAAATTATTTTTTTTATAGCATAATGGTGACATGAATCATATTTCTATGATGCTCTAGTGTGTGAGTCATATATGATGGAGTAGTGACCTCATCTCCTTCTGCACACCATTCTTCCACATGACTTCATGGGGATGGAAATCCTTATAGTGGGGATTATATAATATGCTACTACCTTTTATCAATTTTTTCACATCACTTTTCATTTACTTCTATTTTTGGGTTCTTTTGGTACTTCCAAGGGTAGATATACATTAATGATAAAATAACTTAAAATTGAGGTTGTATTTTTTTTGGAATTAATAGAGTCCGAGTATAAATGTGAAAATGGATTAAGAGGATGTCCTTTGGAGTCTAAGTTAAACTATTGTATTTTTATAATTCTTTCCATAGAATATATCTTCTAAAAAATTTAATGCCATGAACAGGTTACATGATGTGAATCTGTTTCTAGAATGATGTCATGAAATGCTTCAGAGCATAAAATGTTTACATGTTGTGATACGGGTTCACATTGTGATAATTTTTGTTGAATTTTAACCCATGAGATTACTTTTTCAATATATATATATTTTTTGGGATTTCTCCTCATGAACCCAAGACCTATGTCATGTAATTGTCATAGTATGTTGGTTTTTATGAGATTCATGTCTAATTTCTTTTTCATTCGAGACACAAGATTTTCCCTCACACTTATGAGCTATCATAGCTGATTTTTGGGACCTGCTCTCCTTTTGGATAATTTCTTTTGGTGATTGATCTTTATTTTAGTTGTGCTTCATCTCTCTAAGAGTGATTTTTCTGTATCTTTATGTCCGTTGGACACAACAATGACATTAATCTACATTTTTAAATCTTCTGGTCTTATAGAGTTAATTCTATTGATCCATTCTAGATACATTGTGTGATATTCCTCTAAAGGATATCCTTTGTTTTAGTTGTGGTGTGGCGAGAGAGTTTCTTAAGTGATGAGTTATGTTATCTTTTCTGACAACCATTTTTAATTTGGAATTGATTTTAAGATATATGTATTGATTATAGGGCCTATGTTGTTCTATTTATGTTACTTTGTGTTGGTGTATCGCATTTCGGGGGTGTGAGACCCAAGTTTAAGGAATTTGGTTACATCTTTACGCTATGTTGGATGAAATATATTTAAATGATTTTATAATTTGTTTTTCAAATCAATTGGGATGATTGAATTAGTTGTGTGATTATGCATTTTTTTGGAAATTTTGTTTTCACAATTTTTGGTAAAAGAAAAGGTATTTTAAAATAATATTGAAATTGATCTATGAAATGGTTTTCAAATATTGGTTTTGATAAAATGGGTTGGAAAATGTAGCACATGAGAATCCTAGGGTACTTCTGTTAAAGGTTTTGTAATAGTCATTTTCCATTGATACTATTAGGGGGGTCATTAATGGGGCATTACTCTTTCCCAAATTCCATTTATTATAGTTATTTTTATATCTATTTGGATGTTGAATTTATTGGGTGTTTCTCTTATCTGTAGATTTTATTCATATATCTATAGACTTTATGTGTGCAATTGTTTATGTTTGGGTATGTGTTCTCTAGCTACCCTAAACTATTGTGATCCTCAATGTGATGTTTCCTATTATTTTGGTTTGTATTGATTTTTATTTTATATGATAATACATACATTATTTGGTTTGAATATTTAAATACATGTGATATTTTTTGAAAATTATTTTACTTAGATTATTTGGAACTGTGGAAAATGGGAGAATTATTTTACCATGCTTTTGATATAAAACTGTTTAACTGATTATCATGCCTTGTTTTCATTAATGTTTATCATGTTCATATTTATTCATTTAGCCTTAATATGGAACACCTATGTGGGATCCTACTATATTTTTTAGATCACACTCTTCTCACCCCTTCGATGGTTTGAAGACATTATTATGTATTTTTGTGCAGGGAAAGGAATGGTACGATAGTGAGACATTGAGGTTTCAGTGAGATATGTATGGGTACCTGGTGTTGAGATGGTGGGAGTTTTATCAAATTATCAAATTTTATATCCATTAAATTTTTATAAGTAATTTTTTATTATACTTTCACCTTGTATATTTGTTTCTTCCAATTTTGGTTTGTCTTGGTTGTGCTATTTTTTTCTATGACATATATTGCATATTTTACTCTTCTTCTATTTCATCCTATTATGTGTGTATATATATGTCATGTTTTCTATATTAGGTGGGGGAAAATAATTCCCTATGGTGGGTTTTGATGTTCGAGTTCTATTCTCCAGCCCATGTGGATCAAGAACGCCCTTCAGGTATGTGATAGTTCGGGTCGGGTACTAGACATGAGATGGTATCTGAGTCGAGTTCGTCACAATCAGTCACTTAATACATTTTCAGGATAATTATGAGAATAAAAATACTTTATTAATGGTTAAATATTATCCTATTAATTATGAATATATTCAATTTATGTTTTTAATTTATTTTTAATTTTAAATTTTCAAATAATTATCTAAAATTCTCATGCAATGTTGACATAGTGTCTCAAAAAGGATAGGAAAAATCAAGGGAATAATTTTAAAACCATTAAAAACAGTTTTGTTAAATAATTGTTTTTTATAAATTTTATAGATTAATATGGAGTAAAATATATTATTTATGTGTTTATATTCTAAATCCACTACTATATAGATATTTTAAAAGTATAATTATTTGAATAGTCTCGAAAATAACTTTAAAAGGTAATAGACATTAAATTTTTTTTATTAATTGATTTTAAAATCATAAAAATATTATATTTTCTCTAAGTGGTTGGTAAATTTTTGAGAGTACCCTATATTATCCATTTTTATCCACTTATATTTTTCAAAATTACATTCAAGACCCTTAAAGTCTTCATATTTTTGAAAACACCATTGATTTTTCCAACAAAAGAAGAATTAATATTATCATTGAAACAACATGTATGAGTTTTTTTTCATTAAACGGTATTCCCATGACCCTATCCAAGAATTACCATACCACATTATATTTCCTCTGTTTGGATATAAACCACTTTTCCAAAGGCCTTTTGTCCAAGAAAAAAAAAATCCAAGGAGGAGGAACAAGTTGTAGTCAAATTATTTCAAGTTTATTTCTTCTTCTACCACCTAAAAATATATTATAATCATTACAATATAATTTTATAAGTATATATAAAATAAATAAAATTTATTATGTTTATGGAACAATAGTATTCTACGTAATTTACAACTTTTGGAAAATGGAATCATCGCTCATGCGTATATGCAGACTACCACCTCCACAAAGATGATTATTTGATTTTTCATCACTATATCACTTGGATGGTTATAAATATGGATTTAATTGATATATATTTTAAATTTATTATATATTTATTTTTTTTAAATATAAACCATCATTAACATATTTTTTCCATCCATTGAAAAATTAAGATATTTCCCATGTGCATGTGAAGACTACAACCTCCCTAAATTACGTATTCTATTTTTCATTACCCCATTAAAATTTTCATTTCATGAATAGAATGAATAAATAAATATTAAATTTATAAAAGGATTAATACTATTCCATTATAATTTGGTTATTTATTAATAATATTAACAATAATTGATCATAGTAATGTTTAACAACCCAAATTGAGCTTACCAAGATACCATGAAATAATAACTGATTACCTTTATTTTTAATTTTTTATATATTTATATATCATTTTGAATATAATTTATCACATATATATATATTTTTTAAATTAATTAAGCTTCTCTAAAAGTGATAATATCACTATTCAATAATATATTCTTACTCATTCAGTCTTTATAACATGTTTTTTTGGGTCAATTTTACCACCTACATGAATAATGATTTAATTATTATTCCATAAATGATAAAAGAAACCTAAATAATTTTAATATAATTTAATAATTATGAATATAAAAAGTATTTATTAATATGGAATATTTATACATCCATCAAAGTAGTTGAATTAAAATAAACAATGATTATTATTTTTATCCTTAAATAAAAATATTATGAATTAAGATCTATAGAAAATTTAGTATTTCACGGGAAATTAAATTATTTAGTTTGAAAAATATTATTAAATTTAAAAAACAAACACATATAGTGCTTATAGAACCTTTGGAAAATAACTTTTTCCAATTAATAATATAATAAATTTGTTTTGGTGATTAAAAACTGAATTACTCAAAAATGACTAACATGAAGTATATCATTTTAGAATATAAATGAAATAAAATAATAAATAGTGTTAATGGAATAAAATTATTTACTTAAATATGAAAAAGGTTAGAAAATAGTAAATAATTACATAGTTTTACTTTTTATAGGGCTAGAATGTTTTACGAAAGAAGTCATGACATGAGGTGATAAAGTTTTTCCTTAAAAACACGTTTTAAAGTATTCATTTAAAATCATCTTTCTCCATGTACATGTTATTTTAAATGTTTCAAGAATGTTATTATTTTTAATCTCATATATTTTAAATATTTATTTTCAACTTCCATTGGTTTTTTTAATTTTTTTAAAATGAATCTTTTCAATTTTTTCTATATTTTCCATCTTTGAATTTTAATTATAAAGTAAAAAAATAATGCGTTATAACATCTACCACATGTATATATTTTCCTACAATAATATCTGTTATTTTTAATCATAATTCCTATAAACTTTTCTTTGGTTTTCATATAAGACCCCCTTCCCATTGTTCTGTTTTTTTTGTTTTTTTAAAAGATATGAAGATTTATCATTATTTTCATGAGATTATTGAAAATGATTTCAAATTTGTGTTCAAATGAGTGTTATGATGGAATAAATGAATGATTTTATATATTTTTTCATGTAATGGTTATTGTATATTATTGTCACGACCCGTCCTCGGGGCCCGTGCTGTGACTACCCCAAGCCCGCCTTCCATAGGCCAGGGGATGGCGACTGGCACCAAAGGCGTAAATCTCTATAAAAAGGGAAGACATTGCCTTTATAAAAGTAAACAAACACAACAAATTACTCAACAAAAGAAAGAACTATGTAATACAGAATACAAAAGTAACTGCTAAAAGGAATGGGGCCGGAAATACAAGCCCAACAGTAAGTACAGTACAACTCAAAATCTAGTACAACAACAATAAAGTAAAACAGAAACCACAGAGCCGTCCTCAAGGAATCCCACCTGAAGGGTGGGTAATGATGGACACCTCAGCACCTCAGGTTCGACTGTCCGCTCCATGTACATCTCTCCGAGTGGTATACCTCCGGGTACCGTCCATCTCCACAAGTCCCCACCTCGATCAGTGTTGTCCGTCGTCTGCATCCAACACAACGTAGAGCGGGCATATCCCGTGTAGGGGTGAGTATAACGATACACATTAGGGGCCCCGAGACCCTCAAGGTCTCACAGAATCCAACCAGGATTAACCAAAATGTAATATTTCAATGGATAACCATTACATAGGTATATTCCAATACATATACCTAAGTTATCAAGTAACCCATATCAATCATGAGTAAAACACAACGGTCATTGACTCAGCTCAAACCAGGATTTTTATTCACAAGGTCGAAACCACAGCTACTAGAGAACTCCTCCTCTGTTGAGTATAGTGGGCATGCCACTACAACCAAGCACGTCCCACTATCCTTGGACTGCTGAAGTACTCCACCTGTCGAGTACTGTGGGCATGCTGCTACAACCAAGCGCTTCCCACCATGGGTCTGCCGCTACAACAAAGCGCTCCCCCTCATAGCCTACAAAGGTACTCCTTCTGTTGAGTACCTTAGGTCTTCCACTACAACAAAGTGCTCCTCCACCGTGGGTCTGCTACTACAACCAATCTCTCCTCACTAGGCCATCTGAATCACTCCGAGTCAATCGATCAACAGTCGTCAAGTCTTAGCCAGCTACTAGGTCTCTATAATCTGCTTTCTCATCACCGATAGGGTCCACTCCACGAGACTCAAGCCTATACTCCAAGTGTCCCGAAGACTTACATAGAATTATAAAAAAGCACCGCCTTGTAATAGGGGTCTGAACGCAACAAACGGCGCATCAATCAGACGGTCGGTCTGTGAGTTATTGGTTTTTCCGTTCCAGGGGCCCGATAGGTATTTACGCTAAACCCAACCCGAACATATTCTAATCTAATCCGAATACCAGGTAGAGTATGCCAAAAGAACCGTCTCATCAAAAGGAAACCAGCTTAGTTGACGGAATGTCAATCGGACGTCCGGTTCTTAAGTTATAAGCGTTTCTACTCTGAGGGCCCGGTTGGTTTCGGTTTCAAACCAATTGCCCATTTTTCCAAAGACGTAAAAAGCTCACATAGAGTATTGCAAAAGGACCGCTTCGTCGCAAGGGTCCCAATTCCACAGACGGCGCGTCGATTAGATGCACAGTTGTGAATATATTCATATTTAAGTGAAACAGGCCCGACCCGTCAAACCCGCTGGGCTAGCGGGTCGGCCCGTCGTGGCTCGGCGGGTCCAACCCAGTTAAGGGGTCGGCTTGACCTGAAAATGCATGGCCCGGTCCAGTGGGGCTCGGCCCAACCCATGTCAGGTGGCCCGCCCCCCGCAAGGGCGCGGCCCGACATGGCTGGCGCGGCCCGCGGCTCCGCCAGCCGCTGCGGGGGGGGGGGGGGAAACTTCTCGAACTGGTGGCGCCGCCCTCCTGTCTGGACGAACGAAGCTGGCCGGTCTTCCCAGCATAAGCGGCCCGCGGTTGCGGGCTGTGATCCCTCCGCCGCGGTGCCTTTGAGCGTCGTGGCTCATTCCGCCCAGCCGGCCGATGAGCCGGCTGACGAGCCGACCGATTCTTCCACCAGAGTGGCCCGCCCTGTGCGGGCCGCGGTTTTCCGCAACTCGGCTCCGTGGGGTGTCGTGGTTTCACCAGCCGAGCCTGTCCTTATTCAGCCGAGCGGCCCACGATTGCGGGCCGTGGTTCTTCCTCACGCGGCCGGCGCGTGACCACTGCCTTCTCCCTTCATCGCCTCTTCCAACACACATTTATTGCTAACCAAAATATGAAACATCGGAGGGTCATCGGGCCGTGTTCGTTCAGCCCGTGCCCCCCGCGTTAGGCGGTAACAATTGGCCATCTACAATCATTTTCATTCAACTATGACAAGAGTATAATTTTATCAAACTATAATTATACAATTTCCCCTACCTCGGTTTCGAGAGTGGAGCACCTCAACGAGTCGCAAAAGACAAGTGTCGCGGAGGTCAGGCTTCGTGGAATACAGATGTCGATTCTGTTAACGTCAAGGTGCGTCCGAAGGGAAGTGTCTATGGAGAAATACTTCGCATTCTTCGTCGGAGTGGTTCTTCGTTGAAGAAAAATGTTCTCTCTAATTCTCTAAAGCTTTCCCAAGTCCTCCCAACACAACAAGTTCCCCTAAATTAATATCTAAGGCTATTATTTTTATTCACACATGAAATTAAAAAATCAAACACTTTAATTAATTAATTGAAGAGTTCATTTAATTAATTGAAATGTGTTGGAAAAATTTAATAGGGAGAGAGGGAGGTGAAGAGATCACAATAAAATGGTGAGTTGTCATAGTAAATATATGGTGAGATAAATGGGAGGGGGAGGTTCAAGGGTGTTGAGGGGAGGTGATAAGTTAGGAGCTCGTGTGGGCCCCACCTCCCTTAGTTATATTATCCCATGGGAAGCTAGGAGGGGTGTGGGTCCAACCTCTAACATCCTTGTGGAGGAAATAACTTCCAGTTAAAATAAAATTATAACACAATAATTTTATTTAATTCTTAATGAATCTCCATATTTTAACTACCACATACAACAAAACACAACTGCGGTAAAGGTCCCCCTAAGCGAATACCGGTGCTGCGAGTTCATCGGTGCCCTCAAATTTCAATTCCGAGAACCGGTTCAAAAGATAGGAAAACCCTCACGTATGTTTACTCAACGTACCCGAACAAAACATTAGAAATTGATTCTAAGCACACTGGGCCTCGGAATAAGGCGCCGTCAAAAACTGCGTACTCATAAAATTCCAAAGAATTAAGGAAAAAAATTTCCTTGAAATTTCTGGGTCTTTACATTACTCCCACCTCAAGGCTTTACATCCCTACAAAGCTACAACACACACTAGGGGAAAAAATGGGGGTACTGAACATTCATCCGAGCCTCCCGCTCTCATGTGCTCTCTTGGAGGTTCCCGTGCTGCCAGCGAATGAACTCCAGAGGAATCAACCGTCCACATAGGACCCATTCATGTCGATCCTCGATCTCCACCGGGACCTCTGTAAATGTCACCCCATCATCGATGTCTAGCTCCCCATGGTCGACGATGTGGCTCGAGTCATGCACGTATCTCCTAAGATAAGATACGTGGAAGATGTCATGAACCCGGTGCAACTAAGGTGGATTGGTCAGGCGGTAAGTGACCTCCCCTACTCTGCCGAGGACTTGGAAAGGTCTGATGAAGTGCGTAGATAACTTGCCGCCTCGGACAAATCCTCACAAACCTCATCATGGTGAGACTCGTAAAAAGACGTGGTCGCCATTCTCAAACTCCAGTGGTCTCCGTCTCCTATCAGCATAGGACTTCTGTCTGCTCTGTGTAGTCTTCATCTGCTCCTGAATGATCCGCACCTTTTCTATCGTAACCTAAACCATCTCCAGTCCTACAAGTGATGACTCACCAGGGTCATTCTAGCACAGAGGGGATCTGCAAGTTCAGCCGTACAACGCCTCGTATGGTTCCATCCCGATGGTGGAGTGGTATCTGTTGTTGTACGCAAACGCCACCAAGGGCAAATGATCCTCCCAGCTTTGACCAAAGTCACAGACACATGCACAATGAATTTCCTTGAGAGTATGAATGGTACTCTCTGTCTGGCCGTCTGTTTGAGGATGGAAGGTGGTGCTCAGATGTATCTGCATACCAAAAGCCTCCTGTAACCCCTTCCATAGTCAGAACAAGAAACGAGCATCATGATCGGAAAATATAGAAGATGGCACACCATGAATACGTATGATCTCTTGAATGTATAGGCATCCCAAGCTCTTTACAGAGCCCTGCTCTCTGATCAGTAGGAAGTGGGCCGACATGGTGAGTCGGTCTACGATCACCCAGATTCAGTCGTGTCCTCAGGATGTACGTGGAATCCCCGTCATGAAATCCATGGATATCCAGTCCCACATCCACTCTAGGACCTCTAAGGGATGTACCAAGCCTACTGGTACCTGGTGCTCCACCTTCACTTATTGAAAAGTGAGCCATCATGATACAAACTCTGCTACAACCTTCTTCATACCCAGCCACCAATGCTGCCGTCTGAGGTCCTGATACATCTTTTCCACTACTGGATGTACCGCTAGAGGGAAGGTGTGGAACTCAATCAGCACCTCCTCCTGTAGTCCAACTAGTACAATGGTACGTTCCCTGAAGAGGATGACGTTCTCCCCTCCTTCAGAAAATCCATCGGGTGCCTTCCTTGAGGATATCTGAGCATGTCGCGTCTCACAGTCAATGTCCTCATGCTGTGCCTCTTTGACTTGATAAAGGAGTAGAGGAGTGACTGTGAGAGACTGTAGAAAAGATTCTAATATTTCTCCTTTTCCAAAAAGATAAATTCGGTTTCATCACCTAGATGAACCACGCCCATTTCCTAATACAGTCAATCATGACATGAATAGTGCTGATTCATGCCATGGACGATGTCGTAAGGCCTGGATGCTACTATGAAGTGATCCAACCATTACTATCGCCTCTAAGGGTTGAGTCACACTATCGACATCAGTGTGTGGTCACTAGGTCTCCTCCAATAGGAATCTCGAACATGAGGGTCAAGTCAACGGTTTAACCAGAACCTCTCAGCATAAATCACACAAAAACATGGAAAAGAAAAGGGCACAAGGACAAGTGACTTTAATTACTATATCTCAAAGTAAAAAGACACAAAGAATCTATAAACAATGACATCAACGAAGCTAGAATAATAATAAACAATTGCCTCCATATCTAGATCTAGGCCCGCTCCTGCCCACTTGCTGCTCGACCTGCTCCTCTTCCATGTCCGCCTACTCCTGGAGAACCTCCACGGTCGAACCTCTCCCTATACTTGGAAGGTACCTCTACTGCATGCTACCCATTTTCCGGACTGGTCGGGCAGTCTCGATCCATGTGACCCAGCCTGCCGCATGCACAACACTTCCTCCTCCTCGAATAGCTGGCTCGGTTTTGTGTGCCTTGCACAACCAAACATGTATCCTGAGGTCGCCCACATATTGGCCTAGTTTTCTTGAAATTCTGTTTCATCTTTCAAATTTCGGCTGCAGAAGACTCTTCTACGATCGGAAATCCCTATGGAAAGTGTAGTAGCTCTTGAGCCCGCACAGAGCGTAGAGTTTCTGGTACAAACTCCGCCCTGAACAGACCCTCAACATCTCCCCAGGTGAGGGTCGCCTCATCATAAAACTGGAGCATCAGGCTCTACCACCTCTCAGATTCTCCTTGAAAGAGACTAACAGATAGGTACACCGTCATGTCAGCGGGTGTCCCAATTGTGTGGAAAACTCGTGCTATAACCCCCAGCCAGTACCCGACCATCTAAAAATATGACTCGCCTCAAAAACTCAGAGTCCTTTATTGTAGTAACCCGTGAAATGTGCTCAAGCCGAATGCACCCTCTGCTGCAGGGGCTGGTGGTATTGGTGGACCATCGGGTAGTGGTACCACTAGTACCTCCAATGTAATGGGGCCCTGCACCGAGGCCTCTCAGCTCGGTGGGATACCATCGTGATCTTCACTCGGAACCCGAACTGACTGACTAGGTGAAGACATCCTGAAAAGAAATAGGTTCTCCAGGATCAAAAGATTATACCAGGTGATCTGACCTAGATTGAGTGGACTTAAAGGAAAACTTTTGATACACTCACACAATCAGTGTTTTTGTGAACTAAGTCAGAAATCAGTAGTGAGAGTCTTGGGGTACGAATACGTCAGCCGCCGCACCAACACTGGACTCCCTAAACTGAAAACCACACTTGGTACTATTAACACTATTGCTTCACAGAAAGAAAAGATTCGAGTCCTAAGTTCTGCGGTAGAACTAACTCTTCTGATACCAATTTGTCACGACCCGTCCTAGGGGCCCATGCCGTGACTATCCATGCCTGCCCTCCATAGGCCAGGGGCTGGAAACTAGCACCAAAAGGCATAGATCCTGATAAAAAGGGAAGGAATTTCCTTAATAAAAGTATAGAAACACAATAGAAGAAAGCACTAAGTAATACAGAATACAAAAGTAAGTGCTGAAAGAAAAGAGGTCGGAAATACAAGCCCAACAGTAAGTACAGTACAACTGAAAAGCTAGTACAACTACAGTAAAGTAAAATAGAAACCATTGATTCTTTCTCTGGGAATCCCACCTGAAGGGTGGGTACAGATGGCCACCTCATCACCTTAGGTCCAATCTTCTGCTCCATGTACGTCTTGCCGAGTGGTCCACCTCCGAGTATCGTCCAGCTCCACAAGTCTTCACCTCGATCAGTGCTGTCCGTAGTCTGCATCCAAAACAATGTAGTGCAGACATAGACCGTGTAGGGGTGAGTAAAACGATACATAGTAGGGACCCCAAGACCCTCATGGTCTCACAAAATCCAACAAGGATTAACCACATTGTAAGATTTCAACGGATAACCATTACATAGGTATATGCCCATACATATAACTAAGTTATCAAGTAACCCATCTCAATCATGAGGAAAACATAAAGGTCATTGACTCATCTCAAACCAGGATATTATTCACGATGTTGAAACCATGGCTGCTGGAAAACTCCTCCTCTGTCGAGTACAGTGGGCCTGCCTCTACAACCAAGTGCTTCCCACTAACATTGGACTGCTGAAGTACTCCACCTGTCGAGTACTATGGCAATTCTGCTACAACCAAGAGCTTCCCACCATAAGTCTACCACTAAAACCAAGCGCTCCCCCTTATAGCCTATAGAGGTACTCCTTCTGTCGAGTATCATAGGTCTACCACTACAACCAAGTGCTCCTCCACCGTGGGTATGCTGCTACAACGAAGCGCTTCCCACTGGGCCATCCGAATCACTCCGAGTCAATTGATAAATAGTCATCAAGTCTCAGCCAACTACTAGGTCTCTCCAATCTGCTCACTCATCATAAGGAGGGTCCTCTCCATGAGCCTCAATCTGAAACTCCAAGTGTCATGAAGTATCATTTGAAGTATCAAAAAGGACTACCTCGTCATAGAGGTATCAATGCAACATACGATGCGTCAATCGGACACCCGGTCTATGAGTTGTTATCTTTTCCGTTCCAGGGGCCTGGTTGGTTTTTAAGCTAAAACCAACCCGACCATAATATAATCTAATACAAATCCTAAGTGATGTATGCTAAGAAAACCATCTCATCAAAAGGAAACCAACGTAGTTGATGCCACGCCAATCAGACGTCTGATCCTTATGTTATAAGAGTTTCCACTCAAAGGGCTTGGTTGGTATCGGTTTCGAACCAACCCAGCCGTTTTTACAAATTCATCCAAAACTCACATAGAGTATCAAAAGATAACCTCTTCATCGCGAGGGTCCCAGAACCATAGACGGTGCGTCGATCGGATGCACAGTCATGAAGTTATTCTCATTTAAGTGAAAGGGACCCGACCCGTCAAGCCCAGTGGGCTGGCGGGTTGGCCCGTCCTGGCTCGGCTGGTCGGACCTGGCTAAGGGGTCACCCTAGCCCGAAAATGCGCTGCCTGGTCCCATGGGGCTCGGCCCGACCCATGGTAGGTGGCGCGACCTGCGGCCGGTCGGCCGAGCCAGTGCAGGTAGGGGGGGAACTTCTCGAACCAACGGTGCGGAGCAGCGCCACCCTCCTGTCCGGCCGGTCGGTCTTCCCGGCCCGAGCGGCCCGCAGTTGCGGGTTGCGATCCCTCCGCCGCGGTTCCTATGAGCACTGTGGCTCCTTCCGTCTGGCCGGCCGATGAGCCCGCCGGTTCTTCCACTGGAGCAGCCCCCCTGTGCGGGCCGCAGTTCTCCACAGCACGACGTCGTGGGGCGCCGAGGTTCCACCAGCACGACCGACTACGGCTGACCGGTCCCTCTTCGGCAGAGCGGCCCACAGTTGCGGGACGCGGTTCTTCCGCACGTGGCCGGTGTGCGGCCACCACCTTCTCCCGTCGCCTCCTCTTCCAACACACATTTATTGCGAACCAAAACAGGAAAAATCAGGGGGTCGTTGGGCTGTGTTTGTTCAGCCGGCGCCCCCCACGTTAGGCGGTTGCAATTGGCCATAGAAAATCATTCACATTCAAAAATGAAAAAAGTATAATTTTATCAAACTAAAATTATAAAATTTCCCCTACCTCAGTTTCAAGAGTAGAGCACATCAACGAGTTGCGGAAGACAAGCGTCGCGGAGGTCGGGCGTTGCGGAATACATATGTTGATTCCGTTAACATCAGGGTGTGTCCATAGGGAAGTGTCGATGGAGAAATCCTTTGTGTTCTTCATCGGAGTTGTTCTTCATTTAAGAATGGAATTCTCTCCAATTCTCCAGAGGTTTCCCAAGGTCCTCCCAACACAACAAGTGCCCCCAAAATAATAGCTAAGGATATTATTTTTATTCACACATGCAATTCAAAAATCAAACACTTTAATTAATTAATTTAAGAGTTCATTTAATTAATTGAAATGTGTTGGAAAAATTTAATAGGGAGTGAGGGAGGTGATGAGATCACAATAAAATGGGGATTTGTCATAATAAATATTAGGAGAATTAAATGGGGGGTATCAAGGGAGTTGAGGGGAGGTGATAAGTTATGGGCTCATTTGGGCCCCACCACCCTTAGTTATATTCTCCCATGGGAATTTAGGTGGGGTGTTGGCCTCCCCTACAACATTCCTTTGGAAGAAATAACTTCCACTTAAAATAAAATTGTACCACAAAAATTTTATATAATTCTTAATGAATCCCCAAATTTTAACTACCCCATATGACAAAACAAAACTATGGTAAAGGAACCCTTAAGTGAATACCGGCGCTGCGAGTTCATCGGTGCCCTCATATTTCAATTCCAACTACTGGTTCAAACGATAAGAAAACCCACACATATGTTTACTGAACGTACCCGAAAAAACATCAGAAATATATTCCAAGCACACCAGGCCTCTGAATTAGGCGCTGTCAGAAACTGCGTATTCATAAAATTACAAAGAATTAAGAAAAAAATTTCCTTGAAATTTACCGGTCGTTGCAATTATATACGATGATGGGTGGCCATGAATATAGTCCTCTAGTTTTTTGGATACTGATTTATTCTCTATTTAAATTATTTTTGGTGTTACCTAATTAAGAGTTATTCTATACGGGTCTAACATGAGTAAAAACTGGAAGAAATATAATGTAAAAAGGCTCTCACATGGGTTTTATATAATTTTTATGTGTTTTAATGGGAATACTTTTATTTAAATATGAAGGTATACAATATTTTAAAAGTGAATGTTTTTTTATGAAAAATCATTTTTGTGGGTTCTCATGTTTTCCGAATATACCTTCATAGTTTTTCTATGCTTGAAATTATTTTTATCTATTGTCTTTGAGAAAATTCTCATCTTAAAATGATATTATAAATTATTTTATTTGTTCATATTTTATTGTGAAATAGGTGATATTTTTTTATATACTTTCATGTTTTACACTGAACTAATAAATTTCATTTTTTTAATATCCCTTACTGAGATTTTATTAACTCATTACAAAATTTCAAATGTTTTAATGGTATTTAAGGATTTGTATGAAAATATATGATGTCTAGATATGAATATGGAATTTTGTTCTCAAACAAAGAAAACATTTCATTAATAAGTTCTTTTATAGTGTACAAATTACCATTTAGATGAGAACGTCATTAGATTTGTTATTTAATGGTTTTCACAAATTACATAAAACTATAATCTTAATAGATAATTAGGATATAATAATATGAAACAATTTCTATTTAAACTCATAATTATGGTTTGTTTACGATATAGGTAATTATCAATTAGATAAGAAATTCCTCAATTAACAATGATTTTTTGTGAAATTTTTTATACGCGGGGAATAGATTTTATGGGATGCTTTCCCATGTCATTTGGATATACTTACATCATGTGATATGTGTATTGAGTTTCAAAATGGTTGAATCAATGTTCATAATGACTAATGAATCCCTTTTTTCTTATATTATATCAGAAAAAATTGATTTTCTAGAATTTAAAATTTAAAAGAAATCTTCAGTAACCAATGTACTCCCTTATGAAATAGGTGTAAGAAGTTTTGATAAGTATATATGGAGTGAAATAAAAAACATAAAAACCCTATCATGCATAGTATAATAGTAAAGATAGAGTTTAAAATATATAAATTAAAGGAATAATTGAAAAAACTATCAATCCAAAGAGAAAATATTGGATCTAAAGGCTGGTAGAGACATTTTGGGATTTTAAGACAACTGAAAATACTCTAATTCAAATAAGGCCATACCAGTGAATGTTCGGTACCGGTATAGGTAGAAAAGGATGATGGGATGGGAAATTTAAATTTTGGCATCACTAAGGTGGCATAATAATGTCAACTCTAGTGACCTTATCCTAGCATGGTATGAGGACTATGCGTTGATTTAATAGAGCAGAAAATAAAATTCAAACATGTACCTTGTTTGAATATGATGTGTACAGGTCTGTCATAAGACATTGTTCACTATTTCTCTATGAATCCAAAGTCAAATCCCTCTAGATCGTCCATACACGCCTCTTAAATCTTCTCGCATGTCGTTCATCGGAATTCAAGTGCTCATGCGAAACAGCAATGACCACTTCGACGTAGCGACGATCACCACATGCATGAGTATTAAATCCAAGAAGAAGGAACATGAAGATATTTCTTTCTTGAGGGAATCTATATCTAAAATTCAGGAGGAGAGAGAGGCTCCCAATTTCAATTCTTTAATAGTAACATGGGAAGAGCCTCTCTCTTACTTATATAAAAAATATAAAAAATACATGGTATGGGTTCCCGACACCAATGTAATTGATATTTGTAGTATAAGTATTATTAATATTTATTTATGAAAAATACAATTATTCCATAAATATTCTTTATAATTTTATCACAAACTGCATTATCAAATATATATTGTGTGATAATCTTGAGTCTTTAACTTGAATCTTATCTCCTGACAATATTAAATGAAGCCATAATATTTAAATCCGTTTGAATAATATTTCATCCTTGTATTTACATAATCATTTGCAAATACATGTAATAAATAATCTCAACAAATTATTCCAAACATGAATAATTAATGAATTTATTTATTACTTGGTGATCCATATAACATGGTTAATACTCATATCCAATGATTGGAGCCACCATGTTCTATATTCCTATTCCATAGAATAGGGGTGATTCTAAAAGAGCTATAGTGTGTGACCCTCTAGGCCCTTATCTCAAAAACAATGAATAATATTCACCCACCTAGAGTAGGTTGTAGCATCCCATTAAGGACCCTATAGATATAAGGTTAAGTTAAAGAAACAAAAAATTTTCTACAAACATGGTCTATGTAATATAATTGCTTCATCATCGATATCTATATAAAGAGGAATGCACACTAGTTTCCTTGTCCTTTATCTTGCTCTATTTTATTTGTTGATCTGTGTGTATAGTCTTACTATCCACTACCATTGACATTGATTTAATGAAGGTGATACCATCCTAATCAACCACGCCTAAGATATATCTTTATCAACTCGAAAGAGATAAATCCTATATTTTTTATCCAATCAATGTCATGTCACCAATTACGTACTCAACAAAAAATACCTCGACATGAATTCATTGCCATAGTATTCACCTTGCATCAATGTATGAAATTAAATGACATACATTTATAATGATATCATGTTTGGAAACCACTATACATTTTTATAGATTTGAACAACCAATGACACTGAAAACATGTGGTGTTACTATTATGCTGGTACGTCATCATGATCTCAACTAATAGATATCATCTAGTGAAAACTTAATGAGAAGAAGTCTCAATAATTATGATCTCCAAACACCAGATAACTTCACATCATATGTTTCCTTTCAAAATGATATTACTATACCATAAGACATTACTTTTATATTACAATCATGGAAACTCAAGGTTCTCATTATAGCCTGGGAACTGCTATAACCCTTTGATTCGACATGTAATCTAAGGACATTTCCACAAAAAATGTGGATGCAGAAGTGTCTACACTATTATGGAAATATAATCACATGTATATATAACAAATATCATACATGTAGTGGTAATCAAATTAAAACACAAGTTGGTTCTAGTGCACCTAATTTCAAAACTCCCATGTGCACAAGAGACAACAACTGACAAGCCTCAATCCGATAGCTCTCATATGAGAATCATGCTTTTGCTGAGAACTGTATTTAGTGAGGGGGTCTTCCACATTGTCCAATATGGATAATATGCTAATTGTGACTTCAACTACTTGAGTAAAATTCCTTAATAGTTGAAACTTTAGAAAGATATGATTTGTCCTCTGGTGAGACCTGAGCTCCTTGGAAAGCACCACTACATTAATATTATTGCAATATACTGGAATATGGTCTTCACTGCTGGGAAC
This sequence comes from Viscum album, assembly GCA_963277665.1. Taxonomy (NCBI): domain Eukaryota; kingdom Viridiplantae; phylum Streptophyta; class Magnoliopsida; order Santalales; family Viscaceae; genus Viscum; species Viscum album. The sequence continues at coordinate 1,571,996,649 of OY728126.1, forward strand.
AATACCAATGTCTGAGATAAAGCTATTTATCTAGACAGCTTCCTTGGTAGCATTATAAGTTTTAATGTATTTGGACTTTGCTATAGGATCGATAACCACAACGTTCTTTGAGATTCTATAGCTCACTACACCACCATTCAGGAAAAAGTGGTACCCGGACTGTGATTTAAAAACATCATGATTTCTTGGGAAACTAGCATCAGTGTATCATATCACTACTAGTTCCTCATCTCCTCCATACAATAGGAATACATCCTTTGTATTCCTCAAGTAATTTTGGATAGTTTTAAAAACTACCCAGTGAATCTCTCCGAGATTGACTTGATATCTACCCACCATGCTTAAAGGAAAGGCAACATTAATCCATGTACAGAGCATGAAATACATGATATAACCCACTGCCAAAGCATAAGGGATTATAATCATTCTATCAATATCCTCTTATATATGCAGACACATTTTCTTGGAGAGATTAATACCATGTGACATAGGCAACAATCCTCTATTATATTGTTCCATATTATACCTTTTGAGTACCTTTTCAATGTATGTACTTTGACATAGACCAAATAGCCTATGAGATCTATCTCAATAGATCTCGATCCCTAGAATGTAGGCTACGTTACCTAATTATTTCATGAATAAGCATTCATTTAACCAAGCCTTATCTGAGTGTAAGACTTGCACCTCGTTTCCCATAATTAATATGCCATCGACATATAACACTAGGAAAACGATGGAATTCCCTCCAACATTTTTATAGACACATGGCTAACTTTTGTTTTTGACAAAACCAAATTCTCTTATGGCCTCATAAAAATGAACATTCAACGACTGTGATGCCTACTTCAACCCCTAAATGTATATACACAACTTTTATACTTTATTGGCATTCTTTTACTTGAAAAACCCTTCGGGCTGAGTCATATAGATGTCTTCAACCAACATCCCATTTTAGCTATGTAGTTTTGACATCCATTTTCCAAAATTTTATAATCCTGAAAGGATGGTATTGCAAGAATTATTCAGATGGATTTATGCATTTCTACTGGTGAGAAGGTTTCATCATAGTTGATGCCTTTATATTTCGTGATACCCTTAGAAAACAATATTACATTAAAGGTATTAACCTTACCATCCTTGTTCAGATTATTTTTAAATACCCATTTTCATCCATTGGGTTTTACATTTTCTGGAGGGTCTAACAAAATAAAAACATGATTTTGGTACCTAGACTCCATCTCAGAATGCATGGCTTCATTCCATTTAGCAGCTTCTTTCCCTTCAACTGCTTCCTTGTTTGTTTGAGGTTCATCATCCTCAAGGACTAATGTTTCACCTGACTCTATGATGAGAAAACCATAACACTCTGGTTCTCCAACCTCTCATGTATACCTATGAAATATTTTTTTCTCAGGAACAAATTCTTATTACACTTCTCTTCTAAAGATTGTTCCTATACCGTCTCTTTTGAATCAAGAGAATTAACTTCATTAAAATCCATCTTTCTCCCACTATTTCCAATTGAAATGTTTTCCCTTTCTATAAATATGGAATGTATTGCCACAATAAGTTTTCTATATAATGTTTTATAAAGGTAATATCCTTTGTGTCCTTATGATATCCTATATAGATGCACTTTGTGCTTCTGGATTCTTATTTGTCACCTATTAATGTTTTGAAAAAAATCCTCTCACCCCTATACATGTATGTGTGACAGACAAGGTATGTTTCCACACCATTACACAAATGGAATCCAATCTACAACTTTAGTTAGTACTCGGTGAAGGGTATATGCTTCTGTCTGCAAAGCGTATCACCAAAAGGATAAAATAAGAGTTTCATGACTCATCATTGATCTGACCATGTCAAAAAAGATCATATTCCTCATTTCACTAACACCATTCCATTGTGGTGTATAAGGAGGATTTATTTTGGATAATATATCATACTCATTTAAGTGATCAATGGAAGCTTGGTTTAGATATTCTATGTCTCAATCTCAGCAGAGTGCTTTTATCTTTTGAAAAAATTTAATTTTCTACTTCATTTTTATATTATTTTAATATCTAAAAGGAATCATACATATACCCAATTATGTAGATATATCCATACCTACTATAGTTATCAGTAAAAGTAATGAAGTATGAATAATCATCCATTTACTATACTGGAAATGGTCCACATACATCAGTATGTATTAATTCATGTACTGCCTTTGATCCTTCTCCATTCCAAGAGAAATGTTATTTGGTCATCTTTACATGTAAACAAGCTTGACATACCTCCAAGGGTTCTAAATTTATGGAGTCCAAATACCCTTGTTGATGTAATCTTTGAGATCACTTCTCATTTACATAACCTTGGTTGAAGTTCCATTAAAGGGTGATATATGAGTCTTGTATATTGGTTTGGTCATTGATTTCCATTACAAGGTTCTTGAGTTCAAGCATGTATAATCCATTTTTTAGATGTGCCATACCATAACAGATGATATCTCTATAAAAGAGACAATATTTCCTTCCAAACTAGAAATAAAATCCCTTAGTGTCTAATATTGACATATATATTATGTTCTTGTTTAGAAAAGGTATATAATAAAAAAAATTTAAAACTAGAACCAAACCACTTGACAATGTTAAGTGATAGTCTCCCACCACCAAGGCTAACAGACTTGAACCATTTGTAGCTCAGAGATCCACATCACCTATTGTAATCTTCATAAAACTACATTTTTCTTGTTAATGAAGAAAAATTTGTGATCCACATGCCATATCCAATACCCAACTTGTAGATAATGATAGATTGAATTCAATGAAAAAAATACCAAAAGTAGAATCATCAATTTTATTCATCTTCAAATCTCTACAATTCATCTTCTAGTGGCATCTCTTTCCACATCAAATGTAGGAAAATTTTTTCTCATTACTTTGCCACTGAATCTTTTTATTTTTTGCAAGAAGATGAACTGGTGACTTTGGACTTGACTTGGCCTTAGACTCTATTTCCTTTCTCTTGTTTATTTTGATCACCATAAGGACATATGAATTGGTATTTTTCATATCCTTATAAGCTTGGAGAAATAAATCCAAAATGTTAGGGAGTGACTTTGTCATATAATTGATGTTATAATTGACAATTAATGTTGAGAGGCTTGGTGGTAAAGAGACAAGAATGAGATCCACTGCTAGTTCTTGGTTCAATTTGAACCCAAGGGCTTCAAGCCTCTCAATGTACCCAATCATCATGAGTACATGAGGACCGATTTGATGCGCTTCTGCTAGGCTGAACTTATATAGGGTACTTGAGATATCATACCTTTCCCTTCTAGGCCTCTCATGATATAATTCTTGGAGATATGAAATAATATTGTAGGAATTCTCATCCTCATTCATTTTCTGCTATTGGCTAGACATGGATGGAAACATGTTTCATTGAACATCAAGTGCATCCTCTACATGATTTTTTCATTTATATTTTTCAACCTTAATTGATCCCAGGGGAGGATTAGTAGGAACTGAGGATCCCGGCACATATAACTTCCTTTCTTGAAGTAGTACTATGTGCAAGCACCTGTACCACACCTGGAAGTCATTACTAGTTAGGATATTTTTTGTTTCTCCAGGATTGATCACAGTGATAATGTACTTGTAGTGTTGGGGATTTCCATTTTAAATATACATCAGATAAACATTACAAGTTATTACTTTATCTTGATTACCTTGTAACATTTATGATTAATTAATTATTATATCATTTTAATGTCTCCCACAATTTTAGAGAACCTCAATATCCATCACTATTAATTTCGGAATTCTCTATCGCTTGAGTACTCTAATGGTAATGATCCTTGAATCCTCCCTCATAGTCTAAAATCTATGAAAACACCAATACTAAGAGGGTTTCAAGCTAGGACCTAGGCTGGCCAACCACTTAACTCGTGGTTCCAGGTAATGTTTAGTAAAGTCCTAGCTTTTGGAATATGAACCTGATTACTTCAATATCTATCCTCTAAAGTGATATCATGTTATCTATGGATAATCCTTGACTACTCAATTTGGTTAATTAAACCCAGTTCTCCCATTAAAACAACCCGATAGTAAGAGTAACTTTCAACTACGGCTAACGAGCACCCAAAACACCCGGTGTTGATCAAATGTGAGTAATGGAAGGAATTGAAGACTTAATATATCTTTGAGGTATTTTAAAATTTATTTATGAATATAATAATTTTTAATTTATATTTTCAAACTAGATTGTTTCACTCACAACTGAACATGAAATAGAAATATATTCGCCACATATTTTTTCATGTTTATCTTTTTTTCTATTATATGTGATCAAACAATAATCATGCACTCGCATAAAACAATAAAAAATACATAAAGGTAAATCATACAATATGACTGGTCTTGAGCATTAAACTATGACAGATCCATAAAAGATCAATATTGACCCAGGGGCTCTCACACCTTTGTTGAGACCTGACTTGTATTGCAGCATTCCCACATTGCATAGTTCTCAGCTCCCTTATGGATTTCCACCTCAACTTTGTAGGGTCCACATCTTGGAGTATGACCATCTTTTAACAAATGTACTCGCGCAGATGCGAGGGGGTCTAGGGTTTAGTAAATATTACTGGTAAATTTGATGCACATTCCCTTATACATATTTGAAATAAAAGATGACTCATAGACCGTAATTTGTCAAATTAATTATTAAAATCATCCGAGATATTGAATAAATAAATAAAAAAATTAAACCATACATGCATGGGTTAGTTTCTTTCACAAGACCAGTATATATATATAAAGGGTAATTAAAAATAAAATTAATCAACTTTAAATAGTATGAGGGTGTTCTAATAAATTTAATGAATTTAAAAAAACTCCATTAATTTATAAATCTTTTACAAATTTTCAATTTAATTTTAATTCCAAAAATTATATTAAACCATTAATTTAATTTTTAATTCCAATAATTAAATTAAACCACCTATTGATTTTTTAATTCAAAAAATTAAATTAAACCACCAATATAATTTAATCTTAACTAAATTAATGTTTCCGATTCTATTTAATCATAAACCCCAAAATTAATTCTAACTAATTTAATTTTAAAAAAATAAATTTACTAAATAAATTTATTGGGGTTACCTTTGGTTGAGGAAGGAGTCTAATAGGACTACAGACTGCCATGTGGGTGTTTTACTAGAGTAGGTCCAAATCGTAGTGTGATCGCGGCGTGATCGTGGCGTGACCGCGACGAGACTGTAGTGAGACCGCGATGAGACCATGACGAGACCATGGCATGACTATGGGGTGCATCAACCCCGCCGCAGTGGCACTTGTGGGAAAACGGGAGGTATGGCTAGCAAGGGTTTGGGAGGCCGAATATGAGCAACGACATTGGTGTCCCATGGTTCTGGGGAAGCAAAGAGGGGAGATAGGTGGTGTCCTCTGTGGAGGTGTAGAGGATAGGGGTGGTGGTGCGCTGCTCTAGGACAGTGTGAGGGTGGAGACTCACTTCTCTGGGATGAAGTGAGGGTGGAGGCTCGATGCTCTGGGATGACGCGGATTTGGTGAGCTCTGAGGGAGGCAGGACACTGCCTTGCGACTGAGACGACGAGGCGATGGTGTACCAGGATGACATTGTGGTGGTGAGCATCGAGGGAGGAGGCCTTATTTTAGAGGGGGGGTCCGTATGGAAGAAGACCCGACAGGGTCTTCCTTCCCACTTTTTTTTAAAATTATTTTCTCTTTTGATAAAAACACACCCCAACCCCATTTTTTTTAAAATAATACCCAAGGGGTCAAGGCCTATACCCTTTTATTTAATTTCTAATGTCTGAAAGACATTAAAAAAATATATGACTTGACCAAAAGTCAAAGGAAATCCTTTTTTTTATAATTGATAAAAATAAAATAAAATAAAATAATAATATATTATATTTAAATCCTAAAAAACAGTCAATAAAAAAAATTCCGGTGACTAGATTTCAGCCAAATGTGGATGGATTCCAGTAATTTGAAGAAAGCATAAATAAAAGAAAATTGCATTCTTTAAAAAATAACGCTCTAAGGAACTTAAATCAGATGACGTCGATCAAATTATAATTTTTAAATGGCCGTAACATGGCCATTAAAAAATTGATTGACATACAATCAGAACTGTTGGAACCATTTTAATACCCCGTACTTAAATTTAATGAAATTCATTTTTTTCCTTAGGCCGATAAAAATCATCCTTCCCTCTGATTCCACTGGTATGTACCAGGACAATCAGAAAGATTCGATGGGCCAGAAAATTAATTTTTTTGGCTCACCAGAGCAACATAACAATGAAGAATCTGGTGATCTTATCCTAGTATGGTCCAAGGACCACGTGTGGATTTAACAGAGCACAAAATAAAATTCTAACATGTACCTTTTTAATATCATACATGTGCAAGTCTATCGAAATATGCGGAAGACAGTTTCTCGAAGACTCTGACATCGAATCCCTCTATATTTTTACCACACACCTCTTAAATCTACTTTCACATCATTCTTTGGTATCCAGGTGCTATCATGGTACACTGACGACCACTTTGACACAGAGATGATCAACACAAGTATGAGTCCTTGATCCAAGATAAAGTAACTTGAATATCTTGCTTTCTTGAAAGAATATCTCTCAAGAATTCTAGAGGAGAGAGAGGCTCTCAATTCCAATTCATTAAATTTTACAATGAAAGAGCCTCTCTCTTACGTATACAGGGAATATCTAAAATACCATGTATGAGTTACCAACCCCTATTTAATAGATATTCATAGTATATGTATTATAAATATTTATTTATGACAAATAAAATTATTCCATAAATAATATTTATAATATTATCACAAAAAAACATTAAATATATATTGTGTGATAAACTTTGAGTCCTTAAATCGACTCACATCTCCTAAAAATATTAAATTAACATGTGATATTTAAATCTTTTCGAATAATATTTTATCCTTTTACATACATAATAACTTGTAGATACATGTTATAAATAAACTCAAAAAATTATTCCAAACATGAATAATTAGAGAATTTATTTATTACTTGGTGATCCATATAACATGGATAATACTTTGATCCTGTGATGCGAACACTAAGTTCTATACTCTTATTCCACATAATAGGGTGGATTGTCAAAGCGCTATAGTGTGTGTCCCTCCAAGCCCTTATAACAATAGAAATGAATAACTTTCACCGACCAAGGGCAGGGTCTAGAAACCCATTGATGACCTTATACAGATAAGGAAAATTTAAAGAAATGACTACCTTCCTACTAACGTGGTCTATGTAATATAATATCTTCATCATCGATATCTCAATAAAGAAGAATGCACACTAGTGTCATCAGCCTTTATATTACATTATTTTACTTGTTGATATGTCCAGATGATCTTACCTTAAACTATCATGGACATGGATTTAATAAAGGTTCTACCATCCTAATCAACCAGGACCAAGATATCCCTTCCTCAATTCGGAAGTAACAAATCCACTATTGATAATTCAATCAATGTCATTTCACCAGTGATGTACTCAAAATATACTACGTATCCACATCATTACTTCCATGGTTTTCACCTTTCATCAAAGTACGCAATTAAATTACATACATGGATACTGATCTCATGTATGGAGACCACTACACATGTTTATAGAAAGGAAAGACCAATGAAACCTATAACAAGTGGTGTTCCTATTATGAAGGCCAGTCTACCTGATTTAAACTACTATAGATCTTCAAGTGAGAACTTCATGAGAATAAATATCAATTCTTATGAGCCTCCAGCACCTGATAGTCACACATCATTTGTGTCCTTTCAGAATGATGTAACTGGACCATAGGACATTACTTCGAGATTACTGTCATTGCATTTCGAGGTTCTCATTATAGCCTGGGAACTGTTGTAACCCTTTGATACAACCTGTAATCATAGGATATTTCCATCAAAAAAGTTTATGTAGAAGTATATACACAATTATGGAAAGACAAACACATGTATATATAATAAAATACATACATGTAGTGGTAATCAAAGTAAAAAACAATTTGGGTCTGGGGATCCCACTTTCAAAATTTAATCTATTAGAAACATTTTCATCTGCATGTTGATATATAATATAAATTTATTTGGAATGTCTATGAGAAAAATATGGATCGGAAAAAATATTGACCATAATGGAAATTTCAAATCCAAAAGTTATAAAAAAATAAGTATAATATCAATTTAATATTCCATATTTTACAAGGATGAAACATCAGTGTTATATGAAAATCTAGATCAATAATGATAATTTCACTATGTAAAAGTTGTGATACTCTATAATTATAGACTAAAACTGATACTGGGTAAACATAGTTATATATAAGAAATCCCATTTACCATAAGTATAGTTTTTCATTTTAGTTCTATGAAGATTAATATCAATGGTGAGAAGAAACCATTCACTATCAATGGAAAAAAGGATAAAGAATAATTTTGGGCACCTACTGGATACACCATTGGATATGTCACACTCTAACCATTATACAAATAAACCCATTAGGTGATAACTTTCCTTAACCTCATTTATATCTATCATAATTTTAAACATACATATTTATTTTCAAGTATGTTAGAATGTACTGTGGAAACATCATGATTCATGTACGTGAAGGGAAACCTTGTATCTTTTTAGTATTTTTTTGTTTTTATTTTTCATTTATATTTTTTTGATATCTTTTTTATGTGTTTTTAATCATTTTGATCTCAAATTTTGTTCCATAATAAGATTAAAACTTATTCTAATTATGGGGATGTGATTTAGACCTAGGTTACTCACTATAGATGAATTCTAAAATGAACATTCTTCAAGGTTCAATGTGTATAAAATCCATAAAATTAACATTGATTTATAAATCTATTGCCCTGAAATACCAATTTTTTTTAATATTCACTAATAATGAGGATTTTAATCCATTTTTACATAATTTTAACAATGCACTTATTTCTTGAGAGAACCAAGTCAATCCTGAATAACAATTGTTTTATAAATTCTAATATAAACCTGGAATAATTTAGATCTTTTGGTGAAAATTATTAATTCACTCTTTCATTTTAAAATGAATTTTCTTATAGTGAACTTATTTTGGAGCCCACATTATTATCATACCATTTAAATATGTTGTAAAATTCATGAAATTTTTTTTAGTTAGCCACATTACAATCCTAGAATCACTAACATCCTGTCTTTATAAGTTAATAAATGATAATAGTTGAAATCAAGTGCGAGGGAGACGATTCATTGAGAGTAGATATGGGGATTAACACCATTATGGGGATGATAAAAAGTAAAAATATCCTTCAAAGTTGGAAAAGGAATTTCAATGAACTATTTGATGTTCAAATAGTCCTCTATATATTTTCTCTAAAAATCAATTAAAAATTAACATAAAAAATAAAAAAAAACTAATGGAAAGAGAGAGAAGAAATATTAACTATTTCTAAAATTATTTATTTGTGATCATCCCTTGAGAATACATGGGATTTATAAGGTCAATAACTTCCATAAAGAGTTAATGAAGATAAAATTCTTGAGTTTAAATTAGAAATAATCTATATCCATCATTCATGGAAAAAACTACTCATTCGACCTTTGATGTTTTTAACATCATAACCCACCAAAACATAATGAAATGAAAAACCTTTAAATACCACTTCATAAATTTAAGCACTTTAATAGTTTTGTATACATTTAGTAACAAAACAACCATATGGGGACCCATGTATTAGTTTGGACTAAGAAAAAAATTTCTTGAAATTCAAATTTTTTGTGATGAGAGAAATATTTCTAGGAATTTAAGTACAAATAAGAATTAGAAGATTGAAAAGGTGTAAAATAATTGAAGGTAAATCATAGAGAAAATCTAATAATGAAAGTATCTGAGGAATTATGAGCCTGAGAGGCATGGATATTGAAAAGGGAATTCACATTAGATTTTTTTTTTGAATTTTACTTGGGCAACATTTTTACTATTCACTTATCATGGAGGATAATGTTTAGGCAGGAGAATTAATAACAAAAAATAATTCCTTATATTTTTTTCGAAACTAAATTAAAATTTCCCCCATAGTTGTTTATCAATTTTGTTTTATAATGTTTTACAATTAGTGGATCATTTCATTGGATTTTGTGAGTATTCCCTTAAATATATGAAATTATGAGTTTATTTTTTTTAATTTATAGAATAAATTAAATAACTATTTATTTATAGTATATGGATTTTTTATCTTGAAGTTGATTAACAATTTATATGGTGTGTAATACTATGATTTGGGAGGGATTGGATATGTAAGAAAATTTATGGGTATGACATTGAAAAATATGATGTGATAAAACTTAAATAGGATATTTGGGAAATTATATACATAATAGATTCTAGAAATTACTAATGGGAGAATATTAGTGATTTTACTTCATATATAAGGAATTCACCATGGTGTGTAAGGAATATACCTTGATATGTGAAAAATTTTCCTTTCCAGCTGAGATGAAAGGAGTCGAGTTCTCTATAACAACCAAGTTGTATTTTAAAATAACATAAGATAAAAAACATAAATTAAGTTATACATAAGAATTATTTTCTCATACGTAATATTTAATTAGTGATATATAAGAATAAATCAAGCTTCATAGGGATATGTTAGATGTTGTGGGACTCATGTATGAATTAAAAAAAATTTATATAAGATTTTATATATTCTCAAACAACTTATGTAATTTTGTTCCATTTGTGAAATAAAACTATGGACAAGAATGGGATGTCTTTTAAGGATAATTATTTCAAAAAAATCATGTGAAACTATGCATGAATATATTATATTGATTCTATTTTCAGTCTATACATGATAAGTGGTCCATGATTAGATCTTGATATATAAATGAATAACTAAATTGGGAAATTTTGAAGCTCCAAATATAGGTGTTATCTACACCAAGAATGTGAAAATTTAAGGTTTTAATTTATAGGGAGCACAAAATCATGATTGAAATATTGAAAATCCATATAGAGGATATGTCAAAAATATTGCACCATGTCGAATCATTATTGAAACCAATGAGTAATATAGAAGATATTTATTATGATTAAAGATATATGGATTAATAGTTTTTTGGATTTTTTATTTTATTTACATTTTTCTATGTTCATCATGTTTCCAAGGCTACAACACTTCACATAGAGGTATAAAACTATTTTTATGATTGGATAAATGGGGTGGAGAAATTATTATTAATTATTTTGTATGAGTATAAATATGAAGTTATTTTTCTATTATATGAACTTGGTATTTAGTGTTGGGAAATTTAATTGTATTTGATTATATTTGGTTTATTTATTTTTGCACAAATTTTTTCTTGGGTAGATAAATTATTCCCACCAGTAGATGTTTTCTATATATGACGGAATGGGTAGGGTTTTGTGTTTAAGTTTCCAGTTATTGATGATACATGTGTGGGAGGTAGTAGATCTATTTTTTCTACTTAATATTTATTTCTATTGATTGGGAGTTTCTTGAGTAATTTAATGTTAAATCATTTATAATTATCATGATGATTGGTTAATATATTCCCACACACATAGGAAGAATGATTTTGTAGTGATCATTTCGTATTTGAAAATGATATTCATTATCAACCCATAGTGAGAGAGAATAAATTATATACTCTCTCATTGCTCAAATAAGTTAAAAAATTAATAAATTTAAAACCATGATAAAGTAGAAATTAGTAATCCTACACTCAAACTAATCACTAAACCAAAATCATGAAAATAACTCTATTTATTTTCATGAAGTACTCCCATTCAAAACCATCCACCCCCATTTTGGAAAATTGTGACAACATGCTTTTGTAACCTTTCTTGGAGACAACCTTCAGTATCTGTTATACTATAGTGATACTTTAGGTTTTTATTTTTTTTTCATACCCCATGAAAGGTGTGTCAAAACCCTCCCATATGAGGTATTCTAGCCAATGAACCAATCCTATACTGATGTTTGAATATATTTTTTTTCAGTTTATCCCATTTGGTTGGATAACCATTGGATGATGAATGGGTTTTTTGCATGTGGGATAGATGAAACTAAAATAAAGCGAGTTTATTCTTATACTAAGGTATTGTTTGAAAATGGTTCAGATTCAATAGATCTATATATGAAATAGTATGTTTCATTTATGGATGGTTGTATACCTAAATCACATTTATATTGTACCTCTAAAGGTAAGGTAAGTGCATATAAAGAAAGAATGTATTTATACATAGGGTTGTTTAATGATATTTTCTGTTTAGTAACTTCGGCTTTTCCCTTTTAAGGCTAAAGAAGTTTTATAGTGGGAAGGATTTAAGGACCCATGTTTTCCCCATTCGGGACATAGATAAATTTTTGAGCTACAATGACCTAGTTTCTCTATAGGGGTAAAATTGTACATTTACTATTTAAAATTGCGTCATTTTTTTCAAAGGTCCTGCTGATCTCTAGGAATGAATTTTACCCCTAAGTTACATTTTGGTATAATTTTGTACAATTTTAATTTAAGGTGATAATTTTTATTTTTAAAAAAATATATAATTATCCATTGAGTATGGATGGTGATATCACCTAAATAGAATCTCTACTACAAATTTTAATATCATTGTGGTGTCCATAAAAATGTATTTTTCTTAATTATAGTTTTAGATTTGTGGGTGGGTGTTAGGCACCAAAATGGATTATAGGAGGCCATTAATTAAAAAGCTTCATTGATCTAATGTATAGATTATAAAATCTAAATTATTTCATTTCATATTGGGTTATCCATGTTTTACGACGACGAAACCCTAGAGAGTGATAGAAGAGTTTTTATCTTCCACCAAGGGGATCTATCAATACATTATGATGGGAAGATGAATTATAGACTCATGACCATGATGATGATCATATCACGCAACAAAATTAAGGACCAGATTATGATGAAATTACATTCAATACCATTATTCATGTATTTTTTATTTTTGGATGATTTATTATTTTATTATATTTCTACTAAACAATTCATGAATTCTCAAAATTATTTTGATACTATTTTTGAAAAATTGGATCTTAAGTGAATTTTTCATGAATTTATTTATTCTAATGAATCTACATTGAAGATTTATTGAAACATTATATGAGATATTGACTCCTTCTCGTGATGTTAATTGTAAAATTTTGGTCAATTTATTCAGTGGTGAGAGTAATTCTGAAAAAACTATTTTGTTCTATCAATTGGATATATATTGTTCACCTTTTATCCCGCATTATTTGTTTCTCATAGTAAAAAATCACCAAAAAACATCACATTGGATGATGTTCCAATGATGGGATGTTGAATTGTGAACACATAATTGTGGGGTTGTGATACTATTCAATTTAAGAAAGGGAATGAGGGCAGATAACATTATGACATTGCGATACAAAATCATGTTCTCGTAGACATTCATGAAGAAATATTAGTGTGAATTTTATCTAATATTAATACTAAGTCTCATTGAATTTTTAAAATTGGGTTTTGGATCATTGGATAGTAAAAATGTGGTAGAGAAGTCCAATAATGTGAAACATAGTTGGTTGGTAACCCAATTTAATGTTCTCAGTGATATATGGAATAAAATGAGACTACACAACATGTTTTCTCATGAACACATGATGTGTATGTTACTTAAGCTATAATGCGAAGGTTTTAAAAATAAAAAATTTCACATGGTGTTTACTTTGGGAAACAATTCATGTATTTCTAGAACTAAATTACTTAGAATGTATTGGAGAAGGTTACCAACATTTTTTTCTCCACAAATACCATATAGGTTTGGAGTACATAATATGCATGATTTTTATTTCATAACGTGGTGTAGAAGATGAAATTCCCAACCAACTTAATTTAAATACATTGAGTATAAAAGAAATCTAATTTAATACATGAGACTTAAGACATGGAATGATCAATAAAACACACTCATAATGACTTTTAAGAACCACAACCCATGTGACAAGTGAGATAAATCATCTATTCTGGGGAATACAATACTCTAGATTCTAGTTGTACACAAATAAGGCCATGAGGGTCCCATATTCTATGTACTCTATTATAAACAATGTTTTTTTAACCCCTATATTTAATTTGGATAATAGTATATGACTAGAATATAACCAATGGGATATATTTGATATATCCCAAAGTATACACTGTTTACATTTCCATCATTGGTGACTTTTTATATCTTCTTCCCCAGGACTTAGATTTTGAAATTACAGTAGTCTATATTGGGAATTTTTCCATCTAATACATGTTATTGTATACCTTTTTAATATTGGAGGTGATAAGTTAGGTGATTTGGGAAATTTAAATCCCTTGGATATATAGGAATAATGGCAAGGATTAGTCATATGAATTATATCAGTCATTGGGTTAGGAACCCCCCTTGTTTTTTGTTGATGATAGAAAACAATTAACCCATATTCTTATTAGATTTCTATACTCCCCAACATTATCTAGGTTTTGGACCTCCAAATTGGGTATGGGTTTAGTACTCTCTTTTCTCTAAAAAGGCAATGGTCCCCCACATTAAATATAGAGTCAAGATAACCCCCACATACATGGATATTGGGTCCTTTATCCATGGATTTAGTAACTCCCCCATTTGGAATGATACACTTGAGGAGTTAGAGCTACTCCACTAGGTTTAGTTACTCTCTTGAACCATACTTTCCTTTTATCATGTCATGAGTCCACTACTATAGATTCTATGAGGCATGGGTCCCCAGTTATTGATTATTTTAGGTTTGTAGATCCTTTCATAGATGGTAGTTATAAAGTAGGGGTTAGTAATCAATTATAATAAATCTATTCCTTGATAGGCTAAATATTTCCCTAATATATTTCTATAATGGTGATGAAGTAATTTTATATGATAAGGTGTGATAAAATCTCAACTAGAATGGATAATTTAGTAAGGAGTGCGTCCCATTCTATGGTTTTGGATGATAAAATGAACAAATTGAATAGGGGTAATTATCTATGCCTTAGGACTACCCTATAATTCTTGGTTGTTTTTTAGAGATGATGTTATATGGTGATAAGTTGATATGATATGGTTCTTAACTATATCCATAAGATTTCAAATTTTTTAGAAAATACTGATTCTTATCATCTTTTTATTTCCTCCCTAGATTCACAGTCTGAGCCGACATGTTGTTTATCCTTCCTTTATAGTTTCAGGGTTTCCTAATGAGTATGTTAATAATCACTCCTACATAGGAATAATTTTGAAATGTGTTGTGACATTCCATTATATTCAATGGTTGGTAGTGACCTTAGGGTGTTGTTCTCATGTGACTTGTTGGGGACATATTCTTGAAAACACTTTGTGACAGTTGGTAGTCCTTGGTGGTTTATTATGTTGGTGGTGAAATCTATTGATTGATAACAATCGTAGAGTATTTATAGTGACAAGGATATTTCCCCATTTCTGATGGATCTTCAGGTTTATAGAACTTATTTGATATATAGTTTTTATGGGGGGGTTTCTTATGTGGAAGCTTAATTTCATGTGATATATCTTTCAGGAATTGTATAAATTTAAATTGTTTTTATATACTACTAATTATTATAGTAATATTTTTCATTAATGATATATTTCTATTATAGTTTAACAAAGTCGATGTACCACCATATGTGTTATGCCTTCTTAGTGTTACTATCCATCCCCTAACCTATTAGAGGTAGGTTTGGGTTCCGGAATCACAATACTGTTAGATTGATAGGAGATCTTATAAATCAAATAATGTCAGAATTTTCAAATTTTTAGAAGAATATGAATAATGTTACTGAAGGTAAATTTCTTATTTTATGTTTTGATAATGAAGATGAAAATCAATTAGATTTTTTGTACATACTAAATGTATAATATTCCTAAATCCTCACATAAGAAAGTGAAGATTCAAACTTTTCATCTATTGGAGATTATTCATTTAGACATTTATAGGACTATGAAGAATAAATAAATTAATAGATAGAATTAATTTATCTCATTTTCAGATTACATTAATCAAATTACATGTATTATTTTAGTTAAACATAAGTAAATGTCCTTGAGGTTGTTTAATAGATTTAGGAGAAGTGCTGAAAGAGAACATAATTATTCTTTGAGGAGAATCAAAAAGGATAATGGGAATTAATACATGAGTGTAATGTTTTATGATTATATATAAAATCATGGTATGATACTTGAATATAGCGTTTTGTATACCCTATTAGAAAATTTTGTCATTGAAAATAATTATAAAACCTTAGAGAAGGAAACTTGAATGATATTGGTGGAACATGATTCTTAACAATTCTTTGGAGACAAGTGGTTGGGGAATGAGTCCATATTATAAAATTTTTATCATATAATTAAAATTTAGACATATCTTATTATGAAATTTATTATAAAAATATACATATCATTATGTATATAGGGTTGTCCGATATCCCTTATCTCATCAAAATTGAAGGAGAAAACATGGGGAAGTTTGAGAAAAGAGGTTTCAATGGAATTTTAATTGGCTATCATCCAAATGAAAAGGAATATATTTTCTAAAATAACAAAACATTTCATATTGATTATTTTTTTATGTGAAGGTTTTATAACACCCATTTAATGAGTGTTTATATAAAATAACTTGCTCTGGAATTTATAGTGACAAAAAAAATTTATTGAACAACATGTTGAATATTTAGAAAAAAATAAAGTTTTTATTAATGGAATTGAGGAATATAATGACCCAACTATATCAATTGTTATATAATAACAAAATTAAATTTATCTAATGTTGAAAAAACATGTTGAGGTCAGTAATATAATTGGATATAATGAAATATTTTTCAACAAATAAAAACATTGAGGAGAACATCACACACATAATAGATTTCCAAATTCCAAAAAATAAGTATGAGTGAAGCATTAATGAAACAATAAAAGGTGTATTATAGGAATGTGGAATTAGATCATATTGAGAATAGTAACTATTTATATTTTCTTACTATTCCAATAAATGATAGTGTTATTTGAAAATAGTTGGAGTTCCATAGCATGTGGAGAGAGAAATGAAAACTGATGAGAAAAAAATAAAGACTATTTTTTATGTTTATTATTAGGTAGAAAGAATATAATTTGATGTGAAATTTGATCGAGTTTATAAAATTTAAACAACAAGGATATTTATTTCCTTCACCACTAAAAAATGATTCAATATTTTCAAAATTCATATCAAGTTTAACTTCCTTATTGGAAGACATGATGAAGAAGATTATATTGATTAATTCAAAGGATTCATTATTTGAGATTATGATTGTTATGTTTGTAAGTTGAAGGAAGTTATTTATGAGTAAAGAATCCTCTTAGGTTATTGATATCAAATCATAAATAATGTTTTCATTTGATGGATTTCAGAAAAGTAATAGTGGAAAGAAACCTCTACATCAAATAAAGTAAAAAGGTATCTATTATTGTTATTATATATGTGGATGATATTATATTTACTATTAATTAATATGGTTATTTTTAGGTTTTCATCTCAAATAAAGGATATAATTATATATTTTAATGATGTTATTGATGAAACATTTTATAGATGTCCAAAATTTTATGATAAGGATCACATCATTATTTCTTAAGAGAAGCAAGCATGATAACTTAAAAAAAGGTTTGGTACGGAAGAGGTAAAGACACCGTCTACCAAAACTATTGGGTAAGCTAAACATTCAATGATGATTAAGGTAAAGTGGTAAATATAATATAATTTAGAAAAATCATAAGAAGATTACACTATTTCACTACTTCAACAATAGATATCATTTATGCTTCAACATTTTATATTCACTATAAAAGGTCCCAAAAAGTGTCTCATTTCATTATAATGATTCATAATATAAGATAAATAAAATGTATATTTGACTTTTTAATAACATATTACAACTAATTTAAGTTATAACTAAATTTAATTTTTCATATAGATTGGTATGAAAGTGGTGATGAAAGGAATTACAGACTAGGAAGTGTTTTCTTTTTGGGAGAAAGATCCATGTATTTACACACAATGAAAAAATTTTCTATTACTTTATGTATTGTAGAAGTGAATATTATTTATATGATTGTATAAAATACATAATTAATGAGTATACGAATAGAACATGATGATCTCAAGTTAAGGTGAAGTTACCATTTCTTATGGAATGAAATAATTAATGTGAAATTAATATTTTAAGAAATAAATTTCAATAATCTTAATAAAATAATATAGGCATAAAGTACCAATTTATAAACTATATTCTTGAACAATGCCTAATAATTTTAGATTTTTCCCCACTAAGATGAAAGTGGTATATTCCATTAATAAAATTTAAAAAGGATACATTTCAATGGTTGAGGTTGATGACGGGAATTCAACATCATATTTATTGAGGCAAATGTATGGTGTCATGTCCCCTCTCTCAATTTTCTTTTCTTTTTATATAAAAAGGAAAGATAATAAAGTAAATTTAAGGAATATATTTTTGTTCCTTAAATGAGAGTGATTTTTTATTACGGTGGAAAATTTATTTATGGGGAGTTTTTATAAAAGGAAAAATCAAAGCTTTTAGAATGTGTATGTTGTTATTTTTGAATTATTCTAATGATTTATTGAGTATGTGTGCACTAACTATGTTTGGGAAATATAAAATAATAATTTTGAGAAGGTGATATGATCATTGAATTGAATGTTGTAGAAAATTTGAGTGTGATTTGAATGTGGAAATCTTTGAGATTATTATTTAATCATTTTTTCTCAAAATATACACAAGTAGGGTTATAATTAACAAAATGATATCTATTATATTATAATTAGAAGGATTTTCTTGGAGGATAAGTGTAATGAATGGTTGGAAATTATAAAACCCCAATGTGAACCATCAGGTCTGAGTGATCGAGCCACAATACCTTAACAATTCCTCTCTATAGACAAGAATATATTGACTAGTAGTGAGGGTCCAATGGCAGTTAATGGAAAGACTGTACCTTTAGTGTCATTTCTTTGCACAAATAATAAAATTAATATAAGAATAAAAGTATTATTAAAAAAACTAAATAATCATAATTTTATATTTAATGGAACATAATACATATGAATATATAAAGTTAACAAATGTAATCCCACTATAGTAACCGAATCCATAACATAAGTGCAATAAGGAAAAGTAAGGAAAATTGCAGTATCCTCTAGTGTACCTTATGCTACTACTCCTAGATCCATGCTCCTTAGCTCAAACATATACCATGGTTCCCTTTTCCTTACCTGAATCCTTATACATGAAGTTTTCATGTATATTGAAATTCCCATACAAGGTGTGAGTAGTAGAATCAAGAAGGATAATACCAGTATGTCCTTAACAAAAGTGTACATGTATAACATGTTTATTAAATTATAATCATAATTTAATAAACAATCACAAAAAATCATCTAACAATCACACATGTTTTAGAAAATTCACCATGAGCCTCAGTCATACCTTCTTCAACACCATATCAAAAGAATGGAAAAAAAGTTATAAATGATCAAGAACTAGCCAAAAGTTTAGGGATATGTCACTCAAAATCCTCATGGAATTGGGTGGAAATTTTAATCAGAATCTGCAAGGCATCTAGTTTTGGAACATTTCTTAGTATCCTCAAGGCACTGAGTTCTATTTAAGATATATGGATATCATTATACTCACCCATGTGGGGGCACACCAGCATCATTTTCTAATATAATGCACCCTCCCCCTGTAAGGGGTAATCATACCACGATGGACACTATTTACAAATTAGCGTATAAACCTCCAATAACATGTAAATACATAAAACGTGTTAGATAATAACTAGAAGAAAGATATACTCCTAGAAAAAGGAACATATATGGGTTTCATGGAAACACACACTCACACAAATAATTATCATCAATCTATAATAATAAGTCCTATGAACACAAGAATAATCAAGTAAATAAGAGAATAAATGGTCATAAAAATTAATTATCTTCTTAACTCAATTTTTTTTATGTTAATGAAAAGTTTTGATAAGGAATCTTTACATAAATAACGTACTCATATTCATCAGTTTAAACCACCCACCATGGATTTTTATAACCAATTCCAAATATTTTATTTCAAAAATAAATAAATTTTTTTTATTTGATAATATCTTCATCTCTCATTGATATTTCCAAATTATCATTTGAATCCATAACATTAGATAATAATTTATTCCTTAGTGAAAATTATAATTTACATGTGATAATAATTTTTAACCCTCTAGAATAATCCTTGATAAAATTTAAATAATAATTATTTAACAATCTTTGATAATTTACATATTATTATCAATTATTAAATATTTATTCAATTACTCCATAAGAAAAGGAAGAACTAGAATCCCTATCTCTCATAAAGATAATGAAAATGAATTAAAATTCCTTGAAGATTATTATTTTTCATTTTAAGGAACCATGTCTAACAGAAGAGAGGAAAAAATTTTGGTCTTACACACATGAAAAACATATGAGAACTTGGTTTGGTCAAACAAGACTTTTCATATCTC
Organism: Viscum album; assembly: GCA_963277665.1. Classification (NCBI taxonomy): domain Eukaryota; kingdom Viridiplantae; phylum Streptophyta; class Magnoliopsida; order Santalales; family Viscaceae; genus Viscum; species Viscum album. The sequence continues at coordinate 1,572,017,350 of OY728126.1, forward strand.
ATATACATGAATTTATGTTGTACCTAAACTTTAACAGATATAAAAAATAAACTCAGGATAATGTTTCAGTATTTTCATTTAAAAGAGACTGAGGGTGGATCATATAATTTGTATTAACAATTTAAATTTAAATTTAAATTTCATCAATGAAATGATTCTTGAATTCAAAGGATTTAATCTTTTAATATTTTGATTACAACTTTCAATGAATCATATGAATTAATTCCAATTATTTTTGGCTTCAAATTCCTCAAATGTGGTTACAAGCTTGAGTTAAAGAAAGAAGATTAAAATAATGAATTTTTTGCAATTTTATTTCCAATGTGAGTTTAGTGTATTGGTTAATTGGATTTACCCATAAACACACTATTAATTCAGGTGTTTACCCATATTAACCTCGGGTTACCCTTATACAGCCCTTAAAACTAGGATATACATTTAGAAAGCTCATAGAAACTATACCTTACCTTAAAATTGTGATAGTGGTACCTTTAAACATCCATTGTAAATATAAATCAACCATTATAAATCATATAGAAAATATATCTTACCTTTATGAAATTATTAGGTCTTCTCGATGACCCTTACATAAATCCATTATTACCATTACATGGGTAGAATAAACCTCATGTTTACCATACACTAATCCGAATCCACCCTTTTGAATCATATAGAAATTCCAACATACCTTTATACAACTCATTAAATCTTATGATTAACCTTATTCAGGTTATAGATTTTATCCAACCCATAAAAATCTACATTTTTACATTTATATAACTAATGAAGACCCTATGTACCCTTACACATGGACTTAAAACTTATCTTAACCTTAAAAACCCATGTAAACCCATGGTTACCTTTAAAAAACCAAAAAGATACTCTTTCAAGGGTAATATTTACTAATAAAATATTTTTACACAATATTAATTATAAATTATAATCAGATGATGGATTTAAGAATATATAAAAATTGGGACTATTACAATTCTCCCCCTATAATGACTTCTTATCTACATGATGTATTTATTATTTTATTTATCGAACAACTCATGATACTAAGCTCAAACATCGTACTCCCACTCCCATACCTCCTCCAAGATGTATTAATAAAAGCATAAGACTTGAACAACTGAAACTATCTTCCCCCAAAATACCATATTACTCTTATCTATAATCGAAAAAGGGTTTTCCACATATAATGCATCAAGATCTATCTCAACATACTTAATATCAATAACATGAATGCGACCGAGAATGCGATGGAACTCGGGGTGCAGTGGAGGCATGAAAAATAAAAAATGTAATTTTTTTCCTAATTCACATTAAAAACTTTTAATCCACAAAACTCCTTTCCAATATTTCTCAAAGGATTACAAGAAATTCAATTTAAGAACAAATAATATAATAAAATGAAACCACAAATAGTACCTTGTTCATTTGAAATCATTAATTTGATTCGATCACAAACATCATGCATTGGATCGAAGACTATAATATAGGAATCCTATAGATCATCCACACCATCACATCATCTCTGAGATCATTGATATAGGATTCCTGTGTGCTAGAATAGGAAATAAAAGATCCTAATGTTGTCCTTTTGATCACACGAAGAATGTAGACTCGATTGAGAAAGAGGGATTGATATGATATTTTTATTCCTTAAATCTGACACTATATAACATAAAAGAGTTGATAAGAGAGAATAAAATTATAAAAAACTGTTGATAAAAATTTATTCAGTCTAAAATTCACTTATATACATAGGTTAAACTTTCCAAAGCATCACTTTGGTCCCTATAAAGTTATAACCTTCATTTTGGACCATAGATCACACTTATGAATTAATTAAACATTTTATAAATCTCATGAACATTGTATCAGTCACATTTATCACCTTAACATGTTATGTTACAACATAATAACAATCATGTTAGAATATAATATCCCCAAATAATTTAATGAACCATGAACATACAATGTTTGTTTGAAAAATTACATTTTCTCATGTTTACTTTTATGACCAAACAACTTATGAACACCTTGAAAAATAATTTCAAAAATCATTATTCTAAATGGTAATAATATAATTGAATTATTTTTACTTGCTATCAACCATATTTTAATATTCACTGATCCTCGCATGCATGTCCCACTTCTTCCTAAACTCTTATTTATTTTAAAAGGTAGACATTTTGGATGCACATTGAGTGTGACCCTCTAGGTCCAAATATCGATAGCATTGATTCGAAATTAAAGAATAAGGGCAGAGTCTATCAACCCATCATGTATCCAAATGAGATAAAGAATTTCATTGCAACAACTACCTTCTACGAACACAATCTGTTTAATATAATCTATTTTCCTCCCAATATATCATATAGCATGATACTAAATTGTTTCATCATCCTCTTAGTGGTTTATATACTTCACGACCATACTGGATGAACATACCTTCCTATACCATGGCCAGGTATTTAATGAGGTAACTTCCATCTTTATAAAATAGGTCCCACAAAATATTAATTCTTCAACTCAGAAGTGAAAAATTATATCTAGATCATTCAAATAATGACATACCACGAATGATGAAAAAAACAAAGGCTACCTTTCTATGTATTTAATGTCATTAATTTTTTCCTTATGTCAATGTATGAAATCAAATAATACAGATTGATAATGATCTCATGTTAGTTGACCAATAAATATCTTTATAGATAGAAGAAACTAATGACACCCAAAACATGCAGTGTTCTTATTGGTAATTCAATTCTCTTAATCTCAATTACTCAAGATCACCATGATAAAACATCATGTAAAGAAGCCTCAAGGATTATGACCCCCCTACACATGAGAGACAAACATCATGAATGTCTTATTAGTGTTATTCATCTAGACTATAGGAGATATTTTGGGGATTATTATCATAGTATCTTGAGGTTCTCATTATATTTAGGAACTTATGTAACCATTTCATAAAATATTTATTCTATATAAAGTACAATGAAAATAGTGGATGCGGAAGTTTCCGAAATATTTTGGTAATAAAATAAACTAGCATATATATAACTATATGCATGAAATGGTAATTAAAGTACATAAGGGAGTTTGGTCTAGGGAACCCACTCACATCACTCCCTCTCTCTCTCGATCCAACTTCTAACAATTCTCAACCCACCAAATCTAACATGAGAATCTCACTTCTTATAAGATATGGATTTTTTCAGGGTGTCTTCCACATTATCATCTATGGCTAATTCACTAACTACAACCTCACCACTTTATGTAAAATACCTCAAGATATTAAACTTACAATGTATATTATTTATCTTCTCTTGTAATATGGGATAATTGGAAGGAAACAATCCTATAATATTATCACAGTATACTATAATAGTTTTATCTCTTCTAGTTGAAACACCAAGCTCATAAAAAAATCTAGGCATTCCTACTACTTCATTAACTGCATCATAAACTTATATATATTTGAATTATAATAATAATTCGACAACCATAGACCACGTTGAGATTCTCAATCTGACCGCACCACCATTCAAGAAATATGCATTATATGATAGTAATTTTAGATAATCTTATACTATCTTGAAGGTAGAATCTGTGTATACCCTAATTAAAATTTTTTCATCCACTCTATACACCAAGAACATATCCTTTCTATTTATCATGTACTTTAGGATAGTTTTAACGGCTTCCCAATGCATCTCTACTTGATTGGATTGATATCATCCCCCCATGCTTAAAGAAAAGGCATCATCAAACCTAGTATATACCATGGAATACAATATAAATCCATCTAATGATGCATAAATGATTTTACTCATTCTTTCAATATCATTTTTTTGGTCTCATCTTCTTGTAGATATTAATACCATGAGATTCTAGAAAAAACCCTCTATTTGATTTTTCAATATTATACATTTTGAGTTCCATATTAATATATATAATTTTAAATAACCCAATCAACATCTATAACCTATCTCAATTAATCTTTATCCCTAGAATTTATATTTCTTCACATATGTATTTCATGGAGAATAATTCATTTAACAAATTATTCACTGACATTCAGTCATTAACTTGTTTTCCCATTAACAATACGTCATCAACATATAATTTTAGTAAAATAATGGAACTCCCACTAACCATCTGGAAGACACATGGATCCCATAAAATCATAACAAAAACAATTTATCATATATACTTAAGAAAGTGACATTATAGGATCATGATTCCTTGTTCAATCCATAAATGGTTCTATATAGGTTTCCTACTTTATAAGAACACTTTGACATAATAAACCTTTGATTTTTTTCATATTTTTATATTAAACTAACTTCCCATTCAGAAAATAAGTTTGGAAATCGATATTCAAAATTTCATAATCATGAAAGGATTCTATAGGTACTAATATTCTAAGGGATTTCACTATTTATACTGGTGATAAGGTTTCATCATGGTGGACACCTTGATGCTTCCCGAAACCCATCACTACTTGTCATATCTAATTGATTATTACCTGACCATCAATGTACAACTTTTTATTGAAAACTAATTTACACCTAGTATATATTACATTAGATAGTGGGTTTACAGAAATACAAACAAGATTTTGGTTTATAGACTTTATCATAGAATATATATCTTTTTTCCATTTAGTATAATCTTTTCCATCTACTAATTATTAGTTAGAGGTTCATAATTCTATAAGAGTAATGTGTCTCAAAACCCGATGAGAGGAAAACCATGTCTCTAATGTTCTATAACCTCTCTAATAGACCTATATAGAACCAATGTCTTGGGAAATTTATCTTCTCCCACTATTTTTATGGATTATATTCCCACACTAAATTCTGTGAATTTGGAGCACTAACTTCCTGTAAGAAAATATTTCTCTCACTATTTCTTTTAGAAATGTGTTCCCTTTCTAAAAATGAAAAATATATTTTTTATAATGAAATTTATATCTAATGGTTCATATAGGTAATATATATTTTTATCCCTAGGATAACCTATAAAGATGCACTTAATTTAATGAGTTACTAATTTTTTAATAGGTATAGTCTTGAAAAAATCCTTGCATCCCCGTACACACATGTGTAGAATATTGAGTTTCGTTATTTACTAGAACTCATATGGAATCCCATCCACCGATTTAGTTGGTAGTTGGTTTAGTGTTTATAACATAGTTTATAGTACATATCCCCAAAAGGGTAAAGGTCGAGTTTCATGACTCGTCATTGATATAACCATGTTAATAATGATCTGATTTCTCCTTTCACTAACACCGTTACACTACGGTTTACAAGGAAGAGTGATCTAGGAATCTATATAACACTCAATTAAGTGATTTATGAAAATATGATCAGTGTGCTGTCCTCCAGAATCTGAGTAATGTTTCTTAATATTTTTAGCATGTTTATTTTATACATTATCATAATATTCCTTAAACATGATAAAAGAATTTAAATTATGCCTCATTAAGTAGATATATCTATATCAACTATATTCATGGGTAAAAGTAATGATGTAATAAAAACCACCCTTTACCACTACTAGAAATGAACCACATGAATCAGTATGAACCAATTAAAATGATTATTTAAATCATTCACCTTTTCCAATAAAATTTTATCTGGAAATTTTACCTTGTATACAAGAATGACATACATTCATGTTTCAAATTAATGGATTCTGAATCCCCTAAATGGTGTAGTTTTCTTAAACACTTATTGTTAAAATGATCTAACATGAAGTTCTATGGGGGAGGGGGGGTAAGATATTAGTCATTATCACTGGATTCTTCATTGATTTCCAATACATGTTTTTTAGTTCAATAATATGAAATACACTATTAATATGTCCCATACCATAACATATGTTTTCCTTACACATACGGCTACATTTATTTGAAAACATGAAATAAAATCCCATAGTTTTTAAAATCAACACCAATATTATGTTTCTAGTAATAGATAGTACAAACACAATTCCACTAGGCAGTGTAAGATGGTAATATCCCTTTCCTAATTCTACTAATATCATATAATTTTCTACTGATAGAACAACCTCATATTTTTTAATCATTTTGAATCTAATTTGTTCCTATATTTGAATAAAAATGTGTGAGGAACATGCACTAACCTATACCCAACATTTATAAATTGATAGATTTCATTCAATGACAAATATAAATGATATAGAAGTGTCACCTTAATTATACTTCCCAACTTTGAAATTATTATTCTAATGTACATTCTTTCTACATGAAATAAATAATTACTCCTACACATTTCTCTCCCTCTATATCTTTTATTTCTTGAAAGGGTGGTTTATCAATGTCTTTTAATGAGACTTTGTATTTTCCAATTTTCCTTTACTTTGTTCCTATATTTAACCACATGGACCGAAGAGTGGGAATTCTTCATATTTGAATCAATATAGTAGAATAAATAGAATAAATATAGGAGTGAATTATTAATGATATTTATATTATATTTAACAATGAAATCTAAGAGTCTAATATGAAAATTTGAAGGAATGATATTTTTTTTCTAGTTCCTAGTTCAGTTTGAATCCATGGGACTCTTGTCTCTCAATATAACAAATCATATTGAGTGCTTGAGGTTATTCTAGACTACGGTATAAAATATTTCATTGATAAAATGCACTAGAAATATCATATCATTCTTATCACAGTCTCTACTAATGTACTTTTTAGTGATTAGAAAATATTTTGAAAGCATCATTATCCTCATTAATTTTTTTGAATCTTACTAGACGTAAATGAAAACATGAAGCATTGCACTTCTGGAAAATCAACCATATTCTAATATTATTTATGATTATCCTCATTGATCACTCGTAATGGGAGATCATTTGGAAGTGGGAATTGAAGAACATAAATTATCATCTCTTGGCACAGTACTACACGATAGTGTTTGTACAACTCTAGGATGTTATGTCTAGTAAAATTATTCAATTTATATAATATTGAATGTAGTGAAATTGATTAGGTGTTGGATGCAATTTGATCTACCAAAAATAAATGTTCCATATTGATACATTATCTTGATTACAAGTAGAAAATTTTAAATTACCAATTTTAAATGTCTTCCACTGTTGTATCAAATCATTTTGGACCTCAACTACTAGATTTGGAATAGTCTTTATTTTGAGTATCGAGTTTAAATGATCTTTACAACTCCCATCAAAGCCAGAGATATGACATAAAAACTACTCTGAGAGTATAATATTGGTTTTTGACTGATCAACTATATTAACTTATGTATCCTTGATCTTCTCTATATAGTCCCTCCCCTTGCAATTTATTAAATTACATTGATCAACACATTGACTCTAATGATGAAAAAAGATAGCTATGAATTTTACTTTATTTAAAGATTCTATTAAGTAGATCCACGACTCTTTTAATAACTCCTCGATAGTAAGTGACACCCTCAAATATGGTTGGAAAGAACAAAAAAATTATGTTTTGTCCAAATACAAGTGACAGAAGGAAGATAAGGACTTAATATTGGATTTTTGGGATTTATTAATTTATCATAGTGAATGAAATGATTTTATAGTTAACATTATTGTTCAATGTGATCACGGTCCCAAAATAATCATGATTTAAATAAAAAACATTCAAAACACATGTTCATTTTATGTATTAATTTTTATTATTATACTATTTGTTCATTCCTAATAAATACACATTCATAAAATAATAGACCATTCATGCGTAAAAATAAATAAATAATGACTTGATCATGGGAGGTCATCTATTTTTAATCCATTGAGAAAATAATTGATTAACCAAGACCCTATAGAAATTCATTGGGTTGATACCAGACTCGTGTTTTAGTGCCCAAAACTCCCATACACTCAACTTGTTTGGTTTACAACTGCTCTTGACTCGAAATTGTTTTCTATGAACTCCTCCCAAAATTAGAATGTATATGCACACACAAGTAAGAGTTACTCAGGTTTTGAAATTATATTTTTTTCACTTAAATTTGGATATATAGAAAATTATAAATTTTTTAGAGGGAGTGGTGATACACATATTATCAAAATAAGTAATCTAAAACATTTTAAAAATCTAATTCAATAATTAAATTAAATAAGTAATAAATATAACATGTATGGGTCTATCTTGGCTCATGATCAGTCAAGATGCTATTATATTGCATAAGAAAAATTAAATTTTCAGAAATTTATCTGAAATTTATCTTTTATTCCTTAACATGTACTAACATAATTTAAATTAACTATAGATATGTCTTACGATGCCTCATTTTTTTATTAAATATCATACAATTACATTTAATTTTGTAAATTTTTTAATAATTTTTTGGTGCTTGTATGGATCTAATTTAGAAAACCAAATATTTATTTAGATAATGTGATGGGATTAATGGTTCGGGAATGTAGGTCATAGACTGAATCGATCTGGATTGAGATGCGGTGAGCCTGAGCATCCCAATTTGGGACAAAACCACTACACACTACTGCAAATATGACCTTTATCAGTTTTAGAAAATCATATTTAAAATGCTAAAAAATTGATAATAATTGAGTCGAAGATAGGGGGTCCCCTTTAATAACACTAAAAAAAGTGCTGATAAAAACCCCTTTTATCAATTCTAAAAAATCACTAATAAAAAGGATCTTTTATCAGCGCTAAAAAAAGTGTTGATAAAAGACAAAAAAACATAAAAAAAATAAAATAATGCCTAAAAATCGGGGAGTGCCTTCAACAAAGCCCGCACCCCCTCCCCGAGCCTGAACACCCGAGCCACCAATAGCCTTTAACATCACCCCACCATCCTTTAAAAGTGCTTGCTGAAATTCCACCTGTGCACGCGCCCTGTTTCCCCTAGATTTGACCCCGAGATCTCTTCCCCGCACACCTAAACCTTTACCACTACACCACATTTGTTTCTCTCCATAAAATTTTATATCAATTTATTTATATATATATATGTATATTTACTCATATAGTAATATATATTTATATTAACAGACAGATATATATTTATATTAATATATATATATTAAGGTACATTAATATATATATATATATCTGTATATGAATATATATATATACATATATAGTTATATTTATATATTTGATTATTTATTTGTATATTAATATCTATTAATATCTATTTTTTATATATTTATATTTTTATCCATATATTTATACATATATTAATATATATTTATAAGATTAGTTTTCAATACATTTATAAAATATGCTTTTTTGTTTGTGTTCATAAATTAAAAAAATACATATATACAACATACACACACAAAGATATATTATATGTGTATCTGTAAGTATAATTATGCATATATATATATATACAAATATTATATATTAATATGAATATATATTTGTTTAGAATATATAGATAATATATATTAGTTTTTCAATACAGACGCACAAAAATATATATATATATAAATATACACATTATATAGGTATACAAATATTCTTATATTTGTATTTTAAATAAAATGGATAATAGTTTTTTAATAATATAAAGCTAATATATTGAGAAATATATTTTAAATGTAAAATTGTTTAATTATTTATTAATAAAATTAATTGTTTTATGTGTAAATATATAAAAAATATGTATATATTGTTATATATTTTATTACAAATAATATAACATTGTGAAAAAATGATAAAATTTCAATTCCATAATATCAATAGGAATGTAATCCCTCAGAATAAATTCACCCTCACTGAAAAAGGGTGAAAATAACCAGTAAAACGAGGCTAAAATTACATCAAATGTTAATGAATTTGTGTATTTGGACAAAAAACATAGCATTGGAGGCCTTATGGGCCTTTTTGGCCTCAAAAAATGAGACAGGAGGTTCCCTTCAGTCACCAGTGCGTAGAGATCAACGTTGGCTTCGATTTTTTATGTTGTAGAACTCAAATGGACACTCAGATCAAAAGTTATGGTCGTTTGAAGTTGGAGTTACATTTTCAAATTATTTTAGATCTTTTATTGATTTCTTGATTTTTTTGTGTCTTCAAATTGCTATTAAATTATTATTAGCGGATTATAATTAATATTTTTTAAAGATATTTTATAATCAATTTTTACAACATATCTTATATATTAAGTGGAAATGGTTATTTATACTTATCAAAAATATATTTAAAAAACATATATTATATTTATATCAATATATATATACTTATATATTTATATATCAATATATACTATTTTATGAAATATAATATTTTTTAGGAAATATACCCTTTATTAGTACAAGGGAAAAGAACACTGATAATACCATCCTATTATCAGCGCTACTAAAAAAAGCACTAATAAAGGGGGTCCATTTAATAGCACTAAAAAAGAACTCATAAAGGGAGTGCATTTATTATCGAAGAAAAAACACTTATAAAGGGCCACTTTTAATCGCTCTTTTTTAGCACTGTTAAAAGTAACCTTTATCAGAGCTTTTTTAGTGCTGATAAAGGCACCCCCTTTATCAACACTTTTTTTATTTCTATTTAATGGTGACGCTATGGAAACCCAGTTTTGTGGTAGTGACACACACACACACTCACAAAAAAAATATATGCCTACATACATATGTATTTATATATTTATATATAAATAATATTATAATATATAATGGATATAACATATTTTAATGTATATTATATATAATATATATATACATATATATTCTACCCTAATCAATTGGGTGAAACAATACATCCCAAACGGTTTTCCCATGGATAATCATTTTCTTCTATTATTATTATTTTTTATTTTTTATTTTGTCTCATCTAATTTTGATAAAAAGGGAAATATTTCCCTCTCCAAAACCTGCTATAAATATCGGAATAAACCTACATCTACTTATAGAGTATACATACACAAATATATCTAAAATTTAAATATAAAAGCTAATTTTCAACATATATATCCATAAAACCCATCAATATTTGATCAATCATAACATGGACATATGAACATAGATCAATGATTTGTTAGTTTCATTGGGACCATATCGAAACCCTATTTTTGAATAATGTAATATTAAAATTAAATTTTATTTTTTTGAGTTAAATTATCACACCTTCAATTTTATACTAATTTAAATAACTTGAGGCAAATGAAATCACGAGAATAGAGAATTTAAAAATTGTCATTTGCATTCATGTTAAAAAAATTGAATCTAGAAAACCCCTTTCCCTAATTTCTCAAAGGATAACATTAAATTCATTTTATGTATAAGGAATAAAACCAAATGAAACCGTAAATGGTACCCTATTCATTCAAAATTTCTGATTTTATTCACTCATAGTCAGCATGCCATGGATCATTGGTGCTGAGTTTTGAATCCCCTATAATTTCCACACTTGAAACACAAATCATTTATCATTGATCTATAATTTTTGGCCTCAAAAGTGGGAAATAAATGATCTATAATACATATTTTAAATCCCATAATATATGTAGACTTAATCGAGAATGAAGGATCAATATGGCCATATCATTACTTTAACTTTGCATTGTAGAACAGGAGAGGGAAGAGAACATATCTCCAAATTCATTAAAATGATTTATCACTTGATTCTTACTCTAAAATTTACTTATATACATAGTTTATAATTTCCAATATTTCACATTAATCATTTGAAAGTTATAACCTTAATTTTAGTCCCTCGAGCACACTTATGACTTAACTAAACTTGTAATAAATTTCATAAACATTTTATAACTCACTTAAAACACATTAAAATGTTATTTTGTTAAATTATGAACCACTAACACTCCTCGTAAGCACCCCAATTAATTTAACGACCCATGAGTATACCATATTCATTTGAAAAATTATATTTTCTGAAATTCAATTATATGATTAAACAACTTGTGAATAACATGAGAAATAAATTAAAACATCATTATTTTAAAATTTAATAATATAATTGAATTAGTTTTTAATTGTGATTGATCACACTCATACGTTCACCGGCCCCCACACATGGGGACCACTATGTCATAAATTCCTATTCATCTGAATATGTGAAACACGTGAATACACTTAGTACATGACCCTCTAAGTCCTTGTATTAATTTAAGAGATCCTTACTCACAGACTAAGAGTTATTTCTAGTAATAAATAATTTCCCCCAAAAGATAAGGATTTTCCTACTTATAAATACCTCCTATGAACATGATCTCTATAATATAATCAATTTGTCCTATGATATATCATAAAATATGATTTACACTTGTGTAATAATCCATTTGATGATTTATATATATATATATATCTTACCTTAGATAGAGTTAGCTTCTTAGACCATGACCATGATTTTAATGAAGGTACTACTATCCGAGTTGACCTAATGATCGCACCACGATTCAATTTTTCATTTTCACCCATACAGGAATATTTAAATCTAAATTTATATTAAAAATTCCAAATAAAATAATAAATTTCACTTCCGATTAGATTAATATTTTTAATTTTTATCACTCTTAAAAGTGGAAATGTTACATGTTTTGATAATTTCAATGTAGGTGGAGGTGATTTAGAGGCCCCAAAGATGATCCAGAATGTAAATGGGTGTAATTGCATGGGAGCCCAATGAAATATGTCCTCTATTTTAAACATTCAGCAGAATATGTGTCTATAAATGGGATGTAATTTTGTGGGAAGATATAAAACACAATTTTATAAAACTCAGCTCAAAGATATAGTTCCCTATTTCGGCCATCTGTTGGCCCATATTTACAGATCTATCCATCACACGAAATCTGCACGAAGTCAAAAGTGGTGTTCAATGAGCTTTACATATCTCCAGATATGATTGTCTAAATGGTTTAAAACATTCACTGGAGAAAGTAAGGAGGTGGGAATAAAAAGTTTTATTTTTTTTTCCAAAAGGAGATAAGACTGTCTGGACATCAAAAACTATGGGCTAACTGTGTTTATGAAAACTATGTTCCCAAAACCACATTCCAATTTTCCTATAAAATGGAACCTTGGGATCCTCATTAGTATGTTTGGCCCATGAGTGAAGTGCTAGAAATTTAGAGTTCCTGAGGAGTACTATCATTATCCTAGAAGTTCTGGAGGCCCTTATCCTTATAGAGGGTTCTAGAATGAATAAGGGGTTCCACCCAAGCATCCTCCTCCTCTGGATGTTGAGATAAACAATGGGTGTTATTTATGAGGGAGATACACACATGTCAAGGGAGATACTACCCATATATTAGCTACTGATTTAGAGTAATATTGGTGTTTAGAAATTATATTGCATGTATCATACCTGATTTCATATTTGAATTCTTGTTTTGATACGAGTGATCGTTATGCTCTTTATTTATAACCGATCAGTGTGAGGTTTTGATTGAGATTTTTATTGTTCCAATTGGACAACACAAGAATAATTTTCATACCCACCTTATTTATATTACAAAATGATTTGGAAGATCTTATTTTATGAATATGTTCTGGTCCTTGATAATATGATTGTTACATCAAGGTTTGGTTCTTTAAGCATTGAAATGAAATCTTATAAATTATTCTGGATTCCAATTAATTTAGACCAATGAATCACTCAAAACATGAATGAATCTATAAGAACAATGAATTTTAAATGTCTGTAGTGAAATCAAAATGACACCTTTGTCTCATATATTTCAAAATCCAATTTGTTTATCAACTATTAAAACCTTTATGTTAAGTTATTTTTTTTAATCTATTTCAAATCACCCAAATTTTAATGCATTTTATTAAAAACACATACTCTAAACCTAAAAATGATCCTAGAGATATGGCCTAGGTTTTTACCTATACTATAAATCATCCTTAAAATCATAATAAATTTGACGTGTCATGACCATGCAGTCAAATTTTGGTGCCATTGTCGGGGAGCACTTTTGTTTTAAGTTCACGTTTTTGATAATATATTTGGAAATTTTTTGAATATTTATAGTTTTTAAATTATAAATTTACCTATATATTTGTGTCATGATTTATTTCTTTTTTAGTTGTGGTTTATGAAGCATTCCACTTGGAGAGAGAAATGACCATTAAATCCCAAACCAGAGAGGATCTTACATCAGTGACATCGAGATAGAGAAGAGAACCCTTCAAAAGAGGACACAAAAAACATCTACACTCTTATGGATCCTTATAATTCTTCCATTGAAACTCACATTAAAACTTCAAAAAACCTGCATAAAATTTATGAAAATAAGCATACATTAAAATAACTAACATCTCTTAATATTTATATCCAACCCACCTATATTGAAATACTGTTTGAGAATATAATTTTGAACATAAAATCTGGTTTAATTAATTTATCACCATGATTCTGTGGACTCAATAGAGAAGACCCACCTATGAATATATAAGAATTTCACAATATGTGTTCCACTGTAAAACCTAGTAATGTTGATGAAGAACATGTAATTCTTAGGTTATTTCCCTTTTCATTATAAGACGCCCAAAAAATGGATTTACTATGTTAATTCACCAATTAGAGGTTGGGAAGACATGAAACATCTTTTTATTGAAATATATTTCCCCGCCTATCGATCTACAACTATGAGTAAATAAATATGTGGTATAAGAAAATAAAAAGGGGAAACATTACATGAAAATTTAGAATTCTTTAAAAGGTCATGTTCATGTTTCCCACAAAACCAAATAAATGATCAACATTTAATTCAGTATTTTTATGAAGGGCTAATTCTAATTTATTGTAACAAGATAAATGACTCTGTATGTGGTTCACTAATTGATAAAACCCCAATCGATGCATGGAACATAATTTAGAACATGAAGCAAAATAGTCAACAATTCGGTTCAGGGTCAGGTGTACCCATTCGTAGTGTCCATGAGGTGAGAAGTACCGAATTCGAGAAGAAGGTGGAAATGATGTTCAAAGAGGGAAGTACCCTTCTTCAAAAACTTTCTCTTTCCCAAGGAAATCCCAATATCTTACTCCCATACATTGTGGTATATATTCTTCTGATACCCACTACTCGGACCAATTACCCCAATTAAGAGAAACTTTCGAGAGTTGTGAGGCAATCTTTCCATGACGCCCCTATAAACATCCATTTAGGAAAGAATCTTACTATCCATCCCACCTTAGGTGGAAAGAAAACCATGATTAAATGGAAGGGGGTATTCAATCCAACCTAAAAAATAATAGAACCAACCAGATCAGAGTATTCATCAACCACCACCACCCAGAAATCCTCAACCACCCATAGGCCTTTTGAACAACCCCCTCCAAAACCTGAACCTAGCCTAGAATATATGATGAAGAAAATATCTTCCAATAATCTCCAATTCCAAAAAACCACTCAACCTTCCATACAAGACCTCAAAACCCAATTAGGCCAACTAGCTAACTTAGTGGGTGAAAATAAAATCCATGGGTCAGGTAAACTACCCTCTCTACTAGTAGTTTAACCTAGGGATAAGGGAAATGTTAGTTGAATCACCCTTAGGAGTGGGAATAAACACAAAAACCCAATGAACTCTCTATTAGAGTCATTAACTCCTAAGGAAACCACCATCCCAATTGCTAAAAATGGTCCAAGAGAAGAAAATTTGTGTCCTGAGAGAATTCATTCTAACAAAAAGAGTGTGTCTCTTGATGAGTCACCTATCCCATCCATTCCTCTTCAATTTTTCCAAAGTTCCATAAAACCATGAAAAAAAGGAAACAAAACATGATAATGAAATCTTGGAAACTTTAAAAAAACTGCAGGTCAATATCCCATTGATTGATACCGTGAATAAAATTCCACGATACGCCAAGATTTTAAATGATATTTGTACACAACGAATGTGAATTCAAGGTGATTAAAAGGTGATCTCATTGAGAAACATATCAGCATTTATAGAGCCTTCAATTCCCACCAAATTCAATGATCTGGGAACATACTCAATTCCATGCACCATAGGGGAGTATTTCTTTTCCAATGCTATGCTTGATTTAGGAGCCTATATATATGTGATTCCTTAGTCCATTTACTCTTCATTGTAGGTCATGGAACTTGTTCATACTAAAAGTTTTGTTCAACTGGAAAAACAGTGTACTTCATGCCCCTCTGGTGTGTTAGAGGATGTTCTTGTGAGGGTCCAAAATTAAAATTTTCATGCTGACTTTTTTGTTCTCTAAATGGAAGATGATAGGATGAATGGACATTCACCAATTATATTGGGGTGAAACTTGTTATAAACTGACAAATCTATAATTATTATCCATAATGGTACATTATATATGGAATTTTGTGGTTACATAGTCCATTTCAACATCCTTGATTCCATGAAGCACCACTCAGAAGAACATTCCTCTCACTCTTTCTATAAATTCAATTGAGGTACTCACTTCCTCTGAAAACACTTCTTTTCATTACCCTGATCCCATTTTAGAGTTTTCATATATGATTGAATTTATTGGTAATGAATCATGCGTTGATTGTTGTAGTGATTTAGAAAAGTATTATGCATGCTTATTAATTGATAATTTCATGAACATTGAGAATCCAATGACCATCAATGATACTGTTAAGCTTGTAAATGCTCACAACTCATCTAAAGATTATACCATTAAGAATTTATATGAGATCAGTGACCTCTCAATTTTACACACACTACCATCAATCCAAAAATCCACCTAAATTGGAACTAAAATAACTACCTCATGATTTAAAATATTCATATCTTGAGAATGGAAATAAGATTCTTGTCATCATTGCTAGTTCAATTTCTCCTGCACAAGAATTACGACTGCTTGAACTTTTAATAGACTAAAAAAAGCATTGGGATGGATACTTGGGGACATTCCTAATATTATCTCATCATTTTTACACATCATATTTTGTTAAATGATGAGGCTAAACCAGTGAGGTAGACAAAATGTCGACTGAACCCAAACCTATTAGATGTATTTAAAAATGAAGTAACAAAATTATTGGATGTTGGAATCATTTACCCTATCTCTGATATCCAATGGGTCTATCCCATTGAAGTAGTTCCTAAAAACATAGGTCTTATTATAATAAAAAAGAATGTATTGAATGGGTTCCAACTTGTGTGTAGAATAGTTGGCAAGTCTGTATAGACTATAGCCGAATAAATCCACACACTAGGAATAACCATATCCCATTTCAATTCATTGACCGGATTCTAGAGAGGCTAGTAGGGAAGTTCCATTACTATTTCCATGATGGGTATTCATGATACTTTTAGATCCATATTTCCCCTGAGGATCAAGAAAAGACAACCTTCACATGCCCCTTTGGAAAATTTACATATAAGTGGATTCCATTTGGTCTCTTCAACGCTCTGGGTAATTTCCAATGATGTTTGGTTAGTATTTTTTGGATTACCTATAGAATTTCATGGTTGTATTCATGGAAGATTTTACTATTTATGTCTCTTCTTTTGACGGAATATGGAGTAGTCTTTATTGAGTTCTATGACTATGTATTGAAAATAATTGCATACTAAATTATGAAAAATTATATTACATGGTGCGAAAATGTATAGTTTAGGGAAGTATAATTTCTGGAGATGGTATCCAAGTAGATAAATAAAAAGTGGATGTCATTTCTTCCCTACTATTCCCCAAAAATTTAATGGATGTGTGGTCTTTCCTAGTTCATGCTTTATTTTACTGTCATTAGATTTTTTTACTTTAGTAAGATTGCACTCCGACCCTCCCGATTACTCAAAAAAGAAAAGGATTTTTTTATAAATAATGTGAGGAAGCTTTTAATAAGTTAATATAGAGTCTCACATCACCCCTAGTAATCCAACCACCATGGTGGGATTTACCATTTGGGCTCATGTGTGATGCCTCTAACTATGCAATTGAGGTAGTCTTATAACATATTTTCGATGGCGCTCCACTTGTCATTTCCTAGGCCCCTCATACTTTGGACCCTGCCTAAAGAAAAATACAGCACAACTAAAAAATAATTCCTTTCCACTATGTTTTATTTGAAAAAATCTAGTTTTTACCTTTTGGGGACCAAAAACATTGTGTTCTCAAACTATGAATCCCTTCAGTATCTCCTTAAGAAATAGGAAACCAAAGCGCATCTCATTCACTGGATGCTCCTCATTCAGAAAATCACTTTTGAAATTAGAGATAAACAGGTGCAGAGAATGTGGTGGTTGACTATATCAGTAGAATCATACCATCCTCAGACATTGACTCATCCCCCTTTATTCGCCTAAATGACATGTTTTCTGATGAAAAACTATACAGAGAGAAAGATGCTATTCGTTGGTATGATGAAATTGTAAATTATTTTGAAGCATATTTCATCCCTATTGATTTAAACAAAAACTAGGCCTACCATCAAAAACATGAGTCTTGTTGGTACATTTGGGATTCCACTACCTTTGGAGAACATATAGTGATCATGTCCTTAGGCATTGTGTTCCTGAGAGAGAGTTTTAGTCTATCCATAGGTTCTGCCACACTCTTGTTTATGGGGACCACTTTTTTCTCCAATGGACTAATCTCAAGGTGCTCTATTCTGTTCTCTTTTGAACCACATTGTTTTGAGATTCCCATGACTTCTGTAAATCATTTTCCCACTGTCAATGAATGAGGAGTGTATCTAAATGAAATGAGTTTCCACAACAAACCTTTCTCTTCCATGAGATTTTTGATGTTTGGGGCATTGAATTTATGGGACCATTCTCTAATTCATTTGGTAACCTATATGTTCTTTTGGAAGTGGATTATTTTTCAAATGGGTAGAGGCCCGAGCTACAAGGATTGATGATTCTATGGATGTTTTGGAATTTTTGATAACCCAAATTTTCTGTCAGATTGGATTTCCTTGGTTCATCATTAGTGACCAGGGTGACCATTTCTTCAAACGGACAATGCAATATCTTTTTCTCATCAGTATGGGGTTGGGAATCAAGGGTATACTACATATCACCCATAGACCAATGGTCAACAAAGGTGTCAAATAAGAAGGTAAAATAGATTCTTGAAAAAACTATTCAACCAAGTTGAAAAGATTAGAGTACTAGACTCGATGATTAATTATGATACTACCATACTACCTTTAAAACTCCCATTGTCATGTCACCATAACGGCTAGTATTTGGAAAGAGTTATCACCATCATGTTGAGGTTGGGAATCTGGCCTACTAGGATATTAAACAATGAAATTCTAGACTTTCTAGTGCTGGTTCTCAAAGAAGTTATAGATATAGGTGTTTGTGTAAATTCTCTTAGATTCATATGAGAACTCCAAGATTTATATGGAGAAACCTAAGGCCTTCCATGACACTCTCATCCTTCACCGTTAGTTCCACATTGGGCAGATGGTCCTCCTTTACAATGTAAGGCTGAAGTCGCATACAAGTAAGCTTAATTCTTGCTGGTTTGGTCCATACACTGTTACTATTGTATATTCATTTGGGGTTGTTTAGGTTAAAAATGAATAATCCAATCAAACCTTCACTATTAATGGGTGGCAGCTAAAGAACTTCCACGAAGTCCTTCTGAAGTTCCCATTGGAGGAACTATAAGTTCAAGAAGCAACATACCAATGACACCCACCAGGTTTTATCCTTCCTTTAATCATTTTTTTTTATTATAGTGAGGTCACTGCACACTCTAGGTGTGGGGGATGGGTATATTCTTGGTTTAGTTAAGAATTTTCTTCATCTTTATTCTTTTTATTTTTTAGCTTGTGGAATTGTATTGTTACTTTCCCCCCTTTCCCTCTCACTCACCATTATGACCAAATATTACTTTTTTATCCCATATTTATCATAGGAAATGATGCCAATTTAATAGTGGATGTTATTGCAAATGAATGTGTAATTTCGGTATATCATGTTGTTTTATCATTTAAACAAAAATTTATGAGGAAATGTGTATTTTAGAAAGAATTCAATATTATGTTGTGACATTATTTTGAAATTTAGTTTTTTTTCTAGGATATAAATTGTAGTATCATTATGAATCCTTTGAGAAGAATGGTACACTTTTTTGGGAATAGATTATGAAAAAATTATGTCACTTAATTTCCCCACACAACTTTGTACCCATCCATGAGGTGTGAGAATTTATAATTGAAAAGGTAAATATAAGTTAGGTTTATTTTTCTATACTCTCCAAAATATGTTTTCCAAACGTTCATTCCTTATCCAATATATTACATTACTATACCAAATTGACCTATGCATGTGTACCTGTCAACCGACTATAGTACGCCCTAAAAAAGAGTTTTATATTTGTAAGGTCAAAAAACCACCCTTTCTTGACCTTTGATCTTGTTAAAACTATTACAATTAGTGTCATGAGGAGATCAAACATGGGTTGGGAGAAGAGTGTGAGATTTGTTCCAAGTGGAACTTTTGAAAAAAAAATGAGGGGAGTGATGTAATGTGAAACATATGGGGATATCTAGGTTATAAGATTATTGATTGAATTCTGGGAATACCTAAGTGAGTGGGTCATGGAATTTGATTGTAAAAGATATATGGGATGTTCGATGGAAAGGATCATATAAGTAGATAATTTTTAATGTAACTTATATTTAATCGATAAAAAGTGGAAAGAATATAATGAAATTGTTTTCACCCACACTCATGGATAATTAGTGAAATGGTTATATTTTGAACTATTTTCTTAAATATCTATCTTTAAACTCCTGGAATTTTGTGCAGATATAATTTTTTTGACATCTTTTTGTTTGATCACTGAGAATAACTCTTCGGTGGGATTTTTTTGTTGATCACATTTCTATCAGGAATTAAATATTCATTTAATATTAAATATTTATGATGTTGGAAATATCTACATGCATAATTTCAAAAAATGTGATTTTTCCCAAGAGCATAAATGTTAAGGTTTGGGAGAGTGATCGCACTGCGATTCACTGTTTCATTTTCACCCTTACACCACTATTTTAAACAAAATTTTTTGTTTAAATTAATTCAATTTATATTAAATTATCTTGTTTTTATAACTATTAAAAAGGTAAATGTTTCTTTTTTGATAATTTCAATGCTGATGGAGGGGATTTAGAGGCCCCGAAGATGATCCAGAAGGAAAATGGTCCAAATAGCTCAGGAGCCAAAATACATCATTCCATTGTTTTAAAAATTCAGCGCAATATGTGTCTTAAAATGGGATGAAATTTTGTATACCGATCCAAAAATTATTTTTCTACAACTCATATCAAGGAACTGAAGCCTAATTCAGCCATCTCGTGGCCCACACGGACTGATTTTTTCATCACACCGAATCTGAACGAAGTCAAAATTGGTGTGCTCTGACCTATCCATATCTCAAGAAGGGATTGTCCAAATGGTTCCAAACATTTAGTGGAGAAAGTCAGGAGGTGGAGCTACAATGATTTAGTTTTTTTAAAAAATTGATATAACACTGTCTGGACATCTAGAACCATGGGCCAAGTGGTTTTAAGATATCTCTGTGCCCAAAACCACTTTCCAATTTCCCTATAAAATGGATCCCTAGGATCCCCATTCGTATGTTCGGACAAGGAGTGAAGTGATGTTAATTGGGAGTTCTACATGAGTATTCTATTCATCTTAGAAGTTATAGAGGCCCCTATCCTCATAGAGGGATAAATAATGATGGAGTACCAACAGATCTTCCTGCTCCTCTAGATGTCGAGATAAACATTGGGTGTTCATTGTGATAGAGCTACACAAATATACAGGGTGATCTAAAACATATATTAGTTACTGTTTTGGATTAATGTGGGTGTTTAAAAATTTCATTCCATTTATCTAACACGATTTCTTATTTTAATTCTTGTTTCTATACATGTGATCGTTCTGCTCTTAATTTCTAACTGATCAGTCTGTGGTTTTGAGTGCAGGATTTTTGTTTTTCGGATTGGAAAACACAAAAAATCCATTTTATATCCACCTTCTAGAGATTTAAATCATATTTGGAATCTCTTATTCCATGCATATGTTCTGGGCCTTGGAAATATGATTGTTACGTGAAGGATTGGTTCTTTAATCAATGAAATAAAATCTTATGAATTATTTGGGATTACCATTAATTTAAAACAAATAATCACTCCAAACATGAATGAATCTCAAAGAAAAATGAACATAAAATGTGTGTATCGAAATCCGAATGACCCCTTTGTCTCATATTTTTTAAAATCCACTTTGATTGTCAACTATTAAACTCTTTATGTTAGGTTATTTTCTTTAATCTTTTTTCAAATCACCCATGTTTTAGTAATTTTTATTGAAAATGCATACTCTAAACCTACCAATGCTCCTTTATAGATAACCTTGGGTCTTACCAATACTATAAATGAACCTTAAAATCATAATCAGTTTGACATGTCATGACATCATGTTCACCTGGTTCCATAATATATCTCTTCATTAACATGGAAACAATAAATTTTATCTT
Organism: Viscum album; assembly: GCA_963277665.1. Lineage (NCBI taxonomy): Eukaryota > Viridiplantae > Streptophyta > Magnoliopsida > Santalales > Viscaceae > Viscum > Viscum album. The sequence continues at coordinate 1,572,039,839 of OY728126.1, forward strand.
AATTATTCAACCAGTCCTATACCACCAATGACGCAATCAACAAAAGGTACCTCACCATGAAATTAATTTCATGATTTTTTAGTTTCATTAATGTATGTGATTAAATGATACACATTGATTATGATCTCATGTTGTGAGACTAGATCACATGATCATAGGGAGGAAAAACCCATGAAACAAAAAATATGGGGTGTTCCTATTAGTATTCCAATACTTATGATCTCATCTATTCGAGGTCACCAACTACAAACTTCAGGAGAAGAAGTGTAAATGGTTATAATCCCCCAACATCTGATATTATGACATCATTTGTTTCCCACCAATATGATGTATGTATACCAAATGATATATATATATATATATATATGATTACTAACATAATATCTTGAGGGACTCATTATATTTTGGAACAACTATAAAATTTACATACGAAACATATTATAAAGACATTACCATGAAAATAGTGGACACAAAACTATCCAAACTATTTTCATTTGAAAATACACATGTATATATCAATTTATATTCTTGTAACAGTATGAAAAGTACATAATGAAATGAGGTCTAGGGAACCCACTCAAAAAAAACATGTACTAACAAAGATGAGATAGATAAAACATATCTTGCATACACTAATATAGATAAGGAAGATATATATGTTTCATGAGTATCCCTACCTACTTGGTGATCACAAAGGGTCAAAAATAGCATGGATATAGCTTCCCAATCTTCTTCTAACATCGGTGAACTGTCCAATGATTCACTCTTAGAAAAACCTGATCACCAACAAAAAAATCTAAATGTCTCTTCCTATGGATGAAATATATCTTCTATCTACTCTGAGTTATGATCAAGATCTTGTTGACTTTGTACACTATCTCAAAGGTCTCCTACACCATGATGGGAACCACAACTACTAATTCACCTATCTCATTTACAATAGAGTGGTGAATGACATAACCTCCCATATGGATCCTCATAAGGTGCCATATGAATCAAATCATGGTATCTATTATTTTATGGGAACACAACCATGAAAATGTTACCATCCCATGCTCTGCTAAAGTCTAGGATGGAATTCTAAAGCATATAATCCATTATACGAATCATCCATACATACATTCTATATATCTATGGATGATGTGATATTCTAAATCTCAAATAGGTCCCCATGGCCTTTTATAATCCATTCAAAAACTGTGAGTTAAATTAATTATATCTATTGGATTGATTCTTATTGTAAATCCATATAAGCATTCTATCTCTTGGGAATAAAAGGTTCCAAGGTCATCTATTTAGTGAGTTCATCAATTGGTAAGAAATGAGAATCTTTTTTCATCGATTCAACCAACACCCAGATAGTGTAATGACTTTTCATGTTCTTGGATAACCCCATCACATGGTCTATCTTGAGGTTATCCCACATATACATGGGCACTAGAAGTGGCTGAGGATAACCACAAGGACAGTGGTGCTCATCCATTATCCTATGGTAGGTAATATATTAGGAAATAAATCTAGCACGGTCACTCTTAATCCATTTCTACTAGAACTATCACTGGAAGTCATGATATATCTTTTTTCCTTCCAACGTGTACCACCTCATTAGAGGTGTATAATAACCTCATCACCTCTTCCCTAACATATGAATAGATTACAACCATTTCATGTATGAGTATCAAATCAACATTTTCTAATGAGTGCATGGTTATCAGGTCACATACAACTAGATGTTCCCACATAACATCACACTATGGGTCAATTTCCTATCCAATATTTACCCATTCCACTATAGAAGATGTGACAACCAATGGAGAACATGTCATTGATCCCTGGTCCTTACAAGTATCCATCCTCAAATCAGACAAAAATCCCATCAGGTGACTCTATACCCCCAAAGTACATTCACCAAGATCTTATGTTACCTATACTATGTAGATAACACAAAAAGGAGGTTACCGTTACAAGTTGTATAATCCATATCATTTTCCAACGTCTGTAGATACTCTGATCTGTTCCCCTACTTCAACTTTAGTTTAAGCTATGTGAAGACATAATGAAGGATATTGGAGTCAATATAGATAGTAAACATATTTCAAAAGATAAAATGCATCCAACACATCAAATAATGGACTGATGTTACTAGATCCCAGTCATGAGTAGGATAATTACTCTATTGGGTTAAAAGATGATGTGACCTATATGATACTAGCCAGGCCGTCTACACTACTACAACTCTAAAACTAATGCCTGATACATCACGTTATAAAACATAACTGATATTTGGATTGGGAAGAATAAGAACTGGAGATATAGTCAACCTCCTCTTCATCTCATAAAATGCTTATTCACACCAGTTCTACTACTAGAACATAACTCCCTTACATTTCATTATATTAATAACTACAGATAAATAGGGGAAGTCCATGGTAAAAATCATAAATATCTTATTAAACCTAGAAAAACACTAACCACTAACACGTTCCGAGGACATGTATATGTTATCACTACATTCACCTTCTATTGGTCTATGAATATTCTTATCTCATGCACCACATGCATGAATAATTTCACCTCTAAAATCCCAAATTGACACTTTGACAACTTCTTATAATTACAATGTTCTTAAAGCATACTCATTACTATCTTGAGATGTGTTTCACAAAATTTTTGGGTTGAAGAGTAGATGAGGATGTTTCTAATGAACACCACATTGACGAGTCTAGATATGGGTGGAAGATCTGGTCCATGGGATCCAAAAAAAATGACATATAATTCACCAATCCAAATTCAATCACTAAGTACTCATATATATTATACCTACTCTAGAATTTTGTCTTTAGGATACCCTCCTATCTAACCCAAATCTAGGGATAGTTCGACTAAAGATCAATCTTGTATAACCACAAAGATACTTGAATGTGATCAAATCGACCATCAATCATGGGAAAATGATATATATTCTTCATCATCACTTGGTTTAGATTCTAGAAACCTACACAGGGTCAAAGACAACTATCCACATTATTGGTGAATAAGACATTTCATCCCATGGTGAAGTGCATATCTTGATAAATCCCTTCATCTATAAGTACTCAAGCTATACATTGAGACCCTTAAACATAGATGGTGACATAAAAGTACGGTATATTGAAATGTTCTACACACCCAATGTGAGATCTGTCTAAAATTCAATGAATATATTAGTTGGAAGTCCTAGGATGTAATATGGGAATATTTTATTGTATATATTAATGTCTATATGAAATATTGATGGGGATTACACAAATCCTATTGAAAGATCCAAGCCTATAATCTTCACTATGATTGTCCTGACGTAACACATCTCTGAACCAACTCTACCTACTCCCATTTCCAATTATCTGGTAATCACATAATTCTATCCCTTTGGTGAAGTAAATAATACCCATCTTTAATAGAAATCAATGTGATCTTGGAAGATGGTCAACCAATGTATGATATAAATCACATAAAATTACATAATCTCTAGAATCATAATGTCTAAAAAATTTCCATAACTACAAATTAATAGCATACACTATAGGAATTACTGAAGATGATCCAAATTCATTCCAAACAGTTTTTAATGGGAATGTAACTTATAGGATAAATTGAAATGTAAGTCAAGACTAGTGACGACCTGTGTAGATATAAATGGCATAAGATGCACAGAAATAAAACATGGAACTGGATAAAGTAATAGTGATCAAAATCATAGATAGAAAAGAAGATGGTCCCTCACCACCATCCACTTGAGTATGATACACAACATAAACACTACATATCTCATATCCTCGACCTTTTCCATGAGATGCATGATGGATCTGAGTCAATATCATCTAAGATTGTTGGTGAGGACCCCAGAAGGATCTTTATGTTGTATATCACAGCTACCCTCTACCCCTTTGATTCCTTGTCCTTGAATTACTAGTGAAATACTACTATAGATGTACTATCTTTATGGATTAATTAAACATGGTCTGAGGTGTTATAAAAATCTTTTGATAATAACCAAAATCTTCACATTTTAAGCACTATTGAGCTCTTCATGAGGGGGATGAAGAATTAATACTCTGCTCCACCTACATACCACTACTCTACTATAAAACCCTATTATTAATCTTCATATTATGAGAGGATATTCACAACATCTCTATAAGATGTCCACTCAGCTAAATACTAATGGGTTGAATAAAAAAATTCTTGATCCTTTAAAAAAATTCCCAAGAGTAAAGGACTTAAGAAGAACCTATGAGGAAATTCCTACATTAAAACTCTAAAATTTTAATATGTTGTTAGGACGATGTCAGATATTAAACATATAGTCCATATATGATTCACTTATAGATAGGTTAGATAATAATGAAGAAGATAAATGAAATTAGCGGAATATGAAGATACCATCATGGTCCCATACTATAGCTCTATGAAGTCATGTGATAAATCAATCATTAACGTGTCGTGGAAGTACTACATAAAGAACATGTTCTTAATAGTCTCATAGGTGAGACCCTCATGTCTTCTAGCCCATACCATTATATCCACCACCTCCTTACAGGTCCTTATAGCATGAACATTTCCATCTTCACCTTCCAATCCTCAATTTTATCAATGAGGATAAATGGACCCTCCATGAATTCTATAACGTCCTCTGTTTCCTATGGTCATCCAGTTAAATAAATGTATATAATATAATGAATCTATAATTATATAGAGTAGTTGGACATAATCCATGGCACCCCTTTACCATGTGTAGGAATAAGTAGAAGGACTTCTAGAAGGAGTGGGATTAATACTTGTGCTTCAAAAGAAAGTGAATGAGCATTCTCTATAGAACCCACCTGTATAGAAGGAGGTGGAAATGGTCTATCTTCCTTAGTGGGAGTACCCCATACCATATTAGTTGGAGGTCCCATTAGTCTCATCTGGTTTAGAAAGTTGTAAAATGTGTGGGGTATATTTAGAAAAACTAAAGTCATTTGGATAAATAATTATTAGTCTAAATCCGATTGATGCATGATTGGATCCATGGGGTACAAATTAAAGGACTTAAATTTAATAAAAAACAATTTTTTTATTTTTTTAGAAAATTCATGTAATCTCTCTGATACCAATTTTTGGCATTGAGGCATGCAGAGGAATCCAGTTGGCTTGATATTTAAAAATTTTCATCATCGGAGTGAAAAAACTATGTTGTATCCAATAATTCAATCCCTCGTAAGGTCTAAGGATCTCAAGTGGATTTTTAAAAGCACCAAAAATAAAATAGAATGAGTACCTCATTCACCTCAAAGCACACCCTAATGCAACTCATCACTAGTGATCGTTGTTCATTGGATCTGATTCCAAACCACTCTATATTTTCCACACACGCATTAAGAATCCACAGTCATTTTATTTATTGAATCTGGGGTGCTAGAACAGAGCTCTAATGATATATTTTAGGTCCTGAAGGTCACTATGATCCCATTAATTTGATCCATGAAGGTGTTTAGAGAACATTTACTCAGTTAGAGAATCTTTCTTTCTAGGATCCCGAAGGAGAGTGAAGATCTCAATTCAATTAGATGAATAGTACCTGGAGTCAACTTCCCTTTGACATATAGAATGGACTTTTAAAATACCTGATTTCAATTCCCCAATCCCCATAAATTTAATTTCCACTAAATAAGTAACAAATAAATAATTATGATGAACTGACTACGTAATAAATATTAAATATACTAGATATATTAAAAGATAAATCCCGAGTCATTTACTTGACAAGTAATTACTGCTAATATTAAACAATATTCATTTGTTTTATATTATTCTATGTATTTACATAAAAATTTCTAAATACCTTTAATATATAAATTTCACCCAAGTATTATATAATTGAATAATAATGGTTTCTTAATTTTTTGGTGATCAATTACATTAAAATATCTTGAAACCAGAGATAGGGCCCATCATGTCCAATATACCTATTCACCAGAATAGGGTAAATTCTTGAATCCCCTATTTTGTGTGACCATCTAAGACCATTTTTCTATAGCAGTGAATAGTATTCACAGACCTTGAGAAAGTTCTATAAACCCATCAAGACCCCTAAAGAGATAATTAATAGTCATAGAAATGATAACCATACTATGAGCATACATTGTGCAATATAATCTCATTGTATTTAGATATATTATAAAGAAGGACACACACATGTTTCATTATCCCTTATTACTTTATTATGTTTTGATCTAACTGGATGGACTTACCTTGGACTTCCATAACCATGGAATTATAAAGGTACAACCATCATGATCAACTGAGCCCAAGATATTACATCTACAACTCGAAAGAAAAAAATTATATCTTGATCATTCAACCAATGTCATACAACCAATGATGCACCCAAAACAAGCTATCTAGACATGATATCAAAGTCATGGGTTTTTTCCTTACATCGAAGATCTTGATTATATAGACCCTGTCTCTCGTATTCGATAGTTAGTGCCTTACTTTATTATATTGGCATGATTACAAGGAATCTAATCCCGAAGGACCAAATAGTTTTTTAGTTTTTGAAAACCATATAAACACATAAGTATTATATTAAAACATGAAAGATAAAAAGAACATATAAACTCCATTGGAAACACCCATTAACTCTTAGATTATTCATGGAAGTCATTCATAATTTACATCTTCAGATCCTGGTGAAAAATAGAACATATGAATGGGGTGATATCAGATTAGCAGTAAGGGTAATAAAAATAGGTAATATATCATAAACATAAACATTAAGGTATAGTAAATAACTAAAAAATGTACCATTAAAATATTACCTTGATCTTAACATGGCATGAGTAAAAAATAAATTAACAATAACATATAAATAATAACATGATAATGAATCTTTACCATGTATATTATAATTGTTTAAGAATAACATGGATAATAATTTACAAATATCATAATGGGGGAATGAATAATGAGAGACATCATAAACATACTGTCAATTCTTCATCCAATACACCCTACATAAATGGGAAAACCCAGATTTTGGTTGTCTCATGAGAACTACTAATGCATCTAGGGGCCATAGAAGGCCCCACCCATCACATACCTAGTACAATGAATTCCTCATATTGAAGGTTCGGAACATAATCAAATTATAAATTCATATAGAAACTAGAAAATGAAAGATTAATAACATTTCCCAAACAATAAATGAAATCATAAACCATCCACAGTAATGTGGATGCTAATATCAGGATAATTTATCTAAAAAAATAATCATAAATCATTAAATAAAATATTTTAGATTATATAATAAGAGATAAATCTAAATAAATAATAGGATTCAATAGAGGTAAAATATATAAAAATAATATAATAATATCATTGAGAAATTATTGAGAGAAATACACTTAGTTTTAATTTTGAATAATTTATTTCAAAAGAGGCGCAATTATAAAAGAAAAAAGTGTCTTTGTAAAGGAACATCTAAATATGTCAAGGAATATTGAAAACATCAAGGAATCATGAAATAAATAACATCAACTCAAACCGTATAAGTTAGCAAAAACATTTATTATAAATTTTGAAAAATGAAACATTTATGAAAGTATTTTTAAAAGAAAATGTGAGCATTCACCTAATGAATCAATTATGTGTATTGGCTATAATTCCATATAAAACAAGTGTGAACAAAAATTAAGATAATAAAAATTCATTTTACACAAGAAATAATTATTTAATTATATGTTTATCCAAAATAATGGAAACACCATTAAAAGAACATTACGAACATTCTTAAGGAAGAAAATAGTTAAGCATTCCAGTGTGATCCATACGATTTTGAAACCATTGAATCATAATAAACATCAATGAATAAAAATAAAACACATTAAATAATTTATTAATAACAAAATTTATGATAAGATATATCAAAGTTAAATATACATAAAACACACACAAGAAATAAGTAGTGAATAAGGAGTCTCAAAGAAATAAAAGTGAGACGAGAAAAACCCTTAACTCAGGTTTTACTTCCATAGTACATGTCCAAATGTAATTTATAGTGGTTTTAAACATATTATTATAATATAATAGAATCATATTAATATTTAAGATATCACATATGATTACCTCAAGACATTTTATCACATTTTTTTCAATGATATTTCAATATTACTAATGTTTCATGTGTTAAGTACTTCATTTTCATGTGCATGATTTCTCTTCCAAGCCATGGTAATCATGTATTGGGTGTAGGTAAAACATCTATAGAATAAAAATAATGTCATAAATATCACATTTAATCATTAAATACATTTTCAGAATGATTTTGAAATGTTGAAGATATAAAATAATTCACACTACTCCGTGAAGACGGTAAGCCATACGTACACACATGTGGTGCTTTCAATTTTTTTAAAAAAATGAATAAAATGTTGAGTATGGTTGTTTAATAATCATAATTACATCTCAATTTATAGAAAATAGTAGATTTATTTTTTATAATAGAAACAAAACATCTAGCGGAATTAAAAGAAGAAATTAATTTGAATGAGTTGTTAAAAATGATGGCATATTCTTTGGAAGACTTCATTTAGATCTCTTGTTTAGGGATATATAGATGTAATTTTAGGAAATAAAGGACCTCAAGAACGAAAAAAATGTTTTTTTGAGGAGATATGGGAAAGAAATGTTTGATATATGAGGCTCATGGTGATGAATATAAATGTTGGAAGAGTTCCCTTTTATGATTAAGGTGAGGGGAACCCTTAGAAATCAAAAAAATATATAGTTATAATAAATTCGTTTTCCCTTGAGATACAACATAATTTACAAGGATTAGAATAAATTATGATTTAAAATTATAATATCATCAACCGGTAAAATTTTTAAAATTTTGGATTTACTTTAAAACTTATCATTTTGATTGAATTTAGTCATCATATTTTAATTTAAATTATGGAAATAATTAATTTAATATTAAAAGTTGAAAATTTTTTCCTTATAAAATTTGAATTGGGAATTGAATGAATAATGTATGATTTTAAAGAAGAAATAATATTCAATTTTTATTTTTAATTATTTTTTATGATTCTAAAATAATTTAATAAAATATTATTTTCATAAAATACCGTTAAGGTAAATTTTGATAATTTTCATTACCTTGGCCTTGTGGAAATCAAGAAAAATGGATAACATTGAACCAAAACATTTAAAAAGAAAATATTATTTGATAATAATCCCAAAAATTTATTTATTACTATAATTAATTCAAATTACATTTATTTTAATATTTTTACTATCATTTATTTGATTGTTTCATCAAGAAAATAATTAGTACATCATTATTGTATAATTATTTAAGAGAATTATTTATTCCTAAAATTTAAAAATAAAATACCATGATGTAGATATATAAGTTATATTTTAAAATAATATATATAGTCAAATATATATTATGATAAATTCCAAAGTAAAAATAACATAGTTATTAAAATATGAATGTGATATTTCTGTCCTTTCCTTAAATAAAATATTATAAATGTCATAACCTCATCCAAATGGTTCAAAAAAAATTATAAAAAATTGTATATCATAAAAATAAGTTTATTAAGCCCATAATTGAAACTAATATTCATTCAAGACCAAAATTTTTACCAATTTGGACATATATGAGATATATAAGACAAAAGAAGTGATATTTGTGCTTTTCTTTAATTTAAATAATATAAATGTCATTATCATGGAGAACTGTCCATTAAATTAAAAAAACTATATCCTCAATTATTAAGGTTCATATATAAATAATAAAATATGTTCTTTAAATTTTTAATTGTAATTTTATAATCCTTAACAGTTTTTATCCAAAATTACTTAATTTTCTCTTATCATGGAGAGAAAAATTACAATTGTAACTATTCATATGGGTCAAAACTAAAATGGGAATTATTTAATAAATTTAAAAAATATTATTTAATATTTGTGAAACCTTTATAAAATTTAAAACACATATGTTGAAGAACATTATTTAAAATTAAATCAATAAAATGAAACTAAAAAAAATTCTTTTGAAAATGCATTATTAAGCCCAAAAAAGTACTTATACAAAAATAAGGTTTAATAATAATATAAATTATATTATTTATTTATAAGTAATATTTAAATTATAATTTTATCAACCAAAAATTGTAAATAATCATCTATAATAATGAAATTTATTGTTTTATAAAAATCGATATTTTTCACCATTTACTAATAAATAAATATATTCAGAAAAATACAACAAATTAACCCTAAGCTAATTTTTAATTTTATATTTAAAATAGGAAGTTTTTTCTAATAAAAATAATATTAATTTGTTTCCAAATTTATATTTAAAATATGTACATCATTAAAAGGAGTTAAAACTTCCTTTAATTTTTTTGTCTTCTTATGCATAAAACTATATTTATTATTATCTAATGCCTATAAAAATTATTTGGATGGATGTGAAAATATTTTATTCAATATATAATATATATATATCCTAAATTATGGTTAATAATACTCATTTTCACTTATTTTACCACTAGGTTATAATAATCAAATTTTAAATAGTATATTCTGGTTTTAAACTCAGTGTTACATGAAGCATAACCAATTTAATATGATAAATTTAAATGAGAAACACCATAAGATATTGTGGTGTTACTTTCTTCACACATTAAATAAATTATATACCTAAAATTTTATATTAATTTCCATGAATTAAATTTTGATACTCAAAGATCCCGTTCTAGAAATCCCACATCATAAAAAGGGTTTATAAAACTTCCTCCTAAAAAGTGGTAAAGAGAAATGAGAAGGTCCCCACAAAACTAGGGATATGAAATAAGATAATTTTTATGAAAATATTGAAAATTAATTTTAAAATAAATATCATGTTCTTATGGATATTGATAGATAACATGTTCATTAGAATGTTAACCATCTCAAAACTGTAAATTTTTGATCGATTAAAATAAAATTGATTTATCAGAATAAAAAGATAAAAAATAATGTTTTTGTTACAAAATACTTTTCCATAGAGCTACCAGATTCTTTTTTTATCCAGATAAGAACTTGATAAATATATCTTACTTGATTTATTACCATTTGATAAGCATAACCAAATTCTCTTGTTTTGATTTCATTTATTTCTACAAAATATATTACACCATGAGATGAATGTTCACGATGATTTTTTATGCTTAAGGAACATTAATGAACCATAATATCCCCCAGTCATTCATTTGAACATTAAATGTTTACTGAAATGAAAATTGTTAGAACTTGATATCCCATAAATAATTGTTTAACCTCAAACAATAACATACGATTTTCAATGTAATCCATTATATATGTAATTGATCTTAAGACTCATTTGGAATACTTTTTTTCCAAATTCATTGTCCAAAATTTCAGAAGGAAGGTCACTAAATTTATAAGATAATATTAACATCATAGTCTCTAAATAATTTTTCTCTTAATCTCATATACTAATTAAATTAATACCTTAATATCCTTCAATCCTTCTTGAAATATTCATGCTTCAATGAATATAATATTAGGTTGTTGAATATAACCTTAAATTAAAACATATAATAATTCCAGCTCAACATAAACCATCAGATCAATAACTACCTTCATGGTCACCAATACTATTACATAAAAATCTATTTATTATTATCTCAATTTAAATTACATGTTTAGTGTTATCTTTCCTAATTTAGTTGTTTTTAAAAATATCAACTTACAAAAGAATCACTTATCTTGATTATTTGTTCAATTCATCACATGCTTCCAATTCCATAAACAAGAAGTACTACAATAAAATCATTATATACCTATGATAAAACACTATTTTGTTGAATATTCTATTTATAATAAATGATATAATTTCCTCAAATTGTGTTAAATATGTTTATTTATAAAATATATGGGATTTGATCATTCAATTCAAAATTTGGTGTAAATTCCTATTTTCCCTTTATAGTTCACTGTAGAATCTCGAATATAAATATTTTTATATTTATTATATGAATTTGAAATTTTTTAACAATGTTCCTAACGTAATTTTATACAACTTTTATTCAAGACACTAGAGCTAAAGAGTGCATTTAGTTGTTGAAAATGGGCCATGAAGTAAAAGTTGGGATGGACTCGGCAGAATGGACAAGGGTTCTGTATTTGGGCCATAACTTCTCCATCCGGGCTTGGAGTGAGCCCAAATTTGAGGAAAGCTCGGGGAAATTATTTTACACAAATCATCCTTCTAGAAGGACGGACAATTCACGCATTTTGGAGGTCAAATGGGCGGTGCAATCATCATTAAAATATTTGGACGAGATTTACCATTCACACTTGAAACCTTTTTAAACCTAGCCTCCCCTCCACTCTATAAATTAGTGGTTTTATCATTTGGAGGGTTTGGGACGTGCCTTAGAGGATTGGGATCAGAGGTGAATTGGTTCCTTGCCATTTCAATTAACCATTTGAGGAGGGTAGATTTCGAGCTAGGATCTCCTCCAAATTGCTCTTCTATTCCTCCTCTTTGTTGTAATGTTTTTTTCTCTTTTAATAAACTTCTTAGTTCCTCTTTAATTTATTCTGATTTCCTCTATTTTGTTCATTTTTTTCATCATTAATATTCTTCTTTGAGCTAGAATGCAAGAGTAGAAGCGTGATTGGATTATACCCATTCTAAACGGTTGCAGATGCAATTCGCTTCTATGATGACTACACCGCCCATAGAAGAGTAGTTCTTTTTAGTAATCGATCTACATATCGCCTTATTCATTAATTTATTTTGAATAAATTATCTACTATAATTCAATAAACATGACCCATTAATTGATTTTTTAAATTAGAAGAAACTAAGTGAGCAACTGAACAATTAACACAAAACGCGCGAGGTCGGGATTTGTGTGAATAGTGGGAGCGCGATCTTAATCGGTAATACAAGACCACACGGGATAAATTTGTAGAGTTCAAATAAAATCCCTAAACTCAAATAATCATCATTTCCAGAGTGGTTATGTGCCTTAATTTACCACTAACCATAAGTTAATCTTAGAACATCAATCAAAGCAGGGTGTTGTGATTGCATATTCCGAAGTTAGCCTAAGGTTAAATTCACTTCATCTTTGTGGTAAAGTAAATTTTCGTAGGGTTCAGGATTTAGAAAATTAAGGGATCATAATTAAGTGAATATTAATTTAAATGATAATGATTAATAAATGATTTAAAAGGTAGAGTTAGATCGATTACGTCTTTTAAATATTGTCTAAAAAACATCTTTTTTGTTGTGTCATTTTAATCGAACTTCATTTCAAAACTAAAAACAAAAAATACAATCTTCTTCCAAAAAACTTCTTCTATATTTATAAACTATAACTAAACCAAATATTTTCAAGTAGTGTTTTTATTCTCTATTATTTTATTTTTATAATACCTTTAAAAAGTTGTTTTAAATCTACTTCCTCCTTTGAGAGACGACCTCGGTCAGCCACTCTGCTGAACCTAAGTACCCCAAAATCACATTAATAATTTGAGGGCGCCCAAGATAGCGCTCTTTCAAATTGGAACCGTTTCTGGGGAGGCAAGTAATTATTTCAATCAATTATAGGTATTTCTTTTATTTAACATTTTATTCTCTTCCTTTATTCTTTATTTCTTCTTTACCCAATTTGATTTTTTTTTCTTCTTCTTTTATTTTATTCTACTTCTTTTTGGACCATAAACTCAAACTTATAATTTTTATTTTACTATGGTCCACATTCCTTCTTTTCATCTTTCATTGATTTATGAAATGATCTAATCCTGATGATCTCTTAGATCTTGACCTTGAGATTGAACGTAGCCTTAGGGCTCAAATCAGACATTCTCAGTCTATGGGAAGTTTCAATATCCAAGATGTTGGTGAATTCCTCTCTTCTGGAAACATTGAAATTGGAAGCAATTCAAATTCAAACATAAAAAAGGAACCAATGGCTGGAAATAATGGAAATGAACTTAATAGAACCATTAGATAATTGGCTACACTAGATATTAACTATCAACCAAATTGTATTGCATACTCAAACCTTGAATCAGACATTGAATTGAAATCTGGGTTCATTCACCTTCTTCCAAAATTTCATGGCTTATCTGGTTAGGATCCCAACAAACACCTTAAAGAATTTAACGTGGTTTGGTGAACCCTTAAACCAAGAAATTTTTCTGAAGATCAAATCAAATTAAGAGAATTCCCATTCTCAGTTGTTGGAGCTGCAAATATTGGATGTATTATTTTCAACCTGAATATGTAACATGTTGGAATGATTTGAAATGTATTTTCATGAAAATATTTTTTCAAGAATCAAGGAAAATATCCATTCGAAACGGGATATTGGGGATCAAACAAGCCCAAGGGGAGTCAATGTATGAGTAATGGGAGCGATTCAAGATGTTGTGCGCAAGCTATCCGCATCACCAAATTAGTGAGCAACTCCTCATCCAATACTTCTACAAAGGAATCACAGCAATGGAGAGAAGCATGGTGGATGTTGCAGCTGGAGGAGCATTGGTGGAAAAAACACCAGTAGCTTCACGTGCATTGATCGACAAGATGGCCCAAAACTCCCAACAATTTGGCGATTGAGGTACACCATATGTCAGGGGAGTACATCAGGTAAGTCCTTATTCTCTTGAAAGTCATTTGATTGATACCTAGTTGGAAGAATTGACCACTATGGTGAGGCATATTGCTTTGGCTAAAAAGACATACCAACCCACTCCTTCAAGGCCTTGTGGCATTTGCACTGAGAAAATCCACCCAACTAACTGTTTCCAACAACTACAAGAGACAGAGGATTGCACAACAGTATTCCCAGGGAGACCATTTCAGTAGCAACAACAACCATATCCCCAAAAGAAGTTCGATTCATTTTTTCCAACATACAACCAAGGGTGGAAAGTTGAACCAGATATAAGGTATGTCTCTGGACAACAACAAAGGCCACCCTTTCAACAAAACTTCCAGAAGCCTCTGCCTTACCAGTAGGGTTTCCAACAACCCCAAAGGAGATTTGAAGCCCAAGAATCAACAAGACAACAACAAGGGAATCCCCCACCAAAGGTAGATTCTAATACTGATGATCTTTTGAAACAAATTGTTCTTAATCAACAGAATGAGATGAAGAGTCAAAGTTTGGATCTGAGGGAGTTGAAGACTCAAATGAGCCAGATTGCCACCGCCCTCCATGAACTTGTGAGTAAGAATTCTGGAAATATAAATTCCAAAACCATTCCAAATCCAAAGGGTAATTTCAGTTCCATCACATTGAGAAGTGGGAAGAAAATGAACGATACATCTGTACCTACCATTCCACCGGGATTCACCTCAACTCCAGAGAAGCCTAATTCCATACCAACTGATGAGAAATCCAACGAGAAAGATAAAGGTATGAAAAAGATTGATGATGTTCCTCTTAAAACCCTTCCTTTTCCAAACAGGGTTGTTCAAACCATGAAGATGGCTGAAGAAGCAATGAAAAAGGAGGTTTTGGACACATTCAAGTGTGTGGAGATCAACATTCTTCTACTTGAAGCCATTAAGAAAATACCAAGGTATGAAAAATTCTTATGAGAACTTTGTACCAATCAAAGAGGGCTCGAGGGAAATGAGAGGATCAACCTTGGAAGGAATGTCTCATCACTCATTACACGAACTCTAGTAATGCCAACAAAGGGAAAGGATCCCGGGACATTCACCGTCCCAAGTACCATAGGGGACTTTCACTTCTCTGATGATCTTTGTGATTTAGGGGCTTCAATAAATGTGATGCCTCACTCTATGTTCTCTTCTTTACATGTTGGTGAGTTGAAGCTGACGAGAGTAGTGGTGAAACTGGTGAATAGATCTACGGCATATCCTGTGGGAGTTCTTGAGGATGTACTTGTCCGGGTAAGAGACATGATCTTTCCAGCAGATTTCTACGTGCTTAACATGGAGGATGATCAAATAAGTTCTCATGCCCCCATTATCTTAGGTAGACCCTTTCTCAAAACTACTAAAATTATCATAAATGTCAATGAGTGTACACTTTCAATGGAATTTGGGGATGAAGTTGTGATATTTAATGTTATGGATTCCATAAGTACCCCTCATAGGATCATTTTGCATTTGTTATCTCCCATTTTGAACCACCAAGTAAAAACACCATGAAATTGGATTGTCCTATGCTTAGGGAGATTATGATTATTGGTTCTAGTTTGATGTCTAAGAGTACTTCCACACCCGTTTCAAAGGAACAAGACCCTCTAAGATTTGATTTTGAAATGGAATCATATTTTGATTTTGATCATGTGAAATCTAATTATGACATGACTGTTGAGTATGCTGATGGATTTGATGCTTTATTCTCTGATTGTAATGATTTCTATTCTGATACTAATGCTCTTTGTGCACATATTTTAGTTCCTTCTATGTTTTCATCCATGCACCACCCCCTAAACTGGAACTCAATCCATTGCCACCAAATCTCAAATACTCATACTTGTTAAGTGGTGAAAAATTACCTATTATCATTTCTAACAATCTCCCTTTTGATCACGAAGAAAAACTTTTGAATCTTTTGAGGGAGAACATCAGGGAAATTGGGTGGACCTTGGCTGACATATCAGGTATTATCCCCTCCATTTGCATGAATACGATTCTTTGGGAGGATGGGGATAAACTGGTGAGGAAACCACAAAGGAGACTCAATCCAACCCTTCTTGAGGTTGTTACAAAAGAGGTTACAAAATTTCTCGAGGCAGGTATAATCTATCCCATTTTAGATACTCAGTGGGTATGCCCTATTCAGGTTGTGCATAATAAAAGTGGTGTTACTGTTGTTAAAAATGAGAAAGATGAGTTCGTTCCAATGAGGGTACAAAACAGTTGGCGTGTGTGTATTTATTATAGGAAACTAAATCATTCCACTCGCAAAGACCATTCCCCCTCTGATTTATTGGTCAGATTCTTGAGAGACTAGCTGGGAAGACCCAGTATTGTTTCTTGGATGGATTTTCTGGCTATTTTCAAGTTCCCATTGCAGCAGAGCACCAGGAGAAGACGACAATCACCTGACCATTCGGTACATTTTCTTACCAAAGGATGCCATTTGGACTTTGCAATGCCCCAGGTACCTTCCATAGATGCATGGTGAGTATTTTTTTCATATTTCATTGAGACCTCCATGGAGGTATTTATAGATGATTTTATAGTTTATGGATGCTCATTTGATGAATGTCTCTCTATTTTGGGTGATGTGTTGCATCATTTTATTGAGAAGAATCTGGTCTTAAATTTTAAAAAATGTCATTTCAAGGTCAAAAGGGAATTATCTTAGGTCATATAGTCTCACAACATGGCATTGAAGTTGATAAATCTAAGGTAGACATTATTTCATCCCTCCCATATACTACATGTGTGCGTGATGTTCGATCATTCCTTGGACATACTGGATTTTATCGACGCTTCATCATAGATTTTTGTAAGATCTCTCTACCCTTATCTCAATTGCTTCAAAAAGAAATTGACTTCAATTTTGATGATTCTTGAAGGACTTCCTTTGATGATCTAAAGATGTGTCTGACCACTCCACATATCATACATCCCCCATGGTGGGAGATTCCTTTTGAGCTTATGTGTGACGCCTCCAACTTCGCGGCTGGAGCTATCTTATCTCACAGGGTGGAGGAACGTTCACATGTGATCGCCTATGCATCGAGGAAACTGGTTTAAGCCCAATAAAAATACACAACCACATAAAAGGAGTTTCTTACTGTCATATTTTCATTATATAAATTCCGTTCGTAATTATTGGGCTCTAAAGTAGTTGTTTTTTCTGACCATGCAGCTCTGAGGTACCTCTTGAAGAAGCCAGATGCAAAGCCCAAGCTGATCTGATGGATGCTCTTTCTTCAGGAATTTGATATTGAGATAAAGGACAAAAATGGGTCAGAAAACTTGGTGGCGAACCACATGAGTAGGATTACCCACACACTAGAGGATGCCACCATGGACCAGGTACCACTTCGGGACACTTTCCCCGATGATCATCTTTATTCCATCTCAAGTACGCATCCTTGGTATGCATATTTAGTTAATTACCTTGTTCCCTTTGAAATCCTTGCAAATTTAAAGAAACATCAAGTCTAAAAATTAAAAAGTGAGTCTAGGTTTTATGTGTGGGATGATCCTTACCTCTGGCACATGTGTAGTGACCAAGTCATTAGGAGGTGTGTTCCCGATCATGAGTTTGAGTCTGTTTTGAATTTCTATCATACACTTGATTGTGGTGGACACTTTAGACCCCAACGTACTGCTAGAAAAGTCTTAGACTCTGGATTATATTGACCTAGTTTATTCCATGATTCCCATGTGTTTTTTAAATCATTCCCTCATTTCTAACACACTAGAATCATTTCAAGAAGACACGAGATACCCTAACAACCCATTTTATTCTGTGAGATTTATGACGTTTGGGGAATTGATTTTATGGGACATTTTCCTAGTTCATTTGGTTTCTTTTATATCATTGTTTCTGTCGATTACGTGAGTAAATGGGTGGAGGCCAAGGCCACCAGGACTGACGATTCTCATGTTGTAGTGGATTTTTTCAAGGCTAAAATTTTCTACAGGTTTGGAGTACCAAAGGCCATCATCAGTGACCAAGGGACACACTTCTGCAATCATAATTTTTCTTCCCTCCTTAGAATGTATGGGGTGACACACAAAACATCAACACCATACCACCCCCAAACTAATGTCCAGGCTGAGGTTTCAAATTGTGAGTTGAAACAAATTTTGGAGGAAACCGTGCAGCCAAATAAGAAAGATTGGAGAAACCACTTGGATGACGCATTGTGGGCTTGTAGGACAGCATACAAGACTCCCATTAGTATGTCCCAATTTCGGATTGTTTTTGGGAAAGCATGTCATCTCCTAGTGGAAGTCGATCATCAGACATATTGGGATATAAAGAAATGCAACATGGATTTGGCCCAAGATGGAATTCAAAGGAAGTTGCAAATTCAGGAGCTTGAAAAGATTCGACTGTCATCCTATGAGAACTCAAGGATCTACAAGGAATGATCAAAAGTAGCTCATGACAAAATGATCCAACAAAGGGAGTTTCATTTTGGAGAGAAAGTCCTTCTCTATAGTTCACCACTAAAGCTGATTCCTGGTAAGTTGCGTTCCAGATGGTTAGGTCCTTATGTTGTGACTAATGTTTTTCCTTATGGTGCAGTGGAGCTCACACAAGAGGACACATGATGGAGCTTTACAGTCAATGACCAACGATTGAAGAGATACATTTAGGGATTCCTACTAATGCAGTGGATTTTATCACACTGCATGACCCCATCATCACTTGAGCACATCAGGCTATTCCTAACCCTTTCACTTTTATATTATTTGTCCTATTTAAAAATTTTTCATTTCATGTGCATATATCATCTCATGGGTTCACATTGAGGACAATGCAATATTTTAAGTGTGGGGGAGGGAACCATTTAGTTTAGTAATTTCAATTGTTTTCCTGTTTAAAAAACATTTTTTTGGTGTTATTCAAATTTTGTGTGTTTATTTTTCATTTTTATTTGTGTTTTTGAAATTTTTTTAGCTGAAATGATTCTCATCACAATTTTTAAATGCATATAATTGAGTGAAACAATTTATCCAATGAAACTGAGCATAAATGAATGCTAAAAATGACTTTGTTTCAAGTTAAAATATTTAGTAATTTCATGAAAAGTACACTAAATTTTGAATCCCATGCCACATATCACTGTGTTTATATTTGAAATCACTTTCCTGTGAGGCTTCTGAAACATTATTTTCATATTCTATACATTCAACTCACTCTTGAGAGAACCAAACCATGATTGATTTAACCATAATTTGATCTATTTCTGTCAAAACTTGAGGGTTTGAGGTACTTATGTTTAAATGATTGAGGCATTTGATTGGTATTAAAGCCCCTATTTCAAATAATTCCTTTTTTATAATGGCCTACCTTGAACATTTAATCCTTGTTGCCCTTAGAAGTCATGCACAACCTGTTAGGATAGCCACATTACTAGCCAATTTTCCCTATCCAACCAACTCTTGAAGTGAAATTGTATAATCTAGTTGAACTTAAGTGTGGGAGAAGTTATCTTGTGTTATGCTACCACATTCTGTGATACTTTGGGTGGAAAATTAAATTTTGAAGAGATGTGTTTACGGCTGATGAAAATAATTATATTGAAAGGTGTGCCTTTTCTGGAGCTTTCATGACAAGTGATGTTGTGCCTTTTTTGGAGCTTCTAATTGAGATGGAAAGTTGTGCTCATCTGGAGCTTTCAAGAAAATCATGTTTGAGATGATTGAAATTTTTTATGTTGAAATGATGAATGGTGTAAACATTCCATGAATTTTCATGATGATGGAGCTGAATTGATACTATGGGGATTGATGAGAAGACCAATTTTAAGTGAATATTAGATATGCAATTTTGCTTCAAAAAGAGTCAAGCCCTCCTCATTCAGCCTCATAGTTTTTCACATCTTAATCCTACTAACCGAAAGCCACAGAACAACCCTAAAAAGTCCACATGATAAACATATGTCCTTGACTCCCATAGGGTAGCGATATAAGACTTTATCAAGCCTATGGTGACCCTTGTATGAGTTGGGATGAGAAAGACATTGCAAAAAAATTGACATTTGTGTGATAAGAGAAAATTCAAGCGAGGTAAGTGTTTTGTGCATGGGAGGATAAATAAAGTGGAAATATATTGAAATATATAAATAAAGAACTTGAAATAATGATTTTTTTATGAGGCATGATACCTTTTGTTTCTTGGTGTGTAATTGTTTGATCTCAAGGATAGGTGTTTTAAAATTGGTTTTGATTTGATATTGATGTTTACTTGACATGAGGTTTTTCCCAGGAGTGAAAAAGGGTAAGTGTGGGGGAGTTGATAAAACACTGTTTTGTTGAATATTTTATTGACAATAAATGATATAATTTCCTCACATTGTGTTAAATATGTTTATTTATAAAATATTTGGGATTTGATCATTCATTTGAAAATTTGGTGAAAATTCCAGTTTTACCCTTTATAGTGCACTGTAGTATTTCAAAGATAAATATTTTTTTATTTATTATATGAATTTGAAATTTTGTAACAGTGTTCCTAACTTAAATTTATACATCTTTTATTCAGGACACTAGAGCTAAAGAGTGAATTTAGTTGTTGAACATGGGCCATGAAGTCAAAGTTGGGCTGGACTCGGAAGAATGGACATGGGTTCTGTATTTTGGCCATATATTCTCCATCCTTTCTTGTATTGAGCCCAAATTTTGATGAAAGTTCGGGGACATGATTTTACACAAATCATCCTTTTATAAGGTCGGAAAATTCACGTTTTTTGGAGATCAAATAGGAAGTTCAATGTGCAATAAAATATTTGGCCGAGATTTCCCATTCACACTTGAAACCTCTTTAAACCTAGCTTCCCCGCCACTCTATAAATTAGTGTTTTTATAATTTTGAGGGGTTGGGATGCGATTTAGAGGATTGGGAGCAGAGGTGAATTGGTTCCTTGCCATTTAAATTCACCATTGGATGAGGGAAGCTTTCAAGATTGGATCTCCTCAGAATTTCTCTTCTCTTCCTCCTCTTTGTTGTAATGTTTTTTCTCCTTCAATAAATTTCATAGTTACTCTTTAATTTCCACTGATTTCTTCTGTTTTGTTCATTTTTATTTATCATTAATCTTCTTATTTGGGTTGGAACTCAAGAGTAGAAGCGTGATAGGGTTATACCCATTCTAAACCGTTGCAAATGCAATTCGCTTCTACGATGACAACACCGCCCATGGAAAATGAGTTCTTTTTAGAAATTGATCTACCTATCAACTTTTTCATTCATTTATTGGGAATAAATGATCTACTGTAATTCACTAAACATGATACAATAATTGAGTTTTCCAATTAGAATAAAATAAGTGAGCAATTGAATAATTAACACAAAACACGCGAGGTCGGGATTTGTGTGAATTGTGAGAGCGCGATCTTAATCGGTAATACAAGACCACACAGGATCAATTTGTAGAGTTCAAATACAATCCGTAAACTAAATTAATCCTCATTTATAGAGTGTTTATGTGACTTAATTTACCATTGACCATAATCTAATCTTAGAACATCAATCAAAGCAGGGTGTTGCGATTGCATGTTCCGAAGTTCGCCTAAGGTTAAATTCACTTCATCTTCGTGGTAAAGTTAATTATCATAGGGTTCGGGATTTAACAAATTAAGGGATCATAATTAAGTAAATATTAATTTAAATGATAATTATTAATAAATGATTGAATAAGTAGAGTCTGATCGATTACGTCTTTTAAATATTGTCTAAAAACGTCTTTTTTGTTGTGTCATTTTAATCGAACTTCATTTCAAAACAAAAAACAAAAAAATACATTCTTTTTCCAGAAAACTTCTTCTAGATTCATAAACTATAACCAACCCCAATCCATTCAAGTAGTGTTTTTATTATATTATATTTTATTTTTAGAATACCTTTAAAATGTTGTTTTAAATCTACTTCCTCCTTTGAGAGACGACCTTGGTCAGCCACTCTGCTGCACCTAAGTACCCCAAAATCACATTAATCATTTGAGATCACCCAAAAAAGCGCTCTTTCAACCCCATTATTAATAGAACTAGAATTAAATAATTATTTAACACAAATAAAGTAATTATTACACTTTGAATATATTAACAACATTAGATTTTTCTTTGACTCTTATGATTCTTTGGAGCTATATTACCTTGACTATTGAGACATTCATTTGTATAGTTAACTATCTACATACAACTAAAGCATTGAAAATAATTTTCCATTCCTTTGAAATCACATTCCTTGGGCAATTTTCTCACCACACTTGTTGAAAACAACCACTCCCTTCAATCTAGTATAAGGGGGTTTCCTTCCACAATTATCACAAGTGGGAAAATTCTTCTTTCCCTTCTTCCATTTATCGATTTTTTTCATAGTTGTACTCTTATTAAATTGCTTCCCTCCAATGCCATAATACTTAGATAATTAATTCTTTGTTTGGTTATTACATGATACCATTTCCTCATAATATGAGAATGTTTGGGAGACTGGTTCCCTTTGAAATAGTGGCATAATACCATAAAAGATATGGTCTTTATAAATCTTTAGATCATGTCCATTGATTAATTTCCCATTCCTTATGGGAGGTTCAATTTATAAATGATGAAATATACTAGATTAGATAATATAATTATGAAACATTATTTATGATCCCAAAACTTGTGAAATACAAAACATAAATTGAAAAATTTATCCATACCTAATCTCATAAATACGTATTTTTTGGGATATTTTTATATTATTATCCTCAAATTCTATGTTAGTGTTATGTTCACTAATCTAGGATTTCATAAATCTACTTACCAAGGTTTCTACTAAACATCTTCTAATATAAAATGTAATGACCCTGACCCTAGTAGCCTGAAGTCGGTGCCATACTTTATTACATTGGCATGATTACAAGGAATTGCAAACCAAAGAACCAGATATTTCAATAGTTTTGGAAAACCAGATAAAATTAAATGTATTACATAACTACTTTAAAGGAAAAAATATATAAACTCTATTGGAAACCCCCATAAACTCCCTGATTTCCCTACAAGTTATTAATAATAACAAAATCACATCCTAGGAAAAATAAATCATAAGAAAGGTGTGTGATTAGATGCTTAGTAAGGGTAAGAATTATAGTATAAACTATCATAAACATAAATAATAAGTCAAGGAGAATAGAAAAAATACATATCATTAAAATATAATCTTGAGCATAATATGAAAAGAATAAAAGATGAATGAATAATTCCATATAAACAATAACATCATAATGAAACTTAACCATGAATATTCAAGTAGTAGAATAATAACATTTATTATCAATTTCTAATATCACAATGAGGGGATTAATTATATAGGAAATCATAAACATATCGTTAAGGCTTCGACAAAAACACTATACAGAAATTGGTACAAACCAGGTCTAGTTTCTCTCATGAGACCCACTAACACATCGAGGGGATATAACGAGCCCCTACCAACACTTAGTTAGTCCAATGAATTCCTCATATGAAATGGGTGGAACAGAATAAAAATTACATTCATAATGAACCTAGGATATGAAATATTAGTGTCTTCCCCTAAATAATAAACATAACCATAATCCATCGAGAGTAATATGAAGAATGGTATCAGTTTAGTTTGTCCCAAAACAAAATCATAAACCTTTGAATAAAATATTGTATATGGTATCATAATATATAAATCTCAATAAATTTTATTAATTAATAGAGGGAAAATATATAAAAATACTCTAATAAAATCATTGAAAATTTATTGAGAGAAATACACTTTT
The DNA here is from genome assembly GCA_963277665.1 of Viscum album. Lineage (NCBI taxonomy): Eukaryota > Viridiplantae > Streptophyta > Magnoliopsida > Santalales > Viscaceae > Viscum > Viscum album. The sequence continues at coordinate 1,572,064,364 of OY728126.1, forward strand.
TGACATTGAAAAATTAATTTTTAAAGGGTCACATTATAAAAGAAACCATTTTCTTTTGAAATAACATTTTAAACTAGTAAATGATTCCTGAAAAATTTAATGCATCATGAAATCAATAAAATATTCTCATTCTGTATATGTTTTTAAAAAAAAATTCTTTTACATTTTTTAAAAAAAATTTAAAATAGTATTTTTAAAATTAATTGAGAGCTAACCCAACGTATAATTAATGGGTATTAACTATAAATCCATATAATTTTTTTGAATAAATTGTAAGTCATTAAAAATTCATTTGAAACACGAAATAATAATTTAAGAATATGTTTACCGAAAAATGGAAGTAACATAAAAAGATCATTAGGAAAATTTTGGGGGAATATAATCTATAGACATTCCAAAGTGTCTCATACCACGTTGAAACATTTGAATCATAATCTTCATAAAGGAACAAAATTTTAAATAACAAGACATAAAATGAGAATAAATTAACTCAAGATATTATTTATAAAAGAGGAGCAAACATATACCACACACTAGAAATAAGTGGTGGATAAGGCGTATCTCACAGAAATAATTGTTAGATGAAAAAAACTATTACCTTAGGTTTGAATTCATTAAAATGTGTCAAAACATCCTGTATAGTGGATTTAAAAATATTATTATATTATAATTGAATAATATTAATATTTAATATATTATATATGAAATAATTAAAACATTTTAGGACTCATTTGTCAATTATATTTCATTAATATTCCTATTACTGGAGTTAACTACTTCATTTTTATGAATTTTTTCTCATTTAATTCTCGATTATCTTTTATAGGGTATAGATAAACCATACCTATAAAAAAATTAATTTCATACATATCATATTTTATCATCAAAAATTTTTTCATAACAATTCATGAATTCTTAACATAGAAAATGAAATATACCACTATGTGGAGATGGTAAGCTGTACATATGCACGTGAAATGCTTTCATTTTTTATAAGATAGATAAAAGGTGTAGTATTATTACTTCCTAATAATAATTAAATTTCATAATAAAGATGATACTGGATTTATTAGTTTAAAATGTAAACAAAAAATTCCGAGGATGTAAAAGAAGAAATTAATTTGAATGAGTTGGTAAAAATGATTATCTCTCCTCCAGAAGACTTCCTTTAGATCTCTTTTTATGTGATCTAAAGATGGACTCTCTGGAAATAAAAGATAGAAATAACGTGGATAAGAATTTTATGAGGAGATATGTGTAGAAATTGGTCAGGCTAATATGCTCAAGGTGGTGAAATTAAAGGAAGGACAGAGTCCCCTTTTATGATTTAGGTTAGGGGCACCCTTGAAAACCCTCAAAATATTAAATTACGATAAATTTATTTTTAATTAAAATAAAACCTAATTTCGATGTATTATGATATGAGATGAGTTAATATTGTAATATTAGAAACTGATAAAATTTAGACAAGTTTTGGATTTACTTTAAACCTCATCATTATGATTGACGATAGTTAACAAAATGTAATATTAATTATGGTAATAATGTATTTAATATTAATTTTTTTTAATTTTTGATTATAAAATGTAATTTGGAAAATAAATTAACAAATTATGATATTTTAGATCATATAATAGTAATTTTTTTATTGTTTATACTTTTTTATAAATAATTTAATAAAATATTATTTTTATAAAATATCATTAGCATCATTTTGACACTATTAATTACTTTAGTCTTGATAAAATCACGACATGTGGATAACTTCAAACCAAGATAGAAAACAAAACACTAATATTTCATAACAATCTATAAATTTTTTATATAACATTAATTAATTAAAATTAAATTTATTACAATATTTTTAATGTCATTTATTTGATTGTTTCATTAATAAAATAATTACTGCATCATTATTGTATAACTATTTAAGGTAATAATTCATCATAAAAATTAAAAATAAAATACCATGATATAGAAAATCTGTTAAATTTCAAAATAATATCTATTGTAAAATATAATTTATATGTTACACAATAGTAAAAACAATATAGTTATTAAAATATGAATGTGAAAATTTTGTCTTTTATTTATGTAGAATATTGTAAATATCATAAAATTAATCAAATGGTTCCAAAAATTATAAATAAATTTATATAATGATAATAAGTTTATTTAGTCCGCTATTAATGCTTACATTCGTTCACAACCAACCTTTTCCCCCATTTTGAATCATAAGAGATATATTAGACAAAGAACGTTGTATTTCTAATTTTCATTAAATTAAATAATATTAAATTTATTCTCATGGAAAAGTGTCCATTAAATAACTCAAACTCTTTCATTAGGTGTTAAGGGTCAAATATAAACCATATAATATATTTTTAAGGTTTTATGGTAATTTTATAATCCTTATCATTTTTAACCTAAATTACTCTATTTTACCTTACCGTGGTAACAAAAAATACCAAACTCTTCATATTGGTAAAAAATAAAAGTGTATTATTTACTAAAATTTTAACTTATGACTAAAAATCTGAAATCCATATATCAAAATTCAAAACATAGGATTGGGAAATTTTATTTTAAAATTAAACCAATAAAATGAAACTAAAAACAATTTTTTAAAATGCATTATTGAGCCCAAAAATGTACTTATACCAAAATATGGTATAATGAAGAAAAAAATTATATTATTTATAAATATATAATATTTAAGTAAAATTTATATCAATCTAAAATAATAAATATAATATTAACATAATGAAATTGTCATTTTTATAAAAATCCCCATTTTAATTATTCACCAGAAAATAAATATTTTCAGAGAAATACGAAAAATCCACCCTAAGAAAATTTTTGACATTTAAATTATAAAAATTACGTTTAATATCTTAAATATGAATTATCAAATTGTCAAACATTTTATTTAAAACAAACTCTCCATTAAAAAGTGGTAAAATTGCCTTTTAGAAAAATATAGTTTTTTATTCGTAAAATTGGATTTATTCTTGTCTTATGCCTATAAAAAATTTTTGGATGGATTTAAAAACATTTTATTGAAAATATAATATATATAAATATCATATTTTGTTTAATACTATTCATTCTCTCCAAATTAATGACTAGGTTGTAATGGTAACATTTAAAATATTATATTGTGTTTTTGAACTTGTTGTTCTGTGTAACATAATCTATCGAAGATGTTAAATATAAAATATTTATTCATTAAAATATTGGGTTGTTACAATTATAAAATGGAAAAAATTGATAATGATCTCATGTTAGGAGACCCATACACTTATTTGCAGATATGAACTACCAATGACATTCAAAACACCTGGTGTTCTAATTAGTGGATTTTTTCTCATGGTCTCACCTACTAGATATATAAAACTGAGAACATCATGAGATTAAGACTTGATGGATATGTTTCCCTACAACCTGATAGATATACATCTAATTTGTCTAGAATGTATACAGATCTTGACAATATAACATAAGTTTATGATTAACGTCATTGTGTCCCAAGGTTCTCATTGCAGCCTGGGAACAACTAGAACAATATGATATAGAAAATAATATATTAAAATTACCCTTTAAATATTGGATGAATAAATATCTACACTATAAAAGTAATTTTACAACATGCACAACTCACTGTACACATGATATGGTAATCAAAAGTACAGATAAAGTTAGGTTTGGGGACACAATTTTATAATAGTTTTTTTCAGTCCATTTACTTTGATAAGGGTTCTATAATATCTATAATGTTACTTATTATATAAATATCATATATATTCATTATATATATATATATATAATTCCATAAAACAAAAATATTAAAAATGAATCACATTGTTCATGGAGACGGTAGACCGTACATTCCAATGAACAATATTATGTTTTATCGACGGAAGGAACAGAGGAATAATAAATATTATATCACCTTTAAAGAGTAATTTTTATTTCATATATTTTTTCCATGATTAATTTAAATTTACAATTATTAACTTCCATGTAAATTTTAATTGAAAAAATCACTTAACCTCACTAGGTGGTCGTCCTCCATACACACGAGTGATGTTGTAGTATTCCCACAGAATGACAAGTAAGAAGGTAAATATGATATTATAATTATTAAAGTATAATAATTTAATAAGTATCAAACATAGACTCAGACACTCACACACACACACATATAATCTATCATTATATCCACCCATGTGCGAAGGTTATGGAAAACAAATTACAACGGTTCACGACACGAAAATTTTCTATAAACACATTTGACAGTTTTGCTTCCCATTTGATAGAATAGGAGATAAAAGTAGGTTATTCCATTTACATAATAAAATATATGTATATTTTAGATAATTATTTTATTATATCTTCATATATAAATATTTTTTGAAGGATTGGGAATAATAAATAAAAAACAGTCGGTTAAGACTGTAGCATATTCTTCAAACAACCTGTTTAGGCCCACACCAAAATCCATCATAGGAGGGTATAATAACAAAAAGAAGGTCTTTTGGATTTGGGGATGGAATTATTGAATTTATTTCTGTATATAATAGCCAAAACGAAGTATTTTCAAGTGTTAATAGGATAGGAAAGGTGTACCCCTTTTTATGTGGGGGAGAGGTCATACATGGAATCTTTTAAAGTAAAAAAGTGTACCCACGTTTTAAACATGAAAACAGATCCAAAATGTAAAATTATTGAATCTCAAATGATAAAAGGTTTTATTATTTAAAAAAATAGGATTTGGAAAGGTATTTACGTTGTCTTCACCATTATATGTTTAGTATAACTCCATAGTAAATCGTTTTTAATGTTAACCTCAACAATTATTTTTTACTGTTTTTACTATTCATTTTGACAAAACAATTATGTTTAAATTGTTATATAATATTAATTATTAGCCTGAAAAATATGAAATAAATGCTTAGAAATTTTATTTAAATAAGTGTAAAATTTTAATTTAAAATTAAACCAAAAGAGATGACTAAAAAATTGTTTTCTAAAGAAAAAATGTACATAAGTATATGAATTTTTTATTATCAAAATTTAATAATAATTTGATTCAAATGACCTAAGTTTGATAAATAATAAAATAATTGAGCTAATTTAATTTTTAAAACATGGTTAAATAATATGGATCTTTTTAAATTCATTATTCAAAAAGGTAGTCTTAAATAATAATCAATAGCTTTCACTATTCACTGAAAAATTAATCTTTCATAGAATTTTAAAAAATTCACCCTAAGATAATTTTGACATTTCGATTCCACAAATGAAGTTAATTTTATTAAAAATTAAATTTCTAAGTCTCAAAAGATATATATATTTTTTATTTTTTACCAAAATAAATAATTTTGTTTGGAAAAAATGGTATTTTTAAAATATATAAAACTTAAAAAAAATATTTTCATTATCTAAAAAAATAAGAAATAATTTTTTATATGTGTATATTTCTGTTAATAACAAAAAATATAATGTCTAGGTTATACATTTATAGTTTAAATAAAAAAATGAATTTTATATTTCAGTTCTCTAAAACTCATTGTTGCAAGCAATAGAAGATATCTATGAAATTAAATTTATTTTAAAGAAATTTACCATAAAATCTAGAGGTGTAAAATTATAACCCCATTTAAATAAATATAACCCAAAAAATTATGGCACATTGGTACAAAAAACTTAGGATACATCTGCCTCATTACATCCGTAGGTTCCCAGGCAGCTTCTTCAAGATGGGGGTTTCACCACAAAACACTGACCACGTGAGTAGTCCTGCTTTGTAGAAGTTTTTCTCTACAAAATTAAATCTCCACTAGTTGTTTATCATAATAATCGTCATGATCTAGTGGTACATCCTCATATTTTAGTACTTGTGAGGTATTATGTATGTACATACTTAGGATAGATACCTGGAACAAATATTGAACCTGATATAGGTTCGGTGGAAACCCCAAGTGATAAGCTATGGTCCTAATATAACAAAGAATTTAAAATGGTTTTGTATATATGGATTAGTTTTCAATTATTTACAAATATAATTACCTCCATACATAGGGAAATTATTAGACACACCTTATCACCATGTTCAAATTCCAGATCAGTTCAGTGATTGATAGCAAAACATTTCTACCGAATTTATGTTTCCCTTATGTGTTACTGAGTGGATCTAACAGTATATTTGATTTAATATAATAGAGTTAGTCCCAATAGATATAGTTCTTTAAATTCATAATAGTAAATAGGATTGTTACACATATTTCTATATAGGTCTTTATAAGGATACATCTAAATGCTTGAGTGAATGCTATTATTATTAAAAAACATAATTAGAGGAAGGTGTTGACCCTAAACAACTTTGAAATCCATTGAACAAGATCTTATACTATCATCTAGGTTATTAATTGTTCTATAAGATTGAACAAATTTATATGCATGATATGTAGTGATGAAACATAGCTCCATATATAATGTGAGATGAAGACTTCTCCAAAACATCATGGTAAACTTTGAATCTAGATCTAATATAATTTAACATGGTGCCCCATGAGATCTTATCACTCCCATAATGTATATTACCGAAATATTATATAGATAGGAATATTCTCTAATAGTTATTAAGTGTTCTAAATTTGTAAAATGATCATCTAAAACACATATAAAATTATTCCATATATTGGTTTCTAGGGACTAATGACAAAATACAATCTGAAATTTTTCCATTTACAATATGATATGGGTAATGGTTGTGACAACCCATTTAAATTTTGTCTCTCAAATTTTTTTTTTTTACATACTTATAATTGATATACAAAATTTTCAATAACACTTTTCATTACATACCACCATTAATACTCTTTTATATTTCTATACATACTTGCACTTCCAGGATGAATAGTGAATGGAGAACTATGGGCTTTATATAATAAATATTTACACAAATATAGTATGTACGAAACATATAAAAGGTTTATGAAACTTATCATTATATATTGATAAAGGATAAAATGAGTAACATTTATCACGTTCTTTTTTATCTCCACATCATTCTTCTATGCCGATTTTATACTTAGGTGGATATATAGTTAAACACTTCTTTGAGAATTATAAGATTTATCCACTTCCCTTAGTATTTAAATGTCCATCATTTGAAAATCCATAAATATTGTATCTTTTTTATCGTCATCAAAGATATGCTATTATGATCATTTCATCTCAATGCATCGACAACCTTGTTATGTTTCCTAGTTTGGTAATATATTGAGTAGTCGTAATCTCAAATAATCTCTAACCATATTATCTATTACATATTCATCTCCCTATATGGGAATATATAATTGAAATTTTTATTAACAATATATATATATATATCACACCTTCATCCAGAAGAATGTACCTTTATATATTTAATATAAAAATTACCCTAACTATCTATAGATCATGATTTTGGTAATATTTCTCAAGAACAATCTATTTTCATGAGGAATAATCAATAACCAAATAATTTTTAAATCCCATAGATATCTTTGTGATAGAAAATATGTTCCCAAAATTAACATAATCATTATCTGTCACATAATTTATACTAACCAAAACATCAGGTAGGCTATTGGTAGGTGATTAACCATTATCTCCATTCATTTAAGGGTTCAGGATGAACAAACTTGATAAATGTGATAGGTCATATTTTTTTACTAAAAATACAATTATATAATTCTCATAACATCCCAAGAAATATGTTGAACAACCTTAAAAATAACCATAATATTCAAAGGACATATAAATCATATATAATATCAATATCTTTAAACTTATGAAAATATTATTCTTCCTAAAATAATACATTATATTACATCAAAGAGTTACCTATACCTTATTCTAATAAAACATATCCAAAAATTTCATTAATCACATTAAAATCATATCACATAAAACCTGAAATTTGTTTCTATGTAATTAAAATTATGATCAATCTTAAACACAAAAACCCATGATGGTATACCAATCTCTTAAATTAATCATACGTCAATACATATATGCTTCCCAAAGTGACACAATACTTATATTTTTTATGATTATTATAACCAAAATACCCTTGATATATTAAATTTATAGAATAATTCTTGAATCCAAATACATAAATACATACACTCTTTAACTTTAATGAATTGGTAAAATAAAGGTACATCCTTGGTGTACTTTCTAACCCATATTTTATTGAATTGTCTCAGATAATTTCCATGTTCCTCATATATAATACAATGAATTCATTAAAAATTCATTTATCTATTACCTTTATTTCCAAATATAAAAACATTATCCTTCATTTGAGATATTCTAATAAATAATTCATTTCACCTTCTTGGAATGTAGGAAGCCGAATATTTTTTCATATATATCCATTAACTTATAAATGTTTTTAAAAGACAATATTCATTTTATTTTATGTGTTAAGAATCATACCGAAGTTCATTTTCTGAACAATATATAGTGATATATGATTAGGAATAATAAAAATAGATTTCTCTCTAGTCATAATGTAATATGGTTTCTCCTAACCATAATATTTTCCATTATATTCAGTGATAAAATTACTCCTCCTCATTGTATCCATTGACTAAATCTAAAAATCATAATGTGAGAATCAATTATCATAGTGGGAAACCATATAATAAATAAAAATTACTTATAGTATGTTTAAATCAATACTCATTATTTTCAAACTATGAAACCTTATGTTTAACTAAGGTCACTCATGGCCATCATCTATTAAAATCCATTATGATGATTTATAATGTGTTTTTGAATTTCTAAAGCATATCCACCAAGAGTGTCAAACCAGGTGTTTAGTAAGGCCCATTATCGTGTGCTGGGTGATAATTGAGTCCATATTACTGAGCTATTTTCAGTGTTATTACCCCTATGTATAACTAGAAAAAATCCATATCTAATTGTGTCATCTAAATAGGGATGTAATTTCTTGGAAAACACTTTCTATCTCCTTAACCCATATTCTTGTACATTTTCCAATACCCTTACTTATCTGGAAAACATATACCTAGGGTTACCACAAAATATTTATCATCCTAGTTCCAAAGTTCAACAAAATATTTTCTCTGATTCCAAATGTAATGACCCCCACTTCTAATATATATATATAACATCTTAATATATCAATATTCATTATGTAACATAATTATATGTTCTATAATAATATAGTTTTAGTGCCTATGGAAACATGGATACAAAAAAACCTCTTAATAGGTGAACTTCATCATCTCCCTCTATGTTCTTCATAAATATCACCCTTCTTAAACCTAGCAATTATAATACCATTCTTCATAACCTAGGGAAAATAATTCTAAGAAAGGGTGAGCTCAGATTCGCTACCAGGGAAAACAATATTGATATCAACATAACATGAGAATTATGAGAATAAGATAACAACATTTTAAAACTATACACTACATATCATAGATAATAAACATGAGTCTTGTAATAAAGCATGGTAGTTCATATGACATGGATAATAATGGAATCAAATAACATGATCCATGAGAGAAAAATCATGGCATAATAAATAGATTTATGGCATACACTTGTGCAGAGAATATAATTTCCCTAGTAGTCAATTATTACTAGAATGGAAATGATAGCGGAATGGGTTCACTCCCTAAACCATCATAGTAGTCCACATTCACTCCCAATACTATCATACTAAAAAAACTAACTTACTAAATTGAGGTAAATCCCCATAACATTCCTCTTTATCTGATTAGATATCCATCTTTACCCATGTAGCATTGGGAGATAAAGGTCCCACATGTCCTTATTTATAAATTCACTACCATAATTCATTATAAAGTGGCTATAATAATATATTGAATACCATACATATGTGTTATATAAGATCAAAAAGAATTGATCATAGAAGAACCCATGAAAAGAAATGGATTTTATAAACATTTTATCATAATATATCCCATGGGAAAGGAACATTTTTTATACAAATGTTTTCATCATAAACATATACTATCCATAGAAATAATAAGTATGGTATCATTTGATCATATCCTTAGTAATGGTTATGTAACACTGAATAATGTCACTATATACTATTTAGAAATATCACATGGAATATTTCTTGAGTAAAATAACATTACACTTTAAAAATAACTATTTTAAGAACTAGAATTTCACATTACATTATGGATATAATTTATTTGAAAATATTACAGGAAACTTATAAAGGGTTATTTAAATAATTTGGTGTTTGTTATGACAGAAAATAACATTCATGTCCTACATGTTAAAAAATATTTATTTTCCATTTTTTGTACATGTTAGAAGCACGTCATCGGAAAAATGATAAGAAGACTACATTAAAATAATTTGTAAAAAATTTAATCATGTGGAAAATTTCTTCAAAAAAATTGGGTAATATTAAAATCATTTTTTATATCATTTTTAAAAAACTTGGACATCACAAAGGATGGATTTTTTACCTAAGAGATAAATAAGGTTGTGTTTCCTTAAAACGTTAATTTAAACTGTTGGATATGTTATGGGAGTAAAATAATGTTAAAAAATTTATTTTCATGATAAAAATTGTGTATAACAAATATATGGAGTATCTAGATACATATATCATAAGATTTCACCAACAAAGATATAATTTTAAATAATACTAAGAAATAATGAGATTATAACATATAACATTTACCACTTTGTAATCTTTTAAATATTAATCTCCGTGAAAGAAATAAAATTTTACTGATATTTGTATCCCATAATTTAATGATTAGATTAATAAATTTCATTCATGTGAATTATATACAAAACAAAAATAAACAAGTGGTGTATAAGGCACGTGTCCCACTGAAATAATAGTGAGATGAAGATCCATTACCTTAAGTATCAACATCCATCATACACTTTCAAACATCTTGTATAATAAATATTGGTTTATAAAAAATATTTTATAGAACCATACTAATATTTACCATACCATATATGTTTTACTTATATCTTTTATTACATGTTTATTAAAAATTCTTTATTAAAATCATATTTTGTGTAATTACTGCTATGTTTTCCATGTATGTTTTGATTTTTTATTTTTACACAATATAAATTAATAATGATTAAATAATATAAATTATGTTAAAATTTATATAAATATAATATATATTAATTATATATGTATTTATAGTAATAAATAATTGTTTTAGATTAAAAATGAATTACACCATTCATGGAGACCGTAGACCACACAGAAACACACATGAATGATGTTTCCATTTTATCAAGAGAAGAAATGGAAATAAGTTAAATAATATAGCACCTTTAAAGAAACAATTTTATGCAATATATATCATATATTTTCATTAAATTCATCTTTATTATCTTCTGTATAACGTGTAAGTGAAAAAAAATCACATCACCTCACGAGGTGGTAGATTGTTGTATACATGAGCGATGTTATCGTATTACCATGGAATAGAATGAAAGAAGGTAATTGTTATATAATAATTACAGAATTATAATTATGTTATTAATTACTTATATAAAATTTAAATACATTATTATATCAACCCGTGAGAGGTGGTGATGGAAATCCAATAACATCAGTTCGTGAGGTGGTAATCCATGGTACATAAGATTTATAGTTTTGTCTCCCATTTTATGGGAGTGTAGATAGTTTTAGGATATGAAATTAACATAATGACATACCATTATATGTGATATACTTAGAATATAATGATAAATAAGATGAAATAAAATAAAAATGCTCGGTTACAAAAATTATCTCTTCTTCCACTACTGGAAACATAGCCTATACCCACATATATATATATATATAGTTTACAGAAATAATTGGTATAGAGTACTAGAAATTGTTCTGTACTAATAGTTTATGTAATTAAATTGTATATATAGGCTACCCCCTTTTTTTTTAAAAAACCCTTGGTATAGGTTGATCTATACCAATAGGTTTATAAAACTATTGGGATAAAACTTTATCAAAACCCTCAGTCTCCCATATACCCATTCACCCATGAGGCCCAATCACACCTCACCCAAGAACTATTTGATTCTCCTATCCTATTGTTTTCTCCACTAACCTACATATTTTTTTTATTCTAATATTCTTTGACTTATATTAGCGATGAATATTTATTATCATCTAATGGATATTGTCATCTATTTTATAAAAGTATGAGACCCTAACCAAGTTAGAGTTAGGCCACAATTCTTATAGATTATTTTAAATAAGGTTCTTTTTTATTATTATTTTTATAGTATTGAATAATAAATATGAATATAATAGATATATTTATTTTATTAATTTAGTTATCAACTACTTTTATATAAATCCAATACAATTTTTTTGTAATATACATTAAATTATTCTGTAATTAATTAATTTAGTATTTTTTTTGTTTTATCAGTATATTGAAGATTTATTTTATGTCATCTAATTATAGAGAATAATTAAAGAGTTACATTTACATAGATCAGTATAACCTTACATAGCCATAAACTTTTCCTTCTTACCTTTACGTAGGTCATTTTACTCTTACACATGTTAGAAATTTAGTCACACCACTACTCGTGTATTAAAGATCATGAATTAACCTTATGTAGAATTTTCAATGGATTTAATCTACCCATACGCAGGGGTGAAGAACATACCATTTTAAGAGCTAACTAAGACCACTAAAAATCCATTTCTTTTAATTTATCTATGATGAATTATTCTTTCAAATGAGGCTAATAGATTTTATTAGAAAATATTTATCTCCCCCTAATTTTTGGATCCTCTAGACAGTACTAGTTGAAACAACTTTATTTATATAATTATTTCTTTCATGTAGCTTCCTATTATCCAAAAAATTCTATAGATGATACCAACATGTTATATTATAATAAATATATTGAAATGATTTACAGCTATCCTAAATTCATTAAAAAATCTAAAACATGTATTTACAATATGAATCACATCAAAATAGGATTTAAATCCACTGTATATTTAATTTTTCAGTAAATTCATATATATTCCCACATGTCAGGTTCAATTCACAATGTTCTATACTTAATTAATTATTTCCTTAATTTAATAATTATGTAGAAATTTTAATTCATATTGATCTCTTGTATTTTTTACACACCTTTTAATAGGCACTGGAGGAATAACCCCTAAGGATGGTATGTACCCCTTCATCTTACATCACTCAATTTATCATAGTTAACAATAAAGTTAAAGGGGAAAGGGGCACCTATGACATCCTCATGTTAATGATTATGGTGTTTCTTGATGAAGCAAATATTTTCTTCTAATATTATTATATGATTTTCTAGGGGATTTTATTTTTCAAAACCAATTTTGTTGATTTAATTTTAGATTTTTTCCATGATATTATTCATCACTATTGCCTTGGGTTACTTCACCATTATGAGAATAATCCCACTAATACTTTTTTGTTATTTTTATATATTTTTATTTCATGCTTAAAAGTGTTTCCTCTTCCAATGGAGGGATATTAAACCAAATTTATCCTATTTACTTTTAGAGTGACATGTGAGAAAATTTTAGAATAATTTATGATTTTCCATTTTTTGATATCCATAATAGTTACTTCATTCCTATTATTCCTTATTTAATTCTTTTTTAAGGGCACATATATCAAAATATATGCACACTCTACGTGTATGTTGACCAAATTAACTTTGATTTTGTAATTTAAATGTTAATTTATTTGTCATTGGTTGATCATTTGATATTATTCAAGTTTATGGATGGATACCAATGATACATTTTTTCTTTCCAATTAGATATGAGTAATTTTTGTAAAAAAAGTTTGGATTGCATTTCAAATTTCATACAACTTCAGGATTTTATCTCCTTTATTACATTTTGGATATATTTTTGATATTTTTTAAATCATACATTCTATGATATATGGATTAGATTGTTATTTATATTTATATCAATTTTGGTATATTTTACATGATTTTATGATACCATTTTTTTGGTTTTGATATTGGGAGACACATTGTTGTTATTATAGAGTAAATGTTTTCCATCATAAAGAGAAGTGTATTTAATTAGATTAATTTCATATCCAAAACAAGGATGTTTTGAAATTAATTTTTTCATAAATTCAAATGTATTTAATTTGATTGCATAATATTTTTTTCCATTTAATGTCATATACTATTTATGGGGTTTTATTTGTAGGAATCTCTTAAAACATATGTTATTTATATTATTATTTGTTGTGATGGATAATAGTATGATTTAATGACATTCATATAAAAATTGGATGTAATGAATTAGGTAATTGTAGTTTAAATTATTCACAAGAATATAATTTTTTCCCAATGATAGAATAGAAGTAAGTTGGTTGTATAATATTAATTATATTTCAACCATGTTTCAAAATAATTTGTATATATTTTTATATTTTTAATTAAATAATTCTTCAGAAAGAGTTTGTATTTAATGTATATGTTATAAATTTATTGGATAACCATCGTTATTTAGGAAGAATTTAGCTACCCTATAAAAATTTATGGATTTCAAGAAAGCTATTAAGTTTGGTATCACAATTAAGAGATTTGACAATCTTATACTATTCATGAATGAAATAAAAGATTTGCTATGGGGAATTTTCTATTTGATTGGTGTCCATTTTCACAACATCGTCAGAGTAATAGTATTCCAGTAAAATAATGCAATGATATCAAAGCACATGAGGAAAAGAATGAATTTGATGATTTTGAGATAGTGAAAAAATTAATGGATGATGCCATAACACTTGTATAGAAAGAATTTACTAAAATGATAAAGTTTTAATTTTAAATCATATTATAAATGAAAAAACCATTTACGTAATTTATATTACTCCTATTTATTATATTCATACCTCTTTGATTTAATTACTTCCAATTGGTGTAGATATTTTCATAAATAATTTTAAGGAATTAAACTTAATTAAGAAGAAATGATTTTCTACAAATATAATTCATCCATTTCCATAATATTGAATTTTTTGGGAGGCTAAAATAGATGTTTATGTTCATAAAAATCCGGTATATCTTGATAGAAGGAAAATGCCGATGCTACACCATCTCTTGTGCCACATAATGTCTTTTGGAACTTTTCATTGATCTCAATGAATCAAAATCTATTCTTGTATTATGAAATTTCAACCAATATGTTATTCCATGATGCTGGGATAATTAAAGGAATTGATGGGTTGCTTCATCCCAATTATAGATTAGCATGGTGGCAATTTAATGCACAACATCAAGATTTTTTAGTTAAGGTGAGTAATGTCAGGTTGGGTCTATCCTATGATGATATTTATCATTTTTTTCCAATGTGTACATCTCAAAGAATGTGGCCGGTTTTTGTTAATGTTTATAATCATCCTCCATGGATATGTATGAAAAAACATTTCACTTTATTTTGTATACTAATATCTAAACCTTTTTATCCTAGAAATGATATATACTTATTCATGCAACCCTTAATAAGATATTAGATTCCAATTTGGGATATCGGGGTGCACCCATTCGATGATTCTTAAAAAAACATATTTCTGATGTATGATTCCCTTCTATGGACTATAAATGATTTCCCTACTTATGAAAGGATATCTAGTTGGGGAATTAAGGGAAAATTATTATTTCCTATTTTTATTATAAATACATGATCCAAAAGACATAAATATCATTGTTGTTTCAGTTTTATGGGGCATCAATGATTCTTTCCAATGGATAATCAATATAGGAACAATCCTATGAGGCCTGATAACACTATTGAAATTTAACAATCACAAAAAAAGTATGTATGGAATTTATGGGCTTAATGAATAATAATTTTTTAGTTTTTCATAAGGTAATGTTTATATGAAATCTAAAACGTTGAAATTTTTTTTCACTTAAGTGACTTACAATTGGTAAAATAAAAGTACCGTATTGAGTTTCTATATTGGTATAACAACTTTTTACATCATTTTTTAGGCATAATGGACATTGAAAAAATATATGTGAATTTTTTCTTTAAATTCATAAAAATACCAAAGGGAAGACAAAATATGAATTAATATATCATCTTTTCCTATTAGATTGAGGTATTCGACAAGAACTGTATCTTTTTTGTATTGGAAAAAATAAATGGAAAGTTACTCGTGCTTCTTAGGGGATGGAAAATTCAATGAAAATTCAATTTATCATTGTATTGGAGAATATCAAGGTTCTAAATGAATATTCTAGAAACATTTAAATACTAGTAAATTTAAGGGAGTTGAAATTAAAATCCTTAAAATATTATGATTTTCAAATCCTTCTTCATGAATTGATTCCTATAGAAATATGATATTTACTATCCAATAATGTAATAGTGATGATAAATCACTTGTTCCATTTTTATAGAGACTATTGCGCTAAAAGTTTATCCATGTATTTGCTGATAAAAAACTGCAATTGGTGCTATTAAATTTTCGTGAGTTGGAAAAAATTCCCTCCTTCATTTTTCACTTGCATGTAATATTTATAAGATATTTTTCCTACTGAAACACTTATTGGGGGACCTTTTTATTTTATGTGGATGTATCCAATGGATAGGATTATATTCACAATGAAATATTATGTTCGGAATAATAATATTTCGAAATGTTCCACTGTGAGAGGTTATTTGAATCAAGAATGTATGGATTTTTTTCCAATTTATTTGTCTGATTTGAGAACAAGACATAGCTGACCAATGGGAAATGAAGAGGATATGTATGGGGAAAATTACCACTCATTTCCATATCTTCCTTCAAATAGGTGTAATTCATGGGTCAAATACATTGGCTACATTGATCCTTGAAGAGAATGATATGGACCATCACACATCCTTGTTAAACTGTGGTTTCTTCGATGAAAATACCATGTATGTAATTAGAATATATTTATTTATTTTATACAATTTCATTTAATAAATACATTAATCTTTTATTATCATTTTTATGGGGAACATAAAAAAAATAGGTAAAGTTCATCGATTATGTCCTTTGAGAAGGAGGAGGATTTTAAAATAAATTAGTGTCTTTCTTTGCTGAAATCCAAGGTACGACCATTCATTTAATTTAGTTAATATATATATATATATTCATTTAATTTTTTTATTCATATATATTTCAATTTTTTAGTTACCTATTAACACTATCTCATTAGAAATAAGAGTGATGGATTTTGGTCCAAATTCATTGGTTCATGAATGAAAATATTTAATTATCAATTAGTAAAAATTAGTTACAAAAGAGTGAGTGATAAAAATGAGAACACAAAATGATTGAGTTTTGTTAATAATAACAACATACTATTATTCTATTGCATCAGATAATATGCCTCGATATGAAAAGGATTCTTATTAAGGACTTGTAGAGAAAATATTTTTATTTGACTATTACTCTAATGGTACAACCCCTGTAATGAAATATAAATACGTTGATTTAATGATGTGACATTGTAAATTTATGGATGATTGTGGATTTATATTTATTAACATGAATAATTTCTTGACTACTGATGAGCCATATATTTTGGCATCAATGGAAGAAAATATGTTTTATGGGAAATATATTTTGAGACCTGGTTATAGTTTCATTTTTGATGTAACACCAAGAAATATTTTTCATGATAGTGGGGATTAAATTGAAACCATTCAATCCCCTATTAATGTTAACCCAAATATTGTATTTCATGACTCTAAATTTCTCATTTTGAGAATTGATGTTGAACCTGATGTAATGGTGGGTAATAAAAAGAAGCAACCATATATGTTCGTAGTTAATTCATTTTACCTTGATGGGGTTTTCTCAGGTTGGTAATACTATATTAAATTAATTTAGATTTTGTTTTTATTGATATTATTGTTTTAATTTAAATTAATTATATTTATTTCAATTCATAAAATTGTTTATAATATCTATTTCTAAAATATGCATTACTTAGTTTTTAATATTATTGCTAAAACATGTCCTGAATTTTTGTATAAATTCATTGAATTATATGTTGTGAGAATTATTTTTAAGAATTGTTTCTAAAAAATGTATATTTCATTTTTATTTAGATTATGAATGGAATTATAGAAGTTTGAAATAATATATTATTTGATACCAATTGAAAAATTCACAATTTAGGGTACCTCCATTATTTCTTGTAGTGAGTGTTGTAATTGTATTATTTTTCTTATCCATTGCATTTAATTTTATGTTTTATTCGATATCAAATTCTTATAGGTACATTCCTATAAACTCGAGTTTAATCCTCGACAACCTACTAGTATTGTTTTGAGTGGGGTTTCTCCTAGAGAAATATGGGGCACTCGTCATACCTATTCACACCCAGACCTGCTACCATACACCCCATCTACCACACCTTCTCATCATCCACTTGAGCCTCTAGGTATGTTCCCATGCATGCATCCATCATTATCTTATTTATAATCTTCTTCTCATACCATGTATACACCGCCTCCATGGATGTTCCCACCCATTCCACTTCTATATCCTATGATATATCCCCATCCCTGCTATCATTATCCTAACATGTCTATACTGCCTACATTTCGTGATATTTATTAAGGATCTGATGATTTTGTTCCTTCGAGATCCACTCCAGTGCATGAAGATGACCCGGTGCATGTATTGGAACAGGAAAATCTGTCAGAGGCTACCAATATAGTAAATCCCATGGATACAATAGATCCTAATGAGAAGGAAACATCATGTTTTTTATAAGTGTGTCAAATTATTTCAGAACATTTTTTTCTTATTGTACTGTGACTTAAATATTTTTTCCATGTTTTCTTATTCTGAGGGATATTATAATAAGAGACATGGAACCACACCCTTATGTTTGAATCTTGGAATCGTAAAAAATAATAATGGTGGATTGCAATGAAGATAATAAAATGATATATAGAAATTCAAGGTAGAGAAAATGTTTTATGAATACTTTAGCCAACCACAATGCTATCATTATGGTGAAAGTTTTCTCAAAAAGGCATATCAATAATGAAATAAAGAAGAAATAATGGACAAAGTTATGGGGAAGCAATTTTTTTTAAATAGATATCTATATTATTTTTGTACATAAATGAATTAACATGTTCATTGTAGTGTCAGTTTAACTTCCCTGACAGGTAAGATGTAAAGGTCACTCGTTTGATGGATCTTGAGGAGTTGTGGAGATCACATATGAACAAGTTATATATAGTTTGGAAGTGAATAGTTTGATATAATTTAGAGGGTGTACCAATATTAATTGATATTCCAATAAAAAATATTAATAAATGATATCCCATTAGAAGAGTAAGAGTATAATTAATTATTAATCTTTAATGGTTTTCATTTAAATACTAATTATTATTAATTGTGTTGATTTTTTGTTTTTCGCATGCATTAGAAAAAACAAAAAGAACAAAGATACTATGATTTACTTAAAAAAATTATTTCAAACTAAAATGCCTAGGCATGATAGGCATCGAGTTCTTTAATGTGAATGAAAATAATATCTCTATTTATTTTGTTACTAAAGTGGTAAATTAATTTTATTTATCTTTTCAAGAGGTATAAAATCAAAAATTTCATAAAAAGGATTTAAAAATCAACAAAACTGTCTTAAAATAGTCATAAAATAAGTATACATAGTCCTAATATTAAGACCATAAATTCCAAATTAATACACAAGGCTTTAAATTATTCATTTAATTATATGTGTATACTGTAATTTAAGTTTCCTTCTCATTAATCCCTTTAATAGAAGGATGAAATACTCATTTTATCAATAAATAAAATATTTACAACATGTATAAGTCTATTAAGGCATGTAAAATTCATATGAAAATTATCTCTTTTATTTGATTAATCCATATTAAAAAAAGATTATTCTGAAAAAAATTCTATTTTTGTTCCTCTCATTATTTTCACTTCAATTAAAATATTATATTCCTTCATTATATCTTATTGACTCATTCATATAGTGGTCATGTGATTCCACAAATTTGGATAAAATTGAATTTAAAATAGATCATTTAAATATATATTATTAGGAATTAAAACATATTGGTAGAGGAATTTATCCCACTAATTCAAATACTAAATTCCCCTCATTCTTTGATCTTATGGCCTTGATAACGAGGCACATTTCCAAGATTCATTTACCCTGTTTTCATTTTTTTCAATACACTTTGTAAAAATGGTAGAAAAATTGAATGATTTTTCTTATAATAATTTATATTTTTTAGTGAAAATTTATTCTATATTTATTTCCAATCACTAGAGCTATCTATTGGTCAAAAATTCATAGATAAACATGAATAAAATTCAACTTGTTCAGTCTATTTCCATAGTTCCAACTAATTATAATCCATGTTGTATACTATTTTTGTATACATTTATTATATATCAATTGTGTTTTCATAGATCCAATGGATATTCAATTTAATTTCATAAATCAGGGGACGTGTCTCTATGAAATAGATCTCCAATATCCCTTAAAATATTCCAAGAATCTGAATTCCAATTGCGAATACCCATGATTGTAAATTGGTTTTAAAATAAATATGAAATTTGAATTTCCAAAATGGATGTATTTTTTAGAGTAATATATATTGACATTAAAATTAAAAAAATATTTCAAAAAACCTATAAAAAAATTACATTATTTTTGTGAATAATAATAAGTTTATAGTTTATATTTACTATTTAAATAGTTTTCAAATTTCTCTAAACTATAATGAGTTAGAAGATTACATATACAAATTAAATATATTATAAGTTCATTAAATTGTTTTTATATTATATTTAAATTACATTAATGATCTAGAAATGAACATATTAAAATAAATTAAATTTTATTACAATTAACATATTAATATGTAAATATTTTTTATGTTTATAAGTTCATATGTAATCTTTAATAAAAATGAAAAAATTATATGGTATAAATATTTTGATATAATCTATAAATGTTTTAACTTATAATGTATAAATAATAAGAAATAATATAAATAAATAAAAATATAAATAAATCACCAAATAATAAAATATACATATTTAAAAAATATGTCCTATATTAAAATGTTATCATATTAATTAAAAAACATTAAAAATTTAGACTCTAATTTATATTAACATGCATATAAATTAAATTAATATTAGAATATAAACATGTAGATAAATTAAATTTGGATGATTATATAAAACAAAAATTCTAACTAGACCTCTTTGAATATAATATATCTAATACTTAATAATCTTAACTGACCATGCTTGACCCAATTCAAATAAAAAACAATTATAAAGAAAAGGAAAAAAACCTTACCCTAATCGACTTGATTCAACAAGAAATTAATAAAATTAATTCAATCAAAATAATAACAATCAATATTTAAAAAAATTAAATTATAAAAACATTTATTATAAACATATAAATCATATTTTATTACAATTATGATCACAAAAAGAAACCAAATTGAATAAAATGAAAATGAGTAAAATTGAATTAAACCAAATTAGATCTAATTTAGTAATTCATTCATATTAGGACATGATATAAATAATCCAAAACAAAAATAAATTATTCCCAACCAAATTAAAGTAGAATAAATTTTCCTAATCTGATTGAAAATAAATAAAAACATCTAGACCCAAACTAATTTGAACCAGTATATTTGAATCATAACTAATGAAAAAACTTATTTCATGGATTAAACAAAGGAAAATTTACCCAAACAATGATTATGTAAACTAAACTCACCCAAACCAAGTAAAACCAATATAAAATTTAATACACATGAATATATCTAAATTTAATGGAACCAATCCTAGCAAGTACAATTCAGAAATAAAAAATCTAATCAGAACAATTAATGAATGGAATAATAAAAAATGAAAAAAATTACTAAATAAACTAACCAAAAATTACATAACCCTGAAATGCACCAATGACATAATAATAAATAAAAGAAAAGACAGTAATAAAAAATAACATCACCCGAAGATGAACCAAATGACCAAACCCAAAATTAGACAATTGACATAACTAATGATGAAGCAAATACCCTAACTGAAAATGAATTCAATAAATTAACCAAATAAAAAATAACTAACCTAACCCAAAATAAAAAAAATTCACAAAACTAAAAAAATCCAAAATTGATCATTTGACCTAATCCCAATCAAACTAATGACCAAAAGACCAAATTGAACCATATGGCATAACCCAAAAAGGAGATAACACAAAAAAACCAAATGACCTGACCGAAAATAAACCAAATAACTTAACATAAACAAAAGATAACAAAAAATTTAACAAAATAACCTAACCAAATAAGACCTAAGACAAAAATAAAAAAATGGTATATCCCAAAATAAAAGAAAAAACATAAACCCATGTTAACCCACTTTTATAAAAAAATAAAGAAACAACTAAGGGAAAAAAAATATAACCCTCTAATGAACCAAATTATCTAGTGAAATGACCAAATTTCCAAGTATTCTAAAAGATATAACCAAAAATTAAACCAAATGAAATAACTCATTAATGAAAGAAATAAACCTCCCATAAAGAATCAAATGGAAAAATAGGAAAAATACTCTAACAAATTGGCGAAATGGCTGAATGACCAAATTACCGAACAACCTAACTAAAAAATTCACCTAATGACCAACATTTTAAAGTGACCAAATAACCAAATAACATAACGTGAATAAAATTTAAAGAAATTACCATACACAATGAATCCATATCAAACCCATGTTTATCATGAATATTTGTACGCATTTATTATGTTATTCCACTAGTATTAAATTTATAATTAAATGTATATTTAGATACTTCTTCATTTTATGGATTTCTTCAAAAGGTTAAATTTTAATTAATTCTAGGTTTATCAATATCATATTATCCAATAATTTACTATTATAATAATCAATGTAATTTATAGAAAGAGAAATTGGGCATCGATGGGTGTGTGCCTCAAGAAAAACTAGTCTTCTTGAGTAAGAGGAAAAAGGATGGAAGTACTACAAATTCACATACACTAGAAAATATTGTATGTAATTTAATTGATATTCTAAATATTGATATTTAATTAATAATTAAATATCATGTCTATATTTTAAAAAGTGTGCCATGGAGGCCTTTGATGACAAATAAGATCACAAATTATCACCAAATGATCATTTGGGATAGATATTTTTTGAGGAGTACTAGTAGAGAATTTGATGTTAACCTGGGAAAAACATCATCCCCACTAGGTATTAGCCCACATCGGCTGCGTCTGAATCCTATCACACTGATGAGTTGAAAAATGTTCGTAAAAAAGTACTTGAGGCTAAAAATTAAATAAATATGACTGTGAAATTGGAAAACTCGTCATAGAATAGTTTTAGATAGTTATGCAAGTCATTTGTCTATCACCTCCAATAGAAGATACTAATGTTTTTGATTCATGATTAGAAACAATGTGCACTATAAATCATGCACCGAGTTATGTTAATGAGGGTCCTTTTGGCAGTCGAGGAAATTTTTCTGGTGGAGGTGGTCTTGGTGATGATGGTGACGATGTTATTGTTGATGATGATGATGGCAGTGCTCTAGAAAATGATGTTAGTTATGGTGGTTATGGGGATATGGGTGATAGTGATAAGAATAAAAATTTTGGTGGTGGGGGGAGATATTGATGCCTTGCAATTTTTAGTTATAAGTAAAAAGACATGTGGATTATATTTAATAACTATAATTGATCCATTTTGTGGATGTATATTCATGTTATAATACTGTAAATGGTTTTAAAACTATTTCTATAGTTGGTTGAATTATTAATATACAATATATGTACTGAACTGAATGTGTATCAGGGGTTTTATATTTTTACAGGTTTTGGATAGGGTTAATGGGAAGATACTGCATCCTATTTGGAATTGGTAGCTATAGCAATTGTTCTTTGAACCATTGGTATATCTCATATTTGGGAAAGGCCATACCCATTGTTCTGTTAACCATGGGTATAGATATATACCGATAGTTTGCGTTAAACCGTGGGTATTATAAATACATCATTGGTTATACCCATGATTTCAAAATTATAATTTGTTAGATCCCTATACTAATGGATTAAGCACCCCCAGTTCTATAAAATGTAGGAATTTCCTATACCCACTATTTTATGGTTTACATCCATGGTTCAAAACGATGGTATAGGGAATGTTTATAGTAGTGTTAGAATAATAATATTAGGGTAACCCCAAAATCCTTCTTAGGATGGTCTCTAAATCAAAATAAGTCATATTGGATATTGGGAAGGAATTAAGAAATGTATTTTGGAAGGTATTTCTAAAACCAAAATGTTCTAGAGGTGTGAAGATGAGAGGAGTGTGGGTTCCATTTTATAAGAGGGGGATAGGACACACATAAAAGTTTTGAAAAGAAAAACCGATACCTAGGTTTTAAGCTTTCCAAATAGAGAAAAAATGAATCATTCTGAAATCATATATGATATAAGGTCTAAATATTCTTACAAAATAGGATTTGGATATGTTTTTAGGAGAGTTTAACAATTATCTTAATTTTTTTAACCCTATTATATACCTATGTTTTCCTCAACATGGTAATTAATTTTTACCATTTTACTATTAATTTAACCCAAAAATATGTTAATGTTATTTTATATTAGTAATTTTTATAATTCTTAGCAGGGAATCCGTTTTTACGAATTCCCTTAATAGAATTGAAATTTTTTAATTAAATATTAATCATGCAGAAGTAACCAAAAAGCGATTTTCAAATGATAATATTTTCATATGTTTAATTTATTTAATATCAAAAGTAAATATAAATTTGATTAATTTGACATAAATTAGTTTAATAAATAAATAATTGAACTAATTTTATTTGTAAATTTTTTTAAATAAGAATTATCTTTTTAAATTATTTATATAAAAATTGAGTTTTTAATAAAAATAATTATTTTCACTATTCACTGAGAAATTAATCCTTTAAATGTTTTTCATAAATTCACCCTAATATAATTTTGACACGTTGTCTCAAAAAATGAATTTATAATTTTTAAATAAATATTTCAAAAAGTGTTAAAAATTAATTTTATTAACTATCTACAAAACTAATAATGTTTTTGAGAAATAACTATTTTCAAAACACATAATAACATTACTAAAAATTAAGTACTTATTTATAAATATATTTTATATATCTAAAAACATTACTATAAATTGTAAAATTGTTGTTATTACTATTCATACCTCCAAATTTAATATCTAGGTTATAATAATCATGTTTAAATATAAATATTAATAGTATATCGCAGTTTGTTAAAACAAAGTGTTGTGTGTGTAACAATCTATCTAATAAATTATATATGCAATATATGCAATATTTTATAAAATATGCGGGTTTTCAATGGTTCATTCCTTTGTAATAAATATTTTGAATTAAATAAAAAACAATCATCTTTCAAGTAGTGATGTGCTAACTGAAACATCATGAACCTAAATCATACATAATTTTACTGCATGATAAAAGATTTTCTAGGAAATCATAAATGATCAAGAACTAGCCATATATCTAGAGACATATCACATAGAATATCTACAGAAATATTTTTACTTACTACTCAATATTAACAAGGCATAGATTTCCATCATTTTCCTTGATATCCTCAAGTCATCGAGTTCCATCCAGACCACAAGGCCATCATGCCTATACCCCGGGTCAGTTTCACTATTGTCATTATCACAAATTATATTTACTACCTCTTTAATGGGTAATAATTCCACAATGATCACCTTCCCTGAATCCCAATATAAACCTCCAATATCATAATAATACAAATAACATGACATATCATATTAAGACAATAATAACAGAAAATCATTAGAATATTGTATCATAATATAACAACATAAGATCATATATAGACATAATAAAAATATAATCCAAAAAATATCATGGAAACAAGGACCATATTTGTTTTTCATGACAATACACACACTCACAAACAATCACCATCGATCAAGAATAAAATTTCACGCCAACATAAGATGAATCAATTAAAAAAGGAATACAAGGGCTCCAATAGGAGAGGAAACACCAATATC
Organism: Viscum album; assembly: GCA_963277665.1. Classification (NCBI taxonomy): domain Eukaryota; kingdom Viridiplantae; phylum Streptophyta; class Magnoliopsida; order Santalales; family Viscaceae; genus Viscum; species Viscum album. Next base: position 1,572,090,574 of record OY728126.1, read on the forward strand.
AAAGTGGATGATGTCAATATTATGGTTTTCTAAGGAATATTAACGTGAATCAAAAATATGTATAATTTGGTTAAAACTGACCACCAAGAAATCCTAGAACTAATTATAATCTTTTGACCTTAAAAGGAATAAAAAATTCACACGGGATAACATCTTTCTCTCCCTTAGATAATAAAAAATTATCATTTTCATATATAGTATGAGATAATAATTTCTCAAATAAGGAAATTTATAATTTACATGTGAGACTACTTTTATCTCACTAAAATTATCCTAGATGAACTTGAGATAATAATTATTCATCACCATTTTAAAATATCTAGATTATTTTCATTTAAAAAATATATATTCAATTTCTCCAGAAGAAAATGAAGAACTATGTTCAATATCACTCATGAAAAGAAATTAAAGGAATGAAAATTCCTACATCAGTATTTTTATCTATTTAAAACACTACACCAAACAAAATAAATATTGGGTCATTCACACCTAGAAAATATATGATAATTTGGTTTAGTCCAAGAATACTTCATTGATATGGGTTTAATAAATTTATGAACTACCCAAACTCGAAGGATAAAAAATGATGATGATATAATATAAAGTATTTTATAAATGAAATTATCAGGAGTGGCATGTCACATTGATATTCTCATATTAATTTTTTCATTTAATATGTTCGTTGAAATTTTTCTTGATTTAATGTTTTTTAAATATTATAAAATGGTGGTTAAAAAATTTAATGAGTAAAAATAATCAGTTCCCATATTTTTTTGCTTTATATTATTCAAAAGTGGTAACAGACTTGAGTTATAAGACGAAAATGACATATGTTTAATTTCTTATTTAAAATGTTCTTAATGTGTAAGGGTAACATTCCTTTTAGGTTACACTGGCTTTGAATCCTTGGGTTTTCCCTGAAAAACCTCAAGTTACACTTACAAAACCTTTAGAAACCATTATATACCTTTATGTAGCATATTGAAACATCGCTTTACCTTTACATAGTACTAGAGGTACTTTTAGGCATCCCTTTTAAGTATAGGACTACCCTTACGTAGTATATAGAAACCCCAGCTTACCTTTATGTGATCAGTAGGTCTTCTGGATTACCCTTAAATGAATCTCTTATTACCCTTCTGTGGGCAAGGAAACCATCAACATACCTTTACAAAAATCTAAAGTTACCCTTAACAAGTGTACACAAACTTTATCTTACATTTACTCAGCTCATAAAATCGTGATATTACCCATATGTAGGTTATGGATATAATCCTACCCACACTGAGTGACTATTTTACTTTCATTGAGTTATGATAAAGCCATTATACCCTTACATAGGGTCTTAAAACCCATCTTACCCTTTAAAAAACGTTGTAAATCCATGGTTACCTCTACATAACTAAAAATATATACGTGTTAGGGTAATATTTATTAAAAAATTTATTTTCACTTAAGAAGACATATAATTTATAATAAAAAGAGACTTAAGAACATTTGAAAGGGGTTATATTTAAAAAAAATCCAAAAGTAGATATTATTGAAACCAATGATGTAATATTTTAATATGGGAGATTATTATATCCTTGTAACCCATGTTTGAATTTTATTAGAGTTTGTGTTGATCATTGGAATATGTATGGGATTTTATTATAAAAACTAGTCAAAAAATGTCAAAACTGGATTCATAGGTATAGCTATAGGAAGGAAAATATATTGGAGATAAGTTAAATAGTGTTTATAGTGATGGATATTAATGAAATAAGTTTAAATTTGACATGTGGTGTTTAAATCTATTTGGAGTGAAGGTAAGAAAAAAACATCACAGTGTTAATATAACAATGTTATATTTAATGCCTTAGAAAAAAAATCCTATCGAGAAAAATTAAATTTATGGGGTGATAGATAAGTCTTAGAGAAAATTATTTTTCTCTATGGATAAAATAAAACATGTATTGGTTTGGAAAATTTGGTCATGATTTATTTAGAAACCACGATCTATTTTTTTTGAAAATAGTCATGATTTTTGATATTGAAAAAAAACTATGATTGACAATAGATCTATGGTAAAGGAAAATAAATATACCCATCACTTCACTATAAATTCATAGAGGTTGTAGTTTCATTGTGAAATTCATGGTTTAATAATCCATATTGATGCACTAGTTGTAGTTATTTCTATAAAACAAAAACATGAATTTAACACAAAGTGGTAAATCAATATTGGCCATGGTTTCAAATTAGTTTGGCGGTATAAGAAAAAACCCATGGTATCACCCTCATCGTATCATGTTCTATATAAAATTAAACTTTGAAGTGATTTTTATGATATGGTTTTAATTGATCCATATGGATCACTAAATATCTATCTTTAATGTGTCTTTTTCAAATCAAATTGGAGGAGAATAACACATTTTATGAAGTGGTTATAATTAAAGAGGAAAATGTGGTGTCTAAAGTTGGTTGAAATCTCTTTAATATTCAATTCACAATTCTAATGAGGTAATGATAGTTAGAGCAAGAATATTTGTGTTTTAAGATTTGTGTGAGTGTAACAGTGAAAGTAGATGAATAAAACATCTAATAATGCAAATTTATGTAAATAATCATCATCAAATAATTTATTTATGTTTAAAAACTAATAAATAATGATTAATATTACTATTTATGAGGATTCAAACTACTATGGGTTGTTATTTAATTTTATGAAATATTTCATATTGATTGAAGTTCATTGGTTTATTAATTCATCAATACAATTTAGTGAATAATTGAAGAATATTTTCAGTTTTCAAGGATAAATATATCTTAATTGTTTTATTAAAAAATTTATATGTTTAATGAAGTTAAATGAAGTTCATACCCATCCATAGTGAATTTGAGTTTATTTATTGATATTGAAGAATGTTCTTGTAGTATTTTTTGAATAATTTCATTTAAATTGCGTTGGAGAAAACTAATTTAGTAGGGATAAATTTTATTATAGAAAGTGTCTTAGTATAACCCCATGTTTATTATATCTATTATTGTTATAGTGGATTGTGTGATCATGAGATATCTAAATCATTCTAATTATGTATAAATTCATATTAGATGGTGAAACATGTAAATCAATATTCATATTATATTTTAATTGTTTTGATTAGTATTTTCTAACTTAAGTGATTAATGTCATAAAAATTTTATATGGTAGAAGAAGGAAATTTAAAACCAACATAATTCTAATCACTACAACAACTGGTATTGGTTGTTCACTTATTAAATATAAAAGAAATCGATTCACTAATTCATACTCATTTTAATGAATCATTGAGGATAAAAATACATTTTGTAATAATGGTATCTAAAATTTGAAACATGAAAATTAGTATCACTTTATTTTAAAACCAAAACATCCACAATAAAAGTCCACAACCTCGATAGATAAGTCGCGACATTTTGAGCTATCTATTCCCATTATTCAGCTAAGAACCTTATTCACTTCTAATTTTACTTTAATGTGGAATACCACTAAAAAGTTTTTATATTCATCCATGAGAATTTCCAACTCAATACATGGTATATTGAAAAGACCATAGAATGGTTTACTTTACAGTGACATCCATGGATGTTTCAAATATCATCAACTGACCGTGACCTTTAAGAAACCAATTTTTATAAAATAATATCAAGCCATTTTCTTCATCCATGCACTAAAATGTGGTTTTACAATCATTGTGATATTTTATACCCATCTTCGTAGAAAAAATAATTAAGCACAAAACATAACTCTAGACTTAATCCATATATTCAATCCTCACTTAATAAATTACCAAAAACACTTCACATAATCTTAAATTTACAACATTATTTTATATGTTATTTATTTATTGATAAAAAATTAAAGTACTAGTATCTCTAACCACATCCATTTCATCTTATTTAACAAAAATATACCTCTTTTTCATTAAACAATTCATGGGTCACAATAATATTTTGATATATTAAAAACCTTTTTCGGTCTCAACATTCCCACTTTAGGATATATTTTCTTTCCAGAAAACATAAATCACACTTCCATATATATTATTAATAACTTATATCAGGACAACATGAGTGAAACATCTATTTTCAATATGAATAATGAAAAATAATTACACGAAATTCCATAAAATTAACTCACATTCACTTCCAGACCATTTATAAAATGTTATCCAAAACTTTTCCCTAATAGATATTCTATCCTTTTTTACATCACAAATAATCCACCATGAAATTTAATTTTTCCACAAAACCATCAATAAACACATGATAAAATTATAGCTTCACACACATACATAGCATATATGTATACCGATCTCACAAGATACCCCTACCCCTATATATGACCCCCTTTAAATATTGATTTCTCCCACATAAGGAAAGTATACATTGTGAGATTTATGATGCTATATTAATATACATTTAAAAAATTAAAATAAAAAATATGTAAGTGTATAGATGAAAATGAAACCTTATCCCTCAAAATATTGAGGAAGAACTACCAAAATCAACATCAGTTTAAAAAATATATCTATATGAGATAGATTGGTAAACACATCCACCAATTTATCCTTTATTATAAAAAAATACTTCTTCATAAAACCTTCTTCCAATTTCTCTATGATACAATGGTACATGATATCAAATCTTATATTTTTGAGAATATTGAACAATATTTTTGAAAATAATTACGATACTTTGATTATCACAACCCACTAACAATGGTAGTATAACATATACCTTGATAATTTCATGTTATCTCTCAACCAACATCAATTATATTAATTTTTGTGATTCCACATAAAATTTACATAACTTTTTAATCTTGTTAATATAAATATAATAATATTTTTGCCCTGTTACACACATTTATCTTAACAAAAATACTATAATGAAAATGTATTTATGATCAGCAACACATCCAACATAAGCTTCATCAGTGTATCCAAAAAGATCATGATTTAATTTTTTATTATATATAAGACCATAATTTTCAATGCCTTTTATGTACCATAAAATTTTATTTACTACCATGAAATAAGACTCCATAGGTGTGCATCAATATTTTACACAAAATTTAAAAATATAGACCATATCTTGTCTTGAAACCATTAAATTGGTAAAACTACCTACTCATTATCTAAAATGATTTTGGTTGAACTATCTTCCTTCATTAGAAATTAATTTTTTTGTTCACACTAAAAATGTAGTAGAAACTAGCTTCATAACCTCCATACTAAACTCCTTAAATAATTCTTGGCATATTTATATTATAAAAGATCTGGTCTCTCGATTGAAAAAATTGATGTCCCAAGAAGTAATTCCTATTTCATAACAGCATAATATCCAAAGAATTATTCAGTTGGGTGGATAATTATTTTCTAATACAATAATAGTTTATATAATATATAATATCATCATCATATATGATACAAATGTGATATTATTCCATAATTTATTTGATTTAGAGGCTGCTGTCCAATCTCCCTTTTCTAAATTTTAACATTATAAAAAAATTTCAATATTTTAATACAATTATATATGAGATAATTTTAACCTTTATAGAAAATTATTAAAAATTTAATCAAATATTCCTTCCTCTATAAGATAAAATCCATCAGGTTGGTTAGTGTAATCTTCCTTTTCATGTTCTACACATATAAAGGAATGTTTATCTTCTATTAAGAAAATATGGTAACATTTTTTAGTATATTTAAGAAGAAATATAATTATGGATTCCATCATATAAATTTGAGAAAACATAGCATTGAATTCAATTAATTCAACCTTAAAATACCCTTTTCATACAATCCTTTATTTATTACTTACCACAAATCCTTTATCTTTCAACTATTTTGAATTACCACATTATTATAACAATAATATTTTTTCTTAATTTTGGAAAAAACTCCCAAGTCTTTTTGTTATCTATTATATTTAATTACTCATTCATATAATGGATCTTATATTGATATTTAATGATTAATTCATATTCCTTTGTCATACTTGATAATGTAATGAAGTATGGTATGATATCCTCAATGAAATCCTTATTTTAACTAATTATTCACGATCAATAATAATTTCATATACCAATATAATATTTTAGAACATTTTATGAACTAAATTTGATCATTCTCATCATTGGATTAGGTCTAATCATAATATTCTTCATGAAAATTATTTTTTCCTACACATTTTAAAAAATTAATACACATTGCACAATAAATTTCTCATCATCTATACAAACTTCATAATGTTTTGTTTTTTTACAAAAATAAAATAAAATATGTATTATAAACCCTTTATATCACCAAAATCAATAATGTTTTTTATTTTTTGTTGTTGAAATAATATCTAACTCCATTTGGATGATATATAAGGATTGTTCCATCTAATCCTATTTACTAAATCTTTATCATATTGGTACCATTAACTTTAATGACCCAAGGAAAACTAAACACACGTAAATATTTTATACTTGAAGTTTCTTATAATATATTTCCAAAGGAGACTTAACATAGTTTGTATGATATAAAAAACATTCTGGATTGTGAGCCATTTCCCTAATATTATTCATCTAAGATAAATGATATGTTCCATATTCTAGCTACATAGATCATTCTATATATATCAGTTTACAATTCTCTCTATTAACATAAAACATTTTTGGGGGGTTTAAAAGAACTAATATCATGGTGAAACCCTTGATTCTTCAAGTACAATTCAAAAGCTTCACTTCCATATTTAATACAATTTTCCAAAAAGTTCCTCTTTAAGGAATAAAAACATTCTTTTTCTACACTTCCCTGGAAAATATTGATCCTATTAAATATATTGGATATGTGACTCATAAAAATAATTCATCTAATATGATTAATTTCAACAATTAATGAGATATATAATTTATCACTATTATTTTTTTCTTCTTCATTAGTTTATATATATACAAATGGAAATGTTCTGAGGTATGATGTGTTTAAATATCTACCCATTAAAATTAATAATTCATAATATTTCTCATTTAACATTTATGAAATTCCCATTTTATCTTTCTATCTACTGAGAAATGATGAATCAAAAAAATCTCATAGAGTTCACTTATTAATACTATTTGGGCCAATGTGTTAAATTCATGTAGGCCATAACCCATTATCCTCCTTCATACACATGTAACATGAATTTTTACTTCTCCAACATGGAAAATATTTTTTATTGTTCTCGATCATGATTTATAACACACATACAATTTAATTACTTTAGTAATACTTTATCCTCCCAAAGATTTAATTCATTTAATTCTTCACATTTTTGTGAAAACTATTATCGATTTTTTTAAACCATCAATAAAGATCATACTCTTCAACATATGCTTCATCTATTTAATATCTATTTCTCTAAATATTTTGATTTTTAGTTATAAATTATTACAAATTTAGGTTGATCCTTCCCTCATTTTGTAAAATCCTTTTATTATCCACATATCTACCATAATATATTATAAATCCCCATTGTAATATATATATGCATTGTTTTATTTAGACAACTTGAAAGAAACACCCCCATAATTTCTTTCACATTTCCTATTTATTAGTTCATTTTTAATATTTTTTAACTATTAGTACTCAATTACATTGAAATATGGAAAGGCTATCCTTTTCTAGGTGCCCCAGATGACTAGATATTACATTGACTTCATTCATGACATAGAATTGTTTGTTCACTTTAACACTTGAATTTTCAGTTTCCATCTCAAATTATCTTCATTGAGTAGGTAGACTACACCTAAAAGTAAATATTTTAAATATTATAGATGTTTTAAAATACATTATATTTACCAAAAATTCTTTTACACATGACCATAGCTACAATTACACAATAAAATATCTGAATAATTAAAATCTTCTAGAATAAAGAGATTTTTTTATTTCATTGTCCATCTAACCACAAATGTTGACTCGTTTTTTAGAATAAAAGTTATGCTATGTTTATAATAGTACCCATTAGTTTCACAAGTTTTTTTTTATTTTTGTAATTTTTATTTATAATATACTTTTTCAGAAAGTCAATTTTTTTATATTTTCTATTTTTTTTAAAATTCTGATTTTTAGGAATCTTTCTTCGTCCTCTTCCCCATCACTTTAACTTTTATCTTTTTCCCTTGAGTTTAAAAAATTTGGATAATATAGAATTATTTTCTTTATTATTAAAATGATCATTAATATACTTGTATACCTCACGAATCTGATCATTATGCCTTGAGTTGTACCAGACTTCATTTATTGAATATTTGAAATCAAACATAACTTCATCTTATTGATTTTCATACTTTAAAACATTTTACTAATAAAATTTAAGTTAATTATTTATATGAAATTATCCTTTAGTAAATTATTTATATTCATTTATTCATTTAGTGAGAGATTCAAACTCTCAATTTCATTCACCAACTAAAACTCATTTTCACTTTAGAATTTCTGAACTGAATTTGAAACATTAGGTAACTTTCCTAAATTATTCATATCTTTCTATAGAATATATATATATATATATATGTTATATTAATTCCACATGAATTACATATTCTTCCACTCCTTTTCTATACAAATCATCTCTATTCACCATGTAAACTAATAATTTCTTATCATGATCACTAGGTGATTAATCTTTTTTACATTCACCACCATCAAATTTTATTCCTTTATATTTTAAAAATAACCCTTATATTAAAATTTTTAAGGTTTATTCTCTTTTAACTTATAATTAAAATTAAAATTTTTTAATTTTTTATGTCTTCTTCATGTATAAATTCTTTGATGACCCATCATCGTATTCAGTCACATCTTCCATTAAATTTAAAAAATTAGCATCATAATGTCCAACACATGTATAGATATAATACATCAAATTTATTTTACCATTATATATAAGTTTTACTTTTTTGAAAATTCTTAATATAATTGAAATTATTTTTTAGAACATCACATTAACATATCTATCCAAATAAGAATTTTCATTCTCCTCCTTGGCCTCCATAGAAGACTTCTCATTCTTCAATGATTTTAAAGTGTTTTAATTTTTGAATTTACTAATTTATTTAGTTGAAAACCCTTACTCATATCATATATAACTTACACAACATGGTATCATCTAATAGAAATGTATTTTTATCATGATCATATAGTTATAAAAATTTTGAATCGTATATATTGGATAGTATTTGAACCAGATTATTTATATTTATTGATTATTTTAGAGATTTTCAAAAAAACTAATTAATATCAAAATAGTATTCACTCTAGTAATTATTTCCTAACTATTTCTCTATCAAGAATATGAATTTATTCATTTTAGACAATCTATATTTTAGGTATCATTTTATTCACTCTAATAGCCCCTTCATGAATATCTGCAACTCCTTTTCTTATCCCAAACCCCATTAACAATTTGAATTTATTATCTAAAATCGAGGATATGTTTTTATTATTTCCACAGACATATATATATATCAATATTATTTCTATCATTCAGATTCATCACTAATCATTATAAAAACCCATTTTGTATTTTTTTAACAATATCTATACCTTATTAGAGAGTACATTATATCATTATTTCCTTCCAATTTAAATCTATGATATTATTCATTTCACATCAATCTATTTAATATTATTTATTTCATCAAGATTCAGAAAAAATATATATTAACCTAGAGTAAAATCATCAATTTTAATCTTATAAACATCTATACCTAATAGAGAAAACATTTCTACATTATTTCATTCCAAACATTAAAAATTCTTCCATCAAAAGATGAAAATGATATTTTGTAGACTGAATTAATAAAATCCATGGTTAATATTAAAATTCAATCCATAAATTTAGATTAAAAAATAGAAACATTATATAGTTATTATAGGTCCATCATCTATTTATTATTTGGAATCATTTACCTTTCTGTTAGGAAAAGGATTCATTATGGTAATCTCTCGAATTCCTTAAATTTTCTTTTCTCTAGTGAGTGATTTGTGGATGATGGTTTTGTAGTGGAAGGGTTTAACAAAATGGTTCGATAGTGATATAAATGATTTGATTTTCATGTATCCCTATGATTGGGTTCTTGGGGTACCAATGGTGGGAATTAGTAGATGCAAGTTAGGGGCAGTACATCACCCATTTGTTATCGCGAGGTGAGTGTGGTGTGGGTTTAGTTGGGGGTTCTCAATTTGGGTCGTTTTGGACCACCCCTATAATTTTACAAGTGTACCACAACCTTTAATTTTTTTTGGTATATATAAAAGGGATTTAAAAAAAATAAAGATTACTCATCACCTTAAACATCCAAACATTTTAATGTATTCAAAGGATTACATGGAAAATACTCAGATACCTATTTTAGAAACACTTACACTAAATATAGCGATGTCCCACGCTAAGTATTCAGAAGGGTGAATCAATGAGTCAAAATATTTTCTATTTCTGAACTAATCAACCTTCTTTACCCTTTAAAATTATTAAACCTAAATTATATTTTTACAATTCAATTTAAAAATTAAATTTGATAAAATAATTAATTAATTTAGTGAATTTTTTTAGAATCCACTTGTATACAACTATAGTGAACATAATGATTTTCGAGGAGAAAAATTTAAAATTAATGGATTTACCTTGTAATATAATGATTTTATCAATTTCCACACAATATAATAGTATCAACCCATGGTTATAATGTTCTTGGTTTATAATTGAACTCATATGAATATAAATACATATTAAATGTATGATGTGTTCTTATACAGTAAATTATAACTCTTCAAGGGAATGAAAAAAATTGATTCTTTATCCTGTAATGAAATAATATAAATTTATGTTAATAGAGAATCATCCCTTCATATTCTATTTGATTAACAAAAAATTTAAATTCAAAAAATGAACATATCTTCTAGATCAAAAAACATCTAACCTCTTTATATACAAATTTATTTTTACTTTTGACTAAATATTTTATCAATAAAAAAATAAGAAAGATAGTACCAAACTTCAAAACTAAATCATCACGTCCTATCTTCAAGTAATATTTCAATCTTAACAATTTAAGGATTACTTATTCGATAATTTCATTAAAGAAAATATTAATTGAATAATTACTTAAAAGAGTGTTTTTATGTACTTACATACTCTATTATTCTAACCTTACACTCTATAATTCATGTTTTAATTACACATTATCTATACATATAATCTCATTCCTTGAATTTTGAATGTCATATTAAAAATACCACTCCAATAACGACTTATATATTCTATCACTTAATAATGAACCTTATAATCATTCTAGACCATCTGAAAGTATTTTATATTTTCATGAAATATTGAGAATTTAATTTATGTAACCCATAAAGTACACACCAAGACACATCCAAAAAACCATTCAAATATAAATTTATGAACAAACAATGAAGTGGTGAGGTGGATCTAAAAGATATTTAATTTATCTATACAATCTACTATAAAACATCACATTCCAATATAAAAAAATATTCAGTTAAAATAGACCATTAATTTTATTCCATTCTTTAATCCTTTATAAAAACGATAATAATTATCATAATTTGGGTTAAAACCCTAAAATTTCAAAAAAATTGTGTAACATCAAAAAATAAACTGTGTTTCTTTGAGATGACTATTTTTCTTCTTCTATATTTGAATCATTATCATTACCTATTATAATTCATCATAGAATAACACTATTGGTTTTTCTCTTTAACCATGAATATTTATTATATAAGTTATAATATATATAGAAACTATATTTTGGTACACTTTCCACATGGGATCCATGCTTTTTTTAAAAATTATCATGGAATCAAAACATTAATAACAAACATTATTAAAAAATATCCACAACTAATTTTTTATCCATGAACCAAGGCATGGTTTTAAAATAACTATAGATTTTTGAGTAATCTTATTCTAAGAATTATTCAAACATCAAACATCACTCCCAACATCTTCCATCCCTTTAATTATCACTTAGTGAAATTATAAACAATATGCATGATGTATAAATCATCTATCATTATCAAAGATTGAATTTTATTTATTTTTTTAGAATAAAAAAATAGTAATATATATAATATTATCTAGTTAAATTTATTTGACCAATTATAACCCCCTTCTACATAAGAACCTCATGATGTACAACAATATATCTAAAAAACACGTTCTTTGGTGGAAATAGAAATGATGTTGAGGAAATGGACATGAAGTGATTTTTAACGTATCTTTAAGAATGTGAATCATTGTTTTATCTACCTGAGCATGCTACATTAAATATTTTAATATTTTCTAATCTTCTTTATGTGATCCAAAAGCTAGAATGGGGTTTGATGTATTGTGTGGATAAATAATACAGTGAAGTTATCCAATATTTTCAATAAAAACATCCTCCTATGTTTATAGGGGAAATTAGTATATAGAAATTAGAGGATTAGACAAAAGATATTTATACGATAATTAATCTGATTCAAACTCCCATGATCTAGTAGCTAAATCTAGTAATATATATACCAGAGGGGATAGTGTGGATATTGTGAGGAATCCATGTGGTACTGAGGAAATCCAAGGATATGATTTGATAAAAAATTCAAATGTTATAATATATGAATATTTTCTATGATCCCCATATAATAGATATAGCTAATGGATTTAATGACATGAAATGAGACAGATATATCTATTCATGAGTATCTAGATTTTTTTGTTAATAAAACTTTTGTCACCTATAGTGGGATGTAACAAGGCATCGATGGATTAGAAATTTGATTACTGATTTTGTAAAAACTCTAGAAATATGAGAGGTTGTTTTTATTTATTTACATCTGCTATGGAATTACATAAATACTTCATAATTGATAAATTACATATAATTAATTATGGAATATTTGAGAGTATTATGAGAATATATTTGGGAAAGAAGATAATGATTTTGGATTTTTTATGCTGGTGAATGTAGATCAATTATCTAGGTATATAATTTATTATCTCTTTCTTATTAGTGGATATCTACATTAGAGTTTTACTATTGAATTAGGGTTATCCATAGTTAATATTTTTGTACTAGATAGATGAAGGAATTCTATTTTCTGTGTGATTCATAAGAATATTTAGTGGTCTTATTTTGGGCCGATCTAATAAGTAGAGGATGAGGGTTTGATTCTTCTCATGAATATATTGATATGATTGTTGGGGGTTAATATAGTAACGTTTAGATTCTATTTAAGTGTTTTGGTTGAGGTGTTGTTCATAGTTCAATGATTCGACATTAGTTCATTGGCATAGATCGAGGTCTCTATGTAATCAGTGGACAAGATCATGGTTTAGTTCATGTTATGTGATTTTTTTATTGATTTGGTACTTATGTATGTTGAAAATAAAATTTTATTTCAGGAGGTTTATTCTTGTTATCTATATTTTGTGTAGTGTGATACAAGTACATCTCATTCATTTATTTGTTGGGTTTAATTCTCGAGTTGGTATCCATGATGATGGCCATATATAATATATTGATAAACAATATAGAATTGATAATGTGGAATCATAATTGTTTAATTATTCTTAATGGGTATAAAATTCATTGGGATATCCATTTATAGTAGATTCCAAAATTTGATCTTTTTTTATGAATTGACTTTTTAGTGTGTTTTTATACTCAGTATGACTATTACTAGACGATAACATCATTATTTTCTTCAAATGAAATTTATTTTACTTTTAATGGTGAATGAAATATTCATACAAGTCATACTATTTTTAATTTGGTAGAGTTAGAGACTTTTTAATTGTAAATAGTACTTCATGGTGTTGTTAAGAAGGATATTACTACCTTTTTCCTATTACTTTTGATCAGTAACTTGTTGTTTTTTATGATGAATTATCAAAAATACATTTTTAGAGAGAGGGGAATTTCATTAGAGAATAATAACCTGGTGTTGAAAATATTTATATCCCTCTATATTAGATGGCTCTAGATGAGTTATAAGAGTTTAAAATTATGCAATGGGATCATGAACTTAAATATTTTATTAGGAAAATAATTTATCCTTAAGGATCATGGATGTTTACCAATAAGGTGAATAATAGTTTATTGTTATATATTGATCATTATAGGTATAATTAGGTAATGATTAATTACTGAGATCCATTTCCTTAGATTCATGATCTATTTAATTAGTTGAGATGATCCCATTTTTTTAAACATTTCTTTTCAGTTAATTTATCATTAAATAAAAGTATGCGGTAAGGATGTAAAGTAAATATGTGAATTATGAATTCATAGTGATATTGTTTAATAAAATAAATCTATATACCTTTTTTAAAGTGTTGATGAATCTTAGATTTTATCAGTATCATGAATTTTATTATCGTGACTATTGATTATATATTTATATATTCATAATCTAATGAGGATCGTGGTGATCGTCCAACTATAGACTTGGTAAAATTACATTCTAAAAGAATTTATTACAATTTATAAAAATACCTCTTATATATTAGACATGAAAATTTACTTGGACATGTTGTATTTGAATCATTTTATTATATTGATCATAAGAAATTGATAGTTTAATATATTAGGTAGTATCCAGAATATCATTGAGATTCTATGTTTTTTGGGGACTCATAGGTTATTATATAGTATCTATTTAGAATATATTTTATTTTGTAGTGATAATGATATCATTGACCAATAATGAGGGGAAGTACCTATGGGATGATATATGTGAGGTGGTATTCCTTGAATTAAATGGTAGATTAACGTCATTATACATTATTGTTTTACTCAAGAAAGTGAAGTGCTATGAGGTTTATTGTGATACCTCATGTTTGTCTATGGGAAGTTTAAGAATACATGATGGGTGAGTTGTGACTTATTTCTCATGATGCCTTAGGCCTCATGAAATTAATTACCTAACTCGTGATATTTAACAAGAGATATTTTCATATGAATTGAACTATTGATAATATTATCAATTTTGGGATATATTTATATATTACATAGACCAGAAGAGTTTAAATTATATTTTCAATTTTTATGATTTTAACCTCACACAAATGATTTTTGAGGATTATCACTAGTTTTTTGACTTTGCTATGGTGTATACTAATGGTAATGAGAGTGTTTTAGTATATTCATTGAGTATGAAATTTTATATTGGGGTTGTTTGGGAATATCGTGTGGAGTTATAATTCATGATTATCTTCCTATAGTATCATATGAATGTTTTTAAAGAGGATTAAATTATTTTTTTATAACCTTATACTATAAAATCATCTTTTTCTGACTAGGTGATGGAGATTTAGAGTTCATGATTGGAGTGATAGGACATTCATTGAAATATATATATATGGAGAAGGTTCCTAGGTCGGCCAAAACTGTATATTATATCATCTAGATGTATGGGTGACTTATGGTTCAATCAAGTATGTGAGAAGAGGTGGTTCCTGATTTTCATATTTCGTATTCCATAGTTAATACTATTATAACCATGATGTACCACGATGATTATTGACATTTTTAGTGTCAAGGGATTAGGATGGATTTATCTAGTTTTCTCTCATGATACCTTACATACTAGTTGGTAATGAATAATTATTAGTGACTAATTAATATATTTTATATTTTCTCATTCTAGTGTTTAAATGGGAATAAATAATTAAATATTTCGTGATGGGTATTCTCGGATCATCTAGATATAGATATGCCACATGGTTCATGGTTGAATGGATTATAAAAGATAATAATTTCTTGATGAACATGGATACATGGATAATTAATGATTTTGTGATTTTTTTATGCATAATATTTGTATACATCCAAAGGTGTCTAGAAGTATTATTTATAAAAGTTATTTGAAATTTAATTCATTATTTTGGAAGTGTTTTTATAAGGATATGAGTAATTTGGTGAAGCTGAGTATAGTTTATCACCAATGTGATAAAATTAAATTTGAGTCCAATATATGGGATTTAATGACGGTTTTACAAGAATGAAATATTAAATTATATGGTGGGTGTAGGGATACTTTTAATATGTCATATTTTATATATAATATAAACTACCAAACATTATTTTGATGAAAACATTCCAAGAACCTTATAAGAGTCAACATAAATACCCTTTATAATGGATGAAGGTGGGAGATTCATTATTTATTAATCTAGTTATTATATTAGAGATTACTGATAATGTTAATATAATCAAGAAAATCAAATATATAGCTTGGATTCAAAAGAAATCCTGGGTGGATAAGAGATGATGAACTACAGAGATCTATCAAGGGGATTATGTGTTCCTTTGAGGTTTATCTAATTTAGTAAATCAAAGGATTGGAATGAAATGTAAATTGGAAACATAGTTTTTAGGGTTATTGTATATTCCTAAGTGAGATAAGTAGGGATTTAATTAATTATACTTGTCTCCATGGTTTTATTTAATTTATGTTTTTCTTCATGTAGCATATCTATGAAGAAACAAATGACATCCATATAATGTGAGTAATTTAAATTATATCGAGGTACAAGTTGATTAATATATCATTTAAAATATAATGTGATGGAATAACATTCCACTCATTCCAGTTAGAAAAAAATATAATTGAGTTTCAGAGGATACATGTGAGTTAGAAGTGAACATGATTTTTTAGTGGGCCGATTTGATCACAATAGGCAGTCACTAACACACCTCATGGACAGTAAATCTTATGGAGGTTAATTTATATTGGATATAATTTTCATATTTGAGTTCCAATTTATTTTCATTATTTTTGGATTTTATTTAACTAAAATTATTTCATTCTTTATTTAGAGGATGCAGGAGAATGAATTTTTGAGATATATTTATCTGTGTGAAATTGGATTCCACTGTTGGAGGCTACAAGGAACCCAATGAGTACTAATGTAATTTCGGTGGTCCATTAAAAAATACTATCATCCCTAAATGACTATTGAGAGGACAATGGTGATCCACTAGGAAACATGTGATCCAATGGGACTCTGGTGATGATAATTGTATTCTGATTGAGGGCTGATTGAATTAATTTTTAATGTGGGTGTATTTCAATCATTCGTGGGCCATGATATAATAATTAACTCTACGAAATAAGGCTTGGATGAATATTAATGTGGACTAAACACTCAAAATCTCTCTCTAATCCAATAATATACTTCTAGTAAATTCTTCTTCTTCTTTTTCTTAATTTAATTTACACACGTTCATTGAATTTTAACCATGTTAGTGAGGAAATCATATCCCCTATGGTTATTTTCATGGGTTATTAGGTTTTGTTTACTATTTTACTTAATAATTATATCTTTCTTATAGTTTGGTTGAATTATTGATCTTTTTAATTTGAGGAATGAATTTGAGTTTAATCATTATGAAGATTATTTATTTACAACTTAATATGCGATATTGACCTTCTTTGAGATTCAAATTTACTCATACTTATGTTTTTGTTTGAAATTTTAATACATGTATTTGACCATTTTCTGAACAGGTGACATTAATTGGGTAATTAATTACAATACCCAGTTTTTTTATTTAATTTTTTAGAAAGATGATTTTATTGATAGAATACAACATACACAACATTATGCTTAAATGAATCGTGAAATAATATTATTAAAATACGAAGGTTATAACTTTTCTATTTATTTGGAATGTATAAATATGAATAACTATGTTATAAAATATATGTAGAATATTTTTCCTTAATAAAATGAATAATCAATCATATAGTTACAATAAATTGGTTGTAAATGATGATAAAATTTTTTGAGGGTAAAAAATATATTTATCCCAAATATTTTTATGTGTGTAATGAATGTCAACCTTAATAGATTATATTAATTAATTTTTATAATTTTTTTAATGAAATAAGTATAATTTATATCCAATTACCTTTGATATAGTTTCCATATCTTGAAATTGTGGGGGATGATCCTTGATCAATGAGGGGAGATCAAATTTAAGGAAATGATGCTTGTAGTGGTGTGTTTACCAAGGGGAATCCTGGATCTAACCTTCCTAGGGCTCAGGAACCACCAGATGATATCTCAATATATGCAGACATTATTGAGAGAAATGGAAGTGACCAAAACCATCCTAGATTTTAAAAATGAATACCAGTAGTGGAGAATGATCCAAAAGACTATGAACCAAGTGGGATACATTGGTATTAGGGAACATGCAAATGGCATGATAATTATAGAAGCACCTGTCGAGATGATACAAGGGGAATAAATACCTTTTAATTATTACACCACATGAAAAAATTACTTCTTAATCCCATGTCTGATAAGCTGTATAAATCCATGTAGTGAAAAAACTCCTCTCTAGCCCTATGAGAAAAATTAACCCTTCATTTTTTCTCCGCAGGGGATTCAAAAATGTTGAAATATCTCCCCATGAACCAGGTAAAAGGACCCATACCAAAAGCTAGAAAATCCTCCCATAGCTCCATTATAGTCTATGGGTCATAACTACCATAAATGAAAGTGGTATAGAAGGAATAGATACTTGTAATGATTTTAAATGACACCATTGGATTAGAAGCTAAAATCAACTCAACCTAGACAAGCTAATTCCCTAATAGACATATATTTGAGTTATTCATATTATCTTTCTTGTAATCATGTATCTTGATCCAGTGAGAAAACTCATATAGTATACTGTTATCCAACATTGCTTCAAGAATACCAATAATAGATATACCAGGTTTTTGAATTTGAGTGGAAATGAAACCCTTCTTTACATGATCCCCTAGGCCATGGCCATTCCATATAAGTAGATAAGTCATTGAAAATAATGATGCATAGCTTTGGGCCCAGGCTACAAGGCCCTAATTGGCTTCCACTGAAAATTCATACTGGGCATTCTAGATTGAGAACATGTGAAAATACCATCAAACAACGCATTGCAGTAATAAGGGCGTGATCCCACCACAGAATGAGACTGGCCTCTTGTTTTCCTTGGGATAGTTTCCATCTCTCCTTTGGATGGAGTAGAAGATACATGTGCAAGAGGAATAGGGGGAAGCGTACCTAATAAATGTGGTTTGAAAGAGGGATCACACGGGGTTCCATACACAAGGCAAGAATAATAGGACGATGAACCAAGGAGGAATGAGGCAACATCACAGTACATGGGACATTAAAGAGGGGAGGATTCAAGAGAAACTCATGGAGAGAAGGACCTAGCTCCCAAAATGTATAAATAAGAGGGGAAGGATGCACACAACATCCTTACACTACGTGGAACCTAAAAGCAAGAAAAGATCCTTTGGAGAAACATGGAGAACAGTTTAAGATGATACTATCACTAGAATGAGATCAAGGGTGAGGTAGAAAGCACCATCCTGACCCATTAGATCTAGATAAGAGGGAACCATCAGAGGGGTCAACACTAGGTCTTCCAAAATAGAGGGGTAATTAGCGTTAGAATGTGTGAATGGAGGGGAATTTGTCCACTACGTTGGGGGGGGGGGGGGGTTGGAGGGTCAGCAAGGATGTGATTTATAGGATAGAATCATGCTTTTGACAGACCATTGAGGAGTGTCCTTACAACTTCCTATAAGAGTAAAACCTAGGTGGCGATGAATTATCCAGAATCTTATTCCAAATGAAGGCGTCTTTCACTCTAAGGAAAATATGGTCTAGTAGAGGTTGATTGATACCCACATCAATGTGTAAATATACAGTGGAATATTCTCCATGGTTGAGGGTTCTATCGTCTGCACACAAGAATGGACTGAGAGAGTCACTATTATCCTGTAGAAAAGATTCATTTTGAAAATGGATTGGCAGACCTAGAAAAAATATCCATACCTCTTCCAAAGGGGAATCCAAGACAGGGTGCCACTCCATATCCCATCAGGATAGAGAGAAGCACCAATAAACCAATGAATGAGGTTACTATATTCAATCTAACACAAAATCCTCCCATGAGTGGAGGGAAACAAAAAAGGATAGGAAATTTAGGGAAGAGATCCACGAAGATGAATCCTTCCCCCATGAATCCACAAAACACCTGAAAAAGGAAATAGGAGACTCCTCTACACTAAAATGTTCTATGGGCATCCATTTTAGAAGATCTGAGTCTTCTTCAAAGGTAGGGAGAGGAACCCCGTCCACCAGCCATCCATAGACATTGGCCACCCAAGGGACCATCGACGAGATCTGTGGAAACCACTATGTTACCACACTCTCTGAATAATGACATTGAATAGATTTAGAGGAGGCTCTCTTAAAAATATTTGGACAAGGAGAGAAACTGTGAGTGGGAGTAGACTTAGAAAGGGCATACATCATCGGAGGAAGAGGAGCTCTTCCTGGTTGGACTGATGGAACAATAACGGTGGCAATGTCAGCCCCATTATCATGTGAAACTTCTCTTACAAGGTTTTGGCCAAATTCATCAATTGGAGACTGTCATCCTTCCTTATTCATTGGATAGCTATGACAAGACACAACTTAGTGAAGGGAGGGATGATTCAAGGTGGTATATCCTTGACCTTAAATTTTGTTAGAAACATAAAAAAACAAGGTCAGTGGTTCAAATGTGATTGTTAAATGTGATATGGACAAGGCATATGATCAGGTAGAATGGAACTTCATCATTAGGGTTCTTTCAAGAGTGGGTTTCTACTCTCAGTACACTGACCACATATTTAAAAGTCTGAGATCATCTTTTTCAGTAGTTTCTTTTTCAATGAATGCCTATGGTTTTTTCAAGACAAATGGTGGGTTATGATAGGGGGTTCCACTGTCCCTATACATCTTCATTTTATTCAAGGATACTTTTAGCAGAAATATCATAAGGAGATTAATAAGAAGTGACTCCTTACCCTACCGGTGTAAGACTCTATCCATTACCATATCTCATATAATGTTTTCCAATGTCAGTATTAATATCTTGAATTCTAGAAATAGATAAGCTAAGAGTATGTGGAGGGTCCTGGAATGCTACTGCAAATTGAGTGGTCAGGTCATTATTAGGGAGAATACCAGTGTATAAATATCTCATTAGTTCTCGGCCAGATGATCAATTGAACTGTGTTCCATTTTGGGTATCCAAAAGAATATCTTCCAATGATTTACCTTGTAATTATGGTTTCCCCATGCAGGATTTTCCCACAGAATTCATGAAATTTATGGTAAGATTTAGGGTGGAGTCACTAATTAGAAGATCAATTTTTATCTTTCAGGTGGTGGATCATTCTTGTCAATAGTGCACTTTCATCCTTCCCGATTCATGCTCTATCATCTATCATGGTTCCAAAATAAGTTCTAGCTATGATCGATGGGATTATCAGGAAATTCATATGGGACACCAATGTTGATGGGAAATATATTTGGGAATCTTGGAAGAAGGGTTCACTAGTCCACTTAGGCAAGGGAATAAATGTTAGAAACGTTCAAGATACCCTACATGGAATGCATGTGAAGATTTCTTGGGATTTAATGGAGGGTACATCACTTTTGGGGCATTCGATGTAAGCTTTTAGTCAGAGAATAAGGGAGTATATATGAGTATCTTTTTGGAATGTGCGGAAGCCTCATTTTTTCTAGTCTCTATGGCCATAACCACTGGATTATGGGTAGGGGTGAGATATCTTTCTGGTTCCACAATTGGTTGGGAATGGATCTTGGGTTCCTAGCGTGTCCTACTATGGAAATAAACTTCAGACAGGAATAACCGTATCCTAAAATTATTAATGCTATTTTGGACCCTAATCAACATGCAATTTATGACCTCATTGATCTCAATGATGACCCAGACCATTTTATTTTTACTAGTTCTTCCACCATCATGTTCTCAATGAAGGATTATTGAAAGAAACTCACTCCCTAAAATATATTGGATCCTTAGGAAGATATATTATGGTGCAATAGGGTTAAAAATGATCAATTTTATAGAGTGTAGAATAGGTAATCATGCCCAGTCCATGGATGGAAATGTCAAGTGTCTTGACATCACTTTGGCTTCTAGTTGTGCATGTTGTATGAATTGGTAGAATAATAGTTTAGATCACCTATTATTCTAAAGGGATTTGTCATCTAGTGTTTGGTATTCCTTTTAATTTTTATTCTAATTCACTACAACAACAACTAGGACATGCCTTTTCTCAACAGATGGTTTCAAGGAGTAGATCATGTTGGCCCTAAGGGGAAGACCATGGAATTGGTTATTCTTGTAGGCTCTGGGGTTTGTGGAAGGTGAGAAATAATGTTTGGTTCAAGGGAGATGTGTGTTCCAGGAGGAATCTCATTTATAGAATTAAAAAACTTCTCTTGGATTTGACACGGTCTATGAATAACTTGAAAGATGCTCGCTCCCTAAGACCGCTTATTGGATTGCACTTACCACACTCAATTTTTATGGTGGATCAAATTTATTACGTGCACTATAGTCCTACAGCATCAATCTATAAAATTAATATTGATAGTTCATTGTCCATATGCTTCATTCATGGTGGTGGCACGCTTTGTGACCAAAATGGTGATTTCATCTTTTCCTTCTCGACATGCTTCATGGTAGGTGACTCCCTCCAGGTTGAGGCACTAGCAATGATTTGCGTCTTCTTTTATGTAAGAAATTGGAGGTTAGTATGAGGGAGGTTTAAATTGACTATCTAGTTCTCTATAATTCCATGAAGAACATCTTCTATACCCTTATTCTATTGAATAAATCCCATGAAGGTGCATGAAATTCATGTAAAAAAATGAAGGTTCTTCATACATAAAGAGAAGGAAAAAAATTTGTAGATTATCTTACATCCACTCATGATATAGAATGAAACATTACTCATTACCCTACCATGTATAATCATCCACATGAGGTGGTGAAATTGATCATAGGTGACACTATCGGGCTCCATCATTTTAGGCCTCCCTAATCTCTTCACGTTCTTATTCCCTGGACATGTGGATTTTATTTTATAGTTTTTCTTGAATCTTAATTTAATAAATAAATATTATTAGTATTTTTATATCGAATTTAATGAATTATCATTCATTTCATTATGTTTATCAGTCAATTAATGAAATAAAGGTCATTGTATGCTTTAATAATACATTTTCATTGAAAATTGTTTTTATTTCATTATATATATATATTATAATTAATTTCTAAAAATTATGTAAATTTTATTTGAAAAAATATATACCATTTTTAAAATAATCATGTGATAATATTTTTAGGATTGATTTTGTATATGTTTCTAAAAATATATATTTTTCAGTGAATAGTTAAAATGCCAAAATTTTCAAAACTGCCAAT
The DNA here is from genome assembly GCA_963277665.1 of Viscum album. Lineage (NCBI taxonomy): Eukaryota > Viridiplantae > Streptophyta > Magnoliopsida > Santalales > Viscaceae > Viscum > Viscum album. Next base: position 1,572,113,936 of record OY728126.1, read on the forward strand.
TATTTTATTTAAATAAAATAATATATAAGTACCATTATCTTATTAATTTGATATTAAATTAATATAATAATAATTTAAATATAAATAATATAACTAATTATATGATAATCAACATTATACATGATTTTAATATAAGTTCATTTTTGGCGTAAACCACATTTATCTAAAAACTATTTTTTGTTGATTTTTATGAATTTATATTAAATATGACTTATATCACTTATATAATAATAATATTAAAATTTTTTAAATATTGGGAATCAAGAAGTCAAATTTTTTAAAAAAAATTAACTTTTATTTTTGGTCATTATGGATAGAAACCATGGTAATGATTTTTCACCATGGTAAGGGTAAACATGTTAATTAAGGTTAAAACTGTATGATAGGGTCTCAAAATCTACCCAAATCATGACTAAATTTATTTTTTGATATTTATTCTACCATGTACATACTGAATTCTAATATATGACTTTTTTATTTCATTTGACAATGACAATGACATTTATATTACTTTAAGAAAAGGATAAATATAAAATGTAACTCTCTCTGTTTTACTTTGTATTATATGTTTTTATAGGGATAACATAAGTTATGAATGAATATAAAAGGTTTCTTTAGCATAAATAAATTTTTATTATGTTAATTTTTTTTATTTTTTGTGATGGCATAATTAAATTAAATTATTATGTAATGCTAACTCAGTGCAGGTTAAAATAGTAGGGATATTATAGTAAATGAATTTAAAATAACTAAAAGAAATATGTGTTGAATTAATTATGGTGTAATTATAATTATATTTTTAATATTAATATATAATTTTTTTTAAAATAATTTATATTTTAAATATAAATTTATATTCAATACTTGAATGTTAAATTAGTTGAATATTCCAAAAAAATAAAGGACATTTTATGTTAAATATTATTTTATTTAATAATTTAAAAATAAAAAATTTTGAAATTGGAAATTTTGGATGGGAAATTGTCTATGATTTCAGATATTAATTTTTTTGTGCCACTTTCCACCTTAGAAGTAAATTTATAACCCTTAAAGGAAAAAATGTTTTACCACGATTAATGTTAAACAAGGTTAGTGAAGCGATTAAACGAAAAGATGTGGTTTATAATGACATAAAAAAATATCTACTTTTGATTGGATGATAAAAATTTGATATTATACTCCTTTTATTCTAATAAATGGTCATTTGGAATCATTTTACATGAGAAATACATTCATTTTAAATAATTATTTCATGTAATTCCATTTGTATCCTATCCCTACATATAAATGGAAACCTCATTTGCTTCTTTATTCAAAATGATATAGCCTTATATCTTATCCAATAACTTACCAGATAACTTCCTATATTTATTAACCATGTCTTAGAGAATCTATTATTACCTTAAAACCATTATAATAAGGACTATTGTGTAATGAAAAGGTGGTATCCCGAAGAAAATGTATTTATCATACTCAAATTCTTCAATGTTTATTTCCTCTATTTCTTATAAATATGTTATATCCATTTAATAATGTTTCATATAGTAACATAAATATAGTGATATTTTATTTTGATTATCGTTTAATAATTTTTCACCTTTTTTCCAAAATGTAAAATTTAAGTGTCACACATGTGTAAGGGTGTGTTACCACCTCCACATAGTGCCATGATTTATTTTCATTATCCATATTTCATGGTTGGTTCTTGTGATGCATTTTATGTTAATATATGATATTTATGAAATAATTATGCTTATATAATTATAATATATTATCTACTATCTCACCTTCCCATGTGTTAGAAGATAATAATGTTTCTTACACGTATGTGTGAATTACCACCTCAACGATGTAATGTGATTCGTTTTTTTCATCTCTGTGTGTAAATGGTTATAAAAGTGTATATAATGAATAAATATGCCACTTTTTCATGATTAATATTCTAGATATTATGGAACCATGATTAATATATAATGAATAACTTTTCATAATTGAAACATGCATAAAAAATGAAACAATTAACAATTGGAACAATGATTTTAAAAAAGTATTGTTTATAAAAAAGTTGGAAGATGTTATAAGTAAATAATATATGGTATGATAAGAATTTATTTGATTCTAGTAAAGAAATATATTAAATCTAAATTTATTATAAAATATGTTAGTGTTGGTCCTAGAATGATGGTAAAATGGCATTGGGGCGGGGGGTGGGTGGGTGAAGATGTTATTATAAATAAAAATGATTAAAGTAAACATAAAATTCAAAATAAAATAAAACATATATATTATTAATAGATAATGAAATAAATTAAATATTTATTAATAAAATATTATTAAAGTTAATTAATTAATTAAAAACCATTTAATGTGGATGTATTGAATTTATATACTTTATGCTTATCCAGACTTGTTGATGCATTTCATGTAGCAGTCTGGAATTACATCTAGTGGACTATAATTGATACCTATCAGGGCACTCCATGGGCGGATACACCCCCTGGGAAGGACACACCACCATCCCCAATGGCAACCATTTCCACATGAAGCCCTTGGGTGGAGAGCCATGCTTCGTCCAATGCTCACATGTTAGAGTTCCCAAGGATCAGATTCATTCTTACCTCCTTTGCCTCTGATACCAACTGTAGAGACCCAAATCGTGACATACATATACATTACTTTACTTTTAAAGAATATCTAATACAAAAAAAAACAGAAACCAAAGGACCCTAATAGTTTAGCATCTTTGGAAAGTCGGAATATAATCTTCTAATCGTGGTGAATGATCTTCAACATCTCCCATAAAGATCTTCCCCTTTTGTTTTCTTACCTAAAACCATTATTTATATCCTAGGGAAAAGAAAAAATATAAAGGGTGAGCTCAAATTCTCAATAAGGGAAAGCATGTAGAAAATATAACAAACCCTATACATTTGAACATAAAAACCTGAACATAATGTTTAAACATCAAAATCTTGAGCAATGACATAAAACATGGCAGTACGTAGGGCATAAATCATAATGGATCATCAATCAAGATAAAATAGAATGGAAATAAAACATGTAATTATGGAAAAACATTAAGCACATGATATGATTTCCTTAGTAGCCAAGGCATTGCTGCATATACCATCATAGTGGACAAAGTCCCTTTATGAATCGAGTTCACTCCTCGTTCTAGTCCTGTATTACTAAACCGGATTAACATACCGTTCCATCCATGTTTATCTCATGAGATATAAATCTGTACCCAATGCATTTGAGGGAGATATAGGCTCCAACCATCTCATAATGAAATCATTCTTTCATGTGCCACAAAATCATAAATCATATATCATAGCATAACCCATGTAATAGAATGGGATTCTTAAACATCATGCCATCATAACATAATCCATATAAAAAAATGGATATCATTTCATCATAAGAATAATAATTCCATGTAAATAATGGAGACATTATACTTTAAACATAAACATATTATATAATTTCATTTTTAGATGGAAAATAGTTTTGATAAAACACTTGAAATGAATTATTGAGGAAAATATCCTTTCTTCTTCAAAATCATTTTATTTTCACAAAATTCAATTCAATATTAAAATAAAAGGGTTTTGTTTAATGTAATCATGCAATCTTATAGAAGATGATTCATTAAAATGAGGTGTTAGGAAACCGTAAAAATCCATTCACGCCGTATAAGTTAAAAATAACATTATCCTCGTACTTTTGTTGGAAAAGTCAAAATGTTCCTAAACAGAAGTAAGATTCCTATCATAACATGTTCTAAAATTAAAAAATTGGTAAAAGGGCAACTAAAAATACATGAAAACATTTTTAGAAAACAAGGACATGGATGATAACAAAAACCCCAATAAATACTTACAAATAAATAATCTCGGATAAGAGCGAGATTGGAAAAGTTATCCCTTACCTTATGTCTGAAATGATTCATATGTATCTGAACCTCCAGTATAATTTTTTAAATAATGTCATTTACTTATTAAATAATCATATTCATTGTTATGATATCATATATTCTTCACTTATGACTTTATATTACTCGTTCTATTGTAAATTCCATGTTAAAGCAGCGTTTTGGGTAAAACGTTTTATTTTTCGTACGTGTTTGGACTTGTTGTTATTGATATTATTATTACTTATATCATGATTTAATTAATTACAGAATTTAAATCATGATTTGTATATCATATATATTTATTATATATATATATAATAGATATATAAATGAAATGAAATACACCGTTCATGGAGACGGTAGGCCGTACGTACGCATGAACGCTGTTTTCTTTTCCTTATAGACCTGAATGGAAGTAAGTAGATGATATATATATATATATATATATGTATACATAAATCCAGTAGCTTAATTATGTAATATATTTCATTATTATTCATTATATATAATTTATAATCATTATTGAATGTTTAATTGTGGAAAATGAATTTCATTGCGTTCATGGAGACAGTAGTCCGTACGTACGCATGAGTGATGATATCATTCCCATGATCCTGGAATTGTATTGATGTGTATGTATAATATTTAAGAATAAATATCACTTTACAATAATCATATATTGTTATTTATTTACACCATTATACCCATCCAAGTAAGGTGGTGGTCGAAAACAGATTACACCATGGCGTGGAGACGATATTCTGTACGTATGCACGCACGGTGATTTTGTTTTCTGTAGGATGGATAGATGTTGAAATAGGATTGTTTCATATTTATAATAAAATATAAGCATATAATTAATACTTATGTTATTAATTTATAATGATACAACTAAAGAATAATATGTAGAAGAAGAAAGAAACTCGAGATAATCGGTAGAGGAGATTACCTCTTCTTCGACGCACCTCATTTAAGCTTCTTTTTAGGGCACTAGAGTTGGACTTTTGAGAAGACCAGAACCTCCAAAATGTTGATAGGGACGTGTAGAAGAGAAATGGTCAAGGTTTGGCCAAGCTTCAACGCTCAAAATCGTGTGAAGAAAAGAGGGAAGGGGTGCCCTTTTTATAAGGGAGGAGAGGGGCACCTTTGGAAAAACCTAAAATATTAATTTATTATAAAGTCATATTCTGTTTTCAATAGCTAAAAATTAATTTATTTAGAATATAAGGTGTGTATGGGTCTAAAGTTTTTAAACCAATAGGTTTTAAACAAGTTTAGGTTACTATTGTAACCATATCATTAAGATTTAACTCTATGTTAAATAATTTAACTTTTACCGTGTCTTCCTATTTTCTTACATTATATGTTTAATAAACTTACTATAACAAGCCAAAAGAACCCCTAGTGGTTCATTATTTATATATATAACCTTATATAAGTCATTTAGGAGAACCATAGATTTTTAGGATTAAAATAACAATTAATAATATAATATTTGTTTTAAAAACTATTTTATGTCAATTTTGACAATATTTGGTATCTAATTTTTGTGAAAATCATAACAACATGTTTAGTTAGAAAAACGTTAATTAAATAAATAATAACATGTCATATTAGCATATAAAATTAGTATAATTCATAAAAATTCTCAAATTACATTTATTTGGGTATTTATAATATCAATTATTTTAATTTTTCTTTATTTAGGTAATTACTACATCACTATTGTGTCATAAATAAATTAAATTATTTAATATCTAAAAATTATAAATAAAATACCATTAGGTAGAAAATATTTTTATCTTTCTAATAAATATTTATTTTCTAATTTATCTTATTTATAACCCTATATTAAAACTATTTTAGTTATTAATAATTGATTTTAACTATTTTAACTCTTTTTTAAATAAAATAATAATAAATGTCCTAATCTAATTCAAGTGGACCTAAATGATAATATTATATTCCTAAAGATGTTTTTGGTCGAATTATACTTATAAAATTGAATTAAGACATGTGTTAGGGTAATAATAATATCATTTTTACCCTTAATTACCCTATCTACTTTTAACCGTGGTAAATAAAAGTAAAAAGTTACTATTCACCAAAAAATATTTTTATCTTATTCAACCAAATTTTACTCCTTGATATTAACCATGTCTCTCAGATTTTCAATATTCCACTCACAGAAGTGGAAAAAAAAATTTATGTACATTTTCAAATTCTCCCAGAAGGTAGGTAAAAGACGGTGGAAAGTTCAATAAAATTTTTATATATCTAAATTATTATAAAATGAATCCAATGAATCACATTGAACTTATATAGATATTATGTATCATTTTTTTCCTAAAACAAATTTAAATAAAATAAATAATTATTTAAATGAAAAAGTCGTTTTTTAAATAGTAACCCAATGTTTACACAATTCATCAAAAATTGAAAGATTTTAGAAAAATACCAAAAATTCATCCTAGGCTAATTTCGATATTCCGAATCCAAAAATGAAGTCCATTTTGAAAGATAAAATTTATAAAATTTCAAAAATTTGGTGTTACTATTCATAACGTGTCACGACCCGCCCTCGGGGTCCGTGCCGTGACTACCCCAAGCCCGCCTTCCATAGGCCAGGGGCTGGCGACTAGCACCAAGGCGTAAATCCCAGTAAAAAGGGAAGGCATTGCCTTTTAAAAGTAATACAAACACCACAGAGTAAGCAAGCGGAAAGTAAACACTAAACAAAAGCAGAGTACTACTGAAAGTGCGGAAAAGTAAATGGGCCAGTATACAAACCCAAACTGAAAGTAAAGTACAACTCGAAAGGGGAAACAACAACTGAAAAGTATAAGCCGCTACTCCAAGCTGTCCACAGGAAATCCCACCTGAAGGGTGGGTACAGATAGCTCCTCTGATCCACGGGTCCCGCCGTCCGCTCCGTGCACGTCCTGCCCAGTGGTCCACCTCCGGGTACCGTCCCGCTCTACAAGCCTCAGCTAAGGTCAACGCTGTCCGTCGTCTGCAACCAACACAACGTAGTGCGGGCGAAGCCCATGCAGGGGTGAGTATAAGCTACTCAGTAGGGACCCCGAGACCCCTGAAGGTCTCTCAAATCCACAAAGGATAAACCACGAATAAAAGTACAATCACGAAGTAACAACCGACACTGCTTAGGTATATGCCCATACACATACCTAAGTCATCAATTAAAATATGCTCCAACCTCCGAGCCCAAGTACAACTCAGTCCACGCAGGAAAGTATACATATTCCACATAGGAAAGCAAAACATAATCCACACAGGATTGCACAACACAATCCACACAGGAAAGCAACAGGATTCAGCTCAACCAGGATTTTCATTAACGAAACCGTAACTGTTGAAGAGTCCCATCTCTGAAGTGTACAGTGGTCCTGTCACGACTCTGAGGTACTGCTCACTAACCTAAGACTGCTGAAGTACTCCTCCTGTCGAGTACCGCGGGTCTGCTGCCAACTACCGGGCGCTCCGTCCGCTGAGGGTCTGCTGCCAAATACCGGGCGCTCACGCAGATAGCCTACAGAGGTACTCCTCCAGTCGAGTACCGCGGGTCTGCTGCCAACTACCAGGCGCTCCGTCCGCCGTGGGTCTGCCGCCGAATACCGGGCGCTCCGTCCACTGGGCTAGTCGACTCACTCCAAGTTGAGTCGGTCGAGCAGTCTTCAGGTCTCAGCCGGTTTCACGGTCTCCGTACTCTGTACGCTCGTCTCCAGTATCGCAGGTCTGCCGCTACAACCGAGCGCTCCACTGCCAAGGATATGCTGCTACAACCAAGCGCTCCACCGCCCAAGGTAAACAGAAGATTCATCTCACACAAGTTCGGAAGCACTGTTCCACGTAGGATCGCTGAGTGCTGTAGTCGTCGTCGTCGAATCCACACAGGATCTCTGTACTGTCGTCGTCGAATCCACACAGGATCTCTGTACTGTCGTCGTCGCAGTCACAGTAGCAGTCGTAGCAGTCGCAGCCAGCACTAGGGTTTCCACACACAGCAAGCTCGTTCGGAGGGTCCGCTCCACGAGCCGAGAGGTTGATACATCAACTGTCACGAATACCAGAGTTGATGTATCCAAAAGTTCCATATCGTCAACAGGAACTCAACGCAACAGACGGCGCGTCGATCGGACGCCCGGTCTGAGAGTTATTGGCATTTTCGTCTCCGGGGCCCAGTTGGTTTTTAAGGCAAAACCAACCCGACCGTACTCCACCTGCGTCCAAACCTCAGGCGGAGTATGTCAAAAGATTCGTCTCACTAAGAGGGACACAACACAGCTGACGGCACGTCAATCGGACGTCCGTAGCTCAAGATATGAGCGTTTCCGCTCCGAAGGCCCGGTTGGTTTCGTGAACGAACCAACCCGGCCGAACTCAAAGTAAACCGAAACCTTGAGTGAAATATACCGAAATGACCGTCTCGATCCAAGGATCGTGTTGCCGCAGACGGTTCGTCATTCGGAGGTCCGAGGCTCAAGATATGGCCCAAAAACCGATTCTGGTTCGAAACGGGGGGGGGGGGGGGTCCGGGTCCGGGCCGACCCGGCCCGACCCCCCCCCCCCCCCCCCCCCCCCGGGGCGGCGCGGCGGCCGGGCGGCGCGGCGGGCCGCGGCGGCCTGGCGCCGCGAGGGGCCGCACGCGGGGGCTAAGCCCCCGCTGATTGAAGCGGCGCGGCCTATGTGCCGCGCCTTTGCAACAAACGGCCCCCACGTGGGGGCCAGTTTAAATAAAAGAACCGGGGGGCTGCTGCCCCCCTTTCATGGAACCGCCCCCCTCTTAAAGAGTGGGGTTTTACATGCTAGCCGGGGGATTAATTCCCCCGGTTTAATGCCTTCCGGGCGGCCAGCTGGCCGGCCGATTTTCTCCAACGGGACCGGAAATTCCGGTCCCCCCTTCGTCTTCCGACGCCGGCGGCCCGACCGCCGGTCTTCTCTTCCGCCGCGGCCCAGAACCGGCCGCGGTCTCCTCGTCCCACCGCGGCCCGGAACTGGCCGCGATGTTCGTCGTCCGGCGCGGTGCGACGGCACCGCGCCCCTTTCGCCGTGCCTTGATTCCTTTCAACGCGGCACGACGGCGTCGCGTTCTTGAAGATTCTACCTCGGCGTAGCGCGACGGCGCCGCGTAAAATAAAAGCACGGTTATCCGCGTGGTGCGACGACACCACGCCACTTGCTTCCACCCGCAAGAATAAACAAGAACGATGGAGGGGGGTTCGGCCGTGTTCGTGCGGTCCGGCCCCCTCACGTTAAAATAATAACGCAACTTAAATAATTCAAGCCACACGTTAGACTTTCTATTCACGATCAAGAATAAAAAAAAGGAAACCAAAAAGAAATCAACAACCCCTACCTCGGGTATAAGGTTCGAAGATTGTGAACGTTCCGCGGAAGACGACGTCGCGGAGGTCGGGCGTCGCGGTAGCCGTTCGTCAAATCCGATGACGAAGGGATGCGTTCGAAGAGACACGTCGTTGGCGAAACTTGTACGCCGACGAAGGTTGTCCGAGGAAGAAGTGGCGTCCCCTTCGTTGACACGGTAAACGAAGAATGGAGGTGCGGCGTTCTTCGTCGGAGCTTGAGCGTTCTTCGTCAAGATGATCGTTCTTCGAGTTCTTCGTCAGAGTTGAAGAAGAAGAAGAGCTCTCCACCTCTCAAGAAGACAAACAAATAACCCCAAAATAAAATAAGACAACAACTTATTTTATTATTACATAACACAATAGAATTTCAAAAGTTTGAAATTCAAAAGGATTAACTCCCATAATTAAATAAGTAACTCAAGTCAATAAATGAGGCGTTAAGGGAGTTGGGAGAATTTGAAAGGATTAGGGGTTCGTGTGGGCCCCACCACACTTAATCCTCCCAAGGGAGGTTAAGTGGGTGTGGGTCCCACTTCCAACCCCCTTTGGTAGGTTTTATCAAGTTATAATAAAATTTGTTCTACACAAATTTTATTTAACTCAAACTAAAAACCCCAAAATTAACTTTCAACCCGCAACAAACGAAACTCCCGAAAAGGTCTCTTTAAGCGAATATCGGCGCTGCGAGTTCATCGGTGCCCTCAGATTTCAATTCCGAGCACCGGATCAAAAGTTAGGAATTCCCGCTCGTTCGTTCACTGAACGTACCCGAGCCAAACTTCGGAAATTAATTCCGGGCACTCCGGGCCTCGGAATCAGGTGCCGTCTGAAACCGCGCTCTTGTAAAATTATAAAGAAAATTAAGAAAAAATTTTCCTTGAATTTTACGGGTCTTTACATTACTCCCACCTCAGGGCTTTACGTCCCCGTAAAGATACATCAAAAACTAGGGAAACAAATGAGGGTACTGAGCACGCATCTGAGCCTCCCGCTCCCATGTGCTCTCCTGGAGATTCCCGTGCTGCCATCTGATGCGCACAAGAGGAATCGATCGCCCACGCAGGACCCAAACCTGTCGATCCTCTATCACCACCGGGACCTCCGTAAAAGTCGCCCCATCGTCAACGTCAAGCTCCCCATGATCAATGATGTGCGTCGGGTCGTGCACGTATCTCCTTAGCTGGGATACGTGGAAGACGTCGTGCACCCGGTGCAACTGAGGTGGTAGAGCCAGGCGATAAGCCACCTCGCCAACCCTGCTGAGGACCTGGAAGGGTCCGATGAAGCGCGGAGATAACTTGCCGCCTCGGCCAAATCTCCGAATACCACGTCGAGGTGAGACCCGCAAGAAGACGTGGTCGCCATCCTCGAACTCCAGTGGCCTCCGCCTGCTGTCAGCATATGACTTCTGCCGGCTCTGAGCTGTCCTCATCCGCTCCTGGATGACCTGGACCTTCTCTGTCGTGGCCTGGACCATCTCCGGTCCCATCAGAGCTGCAAGATTTCTTCTTTGCCGATAAGAGAAATCTGGTCCCATCCCCTGGATGAACCACAATCTTTGCCTAAAACAGTCAATCCTAACATGGATGATACTAATACATACCAAGGATGACGTCGTAAGGCCTCGATGCTACTACTAAGAGATTCAACCGTTACTCTCGCCTCGGGTTGATTCACACTGTCGGCATCAGTGTGTGGTAACTGGGTCTCCTCCAGTTGATGTCTCACAAGTGAGGGTCAAGTCAACAGCCAAAACTGGAACCTCTTAGTAACATCACGAAAGAGGACAGGAACGAAAATATCACAAAGGTATGCGTCTTTTATTATTGCAGCTCATAATACAAGACGCTACAGAAAAGCAACAAGGAACCAGAAGTACAAAGGATGTATCCACTAGTTCTGCTCCTGTCCATCGGCTCCCAGAGCTCCATGATCGAAGGCCTCGGCTGCCTGAAGCTGAGCTCTCCCCTGCGGTCGGGGTGGACCTCCTGGTGGTGGTGGTGGTAGAACCTCAAAGCGTCGTCCACCACCTGCTGCTCGGCCAGCTCCTCTGCCTCGTCCGCCTCCTCCCTGCGGACCGCCACGGTCGAACCTCTGCCTCTGCCTGGGAGGTTCTTCACTTAACTGCTGATCATCAGCATGGCGGGTCTGACAGTCACGAGCCATGTGACCAATCCCGCCACAGGAGTAACACTGCCCACTCTCGGCACGCCTGACTCTGACTCCACCCCGGCTTCCCCGCACAACTGAGCCTGAGTCGTGCAGTCGGCCACTGGTAGGTCTGGTCTGCCTGGAACCCTGAGTCATCCGTCGGCTATCTGCTGCAGATGACTCTGCCACGTGCCGCCCTGCGGTGGGTCGCTGTGCTGGTGTAGACTCAGCAAGGAAGCTCTCGATCAGAAGGGCCCGCTCTAGTACTCCTGTCTGAGTCGGTATGCTGAGGGAGATCAGTGATGCCCTGATCTCGTGTCTCAAACCCTGCTCGAAGGTCCGGGCCCGGAAGAATGGGTCCCGTACCATGTCGGTCGAGTAGCGCGAGAGATCGGTAAATCTCGCCGAGTACTGAGCGACCGTCATGCTGCCCTGCCGCAGCTGAAGAAGCTCCTGGATACGCACCGCACGAAGGGTGGCTGGGACGAACTCCGAGCGGAAGAGGCTCTCAAAGTCCGTCCAAAGTAGAGATGCCTCATCGTGCACCTGGAGCATCAAGCTCCACCATCGTCCTGCTGCTGCGTGTAGTAGGCTCGCAGCGAGGATCACCATGAGGTCTGCTGGTTTCCTCACTAGCCTAAACACTCGAACCACTGCCTCCAGCCAGTCCTCTGCTGCCTGGGGATCCGTCTCCCCACGAAACCTGGGCGGTCGCTGGCGCTGAAACTCATGCAGTGCGCTGAGGCGACGTGCATCGTCAGTGGCTCCTGCTGGAAGCATCGGGGGCTCGGCAGGTAGAGCTACCGCCGGTGCTACTACTGGAAAAGGGCCCTGCACCGAGGCCTCGTCGCTCAGTGGGCTGTCGTCACGCTCGACTCTCGGAACCCTAGATGGCTGCCGTCGTGAGGCCATCCTGAAAAGGAAACAGGTGCGCCATGGTCAGAACAGTATACCTGGTGAGCTGATATAAGTAATCACAAAGAAAACTTTGAAACACACACGCAATCAATGTTTTCGTTCATTAAGTCGGAAATCAGAAGTCAGGGTCCTGGTGTACGGATACGTCGGCCGCCGCACCAACACTGGACTCCCTGGACTGATAACCACACTCAATACGCTAAACATTATTGCTTCACAAAGAAAAGATCGGAGTTCGCGGTAGAACCGAACTCCTCTGATACCAATTTGTCACGACCCGCCCTCGGGGTCCGTGCCGTGACTACCCCAAGCCCGCCTTCCATAGGCCAGGGGCTGGCGACTAGCACCAAGGCATAAATCCCAGTAAAAAGGGAAGGCATTGCCTTTGAAAAGTAATACAAACACCACAGAGTAAGCAAGCGGAAAGTAAACACTAAACAAAAGCAGAGTACTACTGAAAGTGCGGAAAAGTAAATGGGCCAGTATACAAACCCAAACTGAAAGTAAAGTACAACTCGAAAGGGGAAACAGCAACTGAAAAGTATAAGTCGCTACTCCGAGCTGTCCACAGGAAATCCCACCTGAAGGGTGGGTACAGATAGCTCCTCTGATCCACGAGTCCCGCCGTCCGCTCCGTGTACGTCCCGCCCAGTGGTCCACCTCCGGGTACCGTCCCGCTCTACAAGCCTCAGCTAAGGTCAACGCTGTCCGTCGTCTGCAACCAACACAACGTAGTGCGGGCGAAGCCCGTGCAGGGGTGAGTATAAGCTACTCAGTAGGGACCCCGAGACCCCTGAAGGTCTCTCAAATCCACAAAGGATAAACCACGAAGAAAAGTACAATCACAAAGTAACAACCGACACTGCTTAGGTATATGCCCATACATATACCTAAGTCATCAATTAAAATACGCTCCAACCTCCGAGCCCAAGTACAACTCAGTCCACGCAGGAAATTATACGTATTCCACATAGGAAAGCAAAACATAATCCACACAGGATTGCACAACACAATCCACACAGGAAAGCAACAGGATTCAGCTCAACCAGGATTTTCATTAACGAAACCGTAACTGTTGAAGAGTCCCATCTCTGAAGTGTACAGTGGTCCTGTCACGACTCTGAGGTACTGCTCACTAACCTAAGACTGCTGAAGTACTCCTCCTGTCGAGTACCGCGGGTCTGCTGCCAACTACCGGGCGCTCCGTCCGCTGAGGGTCTGCTGCCAAATACCGAGCGCTCACCCAGATAGCCTACAGAGGTACTCCTCCAGTCGAGTACCGCGAGTCTGCTGCCAACTACCACGCGCTCCGTCCGCTGTGGGTCTGCCGCCGAATACCGGGCGCTCCGTCCACTGGGCTAGTCGACTCACTCCAAGTTGAGTCGGTCGAGCAGTCTTCAGGTCTCAGCCGGTTTCATGGTCTCCGTAATCTGTACGCTCGTCTCCAGTATCGCAGGTCTGCCGCTACAACCGAGCGCTCCACTGCCAAGGATATGCTGCTACAACCAAGCGCTCCACCGCCCAAGGTAAACAGAAGATTCATCTCACACAAGTTCGGAAGCACTGTTCCACGTAGGATCGCTGAGTGCTGTAGTCGTCGTCGTCGAATCCACACAGGATCTATGTACTGTCGTCGTCGAATCCACACAGGATCTCTGTACTGTCGTCGTCGCAGTCACAGTAGCAGTCGTAGCAGTCGCAGCCATCACTAGGGTTTCCGCACACAGCAAGCTCGTTCGGAGGGTCCGCTCCACGAGCCGAGAGGCTGATACATCAACTGTCATGAAGACCAGAGTTGATGTATCCAAAAGTTACGTATCGTCAACAGGAACTCAACGCAACAGACGGCGCGTCGATCGGACGCCCGGTCTGAGAGTTATTGGCATTTTCGTCTCCGGGGCCCGGTTGGTTTTTAAGGCAAAACCAACCCGACCGTACTCCACCTGCGTCTAAACCTCGGGCGGAGTATGCCAAAAGATTCGTCTCACTAAGAGGGACACAACACAGCTGACGGCACGTCAATCGGACGTCCGTAGCTCAAGATATGAGCGTTTCCGATCCGAAGGCCCGGTTGGTTTCGTGAACGAACCAAACCGGCCGAACTCAAAGTAAACCGAAACCTTGAGTGCGATATACCGAAACGACCGTCTCGATCCAAGGATCGCGTTTCCGCAGACGGTTCGTCATTCAGAGGTCCGAGGCTCAAGATATGGCCCAAAAACCAATTCTGGTTCGAAACGGGGGGGTCCGGGTCCGGGCCGACCCGGCCCGACCCCCCCCTGGGGCGGCGCGGCGGCGCGGCGGGCTGCGGCGGCCTGGCGCCGCGAGGGGCCGCAAGCGGGGGCTAAGCCCCCGCTGATTTAAGCGGCGCGGCCTATGTGTCGCGCCTTTGCAACAAACGGCCCCCACGTGGGGGCCGGTTTAAATAAAACAACCGGGGGGCTGCTGCCCCCCTTTCATGGAACCGCCCCCCTCTTAAAGAGGGGGGTTTTACATGCTGGCCGGGGGATTAATTCCCCCGGTTTAATGCCTTCCGGCCGGCTAGCTGGCCGGCCGGTTTTCTCCAACGGGACCGGAAATTCCGGTCCCCCCTTCGGCTTCCGACGCCGGCGGCCCGGCCGCCGGTCTTCTCTTCCGCCGCGGCCCGGAACCGGCCGCGGTCTCCTCGTCCCGCCGCGGCCCGGAACCGGGCGCGGTGTTCGTCGTCCGGCGCGGTGCGACGGCACCACGCCCCTTTCGCCATGCCTTGATTCCTTTCAACGCGGCGCGACGGCGTCGCGTTCTTGAAGATTCTACCTCGGCGTAGCGCGACGGCGCCGCGTAAAATAAAAGCACGGTTATCCGCGTGGTGCGACGGCACCACGCCACTTGCTTCCACCCGCAAGAATAAACAAGAACGATGGAGGGGGGTTCGGCCGTGTTCGTGCGGTCCGGCCCCCTCACGTTAAAATAATAACGCAACTTAAATAATTCAAGCCACACGTTAGACTTTTTATTCACGATCAAGAATAAAAAAAAGGAAACCAAAAAGAAATCAACAACCCCTACCTCGGGTATAAGGTTCGAAGATTGTGAACGTTCCGCGGAAGACGACATCGCGGAGGTCGGGCGTCGCGGTAGCCGTTCGTCAAATCCGATGACGAAGGGATGCATTCGAAGAGACACGTCGTTGGCGAAACTTGTACGCCGATGAAGGTTGTCCGAGGAAGAAGTGGCGTCCCCTTCGTTGACACGGTAAACGAAGAATGGAGGTGCGGCGTTCTTCGTCGGAGCATGAGCGTTCTTCGTCAAGATGAACGTTCTTCGAGTTCTTCGTCAGATTTGAAGAAGAAGAAGAGCTTCGTTGACACGGTAAACGAAGAATGGAGGTGCGGCGTTCTTCGTCGGAGCTTGAGCGTTCTTCGTCAAGATGAACGTTCTTCGAGTTCTTCGTCAGAGTTGAAGAAGAAGAAGAGCTCTCCACCTCTCAAGAAGACAAACAAATAACCCCAAAATAAAATAAGACAACAACTTATTTTATTATTACATAACACAATAGAATTTCAAAAGTTTGAAATTCAAAAGGATTAACTCCCATAATTAAATAAGTAACTCAAGTCAATAAATGAGGCGTTAAGGGATTTGGGAGAATTTGAAAGGATTAGGGGTTCGTGTGGGCCCCACCACACTTAATCCTCCCAAGGGAGGTTAAGTGGGTGTGGGTCCCACTTCCAACCCCCTTTGGTAGGTTTTATCAAGTTATAATAAAATTTGTTCTACACAAATTTTATTTAACTCAAACTAAAAACCCCAAAATTAACTTTCAACCCGCAAAAAACGCAACTCCCGAAAAGGTCTCTTTAAGCGAATATCGGCGCTGCGAGTTCATCGGTGCCCTCAGATTTCAATTCCGAGCACCGGATCAAAAGTTAGGAATTCCCGCTCGTTTGTTCACTGAACGTACCCGAGCCAAACTTCGGAAATTAATTCCGGGCACTCCGAGCCTCGGAATCAGGTGCCGTCTGAAACCGCGCTTTTGTAAAATTATAAAGAAAATTAAGAAAAAATTTTCCTTGAATTTTACGGGTCTTTACATAACGGCTTGTCTGTATAATATTTTAATAACATATCATTGTTTAGTGAAACTAGGTATTGCGTACAACACACGCTATCGTGAAAGTTCATGATTACGTGTAATGTAAGCCAAGTCAGGGTTGTATTCAGTGAAAGACTCCTTTTTTGTTGCGTATAACAGATCCCAACAATATTTCATTTATACATTGAATATATATAAATATACCACACTCAATGTTGCGTAGAATAACTGCTATCAAATGAACTTGAAATTGTGGAGAACATGATCCATGAATAGTTTTGCCTATACTGCAAGCTAATATAGTGTTTTCAATAGTGCCAAATAATCTTGGTGTAGAGTACAACAATAGACATCAAAGAAATTAAAAATAATAATTTTTATAAAATCTTGGGTTGTTACATTCTACCCCCTTGAAATGAACTTCTCCCTTGAAATTCATCGGGGTTATAAATGGTTTTCTACTTGAAAGTTTCTTTAATTGAAACCCACATCATAAAATGGAATACCAAAAGTTAACATTAAAAACTAAAGTATGAAACGTAACGGATACCCAAATTGACTAATCATTGGGTTTCCACATAGGTGAAAATAAGGATATGGAAGAGAAATTGAACCATCAAGATCTGATGGAGAGTGGTAGAGAACATGGCTATGAAAAATCCAACAATCACAAAGCCATAAATTTGTGATGATCTAAGGTACCATCTGATTCATCTTATATGAGGACACTAGGAAAACATTTTCTGTTTTCAAGATCATTTCCGTAAAGATGAATAATTATAAGAAATACTTACTTTATTTATGTACAATCTCACCATTGTTCGTGCCTTGTACAATTTCCACTTCATCTCTTGAAGAAATGAAGTTGAATTTGTCATTCTTGAAGTGTTAGTAGATCATATGATAGTATGATGGGTCATTCCACTTGTCTCAAACAAAAGGTTAAAAAAGATATATGTCCATATTATGGTGTGATTAATCATATATGGTTCCAAAAATTGACTTATACTCTATCTATCATACCGCTTAATAAAATATAACTAGTTTATACTATCCAGGGACTTCTTGTAGGCCAGTGGTAGGAGATAAAGGCCTTTCGCACTTCATTTGTGGGTTTGATTCCCACACCCTTGTCCGACGTGATGGGTTGTTTCTTGTCCTATGGGTTATCCTTTTTCTAAAACTATACAATTATAAAATTCCATAAATAATATCGAAAAACAAGTTCTATCCATAAAAATACCATATGATTTCTAACATAATCCATTACAATCTTTAGGCTTATCCAAAATACATCTATCTCATCTCATAGTATAAAGAAAACTATTACTGAGAAGGTCATATAACAAGCAAGTGGATACCATCGTTTATCCCGCATATATCATAAGATATATCTTGTTGGTCACATTCCAAACATGTGAATAGCTGAATCATGTATTCTTTTGAATGATGAATTACCATAGAACCTTAGTGAAGACATGAGTGCTGTAAAAAGTTAACCCTTTCCACATACCAAAATATTTAAAATTATTTATACTAAAACCATGATATCACTTAGTCCTTATATCCATCATGAGATCATGAATACTATCAAACATATTATTTTCTCCTTATCCATTCATTAGGCGCATATCATATTATTTCCAAAAATATCTGAATAACCTTTCATGGTTACCAGTACCATTCAACATATACTTTCAAATACTTTAGGGAAAACAACAGTGTAACAATCCTTAGATGATTCTTTATTCCATAGTAACATTAACTATACAACATAACTCTTGATAAACATATATCATTCCGTTACCTTCTTAAACCATTGACCAAGCTTCAACACTTCTTTCATCTCATATATCATTTGTAGTCTCCTCATCATCATCCACATAAATACTACCCATATGACCATGTTGATTCTCTTCATGAGGTTTTCCCTTAGGGAATTGGTTTTTATAATTCCCATAAATTCCACATTTAAAACATCTAATCATTATTGATGTCCTAGAAATACCATTACCCTTGTCCATGGTGTTAACTGAACCTTCTCCATCATAAATACTGGCTTTGTGTCATTCTTTTCCACACCCAAAGCATCTTCCAGTTCCTTTGAAACAGTTTCCCTGATGCCACTTACCATATGATTTACATGATGGAAATTGAACTTTCTTTTCTCTATGATCATCAAGAAACTCCATCTTTCTCTTATTAGCTGAGTAAGGAAACTTACCAATGTTGAGATTATTGATTATATTATGAGATTACTGATTTGGAATAATAAAGATTTTTGGACTTACCAATCCCATTTCATTTGGTTGCTCATGCAGAATATCATTCCATTGTCCATCATATCCTCCATTATCGTGAATCATTCTATTTCCAGCCATTTTCTAAAAACCCAAAAATAATAGCGTGAGAGGCAAAAATCATACTAGGAAAACAACATAATCAAGTGGAGTACTTTCAATCTCTAACATCATAGGTTTAATAATAGGTTATTAATGATCATTATAATAATTCTAGGACTATAACCTATACTTAAACATAACCTTAGGAACATCCCTAGACATACCATAGAAATATCTCTAGAGATCTCACTGATGTTTTTGAATCCCAGTTTCCAAAGGTTAACTAAACCTTTCCTCTGATACCAACTGTAGCGGTCTGGAATTACTTCCAGTGGACTATAATTGATACCTATTAGGGCACTACATGGGTGGGTACACCCCTTGGGTAGGAAAAACCACCATCCTCAGTGGCAGCCATTTCCTCATGAAGACCTTGGGTGGAGAGCCATGCTTCGTCCAAAGCTCACATATGAGAGTTCCCAAGGATCGGATTCATTCATACGTCCTTTTCCGCTGATACCAACTGTAGAGACCCAAATCATGACATAAATAGACATTAGAATACTTTTTCGAAATATCTAAAAGATAACAAAAACAGACACCAATGGACCATAATAGTTTAGTGTCTTTGGAAACTCAGAATATAATCTTCTAATCGTGGTGAAAGATCTTCAACATCTCCCAAAAAGATCTTCCCGTTTTTTTTGCTTAACTAAAATGTTTCTTTATATCCTAGTGAAAATAAAAAATATAAAGGGTGAGCTCAAATGCTCAGTAAGGGTAATCATGGATAAAATAAAACAAACCATACACATTTGAACATAAAGACATGAACATAATGTTTAAACATCAAAATCTTGAACAATGACATAAAACATGGCAGTACGTAGGGCATAGATCACAATGGATCATCAATCAGGATAAAATATCCTGGAAATAAAACATGTAATTGTGGAAAACCATTAATCAGATGATATGATTTCCTTAGTAGCCAAGGCACTGCTTCCAAGACCATCTTAGTGGACAAAGTCCCTTTCTAAATCGAGTTCACTCCACATTCCAGTCCTATATTACTGAACCAGATTAACTTACCATTCCATCCATGTCTATATCATGAGATATAAATCTTTACCCAATGCATTACAGGGAGATATAGGTTCCACCCATCTCATAATGAAATCATTCAGTCGTGGGCCACAAAATCATAAATCAAACATCATAGCATAACCCATGTAATAGAATGGGATTCTTAAAAATCACGCCATAAAAAAATAATCCATATAAAAATGGATATCATTTCATCATAAGAGGAATAAAACAATCTAAATAATGGAGTCATTATACTCGAAACATAAACATATTAAATAATTTCATTTTTAGATGAAAAATACTTTTGATAAAACACTTGAAATTAATTCTTGAGGAAAATATCCATTCTTCTTCAAAATCATTTTATTTTCACAAATGCCATGAAATATTAAAAGAAAAGGGTTTTGTTGAAAATAATCATGAAATCTTGTAGGATAAGCTTCATTAAATTGAGGCTTTATGAAGCCATAAAAATTCGTTCACGCTGTATAAGTTAAAAATAACATTCTCCTCGTACTTTTGTCAGAAAAGTCAAAAAGTTCCTCGTGTGGTAAACAAAAGAAAGATTCCTTTGAAAACATGTGGTAAAATTATAAAATGGGTAAAAAGTCCATTAAAAATACATGAAATTTTTTAGAAAACAGGGACATGGATGATAACAAAAACCCCAGGAAATACAAACGAATAAACAATCTCGGATAAGAGCGAGATTGGAAAAGTTATTCCTTAACTTCTGTCTGATATGCTTTGTATGTATCCTAAAATCCTGTATAATTATTTAAATAATTACATTGACTTATTATAGAATCATATTCATTGTTATGATATCATATATGGTTCACTTATGACTTTATATTACCCGTTCTTTTTTAAATTCCATGTTAAATCAGCGTTTTGGGTAAAACGTTTTATTTATCGTTCGTGTTTGGACTTGTTATTCTTGATATTATTATTACATATATCATGATTTAATTACTTCAAGAATTTAAATCATGATTTATATATCATATATATTCATTATATATATATAATATGTAGATAAATGAAATGAAATACACCGTTCATGGAGATGGTAGGTCGTACGTACGCAAGAACGCTGTTTTCTTTTCCTTATTGACTTGAATGGAAGTAAGAAGATGACATATATATATATGAATAAATAAATAAAGTATCTTAAATATTTCATATATTTCATTATTATTCATTATATATACTCTATAATCATTCTTGAATGTTTAATCATGGTAAATGAATCTCATCGCGTTCGTGGAAGCGATAGTCCATACGTACACACAAGCGATGATATCATTCCCATGATCGTGGAATTGTATTGAAGTGTATGTATAATATTTAAGAATAAATATCACTTTAAAATAATCATATATAGTTATTTATTTACAACATTATACCCATCTATGTAAGGTGGTGGTCGAAAACAGATTACACCACGGCGTGGAGACGGTATTCCGTACGTACGCACGCGCAGTGATTTCATTTTCCGTAGGATGGATAGAAGGTGAAATAGGACTGTTTCATATTTATAATAACGTATCAGTATAAAATTAATAATTATGTTATAACTTTATAATGAGACAACTAAATAATAAGAAGTAGAAGAATAAAGAAACCTGAGAGAATCGAAAGAAGAGATTACCTCTTCTTCGACACACCTCCTTTAAGATTGTTCTTAGGGCACTACAGTTGGTCTTTTGAGAATACCATAACCACCATAATGTTTATAGGTAAGTGGAAAGGAGAAATGGGAAGGGGTTGGCCGATCTTCAAGGCTCAAATGTGTGTGAAGGGAAGAGGGAAGGGGTGCCCTTTTTATAAGGGAGGAGAGGGGAACCATTAAAAAAACATAAAATATTATTATATTATAAAGCCATATTCGGTTTTTAATAGCTAAAAATTGATTTATTTATAAGATAAGGTGGGGATGGGTCGAAATCCTTTCAACCAGTAGGTTTTAGACAAGTTTAGATTACTATTTTAACCTTATCTTTTTTATTTAACTCTAATGTAAATACTTTAACTTTTACCGTGTCTTCTTGTTTTCTTACACTATATGGTTAATAAACTTACTATAAAAAGACAAAAGAACCCCAAGTGGTTAATTATTAATATATATAACCTTATATAAGTCATTTGGCCGAACCATATATTTTTAGGATTAAAATAACAATTAATAATATAATATTTTTTTAAAAACTATTTTATGTCAATTTTGACACTATTTTGTATTTGATTTTTGTGAAAATAATAAAAGCATGGTTAGTTGGAAAAAATTTAATTAAATCAATAATGAAATATCCTATTTACCTATAAAATTAGTGGAATTCATAAAAAGTCTGAAATTACTTTTATTCGGCTATTTATAATATCAATTATTTTAATATTTCATTATTTAGGTAATTATAGCATCACCATTGTGTAATAAATAAATTAAATTATTTAATGCTTAAAAATCATAAATAAAATACCATTAGGTATGAAATCTTTTTATATTTCTAATTAATATTTATAGTCGAATTTATCTTATGTATATCCCTATATTAAAAATGATTTAGTCATTAAACATTGATTTTATCTATTTTAACTCTTTTTTAAGTAAAATAATAATAAATGTCATAATCCAAGTAGGCCTAAATGATAATATTATATTCCTAAGGTTGTTTTTGGTCGAATTATACTTATCTAATATAATTAGGACATGTTTTAGGGTAATAATAATATAATTTGTACCCTTAATTATCCTATTTACTTTTAACCGTGGTACATAAAAGTAAAAAGATACCATTCACCAAAAATTATTTTTATCTTATTGAACCACATTTTACTCTTTTATATTAAAAGTGTATCTAAGATTTTTTAAATTCCACTCATAGAAGCAGTAAAATTAATTTTTATGTAAATTTTCAAATTTTCCTAGGAGGTAGGTAAAAGATGGTGGAATGTTCAATAAATTTTTTATATATCTAATTTTTTTATAAAATGACTCCAATGAATCACATTGAACTTATATAGGTATTTTGTATCAATTTTTACCTAAAATAAATTTAAATAAAATAAATAATTATTTAAATACAAAAGTTGGGTTTTAAATAGTAACCCAGTGCTTTCACTATTCATCAAAAATTGAATGTTTTTAGAAAAAAATAAAAAGTCACCCTAGGATAATTTTAATATTCCAAATCCAAAAATGAAGTCCATTTTGAAAGATAATATTTATAAAATTTCAAAAATTGGGTATTACAATTCATAACGGCTTGTTTGTATAATATTTTAATTACATATCGTTGTTTAGTGAAACTCAGTATTGCGTACGACACACACTATCATGATAGGTCGTGATTGCGTGTAAAGTAAGCCAAGTCCGGGTTGCGTATAGTGAAAGACTCCTTTGTTGTTTTGTATAATAGAATCCAACAATATTTCATTTATACATTGAATATATATATATATATACACTCAATGTTGCATAGAATAACTACTATCAAACGAACTTGAAATTGTGTGTAACACGATCCAAGAATAGTGTTGCGTATACTACAAGATAATACGGTGTTGCATATAGAACAAGATAATATTTGTGTAGTGTACAACAGAATATATCAAAGAAATTAAATAGAATAATTCACATAAAATCTTGGGTTGTTACATTTCATAAAATAAAAATAAAGAACAAATAAAAGTTTCCAAGGGGTTCAATAATATAACACAAGGTTCACCTACTTCTCCACCCCTAAAATTGGTATATAAATATAACAATATATATATATATATATATGTCCATTGATTTTAATGGAGATCAGGAACCAAAATTTCCTTTCTTTTAATAGAGATATCAAGAAACCAAACCTTCCTTGATTTTAAAAGAAATAACAAGAAACCCACTTCCCTTTATATTTTGATAGCAGTAAAAAGAAAACAAATGTAGAAAGGAATGATGATAATGGAATATTTTAATATAAAAAATACATTAAAATTACACTATTCTATATCCCTTGAAGGATGTGTACAATTTAAATGATATCTATAGTGAGAAATGTTGGGATCCTTTTATATAGAGAAATGACCATTGGATCTTTGAGTAGAGGTCTTGGATATCGCTATAAATTTGGTGTCAATGAAACATTATAATTCATAATTCATTTTTTTAGTTTCAATCCACCCAATTTCTCTATTTAAAATATTTATAAGAGTTTAGTAGGTCTTGTATCAACCGAGGGCACTAAAGAGTTGAGAACTGGCTTTTTGAACATCATTTAATACACCTCAGAAGATTCTGGAATAGAACCAAAAATAGCCACTCATTAATGCTGAATAGGCATTGTGCATGGTAGAGGATGAGGTGTTCTATAATCTTCACTATATGGTAAGTGGAATTCATTAAGATGGGGATGCTACTGACCATGCCACTAGTTCACTGGTGGCAATACACCTCTAACCACCAAAAATATTAGACTTTGTAAAACTGATGTTATGTTTGATAACTTGTGTTACATGATACAAATAATGAAAAAAAGAAAATATATTAATATAAAATTATTAACAATTCAATAATAAAAACTAAGATGTTAAACCATTAAATATTTATAAGGTAATTAATTATTATGAGTTAATATTGAAAAATATTATTTTCAATAAAATCCATTTTATTTGTAATATATATTTTATATTAAAAGATAAATTTTAATTTTTCAGAATGTAATTTTTTAAAACACAATTAATTTTTGAATTCTTAATATAAAAATTTACAAAGTATGTTTTTTTGATATTTTTTTGAAAAGTATTTTTTCAGTCAAATAGATGGATTTAAAAAAAATACTTTTAGCATATTATAGTTTAGAAAAATTATTATAAAATATAAAATACAATATTCAGAAATAAAAAATTATTTGGGGAATACAATTATGAATTTTAAGATATTATATGAACTCATAATCCTATATACAATATTTTTAAAACTAAATTAAAATGTTACTTTAATAAAAAACTATATAAGTTATTTTCTTCTATTTAAGTGTTTAGATGGTGAAATTCGTTTTTGGATTGTCCACAAAGACTCATAAATTTTAATTCTTTTTCTAATAAATTTATTTATATCAATAAAATTAGTATCAAATATAATTATATATTGAATATAATTTAACGATTAAAAATGTAATTTTTCTATACATTGTTTTTAATAGGATTAATCGTGTTTTTTTCAAATTTTCTTTTCACACCTTTAGTATAAAATATAATAATAAGAAAAATATATATGGTATTTTTCTCAAGTACATGATGTATTCCATGTATCCCTCTTAAGGAATTACATACTGAATCCTCTACATGTATTGACTTTAGAGGTGGTACAGTTGGAGAATGATCTTTCATATGAGGAGCATCTAGTGAAGATCTAGGATCATAGAGATATTGTTCTACACACAAAGAATACTCACTTGGTCAAGTTACTTTAGAAGAACAATAAGTATGAAGAGGAAACATGGGAAGCAAAACAAGTGATGAATGAGAGGTACTCATACTTGTTTACAACATATAATGTAAAATGAAATTTCACAGGATAAATTTCATAAGGGAGGAAGAATGTAACGACCTGAATTTTTATCTATATAAAATCCCTTATTATAATTATTTCAAATTGTATAAACACATATATAACACAATAAAATCTTTATAAATGATGAATAACAAAAATAAGAAGCATTTCTAGATGATAAAGAACCTTTACCGATGAAATTGTAACTTGACATTTAGAATAGTTATGCGACCCTTATGAATAGTAAACCGACCAATTGAACAGTAACCTCACAAATGAATGAATAAATAAAACATATCCATATTCTAAGTGAATATATGATATAATTATATGATAGCATAAGTAAATAAATATTGTAAATATTTTTAATTAAGTGTGGTTATTTTCCTAAATCAAAAACATTGGTTTCAATTATTTGACTAATATAATAAAATAATAAAAATTAATTTTCATAAAATTTGTTCATAAATTATTTTTTCATTGTATTGTTATTATAACATAATTTTATGAGACCTTAATAAAAATTTTACACTTTTATGAAAGCAATTTTAATTCTATAGTTTGTATTTTCCATCTAAATCATGTTTCTAATTAAAAATTAAGTTTATCATATTTAAAAGATTATTTTCCTAAAATATAGTTCATTTTTGATTTCTACACGTTGAAAAATGGTTAGGGTGTATATTTGGGATATTTCTAAAAAAACATGATTTTGTTGGTGAATAGTGAATTACGATAATTTACAGTATATGTTAATAATTGAATTTTTGGGTCATTCTTGAGTCATGGATGATGTATGTGACCATTGTTTTGAATAAAAATAAAACAATTACATTATTTAGTCTTTATAATCAGTAAAACTAAATATATTGATCAAAATAAAAAATTATTGAATTAAATTATGAGAAAACACCCCCTCCTCCACTATAAATACCATCCTCAACACCTCAACACCTCTTCTCCTCACACCTCCCAATCCTTGAAACTTGTATATATTCTTAAAAATAGTCTTCCCAAACCTATACCTCATGTCCAAGCGCTTTTATTCTTAACAAAATACCAAAACCGATACACTAAAAAGGCTGTCAAGGGGAAGAAATCAAGTGGTAAACACCTGTTCTATTTTATTTCAATTTACTTTTTAAGTTCTTTTATTTTATTCTCTTATCCTCACATCCCCATGGCCAAGTACCTTAAAAATTGTACTATCTAATAAATACTATAATTTTATAAAATTTATGGAATAATTTTGCATCAAATAACTTCACCTCTTTCATTTATTTTAAGAATGCAAACATCATTCGTGAGGTGCCAATTTACCACCTTCATGGACAATTTTCTTTCATATTTCAATTTCACCATCTAGGACAGTCATGAATTTTTTTTATGGTCAAACAAGATTATGGTATATATTTTATATCTTATTTAATTTTTGTAATTCATTTTTTACACATGTTATTAATTTTTAAAAAAAATGAGTTCGTTGTGATAAAAAAATTCTAAATTAATCTAAACGATTAACATTAATGATTTAACTAATGTGTCAGACTAAATACTAGAAAAAATGGTATTTTAATATTCTATAAGTTTATAAAAATTCTATAAGTTATGTTTTGGTGAACTATCCTCATTCTACATGCTTTTTCATATACATATACATGTAAGAAGATCATGAAAATAAACGAAACTCACGCTTCCGATCAATGAAATTGAATTTCATAATCAACCAAAAAAGAAAATAAATTAAACCAATAAAAATATAAAAAATAAATAAATGTATAAATGGTTCTGGAATTATTAATTAATGAATCTAATTTGATTATTCAAGACAATAAGATCTAGCGCAGAATCATTTCAGGAAAAAGGTAAGGGATTGTACCCTAACCTCCATTATTCCTTCAGGTTATTCATTCTCTATTTTTACCCAAATGAAATTATGTTTTATTTTCTATATAGATATTATAAAATATGTTTACATATTTTAAACTCATGTATAAATATACATTCATACTTATTTTCAGGGGATATACTTGTTTTTAAAAGGTTCCC
Organism: Viscum album; assembly: GCA_963277665.1. Lineage (NCBI taxonomy): Eukaryota > Viridiplantae > Streptophyta > Magnoliopsida > Santalales > Viscaceae > Viscum > Viscum album. The sequence continues at coordinate 1,572,141,408 of OY728126.1, forward strand.
TACTCAATTCTTCCCGACATGCAAGCCCGATTTAAGGGAATATCCCGAATTCTTACCCAATTTGAAGTGCAGTCAACAATATATTTTAAGCATCCATATTTTTTTATAAAATAAGTGATTTTATTAGGAAAACATTCATGGATCAGTTATGTTTTTATATAAAATACTAGTTTCTTTTATCGGTTAAAATGCTGTTTATTATTTTCATTGAACCACACTAAATTGTTTTATTTCCAGAGTTTCTTAAACGCCATTTTTATGTGTATTCACTTAAATTTGACATCAATTATGATGGGGTAGCCCTATTATACCTTATTGATTTCCATTTATTATTTAAATCATTTCTTTCATGGTCACCATTTTAAATTCCCTTATGTTTTATCTTTTTGACAAGATTTTGATACCCAATTCATACAATGGGTAACCCTTATGTTTATGTTTTATTACTTATGTATGATTATTTATGTGGAACACATATTCATAAACATATTATGATGGTTTAAAATGAATTTAAATCCAATGAAATGGGTATTGTTCAGTCTTATGATATTTTTTGTGCAACAATCTTAGTAGATATCCTTGAGTTGCGCTCCTTGTGATGAAATCTTTGTGGTTAGCCTTTACGCATTCTCCTCTATGTGCAACGAAACTTGGATCGTGATAATCTCTATGAAAGGAGCCTTGAATCATGAAAAATTAATGTTTTATGTATCTTCCAAATTATTATGAATTCATGATTTTATAATCATGTGTTATGATTCCTTATGTTTAATCTTGTTTTCCCCTTTTTATATCATTATGTTATGCCTCCCAAACCATGTTCTAAGATTTATTTTAAATTTATTTCCCATACTGGGATTTTTATCTCATTCCTTGGTTAATGTTATCCCCAGGTTATCCTATGAATATGTATGTGCACAAAGGAATTTAGGAGCTCACAATGGATGATAAATAAAGAAATGTTTTATTTAGTTGCATGTTTTCAGTTTCATGTACCTAGCCTTCTATGAGCCTAGACATTATGATACTTGGATTGTAATTTTTTTGTTTATATTAAAATCTTGTAATGATAAGTGTAAAAGGCTTTGGTCACTAATGTTATGCAATGGTGTTTGGAATGTGAATGTGGTTGTAAAATGACGTCTATATGGTAGTTGGGGTGTGATGTCATGTTTGTTTTGTGTGGTTGGATCTATTATATTTACCAATATATTAATAGAATTAATACTAAAAGTTAATAATTTAAAATGAAAATTTTTAATGAGGAAATAGATTATGGATAATATGAAATAAATTGTTAATGTTTATATACAAACTAATGGGTGGGAAATATGAATAATGTGTCTTTATAAATGAAATGGTATGCTAATGAATAGAGAATACATAAATTAAAGGTGATTTTAAAGTGGAATTTAATGACAAAACATAGAATCTAGAAATTATATTACATATTGAAATATGAATTATGGATTTCTCTTTGTTTTGGTATTTATAAGAATTTAGTGGCCGTAGTGATTGCATGGACTCTATGAGATAATTAATTCTTATTATAAAACCATATTATGATTTTGTGTGTTTTTTTTAATATGTATATACCATGTATTTTGTTTTTATTTTTATATTCACGCCACCCTCATTGAGCACTATGGTTCGACACCCACATAGTCACATAAGGGGGTTTATTTCCATAACATCCCAGTGGGAGGATATATTTAGGTTCACCCACTCTTTCCATCTCTGTCTTCCAGGCGATAGTGGCCCAGATGTCTTTGGGTGAGGTGTGATGTGTGGTCCCATGTTTCATTAGGATGAGTTGGGATGTTTGGTCCTAGCTTTCTTCAAGATTAGTTGTGGTGTTCTATCCCTGGTGTCTTTGGGATTAGACATGTTGATTTCTGATCGAACATGTGTGTAAGGGTGGGGCGTGATGTGTTGCGATGGAACAGGTGTGTGCGGGAGGGATGTGATGGGTTGTGATGGAAGACACGTGTGCAAGCATGATGTGATGTGTTGTGACGTCCCTAGTGTGCATGGGTGGGATTTGATGTAACCTGATGGACTAGGTGTGTGTTGGAGGGATATGATGTGATGTGACATTATTCCGAAGAGGTGGGAGCACCATGGAATATTTTGTTGGGGTGTGAGAGTTGATATTAAATGGGGAAGTGGTATAGGGTACCCTATCATAAATGTTATTCATATTATATATTATTATACATGAATACATTATTTGGTGAGTGAGACTTGGTGAAGTTGGGGTTATGGTTAGTCTAAATGTTTGGTGCTATTGGGTTCTACTGTTTTCTCATGGGTGAATTTGTTTTATCTTTCCACTTATTCACGATATAATTTGGGTTTCATACTGTGTGTATATGTATGATCATTCTATGTTTATAAAAACCGTTCTTAGGTTTCCAAGAGGACATTGTGGACCATGGTGGGAATTTAAGGTTTGGCCATTTGGAGGTGTTGAGGCGTCATTACATTACATTCAATTATTTTAAGATTTCCTTTTGAAACTTTTATATGTAGAGGTTTTTATTTATACATGATTTGTGGGATGGTTTGGATTTATTTTATTATATTTCTTGGAGTTAATTTTGATTGATTCATCCTATCTCTCGACATTGTTTACTTATTGAGGGTAATACCTTCCATATCATGAGATATGTATAATCTTAGTGCTAGTACCCAACCTAGGGCCTACTGGAGGCGAGATTCATGGTTCATTATCTCTCTCCCCTCATTGTGGTATATTTAGAGATATGTGGTTATGTTAGGTGTGTGTGGGAAGGATATGAAGTGATGCGAGGTTATTAAAAATTAGTGAGAGTACCATGATGTTTTTCTAAGGGGTGTGAGAGTGGATAATTAGTGGATAAGTGAAGAGGGGTACCCAATCATCGATGTACTTCATATTATATTTTATTATACTTCCATGTTTTATTTGTTATTCGAGACTATGTGAGGATGGATTATGTTTATCTACCTTTTATGTCATGTTTGGTTCAATTATTTTCTAATGGGTGATTTTTTATACTCCTTCCACTTGTGTATGAGAGACTACTAAGTATACATATATTCTCACCCTAAGTATACAAAAAATATTTTGAGTTTTTTAAGTGGTCATTATGGATGCAACATGGCACTTCAAGTTTGGATTTTTTGAGTATTTGATGTTTCAATTAAATAGGTTTTTTTCTTTTAGGATTTAATGTGGAGACATTTATATGTATAAATTTTGATTTATACATGCTTTGTAGGATATTTTGGATATAATTTATAATATCTCATTGGGTTGATTGTGGTTGATCCATTTTATCTCCTAATCTTGTTTTATTATAGAGGGTAATGCCTCTCATATTGTGTTATATATAAACCCTCGGTGATAGTTGCTATCGTGAGGCCTATAAGAGGAGGTACTCATGGGGTCATTATCTCTCTCCCCTCATTGAAGTATCTTTGTATGGAGGGTCATGATATAATGGTATCAATGATGATGGTTGAGTGATAGGGTGGAATTTGAAGTTGGGAACAGTGGGGAATGTATAGGTTGGTATGAAATCAATGTCAATTGACCTTGGTGCATGATATAGGCCAGGGAGACCATCTAGGACATGAGATTTTAGTGTCCTCAATGATCCAGGGTACGTACTATGATATTATTCAATAACTATGGTAGGTGGATACACATACAGGGTAGAGACCTAGGATATGTACATGTATCATAAAGACTTTTCTTCGTAGTTGATATGGGTGATCATGGAAATTAAAAATTTATTAAATGAATAAAGATGTTTTATGTGATTTCTATGAATTTTTCCATTATATTATTGCTAATAATGTTTTTTTATTGTTTTCCGAATTATACATATAAACAAAAGGAAGGAGTAAAATGATGGTTAAATGGATTGAATTTATTGTTTTAAATATTCTTAAAGAATTAATGTGTTGTTTCATTTCCTTTTATAGTGTGATTCCTAATAAATTGGATTTTTATTCCATTGGTCAAAATTTATTACATGCCACATAATTTTTTCAATGTTCAAAATTGTTAGAGAATCAAACATAGTGTATTTATTTGTGATTAATTGTTTAATTTTGAAAACCCTTACAAAGCATCTATCCTCGACATGGATTTCACTAATTCATGATAAAATAAATAATTTTGAAACCATGGGGAAAAATATTCGAGCTTATATGGGAGTTAATATGCCTTTTGGTTCGTTCTATTATTATTTATCATGATCATTTGTTATTGAATTCTTTTTAAAACATAGCTTTTGGCATTTAATTTCAGAAATTCCAAACAATTTCCATTATAATTGTGGAAAATTCCTTTGAATTTGGAATCCTTGGAAAGAATAACGTGATATTTATTTTTATTGATTGTAGTTCTACAGTGTTTATATAACTATATCCTTTAATCAGGTGTCAGGGTATAAATTCTGGTGAAATTTATTTCTAAATTTCAGAAAATGGTAAACATTATCCATCGTAACTTATTGAGAAATAAAACTATTTAGATGACAAAACATATTTTTTTATTATTGATATGAATCTTTAAGTACTGAAATAACCTTATCATACATATTACGTCATGAGTAGTTTGTTATGGAAGCATGCCTGAAGTTGAACTCATTTTTTATGGTAACTAGGGAATTTATAGTATGAGAGAATGAACCTGTATCATGTTTAATATGTTTCATTCAAATATATAAGAACAAAAATTTATCCTTATATGAGTATATAATCATGTTTTCCTCAGAAATTTAATTATTAAAAAATATTTATCTCAAACATGATAAATCATGAAATGTAGTAATACAACATGTCCATTTTAAATTCCATGTTTTAAAATAATTTTTTATTTTAATGAGCATGATATCATGTTGTGTATATAATGCATTATTTTAATTAAACACAAGAACCTAGACTCTATATATATTTTTCAAATAAATATTGGTAGTAAATTTTATTGATAACAGGATGAACATAGAATGTCTTGTTTAAGAATATTAAACATCTTGTGCGAAGATAACATGTGTCCAATTTTGTAATTAACTTGGATGTTTGTTAAAACTATTTAAATGTAATTGATGATGTTACATTTGAAATAACCAAGAAATTTTGAATGTTTTTTTTGTGGGTATATTGTTAACATTTCATTGAAATGCTGATATGGAACACTGAAAATAACAGTGGTTTTAAAACATTATTATCCTATGATTACTATGGATTTCGATACCATGTATGTGACTAAATTATTAAACTCACCATGTATTAAAAGGATAATCAACTTATATATGGTTAATAAACTAGTTATCCTTGGAATCATTAAACTTTTTTGAAAATAACCATGATACATAATGAGGTGATGAAATGTGAGCCCCAAAATAATTATGGAAGATGGTGCACGTTTCTTCTATATGTGATTTTTCTTACTATGTTTCCTTGTGTGATGTTCAGCTAAAGACATGAAGCATATGAATATGGGAAATACTAATCTGTAATTGAGACGTGTTATACTTTGACATGATTGAAACCTTGCAGGCGAGTCAGTTCCACCCAAAATGGAAAATATATTTACCTGGGAGAGGGTATTCCTTTATTTGTGTGCTTGGGGATTTATTTGTGATGATAATGGTGATCATTGGTTGCGGAAGTGTGGAGGATGAGATAAATAATTTGGTTTTGTGAAAATGGGTGGTTTCTTATAGATGGTAAAGTGGTGTGGTGATGTGGTTGTCCAGAATTCCTAGTGAATAGTTTCTTTGGATAGTATGTTTCCCAGTGGTTTTTCAGTGCAGCGGTATTGATGGGTGGTGGAAGCGGTTTGTGGTCATTGTGGTGGGATGAAAAAAATTTATTGTGATTGATTTTTAGTAATATAAACCCTCAACTGTAATAAAATGTTTAATAACATAATATTGGAAAAAATGTTTATTTTGTAAATCTGTAAATTAATGAATATGGGATTCTGTAAAGACCCGTAAAATTCAAGGGAATTTTTTTTTTAATTTTCTTTGGGATTTTACAAGAACTCAGTTTATGATGGCGCCTGATTCCGAGGCCCGGTGTGCCCGGAATCAATTTCCGAAGTTTGGCTCGGGTACGTTTAGTGAACAAATGAGCGGGTTTTTCGAACTTCTGAACCGGTGCTCGAAATCGAATTCCGAGGGCACCGATGGAATCGCAGCGCCGATTTTTTCTTAGAAACACCTCTTTTGGAGTTGCGTTTGCTCGATTGCGTTTTTTAATTTTTGGGGTTGAAGTTAAGAAATAAAATAAAGTTGTACAACAATTTTATTTCATTTCACTTAAAGCCGCTTAAAGGCCACTTTAATCTACTTAAGCTGGGTTGAAGCGGATAGGGTGCAATTCAAAATATCCTACCCACTTGGTAAGATATTTGTGAGGTGGGACCCACACGATCCCCACCGTTTCTTTTCTTCTTAAGTAACGCACCTGCACCCCCCAATTAAACGAAGTCAACTGACACATTTCCTTAATTTCTTAACGCCTCTATTTAATTGGGTAGTTATGTTTTACAATTAATTCTTTGAAATTAATTGTGAGGGTTACATCGTTTGATTTTTGAAATCATTGGCGGAAAGAAATAAAATTAGGCCATAGCCTCATTTTATTTTTGGGTTGGGAAGCGTTGCGCTGAGTGTTTCTTCTCCTCCACCTCCTTCGCGAAGAATGTGAAGAACGCGCCACCTCTGACGAAGAACACTCATTTTCCTTCCACAGAATTTTTCCCCGTCGGCGACGAGACTCTTCAATGGATCTTCTTCTTCCCCTTCATCGTCAACGGATCGACGAACAAGCTCGGAAACGGAATCGGGCAGCGAGCGACGAAGGCTTCACCTTCCTTCGAGTCGGACGAATGCCGACGTCCCCCTTCGACGTCGTCATCCTCACGACGCCATACCGCGATGAACCTCGAACGACGACGCCTCCTTTTAATCGGCTTATACCCAAGGTAGGGGTTCGACTATTTTAAGTCGGTGATTCTTTCATTCGAATATGAAATATAAATCTGTCGGCCATGTTCCAATTTTTATTTAAATTAAAAATTGTGAAGGTTAAACGATTTGGCTGACTGCTATCATTTTAATGGGAGGGGATCGGACCGCACGAACATGGCCGATTCCCAACACCATTTTTTTAATCCTTGGTTGAATAGAAAAGACGACATTGTATCTTCACACCGCACTGGAATGGGAGGAAACGCGGTAGGAGCGGGCCATGATGAAGAAACGTGGCGCCGTCGTGCCGCGTCGAGGATTGAGAACAAGGCCGCGGCCGGAGTCGGGCCGCAGCGGAAGGGCACGGCGCCGTCACGCCCTGCCGGACGGATTCGCGGCCATCTTGGAAGTGGCGGCCGAAAAAACCGGCCGCCGGAGAACACGAAGGAGGCGGCCGGAACCCCGGCCGCCGGCACCGGACGACGCGGGACCGCGGGGTCCCGCGGTGAGAAACCGGCTGGCCCCGCGCTGGCCGACCGTTACTGGCGGAAATCCGGGGGGTTACACCCCCCGGTGTTACAAGGCGCGACCCCCTTAATGGGGGCCGCCGTTTTCATAAAGGAGGGGTAACACCCCTCCCTTGGCGCATGTGCGGCGCAAAGGCCGCGCTGGCCGCGCCGCCGCACCGCCAGCCGGGTTGGGCCGTCGGGCCGGGTCGACCCGGTTCGGGTCGGCCCAGGGGGTACTCGGCCGGGCCAGGCCGGGCCCAGACCCCCAGTACTCGGACTTTTCTATTCAAACACTCATAACTAGGGCTACGGGCCTCCGAATGGCGCGCCATCAGCGGAGATGCGATCCTTGGAACGAGACGGTCATTTCGGAATATCCCACTCAAGGTTTCAGAATTCTTTGGGTTTGGCCGGGGTGGTTCGGATACGAAACCAACCGGGCCCTCGGAGCGGAGAAGCTTATATCCTGAGCTCCGGACGTCCGATTGACGTGCCGTCCATTTTGATGGATTCCTCTAAGTGAGATGGATTTTTTGGCTTACTCCGCTAGAGGTTTGGATGCCGTCGGAGTGTGGTCGGGTTGGTTCGCTCGTGAAACCAACCGGGCCCCTGGAACGAAAAAGACAATAACTCACAGACCGGGCGTCAGATTGACGCGCCGTCTGTCTCGTTGTTTTCCTCATGATCAGATGGAACTTTTGGCATACTTCGCCCAAGTTTTGGATGATGTTGGATACTAGCCGGGTTGGATTGTACCCGAAATCCAACCGGGCCCTTGGAACGGAAAAGCTGTTATCATTCAGACCAGACGTCTGATTGACGAACCGTCAGCGACGTTGGTGATCACATTGAGAAACGGTCCCTATGTGTATACCCTATGAGAGTTCGGGGTACAGTTGAGATACGGCTGGTTCGGTTCGCACACGAATCCAACCGGGCCCCGGTGTCGAAAAGGCTAATAACTCACAGACCGGGCGTCCGATTGACACGCCGAATGTTGCTTTGAGACCCCTATGACGAGGAGGTCCTTTGAGATACTTCTTCGTGGGACTTTGAGATACTTGGAGTATCGACCTGTAGCTTGTGGAGCGGACCCTCCCGGAGATGAGCGTGCGGAGTACGGAGACCGTGTAGCCGACTGAGACCTGACGACTGCTTGAACGACTCGACTTGGAGTGAGTCGACTAGCCCAGTGGACGGAGCATTACTTGTGAGGTGCAGACCCATGGTGGACGGAGCACTACCTGTGTGACAGTGCAGACCCGCGATACTCGTCCGGAGAGTACCTCAGCAGGCTACTAGGGGGTGTGCACTACTGTGTTTGGGTGACATACCTCAGCAGGAAGAACTACTATGTTTGGGTGGCTGACCCGCGGTACTCGATAGGAGGAGTACCTCAGCAGTCTTAGGTTAGTGAGCAGTACCTCGGAGTTGTGACAGGACCACTGTACACTCCAGAGATGGAGCTCTTCAGCAGTTACGGTTTCAATAATGAAAATCCTGGTTTGAGCTGAATCTTTTGACCTTCGTGTTTACCTCATGATTGAGATGGGTAACTTGATAACTTAGGTATATGTATGGGCATATACCTGGGTAGTGGTTATCCGTTGATTTCACAATCCTTGTGTTTCCTCATGATTGAGATGGGTTACTTGATAACTTAGGAACATGTAAGGGCATATACCTAAGTAGAGGTTATCTGTTGAGATCTTCTTTGTGGTTATCCTTCTTAGTTTTAGTGAGACCTTGGGGGTCTCGGGGTCCCTACTGAGTATCGTTATACTCACCCCTGCACGGGCTATGCCCGCACCTTGTTGTGTTGGTTGCAGACGACGGGCAGTGCTGACAGAGGCCGAGTGTTCGAGGACTGCACGGTACCCGGAGGTGGACTTCACGACGAGTCATTACCCGGAGGTGGACTACATGACGAGTCAGTACCCAGAGGTTGACTACACGATGTGATGACACACGGAGGAGGATGACGGATGAGAGCGTGGAGGAGGCTATCTATACCTACCCTTCAGGTAGGATCTGTGGTGGACGACCAGGAGCTGCACCATCTGTACCTACCCTTCAGGTAGGATCCGAGGAGGACGACCTAGGAGCCACTTCCGTCCTTCCAGCTATTATCTTTTCTGTTGTACTTGTTCAGTTGTAGTTGTACTTTCTTTTGGGTTTCTATTATGGCCCATTTACTTTTCAGCACTTCTCTTGTACTTACTTTTTCCTCTTGCTTACTTTGTGGTGCTTGTTTTCTTTTATAAAGGAAATGCCTTCCCAGTTATCGGGATTTATGCCTTTGGTGCTAGTCTCCAGCCCCTGGCCTATGGAAGGCGGGCTTGGGGTAGTCACGACACGGGCCCCGAGGACGGGTCGTGAAAAATTGGTATCAGTGGAGTTGGTTCTACCGTAGAACTTATAAATCTGATATTTTCTTTCTGTGAAGCAATAGTGTTAAGAGTACAGAGTGTGGTTTTTAGTTCAGGGAGTCCAGTGTCGGTGCGGGCAGCCGACGTATCCATACACCAGGACCCTGACAACTGATTTCCAACTTTGTGCACGAAAACACCGATTGCGTGTGTGTTTTCAAATGTTTTCCCTTAAAACATCTCAAACTAGCTACAACCCTGAGGCATGTGCGCACTGACAGCCTGCAGAGTGACGAGGCTTCGTTAAAGGGCCCTTTTGCAGTTGATGCACCAGTGGAGGCACAAATGGTACTGCCATATGTTGGGCCATCGATGCCACCAGCCCCAGCAGTAGGCGATGCACGCCACTTGAGTGTGCTGCCCGAGTTCCAGCGCCAGAGGCCACCCAGGTTCCGGGGAGAGACGGACCCGCAGGCGGCTGAGGATTGGCTGGAGGCTGTGGTGAGAGTCTTTAGGCTAGTGGGGACGCCGACATACCTCATGGTGATCTTTGCTGCCAGCCTTCTTCAGGCAGAAGTAGGCAGGTGGTGGAGCCACTTGTTCCAGTTTTGCGACGGGATGACCTTCGCATGGGAATACTTCGAGACCTTCTTCAGGGTGGATTTTGTGCCAGTAGCTCTACACCCCGAGCGTGTACAAGAGCTTCTGCCTTTGCCGTGTGTTTTTCGATCAGTAGCCGAGTCATCTGTGGGCAGTAGACTGATGATGCTGAGGTCTAGGAGGACCAGACCAGTAGTTGGCTGATCTCAGGTTTTAGGACCGGTGGTGCGGGGCACCCATGGTGGGGTCAGAGCCAGGCGTGCCAGAAACAGGCTATGTTACTCCTGCGGCGGAAAGGGTCACCTGGCACGTGACTGTCCGACTCCTTGTACAGTTGATCCACAGGCGTTGGAGGAGCCACCGAGGTAGAAACAGCGACGAGTGCTTGAGCAACATCCGAGCAGTGAACAAGGTAGTAGAGCTCCGGGAGCATGTGGACAGGAGAGGAAATAGTGGATATGTCTTCTGTACTTCTAGTTCCATGTTGCTGTTGTATTTGTGTCTTTGTATTATGAGATGCAATAATAAAAAGACACTTATCTTTGTTTTTTTTCTATCCTCTTGTTTGGTTGATACTGAGTGGTCCCGGTAAAAATTGTTGACTTGACCCTCACTTTCGAGATTTCTACTGTAGGAGACCCAGTGACCTCACACTAATGCTGACAGCGTGACTCGACCCTTGGAGGCGAGAGTGACAGTTGGATATCTTGGTAGTTACGTCTAGACCTCACGACGTCATCCATGGAATGAATACATCATTCATGTCAGGATTGACTGTATTAAGCAATTGGTGTGGTTCATCCAAGGCATGAGACCGAGTTTCTCTTTTCGGAAAAGGATAAATTTTAGCAACTCTTCAGAATCGTAGGCAAAGAAGGTGCAGATCATCCAGGAGCGGATGAAGACTGCACGGTGCAGTAAGAAACAGGAGACTTGCACCAGTCTTAGAGACACGGGCATGTTATATGTTTTAAGAAGTGGAAGCTTTAAGGATAGATGAGTCTGTGAAGCAGCAGATGTGGATGCAGAGCTAGGAGAGCAGTATGAGGTGGTGTACATATTAACATGCTACAACCACCCTCCTTAGTTATCCCCGCCAGGATCAGGGAGCTGGAGGGTGGTGGAAGAGTGCGGCTACATGTGGTCAAGGAGTGTGACCCAAAATCTCTAGAAATGATTCAAAGGATAGTCTGTGTCCACTACTAGATGCTGTAGTAACAGACGTCGATATGAATCATTCCCTGCTTTCACAAATCTTGTTTCAGACCTAGAGTTTCTGGTAAGCCGTGAACTTGACCCTCACGTCTGGAGATACCTTGGGAGGAGACTCGATAATCACACTTACGCCAATGGTGTGGTCAGACCCTCGAGGCGAGAGTTTCGGTTGGAATCTCTTGGTGGCAGCGTTGAGGCCTTACGACGTTAGTTTGAGTATGGAATGGGTAATAACTGTTCATACTCAAATTGACGGTTTTAGGAAAACGTCGGGATGGGTTTTCCTTGGTCAGCGAAAAGGAAACCCCAGGAAGCACGGGATAAACTCTTTCATAGGAGGGTGCGACCGATCACTCTTGAGTCAGTCAACCATACCCTCGTGGCAGCAGTATTTTGAGTTTCAGTTCTAACAGAAAATGGAGACCTCTGGAGTTCGAGGATGAAGATCACGTCCTTATATGGGTCTCACCTCGATGAGGTTTACAGAGATGTGGCCAAGGCGGCAAGTTATCTCCGAGGTTCAACGGACCTTTCTAGGTCCTCAGCTGGGTAGGCGGGGTGGTTTACCGCTTGACCCATCCACCTCAGTTGCATCAGGTGCACGACAACTTCCATGTATCTCAACTGAGGAGATACGTGCTCGACTCTTCGCATATCATCGACGATGAGGAGCTGGACGATGGCGATGGAGTGTATTTCACGGAGGTTCCAGTGGGAATCGAGGATTGACAGGAGAGGATCCTTCGAGGAAGGCCTATTCCTTGGGTGCACTTTCACAGGAAGTACAGGAACCTCCGGGTGAGCACACGGGAGTGGAAGGCTCAGATGCGTGCTCAGTACCGTTTTTGTATCCCTAGTTTATGTTAAAGCCTTACGAGGACGTAAAGCCCTGAGTTGTGAGTAATGTAAAGACCCGTAAAATTCAAGGTAATTTTTTTTCTAATTTTATTTGGGATTTTACAAGAACGCAGTTTCTGACGGCGCCTGATTCCGAGGCCCGGTGTGCCCGGAATCAATTTCCGAAGTTTGGCTCGGGTACGTTCAGTGAACGAATGAGCGGGTTTTTTCTAACTTTTGAACCGGTTCTCGGAATCAAATTCAAGGGTACCGATGGAATCGCAGTGCCAGTTTTTTCTTAGAGACGCTTCTTTCGGAGTTGCGTTTTCTCGGTTGTGTTTTTTAATTTTTGGGGTTTAAGTTAAGAAATAAAATAAAGTTGTACAACAATTTTATTTCATTTCACTTAATGCCGCTTAAAGACCACTTTAAGCTACTTAAGCTGGGTTGAAGCGGATAGGGTGCAATTCAAAATATCCTACCCACTTGGTAGGATATTTGTGAGGTGGGACCCACATGAGCCCCACCATTTCTTTTCTTCTTAAGTAACGCACCCACACCCCCCAATTAAACAAATTCAACCGATTCATTTCCTTAATTTCTTAACGCCTCTATTTAATTGGGCAGTTAAGTTTTACAATTAATTCTTTGAAATTAATTGGGAGGGTTACATCATTTGATTTTTGAAATCGTTGGTGGAAAGCAATAAAATAAGGCCTTAGCCTCATTTTATATTTGGGTTGGTAACCGTTGCGCTGAGTTTTTCCTCTCCTCCTCCTCCTTCGCGACGAACGCGAAGAACGCGCCACCTCTGACGAAGAATGCTCGTTTTCCTTCCATGGAATTTTTCCCTTTCCGCGGCGAGACTCTTCAACGGATCTTCTTCTTCCCCTTCATCGTCAACGGATCGACGAACAAACTCGGAAACGGAATCGGGTAGCGAGCGACGACGGCTTCGCCTTCCTTTGAGTCGGACGGACGCCGACGTCCCCCTTCGACGTCGTCATCCTCACGACACCATACCGCGACGAACCTCGAATGACGACGCCTCCTTCCAATCGGCTTATACCCAAGGTAGGGGTTCGACTATTTTAAGTTGGTGATTCTTTCCTTCGAATATGAAAGATAAACTAGTCGTCCATGTTCCAATTTTTATTTAAATTAAAAATTTTGAAGGTTAAACGATTTGGCCGATTGCTATCATTTTAATGGGAGGGGATCAGACCGCATGAACACGGCCGATTTCCCACCCCCCTTTTTTTAATCCTTGGTTGAATAGCAAAGACGACATTGTATCGTTACACCGCGCATGAACGGGAGGAAACGCGTAGGAGCAGGCCACGATGAAGAAACGCGGCACCATCGCGCCGCGCCAAGGATTTCGAACAAGGCCGCGGCCGGAGTCAGGCCGCGGCGGAAGGGCACGACGCCATCACGTCCTTCCGGACAGATTCGCGGCCATCTTGGAAGTGGCGGCCAGAAAGACCGGCCGCCGGAGAACACGAAGGAGGCGGCTGGAACCCCGGCCACCGGCACCGGAAGGCGCAGGACCGCGGGGTCCCACGGCGAGAAACCGGCCGGCCCCGCGATGGCCGGCCGTTACTGGCGGAAATCCTGGGGGTTACACCCCCAAGTGTTACAAGGCACGACCCCCTTAATGGGGGCTGCCGTTTTCAAAAAGGAGGGGTAATACCCCTCCCTTGGCGCATGTGTGGCGCAAAGGCTGAGCTGGCCGCCGCGCTGGCCACGCCGCCGGCCGGGTTGGGCCGTCGGGCTGGGTCGACCCGGTTCGGGTCGGCCCAGGGGGTACTGGGCCGGGCTGGGCCCAGACCCCCCGTACTCGGACTTTTCCGTTCAATCGCTCATAACTGGGGCTACTAGCCTCCGAACGGCGCGCCGTCAGCGGCGATGTGATACTTGGAACGAGACTGTCGTTTTGGTATATCACACTCAAGGTTTCAGAATTCTCTGGGTTCGACCGGGTTGGTTCGGATACGAAACCAACCGGGCCCTCGGAGCGGAAACGCTTATATCTTGAGCTCCGGACGTCCGATTGACGTGTCGTCGATTATGATGGATTCCTCTAAGTGAGACGGATCTTTTGGCTTACTCCGCTCGAGGTTTGGAAGCCGTCAGAGTGCGGTCAGGTTGGTTCGCTCGCGAAACCAACCGGGCCCCTGGAACGAAAAAGCCAATAACTCACAGACCAGGCGTCAGATTGATGCTCCGTCTGTCTCGTTGGTTTCCACTTGATGAGATGGAACATTTGGCATACTTCGCCCGAGTTTTGGATACAGTTGGATAGTGGCCGGGTTGGATTGTACCAAAATCCAACCGGGCCCTTGGAACAGAAAAGCTGTTATCTTTCAGACCAGACGTCCGATTGACGAACCGTCAGCGGCGTTGGTGATCACGTTGAGAAATGGTCCCTATGAGTATACCCTATGAGAGTTCGCAGTACAGTTGAGATACGACCGGTTTGGTTCGCACACGAAACCAACCGAGCCCCGGGGATGAAAAGGCTAATAACTCACAAACCGGGCGTCCGATTGACGCGCCGTCTGTTGCATTGAGACCCCTATGAAGAGGCAGTACATTGAGATACTTCTTCATGGGACTTTGATATACTTGGATTATAGACCTGTAGCTCGTGGAGAGGACCCTCACGGAGATGAGCGTGCGAAGTACGGAGACCGTGTAGCGGACTGAGACCCGACAACAGCTTGACCGACTTGACTTGGAGTGAGTCGACAAGCCCAGTGGACGGAGAACTACTTGTGAGGTGTAGAACCATGGCAGACGGAGCACTACCTGTGTGACAGTGCAGACCCGCGGTACTCGTCCGGAGAGTACCTCAGCAGGTTACTAGGGGGTGTGCACTACTGTGTTTGGGTGACATACATCGGCGGGATGCACTACTGTGTTTGGGTGGCTGACCCGCGGTACTCGACAGGAGGAGTACCTCAGCAGTCTTAGGTTAGTGAGCAGTACCTCGGAGTCGTGACAGGACCACTGTACACTCCAGAGACAGAGCTCTTCAGCAGTTACGGTTTCGATAATGAAAATCCTGGTTTGAGATGAATCTTTTGACCTTTGTGTTTACCTCATGATTGAGATGGGTCACTTGGTAACTTAGGTATATGTATGGGCATATACCTGGGTAGTGGTTATCTGTTGAATTCACAATCCTTGTGTTTCCTCGTGATTGAGATGAGTTACTTGATAACTTAGGTATATGTAAGGGAATATACCTAAGTAGAGGTTATCTGTTGAGGTCTTCTTTTTGGTTTTCCTTGTTGGTTTTAGTGAGACCTTGAGGGTCTCAGGGTCCCTACTGAGTATCATTATACTCACCCCTGCAAGGGATATGCCCGCACCTCGTTGTGTTGGTTGCAGATGACGGGCAGTGCTGACGGAGGCCGAGTGTTCGAGGACTGGACGGTACCCAGAGGTGGACTACATGACGAGTCAGTACCCGGAGGTGGACTACATGACGAGTCAGTATCCAGAGGTGGACTACACGATGAGACGACACACGGAGGATGTTGACAGATGAGAGCGTGGAGGAGGCTATCTGTACCTACCCTTCAGGTAGGATCTATGGTGGACGACCAGGAGCTACACCATCTGTACCTACCGTTCAGGTAGGATCCGAGGAGGAAGACCTAGGAGACGCTTCCATCCTTCCAGCTGTTATCTTTTCTGTTGTATTTGTTCAGTTGTAGTTGTACTTTCTTTTGGGTTTGTATTCTGGCCCATTTACTTTTCAGCATTTCTCTTATACTTAGTGTTTATTTTTTCCGCTTACTTACTCTTTGGTGCTTGTTTTCTTTTATAAAGGCAATGCCTTCCTAGTTATTGGGATTTACACCTTCTGTGCTAGTCACCAGACCCTGGCCTATGGAAGGCGGGCTTGGGGTAGTCACAGCACGGGACCCGAGGACGGGTCGTGACAGATTCCCTCTCATACATAAATATTATATTATAAATTATGTGATGAGAATGTTTGAAAACTATATTTTAGGTTGTGATTATTATTATTTGATATTTTATTGAAGGAACATGTTATAACCTCAAAAATATGAAGAGATTGAATATATTTACTCACATCAAGACACATTATATCACAACACATTTTAAAAATGTGTGGCTGAGTCAGTGCCGCCAGGAGTTGACAATATCATGGTGTTGTGGATTGGTACCTCTGATTTGTAATCTTTTGGTAGAAATGTATAAATTAATACGATCTCTTGTTCTATATGGAAAATGTTATATTTTTTATCATTAATATTCTCATATTGTAAAACTGTTTATTTGAAAACTTGGAAAACCTTACATCTAGATAAAATGGATTATTGTATCCTTTTTTATTACAATTTCATGTCATGTGTCAATTTTTTATGAAATTAAAATATTATTTGAAAATACATGGTTTTTATGATGGAAAATCTGGAATGTGACTTAATAAAAAGTAAAAAAAATACTATTATTTTGGAAAAATATTCATGAATTAAAAAAATAATTTGAAGAAGAATGTTGATAAAATAAAAATGGTGTGTAATTATTTATGTTTTGAGTTTGGATAATTTTAAATGAGTGGAATGGGTTTTAAAAAATAATAATTTATGTATTTTTTAGAAATAAAAAGATATAGAATCGTAAAATATAACATTTAACGTCATTAAAAATAATGGGTGGAAGAAAATGTTCTTAACATAAAAAGTGATTTAGTATTATATGATGGGTGATTTTGAAAGAAATGTACCTATTTAAAACTAGGAATGATGAATTGTGTTGAAAATAATTCTTTTTTCATTAATGTTTAATATGTATTTCTTGATGTATTTTTATGACCATATAAGTGACCATACTCTATTTGAGAGGTATTTCCCATGGAATATTTATTTATGGTATAACATAGATTTACAATTATTTTCAATTATAGATGCTTGGTTCCTAAAGTATCAAGAAACATAAGAGGTATCTCATGGGTTTCCTGATCAGCCACCATTATAAATCCTTCAAGTTTTGTATTGTTTATTGAGGATTAACCACTCCCCTAGTTCGTGTGATATAGAGGCATGCTGTCCTCCAGGGGAGAACTTAGGAGAGTGAGATGCATATGCGAGGATAGTACCTAGGATTGTTTTGAGTTTTCACATATCTATTTTATTTATGATGGGCTATTAGGACCTTGATGTTTTATGGGATATGTTTTTTCCCTTGATGTGATGTGTGTTGTGTGATCTGAGACAATGTTACGACCTGAGAAAAATGGAAAACCTGATTCCTAATCAAGATGCATTTTTTAGTGATTGGATTAAACCCACCCAAGTGAGTTAGTGAACATAGAGTGGAAAGTATCTTAACATGGAGGATGAAATTCCCTAATTCCTATGTCTATAAAAGTAAGTTTGTTAAGCTATCATGATAGTTTGGGATAGTTGGTTTGATTGGTGGTGGTGTTTCAAGTGTAATGAGATCCTGGAGTGGTATCTCAAGGGATGTTTTTCCATACCCTTCCTATCATCTCTTTTAGGTTGGTTTTAATTTCTTAAGGGTGAGAATAGTTTAACAGGTATATAGTGTACTAGAATGAACCTTATGGCAGTTAATTTTCATAAAATCATATTTTTGAGGTTCCATTGGTGTTTTAGGGACATGTGAGTCATTCCATTGTTGAGTATTTTCCACAGTTTTCCAATGGTGACTCGTCTTGGTAGATACTCGTATAGTAGTGAATCATTTGGTGGTGAATTATCTAGTAGTGACTCATCTGGTGGTGAGTCTTCTGGAAGTGCCTCATCTAGTAGTGACTCTTCGTGGTGGGGACTCTTCCGGGGGTGACTTGTCTTCCAGTGACTCTTCTAGCTAGGAATCATCTGGAGGTGACTCTTATGGTAGTGACTCATCCTAGCGGTGCCTCGTTTGGAAATGACACATCTTCCCAAATGACCAGACGACCTTCATTTTTTTTATTTTTTTGATAACCCCCCTTTAAAGGGATGAGGGGGAGCCCCTATAAGGCCCATAGGCTTAGAGATTATATGGCCCGTAGACTTAGAAGATTACATGACCCGAAGGTCTTAGAAAATTTAACCAGACTATCTACAAGGAACTACCCCTTCCCAACATCTGTATCAGGAAAGAATCTCTCCACCTTCGCATGGTTGTCTGGTTAGGCTTCCCATACAAGCATAGGCTGGTCCCGATGGCATAGCCATACCCTATCATTCTGTAAAATCCATCTGGTTATGCTCCGGTGAGTGCACTTGCTTTTAATCCTCCTTTCGGGATGCTCCATTCCAATAGTGTATGTCTGGGGAAACTTCACTAATAATGTGGCTTGAAGGCCTTGAGGTGGCCCAAAGGCCTTAAAGGTGGCCTAAAAGGATTACTGACCTGAAGGACTGGGGTGGCCCGAAGGCCTTAAGGACTCCAAGCCCAAACCAGTAGACAAAGGTGAATAGTTTCTGCTACTACATTACTGAACAATACATGCTACAATAATTACTACATTAACCACACAATACTGATATAGTACCGTAATTATGCCTCTTCCTGGTTTCAAATGTGGGACTTGTGGATGCACTAAAAGAGTCCTCACTAACTTGGATGAGGATCATGTGAAAAACGTGGTTAAGGTAAATGTTAGACTCTCACGGAGGGCCCCCCCCAGGCCCCATAGTGCACCACACATTCTAGTTTTCAAGAAAAATAAAAGAATTAACATTCTCTATCTTTTATGATATAAAATGGGTTTAAATGACATAAATAGTTTTTTAAGGAAATTAAAAAATGGATCAATCACATCATTAATTTATATAAATGTCTAGAATCATTTTAAATGCTTAAAACATGTGGTCTTGATGAGATCCTCTTTAATATAAATTCAAAACTATATCTAGTTTTTAATGTTCCTGATTTAATATTTCTAAAGAAAATATATTTTCTTACCTCATTTGGTTTGGATTTATCTTGAGACTAGATATCCCAAATCACTATTCCTTGGATTAGATTAACTTGGTTGTTGCAATTAGTTCATGTTTTCCCTGATGTAGTTCCCTTCTATAAGTCGACTCGTGTTTTGGTGCAACATGTTTGGAGTAAGGCTTCTTATTCCCAGTAGGGTTTCCATTGTTTCTCCTTATTGGTATCATACAGGGTGGGTTTATTATTGTCTATATATTATGAAAATGTTTGAATCCCAATAAATAAAGATAATGAATCTATTTAAATTAATTTAATGGGATGGGCGAATGTGTAGTGTGATATTGTGGATTTTAATTGATCTGAATTGATTTATTTTGATTTTTTGATTCTATTGGCATAATGGCTTGGTGAAAATTGTGTCTATTGGTGGTTAGGTTTTCTTATAATGAATTTTCATCAACCCTATATTTTTTTTGATTGAATGGAATCATATTAAACATCTATTTAACCCTTTCTATACTATTAATGGAATGGATTCCACAAGATCCAACAACTTCTCTAATAACCCCCTTAAATAAAGAAGTAAAATTGAAAAATTGTACTTTCTATTCTTAATCGTAAAATTAGTTATGTAGTCTTACGTGATGGGATGTGTGGAATGGATTTGTATTCTGTGTGTGTGTGAAAAATAGAATATGAAATAGTTATATTGTGATGTGTGTGTGGGGGGGGGGAGTGGATGAGATGCGGTTGTGTAGTTTGGTTGTGATGGTTGTAAATGTATAGTGGTGCAACATGTATGTGATGGTGGTTGTGGTATGGTTATGCAATGGGGCTACGAAAGTGAATTTGGTTGTAAAATGATTTATATATCATATTTGGGTTGTGATGTTTTTTTTGGTTGGTTTTTTTATATTTCTTCAAGTGTTAATGGAATTAACACTTCATGTTAAAAATTTAAAATGGGAATGTTTAATGCGGAAATTGATATTGTGTTATGTGATATATATGTTTAAAGTAAAAAATTACCTATCCTATTTTCCTTATAAAATTACAATAATATGTAACTATAATTTTTATATATACATATATGTGTGTATTAATAAATATATGTTCACACATTTACATTATTATTACTTATATATTATAACATATTTAAATGAATAATAATATAAAATATTATATATATATATATATATATCAATCCTTTCAAAATATATAAAAATAAAAATAAAGGATATTAAATATAAAATATCATGCCTGGTAGAGTGGAAAAGATCTTCTTTCATGCAAGGGAGGTCTAGGGATCAAATATAGGCATGCACAATAATTTGGGGTATCCCTCTAGAATTGGCAGGGGGAGTGGACTGCGTGATGGAATATGGGTTGAGAAAAGCACTAATAAAGGGGGGATATAAGCACTGATAATTTGGGTGGTGTGTGTGAAAAATTAATTATTTTTCATCTTTGAATAGTTTTTTTACAACTATTAAAACCATCCATTAACAGCACTGAAAGAACACTCTTAAAAGTAACCTTTAACAATGATAAAAAAAGATACTTTAAATGCACTCAGTAACAGGGATAAAAAATACCTAAAAAATGAATCATTTATCACTACATTTTTTTCATTGTTAATGGGATACATTAACAACAATAATTTTAGCTATGTTAACCCCCCCACCCTTTAACATTGGTTACAATATCTATTCTTTTTAAGCATTGATCAAACCCCTTAACTAGCACAGTTGAAGTCAGGATTATTATTAGTGTTATATTCCTTCTACCACCCAAATTATCTATCATTTTTCTTTTATATTCTATTGTTCTCTTGAGTTTTAGGCATCTTCCATGTTTTCGTTTAATGTCTATTTATTCTCCAGAGATTACTAAGGCTTCTAGGATTATTCAGTTTTCTTTGATTGTGTGATTTATATGGCACCAACCTATTATCAATGATTTATATAGTTATGTCAATGTTTCATGGGGATTAAATAACAACATGATTTTATATGATCTGGATCCCCAAAACATCTTTATTTTGCTTTCTGATGAAGTAAATCTTGGTAATGTTTGTTCAATAATATCAAGATGATTCAAATCATAAAATATTACCCTATTGAGGTGGCAATTCCACTTCAACATGGAGTGATTATCTTTGACTTTATTGATTTTAGTGTAGTTTCTTTGTATTAATTTTCTCTTTAAAAACCTATAAATTATTAGATTATGTTGTAATTCCATTGGTAGGATCAATTGTATGGATACAGGGACATTGAATATGTTCTATCCAATATCTCATTATATTTATATTAGGTCCACTATCTCAATGGTGCCTCCAAGAATTTTTTCCACTGAAATTTTAGTTGAACATCACTACAAACATCATGTGATATTCAACTCAGGGACTGATTATTGTTTTTCCAACTTTAGAAGGGTCACATTTCCAAATATTGTCATCAAAAGCATCCTATTGAGGATGATGGACAAATTATTGTTTTTCCATCTTCGTATGGGTCACATTTCCCAATATTTTCATCAAAAGAATCCTACTGAGGATGATCCAAAGGACATTGAGACTCCAAAAAATATTGATTAACTCATTATTGACTTAGTTATAATAAATCCTTTGTTGGAATTAATAAAATAATAAAATTTAACAATATAATAATGTTTCATTAATTACTATAACCATTAAACGTTCAATTCACAGTTTTTAGGTCCAACACTTCAGGCACACACTACTTATGATGGGATTTCCTACAATCATGGTATATAGAATATTTTCAATCTAAGTGTTTTTAATGAATTTAATTCATACAAGGTTGAAATAAATTGTAATGTCAATAATACAGTTGTTCTAGTGTAGGGGAAAGGACAAGATTTGTGGGATCCATCAAAAATCTAAGAGGTATCACTGAAGTGTTCTATTTATCTTTGGAATGTGGCATATTTTCATTGCCTAAATCCTATCATCTCTGATATTTCTATTTTTATTAAGATTTATTTTGTTGGATCCTATACCAAAATTCATTACATGATTCCTACCACTAAATTAGTTGTGATATATTCTTTTGAATGGGTATCCATGCATTCATCTCTATTTATTAAATCATCTACCTGTATCAATATAAAGTACCTGTATAAAGATATGTGGGATGATTTTCATAGATAAAAATGTTTCTTTATTGTATCCTCTAGTGGATAATTATTATTGATAGGATAAATCATATTTTCACTTAGGTTCATTTAAAGGGAAGAAATAAATTTGCATGTAGTGGATGAGATAGCCAAAAACCCATACATCTAGATCGAATGTAGAGAATGAGACAACCAAAACCCCATAAACCTAGATTTGATGTAAATAATATAACCATTACATATTTTTTTTGATAAATACTAATATGACACAACATTAACGATACATAATTACTATATAAATATCTATATTGAGTCACATACATACCTAAGACATTTAGGTTTAGCGTTTTAGAGGGTTAGGAAAAATACATTATATGAAGACACGAGTATTTCTCAATAATGGGAATTTTTACAATTGTACCTAGATTTATTATTCCATAAGAATACATCAAGATCACCTGAAAAAATTTCTACTTAAGACACCCCTCATGACATATCCTATATAACATCATTATTATTAACACGAGTAATAAAGGGTTATCTCAAATTCCTAGTAATGGTAAGAATGGGATATATTAAGGTTTAATTATAAGTGAGAATAAGATAAGTATTGTAATGAACCAAAAAATAGAAGCCTAGATATGATGTAATAGTTTACCAAATTGGAATAAGATACACGTTATTGCATCCTGAATGAATGAATAGTTTTGTAGTATTGGAAAACTCAATAAATACAATATTCCTATATTACATTTGAAAATACATATTACAACATAATTGGTTTCTAGAAAAATGTTACCCCATTATATCCTTCCAATACAATCATAGTTCTCTTCAAACATTAATGTGAAAGTAAGAAAAACAAGGGTATATAAAATTATTAGTAAGGGTTGAGTACATCCAAAACTATCATGAATCAAAAATAAAATCAACATAGAAAGGTAAATAACAAAACTCACATCAATTTAAATATCTTGAATATCATTGCAAATACGGAAAGGTAAAATATTTAATATAGTTTAAATTTAATCAATATCATCAATATCATAATTAGATAAGGAAAAAAAATTATGGAAAGGTGAATATCTGGAAACACATGCCATTTAATCAATAATCTGAGGGAAAAAATCATCTAGAGATAATATTATTGTAAATATATCATGGATAATAATTACAAAATACTGGATGAAGGAAATAATTAATTATTAGATTTCATATTATTAGGTATATGATACATCTACCATCAATACCTATCAAAATATGATCTAAAACTACAACTAGAATTCTGTTTAATATTATCTTACAAATGGGCCTCATGAGACTACAAATGCATCAATGAGCTATATAATTCCGGACCACACCAATCACTATAAGTCCAAAGAATTCCACATATATCAAATGATAAATTTAATTAATTAGTAAATATACCTATTTAAAGAAAAATCTTTATTTGGTAAGGAATTTGGATTTATCAATATTTCCCATTTTATCAAATTACTTTCAATGTAAACATCATAGGTAAAAATGGTGTACATTTTTTGAAATAATCATATCCATGATACAATGAATATTTAATTTAATAGAAAAAACATTTAAGAAAATGATATATGTGTTTGGAGACAATAATATCCCTAATAAAATAAATATGGATATTTTAGAGAAATGAATTATACAATGATCATAAGAGAGTCAATGTTTCAAATGAATGTTAATGACTATAAAAAAATTAATCAATAAAGTTAATGTCAATATTATCCATAGTTAAAATGATAAAAAATACAAATAAATAATAATTAATATATAAATAAAACATATTCATAATGTATCATATGTAAAATATAGGGTTGATGCCATTTATAAATTTAAATACCATAAAAACATCATTTTAACATTCTTGTGGAAAATGACATTTTTTTACATTGAAATAATTTTGAAAAAAAATTTCCCAAATAAATTGAAATTAAATGTATTTGAAAACAAACCTTGAATCATATACAAGATATTTTAAAATATTTAGTGGTCATGATGTAAAAAAAATCAATACATGTCATGTATGTTAAAACAAATTTTTATTTCACATTTCCTTATTTTGATAATTATATGAATTTACATTTCAATTTTATTAAAATAAAATAAAAATGAGTATAAATTTATATAAAAAACAATTGGATAAATTTAAAAAATGCATTGAAAATATTTTTATAAATAATTACTTTCTAATAAAATTAATTTTCAACTGAAGAGAGAAATGAAGACAGATTTTCTTAAAAACATTTTCAAAATTATTTTATGAAATAATGAGTATAAAAATAGTGAAATTACATTTTAAAAATAATGAATAACCATATGATAATAATATGAAACTTTTTTACTGTAAAATTATCAAATAACATCCATTAACTGAAATTCAAGAATAACAAATCTCGATTAAAATGAGATTGTGAAATAAACCATTACAATGATCATAACATTGAAGTGAGAATTAATAAATGAATAGAGTTTATATATAAATTTTAGATCCACATAAAAAAATATTTATATAACCTAAGATATTGAAAATTAATTACACACAAAATATAATAATATCAAATAAAATGAATAAGTAATGTATCCTAATGAAAATAAATTGAGTTATGAAACTATTACTACATGCTAATTTTGAAGTCAATTACCCATAGAAGAATTAATTCAAATTGAAAATTTAAATAACTTGAATTAGGAAATAATCATGATATTACATTTCAATATGTTATTATATACACCATATAAAATATATTAGGGTAATAAGATAAAAATATGACTTAATGAAATAAAATTTAGATAAAGTCCCCTACCTTGAGTCAGACTCGTCATATATGTTATTTATATTCCTAAATAATAAAAATATGTTATTTATTTACATGATTAAGTTATTTTTTAAAGTTTATTATTCATTTTATTTCACTTATTATCATTTTATAGACAACTAAATAATCAATTAAATTTTTGTTGAGTGTTTGGTTGATATTTGACTTATGTGTCAAAAATGACTTCATTAGGATGATTATTAGTCTAAGTGATGCTAACTAAAAAATTATCCCAAAAAATAATCATTAATTAATTATCATATTATACATAAATTTTAATTTTATGCCAAGTCATTATATATGTTTTTGTGAAATGAAGTACATTACGATCATGTAGACGGTTGGGTATACATATGCTTGAGAAATGATCCCATTTTTTCAATGAACATTATGGAATAGAGGTTAGTAACATTTAATATTAATATAAGGATAATAATAGCGTACGTTTGATATTATTTATTTAATATAATGAAAAATATCATCCATGTGTTTTATTGGTGAAAGGAGTATCAAATCGCTTCGTGAAGGTAGTAGTCCACACGTACAAGAGTGATGTTATCCTCCTTCAGAGAGTGAAAAGGTAAGGAAGAAAATAATGTCTGAATTTTTCATACTTATAAATATTTTATTTATATTGTAATTATTTAATTTATATTAAATATATTCATTAATTTTATTCTTATTCCCTTCCATTAAAAGATTTAGTGAAAAATGAATCACATCACTTCATGAGGCTGTAGTCCACCGTACACATGAGCGATAGTATCAGACCCCATAATGAATGGAAAGTAAAAGGTAAATATTATATATTTTAACCAATTGTAATATTTATTTTATAAATATGATATATAAACTTTATATCTATCATCATACCAAACTATGGAAGTTGTTTATGGAAAATGTGCCACATCTATCTGCGAGGTAATAGTTCATCGTACATAAAAGTGACATAATCATTTCCCATTTGAGGTAATATAAGATTTATATAGGTCCTAACACGAACATAATAACATATATTTATATGGGAGACACTTTTTTTATTATATAATCATAAATTAATAATATTTAATTGATGTGGGAGAATAAATAAAATAAAAACATATGGTTTTAAATACTACATCTTCTTGGACCACCTCTATAGGATTATACCTGAAGTATTCCTAGAAAATATTAATGAAAGAAAATATTATAGGATGAGGGTATATAAGTTATTATGTGACTTGGTTATGGATTTATGAACCAAAATTGTTTTTTGGTGTAAAAAAAATAGAGGATAGGGGGTGGCCTTTTATAAGTGAGGTGAGTGGCCCACTTATATGTTTTGAAAATAATAATGTGTACCCACATTTTTCACTTGAATAAAGGGTATAAAATAGAGTGTTATGAAAATTTATAAATTATAGCATCAACATATTTACATAAAATCTACTTTATTAATGTTTTAGGACATTTTATCCCTGATCATTTTAGCTCAACCCTAGATAAGCTCATTTTACCTTAATCATGACAATTAATTTTTATTGTTATCACCATTCATTATATTCAAAAATTAATTTTACATATTATAAAATATAATTTATTATAATTCCAAATATGGAAACCATTTTGACAAAATAAATTAATATAAGTGAAAAAAATAATTTTTTAAAAACGTACAGGCGTGTTGAAAAAATTTGTTTTCTACAAGAAAATTCTCATAAGTATATAATGTTTTAATAAAAAAATACACCATTAAATTTATTATGATGAAATAAAGTATTTAAATTATAATATAATTGAACTATTTTTTACTTTATAATCCATTTAGAATATAATTTCACAATTCAAATTATTTAAATTGTTAGACAATTTTCAATATAAATCTGTATTTTTTTCTATTCAGTGAAATATGAGTCTTTTTAGAAAAATCACAAAAATTAAGAAAACTTATTAATTTATAGGATGATTTAAAAACTAATGTTAATTTTATTAAATAATATTTTTAAAATTGGTAATTATAAAATTTATATTATGTGTGAAAATGTTGACTAAACCATTATTTATAAAAAGATACAAATTTGCAGAATATATTTATTTTTCTTATAAATGATTTTTATTTTACTTCTAATAAATAAAAAAACAATGATTTTTTTTATTTTTTAACCCTATAATATTCATGATTTAGTTAGTACTATTAATAAACTGTAATTTAATGGCTATATTATATCTGTATACTATATAATGATTCATTTTGACTCAGTGTTGAAGTTCCACAAGATATAGAATAGACTAAATTTAATGAAATGTATATTTTTGGGTCATTTTAGATTATTTTTTCTTTTTAAATATGATATATATCAAAATTTTATTATTTTATAATTTCTGGGTGATACATTGTACTTACCATAAATAAATTTCACACTCATATTTTTTCATGCACTCAGAAATCATGTGTTTTCTTTTTAAAAATTCCTTCATTGAAAACCCACATCGTAAATAGGGTTACTAAAACATTATCTTAGTAATAGAGATAGGTTAGTAAAAATGGTCATATATAAAAACACATAACTAGATTTA
Organism: Viscum album; assembly: GCA_963277665.1. Lineage (NCBI taxonomy): Eukaryota > Viridiplantae > Streptophyta > Magnoliopsida > Santalales > Viscaceae > Viscum > Viscum album. The sequence goes on from OY728126.1 coordinate 1,572,169,388, forward strand.
TATGATGGAGAACATTGATGTCAATTGTTATAATATTCCATTACTATATTTAAAGTATTCCTTCACTTTTTTTGAACTCCTTTAAGTCATGTCTTATTTTGTTGTCGTTTTGGAATAATTTAGAGTATTTTTTATGGTTTTTTATTGTAAAAGGTTTGAACATTTTTTGAACTAACAGTGCACCCCCATGTGCAAATCATTTACCCCATGATTGTGGGGAATTTAGAGTTGGTACAAAGTTTCACAAATAGTGCACCCACCTATGGGAAATTAAGCACCCCAACAATTATGGGAGAATAGCTAGAACATTTTTTCAATTAATCTTAAACCCTCATCAATTAACCATGGATGAATGATTTTAAATTTAATATAATTATTTTAAAATTATTTCCCCTCGATTTAGGTATCTAATCATACCATTCTTAGGTAACATGAAATTTTTTATACATGGAGTCTCACAAGGGGTGATTTTGGACCCTCAGAGCCTTCTCTTAGTGGATCAAAGGGGTGTTGATCTCCATCAACCTTCTATAGGTAAGAGATTATCCAATTTTTTAGTTTCTTATAATATTTTTTTTCAGCCTTATATTTTTATGAATCCCCATGTAATTTAGAGATCTAAACATCGTTTTATTGGATCTTGATTCTATTATGTGTTCATATATCATCTACGCCTTCATTCATTATTGGATAGTCATATCATGGGTGTTATTTTCTAGATTTTCAACTTAAAGGTAGGTGGTTACTTATTATTCTCCCTATGAGTGAATCCCATATTTCATTGTTTAAATTTATATGATATTTTAAATTATTTAAATACAAGGATTAGAGGTGATTATATATTTTATTTTAAATGTGTGAAATTTTAGAAAGATCCCAATTTCAATAGAATTGAAACTCTAGGGTGGATTTATGAAAAATGATGGTTTTATTTGGAAATTTTTTTTGAGGATATGATTTTATTTTTTTCATGAAAAAATTCATTAAATTAAAAAATAATTTGGAATGGAAGGAAATGATGAAATCCTTTGATTTTATTTTTAAATGAAAAGGAATGTTGAAAACTATTATTGGGTAATTGTCTTTTGTGATGTTTTAAAATTATTTATTGGAATTTTATTGAATTATTATAAAATCACATGAATTCATGGGTAGTTACTGGTAACTCAAACAAGCCTGATAGAACCTTTCCCCCCATGAAATTTATTGATGATGAAAACTATTTCTAAAAAAACATTAACCTAACGGACCATGATGGGTTCCCCTATTGGGTTGTAGATTACTCTTGGTGGGATCCCCTATCGGGGAGTATTTCAATGTGCACACAAAACTAGACGAGAGATAACCATGAGATGTGCGGGGATTCAATTACTTTACAAGCTATCTTATTTTGGGGCATTTTTACATAGTTCTTTTCTACACATTGTTTTATTTTATAAACATTCCATTGATTTATTTAACTCTTTTATTCATTCTGAACAATTTATTTAAATTATATTATGAAAAATATTTACTTAAGCCTATTTGAAATATGTGTTATTATGTCTTATATCCTATTATTTAGAAATAATTTTCGGTTTAAAATTTGAAAATTAGATTCCGTAAATTGTTATATTGAAAATTATAACCTAACAGGTAAATTATATTTTTATTTATTATAGACCACTTTGAGAGACCCAATTGGTAATTATATGTCAAATTATTCTTTTTTTTCCTTTGGTTGTTTGTTGGATTTCTTATGCCATGTCTGAGGTAATGGGATTCCCCAATTGGAGTTGGTGTATGTTCTTGATCATTGAACTTGAAGTGATGATTATGGAGACCAGTGGAGATATTATCCACTTATTTATTGGGTTGTTTGAGGTTTCTTCTTGTTAGATACCGAGTTGTTGGATGACGTATTACTTTGGGGTTTTTATCAGTTGATTTTAGTATTTTTCTTATAGGTAGTGTTGATCACAATGACTTTTAATAATTTGTCTTTTGTTTTTTTTTGGAATTTTTTTCCCTCTATGATCTTCTATGATGTAGGTGCTAGTCACCAAACTATGTGGATTAGGAATTCCCTTAGGGCCATTCCTGATCTATATTGGGTATCAAGGTATAAGGGTAAACAAGTTGTATTATAAAAAATTGATATCAAAGGTGTAGGTTAATCATCATTCCTTGATCTTAGTATGTAGTTTTCATTTTCATGGTAGACAAGAGGTTGGATTGTTGGGAAATAGTAGGCATTTATGAGTGAGTGCCTCAACAACTCTAATCATAATTATCCTTAAGTCATCACGAGTGTTTGTAGAAAGTCATACGGATGAATAATTTTATTTTATTATATTGCGTTACCAACTTTTTATTTTTGTATATTAAAATCCAAGTCTTTAAATCTCATTTGGTGGGATTTATATTATCATTTCTGTTGTTTGAATTGTTTATCTGAGTATTATTTTTATGTATTTAGTTTTTTCTATTTATGTTTTATATCATCATTCCTGTGAAGAGATATTTTATCTGGATCATGGAGGAAGATCCTAGTGAACCATAGTGAGTTTATCCTCATGTAAACTATAATTTGGTTTTGATTATTTGGAATTTAATCTCAGCTCTAGGACATGACCTTGCATCCATGCTTATTTGGGATCCAGTTGGGGAACCTCAAATAGATGAATCATGGAATTATGATCAATAGTTTCTTCAATTGAATACCCCAAATTTACTAGGATCTAATGATTTTCAATAGTTTTAGGATTGGTTGGACATGTAAGAGTGCCTTTTAGATTTCATGGAAATGACTGATACTATTAAGGTAATTTATTCTTCCTTCAAGATGGAAGGGCTTAAGAGGATATGGTTGGATTTTATGTTAACGATAAAGAAGAATTAGTGATTATTGTGGAAGGACATTATATTTATTTTAACTAACCAGTTATATCTTGAATTTGTGGTCTTTATAAGGCTATAAAATTTTCCAACAACCCTCTTTCCGAAAGTACTATGATGCAGTATGTGAACCAATCTGCGGAGCTTGTGCAGTTTTAAAAGATACTATATTAAAAGAGAAGATTAAGGATCGATGGTTCGATATGGGTGTTCAAGCTATTATTCATTCACAAGTTTCCATGTTGAAGCTCACTTAATTTGTCTATATACTAGAGAGGGTAATGTTGGCTGGGCATGACCTAACTGGTTAGTCAGGTTTAATGGGTGATATTTTACCTCATAGTTATTGTCTTATGTGTTCCTTTAATGTATTGTGGAACCATGATTAATATCATAGTGGTTCCCAATAGCTTGAATCCTTTAGACCACTTATTGTACCTAACAGTGGAACTTTGAGTTTCTTTAAGTGTGGAAAGGTTGAGAATTCAAGATGTTTTTGTACTGAGGTGTGAAATATTTTTAGATCTTGTGGTTACTCAAGAATCATATAAAAATTATTCCATTACTTTTCTACTCCACAAAGTGTCATAGGCTCATCAACACCTAAAACTACTACAGTGGAATCTAAATCTTCAACATCCAAGGGGTTTCATCCATAATCATATATAATGATGATTCTTCATGAAATGGAAGTGTCTATAGGGGAAGAAGATACTGATCCAATGTTTTTGAGAGGTTCAATCAGTATAAATTCATCTTTAGTGAGTGAATCATTTGATACCAGTTCATCTTAATCATTTATGGTTACTCATATTGTGAACATGATAAAACGTACTCTGAAGATGTTATATAATGCGATGGATATTACAACACCCCTTAGAATAAAGAGATCATGTCCTCTATTGTCCCACATGCGATTTCACAACATTAAAAATTATGAATGTCGGGAATTTTCAGGTTTTTGACATTGAACCACTTGATGTAAATTTTATGAGGTATTGGATGATTCATAATAAGCCCTAAATTGACTATAATATTTGGTTGGACTCCTTTACTACACCTGATGGTGTTCATCTTGTAATTCAGGGGGAATGATACCCAATGTCAAGTATAGCTAGATATTTATATTTGATGTTTGGGAAAGTAATATCAACATTTTATTGAAATCTAGAGGGGGGATATTCGAGTGACGTTATCCTTCCTGTTTTCATCATATATAAAAAAAGTTATCCTTCTGATTTCTATGGCTTTCCGCTGGTATGAGAGGTATAGTTTTATATGTATTTAGTTCCTAGTACACAACTAGTCTATATTCATTCTTATTTTATGCAACCAGCTAAAATGAATGTTTTGGAGACTTAGTTTAATAACCTATTAAAGGAATTCATTATGAAGATGAGTGTGTAACAATGGGTGGAACCTATTTTCTTTGAGAATAAAATGGATGGAACACTTCACCTATGTGTTGATTATTAAAAATCAATAAATATATGATAAAGAAAATGTATCTTTTACCATGAATTAATGATATTTTTGACTACTTGAAAGGGGATATGTGGTTCTCAAAGACTTTTCTTGGATTTGCTCATCACCAGTTGAGAATAAAAGAATTTGACATTCAGAAGAAAAATTTATGTAGTAAATATAGTCATTATGAGTATATTTTCATTCCATTTCATTTATCCAAATATCCCATAGTCTTTAATGATCTGATGAAATGAATTTTATATAAATATATTGACACATTCATTGCTGTATTTTTTGATAACATCCTAGTTTAATCTCATTTAGAGGAGGATCATGTGTTTCATCTGAGACCAGTTCTAATAATGATGAGAAATAATCAACTTTATTCCAAGCTATCAAAATAATATTTTTGGATTTCAAATGTAATGTTATTAGGATACACTATATTTATGCATGGTATTTTAGTTGCTGCTAAGAAGGTGAAGGATGTTATTACGTGGGAGAAAACATAGAATATTTTTGAGATTCAGAGCTTCATGGGATTATCAGTGTATTAATTATGGTTTGTAAATGATTTATCAAATATGGAATCATTTATGTACCCTCCTAATTGAAAGTAGGAAATTCTATTTTTGTAATGATAAATTTATAAATTATACTTCTGATATAAAAAGTCTTATGAATTTGTTGGTGTTGTTGACTCTTAAAGAGGCTTGAAAGGGATCTTTAGTCTTTTATAACACGTCAGGTTCAGGTTTGGTATGTGTTGTTATGTAGGGTGATAATGTGGTAGCCATTAGATCTATAATTATTAGGCGACATAAGAATAATTATCCAGCCCATGACCTAAAACTCACAACCATGAGAAAGGTTTACCATGTTTCTTTACTATAAAAGCCTAATTTTAATCTTATCTCAAAAATATTTAATCCATCGGTAGAGGAATTTTATAGAGTAAAATAGTTGTTTTAATTTTTCCATTTTTTATACCCCGTGTAAGATAAATGTAATTAATTATGATTTGAGGAGTCAAAATCCTTCCAAATCCATGAAGGAATCATCAGAAGAATGGAACATGATGACACTTTTTTCATAGTTTAATTTATGATCTTAGGTGGAAGAGGCCAAGGTTTTATTGGAATGTTTTCAGTTGAATTATGCTCATTTTGAGATGATTTTTCAGGATCATAAACTTGACGATGAATTTGGTGGCATTATGGACACTCTTTATGGTGGGGAGACTATTGGTGAGTGTTCAGTCTCTTCTGAGGGCATCCTATGTTTTCCTGATCAGTTTGTTATAATTTTATTGGTGAGAAAATATGTGATTGAGGGCTCAAATAATTCCCAATTTGATGTTCTCCCAAGACCCATAAAGATTTTATATGATATACCATGATGATTCTGGAATCCACATATGAGACCAGACATTATTTAATTTTTTTTCATTATTATACCTGAAAATTGGTCATTTATATACACCAGAGACTGTAGGGTTTACATTAATGACTTCCAGTGCAATCTTGGAAGTGGTATGATATATCTGTGGACTTTGTGGTTGTGATTCCATGTACCCCTCTAGGAAATAATGTGATATGGGTTGTGATCAATCAACTAACCAAATTAGATCACTTTATAAGAATTCGAGATACAAATAAATTGAGGAGTCATAAAATCTATATGTTGAAGAGGTTTTTAATTTTCATGAGGTTCCATGTACTACTATACTAAAATGAGTTCCCCATTTTACCTCATATTTTTTGTGAGGCCTTTGGAAGGTTAGGAGATCTTAGGTTTGTTTCAGTTTGGAATACCATTTGTAGATGGATGGATAGATAGAGAGGGATGTATTGATTCATGAGGACATGAATTTTTCTTGAATCCCTGATTTTGGTGGATCAAGGGATATCCATTAGGGACTTGTTGATTTTTTAATAATAATAGTTACTATTAAAAAATTCGAATGGCTCATTTTGAGGCCTTGTATAGTCATCCTTGAAAATATTCATTATGTTGGATAGAGATTGGTGAATGTTACTAGGTATGACCATGATAGGTCCAAGAGGTGATATAAATGTTTTAGTTTATTTTTGTGAGAATGTTGAAGGCACATAGCTGGTAAAAATATTATAATATTCATCGTACTTGACTCTTGGAATTTTTAGTTTGTTATTAGGTGTGTTTTGAGCATTCAACCTTAGTTGGGTCTCAAAAACTAGATAGTCAAAGTAAGCTTCCTCATAACTTATTGAAAATTATGAGGTTTTTGAGTGGGTGGGGAAAGTGACATACCATTTAGAAATTCCACCATAATTGACTTCGATACATAACATGTTATATGTAGTGAAACATTGGAAGTATATTTCCAACTCATATCATGTCCTGAGAAGGGAGGATATTAATGTTGACCACAATTTATCTATGAAAAAGCATTCAGAAAATATATTTTATTCTAAGACTAATCTATTTCATGTGAGGACAATACCTCATAACACATTCATTAGAAGCGTAGTTCTAATTATCATCAGACATGAGAGAATGAGGCATTGATGAAGGAGATGTGGACTCATCTATTTGATATGAAAACTTCATTATAGGTTTTTTACGAACAAAATATTTTTTCAATGGAGAGTTTATAACACCCTATTACTTGTTTTTAAGAAATCCTCAAAAAAAATTATCTCATTTAGGTCGTTACGTATTTTGGCGTCTTTCTGGGATATTTGGAGTTTTTGGATGTTTTTTGGCTGTGAAGAGTTGGAATAAGGTTTAGCAAAACCATGCCCCCTCAGTGTCGTCCATGCACCCACATTATGGTGGGGAATGTATGGTTGGATCACAAATTTTCCAACAGTGTGCCCATATAGAGGAAATAGTGTTCCCTAAAAAGTAGGAGTGCCAAGATTGCACATAGTTATGATAATAAATCCCCCCCTCCAGCTAACCATGAACATGATATATTAATGTTCTAATGATTATTCAAAAATTCTTGAACCACCTAGTTTAAGTATATAATCCTCCCATTCATACCTAACATGATTTATTCATCCTAGAGGCTCCCAAAAATAAATTTTGGACCCTGTATACGTTTTCCTTGTCATATTGAAGCAAAATTGATCTTGATCGATCTCCTCTATGTAAGTGGATCTCCTCTAGTGTAGTTACTTCAAATATCATTTTTATCCCCCTTAGAGTGTTACAGATCATTATGTAATTTAGAGATCTAAACTCAATTTTATGGTATATTTATTATTGGTTGTGTTCAAAGATATTTTCAAATCAATTATTCAGTGGTGAGTCATGTTGGAGTTTTTTTATCCAGGTCATTGATGTTATTTTAAGTCGTGTTCTGGTCAAAGACCAAAACACTAAATTTTTTAGAAAAAAAGGATTACACAAGTTTGAAATAAGGCACATTGCTAACATACCTAACATAGAGTGAGATTAATTCAGGAGGAAGAACATCACTCCTATGCATCTCATGAGAACACCCATGTTGGAAAGACCATCGACAATATGGTTAGCTTCGTGATAGGTATGAGTGGCGATGACATTGAACACTGAAAGAATGTCTAGACAGTCAATCCAACATGAAGTGAGAGTCCATGACAAGTGAGTGGAACCATTCCAAATGGCCTGAATAATGGTAGTGGAGTCACTCTCTATCTAGATATTTCTCTAATTATGAAGCCAGGAAAAATAAGATGCACGAATAATTCTCATCATCTCATCTTCAAGGGATGAGGCATCACCACAAGAGCCATAGAAGAATCCAAGCATCTGGTCAAGGTGATTTCTGAAAATTCCCCCACAACCTACTGGGCCAGAGTTGCCTTTGGAGGCTCCATCCACATTGACTTTAATACAGCCTGGAGGTGGGGGTGGCATAACACTTCAAGGGTATGCTTCGGACGAGGGTAATTCCCATCCACCCCAATGCTCCTGAGAATCCCAAAGTCACGAATGGAGTTATTGCAATGATCTTTTTGAATTGAATCCTCCTCCCGAATGGCCATGAGGATTATGGTTTTCCCTACATTAATCATGAATGAGATTTTATGAAAAATACAATTATTTCTACCATACCAGATTATATGCAGAAGTTCCATAACAGATGTGATAAATATATTTTCGATCTGCTGAGAATCTGCAACATCCTAACACCATTGTGTCTGCCAGATAATGGAACTACAAAGAGACCATCTACCCTAATAGATGTCAAAGATATAATGCCAAAATGTGGATGTCATGTCACATGAAAAAAGAGGTGGTTTAAATCCTCTCTACTGTGATTACACTTGCGTTATTTGGAGCAAAGATTAATCCCAAACAATTGAAGGCAGGTATCCATGGTGAGTCCATCCTGAGAAATCCGCCAAACTACCATGAATCTCAAGGGTTTTAACCAGACTTGGTTGAATCTTTTTAACCAGGAAAAATTGTTCTCTATATTTTTGAACAAGTGACTATAATATCTTTTATCATTTAGGATCTAATTATGAATTGGTTCCCAAATAATAAAATCACTCATGTTAGTGAAGGGATAATTGTCAACAATCTAGCTGACATTCTCAGGAAGGTATGGGTTCTGTTTTTGCAAGACATTATTAATAGTATCATTAATATTTGGAGGAGGATGGTTATTTTCAATCAAAGAGATCAGGGGAGAACCAGTCCTGTTATCAAACCAAAATTTAAGATCCAAATTTGTATTGACCATCTATCTAGAGTTAGTAATAATGGACATGAATGTGTTTTTAATGGAATTCCATATAAAGGATGTATGAAATTGTTCATGATTCAATATTTTATTTGAAATTGTTAGAAAAACTAGGAAAACCCTAATTTCAATGGATTTGAAATTTTGGGGTTGAATTATGAAAAATGATGAATTGATTTAGAAATAATTTTGAGGAAATGATTATATGTTGATATTGATAAAATTTAATAAATGTAAATGTCATTTAGAATTTTCTAAAATATTGAAAAATATTGATTTTTTGAAATGAAAAAGTCAATTTGAAAAATGGAATTCTGTAGTTATATTTTGAAATGATTTGAATTAGTTGACTGATTGTTGAAAACAAGTAATCCTCAGTAGTTAGTTGTAACGTGGAAAATAATTCTAGGACCTTGCCTCCCTAAAAATGAATTGTAAATGTCAACTATTACTAAAGAAACTATAGAATGACTTCCCACGATGGGTTCCCCTATTGAGGTGTACACACCTCATTATGGGTTCATTATTGGGGTTTATTTTGGATTGCACACATGACTATATCCATGATTATTATGATGTGTTTCAATATCTTTTTACCTAATAAACTAACATTCCCTAAGGATTTTGGACATGGTTATTTTTTATGGTTATTTATGATTTGGTACCGATGTTGTTGATTTATTGAACTATTTTTTTCATTCCCTATAAATTAAATAATATTTTTGATATAAAATATTCATTTATTTCAATTTGAAATATTTATTAATTTATCTGAAATCTTTTGATTTTGGAATCATATTTTGTTTTAACATATGAAAATAAAACTCTATGCCCTGTGTTATTTAATTGAATAGAATAAATGGTAAATTGTTATGGTATTGATTATTGAACACTTGGTGAGACCCTACTGGGATATATAGCTCACACACTATATTTTCCTTACGGAATTTGAATACATTATTATGCCTGGTCTGAGCAATGAGAAAGCACAACTTAGAGGTAGTGTTTGTTCTTGATCCCTTATAGTGTGGAGTGATAATAGAGGTGAACAATTTAAATTATATCCACTTGTTGTGTGGGATGTTTGATTTTTATCTAGTCATATACTTAGTACATAGATTATGAACTAATTTGGATTTTTTTACATATTGTTTTTGGTACTTCTTTTTTTGGGAATGTTGAGCATACAGACTTTTAATCATTTTTCATCAATATTTTCTCAAAAAATTCATTTCCTCTATGGTATTATGTGGTTCCAGGATATAGTTTCCAACAAATCTAGATCATGAATTCCCATCTTGGCAGGTCAGATTCGGATCAGGAATTATGGTACCAGGGTATCTATGCTAGTTCATAAGATTTGAAGATATATAAATGAAAGAGGAGTATAAATAATTATAGAGAATGATACAGTTCATTGATCACAAGAAAGTAAATGATCAATCGAATGTTTGTAACCTCAAAACCATAAATATGTGAAAATTTTGAAGTCTATTTAATTCATCATATATAAAGGTAAAAAGATAATTTTTTTGTATCAATATCATTTTACCAATGTTGAATAAATCATTTGTTGTCTTAGAATATTAGGAAATATTCTTTCTTGATGCCATTTTATTTCATAATTACAATTTCATCCTTCTCTTATGCTTTGATCAATTTTTTATTCACCTACTAATACAAGATATATATATCAAAAAATGTTGTTTTATTCCCAAAACACTGCAAATCAATTTTTATGGACCATAAGATTCTTAAAATAGTGGAATGCCTTTTTGTATATCTCCAACAAATTTTCAAAACCAATATTGTTATCACAAGTTATCCAATATAATACATTAATATTCAATCCTCAACAGTAATACAACATGTTTATTATTAACATTTATTCATCAAATCATTTACATTAAAACAATTCCATATTAAGAAGAAGTTTATGTTGGATAGTGGTAGGTCCAAAACTATAATCATTATTTGGTTGTTGGTACAAGTAGCATAGAGTATTTTGATGTGATGGGTTGTCACCCAACATGTAGGTTGTCCTTTTTATAAAAATATATTAATATAATCCCAATATTGTTCCAAAATAATAATGAACCATAATTAATAAGATAACAAGGATAATGTAAAACTTAATGGTTACTAATACCTCGAATCATATGTCCAAAAAAGTTAATGTGTTTTTCCTAAGATAACTCTTTCATATAATAAACCAATAAGATTTATCGTTCCCATAATGAGGCATATAAAATTGATTTCACTTCAAATATTCCTTTGATTGGGGTGATTGGGAAATCAATTAGCAATGCAAGTCAGTTAATTTCTATCAATCATCTAGAAAAATGAATGAAGAATAAGGGATGAAAAAAGTGAAATGATTAGCGTAAATATATTAAAAAAATATTAGAAAGAAATATAGGGATAACATACATGTCAGAGTTATATCTTGATTAGGGTTAATTAAAAAACAATTCATGTGTATTATGATTATTAATGATAATTTTTTTACCGTGGGGATTTAATTTTTTTTCCTTGTCCGATAACAAAATACATGTATTTTAAATGTCACCTTGGGTCTGGAGAATAATTACATAAAACATTATTCTAGATCAATTACCCATAAATATTATAAAAAATCCCACCAAATGTTCATGAATTATCCTTTTTAAACTCTTTTATTTCTCATCACTGGTTCCATTCATTGTCTAATACAAAGATAAAAGCGAATGTGGAATAAATTAATTAATGGAATTATAAGACCAATATCATAATAAAATAAAATAAACAAAAAATATAATTTCAATATACCAAAATCTAATGACAACACTAATACAAGAATATTATCCTCTTATTACAATGTTCATGGTGTCCAGGTTGAGTAAATACTCATCCCCTAAGTGGAATGAGAGGAGAAACGAAGTGGGGATGAATTAAACATAAAATGTAAGAAAATAAAATAAAATATCATACTTGGATTTTAGGTAGATCAAATATTAGAGAAGAATCACCTCCCCCTAGATGTCCAACAACTGAATTTATATGGATGACATTATTTTTATAGAAAAATTGAATACCTGATGTGTAGTCAAAATTAAACGGTGTGTACTTTGGTCAACCAATATTTCCATTGATTTCTCTACTGGTAGGTTAACAACCATTCCACTAATTGAATTTGAAGTGTTGGAAATCAGTTAGTAGAAGTTCATAGAATTTAACACCACTGTACATGGCTTGTGTACACTTTATCAACCACCAATAACTTCTTGAAGTGTTTACATTGCATGTTAAGCATTGTAAATGACGTTTTAGTTCTGGTTGGAAACATCAACATGCACTTAGTCTGGCCGAGCTATGTTTGGGAAAGGTACAGAATATGTGTTTATAAAGAACACATTATGTATATTTTATTTTTCATTTTGGTGATCCCTGATTTTCTCAGGTGACTTGAAATTCCAAAAAAATTTCCATGAAAACCAAAATTTAAAATTTTATCCCTAAAAATTGTATATCCAGTGAATTTTTTTTATAATCAATAAAATTCACTAATATTTCAAAAAAATGACCACATAAAACTCTACTACACATAGTCATTTTCTTTCCCTCATGAAAAATATCATCATTAACATAATTGAATCCATACTCTAAGTTGGTAATATTTTAATTAATTAAAATTATAAATATTATAGTCATATTAGAGTATTTTAAATGTAAAAAACATATTTTTATTTCAATTATATTCTAAACAAGTCTGAAATATAATTTAATTATGTAATTACATTTTCTTTTAGCTAAATATTTCAAACCTTTATAAATAAGTATTCCACATGATGATTTACCGCTCCAATATAAATTACACCCTCATAAATCATGATCATTTATTCAATGTTATGATCTATCTTATGTATACGAAACCTATCCAAAAGCTTGAATGTAATATAATTATCTTATTAGAAATTAAATCACAAAAAAACAAGAATAATTTCAATAATTTTTTATTGATTCGGAGGATAATGGAAGGTAGGAAATGATGTGGATGGATAAATTATTAAATAATAAATCATTATATTGTATGAAAAATATCATAGAAAATTAATCCCTAAAAATTTCTCTCATTTTCCACCATCACCATTTTCTTCCCTTTCTAAAAGGGGTTCCGAAACCATTGATGAATGTATTGAATGAAATTGGACCTCTTCTAAACTTCTACCTTTTTAATGTAAAGAGGGACATATTATGAATATAAGTAATGGTAGTTTTGGAACACATTTCCCCAAATAAAAAAGTGATAGTCTCTTCGAAACATAATTTCATTGTTTCTCACCAAAATATCGCTTGAATCACAAAACTACCTATTTAAATATAAAATGATTAATCATGAAGTGTAATAATAGAATTTGTTTAATAAGTGAAATACAATAGTAATGTGGTTTCCAATAAATGTAGTTTATTCTTCAATGGGTTTCATAGAGATAAGATGCAGTGTTGGCCTCAAAGTCAATAGTGGATAAAAATATCAATTAATTTCTTCATTCATTATAATTTAATTCAAAATATTCATGTTTTGGAGAGGAAAAATTTCAAGTTTTAATAGTTATTAATTTATAATAATATCTAAATAAAGAGGGTATAAGGAATAATATGAAAAATGGATTAGAATACCTATTAGCAAAGAGAATAAAAATTGGTCAATGAGGATTGACATGAATATATATTACTGGTATAATAAATTTAGATAGAAGGGAATTTAGAAACAATTATACTATATCAAAAATCGCTTGGAAATATTTTAAAATTTAAATAAGAATGTATCTTTTAAAATTTCAATGTATTTAAATATTATTTATAATTATAATTAATCAAAAAATTAAAAATTTTAAAAAAATTCATCTTCTTAATGATGTCTCATAGATTATTTTAAAGGTTAAGGATAATGTAGTCAGGACACAATCCCACAAACTTAATAAAACACATTTTCCTCCAAGTGAATCAATAAGGAAGAGAAGAGGATTTTAATGGAACAATTATATCATGGTGTTGGAGGTCATTACAACAAGTAATATAATAAAAGTGAATGAAAATAAATTTAAAAGTAATAATTCTCTCATGACGGTCTCCGAAAAAATAGAATGTAGCTAAAAAATGATTCCAATGACATGATAGATTACATGTTAATCTGGGTGAAGTGGAAAGAAAAATTCTATAAATTGGAAAACCATCACATAGATTGAGAAATAAAAAAATAATAATATAAAAAATTAAACAACTAGATTTTTTAAATAGTCACTATGTGGCCTTAGTAGAGGAACTATAAGATATATGGGGATCTAATAGGGATGAGGCTATGAGAGTGGAATATGGTTATATGTGTATCATGTCCTTTTATATGGTCATCATTTCTGAACCATTGTCCTTAGTATTAAAATAAGATTCATCTGTCCCATCAAAAGAAAATAGAATAGGGTTATTGGCTGGGGATGTGAGTGGGGAATGTGATGAAGATGACTGCAGATCCAGTCGAGGACCAAGTTCGACAGAAAATATAATTCCATGTTGTAGAAGAATAATGGATATAATTCCCTCAATATGACTGAATCACTTATCTATTGCATCACTGTGGGTAGGTACTGAATCACCCGTTGAGGTTGTTGGAGGAGGTGGGGATGTGGATGGTCTTGATGAAGGAATGGAAGATGAGGATAGAAGGGAGATAGAAATTTGTAGGGGTGGAGAATGAATTACTGCGGTTAGAGTCGGTGGGGTGGGAGGGGGGGATTAGAGCAACAAAACCCTCAGTGGAAAGTGGGTTATCTCTTGGCGTAGATAGTGTTGGGTTATCCAATATGAGAATGTAGGTATTCTCCTACTTCTAGAAAAGGATAACGTTAATAATAATGATATTGTCTATCCACTAGAGAGAACCTATGTGATCATGAGGGAGATAGGGCTAAAAAACCCCCAAATATTGTGCTAACTAGGGGTGTGTAGAACCCATAATTCTGGTTACCCTAGAGGATGGTGAAAAAATCATGGGAGTATGAGGTGATGATATAGAGTAGGTTGGGGTAATCATTCTAGAAAATATATTTCCGATGCTCTATTTCATGGCTAGACACAAAACCAATGTATTTATGGTGGTGAAGGAGAATCAAACTAAAGAAATTGTGTATAAAGTTATGTATATAGGAAATGACAAGGAATTATTCTTTGAGGAGGTAGTGTAATAAATATTAGTTCCAGAAATATCCCACCACATAGATAGTATGATTTAGAATTCCTTGACGATGTGGGTGGAAATTGGGGGTAGGATGGATGGATTTGGGTAGAAACCACACCCTTTACCAAACACCGCAATTAAGAGAGAGAAGAAACATCCAACACACCAAAATTTTATTGGAGTCACCATGATGTTGGACATATTCCGATATATGGGCCTATAAAAAACAATGGTCTTAGTGAACTCCAAAAATATATATTTAAAATTGGGAGTGCTGAATAGAATAACAAAAATGATGTGGTTATTTCCATGGTCTAAATCTCCTCCCATATTTCTTAAAGTTCTCAAATACGGATATTGAGTATCCAGACACATATCTAGATATTAAATCATGAAAAATTCTTCTTCTAGTCTATCTTAAGATTTTTTTTCATCAAATATGAGACATGGGTTTGGCTGGGGTCGTGATGCCATATGCGCTGGCCGTAGTGGATCACAAGTCACTAGGGTAGAAGTCTATGATGATGAGATGACTTGTGAGGGTCTCACAGTGGATAGAAATGGTACCCCATTACTTTTTGTATATATTTAAGATGACATCTAGTAGGATGTGGAGGGGGGCAGACATAGTAGTTGGAGCATCGCTAAGGCTGGTAGCTGAGAAAGCTGTAGTTTTGTCAGTAAAGGCTACACTGGTCCCTCAACTTGAATCCGACCTGGAGTGGTCTACTGCTTTTAAATGGAGGGAATTAGATACTTATTATTTGTTCTTTATTGATCTTCAAGGATATAGAATAAAATTAATGGAGAAAAACAAAAAATAAATAAAGAAAATCAGAATCTAAAATGCACATTTTTTGTTAATCCATAGTATATAGTGTGTAGTTTGTTTGGGATACCAACCTTTGTTCTCTGGATACACATGCCGAGTAGGATGGCATTTGGTAATATCATATTACATGTTGATTATAAGTGAAACACATTATGTTTGTGGACATGGGTAGCTTTTCCATGTATCACTGTGACCTGGCCTCCATAGGGGGTATCAAAAAACATATTGTGTTCTGAACACATACTATGTCTATGAAATTAAGGGGTCCAAAACATGTATGTTCCCTAAGAAGAAATCATCATCAAAAAATGGTATACAATATCTACCAAAAACACATTCTATAGTATGGTACATGGGTATTCTGTTAATGTGAGATCAGTGGCACAATGTCTACTTGGCCGAGAGATTATATAGGTACACAGTGCGCGCCGAGCACACAAACTGTATATTTTCAAATTAAGAATTGAAAACATTGGCCATGTACATTTTGTAAATTTCATGTGTTATTCATGGTTGAAAATATATTGGGTTTTTTTTTTCTGGATGCATCCTTGATTAAAAAATCACCCCAAATGCATTAAAAACAGTAAAGAAAAGGTGTAGGAACTACATACATATATTTGGGAACAAAATGAGCAACAAATCGAGGCCTAAATCAATCCAAAATTAGTGATTAGAGAAGTGGGATTGATCAATGTATTGGTAATGTTATATGAATTGAGGATAATCATGGGGTCACCCCATATCAAGGTTTCAAGCTAATATAGATGGGACACACAACAAGTATGGTATAGTACACACCCTTTATAGTTTCTCTCTCACACACATATATATTTATATATTATATATAATAATATTTAATATATGTGTCTTTTATTAAAAGATATTTTTTATTTATTATATAAAATTATTTATATATGTTGTTCAAAAATAAACATATACACATCGTGTATTAGAAAAATGAAAGTCATGTTTTCTGAAATTGTAAAAAGATTAGTGCAATCTTTGGTCTGGTTCTTGGGGTGTGATTAAAACCAAAAAGCAACTCGATCTATGTGTACACCCTTAACCACAGGAGTGAATATTTTAGTATTGAAATATTTTATTATACTTGAATATTTTAGAAGTATTTTAAACACTACACGGTGATTGTATGATTTCACAATGTGTTGTTTTTATTATTAAATATTGTGATGATGTATGGAGATTGGTCAAATTTGATCTTTCATATTTTGGAACTTGGATTATCACTCTAACAATAATACAGAATAACTATTGGATGATTTATTATTTTTTTAAAAGTTTGGAGTTATTAATAAAAATCATATACACACGAAACATTCTTTATAATGAAATATGTGATGTGAGGTTTTATTTCAGTGAAAAATGATGGGACTGAGTCAATTAGAAGGAATTGAACCTGTGTCTTTTGAACCATGGGTTACATACCTACAAGCTGATTCAACCCCCATAAATTTTCTTTTATTTGGAAATGATTTTAATTATTTTTTAAAATAACACACATACTATTTCAGAAAATTAAGGATCAAAAAGAATATCATGTACCAGAAGAGGGTATAATGGGTTCAAACCAATGATAGATTGGATACACTCTAATGAACTTTCCATCTGCACATGTTTCATACATGTTTATTAACATAATAAATTTTTATTTATAAAAAATTATTATTATAATATACCCTAAACAGAAAGGTTCATGGTGTATAGAAGTGATAAAAATGCATTGTAGTTACAAAATAGAAAATAAATTGAGATGATAGTGTCTTGACTACCTCATTGAAATCACATTTATTTTAGGAACTCAGATTTAACTAAAGATAGTTAATTTCCTATAATCAGGAGGAGGGTGTATTTTCCATTGTGCAGACCACCACATGCTTCTGGTACCATCCACTTTTTCATTTTTTCCTTGATGTTCAAGTATTCTGGGTGGAGTCTTGTAATATCCTTTCTCACATAATAGTAAGTGTAGAAGGTGGATTGATAACCTTGTGTGATCATGTAATTATTTTACCACCTTGGGTTCCTACTTTGATATTCTAATGAACTGGTAAAAATTACAGGAATCCTCGGGAGTAGGTAAGAAGTCAACAGAGAGTTAATAAATAAAGAATTGATCAAAATCATTATTAATAAAAAATGTTTTGTTTCCATATCCAAATTTAGGTCTTTGAAACTCATTTTTAGATATTTTTAATGATAAATATGTTGGTCCCACATCATATAATTCATCCTCAGAATATATAGAATAAGAACAACTAACATCACACTAAACCAGATTATCCATATTATAAATTATCTGGGACATTTTCTCAATTAGGTTTTAAAGTCATGAAAATATATCAGTTTGGTCCAAATAGAATGTGGTAAAGGATTCCATAATCTATAATAGTTTTTAGGTTCTATGTAATCATGGTTCCCAAAGTGAATAATTAAGTGGTGGTGAAGGATGTAAATGGGCAGTCAACATATATAAACCCATAATCCATGTATGGATATTACTTTTCTCGATAGGAGTAAAATACCCTTGGATCATAAAAATAAAATTAAACATTAAGGTACGTTTAGAAACCTATAAATGAATAAGTATCCATATAGATGTGAGGTAGTGGTTCCCAATAAATGAATCAAGAAATGAAAATGATTTTTTGGTTAAAATTACCTAGAATCATACTCACGATGTTGTTTTTCAAAAATAAATAATAATGACAACAGAATTTGACCATGACCATTGCGAGGGGAAGAAAATTGATTTCCCATCTAATCTAACTAACTAGGTAGATATTTCCTTTCAGAATCAATCACACAGGGAATAATGGAAATTAAATGAGCATCACAAATTGCTGATTTTTAATCTGTTATGTAGACAAATGAATGAAGAATATGGGATGGAAAACATGAAATGATTTGTGATAATCAGTTGAAAACATTTGAAGATAAATTAAAATAGCGAAAATAAACATGTCGGTGTTGTATCATGATTGTGGATTATTGAAAAAGATATTTGTTAGTATAATAAATAGTAATGAACTTTTTTACCATGTGGATTCTATTATACTATGGTTTTGGGGTTTAATAACAAAAAATTATAGATTTACATGTTCAATGATTTAGTCGAGTGATTAATTACTTGAACCTCATTTTCATATCAATATAACTAAAATAGTGAAAAAAGGCTCACCAAATAGTCATGGATTCTCATGTTTATACTCGAGTACTTCCCTCCTATATTTTTTGTTCCTGGTCTAATAAAAATAAATAGTGAATATAAAATTAATTCAATAATTTAATTATAAAAATTTTTGCAATAAAAGTAAATACCCCAATTTTGTAATTACCACATACAGACAATCTTTTTATAACCCCAACACTAGAAAATGAACCTCCTATGACCTTTGTCAATATGTTTGGTTTGAGTAGAAAATAAATCCTTACAATTGATATAAAAGGATAATGTATGAGGGTATGAATTAAACTAAAAAATTATGAAAATTGAATAAAACACTTAATTTGATTCGAGGGTGATCAAAAGGAAGAGAGAAATATCTTCCCCCTTGAATGTACAAGAAATGAATTCGTAGTGCTTCACTAATATTTATAGAAAAATAAAATTCACTATGTATACTAAAAGTTACATGTTTATAATATGGATGATTACTATTTCCTTCATTTTATCAACTTCTAGGTGAACAACCATCCCTATTTCTGAACTTGTAGTGTTGGTGGTTAGCTGGTTGAAGTACATAGCATATGGAACCACTGTATATGGTGTGTCTCATCTCTATCATCTACTAATCACTTTTTGAAGGGTATATGTAACATGTGGAGAAAATTACACAACATATTGGTTAATGTTGGAAACATGGGAATTTACTGAAGCTAGATGATTTTTTATTGGGAAAGGTGCATGATATGTGTTTAAAATATAGACACTGTGCATATTTGAATTTTTTTGGCTGTCCCTAATTTTTTTACCGAACAGGAAACACATGAAAAATAACCATGAAGACTAAAATAAAGAATTTGATCCATAAAGATAAGTATATTTAGTGAAACAATGTTTGTATAATCAATAAAATTCATGAATTATATATACACAAATCAGGTACATCATGTTTGAATTCTTATTACGAATTTAGAAAAATGTCATTAATATTTTTAAACTCCAATAATATAAAACATAAATGGTGTGGTTTAGACATGGAAATTATGATAAAACTTAAAATCATAACTAATGTTGGTACACATAACACTTATATTAAAGATTAAATATTGGCTTCAACAATTTTACACAATCCTTAGATGATTCATAATTCATACAACTGAAATACCATTTGAAAAAAAGTTCTAAAATTTGATTTTAAATCCGAATACATAAATACTTCATCCATTTTATTGCAACATTGGTCCTTTTTTTTCTAGGGGATAACCCTTTGAAGATGGAATTAACTCAAATAATTCCTAGGTTCCCTTCTTTTTGGATAAAAAACAAAAAAATGGATCCCTTGGATGAAACTTATTTTCTTACATCATTATCTTTTTTTCCTTAGTAATTATTTATTTATTCCCTTATTTTCCACACATAAATCATTTTCTCTTCCATTTAAGAAAATCCTTGGTGTTTATTTCCAAATTTATCACATTCAGGAAATCGATCATTCATTCCTCCATGGTCTCCAGCACTCAGGATCATAGGAAACTCCATCCTTCTCATCTTTGGTGAGTATAAAAGTGTGTTAAGGTATACGATGTAAATCATATTTCAGGATAAATGGTTAGGAAAAATAACAACATCTTTCACTCCTATCATGGTCCCATTATTTTTCTCATAGTCACCACATTGTCTTTCATGTTCATTGTTGACACAATTAATTCAGTTTCTAAATATTGACTAAAACCAAAAAACATTTTGTGAGAAACAATAATCATATTAGGTAAACAATATAATCATTAATATTATGTTTAAATCATGATATATTTTTCTAAATTAAGACACATTTTATTTAACTTAGTTCATTAGCATTCATCGTCTAATCAAATCATTTATAATGGTTTCTAAATAAATTATGTATTATCGTAAGCCTATCCCTCAAGAGTGTCAAACCAGGTTATGACATGGTCAATCCAAAATGAACCTCTTTTGAGTTTTTACACATAAGTTCATCTATGGTAGAACCATGTCCACTTGTAGTATCATGAAATGGATGAATTTCTCAGAAAACCACATAATATCATATATAACCAAACATTATGATGTTCTCATATACTTATACTCAAATTATATCACCATTTTATAAACTGTAATCTATGTTTTCCTAAATCTAACTATCTATTTTTCTACTGAAATTACTGTGATACCAATTATAACAGCCAGACATCTAGAAACCCCGAAACGATTTCTTACTTTATTATATTGGAATAAAATATAGGGAATCACATCATGAAAGAATAAATATTTTAGTATTCTTCATAAACTAGATACAAACTTGATTCCCTTATTACATTTGAAATGAAAAACTATAACATATTTATTTTGAAAGGAAAATGTTATTACCTATAGAATATCATTATATAATAATAATAGTAAACTTCATGGATTCCTGTGAAATGTATCAAAATAAGGGTGAGATATAATTCTCAATAAGGGATACGTACAATAGAATCTATAATGAATTATTAAGAATTATAATTATCAAAATAGAAATAACTAAACACACATACCATTTAAATAACATGACTATCATTATCAATATGGAAAGGTAAAAAATAAAAAAACTCATTTATTTAATTAATATAATTTTTACATTAAATATTTATGGAAAAATCAATATTGAATGAAAATTAACTCATAACACATTCTGTCTGACAATTAATATGAGAATTAAATGCATCAATTGATAATATCATTGTGAAAATATCATGGATAGTAATAAGTGAGTTATAGATGAATGAAATGATTAATTGTTGGAAATCATGTTCTCAAGAACATGATACCTATACTATTAATCCATTTTAAAAGGATATTTAAAACTAATTATTGAATTTGTTTAATGCTAGCTTATAGATTCATCTCATGAGACTACCAGTGTATTGAGGGGCTATATAATTTTGGGCCCCACCAATCACTGTAGGTCCAAATAATTCGTCATATAATGAATAATCCCTTTAATTCATTAATAAAAAATAAATATCACCAAATATACTTATTGAGTAAGGAATAAATACCTATAAATACTTCCTAGTTAAAAAAATAACTCTGAACATAGACATCGAATGTAAAAATGGTTTATAGTTTAGTAAATAATCATATCAATAATACAAATAATATGGATATTTAAGAGAATCATATTATTTAAAAATGATATATGATTTAAGATATACTTTTATTAAGGATTAATAAATATTTATATTCAAAATAAATAAATTTTATAATGTTCACAAGAGAGTGAACGTTTCAAAGGTAATTTAATGAATGCATAAAAATAAATCAATAAATTGAATGTCAATACTTTCTTTCATCATAATGATTATAAAAAATACAAGAAAAGAATAATTATGACATAAATAAAACATATAAATAGTGTATTATAAGTAAAATAATGTTTTAATGTCATTAATAAATAGAAATAAAAAAATCACGGAAACACTTTTGATGAAAATAACCATTTTTCAATTTAAAAATAATTTAAAAAATAAAAATTCATATTTTTTTTTTGAAAAAAAACATTATCTAAATGTAGCCCTTGAAACATGTATATTATATTCCAAAACATTTAGTAGTCAATATGGTAAGAAAATTCATTCAATATATTTATGTTAAAAAAATATTCCATTCACAATTTTTTATAAAAGAAATATGGGCATTGTTTTGAAAATTACATAAAGATTCCATCAAAAAAATTGAAAATTAAAAAATGAATAAAAATATAACTAATAAATAATTGTAAATTTCAAAAAAAAATTAAAAAGGGTTTTGGAAGAAAATGAATTTGTGAATGAATAGAAAGATGAATTTATATTTTATTAAAAATATTTTCCCAATTATTTTTTATAACTAAGAGTTGAAAAATTTGTACTATTAAATGACTGTATCTTTAATAGAAATAGGATAATAAAATTTAATAGTTTTATTAGATGATGATCAAATAATTATCTTCAACTGATATTTAATAATTAATAATATTGATTAAAATGATATTTTGAAATTAATTATTATAATGATCATAATTTTGAAGTTTTAGTTGGCCAATGAATCGATTATGTTTATAAAATATAAGTCCATATAAAAAAGTGGATATATTACATAATATATTAAATTTAATTACACACATAATCTCATAATATCATAGGTAATAAATAATTAATATAACCTAATGAAAATAAATTGAGTTGTGAAATTAGTTACCACTTGTAAATTTCCAAGCTAATTCCCCATGGATGAAATAATTAATAGTTAATATAGAAATAATATAAAATATAAATAAATAATTATATTAAATGTATAAGGGAACTATATAACTCATATAAAATAATATATGTGTATAATTTTAAAATATTCATTAGGATGGGAAATCCAGATGAGTTCCCTTACCTTGAGTCAGAATCGTCATGTACCTAATTTATGTTCATAAATTTTTTTTTGTTAATTATTTAATTTATGAAGACTTAAATTCAGGTTTATTGTTCCTTTTATTTCTCTTATTACCATATTAAATATAATTACTTAATACATTATTTTTACATCATGTGTTTCGATGATATTTGACTTATGTGTCAAAAATGAATTCTATACGTTGAATATTGGTCTAAGAGGTCATTATTTCAACATATACAGAATAATAAACATTAAGTAATTGATAAATTTATACAAAAAATATACTTTTAAGACCAATCATGAACTATGTTTTTGAGAAATTAAGTATGTTATGATTAGGGTGATGGTAGGTTTCATGTATGCATGAGTAATGTTTCCATTTTTCAACGATCACTATGGAAAAGAGGTAAGTAATATTTCATACTTATATAATTATTATAATATCATTAATACCATTTTTTTTATTTTTATATAAATATAATTATATATATCATTCATGTTACGTGGTTATGAAAATAGAGTCACATCACTTCGTGAAGGTGGTAGTCCACACGTACATAAACGACATTATCAACATTATGCGAGTTAAAAGGTAAGAAATAAAATGACATATTATAATTTAATAATTATAAATATTTCATGGATATAATTATTATTTCATGAATATCATACATATCAATTAAATTTAAACTTATTACCTTCCATGTAAAGCGTCGGTAAAAAATGGATCACATTGATTCATGAGGATGTAGTCCGCCATACACATGAGTGACATTATTATATTTTCTAAGGAATAGAAATTAAAAAGTAATATATGATATATTGAAACTTAAGTAATTATTATGTTATTAATATCATTGTTATACTTTATTTCTGTCATCATACCAAACTGTAAAATCTGTTGATGGAGAACTTTTCAAATCGTTTCGTGAGGCAGTAGTTCGCCATACACATGAGCGACAATATCATTTACCCCCTAAGGGAAGTTGATACAAAAGACCTAAACAAAACTTGATAAAATATCATTATATAGTATATACTAGTGTTATTATATAATCATAAATGAAGATGATTTTATGGACGTGGTAGAAGAAATAAAAAAGAGGCATATTTAAGAATTTTATACCTTCTTGATCCACATCGTTAAGATTATACCAAAAATATTATTAGAATGTATTTATGAGAAAAAAAGACATAAATGACTAGGGTATATAATTTTTGAAGTAAAATGTGTATGTATTTTCCAAAGAAAGATTGTTTGAAGGTGTGAAGTAGAGAGGAGAGGGGGTGGCCTTTTATAAGTGAGGTGTGTGGTATAATTGAAATTTCTGAAACTAAAAAGGTGTACCCACATTTTTCACATTCCAAAATAGTAAAAACTAGATTATTATAGGAAATTAGACATTATAAAGAATAAAAAAGTCTATAAAATAGATTTTATACAAGTATCTAGGTCATTTAAACCATTAATGTTTTAGTTATACCCCACGTTATTTCATTTTTACCTTAATAGTGGTAATTAATTTTTAGTATTTTTATTATTCATTATGGTAAAAAATTAATTGTAAATTATTAGAAAAACTAAATTATTCTAGTTTCTAATATGGAATATATTTTACAAAATTCAATTTACCGACGTGGAGAAATTAATTTTAAAATAAAACCTCCAAATGTATGGATAATATTTGGTTTTAGAAGAAAACATTCGCAATTATAGAATATTTTAATATCCAAATTCAATATGAAATTCATTTAAAAGATCTAAATTAGTTAACTTTTAAAATAATTCAATAGAGATTAATTTTAAAATAATTTTTAATAAAAACTTTCCTCAATGTTATTTAAATGAAAAGACAATTTTCAATAAAAATAGATTTTATATTATACATTACAAAAATGAAACTTTTCTAAAAATATAAATAAAATTCACCTGAATATAATTTAAAAATTCTAATTTAATAAATTAATTTCATTTTACGATATAAATTTTATAAATGTTGTAAAAATAATTTTTAATTTATGAAAAAAAGAGAGTGACTAAACTATCTTTTTGAGTTTCTCATAAAATAGTTCCTTTTTAAAATGATTCTTTCTTTATTTTTAATTAGTATAAAAAATTATTTTTTTACATTCCTAAACCATATTATTTTCATATTTTATTGAATACTATTCATACCTACAAATTTAACATATTCGTTATAATTGTAAACTATGTTACTATCCGTTTCGCCTAGAGGTGTTGTGTTTCACAAACAAACAAATAGATTAAATTTAAAGAAATATATTTCAAGGGTTGTATATGCTCGTTGTTATTTTTCACATATACTATTGAATACTATGTTCTTATTTTAAAATTCGTGTGTGTTACAATTATAAGGGTATTAAAATTTGATCATAGTTTATGCATATCATACTAGACTAGTTAATGATTATTAATTACGATTTGTGGTTTATGGTTTTTTCATAACAAAATTCATATGTTTTAGGAATGTATGATCATCAATAATCAATCACAATCCATGAGAATTTATAATAATAATAGGAAATAAGTCTTTTGTATACACATAGATATAGAAAATAATATCCTTTTTCAAATACCACTATCAAGATAATCATAGTGGATAGAGTCCAATAATTGATTTGGTTCATTCCCGATTCACATCATTTCCTTTTTCAAGTCTCACTAATAATACTATAATAGTGTTCATATTCAGTTAATGAAAAATGTTCACACACTATTCCCATTTTTTCATTAGTCACAGATCACTTCCCAGACTATTATTGTAGAAATAATCAACTATTAAACTTAGTTCATCCCCTAATACATTTCTTATTATCTCATGGTATATCAATCATTACCCAATTAATTGGGGGATATATAATTTAAGGCCCACCCATCACATAATAAAAATGATACAGAAGTGTTCCACAAGATCATAAAAAAATTAGTCATTTCCCAATAAAATCACCCATAAAAATGAAATGGGTATCATAAATATTTCATCAAAACGCCATTATTACCCTTCCAAATAATTTAAGATTATACGATCATAAAAAATATTCACTTTTTCATGATAAAATAACCGACCCATGGGAAAGAATCATGTTTCATAAAAACAATCTTAAAACAACATAATCATTCACAATATATAGAAAGGAAGTTGATGATACCTTAATATGATATCTGTATTGAATCATAACAAACCAAAAAGATTGGTAAAATACATGAAAATATGTTTTATAGGTTAAATTAAAATATGGTTCTAAAATAAAGTGAAAAAATCACTTTTCTATTGATAAATTTTTAGAAACAAAATGTATAGGGATGGGAATATAATTTACTTTATAAAACCTTTCAGACATATAAAGTAAATTTTATGAAAAATAATTGACATTAAAATGAGAAAATATGTTCATGACATTTATGTTTAGAGAGAATATTATTTTCATACTTTTGTAAAAACACAACGGTGAATTGCACAAAAAACATTGAAAATTTTTATTTTATAATTAGTAAATAAAATCATATTTTGTGTAAAATAATTTATAAAACATTTACTTATTGGTAAACAGTAATATAAAATAATATTAAAAACATGAACATGGAGGAGAAATATTAACAAAAAAATAATAAATATAGTTACATTATCATAAAACCTTTTTGTCAATACATCAAAGTACAAATGAGAGGAAAATGGAACTAAAATATCATAATTATAGAAATAAAATTTTGATAAGAACATTTATGGGTTTTAATATATAATGATTATATAATTTATATTAATGTAAATTTAACTTAGATGGACTCAAAAAGAAATGAGATTTTAACAAAAACCCTTACCACTTCTGTATGTTTTGAATCATAATCCAATTGAAATAAAAAAATTAAAGTGAATATTAAAATACCATTTAAATAAAGATATTAAGAATATCATATTTCAAATGGGCAGTGTGTACCCCATATATATAAAAATAAGTGCATAAGACAAATTTTGTCTCAACAAAATCGTATTAAAACGATGAACCATTATAGTTTTCAAAATCACTAAATCAAAAACATCATAAAAATAGATAAATTTATATGGATTTGTAAATTACCATAAATATCTTGAAATTAATCATAAAATACATTCATATATAGTATATCCAACAATAAAAATAAACAATTGTTTAATATGTCACATGTCTCATAAAAATAAAAGTAACATGATAAACCCTTATCTCAGGTCCATAGATTATTCGTTCATGTTGTTAACCAAATATATAATAAATTTATTTTTATTAATAATTTATACCATAATAATTTAAAAAATATATTAATATATCCAGTTCACTTATAATTTCTAATTACACATTTATTAATAATTCTTCATTACTATCATCATTTTGGGAGTTCACTATTCTCTTTTTAATACATGTTGTGGTTCTGTAATTCTGGTCCTTGCACCATGGTCATGGTTTAAAAATATATAAAATGATAAACATTTGATATGTATCATATTTATTCGGTATATACCCCTTTAAAACCATTCATAAAAGTTGATGATTAAAAATAATTTCACGACTTCATGAATACATCAGTATATATGTACACTAGAGTGATGTTTTCATTACACAACAAATGGAAAAAATAAATATAAATAATAGTCTATCATCACATAATAATAATATAAATGACAAATTATATATATATATATATATATATATATATTAATTCTATCATTATTTCCAAAAATATTTTGCTGAAATTTAAAAATAATTACTTTGCTTCATAGTGGTGGCGGTCCATGTATACAAATGATTGGAATTATAATATTCTAAAAGATGGAATGGTGAGATGATTTATAATATTTTATCCTTAAATAGATATAATGAATTCATAAAAATTATATATAATCTTGAAATCCATCTATATAACCATACATTAGAGGTGGGGATAAAAATACTACATGTCGGTCACTGTTTTAATTTTTCATTTGGATAAATGATAAATATATTATATTTTTTTCAAATAATTATATTTTATTAATATAATATTATAGAATTTACTAAATTAATATGATGAAATTATTTTTGGAGGAGTAATGTGAAGAAATAAATGTACAACTATTCTATGAAAATTATTACCTATTCTTTGAGAAACCACTTTTGATATATTCTAAAGGACTCTTAGGATGATATTTTAAGATGAAAAAACCTCTATAATTATTATATGTAAGTTTAAAGGATATTTGGGAAGGGTTTGGTTGATATACATGACTCAATAAGGTGTGATGAAGAGAGGAGAGTAGGTGACCTTTTTCATGTAAGGGGAGTGATAGACAGTTAAATATTCTAAACTGGCAAAATATATAAGGCCAATTTCATGGAAAACTGGCTATAAATTAGCTCAATTTTGAATTTGGGATGATATAGGGTTGAAATATATTCAACCAATAGAATTAAGAAAAACAATTATGTCATATATCCACAGTTCCTATTCAATTTGAAAAAAATGAAATGCAACTCCTTAAAGAAAATAAGAAATTGATGATTCCAAAAATGGAATAGATATTTTTGATTAAATTTAAAAAGTCTATAAAAATTAACTTTTATATATGTTTTCAAAAAAAATGGAAATCTATTTTTAGAATAATTTCAATTTTATGTATAAAAAACAATTTTATACCAAAATCATATAAAGTATTTAATAAAATTAGACAAATTAAATAATCATAAAAGAAATAAGAATTACTTGAATTTAAAATAAAAAAAAATTGTAAAATAAAACATGTGAAAAATTAATTAATGGATATATACCAAAAAAATTATTTGAATAAGAAAATAATTTAAATTTTTAAAATGTCTAATTAATCATTAGTTCAAAATTATATCTTTAAATAAATTATATAGCTTATTAAATATATGTTTAATCAATAAAAATTGTGTCGGAAACTTTTAATTCATTATTATATCATGATAATTCAAACAAATGTCATTATTTGTAAAATCGATAATGTTAACTATTAATCTAAAATCAAATATTAATGTAAAATTCCAAAAAATAATTGTAAGACAATTTTGATATGATGAATCCCAAAAATTATGTTTATTTCATCAAATTGAAATCCTAAAATTCATAAATTTTTCTTTTAAAAGAAAAATAAAAAATATCAAGAAAACCATATTTTATAGAAAAATGACCCTTTTAAACCATTACTGTTATAAAATATGTGTGGTTTAAATCTTATCATTCATAATTGGGTAATTATTTACTAAGACCTAATAAATAAATTTTAATAATAATAAAAATTAATCATATATTTCATCATGCAGCTACTCTTATTCATACCCACCAAACCAAGGACTAGGTAACAACATTAACATTTAAATAATAATATTTCCATAGTATATTAAAATTTTTTAAGGTCAATGTTGTTTTTTATGCACTTTATCGAACTTTGTATTGATCTAAAATAATAAATACATGCTAATATTTTGGGTTCTTACTGTCTACCCTCTTTTATGAATTGATTCCTCACAATTTAATCTCACGTCTGATATAAAGGGTTTACATAATTATCAGAATCAATTAAAAGAGTTATAGATAAATATACATTAGTGAGAAAATACCAATTTATCCTCATTTATTACATTTGCCTATGAAAATTCAACAATATTTATAGTAATACTAGAGAACCTATCACTTTCTAGATATTTTTTTAAACCATGTATTTACCATTTTGAGACTAAAAATTGTGAAGGTGTTTTATAAATAATTAATTTATAACTGAGTAATATTTTTCACCTTTAAATTGATTGATTTATCTACCACTTACTTGACTTTGGTGAATTATTTTACCACTCAGATAGAAAATTTCAGAGAATATTCTTATGTGATTTTTTCCCATAACTTCTTACATTGGTTGTGTTTCGAGAAATTTACCACCTCAAATTCATGTAATAAATTAAATATCCATGATGATTTTTTCATACATGAAGATATAAAATAATCATTTAATAAAACAAAAGATCATTAAAAGGATGAAAAGTTATTCATTCCTTTTACCCATGAACCAAAACCAAAAAGTTATCAAAAGTTAAGATATATTCCAATATGAAAAAAATAAAACATCAATCTCTAAATCATTAAAAAATAACACCAAAATTTTATCTTTACCATTTTATAAATAATTAACCACATAACTCTTCCAAAATAAGTCTTCCCAAATTTTATACCAAAAAATTATAAAAAATTTATCTCATATTTTCCAAAAAAATTTAACATTTTTCCCCAAATAATACTAATCCCTGATAAATTAACATTTCAACAATGTATATACCATAATCATATATTCATAAAAAATATACAAATCATTTTCCAATGTAACTCAAATCACTATAAAACCACTTCAATAACATATATATTTCCAGAAGTAAACTCAATATTTATTCCTCAAATTAAATATCCATCCTATAAAATATTATTATCTTGAACTTAATCATATAATGTTACCAATATAGTTTAACTGCACATAAATTTCATTAGACACTTTGTCATCAAATTACATTTCAATCTCATTGTTATCTAAAAATATATTCCAAAAATATAATAACCCCTTCATTCCCATTAATTATAACTACCTCTCTATTAAAGAACATATTTACTTTTATGGTTATAGTTTTCATTTAACTTCTATCCCTATAAAAGTATTCTAGAATAACATCAAAATAAATTAAATGTTAAATAAAAGGGTTACACATACCTCAATAATATATTAAAAACCAATAATGATTTCAAAATTTTCATCAATTACCTTAAAATCCCCTAACCTAAAACCTCAATGTGTATTTATGACTTAAACATATGATCATTTTAAAACTTATAAACTCAAAATTGAATCCATAAATTTTAAATTATCCCTGTATAATTACATAGAAACCGATAATGTAATTTAAACTATATTATGATACAAACCAATAGAGCATGAAACTATTACACTTAGATCAGATTCTAAAAGGATAATTTTTTATATTAGGATTGATAGAAACATATGTGACCCCAAATTAACCTCACATAATTAAAATATCAATATCTAATATTAATTCATATAAATACCGAATAACTTTTAGATTTAGAATTTTAGATATGTTTTAAAGGACTATTAAATAAAAAAACCCATGTATCTCTCATAATATGAGCATTTTCCCTTTTATTTATAGATTTATTATCACTTAAAAATTATTTAGCATATCCCATAAAATTTTCCACACATGATACCCATTATGCATATCATAAAAAATGTCATTCATTATAAGCTGTTGATATGGAAACATTAGAACGGTTGGGATCTGATGAATATTAAGGGAAATCTTGGGAGATATCAGTCGATGATTGTAAATGAACATAATATTAATAAGTGTCTTCCCCCACGAAAATATATCATGCCTAAAATTAAAAATAATTAATAAGGTAGAGTTTTACAAGTGTCATGTAATAACTATTAAACATTATAACTATGTATAAGATACACATAAGGGTATGATAACATGATCATAATTTATGAATGTCAAATCCAATCAGTTAAAAGTCATTAATCATGAGTCAAGGAATATGGTTTTTTCGTAAAAAAATACATAAGTCATAATAGTGAACAATTATATATAATCAACCATAATACATGATAAAATATCATAATCATAATACATATGTTTGTTTCATACAGATAATCATGGAAAATCATTTACTTAGTCATAACTCATAATAATACAATCATATTGAACAGTGTCCCACAGAGGATTTGGATAACACCCAATTCCCATCATTTTTTTATTTAATGATCGATTCCAAGACCATCATTGTAGAGAGATTCCCTTACAAAACTTTGTTAAATCCCCATTAATGTTTATATTATCTCATGAGATATTAATCAATACCTAATTAATTTGGGGGAATATATAATTATATCCATTCATGTAACATAATGAAAAATATAGAAAAATATATTAAAAGATCATAATAATATTGATCATCTTTGTAAAATATTATTTTTTTCTGTGTAACACTTTGGAATATTTTTTAGAATATATTGTAATGCCAGGAAATGGGTGGGTGTTAAATTTCATGGCCCAAATATCCTCAATGTAGTGTTATTTATAATACTAAATATATTGGTGCACACCATGTCAGTAAAAGTGGAATAAATCTGGATCATAGTCTTAGATTAGAAATATAAGATAGTGGGTGATCTCATAATATTTTTTTCACACTAGGTATGGCATAACATTTGTCAGAATTGGGTTCCTGTTAAGAGGTGAGCATGAGAATAAATGTTAATTAATTAATTAATAAGGGGAGAGAACACCTATCTCCTCGGTTCTTATGCACGGTCAAGGAGGATCCACCACCCCTTTGCATGATGGATTGTCCAAAAAATAATTGAGGATAGGAGGTGTTGTCAATCCTCATTTTTGATGTCAATCATCACCATATCAAGGAGCTATAGGTTTTATGAGTCGTTTTGGAATCAAAACTTCATAATTTCACCAATAGTTAGGTGGATTTAAGATATTTACATCCAAATACTCATTTATGATTTTTTTACAGTTTTATATCCATATTACAACTACTAGAGATCCCATGGTGGTAGATCTTTGGGTTTTATGGGAAATCAAGATGTTTTTGATATCTTTCTTTGGATTCCTATTTAGAATTCCGTACCACATAGTGTATTTTTAAAATAATAAAACTCCATATGTTATTCTCATTTTGGGAAGATGAAATTCTGAAACTACACAACTTTTAGTAGGGGAACCCACTATGTAGTGAGCCTACGTCATGTATCTGAGGACATGACCAAGGTTATTGTGTCGAGGGAAATGCACTTGTGGATGTACATGATCAGGTACATGGACATGGGTTTTTGTACATGATAATAGGTTGAGGAAATGACAAGAGGCCTGATATCCAAGACACACCATGTACCAAGGGTAGAAATTGAGTGGGATGACATGACCAACCAATATCATATGGGTGTGGACACACATAGTAGATCGGATGTTGTCACACGTCATGTAACATGAGGTACACACCATGTATATCCCCAAATACACATCAAGTACCATGACGGGACATGTCTAGGGGTCAGAATGGAGGGACAGATCATGTACTGTTGGAACATGCTCTACATCCACCATAATGAATTCTCCATCACACATATATGTATTTATGAATATGATGGAGGCCTGTGGGAACCCTTTCTGGAGTATCTTCAACGCAAGACACATTAGTTTACATAGTTCGGTTTTGAGGTACACGACATGAGGTGATGTTTGGGAGTCACTTATGATAGAGATATATATACCAGTATCAGGTGAGTGAGTTCCCATAGCCTATCCCTTTGAGGGTACAATTTGGAATTACATCCTCAACACTGATTGTGACCCCATAGATAGGATGACTTTGAGTAGATTTGGTGTATCCCAATATGAGGTCATGGAAAGATAATCTATTTTTGAATCTCCCCTATGTGGGGTTTGAAGAATATCTAGGACAAAAAAATAAATATGTGGTGATCACTTATCTTACAGTTTAGAATATTATGGATTGTTTCATCGTCATGCATATGATCCCCAACATTGTAGGATGATTCAGTTGGGCTTCTAGAATCATTGGGTATGTGATATCTTATGTAGTGGGCAATTTCAGTTGTTTTATTGGAATAGTTGGTTATATTATCGCTTACTTAGTAAGTTCTCCTTGATGGGGTTTTAGGAATTTTTGTGACCAACACTATATGGGAGAAAATCCCATATCCGAGCAATATGATATTTGGGGTACCAGATTGGGGTCATGGTGTCCTCCAGTAGTCCTAGGTGTGATCCCCTATATGCAAGACGATTTATTTAGTGTTTCCAATATGGTTAGAGGAGTGTCCCATTAAAGATTGGTGGGGTCTTATATCTGGCTATCGTGATACTTTGAGTGAGGATAAGACTTTCATTGAGTCGAGACTCGATGAGTGTGTTCTCATGGAATTATTCCTCATAGGATGGAAATGTTGTTCCTTCAGATTAGTGATACCCGATTGGTGATATATCTCTTAAGAGTACCTTTTGGGGTGAATGGTCTAATTATGAGTAATATCTCTCATATATGTGCCTTTTGGGATTATATGGCTAATGGAGTTAGTTCTCCTAGATGATCATTAACTTTGTGCATTGAGTAGAAGATTTTGGTTGGCAGTGAGGCTAGGACCTCAAGAGACATAGAGTCAGAGATGATTATATCTAGGTTATTATGGGATTTTATGGTTATTTTATATATCTTATTAGAAAAACCACATAGATATGACCTGACTAGTCATCAAAAGTCGATGATTTTTCCAAATGGTGTTTCTTATTATTCTCCCGCTTGAGATTACTTTAACTATTTTTTGTTGAGGAAACTATTTACTTTTAATGTCTCCCATTCCATTTTGGTTCTTGGGGTGCCTACTATGTTTTTTTTATACTAACACCTACATGGGATCAGGACACAAATGTTGTGTGTTGTTGAGATGGCATTCCATTTGATGCAGACCTAGGATGTCCTAGAGCAGGCATATCATAAAGAGATAGATAGGATGGGGTGTGTACTAGTGGTTTAATTTGATAACAGTTCCATCCTTCTTAGTTGGTTGGATGATTTTTTTTTTGTTTTTGGAAAGATTTTATTTTCCAACTATTATGCTTTCAAGGACATTCATACTCTATTGTGGTATATATATTTATTCATTATTTTTTTCTATCTACTGTTTATTTTCTATACACTCTTTTATGGAGATAGATGTGTGTGTGTACATACATGTATCATAGTCTAAGGCCTCTGATGCATGTGATGTGCCTACTCGGTGTTGGTCTATATCCCCTAGCCTATTGAAGGTATGCTCAAAGTAGTGATAGATTATACTTCATCTGGACAATTGTGCCATGGAGGATAATTTTATAATAGAGTGGTATCAGTGGAGGTTCTTACATAGGACAAGAGTTAGTTTTCTAGTTGTGATCTAGGTTTGGGATTTATGGAAACAATATTGAAGTGTTTCATGTTTGGATTTTAGGATATGGATTCTAGTGTTGGTACGATAGTTGAAAAATCCATACACCAGGACTCTAATGACATTATTGCTGACACAGAACATTTTAGAACTAGTTATTGGGATATTTTGGTACATTCATAATATATTATTAGGTTGGCTAGCCATTTTATTATTGAGTTAGCTACCTAGATATACTCTATCATTGTTCAATGTAGTGATTCTATTTCATGATTCCACCGCAAATAAATCTAAATAGGGTTCCAATGTTGGATTTTCATGTTGGTCCACCCAATGTTGAGTATTTTATTTTGGAAATTTTCCTGAGGAAAACCCACAAAGTGGATTTCTAGTTATGTAACCTCCCATTAAGCTGGATGGTATACTAGAAGTTTAGGATGAGGAAGTGTTTTGGATAATTGAGATTAATGAGTTTTAGAGGAAGAGATCTCCCTGGTATGGTGTTGATCCAAAAACATTGGTATATGATAAATAGATTGAGATAGTCAAACTTTTTTCTACCCTGTCTGGACACATCTTGATTAAATAGTGGACCTAGAGGTGATTCTTCTTTAGGGATTGGTCGAGTGATGGTGGATTATGGTGAAAAAGAACGATGATGAGAATATTATCACTTATATGGAGTTTAATTGGATATTTAGTAAATAGTTTTATCCTTCCAATCTAACATAGGTGTGTTTCCAAGAGCTTATGTTGCATGGGTAGGATAGAATTAAAGTGGAAGAGTAGTTGGATGGATTCAAAAACCAGTAAATGAAACATTTAGTCAATGTTCATGATCCTTTTTGTTGTGAATATTATTTTTAGTAGGGTTTACACTAAGATATCATAAATTCATTGATATTTTTATTAATTCCCACATATGCTGGAGTGATTAACTGATCCTTGGTGGTGGAGAGATTTATGGATGAGTAGACATTTGACTGATGGTTTTGGGAACATAACACCTAAGACCTTAATAGATGGTATCTAATAATAGGCTTCAAGATCTAGGTTTTAGAGACTCTTCACAAGAGAATCCAGGGATGGAGGGTCTACAACTCAATGCTCCCAGGTTGAATATTATAATCAATAGGAATTGTAGTTTTTCACTGGTCATAGATGGGGAAATATCAGGCATTACTATCCGAATCATCATGATATTCAAATGGATAAGGTTGATGGACCACCTTGGATGATACAGTGATAGGAACATAGAGTTTCATATTATCATGGGCATGGTGGAGGAGCAGAGAGATCCAGCGTAGGTAGAAGATACTATGATATATTTCCACTACTGCCCTAGGTGGTTCATTGTAGGATTATGGAGATAAGGAATTGGAGAGAGGACATATTCTCGCCAAAAAGGCTAATGTTCAGGAGACTCTGAGGTTGATTATAGGTACGATATGTATTATTTTTCATTTTTTAGTAGTATTGATAGATATAGGTGGGAGATAACTCTTCCTACCTCATCCATATTGAGAATTATCTATGGTCACATAGGGAATCAGTAGAGACTGGGGATGGTGATGTTTTACGTACCTTCGATCATAGAAAGAAGAGGGATAATACTCCTACTTTTATAAATTCATGTGATGTGTTATAAAACTATGTAGTTGAATTAGATCATCCCAACTTATATAGTATCAATATGTGGAAGAGGAGTTCCTTTGAATTTTGAGTTGTGTGAAGTTGGTTTGTAGGTGTTACATAAATTCCAACGTGTATCCTGATTTGAGGATTAATTATACCAGTGGATATTTTTTCATGACTCATATGATTGTAGGCACCAGTAGAGGGGTTTAGTGGAAATTCAGTCCTATATATAGAGTGAACTGACTCTAGTGGGTGGTAGGAATTTCATAGAACATTTCCATAGTATAATAGAGAGGTTCGACAAAGTTTGCTTAGTTTGGTTTGGTTTCCTATTATTCATGCTTGGATGGTTTCTTCCAGTGTGGGTGGTAGTGTTTCTAGCTTTTGGTATTGAGTTTTCTTACATTATAGAAAAGTTATCCAAGACTGAGTAGGAGAGGCTTATGTGTGGGAATATAGAACACGAACCATAGAGAAATAGTGATATGAGCATTCAATCTAATGATGTAGTGGTGGTGTCAAGGTCATCAACCTAAAGATGTGTTTAATTTACCTTCCCACTAAGAGTTAACTTATGCATAGACTGGCACTTGGGGACTGCCTAGATATTTGTTTCAATATATCATTTTACTCTCAGGGATCATCTTGAGATGATTTTCATTGGATGTTTACAATTGGAGGTCCTGGTAATACTCAATGTGTGACTTAGTAAAAACTATTTTTTTTAATCTTGTGTGATCAACGTTAGAGTTCTATGTGAAATTATTGGGGATGAGGAAACATGTATATAGTTTTTAGTAACTAACCCACATCATTTTCTATGATGTTGGGAGGAACAACTAGGATATTCTATTATGTGGCATTTCACGATCAACTATCCACTTGAAATATTCTTGATGGATTTTCCTATGTTGGGGTGTCTATAATCTTTTGAAGGTTTGATGATGTGCTCATTAACACTATGGGATGAGGTTCGAATGGGGTTGTTTTCCTTTAGTGTTACACTAATAAGAGGGTTGGTGATACCAAATAGAATGAAATTTGCAGGTTGTAGTGGAAATTATTCATGTTTTCATGATAGTGTGATGAATTTGTTTCTCCAAGATCATCATAGCACAATTCGACGTTATGGTCGAGAGGCCCTCTAAGTCACCACTATACCGGTCAAAGATAATGGGAGACAAATGTTTTGGTCCTAGAGTTGATTAAAAAGATTGTAGTTGAAGGTATTGTTCCTTCAGGGGAATATTAGGAGTGAGGGGGCACGCCACTGTCTATGACAGGTTAGAGAGGTGGTGTAATTCTAGACTCTATAGCTATAGATGGACCGGGTTTTGGAGTTTTCATCACCTTTTCAAGAAGAAGATGCAT
This sequence comes from Viscum album, assembly GCA_963277665.1. Lineage (NCBI taxonomy): Eukaryota > Viridiplantae > Streptophyta > Magnoliopsida > Santalales > Viscaceae > Viscum > Viscum album. The sequence goes on from OY728126.1 coordinate 1,572,208,139, forward strand.
GTTCACGAATTTTGTCATGATTTCAACATAGTTTGAGATGAAATTTTGGCAAGGTTTGAGATATTTGGTTCCCCAAGGTGCATGATTGGAGATAGAACATGAAACAACTGGTGAGCTCACTGGCCTAACAGATCTTGTTGAAATATTATTATTTTTTCTTATTCTTAGGATTTCTATTTTCTTGATGAAAATAATAAATGTGGGGAGACTAAATAGGCTCTAGTTTTTCAATGTAATACTATAGGTTATTTATAGGAATATTTTCGAAGCAAGGTGTTGGTTTGAGAATGATTTCTATGGAATAGAGACCATCAGTGTAGTGATATGAAAAATACTATATATACTTTGTCACACACATGTTGTTATTCAGTAAAAGTGGAGAAACTCATGATGGGAGTATCAAATCATAAATATAAGATAGTAGTTTAATCTGGAATATGGTTTTTACCCATGGAGTGACTTAATGTTATTCTACATTGGGCGCCTAGTTGGAAGAGACTGTTGGTGGAAATGTCAATTAGTTAATTAAATAATTAATTTATAAATAAGGGGAAGGAGACCCTCCCACTTGGTTTTTCACACATTAAGTTGAGGATCATCCCAAACCATAGTGATTTTGATGTCCTATGGTCAAACCATGGATATGAGGTGCTATCAATCCCTACTATTGATGTCAATCATCGCCATGACCGATGGAAAGTAGGTTCTAGGCACATTTTGGACTCTAAACATCGGCATTCAATCACGAGATAGTAATATTTATGAAATTCATGGACCGATCCCAATTTATGTGTTGTTTTATGTTTTTATAACACCATGATGACTTAAAGAGTTCTCTAGGGGGTAGATCTGTGGGGTTCGGTGGATATCAGGGAGTTTTAGGTGTATCTCAAGGGATTCTCATTCTAAATTAATTTTCAAATGGTGTGTAGTTTATAGGATCACATGCCATGTATTATTTCCCTTTAGAGAAGTTGTACAATGTGGAATACATAGTGTGTACTAGGGTTACATAGCGTTTAGTGAGTCTATGTCATGTTCCACGGATATGGCCAAGGTAGTCGTGTTGAGGGAGATGGTCATGAGGAATTGTATGGCCATGAACATAGATAGGAGTTTCCATAAATCGAAATGGGATCAGGGATTTGAAAAGAGGATGGATACAAAATACATACAATTTAATAATGGTACACACTGTGTGGGATGACATGGTCAGCATGTATTTTATAGGGGAGGACATGACCAATGGATCAACAGAGGTCACACGCTATGTGAACTTGTGTACACACCATGTATATACCCTAATAAAAACTGAGTATCATGTGGGGACATGAATAGGGGAGAAATTGGGGGGAAATGTCATGTAGTCACCTCAGATAATTATTCCCCATGCATATATATATCTATATGACTTATATAGAGGCCCACAAGTAACCTATCCTGAGTAGTTCATTCACTAGACATGATGGTGGTCGTGTTTTTTGTGTTAGAGATACAACTGATGGTGGGTTTTTAGGAAAATTATGTTAGTGATGTATTGACCAATATTTTTGAGTTTATTCCCTTTTTATATCCCTATGAGGGTATATTTTTTCATTATATCCTTACTAATGGATTGTGATCCCCCTCGAAAAGATGTGAATAAATATAGTTGGTGAATCCCTCAAAGATTCTTAGGATAGATTCTATATCATATGAACTTGCATAGGGTGTGTTGGAGGTATCTTTATGACCAACACTACATTGTTGACAATACCCTATCTAAAGGAATACCCTAGTCTGTTTTTTGGAATCATCAAATAAACTATAATTTACATTAAAGTATGGTTCAATAGGGTTTGTATCATCGTTGGTTATATACCCCCTACACAGCAGGATGTTCTAGTAGGGTTTGTGTCATCATCAATTATATGATTTCCAACATAATGGGTTTTCCCAAATGAGGTTTTTGGAATTTTCATGGACAACAATACACTAGTAACAAACCCCTATCATAGAGATATGTTCATCAGGGTACTAGATTAGGTTTTTTGTGTCCCCTAATGGTCTTGGGTGTGATACCATATATGTGCGATGGGATATCCACTGTTTTCCAACATGATTCAATGACTCCCTAACAGGGATACTGAGATTCCCTATCTAAGTATGAATATACACTGATTGAGATCAATTGGGTGATATCTCTGAGATGAGTACCATTAAGGAGGAGATTGATGTTCCAAATTAGTGATATATCTTGGATGAGTTCCATATGGGATGGAGGACTTGTAGAGTGAGTTATCCTAGATAATCTATACCATTGAGCCTTAAGTAGAATCCTATAGCTGGTAGTGAGGTCATGATGTCATGATACTTGGAGTAAGATATGAGTATATATAATTTATTCTTATATTCCTAATGGTGATGTCACATATCTTGTATGAAACGCCTTATTGAAACGAGCTGGCTAGCCATGTATAGCCAATGAGTGGCTGAGAGGATGTTTCTTTTTCTCCATTTCATTGGTTTCCTCCTTCGAGTTTTGGTCGAGAAGACTCTTCCCTCCCAGTTTCCCCAATTTATTTTGGTTTTTTGGAACCTACTAGTTATTAAAAAATCACCCCTTCATTGAATCAATGTATAGATGTTGTGTCTTCTAAGGATGATTAGAGTTTTGATAGAGACCTCGGAGGTCCCAGAGTAGGAGGAGCACAAATATCTAGATAGACGGAGGTGCGTACTTGTGGATTTATTTGAAATTATTTTTACCCTTCTAAAAAGGTAGGAATATTTTTTGGTTTTGGTGTGATTTTATTTTTCCCCTTTTATGATTTCATGCAATGTGAAACTCTATTATGAGATATAGAAGTATTCATAATGTTTTCTATCAGTAGATTTATTATCTCTTCAAAATTTCACGGACCAAGATGTGTTTCCATTGTATATGTACCTTATTCAAATGCCTCAAATTTTTGTGATATTTCTATTCATAATAGGTCATCAACACATGAACTATTGGAGGTAATATTTGGCTAGTGGCATTTTGATCATCCACCAACTAGGTGGCCCTCTAAAGGGTTGGGTCAGGAAAATTTCATCATAGAAAAACCAATGAAATAGAAATGGCTTTTATAATTATTTCATCATCACATAATCAAATGAAATATAGAAAAGGTAAGTGGATAGTTTTATAAAATAGTTTTATTATTTCACTATAGATTAATTGACCAATGGGAAATAATCCAGTTTCAAAAAATATTCCTAAAAAAGCATCTTCAAATGACATATAGAGAAATGAAGTGGATGGTGTCATAGTATACTATCCCCATTGAATTATGAAAATACATAATAATGATGAAATTCATATAAATATCTTTTATAAAAGAATTTAAAATATGTATTTTAAATCAAGAAGAAACAAACCCTATATTTTATAACAAATTAAAACAAGAAACACACATAATATAGGAATTTGATTTTATTTGTACTACTTTTGAATATTATAATTAATCATAATGATGAAAAAAGGACATGATAGTGTTGGAATTCATTCATGTTATAAATTTTGAAAGAGAAAATTCTATGCAAACCTTTGTAAAATGTAAAAAGTGATCCATATAAAAAAACATTTTAAAATATTCCTTTTAAGAATTTGTAAAAAAAAAGTTAAGGATAGTGAAAAATATTATAAAAAAAATTTAAGTATTGGTAAAAAAATTTATAGTTATCTTAGAAACATTTATATATAAGAGAATGATCCCAAACCCAAAAATAATTAATAAGGTCAACCTTTCCAAAAAAACATTTCTCAATAATTTTATGTACCAAAGAGGGAAAAATATAATAATGCTTGAAAATTAATGTAATAAAAATGGAACAAGATATTTTATGGGTTTTAAAGTATAAGTATCATATAATATCTGCATATGAAAATTTAACATGGGTATTCCCCAAAAGAAATGAGATTGTAACATAAAACCTTACTACATTGCTGTATTTTCATTTATAATCAACATGAAAGAAATAAATTCAAATAAAACATTAAATAAAATGAATACAAAGGGATTTGTGATATAATTTGTCAAAGGGGGTGTATATAATCTATATAAGAATAAATAGATTCATAACATGTATCATGCCTCAATGATATAATATTTAGGTGAATAACACTTATAGTTTTGGTGATCTCAAATCAAAACCACACAAAATAGATAACCTTAGGTAGAACAATAAATAAAAATTATTTTCATCAAAAATATCATAAACTACATTCATGGGATGTATACATAATAAAAAATTGAAACAAGTGGTGAATATGTCATATATCTCCCAAAAACAAAAGTGAGACAAGAAACCCTTACCTCAGGTCCATACTCTATTCATTGAATCTATTAACCATATGTATAATAAATTTACACTAGAATATTATTGGTACTTATCTTAGTAGTTATTACTCAATTTTAATTTCTAATTACTCCTATATTAATAATTCCTCCATAAAATCATCATTCATGGTTTTCACTATTCCATTTTCCATACATGTTTTATTTTGAGGATTCTAGTACATGTAATTTGGTTTTGGTTTCATTATCACTACATTCACAACCATTCCATAAGTATAATATTTATTCATTATTTACCATTCTATAAAAATTCATGTAATATGGTGAACATTGATGAATTATATCACTTCGTGGAGATAATAGGCCGTACGTACACACAAGTAACATTTTAGTTTTCCACATAATGGAAATAAATAAAGGTAACCAATATTATATAATTAATTAATAATAATAACATATATATTATATATATTAATTAAATATGTACTTTCACCTATTGTTTCAATTAAATATTTTTTGACACGGGATGCCTTGGGTTCTGGTCCTAAAAAGCCTCACATGAGATGCCCTCCTTAGAGGAAGAATAAAGGTGATCAATGTTCCCAATGTGCATACATGCCCATAGATGACCAATGTAACTACTTTCCTGACCAAATATTCCTATAATGTGAAGTCAAAAGTAGTGTAATTAACCAATTTCGACAAAGGGATAGTATCAAGAATGAGTTCCATGGACATAAATTAAACTATGAGGGATACCCACACTAGTAAATGATCATGAATGTGGAATCCTTGGATGTATGAACAGTGTTACAATTATCCAGTTCCAATTGAGTGGAAGACAACACCAATAAATGTGATGAAATCTATCTGCATTTAGAATGCGGGAATGTGGGAAATAGTTGCGCGAGATGCACATCCCCCAACAAAAGAATTAGTAATGTAAATAGTGAACCTAATGTGAAACTATTATCCTAGACCATGTGGACCAGTAATCTGTGGGAACTAATGAATATTCATGTCACTAGATTCAAACATATGACTCCAGACCCCAACAAGAAAATGGTGGACCCAACATGAAACTCACCTATTCATTTGGGCTTTTATCATTGGGAATCCTTAGTCTACGTCATTATAATCTTGGATTGCTATCTTCCTTTAGAATATAAGATGATATTATGGCCTTGGAAATTTATTTCATTATACCAATAGTTAAGGATGAATAAAATTTATTTATAGGATTCAAGATACTAGAAATTAACAGCCCAATGACCATAGACACCAGGGTAGGAGGAAATTTGATACAGATATCCCACATGACTCCACATTTTCTACAACATCCACCAAGAATACCTATACTTGGAGCCATGTCCCTGTCTCACCCTCTAAGATCATATATAAGAGGTTGATTGGAAACTTCATAGTATATTTCATGATTGAGGGGGTAATTACCAAGAGGTTCAACACCTGTCATGACTTATAGTTATCATGACCTCACAAATACCTCCCTTCTCAAGGAAAAAATAAGGAGAAACCACCCTTATTCCTTTGAAACACTACTTTTGGAGTCTCTACCTAGATCACTTTGAATATTTTTGTTAGAAACAAGGATGATCAGTAATAAAAATGGATTTTGGTTTATGCTTGTCTCTAATCTGCATTGGGTTGATCATGGTTGGTGTTTGTTGTTCTAATTCCTTAAATGGAAGATAAAAGAGTTTTAAAGGAAATGGAGCTTACAGTTAAAGGATGAAACAATATTGAAGGCGAAATTCTTTCGAAGATCATTCCAAATTTTTAGGGTCCAAATCAGGGAAAATTGAATGCATAAAAAAAAGTGGATTTTCTTTAAGGCCATATGAAAATATGGAAAATGAACGAGTTTACGAAATATGGGATTCATGAATTGGGTTTCGTGAAGGATTAAATTTTTTGAAAGTGTGATCCACGATTATGAGAATTCAATCTTCATGAAAGGTAGTTTTCTAGAATCAACTCTACATAAATATGTTAATGAAATGGGTTTCACGAAAACAAGGTTAAGGATCACGAAGATATAGAGCTTTGCGAAAAGAGATTGTGTTTCTATGAGATTATGGGAAATGGTGCATCGTGACTCCATGAAGTGTTAATAGAGAGATCTGTCACTATATGAAATTTCATTGGACCATTGTGTAGGAAGAAGCACCACAAATATGTTTTGGGAAGATCTAAAAAGGTGTTGGAGGTGGTGGAGCTTTGCGAATGGTAGATCCTATAAATAAGAAGCCACCCTTCTTCACCTGGGATGAGTTTTTATAGGAAAATCCAAAATGGCTCTGATTTCACGAAGCTAGAGGAGCTCATTAAATAAGAATTTTATATGATATTGAGAATCACAAAAAGGTATAAAATGTTTTTACTAATTCCAATGATTTTGATTAAAGGGTTCTTCACAGTGATGGGGTATTTTATGTTAAATCAGTGATCTTTGTGAATAAATTTTGTTCTGCGAAGGTAAAGGATCTTTGTGAAGGAATATTGTACCTTTAAGAAAGATGTGCTAAACGATGGTAATGTATTCCTTGAAGGTAGGGGTTTTTCGTGAAGGAGTGAGTATCTCAAAGGATCATGATGAAAGGATGTATTGAATATTAGGTTTATGTGAACAGGAATTCCAAAGTGCATCAACTAAGGTTCATCATTCAGGAAGAGTCTCATGCAAAGTCAAGGAAAAATAATTTAATTCAAAACCTCTGAAGTAGTCTTCAAGTCAATAAATTGAGTTATAATTCTCTTATAGAAGTGATCTAGGGGAGTCAATGGATGTGTTCTGAGGGATACGATGAGCTATCCCATTTACCATGTAAAGGCAGTGTGCCTGGAATAGATTTATTGCGTTGAAACATTTTCATTCTACATCTAGTGAAGATTAGTGGAATTAGGTATGACTGACACATTATCAAAGAATGATACTTCGACTATTCCTTTGTGGTGAACCAAGTAAAATGTTCGTGTTCTCTCTTCGCATGAGAATGTTTTGTTAATACACAACTCTTACAGATAGGTTTGAAAATTTACTACTAATGTGAGAACAAGATATGTCACATTAGAAGAAAATGTCTACAACTTAATTCACCCCTCCCCACTCAGGGTTCTATGGGATCCTATATGTGTTATTAGTGAGAAGGTTAGCCTTTCATGGTTTTATACAGTAACGTTGATCTCATTTGAATATTTGAGTTTCATTACTGAGTCAATAATGAAGTATAGTTTTTATGAAGGTTCCGAGAAAATTTCTTTATCCATAAACACCATGATGAACAAGAAAAAGAAATAAAAGAGACACTTGAAGAAGCCCCTCTTATCAAAAGTATAGGTAGTATGTGGTTCTAGATGCCTTTCTTACAAGGATTATTTTCAGGCTTATAAATTAAAGATCATGTGTATTATGTTTCCACCAATGATAAGGAAAACCTTTCTACCTTGGGTAAATATAACTATTTTAGTGATATGATGGTATATGTGATCACCTATACATTTCCTTCTCAGAATGAAGATTCCAGCAAAATTTGTGATGATGATCAATTTATAACCTCACATGAATACAGAATTTAGTGATTAAGAAAGCATCTACATGATATTCTTAAAGAAAGGATCACTTCTGTTTGTATATGTAAGAAGAAAACACACAAATAAGAAAAGAAGAAGAATCAATCGAGGATGGACTATAAATAAAAATTCATTAATGTTTTATGCTCTCCAAATATATTGGATCCTTTTAAGAGTCAAACAGGGAACTTGAAATAAGCTCCTGAAAATTCATCAATGAATTTTAATGGATAGAGGGAGTCAAAAAGGGTATTGAATAAAAGATCCATGTTCTGGAAGAGAAATTGAAAAAGTAGAACTAATGTCAAGGGTATGAAATTGGAAGTAATATCCAATAAGATCAAGGTACTTGACCCATTTATTCAGAATAAATTGAAGCTTCATGAAGAAGAAATTACGAAAATGAAGAAGGCTTGTGAGGAAATAATAATAATTATGATTAAAGATATGAAAACCATCCTCAATATGAAATTTCTCGTTTTGGAAGCCCAGTTTGACAATCTTGAGAAGACTCATATTGTTACTACACAAAAGAATGAAACCATTTTTAAAGATACCCAATATTCATTAAAGGATTATAATTTTGAAAGACCTCCGACATGTGATAAGAAGATCATGAAATAATTTTATGATCAATGTAATGTAGCTGATAAGAAAGATGTACCACCCAAACCAACTTGTGTAAATGTCTCTAAACCTATTATCAATAAGATTTCATGTTATAAGACAAATCCTGAAAAAGTATGGATGAAGAAATTTGATAAGAACCCAACATTGTGACTAGGGTGGACCTGAAATAGATTATGGATTCCGGTAACACACTAAGAGAAAATAATGTCATGAAAAAGAACCAACAACCATATAAAATAGATATAAAGAAATCCAGATTTTGTGGTTAATATTGGTGTTGAAAGTTATTTTGTCATTGCAAATTATGTTTTTGGTAGAATACTAATAAATCTAAAATTAAAAAGGAAGCCTATATTATGGGGGAATAAGACGGGGATAAAGAAACCACATCCATGGTACTAGAAGAATCTGTTTACTATAAACACATTTAGAATACTTGATTACATCTGTTATGTATGCAATGACAGTGGTCACAAGGTTGGTACATCCTCATCTCAATATGTACTCAAATCATAAATGAAAATAATATCACAAATCTATCATGCAATGAAGATGGAACCAAGGGAATAAATCAAATTAATGGAGTGAAAATAAATCCTCCCAATAAGGTATCAATGACTTATTATGAGAAGTCCCTGGATACTATATCCTAGAAGCTGAAGGGTAGTGCTTCCAAGGGAACCACAAATATGGATGAACCTCAGAAGAAGACATGTGTAATATCTTAGGTTGATTTGATGGTTCCTAATTACATGTTAGTTATCTGGCCATAGGATTTGGAAAAAATTAGGAAATGTGAAAATTCATGGCTTAGAGATAGTGAAAATTGAAAATAAATGACCCCAAATAAAGAGGGAAAAAGTCATGAGTGTTTTATAATATAATTAAAATCTCAAGTTATATATTATCTCTATGAGAGATTCAAGAAATATAGTCGTGTTGCAAAATGATGTTTAACCCTAATACCAGAACAAGAAGCATTCCTTATGGGGAGTAAGAATTTTTCATCCACAATGGTTGTCTACAAGAAGAACGATTTTCCAATCAAATAAAATGAGAATTTGAATAGATCCATTCCACGATAAAATAAATCATAACATATTATCAAATGTGAAATCATGAAGAATAGATCATATAGATCATCATGGTTGAGAAGATAATCTCGACCGTGTAGTTCATATTGATGATGATGGAAGGATAAACCTTATTCCTTAATCATTATTGAATTTTTTTGTGCTTATAATGAAGGTAATTTAAGGTGAAGAAACTTCTCATGTGGATAACCTGAGAAGTAGAGAGGGCTGTGAATTCATAATATCCATGTTAAAGAAGTCACCTTCTATAAATTATTCCTCAATTCAATATTGAAATATATATATGATAGCCAGTCATTTGTCAATAAATATAACTATGTTTTATTCTTGAAAATTAGGATAAAGAAGGTACCATCATTGATTGACATTTTTATGATATCCTAGAGTACAAGTTTCAAAAATATTATCCTCATTGATGAGGTTCATGTTGTTTAACGTGTACTGTCACAAGATGGAGAACCATTATGGTTTTCTTAACCATACTAAAATTTCATGAAAACCATTATTGATGAGATCAACCATTATTTAGATACTAAGAATTATTTCCATTAAAGGTGATACAAATGAAGATTGATGAAGAGTGATGAAGAAGATAACATAATCATTATTTCAATTGTTATCTAATATGATTATTCTGGAAATTTTTCGAAGACCATGTCATTGGGAATAGATATTTAGGTATCATGATCAGTGGTCAAGAGATAATTTAGATGCATACATAGTAAAAGGATTGTAAAATGTTTCCTAAATGTAGAATATTTTGATTCATGGTAATAATAAGAAGAGGAAACCATTACTCATGAACCATCATCAACACATCACAAAAGTATCATCATGGAATGAAGCAGGAATAACATACGTGGTATCCTCGACTGGATACTTGTAAGATGAATCCCAAATTCAAAATTAGTGGTTTTGATCCAAATATCAAGGTAAATAATTTATATGATGATCAATTTATGGTCCTGGTGTATGTGGAAGATATAAATTTTTATAGTTGTAGGAAAAGATATGTGGGGAAAATTTCCAATCACATGAAATCAGAATTTGAAATTTCTATGATTGTTCAAATCATAAATTCATGGGGATATAGAAGATACGAAAGAGGTATTGAGCATTCATTTCTCATGAAAACTATGCAAGAGATATGTTGAACAAAATCAACATGCAAGATTTCAAACCAATGCCGAATCTAATTTTGGTTGGAACAAAAATTGGAAAGCATGTGGATGAGACTTCTATAGATCCCAAAATATATAAGAGAATCATTGGGATATTACTATATCTGACATCAACATGACTAGACATTATCTCTTAACATGCTTATAGAACCACAATTCAGATTAATCCAAAGGAAGAACATATGGGAGAAGTTAAATTAGTCTTGAGGTACATTAACGGTACTCACAATCATGGATTATGATTTTCCTAGGGAAGATATTGTAAACTATCATTTCTTTTTGATGTTCTCTAGGATAGAGATGTGGTGGATAAAAATTCCACAAGTGGTGGAGTATTTTTTATTTGAAAAAAATTTGTGGGCTAGTTAAGAAAGAAACAAGAAAGCACTTCTCTCAGTACAACTGATGTTTAGTATATATCTACTACAATGTAATCCACTCAGGTACTATAAATAAAGGGACAACTGATAGATATTGGTGATAAGGTGAAACAACCAATGTTTATACACTCTGAATAAAAAGTTCAGTTGATCATATGAAGAATCCTATTCAAAATTCTTGTACGAAACACATTGAAATTAGATATCAATTTATCAAGGAAAAAATATGAAAAAGAAAAAATTAAAATGGATCATGTGGAACTAATGATCAATTTTCTGACATACTAATGAGGCCATTGTCAGGGAATGTGTTCGAGAAGCTTCAGTTGAACCTTATTGTTCATCTGCCTCCTAATTCATGAGGAGTTTACAAAATTCACTCCCCAGTTTAAGTAACAATTTTAATCTATTTTTTAATGTTATGTAGGTTTATAGGGGAGATACAATCCAGGGGGAGTCTGCTTCAGAGCTATACATTGTTCAATTACTGGTCATTGGATTTATTACAAATGGGGGAGAATGGATAAATTCAATGGTACAAAAGAGGATGATGAATTATTTTTCATTTTTTGGTCTTAGGTGTATATAGAATGGTGAATTAGGATATTTGATGAATTGAAAAGGGTGAAAATTAGATTTCAATGTTATGAGGAAATAGTTAAAGTAATTTAATGCTTCTGTGACACAGTCAGCAAATAGATTGTACATATTTAATCATTCCAAAAAATGAGAACCCAATTCACGCTTCCCCTCTTATTTTCTACACCGAGAATTTCTCATGAGGACTTAGAGTGTTGGATGAGCTGTTTCATTGGTATTAGTTTTTTATAATAGTTGGATCTCAATTGAATTTATCTGGACATTACCAACAAACCCCATGGGGTATACTCTTAGAACCAATGCTGAACATTATTGAAAATTGAGTTTTGTGTATGTTTATTGTCAATATGCACTAGGTTTATCAAGGTTTGTGTTTCTTTTTGTCAATATATACATGTAAGATAAAAGTGTTTTCAAGGAAAGTGGGATTACAGTTCATGGAATCAATAAAATTGAAGGTGGAATCATTTCCATTGTTTTTCAAATTTTTGGGGTCCAAAATTTTGAGAATGGTAGGAATCATCAAAATTGGATTTTTTTGAATGCCATATGAAAAATATGGACAATTAATTAGTTTCTCCAATATGGGTTTCATGAATTTTGTTTTGGGAATAGAGATGGTGTTTCTATGATATTATGAGAAATGCATCGTCACAACTCCATGATTTTTTGATAGATACCTCCAGGAATAGATCAAACATTATTGGAGCATTGAATAGGGAGAAGAACTAAGTATATGTTTTTGAAAGATTTGAAAAATTATTTGGAGGCGGTGGTGCTTCAAGAACAGTTGAGATTATAAATAAAAGGATAACCATCTTCACCGGGAATGATTTTTTGAATGAAAGACTGGAATCAATCTGATATCACACAACCAGTAAGGATCTCCAAAACATTTATTCTATGTGAGCTAGAGAATCATGGAAATACTTGAATATGCTTGAATAATTGAAATGTTTTTATTAAAGGGTTCTTCATGATGATGAGGTATTCTGCATTGACATAGTGAGCTTCATGAAGAAATTCCGTGCCTTGACAAAAAGGGTTATTCACAAAGGATGGTTGTTCTGAGAAGGTGGTGGTTCATTATAAAGGTATTATATTTTAAGAGGATATGAGTGCTTCACAAATAAGTGTTCTTTGAGAAGGAGCTATATGAAAGGAAGTATTGAAAATTATATTTAAGGGATCAAGGCTTCCATAGTAAATCAACTCAGGTCCATGATGTAAGCATAGTCTGGTTCTATGTCTGGGACAAAGACATTAATGAAAATCTATTTAAGTGATCTTATAGTAAATAAACTGAGTTAGAGTTATCTCACAGTAGTGAGCATGGGGGAGTCAATGGATGTGTTATAAGGGACATAGTTGTCTATCCCCAAATCATTGTAAAGGCATTGCACTTGTAACATAGTGATTGGGTCAAAACATTTGTTTTCCACATCTACTGAGGATTATTGGATTTAGGTACGACTCTCACACTAACAACATATTATCCTCGGACAAGACCTTTTTGGTGAACCATTTATAACTATTGTGTTCTCTCTTTGCATGTGGATGTTTCATTACTGCACCACTCCAACAGATTTTATTTACAAGTTCCTACCAATGTGGGAATAAGATACGTCCCTTTAGAAAAAAAATTAACACCTTCATTCACCCATCCCTCCTTAGGGTGATGTGGGGTCCAACAATTTTATCCCATACATCGAGGAGGTGGGGGATGTTTGAGTTAAACTATATGTGACTAACACTTGGAAACTTCCCATGAGATCATCCACCAAGAAGCTTCAATGCCATAATTAACTTGATCTGCATACTGAAGAGCAGGTGGCAGTCATCCCTTCAATGTAGAACCACATCTAAAGCACTCGACGTCAATGTCTAGGTTATGTTTAGGACACTTCCAGATAAGTGGAATCTTTTGTGGCTTCAGTGGAACTTGAAACCATAGGAACACCTCTCCAGGTTCATGTGATAGGTGACTAAGGATCTATCTTAATCCGATTTAGATCGATACCCCTGCTACTTCATAGGTAAGATGTGTTGACTCATTGAATTTCGAGAATCACCAAAATCCGTTATGGGCCAACACATGATGGTGAGGCTCCATATGGAGGTCCTCCATGTTCCATGACCAACCCAATGGGATTTTCTCCCCCCTCATTCAACAATCAACATGGAGGTCCTCCTCGCATTGTCACTAGCCAAATAGGAGGTCCTCCCCACATCATCAATAGTCGGAAGATAGGTCCTACCCACTCTTTCAATGAAGACTTTGTTGGTCCTCCTTGTTCCATCAACAAATGGAGTAGAGTTCCACCCATCTATTTCAATGAATATTATATACACCCTCCCCATTCCCTTATTTTTCAATATAGAGGCCCCTACCCATGTTACTAATAATCATAATAGAGTTCCTTCCCACTCCATTACCAATAATAACTAATGTCCTCCTCACTCAAATGATATTCAAAATAGAAGTCTTCCCATGCACCAAATAAAAAAAATCAGAGACCTTCCATGAATTATAATAATATTAAATGGAGGACCCCCTATTTTTAAAGAGTTACCCAACCTTGATGAACCATCCCAGGGTAGAAGAGATAATACTCTTGAACAAAGGGTAAATCTCAAAAAATTCCAAGTCATTGTTGACATGATTAATCTCTCAGAATCTAATGCGATAGATGAATAGATGATAGATACTTCGCCCCATACCCCAATGTATGGGCAAGGATTTAAAACTTTTATGTTCTACATCATAATTGCTAAGGTCTACATGATTCTGAAATCCCTCCATAGGTACTTTTAGGTGGTCGATGTTCTGGATCCCTTCTAAGGGATTTTAGTGATGTTTTCCCTATAAACATGAATTTCCAACCACAAAACCTGAACACATGTTTTGGGAGAGATATTCATATCTGTATTGGATCCATCAAATGATGATCACTCTAGTGATCCATAGGTACTTGCAGGTGGCAGACATTCTATCTCCCTTCCAAGAGATTTAATGCATTAATCCTTATGTTCTCATGTTTCCTTACTCAATACCTAGAACCAAGATGTGGGAGAGATGTTGGGATCTAGATTAGATCCTTCAAATGAGTAGAATTATACTGAGACAACTATGAACATCTCCATCCTTGTAGATGGGGAAATGGTTAATAAACTATCCTACATGGATGGGTTGATGAAGTCAGAACCTCCCTTGAATGACTTCCTAGCATGTAGTGAATATTTGACTCACACAGTAAATCCTTTACAGATCATACTTCCTTAGAACTAATATAAATCTATAACACTACCACGTATTAGATTTCCCCAATCAGAGCATAGTCTGTACAAGAGAATGACCTTTCCTCAAAGAAAGAGGGCTTGTTAGAGGTTATAGCTTCTGACTATGTATATGTGGTGATCAAGTTTCTAGAAAATCCAAACATTTATGTCTTACTGTCCCATACTGTGGGATACGCTATGTGTTTCCAATATATCATATAGATGATTATTTAGTAACTCTATGTTATTCAGTTGACCTATCCAGATCATTAGGTGCACCTCGAGGTAATCAAAGAGCATTGTTGAAGGGTTGAGTTGGTAGCTCTAATAGTGGACCAACACTATATATCAAATGAATACCCCAAAAATATCTAACAAATATTCATCAAAATACTCATAGTGTTCTATCAGATTATGTAAGGTACATCTCCTATAGAGAAGATCAGAGGATGGGGACAATACACACACTCCACTTCAACACTATCTAACAATAGCTTGACCTATCTACCAATGACGATGGTTCCTCTCAAAGAAATGTTACATTAAACTTGGTAATCCTGAAATTTATAGAAGATAAAATGGATAGGTCAACAAATTTAGACCTTGGTAGGGAAGATACAACCTAAGGGACATGATAATATCTAGTAGAACCATAGATGACAATCCTAACTCAGTAGTAGAGACAAAAATCTGGCCTTGGGGAATCATCCATTGAGGCATTATAGCACACTAAATTGAATATCAACAGGGTAAATAAAAATTCAGTTCCCTAATATCCATTCGATGACATGGTGAAAATAGATGCAGAACCTATAATAGCTTCCATACACTAGTAACATGAACAAACATAAACTGGTCATCACTAACCTCCTCACTGATTGATGCCTAGATTATGGTACTTCCCTATGAGACCTCATTTCCCCTATAGTGGGACAACAAGTCCTCCTTTACAGTGACCCTTAGATTATCTTTGTTTCCTAGAGCATCTATGTAGTGTAGATAATGGTTTTTATGACATTAAACAAATTTATTGAGTCATTGAACTCTCCTATGTAGTGTAATTACCCTCATTGGGACCCAGGTTGTGTCGCTCCTTGAATTGATGTTCCTGCTCACCATTTTGATGATCCTGTCAATGATTTTTTGGTCAGGGATCTACAGAATAGTAGATAAAATCACTATTATTGGTTAATATATGATCTCACCACTCACATTGAGGACCTATAAACATGATCGGAGGAAATACGACCTGACAAAAAGGCATTACCTGGATCGGTTGAAAACATCCGAGCACCCAAAGAGTTTATAAATACCAACTTTACCAAATTTAATGGAATGAGATACCCCCTAAAACAATTTTATCACTTAATCTCAAAGAGTGGATCCATTCTAGTGACCCTATAGTAGAATGATGCTTCCAATATTCTATTAATTCTTTAGATAGTGGAAGGACTAGTATTCATCAGCTGCAACCTGCTACCCATAGGGTTATTCACTAGTTGGGAAGACCCCCATAGATAGTTCCTTTACCATCTCAACTCCACCATGTGCAATACTATTATTCAAGGTCTATTTAAGTGAATGAAATGACATGATGAAAAAGTCATAGACTTTTTCTATCTGTGGAAAGGAATCAATTACTAAATCGACAAGAAACAAACTCTAGAGAAACAATTAATGATGTGCATGTAGAATGTCATGACTGTGATGGTATCTAACCACATAAACCATAACATTCATGATGGTTTTTTAGAGTTTTATGATATGACCATGTGTATTTAAGAAGACTTGTAGTACACTATATAGTCACATCCATTGTATCTTCAATCTCCCATTAGAAGGCCTATTAAAGAAAAGATGACCAAAACAATTCAAGTAGAGGTCCCTAAACTTGTATAGTTATTTGAAGATTTTCTAGAGTAGCCTCATTGAGTGTAGCCTTATCAAGAGAATTCTCAGCTAGTGTAGAACTTCTAGGCTATGCCATTCTATGTGAAACTTTTTAGATGATAGAATGTGGCTCCGAAACCTCATCAAGGCCAGTCACCTAGAGTTCCATTCCCAGATAGGGGTAACCAATCCAATTCCTTCATGGATGTGTAAATCCCATTATACTTCATCAGAACCTTGGAGATGTCAATTCTAATCTTTCAATGTGCCAGAAACCCTACAAAGCTAGATTCCATGATGGCCCTGACCATTTCCCACACCGAAGGATTATTGTAAATAACATCAATGAGTACTATGCATTCATGTATTGGTTTTAGGACCAATTGTATTGTAGTTTTTTAAAATTGGGTTAATTTTTGACCCTAGAGAAAAATATATCTACTGATATCAGTAGTAAAAATTAAGGATCATGTAAATAGAAGAAGGATTCCAGCCTAGGGATTGAGATGTATGATAATTGGTTGGCATGCGGGTAGATCGCTCGTGCCCGCAATGCCATCCATTATCTCTTAGTTTGGATAGAACCGCTTAGGGTAGACACACATTCTCCAGCCACTACTTATGCATCGACATCAAATCCTCCCAAATATAGGAAGAAAAACACTAATAATACAAGGTAATGTACAATCCCCAAATAGGTGCAGAATCCAACTCGCACCCTCTGTGATTTTGTGCCTACTGAAATTTAAACCATGCCCAGGTTCCTCCATACATTGGATGAATTCACGAATGTTGAGTAAGAGTATTACCCTATGAACTTCATTTAGCTAGTAGAATACCATAGGATGGTCAATAGTAAGGAATACCTTGAAAATCCCTTGAATGCCTCCAACTGACATAGTCGAAGGAAAAGATGAGGGAATATGAGCATCTATAATTATCATTCAAATGCCTTAAACCAACGAATCCATGCTATTGATTGATGGTGGTAGTATTTTCACATAGACAGGAAGGAACTATCTTCACAACCCTCCTCATTAGACACACATCTACAATACACTATGTTAGTTGACTCAGCATATCAACCAATACCATTCCTTGATCAGCTGAATCTAGCTAGAACCAAGCCTCATCCTACAGATAATTAGCCGGTAGAGGTTCAGAACATGTAATCTATCTTTAAACTGGATATTTTTTGCACTATCAAGAAACTGGTGATTCATCCAGCAACATCTGATGTGACTCCTTCTAGGGAGACACACCCTTAAGGTAAAAATATGATTTTGGCGTAGAAGTCTGACGTGTTGAAGAATCTCACAGGCATCCAAGAGAGGATCTCAATTATCAAGGCCCTCCAATTGTTGAACGAAATGTGTGAGTCTATTGAAGAATTATTTAATGGCTCTATCCGGTTCAGATATGAGGTATAAACTATAGAGTACTACTATTTAGAGGAGGCTATGAAAGAAGAATTATAAGCTGTTATCTCATTCTCCACAGAAGATGTAGGCTCCCTCATCTAGGGTCACATACATGAAATTTTCATTATCATAAACTCTATTGGTGTGGAGATCTTACACTTCCTAATGAATATTGGTTTTGTTATTAAACTTATGCCAACCTAGATACTCCAGAATCTGGTACTGACCGAATCATATCGACCCCCCCATACAAAAAAAATTTGGGTAATGACTGGATAGATACAAAACGGTGTGGAAGGATTCAGTTGATGACACATTTTGAATGCATGATATAAATAATTGAATTCATGTTAGTATTTCATGATACTTCCTACAATGTGATTCTGGGTAGTCCATGAATTTATTTTCATGTGGAAGTCCCCTTCTCATATCTCCAGTACCTCATATACTCCATCAATGGACAAGGATTATTATTCCAACATGTTGTGTTTTTCTTCGAATCTTGTGAATCCTTCTATATAAATGTTGAGTTCTATAAGGGAGAGGGAAATCATGTTTAGACCAATGTGGTTGAGAACACTAATGATCTAACAACCACCACAACCAATCCATGATTAGACATGGGAATTTCATTTTCTATCTAAATTCATTGGTTGAATATAGAAATACTAGACTTGGGATGTTTCTTTTTCATCTCCCAGAATAAGGGATTTGGTGTTCTTAAGAAGATGGAACATCCATAAATTTCCTCACACTCTTACTTGAGACAAAAACAAGTAATAAAAGAAGCCCCTAATCCCATGAGGTACTTAGAATTTTCAACTATGTCCAACATTTCATGGAATTACCACAAGTTCCACATGGTGGGGTTGAATCAATAGAAGCCTAATAAGCACCATTTCATTGACACCAAGAATGGTAGTCATAGTCAGAGGATGGATGGGATTTTTTTGATAGATTCAGTTGTAATAGTTTTGGTATTATAGGAACCCTTATGTAGAGATACCGTGTTCACACAAACTAAGACATGGGATTTCACTCAGTCAGCAAACCTAAATGAACCACATCCTCCAGATAATTATCCTACCTTAGGAAATAAAGAAGATATTTAATACTACCCTCCGCAAGTTGAATATGGTTTCTCTACCACCGTTGATGAGTTGATTAAGGTGAACCTTATTATGGGGGAATATCATAGGATGAGACTGATCAATACAACAATGTCTGTAGAGGAGAAGAAACAATCTATTTATTTCTTGAAGCAGAACCATGATGTATTTTCTTGGAGTTATGATGTGATTCCAGAACAGGCCCTCAGGTCAATTTCCACCATCTCAGTCGCCCAGTGAGTCATCTCGGGTTCAATAATCCACATAGAATGATGAATCCCTCTTGTGGTTCAATTTTTGAGGCCATTGTTGAAAGAATATTAAATCCAACATTTACAAGGAATTATAGTACCCTTGTTGGGTAGACAATATCATACCATTTAGAATGAATAATGGACATATCAAATTATGAATCGAAATCAAAGACCTTAATGTAAACTTTTTGAATTATTTTTTTACACTACTGATAATAATTTTGTTTATTAATACTAAAAATTAGTTCCAAGACCTCTCGACATGGATGGATACTTCCCAATGAACCATATCATAATGGCCCCCAAGGATGAGAAGTCCACCGTGTTTGAGGTGCATTAAGGGTTCTTCTATAATACGATGAACCCCTTAATCTATATTAATGTAGAATCAACTTTTCAGTGTGATATTTATCACATATTCAAATAAATTATTTTTAAATTTTTGTAATATATGTGGATGTATTGGTAGTAAAATCTCATATACATCGAGACCATCTCAAAGATCTTGAAAAAGTGTTCATCTTCCTCTGATCATGATATTTAAATATGAACCCCTGGAAGTGTATATTTGAGGTTACCACTGGGATGTATATTACCTTCATCATAAGATACAAATTCATCGAGATCATTCTACAGATGATCAAGGACATCAGAAAAATTCCTTCCCCAAGAAACCTATAGGGGATCTAATGACCCTTTTCATATTTACTCTATCGGTGGGATCTCGAAGCAGACATGGGATAAACCTAACGGGTTCAACGATGCTACCCCCTCTGCCCCTAGTCTGCAGGAGGGGGGCGAGATCTCCAAATTATTCATAATGGCCGGATATGAAACTTCTATCCCTACACTGATCCATCTATGATTCTTGGATTTCCTACAATATAACTTGATCTGAAGGTCCCTGGTATTCGGCAAGGTGACACTATGATTCCAATGGTGGCTCGAGAGTTTACAGAGGCAGAGATTTTACTTCATCTATCAGTGGTTGCCCAATTTAGGAACAAAAATCCTTTGGTGGATGAAATCGACTGGTTTTTCTTCGATCACTGGGGTCTAAAAGAATGAGTGGTTGTCGGTCTACTGGATAAAAGGAATTTTATGGTGCGATCTTCCTCTTTGGAGGAATTTTTTCACACCCTGTCATGCGCACCTAGGAAATGTGGTGGATGGGGATTCTATCTTTTTCAGTGGATCTATGATTTATACATGAATCACGATTGTACTACAGTTCCGGTTTGGGTAACTCTTCCTCAACATCCTATTCCATTCCTTAATCCCTCAATTTTACATATGTTAGGGAATATAGTGGGTCGAGTTCTCTATGTGGATTCACATAATTCTTCTATTTTTTATCTAATCAACCCACACATGTTTGTGGAGGTGGATGTTTCCAAGAAGCGGGTTGAATCTATGTGGATTGAAGCAAGTGAGGAAGTAAGATGTAAACAACCAGTGGTCTTCGATCCTTGGGTGGAGTTTTGTTCTTCTCGCAGGAGACTGGGTCATTCGGCCGCTTCTTTCTGATGGGATGTCCATCAAAGGAATGAGACTGTGTAGGGAAGAGAGGAGAACGATGCTACACAGAATAATATCTTGGCATGAAAGGAAGTGCAAAAGAGACCTTTGGAAAATCATGTTGAGGAACCCTCTGGGCTGGGGATTTTTGATAGGCTTAAAGAGGATTTGAGGGACTGTGACCTGGGTGTTTCTATGTAGATTGATGAATCCCATTCGCAGGCATCTCAAAATGAAGGTAGGAGTTTATCTAGGAATGAAATTAAGGTGTGGTGTGAAGCGGTGGCAAAGGAACCTCAAATCAACCAGAGTATTCTGGGGGTCAACTATCAAACAGCGGGAAGGATTCAGTTCAAAATGGTTTTCAGTCTCAAAAATCCATTGAGTGTTTGGACACCAATGACCTAGTTAATGATACCCCCTATGATCTGGATGGAGTAATTATAGATTTTATAGAATCTAAGGTGGATCCTAAGCCTCAAGAGTATGGGAAAACCCTTATGAAGAAGAAGGGGAAAGGGTGCAAGAACTAGCCACATTAACCAAAACCAATGGAAACACGATCAGGTAAAATATCAAAAACATGTGTGATGGATATGACTTTGACCATAATAGTTATTTTAAAAGAGAATCCCCATGTTTTTGTTCAAGAAAAAAACAACAAGGCAAACTCTACTGGAACGGAAAATGACTCTAAAGAACCTATCCTCCACTCTTCAAAGGAGATGGTGAATGAATTTATTTATGTTAACATACAAAAGGGAGAAGAGGAGATGATTGGAATACCTATTCAAGTGGATGTCAAAAATGAGCTTGCGATTTGGATTGACAAACAAGATATGATCCCGATGAGAGGCTTCAATGATGGGAAAATCAGCAAAGAATAGTATGTTCGAACTTGGGACAAAATGGCATGCCATCTTGAAGATGTTATTGGGAATGACCTTGCTACTAAGGTATGGATTATGAATTGGAATATTTTTAGAGAATAAAGAACTAATAGGCTGAGGGTTTTCTTTGATGGATTTTCTTTCTCCTATGATGCTTCCCCTCTGGATTATTCGGGACTGGTTTATAACTTCGCCTAAAAAGTGACTTTAAATAAAAAGTAAATTTTCAATCAGTAGTATCTTCTACAACATCCGGTTTGGATTCCAACTATCTTGAGAAAACCTTTGGTTTTCTGCCTCACCAACCAGAAATAGACCCTTGGTGTACTTCTCATACATAAGAACAACGAGGGAAGAGAAAATAGATTATACTATATCATTCCCATTATCCTTGAAATAGAGACTAGATAATCCCCTATTGAAAATATTTTTTTTATGTTATTATATTCAGTGTAGAAATTGTGTCATTAACTATAGTACCGTCAGATATAGATGGTGTTACGTGTAGACTTGGTGATGTATATCATGAATTGACCCATGTTTCTTGGATTGTTGGCATGACAATGAATTGATCCTCCAACAATTCAAAATCTATTTCATTCATGATAAACTCATCATTTTTTTAGAAGTGGATAAATATATGTCCTCCCATATAGCTCCTAAAGTATTTCCCATGATGGTTCATTTCATAGGAAATTTTATCCTCTCAGTGGATATGGCTATGTCATGTTGGAAGATGTATTTTTATTGTTCCTCCTGATGATTTACAGGTAGAAGGATCAACGATCTCAAGATTAACATAGGTGACTTCGGGGACATTTTCATCACTCCATCATAGGCTATCATACCATACTCATTCATATTTTCATAAGGTTGCACAAACATAGATTGTAGAGACCCGAAGCTTGACTTACATGGACATTACATTACTTTTGCGGAATACATATTACATAACAAAAACACACACACAAGGACCGTAATAGTTTAGTGTCTTTGGAAACTCAGAATATAATCTTCTAATCGTGGTGAAAGATCTTCAACATCTCCCATAAAGATTTTTTTTTTATACCTAAAACCTTTCTTTATATCCTGGAAAAAATAAAACATAAAAGGGTGAGCTCAAATGCTCAGTAAGGGTAAAAAAAGAAATATCAATCACATCATATACATAAGAACATAGCTTTTGGAAATCTTAACCTGCAAAAAAAGAGAGCTCATAATATCATAACATGGGATAAATCATAGAAGTGAAATGTAATCCCAATAATCATAACATGAAACTTTCTGGCATACACACATAATCAAAGAGAATCATTTCTTGTTAGTCAAGACTCATTTCCAAGACTATCTTAGTGGACAAAGTCCCTTTCTGAATCGAGTCACCCTCGTTTCAGTCCTGTTTCACTGAACCGGTATAACCTACCATTACATCCATGTCTATCTCATGAGATATAAAATCTTTACCCAATGCATTGGAGGGAGATATAGGTCCCACCCGTCTCATAATGAAACCATTCTTATGTGTGCCACAAAATCATAAATCATACATCATTGCATAACCCATGTAATACACATGGGAATCTTAAACATCATGACATCATAAAACAATTCATACAAGATAAAGGAATTCATAAAAATAATTCAATCACAACATGATCAAATCAATGTAATAATAGGGATAAAAACAGAACCCTTTATTATCATAGATGGAAAATAATTTTGATAAAACACTTGAACTCCATTCTTGAGGAAAATATCCTTTCTTCTTCAAAAACATTTTTCCTTTCATAACATGTCATACGACTTTAAAATAAAAGAAGTTGATTAAAAATAAACTTGAAAACTTTTAAAGGAAGCTTCTTGGAAATAATGTTTTAAAAATCCATTCATGTCGTATAAGTTAAAAAAAACATTCTTCGTACTTTTGTCGGAAAAGTCAAAAAGTACCTCGTACGAAAAACGACAAAAGATTCCTTTCATATCTTTTACTAAAAACTAACCGAAGGGTAAAATTGGATTTAAACTATTGTAAGTGGATGGAAACAACATTACATATTGAGGGAACATGGATGTGGATGATAAAATACACCCCAGTAAATACCAAAGTATAAACAATCTCGGATAAAAATGAGATTGTGATATTTCCCCTTACCTTAGGTCTGACTTGCTTTGTAAGTGTCCCAACCTCCTGTATAATGATTTAAATCATGTTATTGACTTATTCCAGAATCATATTCATTGTTATTATATCATATATGGTCCACTTATGACTTTATATTACCCGTTCTTTTGTAAATTCATGTTAAAGTAGCGTTTTGGGTAAAATCGTCTCATTTGTCGTTCGTGTTTTTAACTTGTAATTATTCATATGATTACATAGATCATGATTACTTAATCCCAGAATATAAAACATGATTTATATATATATATATTCAGAATATACATATATAATAAATCAGTAAATGGAATGAAATACACCGTTCATGGAGACGGTAGTCCGTACGTACGCATGACCGCTGTTTTCATTTCCTTATTGAATTTAATGGAATTAAGTAGATGACATACATATAAATATAAATAATTCCAGTATAATTATTATGTCATATATTTCATTAGTACTTATTATATATACTTTATAATCATTCATGAATGGTTAATCATTGAGAATGAATTTCATCGCGTCGTGGAGACGGTAGTCCGTACGTACGCACGAGCGATGATATCATTCCCATGGTCATGGAATTGTGTTTAAGTGTATGTATACTATTTCAGTATCAATATCACTTTATAATAATAATATATAGTTACTCATTAAACCATTATACCCATCCAATTAAGGTGGTGGCGGAAAATAGATTACACCACGGCGTGGAGACGGTATTCCGTACGTACGCACGCGCGGTGATTTCCTTTTTTCGTAGGATGGATAGAAGGCTAATTAGAGTTGTTTCATATTTATAATAACATATCAGTATATAAGAAATACTTATGTTATTACTTTATCATGAAACAACTAAAGAATAAGAAGTTGAAGAAGAAAAAATTTGAAAAAGATCGGTAATGGATATTACCTCTTTTTGAAGCGCCTTTTCTTAACCTCCACTTAATGAACTAAGAATGGTCTTTGAAGAATACCAGGACCTCTAGGATGATACTAGGGAAGTGGAGAAGAGATTTTGGCAGGGGTTTTCTGAGTTTGAAGGCTCAAAGATGTGTGAGGAGGAGGGGGAGGAGGTGCCCTTTTATAAGGGAGGAGAGGGGCACCTTAGGAATATCTCAAAATATTATTTTATATTAAAGTAAAAATCGGTTTATAATGGTTCCAAAGGGTCTTATTTCGAAGATAAAGTGGGTATGGGTCGAAATCCTATCAACCAATAGGATTTAGACAAGTTTAGGGTATTATTTTAACCTTATCAATTAGATTTAACTCTAAGTTAAATAATTTAACTTTTACCATGTCTTTTTGTTTTCTTTCACTATATGGTTAATATACTTACTATAACATGCCAAACGAACCCAAAATTGTTTATTATTAATATATATATCATTATCTAAGTCATGTTTCCGAACCTTAGATATTTAGGAATAAAATAACAATTAATAATATAATATTTGATTTAAAAACTATTTTGTGTCAATTTTGACACTATTTGATATATGATTTTTGTGAAAGTCATAACATAATTATATGTTCGAACCAAGTTGATTAAATCAACACTAATATATCATAGTAACCTAGAAAATTATTGGGATTCATAAAAAGTCTCATATTACATTTATTTTTGTGTTTATAACATCAATTATGTCAATATTTCATTAATAAGATAATTACTGCATCATCATTGTGTCATAAATAAATTAAATTATTTAATGTCTAAAAATTATAAATAAACTACCATTATGTAGGAAATCATTTTATCTTTCTAATGAATATTTATAGTCGAATTTATCTTATGTATAACCCCATATTAAAAATGATTTACTTATTAAACATTGATTTTAACCATTTTAACCATTCTTTAAATAAGTTAATAATAAATGTCCTAATCTAATCCAAGTGGGCCTAAATGATAATATTTTACACTTAAAGTTGTTTTTGGTCGAGATAAACTTGTCCAATAGGATTAGGACATGTGTTAGGGTAATATTAATATCATTTTTACCCCTAATTACCCTATTTACTTTTAACCGTGGTAAATAAAAGTAAAAAGTTACTATTCACCAAAAATTATTTTCATCTCATTGAACCACATTTTACTTACTGACATCAACCGTGTCTCTCAGATTTTTGAAATTCCATTCACAGAAGCAGTAAAATTAAGTTTTATGAAAAATTCAGTTTTTTTAACTATCACTTAGTAGTTTCACTATTCATCAAAAATTGATGTTTTTCAGAACAATGCCAAAATTTCATCCTAAGCTATATTTCATATTCCAAATTCAAAAATGAAGTCTATTATACCAAATTCATAACATAGAAGTTGCATTAATTAATTTTATAATTAAATCCCGCTGTTAAAACAAATAGCGTGTTTTTAAGAAACAATATCTATCAAAAGATTGACACTTGTTTATGTCTGGTTTAAATGTGAAATTAAATCTAATAACCAACATTGTATTAAATTGTAAAAATATATTCTAAATATACTTTAAAACCACTAAAATTAATAATTTATCACTACTAATTATTTCGATTTAAAAAGTTGTTTTTAATTAAAATTTAGTAATTTCCACTATTCATCAAAATATGAAAGTTATCCGAAAATTACCAAAATTTCACCCTAAGCTAATTTCGATATTACAAATCCAAAAATTAAGTCCATTTTTAAAAATAAAATTTACAAAATTTCAAAAAGTGGTTGTTACTATTCATAACTGCTAGTTTTAATAATATTTTAATAGCACATCGTTGTTTAGTGAAACTCGGTATTGCGTACTACACACGCTACCAAGGAAGGTCGTGATTGCGTGTAATGAAAGGCAAGTCAAGGATGTGTGTTGTGCAAGCTCCTTTTGGTGTAGCATACAACACAAGACATTAATGAAATTAAAAAGAATATTTTTCATAATATCTCGGGGTGTTACATTCTACCCCCCTTAAAATGAATTTCGCCCTCGAAATTCGTCGGGGTTATAAATGGTTTACTATTAGAAAGTTTCTTTAATCGAAACCCACATCGTAAAAAGGAATAAAAAAACCAATATTTAAAAAACAAAAGTATGAAACGTAACGGTTACCCAAATAAACTAATCACTGGGTTTCCACATAGGTGAAAATATGGATATGGAAGAGAAATCTAACCATCATGTTCTGATGGAGAGTGGTAGAGAACACGACTATGGAAAAGCTAGCAATCACAAAGACATAAATTTGTGATGATCTAAAGTACCATCTGATTCATCGGATATAAGATCACTAAGACAACATTTTTGGTTTTCAAGATCATTTCCCTAAAGTTGATGAAATTGGAATTAGAAGAAATACTTTCATGATTTTGGTATAGTCTCACCGTTTGTCGTTCTTTGGACAATTTCCACTTCATCTATTAAAGAAATGAAGTTGAATTTTGTCATTCGTGATGTGTTAGCAGATCATGTGATAGAATGTTGGGTCATTCCATCTCTTTCAAACAATAGGTTAGCAAAAGTTATAAGTCCATCTTATGGTTAATCGTATATGGTTCCAAAAATGGACTTATACTTCATATATCATACCGTTTAATAAAATAAAACTAGTTTCTACTAACCAGGGACTTCCTGTAGGCTAGTGGTAGGCGATAAAGGCCAGTCGCACTTCGATTGTGGCTTCGATTCCCACAGCCTTGTCCGACGCGATGGGCTGTCGCCCGTCCTGCAGGTTGTCCTTTTTCTAAATCTACATTACTATAACATCTCATCAATAATATCGAAAATCTTCCATCCTTAAACAATACTAACTTATGTACAACATAATCCATTCTAATCTTTAGGCTTATCCATAATACTGCAGTCCACTCTCATAATATAGTGAAAACGATTACCAGAGATTTAATACCGTAGTTGATCCCCATATATCATAAGATATGTTTTGTTCGTCACATTCCAAACATTCAAAGTCCTTAATCATGTATTCTCTTGAATACCTATTGAACCTTAGTGAAAACATGAATGCAGTTAAAAGTTAACACCTTCCACATACCAAAATCCTCAAAATTTTATATACTCAAACCATGATATCACTTAGTCCTTATATCAATCATGAGCTCGTGAATAATTTCAAACATTTCATTTTCTCCTTATCCCTTTATTATGCGCATATCATCTACTTTCCAAAATATTTGAATCACTTTTCATGGTTAACGGTACCTTAAAATTATTGAAAACCACAATAGACCAATACACCATAAAAGTACCTCAACAACATTATTCTTGAATAACAATACATAAACACTTCAGTCCATCCACTTCAATGATTGTCCTGGAATAACTCCTTCCTTGATTTAGATGTAACTTTTTAGGTCAGGGCATTGAGTTGGGTAATGCCCATGTTCTCCGCAAATAAGACATTGAACTCCATAACAGTCTGTCACTCTATGACCCTTTTCTCCACACAGATAACATCTGTCCCTCCATTTGAGGTATTCCTCAAGGTTCTTCTTCCCTTCTTTAGAAATCTCAATCTTCCTTTCTTTATGCTCCTCAACATGCGAACATGCATAATAGTTTATCTTCCTCTTCCTTGATGAATTAGGCATACCACTAAATTTCACCTTGTTAATCATATATCGCGATGACTGATTCGGAATAATCAAAATATCATTCTCTCTAGGAAATACACAATTGTTTTTTTGCTCATAGTCACCAATTTGTCTATTGGATTCAATGTTAACCGAATTCCTTCTGGTTCCCTCCATTAACTAAAACACAAAAAGAATCTTGTGAGAGGCAAAAATCATGCTAGAGAAAACAACATAGTAAAGGGGGAGTACCCTCAATATCTAACATCTTAGGTTAAATTATAAGATCATTAGCGCAATTCTAGGACTATAACCTATACGTATACTTAACCTTAGAGACATCCTTAGACATACCATAGAAATATCTCTAGGGATCACACTAACGTTTTTGCATCCTAGTTTCCAAATGTTGACTAAACCTTTCCTCTGATACTAACTGCAGAGACCCGAAACTTGAATTACATGGACATTACATTACTTTTGCAGAATACTTAGTACATAACAAAAACACACACACAAGGACTGTAATAGTTTAGTGTCTTTGGAAACTCAGAATATAATCTTCTAATCGTGGTGAATGATCCTCAACATCTCCCATAAAGATCTTTTTTTATACCTAAAAGCTTTCTTTATATCCTGGGGAAAAGAAAACATAAAAGGGTGAGCTCAAATGCTCAGTATGGGTAAACAAAAGAAATATCAATCACATCATATACATAAGAACATAGATTTTGGAAATCTTAACCTGCAAAAAAAGAGAGCTCATAATATCATAACATGGGATAAATCATAGAAGTGAAATGTAATCCCAATAATCATAACATGAAACTTTCTGGCATACACACATAATCATAGGGAATCATTTCTTGTTAGTCAAGACTCATTTCCAAGACTATCTTAGTGGACAAAGTCCCTTTCTGAATCGAGTCACCCTCGTTTCAGTCCTGTTTCACTGAACCGGTATAACCTACCATTCCATCCATGTCTATCTCATGAGATATAAAATATTTACCCAATGCATTGGAGGGAGATATAGGTCCCACCCGTCTCATAATGAAACCATTCTTATGTGTGCCACAAAATCATAAATCATTCATCATTGCATAACCCATGTAATACAAATGGGAATCTTAAACATCATGACATCATAAAAAAATTCATACAAGATAAAGGAATTCATAAAAATAATTCAATCACAACATGATCAAATCAATGTAATAATAGGGATAAAAACAGAACCCTTTATTATCTTAGATGGAAAATAATTTTGATAAAACACTTGAACTCCATTCTTGAGGAAAATATACTTTCTTCTTCAAAAACATTTTTCCTTTCATATCATGTCATACAACTTTAAAATAAAAGAAGTTGATTAAAAATAAACTTGAAAACTTTTAAAGGAAGCTTCTTGGAAATAATGTTTTAAAAATCCATTCATGTCGTATAAGTTAAAAAAAACATTCTTCGTACTTTTGTCGGAAAAGTCAAAAAGTACCTCGTACGAAAAACGACAAAAGATTCCTTTCATATCTTTTACTAAAAACTCACCTAAGGGTAAAATTGGATTTAAACTATTTTAAGTGGATGGAAACAGCATTACATATTGAGGTAACATGGATGTGGATGATAAAATACACCCCAGTAAATACCAAAGTATAAACAATCTCGGATAAAAATGAGATTGTGATATTTCCCCTTACCTTAGGTCTGACTTGCTTTGTAAGTTTCCCAACCTCCTGTATAATGATTTAAATCATGTTATTGACTTATTACAGAATCATATTCATTGTTATTATATCATATATGGTCCACTTATGATTTATATTACCCGTTCTTTTCTAAATTCATGTTAAAGTAGCGTTTTGGGTAAAATCGTCTCATTTGTCGTTCGTGTTTTTAACTTGTAATTATTCATATGATTACATAGATCATGATTACTTAATTCCAGAATATAAAACATGATTTATATATATATATTCAGAATATACATATATAATAAATCAGTAAATGGAAAGAAATACACCGTTCATGGAGACAGTAGTCCGTACGTATGCATGACCGCTGTTTTCATTTCTTTATTGAATTGAATGGAATTAAGTAGATGACATACATATAAATATAAATAATTCCAGTATAATTATTATTTAATATATTTCAATAGTACTTATTATATATACTTTATAATCATTCATGAATGGTTAATCATTGAGAATGAATCTCATCGCGTCGTGGAGACGGTAGTCCGTACGTACGCACGAGCGATGATATCATTCCCATGGTCATGGAATTGTGTTGAAGTGTATGTATACTATTTCAGTATCAATATCACTTTATAATAATAATATATAGTTACTCATTAAACCATTATACCCATCCAATTAAGGTGGTGGCGGAAAATAGATTACACCACGGCGTGGAGATGGTATTCCGTACGTACGCACGCGCGGTGATTTCCTTTTTTCGTAGGATGGATAGAAGGTTAATTAGAGTTGTTTCATATTTATAATAACATCTAAGTATATAATAAATACTTATGTTATTACTTTATCATGAAACAACTAAATAATAAGAAGTTGAAGAAGAAAAAAATTGAAAAAGATCGGTAATGGATATTACCTCTTTTTGACGCGCCTTTTCTTAACCTCCACTTAAGGAACTAAGGATGTTCTTTGAAGAAGACCAGGACCTCTAGGATGATACTAGGGAAGTGGAGAAGAGATTTTGGCAGGGGTTGGCCGAGAATGAAGGCTAAAGATGTGTGAGGAAGAGGGGGAGGAGGTTCCCTTTTATAAGGGAGGAGAGGGGCACCTTAGGAATATCTCAAAATATTATTTTATATTAAAGTCAAAATCGGTTTATAATGGTTCCAAATGGGTCTTATTTCGAAGCTAAAGCGGGGATGGGTAGAAATCCTATCAACCAATAGAATTTAGACAAGTTTAGGGTATTATTGTAACCTTATCAATTAGGTTTAACTCTAAGTTAAATAATTTAACTTTTACCGTGTCTTTTTGTTTTCTTTCACAAATGGTTAATATACTTACTATAACATGACAAACGAACCCAAAATTGTTTATTATTAATATATATATCATTATCTAAGTCATTTTTCCGAACCTTAGATATTTAGGAATAAAATAACAATTAATAATATAATATTTGATTTAAAAACTATTTTGTGTCAAATTTGACACAATTTGATATATGATTTTTGTGAAAGTCATAACAGAATTATATGTTCGAACCAAGTTGATTAAATCAACACTAATATATCCTAGTAACCAAGAAAATTAGTGGGATTCATAAAAAGTCTCAAATTACATTTATTTTGGTGTTTATAACATCAATTATGTCAATATTTCATTAATAAGATAATTACTGCATCATCATTGTGTCATAAATAAATTAAATTATTTAATGTCTAAAAATTATAAATAAAATACCATTATGTATGAAATCATTTTATCTTTCTGATGAATATTTATAGTCGAATTTATCTTATGTATAA
The DNA here is from genome assembly GCA_963277665.1 of Viscum album. Taxonomy (NCBI): domain Eukaryota; kingdom Viridiplantae; phylum Streptophyta; class Magnoliopsida; order Santalales; family Viscaceae; genus Viscum; species Viscum album. The sequence continues at coordinate 1,572,240,525 of OY728126.1, forward strand.
CCCCATATTAAAAATGATTTACTTATTAAACTTTGATTTTAACCATTTTAACCCTTCTTTAAATAAATTAATAATAAATGTCCTAATCTAATCCAAGTGGGCCTAAATGATAATATTTTACACTTAAGGTTGGTTTTGGTCGAGATACCCTTGTCCAATAGGATTAGGACATGTGTTAGGGTAATATTAATATCATTTTTACCCCTAATTACCCTATTTACTTTTAACCGTGGTAAATAAAAGTAAAAAGTTACTATTCACCAAAAATTATTTTCATCTCATTGAACCACATTTTACTTACTGACATCAACCTTGTCTCTCGGATTTTTGAAATTCCATTCACAGAAGCGGTAAAATTATGTTTTATGAAAAATTCAGTTTTTTTATCTACCACTTAGTAGTTTCACTATTCATCAAAAATTGATGTTTTTCAGAACAACGCCAAAATTTCATCCTAAGCTATATTTCATATTCCAAATTCAAAAATGAATTCTATTTTACCAAATTCATAACATAGAAGTTGCATTAATTAATTTTATAATTAAATCCCGCTGTTAAAACAAATAGCGTGTTTTTAAGAAACAATATCTATCAAAAGATTGACACTTGTTTATGTCTGGTTTAAATGTGAAATTACATCCAATAACCAACATTGAATTAAATTGTAAAAATATATTCTAAATATACTTTAAAACCACTAAAATTAATAATTTATCACTACTAATTATTTCGATTTAAAAAGTTGTTTTTAATTAAAATTTAGTAATTTCCACTATTCATCAAAATATGAAAGTTATCCGAAAATTACCAAAATTTCACCCTAAGCTAATTTCGATATTACAAATCCAAAAATTAAGTCCATTTTGAAAAATAAAATTTAAAAAATTTCAAAAAGTGGTTGTTACTATTCATAACTGCTAGTTTTAATAATATTTTAATAGCATATCGTTGTTTAGTGAAACTCGGTATTGCGTACTACACACGCTATCAAGGAAGGTCGCGATTGCGTGTAATGAAAGGCAAGTCAAGGATGTGTGTTGTGAAAGCTCCTTTTGGTGTAGCGTACAACACAAGACATTAATGAAATTAAAAAGAATATTTTTCATAAAATCTCGGGGTGTTACATAGATGAAAAATATCAAACCCCAATTACCACTTTCAAGATAATATATGAGATTGTTGTCTCCTACTTTCAAGTAAAGGGACAATAACAATTAGTCAAGGAAGAGATTAATGCGGATCATATTGTAAGAAATCATGATCTCAAGCCCCTGTTGGTGAAAAACCATAAGTTGATGGCCCAGTTTCCTACCCAACCAAAGGTAACTTATGTCCCTTGATCTCATAATGGTCGCACTGACACATTGTCCAGTTTATCCAAATATATTATAGAACCTAACCAGGATGAGATGAACATTCATGTGTAACATCATAGGGTCATCATCTCGACTTTTTATATAATAATGATAGGAAATAGGTGAACCATCTGGCCATCAATTCCTCTATGAGATGACCCTTGGGTTTCTCCATAGCGGAGGAAATGCATGACTGGAAAAATCCTATTATTGTGTACCTAAAATGTGTAATTATCCAACTAGATCAAGATGAGAATGAAATAATCCATTGATTTGAATCATAGTTTGATCTCAAATGTGGTCCTAACCTTTAGTATAACCTCTACAGGCATTGGTTTGATGGAGTTATCCTCCATTGCATCCCAGGAGATAAGATTCCCCTGGTTATGGTAGATGTCTATGTTGGGTAATATAGTGACCATTAGGCTGGATTAAAGATATCCCACTAGATCAATAGGTTTTGAAATTCTACCCCACCATGTTACATTACTACATCATTTTTCCCATAAGTGTCAGGCATGTTAGATACATGCAATATTTGTGCATTTATAGCTGAAGTGCCTCCACAAAAAAGTATTCTTGGATATTTTAATTACGGGGACATGATGTTGTATGATATAAAATCTAGTAACATCTTGGTAATCTAGGTTAATTATGAATGAAAACGATTTATTCTTAATTTTGGAAGAATCGATTCCCCTTAAAGAAGTCAAGGATTGATTCATTAATGAGTTTGTGGTCTCCCACATCATCCATTAGTTTGCAGATCCTCATGAAATTATCAACTAAAATGGAACCAACTTTTAGGATTCGAAGAAGAAAAAATTGTATTCCATGTACAAGAACCAGTCCATCCATACATGTCACTATCATGTGCAAGAAAATGGGAAGATCAAATCATTAAACAAGAACCTCACTAACATTCTATAGAATACGGTGGGCAAAATAAGAAAAGATTATCGAGCAACCTTCAAAATTACCTCTAGGACTATTAGGAAACAATTCATAATTCCACCCAAGTGATCCCATATTCCATTTTATATGAAATATATGTTTTCCTCCCAATTGAAGTTCATTTTACGTTTCCTTGAACAACTTTCTCTGTAGAGAGGATACTAGGAAAACTAGGAGAAGTCCATCTAAATGAGTTGGACTCCCAATAAGAAAGAAGGATCCATGAACAACATAATCTATAGAGGCACTTGAATAATATAGTGAGAGAATTCCACAATTAGACTCACATCCTCTTTTTTCTCTAGGATTACATGGCACATGATCTCAAAATGCCAATAATACCAAGAAAAAAGCAATCGAAGTATGATCAAAATTATGAAAGGCCTTAAATCATTTATAAGGTCAACTACAATGAGATATTCTCTTTAGTCACCCTGGATGGAAAGTGCATCACACATTTTACAAAAACCATGTTTCAATAGTAGTAGTTCGTATGGGGAGGGTATGGTTCAAAACTCTAAAACCTTAAACAAGGTGTCCATGACCATGCATCATTACATTAATATTTGTATGTGTCATCCTGGGAATGTGTTGTGTGGATTTTGGCTTCCTCAACCCTCATTAATTTTAGGGTTTTCAACTAATCAAAATACCCATTTCCATTTAATTTACTCACCAAATGGTCTAAACTCTATGAACATCAATTAAGAGTATATGGTCTATATAGTATGACGCTAAACTATTTAAAAATTGCCCCATCTTGATTTGGTTAAACTAACAACTACTATAAGGTTAATGTATCATGACCTTAAACTATTTTGAAAAGGTCCAGGCATTTTGAACCTGAACTATTTCAGCCCCCTATATCACGAGTTGTATTAAATTATATTACAAATCCTTTCTTCATAAAAGAATGTTGTTAACCTACAACTCCACCAAATAATCAACCAGGATTTATACATAAAAGAGATGATTCATATCCTATGGAAAACTATGATGCTTCTTATTAAGAAATTAAATTTACCCCATATAAAACATGGATGCCTCAAACGATATGTATGGGATGGGAAAAAGACCTTACCCCATGCCCTGAACATGGGATTCCACATGAAAAACATGGGATTCCTCAAATACTTGGGTAGGGAAGATTACTACCACTGGTGTTGGTCTTATACCATGTTGTATTCAAGAACTACATATAGATTATTTCCTAACTTTATGGGATATATAGAGATGCCCAGACAACTCATCTCCAAGACCAGCCACAAACATAAATACCATTCATCCCCTTGGACCTAATTATGTTCAATGAATTAGGACATTAAACTATGTTCAATTCATCTCGGGGATTTCATGTTTAATGAAAGAATAATTTGGATAAATTTATGTATGGTTTAACCTATTTTATTTCATGCAAGTACCCTTCAAACAAACACTTAACTAGTCCAAGAATAAAAAATTGTACTAGTTTCCCTTAGATAAAGAGAGAAGAATTAGAACTGTTTAACATGGTCTTGGCCATGTGACCATAAACTATGCACAACTAGCTTCAGGAAAACATCATGTGGTATAGGGCTTCTTTGGATACATTCCCATTCAGGTGTTAACTCTATTCTACCACAAAACATCCACACATCCTCGTCAATTGGCCCTAGTGTTATGATCTAAAAATATTGGAACCTATGCTAAGAAATATGACATTAAAAAATCCCAATGGTCTGACCACCATGACCCTAAACTGTAGGTATTCACCACTATTTTTTTAGATAACCTATACATCTTCCCTTCTAGATCTATATGCGCCTTAATGATCATACTCATGGGATAAGTATTGATGCATAGAATTTCTGTCTCTAGTCCCAACTAGATTTACTATGAACCCCTCAATTGCCAACTATTCTATCACCCCAAGATATCTTTTTTGTCATAATTTTTATGATTAATCCTCATTCATTTCCCTTGGTCCATCAGTTGGCCAGGATGCCCTCGTATCCAGATATGAGGAAGAAAAGAATGTTCCTTACTGCATGAAGAGAAACTATATACATACCATATATAAAATTGGGATTCCACTTATTGTGAAATTATTTACCTTATATCAAACTAGGATTCCATATATGAATGATATGATATGAACAGACATCCTTAGTGTATGAAATTTACTATAGTTCTACCCCGTATAAATTCAAGAATCCACATAGATTAATTTGAGAAGTTCCAATAACCTCATTTGAGAGGGTATCATCCTTTAGGGGTTGGTATTATACTACACCAATATATATGGCTCGATTCCCCAATTTATGGGATATGTATTGATGCCCAGTTATTTCAGCTTTGGCCTAGTCCTTTTATCAAATTTTTATGAGATCCTCTCTTCTCCAATGGTATTATTTTGACATATTGTCTAGTTTTTCATTATTTTTATGTAATATGTACCCTTAAGACCACCATTAATGTTTGGTTATTACTCTTCCATGCCACACAATCCTCTTTTGGACACTCATTCCACCTACTATTCGATTTTATTGAATTTTATCTTCTAATAGATCTAGTTCAAGTTGAACAAGTTGAAATGTTCAAAACCAACATACTCAGTGCATGATGTTAAAATATAGCTATAACCTATATAAAAATGGGATAACACTTAATTATATATGATATTACCCCATCTAAAACAAGGATGGGTCATGCATTAATTGTGAGATGAATCACACATTACCTTGAATAATATTAATATGCCTCCTAATGTAATATGGTCTGATATCATTGCTAGAGAGGATTCTACCCTTCATGCATCATCCTCCTACCATATCATTTTTCATAATTTTTTTTTCTTCAATCCCATCATAATGGGATCTATGGTGATTCGAGGATGTTCTATATCAATCCTGACCAAACCATGATCTTATTTCTAGGAAGTTACCTACATTTTATGTGTTGTGTGCTTTCTTAAATTTCGATAATGGTTATCCCACCAATCAATGAAGTCCCACTAATGGAATTGTATCTTAATAAATTGTCTCAACTACTATCTTGGGCTCATGAATTTATGGATATTCAGAAAAAACCATAGATCTTGTGTTTGGAACCCGGTCAATAGTGAATATTATATTTTTTTGCACCATGTCTAACAGATGTTTAGGTAGAACCAGTATTCTTTACTAGTTCAGCTATTGTTCCTCATCCATAAGTTATTCCCCTATTTTCATGTATATATACATTGAGTCCATATCACCCTCATGGGATTTTTTGACCATTTTCTCTGCTTTTTTGTTCTCCTAAAGGGGTGATGGGAACTCTATAACACTTCTTGTTTCCTGCATCAAGAATGGATCATGAAAACATAGGGGTTGAGTAGGGGTTTTCCCCAATAAAGGATGATTCAAATGAAAGACAAGGGTCTGGACACTACTACCTTAAACTGGAATCCAAGTCCATGAATCATGACTTCAGAATGTGTTTGAGTCTTATCGAGAAAGTATTGTTTGGAGTTGGACACTATTTATCCCTTGTTCACATTGGGTTTTTGAATTCCCCAACTAGCATCATGACCACAAACTAATGGTAACATGGACCTTATGTTTTTTATGGAACAAGTCCTCCCTTGGCACTCAATTAATATTAGGCTCTACTACCCAACACATGGTGGGGACCCATGACCTAAAGTCCATGAACAAAATTGAGAGTCTCATTCCAAGCGTCACGACCTTGAACTGAAATCCATCATTAAAAAAATGACTTTAAACTATTTTTTAATTTACCCAAGATTATGTTAAATGGTATTGTGATTCCTTATACTCCATTCACATTAGGTTTTCACTATTATGGACTACACAATTCCTTCTAGGGAACCATGTAATGGTCTTATCTCGATAACCTTAAACAAGGATATAAGTCTTCGTACAAGAATAACAAACATAATCTATGTGTGACTCAACCCACATTCTTCATAAGGAAGTGTATTTTAAGCTTCCCATTCCATGTATAACCCATAAGGGAGTGTTCAATCATGTTGACCCTCATATGCCTCCTTCCACTTTGGCTGGATCGGTCAATTCACAATGGTTCATGTCCATTCACATGAAATCAAATTGATACTCATCCCCATTGAATGGTCATGGGACACCCTATTGACCTGACATGGGAATTAAATGATTTAAATCTCAATAAATAGGCCTTGTATCCAACCAAATCACTATATGATGTTAAACCGTGTGTCAATAAACTACATTGCACAACATAAATCAACAATTAATCTTAGTCCCTTCTCCCAGAATCCCTTTCCATCAATGCTAGTCACTTTTTTTAGCATTCATGTTCTTTGAACAATGCTTATAATGCAATATGATTCTACACTAGAAGAAAATATTGATGTTTTTTTCAAAATTATATGCCTATAACAATGTGATCTAAGACATGATTGTGAAATTCCATAAGTATTGGAATCCAATAAAACATTCCATAACTTCAAATCCTTGTTTTGTGTTCTGTTTCATCTAGTCAGAATGAACCCAAAATAGAATGTTTTGTAGCCACAATGGCTAACAACCTAGAATACATTTTATGACATCCAAATACTTGTACTGTATTTCAAACATGGTTTACGATTGTCCCTCAGTATTATATCTCCATTCCTAGCTAAATGGTACTAATGATGTGTTATGAATATTTTCAGTAGCTATACCGTGTCATAATTACTCTCCACTTATTCTCTATATACTAGGTGTCATGATTCACTCCCCCATTACCCTTTATGGGTATAATTTAATGCCCCATGTGTTACCCTATTTGTGAACTAGCACACATTTGAAAGGAAAGTCAGCAGTTTGGAGATCCTTGTTCACTAGGCATAACCCCTACAATACCTAAAACTCCCAGTTGTCAGTCATCTATACTAGATACTAAGTTTTAGATGACTCTATAAAACTCTCATATAAATGAGTGATCACATGGTCTTCACTTATTTCTCACACATATCATGAATCATATAGTCATAGGGATTGGTTGTTGATTATCTCATGATTATTATTGTAGTGAAATAATAAAAAAATGATCGAAAATGAAGAAGTTTTAAACAAGAAAACAATTTTTTTAAAGGGACATCTGCATATTGGAGAGTCACCTGTTCAAAATGCCCCTAAATATAAACTACATCAATCATGTGATCAAGCTTAGTCATCCTATGATGGGTGGCCTCTGAGGTCCATTGCCACCCTACAAGGTATTCTTTCTCTTCATCAGCATTGGGGAGGACATCATCAGCTTTGATCCTTATCCAGTCCTACTCGGAAAAAAAATCATCCACCAAGGATATCACCTCCACCACCATGGCCTCATAGGCCTCTAACTGCGCCTTCAGGCTATTGATAATATTAGACAGAGTAGAAGAGACATCCACATTCTATTGATCTAGCCTTTTTGGGTGGGATATCACCCATTCATCCACCTCATGTTCAATGGTTCCCTTATGATTGTGTTTTTCTACAAAAAATGAAAATCAGCTTCCATTAAGAATGTTCCCTCTTGAATAGAAAGTCCCATTCTAGTGCATACAGGTGGTTGGAGACCACCCCATCATGCGTTAAGCTAAAATTACAGTGGTGGATATATCCCACCTTGTTTTAAAAGTCATATATCAAGGTGTGGGTGATGATGTTCCACACACATCTTCACGATTTTTGATTCATGATCCAGTTCCCCTCTGTTGAATACAAGACAAAATCCTAAAATTTATCCGGTGGTTCATACTAATAAGGAAGTTAAACCAGTATCACATCAGTGGTTTGATCATCTACTGGAACAAACTTTGGTTCAAGTAGACTGAAACCAATAAATATATCCTAACCAACAAGTTTTTCTCTTGGAGAATCCTTCACCTCACCCTGTCGAACATCCAAGGTGAATGAAACCTCCCCAGACTCCTCATTTTTAATTTCCATTATATAAAATTAATCCTCATCATCTATAATCACCACTAGTGGAAATTTTGTGACATGAATTCTCAACAGTACCTCCCTAGTCACCACATCTATATGCACAATCAACACGTCACCAAATATATCTCCAACAGTCACCTCTAATGGCTCCTCTTTAATGGGATATACAACTAGAACTCCTTCATCTAACCATATTATATTCCCTATGTTGACACCCTCCATTGAGGGTGTGGTTTCAGTGGTTCCATAAAATGGATACCCCATGGTTATCTCAACTACTGTATCCTCCTTGGCCTTTTCCACTAGTAGAACAGAATCCACCATTTTCACCTCAACCTCGTGCACCATTCAGAAAAGAATTTATGTTTGTGGTTATGTCTTGAGCACTATTTGTACTTACATTTCTAAATGATTCAGTAAAGTGTAGGAAGGAAAATAGAAAGAGTAAAGGGCATAGAGGATGAAGATGATTACATGAATTGTACAACCGATTGAGGAGTTCCTAAAGGGTAACATGTATTTCTCCTAGAAGGTGAACTTCCACGATGACTGTTTCCATAGTCACAGGGGATGCCTCATCCCAGTATTGATTTCCCATAGTCATGACTTCAGGGAGGTCCCCCAAACTCACCAATACAAGTATTGAAGATACATATCCCACTTAAGGATCCTGATTAAGAACATATCCATCTTCCATGCTTGTCAATTCATATTCAATTAGAAGAAGGGACTAGAAAATACGTTTATGATCTGGGAGATGTCCAAAAATGCCAAATGTTTAGTAATGTTTGTTTTTCCATAGAAGGATGTCTAAATCCTTACAAGTCTTTCTTGTTTTAACTTACCTAGGAATCTACTGATCTTTCTCCTTCATCTATGCATATTTCTGTGGGAACTACAACAATGTCTGGAGGGGAGGTCATGATTAGCACACCCCTCAGCCAATCAATCAAATGACACACTATACAACAGGAATAAGCCGTATCATCCAACATTTCCATATATATAATATTTTTAACGTTTGGAATGTGGAAATATTAACTTTTTGACCTATCTTAGTGTGGTATATCCCATTGGCAATGAGATATTTACACTCCCCCGGAGGGGTAGGGATCTTTTTTTGGAGTCTCATGGTCTCTATGGAATTGGAAAAAATGGCATCACCGAGATCATCAGGATGATGTACTCACTTACCTTGGCATTGATAAAATTCTATCAAAAAATTCCTAGATGGTTCTCCTTCCTACCATGACCACATTCCATGAAAATCTATTATGGATTCCACTTCTCTCCCCCAAACTTTTTTTATGTTGGGCTAGAGACTGCTTGCCCCACTACTTCTACCCAACCAACTGGAATTGCTCTGTCTCGATTGCTTGCTCTGACTTCCACTCTCCTCTATCCCTAGGGTTGCGGGGCATCACCTTCATTGAATTGGATGGATTAGTGCCTCAACATATCTCAAAGATATGTAATCTCCCATATTATCACATATTCATATATGTGAAAAAATGAAACGGTATATGGAGGAAACTCATTCTTTCCTTTACCATCCTCACAAGTGATCTTGAGCTAGATTTTCCTCAAAACCATGAGATGACACTCATGGAGCACCCCCTAGGTACACCTATTATGTTTATCCATTGAATGCATCTAAACTTCCTTGAAAACTAATGTAGTTTTTATGATTCGATGATGATATTGTAGTGGACCCTTAACACTAGTATCCCCACTGTAGAAGGCCCTCAGGTACGATCACTGCATGACGGTCTCCATTGCATCATCAGATCAATTTCCCCATTAGAACGAGGAGTGTGTGAAACTTAAATATCTCTATGAACCTGAACTTCTCTAGCATGTCCACCTGGCCTAACATGGATGGGTGACTCCCCTTGATGTTAAAGATTTCTAGTCATGTTTTTATTTATGGTTGATAGATAGGGTTTTGGTACACATATACACTAATGTTTGTATAAATAAAACTATAAAAAAGTTGAAGGATACCACACACAAAAAGAAGATTCTTCCCCTAGATGATGTGGCAGAGCAACATGTATATCCTCACCAATACCAGGATTACCAAATTGACACATTACCCCAACTCTAGAAGCCACAATAGAACAAATATTCTCAAATGCACACCCATATGTTAATCCATCCAAATGAGTAGCTAATTGAAGATGTGTGTAGAAATGAAACCCTTTAGCCTAAACATTAGATATTTATGCTTGATTTCAACCCCCAAATATTCCACTGGACCACCTTAAGAATCCTCCAATAAGAGTGAACTTTCTGTCATAAGAACCCTCCATGTCATGTGCGTAGCCTCCCCAATATTATTTGTTGGATTATCCCCATTTACTATACCATCCAAGAATTAGGTGAACCATTTCATGATTAGGATGTCTTTCATCCCATGATATTCATTTTTTATCCCCTACACTATAAGAATAAATTACCTTCAAAAGGTCCATCATTTTTTCTCGGTCCTCCCTCACATTATATACAGATAGGAACTCATTTTAAATTGTCTTTGGGATTTGGGTCCCAAAATTTTTTTGAAGATCACATAGGATGATTGAATCCTCCCCATGAACACGATGGAAATTTTTATTCCTTAGTGACCACCTACTAAGTAGTTCAGGAATAATCATGTAATGGCGTTAAAAATGAAAATTTCAGGTCCATTCTTCCATGTAGATCATCACTCGCATTAACCTTTCCATGAATTGTTGGAATGATGCACATGACCAATAGTCCCATTACCATTCATTAGTAATGTTTCCACATGAGTAAAAATCCATGTTTTCTACCCATCCCCTAATAGGATTCCCCAAACTCCCCTTGAGAAACATATCATACTAACGGGGGGAGGATATGTCATCCTTTATATTCTCCCATTTATATTATTTATGTGGCTATAGAGTGTTCCTGCTATGATTGGTGTGTGGTCCTTTTGGATGTGCCCCTGATGGCTCTACACCACTGGTACCATCTGAGTGTTCTTCTAAACCAGTTAGTTAGCTCATTCCTACTTAGATCAAGGTTTATTTTGTTTTCCCATTGCCTGAATTCTTAAATAAGAAACATCATGCATAGTAGATAATCCTACTAAGCCTCCATAATTAGTGTCATGAGTGTGTCATGGTCAGAAATTCTCTAGAAAGTCTCCCTGATCATGAATTTCCAAACCATATCCTCTTGATGAGTTGATGCAGTGTTGGCTCCATCAGTGGGATTTTTATTCAATAATTCAGAGTTTTTTTAGTCTGGTTCATGATACCCTATTATTGAAGATCAGTTCATGATGTTCATGTTCCTGAAATTAATTTTTTTTGGTTTCGTTCATGTAACTCAGTTCATTGAGAAATGTACATGGAGATGATCTTGTAGAGAAGGTGAGCTCCCGGAGTGGTCTAGATCTAAATCGTAGAGATCATGTTTAGGGTGTGAGATTCCAAAAAATTGGAGTAAGATTTTTTCTCTTTGTGAATATAGGATGATCAATATATGGGGCCCCTCCTCTATTTATAGGCATATTTTTGGCCTCAGGGTCATGATGGTCTTAATGAAGTAGGAATCATAAATGGTGTTCGATGATGGTATTCAAAAATAAAAATCATGAATAGGAGCCTCTTTGCGATTTTTTTTTGTGATTATACCTTAGAAAATGACCATAATTTTCTAGTCTTTTTGATTTATGATGGAAAAAATTATCATCAGTTAAATTTTTGTCTCCAATATATACTGAGGAAGGGACAATCAGTATGGGGAAACACGGGCCAAAACGACTCAAAAATCCCTCAATGGGCCCATTTTTTGTAGATCCATACCATCAAAAATTGGTGATTGTTATGAAGGACCCAACATGTGATGTGTTGATGGTAATATACAAGGAACCAAAAATTTGGAATCATATTGTGTTTCATGAATACATTAGGTGTTGGCCATAATCTGTACACAACAACATTTAGAGTTGTGATGCCCAACCACTCGCGAGCTCATAAAGCAACATGAAGGCCTCCAATATCTGAGTGAACCCATTCCTATAATTACCCCCCACATGTCTAACATTTTACAGGATGATTAACATTTTACTTTTTAAAATATATCAATATTCTTGAACTACCATAGAATCATTAAAAAAGAGATAATAGATCACCTATGGTATCTAATCATCATAAATCTACCACCCTTGTGTTCTTGAGAGACTCCACCTGATGTGAAGATACCTTTCATGATTTAAATTATCCTTCATGGTAGAAGAAGTCCCTTTGAGGAACTTGAATCATTCTAAGGCTTTTAGCCTCCATGAATCACCCCTATAAATATCAACTTCTCTTCGAGGTAGGGACACCCTGTTTTGTGAAGCCTACCCCTTCATGAACCCGTCAACCACTGTGAGCACCAAAATCATCATGAGTCCCCCCTTTGATAAACATAAATATTCATAAAGATCCTATATGGGGATACATCATGGAGAAACCCTTTTTTCTATCACCTCTACCCAAAGGATGAGGTCCCAAGGTCCCCATAATAATCATAGACTAGTTCAGCTACACCTTGAGTCCCCATGTGAATAGTGTCACCCACTTTTATGTCCTCCAATATCTAACCAAGTGATTCCCAATAATCTGATGTTCTTGTTGCATCTAGGCATATGCACTTTAACATATGTTGATTCTATAAAAATGTACAATAATATCAATTTTGTGACTGAACACTCTTTTGTGGTAGTCCAAACTCCTTGTCCCACCTAAAGGTGTTTGAGAGGTTGTCACTTAATCCTTAGGTGTGAGAAGTAAGTACCCACCCAATTCAGAGTATCATGAAATGAAACTAAGAAGATCCACATCCTATCCATATAGAATTAAACCCCATGAAAATATCATCCTCATAAGACATGAAATTATAGTCTTACCCCATGTGATGAAAACAAGATACCCCATTTTATGATCATCATGGGATGAAAACCTCTCCCACCGCTAGCCAAAATACTACACCATGGGATATTTTAAGGTGTAATCCCCACATCATTTTCCCTACCATATGATGATGCACCACCAATGGGAAGCTTCTATGTGTAATCCCAAAACCATCCTTACCTTATATGGGATGAGAAACCTGCAATGGGAATATTCTATGCATATTATTTATTTTAGTATCTCTGCACTTTGGATTTAACCCATATTATGGGATGTGTTCAGGAAAAATCCACCCAACCTTAACCCAAGTTATATCCTCTTTCAAATGGAAGCATCAATACACAATCCCCACACCATCCCTCTTAAATGAATCTTTTACAACATGAGTTTCCTTACTATATGATGTTAAACAGCATGGTTCCATCCTATCACATGAATTTAAATAGCAGAATTGAACTATTAGGTTTTTGATCTCCATTTATAAATATGGAAAATAGAAACAATCCTTGAGGTTCACACCCAACCATGGTAAAATATCAAGGTGTTATAACTTCCCCAAAGGGGTTCTCCTCCTATATCATCCTCTATAATACAGTAAGATCCATAGCTTCGGATTTCCCTCCATAGGTTATTCTGATCTACAACTCTGGATCTAAAACTATGGGGAAATATTATACAAATTTAAACAACTCAGGTGTTAAATCTTCCCTCTCAAGGACACACCTCTTAAATCCACCTACAAAAGTCATTCTGATCCAAAACAATAGATTTGTCTCTATTGGGTGTTCTTACCCACAACTTAGGATTAAACTATATGGGTGTTATGATACATCAGTAAATAACTCATGTGTGATATCTTCCCTCCTAAGAATGCACCTCCCAAATCTGCCACCACAGGGTGTTGTGGTACACAACTCTAGATCTACCACCACATAGAATTCTGAATCAAAACTCCAGATCCTCCTTCACAGGGCATTATAGACAAAAAATCTAGATTTTCCACTATGGGGTGTTCTGATCCATCGATAAACCACTTATATGTAACATATTCCCTCCTAGAGATGCACCTCCCGTATTATAATCTTTAGGGAGTTCTGATCCACAAATTCAGATCATCTTATATAGGTCGTTCTGATCCGCTGGTGAACCAATCTATTGTGACATTTCATCTTCTAGGAACACACCTTCCTAATCCATCTCTATGGGGATTTTAGATTAGCCATCCCATATCCACAAGATGTTATAATCATGTCCCAATATGTACTAGAAAGGAAATTAGATGTATCTCTACATTACATATAAATTTTTACCTGAAATGAAAAACATACCCCAGGAAATGCACATAGAATGAATTATGTAAATATAATAGGAAGACTTACAACCTTGGCTTCAAATACCTCATGATCGACACACGTTTCATTGGGTTATATTCCATAGATGAATTATATGAGATTCTCTCTAAAGAAGAAGAATATAGGTTATCAATATTCCCAATTTCCAAACATAAATAGAGATACCAAATATAAATAATCTTATGAGAAAAGTTTTATACCCTATAATGAAAAAATTAATGAAATTAACCAATATCCAAAAATAGATGGTACAAGAAAAGTGTTCCAAAAACATTACATAACCAATGAGGCAGAACTGGACTATGAAATGAGCTCTATGTTGGAATCTAATGATAGAGGAACCAACATCCCATCATCCTATTTTTATAATGATAAGAAATACCAAAACATAATAATATATCCAATTTATATGATAGAGTTCACAGGAACTTTGTGGTAAATATCAGATCCTGACCAGATATAGCAGAATGTGATACTCTAAGGAACCTTATCAATTCCTTAATGGAAATTCTATAAATATGATTGAGAGATAAATATTTTCTGATTGAAATGAAGTGTGCATTAATTTTAAGGAATGTGACTAAAATATAAAAATATGATAGCCTTTAGATGTTTTGTGGATTCTAATGGAAATATCCATTGTGATGTTTTCCCATTTTTATTTTTGGTATATGTAATGGTTATAAAATCCCCTCATAATTATATTTATCATTATCAACATTATTATTTTTCAATCACTGAGATACATGACTGAAAATATCTCCTTTTCTGATGTTCCACTAGATATTCTATTTCATATCTTCATACATCTTGATAGTTCCTAGAATAATAGAGAATGATGCACTATAAGCCTTATCAAACAAATTCTTTTTCAAATCTAATATGAAAAAAACAAAACACGATTCTTGAACCGTATAATTCCATTATAATCATGGATTAAATCCAGATCAAATATAACTTTACTCTATAGTTACACATATTCCTTATACACCTCTTTAATTGTCACATGGATAGATAGTTGAAAGCTCATTTTAGAATTAAATTATGTCTTCCCTTCCATGATTATTTTTTGTTAATTCCTTTTAAAATATAGAAATATTGTATCTTTTTTTATTTGAATCTTATGTTAGATGACATGACCCTTTTGACACAGAGAATATACCACACTCTTCACCTTCCTAGTGTTGTAATGCATTGAGTATTAGTATTCATTAATTACCTCCAACCATCATACCTGACAAATATTAAACTCTATATATGTAAATATATACTTTAAAATTTTAGGATCTACATATAGTTCACACATTTCTCTATAAATATAACTCCACTATGTTTTTAATGAAGATTTTACGAGACCTAACTCTAAATTCGGAGTTGGGTAATTTTCTTCGAAACCATTAATTTTAATTAGGTATACACTATCACCATATCATGTCACATGATAATGAATTATAGTACCTTATTTTATGAACCAAAATCCATCTCTACATTAGGGTAATGTAATTATATGTGATATTACTAACCTTCTCTTTAGTTAATTGATATTTTATCCACAATCATATGTTTAATGTAACTTGGTTCCCATTCATGTAAATAATATGAATAGATTATAAAGTCATTATAAATTCCTTACAAGGCATTAAAAAATCAAGCTAACGAAAGAAAACAATAGAACTCAGTCATAGTGGTTGTTCTGGGCCAACATTCAACCACTTTTTGTTTTGATGGATCCACTGATATACCCACACATGAGACTATATGACCAAAAAAAATAAACTTTTTATGTCCAAGATTTATACTTTATAATGTTTTCAAACAAATTATCCTTCATTAGGATCGTCAATAAAATCATCAATTAACATTTATACCCTTCCTTTCTCATTGAATATATAAAAAATAGTCTATAAAGACTACCAAAAACTAATCAAGGTAAAATATAAATACTCTATTTTTTAAATCCATTAATATAGTGGAGTAATTAGTAAGAACAAATGATATAACTATCTATTCATAGTGTCCATATCTTGTTTTTAATGTGGTCTTTGTTATATCCACCTTATTGACTATTAAGTGACGATATACATAATAATGATAAATGTTTGAAAAGTATTGATCTCCATATAGTTGATCAAAAAAATCAACATAATGAATATGACACTAATTCTTGATTTAATTATTTTAAATTTCAGGATAATCCATGGAGAGTCACACTAAAATATATTTATTCTTCCAAAAATAATACATAAACCCCTAGGTTACACATTTGGTCAAATAAATCGCTTATCATTATTTTCTTGGAGTTTCTTCTTTAATAACTTCTACTCAATCTCAGCCATACTATATAGAGTCTTTAAAATAGGTGTATCACTAGGTATGAGTTCTATTAACAACTCAACTTCTTAATTTTATGGAATGCTAGGAAAATTTTCATTAAATAAATCAAAAAACACCCACACAATATGAATATATTCGATGTTGAGTTTATCCCTAACCATTGATGATAAACACTCTATTTTAATAAGAATTAAGACACATATAATGGATGGAATTTTCATCAAAATTTTATATTTTCCATAATAAAGATATATGATCATAGTTAGACTCAAAATATAAAATATGATATCAATTCCTCAATAATTAAGGTGTGATTCATGTAATGATACCCAATCTAGGCCTAAGAATACATGAAATTCAATTAGATGGAGAATAAAAATATTTTAAAGAAATATATTCCATGGAAATTCAAATGGATAATAATCAATGACTTGTGATGAAAAAATTGCACCATTAATGTCTTCCATTTATAATTGAACAAAAAATAATTTTGGTGGTGTTGTGACACCGTTGAAAAATTATTCAAATATAAAAGAGTGGGTAGATATAGAATCTAATAAGAAATTTTAAGTTCTACATTGAATGATAAGTGTATCTTTCAATGCATCATTATCCACATCAACAAGAGTGATATCATGAGATTTACATTAGTATCAAGGATTAAAAGGTTAATGGAATTTATTATCATCACTAATATTTGAGTTTGAGAACTGGTTAGCATAATTTATATGTTAATTGTATTTGAAACATTGGGGTGTCGGTGGAACATTCTATAGTGTGTTCTATCTATCATTGTCTAAATTCTTCCCATCACTATGAAATTAAATTTCCCAGTTACAGTCCTTTTCACACTTACTAAAATTACTAGTCCACTTAAGACAATTTCCACCATGTTCCCTACCACACTTCCAATATAAATTAACTCTCATATTCATCTATCCAAAATTTTGAAATTTTCATTGGATTCCCGATTTCTTTTCTTATCAAAACATTGCTATTGATAGGAGACTCCATTACACATTTCTAGATTTATTGCACATAAAATTATTTCTACAAAGATAATGAATTATTATGTATATAACTCAATTTGGATACATGGTTTTAATCCATTAAACAATCTTTGATCCTTATTTTTAGATTATATGGTCATACCAAAAGAAAACCTAACATGTCTTGAAAAATTTCCCTCATAGGTACTAACATATTCTTCATCCTTTTTCCTTATCTCATGGAATTATATCTCCATTTTCTATGAAAAATATTATAAATTATATTATTGAAAATAATCTCTTAAAATTATTATAATCAACGGATTATATTTCTTCCCATTTCATTTTTTTCTTGATAAGAGTCCCCCATTGATCGTCTTCACATACCAAATGATAAAAAAAATTACATTTTCCTGTTAGTATAATGTACAATGGGAAATTTATTTTTAGTGGTATCTATTTATTTCTCAACTACCAGTTGATCAGAAGAAATAATAGCATAAGGTGTGTGTTGCCTAAAAAATGATTCAATATAGCATTGTTATGATAATTTATCATTTGGAATCCCATTATGATACAAAGCTTTGGAGAGATATATATGAATAAAAATGGTATTTCTCATTCCACCACCCATCACACATAGTTTCTTAGGTGGAAAATCATTTCATTATCTATCTCATTCATCATTAAAACTCTTCATTCGGGCTTGACCCCTTGAATAAAACAAAAAATCATAGTTTTTTTCAACAATAATAATTTGTGGGAAACTATATAATCACAAAAAATAATTTATTGGATATATAAATCATGAAACCTTATTTTAAGTCAATGAAATTATTTTCTCATCCATGGTATTCATTTTTCATCCTCAAAAAGTTAGGATACTATCCAATATATAGAGTTATTCGCAGGGGTGTCACTTAAATTTTCACTTCCTAGTTTCCTGTGGTAACTAATCTTTTCTATGATACCAATTATAGTGTCCCATACTTTTCATAAAGTTATATTTAATCTCATTATATGATTATTCATTAAATTACATAATTAGTTATTCCAAAATCACACACACACACACACAGACACATATATATATATATATATATATAGTGCCTTTGGGAACATGAATACAAAAAACAATTTGTTCAAATGAGGAATATATAATCTCCCACTATGTTATTCCAAAATATCACCCATTTAAGAAATATCATACCTAAATTCTTTATTCAATACTTTTGTAAAATAAAAAATAATAAAGTCTTATATTATAAGATCTATAAGGGTAAACAAGGGAGATATCAGTGATCACTTTAACATAACATAAGCATAAGGGTCTGAGAACCTGATATTATCATTTGAAACCCATATATTTCTATCATATATCATAATATTGAGTCATATGATAATTCTTGTAAGTTATTAAGACATCAATCATAATGTTATCAATAAAAATAATCCATTATATCATAACATGTTCATAATATATAGATTTTCATAAGCATATGAAATCGGTTCGTTTGTAGTGAAGTCTCACTACTAAGACTATTATATGGGATTCAGTTCAGTACCAATTCCATCATAATATTCATAGATCAGCAACAAGACTATCATAGTGGGTAGTGTTTCAAACTAAACTTGTTTCAATACCTATTATAGTATTTTTTATCAGAAGATATATCAATATTTTATCAAAACATTGGAGGTCTATGTAATTTAAGGAACAACCATTACATAATTAAAAATTTAATTTTTTTTCCATATGATCCTAAAAAATTATTAATATCATAAATTATAAAAAATAAATTGTTTTTATAAACATTTGATCATGGAATAAATCATTTAAAATAAATGGGTTTCATAAACATTTTATCAATTCATCATAGAATAATTTATAGAAAATGAATAAGTTTTATAGTTTTTTTTAAATCTTATCAAAGTTTATTTCTAGAGAAAATAAACATTTTATCATTGTATAATATACCTATTAATGAATATTTAAAATCAATGATGTAATATTACATAAAAATGACTCTAAAAGTTCACATAAAACATTTCTTAGGGTAAATACACATTTCACATTGAAATAAATGATTTAATATATATTTATTTTGAAATATTAATTAAACATTTTCTTTGAAATTATTTTTGGAAACATTTATAGTAATATTAAATGTGTTGGGTTTTCAATATGGTGGGAAATTCCATTCATGCTAAGTATGTAAAAGAAAAAATATTATTTATATTTTCAGTAAAAAAGTAAACAGTACCTCATTCAAAAAATTAAAAAATATTATTTTTTAATAGATTATTAAAAAATTAAATAATGGAAAAAATGAAATTATATAATAATATATTAATTTTTAAAACAATATTGATTTTTTTAAAAAAAACATAGATATGGACGAAAAATGATTTCTGACCGAAGAGAGAAATAATGTCGGTATACCTTAATAACATTCAATTTGTATCTTGAATTCCTAATGATAGTATAATGAATTGAGAAATTAAAATTTTCAATATTAAAACATAGGATAATATAATTCATATTTTTATGGATATGTATATCAGGAATTTTCATCATGATAATCTTATTCATAAATAATCCTGATAAACAATTAGAAGGTAACATAAAACCCTTAACATGAGTTCCACCTTCTTAGAAAGAACAAAATACTCATATTGGGTAAAGATAAATTTATTATAATTATATTCTACAGTCAGTTAAATTTGCATAGTATCATATACTATTCACTGATAACATTTCAATACCAATTTTATGATAAATCATTAAAATCATTATTTCCTGGTGTTAAATGTTTCTTATTTATTGAGAATTTTAGTTCAGTGGTTACAATCCTTAAACATTGATCATTGTTACTAATTATCCAAAATTTTAATCATGATAAAAAATATTATATATTCAATATAAAAAAATTTATATTCACTGTTAAAATTTAGAGATAGAAAAATGAATGGCATTGCTCATGGAGATGGTTGGTTGTACCTATGCATAAATATTGTTTTCACTTTTAGACGAATGGAAATATTAAAGGTTAATAAAAAATAACCTTTAAGTAATAATTATTGTATCATATATATCATATATATTCATTAAATGAATCCTTATTACCATACAATTGAAACAAAAATGAAACATAATGACATCACATACTGGAGGTGGCAGTCCACACCTACACACACGAGACATTATTATTTTACAATAGATTGGAAGGAAAGAAGATATATAATTTTTTTTAATTATAGAATCGTAATAATGTCATAAATATCATATATAAACTTTTAACCCATCAAAATAACCCTTTATGAAATATGGTTATGGAAAATAAATTGTAAAGCTACGTATTGGTGGCAGTCCACACGTACACATGAGCGATACATTCACATCCCATTTGATGTACTAGAGGATAGATATTGGTGGTATAATAATTATAATAACATTTAAATATATTTATTATATTAAAATTATTATTTTATGATAATTCCACAAATTTATAGTTCTTAAATGAAGTAGTAAAAAAAGCGATATGTTAAGGTCGTTACATATTCTTTGAATAAATCATTCAAAGATCCACTTATAGTCCCTAGAGTTGGTCTTTTGGGGAGAAAAAACCATAACAACGTGTATATGAATGTTTATAAGATAATTTATTAGAGTTATATATATATATAAGGCTCAATTTAGTGTAATAAAGAGATGGCTAGGGTTATCTTTTATAAGCGATGGAGTTGACAAGATTGGGATTTCAAAAATAATTAAAGTAAAATAAAGTAATTATCATGAAAAATTGATTATAAGGAAAATAATTTAAAATAAAAAGTGTCTTGGTTTTATATATCCATAAAATTAATTTGGATAGGTTTTGGATTCATTTAAACCATATCTTTTTTATTAACCCCTTCGTTATAAATATTTGACCTTAATCGGGTTTACAACTATTTAAATCATAAAGGGTAAAGAATGTTACTATAAATGTCTTAGTGAGTGATAAATGGAACATGTTTTATATTTCATCCATATTAAATTCACTAGTCCAAATATATATTTTTTAAATTTTAAATCCTTTAATAATAATTTATTTATTATAGAATATTATTAATTTCAATTTTTAAATTATTCATTTATTTATTCTTTAAGTATATAAAGACAATAACAGAATTAGAAACTAATATTTTTAAAATTAATAATATTTAATATGTATACGAAAAAATATAGGTAATAATTAATTTAGTTAAATTCAATTATTAATAAATTTTTCAATTCATTTATTTTATTTTTCGAATAATTGAATAAATAATGTGTCGGTGTTGGATAACTAATTTAGGGATAATATTCAATTAAAAAAATTATAAATAAATAACTATGAAAAAAAATTAATTTTTATTTATAATAAAACTTATAAACCAACATATCCTAATTTTATCCTTACTTATAAAAGATAGAGATATTCAGGTCATGAAAGTGACATTTTCAGGTTATTCATTTCTTAAATTAATATAATGGTCATAATCGAAGAAATATGGTTGAATGTGAATGTTATTTGATTCATGGATGGATGTAGATGGAATAAACTTATAAAATAGGATAATGGAAACTATTATATAATTTTTTTTATCCTTATCGCATGTTAACCTCATTTTACCCATTTTACCCTTATTATGGTGGTAAAACATTACTATGGATTCAATTTATATTGAAAAAATTAAAATTGATTTTTTAAATAATTTAATTATATTTATTATAAATATGTAATCCATTTATTAAGATTCATTTTCACTAAATTATAGTTAATCATTTTAAAATAAGTGCACAAAATTTGATAAAACCATTTTTTAGAAAAATACATGTTTCCACACAAAAGTTAATATATATTATTATCTCATTCCAATAAAAAAATTAGATGAATGTTATAATATATTATTGAATAAATTATACCTAATTTGTTTTAAAATAATTTTCTAATAGTGTTTAATTTTATCTATTTATTTGAAAATACCTTGTGCACATAAAAATAGTTATTTAGAAAAACATATCATTTAATTATAAATGTTTTTTTATCATCATTTATAACCAATTTATAATAAAATATTTTATTTTCTTCATTTTTAAAACCGAATTTTATTATAATTTAGTTATTTTTATTTGTACCCACAAATTTAACGAGTATGTTCTAATGGTATACTATATTTTTTCATAAGGACTTGGGATTTCATGTATCACGCGATATATAAGAAATTAAATTTATTTGATAATAAATATATCATAAAATATCAGGGTGTTATGGACACCTTATAGAGGTGTAGGCATCAATGTTACTAAATCAGTAAGTCATAAAACACATGATTGATGTCAATTTTAGTTCTAGGATGAGATATCTGGGAACTCTATAAGTTTCTATCCTCCGATCTGATCATTGAGATAGATATAAATAGATATGTGGATAGGTACATCATTATTTGAACCCCGACCAACCCAAAATAGTTTAATATTAGAGATTAATAAATAATTAATTGTGATAATAATGCCAATGTGACCTCTTGGAGGTTTAAATTCAGAAATTGACTCATTATGCATACTAGAAAGCTAATCTGGTGGATGATAAAGAGGGGTATAATGACACTGAATAGTCAACTACTGAGGTATGGAATTAATATATCATTGAACACCACTGGTTCTTATGAGTTGTGGATATCTTGGAGCACATGCATTATAGGTATAAATTTTTTACATGTCAATGAGACTATATTCAGCAGGTGTTTGGAATATTATTTTTTATTAGAAGAAACTTCTTCGAATTAATGTGAACAATAAGTAGGGAAACATTATGTGATTTGTTCCATAGGCTACTATTGGTTGTAGTATATTTTGTTATGAAATAAAATTGGAGGCCCAGAATAACATGACCTTTTAAAGCTGGTCCATCTCCACTTATGAAGGAATCATTTAAATATTTAGAGACGTGAAAGTAGCCTATCACATCCAAAAAAGCTAAATGAATTATGAAATTTATAATTTAAACATCTTTCAAATGGTCATAATTCTTAAAATGATGAATAAATCACTACTAATGAAGTACTATGAAGGATCCTATGAGTCCTAGGTTTAGTAAATTTTAACCTTGAAAAAATATCTTTAAGTGCACTAGGTCATTCACGGAATATGTGTGTCTTCCATAGACATCATGGATTTATTAAGGGATAATTCAAATATAACATTAGTATTGTACCAACCTTTGAAGAATGAAACTAGGTGAGGATATTGGTTTCTATGTAAATTTCTCTCTACGGATGTAATTATCTATAGAAAAAATTATACTCATTATATTATATGGAGACCTTAGTGAAAGGGTCCAATAATATATCATGTAGAATTTTACCTTTATAGATTTGATTCTCAAATTCTATTTATGGTCTCTATATAAATGTAACACATGAATATATGTATTCCAATTATGTAGAAGATTCGATTGAAAAGAAAATTTTCTAGGAGGAAATGAAAATGTTGTATTTTTATACTCTATCATTCTTATCACCCTTTGTGGACTCACATAATAGGGGTAAAACCCATACCCATAATTTAAAACACCTTGGCGTATCTTAGGTTTCCTTCCACATTTTTTGTTTATTTATCTAACACTAGGCCTCAAATGATACAAAACTCACCTTATATAATGAAAATGAATAAAATAAATGATAGAGCGAACCATTTGATGGTTATCTCAAATGAAGTTTTTAATAATAAATAAATTTAAAAAATAGGGTGTTTATAAACATTTTTTGTATTAGTGAAGGAAAGGGAGTTGAGGAGTCCATTCTGGGATAAAAGTTTTTCTATTAAGAAAATCGTTCAATAATGTCATTCATTACACAATGATTATTCTGGGTAAATTATTTTTTCAAAGTGTTAAATTTGGAGTAGATGTTCACCATGGCCATTTTGAATTTTTCCTTATTCTATAGTTTTATTATAGTGTGATGTGTTTAATTATAATATAATTACCTATGGGAAATTATTTTAGTGTCAGAACCTATTATTATAGGAATATGGTTAGGAAATTGATTTAGGTCATTATTTTCATGGGATTTTAGTATTACACTATAATTATATACATTTTTCATTTTTATAATGAATGGATTAATATTTTTTATAACGGTTGGAATTTTGAAAATTTTAGGGACCCATTAATTAAAAAATTAAATTTATAGGCCTTGTACATTTTGTTATATTGAGTTTCATAAATCCATAATGGTCATTGATATCATTGATTTCAAATGGAGAGGGGTGATAAAAGAAATTAAATAGGGGTAAAATGGATTTGTACAATGATCTTTTGATTTCCAATTGAATGACATGGCCAAGAATTAACACAACATGTAATGACATGATTTATTATATTTTTTATTAATTAAATATTTGAGTTGGTTATATCCTCTTAATAAAGTTATTCCACTTTTGAAAAGATTTTTGGGGGACTTTGGAGATGCATTTATATCCCAGAGCACCCGTTCATTAAAATATAATTTTATTTTTTATTGGTGATGTTTACTATTTCATTAACCATGGACCATGGATCTGATTTTCCTTTTTACAGAGACATGGTCCATGGTTTAGGTGTTTATGTGATGAATAATTGATGATCTTTTAATGGATATAAGCTCCGAATAGATCGTTGGGATATTGATTATTAGAAATTGTTTTTTAAATACAGGATGAATCAAGATTCAATTTATGGTAGATGTATTAAAACATTATTCTTTATTTATTTTCATTTACAAAATGTTGTCATGAAAAGGATTTCATTAGGAAGACTATGGAAATTTTATTAACTTATGTATAATTAATTAAATCATAGTATGTGTATTAAGTGTTGTATTATATATGGCATTTTCAATACATTTCCTGTATTTTCATTATTCTGTGAGCTTTTGTGGCAACTGATAGTAATATTTTGATTATAATAATATTACATAAAAACTAAATTATATAAATGTTTTTATAATTTCCTCAGTATTATGTTATTGTGATTATTTTATTATGATTTTATTGATTACCTCAGGATATGCATATGATGTGGAATGAATTAATGAATTAATTAAGAATTGAAAATGGAAGTTTATGAATTTATTATAGTAACAAGTTATTTTATATAATTTTTTTTTCAAGTATAAATTAATATATTTACCAAATTGTAAATGAAACTGTAGAGGATGAATTAATGGGTTTAATGAATTGGCTAACTTGCTGGTAGAGGGTAGATGAGAAATGGTAATTTTAGAATGTATTTATTTAATGGGTTTGAATATAAAATAAGAAATAAATTTATTATTAAATTAAATCAATAATGTTGGGAAAATAATTATTTAATTATTTTTAATTGAAATATAATATTGAAATGATGGAAATGGTTTTGATTAAAAATAAATATATCTTGAAAAATTGAATTTTATTATAATGTTAGAGGTAGTTCTTCTAGCTGTGTGTAGTGTTGTTGATGAGGAAATGAGATGGTTATAGTGGTGTGAAAATATGATATGAAAGCTATGATGGGATTCTTTTATTACATATATATTTATTATTTTTGTATTTATAATTTAAATCTACCTAATTTGAGTAATCTAATTAACCCTCATATACAATGGAAAAAACTGTGGTATGCCATTGTGAAATGTGGCTGTGGAAAAAGGTTAAAATATGTGGTTGTAGTATATGGTTGCAATACATTGATGTTATATACAACTGTGGTATCTGGATCTGTTAGGAGGCTTTGGTAGGTGAATATGGGAAGGTATGGGGGTGCTAGGACATTTTTCATTGGGATGCGAAGAAGTGTAGATTAGTTGCAATGTGAGTGTATGGTACAACATTTGATATATTTTATAAGTTATTATATTTATATTATATGTGGATTTAGAGAGAGACTATAAAGTTATATTTCTGTTTATAGAAGATTTATGATGGGACATGATTCATTTTCACTATTTATTCACTAAGGCTTTACTATGGTTCTTTATTATTAACATGAAAGATTTTTTTGAGGAATATATTGAGTCTACATGTATTCTAACCACTTTATCTATATACAATTTTTTATATTATTAGGTCAATGTTGTATAGTAGGTTGGACCATATAATTTAATTTTGTGTGTAGTGGTGGATGCTAGAGGTGTCCTTGTTTTCTAAAGAACTGTTCATTTTTATAATGGATTTGGAGTTATTTCTGTTACATGACGTTGCATGAATATTTAAATAATAATTAGGTTATATTTTTTATTTCAATTTATTTTTTTTAATCTAATGGGTATCTTATTCATTCTTAGATTAAAGTTGTTCATTTTTCACATATTTTTTTCTATGTGCCTTCGTTTCTAGTCACCAACCATGACCAATTGGAGGCGGGATTTTGGGGGTACACTTGGGTTCACTACCAACTTATATGGATTATAGTGAGGTTTAGTCATGATGAAAATACATTATAAAAAAATTTGGTATGAAATTATATCCCAAATAAATCCATAATTGTTTTTATTTTTTAGGTCACCTCATAGAGATGGTTCACTATTATTTCATTCATAATTGGGATTGAATTTGAATATTATCTATATAACTTGTGTTGCCATAAATGGGAAGAACTAGTGATGTTAGAAGGTTTCTATTTTTTAGGTGGGGTTTATTAATACATGATATATAATGTGATATTGTGTATATAAATATATTTCCCTTCATGGGATTTCCTCCAGTTTTAAAAGGTTTTTATTAATGTTGAATTATTTTAGAATTGGGTAGGTGCATTTTTTTATTCTGTTCATCAAACATGTTTTTTGGACCTCCATTTTGAAATTTATATGATTAGAGATTCAAGTTACATTTTAAAAATATATTTAATTCTTATACTAATAGATCATCCCCATGCATGAACTAGATGAGAAATAATGGTTGTTGGTTAGTTCCACTAGGTAAGAGAAGTTGGT
Source organism: Viscum album (assembly GCA_963277665.1). Taxonomy (NCBI): domain Eukaryota; kingdom Viridiplantae; phylum Streptophyta; class Magnoliopsida; order Santalales; family Viscaceae; genus Viscum; species Viscum album. The sequence goes on from OY728126.1 coordinate 1,572,268,354, forward strand.
TCCCTTAGAAGTCCTCTCTATTACATTAATGATCACATAAAAAATATTTCATTAGGGGTTCATTGTGGTAAGTCCTTATTTTTGTTATATTTTAATTATGTTGATTGGTCTTGGAGAGTACACCATGAATCTATTTACTTTTAACACCCATGATAGTCTATGATAGCTTATTAAGAGAGAATCTCAGTTAGTGGTAATATTTTACATTTTAATATTATATTTATTATTTATTGTTTAGAATATTATATATTATTTTTATTTCATTACATTAGTTAGGGAACCTTATTATGATGGTGTTTATTAGTTTATTTTATCCCTTATTTGATTATATGTTATTTTATTTTTATGGTTGGTCATAATTTTATTTCCGATGTTTAAATTTTGATTCATTTTCCCTAAGACTTGATAAAGATTTTTTTTGGAAAACTCATAGAGTGCAGTACATGTCATTAGGTATTATTAAATTTTATCTACTGATTTGATTAGTATAGTTTGATTTATTCACTTACCTATAGTTTAATTTATACTTATGTATAATTTACCAATGGTATTTGAATTACATGAAAAAACACTTAAATATATATGCACACACATATCACACTCACTCAAAAGAGTTCAAAAAATTGGGTGAATGTAAACAAATAACAATGAAATCATCGTCTAAACATACACAATGCATTGTTTCCAATTTCAAATTGGTAGAATTTTTTTGATAAAAATTACAAATGAAAAATTCTGAATATAGACCATGTGTAGTGAATAATGAAGTCATGGTAGTTTCATATTAGAAGGATGTTATCATGTAAGGTTATCTGCCATTTTTTTTAATTATTAAAATATGTATAATTGAATTTAACATGTATATTATATTTTTAAAATTATGTTAATTGTAGACTCTTTGTATGATTGTATGCATTTCATATAGACATCAAATTTTTCTATATATACTAAGACTATAGGACACCCAATAATAATTAAAATAACTCCATCAATAGGTTGGTATGTATGATATAAGGATGGGAATGCTAGTTTTTTTAGTATAATTTTAGAATTTCACATTTATTTGGGTATTTGATAACATCGTATACCCAAGGATCAAATAAATCCTTTAACATTTGTATCCATCACCTAATGTAGGGAGAGGTTTATTTTAGGTTCATTAATATTAGGCTCCGAGGAAGGGATACTGAGGACCATGTAATTAAAAGAACATAATTTTTAAATCCACTTCTCATATAATATAATAAACTACATATCTTACTATTTTATTTTTTCATATGACGAAACTTGTATTTATATTAGTTTTCCCTCACCAACTATATTTCATGTGATCGGGTTTCCCTATATTGTATGGGGATATGAATTAGTGGAAGCTCATTTTTATGATTTCATTAATTTTAAATAAACCTATGTATTTTTTTCTAATCCAATCCACTCATATTTATATATTTTGAGTCACATTCACATGTTAAATTTGAAAAGAAATCATATATTTTTTAGGTTTTAACTCATCTTTGGAAGGCCAACTTATTTTTATGTTCGAATAGTCTCACTGTCATGGATTTTTCACTACAATAATAAGTCAATTTAGATTACATGCATGTGAAAAGAATTGAACTCTCCCATTTTTTGAATTGAATTGGATTTTGAATCTTCACAGTAAAAATACAATGATAAAAAAACAAAAAATGAGAAAGATCTCTACAATTACTTTTATACTGTAGTAACACTTGATATAGATTTTCCTCGTAGATCCCACTGGTTATTATAATATAGTATCACAACATATTATTTAATCTGATATAGATATTGTTATAAAAACATCTAAATATCAAATAATATAATATGTAGGCTGTAGAAAACATTCTCGTCCTCTCTAAGAAGTAGTTACATTCTCCCTTTTCACTCAAAATTCTGATATAAAGATTCATCAATATCACATTCAAAATCACCCCAATTTATTTGAAAACACCCCATATTTGGAAAAATATAGAAATATAAAATTTTATTTAATTATATAAATTCATTTCCAACTCTTCCCTCTCAACCACTACCTTAAAATAATAATATCATATGGTCCTTTTTATATCCTCATTAAGATAACCTCAATACCATGAACCATGATCAGAGAATATTCTCAACATTACTTGACTATATTTTTCTTGAAAAAATCATCAACTTCACTTTAATTCTTTCTAAATAATTTAATTAGAATAAATACAATTTGAGAAAACTGATCATCTCATATCATTAAAAAATAAATCACAAAAAATAAATTTATTAATTTTAGAAATACCATTATTATTCATTTCAAAATACCAAGTTGGTTCTCATTGTAAATAGTTGACTCATGGGATAATGAACTGTCTCTACACAGTAATAAATAAGTCTTATCTTGAATTTCCAATCACAAGAAAACAAAGCATGAATCACTAAAATTAATTTGTTAGTGATTATTGAAACATAAAACTAACACTAGATCATCATAGTTGTTCTAGAATATTCTTAAAAAAATTATTAGGTAACATAATAATATTTCATACATTTTTCACTTTTTAATCAAATAAATTATTAATCTTTAAAAAATATGGACAATGATCAACCTTTTTGTATAATCAATTGAATAACATTGAATAACATTTTAAATTTGATCATTAAAACATTAAAGGATAACATAATCATCATCAAGTGTAATTTTTCCCAAAATTAAAAGTTCTACCCATACATGAATCCCTTTATGTCGATATCCCACCATATATTCCCTTACATCATACTCTCATACATTGATTTCTATATGTGGAATTGACAACCCTACATGATTTAAAACACCTTATGTTAATTTACATATATGGTGATGGATCCCTTTACATTGAACTTAGTTACATGTCCATTTATATCGATATGTAGACATAGATGGAACTACTGTATATTCACTTATCCTTAATTATGGGCCATCTTACATGGTTGTGGGACAATTACATGGATATAAATACTTATATAAAATACACTGAACATCATGAAATTCATATAATAGAACCAAAAACCTTCAAAGAAAAACTTACATAGCTTATTAAACCATTAAAAAAACATTTAATGATCTTAAATCATGATATAAAATAAATTAAAACCATCAAAAAATATATGGGAAGTTCAATATCCCCTTATATATTTTTTGTAAAATTATTAAAATATTTTAAATTAACATATATATGTTCAAAATAAACTAATCACATGATAATTATCAAATCACATCATTTAAATAAGAAGATGTGTACTAAAACAAAATACTAGATTATGATATGTTTTTAAATACTTCCATCTCCCTTGGATATGACATTCTGGCCTGGTAAAAAAAATGTTCTCCCCTTCAATTTATACATTCATTTCCCATATCAAAAAATATCACCCTTTTTTGATAACCATATCATTAGATTTATATATGTATTACACACTCCCTCTATTTTAAATAATTATATTCTACTTTGTTAAATAGTTTTTTCACAATTTATACCCCTCTTAAACACAATCCATTTTCCAGTGGGGGTTTGATTCCAAATATATTAATTTGAGGGGTGGGGGAAAGACAATGATTTTTATCCTCAACACATCAAATATAACACCCTAATCATTTTATTGTATGTTTCTCTTAAATAATTTCAATTAATTACATATAATATATTGCACGAAGCACTAAGTCTCTGTATAAAAAATTTGGTTATTTATAGGATATTAGTGTTAAATAGAAATTAAACATAAAATTTCCACTAATGTGTTTTGAATTTTGAAAAGTGGACATACACTGTTGCGATCTGGGTGATATTTGGAGTATGATAGAATCAACATTATTTTCAATGAAATGTAACCTACCCTTATGAATAGTATCTTGCCCTTATGAATAATAACATACCTTATGAATAGTTAATTACCCTTATTATTTCTAATATGACTCTAATGAATTGTAACCATACCCCTGAAATTTATAATAAATTTTAGGCACCATAAAAATGAAGATGAATATCTTAAGTGTTTGTATTTTTTGATTAAATAATTATTTTAATTAAAAATTAAATTTATAAAATATATAAAAATATTTTTGTAAAATGGTGTTCAGTTTTGGATTCTACACATTGAAAAATTATTTGGGTGAATTATCGGGGTTTTTCTGAAATACATGAATTTTATGGGAATAGTAAAATATATTAATTTACCGTATAAATATATTAAAATTTAAATTAACTATTACTAGAATCATGAGTGATGTAAGAACCCATTTATCAAAATCACATGCACTTATTACTATTATAGATCATAGAATACTCACTTTTTCTTGTCTTGTGAATAAATAATAAATTATTGATTATAATATTAAGCAATCTCTCATCTCATCTACTATACAAACCACCCCTCAACCCCTCTTCCTCCCACACCACTGAAGCGTCGATAATTTCCTAATATCTTCCAAATACATTTCCAAAGCCATCCCACCACATCTGAGACCTTCTTTTCTCACCAAATGTCCAGAAACAAATGCCTTAATGTGATTCTCAAGGAGGATTACTCAAGAAGGGAACCTCTCTTCCATTTTTTCTTTCATCTTCTTTTACAAGTTCCATTATTTTGTTTATCTCTCATCACCTACACACATCCAAATACTATGATAATTCCAGTATAATAAATAAACTAGAATTTTATTTTTAAAAGGAATATTTCATCATCATCTCTCTTTTCCCCCACCTCTTACACTAAAAAAGAAAATACCATTTGAGATGTGTTAATTTATCACATTAAAGGAAGATGGGTTTTCAATATCTATTAATATATTCAAGACTAGTCATGAAACCTTTCTAATGGTTGATCCAGATCATAATATCAGTATCTTACATTATGAAATGTTCTGGAATCCTTACACACTAATAAAATTAAATAACAGTACAAAACATGTTAATTATGCACAAATGCGCCATGTTATTCCAAGAGTGTATCATTAACTTTAAACTAATGAGTAATCCACATGTTATATAATACCATATAATTAATATATACTTTATATCTCTCTAATGACGAAAAATATATATATTAGAAATTTTTTATGTTTAACAACATTTCAAATGAACTTCCATTAATAAATACAAGTAAACCAATCCTGAAAACCAAGGAAGAAAATGCCTCCAAAATAATAAAATTGATCCACTTTAACCAGTAAAAAAGTTAACGAATAAACCTAATGTGGTTATAATAAATCAATTACATGAATTGGAGGTTATGGAATTATTAATTAATAAAGCTATGATTTGTTATTCAGGTTTTTATGATCAATCCAATAACACATTCGAGCATAAGGTAAGGGGTTTTTCCATCTCACTTTTAATTCTGTGATATTTCCATTATTCACCAATTATTTATTACATGTGGTGTATTTGTAATTCCATTTTATATTTTATATAATTATAATCCTTATATTCATGGTATTATATGATTCATTAGGTGATTATTAATTTTTGGTCATACAACTAGATTTTTTACAATGTGGTAAGGGACTTTGTCAAAATTTCCATTTTGTTGAGACTTACATGGTATTGTGCACCTAATATTTCTTATGTGGTGTATCTAATACCCATTTGAGATAATTTTTAATTTGGAATTATAATTTTATTAAATATCCATTTTCTTGTATCATGAATATGATTATTTCTTTAAGTTGTATACCATTTCACGTATGGTGTTTATTTGGAATGTGGTTTTAACTATGGAAATTTTGACGAATCAGTACCCTCTAATATATACAGATATTGAGAGGGAATATTTTAATTTTATTAAATATTTTTATAAATATTTATTAGTACTTGAAGTGATAGGTGGGTCCCTCTATATCTCCTCAATTAAATGATCGGTCTAATGAGACAAATTAGTTGGCAACAAAACCCTCGAGTTTGCTTCAAAAAATCAGACAGTTTTCTACCAACAAACATTAACCATCTTGAAAATATAGTGGTATCATGTTTTAGATACATAAATTCAAATTAATAATCATATCTATTTATTCATATTCATTTATTACTATCTATGAGTTTTTCACTATGAAAAAATATATGGATGCAGTTTAATTCTCAAATTATTAATGGCATGTGTTTTTAATTTATTCACCATGCCATATTGATTATGGAAATTTATTTATGATTTAGTTATTTTTGATTCCTGATTACACTATTTGTAACCCTTATTAAGAATTCGAGATCACCCCTTCATTTTTTTCCTTTAACAGGTTATGTGGAGGATACCATTTATTGAGTTCTCGTGGAAGAAGTTTTTTTGTTGTTGTTATGCATTGTATTTTGTTATCATTACCAATGTACTATGAGTTAAAACTATGTATCTAGTTTCTTCAAGACTACAAAACTAATCATTATTTAAATAATTTATTCCATGTAATCATGTCAATGTAATAATGTAAAGCACCATATTCGAGTTTCTGGGGTAGAGGTGTTACATCATACCTCTCCATATGATTAGATTTTGGGATGATATCTAGAATATATTTCTTGGTATAAATATATTTCAATTTTATATAATAATTGAACACCATCTCCTTAATTTATTTATACTTTATGTTTGTATTCGTGGACCATGTATCCTTCACCGGTTTCTTTCACCTAACTATGTCACTATAATTCTTGTAGTGCATCTTCATTGGTCTATAAATCTTAATATTGAAATCAACATGTTTTCATTTCATCCTTAAAATCAGTGTACATGAATGGGTAGGCACAATAAAATATATTTCCTCTATGCCAAGGGTTGTATAGTTATTTCTCTTACTATAAGAACTTACCCATCCATCACAAAAAATAAACCCTCACCTACATCCAATCTTCAACTAGTTAAACGGCCTACCTAGTATATATCAGTGAATCCATTGAGGTTAAAATTTTCAATTCCATATTTTTTATAAATAATATTCTCTTTTTAATGAATAAATTGCTTATCAGTTGATGTAGTTATATAATTTTTTTTCTAATTTTCATTTTCTATTTTGTGATATGATAAAATAAAGAAATAATTTATCTTTTCGGTTGAAAATAATTTTAAGAATCATAACAATTTTTAACACATAAAATCGAAATTATATTTAATATTATTATATATTAATGGTTATAAAAAACATAATTAATATTTATGGAATATGAGATGGACTCTACCAGTAAAATCCCAAACTCCCTCTCATATTCACTCCAAATCCTTAAGAACAATGATATTCTCCCTCTTTCTCAAAAGTCACTCCCAAGATGTTATAAATCTCATAAGATGATATTCTCATGCTTTTTGAATAATTCTCTCAAATTAAGAATTCTATTAATCTTCCTCTTCATTCATGTACATCATTTTTATATATTTTTTTAATAACGATTGATAATGTTTTATTTTTATATAAAAACTACATTAATATCATAGTGATGTTATAAAAATGATTGATTTTTATCCTCCCATAATATATCCATCACCTATGTCTTTACTATACTAAAGTAAGGGGATCCCCACCTCTCTCTCTACACATGCACTTTGTTTGTACTAAGATAATTAAATTTTAATTTTTCATGTTTACATGGGTTTTAACATCCGATTAGTAGCATAATAATTCCCATATAATGATAGATATCATTTAACACTTATTAATCCCTTCCATGAATTGTTATGTACACCTGTAATGCAGAAAAAAGAATTTTGTGACTTTCAATGTGAAACTTTTGTGTTGGGAATACCCATACCCATTTACACTAAATCATTTTCAAATAGATGTTATAATCATTTATTTATTAGGCAATTCCATGTATGAAACTAAAATATATTAAACATGAGAAAAAATGTTGAAATAAAATCTTATGTTGTATGATCTATGTGGAACTCTAATTCATATACATGATCTAAATATTACAAGTTGGAAAGAAATAATATATCCATCCAGTGCATTGAGAATTTATTTTATATCATGAGATACTGTATATATTGAATAACTTTTTAGCCTAATCACACCATGTTATAATGTTATAGTGATTCTCCATGATTTATGATTATGATTTCATGTTTTATATTATTTCTAAATTCAAATGATTCATTGATGTTATCATATTATTTCATTATTTAATCTTAATTATTATGATTATAAAATTTCTATTTTTACATATTATGCCTCTAAATACACATGTACTACTTTACATTATTCTATTTCTTGATTTTTTTCCTTACTGGGCTCTACATGATACCATTTTCTTATATATTCCCCAAGGTTATCAAGTGATATATTATAAGTTTAAATCAATTTAAGGGAATGTTATTTATTTGTTTTAAAAAAACATGTTATTCTTATTTCAGGTAATTGAAATATATATATATATATTTTGAAATACACTAGGATTATCTATATTTTAAGATTGTAATATATATAGATATATATATATATATATATAATAAATCATGAAATACCAGGAATAAGATATATAGGTTATCATAGTTTGTGTCAAAGGAAAGGTCTAGTTATTTTTTAGGAATATGACTAGAAATAATTAGTTAAAACCTAATTTGGAAGACTAATTAGAGGAAAATATCCCAATATTTTGGGAAAATATAAATTTATTGTTTTTATGTGAAAATATATCCATTTTTAGAAATAGTAAAGTTGATAGGGATGTGGAAAATGTGTACCTAGGTGTAATAACTCTGAAATTTCTTTTTGATTTTTAAGTCAACTAGTACGTGGTGATCAAAAAAGAGTCATATGAACTCAAACATGGTTGGAAACTCCTGGGGTATATTCTATGGTTAAAAAATTTCTTTTATACAATCCACTATGAATTGAAGAAAATTACTATGAAATTTAATGTCAGTAAATAGGCCATGGACATATTATATTAAAACATTTAAATTCATAGGTTAAATAAAACATTTCATTTATCGGTAATCCCTTAAATGTTCAATGTTTTCCCTTTATATGTGTAATAGCTTGAAAATTCTCATATTTAATTTTCATTTATTTTATTCAAAGGATTGAAATACGATAAATAATTTCAAAAAATGTGTTGGGAAATATTATGAAATCCCAAATTAGATACTAATGATCGTGGGAGAAAATTTGAGATATCTTATGATTATGCCAAATCGGGTGTAAAATATTATGATTAATAATTGGAAAATAGTAGAATTTTCAAATGACTCAATAAGGTCAATATTCAAAGATCATGGAATTTATATTTATTTTGGTGATAAATGAAAGAAGAGTGAATTTTCTGTGTGTCATTATTAAAGAAAGAGGCACCAAGGGAAACATCATAAAAGCACTGGAAGTTGTTTTATATGTATAAAAGAAAGAAATAAGGTGGATAATTATTAGAGAAAATTTAAGAGTTCAATTTACATGATGGAGGAATATAATTTTGAACCAAAAGAACCACTCATAGTTCAATGTTGTAAATGTATTGAACTTTGGAGTTATCAAAGATGGAAACTTATTCCAAGTGTTAATAATGATGATGATCACTAACAATCTGTCAGACCAAATGAACTAAAACGGGACTACACTGTGACGACAACTAAATTGGATCATGATAATTAACGGTCACGTACCCTCTGAACATGATATTTGTCTTTTTATTTTTATTTAAATTCATTCCACACTAGTATGTCTAGTATGTTTTCTAAGATCATCAAGTCACCACCCCCATCAAGTTGATATCATATAGGAAAAATTATATTATTAATACAACACAAGTTATTGTTTGTGTTATTGTTCTTCTTGGAATTATTTGCATTCTAAATTTATCAAAATTTTATTACATACGAGGTATGGATTGGATATAACTTTATAAAGATATCATAAATATCTAGAGATGAAAATCCCCATCTATATAATGAATCTCCATCCAATTATATATAAGTGCAATGAGAAGGATGGATCTCATATGGAATCGTTATATCAATCATGGAAATTATTACCCTATGAGAAAGTGTATATAGAAAAATGATGAGACTAATGGAAATATCATGGATTATTTCATGGAAATTGTGATAAAATATTCGAATTTGTTCCTAGAAGAATTTATTGCTCATCCTCTTAAATGAGTGTTTCAGATGTAAATCAAATACATACCTAGGTAATATAATATTTATGGGGTATAAAATAACTATAAATGTGATACCTGAGGATCCTTTAATGATATTGAGAAATAAAAGTTATCATAGACTAATATATGTGACATAGATCAGTATTTTCCTTTGATAAAAAAGGTTTTATCATTGAATTAAAAAAACGTATCCCATGATTTTAAAAACTAGTAACCAATAGGAAATAGAAGGGAGTGATGTTTTTCTAAACCCATGAATAAGATGAGAGATTTAAAAAGTTTCCATTGAGGCTAATATCCACACTTTTTCTTACATTACCCACTAGTGAGGAAGGATTTGTGATATACAATGATGCATCCAATAAAATAATTAGTTTATGTACTCATGAAAAATGATGAATATATAGCCTATGCCTCTATCCAATTATGGTTTAATGATGAAAACTACCCAATACATGATCTATAATTGGATAGAGTGATTTTTGAATTTACGATTTAGTGACATTATAAATATATGGGGAGAAGTGTGGAATATAAAAACATCATAAGAACCTCATGTATATATTCAAAAAGTATATCAATATAAACTAATGAAGGTTGTCAGACCTAATCAAGGAATATTACTATCCAGTCAATTACCATACTATTAAGGTGAATGAAGTAGAAGATTCTATGAGAAGAAATGATACCACAACACTATCCATGATGATGATTAAAACAGATACAATATTCTTCGATATGTGAACGATGGGCATGGGAATCCTAATAGTAATGTCATCATACCATTCTTAAATACCATCTTAACTATAATATCCCTAAATAGACACTTCTAGATGCTGTGACAATCGGGTCCCGATGACAGCACAGCCACCCCGCCTTAACATGGCCGTCAGGTCCTGGCCCACCAGGTACCCCAGTTGCCCCGCAGACACGTGGGACCCTCCCCAGGGTCCACCCACGTGCCTGAACGGGTCATCTGACTAATGATAGTCCCCACAGGCCAACACATGTCCTTTCAGTGTGATTTGTCCCCACTCACACACACCCTGAGAAACTTCCCAGGAGGTCATCCATCCTGATCACTACTCCAGGCCAAGCACGCTTAACTATGGAGTTCTAATCAGTTAGGCTCCTGAAAAGGTTGTTGCACCTTATTGACATGAATCATATCATTTAGTCATTTACCCCTTTATCATTTGGGGATGTTACAATCACCCCCCCTTTAGAGCACAACACCCTCATTGTGGGCCCTACATCTCAACCCAGGCAGTGCACCGCGCACTTAAGGCTGGGTTCCTCATCTGATACCAAATGTGACAACCGGGTCCTGATGACAGCACATCCACCCCGCCTTAACATGGCCATCGGGTCCTGGCCCACTAGGTACCCCAGTTGCCCCGCAGACACGTGGGGCCCTCCCCAGGGTCCACCCATGTGCCTGAACGGGTCATCTAACTAATGATAGTCCCCACAGGCCAACACATGTCATTTCCAGTGTGGTTTGTCCCCACTCACACACACCCTGAGAAACTTCCCCGGAGGTCACAGGTCACCCATCCTGATCACTACTCCAGGCCAAGAACGCTTAACTGTGGAGTTCTAATCAGTTAGGCTCCCGAAAAGGAAGGTGCACCTTGTTGACATGAATCATATCATTTAGTCATTTAACCCTTTATCATTTGGTGATGTTACAGATGCAATGCTAAAAACATGATCTCTACATTTATTTCTTTGATACAAATAACTGTGACCCAATTATCACCATCAAAAACAAATAACATCAATAGAAAATATGAGGTCACTTACATACCTAAGGACCCTGGGTTAATAGTTTCAGGGAATTAGGGAAAATATTACACAAACAATACCAACAAATTAAAGGTATTATTTTCCACACCATACCCAATTTTTCATATTCAATATTTAGCCTTCACCATCTCCCAAAAACATCATTAAGTTAGAATCCTTTTTATATATAAATAATTTAATCTTTAATCTTCATAACATGGGGAATAAGAAACAAAATAAGGGTGATCTTAAATTATAATTAAAGATATTCCTAATAATTAATGATTTAATTTCATTAATTAATATAATAATATCTTAATTGTATGATAATACAATCAAAATACTTGGGTTGAACATAAGAATGTTGATACCCATCAATACTTGGACCATTAAAAATGAAACATGGTATATAGATTTATAAAAGGCAAGAGTCATAATAATAAATAATCATGTGACATTTGATTTCAATATTGATCATAATAAGAATTAAAAACTCAAAAAAATCATAAATACATTGTGTTGGTATCATTGAAACATCATATTCAGAGCCCATCTTAAACACCTGTCAGAAATTACTCTATCCCATTAAAATCCCTAAGATAAATACTCATATAATGAATTTTTTATTTCCTCTAATGAAAATGATATTTAACAAATTCATTTGAGTCTTGTATGGGTGAACACATTATATAAGATATATTGGGCTCACATGATACCTTCTTGGTTAACCCATCACATTATCTATATCAGTCTCACCCGACACCATCATGGTGCACCCATCGAAAAAGCTATATCAGGATCACCAATGAGATATAACTTGGATCAACCATTCATAAAAGTTGTTTCAGGATTACACATTCTTAATCAATAATTTACAACTACCATCAACAAATTTATAGCTTATATTCCTTGAATTTTGAATTATAATAATAATTAATGTTCTTTCATTGATCAATTAATCTTTTGAAATTTAATATGTTCCATGAAAATATTAAAATACATTAAAAAGAAGAATACGGATGATCTCAATATAAAATATCACCTGTGGAGTATACGTGACACCGTGTATTATTCATTATGATGAATGAAAATACAATTAAAATATCGTTGAAATAATTATTGAGGAAAATTTGGTTTTCACATTGATTAATGTAAAAGGATGAATCCTGAATGGAAAATGATTTTAATGATAACTTATAAATTTTATTGAGGAAAAATTATTTTTCATTTTGAAAAAACATATTTAAAATTAAAAAATTTATAAAAAAATATTGTAAACCATTTATTTGAAAATAAAATTTGAAACATAAAACTAATGTTTTTTAATATTGAGTGGTCTTGATGGAAGAAAATTCTGTTCATGCTGAGTATATTAAAATAATGATGCCTTTCCCAATTCTAGTAAAATTAAAAAAGTTCCACATTCAGTAAATGATAAGAATATTCAATTTAACTTTTTCAAATCCAATTTTTGAAAGTGTAGATTTAAAAAATAATAGTCATATTTTCTTAAAACTGGGATTTTGATGAAATATTATATTCAACCAAATAGAGAAATGAAGATTAATTGTATTAAATATATTTTCTCAAAAAAATTAAGTACAAAAGAGAAAAAAATGGAACTAAGTTGATAATTTCATTAATAAATCAAGGATAAGAAAATATATGTGGATAATAAAAAAAAGATCTTATTATTTTATCCCAAATAACCAGTAATAAAAAGAATCATTAAATGAATGAAGATTGTATCGTAAAGTGTTTTCTGGTTTGGTTACTCCTCAATAATAATACACCAAAAAGAATTGTAGCAACTCGGATTTTGGGCCTGTCAGACTTTGGATTATTTCTATGAATAATTCCAGAGCTAGGGGCATTGACGATGTGCGATTCCGAGGCCCGATGTGTCTGGAATTAATTTTAGAAAAATATTAAGTATTTTTATACTATGCACATGGCAGGGGTGTGATATCTCCTAAACAATAGCTCATAATGGGAATCCGAGTGCATGACTGCGTCCGGAACATGTCGTGTACCCTAGGCAATGTGTAAAATTTGCGGGCGCGGGCCTACTGTGGAAAACACCACTAGGGGCGTTTTCTTAAATAAGTGGAAAAGTTGGTTTAAGTGCGTCGGCTCGAATAACATTCGAATGGAGTCTCGGATAGCAAATCTGAGTCTGCCTTTACGTTCAAAATGGTGCGTTTACCCTAGGGGTGACCTTAACTTTGTCCGCATTGGGCGCGTAGTCGGGGGTGTTTCTTTAAATGGAGGTTTTTCAATTTTAAAAAAAGAAAATCATTTCACTCCTCCCCCTCCCACCTCCTATGCGTAGCGGACGATGCCCCTCCTCCCGACCTCCGGTCTTCACCTATTTGAGCCTTGATCGTCTTTTTTCTGCATAGATCATCGGCAGATCCAGCTTCAGGGCATCTCGGGCGCCGTTCTGCACCCGAAGCGTCGACGATCCGCCGGCAGGTAGGCGTTTTATGTTTTGAAAATCACGGATCCCAAATTTTTGTGTTTTTCTCTATTTTGAACATGCATATGGGTACATATTGTCCTAGGGGGAACACAGATGTTTCTGGATCTGCGTTAGGACCTCTGAGGTGCCTCCGGCGGACCTCGGTAGGTTCGCCGGCGCGGCGGCGGGCCGGTCCGGCCCCTTTTTAACACGCGGGGATTTTAAAACTCACGCTTCTTGCAATCCGGAAGACAGATTCGCGTTCTGTCTGCGACAACGCGACCCTGATGACAAGGAGAACCCTTCATTGTGGGTTCAAGGGTTTAATGGTTCTGGATCATGGCTCGGGAGTTAGAAACGTCCTAGAAAATAATAATATTTTATTATTTTGCGACTTTGGGCCATTGTTACTTTTACCCGGAGCGTCCGAATGACGTGAAGTCAGTGGCGTTGAGACCCTGATGGTATGGAGGACTTTTTGAGATGGTGTCCTAGTGTTGGGACTATGAACAGGGTGTGGGCCTTATGAGGCCGGGTTTTGGCTTTTGCGGAGAAACGCAGCTTTTGCACCAGGAGTCCAATTTTGGCAGATGAATAGTCGATCCTGTGTGTTTTTCGAAGAGGATCACAATGGTTTGATCCATTGGATGAGTTTCAGGATCATGGAATGGGCCCCAAACAAGTTGGCTCTAGTGAATAGTACCTTTTCACTGGGTGGCCGTTTCTGGTTAATGAGTAGCAGATTCCGTGCGTTTTTCCAAAGGGATCGTCGTGGTATGATCCGCTTGATGAGTTTTGGGATCGTTCTATGGGCCCCGCACGGGCAAGATATGGTGAATAGTTCTTTTTTCATCGGGTTTCCATTTTAGACGAGTAAATAGCCTATCCTGCATGTTTTTACGCGTAGATCGTGATGGTGGCCTCAATATCGGCCTTGGAGCTACGCATTGTTGCGTTGTTGTGGGTCGCTCGTGTTAGTGACATCTGGACCAGCAGTGGTTGAGGTTAATTTTTTGGTTTGTTCATACGAGGGTTCACGCAGCATCACAACCCTATTATAGGGTTGTGATCCTCTCGATGGGTTGTTTACTCTGTTAGAGTTGTGGCATCCCTTCGGTGGTCCCGGAGCAAGATCCTCTAGCTTCGTTTTTCTAGATCGGGTTGTTGGTATCGTTGTGACCGCTTATCCACGGGCGGTGATCCTCTATCTAGCAGGTTAACCCCATAGGGTTTTTTTCATCATCGGGAATATGATCCCTTACACACTGGGCCATGCTCAGTAGGGTTGTGGCATCGTTTGGTATAAAATCCCCTCCTCAGCATTAGGTTTATAGTAGGGTTGCAGTTTCATTGGTTATGTGATCCCCTACTCAGCGTGTGGTTTCTGTAAGGTTGCGGCATCATCAGTTAGATCCCCTACATCGCGAGTTATACGAGATAGGGTTCCGGTATCGTCGTGACCACCTTTGTATGGGAGATGATCCTCTATCTAAGTGACGTGCTTATGTAAAGTGCCAGATCAGGTTGTGGAATCCCCCTACGGACCCTGGGTGTGATCCCCTATCTGTGAGAACTATGTGTTCCAGATCAGGTCGTGGTATCCCCCATCGGACCCTGGGAGTGATCCCATATCCGTGAGCTTCACATACCAGAGTGGGTTCTGGTATCCCCTATCGGACCGTAGGAGTGACCCCCTATCTGAGGACTTTGGTGGTTATGTTGTTTCAGTGAGGTTTCCTCAGTGATGCTATCCGACGAGCGTGATCTCTCGGGTGAGCGTCTGAGAGGTTTGTGAGAAACTCAATGGAGTGTATCTCTTCGATGAGTGTCATCTTGGATGACAATGATCGTGTGGTGTACTCTCCTGGTTATGGATAGTTGCTGGTGATTAGGTCGGCACCTCTTGTGGCGTGGTGCATGAGATGGGTATATCTGGATTGTTCAAGGTGTATGTATGGTCATACACCAGGGTTGTTCTGACTAGTTGTGTTTAGATGATGATGGTCACGAGATGGAGTTCCTCTCTCGTCTGGGTTCCCTCTGGCTGAGATGAGCGGATTGTTTCCTTTCATTTTCTCTCTTTTGTTTTGGGTTTTTGGGGTGGCTACTGTGTATGTTTATACTCACCCCTGCACGGGCTTTTCCCACACATGTTTGTGTCTTATGCAGAACACAGGCCTTTCGACGGAGTCCCAAGAAAACCCGGAGCATGCGAAGCTGAGTGAGCGAGACTGACCGGGGTGTTTACTAGTGCGGTGTCGAGGGAGCTTTCTGGCGGGTTTTTTGTGGCAGGGTTCCCCTTATTCAGAGCAGGTTGGACGCACTTTGTAGTTTTCTTTTGGTGGGCCCTATGTTTCCCTTTTTGTATTGATATTGCTCTCTAGTTGGGATAGTTGTGTGGATGTATTTTCTTTTCAGTTTTATATATCTATGCACTGTTTCATGGAGGTGAATGTGGGTTCGAGTGTACAGTTTCCTTAGGATAATGCCTTTCATTTGTGTGACGGCATACTTAGTACTAGACGACAGCCCTGGCCTTTTGGAGGCGGGATTGGGGAGTCGCGACTCGAGCCCCGTTTGGTAGGGTCGTCATAGTGTGGTATCAGAGGAGGTTCCACCTCTTGGATCTCAGAGTTTAGCTGGTCTAGCTGTGATTTTGGTTTGGGTTGCATAGCGTCAGTGTTATGATGTTTTGAGCTCGGATTTCAGGCCAGAGACTCCAGTGTTGGTGTGGCGGCCGATGTATCCATACACCATGACTCTGATAACCTGACTTTCTACTCGGGACATTCGTACACTGGTCGTAGGGACATAACGGTACATGAATCTTACAGGGCTGGGATTTTGGTTTTTTCCTTGTCCTTCTTGAGTCACCTCTCCAGATATTCTCATTGAATGTGGTGCATCTTGAATGTATTTCAGGATGCCTCCACGATGACAGCCAGCGAGGTTTCCACAGCAGGATTGTGGTGATGATCCGCCCCATGTAGAGGATGTGGACCAGGGTGCAGATTCTAAGGCTAGACCTCCAGGCGGTCCGCCAGTTGAGCCACCACCAGTTGAGCAGCTGGTTGTGTCAACAGTGCAGGATGAGATTGTGTGCAGGCTGAGTGCGCTGAATGAGTTCCATAGGCAGCGACCTCTGAGGTTCTGGGGTGATCCAGACCCCCAGGCAGCTAATGACTGGCTTGAGGCAGTCACACGAGTTTTCCGCATAGTGAGGACACCTCCAGATCATATGGTGGTCCTAGCGGTGAGCCTTCTACATTGTTTCATCGGTCAGTTGTGGAGCCTGGTGACATAGTCCCATGACGAGGAGAAGTTCACATGGGCAGAGTTTTAGAGGCTCTTTAGGGAGGAGTTCAATACGGTGATGCTGAGGTCAGTGTGGACTCATGAGCTTCTGCAGCTTCGGTAGGAGGGCCTTACTATGTCAGAGTACTCAGTGAGGTTTACAGACCTATCACGCTACACCCTGGATAATGTTATAGACCCATTCTTTAGGGCTCGGACCTTCGAGTAGGGCTTACGCAGGGACTTCCGAGCAAGTGTGGTTTCCTTGAGTTAGAGCGAGCGTTGGTGTTGGATAGCATTCTGGCTGAGAAGACTCCCCCAATTAGTACATGGCACGTGAGAGGTGAGACATCGACATCTGGTAGCCAACGACAGACTTAGGGGTATGTACATGGCTGACGTTTCATGAGGCAACCCTAGGATGGAGGATCTGAGGAACATGGCGCACAGGGTTCGCAAGATGATTTAGGGAAGCCGCAGGAGAGGCGGTGTTATGCTTGCGACGGTCGGGGTCATCTTGATAGAGATTGTCCGACCCGTCATGCTGCTAAGAGGGAGCCGATAGATGGATCACCTTGGCAGAGGTAGCATTTTGAGCAAGGAGGTCCGCAGGGTGGCAGACGTGGAAACATATCTAGTGTAGTAGGAGGAGGTGGTAGGTGGTATCATTGGCCACCACCCCCACCCCCTGGTGGTCCATTCCAAGCTCAGGGAGCTGGTGGTCGAGGGCGAGGACGTCTGCATGCCCTAGAGGCTGTTGACCCATAGGCTCTGCGGATGGATAGAGGTATGCCTTGTGTCATTTCTACTTTCTACAGTAGTTTGATAGACACTGTTTAATGGTACTCTTTCCTTTTCGTTGCTTGATCGAGTTTTGTTCCGGGCGTTGGTAAGGCCCTGTGTGGGTGTTTTTCGGTGTGCTTCGAATGCGTGAAGAAGAGGGATCCTTCCCCCACCAAGACGTGTTTTTTTGACGCGATTAAAACTATGCGGGCGAGTCAGTTCCACCCAATGAGGATAGTGTTGAGGTGTGGTGGATGATTCCCTCTGACTTATGTGTTTCGGAATGGGTGTTGGTTGGAGAACTCGCTGGCGTGGGAGACCCAGTTGAGAGTCCAGTCCCTTTCCTTGGGCTTATGGAATTTCATAGATGAAAAGTTCTAAGGGGGGAGGATGTAGTGACTCGGATTTTGGCCCTATCAGACTTTGGATTATTTTTAGGAATAATTCCCGAGCTAGGCGAATAGACGACGTGCGATTCTGAGGCCCGGTGTTCCCGAAATTAATTTTGTAAAAATATTAAGTATATTTATACAATGCACATGGAGGGGATGTGATATCTCCTAAACGGGAGCTCAGAACGGGAATCCGAGGGCACAGTTGCGTCCGGAACATGCCGTTTACCCTAGGCAAGGTGTAAATTTCGCGTGCGTGGTCCTGTTGTGGAAAACACCTCCAGGGGCGTTTTTGTAAATAAGTGGAAATGTTGGTTTACCAGTGTCGACTCGAATAAATTCTGAACGAAGTCTCGAATCACAAATCCGAGTCCGCCGTTACGTTCAGAATGGTGCGTTTACCCTAAGGGTGACCTTAACTTTGTCTGCATTTGGTGCGGAGTCGGGGGAGTTGCTTTAACACGAGGTTTTTAAATAAAAGAATTAGAAAATCATTTCACTCCTCCCCCTCCCACCTCTCACACGCAGCGGACAATGACCCACCTCCCAACCTCCATTCTTCGTCGATTGGAGCCATGATCGTCTATTTTCTGCACACATTGTCGGAAGATCCATCTTCAGGGCGTCGCAAGCGTCGTTCTGCACCCAAAGCATCGGCGATCCGCCAGCATGTAGGCGTTTTATGTTTTGAAAATCCCGTATCCCAAATTTCTGCGTTTTTCTCTGTTTTGAACCTGCAGATGGGTAGATCGGGTCCCGAGGGGCGCACATATGCTTATGGATCTGTGTTTGGACCTCTGAGGTGCCTCTGATGAACATTGGAAGGTTTTCCGGCGCGGCATCGGCACGGCGGCACCCGGCGGTGCGCCGACCCAGCCGCCAGAGCACGGTGGATGGCCGGTCCGGCCCCATTTTAACACGTGAGGGTTTTACAACCCCCGATTCTTCCAATATGTAAGTCAGATTCGTGTGCCATATGCGGCGATGTGACCCTGGCGATAGGGCGAACCCTCCAGTGTGATTTCGAGGGTTTAATGGTTCGGGGTAATGGACCGAGAGTTAGAAATGCTGTAGAAAATAATAAGATTTTATTATATTACAACTTCGGGCCGTTGTAACTTCTACCCAGAGCGTCCGAATGACATGCTGTCAGTGGCTTTGAGACCCTAATGGTATGGAGAAGTTTTTTAGATGGTTCTTGGGTGTTGGTACTAAGAACGGGGTGCGGGCCCCATGAGGCTGGGTTTTGGTATTTGCAGAGAAACGCACCTTTCGCACCAGGAGTCCGATTTTGGTGGATGAATAGTCGATCCTGTGTGTTTTTTCAAGAGGATTGCAATGGTGTGATCTGTTCGATGTGTTTTGGGATTGCGGCATGGGCCCCACCCGAGCTGGCTCCGGTGAATAATACCTTTTTCACTGGGTGGCCGTTTTGGGTGAACGAGTAGTCAATTCCGTGTGTTTTTCCGAGAGGATCGTCATGGTATGATCCTCTTGATGAGTTTTGGGATCGTTGTGTGGGCCCCACACAGGCAAGCTATGGTTAATAGTGCCTTTTTCACTGGTTTTCCGTTTCGGGTGAGTAAACAACCTACCCTGCATGTTTTTCCTCGTAGATCGTGATGGTGGCCTCAGTATCGGCCTTAGTGCTATGCAGTGTGGTGTTGTTGTGAGTCGCTCGGGTTAGCGACGTCTGGACCAGCAGTGGTTAAGGGTACACCCTTGGTTAATTCTTATGAGGGTTCACGCGGCATCACAACCCTAGTATAGGGTTGTGATCCTCTCGATGGGATGTTTATTCTATTAGAGTTGTGTCATCCCTTCGGTGGGCCCAGAGTGGGATCCTCTAGCATCGTTTTTCTAGATCAGGTTCTTGGTATCACTGTGAACTCTTATGAACGGGCGGTGATCCCCTATCTAGCAGGTTAACCCTGTATGGTTTGTGGCATCATCGGGAATATGATCCCCTACATGGTGGGCCTTGCTCAGTAGGGTTGGGGAATTGTCGGGTATATGATACCCTACTCAGCATCAGGTTTATAATAGGGTTCTGGTATCGTTGGTTATGCGATCCCCTACTCAGCGCATGGTTTCTTTAGGGTTTCAGCATCTGCAGTTCGATCCCCTATATCAGGATTTATACCAGATAGGGTTCCAGTATCATCGTGACCACCTTTATATGGGAGATGATTCTCTATCTGAGGGACGTGCTTCTGTCGAGCAGCAGATCGGGTTGTGGTATCCCCCAGCGGATCCTGGGTGTGATCCCCTATCTGTGAGAACCACGTTGGCCAGATCAGGTCGTGGTATCCCCCAGCGGACCCTGGGAGTGATCCCCTATCTATGAGCTTCGTATACCGTAGTGGGTTTTGGTATCCCCTAGTGGACCCTAGAAGAGATACCCTATCCGAGGATTTTGGTGGTTATGTTGTTTCAGCGAGGTTTCCTCAGTGATTCTATCCGATGAGCGTGATCTCTCGGGTGAGCATCTGAGAGGTTTGTGAGAAACCCGATGGAGTGTATCTCTCGGATGAGTGTCATCTGGGATGACAGTGATTGTGTGGTGTACTCTCCTAGTTGTGGACAGTTTCTAGTGATGAGGTCGGCACCTCTTGTGGCTTGGTGCGTGAGCTGGGTATATCTAGATTGTTCAAGGTGTATGTATGGGCATACACTTGGGCGTAGCTGACTAGTTGTGTTTATCTGAGGATGGTCACAATATGGAGTTTCTCTCTCGTCTAGGTTCCCTCTGGCTGGGATGAGTGGGCTGTTTCCTTTTAGTTTCTCTCTTTTGTTTTTGGTTTTTGGGGTTCCTACTGAGTATGTTTATACTCACCCCTGCACGGGGTTTTCCCGCACATGTTTGTGTCTTGTGCTGACCACATGCCTTTCGACGGAGTCCCAGGAGGACCTGGAGCAGGCGGAGCTAAGTGAGCGAGACTGACCAGGGTGTTTACCAGTGCGGTGCTGAGGGAGCTTTCCGACGGGTGTTTGTGGAATCATTCCCATTCTTCGGAGCATCTTGGACGTGCTTTATAGTTTTCTTTTGGTTAGCCCTGTTTTCCTTTTTTTATTGTTGTGACTCTCTGGTTGGGATAGTTGAGTGCATGCATTTTCTTTTCAGTTTTATATATATCTGCACTGTTTCATGGAGGTGTATGTGAGTGCGTGTGTACAGGTACCTTAGGCTAATGCCTCGCATGTGTGTGACAACCTACTCGACGCTAGCCGCTAGCCGCTGGCCTTTTGGAGGCAGGCTTGGGGATTCGTGGCTCGAGCCCCGTTGGGTTGGGTCGTGACAAGAATAATGTGAGATTGAATTTAAATATCATAAAATCAAAGTGATTATTTATACTAAATATAAATGAGAAACTATAAACATCTTATAATAGAAGATAGGTGTATAACATAATATATGTCCCATAGATGATAATTTGAGACCTGCACCCTGTAGAATGATAATCACATAGATGTGAGAATTAAGAAATGAGTCAATTTTGTGTATCAAATATATATAAACATAAAAAATATTTGAATATTAAATAATATTTCAAAATTTAATGACACACATAATATTATAACATCATAACAATCAAGAAGTAATATAACCCAATAAAATTAAATTGTGTTATGAAATTCTTTACCACTTGGTTACATTGAAGTCACGTCCACGTGGATGAATTAATTCAAATAAAAAATTAACATCCCATGGTTTTTGAATTATTCATCATATAACAAATAATAGGTTTAGTATATACACCATATAAAATAAAATAGGGGTATAACATTAAAATATTATTTAATAATGTAAACATGACATGATGTCCCTTACCTCGAGTCCATATATGTATGTCCATTAACTCCATCATAATAAACTTATATCAACTATTTTATTTAATATGATAATATTGATGGAATAATTAAATAAACATAAATAATTTTTTTCATATATTTTCTAATAATTATTTATATACTTAATCAGATAATCCACATAGTTTTTTAGACAGTGATTGGATCATTGTTTCACAATGACTTCTGTGTGTAGACTCGGGAAAAATAGAATATTTATAAATATAGAAACAATGATATACATGACATTGTTATTTTATTTATCATTATATAATACTTTTAAAACCAATACTAAATGATGGTGATGAAAAATGAACTATGTTACAATCCTAGAGACGATAGACCATATGTACACATGCGTAATGACTCCACTGTTCAGTGATTATTTTGGAAAGTAGAAAATTATTACATTAACTTTAATTAATGATTATAATATATAAATAAAATATTATTTCTTTATTTATTCTTTTATATATCATTTATGTAATTTTTTTATGAAAAATTAATCACATCACTTCGTGGATGCAGTTGTCTATACGTTCTCACAAACGATGTTTTCATTTTTCAGTGAGTGGGAAGGTATAAAAAATATATACAATATTTTCATAACGAAAAATATTTTATTAATATCACAATTATTTAATATGTATGACATAAATTCATTAACATTATCCTCACTACCTTCCATGTGAAGTGTTAATAAAAAATGAATCACATAACTTCACGTGCTTATAGTTTTCCATACACACGAGACACTTTATCATATCCAGAATGGAATGAAAATTAAGAAGATATATGTGATATAATAATAATAATATAAGTATAATTATATAAAAAATATCATATATATATATATGAAATCAACCGCTGGAACTATCCACGAGGAGAGGTGATTGAAAATGAATTACATCGGTTCCTGAGGTGGGAGTCCACCAAAAAAACAAATGATGGTTTCCATTCCCATTGGAGGGTAGAGGAGATGGATTTAGGTTATGTAATTAAAATAATAAGATATAACTATATGTGATATGTTTTTATGTCAGAGTAAAAGGAGAATAGTTGAAGGATTTGGATAAAGATGTAAACTAAAAATAATCTGTTAAGCACTATTCCTCTTCTTCGAACAACCTATTCAGGTACGCACATAAATCCTTCATTGGATGGATTTAAGATAAAACTAGGGGATAAAGTTCATTGGTATGTATTTAATGAAGTTATTTTTTTGTGGGTTTTAATGATCCACCTAGATTCTTTAGTTTTAATAGAATCGGATATGGGGTTTCCTTTTATATGTGAGGTTAGTGGAACAAGTGTAATTTTTGAAAATAATAAAATGCAGCCACGTTTTTCACATGGATAAGGATCCAAAATGGGTTATTATATATAATGAAACATGATAATGTATATATTTTCTCAAAAAAAATATATTTTGGACATGTTTTTATGTCATTTGACCCCCAATCTTTTTAGTTTAACCCCTAGTAAACTGATTTGAACCTTAATAATGATAAAATATTTTAACTATTTAAACTATTAATTCTGAAAAAAAATTATGTTTAAATTATTATATAATATAAATTATTATGATTGTAAATATGGAATATATTTGAACAAATTAAATTCATATAAGAGGATGAATTTAATTAATAAAAAAACTCCCTGACATGATGGAAAATAAGTTTTTCAAGAAATGTATTTTTCAAGAAGAGGATGATTTTATATTAACTAAATGAATTTTACTAATAATTATATGAATTAAAATTAATATTTAATGATTCAAAATCAATAAATTTCACTTAAATCATGAATCATTAATATTTTTTTATTAATTTAAATGGGAAAACATTATACCCTTTAAAACATTGTTTATAAAAATAACTGCTTTTAAACAGAAAAATACACCTAGAAAAAAATATAATATAAATAAGATTAAAATTTAATTAATCAGATTGAATACAACTAACTAATACTTATGTTACATTAAATAAAATTCAATTTAAAATTGCGAAACAACCCTATTATTTTCTCGGGTATGGATTCTTTTAAATTTGGTCTAATTGTTTATTTCGAACCTAATATGGATGCCAAATATGGATGCCTAATGATGAAATAACGGTTTTAGTGTAGTATGGAGAATTCATAGAGCTCTTATACCTCTGAGGTGGAGAAAAAAAATCCAAATGGTTAGTAGAAACCATACGAACCTGGTCGCATGACCTCATCTAACCACGTAGGGATGGATAGTGGGGTGAAGAAGGGCATATGATTTTCCCTAACCACGTATCATGGGTTGGACAACTGTCTGAAATGTATATATTTTTAGTAGTGGATATTCACCCTAGTGGAACATGGTTTCCCTAACATTGCATCATAAGTATCTGGGTTCCCTCCTAAAATAGTGGGTGGAACATGGTTAACAAACGGTTTGGCCACCCGTGTGGCCAAACTGTGTGACCTAGATTTTTGGGGGAAATGACTAAATTACCCTTAATGAAATGTTTAATTAATCATTTTACTCCTATATTCATTCCAGCAGATAGCATTCTTACATTTTCTCCTATTGATCTATCCTACTCCCAGATCTAGGATTGTTGAAAATTTTATGATGATGTGTATGATTCGGCTTCCTTTCGTCTAGTTGGATAGCCACTAATAATATATTAATTCTTTTTAGCATTTTCCCATTACTTATTCCCTCTATAAGGATATTTACAAGCAAGGGAATATTCCCTATTTTTAGGGCACTGGTCCATTCTTCATATTAATTCAAATATAAGATAAACTAAAGTTTTATGATGGAAGAGGAGAGTCATGTGAGCCTAAGGTATGTGGTATACAACTCATCCCTTACATTATTCCATTTTATAAATTCCCATAGTTGCATGTATATCAATTTCATCAGGCATGGCCAATTAAATTCTTGTAAATTTATTATAGTTATTATAATCATATTCTAATACCCTTTTAATATATGTTATCTATCATTTGAGGTTATGACCTCAATGTTGACCACCCCAAGATGGGTGATTCCCTAATTATTCTTTCAGTAGATTTTTTGGCTTATTTGCACCACCATTCTGGTGTGATATAGAATGGCCTTGATGAAGGTAATTTTTCATTAATTAAATTAAATTTAAAAAGATAGAACATGTTTTCTTATCACATGACATTCCCAAGGTAAGTGATTCAATGTGATAAATAAATATTATATGGGAATTCCTTGTATATTATATATATGAATTGGCCTAAATAAATTCAATAGAATGAGTTGGTTGCATATAAACAATACACCATTCCATGATTAATTAAAGGATTTGGAGTGAACCAACTGAATTAAATTAAGAAATATATGAATTAATGAATGGTTATTTTCCTCTAACCTTGTAATTGTAATGAAAGAAATACAATGGACACTTTGACTTATTATATGGAATTACTATTACATGGATTAAACTAATTAATGAATCATATATAAGTTTTTTATATAATTTGATCCTTGATATATTTATAAGATTGGTTAGAGTCCATACATTGTTGGATTCCTGGGGAAATTCCTTGAGGTATCATGGATTCCATTCTGATTCATGTATGCCAGTTTCCAAGGTTGATACCCAGCTTGGAATATTATCTTTTTCCACTATTAACGTCATAGTATGACACCATAAGATTACTCCATTATACATATATAATTCATAGGATACTCTCCTTGGATCCAAAAAGACATCTATGAACATGAGTTGGCATGTATACACCTATTGGGCCTAGTCACTGCATATCCAGTTTTACAATGGTTGATATCCTTAGACATGGATAGAATTATGTTGTTGAGGAATTACTTTGGCATTTACCTTTCGATTACACTCTTACCATTATTTACACAGTCAATATTATTACTCAGTTGGATCATCCCATGAAGTCAATGATGAATTGGTTATTACCTTGAATCATCTTCATTATTATCATCATCATGGATTCTTTGGTATATCATGGATCACTTATCATTATTATTATCACGAGGTAATTTCAGTGATGGTTATAACACAAAAGGAAAATTTATATAACCATAACATAATGAATTAAATTAATGACTACTTGTTCAGGGTCATACCCAGATAAGGATGAGGTAGGTACTTGGGTATTTAAATTACTATACTAATTTACATTTATATATGAATACCTTCACACTGTTTTGAGTTTATATTATGTGGAATATAAGTTATGGATGACATTGATGGTCGCCTACTAAGATTTGTCTAGCATATTATCTATGCCGACATTGGAACCTGGGATGATTACACGGGTGCAGGTATTGTAAAAGGGAAGTGTTTGACCATGCACACTTGATATTGGTTTCTTGTTTTGGATGAATCATAGTAGCAGATCATAGATATAAAGCTTAGGATCATGGGATAATTTATAAATTCATTTTTAATTTTTTGTATAGAATGTGTTTTTCTCTACCTTGTATCAGCATTTCCATTTTTATAGAGATGTGACATGTTTCATCATTAGCTTTATATAATATTTAGTAATCATCGTTGAGTATTATTATCAGTTTCTTCAATTGTTTAATATTTCTATCCTTAGCGTCTATTTATTATGTCCCATTTTCCAATTTCTATATTTCATACCTTATTTACATGTTAATACTTTAATCTATAGGACTTCACTCTGGTAATGATGGAAAAATCTCCCAAAATACACACCCTAATATATTTCTCATTGTCATCTGCCTCCAGTATTCGGGGTGATTCACTTGAGGCCATGTGGCTTACCAGGATTAGGGAACCATTGAGTGGAACCCTCATTTGGGATGTCACAAAGTGGTATTAGAGTATTTCCTCTATAACCTTACTATTTGGGGATAATATATAGGATATTAAAAATTATTTGGAACTTGGTTATAATATGTCCTTGGGCATAGATAACCCATGATTGGGGGTAAATACTGAGTTTCCAGTATAACAATGGGTATTATGTTTTCTCCAATTATAGTTGACATCCTTTAACCATTGGGTGATGCTGATGTTTTGTTATGGTAATATTATTATTATGATTGAGGATATCATTTCATCATTGTCCTGATGGGATTCTGTCAAGGAGCATAGATTGTGCATTATTTCAGGCAATTATAATTCACATTCAATGCACATACCAGGCCATATAGGTTCATTTCACTGCTTATATTTTACCTATTATCATGTGAGTGTGGAGTGACCCTGATATATTCCTATTCACATATTTGATGATGAATGAGTTATTTTCTGTTTAAATTCATGAGGGGTATGGCTACTAGTGGGTTGGAATTGGTAGTTTAAATTGTAAATACATTTAATATAACCCATTAAATTCTAAGACTGAATATAGACTAGGTTAAATAGAATTAAAATGGAAGCATGTCTTAGTGATAAGGTGTATGGACCCTGATTCAATGGGGATAAAATCAATTTTATTCAAAACATGATATAAGTTTACAATAAAATGCAACATAAAAATGTGAAACATGACTTAATAATAAATGGTTTGTAGTAAATGAAGAGGGAATGACAAACTAGAGATTTATCTACTAAAACCCCTATATTATAGAAATTAACACTTACCAATTCCAAGCCTTTTATATGGGAATTTGGGTTAGTATACCTTGTGTAGTGATCCCTTCTTCTTATGTTTCAGTTCAAATAGCATGTCAACATGATTCAAATATTTTTATAGGGAATTTCATGAAAATTTTAGGCATATGAAACAATGATATAATCATGTCATACAATAGGAGGGTGGGAAAAACCATGCTCCATATGTGCTGTGACATGATATGATAGTCATTCAATCAGGAGTGCCACATGAAGCAACATATTGTATAACTGATCTAAGAATTGACACACAACTTCACGAGAGGTTCCCAGGTCAGATGGAGTCCATGAAAGGTTCTTCATGACCTACATGTAAAATGGATAATTTGAAATGTGAGTTAAAAAAGTATCCTCCATCCTTATTAGGGGATGGAGGTCTTCAGGCTTCTCAGTCTTGGATAGATTCCACCTTATCTATCTTTGAGAATATAGATATATCTCTAGAGTGAAGGTTTAATCGTGATACTTACAAGCTGTGGAATTAGCCCAAGAATTGGTGGGATGTGATTACCCAGGCTGGTCTCCATCAGAGAATGGAATGGGATGATTTATTAACTACTTTTTGTGATAAACTCTTTCTTCAGTCACTAAGAGATGACTGTGTTAGAGTGTTAATGCATCTAGGGAAGGGTTCTAGGTCAGTTTTGGATTATTCAGCATCATTCACATAGTATTGAATATTGAACTAATTCTAGCCAGTGATATGATTTGATATGATATATGCTTCAAGGATGGAATATATTACTCCATTCATACTTAGGTGACCATTTTTGGCACAACTAATTTATCTAATATTGTTAACCAGACTGTTGTCAATGATCTCAACCTAAGGGAATGTGATAATATAATTTTTAAAGTATCAATGATGATGTAGGCCATTATTTATTCTGGTATCTAGAATCATTCCTTCTAGGATTTATGTTAGAGAGATGATGGTCAGAGTAACCATACAAGGAGATCCATTGAATTCGATAAGTATAGATGGCTAGGGAATATGAAGCCTCATTCTGAGAGATACCTGATGGAGTGTCATTATAGTTTTCGTATAGGTAATATGTAATGATTCTATTATACCATTCTATATAAATTATGTGGAAGAGGATTTTCACTAGTTCCACTCATAGGGGTAAGTTATTTTGTGTAGATTCACATAGGGAGTTGGATTAGCACCAGAAAGACAGGATGATGAGGGTTTCATGGACATGATCGAAATATTCTAGATCAACATCACCAACAGAATCATCATACTATAAGTAGATCAACTATATCACATGGTCATGGATCACGATAGATACATTCTTTACAGGTGATACTCGATGATCATAGTGACAAACCATCGATAGTAGGAGGTACTATTCTAGTATCCTCCACTATAGAATCTAATTTATTTGAAACATGTGAATCACACTACATTGTTTTTTATCAACCATGGAAATTATTTGGGAAGGAAATAAATTATTACTATGGTGAAATGAAACTGGAAACACGATAGAGGGTACGGTTAGGGGGACACTCAAATTATTGTACTATCCTCTTAAAAAGGGAATTGTCTCTATCATGTTATACCACGTAATTATTGAGATTAATGTATTTTATTTCATTCTTTTGATGGATTAGTTTATCATATATAACAACTTTGCATACTACTATCATTGTAGGGTATTTTTTACATCCCCAATGCATAGTAGAAATATACATTAGGGTGAGTGGGATATCTACGCTTGAACAAAAACACTAGAGCATCATTGTCTTGGTAGAGGGACCACCAATATATCTAATATCTTCAAGGAGGATCAAGGTTTTCATCAGGCTGGATTCCCTCATATAGTAGATCATTTCTGGGGCTTCTTTCCTCATGATTTTTTCTGGATCACCTCTAATGAGCGAGGTAGTGTTTAAGATTGAGTTAATTATAAGAGAAGATCCAGCGTCCATTATATTATATAAGATGGATTCTACAAATCTCCAGGAGCTGAAGTGACAGTTGGAGGTTCTAGATGCGAAAGGTTTTGTCCAACCTAGTACTTCTTCATGGAGTTCACCCGTGATTTTCACCAAGAACATATATGGGTCCCTTCATCTATGCATGGAATACAGATGGTGGAACTAGATGTTGGTCAATAATTGGTATCGACTTAAATGAATAGATGATATCATTGATCGATAATGAAGGGATAAAGTATTCTCAAATATCGAAATGATATAGGTATATCATTAGGTTCGAGTCCAGCCTTCAGACATAACTCATATAAAATTCTGTAGAAGGTTTGGTATTTATGTGTATCTTGTTATTCAATTATTTCTTATAAACGAACGTACTATTTTTATAGCTTTTATGAATAGGCACTTCCACACCTATTTGGATTCTATTTCCACTACCTTTGTCGACGAAATCTTGTTGTATTCTCATAGTCTTAGAGACCACGATAAACATATTGAGATCATTATGAGTAGACAAAGAGATCATCATCATTATGCCAATATTTATATGTTCCACTTCTTCAATGAAAAGTTTCACTTCATGGGACACATTGTTATATAATCAGAACTATATGTTGATCCATATAATGTGTGTGATGTGGTTTCCTGGGAGATTCCAAATAATCTATTTGTTATAAATATTTTATTGGGATTAGATGGATATTAAGTGAATTTAATTCTAAACATATCATGATTTACATCATCTATTACTTGTCTTACAATTATGGGTGTCAAGTTCCTACGGTCAGAAGTGTGTGAGAAATCCTTTCCGGAGCTGAATGGTGGTCTTGTCTTGACAGTTATTATGATTCTTCTAGATCATGAAAGAGGTTATAATGTGTTCAGTGATTCAATTGAAATTGCATGGGTGTAGTGAAGATATAGGAAGCAATGTTTTTTATGTATGGCTCTCGATAGATAAGGTATCTTGAGAGATACAACCTAATGATTGACCATGATCTAGAAACAGTTGTCCAAGATAACCATTACTAGAGACGCTATCTGTTGGGCGAGAGATTTGTGGTTTATTCAAACCATGAGAAACTCTAATATATCTGTACATAGTGCTCATTGATCATTATATTATTTATAAGGGTTGAATATATTCAGTCCTTCAATTTTGAGCTTTCCTGTATACCTTGAAATGGAAATGTGGTAGTGGATGCACTTAGTTAGAAAACTAACGCACCGGTCGTATAAGAATCCACTTATGAATAAATATTGTCATCTATATTTTTTGAGCTTCATATTGAGTTTCATTATAGGAATGATAAATTTTATCTCTCAGTATTGAGAGTTTCCTCATTCCTCCTTGAGATGTTAAAGAGACGAATTTTTTTGATCCTGAAGTGTTTGCTCTTCGAGAGAGTATTTTATGAGATGGCACACCCAACGAATTTTCTGTGGAAGAAGATAATATACTACCTATACATGAACATGTTAGGGTTCCTAAAAATATAAGATTTGAATTGATGTACCTATCCCATGCTTATCTGTGGGAAGTTCATCTACCAATCTCCATGATGTATTGAGATATGTGACACTAGTATGGGTGGAAGGGGATGAATCATCATATATAAGGTCTTATCACTTATTGTTACACCAATCAGAAGGTGATAGAGAAGAACCTGATATGTGATGTCTTTTTATAGCTACTTTCATCCCCAAAATGGAAAAAAGAATATGTTTCCATGGACTTTGTAATTTTAATATGAAGGATTTATTGAGGTAGTGGTATTGTTTTAGTTTTCCATTATAGACTGATTAAATTATCCCACATCCATCCTCTTTGTGAGACATTCTCGGTTAATGACCTTGGAAGACTATATGTACATAAGATCATATGTCTACAAAATGTCCCAAATAGTATCATTTTAGATAGGGATGACCATTTCATGTAATGGTTCTGGATGAGTTGGGGAATTCTATGGGTACACTGGTTATTTTGAGTATATGATCTCACCCTCAGACTAATGGACTATATAAAAATATGGTAAATGTTTTAGAGTACATTATATGGGTATGTTTCGTAAATTTCAGGGGTTCATGGGTGAATCATGCCCATCTCATCAAGTTCAATTGTACCAGAAGAATTCATGTGATGATTTTGAAGGATCCTATTGAGGACTTATACCATAGGACATGTCTTTATCACCTATAAAAGATAAATGAAGGAGGGATTGTACTAATAGGTTCTCTTCTCAGGATGGAGACTTTGAGGTTGGTTCAGCTGATATAGAAGTGCTTGTTTACCACTCAGTCATGATAGTAACCTTATCCAAATCTCTATCGAGGACCTCTAGAGTTTTTGGTTAGGGATCGAGTTTTCCTACAGGTATCAACTATGATTTGGAATAAATTAATACAAAGGAAAGAGAAGCTATAACCCCATTATGTAGGTATATATGAGATTATAGAGAGAGATGGGTTGGTATCCCATCAATTGTTACTACATATGAGGTACCATTCCATTTACAATGTCTTCTACATTACATATCATCGATAGTATCATACCGACTCATCTCATACCTTTGACCCCAATGAACTAGAGTTAGATGATGATGCTTCATTTGAGGAGTATCCTATATGCATTTTTCATTAGGGAACAAAGGCTCTATGAGAATTCTATATCCCTTTAGTGAAGGTTCTATAAAATCATGTCCATTTATAGGATGATAAACGGGAGAGGGAGGCAGATATACAAGCCTAGTGGATAGAATTTTTATTAGATGTTTTTGTTTCATCCCATGGAATGTGAAATCGAGTACATGTTACTTTATTGAGGAAGAATATAAGAACATGGGTTTTATCTCATGTATGGATCGTTTTAAATTATATTTAATTCATTATTTTGGACTTCATATAGATGGATAATAAGGTTATAAAGGTTCGGGGGTGTCTAGTGCTTGTTTGGTACTTGGAACCTCAATCAGTGGAGAAAAAAACTAGGTCACATGAGTAATAGACCCCATGTGACCCATCCCCTTGGTCTCTACTATTATTGTGTGGTTGGATAGTGAGGTGAGGGTGGGTGGAAAATTTTCTCTAACTGTGTTCCAATGTTTTTACACCCATGAATAATGTGTATAGTATTTATCGTAGGATATTCTCAATATTGGCGCATAATTTTCCTAATTATGCAGGTGTCCTCCTTAAGTAGTGGGAGCTGAATTGTTTGTGAAATTGTTTTCCAGCCGTTCAACCATATTCTATGACCCATATTTTTGGTTGAAATAAATAAATTTTCCAAAATTAAATGTTCAATTCATCCTTCTTCTTCCTTGGTTCATTTTACAATATACACTTAATCATTTTCCCCCTATTGAGCACTCCTCTACTTAATTCTAGGCTTGTTGTTAACTCTCTGACCTAATGTATGATTTAGCTTAATTAAGTCTCATTGGATAGCCAAGGGTAAGATCTTGAATCTTTTATGTCCATTGAAAGTTATTCATCCTCAAAATGATGCTATTTAGAAGTAGACATATATTCCCTATTTGAAGGGTGTTGATCCATTCTTCAAATCTCTACCAATCTAGAATGAACTAAAGGATGATACTAGATTATAAGAGTAATACAAGCCTATGGTCAGTGGTCATTAAATATTCCCTTATGATTCATATTTTAATAAATTTATATATTTTCAAGTGCACCAATTTCATCATGCATAGACTATTAAATTCATGTTTGTTGATTATTGACATTATAATCATATTATAAGATCCATGTTATATATTTTATCAAACATTGGGTGTTAATACCAGATTAAAGACTTCCCTAAGTAGAATGTTTCAATAATAATTATATTATTAGCTTGTTATTAAGGTTGGTTCAGCCATTTGGGTGTGCTATGACATGGCCATGATGAAGCTATGTTTTGATTAATTAAATGATATATAGATCGATAGAACATGTATTATTATCATATGGACCACCTAAGAAATGTGCATCAACTTGATAAATCAATATAATATAGAAATGGGATGTATATTTTATATTTGAGTTGGCATAATTAAATATAATAGAATAAATTGGTTGAACATCTATATCACACATTAACATTATTAATGCATGGTAGTAGAGTGAAACAGGTGAATTGAATATGAAATAATCGATGTAATGAATGGTTTTACATCCCCTAACCTTGAAATAATAATGAAATGTATGGAATGTAGTCTTTGAATTATTAATTTGAATTAATATTACATTGATTTAAATAATTAATGAATAATTTATAAGGTAAATATTACATATAGGCATTGATATCATTATAGTTGTGTTTATAATCATTCCATACTAGGATTCCTGAGAGAATTTCTTTTTCTCTCTTGGATTCCATTCTAATTTAGGGATATCAGTTCTCAATGATGATACCCACCTTGGAACCCGATCTTTTTCTACTAGTGGATGCTCATTATTACACTATTTGATCCCTCCATTGTAAATATGGGGTACATTAGAAGCACTCCTTGGATCCAGATTGGAATCGATGGACAAGAGGCGCTATGGATACAACCTTTGTTCCTGGTCATTGATTTTCCAATTTTTCCTTGGATGAGATCATTGGTCTAGTTTAGATTTTTATTATTATAGAATTCCTTGGATGTTTCCATATGGATTACACTCTAACCCTTATAGCTAGGATTTATAGTATTACTATGTTGGATCCACCAATAAGGCCAATGATTCTGTGGTTATTACCTTAGATTCTTTTAATTAATATCATCATCATGGATACATTTTATATATTGGTAGATTTATCATTATTATTATCATGTGGTGATGTCAGTTTCAGTTATACATCATGTGACATATTAATATAAACTGAACTTAATGAATTAAATTAATGACTACTTATTCAGAAATATACCATGAATAGGATGAAGTAGGTAATTTGGTTTTTACATTGCCATACTAATTAAATTTTATATATCCATGCTTGCAAAATGATTAAATTTATAATATAGGGGCTGGGAGTTAAATACATCATTGAAGGTGTCCTTCTGAGATTTTTGCCCACAAACTTTGCAGGCCTCCATTGTTACCCAATAATATAACATGTATAAAGGTGATGAAAAATGGAAGCATGCCACCTTAGACACCTGGTATTGATTTCTAGTTTAGGATAGAGATTTGTAGAAGATGACCTAGATAGATCTTGGGATGTTGGGATTGTTTTTTGGATTTTTTTCATCTTCTATTTAACAACATGTATTTCATTATTCCTTGTATCCATGATTTCTTATTTTAAAGATACATGACATGTATTATTACAAGCTTAGTATATGATTTAGTTATCAACTTTAGTACCATTATCAGTTGCTTCAGTTAAAATTTAGGACTTTACATTTTGTTTCTACTTTTATATAATTATATTACAATATATCAAATACTATTTACTTTTTACTACTTTTATCCACTATTATACTCTTTGTTAATGATGGAATAACCTCCCATTGGACAAACCATAGGCACTCGCTACAAGTTAGTGTCCTCTGGCATTTGGGGAGATCCTATTTGAGACCATGCGTCCAACCAAACTCATGAAACATTTGAGGGGAAACTAGGTTTAGGACATCCATAATTAGACTATCAAATTACATAATTTATAAGAAATAAATTCCAATTTTACAAAAGTCTATATTTTTAACTATTCAATGAAAATTCCTAATATTAAAATAAATTTTAAAATTAAACACAATTTTTATTTTAATATGCAGATTTAAAAAATGAATTTTATGTTATCAAACAAATTTGAGAAAATATCAAAAAAATTAATTATAAAATTTTCTCCCAAAAACAATAAAACAATTTTTTAAAGAAAAAATATTTTTAATGAATGAAAATACATAAATAATAATTTATTGATTATACACTGAGAATTTATAAATCAATTTTTTACTGAGAATGAAAATTTTAATATCTATTAAATAAATTCATTAATACTTTTTATACCCATCAATTTTACCATTAGGTTATAATTTTATTATTTAAAATAATATTATTTCATGGTTTTTTAAACATGATGTTCCATGACTTTTTCGATCTCGAGCATAGATTCCTTTATTTAGAATATAATTGTGTTAAATTCTACAACCATTTAATAAAAAGAATCTTTGTTATTTTAATAGTTTTTTTAATTTAGGTTCTGGAATTATAAAATTACATTATTAAAGTCATACATCATAAAAAGGATTATTAACAATAAATAATGATAAGAGAGAGAGGGAAGCGTACAAATATTCTAGAATTACACATAACTATGTTTCCAAGAAGTAGAGCATTGGCGGTAAGTGAGGGTATGGACATGGTAAAAAATATTAATTCCCAAATAATGATTGAGGGTGATTGTTATTATTTATCCAAAGAAAGTGAATGGTCATGGGAATGTTAACATCCAAAAAAACACATAAAAAAAGTGGTCTAAAATTACCATAATTTCATCATATTTGAATGTAATAGGTTGAAATTTTAATTTTTAACATACTTATCCAAGGTTTGAGTACTTGATTACCAAATAGAATAAAAAATAATGAAATATACTTCATTTATAGGTTAAATTATTTATTATAATCAATTTCCTCCATAGATTTATCTCTTGATCCAAATGTATAGTACTAAAGTGGGATTTTTCATTACTGAATAACTAAATCATCTTTTAAAAATAAAAATAACCCAAAAAGTGATAATCATGATGTTCCAACTATATTTATAAATTAACCCAAATCAAAATGAATAGAATATGGTAAGATGTTTCCGAAAATGAATAAACCTACAAAACCTGACAACAATACCCACGGTTCAAATAAGTCATTCTATCATTTAATTAACCTATTTCCCAAATATACTCAATATCCTCAACATAAAATATTTTTTTATCCTCAGATTTATCACATAAAATTCATCTTATAAGGCAAAAAATGTAGGGGTCTTCTTCAAAAGTAACAATAATCATGAAATATCATAATCAATTTTCAATCCCATTATAATCTATATGTTAAAACATATTTCTGAATGATAAACATAATAACTATATTTCATGATTTGTATGTAAATAAATATCATACTGACCCGGACATCACATTGTATAATGATAGGTATTTCACTGTTATCAAAATTTGTTTGTGGGTTCAGACCCACCATGACAGATGTGATGGGTTGTCACATGACCTTCATGATTTCCTTTTTCCTAAAACTATATCCATATGAAATCACCAAAAATATGATGATAATTCCTTAAAATAACCATAATCATAAAATATCACATATACCCTAGTGGTTATATAAACCATTAAGATTATGATAAAACATAAAATTTTATACTTGTGATTTTATTGATAACTATTAAGATGGAATCACATCATACCATCATAATCTCCAAAGTTATTTAATCAAGACATGATACCAAATATGATTCTTCTAAACCTAGGCTCTCAGATCCAGTGCTAAAAACATGATCATTCATTGTGGTCTTTGATACAAATGATTGTGACCCAATTTTCACCATCCAAATATGACAACATAAAAATGAAACATAGGATAACTTACATAGCTAATGACCTTTTTTGTTTTAAATTATAGAGAATTAGAAATAACAATTACATAAAAACCAATGAATTCAAGGGATTATTTTTTCCATTATACGGAAATTTTAATATTCCATATTAAGTCCTCAACAAATCCCACAAAATTAATCATGTTATAAACAATTCTATATAGAAATTATAAATTTCCATTCATTTTATCCTAGGGAATATGAAATGTAACAAGGATGAGATAAAATAATCATAAAGGGTTATCATTATCATTAACAATTGAATGTCATCAGTGAAAATTAGATGAGCATAAATGCATGATTATATAGTCAAACTACATGGGAATGACATATGAATATTCATTCCCATAAATAACAGGATATTCAATCATAAAACATAAAATATTATATTATCAAATGAAATATTCAAAATAATCAATAATCACGAGCAGCGTGATTTTAATATCGATCAATGGAATAATTAAAAACCCATAGAAAGAATTAAGAAAACATGTTGGTATCATTGTAAAATCATATTGATAACATATTTTAACCCCATTTCATAAACAATTAGAGCAAGTTAAGTCTTCCAGAGAAACCCTCCAGGAACTCCCTAGCTTTTTCCACTAAAAAATGGAACATTACCTAGTGCATTGGAGAACTATCTAGCTGAACCCATCATATTAGCTATATCACACTCAACGTGCACTATCTAGGAACAACCATCATATATGGAATACCAGAATCACATAAAAAATCTAGGTGCACCAGTCTTATAATATATACTTGTCTCACCAATGAACTATAAAAGGGTTCAAACCATTATATAATATATATCTATATTACATGTCCATCATAAATAATGTCCAAGAACCATTAATTAATAAAACATTTATAATCATTCACATAACAATCATAATAATAATCAATGTTATTTTATTTCTCGATTATTCTACGGAAAATAAATTAGTTCCATGAAAATTTTAAAATCCATCAAATGAAAGAATAAGGATTCATTCAATACAACATATCCATAATGGTGTGTAATTAATTTAAAGGTTTTCTGAAATATGATGAATGTAAATACCATTAAAAGATCATTAACAAATTATTATTTGAAAAAATCATTCCACTTTGAGTGTCATAAAAGGTGTTCATATTATATTGCAAAAAAATTGTGAAACATCATTTAGAACATTTATTAAGGAAAATATCTTTCCCATTTCGAAAACACTTATTTAAAATCAAAAATATTCTAAAAAATTAATTAAAAAGAATTTATTTGAAAATATACTTTCAAAATTATGAATGATTCATTAAAATAATGAGTAGTCTTGACAATGAATTTTTTTTACTTCTTAGTGTTTTAAGACAATGATACTTTTCACATTTTTGATAATTGTGAAAATATTATTTATTACATAAATGAAAGGAATATTTATTAATTTATTTTTTAAAAAAATTCAATTATGTGTAAAAATTTCAGTACTCAGTATTCCATGGGCCATGATCTTAGTCACTTGACCTCATGGATCTCTTATAATACCATGGTTTCCTTTCAAACTCACCATAAGCTATTAAACATTAGGGTTAGTTATCAGAGTAATATATATACATATAGGCCAAAACATGTCCGTTCAGAGTGTATTTTCAGTACACAAACCCTAGGAAACATCCTAGAAGGTCACCCATTTTGATAACTACAATAGGAAAAGCATGTTTAACTATGGAGTTCAAATCATATAGACTCTTAAAAATAAATTATAAACTTTTTTACATGGGTAGTAACATTAATCCTTTTTACGTATTAGTTTTCCATGGGAGATATAGTCTCCACAGTAACTCACACCATGAGAAACATCTAAAAAAGTCACCAACCAAATGATTACCCCAAAAAACCATACATAATAGTGGAGTTCTAATTAGTTTGGATCCCAGAAATAAAGGTGTAACTTGTTAACATGAGTTGTAACATTTATCCTTTCCACATCTCAGTTTTCTAGGGGTGTTACACTCTCCACCACTTTAAATCAGAACACCCTCTTTGTGGACCCCATTCGTCAAACCCTGGTAGTGCCTCTACTCTACTGACTTTTAATTGGATATTATGCAATTTTTCATATACTATCCTTTTTTGGGCCATTAACTTAGTCATCTGTCCTCATGGATATCCAGTAATATCTTGGTTTCCTTCAAATAACACACCATGTTATTACCCACTAGGGTCACTTATTAGACTAATGACTATCCTCATAGGTCACAACCTATTTATTCAATGTTTTTTCTTACTCACAAAAACCATGAGAATCTTCCCAAGATATCAACCATCCTCATCACTACTCCCAGCCTAACACGATTAACTATGGACTAATAACAAGGTAGATTCTGGAAGATAAAGGTTCACCGTATTGGATTGTGTATCAATATTTATCCATTTAAATATCACTTTTCCTTGGTTGTTATAATTATTATAAATGGATAAATTTATAGAAAATATAAATCAATTTATAAAAGGATAATTTAAGAAAATTATTCAACATATAATTATAAAAGGATAATTTATAAAAATATAATTTTAATGGATGAATTTGGATAAATGATCTGTGATAATTATAAAAGGATAATTTATGTTAAATTATTATCCAATTATTATAAAAAGATAATTTATGAAAATTAATCTAGATATTATTATAAAAGGTTAATTAATGTGAAGTTATCAGAATATAATTATTTATAAAGATAATTTTGTGAGATTATATTTCAGCCAAGATTGATAATTATAAAATTATACATGAGAGATAATGTATCAAATCAAGTTATTTTTTATTTCTCATTATAAAAAAAATATATAGTTTCAATTCTAGGAACCCTTGAAGAACCTAGAGCATTGGTGTGTTGACATTTAAGATAATATGTTAGTCAATAAGTATTCTCAACATTTGATGTTTCCAATCTAGATATCAAACCACATATGGTGATTTATATTTCCCTTTGATGTTAAAAAATTATTAGGTAGGATATTTAATAACATAATGGCCTCTCTTTATAAAATTTTTCCCTAGTAGAATGACTGGGATGCAATACTGATACTCATTATTTAATTGTGAACACATGTGAGTGCGTGTGTGTGGAACATTATATGATATGTCTTGAATCCATGATATTGATGTGATTTCTAGATTCCATGAAGATATTTTATTCAAATGTTGATGTATATGACTATGATATATTTCACATGATATGTGAAATATCTATTATCATGATATGATGTATCATATTTTCCTTTAGAGGATTGTTATGTTTATACATGATTGGTGGCTATTTTGGAATGATTACAGCTTATGGGGTGTGCACATGGTGATCGGTGATGATGAAGTTGAAACCTGATAGCCCTGTAACCTAGAATCTACATGATGCCCCACAGATTCTGAGTATATGGACAAAATATAATTCCTTACGGATTTAGAATTCCACAAAATACCTTGTGGATTTACGGTAAGTTTTAGATTCTTGATGTGTTGTGGATTCTGAGTATTACCATATTTCTTGGGTATTCTCTGATGGTTTTGTTTAGTCCACATCTCTTGGATTCAAGGTGATTCAACAAAATCCTTGTGAAGGGTTTTAGAGACATATCGACATAAAAAAAATTCCATCTTGGATATGTAACAGTTATGGTTAGGGTTTGTGGTAGCTCGGTTAGTGCATATATGCTTGATTTTTTGTTATATGTTTCTGCTTTTTTGTGTTTATTATTATTATAGAGTAAAATATTTTAATTAAGCATACTTTTTTTACAATGCATTGGTGGTTTCATACTAATACTTTCATTCAAATCCAACTTGAGCATTTTTGTGCACTTCTAGATTTCATGGGGGATCTAGCGAAGGGATAGGGCCTTATGGCGGATAGCTAAGTTGAGGATTAGGAAGCTGGTGGTGGCCTATGATGGTCATTGGCTAGTCCTATAACTCCAAATTTATTTATTTATCTTCATTACTAATATGTAAAGGAATTATACTTTTGGAAGCTTCATTTACTAGAATTTCAGGAATGTTTTTCATTAATTTTTTTTACATGTTTAATATGATGATTATTCTATTATTTATTGATTATTATTGATAATATCACATGATATTTATGGAATAGTTCACCACTATTATAAGAATGCCCCCAATGCTATTCGGTAACCATTTTCATACGTGGAAGCACACATGAGGTCATGTGGAATTCTAGCTCATAGCTAGTGGTTTAGGTCCGGATGTTACATGAATTTTCTATTCAAAAAATCACTCTTCATAAATTTTTAATAGAGCTTATCCTTTATCATGGTGACCATAAAAATCCTCAAAAGTACTTCATGAGCTTCTTTATTATATATATATATATATATTAATATCATTTCTAAATAAAACAAAAATGTGACCATTATAATCATTGATGACTATATTCATTAAATATTCTAAGATAAAATTATATTTGTATGTCCAAATGAAAATACTGTAAATTCATAAGGAATATACCTTATATGAGAGGATTTACTTCATTTACCCTTATTATTGTCAATTAATTGATGATATCTATATGAATTAGAATCATTAAAATTTAGTTATCTCTACATATTTGATCATAAAAAGCATTAAAATGCGGTAGTAGATAATTTTTCTTGATAATGAACTTGTTATATTATCGATAATCAATGAAATGATACATTAATATATACATCTACTTAACAAAAAAGAAATTTGCAGCCCATGGTCATACAATAGAATTTATGAATACCTTTTGATGATTCATATATATTTTCTTATTCAATTCCATAAAATAAATTGGGGAAATTATATATATAGTCTTTGAAATACATGTAGAAGCATTTATGATATCCTTTGAATGTCAATCTCCATGATTTGGGGAAAGACTAGGAACGTATTCAAAAAATAACTATGAACAATCATACACAACGGGGATATCATCAATTTTATGTTTCTCCCAAACAATTTTTGGATAAATATCCCTCATTAATAAGTAGTTGTACCCATAAAATGGATGTAACATCCATTAGATGTTGGTATCCATACTTTAATTGAAATAAGATCATATGTTGATTAAAAATATCCATTGTGACATCACTTCCATGACAATGGATACAGGATCTATGTAACGATAGTCAATACATTCCCAAAACACCAAAAATTAAATTATATAATGAATCAAATTATTTATAGGAAGTATAATCCCAAAAATTTCTATTAGAGTGGAGATATGGGATGCAAATGCGATCATAATAACATTATGAGTTTTTTTTTACTTTTATCCCAATATAATAGTTTTGATGACTGTAAATGTCATTTTTAGAGATATTTCAGGATATAAATGTATTTTTATGAATAGTATCATATAATATACCTCATTATTTGATCATTAGTTTCACCACAACAAAATCATTTTTTTAATCTTTCACTAAAACCAATATAGATTTG
Source organism: Viscum album (assembly GCA_963277665.1). Classification (NCBI taxonomy): domain Eukaryota; kingdom Viridiplantae; phylum Streptophyta; class Magnoliopsida; order Santalales; family Viscaceae; genus Viscum; species Viscum album. Next base: position 1,572,311,657 of record OY728126.1, read on the forward strand.
GTGATCATAAAACAATATAATCATTAAAAATCATTCATAAGAGGTATAAATAAGAACACATAATTATATATATATATATATATCAAATAATGTTTAACCTAGGTAATCCATGTTCATCATTAATTCTAATACATCATTATTTTTCATAAAAAATGTGAATTAACTCAAGCATATTCGCCATGTGCATCAAACTAAGAGAGAAGTAAGGACCCATTAACCAAGATCTAGAATCATGGAAATGATTTTAATCAGCAAATATTTTTGGGGTTATTAAAATTAGAATCAAATGTTCCAAAACCACAATTGAATTTTCTCTACCAATATGGATATATTCTGATGGAAAAAATATAAACTATACTTTACCAAAACATTATAATGTTACCCAATACATAGGGTTATCCCAAGGGGTTTCAAAAAGATTCTCAAATATAAATATCTAAAGATTAAAAAACTCTGATCAAATACCCACTAGGGTGAACAAAGAATTTTATAAATATATATTACATAATTTTAGATGAATATTCAATAGACATCCTAAAAAACATGTCCTATAATAGTATTGTTTTAGAGTATTTGAAGACTAAATGCATAATAAATTTATTTCAGGAAATATCTTCATAGTCTCCCATAGAGAACTTATTATATGCAACAAATTTTAGATATACATCACCTAAAACATGTATTCCAAACCTGTTATGTAAAACATATATAAGGGATCGATCAATAGCTCATAATGGGTAAAGATAATATATATCAATAAATGATCATAACTAAGAGAATGATACTAATAAGGGTATAAGAAAAAGATCATAACAAGAAATAAACACAACCAACCTGTTAGATATCATTAATAATACTGAATGTTATAAGTCTTTGTCTTAACAAATGATATAATTCATATGTGTGTGGAAACATCAACAATCAACCACAATCTACATGAAAATATCATAACCATAAAAAATTGTATGTTTCATACACATATGAATATAAGTTATTTTACTAATTAAAAGATCTCTATAGAGAATAAAATAGTGGATTGTGTTGAGACCTTATTACATCATATATTCAGTGAAGGTTCAATAACAAGAATATCTTAGTGGAAAGAGTCCCTTATTGAACTGGGTTTACTTTCCATTCTAGTACTTATTATCTCACAAGATATACATAATTACCAAATACGTTAAATTGATATGTATTTTTTCCTTAACTATATGTTAATTATAATCAATTCTATGTGTTCTAGAATATAAAACTAAATTTATCATATCGTTATATCATAATACATAAAATGGAAATGTGATTAATAATCATTTAATCATTTACTCATAGAAAAAACCCATAAAAATGGTGTTCATAAAAATATTATCATCACAACCGTTAACCTTATTATAAAATTATATGGATCTTATCATGGAATCATATCACCAAAAAAAATTATTTTACATCAAATAATTATTCGATGAATATAAAAATCATTAAAAATTCATTATAATATTTCTTGAGGAAAATATCATTTTATTTTTGAAATCACTTATATTATATGAAAATATTTCAAAAATATGAAGGGAAATTTTTATTTTAAAATATACTTGAAAAAATATATATAAATATATATTATACTTAGCATTCATGATGCCTAGAAATTCCATTCAAACTGTAATATTGTTGAAAATTATTATTTTTAAACAATTGTTAAAAAGCACTGTGTTCAGAAAATGATAGGAATATTATTTTTAATTTTCATTGTTCAAAGAAAAAAATTTTATTGATTAAAATAAACAATAATCTTATAATAGTAAAAAACATGTTTGATAAAATTTTATAAAACATGGTCATGGAAGAAAAAGGATTTCCAAATGAAGGATGATAAATAATGTCATATTTTTTTAAAAAATTATATAAACCATGTTGTGAAAAAATGTGATGGAAATGAAATAAAACATAAAAATTTAATTAATAAAAAGTGGATAAGATAATTTTAATGGTTTTATTATATAAGAAACTATATTATCCACAATATAAATTTAAGAATAAACAATCCCAATTAAAATTTGATTGTGATAAAAATCCCCAACCTCAAGAATCATATTTTGTTAAAAATGTTTAAATATATAATTATATATATATATATATATTACATATCCATATTTATAAATTTCTTACCACTTATGATTTACTTATAACATATTTTCACCCATTTATAGATAAATTATTTTTAAAATAACAATTCACGGTGATAACTGCCCCATATTTTTTTGTATGTTTTGATGATATGGTTTTGGCACATGCTACATGGTCATTATCTCATCATCTACAGTATTATAATAAACAATTAATCATCAAATTTCTTCAAAACATACACTTTTAATGTTATTTATATAAATAAGGGATGAAAAATTAATTAAATCACACTTTGAAGATAGTATTTCGTACATAATCATGTGAGATGTTTCCACCTTTTCATAGTTGGAAAGAATGAAATGTTAATAATAATTCAACATAGATGAATAGTTATTTAATAACATATATATATAACATATATATATTAAATATATCCTACTTACTATCAATGTAAAGATAAAATAGAAAAACTCCCATAAAATCGTGGAGGGGTAGTCCATACATACACAAGATCAATTTTATAATTTTTTAAATGATTGAATGGTAAAAATTAATATAATAAACTATAATTAATGAAGAAAAATTATTTCATAAAAATTATTTATAAATTTTAAATCCATCATAATAACCAATCATGAATTATAGTGAGGTAGAATAGATCATATGCCAACATTGATATTGTATTCCACACATACACAACATGTGATAATTCTTATTTAACAAATAATGTAATGGAGGTTGAATATGGTTTATAATTCGTTATAATAACAATTAATTATATTAATGGTACTTATGTCATATTTTTCGAATGGTTTCATTATACATAGATGAGTAATGCAAAGAAATATATTGAATGAGGTCGAGTAAGATGATTACTTTTTATTCAGTACTCCTCCATTAGATACCATTCTAATGACCCTCGTAACAGAATTTTAAGAAGAAGGAAAACAATAAATCTTATATATATAATTTTATAAGAGTATTGGTCTTGGTTTGGATGTTCTATGTAGATTAATGCGGTGTAATTAATATAGAGGATGGGTTTCCTTTTATTATGTGGTGGGAGGGACACACCTTGATTTTTTAATGGGTTAATATAATATTAAGTCATATTCATGGAAAAGTACATCATAAAAAAATAAATTTTGAGACTAAGTTGATAAGGGTCAAAATACATTCATTAAATTAAAATTAGTTTTTACATTATGTACTTATCTGTTATTGTTTCCTCAATTTAACTGTATTACCAATTTGTTTTATTTATATTTTATTCCTTGATTCTATTCATAATGAAAAAAATGAAATTACCCTCATTAGTAAATTTGAACATTATGATACAAAATATTTAATTCAATTTTCAATTTTAAATCTCTATACATGGATGGAATTAATTTAATGTAAAAATATTAAACACAACGTAAAATGGATTTATGGGAAATTACTTTTTTAAAGTCCTTTTATACAAAGATAAACTACAATGATGATCAAATAGGAATAAATTGAATATTTTTTAAAAAATTAATCTAATAATATAAAAAAAAATCCATATGTAAATTTATTTTTCATATTCATAGAAATAAATATAAATATTTGATTATTAAAATTAGATATTTTCACTATTAAAATAAAATCAACTATTTCAACTAATTCAAAAAAATTTATAATGAGGTAATTTTTAAATATTGATTTCAAATATAATTTTCATTTTTTGAAAATAGTTTTTTAAAATTTTTATAATCTAATTATAATCAATGTTCACAAAATAAAATAAAAAATAACATCGAAGAAAATTATTTTTGGACGCATTAGGAGTCTTTATGGAAAAATTTGTGATTATTTATCAATATATTACCATTATATAAAAAATGTAAACATATTTTTCAATGTTATTATTCTTGTTCATATCCTTGATATAATTTATAGGTTTGAATGAAATAAAATAATACAATTCATTTAGACTTTAGGTTTTGTGTAATGTAAGATATCAATGATATTTAATTTACTTGATGAGAAATAAATCATAAAATCTTATAGAGTTACAGTTCCATCATTTCAGGAGAATTCATTTCACACTTCCAAAACACTCAGAAAAAAATAATAGATTTCCCATTAGAAACCTTTTCGAAATTACCAACAACCAAAACTAGTCAATCATCTACTAACATGTCTAGTTCCAAATCATGATCTACTATATTAGTAACATGAGATAGATAGATATAATATATATTATGTTTGGAAACATGGAAAACAATAATGGATATTAGAAATCATAGATGTTAGATTTAATATATAACCCACTTTTATATATACCCAGTGATGTCAATATTTCCTATATATCACAAAGTAAATTTTCCATAAATCCCAATCCGAAATTGACACATCTAAGAATAAATATTCAAAAAACTCACTATCACCTATAGATAAATATTGTGGAAGTTGTAACACACCAAGATTTTGAAAATAAATATTGAATGCATGAAAAATTGAATCTATTCAAAACACCACTTTATTATAACCTAGACAGTAAACATAATTTTTCCACCTATGTGATTTGACTTTCAAAAAACTGACAAACACGATTGTGTTCTGTAAGATGTTTAGAGTTTGAAAAGGCAAACAAAAATTTTGGCGAATAGTAACATACCCTAATGAATATTAATATGAATAGTAGTATACCCCTTATGAATATTAAATCCTATTATTATTTTACTATCTTGAGTTTATAATATAATGAGATCTTGATTAATTTTTCAAGGGGAAATAAAAAAAATTATAGTTTTAAAATTGTTATTTTTTGAATAAATTGTGATTTTATTTAAATATTAAATTGATAGTATATTGAAAAATATTTTCAAAAAATGGTGTTTATTTTTTAATTCTATATTCTGAAAAAAAATTGGGTTAAATTTTGTGATTTTTCCAAAATACTCAAAATTTTGTTGATTAGTAAAATACTGTAATTTACTGTATATATACATTATCTATTAAATTCACTATTCCTAGAATCATGGATGATGTAATAAAACTTGGTTCTAACTCACATGAATATATTACTATTCTTGGTCATAAGAATAAATACTATTGGTTGTCTTTGTTAAAATAATAAAATAATTAGTAAAATAATGGGAAAACCCTCCTATCCTCTACTATAACTCCCATCACTTCATCTTCTCTGAATTCTTCTATGAATTGAATAACCTCAATGTTCTACCCAAATACCATTCCCTAGTCACTCCCCAAATCCACGATCTCTTGGTCATTCCGAAAGACCACAACCCCTTACCTTATAGAGGTTCTGAAGGAGGTTGTTTCAAGATGTTAAGCATTAATCTTTTTTACTCTCTTTCATTTCAATTTCTATTATTTTCTTATTATCTCATAAACTCCTCATTAAAATTTATAATTATAACTATATTATCATCTATATACTGGGATTATTCCATGTGAATATAATAACCATTATCAAAATTTTTACACACTCTCTCTCTTTTATAAATGAAATCATCGTCCGTGGGGATCCAATTTACATCCTTCATGGATGACGAGGTTTTGTTCTTAAATTTATCCATAATTACTGGTAATGAAACCATTTTTATGGATGAACCATACTATAATATATTTAGTATAACCAACTCCATATTCATGAACCAGTAAATGTACATAGTATTATTTTATATAAAAAAGTTGTTCATAATAATCCAAATACCGCCAACTAATTTAAGTTATTGTCATTAATATTTTATCCAATGATTCATCCTCATACCTTGTTAAAAAGGATATATATAAAAATTAAAACTATAGGATGTTCATAAATAATATATAATTATAATTTTGGATAACTACATCATTCCAATGTGAACATCAATATTCATTTACAAATACAACGATCATAAAATCCACAGAAACAAACTCTATAGAACGATGAAATTAAATCTTATATCATATCAATAAAATATTAATGGACTTAATAAAATTATAATAAAATAAATAGAATTTTATATTATTCTTAATTATTTAATTAATAAGTCTGATATCATATCCAAGGACATTATGTTCCAGATCAGAACACATTTGAACTTAAGCTAAGGATTTTCATCCTGAACCTCCATTTTCATTCAGGTTAATTTTATTACATACTTTCATAAATTAAATTACAATTGATTCATACATAATCATCATAATTTCTATTTTAATTATATATATAAGTTCTCCAACTAGAATCATACATTCATTTATGAGCAGTTATATTTTTTAAGAGGATCTTTCAAAAATTCATCCTGAAATACAATCTCGATTAATCTGAATTTCTAAATTTCATACCTATTTTCAAGGGAACTCTATAATATTTTTTGGAAACAATTATTTTTATAAAATAATTTATTTTATTATGAAAATAAAATCATACTTAACTTCTTATTTTATAAAAAAATTCCAAAAGAACTCTTCTTTTCAATGTAAAAGAGTATTTATCTAATGAATTACTCGATGATTTCATAATAGAATATTCATCTATTTCAACACTCTTGTTGATTACTATGTATTATTTGGATTACTCCTTATAAAACCAACTATCATATTTCATTTAATGATTTATGATTTTTTAATTGTGTATGTTCTATGTTAAAACCATGAACCATTTTACTCTGAACGGTTAGTGTTTATGCCTAATTATTGAGGAAGGTTATTTTTGTTTCATATGGTAGTTTCAATATAATTTTATATATTGTTTACTTTTATCCCCATTAACATGAGGAATGAATTGGAATTATTATGTGATGTGTGGGCCTGCTATTGGCTCTTGATTCATTAGTAGGTCTTAGGAGACAAATAGATATGGACTTGGGCAATGCCTTGCCCATTTTTAGATATGGTTTTGGCCAGGGCCTTGACGATATGTTTCTGAATTTTCATAATATGCATTTCACTCATTATAATTCAAAAATTTCATAGTTCATAATGTTATTCAACTAGTAGAATACCCATTATTATGTTTTATTATGGAATTATTTACTTAGCCCATAGTCATTCCATAATGTGTTCATGTTTATTATTTGTAAAGGCATGTGTTTTCAATTATTCACCATGACTAATGTTTGTGTTTATGATATCTTCAACTATATTGCTTACCTTTACTGAGAATCTGAGCTCAAACCTTCTTATGTTTCATTTTTCTTAGGAAAAAAAGTAGTATATTTTGATTTTATTATATGTATAAGCAAAGAGTGGTGGATTTTACCAATATAACTTTTATGTTTTTTATTATTTGAAGTTATAATATTGATCTTTTGAAGGTATATTTTTTCCAAATAAAATATATTGCTAGGTCCATTGGGATGATTATTCCATGTTAATATGCCAATTTAATAAAATAATTCATTTTCTATGGGAAAATGGTGTCAGGTCCTAACCATTGGTATTATAGGAATTTTAGTAGAAAACCTGGAAAATAGATTTATAAAACGTAGATTAGGGAAAAAATCCCTAAGATAGTCTTTAAAGATAAACATTCTAGAAAATCCTAGTATTTAGGTAAGAAATATATTGTGTGGAAGTTCCTAGAAAATACATCCCTGTATAGATAATACAAGTTGATGTGGTTCAAGCACAGATTTACCTGGGATTGAAAACTCATACAAGGAGTTCTGGGCTTGACCTGGGGTATCATGGTACACGAAAATGGGCCTTATTGTTCCCCTAGTTTGACACTCCCAAGAGATATTATTAGGATAATTAAAATTCTCTTTACAAGAAATTATGATGGATTTGAATGTAAATTTTTCTTCAAAGAAACCATTTTCATACTTATGAGATTAGATATGTATAAAATTTCAATTTATGCAAAGTATTTGCCTATGTTGAGATCAAACATTATGATTCATAATTTAATCTAGTGTATGTAATTATTTAGAAATGGTGCATAGTGTATGGAATGGAAACCGCATGAATATTTCTATACCATGTAGGTATTTCACTCTTGTTCTAGATAATGATGGTGCCTCTGGAGCTACAAGTGGTGCAGAGAAAATTATAACTCTACTGGGAGAACATATAAGGATATGAAAAACATACTTACCCATATGGTGCATCCAGATCCACAATATGGATGAGTTATGTTGGATTACATTTTATGACAACAACCTTTATTATTTAATTGGACTATAAAAACATTCATAGTAGATAAATGAATAATTTCCTTAGAGAAGATATTTCATAGCCAGGGAAGTAACGAAAGGGTGAATGTCTTCATGGATGTTTATCATCTATCGAGAGATGATGATCAATGGTGGTCACTAATTCAAGATACAAAGGATGAAGAAGATATACAAAACATGGAATGTAAAGAATTTAAAGAACATTTCTTATAGAAATTCATTCCTTATGAACAAGGAGATGATATGGAATGACTGTTTATGAATTTATGGCAAAAAGAAGATGAGATGTTGCAAAGTATGAAAATAACTACACAAGATTTACAAGGAATGCAGTTGACTATATACAGAATCTGAGGAGCAAGATTGATCAGTTTTTTGATAGACTAAAGACATTAATCTACCAGGATCTGGTATGCCAAACCTTATCATCATACGAACATACAGTCTCTTGTGATATCAAGAACGAAAATGAGTTCTATAAGTCTTATTATTTTAAAAGGAATGAAATAGAATAAGAGGGTTTCAGAAAACTCTAGAAATAATACTAAGGAAATGGGGAAGAAGGGAAGTGTTGACTTTCCTCCCTATGATAAATGTGGACAGAAACACCCAAGTGATTACATAAAAGGAAAAAGGGTGTTCTACATGTATGGAGAGAAAGTACATCATTCAAGTGCTTACAAGGGGAAGAAAGAAGCTATAAATGTTCAGTGCTATAATTGTAGTGATATGAGAAACTATGCTAATTAATTTCCAAAGTGTCAAAGAAATGATCCTCAGAATAGGATAAGGGATACATGAAAATAATATGTGACCAGAACTACTGATATTGAAGTTCATAATGTTGTGTGGTAGGTAATTTAATCATTTCTTCAAAAATAGCCAATGTATTATTTCATTATGGATTGTCAAATTCATTCATCTATTCCGATTTTCATTGAAAAATAGATATTTCAAATTTAATTTTTCAAGTGAGTTGTTAGTTAAAACTCCTAATGGATGTATCATTGTAATAAATTTTTATTAGGAAGTCCCCATTATGGTATATAAAAATGTTTTATCTATTGATTTTGTTATCATACCCATGAATTAATTTGATTTAATATTTTAGAGCAGAAACATCACTATCTGATTCTGATTAATATCCACCCCTTGTATCTCTATTGAACTAAGTAATTGGGGAGGAAGGGAATGAAATAAATATGTGTGAGGAAGGGAATGTTCATATAGAGTACATACCTATTGTGAATGAATATATTGATGTGTTTCCAGAGGATTTACCTGGACATCTTCCAGAATGAGAAATTGGGTTTTAAATTGACTTAATTCCCAATTCAAGGCCCATATCAAAGACCACTTGTAGAAAGGACACTGCAGAGTTAGTGTAACTAAAGAAACAACTAGAGGAATTGAGTGATAATGGATTTATTTTCCCTATTTTTCCTCTATGAGGATCCCATGTTCATTTCATTTAGAATAAAGATGGATAATTGTGGTTGTTCTTTAAATACAGGGAGATCAATGGTATAAAAATAAAAAACAAGTATCCCCTACATCGCATTGATTATTTATTTAATCAACTGCATGGATCCCAATATTTTCCGAATATTGATTTTCGATCCGGATATCATCAGTTGCATGTGATGGTGGAAGATATTCCAAAGATCCCATTTTTAACCAGGTACAAGCATTAAATTTTTATTGTAATTCCGTTTGGACTAACTAATGCACCCTCTGTTTCAATAGATCTAATTAATATAGTTTTCAAGGAATATCTTTCTGACATTGTGGTGTTATTTAATGAGGATATCTTTGTATACTTCAAAATCTATAATGATCATGAAAATCACCTGTGCACTTTTCTGAAGACTATTATATGAAATAAATTATATGGTAAGTTTAGCAAGTTTGAATTTTGGCTTCAATTAGTTTCCTTTCTTGGCCACATTTTCTGAAAGGATGGAATATATATTGATCATGTGAAGACAAAGGTTGTACTAGAATGGTCTACTCCAATGAAAAATATTGAGGTACATAGTTTTATTGGTTTAGCAGGTTATTACTGGTGATTCATTCATAACTTATACCATTTATCTAACCCAATGACCATGCTTACACATAAAGGTGTTATGTTCGAATGGAAAAAATAATGCGCGTATTGTTTCAAATAATTGATGTATAGATTAGTATATTCTCCTATCCTAACTCTATCATTAGAGAATGTTGGGTTTGTGATATATAGTGATGCATCAAAGAAACTACTTGGTTGTTTCCTTATGAAAAAATTGATGAGTTATTTCATATGCATCAAGGCAGTTAAAATTCATGAACAAAACTACCCTACTCACGATCACACGTCAACAACGTTAATATTTTCTATAAATATATTGAGGAATTATATCTATGGAGAAAAATGTGAGATACATATATATTATAAGTGTCTAAAATATATCTTGTCATTGAAAGAACTCAACATGAGGAAAAAATGTTGGCTTAATCTATTAAAGGATTATGATTGTTCAAAACATTACCACCCAGGAAAGACGAACAAGGTAGTTGATGCATTGTAAAAGAAGGATAATGGAGTTATTCAAAAAAATTTGATTGAAAAGGATCCTTTATACATGGATCCAGTGAGGATAGATATAAGAATTATAAGAGAAGTTGAATCATCACAAAATTTTCAAATGGTTGTCTACCCGTCTTTATTGGAAGGAATTAAAGAATTACATTCTAATGGTGAGAATATTCAAAAACAAATAATGTTGTGAATGGTGTGTAGTTGGATGAATTCTTGTGTGAAGATGGAATTATGAAATTTGTGATGAGGCTATGTTTTCCCTCTTTACCCGATCTAAAAATCGAGTTATGGGATGATTCCCATAGATCGAATATCTATATACACCCTAGTAAAACTAAGATGTATAGAGATTTGAAGGAACATTTCTCATGGGACAAAATGAAATGGGAATTTTTTTTAATGTATAAATATTATTAGTATTTCAATAAGAGAAATCAATACAATAAGATCCTAGAGGATTCATGCTATGTCAGACTATTCCAACATGGAAATGTGAATACATCACCATGGATTTTGTCACTGCATTACCCAAAAACCAAATAAAGAATGATAAAAAATGGGCAATTGTGGTCGACTTATGAAATCATCACATTCCCCACTAGACGAGAGGATTTCCCACTAGAGAACCTAGAATGAATATATATCAATGAAGCTGAGAGACTTCCTGGAGAATCTCTCCCAATTTTTTGTAATCGTGATCCACAATTTACATCAATGTTTTGGAAAAAGTCTTCGGAAATCATTGGATACTGAGCTTCTATTGAGTACATCAAATGACCCACAAATTAACGGGAAATCATAAAGGACGATCCCAATCTTAAAGAAAATTATTAGATTATGTTCAAATGAGTATAATGGTATATGGGAGAAATATTTACCTTGAGTAGTGTTTTCCTACAATTATAGTTTCCATTCTTGTATACCAATAGTACCATATGATGCATTGTATGGAAAGAGATGTTGTGCACTAACTTGTTTAGATGAAGTTGGAGAAAAGAAGATTGTGTGACCAATAATTATAGAGGAAACTAGAGGGAAGAAAAAGAATATTCAAGGTTATATCAATACATATTAGGGAAGACTAAGAATCTATAAATATAATTGGTGGAAGTATTTGGAGTTTCAAGTGAGAGATGATGTTTTCATGAATGTATCTCTATGGAATGGTGTTATAAGATTTGGGAAGAAATGGAAACTGAGTCCTAGGAACATAGTCCCTTTTAAAATTCTAGAGAAAATTGGAGATGTTTCATATTGTTTGGATATGCCACCATGCCTGTCTAAAGTACAATATGTGTTCCATTTCTCCTTACTAATAAATTACATGCCCGACCCAACGCATGTCCTCACTTTTGAAGGTATTGAATTGGAACAAAACCTATTATAATATGAAGAGCCTATCTGGATTCTGGACACTAAAGAACAAGGGTAGAGGAATCAGACAACTATTCTAGTAATGATAATTTTGATTATTCATAAAATCGAAGAGGCAACATGGGATCTGGAGGAGATTATGATGAATAATTTCCCAAATCCTTTTGTGAGGTAACATTTGGGTAATTTCAAATATTTTTTTTTGTAAGGATGGGATAATGTAATAACCCAAGATTTTCTAAAACAATATTGAATTCATTAAACAATGAGTCACTTCAAAACACTTCTTTATTATAACCTAGCCAGTAAATATTATTTTCCACCTCTGTGATTTAGATTTTGAAAAACTAACACACATGGTTGCATTTAGTATGATGTTTAGAGTCAGATAAGACTAACATTTTTTTGAATAGTAACATACCCCTATGAATAGTAATACGACTCCTATGAATAGTAAATCATATTTTTATTTTATGGTCCGGATTTTATATGATAATGAGATCTTGATTAATTTTCTAGGGGATATAAAACAAATTATAGATTAAAAATATTTTATTTTGAATTAATTATTTTTTTATTTTCATATTAAATTGATAATATTTAGAAAATTATTTTTATAAAATTATGTTCCTTTTTGAATTCTACACATTGGAAAAAGCTTAGGGTGATTTTTTTGGATTTTTCTGAAACACTCAAATTTTTGATTAATAGTAAAATATAGTAATTTACCATATATATATATATATATATATATTATATGTTAAATTCACTGTTACTAGAATCAAGGATGTTGTTAGAACACTTAGTTCAAACTCAAATGCACATATTACTATTCATGGTCACATGAATCAATACTATTGGTTGTATTTAGAAAAATAATAAAATAATGAATAAAATAATGGGAAAACCTTCATCTCCTCCACTATAACACCCTCCCTCACTCCCTGTTCTCTTCATTCCTATAAACCTAGATTCTACTAAATGTTTGTCCCAAATACACTTCCCTATTCACTCCCCACATCCAATAAATATTGTTCATTCTAAAAGACCAAAACCCATTCCTTAAGGAGGTTCCCAAGGAGATTATTTCACGAGATAAAGCATCTTTCTTTTTTCATTCTGTTTCATTTCAATTTATCTTTATTTTTTATTCTCTTGTCTCCTCCTCTGTCTAAATAATCATTATAACTCTTGTATCATATATATAATTTTATTTTACCATGTTAATGTAATAACCATTATCCACATTCTTATTCTCCCTCTCTCTCTCTTTTATAAATGAAATCATTGTCCGTCAGGTTCCAATTTACATCCTTCGTGGACGAAAATGTTTTGTTCTTCAATTTCTCTTTAATTACTATTCATGAACCCATTTTGGAGTTTAAACCTGACTATAATTCATTTATTATATCCTACATAATATTCATGAACCGGTATATGTACATAGTATTAATTTATGTGACAAAACTATTTCATATTAATCAAAATACAATTAAATAATCTAAGTGATTGTCATTAATATTTCCACCAATGATTCATCCTCATACCATGTAAAAAATGATATATATAACCATTAACAATTCTGTATGTTCATAAATAATAAATAATTTTCTATGGAGAATTAATTCAATCCCACATGAACATTCATACTCATATACAAATATACCGACCCTGAAAACCAAGGAAATGAATACAGTGTAACAATAGAATTCAATATTATTACTTTTCAATAAAGATATAATGGAATTAATAAAATTATGATAAACTAAATATAAGTCTAACAGGTTTAGTATTATGTTATTAATAAGTATAATATCATATTCCAAGACCTTGAGTTTAAGAGAGGAACATATTCGGTCTTAAGGTAAGGGGTTTCCACCCAAACCTCCATTTTCTTCCGGGTTACTTTTATTATCTACTTAATTAAATTAAATTATTATTCATTCATATGTACTCCACATAATTTCTGTGTGAATTTTCTATATATGTGTTTCGAATAGAATCATACCTTCATTTATGGATAGTTATATGTTTTAATAGAATCTTTAAAAAATTCTTCCTGATATACAATCCCGATTCAAGGGAATTTATTAAATTCTTACATATTTTCAAGGGCACTCTATAATCATTTTTAGTGATTTTTTTAAAATACATTATTTTATTATAAATATACAATATTACTTCACTTCCAGTTAAATACAATGATTTTTCCAAAAGAACTCTTCTTTTCAAAGTAAAAGAGTATTTATCTCAAGAATTACTCGATGAGTTTATAAAAGTATCTACATCTATTTCAACAATACTAATGATTATTATGTATTATTTTGATTAATATTTTTGAAATCATCTACTATATTTAATTGAATGGTTTATTATTAGTTTTACAATGTATTTTATATCTTAAAACAATTCACCATTTTACTCTGAATGGTTAGTGTTTATGCTTAAGGTTTGGGTAATGTTATTTACTTTTCATATGTTAGTTTCAATTTGAATGTATATATTGTTTATGTTTATCTCTTCTCATATATGGAATTCATTTTACTTATAATATGATGTGTGGGACTTTCTATAGCCCCTTGATGCTTCGATAGGTCTCATGAGATATATAGATATGGACTAGGCTGAGGCCTTTTCCATTTTTAGATATAGTTTTGTTTGCAGACTTCATTATTTTTAGATGTCTTGGACGAGGCCTTGATGATATGTTTCATAATTTTAGGAATATTAATTTATCTCATTATAAATAAATAAATAAATTCATATTTCATGAGGTTATTTGACTAGTATAATACATATGATTATGTTTTTTAAAGAAATATTTTCTCAGCTCATATTCCTACCATAATGTGTTCATGTTTACTATTTATAGAGGAATGTGTTTTTAATTATTCACCATGACTAATTATTATGTTTATGATATCATCCACTAAATTTATAACCCTTACTAAGAATATGATCTCACCCCTTATTATGTTTCATTTTTTACCAGGATAAGAAGATGTATATTATGATTGACTTATAGGGATAATCTTATACTGGTGGATTTTCCCAATCTAACTTTTATGTTGTTTTTAATTTCAGGTTGTAATGTTGAACTTATGAATGTATATTGTTTTCAAATCTACTAAACTAATTGGTCTTTCAGGATTCATATTCTTTGTTTATATTAAAATGTAATAGATTAAGGTGTTAGCTCCTAGAAAATGAGGTCGAGTCCTTACATATGTAATTAGAGATTCATATAATATTTATCATATCGTTGATCCTTCAAAAAAATTTAATGGATAATATGGATTTCTTCAAATGTATATTGAACAACTCTTTGTTTAATAAGTGATATTTCACCAACCTCGAACCAAAAAAGATATGATCTACATGTTCAGTCATAAAAAGTCTCAACTGGATTCATTTTTATGTATGAAATTTAATTATTTTTTAAGTGAACTCAACTAGTAACAAATAGATATCTCAAGAGCCTCTAAATAACCTGATGCCAGAATAACAAATATCCTCCAAAATATAAACTGATCGCTCTGTATATTTGTAATTCTAATGTTTAAAAGTCATGATCAATTTAAAAAGAGATCACATCACCTTCTAGAGTCATTTCCAATACTGATAGGTAATTTTGGTGTCCCAGTATAAAATATTTATAAAAAAAACTCAAATATTCTCATCAACTTCTGAACAGACTTCTCTCCCATAACCTCCATGTTGTTGGTTTATTAAATCAGAATGAAATTAGTCGGCTTGGGGAGATGATAAATCAGCACATATATATTATTATTATTATGGGGATTAAATGGAAACCTATTGATAAAAAAATGGACACATCATCCCATTTCCAAATAGGAACCATGAAATGAATGAAGTAGACGAGAAGCCTTTCGAAATTCTACATTAATCTGTGAAAATTTATAGAAACACAATTCAAAATCAACAATGTCATATTGAAAAAAATGGAAACATACATTGATGATTCAATTCATAGTACATCATCATTATACCCAGATACATAAAACACTATATGAAATTGAAACCTTTCACTATAGCCTTCCTCGAGGATAACAAATGTTTTTTTTCCATTCCTGAAATAATGAATTTGTTCTGAGGAGGGAGACCACTCAAAATTTGTATCTATAAAATATAATGAGTTCATGATACTCCTAAACACTTCAACCCATTATTTCTCTTTAATATAATATCAATATGAAATGATTTCATTTAAGAACTGACATTAATAATACCAGTCTCATCCCTTATCACACACATGTTCATCTGAGTAATGAGTCATGTGATATAACATTTATCCTTCCATTTAATAAATTCCTAAGAAGTAATATTTATAATTATAGAATCATCCATAATATTTTCCCTTCCTGGTGTATAGGCGACGTGAATATGGAATGAGCACAAATAATCATTAAATAAAATCTACCTACGGTTATGTACTTTTGAGGAAAGAAGTGTCTTAAACCCATATGGTGAAAATTTGAAGTGATCCTAATTCCAAAGTTGTAATTTTTTCAACTCTATAGGGCTTACCTTGCGGTTCAATTTTCTATATAATTGTTGGGATAACTCGTATCATATAGATAAATCCTTTTAGGGCCATAGTCCACTATATGTTTTTCTTTCATATCATCAACAACCAAGTAAAGTCATAATTCCTTACAAAACACATAACAAAACATTCAAATTTATTATAATGTTAAAATAAGTCATGAGATCAAATTCTTTTTCTATAAATAAATTTATTTACCAACTATAGAATATTATATTAATTTTACCCCAATTAGTGGAAACATCAGTCCACATAGATGGATTATTTGAGAAGTACGTCAAAAACCATTGACAATATCTTTCTAAACCCACAATGCATCGATTCTCAATGGAATATTTTGTATCATATCATTATAATAAAGCATTAAATTTATCAATATATAGTTGTTTTTATGTTCTAAAACCATATATAAAAATCTTATATCTTCCCAAAATCTATAATTTAAATTCTCATAATGTTATATAAACTCTGTCTCACTCAAGATTACCAAAATGGATTTCCTGTGGAAAACATGTTCTGATCCTGTTTGAAATCAAAAGAGAATATTTTCCATGAAAAAAAAAGAAAATTCATTATTGGTACCAGTGGAAAATATTATATATTAATGAAATAAATACAATAAGATCATTATATAGACAAAAAGTAGTCACAAGATCTTAAATGTGGTCGTACAATATTCTAATATTTATTTTCAAAACATATGACTCTTTAAAAATGATATGATGATACCTATATTAAAAGATAATTTTTGGGAACCATTTATATAAATTTAATTATTCAATCATGTCATCACTGTTGGTAAATGTATAGTTAATCATAATAATTACATGGATGAGATTCTATTAATTAAAACACAAGTATAGAATATCATAAACATTTTTTTAGTGAAAAACATTATTTTAGCCCAAGTAGATTCACTAGGATAAATAATGAACTAAATTTTCTAGTCATAATTTTAAATAATCCATTCTTTCAATTTAAATAATTCTATATGGTAGAACAGATGTATTTTAATATGTGTTCTTAGTACCAAATTTATCTAAAACTTAATTACCCTCTCATGTGGTAGACTAGAAAAATCCACATTAAAAATTAAAAAAATCATGTACTACTAGTGGAAACTCAATATATTAGGTTTCATCATCCCATTAAAATTAAAATTAAAATATTAATAACACATGTTCTATAAAGGGTGTTCCTAATCAAGTAGGACACAAATCACATTCTCATATAAACACATGGTAGCTCCCATTAGGTGTAGAAAAGAATTACAGTTGACGATAAAGAATCAATATTGAGGGGAACTAACTACACATTCTTATGGATATGTTCTAAGATTGTGGTACTTTTTAAGGAATAATGCTAATGGTCTACATGATATCCTCAATAATGTTACAATACATATAATTATTCCATTGAGGGGAACTAACAACACCTTCTTGAGGAACTAAGATAAAATTTATTAAAGGTATACTTCTTCACAATAATACATCTAGAAGGAATTTTTAAATCCTTTATGAATGATCATGTTGGAATTTTATTTTATACCAGACAATACAAGTTACAAATCATGGTAAAGTGGAGGTAGGAGGATGAACCCACATAAATAGGGGAACACAGAGACAAAAACTCTTAACAATTGGTTGGGTTGTACAAATATCTATTTTATTTTATTTAAACTATGTCACATAGGTTTTAATTCAGGAAAATAAAAAGGGAATATGTTTAATTTTAGTGAAAATGAATATGATAATGCTAAATAAAACTTAGTGTATACCTATTTATTAGGTTTTGAAGTAGAGAAAAAATCACAAACTGGGTTCGGTCAAACTAATTGGATCTACCTAAGCTATATCAATTCCTTGGTCAAGATATAGATAATAACATAGAATAATTACTCTTAGTATCAATGTTAGAAATTACTATCGGTTAATGGTCAGATCCTTATTAACTATAGCTAGGCCATGGTCCATCAATTTTACCCCCACAGTTAGGTTTTCACTAAGGAATGAGATATAAAATTGTTGTCTAATGTAATTACTATCCACATGGTTACAATTTTTTTTAGATTCAATACTATTAAGACCACTTATACTCTCGATTGATGACACTAATAGGACCAGACCACATAATGGAAATTGACCAATGTAGTGAAACAAATGGATCGATTGAAAAAATATATTAAACGATTAAAATATAAGGGTGAATAAATAATAACCCATAATAGAGAAATTAGAAGTCAGGGAAGGAAAATGAAATAATAGAAAGAGAAACTAGAATAATTCCATTGAGAAAACTAATAATTACATCAATGTTAGAAAAATAAAACTACAGAAAAATAAAAACCTATCATCAAATAGTGGATGATCAGTACCCTATAGTTTTCCCTCAGTGGTTGCTCCTCAAGAATGGAATGAAATTGTTTTTCTATTTGACATGACCCATTTTTGTAAGATTAGCGGACATCAATAAGGTTTTCTTAGTAAATAATGGATTTCAATGGTCGTCATATGTCATCATGAAAATGTCCCATGAATATATATGTAAAAATAAACATTTATTGGTCTATCAGAACATTTAATGTCGTGTAATGTTTACATGAAATGTGATATGGAGATAAAATAATTTCTTCTTAATGGCCTATAAATGGTTCACAACTTGTGAAATTTTGTGTATTATAATGACCCAACAATGTGTAAAGTGTGTTTTTTTCTTCTAAATCTTTTTTGTATGGTTATTTTTCGTAGAACTTCTATTTTCTCTCGTGATAATCCAAAATCAGGGGAAATAATTTTTCAATGGATGTATTAGTTCATTGGATACAATCATAAATTCTGGATTAAATATTCAATTTCTATTGGGAAACCTAGGTGTAAAGTGTCTATGTGTGGTGATCTTTTTTGTTCATTGATATCCCATTTTTTCATTATATGCCCCAGATGTCAATCATGAAAATGAATACACAAAACATAATTATATTTGTAGTATCTCATATTAAATCAATTAATATACTATGAACACACATATTAAAACCTATGGAAATATTTATATAAAATATAGATATCAAATACACCCACAATCTGGTGTTTTCTCATCCTTAAGAAAAATCTCAACATCAAAATATAATGGGTCCACACATCCATTATAGAAATTTGAAATTATGATAGAAAAAAATAATTTATAATTAGAGACTATATGGTAATAATGTATACCCAAGACTGAATTTTTAAGTAATGATTCATTTATAAGTTGGAATTAAATACATTTCCCCCACCTCACTTATGGTTTTCAATATTTCCTCAATAGAAATTACATTTTTGATTCACCTAACCAAGAATGTTTTCAATCATTACTCGTTTAAAAACTTTAAAGGAATTATTATCATACCTTAAGTATATGATCCTAACCATGTGAATGAATTGATTATATTTTCTTCTCTAATGAATTAAAATATTAAAATAAATCATAATATATTTAGAATTAAGAGTGAATGACTATGAGGATGAGGGTATGTACGAAGTAATTTTTATTATCAGGTAAGGCTCAAGGAGGAGGGTAAAATCTGATTTATAATTGATGATATTGAGAAAAATAAGCTCTAGAATTTACCCTCACCATAATAATTCCATGATGTATCCCCCCAATGCGTAATGTAAAGGATTGCATAGAATTTAATCAAAATGAAAAATATACATATGTTTTTTTTCTTATTTTTTATCATTTTTATTCTTTTTCTAATACGCATGGTTCACATCATAAACCTATACACATATGATAAAAATCATTTTCACAGTAATGGAGTGATTTTCCCCTCAATTCACAAACACTTTTTATCTCTTTTTATGATTTTTTTAAGAAGATTCCCTAAGATAATTATTACATCAATGACCAAAATATATATGATTGTAAGATCTTTGATCATACAATAGTGAATTTTTACATACTAGAGAAAAAACCCCATTTCATACACACACACACACATATATATGACAATAAGAGGGATAAATAATGGAATGTTATGAATAAAATCATGGGCCTTCCCTAAAAATACCATTAAAGCAACTAATTGTTCCCTCTCATGTACATTATCTCATATCCCCATGATAAATCCCTCCACAACACCCATTTAATTAAATATAATGAAAAATAGAAAGGAATGGGTAGGAAAGGAAAAAATAGATTCTAACATACATCATGAAGGAACCAGGAACGCAATAGAAACTGAAAAAAGAGGAATTTTAAAATTTTTCACTGACGATCAATGTAATCAGGTTGATGTCGCTGAATATCTACTAGGTCTTGGCCAAGGATTTCATGTGTAATATGTTAAGAACAAAAATTAAATTGTAACAATGCCTTGTTTAAAATAAAATCCACATACGACATCTTCTCGTTGTTGGCTATCACTGATCGAAGAGTCTAATGAAGATTTCCTCTAGATCATCCACATGTGCTTCAAGATACATTGGGATATTGGTTCTTTGAAATCCAAGTGATAGCATAGAGTTCTAATGATGCATTCGATACTTTTATGATCACCGCGTCAATCTGCTTGTGATGCCTAAGAAAGAGAGCTTCATACGAGGTCCTTGGATGTGGAGCCTCTCACTATAGGATACAAAAGAGAGAAGTAGAGAGGGAGATCCATGAATAGTCCCGAGAAAATCTATATTATTCTCTATTTATAGAGGGTAAAAAAATTACCCAAAAATTCCAAACCCGCCCCTGAATAATTAAACACTATGTAAATAAAATGTTGAAAACTAAACTAAGTCATAAATATTATTCAATATTATTATCACTTTTATGTAATAGATTAAATATATTATTTTATAATAATTGAGTCATTAACTCGACTCGATGTTCCCATAAATATTAATTGAACCTCGAATATATTTAAATAGTATTCATTAATTAATATTTTTCATGTATTTACTCGAAACTTGTAAATTTATTTAACAAATAAATTCAATGGAAATTATTCTTGACATGAATATTTTTAATTTATTCATTGGTGATCATTTATTAATGGAAAAATCCTAAACCCCATTAGTGGGGCCCACCATGTCCATAACGCTTATTCAACTAAATATGGAATTTTCTTGAATAGTCTATTGTGTATGAACCTCTAGGCCCTTATCTCAATAGTGGTGAATACTATTAACAGACCATTAGTGGTATCTAGTAACTCATTATGAAACCTAAAGAGATAAGGATTGTCACAGCAGTGAAAACCAGCCTAGGAACATGTATTGTGTAAGATAATATTCCTATCATTAATATCTCATAAAGCAGGACGTACACATGTGTCGTTTCCATTTTCTTTCTTTATTTTTTATTGATACAACTGGATAAATTTACCCTTGACTACCATGACCATAGTCTTATGAAGGCATTAACATATTGATCTACTTGTACCGAGATATATAACTTCCTTAAACTAGAAATGAGAAATCATTTCATGACCATTATACCAATGCCATGCAACCAATGAAACACTCAAGAAAAACAACCTTTCCACGATTTCAACATCATATTTTTATTCTTACATAAAAGTGTGTGGTAAAATGACATACATTGGAAATGATCTCAATTTTGGAGACCATTACAAATGATCATAGATAAGAACACCCAATGAGACCTGAAACATGTGGTGTTCGTATTGATGGGTATGTCCTCAGGATCTCACTCCTAGGGATCACCAAGTGTGAACTTCATGAGAAAAAATCTCAATGCTTTTGAGCCTCCAACACCTAATAGTCAAACATCTACTTTTTCTAGTGTGTAAGATGCTTCAATAACATATAACCATAAATTTTGATTAATTTCATTGTATCTACATGCTCTCCTTATTGAATGAAATCTTCTATATCCTTCTAAGATGACACTTAATCTCTGGACATTATGATTTCAATTGTTGATGAAGAAAATTATACACTATAATGGTTAGATGAAATCTTGTATAACTAACTATATACACGATATAGTAATCAAAAGCATTGAATAGTTGGGTATATGGAACCCACTATTCCAATAATCCCACTTTCACTAGATCCAACAAGATAATCGAACATGTTTTCTACTTGAATGGTAATGATCAAGTTTCTACTGATTAGAGACTTTATCAACTCGGCCCACCATAGTTCTTCCATGTGGTTATTCATCTATCGTGACCTTATCTCCTTGAGTAAAACATCTCATGAGATGTTATTCTCAAGAATATCCCTTTTTTCCACATTCAAAACTTGGCATCGTGTCTAGTAAGATTATCATAATTCACATTATAATAATCTTTTCCTTTCTTGGTACGATTCCAAGAACTAGAAAAAATCATTGCATTAAACTAATTCTTAAATTCCTCAGAAGCTGCAACATACTCAGTCTTTTTTGGTATGGATGCCAATCACATATGTGAGCTTTCCTCGCTCGTCACCTTAGCCTAAATTTGATACTAAATCACATTGATCTATGAAATACTACCTTTTATCCCCCAAAACTAGTATCATTTCTTCTCTAGTTACCAAGTACATATCATTGTGTACATGTAAAATTAAAAATGAATAGCGTTGATTGCATCACTCAGAGTTCTCCTGGATGTAACTGATATTTTCCAACTATAAAATATAACTTGTCAATATTGGTTCCTGTACATATCATTCCATACAAAGTAACGCCCCGAACCTAGAAGCCTGAAGTCGGTGCATTGCTTTATTACATTGTCATGTTTATAGTGAATCAAATATAGAAGGACCGATCGGATTTTCATTCTCAATGATACTATATACATATATGGAACCCATTAAACATTGGGAACGAGAATATAATGTAGTACATAAGAGAAGCTAATAAACAAACCCAATAAATGATCACTTTATCATAACCCGTGGAAGGATAACAAATGAAAGTGTGAGCTAAAATACTCAGTAAGGGTTAAAAATAGTATAATATTGAATAAAAAATAAATGAATCATAAAAAATTTGGATTTGTCAATATGGGATTGTGAATAAATGATAATCATCCACCATTAATAAACTAGTAATGAAAATACTTCCATTGATTTTATCATTGTGGAAACCCCAAGGATAGTAATAACTAAAAATGAATAATGAGAATTATTATTAATTTTATGTCATGTATCTGTCACATGATACCACTACACCATAAAAATGGTTTAAGTCTGTGGGTAGAAACCCGCAAGATTTTTTTGAAACAAACTCAAAGGGTTTGTCACCAACTGATTTTTCTCACGAGACATGTCGATGCATCAAGGGTATATAGAGAGGCTCAACTGTCACTGCAAGTCCAAATAATTATTTATATGTAGATTGAATACTTATTGAATATTACTTATCAATATCTGTATAGAGAATATGATTCTTATTCATAAATATTTCCATAGTTAAAACAACCTTCCAAATAAACATTGTGTGTAAAATGGTATACATCTTATGAAAATAATCATATCCATGAAACGAAAATATGGATATATAATATATTTACTATTTAAAATTAAAAATGTTATGAAATGGGTAGTGGATACCCCTCATAAGAAATATTTTTAGCATAATACAAAGAAAATGACAATGAAATGGAAATTGTCACAAAGTCCCTATCCATGTTGTATTCAATTGAGTCATGTGATGAAAAATTAATAAAAAAATGAATCATATAATACCATGAATATAAAAAGAATCATGATAATATACATCAATGTATAGCATCAAATACACTACATGCCTGAAATAAGTGGTGAAAAATGGATATCTCATGGATTTAAAAGGGAGATTAGAAACCCTTTACAAAGATCGTATCATTAGAGTGGGGATTAATCAAAGACATAATTATCTATGAGAAATATATATCCAAAAAATATATGTGGATATACAATATAAATCAATAAATTTTAATTTTCATATATTCTTGAAAAACATAACCAATGACAAAGATGTTTATCTCAATGAATGGAAATTATGATAATTTATCCCTTACCTTGGGTTTCACTTCATTCAAATTTTTTCAAAACATCTATAATATAAATTTATTAGTGTTATTAAATTATTACAGAACTCAACTAATGTTTATAAAACCATACATAATTTTCTTATACCATTTTACACCCATTTATTTATTATATTTTGTTATTTCAATTGTTTCGGGTATGTTCTTATCATGGTTTCAAAGGTCGGTTTATTATAGTATTCCTTTTAAAAAGAAATAATAATCCAAAATTGAGATAATATATATATTTAGGTCATTTTAAAAAATTACATGTGACTTGAAACATCCCATGATTGTAGTAATGTGAAATGAAAATCCTTCCTTCACAAACGAGGTTATATGACACACCATGGACGACGATTTTTTTATTTAAGTGTAAATGAAAAAAATGATAGATTTTATGATGAATATACCATAAAAAACAACTTTATAGTATATATTTGTGATAACTGAGTTTTCATGAATCCCGAGATAATAGGTAGGGATAAGTAATAAGTGATAAATAATTTGAAAGAGAAGAAGAATGAATCATCCCTCATGTAAATATCTCATTAAAAACCCCCTTAAGGCTCTTGGAGTTAGTCTTTTTGTTATACCAAAAGCACAAGAATGTGATATGGGATATGAATGATAGAATTTAGAAGAGGATGGATGAAAAATAAGCCTCATGGTGATTAAAAATTGTGAATGAAAGTGTATCCTTTTATAAATGAGGTGGAGGATAACATACGAATTACTAAAATTATTAAATTATATTATGTATATTATAGGTTTCATGATTTAAAAAGTAATAATAGTAAAGGGTATTACATTAACAAATGAAAATTATAATTTTGGGGCTTTTTTAATAATCTTTTAGTTTTTAAATAATTTAATAAAATATATATCGTGAGAAACAATTCTGTCAATAAAAAAATATTCATTAAAAATAATTTCAACTCATCAAAAAAAAATTTAAAAATCAAAAAAAAATTATATTATATCATAGAAATTTCATATTCATATTTGGAATCTCTGAATTAGTTTAAAAATAAAAATTATATATTTTTTTATTTTTAAAATCAATTATTTGAATTATTCAATAATTGAATTAATACTACATCATCATTGTAGAGTAATTATGGTATTTATTTTTTGCATAAAAATTAAAAAAATTCTATTGGAAAGATAATTTTATTATGATTTTGTGTAATATTATTTTTTAAAAAAATCAAGAAAAACTTTACATTAAAAATGGTATAATAACTAAAAATTATAGTGCGAACACCTTGTCTTACATTAAAATAAAATATTATAATGGTCTTAATATGATTTTTGTGGATTCAATGTGTCCCCAAATCAAATAAAAGATATTTAATTATCTAAAATTACTTATATAATATGTTTTACCCAAAATATGGGTCATTTAATAATTCTTATAATTTTATTTAAACACATATTGTTTAATTTTCTTATTATTAAACAAGACGTGCATCATCTTTTCACAAGCATTATTGTTAATTATATTATATACAAAAATAAAAAATAAATTACATAGCTTCAAAATAATCATTTATATTCATTCATAACTTTTATTTATACATATATATATCAAAACAACTTCCTTTGTTTGTTAATTTTCCTTTTCTAGTCTTGAACATGAATTACTCAAACATTTAGATATGGATCATGTTAAATAATGATAAAATTAAAAATTAACAACCGAAAAAATCAATAATAATTAATGATTAATAAATAAGTGATGAAAATAATTTTTACCATAGATTTATTATTTATAAGGAGTCAAATTTGAAATTGCCAATGTTGTTGAGACACTACATCCACATTAACAAGGATTTTTATACTTGTCATAGAAAATATAATTTTCATGTTCTAAATTAATTCAATAAAATATTAAACTTTTAATATAATTGTTTATTTAATAGAAATTTTAAATAAATTATCATATAATAATAATTTCATAATGGTGTTACAAAAAATGTAGTATTTTATAAAAAACATTATTTTTTAACTATTCAACAAAAATAAAACTATTTCATAAAAATACGAAAAATTCATCCAAATTATTTTTTCGATGTTAATAATCCAAAAAATGATCTCCATTTTAGGAAAATTATTTTCTAAATATGAGAAAGTTAATTTTAAATTGAAATCATAATTTACTTAAAAAATACCAATTTTGACATTATAACTCATTTTTTGACACCTTCAATATTTAACAAAGGAATTATAAAAATATACAATAATCATTAGAAAAAAAATAAACATGTTTCATGATTTTTTTATTTGTAATGAATAAATTAATTATAAAATGGTAATTGAACATTTATTCCATTCGAAAATACCAACACCTAATTAATAATTTTTAAAAAAATTCATTACTTATTCCATGATATAATTATGTCTTAAATTCATTTATAAGATGTCTAAATTTAATTTATACAATAATGGGTGCAGATACTATTAATTTGGTCCATTTACTATTCAATAGTGTCATATTACTTTTAATAAGGGTACATTACTATTCATAAGTGTATGTTACTATTCACAAAGGTAACAACACTATTCCAAAGGGCATAATACTATTCCAAAGGGTATGTTACTATTAATAAGGGTATCTTACTATTCATAAGGGTATGTTACTATTCACAAATAAGTTGATCTTTTTAAACTGTAAATATCTTACTGATCGCAATCGTGTATGTCTGTTTTTTTAAAATCTAAACATAATGGCAGTAAAATTATGTTTAATGGTTAGATTATAACTATATTCTATGAAAAATAATTGTTTTGCAGTGACTCAATGTTTAATTCATGGTAAGCTAACTGAATGAATTAAAATTATTTAAGAAGAAACATACCAATGAATCTTGGGGTGTTATATTTTTCCCACAATCATAAATTTCATCCTTAATATTTTTCATGTATAATGCCCTAAAAATTGATGTTGTTGGTTCTTATATAATTGTCCTAAAAGTATATCGTAGGGTTATGTTACCCAAACTATGTTTTCTAAATCTAATTCTCATATTTTCTACTAAACATCTTATGATATGAACTCTAACGCCTCGACCCCAGAAGCTCGGAGCCAGCACAATACCTTATTACATTGGAACGATTATAAGTAATAAAATCCTAAATGAAATATCAGTTTTTTAGACATGAAAACATTATATACATACGTGTAACCCATTTAAAATTGGAAATAGAAACAAAATACAATACCTAACAAACACTAAAAAACTACAACGATGATAACTCAACAAATGATCTCTTCTTCATAACCTGGGGAGGGAAAACAAATAAAAGGGGAAATCTTAAATGATCAGTAAGGCTTACAAATAGTTGAATCATGAATCAACAAATACTTAATTCTAATCAAATTGGCATTGTCAATCTGGCATGGAAAATAAATGAAAAAAACCCACCATTAATAAACTATGAATGAAACTGCATCAATATATTTTTTTCATAGTAGAAACCTCATTGATTGTAATAACATAAACTGAATAAATTTAATTCTTATTAATTGGGAATCATGTATCTATCACATTATACCACAACTCAGTTGAAACGGTTGAAGTATGTGGGTTAAAAAAGTCTGATTTTTTGAAAACAAACCCGAAGGGTTTGTCGCAAACATATTTGTCTCATGAGACCTATCAATGTGTATATGGACTATAGTGGATCCCACCCATTTCTAAAAGACCAAATAATTTTTATACATAGATTTAATTCATGTAAAATATGGTTTCTCAATATCTGAATAGAGTAGTGGATACAGATTCATCAATATTCTCATAATTAAAATTACATTTCAAATAAACACCATATGTCAAATGGTATAAGAATTAATACAATAATCATGTCCCAGGAAATGGAATATGTATATATAATATATTTACAATTTCAAATGAAAAATGATCACAAATGGGAAGTGGATACACCACATAAGAATCATTAGTTTTGTAATACCATGAAAATTTCAATGAAATATATATTATGACAATGTGTCTGACTACATTGTATGAAATTGAGTCGTATGACCAAAAATTAATAACCACAAAATTAATCACCGAATACAATAAATATAATGATAATAATTACAATACATCTCAAATAGATGTTCACAATACTCCTCACACAAGAAATAATTGGAAAACAATGGAAATCTCACGGAATTAAAAGTGAGATAAGAAACACCTTACAATGATTGTATCATTAGAGTGGGGATAAATAAGTGACATCATTCTATCTGAAAAATATAAATACACACAATATAAATAGATATAAAATATAATACACTCAGAGTTCATTCGATCATATGCATTTGGGAAAATAACCAATGAAAAATATGTTTAACACAATTAATGGTAATTGAGTTAACATATCCCTTACCTCGGGTTCAAATTCCATAAAATTTGTTAAAAACTCATGTGATATGGTTTCAACAGTGTAATTAAATTTTTACAGAACTAAAATAATGTTTATAATACTACAAATAATTTTCTTATACCATTTTCCACCAATTTATTAACAATATTTTGTTTTCCCCATTATTTCAGGTATTTTCTTATTATGGTTTCAAAGGTAGGGTTTTTGTGGAATTCCTTTTAAAAAGAAAAAATATTCTATAATTGTAAAAATATATATATTTAGGTCATTCTAAATAATAACATGTCATTTGAAACTTCCTATGATGGTGGTAAAGTGGAACAAAAATGCATCATCCACAAAGAAGGTTAATTGACATACCATCGATGACGAATTTATTATTTAATAATAAAATAATAAAGTAATAGATTTTAACACTAATAAACAACTGAACTAAAAAAATTCAATATTTATATGTAATACTATATATTTCATGAATCATTGGATAATAGGTAGTGACTAGTTATAAGTGAAAATGAATCTGAAAGGGAAGAAGAATGAATCTTAATTCATGACAAAATCTATATCAAAACCTATTTAAGGATATTGGAAGTCTTATTTTTTTAATAAATGAAGCACAATATTCTGTTATGGGATATAGAGGATGTAATTTGGTAGATATTGGATGAACAAGAATGCTCATGGTGATTAATATTTGTGAAATAAAGAGTCTCCTTTTAAAAGTGAGATGGAGGATAACTTAGGAATTAGAAAAATTATTAAATTATCTTTAATATTTTATAGGCTTCAAGATGACCAAAGTGTCCTAAAACGAAAGGGGGATACATTTTCAAATTTATATTATCGTTTTGGGCATTTTTCATAAATTTTGGTATATTTAAATAATTTAGTAAAAAAATTTATTCATGAAAAACTATTTTTTCAATATATAAACTATTCATAAATAAGTCTTTAAACACATCAAAAAAATGTTCCAAAATCGTATTAAATTTTATATTATATCATATAAATTTCATATTCACCTATGGAATCAGTAAATTAGATTAAAATATTTAATTATATGTATTTTATTATTTTTAATACCATTTATAAGATTTATACATTAATTAATATAATACTACATCATCTTTGTGGAAGCCATTATGGTATTAATTTGTTCTCAAAAAATTATAAATAAAAATCTATAAGAAATATAATTTTATTATCTTTTAGTGTACTATTCCTTTTCGAAAAAAACTCCAGAAAAAACCTACACTAAAATTGTTATAGAAACAGACATTATATTATGAACACCGTGTCTTACATTTAAATAAAATATTATATAGAGAATAAAGTGATTATTGTGGGTCCAAAGTATCCCTCAACTGAATATAAAATATACAATACTCGAAAATTAGTGTAATAATATGTTTTAGACAAAATACAGATGATTTAATAATTCATATAATTTTAATTACAAAAATTTTATTTAATTTTCTTAATCTTTCACAAGCACTACATCCACATTTCATTAGAATTAATGTTAATTATATTATATATTAAAATTAAAAATAATTGACTATTATAAAAATAAATTTCATAGCATCAAAATAATCATTTATATTCATTAATTAAGTTTATTTACACATATCTATATCAAAACAACTTCCTTAATGTTTTAATTTTCCATTTCTAGCCTTGCACAAGTATTGCACAAACATTTTAGTAAGGATCATGATGTATAATTATAAAATTAAAAATTACAACAAAAAATATCAATAATAAGTAATAATAATAAAATAGGTGATGAATATAATTTTCATCAAATAATTATTTTCTACACGGAAAAAAAAATTGACATTACTAGTGCTGCACAAGCACTGCGTCGACATTAATAATGATTTTTATACATGTAATGAAAAATATAATTTTGATGTTCTAAATTAATTCTATACAATATTTAACTTTTAATATACTAATTTAGTTAATACAATGTTTAGATAAATTTCTATATTATAACAATTTCATAACGATGGTTGAAAAAATGCTGTATTATATAAAAACCCATATTTTTTAACTATTCAACAAAATGTAAACTATTTTATAAGAATCCCAAAAAATCATCCAAACCATTTTCAAGAGTTATAATACCAAGAGGAACTCCATTTTAATAAAATAATTTTCTATATATAATAAAGTTCATTTTTAATTAAAATCAACTTTTACTCAAAAAATACACATTTTGATATTACAATTAATTTTAGGAAACAATAAAAAATTAATAAAGGTCTCCTAAAATTAGTCTATAATAATGTGATGAAAAAACATGATACTTTTTTGGGAAAAAATTATTGTGAATGATTAAATTAGTTGTGAAATTTTAATTAAATGTTTTTTACACACTAAAATACCAACCCTTAAATTAATAATTTTAAAAATATTTATTTATTGATACCATGACATTATTATGTCATAAATTCATTTATAGGATGTCTAAATTTTATTTATACACTCATGGGTGAGGTTACTATTAATTTTTTTTGTTTATTATTCATAAGGGTCATATTACTTTTCCTAAGGGAACATCACTATTCATAAGGGTAACAATACTATTTATAAGGGAACATTACTCTTTATTAAGGCATATTACTATTCTAAATGGTATTTTACTATTATTAATTGTATGTTACTATTCATAATGGCAGATTTATATCCACAAAAAAGACAATCTTATCAATCTCTAAATACCTTATTGATCACAACCGTGTATCTCTGTTTTTCAAAAATCAAAACACAGTAGCTGCAAAATTATGTTTAATGACTCGGTGATAATTATGACCTATAACAAAGTTATGTTTGCAGTGACTCAGTGTTACATTCATAATAATCTATCTTAATCAATTTAAATTATATTTGAAGAATCATGCCATAAAATCTTGGGGGGTTATATATGCGATTGATACATCGCTTTGATGTAGGGATTTAACTCATCCAGTTTATCTCCTATTATTTCGCAGAAATGTCAGCCTAGAGAGATTACACCTTCTTCCAGACGCAACAATTAACCTCTTGAATTATTCCAACTTGTATTTTTGAATACTATGTCACCGTATGTATGATTAACTAGGTCCAAGTAAACTATTGATCCACCTCAGTTGATCACGTTTTCTTAAACTTGTGTTTTTACATTAAGTCAATCACTGAAGAAAAGATTCCATCCTGATATTAATTAACTAGAAGACCAATGTTTGTTTTCTATATGGTGTTGATCATACATTGCATAGAAAACCTTGGCTCTACCACTATCATCTGGTAGACACATGAAAATCATTCATTCCAAATGAATACTCTATGATCATATCCATTACTATAATTGAAACCTATATTTCAGTAACTTGAAACCATTATTAGCATTATGGGACGTGACCATCCATTTCTGGTGGCGTCATATAAACCCCATCTACAATTGGTGGTCATTCCATCAAATTATTAATATAATGATCATAAAAATACTATATGGAAATTAAAATTATAAAGGATTTAGTCATACCAAATTGGTATAAACACTCAACAATTATCAGTACCAGACTTATACCATCCATGTATCAACACTTTTGATTACCCACTGTAGTATTCAAAATTATAGGCCCCTTTGTTCTTTCATACATGGATCCATTTACATAATTTTAATTAATATTTTAAATATTAAAAAATTTCCATAAACTGGTCAGTTGAAGGAAATATTATTCTTAATGAATAATTGATCACCGACCATGATGAATACAAAAAACATCACCATTTTTTATCCTTCTTGTGCAATATGTGTCTCTGGAATATACTTTTATCCACATGCGCCAGTGGAACTAATTCCTATGACATCTATTTATGCATCTAAATCATTGACTAAGCTCAAGTAAATCATGCTTCCACTATCTCTAATAGATAAGGGAACCCTTTTATAGAACTACTGAATATCAACTGACTACATGTTCTCCATATTAGGTATTTTTGTAACATCCTACGTAACTATTAGGATAATAACAATAAATGCACAGTGTGTTTATTCTTGATGAAAGCTTGTTTATGTCCAAACACTTTGCATCTAATCACATGTCCATATGACATAATTTATTTACATCATACTATTAATCTTATGATATCTGTTTTCATTATAGTTGGAAAATAGTTGTGGGATATCATCATTTTTTGAAATTATTATCAAGAAATATAATTGAATTTGTTGTAGGTTGTAACATTGATACTCCATAAATCATGAATATGATGTATAAAATGTGTGTTTATGAATTACTCTAGGCTACATTTATTTATCAATGTTGA
Source organism: Viscum album (assembly GCA_963277665.1). Classification (NCBI taxonomy): domain Eukaryota; kingdom Viridiplantae; phylum Streptophyta; class Magnoliopsida; order Santalales; family Viscaceae; genus Viscum; species Viscum album. Next base: position 1,572,345,163 of record OY728126.1, read on the forward strand.
AATGTATGACTTCTTAGTCAATCCTTCTCATTAACATCAATTTTGTGATATTTTTAAGATAATGTGTGTTTAGGAATTACTCCATGATACATTGACATTAACGATGAATGCTTGGCCAATCTATTCTTTGGTATGCTGACTTGAAGGAACTTATATCTTCTAACCATGAAATTATCATACTTCAATTTACGATTCATTAATATATTAATGGAATCTAATGATGGAACATTACTTCTAAATTTCTCTTGGAATAGTTTATGATCACTTGATGAACTAATTCCATAATCCTTGTGGAATAATTTTATTTCTAAACGTTTCATTGTCCAAGCTATAGACGTCGATTATACCAAAGCTTTTAGGCTTTACCGAGCCCAAATAACAGAATTTGTATATTCCTGATGTCCATTTTTAGTATTGATTCACACTGAATTATCAATCCACAACTGGGTATGAGTCTTCCATTTTATATTTAACAATACTCAATATAATTCATGTATTACTAAACTATTTGATTGAGAATTATATACCAAAGAGAACATCAATTTCCTCAACCTGGGATAATGTCTCCTTGTGTCCAAGGACACATGAGATTAATGATTTGGTTATACTCAATAATAGTTTTACATTAACTTTTTCACATGGAAATAAATATGTCATTTACTTCTCACCATTGGCCTGGTTATTAACCTTTCTCACCCACTTATAGAATACACCTGACTTCCAATAAGGTTTCCACACTTCCTCGGTTACCGTATTAGAGTAAATATTTTCACTAGAATATTGTATTTAATATCCAAGTAGTAAAACTAAAAAGTTCCAAATGATGAATATTTTCTGAAGAAGAATCATGTATCTTGGTCTTTAATTCAATTTATCAATTTTAAAATTCCATTGTTTTATTTTATAATACAAAATGAAAATATCCTTTTTTTAATACCTCATTCATTGATGGTCATTGCGAATATGCCATTGGTGTTTTTTACCTTTTGGACTTTTCACATTCTCTTTCAATTTATTATCCATATGAATTAAAGATGAAACTTTATTTAATATTCTTATTTACTTAGAGATCATTACATAAATTGGTAATTAATCCTTCACTAAATACCTTTTTATTTCTTAACTTAAAACATAATTCAAGTTAAGGGGTGAAAATGTTATTACAATAGGATGTATTGAAATATCATAACCAAATTTCCAATTTACATAGATCCATTGTAACCATTACTTGTTATTTCTCCTTGTAATCCTCTCAAAGATTACATTTCATGTTATATAATCCATGTCCTGATGTAATGATTTCAACTAATACCAGACGTTGATGAAAGAATAATGAAAAAACCATCATACGATTTGTACATTACTGTCCTATAAGAAGTTTCACCCTCTCATCATGATGTAATTTAACATGTGTTGGTGACGCTGGCATCCTGAGTGTCCAGTACCATAGTATAATTCACTAGCGCCCGTACTATATTTGAATACTCATGCCAGTGATGGCATTTACTTTTTCCATTATTTATTGAAGTTTATAACATGAGGTAGAATAGTGCATTTTTCTACTAAAATAACATTTAGAAGATTAATACCTTTTATCTAGATTACCATTTTAGGCATTTTGATTAATTAATTAAATCAATTAATGCCTCCAACTATTTTAATGTATTATAGGAATCCTCAGTTCTAGAATCAAAATACTCTATAATTTGATTATTCTTATGGAATGGATCCCTGAACCAACCCTCATAGTCTATAATCATTTTCTACACAACTACGTGGAGCGTTCAAGGTAGGATTTTGGCTAAAAAATAGTATAAACATGTGGTTCCATGACATATTGAGTGAAGCACCATCTTCTAAAATAAGTACTTGATTTACACAACGCTTTCCACTAAAATGATAGAATGTTAGCTCTTGATAATACTTACTACCCTTCAGTTATGTCAACCCATCTATCTTATAAGGAATCCTCAGTAGTAAGAGGCCCCCTCACCTAGGGCATGACCGGCTCCCCAAAAACCCGGGTTTTTCCAAATTCTAATGATGAATGGTTCTATAGACTTAATATTTAATTGAGGGTTTTATTTATTTTAATGAGATTAAATAAGTATTTTTATATTTTTATAAACACGTACTATGTGATCTCACTCAGAAATGACCATGCAAGTAATAAAAATATTCATTTTGTCGCATGATCATTTTATCATGCATGCTTGTTTATTGTTACTCTTTGTGTTCGTGTGTTAACTACATATACTGAAATTGTAAAACATGTAAAAATAAAATGAATACCTGATCATGATATAGTTCTAATGGTAGATCCGTTGAGTGAATAACTTGCTAACCTAGACCCTATGGGTAAAACAATCAGTCATGTTACCTACGAATTGAAATGAAGTATATTCCCCTCTAATGCGTCATATCTCATATATGGTGTGTTTCCCTGACTCGACACGGATTTCATCACTTGTCATCTCTTCATTATAAATCAACACTCACACACATGCAAGGGGGTTTCGGGTTATGAAAATACCACTATGAGAATGGGCGTGCTTCCCCTTATACATATAACAACAGTGAGATGACACGTAGATGGCCTTTTACATAAACTAATTATTAGAAAACCATTCAAAAATTAAAATGAATAAATAAAACAACTAGACATATATAAGAAGGTCTTAGGATCATGATACATCTAATATGTGTTAAACTCGCATATATGAATTAAATAAAAAATTAAATTAAACTTACATTACGAAAAACCTGAGTTTATTATCTTATTGAATTAAAATTTAACACTAATTTTAAATATATATATATATATATATATATATATATATATACGGTACTTGGTCCCATTTAATTATATTACTTATAAAAATAAAATAAAATAAAATGTTAATTTAATTATAAAAGAAATTAAATTAATTTAGGCCAAATTATTCATTAAAATAAAATGTAATATTTAACTAATTTCATTATCAACTATAACTTAATTATTTATTTTAATTAATTTTTTATTAAATTTAAAAAACACTCGGCCCCCAAAACAGTGGGCATGGCCTATGCGGGTCCGGGAAAACCCACACAGGACTAGTACGGGCTGTACTGTCCCCATGTAGGGGTGATATGGGTTAGGAAAGTTCACCCAAGCCCGTTCTAGGGTGGGATGACCCATTGATGCCCATTTTAGGGTCGGTCTTGTCTGTTTGGAGCATCCAGGGATTTCCATTGTGAAGGGGTCACCGAGATTGGGTCCCAGGGTAGTGGGCATGATTAGACGAGAAATTGGAGGAAACACGATAGAGAGAGATGTACTTTGGTGGCTTTCAGGTGGTGTTGCTCGACATAGGGTGAGGATGAGGTGGCACGGACAGGGCTGAATGTCATACCTAGACGGGGAAGACAGATTTGGCCTTAGTAGGAGGCACCGTTCGGGGGTGCCAGGTTTGGGTTTAGGATGGTGGTGTGGAGTGACACACCGAGATACAGGGGGATTTGGTCATGAGATAAGGTGGAGGGGGGACAATGTGGCAGTATGCATGGTAGATGATGCAACCATAGGCGGATGACACGATCTAGAGCCGCTGAACATTCAGAAGGGGCAGCTATATGGAGGTAGCTTGGGCAGCCGGGTGTAGGTCAGCCTCGAATGGTGCAACCGGACTAGATGATGAGGGTGGTGGATCACTGTTATGGGGCAGCATGGACATACCTTTACAGCGCAACAGATGAAATAGTGGGGGGGGGGGGGGGGCTCGTCCCCACAAATGTTGAAACAGTTTTTTGTTCTCCTTTCTAACTGTAAGGCACCACCCCCTTTAGTCAAGCCCTTTTTTATACCATGACTTGTCCCCCTATTTAATCTTTTCTAAATTTTATCTCTTTTGAGTTAAGAAAATTATAATAATATTATAATATAAATATATTATTATAATACAAATATTATAATAATTAAATTATTATTATAATAAAACTGTAATTATAATTATTATATTATTATTATAATAATACTTATTATTACCCTCAGTAATAGATACTATTCCGGTGAACGGTTTCCCACCTAGTGAAGGTTTGTTGAAAACAAATAAAAACATTTAGTTTTTAATCCAAATAAAAAACATCAAATTACTGCAAAATGGTCATTCAATATCGGATTAAGGCACAGTTTACGTTGTTGCGACTGTAATGACACCATGTTCATTAATTAATGAAAATTTAATTGTTTTATGTTAAAAACATTCAAGATGTACCTCTAATACCACTTGAATGAACCAGACACATATTAGAAGCCCCAAAAATTGGGATTTTAAAGTTTTTCACTGACGATCGACATAATATTTTTTACTTCATTAAATAGATACCAATTTTAGGCTGAAGAAGTCGCATGAAATGGGTTAAGCAAAGAAATTAAATCATAGAAATACTAGGTTTAAAACTGTCGTCATGAATGACCTCTTCACATCTTTGGAAATAATTTCATGAAGAATCTAAATCATAATCCCTCTATATCATCCACACACAAATTATGAAACTGAGGGGGCACCATTCATCAATATTCGGGTGCTAGAGTAGAGTTATGATAACCCCTTTGATTCTCTAATGATCACAACATCGCTCTATTTATGATGCCTCCAAGAGAGTGCTTCATCCGAGCTCCTTGGATCTAGAGCCTCTCTCTTTAGGATGTTGGAGAAATTAGTAGAGAGAATGTTCCAAGAATTGTCCCTAGAAAATCCCTATTATCCTCTATTTATAAGGTGTAATAAAATTTCTCAGAAATTCCAGCATGACCCACAAATTAATAACAAACTATATAAATTATATTTCAGCTACTAAACTGGGTCACAAATATTCATCCTTATTTATACCAATTTTCAATAATATATTAAATAAATTACATGATAGTAAATGAGTCATTAACTCAACTCAGTGTTTTCACAAATATTAATTGATCCTTTAAATTAATAAACTAATATTCGTCAATTAATATTTTTCCTGTATTTACATAAAACAATTGTAAATAAATTTAATAAATAAATTAAATTCTCATTATTAATAACTTGAATAATTTGAATTTATTCAATGGTGATCATTTACCCTTGAAAAAATACCAGATCCCAGTGGTGGGGTCCACAATGTCCATAACTCCTATTCAACTGAATAGGGAATATTATTGAATATAGTATTGTTTGTGACCCTATATTCCTTTATCTCGTTAGTAGTGAATACAATTGATATACCAGGAGAGGGATCTATCAAACCATCATAGCACCTAAAGAGACAAGGATTGTCACAATTGTGAAAACCAGCCTATAAACACATGATGTGTAATATAATCTCTTTATCATTAATATCTCATAAAGAAGGACACAAACCTATGTCATCATCATTTTATTTCATTATTGTTCGTTGATAAAAATGGATGGATTTACCCTTGACTATCATGGCCATGATCTTATGATGGAATTTCCAACTTTATCAACTTTTCCCTAGATATATAACTTACTTAAACTGGAAGCGACAAATCCTTTCATGAACATTCTACCAAAGTCATACTACTAAGGACGCACCCAACAGAAACAACCTCACCACAATTTCAACATCATGGTTTTCATCTTGCGTCAAAGTGTGCGATCAAATGACATACATTGCAAATTATCTCATGTTTGGAGACCACTACCGAGGATCATAGGTAGAAACACCCATTGACGCCTGACACATGTGGTGTTCCTATTGGTTTGTTCTTCCTCATGACCTCACTATTAGAGACCACCAAGTGTGAACTTCATGAGAATAAGTCTCAATTATTATTATCCCCCAACACCTGTTAGTCAAATCTCTACTATGTCCAGTCGATATAATGCACATTGACTATAAAACCCTAGATTAAGATTAATCTCATAGTATCTATGAGTTCTCATTGTAGCATGAGATCTACTATAACCTTTCGATATGATAATTAATATTTGGAAATTCCCATTTCAATAGTGGATGCAAAAAAGTCAACACTATAATGGAAAGATGATGTTATGTATCAGTAAATATATACAGAATATTTTAATCCAAATCACTAAATATTTGGGTCTAGGGAACCCATTATTTCAACACATTAATCCAAATAATATCATCCATAACATTTGTGAGCTAAGGAAGGATCAATGTGTAGGTGTGTTTTAGGATAAAATGGCTCATCAATAAAATGATTCAATCATATTAAATGTGAATTAGTTAAATCATCAACTTGAAAATATATCAATGAATCTATTACAGGGTTTATATGACTAAGGTTTCATTTATAAAATATGATCTGAAAATAATAGACATTATTTAGTCAAGAATCCACATACGAATGAGAATTGAATATAGGTTTATCAAATAATAGCCTGAAATAAATAACTAGTTTAATCGTTGCATGATTTATGGAATAAATAACATTTAAATAAATCATATTGGGAATATTTTTTATGAAAATAAAAATTGAAGTATGCTTGTGACGTTAAGAATGGCCATTTATAACTTTTTGATTTATGGGAACTATATTTAAAATTTTATAGCATGTCAAAAAGTTTCTCCTAGGTATCAGTGTCTTCAATATTAACACTTAAAAGAAAAATTATTAAATAATTTTAGGGATAATCTAATTCAATTTCACCCATCCAAGAATTCAATTCATTCGTTATTTTAAAATCATGTTCCAATAAAACATGGGATACACTAATATAAGGAAATATAATCGATAAATCCTATAATTATTTTTTTATAATGAGTTTATTAGCATCTTTATTTACCAATTTTGTGATATGACATGAAATCATGATGTGTGTTTTCTATAATTCATAGTGTTAGTGAGGTTCAAAATGTGTAATGGTCGTGAAAAAAGTGCTTCAATTACTTCGTTATTCTTGTTTCTAAAGGCCAGAAAAATAAAAATAAATGTTTAATAACTATTCCCTTTTATTATATAAACTATTTGTCTTATACATATAAAGATAAAAACCATAGGGTCTTCTTTTAAACAAATAAAATAAAATAAATCTATGTCCTAGAACTCGATTTTAAAATCCAGGTTACCTCCCTGTAGAGATAAATTATGGACTATAGGTGGACCTTTTAACTTTGCCCTTTAATTGGAACATGATTTAATTTTAAACATCATATATTTACCCACATGTAAAATTGTTGTACATATGTAGTAGTACTTGGGTTATTCCTCACTTGGTTCCTCTTGACTAGCAGGGGGCTGGAATTTGAAGAAAAACATACCGAAAAGTCAAAGAAATTAAATTTTATAAAAAATTGTAGTTATTTTTATCATCCAAAATTCCAACCTTCTCATAATTAGATTCAAAATTTGAAATTACTTATTAAATTATGGAGGAATTACATTTATTCTTCAGTCTCTAAAACCCCATTGAGGCCAATGCATGTTTTTTCAACAACATATTCCTTAAACGTGTCTTTTACACTCAATTATATAGCATGTACCACTTCAACCTCTATTGGTTATTCATGGTCAAAATTTAGGTGTTGAACATATTCATAAGGTTAATATTTTTAATAAAAATTTATAGGTTCAACATATAATTTGTTAAAAATTATTCCTTAATATCATTATCCACATTTCTTCTTCAGCTGTTATGTAAAAATATTGAAATTCCTCAACCATATCTTCCACATTATCATCACCTAGACACTCAGTACGTATATTTGATGTTCATGGTAGATTATTTACATGGGAAATAAAAATTGAAAAAAATTTAGCCAGTTGAGTAGTCAATTCATTCTCTTATTTTAGTTGGGCCTCATTTTCATCCTTCCTCTTTTAGAATACCGGAACATACATTGAGAGTATTAATGTAATTTCTTTTCTAAGTATCATCATAATACTGTTGGAAGGAATTCTTTGATGAATGTATTTCTATTGAGGTTCATTTTTTATAATGACATTGACATAATGAACCTGATATTATTTTTATTCAAACCAACCTGTATCTATATAAGAATATATTGGTTTTTTGGTGAAATAGAATTTAAATTTAAAATTATTTAATATAGGTAATTTTATAATTATCCTTATTCCTTGAGATCAGCCTCATTATACTCCATCCTTTTCTCCATCCTTTAAATACACTATGCAAGAATACTATTTTGTCGGTCTTCTAAGTGCTTCTCGACCTAGGAACTTCCTTAATAGTTTTAACTATTATGGTATACTCCATGTTCTTGGGAATATGTGTATTTCAACTTTTTTGGTAGGGAATTATAATATCTGAAAGGATATGAACCATCTCACCTTATTTATTGATGTTTCCATCCATTGAAATTCAATGCAACCCATGTGGTGGGATAATAATTAATTACATTGTACAATGATGGCGGTGTGCGATAACAATGGCGAGACATGTATTCCCACCTACACAACACCAAACACTTTCAGAAGTTTAATATTGAAAATAATAAAAATGAAATTAATTCCATGAAAAGAATACTAAAATTGAAATCAGTAAAATGAAATGGGACAAAAAAATTCTTCGACTTAATAAATTGGTCTCAAGTAGTCTTAAACGATCTGATGCTCCCTAAAATCAATTCCCTAATATAATGTATAAGGGATATGTCAATAAATCCTCTAGTAATGATAAAATTATAAATTTATATCATCCCAAACAACACTAAATAAAAAGGCATAATAAAGTTGATGTATTGGGTCGAACCAATAGAGAGTTGGGAACACAGTGACAACCAATATTGACCAATGTTGGGTTATTATATTTTTTATTATAATTTATTTAAAATACATAACATGATTAATAATTCAAAAAAAGGGATAACGTGTTAATTTCAGTGAAAAGGAAATGAATAATAATAAATCTAACTTGGGTTATACCTGTGGCTTAGGCTACAAAGATGTCAAAAAGCCCCCATTTTAATATGGTCAAACGAAATGGATAAACCTAAGATATAACTATTCCATGATCTTTATATTGATAAAAACCTAAAAGAATTATTATTATCATATATGGAAGAACATGTCACTTACTAATGGTTATAGCCTACATAACTCAAACTCTGTAAGGGACCTTCAGTTACACCGCCATGGCTAGGTCTTTATAAAATGGTGAGACAAATAAATGTTTTTCAACCTAATTACTAGCCACAATGTCACCATGATTTGATTTATAGACTCAATATGATTAATATCAACCCTACCCATGACCCCTAGCCCTATGAGGATTATCCATGCATGAATTAATTTTACTAAAACATGGAAAAAATGGAAAAATTGAGATAATGAACAAATGTTTCAGAATATAATGTTGAATAATAAATAACTAAAAAAAGAAATTAAAGGAAAAAATAATGGGAAGGAAATAATATAAAAGAAAATTGAATCAATATAATGAGAAATCCAATCATTTTATAAATGATTTAAATAGAAAATAAATGTAAAATAAAAACATATCGATGAAGAATAGTGGGTTGAAACCCTACATAAACCTCCATGTGGTTGCACCTCAATATTGGAAGGGTAATTTTATTATCTAAGACAGAACTTGTATTTAAAATATCAACAGACTTCCTTATGGTTTGATATTTCAAGAATAGATTTTAAATTCCATTATATGTCATCTTGGAAAATCCCATGAATAGATACATAAAAATCACCATCTTTTCTGTTATTATGAACATTTCAGCAGTGTAATGTTTATTCAACATGTAATGTGCAAGGAATAATTTCATCTTCTTAAAAGCCTATAAATGGTTCACAACATGGAAAATTTCACATATTTTAATGGTAAGACGACTTATGAAGTGTGTTTTCAACCATGAAATCTTCATCTTTCTCAAGATCCTCAGTTTGGATTTATGGGAACCACATGTTATCATCCAACATCAAGGGAAACCATTATTAAATGGATGTATTAGACTATTTGGATTCTATCATCAACATTAACTAAGGTGTGATGTTCCATTTTTTCCTAAATTTCATTATTTTCCATCATATGATCCTAATTCTAGTATGGCATAGGAATAAATAAACCATTTATATTATGTCAATATATCATATTTAATCAACTAATACCCAACAAAAACACTTATAAAACACATAAAAATATTTATATAAAATAATGATATCACACTTCAAACAATATATATGATTATACAAAATAATATCCTAATTTAAAATAAGAAACCCCATTATAAAAAATGAGATTAAGGTTATTATCACATAACATGAGACACACATCCCAATATCCCATCGTAATTGGAGTCTCATCACGACATAAGTTAGCCAGAAACTTACAAAACCTACCTCTAAAGTCCCCAAAATTCAATCTCTAGTCGGCAAAATGTCCCATGAAAATGACTATTGAGTAAACCAATGATACTATGATAGTATAGTCTAATGAACTGAACCACATACCCTCTCAATATTAGAACCCAACCCGATCTGTCACATACTTAAAAATTTGCATGATTTCCGTGGGAACGAGATATGCACTTTTTCATAAAAACCAACAAGAAGGAACCATTTTCCAAAAAAAGAAGCAAAAAATTTAATATATACACATATAGAAGAGAATACAAATGAATCAAATAATGTTACTCCATACATATAGATAAAAATGGAAGTGGTGAGTCTAAAAAAGAATTAAGAAATAAACTAAAGAGAAAAAAATTTAAAAGGATCACAAAACCAAAAAACACCCCAAATCCTTTATGTGATAGTGTGGTAAGACTCCCATCATATCACCATGTATCTACCGAAAAAACAATGGACAGATGCCTTGTTGCCTCATTGTCTTTCCTTTCCTTTCCCTACATAGAATAAAAAAACATGGTTTAGGCACAACTAAAGGGGTGCATAGGTTGTGATCTAACAGGATTAGTAGGGTCCCTCCCAAATGTTCCATAATAATTCTTTGTAAATAATCCAGGCATTCACCAATTTATATTAGACATGGAATGATATATAGTTTAGATGTTTTATATCAAAATTATTATAAATAAATTTAATTTCCCCATTTTCCAAATTTCCAAATAATGAATGAAAATAAGTTTTGAATAATTATATATATATATCGAAGTAGATATGTCTTGTAAAATCAAATCATGTATTATATATCATATCAAAATCATTGTAGTACAAACCAAAATAGTAAAAGACAAAACTACCCAAATTCGCTAAACTGATATGTAACATCTTGCTAATAATCAAAATATGTAAATAAAGATTGGAAAATCAAACCTAATCACATATAATCATATACATAAATCATATTGGCATATTCATCAAGTCTAGATAGAATCCAAACCCCCAAAAAGTAAACCCCCCAATAAGTCTAACAAGTCCCTAGAGAAATACTCCTTGAGAGTAAAGGAATGATCTATGAGGAAATCCCTTGATAATGGATAAGGACAATTACTACACCTTCCACCTATGTACCCCATAATTCCAATGTTCCCTATTTTCCAAAACAATTCATCAATCAATTTTTATCAAAACCATTCTTTATAAACCATTTTAGATAACCATATCACAATTCATTGAAAATCCATCTTCATTTATCTAGACAAGGATGAAACAAAATTTTATAAAAAAACAATTTTACCCACACAAATATAATCATTCATATCATTCAATTTCATTTATAAAACAATTATTCAAAAACTAGATCAATGAATTTCACCAATATAGGATACAGGCAGAACCACCTAACTTGAAACTCAAGTCACCCAATGCTTTAATGGGATCCAACAGTAAACACGAACAAAAAAAAGACATAACTGGGGTGTTTTAATCAATCCAAACCTCTTAGAATTCATTAAATTTAACAAAAAAGGCTAGATAAGTGGAAGGATCACAGAATAACTCAATATTAGACACCTATCACACAATAGAAAACAAAAAATATTCCCTTGAAACAAGATCGTATAATGAATCTTGAAAGGAATCAATCAATTCATCGCCACAAGTAAAACAAATCATATAACAAAATGGAATGAGACTATTGCATTTAATTGAAATAAATAAGTAGAAAGGATTACTAACCTAGAGAGACAACATCCACCACCCTAATAATCCAACACTGAAAGAATCGACCTTGAATGATGGAATGTTCCTAAAATCATTGTAAAAACACACTAGGATGATAGGGAATATGGATACAAAATATTGAATGAAATATCAGCTATTCAGAAACCCAAAATCCAAAATCAATACATGTTAGGATGTTCAACACCTTTACATACTGTGTAATCCATGGAGTCCATATATGTCAAAAAACTAATCTTTTTTTTGTTAAAAAAATTATATTTTACATTAAATAGTGTGTAATAAATACATGACATGTAACCATTCATATTGTTCAATAAGTTCATGAAATTATCCATGTGAGAATTACATTTCGTATATTTTCATTTCATGTTGTGAAAAATTTCAGTAGAAAGTGAAAAATATATATTCTAACAAAAAGAACAACCAATGTCAAGAATTCAATTTAACATGGGGAGAACCCTATATACTTATAAACACACAAACATCTAGACACCATTAAATTAATGAAACATATATCAATAATCATTAGGGGTTTTACCCCCAAAAATGATCTCTATTGCTGGGATTCCCTAGATTCACCGAATTAAATAGCGAAAAAAGTAAAGAGGATACATTTACATTGATCATGGTACCATGATGTTACTTGAATCCCTACATGTGTTTAATTATTGTATGAGTTCTTACAGATATTATATGGTCCTCACAAGTGATAACTCTTATATGAGTGTCATTAGTTTTAGTGAGACTCGAGATGTGTCACCATGGATGAATTTATCCTTTTAACCCCTGAGAATAACCCTTAGGTTGGCAGTGAGGGTAAAACTTCCATGACACATTGTGTTATCTATGATCATATGTTGGTATTCTCATTTCCCTCTGGTTGAATCTCTACACCATGTTGTTGAGTTGACTCTCTATGTATGATTATTTGTGTTTGAGACTTTTTAGGAGTCCTAATAGTTTTTTTATAGTATCCCTTATATGGGATATTCCCTTACATGTGATGTTATATGAAGATGGATGGACATTCAAAAGAGACCATGGTGGGCCAAAACATATGTGGGTAATGATTTAGTTAAGTGCGACATATATAGTTCCATGAGTTTTATCTCAATAATAGTCCACATTTGGTTGGTTGTTGGGATAATATTATAGTCATGGAGTGATTTTATTTGTATATATAATTGATCATACTCTTGTTATTATATCATGTGGGGATTAGTTTTTATTCATTCATATATAGAAATAGTTTTTGATCATTTACAATTTATTCTATTAAATGGAGTCGTTTGTTTGTGTGTATGTGTGGGTATACATTAGGTCAATGAGTCCCTTGTGTCTGATATTTCTTCTCAGCACTAGTGTCTATCACATTTTCTATTATAGGAAGGGTAATGATATCACTCTCATCTAACTATCATCCAGGTGGACATTGGTAGTTTGGTTTATGATGGAGTGGTATCATAGATTAGGATATATCAAGACATGAGTTTTTTAATATACAATATATTAGGATCAGTTTGGGAACTATGGTAATAATGGTACAATGACTATTGTTTTTATTTTAGTATAGAGAAACAAGTGATGGTCGAGTGATATATATCCTCTATATATGAATATGATAACCTGAATGTTGACTATGTACTTTATTACCTGATTATAGAGAAAAACCAGTCTTTGAATCATATAATAATATTTTTTTTTCGTTTCTATTTCCTTCATATGGCTACATCATAATATTCCTTTTGACCATGGTGCATTTAGACTATTATAGGATTCCTCTAAGATGAATTCTCAATATCATTTCACTGCAGAATCCTAATGAAGATACACTAATATATGAGGTAGTTCTTTTGGATTGTATTCTAACCATAACCTTAATAGTTGAGTAGTATATTCTTCAGGTAGTATTGATTGATTTTATTTTAGTGGGGAGAAAACTCCATGAGTTTTTTAGTGAAGAAATCCAAGTTTTTTTGGTGATCTATATCCCTAATAATATGTCAAATGGATCGAGGTAGTTGGGAAGTTTTTATATATTATTAAGACCACTCTTGATCAAGTGGTGATTACAGTAGAATACCTTCTCAATTGTCTTCTAGTGAAATTGAGGATCATGGTGACCTCGACGTATAATGAGGAATTTCTCACTACTAAAGTGTTTGAGTTCCTCTTTGGAGAGGAGTTTTAGACATCAATGATATGGGAAGTATGTATACATTAGATTCTAGATATCTATAAGGGTGTAATATTTGTCACAGAATAGATTTCATGGATTACTAACAACTATTAGAACTCTATGTGCATGGTTGGTGATGGGTGTTATTAATCAATGTCCATTTAGTGTATCATTCATTGTGATACATGAGACAAAGTGGCATCCCTTTATACCAATTCCAAAAATAGTTTATAAGTGTGAATGTTGGACATGGAGGGATTAAAATATGAGTAGTTGATGAAATTTGGTTTTGGCATCGTGATCCCTTTAGATGAGACCTCAGTAGTTGGTAGCAGCTATCAGACAAAGAGTTATAAGAACCTAAGAAAACATTTGAGATAGACTTTGGACAATGGATTAATTGTTTGGAGAACTCAAATAATATTCATTGAGATGAGGGATATGCAATGCTTCAGCTATAATGGGCCTGGTTACATTACCTTATATTTCCAAACCTATAATGCACCATACAGAGCAAAAGTCATTCAAAAACCATTGAAGAGGATGTGGCATGAGTATAGATGTTTTTAGGGTGGTAAACATCATAAAGGAGATAACATAGTGGTGGGTGGTAGCTAATGCTATAATATTTTATAATAGAAATAACCTTCAATTTATCCTCGACATTGAATATGGAGTTAGGGGTTTAGAATGTGGAAAATGTTTTAGTGGATTATTATGACACATATTAATTTTTTATGATATACTGCACAACATGTAGATTCTATAAATTATATTCAGTTTTGATAAACACATAAAATAGCCACACTTTCATTGAAACATTCCTTGTAAAGATATAGAGATCCAAATGGATCCTTTAGCCCAACCATTACGATTGGAGACTTGTATTAGGGAATATTTAGTGATTACACACTTCTTCTGATAGTGTGACAAGACTCCTCAAGAGATGAGATTTATGTTTGATCTCTTTATAGATGTGACGAGGACTTATAATTTCATTGTTTTTATGGAATGTGTCTCCCATGTTCATGCATGGATTGAATATTTTAGGTGGATGGTATTTTTTGTATGATTTTAGGGGATGATTTTTTCCTTTTTCAGTGAGAGGAAATACCATGATGTTCAGGATGTGATTGTATGAATGAGAATATATCTGATTTCTCAAAAGTTTAATAGTATGACCCATGTATATGTATAATCATAGATAATTTAGTTTCTTACAGTGGTAAAAATATAGGACCATGTCATCCCCGAGGAGAATCCATGCATACCTCCCCATAAATGGAAAAATATTTGTATAATCATTCATCACAATACTACCCGAATAGTTATAATGAAAATCCAGATGGTGCCCATAGAGAAGCTAGAGAAGAAGGTGGAGTTTTAAGATCTCCATAGTAATGGATTCATTAGAACTAGTGTATCCCTATAGAAAACCCATGTATTCTTTAGTATGAAAGAGGATTAGAGCTTGAGGTTGTGGTTTGATTTCTTTAACCAACCAAATATTAACCTGACATAAACAGTACAATAATCAAATGATTTAATTAACACATCCGACAAATAGTCACACAAAATAAGGATTGATAGGTTTTGTGTATTAGAGACTGTTTATTTAAATAAAATATTATAGAAAATGTGAGAACATTTTTATATTATCATTCTCCTCTAGTCCATTTCTAGATACCTCACATGATATAATCTTCCTCATAACCTATGTATTCAAAACATAATAATATTGGGATCTCAAATGATCAATAAGGAAAAAAATTATTAGTGTATTAAATTATAGACATGAATGGGAATATAGGGAAGGTATAAATATCAAAATAAAAGTTCAAAATTCCTCATATTATAATCTTAGAACATGTCATAAAAACAGAATATCATAAATTTATCATTAGTAAAATAATTATTCCCTATCTCATTACAAATATCTATAATCATAAAATATTTTATCATACCATAAATGTGTTGAGAACATTAACATAATTAATAAGCATGAAAACATGTTATTTCATGAAGATCATATTGGTCATGAAATTATATAATAACATGATACAAAAATATGGGAGTGTGTAAAAATATAAAAATGGAAAATAATAACAAATTAATTCAAATATCCTCTTGGGCTTCGAATACTCTTCCTATGTATCCTTTAGATTGGGATAAAAAAATATATATAACCCTTTTTGAATTGCTTAAATCCTACCACATTCTCTTTGTGTTGGGATAAATCCTCCCATATACATATTGGATCTGTATAAATCATTATGTATACCCTTTTTCTGGTGATGATGCCTCCTGTATACCCTTTTTCATGAGATAAATCCTATAATGTACCATTCAACGTTAACAAAAACCTTTTTTATAGCCTATGTTTAATTTATAAAAATACACCAATATATTATAGTTTGATATAAGAGCCACCCATCATCATATATACATAAAATGACACATAACAGAATCAGTTTTATAACATAATAAACCCATGAAAAAATTGAGTTTCAGAAACCATCGCAAAATATTAAATTACATTGACGTAAAAAATCATATAGTATCAAACAATTACTTTTTATGAAAGGAATCATATAATAATGAAATATAAGTTATGGTAAAATCATAACTAAATGAGAGAAAAACATTTGAGGCTCTATAAATGTGAAAATAAAAAAATTATCATTAGAACTATTAAAACATAGAAGTAAAAATTACATTCAAAAATACAATTTTAAAAGGAATGAGAGGGCACCCAATTTTTTTATAAATAGTTCAAAATATAATATACATGATATTTAATAAATGTTTCAAAAAAACAAGATGTAAAAATATATATAAAAAATTACTTTTGAAAACAGTTGTTAATGATGGAAAGATGAAAGGGGATAACTATTATTGGAAAAGGAATGAAAAAAAATGAAAACTATTATATAAAAAAATAAACACTAATTATGGAAATTTGAAAATTAACATTATTATTCAAAATGGTAAGTGAAATAGTTTGAAAACGTTTATTTCCAAAAAGAATCATTAAAATTTGAAAATGAAAAAAACAATATAATTTTTTTATATGGAAAAGTGAATGTACAATGAAAAATTGTACTCTTAAAATGAATTATTAACAATTTATTATTTAAAGAGAAAAAAGTATATAAAAATAAAATTTGGAGTGGATGATAAAATGTTTTATTTCTATAGGATTCAAAATACTTATATATATTTTGAAAAAACCTTAAGGAAGACACACATCATAAAAAGATAATGAATCCTTTGCATTAAAAATAATTTAAGGGAATAAAAGGATCATCGAGGATACGAAAATGTGTTTCAAAATGTTCAATTTTTTTTAATGTAAAAAAATTGATACATAATAAAAACCATTAAATGAAATTGGAATTATTTTTATAAAAAATCAATTTTTTAAAATAATAATAAAATCATAATGGTTGAAGAAATTGGTGTGAAACATGATATTCCGAGAAAATTAGTTAGAAATTTAGCATAGAATTATTATATGGTCGAATATATCAATAATAATATATTATTGTAAATGAATATGGATTATAGCCCAAGGAAATAATTTTTGGAACAAAAATATATTTCATCCTATTTTATCATTGAATCAAAACCTCGTGAGTGGTATAACATTAAATACAACATCAAACACCCTTTTATATAGGTAGACCATGATATATAATCATAAAAATGTTTTTATTATACCATTTTAAATAAATCATTGCATATTTCATAATCCTAGCTACATGTATTCAAATTTGAGACAATGAAACCATTGTGATATATGAAAAACATTAATAAAACCCCCCCATAAAACAGAAATAATGGAATAAAAACTAAAATTCCATGAACAAAATATGACTCATTCAATGTAATATAAAATATATAGCATTCTAGTAATATAAATAATATTTTTTTTTTCTGAATATGAACTATGTCAAAATGAATGGATATTGAGGTAAAATCCAATATATTATTTTAGATTTGATTTTCATAGGTGCTTAACCTCATTAGAGGTGTATTATTTTATTTGATGTACGATAGTAATTTAAGGGAATTGGATCACTATGAGTGATTATGTGATTATATAAATGGGTAATTTTTTTGATAGTGTAAAATGGTAGAGTTTCATAGATATAATTGAATGAGAGGTGTATGGCTGAATAAGTGTATGTAATCCCCTTTTAGAATAGAGGAAATCTTCACTTTTGGAATAACACATTATATTTTAATAATTCCATGACATGGTTAAATACTAAATGGATCAGTCATTTTTATATAATTTATTGTGTGGTGTGGTTAGGCATATCATGGATCACCACAGTGTTTCATCACATGTTTTAAACAATTTATTGTGTTTTTTACATTAAATTTTTTATGTTTTTCTCTTTTACTTTTAAACTAGTTAACTAGTTTATATCTAAGTGATTTTATTTTTTAATAAACAGAAAAAATAACCCTTATTAAAATACATGGAGATTTTCTAAGTAAATTAATCATCTAATTAATATAATTCAATTTCTATATATTTTAAAATTATCTTTTAAATTAATGAAAATAATGTTTTGAAAAATGTTTTAGTATAAATACTCAATGTTGACCATTACGGATTATTAGAAAAAATTTAGGATTAATTAGAAAATATTTGAGTGTTAATATATTTATTTCTGTGTCTTTACATAAAAATATACTCTTTATTTTTTATTTTTGAAATTTTATTTGATATACTTCTTATGATATTAATAAAACATTGATTTCAAATAATTGTATTACAATTATTGTAGTAATTAACATTGATTCTTATAATCTACAATTTCTACGCAAAATTAATATCCATATTGAATAATTAAAAATTATTATATAAAATATAATAATCATTTTATCATATTAAATATATTTTTCAAAGGGAAATTATTCTAAATGTTATGGCATGTAATGTGTAAAAAACTACATTTATAAAAAGTGCATTTTTAATAATAAAATTTATGTATGGGAAAAAATATAAATTTTATCAATACTAATGAGGTTTTTAATATTATATTTGTTCACAATAGATTAATTTTACTTTAAAATAAATTCAAAAAATTAGTTTTCCAATGTGAATAATAAATTACTGAAACAAAAAAATAATTTTCATTAAATATTACATGATTATCTAAAATTATATTCATTGGTTTTATAAATGTAATATATTAATTTTCTATTTATTATCATAATTTATAAAAATATATATTCCTTATAAAAAAGTTTTCAAATAAAGTTATGTCATATAAAAGATACACAATTAAAAAATCCATATTTAATAACCATTTGAATACAATTTGAATATTTTATGAAAATATTAAATATAAATCGCTAGGTATTTTTTGAGAAATTAAAAAATTAATTCTAAATTTTCAAATATAATGTTTATGTTTTTTAATATATATTTTGAAATTAAAAAATATAAAACAAAGAAAATGTAATTCATTGATAATAACCATTTTGATATTAAATCATATAAATTATGTACCCTATGAAGGTAATTAATATTAATGGTTTACTATATCAATGATTATTATAGATTTATTAATATTGAATTGTTAATATGCTTTGGTTTCTTTACATTGTGGGTAGAAATTGAGAATACTATAAAATGTACAATGTATTTTTATGTATCCAAAATCTTTGTTCTTTACATTCCACCCTCCCACTTAAATAAATTGAATCCTCATAATTCTAGTTATTATTTTGTAATGGTATAAGATAATATATCCCCTAAAAGGACCACATTTATCTTCTAATGAGATATCCACCACATTATGCTCTATAAGACTATGAAATTAAACATCCTTTATACGAATCTAAGGATTTATTAGAGGAACACTTTTCAAAAAATAATTTCCATGATCTTCATTCAAAAAAATACTATATAAAATTATGATAAAAATAAAAGGTATTATGTTTTGTGAATATTAATGTTCAATATAATTCTTTCATCTCCATTGAAATATTCATTTCCACTTATGTTACATTGATTTCAACTATCTAATTCTTGGTTTATAGTATATCTCTCTTGGCACTTCTTTAGAAACTTTGAGTAATGATATCTTATGATTCTCATCATAATTCGATAATTTAAATGGTAAATCACTTCTTAATAATTTTTCATAAGGAGAAAACCATCAATGAAATAATTTCCCCTAGGAGTGGAAAATTATGTATGCAGTTTGGTTTCTTTGTCATGAATTTTGTGATGAATGTGTTCATACCCAAACTACCCTTTTCATGGATATTAACCATACGTACATATATTAATTACATATAAACAATGTGTAGTATCTACATAGGAATTTATTTCTAGGGAAAACCATATTCAAAACACATTAAAAAAATATCACCACATCATCTTATACATAGACCCATATCTATGGTTTTCAAAAAGGGTTTCTAATTTAATCCAAAAAATGACTTTATTAATGTCCAAAAATACTAAAAAATTACTCTGATATCTACTATAGATTCTTATGGTTATCATAACTGAAATAGTATTATTACCTCATGATTTATAGAAAAAATGTCACAAAATGATTCATTACTCAATGATTGATATGTTTAGTTTCATTAAGACAATAAAGAAAAAAATTATTTTAAAAAACATGAAAACTATTATCAATAATAATTTTTCTATACATACATTATTGATATATCAAATGATACAAAAATTCAAAAAACCATTGGAATGAAAACATAATACTTGGGTTTTATGAAATTATATATAAGGAAAAACATATAATAAGTATTTGATCATTAAAGTGAATGAGACAAAAGATAGAAATAAATAAATATTAAAAGATAAAAGGTCCTGAGGAGATAATCATAAAGCATTTTAGGTAACATGACACCTTAAAGAGATTATTTGAATAAAACATATGAACTATCACAAAACACATTCTAATAATAATAAAACATGTGATCATGATATCATATTGTGGAATAAATAAATAATAATGAAAATCATTAAACCATGTAATTTCATGAAACTTAAATGAATATTGAAATCTTAGAATAACCTGAGAAAATACATGGGAATGTGGCATTAGCAAAAGTATTATAAATTTTTAATAACCTAAATTATTGTAACATTTTAATATTGGGTTATTCTTACATTGTACACATGCAATTGGGAATAAAAACTCTTGTGTATAAATTTGTATTGGGATAAATGTTGATGATAAACATTTTCTTGGGATAAATACACAAGTGTACCATTTTCCTTGGGATCTATACTCTAATTTAACATTTTTATTTTCATAAATCCACATGTGTAACCATTACCTTCTGATAAATACCAATGCATACCCTTTTGATATGGATAAATCATATTGTATTCCATTTTTCTTGAGATAAATCATACCATATACCTTTTGTCTTGGGATAAATCCCTATGATTACATAGTAGCTTTGGATAAATCCTCCCATGTACAATTTTGGATGAGGTATAAAAATTAACCAACTAACTAGAGGGTTATATGGGACCCCCATCATCATCTATACATAAATGTGAAACTACAAAAAAATCATCAATAATTCTTAATGATCCCCGGAGAAAAAGAATTTACTTTTTAAGTATTTCAAAAAAAATAAAATAAAATAACATAAAATATTGGAATATATAAAAAAAGTCTCCTTTCATAAAAGGGTTCATCTCATAATACGATAAATGGGATGATAGAAATGTATCTTTAAGGGAGATAAAACATTGTGGGTAAATATAATTGAAAAATGACTTTTAATACTATTAAAATATTGATGTGATATTTTTTAAAAAATAATTTTATAAAGGGAAATAGATTAATTATAAGAACTTTATTATTGAGAGTTCGGAATAAAATATCCATTAAAATAAAAACATATTTCAAAAAGGAGAAGTGAAAATAGTTTAAAAAAAAATTATTTTGAAAAGAATCATTAATAATGGAAATATAAAAAATATATGAATATTTTAAAAAGGGAAGGAATAAATTTATTGAATACATTTACATAAAAAGGATTAATAAAGAAAAACTGAAAAATAAAAAATTTTATTAAAAAATGGATGTTAAATACTTAAAAAAATTACTTTGGGGAATAATTATTAATACTAAAAGCCTAAAAAGGAAAAATATTTTCAATAGATAGGGTGAATATACATTGAAAAAAAATATTTTAAAATAATTTATAATAATTGAAAATTTATGAACATGTAAATTTGTAAAATGAAAATGTGGATTATACTAATAAACCATTTATATTAAAAGGATATAAAAATCTATTGATCATTTTGAAATAACCATGTGGAAGACCAAAATCCTTACAAAGATAACAAAAAAAATTATTTAAAAATAATTTAGGTTTGAAAATGGGGAATTATCGATAAAAAGATATTGTTCTTCAAAAAACATTAATATTTTTAGAAATAAAAAAGTTAATATTGAATAAAATCCATTAAATTAAATGAGAATTTATCTTATCAAAAATGCATTTTTAAAGAAACAACTGAATAACAATATTAGAATAAATTTATGTCAAACAATATTTTAGAAGAAATATTTGTGTTAATAGGACATAATATTTTAATAGGATATAAAATATCAATCTTGAATGATTATGTTAAATTATAAGTGATAATGACCTCGTAAATTATTTGAGTCACAAAACCCCTTACACCATTTGGTACATTTTAATGAAAACCCCCTAAGAAGTATAACATTAAATAAAACATTCAATATCAAGATTTATAATCGAATCAATAGAAAAAATGATAGTTGGGTTATAATTAAGTCACAGAAAATGAAACATGTTTTATACCTTAATCATGTCTCAATGGATTAAAATTTGAGACAAATAAACTCATATCTCATAGTTGAAAATTCAATAAAAACTCTAGTAAAATTATAACATGGTAAAAAAAATCACATACCAGGAATAAAATATATATAATAAAATTCTATCTCAAATAGGTAGTATACACACCACATAAATAATAAATGGGGCATAAATAAGGACAATATATCAATGAATGTAAATTGAGGTGAACTCTATTACCTTGTTCCATATTCATTCCATGAACAGTCAAACCATTTCCCTATATTTGATCTTTTCAAGGAGGTATTATTTAAGTATAAGGGATTAGGAAAACTATGAGTGTTTAGTGTATTAATATCATCAGTGGTCGGTACTATAGAGGGTAAAATGGTAGTGTTTCATGGAGGAAATTTATGTATATGTGTATTCCTGAAAGGGTTTATATCATTCCCCTTTATAATAGAGGAAAAGGAAACATTATAAAATATACATTAAATTTTAATAATTCCTTGACACTATTACAAGAAAATGGATGAATAGATATAATATAATTCAATGTGGGGTATTGTAAGGTATATCAGGGCTCAACCAAGTGTTTCTACACATTTTCTAAATCTTATATATGGTTTATACCATTATTTTTATATAATTTACTCCTCTTCTTATAAATAGATAACAAATTTTAAACAATGTGATATTTTTCAACATTTATCATAACCAATAGAACTATATTTTTGTGTTATGAAACTAAATTAATAATCTATTTAATGTAAAAAAATTTCTGGATAATATTATATTATTTCCTAAATTAGGCCAAATAACATGTAGAAAAATTATTTTTGTTGAAAAATGACATTTTGACCACTATTGATTCTAAAATTTATTTAGTATTTATTACCAACAAAATTAGTCTTAATATATATATATTGATGTATTTATTCATTATATTTAATTCATTATTAAGGGGTATTCAATTTTATATGCTAGATATAAATTCCTTGATTTTAATAAATAGATAATTTTAAACTAATTTTTTTAGTTTTATGAATCTAATTATCTCTTGTACTTAGAATCTATTTTTTTACAAAAAAAATAATATTTCCATATTACATACTATTAAAATATTTATATCAAATATAGGATTCATTTTTCAAAATTAACTTTCCTTTTTATGGAAAATGGTCATATTTTGAGAGCAAGAGACAAATAAAAATGTTTTTTAAAGAGTATTTTTATGTATGATGAGTATTAATAAGAAAATAATATCAATTCCAATAGTTCTAATGATATTTATGTGTTCATTATTTTTAAAATATATTATATGTGATATTGAAATAAACCATAAAACCATATTTCTACATGAACATATTTAAATAATCTAAGAAGTTGATAAATATTGTTCATTAAATATTACTTGATATTAAAAAAATGATATTTGTGGGTATAAAAAAACGAATACATTAATTCTATATTTCAAATAAAATTTATAAATTTATATTTTTAATATATAATCAAATTATGACCATTCATTTCATATAAATGTGACAGTATTAGAAAAATAATTATTTTATCATTATTCACATAAAAATTGATTTCTTAAAATATCTAAAATATATCATAAACCAATTTTGTTATAATTAAATTAAATATTTATTTTATTTAGTCAAATTTTTGTTTTGAAACATATAAATATATCTATTTAAATGATGATATATAACATATAAAAAATTATCTTGTTGAAAGATCTTCACTAGAGGTAGCGGTGATGGATAGAGTTCCTATATGATTATGGCTTTAAGATAACCAAGAATCACATGAAATAGAATGTGGGGACATATAACCTCAACAAGGAGTTCTGTTCCCATTTTTTTAGTGAGGTGTCAAATTATATGTCCTCTTTTCACATATCCATATTGGAAATTGTTGTTGAAACATAACAATTTGTAAATGGTTGTTCCACATACGATTCATGAGAGCTTCTGAGAGGCACAAAATAAAGTTATTTTTTGAATGGTATTATATGAAAACATATCCACTAGAAATTATCCTCATGGATATTTTGAAGGTTGGGATAATTCCATTATTTCCAATTGAAAAATGATGATACCATCACTCTACGAGAGGATGTTAAAAGGTAGTTGTTTACATCCCCCGCAAAGTTACATCTATTAGTGTAAATGGAATAGTAGGCCCTTAGTGTCCTTTTTAGATAAAAGGGATTAATTTTTTTATTTCGATGTTTCTATCTAAATGATAAAATTTATAATAGGTTAAGGAATAACATCATGTTTTGTCGGGTTTATTCCAAACCCTTCATGTTCAATAGTACAAGTGGGGTGGTATCTCAATGGATGTCTTGATGGGACATCTATAATAAATAATATGTCACAATTATATCTAGGTGATCATGGATGGATACACCATGTAGTAACTCCTTATATAAATATGACTGTATATTTTAGTGGAGAGTGTGGGACAAATATACATGTAAGAGAATTATAAAAAAATGGAGTTCCATCTATGATCATTTTTAATTGTTATTCTTGAATCCCATAAAATTTATTGAGAGGATTTGATGAGAATTGTATGACTCATTTGATGTTGTTCAAATAATTCCACCACAAGAACTATGTACATATATACTAGACCATTAATATTTTGTAGGACATGCTTTATCCATGTGTGTGGGATTTTTTTCATCATTGAGAGGATCATCCTCTCATTTTTTATTTTTATTATAAAAAATGTTCGCACTCTACCATAGTTATGGTGCCATTATAGGATTTTCATGGGAGATCATTTATGTCACTAATGTACTAGACTGAGCTAGGATTTACTGCACTTATAGGCCCAGTGTTTGTGTGATAAATTATTTAGAATATGGATGTTATTAAGGTGGGGATGAAGACTCCCCAAATCCGTCATATTCCAATTGAGGACCGATGATAGAGGCCTTTCTAGTTTAATGAGGGAGGACATGAGTTTCTTAAGATCCCACCACATTGAGGATTATAGTTATCTATAGTTGTAAAATGATATCTATGAGATTAATTATCCATTTGTCTCTAATTTTTTATTTTGTAAATGTGGAGTACTATATAAAATTACTACTTCAGTTAAACTCGGTTCATGGGTTATTTCAAATGTCATAACTAAAGAGATATCTGAATGATATAACACACATTAATGATCGAGGTGAGCTATAAAATTATAATAGGGAAACCGTATTAGAGTACATTGTGACCAAAAAAATCTATAGGATAAGATCATTTATTAAAGATTGATTCTTTTGTTGCATGTTTGTTAATAGCATGTGAATCCTCATGAGATAAACAGGGAGTGGGAGAACCATATAAAATATCAATACAATAATCTTATATGAGAATGATTTTTCATTTAGAGACATTTATCCATAATAGTGGATATAATTTAATTATATTTTTCCATGTGACACTTTAATATTTTAGATAATATTTATGTACTTAGTCACCGGGTGAGAATGGGATTCAAGGGCCCATGGATCCTCTATATGAATATATTAATAATAATAAATTTACTATTTTATCCATAAATATCTTATTTAAAACAATTTAATATTCACTAAATGATACCCCATATGGGATTATTGAGATATTATTTAAATATGGAATAGATTTTCTATTATACAAAAGATATATGTTTTGTCAGTATTGATTCTTTTTATAGAGTGACTATGCTAGTATAAATATGGGAAAAATATTTTATTTTATTTATTTATTTTCTAATTAATGTTTAACATAGAAAAACCCCTATTTATAACTCTATTTTGAATATATATTAGGTTAAAGACACAACACTATGATAATAGAGGAGGACTTTTATAGGGTGAAGGTTTGGGTATGAATATGGATATTGTTAGAGATAATGAGGAAGATAATGAATTCTTCTGTGGTCACTCATGAGATAATATATTTTTCAAATTTATTTCTTGGACCTCACCAATGATAATGGCATAAAATCATTTTTTATTAGTTATCATTCCAATTTTGAGGTTGTTCATGTTTTTATTGGTTTAATCCTTAATATTGATTAACCCAATATGATTGTTAGTTAATTATTTTAGAAACTAGTTCATGGATTATTTTATTTATTAATGTTTGTCTTTAATTACTATAATTTTAAATTTATTAATTTTTTTCTTCCCCCCTCACTGAATTACAAATTAATTAATAAATTCCATAAAAAAACATGATCAATGTTCCTTTCAAAATTTTTTTTTTATGATTTTATGCTCTAATTCCTTTAATGATCATCATGGGTGTTTCATTGGACAGATGTATTTATTATACCCAAGTATCGAACTTTTTTATATCAAGAATTGGTATAATGTATCATTACCACTGGTCTAGAGTCTTGATTGATGGTGTGATGGAGTCTTGATGATGATGTAAAATGATTATTGTTGGATCAAATGTGTTCCTTTCACAAGTTTTATCCATTAAGAGATGTGGTGAGTGTGAGGCAATCTCTGACCAGTGGGTGATTAGAATCCATCCCCACAAATAGTCATTATCATTCAAGCATAGATTTGTAAATTTCTATCTTTTCGCATGAATGGAGTGGATGAGGTGGTGAGGCAGATAGATAGGTATGATGTCCTAGATTTCATGGAAAATCTTGATATATACATAATTTATTTTGGAATAACCCATGTTTTGTGGACCCTCATAGGTGGAAACTATTTTTTACCTATGAAAAAAGATATAACATTACAATCTGACTTGTTTAAATATCACATGATCCTAAATCTAGAGACATAGTTTTTACCCCTGGGTATATGGTAATAAAAATGGTTTGTGTACATGGGCATGATGAGAGAACACTTGAGCTAGATGAAGTATATAGGCATGAATTCGGTCTGCACATTACGTACAAAGACACATTATGGGCCCTAGGTACACAATGTGTACCCCTTACTGAGTAGTTTGGTTGCCTCTATCCAACATACACTTAGTATCAGCATAGGTGAAATCCCTTGGTACAATAATTAATGGGTGTAGTGTGATATCTAAATTTGATTATATGATGATGGATCCCCTCTATGAGTTACGTAGAGAATTTATTATTTATTCCTCCATATTGATCTGGGTGTGAACCTATATCAATATTCCCAAGGATGGGCCATGTATCAAAATTTCTATATCTATGGTGCATAATACCCATCCATTTAGTAAATTCCAAATAAGGTTAGGTATCCGCCATAGGAATTGGGCATGATCTTAAAACAATTTATCATCATCTTATGAGTTCTCTATCCTATTCTGAAATACTACGTTAGATATTTGAGACCTATTATATGATTTAATTTAGTTTTTGTGAGAATTGAGAAGTGTCCTCTTACTTGCATTTGACCTTTTAATCCTTGAGTAGAATATATAGGATTATAGTGAGGATATACATCACCTTAATACTATTTGTCTGTAGATGAGCATATCTGTGTTTTTATATTTCCTTTTAGTTGACTCAAATTATTAGTATATTTATATGAATATTCCTCTTGTATTTTTTCCATTAGAGGATTTTAATGTATCATACTTGTTCTATTTATACTCAACGTTACATGGGTTCTTCTAACATGTGTTGTGGATAATGAAGATGAAAATACTTTCAACGAATTCCGAGTTGGATCTAGAGTAGGTGGAGTTTCGTTTTGTTTTACAGACCAAAAAAAGTATATATGTGTTTCATCTCAATAAAGTTACCCTTTTTATTCTATATTTTCCTATATTTATTGTTTTTATGTTATTTTATATGACCCTTTACTTTTTCATACTATTTTCCAACTAAGATGAGGGGATTAGTTAATATGCATGCCTGAGTATGATTACTTGTTTACATTTTCTACATTATACTGGTGTATAGAGTTTTGGTCATGTGTGCATGTACTTTAGTATGATGAATACAATCTATTTAATATGAATACATGGTCATTGTAAATAGCCCATGGTCTATTTGAGATGTGCTAGGGTGTCTCACCCAGTTTACTACAAGCTAGGAAATGATTGACGGGTTAGGTATTGAATCTTTTTATGAAATATTCTAGATTATAAATTTCTTATACTGTAGATGATGATGGGGTGTGTAATATTTATCCTTGGTTAGGATTTATTATGAATAAATTAAATGGTGAGTCAGAATGTTATATTCAAATATAAAATCTTGAATGTAAATTTGGTATAAAAAATTTATTATTAAAGGGAGATTATATTTTTGGGGAAAGTGTTTTAGATAGATTAGAATAATGAATGATAATACATCACTGAATTGTATATAAGCATTGAATATTTTAATGTTAATAGATTTTATAGAATTTTTTGATGATAAAATAACGTGAAGATCATGGTCTTCGAGTGATGATGTCTATGTTAATTTTTTAGGACCACATATTGTGATTGAACTATCAAATATTTAGTTACAATATTAATGTACCCTGAACAATGTAATTGTCCACAATTTTTTAAGGTTAAATTTAGATGTATCATTCCAACATGGAGAGGGTTAGAATGAATAAAAAGGTAGTGAATATCATATTAAAACCAATGTCCACACATATATTGTGGATACATTGGTTGAATCATAATGTTAAGACCACCTCTATAAAAATATAATGTATTAGAAAATCTGTGTCCCCTAAATTTATCTATTTCAAAAAAAAAGAAATCTATTTTACTATGATTGAAAAAATAATCAACAATGGTTTTATTTTAATATAGAGAAATGATTTTAAAAATATGGTTAGATCCATAAATTCAAGATATTCCGAAAACTAATATTTAAATACATATAGTTTTAATAAATTTATTTTTAAAGAGGAATATTTTTGGAAAACAATGATTAAAAATGTGTGTATTTGATTCATAAAAAATATTTTGATAAGTATCATATATAAAATATTGGGGGTAATTTTTTTTAAATGCTATATTATGAAAAAAAAAATCCTAAAATAATAATAATATAAATATGTTCGGATCAACTTTTTCAAACATCAAGAAAAGATCACATTGATATATAAAAAAAATATTTTTTATTATTTCAGTTTGACCATTGAGTTGTTGTTGGATCCCATGATTATTATTAATAACTTATTTGTAATTATTTTAATTTTGATAATTTCTATTAAACTAAAATGTTGTTATTTGTTAACATATATATATATCTTAATAAGAAAGTATCTAATGGCATAGAAATTGATTTTTTCTTACTTTGTATTGGAATAAATATATGAAATATTTCAATATTAATGGTTTAATGAAGTTTAGATATGGAATAGAAAATTTTAATATTTCTATATAGAATATGAAAAAACCATTATGTGTTTTTATGTGTTGTAGAAGTTTAAATTTTTATATAATTGTAATGTAATACAACGGTGGCTATACGTCACCATGATGATTCAAATAGAACCTTTATTAATGCGCTACATTATTTTAAAAATTATTTCATTCATGGTCCTGAGATTCATAAGATGGATACTGAATATAGTTTCTATGTTTTATTTTTTTCAGTTATAATTAATATTGTGGTGGTGTTCATGATGAGATATTTGTTTTATAATTTTTTTTAAATGCTATGTAGACAATAATTTATTAATGGTAGT
The DNA here is from genome assembly GCA_963277665.1 of Viscum album. Classification (NCBI taxonomy): domain Eukaryota; kingdom Viridiplantae; phylum Streptophyta; class Magnoliopsida; order Santalales; family Viscaceae; genus Viscum; species Viscum album. The sequence goes on from OY728126.1 coordinate 1,572,375,883, forward strand.
TTATTTTTTGGAATCAAAATAATTTGATCAATAATATTAAATCATGACATTCTTGGACACTGTATTTTCATAATAAAAATGGATAAATATGAATCCGTAGAGATACTCATTATTAAATTTATAGGATTACATAATTGTTTATGGAAAATTATAATTTTAATAAAATTATATTGTAAATTTCTTATGGAATAAATATTTCATTCAATTATTTATATAGTATAAATTCTTCCATTAATCAACATAATGGATAAGATAATTATTGCTTAGTTTTCAACATATATATATGATTTTTATATTGTAATATGATTTTTATTATAAAAATTCTAATTATTAAATAGAAATTTATTTGAACACAAAGGGTTGATTTTGTTAATATATTATTATATGAATCTTGGTTATCAAAAAAAAGATGCGTCGTTGATTTCATATCTAAATTGATGAATATAAAAAGAGAAAATTATATATAACAAAATAACTGAATTCGTTAAATATAAATGGAAGATATTCTTATTTTTTTACAATATAAAAGATCAAATGATTTTATAAATACACAATGAAATTTATAGAAATATAGTTGAAGGGAAAAAATTAAATGGGGGTATCTATAATGATTTAAATTTATTAGTTCATTGTAATCTACTGTATTCTATGTTAATTAAAATTTTTACAAACTAGTTACATTATATATATGAAGTGGTGGTAATCCACTAACTATGTAGTTAACAAACTCTAAAATTAAATTCATGCGAAAATGCTTTATTGGACATTGTTATATTGTCACAACATTATTGAATTGTTCTTAAAAATACACTATTACCTAATCTAATAAAACATATAGTGTAAATGTGAAAAATATATTTGACCTAGATATTTCACATTGTTTGATTTGATTAAATGATTAGCCTTTCAAGATAGTATGAGAACTAATCCATTGGCCAATAAAATACAGAAAATATCTTTTTAGAACCCTCATTCAATGATTTGAACTTATTTGGTTTGAGTAAAATTTTATTATATTTTTTACCTCAATAGTTTTAAATATATTATAATATTATGATAAACAGGATAATAAATTTTTATTAATTCTTGTTTTTTAATATATAATTTCAAATTTAATTTTTTGATTTATTTTTTAATTATATTTACCTATATTAAAATGTATTAATTGCAATGATAAGTAAAAATTGTTCACTTTAATATAAAAAACATTAGTAGTAGCCACTATATGTTGGATGGCCATTATAATGGTTCCTATGATGTTTCTAGGTGGTCATTGAAAATATGTAGAATAATTGGTCCATTGGAAGACTAGATATGGAGTACATGAACATCAGTGCATTGTATTTACCACCCATAAATGATAGAAGACATTGTTATTTCTTTATCATAATGATTAGGAAAAAACATAATTTACCTTTTCAAAATGTTTAATTATTGATAGAGATTTATCTCTAATGTCTCCTCCAGCCACTATAATTCATTGATTATTTAAACTACAATTCATGATTCATTTTAATCCATTAATTAAATTTTAATCATTAATATAATAACATAAAAATATATACTATTTTTTGAAATGAGATGAGTATTTTCTTATCCAATCTAATAATATGTATCTGTTATTCCCATTTGATGGAATTGGGTATTTTTTCATTGTGGATGAACATAATATTTGGTTATGGAATAAATTATATATTAAATATGATGTATGTGACCTCCCTAAATTTAATAGTATTTAATTTATAATTTAAAATCAATATGTCATCTTTTATTTTGATTTAATAATATATGTGTTCTAAATGTGATGATAATTAAATTAATTATAATTATCATAATATTAGATGAATTATTATTTGAAAAAATATTAGATTACATATAATTATTGAATTAAAATATAATTTTACATTATAAAAGTAGTTAATGTCGTCAAAATTATAAGAATATAATTATGGGATTGATGTTTAAATTATTAACATAAATAAAAATGATATATTAGGTTCTGAACATTTATGAACTTTTCCACATGTTTTTACAATTTCTCTATTGTAGACAACTACTTAAACACTTGAAATTTGAAAATTTCTAGGATTTAATGTGATTGATATAGATTAAAATATCATGTTTTTATTTAATAATGATTTTTATAATGATTACTTAGTATATAATTCCATAGTTTTAATGATTATTTTTATATTTTTTCAATATATATATATATATAATTGTTAAATAAATTGATTTCATTTTATTTTAATAATACGAACACCCAATTTATATAAATATTTTTCTCCTAACTACATTCCTTTATTCAATATATGGATTTCATAAATATATTATTTGATATATAATAATATATTATATATAACTTATATTTAATTAAATGGTTATATGAAGTCTCTTCTATTTTATTCTTGAACAATTTTACACATACAGTAATGTTTTATAACTATATTATTATATATTGTTTTAATAACCTATTTAAACATTACGATTAATTTAAATTTATAATCATATTATTTACAGACCTGGTAACACCTCAACCCCTCTATGCTAGAGCCATTTCATTACTTGTTACATTGAAGAAACAAGATACATAGATTTTACTCTAATTACATTGGAAAATGTTACAAAGTTCATTACATATCATAAAGTAAAAAACTGCATCCATAGAAACTCAATAAATGATTTCATCTTCATAACCTATTGATGGTAAACAAATGAACGAGGTGATCTCAAATGATCAATATGGGTTACAAGTAGAGAAATTATGAACTCAAAAAATAAGAGAATCATAAACGATATGACATAATCAATATTTCATGGTGAATAAATGAAAAACTCAGGCCATTAATAAATAGAGAATGAAACTGCATCCACAGATTTTGTCATAGTAAAAACATCTTGGATTGTAATAACTGATAATTGTTAAATAGAAATTTTTATTAATTAGAGGACATGTATATATCACATGATACCGTAATACCATTAAACCAGTTTAGTTTTGTGGGTAGAAACCCATCTGATTTTTGGAAACAAACTCAAAGGGTTTGCCGCCAACTGATTTGTTTCCGGAGACATGTCGATGCATCAAGGGGGTATAGCGGGCCCAACCCACCAATGAATGTTTAAATAATTTTTTATAAATATATTTAGTACAAGTACAACATTCCTTCCCAATATCCATATATTGTAGAGAATACTAATTCATTAATATATCTATAGTTAAAATTATATTTCAAATGAACACCATATATAAAAGTGTATATGGCTTAAGACAGTACTCCTACCCATGAAACCAGAATATGGATATATAATATATTTACAATTTAAAATGAAAAATCATCTCAAATGGGAATTATATACAATTCATAAGAAATATTAGTTGCATAATACCAAGAATGTCTCAATGAAATGGAAATTGACACAAAGTCCCTTACCATATTGTAATCAATTTAATCATATGACCAAATGTCAATAATAACCAAATTAATCACATAATACCATAAATATAAATAGAATCATGTTATTATATATCAAATGTCCGTACACATATACCACATACACGAAATAAGTGGCGAACAATGGAAAGCTCACAGAAATGAAAGTGAGATGAGAAACCCCTTACCTTATACTGGAGTGTGTTATTTGTTTTTTGTAATGACCAGAATAATCAAATTTAGATTCCTTAATTAAAAATTCCAGAACCTCTTATACAATTAAATTTTTTATTAAATCCTTATTAGGATCATTCATGGACCTTTTTATTGGTTTAAGAGGATCAATTTTACTGTTTTGGATGTATTTCTTTCCTTGCTTTTCATGATCGATTTACTTGTATTAAAGAATGGAAGTTCATATGATGTATTTTTAAACATCCTGAATTGTTAATATATCATATTAATGAAATTTCAGAGATATAAATGATCTTATAATTATTTTGAGTCATATACCTTGATTTTGAATCATTAGATAAAAGTTAATTAGAAATTTTTTGATTAACTTGGTGGTTTTGTTCATAATAAACTTGTTTTGTATTATTATTTTATATTAAGAGTGTCTAAGGATTAATGAAAATTAATGCAATTAAATAAATATATTCTGATCTGGTTAAACCATAAAAATGATTTAATGACCTGAATTAAACATGGTAATGAAAATTAAGAACCTGTCATCCTTGAATGTGATAAATTAATACATCTCAGACGATGTTATCATTATTTTAGTATAAGAGGAGTGGGAAAGCGAGATGATGATGAAATATTAAATTAGCATAATATAATTCATGTTCATGTATGTTACTGAAGTAATAATATCATTTGGATGAGGGGATATGAAGAAAAAAAAGTAGAAAAAAAAGAGAACTCAAAATAGAAGAAAATTGGGAAATCTCTCAAAATAATTCGACAGCCTAATGACGCCACTTAAAATTTCATAGAAAAGTATGATGAGAGAAAGGGGGTATGGAATCACTATTACATAATATGGATAGAAAGGGGAATATAGAATGACATATCCCAATATAATCCAATTGAAAATAAATGATAAAACATAAAATGGATACTTTATGAAAAGAGAAGGGTGGTAGATTCCCTTACCTTGACGAGTAATACCCAAAACCTTAAGGTTGGGACCTTTGGGGCATGAGGAAACCTTGGGAGGATTCCTAGGGGTAAAACTACCACAGATTCGAGGATTATGGATTAGTAGTGAATGAAAATGAATGGATTATTGGGTATTTATAGTAAAAAATAGATAATTATTTACTAATTTGAAAAGACACCTCATTAGTGGTTTTTTCTAAACCATGGTATTTCCTATGGTATTTTCCCGTGGTTTTAGGAACATGGGACACCTCATGTGATATGTTTCTGTAGAAAAGTCTACAACCATTTAATATATAATTAAAACATCATTATGATGTCATTATACTACCGAAAACTAAAAACTGTATTTCTACTATTCCAAAAAAAATCATGTATTTTAGAAAAATCCCAAAAATTCACCTCTACTATTTTGATAAGTTTAGAATTCAAAAATGAACTCCATTATTTGAAAATATTTTTCAAATAAATATTAATTTATTTTTTAAATAAAATCATAGTTATTTCAAAAAACAACATTTTTAAAGGAATAATTAGTTTTATATCACATTGAAAAATTAATTAAGCTGTCATTATCTTTTTACCTTATGAAAATTTAATATTATCATTATTTACTATTAAAAAGGGTAATATTACTATTCATATTTCTATTCATAAGGGTATTTTAATATTCATCAAAAACTCAAGTTGGTTCTATCAGACTCCAAATGACTTATAGGACACAACTCAAGATGATCGTTTTTCGAAGTTGAAAACATAGGAGTGGAAAAGTTGTGTTTAATGGATAGGTTATGACTATCTCCTAAATGACCAAGTGATGTTTTAAAGGAACACATTACTTTTGGAAATATAGGCTATGAATATAATATTTTTAAGATAAGAATAACATAAAACTTTTGGGGTGTTATATTATTCCCTCCTTTGGAAATTTCATCCTCGAAATTTTATGTATAAAGCCCGCCAAAAAGATGTCGGGGGTTCTTCATTTCATCCTTAGGTTCCTGTGTTACTTCCTGCATATTCAGGTTTCTCAAAGAACCTTTAATAGACGAGTTTCCCAATTACTCAATACAACCTCTCTTGTGTCATGAATCCTGATGTGATCTTCACAATATGAAAAATCTGGTTCCAGTTCAATTTATTCATTGGTGAGTACATGCATTGGGCCTGACATGTATTTCTTCAACAGTGACACATGGAACTCAACCTGAACTCTGGGGAGGCTTAGTGGAATATCTAAATGGTAAGATATAGCTCTGATTCATTCCACTATTTCAAATAGTCCAATATACCTGGGGCTCAGTTTCCATTTCTTAGTGAAGCTTATGACACCTTTCCATGGATATACATTCCAAAAGACAGGATCACCCACATGTAATTCCAATTCCTTTCTCCAGTTGTCAGCAGAACTATTTTTTCATACTTTGGGATCCTTTAATATGGGCTTGGATTGTATTTACCTTTTTTGTGGTCACTTAAATTTTTTTTGTGCCTATGAGTTTCCTATCACCATCTTCATCCCATCAAGTTGGAGTTTGACATCTCTTTCCATATAATCTTTCATATGGAGCCATTTGAATACTATGATCGAAACATTTTTTGTAATAAAATTACACCAAAGGAAATTAATGATCCCACATACTTTGAATTTCATGAGTGGATTCTCTTATAATTTCTTCCAGAGTTTGAATAGACCTTTTAGATTGTCCATCGGATTGGGGGTGATAATCCGTACTCATTCTAAGATCAGTATTCAAAGACTTCTGGAGATGATTCCAGAATTGTGATGAATATAAGGGATCTCGATCAGACACAATTTATAGAGGTGAACCATGATGTCATAAAATATCATTAATATAATGTCTTTCCAGGAACACAAGTGATAAATCATCTCATATTGGAAAGATATGTGCTAATTTTTTGAGACGATCAACAATTATCAATATTGCATTATTACTTCTTAGTGTCCACAATAGTCCAGTGATAATGTCCATTGTAGTTTCATCCCACTTCCAACCTGGAATAGGTTGAGGTTTCAACACACCTCTAGAATGTTGTCTCTCCATCTTCACTTGTTTACAAACTAGGCACCTTGGCAAATGGTCAAAAATTTCTTCTTCATATTATCGAACCAAAAATGTTCCTCCATATCTCTATACATATATCTGATACTAGGGTGTATAGAGAAATTTGAGCTATGATTACTATCTAATAGTTCCATTTTTTTCTCAGTTATTAATGGAATGCATAATATCTTCCATAATTTTAGAACTCATTTCCCATACATGACGTCTTCCAATGTCCCATCCTTAAAATAATTAATTTTCTTGTGTGAATTTTCATCATCAGATTGAGTGCTTTTTATCTTCTCTAGTAAATATGGTTCAATAAACATTTGAAAGAGGAAATATGTTTCACCTTACTTAACAATTCCCATATGCATCTTTAGTATATCCAAGAATATAATATCTCTATCAATCCTCAATTTCTTATGAAATCCATTATCTTTCCCGCTTAATGCATCATACACATTATCTTTCCTTCTTGGGTGGTAGTTTATTGAGAAATCGTAATCATTGAGTAACTTGATCCATCTCCCTTTCCTCAGGTTGAGCAATTTTTGAGTGAAAATGTATTTCAATCTATTGTGATCTGTGTATATCTCACATTATTCCTCATAAAGATAATGTATCTATATTTTTTAGTAAAGATTATAGCTGGTAACTCAAAATCATGAGTTGGATAATTATTATCATGAGTATTCAACTATCTTGATCCATATAAAATAACATTATCATTTTTCATAAGGCCGTCACCCAACCCATTCATTGATGCATCACTGTATATTACGAATCCATCACATCTAGACGGAAGAGTCAAAATTGGAGCATTGACCAATATTTTTACAATTCTTTAAAGAATTATGTTGATTATTTCATCCACACAGACATAACTCCTTTACGTGTGATCTTGGATAATGATTTACCAAGTCATGAGAAATTATGAACGAAATTATTATAGTAACCTACTAACCCAATAAAATTGTGTGCATCAGTTATGTTTTTTTTTGGCTTGGGCCATTTCAGGATTGCAATTGTCTTCGTAAGATCAACTAGGATTCCATCTTTAGAGACAATATGGCCTAGAAAAGAAACTGATTGAATCCAGAATTTTCACTTTCTAAACATATCTTATAATTCATTTCTTTTAAGGGATTTAATAATAATCTTCAAGTGATTATCATGGTCTTTATAGAATTAGGAGTATACCAGGAGTTCATCGATTAATACCACAAAAAATTCATTATGATATTCCTTGAAAAATCAGTTCATTAATTCCATGAAAATAGACACTGCATTAGTAAGTCCAAAATGCACCACTGTAAACTCATAATACCTATACCTTGTTCAAAATGTTGTCTTTGGAAGATCTTTCTTTCTCACGCATAGCTGATGACATCTAGATCTAAGTTCAATCTTAGACAATTATTATTCTCCATTAAGTTGATAAAATAAGTCATCAATTCATGGTATATGATACTTATTCATTATTATAAAATCAGTGATTTCCCTACAATAAATTCATAGCCTCATGGATCTATCTGTATTGTTGACAAAAAGTACTGAGGCTCCCCATGGAGAAACTCTAGGTTTAATAAATCAATTTTCATTCAACTCGTATAGTTATTTCTTTATCCCCACAATCTCCACATTGGAAATTTTATAGGGGGTCATTGATATTGGTCGTGCACTATGAATTAAATCAATAGTTAACTCAACTTCATGCTCTGGATGATGTTATGGTAAATCCTTTTGAAATACATCAAAGAATTATTGAACTATATATTCATTTTCAATTTGAATATTTCATTCCTCTCTTATAGACATTGGGTTCTCTTTGTCTCTAATAATTTCATTCAATAGAGAAACTGGGGGTGGATCTAGATAAGAATCTGTTTGTGGGGATTAAGCTCTAAAAATTAGGGATTCTACACCATTTTCAACGATTTTAACTTACATATTCTTATAATAAATCATCACATTTTAATTTGACATCCTATTGATATCGAGAATTATATCTAAGTTAGTCATTGGTGTGATGATAAGGTTATCAACTAAATCATGTTAATGTTTCATGAGGGGGGAAAATCGACATGCCTTTTTTTCAAAAATAAATCTCTTAGGGGTTTTGATTGACAACTCCTTTATTAAATAAAATTGGACATGTCTGCTTTTCTAGAAAAATTGGGATGTTATAAATGAATGCGATGATCCAGAATCTAAAAAAGTAATGGATAAACTTGAGGAAATGATTAATGTACCCACAAACACATTATTAAGAACTTGAACCTCCAAGGTGGTAATCGCAAAAGCTATCCCTTGCTATCTTATCCTTTTCCAAGGTGTGTTTTTTTGGCGCTTAGGACACTCATTTCCATATTGTCCCACCTCTCTACAATTTTATCATTGGAAATCATAAAATTGTTTCTTCCCATTGCTTTCATTAGATCGATGGTCCTCTTCTCCACACTTATAGCATACTCCCGTGACTTTTAAGTATTTCTTGAGATGATTCTTTCCACATTTCTCGCATAATGGTAATTTCTACATTCCTTTATTCTTCTTTGAGGCTTCAACTTTTCTATTGTTATCAGAGTACAGCTTCTTATCTTGGTTTACCTTGAAAAAACTTTTTCTAGAAAATTCCATCTCTGTTTTGATGGCACATGATAAAATTTCATCATATGATAAAAATGTTTGAGCAACTAGTTCCCTTAGAAGACATGGCATAAGACCTTCAAAGAAATGATTGATCTTGTCTTTTGAGTCTCATACGTAATCCATGGCCTACCAAGCTAGTCTTGTGAAGGTCTCCCCATACACTATAACACTGACTTCTTCCCTTTGCTTTAATCAAAGGAATGTCTTCTTCATTTTTTTCATTGACCACGAGGAAATATTTTTCAAAGAATATTCCCTTAATATTTAACTATTCCATATCATATATGTTTTCTCCTTCCATGGTATTCTATATCAAGGACCACAATTGATCAGCGTTTCACATGAGAAAATATACAACCAGTACTACCTTTTAATTTTCATGGCATGTTAATGACATGAATATAATTTCAAGGGACATTATACACTACTTAGAAACAACTAGATTAGTATTCCACTGAAATATAGGGGCTTCTGCGGCATGAAATGATCCAAAATAGGTGTGTAATGGTTATTCGTTACAACCTGATTATTTTGTCCCAATATGGTCATGAGATGATCTTCTCCAACATTAACATTGTTGGATTTCTCAGTAGGGAAATCCACACATTTCCCATGATTATTGATTCCCCTTATTCCATTAGGATCTATTTCTACATAATGGAATACACTAAATTAGGTTATGAATCTCAAATAGAAAATAACTTAATATAGATTAAAATTCTATGCCAAACTAATCTCATGGTCATGGTTTCTCTGAGAAAAAATTTATATAAAAATACATCATAATGGAAGATAAAGAAAACGTGAATAATCCTTAGAATATCCCCTAGGAGTTTCAATTCAATGAGTGCTGGTAGGGACGTTGACGTGTACCGGGACACCCCAAGTCATGCATGTAACTTCTTTTCATAGTTTTCACACCTAGGTACATCTGTGCCAGAGCCCCATCTACCTGTTTTATACAGACATGAATTTTCTAGAACGATCCAAATAATCGATTCCTTAAAAAAAATACATGGATGTTGTTATATGTATATCCCCAAATACTACCATAGGTTATAGTTTCCTAATCTACAATTTCAAATCTAGTTTCAATGTTTTCTACTAAACTTCCTTTGATACCAACTGTAACACCCCAAACCCTCTATATCGGAGCTAGTGCCTTACTTGTTACATTGTCATGGTTAGAAGGAATGAAATCCTAAAAAACGATATGTTTTTTAGTATTGAATAAACTACATAAAAATATTTAACAAAAATTACATTGGAAGAGGTTAAAAAATTTAATTCATAGCAAAAACTAAAAAACTGCATCCGAAAAAACTCAATAAATGATCTCCTCTTCATAACCCATTGAAGGTAAAAAATATGAAAGGGGTGAGATAAAATGATCAGTAAGGGTTACAAGTAGTGGAAGAATTAATTCAATAATAATCGAATCATAAATTATAAGACATAATTAATATGACATGGTGAATAAATGAAAAACTCAACCCATTAATAAAATGAGAATGATTATCCATCCATATAATTTTTCATAGTAAAAAATTCATGGATATTAATAGATGATAATGTATTAAAATAATGATTATTAATTGGTAGTCATGTATATAGAACATGATACCATAATACCGCTAAAATGGTTTAGTTTTGTGGGTAGAAACCCGTCTTATTTTCGGAAACAAACTCAAGGTGTTTGTCGCCAACTGATTTGTATCATGAGACCAGATGATGCATCAAGGGGATACAGTGGGCCCCACCTACAACTGAAAGTCCAAATAATTTTATATAAAATGATTTAATACAATTACAATATTTATTCTCAATATCTGTATATTGTATAGATTACAGATTCATCAATATTTCCATAGTTAAAATTACGTTCCAAATAAACACCGTATGTAAAAGGTTATACAGCTTAAGACAATACACATATCCATGAAACCAAAATATGGATATATAATATATTTACAATTTCAAATGAAAAATGATCAAAAATGGGCATTATATATACTTAATAAGAAATATTAGGTGCACAATACCATGAAGGTCTCAATGAATTGGAAATTGAGACAAAGTGTCGTACCATATTGTAATCTATTGAATACTTTGACAGAAAGACAATTATCACCAAATTAATCATAAAATTCCATGAATATAAAAACAATCATGTTATTATATATAAAATTGTAGTACACATATAACACAAACTATAAATAAGTGGCTAAAAATGGAAATGTCACAAAAATGAATGTGAGATGAGAAACCCCTTACCTTATGCTCCAGTGTGTTCTTCATTTTTTTAATTACCTAAATAATAAAAATTAGCTTCATTAAATAATAATTATATAACCTCCTATACATTCAATTGATTTATTATAACCTTATTATGTTTATTCATGTCCATTTTTAACGGTTTAGGAGGCTTAATTTTAGTGTTTTTCAAGCATTTGTTTCATTGGTTTTCATGATCGGTTTACTTATATTCATGAAAGGATGTTCATTTTAAGTGTGGTAAAACATATAGAATTGTTATTATAAATTATTAATGAAATTTACAAGATATTAATTATCTTATAATGATTACAGGTTATATAACATGAGGATTAATCATTAGTTAATAGGTAATTATAAATGATTGGATTTACTTGGCAGTTTGGTTGATAATGATCTTGTTTTGTATTATTAGTTTATATTATGAGTGTGTTGAGATTAAAGAAAAATAATGTGATTAAATACATATATTTGGATCTGGTACAACCATAAAAATGGTTTCATAACCTGAATTAATCATGGTAATTAAAATTTTGAACTTGATGTCCTTGAATGTGATAAATTAATACATCTCGGACGATGTTTTAATTTTTTAATTTAAGAAGAGGTGGAATGAGGGACAATGAAAAAATACTCCAATAATTATATTAATCCAGTTCATGTAAGGTATTGTAATTATCAAAGCATTTTCATTGGGGGAGATTAGGAATGAAGTAGAAAACAAATGAACAAGTAATAGAAGAAAATTGAGAAATATCTCACGAAAATTCTGCTGCCTATCAATATCAGTGGAAATTTCATAAAATAATTTTATTAGAGAAAGGGAGTATCTCATAACTATTAAATACTATTTCTAGATAGGGGAATATTGAATGACATATCCCAACATAATCCAATAGAAAAAAAATAGAAAACATAAAATGAAATCTTTACGAAAAGAGAAGTGTGGTATATTCCATTAACATGATGAGTAATTCCCAAAAATGAAGGTTGGGACCTTGGGGTCTTGAAGACACGATGGGAGGATACATAAGGAGTTAAAAATACCATATCTTAGATTATGAAATAAATTTAAAATTTTATTGGGTAGTTATAGTTCAAAGGAGAGAATTCTTTATTAATTTAAAAAGACACCTCATTATTATTTTTTGCAAAACCATGGGCTTGTTCATGGTATTTGAAAATGGTTTTAGAAACATGGGAAACCTCATGTCATATGTTACTTTAAAAAATTCTACCAAACTTTAATATTAAATTATAACATCATTATGATGTCATTATACTACCGAAAACTAAAAACTGTATTTTCACTATTAATGAAAAATCAAGTATTTTAGAAAAATGAAAAAACATTACCCCTATCATTTTGAGACGTATATAATTAAAAAATGAACTCCATTATTTGAAAATTATTTTCTATATATAAATAATTTAATTTTAAAAAAATATCATAGTTAAATTGAAAAATAACAATTTTAAATGTATAATTAGATTTATATCACATTGAGAAATTAATCAAGATCTCATTATCTTATTACAATAAGAAAATAAAATGTAACCATTATTTACTATTCATAAGGGTAATATTACTACTCAAATTACTATTCATAAGGTTATGTTACTATTCCTAAAAAACTCAAGATGGTTCTATCAGACTCCAAAATGAGTTACTAGACACAACTCATGATGATCGTTTTCTGAAGTTCCAAACATAAAAGAGGAAAATTTATGTTCAATGTATTGGTTATGAATATATTTTATATACCAATGTTTTGTTTTAAAGGAGCATAATGATTTTTGAAATATAGTCTATGAATATAATATATTTAAGAGAGGCATATCAGAAAATGATAGGGGTGTTATTGTGTTTCATACATGTTTTAATAGTAATTTAATAATAACATATAAACTGTGAATGAAATATTATCATTTTTATTATCATTTACTATATTTTTTGCTTCATATCTTAAAATAAATTGATAAATTTATTTTTAATATTGAAATAGTAAATTATTATTCCATTGAAATATTATTTATGTTTACTTTTGTTTGACATATTCATTTTAGAAGTTTTTAACCCTAAAACATTTTACCTTTAAAAAGAAAAGTGACATTCTTATACTAAAATAACATAATTAAATATTTACAATATTCATTAACAAATATAATTTCTCATATATATTGATTTTTATTATTCTAATTTTAACATTGTGTTTTCAAAATTTATTCATTATTAATGAAATGGTACTGTTGATATAGTATTGTAACAATAATTTATAATGCTAATTGAAAGAAAAACTATTTTTCATGTATTTATTTTAATTTTAAAATTCCTTTATTTAGAAAATAAATTGTATAATATATAAATTTTTTAAATATATAAATATGTTATTTTACATTGTATAATTTTTTTCGTAAATAAAATAATTTTTAATCAGACATCACATATGAACAGGTAAATATTTAATAATTTTTTTATTTATTATGATATATAAATTTATGTGAAAGAAAAATTGCACATATTTATAAATGAAAACTGAAAAATTATTATTTAATTCAAGAGTTTCCCCATCATAATTATTTAAATGATTTTTAATACTTTTTCTAAAGGTGCTGATTTTTTTGTGTGTAATAAAAAAATATAGATTCCACTTTTGGAATATATTTTACTACCTAATAATAATCTAAATATGACATGAATTTTTTTAAAACATTTATAATTATATATTATTTATTTATTGAGTGAAATAATTAATTTAAAAACAATGAACATAATTTTCAAACATATAAATTAATAATAAAAACAGTTACAATATTTAATTTAAATAAGAACAACATTATGTGCATTTCATTATATAATATTTTTCCACGGTTACATTTTTTGGGCTTGTTGAAATGTGACTGGAACATATAATTTTTAATCAATCATTAATAATTTTCTTATAAATTAAAAAATTCATAGTTTTTATAAAAATTCATAAAATAGTCAAAACTTTATTAAAAAACCCCTCCTCCTTGAATATATAATCAAACATCCTCTACCCATTTTAAAAATAATAATAAATTTATATCCTTATCAATCATTCCATAAAATTACATTGTTAAAATCCCTTTCCATGTTCATAAGGATATTGTCTTCCCAATAGTCCATCCGTAAAATTTTTTAGACGCCTTACAAAAGAGTCAACACCAAATTAAATGTTATGGTTATCAAGTGTCTCTTTTTATTCTTATTTGATATATTTTTGATAAAAACCTTTTAATTATCATTTTATATTAAATATAGTATTTTAATTCAATGTTATTTAAATCCATTTAACTAATTATGAATGAAATATTATTCACTATATCTCATTGCACCCATTATCATAAGTCATCACTATATCAAAATCAATCACCATAATTCATGTATTTTTAATTCAAATTTCCCACTAGACATTTATGAAACATAATTAATTTTTAATGATGAATTCCAAATATTTTATTAATTAATATTTTTTTAAATATAGTATATGTTTTTCATTTTTATAATTATTTTAAACCCTTTCCAAAAAACATCATTCTCAATTGTTGTATTTATGATAAATGAACAATTCCATTTTATTTTAACCAATTAATTTTATAGATAATAGTAGAAATTATATCATTATGAAATATAAAATTAAAATGTAAATAATAATATATTTATTATTTTATAACATTCAAAATTTAATGATAATAATTATATTTAAATTAAAATTCTTATTCAATTAAACAAGTTGAAAATTAATTTCAAATAATAGTAATGTTTATTTGGAATTTGATTATAAAATATATTTGACAACTGACTTATATATGTTGAATAATGATATGATTACTATAAATGGAATTTTATAACTCTTATGAATACGTAGAATAATGATCATATACTTTTCTATTATATCAAACCAGTTATACTATACAATCATGTCATACACAAAATGAATTATGGAAAAATATTTTATAAATTTTATAAATAATTTCTGACAATAAATGAACTAATAATAATAATAATTTAATAAACTTGAATCAGTTTTTAATCTAAAAAATTAAAAAAATGGAATTTAATTATTTACTATTTTATAGGAAATATAAAATGATTCAGTTCAATAGATAGGGGAATTAATTCGAAATGCCAATGCATTATAGGAACCAGACCATGATGTTTTACATTCTCTTTTATGTCATTTCAAAAATGTACTAAAATTAGAAAATTATTGGTTTCCTTTGTTTTTGTATTTCTACACATAAATATAATATATATAAATATTCTACTTCATACATTTTTTGTAAGGGTTCCCTTCCACCCTTTTCAATGTTCTAGATCATGTTCAATATCACACTCAATTTCTCTCACACCCCCTATGTGTCATTCACATATTTTATTTCATTGTAACATATAGTTCTATAAAATTATTTTTTTGTGAATAATACTGCATTTATGGTTCCCACAATATTATTCCCTTAAAAATAAGTCAAAATTATTTTTAATGGAAACCTATATATTTATCTAATATTTTATTTCATTATTATTTTATATAAAATCATATTCTTTTCAAGATTCCATATTTGTTTAAAATTTATTTATCTAAAAGATTCTTTCAAAACCATAATAATAATAATTTATTTGTTTAAGTGTTATTTATATATCTATATTAACAATAATGTCTTCTAATTCCTCAAAAAACATTTTCAATAATAAAATTTTAATTTACCCTCCATTATTATCAATATTACATTTAAATGAAATTATTTATATTATATGTTTAAATAATAATATATTTTTATTTTTTTAAAACATACTTTTATATAGTTCCTTAAAAATAAATTTCCTTTATTGATTTCAATGTTATGTAAAATATAAATGATTTATTTATTAAAACATATTTAACTTCTCATTTTTTTATAAAATATTTTCTTCTATGACTATACTCATTCATATTTCAGCCATTTAATATTTATTATTTCAAATTTCATTGAGTAGTAACTCTTTAAAAATTGAATTTATTTTTAAATAATCATATGATTCATTATCATTGTTTCTATGAGTATGTGTTTTTTTGGAAATTGAATTTATGGGATGAATGACCAGCCACTTCATTTTTCATTCCAAATCATGAAATATGAAAAAAAGTTAACTCTTCATACAATTTCATGCCATTGTGGATACCATGCACTCTCATCTTCAAATAAATTGGAATTCCACTAAATTTATATAAAAATTACTATCATGAGAAATTGGATATTTTACCACGTGCCCTTTACACGTGAATTTGTGAATATCCAATTATTTACTATCCTTTATGAAGGGTATGAACATATAATACCCCTTTATTTATACATATTCCTATATTAATTTAACATATTTACAATGGTATTATTTTGATATATTTTTGATTTTTTTCAAAATATCATTGCACCCATATATATAGTTATATTATTTGGAGAATGGGTGGGTTTGAAGTGATATTGCTCTGAAAAGCATCAACCAAAGCACTAAATCTCATGAGATATCTCTTTTATGAGATATGAGTGTAATCCAAATACACTATGTTCAATATATCCAAGAAATATGATTTTATTTTTCTATATATATATATATTCTAGATTATTTTAAAATTAAACTTTCATATATGTTCCACATTTATAAGAAATGACAACTAATGATGTAATTCTAAATTCCTATTTCATTTCATAGTTAATCACAATTATTCTAAAATGTTTTACATTCCTTTTGGATGATATATTTTTTGCATTGATAGACTTGTATTTTGAATCCATTTTTTATTTCAATAATTTATTACGATGACCATTTTTAATAATGTCTATATGATTTACCATTATTAATTCAATATATAATTTCAGTATGGATGTAACTTGATTATAATCTATAAAAAATTCTACTAAGTACCATTGTAAATGTTTTACACCCTAGTAAACATTCAAGGTCAGTCTTTTCATATATATCATCATTTCTGAAAAACATCATAATTGTAAATGTGATTTTCAAAATAAAAAAATGGACTGATGATAAATTATTTTAAAAAATATATTAATTTGATGAGGTGATATATAAATTGTTCACAATGATTCTAAATATTTGATTTTGTGTGATGGTAAAACTTTTAGTATTTGGTAGAAAGTATGTATTTTTTCCATTGACCTTGATGTTTGTGTCTAGAGTGCTTCATTGTTAATCAAATTACATTTTAACTATTCTTTTATTTGGAATGTGAAAAATATGTTTTACATCCATTAATAATGATAACTATTACCTCTAGATTACTACGTAATTTATAACAAGAATAAATATTTTTCTCATTAGTAACCCATCTATTCGGTAATATTTTTCTTTAAAAAAATTAACTTATATAATTGTTTTCTTCTTGAAAATATTTATTAAAAAAATTCATTTGTAAAAAAATTCTCATAAATAATAATTCACATTAAATATTATTATTATTTGGAATCAAAGATAATCATAATGGTTTTATTTTAATAGTTTTATCTGAAAATTACTTAAATTAATTTAACCTATTTGATTGAAAAGTTTTTATATGTTTTAATTCTCATATAATTTTATCATATATCCACTAATTTTTATCAGTTAATTCTCAATGACAGTAATAATTTTATATAAATTATATTAAAAAATAAATGGTTCAATCTTACTTTTACATTAAAATAATATTTTATTTTTAATATATAAAATTACATAAATATAATGATGGATGTGGTATTCAAAGTGAATGTTCGGATAGAGTAAAACTATCAATATTTAAGGAAGAGTATCTTGTTTTACACAAGATAAATACTATGAACTATTTTTGGTGTTAATATTTTTACTTCTATATTTTCAACTCCATTTTTTGGAAATTAATTAAACTCTATTATTACTCACTTTACTAATCATTAATGTGAAAAAATTTATCAAATATTTTTTTGTAGAAAACATAATCTATCACTGCCCGACTTGACATCTTCCAGTCACAGTTTTTTAATTCGTATTTTTGACTTTTGGTTTCTTAATGATTAGAAAAAATTTTAAAATTAAAATAAAACTGAAATAAAATAATGTAAATTGAAAATGATATAATAATATTAATACTGATAATTTTGTTATTATAGATAATATTATTATTATTATGTTTATTATTATTATTAATTAATTAATTAATAATATTAATAATAATATTATTATTATTAAAATTATTATTCTTATATATTATAATAATTTTGTTTTTATTTTGCATTTTTGAAACCCTCAAGATCCCTCCCTTTTTTCTCCATGTGGCAACCCAACCCACTCCTTCCCCTTATATCGTGTAGCCCACATGACCCCCTCATCGGATGAGGGCCTCCAGTGCCTCCTCCTCCTTCTCTATCATGCGACCCTCATCCGACCGGTTCCTCCTCTCACAACCCACCTCCTCTCACCACCCACGTCCTCACACAACTCCTCTCCCTTGTGTTGTCCCTTTCTTGCATAGCCTCCTAGTTTGCGGCCCCCCATCGGTAGCTGACACTCCCCTCCTTTGGAACTCACTCTGATGGATATAATATTCTCGGTTGGGTACCCCTTTTTTTAGGTTTACCATGATTTAGTGGGTTGTGTATATTTGGTCTAACCATAATGTTATCAGGGTTTCTCATTTTATCAATACTAGTTATTTAGGGTTTCTTGGGTTCTTTTGAGACCTATTATAATCACTAAATTCATGTTTAATGGGTTTTACATGGTTCTGAGGTTAGGATTCTTTAATTTTTTCATTGTTGTTTAATTTTAATTTAAGGGTTCTATGATTTTTGAGATGTTGGAAATTTATATTGGGGTACGAATGAGTTTTGAGAAGGGTTGGGATATGAAATTGATTGTAAAAGGGGTTTTTCATGTGAGGTTTCTGTGTTATGAAGTGAGGCATTTTGGTATACCTATGATATTTTTTATAAATTAAGAAATTGTTTATTTATGTGGTCTTCAGAATGTGAAACATTGTTGAAGGGTTTTATGGGGTTTTTTTGTAGGTTCAAGATGTGTTTTTTGGGTTTTTTGAGGTGTGTGTATTTTTAAATGGATATTTTCAATGGAAAATGAATCATTTGACCTTATTATCCATGTTGTGTGTCTTGTGTATATATTTTGGAATATTTTTACAATGGTAAGATATTTTTAAAAATGTATTCAATGATTGAGTATGTTTGAAAAGGGGCTAGGCCCATTGTCATTGCTGGTTTGGTGTAGTTCTTGTTTTATGTATTAAATTGGAATTCTTACATATGATAAGCTTTTTATGAGACACATTTTACCCTTTTTCTTATTTAAATGTTGGGTAATGGGTCATGGACTAATTTGGTTTTAATTGGATGAAAATGGTATCTTAAAAAATGGAATTTGGTTTTAAATTGAGGTGCGAATTCAAATGATTTCAAAATGGTGTTTTCAATTTTATTTATAATGGTGATTATAATTGTGTGAGTTTCTCACCCTTTAGGGAATTCCCAGATTGTTTTTTTGATGTGACATTTATTTACCCTCATTAAACCCTATTGTTGTATAGTAGGTTTATGTTCATGTGATTGGTGCTTGTGTTATTGGTCTCTTCTAATTGTGCTTTTGGGAGACTTTTATTTATTAAAGGATAGAGTTATTTATAAATTAATTAATTGAAACCATAGATTTTATTTTTATTCATTTTATTGATATCTTGTGGTTTAGGGATGTGGGAATGGTCCTATAAGACCAATTCTTTTGGATTCCGTTAACCATCGCCGAAGGTGAGGCAGTTCTGGATGTTTTGGTTCCTCAAATCAATATGAGGTATGAATTTTATGATCTTGTTTGGTATCACACCATCTAAATTTGGATCATTATTTGTTTGAAGGATGGTATAATTTTTGGTGTAGTTTGTTGAACTCTACTTTGCGGTTTCAGGTTGCCGGGTCTAAGGTGACTCACCTATGTGTTTATATGTAAGAATATATGTATAAGTGGGCTCCCCTATTAATTGTATAATAATCTATGGCAGTGAATTTACATGTATGGGTCTTGGTTTTCTAATGTATATGTATGAAAACTCATACATACGTGATTGGCTACTGGTATATGCATATATGAACATATATATATATATATATATATATATATATATATATGGATCCCCTTGAACATGTTCATGGCCATGCAGATGTGGGCATAGGGTCTTGGTGTCATTACATTTATTTGAAGGTGCATATGCTAAGTAGGGGAGAAACAACTTTTAGTTACAAAGATCCATGGAAATAATGTATTGTTTTTTCCACCTTGAAGTAGGTTCTCTATTCCTTGATCTTTAATTTGAACTTCTAGTTTTGATTAGTGTTATTTTAAAATGTATATATACTTCATTAATATAAAATGTATATGATATATATGTATATATATATATATGAATGATTTAGGTTCTTTAAAAGTGGTTTCCTAGATGTTTTTAAGGAGAAACATGTATTTTCAATGATGTACAGCCTTCCAGTATATTATTTTTATAAAAGTATAACGAAATGTTGATTTTCATAAAAGGACTACCACAATATAAGAATGGTTTTGAGATTGTTTTAAATAAGTGCTGATTTGGTTATTCCTGTGAGTTTTTAAATGATTTTTGGAACTTAATGGTGTTTAGAAATATTTTTTTCTAAAGTTTTAAGAATCGTCAAAAGGAAATGATGCCCCTTTGGAACTTTGAGAATGATTTGTGAAAGTAGAAAACAACTATTGAGGTGTTTCCCCTAGTTTGGGAAAAGTGATAAAAGTGTTAATATGTGATTTATTATATGTGAATACTATTGAGTCTTATGAATTGTGTGATGTTAAAGTGGGGGAATGCTCTTGAGGAGGGATAATGGTGGTGATAGGTTGGATGGTTTATGGATAAAGAAATAGTTTTGTGTATATATGTTCCCTTTATAAAACCTCACCACTGTTTGAGACAGGGAACATGGGTTACCCAGGTATCTAGTAGGGAGGACTAGGACTGGTAAACTAGAAGATACCAAAGTGGTACATCTCAGTTTCCCCTAGCATGATTGACGATTAAAACTTTATCTTAACATAATAATGATTGACTAGAGACCACTAGGTTATGTGTGTATTCCCTACTAGTGGATCATGCATGAGAACATAGTTTTTTATTGTGGTTATGCCACGTTTCACTAAGGATTGATTATACTAGGTCCCCATATAATACTACTTGTTTATGAATTTCTCATAGTGCTTGTGATATGATTTTTAAATCAGTTATTTCATTCTTGTTCAATATTTTGTGAAAACCAATTTTTTTTAATATAAATTGGGTTTCATTCTTTTTGAAATGTTAAAGCATTCTTGGAATCTATTTCAAAAATGCAGTGGAATATAAATTCATTCCATAAAAATGAAATCTTTTGAATTGAATTTGAATAGAATAAAAGTCATTATTTTATTATGTTTTAATTTTAAACTAGCATGATATGGTTTCTTTGTTAAGGAAATAGCAGAGGGAATTGTTTTAATCATCTTATCCTACTAAGCATCTCAATGATCACACATACATAATTTATTTTCCAGTTTTAGATTCCTCTATTATTGGATCGCTCATGGAGTAAGTGTAGTTTATGTTTTGTGGTAACCCATAAGGCCCCCTAAGGTATGTCACGTTGTTACATTTATTCATTTTCTCTGATACAGTTTTTTCAGGTTATTTTCTTTTTATTTATCTATTTTTTCATTTTATACTTATTTATTTGTATTTATTATGGGGCAAAACATTCTAAACATTTTTACTTTTATTCCTGATGTCACGACCCCCTCCCCACAAACTGTACCCCTCCTAGGTCGGCAATGTGGGATGGGGGATAATGACCTACGAGTCCTGCCTCCAGTAGGCCCCGAGTTTGCGACTAGCACCGAGGGTATAGTAAACACACAAATGGGAGGCAATACACACTAAGAGAACAAAAGCAGAAGAGAGAGATAAAATAGAAACCAATCAACTCCAACTCAGAACTGTAATATAAAAGAAACCCAAGTACACACATGAAATTTCATGCAACAGTAATAAAACTGGAAGGGAAAAACTAAAAGTTACCAAAAGAAAGTAAAATTGTAGCAACCACAAGCCCTAATAGCTCATGTAACCCCAAGCTAGTAGAAACCCACTTGATCTCCAACCTCCTCTAAGTGACCTAAAAACAGTTTATATATACATTGGGTGAGTATAACAGTATACTCAGTAGTATCCTCTCCGAAGCCTCTCGTGCAAGAGAAATGAAATCATACTAAAGAACAGTGAACAACATGTAAAACTAACTCGTCACCTAAACAGTTATACTAAGTTCCTAACCTCACCATGGCTACACTCACCAAGTAACGCATACAAGAATATATCATATAATAAATAATATCAAGGGTACACTGCTACTAATTACCCACTGGTTTTCCTCTTTCCCCAACATCGCACGTCTAAGCATCTCTCTCCAAAAAAGTGTTGCCCGCAAACACATCGGTGATGCACCACAATCTGCACCTCATACACCACAAAGGCTTGCCCATAGACACATGGGCAAAGAAACACACCATCCTCACAACCAAAAGTAACTAGGTAGTTTCTGGGAGCCACCACAGCTCGCATAACGTGTATCATACATCAGGTATTATACCTCATTCCATTACAACCCATACACCGAGTAAGGATCTTCAACCCATCGCAGCCTATAAATGATACACCTATAGTAGTCGATAGGATACTATATCCAAAATATATGTGTGTCAATAACCACAAACCATTACGGCCCTCTACACACATATAAGGGTAAAACTAAAAAATGTGCCTATCAGCACAAGTAACTACCAAGAGAAGAGAGCGGGGCCAAAGGGGGTAGTCAGCCATTCATCCTCCCACCAGAATGTTTGGGAAAACGCCCCCAGGGATCAAGAAACCCTAGGGTGTCAGTTGCCCTTACTGACAGGGTCGAGTAGAATATAGAAACACAAAAATTACATGATATATCATATCTCACAACCACACTATGGGAATTACCTTATCTTAAACACAATTGCTGCTAATGTCTCTCAGACTCCGAGATGCTACTTCTAAGACTAGGTATCATATAAGCACACTACCATTTAAAGAGATTTATTAGATTATATCATTCCCTTTTTATCAGTTCCCCTTTACATTAATTAATTCTTTAACATTAAATAACCATGAACAATCCCACAGTAAGTTCCATTAGCATCACACGCAAAGTCAATTGTCCCTTTAATATTACAAATTCAGCATTATGTTCCAGCGAACTACAATCCCATGAGTTAACACCATTTATTCAAATATTCATTACATAATTACATTCCCATATTTCCAAGCATTCTAGAAAATCATCCAATGATACTAACACAAAGGGGTTCAACACGGTGAGTAGATGTAATACTCGTCGAGTCTTAGCCACTTATAGAAAGAGCATATACCCATCCTTCCTTGATAATCTAAACATGGAAAGCACATGGAATAACCCACGTGTCTTCGCCTCTTTTAGAATAAGGGTATGTAAGAACAACTACCTTGCGAAGTGGGGAAATGAAAAGAAGATAAACAACCAAATAAACTCATCAAGCATCCAACAATTACATCCATCCCATTCCATCATCCCTAGTGTCCTCCCCAACACCCACATGGATAAACTAATGCATCTCGCCACTCTAGGAGTCATCTCCTACCACAACCAAAAGTCTCCATGCTTCCACATATCACAACAGCCATCCAGGCTCACATCATAGCACAAGCAACAGGAAAACAAAGTTCACAAAAATGGGCTCTTGGCCCTTTAACAATCAATAGGGTAACTCAGAACCCTATTAGAAATTATCAAACAAGAGGTTCTTTAATCAATCTTGAATTAATAGATTTATTAAATGTAGGTTCCAAATTCGGGAAACCTAATCAGTAAGATATCACAAATAAATAATCATGTTTACTGCACTAATTTGATTAACATCAAATTACAAAAAGAACCACATTAGTTTTTAAGCCTCTTTATCATTAGGCAAAAATTATTAATTTATCCTGGTTTATAATCATTACTGATTTCCATCATGAACAAACAGTCAAACAAAGCGATCATAGATATCACGCTATCTAGCAAAACAAGAGGCAATAACATACGATAGATATCAATTAATTTATCCAGTTCAAATATTTATTATGTCAATTCCATTGTGATCCACTGGGATAAAACATGCTAATGATACAGTTCCATGTAGAATATAAGAGAAGCAACAAATCCAATACCTCCAACAGTTCCTCGTGTTCTTTATCCACACAACAGGTCACGATCCTCCTCTTCCACCAACTGCATCCACACAAGGATGCCACAGAACGACCACACCAAACAACTCCCATTAGAATCCTGGAGATTATGTTCTATAATATGGAAAAGAGAAATAAGAGAAGATGAACCCCAAAAAAAGGACGATACGACATACCTTATATCGAAGATTGATCGATACAACTTGGTTGTATCCAAATAGAGAAAAACCAGTCCTAGGAGTAATGTTTTATTGTGAAACTCATACAAAAAGGATTGAAATGTTTTAGCGTCTCATAGCCGATAAAAAATAGGAAGAACAAGGGAGGATGATGTCTTGTCCCTTTTTGATGATTTAATGGGGCGACGGTTTAAGATACTTTAATTCCCCATTAAAAGTGGATCGCATTAACCCACGTGGTTTGACCAAGTAAAAACATCCCGCTCCATAGGAATAATTAATTTAGGTGTTATGGCCTTTGAATTGGCCTTAGAGTCCTTAAAATAAGGCTTTTAATGCATTTTACATCAAATGAAATGTCAAATGGGAGAATCTGTTGGAAGCTAGAAACACTGCTCACATATTTGAAATTTGGAAAAAGTGACAACTTCTAGAACCTCAGTGATCTGGAAACACTATTTATAAACTCTAAATTTGGCAAAGGATATAACTTTTAGAACCACACTGATCTGGAAATACTATTCATGAGCACGAAATTCGGCAAAGAAGATAACAATTACAAACTCACTGATCTGGAAACACTATTCATGAACTCAAAATTTAGAAAAGGATATAACTTTTAGAACCTCACTAATCTAGAAACACTATTCATTAACTCTTAATTTGGCAATGGAGATAACTATTAGAACCACACTGATATGTACACACTATTCATGAACTTGAAATTTGGAAATGGAGATAACTGTTAGAACCTCACTCATTTGGAAACACTATTCATGAACTCGAAATTTGGCAAAGGAGATAACTGTTAGAACCTCACTGATATAGAAACACTGTTCAAAGAACTCGAAATTGGGAAAAGTGTTGGGGGTAAGTCACCTATACCTCCCAGAACACCTCAAAACCTATAATTCAACAATGGAATGGACTAGAGAGGTCCGGGCCATTACATCAGATACCCCTCAAAACATTCTCGTCCTAAAGAACTCAAAACCAACCTGAAGAGACAAAAAAAGAAACAAGGTCCAAACAACCACCCATCGAGATAGCTCTCAAAAGAGAGCAAGCCACAAAAGGAACAAAAGATATTCATAAATAAAACACGAAAGGTCTAACCACGAAGGGAACATCCTTACATGAAAAGTGTTAAACATCAAACAAATATGGGTACTGAGCACATATCTGTGACTCACATTCCCATGTACTATCTTCCAGGCCACCGTGTCTTCACAAGACACGAACTAAGGGGATAGAATTCCCATGAAACACCTTCTACTTGCGGTCTTGGATCTCCATAGGTCGCTCCTTGAAGGTTGCATCATCATCAACATCAATCTCACCCCAATCGATAACGTCAGAGTCATCATGAAGATAACGACAGAGCTGGTATACATGGAAAAAATCATGTATCTGACTCATCTATGGTGGATTTGCTACTCGATACACCATAACTCCAACATGAGCTAACACCTAGAAAGTCCAAATAAACCGGGGAGAAAGCTTACTTCCACGACCAAACTTTTACTGCCCACGACGGGGAGTCACCTTCAGAAACACATGATCCCCAACATTAAACTCTAAGGGTCTCCTCCTTCGATCAACAAATTATTTCTGACAATCTTGCGATGTCTTCAACCTCTCATGAATCACCTGAACCTTCTCTGTTGTATTCTGCACTAGTTACGGTCTGAGAATTGCCGACTCTCCGACCCCAGTCCAGCACAACGGAGAACGAAAAGGCCGGCCATACAAGGCATCCAATGGCGCCATACCAATGGTGGAGTGAAAACTATTATTTTAAATGAACTCCACCAAGGGTAATTTACTCATCCATGAACCTCCAAAATCCAGAACACAAGAGTGTTACATGTCTTCAAGAGTCTAGATGGTTCGCTCTGTCTGACCATTCGTTTGAGGATGAAAAGCAGTGCTAAGGCATAGTTGAGAACCAAAAGCATGTTGGAGACCTCTCCACACCCTAGAGGTAAAATGAGGATCTCATTCAGAAATGATCATCCTATGGACCCCATGAAGTCTCACCACCTCCTCTAGATTTTTCCTCGACAAAAATTCCACTGTGCTCGACTCCTTGATCACTATGAAGTGGCCCGATTTTGTTAAACGATCCACTACCTCCCAAATAGAATCATTTACTCTAGGAGCTTGAGGTAAACCTGTAACAATGTCCGTTGAGATGTCCCCCCACTTCCACTGAGGAATCTATAATGGCTGGAGAAGACCACCAGGAACAGGGTGTTCCGCCTTCACCTTCTGGAAGACTAAACATCAAGACACAAACTTCGCAACCGCATGCTTCAGCCCAGGCCACCAAAACTGACTCCTCAAGGATCTATACATCTTTGTCAAACCAGGATGTACAACTAAAGGAGAACTGTGGAACTATCTAAGAACCATCTCAAGCATCTCTAAGAGAACAAAAATCCTTCCATGATACAACACTCAGTGTTATTCGACCTTCGACCAACCCTCAGGGGCCTCACCACAAACAACTCAGTCTCTCCAAATATCCACCTCTAGATCTCCCAAATGGGACTCTTCCACCTTCTTCACTAGGGATGACTGTACCATCATCTGAAAAAGACAACCTCTACCCCTAACTTCTCCCATATCAAGATGTAATGCTGACAGTTCTTCCATTACTCTCCATGAATCACCAGATTCATGCACAACATCACTACATGATTTTCGGCTCAGTGCATCAGCTACAACATTCCCTTTTGTAGGTGTATATGTTATTTCAAAGTCGTATTCTTGTAAGAACTACATCCACCGATGCTGTTGTAAGTTAAAGTCATGCTGGGAGAAAACATACCTCAAACTCTTTTGATCGGTGAAAACCACAAAGCGCTCACCAATGAGTTAATGTCTCCACAACTTTAGCACAAAAACCACTGCTTCCAACTCAAGATCATGGGCAGAAAAGTTTTATTCATGGGGAAGTAACTAATGAGATCCATAAGAAACAACTGACCTCTACTGCCTGAGGACACACCCTAAACCTAGATGCGAAGCGTCGCATAAAACATCAAACTGAACAGCCTCGGCTGGATGTCAAAGAATTGGAGCACTTACTAACTTCTCATTTAGATACTCGAAAGCTGTCTGACACTGATTAGTCCATATGAATGCTTGATCGTTCATGGTCAAAGTTGTTAGAGGAGTCACAACTTGAGATAAATTGGCTACGAACCTTCTGTAGTAGCTTGAGAGACCATGGAAACTTCGCACCTCTGAAACTGTCTTGGGGGATGCCCAAGACACAAGTGCTTCTATCATCAATGGATCCACAACTACTCCTTGTTGGGACACAACATTCCCCAAGAAATGGAAATCTTGAACCCAAAACTCACACTTCAATAACTTTCCAAACATTTGATGTTTACGAAGAACTCCCAAACAGCATGTAGATACTCTGCATGCTCCTCTTCAGATGTTGGGTACACAAGGATGTCATTGATGAAAACCACCACAAACTTGTCCAGAAACTCACGGAACACCACATTCACCAATCCCATGAATACAGATGGATAATTATTCCTGAAAAATGGAATTACAATGAACTCATAATGCCCAAGATGACTAAGGAAAGGAGTCTTTGAGACATCCTCATCCTTTACACGGATTTTATGATGTCCCGACCGCTATTTGATATTTGAGAACCCACTTTCACCCTTCAGTTGATCGAATAAATCATCAATTTGCAGAAGAGGATAGAAATTCATTATTTTCACTTTGTATAAGCGATGATAATCGACACACAACTGAAAACTGTCATCGGCCTTCGTCACAAACAAAACGGGTGCACCCCATGGTGACACACTTGGCCGAACAAAACCGCACTACAACAGACCATCAAGCTATATACATATCTCTCATAACTCGGAAGGGTACATCCAATATGGAGACCTAGATATAGGATACGCTCATAGATGTATCTCGAATTTGAACTCGATCTCTCGTAGAAGGGGTAATGCTACAACTTCTTCTGGAGAGACATCAGGGTACTCCTCTACAACCCTAGGAAACACAAACTGCTGAACATATGAAGAACTCAACATCAACTCTTCCATCTTGGATGATAAGGATGGAACATGCCTTTGACCCATCTGAGGGTCTCACACACTAACAAACACCACTTTCTCTCTATCTGCACCAATGAAGACGACCGTTTTCCTGAAGCAATGAACGATAGCCTACACTGAATACAACCAATCTATGTTGAAGGTGACATCATATGGTTGTATACGTAAACATAGGAAATATCCCCAAGAGTGGTGTTTTCCCAACACTAGCTCATAGTCTTTACATACTTTAAACAAGTCAGATCGACCTCCAACTGGCGTAGTCAACACCAAGGGCACTGGATGCCTTTCTACCTCAAGTCCCAATGCCTAGAAAAGGGTAGGTGATATGAAAGAGTGTGTCACTCCTAAATCAAACAAGGCATACACCAAGGTAGAAAACATGATAAGGGTTCCTAGAACAACATCTAGCTCACCTGTAGTGGGTAACGCTAGAGCATGAAGCCGACCACAACCTCCTTTATGGCAACTCTAACCCTGATGGCGACCAACTCCATGGCTGCGCTCTGCTCTCTGAGGACGAGGAGCTTCAGGGGGCTCCCCTCTGCCCGCCCCATCTAGCATATTCTGATCTAAAGCTGGTGAAACTGGCTGCTGCTACCTCATCTGGAACTACCTCAACGGAGGAACCAGGAGTGTAGTGCCTGGCGCATGATGGCTGCTCTGAAAGGTTGTGTACTCCCACTACGGATGACCATGACCACCATAAGAAAAACAAGCTCCAGATCCATTGGCATAGGCCTAAGAGTTGCTGCCAATAGAGAAATGAGATGTGAATAGAAAGGACCTACCACCGGGTGAACGGAAACTCTTCTACCCTAAAAACCGAGAACCCCAGACCACAGATCTGCTTCGTGAGGAATCATGATGATTCCCCTATCATGATGATCCGGTCCTGGCCAAAGTCTTTTCGACAACCTCTGCCCTCACCCACACCTCAAGATTTGTTTTTAGCATAAAAGGGGTGACGTAGAACTAGATATCTATATGCAAAGACTCCTCCAAATGCCTCTCCCTAGCCTTCTCATATGGAACTAGGTCTAAGGAATATTGTAAAGGGTTCTTGAAACGGATTACAAACTCTCGAAAACTGGAGCACTCTTATCAAAGGGTAATAAGCTCCCGACGACTGGACGCCTTCGCAGTCGAAGAAAGAAAATTGACTCTAAACCTATCTCAGAACTCCTCCCATGAGATCGCTTACTCCTCACGATCCCCAAGGAACAAGAACCACCCCTGCATCACAGATCCATGCAACATTGTCACAACCAAGGACACCCAGTGCTCTTTATGAGCACGAATCGAACTGAAGCTGATCTCTACCTCCTTTAACCAGCCTTTTGTGACTGAATCTGAAACAGAGCCCTCATACTTCTGCAGACTCTGTCGCTAAAACTCTCAGAGTGTCTTCCTCTAAGTGTCATCATCATCAACCTCTACCCTGCGAAATTTTACTGGAACATCCTGCTAGACATTTTTTGCGTAACCCTGGCGAAGAAATCGACCTGGATCCATACATGTAAAATAAAAAACCTTTAGAGATCCTAAGCCTGAAATATGGTAGACTAAAGATTAATTAATTTATTGTTTTCATTCATTCATTTTTGGTTAACCTATCCCAAGGTCTACCCATTAAAACACAGGAACAAGAAGAATGATGCATGATCCTTTACAAGGTCTCTACCCTGTAACTAGTATCTCCTTGTTTAGTAGCCATTATAAACTTAAAGGTCCGTACATCAGATCATAGGGGGACCTAAACACCTATGTCTTAGATGGTATCCATTTTTTACTCACTTTCTAAGCATGAATATCACAGTTTCCCTACCAACCCATGCAACCCCACCTGTGCCTAAATCCATACTTCATCCTATCCCTCAACCAGACCTCTAATACCAATTTGTCATGACTCACTCCCCACAATGTGTACCCCTCCTGGGCCGACAATGTGGGAAGGTAGATAATGACTCCCCAGTCCCGCCTCTAGTAGGCCTCGTGTTGGCGACTAGAACCAAGGGTATATTAAACACACAAATGGGAGGCATTACCCTCTAAGAGAACACAAATGGAAGAGAGAGATAAGATAAACACTGAGAAATTCCAACTCAGAACTTGAAAATAAAAGAATCCCAATTAATAATATGAAATGTCAAGAAAAAGTAATACAACTGGAAGGGAAAAACTACAAGTACCAAAAAAAGTAAAACGGTAGCAACCACAAGCCCAAACAACTCTTGCAACCCCAAGCTAGTAGAAACCAGCTTGATCTCTAACCTTCTCTAAGTGACCTGAAAAAAAGTTTATATATACATAGGGTGATTATAACAGTATACTCAGTAGGATCCTCTCTGAATCCTCTCAGGAAAAAGTATAGAAAGCATGCTAAATCATAGTGAACAAAAAGTGAAACTAACTCTTCACCTAAAAAGGTATACTAAGTTCCAAACCTCACCATGGCCACTCTAACCAAGTAACGTATACAAGAATATATCATATAAAAAATAATATGAAGGTTACCCCACTACTACTTCCCCTCTGGTTTGCCGCTTTACCCCAACGTCGCATGTCCTAAGCATCTCTCTTCAAAAAGGCTTTCAAGCAGACACCTGGGCGAAGCACCACAATCTGTACCTCTACACCACAAATTCTTGCCCACAGACACCTGGGAGAAGCACCTCACCATCCTGACAACCAAAAGTAACAAGGTAGTTTCTGGGAGCCACCACATCTTGCATAACGTGTATCATACATCAAGTATTATACCACATTCCATTACAGCCCAAACTCCGAGTAAGGATCTTCAAGCCATCGCAGCCTATACACGTTGCACCTATAGTAGTCCATAGGATACTATATCCAGAATATATGTGTGTGAATAACCACAAGACATTACCGCCCTCTACACACATATACGGGGAAAACCAACCAATGTGCCTATCAGCACAAGTAACTACAAAGAGAAGAGAGCGGGGCCAAAGGGGGTAGTCCGCCATTCATCCTCCCACCAGAATGTTGGGGAAATCACCCCCAGGGATCAAAATCCCTGGGGTGTTAGTTGAACTTACTGATAGGGTGGAGTAGCATATAGAAACACAAAAACTATAGGATATATCATATCTCACAACCACACTATGGGCATTACCTTTTCTTAAACACAATTGCAGCTAATGTCTCTCAGACTTCAGGCTGCTACTTCTATGACTAGGTATCATATAAGCATAGTACCATTTAAAGAGATTTATTAGATTATATCATCCCATTTTTATCAGTTCCACTACACGTTAATTAATTCTTTAACATTAATTAACCACGAACAATCCAACATTAAGTTCCATTAGCATCTCAATCAAAGTCAATTGTCCCTTTAAAATTACAAATTCATCATTATTTTCCAGCGAACTCAAACCCCATGAGTTAACACCATTTATTACAATATTCATTATAGAATTACTTTCCCATATTCCCAGGCATTCTAGAAATACATCCAATGCCAATAACACAAAGGGGCTCAACACGGTGAGTATATGTACTACCCATCGAGTCTTTGCCGATTATAGCAAGAGCATATGCCCATCCTTCCTTGAGAATCTAAACATGGAAAGCATGTGGCATACCCCACGTGTCTTCGTCTATTTCAGAATTAGGGTAAGTAAGACCAGCTGCCTTGAGAAGTGGGGAAAAGTAAAGAAGATAAACAACCAAATAGAATCAGCAAGCATCCAACAATCACATCCATCCCATTCCATTATCCCTGGTGTCCTCCCCAACAACCACATGCATAAACTGATGCGTCTCGCCATTCTAGGCGTCATCTGCTACCACAAAAAAAAGTCCCCATTCCTCCACATATCATAATAGCCATCCGGGCTCACATCACAGCACATGCAGTAGGGAAAAAACATCACATCAATGGGCTCCTGGCCCTTTAACAATCAATATGGTAACTCAGAACCCTTTTAGAAATTATCAAACAAGCGGTTCTTTAATTAATCTTGAATTAACAGATTTATTAAACATAGGTTCCAAATTCGGGAAACCTAATAATTAAGCTATCACAAATAAATAATCATGCTTACTGCACTAATTTGATTAGCATCAAATTACATCAAGAATGAGATTATTTTTTAAGCCACTTTATCTTAAGCCAACAATTGTTAATTTATCTCAGTTTATAGTCTTTATCGATTTCCATAAAGAACAAACAATAAAAAAAAGCATGCATAGATATCACTATATCTATCAAAACAAGAGGCAATAACATGCGATACATATCAATTTATTTATCCAGTTAAATTATTTATTATGTCAATTCTATTGTGATTCACTAGGATAAAACATGATAACGATACAGTTGCACATAAAATAAAAGATATGCAACAAATCCCCTACCTCAAACAGTTCCTCACGTTATTTATCCACACAACGGGTTATGATCCTCCTCTCGCGCCAACTGCATCCACCCGAGGATTCCACGGAACGACTACACCGTCCAAACCCCAAGAAAACCCCATTAGAAGCATGCAGATTACATTCTATAATATAGAAAGGTGATATAAGAGAAGATGAACCCCAAAAGAACGACGATACAACATACCTTATATCGAAGATTGATCGATATAGCTTGGTTGTATCCAAAAAGAGAAGAACCAATCATAGGAGTAAAGCTTGATTGTGAAACTCCTACGAAAGGATTGAAAGGTTCTAGCACCTCATAGCTGATAAAAAAGAGGAATAACAAGGGAGGATGATATCTTGTCCCTTTTAGAATATTTAATGGGGAGACGCTTTAAGATACACTTAATTCCCCATTAAAAGTGGATCTCATTAACCCACGTGGTTTGACCAAGTAAAAACATCCCGATCCATAGGAATAATTATTTTTGGTGTTATGGCCTTCGAATTGGCGTTAGAGTCCTTAAAACAAGGATTTAAATGCATTTTACGTCAAAGTAAATGTCAAAGGAGAAAAACTATTGGATGATGGAAACACTACTCACATATTCGAAATTTATTAAAGGTGATGACTATTAGAACCTCACTGATCTGGAAACACTATTCAGGAACTCGAAATTTGGCAAAGGAGATAACTGTTAGAACCGCACTGATTTGGAAACACTATTCATGAACTCGAAATTTGGCAAAGCAGATAACTGTTAGAACCTCACTGATCAGGAAACACTATTCATGAACTCGAAATTTGGTAAAGGAGATAACTGTTAGAACTTCACTAATCTAGAAACACTATTCATGAACTCGAAATTTGGCAAAAGAGATAACTGTTAGAACCTCACTGATCTGGAAACACTATTCATGAACTCGGAATTTGAAAAAAAAAAGATAACTTTCAGAACCTCACTGATCTAGAAACACTATTCAAGAACTCGAAATTTTGAAAAGGAGATAACTGTTAGATCCTCACTGATCTTGTAATTTGGTGTGTCGGGTATCTTGGTGATTAGGTGTGATGGGACTCGAGTGGTATTTTCATGAAATAAGTCATATACCCTTACCCATCCCAAGCCTCAAGTTTTCAGGGGTAGTCCGAGAAATGATTTTTTCTTTTTCATAGTATGCGTGGAAGGAGGATAACAATGGAAGTGATCCAATGTTACGCGATGAGCTTATATGAAGTAGCAGACCATGTATAGAATAAGTGCATGGTTCAAGACACTTCATGTGGTTGATGCTCGCTCAGAGCATGGTCTACTATACTATGTTAACAGGTTGGTATAACCATTAGTCTCATATTTTTGTATGTGATGATGTGATTTAGGTTTGGGAGTAGTTTTTACATACATGGGTGTATTTGAAAAAAGAAAAATGGTTCATGCAATGGGGTTTTTAAAAAGGGAATGTTGTTATGGAGTGGGAAAGTGGTTTTGAAATGGAAATTGTTTCCATTTAATGGAATATTTGTTTTCAAATGGAAAATGGGAGGTGTTTTGGAGGATGTTTTGGGATCTTGGTAATTATTTTTGGAATGTGAATTGAAAAATGTTTGGGAATTTGGAAATATATTACTGTAATGATATGTGGAATTTTCAAACTGGTTGATGATTTTTTACTTTATGTTGAATGTTACATTTTGATAATGATATGTATTTGGAATTTACCCTTGGTATTCCTATGAAGAATCACATATATAGATGTAAAAATGTGAATAGGGATTATTTGTGGTATTTTTGGATGGGTTCATGAGATAGAACAAGGGTATATATTTATGTGCGATTTCATTGGATACAAAGGGTGGATATTTATGTAGTAATGTTTTCTGAAAAATGGACTCTAAAAAGGTTAATTTAAATTTTTTTAAAAGTGAGTGAGAAATTTTTTAGTGTTCTCTTTTTGTATTTGGTATGATTTTGAGTTGGCTATTGGTTTTTACATAATAAATTGTGGTTGGAATTTTTGTTTGAGATTGAGTTTTTGTTTTGGATTGATTTCTAGTATTTTGATTTATGATGTGTACTGACTCGGCTTTGTGCCTCTTTTTTTAGTATGCTACCCAGAATGGTCTCAGAGGGTTCTAGTTAGTCTCTTATAGTTGTTGATTCTTCCCATACTCTTAGCGGAGTTGTGGAATTGAATTATTTTTGGTTTTCGTCTATCTTCCCCTATTATACATGATCTATTGATGGTATAGGATTGGCTTGGTGAAATTGATGGTGTTTTTATGTTATTGGGAACACTCAAAGTATGAGGGATCATGTAGGTATGAGTGCATTTGAGAGTTCAAAATGGGATTGGTGGTGGCGATAATCCCAACGTCATAGCACGATGGGATGTCTTAGAGGCTTTTTGAGACCACTCTTTTCTGATTGTTTATACCTGAGTAAGTGAAGGAGAGGAATGTGGTAGAGCTAGTGAGTGTCCCGCACAGCCGAGGAATAGTAAATTATTACGGCATGCATTTCAAGGGTTTGATTCCCTTACCAATACATGTAGCTTCCTGGAGTCAGATAAATTTTCTCCTATATGGGGTCTTCATCTGAAGTACATGGAAAAATTCTTTTTGGTGTTCGGGAAGGTTCCCCATCAAGTGAGAAGAGATAACCAGAGGAACCTATCATAGAAAATCCTTTCTTATCAATTCCATCTACTATTATTCGGTTTACTCTCATGGTTTCTTTTGGTTTTTCTAGTTAGGATAATTTATGTCAACTTATCATCATCATCTGGAGGATTGTCGTTGTTGTGGTTGTTTGGGAATGTTGGAGAGGTTCTGAAAGTGGAATATTTTGGAGCCTCAACCAGAGGATGTCAACTCCAGACGATGGTGCAACAAATTCTTTAAGACATCAGAGCATTATCCATAGATCTCGAAGTGAATATATTCACATTTTCCGGAATCGTTGGGTGTGGGATACCATGGTCAAACATTTGTCTCCAATGCTATAATATGGATGGTTTAAGATTATCTTTTGTAGCTCCCTCATCTTAAAATATCATGTTTTACAGTAATAGGCATACAGGTATCATATTATCATTATGGTCCTTGATCTATGAATACCAATCATTATCTATAATAAGACATGATAATCTGGTTTTCTTATAATTCTATTAGTTATTCCACCTCAAATGCGGGCTTTAATGGATGTCTCTTTGTGGCATTGAGTCTTAAGATTATTTTATCTATTGTGTGTCTAGCTTTTTTGGTGGTCCATTCTTGTTTTAGGACATTCTCATTTTGGAGAAGCATGCATCTTGGGCAATAAAGAATAGTGTTTTGGTCCACCATTCAGTTTGGGCTCTTTCGTCGAGGATCCCATGTGGTGGAGGTTTTGTTATTGCGGAGAGTTTGTGGGTCTATTTTTGTTGGGTTTCCCATATCTGTCTATGATAATTGGCCTACGATGGTTGGTTCTTAACTTCTGGGAAGACCCACCATGAATCTTTTCATGCCTTCTTAGATAGTTGGTTTGTATGGTAGGTTTGGTCAGTGGTGGAAATTTTCTATTTGGTTCAATTTACCAGTTTATGAGTTTTCCCGTACTGAGAGTTTCAATGTTGGTTATGCTAGTCGGGTTCTTGTGGTGGTGGAGAAAACTCTTCATTTCCTTATGGATCTTCTAATATCAGATGACTGATATATTGTAAATTCACACTATTTTCTTGATTTCATTGGCCTCGTTCAATTTCCAACCTAAGTTTGATTCCTCATTTGGCTGGGTGACTTTCTGGGGGTAGAATGTTTTTAGGGTGGGGAGAATTTTCACACCCTAACCCGACATCTTACAATCTCAGTTTTTTAATTCATATTTGAGTCTTTTGGTTTCTTTAAGTATAAAAAATATTATTAAATTAATAAATGAAATAAAATAAAGAAATGTATAATGATTTAATAAAAAATAATTATAATATTGTTATTTTTTATAATAATAATATTATTAATTTTATTAATATCATTTTGAATTTATTAACAATAATAATAATATTATTATTATTATGAATATTGTTATTATTAATATTAGGATTATTAAAATTTTTATTCTTATTGATTTTATTTTTATTTTTTTTCACTTCTTTTTGTTTTTGGTTTTTTGAAACCCTAAAGAGCCCTCCCCTTCCTCTCCCTCATTCAACTCGTCCCCCTCCCTCTCCTTGTATCATGTCTTCCATGGGATGCATTCACCAGCTGAGGGTCTCCAGTGCCTCCTCCTCCTTCTCCGGCTCGTGATCCTCCTCCAACCAGATCCTCCTCATTCTGCCCCACCTCCTCACAATGTACCTCTCTATTGCACAAATCCTTTCATGCATGACCTCCCGGTTAGTTAACCCCCTACACTGGCCGACCCTCTTGTCATTTGGTGCTCCCTGTTGTGGAAGAACCTTCCTCCGGTGAGTACCAATTTTTTATGGGTTTGTTTGATTTTCTTGTTTGTGTAGGATTGGATGAACCCAAAAGGGTTTGCGGTTCTACATTTGATCGATTATTATTATTTTTTGTTCTTCGGGTTCCTTCGAAAATGATTCTAGACGCTGTCATCAAGGGAAGTGGGTTGGACATGGTGTTCGGTTAAGGATTCTGCAATTTCACCATTCAGGGTTAATTTTAATTTAGGGGTATTATGATTTTTGAGTAATCGATAATTTATCTAGGGATGAGAATGGGTTTTTAGAAGGGTTGGGATGTGAAATTAATTTTTAAAACGATTTTTTCATGTGAATATTATGTGATTTGAAGTGAGGTATTGTAGTATGAATGTGGGATGTCTTATAAGTTGAGAAACTGTTTATCAAATTGGTGTATGGAATGTGAAACACAGTTTGAATCGTTTTGGGGTTGTTTGGTGGTCCGAGATGTGTTTTGTTTTTTGTTTTTGTGGAGTGTGTATATTTAAATGGTGATTTTCAATGGAAATTGAATCATTTTTTCATATTATCCTTGTTGTGTGTTTTTTGTATAAATTGTGGAAAATTTGAATGATGAAAAGAAAGATTTAAATTCAAATCTTGAGTATGTTTATGAAGAGGATATGCCCATTGTCTTTGTTGGTTTGGTGTAGTTCTTGTTTTATGTTATAAATTTTAATGTTTTCAGTTTCTAAGATTCTTTGGGGATGTATTTTCCCCTTTTTATGGTTTCAATGTTGGGGAAACGGTCTTGTCCTGGCTGGGGATTCATGGGGTGAAAATTGTATCTGAAAATGGAAATTTGGTTATAAATTGAGGTGTGACATCAAATGATTTCAAAATGGGGTTATGTGTTTTATTTTACATGGTGGTTTGAAATGTGTGAGTTTCTTACCTTTTGGTGAAATCCAGGATTTCATTTGTAATGTGATGTTTATTTTCCCTTATTAAAACCTCTTGTTGTATATGAGTTTTATCTTCATGTGATCGATTATTGTGTTTTTTGTCTCCTACTATTATGATTTGGGGTGAATTTGATTTATTAAATGTTAGAATGAAATAATAAATAAGTAATTGAACCCATAGAATAGGGTTTGATTCCAGCTTTTCTAATTTCTTGTGGTTTAAGGTTGTGTGAATTGTCCCCTGAGACCTATTCATGTAGATTTCATCAACTGCCACTGAAGGAGAGGTGGTATAGGATGTTTTGGTTCGCCACTGCCATCTGAGGTATGGATTTTATACCATTGATTGGTTTTTCACAATCTAAATTGGGGTCTTTATTTTTTTAAGGTATGTAGTATTTGTGATTTAGTGCGTTGAACTCTGCTTGGTGGTTTCGAGTCACCGGGTCTAAGGTGACTCACCTGCGTGTGCATAGGTATGTATATATGTATATGTAAATTACCCTATTACATGTATAATAATCTATTGTAGTGAATGTAAAATTATGGGGCTATGTGTTCCCATGTATATATATGAAAATTAATATGCAGGCGAGTGGTGATTGGTATATGCATATAAGCAAATATGTAAGGATTCCCTTTCACATGTTCATAGTCATGCAGACGTGTGCATAGGGGATATGTGACTTTACCAATATGGGAAGGTGTATATGCTTATTTAGGGAGAATAATCTTTTAGTTATAAAGTACCAAGGGTCAAATGTTCGGTTTGGTTCCACCTTGAGTTTCATTCCCAATGCCTTGATCTTTAATTAGAAATTCTATTTTTTCATAGAGTGCTTTTAAAATCAATGTCTCATGCTTTTATATGAAAATTATATTATATATATATATATAAATTATTGTGGTTATGGAAAAGTGGTTTCCTATATGTTTTGAAGGTGAAAATTGTATTTCCAAAGACCCGTGGCCTTTCGGTTAGTTTTTATTAAAAAAGGATAATGACATGTTGATTGCCTTAATATTATTACCAAGTTGTATGTGTGGTTTTATGCTTGTTTTAATTACGTGGTTCCATGGTTGTGAATGTGTGATTTTAATGTATTTTCGTAACAAGAAGGTGTTGTGAAACAATGTTTTCAAAAATGATAAAATTCATTGTAAAGAAATGGGGATAGTTTGTCACTTTGAGAATTGTTTACGAAAGTGGAAAACCAAACATGAGGCCTATCCACCTAGTTTGAGAAACGTGATAGAAGTTTTAACATATGATTTATTATATGGGCCTAATGTTGAGTCTTATTCATTTTGTGACGTGAAAGGGGGGAATGTATTAAGGAGGGAGAACAACAGTGAGCTCTTGAATGGGTTATGGATAAGTAAAGTGATATGTTCGTTTATGTTCTCTCAATTAAACCTCTCCATAATTTGAAATAGAACACTTGGTAGACCTCAGATATCTATATTTTTAGAGTGGTAATAGTACACAAGATGATATAAAAATGGTTCTTCCCAGTTTTTCCTAGACTGAATGACACTTACTATACTATCTAAACATAATGATGATTTATTAGAGTCCACTAGGTTCTGAGTGTCCATATTCTCTACTAGTGGCACATGCACGATAGCCTAGTTCGTTGTGGTTGCTATGATACGTTTCCCTGAGGTACGAGGATCCTTGGTCCCCAACTAACACTAAATTTTTAGGGATTCCCCATGGTTATTGTGATATGATTCTCAATTTATTTATTTCATTTTGGTTCCCTCATTTGTGAAAACCATATTTTTTTATTCTAAATTGGTCTCTATTCATTTTGGATTGTTAATTCATGCTTGGAAACATTTTTTAATGTTTATTGGAATATAAACGTTTTCTTTAAAAATGTAAACTTGTGACTTGAATTTGAATAGATTGGAATAGATTTTTTTTATTATGTCTTATTTGAAAAATAGCATGATTGTGTTACTTTTTAAAGGCTACTTCATAGGGAATTGTGGTACTCTGGATTTCATATTGAGCGTCTTAGTGCTCACGCCTAAATTATTTCTTCCCAGTTTCATGTTCCTCTACTTTTGGATCTCTCTTAGAGTGAGTGTGGTTTGTGTTATATGGTGACCTATGAGGTCTCTAGTGGTATATCACGTTGCTTCATTTATTTCTTTTTTTTCTATTGCCAATTTTTTCAGTTTATTTTATTATATATAAATTTTGTTTAGTTTATGATTATTTATCTATCCTTTTATGGAAAAATAATTCCATATTAGATAATTTTGATTCCCAACACTAGTTTCCAGTCCGTGGGGATAGAGAATGCATTCAGGCCCTGTCATGGGCCATCATTGGTGACCGATTCAGGGTCTACAAGGTTAGTTCGTGACATATAATTTTACCATTTTAATTAGTTTTTGTGTTTTTATGAATATAAACTTTCATTAATCATTATAATTATTTTAATAAGTATGGATATGATAATAATCATATTCACCTTTAACAGGATATGTATAAGACTGTCTATCTTAACTTTTGTAATAAAAAAGTCCTTATAATTAGACTAATAGTGGGACTGATAAATATTATAATCGTACATGAAATGATCAATCATAATGAAATTGTAATGAATATATATTAGATAGACATATTTTATATTATAAATATGGAAAAATGATTTCTATAATATGGAATTATTTTAACATCGAAATGATGTTATATATTTTGACATCACACCATCTATTATGTGAAGTTGTCATATACATGGTGTCAAGGTCACTATGAAAAGCTCAGAGAAAATATGATCATTGGGGGATCAAGATTACACCAGGGGAGAATACTATAAATATCATGATTTTGGAATAATTTTCTATAGATTTATTTTATTTTAAAATTTCC
The DNA here is from genome assembly GCA_963277665.1 of Viscum album. Classification (NCBI taxonomy): domain Eukaryota; kingdom Viridiplantae; phylum Streptophyta; class Magnoliopsida; order Santalales; family Viscaceae; genus Viscum; species Viscum album. The sequence goes on from OY728126.1 coordinate 1,572,417,740, forward strand.
CATTCGTGAGAGCTCTAAAGATTGAGGTCGTGAACATCTTATTCTTAGTAATTGTAAATTTTTTATAGTCTTTTGTTTCATCATTATTCTGTATGATTATGTGAGTATCACCAATTGTTTTTTAGACTATTATTATAGGGATACCAATCATTGTATTGATTGATGTCACATGGGGATAATTTCGTAGAATTTAATCCATCAGATCGGGTGTTGTTGGGGATAGGCAGATAATGATACAGAACATCATATCAAGGTATTTATTTATTAAATAATGAACCAATTTCTTATAAGTATAAAATAAGGGGTAACAATAGAAAAGGATTTTGGCTACCTCAATCTTACGGCTCAAATAGAATCATTAATTTTTAAATAGTTATATGTCATTCTTATGTTGTTACATTTTTCTACTTCTTTCTTTTTTTTTGTGATTGTATATAATGGTTTTTCCTTAATGTATCTTATTATGATAAATAAATTTTTTTTCACTTAATCATATCTACTATTAATTGGATACATATTCCTTTAATCGTATCATTCTTGAATACGATTTGTTTACTCAATTTTGATTGAATCTTATGTGATTAGAATTTTTATACTGTGATATTATCATAATCAACATTATTATAATACAATTTTTAATCAAAATAATGACCACGACTGATTGAAATATTTTAATTATAGAACAATTTAAAATTATTTACTTTAAACAATTTTAAACAAATGTTTTCAAATCTAAAAATCACCAATATTGTAATTAATCCATGTAGAATAAAATTATTTGATCCTAAAAACTTTATAACTCATATTGTTATCCAATTATTAGTAATAGAGTTGGATTCCACTCCTCCAATACTTTATGAACATTTACCTTCATTAATAATGAATTCTTATTTAATTTTTCATATAAATTTTTTGTTAATAATTTATTTACAATAATGTGTACTGTGGAAAATAATTTTTTTATATATTTTTGAAATATGGATGGTGTAAATATTTATAACAATATAAAATTAAAATCCCAAAAGAATCCCAATTTTAGATGGATGTGATTGAATTTATTAGAGGTTTAAAATTAATAATTTTGTAATCAACATAAGAGAATATATTTTTTTCAAGTTAGATAGGGACTATAAAATACCTATCAAAGAGGTCAAATTATTTATTAATCAAGAGATAGAGTTGGAATATCAAGGAAATTATAAGTTAACAGACACATTGTTATGTTATATGACAATAAACATATATAGTAATATTTACTCATGTAATGTAGGGAATATTATTTTTAAAAAGATTGAGGTTACACATTTTAGAACATCTAATATAGTCGAAACATGAAGAGAAATGATCCAAGCTGATTATCAAGATTCTGAATTCTAACGAGGAAAATTAGTTTCATAGATTATTCATTGATTCAGAATAATCTTAATTTTAATCATGATATTGATGAAAAAGGACAAGATTAGAAAATTATCATTGAGAAAATCATTGATATCATTCCAAATGAATGAGAATTTAAGTAAAAGTCTATTGATGAAAACATTAATGTTATTTATATTACCCTTCAAGAATTAATTGATACTCTTATGCATAATGAGGGATGATTATAATGATATACTAATAATGATAAGAAAATTAATATGTACCAGTTTCCTTAAGAAAATAAATAGTTATAATAACTCACTAACATGAGTAAGATCTCAGCAAAGAAGATAGTGATTTGGTTGAAGGCCACCAAAATGAAATAATGGAAAATGATGATAAGAATTATTTTATCAAAAAATATAACATTGAGAAGTAAGAAAAATAAGGACAATAAATCAAACAATCAGAACAAGAATATTAAGGACTCTAATATATTTATGAAGAAAAATGTGGTGAGAATAATTAAAAAGGAAAGGATCATGAAGAAAAAGAAGAAAGTGATGAAGAAGAAACCCAATACAAAAATTCATCAGAGTCATCATGATAAAAATCATCCTCATTTGACTTTCCCACAAAGTAAGATGATAAAAAATCAGAAATCTCATAATAATAATCCATTTTAGAAGAATAAAGAGACTGATTTTCTAATATGGCTGTGGATGGTTTATTCTAAAAAACAAAACCTTTTGAAAATAAAAACACCAATGACATAGATATTTTGGAGATTTATAATTATAAACGTACTCCCAGAAAGGATTATAAGGTCCAAAAGAAATTCTAAAAAATCTATATGATGAAAATAAACGTTGACACCATGGACACAGGTCGCACAAAGCCTCCTCATCAGAATTAATATTAATCAAAATTATTAAAAACATTTTTTGATATGGGAGTTGATGACATTATTAAGTATTAGAAAATAGTGGATGGTATTATTCATTATTTTCCATGATTATATGAAAGAGTTTAGCTACTTCAAGATATCCTTTATAAAAAAAAGACACTATCAGGATTCTAACTAAATCAATTATTCTAATTGAAGACGATCTACAAAAATATCAAGAAAACTCCATTACATAAATAAGTTCTTAAAATTATGTGATAAAATGGTCAAAATACATTGATACAAATTTATAGCCTCATGATGATTAAATTCAAGAAATTAATTTATTTATTTTGGAATTATCTAATCCCTTTAGTAAATTAAAAAAAGACATGTTCAAAATCATGATATTTGGTGAACAATTCAATGATCAGACCAATGATTGGATTGAAGAAGTGGATTCCCTTAAGGTTAAAGTCCATGACATGAAGAAATAAATGGTGAGAGTACATTTATGTGAAGATTATTTTTTTATTCTAAATGTTTATAAAAATATTCATTTTTAATATTTCAATTAGATAAACATAGAAAATCATATTCTAAATAATTCAATGATGAAAGAGAGCAAGAATTTCAAGTTGATCAATTATTTTTTTTAAACACTCATCCAGAAAGAGTAATTTTTTTAAATAAATATTACTGAAATTAATAATTTATATACTTATAAATTATATTTAAAATTAATTAATTACTTATCTAAACAAAAAAATTGATTTAATGTTTCTCCAATATGATTGATTGATTTTTATTAGTTATTTGATATGTATGAATACTCAATTCATCGAATGGTTTTGTAAATGATTTCTATTAAAAAATATTTATGGTACATAATATTTATCCCCCACCTATTTTTTTTGAAAATAACAAATGGGGAGATAATTTTATAAAGTTATATTATATATACTAAGGGGGGATAGTATACAAAGGGGGAGAATATATTTATTTAGGAGGTATAATGATCTAAATGGATTTTATCTTATTCAGTAATTCTATCCATCGTACAGAGGATACTAATTTACTCAAGAAGAGTTAAGATTCAAATTTTATTTCAGAATAAATTTTTGATATATTTAGTGACAATATGTTTTTAATAGTTTTTATTCCTTTTATGTTTTAGGGTTTCAAATTTGTAAAATGTTGGGGATTGTTGAGTTAGAAGTTTTACTTATTAATTTTTTAATTTTTTTTTGTTTTCTAAATAACAGACACTTTTATTATTGTTACATTAAAATTATTTTATTTCTAAAGAGTTTTAATTTTTTTCTAGAAAACATAATCTTTTTCCATACATAGAATTAGTTTTGAAGTTTTCATAAATAAAAGCTATGTTTATTCATTATGATTATAATAATGAGTACCAAAACAATAAACATCATATTAATCAATATCATAACAGATATAAGACTTTCTCTCCTGACATTCATAAAAATGAATTCTTTAAAATTAGACTGACAATGGGATCAATAAATATAAAAATCATACTTGTAAAGATCAATTATAGTGTAATTTTTATGATATTATATTAAATAGTTTTACTTTATTTTCAGAAAACAAAAAAAAAATTATTTCTAATGTAATGAATTGTTTCTACATCGCAATGAAGTAAAACAATACGATCTCTTGGTATCTATTTTTTATGTTTATATTTTTCAGGTTTAAATTTCATTGCAACAAACTCTGAGAAAATATGACCATTGGTATATCAAAATGACCATTGGGGATATGCCTATAAATACCATGCTTTTTGAATAGTTAGTTGTTGATTGATTTCATTTGAAAATGTATCTTTTGTGAGATATCTAAAGATATCATGTGTGAAAATTTTGTTCATATTCATTGTAATTATTTAATAGTATTATTTTGTAATCACTGTATCTGATATTGTGATTTGTATTGATGGATTTTGAGGCTATGAATTTGGATATACCGATCATCATATTAATTGATGTAACAATAGAATATCATGATAGAATTTTATCCATCAGATTGAGGGTTACTGGGGATAGGAAAACACAGACACATATCATCATATAGATGGAGTTTTTTAAAGAACGATCCACATTCTTCTTTGTATTACACAATGGGTACAATTATAAAAGGTTTCTGGAAACCTTAATCTCAAGATTAAAAGATATCCATTAATTTTTAAATATTTATAAGTCATTATTTTATTGGTACATTTTTTATACTTATTTTTTAAAAGTTATTTTAATTCTAACCTGCCTGTGAATTATAATTTTATTGTAACTTATATAATTAAAAAAATTAAATCCATATCACAAAATAATATTTTCTGTGAATTCGAGACATAGTAAATTAATCATATCTATCTTGAATATAATTTTTTTACTATATTATCATCGAATTTTTTTCGATTCTGATTTTCGTACTCTAATATTATCATAATGAAGTTGATAATGATACGTTGTTTTTAATTGAACTATGGTTCGTGTTCAAATATTATCTTTTACTTATAGAATTATTTTTAATTCTTTGGTTTAAAATATTTTAAACTAATATTTTTTATACTACAATTCACCCCTCTTATAATTGAGGCTTATTAATAGAATTCAACGATCCTAATAGAGATGTAAATTATTTTATTATCCAATGGTATTTATTACATTCATTTAAAAATATAATTTATCATAACAATACGGACTTACTAAAATAATTGGATAATAAATTTGGATATAAAAGTATTTAAATAATGTAATGATTTCAAGGACCTATAATTATAAACATAATTCGTTTTCAATATCTGAAGAAATATGTTTGTACAATTTTTTTTACGATAAAATTGAATTATTTAGAAGATAAGTATTTTAAAATATATCTTTTTGACTGAAAAGAATAATTAATTTTTAATTCTATAATACTTATGGAATAATATAAAATCGAAAAAACAATAAACATTGAAAAGAAAATTTTATTTTTCGATATAAGATTATTTTCCATGTAAAATATGATATTATTTAAATAATAAATTAATATAAATTATATAATTAAAATTTTAAAATAGCATTTTTATTATTAATTACAATTTTGAAATTATATTAGGGTGACTTTTTTTAATACATGAGAAATTTTTTTCAGTGAATATTAAGAAATTCATTTTTCTAATATACCATAAGATTAATGATATAATTCATAATTTCTGTATAACATAATAATTTCAAAAAATTTTTACATGACATAAGAACAGTATGTAAAGTCATTTTAATGATATCTATTTTCAATATTTTGACATAAATAATAGAATAATGATCATTTTTTTCAATGTTATTCCTCACTCTTAGATATTGGAACACCCCTCATCCACTAATCGATACTGATAACTATAGTAATATTATTTGACCATGATATAGAAAATACCAACTCTAAAATACCTTTTAATGATTCATAAGTCCAAATAGACCACCATAAAAGGATTAAAAATCTATCTTTTATAGGCATCTCAAAGTGAAAATTAAGGCTCCCAAGTCCAATTTTTACATTATTATTTATTTAATAAATTTTGGTCCAAAAAAATTAATTGTGAAATAATTTTAATCCAATGAATATATATTAATGTAAAAAAATAAATTTATCCAATTATTGAAAACATTCTACCCACTCCCATTTATCAAACACATCTTCACAATTCATTACAATATCAAAATATAGGTTGGATGTTTATTTTATTTTCCTTGAAATTCAAACATACCAATTCAAGTAACATAATTAATTGTTAACATGACATAAAAAATGTCTTGATTATATTAATTTTTTCAATGGATATCTATTTTTTTCTTTTTTTCTATTATTTTAAAGTCATATAAAAAATTATTTTTCACTGGTTTTAGTGTTACACAATATATTTACTGATGAAGTCTTATTTACACTTATGTCATTTTTGTATTTCTATAATAATAGAATTTAAGTACGAATAAAATAATAATAATTGAATAATTTAATGATAATGTTTCCTTAATGAAAAATTTCATCATAATAATGATATTAAATACAAACAATCATAGTCCTTCTGTCCATTAAAACGATGCATATAAAGATACATTTATCAATTTGGAACAATTTAATAGAATATGTTCTATAACTGAACTATTGTACATCTAAAATATAGTTGAAAATATACCTTCATATCTTATTTTTTTTAGAACCATTGTATGTTGACAATTCAATGTTATGATTACATCATCAGAGATCTATTGTTATAAACTATACAGCCTCAATATAAAATATGCAACCAATTTTTTATAATAAATTAATAAAACATTTTAATAAATGAATAACAAGGATTAATAATAACAACATATACATAAAAAATTCAAAATAAGTAATTAATTAAGAACATTATAATTTTCAAGATAATAATGGACATATGGTTTGATTGAAGACTGTATTTACTGGGATTTATAAACTAGATCTCATTCTTTTAATGTTTCACTTATCTATCATCTATTATACATCTTTTTTAACACCATGAACTGAACTACTATTCCACAGTTAGGGGTGAAACATGACTTCATATGCCCCATCCTATATGAATGTGTTTTCCGAGTAGACGTTGGGGACTATGGAAAGACATGGGGAAACTATGGATTCATTACCAAGTGAAAATTATAGTATAACCAAATAATATTAACCAATAATTTAAAAAAACTTATAAAAATAATTTCATAAGTAATTTAAAATTAAATCCACCCCATGGTGTGTTAGAATGAAATTTTATATAAATAAACCCAAAGTTAAAATAGGGTTAAATGTATTGGTATTCTAATAAATAAAGTAGAAACATCTAGCATGAGGTCTATTTAGTATTGTTTACATCCCCCATTTAACCACCTCATTAATTCACTAATGGGAAATTTCCCCTCTTTACATCCCTAGTCATTCACTGTAGAAGAATATCCAAATTTATAAGAATTGTGTGAGGACAAAACATTTTTAGAAACCACCAATGAGCCTTATAACCTGTGCATAAGAAATAAAATAACACACCATGAATGTAAACATGGTATTCATATAACAAATAATATATCACCTATGTAAAAAAATATTTGTTTGAACCTCATTGTATACTTTTACCTGCTTCATCACCATGATAGAAGGAACAACAGATGTTTTCCTTAATCATCACCTCAAGTTTATTTACCAATTAAGGCATTAAAAATCCCAATGCTTGTATCACAGATATTACATTCCAAAAAATCTATGACACATCCCTCTTTGATAATAGTCAAAATATGTGATGATTCATGATCTCAATGGAATATAGAGAATAGAACATACAATACCATCTTTTATTGAAATATCAAAATAACATTGTTTAAATCAATAATAATAACTCATAATAATCCACAAGAGATAAAAATCAATATTTGGAAAACACTATATAAGAACCCCGCATGTGATCAATAATTAAAAACCGGTTCTTAAGGATAAATATGAACTCTATCAATCATACCAATAACATATATAGAACTTTAATTAAATTCATTATATTACCACCCTATTTGCAAGATGATCAAAGAATGAGATTCATATTTTGAGACCAAAAGCACCACCAAATCCTAGAACATATCCTAAAATGTCACAAATTTGTATTTGATGATCATAGTACAGAAAAATCTGAAACCTAGTAATAGGATAGGGTTAAACATACATGGGTTGATCTGTTCTCAATAATGATTTTAAACTAAATTAGAAGAACCATAGGTTTCTCTTAGGAATGTATCCTTTTAAATTTTTATCTAATTCCTTATCATGGACATAATATGAATTTTTAATGGGTTATTAAATGTCTTAGAGGTGTCTGGTGAAATTTCAAAGCTCGTAACCCATCTTTTTGGGAATACTGGACAAGTGACATGGTTGGTGCACACATTGCCTAATCGTGTAGTTCGTGTTTTTCTGAACAGAGCCCCCTTGCAGGGTTGGTGCATGGCCATTTATCCTAACTGTGTACATGGTCATTATTTCTAGGTAATAGTGTTTGTCTTTTGCATAGTTTTTTGGACGATACAGAAAAACCATGAACATTCCATTTTATTGGTAAATTTTATTTTTCCCATATTTATATAATTAAGCCACCTCTTCTTCCTTAAACCGAGTTTATGCGGGATTTAACTCCATGGATCTAAATTTGGAGCTTTTTGAAGGAAAATATAGAGATCAATAGATATCCTTCATCCTCATTCCATTGTGCTTATGTTCATCATGTTGGATGAGAAATAGTAAGTACTCCAATCCATTTAATCCTAACTCTGTCTCTCTTGCTCTTGACCCAGTTATCAAGGTATGATCATTTTTATTCTTTTCTAAAATCTACTCTAATCTAAGCCAAATAAATGGCCAATTATAGAAGAGGATATTCATACCACCGTATGTTGGGTGGTCTATAACTCATCCCTTAAGTTGGTTGATTTTTTAAATATAGTGTGGGGACCACTAATTTCATTGGGTACTATTTATTGAATTTATATTCCTTGTTTATAATCATAAGAACCTTATGGTTTTTCTATTTAAAATTATATGATTATTTATTAGTGTTTATGACCAGAACTCCATCCTTTCCATGTATAAGGTTATTCCAGAATTGGTGTTTAGTGTCTTGGCATGTTTTCACCACCGTTCATGTGTTACTTTACTTAATCCTTCTAAGGGTATGAATTTATATATAAATATTTTGATTTATATTTATATATACATAATGTAAATTACCAGGTATGCTCCCCACTTGACCCGCCTAAGGTATGTTCTTAAATGTTGAAATAAAATGTTAAATGTGTATTTGAAATTATAATAAGTATATGAAATGGCCTTAAATATAGTTGAATAGTAGGATTCATATCCTCTATTTCCATATTCTCCCATTCATTTTTTGTGCTACACTTTGGTAGTGAGGGAATATTCTCTCCATTGAAACACCCCAAGCCCTTATGGCTAGGCTACATCTTCTGGATTTTGGGGAGATGGACATACGGCCATGAGGCCTAGCACGCTCCGAGAACCTATCATGTGTCATTCGGGTATAGTTCATCACAATGTGATATTAGTGTGGTTTCTTTTCTTGTTTTAATATATAGAGAAAATATATTGGAGATATGTAATTCGGGAATTTTTAATGAGCCATGATTGGGCTTCATTAACCCATATTTGGGTTTGAAACCATGTTTCCAAAATTATAATGGTTGTTCTTTTTTTCCTATTACAGATTAAATTATTTAACTATTGGGTGATGTACATGATATGTGGAGTTGTTTATTATTACACATATTGGGAGTTTCTTTCATCCTTGGCCCGATGATATGAGGGCAAAGAACATTGTTACAGGGATCATTAGAGGCACATATATTTCATAGTTCATGTATATTTCATGCAATATTGGCTCATTTCACTATTTTGCATTGCTTAATAAACCTGTGATTTATGTGTGATGTTGTGACAGTCATCTTATGCTTGTATTACTCTAGGTTTTCATTGCGTGTTTGCGTGTCTCAATTCATGAGGTGTATGTGCCCTCGTGGGTATGTAAGAGTAATTTACCATGTCGATTCATTATTATATAAATAAATGAGTATCATTTCAATTAATATGGTGTTTGGGGACTTATTCATTCAGAATGACTATCTATAATAAAATGAATCATGAAATTTGAAATTAACTAGTTGCACATCCTTATCCCACTTTGTCTTGTTTGTGAAAGGTAAAGGAGTAAACATGGAAATTAAATGTACAAATGAAAATGATACTTGTACATGAGAACATATTGATATGTGTTTATCTAAGTGGGTAGTTGGGGTAGTATGCCTTGGGTAGTGAGTTTTATTATGGTCATTTCCTCTAGTGATGATATCTTTCTACATAAGCTTGTTCTGAGGCATGTGCTTGGAAATTGTAGACCAATGTCGCCATGACTACCATATACCATATTCGTGGATGGTGGTGAGGACCATACTCCAAATTTTGACAGCGTTGAGTCAGCACTCATACCTCTAGGAGTTCCACTTGAAGAACTGCCTATTGGACCTGATCTAGGCATTGATTCCCATGTTTCTGATTGTTTCTTACATCTGATGTAGTCCATGCATGTTATTGCATAGCTTGCACCTATGATTGACAATCATACTCATGAGTTCCTACAGCATCATCCGCCTACATAATTAGGGGATGGGGGTCCATAGGCTGCTGTGTCTTGGAAAGAATCCACCCTATCTATCTTTCAGTATATGGAAATTCCTCCAGAGCGTAGGTTCTAAATTTCCACATACCTGATTTGGGATTTGGCCAAGCATTGGTGTGCTATGATAACTAAGGATGGTCATCATTAGTGCACATTATTGGTTGATTTGCTGACATCCTTCTATGATTTTCTCTTTCCTTAGACACTAAGATCTGATAGAGCTAACGAGTTCATACATATCATACTTGGTTGTTTTTTAGTTATGGAATATTAAGCGTATTTTACAGTGTTTCAGTACATCGCTTCCCTTCTAGATAGTTATGGGATCTCGCGTCCTAGACCCATGTATGATGGGATCTAGTATTTATTCCTTAGACATGTGAATGTATTTCACCTACCTACTTTTACTGAAAATGTTAACTAGGTTCTTAACACTGAATGTAAGATAAGGAACAGAAATAGTACTGGGTATAGAGGATCAATGCCACAGCAAAACAGTAGTTATTCCAATTGAAGGAAACCTTATATAGAGGATTCTCATCTGGATAGTGATAACACAAGTTCCTATCTAGATACCTCCATAGTGTGTCATCATTGTGGACGACATGGGTACCTAAAGCCTCACTGTGATAGGGACCCACTGGAGTGTCTGGATTGTGGCCACATGTGGCATCTTTAGTGTTTCTGTAGGACCATTATAATATATTTTAGTGTAAAAATATCGACACCAGATCCACCTCTAAGAGTTAGTTTTTTACACCATGTTAGGGGGGGGGTTGGAATAACACTGGTTGGTCTGACTGAGGAGGAGATCATGGTCATGGTAGTCGGACCCCAAATCACGAAGAGCACCAACAATGTAGTTATGATCATTGTAGTCCATCTATTTCTTTAGTTTGTGAATGTGGATATTTGAATGAATTACTACTGAAAACCAAGGATCAGGCCATAGAATAATTTATAGTACATGGTAATATTCTAGTAACATCAACTATAGTATCTTTTTTATATGATATAGGTGATTTGAACTCTTTTATCTCTGTATATATCATGAAATGTTTCGGAATATATTTGAATTTTTACTGTGGTGTAATGACTATAGATATTCCTTTAAGGGTTAAAATAGAGGGTATATTTTAGTGTAAGGGAAGTCCCTTTATAGTAGGAAAGTATCCTTTAAAGGGAACCTATTTTTTTCTCCAGATGATGAGTTTCGACATCATACTAGGGATGGACTTGTTTATTCATCATTACAATTTTGTAGACTGCTATCGTCATTGGGTATCTTTCACATAACCAGATAGAAGAATTTATCTACATAAGGGTGAGTAGAAAGTCTAGGCTGGTAGATCTATACATGAGCATCATGGTCTAGGTAGGGTGACCACCTCTATTGAAAATATCTTCATGGAGGATCATGTATTACATCATGTTGATTTCTTTGTAGTAGTGGATAATTTTAGGGATGTCTTTCCCATCGAGTTTTTAGCTTGCCTCTTGAGAGAGAGTTAGATTGTACTATTGAGATTGTTCCAAGAATATATCTAGTGTCCATTCTTCCATATAAGATGGCACCAACTGATCTATAAGAGATCAAGAGGCTATTAGAGGATCTAGAGGCCGGAGGTTTTATATGGCCCAATATGTCCTCTTGGTCTTCCCATGTTCTTTTCTCCTAGAAGGCAGAATGAACCTTACATCTATTAATGGATTTTAGAAGGTTATACAAGTTTATTTTCAAAAACATATATCATCATCCTCAAATAGATGATCTATTTGAAAATATCTGAGAATAAATTGTATTCTCTAAGAATGACCTAAGATCTGGTTATCATCTAGTGTGAGTCAGACCATCAGACATATCTCAAACAACTTCTTGTAGTAGGAATGGTATGTATAAGTAACTTGTTATGCTATTCAGTATTACGAATGTGCCTTCCATTTTCATGGCTCTGAGGAAGAGGGTGTTCCACCCCTAGTTGGATTATTTTATCATGGTCATTATAGTTGAAATCTTGGTGTATTCTTACAGTCTTAGCAACCATGACATACATCAGGATATCATTCTGATTACAATAATAGAGCATCAGCTTTAGTCCAAGATTTCAAAGTGCCTATTTAGTTTTGAAAATTTTCACTTCGATCATATATTATCAGAATCAAAAGTATCTATTGACCAAGAAAAGGTTAGTGATATAGTTTCCAAGGAGCATCCTAAGAAAATATTTGATATAACGAGTTTCTTAGGACATGATGGATATTATAGGCATTTCCTAATATATATCTCACATATTGATTCACATATTATTGGTATTACAATGATGTTTTTCATGTTATTTTGTTAAGAATTATGTGATAAATCCATTCAATTGTTGAAAGGGAAGATTGAATCAACACTTATTCTGACTCTTCTCGAGCCAGTTATTGGTTTACCATATTCTGTGATGCATCAAGCATCATCCTAGAAGCATTGATGATGTAAGAATATAGAGTTGTTACCTATGGATATCATCTTTTGAAACCAATTGAGAGAGATTACTAATGAATGAACTTGATCTAGTAGGAGTTTTCCACACCTTACGTTTCTGGAGACATTATCTATTAGGTGATATCAATGTGATGTACACAGACCACCAAATCCTAAAATATATCTTCTTTAACTATGAATTCAACCATAGATAGAAGTGATGGGTCGAATATATACAATCCAATTTTTTAAGATTTCATATAAACCCAGGAAGGATAATGTAGATGAATATGTGCTGAGTTAGAAAAATCAAGCATATATAGTACATGCTACCAATAATGAAAGGATGTTAATGAAACTCTTTTATTAGCTACATCTACAGTTTCCCCACAATCATGAGTAGTCTTACCTCCCATCCTTGACGATTTCTTCTTCCCTCCTTCTGATGGTGAAGAGTAGAATATTTTATGATCCTGAAGGATCGGTTCCTTGTGAGATTATATCAACAGTTAAGCCATCTTTGGATTGGTCTATGGACCAAGATGATGTCTTGGGTCTACACATACATATCTAGGTTCCAATAAATATGAGATAGGAGTTGATGAAAAATTCCCACCCCTCCTAGTTGGCAGTTCATCAAGGAATATATGAGATGTGTTGAGATATGAGATGCCAATATTGGTGTATTAGGATGAAATGTTAGATAGCAGGCTTTATCACTGGGTGTTCCACCTGTCAGTAGGTGATGACAGAGCACTAGAGACCTAGACGGTTGATACAACCACTTCTAGTCTCAGAATGGAAATGGGAGGATGTGGCCATCGATTTTGTAGTCAACTTACCTAGGACAATGAGAGGTAGCATTTATATATGGGAATTCATTGACCGACTAACGAAATCATACAACTTCATCCCTATTCAGGAGACTTTCTTAGTTGAAGATATGGGGAAACTGTTTGTCTGGAAGATCATGAGACTCCACTAGGTCCCTCGTACTATCATTTCCAATCAGAATTCTTGTTTCACATCACGGTTCTATAAAGGATTGTAGAAATAAATGTGAATATAGGATATTCAATGAATGTATTTTCACCCTTATACTGATGTAAAATCAACATGAACAATAGAATAGTAGGAAGACATGCTCCGAGCATGTGTCCTTCACTACATTTCTTCCTAGGAGAAGCATATCAGTCTATTTTATTTCTATAATTGTAACATATTACAAGAGACAATTCTGAAATCTCATTTTGATGACTTATATGGTAGGACGTGATGTTTACCCCTATACTGGCTAGAGGTAGGCGAGCCTTCTCTACTTGGTCCTCATCTATTTTAGGAGACATTAGAGAAGGTTTAGATAATCAGATAGCATATGACTACAACTTAGTCCAGAAAAAAATCTTTTTTGATCGCCATCGACGAAATCATAATTTCTAAGTGGGGATCGTATTTTTCTTTGGGTATTTACAAGGCTAGGGTAAACATAGTTAGGAAATAAATGATTGTTTCACCTCATTATATATGGCTTCTTGAAATTATTGGGAGAGTAGTGCTGGTAGCCTATTAGTTCCTATTACCTCAGAGGTACCATGCCATGCACTACATCCTTAATGTTTTGTAGCTTCACTAATATAATGTTGACTGTTATCATGCATTTTATCCTGAGGAATTTGAGTAATAGGCTAGATATACCTTTTAAAAGTATCTAGTACACATCATTGACTGATGCATGAATGCTCTCTAGGGATAGTATATCCCTCTGTTACGTGTGCAATGGAATCATGGCCACATACAGGATGATACATGGGAGAGGGAAGCTAATGTACATTCCCAATGGCCATAGTTAATCATATATAGTGTTTAAATACCCTTCCTAGGTGAACACTATGATGAGTTCTTTTAATGGGGGAAGACTGTAAGAACCTAGTTTTTTAGTCAGGTATGGATCATTTGAAATTTCAGTCTAATTCCTTGTCATAAAATAAATATGGATGCCTATTGGGTTAGTAAATGTATTAGGAGAGTCTAGGGAATGTTTGAATCCCATAACCTATCTTTTTGGGAAACCTAACAATGTCTCATAGTTGGTGCATTGTTTTCCTTACCGTGTGAATGATGTTTTTTTGGACATAGCCTCCATGCATAGTTGGCACATGGCCCTCTAGCCTAACCATGTATCTGCCACTTATGACCAGGTAATAATTAATGGTTTGTTCATGGTTTTTCAAATATTGTAGACAAACCATACACATGACATTTTTTTCGGTACATTATGCTTTTTCTCTATATGATTTAATTAAGCTACCTCTTCATCCCTAATCCATGTTTATGCAGGATTTACCTCCAAGGATCAAAATTTAGAAAGTTTTTAAGGGAAAATATGCTAATCAAGAGATATTCATTATCTAGGATCCATCTTAGCTTTCTCTCATCACGTTGGATGTGCAATGGTAAGTACTTGAGTCTGTTTAAGTCTTTCTACTTCTCTCTTATACTCAACCTAGTTATCAGGGTATGGGAATTTTTATCCTTTTCATATAAATTCTCTGATATGATTCAAATAATGGTCCAATATCAAAGGAGAGTCATACAATTCTATGGTGGGTATTCTATAACAAATCCCTCATGTTCATTGATTTTAGAATGATCATGTGGGGCCCTCTAATTTCATCGAGTGTCATTTATAGAATTTATATTTTGTTTTTATAATCATTAGAACCATATGGATATAATCTTTATAAATATGTGATTAGATTTTAGTGGTTTCACCCATGAATCTATCCCTTCCATATAGAAGGATATGCTATAATTGTAGTTTTATGTGTTGGCACATTTGCACCACTGTTCAGGTGTTCTTTTTCTTGATACTTCTATGTGTAAAGTTTTCTATATTAAATGACATGATTTATATTGTGAATTTCATAATAGAATTTACCACGTATTCTAACCATTTTTCCCACCTAAGGTAAGTGCTTCAATTTTGAAATAAAATGTGAAATGTGAGTTATCAGGTATAATAAGTATATGACATGACCATAAATGTAAATGAATAGTATATTTCATATCCTTAGCACCCCTTATCACATTAATGGAAGGTATCAAAATGAACCTTGAGTAAGGAATATTATTTAAATGTATTAAATGAATGGTTGAATGCTACATGGTGTTGCCCAATAATTAATGGCAAGGATTGCACCAAATGACATGATAAAAAGGTTGGATGCTACATGACGTTATCACACTAATAAAAGGAAAGGCTTGAAAAAAATAAAATGTTACATTAATAAAAACATAAAAAGGAATGGAGTTACTTGATTTTTCCTTGTATTCTTATCGGATAATTCCATAGTCACTCGGGAACCCCACTCTGATTGAAGTATGCGTCTTGCAAATTTTGAGATCCACTTAGATACCGATACTTCTGTATTTCTTGGATGCTCGATATCACACCATAGGATCCCTACAATATCATTACAAGATGCGTTCGATACCTTATTTGGATTCAACGTAGACATGTTGGTGTCATGGTTAAATCGCATAGGGCCATGTTACTACTTATCCTCATTTTACATTCGTTAATCACCATGGATTTGGCAGGCCTACAATTGTAGAATGTCTTGGACTATGTTCCTTTGATTAATCTTTTACCCTTAGATAGACCCTTTTATAACTGATGTAGAAACCCCTAAGGTCTATGTTGCCTTTTTGAATACCATGGAACCATTTCGTATTAAATATCATTAAAAGTTACCTTGTTACAACTTAGAACCTTTGCAAATGCTAACATGTGACTTAATTACAAATTAGTAATAATCAAATAATGAATTGTTGACATGACTTGATACCAGTTGAGGGATTAAGATGGTACATGGGTAGTTGGTTACATTGTACAAATTCACCAAATATACGTATTCTTACAAAATATTACATTTCGATTACACTGGCCATATGTTATAGACATCGTTGGTGGTGGACCACTAAGATTATCACACTCCCTCTCCAAGCGCCTTTTGGTACCCAGACAAGATTTCATGAATGCGGGTGTTGAAAAATAAATGAATACAACTTAAAAAAAATATTTCATTCTATTTAGAATGGATTTTGATAGGAGATGACCAAGATGGAGTTTGGAATACTTGGGATAGTCTTTCGATTTTGTAATACGTTTTTTTGAACATGTTATGCCTGATTTCTTGATTCATGTTTTCCAGTTTTAGAGTGACATGAAATATCTTCATTATTTGTTTAATGATATCCCAGTTGATTATTTTGTTGTTATTGTTCTCACAATTTTCATCCATACCTTCTTCTTACTTATATTGCTTCCTCTATTTCCCTATTCTTACAGTCACATACTAAGATACACTTTGGTAATGAGGGAATAGTCTCCCCACATACACACCCCAGTCCCTCAATGCTAGTCGATCACATATGGTATTCAGGGATATGTGATTGAGTCCATGTTTCCCACCAGGCTTGGGGAACCAGTGGAGTGGAATTATATTCTAAAACATATCATAAATGTTGCACAGATGAATATTACTTCCATAATACTTCAAATTCTATAAAAAATAATCAAAACCCTCATTATATTCAATCATAACATTTTTATAAAATCAAGGGATCAGGATATATTATTTTTTGATCAAATATAATGGATAGATGTTTATCTAAAATTAATAATAACATTGCAAATTAAGAATGCGTTATAAATTCATCTGTTAGGTCTGGAATGAAGGTTTTGGAATGGAGAGAGAGAACCCAAAAATCATTGGAGTGGATCCCTAGGGTCTTCATAGTAAAATATTGTCTAAG
Source organism: Viscum album (assembly GCA_963277665.1). Taxonomy (NCBI): domain Eukaryota; kingdom Viridiplantae; phylum Streptophyta; class Magnoliopsida; order Santalales; family Viscaceae; genus Viscum; species Viscum album. Next base: position 1,572,435,515 of record OY728126.1, read on the forward strand.
AGTATAAGTAAAAGTTAGTGGAGGTATTGTAACACCCATAAATTTTATTAGAAATATTTTTTTATATCTTATGTTATACGCAAAAGAATCTTTCACTTCACACAACACTAGCTTGGCTTGCATTACACGCAATCGCGACCTTCCTGTATAGCGTGTGTAGTACGCAATACCGAGTTTCACTAAACAACGATATATTATTATAATATTATAAAATAGCCTTTATGAATATTATTAACTTAATTTTTAATTTTATAACATTATAATTCATCTTACACATTTTATAGAATGAGGTATGAAAACAAAATCAGTTTTTCGGATAAAAGAAGTATTTTTTAAAAAATGCAGGTTTACCGCCTTTTGATGACGCACCCATTTTAATTGTAGTTTTTGAAATTTTTATAAGTTAAATTTGACAAATTAAAATTCTTTTTTGGAATCAGGATATAGTAATTTACTTTGGATAAATTTTTCATATTATTCTGGTAACATTCATATTTTGATGAATAGTAAAAACACGCTATATTTTAATTAAAAATAACTTTTTTCACTGCAATAATTTATATGGATAAATTATAATATTGAATTGTTTTAAAGTATAAATAGAATATATTCTTACCATTTAATATAATTTATGTGATTATCATTAATTTTACATTGAATTAATAGGTAAAAACATTTCAATCTTTGGCAATGTTTTAACTTTTAAAACCCGTTTGCTTAACAATGGGATTAATTTTAAATTAATTACTGAAAATTATGTGTTTTGAATTTTGAAAAATGGATTCCATATTTGTAATCAGTGGTTCCAAATTATTTTAATAGGTTACTTTTTTTTGATATTCTGAATAGTAACTACGATAATTTTTTTTTACTACAGTTAAAGGTAAATAGGGTAATTCAAGGTTAAAAGAATATTATAATAATTCAAAAGTACCTTTACACTTGTCCTAGCCTTATTGGATCGGTATTGGATGATCGTGGTCATCCTTGGGTCGATTTTGGGATCCCATAGAGCCACTTGGTAGTGATACTGACAATTTGGATTAATTAATTTAATGTAAAGAAAAAATTGACATTAACAAAAATCTTTTAGTAATTAATTTTTATAAGGGGTCATATAAATTATATTTTCGTCTATAAATATTAATTGGAAAGATAAATAAATACACAACATGATGATATTTTTTTATAAATTTTAGATACCAAACAAATTAAATTATTTATGACACAATAATGATGAAGTATTTACCTCATTAATAAATGATTTAAATAAATAAGATTATAATGATTAAAATATTTTCCAAAACATGTCAAATTCTGATTGGATGATTTTATTTCTACCATGAGACATCTTATATTCATATTTAATGATTTTTGGACCTTTTGAAACCGAATATAAGTTTATAATAAAATAATATTTTCACACTTTCCAAAGGTGCCCCTCTCCTCCCTTATAAAAGGGAACCTCCTCCCTCTCCTCTTCACAGCACATTGAGCCATCATGCTCGGAAACACCCTGCGAATTTCTCTTATCCACTTGCCTAGAAACATCTTAGAGTTCTTGGTCATCTTCAAATACCATTCTTAGTGCCCTAAGAAGAGGTTTCAAAGAGGCGCGTCAAAGAAGAGGTAATATCTGTTACCGATTCTTTCAAATTTATTTCTACTTCTACTTCTTCTTATTTAGTTTTTTCATTATGAAGTAATAACATATGTATCACATATATACTGATATGTTATTATAAATATTAAAGAACCCTAATTCACCTTCTATCCATCCTATGGAAAGTGAAATCACAGCGCGTGCGTACGTACGGAATACCATCTCCACGCCATGGTGTAATCTGTTTTCCACAACAACCTTACTTGGATGGGTATAATGGTGTAAAGAATAACTATATATGATTATTTTAAAGTGATATTTATTCTGAAATATTATACATACACTTCAATACAATTCCACAGTCATGGGAACGATATCATCGCTCGTGCGTACGTACGGCCTACCGTCTCCACGATGTGATGCGACTCGTTCTACATGATCGTCATTGCATAATGATTATATAAATTAATTGAATGAATAAATATGATATATATTACACTAATACCATTCTTTAAATTTTGTATCTATAACCTAAAATGAATAATAAGAATTTATTCGACAAAACACACATAAGAACATAAAGCAATAAACACCCGAATAACAAGTAGCAATGAAATATTACTAATAGGAAGCTAAGAATATGGTCATATATGATATCATAACAATGAGTATGATTTTGGAATAAGTCAATGACATTATTTAAATAATTATACATGAGGTTCAGACATATACAAAGAATATTAGACCTAAGGTAAGGGAAAATCTCACAATCTCATTTTTATCCGAGATTGTTTATACATTGGTATTTACTGGGGTGTATTTTATCATCCACATCCATGTTTACTCAATATTTAATATTATTTCTATCCTCATACAATTTTTTAAATCCAATTTTACCCTTCGGTGAGTTTTTAGTAAAATATATGAAAGGATTGTTTTGTGGTTTTTCATACGAGGTACTTTTTGACTTTTCTGGCCAATGTATGAGAAGAATGTTTTTTAACTTATACGGAATGAATAGATTTTTAGAACATTATTTCCAAGAATCTTCCTTTACAAGTTTGAAATTTTATTTTTAATCAACATCTTTTAGTTTAAAATTGTATGACATGTTAAGAAAGGAAAAATGTTTTTGATGTAGAAAGGGTATTTTCCTCAAGAATGAAGTTCAAGTGTTTTATCAAAATTATTTTCCATCTAAGATAAAATATGGTTCCGTTTCTATCCCTATTTTTACATTGACTTAATTTTTTTATGATGGAATTAATTTTATGATGTCCTTTTATATTATATGGATTATGTTATGATGTTATGATGTTTAAGAATCCCATTTTTATTACATGGGTTATGCAATGATGTATGATTTATGATTTTGTGGCACGCATAAGAATGGTTTCATTATGAGATGGGTGGGAACTTTATATACCTCCAATGCATTGGGTAAGGATTTATATCTCATGAGATAGAGATGGCTGGAATAGAACGTTAAATTGGTTCAATGATACAGGATTGGAACGCGGAGTGAACTCGGTTCAGTAATGGAATTTGTCCCCTATGACGGTCTTGGCAATGAGCCTTGACTAATATGAAATGATTGTTTATGATTATGTGTATATTACACAATGTTTCATGTTTTAGGTTATGATTATTTTGGATTACTTTTCATTACTATGATTTATCCCATGACATGATATTATAACCTATTTTGCAGGTTATGATTTTCAAAATGTTATGTTCTTATGAATATGATATGACTGATATTTCTATTTTTTACCCTTACTGATAATTTGAGCTCACCCTTGTGTATGTTTTATTTTCCCCAGGTCAGGAAGAAGGATATTAAATAGGATATTCCAAAAAGGGACTCTAGATATGATGAAATAAATGGGAGACAATGTAGTTGATTTTATGAACCAGTTGTTTATGTTTCCTGATTTCTAAAGATGGTATACATATATGGCCCTTTCATGGTTTTTTTATATGTTGTAATAAGTATGATTCAACTCTGAAGTAATAACAATGTATGTAAAGTATGGGTCGTTCTATTTGGTATCAGAGGGAGGATATAGTCAAACTTTAGAAACTAGGATGTGAAAGCATTAGTAAGAACCCTAAGGATAAGTCTATGTATAGAACATAATCTTAGTGTTTTAGAAATGGCCATGAACAACCTATGATAATACCTTAAGTGTGAAATTTTATTTTTGATTATGCGGTCTTCCTATTATGATTACTGTTGCTCGCACTATGCTTCTTGGTTTTAGTCAATGGCTGGAACCCAAAGGAATGTGTTAATGCTGAATGTGATGGGCAATGCAATGATTGTCCCCCTAAGAAACCAAACGTTATGGGATATGGAATGAAAAGTCTTGTAGCCATTCTCACACAACATTCTCAAGAAATGTACTATGCATGACTTCCAAATGAGCAGTGGAAGGAGAAACATTCTATTGAATCCTTCATGAGGCAGCTTCCACCTTCATATAGCGGGTCTTCTGATCCATTAGTAGCTGAAAAATGGATTAATACCACTCAAATGATATTTTCAGTTCTACAATGTTTTGAACATGGAAAAGTCATCTTAGCAGTGTATCGTTTGGAAGGTGATGCTGATCAATGGTGGAATCTTATCAAGAATACGAGGAAAAGAGATGAAATTGAGTCCATGGAATAGGAAGAGTTCATGAACTTATTTTTCAACAAGTACTTCCCTCGTATTCATAAAACAAAGATGGAGAAGGAGTTTCTTGAACTGAAGCAAAAGGATGATGCAACTGTTGGTACCTACGAAGAAAATTTTACAAGACTTGCAAGGTATGCTTCCGGAATTATTATCCAACCTGAGAGTATAATCGATCAATTCTTTAGTGGATTTATACAAAGTCTTCGAAGGGATTTAGCCATAAAGGGACTTCAATATCTACGAGGAAATTGTTCGATGTGCTCTCAAGGTTGAGATGGAGATTGGAGTAACCCATCAGTCATATGGGTTTGATAAGAAGAGGAAAATGGAATTCAAAGGAAAATCTAAAGACCACACTGAAAAGAATATGTTTTTTCTTTTATTCTCAAATTTTGGAAAGAAACATGGAGGGAATTGTCTTAAAGGGACAAGAAAATGTTTAAGTGTGGAAAAGAAGGTCATCGGGAAGTTGAATGTTGAAATAATGGGATGAAGATGTCTAATGATGCGAACAAAGAAAGGGATACATAGAATTCACCTCCTATACTTCAATGTTTCAAGTGAAAGGAGATGGGGCATTATGCCAATCAATGCCCAAATCCAAGGGTTGTTGAGGATGATCGATGTTAACAAACTCTTAAGGCCAAGACAAAGGAAACTCACATGAAATTACTATCGGCGATGTGGTGTATGATAACGAAGTGGTGAAATGTACACTTAGAATCCACTCTAAAGTAGCAAATGTTTTATTTGATTCTGGATCCACCCACCCTTTTATTTCAGAAGAATTTTCTAAGGGTATCACCATATTACCTCAACAATTAGATGTTGTGATAGCTGTGACAACTCCTAATGCCACAACGGTCGCATCAGATGATTATAATTCTTCTATGATTGAAGTTTGTGGGAATGTGGTTCCTGCAAATCTTGTGATCATTCCTATAGTGGAATATGATGTGATTCTTGGTTTGGATTGGATTTCTTTATACATAGCTCATATAAATTTACAAATAATGGAAATCACATTTAATATTCCAGATCAATCTATGATCGTCTATCGATGCAAGGATGAATATAACATTCCAGAGGTAATTTCATCAATCTTATGGGTCTTGATTCCAATAAATGAAGGTTATTTATCTCAAATGGTTGGAGAGAAACTCACGATTAAGAATACACCCATTGTACGGGAGTTTGATGATGTATTTCTGGAGGAATTTCCAGGTCTTCCACTAAATCGTGAAGTTGAGTTTTCAATAGAATTCATACCGGGTGCTATGAACATTTCAAGGACACCTTATAAAATGGCCCCAATTGAGTTACAGGAATTGAAGAAGCAACTCCAAGGGAATCATGATAAAGGATTCATACGCCCTAGTGCATCACCTTGGGAAGCAACTATTCTATTTGAAAGATGGATCAATGAGAATCTGCAATGATTATTGAGAACTTAACAAGATCACTATCAAGAACAAATATCCTCTCCCACGCATTGATGACTTATTTGATGAACTACACGGAGCTAAATACTTTTCCAAGATTGATCTACATTCAGGGTATCATCAATTAAGGGTCAAAAGGGAGGATATACCAAAGACGGTGTTTCGTACAAGGTATAGACACTATGAATTTATAGTGATGCCATTAGGTCTTACTAATACCCCTGCTATCTTCATAGATCTAATGAATAAAGTCTTTAGAGACTATATTGATCATTTTTTGGTAGTCTTTATAGAGGATATTCTTGTCTATTCAAAGAGAAAGGAAGAACATGAAGATCACTTGAGAATTGTATTGAAGACCCTGAGAATGTAGAAGCTCTATGAAAAATTTACCAATTGTGAATTTTGGCTTTAAAAAGTTGCATTTTTGGGTCACATAATCTCAAAAGATGGGATATCTGTGGATCCAGTAAAAAAATAGGTTATCGAAAGATGGTGAAGACCAACAACAATAACTGAGATCCGATGTTTTCTTGGTTTGACTGGATATTATCGACGTTTTTTGAAATAATTTTCATGATTATCTAATCCACTCACCAGGTTGACTCGAAAAGGAGTTAAGTTTTTGTGGACGGAGGAGTGTGAAGAGAATTTCACGGAGTTGAAAATAAGGTTATCCAATGCACCTGTGCTCACACTTCCTTGTAGTGGAAAAAGTTTTGTGATATACAGTGATGCATCCAAGAAGGTATTGGGGTGTGTTCTAATGAAAAACGATATTGTGATAGCTTATGCCTCACGACAGTTAAAAATCCATTAGAAGAATTACCCAACTCATGATTTAGAGATAGCTGCGGTAGTCTTTGCAATAAATATTTGGAGGAATTATCTTTATGGTGAAAGGTGAGATATTTATACTGATCATAAAACTTTAAAGTAGATTTTCACACAAAAGGAGCTGAATATGCGCCAAAGAAGATGGTTGGAGCTGATTAAGGATTACAACTGCTCAATTCATTACCACCATGGGAAAGAAAACAAGGTGGTAGACACATTAAGTCGACAAGACCATTCAATCTTATCCATGATGAGGATCTCAAAAGATCCAATATTTATGGATTTACTGTAAGAACCCGGTTCTTGTTTTAGAGGTATGGGCTTCTTATTTTCCCTTTCCTTAAGTGTTTTGATAAAATATGGAAAATGGGGAAAAATCCTAAATGTTGGAACTAAACTCCGTGTAATTTATCCAAATGCCGTGTACTTTTGGCCGTGTTGGGATGAGTACACAGGGCGTGTAGCCATACCGGCGATGAAGGGTGTAGGAACCGACTACACGCCGTGTAGTGGTACCATACACGCCATGTAGTGAGTCGGCAGGCTTGAATAGTAAGGCGGTGGAGTCGCCGCCAGCTGGGCGACTGTACACGCCATGTACTTGGGAGTAAATGCTGTGTACGCAGGTCGACGGATGAACAGTATAGCGGTGCAGCCAAATGAACAATTAAATGAAAGGATTACACGCCGTGTACTCAAAAGTACACACCGTGTACTTTGTTTTTAATGCTTAAAATAGGCAGTAGCCTCCTCATTTGGCAGAGGAGGTGTTTGAGCCATATTGACTCCAAAGGAGGAGGTCGGATCTTTGAAGATGCACCAGGCGTTCGTCTGGAATCCATTTCGGCTTCGGACGATCTCGCTGGAACCGCACGGGTGATCCCTCTCCCCTCCTGGTACCGTTCATTCCAATTTTTCTCCCAACGTAAGTTATTTAAGTTTGAATGGGTTTTGTTCTTCGTCAGATCTACGCCGTTCTTGGGCATTTCTGGAGTCGGCGTTCGGGTATAGCGTTCGTTGACGTATAAGGTAGGTGTCTTGGTGTTTATTTTCCAACTGTTGTGTGTTTTTCTGCGTTTTCATGCCACGAACACATGTTGGGGTGTCGTGTGGCTGAGGTCGTTGCTATATTTAATTCCTAGAATTGATTAGGTATTTAATTTTGATAATAAAATTCTGGTTGGGATTGTTTCTTGGATCCGGAACCACCCCCGGGGTGTGTTTCTCGGTTTAGCCGTTTGGCTAGGATACCCGAGGGTATGCCTTCAAAGTAGTAATTGTAGAATTTCCTTGAGAGGAATTTCTTGTTACTACTTGTTTACCTGTTGGGAATGGCCTGGTTACCTGATTAGCGTGAGGGTGTTTTTTTATTTAGCCTAAGGGAATTGTTGTGATTAGCCTGAGGGCACTGCACTTTTTAGCCCGAGGGCTATAGTTATTTCACCTGAGGGAAACCTTTCGTGCCTAAGGGATTGACTTCTATGCCTGAGGGAGACACTTCCTACGCCTGAGGGCAATTTCTGTTATGCCTGATGGCTATACCTGTGGGTTGGATTTGGCTTACCTGAGGGTAAGGTTTTGTTTGTCTGAGGACGTGGATTGTTTACTTAGAAATGCACTGTGGTGGATTCTAATATTCAAATCGATTAAATGGATAATAAAATGGAAATATAACTGGTAATTAGTTACTTTGGAGTAATGCTAACTTTATTGCATTTTACTACTGCACACTGTGGTTGCATGATTTCACGCAGTTGGGCACGTGCCTTTGGTGGGTGCCTACTGAGATATAATTATCACACCCTGTTTGGGTTATGCTTTTCGGCCCAAACAGATTACGTTGTTGCAGGTGTAGATAGGGGCAAGAGTCCCTATACAGGTACTTGACTGTTTCTGAGGAGTAGGAGGGCATGGGACCGAGCCTAGGCTCGCGATGTCGCTGCTAGCTGTTTTGCTTGTTCTGATGTACTCTGTTTTCTACTGTACTGTATTGATGTATAACATGTTCTGGCTGTTTTCAGAGAACTTCTAACATGTAGCATCATCACTTATATCCACTGCTATAGTTATTTCAGTTGGGTATGTTTACTGCTTCCGCTGTTTGTTGTATGTTTTATTTTGTATTCCGCTGCGCTACACTTTGACAAATGAGGGCATAGTTTCCCCACTATCATACCTGGGCCCTTGCTGCTATTTGGCAGCCTCTGGCGTTTGGGGAAATTCACTTGAGGTCATGTGGCGAACCGGTCTCGGGGCACCTGTTGAGTGGCACCCGGTTAGGGACGTTACAAAGTGGTATCCGAGGCGGTTTCATTTCTTTAACTTAAAGTTTGGAGACGTAGTCAGGGATATGATGAAAGGTAGTTGGTAATAAGCTATGCACGAGCGCAGCTAACCCATGTACAGGGAAAAACCAGTCTACCTCGTATTTTTCATTATTTGATTTGCAATTTTACGGTTAATATGTTTTCACCGTTGGGTGACACACTTGGATTGTGCCGTTTATATTTTATCTGTGGGTCCTATTTAGTTGAAACCCGATGAGATGAGGGTATGTCGTCTCATGCATCATATAGTCACATGCTATATATCACATGCCATGCATAGTTTCCATGCCATATAGGTGCATTAGAAATTCGCATGTTGTTGTGATAGTTATTGTGCTATAAAAGCATGTTGTTGTGTTAGCTACTTGATAAATACCTGCCTTGTGATATAGTATTTTTTTGAGCTTGTTTATAGAATGGACAACAAACTTTGGTCTTTGGGGAGTATGGGCCCCCACGGATCAGAATTTGACACTTAGGTGTTGTTTTCAGTATTTTCTGGGTTCCAGAGAAGTTTCTGAGGCATACTGTCCGGGAACCTAGTATACATGCCGTGTAGTAAATTATACACGCCGTGTATGTTCTTCTGTTCGGGAAGGAAAATGAACCTTTTGAGTACACGCCTTGTACCCCAAGTACACGCAGTGTAGTCTCTTCCCGTGTCACAAACCGTGTGGGCGGCGACACGGGGTAAGGAAGGCCTTGGGTAAAACACGCCGTGGCAATAATGAACACGCCGTGTAGTGAAACATGGGGACTCGGTCGTGTTGCTAACAAAAATGGGCCGATGTCACCATTTCTTGAACACGCCATGTACCTTTGGAGGACACGCCATGTAGTCTTGTCCGAGGACAGACCGTGTGGAGTTAAGCCGAGTAGTCGGCCATGTCACAGACGACACAGGCAGTTGGAAAATAACACCGTACATGCCGTGTAAGTCTTATACACGCTGTGTAGTTTTGTTGAATGGAAGCCGTGTGGCTTAGCCGTGTAGAAGGACCCGGGCAGGGGAAAAGAAGTCAAGTACACGCCGTGTAGTCATTGTACACGTTGTGTAGTCTTGTTTTGCCAATTTTGGATACCTTATTCCTCTTGTTCCCTTTGTCGTTCCTTCATTTCAGTCTTAATAATCTTGAATTTGAGGCGTTCTTTTGTCCTTGTAGAGTCATTCCACTTAGATGACCGCGAGTTGTTGGCCAAGAGAGTGGAGACGATTATACTCCGGCGATGGTGGGCCCTGGGCCACCGGTTGATCCACCAGCAGAGCCAGATGTAGAACCAGCTGTTATATCAGACACAGGTGCGGAGGCGCAGTTCTGTGAAGGCTTATTGCGGTTCATTCTGACCTTTCAGGGAGCACCACAGGATGCCACATCTATGGCCGAGCTGACGCGTATCTTTCAGTAGCAGCACCCGCATATGTTTTCAGGGGATGGCGGATCAAAGGCTGCAGAGTCTTGGCTAGGATCGATGCAGACTATTTCGAGCATCTTGAGACGCCTCCAGGGCGGAGGGTCAAGCTCGCCACTTACATGCTGCGTGATTCCGCCAAGAGGTGGTGGGATGTTACCACCTAGTCAGATCATCACTAGGGCATAACGTGGGAGGATTTTCAGACATTCTTCTATGACTTCTTCTTTCTCGATACACTGAGGGAAGATAGAGCTCGAGAGTTCATGAATCTGCAGCAGGGATCTATGTCAGTGATGGACTATTCTGCTCGTTTTACAGAGCTTCAGTGCTTTTCACCTGTGCTGGTGGGTGATGAGACGCTGAGAGCCAGATGTTTTGAGGATGGTCTTCGGTATGACATCCGAGCACTGGTGAATGTTTTCAAGTTGCCTACTATACACGCGATTGTGAATCAGGCGTTGATTACAGAGAGGAACTTGCAAGAATCTGGTGGTGTGGGCCAGGACGGTTCGGCACCAGTTACTGGTACTGTTTCTGCTGGGAAGAGGAAGAGACTGATGGACTTCTCTCAGGGAGGCAGTACCAGCTAGGAAGCTTCTTCAGGTGGAACGGTCAAATGCTACCAGTGTGGCAGAGAGGGGCACAAGAGGCTGCAGTGTCCACGAGACCCAGTGGACTGCCGAGCTTGTGGGAAAATGGGTCATCTGCAGCACTTTCGTAGGGCGTTTCTACCAGTGGCTAGTGAGAGGGGTTCTGTGCAGACTCCGCCTGCGGGAGCAGGACCAGTGGCTTCTTACCAGTCAGGGAACTAGAATACTTTAGGGCATGTAGGCAGAGATGGTGGTCGTGGCCGTGGTAGCCAGACACCAGGATCTCAGAGGCAACAGGGCGGGACAGCTCAGGGTAGCCAGGCTGTGTCACAGGGCCACAACACTGGACAGGCATATGCAGTGCAACAGACCCAGCAGGAGCAGGATCCCGGACCATCAACAGTCAGAGGTACTATTCTAGTAGCTTCTATCTTGTCTTCAGTACTTTTTGATACGGGTGCTACACATAGTTTTATATCTGTACCCATTGTGGAGTGCCTTGGGCTGGGTGTTTCTACTTCTTCTGATATCTTGACGCTAGACACTCCGTTGAGGACTAGGACGGTTGGTGTGCGTCAATGTAAGGAGTGCCCCCTTGAGGTTGGTGGGTGTCACTTCCTTTGGGACGTCTATGTCCTGGAGATGACGAACTATGACTTCATTCTCAGGATGGACTGGTTGGTTCCTTTTCGAGCCTTTTTAGACTGCTATCATCGCAGGGTGCATTTCACGTCACCAGAGGGCAGGGAGTTTCAATACAAGGGTGAGTGGGATGTTCAAGCGAGTCGAGCTGGACCAAAGCATCATGGGCAAGGTGGAGTCACAGCCCAGATTGCTAGCTTATATCTGGATGAACAGGGGACTTTTCAGACGGATTTCCCTCCAGTTGTCGATCGTTTCAGGGATGTCTTCCTGGACGACTTTACAGGTCTACCTCTGGTGCCCGAGTTGGATTTCTCTATCGAGCTAGTGCCAGGAGAAGCAACGGTGTCCATTTCTCCATATAGAATGGCCACGCCTGAGTTGCAGGAGCTCAAGAGGTAGTTAGAGGAGCTACAGGCGAAGGTTTTTATCTGAACCAGTACTTCTCCTTGTGGTTCTCCGGTCCTTTTTGCGAAGAAGGCGGATGGTACCCTTAGGCTTTGTGTGGATTATCGGAAGCTGAACCAGTTGACGGTTAAAAACCGATATCCCATGCCGAGGATAGATGATCTGTTTGATCAGCTTCGTGGAGCACGAGTGTTCTCGAAGATTGACTAGATATTCGGATATCATAAGCTACGCGTTAGACCATCTGATATACCTCTCATAGCTTTCAGGAGCAGGTATGGTCTATATGAGTATACGTTTATGCCCTTGGGACTCACGAATGCGCCAGAAGTTTTCATGGCTCTGATGAATCATGTGTTCCATCCGTATCTTGATTTATTTATGGTAGTATTCATGGATGACATCCTGGTGTACTCTCACACTCGACATGACCATGCCACCCATCTTGAGATCGTAATGAGTACACTAAGAGAACATCGGCTATATGCTAAGCTCTCAAAGTGCCACTTTTGGATGGACCGGATTCACTTCCTGGGTCACATTATTTCAGAGGCAGGTGTTGCAGTGGACCCAGAGAAGGTGAGACCAGTAGTTTCCTGGGAGCAGCCCAAGAACGTGTTTGAAATACAGAGTTTCTTTGGGATGGCTGGTTACTAGAGACGCTTATACAGGACTTCTCCCGCTGAGCAGCACCGTTGACAGGTCGGACTAAGAAGTGTGTGAAGTTCATTTGGTCAAAATCTTGTGAGGTGGCTTTTCAGGACCTGAAGGGAAGGCTGACATCAGCACCGATCTTGATACTCCCGGAGCAGGGGAAGATCTATACAGTTTACTGTGATGCGTCAGGGACTGGGCTGGGAGATGTTTTGATGCAGGGCGACTGAGTTGTGGGGTACAGGTCTCGGCAGTTGAGGCCACATGAGAAGAATTACCCGACGCATGATCTAGAGTTGGCTGCAGTTGTGCATGCGTTGCGCTATTGGAGACATTACCTGTTGGGAGAGCATTTTGTGGTTTTCACTGACCACAAAAGCCACAAGTATATCTTTACTCAGAGTGACCTGAATCTGAGGCAGAGAAGGTGGGTCGAGTACCTACAGTCCTTCATTTTGAGCTTTCCTATACACCTGGTAAAGGTAATGCAGTAGCCGATGCACTGAGCATGAAGACTCAGATACAGGTAGTGCAGGAGGCCAGTGGTGAGTGGCAGCTTATGGCATTGTTCTCTGAGATACATCTCGAGGTGCATGACATACAGGGTGAGACTTATCTTTTCTCATTAGCTGTGACTTCTACCTTCCTAGACAGATTTAGGATGAGGCAACTATCGGATTCAGAAGGCCTAGTTCTACGGGATTCAGTGAAAAGTTAGGACCCTCCTCCCAGTTGGACGATAGGCGACGACGAGGTTTTGCGTTTCCATGGACGAGTATGGGTTACAAGGGATATACGCGAGGATATGATGAAGGAGTTTCATGCTTCAGCTTGGGCAGTTCATCCGGGGGTTACCAAGATGTACCGAGACTTGAGACGTCAGTACTGGTGGCTGTGTATGAAAAGAGAGATATCCGGTTTTGTCACGAGGTGTTCCACGTGTCAGCAGGTAAAGGAAGAGCACCAGAGACCAGCTGGGCTGTTACAGCAGTTGCCCATTCGGGGTGGAAATGGGATGATGTCGCGATGGATTTCATGATGGTATTGCCAAGGTCACCTCATGGCAATGACGCTGTGTGGGTTGTTGTGGACAGACTCACGAAGGTAGATCACTTCTTGCCGATCAAGGAGACCTTCGGTGTGGACGAGCTCAGAAGGGTGTATATCCGAGAGATCGTACGTCTTCATGGGGTCCCTCATTCTATCGTTTCATATAGGGATGACCGCTTCACGTCTCGTTTCTAGCATAGTTTTCAGAGGGCGCTGGGTACACAGGTGCTTCTGAGCACATCATACCACCCTCAGACAGATGGCCAGTCATAGCGGACGATACAGGTGCTAGAGGACATGCTGCACACATGCGTCCTAGACTATGGGGGCTCTTGGGAGAAGCATCTACCCTTATTCGAGTTTGCCTATAACAATAGCTTTCAGGTGACTATTGAGATGGCACCATATGAGGCTTTATATAGTAGGCCATGCCGATCACCTTTGTTCTGGTTAGTGGTAGGTGAGGCAGCTTTACTAGAGCCATAGCTCGTGCAGGAGACATCTGAGCATGTCCAGTTGATTCGGAAGCGGATGGTTACCGCACATTCTCTTCAGAAGTCTTATGCTGATCGCCGTAGATGACCTTTGGAGTTCGTGGTCGGAGATCAGGTTTTCTTGCGTGTTTCGCTGAGGCTGGGACACAAACGGATCAAGAGACAAGGTAAGCTTTCACCGAGGTATGTGGGACCATTTATGATTCTGGAGAGACGTTGAGCTTCAGCATGATGCGTCCTTTGAGGAGCATCTGATCCGTATCATTGATAGGAGCACGAAGGTTTTCCGAGGACGGTCAGTTCCTCTCGTACGGGTGCTATGGCAGCATGGCCGAGTGCAGGACGAGACCTGGGAGCGGGAGGCCGACGTACGTGCTCAGTGGCCAGAGCTATTCTGAGCTTTCTCTTCGCCACCCTTGAAAGGGAAATTCGGGGACGAATTGCTATAAGGTGGGAAGTTTTTAAGAACCTGGTTCTTGTTTTTGAGGTACAGGATTCTTCTTTTCCTTTTCCATAAGTGTTTTGAGAAAATATGGAAAATTGGGAAAAATCCTAAATTTTGGACCTACACGCCGTGTACTTTATCCACACGCCGTTTACTTTTGGCCGTGTTGGGATAAGTACACAGGGCGTGTAGCCATACCGGCGACGAAGGGTGTAGGTACCGACAACACGCCGTGTAGTGGTACCATACACGCCATGTAGTCAGTCGTCATACTTGAATAGTAAGGCGGTGGAGTCGCCGCCAGCTGGGAGACATTACACACTGTGTACTTGGGAGTACATGCCGTGTACGCTGGTCGACGGATGAACAGTGTGGCGGTGTAGCCAAATTAACAGTTAAATAAAAGGAGTACACGTAGTGTGCTCAGAAGTACACACCTTGTACTTTGTTTTTTTGGTTTAAAACAGGTATTAGCCTCCTCATTTGGCAGAGGAGGCGTTTGAGCCATTTTGAAGCCAAAGGAGGAGGCCAGATCATTGAAGATCCACCAGGCAGTCGTCTGGAATCCGTTTCGACTTCAGACGATCTCGTTGGAACCGCACGGGTGAGCCCTCTCCCCTCCTGGTACCGTTCTTGCTAATTATTTTCCAAACGTATGTTATTTACGTTTGAATTGGTTTTGTTCTTTGTCAGATCTACTCAGTTTTTGGGTGTTTCTAGAGTCGGAATTCAGGTATAGCGTTCTTTGACGTATAAGGTAGGTGTCTTGGTGTTTATATTCCAACTGTTGTGTGTTTTTGTGAATTTTCGTGCCACGAACCCATGTTGGGGTTTCGTGTGGATGAGGTCGTCGCTATATTTAATACCTAGAATTTATTAGGTATTTAATTGTGATAATAAAATTCTGGTTGGGATCGTTGCTTGGATCTGGAACCACCCCCAGGGTGTGTTTCTATGTTCAGCCGTTTGGCCAGGATACTCGAGGGTATGCCTATAAAGTAGTAATTGTAGAATTTCCTTCAGAGGAATTGCTTGTTACTACTTGTTTACCTTTTGGGCATGGCCTGGTTACCTGATTAGCCTGAGGGTGTTTTTGTATTTATCCTGAGGGCGTTGTTATGATTAGCCTGAGGGCACTGCACTTTTTAGCCCGAGGGCTATAGTTATTTTGCCTGAGGGAAACCTTTCGTGCCTGAGGGCATGAATTCTATGCCTGAGGGCGACACTTCCTATGCCTGAGGGCAATTTCTGTTACGCTTGAGGGCTATACCTGCGGGTTGGATTTTGCTTACTTGAGGGTAAGGTTTTGTTTGTTTGAGGACGTGGACTATTTACTTAGAAATGCACTGTGGGGGTTTCTATTATTCAAATGGATTAAATGGATAATAAAATGGAAATATAACTAGTAATTAGTTACTTTGGAGTACTGCTTACTTTATTTCATTTTACTACTGCACACTATGGTTTCATGCTTTCACGCAGTTGGGCACGAGCCTTTGGTGGGTGCCTACTGAAATATATTTCTCACACCCTGTTTGGGTCATGCTTTTCGGCCCAAACAGATTACGTTACTGCAGGTGTAGATAGGGGAAAGAGTCCCTATACAGGTACTTGACTGTTTCTGAGGAGTAGGAGGGCATGGGACCGAGGCTAGGCTCGCGATGCCGCTGCTAGCTATTTTTATTGTTCATCTGTACTCTGTTTTCTGCTGTACTATATTCATGTATAACATGTTCTGGCTATTTTCTAAGAACATGTAACATGTAGCATCATCACTTATATCCACTGCTGTAGTTATTTTAGTTGTGTATGTTCACTGCTTCTACTGTTTGTTGTATATTTTATTTTGTATTCCGCTACGCTACACTTTGACAAATGAGGGAATAATTTCCCAACTATCAGACCTGGGCCCTTACAGCTAGTCGGCAGCCTCCGGTGTTTGGGGAAATGCGCTTGAGGTCACGTGGCGAACCGGGCTTGGGGAACCCGTTGAGTGGCACTCGGTCCGGGACGTTACATTTACAAAGGATGGATCTTGGAATTATAATGGCAGGGGAAAATTATTATCGTTCTCAAATGAATGTTCAACCATTTATGCTTGTGAAGAATAAAGAGGAAAAAAATAATATGTAGAGTTTCTAAAGAAAGTCTGAAATGTTCTTGAATTCAACCTTGATTGTGATGGGACAATATGGTTCAGGAATCGGGTTTGTGTTCCTCCAATCCCAGAATTAAAGAAGGAGTTGCTGGATGAAGCTCATAGTTCTTCATTCTCTATTCATCTTGGAAGCACAAAGATGTATAGGGACTTGAAAGAGTACTTCTGGTGGGATGAAATGAAAAGATATGTGGCTGAATATGTCTCTCAATACTTGGTTTATCAGTAAGTTAAATCTGAGAGACAGAAGTCTAAGGAGATGTTAAAACCATTACCCATACCAGAATGGAAATGGGAAAACATCACTATAGAATTTGTCACTGGACTTCCTAAGACATCCAAAAGCAATAATGCTATCTGGGTTATAGTTGATCGTCTTATGAAGTCGGTACACATCATTGCTATTAGATAATTTTTCTCTCTGGATCAGCCTGCCATGATATATGTGAAGGAAGTGGAAAGATTTCATGGAGTACCACTTTCTATTATATTTGATCGGGATCCGAGGTTTACCTCGATGTTTTGGTGAATTCTTCAGTATACTCTAGATACAGATTTGAGTTTCAGCACTACTTATCATCCTCAAATAGACGGTCAGTCTGAGAGGACAATTCAAACACTAGAAGACATGTTAAGATCTTGCTCTATGGAATTCAAAGGTGGTTGGGATCAAAACCTACCTTTGGTGGAATTTTCCAATAATAATAGCTTTCACTCTAGTATTCAGATGGCTCCTTATGAAGATTTCTTTGGAAAGAAATACAGGACTCCAACTTGCTGGGATGAAGTTGGGGAAAGAATGATCTTAGGACCTAATCTTGTTAATGAGATGGAATAAAAGATCCGATCTATTCAACAATACATAAGAGCAGCTCAGAGTTAACAAAAATGTTATGCCGACAACTGAAGAAAAGACCCAGATTATGAAGTGGGTGATAAAGTATTCTTACGAATATCTCCCTGGAAGAGAGTAATGAGATTTGGGATGAAGGGAAAGTTGATCCCTAGGTATATCATCCATTTAGAAATACTAGATCATGTTGGGAAGGTAGCTTACTGATTGGCGCTTCCACCGAATATCTCTCAAGTTCATGATGTGTTCTATATATCTATCCTGAGAAAGTACATTCCAAATACTTCTCATGTACTAAGATCAGAAGTTGTACCGCTGGAGAAAGATCTTTCTTATGAAGAACAACTGATAGAGATTTTGGATCATAGTGAAAAAGTTCTACGAAACAATACCACTCACTTGATTAATGTTTTATGGAGGAACCACCAATTAGAAGAATCTACAATGGAACTTGAGGATATGATTAGGGAGATGTATCCTCATTTGTTTGTTACGAAGTGATTAATTTCGAGGGTGAAATTCTTTTTAAGGGGGGTGGAATGTAACAACTGGAGATTTTATGAAATTTTTTTATTTCCTATGTTATACGCAAAGGAATATTTCACTGCACACAACACTAGCTTGACTTGCATTACCCTTAATCTCGACCTTCCTCGATAGCGTGTGTAGTACGCAATACCGAGTTTCACTAAACAATGATATATTATTATAATGTTATAAACTAGACATTATGAATAGTATTAACTAAATTTTGAATTTTATAACATTATAATTCATCTTTCACATTTTCTAGAATGATGTACGAAAACAAAATCAGTTTTTCGGATAAATGACGCATTTTTCAAAAAATGCAGTTTTACCACCTTTTGATGGAACACCCATTTTAAACCTAGTTTTTGACATGTTTATAAGTTAAATTTGACAAAATAAAATTCTTATTTGGAATTAGGATATAAAAATTTATTTTGAATAAATTTTTCATATTATTCTGGTAACTTTCATATTTTGATGAATAATAAAAACAAGCTATATTTTAATTAAAAACAAATTTTTTCATCGTGATAATTTATATGGTTAAATTATAATAATTAATGGTTTTAAATTATAAATAGAATATATTTTTACCATTTAATATAATTTATGTCATTAGCATTAATTTTACATTGAATTCATAGGTAAAAACATTTCAATCTTTGGAAATGTTTTAACTTTTAAAACCTGTTTTCTTAACAACGGGATTAATTTTAAATTAATTACTGAAAATTTTGTGTTTTCAGTTTTGAAAAATGGATTCCATATTTGGAATCCTTGGGTCCAAATTATATTAATCGATTACTTTTATTTTTTTTATATTATGAATAATAACTACGGTAATTTTTATTTTATACGGTTAAAGGTAAATAGGGAAATTCAAGGATAAAAGAATATTATAACAATTTAAAATTACCTTTACACTTGTCCTAACCTTATTGAATTAGTAGTGGCCTACCATGGTCATCCATGGGTCGATTTTGGGACCTCATTGAGCCAGTTGGTAGTGATAATGACAATTTGGATTAATTAATTTAATGTAATGACAAAATTGACATTAACAAAATTTGTTTAGTAATAAATTTTTATAAAGGGTTATATAAATTATATTTTCGACTATAATTATTAATTAAAAATATAAAAATATTTCCTACATGATGATATTTTTTTTATAATTTTTAGAGACCAAATATATTTAATTTTTATGACACAATAATGCTGAAGTATTTACCTCATTAATAAATGATTTAAATCAATATGAGTATAATGATTAAAATATTTTCCAAAACATGTGCAATTCTAATTGGAGGATTTTATATTGACCATGAGTCATCTCATCATCTTCTTTAATGATTTTGGGAGCTTTTGAAACTGAAGATAAGTTTATAATAAAATAATATTTTCACACTTTCCAAAGGTGTCGCTCTCCTCCCTTATAAAAGGGTACCTCCTCCCTCTCCTCCTAACAGCACTTTGAGCCTTCAAGCTCGGCCATCCCCTGAAAATTTAGCTTCTACACTTCTATATAAACATCTTAGAGGTCCTCGTCTTCTTCAGAGGCCAATCTTAGTGCCCTAAGAGGAGGTTTCAAAGAGGCGCGTCAAGGAAGAGGTAATATCCATTACCGATTCTTTCAAATTTATTTCTTCTTCTACTTATTCTTCATTAGTTTTTTCATTATGAAGTAATAACATCAGTATAAATTATATACTTATATGTTATTATAAATATTAAACACCCCTAATTCATCTTCTATCTATCCTACGGAAAGTGAAATCGCCATGGGTACGTACGTACGAAATACCGTCTCCACGCCGTGGTGTAATCTGTTTTGCACCACCACCTTACTTGGATGGATATAATGGTGTAAAGAATAAATATATATGATAATTTTAAATTGATATTGATTATGAAATATTATACATTTACTTCAATACAATTCCATGATCATGGGAACGATATCATCGCTCGTGCGTACGTACGGCCTACCGTCTCCACGATGTGATGGGACTCGTTCTACATGATCTTCATTGCATAATGTTTATATAAATGAATTGAATGAATAAATATGATATATATTACACTAATACCATTATGGAAATGTTTTATCTATAACCTAAAAAAAATAAGAATTTATTCGACAAAACACACATAATAACATAAGGTAATAAACACCCGAATAACAAGTAGTAATGAAATATTACTAATAAGAAGCTATGATTATGGACATATATGATATCATAACAATGATTATGATTATGTAATAAGTCAATGACATTATTTAAATCATTATACAGGAGGTTTGGACACGTACAAAGCATATCAAAACTAAGGTAATGGAAAATCACACAATCTCATTTTTATCAGAGATTGTTTATACTTTGGAATTTACTGGGGTGTATTTTATCATCCACATCCATGTTTCCTCAATATGTAATATTATTTATATCCTACTACAATTGTTTAAATCCAATTTTACCCTTCGGTGAGTTTTTATTATAATACACTAAAGGAATCTTTTGTCGTTTTTCATGCGTGGTAATTTTTGACTTTTCTGGCCAAAGTACAAGAAGAATGTTTTTTTAACTTATACGGAATGAGAAGATTTTTAGAACATTATTACAAACAAGTTTCCTTTACAAGTTATCACGTTTATTTTTAATCAACTTATATTTGTTTAAAATTGTATGACATGTTAAGAAAGAAAAAAAAATTTGAATTAGAAAAGATATTTTCCTCAAGAATGGAGTTCAAGTGTTTTATCAAAATTATTTTCCATCTAAGATAAATTAGGGATCTATTTCTATCCCTAGCATTACATTGATTTAATTGTTTTATGATGTCCTTTTAAATTATATGGATTATGTTATGATGGCATGATGTTTAATAATCCCGTTTTTATTACATGTGTTATGATATGATGTATGATTTATGATTTTGTGGCACACATAAGAATGGTTTCATTATGAGATGGTTGATACCTATATCTCCCTCAAATTCATTGGGTAAATATTTATATCTCATGATATAGACATGGCTGGGACGACAATTTATACTGGTTCAGCGATACAGGACTGGAATGAGGCGTGAACTTGGTTCAGTAATGGACTTTGTCCTCTATGATGGTCCTGGCAATGAGCCTTGACTAATATGAAATTATTTTCTATGATTATGTGTGTATTCCAGAAAGTTTCATGTTTTAAGATATGATTATTTGGGATTACTTTTCATTACTATGATTTATCCCATGACATGATATTATGACCTCTTTTGCAGGTTATTATTTTCAAAATGTTATGTTCTTATGAATATGATATGACTGATATTTCTTTTGTTTACCCTTACTGAGCATTTGATCTCACAATTGTGTATGTTTTCTTTTCCCCAGGTCAGGAAGAAGGATATTATGTAGGATATTCCAAAAGGGACTCTAGATATGATGAAATAAATGGGAGACAATGTAGTTGATTTTATGAACCAGTTGTTTATGTTTCCCAGTTTCTAAAGACACAATACCTATACGGTCCTTTCACGGTTTTGTTATATGTTGTAATATGTATGCTTAAAATCTGAAGTTATAACAATGTATGTAAAGGATGGGTCATTATAGTTATGGTCTAAAAAATACTATAAAATCATCCTCACTTTTAGACTCTATAAAATTCCTTGAGCTAGCTAGTTGCCTCCATGAACAACCTAGTGGGAAATGAAAAAAGTATCCTCATCTATATAGAACCATCAAATGACTTGTTGGTATTCTATAGTTTTAAAAACAACAACACATGAACCCTATTATCCCCATATTCAATTATAAATTCTTGATCAGATATATGAATCAACATTTTATTTTAAATTATTTTCAAAATCTATATAAAATTTATAAGGAAACAAACATTAAAATTTTGATGTCACAATTCTCCGACCATAATGACTTCTCATCCTTGATAATTATCCCAAGATGATATCTTGATTAATTTTGGCCACTTCTCCAAAATGATATACTCATGCTATAATTATTCTTCTTGAATAACTCTATGAGGAAATGTAACTTGAAATTGAGGAATGATCATCCCTCTCATCACCCTCTTGATACAATCTAATATTCAAACAAGAAATTCTATAAAAATTCATCATTATCTAGCTAAAAATCATTTTATTGAAGTACATGCCTAGGAAAAGACTCATATATCTATTGATATTATTTAAATAATTCATTGGTAATACCATGGTTACATGAAAGAATGTCCCATTGATATTCTACAGCCATGATGAATTCAATAATCTAAAATAGAGAAACATTCATTTGAACCAATATGGTTAACGTCTAAAAAAATATTCCCCCTCTAAGGTTCCTTCCAAATTAAAACCATGAATCCCACAATTAAACTCATAAAAACATCACCTTATGTAGTCATAATACTTGTACCTATTCGGAACCATAACTAGATTAATTTGAAATAAATTCCCCTAATGATAAATTCTATACCATAACCAGACAAACACTTGAAGAATCAGATACCTCTAGGAAACAAAATGTTGAATAATATGGATACTAAAACTAAGATTAATAAATGTTTCTAATTAAACAAGAAAAATATATTATTCTTTTTAAAATTAACATTAAAAATGTTATTATCAAAAGATTCATTGAAATCCAGAATAATCACTCTTAGAATATCCTATACTGACTAGATTATTATCTATAACAACCTATCATTCTGATTATAAACAGGCATGATCAACATCAACTAAGTACCCATAACATTAAATTATCATTTAAAAAAATAACGATAAACTAGGAATATCAATTATATAAAACACTAGAAAGAACTCCCTAAACCCTCATGAGATCCCAAATAATGATTATCCCTATATCATATAATGAATAAATTAGTATGATCATTTTGAAGTGATCCACCTTGGTCAACCATTCCTCAGTAACCCAAAAAGTGTTTACACCATTTGATGTCCTAGGAAACCTAGTCACGATGTCTTTCATTACCCTATTCCACATCTATAAAGGCACATGAATTGGATTTAGAAATCTCCCAAGTCTCTAATACTTAGATATGATTCTATAAAAATCTTGACAATACGTGATTAGGCCTACAATGTTTCACATAATTTTGGGACACCATAATTTCCACTTGATATCATGATAAATATTTTTCAAACTACGGTTCACTTCACACTATTAATCATGGATGGATCTCATCAACTCCAATATCATTTAATATGGAACCACCACCCATCCATGAACTAGACGTACTCAACTTATATATTGTCATAAATTGGCTTGGGATGCAATCTAACTGGACACCTGACCAAGACCATGACATAGAACGAAGAGTGTTCCAAATATTCATGGTCTAGAAACCAATTCAGGTGTATCAGAATTACACTATTTGTATGTAATTAACCTAATATAAAAAACCAAAAAATACATAAAAATAAGAGTGCATCACATGCTCAATAAACAAAACCATATACCACATAATTACAACAAACATAGGTTAACCATTTACAATTTTAAACTAAAACCAGAAACATCAAAATGGGACGGAACCAAATAGACTACCTAAAACCATTATGAAACAAGAGGGAAATCACCCTCAACCCAGCCCCACAAACACCTTCATGAGAGGAACACTATCAACCATATCCACCATCAACACCACAAGACACCCCGCCTTTAGCTAAATCAAAAATAATAAGATATACATATACCTATGGGTGTATGAATGGTGTGATAAAATTCCCACTAGGATTCCAACTAAAATATATTCCATGTTATAACATTTTAAGAAAAATTAACATTCATGTTTTTTGAAGAAATATGAAAATTTTTAGGAAAAAATATTTAAGAGAAAAGTGGTTTGAAATTAAAATAAAAGCTAGGTATACCATTTTCCACAATAAGAAAAACATCAAAATAGCACCACATGTGATCCCTAAAGGCTCTAGAACATATTAGACCCTAGGAACCATATACCTCTGTGAAACATTGTATTGAAACCATAATGAAAATCAACATTGGGAACATTAAACCCTAGGGGAATTCATCTAGATGACTAGTGGTATCTAATCATTAGAACAGTTCAGTAAATATCATTGCATAAATCATATTAGAGGGAATCAGACCTTGGCCCCACCAATCTGAATAATGTAATATTCCTTCTCTTACCTCTTAAGTACCTATGATCCCCTTTCGTTCTCTATTTTAATTTCACTTGTAACATAGATCACCAATATCACATACTCACAGAATAAAATACAAACACCCATGAAAACCCATTATTTTCTTGAGAAAAAACTCTTTCAAATCCATATGCAATCCAAATCAACTGGAAAACATTATTTAAAAACCTTCCATAATGCATACAACACATTTAGAATCCCAATAAGGAGAGAACACATGAATCCTAATAAATTTCATTAGGAAGTCATCTTTCAATCCATAATCTCTTCCAAACCACTTGAAAACACTTATTACAAAAATCATTCATTCTTGATGAAATATTAAAGAATATCATAAATCATACCAAAATCATCCAATAACTGAATTCCATTGACTCACTTACCTCATGCTTAAAAACATCTAGAATCTAGTGGTAAAACACAACTCCACCACAAGGAGAACCTATAAAGTAATGATCAAACCACAAAAACCAATGTGAATCCCAATGAACCATGGTTCCACCCATTTTAGGGAAACTATTACTATATAGAGAGAAGAAACCATGAGAGAAGAAGTAAGAACTTGAGATGAATGAAGAAATCAAAAATAGAGGGACTTACATAATGAATATTTAAGAACCAAGGAAAATCTCACTGAAAAATTGACATTCAAGGATACCAAGAGGGAGATGAGGAGGTCCCGAAGGCTAGAAATAATGAGTGGGTGGAGAAATGGGTGATGTTGGGTTTAAATTAGTGAATTTTATATTGGTAAAATATTAAATTTTATTGAGATAGATAAGACACATAGTTAAGACACTTGGTCAACCCAACCATGAGTTAACTATGCATTATATCTTTCCTAAAGAAAAAGAGGTGGATTTTTTATGGGTAATCCATATGCCCATGTACTGGACCATGCACCCCATATCAAACCTTTGGTTAGGGAAAACAGTTCCCCACACTCTCTATCATGGGCTAGTGTATATTTTCTACAAATTGTGTTCCATCTATGATCCATCTTCTTTTGTGTCCAAAAACTATATGTTTCACCAAATATCATAGGATATCCTTGAGAAAAAGATAAGACTAAAATAAACAAGAAAAATTCATCAAGATAAAATTAATAATGTGAAAATTATCCCCACCATTAAAACTATTCACCCTCAGAAAGTTAACTACAAGTCTAATCAAAGAAAAAAATTGGTAATACTCCTCAACACAAGACTTCCACTACCATGTATATTTTTCATTATTAATATGCTACCAAGGCACCCAGACTAATAGGACAAAATTCCCATAAAGAACATTCTCTTAGGAATCCACCATCCATACTGGCCTATCTGTCATATATTGATCCGATTCCATCTCCAACTCTTCCCAATTAAGAACATGAGATAAATGCATGCCATACCTTTTCAAATGTGAGACATGGAACAAATTATAAATTGATGTAAAATGAGATAGAAAATCCTACAAAAAAGAAAACATAATATCTCTCTTTTTGATATTAAAAGGTATGATACACCTCAACGTTAGATTACATTACTTACCAAAATAATATTGTCCCAAATGAGGAGCCACCTTTGAAAATCACCTAACCACCCATAGAGATTTCTATTACTTGGGGTCTCTAATAGACATAAGAATTGTGGTTACACTTAATTGTCCAAAAATGATTTCAAACCAAGATGACCATCTCAAAAATCCCCAATATAAGATTTGACCCAAAAAACAAGGTCTCACCAACCTTCATCAATACAAAGGTTCCCGAAACGACTTACCCTAAAGAACCATAAAGAGATAAATTATTATTGAGTATTGGAAACTATTATTATAAACTCTCTACCACCAAATATTGATATCACATGAGCCTTGGAAATAGAACATAGATTCAAAAAGAATTTTTTCAATGATTTCATTTTTCTACTCCATATGAACATCTTTTTGAGGATGGTATTCCATGATCAACATAAAATGGAACCACATTTACTTTTGAAGTCCTTCCCAAAATATATAGGTATTGTACGGGTCCTAGTATGAAATAGTAGCTGGCGACACAACATGATGTCTTATATCTTCTAAACATACAACTGAACTAACTCTACCACTTTTACTAAATCATTGATAAGAATGAAATTGGGAAATTTGGTCAGATGGTCATTCACTACCCATGCCACATTCCATCCTTGGGGCATACGAGGTAAACTGATAATGAAATCCAAAGAGACCTCATTCCAATTCATAGTAGGAATGGATAATTGATGAAGAAAACAAGAAGACATATGGTTTATATCCCCAACCTTCAAACATATATAAGATCAATACAAAAAATCAGTTATGTCCCATCTCATAGATGGCCTCCAGAATCGGTGACTCACATCATAAAACATCTTGGTGGTCTCAGGGGGAACATCCCACAGATACATGTGGCGATCTAACATCGCCACATTCTATAGTGAAAATGACACCACTACATGAACCTTAATAAATATAACACCATATGAAGACAAATACCATAAACCGGAAAACCTCACCACTAATTAAGAATTGCATACATAGCTGGGACAACGTATTTCTAGGATGCTCTTATGAAATCATCTCTTGTAGGGTGTCAGCTAAACACTTCCCAAAAATGAACCTACAATGTACTCCTTGGTCTAGGGATGAATTTAAGAAAAAAACCCCATCATGTACGATTCAAAAATAGTATTTTCATTACCTTAAACATCATTTACCTACTCTTGTTTCGGAATAAAAATTACCATTGATGAGGGTGTAAATGAATTTGGAATTGAAAACCATAAGGTACTCCACCAAATCATGCTTCCTCAAATTGAGGTCCTTCTGGGAGAAAATGCAGACCAATATATTATGATCTGAGAGAAACAATAACTTCTCCAAATATAGATAAGGATGTGACATCTTAAATCCATGATTCCATGCCGCTAGTTATAGGTTGTGGGTTGGGTAATTCTTTTCATGTGGTCATTGTTTACGACAAGCATATGCCACCACATGATCATCCAATATCAGAACACACCCAAAATCCATAGTTGTGGTATTACTGTAGACCACATCACACTTCTAAGATATTCAAAAGTTCAAAATAGGGATTATGGTCAACCAATTTTTATTTTCATCAATGGAAAACATAAATTTCATGCTCCATTGAAACATCACTTCTTTTCAAGTAAGCATTGTCATGGTAAAATAAAGACATGAAAAATCACCAAAAAGAACTCTATAATACCCTTCCAGACCAATAAATAATATTATTTCAATTATATTATTCCACTGCTCCCATGGAATCACTACACCAACATTCTCAGGGTCCACCAAAAAGACCTCATTCCGAGATCAAATGACATAGAAACATCACCTATCTAATCATTAAGGGGAACATATAACGATTATTATGGAGGTGATGGTCTCAAATAGTGCCCAACATAATCATCAAGTGCATCTCATCGTCTCCTTCAGTCTTTTAATAGACCATGATTTAATCCATGAATACAAAAACAATTTAAATGAGGTACTAATGAAACTCCATAATAATGAGAACCATAAAGACTGTTATAGAATTCATCCGCCTGTACAGTATGAATGAATACATGAACTATTCATACATGCTGTGGAATGATATCTTTGGGATATCCTCCCATATGACCCTGACTGGGTGATTCCCAAAAAAAAGACGGTCTTCTAAAAAAACCTTTACCTGAGGTGATCAAAAAGCTCATCAATGTCGTAAAATGGATATTTTTTATTGATAATCCCCTTATTCAGCTTCTGGTAATCAATAATCAATTATATAGATCAATAGACCTTCCCTTCAAACAATACTGGGACATCCTAATGTAAGACATTATGGAAAAATAATTCTTTAAATTCCAAAGAGTCCATAAAAATCATCAATTCCCCCAACAAAGTGGGGTCTATATCGTACGTGGGAAGGGATATTTGTTTCCTTCATGTGCCAAATCGATGGTGAACATGACATCATAATCTAGAGAAAAACCTAAAAAACCATCGTATAAGTCCCATGGGAACTCATCCTCATTCCGAGGAAATCCACTCTATAGACTACCACTATAGTCCTATAACATGAGAGATGAGATCTAAAAAATAAGAATATCCAATTCCTGATGTGTAGGTCCATCACCTCTTGACTGAGGATCTCATTTACTCTAAAACACATGAGAGGTTCCATCATGTTCCATGAAACTCACTCACCACCAATATCATTTGATGCGTGCATAAAAACACACCATCCAATATATTCTAAGGATATCATCTAGTAGTAACATCACACAAACTAGTAAACACCATTGAAATTTGACCGCTAACATTGTGAGTGCAGAAAAAAGAAACTTGAAAACCTCATCATTATTCTTAACATGCAGAAAGAACAAATCCATCACATATGAAATAAGATTAATTAAAATATTTAGCATTCCAAAATATGTTAAGAGATAAAATAAAAAGTGGAACCCATATCAAACAGAATAGAATCCATGGATGATTCAATGGAAATCATATCTCAAACCATCAGAGGAACTATATCTGATTACTTTGGTGCTTTTTCCACTATATAAAGACTACTTTTCTTTGAATGAGAATGAGGAGAAACATTGATTAGTGGATCTACACTTGGATGAATCTGCCCTGAAGAATATCCAGTTCTATCACCATAGCCACTGAACTGAGAAACCACCATCCTGGATGGATCTTAATATTTTTACATTCCCCTTGAGGCTATAGAACTTGAACCACCCATATATAGATTTTCTACTCTATCAACTGGTTTAGGTGCCCCATGGTTCCACACTAATTACATGATCTCAGCTAAGCTAAACACATCTACCACATATGTCTTGACTTCCCACATTGATGGAATTGGACTAAACTGACATCTAATGTCATAGAACAAAATGGTTGAGAAGGATTTCATGAACTACCACCTACCACTTTTCCTTCTCATCCCGATTCCTCTTCTTTTTAGAAAAAAATCCGTCTTCTCTAGCCCACATCAGAAACTACAACAGAAAAACAAAAGGTACAAGATAATTCAGTATCCACCATCATAGGATGATCAACCACCTCATTAATGATCATCAACAGGAACATGAATACCTAGGATTGGATATTTGTTCTCAACTCAAAATCAAAATATTAGGCCTTCAACATCTCATTAGAAACTACTTCTACTGTGAACTGAACAAATTCTATGTTGTGGTTGGAATACTCCATCATGGTCAGAATCCCTTAGTGGGGATCCAAAAACATCAGAGTCTTAGTGAATTCCATTGTCTCAGTTCGATACTTTTCACAAAACATAACATTGATGCACTTCCAACCCATTTTCTCGTGCATCCAAGTATGAACCACCATGTCCCACCACCCATGAATGGGACCATCCAACATGAACGAGTCACAGTTTACCATGATATCCTCAAGACTATCACAAAACCCAAGAATCCTCTATATTTTCTCAATTGACACCACTAACTCTTACGAATATATGTTATCTTGGAAGGATGTCTGTTTTTTTCTTGAGGAACAAATGATCCTTTTCCTTCACTAGATAGAATTCATATTCCCTAACTTGATGAGGACTTGTGCCCACTCCCTAACCCATTGTTTTGAATTCCCAACCACTACTTCCACTAGTCTTTGGTAAATTGGAGAGGGGGAACTCCCACCATCATCATCCTAGGATTTCACATGATATCTCTGGGATCCACACTACTACATCAATAAATAAACATGGGAAAACACATCAACACAACACTCTAAAAATACATTATCAACATCAAATTTTAACCATTTTCATAAAAAAAATTAAAAACACAATCATAATTCTGATCACCTCACCCACTATCGATGCCCATCCATAGTATGCACCATGTACGTCTCAATTGGGGGAGAAGTCAAACCAATACCTAACACCACCTTGTGACTCAAGGTCTATCACAATGTTTGTTGTCTAGACACACCAATCACACATAGAACATCCCAAAAATAACTAAATCATCTATATCTTGACTCTCCCAAATAATATTTATCAAATAAAGGAAGAAAACTTGCTCTGATACCATTTTTATGGAACTGGCCCGGGATGTCATCCGACCCAGAACATGACTCGACCAGTGATATTCCCAAAGGGTATTCTTGATCCACATGGGCTATAATGTTGTGTTTGATTATTGAAAATAAAATTCTAGAAATTATTTCACCCAATTGAAAAAACTATAAACATCAATCAAAACAAGAAAACATAACATTCTCGATAACCAAAACCATAACCAAAAGAAACAGAAACCAAAGTTAAACAATTTCAATTTTAAATAAAACTAGAAACATCAAAATGGTTTGTCATATAACTGGAAAACACAACATCCTCCATGATACATGAGGGCCATCTCCATTAAGCTAACACCTCCAACACCTAAAAGATAGGAAAACTAGAAACTAGATCCACTATCACCAAAATGAAACATATTGAATTTACCCAGATCAAACAAAACAGGATCTATACACACATGATGGTGTATTTATGGTGTGAAAAAATTCCCAATAGGATTCCATCCAAAAAATATTCCACGGAAAAAATTATAACCTTAATTAAAATTAATGTTTTTAGAAGAAATTGGAAACACATTCAAAAACATATTTAGGGAAATGAATTTAATAGGATTATTATAAGAAATTAATATAAAATCATGGTATAAAATATAATGATTGTAATAACAACATAATAAGGGCACAAAGTGTAATCCATAAATGTTCTAGTAAAATTGGGGCACCAGGAAACTCATACCATGATAAAACATTCTATAGAAACCATAACCCACAACATTCTTATTTATGAAATGTATAGTGGAGTGAAACTCATTTTCAAGTGGTCTCCCATAATCAAAATTGTTTATTTAATGATGTAGCATCAATAATGATTGAGGGAACCATCCCTTTGACCTGAAAATATGACTACTGTAAAAGTCTAAGTATGCCCACCAAGATACACATGAATCTGTTTTGTGCTCAATTTAAATTTCACTTGCCACATAGAACACCAAATTCAAATAAAAAATTAAAATGAATAAATTTAAACAAGAACTATTATACATGATGAAAACATATTTAAAATTCATACACACACCATCTCCATTTAAAAACATGCTTTATAACACATACATAATTCATAAATCCCAATTAGAATCACAATAAGGAGAGAAACTATGAATACCAATAAATTTCACAATAATATGATATTTAATCTTATATAAACCTAAAAATATATTGAAAAGGAATTTCCCCCAATCACACAGTACAAGTAACACATTCAATAAGAACATCACGAATAATAAATTCATCCAATAATGTAAAAGCACGAAATCACCTACCTTATGATTAGAAACATCCGAAATATAATGGAAAACCACAATTACACCATCTGATAACCCTATAAAGGAAATACCAATCCATAAACACAAATGTATAACTGAATGAAACATTATTCCACCCATATTCAAGTAATTAACCCATTAGATAGAGGAGAACCCAAGAAAGGGGAATGAATAACCCATGAACAAGGAAGAAGAAAATAATAGAGGGACATACTTCATGATTCTTAATTATATACGGCCAAATCCACCCATAAATTGATGTTTATTGAGGAAAAGAGGGGGAGGTGGTGGATCCTAGGGATAGAAATCATGAGTGATGGAGGAAATGGGTGTAATTTGGGTTAAATAAATGAAGGATAGAAAGGTAAAAAATTCATTTCTAATGACATTGACATGCAGCATAGTTAATACACATGTTCTTCCCATTAATGTTTCAACTGTTTGGAACCTCTGTCCATATGTAAAAGTGGTGTAATGGTTTTCTAGGGGATGTCACATGACCATGCATTAGACAATGTGACCTAAATAGAACTAATGGTTGGGTGACACAGTGAGCCTCCTTCCCGTGAGTTAGGCCATGTGGCATAGACAATGCCACTAACCCAAGTTCACAACCTCTCTTGGGATGACACATAGTTTCTAATAACCATGAAACAACTGTGTCCGACCTTCTGTCTGGTCTAATATCAACATTTTCGCCAAAAAAAACTCATATTGAATCCATTATATAAAGCTAAAAATAAAATAAAAAAGTAAAATATCTCATGATTGAACCAATGATGTGAAAATTTCAAATTCCAATGAGGAATAGAGATAAATGATACAAACCTCTCATATATATCCCCATACTTAGTATATAGATCATAAAAGATATTCACTCATTATACCAATGTGAAAATGACCATTCGAGGTGAAAAAACTACACCCCATAATCTTAAGATATTCCCAAATACTAGTATAGAAACTAATTTGGGAGTATCCAACCAGCCAATTAATTCCATTCTCTTATATATTTATATTTTATACAATGAAAATTTTTACCCACTATTCATTTCATTAGAGGGTAATATATATCTACATAAAACATCTATAAGTACTCTACCTAAATCCTCTGATTAAGATTCATGTCATGATGAGAAAAACTACACTACAGATTCTAATAGTCTCTATAGAGGGAAAACCTATAGATGAAGATATGTTATCTCCAACATTACACTACATATACCGTCTTTGTTAACTCAATGTTTCAAGTAGTGTAGTTCCACATATAGGTTCATAGGTAACGGGACTTGTAAGTGACATCACCCATCATCAAAACACATCCTAAACCAAAAGTAGATTTTTTTATATACATAAAAAAATCCTTTCTCAGGAAAGGTCAGGATAAGTTTCAATGTCAACCTTTTCATCAACTCTTTGAAAAAAAATCATTATAGTGATTTTTACATTTTAGGTTGATTATATTCATGTTAATATTGGCCATGGTCACCCCTTGGTGGGAATGTCCTTGAATAAATATTATGTAGTAACTGACCAATATGAGAGAAATACAGATCTAAAATAAATTCTTTGGTTAATCCCAATAAATTACATTATCAATATCTTCTAGATCAAATAATATTCCCATATGATATGCCTCAGGAACACGAAAGTGAACATCAGGTATATAAAGGTCATACTTCTTGTTCATGTCATAATACTCATGTTACTGATGTTTACTTAAATAATAGCCATTATAAAATAATATAATTCTTTAATATTCAAATATATCAAGATATAAACCTTGTACACAATGATAAAGGAATCATCTTTCATGTGAAATACCATGTTTATGAGCAACATAAACATTGCCAGCGTATTTATCATTCTAAAAAGAATATTGTGATAATCATAAAACCCAACATTTCTCTTAAATATTGTCTTTAGGTTTTCATTATATTTTTCCCAAAGATGTTTTTATCTCAAATGTAAATCAATCATAGAACAAAACTTGGATTAGATAAATTGATCATAAATTCATATATAATTGGAAACATGAAACTGATCTTCACTATAATCTAATTCAACATCAAATAGTCCATGAATAGTCCAAGGCCAAACCCGGTCATCATTTTATATAAAAACAGAGCACCAATTTGGATGTTATCATTCTGATGAAGCATTTATCCTCAATATTATAAAACCTCATCTTGATATCCTTCAATATAGATGGTTTTTTGTTTATAGTTTGGTTGAAATGGGTCACACTCTAGAGACCATCATGATCTGAAACTCTACTTCCATTTTTAGTGGTAAACATGAGAAATCACATTGAAATACTTTTTAGTTGAGGTATACCATTGGTAATAAAGTGGAGGGAATCCCCATATTATTATATACAAGGATAAAACTACAAACCAATTTAGAAGATACTCCACTATGAGGAGGGCTGGGTTCCACAATCCGTCCCTCGATATACCATTCATAGGATAGCCGAAGGATTCCCCACATATGTGATTAAAACAGTACTCATCATGGATAAAAACGGATGTGTTCATAGAAATCGTGAAACCAACTTTTTCAATGATCATGTGGAACCATTTCATCCAAATAATTGTGATTCTAAAAACAAGACCAAAGCTAGTTTACACTGTCAGATAGTGCCCAAAAATATGGATATTTTATAAATTTAATGCTTAAGTGTATAAAGAGAGAACAATTAAGCATATAATTTAACCAGAAAATCCAAACTAAAAACTATTTGAGTTGATATTAATTACTAAAATGAACACAATACAATCAATGAAATAGATAAGGTTGAATAAATCAGTATTGTGCCTCATAATATTGATGGTCCCTCCACACAATATGGTAGTGAATGATCAAATACATTCGTCCTAATATCCCCCACACCATTATTCCCTATAGGATCATGAGTCACCCAGTTTACAAAACCTTGTGTCATATTCACATTATGCTAATGTGTTGTTCCTGAAATTATTGAGCAGATCCTCGAAAAAGTATTACACAGCCTATTTATATTCTCTATAATAAAAAACTAGTGACACCTGTTGGGAGAAGAGTTAAAATAAATGAGAAATTATTCTTTATTCACATAGTTGTAGATCCTATAAGGATCTTATCCCCCATAGGGATTCGTGGAACCTAATATATTCTCTGACATCACTCTTCGTCCATATCATCCATCTTTAAAACAACATCTTTTTATTCATAGAATTGAAAACTAGGATAACACTTGAGAATTTATAGGTTGAACAACAAACATATAGATTAAGACCTATAAATGTGCATTCCTCTATTCCCATCCCAATTGATAAAGCATTACAAAACACTATAGCGTAGTTCTTCACATATTTGTTCTTGACATGAAATTTCACTTCTTCTTGAAGATCGATCTGGATACTCCATTCCTTCTGATCCTAGTTCCACATTAAAATAAAAGAAAATATGATTATCTTGGTGAATACTTCTGAAATAGTAAAAACAATCATCATCCCCTACTTAATCAGCCTATACTATTTCAAAAGATCCATCTTTAGTTCATCCGGTAAAAACTCATTGATTAAGAAAAATTTTAGGTTCTTCCACATTATTCCTTATGCTCTACTGATATATAGTAAGACATCCCACCCACATAATGGAATAACATGAATCCAAAAGGTCCCAAGATTTTTCATCGGATCCTTTTTTGTCTCTACTAGGATGTCAAATCATCTGGATAACCTTTATTCAAGCCTCAAGGTCACTAGGGCCTCTAGTTCCATAAAAAATAATTGTCTATGATAAGGCTATAATTATCTAGCATAATAGACCTTTTCCCATTAATCCATGTAGGATCCACCACCCTAAACATGTACTTATCAATAGATTTTTGGATAGAACTATTCTATAGATTGAGCCATTAGAGAGACTAAGGGACCATGATCTGTTGCAACCACATACTCAAAAGGTTTTGAGACTTGTAGTATAAGAAATATTCAAGGAAAAATTTTTTAAATTCCATAACAAACCCTGGAGAAATTAAATGTCATAAAAAATAAAATTGACATCTGAACACAGTCACACAAAACGGTTCAAAAATATGTCTAACATGATAGGATACCCTTAAGAACAAGACATAACCCGATATGCACTACCCAAAATCAAAGCCAATCCTCCTGTGCCTTCAAGATACTAAACTCCACATATATAAATTCGAACTTATAATACAAAAATATGAAATAAAATAATGAAATAAACAATGATACAAAGCACATATCACAATATCAACTAGAATATAATTAATTATGAACTATATAATTGATGACATATGTATATGGATTATGATATATTGTTCTTATCATGATGAATGAACACAAAATATATATGTTAAATAAATATAGAAAAATATTCTCCATTAGCCAAGGTGAATTTAATAACTAATAACATCAAACAATAAGGAAATATTTCAAAACATTATGAAAACATGGAGGTCAACTATATAGTTCTCTCAAATCACTGACATAGTTTTCATTTTAATGTGCCAATAATCTTATCCCATGTATAGCCCTTCCCATTTTAGGGAATAGAGGAAAAAAAGTTAATGATTATTGAAATTTTATACCATTTTGTAACACCATCCCAAAAACACCTTGAAAGAGGAAGTGGTTCTACAAGACCACATTCATTCCAACCCATATGCAAGAGTTTTTCAATAAGCGATGAGTGCCTATGGAACAGAGTAGGAAGACTACACCCTTAATACCAGGTGAATATCACTGTAAAAAATAATAATAAATAAATAATAAAAAATTATTTATAAGAATAACCATAATAATATAATTATGTATAAATAAAATTCATCCATTGTAGTATCAATATGAAATTTCAAGTAAATAAAAAAAATTAAAATGGGGTCCACCATAAGTGTTAGAAAATAAACGAACCAGAAATATTCAGCCTAAGGTCCAAAAATAATCTTATACATCCTCCTTTTAAAATACTTATCTATCAATAAGATGTCCCTTTCCCTTTTCTAGTTCCGTAATCTTGAAATTTACCAGCACTTTAAAATTAATATGTTGGGTGTTTGTAGAAAGATTATTAGGACCCCCCCCCCCCAATTTCCCTTAACAAACGTGCATAAGATTTATAAGATAATTCCATGAATATTGACTTGGTAAATCTATAAAACAAAATATTTCTAATAGCTATAAACATATGAATTGATTAAATTGTCCAACTATATAAATTTTGACACCATGCTAGAATAAATATTATCAGTCGGCATGAAATACATCATCTAAATATTTCCTAGAAACATATTTGACATATACCACTATTTGGGATAGCTCAAGCACCTGAAAAGAACCAGAAGCCACATTCCCCTTGATGAATATTTCAAATAGTATCAACCTACACAGTCTGTGTAGATGATATAAATCAAAATATAAGATACAAGATACAAGATACAAATGAAAAATAAAAAATGGTTCATATCAAGAAGTAAACATATTAAAAAATACACATGAGAGAAGACATCATGAATAATTAAAGGCTAAAAAAAATCTTTTGATCAATAATCATAAAATGTTTTTAATAGTGACACACACACAAACAGTCATTCCTATGGACTATATAAAACATGTTTATAAGTAAAGGTCTTCTTACTATAGTTACCTGATTATTTAAAAACATTATTTAACATTATATTCCAAAAGAACCATTGGATCTTAGAACCAATAAAAAAATGGAAGGATTTTCAATCATAAGAACATGGTCAAGGAGTAACCACACCTTAATGGGAGGCCAATTCCAAACATACCAAGGGTGATCTACTTCCAATAGTGATCAAGGTCCAAAGGTTTTGTAAATTCGAATTCAGTGATTCTTCAAGAAATGTTCGTTAACTACCAGCAATCCTATCATTATATTTCAAAACCCACAGATATATGTTCAATAAATCATGGATATAATGTGTTTTGATCAAAGATAACAGTGTGATATCAATCTAGGATGAATAATAACATACCATATGATCAATAAAGAGTTGATTCCTTTGTTGGGTGTCGAATGTATGTCTTGATTTGAAGGAAGATCACCCAAAAGTCATTGGAGAGGATCCTTAGGGTATTGGGAGATGAATATGTGATGTGGTAATAAGTAAATTTATCTAGAGGGTGTGTCTTTAAATAATCACCTATAAGATCATCGTCCATTATGGGCTCTATTAAAGGCCATATAGTAGCCGATGGCCACATTGTAGCCAATGGCCACATGGTAGATTTACTTATGCCCAAGAGAAACACTACTGATATAGTGGTCTCTTGTAGGTGGTTAGTTTCTTCCCACATGATAGCTTGTCTAGGATGCATAGTTTTAATATAGAATATCCCATCATTCTATCCCTCTATCCATTTACGACCACTTGAGATCCTCTATCCCAACCAGGTTCTTTCGAAAACATGCCCAAAACAATGTAAATGAAGGAAATATGATTCATGTAAAATTGACTTTACAAACATGTGTCCAATGGATTTAGTATATATATATTACTCATTTTTGTCTTTTGATGTTAGAGTTTTCCTATTACCTCTAGTATTTAATCAGTTTCATTATAATACAATATTTACAAGTATTCACATCCTCTATTTTCCATTATAGTGGATATGTTCTCCACCACTATCTATGTCTCTCACATCCTCTTTCCATCTTTTAAATATTCTTATCTTAATTTTATTATGGATAATGAAAAATTCTATTCTAGGAATATTCATGTCATTGCGGTTTCATACATATTTTGGAATAATTCATACCCTAAGATAAGTTTAAAGAAAAAACATATATAATTATATCCCAATATCTGTTTTTTGAATTTAAAATATATTTCTTTTTCAATGATTCAAATTTAGCCAATTATATTTTTCGATGATAGTAATTTGTATACAGTTGTATCATTTTTTAATTTTTTTGATATTGATATATTTATCAATTATGACATTGAATACAATAAATTTTTCTAAAATTTCATTCACTGAATTCTATTTAATTTCTCTCTATATACATAACAAGAAATTTTTTCTGTGAAATTATTTAAAATAAGTTTTTTAATTGTTAATCACTTTTTAATGTAAAACATTTGAATGATAAATTATATTAATCTCATAAACCAAAAAATCTGTTTCTTTATTTATTTCATCATTATAATAAATATCTGTAATTTTATAAAAAAATCATCAATTTTTTATCTTTCTGTATATGATTTTCGTTTATATTAATACCCATTACAATTGAACCCTGTGATAACATCTTATACTAAATTGTCTAAAATGAAATATTTTTTAAAAATTGATTGTATGTATAAATAATACCTTATTATATTTTACATGTTTATATGTGTTTTTATAGTGGTGTAAATGAAATCACATTGGCAGTACAAACCATCAATTTTTTTAAATTTTTTTATATTATGATACGAAAAAATACAAATATTTATCCAATTCCTTTTACGTGTGTATACAATGTGCTTCCTTCTTCTAATTAATCAATGTTCTCCTTGATACCCTTACAATTAATGAAATTTTAAATTTGATGGCTTGATTGTAAATCCACTATTCTATACAATTTTAAGTACGTATAAATAATCCAAAAATCTATTTTCTAATTTAATATTTGAATATGAAATTTTAGGTTTTTTTGGGAACCTTAACTTTCATAAGAGACTAAAATCACTTAATTCATAATAACTTATATAATATTCAAATATATGACCAAACCAGGAAAATAAAAATATGCATGTGAGACATCCTTCTAGAAATTCATGGAACAATAAAACCTAAATAATACAAATTATATATTTATGAATTAATATCAATAAAAACAAACAGGGAATCCTTTCTAGGACACATATATGGATTAAATATTAGAATTGTAACATCATGCTTCAATTATATCCTACCAGATAAATTCTTTTTATGTTAAAAAATAGATACACTGGGTTATGAGTGGAATACCCACAATAAGGAACAATAAGCATATAAAATTGTATATCTAATACAGAAACATCCATTTTAAATAATTTCATCCACCAAACAAAAAACACATAAACAAAACCATATTAGTAACCTATATCAATATAATACATCATTATAATTATAGAAGGGTATTTTTGTATATTGATACCCAATATCATTGGTTTCCCACAATATATTAAAGAGTTATTCAAGAAGTGATTGTCATGGATTTATGATTTTACTATTCTTCATGGGTGTCATATATTTTTGGATTTATAATTATTATGATGGGTGAGAAAAATGTTTTATAGACCTTGAATGTGTTGGTACTAATATAAATATCCAAAGATAAACATTTTTTAAGAAAAGAATGAAAAAACTAACTTCTATTATTATGGGAGAATATAGAAAATCTAATCCACCATATTAAAATTATATTTATAAGGAGACATTAATTATTTTATATATTAATGTTTTATGTATTTGAAATGTTTTAACATGAAGATGAATTTTTATGTAATTCCAAAATTTTTATACAATTGTAAGAATCAATTTCATGACTTATTCCAGTTTTATGAATCCATTTATTAAGATTAATGACTTATGTTTTCAAATTTTAATATGGAATTACATATTTTTTGTTGGACTATATTTCCATGAAATGTTATGTGATTGTAATATTTATCTTCATCATAATGTTATATGATTCCATAATCAGGTTTATGTAATCTATTAATTTATCACCTGATCATGTTTTACAACTGATTATATTTAATTGATAATTTATTCTTTTCTCATTGATAACATTTTATCCCTTACTGATCATTTGAGATAATTAATTTGGTAGGATTAAATATTTTCTTATGTGATAATATGTGAAAAATGGATATGGATTAGATTTTAAATTTTTTAAAATGTTTGAATAAAGCAATTTTTTGATCATGATTATTTAACATGATACTAGTTCTTAGCCCTAGAATTATTTTTTTAGTAGTTGGTGTTACATCTTGTTTGTGAATAATGTATATATTTTTAACAGCATATCTCGATGTGTGGTTCTGGTGAACAAAAATCTATCATTAAAATGTATTGTTATATAATAAAATATATATGAATAATTTTGATTAAACTGTTTCATGACTTCAAATACGTGATAAGGGATTTATTATCTAAAATATGAATTTAGTATATTGATTTTAAAAAGTATATTCTAGTGTTATTTAGGTGGAAATGTTAAATGTTAAATTTTAAATTATATATAATATTTTTTATGAATGAAAATTTTAATTAAAATTTTACATTCATGGTTTATGTATTCATTTGGTATATTAAAAAAATTCAATGAAATTTACCAAATTTAAATTAGTGAATAAATAAGGGAATTAATATATGGTGAGAATAAAAATGGGTAATGAATGGAAATGTATCTTCACATTGTATAATAAATGAGAACATGAAATGGGGGGTTTAAAATTGAAATTTAGAATGTAATTTTATTTCAATATATATTTTATTTATTTTCAATAAATGTGTTTGCAATATGGATATTTTCATTAGACTATTCACTATAATAGAACATATATTTAGTAAACGAAAATCTTATATATATATATATATATATATATATATATATATATAAATTGTGTACATGTCTTTGTATCTCTAACTTTTATAAATTTTATATGGTGATTTTAATTTTTTGAGTTCCTATAAAATTAATAATAGGTATAAAGTTGATTGATGGGCTATAATATGGTATGATTGGATGAGATCTATGGGATTTAATATGCCTTATATGTGGAATTATATTTTTTGAGGCAATGTGTTCAACATTGATTCAATTTATTGAATTTTTTAAATTTATATACAATATACAATATGATTTGAAAAATTTTATTTGGGGCATGTGATAGAAAATAAAATTCATTAGTTTATATTCATAATTTAAAACTATTTTAATTGATTTAGTTATACGAGTATTTAGTATGTAAATGATAGAACATATACATTTTATTACAAATTGTATAGGGGTTTTTAAACAATTAAATTTATTTACAATAATCATATATTGGGATGTCAAATTCTAAATTGTTTTGGATTATGGTGGTTTCTACTGAGATTATATCTCACGCCATTAATGCGGAAACCACATGTTCATATAAATTTTATGTGTGGTTATGCATGTAATGGTACTGTACATTTTTTACATAGAAATTTAGTTCAGGTTAAAAGATTGAGATATTAATATAATTAAATTTTATAAATGAAAAGGGGATTTTTTAATAATTTTTTATACCTATATAATATATAATTTTTATTAAATTCTTACTTTGTTTTCATTTTCACTATATATTGATCTATGGTGTCTTTTAGAATCTATAAAATAAAATTTTACACTTTTGTAGAGATTTAATTAATAATAACTACACATATAGTTATTTGGGTTGGATAGGTTTATATTTTATATCTATAAGACTCATTTTTGAAAATTGTAACCAAATTCAATCATATAGATCATACTTTTTAGTCACCAAACAATTATGGTGTTAGAGTACACAAGAGTCCCTATTGAATTTCTATAATATGAATTTCTGAATATATATGTACGATATATGTAATGATTTCTTATAAGTGATTTTTTAATATATGTTCTTACAAATGATTATGACATGTATGTGTTGGAAATTGATGCAGGATCATGAAATATCAATTATTAAAATTGAATATGATTATTATCAAATTTAATATTCTAATTTCAAAATTAAATTAAATGTTACTTACGATAAATTTAGTGCT
The DNA here is from genome assembly GCA_963277665.1 of Viscum album. Classification (NCBI taxonomy): domain Eukaryota; kingdom Viridiplantae; phylum Streptophyta; class Magnoliopsida; order Santalales; family Viscaceae; genus Viscum; species Viscum album. The sequence continues at coordinate 1,572,478,018 of OY728126.1, forward strand.
TTCTAAAATAGATAATTTTTAATGAAATAAAAAAGATAAAATTTTTGGTTATTTTAATTAGTCAATTTTCTAAATTTGTTTTCAATGAAAAATATAAATTTTAATTTACAATTACTTATATTCGATTGGTGTATAATATGATTTGTGTGTGAACAATGTTTGACATAAATGTAGATTGTTTTAATTTAATTTTTGGTGTCTTAGAGTAACAATACACATGAGGTGTGATAATCCATTTTTATGTATGTATGAAATTATTTAGGTTATGGCTAAACCAGTTCTATCTTGACCTATTTTGGATATGGGAGGGGTTCAAGTAGGGTTGAGATTTTATTTTACAGAAATGGGTTTATTGGTGTTAAATTTTTAGGAGGTGATATCCCCTTAGATTACATATGGGTGGACTTAAATATTTTACTAAATAGAGATATACCTACTAACCCAACCACTAAGTGTCTAATGCGGGTGAACAAGGACCTAGGTTTCCTAATAGAGTTTTAGTTGGATCCCAAAAAAAATATTTTATATATTGGGTCAATTTAGTAATTTGGACCCCAAAAAACAAATCTCATTTCTCATCCATAAGATGGAAGAGTGTTCAAACATAAACCCATAATGATCACCATATTTTTTTGTTTTATATCTTCTAGTCATGTATGGTATTATGCCTTTATAGTCATTTTTATTGATATAATTTTGGATATCCTCACGTTATAGTCTATTCAAGGTTTCATCATTTTTTTTTCATTTTCATCAATTTTATATCCATAAATTCTTGAACTATTATTTATTTTGGGATTTTTATAAAATGGGATCATTAATTCTAAAAATATTCAATATATGGGATCCCACTACGGGAAAAATGGCTATTTGCGACGGGTTATTTGCGACGGGATTTATTCTCGTCGCAAATAGTCCCGTTAGAAAATTATTTGCGACGGGAAAATTCCCCCGTCGCAAAAAACTACTTATTTGCGACGAGTTAACTTACTCCGTCGCAAAAGGACTGGCGCGGTTTGCGCGCCAAATCGCGGGAAAGTTATTTGCGACGGGCGGTTACCGCCCGTCGCAAATAACCAGCGGCGGTAAAAGCTATTTGCGACAGGGGTATATTCGCATCGCAAATAACTAGCGGCGGTAAAAGCTATTTGCGACGGGAATATACCCCCGTCGCAAACATACTATGTCGGCAGGTTATTATTTGCGACGGGACCCGTCGCAAATAAATATTTAACCGTTGACTGTAATAAATGATGGCTAAGGTATTTGCGACGGGATACCCATCGCAAATGGACCCGTCGCAAATAATCTAACCTATAAATACCCCCATCTGTTTTTTTCAATTCATTCTGAAACTCCATCTTCTCCTTCTCTCAAAATTCTATTTCTAGAGTTCCGCGTTTCTTAAGTTTAATTTTTTTCTCCGGAGTTGATATTGAAGTTTTCAAGAACGATCAGAGATCAACCTCAGATCAATTTTAAAGGTATTTATGTTCATTTTAATTTAATATTTATTTTAAAATTTTTATTAGTTTCAATTATTCTTAATTAGTTGTAATTTAATTATGATTACATTGTTTTGTTACTTAATAAATTTAAATTATTAGTATTGTTCATAGTTAATGGTAATTAGGAATAATTAGTAATAATTTTCCATAATTAAGAATAAATGCTAATAATTAGTAATAAATACCAATAATTAGGAATAATTACATTATTACATTATTAGTAAATTTTATTATTAATATTAAAATAATATAATTTTTTATATTATATACAATTCTCATTTCATCTGTGTGTTTTCTGTCTCCACATGTAATATTTGTATGTGGAGACAGAAAACACACAGATGAAAGGAGAATTGTATATAATATAGAAAATTATATTATTTTAATATTAATAATAAAATATACTAATAATGTTATTATTCCTAATTATTGGCAATTATTCCAAATTATTGGTAATTATATGAATAATTACCAATAATTAGCAATAATTAGGAATAATTAGTAATAATTAGTAATAATTATCAATAATTAGTAATAATTAGTAATAATTACCAATAATTAGTAATAATTACCAATAATTAGTAATAATTACCAATAATTAGTAATAATTAGTAATAATTACTAATAATTACCACTAATTAGTAATAATCAGTAATAATTAGGAATAATTACCGATAATTAGTAATAATTAGTAATAATTAGTAATAATTAGTAATAATTAGTAATAATTAAGAATAATTAGTAATAATTAAGAATAATTAGTAATAATTACCAATAATTACCAATAATAATCAATAATTACCGATAATTACCAATAATTAGGAATAATTACCAATAATTTGGAATAATTACCAATAATTAGTAATAATTAGTAATAATTAGGAATAATTACCAATAATTAGTAATAATTAGTAATAATTACCAATAATTAGTAATAATTAGTAATAAGTAGTAATAATTACCAATAATTCGTAATAATTAGTAATAATTAGTAATAATTACCAATAATTAGTAATAATTAATAATAATTAGTAATAATTACCAATAATTAGTAATAATTAGTAATAATTAGTAATAATTACCAATAATTAGTAATAATTACCAATATTTAGTAATAATTACCAATAATTAGGAATAATTACCAATAATTCGTAATAATTACCGATAATTTGGAATAATTACCAATAATTAGTAATAATTAGTAATAATTACCAATAAATAGTAATTATTACAAATAATTAGTAATAATTAACCATAATTAGTAATAATTAGTAATAATTACCAATAATTACCGATAATTACCAATAATTACCGATAATTACTAATAATTAGGAATAATTAGCAATAATTACCAATAATTAGTAATAATTACCAATAATTACCAATAATTACCAATAATTACCAATAATTACCAATAATTACCAATAATTACTGATAATTAGTAATAATTACCAATAATTAGGAATAATTACCAATAATTAGTAATAATTAGTAATAATTACCAACAATTACCAATAATTAACAATAATTACCGATAATTACCTATAATTAGAAATAATTACCAATAATTAGGAATAATTACCAATAATTACCAATAATTAGTAATAATTACCAATAATTAGTAATAATTATCAATAATTACCAATAATTGCCAATAATTAGTAATAATTACTGATAATTAGGAATAATTACAGATAATTAGGAATAACTACCAATAATTAGGAATAATTACCAATAATTAGTAATAATTACCAATAATTAGTAATAATTACCAATAATTAGTAATAATTACCAATAATTACCAATAATTACCAATAATTACCAATAATTACCAATAATTACCAATAATTACCGATAATTACCAATAATTAGGAATAATTACAAATAAGTAGGAATAATTTCCAATAATTACCAATAATCAGTAATAATTACCAATAATTAGTAATAATTACCAATAATTACCAATAATTACCGATAATTAGTAATAATTAGTAATAATTAGGAATAATTACCAATAATTAGTAATAACTACCAATAAATAGTAATAATTACCAATAATTATCAATAATTACCGATAATTACCAATAATTATGAATAATTACCAATAATTATGAATAATTACCAATAATTATCAATAAATAGGAATAATTACCAATAATTAGGAATAATTACCATTAATTAAGAATAATTACCAATAATTAGGAATAATTACCAATAATTACCAATAATTAGTAATAATTACCAATAATTAGTAATAATTACCCATAATTAGTAATAATTACCAATAATTAGTAATAATTACAGATAATTACCAATAATTACTGATAATTAGTAATAATTAGTAATAATTAGGAATAATTACCAATAATTAGTAATAACTACCAATAATTATCAATAATTAATAATAATTATCAATAATTACCGATAATTACCAATAAATAGGAATAATTAGGAATAATTACCAATAATTAGGAATAATTACCAATAATTAGGAATAACTACCAATAATTATTAATAATTACCAATAATTAGTAATAATTACCAATAATTAGTAATAATTACCAATAATTAGGAATAATTACCAATAATTAGGAATAATTACCAATAATTAGTAATAATTAGGAATAATTACCAATAATTAGTAATAATTAGTAATAATTAGTAATAATTACCAATAATTAGTAATAATTAGTAATAATTAGTAATAATTACCATTAATTAGTAATAATTAGTAATAATTAGTAATAATTACCAATAATTAGTAATAATTACCAATAATTAGAAATAATTACCAATAATTATGAATAATTACCAATAATTACCAATAATTACCGATAATTAGTAATAATTAGTAATAATTAGGAATAATTACCAATAATTAGTAATAATTAGTAATAATTACCAATAATTAGTAATAATTACCAATAATTAGTAATAATTACCAATAATTAGTAATAATTAGTAATAATTAGTAATAATTACCAATAATTAGTAATAATTACCAATAATTAGTACTAATTACCAATAATTACCAATAATTACCGATAATTACGAATAATTAGGAATAATTATCAATAACTAGAAATAACTACCAAAAATTAGGAATAATTACCAATAATATTAGTACTATGAAAATAATAAAAAATTTATATAATATTAAAATTATCAATATTTGTAATAGGTTTTGCTTTATTCTCAACATATTCAATTCTTAAAGGGTCAATTTTTATGTCTATCTCAATAAAAATTTTGCGTCAGTTGTGTATGATGTAAACTCTATAATTATCATTTCTTGAGTGTTTTTTCTAAGAAAGTATTCAAAACCAGTAATGCTTTTATATTTTATAGAAAAATATGGAACATCGAGGTCGTCAAAAATCATTATTAGGTGACCGCATATGGATAAATCAACATAGAAATCCAAACGGTTCTGGTTTAAATCCAGTATATGTAGAGGGTGTGGAGACTTTTTTATCATTTGCGGTATCAAATCCAGAATTTGTTTCAGAAGGCAAAATAAAATGACCTTGTAGAAAATGTGCATTGAGAACGTTTGACAGGTTTGAAAAAGTGGGGGGAAATCTCTTGCGTTTTGGTTTTCAACCAGATTATGTTTTTTGATATCAACACGGTGAACGCAGTTCCAGAGCAGGTGATACCAACTTGATTTCCGATCCATCCCGGTTTCAAGATTTAGTACATGATGTTGCAGGTTCATCTGTTCAACATACAGAAACTCCGGCTGATATAGCTTCAAATCTTGAGTTGGCACCGTCTAAATTTTATGAGTTGTTGAGGTCTGCTGAGGATGCATTATATCCTGGCTGCATGATGAGCAAATTAGAAGCAGTTGCAAAATTTATGGCTATCAAATCAGATAACGGAATGTCAAACACCTGTTTTGACCAGATATTTTCTTTTCTTAAAACAATGTTACCTGAAGGAAATGTTTTTCCTACAAATTACTATGAGAGTAAGAGGCTGGTTCAAAATTTGGGACTTACTTGTCAGAAGATTCATGCATGTTATAATGACTGCATTTTGTATTCTGGGGAAAATGAGTCGTTGGATAGTTGTCCCACATGTGGGAAACTGAGATATAAAGAAGGAAAACATGGGAAGTCTGGTTTGATTCCTGTAAAACAGTTGAGATATTTTCCGCTTACATCCAGACTTCAGTGTTTATTCATGTCTATGAATACAGCGACAATGATGTCATGGCATAAAGAGAATATTTCAACCGATAAAAGATTGAATCATCCATCCGATGGTGATTCATGGAAACATTTTGATAGAGTGCATCCATCCTTTGCTTTAGATGTTATAAATGTTCGACTGGGCCTTTCCACTGATGGTTTATGTCCGTTCGGATCTTATGGTAGTCAATATTCATGTTGGCCTGTTTTTTTAACTCCGTACAATTTACCTCCATGGATGTTGATGAAGGAGCCATATATATTTTTGACTTTACTAATTCTAGGACATCCGAAGAAAAATATTGATGTTTATTTGAAACCATTGATTGGTGAATTAAGTTTATTGTGGAGTCCTGGTTTCAGTACATATGATGTTGCAACGAAACAAAATTTTATACTAAGAGCAGCATTGATGTGGACAATTAGTGACTTCCCGGCTTATGGGATGTTATCCGGCTGGAGTACACATGGTTACAAATCATGTCCTTACTGTATGGGAGAGAACAAATCATTTATTCTCATTCATGGAAAGAAACCTTGTTATTTTGACTGTCATCGCATATTTCTTCTAGCTGATCATCCTTTTCGTAGAAACAGATCTCATTTCAGAAAAGGAACAGTTGAAAGGGATGGACCTCCAAAAATGCTATCAGGTTCGGAGTTAAAATCAGTTTTATTTTCATTACCTCCCATCACTTTTGGTCCCACAATAAACCAATAGAAAATTGCTGGTTTTGGGAAAGGACACAATTGGATTAAACGTAGTATATTTTGGGATTTTCCATATTGGTCTGATTTGTTGGTCCGACACATGTTAGATGTCATGCAAATTGAGACAAACTGTTTTGATAATTTGTTTCATTCAGTTTTGGATATGCCAGGAAAGAGAAAAGACAATGTAAATGCACGTTTAGATCTTGCCCAAATTTGCAGGCGTCTAGAACTGGAACTGTTTGAGAATGTCAGAACAGAAAGGTTACTAAAACCAAAAGCAGCTTATACACTGTCTAAAGAAAACCATTTATTATTTTGTCAGTGGATTGCAGATTTGAGACTTCCAGATGGTTGTGCTTCCAATTTGGGTAGATGTGTAAAGAATGGTCATATTACTGGATTAAAAAGTCATGATTGTCATGTTATAATGGAAATAATTCTATCCATTGGATTAAGAGGTCTGTTGAATTCTGTGATTTGGGATTCCATAACAGACATGTCTCATTTTTTTGGGAAATTTGTGCGGCTACAGCAGATTATGATGCTCTTTGCAAACTTGAAGAAGATATTGTTGTAATTATATGTAAACTGGAAAAAATATTTTCGCTGTCTTTCTTTGACTCAATGGAACATTTGATGTTACATTTGACATATGAAGCCAAATGTGGTGGTCCAGTAAAGTTTCGATGGATGTACCCATTTGAAAGATGCATGCAAAAATTGAAAAGAAAATTACGTAACAAAGCATCTGTTGAAGGATCTATTGCAGAAGCTTATTTGCAAGAGGAAATATCTTTTTTCTAATCCCATTATTTTGAATCTGAGTATCCTTCAAAACACAACCGAATGGGACAGAACGAGAGGAATATTGATGAAATAGACAATCAATTATCTATTTTCAACCATCCAGAGCTTGGTTTTGGTTGATTTTATGAACGCTGGCTTTCGGATGATGAACATCACAGAGCTCATACGTATGTTCTTCTCAACTGTGAAGAGATGACATCAGTTGTACTGTAAGTGTTTATATCACTTATTCTATCATTTATGTTACATTAAATAACTTTGGTTTTTCTAGGTTTTATGATAATCATATCAAGAAACAAATTCCACAAATTACAGCAGCTGCTCTCGAAGAATGCCGACTGAAAAATTTCTCTCAGTGGTTTCAAAAACTGGTAACATAAATTCTTTATCTTTTAGAAACTCATTCAATGTATAGTTTACTATATTGATAATTATTTCACAACTTTTCAGGTGTCTCGACATGCTGATAAAACTGACAAACGACTGTGTATATTGAGTAACCCACCTTCCAAATTTGTTAAAACTTATAATGCATATGTGGTGAATGGATTTCGATTTCAGACACATGCATATGGGGAATCGAAAAAAACAATGAACAATGGAGTTAGCTTGAGAGGATCTCATCATCGAGAAAATGAAGTTGACTTTTATGGCATACTTGATGAAATCATTGAACTATGTTATCTTGGACAACATTACATAACCATGTTCAAATGTTGGTGGTTGGATACAGAGAGAGTCGTGCATGTTCATCCGACTCATGGAATCATCAATATTAAATGTAAAAGTGTTCTCGCAGTAAATGAACCATTCTTATTGGCTCAACAGGCACATCAAGTTTATGACGCAAAGTACTGTGCTACATCAAGAGACTTGACTGATTGGTGGAGTGTAATAAAAATCAAAATTCGAGATAATCAGTTTAGTCAAAGTGAATGTGCTTTCACTGATGTGCAAAGAATTGAAGTTTTTCAAGAGAGTCATCAAAATCAATATTTTTTACAAAGAGACATGATTATCGATGACGACACCCCACATTTAAGAGTCGGTGATGACGATGATGTTAATGATGTCACATATGAATTTGAAATGGTAAGAGATGAAGAAACTGGAACTCTAATGGATATCGATGATGTTGAGGAGGAATATGAAGATGACATTGACGTATATGAAGATGATGATGAAGATGAACACTGATAGAATTCCATGGTAGTTATATACAATCATAATCTATATATATATATATAATAGTAATTATCAATTATTTGCTAACAACATTAACATTTTCTGTTTCAGATGGACGACGAGACATTTCGTGAGTTGGCGGATGCTGACCTGCATTTCGATGCGGATGAGTTGCTGGCAGATGACCCTCAGCCTGCAGGCGCTCCAGGGAGTACGCGGCGGGGGCGCGGTCTTGCACGATTGATGATTCCTGACCCCGTCCCCGAGCGACATCCACGTCTTGGGTTTGATCCACGCACACAGAGGTGTGATAACCTGTGTGATAATCTGTGGATTTGACTAAGATTTCATTAATCTATTCACCTAATAAATGTTTATTATTTTTACAATTTTCCGCATATAGCAGTCGGACAGGGTAGCGCTATTTTGCGCAACTATTTCTCTCAGCCGTGGACCACATGGGAGAAGATTTCCATTGATGTGCAGCAGGCCATGTTCGGCCATTGGTTGGTACGTACGTAAATAAATAATTTTTATTTTGAAAATTATTTCATTTCTAACTTGATATTTTGATTTATTTGTAGGGTTTATGGTATCCGATCGAGGATACCATGCGTGACGCCATCCAGAAGGCATGGGAGGTGGCCATGCGTGATCGCTTGCGTCAATTTTTGCACAATTTAAGAAAAGCTACCATGAAGAAAGCAGGAGTGTCAGATTTTGACGAGTCATGTAGAGCACACCGACCAGAGTACATTTCATCCCATGTATGGGATGGATTATGTGCGCACTGGTTGAGTGGTGCCTTTCAGAGGAGATCATCGGTGGGGAGGCAGAATCGGGGGATACATGAGGTGACTCATCGAGATGGGAGTCGTTCTTTCAGTACTCATAGACAACATCTGGTACGTACATTATTTATAAATATTTTATATAACTATAAATATTAACAGTTTATTTTTTATTCTTATAGGCTATCGAGCACCCCGAAATTACGGAGTACGACGTATATCAGAGGATGTATTGTGATCCTACTACTGGGGAGCTCAGAGGTGATCGTCAGCATCACATCGTGGTCAGTATTTTTTTTTTCAAGTTTAAAAATTAACTGCATATAATATATTCACAATTTTAATTTTAAATTGCAACTACATGAGTCATATGAGGCCGCAACGTCACAGACCCGGCCTGAGAGTCAGGCTGAGTCATCAGATCAGACCACTGGCCATCAGTTTGATGAGGCGGTATGGATACAAGCCACCCAGTATGCCTTCGAGATGGGCCGGGTAGTTGGTATTAGCTCTCGACTGACTCCGGGAGATTATTATGGCAGTGCTGCGATGTCGGCGTCCAGCTCGAGAGGAGCTCGTGCATCTTCTTCTACTACACAGTATGAGGATCGGTTGTGATCTCAGACTGCATTGATAGAGAGTCTCCGACAGGAGCATGAGCAGATGCGTCAGCAGCAGCAGCAGCATGAGGAGGAGCGTCGACGCCAGCAGCAGGTGTACGAGGAGCAGATGAGTCGGTGGCAGCAGCAGCACCAGGAGCAGATGGAGTACATGCGCCGACTCACTCATGCTTTAGGGATGGAGTTTCCTCCACCTGCATCTGCAGATCCCCCCTCCCCCTCCTTTAGATTAGAGTTTTTTTTATTTTATAATGTTTGTTAAATCAAAATATGAATTTTTTTCTATTCGTAGTTTCTGTCTCATTATAAAATATTAATAATATTATATTTTGAAATAACAATATTCATATGAATAAAAATATTTTTTATATTTTATAATATTAAATTATATATATATATATATTAAAATGTTATAATATTATAATTTAATTATATTTTTTTGTAATATTTGAATTATTTTAATATTTGAATGTAAAATAATTCTATTATTTTTATATTAATTGAAATAACTTATTAATATTTTTTTACGAATTATAATTCTAATATTATTATATTAATTAAATCATTTATTAATATTCTATTATTTTTTATTTTTGAATTATAATTCTATTATTATTATATAAATTAAAATAATTTATTATTTTTCTTTGTGAATTATAATTCTATTATTATTTTAATTAAAATCATTTATTAATATTTTATTGTTATTTATTTTTGAATTATAATTGGATTATTATTTTATTAATTAAAATAATTTATTAATATTTTTTTATACTATTTGCGATGGGATACTATGCCCGTCGCAAATAGTATTATTATTATATCCATTAAAATAGTTTAATAATAGTTTTTATTTTATTTTTTTAAAAAAGCAATTGCGACGGGGCCCATCGCAATTACTTTTTTTAAAAGCTTTTACAAATATACGGAGTATTATTTGCGATGGGAAGGATCTCTGTCACAAATAATAGCTTCAGCGATGGGCCCGTTGCAAATAATTGTTGTTGGGACGACGTTTTCCGCAACATGCGATTTGCGATGGGATCCCGTCGCAAATGGCCCATCGCAAATACCCATTTTTCCCGTAGTGTCCCAATATATTTCTCTAATATGTACCAAATACTTATATCCATTTTATATGATTTTCTATGTGATGTGTGATCGTATTTTAATTGTTGGTGTGTGAAAATGTGTAAGACCCTAGCCATCTTTAGAGATATATCGACATAGTTTTTAGGTTATATTTTTCATTATTTTGAGTAATTTTTATTGGTATTTATCTAGGTTGGGTTTGGGTAAAAATTTGAGAATTTTGGTAGAAAGGGGGGTTGTGAAGAGTTTTCTAAAACCGTGTCCCAATCCGAACAAACCATTTGAATGGAATTAGAGGGGATTCACATGGCTGGCACACAATTTTCAAAACAATGCACCCTCTTAGGAGTAACTATGAACCCCTTCGAAGAGGCACATGGTAAAGACTCAATGTTCTGAAAACCATGTTCCTATGCTGAAATAATCATGAACACTATTTTAATTTACATGAAAATTAGATTTTAAAATCCCAAAACCATCGAAATTCAACCGTACTCAATCCAATTTGACCCTAATCGATTCCTATACATTTTGGAGGCTCTTGATTGGATTCCAAGCCCTTCAGACCTCTATTTTTGATAAATTGAAGCCCTTATTGATGATTTTCACCTCTCCCAGTTTCAGATCTATATCTCATTCCTTGTTGTGGGATTTACCATTCCATTTCAAATTGGGGATTTTGGTTGGGCGATCATTCATCAATTTGTTTGAGGTAGGTGATCTAAATTCAAATTCCATAGTTTATAATTTCTATTAGGTGTATTTAATTGCATAGTTTATATTGGATTATTAGGAATTGAGATTCTTCAATCTTATTAATTAATTAATAAAGGGAAAAAGAATTTTTTGACTATTGGGGTTATCATATTGGTCAATTAATGGATGGTGTTATTACTCCATTAATGTGGATTTGTTAAGTAAGGAATTAAATAATGGAAACTTTTTTATCATGAAATTTTAAATGAATTAATTAATTGGTGATTTTATTAATGGTGTATTGGAATTTTTTAAATTTTATTAATTAATTTATGAATTAAATAATGGATGGGATTTTATGAATGTTGAATTTTATTATTAATTGGGGAATTAAACAGTTGATGGTTTTGATTGTGGAATTGAATTAGTTAGTTGTCTTTAATTATTCAATTAATGTTGTATATATTGATTTCTAATTGGGGATTATGAGATTATTGATTTGGCCTTCATGTATTAATGGGTTATATGAATTGAATATTTCAATATGATTTAATGGTGAATTTCACATAATATTTAATATTATTAAAGTGAAGACCAAGATTTTTTTTTGATAAATGAAATGGAATATCATGATGTGAAATGTGATGAGAGGGTTAATGACGATTGACATAAATTGATGTGATATGTGTGATATTTTTATATATATGACATAAGTTCATGGGACATATTCTCTTGTATCAAAATACCATAGTGATAAATTGATATATGTGTGTGGGAAATAGTCTGCTACATCAAAATCCCATAGTGATAAATGAGTGTGGGATAGTGTATGGCACATCAGAAGCCCATTTGTGTGATTTATTGATAAATATGTTTTGGGTCAGAAAATGATGCTTACAATACCCATGGTGTGCTAGAAATGAAAATCTATCCCAAAAATATAAACATTGGGATATGGTTCAATTGTTTGCGACAATGAATTGAAATGAAATAGATAATGAAATACTATTTGTTATAATTAATTGTTAACATAATATGTGACATGTTAAATCAATTGGTGATAGTTAAGACTCCATAATATCCCAATGTAGGTATTTAGGGTATGGGTGTCCTCAAGAACCTGTAAGCTTATACAGATAATTTAAAGAATAATAACTTTGCTAAGTGTTTAATTATTCTTTTGGCCTTATTAATTATAGAACTGTATACACATTTATTAACAATATATTATTTTAGAAATTGTTGGGGGTGGCCTACTAAGTTGTAGTCACACCCTAGATGGTCTTCCTAAGCAGCATAGAAATAAACATCATGTTTTCAGGATAGGATATGGGAAAGTGTCCTATTAAGATGGATGAGTCATGATGGATCAGGGATGGGGGAAGATTACAAGGTTTCAAGACCCTCTTATAAGTGTAAATCTGTATTTATTTGGGTTTTTTATTGAAACATTAAATTTAATATAAATTAAATATATACAGTTAATATTGGAAATTTAATTTCTTGTTTTCCTCATCATTTGATACTGGGATAGTTTTGTTAATGATTGTACCGACAACTTATTCTAATTTATGTTTTCAATTTTGATACATTGATAAAGAGGGTACAGTCTCCCCATGATCAATATTAGTCTCTTGTTACTAGTTGACAACCTCTAGCATATGGGGATTTGTGCTTGAGGTTATCTAAACAGCCATCGTAGGGAACCTGAGTGTAGCACCCAAATCGGGATGTTACATAGTGGTATCAGAAGTGCGTTATTTTATTTTTTTTCTATAATATAATATGGTAGAGTTAGAATAAAGAATAGTATGAGTCATTCCTTGGTTAAGAGGTCATGTGTGGGCGTACATAACCCATGTACAAGGTTAAAATCCAAGTACATAGGGTGGGATTTTTATTATTGATCTATGTTGTTACAGTTGGATGTTATTTCGTCTCGAGTGATGCCCTTGTTGTGTGATGTGATTATTATTATTTAGATTTTATGATATGTGGACATTTTAATGGTAGGAAATTATATTTCAATACTCATGTATCATTTTAGGAACTCAGGAACATTATCCGACATGCATGATTTTTAAGCATGACTTTAAAATATAGTTTTTGAAACATTTTGAAATTGAAATTTTTTCATTTCATGTGTTATTGATTTTAAAATGTACCTAATATTAAAAGACTTTTTTAAAATGATGAATGATATAAATTTATTTACTATAATGAGAAAATTGAAAAATGTAATGATTTAACACTTGGTTAACCCTCACCTATATGTTGGATGGTTAAGGGTAGTGTCAGTGCCTCATTTTTGACTGTGTGGTGGAAACATATGGATGAATTGACTTGGATTTTTGTGAATCACTATAAATGTGTTAAGGTTTTGATGTGTGTCAGGATACATGTGTTTAAAATTATATATATTCCTCCATGATGATTCTTGTTGAGAGTATGATAGACGGTTATGAATTGAAATGATCTTCTGGTAGTGGAACCTGAGGTAACAATAATGTCGGGTGAGGGTGTTAGAGAAAAGTTCCAAGATAAATTTCCATAGTTTATAGAATTAAGAAAAATAAACCCACGATCATTTGGGAAATGAATTCCAAACATGGTGAGGGAGATTAAGTTTCATCACCATCCGATGTTTTCTAGAGAAGGTGGACCTAGGGAAGTGGAGTTCTAGATTGAGTCCATTTAGAATATATATAAAAACTTGGATAATCCTACTATGATTGAGGTAAAATTGTGTATTTATATGTTAAAAGGTCAAAAAAAGTGTTTGTGGGACATGTAGACTTTGGTTGGAAATCTCGAAAATATGGAGGGCAAGTACTCTCAAGAAATGTAATAGAGAACTTTTTTCCAGATATGCTTGAGGATGAGAGAGAGGATATGTTTATGAGCCAAAAATGGGGTATTACATCTATGATGGACTATATTGGATGATTTATATATTTTTAGTGATTTGTTTTAATGTTGGAAGGGGATGAGGAAACTGCAGTAAATAGGTTTTAAGAAGGTCTAAATAGATTAATTAAGTACCAGGTGAATATCTTTAAGATGAAGGTGTTTTAAAAAGTGTTAAATAGGTATATCATTATTGAGGGATTCATAACAGATTATTATTATGGGGGATAGGTAGATTTTTGTAGAGGCTTAAGAGGTAAAACATCTAAGAGAAATAATCTTCATTGTGATAATGTAATCTAAGGTGATATTAAAAAGGGTATCCTGGGGAAAGTGTCAGTTACTCAGGTTCATACTCGAGTTATTTTTCACTAGTGTGGTAGGTTGGGAAACTTCTGTACATAGTTCCCCCAACCCCCTATAGAATGCTGAAGATGTATAAGGATGGTACACTTATAAAGTTTCCATAAGAAACCATGATATATGTGAAATCATCGAGATTCTAGGAAGAACCGTACTTTGGGAAGGGGATCTTATACATCTTACAAGGTTAGAAGTTATAGTTTTACCAGTCACGGGGTAAAGGAAATGGTGGTGGTACTCCTACAAAAGAGCACCCATACCAGTATAGTGGAGTACCTCATGGGAATGAGACTTCATCACATGGAAGGGGGTAGGGCAGTTTCATGTCATTCAACCCATACTTGTGGATAACAATCTTGGACCATAGAAAATTAAAGGTACTATTGTTGTAGTTTTTTGCTAGAAAATGCCTTTTTCACACTGGATCCTGTCATTTTTTTATATCTGCACAACTTGTGAATGGTTTGAGCATATAAATAGAGTTCTTGGGAAAGGTTATAATGATAAAAATTCGTTTGGGAGTACGATCGAGAGACAAATGTTTATAGAAATAATGTTTTCTAAAGGATGGGGAGTATCATTTTGGATTGGATTTTTACATTCTAGATATGTAATGCATTGAACTAATTATGGGTATAGATTGGTTTGTCAAATAGAAATAACACAATTATATTTACCATAGGAGAGTGAAATTTGTGTCTCCTATGGGTGAAAAATATATTCTTCATGGAGAATTGGATCTCCAAGAAGACTGTGAAGGGCCAACTCAATATAAAAGGTTAGAGCTCACATCAAATGTTTCTATTCTATTGTTTGATGATGGTGTTGTGAAACAGGATGTATTTCCACATATTGTGGAGAGATTTTATGGTGTATTTCCTAAATAATTACCAGGGAAATAGAGATATTGGGACATTATAATTGATCTCATTCCTGAGGATGATCTAGTTTGTATTTCCCCAAAAACATTAGCACCTATAGAGCTTAACGAGCTCAAGACTCAATTGGAATAGTTCTTGGATACAGGGTTTATTTGTATTCTACAGTTTTTTTATAATGTTGTTTCATGGGACATTTCTCTTTTATGTTGACTACTGTATGTTCAATCGGATGAGTACGAAGAAATTGAAAATTTTTCTACCAATTGATAATAATTCGGATCAGTTGATGGGATCTTTTGTTTTATCTAAAATTGGCATTAGAGTTGGGTATTCTCAGTTGATATTTTGAGCTTCTGATATTTCAAGGTATACTTTCAAAAGAAGGTATGACTTTTATGAGTTGGTTGTGATGTCATTCGAACTAATGAACAAACCATCAGTGTCTATGGACACGATGAACATAAACAACCATCCATACCCGGTCTAGTTTGTGGAAGTGTTTTTAGATGAAATCTTTGTAAACTCCAAAAATCACTTCTATAATTCCCAACATCTTGAAAAAATAATTAGTTCACTAAGAGAGAAGTTTATATACACCATGATATCTAAATGTCAATTCATAATTTCTCATGTACATTTCATGGGTCACATCATCTTTGAGGAAGTGTGTTTGTAGACCTAGAGCAGATTTAGAAAGTTAATTTCTGAGATCATATGAATATTTTTTTTATATCCGTATCTTTTTGTAGATAGAAGGACCCTATTGACTATCCATCCAATGATTTTCCCATTTATAAGTGCTACTTTTGGTCGTGATCTAAAAGGAATAAACATTTGAATATTCTGGATCATGTGATAATTCTTTGCAAGAGTTTAAGATTCACATGAAAATGACACCAATATTGATTCTACCGGATCCAGTAGAGGAGTATATGGTGTATTGTGACACTTATAATATCATGATTGGTGTATTGTTGGTGTTGGGAGATCTATTTCTGGTTTATGGGTCTCTGAAATTGAGTCCATATGAATAAATATATCATGCTATGACCTTGAATTAGCTGTAGTGGTTTATTATTTCAAGTGATAGAAGAATTATCTATTGGGTGGAAATTTTACTATGCATAATCATTACAGGATTTTAAAGTATATATTTTCATAGTTGGAATTGAATATCAGATATCAGAGGTGGTTTGAGTATATAATTTCATTTGAAAATGATATAGAATATATTCTCAGGAATGGAAATAGTGTTATTCATGCTTTAAGAAGAAAAACTCATACACCGGCTATTTAGAAGTCTAGTGACGAGTAGAAGATAATGAATTTACTATATGAGATGAATATCGTGGATCAAGAGATTCTAGGGAAGATGACTCTTTTATCAATTTTAATGGAGTATATAATTTTGAGTTTTATTAGAGATAGGATGTTTGAGGTTATGTAATGTTTGGACTTCAGGGAAACCCCTAAAGATGGTGAGTCACATTCCAAATGGACCATAGATGAGGATGAGATCATATATTCTGTGAATTTGGTTGTTGTTTCTATCAGCATGAAGGAGGAGCTGATGCAATAAATTAATTCATCGAATTTGGAAATGCATCTTGATGGGAGCAAAATGTATCATGAAATATGACGATTCTTTTGGTGGATGGTCATGACAATAAAGATATCAGGGTTTTTGAAACAATGAAACACCTGTTATAAGGTGAAATATAAGCATCAATGACCTAGAGGATTACTAAAAACATTTCCAATTCTGGAATGGATGATAGAAATCATTACTATGGACTTTTTGGTAGGTATCATCTGGATTCCTCATAAGAAAGAAATTATTTGGGTAATTTGGTACCATTTATCAATGTTTGTGCACTTCTTTCCAATAAGAGACACTTTCATAATAAATTATATGGGTGTATTTGAACATTTGAGAGAATGACTATCCGCACTAGGTTCCATGGACTATATTGTTATTCCTTGAATAATGCTTTACTTTTTACTTTTTGAAGGGTTGCATAAGGCAACCAGTATACAGGTTTTACAAGGTATGTATTTCAACCTATAGGTAGATGGGATGTAGAATTATATTATACAGGTGCTTGATGATGTGCTTTAAGTGTAGGTCTAAGACTTATTCAGGTCTCAAAAAAAGCATATATCATTGGTTGAGTTAACCTAAAAAATATCTATCACGAAACTATTATGATGACACCATATGGGGAACATTATAGTATGCTATTTAGATCATTCATTTGTAAGATAGAGGTAGTTGTGTAATAGTTGTTGGAACAGTGTCTCATGTAGGAGACATCTTATAAGGATCTGTAGATTTGAAATAACATGTATAAGGATTAGAGTTTGAAGAAGTCAAATTTATATTGATGTTGATGACCTCTAGATATTAAATTGTGTGATCAGGTATCCCCTATACTGTGTTATCACAGGATATGTTGATTGGCAATGTTATCACCATTTTTGTTGGAATATTTGAGGTTTTGGAATGAATTTGGCTGGTGGAATACTGATTGGAACTTCCATAGAGGTATGATGAAATTCAAGATGTTGTACATGTGTCAAAAATTCAGTAATATAACCTTTAAACTTCTCATTTGATCATGTGGATGATATTGAACTTGAGGCTGATTCATCTTTTTCAGAACATCTGATTTTTCCTCGGATCACAGTGAAAAAGTGTTCATGGGAAATACCATGTAGATATTTAATATATTGTGCAATCATGGACTTGTTAAAAAAATAATGGGAGAGATAAGAAGATATGTAGGCCCGGTGGCCCGATATTGTTGACTCATAATCATTTAGATGCTTGGGAAAACAACTTGAGGATGAGTAGTTATAATGTGGGGGTTTTTTTATGATCCTGACCATTTCTAGTGTTGTCTCGAGCATGTTTTTAGGTGCTATATTTCTTTATTCTGAACACTTTTTGTTTCAGTTTAATCGTGGGTGTGTTTGGATGAAAAATGGATAATTATGGACTAAGAGGGTCCATGCGTGGTTAGATCATAGTTATCCAAAACTGAGAAACCAACCAAACAAATAGTTAGAACCCAAATAGAATAGATACACACAACATGGGAATAGTTTTTCAAACCATGCACCTCAATCTCAGAAATCGTGAACATAGTCTTAGTTATCCAAGAAATTATGTTTTAAATTCTTGAACCCCACAAAAACATCACCCTTACTTGACCAAATTCAACCTTAATTGATTCTTCTCATTTTTTTGAGGCTCCCAGATAGATTCTAAGACCTTCCAACATCCATTCATTGTGATTTTATTCCTGGAATGAAGATCAACACCTCTCTCAGTTTTAGATCTAGATCTTGTGCCTTGTTGTTGGTTAGATAATTCCATTTCAAAGTTTGGATTTATGATGGGAAATATCTCATCATCATGCATGAGGCTAGTGGTATTATGTACAATATATATAGTTTTTCTCAATTAAGTGATGATGGATTTCATGTTAAATTTGTAAATGATGCATGTAATGTTTTCAATTATAAAAATGATTTAGTGTTTACTTCTTGTAGAAATAAAAATGTATATGGTATAAATTTGGATTCTGTAGTTTCATAGAATGTTTATTACTTGAGTACCTTCCATAAAGAGTCATAGATCTAGAATAGTAGACTACAACCCTGTAACATTCACCCACTTAAAAATATGTAAACTAGAGTTTACAAATGATAAATTCTATATTCCTTTAAAAAATTCAAAAAATAGCTTTCAATAAAAATAAATATATTATATCATCTCAACCTATTGAGTTGGGTCACATGGATTAGTTTATACCTTCTAGAGTTTCAAGTTAAATTGGGAAGAGCTATGTATATGTTCTATTATATGACTATTCTAGGAATACATGGACCTTGTTTAGCTCAAAATTTTAAATCTTGTTCTTACTTCACAATGTATACCACGCTTGTAGAAAACATAATAGGGATTTGGATCAAAACCCTAAATAATGACCATGATCATGAGTTTAAAAATTATGAATTTGAATAGTTTTTTCTCAAAAAAATGGCTACAGTCATAACTTCCATGCTCCCAGGACACCGTAGTAGAATGATGTAATAGAAAGGATAAATAAATCATTACATGAAATATCATAGAAAATAATTAGTGAATATGACATGCCTATTTATTTTTGGAAAAAAGTTGAGAATATAGCTTGGTATATTATCAATATTGTTTTAATTAGTCCTATCCTAAATAAGACCCATATGAGCTGTGGAATATTAGGAACACCAAGGTTAATTACATTATAGTCATTGGTTGAAATGTATTTATTCTCAATACAAAACACAATATAGAAGAATTTTCCTCCAGGAGTGATGATGGAATTTGACTAGATTAATCAATCCATAAAAATCCTATATAGACATTAATAAAAGAACCAAGTGTATGTAAGATTCTGTGCATTCCATTTTTTATGGAACAGATCCATATGAGTCCAAAAGACTCTCATGATATTCTCAAAAAAAATATATCAAATAAAAATATCAATCCTAATGATTGTTATTCCACAATTAAAGAAGTAAAAAAATTCAGTTCTGTAAACTCTCCATATTATAACAAAAGGGAACCCTAATCGGTAGATGAACCCTAAAATACCCTCCCATCATTATCAATAACATTATAGAACCCTCATAACTGTATGATCGATTTTTTAGTTGGTAAATTAGATAATGGAACAGAACCTAGAGATTCTCAATGAAACCAGGTTGAAAATCATGTCTTTTTTTAAATCTTGAACCTAAAAACCCAAATGATGCAATCAATGATGAATTTGGATAATGTATACAAAATAAGAGTTAATCCAATTTGAAAGAATTTATTTTCAAAATTAGTTGATAGAACCGAAGAAACCATAGAAATAGGAACTAAGTGGGTGTTTAGAAACAATGTGGATGAAGCTGGTACAATGGTATGAAATAAATCCAGGGTTATTCAACAAGGTTATATGTAAGAATAAGAAATAGAGTATGAAGAAGCCTTTCTACTTGTTTCTTGAAATGAAGCGATTATAATACCGCAACAATATATAAATCCTATTAATTTCAAATATTATCAAATGGATTTGAAAATTTCATTCCTAAATGGTTATATAGTTGGGGATTTTTTTTAGAATGACCATGGGTTTTAAAAACCCCTAATTTTCCAAATCATGATTTTAAATTTATTAAATCTTTTTTTGGTTTAAAATAGTCCCTAAGAGCTTGGTATGATTGGAAATACCCAATTCTTATATCTAATGGTTTTACAAAATGAATGGCTACTCCGACTCATTTCAGAAAAATAATTTCTAAATAATTTTTTTGTTCAAATATATGTTGATGATATTTTTTTAGATCTTTGATAATTTATTTAGGTGTTGATTTTTACGAAATGATACAGAATGAGTTTGAGATGAGTTTAATGGATGAACTCACTTTATTTATTTGATTTCAAAATTTTATAAATAAGGAAGGTATTATTTTATATCAACGTAAATTAAATAAAAATCTTTTAAAATTATTTAACATGGATGTCATAAAAATTAGCGATACTCCTATTATTACAACCTTTAAATTTGATCTCGATAAAGATTAAAAATCAGTAGATCAATCCAATTACAGAGGTATGATTGGAATTAATTTCTATATTAACTCTATTAAACATAATATTATGTTTAGAGTGTCCATGTGTTCTCTATTTCAATAAAATCCAAAAGAGTCACATTTTCCTGCTGAAAAAAGAAATTTCAAATACCACATATATACTACCAACATGAGGCAATTCTACCCTAGAGGAGAACCATTTACCAGAGTTAGCTATTGTTATGCTCATTTTTTTGGTTTCAATTTATATAGAAAAAGATTCATTGGAACCTTTCAATTTTTGGGAATGTATCTTGTGTCATGGTTTAGTAAATGGAAAAATTCTTTTGCACTAACTAATAAAGAATATGAATAAATAGTTACTGGTTACTGTTGTGCACAATTTTTGTGGATGAAAGACACATTACTAGACTATGTTTATCAATTTAGACATATCCCTATAAACTATGATAACACAAGTGATTTTAATATAACTAAGAATCCAGTTTATCATTCATGAACATGACATATTGATTTAACACATCTCTTTTTGAGAGACCATTATAAAAAAGGGTCAATTAATTAATTATTCATTGGTATTGACCATGAGGTTACAGATATTTTTATCAAGACATTAAATTCTGAAAGGATTATTTACATTACACATGATTTTGGGATGATAGATTTTGAGTGACAAACTATTGAAGTGTTGTACCATTAATGACTCACCATTGATGTCTCACCATTGTGTCTCACCACTGATGTCTCACCATTGATGACAATAATTGATTGATGTCTCACCATTATGTCTCACCATTTTGTTTTACCGTTGTGTCACACCCTTCATTACATTATTATTTTTATGCTTGGTAGGAAAAACGTCTCAATTTAATTTATTTCATTTTATTTAAATATTCACTTCCTGATTTATGATTTCTAAATCCCTATATGATAAAAAATAAATCATTCTGACTCACTTTATCACTCTCACACTTCTTCTTTCGTATTCTTCTTTCCCAAAA
This sequence comes from Viscum album, assembly GCA_963277665.1. Taxonomy (NCBI): domain Eukaryota; kingdom Viridiplantae; phylum Streptophyta; class Magnoliopsida; order Santalales; family Viscaceae; genus Viscum; species Viscum album. The sequence continues at coordinate 1,572,500,404 of OY728126.1, forward strand.
TACTTCCCTTATACATTGAACTGAAACCTTAAAATATCACCTATAGTCTTAGTTAAGTGTATCTCTGAGATGTCTAAAGTTGATTTACATCCTTCTATGAAGGAGAATGGTGAATCCAGTCAACCTAAAACAAAACCAATCTATCTTGAACTCACAACCCAAATCGTCACCCCTGAAAAGGAAGTTCATTCTGAATGGTTACTGTCAAGTAAGTCTCTTTTGTTGAATGTGTTGCATGAACAAGGGGTTTTGGGGTGGTTTTCCAACAAGATTAGATCATTTTATCCTAATCTTTGTCACTAATTCCTTTTACATGTAGAATTTATTCTCGAGGGCTCAAAAGTTATTTTGATTAAGTCTTCAATAAATGGAGAATGAGTTTCCTTTTCTTCAAATCAGTAGGTATAATTCTTAAATGTACATCACAATGGTATATTTAATTATTATCAAGGCATTCATCCTCCAACCAATGATATTTTTATTTTTTTTATTAATTGGAGGAGCATTCTAGAAATAGAGCTCCTTGAAGACCAGTAGCATCACAAAATTATGGTGACTGTATAATTCATTTGGAATTTACCCAGCACTAGTTTTGTCCATGAAAAGGGGATTCTGCCTCCCCGAAATACCAAGATGTGTTTTTCTATATCTGATGAAAAAGCAAAAAATATTTAATGAGTGTAGTTATTTATAAATGCATATTAATGTGATGATGTAACCCCAATCCATGTCAAATTAAATTTTTTATCCAAATTTTATTTCTACAATATTGAATATTAGTGGTATGGTGAGTAAAAATGAAGAATAAATAACTGATTATGATGGTTTTTTCATCACAAAGTTCATTTATAGGAAAATTAAGATAAATTGGAATCCTTGGAAGAGATAATGTGTAGAATAAAATTATATTATATATGATGATTTCAATCCTATTGAGAACCCCTCAATTCCGATGTACATTATTGATCTTATTCTAGGACCAGATAAGGTTGTAGAGTGTTATGATGATGAAGAAGATGAAGCTGAAGAAAATAAAGGTGAATAATATCCTATTAATGATAGAGTATAACATAATATCAAAGAGAGGCTAGAGAAGATGACTTATAGACTTACTAGCCCTTTTATGCCTCTTCCTACAAAATAACCTCTTCTGTGAGAAGATGATGATGAAGACCTACTAGCCCTTTTATGCCTATTCCTGCAAATCTAATTGATACTGATTTAATGGAAAAAATTAATATTTTTGGAATCTGATAATTCTCTGGAGTCAGTTGTGGTTAAAGAAAGAGATCCATATGTTTTTAGGCATAAGGAAATTCATGTTGAAGAAGAAGTTAATGTTTCTCTTGTGCAACAACTTTTTTATCTCAGAAAGTGAGAACCTATTCAAAGAGAAGAACATTTTGAGATAGAATCCACCATTGAATAGGAAGTATGTATTTAAGGGGAGGAATCATCAAAATGGTTAGTGTTGATACTATCATTCCTTATGATGTGACAGTGGATTAATATGTAATTTATCCAAGCTATTTTAATTTTGGATTAAATTACAATTTTTTTGATAACAAGGAATCTAATACTAAGGGATCATTGATCAGAGTAGTGGATCATTCTAAATTTTTTCCAGTTGGGACAAATCTAGAAGTTCCACCTATTAAAACAGTATCTCCTACACCTACTCCTGATTCTGCTCCACTATAGTTTCACCAACCCCAATAGATTATGTTACACAAAATTAAATCAAAATGTTTAAGGAAAATTTGCGTTTAGTAGTTAAAGGAATATTATAACCTCTACTAGCCCTTGTTTCAAGTCTTAGTGAATCTCATGATGTTATGCTGGTAGAAATAATTCTTTCCTACACTCAACTGTAGTTGTTTTTAGGACATCATGAAGTGAGATTGGAGAACAAATGATTATGTGGGGTGTTTTCTACAGTTATTTCAATTGCAAATGTCTTTTCTACTAAGTATATTGTATCCCTGGATCATGTTTTAAACACTATTGAGGATACATCTTCCGAGGAGGATACTTCTAACCCCTCCATATCATGGTATATCTATTTTGAGATCCATGGCCAACTATGCAGTCAACGAATCCTCAACTTTATATTTTTCTTCTATTCAGACAAAAGACAGTGAGTTTATCAGGACAGTGATTAGAAAAGAGCTTCAATCCATAATGGATGTCATATACTAGAAAAACATAAACAAGATTAATCATAATAGTGATTATATATATGACATGGTAATATTTTACCCGAAAGGGGTGACTAATTCTAAAGAGTAAATTAAAAACAGTGTAGATTTATACTTTAAAAGGATTTACACTAAGAATAAGATGGATAGTCATTTCAAGTATTTTATTGAATATATGAGGATTCCTCCTGTTCTCAAGACATTAAAGAAAAGTTATAAAACATAAATATTTAACCCTATATCTTCAAAGTAATATGGAAAATAAGGATGATTTTACAAAATATATGGAGATATGTGGGAAGATCATCATGGACTTTATAAATTTGTTTAATCCTTAATTTCATCATCATGGTACTAAAATTATAGCACCAGAGGCATTTTCCATTCGACTAGTGTCTATTAACCTTCCATCAGGCTCAATCTATTTCCATATTGATCCCAAATTTAGAGTTGTTGTGAATAGAAACCCATTTTATCCAATTCTTACCACTATTCAACCCTTTCCCTTCTCTACAACATAGGATCATCGTCATCTAATACATTTACATCTAAAGGTAACTCACTCTTCATACATCTTATAATCAGTTTATTCAACCTCTTATACCCTCTGGAGTTCTACTTCATTGACAATATACATCCGCTACTTCAATACCATTTGTTCCTCCTTCAGAATCTTTTGATAAGTGAAAGGAACCTATGGATTCTTTATTGGAGGATACGCGATTCGATTGATCAATAATAGGGATGTAATTTTTTCTTTTACTCCCTTGTAACCTATTCTTATAGTGAAATGAATCTTTTCATCCATGTTATGTTCTTTAAAAAAAAAATTTGTTCTCATTTCAAAATTCCAAAAAGGGAAATAAATATGAGATGGAATTTAACATAATTGGAGAATAATAAATATGGTTTGATAATGAGATGATTTTAATGGGATATAATTTTATTTTAATTCAGTATGTATCTCTTATGATTCAATTTCACATAATCTATATTCTTTGTTTAGAAGAATTGTTCTTTTGATAATTAGAAATAACTTGTTAATGTCATTATTTTTATCATTAAAATGGGGATATTATTGGGCTCTTATTGTTCAAATGCTAAAAAAATATTCCCAATCATATTTCATTATGTTCAATTTTTTTAATTCATGTTTAATTATGTTTACAAAAAAGATTAATTTATTTTGTTAGTGTTTTACTACATAATATAGGTTAAGAAATTTTGTATAAGGATAAGTCACTGTTGAGGCTATGTCACCATCATGGTGGACTCAATATTGGACTTACCGTTGATATGGACTCAATGACACTACTATGTATGAGTCAATGACTCATCAATCTATGAATGCACTGAGTCACTGATGCCCGACCTATAGATAGCTATGTCAGCCTTTCACTGAGCTACCGAAATATTTTCATAATTTTATCCAAGGAAAATTTGTAGTTCAATGTGAGTTACCGATTGAAAGAGTCATAGTCAGATCGAGTTAATGATAGAATGAATTACCAGTGTTCATAATTTTTTCTACGTATGAGATACTATTAGAAAACCTACCATCAAGAGGACTTACAATAAGAATTTCCTACCGATGGCTGATTCATTGTCAAGTCGTCATACCGAAAAACTGACCTACTGATCTAGCCTCACCGTTTATGAGCTACCAATCCTGAGACATCATCATTCCTTCCATATTAATTAAAATTCAAAATTATTTCTAAGGGAAATATTTATGAAACCTAGTAACATTATTTATGTTAATGAATTTTTCTATATTTTGTTGAAAAAATTTAATGAATGTCAGAGTATGAGGTATGAGGAACAATCACATGATCAATATCATGCTTCATAACAACCCTGCAGTGTATGAAACAAGCACTTTATCTTATATACACATTATTGGCGAGTGATCTGAGATAAAATGTCGTGCACCCAATAAACAAAAATAATGGACTATGTACTATGCATACAAAAAGACATTGATGAGATCTTAAACTGAATAACTTCTTGAATAAACAAACTAAAAATAAGAAGATCTCATCTTCCACATAATTACCTCACTTGAATAAGAAGATAAAATATATCCTGATACTATGTATTTCTAACTGATTCAAGAAAACGATTGAAGCTAAATTTCAACACAATTTTTAGAAGTTTAGATCTACAAAAAACAAACACACAGATACTTATAATTATATATTCTTTAATTTATGCTCTATCTATGAACTATTTTACATTTCTGGCAGTGTGTGTGTGTCTCTGTTTAATAATCACACACTGACTCTTATTTCAAACTGGAAGATACATTGATTTCTTTACAAACCTATATTTTTTCATCTTTCCCGCACATAAATAATTTCATCATCCCCCGTAGGCAATTTTGGGGTGATTTTTTCCCACATTTGACAAGTGGGATGTTGAAATGTCTATGAACTTTTATATTGATTCCTGGAACTGATATAATTTACTCTAATTTCTAGTTCTTATCATCATGATACCATGGAGCTTCAATGAAAACCATTTTGAATTTCTTGTAACATTAGAAAATTTCATCATATATATCAATGTCTCAACTCACTAAGGATTTTTCTATACTATGTTTTACCCCACTGACGACGTTTTCCTCCATGAATTTTGGGGTAACGATAAAGCTGAAGGCATACTATGCACGTCTTGTTAGGTTTTTCTTATATGCCTTGATAGATTTTTCATCATTATGATTGAGGTAATGTAAATCCCTATCCTTTTTCAGTCAGAGAGTGTGGGGAAAATATTTTTGGAACATTTTTTTGCAATTCCTTTTTCGCAACCACCTTTATCTCTTCCTTAGGCTTCGTATTCGTGATAAATGTTCACAACTGATTAGCTACTCCCTCCATCCTATAAATTACTAGTAAACATAATATTTCATGATACATTAAATGATGTAGAAGATATTATTAATGGATTTGATCCATTGTTCTGAGATTAAGGGATCAGACAATCCATTGAATTTATAGGCTTTTATAGTATAAATATTGAAATTTCCACCTATTATTTTTGATAATTTATATACCCATCCTAATAACGTTTTCTATTCAGAACCTGATCTCCAAAGATATTATCATCACACATTTTCCAATTCCAACGCCCATCAGTTTGGAAATATCATTGGGGATTTCATCAAATTTCCCTTTATATTTGTTGTTTGACTAATTCCTCTTATTTTCAACCATTGGCTAGAATAAAGGGAAAATTATAGGTGATTCTTTTTAAACAATCAGACTCAAAAATAGTTATTAAATTACATTAAAGCGATAACATATGAATGAAATTTAATTCTTATTTTATGAAAATTTATGTTTTAATCCATGTTATCCATGATTTATTACATTACATAGACTCTTATTGTCATTTCCCCCTTAATAATGGCTTATAATAATCACATGAATTTACAAAATCATATCCCATTGTAGTGTCAAACTAGTTTTTTAGAAATGGATGTTTTCATGCACCATATGCTTGATGATTATTTGTCAACATTGTGTTATCTTGTTTTACCCTAATGAATATATGCTTTATATCCACCTGAACATGTAGTATCCATACATAGATGTATTTTCTTGATAAACCACTTACTCTACAATTTACCAAAATTTATTGATGTTTTCTTATACTTAGTATTATCAGTATGGATTGATCTACAATTCTCCAATCATAATTTCCAAAAAACTAAACTTTACCTTTTATCCCAACTATTGAAACCTTTCTCTCCATTACATACTAATTCATGATTTATTACCTCAAATTAAAAATTATACAACCTAGAAGATCAATGAGTCTACTATCTTTGGGAGTTAGGTACATTACATGAAAACATAAAATATGTAATCAATTTCCATTATTGAAAACCTCTATTACATGTTCATATTATTTCATCATACGTAAAACTACATTGGATAACTTGGAACATAAATATGAACGGTTTGAGATATAAATGCCAGTAAGAGAGTAAAAAATTACGTAACAAGAATAAATAACATATGATGAACAGTTGGAATATAATTTGCGAATAATATTGGTGATATTCATAAACATGAATAATAAGTCATGATATAGAATGACAACAAAATGGAATCATTGGAAATGTTGAATCAATTAGAACACAACATCATAATCATAAGTTTTGGAGAAATTCCAAGATATTATACTATAAAACGACACATGGTAGATTAGGTTCACTCTATAGTAATATTCATGATGTCTAAAGATTCTAAAACATTACCATATAAATTAGAGAACTATATAATTTCAATTACACTCGTCATATTCATTTCATTCTCATGCTTAAGTGTGCCATATAGATCATAAAACATGGGCTCATTCATTGCCATATTTAAATGCATGATAAATGAGTATGGAAAAAATATATGTAAGTATTTAATCAAGAAGTTTATGTTCATAAATTTTAACACCATTTAAAATTATTGGTTATGAATATTCACTATATAACTATTTGGCATGGAAAATAATGGTGAAATTCAACAACATAATTGGGGAATATAAATGTTCATATAAGGGGTAGATGAGAGTGAATGAAGTATCCAATCATATAAAAATAAAATTTACAGTAATAGGAATATGTAATAACATATCCCAAACACTATAAAATTAAGATAAAATACATTTTCTAAAGAAGATACTTATATAAAGGGGAGAAAGAGAGGATCCCAGACACTGAGAGGGTGATTCCAAATGCTTGGTAGGTGCTTCTTAAGAGCTTCAGGGCACCTTGAGAAGATTATAGAGAGATAATGGTAGATCATGGACATGATCCATGGATTTGAGTTAATATATATGTGGTATTGTTTGGGTTTATAGAGTATTTTAAAGGGGTGTTATTTATTATTTCTGAAACATTGGGTTTGGACTCTAAATAATAAAGTAATCCAATTCAAAAATCATACCATGGGTTTTTCTCTGGTTTCTCCAATAAAGACGTGTTTTTTAATATTATATATTGGTTGGGTCCTTACATATTAAAATAATACCCTTCCTCATGTGTAAGTAATTCGTGTCTTTAAAGATATATATTTGAAACATTAAAATATATTATAGGTTTTGGGGGATTTCTAAATGCTTTTTAAAATTAATCAAATATACATTAAATCAAATTATTTTAAAGGTGAAACATATATAATTTCATGTATACAGATTATAGTATTTATTAAATATTTTTTTGACTATATATGATTCCATAATACACACTGTGAAATTAAACCATAGTTAAATTTTTACTTAGAAAATTGATTATCTCATTAAATTATAAAAAATTCATTTTTGGATAATTTCAGCATTCTAATGAAAAATATAATATTAATTTTATGCAATTAGTTTTTTTATTAATAAATTTTTTTAAAAAATAATCATCATTTATTAAAAAATGATGTGTTTTCTGAAAATAACATTTTTCAGTCCCTTATATGAACTACATTTTACTTCTTAAAAATTATATGATCATATATATTTTAAAAAAATTAATAATAATATTTTTATTAAAATATTATTTAGTTCAGAAATCCATTAATTCATCCAAATAAATTCTTTAATGGAATTTGAATATTACCCAAGCATACATTTCATGTTTTATCATATCAAAATCATAATCCTTTATGAAGAAAAAAATATTAAGATGAAAATATCTTAATTATTCTATACCATTTACAAATTAATGCTTGTAGGGTAATTACACAAATCACTTTAATACACCAAGAAACACCATAATAGAAATGTGTGTGACTGTGATATTTTCATGGAGTAGTTTGACATACATGGTTTGGGCCATGATCTAGATGAGCATGAACTTCACTGGTAAATAGTTTCACTAGTGATTAAGTTGTTGGATATTAGATTTTTCATGGTCAAGGGAAAATCAAAAATATGTTATCTCTATCATAATCTGTGACAAATTGGATTCATAAGGTGCGATTCTACTAGTTGAGGCCCTCAAATCCTTTGTCCAAGTCAATTGGATTTGTCAAAACCCTACATTTATATAAATCATATTATCAGTGTTCAATTTCTATAATATCAACTATAATAATATTTAATGATCATTTAAATGTAATAAGATAAAATAAAACCCATTAAGTTCATGTCTCTTATATATCCATAATATATAACAATTCATTTAATTATGTTTCCATGGGAAATTTATTTATAAATTTTCAGAAATCCACAATGAATTATAATTTATGAATATTTAATAACCTCATGGAGATTATTTTAAATGGTGAATAAATGAATACAAATAAGTTGGTTGGGAAAAGTATTTTAGAATGCCTATTTTTTTTATAATTTGATTTAATAATGATAGTGTCTGTAGGATATTTAAATTGAGCTAATGACCAAGATTTTTATGTTTATAATGGGAATTAAAATTTTATAAATGTCCACATTATTTGAATACAAAAATAACATGTAAATAGATGTTTGATTAGAAATCATATTATAAATATAACTAAAAATGTTTGTGATAGTATTTTATGCATATAATAATACTATAAATTTGATATGATTAGTATTTAATATTTAGACAACTCACTAAAAATTAAGTGAAATGTATTTCGAATATTTGGTATAATATTATTATTAAAGATTAAGAATAAAGAGGGGGACCTATATTTTTATGACTCGATGATGAGTTGCAAGACCAACACATCATCTGATATTCATAATGAAAGTACACAAGTAGAAAACATAATCAAATTTTTTAAGGGTTAGAGATAAAATCACCAGTGGAATAGAATAATCATCCTGTATAGGGTGATTTGGATAAAAATAGTCTAATGATTAAAAAGATTTTTTCTAAGCCATTATTGGGGGATTTTGATTTTCGTGGATAACTGATCACTATATAATTTCAATTAATGTGTATAAATAATTATATATAATTGTTACTGGACTTTATAAAAAGTTGAAGTGACTTATTTCACTAGTGTAAAATCTCTGGGGGTTTTTCTAACCAGAAGGAAAAAATGGATTATAAATATAACCATGTAAATACTAATTTTTTCTCACTTTTTCTTCAATACTGCACACAACATATGGTTGTGAGATTATATTATTTAGATCAGGAACTATAATAGGTTAAGGATGTTTAATTTAATATAATATGAATAAATTTATGAAGAACAATGATTAACCCCCCCCCCCTCAAAAGTTAATTTGGAACATGGAACATCGTATTTTAATACATCGAATATGACCTTGAATTTTCCAAGATGAATTATGAGTTATGGATAATCATAACATAGTTGACATTTGAAGTAAAATCACTCATGACATGATGAATTATCAAATCTAAAGGAATAAGATGTCACCTTATCTATTATAACTTGTCCTAGAAGTCAGAGATGTAGAAACTCTGGGTTCTCCACCATTTTAGAAAAATATTCTATATTATAAGATAATTAGGGAAGTTTGGACATTCAAAGAATGACAAAAATTTCAATCTGAATGCCTCCATTCTACTATGTACATACCGAATTCCGGGTTTTTCAAATTATCGATGATATCTACAAATTATTAAAAAACAATTATAAAAAAAATAAGATAAAATAAAAGATTCATATATTAAAGAGAAAATTCTAAAAAAAATCCATGCAATATACCATTGATGGATATTTTATAAGGGTGAACAATATTATGACGAACATTTGTTATTTTGGTGAAATAATGAAAATTATATAATTTTTGAAAGACTAATTAATACTTTATCAAATAGGTTGGATTGAAAAAATATAATCCCTATATGAAAATATAATTTGATACTGGTTATGTAAGAAGGAGAATGATATCATTTGAGATGATAAAATATTCAAATTTAAAGATGAAATAAAATTATAAAATTGTTTACATGGCCAGGAGAAAAGAAAAATAAATGAATAACAAGTTTTTCAATCTATTTATTCTATTTATGCGGATTTTTTCCATTTATTCAATAATATTCTTTATCTTAATACAAAAATAATCTAAAATTTAATGATCAATGGAATAATCTAAAAATAACCCTAGTGTTGAAGTGGTGATATCATTGTACACAATGCCTATTATTTCCCTAAAAATGATAAAGAATGTGATTTTTATTAGGAATATGAGATACTATTAAATTTTAAAATGTAAATGAATATTAAAACCCATCACTTAGCTATAATGGTTTTTTTAGAAATCATGAGTGTATAGAGTAATCTTCTAATATTTTATTGGATGACAGAATTAAATTTATTTATATGGTATTAAATATATGGATTCATCAACTAGTGATTATTATAGTGAAGAAAAAAACAAGATTGAAAGGTTACAAACATATAATTGCAATGAAACATGTGAGAATAACACATTACTGATGAAATATAAGAGTACTATTATAGTATGGAGTAAAATGGTGGATATTGAGAAACAAGTATATTTCAATAGGGAAGTGACATTCATTGTGGAGATCAAGAAATATAAATTGAATGCAATGCAGGTGGAGGAGAAAATTATCGATTTTGATGAAGGGATTTCTAAAATGGAAATAGGTTCCTTCAGAGTCAAAACATATGTTTCATAGTTCAACATAAACTAAATATGATCATATAAAATTTCAGAAAAGTACAAGTTATAAAACAACATTCTATAGATGTTGAGTGGAAAGGATCAAAGGATAAAGATAAATCATAGACATATCAATTTGAAAAATATAAAATTAATTATAATATAATAGGTGTTGAAAGTAAATTTGATGAGTTTTTATGCATCAATGGAATGAAATAATTGTAAATGAAAATAATTCCAACAAATTTAGAAAAATTATTATGATTCAGTATGATAACATCGACATGAATCTGTTAAAATATCTACTCAAAATAGAATATATAAATTTTCAAGGGGTCAGATGGTTTGATGGAAGGTCTTGTCACATATCTAATTCTTTCCAGTTGAATACAATTTCTAATAGGGAAGAAGAATGTTCCAAGAGCGATTTTTGGTGTGAAATTGGTAAGAAACAATATAACAATGAAATCTATGACTTAAATTATATCAAATATGTCTGGAGAAAAAGATTTTTTCCTCTTGAATCGATGTGTAGAAGATGTGGACGAATGAGACAACAACATATTATAGGAATAAGGACCTGTCCTTAAAAACATTCCGGCTTGTTAACGAAGCCAAAGATCAAATAATACTCGCGGCGGCAGAAAGGTCGTTGTCACCACTTACGTTAAAGAAAAATTCCTTTTTTCCATTTAGTAAAACGCTTCGTAGAGAAAATATTACTTTTTAATAGAGGTAAAATTACAAATGTTTTATACATCGTATAAAAGAAAGTCATGTATAAAACTAAAAATGCCTCAATGAATGGAGATTGAGATGAAGTCCCTTACCGATTTGGTAACATACAAAACATATGCCACATGAAAGAAGGATCATAAAATTAAGATGTAAATACTCATAAATGAGAGTATATTACACAAAGAGTACAATCATGGGTAGTACATACACCACACAAAGAAAATAGTGGCACGTATAGCATGAATCTCATGAGAATAAAAAGTGAGACAAAACCCTTTACCACGTTGTAATCAACTGAGTCATATGAAAAAAAGTTAATAACCACCAAATGAATAACAGAATACCATGAATATAATGATAATAATGATAATATATATAAAATGTCAGTACAAAATACACCACATGTAATGAATAAGTGGCGAACAATAGAAATCTCACGGAATTAAAAGTGAGATAAGAAAATCTCTTAAAAAAAATTCGGCAGCTTAACGGCGCCACTTAAAAATTCTTAAAATGAATTGACGAGAGTAAGTGGGGGGTCTATAATAATAGGAAAGTACAAATTACATTATGTTTAATATAAAAGAACATCCTCCAACATAATAACATGGAGCATAAGTGAAATGATATAAAAGAGAGTACATGAAAAGAAAGAGAGAGGTCGGATCCCTTACCTCGTGTCCGACTTGACTTGATCGTTCTTTAATCTCCTGAATAATAAACTAAAGATAATTTCTACTTTCTTAAGAACCTTTTTAAAGTTTATCATTCATTTTATATAACTTATAACCATGTTATAAACATTATGTAATCATTTAATTTAAAAATGTTCGTTTTGTCGATATTTGGTACTTGAGTCAATAATGGACTTCTTATAATTACATGTTGTTCATGTTGTCAAAGGTTCATTATATCCAGAATTATATTCATGATTTATATATCATATAAATCATATATATCCAGTATATACTTGTATTTATAATAGTACATAACATTTAGAGGTAAGAAATGAAATGCACCTTTCATGGAGACTGTAAGTCGTACGTACACATGAATGCTACTTTCATTTATATTTATTATTTTAATGGAAATAAAACATAAATATACATAGGTATATTATAATTCAATTATAGTATCATATATAATATCATTAACTCCATCCTTTATACTACCCACATAATCCATTAACGAATCACATCACTTTGAGGGGGCGGTAGTCCGCACTTCCTCAAATGAGATTATCGTATTTACCCACTATGGAAACAATAAAGACATTCTAGAAAAATGGAAGTATTGAAGAATAAGGAAATCATAAACATAATATATATCATATATAAATATAGTTCCATCATAATGGACACCATGAGAGGCGATAAGTTGTAATTGAACAATCATCGTTTCGTGAGGCGTCTGTTTTCCATCCACAGAAACATTATGTTCTTCATCCATTAGATGGAAGTGTGTGTAAGTGTAGTTAGAATCATTATTATAACAACATCCTAGAATAATTAGGATACTGGTGTTTTCACCAATTAATGAAATAAAAAGAGTTTAGGGGTTGGAGAAGTAATATAAAAGAAAACAATTTAACAGAAATCGTTACCTTTAATTTGGGTAACTCCCTTTGGTTTGAACCAAAGGACTTCCTGAAGTGCCTTCTGACTAATGTACATCTTTAAGGAGGAGGATAGGGATGTAGGGATCCTAATTGGGTAGAGTTTGGAAGATCCAAATGGCTTGAGAGGTGTGAGGAATTGCATAGAAGTGGTCTCCTTTTATAAGGGAGAGGAGGGGCTCTTTAGGAAAGTGTGAAAATATTATTTTATAATATATTTATATTCGGGTTTTAAGGGTCCAAAAATCATTATGGTCGATGATAAGATGACTCATAACCGAAATAAAATCATCCAATCAAAATTGGAGATGTTTTCAATAATATTATAATCATTATAATCTTATTTATTTTAGTCATTTATTAATGAGATAAATACTGCATCATTATTGTGTCATAAATAATTTAATTTATTAGAGGTCTAAAAATTATAAAAAAATAATATCATGTAGTAAATCTAATTATCATTCCAATTAATATTTATAGTCGAAAAAAGGACTTATATATCACCATATATAAATTAATTACTAAACTATTTTTGTTAATGTCAATTTTGCCTTTACATTAAATTAATTAATCTAAATTGTCATTTTCACTACCAAGTGGATCAATGGGGTCCCAAAATCGACCCAAATATTACCATGGTCGTTAATGACTCAACCAATAAGGTTTGGACAAGTTTTAAGGTAATTTTGAATTATTATAATATTCTTTTATCCTTGAATTACCCTATTTACCTTTAACCGCGGTAAATAAAAGTCAAAAGTTACTATTCACCAAAAATTATTTTCATCTTAATGAACCAAATTTTACTTCTTCATAACAACCATTTATGTAGGATTCTTGAAATTCAATTCATAGAAGTGGTAAAATTCCATTTAAATGAAAAAGTCAGTTTTTTTAACTACCACTAACTAGTGTCACTATTCATCAAAAATTGAAGTTTTTCAGAAAAATACTAAAAATTAAGCCTAAGATATATTTGATAATCCGAATTAAAAAATGATGTCTATTTTGCCAATTTCAAAACATAGAAGTGGAATTAAGTAATTTAAAAATTAATTCCAGCTCTTAAAACAAATAGCGTGTTTTTAAGAAACAATAACCATCAAAAGATTGATACTTGTTTATGTCCAATCTCAAATTAAAATTAATTCCAATGACCAAAATTGTATTAAATGGTAAAAATATATTTTAATTTCACTTTAAAACAAATTAAAAAGATAATATATCCATATAAATAAATTAGATTAAAAAGCACTTTCGAATTAAAATACAATATTTTTCACTATTCATTAAAAAATGAACTTTATCGGAAAAATTCCAAATAATTGCACAAAGTAAATTTTTATGTCCCCATTCTAAAGAAGGATTTTATTTGGTCAATTAGATTGTATTAAAGTGACTAAAACTAGATTTTAAAATGGTTTCCATTAAAAGGCGGTAAATCAGCGTTTTAATTTAAAGTATGCTTAAATTTAGATTCATTCATATATTAAGCCTCTAACTTTTATTAGAGAACTATAAATAAATATATAATCATATAATAGTTAGTTTTGTTCATTACCTCCAAAAAAATCTGGGAGTTAACTACCGTTTAAAATAATAATATTAAATTATTAGTGTGCAATGTAAGATTCCAAAGAAACCAGTTGTTGCGTATCGGGTACACTATCGAACATAGCAACCCCTTTTAAGCTAAAACTAAAATTTAATTCAAAAATATTAATAAATATAAAAATATCTTATTCTTCATTTACCTGGGATTTTACATCCTTCCCCCCTTTTGGGAATTACGTCCCCGCAATTTTAAAACTGGGCTTGGAAACTTCATTAAAATCCCCACATCAGAAAGAGAGTGAATAAAACTATCACATTAAAATAAAAGAAGAGAAGTACAAAGGTTACCCGAGACAACAAATACTAGGATTCCATGAAAACATGGATATGGAGGAGAAATCAAATCATCAAGTTCTGATGGAGAGTGATAGAAAACATGTTTAGGAGAAAGTTAACCACCAGAAAATCACAAACTTGTGATGGGTTAAAGAGCCTTTGATTCCCCAGTAGGAAAATTTAACAGACAAGGTTTTTGTTTAAAGATACTTTTAGTTGAGAAATTTATTAATGAGAGTAACAAAAAACATAAGGAAATATACTTACTTGTCATGTAGACATTCATCTTTTACTAGATTTTTAACACAAACTCATATTTTCTCCAAACATTGAATATTCAGGATGACTTTTTTTCACATTAAGAGCGCTATAACCAACTTCTAGAGAATCACATAATCCACAAAAGATGAATTATATATTTCCCATGTCATTAAATATTAACTAAAACCAAAATTTTTAGTATATGATCAGAAAATCCCCCAAAAAGATAAATTTTTACATAAAGAAAAACTACTCTTAATCTCCAAAATTTGTCTAACCAAACCCAATGATCAACAAAGACCATTCGATAAACAATTTGTCCATAAAATTATTCAAAGTAAACCAAAATAAGATTGAAACCCAAATATTTGAAGGATTTAATCACATAGTCTTCCAAGGTTCAAATTAACATTTATCTCCAAATAACATCAGTTGGTCTTGAAGTCTCATATTGAAAAGTAATTAACCTAATCATATATCCTCCATGATAGGTTAATAATTTCCATAGAGAACCCAAAATCCACTTACTCTTGATTCATAAAATCTTCTAACTAAAATCAATTAGTCAAACTAACCAGGGACTTCAAGTAGGCTAGTGGTAGGCGATGCGCCCTTGTTGCCCTTTGGTTGTGGGTTCGATTCCTGCAGCCTTGCCGGATGCGATGAGTTGTCACCCATCCTACGGGTTTTCCTTTTTATAAAACTCAAAAATAGACCTAACTTGTTTTAACCTCAATGGTTTCCTTATACCTATCATTTTCATCCAAATTCATTATGATCTCAACATCTTAATTCTTGAAGTCTTATTTCCCCCCCATAAGATAAAATAGAACGATTCCCAAAATGAATAATAGCATACCTTGATCATGGCATCCACTCGGTTTAATCATCATCTTGTTCATGTAGGTAGAAGTCCCAAGCATTACAACAATGATTTAGAGATCCTTCAAAATCATTTGCTTCCTCCATCCAAATACACCTTGTACAACATAGGTCATATGGGTGTTCCCAGAAAAACAGTTTTGGAAAATAATAATGTATGAAATATAATTCCAAAACATCTGATAAAACATTATTTCTGTAAAATTGTCGGACAAAATTTGAGTTAAAACTCTCTATTATTGGTCCTTTTAAAATACCATAAGTTTGTGTTGAGAGACTATATTTTAAAAGCAAATATAAATAGGTTGTGCAAGGTCATCCTTCCTCAACAACTTTTTTAAAATCACAATATTCTTCAAATTCTTATGATAAGGTAAAATATTTGAAAATACCTTGATAATATTTACCTTTCTTGAAAATATGAGAATATTGTGAAAATAGTATTATTCTAAATACAACCCATGATCCACGATGATTACGAGGTATAGTGGAAGTGTTTGATATCTCAAAAAACTTCATTCAAGTGAGTTGTATGCTAGAAAAAGTTTCACAATCATCCGAACATGACTTTGCAATAATTATTGCAAGCATGTCACTAGGAAGAGATAGGATTGTCATTTGAGATCCTTCTCCTTCCATTCGAAACTGGCTTTACTTGACCTGAAAAAGTTATAAAACAAGGATTTAACTGAAGTAATAGATATAGGGACTAACCATGTGTCTAACAAAAACTCCTAATCCCAAAAGTTGTCTAAACCGAACTCTGATACCAACTATAAGGACCCGAACTTAAACATTACATAATATTGAATTAAATTAATAATTCACATTGAGGATCTTTTCAGGTTAAGAGTTTTAGAAATTTAGGCAATAACTATTACATTACAACATGAATATTACAAGTAGACACTACTACTCAGTACCAATTTTTTTCATAATATAAAAACACTTAAAAAGAAACATGACTAGTTCCATGTTTTAGATAGCATGGATTTTTCTTGATCCCATCCTTGAGCCTATTCATCTTTATGTCATGTGGAAAACATTTCAAAACTTGGGATGAGCATAAAAGGCTCAGTAAGGGTTATAAAACAGTGAATGAAAACATTTTTTCATAAATACATACAAAACATAAACTCTTTTACATACCTCATGAAATTATAAGATTTATGAAAGACACATAGAAATCATAAATCATAAAGGTAACTTGCGGCATCCATACCATACTTACATTATAGCTATCACAGCTACATAGGGAGTTACTTTGGAATACCCATCATAGTATATTCCCAAAATCTCTTAGGAGAAACATTCATGTTTACCTCCATCATGTTACCCAATGCATTGGAGAGCTATCTTGGGCTCACCCACCCTAGGTTTATCACGGAACCACCCGTATACGTAAATAATGCCCAAGAACCATAACATGATCTTAACACGTAACATAAGCATAAAGGAAAGATAAAATTTCCACATTGCAATAATAAAATATCATTTCAAGATATTGAAATAATAAATCCATTCTCAAAATAATTTTCAATACCAAAATATGTAAAGAGAGTATTTGGTATTTATTTTTCCTTTTAAAAACATTACGGATTGGTAAGGAAGCCAAAGATCAAATAAGACTCGCGGCGGCGGAAAGGTCGTTGTCACCAATTACGTTAACGAAACATTCCTTTTTTGTCGTTTAGACAAATGATTCATAGAGGAAATATCCATTTTGAATAGAAGTAAAATTAAAAGGGTTTTATACATCGTATGAAAGAAAGTCATGTATAAAACTAAAAATGCCTCAATGAAAGGAGATTGAGATGAAGTCCCTTACCAATTTGGTAACTTACAAAACATATGCCACATGAAAGAAGGATCATAAAATGAAGATTTAAATACTCATAAATGAGAGTATATTACACAAAGAGTACAATCATGGGAGGTACATACACCACACAAAGAAAATAGTGGCAACTATAGCATGAATCTCACGAGAATAAAAAGTGAGACGAAACCCTTTACCATGCTGTAATCAACTGATTCATATGAAAAAATGTTAATAAACACAAAATGATTCACATAATACCATCAATATAATGAGAATCATGATAATATATATAAAATGAAAGTACACAATACACCACATGTAATGAATAAGTGGCGAACATTGGAAATCTCACGGAATTAAAAGTGAGATTAGAAAATCCCTTACATAAATTCGGCAGCCTAACGGCGCCACATAAAAATTCATAAAATGAATTGATGAGAGTAAGATGGGGGGTATCTAATAATATGAAACATAAAAATTACAGTATGGTGAATATAAAAGAACATCCTCCAACATAAGAATATGGAGCATAAATGAAATGACATAAAAGAGAGTACTTGAAAAGAAAGAGAGAGGTCAGATCCCTTACATCGTGTCCGACTTGACTCGATCGTTCTTTAATCTCATGAATAAAAAACTAAAGTTAATTTCTACTTTATTAAGAACCATTTTCATGTTTATTATTCATTTTATATCAATTATTACCATGTTATAATCATTATGTAATCATTTAAGTTAATAATGTTCGTTTTGTCGATATTTGGTACTTGAGTCAAAAATGGACTTCTTATAATTACATGTTGTTCATGTTGTCAAAGGTTCATTATATCCAGAATTATATTCATGATTTAAATATCATATATATCATATAAATCCAGTATATACTTGAATTTTTAATAGTACATAACATTTAGAGGTAAGAAATGAAATGCACCGTTAATGGAGATGGTAAGCCGTACGTACGCATGAACGCTACTTTCATTTCTATTTATTATTTTAATGGAAATAAAAAATCATGATACATAGGTATATTATAATTCCAGTATAATATAATATATAATATAATTAACTCCATCCTTTTTACATCCCACATAAGGCATTAACGAATCACATCACTTTGAAGGGGCGGTAGTCCGCACTTAGTCAAATGAGTTTATCGTTTTTACCCACTATGGAAACAATAATGGCATGATATAAAAATGGATGTATAGAAGAATAAGGAAATAATAAACATAATATATATCATATATACATATATTTCCATCATAATGGCCACCAGTAGAGGCGATAAGATGTAATTGAACAATCATCGTTTCGTGAGGCATCAGTTTTCCATCCACAGAAACATTATGTTATTCATCCATTATATGAAGGTGTGTGTAAGTGTAGTAAGAATCCTTCTTATTACAGCATCCTAGTATATTTAGGATACTGGTGATGTTACAAATTAAAGAAATAAAAAGAGTTTAGGGGTTGGGGAAGTAAAATAAAATAAAACAATTTAATAGAAACTGTTACCGTTAATTTGGGTAACTCTCTTTGGTTTGAACCAAAGGACTTCTTGAAGTGCATTTTTCCTAAGGTATGGCTTTAAGGAGGAGAAGAGGGATGTAGGGATAATAATTGGGCATAGTCTGGACTAGCCAAATGGCTTGAGAGGTGTGAGGAATTTCATAGAATTGGTCTCCTTTTATAAGGGAGAGGAGGGGCTCTTTAGGAAAGTGTGAAAATATTATTTTATAATACTCAGTCAAAATGATTTCTAAAAATTCACTGAGTATCCTAAATTATTCCACTTCTACTCTATTTTCTCCAGATGAAAAATGAGAAAATTGTCCATAAAATGTGTAAATGAAAAAATTTCTTACACACATTGTATGATTAAAATATGATACCACTAAATTTATTTTTCTTCATAATCATCCATTGTCCATTGGAGAAACACAAAATATTCATTACTTTGAGCATTTCAAATCAGTCGTCTTCTTTACTCTCAAAAATTCATATTTCTTCACATTGCTCACTTCATTATGAAATCATTATCACACAAGTTATTATTCCTGTTTATATATTCTAAGGGATTTATCTAAAATAAAAGGTTATTTGAAAATCTTATACCTAATACACATAAATATCCATTGATATTATAAATTCCCATTATCTCGATTCATCTAACATCCAAAATGATATACAAGAAAACACATAAGTTTAAAAATTAATATTTTATTTTCATTTCAAAACCATGTCTTGTTCTTCAATCACAAACCATAGATCATTTAACACCTTAATATTGAAGACGTAGTTCGATTTGATAGTTATAATAGGATTAAATGACCACCATATTAAAATGTGAATCCATGTTGCCATAGATGCTTATAAAACATAGAAAACACACTTCTTTAAATTGACTACACCATTAAAGTATTCGATTAATGTTAAAAATAATTATTTTTGAACAATATAATCACAATTTATTACAGGAATCAATTGTTTTGTAGAGGTATTGAGTTTTAAAAGGTCCTCAAAAAATGATCATGCATCCTCTGTGGTGTGGCATATTCTTAAAGTGTTGATATCTAAAAATCTATAGAAATCTAAAATTCCGGAAAACATATCACATCATCATGAACAGTGACATTTTTCATGTAATATAAATTAAAACCAACAAACTATGATATGGGTATCAATTATTTTTCATGACCCAACACATTTCTATATACAACAAAATCGATGTTATCAACTCCACTATATTGTGACTCTGCTTCAAAGACCTGAGTACTTTTCCAATCTAAATATTGATGTCTGTTTCTTTACTACGGTGAAATGGCCATCAAATTTCTATGGCCACCATAAGGAAAAACCATTATCCATTATTGTGTAACTTCTGATATATGTTATGTATCATATTCTCAAATCATATTTTACGTCATAGAATCAGATATATTGTGAATAACTACTTCCTTATCTTCGGTAAAACTAATTATGTCACGATATCTTTCCACAATATTTATACACACCTTACCATCTTGGGCACCATATGAATTAGTCTCAAAATCAATTAAACAAATAAAAATGTAATATTAAAAATTATACATAGATTGAAGACAAAATTCAATATAATGAATTGAATCCCCTCAACCATTTTTAAAAAAATTCACTCAAAATCATCTCAAACCCCTTTAGCCTAAAAAATACCCCCTTTTAGTTTTATTGTAAAACAAGGATCATAAATAAATAAAACAATTGAATACATAGCAATGTGTCACCAAGAAAATAATTCAAATCCTACATGAGAGAACACGTTGATGGAACTAATAACATTTAATATATAATATCAGGATAACTATAGAATAATAGTAATATAAAACCATAATATATTAGAAGATCATTTAGTAACAATAATGTGACAACACTTGATGACCAATCCAGTATATCAAAGACAATACATCATTATCAATATCAACATCATACCAAATCATCTCTAAAAAAATGATATATTCACATAAAAAAACAATTATAATAGTTTATAAAAACATAGAAACACTAAAAGCATATATATTTAAATTATTATTAACTATATGAAAATTAATTATAATACCTTCTATAAGAAAAACATATAAATGTATACACATTCTCTAAGTAATCTCCCTCATAAAAAAAGTCGAGAGGTAAATAAAATGATTGATTTAAGTTGAAATTTTTCTCAACGTTTCTGAAAATATCAATATACACGAAGAGTGTGGTGATAGACCATAATACCATATCCCTATAACAATTGAGTTTCAACATGTAACACCACCTTATGATTATTTAATGTTTATTTAGACAATGGTATAGTGAACAAATCCAAAATATACTCTTTTCTTATAAATACCAACATCACTAATAAATTTATCACCTTGAAATCATTAATAAATAGGTATTTAATATAAAATGTATTGTTCCTATAATATTACACATGATTCTAGAAGAAAATGAAGACAGAATTATTATCATAACCAATAAGAATTTGTATGATTTGTTCAACATTCAAGATATAAAACTATGTCTTCATCCACCCTTACAGAATAGGGGCATGAGTTTCAGAAACATATTCTTCATCATTAGTGTTTAGTGTCCTTGAAAACTTCCCCATAGTACTCTAACACAAACACCTTTTAACCATAAAATAAAACAATACCTAAATTTGATCTTAAATCATCAAAAACCCAATTCCATTTACACCTATATAACTATATATATATATATGTAATTTTTGTGCTCTAATATTTCAACTATAAATTAATTAGGTCATTAATATATCTATGAATTCTATTTCCCAAAATCATATTGAACTATTTTGGTGCACTATGATATTGGGAACAAATAATAACAATATAAACAAATTAAATATAGATATTTTGATATATAAAATGAATTAAAATAACTTTTAATTTTTTATATGATCAATATTATTTTTTATATCATTATTTGAAACTATGATACCACTAAAATGGATGAGGAAAGAGGCCTTGGATCATGAACTCCTTTTATTTTGATGAGTTAAATGTCATACTTCTCATAAGGATGGAAAATAAACCATTTCATTTTAGGGATTTGTAATCCATGGATGTTTTTATTAAATCAAATAATAAAAACATCAAATAACTCATTCATATACATATCAAACATATCACACATTTCTTCATCATTTTAAGAAATTATCATGTCTTCCATATAAACAATAATTAGAAGAGATACATCTTTTCCATATAATATGTATAGATAATTGTCCACTCCTCTATTTCAAAAATTCATAATTTTTATGAATGAATATAGTTTTGAATACATATCTCTTGGATCAGATTTCCACCCATATAAATCACTCTTTTTACCAAAAACAATATTGTTATCTATTCTAACCATCAAACTACATAGTTTCTCAATATATACCACCTCTTTCAAATTACTATTATGAAATGAAGACTGTAAATCATTTTTTAGAACCATGTATTGAATTTTTTCAGTCATATAATAAATGATTCTAATGGTTTTATGCCCTATAACTAGGGGATAATCCTCATCAATTCAATCCATGTCAACATGAAATAACATTTTCATACCATCCTTACTTTTTTAATCTCTACGTATAAATTTTAATTAAATTTGTTTTTGAAGACACGCATTATCTCGATGATGTTTTTCTCTTTGGTCATGGGAACTAACTTCGATGTTTCATTATTCACTAGATGATAGACTATTCTATTAATATAATATAACATATATTGATACACCTTTTCTTATTAAACATCTATAGGATGAACATGAGAGTACAATGTCAAATACTTTTCATTATTCATTGTGTTATCCAATATTTATTTTTATTTATATGTTACTAAATGATTTTTTGGACCTGAACACGGCTTCTCAGCCTTGGGTGAGAAAAGTGAGAAATACCATCACCACAGTAGTTGGTTAAATTATTTCACCATCTAGAAAATATTCAATGAGTTAAGATCTATCTATTTTTTTAAAGATATTTAACAAAAATAGCATCATTATAAATTCAAGAACATGATTTATCGTTTTTAACTTCTTCCATTTATTGCTCAATTCGTTTCACATCAATAGAATCAATTGTTTTTCCAAAATATTTCTTCAAAAAATGAAATCTTATTCTACATTGAAGATATCCATGATGGATCCCATCAAGTCCATGATTTTCAAAATTTACATGTTTATCACAATTCATATTGATTAAATAGTCTATTAACATAACTCAAAATAATATTCTTTTTATTACCTTCTCCTCATAAAATGATTCATCATTCATACTATTTCAATAGTTGATAGAAAAATTTATTACAACCTCATAAATGAAATTTTTAATTACAGAAATCCCTTTACATTATTTTTTAACAATCCTTTGATTTATAAATATACGCGACTTCATTTTATAAGAAATTATATATAAATTTGATCTTGAATCCATGTGTCCATATAAATAATCATCAAAAGAATAATTCTTACATTTCACATATCATGACTATTTAATAGTATTCTACATTTTAGATTTTAACTTTTTCATGATAAAATTATCATTCCAAATTTTAGATGATATATGAGTACTATGAAAATCATCAATAAAGAATTCAACATGTTCCTATTATTCCAACATATATACATTTCCCTCATTATTTTTAGGTAAAATATACTTGATTTTATATATAATTGTGGAATGTTCAATCATTATACCTTTACCACGTATAATTACAGTATCATTAGTTATCCTAGTGAATAAGATGTAAATGATATCATTATCATGAATCTAGATATCTTCATATTTTACTCTACATAATTGTAACATCTATCACAAATCATTTTTTTTCTCATCATGAATATTCTTAAACAATATCCCTAATTCCATTCAATATATTAATTATTTTATACAATATCAACTAACTATCTATAAAGGATGATAAATTGAATTTATAACATGATAAAATGTTCATATATTTTTTCCAAATGTACTAAGATAGTATCCTTTAGAAAGTTGGACAATTGAAATAATTAGTGGAATCTAAATCATTGAAAGTAGTCAAATGAACATATAGAATCAATGAATGATTCCAAAAATGACTTCCTTTACTATAAAATGTGGGAACACACTTTCAATTCACCAAATAATAATTATCAATATTGGATAAGAGTAAAATATGGTGAACTGTTCTTCTATAGAGTGTCTTTAGAGAATAAATCACAAAAAGGTAACATACTTTTGAAACCACTTGAGGATCAACAAAAAACCTTTTATTTACCAATAATATATGGTGTTGATTAGTGATAAATTAAGGATTTTTAATTCATTCAAAAACAACCTTCGCATCACATTAATGTGTTGTGGTTATATCTATTATCAAAATCACACACACAGACACAATCCCAAGGTAACTGAACAAATTTGATTGTTTTAACTGAAAATTTGTATAGCCTAATCCATGATGTGATATGGGTTACATAAGGATACCACTAAAAATTAGAATAATCATTTGACATCAAATGAGTAGGTTATATCCTTGAAACTGATGATTACATGTCTCTTGAAAATGATTTAGTGCATCCCACACTCAAGCCCATCACAAACATTACAAATAAAAATATTGGGAACAAATGAATTATATTTAATAAAATATTATTAGATCATGTCATTGTGAGGGTGAAATTCTTCAACACCCTCTGAAATATTAATAAATTAATAAATAAGAAATTATCCTTCAAGCATTCATAGGAAAAAGCTTCTTCTTATCTTTTTATGCACTGAAAATTCACACCACCACTTGATTATTCTTCTTCAACTTTTCATCGTATTTGAAGAAAAATAGAATATTAATTGTATTAAAAATATATAGATCATATTATTATTCACTATCTAAACTTCACCTCTATTAAAAATTCTCAATTCAGTTTACAAATAAAAATTAAATAGTTTTTTATCATCTTCTTAGATACCAAAGGATATATATGATGGAATCATGTACATGTTCTTCTCCTTCAATAAAAAATAATTATCCCATAGGTTATCATTTTGAACTCTTAGAATTGATATAAAAAATATATTACATACACTGAAACACATTGATGAAAACAATAATATTTTAATTTTTGTTTAAAATTAAATTTCTATTCCTTAGTCACAACCAATATATCTTCTATTACCACAATATTGACTAATAAATTCAAACTGGTTATTTTAATTATCTAATATGACCACCAAAATACTAATGTGATGAAATATCAGTATTGGTGATCATAGCTAGCATAAATAACTCTTCTGAATGGAGAATCCCTAATAATGACATTGGATTTTTGTTTAAAAAATTCTTTTTTAACATTGTGAACATTGTACAATGTGGGATACCACTACAACATTAAGTTCTAGAATTTTATAAGGCCATAAAATATCTCAATTTTTCCACTGTTTGGTTGTATCATATTATTACAGCATGGAGGTCCGAAAATAAAATGAAATTCATAATTCATAAAAATTGAGTACTTTTAAATAACACCTCTACAATTGTGTAGTACCAATTGATGCTTATTAGATATGGCATGGATATCGATTATGGAATTTGAACATAAAAATATCCATGGATATCAAAATAAACCTTATCACCTGCCATATGATTTTATTGTCCTTTTATGACATGGGAAACATTCCTCTCAACCCATTATTGTGTGGTTCCTCATTATAGTGTTGAGGTTGATTTTTTTGGGAAATAATTAGACTGACCGACTCACTTGTCTGGTATATCATCTAGTTTATATTGTAGGCCATCTTCCTTGAACAACATCTATATAATATAAAATGTTATAGGGTGTATATTATATTTCGTGTCATTCATTAAATGACCAATATAAATAAATAATTATAATATATATAAACAAAAAAAAATTATAAATCAATTGAATTATTATCCATAAAAATTCACCCCATAGTGAATGTGTGTTTAAACCAGAATTATGTATTAAAAAAATACCACAAAAAGAATCTATTATAATATAACCACTTTGTCCAACATCTGAATGATTAACCTCAACCAATCTTTGTCCCAAAAGAAATGATTAAATTTATAGAAGACATACCTAAATAAGTTATAATGGATTTAAGAGGAAAAAATATTTAGTTGATATTTATAGATACTTATCAGGTAAATATGGATTTATTAAATATATTTCAATAAAAATTTAAGAATGAAAATAAAATAGAGGATGATGAGAAAAACATTATTACTAATACAAAGAAAACACTTACATATAATGAGACTTCAATTATTCATACATTCATATATATGAATTTGCAAGTGACAAATATGTCATAGTAGTGGCAAGTGCCTAGTAAACATATTTCCAAACATTGCCTGGAAATTTTACCAAAACAAGATGATTTTCAGATGATTAAATTAAAATAATCATGAAATTTAGATTCCATGAAATCTAACTATATAATAAAATTATATCATAGTGTGAGAGGAAACTCTCATCTAGAGTATTATGACTGAGGAATCAATGTGGTACCCCTTTATCACTATTTATCTGTTTGGAACTAACATGCATAGAATTAAGGATATAGTAGATGATTTCATTACTATAACATCAATAAAAATATATTCTAAAAGATTATCCCAATTTTAATGAAGAGAGGTGACTATATACTAGGAGGGGTATAATATCAATAGAATCATGCTATTACAATCATGTATTCATTGCAATATTGAAATTCAAGATTGCTTTTTGAAATTTGGTAATTTTTTAATTTAATTACACTGAAAATTATTATTTATGAGAGAAGTAAACATATATTAGAGGGTGATTTTTCGTTGATTAATAGATGATAAAAACGGGGAGTAACATATCTTATAATTAACTGTTTTGATTATTTGTGGAGATATTTATCATCAAAATTTTAAAAATTATCAATTTAATCCATACCCTTAAATAGTAGGTGTTTATTTTTATGATAATGATACCACATATTGTGGAATTTATGGAAACCATAGATAACTGTGATTATTTTAATCTTGTTTGTTTTTCTTGGGGATTTTTTTATATACATAGAGTGGAATAATTAAAGGCTCTTTGATATGGAAAAAATGATATACCATCAATATATTAAGAAGGTATATACATTATTTATTTTTTGAAAATATATTTGAGTATGATAGTTATTAAATGAATTATGTAATATGAGAGGACACCAATGTTATCCTATTTCATTTAATTTTCAACAAGGGTTATAAAACAAATCTCACCTAGAGAAATTTGATGTTAAAGGTGTTCAAAACATACACAATTTGGGATATTTTTACCCCCACTTAAAAATTTTATTTGTTTTCGTAGTGTAGGATATAAATATTTATTAAGCATAGGATGATTTTTATTGGATTGTTGTGGTTTTTAAAAACCCAAGGAATATAGTTCAAATGATTTATGAAATAATCATATTTCACAAGACATGTTCCAATGATATTGGTGATAGAAAATTGTTTAAACAAATGAGGATGTTTTTAATGAATCACACGTTGATGTTTTTTATAATGGTCATCACCTTGATGTTGTTTTTATGATTATGAAATTGATAAGGAAATTATTGAGGAAATGAATGATATGAGAAAATAATTAATAATTATGAGAGTATATTTAAATGAATTGAGATTTTTAATTAATATATCTTTATAAGAGGGTTAAAAAAACTGTTCTCTAACCCTAGTGTTCCAACTATGTTTCCATAGATAATTATTGAATATGGTTAATGTAATATTTCATGGAATAACCATTTATGAGGTATAAAATGTAAGTGAATAATTGTTTAGGATTTGTATGTATGAGCATGAATGGGTGCATGTAGGATTCTATAATGGGTAGAATTTTTCCACATATGTTTTCTTGACAGACAATAAATTGAGTGTGTGATTATAGTGATATCATACAAGAGATTTGAAATCAAGTAATTAATGGAATTACTGTTTATTTACTATCGTATGGGATAACATTATCTCTTTAGATGGATAACCTCTTTTTATTTTATAGATTCAATATATTAAAATAACTTTTCTTGTCATTACACTGATATAAATATTGATGCACATTATATATAACCATGAGTGTTCTAGTTTTACCATTTATATAATTTATCCACATATTCAAAATGAATATATCGATGCCAATGGATGATCTCGAGCATGTATCTTCTTACAAGAAGTCATCATGCATGGAAATTAAAAATATGGACCCAATTTTTATTATTATAGACATGATGTGAAATAAAATAACATTTAAAATCATAGTAGTCATGTGGTAGAGATTTTAAATGAACGTGAATGGTCAATGTAGTGTTTTTCATTCTCACAGTTGATAAATTGAACACGAGGTGTGGTTTATTTATCTTAATATGGTTTTAATTAAATATATACAAAACCCAATATTTACTATGTGAATGAAATATTGGATTACTATATGTCATTAGTCAGGATTGACGATGAAATGTTGACATTAACTATAATAATAAATGGTTTACCATAAGCCTCTGCATTCAAAGAATAGAGCATGTATGAAAATGAATTGAGTTTCAAGGGATTGATCATATCAATTATTGTTCCTTGAGATTTGATAGCATTTTACTATGTACTATGTTAACTCATACAATACACTATAATGAAGATACGATAAAGAAAATAGATAATTTGTGTGAGATGTAATTCATAGAAGATATAATATTTTGAATTTATGTTTGCAAAAAATTTCACATAAATTATTTTCTATACAATTCTAAAAGGATACCAAATTACCCTAGTAGTGTGGAGATAAAATTAATTAAAAAAAAAATATCATTTAATATGATATCATAATGTTGGTTATAATCATGAAAACGTAAATTCATAATTTGAGGAATTTAAGAATTGAATAAATCTGTTTCATGAAATTTCATGAATTTAAATAGATGATGATAAATATGATAATATTGAAGGTTCGATTAATTAATATCAATTTTTTTTAATGTTTAAAATAAAATTTAAATAAAATTTAAATAAAATTTAAATAAAATTAAAATTTGAAATATCAAGGAGCATATGAGAACAAAAAAATTAATAATTGAGTGATATAGTACAGATAGATTTTCTATGATATATTAAATGATATAGTGACTTGGAATTATTTTATGTTTTAATAAGAATTATGTTTTTAGAAATAACTTCCACAAAATAATTTAAAGATCTCCTTAGAATTTATATTTGAGTAAAATTAATTTTATTAATATGAGTAATTTTATTCAAGATAATATTTATTTAATTTAATAAGTGTTTATAGTGATAATATTTTTTTATTACTCTAATAATAATAATAATTTATGCGAGATACATTTAAAATAGCCAGAACAACATTTATATCATGGAGTGGGATGAATATGGAGGACATAAACTGTTTATGATCTTGTGTGGAGTCTTAAGACCAAAAGTGTATCTAATATTCTAGAATGAAGTGAAAGGTTAAATTACATGGTATATAATGTCTATATAGAAACTATAACTAACATGTTTTATTGTATAAATATGGAGACTAAGGGCGTCTTTCAAAAATTTGGTCATTGTTGAAAAAGTGTTTTATAAGTGGGGTGTCATACAAATTTATGTAGGCTTGAAATTGGGGACTGTAACTAATCCCTAATGAATTTTAATTGGAGTTTCCCCCCAATAAAATATATAATTTTAAATATGAGTATATCGATTAATAGAAACGTGTGACTATAGTAGTGAATCCATGTTTGGGACTCTAAAAAATATCAAAAGTTGCAGTATTTTGTGCTGAATAATTTCTTTCCTATCACTCTATCATTACTATTAGAAATGTGACGACATTTTGAGATTATATATTATTTATCAATATCATTAATTGGTTAATGTCGTTTAATTAAAAAGAATAATAATTCCAAATAGATGACCTCTTATACTCCCCCACATAGTGAACTATATGGACTTAGGGAACTTCACAAATAATTTCCCACCATAGTCCAACTGATAATGTATCATATCATAAATAACATATTAAAATATCCTTGATGGAAATTATTCATTGAAAACATGATACTTATTTGATTATCACAACCCTAATGAAGTTTAATCAATAAATCCTCTATTTATTCTTCCTGAAATTACCTCATGCAGATCATATATGTTGTTTCATGAGATTCAATCACATATTCTACTTCATCACTTCTCATTGAAATTTTTTTTCCTACTTGTTCCATCACACACACCATTTTAATTGGTAAAACACTCTACCAGTTTTCCACCATTAGTCATTCATGTACCCTACCAAATAGATCCCATTATTTCTAAATAGGTGAAGATATTAATACTTTTCATACATAAAACCATTTTATTTACATCCATTAATTTATCAAATAATATTTTTTATAGAAATATTATTTCACATAATTTTTTATCACAAAATATCTTAAAATGGTAATAATATTTAGAACATCAATTCTAGAATATGTTAAGTACACCCTTGTTGGTTCCAATTTAGATGGTTCTATAATATAGCTTTTAATTCACTACAAAATTCATTTCAAGATGTTCCTTACCATAATTTTCTCGATAAATAATGAAATGAAATATCTTTTATGTCATTTTTATGTAATTAATGTATCAAATTTTACTATGAATATTCATTTCAATGAGAATTTTAATTCCTATTTCATATTCTTCAAAAACATCATAATCATTACTATTATTGATAAATATATCTAAATACACCATAAATACGATTGATTCTTATTTTCATCAATATTTAACATATTTTTGTACATATATTATTTTATGAATTTTATCTTATTCTTTCTTGTTTTTATAATATAATACCAATACAATGGATCTTGATTCATCCCATATAATATCATTCTCAACATGAAAATAGATTTATCTTATTATCTATGATGTAAATGATATTGATTCCCAATATAGACTTCATATCTTACTCACAATTAAAGAATGTAGACAAGATATAAAATGAAATGATCTTTTATTTCTTTTTTGGTTAAATGTAATGAAATTTTATCATAGTTTAATTCATTTAATTTAATGAAAATTACTCATCAATGTCCACTCCATCATTTTCATAATTACCAATATATTGATGCAATACGTTATTTATAACTACATCTCAATTTTAATCCAACTTTTTAGGGAGTATATTTTTTCAATAAATGTTTATTTTTAGTAGTTTTGGTATAAGATACCATGTTACATTTTTCATTATCTGTTTGAATTAGTTAATTATAGAATCAACCCAATGTTGATGCAGCAATGATTCTTCCATATTTAATGGATAAACCTATGAAAATTGTGTTTTATAAGGTGCTTTCACTAATGATGTTATCATTTAAACATATATCCCTGATCTACAATAATGATTTCTATATCCACTAGTATTCACAACCATGTGTGAAATGATCTAGGTTTCTACTCATTAATTGATTTAGAAAAATATTCATACATAATATGTACTTCTTTTTAAGATTATCATTTGGCTAAGACATCTCCTAACTATTAAAATATGAAAAATTCATCTTCATCAAATAATGATATTAATTTATAAAGTGTGTTTTATTTTGATGAGTGTTTCATAACATTCACATCATTAATATAAACAATATTCGATGTTTTCAATTTTTAAATTTGTTATATAAAGTGTGTTTTATTTTGATGAGTGTTCCATAACATTCATGTTATTATATGTTTTTGTTTTGATATATTTCTTCTATGGGGATTAGAATTTAAAATTACTAAATGGTAAGATTTATTGCATAGTTTAACATTCTTTTGTGATTGTTAATACTCTCTTAAAACAGTCAATTTATTATAATAATTTTTCTTTGGAAATTAAATTTATTTTATTTATCCTTATTCTTGTTTTATAGATATGTTTATTTCCTAAATTTATATCATTTTTACATATGATGTTCAATTTGAATTTTATTTTATTAATATGGGAAATCATTAAAAAAGTTCCCTCTAATCAATTTGGATATTTAATAAGACACATTGTTTATGAATTAAATAAATTATTAAAATATTAGAGGAATTCCTTATACATGTAGTAAATGGGTGGGGGACTGGTTTATGTAATACTATTTATTTATAGTTAGTCTCATTCCATCAGTTGTTTGGCCAAATCATATGATCTTAAAAATTATAAAATTAAACTGTCTTCGGGATAGATTTTTCTAGTAAATATCATTTGGACATGTCCTGAATTTTTAGATGTCTAACATCATGAATTCCATAATTATTTATATTATTTGTTTTTATTTTATTATTTATTATTTCCATGGTCATTTTTGTACCTCATGTGATTATTTATATTGAATTATTTAATTATTTTTTATTTCTTCAATATCATCATCATTTTATTGATTAATTTTCATGTGTTCAATCATTAACCTTGCCATGTTAATGATTATTAATTGATTCAAGATGGGTTTTTCTTTACTGAATGCATAATTGTTTGAAATAGTGTTGGTATATGCATAGGATAATTCATATTTTGAGTACCTACTAATATTAAGGACTACAATGTAATGATATCCTGAAAGAAACCATATTTATGATTATAAGAATATCGACACATATTTTTTTTTTTTGGTTAATTATATCACCATTTTTTATTATACTTTTTATCTCACAATGATATGATTTAATCTAGTACATTTAGTATTATTAAAGTAGAACCTAGAATAAGGGATGGGAACCTCACAACTGCTTATTATCCATAGAGTAAAAATGATCATATATTTTATTGTATTAATTTAATATTTTCTAGGGAACTAGCCACCTAAAGATTACAATCATTTGAGGAAAGAGTGTCAAAATATAAAGAAATAATTTTATAAGTATTATGGATTCCAACTAATGAAAGAGAATAATATTATAACATATAAAAAGATAGATAATGTCAATTGAGAAATAATGAATTTCTATCATGTGATACATGTGGGTCGGAACACCTTTTTACTTGCCTAAAAAAATTATTTGTCGTCATTTGTGGTAAAAATACCTATATGATCATGATTCTATTGGAAATAAAAAATATTACAATATTAAATTCTTCAAATCTAATGAAATGGGGAACTACATAATTTCATTACACATGGGTCAAAGGAATATACCTCAATATAATATAACAGATCATGGTAATATATATGAAATTGTAAAATAATAAGTATGGTGATAACTTTTATTATATTTGGATTCAATGATTATGTCATTTCAGTATTTTATCAATGATATCTTGTGTATTGAAATTATAAAATGTATAAAGATTTTAATATAGTAATTTTTCATTAAGGATTTGAAAGAATATGTTGAACCACATTGATTACAAAGAGAAATGATTTAGTGGAATGTTCAGATTCTTGGAAAATAAATAACTGATTACCCTTAATATGATTATGATGTTTATATAATGATGTTGGGATAATGAGATAATTTATATGGTTAAATAAAATTATATAATAATGACTACCTTGGAAATATTTTACGATTTTATGAAAATTTTGTATGTATTATCATTAATGGAGTTTTCAATATCATTGGATTTAGAAAATATATCCTACAATATGTTTTCTACATAAGGAATTTGGAGGAATGCATGTTTTCAATAATGGTTTTTATAATAATAATTATTACAATGATTAATATAATACTATAAATACCTATATTTTTATCATTTTTATCAATGTTATTTTATGGGGGAATTTTGATACCTATACACACCAAAGATTAAAAAATCCAAAAAAATCAAATTTCAAATTTCAATCTTCAAACAGATTTATGTCCAACTACTACTGGATGTAGAGGACACCTATATCATTTTTTCTATGAAAGTACACTCATCAAAATATAACAACACAAAACACACTAGAAGAATATTTTCTAGACCACCATTCCCATCACGGAGATGTGGAAATAGTAGACAGAAAACCACAAAATCAAAGTTGAAGACAACCATCATCAGGCGATCTGAATCAATCGTCATAAAAAATTTAATTTTTATAGGATATTCAATACATATAATAAGTGATGAATTGTATGACGTTCATTGTAAAACCAACGTATCATTTTATAATTTGAAAATAGAATTAAATAAAGTATTTATATATTTTATTTAAGGTTCAACAGTGTTACGAAAAAGAACCTTGTAACAAAAATTGTGTCCTATTATCATCATTTCGGATAATATCAATGACTATTTTCACAATTTTTGGTTTCTGGTTTTGTGATTGTTATCCATTTTAAAATCATCCACTTTATCATCATCATTGTTCTCTATCACTCTCCGTTAGTATTCTGGTGTTAGTTTTCTCTACTATGTCAATGTTTTCATTTCTCACCTATGTTCTCTAACTCAAAAACCTAGTTATGTAAATATTCAAGATGAACATTATACCTTTATTTCCATCTTAAAAAGATTATATTTTATTAAACTTTTTTTGATGGGGTTTTTTTCAATATTGGTATTTACTAATAACAAATACTTGATTATCGAGATCCAGTTATAATAATAAGGGAAAAATTTTATTAATGTGGGGATAATCTACCAACCAAAAAATATATATAAATAAAATTTTATTCATTAGAGTATGAGAAAAAAATCATTTTAACTTTAATTACACGAAACCGAAGTATTATATATCATGACATGCAACAATGAGTTTCGTCTAAATCCTGGGTTACATGAATGACTATGTTTTATAAAATAATAATATATTATTAATTTTTTTATTTAATAAGAAAGTTATAACCAACCTATTTTAATGTTATGTATGAATATAAATAACTATGTTATGAATATATATAGTTTGAAAAAGTTTATTTTCTATCTATTTATAATAAATTAAAAAATATTCATTTAAACAAAAAAGTGTTGTTTTCTTAAATATAGTGTGTTTCCTATATGATGGTGTAATTGTGATTTTTGAAGAGAATGTAAAATTAATGATTACCAATTTTAGAAAATTCATTTGAAAAAATATAATCCCTTTTTTAAATCATAATACCAAAATTAACTTTCAGTTAATGATTGATATTTTTCTAAGAGGTTTTATTTTTTGATGAATAGTAAAAATTACGAAATGATGATTTAATACCTTTTTCATTTAACTATTTATAATGATAAATAATATATTTTTTTAATTTTAACATTATTTAAATATTACATCAATTAATCCTACTAAGGATACTTTAATAATATTCATATAGTATTTATATATAAATTCATTGTAAACTTTTGAACATTTTAACTTTAAAAACCTGATTTTTCATCACTTATGTGGGATTAATTTTAAATAAAATATTTCCACTTAAATGTTATTAATTTGAAAATAATGGTTTTAATATTTTAAATAACACTAATCTATAATTTATAATAAGTTCAACTTGTTTTTTCCCCAAATTGAAGAGTGAATGCAAAAAAAAAAACAATTATCATTGTTATGGTAAAAATTGATTAATTGAGGTGTTAGACTATAATGAAAAGAATGAAAAATGAATTTAGTTATTTTATTAATTATTAATATATTATATATAAATTTATAATATAAATATATAATAAATTTATCTTCCTTGACACATTCCATTGAATGTGACTAATATAATATGTAATGTATTGAAAAAGATAAAAAAATACTTTTCTATATTTTAAAGTATATATAGCCATGGGATAAGGGAAAAAATAATATATTCCTTTTTATGTATCCCTTTAAAAAAATAAGTTTTATATTATTTTTATAATTTATTTTAAATTTTGATGATGAAATAATTAATTTAAATTCATAAGAAACACTAACAAATTAATTATTTACAGGAAAAATATATAAAATAAACGGTGAAAAAAATATTAAATGTGATGTCAATTGAATAAATTATTATGTTAAATATTTTATTAGATTAATATATCATTTTAAATTGTGTGAAAAAATATATTATAATTCTATCATTATCTGGATATTTTTCAAATTCAATTTTATTATTAATGTCCAAATTTACATTAATGTTATTTTTTGATAAATTATATTTCATTAAATTAATAAAAATTAATAAAAAAATAGTGTAATATGGAAATTGAATTTTAAATGATAAATCATATAAAATATGTTCCATTTATAGACCAATTATTTTTTAAATTTAATATATTTTCCTCCAAATAGTAAAAACCATAATACTGTTGGTAAGGTTAAACCATTGGATGTGTTTGTTAGATGAACTTCTTTTAAAATGTAAATTCCAACACAAAAATAATTTTTATAACATAAATTATATATAAAATTTAAAACTTTTGTTTATAATTTTTTAATATATCTCCCTATAATTTATTCATAATGAGTAAATTACCTTGTTTATAACATTAGTAACCATAGTGAAAACCCAAAATTGAAAAAATAGGGAAACATAGAATTTTGGGAATAAAATGTTTAAAATATATATATAATTATATCATGGGTTTTTTCATGGACCATATTATACCTCCCCTCCATTAATATTCTATTTTGGAACCACTTTAAATAATATTGACATCTTAATAGTGAATACTCATGAGTATTTACAAGAGCGTCACTCCGCCTCATTGCTAAAAGGGAACTCACTCCCCTCTATTATTCACACCTCCCAAACCATTTTATCATAAAAAACTATAAAATCACATCCAAAATTACCAAAACTCATAATATAATCCTTATTTATTGAAAAAATCTAACGAAAGGCGTGTTTGGTGAAAACAAATGCAAGATACATGAAGAAGAGGTAATGTTCTTCAACGAGCATCTTTATTTTACTTCTTCCTCCACCAACATAGATTTTTATTAAAATATGATAATATAGTAACCTAATTATATTAAATAAAATTTTATGGTATTTTTATGATGGAATTTTCAACAATGAACCCATTCATCCATCAAATGGGTTACAAAATCATCATCTATGCCTACAATGTACTACAACCTCGGGAACTAATGACATTATCTTTTAAATTTCTACCTCTCAAGGTTGGGTATGATGGTGAATATAAATTATATATATATATAATATATATATATACATATATAATTATTAAACCTTATGATTCATTATATCATATTTTACTTTTTATTTCCATTTTTTAGCAGCGTGGGGACTGTAGCATTACTATTCACCGAGGGGTCCTATGGGCCAAAAAATGGGTTTTCAAGCCTTGTATTCAAGCCACATGGCCTTGGTCCTTCGAGCTATGTTATGGGTCTCCCTCTAACAAGTCTAAAAAGGTCTTTTCTTTAAATAATAAATTTAGTCTTCGGCCCCAACCTTTTAAAAAAATGTATATGTTTATTACCGCCTTCATGGGGTGATGTGACTCACATTCCATCACCACACCAATTGGATGAAATATATAATTAAAAATATTGTTTAAATTTTATAATTATCAATATTAATAGATAAAAAAATACTTACATATTTCTATAATGACCATTGAAAAAAATATAAGCATTACTAATGCATACGTATGACCTACTATCTCAATGATCGTAATATAATAAATTTTTCCTAAACATTGGTCATGATTGGTTTTAGAAGTTAAAATGACGTAAAAAAATGATTATTATGCCATGATTTTTATTATATAGATGGTTTATATAACTGATATTCCAAAAGAGAAATAATTCATGAAAAAAACATGAAAAAACAATAGAGTTGACACCCGAAAAAATGAAAACAATGAGTGATTATTAAAGAAAAGGTCTTAAAATGTAATAAAAAGATCATGTATGATATTATTATAAATAATATGGTTCTATTATAAATTATTAATATACTAAAATCCATTATAATGGATTTTAAATAATTTTCAACTAAAGGAAAGAGCGAGGTAAGGGATTTTCTTTCTCAATTTTCATTCTTTGAGAGGTAATTTGTATTATGAACATATATTCTATCATGTGATGTATATACAGCCCCTTTTGAATGTATTAAAACAAATATATCATTGTTAGTTAAATTTTATTTCTAAATTTTAATTAAATCATCTAATGAGTATTGGACTTGAATATTACCACATTGTAAGAGTTATTATGCAATGTCACTTTCGTGTCATTATTTGCATTACCTTGACTCAATAACTTTATTTTAATAATTATTAATTGGAAATTAAATTTATATTAAATATAAATAATATTTTATTATGGATATGATTATTTCATAAATGATATATCATTTTTAAATTCATTGTTTACCTTGAATGTTATTGGATTAACTGGGGAAATTTTGATTATTTCATCTCATTTACTCAACATAGATATTTTGATAGGGAATATTATTTATGGAAAATTAAAATATTCCGTACTTTATGATTGAATTTTACATGTAGTTCATGGGTTGGTTACTAGTTAATGTTATACCCTTGATAAATCCCTATTTTTATCAGAAGAAATAGTTGGCCATATCATGCGGGTTTCAACCTATATACTTAAACTGTCTCGATGATTGATCTTAACAGTAACTATTCGGAGGATATATCATTACATTTCAAATGTTCAAATCTAGGAATTAAATAATTAATGATATTCTTTTTGATTATTAGATTATTTATATTTTTTATGGTAATGTTTTATGCTCATGTGATTATTTATATTATATTATTTGATCATCATTTATTTTTTCAATATTGTGCACAAGTTATTGATTAATTAGAATGTGTTCATCTATTCACCATTCCATGATGAATAATTTTTATTTATTAATTATATGTTCTTCTATAATTAAACATTACATTTAATATGATCTCACCATTATTTGTTTTCCTTTCCTGAGGTAATGAAGATGAAGAATTGGAATGGGATATCAAGGATGAAAAATATTTCTTTTATTATGTTTAATTTTATATTACCAAGGAAAAATGGGTGTCATGCCTAAATTTAGTTTTAAGAAACTAAATAACGTTTTGTTCCTTATAATTTTTTCCATTTTATCTCTTCCAATGTAAGAAATTACTATACTGTCTCCATGCTACTAGGATCCTGGATACTACATGTACTACAATTTTTATAGTATAAGTGAAACAATTATAACTAGAGTTTTTTATAATATTCTCTACTAATTGTCATGACAATTTTGTTTAATTTTATATTGAAATTTAATCATGATGAGGTAGAAATTAGAATGGTGTATAGTAATATAACTTAACATACACACTATTATTAACTAATGATATTTATTATGAACCATATGTTCATAATTTCTTGATTTCATCGAAACATTTCCTCTCTTAGTGGGATAACTCCCCTTGTTGATTTGACTAATAAACATAGTTAATTTAGTTTTTTTATATTAATAAATAAATTCCATTTTGAATTTCATGAACTTGCACAGTATATATAATATACATAAAATGAAAAAAATTATCTGTAAATAAGTTTCTTTCTATAATATGAAACCAAACACTAATATTTTTATCCCGAAATTTTTTACGTATAATAATATATTCCTCAACTCATAATATATTATTCTTCAACTTATGGTTAATATCACCTTATATAGAGTAACAAGTTATAAATATTTTATAAACTAATTTGGTTCATTGAAATTAACAATTTATGAAATGCACTGATTTTATTCCAAATTATGGTCTTAATAAAATTATTCATTTTCTATATATTAGAACCAAATTGTTAAAAAAATATTTTTTATTTTTATTTTACTAATATTCACATTCTTATTTGTCATAAGAGCATTCATTAACATCTTGAATTATGTTTTTTAAGGTGGAACTAGATTTGGGTATTTTATATTCAACTATAACAAGTTTCTATTATTTATTTTAAAAATATTATCATTATAATTTATTCTATTTATAATCATAATGATAAAAATATTATCAAAATCAATGTTATACTTTAAAAAATTTATCACTTTCAAAAAAATGTGTTTTTATTCTGTATGATCATATTTCTTACTGAATATCGATTAATCAACATTTTCCAACTCCATATTCACTATTTGAGGAAATATATTTTTTTGAATAGATTCGTTCAATCATAAATTAAAAATTAAATCTATATTTGATTATTTTTTATTTTATTATCATAATCACCACATAAAATAGTACGGAAATTGTAACACCCCAAGCTTCCACTGTACGTTTCCCTTCGAATAATGCAATAGCGTGTGTTGTACGCAACCTCGAGCTCTAACACACACCACAACTAATTAAACTAGCCGTTGTGAATAGTAATACCTACTTTTTGAAATTTTATAAATTTTATTTATCAAAATGGACTTCATTTTTGGATTCGGAATATTGAAATTAGCCTATGTTGAATTTTTGGTATTTTTCTGAAAACTTCTAAATTTTTATGAATTGTGAAAAATACTTAAAAACAACTTTTTTAATCAAGATAATTTTTAGTGATAAATTATAATATTTAGTGGTTTTAAAGTATAATTAGAATATATTTTTACCATTTTATCCAATGGTGGTCATTAGAATTAATTTAACATTGAAATTGGACATAAACAATTGCCAAACTTTTGATATAAATTGTTTCTTAAAAACACGCTATTTGTTGTAACAGCGGGAATTAATTATAAAATTAATTAATACAACTTATATGTCTGGAATTTTTTAAAATAGACATCATTTTTGAATTCAGAATATCAATTATAGCCTAGGGTGAAATTTTGGCCTTATTCTGAAAAACTTCAATTTTCGATGAATAGTGAAACCACTAAGTGGTTGTTAAAAACTGATTTTTCGTTAAAATGAAATATTACCACTTCTGTGATTTGATTTTTAAAAATCCGACATACATGGTTGTCATTAAGAAGTAAAATGTGGTTCAATGAGATTAAAATAATTTTTTGGTGAATAGTAACTTTTAAGTTCTTAATCGCGATTAGAGGTAATTAGTGTAGTTTAAGGTACAAATAATGTTTTAATAATATGAGATGAGCATGAAACTTGTCCTACTACTATTGGATGAGTCATGGCCGACCAAGACAACCCATGGGTCAACTTGGGGACCCAATGGAGCCACTTTAGTTGGAAAATGACATTAATATATATTTATTTAATGTTAAAATTAAATTGAAACAAACATGAGTTATTTTACTAAAACAGTTTTTAAGTGGGGTTACACAAGTCCAAATTTTGACTATAAATATTCATTAGAAATCTAAAACGATTTCCTACATCATAGTATTTTTTTTATAATTTTTAGACATTAAATAAATTAAATTATTTATGACAT
Source organism: Viscum album (assembly GCA_963277665.1). NCBI lineage: Eukaryota > Viridiplantae > Streptophyta > Magnoliopsida > Santalales > Viscaceae > Viscum > Viscum album. Next base: position 1,572,542,199 of record OY728126.1, read on the forward strand.
CATTATGATGCAGCGATGACCCCATTATTTAACGATTTAAATAAAATAAGAAGATAATGCAAAATCCAAGGCATACACTTGTCCAAAGCCTATTGGATGAGGAGATTTAGAAACCTTATCACCTTAGCCTAGAATTATATAAGTGTGGGACCTTTAGAATCCGAAAAGCATTGTGAAATAATGTAACATTTCAATCTTTCCAAAAGTGCCCCTCCTCTCCTCTTATAAAAGGCCCCCACCTCTACCACCTTATTCACACTTCCAAGCCTTTTGGTTCGGCCAAACCCTGCCCAAATACTCTCCCAACTTCTCTCCCTTCATCCTAGAAGCTTTACTTTAGTCAGAAAGCCATCCTAAGGAGTCCTTTTGATCAAATCAAAAGGAAGAACCCGAAGAAGAGGTAACATTTTCATCACCCTCTTTCAAGTTTCTTTCTTCTTCCACTCCCTCTTTGTTTATTATTTCAATTCTAAAATTATAACTCCAGTATCTTCTATATACTGTGATGTTATTATAAATATGGAACAACCATATTCAGTATTCTAACCATCATTTGAATGACATGTCACCATACGTGCGTACGTACAGACTACCGTCTCCACGAACGCGATGAGATTCATTCTCCGTCGTATCCATTCAAGTATAATTATCATTTTATGATTTAAAAATAATGTTTAAGGACATGATATCATTCTGGATATGAATAAGATACAACCTATCCATGAAAAACATGACTTACGTAACAAAACATATAAAAGAAAACGAGTAAGTTAACACCCGAAACAACGATAAATCTAAGATATTGTTAACAAAGCAATGTTAAAAGATCATATATGATATCATATGAATGTATATAATTCTTGTATAATTTAATAACAATTATTTCACCATTATACAGGAGGTTAATCTACCCCAACCAAGGAAAAGTACAAGGTAAGGGTTTACTTCACAACCTCTTCATTATCCAAGGTTGTTTATACATAATTATCTACTGGGACCTCGTTATCATCCACATCCATGTTTCTTAAAAATGACTTTCAAAACATTTTTACTATTAAATGGAAAATGGGATAAAGTCATTTATACCCTTATACGTTTTTGAAAGGAATCTTACCGTCGTTTTCCAAACAATGTACTTTTTGACCTTTTTGACAAATTTAAGGTAACAATGTTTTTTTACTTATACGGCGGGTGCGGCTATTTTTCGCCATTATAACTTCGTAGAAGCTTCCCTGAAAAGCTTATAAGAATATTTTCAAAGTAAATGTATTATTTTATAATTATGGGACTTTTAAATGATTTCAAAAAGGAGAGATATTTCTTTCAAATAGCTTTGATTTCATCCATGTCAACATCCTTTGATGGGTTTTAAGTTTAATTGAAATTGATTTATGATACAAAACCTCCATTGAACATTTTGTGAAATATTTGACTGTGGATGTGTTATTTTATACCATCCATAGTTTATGGAGAAATTGTTGACATTTCGTATGCTAGTTTTAATACGAATATTTATGTTATGTTTAAACCTATTCATATGAGGAATGTATTGGACTTAATATGTGACGGGTGGAGCCCGCTATAGCTCCTCGATGCATCAGTAGGTCTCATGAGACAACTAGACGTGGAATTGGCCGAGGCCCTTTCCCAATTTGATTTATGGTTTTGGCCGAGGCCTTAATCATTTTAGACGTCTTGGCCGAGGCCTTGACAAAATGTTTCAGAATGTCTGGCATTACACATTCCCTCATTATGAAAGTGGTTATTGATATTTCATGTGATTATTCGTCTAGTAGAATATCCATGTGAGTAAGTAATGACATTATCTTATTTTACTTTTTCCATATTATGCTGAAGTTCAAGTTCAATAAGGCTTTTTTTTAGTTATACATTGCCTTAAATGCTTATGTTTTCTTATAAAAGCTTCCGCAATATTGTTATCCTTACTGAGAATCTGAGCTCACCCCTTTCAATGTTTTATTATTTTCCAGGATGTGAAGAAGTGTATTATGACTGACTTGCAAGAATAGTCAGTGAGGATATGAGTGTGGACTATGAAGACCATGTTATTGTAGTTTGTTTACTTTTCGATGTAATGAAAGACTTATTAATGTATCTAGTGTTTCCAAAGCTACTAAACTAATCGGTCTTTCGAGACTTGATCTTTTGTGATCATGCCAATGTTACGAAGTAATGCACCGACTCTGGGTAGCTGGGGTCGGGGCATTACAGTTGGTATCAGAGGCAGTTTAGTACTAACCTTGGAAGCTAGATTTAGATAATCTCTGATTAGATCACATATCCCGAAGATAGACTTTGAGGATTAGTATAGAAGAACTTCCTAGAATTTTGGTATTGTAGAGAGGTTGTGAGTTTTCCGAGCAATACATCCCTGTCTGGATACGAGCAGGTAGAGGCGGCTCTGGCATAGATGTACCTAGGGGTAAAACCCGAAAACACCACTTTGAGCTAGACTCGAACGGGAACTGGTGCACGACAACGGGCCTTGCTGCACTCTTGGTTACGACACTCCCGGGGGATATGTTTTGGATAATTCCGATTTTCTTTACAAACCACTATGAAGGGTTACGAGTATATACTTCCTCAAAGAAAACATTTTTATAATTATGGATTATATCCATAATTAGTTCAATTTATGTTAAGTGTTTTACAAGTATGGAATTATGTATTTTGATTCATGAACTAATCTAGTTTATGCCATTATTTAGAAATGGCGCCTAGTGGAAGGAATGGAAACCGTATCAATGCACGAACTCCGTGTAGGGATTGCCCTCCTGCTCAGGATAATTATGGTGGAGCTAGTGATACAACTGGTGCTGATCAGCTTCTCACCGTACTGGGACAACTCATGAAGGTTATGAATAACATCCTTACTCGTATGGAGCACCCGGATCCGCAACGTGGAGGATCAATGCTAGACCGTTTCATGAGGCAACAACCGCCAACCTTCAATGGGAGTACAAATCCTATAGTAGCTGAGCAATGGATAAATTCCTTAGAGAAAATATTCCATGCCTTGGGGAGTAGTGAAAGGGAAAATGTTGTCATGGCAGTTTACCGCCTCACTGGAGATGCCGATCAATGGTGGTCACTAATTCAAAACACAAAGGAAGATGATGAATTAATAAACATGGAATGGCAGGAGTTCAAAGAGCTGTTCTTAGAAAAATACTTTCCTCGAGACCATCGAGCGGATATGGAAAGGAAATTTCTGAGTTTGTGGCAGGAGGATGAGAATGTCGCAAAGTATGTGGCTAACTTTACAAGGTTAGCAAGGTATGCTGCAGATTACATACGTAACCCAAGAAGTAAGACTGATCATTTCTTTGATGGGTTGAAACCATTTCTCTGTCGAGCTTTAGTATCACAAACCTTCTCTTCATACGAAGGTATTGTCTCGTGCGCTATCAAGACGGAAAAGGAATTCTCTAAGTCTTATGACTTTAAATCAAAGCAAGATAAGAAGAGATCCGCTGAAAACTCTGGGAAAGGAAATAAGGAAACAGGGAAGATGGGTAGAAATGAATTTCCACCCTGTGATAATTGTGGTAGGAAGCACCCTGGTGCCTGTCTAAAAGGAAAAGGAGTATGTTACAAGTGTGGTGAAAAAGGCCACCAAGATCATGAATGCAAGGGAAAGAAATCGGCTGTCAACGTGGAATGTTATAATTGTAGAGAGAAGGGACATTATGCAAATGAATGTCCTAAGCGTCAGGGGAACTTACCTCAGAAGAGGCCAAGGGATCAAGGCCAGGCTTATGCTATCACTACTGCTGAGGTGGAAGCTCCGAAAGACATGGTGGCAGGTAATTTAATGGTTTCCTCAAGTTTAGCAAATGCATTATTTGATTCTGGATCATCGCATTGTTTCATATCTTCCCAATTTGCTAATAAAATTAGATATTTCCAATTTGATTTAACAAGGGAGTTGTCAGTCAAAACCCCTAAGGGAAGTATTGTTGCAACAAAGTTTTGTCGATTAGTTCCCATTAGAGCACCTAAATGTTCTTTACCTGCTGATCTCATCATCATACCCATGATTGAATTTGATATAATCCTCGGTATGGATTGGCTTTCGGACCATGATGCAAAAATTTATTGTAAGAGGAAAGAGGTTACGAGTCTTTATGATGATGATAAGGAACACCTTATCTTTAGAGCAGAATCGTCGCCACATAATTCTTATCTAGATCCACCCCCAGTAGCTCAACTAAATTCAATTATTGGGGAGGAAGAGAAGGAAATTACTGAGGATGAGGAAAGGAATATTCAAATAGAGGATGTACCTATTGTGAGAGAATATGTTGATGTGTTTCCGGAAGATTTACCTGGACATCCTCCAGAACGAGAAGTTGAGTTTTCCATTGATTTAATTACTGGATCAAGGCCCATATCGAAGACCCCTTATAGAATGGCCACTGTGGAATTAGTTGACCTAAAGAAACAACTAGAGGAATTGAGTAATAAGGGATTTATTCTCCCTAGTGTTTCTCCTTGGGGAGCCCCTGTTCTTTTTGTTAAGAAGAAAGATGGATCTATGAGGTTGTGCATTGATTATAGGGAGATCAATGCTATAACAATAAAGAATAAGTATCCCCTACCTCGCATTGATGATTTGTTTGACCAACTGCATGGAGATCAATACTTTTCAAAGATTGACCTTCGTTCTGGATACCATCAGTTGTGTGTGAAGAAGGAAGACGTTCCAAAGACATCATTTCGAACAAGGTACGTGCATTACGAGTTTACAGTAATGCCTTTTGGATTGACTAATGCACCCTCTGTTTTCATGGATCTAATGAATAGAGTTTTCAAGGAATATCTTGATGACTTTGTAGTGGTATTTATTGATGATATCTTGGTATACTCCAAAAGCCACGAAGATCATGAAAATCACTTACGCATTATCCTGAAGACTCTTAGAAGACATGAATTATATGGGAAATTTAGCAAGTGTGAATTCTGGCTTCATGAGATTTCTTTTCTTGGCCATATTGTCTCTAAGGATGGAATTTCCATTGATCCTTCTAAAACCAAGGCAATCCAAGAATGGTCAGCACCGACAAGTATAACTGAGGTACGCAATTTTATTGGTTTAGCAGGTTATTATCGACGTTTCGTCCAGAATTTTGCCAGATTGGCTAACCCATTGACAAAGCTCACACGTAAAGGGATTAAATTTGTCTAGACAAAAGAGTGTGAAGAATGTTTTGAAGAACTAAAGAGAAGATTAGTCAATGCCCCTGTATTGACTCTACCATCGTGGAATGATGGGTTTGTTATTTATAGTGATGCATCGAAGAAAGGACTCGGTTGTGTCCTTATGCAGAATGATAAGGTCATTGCCTATGCATCACGACAGCTAAACATTCATGAGAAAAACTATCCTACTCATGATCTTGAGTTAGCAGCTGTGATCTTTTCTTTAATGATATGGAGACATTACCTCTATGGTGAAAAACGTGAGATTTATACTGATCACAAGAGTTTAATGTATATTTTCACACAAAAAGAACTCAACATGAGGCAAAGGGGATGGCTTGAACTACTCATGGATTATGATTGCACGATACATTACCACCCGGGGAAGGCAAACAAGGTGGCGGATGATTTGAGTAGAAAAGACCATGGAGTTTTGAATGTGATGAGAATTGAAAGGGATCCAATTTTCTTGGATCTAGTGAAGATGGACATGGGAATAACTAGGGAAGGTGAAACATCAATGCTTTTTCAAATGGTTGACAAACCATCATTACTAGAAAGGATTAAGAGTTCTCAGACCAATGATGAAGAATTTCAAAAGAAGATTAAAGGTGTGAATGATGGAAGATTGAGGGACTTTGTGTATAAGGATGGAATTTTGAAATTCGGGAAGAGACTTTGTGTTCCCGATATACCTGATCTAAAAAGGGAATTGCTGGATGATGCTCATAGTTCCAACTTCTCTATACACCCTGGGAGCACTAAAATGTATAGAGATTTGAAGGAACATTTTTGGTGGGACAATATGAAGAGGGAGATTGCTGATTTTGTGTCGAGGTGTATGGTTTGTCAACAAGTGAAAGCTGGAAGGCAACATCCTGGTGGAGTATTGCAACCTCTTACCATACCTGAGTGGAAATGGGATAATATTACGATGGACTTTGTCATGGGACTACCAAAGACTCCTAGAAGGAATGATGCAATATGGGTCATTGTTGATCGACTTACTATGTCAGCACATTTTCTGGCTATACGGGAGGATCTACCACTTGAACGTCTAGCAAGACTATATATTAATGAAGTTGTAAGACTTCATGGAGTACCCCTATCGATTGTTTCTGATCGTGATCCTCATTTTACTTCAAGATTCTGGAAAAGTCTTCAAAAGGCCTTGGATACTGAACTTCGTTTGAGCACTTCCTATCACCCTCAAACAGATGGACAATCAGAACGGACTATTCAAACCTTAGAAGACATGTTGAGATCATGCTCTCTTGACTTTCAGGGTATGTGGGATCAATATTTACCACTGGTAGAATTTTCCTATAACAATAGCTTCCATTCGAGTATTCAGATGGCACCATATGAAGCGTTATACGGAAAGAGATGTCGTACACCAACTTGTTGGGATGACGTTGGTGAAAGAAAACTTGTAGGCCCCGAACTGGTGGAGGAAACGGTGGAAAAGGTGAAAGTAATCCAAAATCACATCAAAGCAGCTCAAAGTAGGCAGAAGAGCTATACCGATAATCGAAAGAAGGATTTGGAATTTCAAGTCGGTGAGCATGTTTTACTGAGGGTATCTCCATGGAAGGGAGTCATATGTTTTGGTAAGAAAGGTAAATTGAGTCCCAGGTACATCGGACCTTTCGAAATTCTAGAACGAATTGGGGCTGTAGCTTACCGTTTGGAAATGCCGCCAAGTCTCTCCAAAGTTCACGATGTGTTCCACGTATCTCTGTTGAGGAAATACATGCCTGACCCAATGCATGTACTCACCTATGAGGAATTAGAACTGGAACCCGATCTTTCCTATTGTGAAGAGCCCGTCAGGATTCTCAATGTGAGGGAGCAGGTGCTGAGAAACCGGACGACTCGTCTGGTGAAGGTTTTGTGGAGAAATCATAAAAAGGAAGAGGCAACGTGGGAACCTGAGGAATTTATGATGAAAAACCACCTGAGTCTTTTTATGCAGTAATACCCTAGAAATTGCGAGGACGCAATTATTTGAAGGAGGGGAGAATGTAACACCCCAAGCTTCCACTGTACGTTTCCCTTCGAATAATGCAATAGCGTGTGTTGTACGCAACCTCGAGCTCTAACACACACCACAACTAAATAAACTAGCCGTTTTGAATAGTAATACCTACTTTTTGAAATTTTATAAATTTTATTTATCAAAATGGACTTCATTTTTGGATTCGGAATATTGAAATTAGCCTATGTTGAATTTTTGGTATTTTTCTGAAAACTTCTAAATTTTTATGAATTGTGAAAAATACTTAAAAACAACTTTTTTAATCAAGATAATTTTTAGTGATAAATTATAATATTTAGTGGTTTTAAAGTATAATTAGAATATATTTTTACCATTTTATCCAATGGTGGTCATTAGAATTAATTTAACATTGAAATTGGACATAAACAATTGCCAAACTTTTGATATAAATTGTTTCTTAAAAACACGCTATTTGTTGTAACAGCGGGAATTAATTATAAAATTAATTAATACAACTTATATGTTTGGAATTTTGTAAAATAGACATCATTTTTGAATTCAGAATATCAATTATAGCCTAGGGTGAAATTTTGGCCTTATTCTGAAAAACTTCAATTTTTGATGAATAGTGAAACCACTAAGTGGTTGTTAAAAACGGATTTTTCGTTAAAATGAAATATTACCACTTCTGTGATTTGATTTTTAAAAATCTGACATACATGGTTGTCATTAAGAAGTAAAATGTGGTTCAATGGGATTAAAATAATTTTTTGGTGAATAGTAACTTTTATGTTCTTAATCGCGATTAGAGGTAATTAGTGTAGTTTAGGTACAAATAATGTTTTAATAATATGAGATGAGCATGAAACTTGTCCTACTCCTATTGGATGAGTCATGGCCGACCAAGACAACCCATGGGTCAACTTGGGGACCCCATGGAGCCACTTTAGTTGGAAAATGACATTAATATATATTTATTTAATGTTAAAATTAAATTGACACAAACATGAGTTATTTTACAAAAACAGTTTTTAAGTGGGGTTACACAAGTCCAAATTTTTACTATAAATATTCATTAGAAAGATATAAATATTTCCTACATCATAGTAATTTTTTTATAATTTTTAGACATTAAATAAATTAAATTATTTATGACATCATTATGATGAAGCGATGAACCCATTATTTAATGATTTAAATAAAATAAGAAGATAATGCAAAATCCAAGGCTTACACTTGTCCAAAGCCTATTGGATGAGGAGATTTAGAATCCTTATCACCTTAGCCTCGAATTATATAAGTGTGGGACCTTTAGAATCCGAAAAGCATTGTGAAATAATGTAACATTTCAATCTTTCCAAAAGTGCCCCTCCTCTCCTCTTATAAAAGGCCCCCACCTCTACCACCTTATTCACACTTCCAAGCCTTTTGGTTCGGCCAACCCCTGCCCAAATACTCTCCCAACTTCTCTCCCTTCATCCTAGAAGATTTACTTTAGTCAGAAAGCCATCCTAAGGATTCCTTTTGATCAAATCAAAAGGAATAACCCGAAGAAGAGGTAACATTTTCATCACCCTCTTTCAAGTTTCTTTCTTCTTCCACTCCCTCTTTGTTTATTATTTCAATTATAAAATTATAACTCCAGTATCTTCTATATACTGTGATGTTATTATAAATATGGAACAACCATATTCAGTATTCTACCCATCATTTGAATGACATGTCACCATACGTGCGTACGTACGGACTACCGTCTCCACGAACGCGATGAGATTCATTTTCCGTCGTATCCATTCAAGTATAATAATCATTTGATGATTTAAAAATAATGTTTAAGGAAATGATATCATTCTGGATATGAATAAGATACAACCTATCCATGAAAAACACGACTTATGTAACAAAACATATAAAAGAAAACGAGTAAGTTAACACCCGAAACAACGATAAATCTAAGATATTGTTAACAAAGAAATGTTAAAAGATCATATATGATATCATATGAATGTATATAATTCTTGTATAATTTAATAACAATTATTTCACCATTATACAAGAGGTTAACCTACCCCAACCAAGGAAAAGTACAAGGTAAGGGTTTACTTCACAACCTCTTCATTATCCAAGGTTGTTTATACATAATTATCTACTGGGACCTCGTTATCATCCACATCCATGTTTCTTAAAAATGTCTTTCAAAACATTTTTACTATTAAATGGAAAATGGGATAAAGTCATTTATACCCTTATAAGTTTTTGAAAGGAATCTTACCGTCGTTTTCCAAACAATGTACATTTTGACCTTTTTGACAAATTTAAGGTAAGAATGTTTTTTTTTACTTATACGGCAGGTGCGGCTATTTTTCGCCATTATAACTTCGTCGAAGCTTCCCTAACAAGATTATAAGAATATTTTCAAATTAAATGTATTATTTTATAATTATGGGACTTTTAAATGATTTCAAAAAGGAGAGATATTTCTCTCAAATAGCTTTGATTTCATCCATGTCAACATCCTTGGATGGGTTTTAAGTTTAATTGAAATTGATTTATGATACAAAACCTCCATTGAACATTTTGTGAAATATTTGACTGTGGATGTGTTATTTTATACCATCCATAGTTTATGGAGAAATTGTTGACATTTCGTGTGCTAGTTTTAATACGAATATTTATGTTATGTTTAAACCTATTCATATGAGGAATGTATTGGACTTAATATGTGACGGGTGGAGCCCGCTATAGCTCCTCGATGCATCGGTAGGTCTCATGAGACAACTAGACGTGGAATTGGCTGAGGCCCTTTCCCAATTTGATTTATGGTTTTGGCCGAGGCCTTAATCATTTTAGACGTCTTGGCCGAGGCCTTGACAAAATGTTTCAGAATGTCTGGCATTATACATTCCCTCATTATGAAAGTGGTTATTGATATTTCATGTGATTATTCGTCTAGTAGAATATCCATGTGAGTAAGTAATGGCATTATCTTATTTTACTTTTGCCATATTATTCTGAAGTTCAATCTCAATAAGGCTTTTGTTTTAGTTATACATTTCCTTAAATGCTTATGTTTTCTTATAAAAGCTTCCGCAATATTGTTATCCTTACTGAGCATCTGAGCTCACCCCTTTCAATGTTTTAATATTTTCCAGGATGTGAAGAAGTGTATTATGACTGACTTGCAAGAATAGTCAGTGGGGATATGAGTGTGGACTATGAAGACCATGTTATTGTAGTTTGTTTACTTTTTAATGTAATGAAAGACTAATGAATGTATCTAGTGTTTCCAAGGCTACTAAACTAATCGGTCATTCGAGACTTGATCTTTTGTGATCATGCCAATGTTACGAAGTAATGCACCAACTCTGGGTAGCTGGGGTCGGGGCGTTACAGAAATTCCAATCATTCCCCTTATCATTTTGTAACGTTTCATCAACTTCATCATTAAAAGTATCATTTTCAAATTCATCATCACTGTCATCAACTCATTAAGAAGTAGATATTATTGTTATCTTTTTATAGTTATATATATTTACTCCCTTTATAGTGATAATGTAAATTGACTTTTCAGCATTCTTATTCGGGTAAATTATTGGTCTTCCACATTCATCCTCTGAGAAGAATCCCTTTTTTCCATGTTATACATTATAATATATTAAATATTAATTTTAAAGGTAGATATAGAGATGAACTAAGATTCCAAGGCTTAGGGAGGCTCTATATATAAATTATATTAATATTAAATATATTACTATAAATTGTGTGCGGTTTTCCTGAAATTGGATAATAACTCCTAGATGGGTTCGTAGACTGAAAATCTAAGACCATCGTCGAATCTAAAATTTAGGATTACGCTTGGCATAATATAATCATTGTTGATGTCATACGTTTTTCACGAGCTCCACCGTGTGTGAAAAAATTAAATATATTAATTTAATTTATTAATATAAATACTTACATAATTATCTTATATAAATACATTGTTATAGACAATTAATTGTGTAATCCACATAACCTTGTGATTGGGTGAGGTTCCATTAAATGAGAGATTACAATTCAGTAATGGATTAAGGAAAAGAATTATTTACATAATATTTTTTTTGATAACATAGTTCATGGATATCTCAAATAAATACAAAAAAATCAACTATTAATTATGATTAATATTAACCTGAGATCGGGAAATCTTTTCCAATGGTTTATTTCAACATTTTATTATCCTATGATGAATGGTAATCACATCCACCGATATGTTGATTAATAGGTTGCTCATTACATTAGGGTTAGGTTTAACATTAGAGGATTTGAAGAATTGATATTTTTCATTGTTTTTGTTGTTATCTAATTCTTAATAAGAAACATAATCAGGGAATACTCAAGAAACAACCATGTTTTATTCCACTTTTTTCATTTCTTGGATTTCACCCCCATTTCATTGCGTGTTCATCACCAACAATTCAATTTGAAAGGGGATCAATAAATACCCAATATTTGATCATTGTAAATATTACATTTAGTGAAATAGATCAATATTGTGTGTTTGGGTTCCTAAATGATGGAGAAATTGAATTGGGATGATAGTATCGGCTGATCAAAGGATGATTAGGATTGAAAAGTTGCTTCTTATGTTCATAATTGGGAATATAGTGACAGAATGATGTGATTGAGTTGTTTTTAAGATTGGATTGATGGATAATATTTGGATGAAAAAGTAAAACATGCTCAAATTGATCCATATACGAGTTTAACCAAGAGTTCTGTGGTAAATTTTGTAGAAAGGAAACAAGTGTTGAAATATAACCCCCCTAATCGTCTACTTATGGATTCAATACTAAAAAAGTATATATCTTTATATTTATCACTATGATATAGCTGAATGAGACCCTATTCTTGGAATCAAAATCCTGTAACAAAAAATTAATATACACTATCATTTTATATTTAAAATTAGGTCATAATAAATATTTATATGAAACCCTTCTTGTAATAATTAATTTAATATCATTTGAAATATCATTTAAAGATAATTAAAAAAATTATTCAAGAAAATACCAATTTTAAATTGAAAATCACAATTAAAAATTAAATGACACAAAATTTTTTGAAAATAATTTTCCATGAAAGAATATTTTTAAACAAAAAATGAGACATCATTTAAAAATAATATACATGAATGTTATAAAATCTGTTAATTTGTTAAATGAAAAAAAAAAATATTTTGAAATTTTGTAAATAGAGTCAAAAGTGGATCATTTTGAAAACATTAATTTATTTTAATAATTTTTTCAAAAAGATAGTAAAACATCATGTAAAATATATTTGATAAATCATTTATTATTAGGAAATTAATTAGATTATTTTTTTTACAAAACATGTATATATGAGAGATATATATCTAGTCTAAAAAAATAAAACATCATTAGAACTTACAAAGGAAATTATTACTTTTTCTTTTGTCAATAAGGGGGGAATGCAAATAAACAATGATAATAACATTCATAATAAATATTTTGAGATATATGTGGCTCATTACGATATTATAATATTATTTCCTATAAAAATATTGAACATAAAAACCAAAAAAACAGATTATATAACAATGCCCTTTCCAACTTGGTAACGTTTCAATCATAAGCCCAATAAAATAATAAATTCAAAAAATACATTAAATAACATTTATATTATGAGATTGATGGTATAAATTTTAAAATGGTATAATTTATATAATGAAAAATAAGATTTTTTTATATTGGAAACAAAAATCACGAAGAAAAGTGTTTTGGATAATTAACCCTTATGAAGGTCATATCACTGAATTGAGAGTTAATCATTGCATCTATAATGTTTATCAAATGATCATAAGAAAATAAAATTATGAATGAAAAAATATATAATTAAAAAATAATACATAAAATTTTTATAATCCTAGGGAGAATGAATAAGTAATATAACTCCATGAAAGGAAATTGAGTTGTGAAATTATTTTCAACATGGAAAATTTCATGGAAAATACCCTATAATTAATAATTTCATATTAAAAACTAAAATATCATTATTTATGAATTATTAATAAAATATAATTTAAAAAAGTTGGTATATACACCACATAATATAAATTAGGTTTCTAACACTATAATATTTCTAAATCAAGGTAAATTGAGATGAAGTCTCTTACCACCAGTCCATACATTTAATGTATTTCCTCTAACTCATATACAATAAACTTATATAAATTACTATTTTTCATAAAAAAATATTATAGGTTAAGTGAATTATAATTAAATTAATTAAATTATATATCTTAATGACATATATAAATTTATAATCAGTTTAGTCCTTCTGAGGTGTTTTGAGTATGTTCAGTCTATATTCTCAAAAAGCCTTCTGTATGTTGACCGTTGTCGAAAGGGTCATTATTGTATCATATTCTGAATAATAATCATAAAATCAATATAATATTTATATTTAATTTATATTTTTTAAAATAATCATAAATCTTGTTTATGAAAATATGATCTATGTTCCAATCATTGAAATGGTTGGTCATACATAGGCATGAGTAACATTTCCAATTTCAATGATTAATATAAAGACAAGGTAAGTAAAATTATATAATTAAATAATTATAATCATACCATAAAAACATTTTAATTGTCAAAACATACTTATATATATATCACCCATCTGATTTACTGATTAAAAACGAGTCACATCGCATTGAGGAGTCGACAATCCACACAAACCTATGAATTATGTTATCATTTTTATATGTATAAAATAAAATGATTTATTATTTTTTTAATGGTAAATATTTCATTAATACAAAAATAATTCCATTTAAATATCATATTTTTATTAACATTATCCTCATTACCTTCCATGTAAATTGTTTTTCATAAGCAAATAACATTGTTTCACAAGTTGGTATATCGCCAAACACTCGTTTGACGTTATCATATCCCCTACAAAATAAAAATTAAGAAAGTGTGTGTGATACTATTATTTAATAATTTTAATTGTGTTAATAATAATATATATATATATATATATCAAATAAATCATTATAATACTTCATGATAAGTGATTATGGAAAATGAATTACATCGATTCTTGAGCCGGTAGTCCACTGTTCAGATGAATGATGATTTCATATTCCTTTTTATGGAAGAGGATATAGATTTTGGGTAATAATTAAACATAATAACATCTAATTGTATGGTATATAATATTTTTTTTTATATATTGATAATTTTAATAAAATTCAAGGATGTTTAAAATTAAATTTTAAAAAAAATCTCGATTTTGCATGATACCACATCTTCAGACAACATTCTAGGGGTAGCACCAAAATACTTATAAAGATGTATTAATGATAAAAAATGATTCAAGAATATGTATACGTAAATTTAGAAAGTATATGGGCTGGGATAGGTGGATAAAATCTGTTTTCAATGTGTGAATAGAAGAGGTGATGGGTGGCCTTTTACACGTTATGTGAGTGGTATAATTGTTATTTTTGAAAAGAAATAGTGGAAGTTATTTTTTTCACATTAAAGAATGATAAAAAATGGACCATTATTTATAATTAGACATGATAATTTTTGTATATTTCAATATATAGTATTTTTGACCAGTGGAAAGGATAGTATAATCCTTTTCTTAATATTTTAACTCCCAGTAAACACGTTTTTATGATAAATATGGTAAAACGAATTTACAATTATCAAAATTAAATATAAAAAAAGTTTAATATATTATATAATATTATTTATTTTTATTATATATATTTAATCCATTTTATCAAATTAAACATACAAAAGTGTATAAATTTAAAAAAATAAAACATGTAAACACTATAAAGAAGTGGGGTTTCAAGATGTGTATATTTCTAAAAAATAAAAATTTATATTAACTCTATGGAGAGTAATAATAATTATATAAATGTATATTCATATATATAGAGATATAATCTATAATATTTATTTAAATAATTTGAAATTTGGGGTTATTTTAATTAATTAAAACATATAAATAGTATCCCAATTATTTATTTTTTCAGAAAAATATGGTTTTAAAATAAAAAATATTTGAATAATAGAATCTAAAATAAATTATATTAAAAATAAATTATTTGGAATAAATATTTAAAAATATAAATATATTACATTAAATAATTTCAAAAATATATTATTTCATTTAAATTACATAATTTATTATAAAATATTGACATTTTTTTTAAAAATATTTTTTTAAAAAATCACCGAAAAAAATATTTTATTAATAAATATAAAACATATCCATATGATAATAATGATATTATAAAATAATAAGTTAATTCATTTATTTAATATATATTTTTTTAAGAGTTAAAAATTATTTTTAATGCATTTGTGCAATGCACGATGAAGGAACCATTTAGAAAAAATAATTTTTTTTTCAGAATACATTTCTTTTTCATTAAAATGAAGCCTAATTTATTTTCTATTAAGTATATAAACATTCAATTTATTTTTTTACATTATTAAACCGTAGAATGTTTAATATTTAGTTAGACCTATTCATACCCTCTTGTTTTATGACTAGTTTATAATTTTAATATTTAAAATAACATTATTTCCATGTTTTCTTTATCATTGTGTTGTATGTCTTGTTTCCCAATGTGCATCGATTTCTTTTTTTTAAAATAATATTTTTAAATTCCTCCAAATTTAATTATTTTTTTAAATGAAAATATACCATTATATCGGTAAGGAAATGTTGGACATTTTAAAATACCTTTTTTTTCAAACCCACATCAAAAAATGATTTACAAAATATTATATTAAATAATCGAAAGGGAAATATAATAATCATCACATGAACACCATTCCAAATCAGAAAACATGGTTATAAATTTAAAATATTGACATGATGGAAAATATTAAAAATATATTGAGAGTGATAGAGATCATTGACCTTGTGTAATTTAATGATTAATAGAATGTTAGGGATGAAGATACCATAAATCTCAGATGTGTTAAATGACCATTGATTCATTTTATATGAAGGTAATAAGATAAAATCTTTGTTTAAAGATAAATTTACAATAATTTTGGAATTAAATTACCATCTATACTAAAATCATATTAAAATATACATACATGAATAGTTTAATTTCATCCTTTAATTAATTTCCACCATAATATTTTCTTTTGCTTGAATCCAAGAGTATAGATGTTTTTTATTCCACAAGCACTAAAAATCAACATTAAAATCATCACATGATAATATATGGGATAAATATTTGGTACCAATATCATTAAACATCAATAACATCTAAAATGGTTAGAACAAGGTAAGGTATCTCCCAAAATGAATAAACCTTCATATGATGAAGTAATAAATAATTTCCAAAATTCAATTTCCATACCAAATATTCAAATTATAACATTCCATATATAAATACCCATATATAGGATATAACCTCAAAAGTAGACATTGTTAACCACAAATTTTATCTCATTCATTCCATCTTTAATTAGAAAAAATATAGCGGTCTTTTTTTGAAAAAGCATTAATAACTATGTCCGGAAATCACTTTACAATTACTTGGCTATATATATGTTAGAACACATGTTCCCACAATTACATCAATATAAATTATCATATAGACTATAAGGGTTATAAATTCCATAAATATTTTTCAGAAAGTGAAATGTGATAATTAACATTAAATCATATCTTAACATATAATTAAAAAAAATACGTATCGTATGATGTCATTAATCACTTTAATATCACCTCACCAAAAACAAAAAAGGGGTGTCTAATAATTGGAAAATATGATCATATGGATTTTTATAGACCTATGATGGTATCTAGAACTGTTGATACAACCACACATGGAATCATAATAATATCCAATGTTATCTAAACCCATTATATGATACCAACAATAATATCCTCAAACTCGTACTCCCAGATCTGGAACTATAAAACTTATATTTACTATTTTTGTTTTGATACTGATTAATATGATCCAAAATTTTTCATCAAAAAAATAATACATAAAAAGGAAATAATGTACCACTTACAAACATATGGACCATTTAGGATAACTATTTTAATGTATTAGGACAAACTCTTGCATAAATAACACTCTTGGAATCAAGGGAGTTACTTTCCCACAATACGTAGATTTTTGTATTCCAAATTAGTTCATCAACAATATCTATAAAAAATATTTTACAGTAATAATTAATTTAATATTATCTTTGAATACCTAGAGAAAAAGAATCATATGAATGGTGAGATCAAATTTTTTAAGTGTTAAATTAATAATTAACAAATGAATGTTATAAATTAACAAAATAAGTGCATTAGGGTTTGAAGGAATAATCATAATGAATGAGCCACATAAAATAATATTCATACTAATAAATACCTAGATCATAAATAATGGAATAAATATCTATCAAATGTAATATTGATATGAATCAATAAACCGGAGCCATGTGATTTCAATCTAGATTAAAGAAATCATTAAAACCCAATAACACTGATGAAGACAAATAGTTATTATCGTGTAAGATCATCTTAATTACCCATATTTAACAAAATTCATAAACAACAAGATCCCAATTAAATCAATAGGAGAACCCCGAAGTAAATCCCCTCATCTTTCATTTAATTATAATGAATATTACCCAATGCATTAAAAAACTATCTGAGTGCTCTCATCATATAAGCTATATTTAGTCTCACAAAATTCTTTTTGAGAACACTCATTGAATAAGATATATATAGGTCACTCAACACTATCTATTTTCACCCATCATATAAGAAATATTGGGCTCAACCATGATCAACAATGGTGGTCAACACATTATATATACAATTTCCTAAAACCAAAACATGAAAGGGTATATAAAGATTTTACTATATGTATTTTTAAATCAAATTTTTTAATTAATAAATTGAATTCGAATTGGAAAAGATATTATTTCCTTGAAATTATATCTAAATCATGATAAAAGCATGTAAATGAAATGGGTTCTATGATAATAACATTGAAACATGATTAATGGGTTTAAAATAAACGGGTTCCATCACATTGGATTTCAAAAAATCAAAACTCAACCAAATAAAGAAAGTTGATGGTATAATATAAATATACCCCGAGTGGAGAATTTGTAACATCATGTTTTGTTGTTATTTATATTGAAATTTTGGTTTTGAGCACATTAAATTAAAGAAAAATAAACGGAAAAATAAACGATAACACAAAAGAGAAGATATTAAAGTTGTAAAACATAGCATATCTACCCTTATTCAATGCAAGGAACAATGTAAATGATCATCAATAATCATATTCCACTAGATTAAAATAAGAAAAATCGACCATGTCATAATCATCCATATAGATGTTAAAATAGTTTTCCTAATCCATCCATCCATCAGTAGCATCTCAAGTGCTCATAGTGGGATTAAGATAAGAATAGTCATTCCTTGTTTTAGATATTTTCATTGGAGATGAGTAAAAAGCATCATCATAGTTGATGTTTTCCTTAGAAACTACATTCCTATAGTATTCCCTATGTGATGGATCATCATCTTCCATAGTAATCCAATTACTATATTTTTTTTTAATTTCTATTAAATACTGACTTCCACTATGAGGTGAGGACCCACAAGAGAAGTAACACCTATATCCACATCAATATAGAGGTCATCAATGAGTTGAAACTAATTTCTATATGTATCAAAGTAATCATTCCCTTATGAACAAGGAAAAACAATACTTTTTATTTTTTTTATCACAAACTTTATGAAATCAAGGGTAGGGGATGTTGAATAATGGGAATTCTATTAAAATACCATTAAGAACATTCATGAGAAAAATAATTTTTCTTACACTGAAAACCACATTTAATAACAAAAAAGTAACAAAATATTGTGAAAATAATTTTCTTTGAAAACAACGTTGGAGTCATATAAATCAAAAGTAAATAAAAAGTAAATTAAATGTTGGAGGGAATGTTAGTTCATGTATTTTATTTTAAAATAAATAAATCTCTAAAAACATTTTGTAAAGGGAGTAAGAAGTGAATTATTTAGAATGCATTAAAAAATTTACTATTAAAATCATTTCGGATAAGGTAAAAAATTATGTTAAAAATATTTAATAAATTATTTATATTTATAAAACAATAGTTTGGAAATTTTTTTATAAAACATGAATTTGAGAGATAAATATTGCTAATCTAAAAGAATATACCTGATCACTATAACTTATAAATGACTTTTATGATTTTTTTAATATATAAGTGTTTAAATGGAAATAATATATGTAAACCAAATTAATAAAAGGTGAAGATGAAATAGATATTCATCATGGAAATAATTATTTATTGTTTCTTCCAATGAAACCTTGAACATAAATCATCCCAAAAGAAAGTAGATTATAATAGAAATTATTTACCACTTTAGTATCACTTCAATCATAAGACCCATCAAATAATAACACCACATGATACTTCAAAAAAAATTTAAATAATTATATTCAAGATATAAAAATCAATATTTCATTATATACACCTCAAAAAACAAGAATGGTGCATATCATAAATATATGTCCAAGAGAAATGAATTTTGGATGATTATACATTTTAATGATCATATCACTGAATTAAGAGTTGATAAATGTATAATTTCTTTATGAAATTTAAATACAAAAAAAATTTGATATACGCCATATTATTTTAGAAATTATGTATATAAATAATTATATAATAACAGAATCCAGAAATATCTAATATAAGCAAATGAAAATATATTGAGTCATCAAATTCATTTCAAGTTGTAAAATTTCAATAAAAATTCACATGGTTGAAAATTTTGAAACTGAATATTAAAATACAATATTGAATGAAGGATCCATGATATTACATAAAAATCGGTCAGTATATACACTATATAAAAGAAATTTGGTTCATAAACTTAAAATATTTCCCAATGAAGTGAAACTGAGATGAAGTCACTTTACTAAAGTCTAGAATTTCCATGTATATTATTTATATCTTTTATAATAAGATATTATAAATTATTTGATTTCATTAAAAAAATATAGGTTCAATACCTTATATGAAAATCGATTATTTTATTTATTTTAAGGATATATTTAAAAACATAATTATTTAGGTCTATAAATTTTGTTTTCTCGATGTTCTATTTATATTTTTTGAACTCCATCAATAGGTAGATCATTGTAAAATGGATCGTTATTAAATTATATAATGAATAATAATATTAAAATAATTATCTTTTATATAAATAATTTTAAATTTTTAAACTAATCAAAAAATATGGTTATAAAAAATGAACTATCATACAATCATGATGACGATAGGTTGTACATACAAAATAATAACTTTTCTATTTTTCAATGATCCTTATGATAAAAGGTAAGAAATAATTTACCATTATATAATAATAAAAATATTATAACATACATATTCATTAAGTATATATACATATATATATATATATCAGCGATGTGATTTAGTGATGGAAAAGTGTCACATCGATTTGTGGTGGTGTTATTCTAGACATACCCACAAACAATGTTTTCATTTATTAGTGTAATAATGAAAAGAAAATATTTACTTTTAATAGTGATAAATATGTATTTAATTTAATTTTCATGTAATATATATATAAAATTTATTCATTATGTTTTTATCTATTACCTTCCATGAATAATTTTAATGAAAAACGAATCATATCACTTTGCCAGATGGTTGTCAGCCGTACAGAAGGGAAACACTATTGTATCCCCCACATAGTCGGATGTAAGAGGTAATATGTGATATAATAAATACATAAGTATACATATTATAAAAATATCATTTATCTTCTTTAAATTAATTATTATAACTAGCCGTGTGAGGTGATGATTGAAAAAGAATGACTTTGGTTCAGGAGGCAGTGGACCGCCGTACACACGAATGAAGTATTTGTTTCCCATTTGATGGAAGATTATATATTTTTTTTTAATGATGGTAAAATAATAAAAAGTAATTATATATTTGATAGTATTTTTTAATATATAGTCATTATTGAAATATATTTGAAGGAGTTGGGAGAGAAAATAAAAAAAAGGGTAAGCATGTTACCTCTTATTCAGACCACCTCATAAGGTTTTCACCAAAATCCTTCATGTTATGACTTTATGATCACACCATGTAATCTAGGATGTGGGTAGGAAGGTATATCAACTAATTTTGGTAGGATATTTATTAATCAACAGGAATAGATGATGTGAAGTGGTGGGGATAGTGTGTCATCTTTTTTAAGTGAGGTGAGTGGCACACTAATAATTTTTTAATTAAAAAGTTATTCATATGTTTTTCATATTAAAAATTGTTAAAAAATTGATATTTATATGGAAATAGAAACCATATGGTTTAAATATTTCCATACAGTGGATTTTATAAAAAAATTTCTCATTTTAATTGTTATCTTTTTATTTTAATCCCAATGTAAACTTGTTTTTACATTTAATATGGAAATAGATTTTCAGTAATTTTACTATTCATTATGATAGAAAATTATGGTGAAAATATGATATAAAATGATAATTTTCATTGTAAATAATAATTACAATTAAATAAATTCATCTCATTTAATTCAAAGTAGTTTATTTTAAATAATACCTTCATACACGAAAAAATAAGAGTTTTTTTAGAAGTATGATTTTTAAGAAAAAAATAATGATTTTATATTAACTCAAGGAACAATAATAATAATTATATGATTTTAAATTTATATATTCTTATAAATATTATATACATTTAATTTAAATAATTCATAAATTTATTTTTTGTAAATTAATTAAAATGTGAAAATATAATTCACTTCAATAAAGTTTTCAAAAAAATCCCTTTTCTAAATCCTAAAATAATTTTATATTAAAATAAAATATAATTTTGATTTGAAAGTAATTAAGATAGTTTTTTATAACTAATAAATAAATATTATAATTAAATAATATTAAAATACTATGGAGCTTTTTAATTATATAATTTATTGAAAACAAAATTGAATTTTTATTAAAATAGATATTCTACACAATTCACCGAAAATAAAATATTTTCTAAAAAATACCAAAATTTAATCATAAGAATATTTTGATTAGATGAGTTGAAAAATTAAATCAAAACTTTTATGTCAGTTTTATAAATCTGGTAAAAATCAATTTTAATATATGTGAGTAAAGGGTGATGAAATTGTCTTTATGAAAAATATGGGTTTTTTCAGAATTTTTTTTTGTTTTTATGGTTATTATTATTTTTCTAATAAATATATAACCATTGAATTTATTTTATACTAGTTTAGAGGATTTATTTTTTATAATTCTAGTTTTCCTATTCATACCCTCCAATTTAAAATCTATATTATAAACATCATATTAAAAATAATAATATTGCTTGGATTGTTTCAGAATGGTGCCTCATGTCCTGAAAGCAATCGAGGGAATTGAGGGATCATGGAAAATTAAGTACCTTGGATGTGGAAATTTAGGGCATCGAAAAATACCTACAGATAATACAAGAATGAACCAGGATGTCTCAGTTCACAAATTCCATGAACCAGGAGGATGAATTGTCAACAAGGCTTACAAAGCTCATGAATATCAGAGACAACATCAAGAAAGACATCTTCAAAGTTAGCTGGATTAATGAATGTGACCAAAATACTATTTTCTCCATAGCCCTTAAAAGGGTGAGGGAGAGTGAATATAACCCTTTAACTTATCAAGGACTGAGATAGAAATATTGATGATATATAGGAGCATTCAATTCATATTGTCTCCTTTTATTTGAATCTCTTTAATGGGCCACAAAGGATTGAACTGATGTGAGAAGACGTTATCACCAACATGAATACCAATGGGGATAACCAGGTTCTTTCATCCATTATGATGGACATTGAAATTAGAGAATCTGTTTTTGTCTCAAAAAAGATAGTTTTACAGGACGATATGGGTTCACACACTATTTTTTACAAAGCATTTGGGATATCATTCAGGATGAAGTGTGTATTCTTATAACGCAATTTTCAGAGGAGGAAGGGTCAATACACGTTTTAATGCCCAGTTGATTTCTATAATTATCAAGGAGGAGAATTCTATTGAGGTGGGCCAATTCGGAAATTTTTCCCCAGTCAATACAATACAAAATATAGTAACAAAAAAATCATGGACAATATGATTACTTGTGTTGCTGGAAAAATCATATCACCGAACCAGTTTAGCTTTTTTAATGGATAAAACATCCTAAAATGCCTACTTACATCTTTGAAATGCATTAAACTCCTTAGGAAAACAACTAGTGGAGGAAATGCTACTTTGAAAAATGATAACAATAAGGCCCTTGACACCATGGATTGGGGATTCATCGGCTATATTCATCATCGGTTTGGTTTTTATGGGAATTTGATTAATTGGATCACCGCACTTCATGAATCAAACCACCTATCAGTTCTTATTAATGGATCACCGGATGAATACATCAACTAATCTAGGCTGTGCAGAAGGGGGATCCCCTTTCACTAATTATCTTTAGTGATTTCTAAAGGCTAATTGAGCAGACATATCATCAATATGGTGTAGAAGGGGTAACTCTTCACAATAAAAGCTACCAAGGGTATCTCTACTGTATCTCACATGTTTTTTCTTGTGATGTTTCTATTTTTACAATGTGAGACAATAGGAACATATAACATCTCAAAAAAACACTTTCCCACTATGAGAATATATCAAGACATGAAATTAGCTAGATAAAATCAAACATTTATTTTTAAATGAATATTCCATCTTCAAGGAAATCTTGAGTCCTTCAAGATCTGGGAATAAGAGAGGGATCACAGCCTTTTCTTTACATTGGGGTTCCGTTTATCTCAAGAAATCCCTGCCTCTCACATATCCCAACATCCTTAAGTAAATTAAATTAGACGCTTACCTCTTGTAAATATAAGTCCCTACAAATGGATGGACGTATTTTCCTTGCCAAACATGTGGTAACCTCAAAGAATGAATTCTCCTTTATGGTCCAAAAATTCATATCTTCAATCATTAATTAAATCAACTCATTTATAAATAAAATTACTTGGATTGGTAGTTTGATGGATAAAAATATCATCACCACAATGTGGAGTTAGTGTTGCCTACCTCCCATGCTAGGTGGCCTAGGTATCAAAAACATGCATCTCATCAACCAAGCGTTGTTGGAAATATTTCTCTGGTGACTTATAAATACCAATTCTACCTCCTTGGATTTCCTCACAGGGAGGATCCATTCTCAATTAACAACATGGAAACCATTTATATAGACTCTTCAATTTGACCAGATATTAGATTTGTTTTCAAGACTATAATACGACATTCACAATGGTGGGTAAATGTTTACTCTTCCCACGGTTTTTTGCATGCTAATTTGATATGTTTCCTTCTAATTGATAGCCTTGATCCTGAGGAACAAAAAATTGATTGTAATTATACAATAAATGAACAAATTGAACACATGGAGGAACTCCCATCGAATATTTCTTCTATTTTTGACTGTCATGATATCAGAAATTAGGTGAACATGCTCATTTTGGAAGGGTTACTGAATGAGATAATTGAATTAAAATGATTATATAAGAATTTGATTAAAATAGACAAGGAATAAATTGGTGGCTTAAGAAAAAACTAGATGTATCCTTCCATATTATGTTTAATTTGGATGCTTCTCTAGAATAAGGTCCCAGTGGATGATAATCTCAAATGTGTTGGTATTTCACTATGCTCAAGGTTTATCAATGTCATCAACATTGAGAAGATATTGATCACTTGTTATTATGCTTCAAAATAACTTTTTCACTGTGGGGTATGGTTCTCAGGATATTTGAAATCCGTCCACCACAAACTGGTTCATTTATAAACTTTTTAAAACTCTCCCATAACATGAATCTGTCTGACCAGATCACTATCATTATTGGACTGCATGTGCTGAAAGTATGCACTACATTTGGAGAGCCCGTAACAACGACATTCATAGTAGGGGACATTTTTTGAAATCTTCTTCCATCTACTCCATCTATGGGGATATGCGGGCCGTAAGAATTATAATCAAATGATGTTATGACAGCTCAGTGTGGGAGTTCATGGTCTGAAAAAATGATCATTAGAGGTGTCTTACCTAAGCCTCGAGGCATTATGGACATTTTTTGGTCAAAAAAATTCATTGAATGGATTAAATGCAACAGAGATAGGACATCACATAGAAACCCAGGACTAGATGGATTTGGGATGGTCTTTAGGAATCATAATGGGGAGGTGGTGGATTGTGTTTATAGACTGTGCATGCATGGAACCTCTCTAGAAGCGGAAATTTTGGGGGTCATCAAAGTGGTGGACATTGTTTTTCAAAGGATGTGGAACAACATTCAGATGGAATGTTACTCAACGACTATTATTCAGGCCATAAGAATCGGACAAACACATTTTTACTAGAAACTACCAAGAATTTGGTTCTAATGTCCTGAGTGACTCTATATTTTGAACAACATATTTACTCACACTTTTAGAGAAACAAAATATATTTAAAATAACCATGAAAATAAAAGAATCACTAAATAAGAATACATCTATTTGAGAAATGTTCCAACTGACATTCTTCCTCTACATTCTTGTTATCAATGTAAAATATCTACATTTCATTCGGTTCAATTTTATTTCATATTAATCAAAGAGTCTTAGTGTTCACTTTTCTCAAAATATACAGAGAGAGAAATATCACACACCATATGACATAATACACAAGACATTTTTCTCAGTGATGGAAGATCGAAATGTATCCTTGTGGGTACATGGTAAGTGGAATAACCATGCATTTAGGACATGGAAGAGTACACATTCATGTCCTGTTACTTTGACACAATAAGGTACACATGCCTGGAAAATGTACACTTGAGTGACAAAAAGTACACGATGATAGGTAGAAATAACTAGAAGAGTGTTATCCAACCTTTAAAAGATATGAATATTGAGAATTACATGTAAAATGAGATGGTGGGGAATTGGTAGACTTGATGTAGAAAATAAAATTCATGTAACTCCAGTAGAATTCAGGTATATTTTCCATGATAGGATGAGGCCTTCCATTTTTTCAGTTAGGAGTAGTGTCAGATAACTATGTTATATTAGACCATCCTAATGACGGTGTAGTGTGGGAATATAACATCCTCATAGAATTGTGATCTCCAATATTTTTAGCCTCTTATAGTGTTTTTATGAATCTCTAATTGACATTTGGGATGGGATCCTCTGAAAAATAAACTTTCATAGGTAGGGTTTGAGTTATCATATTGATCAACATATGAATGATTATGATCCCCTACATTAATGGTTACTCCTATTTGGGATTAGGGTGCCACTAATGAGGATAGGCTATAGCCCCCTATCTGTGTATCAAGATATGGAATATCCAATGAGTACTTATTTGGTGAGGCCTGATGAGAATAACCATTTTAATGAACATCATCAGTGAAATCATGGATCATGGAGCATGTTCTACCTAATGATTCTCACCCAAAGGCCTCAAGAATAATACGTATTCTTGATTTATGTTTGAGATACACTAAGCCTTGGAGTAGGTTATTAGTATATCTAGGTTCCAAATTTTCATAATTCTATGTATCATATAATCTGGACAAACCATGAAACGAGCTTACAACTATCTTTATGCTTATGTTTTTTCATTTATGGGGACCCTATTGGAAATTTTTATAAGAAACCCCTCAAGTGATCAACCCATACATGTTGTGGATCATGTAAATGGAATACCTTTTGATATAGTAATGGGAGGACATGAATAGGGTGGAGTATAGTTTGGAATAGATAGAACAAGGATATAATATATTTTGCCTTTGAAATTGGACTCCTTAATAGGTTGTAAACTTCCATCTACTTTGGCGGGCTAGAGTTTAGACCACTATTCAATCATGTATTTTTTTCATACATTGATGGGAATAGATGTTATTCATGAATTAATGTATTAGTTAATATTTAAATTTTTTCATTTTAAGGGTATTTGGAGAATTGTTTCTATGTATATAAACTTATTCTAATGCCTCATGTAACACCCTAAGCTTCCACGATACGCTTCTCTTTAAATAATACAATAGCATGTGTTGTACGCAACTTCATGTTATAACACACCACAACCAATAAAAATAGCTGTTATGAATAGTATAACCCACATTTTGAAATTTTATAAATATTATCATTCAAAATGGGCTACATTTTTTGGATTCGGAATATCAAAATTAGCTTAGGGTGAATTTTTGGTATTTTTCTGAAAACTTGCAATTTTCGATGAATAGTTAAAAACACTGAGTTATAGATTAAAACCGGATTTTTATTTAAATAATTTTTTATTTTATTTAAATTAATTTTAAGTCAAAATAGAAATATAATACCTATATATGTTCAATTTAATTCATTAGAGTCGGTTTACAATAATTTTAGATATATAAAAATTTTATTGAACTTTTCACCGTCTTTTACCCACCATCTTGAAGAAATTACAAATTCACATAAAAAATAATTTTACCACTTCTGTTAGTGGAATTTTAAAAATCCAAGAGACACGGTTGATATTAGTAAGAAAAATTTGGTTCAATAAGTTGAAAATAATATTTTCTAAATAGTAACTTTTTACTTTTATTTACAATGATTAAAAGTAAATAGGGCAATTAAGGGTAAAAATGATATTATTATTACACTAACACATGTCCTAATTCTATTTAATAAGTATAATTCGACAAAAAACAACCTTAGGAATAAAATATGAACCTCTTTGGTCCACTTGGATTATATTAGGACAGTTATTATTATTTCATTTAAAGAAGAGTTAAAAGAGCTAAAATCAAAGTATAATAAGTAAAACTTTTCTAATATTGGTATATACGTAAGATAAATTATACTATAAATATTCATTATAA
Organism: Viscum album; assembly: GCA_963277665.1. NCBI lineage: Eukaryota > Viridiplantae > Streptophyta > Magnoliopsida > Santalales > Viscaceae > Viscum > Viscum album. The sequence goes on from OY728126.1 coordinate 1,572,570,448, forward strand.
ATATAATATGATTTACTACAAAATGGTATTTTATTTATATTTTTTAGACATTATATAATTTAATTTATTGATAACAAAATGATGATGCGATCATTTCCTAATTACAGAAATATTAAAATAATTGATATTATAAAATTACAAATAAATGTAATTTGAGACTTTTAATGAATTAAAATAATTTTAATTGTTAATATGATATATTAGGGTTGGTTAGATGAATTTTATTTGAAGTAATAATTATGTGATGAATTTAGTAAAAACAAAATACAAAATAGTGTCAAAATTGACATAAATGAGTTTTTAAAATAAATATTATATTATTAATTGATATTATATTCAAAAAAATATGAGGTTTGGAAAAAAGACTTATATAATGATAGTTGTATCATTAATTAACTAGTTGGGGTTCTCTTGGAAGTATATAGTATGTTTATAAACTATTTAATATAAAAATACAAAGAGACATGGTAAATGTCAAACTATTTATCAAAGAGTTGAATCTATAATATAAATATAATATAGTTATCCAAACCAATATAAAACCTATTAGTTGAGTGTTTTTCTACCCATCCCCACCATAGAATTTAAATAATCCATTTTTTATCCATTATAAAACAAAAATTATTTTATTATTATATAATATTTCTAGCTTTTCCTATGGTGCCCCTCACCCCTCTTTTAAAAGGGAACTCCCCCTTCTCTCTAATTCACACCTTCAAAGCCATTTGGATCGGCCAAACTCTACCAAAATACCCTATAAACTATTATCCCATCATCCTAGATTCATTCATTTAGTCATAAATCCCTCCTAAGGAGCCCTTTTGTTCAAATCAAAAGGATGAACCTGAAGAAGAGGTAAATATTTTAACACCTCTTCCAAGTTCCTTTCTTCTGCAACTTCCTCTTTCTTTGTTTTTTAAATTCTAAAATAATAACTCCAGTATATTCTATATAATTTGAATTTATTATAAATATGGTTCATCCATATTCATTATTAAATCCATCCTTTGAATGACATGTCACTATACGTTCGTGCGTATGGCTTATCGTCTCCATGTCGTGGTGTAATTGTTATTAAATACATTATTATTTGGATGGGTATAATAAGGATGTGTAATTGATATATATAATAGATATAAAATGATAATTATTATGTATATATGATATTCCATCCAATTATATATTATTTAAATTTCAAAATAATGATATTGTCATTCGTGCGTACGTATGGATTACCGTCTCCACGAACACAATGAGATTTATTCCCCATCGTATCCTTTCAAGACTAATTTTCAATAGATGATTAAAAATAGTATTTAATAAAATGATATCATTATTTATAGGAATAATATACATCCCATACATAACAAATATTGCTCACCTAATAAAGAATATAAAATACAACGAATCTGTAAACATCCGAAATGACGATAATACTCATATATTATTAACAAAGCAATGTTAAAAGATCATATATGATATCATAAAAATTTATATTATTCTTTTATAATTTAATAACAATTATTAAACCATTATACAGGAGGTTAACCTACCCTCAAACATGGAAAAGTAGAAGGTAATGGTTAATTTCACATTATCTTTATTATCTGAGGTTTTTTACGTAAGTATTTACCAAGAATGTTTTATCATCCACATCCATGTTTCTTGAAAATGTATTTAAAAACAATCTTACTATTTTATAGTGTATGTGTTAAAGTAATTTATACCCTTTTTTTACTTTTTATAAGATTTTTATAATGGAATCGTTCCGTTGTTTTCCAAATAAGGTCCTTTATAACCTTTTCGATCATATTAAGGTAAGAATGTCTTTTTTTAACATATATGGCGGGTGCGGCTATTTTCTGCCGTTATAATATCTTTGAAGCATCCCATACAAGATTATAATAATATTTTCAAAAAAATGTTTTCTTTATAATTATGTGACTCTTGATTGATATCAAAATAGAAAGAGTTATTTCCCTAAAATGGTTTTGATTTCATATATATCAACATCCTTTGATGGATTTTAAGCTTATATGAAGTTGATTTATTATGATACAAACCATCCATATTTTATTGAGGGGTTTTTGATATTTTTGACTATGGATGTGTTATTTTAACACCATTCATGGGTTATGGATAAATTATTGAAATTTCATACGCTAGTTTTAATATGAATGTTTATGTTATGTTTAATCCTTTTAATATGAGGAATACATGGGCTTTTTTTTGTTATGGGTGGAGCCCACTATAGCTCCTTGATTTATCGGTAGGTCTCATGAGAAAAACTATTTTCCTGTCATAAGGCCTTGAAAAAATCTTATTTGTAGTCTTGACACAAGGTCTTGACTATGTGGTTATGAAAGTTTGGCATTATGCATTCCATCATTATGAATGTGGGAATTGATATTTCATTTGATTATTCGACTAGTAGAATATACATGTGAGTAAGTAAATGACATTATTTTGATTTATATTTTCTATATTATGATGAAGTTTAGGTTGAAAATGCTTTTTATTAGTCTTATAAATTTCCTTAAATGTTTATGCTTATTTATGAATGTTTCCAGTATATTGTTATCCTTACAGAGAATCTGAGATCACACCTATCTATGTTTTATTTTTCCTAGGTTGTGAAGAGATATTTTATGATTGGCCTTCTGGGATAGTCTGAGGGGATATGAGTGTGGTGAATAGAAACATTGTTGTTGTAGTTTTTAATTTTATGATACAAAGTAATCATTATGAATGTATCTAGTGCTTCCAATGCTACTGAACTAATCAGTGTTTCGAGACTTGATCTTTTGTGATCATGCTAATGATACATAAAAATGCACCGACTCTGGGTCACTGGGGTCAGGGCGTTATAGTAGGTATTAGAGGAAGTTTAGTACAATCCTTGGAATCTAGATTTAGATAAACTTTTATTAGAGCACATTACCCTATGATAGGCTTTTAGGATTAGTATAGAAGAACATCCTAGAATTTTGGAAATGTATAAATTTTGTGAGTTTTATAAGAAATAAATCCCTTTCTGGATATGAGTAGGTAGAGGTGGCTCTGGAATATATGTACCTTGGGGTAAAACCAAGAAAACAACTCTTTGAGCTAGACTCGAACGGGAACGGGTGCACGACAACACGACTTGCTGCACTCTTGGTTACGACACTCATGGGGGATATTCTTAGGATAATTCACATTTTATTTACAAAAAATTATGAAGGGTTTATGAGTATATAATTCATCAACAAAAACATTTTTTTATGATTAGGAATTATATCTCAAAACTGTTCAGTTTATGTTAAGTGGTTTATAAGTTTGGAATTATGTATTTAGATTCATAAACTACTCTAGTTTATTCCATTGTTTAGAAATAGCACCTATTGGAAGGAATGGAAACTATATCAATGTAAACACTCCATGTAGGTATTTCCCTCATACTCAATAAATTATAGTTGAGATGGTGATAAAACCGGTGCTGATCAGCTTGTCACTATATTGGGACAACTCACTTAGGTTATGAATAATAACCTTAACTATATGGAGCACCTTGATCCACATCATGTAGGATCAATGTTAGATCACATCATGAGGAAGACACCACAAACATTCAATTGGATTAAAAATCCATTGGTAGTTGAGCAATGGATAAATTACTTAGAGAAAATATTACATTCCTTAGGGAGTAGTGAAAAGGAAAAAGTTGTCAATGCATTTTATCTCCTCACTAGAGATGATGATCAATGGTGGTCATTGATTCAAAACAAAAAGAATGATGAAAAAGTATCAAATATGGAATATAGGGAGATTAAAGAGAGTATCTTAGAAAAATACTTTCCACATTACCATTGAGAAGATATGGAAAGGCAATTTCTGAGTCTGAGGCAAATGGAGGATGAGAATGTCGCAAAGTATGAAGCTAAATTTAAATGGTTAGTGAGGCATGTATTATATTATATATGTAACCCATGAATTAATATAGATCATTTCTTTGAAGGGTTAAAAAAATTTCTCCTTCGAGAATTAGTCTCACAATCCATCTCGTCGTATGAAGATATTGTCTCATGTTCTATCAAGACAGAAAAAGAATTATCTATGTCTTACGACCTTAAAGCAAAGAAAGAGAAGAAGAGATCTGTTGAACACTATAGAAATGGAAATAAGGGGAAGAAGGGAATGGTTGAATATCCATCTTGCAGCAAATATGGGATGAAACACCACGGTACTTGCTTGAATGGAATGAGAGTCTGTTACAAGTGTGGTGAAAAAGGCCACCAAGCTTGTGATTGTAAGGGGAAGAAAGAGGCTATCGATGTTTAATTCTACAATTGTAGTGAATGGTGGAATTATGCGAATTAATTTACTAAGCGTCAGGGGAACATACCTCAGAAAATGACAAGGGATCTAGGCTGTGCTTATGCTATCACTACTGCTAAGGTTGAAGCTCTGAATGACGTGGTGGCATGTAATGTAATGGTTTACTCATGTTTAGAAAATTCTTTATTTGATTCTAGATCACCATGTTGTTTCATATCTTCTTAGTTTTCTATGAAAATTAGATATTTACAATTTGATTTAAGAAGGGAGTGTTTAGTCAAAACTCTTAAGGGAAGTATCATTGCAAAAAAATTTTGTGAAGCAGTCCCCATTAGGGCAAATAAATGTTCATTATCTTCTGATCTCATTATCATACCCATGAATCAATTTGATATAATCCATGATATGGATTGGCTTTCGGACCATGAGGCAAAAATTTATTGTTAGAAGAAGTAGGTTACTATTTTTTATGATGATGATAAAGAACACCTTATCTTTAGAGCAGAATCGTCACCACATGATTCTTATCTAGATCCACCCCCAGTAGGTAAACTAAATTCAATTATTGGGGAGGAAGATAATGAAATAACCGTGAGTGAGGAAAATAATTTTCCAAAAGAGGATATACATATTGTGAATGAATATATTGATGTGTTTCCAAAAGATTTACCTGGACATACTCCAGAATGAGAAAATTGAGTTTTATATTGACTTAATTCCTGTATCATGGTCCATATCGAAGTACCCTTATAGCATGGCCATTGTGGAATTAGTGGAACTAAAGAAAAAACTAGAGGAATTGAGTAATAAGAGATTTATTCGCTCTAGTGTTTCTCCATGGGCATCCCCTGTCCTTTTTTAAGAAGAAATATGGATCTATGAGGATTTGCATTGACTACATGGAGATCAATGCTATTACAATAATGAAAAAGTATCATCTACCTCGAATTGTTGATTTATTTAAAAACATCATGTATCAAAAAACTTTTAAAATATTGACCTTCGATCTGGATATCTTCAATTGTGTGTAAAGAAGGAAGACATTCTGAAAACCGCATTTCAAACTAGGTTCGAGCATTATAAGTTTATAGTAATGCCTTATAGATTGACTAATGCACCCACTCTATTCATGGATCAAATTTATATAGTTTTCAAGGAATATCTTGATGAATTTTTAGTGGTATTTATTGATGATATCTTGGTATACACCAAAAGATATGAAGATCATGAAAATCACTTGTGTATTATCTTGAACACTCTTGGAAGACATGAATTAAATGGGAAGTTTAGAATGTGTGAATTCTGGCTTCATGAAATTTCATTTCTAGGACATATTGTGTCTATAGATGGAATATTTGTTGATCCTTCTAAGACCATGGAAATCCAGGAATGTCCAGCAACGATGAGTGTAATTGAGTTGCGTGGTTTTATTGGTTTAGCAGGTTTTTATCCGAGTTTCATCCAGAATATTGCGTGATTGGATAACCCATTAACCAAGATCACATGTAATGAGGTTAAATTTGTTTGAAAAAAAGCATGTGAAGAATGTTTTGATGAATTTAAGAGAGTATTAGTCAATGATTTTATCTTGACTCTACCATCGTGGAATAATGGGTTTGTTATTTATAGGGATGCAACGAAGAAAGGACTTGGTGGTGTCCTTATGAAGAATGATAGAGTTATTGCCTATGATTCACGACAGCTAAAAATTCATGAGCAAAACTATCCTACTCAGGATATTTAGTTAGAAGCTGTAATATTTGCTTTGAACATTTGGATACACTGTCTCTATGGTAAAAAATTTGAGATTTATACTTAACACAAGAGTTTGATGTATATTTTCTCACAGAAAGAAGTCAACACGAGGCAAAGGTGATGGCTTTAACTACACAGGGATAATGATTTCACGATACACTACCACCCGGGGAAGGTAAAAAAGGTGGAAGATGCTTTGAAGATAAAATATCATGGAGTTTTGAACAAGATGAGAGTTGAAAAGGATCCTATATACATAGATCTGGTAAATATGGATACGGGAATCACCATGGAAGGTGAAACATCAATACATTTTCAAATTATTGCCAATCCATCTTTACTAGAAAGGATAAACAGTTCTCAGACCGGTGATGAAGAGTTTCAAAAGAAGATTAAAGCTGTGAATGATGGGAGAGTGAGTGACATTGTGTATGAAGATGGAATTTTGAAATTTGTGAAGGTACTTTGAGTTCCTGATATACCTGATCTAAAAAGGGAATTGTTGGATGATTCTCATAGTTCCAATTTCTCTATAACCCCTAGTATCACTAAAATGTATATATATTTGAAGGAACATTTTTGGCAGGACAACATGAAGAGGGAGATTTATGATTTTGTGTCAAGATGTATGGTTTGTCAATAAGTGAATTCTATAAGACAACATCCTGGAGGGGTCATGCAAAATCTTCCTATACCTGAGTGGAAATGGGATAATATTACAATGGGATTTTTCATGGGACTACCGTAGACTCCAAAAAAGAATGATGCAATATGGGTCTTTGTTGATTGTATTACCAAGTTAGCACATTTTCATGCTATAATAGAAGATTTACCACTTGAATGTTTAGAAAGACTATATATTAATGATGTTGTAAGACTACATGGTGTACCACTATGGATTGTTTCTGATATTGATCCCCATTTTACATCAAGATTCTGGAAAAGTATTCAGAAAGACCTAGATACTAAACTTCGTTTGAGCACTGCCTACCACCCTCAAACTGATGGACAATCAGAATAGACTATTCAAACCATAGAATGGATTTTGAGATCTTGCTCAAATGAATTTCAAGGTAAGTGAGATAAATATTTACCTCTGGTAGAATTTTCCTATAACAATAGTTTTCATTCAAGTATACATATGGAACCATATAAAGCATTATAAAGAAAGAGATGTCGTACACCAACCTGTTGGGATGATGTTGGTGAAAGAAAACTCGTAGTCCCAAAACATGTGGATGAAATTATGGAAAAGGTGAAGGTAATCCAAAGCCACATCAAAGAAGTTCAATGTAGGCAGAAGATTTATGCCAATAACCGAAGGAAGGATTCAGAATTTTAGGAAGGTGATCATATTTTCATGAAGGTATCTCCAAAGAAGGGTGTTATAAATTTTAGTATGACAGGTAAGTTGAGTCACATGTACATTGGACATTTTGAAATTCTAGAATGAATTGGGGATGTAGCTTACCATTTGGCAATGACACCATGTCTCTCTAAAGTTCATGATGTGTTCCACGTATCACTGTTGAGAAAATACATGCCTGACCCAATGCATGTACTCACCAATGAAGAATTAGAACTGGAACCCAATAAGTCTTCTTGAGAAGATCCTATCAAGATTCTTGATACCAGAGAAGAAGTACTGAGAAACCGGACAACTCGTCTGGTAAAAGGTCTATAGAGAAACCATAAGAGGGAGGACACAACGTGGGAACCCAAGGAAGATATGATGAAGAACCAACCGAGTCTAATTATTCAGTAATATTTTAGAAATTTTGAGGATGAAATTATTTGAATGAGGGGAGAATGAAACACCACAAGCTTCCACAATACGCTTCTCATTGAATAATACAATGGCATGTGTTGTACGCAACTTCGAGTTATAACACACCGCAACCAATAAAACTAGCCATTCTGAATGGTAATACATGATTTTTGAAAATTTATAAATTTTATCTTTCAAAATGGACTTCATTTTTGGATTTGGAATATCGATATTAGCATAGAGTGAATTTTTGATATTTTTTTTGAAAACATTCAATTTTTGATGAATAGTGAAAAACACTGAGTTATAGTTTAAAAACAAATTGAATTTAAATAATCAATTATTCTATTTAAATTTATTTTATGTCAAAATTGATACATAGTACCAAAATAAGTTCAATATAATTCATTAGAGTCAGTTTAAAATATTTTTTGATATATAAAAATTTTGTTGAACTTTTCACCGTCTTTTACGCACCTCCTAGGTGAAATTGAAAATTCACATAAAACATAATTTTACCACTTCTGTGAGTGTAATATCAAAAATTTTAGAGACACGATTGATATCAGTAAGAAAAATGTGGTTCAATAAGATGAAAATATTTTTTTGTAAATAATATCTTTTTACTTTTATTTACCACGGTTAAAAGTAAACAGGGTAATTAAGGGTAAAATGATATTATTATTCTAATAAAACATGTCCTAATTCTATTGGATAAGTATAATTCGACCAAAAAATACCTTAGGAATAAAATATGAACCAATTTGGTCCACATGGATTAGATTATGACACTTATTATTATTTTATTTAAAGAAGAGTTAATAGAGTAAAAATCTATGTTTAATAAATAAAACATTGTTAATATAGGGATATACATAAAACAAATTCTACTATAAATAGTGATTAGAAATAAAGAACTATTCCCTAAAAAATGTACTTTTATTTATATTTTTTAGATATTATATAATTTAAATTATTTATGACACAATGATGAAGCGGTAATTACCTACTTAATGAACTATTAAAATAATTGTTATTATAAATATCCAAATAAAAGTAATTTGAGAATTTTTATGAATTCCAATAATTTTCTAGGATAATATAAAATATTATGGTTTGTTAGATTAATTTTATTCGAAGTAATAATGATGTTATTAATTTAGAAAAAACAAAAAACCAAATAGTGTCAATTTTGACATAAAAGAGTTTTTAAAACAAATATTATATTATTATTTGATATTATTTTCCTAAAAATATATGGATTGGAGAAAGGACTTATATAATGATATTTTTATCATTAATTAACCACTAGGGGTTCTATTAGAAGTATATAGTATGTTTATTAACCATATAACGTAAAAATACAAAGAAACATGGTAAATGACAAACTATTTAACGAAGAGTTAAGTCCAAAAGATAAAGTTAATATAGTGTCCCAAACATGTATAAAATAACTTTTTTTGAGTTTTTTAGACCCATTCCCACCTTATCCTCTAAATAATCTATTTTGGATCCATTAGAAACAAAACAATAGTTTATTATAAAATAATATTTCTATCTTTTCCTAAGGTGCCCCTCACCCCTCTTATAAAAGGGCCCTCCCCCTTCTCTCTAATTCACACCTTCAAATCCATTTGGATCTACAAAAATCTACTCCAATACCCTCTAAACTATCCTCCCTTCATCCTAGTGTCCTTAAATTAGTCAGAAAGCCAACCTAGGGAGCTATTTTGATCAAATAAAAAGGAACAACCCGAAGAAGAGGTAAATATTTCATCTCCTCTTTCAAGTTCTTTTCTTCTTCCAATTCTTCTTTCTTTCTTTCTTCCACTATAAAATAATAAATACTGTTTCTTATATAGATTGTGATGTTATTATAAATATGTTACAACCATATTAATTATTCTATCCATCCTGTGAATGACATGTCACCATAGGTGCATGTGTAGGACGTACAGTCTCCACGTCGTGGTGTAATTGTAATTCAATAGATTATTATTTTGATGGGTATAATAATGATGTGTAACTGATGTAGATAATAAATATGACATTATAATGATTCTGTATATATGATATACCATCCAATAATATAATATTTTATTATCAAAAGAATGATATTGTCGCTCGTGCGTACGTACGGATTACCGTCTCCACGAACGTGATGACATTCCTTCCCCTTCGTATCCATCGAAGAAAACATTTCATTAGATGATAGAAAATAATAATCAAATACTTGATATAATTATGGATATGAATAATATACATCCCATACATAACAAATATTACTCACATAACAATTAATATAAAGGAAAACAAATCTGTTAACACCCAAAACAAAGATAATACCAAGATATTATTAACAAAGAAATGTTAAAAGATAATATATGATATCATATTAATTTATATGATTATTGTGTAATTTAATAATAGATATTTAACCATTATACAAGAGGTTAAATGACCCTATACCATTGAAAAGTACGAGGTAAGTGTTAATTTCACCATCTCTTTATTATCCGAGTTTGTTTTTACGTAAGTATCTACTAGGACCACTTTGTCATCCACATCCAAGTTTCTTAAAATTGTATTTCAAAACATTCTTAATATTTTATAGATTTTGTTTTAAAGTGATTTATAACTTTTTTTACTTTTTATAAGTCTTTTATAAAGGAATCTTTCCCTCGATTTCCAAACAAGGTCCTTTATAACCTTTTCGACAAAATTAATGTAAGAATGTATTTTTTTAACTTATACAGCGGGTGCGGCTATTTTCTGCCATTATAACATCGTCGAAGCTTCCCTTACAAACTTAAAAGAATATTTTCAAATTAAATGTTTTATTTATAAATATGTGACTCTTGAATGATTTCAAAATAGAAAGAGATATTTCTAAAAAAATGTATTGATTAAATCTATGTCAACATCCTTTGATGGATTTGAAGCTTATTTGAAGTTGATTTATTATGATACAAAACATCCATATTATATTGATGTTTTTTTGATATGATTGGCTATGGATGTTTTATTTTTACACCATTCATGGTTTATGGATAATGTATTGCCATTTCATGTGAAAGTTTTAATTAGAATGTTTATGTTATGTCTAATCCTTTTCATATGAGGAATGCATATGACATAGTATGTGACTGGTGGAGATCTGTATAGCTCCTCGATGCATTGGTATCTCTCATGAGACAAACTAGTGTCTTAGCACAGGTCCTGGAAAAAATCTTATATGTAGTTTTGGAATAAGGCCTTGACTATGTGGTTATGAAAGTATGGAATTATACATTCCTTCATTATGAAAGTGGCTATTGATATTGCATAAGATTATATGACTAGTAGAATATCCATGTGAGTAAGTAAATGGAATTATTTTGATTTATATTTTCCATATTATGATGAATTTTATGTTGAAAAATCTTTTGTTTTAGTCTTATACATTTCCTTAAATTATTATGTCTATTTATAAAAGTTTTTGCTATATTGTTATCCTTACTGAGCATCTATGATCACACCTTTTTATGATTTATTTTTCCTAGGATGAAAAGAAGTATTTTATGACTGACCTACAAGGATACTCTAAGGGGATATGAGTTTGGTCTATGGAAACAAAGTTGTTGTAGTTTTTCATTTTATGATTTAATTTAAACCTTATGAATGTATCTATTATTTCCAATGATACTAAACTAATTGGTCTTTAAAGAATTGATCTTTTGTGATCATGCCAATGATACATAATAATGCATTGACTCTAGAACTACTTGAAATATAGGTATTTGTGATGGGTCATTTGCGACGGGATCCTGTCGCAAATGGCCTTTTGCGACGGGGCCCCGTCTCAAATGACCCATTGCGGAAAATGGCGTCGCAACTAATTTTTTTTGCAACGGGCCCATCACAAATAAATTTTTTTTCAACGGAAAATGGGCCCATCGTAAATACATTTCTGGTTTAAAAAGAAAACAATTCTGTGACGGGCCCGTCACAACAAAGTATTTGCGACGGGCCCTTTTCCCGTCGCAAATAGTTTCTTCGAAGATCCTATTTGCGACGGGCCCGTCACAAATAATAATAAAAGTTTAAAAAAAATTAAAAAATTATTTATTAATATTTAAATATATTAATCTATTTATATTGATATAAATATAATATTTATTTTATAAATATGTTTTTGAAAGGATCTATGGAAATATAATATTAATTTATAAGATATTTAATAAAAGAGGAATATAAAATAAATTAAAAAATATTTTTAATAGTAATTATGTAATTTTTGACAATTAATAGCCTTTTAATAACTCATTGAATATAAAACAAATTAATGAAAGATAAAAAATAAGTTGAAAATAAATACCAAACTTCAAACGTCCATAACTTTTGATCCGGGACTCCATTTGAGCTCTACAACATATCAAATCGAAGCCTGTGACGATATCTACGTTGTTGTGACCAAGATGGACCCAAATCAAGGGATTTTAGAGTGAAAAATAGGCCAAGAAGGCCTCTAAAATTGAGTTTTTAGTCGGGGTACCCCGGGTTTTTACCATTTAAACAACTATAACATCTGATCCCGATATCCGATAAACCTGTACCATATATCATATCGAAGATCGTTTCATGTTCTTCGATTTGACTGATCGTAATGCTGAAACGGACTCCTGGATTTGAAGTTATGGTCGTTTTAACATTCAAATGGCTATAACTTCCGATCCGGATGTTCGTTTGGCATGTACCACATATCATATCGCAGATCATTTTATGTTCTTCTATTTGATTGGTTGTAGAGTTGAAACAGACTTACAGATTAGAAGTTATAGTCGTTTTAGCATTCTCGATGGATTTTCACCCCCTCATTTCTATGTATTCATTCATAACTATATATATGTGTGTGTGTGTGTGTGTGTGTGTGTGCATGTGTGTGTGTGTGTATTGTATATATGTATGTATGTATTTATTTATTTATTTATAAATACACATAAAAAAACATATTTTATAAATTTATTTAAAACTAAGTTTATAAATATATATTAATATACAAATAAATATACTAATAAAAATTTATAACTATATATATATATATAAATAGATATAAATATATATTAATATATGAATAAATATATATATTAATATATGAATAAATATATATATATATATATTTATTCATATAACCAAATATATTTATATTAATATAAATCTATATTAATATACAAATAAATATAACTATATATATATAGATAGAGCATTAAATGTATAAAAAATGAAATGGATTAGTTGTAAAGGTTAATGCGTGCATGGAGGAGGTTTATTAATAATTATTAGTAATTATTAGTAATTATTAGTAATTATTATTAATTATTATTAATTATTCATATTTTTTCTTATTTTTCGTAATTGTTCCTAATTATTTCTTAATTATTGTAAATTATTCTAAATTATTACTATTTATTACTAATTATTACTATTTATTACTATTTATTACTATTTATTCCTAATTATTAGTATTTATTACTAATTATTAGTATTTATTCTTAATTATGACTAATTATTAATAATTATTCCTAATTATGATTAATTATTATTAATTATTGCTATTTATTATTAATTATTTATAATTATTATTAATTATTCCTAATTACCATTAACTATGAACAATGAATACTAATAATTTAAATTTATTAAATAACAAAACATTCTAAACATAATTCAATTACAACTAATTAAGAATAATTAAAACTCATAAAAAATTTACAATAATTATTAAATTAAAATGAACATAAATACATTTAAAATTTATCTGAGGTTGATCTCTGATAGTTTTTGAAGAATTCAATATCAACTCTGAAAATAAAAATTAATCTTCAAAAATTGTGAACTCTAAAAATAGAGTTTTGAGAGAAGTAGAAGATAGAGTTTGAGAATGAATGAAAAAAACGGATGGGGGTATTTATAGGTTAGCTTATTTGCGATGGTACCTGTCGCAAATACTTTAGCCCGCATTTATCACAGTCAACGGTTAAATAGTAATTTGCGATGGGTCCCGTCGCAAATAATAACCTGCCAACATACTATTTGCGACGGGGGTATATTCCCACCACATATATTTTTTACCGCCGCCGGTTATTTGCAATGGGTGGTAACCCCCCGTTGCAAATAAAATTCCCGCGGTTTGGCGCACATTGCATGCCAAACCTTTTGCGACGGGTGAGATTTCCCCATCGCAAATAAGTAGTTATTTCTGACTGTAAAATTCCCCCATCGCAAATAAGTTTCTAACGAGACTATTTGCGATGGGATTTATCCCCGTCTCAAATACCCCTTCTTCCCGTAGTGTAGGTAATGGGGAATTACACCTCTCATGGGTGATGTAAGAATAATTAGTGTTAGTTTCCATCCCTTAGTCTATTGGATGTTGGATTGGAGTGTTACACTCATCATTCCTCCATCCTAGTGGTCTCTAGTGAATCAGATCAGGAAAGGCTGGGTAATCGATGTCATTTCTACATTAAGACTGGATTGTGGGCATTATATATATATATGGTTTGGTTTGGGATTTATGGAACCATTATAAATGTGTTTTGAGTTCAATATTCTATAAAAGGTGTTTAATGATGGTTTTTAGGATGTGGTATCAATTCACCAGCACTCTGATGACTTTTTTATTGACTCTGTACAAATAAAAACTATTTTCAGGTAAAAATTGTCACAAGAATCATAAAATAATGGGTTGTGGCTTCCATGTCGTTATTGAGTCATCTCCATAAAAATAATTTATGAATATGGTACATCATGATGTTTTTGTTAACTCGTTGAGTATATTCATCTAGGATTTTATTATAAAATCGCATTGATGATAGGGCTAATGATATGTATTCATTGAAGGGATCAGTACAAGAAGTGGTAAAATGTTGTGCGTTTGTAATTTATCCACCAAAAATTGAGTAATAGGTTACTATAGAAGTACTAGAATAACATATTTTAGGATTGGAGAAGTCCATTTTTTAGGAAAAGTCCTTTTAGGAATTATAGAGAGCTAAACAACGAGACAGTTGAGGTCATGTTAGTGGTAGTTTCCATGGTTTTACACTACCCAAGGAAATCATATATATTAAATGGTGTTCTAATTTGTGTGTCTTCATCATGTCTACACAAGATGATGGTGGAGTCTCGTGACTTGTCCACATGGTGAAGTGGATCTTTCTGTGTCAAATATTTAGTGAATCTTCAAGGTGGAGTTCTATGGTTCAGCATTGTGAGTAGTGAAAATATAAGGGTTTATAGCTTTAGATGTAGAGTGTGACTATGGATGAGTTTTCATCAAGGTTCACTAACCTCTTGAGATACTATATAGATATGGATCAAGATATATTTTCTTCAATTAATTTAAATTAGTGATATTTATTCACTAATATATCATAAAATCATGGATATCTCATTGAAATCCAATCTATCATGGTGTTATTGAACGAGCCATAGTGGTGTAAAAATTTCTAGGGGAGAATATGGAAATATCATGATCATGTAGTGGGAACACAAAAGTTAATACCTAATAAAATTATATCCAATAGAAAACATATGAATCAAGACATGTATGACATTTACAGAGACAATCCCTAGATAGAGGGTCTTTGAATCGTGTCTCTCAGTTTGGTTATATGAAGTCTAGAGATAGGCATTGTTTCTCTTGTGACATATGGGTAAACGTCACACATGATTTTGTGAAATTACCTAATGATTATAGAGATAAGGTTGATGAAACACCCAATAAAAGGTATCCATAGGAGTATGAAGTTATGAATTGTGAAATATGTGGATAGGGAGAAGGGAGAGTAGCTAGATGTGGTACACATTTTGACTTGTTTCTACTACTATACCCAGGTGGTCCAGAATATGATTAGGGATCATGTGGTTAAGGATGACGGAATGTGAAGTCCATTAAGGCACATATCCCCTAGATCAAATGATTATTAGAGGAAAAATAAATGAATTATATATATTATTGGATGTACCGATATAAATTATTGCGAGTAACTCTTTTCTCACCACATCTCATGTTATAGACATATAAATTTTCATTGAGAACTTGGAATGAATTTAGTGGTTAGAGAATCTGATTGAAGTTGATTTCGTGATCACAAACTAATATTGATTGTCTAACTGAGATAGATTCTTATTGTATCAATTTGTAGATGTGACGAGTCCTTACAAATTAATTTTAGATATAGATTGGATATCCATAATTTATTTCCTGAATGTATATTTTAGGAAGAGGATTTGGGGTATCTAGGGTGATGGAATTATTTTTTCCATTTATGGGTGATAAGGAATTACAAAAAGAATAATATATTCCCACATTTACAAGTATATAACTCATTAATCATCATTTGATATGTATTACCCTTGGA
Source organism: Viscum album (assembly GCA_963277665.1). Classification (NCBI taxonomy): domain Eukaryota; kingdom Viridiplantae; phylum Streptophyta; class Magnoliopsida; order Santalales; family Viscaceae; genus Viscum; species Viscum album. The sequence continues at coordinate 1,572,586,693 of OY728126.1, forward strand.
TTAAAGGATTTTATGCTCTTAAAATTATGCAATAGGGGTTTTGAATAAAGATATATTTTTTAGAGACATTAATGGATTACATACCATTCAAGAGATATTATTCTACATAGATATTAACTCAAGGACTACCCTGGTATCATTACCAACATATCAGATGGATCCCACATAAAATTTTGAGGTGAAGGTGATGTCAGAGTACTTGTATCATAAGGTATTTCTCATACCAAGTGTTTCACCTTGGGTAGAACCTCTGTTTTTCACTAAGAACATGGACTGGATATGGAGGTTGTGGGTGTATTAACATCACTTAAACTAGGTAACCATAATTAATAAATATCCATTATTTGTTATCGATGAAATCTTAAACTAATTGATTGGGGGAGATGGTTCTCAAAGAAATACCATAGACTATTTTATCCCCAGTTTTTAGTGAATGATGTGGATATACAGAAGAAGAAATTATAATTCATGTATGGTCATTATAAGTAAATGATAAATATGTTTCGCGTAATGAATTTAACTACAATTTTAATAGAAATCATGAAAAATAACATTTATTGTGTGTTAATCAAGATGGTGGTCGGCTTAATCAGTTAAAGTTTTATGTATATGATGTGTATTGAAGAGCACATGAGACAGATATGGTTGTTCCTAGACATGCTCTAAGAGAAGCAGATTTATGGGATTCTCGTGATGTGTCATTTATGTATTTTATAGGTACAAATTATTTTGTAATTAATATGATTTGATGTATTGGAAGTGGACCATGACAAATATGATGTAGACATAGTGTTACAGCCATTAACGAGTATGTTTTAGGAGAGTATCTTCCATGGTTTGGCTAGTTGTTATTATACATTTTTGGATGATTTATCTTTAATATTTGAAAATTTTATTTCATTCAACTAAAATTTAAGGTTTTTCATCACATTGGAGAGGTAAAAACATGCCTGTTCGGAATTGGGAAAATGGTTTTCAACACATCCATTTTTCATATTTCCAAAAAAGTGGGTTGAGTTTGTTGTGTGCTATGATGAATTCGGGTTTGGGAATGGATTTTTAAAAATTTATAAGAAGTTAGTGACTTATTAAGGGTACTTTATTTTAACAACCCATCCCCCATTGCCCATTCGGTGACTACCCCAAGCCCACCTTCCCTATTCCAGGGGATTGCGACTACCACCGATTTGGAATATCCCCAAAGGGATGGCATTTTCCTTTAAACAATTTCACATGAATGAATAACAACCTATGGAAAGGTAAAAACAATGTAACCACACTGGTTACATGAAAGCTATTGTGTGTACAATACAATCTAAAATTAAATGGGTCACAATACAAACCCAACCAATGAAAACTACAAACAATGAATGTAAAAGTTCTCTGATAAGCAGTCTATTGAAAAACCCACCCGATGGGTAAGTGTAGCGTAGCCTCTAGAATTTATAAAAGTATGTCTCATAATACTTGATCTCAATGGACACCTCCTTGTCTAAGGCCAACGAGTCCTCTGTCAGGGCGTCAGTCATATACACAAGATATGACACATGCAGGTGAAGCCAGTGTAGGGGTGAGTAATAAAATAATCAGTATGGACCCAAAACCACAAAGGAAAGACCACAAATTATATCAAAAAAGAAAAACCACCATGAATGATCATAAAGAAAGATAACTCACACTAGGTATAAAACAAGGTATAGAATGTTTGATTATCTGTCGTAGAGATGATTCATTTTATACTGCTAAGGGACTCATTCCTGATGAATCACTAGGTCTGCTAATTTTCTAGACCACTGAGGCACACTCATATACTGAACCACTAAGGTTGATCATCTGGCAGACCACTGAGGTGGCTCGTCTAGTAGACCACAAATGTTACTCATTTGGCTGACCACTAACGTCGCTTGTTTAGAGGACTATTGAGGTATCTCATCTGGATAATCACTGAGTTAACTCATCTTGATAACCACTGAGGTCACTTGCTTGGAATACCACTGAGGTCAGTCATCTGGCTGAACACTGAGGTCTCCCATCTAGCTTACCACTGAGGGTGCTCATATGTTGAACCACTGAGATACGCTCCTCATATCCATCAGGTCACAACTAGGTGTGGGATTCCCACTCTCAATTGTGATTGATTATAGAAGAATATAATCCTAAATCCATTAGTCATAACTCAAATATCAAAGAGTCTCACATAGAGTATTCCAAAAGGACTGCCTCATCACGATGGTCCCAATGCCACATATGGCGTGTCAATTGGATGCCCGGTCTAATAGATATTAGTGTTTTATTAAATAGGGGCCAGTTATCTCTGGACACAATCCGACTCGGTCGAACTGACCCGACCAACCCACCCAGGGGGTGCTGCATGACCTGACCCATTTTAGTTGACCCCAACTGTCCTGGTTTGGTTGAGGCCTACATAGTCCAACCTAGCCTAGTGACTAGGCCTGTGGGACATATTGGACCCAGCCCGGTTCATCCGTTGGTCCAGCCCGATGGGTCACCCAGCGACACGGTTTTGTCCGGCCCGGCCAACATGGGCAAATTGGTTCTATCCCCAACACGGGCCACCTAGTGGCCCAGTTCACTCTATCGGTCCAACCAACAAAGGTGGGATGTCTCTTATCCATCCCAGGCATCCCAGTGGCTCGTCTCATGCCCCCTATCCTGGCCCCCATGGGGGTACCGTTTCCATCTACCCGGACACCCGTTGGGCATCTAGATTGCACCGTAAGTTGTTGGCTGAAGCCTGCTGCCTTCTTCCCACACACGGTCCCGGACGGACTTTGTTTCACCTACTTGGTACGACCCCCATCGTTAGGCTGCTCCTCCACTATGGCTGGTTGAGGCTGGTATCCTCTTTCCTCATGTGGTCTCGCGAGTATCTGATCACTAAAAACAAATGAATTCCTAATGGACCAAACTGGTCTTTGTTCATGTCAGCTCATATTCATTCCCGTTAGCGGAAAAATGTTGCATATATGAAAAATAAAAAATATTTTTTTATTCCAGAATGAACCCAAAAATATTATTCCCCATCCATACAGATATTATTCATCCACCGATCAAATTTTTAGAGATATGATCTGTGCTCCTATTTTAGAGGGAAGAATGAAGGAAAAAATTTACTAATAATATGAACCCCTACCTGTTTGAAGTTCGATGTTAAGAAGAATCCATCACTTAATGTGATCCCTTCATGATGGTCTTTGGTCCATCATTGAGGAAGAGATCTCTCAATGACGAGGGGGGAAGTGATCAATGTTATTGTCGATCGTCACTCTTCATTCATCATTTGTCAATGACAATCCTCCAGTGGACCAGAGCATTTTTCACACCTTAATGGTGCACCCCCTGGATAAACATTGAAAGAGGGAACACCTTTTCATTACCATTGTGTTTTAGTGTCGTTATGCTGATTCATTAATGATGTTCAATGTTGAGATTTGACATCACCTAGTCCCTTCACCTCAGGAAAAACATTAAACTACGTAACGACAAAAGAAACAAATAAAATTATTTATTAAGTTAATTTATTTTTTATTATAAAGTGGATGAAAAATTAACTTCCACCATTGACCCATGAGAATCAATGTTAAGATCCTTTTAAGGGAAAAATGAATTTATGAGCTCAATAGTGGCCTCATATTTCCAATCGATGTTATCTTTTAGGAGTTATAAGGATTTTAAAATAAAATAATTGTTACTTAATTATTTTATTTATGAAAATAAACAAACATCCACTATTGGCCAGTGTCAGACAATGTTAGGCTCTCTCTAGGTGAATCCTGACTCTCTATGTTCAATGATGCCCTCAGATTTTTATTCTGAGCATTGTTTTAGAATATAGAAAATCCCACTCTCCCGATTATTTACTGAACGTCAAAAACATCAAAAATATGATTCAGCCACGTCGGGCCTAAGAATTTCATGCCTTCTTAGAGCCTATTAAAAAAACAATTTATTTATTAAAAAATTGAAATGGAATATTCAAGGTTTTACATTAATCCCCATTTTAGGGCTTTACATCCTCGTAAGAAAAAAATAAGGATAATATATCCAATGGGGGTACTAAGTGTAAATCTAAGCATCCTACCCCCATGTGTTATCCAGGAGAGTCCCATGTGGCTAATGAACACAAACCATAGGAATCAACCATCCATGAAGGATTCCCTATTGTCGATACTCTATCTCCACTTGTTACCCCATAAATGTCACCCCATCCTCAATCTCTAGAACTCAGTGGTAGATGATGTGTGAAGGGGTGTGCACGAATATCCTTTATTGGGATACATGGATGACCTCATGAACCCTCTCTAACTATGGATATAGATCCAATAAGTATTCTACTTGTCCTACTCTATGCAGAATCAACAATGGTTTTGTGAACCTCAGAGATATCTTGCCACCTCGAACAAATACTTATATCCCTTGTCAAGGAGATGGTCATTTGAATAAGTGGTCCCCTCCTCGAACTCAAAGGGACTCTGTCATCAATCATCATAGGCCTTATGTCAGTTCTATGTTGTCTTCATATGCCCTCGGATGACCTGCACCTTCTTTTTGATAGAATATAACATATATGGACTCATGAATGCTGACTCCCCTAGGACTATCTATCATAATGGTGACCTGCATGGTCATTTGTATAGTGCCTCAAACAGTTCCATATCAATGTTGGTGTGGTAGCTATTGTTTATGGAAACTCTAGAAGTGGTATGCATTCCTTATAACTACAACCTAAATCAAGGATACAGGCACGAAGCAAGTCCCCTAAGGTCTGTAGGGTCTGCTCCGTCAGTCCATTAGTCTGTGGGTGAATGGTTTTGATCAAGTGAATTCGAGTTCCAAAAATCACTTGTAATATCTTCTTGAAATGGGATATGAAGAATGCATCACGACCAGAGACTATCTTAGATGGGACTCCATGGAGTTGAACAATCTCCTTCATGTATAGGTGTCCCAAGATCTCTACTAAAACATTCTCTCAAATAGGTAGTAAGTGTAATGACTAGGTGAGTTGGTCTATGATCGCCCAAATGGTTCATGACCCTTGGATGTACGTGGTATGACCATCACAAAGTCCATCAATATTACATCCCAATTTTGATCGGGTACCTGGACGGTTTGTGTCAAACCTGCTGGAACTTGGTGCTCAGACATCACTTACTGACAAGTGGTGCATCTCGAGACAAACTCTACAACAAACTTATTCAACCCCATTAAACATTAATAATGTTGGAAGTCCTGGTACATATCTGCGACACCTGGATACACTACCAAAGGGGATATATAAAACTCTTTCAACACTTCATCTTATAATTCAACTGGTTCTATAGTACGTCCCCTGAAAAGGTTTTCATTCCCCCCACCTTTTGAATATCCATCACGGGCATGCCTGTAGAGACCCCAAACCTGACGTATAGGGGCATTACATTACTTTTACGGAATACTTAATAGATAAAAAAACAGACACCAAAGGACCATAATAGTTAGTGTCTTTGGAAACTTGGAACATAATATTTCAATCTTGGTGAATGATATTCAACATCTCCTATAAAGATATTACCTTTTTTTCTTACCTAAAACCTTACTTTATATCCTGTGGAAAAGAAAACATATAAAGGGTGAGCTCAAATTCTCAGTAAGGGAAAGAATGGAGAAATAAAACAAACCATATACATTTGAACTTTAGATCATGAATCATAAAGGTTACACATCAAAAACATTATTTGTGAAATAAATCATGGAAGTACATAAGGCATAGATCATAAAGGAAGATAAATCGTGATAAAATAGCATGGGAATAAAACATTTAATTATTTCAAACCATTATGCACATGATATGATTTCAATAGTAGCCAATGCATTGCTTCCAAGACCATATTAGTGGACAAAGTCCCTTTCTGAATCGAGTTCACTCCTCGTTCTAGTCCTGTATCACTGAACTGGATTAACATGCCGTTCCGGCCATGTCTATCACATGAGATATAAATCTTTACCCAATGCATTGGAGGGATATATAGGTCCTACCCATCTCATAATGAAATCATTTTACTTTTGCCACAACATAAATGAAAATCATTCATCATAACCCAAAGAATAAAAATGGGTTTCATAAACATCATCCCATCATAACATAATCCATATAAAACAAATGGATATCATTTCATCATATGAAACATTAAACCATGTAAATCATAGATATATTATACTTGAAACATACACATATGAAATAATATCATCTTAGATGGAAAATGGTTTTGATAAAATACTTGAAATAAATTCTTGAGGAAAATATCCTTTCTTCGTCAAAATCATTTTCTTTTCACAAAATTCCTTGAAATTATCAATGAAAAAGATTTTTTTAAAAATAATTATGAAATATTGAAGAGTAATCTTCATGAAAATAAGGCATTATGAAACCGTAAAAATCCGTTCATTCCATATAATTTAAAAAAGCATTCTTCTCATACTTTTTCCGGAAAAGTCAAAAAAGTACCTCACAACGTAAACGAACGAAAGATTCCTTATATACCATGTAGTCAATGTAAAAAATGGCAAAAAAGGACTTCAAACATAAATGAAATCATTTTTAGAAAATAGGGACATGTATGATTAATATAACCCCAGTAAATACTTACGAATAAACAATCTCGGATAAGAATGAGATTGGAATAATTATCCCTTACCTTATGTTTGATATGCTCCATATGTATCCAAAACTCCTGTATAATGTTTTAAATAATTTCATTTACTTATTAAAAATCGTATTAATTCTTATGATATCATATATGGATCACTTATGACTTTATATTACCCGTTCTTTTGTAAATTCCATGTTATATAAGCGTTTTGGGTAAAATCATTTCATTTATCATCCGTGTTTTAACTTGTAATTATTCATATGATTACATAGATCATGATTACAAAATTCCAGAATATGAAACATGATTTATATATAATATTTATTCAGAATATACATATATATAATAGATCAATAAATGGAAAGTAATACATCATTCATGGTGATGGTAGGCCGTACGTACGCATGAACGCTGTTTTTGTTTCCTTATTAAATCTAATATATGTAAGTAAATGAAATATAAATAACTTCAGTATCATTAATAAGTCATATATTTCATGATTACTTATTATATATACTTTATAATCATTCTTGAATTGTTAACATGGAAAATGAATCTCATCGCGTCGTGGAGACGGTAATCCGTACATACGCACGAGCGATGATGTGATTCCCATGTTTATTGAATAAAATTGGAGTGGATGATATAATATGTTTGAATCCGTATGATGTTATAATAATCATATATAGTTATTCTTTACACCATTATACCTATCTAAGTATGGTGTTTGTGGAAAAACTGATTACACCATGGCTTGGAGACAGTATTCCGTACGTACGCACGCGCGGTGATTTCATTTTCCATAGGATGGAAGAAGGTGAAATAGGGTTTTTTTTATTTATAATAACATATAAGTATATAATTAACACTGATTTAATTACTTTATAATGAAACAACTAAATAAGAATAAGTAGAAGAAGAAAGAAACTTTAAAGAGTCGGTAGAAGAGAATACCTCTTCCTCGACGCACCTCCTTTAATCTTCTTCTTATGGAACTAGAGTTGGACTTCTGAGAAGAAAAGAACCTCTATGATATAGCAATAGTGTTTTCAAAGAAGAATTTTTAGTGTTTGGATGAGCTTAAAGGCACAAAAGGGTGTGGATAGAAGAGGGAATGTGTGCCCTTTTTATTAGGGAGGATAGGGGTACCATTGGTAAATAAGAAATATTATTTTATAATAAATTTGACCTCACTTAAAAACATCAAAAATGACTCAAATACGAATATTAGAAGATATAGGGTTGTAATCACATCAAAAAATAAAATTTATACATGTGGAAAATTTATTTTTAACATTATAAACTTGATTTATCCTTATTTAATCTATTTAATTTTATTTGTGGTAATCAGATTCTAATTTTTAAATTGTTATAAATAATTACTTATATGTTGTGAATTTTAAATAATTGAATAATTTATGATATTTTAGATCCTATAATTTTCAATTTATATATTTTAATTATTTTGGTGATTTTTAAAAAAAATTTATAATATATTGTTTTTATAAAATACAAGACTGTCAATTTTGACACTATTCAATTATTTTAATTTAAATAAAATACACACAAAGGATATATTCTAAAAAATTATTTAACAGATTAATAACATGTCAAATTTGTCAAAAACATTCTTGGATCACATTAAATAGTTCATATAATATTTATTTTAATATTTTTAAAACCATTTATTTGTTGTATCTCTTAATAAAATAATTAGTAAAACATTTTTTTATAACTATTTAATATACTTATTAGATGCATAAAAATAAAAATTAAAGTCCTATGATGAAGATATATCTTATATATTTCCTAATAATACTTTTACTCGAATTTATCTTCTTAAAATCACAACATGTAAATTTTTATATTTATTAAATAATGAAGGTGACAACTTTGGAATCATTTAAAATATAATAATATAAGTGTCATAATCACCTTTACAATGATCCAAATGGTAAAAAATGTGGGCATTGAATGATTAGGGTTTACATATAAACTACCAATAAGTTTTGTTCAGATTTTTGGGGCTTTTGATATGTATTACTATTTCAATAGAAACTAAATTATTGATTTTTCAATAAATAAATAATTTCTGCATCATTAATGTACAAGATAATAAGGTAATTAAATAACTCTTAAAATTTACAAGCAAATTACCATGATAAATAAAAAAATTTATCATTCAAATGAGAATTTATAACCGAATTTATATTCTGTATAATCTTATATTAAAAATAAATTAATTATTAATGTTTGAGTGAGACATATTTCACTTTCCTTTTAATAAAATAAACTAAAGGTCACAATCATATACAAGTGGGTTCCATTAGATTCCATTTCAACACAAGTATGATTTAGGGAAAAATATAATCATCCAATTATTTTATGACAAGTGTTAGTGTAATTTTATAATATTATATTTACCCTTAATTACCTGATTTACCTTTAACTATGGTAAATAAAATTTACCCTAGTTAATATTCATAATGCCTAAAAATAAAAGGTATATTAATAACATAATTTGGACCTGATGATACCAAATATGGAATCCATTTTTCCAAATTCAAATCAAAAAATTTTCAGAAATGAATTTAAAATTAATCCCGCTGTTAAGAAAACAAGTTTTAAAAGTTAAAACATTGCAAAAGATTGAAATTGTTTTACTTATGAATTAAATGTAAAATCAATGATAATGAAATAAATTATATTAAATGGTAAAAATATATTCAATTTATACATTAAGACTATTCAATATTAAAATTTATCCATATAAATTATTATGATGAAAAAAGTTGTTTTTAATTAAAATAAATCGTGTTTTTACTATTCATTAAAATATGAATGTTATCAGTATAGTATGAAAAATTTGTCAAAAGTAAATTATTATATCCTGTTTACAAAAAAGAATTTTATTTTGTCAAATTGAACTTATAAACATGTCAAAAACTGTATTTATATTGGGTCCTCCATCAAAAGGTAGTAAAACTGCATTTTTTTAGAAATACTTATTTTACCCAAAAAATTTATTTCGTTCTGATACTTTGTTCTAGAAAATTTTTAAGATGAATAATAATGTTATAAAATTAAAAATTTAGTTGATACTATTCATAAAGGCTAGTTCATACTAATATTATAACCATATATCGTTGTTTAGTGAAACCTGGTACCTCGTACAACACACGCTATATAGGAAGGTCACGATTGCGTATAATGAAAGCCAAGTTAGGGATGAATGTTTTGAAAGACTCCTTAGTTGTTTCTTATAATAGAATCCAACCATAATTCATTTATACATAGAATATATGGATATATATATACTCAATGTCGCGTAGAATTACTACTATCAAACGAACTTGAAATTGTGTGTAACACAATCCATGAATAGTGTTACGTATACTACAAGCTAATACGGTGTTTGGTATAGTGCAAGATAATCTTGGTGTAGCGTACAACACAAGACATCAATGAAATTAAAAGGAATAATTCTCATAAAATCTCAGGTTGTTACATTCTACCCCCCTTAAAATGAATTTCTCCCTCGAAATTCATCGGGGTTATAAATGCTTTGCTACTTGAAAGTTTCATTCAAAGAAACCCACATCCTAAAAAGGAATACCAAAAACATATCTTTAGAGAATATGGCTACGAAAAATCTAATAATCACAAAGACATGAATTTGTGATGATTTAAGGTACCATCTGATTCATCAGATATATGGACACTAGGACAACGTTTTTAGTTCTCAAGATCATTTCCATAATGTTGAAAAATTGTTGAAAACTTACTTGATTATGGTACAATCTCACTGTTTTTCGTGCCTTGAACAATTTCCACTTCATCTCTTAATGAAATGAAGTTTAATTTGTCTTCCGTGAAGTGTTAGTGGATCATGTGATATAATGCTAGGTCATTGAATCTGCCTCAAACATAAAGTTATAAATAATTATACACATAAGTCCATCTATGTTGAGATTAATCGTACAAGGTTCCAAAAATATACTTATACTTCATCTATCATACCACTTAATAATATAAAAATATTTTCTACTAACCAGGGACTTCTTGCAAGCTAGTGGTAGGCGATAAAGTCCTGTCGCACTTCAGTTGTGGGTTCGACTCCCACTTCCTCGTCCGACGTGAAGGTTTGTCTCCCATTCTACAGGTTGCCCCTTTTCTTAAATGACACTATTATAACATTCTATCAATAATATCGAAAAAATTTCTATCCTTAAACAATACTAACTTATGTTCAACATAATCCATTCCAATTTTTAGGCTTTTCCAAAATACATCTTTACAAACTCATATAATAAAGATAATTATTACAAAAAAAGGTTATATTAGAAGCATGTGAATACCATCATTTATCCCTAATATATCAGAACATATATCTTTTTTTATCACATTAGAAACATGTGAATACCTTAATCTTGTATTCTCTTGAAAAATGAATACCCATTGAACCTTAGTGAAAACATGAATGATGTCAAAAGTTAACTTTTTCCACATACCAAAATCCAAAAATTCTATATACTCAAACCATGATATAACTTTTTCCTTATATTAGTCATGAGATCATGAATACTATCATAAAAATTATTTTCTCCTTATCCCTTCATTATGCTTATTTCAAATTCTTTCCAAAAATATTTCAATCACTTTTCTTGGTTACTGGTACCATAAAATTATTAAAAACCACAATGATCCAATATATTGATATTCCAATATTCCACGATACATTAAATGAGATTCCACAACATTATCTCAGAATCCCATTACATAAACACTTATTCATTCCACCACATCGTTGTCATACTCAAAATCACAAATAGTGATCGCATGTGAATTCCCTTTATCCTTTTCCTTAATAGGTTTCTCACATCGATCATCATTAACCCTTGGATTAGGACATTGATTATTATAATGCCCCATTTCCTTACACTTTAAGGATTAAAGTTTTGGTGGTGCGTTCTCTGCAATCTTTTCTTTATTCACATCATTTGTAACCCTTTTTCTATTACTTCGACACTAAGTTGCTCGATGGCCTTCTTTCCCCCACTTAAAACATTTTCTAGTCCCTTTAAGGCAATCTCAACCATACTTCTTTCCACACATTGAGCATAACGAAACATTCATATTCTTTTCACCATTATTCTGAGATTTCTCCTTGATTTCCATCTTTCTTTTCTTGTCAAAACCATGGGATGGATATGTAACACCAACTTCCATTTCTACCTTGATATCACAACACACAATTTCTTCATAGCTACTGAAGTCTCTTATAGCAAATTCCCTTTGAAGGCTTGGTTTTAAGCCACTGTTGAATCGACCAACTTTGAATTCTGGTTAGATGATAAAAACAGATACATACCTTGAAAGCCGTGTAAAATTCACCTCATATATGCCAACAGATTCATCATAATTTTTCTTAAGCTTGAGGAACTCCTTTTCCATCTTTGTTCGAAGAATACGAGGGCTGTAATTATTGAAAAACAAGTTCTTGAACTCGTCCCATTCCATGAATTCAATTTCATTTTGGGGCCTTGTGTTCTTAATTAGAGTCCACCATTGGTCTTCTTCACCTTCTAAATAGTAAACATCCAAAATGTCTTTTTCATGCTCTGAAGAGCTAAGTATGGAAAATATCTTTTCAATGGTACTGATCCATTGTTCAACAACAAGTGGATCGGAATACCCACTGAATGAAGGTGGACGTTTCCTCGTGAAGGACTCAATAAGATATTGTTCCATTCTCTGCTCATTCGGTTGTACAGAACGATTCATAGCTTTTGTATGTATAGAAATAAGATTTTTCACTCCATATCCCATAACATTTGTTTTTTCAGGAGAAAAATCATTGCATTTCCCATTACATTGATCAATACGGTTCCTTCGGGTTCCATCCATCGTCTAAAACCCAAAAAGAATAGTGTAAGAGGAAAAAATAATGCAAGGAAAACAACATAATAAAGGGTGTGTACCTTCAATATATAACATATTATGAATAATTCTAAGATCTTTACCATAATTATAGGACTATAACCTATACTTATACTTAACTGTAGAGACAACCCTAGACATACCTTAGAAATATCTCTAGGGATCTCACTAAATTTTCCACATCCTAGTTTCCAATGGTAAACTAAACCTTTTCTCTGATACCAACTGTAGAGACCCCAAAATTGACGTACACGGACATTACATTACTTTTTCAGAATACTTAATACATAACAAAAAAACACCAAAGAACCATAATATTTTAGTGTCTTTGGAAACAAAGAACACAATCTTCTAATCCTGGTGAAAAATCTTCAACATCTCCCATAAAGATCATCCCTTTTTTCTTACCTAAAACATTTCTTTATATCCTGGGGAAAATAAAACATATAAAGGGTGAGCTCAAAAGCTCAATAAGTGTAACCATGGAGAAAATAAAACAAACCATATACATTTGAACTTTAAAACATGAATCATAAAGTTTACACATCAAAATCTTGAGTTCTGAAATAATTCATGGTAGTACGTAAAGAATAGATCATAAAGGAACGTCAATCATGATAAAATAGCATGGGAATAAAACATCTAATTGTGGAAACCATTAATCACATTATATGATTTCCATATTAGAAAATGCATTGCTTCCAAGACCATCTTAGTGGACAATGTCCCTTTCTGAATCAAGTTCACTCCTCGTTCCAGTCTTGTATCACTAAACCAGATTAACATACCATTCCATCCATGTCTATCTCATGAGATATAAATCATTACCCAATGCATTGTATGGAGATATAGGTCCCACCCATCTCATAATAAAATCATTTTACATGTTCCACAACATGAACATAAATCATTCATCATAACCCAATGAAAAAAATGGGTTTCATAAACATCGTCTCATCATAACATAATCCATATAAAACAAATGGAAATCATTTCATCATATGAAAAGTGAAACCATGTAAATCATAGAGATATTATACTTGAAACATACACATATGAAATAATATCATTTTAGATGGAAAATGGTTTTGATAAAACACTAGAAATTAATTCTTGTGGAAATTATCCTTTCTTCTTCAAAATCATTTTATTTTCACAAAATGCCAAGCAATTTTAAAATAAAATTTTTTTGTTTAAAATACTTATGAAATATTTTACAGTAAGCTTCATGAAAATAAGGCATTATGAAACCGTAAAAATCTGTTCATGCCGTATATGTTAAAAAAACCTTATTCTTGTACTTTTGCTGGAAAAGTCAAAAAAGTACCTTGTAACGTAATCAAAAGAAAGATTCCTTACATACCATGTAGTAAAAGTAAAAAATGGATAAAAATGACTTTAAACATACATGAAACCATTTTTATAAAATAGGGACATGGATGATAAATATAACCCCAGTAAATATATACGAATAAACAATCTCGGATAAGAATGAGATTGGAATAATTATCCTTTACCTTATGTCTGATATGCTTAGTATGTATCCGAACGTCCTGTATAATTATTTAAATAATTTAATTGACTTATTAATGAATAATATTAAATTTTATGATATCATATATGGTTCACATATGACTTTATATTACCCGTTCTTTTGTAAATTCCATGTTAAAGCAGCGTTTTGGGTAAAATAATTTCATTTATTGTCTGTGTTTTAACTTGTAATTATTCATATGATTACTTAGATCATGATTAATTAATTCCAGAATATAAACCATGATTTATATATAATATAAATTCAGAATATACATATATATAATAGATCGATAAATTTAAAGAAATGCACCGTTCATGGAGACGGTAGGCAGTACGTACGAATGAACGCTTTTTTCATTTCCTTATTAAATTTAATAGATGTAAGTAAATAACTTATAAATAAATTAAGTATCATTAATATGTCATATATTACATGATTACTTATTATATTTACTTTATAATCATTCTTTAATTGTTAACATGGAAAATGAATCTTGTCGCGTCGTGGAGACGGTAATCCGTACGTACGCACGAGCGATGATATCATTCGCATATTTATTGAATGTAATTGGATTGGATGATATAGTATCCTATAATCAGTATGATGTTATAATAATCGTATATAGTTATTATTTATACCATTATACCCATCCAAGTAAGGTGGTGGTCGAAAAACTGATTACACGACGGCGTGGAGACGATATTTCGTACGTATGCATGTGCGGTGATTTTGTTTTTCGTAGAATGGATATAAGGTGAAATAGGGTTGTTTAATATTTATAATATCATATCAGTATATAAGTAATACCGATTTAATTACATTATAATGAAAAAACTAAATAAGAGGATGTATAAGAAGAAAGAAACTTGAACAAGACGGTAGAAGAGATTACCTCTTCCTCGACGCACCTCCTTTAAACATCTTCTTAGGGCACTAGAGTTATTCTTTTGAGAAGACCAGAACCTCTATCATATAACTAGAGAGGTTGAGAAGAAGAATTTTTAGGGGTTTTTTCGATCTTCAAGGCTCAAAAGGGCGTGAAGAGAATATGGAAGGGGTGCCCTTTTTATAAGGGAGGAGAGGGGTACCTTTGGTAACAAAAGAAATATTACTTTATAATAAATTCAAACTTACTTAAAAACCTACAAAAATGACTCAAATCAAAATATTATACGAGATAAGGTTTTAATATCATCAACCAATAAAATTTAGACATGTTGGGAATTTATTTTAAACATTATCAACTTGATTTATCATTATTTAATCTATTTAATTTTATTTACGGTAATCAGATTATAATTTTTAAATTGTTATAATTAATTAATTATCTGTTTTGAATTATCCATAATTGAATAATTTATGATATTTTAGACCCTATAAATTTTAATTTATAATTTTTAAATATTTTTGTGATTTTTAAACAATTTTATAATATGTTGTTTTTATAAAATAACAATAGTGTCAATTTTGACATTATTCATTTATTTTAATTTAAATAAAACCCACATAGAGGCTATAATATAACCAAAATATTTAATAGATTCCTATCATTTCATATTTTTATTGAAAATTAGTGGAGCACATTAAATAGTTCATATAATATTTATTTTAATATTTTTAAAACCATTTGTTTGGTATATCTCTTAATAAAATAATTAGTACAAATTTTTTGTAAAATTATTTAATATAATTATTTGTTGAATAAAAATTAAAAATAAAATCCTTTGATGAAGATATATTTTATATATTTTATAATAATACTTGTACTCAAATTTACCATCTTAAAATCACAACATGTAAATTGTTAAATTTATTAAATTATGAAGGTGAAAACTTTGGAATCATTTAAAATAAAATAATATAAGTGTCATAATCTCCTTTATAAGGATCCAAATGGTCCAAAATTCTTCCAGTGGATGATTAGGGTCTCTATATAAACTACCAATATGTTTTTTTCAGATTTTTGGGACTTTTGATATATATAACTATTTCAATAAAAACAATATTATTGATTTTTCAGTAAATAAATAATTTCTGCATCATAAATGTATAAGATAATAAAGTCATTAAATAACTCATAAAAATTACAAATAAATTACCATGATAAATAAAAAAAATTTATATTTCAAATGAGTATTTATAAACGAATTTATATTAGTTATAACCTTATATAAAAAATACATTAATTATTAAGGTTTGAGTGAGACATATTTCACTTTCCTTTAAATAAAATAAACTAAAGGTCATAATCAAATAAAAGTGGGTTCCATTAGATTAAATTTCTACCCAAGTATGATTTAGGGAAAAATATAAATATCCAATTATATTACGACAAGTTTTAGGGTAATTTTATAAATTATATTTACCCTTAATTACCTGATTTACCTTTAACTATGATAAATAAAATTTACCGTAGTTACTATTCATAATGCCTAAAAATAAAAAGTAGCTTATTAAAGTAATTTGGACCTACTGATTCCTAATATGGAATCCATTTTTCAAATTCATATCACAAAAGCTGCAGAAATAAATTTAAAATTATTCCTTCTGTTAAGAAAATCAGTTTTAAAAGTTAAAACATTGCAAAAGATTGAAGTTATTTTACTTATGAATTTAATGTAAAATTAATCCTATTGACATAAATTATATTAAATGGTAAAAATATATTCTATTCATTCTTTAAAACTATTCAATATTAAAATTTAACAATATAATTTATTATGATGAAAAAAGTTTATTTTAATTAAAATATAGCCTGTTTTAACTATTCATTAAAATATGAAAGTTATCAGAATAATATGAAATATTAATCCAAAGTAAATTTTTATATCCTGATTCCAAAGAAGAATTTAATTTTTTCAAATTGAACTTATAAACATGTTAAAAAAATATATTTATAGTTTGTGCTCCATCAAAATGCGGTAAAACTGTTTTTTTTTTTGAAAAATATTTATTTTACCCGAAAAATGTATTTTGATCACATACCATGTTATAGAAAGTGTGTAAGATGAATAATAATGTTATAATATAAAAAATGTAGTTGATACTATTCACAACGTCTAGTTCCTAATAAATTTATAACCATATACCGTAGTTTAGTGAAACCTCGTACTGCGTACAACACATGCTATCGAGGAAGGTCACGATTACGTGTAATGCAAGCCAAGACAGGGTTGAGTGTTGTGCAAGACTCCTTCGTTGTTTCTTATAATATAATACAACCATATTTCATTTATAAATTGAATATATATATATACACTCAAAGTTGTGTATAATGACTACTATCAAACGAACTTGAAATTGTGTGTAACACAATCCAAGAATAGTGTTGCGTATACTACAAGCTAATATGGTGTTGTGTATAGCGCAAGATAATATTAGTGTAGCATACAAAACAAGACATCAATAAAATTAAAAAGAATAATTCTCATAAAATCTCAGGTTGTTACAATGCCCTGTGGGGATTTGGGAAAATGTAGTCTCACAGACGGAATCTCCATGTTGTGCCTCCCTGACTCACTGTGATAGTGGAGGGGAAACTACCATCGAATGAAGATAATCTATATCAACTCTACCCATAAAGGATATTTGTAGGGAGGACAAATACTCAGAGGCCTCTTTCTGTAACTTTGAACTTGATCTCCTGTTTAGAGCATTTTCCAACATGTCCCTCTTCCTAGGATTATAGACTATCTCAAAGTCATAGTGCTGGAGGAACTCTATCCTTCATTGATGTCTCAGATTTAGATATTTTTATGAAATAATATACATGAGAATCTTGTGATAAGAGTATAGGATGAATCATTCACTAATTAGGTAGTGTTGACACATCATCATGGAGAATACTTCAATTTCTATCTCAAGGACATGAGTCACCTAGTTCTACTCATTATGTCTCAACAATTGTTCCAAATAATCAATCACTATTTCCCCCTGCATTTGGACACAAATATTCTCAGAAACTGATTCGTCATAGTACACCACGTTGTCGTTTCCCTCCTCTAGAAGTCTTAAGATAAGATCACTCCTCAATCTCTACATCTGCTACTGAAAGCTCTATTGGAATCATTATATCCATACAAATGGTTTTCCCTCATTCGTAAAGGTTTTCATGGGTTATACTACTATATATATGTTGGATAAAATCCTTTGATAGTACAAAATAAACCCAAGGAAACATCACACCACAGTAAAGATCTTGGGTGGCTCCCAAGAATGTACTCCTCTTTCATTGTTGGTTCCACCACATCTCCTGCTTCTGAGATGACATGTCCTTAGAAGTGGACCATTAGTATCTATAACACACACTTCTAGAGCATTCTGTAATGTTGGTTCTCTTGGAGTGTTTCTATAACCATCCTCAGTTGTATAGTGTGATTCTCTTCTGATGCTGAATACACTAGGATTTCAACAATGAAGACCACTAAAAACAGGTCTAGGTATGGCTGGAAGATCCTATTTTTGAGTCCCATGAACATATTTGGGGCATTATTCACACCAAAAGTAATCACCATACACTCATAATGGACATAAAGACATCTTAATGCCATCATCGAGATGTCCTCATCTCACACTCAAAGCGTGTGTTAGCCTGATATGACGTATAACTTTGAGAACCATCTCACTCACTTCAGCTTATCGAAGAGGAAATTAATCCAATGTAGAGGATTCTTGTTATTCACGGTTAGCTAGTTGAGGCACCAAATGTCTACGCATAACCTCAAGCATATATCTTCCATCTTGGAATTCAACACTGGGTCTACCCATGGTGAAACACTAGGCCTTACAAAACCATTTCTCTACAGGTCCCCCAATTTTACCCTTAGATCCAAGAGTTTTGAAGGAGCCTTCCAATATGCAAGTGCTGAACTCAGTGTCATCTCAGGGTATAGATAAATAAATAATTCTATCTATCTATGTAGAGGTAGTCTTGGAACATCCACTAGAAAGACTCCCATGTACTCGTCCAGCACTGTAGGAAACAATGGACTCGCCTAAAAAACTGCACCAATGGTCATGTTATCCAACAAATGAGTGATCGACTGCACCATCCTATAAGCGAGACCATATTACGCTGGCCCATTTTCCTTCTTAAGGATGACGGAAAATGTATTACCATCTCCGTAGGCACATCATATTATGCAACTATAATAGTCGATCTGAGCACGGACTGTTGATAACTAGTCCATACCCAATATTACATTGTAATTCCTCGATGCTGCTACTAAGAGATCCCATCCAAATCTCTCACCTTGAAGTGCAAGATCACACTACTAGAACTACTGTGTAATCATCGAGTCCCTTCTAGTAAAAGGATATAATGTTAAGAATCATGTAAAGGGATCGATCAGAATCATCATGCTCCGAACAAGTTTCATTGAAAAGAAGGATTGACTAGAACCTGTGATTATAAGAACAAAAAATATGATGTAGAAGACATAGATCATACCTCTGATCATTTCTAGAGCTTTGTGGTTCTTTCCCTCCATTTCCTAAATCGAGCCACACCACTGTCCACCGGCTCCCGAAGCTTGTGGTGGAACACAAATGGGTGGTGGTGGTAGCATCTTAAACCTCTATCCACCAACTCCTTCCATTCTTACCACTACCCTATCATGTCATCCACCCTGCGGACCAACTCACTAGAACTTCTTCTACTTCCTTGGTGGCCCTTTGATCGTCGACTGATCATCAGTGCGGTGTGTCAGGCAGTCCTGAGCCTTGTGCCTCTACCCACCACATGAATAGAATACTTTATTCCCCTAATGATTCCTTCCACCCTGAGAGCCTCTTAGTTATGAACCAGATTCATGGGGTCATTCTCTAAAATTTCTGGCCTTTTGGGCTTCTGTGTCATATTTCGGCTACCATCTACAGATGACTTGGCCACCCGTTGCTCGGTGGTATATCCCACTGTCGATGCTTGCTCTAAGAATAATATCTCCACCTATACATATCGATCGAAAACCACATCCTACATGGGGATCCTAAAGGAAACCATAGATGCCTTGATCTCTTTACGGAGTCCCAGCCCACAGTTATGGGCCCTGAAGAAAGGGTCCCGCACCATATCTGTAGTGTTATGTGAGATTTCTGTGAACATAATCGAGCACACATCCTCTGTGAGGCTACCCTACTATCAGTGAAAGGGCTCTTATATGGGCACTGTGCAAAATTTCACGTGTAATAACACCTCCCTGAAAAGATTCTCGAAGTCATAACAGGTGACAATCAGCTCCTTGTGTGTCTCGATGGTCCAACTCCCCCATCTACCAACTGATCCCTATAAATGGATTTCTTCTAGAACTGACAATCAGTCTAGTGGTGTCATCAATAGTCGGAAAACTCGTGTCACCACCTCTAGCCAATACCCTACAACCCAAGGATATGTATCTCCCCTAAACCTGGGAGGTATCTGTCGTTGGAACTCGTGTAAGGCCCGGAGCATGTGACACCTCGAACATAATTTCTGTAGTAATATTAGTTTTAACTATTACAATTGTCTTAATTTCCTTTTTTATTTAATAAATTCTTGAAAAATAAACACAAGACTTGTTATTCATTCAAAACACTGGAAATGGATACATGGTAGCAAGGACTAAGGACCATTACTATCCAAAAATTTCTACAAGTAGGCAAATCATGGGCACCTGTAGACCCCACATCACCACAAACATTCCAAGAATGTAGTAGATTTCCTTCGGATCTTCCAGGACTAAGATCATTATAACCAGAACTACAAAAATCATACTAAGCGCTATAGGGATAAAGAGCACCATATTCTTGTGTCTCGGGGTTTGATGTTGGAACACCCTAATTGCATTTTTACGAGACCAAAAATTTGACCGTTTCCATTTAGTTAACCGTTGAGTTTACAGTGGCTATAATTTTAGCTATATGGTATTGTAGTTTAATTGACTATGAATATTGAATATTTTGAAGAATTTCAAATATGAGTTAAAGTAATTAACACTTATTTATATTTTCTGATTTAAAAAACTAATGTTTCCAAATATTTAGACATTCTGGTTTGGTAAATTGATCTCCTGTATGAAAATTAAAAAAAATCTGAACATAATATGTGATGATTTTTATATGTAATGTTTTTAGTAATTGAGTTTTTTAAAATCCTATCGTTGAACTTATTTAATTGAGCTTATCATTAGGAAACATGACATTTGAAAATCGTAATGTTTTGGTATATTTTTCCACTTTAATTCAAATAAAATTATGGATATTGGTTTTGATTTTGAAAACATTTTTTTATCAATACTTTTTTTAATTAAACGTTATATATTTTGATTTGTGTATTATAAACTCCCAAAGTAATTAATAAATCAACTTTTATGAATGAAGATATATTCTATATCTATTATTTTGAAGATTTGGTTAATAAAAAAAATATTAACCCAATTGGCTAGCCCTTTATAGGTGGGCCGAGGGAGGCGTCTCACACTAGGTGGCTAAGCCTAACCCTTAACCCAAGCCAAGGCTAGTCGATCATGGGTATGGGTACCCCGAAGGGTGCACAGGAGAGCTGGAGTGCTTGAGAGCACCACCGTGGGCGTGAGGCCATGGTGGAGCATAGGTAGGCCAAGGAATATGGGGGAGAAAGAGCCCGTGTATAAGGCTTAAATTTGAGTGTGATGTGATTTTTGACTTCAGTATCAGAGCCTCAGGCTTATAAGGAAGTGGTGTGCGTCTCCCCAATTCGATGTGGGAAGTAGTTTTTTGGGTGAAATGGGATTTGGGCCACTGGATCACGTCGCACATGATCAGGGCCGTCCATTTCAATCCAGGCCTTGAATCTCAATAGCCACAGTAATACCTCCTCATTTTTATAGGCCGCTTGATCAACAAGAGATCCAATCACGACCGTTTAGTCGATTTTAAAATCTCATTCCTTGACTCATCTATCTGATCTTATTCAAGTTCTAATCTCAACCATTCTTCTTTTTTTTAAACCCACATAATCCTTCTACCCATCCAATCAAAACTCATGTGATTTGAATCGTCCACTTCTTCCCCAGTTTCTCTTCCGCGTCCTTTTCCCTGTCATGCTAAAACCATTGGCCACCCACTGGTTATTCCTCATTTTTCTTCTTTATCTTCTCCTCCTTTGTGTATTCCACGATATTTTATTGTCTCACGACCTTGAATTCTACCCACTAGATCCTCCCCGATCCTCTTTATTTTTATTCTATTCTTCTCAGTTTACAATATTTTGTTTCGGTTTTAGTTTTCCACAGGCTTTATATATGCGAATGTATTATAATCACCATTTATTATTGAGCTATCTCTTTATGAAACATGGTGGGTTTTTTATCATGGTCATGTTTTTTCCTTTACTTGTATTTTATTTATGATACGTTATATATATGAAATATATGTACACCACCTATATGAACCCTTTAATTTTTACACCCAAATTTACTAGTTTTCTTCCTCTCGATATGCATAGATTTCCAGTCCATCCTTCTTGCACACCCAAAGTCAGGTTAGGGATCAACTTTTTATGTTTTCATTTTTGTAAAACTCTTTTATCCTTATGTATATACGGGTCCATATGTATATATATGTACCATTTCATATCACTTCTAAATCATAACTCATGTTGGATTTTCTAAATGTGTTTTGAGTACACAACACAAGAAAGAGGTAACATGCTTCAATTTTTATATGAGAACCCTTCTTATCTAATTTCTTTTCCTCACAGATATATGTATATGTATATAATTTCATTATAACCCATTTTATAATTTTTTTAAAAAGTAATTATACTCATATATATATATACAACAAAACATTTTGGGTTTATGAACAACGAAGAGCGATCATTCGTTTTTTATGTGCTGTTTTGAAAACACAAAACACATGCAAGAGGTCTAGTTTTTCATGTTTTCTATTTAAGTATACCCTTATTTACAATTATTGTATGTATGGTTATATAAATATACTACAACTTAGATTTAACAAAACCTATCCTTATTGAATTAAATAATGGTAATGAAGAACGCATCTATTGCAAGAATTTATTAAATCATGTTTTAGGTTATGCAGATCCCAAATACACAATTTATGTATAAATAAACATTTTTCCATAATTATCAAATCAACATGAATATATATATGTATTTCGAACATGATTTCTCAAGTAAATGGTATGATGGTTTTTATGTTCAATCACAAATATACATTCATTCATGAGCTCACATGTTTAAATATTTCTTTTATGAATGAAAACTTCACCGAAAATAATCCATACTTTGTATTCCAATTGTTTCATAAGAAATGCCTTTGGTCTTTTAAGTTTATGTTTTAATCTTATATAATACAATTAGCATTTCATGGATTAAATGAGTATCTCAATGTCAAAACATATCAACATTGTTTAGAAAAGGCCACATTCATAAGGTTTTAAATGAAAGAGTTGTTATTTCATGTGACAACCCATTATTTTATGTGTACTAATTCTTATTACTTATGAATGAGTGATGATTTAGTTCATGTACATGACTGTTTAATATGAATCCAAAAAGTGTAGTTCTTTTTACATGATCCATTCTAGTTATGAACATGTATGGAAAAAGGTATTATAGACTAAGAATGTATGTTTTATATGTAACATGATAACTATGAAGATGAGACTATGATAAGACAAATGCGGAATGTTTTGGACTTAAAAGGATGTGATGGGTGTGCTCAGAATTATACATTGCTCCAATGCATTGGGTAAAGTGATGAAGTATCATGAGTTAATTGAAATGATCCGTGAACATGATGCTTTCTTTGTTCACAACTATGTGTGGTAGTTAACTACAATTATGTTGGGTTTTTACCCGTATGGTCTTGGAATATGGCCTTGACAAAGTCCAGCATTATACAATTCCTCATTTTGGAATAGTAAATGATCAATGAAGGGATTGTGAATCCTTACCTATAAATATGTTATGATTATCAAATTTAAATCATAAGGCATAACCATGTATACAAATAATATGTTATAAAAAGGAAAGACATCTAATGGTAAAATACAGTGAATCTATTTTTATGCTCTAATAAATCCTGATATGAATTCATATAATCACAACAATGTTTTCCGAGTTGGATTGACTAAGTTATGAATTATGAACATCACATTTTCTTTCCCACACATGCGCACTCTGATTAATATTTTTGGTAGAAATTAGAACAATATTATATGAAAATGTTATTTTGGAAAAAGTTCTACATGTAACCTAAAAAAATATTGATGGTGTGCCTAGAAATGTAATATCTTCCACTTGAGGAAATGTTTTATATTTTCTTTTAAGGTGGATGTTTCTAAAAAATGAGGATTATCCTTTAAATATTTTAGAACCCCTTACTGGGAATTTTTATTCGCACCCTACATTTTAATTTATGTTTTATAGGTTTTTAGTAGTTTTGCCGAAGTTTTAGTACTCTTTGTGACGAAAGTTATTTGAGGCTTAGCCCTATTATGTTTTCAGAAGAAGGGCTTCAGCAACATCTGATTCTCCAAGAACCTAAACTGAGACAATCCTCTATATTGGGAAAAGATGTGAAAATGTTAATTTTTGTAAGCCTATTTTTATGAAAAAAATTGCACACCATGTTTCAGGCACCGATTTCAGACTTCTGGGGTTGTGGTCGTGACAGTTGGTATCAGAGGAAGAATTAGAAAAACTCTAGAAAATTAGTGAAACCCTAAATTACATAATTTCATCATACTATGAAAAACAATTATAAATAATTTATATGGATGATGAATCACACTAGGGACCATCGTAGTGGCCCCACAAAGGAATCTCGGAGGGCTGTCTATGTGGGGGAATCATGATAGAGATCAATATGAACCACAGTCAAAAGAATATACCTAGTGAGCAGACTCTGACTCAAAACAATTGTGAAAAAACTGTCAAAGACGCATGCATCCAGTGTTTTCATGTACCGTGTCAGAAAAATAAATATAGGGTCCCGGTGTATGGATACATAGGCCCTTGAACCAAAACTATACTCTTTAACCCGAATTCTGAACCTAAAACACCTAACACTATTTCTCAAAAAACAATTACAGTCTCATAGTTCATTTGGAAGAACCTACCTCCTTTGATACAAAATTGTCAGAACCTGTACACAACTTTTCATGATGTGTCTACCCAATTACTACCTTCCATGGGCCAGGTGATGGTGGCAAGAACCGATTAAAAATATACCAGAATGGGAAGTGATTTTACTTTAAACTTGTACACACACATAGCACAAACAAAAGATAGGTAAAAATTAATTAAACCAAAACTATCAAAGGACAACTACAATGAGTAAAATACAAACTAAATGTAAATGGGACAAGATAAAAACCAGAAAAATTAAAACTACAAACAAAGAAAGTACAAGGTCCCAGATAAGTCATCTGCTGAAAATCCCCACCTGATGGTAAAGTGTATAGTAGCTACCAGAAACTATAGAAGTATGTCCCACCTGGAAAATCTAACTAGACACCATCTGGTCCTAAGCCATCATGTCCTCCATCAATGCATCAATCATGTGCACAAGACACGACATGTGCGGGCTAAGCTAGTGAAGGGGTGAGTAAACAAATACTCCGTAGGGAACCCTATCCAAAAAAGGAATGACCCCAAAGTAGATCCACAAATGAAAACCCCAAAACCTAATCACAAAGCATGAAATATAAAAATATATAAAACTAAAGGTATATAAATTATGATTATCAGGGATAGAGATAAATCATCTTTTAATCTTGAGGGAATCATCCTCGACGAGTCACCGAGGTCTAATTGTCTGATGGACCATTAAGGTCTACTCCTCTGCTGAACCACCTAGGTCTCTCATCTGGCGGACCACTGGGGTCAATCGTCTGGAGGACCACATTGGTCTCTCGTTTGGCCGACCACTAAGGTCGCTCATCTTGCGGACCACTAAGGTCGCTAATCTAGCTAACCACTGAGGCCACTTGCCTAGATGACAATTATGGTTTCTCCTCTATTAACCACTAAGGTAATCTTTCCATATCCTTCAGATCACAGCCAGTCATGGGATCCCCTCCCTCTATTGTGCCTAATTTCGATGGAATCTACTTCTGAATCCATTGGCCATAAATCTATTATCACAGAATTGCACATAGAGTATTCCCAATGGAAAAACTCATTGTGAGGGTCCCAAAGCTGCAGATGGCGTGTTAATTGGATGCCCCGTTCTTAGAGATATTGTAATTTTAGTAAATAGGGTCTGATTGTATTTGGATGAAGTCCGACTCGGTCAGAACGAACAGACAAACCCAACAAGTGGGTCCCGCATGACCCAACCCATTTCAGCTGACCCAACCCATTCTAGTTGGGTATTGGCCGACCCAGTCCAGCCTGGTCTAGTGGCCAGGCCCATGGTACATACTTGGCTAGCCTGGTTTGGCCAAAGGTCTAGCCCACTGGGTCCCCCAATAACCCAGTTTTGTCTGACTGGTCCCACGCTGGTGGTCCAGTTCTGTCTGCAGCCTAGGCCGCTATGCGGTCCGGCTCGCACCCCCTTCCCTGCAAGAATGGAGAGCTGGTTTTCCTCCGCTCGGAAGCCCGTTGGGCATCCAGTTTTCCCTATATAGTGTCCCGAATGGATAGTGTGACACCTATACTCCATGGTCCAAGTTGGTGGGTCAGTACTCCAATGTAACAAGAGGTGGTCGACCACCTCCTTCGGAACACGGTCTCGCTGGGACCACATGTCATGCATGCCACGGACCACGTGCGTGGTTCTCCCATCAAATGTTGTTCCCGAAAGGAAACTCCCATCCACACCGTCGTGGCCCAGTGCACTGTCGGATCATGTCGTCTCCCGCGAGTTGCTGCCACTATGGATTTTTTCCGCCATTGTAATGATGGTGTCTTCCATTGGCCACAAGGTCTGCTCCAGTGGTCTGATTCTCGATCCGTTCACACCTTTGAACATCTCGGGTTACCTCCTTCTCTACTACATCCTAGAGGTCACCTTGTTTTCGGTTCAGGGGTTTTATCATGAAGAACACATGAACTACCAAATAGAAGTAACTGGTCTATGTTCGTGTCATCTTGGATTTGATTCTGTTAGTTGAAATGCAAAGAATATTCAAAAAATCAGTAAGATTTTTAATCATGTCCTATACCCAAAAATATTATTCCACAACCCCACAAATAAAATTCCTTGGAGGATTAACTTGTTAGTGAGTTGATATGAATTCGTCATTTAAAGGGGTGAACGAGGGGAAACAATTTACTAATAATATAATTCTCTAACTGGTTGGAGTTCAATCGTGGGATGAATACCTCGCATAAGTCGATCCATCTGCTAAGGTCCTCAGTCCATCATCATGGAAGAGATCTCTCAAAGATGTGGGGGAAGTGCTTAATGTCATTTTCAATCAACTCTCATCATTCACTATTCATCAATAATGATCCTCCGAATATCTAAATCGTTTCCCCCCACAATGATACACCCTCTAATTAAAACATTAATGGATGGAACACCATTCCATTACAACTACATTACCACATTGTTTCACTTATTCATTAAGTGGTTTCACTAATGAGATTCATGGTTGCCTCCTCACTGCACCATAGTGTTGACGTGCCACATCATAATGATGATCGAAACAAATAAAATAATCCTTTATGTATTTTTATTTTTTTCATCTTAAAATTCCTAAAAAATTAACATTCACCCTCAAACCATGCCGGACAAGGTTAATCTCTTCCTAATGAAAGCATTACCTCATGATCTTAATGGTACTCTCATATTTACAATCAATGTTACCATTTAGGAGTTATAATTGTTTGAAACTAATATAAATTTTACCCTATTATTTTATTTACGGCCAAAAACTAACTTCCTTTTTTGTACCGTGCTAGCTAATGCTAGGAAATTTATATGAAAATCTTGATGCTTTGAGTTCAAAAGAGCCCTGATATTTTTTCTATGGTAACCTATTTAAAATTTTTAAAAACCTCCTCACAAGATTATTTAATGAAATTCAAAAGTTCAAAAATAATTTCCAGCCAATCTAGGCCTCAGAAATTTGTCCTGTCATAGAGACTAGCCTAAAAAGTCACATTTTCTTTTCAAAAAATATACATGGAATTTCTGGTGTATTAAATTTATAGTTGACACCCCTTGTGTAGAATAACATGACCCCGAATCATGAGCTATCAATATTCATCTTCATCTAAATTATTTTGAGACACAACCATATGGGTGATTATCTTATCATCCATTCTAATAAATTTGTCATCTTCATCATGTCCTAGAATGATATCAAATTGATATAGAGGAGGATCAAAATTTTCTTCTAGTATTATGACCTAATCATATTATATAAAACTTATAATGAGAATATTTTTGTAGATTCTGTCAACATGAAATTTTATTCATAGTTGTCGATCGAGGTGACAATTCAGCTAGCATCGTTGTAGTTTTCCATAGTGGATGAGGATTGTGGGGGCATATATATATATATTCTATTTTTGGTACCCCCACCCACTATTACTACATTATAGGGTTCCTCATCTAAAATATACTAATTGGGAGACATTACTTTCTCAAATATCAAACAGAAATTCGCAAAATGAATTTGTTTTATGGTGGGGAAGCATGTGAACCTTTTTAGAGGATGGATGATGGTACCTATGATGTTTCATGAAGAGGTTTTGATATATTTTTATATTTCAACTATGGAAATACATCTATATGTTGTAAATATGTACTATTATATTTGATATCCATTTTATATCTAGGGGAGAAGGGTGTGTAGTATACTTTTACAATCAATGCCTCACATGAAAATAAGTCATGGTTGAGCACAATGTTCCAATAGGTTTAGCTCAAAACCATGAGGGTACAGTGTGAATGTATGATGGTATATAATTGGATATCATAGTAATGTATCAAAATAATTCTATAATATTTGATAACATCTTTGTGATAATAGACTGATTCCTCAAGATGAATAACATCCTAGCTATCTGATAAAAATGTTTTGTTGATAGTGAGGGATACCATTACATGAATGATATATTATAACATCATGGGGTAACATCAACTATCATTTCATAACCTGATTCTCTCTTAATGTTCGGATTACTGACTGGATACTATAAAGACTTTTGGAATCAATTGCATTTGAGCATGGTATTTCATCCCCACATTAGCAGTCTAACTATCTAGACCATTCAGGTTCTATAAGACATTCTGCAACATATCACATTGTACTTTTTTCATAGTTGGAAGTATAACCCACCCTTTGTGGATTTTATGTAAAAAAACAAATTCCATTCCACCATAGGCACAGAACTATTAGAGTCCTTGTGTAGAATACCAAGATCCTCAACACTATGTTTGATATATCTCGGTGAGGCAATTCTTATGGGCCAAAACATGGTGTTAAATTTTACAGTAAAGGTGAAAGTAATTCATCAGAAGATGATGGCAGCCTAGAGGCATCATAAGTCCTTTTTGGAGCGATGATAATGTCCAATAGAGTTTGAGTTTGGAGAAGTTGTTTTTATGAAGGTCTCCCATTCTAGAATATAAAGATTTGGATATGGAGGGAATATATATTTGAGGTTCGTGAACCCCTTCCAAATACTACATTGGGATGTTGGGGTGGCATAACACTGATCACAACTACAACTATTAGATTGAGTAAATGAAATTACCCACAATATTTCATTGAGGAGGTATGTGCCTGATACATCATATGTTATCAACTGGGGAAATATTGACATCAAGGATAGTTCTTCCTTTATAGTGTACATAGTTGAGATCAAGGATAAAAAAGAGTTGATGCTCCATAGGAGAGAAGTTTCCATGGTTCAAGTATAGTGGTATCACATGGATCTTCAACAGATCACCTACGAGAAGGATACCTAGAAGAATTCATAATACCATCATCACTTTGAGCATGAATTTTTCTTTTATTGAAAAAATGTTCTATGTTTGGTAGAATGAAATAAAGAAAAATTTTCCTTTTACGATGTTTAAATATATTAAGGACACTTTTTGAAGCCATGTGTTGAGGGTACACGATATTGTGATGCCTTGAGTGGCATGATATTATTATTAAATTAATACTAAACACATTAATATCAACACATAATTTTTTCATGAAAAAGTGAAATAAATCCTAAATATGTTATTAGATGAGAGATTTAAGGATGCCTTTGACATCAAAATACTATTTTTACCATAGGTGAAACATAGTAAATTTTGCGTATGGTTTTTGGATTGATCAAAACATTGTAATAGATAAATAAGTAAATAAAATATATTTATTTTATTATTTAATAAAAATACTAATATAATTATAACTGATAAATACATGGTTATATTGAATACACAAGTCTAGTCTCATAACATTGTGATTGAGAGAGTATCCATTAAAGAAGATATTGGAAAATCAAAATTTTTTGAGGATCATGATTGATTTCAAGAGGATTTTTCTAACCCATATTGTTTTTGGATATCACCAATGATGAAAACTATTTAATGTTATTTTCTATTGATCAATCCTAACCTAAGGTATGGTGTTTCTTCAATTAGTTTATTTTCCCATTTTATTATCCAAATATGAACATGAATTACATCCACCCCCAAAATTGATTCAAGATTCATTAATGTTTTCATGATCAGGTTAATCATTATAGGGTTTGGGGAGTGGATATAATTTTTTATTTTCTCTCTCCATTAATCATTATAACATCAATGAATTGTGGTCAACCGGATCTAAGTATGGGGTTTTCTCCACTGTTTAATTTCAATGGATTTCTTCCTAATTTATTAACACATCCACCACTGTGAATTTGTTTGGCTAGTAGTTCAACCAATACCATATATTCTATCATTTCCCAAGTGTCTTCCACACAAAAAACACAATACCTTAGATTAGTGTTCACAACCGAGGGCGTGATCAAATATTGATGACCCTAGTGGATGATAAGTGGTAAATTAAGATCGTATTAATGTTTCCCTATTTTATATTTTGGAATAATGTGATGGAGTGATGTGATGATAGAGGTTTTTATTAGGTTTATGGTTTGAATCTTTACAATGGTGATAGATATGTTCTGAATTAGGGAGATAAGAGTCTATTTAATATTTTGGTGGTCTTTTGATTGTGGCAACAACTTGGAGGGAATCACATGACCACATTAAAAATTTCATAAAATTACCAGCCACCCCGCATTTAGTTCAAAGAACACATGTCATGTAGTTACACTTATGTGTGGACAGATTTCACACAAATAGAAAAATATAACACATCATGTTACATGTTTAACACATCATGTGACATAGTGATGGTGACTTAGAGTGTATCCTAGATTGTACAGAGACAGAAACGTGTCCATGAACTTGAGAACGAGTAGTGTACCTGGAAATGATCCAGAACATAGGCATGACTAGTTACATGGGCCTGAAAAGTACACGAGCATGGAAAGATACACACATGAATGGGTAGATGTATTATACATGGTTCTCACCGACCTATACACATCGAGTACCTTGAGAGGGGAACTCATGTATTTTTGGAATTAAATATAATGTTAAGTGGAGAGACATGGGAATATCCATCAGTATAAAAAATGTTGTATATCACATATAAGAAATGTTTATATTTCCAATGTATGTTGAATCCATTTATCTATTCAGTTTAGATAAGTATCGATTGAGTGTGTTCAGTTGGTCCATACATATGAGGGTAAAATGTGACATTATGTTCTTATCATAGTATTATGATCCCACCAAGGGGTTAGACTTGGATTTTGTTTTCATTAATCTCTCTTTGAGTCTTTAGGAGGGATCCTCTATATTATAATCTTTCTATGTGGGTTTTGAGGAATCATCAGGATAAGTATACATGGGTATGTGATCCCCTACATAATGAGTTGTTTTAGATATTTTTTTTCCAACAAGATCTTTTTATGTGATACCAAATCATTTTATCGGGATCCTATATATCTGGTGAGCACTTATATAGTGATGAAAAACAAGAATGACTTCACATATGAGTGTCATTATTGATAGAATGTATCGTTGAGAGAAGTTTCCTAGATCACTACTGGAATGGGAGGTTTTCACCATGCTTTTGGACACCCTTTATGAACAGTTCTAGGGAACCGTTAGTAAAGGGTACCCCTTTTCCAATGGTTTCCTTAAACTGTTGGTAAAGGGGTGTTCAACCCACCCTTTCCTAATGGTTCTAGTGAACTATTCGGAAAGGGTCCCTTGGACACCCCTTTACCAACAGTTTTTAAAAACTTTTGGTAAAGTTTTACCCAAAATACAATTGGCCACTCCTCTCCCCCATTCGTGGGACAGAACCCAAAATGTGCAGCGCTTCACTCGCGACTTCCCCCATCTGAACCACTAAAACTTAATTCAAATCATCTCAAATTAGGTATTTTCATCTTTATGCACACAAAATATTTATGTTCTACCTTGTTTTTATTGTTATTCATCTAATATTTTAGTTTTAAGTTTTGATATTTATGTGTATATCATTTTTTTGTGTTTTGATTTAATCCAGACTTTCTCTATTCCAATCCATTTAATTAATTAAATCCTTAACCATCCATAAAAGAAGAAACATCTCAAATTCATTGCGGTTGGATTCCAGATTTTCTAAGTATGTGTTTTTATGATTTTTCTTCATATTGTATTTAATTGTTACATGGGAATTTATTTATATGTGTTTATTAATTTTTTCAATGTTTCAATGAATTTTTTCCTTAAAATACCTTGTGAAATATTATTTAACCCTATTCTCAATGAATTGAAATAGATTTCGAAAGATATTTCAGAAATGATTTAATCTTGAAGAGAGTGTTTTATTAAAATGAAATTTATTTTAATAAGGCTTGTGTAATGTAATCTGTTATAGTACACTTGTTATGTGAATATGTTTGGTATTTAGTAACACATGAGATAATTGGTGTGTGGGAATGTGTTGTGAAATAGATTCCATGATTGGTTGAATATTATATTTACATTTTGAGCCTATTAATGAGTTGTTTTAAAGCTATTTTGAGATATTTACCTTATGTTAATTGGTGAAAACTGGGATCTGTAGAGGTGGTTGATGATTAATACATATAATTACTGCTAAACATGTGGATAAACAATGCATAGTAGTGAATTCTTGAAATGTTTGATGTTTTTAGTCCTTTGTTATTTGGATTTTCTTTTAATGCTAATGTTTCTTATTAATACCTATGACGGGAATTTATTTTAGTTTCTAAATCTGGTGAGACTCCCCCACTATGCACAGTGTATGAAACCTCTACCCTTATCTAATAATTCAGTTTACATAGCCTATAGAACCTCTACCCTCATTTAATCAGTGAACTCAATTCATTAATCCAAGACTTCATTCGCACTAGAATGTAAGGAATTGAATGATGTAAACCCATCCTTACAAGATTTATTACCTTATATAGTGTCCAACATATGGAATACAAGATTTTGAATTCATT
Organism: Viscum album; assembly: GCA_963277665.1. Classification (NCBI taxonomy): domain Eukaryota; kingdom Viridiplantae; phylum Streptophyta; class Magnoliopsida; order Santalales; family Viscaceae; genus Viscum; species Viscum album. The sequence continues at coordinate 1,572,620,334 of OY728126.1, forward strand.
AGTTAACAAGGCTCATATATTCCATTTCCCCCAAGATGAATGTACTAATATAACTTTATGGTCAATTAAATATTGTTCTCATTGTACATTGTATATTATGTGTCCTTGGAGAATACTCACTTTTATGATGGTGGGGTGATTTTCACTAGCCATGTTGGCATGTGTAGACATCCATAAAAATGTTATATAAGTCACAAGTTTAATTCAATAATATTCTTATCATTGTCATAATTTATTATTAATCTCAAATTTAAAAATAAATGTTTTTGTCTATACTTTATGAAATTAAATCTTTTTACAAGCCATGAACAACAAATTAGTTTAGAAGCCTAAAATTTATTCACCCATGGGGTGTGCTTGACTTGAGGAAGTAATTGGGTAATGAAAGGTATGGCCATAGAGGTGCCAATAATGAGTTATTGAACATGATTTAATGATTTGGGATGCCTATAACACATAATGGGACCTGAGGCATGTGCCTCTTATAGACCTAATGAAAATGAATATAAATAAATTTTAATTTACTTTATGAGTACTTGTTCTTTATATTATTTCAATAGATCACTACATCGACTAGAAACTTCTTCTTTTATCGTTTACATAAATGTATTTTCTATTAAAGTTTAATCCTATTGAATTGTTTATTACAAAATTACTTATATAAATTATTTTTACAGAATGGAAAGAAGTTGGATGTATGAAACTGACCGGATATCAAGTGATTTTCAAAATAATTTGGAGAGCTTTATAGATTTGGCATTTCAAAATTCATCAGATAGTGGTCGCATACATTGCCCATGTTCCAATTGTGTTGGTAGACCTTGGTTGAGATGTGAATAAGTTAGTAACCACATTACCAAATATGTTATTCAATCATACTACTTTATTTGGTTTCATAATAGATAGAAAATGAATTCTCAAATTGGTGATGATCGAAATGAAAGGACTGGAATAGAGAATTTGTTAGATGATCGGTTTCCGTTTATTTGTCATAATGAAAAATAAAGGATTTCAACTCAAGAAGACTTAGATATGAGGAAATATGATGCATATAGTGAAATTGATGATATTCATTGGGTGAAAAAATTGAATGATGCTTCCACGACTCCAGTATATCGATAATGCGATAAAATGAAAAAAGCTGGAATTTTTAATCATATTGTTTCATGGAAAAACTATGTATAGGATTTATAATATAGCAATCGATTACATTCTTACCCTCTTGAAGGATTTATTTCAAGATGATGCAGATATTCCCTCAAACGACTATATGGCAAGAAAGTTATTTGAGTAACTTGGATTTTCATGAAACAAAATTTAGGCTTGCCCGAAAGATTGCAGTTTATTCTGGGAGTAGACCGTTGAATGAAATGATTGTATAAAATGTGGCACATCCTGCTGGATGTCAAAATCTGATGGAACACCATCACGCATTCCACAGAAAGTAATGTGGCACTTTCCATTGATCCCCAGACTCGAGAATATTTTTATGTCTGATGACATATCAATAAAAATGAGATGGCATGATACCGAGAGAAAGAAGACTAATGATGAGTTGGTTCATCCTGCAGATGGATTTGCATGGCATAGATTTGATGCTCGACATCCTGATTTAGCAGGTGTAATGTGAGGCAGGTTCTTTCCTGTGACAGTTTTAATCCGTTTGGGAAGATTCTTACTTCGCACAGCACATGGCCAGTTTTATACACATTTATAATCTTCCCCCATGGTTGTGTATAAAAAAACCTTTCACTTTCATGAGTATACTCATATCTGGTCCTTCTGATCCCGACATTGATATTGATGTATACATGCAACCTTTAATAAAAGAGTTGAATCTTCTTTGGGATGTGTGTTTTCTCACATACGATTCATGTTCATATGACATATTTCAGATGCGTGGTGTGCTTATGTGGACGATCAATTATTTTTCGGCTTATGAAATGATTTCTGGATGGGGCATGAAGGGAAAAATGTCGTGTCCAGTTTGTTTGATGAATACACATTCCAGAAGACTGAAACATCGATGCAGTTTCAGTTTAATGGGACATCGACAATTCTTGCCAAAGGATCATTCATATAGAAGGAATTGTCAAAGATTTAACAATACCATAGAGACCGATGATCAACCTCAGCGTACGTCTGGAACTAATGTGCTTAATGAATTGAAAGATTTCAGTTTTTCATTCCGGGATGAGTCAATTGAAATCAACAAAGAAAAAGAATATTTCCACTGAAACCTAGTACAATTGGAGAAAGAGGAGTAGATTTTTTGATTTTCCTTATTGGTCAACCAATTTTTTAAATCATTTCTTAGACTTAATGCATATTTAAAAGCATATATATAATATGTGGATTTCGGTTCTTCTAAATGTCAAGGGGAAGATAAAAGATGATTTATGATCTCAGCGTGACTTGGTTGATTGGGGCATCAGACCAGAATTAAATCATGTGAGTATTAGTGAAAATAAATGGAAACTTCCATGTTCTTCTTATGTGATGAAACCTATAGAAGAAAACAATTTTTGGAAGTATAAGAGACTATTAGAGTTCCTAATGACTATTCAAGCAACATATCTAAACGGGTCAACAGAAGAGAGTTAAAGCTAAAATCTTTGAAGAATCATGATTATCACGCTCTAATGAATGAGTTGCTTCCAATAGTAATCTGTCATTTTTTGTCCAATAATGTAAGGGTGAATATTATTCGGTTGTGCCATTTGTTTAGATTCCCCATTAATTTTCTGTGTGTTGGAGAAAATATTTCCTCCATCATTTTTCTCATGAATGTTGCATCTGACTGTCCATATTCCCATAGAAATACTTCTAGATGGACCTGTTTCTTTTCATTGGATGTATCCAACTGAAAGAAATATGTACACATTAATGTCATATGTCCAAAATAGGAATCAATCCTAATGTTCTATCGTGAACGGTTACTTGGCTCAAGATTGTATGAATTTAAGCTCAATGTATTTTTCTGATCTTACTAAATGAATGAACATACCAATGAGAAATGTAAAAGAACATTATGAGGAAATTGAACCCATTTTTCCATCACTTCCTCAATCAGGTGGAACTCCTGGATCATATACATTGAAGATATTCAGCCATGAAGAGTGGTAGATGGCACATCACATAGTTTTGTTCAACTTTGATTTGTTCGATAACAATATCAGGTAAATAAATTGAATATATATATCGTACATATATATCAGTTAAAATATTCATATTTTTATCTACAGGGAATATAAAATAATGATAAATATAAACCATTGTTATTTATCTTTGAGAATGAGAGAGACTTTTCATAGCAAGGAGTTTTCTGTTTCGTTAAAATTGAAGGTAAAAATATTACTGTTTAAAATAATTATATCAATATTTAATAAAGTTTAATAGTCATTTATATTTCAGGTATTTAGTTTTTCTGCTGACTCTGTCTTTAAGGAAACAAGTGCTTTGGATTTTGGTCCTAACACCGTGGTTCGTGACTGGATATCAATTGTTATCAATGGGTACCAATTTATTGTCACTAAACGAGCAAAAAACATGATAAAAAAACATGATGGTGTTATGGTTACTACCACAACATATTGTCATGCTTTTGCATCAGATAGTAGACTGCGATTTGAAAATGTGGGTTATTATGGAGTCGTTGAGAAAATAATAATATTGGATTATTACTCTCATGGACGAGTCACAATGATGAAATTCCATTGGTTTGATTCGATGATGATACATGGAACATTTATTGACGATTGTGGATTTAGAGTAATTAATATGACTCACACTCTTGCTACCAATGAACCATATGTGTTGGCATCAATGGATAAACATGTTTTTTAAGTAAAAGGCCAACTTCGACTTGAATTTTGGTGTCATAGTTGAAGTAATTCCAAGAAATATTTTTGATGATGGTGATGATGGAATTTACATTGTCCCTAGTGACATTAGAACCAATCCATTTATTTATTTTTATGACACTAATAGCTCAATTGTCAGAGTTGATTGTGAACCTGAAGTTGTGGTTGAAAATATATAGAATCATTTATCCATGTTCTCAAGTATTATGGTTTACCACGAGTTGGGTTGTTAAGGTTGGTAATATTCAAATTTATTTAGTATTGATCAAAAATATTTTTTAGTAGACATGACCATTATGTGAATTTTCAATGTTTACTGGTTGCAGTTTTATTTGAATTGAATTTTCTAATTTGGAATTGAACCATATTCAAACCTAGTCAAACAATATTTCTAACTTAGTGAACATTACAACTTGAATGATTTATTAAATCCATTCAATATCTTCTAATAAAATTCATTGCTAAATTACCAATGAATCCCCATATTCCCTCATATATTTAGTTATTTGGGTTACACATTAGTTTCCTTTTTCTAATTAATTACATTTTTTCCAAAAGCAGGAAATGTTGCCAATTGAAGAGAGACGAAGGAAAAAAATGATGGAGAACAATCGTCGAATGAAAGAGATGGGATTTCCACCATTAGTACCGGTAGTGAGTTCATTATTTCAAATATATATATTTAAATAATAAATAATGTCATGTGATTAATATTTTTTATACATTTTTTGTAGGATCAACCTATACGTCGACATTTATTTGACGAGGATCCTACTACTGGTCCTAGTACTCAGTCTGGTGGTATGTGGAGGGTTCGTACCAGAGGTGGACGAGCAGCATCGCGTACCTGACTAGATGCTTCCCCTCCCACTGTCATGTCATCCTTCCCACATTCTGATCCCGGTGTGTCATTAGGGACCCACGATATATTTAGGCCTCCCATGTTTTCACGACCTTTTGCATCTTCTAGCCCATCTTTTTCGTATCACATGATGATTTCCTCTCCCCAACCAAAATCCGGTCATATAGTTGTCCCATATTCTTTTCCTTCTACTTCTGTCTCTCTGATCCTCTATATTCCATCGTCTTCAATTCATGTTCCACCATAGGGTGTTCGATCAGTTTCTATGGATCCAGTGGTGCTCAATGATCAGACTGGCACATGTATATTTATAGAACCCTAAATAAAATTATACCAACATTTATTTTCATTAAATCATGTTTTGATAAAATAGTATTTTTCATGGAAGATAAATATACTGACAAGAGGCAGGGGCGGGGATGTACACGCATGCGTGCAGTGTGGAACCGCCGTACATTGGTAAGGGTGAATTACAATGAAGACAACCAAATGGTAGAGAAAACATGGAAGCAATTGTAGAGGTTTTTGGTGATGCTTTCCAAATACTCCGACATCATTCTCGTCAGCACGCTATCATGGAGACAGTTGCCACATGAGGTCAAGGATAGAGCTTGGATAGAGATAAGAGAAAAAAATCTTTTGTATTTAATGCCATGAATTATTTCTGTATTTATATGATTTAATATTTTTTTGTCACCTTCGATTTAATTTTCCCAATGGTGAGGGTGCACGATCGGCACGTCTGTAGGATTTAGGTGAGCATTGGAGATCCATCAAGATTTATTTGTATATTGTCTAGCGTGATAGAGTTGGCACCGAGTTAGAGGTGGCACTAGTCGTGGATGTTTGTCCTATAGAGCAGTATCAGCAGATGATTACCCATTGGACGACTACTCAGTTTAATGTATTAATCACATTTGAGGTATTTAAATAATAAATTTCATGTTTTTTATTAATATTATCCATTTAATTATTGAATTTTATTTAGGAATCATCGGGGAAAAATAAAAAAAACATTGATGCAAAAAAATACCTCCACACACTAGGACGTACTACAATGCCAGATCATTAGAAGAAGATGGTATGAAATTTTTTTATAAGTTTTATTTATGACTTACAGTTTCATTTGTTTCCTCAATTATTTAATCGTTTGCTAATGTTTTCATATAACTTTAGTTTTTAATGTCATTTTATAGGCAACAACAGAATATTGAAGGATGTGTGCCTCGATCAAAACTATTTTTCTTGAGTAGACGGAAAAAGGGTGGAAGTGCGGTCAACGAACCGACTTTGCAGCAGATTGTAAGTTTTAATATGTTGATTTTATATTTTAATATATATTTTTTAACTTAATAATATATTTATATTTGTAATAGGCTACTTTAGAGGCCCTCGATGCCCAAGAACCAGAAAATTTTAGGCCAACTGATCACTTACATCATGTGTTGGGAGAGGAGCAATCTGGTAGAGTACCCTACCGACCAAGGATTACCCCGAAGAATTATTGGTCCTCCTTAGGTTTGAGTTGTAGTGCCACAGAGCTGCAGAAAGTTAGGGAATAGACAGAACAGGCTAACAAAAGGGCTATAGAGGTGGAAAAACAGTCTACTAGGGAAAAAAGTGCATTTATGAAATTTATTGATGTTTTACGACCAACACTTCCACCAGAGGCCAGCCCAAATTTTGATGAATATATGTCATCGATGAGTTCTACTTATGGTGCACCAGGTGACAGTTCTAGTGGTGGTCAAGATTATTTCCAACTTGACGATGATGATGGCAAGGAGTTTGATGCCGAAGAGGAGGGAGAGGCCGAGGAGGAGGGCGAGGCGGAGGGTGAGGGCGAGGAGGAGGGCGAGGATGATGATGGGGATGATGACAAGGGTGATGATGATGGTGATGATGGTGATGGTGATGTGGGAAAATTGATCTGTTACATTTTTTTAATAATATTACTGAGATTTGATGTTTAATATATTCTATTTGTTTGTTTTATCTAGACCTGTAGTATAGTATTGGAGTTGATTTATTTTTATATATTTTTTGTTTTCATGGATGTTGATGTATTTTAGTGGTTTCGGTATATCGTGAGCATGTTTATAGAGTTTTGTGTGTTTGGGAACACCCTGGACAGCCCCCTCCTTCATGGACCCTCGACAACCCCCCCACCATCCTCCATGGACCCCTGGACAGCCCCCCGGACAGCCCCCCCACCTCCTACTTGGTCTTCGGATAACCCCCCAAACACCCCCCAGACAGCCCCCCCAGACGGCCCACTAGACAGACCCCCGGACAACCACTCCACCCTCCTCCATGGACCCTAGACTACCCCCCAGACAGCCCCCCGGACAGCCCCCCTACCCTCCTTCTCGGACCCCGAACATCCCCTCGAACACCCCCCATACAGCCCCCAAGTCAGCCCCCTTCCCCCACATCCCCCACCCTCCTCCTTGGTCCACAGACAGCCCCCCAGACACCCCTCGGACAGCCCCCTGGACAGCCCCCCACCCTCCTCCCTGGACCCCAGACAACCCCCCCCCCCCCCCCCGACAGCCCCCCAGACATCCCCCCCCCACCCTCCTCCCTGGACCCCCAGACAGCCCCCGCCCTCCTTGATTTCACATTCCATTTCATTATTTATCTGATCATGAAAGGTTATTTAGGATTAATACATTTTTGTGTTTCGTGAATTATATGAATGTCTGGGTAAGCTTATTAGCTCATGCTCATCAATTTCATGTGATGATACGCTTTAATTTGAATATAAATCCTTATTTTACATTCGCCATGTTATGTGAATTATGCCATGTTTGATTTGGTTTACTTGGAAATTGTTAGGATAAAACATGGGTTACATGTTGAGGACTCATGGATGGACTCGTCATGCTCAGGGAATTTAGACATGAAATTTCAGGATGTATGCTTTGGTTTCTAGGTGAGGGATACCAGGATTTTTTCTATTACTCATGAGTGATATTGGTTCCTTGATAATAAACCGAGGACATGTCTGTTTTGCAAGATGGTAATACCATGTCTCAGGTGTGTCCTACCTCACTCAAAATGTCTCAGGTTTATTTGAAATAGACAACATTTTATGTGAAAATAACAACTGGCATACAGAAAACCGACCAAACACATTCGGATTGTGTTTATACTTTAGTAAAATGACCCATGGGTCATTTTGGACATGTACGAGTCGACCCCGTCTAAATATGAGGAGCGGTGTGGCCGGTAGCACTCTAACTGTGTCTCTTTTGATTAAAATGGATGGGATTTTAAGTGAAATGAACAACTGACATATGGAAAGCCCACCAAACACATTCAGATTCTGTTGATACTTTATCACAATGATCCATGGGTCATATGTGACATGTACGAGTCAAGCCCATCTCAATCTGAGGCGTTGTGTGGATAGCACCATTCAAAGTGTCTCACTTTTGTTTGAAGTGAATAACATTTTAAGTGAAAAGTACAAATGACATACGGAAAACTGACCTAATGCATTCTTATTATGTTGATACTTTAGGAAAATGATCCTTGGGTCATTTGTGACGTTTACTAGTCAACATCGCCTCAATCCGAGGCCCGGTGTGGCCAGAACCACCCAAAGTGTCTCAGGTTTATTTGAAATGGACAACATTTTAAGTTTAAATAATAACTAGCATACAGAAAACAAACCAAACACATTATTATTCTGTTGATACATTATAAAAACTATCCATGGGTCATATGTGATGTGTATGTGTCAAACACACCTCAACCCAAGTCATCGTGTGGCCAACACCACCCAAAGTGTCTCTTGTGTTTAAAATGGAAAACATTTTATGTAAATACAGAAAACTGACCAAACATATTCTGATTTTTTTGTCTCTTTAGGAGAATGATCCATGGGTCATATGTGATTTGTATGATTCAACCTTTCCTCAATCCGAGGCGCGGTGTGGCTGACACCATTCGAAGTGTCTCACTTTTGTTTGAAATGTATAATATTTTAAGTGAAAAGTACAGCGGGCATATAGAAAACTAACCAAACGCATTCAGATTGTGTTGATACTTTAGGATAATGATCCTTAGGTCATTTTGATGTGTATGAGTCAACTCTGTCTAAATCCGAGGCGCGTTGTGGCCAGTAGCACTCTAATTGTGTCTCTTTTGTTTAGAATGGATGGGCTTTTATGTGAAAAGAAAAACCGATATACAAAAAACCAACCCAACACATTCGGATTCTATTGATAACATATCACAGAAATCCATGGGTCATATGTGATGTGTTCGAGTCAACCCCATCTCAATCCGAGGTGCGGTGTGGCCAGCACCATTCGATGTGTCTCACTTTTGTTTGAAATGTATAATATTTTAAGTGAAAAGTACAACTGACATACAGAAAACCAACCAAACACATTTGGTTTGTGTTGGTACATTAGTTCAATGATCCTTGGGTCAATTGTGACATGTAATAGTCAACCCCGCCTCACTATGAGGCCCGGTGTGGCCGGAACCACTCAAAGTGTCTCAGGTTTATTTGAAATGACAACATTTTAAGTAAAAATAACAACTACCATACGGAATACTGAAAAAACACATTCGGATTGTGTTGATACTTTAGAAAAATGATCCATGGGTCATATGTGTGAACCCCGCCTCAATATGAGGCACGATGTTTCCGGAACCACTCAATGTGTCTTTCATTGGTTTAAAATGATCTTCATTTTAAGTGAAAACAACAACTGACATATGGAAAACCGACCAAACGGATTCGGAATGAGTTTATGATTTAGGAAAACGTTCCATGTGTCATTTTTTACGTGCACGAGTCAAACCCGTCTCAATCCAAGAAGCGGTGTGGCCGGAACCACTCAAAGTGTCTCTTTTTAGTTTAAAGTGTACTTCATATTAAGTGAAAACAACAACTAACATACGGAAAACTGACCAAAAGCATTATTATTCTCTTTAAACCTTAGGAAAACATTCCACGATTCATTTTTGGTGTGTAAAAGTCAATCGTGCTTCCATACGAGGTCCGGTGTGGCTGGTACAACCCAAAGAGTCTCAGGTTTATTTTAAATGGATAACATTTGAAGCACATATAGAAAACCAACCAAACGGATTCTGATTATGTTGATACTTTAGAAAAATGATACATGGGTCATATGTGATGTGTACGAGTCATCCCCGCCTAAATCCAAGGTGTAGTGTGGCCGGAACCACTCAAAGTGTCTCTCTTTTGTTTAAAATGGACATAATTTTAAGTAAAAACACCAACTGACATACAGAAAACCGACCAAACACATTCGAAATGTGTTTTTTCTTTCGGAAAATGATCCATGAGTCATATGTGACAAGGAAGACTGAACCCCGACTCAATCCAAGACGTGGTGTGGCCGGAACCACTCAAAGTGTCTCTCTTTAGTTTAAAATGGACTTCATGTTAAGTGAAAATTGCAACTGACATACGGAAAACTGATCGAACGCATTCAGATTATATTGAAAATTTAGGACAACTATTAATGGGTAATATGTAATGTGTACGAGTAAATCACGCCTCAATTTGAGTTGCAGTGTGGCCAGCACCACCCAAAGTGTCTCTTATATTTAAAATGGACAACATTTTCTGTACATAAGGATAACAAATCAAACAGATTCTAATTGAGTTTATACATTATAAAAATGATCTAGGGGTCATATGTGACATGTACGAGTCAACCTCGCCTCAATCCGAGGAGCGGTGTGGCTGGAACCACTCATCGTGTCTCTCTTTTGTTTAAAGTGGACTTAATTTAAATTGAAAACAACAACTAACAAAGGTAAAACTAACAAAACACATTTGGAATGTGCTGTTTCATTAGTAAAATGATCCATGAGTCATGTGTGGTGTTTATGAGTCAACCCCACATCAATCCGAGACCTGGTGTGGCCGGCACCATTCGAAGTGTCTCAATTTTGTTTGAAATGGATAACATTTTAAGTGAAAAGTATAACTTACATTCTAAAAAATGACCAAACGAATTTGAATTGTGTTGATACTTTAGGAAAATGATCCTTGGGTAATTTTAAACATGTACAAGTCATCCTCGTCTAAATATGAGGCGTGGTGTGGCCGGTATCACTCTAACTGTTTCTCTTATGTTTAAAATGGATGGGATTTTTAGTGAAAAGAACAACTGACATACAGAAAACCAACCAAACACATTCATATTCTGTTGATACATTATCACAATGATCCATCGGTCATCTGTGACGTGTATGAGCCAACCCCGGCTCAATCCGAGCTGCAGTGTGGCTGGGACCATTCGAAGTGTCTCGCTATTGTTTGAAATGGATAACATTTTAAGTGAAAAGTACAACTGACATAAAGAAAACCAACCAGATGCATTCATATTGTGTTGATACTTTAGGAAAATGATCCTTGGGTCAATTGTGATGTGTATGAGTCAACCCCGCCTCAAATCCGAGGCTCGGTGTGGCCACCACAACGCAATGTGTCACAAGTTTATTTGAAATGGATAACATTTTAAGTGAAAATAACAACTAGCATACGGAAAACTGACCAAACGCATTTGGATTGTGTTGATACTTTAGAAAAAAAATACATGGGTCATATGTGACGTGTATGAGTCAACCCCGCCTCAATCTAAGGCACGATTCTTCCGGCACCACTCAAAGTGTATTTCTTTTCATTAAAATGAACATCATTTTAAGTGAAAACAACAACTGTCATACGGAAAACTGACCAAACACATTATGAATGTGTTGATGCATTAAGAAAACTTTCCATGAGTTATTTGTTATGTGTACGTGTCAAACCCGTCTCAATCCAAAACGCGGTGTGGCCGATACCACTCAAAGTGTCTCTTTTTAGTTTAAAATGGACTTCATGTTATGTGAAAACAGCAACTGACATATGGAAAACTGAACACACGCATTTGGATTCTATAGAAACTTTAGGAAAACATTCCATGTGTTATTTTTGACGTGTACGAGTCAACCCCGCATCAATCCGAGGCCCGATGTGGCTGGCACCACTCAAAGTTTCTCAGTTTTTTTTGAAATGGACAACATTTTAAGTAAAAATAAAAACAAGCATACGAAAAACTGACCAAACCCATTCACATTGTGTTGATACTTTAAAAAATGATCCATGGGTCATATGTGATGTTTATTAGTCAACCCCTCTTCAATCCGAGGAACGGTTTTTCCGACACCACTCAATGTGTCTTTCTTATCTTTAAAATGGAGATAATTTTAAGTGAAAACAACAATTGACATACAGAAAACCAACCAAAAGAATTTGGAATGTGTTGATGATTTAGTAAACGATCTATGAGTCATAGGTTATGTGTACGAGTCAAACCCGTCTCAATCCAAGATGCATTTTGGCCGGCACCACTAAAAGTGTCTCTCTTTAGTTTAAAATGGACTTCATGTTATGTGAAAACAACAACTGACATACAGAAAACCAACCAAACGCATTGGGATTCAATTTATAATTTTGGAAAATGATCCATGGGTCATATATGACGTGTACGAGTCAACCATGCCACATTATGAGTCTCAATGTGGCCGGTACCACCCAAATTGTCTCTTATGTTTAAAATAGACAACATTTTAAGTACATATGAAAAACAGACCAAACAGATTCTGATTATGTTGATATTTTATCACAATAATACATGGGTAATATGTGACTTGTACGAGTCAACCCTGCATCAATCCGTGGCGCGGTGTGGCCAAAACCACTCATAGTGTCTCTCTCTTGTTTAAAATGAACTTAATTTTAAGTGAAAACAGCAACTAACATACAGAAAACTAAACAAACACATTCAGAATGTGTTGTTTATTTTGGAAAACGATCCATGAGTCACATGTGATGTTTGCAAGTCAACTTTACCTCAATATGAGACCCAGTGTGGCCGGAAACACTAAAAGTGTCTCTCTTTTGTTTCAAAAGGACATCATTTTAAGTGAAAACAACAACAGACATACGGAAAACTAACCTAACGCATTCGGATCCCATTGAAACATTAGGGAAACGATCCATGAGTCATATGTGGGGTGTAAATTTCAACATAGCCTCAATCCAAGGCATGGTGTGGCCGACACCACTTGAACTGTCTCTCTATAGTTTAAAATGGACAAAAAATTAAGTGAAAACAACAACTAACATACGGAAAACCGACCAAACACATTCAGTGTAAGACCCTGAGATTTTATGAAAAATATTCTTTTTAATTTCATTAATGTCTTGTGTTGTACGCTACACCAAAATGAGCTTTCTCAACATGCATCCTTGACTTGCCTTATATTACACGCAATCACGACCTTCCTCGATAGCGTGTGTAGTACGCAATACCGAGTTTTACTAAACTACGATATGCTATTAAAATATTATTAAAACTAGCCGTTATGAATAGTAATAACCACTTTTTAAAATTTTGTAAATTTTATTTTTCAAAATGGACTTCATTTTTGGATTCGGATTATCGAAATTAGCTTAGGCTGAAATTTTGGTGATTTTCGGATAACTTTCATATTTTGATGAATAGTGAAAATTACTAAATTTTAATTAAAAACAACTTTTTCAATCGAAAAAATTAATAGTGATAAATTATTAATTTTAGTGGTTTTAAATTATATTTAGAATATATTTTTACAATTTAATACAATGTTGGTCATTGGATGTAATTTCACATTTAAACCAGACATAAACAAGTGTCAATCTTTTGATAGTTATTATCTCTTAAGAACACACTATTTGATTTGACGATGGGAATTAATTTTTAAATTATTTAATGCAACTGATATGTTTTGAATTTGGTAAAATAGACATCATTTTTGAGTTCATAATATCAAATATAGCTTAGGCCTAATTTTTGGTATTTTTCTGAAAACATTCAATTTTTGATGAATAGTGAAACCACTAAGTGGTAGTTAAAAAAACCGAATTGTTCATAAAACATAATTTTACCACTTCTGTGAGTGGAATTTCAAAAATCCGAGAGACACAGTTGATGTCAGTAATTAAAATGTGGTTCAATGAGATGAAAATAATTTTTTGGTGAATAGTATCTTTTTACTTTTTTTTACCACGGTTAAAAGTAAATAGGGTAATTAAGGGTAAAAATGATATTATTATTACCCTAACACATGTCCTAATTCTATTGGACAAGTGTAATTCGACCAAAAAAAAACTTAGGAATAAAATATGACAATTTAGGCCCACTTGGATTAGATTAGGACATTTATTATTAATTTATTTAAAGAAGGGTTAAAATAGTTAAAATCAATGTTTAATAAGTAAATTAGTTTTAATATGGGGTTATAAATAAGATAAATTCGACTATAAATATTCATTAGAAAGCTAAAACGATTTCCTATATAATGGTATTTTATTTGTAATTTTTAGACATTAAATAATTTAATTTATTTATGACACAACGATGATGCAGTAATTATCTTATTAATGAAATATTGACATGATTGATGTTATAAATACCCAAATAAATATAATTTGAGACTTTTTATGAATTACACTAATTTTCTAGGTTAATATGACATGTTAGTATTGATTTAATTAACTTTTTTTGAACTTATAATTCTGTTATGATTTTCACAAATATCCATTACTAAATAGTGTCAAAATTGACATAAAATAGTTTTAAAACAAATATTATATTATTAATTGTTATTTTATTCCTAAAAATCAATGGTTCGGGAAAATGACTTAGATAAGGTTATATATATTAATAATAAACAATTTGGGGTCCTTTTGGCTTCTTATTGTATGTTTATTAACCTTATAGTATAAGAACACAAGAAGACACAGTAAAAGTAAAATTATTTAACTTAATGTTAAATCTAAATGATAAGGTTAAAATAGGAACCTAAACGTGTCTAAATTCTATTGGATTAGAGTATTTCGACCCATACCCACCATATCCTAGAAATAAATCAATTTGAAGCTGTTTAAAACCGAACTTGACTTTATAATAAAATAATATTTTTAGTTTTTCCAAAGGAGCCCCTCTCCTCCCTTATAAAAGGGCACCTCCTCCCTCTCTTCCTCACACAGCTTTGAGCCTTCAAGTTCGGCCAAACCCTGCCAAATTCTCTTCTCCACTTCCCTAGAAACATCCTAGAGGTTTGGGTCTTCCTCAAAGACCAATTTTAGTGCTCTAAGAGGAGGTCTCAAAGAGGCGCTTCAAAGAAGAGGTAATTTCTGTTACCGATTCTTTCACCTTTATTTCTTCTTCCACTTCTTCTTCTTAGGTTGTTTAATTATGAAGTAATAAAATCAGTATAACTCATATACTGATATGTTATTATAAGTATTAAACAATCATATTTCACCATCTATCCATCCTACGGAAAACGAAATCACCGCGCGTGCGTACGTACAAAATACCGTCTCCACACCGTCGTGAAATCTATTTTCCACCACCACATTACTTGGATGGGTATAATGGTGTAAATAATAACTATATATTATTATTTTAAAGTGATATTGATTCTGAAATAGTTTACACACACTCCAATACAGTCCCACGATCATGAGAATGATATCATCGCTCGTGCGTACGTATGGACTACCGTCTCCACGACGCGATGGGATTCATTCTCCACTTTAAACCATTCATGAATGATTATAAAGTATATATAATAAGTAATAATGAAATATATGACATAATAATGATACTGGATTTATGTGTATATATATATGAATGTCATCTACTTAATTCCGTTCAACTCAATAAGGAAACGAAAACAACGTTCTTGCGTACGTACGACCTACTGTCTCCATGAACGGTGTATTTCTTTCCATTTACTGATTTATTATATATATGTATATTCTGAATATATATATATATATATATATATATATTGTGTTTTATATTCTGGAATTAAGTAATCATGATCTAAGTAATCATATGAATAATTACAAGTCAAAACACGGACGACAAATGAAACAATTTTACCCAAAACGCTCTTTAACATGGAATTTACAAAAGAACGGGTAATATAAAGTCATAAGTGAACCATATATGATATCATAACAATGAATATGATTATTTAATAAGTCAATGACATTATTTAAATCATTATACAGGAGGTTCGGACACATAAGAAGCAAATCAGACCTAAGGTAAGGGAAATATCACAATCTAATTTTTATCCGAGATTGTTTGTACTTTGGTATTTACTGGGGTATATTTTATCATCCACATCCATGATTCCTCAATATGTAATATTATTTCCATCCACCTACAATTTTTTAAATCCAGGTTTACCCTTTGTTGAGTTTTTAGTAAAGGATATGAAAGGAATCTATTGTTGTTTTTCGTACGAGGTACTTTTTGACTTTTCCGACAAAAGTACGAAGAATGTTTTTTTTAACTTAAACGACATGAATGGATTTTTAAAAAATTCTTTCCAAGAAGCTTTCTTTACAAGTTTTCAAGTTTATTTTTAATCAAATTCTTTTAGTTTATAATTGTACGACATGTTAAGAAAGGAAAAGTGTTTTTGAAGCAGAAAAGATATTTTCCTCAAGAATGGAGTTCAAGTGTTTTATCAAAATTATTTTCCATCTAAGATAATAAAGGGTTCTGTTTTTATCCCTATTATTTAATTGATTTGATTATGTTATGATGGAATTATATTTTTATGAATTCCTTTATCTTATATTAATTTTTTTTTGATGTCACGATGTTTAAGATTCCCATTTTTATTACATGGGTTATGCTATGATGTATGGTTTTATGATTTTGTGGCACACATAAGAATGGTATCATTATGAGATGGGTGGGACCTATATCTCCCTCCAATTCATTGGGTAAAGATTGTATATCTCATGAGATAGACATGGCTGGAATGGTAGGTTATACCGGTTCAGTGAAATAGGACTGAAACGAGGGTGACTCGGTTCAGAAAGGAACATTGTCCACTAAGATAGTCTTGGCAATGAGTCTTGACTAACAAGAAATGATTCTCTATGATTATGTGTGTATGCCAAAAAGTTTAATGTTTTATGTTATGATTATTTTGATTACATTTCACTGCCATCAGTTATCCCAGGTTAAGAAATTATGATCTCTTTTACAGGTTAAGATTTCCAAAAGTTATTTTCTAATGTATATGATGTGATTGATATTTCCATTGTTTACCCTTACTGAGCATTTGAGGTCACCGTTTTATGTTTACTTTTCCCCAAGATATAAAGAAAAGTTTTAGGTATAAAAAAAAGTAAGATCTTTATGGGAGATGTTGAATATCTTTCACTGGGATTAGAAGATTCTATTCCGAGTTTCCAAAGACACTAAACTATTACGATCCTTGTGTGTGTGTTTTTGTTATGTACTAAGTATTCTGCAAACGTAATGTAATGCCAATGTACGTCAAGCTTCGGGTCTCTACAGTTGGTATCAAAGGAAAGTTTCAGTCAACCTTTGGAAACTAGGATGCGAAAGCGTTAGTGAGATCCCTAGAGATATTTCTAAGGTATGTCTAGGGATGTCCCTAAGGATAAGTATACGTATAAGATACAGTCCTAGAACTACGGTAACGATCATAGAATTTAACCTAAGAAGTTAGATATTGAGGATAATCCCCCTTTATAATGTTGTTTTCCCTAGCATGATTTTTTCCTCTCACACTATTCTTTTTGGGTTTTAGACGATGGCTGGAACCCGAAGGAACCGTGTTGATCAATGCAATGGACAATGAAATGATTGTCCTCCTGAACAAACAAATGTTATGGGAGATGGAGTGCAAAATCTTATTTCTATACTTACAGAATCTATGAATCATTCTGGACTTCCAAATGAGCAGAGAAGGGAACAATATTCTATTGAGTCCTTCATGAGGCAATGTCCACCTTCTTTCAGTGGGACTTCTGATCCACTTGTTGCTAAACAATGGATTAGTACCACTGAAAAGATATTTTCAGTTCATCAATGTTCTGAACATGATAAAGTCATCTTAGTAGTATATCCTTTGGAAGGTGAAGCTGATCAATGGTGGAATCTTATCAAGAATACAAGGCCAAGAGATGAAATTGAGTCCATGGAATGGGACGAGTTCAAGAACTTGTTTTTTAGTAAGTACTTCCCTCGTATTCTTCGAACAAAGATGGAAAAGGAGTTTCTTGAGCTGAAGCAGAAGGATGATGAATCTGTTGGTATATACGAAGAGAATTTTACAAGACTTGCAAGGTATGCATCTGGCATTATCATCCAAACTGAAAGTAAAGTTGATCGATTTTTCAGTGTCTTAAAACCAAGTCTTCGAAGGGAATTAGCTATAAGAGACTTCAGTAGCTATGATGAAATTGTGCGTTGTTCTATCAAGGTTGAAATGGAAGTTGGTGTTACATATCCATCTCATGGTTTTGACAAGAAACGAAAGATGGAGTTCAAGGAGAAATCTCAGAATAATAGTGAAAAGAAGATGAATGTTTCCTTATGCTCAAAGTGTGGAAAGAAGCATGGTGGAGATTGTCTTAAAGGGACTAGAAAATGTTTTAAGTGTGGAAAAGAAGGTCATCGAGCAGCTGAGTGTCGAAGTAATGGAAAAAGGGTTTCTAATGATGTGAATAAAGAAAACACTACAGAGAACGCACCACCAACACTTCAATGCTTCAAGTGCAAGGAAATGGGGCATTATGCTAATAAATTCCCTAATCAAAGGGTTAGTGATGACCGACATGAGCAACCGGTTAAGGAAAAGGACAAAGGGAAGTCACATGCGATCACTATTGGCGATTTTGAATATGACAACGATGTGGTGGAATGATTAAGTGATTATGTAATGGGATTCCAAAATAATGTGGTATCATGGAGTATTGGAATATCTATGTATTGGTCTAATGTGGTATTCAACGTGATTGAGATATTTTTGGAAATAAGATGATATGCGCATAATGAAGGGAAAACGAGAAAATGAAATGTTTAACAGTATTCATGAACTCATGATTGATATAAGGACTAAGTGATATCATGGTTTGAGTATATAGAATTTTGAGGATTTTGGTACGTGGAAAGTGTTAACTTTTAACTGCATTCATGTTTTCACTAAGGTTCAATGGGTATTCATTCTTCAAGAGAATACATGATTAAGGTATTCACATGTTTGTAATTTGACCAATAGGATATATCTTATGATATATGGGGGATAAATGATGGCATTCACATGATTGTTCTATGACATTTCAAGTAATCATTTTCTTTATACTATGAGATTGGACCGAAGTATTTTAGATAAGCCTAAATATTAGAATGGATAATGTTGGACATAAGTTAGGATAAAACGTTTTTCGATATTATTGATGGGATGTTATAGTAATATAGCTTTAGAAAAAGGACAACCTGCAGGACGGGCGACAGCCAATCGCGTCGGACAAGGCTGTGGGAATCAAACCCACAACCGAAGTGCGACTGGCCTTTATCGCCTACCACTAGCCTACAGGAAGTCCCTGTTTAGTAGAAACTAGTTTTATTATATTAAGCAGTATGATATATGAAGTATAAGTCCATTTTAGGAACCATATATGATTAATCTCAGTATAGAATGACTTATGTATATTTAATAACTTTTGCTAACATTTTGTTTGAGACAGATGGAATGACCCGTCATTCTATCACATGATCTGCTAACACATCACCAATGACAAATTCAACTTCATTTCTTTAAGAGATGAAGTGGAAATTATCCAAATAACGATAAACGGTGAAACTATACCAAAATCACAAAAGTATTTATTCTAATTCCAATTTCAGCAACTTTAGGGAAATGATCTTGAAAACCAAAAATTTTGTCCTAGTACTCTTATATCTGATGAATCAGATGGTATCTTAGATCGTCACAAATTTATGGATTTGTGATTTCTGGCTTTTCCATAGCCATGTTCTCTACCACTCTCCATCAGAACATGATGGTTAGATTTCTCTTCCATATCGATATTTTCACCTATGTGGAAACCCAGTGATTAGTTTATTTGGGTAACCGTTAAGTTTCATACATTTGTTTTTAAAGATTAGTTTTGGTATTCCTTTTTATGATGTGGGTTTCTATCAAAGAAATTTTCTAATAGTAAACCATTTATAACCCCGACGAATTTCGAGGGCGAAATTCATTTTAAGGGGGGTAGAATGTAACACCCCGAGATTTTATGAAAAATATTCTTTTTAATTTCATTAATGTCTTGTGTTGTATGCTACACCAAAAGGAGCTTGCTCAACACGCATCATTGACTTGCCTTGTATTACATGCAATCGCGACCTTCCTCGATAGCGTGTGTAGTACGCAATACCGAGTTTCACTAAACAACGATATGTTATTAAAATATTATTAAAACTAGCCGTTATGAATAGTAATAACCACTTTTTGTAATTTTGTAAATTTTATTTTTCAATATGGACTTCATTTTTGGATTCGGAATATCGAAATTAGCTTAGGGTGAAATTTTGTTGATTTTCGGATAACTTTCATATTTTGATGAATAGTGAAAAATTACTAAATTTTAATTAAAAACAACATTTTCAATCGAAAAAATTAATAGTGATAAATTATTAATTTGAGTGGTTTTAAAGTATATTTAGAATATATTTTTACAATTTAATACAATGTTGGTCAGTGGATGTAATTTAACATTTAAACCAGACATAAACAAGTGTCAATCTTTTGATAGTTATTATCTCATAAGAACACACTATTTGTTTTGGCGACGGGAATTAATTTTTAAATTTATTAATGCAACTGATATGTTTTGAATTTGGTAAAATAGACATCATTTTTGAGTTCATAATATCAAATATAGCTTAGGCCTAATTTTTGGTATTTTTATGAAAACATTCAATTTTTGATGAATAGTGAAACCACTAAGTAGTAGTAAAAAATACTGAATTGTTCATAAAACTTAATTTTACCGCTTCTGTGAGTGGAATTTCAAAAATCCAAGAGACACGGTTGATGTCAGTAAGTAAAATGTGGTTCAATGAGATGAAAATAATTTTTTGGTGAATAGTAACTTTTTACTTTTTTTACCACGGTTAAAAGTAAATAGGGTAATTAAGGGTAAAAATGATATTATTGTTACCCTAACACATGTCCTAATTCTATTGGACAAGTTTAATTCGACCAAAAACAAACTTAGGAATAAAATATGACCATTTAGGCCCACTTGGATTAGATTAGGACATTTATTATTAATTTATTTAAAGAAGGGTTAAAATAGTTAAAATCAATGTTTAATAAGTAAATCATTTTTAATATGGGGTTATACATAAGATAAATTCGACTATAAATATTCATTAGAAAGATAAAAAGATTTCCTATATAATGGTATTTTATTTGTAATTTTTAGACATTAAATAATTTAATTTATTTATGACACAATGATGATGCAGTAATTATCTTCTTGATGAAATATTGACATAATTGATGTTATAAATACCCAAATAAATATAATTTGAGACTTTTTATGAATTACACTTATTTTCTAGGTTAATATGACATGTTATTATTGATTTAATTAACTGTTTTTGAACTTATAATTCTGTTATGATTTTCACAAAAATCAATTACTAAATAGTGTCAAAACTGACATAAAATAGTTTTAAAAACATTATTATATTATTAATTGTTATTTTATTCCTAGAAATCTAAGGTTCGGCCAAATGACATAGATAAGGTTATATATATTAATAATAAACAATTTGGGGTTTTTTTGGCTTCTTATAGTAAGTTTATTAACCTTATAGTGTAAGAACACACGAAGACACAGTAAAAGTAAAATTATTTAACTTAATGTTAAATCTAAATGATAAGGTTAAAATAGGAACCTAAACTTGTATAAATTCTATTGTATGAGATGAGTTCGACCCATCCCCACCTTATCCTCTAAATAAATCAATTTGTAGCTATTTAAAACCGAAATTGACTTTATAATAAAATAATCTTTTTAATTTTTCCAAAGGAGCCCCTCTCCTCCCGTATAAAAGGGCACCTCCTCTCTCTCTTCCTCACACAACATTGAGCCTTCAAGCTCGGCCAACCCCTACCAAATTCTCCTATCCACTTACCTAGAAACATCTTAGAGGTTCTGGTCTTCCTCAAAGACCAATTTTAGTTCCCTAAGAGGAGGTCTCAAAGAGGCGCTTCAAAGAAGAGGTAATTTCCGTTACCGATTCTTTCACCTTTATTTCTTCTTCCACTTCTTTTTCTTAGGTTGTTTCAGTATGAAGTAATAAAATCAGTATCACTCATATACTGATATTTTATTATTAGTATGAAACAATCCTATTTCACCATGTATCCATCCTACGGAAAATGAAATCACCACGCGTGCGTACGTACGGAATACCATCTCCACGCCGTGGTGAAATCTATTTTCCACCACCACCTTACTTGGATGGGTATAATGGTGTAAATAATAACTATATATTATTATTTTAAAGTTATATTGATTCTGAAATAGTATACATACACTCCAATACAGTCCCACGATCATGAGAACGATATCATCGCTCGTGCGTACGTACAGACTACCGTCTCCACAACGCGATGAGATTCATTCTCCACTTTAAACCATTCATGAATGATTATAAAGTATATATAATAAGTAATCATGAAATATATGACATAATAATGATACTGGATTTATGTTTATATATTTGAATGTCATCTACTTAATTCTGTTCAACTCAATAAGGAAACGAAAACAGCGTTCATGCGTACATACAGCCTACCGTCTCCATGAACGGTGTATTTCTTTCCATTTACTGATTTATTATATATATGTATATTCTGAATATATATATATATAAATCATGTTTTATATTCTGGAATTAAGTAATCATGATCTATGTAATCATATGAATAATTACAAGTCAAAACACGGACGACAAATGAAACAATTTTACCCAAAATGCTCTTTAACATGGAATTTACAAAAGAACGGGTAATATAAAGTCATAAGTGAACCATATATGATATCATAACAATTAATATGAATCTGTAATAAGTCAATGACATTATTTAAATCATTATAGAGGAGTTTCAGACACTTACGAAGAAAATTGGACCTAAGGTAAGGGAAATATCACAATCTCATTTTTATCCGAGATTGTTTTTACTTTGGTATTTACTGGGGTATATTTTATCATCCACATCCATGTTTCCACAATATGTAATATTATTTCCATCCACCTACAATTGTTTAAATCCAGTTTTACCCTTCGGTGAGTTTTTAGTAAAGGATATGAAAGGAATATTTTGTCGTTTTTCGTACGAGGTACTTTTTGACTTTTCCGACAAAAGTACGAAGAATGTTTTTTTAACTTATACAGCATGAATGGATTTTTAAAAAATTATTTCCAAGAAGCTTCCTTTACAAGTTTTCAAGTTTATTTTTAATCAACTTCTTTTAGTTTATAATTGTACGACATGTTAAGAAAGGAAAAGTGTTTTTGAAGCAGAAAAGATATTTTCCTCAAGAATGGAGTTCAAGTGTTCTATCAAAATTATTTTCCATCTAAGATAATAAAGGGTTCTGTTTTTATCCCTATTATTACATTGATTTGATTATGTTATGATGGAATTATAATTTTATGAATTCCTTTATCTTATATGAATTTTTTTATGATGTCACGATGTTTAAGATTCCCATTTTTATTACATGGGTTATGCTATGATGTATGGTTTTATGATTTTGTGGAACACATAAGAATGGTATCATTATAAGATGGGTGGGACCTATATCTTCCTCCAATGCATTGGGTAAAGATTTTATATCTCATGAGATAGACATGGTTGGAATTGTAGGTTATACCGGTTCAGTGAAACAGAACTGCATTGGGTGTATGCCACAAAGTTTAATGTTTTAAGTTATGATTATTGTGGTTACATTTCACTGCCATGAGTTATCCCAGGTTATGAAATTATGATCTCTTTTACAGGTTAAGATTTCCAAAAGTTATGTTCTTATGTATATAATGTGATTGATATTTCTTTTGTTTACCCTTACTGAGCATTTGAGCTCACCCTTTTATGTTTACTTTTACCCAGGATATAAAGAAAGGTTTTAGGTATAAAAAAGGAAGATCTTTATGGGAGATGTTGAAGATCTTTCACCAGGATTAGAAGATTATATTCCTAGTTTCTAAAGACACTAAACTATTACGATCCTTGTGTGTGTGTTTTTGTTATGTACTAAGTATTCCGCAAATGTAATGTAATGTCAATGTACGTCAAAATTCAGGTATCTATATTCAGATTCTCTTTAAATATTATGATGAAGTTACATGGGTCATTTTTGACGTGTATGAGTCAACCCCGCCTCAATCCGAGGCCTAGTGTGGCCGACACCACTCAAAGTGTCTCAATATTATTTGAAATGGACACTATTTTAAGTGAAAACAACGACTGACACACAGAAAACCGACCAAACGTATTTGGATTCGATTGAACCTTTAGTACAATGATCCATGGGTAATATGTGACGTCTACGTGTCAAACTAGCCCCAATCAAGGGTGTGGAGTTGCTAGAACCACTCGAAGTGTCTCTCTATATATTAAAATGGACTTCATTTTAATTGAAAACAACAACTGACATATGGTAAAACGACCAACACATTCGGATTCTGTTGAAACATTAAGTCAATGATCCATGGGTCATATGTGAGGTGTAAGAGTCAACCGAACCTCAATATGAGTCACAGTGTGGCCAAGATCACTCTAAGTGTCTCTATTTTGTTTAAAATGGACAACATTTTCAGTACATACGGAAAACTGACCAAACAGATTCTGATTGTGTTGTTACTTAAGCACAACGATCCAAGAATTATATATGATGTGCAAAAGTCAACCTCTCCTCAATACGTAGATCGGTGTGGCCGGTATCACTCCAAATGTTTGTATTCTGTTTAAAATCGACATCATTTCTAGAAAAAACACATTTAAATGTGTATGTTTAAATAAATTATGTATGTTTATAATTAAGTTATGAATTATGATTTAATTCTTGATGTGTATAGTTTCAGATGAATTATATTTTAAATGTATATGAATTTATTCTGTATATGTATGTGTTAGTTGGTTATTGCAGGTACATTAATCAAGGAGGAGTTTTACCTGAATGGATGGACACCCTGCCAGTGCTATGCAAATTGTAGACCGTTGGCATAGGGTTCATTGAAAAGTTTTTACCAATGGTTCCCTTAGACCGTTGGTAAAAATAAATTTTAAACGGTTTCTAAAATCATTGTTAACAATGGTAAAATGTTGTTTTTTCCAACGGTTCTGGAAAACCCGTTGGGAAAGACATTTCCCAACGATTCCCAAAATCGTTGGGATAGGCTAATTTTTATAACCTATCCCAACAGATCTATGTAAACCATTGGTAAAATATATCCCAATGACTTACTTAACAACGGTTCACAGAACTGTTGGTATAAGGTAAACCAATGGTTCTGTGGCCTTTCCCAATGGTTCAGAACCATTGGTATATCATCTGTTACTAGTAGTGGATGAGTATCAGTGAGAAGCCAATTATATAATATTTTGGATAACATTATTATGGTGACCAATTAATATATTGAGTATATTAGGATTATATATTGTTTACTTTGTTTCTTATTAATATGTCTCATATACTTTATGAATAACTTGTAAGGAGTTGACTGACGTCATAATTCTAATGTTTTGTTATATCTGTGTGAACTACATGGTTTTATTTTACTGAAACATGCATAGGTTAATCCAACACATGTCATGAATTAAATTGATTAAAATACTTTTTAATATATTCCTTGGAATAATATGCGTAGGTGGAGAAGAGTTCGGGATAGACGGGTTGGGGTTATACTTGGTGTCTCATTTGATAGTAGTCCCTCCCTCTAAGTAGGTTGAACTCTTTTATCACCTTTTATAGGATTATTATTTTCCCCTAAGGATTTGTAGTACTTTTTAATAATCTAATGTAGGATAAATATTAGGCATGCATTACATTATCTGTTAATAATTACCATTCATAATTATAGGGTATTTGGATATGTGTGTGTATACGTTTGTACAAGTATTTAGGATAATCCCCCCCCACATTTTATATATTCCTAATATGTGATTGTCAACTTCTCCTGGCTAATTTGATATAGGATTAAGGTTTCACACTTGGATTACTATAGGAAAAGTAAGTCATGATGGGTTTCGACTTGAAAATACCTAGTTTATTCTTCTTTCAATTATCAATATTTTTCTAAAAAGGGGCTAATAAAACTAGAATTTGTGCATTTTAGTGGATGATTTACCTTATAATTTAATGCACATCATCTCACATTTCATATAATAATTACATAATTTCCTTAAACATTTGAAAAACAAAAAATTCAAAGTTAGAATAGCTATCATCATTATCATTATCATTTTTCATGAATTTCCCCTTTACCCATGCTCTAAAATAGATTTTATTTTCATCCATAATGTTATTATTCATAGAATTACCTATCATTATATCAATATATATGAGAATATTATTATGATCATCTAGATAAAGTTTAATTAAATCCCTATTTGAAATAAAATCTTATTGGTCATTTTGTAGGATTTTTTTGTTCAAAATTACATCTGATTAGTGATATTCAATATATGGTGATTCATAGTGGATTACATGCTATTTATTAATTTCATTTATATTTAATTTTCTGGATAATGAATATGAAAAAAAAGAAGGAATATACTACATAGTGATACATACCAAACAACAATTTTGTTTTTCATAAAGGACAACTAGATTATTGATGGTAGAAATAAAGGTATAAGGAGGTCATTTCGATATATTACAGACTGCACTATAAGGAATGATCATTTTTTAACCAAAACACCATTCCCAATGTGAAAACTCCTTATAGGAAGGTCAATAGTATTGTACCCTCACTATTATTTTGTGTCTTATTATACCATAGAGTCGATACTATGTTACAATCAGGTTTAACTGAAGATTTACATTGTACTAAAACTCATTAAAATAAAGATGGCGTGGATTGGAAAATGTGGGTATATTTCTTTCTATAATCATAGAAGATTTAATTCCTCTATCAAATAGAAATAAAAATACATCATTACTAATTATATTAGTTATAGGAGACTATTTAATGATCATGGAACTGTAATTATGTTGTTTAATAAAATTAAATAATGGTTGTAGTCCATATAAGGAAATTATACAGAGTGATAGATCATCCAAACAAAATTTAACCAATCCATATTCTATATCATATAGAAACCAGATATTCAATTGTTCAATAATGGAAATATTTTTTTAATCTATTGTATGTTGGACCATTTTAAACATGGTAATTTCTTAAATTTTGTAATTGAAACAATTTTGTGTTGGGTTAGATGTTAATGGGAATAAGTTAAATCAATTCTATACGAGTCATCGAAATTATATATTATTGAAACATGCATTCATATATGAATGATAGAGTGGAAAATGATTCATCATAAAACATAGATAATATGATTTTGATGCTAATGAGGATAAATATTATGATGCAGTTTTGTTAGAAAGAGAAAATAGAGAACTTGCTAAAAATCACAGAAACTTTTTTTGTTAAAAAATAAACATGAAAAAATAATTACAGAGACACTGGATTGTTGAATAGTATGAGATAGTAGAAATTTAAAGATCTCTATATATATAGATATGCATTATGTTTTTTTGAATTGTCACACCATTCCAGGCGTAAATTCCAAAAAATTGTAGAAAGTACAAATATTTCATGTAAGGGGTTGTTTTACATATCATTGATAGAAATATGTGTGACATGACTTTTCACATGTGTAAAGTTAGTTAGAGGGTCCATTTTATTGATCTATTTGGAAAAATAATAGAATTAGTTTCATTTAGTGGTAAAAATGTGTAGGCATATTCACTTTAATTAATTTATTGTCTAGACATGTTAGGGTGAAGTATGTAAGATCAATTTTTTTCTTTAATATATTTTTCAATCCTAAATAGATTATAAGGATGACAAAAAATTTCCCTTTCATAGAATGTTCAATCAAAAAATCAAGTTAATACATTTTAAATAAGTATTTTTTTTGATTCAAAAACTCTCTCCTTAGGAAAATTATCTTTATAATGAATGAACAATTAGTGTTAGAGAATAGATATGAGGATCCATATTATCTCAATATGTATAATGGAAGTAGAATAATTTTTTGATAAAAAATTCATATCTATTTTGAAATAAAATTATATATATATATAGATGAACATGATGATACACTACTACATTATAGTAGGGATGAAAGTATTTATAGAATCAATTAATGGTATTTCATGTAATATGGAATTTGGATCCATATCACAGTATAAACACAATAAATTAGATTCAAATTCTTATGCCATCATTGATTAAGATGTAGGTCATTCCAACCATATAAAAAAGGAAGTAAATATTGTAATTCATCTCTTACTATGTGTGAAAATCATTTGAATATTTTTTGGGCTTACTCTCTGTCCTAGAGTAAAGGATATAAGTGATGTAGAATAGGTATATATATTCCTTATTGAGAGCATCCAAAATATTATAAATATTCCATGTGAATGTTAATTATCATGTGTAAGTCATTAGAGGCTTTTGTGAAGTGATAAAATAATGTCAAAATCCTGAAATGAATCTTGTGAAGACATAATTAACATTTAAATGTGAATGTGTTTGTGGTTTCTTAAAATTATATTATGTATGAATATATAAATTTATTATATAGTATTATTCTTTTACTTTTGAAATAATAATTGTCATCAATTAAGGAAAATCGAAGGAGAAATCATAGAAATTTTTTATCAAAGGATTTTAGAGAGATTTTGAATAATTCGATCAACATCAAAATGTTGATGATGATTTGATATCTTCTTACTCTTATATACAGAGTTTGGGAAATTGAAATTTGAATGTAAACATCCATATTTCTGTTTATAATGTTGTAAAGTGTGTAATCACATGTCCATATGCATGATGAAATTATAAAATAATGTAATGGAGGAATATAGGAGGATATAATGTAAGGTTCAAAAAGGTTAGAGAAAACCATTGTAGAGTTATTTTATGGAAACTTCAATGCTATATCATGAATGTGATAAATCATATTTTATAAAATAGAATCTGTTGAAAACCATAATGATAATGGTGAAGAGGAGTTGTAACTATCATAGAAATAATCTAAGCTGACGATAACAATATTGAAAATGATGATGTTATGAGAAGAATTGATATTCAGGTAGGAAACGATGTAACCAATGAATGACATATTTTTTTGAGGACCATCAGCTAATATAAAAATGATATAGTCCACTAATCAATGAATTATATGAAATAAAATGAATAATATATGTTTTCTCTGAAATAAAAAATTAAAAAAATTAATGCATTTAATTTCTAGAAATTCTAAAAATACATTGATCATATTATAAAAATCGAAGAACAAACCATAATGATTTATATAATATATAAATAAAAAAATATATTAGCAATGGAATTTAATTTTTCAAAGGAGAAATCATTATATAATGTTAGATGTGTGAATACTGGGAATGAATCCCCACTCATAGTATACCATTGGGAATTTCAATCTAGTCAACATGAATGAAAAATCATTGGGTTTATATTGAATAATTCAATCATATCCTATAACAATACAATTTTAAAATAATTCCAAAATTTTGTGGGGGGTGATCATAAAAAGAATATATATGTGATTTATGCAATTCCACATTTATTATCACCTAATTGGAATACATACATTCATCGATATATAATTACTAAAAAAGAATAAAAATATAATGATTGGAATGATAATTATGATTTATTCTGATAGAAAATTTGTATGAATTTAATATGTGTTCCCTGTTGAAATTTTTTTCTTTCATATACATACTACATCATGATTATGAATGTTGTTTTATATAGTTTTTATGCTGTTTATTAGTAGGTTTTTTGTAATGATTAGATGCATAATAAGTCCATTTATCCATAAATGGAATAATTGATGGTTATTAATGGGACACATATAAGTTGTAGAATGTAGTCGAATATAAAATTATATTGGATAAAAACATATAATTGATTTGAATCATTTGAGATTGATGAATAATACATTAATATGGATTTAAAACATTATTATACATAATCAATAGATTCTAATAAGGGGACATGGGAGAAAAAAATATAAATTAAAAAGGAAATAATTAATCATATATCTTTTAGAGTATTGGAAATTTCTATATTTTTTTGGTTTGGAAATCATATTTACCTTACATGGGATGAATACTAAATAGCTTATTATTGGTATCATGTGTTATAAAAGTGGAGTGGATATATGATATTTTAATAGTGGAATCAAAAATAATTTCTCCAAGAGGTCATGGTTGGTAAAAAACTCTTCGAAAATAGATTTCTTGTTAGTTTAAATCCATATACACTACATTCTTTGAATATAAAGTTTCAAGAGTCCAGAAATGTTTTTGAATTTACATGAATGATTTTATTCTATGTTGATTGTATTGGTAATAATAAACCAGAATTCAACCACAAACTTTAAAAAAATGGGGAAAACCATATGGGTGATCAGTGTATTTTTAGTGTCTTTGTAATTTTTATGGTTCGTACACCATGGTGAAAAGACATTTCAATAGTCATAGTATAGTGAATATGTATTATGTGAAAAAATTATTTATGATGTGGGGTCTATGAAATTGGTGGTTTGGTTGAATAATTATCTCTAATATCAAATGTGTACATGTAGTAGTGTAATAGAAACAATATTGATGGTTCTATGGGTTATAAAGCTATAGGAGATCGTTTAACAAATGTGGGTGGGTTTTAGATAAGTTTAATGCGTTAAAGGTATTTATTTGATGAAAAGGAATCCACAATATGATGAATCTGATCATGCCCACATTATTTAATTATTCCCTCTTCTTTACAATATGAAATGATACTATAATATGGTAATCCTCTAAAATAAAATATATACATATATATGATATTATGTTTTTTCACACCCTAACTAGGTTATTTTCTTATTACTAGGAAATTAAAATATAGAGGTTTTTTATTTGAGATTATAATGAGTAAGATAAAGCTAATGTGTCTAAATAACCATATTTATTTTAATTAAACACATAAATTAATATATTAAGAATATATAGGGTTAGGATTGATCATGACCCTTAGATTAGACATTGGTTTCTTGAATTACCCAATAAACCCAAAATATCATTTTTTTAATTATATATAGAACAAATAAAGTGATAAAAACACATAATATGTCGACAAAGAACAATAATGAAGGTGAATAAAATTATATATATAATTGAATGATGAAATCATATGAGAAAAATGAAATTATATATTCTATATCTAACTAAAAAACTCATTAGTAATCGAAAAAGATACCCACCATTTTAACTATATTTCCATTAACATGTGATGTGATGATAATTGATGTCGGAGAAGGATATGTTAGAACATTTAGTGTAGAAATTTTGGGAATCCATTATGATTTTGATTGGGTAGTGAGTAGGACTATCAGTGAGACTATAATATTGTGAATAAAAAGTATATGGTTATTTTTAGTGTAACATATTCATAGAAACATTGCCTTTTCATGATCCTCATACTAGCGTAGTTAGAGTAAATTAATTAAGATCTCTTGAATTCATATCCATATTCATCACTCACATAGAGTATAAGAGGGAGGTAAACAATTGTTCTTCATATTGTGAGAACAAGATAAAAATCATTAGATTATTATTTAAAGGGTAATATCGTAATTGACCACTAGGTAATTACCCTTGACAATAAATAAATTATTATTTTACTCAGGGAGAAAGAAATTTTCATCAAACCTATTAGAAAATATTTGTTAAATACTCTTATCCACATTTACGTCACCATGATATTCAATAAAATAGCTTACTATGATTACAAAAAAATTAATTCTTGAAAATATTTCATCTACAGATTCATCATCCTTAATCATCAAATATTAATTTGTTAATCTGTAATTATTTAATTTTTCTCTATTTAATTTTTTATTTCACACATAATTATTACCCACATTGTGTTAGGTTTTTGAAAAGGAATTATACTCATTACTGTTAAAAATTTATAGTCCAGTAAGAAAGATAGAATATCATTACATTATCATCCATCACTCTCTAAATTCATACAATCATTATAATAAATGATATCACTTTTACCATGAGGGATTAACATATTGGCCAGAAATTTAAATTTATCCAATATTACTGATACTATATTTCAAAATATTTAATCCTCCTAAATGAGTTATTTTTCCCATCATGCTTGGAAATCCTATTTGTCACTAAATTGTAATTATCAATATTGGAATGAAAAAATTATGTTTATGATTCTTCAACATATGATAAAAACAATTTTCCTAAACCTCTAATTTGTATTGAGTAAATAAAGGAAACTAAAACATAGATACAAATTCAAATATCATATATGAGATTAGTATAATAATTGATAGTGGGGTGGGGGAATCAATGATTTACCATTATTTTATTTTTTCAATTTTTAATATCGCTAGTAACTAGTTTGAGTAATATTATACTTTTTACAGCACAATCATTGTAGGTAATTATTTATATGATCTGAAGACACATATGATCATCATGTCCACAACTAAAAACATACGGATTAAATAAATCATTTAATATCTGTGAACTTTTGGAGAAATTTTGTTACATGAAATTTTAGTTCATTACAAGACAAATAATAATTATGTAGTATTGTTTTGTAACAATGGAAATGTCCTTCAGTATTGTAATATATAATCCTGTCATCCCTATGTATCTTCATTCTTCTAAAAAACACATGAAATACTCATTTTTAACTATGAAATTTTCACTGTTTTTAAACCTCCTTCTCAAATTGATACAACCAATATTCAATGCCACATTAGACATGTTCTTCCCAAAATTATTAAAAAAATCATGTACATTTCTATTTTCTCCATTAATATTCAGTTAATTTTACAGATTTTTTTTCATAAAATACTTAGAGAAGTATCATGAACATATTAATTCATTATAACACAAGTCAGTAATATTGATTTATTCCATTCTCATTCTTATATCATTTACATTAAAAAATTATAATTTCAAAATATATAATATTATTTTCATGCTCTAGATTTAATTAAATATCTAGAAACCCAAGTATATTAGTCTATTCAAACATCCCATGATTTATGATGTTTTTATTTCAATTAGTTTTGTCTAAATGTTGGAAAATATTATTTTAAAACATGAATAGGTACTTCCTTCCAACATGGAGTCGTAAAACATCATCCTAAATACTGAATTAATTTTTAGTTATTATGTACATGATTGAATAGCTATGGAATCATAAAAAATGATCATTCATCAGAATAAATATGTTTGGAACCATTGTTTTTTTAGTTTCACGAAAAAATAATTTTCAAAGAGTCATTATTTCTTACAAGATTAGCAGGAACAATATGAGGACTAGATCAAACCCTTTGTTGATAGCAGCTCAAAATTATGACTAATGTTACCATCCTCATTAGGATATTTATCATCATTTCAACATTTTAATCCAAAAATTAAATAATTTTTTTGTAAATCTTTTTACATACTATTCAGGAATGTATAATTTATATGATGTGTTTGTAAAAACATTATGGTTTTTAGTGTAAACATTATGAAAACTAATGTAATTAACCGATTTTTTTCATATAGAAACTCCAAATGTCATATAATCATCTAATGAAACTTGAACCATTTTCTACACATCTATTAAGACCTCACTTCAAATATAATACATTATATTATATGTGTTTGAACACAATGTATGCATTGACCAAAAAAGATGACCTGACTATAAAATCCATTTCAAACATATCTAAAAAATATTCACTAGATTATTACATTGTTCTATAGGTATATAATTATCTCAACATTTTACCTTGGTGTTGAAAAAAATATATTGGCCTTAATAGAGGTGATTTTCAGAGAATTTTATGGATGAATTATGTCAGGAAGTATTATAAAATTTTAAACAATCAAACCATGAATATTTAATAGTTTCACTCGAAAAGGTTATAATTTCCCCATAGATCCAGTCAGATAAATTACGTATATGGTACTTTCTATAAATTTATATTTTTTATAAAATTTTTGAGAAGTTAAATGATGAATTATTCATTAAGAATAAAATATATAAAAATTAATTTTGATGGATGGATGAAATTATATCAACTAATGAGGTTAACATGAATGGATTTACATCATCGATTAAAAGATATAAGAAAATATAATATTATATATATATATAAGTACCCATAAATTAGATTTCATAATGTATATCAATTTCGTTCTTGATAGGACCACAACCAAAATCGAGAACCCTTGATATATAGAGCTTATATATGTAAAAATATACTATTATGAAGGGTTTTCATTAATCAAATTCCACATTATAGGGAACAATAACGATTGAAAAATAGGTTATTCTTTTATAAAATAATTTAAACATGGATTATTTATTTTATTTTCTTATGATGATATGCATAAAATTGAATAAACACCCTTTAAAGATTTGATATAATATATATATAAATATATACAATGATCATTATGAAACTGGGTTTAAAAGGACATCATATGTTGGTTTTCAGGATGAGGAATGATTATTTTATAGAGTCTCCTCATGAATAAGACAAGAACTAATTGGGATTATCTAAACTATCGATTAATTTTTTTGGAGAAGGAAAAAAGGGAGTATCCCTATCACAAACCATATTGAGCTACATAAAACTCATAACTAAGCCAACCCCTGACATGGTATAAGGAGAAATCCTTATTCTTACGGGATTGAGATTTTCACCTGGGGAATAAGAATACCACTTTTGATTCAATTTCTCAATAAAAATACATTCAATGAAAGGGGTTAGTTAATTGAGTTGACAACATCCTAATACTTATATGCACATCATGCACAAATTAATGTCATATGGTAATAATAATTAAATCCAAACAAGTAATAAAATATAAAGTACAACACAATTAGATGAAAATAGACTTGTGAAAAAATAATAATAATATACATAAATATGTTACTATATAGACATATGATAACTTATTTAGAAGGAAATATAATTACTATGGTGATAAGGATGAGTAGAAAAAAAAAATTAGGAAGAAAATATAAAATGATCAAAACATAAAATAGAACACACATACCATCTCTTTTTTATAATATATTAGATTCCATTTATATCCCCTATTCTCAATGCTTTACCAAAATAGTATGAATATAAATCTACTATAATAAAATAATTTATTTAACCTATGTTATTAAAAATAATATCATTATACACAAACATGTAATATAGGGTGTGAGAATTACATGCCATGTAAGGTCCCATTAATTACTCCATATGAAACCCATAAGGAATAAGAATTTCATTTCATAATTTATTATAAAATGTGAATGTAATAATATCATTTTATGAAATGGTTATGTATGGTTATTAAAATTTATAACAATATATAAGGGATGAACAAAGGTATTCATGATGAGTATGCAAGTTAATCCAAAGAATCATTCTCATATAATGGGAATTATCTATACTGAACCAATGTAGATAAAACTAGATACACCACTAAGGAAAAAATACAAGAAAACTAATCACCAGGACATGTCTCATTATTACATATATTATAATCAACATTAGTATGAATATAAATTTGTTTTATTCTATTTTATTACAATTCCATACATTAGAATTCCTCCATATCGAGTTGAAAAAATTTGATCCACCATGTTGGAATCATTCTCTGATCATATTGTGATATGATTATAAAAAAATATTCTTGTGAATTCCCTTATGAATCAAACTATTATAGGGTTCATCCGTATTTTAAATTCAATTAAAAAAATTATCACCTGAGAATTTAAGTGATGTTTCCAATGAAATTAACATAATCCATTCACCTATTAGGTAAAAGGGTATTTACAAAACAAATTTTTTTAATTAATTTAATTAAAATTCAAAATATTTCATGAACCATTCTTAATTAATAAATAAATTTTTCAAAACATTTCATCAGTTACATTACGTTTAATTTGTTAAATTGATTCCCATATATTGACATTATTTGTATTTTTTTCAAACCTTTTTATAAAATTAAATAATCACAAAATTATAATAAACTTGATTCCCCATAGGAAAAAATATTTACTATACATTTTTTCATTAAAATATCTACAAATTCAGGGTTCACAAATATTGGAAAATTCAAGATCCATCTAATGCAAAATGTAATTGTTTATTTTTGAAATCAATATTTCCCACCAAATGATGGATGAAGTCTACAATAGTTTATCGGGGTCATTAATATCATGAAGAACCCATACATATAATTATACTTATAATACCTTTGAATCCATTCATCTATAAATGAACAATACAGAATTTTGAATGAAAAAGGAGTGTAATAATATGTAGTGTAGTTCCCTACATTATAATGTATTAAATTTTAATGAAAAAAAAACATGAATCAAGGATACGAAGGATGAGAGTTTCTGAGAAAGTGTAAGACTTGTTTAATATCTTAGATAAATGTGTTTTATGTGATTATCTCCATAATTTACTTTTTTTAAAAAATTATTAGATTTTTAAGTGCATCCACAATCCATTTACATGGCCATTTCAATATATACACCTACACTACATTTATCTATATCTCTATGATCCACCTTGAAACATCTTCATGATGTTTATAATAGAAATTTTCAACCATGTGAAAATACTATATTATCCTCCACACACTCCAAGATCACATTAACAATCGAATGATCTTTTACCTTAACCATGTAGTTTTAAATATACTCAAAATTTCATAAAAAACATCAATCTCAACTATAGAATAAAAAATTCATTACTCAAAAATATAAATACCTAAAAATAACCTCGTGGGTGTTACAATTTTACACACCACAATACCTTCGAGGACAAAAAAATTCCTCATGGAATATGTTGATTAATAAAAATATATTTCCACTACTTAATAATATGAGATTTTATCTCCCATGTTTTGTGTGAATCCCATCTATGATCCTATAGTTCTATAACTAATTTAATTAACGTGACACATATACCATTATTATTTAAAAATTATATATCATTTTCATGAACACATAAAAAATATCTTCTTCTCCAAATTTTCCAAAATTTATAACATGGGATGTATCCATATGGTAAATTATTATTACATATTGGGAATTAAATCCTCAATTTATAGATTATATGAGAAAAAAACATATAGTACATGGCATTTTAAATAATTACATAGTTAAAAAGGGTCCCACAATCTATACATTGATTTTTTCTCTACTTATTGTGTCATTTTTGACCAAATTGAGTTCATACCATCATCAATACATTTTCACCAATTGAAAAATAATATGATCAGTCAAAATGATATTGATATTGTTTATGATAATTTATTATTCAACACCAAAAATTTATAAAGAATTATACTTTTTCCATTATTCTCTTGAAATATTCTCGATCACACTTGATGAGACTCAAATACTGAAGCATAGTATTGTGGAGACTATCATCACTAAGAATATAACTCTTTGAAGGGAGATATTATGACATGGGATTGGTAATTATTATTCTAAATGTAATTGAATAATAACAAAAGGGTGTCATATAATCCAAATTTTTTCAAACATAAAATAATAAAAATTTCTATACATTTTCAAAATTGATCACTTTATATACTCGTGTATCTATGGATTACTTATTATTCTAAAATTTTCTCAAAATATTATTTCCAATTAATTTCAATTAAAATATATAAAGGTAAACTAATGATCTCTATCAAAAATAATTATATAAGGAAACCCATGTTTCGTTTTAATTTATATATAATATAATATAAAAATGTCACTAAATTTTCCTATCACTAATCAGAATTAAATGATAGGATTTATTTTACAGGTAAAAAACATCATATTCATAATTCATTTCATATAAGGTATGTTATAACATAGTGATAAAATAAATTGATATCTACTTTAGTATCCATTTGAAAATATGAGTATGTTGAATCAAACCAGAGGTATATTTGTTCACAACATCCATTTATAGTGAGGTATATAATCTTAACCTAAA
The DNA here is from genome assembly GCA_963277665.1 of Viscum album. Lineage (NCBI taxonomy): Eukaryota > Viridiplantae > Streptophyta > Magnoliopsida > Santalales > Viscaceae > Viscum > Viscum album. The sequence goes on from OY728126.1 coordinate 1,572,658,293, forward strand.
ATATTATACATTTTATTAGACTCATAGAATCTAATATTGGTGAAACTTGTAATAATTTATCACAGTTGATCATGGATGAACATTAAATTAAGAGTAATAAAAATTATTCATCACCACATGATTTTTTGAACAAGGGAAAACATAATTGTTCCTGAAAAAATGATTCCCTATGGAGATGGGGAGCACTTCTTGTTCACATTCCAACTATATATTATTATGTTGATAAATTTACAAACATCAACCCTAGATTAAAAAATAATGGACACTAATTACAAGAGAACTAAAAATATGAAAATTTTATTAAAACAACACCTCATCCAAATATTGTACCTCTATGTGAATTATAGAGAAGGGGCTAATCAAAAATTATTTGGTGTTAGATTTCTTAAATTCATTACATGTAATTTTTTTAAATATTTTTATCATATATGATTACCCTTTTGTGTTTTATATAAGATGATGTAAATTAATTTTTAATTATATTTCTCCCATCACCTATTAATTAGTTTTAATACATTTTGTGAGAAGATATATTTATTTCATTTTTTAATTTTACAAACAAATTAATTTCTCAATAAAATTAGTGCTACCATCATTTGAGTGTATGAATGACTATAGCTACTCAATAATATTATAAGAGTAATGTTTCTTTTGTATTTTTGTTGTTATCATGAACTATATTGTGCTACAAGATCGTCTTTTAAATGAACCCAATCTAATTTTTTTTCAGATTCATAACTATAAATTAGATAACCTATTTTATCACCAGGGATATGAAAATATGGAATAAATAGTACAATAATTTTAAAACAAATATAGAATCCTGAAATTCATTTATCCACTAAAATATCACAACATTCTTGTAAGAATGGTTATAGGAAATTTATGCATAAGTACATACTTCAAAACTAAGGTATAATGTCTTAGTTGACAGAAAGCACTATACCTTAAAATAATTACATAAATTTCCATTTGAAATCATGAGTTCCACATTATAAGGATCAATATATATTACTCATTAAAATACAAAATATATAATGATCATATCATTTGATTTCCAACATTCACATTTTGGAAATTTTTTTAGGGAAGATAATAATAAAGTGTACCCAAGGAAATCCTAAAATAGCGAACATATTATTCATCAGTCATGGAATAAAACAATATATCATCAATCCAAACCAAAATAATAATCTCATGGAATTGATGAAAACTCATGTTCATCGGGACTATACATATTATTTGATCATTACACATGTTCAATATAATCACTATATATTTAAATTTTCATTAGGTAATTCAAAATAAAGCCTTATTAATGTCATAATCCACCACCTAAAGCTTGTGATAACCCGATAACATATAAATTTTAGGAAACCACGCCACTCATAGAAAAATAATATATAGTGCATGATTTTATGAAAATAGTGATTAATTTTACATCCACATCCCTGTACATCATGTAATCAATGGATAACTATAAAATTTCATCTTCTTTATTAGAAAAAAAATAATGGTGTAATTAAAATATACACTCTGAGTAGAATAATTTCATTAGATTTCATGTGATCTTATTTTATTTTAAATACCCAAAAAATTCATTGTATTTTTTAATTAAATTGAAATCTTAAAAATCTGTGAAAATTGACAGCCTGTGATTTTGAGGCCCGAAGTGTCTGGAATGATCCGTTAAAAAATGTTTTAAGCTTAAAATAGAACACGTGAGTAGTTTTCCTGAAAAATTGGAATAACGCTTAAATGGTTCCCTAGATCATCAATCAGAGCGGACCATGGTGTTTAGGGTGGAAGTTTTACCCTAGGTGTGACTTTTATTTAGTCTGTCCAAGTCTGTTGTGAGAAAACCTGAAAATGTCATAACCGTAAATAAAATAATTAAATAAAATATTGTATTTTTCAAACACATATAACTCAAAAATGGTGACTCGGATTAAAAATATAAAACTACTGCTGAACTCATAAGGGTATGCATTCTTTTTGTAGATCCTATCATTGGACGGTGTGGGCCAATAATAGAAGTTATTTTTTGGCCAAAAATAAAATAATTAAGTTACAATTATTTTGTTTTTAAATTATATAACTCTTAAATGGTAACATAGATTGGAAATCTGAGAGTACAATTCAGCTTTTGAGGGAATTTTTTTATGGAGATCCAATCCTCGAACGACGTTGGAAGAGGGTGACTATTAATAATTTCGGATCCTATTTTTATGGTGAGTTCAGTAAACCTGTGGGAAATGATTTCTATGTTTCGAAACATTGCTAGGATTAAAAATCACAAGGCATCGTTGAATTTCCAGCACCAGGATTCTCTTAAGGAATGACTATATTCGACTGACAAGGGTTGGATGAAAAAGATAATTTTTGTACTATACAAAAATATAAAAAATAACTAAAGGTTATTTTATTTTTCCTTTTTCAACCATTGGACAAATGGCAATGGGACCACAGTGCTACATTAGACTATAAAGGGCTAGACCCTTATGTTCTGTAACCACATTTTTGTGAGTATTTAATAGGTTGTGTAACCACACCATTGGGAAAAATTAATAGTTTCATTAATTAAACCCATTCAATAACCTCATTAATTTTATGGTGTGTTGATCCTCTCTTTTCCTTTGTTTCATCTGAGCTCAGGCTTGGGTTTTGGGAGAGCTACAAGAGGATGGTCTGGCTAAGCGCCACCGACTTTTTGCTATGACTAAGAACATGATCGAGCGATGGTTTTTGGGGAAAATGATGGGTGACATAGAATTCCGACGAACACCTTTAGATGTGGACACTCATTCGTCTTATTCAATGTCTTCCAATAAACTCGAGGTTGAATTTTTTGTTTAAATTAATGTGAAATTGTTACAAAACATGGAACAGGCGTATTAACAAAAAATGTGTTAATCCATGATTCATACTATACTACAGGTTGATAATACATGCACTTATGAATGGGGTTTTAATTTATCTTTTGATGATTTGATTGCCACACCGTTGTTTAATTTCAAACGTCGAGGGATTGGTTTGAATGAACAAGGCCCCGACCCTCTACTACATTTGAATTTGTCATGTTCATCATGGGTGAAGATTGAACTCAAAATTATTTCAATATAGGAGCCACGCAGTGGCATCAACAACCCGAGAGGCTAGGAGGTGCAATTAAAAGGGAAACCAGACCATCAGAGCCCACGTAGTGGCCCGTAGAATCCCCTCTGGTGTGGCACCGGTGCGGCGATGTTGGAGACCAGCCCTTGGCCGGCCGCATTGGTAGTAGGGCGGGGCACCGTCATGCACCATGGAGGGAGGTCATCATTCCGAGCCGCAATGGTGAGGACCCGCACCTTGTGAGTCCCGCTGACAGGGGAGTGATGCCAGGTGTTTCTAACATTGAAAACTGAACAGACCATTGTTAGTTGGGGGTGAGGGAGTGACTCCTGCATGGTTCAGGCCCATCAGGTTGTCCGGGCCGGCCCGCGGCCTTGCGGGCTGACCATGCCGTAGCCCACCCCATCTTACTCCATCCAGCCCAACCAGTTTGGGCCGAGCCGGGTTAGACCAGGGTCAGACCCGGACTGGGTCTAGTCGTCCCACGTAAGGGAGGGTCAGGTTGGTCTAACTGGGTCGGACCAGACCCATACCATTTTCTGCCCGTATATGCTTAAAATGTTATATGTCCCAAAGAATACATCTATTTGATGAACCATCGGTGGTGCTATGATCCTTGAAATGACACGGTCCGTTTGAAATACTCAATTTGATTTTTGAAGAATATTGGTCTATAGTTAGGTATGGTCGAACCAGAATCTAACTGGGCCCTTGGTAATAAAACATATAGAACTCACAGACTGGGCATCTAATTGACACATCTTCTATCACTTTGGAACCCATACAACATGGTTGTCCTTCGAGTTACAACTTTTTGGAACATCCGAGTATTTGAGGAATCACGAATATCACGAGAAGCTGATTCTACAGAACTCAAGTGCATTGAGTGCAGGTAATCCTATAGTTGGATGTCAATAGAATTAGCAACCCGCTGTGGATCACCATCATAGTTAACCAGTGTGTATCAACATCAAAGAGACAATATGTGAATCAATATAGTAGGGACCCTATGTGGATCATCATTATAGGGACCATGTGCAGATCAACAGCATTTCAACCCTGTGTGGATCAGCATCATAGGGACCATGTGTGAATCAGCATCATAGGGACGCTATGTTGATAAAAATCCTAGGGACCATGTTTGGATTAACATCATGGATACCTTGTGTGGATCATCATTATTGTGACTCTTTGTGTATCAGCAGTGTGCAACTCGACAATGAGTAGCCTTAGAGTAGGCCGTCGTGCATCAACAACATACGTCCATGTGTGGATCAACAATGGAAAAACTTCTTCATGGTTCAGTTGTGGATCATCCTAATGTAAAATAATGATATCTTAATACTAACCAAATTTCTTCTTGATATCTGAGTTGTATACCTTGTCTAAGATATTTTTTTCATTGTTCTTGTGTTTGAGATCATGATTTTTGGTTATTCCATTATGGAATATTGAGAGACCTTCGAGGGTCTCAGGGTCTATACTGAGTATTGTAAAACTCACCCTTGAATGGGATTATCCCGCACCTTGTGGTGTCTTATGAAAACGAAGGACAACGAGACTGAGTCTTGAAGAGTCAGGGTTTGACGGTGCTCTAGGGTGATTGAAAGATGTTCTACGGAGCAGAACGGTTGACGTGGAGAGACATAGGGACGAGCTGTACCAGCCCTTCTGGTAGGATCCTTAGCAGATGACCTCAAGAGATTTATTCCATTTTTTCAATATTTCCTTTTTCATTTTGGCTTGTATTCATGCATACCGTTATTACAGTACTTACTTTTACACTATATTGTGTTTTCTAATTGTGGTTTCACCTTACTTATTTGGATGTGTTTTACTTCTTCGCAGTGTACCCTGTCTGTGTGAGTACATGTTTTGATGCAATCCCTTCCCATTTTAGTGAAATGTCTTCTCAGTGCTAGTTTCCAACTCCTGGCCTATGTAAGGAGGGATTGGGGTAGTCACGACATAGGCCCCACTGGATGGGTCGTGTCAAAGGGGAATCAAAGGGGGTTGGTTCTACCAGAAGCCCTAAGAGTCTATGTTTCCAATGGAGCAATAGTGTTAAGTGTCTTGAGTTTGGATTTCATTCTAGGGGGTCTAGTGTTAGTGTAGAGGGTGACACATCCATACACCATGACCCTGAATTCTGTTTTCCAAATTGATACACCAAAACACTGATTATGTGTGTTTTTAAAATGATTTTATTTTTATCTCTTTTGAGTCATCTCATCATGTATACCATATTTACTATGGTTCACCTTAATTCACTTTCTAGTTGCCTCCACATAGATATCCACCCCTAATTTCAATTCATGACCATGATGATAGTTCAAAGAGTAATGAGGATTAAGTATAAGGAATATTTTTCGATATTGTACCATCAGGTGGTGTCCTAGGGATACCATTGTTCATTGGTCAATAATTACTACTAGTGCTACTGATAGAGGACACATGTAGGCTCAGTTCCCAACAAAAGTTTCATTGAAAGATACCCCTCAGGTTTTGAGGTGAGCCTAACTCATAGGAAGCTAAGGACTAGCGAGAGGTGGTGACTAAGTTCCCATCTCATCAGGGCACCATTAGATCAGATGATTGTCCTGGCAGTGAGCTACTACATGTCTTAGTAGGGCATTGACAGGGTTCAGATCACCCATATCATAAGATCATGTTACTTTTTCGTTGAACATATCTTTAGAACCTTCCTCGGAGAAGGGGTTCTCCTTCCATGAAAATATAAGTGGTTTTTGTTAACAAGGGCTTCTACAGTTTTGACAAGAGGGCATGTCGTTAATTGAGTATTCTTCAAGGTGTACAACCATTCTAGGTACTCAATGAATACTATACGACTATTACTTCTAGGATTGTACCTCTGAGCGATACATTTTTATGTATATCTGAGACAACCTTATTCATCATGGCATTTTTACTTATGTTCGGGTGATAGAGAGAACCTTTTTGGTTGATAATTCGTTGGTAGAGTAGATGCAGCCGTTGAATGTTAGTAGTGGGAAAGTAGGTAAACGATGCATGTTTCAGAGACTTGGATGTAAAAAATGTTTTGAGAAGTGGAATTGATAGGGATATGTAAATTTGTAGGGTAGTAGACGTGGAAGATACGCTTGTAGAGTAGCAGGAGGTGGTATACTTTTCAACATGTTACGACCACCAACCCAGTGTGGTCCCCTCTAGGCTTAGGGAGCTGGAGGATAGGGGAAATGAGTTGCTGCATGCTGTCAAGGAGTGTGAACAAAGGGTTCCAAGAATGAATCGAGTTATGCTCTGTGAGAAATACTATCTGTTGTATTAATAGACATAGGTGCTAATCATTCTTTGTTATGAAATTTGTTCAAATCCTATATTTTGTGGTTAAACTATGGACTTGACCCTTACGTCTGGAGATACCAATAAGAGGAGACTTGATAATAACACTCTTTCCGATGGTTTGATATGACTCTTGAGGTGAGAGTTTTAGTTGTAAACTCTTGGTGGTAGCGTCGAGGCCTTAAGACATCAGTTTTGGTATGGATTGGTCATTTAGAGATCATTCTTAGATTTAATATTTTATGAATAATGGTTGTGGTATATCTACAGTGTTTCTATGGTTTTTTCCTTGGTTAGTGAAAAAGTTATCCCATGAATCACGAGATATTCTCATACATAGGAGGGTGTAGCTGATCACTCTTGATTCGGCCAGCTTTACCCTCATGGAAGTAGGTGTTTTGAGTTTTCTGTTTCCAATAGTAGGGGCAGAGTCCAAGAACATCATTTCAAAAGATATTTATAGGATTACCTACCCATATGGAGAGGGGAGTCTGCACTGGCTTGTACCCAAGGATGTCACCAATATCTACAACTACATATTAGATGGCTCTTGGAGAGCTTCTGGGGTTGAGAGTATAGTTGGAAGAAAAGTGTTTTTCTACACCGATCACAAGAGTCTAAGGTATATCTTCTCACAGAAGGACCTGAACCTGAGACAACAGTGATGGATGGAGTTACTAAATGACTATGAATTTGAGATATTCTACACTCCTAGGAAGAGAAATGTAGTAGAAGACACACTCATCAAGAGGTGGAGTCTACACCTGCTATGTTAGATGATTGATGAATTAACCATGTTGTAGTTATCCTTCCTGGATAGTGGTGGAGTAGATTACCTCTAGTCAATGGCAATGACTCCCCCCACTTATTCAGAAAGTCTATGGAGGAACATCTTGGGGACGTTTACTATGAGGTCCGAGATGCTCAAATATCCTTAGGATGGGCTCTTGAATGATTTTTTGTTTGTGGGGAGCACATCATTATTTTCATAGGACGGACCATGGTACAAGTGACTCTATGAGAGGAGGTGTTGAGGGAGTTCAACACAGCCCCTTTGGCAGTACATCCTGGTGGCGGGATGATGTACAAGGACCTCTGACATCTGTACTAGTGTCCAGAGGTGAATAAAGTATTGGTGGAGTTTATTTCATGATTCCTTACCAGTCATCATGTGATGGCCGACCACCAGGTTCTAGAAGACATGACTTAGCCACCTGTGGTACTAGAGTGGAATTGGGATGGGATTTCTATATACTATGTGATAGGGATACCACATACGTCCAAGATCCATGATTTCATATTGGCGACCATTGAACGACTCACCATTTCGTCCCAATTTGTACCCATCTTAGAGCACGGGACAATAGAAGGCTTGGGATGCCTCTATGCACAGTAGATAGTACGACATCATGGTGTGACATCGACGATCGTTTCAGACTGCGATGCTTGTTTTACATCTCGGTTTTGGATTGGATTACAATATGCATTTGGAACATAGCTACACTCAAGAACCACCTTTCATCCTCAAAAATATGTTTTGACGGATCATACCATACAGATGCTTGAGGACAATCAACGTGCTTGTGTCCTTGATTTTGGCAGTAGTTTGGAGGACCAATTTCCCTAGGTGGAGTTCTCATACAAAATAGATATCACTCCACTAATGGAATGCCACCATTTCAGGTCCTCTATGGGAGACCTTACAGATCAAGTATATTCTGTAAATACCAAGGGGATTCAACAATTATGGGTCCAGAGTTGCTATAGACTACCATAAAGAAGGTGCTGATCATCCAGGAGTGGATGCAGACTACATAGAGCCCATATAATTATTATGTCCATAAGAGACGGAGACCATGCAGTTTGAGGAGAGATACCATGTCTTCATTCAACTATTACCCCGACGAGGGTTACATGGATATGGTCGGGGTGTCAAGCTATCTCCGAGGATCATCAGACCTTTTCAGATTCTCAGCAGAGTGGGCATGGTGGAATACCAACAAGCCCTTCTCCCATAGATGCACCGGGTTCATAATGTTTTCCATGTGTCATAGCCAAGAAGGTACGTGCATGATACAACTCACATTATCAAATGGGGCGAGCGGAACATTGACGATGGGGAGATGTTTGAAAAGTTATCCATGGATATAGAGGATCGACATTAGAAAGTCCTTCAAGGATGGTTGATTCCTATAGTGTGAGTTTATCGGAAGGAAAGGAATCTCCAGAAGAGAACATGTGAGTGAGAGGCTTTGATACATGCTTAGTACCCATATTTTTTTCCTTTCTTTTGTTTTAGATTTCGAGGACGAAAATCCCTAAGGTGGGGAGAATGTAATGACCCAAAAATTCCATGTAATTTTTTATTAAATTGATTTATTAAGAGTATGTGAAAATTGATAGCATGTGATTATGAGGATAGAGTGCCCAGAATGATCTGTCAAAAAAGTGATATACTTAAAATAGCATGTGTGAGTAGTTTTCCTAAAAAAGTGGAATAAATCGTAAATGGGTTCCCAGATAAGAAATATAAAGGAAATGTTGCATTCTATATGGTGGATTTACCCCAGGCACTACTTAAGTTTCATCGGGGGGGGGGGGCTCAAGTGTGAAAACTCGAAAATGGAATTAGCCTAAATAAAATAATAAAATAAATTTATTTTATTTTTCAAATTATTATAAAAAACTAAATGTGACTCAGATTAAAAATATGAGACCACCATTGCACTTGTGAGGGTGTGTTATTTTTAGGTAGATCCAAACATTTTCCGATGAAGCACAATAGTGGATGTTAGTTTTTGGCTGAAAATATAATAATTAAGTAATAATTATTTTATTGTTAGATTCTATAACTCTTAAATAGTAAAATAGACTGTAAATCTGAGAGTACCATTGAGATTATGATTGTGTGTTTCTTCAATGTAGTGCCTAACCTCAATTGGTGTGGGTGAAGGGTGACTATTAATAATTTTTGAACTTTTTTAAGGTGCTTTAAGTAAATGTACATGCGTCAATTCTTATCTATTGAACCAGTGATGAGATTTGTTATCCCAGGACATAGTTGAATTTGTAGTGTCAGGATTCGCTTAAGACAAGCTTAACTTCGACCAGCAAGGGTTGGATGAGAAAGTTAATTTTTAGATATTAAAAAATAATAATAAAATAACCAAATATTACATAATTGTTCAGTTTGTAACTATTGGAAAAATAGTGTTTGGACCACAGTGCACCATCAGACCATTAATGGATTGACCTTTTGTTTTATAACCACATTGTTGTTGGGGGGGGGGCTTTAATATGTTGTGTAACTGCACCGTTGGGAAAAATTAAATTGTTATTAATTAAAAACATTAATGAACCACATTAATTTTGTGGTTCGGTGATCATCTGTTTTTCTCTATTTAATATGAGACCAGGATTAGATTTTGGGAGAGCTATAAGAGGAATAAATTACAAAGAACAAACAAAGTTCTTCTCCAATGAAGAACGTGATCGAGCGACAGTCAATGAGGAAATGGCGAGTGAAGGAGAACGCCAACAAAAACCTTCAGATGTGGACACTCCTTCCTCTTCCGCAACACCTTCGATAGAACGTGAGGTTGGGGTTTTTGTTTAAATTCAACTGATTTTTGTTCAAAAAATGACGATCACAGATTAACAAAAAATGAGTTAATCTAAGATTCGTACAAAACTATGGGTGGATAAGGTGGGAAATTTTGATTGTGGTTTTAATTTAAATTTTTATAATTTTTTTAACACTCCCATGTTTAATTGATAACTCAGAGGGTGTGGGCCAACCGAATATGGCCCGAACCCTCCGCCACGTTCAGATTTGTCTCATTCTTCATGGGATAAGTTTGAACTCGATGACTATTTGAATTCGGGAAACACCCAGTGATGGCAGTGTCCTAGGAGGCCCATAGGCGCAATCCGAAGGGAAGACAGACCACCAGAGCTCACCCAATGGTTCGTGGATGTTAACTGGTGCCAGCGGATGATGGCTACAGCTAGATAACACCACATGCGGAGGAAAGAGGTACCCAAAGTAACAAAAATGGACAACATGGGAGGTTGGCCCTTGGCTTACCATGTTGGCCGCATGGAGGCGCGCCATCACGCACCGTGGAGGGCATAACGCACCGACCCTCGTTACCCAGAGTCTGTGCATTATTAAATAACATCAGCACTATCACAAGAGACCATGTCTCGAAATAATAAGTAGTTTAGTGGCCATGGATGTACATGATACATACATATGTTTTACATTACATCATGAAATAACGAAAAAAAATTTGTGTCCACTTTGAACACACTCATTTCCTTTTTCCTATCCCAACAGGTTAATCATAATATACCTCTTCACATCCTAGGAAATAGAAAACATAGGAAAAGGGGTGAGCTCAGATGCTCAGTAGGGATACCAATATAGCAGAAACTATAATAAATAAGCATAAACATTTAAAGAAATGAATAATACTAAAACACGGGACATTAAAAATTAAACATCACTATTATATTACAATGATAAATAAAATAATGTCATTTAATTATTCACATGGATATTCTAAAAGTCAAAAAATCATATTTAATATAAATATATAATTTCATAATAAAGGAAGCAATAATGCCGACATCATTACCACATAGTCAAGGCCTCCTGTCAAGAACACATATAAGATATTATCAAGGCCATGTTCCAAGACACTAGTTTGTCTCTGAGACCTACCATTTCATCAAGGAAATATAGTGGGATCCACCCATCAATTACTATGTTCAATTAAGTCCACATATGAAATGTTTGAAACAAAATCTCAACATTCGTATTATAACTAGCATACAAAATGTCAAAATATTATTCAGAAACAATGAATGGTATAAAAAGAGAACATCCACAGTAAAACATAACACATTCAATTAGATATAGAAGATATTATTATAATAAAACAACCTTAGTCAAGAGAAATGAAGGATATTGACATAGATGAAAATAATCAGTAAAATGATTTGAGATAAATAGTCCCTTTTTTGTGAAAACGTTTTAAAGTCTCACTATTTTTTAGGAATCTCTTAAAAATATATTTTGGAATCAAAGTGTCCCATACCACTTTGAAATTTCTAAACGGAAAATTTATTTTATAATATTATTTTACATATAATTAAATAACTAAATCCATTTTTAAAATATGGTCATTAATGTGAATCATTAAGAAGAATAAATCTTTTAAACAAGTAAAATGATATTTTAGTTAAAGAGCTATTAATCAAGTGAGAGATGCTTGAAAAAAAATAATTGTGGAATAAAATTAATCAAAACATTATAATATCATGATAATAATTGGATTCATGATATTATATGCCAAAGGATAGTATATACACCATAAAAAGTTAATGGGAACATAACAACAAAGAAGTTCCAATGGAACATAAATTGAGTTGAAATCCCTTATGATGACGGTATCCTTAGATTAAGGATTAATCAATTAAATAATTATGTGTTGAAAAACATTAATACACTCAATATGATTGGTTATTAATCATAAATAAATCAGAGTAAATTCACACATATTTTTGAAAAAACAACACCAATGACTTGGATGATTAACTCAATGAATGGAAATTGAGTTAACATTACTCTAATGAAGTTCATATTGATGAATTGGGGATTTATTAATGTAGTTATTATGTGTATAAAAAGTATATCAACACTAATGGGAGTGGAAATAAATACATAAATAAATATATAGGCGATTTCACACATAATCTTGGAGTAAAATAATCAATGATGTTTTTGTAAATTCTAATGAGTGGTAATCAAAAATAGAAATTCCCTTACCGATTTGGTAAATTATGAAGCAAACACCCCATGAAATAATGATCATACAATGAAGATGTAAATACCCATAAAATATTTTATATAACACAAAGAATATAATTATGGCCAGTACATACAGCACACAAAAGGAAATAGTGGCAATATAGCATGAATCTCACACGGTTAAGAAGTGAGATAAAAACCCCTTACCTTGTGGTTTTCCATAGTAGAGGGTAGGTTATCCTCATGTATAATGGTGATTTTTTTTAAATTATACAAGAACCTCATACATAAATATTATATCATATATGATCATATAATATTTCTTTGTTAATGATATTTCAGTAGTATCATTATTTTGGGTGTCAACTGATTCATTTTCTTTTATATGTTTTGTTACGTAAGTCATGTTAATTGTGGATAGAATGTATTTGATTCAAATCCAGAATGTTATTAAGTTCGTGAAAATTATTTTTAATCATCATATAAAAAATATTCTTGAATAGTTATGATGGGGAATGAAATATCATCGTGTTGTGGAGACGGTAATCTGTTCGTATTCTCGAGCGACAATATCATTCAATTAGTGGTGAAATTGTTTGTAATTGGATGGTATAATATATATACAGAATCATTATCTTTTATATTTATTTATTTAAATCAGTTATATTCACTATTATACCCATCTAGATATTGAACTGTAGAATAACAAACTACACCACTACGTAGAGACGGTAAGCCATATGCACGCACGTATGGTGGATTTGTCAATCATAGGATGGATAGAATAATAAATATGGTTGTACCATATTTATAATCATGTCACTATATATAGAAGTCAAATGATTTATTATTTTGGTCTGGAAACAACAATGAAGGTGTATGTGGAAGAAGAAAAGAACACTGAAAGAGGTGATGAAATTGTTACCACATCTTCGGGTGCTTCATTTTGATTTGATCAAAAGGGCTCCATAGGTTTGCTTTTATATCAATGTAAGGGATATATATTCAAGTGAGGGTAGTTGGGAGGAAATTTGAGTTGGGTTCAGTGGAGCCAAATGGATTTTGAGGATTGATTTTGGGAGAAGGGGAAGTACCCTATTATAAGAGAGGTGATGGTCACTTTAGGAAAAAGCTTGAAATATTATATTATTATAAAATAATTTTTGGTTTATATTGAATCCAAATAGAATTGATTTTGAGGAAAATGTTGGGACGGGACAATAGATTTTCAACCAATAGGTTTTATAAATTTTTAGGTCACCATATTAACCTTATCTTTTAGATTTAATACTTAGTTAAATAGTTTATCATTAACCATGTCATCTTGTATTTTAATATAACATGGTTAATAAACATACTATAAAATGACAAGAGAACCTCAAGTGGTTAATTAATGAAAATTATATCATTATATAAGACTTTTAGAAGAACTATATATTTTTATAAATTTTATTTTATTTATTAATGTAGAATTTCTTTTAAAGACTCATTTATGTCAATTTTGACAATGTTTAGTATTTGTTTTTTTTGAAAGTCAAAAAAAACATGATTACTTCGAATAAAGTACCATAATTAAACCCTAAAATTCCATATTAACATAGAAAATTAGTTTAATAAGTCAAAAGTCTCAATTTACAATTATTTGGATATTATAATTTCAATTATTTTTATAGTTAATTAATAAGGTAATTTCATCGTCATTATTCTGTAGTAAATGAATATAATTATTTAATGTCTAAAAATTATAAACAAAATACCATGATGTAGGAAATTTGTTTATATTTATAATTAATATTTATAGTATAATTTATCATGTGTATAACCCAATATTAAATTTGGGTTAGTTATTAAATATTAAATTTAACAAATAAACTATTCATTAAATTAGGTAATAATAAATGTCCTAATCTAATCCATGTGCATAAAAAGATAATATTTCATTACTAAAATTGATTTCATTCAAAATAAAATTGTTCAATAGAATTATAACATGTGTTAAAGATATTATAATATTTTATTTTTCTTTAATTACACTATTTACTGTTAACTGTGGTAAATAAAATTAAAAAATTACTATTCATCAACAAAAATTTCATCCTATTGAACCACATTTTATATACTGATGTCAACTGTGTATCTCAAATTCTTGAAATTTAATTCACAAATTTTGTAAAATTATGTTATATGCAAATTTTTAAATGTTCGTAGAAAAATAGTACCAGACGGTATACTGTTTAATAAAATTTTGTATATTTATTATTATTATAAAATGAATTCAATGAATGACATTGGAATAATATTATAATTAGGTATATATTTTTCCATTTAAATAAATTTAATTTAAAAAATTATTTAAATAAAATGGTAGCTTTAAATAATAACCTAGTGTTTTTCACTATTCCTCAAAAAATAAAAGTGTTTAGAAAAATACCAAAATATCACTCAATGCTAAATTTGATATTCCAAATTCCCAAATGGTGTCTATATTACCAAATTAAAAACATAGAAGTTGTATTAATTAACTTAAAAATATATTACTCGTTCCATAATAAGAAAGCGGGTTTTTGAGAATTAAGAACTATCAAAAGATTGATATATCTTTATCTTCAACTGAAATGTAATATTACATCCAATAAATAATATTGGATTGAATGATAAAAATAAAATCTATTTTTACTTCAAAACTATTAAAATGTATAATTGATAACTATAAATTATTTTGGTTACAAATCTTGCATTCAATAAATGTTTAATATTTTTTACTATTCATCACAATATGAATGTTATCAGAAAACCACCAAAAATTTATCCAAAATAAATTAAAAATTCATAATTATAATGAAGAAGTATATTATTTCTAATTGAATATATAAAGTGTGAAATATTGGATTTAAAAAGGTTTCACCAATAAAAGTGGGAAAATTGTTTTTTTAAATACATCTTTTATCTAAAAAATGGAAGTTGATCTTATATTATGTCTAAGAATCAGATAATATAGATGTTATACTTATATAGTGTATATAATATTCAAAATGTTGTTAATACTATTCATAACAATTTTTTGAACATAGAGTTTGGTAAGTCTTGGTGCACTTGAACTCGGTGTTGAATGTATGACAAGCTATTGAATTACATTAAAGAAAATAAATTACTGTGAAATCTTGGGGGTCTACAGAGGGAGGTCGTGGTTTCGAGCCGCGGAGAAGGGCACATGTGCCCCATGAGTCCCGCTAATAGGGGGTGGGTTCATGTGGCATCGCCGTTGCAAACCGAACAGACCCTAGGCCATTCATTAGGGGGAGTGACCCTCACATGGGTCAAGCCCAACAGGTGGGTCGGGCTGACCTGCGGACCAGTGGGATATGCCAGTGGCCCATCTGGCAGAGCCCGATGTGGCCCAGCCCACTCATGCCAGCCCAACTAGTTAGGACCCAGACTAGGTCAGGTTAGCCCAGACCAGTTCTTTTCAGCCCAGGTCAGGGTAGTTTGGGTCGGTCCGACTAGATCGAACCAGTCACATACCATTTTCGACCCAGATATGTTTAAAAGGCCCCATCTCACAAAGAATACATCCTTTTGAAGAACCCTCTATGGAGTTGGAAACATTGGAATGAGACGGTCCTTTTTTGATACTCCACCTATGTTTTGGACAAAGTAGGAGTGCGTATGATTTGGATCAAACCTGAATCTATCCAGGCCCTCGGTACGAAAACGTTGATAATTCAAAGATTGGACATCTGATTGATGCCTTCCTTATCGCGGTGTAACCCTTACAACATGGTGGTCCATCAGGTAACTTTTTTTGAGGATCTTCGTGTCTTTTTAGGCTTGGATGATATCTTGAGAAGAAGATTTAATGGAACTCGAGTGCACCAAGTTTGGGGAATCTTGTGGCCGGTTGTCTATTGAAGTAGCAGCCCAATGTGGATCAGCATTATAGAGACCCAGTGTGGATCGACATCATAGTGACCATGTGTGGATCAAAATAATAGAGACCCTATGTGGATCAGTATCATAACAACCCTGTGTGGATCGGCAACATAGAGACTCTGTGTGGATCAGCATCATAGCGACCCTGTGTGGATTAGCAGTGCTCAACCTGACGAGGACCATCCTTAGATAAGCCCATCCTGGATCAGTGACATACGGCCCTGTGTGGATCAAAAATGGAACAACTATATTGTAGTTTAGATGTGGAACTTCATAACATAATATAATGATGTATCTTAAGAATAATCATCTTTATTTCATATATCTATGTTGTATACATGGTGTGAGCTGTATTTTTCATTGTGCTTGTGTTTAAGATCATGCAATGGGTTTATTACTCTGTGGAATTCTGAGAGTCCTTCAGGGGTCTCGGGGACCCTTCTGAGTATTGTTATACTCACCCCTACATGGGCTTCACCCACACATTGTTGTGTCTTGTGCAGATGATAGATAGCTAGGCTAAGTCTTGTGGAGCCAGGGATTCATTGCACTCAAGGATGATTGGAAAATGGTGTATAGTGGTGATCGGTAGTGTGGAGAGCCGCAGTGATGAGATGTAACTACCCTTCCAGCAGGATTCATGGTGGACGACCTCATGAGCTATTTTCCCTTTTTCTATATTTACTTTTCAGCTGGGCTTGTATTAAGTCCCCCTTTACTTCAATAATTACTTTTACACAATGTGGTAGGATTTAGTTGTGGTTGAAATGTTCTTCTTCCGTTGTGTTTTACTTGTGCACAATATACCCTATTTCTGTGTGTACAAGTTTTGAGGAAATTGCATCCCATTTTAGGGAAATTCCTTTTCAGTGCTAGTCGCTAACCCTAGGCCATTGGAAGGCGGGCTTGGTGTAGTCATGGAACGGGTACAGGGGGACAGGTCCTGACATGAATATTCAATTCCTTCACATCACCTTTATTTCTTAAATTTGGAAGAAATGAAATAATATTTGTCCAAGGTAAAAAATAAATTGATAAATTAATTTCATTCTTGGTCATATGCCCCTTGATAATTTTGTGAAAATACTTAAAATATAACCCAAAAACAATATTTAGTTTGCAAGAGGGATTAAAATCATCAATATCCATCAAAATATAGAATTCAAATCTTTTATATCCTACCAACCGATGGAAATGCTGGTCATAATTAAAATTTATTTTGATCCAATTGACCATGCAACAACAAGAATATTCCATAAACACAAGTAATGGATACCATTGTTTGGGAAATATAAATATGATACATAATTGACATATTATAATCCATCAAACATACATCCCAAGGATAATAAAATCCATTAAAATATGATCTTTAATAAATAATTGAAGGAAAAAAACTTCCACACTATTTTTTATATCCATAAAATATTTATATCGACTTATAAATTTTCATGGGATTATATTAATGATTAAATAAGTCCACATTATGAGAATAGATGAATTAATGAGAGGAACATGTATCGAATATAGTACCAGAAATAGATGATGATGTTGGAAATGTAACAAAAAATATTATTTGACTTACAATATATTTAATGAGGGATTTTTCTACTACATGCAATTTACTCATGTCATATTATAATCAAGCACTACCATTGGATCATGGATTGGTTCTCAAATATATTTTGTAATATGAAAATCGATATTATCCACCAATCACAGTAGTTTCATATCACAATTCCATAGAGAGAAAAAAACAGAAGATCGACATGAAACTAATAAACATATATCACTTTTATGATGTAGGTTATCTAGGTTCAATATTAATTGATAAACCATTCTACCACATGTTTGTGACACTTTTATAGATTCTTTTCATGATGATTTTTATTTTACCACTCTAAAATATATCGGCATATAAGAAGTCTCACCCACTTGTTTTTAAATTGAATTGACTAAAATCACCATACATAGACTCATTTAGTGTACCCTTTTTTGTCATCTTACTTGAACATTTTCAATATAAGGATTACATTTCTCATTCATAGGAAATAGTTTTTCTAATCAATCATAACATACTATAATGATCTATTACCATAATCATGGATCATTCCACCACTGTTTGATGGATGGATTTAGATATAAACCATTAAATTAAATATGTGGTCAAAATACCATTTAAAATGGTGAGTATTGAACATATAATTTGAATGTATCAATGATGTAAATTTAAAATTCTCAAAATACTTGTTATAATATATCATTACAATCAATCAACCAATAATAGAATGATAAGGTCTTAATACATTTCCAAAATAAATATTTTAGTAAAATAGTATTCGATGATCCTAAAATTATTGTCCTTCATAAATAGTGTTTTATGCAATGTAGTCTAAATATTAGTCTGAAAATGTATTCAACATGTATATTATGTATAAATAATGGGCACACCACCTTTACATGTATAAAACCCTCATGTAGTATAAACATTTTAGAAAAAACAAGGATATTTTAATAATAAATCATCTCCTTATCTTAAAAATGTTGATGATTTTATTTTATGGATTCTAATTCAAAATTATAATTTTAATTAATTTTCCAGCCACTGAAGAAATATTTCTATTATAAATAATTGTATTTCTATGTGTTATATAATAATAGTTAAAATATTAATTTAGAAAAATTATAAATTGATATGGTTAAAATAGAGTACATTGGTTATATAAAAATGAAACAAAAACAAACAAACTCACACTCACACACAGATATATACATATATATATATTTGTGTTATTTTTTGGATAATTATAAATATAATGTTTTTTTGTATCGATTGTGAAAAAGTCTTATTTTCACAAAACAATCATACATTTTATATAAATTATTTTATTTTAATTACCCTTTGTATTTTGGATTTTAATATGATGAAAATATATATATATGTTATATTAACCATAATCTAATTAATTTCATAGTAATCTAAATAATTTTTTTACAATATATGTTCATTTTAGACGAAACACAATATGATAAAAAATTTATTTTATATTGTGTTTTTCACAGTTATAATGAATGTAATTTTATACACCTGTAAAAATTGAATATTAATATATGGATTCCATATTTGTAATTATAAGAATAAAATTTATTAATCATGTATATTACATTTTTTTCATTAGAAATATAAACAACTAAAAATGTCTCGGCATGTTTATTGGTAAATCATGCTAGTTATTGTTAAAACACTTTGATATAGAAAAAAAATTCTTCATTAATCTTATTGAAAAATTTATTTTTTACCCTTATCACATTACCAATGATTTTTTATGTTTTTAAATATATTATCCCATGATTAAGACTTAATATTATATAATAATTTCTAAAATTTACAAATAAGCCTCTCCACTATGTTATAAAAGGGATCCAACTCTCCCCCCATCCACACATATTCTTAGAACCATAATTCAACCAAGAACTTCATAAATACCTTCAAAACACTCCTATAAAAAATATAAATTTGGTATTGATTTTGAATGAACAATCACAAATACCTTAATGTTCAATCCAAATGGATTTTTACAAAGAATAGGTATTTCTATGAATTGAGAGTTTTTTGTTTTATTTAATATTTTACTACTATAAAATCAACATAAATCATGATGATATAATAAAATCAATGTCAATCCAATATATAAATAATATTACGTTAAAGGAATAACCATTATTAATTTCCGATTATAACCCATGGGAAATGAAAACATAGTCCATACGTATGTGTAGACTATCACCAAAACAGAGTGATGTTATCTGTTTTCCATCATCACCTCTCACGGATTCTTATAACGATGTATTTAATATATAAATATATATGTGATATTAATTAACAAATTATTATATTTTAAATACAATATTTCATCTATTTTCATTCCCTTTCATTTGTTAGAAAATGACAACATTTCTTGTGCATGCATGTTGAATACCACCTTTATAAATCCATGTGATTCATTTTTCTTGTCAAAAATTCCTATGTTTTTATAATAATTAATATAGTTAATATAAATGATAATATTTTTTATGAATAATGTTATTGAGATGATGTAACAATGAGTCCTTTCACAATGATCAATACAGCAATGTTTTTATGTTAATAGGAATTGAACATCCTCAAAACATCAAACATAATGATAAATGATTTAAAACAATATAGTGAATAGAAATAAATGAATTAAAAGGTACAGTGTTAAGAGAATATATAGAGTACCTAAAAATTATATAAATAATTACTTCATCTAATTATTTTAAACACTCATTACTTGTCAGTACAATCCATGATAGAACCATAATGGTTTAGTGCATTTGGATACAATGATATAGAAAAACAAGTTCATAAATTATCTACATAATTTCCACTTATGTTATCGACAAAAATATCTATTCATAGAAATGACATACATAAAATCATCTACATAACATGGGGAAGGTATATAATTGAAAGGGTTATCTCATATCCTTTGTAAGTCTAAAAATACTAGATATCAATCAATAATCATAAGTCAACATAAGATAAAAATAAGGGTATGAAAACATGATCATAAAAATATAAAATCATACGCATAAATATATATATAATAATAATGAAACATGAAATATAGTTTTTTGATCAAACGACATAATACATAATATATTTGAATCATCTATAATCAACCATGATACATTATAAGTTTTCGTAATCCTTATAAGTAAGTTTATATCTTGGAAATAAGAATAGAAAATCATTTATATAATTTTGTAACATTGCCCTGAAATTAATATTGGATTAGTTTAACTCCATATTATTAAATTTACATAGTCAAATTTCACTTCCCAGAATATATTTTCATACATTTATCCTTACATGACTAGATTCAATCAGCATTATAGTCCTTGTTATGTCATGATATGTACCACATTGGAAAATTATTTAGAGGGATATAACGTACTCACCCATCATATGTTTATTATATAAATAAAAAATTTCATTAAAATAAAACCATGTATCACATAATCATAATCAATTTATATGTGTGAAAAAATTTATAGAATCAATTTATCATTAAATAAAATCCTAAAAAATGGAATGAAAGTGGGTTTGATAAAAATTTGTTCCTAATACACATAAACCATGTGGATGATGAATAATAATTGTAACATGGGATCAAATCTCTTATAAAACATCAGAATTATCAATGAATGTTGTTACAGATGAAAAAACCATTTAAAATATCACTAGAAAATTTCATGAGGAATATACACTTCATATTTTAAAATAAATTATTTTCAAAAAATATTTAAGAAAAAATATACTATAATAATAAATAAGAAATTATAAAATGGGTTTTTTTATAAAAATTATGTTCATGAGGTTAGGGAATGTTTTTAATGTGTATTATATAAAAAAATTAACTTCATATATTTGGTAAGGAGAAAAAATTACCACATTTGGAAGAAGTTAATGTGTTCACATTCAAATAATATTTAATAAATTAAAATATTTTGAAATATAAAATTAAAAAATATGTGGGTAATCGTAAAAACATTCTTCGATTTTTTTAAACATAATATGTTCATAGAACACCACATTCCCCACGAAATAGAGAGATAATGTTTGTTTTACAAAACAAATTTTGTTTAATATCTTGAGTATATAAAGAGAGTGAAAAGAAAAAAATATATTTACTCTACAAAAATTACTATTTGAGAAAAAAATGTTATTGTGGGAAGATTAATCTAATATGTTTTTCATCTGAAATTTATTCACACACAATCCTTGTAAAATGAGATTGTAATATAAGACCCTTACAACTTTTGATCTAAATACACCATAAAATCATCAATTGAGCCATTAAATACAATGGAAATAAGGATATTCATGAAATTATATATCAATATTGAATTAGATACACCTAATAATGAAGATATGTTCACAATATAAAGCATGTCTCAATGATAAAAATGATACAAATGACCCTTATAGTTTAAGTAATTTTTTAAAGAATAATCCTTAGAATCATGAAAATCATTAGGTTATGAGTTTAAATATAATTTAATAATATATTAGTTAAAAATATATTCATGGGTATTATATGGACCATATAAATAATAAACCGATTCATAGTATAAAAACAAGTCAAAGGGGATAAAAAATTGAGATGAAAACCATACAACATGTTTATCTTTTGAATCGAAGTGCATGTAAATAATTTACAAGATATATCTCTTCAAGAACCATGATTTTAATGATTATTTAAAAGAAAATTAAATATTAATTATTCACAACAAATAAAAAAACGGTGTGAAATATCCACAATGATTTATGAATATGAAAATGGTATGAAGAAACCCATACCTTACTTTTGATATGATTAATAATCACTCTAAAATCCTTTATTGAAAATATTAGATTTATTATAATTATAATATAGAATCATATTCATCCATATAATATCATAAATTATATAGTTTTAATATCTCAGTTATTATTTATTAATAATTATCTATTAATGTGAGCACTTTTAGAGTTAATTTTTCCATTTTTCATTAATGTTTTTGTTCAACATTAATGGAAATTTTACTGTGGTCATGAATCCTCCATATAAAAAATTTTAATCATTAAATATATACCATATAGGCTCATTACATAAATATTTATTTCCATTCATATTAATTTGTGAAAAAAAAATTAATTACATCGCATCATAGAGATGGTAATCTATGCTTACACATGAGTTATTTTTTCACTTTTTGATGGATGAAAGATAATAAATGTTAAACATTTCACCATTACATTGAGATTTTTTTTAAAATATGATATATTTTAATTATAGAATTAAATTTTACAATCTACCTAAACCAAAAATGATAAATGAATCACATTTCATCAAGGTGGTAGTAGTCTACAGATATCCATGTGATACATTATCATTTACCAATAGATTACATGGTATAAATGAATATAATATATTATAATTCAACTAGATAATTATAATATAAATTACATATTTTAAAATAAAATACATCATTATAACCACCATTGATGGATTGGGATGGAATATAAACATGGTCACTATTTGGAGGCCATAATCCACACATGTAGAGGATGAATACTTTTATTTCCCCTGTGATTGGGAATGGGTTGAAGAATGTTATTCCATAAATATAATAAAAAATAATACCGTAATAATTATATATTTATGCTATTTTTATCGATACAACTTGTTTATAAAATTTATAATTAGAAATAAAATTGAAATCACTTGGTTATGATTTATACATCTACATAGAGATACAACATATTGATTACAACTTAATCTATTAAGGATTATTCTTATGGGAATACTATGAGATCAAGGATGAAGGAATTGACAGTAGGGATACTTTATATTAGTTATTATCTTATCAAGAGGGTTGAATGAGTGAATATATAAGTAGAATATGTTCTTTTTAATATGTTTGGGGAGGAACTCACAAGGTATTTCAAAAGAGATTTCATTGATATAAAATCACATTAATCAGAATATTTTTCAAATGTAAAATTATTTATATGCAGGGTAAAACATGTTTGAAGAATCTTAGTGATTTTTTTAATATCTTCTGTTTAAATTCTTAGGATTATCTCTTTTTCTAACCCCACCTGGTAAACCCATTTAACCTTAAATATAGGTATATAATTTTATTGTTTTTACCATTCATAATTAGAAAAACTTTTTTTGATAATATTTCATATTAATAATTTATATGAGTCCAAATATTTAATCTATTTAATTATATTTAATTTCTATATGTGTTAGATTCTAATTTTAAATAAGCGTTCAACATGCAAGGAAAGCCCATTTCAGAAAATATAATGTTTAATAAGAAAAGCTAATATAAATATATTAATTTCCACAAAACACATAAAATTAATGTTAAAAAATATGAAATATTTAATATAATAACTTTTTATTTTAAATTATTATTAAATATAATTTAATCATATTTATTATGATAAAAACTAATTCTGTGCATTCAAAAAGGTTTAAAAAAATTTGGTTTTATGTCAAAAAATAGACATATACCAAAATTTTTTATAATGATGACTATTACGTAATGAATTTCATTATTTATAATATAATGGGATTTATTTTAATTTATTATCAAATTGTAAACAATATTATACTTTTACATGAAATGAAATTATTTTTTTCAAAAATTATTTTCACTATTAACAAAACGTAAATATTTCATAAAAAAATCCAATAGTATTACAAAAGAATAATTCTTACATTACGATATAAAAAGCGTATTAATTTCAAAAAACATTATTCTTAAAATGGTAAAAATAAATTTTAATATTAATTAGTGTAAAAATAATTAAATTTTTTTTTTGAAGAAAATATTGTTTTGAGGGAAATTTTTTGTTATAGAAAAAATGGGCCTTGTTCATTATATAATAATCAATAAATGTTCATTATATATAGCATTTAAAAATATTTTTCATTCAATGGTCAATAATATTCAAACATACCAATTTATAAAAACCATCTAATTCTTATTTATAACATGATCTATGTAGAACAAAGGTTTCATGTAATGAAACCTATTGGACACTATCATTTTATTTAATGGATAATAAATTATAAAACCTCATAGTGATATATTCTCTACCATAAAATAAATTTTAGTTGTGGTATATTAATTTCCATAATAAATAGATATATATTTTATTATAACTTTTTATTTAAAACTATATTATATATAGGGATAATAAATCATCATTTGAAAGGTTGAATTGAGAAACATATTGTTTCCTTGAAATAACTGTCATTCTGTTTCTTGATTAGGAGAACATTTGTGGAAGATAAAATATTTCTATGTTATAGAAAGATAATGTCCAAATAATAATTGAGATTAATAGAGACCATGGTCATGAAGAAATTAATTACGTGAAAACCAAAAATTATTAAATAGTGAAAATGACCATAAAGTCTTCATAAAAAGTTATAAGAAGTAAAATATTTTCATTTTGTGAGCATATTTCAAATATTTGAGAAATTATTTTACCATAAATAAAATAAAAATATATTTAATTGATTCCTTACAGGTTCATAAGAATAATTTCATCATTTGGTTATGCTTCGGAAAATTTCATCATTTATCGCATCTCTTAACCAAAGTAAATAATATTAAAAATGAATAACTTTTTCATGCAAAAATGAACTAAATTTAAAATTTAATGGACAATAATGTCTATAAAATGATGATAATGAAATTATTTTACATCTATATATTTACCAAAAAAAGGATTTACTTATTTATCCAATTTGGATATATAATCATATATGAAATAATTAACTAATCACTAAACCCCAAAAAATCTCAATATTAATATTATTCCAATTTAAAAAAATTTATCATTAAATGTCCCGCAAATTTTTTGACTAATTTCAGAACCAAATTATTAAGAATAAGGACACTCAATTTAAAAAATCATCTAAACATTACTCCCCTAATAACATAATGTAGATTTTAATGTCACATAGAAAGTATGTGAATACCATGATCATATATTAATAGAAAATATTTTAATCGATTCCCAAAAAAATGAATCTCTATAAATCCTCCTTAAAAACCTGTATACTTACAATAAATTTGACTATATACTTGTTTCATATAAAAAATCACAAACTATTCTACATATTTTATAAATTAAAAAAATTCAATATACAAAATGAAAGATAATATAAATAAAATTTTAACTAATTCACTAATTAGTTTTCCAATATACAATAATTACAAATTAATATTCTTATAATAGATCAAAACTTTTGAGAAATATTAATTAATGTATGAACCTATAGAACATATTATGGTTTATATATCCAACAATGAAGTTTTTTTTCAAAAAAATACATATCCTTTCTTCTAGAATAATATTATATATTAATTAAACCATTCATACCAAACATGAAACCCCTTAAATAAAAACTACTATGGAACAATCTATATAATATTAATTATTCATGTAACTAGAATATAATTAGTAAAACAAATATATAAAAAAAATGTAATACACAATACATAAACTAATTTATTATATGACTATAAAAATTGAAGAATAGTATTTCATTCCTTGGTCTATGAGTTTTCCCCTAGATTAAGGAATTTTCTTGGATCATTCCCATGATACATTGAACTATATATGTTACATTGGGATGCACAATTTTTCCCTCCATTTAACACTTCATTTTCCCCAAAACATACATTCTAAATTTCCAACTACACTATAAATAAAAAATATTCAGGTTTGTTTAAGATATTTCCTTATTTGCATCACCAAAATTACCAACATATAAGATGTTAAATATTCTCTCCACTATGATTAACTTGAATATCAAATTTTCTTTTATTTTTTTCATTAGGAAACTCACCCATATTTATGTTTTTGATCAAATAAAGTGATATATGGTTAGGAATAATCATAAGAATTCATTCCACGTATCCCATATAATTTGTTCTCCCATAATTATAATAATTTCAACATATGTCAAATTAAATATTAACAAGATTCCTCCTTGTCCCAATCATTAGCCAAAATAACAATCAGAGTGTGAGATATAGTAACAAATAATTATCTAATAACGAATAATCATGCATAAGATTTATAATACTTGACCCCTTATGTTAAAACTATTACACAATCATATTAACATAGGTCATCCAAAATAGTTTTCTATTCAAATACTTCACAATGGTTCCAAATCTGAATGTGAGTTTACCAAATTGTATCCACCAGGAGTGTCAACCTAGGTGAATTATAAGTTCCTGTTCACTGTGTAGTGTATTGATGTTCAAGAAAAACATGAAATACTTTTTTTGGGCTTATTACCCTTAGTTACATCTATAACAATACGAAGAGCAATTTTAGCATCAAAATTTGGATTTATTTCTTTTATGTTACCATATACATAGTCTTATCATAATATTTCATACCAATGGTTTTATCGTTATGATTTTACACATAACTAAATTTAACTTTGATACCAATAATAGAGTCGTAAACATTATATAAATAAATATTATATCTTATCCATGAAATCATTAGTCACATAAAAATTAGTTCCACGGTATAACTATAATGTTTTTTTTGTATTTTTAAACTGGGATACATAAATTTTTTTACCTAAACTATCTATAAATTTCTAAATATGTTCTTTACTACTAGAACTCTACTTATATATGAAACAATTAAAACCATTATCCATAACCTATGAATGTGAGTCATATAAAATTCTGATTCAATATGATTAGTAAGGGTAAAAATAATAGAAATAAATCAATTATCAAATGTTATAATAATATAACAATATATTTAGGATATTATGATCCAAAAAATAGAAAACCATACACATCATTTCATAGATCGAATTCATTAAATAGGAAAAAATGATTACTAATAAAAATCCATAATAAATAATAATTTTCAATCATCAATAATCAATCATGGCCCATGAAAACTTATAATATGAAAAAACAAATTACATGGGTGTATTCAAATAAGAATTGAAAATCCATTTATGTGTCACATCTCACAAAAAATACTATCACAGTTGATTGGTATCACTCGGCGTTACATCATTTCGTTAGTTTAGGTTCACTCCGATGGTTATAGTATATGATATTTTCCCTTATTAATATCTTATCACCCCCATTTAAATCCAAATTATCTCATGATATATCGATCGAAACCCATTTCATTGGTTGTATATTATAGAACCAACCATCCATGATTTATAATGGAACCACATATTAGTCTTTTGTAATGGAACCACCAAACACTGAATTATAACAAACCCACACGTCTATAATCGTAATCTATTTACAATAATTCCACAAGATCATGAAATTTTTTTATCATTACATCAATTCTTACCAAAATAAATGGAAATGGATTCCAAAAAATATCATCACCGTAAACACAAACATTGGGGATAAATAATAAATATTGTAACATTGGATTACATCAACAAAAAACATAATAAATATAAAAGGATTTTCTTATAAATATAAAATATATTTAAATTTCCATTGGGACATTTAATATTGATAATAATATTTTCATCTTGAAATTACATATTTAAAATCAAAATATTTACAAAATTTTATAGGGAAAAGATTTATTTGAAATGATTATTGAAAATTAAAATGGTTTCTTTGATTAAAATATTATTCAAGGTGTCTAGGTATTATTTTCATGTGGTGTATGTTAAAACAAAAATTACATTTATATTTTCCATAAAAATTCAAAAGTATGATTTTTTAAAAATTATAATAATACTCAATTTAATCCCTATAAATAATGTGAAACAAATTCAACTAATGATTATTCATTGTAGAGATAAATAATGTTTTTACCTTAAAAAATTTATTTCGTCTCTTGAGTATATAAAGAGAGGAATATTAAAGGAAGAAAATTATATCTCAAGAAAACACTATAGGATATAAAGAATCAAATTCAAGATATATAGATCACATAATTTATTCATCATAAATATAAGCATATAAATTCCCAGAAAATATTATATTCTATCATAAAACCGTTAATAAATTCATAGATTTTGAATCATAACCACAACAAATAGCACATCAAATTAAAGGAAAAAAAAATATTTTATAATAATTTTCATGTTAAATATTATCAATTTGGTAGTAGATATAACTCATAAAACAATATAGGAGTATAAAATTAAACATGAGGAAATGAGAAAAGCTGAGAAGAGTAGCCCCTACAAAATTCATGATTTTAGAAAAATAAATCCATTGGAAGACTAAAATAATTTGGTTCTATAAAAAACATGAATTTAATAATTTATTATTGAAAAATTATTTTTTCATATTATATTAGCAATAAAACATTAGATTGGATTATAATAATAAAACATGTCATAGTGAAGTAAAATTAGGACAAAACACATACATATTTTTTTCTATTTAATAAAAATACATGTAAGGGAAGAAACAAATATTCTTCCTAACACCCATTAAATTTCCTTGATATTTAAAAATATATTCATTAGGTAGTAATGAAAAAATATAATTTAAAAGTTGCTACATAATAAAAAACAAGTCTCGAGAATTTGAAAAATACACAAAGAAACGCATTGCATATATCCAACTTGAATACTATAACTATAATCTCTTAGATAATAAATTGTGATACATTATAATTATAAACCATGATAATATTCACGCATTTATGAATCCATGGAAATTTATTTACATCACGTTTTGTAAATGATAATATTTATATTCACATGATTGGTGTTTCTACATTTTTATAGACTGGAGAAAAATAATTTTAAATAATAACTAACCATTCTATAATCATTATATTATCATAAATATACTATATTTTCATTATATAAACTTTAAAATCCTAAAACCATCTTTCACGTATTTATATTCTATCTTTCCCTTTCCTCTTCAATTGGGTGCATGTCGGGACTCCAATGGATGAATAGATTTTTTTAGGAAAAATTTCCTATAGTTCGAGGATGTATGTTTGTATAAATGAATGGAATTTTGGTATAAATATTTTAATTGATTTTCGGTATTCCACCCACTATCAGAGAATATTAGAGTGCTTTTGTGTATTTTGGTTATAAAATGAACATTTAACTCTATCGTAAAATTACATGTTGTGTAATGTGTTCAAATGTCGTGTATTGTTCACCATAATGATCTAATGAGTTTTGTTTAGTGTGTAAACCTATTTCACATTGTGAGATGTTTACATGCTATGAAAAAGGATTACACATTGTGTAATGGGTGTTCAGAAAAATCTGTGAACTAGTAAAAAGAATGAAAATTTAATGCTTTGAATGTATATTACCTGACATGTGATGGTATAAATCAATGATTTAATAAAAATCATATGGGTTTTTCCGCACACTTGGGTTTCATGGATTACACAACCTAAAAAAGGGTTTCAAAATATGTAAGTATCATGAGTTGAGATTTCATGTCACTGCATGACTGATATGTCTCTCTCATTTACTATCAACCATATTCCCTCACAAACTATAGGATATGAAGGGAATGATTAGAGACTTATTCCACTTCCAAATTGTTTTTTAGGAATTGATAATTTTTATAGTTTTGGTGCATCTCTCCAGGTAAGTGTTCCATATATTTCATATTCATATTTAATCATGGTAATACTATTTCACTACAATTATATATCTGTTGGTCTTAGGTGTTGATTCTTCTTGATTCTTTATAGATCCATTGTGTGAACATCCTTTGGAGTTTGTCCCTTATGTTGCTTTTGGTGTAGTGTTCGAGTTTTTATGAGGTATGAATTGATCTATCATCTTTATTGAACCTTTTGAATCATTTACATGATGTGAGGTTTGATTCTAGGGAATGTTTTGTTATCATTGTGTTCTTCCTTATTGGTGGATCACATTATATGCATGTATAACACGAGTGTCAGTTAGGTGGTTCTTCATTAAGTGTATATTTAATTAACACCATCACTGTAGTTTTTGATAAAACAATTATATCTAAAATGACATTATTGGTTGATGGATTTGTGTGTTTGGAATGATTTTTAATAAAATATTGGGTTCTCTAGTATTTTTAATATGAAATGGTAATTTCAAATTATTCTAAAATGGATTTTTGAAATGGCTTTCAAAGAATGTTTTAGATAAATTTTTTTTGGAAAATTGGGAAAATTAGAAACCTTGGGAACATTGTAGGAGGTTTTTCATAATAACATCATCTATATATTTTTATGGGGTTTACTCACGGGTTATTACATTGTTCCCTAGACCCATTGTTCAAGGTAGTTTTTATGGACATTGTTTGGGGATTCACTCATGGCGAGTTTCTAGACTCATTGGGCATGTGTTCAAAATTCATGATTGTGAACTAGTCATATATTATCTTATGCGTAGTCATGAATCCTTACGTATAGTGATCATTTTCATTATGTGACATGTGATTTTGGATTGTTCTATTTAGATTTTACCCCCATTGTTTTTATGATATGTGATATGATATATACTGGATTTAATATTACTACCTCTATATATATATATTAAATGATTAGAAACTATTTTACCTACATTATTTTGGAAATGTGGAATAGGGATTTTCAAATGTTTTTACCTTATTTTGATAAAATAGTATATCCTTTTTTTATTCCTAGTTTTTATTAAATTTGGTAATGTTCATATTATTATACAGAGACTTGTTTTAGAAATATTTTTGGGGATCATATTGATCATTTTACAACAAAACATTAGAACCCCTTTGGTAGTGCATAGTCTTTTTTATGTCATTTGATTTAGTGAAAGGTAAGGAACCAGAGTGAGGTGGTGAGGTTTCAATCAGCTTTATCTGGGTATCTAGTGGTGATATGATGGGAGTTTTCCCATGATATAAAATGGAGTAGTTAGATTCTATTTTAGTTTTTCATTAATATTGGAATATTACATTGGGATTTTGTGACAATCTTTGAGTTGTATCATATCCACAGTTCTTCTTTATGTAATGGAATATGTTAAATATTCTTTTGTTTTACAATAGTGTATATATATATATACAAACCATTTTAATGCTTCAGGTTGGGTGAAATCATTTCTTATGGTTGTTGATGTATAGGTGCAATTCGCCAGAATATGGGGATCAGGAACACAGTTAGTTTATGTTGATATTTGGTTGGGTAAATGTTTAAAGGGTATCCTATTCATTTTCATCTTAATTTAGTATCTGATGTATTCTTTCCTCAAGAATATTTATACATGTAATTTTGGTAGACTTGAGAAGGATTTTCTGGAATTTTGGGATTGGTTACAGTGAGTTCCTAGTTAACACTTACCGCCACATGACTCATGTTACCATGGGATGTTGGGTTGTGTGTCTCCTATTTTGAATTACAAATAATAATCTCCCTTTTTCTAGGGGTTTTATGGTTTGAACTAATATTAATATATATTTTGATCATATTTTAATATTTTTTAAAAGAAGTATACCTCCAAGATGTAGTTGATGGGTTTCTTAAGATGGCGAATTAGATTATCCTC
The DNA here is from genome assembly GCA_963277665.1 of Viscum album. Classification (NCBI taxonomy): domain Eukaryota; kingdom Viridiplantae; phylum Streptophyta; class Magnoliopsida; order Santalales; family Viscaceae; genus Viscum; species Viscum album. The sequence continues at coordinate 1,572,690,582 of OY728126.1, forward strand.
TAGGGAATCGATGAATAGATTAGAATCATATTGAGGTTAATGTGTAGAAAACTCATACTACTAACCATAATGCATTTCATATCAAGAACATAGTTATTGAGGTAAACCTAGGAGGTAGATGTGATAGAGATCAATCACATGAGTTATTTTCTGTGAAAATCTACATTCATTTATTTTTAAAAATGATCACTGAAAGGTGGAGGAATCAATGGAAAAGATCAATAAGATATTCAACATTATGCATACTTATGATAGTATAAATGAATAGTGTAAATAGTTAAGACATAGTGGTACCAGTAAGAGATGGTGGGATTCCAAGGTACATATATATAGTCATGTGGGTTTAGATTGGAAGGGCTTCAAGACCATATATTTTCATTTGTCTCATATAGAGTTACCATTGATGGAGAAGGCCATGAATTTTCTATACCTGAAGTAGGGAGAGAGTTCAGTGTTGTCTTACACAAATTATTTAGCAGAACTGCTTCATTTTTTTCCATAGGTAGCAATGAATTACCTAATTAAGGATCATTTATATCAACATGTTCTGTGAAAATATTACTCATCACATGAACTTATGGTGAAGCTTTAGACATGTGTGGTGATGATAGTCAGGGAAATGATGTTATTGATGAATATTGATGGTATGTTTAGATATTTTACATTTGTCCCCCCCCCCCCCTCTCTATGGAAGCTTATGTTGATCACAATTGAAAAATAGGAATTGGAAAATATCATCACAAGAGTGGTGCAGGTGGTTCACAATGGGAGACTGCCTCTGTAACTCTGGATATAGCTAGTAGCATTCCAATTACATGATACTAGTCTGGTAAGGTTGGAAACAACAATAATTCATTTCATGTGCCTATGAATATGTGAAATAGCTTTGGGAATTATGGTAATCTTCTTCCTTTTTATTGGTATATTTCTATGTCTCGATATGGTAAGGGATTATCAGCTCTAAAGTCTTATGTCATTCAATATGATGCATTAAAAACTATAAGGATATATACATTCACCTATGAAGAGAAGAAACTTAACAATATAGATAAGATTATAGGGGAGGTTGTTTTGGGTCATATTACAGTGAAAGGTTCCATATTTATTGAAACGTTAGAAGGTATTTCTTTCAAGGATGTCGGTGCTTCCCACAAATTTATATCTGTCCTTTTTTTAATATTCTTAAACATCAATAAAAACTATTTTACCTTGTTATGGATATAGAGAAACCTATAGGGAAGATGAAACATAAGGGTTTTAATTTTCTTTCTTGATAAATATCTATAGTTGAGGTTGAGTTAGTCTCGTTTAAGAACCTGATTATTTCTATGAGGTACATAACATTCCTATAATGTTTAATTTAATGAAATAGAGGGAAAATAGGATTAAATTTCATGTACTTTCATGAACACATAGTGTAATATGGGTACATTCGATATACATCATAGTACATTTCATGTGACGGTCTGTCCTAGAACTGAATGGAAAATGGCACTACACAACATGTAGTTTTAAGTACACACCATGTACTCTAAATTTATTTGGGTAAAATGGGATATAGCCTTGTTTCTCATTAAAAATAGGGGGATCACCCCATTACATGAACAACAGTGCTGGGTGGGATTTTTATGCAAAAATCTCTGTCCGATCTCCGATTCGACTCTTGTCTGAGGTGTTCAATCCCAACTGGTATTCTCTCAATTCCTCTATATTTTTTCTTCTTTTTTCTGTGTTTGATGTTATTATACCTTGATAATTTTACCTTGTTTTGTAAATCTACCATGTTCTACATCGAATCAATGCCTGATGCTGGAGGAGGAGAGTCGTACAAGTAGGATCTAGGTGGTCATGTCTGTTTCACTCAATGTTGAGTTTATTATATTTGTCAGAGTGACATTCTCCAATGTTTATAGTGTAGGCATGAATGGACATTGACCATTTTTGTTTTCTTATAATGATTAGGTCATGAATTAAATTAATTTATGCATGTTTTATCATTTTGGTTTGTTTATGGGCCACCCCATTTGTGCGTTTCCATTAGATGACCTTTGTAAGACTATTTGTCCTTGGATACCTATGAAAGTTCATTTGTTTCCTTTTTGGGGTTATTTAAAAATGTAATTGTTTAATTTGATGTCTCCCATGTGAGATGAAATTTCATAAGCATTGTGATAGTTTACATCACATGTTATATTGTCGTACATAAACTACCCACATTAGTATATTAGTTTAAGCCTTTAAAATGTTAGATTACATATTAGGCTTCTGATTTGAACTACCAATGTGGGTATATTTTTAAGCCATGTGATAATTTAATTAACTTATTTACTATTTTTTATGATGCCCACATGAGTTTTTATTATGTTAACCATTTAATACTGAAATTTACATGTTTTTCGTTTTATGATGAAATTATGATATACCAGGCTCAACCCCATTGATTTATAATGCTTCTAGGTGTGGATTTTTTATGCCTGTAGGTGTGGATTTGTTATGCCTACATGTGAGGTTATGGTATGCCTGTGGGTGAGGATTGTTATTCCTATTAGTGGGGTTTTACTACACCAGCTATTGAGGTGTTGAATTGAATTTTGAAATTAAATAACTTATAATGAGTCTTCCCAGCCAAAACACAAGCTTCGATTTGGTCTTCACATTAAATGATTAGAAAACATTATGTGGTATCCATTGATCATTTTTATATGGTGAATTGACGAGAATAAGACATATATCGATACTTATAAAATTCAACGTAATTGAAATGTTAATTGAACATAATAAAGGAAAATGGAAAACATGGCTTGTAGGATTGTACACATTTGATTACTTCATAGTTTAATACTTTTCCTTTTTGTACTATACATATAGTATAGTCACTGGAAAATAGGCACAGATCATCGGTGGTATCCTACTAGGATTTAATTATCACACCCTATTTCTGTCATGATTTTTGGCCAAAATAGTTTATTTTGATGCAGGTGTTGATAAGGGAACGCACCCTTCTATATTGACTAGATTTTTAGTTTAAGAGTAGGGGAGAATGGGATCGTGATAAGTCATATGATGCTTTTGTGTTCTCTATTTTATTTCTACACCTTGGTATTTTATCTTGTACTTGAATATTGTGTATCCTATTTAGATGATTTCCTAGAACATGTGACATAATGCATCATCTTCATTGAAGGATGCTTGGTTATTTATCTTATACGCCTTTTACCATTTATTTTAGTTGTATGTTGTTTACTGTTTCTGCTATTGTATCATTATCAATCACATTATGTTACACTCTTCTAATGAGGGTAATGTTTCCACACTATCACAAACTAGGCCCTCACTCCTTGTTGACATCCTTTGGGGTTTGAAGAAATGTGCTTGAGGCCATGTGGCCGTCCGGGTACAGGGCACCAATTGAGTGGCATATGGATCCAGGATGTTACAAAGTGGTATTAGAGGAGTTAACTTTTCTGGGTTTTCATGCTATTAAGAAACATTTGAATAGAATAGAAAGGGAATGAAGTTTGGTAATTATTTTTTACCGGGAGTAGCTACCCCGTGTACATGGAAAAGGAAAATTACTTTAATGTGAATTGTGATTTTTTATGGATTTTGAGCTCTTATAATTGATTTTATTTCACCGTTGGGTGACACATTTGTTTTGAACTATGATTATTGATATTTTTTTCTTATAATTTTTTGAATCCCGATGAGATTAGGGTATTCCATATCATGAATCATATAGGAACTTGTTAGAAATTACATGCCACGCATTTTCGCCATGCCATTTATGGAGAATTACTGATTCCAAGTTGTTTTGATTGATGTGATGATAGATATGAATGTTTTTGTGATAGGTACCATGAGAGATATTTTTTCTGTTCTGATATGTGTATTTGTATGTTTTATGGTTGAATTGGATAGACTCCAAACATTGGTGTTGGAGGAGTATAAGACCACTTGGTTCAGAACTTGGTGGATCATGTTTCGGCCAAGGGATATTGATTGTATTGTTATGTTAAATTTAATTTCCATGCATTGATTCATGAGGAGTATGGGCCCCCAAGGATTGTAATTTGGAACACTGTTTCTTTATTTTTTTTAAAAAATGGGTTCTGGGGAAGTTTCCGAGGATTACTATCCACAAACCTTGAAAATAAGGCATGTGATGCTATGAACACATGCCACGTGTTCTTCTTTCCAGGAAGAGAAATCTTTTGTTAAGTACACTCCATGTTCTCTAAGTACACCTTGTGTTGTTTTTGACCATGCGTTCATTCGTGTGAGAGAGAACAAGGGTAGTTGGTTGTGTGTTAGTGCAATCCAAGTATGGTATATACATAACATTTTGTTTTACTTAGGTGGATCTTTTTTGGAATTGACCATGTGAATGTACAAGGCCAAGAGGGAGATCTTGAATATACTTCATGTTTTGGGATGAAATTCCATGTGCTTGGGATGTTTACACACCTAGGCCGGTGGGATTACACTCATATATAAGAGCATAAGGGTACATGATGTGTGTGGTTTCTACATGTTGTGTACTTATTTTCTAGCACCCATTAAGATACTATTCCCATTTTATCCCCTTAGATGGTTTTAGACCAATTAATAGTCCTTTATGAGTATTTTTCCACTTATATCATGATGGTTAAATTTGTGGAGTGTTATGAGGACTCTTAACGAGTTTTTTGGGTCGTCATTCTAAATGTGGAGGCTCTGCCTCTAATTATAGTTTTCAGTTGTCACCTGAGAATGAACATGTCACAAACGACCAATTGGGTGTTCAGACAAACATAGTTGATACCGTTGATATAATAAGAGAAGTGAGCCATCTCTTATGGCCTATAATTTGATGACGTCTCCCTTGTTAGATGTGTACTTCTCACCAATGAGGTCAAAATACAAGTTGATATCGTGAATTCCATGTACGATTCCTATACTTATGTTTCAAATTAGTAATATTGTATAGGATGTCTCTATCTTCTATTTGTTTACCAATTATTACCTAAAGGATACCTTTCAAGCATGATGTTATAGGGATTCCTTTGTAGGATATCTATTATGTGTACTATTTTCAAGGATCCATGTTGTAGGATCCCTCTTTTGTTAATCATTTGAGGATTCAATGTATGATTACTCCCTTACCTTTTTAGCTAAGTATCTCATGTAGAACTATGCTAGTCATGTTACCTAGAGGATCATGAGTAGGATGACTCTCTATATTATGAAATTTATGCTATATAAGGGGTTAACCTGTTTTAGAGGTTTCTAATGTTGGTACTGCCCATGTGTCATTGTCCCTAGTAGGACATTTGAGTATTTAAAGAGGACACCATTGTTCAGATGGGATATCATTGTATCATGTCCATTGATATTGGAATGTGTTTTTGGGAATGCATCATTCAACATAGTTTATATGCCTCGTTCATTGTAATATTTATAAGAGGCCGCATGAATCATTATTTCAATGAGTGATTGGAGACTTGTAACATCTTCATTTTTGTTAACGGTTGTGTTGATGATTTGATTTTGAGATTGTTCCTTCATGATCCATCTATTACTAGGATGTAGAGGGTAGAAAACATATTAATATTATCTATATTGTGATATTTTTCATTTTTAACTCAAGGTTGTGTATGTTGATGTACACAGAAACATAAAGTGTTCAATGTTAAAAAATGAGATGTTGAGTTATTTTAAACTGTTGAGATTTGAGTTAATGTTTATTTCCTCAAGTTATATCAGGAGAAAAGTGACCAAAATGTTTCAAAACAATGTTTTTGCAATAGCTCGAGAGTAATTTAGGAGATATATGTGTTTTGATATGCTGATTGGTTTAATTTTTTCATTCATGCAATGTGATATGACGTGGTGATCATGGTTGGTAGAATAACACATGTGCATTTAAGATGATTATAAACTCTCACATTATAGAGAATATATAAATTCTTTTAAATGTATAGAACACTCCTAGGTAGGGAGCATCATGTCAGTTCTATTTGAATTGTGACCTTCCATGTAGAAGGATCACAATAAAGGGCCATTCAAAAATTGTTGTTTCTATGTGAATTCCTAAGTTATAAGTCTTATTTAATGGTATTTCATTATTGAAAACACGATTTTTTTTGCCTAGCTACATGTGAAACCCTAATAAGGCTACAATTAGGATGGATGAATGTCAATGGTTAAATGTAAACTATCATGTAAATTCCTTGGGAAAAAGGAATTATGGCCGGTTATATAATGATGTGTCATTAAGTGAACCCGATTTTGTTTCCCAAGTTCGACCAATAGTGGCTTGACAATCCTTTTCTGGTGATCCTTGAAATCCCCTTTGTGTGTTCTTAATATATGAGCATGTCCCCTATCATTACGTTTTCCTGGTTGTACAAAGAGAGCATCAGTTATGTGCCATGATATAATTGAAATTCATTGGGCTAGTTCATGATCTATTTGGGTATTGTTTGCTGGATGCATAGTTTTAAATTAGTATTGGGTAATCCTATGTGATACTTGGGTTCCCATATAAGAATTTCTTGGAAAAAATCTAAGATGCCTACTGTTTTACTAGACATGACCACCTGGTAGATGCTGCTCAAGGGTTAGTTAGTGTTCTTATGTGGACATTCAGTCTCTTACCAACATATCACTTGTAACGTGGAATATAGACCACCTTGGTTTGTTCCTCTGACTACAACCATCGAATACGGGTTATGTCACACATATAGTTGGGCTTAGATGTGAGGATTTGAAAAGAGGTAATGGTTCCAATGGTATAGATCTTGAATTACGATTTTACTCATGTTGTGGCATGACCTTTTAATTGGTCAAGGGATGTCTTGACAAAGGAGAATCATTGAGAGACAACTATGAGCTTCTGTGGATGAGATTATTGTTTAAATTGTGCCTTGGGAGTAGTTGCTCTGTTATATTTCAATATGTAATCTATATAGGTTAGGCATTTTTGAGATAAGTCGTCCAGTGATGGTTTGAATCATTATCCTTCTTATTCGTAATGTTTGGTTCCGATGGAACAGTCAAAACACTCTACCAATTTATGGTGGGTGTGGTGTAAAAGTCTACAATGACTTTTGAGGAATGATTGTGTGAACGCTTTTGATGTGTTCGATAAGGGTTCAATGGTTCTTTTTTGTGAGACTGCTATAATGATCCCAGTTATGTTTGGGTTTTCCCAGTTAAAGGAAAATCATCCCGGATGCATCTCTAGAAAGCTCTGGAGAGTGATTCGTGTTATTTTATAGTGGTGGATTGGTTTTGGTAACAATTCTGTCTGGTTTGTTCTGAATAGACTCTCAAAGGATACACTATTCTGGCCAATCAAGGGAACTTTTAGTGTTGATGAGATTTGAATGTTGTACATCCATAAGCATATACTACTGCATGGGATCCCATAATCTGTCATTATAGACAGGGAATCCTAGTTTACATCATGTTTTTGGAAAGGGATATAGTGGATATTGGGTACAAAAGTGCTTCTGATAATTGATTACAACCCCCAGATAGATGGCCAAATCAGATCGCATGATTTATGTGCTGGAGGACATGCATCAGGAAAGAATTATAGATTTTTGGGGTTCCTGGGTTACACAAAAACCCCCTTTTGAGTTCTCCTACAACTATATAATTTAGGATACTTTTTAGACGGTTCTTTATGAGGATTTTTACGGTCGGACATGTTGATCCTCGCAATGTTGGCTATTGATAGGATATGTAGTTATGATGAGACATTGTTTCGTCTAGGAGAACAGTAAACATGTTCTGGTGATTCGAATGTGGATGACATTAATGTACTATTGTTAAGAATTCTTATGTTTATCACTGCATATGAACTATGGTGTTCAAGGTTAGGGATCATGTTTTCTTATGTGTTTCTCGAGGTTCGGACACAAGAGGATCAGGAAAAAGGGTAATCTATAGCCATGATACGTCGAGACATTCCAGATCCTAGAGATGGTCAGGCCTCTTGACTAGTGATTGCAATTATCTCAAAGGCACAGGTCTATGCACAAATTATTCCATGATTCTCAGTTGTGATGTTACCAATAAGACTTGTCTCTTGATATTCATCTATAGGAGGTTGTGTTCCAAGTATATTCTCCCTTGATGATCATCCTTTCATATTGTGGATTTTAGCATGAACATTCTCTATGAAAGGTCTATTCCTTTAGTATGGGTTCTATGGAGTCATGGTCAAGTCTAAGATGAGACATAGGAGAGGTAGACTAATGTATGATCATAGTGTATAGAGTTTTCTCTGGTTTTTATTCACCACCCTTGAAGGGAAATGTGGGGAAAAATTTCATTATGGGGGGATGTTTCTTAGAGCCCGGTTCTCCCTTTGAGGTACAAATCATTCCTTTTATGTTGTTATTAATGAAATTGTAGAAAAGTGGATTACTTCTTATGTATTTTCACGAAAATTATATGTAATATGGGTACATTCCCTATACTACCTAACACTCGCCATGTGAAGTTCTGGTGATAAACTGCATTGATAAAGGTACTTAACAGTGTATTGTTTTCTATACAAGTCATGTACTTTAATTTTTTTAATCTTAAATGGGTAGTAGCCTTGTGTTACATCAGATGGATAGAGGGCTCTCCCCATTATAGGAACAGTAGTTCCAGACGATATTTTTCTTTCTAAATATCCTTTCGATCTCCGATTTGATCACCACCAAAGGTGTTTAAACCCAATAATTATGCTCACAATTCCTCTCGATCCATTATTCATGATTGTTTCTCTCGAAAATGATACTTTTCCATGATATATTTACCTTTTTTTTAGATCTACTTCATTCTAGGATGAATCAAATCTTGACGCTAGATGAGGATAGTCATACGAGCACGAGGTAAGTGGTCTTGTGCCTTTCACTCAATGTCGACTTGTTTATATGTGATTTAGTGCCATTCACCCTTATTTTGGTTATAGCCTTGGATGGAAATTGACCCTTAATGTTCCCTAATGATTATTAGGTAATGAATAAAATTAATTTAAGAATTTTTGAGATCTTTGGTTTGAATATGATCCACCTCGTGGGTGTGTATCCCCATGATGACCAATATTTGGCCAATTGTCATTGGATGACTTTGGGAATTCCTTTCTTTCCCTTTTTGTAGATGTTTAAAAATATAATTGGTTAATTGAATATTGCCCATGTGAGATGGCAATTTCATAAGACTTGTGATAGTTTAATTCACATGTTTGTTTGTCATACATAAACTTCCTGTGTGATTATATTGGTTAAGCCTTGTAATTATTAGACTACATATTAGGAATGTGATATGAACTTCAAATGTGCGTATATTTGTTTAATACTTGTGATAGTTTATTTCACTAGTTGATTTTTTGGTATGATTCCCATGCGAGTTTTTATTATTTTAACCATGTAACAGTTTAATTTACATGTGTTGTATTTTACCATAAATATTGATATACTAGGCTTGACGGTATTCATTTTTATGCTTGTGGGCGATGAATTTTTATGCATGTGGGTGAGGATTTGTTATGCATGTGGGAGAGGATTTTCATGCCAGCAAGTGGGGATTTACTATGACTATGGGAGAGGTGTTGAATTGAATTTGGAAATGGAATAACATATGATGTGTCTGCCATGCCAAAGCACATGCTTGGATTCCATCTTCACATAACTGGTTCAGATATCCTTCTATATTATCTATTGATCATTCTATATATGTGGAATTGATAGGCTAAGGGTAGATATCAATACTATATAATTCTATTTAAGTGAAATGATGAATTAAATATAATGATAGTAAATGGAAAATAGATCTTGTAGGAATGTATACTTTTGAGTACTTCCTTGTTTATTGCTTTTCCTTTTTGTACAATTCCTATTGTATATACTCACTGATAGATAGGAAAAGATATTGGGTGGTTTCCTACTAGGATTTATTTCTCACACCCTATTTGGTTCTTGTTTTTGGGACCAAAAATAATACATTGTAGTAGGTGTCGATAATGGAATATTCCATTCTACAAGTACTTGATTTTCTCGTTATGAGTAGGAGATCATTGGACCAGGCCAGGGCTTTCAATGATTCTGATTTTTCTTTTTTATTTACATACCATGGTATTGTATCTTCAATCTATCAATAGTGTGTCATGTTGGGTACATTCCTATACCATGTGACATGGTGTATCATCTTTGATATTGAATGATTCTTAGTTATTTTTCTTATTAGTCATTAGATTTTTATTTCAGTTTTATGTTGTTTACTATTTCTTCTATTGTAACATTATTGATTCTTATATGTTACACACTTCCAATGAGGGAATAGTTTCTCCACTATCACACCCTAGTCCCTCGCTGTAAGTCTCCAGCCTCTGGGATTTGGGGAAATCCAAAGGAGGCCATGTGGCCAACCAGGTATAGGGAACCATTTGAGTGGAGTTTGGATCTAGGACGTTACATATAGAACATTCTCACTCCTTATTTGTATCATATAGACACCATCATTGGGATGAATTTTCTTATTTCTCGTCATGTTGTTGTTTAATGTCATAAATATCATGTATAATTTCTTCGATATGATGGGAGGTAATAAGTGTGTAATAGAGAGTGGAATCTAATGTATGGTCATGCTGGACCTTCTCACCTAGGTCTCTGGAGTTTGTTGTCTACATTAATATCATAGCTTTATGACGTTTCTTCTATTTTTAATATTCCCACTATTTTCTGGGACATTTTGATGTTTTCCCAAACAATTTACTTTTTCTTTCTACAGAGCAGGAAGTAGTGTTTACTATTGATATAGTTAAAGGTAAATATCAAATTTTGATACCCACTTTTCAAATAGAACAAGTGGATCTAAAAGGACTGAAGATTGTATTGTACGATCTAGTGGTAGAAGGATTTATTTTCCCATGTGTTCTCATTTGGGAATCCATAGAACTATTTTCCAGGAACGTAGATGGTTCACTCAAATTGTCTGTTGACTATCTAAAGTTGGACCATGTAATGGTTAAAAATTACTATCCTTTACCTCATGTAGAATATATTTTTGAACATTTTAATAGGAAAAGATATTTTTTAGGATGAATCTTTATTTAGGTAATCATAAGATCAATGCTCCAGAGTATTATATATTGAAACCAGATTTTAGTGGTAGGTATGGACATTAAAAATATCATGTGATGTCATTTGGTGTTACTAAAATTATATATCTTTTTAGAAAATTGATAAATCTTATATTTCATCAGTATCTTGAAACTTTTTTGATATCGGTAATTGACTAAATTTGTGTTTATTCAATATCAAAGAATGAGGACATTTACAATTAGAGTTTGGTTATTAAAATACATGTAATTCATTATTTTTATTGAGTTCTTTTGAAATAAAATTTTTATATCCAATTTCTTATGTTCCTGGGTAATGTGATTTTTATTCATGGATAATCAATTAATTCTGGGAAGTTGATGGCTTTTTTATATATAAGAACCACATAATGACTTTAATATTTAGAGATATGTTGTCCTTACTTGATATTATCAATGTTTCTTTAACGATTTGTCAATGATTCCATCACTATTAGTATCTATTATTATGAATGGGATGAAATTCATATGTGATGAAAAGTTCTAGTATTTTTTCGATGATTTGAAATGACTTCTCACAAAAACTCCTATTTTGATCGTAGATGAGCTTATTAAGGGGTATGTAGTTAATGTGATTCTTCTCAAATTGTTTTTTCTTCCGTGATTATGGAATACGACCATTTAATGTCTTGCAGATCATGTCCCCTTTTTCTATATGATGTGAATTTCCCCACTCTTGAATTAGTACCTTCCTCAGTTATAAAAGGGATTAAGTGCTGGAAGAAATATGTTTTTGTGGAGATGTTCACTGAATTTTTCAACTATTAAAGTGTGAGATAATACATTTCTAAAAAAATTTAATACCAAGTAGATGATATTGATGGAATACCTTCAGATATTTGAATTCATGATCACCTGTAGACTAGGGAAGTGAAATGTCATTGTTGATTCTATTAGCAAGAATGTATAGTCACATTAAATACTAGAATTGAAGGAATAATTTATCCTTATGAGAAAAATCAATATTTACATAGATTACTTGTGGGATGTTTCTATTATGGTTCTAGTAAGTATTTACGTTCAATAATATCTCACTGAGTTCATCTTGAAGATTCGGTTGAAAGATAATTAGTTAATATAAATAATTGAAACCCTCAACGGAGGGGAAACTATGTCTTTTCAGTCTCTATAGTCTGATGGTATACACCATTTTGGGGGTTTTTTTGTCATCCTTGTATCTGTTACGATGTTGATTTTTTATAATGACTATTCATCAGGGGACATTTATTTCGTAACTATGATGATATATTGTGAAATTATATTTAGTTTCTGAGTACTGGGTATGAAGCATGAAATTGATGATTATTTATCCTAGTATTTCACATTTTAATAGAAAATGGAACAACATTTGAATACATATAGTTTTATTCAGAATCACAGATTGATGGATTCAAAATGGGATGATGTATCCGTGGATTAATTTGGATTACCATGGAATACCTAAAGATGGAATTTTATCTGGGTGATGATTGACTAGGTGAGAAAGTCAACACATTATATTCTGTTTATGGACCCCAAAATGATAATGATATTGGAATGGTATATGTACATAAGATTTTTAGGTTACATGTAATTTCAATTATTTTATGTAGGGTACATAAGCAAACAGAAATGTTTTTGAGGAATCTCTAAGAGGTGATGTGGACTTTGTTTATGATGATTACTGCTATCCATCCACTGACAGATGGTCGTGCAGAGCATTCTATGAAGATTTCAGGGGACATTCCCTATTATTTTGTCTTGGATTATAGTGTGACATTTTATTTCCATATGTTAATAATTTTTTTTTCTTATAAAATGGACATCATTTTTCAATTTGAATAGATCCCTTAGAGGGCTATCATAGTCACCCAAACAGGTCACTTTTTTATTTGGATGAGTTGGGCGAAGCATCTTCTATAGGATAAAGTCTTATTCAGAAGTCAATAGCGATGATTCATGATATATGTCAATAGTTGGTTATAGCTCAGAGTGGAAATAAATCTTATAGAGTTTATCACCATCGTCCATTGGATTTATCCATAGCTGACCATGTATTCCTAAATTTTTATCCATGGATTGGTCACTTTTAGCTTGGAAAATAGTGAATTTTCACTCCAATATATGATTTACAATTTGAGTTAATTGAAAAAAAATGTGCATTTTTATTATTTCTTGGGATTATTGGACTATTTGATAAGAATTCATGTTTATTTCCACATATTAAAACTCATGAAATCCCATCCTGATCACTTTCAGGTTCTGAGTGGGGATGAGATTGAGTAAGAGAAAGATGTTAATCATGAGGAGCATCTGGTAGATATTGTGGACTCTATAGTGAATGTCATGCATAGTAAATAATTTTTGTTGGTCAGAGTGTTATGGTGAAATGGACTAGAATATGACAGGACATGGGAACACAGTTTATCGATGGGTGGTTAATGGAATGACCTCTTTTATCAATATCATTCTTCCACATGACTTCCAGGGTATTGAAATTATTATAGTTTGATGTTTATATCATATTAATACCCTATTTTAGGTATTTATCCTCTATCTTTTCATTTAATTTTTTTTGGTGACACTCATAACTCCCCACAATATAGGTAATTTTATAGGGTAAATGACATCGATTTCATGGATGTATATTTGATTGAATTAATAAAGTATGGGAGTAAATGTTATTAATTCTATGTGGGAATCTAGACACGTTCGATGAATTAAAGCGTGATTTTGTGGATTTTGAGATGAAAATAGATTTTTCTGTCTATGAATAAGATGTATACATCATGTAATGTTTTTACATGCCTTGTATTTTTATCCAGGTAGATCTTGTGAGTTTAGTTATGAGCATGAACTTATTGCACATTGTGATAATTTTTCACATCATGAAAAAGGTTGACATTCCAGGAAATTTGTGTTGGTGAGGTGTCGTGAAGCATTTAAGGAATGAAGATATCACACTGAGAATTTACATTACAAGCCATGTAATGGTAAAAAATTGGTTTCTAATAAAAATGTAATTGAGTTTTATGTGAACTTCAGTTTTAAGGATTACATGAAGTGAAAATGGGATTCAAGCCATTTATGCACCGTGATTTGGAATTTAGGGCACCACATGGATGATCTCTATCTCATTCTATTACAACCATTATTCCAGTTGACGTAGAGGATCTCATGGGTTATATTTGAGTGTTCAAGCCCTTTAAAATCTTTCATAGATAATGGTCATTGTTGTGGTTTCGTTCATTCATCTGGGTTAGTATTCGTTATATTTATTCTTCTTCATTGATTATGGTAGCTCTAATGTTACATGATTATATATCCATTGGCCTTTGATGTTGATTATTCATGAGTACTTCTTGATCTTTTGTGATATATTCTTTTGGAGGAGAACCATTTTGTTGGTTATGGTAAGACATGGGAGTTTTCGTGAGGTATATTGTGATGTATCATCTTCAACAAACCGACTTCTATATTAGATCAATTTAATGATGGGATGATTTATTATTGGGAATACATTTTCATCAGTTTTTTGTTACATGTTGGTGGATCCAAATTCATGGGTGTCCGAACAGAGTTTGTGGAAGGTGGTTCTGTCCTTATCCAATGTTGGATGAACTGCATTGCTCTTGTTTTTTCTTGAAATGATTTTATAAATAAAATGGAATGTTTTATTGATGTAACTGTGTGTATAGAACATTATTGTGATAAAATATAATTTTCCCTTGTTTTAGTGAATGAAAATTAATTTTAAAATAACTTTCAGGTGGATATTTGATATGGTTTTCATGGAATGGTTTTGATGAAATGGATTGCAAACTAGAGTAGTTGGGATGTCCTAGGTACTTAAGTGGATGGTTTAGAATTGGGACATCAACCACATGTTATTAGGGGGGTCACTCATGGAGCGTTCTTCTATTCCCTAGAATCAATTTTTTGTGGAATTAACATTGAAATTATCTTGGGGTTCACCTATGAAGTGTTTAATTACTCATTAGACAGGTGATTAATGGACATTATTGTGTACTAGTCATTGATTGTGTCATGAATAGTCTACTGGCCTAAACTATAATAATCATTGGCATGATTTGTCATGCTATTTTGGATTGTATTATATTTTCTATTACATCCATGGGTTTTATGATATATGATAAATGATTTTATTTTATTTTATATGAAAATATTGTTATATAGATAAAATTAATTGAAACTATTTTATCATTATAGTTTTGTAAATATGGAAGATGGGAAAATTAATTATTTTTCCATGATTTTCATAAAAATATATAACTATTTTTATGCCTTGTTTTTTAATGTTGACCATGTTTTGATTATTTTATAGGGACTTGTTACAAAACTCCATGATGTGATCCTTTTGACCATGTCAGCTCAAACCCTACACACCACTTCGATTGTACACATATTATAGTAGGAATTTTTATTTACTGAAATACAAGGAATCATAGTGAGGTGGTGAAGGTGGGATTTTTCACACACTATCATATATTGTAGTTATTTTCTATTTTACTTGTCCTTTGATGACAGACTTGTAATTTGGGATGTTTTAACTATCATTATGTTGTATCATTTTTGTTATTCTTCATTATGTTATGGAATATGTTATCACTTTCATTGGTTCAATAAGATATATATAAATTCAATTTTATTGCATCAATTCGGGAAAAATAATTCCATATTGTTATTTTTTGTTACTCTGGATCGAGTATAGAACTCATAGGGATCAATACTGCCCCTCTAGTATGTAGAAATTTGGTTGGGGGTACGTTTTTTAGATGTATCAAGCATAGTTCATTAGATATATCATTTTTACGAGATTTGTGAACCATAATTTATAAAAAATCACATCACATCCCATATGTGTCCATCCAAACAAATTCATTATTGATGTTATGGTTAACTAATGAATCAAATGGTTACAAGATATATATATGATATTATTAGTTAATTAGAATAATTATATTGTAAATATTATATATATGAAAAACCATCATTAAAACCCCCCATGAATGTTGTTGATAATAAATGAATCACATACCTTTATAGAGGTGATAATCCACATGTACCCATGAGTGATAATTTTATTTCCATTTTGACGTAGTAGGGGAAGAAAATGATAGATTTTTAATAATAATAAAATCATATTTTATTATGATAATTGATTAATCATGTTATCTTGATACAACATGTTAAATTAAGGTGTAAGAATAAATAAAATTCACATACCATAATTATGTGTTATACCAATTCATTGAGATACCAATTTGGATAACACATTAATTCTAAATACAGTAAAATAAATGAAAAACCCATTAGATCTATGATGAATTCAATGATTATAAGAAAAAATATTAACATGTCTTGGCTAATCTAGAAGGATCATAGGGTCTGAATTAGGATGCAAAAAATGGTCCCTTTTATATGTGAGTAGAGGAACTAACATAGAATTTATTAAAACATTTCAACGATATAAGGTCAAATTAATGGTAATTTGGTTAATAATTGACTAATAGTATAATATAGAATAATATATTGTTGGAATATATTCCACTAATAAGAAATACAAAGGTTTTTGTGGTAGTCATATGTTTATATTTTGTTTTAACACCTGATAAATACATTTAAACCTTTATTCTGGTAAAAAATGTCACTGTTATTCTTATTCACTATGAATATAAATTAATGTATTCCAATTATATAAATATTATTTTATAAATAAAAATATTTAATACATTTAACCATATGAAATTTCAAATAGCGGTATAATATAATATTAAATAAGCGCGAAACCCACAACGAAAGCCTATTTTAGAAAAAAATCATTAGGAAAATAAAACAATTTTCTTACATTAAATTCGTAGTTAAAGATATAAAAATTATTTTAAAATATATTAATTAATATATAAATACATGTTTCATTAAAATAGATAATAAATAATTACTGATTTAATTTATTATGATAAAAACGCGATGTTCGCATAATATTTTTAAGAAAAGTGTGTTATAAGAAAAAAATACACTAAAATAATTTATAAGGATTATTAATATGAAATTAATAATAGAATAAAAAATTAATGGGTAATTATTTTACATTATGATGAAATTCCAGAAATTATGTTTATTTATCTTGAAAAACCATAAATTTAAAAAAAAAATCTATTTTTAATAATCTCTAAAAAATCATTCTCGAAGTACCCAAACAATTCGACCACAGGTAACAATAAATTAAATATTTATATATTTACATTAAATTTTTCAAAAAAGAATCTATTTTTTTATAAAATTAATTATAATTTTCATGTTTGATATATGAAAAAAACTATTTTTAATGAAAGATAAATTTCCAGTAGAAATCCATTTTACTAATAATTCTGTACTTATTTTTTATACCCCAATCAATAAATTTTCATTATTTTATAAAATTAAACATATTTTAAATATGTATTTATGTTGTAAACCAAGACCCACGTTTCTAGATCTAGTGGAAAATAATTATATACATTTTTTATAAAAGAAACTAAATATAAAACATCCAGTATACATTAGTGAATATTTTCCGTATGATGATTTGGTGGAAAAAGACTATCAATTTAAAATATGAGTGATTAAAAAAAATTATAATAAATCTATTTTAATTTCCCTATACTATGTCATTATCGAAGCTAAAATCCTTTGATACTACTAGATGATCCGGAAATAATTTTTTTATAAAACATAGGTTGAGCATAAAATTGGCCAGTAGGGGATTCTTATAATTACCCATACTTTAAATACATTGTAATTATTTTAGAATTAATGTATATTTGTTACAACATATAAAAAAACCATGATAGGACCGTATAAGTTTAGTGTCTTTACAAATTAGGAAACATAAACAACTAGTCCATAAAAGAACTACATTGTCTCTCATTTATTTCATCATAGCTAGAATCATTTTTGGTATATCACATTTAATACCCTTATTCATGACCTGAGGAAAAGAAACATACAAAAGAGTGAGATCAAATGACCAGTAAGGGTAAATAAAGGATATATCAATCATATCATATTCATAAGTACATAACATTTGAAAATCGTATCCTGCATAAGGGATCATAATATCATGTCATGGGATGAAACATCAACGTGAACTGTAATCCCATTAATAATAAGCTAAGACATTAAATATTGTGGCATGAAAAAATATACCTAGAAAATCATTTTATATTATTCATGGATCTTTGAAAATACCATCATAACGGAAAAAGTCCTTTACTAAACCGAGTTCACTCCTCATTCAGTCCTGTATCACTGATCAAAATTCACTTTTCATTCCATCCATGTCTATATCATGAGTTATAAATCATTACATAATGCATTGTATGGGGATATAGGTCCCACACATCTCATAATGAAACCACTCTAACGTGTGCCACAAAAACATAGTAACATTCACCATAGCATAACCCTTGAAATAAAAATGGTGTCTTAAACATCATTCAATCTTAATTGATATAAAAAATGGACTTCCTCAATAAAATTTCATCATAAACACCATAAAATATTTTTAATAAATGAAATGGAAACATAAACCTAAATAATCTTAGATGGAAAATAATTTTGATATAACACTTGAGCTTCATTCCTTATGAAAATATCATTTCTTCTTTAAGAACATTTTATTTTCTCAAACTGTCGTGCAATTTAAAAATAAATTAATTGAGATTAAAATAAAATATTAAACATGTATATATATCTTAATGAAATTAAGTCTTTTTTATGATGTAAAAACCTGTTCATGCTGTATAAGTTAAATATCATTTTCTCGTACTTTTTACAGAAAAGTCAAAAAATTACCTCATATAGTAATCAAAAGAACAATTGTTTTCAAACCATGTAGTAAAAGTAAAAATGGGTGAAAAATAATTTAAACATACATAGAAGATTAGTTTAAATTTTATTACAATATATTTAGAAAATATGGACTTTGATGATACATATTTACCCATTAGATACTTACGAATAAACAATATCAGATAAAATGATATTGGAAAAGTTATCGCTTACCTTAGGCTTGATATGCTTTGTATTTATCTGGACATACTTTAAAATTATTTAAATAATGTTATAGATTTTTTATAGAATCAAGATAATTTTTATGATTACATATATGATCATATTTTCATCTTTTTGTTAGTAACATTTCATTGTTACTCGTTATTAATGTATTAACTACTTTGTGTTCATATATATGTTTTGTAAGAAACATTATTGTTAATACTTTTACATTATAGTTAAATCATATAAATAATGGTATTTTTATAATATATATCATATTTATTCATTAAATTCAATTATATAAACATGGTTTAATGAAGATCCCGCATAATAAATCGCATCACACCATGGAGATGGTAAGTCGTAGGTACGCAAGAGCAACGACATCGTTCCAATAATTATTGAATGGTATTGAAGTGGATGGTGTACAATATATTAGACATAGTATAATGATATACTATTCATATGAAGGTATTATTTACACTATTATACCCATCCATGTAATGTTGTGGTGAAAAACAGATTACACCACGACATGGAGATGGTAAGCCGTACGTACAAACACACAGTGATTTTGTTTTTTTGTATGATGGATAGAAGGTGAAATAGAGTTGTTTCATATTTTTATTAACATATCATTATATAAGTGATATTGATGTTATATGTTTATAATTACATAACTAAATAATATAAAGTAGATGAAAAAATAAACATGAAATAATCGGTAGAAGAGACTACCTCTTATTCGACGCGTCTCCTTTGAATTTCCACATAGGGAACTAGAGATGGTCTTTGGGAAGACCATAAATTCGTGAATTTTACTAGGGAAGTTTATGAGAGTAATGGTCTGGTTTTGGCCGATAATGAAGGATCAGAATAGAGTGAAGAGGAGATGGAGGATGTTTCTTTTTATAAAAGAGGACAAGGGAATGTTAGGAAACTCTCCAAAATATTACTTTATAATAAAATAAATACATACCCAAAACCACAAACATGTCCCTAATTCGAAGATGAGATAATATAGGGTTGTAATATCATCAAACAATTAATTTTGGAAAACATTATTTTCCAATTTAAACCTTATCGTTTTATTTGACCCTTAGTTATTTTATTAATGTTTAATTTTGATAATAACATTCTAAATATTTAATTGTAATGAATATTTACTTATGTGTTGTTAATTGAAATAAATGTATTCATTATGATATTTTAGACATTATAATTATCACTTTGTAATTTTTATATATTTTTTTTGTTTTTTTAATTATTTAATAAAATGTAATTTTGATAAAATATCAATATTGTCAATTTTGACACTATTAATTTATTAGACATTATATAAAATCCACACTGAAAATGAATTAGAAAAAAAAATATTTAATACACGAATTATATGTCATAATCACCTATAAAATTCATTTATAATATTAATTAGTTCATATGATATTTCTTTTAACATTTTCAATACCATTTATTTGATATTTCTGTTAATAAAATAATTTCTACACCACTATTGTGTCATCATTAATGATAATTATTTAATCTATAAAAATTATAAATAAATTTTTATGACATGGTTATTTATTTTTTATTTCTAGAGGCTATATAGAGTTTATTTGATCTCCTAGTTATCCATATAAAAATAGAAATTTACTTATATAAAAAGAGGCGGTGACATTTTTTCCATTTCATTAGTTTTTATTACATTCATGTCATTATAATAGGTAAGTAGCAATAAAGTGATTCAATTTAGAAAAATAGATTATATTGGTCTATTTTAGTCATCCAATATATTTTTTAAAGTTGTAAAGGTAATTTTACATTATTATTTATATCCTTAATTACCCGATTGACTTTTAACCAAGGTATTAAAAATATTTACCCAAGTAACTATTCATAATGCCCAAAAATAAAAGGAGCATATTAACATTATTTTGGACAAATAATTCAAAATATGGAATCCATTATTCCAAATCCAAAACACATATGTTTTGGTAAGTAATTTAAAATTATTTCCCTCGTTGAGAATATGATTTTCAAAAGATAAAACATTGAAAAAGAATGAAATGTTTTTACCTATGAATTCAATATAAAAACAATGATAATGACATAAATTATATTAATTGTTAAAAATTTATACTATTATTACATTAAAACCATAAGTTATTATAATTTAACCAAATAAAATATATCGATGAAAAATGTTGATTTTAATTAAACATTAAGGTATTTTTACTGTTTATCAAAAAAATGAAAGTTATCATAAAAAATATCAAATATTTATCCAAAGAAATTTTCTATACCCTGATTCAAAAAAAGAATATGTTGTCATATTCTAATTATTAATGTGTCAAAGTCTTAATTTAAAATGGGTTCTCTATTCAATGTTTTAAAATTTACCTTTTTTGAAATTACATCAAATTGGGTTTTATTCATAACATATGACTAAAATATTCATTGAATGAATATAAAAAATATTTTATTAAGTATATAACACATATATATCTTATTAATTTAATTATAAAAACTAATTCACTCTAAAATAAAAATATCTGAATATTTTATAATTTTCATGATGCATTTTCATAAGTTAGTTATAATTATTCCCACTAACGTAACAGCTAGGCTATAATAGTAATGATATATAAAGGTAATCTCATAGTTAGTTTAAACTCATGATTGTGTTCACAACAAGATATAGAAAGATAAAAATTATTTAAACAAAATATTTCATAAAAACATCTGAGTGTTACATTCTACCCCCCTTAAACTGAATTTCACCCTCAAAATTTGTTCCTTGAAAATAAACAGATTAACATATCCTTCCATCATTATATTCTATAGTTCACATGTAGCTTCATCTAATTGGTGGATCCTCCAAAAAATTTTGACCAAGAGAGTGGTTTTGTTTCATAGAACATTATCGTTATGATCCATAATCTCTATCAGTTGTTTTTCAAAAGAATGATATTTCTCCTACAGTACGACTTCTGAGCTTAGTACATATGAAGGATCAAGTGTGTACTTTCTCAGGAGGGATACATGGAACACATCCGGAACTTGACATAGATCCGGTGGATGTTCCCATCGATAAGATACCATCCAACACAATCTAAAATTTCAAATGGACTAATATACCAAGGGATCTGCTTACCCTTCTTTCCAAATCTCATTACTCTCTTCCAAGGAGATATTTGTAAGAACACCTTATCATCTACTTCGAACACTAGGTCTTTTATTCGGTTGTCATCAAAGTGTTTTTCAACTCTGTGTAGATCTTATATTTTTTTTAATACATCGGACCTTTTCTATAATTTAATCAAAAAGCTCAGGTCCTAATTTCTTTCGTTCCCCACCTTCACCCCAACATGTTGGAGTTCTGCACTTCTCTCCATAGAGGAATTCATAAGATGCTATATAAATACTATATTGAAAGGCATTATTGTAATTTTTTTTTCTAATGGTAGGTATTTATCCCAACCATATTTTAAATCCATAGAGAAATATCTCAATATGTTTTATAGAGTTTGAATTGTCCTATCAGACTGACCATCTATCTGAGGATGATAAGTAGTGCTGAAACTTAACTCTCTATCTAGAGCATGCGGATGAATTTTCCGAAGCATCCAGGTAAACCTCTGATCCTGATTAGATATAATGTAATGTGGTACTCCATGCAATATTACCACTTCCTTTACATATATCCTAGCCAGCTGATCAAGAAAGAAATCCTCTCTAATAGAAATGAGGTGTGTCAACTTCATCAGACGATCAACTATAATTTAGATAACATTATTTCCTTTGGATATTTTGGGATGTCTGATGAAAAAGTCCATAGTGATGTTTTCACATGTCCATTCTGGTATGGGTAATGGTTGTAACATCCAATTATACTTATTTCTTTCAGCCTTATCATTCTGACAAACCAAGCATCGAGAGACATATTCAATGACATATCTTTTCATTCCACCCACAAGAAGTACACTTTCATTTCCTTATACCTCTTCGTGCTTATATGGTGAACCGAAACTGATGAACTATGAGACTCATCCAATAACACCTTCTATAATTTCGGTATGTGAGGGGCACAAACTCTATTTCTAATCATTATTATTTCATCCCAATCACGGTTGAATTCAGGAATATTTCTCCCTTTCTTTTGTAACTCTACATCTTCCTTCGATGCCTCTTTAATATTCACATGTATAGATGGTTGAATATATATTTGAGAAAGATAACATTTCTCCCCTTCTATTATAATTTCATGATCTATCCTTCGAAAATCCATAGATATTGGATCTTTTGTGATCATCATCATGGATAAGCTATCATGTTCTTGTCGACATAATGCATCTGCCACCTTGTTTTCTTTCCCAGGGTGGTACTGTATTGAGATGTCATAATCATTAATCAACTCCAAGCATCATATATGGTGCATATTCAGCTCCTTTTGAGTAAAAATATACATTAACCATTTCTGATCACTATAAATATCACACCTTTCATCATGTAGATAATGCTTTTATATCATTAATGCAAATATTACAGTAGAAAACAACAATTCATTAGTTGGGAAATTTGTTTAATGGATTTTAAACGATCGTGAGGCATAATATATCTCCATATAATTTTTCATGAAAACAAACCCCATCCACTTATGGGATGCATCACAATAGATCGCAAAATATTCTCCACAACATGGATGCATGAGAACACGTGCGCTGACAAACATTCTTTTTAGCTCTATGAAATTCTCTTCACATTACACCTTCCAAATGAACCTCACTCCATTCTGAGTCAACTTTGTGAGTTGATTAGATTACCATGAAAATTATTTCACGAAACATCTATAATATACATCCAAACCAAGAAAACATTAGATCTTTGTTACTATTGTTGGTCTTGACCAACTTTCAATAACCTCCGTTTTTGCTAGATCCACATATATCATCTTTCATGAGATTATGTGTCCAAAAAATAAAACTTTTTGAAGCCAAAATTCACACTTGGTATGTTTGGAATAACTCTTCTCCTTTATCAGGGTCATCAATAAAATTATTAAGTGATCATAATGTTATTCCTTTCTCTTTGAATATAATGAATATCGTATATGAAGTCCACCTCAAACTGAATAGTATAGTCTCCAAATACTGTTCATTAGATACAAGAATATAGAAGGGGAATTAGTAATTCCATTAGGAATCACACTAAATTCCTATTTTCTATACCATATACATAATGTCATATTTGGTATATCCTCATATTTTACCTTAATTAATGATACCCTGAATGAAGATCAATCTTGAAAAAGTAATCAGCTCTACGTAGTTGGTCAAATAAGTCATCAATTCACGGGAGATGATATTTGTTCTTGATAGTGATCTTGTTAAGTTCTCTATAATCAATGCAGAGCCTAATTGATCCATATTTATTATTATCAAACAAAACATGTTCTCCACAAGGTGACACACTAGGGAATATGAATCCCTTATCATGATTCTCTTGGTGTTTCTTATTTAATTCATGCCACTCAATTGGGGCCATTCTATAACATGTCTTTGAAATGGACATAGCTGCTGATATGAGTTTTATTGAAAACTCAACTACAAGGTTTGGTGTAAGACATGTAAATTTCCCCACAAAGACATCATCAAACTTCTTGTACAATGGGTGTGTCCTTAATCATGAGATCTCTCCAACCATTTGAGATATATAACCTTCATTTATTGGTATCAAGACCCATAAGATAGATGAAATTTCAACTAGAAGGATATATTCATCCTTTCATTGATTAATGATCATAGATTGATATGGAATATGAAATGTGACTTCCCTTATTTGATTGTAGTTATGAGATCCGTATAATGAATGATAATCCATGCCGAGAATCACATAAAATTCCTCTATAGTAATGATCACTAGATTTGAAGGGTGAAATTTACCAAAAAAAACAATTGGAGATTAATTGTAATCTTTTGATGTGACCGTTGAACCATTAAGAGTTTTTACATCTACCTCAACATCTAATTATTGAGGTAATATGGGGATACCCAAAAAAGATTATTCCGAAATAAAAGAGTGCGTTTATCTAGAATAAAATAAAACATTTTCTAATTTAGAGTGGATGGTAAGTGTGACTTTTACCACTTCATTATAATACACCACATTGCTGATAGAAATTGCATGTGACATTCCATATTCTTTTTCCTTAAGAGTTTATTGACGTTGATCATAATCAATATACATTGGATTAGGGAATTTATTGGAATAATTCACCATTTCCTTTCACATGTAAAATTAATGTGTAAGAGGTTCATTCTATGTAGAATTATCGTTGTCCTCATAATTAGACATCTTGTTTCCATCACATCAGTGTTCTATTACCCGATGGCCACCATTTCCATACATACAAAATTTACTTGTCCCTTAAAAATAATTCCCTCCATCTTTCTTTCCACACATTGAGCATGAGGGGAAAACATATTATTTTTAGGGTGGTCTTTAGATTTTCCTTTGAATTCCATTTTACTCTTCTTATTAAACCCATATGACTGATGGGTTATTCTAATCTCCATCTCAACCATGAGAGCACATCTAAACAATTCCACATAGATATTAAATTCCCTAATGGATAATTCCCTTCATATACTTGGTTTTAATACACTAACAAAATGATTGATCTTACACTAATATTGGATAATAATTTCAGAAGCGTATCTTTCTAGTCTTGTAAAATTTTATTCATAGGTACAAACAGATTCATCATCCTTTTTCTCTAGTTCAAGAATCACCTTCTCCATATTTGTTCGAGGAATACATGGGAAGTACTTATTGAAAAATAAGTTCTTGAATTCATCCCATTCCTTATACTCAATTTCATTTAATTTCCTTGTATTCATCATAAAATTCAACCATTGATCATCTTCAATTTCCAAAAGATATACTACTAAGATGATATTATCATGTTCAAAACATTATAGAACTGAAAATATATTTTTAGTTGTACTGATACATTGTTCAGACGCTAATGGATTAGAAGACCCACTGAATGAAGGTGGACGCTGCCTCATGAAGGATTCAACATAATGTTGCTATTTCCATTGCTCCTTTGGTAGTCCCACAAGATTCATTTCATGAGAATGTTGTGTGAGCATGGCTACAAGATTTCCCATTCCATATCTTGTAATATTTGGTTTCTACATGGGAAAATCATTGCATTTACTATCACATTCATCATTAACATGGTTCATTCGAGTTCTATCCATTAACTAAAACCAATAAGCATACTGTCAGAAACACTAATCATAACAGGAAAACCACATAATCAAGAATAAAATTCCAATTTTGCACACATTAGGTTTTATAATAAGTTATTTATGGTCATTTATAAAACAATAGGATTGTATCATATACTTATACATATCCTTATGGTTCTTACTGAGGATTTCTTATCCATGTTTTCAAAGGATAATTTTAAAATTCCTCTGATACCCACTACTAAGACCCAAACATTACATATATTGTTATTACTTTATTATTGATGTATATTTGTTACAGTTTATGAAAAAAAAATGACATGAATGTATAGGTATAGTGCCTTCAGAAACTAGGAATCATAAACAACTAGTCCATAAAACATATACATTGACTCCTATTTATTTCTTCCTAGCTTGGAATTTTTTCAAAATTTCATATTTAATACCCATCTTCATGACCAGGGGAAAGGAAAAATAAAAAAGGGCCAACTAAAATGATCAGTAAGGGAAAAAAGTAAATAGTAATCATATATTATTCATTAGAACATAAAATTTGAAAATATTATCCTACATAACAGATCATAATATAATGTCAAGTGATAAAACATATAAGTTAAATGTAATCCCAATAATCATAACATATGAAATTAAGCTTTGTTTCATATAACAATAATAATAGAAAATCATTTCATATTAGCCAATGCTATTTTCCAAGACCATCATAGTAGGAAAAGTCCATTACTAATCCATGATCACTCCTTGTTCCAGTCATGTATCACTGAACCGAATTATAATATCAATCCATCCACGTCTATCTCATTAGATATATATCTTTACCATATTCATTGGAGGGAGATATAGGTCCCACCCATCTCATAATGCAATAATTATTATGTGTTCCACAAAAACATAGAAACATCCACCATAGCATAACCCATGATATCAAATGTGATTCTTAAACATCATTTCATCATTGTTGATATAAAAAAATGGATTTCCTAAAAAACATTCCATTATAAAGATAATAAAATCATTATAATAAAAGGAATAGAAAAAAAATCCTACATAATCATATATGGAATATAATTGTGATAAAACACTTGAGCTTCATTCCTGAGGAAAATATCCCTTCTTATGCAAAAACGTTTTCTTTTCTCAAACTATAGTGAATTTTTAAAAGAAAAGAATTGAGTTAAAAATAAACTTGTAACCATGTGGAGGAAGCATCCGGGAAATAAGTCATTATGAAGATGTAAAAATCAATTCATGTCGTATATGTTAAAATAACATTCTCCTCATACTTTTTTTTGAAAATTCTAAAAATTACCTCATATGGTAAAGAAAAGAATGATTCCTTTTAAACCATGTAGTAAATGTAAAAATGGTCAAAATGGGTAAAAATGACCGTAAACATACATAGATGAAGAGTACACATTATATGAGAATATTTTATGAAAACATGGACATTGATGATAAATATATACCAAATATATACATACGAATAAAAAATCTCAGATAAAAGATGATTGGAAATTTTTTCCCTTACCATAGGCCTGATATGCTTCGTATGTCTCTGAATCTCCTGTATAAAGATTAAAATAATGTTATAGATTTAATACAGAATGGTAATTATATTTATTATAACATTTATGATCATATTTTTATCCATTTGTGAGTAAAATTTTATTGTTACTCTTTATTCGGGTATTAACTACTTTATATTCTTGTGTATGTTTTGTTAGAAAAATTATAGTTCTTAATTTTTCATTTATAGTTATATCATTTATAGCATGGTATTATTATAATATATATAATATTTATTCATTCAATTCATTTATATAATCAGGTATTAATGAAGATCATGTAGAATGAATCACAGCGCACCGTGGAGATGGTAAGACGCACGTACCCAAAAGCGATAATATCATTCCCATAATTGTTGTATGATATTGAAGTAGATAGTGTATAATATTTCAGATTTATTAATTTGTTATATTATTTATGTATATGTATTATTTAAACCATTATACCCATCAATGTAATGTGGTGGTGAAAAATATATTACACCACGATGTGAAGATGGTAATCTGTATGCACGCAAGAACAGTGATTTCCTTTTTTCGTAGGATGGATAGAAAATGAAATAGGGTTGTTTCATATTTAAATTAACATATCAATATTTTATTGATAATAAAGTTATTATTTTATAATGAAACAACTAAATAATAGGATGTATAAGAAGAAATAAACTTGAATGAATCTGTAGATGAGATTACCTCTTCTTCGACGTGCCTCTTTTGAATTTTCACTTAGGAAACTAGAGGTGGCCATTTGAGAAGACTAGAATCTCCATAATATTACTAGGGAAGTTTAGAAGAGTAATGGGAAGGTTTTGGCTGATCGTGAAGTCTCAAAATAGAGTTAAGAGGGGTGGTAGGAGGTGCCCTTTTGTAAGAGAGTAGAGGGGCACTTTGGGAAACACTCCAAAATATTAATTTATAATAAAATCAAACCCTACTAAAAAACAGCCAAAGTGTCCCTAATTAGACGATGATACGATATAGGGTTGTAATCTTATCATCCAATAAGTTTTTAAAAACAAATATTGTCAATTTAAATGTTATCTTTTTAGTTTACCATTATTTATTCTGTTAAAGTTTAATTTTGGTAAAAATATTTTAATTATTTAATGATAATTAATATTTTCTTATGTGGTGATAATATACTAAAAATTAAAAATTTATTATATTTTCGACATTATAATTATCAATTTGTAATTTTCAAATATTTTTATTAATTTTAAATAATTTAATATAATGGTATGTTTATAAAATATCAATAGTTTCAATTTTGACACTATTCATTTAGTAGACATTAAATAAAATTTAAAGAAAAAATAAATTCTAACCAATATCTTTTATGCTCTCTTAACATGAAATAGTAACCTATAAAACTCATGGAGAATATTAATTAGTTCATATGATATTACTTTTAATATTTTTTAAACAATTTATTTGATATATCTATTAATAAAATAATTTCTACATCACTATTGTGTCATCATTATTGGTAATTATTTAATTTATAAAAACTTTATTTAAAGTTTTATAATGTGGTTAATTAATTTTTATTTCCCGAGAATATCAATAGTATATTTTATCGTCGAGTTATCCATATATAAAAATTAATACAGTTATATTAAAAGAGATTGTGACATTTTGTCCATTTCGTTAGTTTTTTTTAAATTCGTGTAATTTTCATAGGAAATTGACAATAAAGTGATTGAATTTCGATAAATATATGATAATGGTAATATTAAATCATTCATTTAGATATTTTCAGTTTTTAAGGTAATTATATAATATTATATTTACCCTTAATTACCTGATTTACCTTTAACCGTGGAAATAAACATGATTACCAATGTTGCTATTCATATTGCCCAAAAATAAAAGTATCCTATTAACATAATATTTACCTAATGATTCCTAATATTGAATCTATTTTTCAAAATTCAAAAAAAATGTGGTTTTAAATAATTTAATATTAATTCTATTTTTGAGAAAATGAATTTTAAAAGTTAAAATATTCCAAAAGATTGAAATGTATTTACCAATAAATTCAATGTAAATTTAATGATAATGACATAAATTATATTAAATAGTAAAAATATATTCTATTTATACTTTACAAACATTCAATATTATAATTTAACCATTTAAACTATCACAATAAAATAATTTGTTTTTAATTAAAAATTAGCTTATTATTATTATTCATCAAAATATAAAAGATTTCAGAAAAATATAATAATTTTATCCAATGTAAATTTTTATACCCAACATAAAAATAACAAATTTATGATATGTTATAGAAATAGTTAATGTGCTAAAGTCTTAACTTAAAATGGGTTCTCCATTCAAAGGTGTAAAATTATCATTTTTAATACATCAAACTGGGTTTTATTCATAACGTATGACTATAATATTCATTGAATGTATATAAAAAATATATTATTAAGTATATAACACATTTTTATTTTATTTATTTCATTATAAAAAGTAATTCACTAAAAAAATATAATTGATTTATATTTTTCATAATGCATTTTCATAGGTTTTTTATAATTATTCCCGATAACCTAAAAACTAGGCTATTATGGTAATTTTATATTAAGCGCATCTAATAGTTCATTTAAACGGGTGATTTCATCCAAAATTATCTACTAATGGATGAAAATTATTAAAGAAAATATTTCATAAAAACATCATGATGTTTCTATTTTAGAAACTAGTGAAAAAATATTTTGTAAATACAATTTTTAAATTCATTTGAGATAATTATCAAGAGGAATAATAACCACTGAAATATAAATATTTAATTGAAAATAATATTTTGAAAAAAACAATTGAAAATATAACTCTTTTTAAAAATAACTATTTCTTGAAAAATATAATAGCTTGGAAAATGCTTGCTAGATTTAAAATATAATACCTTACAATATATTTGCTGTTTTGAAAAAAAATGAATTTTTTTTTAAAATATAATATCCTTGAATATTTTAATGCCTTTTAAAAAATTATTTCCAAGGAACATTTAAAAAAATATAATATATCCTAGGCTATTTTTTTAAAATATAATTCTTTTAAAAATTCTTACTACTATCAAAATATAATACCTTTGAAATACATGCTGATTTGAAAACATTATTTTGAAATCAATTTTTAAAAATATAATATCCTTGAAAATAATTATATCTTTGAAATCATTATTTTGATGAAACATTCTCAAAATATATTATTTTTAAACATATATCTTAATATTTCTCAAAAGAAAATAATCCATTTGTTTTTTGTAAAATACAATGCATGGTAAAAAAAAACTATTGGGCCACTAGGAACATTGAATACTATCAAGGGATGACCCATCATGGAAGGTTATGTTCAATCTATAGATACCTATAATGTTTACAAAGTCCATGCTGAAAATTTTTATTAAACCATTTATGCTAGAAATATATATATATATATATATATATATATATATATTTCTCAAATTATTTTTTGATTTTGAAAACATGGTAATGGATATATATTTATATATATATATGGTTGTACATGATTTCATTGAATGTTTAAAAATATTTTTTGTGCTCAACCGTAACTAAGGTCATGAATTACCATCATATTTATTTGTGAACATATTCGAGATAAAATTATATCTTAAAAATCCATTTTATCTTGAAGGTGACATAAAGTGAAAAAATAATCATTTAAAATTATACATTGAATAAAAAGATAAAATACTCATTTTGAAAGAACTTACTTAATTTAAATGTTATATTTTGGATATACAATGTAATGGTATGACGATGTAAATCCATTAAATAATATAGTAGATATTTTAAATTGGAATTTATATGAAATAATAGTTTTAACAATATTAAATATTTAAATAATAAAAATATGATAATTAATGAAACTATATAATTTTGGAACAAAATTGTATGACACATTAGACTATAATTGTTCAAAAAGGGTGTTTCAAACAAAATAATAAATTTTAATTAAGTAATTCTACATTTCCAAAACATAATTTGAAAATATAACTTCTTTAATATATTTGACCTAAACCTTGAATATTGATATATTTTTCACTGAAGATAATTTTAAAAAATAGAAAATGACACAAAAAAATAATAATTTATAAAATTAGATACCCTTTTATAACATAAATATTTACAAGAAAGAACCTTTTATAGTCTTGGAAAATAAAATTTTCCAAAATAAATAAATGTAAATAAACATCTAAATGTGAAAATTATATATTTCCATATAAATTCACTTACCCTGAAAATCAAAACCAGATTGGAAAAGAATGTCTCTAGGCAATAGTTCAGAAGGGATGTGTGGGAGAAAGAGAAAATGTGGGAAATTTCTTTCCAACAAGTAAGATAAGAGGGTCTTTATGCACCCATACATGAATATATATATATCTGTGTGTGTGTGTGTCTTGGGAATTGAAATGATAATGAAAAACAATTTTTTACTCATAATACATCAGTGAATATAAGCCTACCCTGAGTCTTAGAGCATTATGGGGGCCTAATTAGTGGCATGTAGGGAAAGATGAAACAATCTTTTTGTTTGACATATATATATATATATATATCACTACAGGTTAAAATAAATATTTTAGAAAAATATGAATATATGGTTATATTTACTTCACAAAGCTTCCTTGGGATGATTTCATAGATGGAAAGGTGATAATGGAGTTTTTTATCCACCTCGGCCATGAACAATGAATTGTAGAGCTAGGGTCATGCTTCTATTACCATGAAAAAAAGATAGCGGGAAGATCAGAACTATGTGTAAGTCATTTATTATGGATTTTTCTTGTACTTCAAGGAGATGGATAATCTAGTGTTTGATGTAAAATTTTGATAGTGCTCTTATTTAATCATATAGAAGAATCTAAGACAATATTGTAGGTTAAAAAGTTGACGAAGACTAAAGGTATAAAGGATGCATGTGGTTCAATTAATCAAAAAGAAATTTTATATGTACATTTTTAAAAACAGTATTGGAACTGAGATTATGAGTCTCTCATTGAAAAAAGTGACTGTTTATAAATCACTTATAAGGTACACTTTGACACTTGATAGTCAAAAGAGATTAATGGGGTATAATCTCAAACACACACACACATACATGCGGTGTGCTACTCAATGAAATCTATACATGCATACATAGGAATATACACAACCCTACATGTTTTCAACCCATTCTTTGTTTGACCAGGAATCCCCACAGTCATATGGTCTTACCATTGTTGACCCTTCTGTATAGTTGAACTGAGTGGGTCTCACAAGTGTTCAGGTGTCCTTTAGTGCCATAGTGGCTTGCAAAAAAAATTCATATAGTTAATTTTCAGCTATTTAAAATCCTCAATATTGAACAATATTTTATTTCCTTCAATATAAAAATTACATCATCTTGTTTATAAAATTACAATTTTTGTAATTCAATTATACTAAAAATATATTCTTTATTTAACATTCAATATATGATATTACATTAAATATTTTATGTTAAATATTTAATTGATTTATAATATTTTATTATAAGGTGTTTGATACGTATTATTAATATAAGGTATTATTACTAAAATAATAACAATAAAATTTTTATTTTCCAAAATAAAATTAATTAATTATAGATTATAATTATCTAAAATTTGAATATAAAAATTTGTTCAATAGTAACAATATTATCACAATAAAATTTTAAAAACTATAAATAAAGATATCTTTATATAATTTTACAGTATTCATAATTTATCTAAAAATATTATTAATAATGGATATATTTTAATTTGATATGTTTATATGAAATTTACTTTTAAATAATAAAATAATTAAAATATTTTATGTTATTAAAAATAATTTAATTTTATGAAATAAAATTTAAATTTTTTATTATATAAAATTAATATTTTAAATAATAAACAAATAACAATATAAAAAATAAGCTGATTTTGAAGAAAAATAATAATGAATAAATAAATTTATTTTAAATTTAATTACCTAAATAAGAATATCATTCATGGAAGAAAATGTAATATTTTATCTTAATATATAAAAAAATATAAAGTGATAATGGACAAAAGTAATGTATTTGTAATATTATAATTTAGTTTGTTCGAATAATAATTTTGATTTATTTAATTAAAATTTATTAAAATAAGGAATTCTTAAATTCTATAGATGTGACATTCTACCCCCTTAAATGAATTTCACACCTACAATTCATTCATCATGCTTAAAAAATTCCAATTTTTTTTAGAATTTGGTAAATTAGAATCGCTAGAATTCTATATTCTTATAGGTCACTAAATTTCCTAGATAAAAATAATTGATTTTTTATCACATTAGTTATATGTAGAAGAAACTCATAATTTTTGATTTTTTCTTAGCCATTCCTTTGATATCAAGTATTGATACTAGATAACAGTACATTCAGATCCTGTATAAATTAATTATATTTACTTTTAAATTGTAGAAATTGAAAATATGTAGTGCATTGTACATATAAGGTTCCTCTCTAATCCTGAATTTAGAGGAATGGGAGAAACCATTTAAAAATATTAGAGATTAAAAAAATAAATAAATGGGTAACTGTTTGGGTTTATTCACGCATTCATCTTATTGAATATTAACACATTTGAAAGTACTAAAAAATAATATATTTTTCAAAACATTGTATGAGCATAAAATTTCTCAGTAAAGGGATTAAAAAACTATAGAATTCATTTTTTTCAATACACTTTATTAAATCATTTGGAAAAATATTGAAAAATAAAATAAACATTGAATATAATTTTTATTTAAGAACACTATTTTAATTTTTTTTTGAAAATATAATACCTATCAAAATAATTATTAGTTTGAAAAACTAAATCCATTGTAATTTTTTATTTCATTCAAAATTTATTACATTTGAAAGAAATTATTATTATGAGAAAATTATTTTGAATGAGCATTTTAAAAATATAATATCACTAAATTTTTTTGTCACATTGACAAAATTAATTTTAAAAACCTTTTTCATAATAAAATATGTTTAAAATATTTATTTCTTTAAATTTATAATAACTTTGAAATTGATTAGTTCATTAAAACTATAATAGATTTAATAAAATAAATTATTCTGAAATCACATTTTCAACAATTTAAATCATTCAAAATACATTTCTATTTGAAGACACTTATTCAATATATAATATCATTGATAATATTTTTCATTATTTTTCCAAAAATAAAATAATCAAATGGGTTGTTAAAAATTAGTATCCACAATCTAAAAAAACCATTGGGCCACATTGTGTATTGAAGGCAATCAATGGCCAACCCATCTTGGAATGAATGGTTCACTTCCAAAAGTCTTATAATGCTTACAATGTCGAAGTACTGAATTTTTATAAAACATTTTATTCATGCCTTTATATATATATATTATTCACTATATTTTTTATCTTTTGGAATCATTGAAATGTATATATATATATATAAATATGTGTATATATATATATATATTTATTTTTCATATGTGCATGGATGTTACAATAATAACTTTTTCTCATCCATAATTATGATCTTTAATGAAATTCATATGTCTTAATAAAAAAACTCAAGGAAAAATGATATCTTAAATATCTATTTGAATATAAAATTTTATAAAATGATAAACTTTATCATTTTAAATTCAACCTTGGATAGTTTATAATATTCTCATTTTTAAATAAATTACTTTATTTAAAATTTAATGATTGGAAATATAAATTGATGTTATGAAAGGTTGTATCCATTACATAAAATTATTGAAATTTAAATTTACTAATTAAATAAAATAGCGGATTTAAAAGTATAGAATTTTTAATCAGTTTTTTTATTTTATAATAATTTATATAATTTTGTAAGAGAATTAAATGATACAAAAATTAGAATCCTTTAATAAGCAGTTTTTAAAAAAATATTATTTAATGAATAAATTATTCCTAGAAAAAACATAATTTCAATATATAATTTTTTTTTGGTTTGGACAAAAAACATTAATTATATCATATTTATTCATATTATAAGTTATATGTACATAAAATAATAAAATAAAAATGTAAATTCAACAATAGGTTACCGTATTATACCATGATATTTTTCATTAAAGAATATAGAATAATCATACAAAATAAAATTTTCCGGACATAATTAAATTAAATAGACAAGAAAAATATAAAATAATATATATATACTATTTTACCCTAAATATAAAAACTAGATTGGAATAATGAGTCTCTACTATTATGGTTCGGAATGGCAGTATGGGAGATGAAATAAATGTGGGTATATGACTTCCATCAAGTGGGAGGAGAGGGTCCCCATACATATTTATATATATGGATTTGGATTACTTGGATGAAATGATAATGGAATTCCAATTATACCTCATCAATTAAAAAAATCCTAAATCAAG
The DNA here is from genome assembly GCA_963277665.1 of Viscum album. Classification (NCBI taxonomy): domain Eukaryota; kingdom Viridiplantae; phylum Streptophyta; class Magnoliopsida; order Santalales; family Viscaceae; genus Viscum; species Viscum album. The sequence continues at coordinate 1,572,727,043 of OY728126.1, forward strand.
GATTTAAACCATGTGCGGGTTGAATATATGGCTTTTAGGGTAATATGAGATAATTATTTTTCATATGTATATATATATATATATTCTAAATTTTTATTCAACTGTTTATATAAATATTCCTATATTGTTGTTTGATGAAGTTTCCAAAAATTTGTCGGATGATTTAAAATTTTGTTGGGTGATAACGTGATATTAAATTCACCTAGGTTGTGACCAACGACATGTAAATCTATGGTCATGAATATATTTTCCTAAAAAAATATATATATTTACTAGTTGGGAATTGTTTTTTGTCAATCATGATGGATTTTAATTGCACGAAAATGGGATATAGATGCCATTTGTTAAAGGAGGAGTGTAATGGTTGTTCATGTATGGAATGTGGAGGAAGTTGAGAGAATAGTGGGGGTCGTGCGGTAAATGATGACCAAAGGAAGATCAGATGACTATGGTTTGATTGATTCGATGAACATGTAATTAGTTGTTGTTTTAAATTGTGAAAATCACATCAGAGTATGAGTACTGAATCAAAAAATGGATTGTTTATCGATTGCATGTATGATTAACTTGGAATCTTGATCTTTATAAGTGACTGATGAGGCATGCTTCCAAACACACAAACACATACATACAGGTCATGGCCCAATGAAACCAATGCCCAAATGAACATGCCTATACACTACCCTACCTGCGGTCATTCCATACTATGATCATCTAGCCTTCTCTACTACCATTGATGCTTTTCATGATTAACCCTTCCTTTGGGTTGACTTTATGAGGCCCCACACTTGTTGAGGTGTTGTTTGTTTCTTGAGTGGTGGCCAAATATTTTTATATAACTATTCTTTAAATTCTTTATACTATTTAGAACGAACTTATTATTTTTATTTTATTTTCTTCAATTTCCACACTCATTCATCATTATAGAATTTCTATTTCAATAATTCTATTATAATAACACCAATTATTTATGTAACATTCAACATTAAATACTAATACCAAAAGTTTTTATTTCCCAAATATTTGATTTATAATATTTAAGAAAATGTATTTTGATTATAATAATAATAATTAGATATTTACAATAATATAATTGTACTAAAATTTTAATTTTAAAAAAATAGCAATTAGTTACAAATTAATATTATCATAGGTTTAAAAATAGTAAATTATTAAATTGGAATAATATTATGACCATAATATTTTGAATACTAAAAATGAATATACTTTGAAATAATTTTATAATATTTTTAATTTAGTAGATTTTTATATTAATAAATTTTATAGATTAAACATGTATGCTCAAATTATAATTTCTCATAAATATTTTATGAATTAACTCTATATTTTATTATTACCATGAAATTTAATTTATCTAAAAATTTTAATAGGTCTTATTACGTAATCTTAATATACTAAATAATGTTAAATTATAAACATACAAATATTTTTTAGGTGAATATAAGAAAAATAAATTACAAATATAATAATATAATTTCATTAAAATATCCATTACTAAAAATATCTTTTCATGAATTAAAAATGAAATATATTAAATTTATTAATAAAAATAATATAAACATTTTTGGGAAAAAGTTCATGTTTCTGAAAAATTTTGCTTTAGTTTGGTGAAATAATATTGTTTATTTATTTAATTAAAATTTATTAAAATAAGAAATGCATAAATTATAGGGTTGTTAACGTTTATTACTATTTAAAACATTCAATTTACTAGATCTTATATAAAGGTTTTCTATATCATGTTTCTTGTAGACATGGGGTTCTGTGTAAATCATGATGCCGAACAATTTCAATTGATTCAAAGAAAAATATATCCTAAAATCCAATAGTGTTACATAATATTCCTAAATGGGTTATTTGTCTCGTAAAATATTAATAAAAGTTTATTATTCATGAATTAAAGAATTTATTTGGACTATTATATACATGGTATGTTTCTTTTTTATGGCCCAATTTTAATTGTATAACTATTTTTTATTTTCATTTTATACAATTTCATGACTTTTAAAATGTTTCATGTATCTCATTAATATACTATAATCTATTTTCAATTTATTTATAAACAATGTATGAAGTCATTTTATGGTATTCCAAAGGAGATATTTTTTTCATCTTTACAAAAATCATGAGTAATATTTTTTATACATATATTTCATGAGAGTAATTTTCCATTACCATTAAAATTATACCATAGAAATAACCTACTCCATTATTTATTAGGTTTTTAAAAGAATAAGTTATTTCATATTAATCAAGGAATTATTTTATTTTTATTTTTCAATGAAATTTTAATTTTTTTCCTTAGTTTTACATGAACCCCAAAAGCTCTGCTAATTATATGTGAAAAGGGAAGAATCTGTGCAATATTATGATTAAAATAAATGTTTAAATGCGTTTTACATATGGAATGGTTGTTTTACAGTTTTAATGATTATGGGTGACCCTAGTATAGATCTCCAATTCATTGGATAATGATTTTGTACTCATCTAAATTATATTCGAATCAAATGAGTAGGTTCTTCCATTTTTAATATTAATTATAAGAGTGATATAAATATTATTTCCCAAGGGACCTAAATTAATTTTATATACTTGAAAATGATGATTCATTGAATAAGTGTACATAATAAGGTAATCTAATCGGTTATTTTTAAAGTAATTTTCCAACTTTTAAGGATGAAAAGTATGTTTTTTAGAAAATTTATTTCAAAAGTCCCCTTATTATATTTTAAATCCATATAATAATTATTTTTTCAATTGATATGAATGTATTCAATGTCTACATCAAGGGTAGTAATTTGAGTATTTTTTACCATGATTGTTATATAAACTATGAAAATTTTCGTATGCAGTTATATAATATTCAAAATGTATTGGTTGGTTTTATTCTTATAGTATCCATTACTAAGATTTGTGTGCTCACCCAATGTGTTTAAAAGTATTGAATAGGGAATAAGTATTATTAATAAGTATTAAATGTTATAACATTGATTTTTTGGGATTCATCATTGACCAATTTTATGTTTTTTAGTGAAATATAATTTTATATTTATATATCGCATTTTCCCAAAAATATATATATAGATGGGTTATTTCAAATTTGTACATTAATTAATTGATATATATGAGTTTCTCTAAATCATATAAAATTATAAATTGAAAATTTCATAAAAATGTTAGAAGCTAATTCTTTTTTTCTAAGTCATGTAATTATAGATTTTTTATGTTACATGGTTTTGATGTTTTCACCAAATGAATGTTTTAGATAACATTAGAAATTATCATGTTTAGTGTTTTCAATCGATGGATTATATTATCATGAGAAATTATTGCGGTTATCATCACTCTTTATATAATCTATTATATTTCAAAATGGTTTTTTATATATTATATAATGTGGATGATGTGGAAATTAATTTATAGTATAATGTACATGTGAATCAAAAACATAGAATGGTTGGAACTGAACAAATTTTAAAATTTTTAACTAGTAGATATATAATATTAAAAGAGGTACCCATTAATTAAATTAGGATAAATATCTATAGATGAACATGTTTATAGTAAACCAATTCACGATACACCAATTTTCATCATTTTTTGGATTAACATATCCAATAGTAGCCATATGATCGATTCATTCATTGAAAATGATATTCACGGTTTATTTTTTTCTTATAATAAAAAATTAATTATATATATTTATCAATTTAAAGGTGATGTCAATCATGGAAGTCTCTAATTATGTGTACGAAGGATAATGATTAGATTGATTCTATGTACTGAAATTTATTTAATGATAATAACATTGAGATGTATATTTATAGGACTATTTGAAAATGTATAGTAAAGAAATATTTTGAACTAATGAAAAAATAAGAGGGATTTTCCCCATATGATGATAATTTTTATAGATTATCCATTTAAGAAAAAAATTCATTCTGTGGTAGGAAAATAAAATTGATGAGTTTTAATTAGGATTAAAACATTGTTTTCAAATAGCTTTGGGGTATTTTTTATTCAAAATCTATTAGATTTTTTTTACAATGTTCTTATAAGTTATAGATGAAATTCATTTACTTTTCAAATAATAAATATAGGAATAATTCTAGGTGGAAATAAATATGAAAGTATCCATCGATGAAATTTGTATGTAAGTTGTCACAATTTCATTCATGTGATTATTACAATAAGATGCAACCTTAGTAGTGTAATTAAGAATATTAAATATCTGAGAGATGTAGTATGATTGAGAATATTTATTATTATTACAATAAAATAAATCAATATAAGGGTTAAACAAACAATTATAAGTCAAAAGTGATATGATATAAATGTAATGAGATAGTCCATTATGTAGATGTCGGTACAAATAAATGATTTAATTATAGTAATAATCTAGATAGAAAGAATATCTATGTGGGAAATTCTTTTATGACTACCATGATAAATTATGGACCATAAAATGAAGTCATAATATGTATATTACTGGTATACTCCGGTTATTCAAAGTTCTTCTTTGATTTAGGGTATAAAAATTCTATTACATCCAATAATTTTTTTGTAAAATTAAATTATTACCTTAAAAAATATTGGATTATAATTTATAAAAAAAATCTTATTGGAAGTATTAAGTAACAAATTATTTATAGAAATATTTTTACAATTATCTATTGAGAGATTTTAACTAAATATCATTTTTTCTACCCGTAGATTATTTTGATGTTATTACAGGTATGTATTATTATTAATTTTTCTCATTATAAGATATATTGAAGATATAATGAAGATATACTAATATTTTTGAGTGATTATGAATTTTTTTAAAATAATGAGTTCATACCTATAATAATATATCACAAAGCTATAAAGATGATTAAATATTCCAATGGAAGATTTCATTCTCATATTTTCCAAAAGGGAATTTTCAATAATAAGGTATATTATTGTATTAAATGAATATATATACATATTTCATATTAGTATTATATATAGGGATGTTTAATTTTATATTTAAATATTTCCTAATTGTAAGACTATTTAAAAAAACCCCTTATCAATTCACTAAATTATAGTTATTAGAAATGAAAAAATTGATAGAACAGTTTCTTGAAAAGGGTTTTATTCATCTGAAAACTACAACATAGAGTGGTCTTATTTTTGTTAATAGAAATACTAATTGTTATATATTTAATTGAATTAATTATAAAACACTCAATAACACTACCATTATCATGAAATATTTTTTCCCTCATATAAAAGAACGAAATGATGTGTATTAGGGGGAATTATATTTCAATGACTAATCTTTGGTCTGGATATTATTTGATGTATATGAACGAGGACGATGTTTAGAAGAAGGAATTTTCAATTAGGTATGGGTATTATTAGATTGTGTTTATTTCATCTTGGTTGACTAATGCCACCACTTTATTATTATACCATATTAATATTCTCTACATTATGTATTTAGATAAATATAATGTTATATGTTATGATGATATTATAGATTATTGTAAAATTTATGAGGAATATGAATGTAATAAAAGGATTGTTCTATACACGATAATATATAAAAATTATATAAAAAATTACATAAATGTTATTTTAATTTACAATATATTTCATTACAGGGATATATTTTCCAAAAAAATGCAATACATATTTATAATGAAAAAATAATGTGGTGGATCAGTGGTGAAGACCTGTGAAAATATTTGATATTCAATTTTTTGTTGGATTATTATGTAACTACTGATTTAATGATGAAAAACATTCTTATATATCAAATACACTAACTAAGATCACTATAAAATAAGTTAAAATCATTTATATAAAGGAATCGAATGAATGATTTCAAGAATTGAAAATAAAAAATGGTTAACGATCTAGTTTCCTCTTTGACATTGTGAAGTAATGAGTTTGTTATATATAAGGATACATATTTTGTGGGACATGGTTTTTTCCTTATTATATATTACCAAGTTTTTTTATACGCCTCACAATGATTGAAAATCCATGAATGGAATTAACCAAACCATGAACATGTACTAGAAGAAGTTTCATATACTTTATAAATATAGAGATATATTTTTTATAGAAAACTATTTTTAATGTAAAGTGGCCATAAAATTTGAAAATATTCATTCACAAAAAATATATAAGGACCCAGCCTTAAAACATTTCAAAATATTCAATTAAATGAATAATTCACATTGAGGATCTTTTCAGGTTTAGAATTTTAGAGAATTAGGCCATAACTATTACGTTAGATCTCAAAAATTACAAAGTATAAAATTCTATTGAGTTTCAATTTTTTCATAAAATAAAACACTTGAATAAAGGATTCATTTATAGTACCAGGTTTTAGACAGTATCACTTTCCCTTGATCCCATCCTTATACCTATTCATCTTCCATTCCTCTAAAAAACATTTCAAAATCATGGGATGATTATTAAAAGCTCAATAAGTGTTATAAAAGAAACAAAGAAATAATTAGATCATAAATACATACATTACATAAGATCTTTAATATAACTCATGAAATCATATGATTTATGAAATATAAATGGAAATTGTAAATCAGATAGGTATCTTGTGGCATACATAACAAACATAAGTTATAGCTTTCACTACTACGTAGGGAGTCACATTTAGAATACCCATCACAGTATATTACCAGAATCTCCTTTGAAAAAACATTCATGTTTACCTCTGTCACGTTTCCCAATTCATTTAGATCTATCTCGGGTTCACCCGCCCTAGGTTTATCATGGAACCACCTGTATGTGTATATAATACCCAAGAACTATACGACCCAAAAAAAGCCTGAAGGAAAGAAAAACTTTCCACACTATAATCACAATATATCATTTCAAGATACTAAAATAATTAATGCTTTATCAAAACCAATTACAATACCATAATATGTAAAAAAGGTATATGGTATTTATTTTCCTTTAAAAATTACAATGACTTGTTACAGAAGCCAAAGATAAAATAATTCATGCGGTGGTGGAAAGGTCGTTGTCACCACGTACGTTAAAAATAAGAATTCCATTATTCATTTAGTAAAATTCTTCCAAGAAAAATATTCCCAATTAATGAAATGAAAATTAAAATGGGTTTCTACACCATATAATATAAAGTCATCTATAAATCAAAATATTCTCCAATGAAAGGGGATCGATACGAAGTCCCTTACCTCATGTCTTACTTGACACGATTGTTGTTTTATCTCTTAACTAATAAACTAAAGATAATTTTTACTTAGGTAATAGACTTCTTCTAGTTTATTATTCTTTTTATATGAATAATTACCTTTATACAACAATTACTTAATTATTTGAGTTCATATCGAACATTTTGTCGATGTTCGGAATTTGAGTTAAAAATTAACTCATAATAATTATAAATTGTCCATGTCGTTGAAATTCCATTATCTCCAGAATGAAATTAATTATTTAGATACCATATATATCATATATATCTAGTAAATATATGTATTTATAAGGGTACATAACATTTGGAGTTAATAAATGAAATGCACTGTTCAGGGAGACAGTAATCCCTAAGTATGAATGAACAGTACTTTCATTTCTATTTCATATTTAATGGAATGAAAACATAATGATACATAGGTATATAAAACTTATATTATAATATCTTATATAATTTCACTAAATCCATTCTTTATATGTTACATGTATTTCATGAATGAGTCATGTCACTTTGAGGGGGCGATAGTCCACATTTCCTCAAATGAAATTATCATATTTATCCACAATAGAAACAATAAATTTATTATATAAATAAAAAAAAATTAAAAATCATATAAAAAATATAAATATAATATATATCACACATAAATTCCTTTTATTTTTAACGGCCACCATAATAACTGTTAGGAGAATATTGAACAATCATCGTTTCGTGAGGAGTTAGTTTTCCTTCCACAGAAACAGTATGTTCATTACCCATTAGATGGAGGTGTGTGTAAGTGTAGTTTGAATATTTCTCATAACAACAAGCTAGTATATTTAGTATACTAGTGTTGTTATAAAATTAATGAATAAGAAGTGTTTATGGGGTTAGAGATGTAAAATAAGACAAATGAACTCAGGATAATATTTTACATTTAAATCAGGTATCTCCCTTTGATTTGAACCAAACAGTTTAATTGAATATCCATATTCCAAGGGTAAGGCATCTAGGAGGAGGAGAGGGATGTAGGGAGCTTAATTTGGTAGAGGTTGGATGTGACAATGGGCTTGATAAGTTTGAGTAATGGGATATAAGTGATGGATTTATTTAAGGGGGAGGAGGGTCTCTTTATGAATGTTTAAAAATATTATATTATTATATAATGGTTTTTTGTTTCTAACTACCAGAAACTGATTAGAGTCGACCATAAGATAAATCATGTTCGAAATAAAATCATCCAAAAAGAATTGGATAGGTATTTGATATATTTTTTACCTTTATACTAATATTTATTTGAATCATTCATTAATGAGGTAAACACTGCATCCTTATTATGTCATAAATAATTATTTTTATTTTATGTCTAAAAATTATAAAGTGTTGGGCAAAAATCCCTCAAGGTAACATTGAAGTATTTTTTGGGTTGATTGTGTTTGTTGACAAAGCAGGTTTTCATGGATATTTGTCGAGTTCCCAAGAAGTTTTTGACAATACTTGTTGACAAAGAACGATGAAAAAGGAATGGACGATCTGGAGGCGGTACAAAAGAGCAGTACAAGGTGGCGCTGTTTCCCAGTATTTGCCAATTTTTTGGTGTCTAAAATTTGGAGTTTGGTTAGCATCGCGAAAAGTGGATTTCCATGAAGAGCATAATTTCATATGGAAAAGGCATGAATTTCGCGAAGATAGGATGAATGGTTTGGAAATCGCGAAGACCAGAAGAATGGAGGCGGTGATGCTTCACGATTACGTCAAGCTTCGCGAACGGCAGAGGCTGAAGCGCATTGCAGCGGTGAAGGGCTTTGCGAGGGATCTTCGCGGCGAAGGCGCGAAGGAATGTTGGGCTTCGCGAGGGAGATTCGCGGCGAAGTCGTGAAGGTATGTTGATGGTGATTCTTCGCGACTACGTCAAGCTCCGTGAACGAAAAATTTCCATGGAACATCGCGATTTGGACAGAATTCCGGCAGAAACTTTGGAGCTTCACGATTTAAGATGACGTGGCGTTGACTTCGCGTGGAATAGACGAGGGTCGGTGGACTCGCCTATAAATAGAGGCCGACCCCTTCGAGCGAAGTAGAGAGAATTTTCAGAGAAAATCCATTGCTCTCGGTTCGTGAAGGTGGTTCGCGAAGGCAGTGTGCTTCGCCGAAAAAGGAGCTTCGCGACGGCTATTGTAGCTCCGCGAAAGTTGTGTGCTCCGCGTTGGCTCAGTGAGCTTTGCGAGAGAAGTTTATTTGCAATGAGTTGAGCTTCGTGGGAGTTCTTCGCGAAAGAGCTTCGCGAGAGAGCTTCGCGAGAGAGCCTCACGAAAAGGCGGGAGCATCGCGAAGGCTTGTTGAGATTCGCGAAATTGGGAGCCTAGCGAAGTTAAGTGCTTTGCGGAGGTCTTTCCAAAGGTAGTTTGCCCAGTGTTCAGAGGCAAATAAGTATTCATCTACGGATGAAAGTTGAACTTCAACAGAGCATCTACATACAGAGAAAGATGCACTCCTTAATGGAAATGAAGAGACCTACAGGTCTATAAACTGTGATTGGATTCCCTTCCCAGAGCAGTGAGCTTAAGAAAAAGGAAGAAGGTGATCCTCTCCACTGGCAGTGAGCCAGAGAGAGAGAATCAGGGAGTGACCCTTGGGAAAGCAGTGAGCTAACCCTAAACCTTGTATAGGCAGTGAGCCTAGACATAGAAGTGATCTAGCTCGAACATTGTAATCCACATCTAGTGAAGTTTAGTGGACTTGGTACGACCGGCAACCTGTTGGCGTATGCTCCTTGGACGTAGCCCTTAATGGTGAACCAAGTAAAATTTATGTGTCCTGTGCTTTCTTTACTTTCTATTTATATTGTGCAGCAGGAAAGAGAGAGAAGAGTGTTTGGCTTAACAGCGAAACAAGATCACAAACAGGCTTTAATATTTAATCAGTCATACCCTGATTCACCCCCCCCCCCTCTCAGGGTATTCAGCCTAGTGGACCTAACAAGTGGTATCAGAGCCAGTTTGACAGTTGTTCTTCTCTCAAATGGAGGTCACTAATCATAGAGGGATTCCGATCTTCGACGGATGTAATTTTCAGATATGGAAGAATCGAAGGCAACACTATTTCCGATCTTTGAGAATGGATGTGTTTTTAGCAGCTATGCATGGTATCACAGCTGATATTACTAGTGGTGCATTATCAGAAGCTGAGCACAAAGAGTTGGATGCTGATTCCAAAGCAATCAATGCCTTAGGGGGATCCCTCTCTAATCCCATATATACAAAGGTGATGTCATGAAAAACTTCACATGCCATTAGGGAAAATCTTTTGAATATTTTTTAAGGGGATACAAAAGTCAGAGAGGCAAAGCTGCAAGTGTTGTGGAACAAGTACGAAGATTTGAGAATGAACCCGAATGAGTCTATTGATGCATTTTTCGACAGGGTAAATGTTGTGGTAGAAGACATGCAGGGTCTTGGAGAAATTATCGAAGACATTAAAATCGTAAAGCGAATCCTGAGAAAGATTCCCCCTCGGTTCAATCCGAAAGATTCTGTTTTGGAAGATAAAGATCCGAAAGAGCTGACATTGGATAACCTACACAACACTCTTGTTGCATATGAAATGAGAAATGATGACAACGATGCTGTGGAAAAGGGGAAATCCAAAGAGGTGGCATTTAAGGCCATGAAGAGGCTCACTATTGAATATTCTCAGGAGGAAGAAGAGTCAGATGAGGTGATGTCGTTCCTTTCTTCAAATCTGCAAAGAGGAAAAGGAAAGTTTAAAGGGAAACTTCCACTTGCATGCTTCCGATGCGGAAAGGTTGGTCATCTTGCTGCAAGATGCCCCAAAAAGTTTCAAGAAGAAAGTGATGAAGAGGAAGTTTAGATTCCCATGAAAAAATCTTTAACCTATGTGAAAGGGAAGAAGCAGTTCAAGAGAAATTTCCTTAAGAAAAAGAATCTTCTTTCACAAGAAATAGACAGTTCAGCTGAGTCTGAGGGTCAAGAAGTTGAAGAGATAGAAAACTGCACAGATCGTGGAAAAAATGCGATGGTGGCTGTTGCCAGTAGTTCTCTAGAAAAGAAAGAAACCGAAACTGATGAAGAAGAAGAAGAAATTGAAGGGAGAGTTGACATGGAAGCTGAATTAGAAGCAGCTCTTGAAGAGATAGATGTTTGGTGAGCAAAAACAAAGAAAGCCAACAAGATATTATGTGATGCCAAACTCTACATGCAACAACAAGAAGAAGAGAAGTCTGAGCCTGAGAAAGAAATTGAAAATCTTAAGTCTTCCAGGACAGAGCGCACAGAAAAGGTTGATGAGCATAAGCTCAAGATTGAAGAGCAGAAAAGGGAGATAGATTGCTTGAGTCGAAAAGTGAAAGATCACGTCAAGCGTATTGAAGAGATTTAAGAGGAAGTTGTCGGTCTGCAGAGAAAAGTTAAAGGCCAAGAAAAACCTTTGAATCCCAAAACATTCTTGGGAAATTAGGTCGTTACAAAGACTGAAAAGAAGAAAGAAGAGCCTAGTAGTTCAGCAAGAAAGAAGCAACAATTGAACTCAGAATTTAAGGCTGATTCATGGATTAATCAGAAACAAAAATCTATGGCAGTTGAAGTTAGACCGCAAGCACCTGTGCCGAGATTGAAAGTCTATTTGAGCACAAAGCAGAATCAGAATACTCAGAGATCCCAAGGGGAAACTCATAGTGTTGAAGTAACACGAAGGAATGCACCTTATATCATGTGTTATTGTTGTGGAAAGATGGGACATTCACAATATGTGTGTTCCATAGCAAAAAGATATCGAAGGGAACAAGAACAGAGATGGCAGCCAAACAGAGAACGGTTTTCCGGAACATATTTTGAAGGACATTGTTTTTGGTGCGGAGGATTTGGACACATGGCTAGGTACTGCACTCCGACCATTCAGAAAAATGTGCCAAAGAAGAATCAAAATGTTCGCAAGCAGCAGATTAGTAAACTGACAAGTGAGTTAAAAGTTCAGAACAGATTTGCAGTTTTTCAAGATGAAGCTTGTCCATCATACTCTGAGAAATAACAGAAGCCTCAATCCATGCCGAGTATGAATGAAAAAGTATGGACTAGGAAGAAGAAAGTTGAGAAGGCCGTAGTTGCTGAAATTTCCCTTAAAGCATCAGATCGTTCTGGTGTGTGGATCCTTGATAGTGGTTGCACATCCCACATGACAGGAAACAAGGATCTGATTACAGGCATAAAATATGACAAAGAAGGAGTAGTCAAATATGGAAATGATGAAGGCCTGAAGATTGTTGGCTCAGTAAAAGCCAAGTTTGGGAGCAAAGAAATGAGACATGCTGATGTCTTGGTGGTAGAGGGTCTCAGTCATAATTTGCTTAGCGTCAGTAAACTATGCGACTCTGGGCACTCTATCCTATTTACCATGAAGATTGGTATTTTTAAAGGAAAAGACGGAATAGTCATTCTATAGGGAAAACGAACAAAGGGGAATCTTTACCTGGTAGGCGGGGAATAAGATTCATGCCTTTTATCCAGAGAAGAAGAAAATAAGCTGTGGCATAAGCGACTTGGTCATCTATGTCAACCATATACGGAAGATCTGGTAAACTGTGATGCTTCTAGAGACCTTCCCAGACTATCACGTGATCGCACTCATACGTGTGATTCTTTTCAACAGGGTAAGATCATCAGGACGACATACATGCCAAAGGAACAAAAAGAAACTCGAGTGATCGAATTGGTGCATGCTGATGTATGTGGACCTATCTCACCACGAATTATAGATGGGAAAAGGTACTATGTTCTTTTCATTGATGACTATAGCAGAATGGCCTAGGTATTCATCATTACCCATAAGACATAGGTGTTCAGTTTCATAAAGAAGTACATAAGGGAATCAGAAAAGATGCTTGGGCAGAAAATTCTGAAGTTTCGTACTGATAATGGTACAGAATTTACAAACAGTCAGGTTGAAAACTATCTTGAGAAACATGGGATAAGGAATCAAGTTTCATCAGTAAGAACTCCCCAACAGAATGGAGTGGTTGAGAGGAGAAATCATATCATCAACAACATGGCCAGAACAATACTTATCGATAAGGACCTACCAGAGAAATTTTGGAAGGAAGTAGTTTTGACATCGGTCTATATTTCATACAGGTCCCTGTTATGTCTGAAGCAAGGGAAGACTCTGTATGAACTGTGGTACGGAAAGAAGCCAACGTTGAAATACTTTCAAATATTTGGAAGTAAGTGTTTCATTCTCAACAAAGAACATCATAGGAAGTTTGAGTCACGAGGAGATGAAGGGATATTCCTTGGATATTCAGTGAAAAGCAATGCATATAAATGCTTCAACAAAAGGCTGGGAAAAATTGTTGAGAGCCATGATGTCACTATAGTAAAAAATGAACAGACTGCTCAACGACCCAGTGAACAGTTTCTGGATGAAAGTGATGATGAGGTAAGCAACACAAGGGGAGTAGAAGTGGCAGAGGCTGACTCAGAAGAAGATACTGATGATGAACAAGAAAGTGTTAAGTCTGTATCTGCAAGGAAGCCAAAGAGTCGAGCTGAAATTGATAGGCAAAATATCATTGGTGATCAGACAGCTCTAGTTCAGACTCGAAGAATGAAGTCATTACAACAGACATCGTTTTTATCTCAGGTGGAGCTGAAATGTTTTTCCGATGCAGCTGAAGATGAAAACTGGGTTCAGGCTATGAACAAAGAACTTGATCAGATTGAGAAGAACCAGACATGGGAGATTGTTTCGAGGCCAGCAGACAAGAATGTCATCGGGACTAAATGGGCCTATCGTAACAAGATGAATGAAAATGGCACAGTGATTCGGAACAAAGCACGACTAGTGTGTAAGGGGTACTCCCCAATCGAGGGAATAGATGTCAATGAGACATTTGCACCAGTTGAAAGGCTGGAGACAATCAGATTATTTTTGGCCATAGCAGTGCAACGAAAGTTCAAATTGTTCCAGATGGATGTCAAATCCGCATTCTTGAATGGTGTTCTGGAAGAGGAGGTGTATATTGAGCATCCAGATGGTTTTCTCATTAATGAGGATGAGAACAAAGTTTTCAAGCTGAAGAAGGCGTTGTATGGGCTGAAACAAGCACCAACGGCATGGTACTCAAGGCTTGATCAGTACATGAAAAAGCTTGGTTTCTAGCGTGGAGGAGTTGATTACAACCTCTATTTCAGCAATGAAAGTAATCAAATGATGATGGTATTGGTTTATGTCGATGACATAATATTTGGCGGATCAGATGAAGCTCAGTGCAGACAGTTTTATGAATTTATGAAAAATGAGTTTGAAATGTCAATGATTGGAGAGCTAACGTTTTTTCTTGGTCTACAGGTGACACAAGGAAGGAATGGAACATTCATTTCTCAATCTAAATATGCCAAGGAGGCCTTGAGAAGGTTTGGAATGGAAAATTCCAAGGAGATGAAGACTCCGGTTGCTACCCAGATGAAATTTTCAAAAGATGAGGATGGCAAGGCAGTTAATATCACATAATACCGGAAAATCATTGGAAGTCTGTTGTATTTGACCGCAACAAGGCCAAATATTGTTTTCGCCACATGCCAAGCAGCGAGATATCAGAGAAATCCCAATGAAAGTAACATGCTTGCAGTGAAAAGAATACTTCGGTATATCCAGGGCACAGTGGATTTCGGCCTGACATATACTGACAAATCTCAGACAGAGTTATTGGGATATACTGATGCAGACTGGGCCAGTTCAGCAGATTATAGAAAAATCAACTTCAGGTGGTGCATTCTATCTTGGTGGATTGTGTATTTCTTGGCTAAGCAAGAACCAAGATTGCATTTCATTGAGCACCGCAGAAGCTGAGTATATTGGGGCCACTCAAGCCTGCACACAGTTATTGTGGATGAAGCAACAACTTGAAGATATGGGAGTTGAAGTAAAGTCTCTGATCGGAATCCAGTGTGACAACTCAAGTGCTATACATCTTAGCAAAAATCCTATCCATCATTCAAGGACAAAGCACATTGAGATTAAGTATCATTTTATCAAGGAGAAGGTTGAGCATGGAATCGTGAAGTTGGAGTATGTACCTACAGAGCTATAGGTTTCAGACATTCTTGACAAAGGCCTTACCCAAGGAAGTATTTGAAAGGCATCGACTGGCTCTGGGAGTTCAGTCGATTCCCAGCACTTGAAATAGTGTGGCTGTGGGACCCCCCCTCTCCCTGAGGTATGATGTGTTTTTCGCTAATGTGCTAATGTGTTCTCTACTCTGTTACAGACTGCAATTGAATGACCTTTGGGTTCGTTGACAAAGGGGGAGAAAAGTGTTTGTTAAAGGGGGAGAAAATAGTGTTTGTTCAAGGGGAAGACAGTGCGGAGATTTGATAAATCATAATTGATACGGGGAGAAGCTGACATGTGGAGCAACCAGAAAAGGGGAGCAATGAGAAAGGGGGAGAGTATTTCAAATATGACGATGCTGAAAGTGATCGATCAAAGCATAGAAATCACGACAGCTGGGGATCGTGATAAAAGCAGAACAGTGGTGTTGGAATGGTGTGAGACGGTGTCCAGCTATCAGCAATTGGTATCAACATGAGAATTCACCAATTGGTATCAGTGTGGTTCAACAATTGGTATCAATTTAAGAATTGTTATCAGGGTGGAATCGATAATTGGGGTCTGACATGAAGTAATTCATTGATGAACTTTTCATACTACTCTTGTTTCTCACGCCGAGAATTGCTCATGTGGGCTTCGAGTACGTGTTAAGTGAATCCTTGAATGCTATCAGAATCACAAGAGGCGAATGGTGGTAGCGGCTGGAAGAAGACTCAGTGAGCTATCAAAGTGCAGAAAATCGTTCTAAGACGAGTTGTGAAGAGTTGTCAACAAACCCAAAGGGGGAGATTGTTGGGCAAAAATCCCTCATGGTAACATTGAAGTATTTTTTCGGTTGATTGTGTTTGTTGACAAAGCAGGTTTTCATGGATATTTGTCGAGTTCCCAAGAAGTTGTTGACAATACTTGTTGACAAAGAACGATGACAAAGGAATGGATGATCTGGAGGCGGTACAAAAGAGCAGTACAAGGTGGCGCGAAGATAGGATGCATGGTTTGGAAATCGCGAAGACCACAAGAATGGTGGCGGTGATGCTTCACGATTACGTCAAGCTTCGCGAACGGCAGAGGCTGAAGCGCATTGCAGTGGTGAAGGGATTTGCGAGGGATCTTCACGGTGAAGGCACAAAAGAATGTTGGGATTCACGAGGGAGATTCGCGGCGAAGTCGTGAAGGTATGGTTACCCTGATTCTTCACGACTACGTCAAGCTCTGTGAACGGAAAATTTCCATGAAACTTCGCGATTTGGACAGAATTCTGGCAGAAACTTTGGAGCTTCGTGATTTAAGATGACGTGGCGTTGACTTCGCGTGGAATAGGCGAGGGTCGGTGGAATCGCCTATAAATAGAGGCCGACACCTTCGAGCGAAGTAGAGAGAATTTTCAGAGAAAATCCATTGCTCTCGGTTCGTGAAGGTGGTTCGCGAAGGCAGTGTGCTTCGCTGAAAAAGGAGCTTCGCAGCGGCTATTGTAGCTCAGCAAAAGTTTTGTGCTCCGCGTTGGCTCAGGGAGCTTCGCGAGAGAAGTTGATTTGAAACGAGTTGAGCTTCGCGGGAGTTCTTCGCGAAAGCGCTTCGCGAGAGAGATTCGCGAGAGAGCTTCACGAAATGGCAGGAGCTTCGCGAAGGCTTATTGAGATTCGCGAAATTGGGAGCCTAGTGAAGTTAAGTGCTTTGCGGAGGTCTTTCCAAAGGTAGTTTGCCCAGTGTTCAGAGGCAAAGAGGTATTCATCTACGAATCAAAGTTGAACTTCAACAGAGCATCTACATACAGATAAAGATGCACTCCTTAATGGAAATGAAGAGACCTACAGGTCTATAAACTGTGATTGGATTCCCTTCTAAGAGTAGTGAGCTTAGAAAGAGGAAGAAGGTGATCCTCTCCACCGGTAGTGAGCCAGAGAGAGAGAAACAGGGAGTGACCCTTGGGAAAGCAGTGATCTAACCCTAAACCTTGTATAGGCAGTGAGCCTGGGCATAGAAGTGATCTAGCCCGAACATTGTAATCCACAGCTAGTGAATTTTAGTGGACTTGGTACGACCGGCAACCTGTCGGCGTATGCTCCTTGGACGTAGCCCTTAGCGGTGAACCAAGTAAAATTGCTGTTTCATGTGCTTACTTTACTTTCTATTTATATTGTGCAGCAGGAAAGAGAGAGAATAGTGTTTTCTTAACAGCGAAACAAGATCGCAAACGGGCTTTAATTTTAAATAAATCATACCCTGATTCACCCCCCCTCTCAGGGTATTCAGCCTAGTGGACCTAACATAAAGAAATATATAGAATTAGGATAACTTTTTATATTTAAAATGAATATTTATAGTCTAAGAGATAACATATATAACCACATGTAAATACCGATTTACTAAATGATATATGTTTATGTCATTTTTTTCATTACTGTTAATTAATAAATATAAGGTGTCATTATCACTCCCAAGTGGCTTCATGGGACACAAAATTGACCAAAGAATGCCCACGACAAGACATGTATCTACCAATATGATTAAGACATTGTTAGGATAATTATATATTATTATAATAATATCAGTTTACCCTTATTTACTAGATTTACCCTTTAACCATGGTAAAAAAAATATTTACTCATGTAAATATTCATAATATCTAAAAATATAAGTTACCAATTTACACAATTTTTACCTCCTGATTCCAAATATGGAATCCAATTTTTGAAATTCAAAACATAGATTTTTCTGAAATTAATTTCCACTGTCAAAACAAAATTAGTGTTTTTAAGAAATAATATCGATCAAATGATTAACACTTGTTTATGTCCAATTTCAATGTGAAATTACATCCAATGATCAACATTGGATTAAATGGTAAAAAAATTATTTTAACTTTAAATCCAATTATAAATATAATCTTAACTTATAAATAAATTATATTAAAATCTAGTTTGGAATTAAAATACAATTTTTTTCATTAGTCATTAAAAATTAATTTTATCAAAAAAATAAAAAAATTACCCAAAGTAAATTTTGATGTCTTGGTTCTAATGAAGAATATTATTTGTTCAAATAGAACAGATAAATGTAACCAAAACTATATTTAATGAGGGTTAACCATCAAAAGGTGGTAAATCAACCTTTTAATGAATATTAGAGTATTTGTGTTTCAAATCAGATTATTTTTTATTTAAAGCCTCTAATAATTATTGGATAAAAATAAAAACATTTAACCAACATGTATAATGACATTGTAGTTAGTTCTATTCCTTCCATCCAATACAATTACTAGGCATTAACTACCATTTAAAATAATATTATATTATTATTTTTCATATTTACCCAACGTTCTGTGTAACGTAAGATTTCAAAGAACCCTGCTATAGCATATCAGGTATGCCATTGAACATATAATCTCATTTAAAGTAAAATTAATATTTAATTCACAAATACTAAAAAATATGAAAATGTTCTATTGTTCATTTACCAGGGATGTTACATCTTTCCCCCCTTCTGGAAATTACGTCCCCACAATTATGTTCACTTATCAAATAAGTGGGGGTATTTATACCTCATAGCATTTTCAAATTCCCACGTTGCCTCTTCAACCATAGGGTTTTTCCAAAAAACTATTATCTAATTAAATAAATTATTCCTCAACACCTTTTCTCTTTGCTCAAGAATCTAGACTGGTTTTTCCTCATAAAAGAGTTTATTTTTCAATGGAACTACTTCTGGGCTCAATTCATGAGATGGATCTGTCATATACATTCTTAACATTGAAAAATGGAAAATATTGTTTTCTAGGGATAAACATGGTGGTAAAGTCACTCTGTACAAAATAGATCCAACCTTCTCCAGGAGTTCATAATATCCAATGAACCTCAGACTTGAAGTTCCCTTCTTACCAAAACGCATCATACTTTTCCATTGAGAAACATTGAGAAAGACATGATCTTATACCTCAAAAGAAGGATCCTTCCTCTAGTTATCTGCATAATCATTCATCCTGATCTGTTCTATTCTCATATGTTTCTAAATCAATGTAACTTTTTATGTCATATCATATTCAAATTATGGTCCCATCAGTCTTATTTAACCTTCTTCATCCCAAAAAACATGACTTTGACACCACTTCCCATATAATGACTCAAATGAATCCATCTATATACTGGAATGAAAACTTTTATTATTATAAAATTAAACGAAAAAAAGATGTTGGTCTCGACTACCCATGTAATCCATCATGCCAGTACGTAAAATATCCTCCAAGGTCTGAATTTTTTATTCTAACTTCCCATCTAATTGAGGATGAATAGTTGTACTAAAATTTAATTCAGTGCCCAACAACATTTGAAGGCCTTTCAAAAATTTATATGTAATCTTGGGATCATGATCAGATATAATGAAGAAGGAGATACCATGCATCCAGAATATCTCTTTAACATACAACTAAGAAAAGATCAAGAGAAAAAATATCTTGAATATGAAGGAAATGAGAATATTTAGTCAATCTATCAACAATAAACCATATTGGATTATTACCTCTAGATGTTTTCAATTATCCCACAACGAAGTACATGGATATATTTTTATCATTTCCACATAGGAAACGATGAATACTGAAGCTTAACTTTGGTAAACTACCACTCTATATTAACTTGTTGACAAGTCAAACACTTCCCTGTAAAATCAACAATATCTATTTTCATTCCATCCCTCTTGTACTACTCTCGATGTTCTCTGTACATATTAGTACTACCATGTTAAAATGAAAATGGAGAACTATGAGATTCACATAAGAACTCATTAATCAACTGTGAATCATAAGGAACACATAATCTTTTCCCAAACCTCAAAAAACAATCATTATTAATGCTAAAATCAGGAAAATACCCTTCTGATCGAACTATACATTTTTCTGCCACTCATTGCCTTCCTTTTGTGCTTTCATAATTCTATCTATTAGAGATGATTTCACTGACACCTGAAACAAAACAATGGAGTTTACTTCACCAACGATTTCTATGACAATGTTCATCAAATCAAAAACTAAAGGATCTCATTCCAAACATAATGAGGATAATGTAGCATTACTTTTTCAACTCAAAGCATCAGATACATTATTTTAATTTCCTTAATGGTAATGAAATGTTAATTTATAATAAAATATTAGTTCCAACCATCTCGTCGATCTCATGTTTTATTATTTATGAGTTAATATATAATTCAAAAAATTTTGGTCAGTATATATTTCATAGTTAACTCTACATAGATGATGCCTCCAAATTTTTAAAGCTATAAAAACATCATGTATTTACAAATAATGTGTAGGGTAATTGAACTCATGAGGTTTCATCTAACGTGAAAAATAAGCAACTACCAGATCATTATGAAATAGGACACAACCAAGTCCTTTCAATGAAGCATCATTATAGATAACCAAATCGCCATTTCTGGATGGTAGTGCCAAAACTATATCGTTCACCAATTTTTTTTTCACTTCCTGAAAAAAAAATCATCAAATTATTTTTTCCAAATAAACTTAACACCTTTTTGAGTTAACATAGTCATCCGGATTGATAACCTTGAAAACTATTTAATAAACCTTTAGTAATAACCTTCAAAACCAAAATAAACTATGAATCTCGGTTATATTTGTAGGTCTTGGCTATTCCGAATTCCCTTTTTTTAGTAGGATCAACAATAATTCTATTTTGTGAAACAATGAGATAATGGAAAGAAATTTTTTTTAACCAAAACTCACACGTGCATAATTTCCCAAATAGTATATTTTATTATAATGATTGCAAGACAACCCTTAAATGGATTTTATGCTCTTTTTTACATTAATAATAAAACAAAATATCATCAATGAACATAACCAAAAACTTATCCAAAAACTCAGGAAAAATTCAATTCCTAATATCCTTGAATTCAACAGGTGCATTGGTTAACCAAAATGAAATAACTACGAATTCATAATGGCCATATCTTGTATGAAACTTGGTCTTCTGAATGTTTGCATCATTTATTTTATACTAATGGTACCCCGACCTCAATTCAATATTTTAAATATACTTAGCTCCTGGGAGCTGATCAATCAAATCCTTGATATGGGGCAATGGATATTTTTTCTAAATAGTGATGTAATTCAATGATCTATAATCAATGAAATGTCTCATTAAACCATCTTTCTTTTTAACAAACAAGATAGGAGAACCCCATGGTGATGTTCTAGGCCGAATGAAACCATTATCAGATAACTCTTATAATTGTTTCCTTAACTACAAACGTTCAATTTCAGTCAATCGATTTGGGGGTTTTGAAATTGTAATAGCATTAAGAAGTAAGTAAATATTATGTTTTACTTCCCAATCGGGTATAATAGTAGGAAAATCATCAGGAGAATCAACTAGGTACTTATTTAATAGTAGAACATCACTAATATGAATTGTTCTTTTGTTTTCAACAATATGTTCAAGGTAACATTCATTTACATCTTTTACTAGTTTCCCTGCTTCCTAATATGTTATCGAAAGTAAGAGTTCATTCTTGTACCCAAACTAAAAATATTTAAAAAAATAAACATTTATAGATCTGCAGTCAATCATATAAAGATAAATAGAAAGCCAATCCATACCCAAAATAACATGAATCTCTACTAGAGGCAAAACAATAAGGTTTGTTGGTAGGTTGTTTCCAACACAAGGACAGTAAGGTTTTAATAATTTCTTTTTTTTTTCTCAGCATTTCCTCCTGGTATTTTTACCATATGTTTAGGATTCATATATTGATATGGAATTCCCAATTTACTAGAAACCTTCTCAGAAATGAGAAAATGTGTAGACCCTGAATCAAACAACACATTGGAATATTCGGATAAAACAAATAATGTAGCTGATACTACTTAATTTGATGGCGCAACATCTGCTGATGTAGTTTCAATGGATTTTACCACTTCTTTCTACATGCAGTCTAGCTGCTTTCCCTCAGTTTAGTTCTTCATTGGACATTCATTTGCATAATGACCCATTTCACTACACTTAACACATTTTTCTGACTGTAAATAAGATTTTGTCTTACCATTACCCTGATCTTTTTTAGTGAAATCACGAGCCATATGTCCCATTTTACCACATCGGTAGAATATACCATAATTCAATAGACATTCCCCAACATGCTTTTTTACCACAATTGTCACTAACTATAAACATATGTTTCTTACCATCAGACTTTTTTGATGAGTTCTTTGCTTTCGTCTTCCAGCTCGACCTCGTATTCTGTTGTTTTTCAAATACAACTAGATCCTTGGCAAACTCCATTTATAGATTCTCCGCACATCGAAAAAGTTTTTCATTACTTTTGAACACCCGAGAAGATAAATCCATTCTATACTTTGGCTCTAATCTATAGTGAAAATGGATGATTTTACTATCAAGATCTTATAAGAAATTTGAGCATTTTGTATCTGCCGAGTGAATATTTCTTCATAAGAAGCCACTGAGTCATCATCCCACCACAATTCCAAGAATTGCTCGTCAATACTAAGAAGAACCACCTAAGGAAAATATTTCTCAAGAAACATACCTTTGAATTCATTTCATTCAAGAGTATTAATTTCTTCACTATCCCAGATATTTTTCACCATCGACCACCACTGATTGGATTCACCTTCAAAATGGTAAAACAACGATACTAACCATTGATGTTATTAACTCCCCATGACATCAAAAATATTTTACAGTGCTTTAATCCAACCTTTAGCTACCACAAGGTCAAATGATCCTCTGAATTATGGGGGATGTTTCCTTATTAGATGAACCACTACTGACATGTTCCTTTGTGGTTGATCTGGATAATCACATGCATGGATACCACCACCATGTACAGACTGATTCAATTATGCCATCACTACTACAAACTCTTAAGTTTCAATTCTGACCATTTTAGGTTGCTGATATGGATGGTTTTATTCCTCTTTATGTCTTGCCATCATAGATTCTCTGTTTCCTATGTGAAAAAAGATTTTGAACACATAAATATCTTAGGTGTAACAACATGATAATCTGTAAATTCTATATCATTTAAATAAACGAATAATAATTTATGGATATTAATTTAACAATACCTAATTTCAAAAGATTTCAAAACCAACCTCTTATACTAACAATAAAGACTCAAACTTAAAACATTACATAATATTGAATAAAATGAATAATTCACATTGATGATCTTTTTAGGTTTTGAGTTTTAGTGAATTTTTCCATATCAATTACATTACATATCAAAAATTACAATGTAGAAAATTTTACTCAGTTTCAATTTTTTCATTAAATAAAACTCTAGAAAAAATGTTTCATGTCACGTTCCATGTTTTAGACAGCATGACATTCCCTTGATCCCATCCTTTACCCTATTCATCTTTATGTCTTGTGAAAAATATTTCAAAATATTTTGATGAGCATAAAAATTTCATTAAGTGTTATAAAATAAAGGAATGAAACATTATATAATCAATACATACATAACATATGATCTTTAACATACGTCCTAAAATAATAAGATTTATGAAATATATATAGAAATCATAAATCATAAAAGTAACTTGTAGAATACATTACATAAAAACATGGTAGCATTCACAGCTACGTAAAGAGTTACATTTGGAATACCCATCACTATATATTCCATAAATCTATTAGGAGAAACATTCATGTTTACCTAAATCATGTTATCCAATGCATTGGAGAGCTATCTCGGGCTCACCCAACCTAGGTTTATCACGAAACCACCTATATGTGTAAGCATTTCCCAAGAACCATAACACAAAAAACCTAAAAAAACGAAAGATAAGATTTACCAATTACATTCATAATATATCATATCATGATATTGAAATAATCAATGATTTCTCAAAACCATTTACAATATCAAAATACCTTAAAGGGTATATGTTATTTATTTTTCTTTAAAAACACTATAGCTAGTTAAGAAATCCAAATATCAAATAATACTTGCGGTGACAGAAAGGTCATTGTCACAACGTTTTTTAAAAAGAGACATTATTTTTCATCATTTAGTAAAACACTTTGTAGAATGATATTCCCTTTGAATGAAAATAAAAGTCATAGGGATTTATACACTCTATAAATGAAAGTCATGTATAAATAAAAATATGCCTCAATGAAAGGAGATTGAGATGATGTCCCTTACCTTATATTGGACATGACTCAATAGTTCATCAATATCCTGAATAATAAAATAATGTAAACTTATACTTTTTAAATAAACTTTTAGAAGATTATTAATCAATTATATCAATTATTACCTTGCTGTAATAATTTGTTAATTATTTGAGTTCATATGGGACATTTTATCGATGTTCAGAACTTGAGTTAAAAATGAACTGTTTATAATTATTAATTGTCCATGTGCTCAAAATTCCATTATCTCTAGAATGATAACAATTATTTAGATATCATATATATCATATATATCCAGTATATATAGGTATTTATTATATTACATAACACTTGGAGATAAGAAATGAAATGCACTGTAAATGGAGATGGTAAGTCGTACGTACGCATGAACGGAACTTTAATTTATATTTCAAATTTAATTGAATGAAAACAGAATGATAAATAGGTATAATATAATTATAATAAATTATCATATATAATTTCATTAGCTCAATCCTTTATACATTCCACGTATGGAATAAACGAGTCATATCACTTTGAGGGGGTGGTAGTCTGCACTTCCTAAAATGAAATTATCATATTTACCCAATATGGAAACCATAAAGTTATTCTATAAATGAAATTAATGGATAATAGAAACAATATAAATATAGTTCCATCTCAATGGATAACGTAAGAGGTGGTTGGAAAATATTGAACAATAATCATTTCGTGAGGCATTAGTTTTTCATCCACAGAAATAGTATGGTCTTTACCAATTAGATTGAGGTGTGTGTCAGTGTAGATATAATATTTCTCATTAAAAAAACAAGTATATTTAGGATACAGGTGTTTTTATAAAATTAAGGAATAAAAAGAGGTTATGGAGGTAGAGACGTAAAATAATACAAAAAAACATAAGAGAAGTCGTTACCTTTAAATCATGCATCTCCATTTTCATTGAACCAAAAGGATTAATTGAATTTATTTATTTTGAGTCAATAAGGTTTTCATTATGACTTTTCCATTATTTCGTACATTAGGGATATTGTTAAGTAAATAAGGTTTTTTTATGACTTTACCATCCCTTATTGTTTTAAAAATCACAAACACATTATCTCAAGGTAAATTTTATTTTACCTAATGATTTATTTCTATAAGGAAATTTTTCCTTCCCCAATGAAATTTATACTTACCATGTTTGTAATTATACATTATCTTGTCTAAGTGTAAAATTTATTTTCATATCTAAATCCCTCAAAATCATATAATACTTATATAAAGTGAATTCTATTTAATAGGATTTGAATTATGACTCCGAATTCTAATGAATTATGACTCTGAACTTCATATGTTCAGACAGCGAATTCTAATGAATTTTAACTCCGAACGTTATAAGTTCTGACTCCGAATTCTGAGGAATTATAACTCTAAACATTGTAAGTTCAGACTCTGAATTATCATGTTTTTTGACTCTGAACATTATTAGTTCTGACTCCGAATTCTGAGGAATTATGACTCCGAACTCTATAAGATAATGTACTGAATTCTTGTGAATTTAGATTCTGAATTTCCTTGAATTTCAGACTACATGATTCTATAGAGTTCAGGTTCTGAGTTCCATAGAAAATTGAATCCGAATACACTTGTAGTATTGATTTTGAATTCATTTGTGGTTTGAATCTGATTTTTTATTTTATTACATTTTGAATATTTGATTTTGGTTATGAAACCATATTTTTTCTTACACTTGTATTTCTTATAAAACGATGTCGTGCATTCAGTTGTTAACAAATCGTTGTTTGAGTGAAACATGTAATTTTCCCTCAAAAATTCATGGAAAAATATGACCATTGGATGAAGAAGCTGACCATTTGTGTGTTTCCTATAAATAGAAAATCATTTGAAAGATCTCAGGACAATTTGACAACTATTGATCTAAACTGATTCTTAAAGAGAGATACACTCATTCTTAGTGCTTACTGAACTTCTTGTTAATATTGATTTGTGAAACTCTGATTGTTTCTATTTACAATAGAGGTCTTCCAGGGATAGGAAGACAGAGGTGCTGACTACCTTGAAGTTGAGGGCTTCCTTGTTAAAGAAGATAGAGGTGTCGACTACCTTGAATTTGAGGGCTTGCAGGGATAGAAAGACTCACTCCGATCATCATATCAAGGTCTTACCTTTGTGTGGGTAAGACATACTTTCTTGAAAGTATAAATCAAGAGAACATTATCCAAGGTTGTTGGATACCCTTATCATTGTGTAAAAAGTTTTACTACTTGATACTTGTTTTGCTACATGTTTTCCGCTGCATTTTATTTGTTAGGGAAAGTATAACTATATTATACTTCCTTAAACAGGAACTCTTATTTAGTAAGATTCTATATGATTTATGGTAGAATCATTAATAGTGTACACTTTCATTATGTTTCATTTTTTCCAGAACAATATTTTTGGAATCACTTTCTAGGAATCATATTTACGGAATCAAGAAAGTGTGTAGAACTAGAGCTATTTTGAATTACCTTATTTAACCTTGTCAAACATAACCATCATTAAAAGTTCCAAAGGAATTTTTGAAAGTGTACAATTCACCCCCCATAGTATTTTGATCATCATTTGATGATTCATAAAGTATCTATATTATTTCAATACAACATTTGATATTATAAAGTATATTATAATCCACAAACCATCTCAACAATTAGTATTAGAGGTTGTTTAAATATGAATTAATCTCACGATTAGATTCAGAAGATAATTTATCCTATTCTTATTCTCGGAATCAGTTTTTTGGACTCATAAAGTTTGGATTCATAATTTTCTTAGAGAGACTCTTGTTCTGTCTTTTTCCTTTCTGAGGAATATTTTCTTTGTTTACAAACATTTTATATTAACAAGTTTTTATAGAAATATTTTTCATTAAGATGGAAAGAATCAATGATGGTTTCATAGAAAATCTCAATCCAACAAGACCACCTATCTTTGATGGAAATGACTATGAATATTGGATAGATTGTATGAAGTCATTCATTATCAATACTGGTGTAGATAATTTTTTTATGCTTACTGGAGAATATAAAATCACTGACATGAAAGTTAGTACCTTCAATAATAAATAATATAATTAATATAAACTAAATAATAAGGTATGTAATACATTACATTGTTCTATGACTAGAAATATATGTAACTAAATTTCTTCTTGTGACACAGAAAATTGTATATGGAAGAAACATGAAGTTACTCACTTTGGAACATCAAAAGTAATTGAAACTAGAAGATCCATGCTCAGAGTGGAATATCATGGTTCTTTCTTTCCTTATGGAGAACCCATATGTAAGGTACAACAATGTTTCATGAATATTTTAAACAGTTTACAATCCATAGGTGAGAAAGGATTAGATGATGAAGTGCTTGTTGATAAGATCATAGACATCATTCCCAATGAGTGGGAATCCAAGAGAACTTCTATTGATGAGAACAGAATGGTTACTTAGATTTCACTTGATGAATTATTTGGAACTCTTATTCAACATGAGACTAGAATGAAGAGAGATGCTGATAACATTAAGAAAAATAATGGGAATGGTAGTGTTAGTTTTACTACAACTTCAAATCATTTGAATGCCAAGATTCCTGAGAGAGTTATGATATCCAAATCTATGTAGATTGTTATCCAATATGAATCTAGTGGAATTTAATCTTCATAGAATGAGTTTTCCAACCATGCTCGAAGGATTAACAAGATTGTTGGAAAAAATAACTTTCAATCCGGATACAAGATTAAATAAAGGAAAGATAATAAAGACTCAGAAGTTACTTGTTATGAATGCAAAAGAGCTCGAAATATGAGACCTAATTGTCCTATAATTTATATAAATGAAAGAAAGAAAATGAATTTTGAGGGAAAAAGAAATAAGTACTATAAGGCTAAAACTAAGAATAAATTAAAAGCTAATGATACATAGAGTGCCAATAGTGGTGACTCTTCAGATGTATCATTAGATTACGAATCTTCTAGATAGAAGAATCTTGGTCTAATAGCCAGACTACCTAATGAAAATTATTTCTTAATATCTAAGGTACACATTGTTGAATTAATGACCAATTTTTATTTAATTTCATATTAAAGTGAACTTAAATATTATGAATCTTCATATGATGAATCTTCTTCGGATGAAGATAATACTTTACCTACCTATGAAGACGATTCTAGGTTTTCCAAACTCATTGATATTGAGAATTCAAAACTCACGAAAAAGTTTGATAATGAAAATTCTAGGAATACTATTATTACTAAAGAAATATCATACCTTTCTAAAGATCTAGATAATAAAATTGTTGATTTTGAATGTATTTCAAAAAATCTTGAGGAAGTAATTTATGAGAAGAATAAACTTTCAAAGGATTTATAAAACATAATTTCTAAGAAAATTGTTTTCTAGCTTAACTATAGTTAAAAATAATATGTTTTGGAAGAAAAGAACATAGTTATGAAACTAAAATCCGAATTTTTTCCTTGAGGTAGTGTTTGTCAAACTCTACATTATTTAAGGAAAATTTTGAAAAATTGTATTCTCAAATCTGACCTCTAAAGATTAATTCTGGATTTAGTTATACTAGTTAATAACCGGTTTTTAGTAAAAAATATTTTGTTCCTTAAATTGCTCCATTCTATTATAATTGTCAGTGCGGTGGGCATTGGGAAAAAACTATTCCTTAAAAAAACTCAGCATTTAGGATTTCATAAAGATTATTTTTCTATGAAAATGTGGGTGCTTATGATTTTTCTTTCTGAAATTTTCGGATCTAAGAAGTTTTGGATTCCAAATGTCTAAATCTTTTGTTTTCAGAAAAATGGAAAGAGTAAAAACATCAATACATGGTTCATAGTTAGTAGATGTTCTTGGTATATTATTGGTTACAAAAACTACTTTGAAAAGATTATCAAGACACAAGGAGGGAAAGTAAATTTCAGAGATAACTCTCAGGGAGAAATTATTTGTATTGGTAACATAATTTTTCTTGGAAAAACCTTGATTTAAATTTTTTTATTTGTTATGGGTCTAAAGAACAACCTCATTAGCATAAGACAAATATGTGATGAAGGATACCTTGCGAATTTTAGAAATGACAACTGATTGGTACAAAATTCCAAGGAAGAGTTTATTCTTTCTGTCCATAGGCAATAGAATGTATACACACTAAACATAGAAGACCTTCGGAGCCAAGTTTTACCTTTCCTTAGTGCAATGGGAGATCATTCTTGGTTATGACATATAAGGTTAGGTCACTGTAACATTAGGAAACTATGCAAACTCTCAAAGAAAAGATAACTTAAGGATCTACCAGTGCATCGATTTGTTTCATAAATTTTTTTTTGATCCTTGTCAATATGTAAAGAAACATAAATCTAGTTTAAAATAAATCAGTAAAGACTCAACTTCTGATGAATTACAGTTAGTGCATATGAATCTTTTTTGGTCCAAAAAAATAGGAAGCATTTGAGGAAAGTATTATGTATTTTTCTTAGTTGATGATTAAACTATATATATGTGGTTATATTTTCTACTAGAGTAGTATGTAGCTTTTTCATATTTCAAAAGTTTTAGAGCCCAAGTTAAAAATGAGAAAAACCTTCCATTGAAAACTATTCATAGTGATCATAGAGGAAAATTTCAATATTCTGATTTTGAAACATTTTGTGGTAGAAAAGGCATTACTCATAACTTCTCAGAACCAAGAACTCCTTAATAGAATTGTGTTGTTGAAAGAAGAAATAGAATTCTTCAAGAGATAACAAGAACCCTGTTGAGTGAATATTATATAGCAAGACATTTTTGGGCTGATGCATTATGTACTGCTTTTTATACTATAAATCGAGTTTTAATTATACATTTTCTTAATAAATATCTTGATGAGTTAGGGAATAGTATAAAACCATGATTTTCCTCCATTAAGGATATTGGTTGAAAGGTATTCATTCTGAATACAAAAGATAATCTATACAAATTCACACCAAAATATGATGAAGGAATTTTCTGAGACTTCTCCACAACTACTATGGCTTATAGAGTTTTCAATAAAAACACTTCTACTATTGAAGAGACAGTACATGGGAAATTTGATAAAAACCTATCCTTTTGTTTTTAAACGACCCAAACCTACATCTTCAGATGTGTTTTCAAAAACTAATTATCCACCCATTATAGAAGATCCTTATGAAAAATAAAAAGTCCAAGAAGATAATTCTGAAGCATTTACCCCAGAAGATTTCCTACCCTATGTTGATGCAATGGTTTTAAAAAACTGAAATCAGTTTTTTCTAAAGAATGATATGGGTGATAGTGTCATGGGTGATGTGAAACAACCTATAAGGATGAGAAGTTCCTTATGAAATGAAGTAGAACATCTAGAATTTCTTTCCCAGTTAGAACCAAAAATCACTGATGAAGCTTTTGGTGATGATGATTCGATAAAAGCTATGAAAGAAGAGCTAAATGAATTTGAAAGGAATAAATTCTTGACCTTTGTTGAAAGACCTAAGGAAACATTTTTTATTCTAGTAACATGGGTCTCAAAAAATAAGTGTGAATAAAATGGAATCATAATAATAAATAAATCCAGATTAGTTGTTAAATGCTATAATCAACAAGAAGGAATAGACTATCAAGAAACCTATGCTCGAGTATCTAGACTTGAATATATTTGTATCTTACTTGCTTTTGAAGCATTCTTCATTTTCGTACTTTTTCAAATGGATTTGAAATGTGATTTCCTTAATGGTTATGTACAAAAAGAAGTTTTTGTTGAACAACCTCCTGGTTTTGAAGATACAAAACATCCTGATCATGTTTTTAGACTTACCAAAGCTTTTTATGGACTTAAGAAAGCCCCTCAAGCCTGGTATGATATACTTACATGAATTTTTATTCAAAATAATTATGTTAATGGAAATGAATATCTAACCCTTTTTATAAAGAATGATAAGAAAAATGTTTTCATTGGTCAAATTTATGTTGATGACATTATATTTGGTTGAACTCAGAAATCTTTAACTAATTACTTTGCGGATCTAATGAAATTAGAATTTGAAATGAGTATGATGGGTGAGTTAACATTTTTCTGTGGTTTTCAAATGTATCAAAATCCTAAATAAATCTATATATCTTATCATAAGTATATTAAAGATCATCTTAAAATATATGAATATGACAACACTAAGAGTATAAGTACTCCCATTAGTACCTCAAACACACTTGATCATGATGAAGCTGGGAAACCTGTAGATCAATCATCTTATAGAGTTATGATAGGAAGTTCACTTTACATGATAGCTAGTCGTCCAGACATTATGTTTTCAGTATGCTTATGTGAATGCTATCAATATAATCCTAAGGAATCTCATTTAATGGAAGTGAAAATAATTTTACTCTACTTAATGGGAACCATGGATTTATGACTCTTTTATACTTCTGGAAATGACATTGTTTTAAATTTATTTTAGATGCTGAATTTGGTGGATGTATAATGGATAGAAAGAGTAAATTCAGAACGTTTCATCTATTATGAGATTCTTTACTTTCTTGTTCATGCATGAATAAAAACTCAATAGCACTTTCCCCTGGTGATGATGAATATGAAGCAGTTGGAATATGTTGTGCTCAAGTGTTGTAGATGCAACACACTCTCACAGACTATGGTATGAGTTTTACAAAAACACATATTTTGTGTGATAATACAAGTTCCATTGACCTAAGTAAAAACCTTGCACATCACTCTCTTTAAGAAAATAGATATTATGCATCACTTTCTTATGGATCATGCACAAAAAAGATATATCATTCTTCAATTTATCAGAACAGAATATCAACTTTCTGATAATCAGAAAGTATTTACCCTCCAATATATTTTAATTCATTAAACATAACTTAGGAATGATACTCGTATGATATTCTTCCATGATAACATTCTGTTGAACAGTTCTCTTTACAGTAATAAACTCCTTTTCATAGGGGAACTACATTTACTTTTTATTTTTTCAATTTTTCTTAATGAAAAATTTTTGTAGTTAGTTTTTCAAATTTTTGTAACGAAAATTTTTCATTGTTGGTTTTTCAAATTATCGAAATTAAATTTTTTTGTTGTTGGTTTTTCAAATTTTCATAATGAAATTTTTTCATAGATAGTTTTTCAATTTTTCCTATTAAAGATTTTTTTACTTGAAATTTTTGTAAGCAAGATTTTCAGACTTGAAATTTTCTTAATGAAGATTTTCGTTCTGGAAATTTTCAAAATAAAGATTTTTGTACTTGAAAATTTCGCAATGAATATTTTCGTACTTGAAATTTTCATAATGAAGATTTTCGTAATTGATGTTTTCATAATCATGATTTTCGTACTTAAGATTTTCATAATAGAGATTTTCTTTTTCAATTTTTTTCTAATTTTTTTTTCTAAATCTAAATTTCATCAAAAAAATATTATCTATTATGAATAATCTTCTTTTAAATTAGAAAGGTATGATTTTCTTCCTTATGTTTTCATAGTCATTATTTAATAGTTGGTATTTTATTTTGGGTTTTAAATTTTTCAGAATCTAGTTTCATTAAATCAGAATTTTTTTCTTCAAAAACATCAACAGATCGGATCCTCCCAAATTTTTTCTTTGTGTCTATCATTTCAGCCGTTGGATTGACTTTGGAATTTCAACCGTCATTCCAAACGCCTATATAAATGACCCCCCCGATGGTGAACCCACATCGGATTTCAAGCCTTTGCATGCCAAAGCTCTGTTCCCTTTCAAAAGCCCGTTCCAAACCCCTCAAATATTTCTCAAATACGAATTTCTGGTGAAGTTCCTTCTCAAGATATGTCAACAGTCAAGTCGATTTCGGAGTGGAAAATTTACAAGGATAGGTTGGTGCATTCAAAATTTCTTCAACAAGTATGATTCCATTATATCCAAGAACATCAAGATGAATTTATGGGAAAACAATAGCATATCAAATCCAGAATCTCAAGTCATGGTATATCTGGAACATCATATTGAGTTCTATAAATTATTTTTTATGGAAGAAGGAAGGGGGAATTTTTCCTTTAATAACTAAGGTAATACATATTCACTATCATATACAATGGCATCCAGTTTGGTAGGAGTTACATTTGATGGGGAAGTTGTGTTATGTTCCCATAAATTTCCAAATGTACAAAGAAGTTTTGTTAATGTAAAAGCTATGGAGAGTCTTGGACATTCATATATCAAGACTGAAAAAATTTCTCATTTGAATACAAATAATCAGATCCTTGAATTGTGGGATCAGGGTTTTATTGTTTCGAGAAAATATGATAGGGACACCTTAAAGAAGAGTGACATGTTCATCCTAGATTTTCTTGTGAATCTGAGTAAGATAAACATGATGAAGTATATTCTCATTACGATTGTGAATATTAAGAATGGGAACTGGAAATCTTAGATTATCATGTACCCTAACATCCTCTATAAGTTAATTTTTTGGTTCTTAGATTCTTTAAAAATCCCTTGCAGTTATAAGTAGAGGAATTACAAAGTAATGCTGATTAGTGATGATACCCTGCAATGGATAAATTTTTTCTTTTTTAAAGAATCAAGAGAATTATATGACTTACGGGAGGAGGAATTTCAAGTTGTTTTGAAGGAACAAGAAGTTACTGAACCATCGAAAAAGGAGGAAAGAAGAGGAAGTTGAATGAAGTGGAAGAAGAAGAGAAAACCCCTAATGATAAGGAATATCCATCCACACCTCCAAATCCCAAGAAGTATAAAGCCTATCCAGATGAGGTTGTATCCAAGTTGATGGAAGTCAAAAAAAATCATAAGGAAGGAGAGATACAGTTTGGTTTGGATCCTACTGAGGCCAACGATTTCGAAGATAATATATCAAATAATCTTGAGAAGTAATCTAAGGAAAAGAAGAAAAAGAAAAAAATATATGAGACTAAGATTGTGCAATCCCTTCTGAGGGATACTAAAATAGCATCCGAGAGTATCCCTGTACTAAAATCGTTCTTGGTTGAGGCTTTTCCTAAGACTCCAGGGAAGAAATTTTTCCCTCCGGAAAAATAGAATGAAAAGATTGCTGAAGAAAAGGTAGTTGAAGAAAAAGGAGAAGAAGAGGATGAAATTAGTGGTGGCACTGAAGACCTTATAAATCAAGTTGAAGATTATCATGAAAAGGAATATCCATATGAGATTCTATCATTCTGAACATCGGAAACAGAGTCTTCAAAACTCCCAACTCTTAAGAAGGATAAAGATGGTGATGATGAGAATGGTGGAGAAGAAGATAATAAATTGTCTGAGGAAGAAATATCAAACCATGATTTCGTACACCCTGACGATGCTGAGGAGAGAGGTTAGAAAAAAAAGTTAAATGAAGATTAGATTGTTCAGCTGTCTGAAAGTGAACATGATTCTCCGAATTAAGAAGCTGTTCTGAGAACAAATAAAGGGAAGCTGGTGGATCTATGAAGAGGTATCTTATTGAGCTAGAGAAATATCCCTCAACAAGCACAATCTCTAATTCAGAATCATCCTCTCTTGGAATTGATTTTGTAGTCCAATCTTTGAATAATATGGTTGGAACTATTCTAATTTATCCAAGCATTGATTCTAGATGCCTGATGATTCAACACACTTTGAACCAAAAATTGGATTCATTGTCCATGGTGATGGACAAGTGTGTCAAGTTTGAATCAGACTTAAAATCATTCCTTATCAATTATGAAGCCCACAAATGATCTTGTAAGAAAATTCATGGCTAGTCAAAAAATATAGTTGAGTATTTGAGAGATCGTGATGAGTTTAAAGATGATATTAAGGAATATTTAGATACTAATGATAGTAAAATCAAAGATATCATGACTATCTTTGAGGAAAAGATAACTCTTGAGCAGAATACTCAGACTCAAGAGGTAAACTTTATGAATGGAAATAAATATTCTCTTTCCAAAAGATGGAAGAGGGAAAGGGATCTTCGGAACAAGATCGAAGAGATGTTAGTCAAGAAAGATGAGTTGTTGACTGGTCAGGCAGAGGCTCTGAAGTCTCCGGAAGAAAAGATGAAAACCATAGAGAAGAAAACAGAGTAATCCCACAAGGAGCTGATGAAGCTGAAAACCATAGGTAAGAAATTGATACCTAAGGAAAGGAAGGAAAATAGATCCAATCCTATATTTTATTGTGTTTATTTTTCTTCCTTGTATAAATTATTCCTATTCCAATGAAATGTTGGTTGCTCATTCCTATTTTGATATTTTGTACTAATATTTCAGGTACAATAATTTATTTTCCATTCCCTCAAATTCTTTTTGAAAATAAAAAAGGGGGAGAAAGAAAAATATAATATTAAGTAATGAAGAATTATCCCTAAGTAAGGGGAAGTTTATCGAAGGGGTAGTTATCGTTACAAAGATATCCGTACTCAAGATAATGAAAAATATCATTCCAGAAATCTATAATACAATCCATAGTGTTCCAAATACAATGGGGGAGTTAGTCGTATTCATCCATGGCCATTTGATAAGGTAGATAAGTTTTATTCTCAAAGTCTCGAAAAATATTTCTAAGTCCTCATATTCTTTTTTCGTAAGGATATTTGTGCATTACAAAAAGGGGGAGATTATTGAGTCACTTAGGATTTCCTTATGAATTTTCCATTTCTTCATAATTGTGGGAGATTGTTAAGTTAGTATAAATTATTTATGAATTTACCATTCCTTTTTGTTTTGAAAATAACAAACTCCTTATCTCAAAGAAAATTCTATTATACCCTATGTTTTATTTCTATAAGGACATTTTTCCTTACCCATGGGAATTTATCCTTTCCATGTTTTTCATTGTACATTATCTTGTATAAGTGTGAAATTCAGTTTCATATCTAAAAACCATGGAATCATATAATACTTAGATAAAGTGCATTCTGTTTTTTAGGATCCAAATTCTGACACCGAGTTCTAATGAATTATAACTCCGAAATTTGTAAGTTCAGAATCAGAATTCTCATGATTTTTTGACTCTGAACTTTATACGTTCTGACTATGAATTCTGATGAATTCTGACTCCGAACATTGCATGTTCAGACTCCGAATTCTCATGAATTCGGATTCCGAACATTATAAGTTCTGACTCCGAATTTTGATGAATTCTGACTCCGAACTCTATAAGTTCAGGTTCGAATTCTTGTGAATCAAGATTCTGATTTTCCTTGAAATTCAATCTTTGGAATTATATAGAGTTCAGGTAATGAATTCATTATATAACAGAATCCAAATATCCTTGTAGTATAGATTCTGAATTCATTTTTCGTTAGACTCTGAAATTTAATTTTCTTACATTCTTAATATTTGATTTTGGTTATGTAACCATATTTTTTCTCACACATGTTTTGGTTATAAAATGATGTCAGGAATTCAGTTATTAACTAATCATTGTTTTATTGACACATGTACAGATCCCTTCAAAATTTGAGGGAAAATATGACCATTGGAGGTGGGTGTCGACCATTGGTGTTGTGCCTATAAATAGGAGCACATTTGAAAGAGCTCAAGAATTTTTGGAAACTGTTGATCTGAAGTGATTCTTAGGGAGAGATACTCTCTTTCTTAGTGCGTACTGAACTTCTTGTTCAGATTGATTTTTTTGACTCCGGTTGTTGCTATGTAAAATCGAGGGCTTCCGTCGATTGGAAGACAGAGGTGTCGACTACCTTGAATTTGAGGGCTTCCTTACTGATGAAGGCAGAGGTTCCAACTACCTTGATGTTGAGGGATTGCATGGATAACAAGACAGACTCCGATATACATATCGATGGATTACCCTAGTGTGGGTAAGACAGACATTGTTGAATGTATAAATCAAGGGTCCTTTATTCAATGTTGTTGGATACCTTTCTCATTGGGTTAAAATATTTACTACTTATTACATGTATTGTTACCAGTTTTCCACATCATTTTATTTGTTGAATAATGTATAACTATATTATAGTTTCATATACTTGTAGTCTAATTTAGTATGATTTTATATGCTTTAAGGCAGAATCATTAACTCTATAGTCTTTCATTAAGTTTCATTTTTTCTAGAACCATCTTTTCGGAATCATTTTTCCAGAATCAAGAAAGAGTGTAGAACTAGATATTTTTTTTGAATTACCTTGTTTAACCTTATTAAACACAACCCTCATTAAAAGTTCCAAAGGAATTTTTAAAGTGTACAATTCACCCCCCCTCTTGTATTTTGAGCATCATTAGAGACTTCATACAATATCCATATTATTTCGATCCTACATTTAGTATTATAGAGTATATCATACTCCACATATCATCTCAACACGTTATCCCTAGGGGAAGGATTATACGATGAGGATAGAGATGTTTGGAGATTAATTGCACAATGTTTTGATGAGCCAAGGGGCTTGCGATGTATGTTGAAGGGGTTATAAGTGAGGTCTTTTTATAAGGGGGGAGAAGCTCATTAGGACTGTTTAAAAATTTTATTTTATTATATAATGATTTTCCCTTTATAACGGTCCAAAACTTATTAATGTCGAAGATAAGATGTCTCATGTCTGAAATAAAATCATACAATAATAATTGGATAGGTTTTGGATATTTTTTTAATTTTAATAATCTTATTTATTTAAATCATACATTAATGAGTTAAACACTGTATCGTTATTGTGTCATAAATAATTTTATTTATATGACGTCTAAAAATTATAAAAAAATATCATGATATATGAAATCTTTTAAGATTTCATGTGAATATATATAGTCTAAGATATAAATTATATAACCCCACGTACGAATTTATTTACTATAAGATAAATTTGTAAGTCATTTTTGTCTTTTCTTTAAATTAATTAATATAAAGTGTCATTATCACTCTCAAGTGACTCCATGGGGTCCCAAAATCGACCTAAGGATGCCCATGGTAGGAGATGTATCATCCAATAGGATTAGGACACATGTTAGGGTAATTTTATATTTTTATAGTCTTATTTTTTACCCTTATTTACTAGATTACCCTTTAACAATGGTAAGTTAAATATTTACTTATGTAAATATTCATAATGTCTAAAAATAAAAGTTACCTAATTAAAAAATTTGGACCACATGATTCCAAATATGGTATTAATTTTTGAAAATTAGAAACACAGAACCGGCATAAATAAATATAAAATTAATTCTCGCTGTCAAAACAAAAAGTGTGTTTTTAAGAAATAATAATTATCAAAATATTTACACTTTTTATGTCCTATTTCAATGTGAAATTACTTCAAATGACTAAAATTAGATTAAATATTAAAAACATATTCTAATTAAAAATTAAAACAAATTAAAAAGGTAATAAATCCTTATAAATCAATTAGATTAAAAAGATGTTTTGAATTGAATGATAGTATTTCTGACTATTCATTAAAATATGCATTTTACCAGAAAAATATCAAAAATTTACCCAAAGTAAATTTTGATATCCCTATTTTATAAAAGAATATTATTTTTTCAAATAGAACATATAAGAAAGGCCGAAACTATATTTATAGAGGGTTCTCCATCAAAAAGCGGTAAATTGACCTTTTAATGAATATTAGATTATTTTTGCTTAAAAACTTATTCTTTTTTATTTTAAGCCTCTAAAATTTATTGGATAAATGTAAAACATTTAACAAACATGTATAATAATATTTTAGTTAGTTTTATTAATTATCACCAATACAACTTCTAGGCATCTACTACCATTAAAAATAATATTATATTATTATTTTCCAGTATGAACTAACATTTTGTTCAACATGAGATTTCAAAGAACCTCATTGTAGCGTATCAGGTATTCAATTGAACATAGAATCCAATTTAAAGTAAAATTAATCTTAAATTCACAAATATTAGTAAATATTAAAATGATATATTCTTCATTTTCCTAGGATGTTACAAAACGAGTA
The DNA here is from genome assembly GCA_963277665.1 of Viscum album. NCBI lineage: Eukaryota > Viridiplantae > Streptophyta > Magnoliopsida > Santalales > Viscaceae > Viscum > Viscum album. The sequence goes on from OY728126.1 coordinate 1,572,766,534, forward strand.
GAACATGAATCATAGAAAATTTTTAGAATAGGTAAATGATTTAGACATCTCAAATCTCTACAATATGAGTAATGTAAAAAAAGATACTGATTCCTATTTATAAAGAGATAGTTAATAAATAGTTATAAAATGTTTAGATGAGATATTTGGGTTAATAATTTAATAAATATTTTCTTAGATATTTTATTTGTTGTAAATACCACTCTATTGGTCCAAGTGATATTGGATCCATCCTTAATTAAAATAAAAAAGAATTCTCTTAAAGAACATTGTGGTTTTCCAGAAAGTCTAGAGTTAGATAATAAACATATGCTTCATAATTATTTTCTTCAAAATACGGTTTTATATTTTTTAGATATAGTTTTCTGTTCCAGGTGATCCTATTTAATGAATTAATTATCATGTTATGTTTATAGAACCTCATTTTTGGATTACCTAGGACGTACTGTGTTTTATGGAGTACTTAAAGGAAATTAATATTTTGAACAAAATAAGAATGATATTTCTGATTTCATAATAAAATAATTTACATTTCGTATGGAAAAATCATAAAAAAAACTACACAATCTGATTCTTTATAATTTTCCATTGCCGGAATATAAATTGGATTATATATCCATTATTATTTGTTGGATATTACAAAATACATATCAACATAATATTTCTCATTTTTTAATTATTTATCTATTGATTAAATATGCGACATTAATTATTATTAGATAATGTATTATTTTAAAAAAACTTTATATACTTTATCTTATATAAAAATTAATACTATATAGGTCCACTCTATATATTATAAATGACTATAATCCTAGATTTGTATCAAATTTATAAAAATAATTAATGTAGTTATTAGGTTCTTAATTAAAATATCATAAAACGTTTCTACCTCAATATGATTGTTTTTCAGAGAGAATGATTAAGAATTTAGAGGATATTATTTTGTATCTATCATAGGATTACCATGGAAGTTGGGATAAATATCATTCATTAATGTAAATTTGTAACAATAACAGTTTTAATTCCAAAATATAGATGGACCCATTTTTGTGATTATATAGAATGTTGTATCAAATTCCAATATGATGAAATGATGTAACAGAGTGTGTGTTTTTTGGATAAGAAATGTTTTAAAGACTGTTTTAGAATATAAAAAAGACTCTTTCATATTTGAGCAAAGTACAAGATCTAGGAGAAGAGTTATGTAAATAAATCTAGGAGGGTCCATTTATTTGGTGTGGGAAATCCATAAATTCTTAAAAAATTCCCTAGGAGAAGTGTTATTTGTTTCATTAATAAAGGAATATTTTTCAAATTGTGTATGGGACCATATGAATTATTTAAAATGTGGGAATATTTTCTATCCAAGTATATTTTCTAATGAGTTTACCTCATTTACGTGATGTGTTACATGATTCGATGTTAAAGAAATATGTAACATATTCATATCTTGTCTTCATCCAAGAGGTAGTACAGTTGGATGGGAATATTTCATATAAAAAATCTAGTTTAGATTAAATTTAAAAGATAATATGTTTTGTCGAATCTAAAAAATACCATTGATAATGTTTAGTTGAAAAAAAACATTAATGAGGGTGGAATAAGGGATTTTGGAGAGTCTATGAGGTAAAAATATCCCTACCTATTTAAACGCTAAATAAATTTTTGAAGAAGAAATTTCATTAAAAGGGTAAGAATTTAAAAATACATATAATGTTAATATTAAATAAATTTCAATTCTGAATAATATTCATGATTATATTTCATCTATTTATATTCACTATATTAATTTTATTTAATTTTTATTTCATAAGAAAAATATTTTTATTCTCATTAATCATTTTTCGTTGTAAAATATGGTTTAATTTAAAAATTATGTATATAATGTTTAGAAATTAATATTGATAAATATTAAATCTTTTTTTATATTGTAATATTAAATATATATAAGGGTATGTTTTGTGATTTTTCAAAAATATTTATTTCTGTCTGGAAAGCTAAAAATATTATATTTTAGGAAACTATAATTTTTTTAATTTAAAAAAATATTAAAAGAATATTTATTTTAAATATTTATTAAAATATAATATAATATAGATTTTATTAAACATAATCAAAATAATTTCAAATTTAAGAAAATTAAATTAAATTTTATATTTGTTAAATTTTATTTTTCAAAGCATAAATGTCTAGATTATCTTTTTTCCAATTTATTTTATGCTTCTATTCATAAATTAATTTAATAACATTATAGAAATTGAATATTTAAAAATGGATTCCAAATTTTTATTAGAAGTTTTAAAAAATATTATTTAATTTAGTTTTATTTTTAGCAATTATGAGTAGTAAACATGGTAAAAATGGGTCACTATAATAAAGGTTAATTCAGGTTAATTAATTTAAATACGTTTTGACATGGCCCAAAAACATGATCATAATTCTTAATAGAAGAAAATATTTCAATACATATCACATTATTTTGTAAGATGGATATTTTCCTAGAAACAAATAAATGATTATGAATTTATTTCTCTAAACATTAGAAAATTTAGAATTGTACTAGTCCAGTCACTTGAAAAATTGAACAAAATGTTGACCATTACACAGACATTTTTGGTATGATAATTTTTTCCAGTCATACCCAAACCTATCTTCAATATCCCACCTAGTGATCCAGAAGAACTTTTCTTATCAAAGGAATACTAAAAAGGAATATTGAGTAAGCCAATTTTCTTTCTAAGAAGATATAGAACTATGGACTAAGAATTTTCCTTTTAAAAACTATTCTAACTCAATAAAATCATCATGAAACATGATGATATAAAGAAATAATAATATAAAATATACATAAATTATATTATATTTACAGAAAACCCTTATTCATATCACTTTCCATCCTATAAGGAATGAAAACATCGTCTGTTTGTACTTGTGGACTACCACAGACACAAAATAAATCTGTTTCTTTCATGGATACTTCTCATGAATATTTTGAAACACATATTCAGTATATATATATATATTATATTAATGAAATAATATATATTTTTGGATAATAATATATCATCAATTTTCATACCCTTCTATTATCTAAAAAAGTGAAAATGTTTCTCATCTGTACACGTGGAATTCCACCTCCAAGAAGTGATGTGTTTTTTCTTTCATATCCCCAGTTCTTTAATGATTGTAAACATGTAAAAAATGTATGAATTTTATAATTATGCCATGATTAATATTATTATGATTTTATAATAATGAAATCTTTATCCATGGCCAACCAAATTTTTTTATCGATTCTGATTCAAATTTCCTCAAAACATATTGAATGAACATTAATATTTCAATAAATACAAATAGAATGGTAATTAATGAAAAAAGTGCTTAAAAATATGGAAATAAACCTGAATACATTTATTTTTCATGTGTACAATTAGATTATGTTTATTATACCAGATATAATGTTTTGTTGTGGCATGTCAGACACAACAAAAGATATTTTTCATTAAATTAATACTCTAAATATTTTTTTTATCTTCATTATCTATAACGTTGTTCATTAAAATATTTCCCCCATATTATTAATATAGTAAAATTTAATTTAATTTACATTTTAAACAATGTTTGACATTCATTATTGTGAGTTAAAATAAATGAGTTTCTAAATTTTTCCAAATCGGTATTTTATCATTATTACAAAAGTGTGTAATGATTGTTTATTAATTTGTAAAAAATTTTGATGACATTATTCATTCAATAATGTTATCATTTACTAATATTCCACTTTATGTATCCATTTATTACAAAGTAATACATTATTTCCAATTCTACAAGGCACAATTTTTCTAGACATTTTAATGGAAAGTAAATTTTATGCCTAAATATATATGAAGAATTAAATTGATTATTATTGTAGGGACTTAGTTTTTTAATTAGAATGACATAAAAATATTTTATTATATATATAATGTGGTAAGTACTAATATAGTGTGTAATATCGGGGAATAGTGTTCCAAAAATTAATTTTATAAAAATATTAAATATATTTTTTATTATGTGTGTTTAAGATATTAATGAAAACCAAATAACTCTTAAACATAATATTGGATCAGAAATATGAGTACATAGTTGTGTTTGGAATATGGGGTTTACCCTATGGATTACCTAATATTGGTCAACGTAGGGTATTTGATCATCCATCCAGTTGGAATAATATTCAGTTAATATATTATTTAAATAAATAAAATAATTAATTTCCTTAACCTAAAATGAATTTTTATAAGAATACTATAATGGTTTTTTTCAAGGGTTTGCCTAATAATCCTAGGATCTACCAAGATATTATAATTCTATATTTCATTTTAAAATCACACCGGATGATGATGAAACATCGAATCAGAGCATATTAGACTGTAATGAATGAAACTAAATACTTTAATCATTGGTGAGTAAGTTTTTTGATGGTGAACAACCCAATCTATAGGTAGGACTCATCAATAATTGGTTTAAAAACCATTTGAATCTCAGATAAGTTTTCATGTAGAGAGACATGTTCCTAAGACAATAAAAATGGATAGAGGTCTTACAAGCCTTTAATTTCAAGATAGTATATAATCATAGGAAGGGAAACATGATAGAGGATTCCTATCATAGGAAGTCTCTAGATTATTTGGTGAAGTAGTTTTCGGGGAAATTTCCTTCCTTGTAGCTAACCTTGGTGGACCAGGAGGGTAAAATTTTTATTTATTCAAGGGTGTTGACTCCTCTTCTTATTGAGCGTGTAGGAGTGTCCCAGGTAGGATACATAGACTATGAGGTATTACATGGCCTGATATCCTTTTGTAACTTATTATATAGATATTTGTAATAAGGGAGTTCTGTCATATTTTGCGTGGGATAGAAATTTGTTCCAATCATGATGTTGGAGTAGGTGATAAGAGAGTTCAATACTTCTTCTAACGTAGTCATATTAATATAGGTAAGATTTTAGGAGACCTCTAATCACTGTTTTTTGGTTTGGAATTCAATGGGTAATTGTTTATTTCTTCTCTTGGTTCATCACATGTTAGCAGGTGAAGGATGCATCCATGTTTCAGTAGGTTTGTTACTAACCCTTGATATACCAGAGTGGAAGTGGGATGGCATATCAAAAACAATTGACCAGGTATCCGTGCACATCATAAATCCATGATTCCATCTTGGTGATATTTCACTGACTCGCTAATTTTCCCATTTTAGTTTAACGAGGGATTAATATTCAGTAGAGTGTTTCTGGTAGTTGTACAAACAAGATATCATTCACCTTCATGGGTTTCTCACTATGATTTCATTCACTGATGACTATATGTCAATGTCACGGTCGTGGAGAGTATTTATTGTGGAATTTAGGAACAAAATTAGGATGAGTAGAACAACTCACCCAGACAATAATGGTCAGACCATGAACACTATCTATGTGTTGGAGGATATGTGGATGAATTTATTGTAGAAATTTGGATGGAGGTGATATGATCACTTGACCATGGTAGATTTTTTGTACAATAATAGTTACACCAATACCATTAGAATCACACCTTTTTGGACCTATACAGGAGACTGTACATGTCAACCTTATATTTGATAGATATCAGCGATACATCTCATGTGGGCCCAGATATGTTGCAACGGATGATAGAAAATGTCAATGTCATCCGCAAATGGATGAGGATGGCCCATGGTAGTCATAAATGTTATGAAAATCACCATCACCCACCCTGGTAGATCAATATGGTTGATAAAATTTTCTCATGATTTTTACCATAATGAGTAATGTTGAGGTTTTTCCGGTAGGCATGTTATCACCGAGGTTCGTTGGGAAGTTTGAGATCATGAAGAGGGTTGGCGAGGTTTCATACCTTGTCACCCTACCCCCAAAACAGAAGTGGTTGAATGATATCTTACATGTTTCACAATGTAATAGATACAAGAATAAAACCATGCACATCATCAACTAGGGGAAATAGATATTGAGGATGCATCCACCATTATGAAGCACCCACTTCTGATTGATGATCCATAAGAGTGGAACCTACAGAGATGAACCATCCCCATGTTTCACATCCTATAGTAGCACATGAACAGGTAGGAGAGTTCCTTGGAGTGGGAGAGACCGATGTGGGGTCAATATCCCATTTTATAAGATTAGTTTTGTTTTTTTGGGATTAAAATATTAATGGATGTAATAATATAGAGTTTCTACTTTTTCCTTGATGTAATTTGAATCAATATATTTTTCAAGTGATAGGTACTAAGACAAAGTTCGATTACAAGGTCCAATATGCCCAGAATTAATTTTATAAAAATATTAAATACAGTTTATATTATTCCCAGATAGTTTCATAAAAAATAGTATAACTCTTAAAAGAAATCTTAGATCATAAATCCAATAACATAGTTTTGTTAGGACATGGTTTTTTCTCTATTTATGACATGAAATAGGTTAGCGTGAGGCATTCAGACATCTCGATCGTTGGTGGATCTTTTAGTGGCAAATTCAATAAATTAAATTAATTAATTATTTTAACCTAAAAACTTATATATGAATACTTCAATGGAAATATTCCTAGATTTATTATTATAATATTCCAAACTATCATGATCTTTTCATTCATCATTCTGTTGGAAAATCACATTGGGTGATGATGAAATTCATTGTCAAAGTCGATCAAACCACAGTGAGAAAAATGAAATCATTCATTCATTGGTGAGAAAATTATTTGATATTGAAAAATCTAATGTAGAACTTAGACATTTCATTATTTGGTTAATGCCATCTTAGATTAAATTGACTGAGCATATCAATTTTCTGTATATATTTTTTCCAATTTTGAATCCTTTCCATCAACACACATACCTATTTAATTGTTTATTTCAATTTCATTCTAAACAAAATATAATTATTCATGATCAGTGTCCAAGAATTCATGGACAATGATGGTTAATTTTTTTTATTTTTTATGTCCCCATAAATTTCATCATGTTACTTAGTAGTTGGAACACATGGTCACGGTTTGACAGTATTGGGCTTTATCAAACCCGATTGGACACTAAGTGTCGATAGAGAGGAACATATATGTGATTTAAAAATAAATCATGGAAAATTGTGGGTGAAGATGATCATTATTATGATCAGATATCCAATAATTGAGTGTATAGTTATCTGAGGTGTTCAGTTAATGTGACACACCCCCATCTATAAGATAAAACCAAATTTTTGGAAAACGATTGAAGGAAACCTAAATCCACGTCCGGATATACTATGTATGTATGGATATTGGGATGATATCAAAGAGGATAGTGTGGATTTATTGTATTGTTCTTGTATATGAAAATACGTGAAAACCCAAACTACACCCCATGTACCATTATGAACACTTGTATTGTAGACCCATACCTATAGAAGATAATGTTTCAGAAGACTATGAAGATGGAAAAACGATTATCCCACCTACACACCATGTAAATAATCCTTTGGTGGATGAGCCATGTTGGAGTATACTTCCTGACCCATGGATGTGTACAATAGTAAAAAAAAATAAGATGGATTACATAGACAAGACCATACAGACATTGGGTCACGTATATAGACACAACCATAAGGAAACAAACTGGTCCAGGATAGTTAGGACTCACAATGTATTCCACATACAAGGAAAGTACATCTACATGTATTGGGCGCTTTTTCTAGACAATAAAAATGACCAGGAGGCGGAGTGGGACCATGCACCAAGTGGGTCTCCTCACAAACCATGTTCTACTTGTCTCATTTTTAAAAAACATTATGTTTTCATATCTTTTTTGTTTAGACTCATATTTTTTCCAATGAGTAACCTATCATGCGTGTTTCTCAATGAAGAACATGATGGTTCCATCTTTTGTGGATATTGGGATACATTTTTTATGTTTTCTGGCATGGAACATGGTTAGGTGATACTTGACGATGACAGTGATGATGCAGGATCATTCATGTACATCCTAAGGGGAACCCTCCAGATGGGATGGGCAATGGTCCTCAATGACCATTAATGTAGAACCCACCAATTGAACTGAGCATGTTCCCTTTACCAAATCCTATAGTGTGATCCTCCTATCATAAATGATCATGGGTGCTCTATTGTATTCACGAGGTTAACCCGCCAATTGATCTGTGATGGTTCCTCGAGTCATAGATTAGAACCCTCCTCTCAACACATGGCATGGGTCATCTACAAGGATCCTAAGTGAAACACTCCAGTCGATCTGGGAATGATACCACAATGTATTTAATGGAATCCAATTGTCAAAATGGAAATGGGTGATCTATATAAATTATGAGTGAAACCCTCTAGTCAAGCTGTGCATGGGTCCTTGATGACATCTATAGTGGAACCATCTAGTTGAGCTGGGCATGGGTCCTCTGTCACAAGAGTGGAACCCTCCAACTAGGTATGGAATGATTCCTCAATCATCTACCAGAGAGAAAACCTAACGTTGTACTAGGATAGGGTCCTCTAACTAGATATTTCAGCCCCTCAACTATGTGACATAGTGATGAGGTGTGGCATGACAAGGAAAATTACATATGGGAAGACTTGGGATATTCCAGGCATTGTTGATAAAATTTTTTAACTATTGGTGACTCTTATTTTTAGCGTGATCTATGATATGTAGATCCCCCTACTATCACACTTGCGATTTTTTTATGAGTAGTCATATATATTCTTTTTTATCCAAAACATTGAATTTTGTTACACTCACTCCATGAGAGGAAATGTTTTATATAGTACTCCATGTTCTTTATGTGATTAGCTCGTCGTGGTTCGATTAGTTTACTCTACTTCTTTTGGTAGATGAGATTCTATGTGTATTTCATCTACTCATTGTCATCAATACCATGTTCTTAGATGAGGATAATATATCACTATCTTTCTATATCTCTCTTCATTTTGGTTAACATATGTTGTTTCACTGAATCTTTTTTACTATCCACTCTCTTTTTATTTTTTGTATCTCTTACTGCACTTACTTCATCTTTTATGGAATCCTACATGGTATGTATATTATCAATCCTACATGAGTTTCATCACATGTGTCGTGTCTCATGTATATGATAAATATGTTGGCGGTGAATTTAGAAGAGCATAGGGATACCTGGTACTTTGGACCACATACGTTGGTCGAAGCTTGGAGAGTAGGAGTTATGCTCTCTCACCAGTTAAAATTTCCAACTCTACGAGGATGGGTCAAATTTATAGTTGGGGATGTATTATTTCCCTATTGTTTTCTATTTACACTATCGTACCATTTAGAGGTTTTAATGCATGTTTCTCCCTTAAAATTTTCCATCTTTTTCTTTTACATCCTCTACACTTAATCATTAATATGGTTCTGTGTCTGCATATAGGTACATAGGAAACCCACCATGATAGATATGACTTCATCATTTCTCACAATCCCCAAGGAAATGAAGGTATTTTTATTTTGGTGGCAACATGATTCCCATAATATGTTGTGTCTTGACCCTACTAGTGTGATAAACCGAATAATTTATGATATTTTATGATGGTAATGAAATATTTAATGTGCTTTATATAAATTATGGTATAACATCCTGTGATTTTAAGAAATATGATGCTTAAAATTAATTTAAATACTCTGATAGCTTCTGTCACACAATGCATAGTTTAGATTGTGTTTTACAGAACACTATGTTTATCTAGTATTTCACATAACATTGATAATTTTTGATAGTGTGTTTTACTCACAATATCGAGTTTTATAGAACAAAAATATAATATTAATATTTAATATGATAATTAGCACTTAGTCCTTAGAATGGAATGATTGAATACGAATTACTAATCAATTTATATATGGTTGAAACATGTTTAAATAATTAGTTATTTTTTAAATTATTATTTATAAATGATAAAAGAAATCAACTTAATACAAAGGACATGTTTTATAAAAAAAAATTTGAAGACCAGAATGAAATATTATATCCATAAATTATTTTAAACTATATTATTTAAATATATTAAATAAATTTCAATGATATATATTTTATAAAATAATTTAGATCCATTTGATCAGTTATATAGTAATAAGGTACGAACAAATCATATTTAAGAATTAAAAGGGTGTATTTGGATAATGGGAGGATTTTCCACCTTTTATTGTCATGATTGATTTAAAATTAAAATTTTAAAATTTAAAATAATATTATAAAAAATTAAATTTTTTTGTTTTAAATGGATGAATATATTTTTTACTTTGGGGGAATTTTTTTAAATTTTCTCAGAACATTCATATTTTGATTAATAGTGAGTAATAACAAATTTTAATTGAAATCCTCTTTTCAACTGAATAATTTATAGCATTAAATTATATTTCTAATTTATTTTAATGTATAATTAGATCAATTATATATCATTTCACATAATTTTCATTATTAGAATCAATTTCACATTGAATGTAGATGTAAAATTTAAGTGAACTTTTAATCAAATTAACTATAAAAATCTACTTAGTCATCCCATATGTGGGATTAATTTTGAAGTAATTTCTCCCTCTTATATGAATGAAATTTGGAAGTATGGATTAAATATTTTTAATGTATATCCTTTATAATTTATAAAAAGGACAAATTTTTTTTGACAGAAAATAATATATAAGGTAATTAAAATTAATTTAATTGATTAAGGTAAAATGAGTTTTCATAGTGGTTAAATTTTACTCCTATGGGGACAAATGAGTTTGAAACACGTCCAAAAAAATTAAAGACAATATTCATCCATATAACTTATTTTATCGAATTTTAATAATTATTTTAGGAACATGGTGTAATAGAAAATTCCAAATATTGTTTCTGGTTAAATATTTAAAAAATGCCACTCCCCCCCCCCCCATACAATAAAAAGGAAGTCACCCTACCCCTCTCTTCAAACCTCTCAAGAAACTGTTGAATGACCAAACCCATAAATAATAAAATCCAGAAATACGTCCACTCTTCCTAGAAGATTCATTTTTTCCATAAAGAAAACCAATTAAGCCTTTTTTACAAACTAAAATGAGATACCCTAATAAGAGGTTCAATTCCTTAATGATCACTTTGGTTTTATTTTATTAAATACCACATAATTTTTTTTATTCCTTGATTATATAATAAAATATGTATAATCAATATAATATTTGGTTGTTATGTTATGGGTTTGACCTACACCTTCACACACTTCTATCAAATGTAAAGCACAATCATCAATTTTTTGTACAACAGATTATATCTTCTGGAAAAAATGTCGTTCTTTCTTCCATTACCACCATTGATGGTTTAGAATATTAGTGAAAATAATATTTGTATAATATATATATATATATATTATATTTATAATTTTATTATTCATCTAAAATTATTATAAAACTCATACCATGAAGCATAGTTTTTTTTGGAATATGATAATATCATCTGTGGACGTGTGGACTACCATCTCCTAAAAGTGATGTGATTTATTCACACTTTACATAGAATGTATTAAGGATAGAAATAATAAACAACTATTATATAAATTAAATATTTATGATAATAATTATATAGTTATCCATATTTTTATATGACATACCATTTTTATTCTTTACATTTGACGCATTGAAAACGATATAACGTCGTTCATTGACTTGTAGACTTCCACCTCCTCTAAGAAATGTGATTCTTTCTTTTTCATCCCCACATGAAATGAATGATATAAATACGTATAAATAATTAAATAAAATGATACTTATGATAATATGGTCCTCATGAAATGATAAATGGTAATTACATACATTCGATAATGATCATTGAAAAATTGGGACCTTACAAATGCGTACATATGGACAACCGTCTTTATAGTCGTAACATCAATTCTTTTTTAATAACCCTATATCCTGTATAATTTTAAAATTATAATTGATATATAAATTTGTTAAAAATTTCATTTTTATTATTTAGTAAAAGTTTAAATAATGACCACATTGACCACAGTTGACATATCAAAGTAAGTTTTGACAGATATGCCGAATATGGTTTATACACCCGACCTAAACATTATTGACTAAGTAGTTGTATATAACTTTTTTATAACAGAGAAAAAGTAATGATATGTATGTACAATCTTATAAAAATATAAAATAATTAACATAAACTTATTATTGAGAAATATAGAGTAAAATAATGACAATTTAGACTCAATGTAAGGGGTTTCTTGTCAATTGACATTTCATTGAGATTTATTTGTTATTACAAAACTAGTGACTTTTCTACACATTATATATTGAATGGTGAATTTTTATATCATGAGTTTCATTTATTTCATGCAATTTAATTTTACAATTAATAATATTCTTAAATAGTTTACATGATTCTAATGTTACACAAGTAGTAAGATATTTCATAATATATCTTTCATTTATTATCATAAACTTTCATATCATTTGTTATGTACTTCCAAAAATATGCGTTAAAGTGCCTATGAATATTTTATAATGTATTTTTTTTTTGGATTTAAATTTTTCGGAATTAATTATTTCAATGAATTATTCTCACTCTAATGACATGATCATTGTAACGGTTTTTATCAACTCACATTTATTTTTATGAGATATATTCCTTATTCACCACATGTTTTTGTTCATTCATTTATATAATAAACATGAATGAATATTATTATTACTATCCTTACATTACTTTCTTTTTACATATTATTTTAAAAACATCACTTTCATTGGGTTTACACCTTCGATGTTACCAAAGTAGTAATTGATTGTTGTCACAATTCTCCTTCCTTGTGAAATTTGTTATACCAAAAAACAATTTTTTTATATAGGGTGTATATACTACACCATTGACATGTTATATAATTTATATACATCTAATAATTATATTATATGTTTTATTTAATTTAATCCCAAGATGGGCCTTATGATTCAAAATTTTCATGGTGGTATTAGAAAATATGGAATGTTCAAAGGTAATTTTCCACAGGATGGTTTTTAATGATTTTTAATTGCTTTTCAATTCATAAACCTCAAAAAACATTTTTTACTTATAATACCCTTGGGAAATTTTTATTAATATTATAATAATTATTTCAATATATGGATTATGTAAATTTCATAGAGACTGGTATGAATCTCATTTCCTTTCTATAGGTTGATTATTTCCTTAAGAGACTGTTATAGAACCCACTTAATTTCCATGTGTTAGGAATGTTTCAGATATATTTTTATTTAACACAATTCCTTTCAATGGTTTAATCATGTTTTAAATTGAATAATTTTTTATTCTAATAATGTATGATGAAATGTGTTCTCTAAGTGATTTATTAATTATTTGGTTATAAGACATTGTAAATGTTGGGTGCACCAATATAGTGTCGATAAATCAAGTTATAGATTAACATGGGTAGACTATATACCATTGGGTCGTCCCACTATATCTCTTTAATTCAATGAGTAATGATATTGTTGGATGTTATCTGTATGGTAATTCCAATTAAAATTGTTTTGAAAGAAACATGAAATGTTTTTATGAAAGTGATGTTTAAATTTACTAAAAAAAGGTTTAGTTTCATGGTTAGAGTTTATAATTCCATTAATGGTAGATAATTATATCACATGGATTTTTATTTTTTAATATTATGAATCTTTCCTTTTCCATGATTTCATATTTGAAGAATAATGTACTATTGTGTATGGGTACTTTTTTGACTTGCTCGTGCACATTGATTATGTCATCACACTCTTATGCACTGTTAATCTCATTTATGATATTCAATTGTTAGTTACTATGTTTAACCCTAATAATAATTTGTGCTCACCGATTTATGTTTCCTTTTCCTGGGGTTTTAAGGAATTTGGTTGCGAAAGTTATGTCTAGAAAGGATATAATATGGATAATGATGATGTATTATTGTGAAAAATAAAAGCAAGGTTAAGTGATAGAAATAATCATTTAAGTGTATGAAAATTGTTTATGAGAGATTTTATATTAATTACCAAAAAACTATAAACATAAATGGTCATAAAGAATACAATTTATTAATTTTTTCACTTTGATGTTGAATGATATAGATTAATTTTTTTTGATACTTATCAACATCAAAATTGGGAATCTACACATATGGATTTCCACATAGGATCCAGGGGTGTGGGTTCTATGAAATTATATATGGTACATGGAAATTTTCAGTGATAAAGGGAGATCCAAATATATATTTTCAATAAATTGGGTATGGATTATTTTTAAAGGGATGAATAATGGAATTAACAAAGTAAGTTATTCGATTTATAAAAAATTTCTCAGTATAATTTTTAAGAGTGATATAATGATTATGACGAAAGGTAACAAATTTTTTTTCAATTCTTTTAATTTAGTTCTCCATGAACATTTTTGATCTGATAAATTATGATAATGTTATTATAAATAAAGGATTATTATTCACAATTTTATATTGAAAATTATATTATTCAATATGATTCATTAATGAGTAACCAAATTTACAAGAAACTTTAATCACTGTTATTATTCATTTAATATTTATTATGAGATATTTTGAAACTTATTTCCAGATTAATAGATTTATTATTTCTTATATAAGTAAATTATATATGAATAAAAAAATATATTATGGAATTAATTAATTTTCAATGTGGAATATGACACAATATTCAAACAAAAATTATTTCTTAAGTGATTTTTGTTACATGATACACTATGATTAAAGGAACTACGATATACTATTAAAATATTAGTCAATGTAAAACTGAAAAAAAATTTAATGGTCTTGAATAGGTCTAAAAAAGTATGAAATTTATTTATACATATGTATAAAACTAATTATTTTTCATTTAATTGTATTGAAATTCAAAAAATAGTATTTGAATGTAAAAAGTAAAGTTTTTATAAAAAATATATCTATGATAACAATTATTCATATCATTAAAATTTAAATTAATATCTATTTGTTAATGAACTTTATGTTTTATTTTAATAATATATTTAAAAATTAACATTCAATTAATTTTTTTTTCATGGATAGTGATCAAGGTAAAATCAAATTTATACTTCAAAATGCATATTTCTAAAAATTCGTTTCTATGTTAAAAACAATTATATTAAAATAAATTTATACTTTTTATATAAATATATTCTTCTAAAATGTAACACATATTTATTATAATATTATTTTATATAATTATATAATTACAAATTAATTTTGTGTAATAATTAATAAAAATGTATGAAAAATGTTTTTATATGATTAAGGATAAAACATGATTTCCAATGGTGTCATCATAAGAGATATGGTTTGACATATAAAAAAAACCTAAATTTGTTGGTTAATTTTAATTTAACATTTTACTTCCAATATTTGATTCTCTCATATTTTTGTGATAAATTACATGAGTAAAACATTGATAAATTTAAATTATTTGATAAATTCCTCTCGTTTCCTCTCCCAATATTGTAATAGGACAAGACATATCATCTATTAATCACGATTCAAGTTAATTTTCCTCTAAAAAACCTATATTATTCCCTTCCTATCATACCTACCCACCTCTATGAGTTCTTGTATTGATTTTATGACTACTCTTTCAATGTATAATGTGTAATCCAATGTAGGCTACTCAATAAAGTGGTAAAACTCTTAAATGACTGCATTCAATTTTATTTATACTTATATATCACATATATATTATAAAATATAAATTATTTAATTCAATATCATCAATATAGTGATTTTTTATAATTATTATTTATAAATCATTCTCCACATGATTTCTATCAAATGGGAAAATTAAGTATAACTACTGCTTATCTGTGGACTACAACCTCCACGTTGTGATATGAGTCAATTTACATCAAAATAATTGGTTATTGGTTATGTTTAATGATTTAATATCAATATAATATTTATGAAATAAATTTTATTTTATAAATAATTTAAAATTTATATCATATTATCTTTCCAACCTTTTGAAAATAATAACGGCACATGTGTATACATGTGGAAAACCACCTCTCTCATTATTGATATTTGTAATCATTTACACATTACTATGATGGAAATGAGGATATATTACCATAACATATTTTTGGAAACTGATTTAATTATAGTAATATAATGATGAATTATATTTTATATTTCTTTCGTTCTGTCTATAAAAACGTGGAAACATCCCTCCAGTGTTTGTACTGACTACTGTCTCTACAAAAGAATGTAATTTATTTTTCATGAAAACTATCTATATATGATTATGAATGTATATATATTGAATAAATATTCCATAAATTTTTAAATTAATATTATTATTATTGTGAAATAATGGACAATGATAAATTACTAGATCCATTGAACTAAAACATGCCATGAAAATAGGTCTGTTTTCACCAAACTGTTAATTTCGATAATAAAACTATTATTATTAAGTTAGTTATATATTATAATTGAATGATTATTATTATTTTATTTATGAATATGGTCCTTTAGTATATTCAAAATAAATCTATATTTATTTTAATACATATTTAAATGTGTACCAATCAAGAAAAACATATGGTAAGGTATTTAAATTTCAAACATAGTTTAATAAAGATTATTTATGCATGAATATTATTTATAGGAAACTAAGTATACATTTTCAATTAAGTTCCATATATTTTAAAATCCTAGGGTTATTTTACGGTTTTCTATTTAATTGTACAATTTTTTTCTATTTGTTTCTTAAAATGATATGAATTTTCAATTATAAAATTCAACTTTATTATCTCTTTGGTATGCAAACATTTTCTTCTATGTCTATACGATTAAAAATTTGATTTATAAATTTTATTACTTATATGAGAAAATGTTGTAAGAAGGAAAAATCCATTATCATTGAACTGATTTTATTTTTAACAAAATTCATTAACTTCATCAATTGTTTTTTAAAAATTCATTTTTGACTCAATATAATTCCTTTAAAGGAGTTATTTTATATAACATGTAATTGAGGAGTATATTTCTTCCTCTATAATGACCATTATTTTCATTGAAACTAGCACTAAATGTTTTATTTTATTCTCAATGAAATTTCATCTTATTTCTAAATTTTTTTTATTAATTTTCTCTATAGAAATGATATTTGTCATTTTTTAAAGAAACATTATATTGATATATTAATGGTATTTTTCATCAAGGTAAAAATCATTTATAGATCATTGTTATTCAAAGGGGAAATACAATTATGTTACCATCCACTATCATTCTATTGATGGGTTATGATGATAATGAATTGAGGAGTATTCAATAAAATGTGTTTCAAACACACAATTTACTACTATTATAATGAATCCTTTATGAAATTAATTAAATTCCCTAGGTAATGTTATTATTAAATGATGAAATGTATATGAAAAATATGTGAATTACATGGTTTATAAAATGATCCATATTGTATTATTTATGATTTTATATATAAAATATTAATAATTGTTATCTCGTAATTGGTTGGAATTAAATAATACATTCCCAAATTTCAATAGATATAGAAGGATATATCATTATATAATAATAATAAAAATTGAGTTAACCCATTTTTGTAACTGATGATGTCCCCATTAAAAGTATTGGAGTGAAACATAACTATTAAAATGATTTAAGGGGGATTAAACTGAATCCACTATGATAACCTTGGTAGTGATCCTTGAGTAAGGAAATGAATTTCAATATAGAGATCCAAACACCAGTATCCCAATGTTGTTACCTTCATTATTACATGTTCAAGAGATATATGTAATAACATCCAAAAGAAAAAAATATTTTATTAGTATTTTTAAACTCGATAAATACTTGATTCGTATATTAAATTTGAATACCCAAATTTAAACATAATTATTTTTGAGAATATTAGTGTTCCTTCTATAATATTGTTAATTATCAAACATAGTAATCTTCTTGGATTCCTATGAAAGGAAGTAAATTATGTTTGAGTTCAAATTATCAGTAAGGGTGAAGTAAATCTATTGATATCATGAATAAATATTCATAATCTACATGAAAAGGTAAATCAACGAACACAGACTCCATTTAAGGAACATAAATATCATGATAAGACAAACAATTATCAATATGGAACTAAAACTAGATAAAAACATTACATTTAATAAATAAATAATAATTAAATTCATGAAAAGATAATATTAATTTAAAATTTTCATATATAATGATAAATCTTAATGAATTAAATGATAAAATATTGTACATGATGATTTCAGGGATCATGATACATCTATCGTCAATACATCTCACAAGAAGGTTTAAAACAATAGTTATAAACCATTTAATTCTAACATAACATTTTTTCATCATGAAACATAATTATTCATCAAGGGGATATATTATACCAATACCCACGTGTAAAATTATGTCCAATTATATCCACATTTGTCAAATAATCAATAAAATTTATGAACAATGTCCCTTATCATCAAATTCCCGTATTGAGTTATGAATACCAAGGTATCAATATTTCCACACATAAAAAAATAACAATAAATCTATAACACCATATATAATATTGATATTTAGGGTATGTTTAATGTAAAATTGTGATAGAAATGTTCATATTTCAAGGGAAATATAATCACTATAAAGATGTGTCAAGTTTGTAAATATCAATACTACTTGGTCATAATAATGAAAAACTATCCAGAAGAAGATCAATGAGGATATATATAAAATCTATACCTATTGAAGTATATTTAAGGTTTTTTTATCATTGAGTGTTTGATATAAAAATATATTTATAAACCAATTTTTAGGAAAATATAAATTTTAATTTAGGAAACATTTAAATTTCATTTTTCTGAAAATTACTTTTCAAAAAATTTTATTCAAAAATATCCTCATAAAAATGGAAAATAATATAAAAATAAATAATATTCATGATGATGGATAATTATGTAGATTTTTTAAAATTTAAAAATAACATTGTTTTTACATTTAAATAAGTTTCTGAAAGGATTCTTGTTTTGAAAATTGCAAGATTATTCCTTCAGATTTTCATTATGACAAATAAATAAGTTTTATAAAGATTCACAGTCTTCAATTAAATTCTATTTTAAATAATAAAAATCAGTAGAAATTACATTAATAAATCATTTTTTTAAGGTTACAACCATTTTTGTGAACATTTTAATATAACAACATTTTGGATGAAAACAAATTTCCGACTAAATTGAGAAATGAAGTCGGATTTTCATAAATACATTTTATAAATAATTTAATTAAAATATAGTTCAAATTTGCTCAATTAAATGATAATTTTAATAATAAAAAATTTATTATTAAATTTATTGGTTTATTAAATGATGATAAAATAATTTCATTCAATAGAAATTCATGAATAAACAATCTCAATTAAAATGATATTTTAAAGTAAACCCTTGCATAAATCAAAATGTTGAAGTGATAATCGACCAATGAATCAATTATATTTATCAAATTTAAATACACATAATATAATTTCAATTAAATCATTATATAATAAAGATCTACTATACTCATAATCTTATAACATCAACGATGATGAAAAACTAATATAACCAAATGAAAACAATTGAGTTATGAAATTAGATTCCACTTGGTATTTATTAATTAAAAGAACATAGAAGAAATAACTAATATTAATACATATTATACATTTATTAATGAATTATTCATTACTTATTAGGTTAAATGGGTAGTATATACACTAAATTGAAGAAATTACGCTTATAACATTACACTATTTCTCAATGAAATTAAATTGAGATGAAATCCCTTACCGTACTCTCCCTTTTGGATAATGAGACATAAATTAATGTATAGTGGATTAATACATGTTATTTATTTATTATATATATATAAAAATATTAATAATACCATATATGATCCTTTTATATCATCAAATTTTCCATTAGTTATTAATTATTCATTATATTCGTAGTTTCAAGTGTTAATTGCCTTTTTTCCCATCTATTTTACTTAATGAAAGATTTGGTTACATCATATATTATATAGTGTTATCAAATGAATAATAATAATCATGAAATAAATATCATTTTTAAATAATCATTACTTTTTAAACAGTTCATGATTTAGGGTTATGAAAAATGATTTATGTTACGATCATGGAGATCGGAGGTTGTACGTACGCATGAGTAACATTTCTGTTTTTCAATTATCATTATGGAAATTTAGTAACTAATATTATATATTTAAATAATGATAATAATTAATATGTAACATATTATATACTTATATTAATCATCCATGTGGTTTGGTAATTAAAAGAGTGTCGTCTGGCATCATAATGGAGGTAGTCCACAGGTACACAAACGATGATATCATCTCTACATGGGTGTAAAGGAAAGAGATACAATGAAATATATTATATTTGTAAAATTATAAATAAATCATTAATATCATAAAAATTTAAATTATTTCACATATATTCAGTCACTTTATAACTACCACCTTCCATGTGAATCATTAGTGAAATACGAATCACATCGCTTTGTGAGGTGGTAGTCGGACGTACACTAGAGATGTGTTATTGTGTTAGCTACGAAAGGTAAGGTAAGAAGATATATACTACATAATTATTGGATATTTATAAATATTATATATATATTTCATATATATACTTTATGTCAATCATCAAACCCAACCTTGAGAAGTGGAAATTTAAAAATTAATGACATTGATTCGCCAGGTTGTAAACTATAGTACACACGAATGATAATTCCATAACCCATATGATGGAAGTGAAGATAGTTTTATGTAATGAAGATAATATATCAAAATTGTAATATATTAATTGTAAATATAATATTATATCCACATGGTTTAAAAAAATGATGTAGGCATATAATAAAGTAAAATAAATAAACGTGTTTTTGAAAATTACCAATTCTTCCACAATCCTCCATTTATTTGAACTAAACCCATCCTAGGATTAATTTCATCCCTAAAAAAGGCTTCTAGGATGAAGTTATGGATTTTGGTATGTTATTGGGCATGAATTTTTTGACCAAATGTTCTTATATTGTGTAAATAAGAGATAAGAGGTGGTGGCCTTCAATAAGCAGGGATGTGGACACACATGGTATTTTTGATAATAATTGAGTGTTCCATCATTTTTTAAATGTCAAAGGGTAAAAAATTTATCATTATCAAACCTTATTGGTGGTATGGTAGACATATTGAATGAAAATTGTTTTTAGATATGTTTAAATGTAAATTTCAACCATATCCTTTTTTAACATCCTGTATATCCATTTCTACCTTAACCAAGGAAATTAATTTTTATTTTATTTAAAATTCATTTTTGTGAAAAATTAAGTAATCCTTATTAGATAGTACAAAATATATGGATACCAAATATAGAATCAAACGTTATATATTTAATTCATAGATTTTTAGAAACTCAATATAAAAATAATATTATGGATGTGATGAGAAAACATGTTTTTATTTCTAAAATGCTCAAAATTTTATAATGTTTTATACCAAATTTCAAAACTAATGTGACATATCAACAGAACACTCCCTAAAGTGGTTAAATAAGATGGTCTGTCATATGGCCTCAAGTGCCCCAACATATAAGCTAGGGGCTATGGAATAGCGGTGAGGTTTATATGGTTGTATGGATGTGAGACTATACACTCAAAATCAAATCTAAACGATGGTATAATAATAACGAATCAAAAAAAAGGAAGTAGTTTTAGTAAATGATTTTTAGTGAAATAATATAATAGAGTAAATAAACATTGAGAAAACAAAATATGATGCTAGAATGTAAATAATAAAACATACAACTTATTGATTTTTTAAAATAGATGAACATGGAAAAATTAAGAAAATACATAAGAGATATATCCATGATAATAAAAAGTACTAGTTCAGTCTTGGGATCCTAAAACCCCATTTAAAATTCAAAAAAAAAAAAATAATTCCTGGAGCATCGAACACGATAACTATTTGGGTACCCTAGTGCAATAATGACTTGAGAATGGAATGATATTTACAGAGTAGGACACCACAAATTTCGTCTAACATACATTCTAGACATTGACTATAATATTTGAATGTGTGAAACCATATTAACAAATAAGAGGAAAAGAACTAAACATACAATTTGATCAACGTTTCCACAAGGAGACCTAGCCGATCATAAATAATTTGTCCTAAAATGGAATATATATGAGGAATAATAAATATATAAACATGTGTACATATATATGAACTATAAATGTAATAACATCTATATTCACACACACACACATATATATATATATATATTTATGTAAAAATAATGTTATCTATATCCCGAGGTGTAACTTAGACGCCTATACAAAATACTACTTATAATAATAAATAGAGTCTGTTGATATTAAATAATGGTTGTCACGCGTAATGATCAAAATCATTATACGCATCCATGAAAATAATCATAATGAATGTAGGACAGCGAGACAAGTATTGAAATCAATAAATAAAAGGTTCACACCCAACCTTCCAACCAAGGGGTAGTAGAATTCCATTTCCATCAACATCTATTTTGTGGAATCCATTACAATATCCTTGACCATGGTGGTGTGTTACGTCATGTCTAATGACTCTAATCAATTTCAATTTTAACTTATATTGTATTAGGTTATCCCACGTGAACAATGAACCCTTATCCCAATGTTCTGTATGGTGGAAAATTACATTCTTTATGGTGTAGTTGATCATTTAGATACAGTTTATTTATCATTTTTTAGTATTCAATGTGTTACTCAATTCCAAAAATACAATTAAATTATAATTAAAGATAAGGACATGCCCCTAAGAATTCCATATCAAAAACCTGTTAAAATTAATTGATTAGGATAATATAAATAAATAAGTCATTATAATTTTTTTTATCTAGATCATTCAATTCGTTCTAGTATAAGAACAAATGGCTATTTTGTGATTATTCCTTAAAAAACTCAACATCAAATATTTAAAAAGGTAATATCAATAAATATTTCATTATCATTTTCAACTAATCAACATTTGTTTGTAATATTCTTTTAGAGATGATAATACACCCTAAATGTGATTTTATTATGAATGGGATATGCTATAATATTATGTTCAAATGATTTAATTCCATCATTCTCTATAGAATAATTCCTTAATTTTATTTATAAAATAAAAAAGCGATATAATACAAGGAATTTAAAATAAATAAATTAACATAACATCTACATGGGTGATTTAATAGTGTAAACAATAGTTTCAGTAAAGTAACATAGACAACTCTCCCCAAATAGGGTGGTTCTGGTCGAGGTGACAACCTTTAAAGGTTCCATTATTCACTCAAATAATATCCTAAATTGTGGTGTTGTGCTACACAATTAATTTGACATTTAGATGTTGACGTATGAATAATTATTGCATTCCACATGATTACAAAATTTATAAATATCGATACATTAATGGAAAAATCAAGACACCACCTACCGTATTCCATGGATAGTCTACAAAACCAATATCGAGCATTTATTTGAGCCAATTCGATAGAATTTGAAGATGCATAAAAAACAATTAAATCAGGGAAAATTATCCAACAACATGTTAAAAGAAATTAGATGGTAAATGAAGAAAAGTAGAATTTGTAATCATAGACTCACTGATATGCTTCAAATGTGACAATATACACTCAAAACGGAGATTTGATGATGTTTTTGTCTCCATACATAAGAGGGGAGGAGTAATAACTCCATCAATGTGTGGGGATGTTCTTTATTCATTAGAGAGGATAAGAGTAAAATTATATAAAAGTAATTTTAGAAATAATGGTAAATTTTACAACTTAAAAGAGGCACCAAAATTGGAAGCACTACTGTCCAAACCATACACCAACCATGAAAGTTCCACATTCTAGGAAAAGGGATTTTATAGTTCATGTGCACGGTTATAAAACCATGTTAATACAATGAATTTATCAGCTATTAATATTGTTGATATATTTAATGGATATGTTTCATAGTTCGCATTGTTATACAAGGAAATACATCACCCTTAACCCTCGGAATAGGGTGCATGGTTTATCTTAGAGGGCCATACGGTTTCAGACAAACGTTTCAACCATGTTAGACTTATCCGGATGTTAGGTTTCAGTGTTTGAAACTCCTTAAACCCAATGATTTACTGAAAGAATGACTCATCCCTTAAATAATTATAAAAAACAAATTTTAGTGATTCAGATCGCATAATTACATTCAAATACTAAATTAAATGAAATTCCCATCCAAAAAAATGTAAAATTAAAA
This sequence comes from Viscum album, assembly GCA_963277665.1. Taxonomy (NCBI): domain Eukaryota; kingdom Viridiplantae; phylum Streptophyta; class Magnoliopsida; order Santalales; family Viscaceae; genus Viscum; species Viscum album. Next base: position 1,572,790,919 of record OY728126.1, read on the forward strand.
TTCTATTCGAATTATAACGTGGTAAAAAAACAAAGGATGTTATAACCTACCCACCTTATAACTTCTAATCCCAACAAAAACTATTGTCAACATGAAAATAAAACCTGGCATACATGGTTCATGACATTTAATTTAAATAGGAATTTTATGTTTTCAATGCCAGCCACACCTCAAAAAATCCCTTAAAAATACATTGTATAATCCATAGAAACACAATCCTATTCTCATAATTAAAAACTAGAAAATCCGGACAGAGTTTTCCTAAGCCTCTATAATCCGAGAAAAGATCACTTCTTATATATTTAACTATCCAACATATGGTGCTCCCCACCTTAGGTTAAACATTTATAAGATACCTCTGAGTCTGGGTATCTCTACTATAGGAATTTTCCCATGAACAAACCTTTTAGGGTTCAAATTAAACTTTTATCATGATTCTCAACTAAATTAATGAGTCAACTTCTGATCAAACTAAATTACCCTAGAATCTCTAATTTTTTAGGAAAAACCTTGGCTGACTCAAACTTCAGTAACCTCATGATGATGGAATTCAAAAAATGATACCTCACTAACCATATTCATTATGTCAAATTAAATAAAGGTTAGATACCTCCAACAGACTACACTCAAGAATATAATATTACATTTCCAGTGCATTATAAAATCTATATTATGATATATTTAAAATAATATACCTAAATATTTCTTCTATATTTTCTTACCAAATCCCATAACCATCTATTTATGACTCACCTATCCTAAGGGTTTTTTATGTTGAAATTTTCCTATATGAACAAATATGTAAACCAAATACATCACACTTAGATGGTGTCCCTCAAAACATCAATCCAAGAACAAATAAATATAGGGTTAACCTTAGATTCATCAAATGGAGTAGATGGACCTCATATAAGGTATTCCATAGTCTAGTGATTAGAATTGAGACACCAGTACAAATTCGAAACATTCATTCATAATGAACAATAACTGAGCCCAACAATAGTCACGTCAATGTACTAGATGGTGTCCATAAATATTCTCATGGAATTACAACATAGGAATATTGGTATCACCTAAGAACACATAACCTCTTAAATTTAAGTGATACATTATCATAAACCCCCACATATACTATTTATGGAAACACAAGAGAATTTTAATCTTTCAGTATGTCATATAACTAATAATTCTTTAGGGGAACCATTAAAATGTTAATATAGTGGACATGAAAATAAAATAATAAAGAGAGAACTAGAAGGTTCTCATGGTCACCAAAAGTACATAATTCAATTTTTTCATATTCATGTTGAAGCACACAACACAATTCAAAATCATCGATACACACCCAAGAAAAAAACAAGCAGAGTAGTTAAACCCCAATTGTTTTAATTCTATCGAATGAGGTCAACTATAACTATTGATTCATCATTATTAATCTGTCCCAATTACCTTAATATATGTAGAATCCCATGATTAATCATGAATAACCATCAATCTCTATCCTGGACAAACAGTGCTTTCAAAATATGTATACACAACCTACCACTCCTTTATTAGGGTACTTCACAAGCGCTTCCATAAATCAAATCTCACCAACCTCAATGGAATATGAAAAACAAACCCTGAACATTTCCTACTATTAATACTTTTTTGTATTACTTACACATGTATGTTCATACTTTATTTGGTTGATGAGATGATCACCATCGTATGGGTATTCTAGTCCTCGTTTATCGATGATGAAAACTCATCCAATGCCATAACATCCATCAACCATTGACCACATTTTCTGGAGGTGTCCAACATGGTTGGACAAGAATTAAACCCAAAAAAGAGATATACAATATTTATTGAAGAAAATTATTCCATAATTACATTTTATGTATGTGTGAAACTTCTTTCATGTTACATCCACAAATGGCACAACATCAGGCATAGAACCCAAATCTAACTGACCAGCATTTCAAAACACAAAATCTTCTTAAGACATCATCAAATGAATAACTAAGAGTACAATTCCATTGAAACCTAGGTAACTCTACTTGGAATATGACCAATAGAAATATAGTAACAACTCAAATATTTAAATACTACCATAAGATTCATATAGTTCATTTTATTGGTTTTCATTAATGTGGTTAGCATGTATATTAAAGTGTTATACCTCTAAGATTCACCAACATAAAATCACATCCATGATACTCAACATAGGTTTATAAAACTTATTAATCTATTATCTGAAGGGCCAAAAAATTATTTATCCAATTATAATATTATTTTATATGCCAATAACTGGGTTTACGATGTACCGTGTAATAATCACTAAAGAAAGAAATGGGTCATATGACCCACTAAGGGGCTGACTATTACCTTGGAATATGTAACCCACTGAATCAAAGAATTGCATGATTATCATGCTTTAAATAAGGATTAAATTACCCATCTACTTACTGCCATGAAGAATGTTTCCTTTTAGAAATTAAATATTCTACATGGAGAAATGACTCCCAAACTGTACCACATTTCTGAAATATCATCAATGTAATTAAAAATTATTTAATGTTATAAGGGATATATCTAACTTAGGTTATCCCCTTACTAAATCATAATTAATATGTCCAATAATGGAGTCACTATTGAAGATTTTGTAGGCTTGATGTAAAATTGTTTAGGTTCAACACAACCTAACTAATTCAACTTGAACCTAAGGTAAATATCAACATTCTTATCCTATAAACTCACTAATGAAAATGTTAAGATAACCCATAAATAAGATATGAATCTATAAACACCAAATTATGTTTCAATTTATGTTGATCCATTTATTTACATTGCATCTTGAAACATTTTATGACAATTTTAATATTACTATGCACCAGTCTTGGAAACATCTATACATGGTATTTTATTTATCTAAATTCTCAATGCACACATGAATGTTTTATTGTACTTATTTATAAACATTAATGATTTAAATAGAATATTCACATGATTAGGATATATTCTTATAAATTCATTGTATGAATTTGAATTCCCAAAAAATATTTTAACAATTATCCTTATATAAATAACTAATACCTCATTTATGTAAAACTCAATAGAAAAAAACATTTAAAAAACCTTAATAGGGTATGTTTTCATTTATGATTCCCCAATAAATTTATATTTGAACCCATATGGATTATACAGACAAATTGTAACATCCCAATATTATTCAATAAAAATTCCTAACATATTATTCAGTTATATGGTATAAACACATAAGTAAACCCAATATAATCACTATGAATGATGAATTAATGAAATATGAAGTGTTTCAAGAATTTAAGAACTGATTCCATTTAAACTGAAACATGACTTTAGGAAATGTATTGTGACCCTTATATATATTAAACCATACAATTGAATATTAACAAAAACTATGAATGTTTAAATAAAATTTAATCATCTTATAATTTTTAATATGATATAATCATACCATAATATAAGTAAATATTAGTTTTAAAAATAATTAAATAATTATTCGAAATTATATATATCATAAATATTTCAATAATTTTTTTTCCTAATTATATAATTTAAATGAATATTAATTTCCATAAAATTTATTTATAAATTAATATTAATATTTATTATTATTATGAGATAATTTTATGAGGCCCTAATTAATGTTTCAATGTGTTATAAAATGAGTAATAATTTGATATTAAAATTTTCATATATAAAAAATTATTTTCTTAAAATGGAGTTGTTTTTTGAATTATATTCATTGGAATATGGTTTGGGAGAATTTTTGGGATTTTTCTAAAATACATAATTTTTTTACGAATAGAGAAATGTGGTAATTTATTGTATATGTAAATAATTGAATTTTTATTGATGCCTGAGTCATGGATGATGTAAGTGAATGTTCTTTCGAAATCAAATCACGATGAAACAATATATTGTATCTTTAATCCACACTATTTATTGTATTGAGAAAATTAAAAAAAATATTGAGTAAAATAATGAGAAAACACCACCTCCTCAACTATAAATACCATCTCTTACCACCACTTCTCATAATAATTATCTATCCCTAACACTTGACTATATTCTGAAAAATAATCTTCTTAATCCACCCCTATCTCCTTGAGTATTTGGTCTTAAGAAGAGACATAAAACAATCTCTAAGAGTTTCTCAAGAAGAAGAAATCAAGACGTAAAACCCAATTCTATTTTTGTTTGATATTTTTTCATCATTCTTTGTTTTTTGTCTTCTCCTCAATTACAATTGTTCAAGATGCCTCCAAATTTTATTTTATTATATATACTATATTTATATCATTTTTATCACATAATTATCTTTCAAATCTCTTCTTCTCATTCTTTTATTTTAAGAATGAAATCATTGTCCGTGATGTGCCTATTTATATCCATTGTTGACGAAGTGCTTTCGTCATTCAATTAAAACATCAAGGTTGGTCATGAAACAATTATTATGGATAATGTATATTATAATATATTTATTTTATCTTATTTAATTTTTTTGAATAATTTTGTATACAATATACTAATTTATAAAATAGCATGTGTTCTTTGTGATCAAAAAAATGCTAAATTATCTAACAAATTATAATTAAATACTTATCTATTGAATAATCATAAAATTGGAAAAAATAACTTATTTTAATAAAATATAACGTCATTAATAATATATAATTTCAATTCTTATCAACTATCATCACTATACATGATTTTCCAAACACATATACAAGTAAACTGATCATGGAATCAAAGGAAACAGATGCTCTCGAATGATGAAAATGAATTTTATAATATATAAAAGGACATGAAAAAAAGTAATAAAATTATAATAAATAAAATAAATTTATTAATGGTTGTGAATTAATAAATTAATATGTTTAATTTGGATATTCAGGACATTAATATCAAGTATAGATTCATTTAGGCATCAAGGAAAGGGATTCTACCTGAACCTGCATTATTCATTCAGGTTAATAATTCTCTCATTTTATTGAAATGAAATTATCCATTATTTTTATATAAGACATTTAATTTATGATTACATATTTCAAAATCATATATCATGATCCATTCATCCTTTTATTACATGGATATACATGTTTTTAAAAGGATCCCTACTCAATTATCCTCGTCAAGAAAGAACCACTTTAGTGAAAATCCTAAATTATTCCCCGTATTAAAGTGTTATCCTATATATATATTTTAATCCATAATTATTTTTCTAAAATCATCTATTTTATCTAGAAAAAAACGTTATCTCAATTGTTGTTTTATAAAAATAATTATGCATTTTACATTTTAAAGAATCATCTATGTTTTCTTTTAAACCGTTCAAAAAATGTTTTATCTATAAAGTTTATTAAAAACTATTTTAACATTATTTTGACAACACATATCATGATATATTTATATATTACTTAATCAATCTTCATTTATGATTTTAATCTTTTTTTGTGGAAACTATTTCGATGCACCCATTTATTATTTTATTGATATGATTATGATACCCAATTCCTTCAATTGGAAACCCTTAGGTTTACGTTTGATTACTTTTTTATGATGATTTATGTAGAATGAATATTCATGTACATGTTATGATTGGTGTTCCTAGATATTATTCCAATTCATTGGGTAATTTTTAGTCTCATGAAACATTATGTACAATGGTCTTGGTGGTTATTCTTGACTCGTGCTACACCATGTGCAATAAGCCTTGACTCTTGCTCCCCTATGCACAATAATACTTGGAATTGTTTTGGTTCACACATACCATTAAAAGTGTCACTTGAAAATACCCACATATGAGGATTGAGGTCCTATACAACGAATTTTAGCTCATCCATTAATTCATGTTATCTACAGGATATCCTACATAGTTTTAAGGAATCTAAAGATGTTAGGAGCTCTTAATGGGTGATAAATAATGAAATGTTTTATCATATACCAGGAATTCAGTTTTATGTACCTTTGATTACAAGATAATATACTTTACGATCCTTGGATTATAATATTACATTTAATTACGATTATATTTATGTAATGATATGTGCAAAAGGATATGGTCTCTATAGTTGGTATTAGAGTATGTACTAGTTATCTTTAGAGACTAGGAATAGTGTACTTTATGTAGGACTCTAGGGGTAATACAAAGTATGAGAAAACATCCCTCAATTTTGGTTAATATAGAGTAACTGGATATCAAGAAAAAAAATCCTTTTTGGATACTAAAAGTGGATTTCATTCAGTAACAGATGTAACTATGAGTAATAACTCTAACATGGTGTTCTGGGCCTGACTCTGGGTAACCTACTACATGTTAGTGGGCCTTACTGCACACCATATTTCATACCCCCAAGGGACATTCTTTGGTAAATTCATAAACTCAATACAGACCATTATTACAGGAACAATGAAAATACACATAAGAATATATGTTAAGAAACATATTATGAATAAACTAGATTGAAATCTAGGGACTCAGAAGTTAAGATATACTATCCCATTATGATTTTGTCATTATATTCTTAAATTTTCCTCTTTTATGCTTATTAGCTAAGTATTCAAGCCCCCTAATTACAATTTATTTTTCATTGTTAATGGAATGAAATAAAAAAACATGATCCATCAATAAATGTTAAAGTTCATGTGATGATTTCTCTAATGAACATCCAAATATGATAGGAATGGGTGCACAAAACATTCTGACAATACATTCTCAGGTGGCTCATGTTATGAATAATAACATGAATCATGTGGAATTTCCACCTTCTCAAAATATTGAGAATGATTCCATTGAATCCTTCAAGAGGAAATGGCCTATGATGTTTACTGGATATTCTAATCCCCTCCACACACAATAGTTGATTAACTCCATTGAATATATATTATCTATGCTCTAATTCTATGAAGAAGAGAAAGTCGTTATGGCGATATATCGTTCTGAGAGAGAAGTAGATCAGTTGTGGAAATTGATCAAAAGTAAAAAGTAATTTGTGGAAATTTATTACATGGATTGGAAGTAAATAAAGAATTTTTTTCCAAAAAATATTTTCCAGAACCCTACATCTCATGATGGAAAAAACATTCCTCAGAAAAAAGTAGAATAATGATGATTCTATCGAGGTATATAAAGAAAAAATTAACATCCTTGAAGGATATGCCTTTAACATTTTCATTAAAACCACAACCAAGTTGGATCTATTCATTAGAATATTACATTCAAGTATATGAAAAGCATTGAAAATTGGAGACTTTGGTAGTTATAAGTAGATTTTTTTTTGTTCCATTAAGGTTCAATTCGAGATTGGATGCCCTCAATGACATCATTGGACCAGTGAAAAAAAATAGAGTATAATAATAGTAGATCATGAAATATATACCATGATATAATGAATACCAAATATACCACATATCAAAATTTTGGGTATAAGCATTCAGGGAAATCTCTAATCAGAACCTGCAAATTCATCAAATGTAGATGAATAGGGAATCTAGAAAAGTACATACAAAGAGATTTGAAGAATCCCACTAATGTGGATGTTGAATGGAAGGTTCATGTCAACAATCAAGTAGTAGTGAATTATTTCAACTACAAATAACATGGGAATTCTGTGATAAAATTCCCTAAGAAGAGGGTTGTCGGAGGCACTCATCAACAACCTCCAAGGAAAAAAATGAAGGGATAATACTATCATTAATAATGATTTAGAGCTAGAAAAAAATGTAGTGGATTATGAAATGGTTATTCATTCAACAATACAAAAAATTACTTTTTTATTGCGGTCCTATAAATTCATTAATATCATTAAATTTTAGTATAACTATTCAAACACCCCCTCAAAATTTAGAGGTTGAGTTATCTATGAGATCAACTAATGTGAAAATTAATATGTATAAATTACAAAACTCCTCCCCAATTAATTCATGTGGATATAACCTCTTATAAAATCTCATCATACTTCCTTCGAGAGTGTTTATTCTATTTTGGGCATGGATTGGCTAGCTTTTTGCAAATATGACATCATCTATTGGGAAAGGGAGATCACTGTTCACATCCCAAAGCAACCTATTATACTTTATATGTGTAAGGAGGAAGATGAATCTCCATCAAAATAATTATCTCATGAGTGAATATTACTTACTTTTGGGAAATAATATCCCACTCAAATGATCGAGATAAGTGATATGATCATGCACGATGACATGCCCATCGTGAGGGGTTACACTGATGTATTCCTCAAAAAGTTTTATAGTCTTCCTCATAACTACAAATTTGAGTTCTCAATTGAAATTATTTATATTACCAAACCAATATCAAATACACCATATTTAATGGCCACCATTGAGCAGGAAGAATTAACGTCGTAGTTGTTGTAGAATATTGACAAGGGTGTTATATGCTAGAGTGCTTCACTATGCTGTGTGACAGTCTTCTTCATCAAGAATAATTATAGATCATTGTGACTCTACATCGATTATCATGATCTCAATAAAATAATGATGAAGAATAAGGATCCCTTTTCCCAGAGAGATGACTTGTTTAATCAGCTACAATTAGGACCACTTTGGGTGGAGATGTAGATTGTTGTCGTTTGTTGTAAAAAAAGTGATAAATCAATTTACTTTGTAAAATCCATGAAAACATGACGATGATTCTGTGATTTGTATTTCGAAAATATCATATGTTTTTATAATATATGATTCCATCCTTATAAGGGAAAGGGGGATAAATGTTGATTCCAATGATATTAAGTTTTCGTTGGAATATGATGTTACTAGAATATGGGAAAGTTTTAGTACTTTCCATTGAAAATATAACCATGATAAATGTGTTCGATCAAAGACTATATATCATAGTTGATATGATTTGTGATGAAATAATTTGTTTTTTGAATAATACAGATGAACATTTAGTTTTATGGGTGTTCTTATTGAAGTAAATTTTATGGTGGTGTAATTTTCTAGTGGCTATAAAATTTTTGGGGTTGAAAATATGGAGTTGGAGAAATGTGATTTTAGTAAAGAATGATGTGGGAATGTTGGGAGATGTTTTGGTATGTTGCGCATATATAATGATTCAAGGTCAAAACATTAAAAATGGAGATTTCTAGTTGTTAATAAAAGATTAATGATGTGTGGGATAGATAAGGTTGGTAAGAAAGCGACTTACACGCGCAATGCATCGTCAAATGGGGTTTTCACGACGCGTCAGGATCTTACGTGATGTGACAGAGTTTTTTCACAGGGGTCAATGATGCCAATAAATAAAATGTGACCCCTTTCAGTTAAATAACTATACAATTAGCGAAATACAGACGTCTATAGTGCAAAAGATTTTTAATTTAAGGTATATTCTCAAAATGATTCAAGTTTCATGTAATAAGGAGTATATTCACTCAAGAAGAGAGTTTTGCATAATAGTTATGTTGCGCACAAGAAGAATTTTGAGACAAAGGACAAATATTGTTAAAGAGGTAGAAAAGTTCGACATAACATACCTATAAGGGTGAGTGGACGATTTGAGTTTAGCACAAGCGGTATTTTTTGTGCAAGGTAGTTATTACTAGCTTCTGGGTATGAAAGAGAAGAATTGTTTTGAAATATCAAATTTTGAATGCTGATTAATAAGCCCTAAAACATTGTGTTTTTAATATTTATTCTATGAGGGTGCACACGTTCTTGATTATTATTTTCCAAAAATTAGTGTTAGGGTATATCATACTTGTAGTATTCCGCATCAAATGATTGTTTTTAGTGGATTGTGTAGAACTGGATTATTTGTATACCATACCAAGGATGTGGCTACTCTTGTTGAGTAGTGATCCTTGTAAATTTTGTGTTCATATGGTTGTTTTAATTTACCCGAGAAAAAACTCTTTAACAAGATGATAAGGTTGGTTCAAAAATAATGGAAACATTCAAGAAAAAGATATCACTATTTCACCCCTTCCCCTCTCAGTGATACTTGGATACTAACTAGGTAAATTTAGTAAAAAGGGGCCAGTTATTTCTTTAAGGTGGAACTTTGATCAACATACCACCAATTAATGATGAGTAAGGATGTTATTCCTCAAACCACATTTTGAATGAGGTATGGACACTATGAGTTCATAGTGATTCCCTTTGGACTCACTAATTCGCCATCAATTTTCAAGGATATAATCAATATATTCATTAGAGATTACCTCAAAAAAAAATTGGTAGTCTTTGTTGATGATATTCTAATATACTATATGTTAAAGGAAGAACATGATGAACAATTGAATATTTTTCTAAAGTGTGTGAAAAGGAAAAAACTATATGAAATGTATATTAAATGTGAGTTTTGAATGGTGGATTTTTCATTCATGGGGTTGTAATCACAAACAAATGTATATCTATAGAATATTATTATATAAAGGAAATTAAAGAGCTCCCCACTCAATAATCTATAATAGATATCCTTAGCTTTCTTAATTTACCTAGGTATTACATAAGATTTCTTAGTAACTTACCATGATTTTAAAACTCAATAACTAAGATGGAAAGAAAGTGGGTGAATATTTTTTAGACTCAAAAATATGAGGACGACATTATAGAGATCAATAAGAGGAGTTTCTCTGGCCCAGTACTCACAATCTTGACAAGTATAGAACTATTTTTGGTATACAATGATTCTTCAGAGAATGTATTAGGTAGTGTATAAATGAAAAATGATAAAGTGATATCCTATGCCTCATATATGTTGAGAATCCATGAACAAAACTATCCCACACATTATCTAGAGTTGGTGGATACGAATTTTACATTTAAAGTCTAGAGGTATTATACATATGTTTACAAGTGTAAGATATATAATAATCACGAGAGTGTTAAATATATATTCAAAAAGAAGAGATTAATATGTGTGATTACCTAGAACCATATTCCTCATAACCTGTTCCTTGAGCACTGCCGGCCACATAATCCCAGGCATGTCTACCATTATCCTAGATGTTTTTGACTAGCTGTGGGGGTGTGACGGTAAATCCATAGGCAGACAATACCAACATTTCATAGTACCCAAACGAATGTAACAATCTAACAATAAAAAAACATAAACATACAAGAAGATAAAGTAAATAGAAGAATACTAAATAATATAAAGAAAGCCTCAGTGGTAGTGTCTGATACATACATGCATTCATGGAATGCTCGCACAAAATGGGAACCAGAAACAAGAAGCATGATTACTAATTCAGAATTAAAAAATATTCAATACCAAAAAATCTACTCCATAACATCTTGAGATTAATCCCAATCCTCTACTCCTAAGAACTGTCTAAGAAAAATATTCATCATCCATATGAGTGGTATTTTCCCCTATCCATACCCGTTGGAAAACAGTCTCCTCGGGAGAAAAAGGCATTCGATGAAGGGTGTGATATATATCCAAGTAGGCCACCATGAGAAACGTCCACATGTGATCCATGTGGTTCTCATATGTAAAAATCGTGCACTAACACAAGGAATGTAAGGAAATATTGGATAAAAAGTTTATCTCGAGCTATCGTTCCCAAAGGACACTAAGTTGGTCTATATGCTTCAGCTCAATGATGGAATGTCTAAATAAGTAACAAAGAATATATATATTTATATTTTCTATCACTAGCATGAGGTGATAATTCTCATCATCCATCCATATATATATATATAACATAGATAGAATGGGGTAAGATTTCTTATCATCCATGAAAGATATTGTCATTGGGTAAGAATGACTCCCATATAAAAATGATACTAGAATGGGGTGAGAATGCCTTCCATACATACATAGGTTGTAAAAAGTGGGGTAAACATTCCTCCCACATGTGACACCCGATAATTTTATGAGAAATATTTTGTTTTTATGTTATATAAATCATCAAAGGAATCTTTCGCTACACGCAATCACGACCTTCCTCGATAGCGTGTGTAGTACGCAATACCGAGTTCCACTAAACAATGATATTTTATTATAATATTATAAACTAGCCGTTATGAATAGTATTAACTAAATTTGGAATTTTATAACATTTTAATTCAACTTATAAATTTTCTAGAATGAGGTATAAAAGAAAAATCAGTTTTTTTGATAAAAGAAGTATTTTTCAAAAAATGCAGTTTTGGCACCTTTTGATGGAGCACCCACATTAAATATATTTTTTGACATGTTTAAAAGTTCAATTTGAAAAAATAAAATTCTTCATTTGAATCAGGATATAAAAATTTACTTTGGATAAATTTTTGTTATTTTTCTGATAACTTTCATATTTTGATGAATAGTAAAAATATGCTAATTTTTAATTAAAAACATCTTTTTCATTGAGATAATTTATATGGTTAAATTATTATATTTAATTGTTTTAAAGTATATATAGAATATATTTTTTTACCATTTAATATAATGTATTTCATTATCATTAATTTCACATTGAATTCATAGGTAAAAACATTTCAATCTTTGGCAATGTTTTAACTTCTAAAACCCATTTTCTTAACAACGGGATTTATTTTAAATTAATTACTGCAACTTATATGTTTTGAATTTTGAAAATTGGATTCCATATTCAGAATCTTTGGGTCCAAATTATGTTAATATGATACTTTTTATTTTTTGTCATTCTGAATAGTAACTACGGTAAATTTTATTTACCATAGTTAAAGGTAAATCAAGTAATTAAGGGTAAATATAAGATTATAAAATTTCTCTAACACCTTCCAAAATCCTATTTGATGACTAAAAGTAGACCCATATCACCTAATAGTAGGATTAGATTCATTTAATGGACTTTTTTCCATGAAAATAATTTAATTATAATTAAAACCAAAGAATGTGACAACATGTCACTTTATTAAATCTTATGAGTATAATAATTTTAGTTTAGTGATAAACTTAATGAATCCTAGAACATGAATAATCTCCAGAAATCTAATACAATTATCTAGAACATAGGAATTTATTTAGAATTTTTAGGGATTAAATAATTATCATTAATTATGACACAATAGTGAAGTTGAAATTATTCTATTAATTAAAATATCAAATAAATGGTTTTAAAAATATTAAAATAATTATTATATGCACTATTTAATGTACTCCACTAATTTTTCTAGATACACATGACATTTTATTAATCTATTAAATCTTTTAGTTCGAACATATCCTCTGTATATATTTTATTTAAATTCAAATAAATGAATAGTGTCAAAATTGACACTATTGTTATTTTTTAAAAATAACATATTATAAAATTTCTTTAAAATAACAAAAAAATTAAAAAATTATAAATTAAATTTTATATGGTCTACAATTTCATAAAGTGTAAAATTATGGAAAATTCACAACACATATGTAATTATTAATAATAATTTAAAATTTATAATATTATTACCACAAATAAAATTAAATTGATAAATAAGGATAAATCAAGTTGATAATGTTGCAAATAAATTCATAACATGTCTAAATTTTATTAGTTGATTATATTACAACTCTATCTTATCTAATATTCGGATATGAGTCATTTTGGATGTTTTTATGTGGGGTTGAGATTTAATATAAACTAATATTTCTTATATTTCCAAAGGTGCCCCTCTCCTCCCTTATAAAAGGGCACCCATCCCTCTCCTCCTCGCACTAATTTGATCCTTCAAGCTCGGCCAAACCCTGCCCATTTCACTTCCCCGCTTCTCTAGAATCATCCTAGAGGTTCTGGTCTTCTTCAAAGACCAACGCTAGTGCCCTAAGAGGAGGTTAAGAAGAGGCGCGTCAAAAAAGGTAATATCCATTACCGATCCTTTCCAAACTCTTTCTTCTTCAACTTATTCTTCATTAGTTGTTTCATTATGAAGTAATAACATCATTATCAATCATATACTGATATGTTATTATAAGTATGAAACAACCCTATTTCACCATCTATCCATCCTACGGAAAACAAAATCACCGTGCGTGCGTACGTACGGAATACCGTCTCCACGCCGTGGTGTAATCTATTTTCCCCCACCACCTTACTTGGATGGGTATAATGGTTTAAATAATTTATATATATGATTATTGTAAAGTGATTTTGATTCTGAAATAGTATACATACACTCCAATACAATTCCACGATCATGGAAATTATATCATCGCTCGTGCGTACGTACGGAATACCGTCTCCACAATGTGATGTGATTCGTTCTACATGATCTTCATTGCATAATGATTATATAAATGAATTGAATGAATAAATATGATATATAGTACATTAATAACATTCTGGAAATGATTTATCTATAACCTAAAGAGAAGAATAAGAATTTATACGATAAAACACGCATAAGAACAAAAGGTTATAAACACCAGAATAACAAGTAGCAATGAAATATTACTACTAAGAAGCTATGAATATGACAATATATGATATCATAACAATAATTGTGATTCTGGAATAAGTCAATAACATTATTTAAATAATTATACAGGAGGTTTGGACACTTACGAAGCAAATCAGACCTAAGGTAAGGCAAATATCACAATCTCATTTTTATCCGAGATTGTTTATACATTGGTATTTACTGGGGTGTATTTTATCATCCACATCCATGTTTCCTCAATATGTAATATTATTTCCATCCACCTACAATTGTTTAAATCCATTTTTACCCTTTGGTGAGTTTATAGTAAAATATATGAAAGGAATCTTTTGTCGTTTTTCATACAAGGTACTTTTTTGAATTTTCTGACAAAATTACGAGAACAATGTTTTTTTAACTTATACGGCATGAATGGATTTTTAAAACCTTTTTTCCAAGAGTCTTCCTTTACAAATTTTCACGTTTATTTTTAATCAACTTATTTTAGTTTAGAATTGTATGACATGTTAAGAAAGGAAAAGTGTTTTTGTAGTATAATGAATATTTTCCTTAAGAATGGAGTTCACGTGTTTTATCAAAATTATTTTCCATCTAAGATAATAAAGGGTTCTGTTTCTATATCTATTATTACATTGATTTGATTTTGTTGTGATGGAATTGTTTTTATGAATTCCTTTATCTTATATGAATTGTTTTATGATGTCATTATGTTTAAGATTACCATTTTTATTACATGGGTTATGCTATGATGAATGATTTATGATTTTGTGGAACACATAAGAATGGTATCATTATGAGATGGGTGGGACCTATATATCCCTCCAATGAATTGGGTAAAGATTTTATATATCATGAGTTAGACATGGATGGAACGACAGGTTAAACCGGTTCAGTGAAAAAGGACTGAAACGAGGAGTGAACTCGATTCAGAAATGGACTTTGTCCACTAAGACAGTGTTGGAAATGAGTCTTGACTAATTATAAATGATTCTCTATGACTATGTGTGTATGACACAAAGTTTCATGTTTGAAGTTATGATTATTGGGATTACATTTCACTACTATGATTTATCCCATGTTATGAAATTATGATTTCTTTTGTAGTTTAATATTTCCAAAAGTTATGTTCTTATGATGTAATTGATATTTCTTTTGTTTACCCTTACTGAGCATTTGAGCCCACCAATTTGTATGTTTTATTTCCCCAGGTCAGGAAGAAGGTCATTAAGTAGGATATGCCAAAAGGGACTCTAGATGTGATGAAATAAACATGAGGCAAAGTAGATGCTTTATGAACCAGTTGTTTATGATTCCCAGTTTCTAAAGACTCTATACCTATATGGTCCTTCCATGGTTTTGTTATATGTTGTAATAATTATGCTTCAATTTTAAAGTATTCACAATTTATGTAAAGTATGGGTCGTTATAGTTGGTATCAGAAGAAAGGTATAGTAAACCATTGGAAACTATGATGTGAAAGCCTTAGTAAGAACCCTAAGGATAAGTCTAAGCATAGAACAAAATCTTAGTGTTTTACAAATGGCCATGAACAACCTATGATAAGACCTTAAGTGTTAAATTTTATTCTTGATTATGTGGTTTCCTATTATAATTAGTGTTGCTCACACTATTCTTCTTGGTTTTAATCAATGGATGGAACCCGAAGGAACCGTGTTAATGCGGAATGCGATGGGCAATGCAATGATTGTCCCCTTGAGCAACCAAAAGTTATGGGAGTTGGAATGAAAAATCTTGTAGCCATGCTCACACAACTTTCTAAAGCTATGAATCATGCAGGATATCCAAACGAGCAAAAAAAGGAGCAAAATTCTGTTGAATCCTTCATGAGGCAGCATCCACCTTTATTCAGCGGGTCTACTGATCCATTAGTTGTTGAACAATGGATTATTACTACTGAAAAGATATTTTATGTTCTTCAATGTTATGAACTTGATAAAGTCATCTTAGCTGTTTATCGTTTGGAAGGTGATGATGATCAATGGTGGAATCTTATCAAGAATACAAGGCAAAGAGATGAAATTGAGTCCATGGAATGGGATGAGTTCAAGAACTTTTTTTTCAAAAAGTACTTCCCTCGTATTCTCCGAACAATGATGGAGAAAGAGTTTCTTGAACTAAAGCAAAAGGATGATGATTATGTTGGTACCTATGAAGCAAATTTTACAAGACTTTCAAGGTACGCTTTTGGTATTATTATACAACCTGAGAGTAAGATCGATCAATTCTTTAGTGGCTTAAAACCATGTCTTCGAAGGGTGTTAGCCATAAGGGACTTCAATAGCTACGAGGAAATCGTTCTATGTGCTCTCAAAGTCGAGATGGAGATTGGATTAACCCATCAGTCATATGGGTTTGATAAGAAGAGGAAAATTGAATTCAAAGGAAAATCTAAAGAGCACACTGAAAAGAAGATGAGCTTTACCTTATGCTCAAAGAGTGGAAAGAAACATGGAGGGAGTTGTCTTAAAGGGACAAGTAAATGTTTCAAATGTGGAAAGGAAGGTTATCAGGCATTTGAATGCCGCAATGATGGGAAGAAGATGTCTAATGATGGAAAAAAGGAAGGGATACACAGAATGAACCTACAACACTTCAATGTTTCAATTGTAATGAGATGGGGAATTACTCCAATCAATGCCCAAATCCAATTGTTGATGATGATGGTCGACGTCAACAAACTCTTAAGGATAAAGACTAAGGAAAGTCACAAGCAATTTTTATCAGCGATGTGGAGTAAGATAACGATGTGGTGAAAGGTACACTTACCATCCACTCTAAAGTAACAAATGTTTTATTTGATTCTGGATCCACCCACTCTTTTATTTCGGAAGAATTTTCTAAGGATATCACCGTATTACCTCAACAATTAGATGTTGAGTTAGCTGTGACAACCCCTAATGGCACAACAGTCGCATCAAAAGTATATAATTCTTCTCCAATTAAATTTTGTGGGAAAGTGCTTCCTACAAATCTTGTGATCCTTCCTATAGTGTAATTTGATTTGATTCTTGGCATGAATTGGATTTTATTATATGGAGCTCATATCAATTTCCAAAGAAGGGAAGTCACATTTCATAATCCAGATCAATCTATGATCGTCTATCGATGCAAGGATGAACATAACCTTCCAGTGGAAATTTCTTCCATCTTATGGGTCTTTATTCCACTAAATGAAGGTTATTTATCTCAAATGGTTAGTGAGAAACTCATGATTAAGAATATTCCCATTGTACGGGAGTTTGATGATGTCTTTCCGAAGGAATTTCTGGGTCTTCCACCAAATCGTGAAGTTGAGTTTTCAATAGAACTCGTACTGGGTGCTTTTCCTATTTCAAATACACCTTATAGAATGGCCCCAATTGAGTTGCAGGAATTGAAGAAGCAACTCCAAGAGAATCCTGATAAAGGATTCATATGCCCTAGTGCATCACCTTGGGGAGCACCTGTTCTATTTGTTAAGAAGAAATATGGATCAATGAGACTCTGTATTGATTATCGAGAACTTAACAAGATCACTATCAAGAACAAATATCATCTCCCACGCATTGATGAAATATTTGACCAACTACGAGGAGCTCAATACTTTTCCAAGATTGATCTTCATTTAGGGTATGACCAATTAAGGGTCAAAAGGGAGGATATACCAAAGACGGCTTTCCGTACAAGGTATGGACACTATAAATTTATAGTGATGCCATTTGGTCTTACTAATGCCCCTGCTATCTTCATGGATCTGATGAATAGAGTCTTTAGAGACTATCTTGATCAGTTTGTGGTAGTCTTTATAGACGATATTCTTGTCTATGCAAAGAGCAAGGAAGAACATGAAGATCACTTGAGAATTATATTGAAGAACCTAAGAAAGGATAAGCTTTATGCCAAATTTACCAAGTGTGAATTTTGGCTTCAAAGAGTTTCATTTTTGTGTCACATAATCTCAAAAGAGGGGATATCTGTGGATCCAACAAAAACAGAGGTTATCGAAAGATGGTCGAGACCAACAACAGTAAATAAGGTCCGAAGTTTTCTTGGTTTGGCTGGATATTATCAACGTTTTGTGAAATATTTTTCACGATTATCTAATCCACTCACCGAGTTGACTCGGAAAAGAGTTAAGTTTGTCTAGATGGAGGAATGTGAAGAGAATTTCAAGGAGTTGAAAGAAGGTTATCCAGTGCACCTGTGCTCACACTTCCTTGTAGTGGAGAAAGGTTTGTGATCTATAGTGATGTATCCAAGAAGGGATTGGAGTGTGTTCTTATGAAAAATGATATGGTGATAGCTTATGCCTCACGACAGTTGAAAATCCATGAGCAAAATTACCCAACTTATGATTTGGAGTTAGCTGCGGTAATCTTTGCATTAAAGATTTGGAGGCATTACCTTTATGGTGAAAGGTGTGATATTTATACTGATCATAAATGTTTAAAGTATATTTTCACAAAAAATGAGCTGAATATGCGCCAAAGAAGATTGTTGCAGCTGATTACAGATTTCGACTGCTCAATCCATTACCACCATGGGAAAGAAAACAAGGTGGAAGATGCATTATGTCGAAAAGACCATGTCAGTTTATCCATGATGAGGATCACAAAAGATCAAATATTTATGGAATTACAAAGGATGTATCTTGGAATTATAATGGAAGGGGGGAAATCATATCATTCTCAAATGAATGTTCAACCATCTATACATGTGAAGATTAAAGGGGCATAGAAAGAAGATGTCGAGTTACAAAAGAAGGTGAGAAATGTTCCTGAATTTAACCTTGATTGGGATGGGATAATAAAGTTCAGGAATCGGGTTTGTGTTCCTCCCATCCCCAAATTAAAAAAGGAGCTGCTGGATGAGGCTCATAGTTCTTCATTCTCTTTTCATCCTTGAAGCACGAAGATGTATTGCGACCTGAAAGATTACTTCTGGTGGGATGGAATGAAATGAGATGTTGCTGAATATGTCTCTCGATGCTTGGTTTGTCAGCAAGTTAAAGCTGAGAGACAGAAGTCTAAGGGGATGTTACATCCATTACCCATACCAGAATGGAAATGGGAAAACATCACTATGGACTTTGTCACCGGACTTCCTAAAACATCCAAAGGCAATAATAATATCTGGGTCATAGGTGATCGTCTTACAAAGTCGGCACACTTCATCGCTATTAGAGAGGATTTCTCTCTGGATCAGCTTCCAGGATATATATAAAGGAAGTGGTAAGATTTCATGGAGTACCACTTTGTATTATATCTGATTGGGATCCGAGATTTACCTCGATGTTCTGGAAAAGTCTTTAGCATACTCTGGATACAGAGATGAGTTTCAGCACTACTTATCATCCTCAGACAGACGGTCAGTCTGAGAGAACAATTCAAACTCTAGAAGATATGTTGAGAGCTTGCTCTCTGTATTTCAAAGGTTGTTGGGACAACACCTCCCTTTGGTGGAATTGTCTTATAATAATAGCTTTCACTCGAGTATTCAAATGGCTCCTTATGAAGCTCTCTATGGAAAGAAATGCAAGACTCCAACTTGTTGGGATGAATTTGGGGAAAGAAAGCTGTTAGGACCTGATCTCGTTGATGAATTGGCAGAAAAGGTCAGATCTATTCCACAACACATAAGAGCAGCTCAGAGTCGACTGAAAAGCTATGCCGAAAACCGAAGAAAAGACCTAGAGTTTGAAGTGGGTGATAAAGTGTTCTTACGAATATCTCCCTGGAAGAGGGTCATGAGATTTGGAAAGAAGGGGAAGTTGGGCCCTAGATATATCGGTTCTTTCGAAATACTGGATCGTGATATGAAGGTAGCTTACCGATTGACGCTTCCACCGAATCTCTCTCAAGTTCACGATGTGTTCCGTGTATCTCTCCTGAGAAAGTACATACATGATCCTTCACATGTACTTAGCTCAGAAGTTGTACCGCTGGAGCAAGATCTTTCTTATGAAAAACAACTAATAGACATTCTAGATTTTAGCAAAAATTTCCTATGAAACAAGACCACTCTCTTGGTGAATGTTTTATGGAGGAACCACCAATTAGTAGAAGCTACATGGGAGCTTGAGGATATGATGAGGGAGAGGTATCCTCATCTGTTTGTTACAAAGTGACGAATTTCGAGGGAGAAATTCATTTTATGGGGGGTAGAATGTAACACCCGAGACTTTTATGAGAAATATTTTGTTTTTATGTTATATAAATCATCAAAGGAATTTTGTGCTACACGCAATCGCGACCTTCCTCGATAGCGTGTGTAGTACGCAATATCGAGTTCCACTAAACAACGATATATTATTATAATATTATAAACTAGCAATTATGAATAGTATTGACTGAATTTTTAATTTTATAACATTTTAATTCAACTTATACATTTTCTAGAATGAGGTATAAAAGAAAAATCAATTTTTTTGGATAAAAGAAGTATTTTTCAAAAAATGTAGTTTTGCCGCCTTTTCATGGCGCACCCACATTAAATCTAGTTTTTACAGGTTTATAAGTTCAATATGACAAAACAAAAATCTTCTTTTGAATCAGGATTTAAAAATTTACTTTGGATAAATTATTGATATTTTTCTGATAACTTTCATATTTTGATGAATAGTAAAAATACGCTAATTTTTAATTAAAACCAACTTTTTTCATTGAGATAATTTATATGGTTAAATTATAATATTGAATGGTTTTATAGTATATATAGAATATATTTTTACCATTTAATATAATGTATTTCATTATCATTAATTTCACATTGAATTCATAGGTAAAAACATTTCAATCTTTGGCAATGTTTTAGCTTCTAAAACCTGTTTTCTTAACAACGGGATATATTTTAAATTAATTACTGCAACTTATATGTTTTGAATTTTGAAAAATGGATTCCATATTCAGAATCAGTGTGTCCAAATTATGTTAATAGGCTACTTTTTATTTTTGGGCATTATGAATAGTAACTACAGTAAATTTTATTTACCATAGTTAAAGGTAAATCGAGTAATTAAGGGTAAATATAAGATTATAAAATTACCCTAACACCTACCAAAATCCTATTTGATGACTAAATGTTGACCCAAATCACCTAAGGGTAGGATTGGATTCATTTAATGGACTTTGTTTATGAAAATAATTTAATTATTATTAAAACCAAAGAATGTGACAACATGTCACTTTCTTAAATCTTATAAGTATAATAAATTTAATTTAGTGATAAACTTAATGAAACTTAGAACATGAATAATCTCCATAAATCTAATACAATTATCTACAACATAGTAATTTATTTAGTATTTTTAAGGATTAAATAATTATCATTAATTATGACACAATAGTGATGTTGAAATTATTCTATTAATTAAAATATCAAATAAATGGTTTTAAAAATATTAAAATAATTATTATATGCACTATTTAATGTCCTCCACTAATTTTTTAGATACATATCACATTTTATTAATCTATTAAAGCTTTTATTTCGAACATATACTCTGTATATATTTTATTTAAATTCAAATAAATGAATAGTGTGAAAATTGACACTATTGTTATTTTATAAAAATAACATATTATAAAATTTTTTAAAAATCACAAAAATATTTAAAAAATTATAATTTAAATTTTATATGGCCTAAAATGTCATAAAGTGTCAAATTATGGAAAATTCACAACACATATGTAATTATTAATAATAATTTAAATTTTAGAATATTATTACCACAAATAAAATTAAATTGATAAATAAGGATAAATCAAGTTGATAATGTTTAAAATAAATTCCTAACATGTCTGAATTTTATTAGTTGATGAGATTAAAACCCTATATCATCTAATATTCTGATATGAGTCATTTTAGAAGTTTTCAGGTGGGGTTGGGATTTAATATAAACTAATATTTCTTATATTTCCAAAGGTGCCCCTCTCCTCCCTTATAAAAGGGAACCTCCCCCCTCTCCTCCTCACAATAATTTGAGCCTTCATGCTCGGCCAAACCCTGACCACTTCACATCCCCACTTCCCTAGAATCATTCTAGAGGTTCTGGCCTTCTTCAAAGACCAACCCTACTGCCCTAAGAGGAGGTTAAGAAGAGGCGTGTCAAAAAGAGGTAATATCCATTACCGATCCTTTCCAAATTCATTCTTCTTAAACTTATTCTTCATTAGTTGTTTCATAACGAAGTAATAACATCAGTATCACTCATATACTGATATGTTATTATAATTATGAAACAATCCTATTTCACCATCTATCCATCCTATGGAAAACAAAATCACTGCGGGTGCGTACGTACGGAATA
Source organism: Viscum album (assembly GCA_963277665.1). NCBI lineage: Eukaryota > Viridiplantae > Streptophyta > Magnoliopsida > Santalales > Viscaceae > Viscum > Viscum album. The sequence goes on from OY728126.1 coordinate 1,572,813,612, forward strand.
CCGTCTCCATGCCGTGGTGTAATCTATTTTCCCCCACCACCTTACTTGGATGGGTATAATGGTGTAAATAATTACTATTTATGATTATTGTAATTTTATATTTATTCTGAAATATTATACATACACTCCATTACATTTCCACTATCATGGGAACAATATCATCGCTCGTGCGTACGTACGGAATACCGTCTCCACAATGTGATGTGATTCGTTCTACATGATATTCATTTCATAATGATTATATAAATGAATTGAATGAATAAATATGATGTATAGTACATTAATACCATTATGTAAATTATGTATCTATAACCTAAAGAGAATAATAAGAATTTATTCGATAAAACACGCATAAGAACAAAAAGTTATAAACACCCGAATAACAAGTAGCAATGAAGTATTACTTCTAAGAAGCTAAGAATTTGACCATATATGATATCATAACAATAATTATGATTCTGGAATAAGTCAATAACATTATTTAAATCATTATACATGAGGTTCAGACACTTACGAAGCAAATCGGACCTAAGGTAAGGGAAATATCACACACTCATTTTTATCCGATATTGTTTATACTTTGGTATTTAATGGGGTGTATTTTATCATTCACATCCTTGTTTCCTCAATATGTAATATTATTTCCATACACCTATAATTTTTTAAATGCATTTTTACCCTCTGGTGTGTTCATAGTAAAAGATAAGAAAGGAATATTTTGTCGTTTTTCGTACGAGGTACTTTATGACTTTTCCGACAAAATTACGAGAAGAATGTTTTTTTAACTTTTACGGCATGAATGGATTTTTAAAACATTTTTTCCAAGAATCTTCCTTTACAAATTTTCATGTTTATTTTTAATCAACTTCATTTAGTTTAGAATTGTATGACATGTTAAGAAAGGAAAAGTGTTTTTGAAGTAGAAAGGATAGTTTCTTCAAGAATGGAGTTCAAGTGTTTTATCAAAAAAAATTTCCATCTAAGATAATAAATGGTTCTGTTTCTATCTCTATTATTACATTGATTTGATTATGTTGTGATGGAATTGTTTTTATGAATTTATTTCTCTTATATGAATTGTTTTATGATGTCATGATGTTTCAGATTCCCATTTTTATTACATGTGTTATGCTATGATGTGTGGTTTATGATTTTGTGGCACACATAAGAATGGTATCATTATGAGATGGGTGGGACCTATATCTCCCTCCAATTCATTGGTTAAATATTTTATATATCATGATATAGACATGGCTGGAACGATAGGTTAAACCAGTTCAGTGAAACAGGACTGAAACGAGGAGTGAACTCGGTTCAGAAATGGACATTGTCCACTAAGGTAGTCTTGGAAATGAGTCTTGACTAATAAGAAATGATTCTCTATGATTTTGTGTGTATGCCACAAAGTTTCATGTTTTATGTTATGATTATTGGGATTACATTTCACTACTATTATTTATCCCCTGTTATGAAATTATGATTTCTTTTTCAGTTTAAGATTTCCAAAAGTTATGTTCTTATTTTGTGATTTATATTCCTTTTGTTTACCCTTACTGAGAATTTGAGCTCACCCTTTTGTATGTTTTATTTACCCCGGTCAGGAAGAAGGTTATTAAGTAGGATATGCCAAAAAGGGGCTCTAGATATGATGAAATAAACGAGAGGCAAAGTAGATGCTTTATGAACCAGTTGTTTAAGTTTCCCAGTTTCTAAAGACTCTATACATATACGGTACTTTCATGGTTTTGTTATATGTTGTAATAAGTATACTTCAATTTTGAAGTATTAATAATGTATGTAAAGTATGGGTCGTTATACCACCCATACATTCTATATGTATCATAGGGTAAGAACGTATCCCATCCACACATTCAAATTTGATTTCACAAGAATAGAAATACTGTAAGAATTCAACTTATATATTGTATGTAAAACCATCTTACATCATTTGAAATTAAATAAGAAATGAAAAGTGAAATACTTTTATAATAATCCAAAAAAAGGGTACAGACACTCCATCTCGTGAATCCATTTAATTTTAAGGCATTAAAATATATAATGGATTTAAATAGCTCATTATAGTCTACCCATAAATGCTATTCATCACATTTTCCTAACATGGAAATTTCATTAGCAGGGGAACAAGTCTAGTGTAAAGCCTTAACAAACAGTAACATACCCAATTTTTTATTCCCTTCCTTAGAGGTCCAAACAACCATAAGATGTCTTTGTTTAGTCAAAAAGCACAAGGAACAATGGTCAATTCAAAATAAAACCATTCCTAGTAAAATAAACCATAATTTCACATTTTGGGAAATTGGCCAAAAATGGACAATTAAGGTGGAACTACCCTTGAGAGTAAATACACAGAAATCATCATTTATCAACCCATAAAAATTAGTCAATTAACCATTTTCATCACACTGGGGTCAAATATAAATGAAGGAACCAACCCAATAATGGAGCATTGAATAAGAAGGCTCACGAAATGTTGGAATAAATATGTAACGACCTAAACTCAAATGGATAACAGCTTGACCACCTACCATAGGGACATAATCAATGCCTCACTAAGTATCGATTCCAGATTCAATTTAGTTTGTAGTAAATCTATGTTTTTATCCAAATCCTTTAAAATATGAAAAATTATCTTGTATCTAAATAGTGAAAGAGATGGATAAATTTTATGGGGAAGGAGGAGCATTCAGGGTTAGCCATACCATGGAATATTTAATACCTCTCTCGGATCGAGAATCCATGTGCAGATGGATGATTATCATGAATACAAGAGGATGAGGGGCCTGATTATAAGAGTAGGATATGTGTGGGTTCTATCTACAAGAGAAAGAAGAAAAGTAGAAAAAATAACAAATGAGGGGATAGAGGGAAATTGTTCATTTTACATCAAAAATGGGATCACATGGTTGTTTCCCATGGGTTGGCCTAACCATTCGCACACCATGCATAGGGAACTACCTCACTGGGTAGAAGGCATGAACTCAAGGCACAGTTTCAGTAATTTTGTATAGACCATTCACATGGTCTATGGACCCCCACTATCTTAGTCTCACATCTATGCACCTGGTTAGCATAGTTGAAGAAAAACCTTGTGCCCAAGCATGCTTTCCCGTTTATGGAGCTTCGAGCTCTAGAAGTGAACTGTAATCTTCTGTGACCTCTTTATCATTATGATAATACTTCATCAAAACCATTTATGTTATCTAAAAAGGAAAACTAATTAGTTGTACATTAGATAAAGAGTTGGTTTGTTACAACCTCCCCTCCTTATAGCAGCTCGTCCCCAAATATACCATTTTAGGGTAATGAAGTTGTATTATTAAATTGTTTTTGACCATTGAGATAGTATATTATCTTCCCACTCCCCCATCTCATCCTATTCTAGTCCATTCCATAATAACATCCATACAAGAGGAACAAACCTTCCTTGGAGTGTCATCAGTTCTCTGATCAATAACACCAGCTGGATACTCTTTGAAATGAGAATTCATAACCAAGAAAACCTCATCAGGGTGGAAGAAGTGAGATGGGCCTAGAAAATATCAGAAAAGGTGAGATACATGAAATACATTATGAATAAACCAGTATCATCAAATAATTGCTGACTGGTAAGACACTTTTCTATTCCACTTCACAACCTTGAAGGTCCCCATGAATCATGGTGAAATCTTACAATTCTTTCGAACATGTCTATCCCCCATAAATGGAGATAAATTCATGAAAACCTAGTCTCGGACCTCAAAGTCAATGGGTTGTCTATGTATGTTGGAATAGGACATCTGTATATACTGAGCTATCAATATATGCTTCCTGATTAGCTGGACCTACATTGAAGTCCCTTGCACAAGATGAGACCCAAGCACTAATTATTCCCCTACATCCAACCAACATAGATTTGAGTGATCAGGCCTACCATACAAGGATTAATATGGAGACATCTTGATGGTATCCTTAATGAAATTCATCTATGCAAACTAAACAAGAGGAAATTGTTCTCTCAGGAACCCCCAATGTAAAGAACACACTGATAGAGCATAAACTCAAGAACTGTAATTGAATGCTCCAACAACCCATTATTCTGAGGGTGATATTCCATTCTCAAAAGTACATATGTACCCTAGACCTTATTCAAACCCTTCCGAATGTGTGATGTGAAATGAGCTTCGCTATCATAAAAAATAGAACATGTTGATCCATGAAGATGTACCACCTCCATGATGTACAAGATTCCCTTATATTCTAATGAAAAGGTCTCTGGCATAGGTAATAAGTAGGAAAACATTGTTATATGTTCAAAGACAAACCATCCTACATCATTTTCAAGAGGATATTTGGATAGAAAAGTCATAAAATACAATAAAACATCATCCCATTTCCTATCCAGAATTGATAATAGCTGATGAATCCCTAATGGACACTAATGATACATTTTCATATACTGATAGGTGGAGAATCGCATAATGAGACTAGTTATCTGACATTTAATGATGGGACACCAATATTGATGCCATAGACCTCCATAAATTTTCATGACGCTAAGGTGAACTTCCCATTCTGAGGAATAGAAATACCTCATCAGCTCCTCTATGATGTCTTTTGGGATACATATACTTCCATATAATATAATTTTATAATCCCCATAAACTGTCCAACCATAATATGTATCTTCATATCAAACACTTTTCCATAGGACAAGGCATTCATGATAGATACCTGTCTCGACCATAATCAAATCGCCTGATAGCCATCATCTCATCAGTAGATTGAGAATGAGAAAAACACTATAGAGAAGTGTAACAGGATGAGCAATTCATTGATATGATCATTCCATGCTGTAGATTCATAAACATTGTAGCTCTGTCAGCCCTCAAAGTCTGGGGAAGGAGATAGTCAAATAAGACAGCTCAGAAGTCTACTGAAACCATCTTCCAATGTTGGCCTTCATGGTTGACAAAATTCCACCACCTATGATAGATTTGAATTAAAATTAAGTATCTATATTGACACTTCACATGGGAGGTGTATCTATGTGATCTATGAAATAAATTATCATCTCAATGCAAGACTCTATACTGAGTATTCCTCTATACATCGAGAATGTTGATGGATGTTGAAACTGAATCTCATGAGTTAACTCCTCCATGATGGGTGGAAGGTCAAAATCCACCATTCATATTCATCATCATACCCATGAATCCCTCTCTAAACTAGGTGTCAGCCCCCAATATTGGTATAGGAGGAGGAGCTGCAGGTTGATCAACAAGAAGAAGAATCGACGACTCTAGGACCGCAGATTTTTGGACATGATCGAAACCACCTTAAAAAAGAATGACTCAAGGACATCATGGTGGTATAATAAAAAGAAAAAAAATGATTCTATCAGAAGGGATTTATTCACTTTTAGGGATTTCATTGAATAAACTTGGACCAGTACTACATCCTTTCTATAATAGAAAACATGTATCTCTGCCTACTTCAAAATCTAGGACTACCCATTAGAATAGACCATAATAGGACATAAGAATTAATGAACACCCATTATCCATTACTAAGGTCATGTTTTGGTAAATTCCTATGGTAGGAATGTGTAAAATTGTTTTTCTCAAGTCATAAGGCATTTTAGATTGTCGAATCCATTGATATGTCATTTTACTTTCCATAAAGTCCCTTATAACTTATGTGTCAAATGATGAAACTCACATGGATGTCAGTTTGATTTTAATTGTATTTATCTATGTAATTATATCATTCCACAAATGGTTAAGATAGTTGGAATTCAATTTTATAATCTATAAGGTCTCACACACCTTATAAATCAAATAGCAGCACCCACTAAACTCACACCATAGAATGATCAAAATCTCATAGAAAGGAGTCAACACAATTTAATATATGTATCAAGGAACAATATTTTTCAACATTTAATTGTTGTCGAAAATTTAGACATGTCATGGAGAAATAAATTACTTATTCATGTTTTTCATATCATTATTTCACGTAAAAAAAATTACCCTCATTTCATTGGGTTGAGCAATGAAATCACAATTCCAACATCATCAAAAAATGAAAAAACATGTGAAGCACCCAATAATGAAAGGATATCAACAGATATATTAGAATCAATATTATCAATTATTTAAGCAACATGGTCTTTACCCCATACATGGGTTCATAACACCCAATCATGGCTTGTGACAAGACCTATGCATTCTCGATCTCTAATATAATATTTTCAAATAGTAAGACATGAAAGGAAACCTGCCTCTGATGCCACCTTGTGATGTCATAAACATGGCTTCCATGTAACCCATGCCCCGATTTTGGTTGGAAACATTACCCTTGGTGTGTCTCCACTTATTCCTGGGGCTGCAGACTAGATGCAGGGTTGTGGAGGTAAATAAATGGGAATTCTATGCCCCAATGTCAAAGTACACACCAGATGTAACAAAAACACACAATAGTAGAAACATAAACATATAGGTAGATAAGGAAAATAGAAAAATGATGAACAATATAACAAAATCTCAATGGAAGTGTTTGATATAGATATGCATGCATGGATTATATTACAAAATTGGTATAGAAAACTTGAAGTAGACTTACTAATATAGAAGTAAAAAATATACAAAATACAAAAAGCTTCTCTATAGCATATCAACCCTAAGCCCGATTCTCATCTCATATTCCCCATCTAAGAAAAAGAGTCAACATACTAAAGAGGGGTGATTTACCCTATACATAACTGTAGGCAAATAGTCTTCTTGAGTGACAAAGGTGGCTTGAGTAATGTGTGAGATAAATCCCAGTAGCCCACCACCAATGATGTCTATCTATATTCTGAGTGGTGCTCATATGCAATCATTGTGCAGATAACAATAATAATATAATGCAATATTGAATAAACAATTTACCTCCAGTTTAGGTTCCCAAAGGAATCCTGGTGGGTCTACCTACTTCATCTCAATGATGTCATGTCTAAAAAATTCACTAGGCACACACACACAAACACAAAGATATATATATGATATCACCGGAATGAGTTAAGAATTTCTCTCTTCCATACACACACACACACACAAATATATATATATATATATATACAATAGCTAAAAGGGTTTAAGAATTCCTCCCATTCAAATAATGTACTGGCTTTAGGTAAGAATTCCTCCTATCCATAAACGATACTAGAATGTGGTAAGAATGGCTCTAATTTATATTGAGTTTATAATCATCATAAGGTATGGATACCTCCCACCCATATATACACAAGTCTTAGAAATGGAATGGTGAAAGCATTCTTCCAACCCATACATTTTTTTATTGGCATGGGGTATAAACACATCCCATCCCAACAGAAAAATTGTAAGTCACAATCATAGCAATTTCATAATAATTAAAATTATATAATCTAAGGAAAACCATCCTACATTACTTCAAATTTAAAAAGCAACCAAAATTGAAATGCATTTATAGTAATCCCAAACCAAGGTAAATTCCATGCCATCCCTAATATACCTTTCTTTTTAAGTAATTTCATATTAAAATGGTTCATGATATCTCATCATTGCCATCCCATACATTTTAACCATCACATTTTTCCTAAAATGAAAAATTCATTATCAAGGGAACAAGCATATGATAACGCCTTATCAAATATTGTCATACCCATTTTTGAAATTCTCTAACTAAGTGGAAAAAACACCCATGGGGTTCCTTTCGATAATCAAAAAACACATGGATCAATGGTCAATTCAAATTAAAACCATGATGGAGAATATAAAACATAATTGGAAATTTTGGGTAATTGGCATAAAATTTCTTATTTTGGTGGAACACACCTTATGAGTCCATTTTAAGATTAGGTTATCTATAAACCCATAAAAATGATTTATTTAACATATGTAATCACACTAGGGTAAAATATACATCAAAGAATAAAAAAATGGAGCTCAGTAAAGGCTGGCACATGAAACAATAAAATAAATATGAAACGACCAAAACTCCAATGGAAAACTATGTAACCACTGGCCATAGGGTTGTAAAAGATGCCTCAATGAGTATCGACCTCAGATTCAGAGAATGTTGGAGTAGATATGTGTTTCCATACAATGCCATAATAATAGAATGAATGATCATGTATCTTAATAGTGCATATAATGGAGAAATGTATATATAGAGGAAGGAGGTGCACTTGGGGTTATCCTTCCCTTGGCCTATACAACGCTTCTCCTGGATCAATAATCGGCCTTTGGGTGTAGGATTTTCATGAAACAAAGAGGAAAATGGGTTTTAGAATAAAATATGGGGATTATTTGGTTCTTACCATATGAAGGTGATGAATAGATGGGAAAATAACTTATGTAGGGAGAGGGGGAAATGATCATTTTGCATAAAAAATGGGCACACACTATTACTGTGCATGGTTTTGTCAAAAGGTGTTCACATAGTGCCTCAATCACTGACTCACTGGGAAAACTGAATGACCTTTGAGCACAATTTTGAAAACCATTCCTAGACCATGTATATGGGATCATGACCCCTACTACTGTAGCCACACGACATTGCATCTTGGTCGCACGGTTGTAGAAAAACTATGCTACCCAACTTCATTCCACTTTTCAGTGCTCCATGCCCTGGAAGATCTCTAGATGCTCCCATTACCTCTTTATCTTAATGAATGGACTTCATTAGGACCATTTAATTTATCTCGAAAGAAAAAATAATTGTGCAAAACATGGATTAATAATCCGGTCATTGCGATATGTGCCATTGAAAATTGTTTGAGATCATCAAAGATAGTGACTCCCCAATACACTGCCATCTTGGTAATGAAAATAAGGTAGACAATTATCGATGTATAAAGGATCCTACATCATTATCAATGATGATAATTTAGAAGGATCAATATTTTTTGTACTTAAAATGATTGTAAATGGGAATCATTTAGGGATGAAATCACCAATCCTTTCTCAAATTATTACACAACCATCCCATATGAGAAAATGAAATTTTCTCAAAAAATGATGTGAAAATTATGAAAATGGTGGAATCCATCTATAATGGGAAATCCTACAAGGTCATGGTTAGTGAGGATGAATGAATATTAATTGGGTCATGGCTATTGGGACCATACAATCGACAGATAAAGAATGAGCTTCCGAATGATTCACATGGATCGTCCTTCTATATTCACCAAGGTAGAATGAAGATGTATTGAGGTCATTGAGATATCATCTAGTGGGAAAAAATATAAAAGTAAATTTTTGAATTTTCATAAAATTACCTAGTATTATAGACAATGACGTTTGAATGGAAATTTTTTAAATGGATTATGAAACCATTACCCATACCACCTTGGAAATTGGAAAACATCACCATGAAATTTTCTACTAGACATCAAAAGACGTCTCGAGGAAACAGTGCTATATGGGTTATTGTTGATCGTATTACAATGAAAAATCAATTTATCACAATTGGAGAAGACATATACAGGGATAAATTTTCAAATATATACATCAATGATGTGGTAATACTGCATGGAGTACCAATATCTATTGTATTTGACCAAGATCTAAGATTCATGTCCATGTTCTGTAAAAGAATCTAACATGCTCTGTACAATAATATGAATTTTTTTACTACCTATCAACCTCAAGATTATGGCCACTCTAAGAATAATATAAATAAATATAAAGAAAATGTTTAAAAAAGTTATATGGACATCAAAGGATGATGGGACCAACATCTTCCATTGGTTGAATTATACAACAATAATAGTCTCCACTCGGGCATCCAAATGGACTCATATGAATACTTTTTTTAGGAAAAGGTGCAAAACACTAACATCCTATGTTGAAGATGGTGAATGTAAGCCTCTAGGACCTGAAATAGTCTAATAAATGGTGGAGAATGTGATAACTATTCACCCACACATCAAGGCAGCCCAAAGTCGACAAAAGAGTTGTGCATAAAATCATCGATGTTCCCTAGAGTTTATGTTTGGAGACATGGTATTCCTCAGAATATCTCCATTGAAGAGGAATATGAGATTTTTAAGGAAAGGGAAGCTAAGTCCAAGGTACATCATACCCTTCGTGATATTGGTTCATGATAGAGTTATGACCAATAAACTATCACTTCCACAAACCATGCTTCAACTACATTATTTATTCCATGTGTCCTTATTAAAGAAGTACTTATTGTATACTTCACATATACCAATGATAGAGGTGGTATAGTTGGATAATGATCTTTCATACAAGGAGTAGCCAGTCAAGATCTTGGTTTTAAATAGAATGGTCTAACAGAAAAATTACTCATGTGGTAAAAGCACTATGTCTGAAGCCCAATAATGAAGATGAATCATGGGAACCAGAGGATGCTTTGAAGGAAATGTACCCACACCTATTTTCGACATAGTCTGTAAAAGCAATTTCGAGGGTGAAATTTCATAAGCAGGGATGACTTTAATGATGCAACATATTATAAATAAAAATTCTCTTCTTATAATTATTTCATATATTAAAAATCCATAATATAACACATTAAAATATTTATAAATGAAGAATTATTGAAATAAGATGCATTTATAGAAGTTATGGAACATATACCGATGGAAATGTAACTTGATATTTAGAATAGTAATGTGACACTAATGAATATTAAATTTTACATTGTAATAGTAACCTCACTTATAAATTTATAAATAAAATATAATCATCTTATAAATGGTAATATGACATAATCATATCATATTATAAATAATTTAGAGTTTTAAAAACTATTAATCAAGGGTGGGAAATTTTATAGTTTATAAATATTTAATTGTATTTTTAATTAAATTAATAAGTTAACATATAACTAATTTCCCGAAAATATATTAACAATTAAATATTTAATATTTTTATAGTTATTAGTTTATTTTATTATATAGTAATTAGTTTTTCAATGTGTTAGAATTTTTTTTTAAAAATTTACAATTCTCAAAGAAATGATGATTTTAAATTAAAATCTACTTTTATATATTTAGAAAATTGTTTTCATAAAATGGTGTTAATTTTTGAATTCATGACATTGAAAATCAGTCAGGGTGATTTTTTGGGATTTTTCTAAAATACTTGAATTTTTGGTGAATAGTGAAATACGTTAATTTATAGTATTTGTTAATAAATGAATTCATGAGTGATTTGTGGGTCATGGGTGATGTAAGTGACTATTTTTTCATACTCAAAGATCAATTTAGTTTGTTTAGTCTAATGAAACTACTATTTCTTATCTTGAAAAAAAAATTTGTGTAAAATGATTATAAAACACCCCACCTCCACCACTATAAATAACACCCCTCACAACCAATTCTCCTCACACATATCATGACTTGAACAATTTCTATATTTTTCCCAATACTCTTCCCAAATGTATCTCCCCACTTCTAAGAGATTTTATATTAAAAAGAAACAAAAACCAATCCTCTAAGGAATATCTCAAGAAGAAAGAATCAAGAGGTAAAACCCTATTCAATTTTCATTCAATTACTTTTTTAGGTTATTTTATTTTCTTATCGTCTGCTCACATAAACATGCACAAGTGGAAAGAAATATTCAGTTTATTATGTATAATATAATTTTATCTTGTTGATGGCCTAATTATTCATCAATTCTCTTCTTTTATTTATTTTATTTTATTAATGAAAAAATCATCCACAAGGTGTCGTTTTAACACCTACATGGATGATGTACATTCATCACTCAATTACAACTTCAAGGCTGGTCATGAAAATATTTTTATTATTGAATAAGATTATAATATATTTATTATATATTAATAAATGTTTTCGAATCATTTTTTATAGATAATACAAATTTATAAAATAAAATGAGTTGTAATCAAAAAATGAAAAATTAATCTACCTTATTATCATTGATTATTTGTCTAATAAATCTACAGATATTGTACAAAAAAATTATATTAATATTATATAAGTTCATTAATAACATATAATTTCAGTTATGGAAAAATTTCATCATTCTACAGGATTTTCCATACACATATACAAGTATAACGATCATGAAAAACAAGGAAACAAACGGTCTCGAATGATGAAAATGAATTTAATAAACCATAAAATGGAACATTAAAATACTTAATAAAATTATTGAAAATGAAATAAATGAATAAAATATCATAAATTAAATAATTATTGTTTTTAATTCTATAATTTACTACATTAAGATAATGTGCAGAGTCATTTAAAACACAAGGTAATGGATTATACTTGACCCTCTATTATTCCTCTGAGTTACTCCTATCATTTTACCCAAATGAAATTATCATTAACATTATTCTGAAAATTATAAATTAAATTTATATGTTACAAAATCATGTATCATGATCCATTCATCCTTCTATTTCCGGGATATAGATGTTTTTAAAAGTTCCCTACTCAATTCATCCCAATATGAATGCACGATTTAAGGGAACATCCAGGATTCTTACTCATTTTCATTTGCGCTACAAAATATATTTTATGCCCCCATTATTTTTCTGAAAGAACTATATTAATCATGAAAAATACCTTTGTAAAATTCTGGTTTAAAAAAAAAATATTATCTTTTTTTGTTTAATGATTCTTGAATGTTTTCACATAAACCGTACTAAAATGTTTTTTTTCATAAATTTTATTGAATATTCTTTTCACTTTAGTATGACTTCACTTATCATGATATATTCCTATATTTCTTTTTGAATTTCTAAATTTTAATTAATTAATTTTTTCATGGACACATTTATTATACGACCAGTTTTTATGCTTTTGACATGATTATGATACCCTTTTCAGATCATAGTTAACCCTAATGTTTATGTTTGAATAAATTTTTATGATTATTTATATGGAATGAATATTATTGAACATGTTATGATAGGTGAAATTAGATGGTGATAAAAATAATTTGGTAATTTTTATTCTCATGAGACGGTATGGGCAATGTTCTTAGTAGTTAACCTTGAATCATGCTTCAAGTGCAAGGGGTATTGATGGTTAGCCTTGAATCATTATCCTCTAGGTGAAATGAACCATGAATTGTGATCCCCTATGTACAATAATCCTTGAATCATTTTAATGTCTTGTTTTATGTTTCTCATACATTTCTATGAGTCCAAGATTATATGATCCCATGTTTAATATGTTATTAATATTTATTCTTAAACATGTACCATTTATTTATATATATTTTTGTTATTATTTATAATCCATATGTTAGAATAAATTTTCATTTTTATTCCCTTATTGGGATTTTTAGCTCAACCATTTTTTCATGTTATTCACATGTTATCCAATTTAGATGTAAGGGATAAAAGGAAGATTTTAAATTTTAATGGATGGAAAATAATGAAATGTTATTTTAAGTCTCATCATTTTATATTTTTATACCCAGTCTTCTGATACACCAGAAATTACAATCTTTGGTTTAAAATTTTATGATTAATTATTCCTAAAATCATGTAATGATATGTGTAAATGCATATGTTCTCTATACACATTATAAAAAATACTTAAATAATATAAATATACCATACTGTGATTTTATAAAATAGAATTGAATGATAAGGGGATATATCTGAGGTATTTTAATCTATTATATATTCATCTTAATGCAACATCATATTAGTTAAAAAAATTATTTTTAAGAAACCCTTAATGGGTTTACATCATAATAAAAAGGCACCATAATGAACTTATATGGGTTGATTCATCTCTATCTCATTATAAAAATGCCCCAACTAAAATAATTATGTCTAGTTGAGTATTTAATAATTTTTCCTTATGAGTATATTGGGACAAAATTATTACTTATTACTTTTCTATTCTTTTTTATTATGAAATCAAAAACACTTTCACAAAATAATATTTACTATCCTATTATGTCCAAGGTATTTAATAAGTTTTTTTTGAAAACCGTAATGTTTTTCATACATTGAATATCTTATAAATTATTACTAAAATAAACTTTAATATATTCATTAAGTTTACCATGTTGAGTATGATTTCGATAAACATCAGAGTCACATTTAACAGATCAAGTCTTATACATTCTGTCCTGTCTATCATACAATAAAATTCTTAAAAATCAGACAGACAATGGTGTTGATAATTTCAGATTTGTGTTAATAAGGATTATCGTATTATATTTATTAATATAGTCCCCTATAATTAATATGATTATAATAGGAATAAAAATGATCAATTTTTATTTTCCAAAAAACATTTAACAATGTGATGGTGTTTACCAATACGAAGTTATACATCCAGTTACCCCAGGTTCTCATTAGCTATCGAGTTCTAGTTGATTGATGTCTTTGAAACAATATCAGATAAAATGACCATTTGAATTTATACTATAAATCCCATGTCAATTAAAGTGTTTTGATATGGCCTATTATATTCTATCTAGAATATTTTGAAGAATACCCAATGTCAACATCTCATTCTAACTCATTTTATGTCAATAGAGGGTATTCATCTTAAGTAAATCTTGTTAGGTTGTCTCCATAATTTTTTTTAATTTATCCCACATTAGATCATTTTAATTATCTAGGGATTATTCAGATAGGAAGACATAGAATATAATCAATCAAAGCAAGGGCTACCAAGTCTAAGTTTATAGAGAATCAGAGAATCATATCGAGGGATTCTGAGGAGAGGACGACAGATCTACTCTGATCATCGTATTTAGGGAATTCCTTGGTAATGAAATATAGACATTTCTATTTGTTTAAAATAGTGTATACCATTATTCTATGTTATCTGATTCTTTTCTCTTATGGTTAAATGAGTTATATTTTTAATATCTAGAAATCCACTCTTTCTATTGTATTTAATTATATTACTTATTGTTTACATGTTTTTATTCTAATGATCATTTAATATGAAGTAAATACTTTTATTCATCATTTTATTCGTAATTTTTATTAGTATTAGTCTATGTATTATAATGACAAAAAATTTTAAATAAGTGTATCCTTCATGATTATGATTTTTTACTCTAATAATTATAATTAATAGTGATTATGCTTTCAACGCAAATTTAATAGTACCGAAGCCACGTTCGAATTCTATGAATTTTTTAATCATTATATGCATGAGTCTAATAAATATATCTAAATAGTAATTAGGGTTTTTTAGTTTAATTTTATTTAATAATTATTTTAAATAAAATTCATCCCATATTGTATGTATTTCCATTATAAGAAAATTCTTATTATCTTATAATAAATATTATAGACATACTAATCAAAAACATTCGTGTCATACTAGGTTTCTACATTTATATATTATGATGTTTGTAATTCATTACCTGTAGAATGTTATTTAATGTTTTTTGATATAAATATTTTATCTCTAATATGTTTTGGAAATGATTTTTTGTATTTGTTTTTAAATATGATGTAATGAATATCAGATCCACAAGTGATCTGAATCCTAATTGAACAAAATTCATTTATGGTTTTTCATATGTATAATTGATGGGTAGGATAAAGGAATTTGTAGTCAACACAATAGTTTAAAAGTTGGTAAATTTTAATGATGATTTTAAAATTATTAATGAGAAAGTTAATTGTCACAACCCCCTCCCACCAATGATGCCCCTCCTGAGCTGGCAATGATGAAAGGGAGATAATGACCCTCGAGTCCCGCCTCAAGTAGGAACCGGGGAGGTGACTAACACCAAGGGTATGAGTTTTGACAAATATGGTAGGCATTACCCTTTTTATTATTTAGGATCGCGAAATAGGACAAGTCAACAACCAAAAGGAAAAAAGAACAAGTCCATAAAAATAAACCCAAACCAAGCCCACATGCATGTTTAAATAATTTTTATCAAGGTCAAAGTACAATAAAGATCAAAGTATAATACCGAAAGAAAACAAGAGAACAACAACTGCAACAACTCCAACTGTCTGACTAGTAGGGTCCCGCACGGCCCTGGTAGTCCTCCTGGAAACTTGAAAGTAAACGTATGGTGAGCATACAAGTATACTCAGTAGGGAAACCTAAATCTCTCGTGCACATGTGGGGAGACATCCTAATGTCCTGTGAGAACAACAGAAGAAACCTAGCAAGGAATTCTATCCACCCAACCTCACTAGCCACACTCACCAAAACACAAGAACAATAGGTATTAGTATATAAGAAACAAGAGTACTGGGTACTCCACACCATTTCCCTTTGGTTAGCAGCTCTACCTAACGGCGAACATCCTGACGCTGCCAAACCCTCCCCACCCACACACAACTGGGCCTCAAAACCACGTATACCGCCCGCACACACCTGGGCCTCACAACCACGTATACCTCCCGCACACACCTGGGACTCACAACCACGAATCCCGCCCGCACACACCTGGGCCTCACAACCATGTATTCTGCCCGCACACACGTGAGCCTCACAACCACGTATCTCGCCCGCACACACCTGGGACTCACAACCATGTATCCCGCCCGCACACACCTTGGCCTCATCCCGATGATTCTTGAGAAATAGTAGAACCTGCCTGATGATTCCTGGGCTAAAGCCGCCCCAATCGAATCCTACCCGAAGATTCTTAGGTGTAAGGTCACCTCATGCCATCATAGCCTAGGGGAGAAGGAGCAGGAAGGAACTAGTAACTAAGGGAAAAACACCCTCTCCCATGAAATGGGAGTGTTCGGCACTAAGTGCTCTACATTGGTGGGGTGCGATAAAACACAAAAGATACAGATATACATATATGTATACAAAACACACATCCCATCCTATGGCTTCTAAGCAGAGAAACTGAGCACGTGCCTCGGCACTGCTACTACGATGCATGCATACAACAAACAACCCCAACCCCATTTAGGTTTTCACGTTCAGCAGAATTAGTTTATTTAGTTCCTTAACTACTGGGCAACTATCCACAACCAACCACATCAATCGTTCATAAACATATCCATGCCATCCATAAATCAAGTTAGGAAAACAAAAGCAACACAACCAAGCCCTTTTTATCAACCATCCAACCCCATTGATTATTAATTTTGTTCCGTTACCAAGCCCCACCATTCACTAACTCTTACACTTTTATTTATTATTCACAACCCATAGTCTGTTCACATTTAAACCCATCCCTGCAGCCCCGCTGCCAACTGCCATAACCACAACCGCACTGAAACCCGTACATCAATACCCCTTTAATACCACTTATCGCAGCCCTGCTGCCCGTCACCAACATAACATTTACACCAACACACAACCAAGCCTACCGAAGCCCCGCTGCTCACCTTATCCACAACAACCAACAAAACACCCCCATCACATGCCACGTATCCAAACCAACACCCACATGTTCATTATTCCATTTTTTTAACCGGGGTGATCACACAAGGGTTCCAGATTTTAAACAGCCAACATTACGTGATTAACGAAATTCTACATTCCACAAAGTTCCATCCACAAAAACGGTCTAGAAAGATAGGGAAACCTTTAATTGTGCAAGCAAAGGCCCCCAATGACTGTGATTTTCAGTATGCATAAGCTCATTCAATTCACAACATAATATCACAGGATATAAATAATTTAACTGAATTCACAAACTTCCCATCCCCTTTATATAATCCAGTTACTATCTTTAATAAACTTGTTCAAATTTGTTCCACGTAAACAAGAGGACACCCACCCCGTATGATGCACAAACTGGAGGGACGAAGGTAAGATCTCTACCTCAACAGGTTCTGATCACAGCGCTCCCACGGATCAACTTTGGAAGAAGTCCGTTGGCGTCCATCACTTCCGTCGGGTCCCGGCAAAACCTCATACGGTGGTAGTCAAGAAGGAAAGGCCGATGGAAAGAAAGCGGAACCAGTCCTGGAAGTTCCGCCTCGTCGTTAAGATCTCATGGCCGCTGACAGATCGTAAATCGGAGCTCAGACGAAGAAGTTATGGAAGAAAAGGAGCCTTCGAGTCTCTTGGGAGAGCCCTGCTCAGAGGAAAGGGGAGGAGAGGAGTGAGTTGAAAGGAGGAGGGGACCCCTCCTTTTATAGGCAAGAAAAGTAAAAGTACACAGCGTGTACGTTATGGTACACGGCGTGTACTTTATGGTACACGGCGTGTACTTTATGGTACATGGCGTGTACTCGGTTATTTTACACGGTCTCCACGCGGCTTCCAACACGGCTCCACGACCGTTGATTGGTCAACACACGGTATGAGGGTAACGCATAAGCAGGGAAAGACTACACGACGTGTAGTTTAGACACACGAAGTGTACTCATTTATTGCACACGACAAGGACACGGCTCCAACACGGTACACGACCGTTGACTGGTAACGCGTACGCGGGGAAGGACTACATGACGTGTAGTTAAAGCACACGGTGTGTACTCAAACTACACGGCATGTAGTTTCAATATTCTGGAAAGTGTGGGAAAAGTCCATTTTACCCTCCAGAACACTTCGTGAAATTCTTTTCGACATAGGAATGGGCCGGAGAGGTCTGGGCCATTACATCAGATACCTCTTAAAACATTCTTGTCCCTGAGAATTCAAAACCAACCAAGAGGAATTCCAACAAGATACCTCTTAGGGTTCTCATTATAACAGGAAACCAACCAACAACCCTAATCATATGTGTTAGGAATTCATTCTCCTATGTCGAGATATTATCCGCTTTAGGCGGCATTGACATTCCTTCATGGGTTTAATCGCATCCTCATTAATTCATCTCGATTAAGAATTGGGTCTTACCACTTTCATACATTAGGATTTTTCAACTCGTACTACCCCCAACACCACACAACCAACACACTACCAGAACATGGAGTTTTGGGAAATTCCTTCTCCTATGTCGAGATATTATACGCTTTATGCGGCACTAACTCGCCCGCATGGGTTTAATCACATCATCATTAATGCTTCTAGATTAAGGGTCTGGTTTTTCCCTTTCCCCACACATCTAGACATGTTACACATTACCAGGGAACAAGGAAACAAAAGGTATCACAACCAACAATCCAAGCATTCCATAAATCAAAGGTACAAAGTACAACATCAATCACAAAGCTCATAAGAACAAGGGAAAAACACAAGTCAAAACAACTTCGGGTACTGAGCGTGCATCTGGGTCTCCCGCTCCCAAGTGCTCTTCTCGAGGACACCATGCCCCCAAAACACACGAACCAAGGGAATGGTTCGTCCACGGAGCACCTTCTCTTTACGATCCTCAATCCCGACTGGTTGTTCCTCGAAGTTCAGGTCGTCTACCATATCTAACTCTCCCCAGTCGATAACATGGGAGTCTTCGTTCAAGTACCGATGAAGCTGGGAGATGTGAAAGATGTCGTGAACCTTCCCTAACTGAGGTGGCTGGGCCAGCTGATATGCCACCTCGACGACCTGCCTCAGCACCTCAAAAGGTCTAATGAACCTAGATGAGAGCTTTCTCTCTTTCCCAAACCTCCACTGCCCCAGTCAAGGGGAATCCTTCAAGAACACATGATCTCCCACCTCGAAGTACAAGGGACTCCTCTGATGATTAGCATAAGACTTCTGTCAGTCCTGAGCCGCTTTCATCCTCTCACATACAAGATGGACTTTCTCTGTGGTGCTCTGCACTACCTCTCGCCCAAGAGCACCTGTCTCACCAACCTATGCCCAACAAATGGATGAACGTCATGGCCTTCCATACAAAGCCTCATACGGTGCCATGATAATAGTAGAGTGGAAGCTGTTTTAGTAGGAAAACTCTACTGAAGGAAAGTTTCATACCCATGATCCTTCGAAATCCAGAACGCATGCTCGCAGCATGTCCTCCAATGTCTGGATAGTCCGATCCATCTTCCCATCGGTATGGGGGTGGAAAGTAGTGTTAAGGCGTAGCTGGGTGCCAAAAGCATGCTGTAACCCCCTCCAGACTCGTGAGGTAAACCGAGTATCCCGATTTGAGATGATAGTCTTTGGGACTCCATGAAAACGCACCACCTCGTCTATGTACCTCTGTGCTAAGTTACTCACTGGGCCTGACTCCTTAATTGCTAACAAGTGAGCGGATTTCGTCAGCCGATCCACCACTACCCAGATAGCATCATAACCACCATGATCCCTGGGTAGTCCTGTGACAGAGTCCATTGATATGTCATCCCACTTACACTCAGGGACATCTAAAGGATACAACAAACCACTGGGAACACATTGTTCAGCCTTCACTTGCTGACACACTAGGAATTTTGCCACAAACTCTGCCACTGCCCGTTTCACCCCGGGCCACCAAAACTGTTCCCTCATGCCTCGGTACATTTTTGAAACTCCTGGATGTACTTCCAAGGATGATCTATGGAAGTCATGGAGAACTCCCTCACGCATTGCCTCCGGAACAAAAAACCTTCCATGGAAAAGCATCCGATGTTGGATGTCCTCTGACCATCCCTCTGGAGCGTTCCCCTGATAGACACGATCCCGCATCACTTCCACCTCGGTGTCCCCCCACTGAGACTCTTCCACCTGCTGCAACAAGGAGGACTGCACCGTCATCTGAAACAGACATCCTCTAACACCTTCTACCCTGGAATCCAAGTGCAATGAATCCAACTCTCCCATCGCCTTCCAAGCATTAGTGGACTCCGAAACCACTTCCTGATGTGACTTCCTGCTCAGGGAATCAGCCACAACGTTACCCTTACCTTCAGTGAAAGAGATATCAAAGTCATAGTCTTGTAGAAACTCGACCCATCTCCACTGCCGTAAGATCAGATCACACTGGGAGAATATATTACGCAGGCTCTTGTGATCTGAGAAGACCAAAAAGTGCTCCCCAAAAAGGTAATGTTTCCACAACTTCAGTGCGAACACTACTGCTACAAGCTCTAGGTCATGAGTGGCATAGTTACACTCATGAGGGAGTAACTCCCTAGACCCATAACAGATCACTCCTTCTTCTGCATCATCATGCACCACAGACCAAGGCCAGATGAATCACAAAACACCTCATAAAACAACCCTTCCTCTGGCAACCTGAGTATGGGAGCACTGACCAACTTCTCCTTCAGGTAGTCGAAAGCTTTCTGGCACTGCTCGCTCCATAGGAAGACCTAGTTCTTTCTCGTCAAAGCTTTCAATGGAGAAGCAACTCGAGAGAAGTCCGAAATGAACCTCTTATAGTAACCTGCTAACCCCAGGAAACTATGATCAATTTCCACGCTCTTGTGTGATTCCCAAGAAACAATTGCCTCCACCTTCGACAGGTCTACAAACACTCCATTTTGAGACACTATGTGGCCAAGGAAGTGTAGTTCTTGCATCAAGAACTTACACTTCGAAAAATTCCCGTAAAGCTGGTGGTGTCGAGGGAATTCCAGGACTGCCCTGAGATGCTCAACGTGCTCCTCCTCTGACCTTGAGTAGATCAGGATGTCATAGATAAACACAACGACGAACCGGTTCAGAAACTCTCATAAGACAAAGTTCATAAGTCCTATGAACACAACCGGTGCATTCGTAACTCCAAACGGCATCACTAAAAACTCAAAGTGCACATACCTGAACCCGAAAGCCGTCTTCGATATGTCACTGACTTCTACCCTCAGCTGATGATATCCAGATTGTAGATCAATCTTGGAAAAGAAAACTGCTCCCCTCAGTTGGTCTAAGAGATCATTTATCCTTGGAAGGGGGTAGCGGTTCTTGAATTTTACCTGGTTCAACCTTCGGTAGTTTATGCATAGCCTGAGACCACCATCTTTCTTCTTCACGAACAAAAATAGAGCACCCCAAGGCGATACGCTGGTTCGAACAAAACCTTTCTCCATCAGATCATCAATCTGAATCCACAACTCCCGCAACTCCGAAGGTGCCATCTAATATGGGGCCATCAAAATCGGACGGGCACCATGCTGTAAGTCTATCCCGAACTCAACGTCACGTCGGGGGGGGGGGGGAGTCACAACCTCCCATGGAAAAACATCAAGGAACTCCCGAACAACCTCCGGGACATCCATAAACTCTGTATCAGCTGGAACCACTGATAGCCCACCTAACAAGGAAAGGAGAGGCTCCACACGCCGGCTTCGCACCTAATAGCTCCTCTTTCCAGCAAAAGCTACACGTTTCCCATCCATGTCGGAGAACACGACTCTTCTCCGGAATCAGTCAATAACGGCACTAACAGAAAAAAACAGTCCATGCCTAGGATGTCATCGTATGGCTGCATCTGTAATAGAAGAAGGTCCCCACAAGATCGATATGGTCCCAACGTCAGCCCACATCCCCGGGAAACACAATATACGTTGGTCTGGCCTCCAACTGATGTACTCAGTACCAGTGGTACAGAAAATCTCTCTATGTCTAGTCCCAAAGCATGGGATAGAATAGGTGCAACAATGGAGTGCGAAGCTCCTGAATCAAACAAAGAATCAACCATAGTTGAACTAACAAATCGTACCTCGCACCACCTTCGGTCCTGCAGGATCTGTCAACTCTGTTGCGTGAAACTGTCCACGCCCAGCTCCTCTGCCTCTCTGATGTCGTCCACCTCCCCGACCACGCCCTGGTCGAGGTCCCTGAGGAGCACCATGAGGTCGGCCTCCTCCCGCAATGTCTGCCCTCGGAGGAGCATGGTCCTGCTGCGGCTGGAAGGGCCTCACTGGCAACTGGTGCTGCTGAGGTGGGCGCTGAACCTGCCAACCTCCATCGTACTGAGCTCGGGTCAGGAACCGACTCTGAATGTGCCCGAAACCTCCACAAGAAAACACCTCGGCCCTGGGCTCGTGAAAAAAGGACGAGGACTCGAAGATCTGAACTAGAACTGTTGGGGCCTGCTCCCCACTGGCCTGAACCTGGAGGGTCCCGTCGTAGGAGACCTACTACTGAATTCCATCCCCTACGATGAGCCTGGCTGGTTCCCCTCTTGGGGTGCACCTCCCAGCGAGTGAATCCTCTCTACAACCTCTTCCTTATTCTGTACCGCCATGTACGTCGGAAGGGTGAAGGGGGTTACATCATACTGCAGTGAAGGACGAAGCGCCTCCTCCAAACGTTTCGCCCGAGACTCCTCATACAGAAAGAGATCTGGAGCAATGCGAAATAGATCCTTGAACTTGATCCCCAGCTCTCGTACCAACATACTCTCCTACTGAAGGGAGAGTAACTCTTGCCACTTCTCTACCTTGATCATGGAAGAAAGGAATTCATCTCAGAATTCCTTCTCAAAGTCATCCCATGGAACCTATGCCTCTATCCTCTCTCCGAGGTAGAGCGTCCACCACTGTCGTGCTGCACATCTCAGCTGACTGACTGCTAGGGGAAACCAGTACTCCCTCGGAGTACGGATCAAGATAAAAGTGTTCCCTAGATCCTCAAGCCACCCCTCTGTCTCCGTATCTGATGTACTACCCTCGTACTTCTTGAGGGTCTGCCGCTGGAAAGAACAGAGATAATTCTTCCACCGGCTATCATACTCCTCTCGGTCAATCCTCAGCTGATCGACCGCCTAAATCTGTTGGGCCTCGGCCTTCTGAGCCACCCGGGGATGACGTCTAGGTTCTATAGCTATACAGTAAACAAGGATCGCCTAAGCCCAAGTAGTAAGGTAAGGCTCAAGGTTTTATTTTATCATTTTATTTCAATTTCTTTCCCAGAACACCAAAATCAAGAAAAACACAATGATTATGCATGTACCTTCCCTAGGGTCTCTACCCTGCAATCAATGTAGTCTCATTTGGTCGTTCGGTAGGCTCAGAGTCCTTGCATCGGGTCACAGGGAGCCCTAAAATCCCGTGTCCAAGCCGGTCTCCTCTGGCCTATATCACACACAAAGATTAACTAACACTATTTCCCTACAATCCCCTTGCAATCATTACTGTGCCTAACTGCAGACTCCATCCTATCTCTCAACCATCACCTCTGATACCATTCTGTCATGACCCCCTCCCACCAAAGATGCCCCTCCTGAGATAGAAATTGTGAAAGGTATATAATGACCCCCGAGTCCTACCTCCAGTAGGCCCCGGGGTGGCAACTATCACCAAGGATATGAGTTTTCACAAATATGGGAGGCATTACCCTTTTTATTATTTAGGATTGGGAAATAGGACAAGTCAACCACCAAATGGAAAAAAAGAACAAGTGTACAGAAATAAATCCAAACCAACCCCACATACATGTTTAAATAATTTTATAACAAGGTAAAAGTATAAGAAAGCTCAATGTACAATACCGAAAGAAAACAAGAGGACAAAAACTGCAACAACTCCAAATGTCCGACAAGTAGGGTCCTATACGACCCTGGTAGTCCTCCTGGAAACCTAAAAGTAAACGTAGGGTGATCATACAAGTATACTTAGTATGGGAACCTAATGCTCTCATGCACAAGTGGGGAGACATCCTATTGTCCCGTGAGAACAACAGAAGAAACCTAGTAAGGAATTCTATCCACCCAACCTCACCATCCACACTCACCGAAACACAAGCACAACAGGTAGTAGTATATAAGAAACAAGAGTATTAGGTACCCCGCACCATTTCCCTTTGGTTAGCTTCTCTTCCTAATGGCGAATGTCCTGACGCTGCCACACTCTCCCCGCCCGCACAAACCTGGGCCTCATCCAGAAGATTCTTGGGAAACAGTAGAACCAGCCCGAAGAGTCTTGGGCTAAAGCCACCATAATCGAAACCTACCCAAAGAGTCTTAAGTGTATGTTCGCCTCAGGCCATCACAGCCTAGGGGAGAATAAGCAATAAGGAGCTAGTAACTAAGGGAAAAACACCCTCTCCCATGAAATGGGAGTGTTCGGCAATAAGTTCTCGACATGGGTGGGGTGTGTTAAAACACAAAAGATATATATATATATATATATATATATATATATGTATACCAAAAACACAACCCAACCTATGGCTTCTAAGAAGAGAAACTGAGCATGTGCCTCGACACTGCTACTATAAAGCATACATACAACAAACAACCCCAACCCCATTTAGGTTTTCACGTTCAGAAGAATTAGTTTATTTAGTTTCTTAACTACTGGGAAACTATCCACAACCAACCACATCAATCATTCATAATAATATCCCTGCCATCCACAAATCAAGTTAAGAAAACACAATAAACATAACCAAGCCCTTCTTATCAACCAACCAACCCCATTGATTATTAATTCTGTTTCGTTACCAAGCCCCAACATTCACTAACTCTTCCACTTTTATTTATTGTTCACAACCCATAGTCTGTTCACATTTAAACCCATCGCTGCAGCCTTGCTGCCCATTATCATAACCACAACGGCACCGAAACCCATACATCAATACCCCTTTAATACCACTTATTGCAGCCCCGCTGCCCATCACCAACATAACATTTACCCCAACCCACAACAAAGCCAACCACAGCCCCGCTGCTCACCCTATCCACAACAACCCACAAAACACCCCCATCACATGCCACGTATCCAAACCAACACCCACATGTTCATTATTATATTTTTTTTAACCGAGGTGATCACACAAGGGTTCCCAATTTTAAGCAGCCAACATTACGTGATTCACCAAATTCAACATTCCACAAAGTTCCATACACTTAAATGGTCTAGAAAGATAGGGAAACATTTAATTGTGCAATAAAAGGCCTCCAACGACCATGATTTCTAGTAGGCAGACGAACATTCAATTAACAACATAATATCACAGGATATAAATAATGTAACTGCATTCACAAACTTCCCATCTCCGTTATATAAGCCAGTTATTATCTTTAATAAACTGGTTCAACTGCTTTTTATGTAAACAAGAGGACACCCACCCCGCATAATGCACAAACTAGAGAGACGAAGGTAAGATCCCTACCTCAACTAATTCTGATCACAGCGCTCCTCCAGATCAACTTTGGAAGAAGTCTGTTGGCGTCCGTCACTTCCGTCGGGTCCCCGAAAAACCTCCTCGGGTGGAATTCGGAATGGAAAGGCCGAAGTAAAGACAACGGACCCAGGCTCGGAAGTTTTTCCTCGTCGTTACGATCCTGTGGCCGCTGATTGATCATAAATCAGAGCTCAGACGAAGAAGTTGTGGAAGAAAAGGAGCCTTTAAGTCTCTTGGGAGAGCTCTGCTCAAAGGAAAGGGGAGGAGAGAAGTGAACTGAAAAGAGTAGTGGACCCCTCCTTTATAGGTGAGAAAATGAAAAGTACACGTCGTGTAATTTATAGTACATGGTGCGTACTCGATTATTTTACATGGTCTCCACGTGGCTTCCATCATAGCTCCGCGACCGTTGACTAGTCAACACACTGTTTGAGGGTAACGCATACGCAGGGAAAGACTACACGACGTGTAGTTTAGACACACAACGTGTACTCATTTATTTCACATGGCAAGGACACGCCTCTAACACGGTACACGACCGTTGACTGGTAACGCATACGCAGGGAAGGACTACAGGGTGTGTAGTTTAGGCACACAGCGTGTACTCAAACTACACGACGTGTAGTTTCAAAATTCTGGAAAGTGTGGGAATAGTCCATTTTACCCTCCAGAACACTTCGTGTCCTTCTTTTTTACAAAGGAATGGGCCGGAGAGGTCCAGGCCATTACATTAATACTTTCACCCCCAAAAAAACATGAATATCAATTAAACTATAGAGTATGAAATATATTGATATGTTCTATAAAAAGAAGAATACATATCCAAATATGAACTTGTGAATCTCTAAATAACAACTTAGAAAATTGTGATGTAACACCTTTTGGAGCATTAATGGTTATAGAGACCAGAAGAGAAATGTTAAGAGATGATTATTTGGATATTAAATTCATACTGGGTGAATCAGTTGAAAATATGAATTAAATATATATGACCATCAAAATTAATTTACAATCCATTAGGGAAAATGGTAATTATGATGAGATCCTATTAGATAAGACAATAAATATCATGAGAAATTTGTGTAAATCCAATAGAACAATAGTTGATGAGACTATAAAGTCAAATAATCTTACATTAGATGATCTTATTAGTACAGTAAAGTAGTATGAGGGTTGGATATAGATATATGGTAAGAAAATTAAAAATAAAAATGTTTGTGTTACGTTTTCTAAAATAGCTACCTTAGTCTCTAATGTTCAATTTGTAGAGAAACATGTTATGTATTTTAGATATAAGAAATTTATCTTCCAAACTGATTAATGTGTTTCTAAACATTATGAAAATGAATTTGATAAAAATGATAAGAGTATAAAAATGATAGTTGGATTTGGATACATTCAATATAATTATAAAATGATTCATGAGGATAAATATGACTTGAATGATGAAGTCACAGGTTATGAATGAAATAAATCATGACACATTAGACCAGATTTTCCACAGATAAATAAGAAAGATAGAAATGATAATACATCAGAAATGAATTCCAAAAAGTATTATCAATTATAAGGAATTAATGTTAATAATGTTGTGGAAATATTGAGTGACAGTGGATGCGATTCTATGGATTATTCATTCGATAATGAATGTTTCAGACAGAGGAACATAGTTATTTTTATTATTTTACCAAAAGTAAATTATGGTTTAATTACGATGGTAAAAAATTATAATATGCATAAAAATATTTCATTCAATGATAATTATCATGATGAATATGATTATTGATCATCTAATTAATAATATCCCACCAACATTGATGATAATTATTGACATTATACTGATGTAGATTCATGTTTTTCTAATTTTTTTGAGAATGAAAATTGTCTAATCTAAAGAAAAAAATAAATTTAACATGTAAAAAATGCTTATGTCTTATTCAAGAATTAATGTTTGGAAAAATAAAATATCATATTTTTTCAAAATATCTTGATGATATTATTTCTATGAAATATATGATATCTAAGGATTGTAAAAAATTAATTTCTGAGAAAAATGTTTTAGAAACTAAACTTCTAAAAAATACTTATAATGATAAATGATTATTTGTAATAATAAATTATGAAATCTATAGTTTGAGAAATTTTTTTCAAACATTGTCAATGAATATGAATTTTCTTATAAAATGTGAAAAAAAATATTCTCTCATGGTAATGGTTATAGAATGGGTTATACATTTAAAAAAACCAGTTTTTTCGGACAATTTTTTTGTTCCTAAGAATGACCCATTTTTTCACCAAGTGTCAACGATATAATAATTGGGAAATATTTCCATTAAATAAATTTGAATCAATAATATTTGACAATACATGTTTTTAAAAAAAATGTTGATTCCTAATGTTTTATTTTCTCACAATACAATACCCAAGTAGGGTTCGGTGCTTAAAAACTAATATTTTTGTTTTTAGGAAAATAATGATACTACCAACTATAAAAATATATGATACATTGTTAGTGGGTATACCAGACACATGACTGAAGATAATAAATTCTTACAACATACTATTATAATAAATGGCAGACAAATTAACATTTGGAAATAATGATCACAGAGATATTATCATTACAGGTAATATTTTTATTCTTGTTAAGGCTCTTATTTTAAATGTTTTTGTTTTTAATGTAGGTATTAAAAAATTTATAATTATAAGTTAGTTATATAATGAAAATTATCTTTTTGACTTTACTAATGATAATTTTTTTGTACATAATTTCAAGGAAGAATTTATTATTTATGCCAATCGACATGAGATGGTGTATACACGTAAAATAGATGACCTTAGTTACGACGAAAAAAATTTATTTATTGAAATGAAGGATAAATCTTGGTAATGGTTTATAATGTTAGTACACTATAACCTAATAAATATTTTTCTGTTTATTAATAAATTAATTATTAATTATCTACCAGATATTAGGTTTGATTCTTCAAATGTTTGTGACCCTTGTCAATACGATAAGAAACAAATATCATATTGTAAATATATTAGTGAAGTCTTAACATGTGATGCTTTAAATTTACATCACATGGCCATATTGAGTCCTATAAAAACTTGGAGTATTAGTGTAAAATACTATGTATATGTATTATTTGATGATTACACAAGATACACGTGGGTTTATTTTCATAAAATGAAATATTAAGCCTTCTTAAGATTAAATAATTTGTAGCCAATGTTAAAAATGATTAAAATAATTCTCGGATAAAACATCATAGTGATCATCATGTATACATTCAAAATTATGATTTTATAACTTTTTTTTATTAAGAATGGTATTGAGAATAACTTTTCAGTTCTTGGAATCAATATTAAAATTGATGTATTTGAAATAAAAAATATAATTCCTCATTAAATAACTAGAACTATATTGTGTGAATACTAAATTGGTAAGATTTTTTTTGGGATGAAGAAGGTAGTACTTCTTTCTATACAATATATGGAAATTTTTTAAACCATTCATAAAAACACTTCTTATGAGTTTCAGACCTAAAGAAAATTGAAAGTTTAATACATCCAAGTATTTAGATGCCATGTATTCATCATTAATAAAAAAATGACATACATAAATGTTTGCCCAAATATGATGAAGGAATATTTTTAGGTTATTCCATTACCTATAAGGCTTATACTATTATGAATTAAAATTCATGTACTATTGAGGAAATATTTCATTTTATTTTTGATGAAATAGATCATTATTTTCAAAAATCCTAAACCAATTTCGTTATATGTGATTTTTAAAAATGATTTTAAATTTTTTTAAGAATTGTATTCTCATGATGATACAACTTAAGAAATTTTTTATAAAGTTATTAATCAAGTTTATTTTCTACCTAATGATGAATAAAATACTTTCCAAAAAAAAAATTGTATTTGTTTCATAGTATCCGTCTATGTGATAGTGCCATTGATGATGTAGATTAACAAGGTATGACTATAAGTTCTTTATGGAAAGAAATTTAACATCTATGTTTATTATTACAATTTTAATCATTGAAAACATATATGGATATTGGTGATAAATATTGGATTAAGGATATGAAAGATAATATATATGAATTGGAGATGAATAAAGTCATTACATTAGTAGAGAAGTATATTGAATCATGTATAACATGATAAAATGGGTTTTCAAAAATAAGTGAATGAGAAAGGAATAATTTTTAGAATTAATGTTAGACCAATTTATGAGGATTATAATAAAAAAGAAGGTATAAATTACATAGAGACCTATGCATTGGTTCTATGAATTTTATCAATGTGAATACATCTTACCTTTATAGCATTCTTTAATTTAAATTTTTAAAAAATTGATGTGAAGTTTTATATTCATAATTGATATGTACGGTAATAATTTTATGTTGACTAACCTAAATGTTTTGAAAATGAAAACAATCTTGAATACGTTTATAGAAATATTGAATCAAGCTTGGACTCAAATAAGCCCATAGAACATAGAATTATAGATTGATTTGACATTTGTTACAAAGAAGTTTTGTTAATTGATATGTTGATCCAAAACATTTTATAAAATGATTTAATAAAAAGATTATGATTGTACAAATTTTTGTTGCTGAAACTATATTTGGATGTACTAATAATATTAAACATTATTCATTGTGGGTCTTTTGAAATTTGAATTTTTAATGAGTATAATTGGTGAGTTTACAAATTTACATGGATTTTAAATTTGCTAATAAAAATAAAAATAAAATTATATATCAACATAGTTATATAAATATCTTATTATGAGATTTAAATATGACAATAATAGATAAACTAGTAATCGCATATGGGTGGATAACCAATAGATCATATTATTTTTTTTAGAAATGATAGGAGGGTTAAATTACATTACATATAGTCATCAAAATTTAATATTTCATGTATTATTATCCCAAATATATCATGAAAATAAAAATTAATTCCATTTAAAATAATTTAAATGGGTTTTTTATATTATGGTAACTATGGATTTAAGACCTTATTACTCTTTAATTTTTTTTGAGATATAATGTTTTTCAGATGCTGTATTTGGTGGTAGTATATGGATATAAAAATCATATATGAAACATATAGATTTTTAGGGAAATCCATAGTTTTACAGTCATTTAAGAAATTACCCTTAGTAAAATATTCCACTAATAAAGCTGAGTATGTAATACTTGAGAGTGGTTCTGCCCAAGTATTGTGGATGCAACACACCCTCACATATTATGGAATAATTTTTACAAAAACACAAATACATTATGATTACACAAATTCCATTTCTTTGACTAATAAAACAATAAAATAAGTCAAATTCTAAACATATAGATATAATATTCCATTTCCATCAGGATCATACACATAAAAGAGATATTGTTTTACAATTCATCAGAACATTAGATAAAATTGCTGACATTTTTACAAAATTAATAATATTCTATATATTTGAATATATCAAATAGAATCATGGAAGTATAAGAATAAATAAAGAATTCTTATCTACATATTTTTATCCAATATATTTACATTAATATAATATTTTTTGTATGTAGAGTAAAAATGATTTAGCTTTTAACAAACATTAAAATATCAATAAAACATTTACTTTTCTAAAAAGTAGTTTTTATCTTAATATTTTAATCATATTGGATTTCATAACTCATATTTATTTATAAATTCATTAGATTTAGAATTCAGACAACATTCTTTGGACTCAAATTGTGTTATCAAATTTCTAGACTGATGCTTGGTTACAATGTTTTCGGATTAAAAAATATCGAAATATAACTTTCTAATGAAAATATTACAATTATTTTTCAAAAATGAAATCATTTTTATGAGTTTTATTTAATTATTATTATTATTATGTTTTAGGTTGAAACATTCATTTTAATATCATATAATCCAAACTATCATAAACACTTTATGTTTAAAAACCCAATAAGAACATATTTTATATAGAGATGTAATTTTTTACTCTAAATTGAACTTCCCTATTCCATTTATTTAATATACTATTTCATTATGTTATTTTTTTTATTTTTTGGTTAATTTTTTTTAATTTTTTTTTCAAAATATTAAATTTATATTTCTGATCATATTCATCCTCAAATAAATACATATTTTAATGTCCTCAAGGGTATAAATTTCATAAAATCACTCTTTCTATATTTTCCAATCATCATCTTAGAAGGATTTAAACATTCACTATGGGGTATCTTTTTGTTGATGGACCATAATTTCATTATTATATACTAATGAGGGAGACCCTCCATCCCACATTGGTTGTCTCTGTGATTTGTTCTTGGGATCCCAATACCATTTTGTTTCTCATTACAATAACATTGCATTACGTCTGATCCATTATCATCAATTTCAAAATATGATGAAGCCTATGTAGATTGTTCAAAGTGGTATGTTTTTATTTAAATATTGATATATTGTTTTTTATGAAAAGTATAATTCAATGATGAAATTTATTATATATTTTCAAGGATGGGAGTCTGTGTGTGCAGGATAATTTGATAAGGACATTGGTTTATTTTATCGTGATATAATATTATTATTTTATTATATTGTTATGTTTCTCATCGATGATGGAAATGATTAAATTTCATTTTATATGTATGGAAAGAGATATTAGATATCAAAAAAGATACCATAGGATTTTTTTGTAATAACTTCAGGAGGAGAAGCGTGTTTTGTATCTCATAAACTTCATGACTATAAAGCCCCAGCCTTAAACCTTACTTAATCATGAGATATTACAGGATTACACATTGAGGATCTTTTCAGGTTTAGAGTTTTAGAGAATTAGATCATGAAACGTGCATTACATTCCACATTTAAGAAAATTGGTTACATAAAAGACAGTATTCATTTTTCCCATCAACGAAAACATATTTAAAATAAAACATGGATTCTTTCTTGACACATCCTTGACACTATCATCACATCATGTACCTTTCCCTTGACCTGTGAAATTTTTTTTAAAAACTTGGGATGAGCATAAAAAGCTTAGTAAGGGTTAAAACAAATATGGAAAAGAAACATGAGTTCATATATACATAAGAATGAAATCATACTTTACCCATAAAACATAGGCACTTTAACATACCTCATCAAATCATGAATAAATCATAGAAATCATAAGACATAAAGGGTAACTTGAGGCATTCATAACATTCTTACGTAGGGAGTAACCCTCTTTGTTACTTTTGGAATACCCACCACAGTATATTCCCTAAATCTCTTCGGATAAACCTTAACGTTTCACTCCTTTACGTTACCCAATTCATTGGAGAGCTATATCGGGCTCACCCACCCTTAGTTTATCACAGAACCACTCGTTTTCATAACAATGCCCAAGAACCATAACATAAACGTATCACATAAAACATGCATAAAGGAAACATAACATTTCCACATTTCAATCACAATATAACATTTTAGTATATTGAAATAATGAATCCATTCAAAAAGAAACCATTTTCAAAACTATTTAAAACATTTAATAAAGATATTTTTGAATCAAAGTGTCCCATACCACCTTGAAGATTTTAAAATTTTAAACCATTAATATATTTATAAATAAATCCTTCAAACCATTTTGGAAACATGGATATTAATAAGAAAAAATAATTAAAACATTTAAAGCGATATTTTGGTTAAAGGGGTTTTACCAAGATTAGAGACACTTGAATAAAATAATTGAGGAATAAAATTTAGTCAGAACTATATAATATCATGAGATTAAATGGATTCATGATATAATATTCTAAAGGATAGTATATAAAGCATATAAGAGTGAATTGGTGCATAACAACAGTGAAGTCTCAATAGAAATGTCAAATGTGATGAAATCTCTTATAAAGTAGGTATCCTTAAATTATGGATAAATCAATCTCAAAATTATGTGTGAAAAATATAAATACACCCAATATAAGTGGATATTAAGTGTAAAACAATAAAAGTCCATTCACACATATTCAGAGGATGACATATTCAATAACTACATGTTGAACCCAAAAAAATCTAAATTGGGTTAAAATGTTCCCTTGGTAAAATTCGATAGCCTAACGGCATCACTTCAAAATTCAGAAAATGAGTTGATGAGAGATAAAAAGGGAATCTCATCACTTGGAAATAAATTTTATATCAATAATGATATAAAAGAACATATCCCAACATAATAATATGTGAATTAAAAGACATAACAAAAGAAGTCTTTTAAAAAGTGGAGGGTGAAAGGTTCCCTTACCAACATGGGTATCTTTAGAAACATACACCCCATAAAAGAAGGACAGTAAAAAATTGATGTAAATACTCATAAATGAAATTATATTACACAATGAGTAAAATAAGGGTCAGTACATACACCACTCGAAGGAAATTGTGGAAATTGTAGAATAAATCTCACGTGAATCAAAGTGAGATGAAAAATCCCTTACGAAAACTCGGTACCCTAACAGCGCCACTTAAAACTTCCAAAAACTGGATTGATGAGATAAAATAGGGTCTCTCGTCATATTACAATAAAATATAAAGAGTAATATAAAAGATCACCCCCATCATAACAAATAGGAGCTTAAAAGAAGTGACATAAAGGAGAGTACTTAAAAAGAAAGAGATAGGTTAGATCTCTTACGAAAATTCGGCAGCCTAACGACGCCACTCAAAACGTCAAAAATGGATTGATGAGAGAGAATAGGGACTCTAATTATATGAAAATAAAAATTACAGTAAGATTAATATAAAATATCATCCCAATCACAAGAAAGATGATCATAAAAGGAATGACATAAAAGAGTGTACTTAAAAAGAAAGAGAGGAGTATGGTCCCTTACCTCAAGTCCAACTTGTCTAGTTCATTTATTTATATTCCTGAATAATAAACTTTGGTAAATTTATAATTTCCAAAGGACCCCCTTTAAAGATTATTATTCAGTTCATATCACATATTATAATGTTATAATAATTGTTTAATAATGTTGGTTCATATCAGACGTTTTTGCCGATGTTTGGTACATGAGTCAAAAATGATCTTGTTTGAAAAATGATTGTCCATGTAGCTATAAGTAAATAATTTCCAAAATATTATTAATTATTAAAATATCATATATATCCGGTATATATTCACTTAATAATATTCCATATCATTTGGAGATAAAAACGAAAAGCACCGTTCATGGAGACGGTAGGCCGTACGTACGCATGAACGCTACTTTCATTTTTTCTTTGTCATATTAATGGAATTAAAAATAAACTATATATATATATATTATAATTCCAGTATAATATATTTTTTATATAGGTCACATATGATCATTAATTTCATTCTTTATACGTTCTATGTATTGCATGTACGAGTCACATCACTTGAGGGGGCGGTAGTCCACAATTCCTCATATGAAATTATCGCATTTACACAACATGAAAAGAATAAAGGTATGGTTTAAATATAAAATAAAGAATCATATAGTAAACATAAATACCATATATATCATATATAAAATATAGTGACATAATAATGTCCACCTTTAAAGGTTTTAAAAAAATATTGAACAATCATCGTTTCGTGAGGCAGAAAATCGCCAACCACAGAAACAGTATGTTCTTTAACCATTAGACGAAGGTGTGTGTAAGTGTAGCTCGAATAATTATTATAACTACATCAATGTATATTTAATATACTGTATTTGTTACAAAAGAAATGAATAAAAAGAGTTTAGGGGATTAGATAAGAAAAATAAAACAAAAGGACACAAGTGAAGACATTACCTTAAAATCGGGTAACTCCCTTTGGTTTGAGCTCAAAGGATTCCTTGGGAAGACTTCTGCCAAACATTAGTCTTCAAGGAGATAGATAGGGATGTGGAGAGACAAAATGGGCAGGGTTTGGCCGAGCCAAAGGCTTTGGAAGTGTGGGTATGGAGGTAGAGGTGGGGGCCTTTTATAAGAGGAGAGGAGGGGCACTCTTGGAAAGTAAGGAAATGTTACATTATTTTAGAATGAGTTTCGGATTTTAATGGTCCCAAATTGATGTGTTTCTAGGATAAGGTGATAAGGGTTATACATCCACCCATACAATAGGTTTTGGACATGTGTAGGTCTTATAATTTACATTATATTTCCATTTTATTTAAATCGTTAAATAATGAGGTCATCGCTGCATCATCATGATGTCATACAAAATTTAATTTATTTAATGTATAAAAATTACAAAAAATTACTATGATGTAGGAAATCTTTTTATCTTTCCATTTATTATTTATAGTAAAAAATATGACTTGTATAACTCCATGTAAAATTTATTTAGTAAAACATCTCATGTTTGTGTCATTTTTACTTTAACATTAAATAAAAAGATATTTATGTCATTTTCCAACCAAAGTGGCTCCATGGGGTCCCCAAGATGACCCATGGATTTTCCTGGTCTTACATGAAACATCCAATTAGGGTAGGACATGTGTCTAGGTCATTTAATTTTATTAAAACATTATTCTTACCTTAAACTACACTAATTACCTCTAATCGCGATTAAAAACATAATAAGTTACTATTCACCAAAAAATTATTTTAAGCCCATTTAACAACATTTTACTTCTTAATGACAACCATGTATGTCGGATTTTTGAAATTCAAAACACAAAGATGGAAAAATTTCATTTAAACGGAAAATCCGCTTTTATAAGTACCACTTAGTGGTTTCACTATTCATCAAAAATTAATGTTTTTCAGAAAATTACATAAAGTTCACCCTAAGCTA
The DNA here is from genome assembly GCA_963277665.1 of Viscum album. NCBI lineage: Eukaryota > Viridiplantae > Streptophyta > Magnoliopsida > Santalales > Viscaceae > Viscum > Viscum album. The sequence goes on from OY728126.1 coordinate 1,572,850,307, forward strand.
TATTTGATATTCCTAATTCAAAAATGGTGTCTATTTTATAAAATTAAAAACATATAAGTTGCATTAATTAATTTAATAATTAATTCCTGCTATCAAAACAAATAGCATGTTTTTATGAAACAAAATGTATCAAAAGATTGACACTAGTTTAAGTCTGATATCAATGCGAAATTAATTCCAATAACCACTATTAGATTAAATGGTAAAAATATATTCTAATTTCACTTTAAAAACAATTCAAAATATAATATAATCATATAAATAAATTATATTAAAAATGGTTTTGAATTAAAATACAACATTTTTCACTATTCATTTAAAATTGAACTTTTCCTGAAAAATACCAAAAATTTACACAAAGTAAATTTTGATGTCCCGATTATAAAGATGAATTATATTTTGTCAAATATAACACATAAAATTTTCAAAAAGTGGATTTGAAAGAGTTTCTCCATCAAAAGGCAGTTAATCGACCTTTTGAAAAATATTAGAATGTTTATGCTTAAAATTGGATTCATTTGCATTTTTAATCCTCTAACATTTATTATAAAAATTAAAAAATATTTGACAAACATATATAATCATTTTGTAGTTAGTTATATGCATTTCTTCCATTACAACGGCTAGGTGTTAACTACTATTTAAAATAATATTATTTTATTATTAGAGTGCAACGTAAGATTCTCAAGAAACTCGTTGTTGCGTATTGGGTACGCCATCGAGCATAGAATCCCCTTTAAAGTAATATTAATATTTTATTCACAAATATAGATAAATATAAAAATGTCATATTCTTTATTTACCCGGGGTGTTACATCCTTCCCACCTTTTGGGAATTGCGTCCTCACAATTTTTAAAATTAAGCTTGGAAAAATCCTTGAATGTCCCACATCGGAACAAGAGTCGGTAAAACAATCACTTTAAAATAAAGAAAGATAAGTACAGAGGTCACCCGAGTTAACCCATACTAGGATTCCATGTAGGAAAACATGGACATGGAGGAGAAAACACAGGGTCATTTCCTGATGGAGAGTGATAGAAAACATGTTTAGGAGAAAGTTAACCACAAGAAAATCACAAAATTGTGATGTGTTAAACGGTATTCGATTCCCCAGTAGGAAAAGTTAATAGAAAGCATTTTTTTAACTTACTTTTTATTGAGGAATTTATTCATATGGAAACATAATCACTTATCATGTTGACTTTCAACTTTTATTTGATTCCTTACACAAACTCATATTTTCTCCAAAAGACGAGTATTTAGGAAGACTTGTTCGCATTAAGAGTACTATAATAAACTTCTAGAGAATCACCTAATCCACAAAAGATAACTATATACGTACCAAGTCTTTAGACTCTAACCAAAACCAAAACCAAAAAGGTTTGTACAAGATCAGATAATCCAGAAAAGGATAACCATTTATAAAAAGAAAATCTATTTTTAATCTCCAAAATTTGTCCAATAAAACCCAAAGTTCAATGAGGACCATTCGATAAACAAATTTTCCACAAAATACTTCAAAGTAAACCAAACTAATATTGAAACCCAAATATTTGAAGGATTTAGTCACATAGTCTTCCAAGGTACAAATTAACACCTATCTCCAAATAACATCTGTTACTCTTAAAGTCTCATATTGAAAAGTAATTAACCTAATCACATATCCTCCATGATAGGTTAATACATTTCCATAGATAACCCAAAATTAGCTTACTCTTAATTCATAAAATCATCAAACTAAAAATAATCAATCAAAATAACCAGGGACTTCACGTAGTCCAGTGGTAGCCGATAAATACCAGCCACACTTTGGTTGTGGATTCGATTCCCGCAGCTTTGTCCGACGCGACGGGTTGTCACATGGTCTGCGTGTTGTCCTTTTTCCAAAACTGTATAATTCTCAAAACATTCCCCAAAACCAGATAAAATCTTCAGAAATAATCATAACATATTTTAACCTCATGTTTACTTCATGCCTTTCATTTTCCATCTTAACATATAATAACCCATAATTACCTCAAAACTAAGGATCATATAAACCATAATGGTTACCTTTATAATTATTACCTGAACTTCCACATCAATTGGTCATCTCGTACATGATGCATTACAGAACATACCAATGTTCAAGTGGTTGATCATGACTCCTTGATAGTTGGTTTAGAACAACCACGAGTTTCCTCATTGAATACCCCATTTCATCCAGTCTCTTAATCAGAGAACCACCACAGTTCCTTTAAACCTATAGTCACTTTGGTGCCTGCTAGATCCACCCATTCACTAAAAATAGAAATGTCAGAGTGAGTATATAAAAAAACCATCATGTACTAATGAGGGAGATAACCACAAAGATATAATTACTCATTCACTTTATCTAAAACTAGGACTCTTTCTGAAATCCTATCCATTATAGTATTGTCACTTATACTTAGAGAATACCTTAACCTCTAAAGTTATCTAAATAGACCTCTGATACCAACTATAAGTCCCCAGACATAAGCCTTACTTAATCAATAGTTATTACAAGATTACACATTTAGGATCTTTTCATGTTTTGAGTTTTAGAGAATTAGATCATGAAACTTGCATTACATTCCACATATAAGCAAAGTGGTTACATAAAAGACAGTATTCATTTTTCCCATCAACAGAAACATATTTAAAATAAAACATGGATTCTTTCTTGACACATCCTTGACACTATCATCACATAATGTACCATTCCCTTGACCAATGAAAAACATTTAAAAAACATGGGATGAGCATAAAAAGCTCAGTAAGGGTTAAAAAAATATGGAAAAGAAACATGAGTTCATATATACATAAGAATGAAATCATACTTTACCCATAAAACATAGGCACTTTAACATACCTCATCAAAACATGAATAAATCATAGAAATCATAAGACATAAAGGGTAACTTGAGGCATTCATAACATTCTTACGTAGGGAGTAACCCTCTTGGTTACGTTTGGAATACCCACCACAGTATATTCCCTAAATCTCTTCGGAGAAACCTTAACGTTTCACTCCTTCGCGTTACACAATGCAGTGGAGAGCTATATCGGGCTCACCCGCCCTTAGTTTATCACGGAACCACCAGTTTTCATAACAATGCCCAAGAACCATAACATAAACGTATCACATAAAACATGCATAAAGGAAACATAACATTTCCACGTTTAAATCACAATATAACATTTTAGTATATTGAAATAATGAATCCATTCAAAAAAAAACCATTTCCAAAACCATTTAAACCATTTAATAAGGGGATTTTTGAATCAAAGTGTCCCATACCACCTTGAAGCTTTTAAAATTTTAAACCATTAATATCCATATAAATAGATCCTTAAAACCATTTTGAAAACATGTATATTAATAAGATCAAATAATTAAAACTTTTAAAGCGATATTTTGGTTAAAGGGGTTTTACCAAAATTAGAGACACTTGAATTCAATAATTGAGGAATAACATTTAGTCAGAAATTTATAATATCTTGAGAATAAATGGATTCATGATATAATATTCCAAAGGACAGTATATACACCGTATAAGAGTGAATTGGTGCATAACAACAATGAAGTCTCAATAGAAATGTGAAATGTGATGAAATCTCTTATAAAGAAGGTATCCTTAAATTAAGGATAAATCAATCTCAAAATTATGTGTGACAAATATAAATACACCAAATATAATTGTATTTTATGTGTAAAACAATAAAAGTTCATTCAAACATATTCAAATTATGACATATTCAATAAATACATGTTGAACCCAAAGAAATCGAAATTGGGTTAAAAAGTTCCCTTGGTAAAATTCGATAGCCTAACGACATCACTTCAAAATTCATATAATGAGTTGATGAGAGATAAAAAGGGAATATCATCACATGGAAATAAAATTTACATCAATAAGTATATAAAAGAACATATCCCAACATAATAGTATGTGAATTAAAAGATATAACAAAATAATTCTTTTAAAAAGTGGAGGGTGAAAGGTTCTCTTACCGACATGGGTATCTTTCGAAACATACACCCCGTGAAAGAAGGACAATACAAAATTGATGTAAATACTCATAAATGAAAGTACATTACAAAATGAGTAATATATGGGTCAGTACATACACCACTCAAAGGAAATTGTGGCAAATGTAGCATAAATCTCACGAGAATAAAAGTGAGATGAAAAATCCCTTACGAAAACTCGGCAGCCTAATGACGCCACTTAAATCGTCCAAAACATGGATTGATGAGATAAAATAGGGTCTCTCATCATATTACAATAAAATATCAAGATTAATATAAAAAAACATCCCACATCATAAAAAAGAGGAGCTTAAAAGAAGTGACATAAAAGAGAGTACTTCAAAAGAAAGAGAGAGGTTAGATCTCTTACGAAAATTCGGCAGCCTACCAGCGCCACTCAAAACATCCAAAATGGATTGATGAGAGATAATAGGGTCTCTCATTATATGAACATAATAATTACAGTAAGATTAATATAATAGAACATCCCAATCACAAGAAATATGAGCTTAAAAGGAATGACATAAAAGAGTGTACTTAAAAAGAAAGAGAGGAGTAGGGTCCCTTACCTCAAGTTCAACTTGTCTTGTTCGTTTCATTATATTCCTTAATAATAAACTTTGGTCAATTTATAATTGCCTAAGTAAATCCTTTAAATAATATTATTCAGTTCATATCACATATTATAATGTTATAATAATTGTTTAATAATGTTAGTTCATATCAGACGTTTTTGCCGATGTTTGGTAGATGAGTCAAAAATGAACTTGTTTGAAAAATGATTGTCCATGTAGTTATAAGTAAATAATTTCCAGAATATTATTAATGATTAAAATATCGTATATATCCAGTACATATTCATTTTATACTATTCCATATCATTTTGAGATAAAAATGAAAAGCACCGTTCATGGAGACGGTAGGCCGTATGTACGCATGAACGCTACTTTCATTTTTTCTTTTTCATATTAATGAAATTAAAAATAAATGATATATTTATATATATTATAATTCCAGTATAATATATATGTTATATAGGTCACATATGATCATTAATTTCATTCTTTATACATTCCATGTATTGCATGTACGAGTCACATCACTTGAGGGGGCGATAGTCCACACTTCCTCATATGAAATTATCGCATTTACACAACATGAAAAGAATAAAGGTATGGTTTAAATATAAAATATAGAAGCCTATAGTAAACATAAATACCATATATATCATATATAAAATACAGTGACATCATAATGGCCACCTTTAAAGGTGTTAAAAGAATATTGAACAATCATCGTCTCGTGAGGCAGAAAATCGCCAACCACAGAAATAGTATGTTATTTAACCATTAGACGAAGGTGTGTGGAAGGGTAGCTAGATTCCTTATTATAACAAAATCCTAGTATATTTATGATACTGTAGTTTTTACAAAATAAATGAATAAATAGAGTTTAGGGGGTTGGAGAAGCAAAATAAAACAAAAGGACAGAAGTGAAGACATTACCTTAAAATCGGGTAACACCCTTTGGTTTGAGCTCAAAGGCATCCTTGGGAAGACTTCTGCCCAAATTGAGGCATCAAAGAGTTATAGAGGGATGTGGAGAGACAAAATTGGCTGAGGTTGTCCGAGAAAAAGGCTTTATAATTGTGGTTAAGGAGGTAGAGGTGGGGGCCTTTTATAAGAGGAGAGGAGGGGCACTCTTGGAATGTAAGGAAATGTTACATTATTTTAGAATGAGTTTCGGATTTTGATGGTCCCACATTTATGTGTTTAGAGGATAAGGTTATAAGGGTTATAAATCCACCCATCCAATAGGTTTTCTACAAGTGTAGGTCTTATAAGTTACATTATCTTTCCATTTTATTTAAATCGTTAAATAACGAGGCCATCGCTGCATCATCATGATGTTATAAATAATTTAATTTATTTAATGTCTAAAAATTATAAAAATAATACTATGATGTAGGAAGTATGTTTATATTTCCATTGATTATTTATAGTCAAAAATATGACTTGTATAACCCCATGTAAAAATTATTTTAGTAAAACATTTCATGTTTGTGTCATTTTTACTTTAACATTATATAAAAAGATATTTATGTCATTTTCCATCCAATGTGGCTCCATGGGGTCCCCAAGTTGACCCATCTATTTTCATGGTCGGCCATGACCCATCCAATGAGGGTAGGACATGTTTATAGGTCATTTCATTTTATTAAAACATTATTCTTACCTTAAACTACACTAATTACCTCTAATCACGATTAAAAACTTAAGAAGTTACTATTCACCAAAAAATTATTTTAATCCCATTGAACCACATTTTACTCCTTAATGAAAACCATGTATGTTGGATTTTTGAAATTCAAAACACAAAGATGGAAAAATTTCATTTAAAAGGAAAATCCTCTTTTATAAGTACCACTTAGTGGTTTCACTATTCATCAAAAATTGATGTTTTTCAGAAAATTACCAAAAGTTCACCCTAAGATATATTTGATATTCTGAATTCAAAAATGATGTCTATTTTACAAAATTGAAAACATATAAGTTTCATTAATTAATTTAATAATTAATTCCCACTGTCAAAACAAATAGCATGTTTTTATGAAACAAAATGTATCAAAAGATTGACACTAGTTTAAGTCCGATTTCAAAGTGAAATTAAGTCCAACGAAAAATATTGGATTAAATGGTAAAAATATATTCTTATTTCACTTTAAAACCAATTCAAAAGAAAATCTAATCATATAAATAAATTAGATTAAAAGATGTTTTGAATTAAAATACAACATTTTTCACTATTCATTAAAAATTGAACTTTTTCGGAAAAATACCAAAAATTTACAGAACGTAAATTTGGATGTCCTGATTCTAAAGAAGAATTTTATTTTGAAAAATATAACACATAAAATTGTAAAAAAGTGGATTTAAAAGTGGTTCTCCATCAAAATGCGGTTAATCGACCTTTTGAAGAATATTAAAATGTTTACGCTTAAAATTTTATTCATTTTCATTTTTAATCCTCTAACATTTATTATAAAAAGTAAAAAATATTTGACAAACATATATAATCATTTTGTAGTTAGTTATATTCATTTTTGCCATTACAACGGCAAGGCGTTAACTACTATTTAAAATAATATTATTTTATTATTAGAGTGCAACGTAAGATTCCCAAGAAACTCGTTGTTGCATATTGGGTACGCAATCGAGCATAGCATCCCCTTTAAAGTAATATTAATATTTTATTCAAAAATATAGATAAATATAAAAATGTCATATTCTTTATTTTCTTGGGGTGTTACAATGACTGTCTTGGAAATTGTGATTGATGAAAATATTAATATTTTTTGAATATGCGTTGTTTAGAAAATAGTACCTTCTAAAACAAGTGAACTATTTCTTCCCTTGTGGATTCAAGGATTCATAATACACTGAAAAATTTATTGAGAAATGTTGAATGTCCTTGATCTTTGTTATTTTATTTACTATCCTATAAGAGGAATATATGTATTGTGAAGCTTGTTATTCTTACTATTGAAAATATAAAAATAGAATAATAAAAAATAAGACCATTATATTTCATTTTTTTCATAAGAAATTTTGTAGTGAAATGAATGATATTTTTTTGGTACTATAGATGTTACCGTAGCTGAACTGTGCCATGTAATAGAACTATAGTTGAACTATACACTGTGTAGTACTGTAGCAGGTACTATTGCAGTTACTGTAGCAGGTATTGTTCGATAATGTAGCAGTTGGAACTATTCACCTTGGTCCACCAGTTTGGTCATGGAGTCCTTAAGGCTTTGGGGCCACCCAGGCAATCAGGTCATTAGGTCTTTGGGGCCACCTTTAAGGCCTTCGGGCCACCACTAGGGCTTCAGGCCACATGTAGTTACCACAGACACACTAAAAAAATGTAGCAACCCCAGAAGAGGATTCAGAGCAGGTGCACTCACCAGAGCAGAGTCAAATTGATTTGTCATAATGATGGGGTATGGATATGCAATCGAAACCAGACTGTTCTTGCGTGGGAAACCTTTCCAGACGGCCATGCGAAGGTGGAGACCTACTATAATGATGCAGTTGCTGGGGAGGAGCAGTTCCTTGTAGATATTCTGGTTGAATTCTCTAATATCTTCAGGTATTATAATCTTTTAAGCCTATGGGACATGTAATCCTTGAGCTTACGTTCTTTTTAAGGGTTCCCCCTCATCCATTAAAAGGGGGGGGGGTTATCAAAAATCAATAAAATTGAAATGAAATGTTTGATGATACGATGAAAATGATAAACTTTATTTTTGACCATAAGTAAAATATGTATTATGATAAAGATAGTGGTGAATTATCAAAATTTGATCCATCAAGGATGTTAACAATAATTGATAACAAAATTAAAATGATATAAGAAACGTCACCTCTATAGAAGAGAAATAAAGGAAAAAATGTTCTTGATGAAGTTTATTAGAGTGGATGAAAATGAAACCAGGAAATAAAAAATGAGATCCAAATATTAGGCAAGAAAATTCTAGGGACAATTCATGGAGAATAATTTATTCCAATATGATATTAAAATATGAAAAAAATAAAATAAATAAGAAGATATTATAATCTCAAATTTCTGAGAATCTTTGGAAGGGAGTTGAGAGAGATTCAAAGAATGGAGTTCGACATACATCACATAATGATCATATAATACAGGAAGAAGAATTCATATTTCAAGAATTATTATTTCAAGATGATAATATTTATTATATCATTGAAAAAAAGAAAGGAAATAATTTTTTATAAATAATTGGTAAAATTTGTTCAAGAAAGAGAATCAGAACCAATACTAAAAGAAAATGTAGTTTTTTGGAAAATCAGGACTTCTTGAGGAAGAGATTGATTTTGAAGTTGATGAATATGTTGATGGGAAGGGTAAATAAGACACAGAAGGTTAATAATAAGAATGATGTGAATACAAAAAGTTTGTAGAATAAATACAAGAAGTGGTGGATGATGAATAATACTATAAGGAAGATGATGATAATAAAAATGGTAGATGACAAGGAAGGGAAAAAATATGATACGTCTTCCCAGGAATCATCATCATAATACTAATTAGACTTATAATCTAGGGATGATAAATAAGAGATGTAAGAAATATTATAATATTAATCTTAATTTAATAGATTACAATAGCCCTCATCTAAAAATTATGGGGAAGTTCAAAATTAAAAAACAATGGTTGATGATAAATCCGACAATGATGACATAAATATCATAGAATTGACTAATGATAAAGAAAATGATATAAAATATATATAATATTATTGAAAATTTTTCTTCAATGAATGAAAACATGAAATTAAAGGATGTTGTAGTCGACCCGATCGGAATTATGCCTCCTGAGGTTCAACAAGAATAATACGACTTAGCTAGAATAATTTATTTTGAAGAGTTATTTATATTTTCCATTCATTGAAAAATATAGATGGAAAAATTTATTATTTTATTAGCCATGAATCTCTGTTCCAGTTGATTCAAGAAAGTCTAAAAGAGATATTTTAATTGATTAAACTTCAAATATAAAATGTTATTTGGATGGAATATCAATTGAATGATTTTCACGAATGATCAAAAACTCTTAAAAATTCATTTAATCATATGGTTAAATGTTCACATCAGGTTTATATAGATATAAAATGGACTGATAATATATTTTATGATGTGATAATTCTCAATATTGAGTTAGGTGGATCCTTCAATTAGTTATGTAAATATATAACTAAAAGGGAAATGTTTTTATATGATTTCAAATATAAAACTGGTGATAATATCAAAAAAATTAAACCATTGAATACAAAGAATATATATATGAATTTATAAATGTATAGACTATGATCTTATGAAGATTAAGTCATTTTAATTAGAGATAATAACAATTAGTTGTCTAAAAAAAGTTTGAATCAAAGAAGAGATGGTTGAGAATCTTGGAAAAGATAGAAATGAGTTTGAGAAAACAAAGACATTCATAAACACATTGACGAAGAATTAATGAATTTTTATAAACTCTCATTGCATCAGTTATTGTATAATATTTTGAAAATTTTTGTAATATATGAATGAACTTTTTCATCCAATCCCATTTTTTTATTTTTACAAATACTGATTGGTTGAATGTTAATTCATATTTTTATGGATGCTTATTTTGTTTAATAAACTATTTTTTAATTTTTTCCCCTAACATTTTAGTAAATGAAACATTTATTCCCCATTATTTTTTGAAAACCACAAAGGGGGAAAATTTTTATAAGGGGGGAGAATTTTAGGTAAATGGGGAAAAATCTTAACTTGGGAGAAGGTTTAACTAAGTGAGAGTTATTTATTTAAATGGTGAATATAATCCATATGAAGAGATATTATCCTAATGGGGAGTTAATCATATTCAATATCAAACTCTCTACCATATGTTGAAGTATAATAATATGGGGGGTAAGGATTAAAATTAGCTCTGAATACATTGTACTTAATAGAAATGGAATAAATATTTTATAGAAGTTAATTTTCATTTCTGTTTTTGGGTTTCTGATTTTCAAAATGGGGAGATTGCTGATATATAAGTAATAACTCATAATTTTTAATATCTTTGCATTGGAAATCATAAACCCTTTAAGATAAACATAATTTGTGACCATTTATGTCCAATGTGTATCATTGTTTTCTATTTTATTTTTCATTTTGATTATTTTATTGAGTATCTATTTTATACACATTAGACACACCTTTATCAAATAATGTGTTTGAATTTCAATTTTTTCCACTATACATACATCGTCTTTATCACATGATTTAAATTGTTATAGAAAACATCATATTTATTCTAGAAAAGAATTATTCTATTGAAAATCATTAATATGTCCATCAGTCTAACTTATTATTATAATGTTAATAAGAATGAATTCTTTCTAATGTAATGAAAACTATAAACACTATGAGGTGTTAACGAATATGACTCCATACATCCAAGTATACTAGTTTGTTGTGATCTATCATGTTCCATGTGTCAAATACCATTGAAAAAAAATCGAAAAATTTTACCATTAGAGGAATTCCTATAAATAGAATGTTATTTTAATGGTTAGGATCTGGTTAATTAAAGAGACTATATAATTTTATAATGAATAAAATGTGTGAATATCTCATTACTAGTCATTTAATTTCTTTAGAGAGTATCCTTTTTAAGGAATCATTTTCAAATTGTCTCTTAATGAAATATTTTTTAATTGAATATGCATTCGATCATTTTTTTAGATTCAGGGCCTCTTGGAATAAGATGATAGAGAATCTGATCCTTTAGAATGAGGGAAACTATGGAAATGATGATAAAAAATATGATCATCATATTCAGTGATTCTAGAGATAGAAATAGATATCCATTCCGATCATTGAATTAATTTATTTCCTTAGTAAGGAATGACCAACATTTCTATATTATAAAATAGTAGATAACTTTATTCTTGTTTATATACAACCATTCTCTTAAGGATAAAATAGTTTTATTTTAATAGATAGAATGTCATTATTTATTTTTTATGTAAATTTATTACAAGGTCACATATTTTGAATTCCACTACCAATATATTAAAAAGAGTATAATAGAACTGTTCCTTCTATTTTAGTTGATTTATGATTATTAAACTCATTCTAATAATAACAATAAATTTGAGTAATTTGTATAAATAATTATTTTGATTTTTTACTCTGATGAATTGGATCCATAGGGAATATGCTTTCTAAATTAATTTAATTAGAAAATATCCAGGTTCAGATTATGTGATTTTTTTTTTGAACTGAGCCTCACTATGATTAAAATAATTAAAAATGTTTTGGGTTTGTTTAGTTTCATTATTTTATTCTATTTTTTTAAATACAATTCACCCTCTTTTTTATGTATTTACATTATTAAACAATTATTATGATCCTATAATCGATATTAGAGATATACTGATCCAAAAGAGTCATCAAGCCTCAGTGAAAGAGTTACAAGCCCTTATAAATCAATCCATTTATGAAAAGGGTTACAATTGAGTATAAACAAATGAGCACCCTAGTTTAGTAAAATGAATTATCATTCCCATGTTACACAGATACCATCCATTATAAATTACAATTAACATTAATATAACTATAACAATGAATTTGATTTGATTTTAGAAAAGATTGTGTTCATATGTAATTGTTTGATTATATGGGTTACCCTCCACAATTAATAAGTCACATGTACACTTTTAAAAATTGATATTTCTTCTCAATTTAATCATAACTATTAGTGACTCAGTCCATGGGACCAGTGTTCTATGGTTCAAACAAGTAAAAAAATTGGTGGGTTAAATAGAATTCTACCATCAAGCTATGTATGAAAACACCACATTGATTGATGAAAAAAAAATTATTTAACTAAAATATTATTTCAATTTAACTATAAATTCTATAAAAATTAGAAAATATATGATAAAATCTAAATAACATATAATCGTGTCATTTAATCCTACAATACTACTACATTATAAGGAAACACCCAAGCATTCTGCACATATAAATGTAATAAAACATGAATAATGATCATAGGGGTATTAAATATAAGAAAAAATACTGAATAAATGATGCATCATGTAATAAAAATAAACATTCTAATGAAATACCTATGTGAGTATAAAATTAAGCATGTTACTGAAATACACAACATGGTATACAACATGAATGAAAATATATTCTAAAAGCACATCAATAATACAAAAATAGACAAGAAATTTTTTATAAATAGAATGTAATATGCATATCATGTCAATATCTATGTTCCTATGATGATGTATGTAACAAAAAATCCATCCCATATAGGTCTAAGGGGAAATTCAATAATTCCTATAAATTGGTAATATGTTTAATTTATACCTATCACTAAAGGTGAAATCATAATCAAATGTAATAATTAATATAAGGAAACAAAATCACATTCCTAGCCACATGGAATTTTCCCCATGTGTGGGTTAATCACTCACAAAAAAGTCTATTAAATAAGCACTGACACATTCATACTACCGTATCTACTAGACAAAAAACATTAATATAAAGAAAAAGTAGGCACTAATACAACCTTTTAACATTTCGACCTAGGATCCACTGAAATGGTAACCTAATATAGTATATCACATGTACACAGTAATGTATCTTCATATTATAGATGCTAATAACTATTAGAAAGGTCTAATAGTTTTACCTTTGGTAGAATATACCTTTTAAATCATAGTAATGTGGTTGTATAAAAAAATAATCACAAAACAATATCAGAAGTGGTAATATTAAAAGAAAAGTAGTGGAAGCATATAATATTCTGAATAAACTGGTCCAATGATAAAGAAAACCATGCATTCATGCCAATATGACTCTATAAAGTAAATCATGGAGCACACACTATGAAGATACGATACAATAAATTTTAAATTGAAATGTAATAAAAATCCCCAATGGAGATCTCCATAAGAATCATGTATAATAGCTTAGTTCGGCACTCCTATGCTCATATGTACAATGCATTACACAAACAATAAACTATAGTCCTGTGAACATGAGTTCTGCAAGGGTACCTCGAGGAAATGGAAGCCTGAGCAATATGTGATCCATAATTAGTATAAAATCACTAATGATCTCTAATTCTTAATAATTTCAGTGAATAAAATATGTGACAATGTCAAAGAATAACGAAAAATTTGATAATGAATAACTATTAATACATGTCTAGCATAGGTACCTCATGAACACTAGGATGACCATACCTAATTCAGAATATGCTAGAATTTCTATAAAAAATAAAATTTATATATATATATATGTAGACATATATATGAAATATAATCATAGTAGTTCGTATATTCATATTTATGGATATCTATTATTAGATAGACATGAGGCATAACTCCAGAGTCCATGTGAAATACTACACATAATAATAATAAAACTATTATAATTAGAAACAAGGGTCCTAATTACTAAGGATGAAAATCTACAGAGGTTATAATGGATAGCATCATAATGAATGTAAGACTTCATTCCAATTATCATAGAAAATAAAAAGGTTCGCATACCCAAATAGCTAATCAATGGGGTATGGAATGTCCTGACCATCAACCCAAGTGATGTCGATGTCATGGAAACGTCCTCAAATAAGGGGTGTGACAAGTCATGGAGAATGAACCAACCCAAGGTCCATGTGAGACACTGTCCCAACATTCTATAAATAGGAAACTAACATAATAAAAGGTTAGGTGGATCTATTTGTCTATTGACATTTAATAGCGGGTTATCTGTTCCCCCATTCCATTAATACAACTCACCTATATGTAAATTCAACACCATTAAAAAAGCATTCCATATCAAAACCCAATTAAAAAACAATTAATGAAGTCCATATAAATAAAAAAGTCATTTTAATTATGGTTCAACGAGATCCATAGATATGGGAAATTATAAAAAAAATTACATGTTTGTGACAATTCATTTTCACAACTCATAATATATTAATTAATAAGCGATGATATATTATTATTTCCCTCACCATTTCCATTTATTTTTATTTTATTTCTTTATTATATTATTGAATTTATAACACCTAAAAAGTGATTTTATTCTTATTTGGAGTGGGTATCATATTAATTTAATATGATTCAATTAAATTATTCATTATAAATGATATCATCACTAAATTTATAAGATAACAATGGCAGGTGAGATAAAGAATTTTAAATCATGTAATTGAAGTGACATCGAAATGAGTGATTTAATTTATTCAATAAGTGTAACAATCAATGTTTGTAGATAACATACCCAAAAGGGGGTGGTTGGGGTTAAGTAAAAAACCTCCAATGGTTCCATTTAGAATTCAATGACTATATCAAATTATTTAGCTGGGCATTACATAACTAATTTAAAATTTATAAGGCATTATATGAAATTATCAGCTTTCATCAGGATGCCATAATTTAAAAAAATGATATATTAAGGGATAAATATATATACTACCTACGTTTTAAATAGGATAGTTCACAAATCCAATTTTGATATTTTATTTGAAATGGTTTAAGAGAAAATATATAATAATAAAAATTTCTTTAAAATAGGGTGTGTTAGCTCGAACCATAATGGTTAATAAACTGGGATGATATATAATGAAATGTTGAAGGATGAGTCATAGAATCCTTAATAAACATGCAATGGGAAAAGAGGTTCTTAAATACAATAAAACAGGTTAATATTAATTAAAAATAATGTGTATAATGTATTAATAATACATATTTTATAACAATATTGTTTTTAGTAAATAATTTATTCTTTTAAATTTTTTTATATTATTACAAACCAAAAGATTACTAATAAACATATATAAATGTAATATTTATTCATAATCTATTTAATAATATTTATACCCCCAATGTAACATAAATGTTATAACTATTGGGTTGAATAATAATATAAAAATATTATTTCCCATTTCATTTGAAATCAATGTTTCTTATAACATAAGCTAAACTAAGTGACACATGTAACTGAATACAAACTCAGTGTTACATGTAATGAAACTTAATTTTTTTGCATGTAAATTAATTTATTAATGAAAATTATATAATTGAAAAATAAATATATCATAATGTATCATAGTGTTATATTTTATCTTACACTTCGAGTTTAATTTTATCATGCTAACAAATACAATGTATTTATATTATAATTTTGGGTAGTACATTATTCTCATCTTAAATAAATAATGTACCCATAATTTAAATATTATCTCACTAATATACGGGGTTTATATTTCAAAATTTCTTTGTTTACAAATCCATAGGATAAATGGGTTAATATAATATCCTCTTTATGTGATAAGAAAGGGAATGAAAATGATCATATGGAATGAAAACAACCATAGTTATCTGTAAGAGAACATTGGTGCAATGAAAGGACTTTATCATTGAAGAAAAGACAAAATAATTATATATATTTATTGAGGTCATTGATCATCATGAAGTGAATGGTCAATTTAATGTTAATGGACTAAAACACATTAAATCTATTATAATTTAATACGACATATGATTCATATGATATCAATGTAATAAGATTAAATTTTTTCTTATCATTACTTTTACTAATTTTGAGGTATTATTTTTCTCTCTTAGTATATAAGGAAATATACTCACATGATACATTTCCATTTCATTTTCATAATTTTTATCATCGGTTGTGCATAGATCAATAACCATTTCATCCATTACTCCATGAAATGAATATACAATAATTAATTATCATGTCTAATGTACTAAATTTTTATTTTTATGGTCCATAAGTTCTATAAAATTGTGCTTAGTTATTCAGCCTATTTCTAACTATTTATGAATACTAATATCAGTAGCACGAGTGACCTAATTTAATATATTTTTATTTAAACCTAAAATATAACATCGTTAGTTCATTATTAATTTTTATTTTTGAAATAATTTAACTAATGAAAATAAAATTTTATCTAGGACATTACACATTCCAATGATAGGAGGAAAACAATTTTATTCATTCGGTCAAGGATTCAAGGCACACTACAATTATATATGTGACGAGTTGTCATCTTGAATACATGTAGTCTTTTTTTATAAAGGAAAATTAATATAATTCCTACAAAATTTCCATAAATTTAATAATTGAAATCCATGAAATTAAATAAATCATCAAATAACATTATTAATGTGGTTATTTATTTTTTTTCAAAAATACTAATAATATTTTATGGCTATTATTATGATTCTATTAATGATAATATTAACCATAAAAGATATAAATATCCTTAATATTTTTTAATTAAAATATAAATTAATTATTCCTAAAATATCTTTTCCACTAAAACACATAGTAAGACAATGGGTTGTATTTCAATAAATTTCTACAAAAATATTCTTAATTAGGGAGTATTACTACCATTAAATATTTTAAAATGGAGGTTTAATACTTTGATATTATGATCATCCTTAAACACATTAATCAGTGATGGTATAAATAACAGTTATCTTAAAGATTAAATATATGATTCTAACACAATACAATGACATTTTTTATTCTTATAACAAAAATAAAATATTTGAAAATTAATTTATGTTATAATGTTTTGAATCCCACAATATATGTATTATAATTATATTACATTTAGACATAGGTTCTTAATAGTTATAGGCTTTAAAATTTTCCATTAATTTCCATTTTCTATTCAAATCATTCATAATGGTTTGTAAGTAAAATGTGAATTATCTGAAGCATATCCACAAAGTGTGTCAAACTATGTGCACAACACGTCTTGATATTTGGAAATAGGTGTTCACCGAGTAAAACCCAATGCACCAATTTTATAGTTATTACTCATAGGTACATCTATTCTAGAACCACATCCATTTGAATTACACATAAAAGAATGTATTTATATGAAACAAACATATTATTATCCTTTCCAAAACATCAGGATGTTATTTTTATTTATCCTCACAGTCTATCATAGGGTTATAATCACTAATATTTGTTTCCCTAAATCTATTTCCCAATGTTTCTTCTAAAATTAATTTGACACCAACTATAGTGGCACTAAAACCAATAGCTTGGAGTCAGTGACTGATTTAATAAATTGTATGAGATACAATGAATCACATCATAATGGAATGAACTATTTAGTAGTTTTATTAATCTAGAAACATAAATGACAGTTACATTAAATTTTAATAGACAAGTTATTTTTTTGATTAATATACTTGTTCCCTCTATAATGTCCATGCTTATGAGATGCAGTACACATCATGGATTCCTACTAATAGAATCAAAAATAGGGTGAGAAAAAATAACTAGTAATGGTTATGTAAAACTAATGCTATCATCATTCTATAAGCATAATCAGTATATGAATAGAAATAATGAAACTCTCATGTAGTTTAAATAACATGCCTATCACGAAATTATAATTCAAAATAAATATATAAATACAATTAGTTGAAAAAAAATTCCATTTAATCGATAAAAAAGAATAAAAAATATAGAGTTAAAATCATTTTGAAAATATCATGGATAATAAAAACTCTTAATGATGTAAATTCATACCTATTTAATTCCATGATCTCAGGAATCATGATACCTCTATATTCAATGAATTTCACAAATTGATTAAAACTACATATAGAATTATTTTTATTAATATATTAACTTGTTTGTATAATGAGGAATTCTGCTGCATTGAGGGTCTATATTATATTGTGCCCACCCATTACTATAGTCCCAAATAATTCTTCACTTATATAACAATCAATTTATTTAATGAACAATGTTTTTTATCCTCAAATATCCATATTAATAAAAGAGTAAACATTTATCAATATTTTCCACGATAGAAAATAACATTCAATACAGAAAAACATATGTAATAGTGATATATTATTTATGAAATTAACATTTCCATATAAAAATAATATTGATATTTAAGGGAAACATAATGTCTAATTATCACTACATATAGAATATTTTAAGGTAATGATAATTAATAAAAAGATGAATCAAGAAAGTTAATTTCAATAATTTCATTGAAAATGATCAAAAGCCATCTAGAGGAAGACTAAGTATAGTATCAATATAATATATACTCATAAGAGTAAAAGTAATGTTTTTTCAATGCAAAATTAAAAAAATATATTTAAAAAACCTTCATGAGGAAAATATATTTATCAATTTGAAAATAATTTTCATAGAAAATAATTTTTATTTTTTTAATTAAAATGATCCTCATAATCATGAAAGCTAGAATCTAAGAAATGATGTTGAATTATTCCATACATGTTAAAAAGAACATTCCTTTTAATTTTTAAAAGTCTCTGAAAGTTCCTTACAAAGAAAATAATAAGAAGTATATTTTCACGTTGTCATTAAAAGATAAATTGATTTTTTTTGAAAAATAAATAGTATTCCTTGGATTTTTATTAATTTTAAAATTGGGTTAAAATTAATTTAATAATTCATTTTAATAAGGTTAATAACTATTTTATAACATTTTTAGAAAACAGGATTTGGAAGAAAATAGATTTGGATCGAAGAGGTAAACCAAGATGAATCTTCATAAAAATAGTATCTAAAAACATTTTATACAAAAGAGTCAAAAAATGGTACCATTATATTTAAATATCATGAATAAATATAGGATTATATAAATAATGGTTTTATTGAACATTGATCAAATATTTTCCATTAATTTAAATTCAGGAATAAATAAATATATACTTAAAAGAGATAGTGACGTAAATCATTGAAAAAACATAAAAATGAAGTTGGAATTAACCAATGATTTATTTATGTGTATAACACTTATGTATATATAATACGAGTGAAAAAAATAATCCAATCACAATTAATTATACTATAATTCTTAGAAAATATTTCATAGAGAAGTAGTAGTATATCCCAATGAGTTGAAATTGTGTTATAAGATTCATTACAATGTAGATACTTTTAATTCAAATACCCATGATGAATTAATTAAAAAATTGACTTAATAAAACATTAATAGTGAATTGTTAATGATATTAAATGTCCTATTTGAAGTATATACCCTATTAATTAGAAATTATGTTCATAACATTACAATTATCCCCAATGAATGGAAATTGATGTGAAATATATTACCTACCACTCCCATTGGTTGAATATTATTTAACCTCATATATAGAGGTTTTAAACAAGTTATTAACTTACTAATGAACAATTTTAATTTTTATAATATAATATATGATCTTTTTATAACATCTTTTTACTATGTCGTTAATAATCATTGATTATTTTCAATATTTCTGGTACTAGTTGCCTTCTTTTATCATGTGTTTTTTGTTATGAAAGATCCAATTCCTAAACATAATATATAGTTATATCGAAAAAATAATAAAATACATATAATAATTATCATATATTTATATTAAGTTTATTTTTAAAACAAATCATGAATGATGGTTATTATAAATGAAGTGCTTTACGAATATGGAGAGAGTAGACCATTTGTACGCATGAATAATGTTTCCATTTTTCAATGATCATTATTGAAACTAGGTAAGTAAAATTTTAACATTAAATGATGATAATAATATCATGTATACCTTTTTATTTTCTCATATGTATATATCAACCATATGGTGTGGTGATGAATATAGAGGCACATCGCTTCCTAAAGATGGTGGTCCACACATACATGAACGATGTTATGAAAACTTTGTATGTGAAAAGGAATAAAAAAACATATATTATATTTATAGAATGATAAATATATCATTAATATAATTATTATGTCATTTATTTCATATATAATCATTAAATTTATCTTTATCACCTTTAATGTGAAGCGTTAAAGAATGAATAATCACACCGCGTCACATGGCGGTAGTCTGTCGTACACACGACTAGTGTTTTTTATCACCTATGGAATAAAAGGTATATATATATATGATACAATGACTCTATAGGAATAAAAATTATATAAATAAAATATAGATATTGTTTATACCCATCATCATAACCAATGGTGATATATGAACATGAAAAAATTAACAACATCAGTTCATGATGAGGTAGTCTGATGTACACATGAATGAGGATTTTGTAACACATTTGATGGAAGTGTATATGGATTAATTTCATGTAATTATTAAAAAAACTAGTTATATCGGATATTTTTATTATACTATAATATCATGGTTTAATAGAAATTCAACGAGGTGGAGAATGAAGAAAAATAAATAAACTCTTTGAAGAAGATTACCTCTTCTTCCAATATCATAGTTACGTTTTCACTGAAGCCTTCCTAGGTAATATTGTTTAAAAAGGATTATTTTTGGATGATTTAATAGATTTTAGGATGTGATTTTGTTTTGTTTTGGGAAAACAAATATTTTTTTTAATGTGAAAATATGATAGGATAGTGGGGGGATTTTATTTTGGGGGGAACTCACTTGGTATTTTGGAAATAAATTGAGTGCTCTAATATATTTCATATGAATCAAGGTTAAAAATGAAAAATTTTCCAACCATATAGGTTGAATGGTTAAAACAAGTTCATGATATAATTTTTAGACACGTTCAAAGGTCCTTGTTAACATTATATTTTTATTTTAACTCGTATAAAGTCCATTTTACATTTAAGAGGATAATTAATTTTTTCAACATTTACTATTATTTTTGGTCAAAAATTATGATGAAATTTTTAAAAAATATATATTATGATGATTCCCATTGTATAATATAATTTTTCAAATTTATTCATAGAAGAGGAATATTGTACTTTAAAATTATTCTCATAAACATGGCGAGAAAGTGGGGTATTAATGTGAAAATATTCAAATGTTTACAATATTTTAATATCTAAATAATATATGAAAATGATTCAATTGAAAATAATTGTATTAATTGATATAAAATTTATCTAAATTTAATATAAAATCCAAAAAAAAATATTATTTATCATTTAAAATTATTTATATTAAAATGAAAAGTTTAATTAAAATTCAGTATTTTCACTATTAATAAAAATTAATCCTCTCCAAAAAACAACCCTAATAAAAATTCCATTAATCAATTTAAAAAAAATTATTTTACCATAAATATATTGTTAAATTGATATTTTTTTTTCAAAATTATGTGTGAAAATGCAACTAATCAGTTTTAAAAAAATGTATTCGAGAAATATTTTTTTCCTTTTAAATAATTATTTTTTATTAAAAACCAATAGATTAATAATATCCATAAACAATATATAGATATATATAGGTTAGTTAATCTAATCCATACCCACCAGTTTAATGGCAATGAAATAAGTATTATTTTTAATAATAATATTTCATATTTTTGTTAAACTCTGTGTTCTGTCTAATAGACAATAAACTGAGTGTTGTGTGTGAGGAAATATAAACATATTTTTGCTTGAAATGTATGAAAAATAAAATGTTACATTTAATGAATTTTATGGAAAAATTTATTTTATTTTAAAATAAATGAATTTTAATTTTTATTAGTGGTGTATTTCATCATATGATTGGGGTTTCATGTCATACCCGATATCTAATATGGTGTCCTTATATATAAATCATTAATGTCACATTCAATATTTATCTCTATTAAATAAATGTATGTATTATTCTAATTATATTTTCTAATTGATCATGATGTATTATTTTTAATTACAGGAAATTATGTCATTTATTTGTAAAAATACTTATTCTATGATTTATGATTAATGATCCTTCCCTTATTTGGTATGTTTATTATATTATATGGTCATTTTCTAATAAAATTAATCTTTTTTTATTCACACTTATAATAATTGATTGATATATTATTTATTTAATTATACTATGAGGCTAATCTCACGGATTAAAATGTTTCCTTAATTTATGTTATGATGAGTGGTAAAAATTAGGGTATGCCAAAGAACTGTACGATGTGTGAAGGTCATTTTGGAAGATAATGAATATCATTAATCAAATATGATGATATATGTATATTGTCTCAAAATATTCTAAACCAAGAATGGTTATAGAATTTTTTTTATGTTTGTACTAAATATTAATCTTATAAAACATAATATAAATCTTTGAAATTCATAGGTCTCCTCAGTTTGTATAATATAAGGTTTCTATTATCTGTTAAATATTAAGATTATAAATTTTTTTGAAAAACCATTGGATATGTCTCTTTTTAAGAAACAATTACCATGACATTATAAACAATATATTATATAGATTTCTAAGAAAAAAAAATCCATTTTTTGGTATTGGATTGTGGTTGAGCCTTTGGAATAGGTGTTTTATGGGTAACAACTATTAAAGTGGATTAATTATGTATGTAACATCCCGGTTCCAGAAGCCACCGAGAGGTGCCCCATACACGGTTTGTCTCATGGACTCAAGAGCATTTCTCCAAACACCAAAGGCTGCCGACTAGCAGTGAGGGCCATATGTGTGATAGGGGGGAAACTATGCCCTCATTGGCAGAGTAACCCAACGGAAGAGAAAAAAATATACAATAGTGGAAGAAGTAAATATCCAATAACAGTAAAGAGTGGAAGACTAAAATAATTAACAACTGGAGAACATATATATATATATATAATGATGCATGGTACATATGTCTAGGAAAACAGCCAACAAGTCACAATGCTGAATACAAACAGTACTAAACCCAATTACAAAAGAAACATATAATAGATCTTTAGTATCACAAGCCTATGCTTGGTCCTATGCTCTCCAGCTCCACAACACGTCATGTGCCTGAAGTAGAAGGGTGCATGACCTTATATATTCCTGTATCAATATAATCTATTTGAGCCCAAAAACATGGCCCAAACAGGGAGTGAGACTAAATCCTAGTAGGAAACCACCCAAAGATATCTGCCTAATAGTCAGTGAATATATGGCAGGTAAAATTACAAAAACAGTAAATAGGAAAGTATTCAGTAGTAAACAATCCACAATTTCAATATCAAACAACAACTAAACAAGCAGCTAACCACAAATAGGTAACCATCTGAGAAGTACTCACAATTATCCCCTATGGTCCTACTTTAGAAGTAAAAGCAACCCTCTCGGCAACACACTCAGTCTAACCCCTCTGTTTATGTCACATGAATTCATAAACAGACTCTCCGAGGAAGCACACACAGTCAATCCCCCTTATAGTCATAAGTAAAACAAGACTCTATGGAAGCTCAAACATTAAATTCCACTTATTGTCTAAGGTAGTCAGGAACTCTTGGAGGAATATCACACAGTCAACTCCCCTTGTATCCCTAAGGCCAAGGACTGTCTAAGGAAGCTCACTCGATCAATTCCTCTTATAGCCCATGTCGTTCAAAGTTAATCAAAGACTTTCTGAGGAGGCTCACAGGGTCAATTACCCTTATAGTCCAAAGTGATTTAAATAATTTAAAGACTCTCTGAGTAAGATCACACAATCAATTTCCCGAATAGTCTAAAGAGCTCAAAGACTTTTTTAGGAAGATCAATCGGGAAATTCCCCTTATAGTCTACTACACCAGGTTCTAACGACCTTGTGTTGGTCTATGTGCATAGCAACATAATTTGGCCATAGTGAACCTTCAGAACTACTTGGATAAACAGTCTACAACATATCAAGCATGTCAGAAATCAATCACACCATCCTAAAACTAGGAATGGGAAAGCATGGTATCCAAAGAGGCTAAGTAGAGCACAAGGTTCATAGCGAAAACAAGTATGGGAAAATCTCCAAATCATAGAAATCAACCATGTTCACATAAAAATAACCTCTACTCACACAAACTACCAAGGCAGGAAATTTAATAGTGTTAAACATGGTAAACACACAATACCCCATTCAGGGGTATTGGAGAATTTGCACATATAACTCAAAGACCTTCAACCGAAAGGCACAAACCACCCACCTCTTTGGGGTTGGCAAAATTGACCACTTCACCAAAACTCCCTCCAAACTGGGTGAACACCTCCTCAAGACCTCTTCAAAAACCCTTCCCTATAATTATCATTCTCAACCTTTAACACACAAGGTCAACACAATCCAAGATCTATATGCAACCCTATTAGATCTAGAAAACTAAGATAGAGAGAGAGATAAACTTAACCAAAACATCAAAGGGCCAAGAGAGGGACTTAATCGAGGAGAACCACCTTTGATCCACTAAGAAACCCCTTCAATTTGCCTCCAAAATGAGAAAAGGTGATCCCCCAACCTCTGAAATTTGGAACTCCCTCGTGATCCATGAGTGGGAGGAAGAATGATAGAGTAAAGGGAAATATCGAGTGGCCCAGGATGTAAAAATCATAACATTATGTGGCCGCATTTTTAACTTTCACTGTATGGAATACCATGTTCCAAATATGTGGTTGCCACTGTCTCATGCAGGGACTTCACACGGCTTTCCCGCACTGTCTGAAAAACTGTGTGCAACCCGTGCGGAGCCCACTATCAAGGTGTGTACGGTTTCTTGGGTTGTCTGCACGTTTGTTCAGACTGTGTGCCAACCATGCGCCCATGAAGAACCTTCAGATATTCCCCTTTTCCTAAAAAATGACCAGGAAAGGAAAAAATACCTGAAAATAAAGACTGACTTCTTAAAAAAATCCCCCTTATTGAAATTCGTCCCCGAATTTCCCTAACGTGGTGTAGAAGAAGAAACCCCGAACAGCTCTGGCCACTGTGCTCATACATCGGCCTCCCTCACCCAGGTCTCGTCCCATACTCGTCCTTGTTTCCATAACACTTGTACTAGAGAAACAAACCGGCCATTCAGAACCATTGTACTACAATCAAAAATCTGGATAGGATGCTCCTAGAACGACAGATCCATTTCGTGCTCTACCTCATCTGGTTGAAAGACAAGAGACAAGTCTGAAAAGTAACATCGATGCTCTGAAAAGTGGAGGACGTCATGAATACCCTGGTACCTCTAAGGTAACAGAAACTGATAGGCTATCGAGCCAACACAATCCAACACCTCAAATGTCCTGACATACCTCAGTGAAAGCATACAATTTCTCTTGATCCTCTTTTGTCTCATCCTAGGGGTGACACACAGCAAAACCTGATCCACAACCATGAACCCCAAAGGTTGTCTCTATTGATCAGCATAAGACTTCTTTCAAGACTGTTCAGTATCTATCCTCTTTCGAATCTACTCTCTATGCTATGTGAACTTTTGAACTAGTTTTGGTCACAGCAGAGATGCCTCTCCTGCCTCCAGCCAACATAAGGTTGATCGGTATGGCCTACCGTAAAATTCCTCATAAGTTTCCATCTGTATTGTTGCTTGAAAACAATTATTGTAGAGAAATTCCAAAAGAGGTACATGCTTCTCCAAAGAACCTCCAAAATTTAGAAAGCATGCTTAGAGCATGTCGTCAAGCACCTGAATCGTATTCTCACACAGTCCATCAGTCTGGGTGTGGTAAGTTGTACTGAAAAGTACATGTGTACACAATGACTTATGAAGCCCCTGCCAAACTCGAAAACTAAAACATGCATCCTTGTCAGAAATAATGGAGTGTGGAAATCCATGAAGACGTATAATCTCTCGAATGTACAACTGTACCAGATCATCAACACTGAATGTCTCCTTCATAGGAAAGAAGTGACCGACCTTCGTAAGCCTTTTTATGACGACCCATACTACATCATTCCCTCAAGGCGTCCTCGGAAACCCTATCACAAAATCCATCACGATGTTGTTCCACTTCCACTCGGGAATGGGTAACTACTACAAAAGCCCTGTTTTCCACTGATGCTCCACCTTGACCTGTTGTCAGGTGGAACACCTTATGAAAAAACTAGCAACATCCCTCTTCATAACTGGCCACCAATACTGATGGTTTAGATCACGATACATCTTGATGACTACAGGATGAACTACCCAAACTGAGAAAAAGAACAGCCCACATTAGCTCTGATCATATATCCAATGCGACCCATACACGCCCATAGAAATTCAAGATCTCATCCTCGCCTATGGTCCATCCAGGAATAGGGTCCTCTCCTGACACACTCTCCCTTAGGACTAGGCCTTCAGAATCACATAGCTGCCTCATTCGCACTCAATCAAGACGAGTAGAGTTAAGAGCTACAAAATATAGAAATTTTTTCCCCTCTCTATCTTGCTCCTCCAAAAGAATCTCAGCGAATAGAGCCATAAGCTTCCACTCACTCCTAGCCTCCTAAAATTCATGTATCTGAGTCCTCCTTTTCAATGAATCTGCCACTACATTGCCCTTCCCTGGTGTGTAGGCAAGATCAATGTCAAAGGATTGTAGGTTTTCAATCCACCTTCACTATCTCAAATTCAGATCATGCTGAGTGAAGATGTACTTGAGACTTTTATGGTCGATGAAAACCACAAAATGATCTCACAAAAATTAATTCCGGCAACATCATAGAGAATGAACAACATCTTCTAGCTCTAGATCGTGTGTCGGGTAGTTCATCTCATGTGGCCTCAACTGCGGAGACATGTACGCAACGACTCCATCTCCCTGCATAAGAACAAATTTCATCCCGATACCTGATACATCACAGTAAACAGTATAACTCTTCCCTGAATCTAGAAAGACTAGTATCAGTGTTGAATTCCACCTCCCTTATAACTCTTGAATGTCCGACTTATAAGAATCTGACCACAAGAACATCGCACTGTTCTTAGTCAGCCCTGTCAGCGGTGCTTCTATGCATGGAACGTCTTGTATGAAACACCTGTAGTATCCAGCCAGCCCTAGAAAACTCCACACCTCAAAGACGTTCTTCGACTACTCCCATGAAACCACTAATCTCAATATCTCTTGATCCATTGATACTTATGAATCTGAGATAACATGACCCAAGATGTGAATCAGATCCATCAAAAAGTGGCATTTTGAGAGATTAGCATATAGCTGATTCTCTTTCAGTGTACTCAAAACAATCCCATGATGTGTGGCATGATCATGTCGAGTGTGACAGTACACCAAGATGTCAACCATGAAAACAACCATGATGGAATAAAAGTAGGGATGGAATACTAGGTTCAACTATGCCATGAATACAATAGGTGTGTTTGTGAGACCGAACGACATAACCATATACTCCTATAGACCATAGCTACTCTGGTAGCTAGTTATAGGTATATCAGATGGTCTGATGCGCAACTTATAATAACCGGATCTCAAGTCAATATTCAAGAACACCCAGGATCCTCGAAGATGATCAAAGAGATCATCAATCCTGGGCAAGGGATATCATTACTTGACCGTCAACAGGTTTGACTGCCAATACTCCACACAAAGCCTGAGGGCACCATACTATTTCTTCGCAAACAGGCCATGTGAACCCCAAGGGGAAGTACTAGGTCGGATGATACCCTTTGCCTAAAACTCATCCAACTACTTTTTGAGCTCCTGTAACTCTTGTGTACCCATCCTATAAGGAGGAATGGACACTGCTGTCACTCTTAGCACAAGTTCAATAGAAAAGTCTAACTCATGCACTGGAGGTAAACCTGAAAAGTCCTATGGGAAGACATCCCTGAAACGATCCAACACTAGGGATTTAATTGAATATAAGACAATATAATATTGGTAAAAGGATAGATTTATCCTAGAGATAATATTATCACAATAAAATTTAAATGGAATGAATTTGTGTTAAATTCCTGTTCATTTTTATTCTTGTTCATTTATCAAAAAGTGAATTGTAATATTACTCCATAATGTATGTTTGAGATTATGTTTCACATGATGTGTGAATTATGGTTCAGTGTTCACATTTTGAAATTGGGGAATGTATTGTAGAGAAAATTATCATACCATATTAAATACTAAAGGAAATATTTTATTTGGGAAATTTAAGATAATTAAGGATAATGAATCCATAACATATAAAAGAAATAAATGATATATCAGTTTGGAGTAGTGATGTTTATTTAAAGCTATTAAAAAATTTATTATTCTATGAAATATAGAATCTTATTTATTCTAAAAATATATAATATTTATAGTTCACATAGAATTATAATTATTCATATATGATGGAGAATCAATTTACATTTTAGCTTTTTTAGATTTATTCAAAACAGATTAAACCAGTAATTTTTTATATGAATTCAAATGATATTTAGTTTTTTAGATTATTTGTAAATATATAATTTTTATATTAAAAATAAGTTTTAACACTCTATCAAATTATAATTAATGAATTTTCTCATGACTCACCTTGAGATTAGATTCATCCAAAGAAAGATTATATTAAAGATTCAATTTAATGTTATTTTAGAATAGAAATGCATGATATTTAGAGAATTTAGTAATCATAAATCGATGAAATTAAGTTCAATAATTCATATGAGTAGAATAGAATGAAAATAATTAATTTTTTGAATATAAATTTAATTACATTGACAATCAATGGAAAAAAAATATCATAAAGACTCATAAAAAATAAATAAAATAATGCATGATATTATGGGGTATTCTATAGATATTCATTACAATATAGGAAAAGATCCCAGATATTATATAACTGATAAATCCAGTGATGGGGGAAGAAATGTGTTAGATATTAATTTTATCATTTTTCAAAATGTAATTTTTATATAAGAATAGTTAAAATAGAAAATTTAATTAAACTATAGATGAATTTTATGTAGGATGAGTTAATTAATACTATTTTGAAATTGTGATATAAAATAATTTAATAACCTATATAGAATTAGATTTAATTA
The DNA here is from genome assembly GCA_963277665.1 of Viscum album. Classification (NCBI taxonomy): domain Eukaryota; kingdom Viridiplantae; phylum Streptophyta; class Magnoliopsida; order Santalales; family Viscaceae; genus Viscum; species Viscum album. The sequence continues at coordinate 1,572,879,676 of OY728126.1, forward strand.
AATTTAGAGAATGAGAGCCTATATATTTATAATTTAGAATAGATAAAATTTACATTTTAATTATATAAAATAATTCAGATTCATTTTTAATCATTTATTGATATTGAAGATTATTAATAGATATTTTAGCTTAGTGATTTTTATAGATAAGAAAGGAATGAAATTTAGCCTTCAGTGAGTAGTACGAGATCCATTAATACTGTAATGGCAGTTTAACATGACACAAATTGACCATGTTAAAAACCCATCCATCTATTGGAACAATGAGTCCATGGATAAAAATAATACACAAGAACATTAACAGATTCTTGATCCTTTTACGTATTATATTTAGTGTAAGAAATTAATCTCATTAGATTAATGTTTATTTAAGTTTTCATATATTTTTTTGAAAATATATATTAGTAGCAACAACATAGGGATATATTGATTTAATTGCATCCATCTTATAATGGAGATATAGTGAAGGATGAGTGGCATGTAATAATATTGGATAAAAAATGTTAAATTTAATTTCTCCATAATAGAGCACCATATAATAGTCAATATTGACTTACATCCTAAGAAAATACTTGATACAATATATATTTTCCCATTAACCATCAACATATTACAGGGTATTTGATGTTATTCCCATTCACCCATAAAATTGTTCATTGAATTCAATGATATACCCATTGAACCATGATAATACATATGTAATGTGGTTTTATGACCCATTAAAATATATTATGGTAAATTAATTTGATGATTACCAAATGAAAAATGTGTTTTAATTTTATTCTGTGATGTTAGATAGAATCAAAATAGGATTTTTTATTATGGTTAGATTTAATTGTTTGATGATTATACTAACATAAATATGTTATTTATCTATTTTGTTTCTATCCAAATATGTTATACTGGGACCAGTGATTATAGGAGATCTATTTAATTTGATATTATCATGAGAAAAAATAGAATTTTCTAATATTTTATGGAATTTATCAACAATCTAATGATTTGATATGTATTTTTATTACTAATTGTTATTTTTTTATTATATAACTTAGTATATTCGCATATATATAAATGATTCACTTGAGATAAATTTTTTATACCCTATTAATGTATTCAAACACCTTGATAATTCAACATTACTGGTATGTATAATTTTTATTCATGGATATAGTTAAGGGAAATGGAAATTTGATCATTGTATGGATAATATTTATTTGGGGATTATGTGATACAATGAGTCGATACATAGTTGAATTTCCGTAGTGAACTAATTAATTTGATCATTTGATAAGCATTTAATGTGATCATTCATGTGTTTATCTAGTTTATATGTTTATTAAATGAGTGAAATTATAGTTGTTTCGCATTTTGAAATAACAATTTTAACATAATTTAATAGTTGGGGTATATATTTAATGTTCATATTAAATTTTTTATAGTATTAAATGATTATTTATCTACTAAAACATTGTTATTAATACTTATATGAAATCAACGTCCAAATATATTTATTCAATAATAAATCATCCCTACTATTATGAAATTTATTGTATCTATGGAGGGGTGTCTAATGTCATGTAGAATCTATAGTTCAATTACTTTTCATGAAAAACATGTCCCAAAATTACACATGGCATGTTAATAATTTTTGAGAATGTGAAATACAAATTGATCAACCCATTATATTTACTAACTAATTATAATAATTAGAGTCCATACCAATCTTCCATATAATGCTATAAAATTTTGATATGTGTTTTTTTTATTGTGGAATTCATGAAAAATTATATCACCAAGGAATTTAATGGCAATATCATCCAATACAAAAAGGATATCAATTACAATAGAGTACAATTGAATTGATTGAAACATTATATAAGATATAACAATTAAATCACCCATAATAAGATATGATGTCACTATAGAGAAATTTATTTTTGAAGGATAAGTGCAATACTTTTCTAATATATTGGAGATTATTTGAAGAATTAATTTCCTTTCATATAATTGATTAAAAAATATTTTTATGAAATTTATTAATTTAATATTATTTATTTGATAATGATCTATAATTTAATATGAATTAGAACATAGAAATTATTTTTACTGGATATATATAAATTTTTAGTGAATTTTATAGGATGATATAAACATTAGGTGATGATGAATATATAATGTATCCGTGGATTGATATTAGTATATCATCATAATTTTGGGCTTAGATGATGATTTTTATTGGAATACCACTATTGGGTAATTGAATAAATAACCCCTCATAGAGAATTTAGTTGTTTGATATTAAATATGATATTTTATTATAACAAATGAGGTTTTAGATGTGGGATTTTGAGGCTTTTATGAGTATGTGTGTTCTTTAAATGATCTAAGGAATCTGTGAATCATAATTCCACTAAATCGATTTTCAATTATACTAATCTTAAATAATGACACCATCACATGGTATATGTTATGATTAAAGTGTCATCCCATGCTATGGGCCTTAATAAGACAACTTAGTATTTATCTTACGAATTTTTTTAATCTATACTATTTTTATAGGTGTATTCATTGGGGAGGTAATAGATAATGTTATTCATTGAAAAAAGGGATATAATATATGGTTAGTGTACATGAGAATACTATAAATCTAGTTGTATCATAAATGTGAGATAATGGTGGTTGATTATGTTTTCTATGAACACAGTTGTGTAGAGATTATTTTTAGGTATATGGAAGAGGATTTGTATTATGATTAAAACATATTTAGTCATAAAAAAGATAAAATTTCTTCCTTATGGGGGCCTTTTATATTTTTTTGGTCATCCTCTATAATTATACACTATAAATTTACTTTTTAGAGTTTATATAAAATCATTTCTTTTTCATTACTCATATATTATGCTATCAATTATTTTAGTATAAATGTTTTCATGGTTTGTTTCATATTTTTAAACCAATAGGAAATATTCCCTAGTATATCATGAAATTTCAATCATCTAAATTCATTTTTAGTTATTATAAACTTATATATCATGTTAATCATTTAAATATGATAACCTTTTATATTTTTCATATGCATGTGTTTCCTTCCTATATCTTTATCTATTATTGATTTCTCTATATGGTGAGACATTTTTTAATAATTTAAAATATAAATTAATTTAATAAGTGAATTATATATATATATATATAAATTTTGTTCTAACAATATATGAGATATTATATAATATGAAATGAATTCAATATTATGTTCTTATATTGGTCGAATATTAAAAGGTATTTTTTAATTCAAGACCTACTAAGATATATAATAAGTTTAAAAATATAACAGATACCAAATATGTTTTTAGATAACTTATATGAATTTTCATTATTAGGTTTACAATTTGAGGGATGTTTACATGAGTTAAAGTAGTAATGAGTTTCATTGTAGTAATTAAATGTAGTTAAATAATTATTATTTTTAACTAATAATTTATTTTTGGGTAAAAATGTGGAAGAAAAGAAATTAATACCTTAAATTTAAAAACCTCGTGAAAATGATTCATCACATTTTGTTTTTCACGATTGGTATATATAATTTAATGTTTGGATACATACCCATTATTTTATAAAAAAACATTTTCCCTCGAAAAACAATTATTTTTCTATGTAAAATAAGGAATTATTATATAGTGAAATAAATGGAATAAATGAAGGATAACATTTCCTTCTAATGTAGGATCATGACAAATATCATTAAAAAATTATATTATATATTATATTATAAATGAAATCATATAATTCTATAATTTTATTATCATATGAGTTAGTGTAATTCTAATAATTATATTTTCAACTTAAAATAATTATTTATAATGAATCCTAAAAATCACTATGATATTATTTTCAGAAAAAAATTATATGTTATTATTTATTTAGTTTTAGTCACTATACTGATAATTTTCATATTATAAAAATACCTAGACACTATAACAATCAATTTTCAATGAATTTATAAATTCTGATAATTAATGCCAATTACTCAGGATTCCTTCCTCAGAACCCATTATTGATTCCACGAACTAGAATATTGAATTGATTTGGAGGGTTAGGATGCCTATGTAGTCCACAATAATGTAAATGGTGTATTTATGTGTGGATAAGTTAATAAATATAACACATAACATCCTATCACTCTATTTATATTAATGAAGAATATACTATATTGATTAAAATATAAAAAAATTAACTTATTAAGAAAATATATTGTAATGAAATGATTAGTTAGGTATAGTAAGTATGCAACACCATAAGGTCTTATAATATGATTCTCTTCAAGAAATTTGATGTCATTGAAACCATGTTATGCACACAACACTAAAATTGTGAGAATAATAACTTAGCATAATATAATATTAAATACATTATTCTATTGAAAATTGAAATTAATAAATGAGTTCTTAATAACAAAATGGACATTTTAACTTAAAGAAATACAATTAATTATTAGGAATCTATTTTGGAACTATTTTATTAAATTATTCATTATTATTATAATTAATTTCTCAAATGATATTAAAAAAAGTATCAATAATTTTTTTGTAATATTTATTAATATCATCCCTGAAATTGGTATGTAATAATAAGGAATGTTAGCCTGTTAATTAATTGATAAATTGAATTTTTTGGTTTAAAAATTATGTCTTTTTTATATATGAATATATTTAAAAGTTAATTTCTCTTATTTTAATCATTAATAAATTTGATAACTATATTAAAACCATGTATAAAATTAATAATCACTAATTTATATACTTTTAATGTGTTATAAATAAATATAATATCACTTTATGAAGAAACAATATATTTTTCATAAATCTATTTTTATGTGACCAAGGTAAATTTATCATAATAAATTATGTTAATTATTATTGATGAATTATCTTATGGAAATTATCATAAAATATATCGGCTTAGATAATTTAACATTAATTTTGAGTTTCTTACTATGAATAAAAAAAGAAAAAATATTATTATTTATGAAATGAATTTGTTCTAAAATAGTTATTTAGTGTTTTATGCATGAATATTACACTTAATTTTTTCATGGTAATGAAGTTAACTCTTGTAAAATTTATTAGAAATTTAGATTCATAATCCTTAAAATTATTTGATATATTCATGTTAAATATTATATTCAATAAATATTAATAATAGTATTAAATTTGTTACCATGTTTGTGATAAAAATGCGTTATAAAAAACTGAATTAATTTATAATGATTTTAATATAAAAAATATATGAATTTTGTCTGATTTTTTATTTGTATTATTGTTTATTATCTGAATTATTTCATATATGGACTACGATGGAGCTACAATCCCTGAAAATTAAATTTATTATATTGAAATGTTCTTAATAATTACAAAGGGATCACTCCATGCATTTATAAAATAAGACCTCCTCCTCTAACTTCATCACACACATTAATCACTATTATTAACCATTCCTTACCAAAATAAAATACCATCAATCCTACTCATTTCCACTATGTATTAGTCTCTAGAAAATACCATCCAACTAATGATTAAGGAGTATGGAAAAGTAAGATACATAGAGCAGAGATAATTTTATTAATCAATGTATTCATGTTTCATTATTCCTAAAAATATTATAAATACTCTATAAAATTTATAATAATGTTACTTAACAAAAAATAATATCAGTGCAAAAATTATTTTTATTTTTAAAACCATTTTCTTCCTCCCCTTAAACAAATAGATGATGTATACATTGCTCATGTATATGTGTAGACAACAACCTCTATGAAATAATAGTTTTCATTTTTCATTACCATATCTCATAAATAGTTTTAAATATGTATTTATTTTATATATTTTATTATTATTATTTATTAATTATATTTTGTGTATAAAATATTATCTGCCTATGCATCTTACATATCAATTGGAAAAGCATAACACTAATTTTGCATACTTTTGGACTACCTCATCCACAATGTGATACAATTTTATTTAATTTTTCTCCTTAAATTGATAATACTTTTCATAAATATAGTAATATTTTTATGGATTTATAAAATATAAAGTATTATTAGACTTTATTTTTATTATATACGATGGATATTGATAATTGAGTTAAAGGTATATGATTCATTCTCCAATTTTTAATTGGCACGGTCCATGGTAAAATTTATGTTTGTAAAATACTATTATATATATATATATATCATAAATTTAGTTCTATGTCATCACTATTAGTTATATTTTGGGTTTTCATATTTTCAATTTTATTTTAAATTCATCACTTCATAAGTAAATGGAAATAATGTGTTTTTATGAACAACAAACCATATTTATCTTCTTTAGTTTCGAATCGATCTATTTTATATAAATTACATAAAAAATGTTGTATATCATATTATATTAAATGAATGATAAATTTATTTCTTTATTTACATCAAATTATTTTAAAATGTATTAAATTTATTATTATAAAAAAAATCTACTACTAACTTTTTATATTCTCCACAGAACTATAAAAATAATGAATGTTATTAATATATAAAACATGAATCAATTGTCACAACATCATGTCATTTGAACATGATTTAATTTTAACTAATTCTATCCATGGATTTAAATGGAAAATCCAATTCCTGTTTTTCTCTGAATTATTACCTTAAAATGTTATAGAAAAGAATTATTTTTTAAAAAAAATCATAGTTCATCAATATAAATACTTATCATATATGTTTGAAACCCAAAAAAAATATTAAGTTTCATTAGATATATTAAATAATTATAGATTCCATGTTCTTTTTCTTGAGGGATTATTATCATATTGAAAATAAATCATTATGAAACCCATTTCATTTCCACTGATGATGATATAGTTAAATGATAAAGGTTAATAATTAACTTTTGTGATAATAAGAATGAATTTAATTATGTGATTACAAATTAAAATTTTATATACCTCAAATAAATTTGGTAATAAATTATATATCATGATAATATATGGAATATAACAAGGATAGAACCCATCCACTATGAGAATCAATCCACTATATTTCTAGTAATATTGATTAATCCCAATCCACTATGAGACAATATCCACAATTATAGTCTAGGTAGCAAGACTATAATATAAAAATGATTTCAATTCATATTTTTATGAAAATATATATTTTGGTTTCTTATAATAAGATCTCTTAGATCCTGCTTTATTATTCAATATTCATTATTCTTGTGACCCATGTATTTTGTTATGCATTTTCCATATTGGATGAATTATGTTTTATGGTGATTGATTTATTGGGTATGATTGTATAACTTATGATAATATTACAATATACCTATATTATTATCTTAAAATAATTTTTGAACATCAGTTTATGTCTCCCATTTTTAACATTATTGAGCATTTGATCTCACCCTTTGTTATGATTCCAATTTCAAATGTTACAAATAACATTTTTATAGAAAAACACTATATGAAATATTTAGTGAATGAAGAGATTTTTTTTATTTGATTAATATAATTCTTATAATAAGTGTATTATATATATATATATATATATTCTCACAATACATTTAACCATGTGGTTTATCATGCATTTAATTGTTTTTATATGTTGATAGTGAGAGGATGTATTAAATAAAAAACATTGTATGTTTCTGGTGATATATGATGAAATTTAAATGGCATAGATTGGTAATATAGTATTCCAATGTAGTCAATCTGTGGAATTATTTTTGTTATTATATCATTTTTCACTATTTCAAACTATTATTGATTCAAATACTATCCTTTACGATTCTATTTAATGTCTCAAAGAGGGATGAATAATTTTAATAATAAATATTATAACCAATTAATTAGTCTTACTATTGTAAACCCATATTTATTGGGAGGTTGTACAACAAATGCAATGAATATATTCACCCATATAACTCAATCTATGAAAGATAACCTAAATCAAGCTAAACATAAAAAAACTAACCGAATAACTCACCATAGAAAATTTTTCATGATAATTTGTACCTTACGTTAGTGGTTCCACTGATCCCAAATATTTTGAGTAAAAGAAGAATATTATTGAAAAAATCTATTTTGTTCTATAACACTCAAAATATATACCATTTTAGTGTTTAAGATAACCATTAGTGGGATGATAACATGAATTTATGGTAGGAGGAATAATCCAACACCATTAAATGAGATGAGTTTATGAATATAATTCTAAATAATTATTTTATTGATTTATGTTAACTAATATGGTGAGATATTTATAGAAATTCATGATGAAATGTGATGAATCTTATTGTAAATATAATAAAAAAATAACTAAAATTAATTCATTTGTATTTTTTGTAAACCCACAATGTAAAATTTTTCAATTCATCAGTGGAACTGTACAAAGTCTATAAATGTAATTGGTCATATAACAGTTCTCATTGATATAAAGAAATTAGTCAATGATCTTTTCATTAAGAAATTAATTTAATAGTATATCATTCATCTAGTGGTTTTGGTGAGAAAAATACAAATATTGAATTCTAAAGAAATTGTTATAGAAAATCAATAGAGGAAAATAAATTGGCCTCCGATCATTTTTGAAATTTGGATGAAGCATGGGTGATATTTCCCCAATGTAACAGTTAAATCCGTTAGGTGTAGGAAATTTCAATTGAAAAAATGATTTTTAATGTGGTATAAAGTTATAAATAATAAAATTCTCAGTGATAAAGCCCATAAAAATGTTCCACCCAAACTCATGTTATTTTATTTCAATGAGTATAGAAATTATTCCAATTAGTGAAAAAAAAATTACGTTAATGATAATACATTTTTTCAGTAACATCTATATCTGACAGACATAGGGAACTATTTTCCAATCCAAATTCATAGTGTGGGGAATATGAATGAAGAGTTAAATGGTATACATATCATCAATTAATAACATAAAATGTATTATTTGAGTCTCTCCACAATATTTTATTTTTTATAAATTCTATACGATTATCATGTCACCAACTCAATAGTAAGATATCAAATTATCTATGAAAACTATTAAAGGAATAATGATCAAAAATTAATTATACCAGTCCACTATAATATAAATTTATGGGAATTTATTTATAAAAATATCATTATTATTCATGGAGTTAACTTTCATGTGACATTGGGAATTTATAGGCTATCGATATACAGATCCCATAAACATTTTTGAGAAAGGGAAGAAATTTTTTATTTTCCAAATAAAAAAATGATTATATATTGCTGAAAAGAAAACCAATTATCTTCTAATAAAAATTAGTTTAATTATATGAATCTGACTATCTATTTACGGCGGATATTTATAACGAATATGTGATGAGAAACTAAAAAATTAGGACTTGAATATTTAATTGATATTATTTCTATATATTTTATAAACAACATCTAAGAGTTCCACATAATAATGATTTTGTGTTTTCAATAGAAATCATACAATGTTCTAGAACAATCTTAATGAAACCATATGGATTTTCCCAAATTCAGTTGGATTAATTGATAAAGAAACTTTTGGAGAATATATAGATAAGATATTAAAATTCCCCAGTGCATCACCATGAAGGGAACCTCTTTATTTTATTGTGATAAGTGATGGGTCAAACAATATATTCATTAAGAGACAATGAATAAAAATGTTCTCAATTAAGAACATGTATTATATACCCCATATTTTGGACTTGTTTGATCAACATTGTGGATCTCAATACATTTCCATAATTTATCATCAATATTGATACAATAAAATAATGGTCAAATGTGTGGATATAAAAAATACACAGCTTATTACTATGTATTGAAACTATGAATTTATAGTGATTCAATAGGGAATTACAAATTCTCCAACTATTTTCATTGATATAATAAATTTCTCCATAATAGATTACCATGATTAGTTTGTGGTAGTCTTTATATCTTATATTTTCACATATTATAAGTTAATAAAATATCATGATTGTCCTTTGAGGACTGTGTTGATGAAATCTTGTAATGTGGACCTTAATTTCAAATTTATGAAGTTTTAGTTATTTATAATTATTGTACTATTATTAGGTAGTGTAATTTCAAGGGTGGGAGTATCAGGTGATCAATCATAAGATGATATTATTGAACATCATCCAAGAAAATTCAAGGTGAGTGATATCCAAATTATTATTAGATTTTATGATAAAATAATTTATTTTATTAGAATAATATCATGACTATGATTTCCAATAATCAAGTTAAACCCAAAGGGAGTAGAATCTTTGTACTGATAAATTTCAAGATAATTTCATGGATTTTAAGAGATGGTTGGTTGGAGCACCTATGCTCATATATCACTATAGATGAGATTGATTTTTTATCTATAGTGATATAACAATGAAGGGACTGGGAAGTTTTATCATGTATAATGATAAAGTTGTACTGTAAGCATTCTAATAATTAGGGGTTCATGAGTAAAATTACCTTACATGCTAATAGGAGTGTGAACCATTATTTTTTTCACTGAAAATATAAAGGAATTAATAGTGTGGTGAATGGTGGGATATATATATACCCTTCATAGTATCATGAAGTTTATAACCACAATACAATTGTCTTATATGATCCAATTTCATTGGTCATAGTTGATTATAGAATATTATTGGTCATTGGATTAACACCCTTGGGTAGCGAACAAGGTGGTTGATGCTCTGAGTTAAGTGAACCATGTTTTTTTATGATGACGATTAAAAGTGTTATAATATTTACATATTTGACGAATATAAGATTTGAAATCATTTAGAAATGGGTAATTTCAAATATTTGTTAGATGGTTATTCAAAGACCAATTCATGAGAAGATATAGGAGGGGTAGAAGGGAGATATTTAGATATATAATAATATTAGGGATGGTTTAGAGTTCAACCATTTACTTGATGAAATGATAACAATTTTTTAAAAAATCGGTATCCACTCAATTCCATGAGTGATGGATGATTTATTTGCAAAATTACTTATCTCATCATTTTCTATCAATCCTATATATTATAAGATTTATGATGATAGAATATAGTAATCTATGTGTGATAACATGGAGAGGTATATTTTAGAGAATATATATCAATTCATAGTATATATTCATGACATGGTAAAATGTTACAATCCAATGGGGGGAACAAAAATCACTTCCTATACCTATATTAAAACAGGAAAACATGAACTTGAATTTCATAATAGGACTCTCTATGAAATATAAAGGAAATAATTCCATTTTTGTTATAATCAATATCCTTTATCATTTATCAAATTCCATTTCAATTAGATTTTTTTTAATTTATCAACATTCCATTATATAAATTTTAGAACTGATATGGTTTCATAGAATGAAATTTTCAATTTCATATATTTGATATCAAGGGTTTATCTCAATGACATGAATATGTATTTAACATGAAATTAATATAATGTTGAAAATTTACACTTATTGTATTCTATACGTAGATGTTTAGTATTATGGGATCATCCAAACCATTGAAGATATGAATTGAGAATCGTCATTATATTTCAAAGGTGTTAGGGAAGTTTCATTCCTATATTTGTATTTTCATATTCAAATATATTTTACATGTGAGTTTAGAGGGAACCTCAAAGATACTTATGTCTATATAATGGTATAATTACAAAATTATTATATGATGTTGCTGATAAAAACTATTAGGACTTGATCTAGAATAATAAATGGAAGAGATACAATATTCATTTAGAAGAACATCATAACACATAAGAGTCAATAAAAATGTTATCATGGAAATTGAAATATAGATATAGAGATTGAGGATAGTGAAAAATTAATCTTATGAATATAAAATGGGATGAAATTTGTGTGATTTTGAATGAAGGGGAAGTTGGTACAAAAAATTCACAGTATACACATATTTCATGATCATATCATAATGTTAGCTTATCAAATTAAGCTTCCAAAATATCCTCTCCAAAGTTAAACAATCCATCAATGTATATATTTTTAAAAAATTCATACATCATATTTGACACGTACTAATATAATAAGATATACATTTGGATAATTATAATTCATTTGAAGGAAAATTGGTTGAGTTATATGATTTAGGATGGAATATGCTACATAACAAAGACACTCAAATTGAAAATGTTTCACAACAACAAAATATATTCGAGGAATCTTCTTGGGAACCCAAGGGTATAACTAGGTAATATTTCACACATTTCCATTTATCATATAAATTTAATTTTAATGAATAATTTCTTATAATAGCATCAAATATAAATTCATGAGATTTGAGAATATATATCACATTAATAAATTCAGTGAGTTTGATAACAAACAATTCCTGAATAAACATAACAAACATAATAATTAATTGTTCAAATATATAATTAATTACATTATTAGATATTATAATTAAATTTTTAGATAAATAAATTCATAAAATTGGATCAAATTCATTAAATAAAAATACAATTATTTCTTAGGATACTCTTTTTTTAATTGTTTTGTAGAATTTAGACATTGTGATAATGTTACGAATTTTGAGGAAATATATATATATATATATATATATATCATTGATAAATTTAAATAATTATTAATAAAAAGATGGATATCCATGAAATAAATATTTGATGATAAGTAATAGTACTGTAATAATTCTTTTTAAATTGTATATATTTTCTTATCAAACCTTTTTGATTTTAAGTATTATTTATTAAATGTTAATTTCACATATTTTTTGTAATAATATAATTAAATAGTATTTTTATGATTTTTATAAAATAATAATCATTTAAAAATTATATTTCAATTTTATATAAATGATGAAGAAATCATTTAATGTTATAATATGAATTGTTTCTGATGACGGGTTTTATATGAGCAATGTATTTTTATTTAAATAAATTTAATTCAACTTGATTGATGAATTTAATTAATGAAACGTGTAGATAATATATTCAATTACATAATATAACATACATCTTGTGGTTTTTAATAGGAAACCAATGATAATAAAATAATTTTATGTTCAAATATAAATTTTCCCCAAGAATGGGTTCTTTCAAAAAATTTCCCATATATTAAAATAAATTTATTCCACCTATTGGAACATGAGCTTCTAATATATATTCCATAATATAAATAAAAAAATAATACTAGTAAACAAGTTAATATTAATTTTTTCCCACAATTAATAGTTTCCATGATTAAAATCATATTACCATGGTTACAGAATAAATGGGTTTAAAGGGATTATACTAAAGTATAAGGATTATTATGTAAAATATAACATATATATCTGATTGGATGGATATATTTTGATATATGCTAGAATTATATAATAATTTATACCATATTAGATTCAAATTAAATTAGATATACTGTTATTATATTTAAATGATTGGAATAATTTCAATGAGGCCCTTCCCTCACTTATAACTGGGGACATCATATTATCACATATAAAGACACATTGTGTGTTTTATCTCAGCCAATACCTTCAAAAATATTATCCATAATTTCATCATTACTTTATAGAGGTACTGGTTCGTCATGAAGACTAATATATTAAGACGTAAGGTGTAAGCCAATGGAATATACTAACAGAAGCGGTGACTGCCATTATGGATATATTTAATGTTTTTTTCTTATTCCTCATCATAAAAAAAAAGATAAAATTTATAATATAATTAAAATATTATAATTAATATAATTATCTATTTTTTCTTAGTTGTAAAACAATTTTCAATATTATTTAGATCTAGTTAGAAATGTAAATTACACACATACAAACATGTGCGTTACCACCTCTATGAAGTAGTATTTTTAATTTTTCAATAAAATATTTATTGGTAGTTATAAAAGTGGATTTAATTGATATATATTATTTTTATAGTATAATAATGTGTCCCAATAGATAAAATTTTATCTAACTTTTTACACTCCCAATCCATTGGAAAATGATAGTTTCCCTTCTTTTTACCTATGGAATACCACCTTAACAAAATGATATGTTATGTTTTTCATTTACCCCAAACATATATGGGCAAAATGTATAATTTTATTAATATTTTTTTTATATTTTTGATTTTATAAATATAAATTTTTTTATTCTTATTTAATTACTTATATTTAATTATTGATTGATCACATATTTCCTATGTACAGAATATGATCTCGAGGATGTGATGCAATTCATTTTTCATCACCACTTTACATAGAAGGTTATAAATGTATATATAATCGATAAATATGATTCTTATAACCTTATTAATATTTTTATATGATGATTCCATGACCAATTTTAAAGGAATCAAATACCAAATCTGAAACAAATATGGACAACTAAATAATTGACACTCAAAAATAGATTTTAATAAATAATTTTATAATAAGTAAAAAATTTGAAACAACAATGGAATGATATAAGATAAGATAATTATTAATAAGGTTTTTTTAATTATTTATATTACATAAATATCAATATATATATATATATATGTATTTTTAGAACATATGATACAAGTCAAGACTTTATGTTATGGTTTTTATTGTAATTTCATTTTTTAAATGGTATTATTCCTATTAAAATATCAATTTTGGAAATCATAAGATCTCTAAATTTTAAACATCATTCATTGATTTATTCTCATGTAAATTAAAGGGTTTTAGTTTTTCACTATCATTATTCAATCATAAGTACTCAAGAAGGAAAATATTGTGTTTTATGAAAAAATAGACTTATTCCTCCATTAAGGTCATGAATACTTCTCTTCAATATCCATGTTTTTAAAATAAAATTGAAAGTACTTATCTAAATTTATATTATTTTTAATAGTAATTTTATATTAACATCAACATTCATTTGAAATGATTAAATGTATTCTCATTAAACACATTCTTTAATACACACTTGTTAAATGATTTAAAAAAAATATAAAATCAATGACTTATTAATCGTGACCAACATTAATAGATTTTCATTCCATAATATAATTTTTTCATGATTTAAATTCTTTTAAAATTTTCTATATATTAAAATAAAACAATCATGGTCTATTTTTCATGTAATTGTTAGTTTTTAAAATTTTCAAAAAGACAAGGATTATTTTTTTAATATTGAAAATTTATAATGTATTTATAATAGTATATATAATTTCTATCAACATTCGTTAATTAATTTTATATATCATTGGGAATATTCTATAATGATATCATAAATATGGTTTTCCTAAATAAATAATGATTATGTGATATAAAATATTTTATGAATGTATTTTATTTTCCACATGTTATGAAAAATAATATTATGAATGTTAGTGTTCTATTATGGCATAGATTTATATATATATATTTTTCATTATTTAATGGGAGGTCCCAAAATTATATATAGATCATTTTAATTTGTTATGAATTGATATATCATGAGTGATTTGAAAGAGAATTGAAATTTATCCTAATCAACTATGTGAAACTATCAAATATGTTAATAGGAATGTTGTGTTAACCCAATCAACCATGGGATGATGTCCACTATAATATTCTTCATATATATACATGAATAGAGAAATGATTTTAAGATAATATGTGTATAAAAAACTTTTTTATTATACTTATGATATTCTATCATGACCCATGATTGATTACTGATGATTCTTCACTCTTATTAATCATTTATTTTTATGGAAACATCTTATTTAATGAATCCCATTTTATAGTCTATTATTGGTTGGGTAAGATATCATAAGTTATGCTCATATTATGATACCCATAGTATTATCTAATAAAAAATTATGATATTATATATCAATAAGCTTTAATGATTTATGTTATCTAAACTCAAAGTTTAATATGTTTTCATTTTCCCAGGTTATAATTAATGATGTTATGTAAAAAATGTCCAACAAGTGTTCAATATGTGAAGAAAATTGTGGATGTTTATTATGATATTTCATGAAATGTGATTATAATGTATCTAGACTCCAAAAAGTATACCTATATAGCTCCCAGACATGTTTTATTGTGATTTCTATTGAATATTCATCTAAATTGATATAATATTTTCGTAATTGATTCTTGATTCATTATAAACTATAGAGTTATTAATTATTTTGATAGATGATTCTGGTGAGATAATGTGGTAATCAAAATTATTTTTATAGTGTGTGATGGCATGGATGTGTTTTTTATGATCTATATTCATTGTAAACAATTATACATTGTGTAGAAAGATATGGGTGAAAATTGAATGTTTGGGGTGTGATGGAACCCAACATGGTTGTTGAGATACAATAAAATCAGAAAAATGGTTATTTTATACATTATAATAATGAATTCGATGACTCAATCATTTTTAAATTTCATTGGAACATTCATTTTAGATAAGTGGCATGAGAGGGTAAAATATGTAATCCCTACGGGTATATATAAAATCAACCTAAAGCCAACAATTTCATGTTTGGTAGAGACAAAAAGATTAATTAAGGACTATACCTTTATCTATATATAATTATACAAATATAAATATATATAATATATATTGGAAACAATATTATGTAACATGTTTTTTAAATATATGATATAATTTTTATTGAATAATATGTATACATAAATAATCTATTTTACTATAATATCAAATTCTATTATTTAAAATCCATTTCTTATAAATTATGTAGTTTTCCTTTATCATTAAAATTCTTGAGTATATTATCATTATTCCTTGTGACATGTAATCTTCAATTATTTTTATTTCATGATAATGATAATTATATTTCATAAGACGAATAAAAGTATAATGGGATAGTAAAAACATAAAAAATATTACTAAAATTTGAATATCCATGGTTTTATTATCTTTTAGACATTACCCTAGAACTAAAAAACTCTAAAATGAAGAAAAATTGATTTGAATTAAATATAAGTAATTATAATATTGAGAAAAAATAATATGAAACTTAAATGATGAAAATTTAGTTATATATATTTTAATTATATGTTCTACATAATCATTGTAATTTTGTAAAATAGATGTTGGAAATATTTCATTAATAATAGAAGATGAACCCCTCCAATAGGATGGATTAAATTTCAATAGTAAAATAATTATAACGGTATCTGATGAAGTAATCATTGAATAATGCATACATATAAAAAATAATTAAATTATAATATATTATTATTATTAAAACAAAATTATAAAATCATGTATCATCATTTATATAAGAGAAAACATATGTTTCAAAACATTTTAAACATTCATTAATTTTAACGCAACTATTGTATATAAAAATTTCATATTATAATTATCAATTTCTTATATTAGTTTATTATTTTTTTATTTTTTGGATTTAATGTTTCAAAATTAGATAAGTTCGATTTGTTTAATTTTATATGTAGATATAAAATTTGGGGTCAGTAGGTAAATATAATACATTTCATAAAATTGAAATTTTTTGACACCAATAGGAAATGAAAAGAACACATTAATTAAAATAATCATAAAATTAATTATAATATATTAAATTAGATATTTAATATATCTAAACAATATATTTTGTTTTCAAATATATTTAAATATTTCAAAATCAATTATTTTATTTTTTGTGTACAAAACATTTAATATTTAATTCATTAATTAATTTATTTAATGATAGAAATTTTTTTTTGATGTCCGGATATTTATTTGAAATATAAAAACATTTGAGTAAATAAAAAAATTAATAAAAAATTTTAAATATATTTATAAAATCCAGTTCCAATAATAATTAATTATATATATTATTCAAGAAAACCCATTTATATCAACTATAAATGTCCCCATTTGATACCCAATTTTCTTTAAATGAATGTATGTTTCCTTTCCAATGATATAAAAAACATTCTCCCTAAACCCTTATATCCATGATTCTGGAAGGCCATGTACTAAAAAACGACATCTAAAGGATTATCTATAGTAATATTAATGTGTTTTCAAAAAACATGGTAGAGGATTCAAATTCAAAATTTGTTCCTTTTTCAACATCTTTGTAAATTGTTTTAACATTACTTACTTATTAATGCAATGTAATAAAAAAAATTTAAACAATTTAATTTGAATACAAAATCTATAATTGAATTGTTGTGAGGCTATATTATTTCCACAA
This sequence comes from Viscum album, assembly GCA_963277665.1. NCBI lineage: Eukaryota > Viridiplantae > Streptophyta > Magnoliopsida > Santalales > Viscaceae > Viscum > Viscum album. The sequence goes on from OY728126.1 coordinate 1,572,897,874, forward strand.
AAATCACCCATTATAAGATTGTTCATCATATATGGAGGGTTATTTGAACATTCACTTTTACAATTTAGCAATATTTATTAATAAATAAATGATAAATATTACCATTATAATTAAATAAATAAATTTTTAATTATTATAAGAAACATAGTTCAGATATATACTTAACTATACAATACAAAAATTATCAATAGAAACTTTTAAATTAAATTGGAATTATATTTAAAATAAAAAAATTAATAAGTTTAGTGATTGATGAGAAATAACATCATAGACTATAAGAACATAAAAATAAAAAAGAAATATAATACTGTTGAAATAGTGTTTTGATATAATTTTATCAATAACTTATTTCATGTACCCCATTGGGATATTAAATAAATAATGGGTCCGTTAATGTCCTATAAATGGTTGGAATGATATGTTGGAACATGATACATTAATCAATCTATTTTAATTGGAGAGAATATTGATTATCATCATAAAATAAGTATAAGATCGTAGTAAAAAAATCATATAATGATTTCCTAGAGGATAACATATATATATATATATATATATGAGGAATAAAAAGTCTATTCTCACTACAAATACATCTTAAAATTTTATTCAAAGATCACAATATCATTTCCAAGGAAAATTTTGATGAAAATGAAAACTTCACAGTTTTTATGTAATGTTTTGAAGAAATATATTACATTACCAAATTCAGTTAATATTCAAATTATTCTTGAACCTCCAGTTAGATTACAATATTATCATAATAATTCATTTCTTATAGAAACATAACCATACATCCAAAAAAATTTCAAAAAATTACCATGATAAATTAATGGATTTCTTAATAATATCATAAGGAGTATTTGATTTTCAAATAAATGAGTTCCTAAAAATATTTATTAGAAGCATTGTTTTTTGATAGTTTGAGAATATTTCCCACACAATTTCATGTTTTATTTCAATATTTAATCACTTACATCCCCATGATAATTAGGAATATAGTTTTTGAATACTTTTAAACCTATTAGATTTAATAAAATATATAACTATATATAGTGTACATTTTTTCATATGATTATAATTGCTAAAAGACACACACACATCATTCAAATAATATTCTTATAACTAAAAAATGGAAATTATTATTATACCTACATTACCATTAATTTATTAAAATAATTTCAAAATTTTTTATGAGAATATAATTCTGAGTAATCGGTATCAATGTAATTAAATCCCAGTAGGATGTTGATATACATGAAAACCCAGAAAAACACATCACTATTAAATAATAAAATTTGAACTCAATATAATAAGATGTACTCATTATGTAAACAAATTTTATTAATTAATTCAACATAAAACTATAAATATATAATAATGAATATTGGAAAATTATGAATCATTGTTGGGAAAAAATGAATCCCATTAAAAATAATTTCATTAAAAGAATCATTAAATATTTAATACATCGTAAAATTACCATCAATGATGAAATAAACATCGTATATCATAAAATTATAATATTTTTATTAAAAGTTTAGGCAAATATAAAGGACCCTTGTAGAAAAACCATGAAATTTTATTCATTTTAACCCTTAAAAATCACCTATTAAATTACCCGTATAATTTAATAACTTCACATTTTAATTCCAACATACTTTATTTATAGTGTAAATAATTAACATGTTTATCTATGAGGAATATAACTATCCCACCCATCATACTATATAATATAAAATAACTATAAAATCTATAAAATGTATAGGATCGTGAATTTCCACATAACATGATTAGAGAACATTAAAAAATATATTTGAACTCATACACATAAGAATTTATGTTATAAAAAATAGAAACATATATTAAAAAATTGTTTTAACATATTCCCTATTGATAGGATAATGAAAATGAATCATTTAATATTTCGTATATAAATATTATAGAGAGAATAAAAATCAAAAAACATAAGAAATAAATTTGAGTGAAATACTTAAAAATATTTAATGAAAATATTTACAAGAATATATATGTACATAATGTGATTCCCAGCTCACTAAATATTTCCCAGAATTCTTTAAAAAGGAATTTCTAATAAATATTTACATTAATTGGTGTAAATTTCATTATTATTATCTCATTTTATTAATTTTTAATGGTTTATTATTTATTAAAATGGTTATTATTTAGATCATAAGACTTTTTGAGGTTTTCTTGCCCATAATTCCCAAACAGAAGAATTATAATTCTAATAGTTAGAGGTTCATTTAAAATTTGATGATATGATCCAAATATTTCCTTGTTTATGTTTTACATTAATCTTCAATCAATGATGTAATTTTTTTTATATAGTTAAAATTTATTAAAATCGTCATTGTTAAGCATGATTTATTTTTTGAATATAACATCAATTGTTTTCTTTTATGTTCATTATTGTTTGGGATATTCTATCATTATATAATAATACACCAACCCATATTAAATTAATCATTTTGTATTCAATCAATAATTTTTTTTTAATAATATCTTTTAAGTAGTTATGTTTTTAAAAAATACAACACTTCACATTACAAGTGCAATACTACAATGGCTGAACAATGTCCTCTAAAATATTGATGTGGAAGAAATAGAATGCAAATGAAAATCCAAGGATTTTTAAAATCATACATATATATTATAACAACATATGAAAATGAGGTCATATAAAATATATAGGTGATATATCATCATGATTGGATCAAAAGAGATTTTTTAAAATGTGAATATAATATATAATGAAAAGAAGAGTATTTTAAATGTGTCATGAAATCTGTTATTCAGAATTCAAAACTAATTACTTGGTTTAAAATTCATAAAATTATATAATAGGTCCTTATGAAAATAGAAAAGAGTGCTTATATAAATAATTTGGAAAAATATTGAGTGAAAATATATATTTATTGGAAATGAAAATGTTTTAATACAAACCTTTTAATATAATATTTAGTTTTATTTTAAACAATATTCCATCTTTAGGTGTCATGAATGTAATTTTAATATTTAAATTTCTTAATAGATTGATAATATAATATAATTGTATCCATTTTCATTCATATATGTACCATGTTATGATTTTATGATATATAAAATCATTTAGAAATCAATTATAAAAATTCCTTTTATAAATATTTTTTAGGTTATTATAATAATATGATTTTAAAAATCAATACAATAAAATGATTTAATAATCATATAATTAATTTATTTAAATATTAATTATAATAAACAAATCACCATAATTTAACATATCTATATCAATAAAATAATTTTTGGAAGAGTAATTTTTCTTGTTTTCTCCTGTGTGAATCTATACTCTACTGACACTAATCAATGGTTTTAGATAATTATTCTAGTATTAAATTAAAAAATAAATTAATACATAAAATTTTATTTATTATTAGTTTTTATTATCTCATTAAACCATTTGAAAAAATATTTATATCCATTTTTATCTACATAACATTTTTATGATAAACATTTCAAATTTTCATTCTTTCCTTAACCACTATTTATCCCTTCTAACAAATAACTTATTATATAACATTTAACATAATGAGTATATGTAACCCCATGATGTTTGGAAAATTATTTTTTTCAAATTAATTTAATCTTTTCAATATATTGCATTTTTACGTAACACCGAATAATGTTTGTTGTGCATGGAAACATCATGTTATTCATTCATTGTACACAAAATTTTGTCTATTTTTTACTAAACACTACACTTATATTATCTTGAGGTAAACACAACACCATTTTGTTCTTGTGTTATATAAAATATCATGTTCTTTGGATAATGTGAGTGACACGCAAGACATAGTTTTCCCAAACTACATTGTTCAATTAATAGTTACTAAAATATTATTGTAGTTATCCCATAGCCTTTGTAAAAGTGGTTATGAATATGATTAATTATATTATAAAATTATGGTTTAATAAAAATTTGATGGTGGAAAATTAAGTAGTAATTAAAATAAATATCTTTAAAAAAACAAAGGAAGTCATTTTCTAGAAAAATATATTTATGAAATCAAACACGTTTTAAATAATAAAAATTAATTAAAAATATTTGGATGAATTATTTTAATTAAATTTATATACATATATTATCCAGTAAACTATTAAATGTTCATATTATGTTCATTCTAGAAAATAAATAATAATAAATCTAATTTCATGAATAAAAAGATGTATCTTTCTAAATGGCAATTTTACTGCCATTAAAATTAGAAAATATTTTAAATATAAATTTTTTGAGCTCAAATAATTTTTATTTGACGTAATAAACATCCAATTAAATTTATAATATCTGAATTGACACTAGTTGATTTTCTATTATTTTTTCTCAGAAATTTCATTTTTCCCCGAATAATAAAAAACATTGAATTTTAACTCAAAACGTTTTTTTGAATCTATTTTTATAAATAAATTATATTTTAATTTGGTTTTAAATTATAATTAGATAAATTATTTATCAGTTAGTAGAATATATGTCATTTGAAAAAATATCAAATTGAAATTTTATATATAATGATTTCAATCTTTTGGACGACTTCACTTTAAGAAATTGTTATCGAATTCCATCTACAAGAATAAATTTAAATTAATATTTTCCAATTTTGTGATTTGTATATGAAAGAATAGATTCAATATTTAGAATCAGAATAATTTATATTTTCTAATAACTTCAACATTTTCTTTAAAAAATATTTGTGAAATTAGTGAAAATTATTTAATATAATTAAGGTAAAAACAAGATTACATAGAGGTTCAACCTCTATTTAAGGGTCCAAATAACGTAGTATCATGTCTAAAACCCATTTTATAGTAACATTACAACCAATTCCCCTCTTGAATCAATCATGTAATATTATTTGTGGAAAATTGGGTATGTTATATCTCTCAATACATTCTACATTTTTATATTTACTAGAATTGAACTCCTCCTCCAGTGTAAAAGACAACTCAAACCCTCACTTATTCTCACATATTAAGAAATTTAGCTCATAAAAATCCTTCCCAAATGACCAAAAAAATCCCTAAGATCATCAATGAATCCTCCATTTTGGAAGAAATCAATCCACGGATGAAATTTGGTCCAAAAAAATGAGATACTAAAAGATGATGAGTTTTGAACTTGTATCAAGTATGTCAATAATTAATGTAATGGGATTTCTAGTATCACTTTTATTTCTTTGAGAGTTATGTCATATTTACCACTTTTTTATTTTTTTGTTGTATATACTATCCATTAATGTATTATATGATTCATATCATTGAATTTATGGTCATTTTCATATTAATTTTCTTTTATCTTTCATGGGGATTTAGTTTCAGAAGTTACCGAATCGGTAAGGTAATTTTAAATAAATTTTCCTTCAATGAGACTCATGTTTTTTATACATATATATTCTTTTAATAGATGTATTAACTATCCATTTGAATTATTATATCATGAATAGTATTCCTTTCATTATATTATAAGATTCACTGGTTGTTATTCTCTATTGGGAATTATGATTTAATATTACCAAAGTGGTAAGAGATTATTTCTTCAATATATTAATTTACAAAGGTTTTATATCATTATAGATCCATGTATGAAATAGTATGGTCCATATATTATGAAATATATTGAATTCTCTCCTCCTCTGGTTATTCATGATATCATCATGTATTGTTACATTTTTTTCATTCCTTGGTACTTATGATGATTAAGAAAATGTTTTTAAGAAATCCCAACCATATTTCTCTATTTAGTTGAAAATTGTTTTATTCAAAAACCGTGTTTTCTAAAAATTATTAAATTTTTATTCAAGTAATCATACCGTAAATATTTTTTATGGTTTTAAAAGGGTTTAAATTAGTTTTCAATCAACTTTTATATGTTTTTATAGTTAAATTTAAACAAATTATTTTAAAAAGGTTAAATGTTATATCATTAATTTTTTGAATAATAATGAATATTTTCATCATTAAATGTTTTGAATTATTGTTGAGAACATATATTCTGTGTTATTCAATGTAATTTTCGATGAAAAAAGATTTTGGAACTTTTTCATGTTTATAAACATTATTTTTAAAGAAATACTACTTTTCATATGAATTGTTAAACATTATATTAAAAAATACTTCTCCATTTAAGGACTCATCCTTTTATTTAGTCTATCAATAATTTGGGGTTATGATCTATGGGTACCATTCATATTCGTTATATAAAAGTATTATGTATTTGTGGAATGATGTATATGACAGAAATGTTTCATTTAAGAGTTATATGCATATGAAAACGATGTCTTTTCATGGGTTATTCTTTGATGAAATGACTATAACACCTAACTATTTTGCATATTTAATGATATCATAACTGGTTTATGATACATGTTTAATTTCATGGGATATAATATGATGTTTACGAATCACATTCCTTTTTATGGTTCAAGATACGATGATTGTTTATGATCATATGGCACCCATATGTATGATTTTAGTATGTGATGGCTGGGACCAATATCTACCTCAAATGAATTGGGTAAATATTTATAAATATCACAGTATAGAAATGGATGGAAGGAGGAGAGATCTAGGTTTATAAATATGGGGTTCAAATGAGGAGTGATCACGATTTAGTAATATAGGAATAAAACACGATGTGAACCAGATTTAGTAATGAAGGATTAGAATGGGAAGTCATCACTGTTCATTAATATTTGAATGGAATGAGTGAACTCAATTCAGTAATTCATGGATAGAATGAGGAGTGTAATCTATTTAGTAAATTATGGATGGAATGAGGAGTGGACTCATTTTATAAGGAAATGTATGGAATAGGAGGTAAACATGGTTCAGTAATATATGGCTGGAATAAGAAGTGAATGTGGTTTAGTAATACGTTCCACGATTGGTTAGTAAAACGAGTTCAGAAAACGACTTCTTCCACCCATATGGTATTGGGAGGGAACCTTGACTACTATGATGGGTTGTGGAGTGAAAACATTCTGTAATATAGTCTTGGAATTAAGATTTGATGACTTTTAAAAACATTTTATATTTTTATGTATATTCCAAAATCACAAGTCTTTAGATTATGTTATAATCTCACGGGTTATACTCCTTATTTCCTTAGGATTCTTGTATTTTGAACTACGAATATTCTGGAAATGACTCTTAATTATAATCTCTAACATTCATGGTATAATTTTATATGGTTAATATAATTTTTTTAATACCCATATTCTCAGGTTATTATTACATGTCTCCCTTTATTACTAGTAGAGAGTATCTCAGCTCTTCCAATTATTTGGATTCCTTTCCCAGGTTATGAAGAAAGGTTTTATGTAGGGGTAATAAAGGGGATGTTATATAATAGAGATGTTAAATATATTCAACCATGTTAGAATATTATGTTTCCATGTTTCCAAATACACAAAAATATTACAGTCCTCATATATTTATTTTTTCAATGAAATAAATATTAATTTAAAAATATTTAATATCCATTTATCATATTCTTGGGTTTCTATAGTTGGTATCAATGGAAATTATTAATAAAACACTAGAAACTAGAATAATAAAACATTTGTGATATCCCTTTGGATATTTTTAATGATATTTCACAGGACGTATCTATGAAAAATTCTATGTTGTCAAATATTTAGAAGTAGGTGTCCTAATTTAGGCATCATGTAATTGATTTTTTTCATGATTAAATGGATTCCTTATATGATATGTGTAGTTCACAATATGATTTATGGTCTTATTCAATAATGGAAACAAGAAGGAAATAGGTATACAATAACCATTTTATATGTGACATGTATGTAAATTATAAATAAACTCTACCCTGTGTGGAAATCTCATGAAAGTTGTATGAGTATTGGTAATACTAATGAATATAAAGATTCCAAAAAAGATATGTTATATGCATGGTTTTTTCAAAAAGTATTATATATTTTCATCATAATAATAATTATTAGATTGATATTGACAAACCTTAAGACATGATTCATATTTCAGATTCTATGAGTGGGGTATTAAAGAATAAGATGATGAAGCCGAAGTAATGGTTTAATAATAATGATTAATGGTTACAGTATAAATGTTTTCTAAATCAAAGATAATATTATTAAAATTATTAAATATATATTTATTTTCAGTATAAGTTTTCCATTACAGATTTAGAGGGATATGGTGAATGGTGATGAGGAAATATAAATGTAATTTAATGGAAATGTTATATTTTTATTAAGGGAAGGTATCTCTTAATGTGTTTCTTATATTGAGAAAATTATATTTATAATGGTTTAAGAGATTAGTGATCTGGATTATATAAATTTAATAGTATATATTTCCATGAAACTGAATATTGAATTATTGGAAATGTGATATATGTTATCAAGGGTGAAGTTTACAACATATTTTTGTTTGAAGGAACACATCCAATAAACATTGGAATAATGAAACATGCATGTTTTCAATAAGGATAGATGGTAATTTATGTTGTTGGATTTTTTCAAGAGAATACATTATAAAGGAAATCAAATGTTTTGTTTGTGACAACCAATAAAATCATTATTATATATTTTGTATCAATGTTAATGTGATTTTGAGAAATTTAGTGGCATTATTTCAAATGTTTCTTTTTCATAATTTAGAACAATTTAAAGGTTAACCATTTGTGTAATGGTTTAAGTTAATATTTGAATGTGGTTTTAAATAATAATTTATTTTTTATCTATATGAGGATTTATTCATATTTGATAACTTGTGCACTAATTGTTTCCATTATGATAAATAAAATAAGTTCAAATGACTTATCATTCAACAAGTGGATCTTATGTTCTATTAGAGGATTTGGCATAAACAATTAACATACATATTTGGATTAAGAGATGATGTGGTCATTGGTCAAGACAAAATAAAAAGTTGTTATTGTGTATATATAATGGAATGAAATAATGTAATTATACATTCTCAAGATAATTATTAAAACATAAGGAAAGGGCCTTCAAATAAAATTATGTCTAGATATCATCATTTTCAATGATATCAATGGAATTTTTCAAGCTTCTTTGGTTTATGGATTTTTTTAATAATAACCTAACCATGATCTCTATCAATATTAATTATAACATGATAGTTATATTTATCAAATGTGTCTATTCTTTAACTTATCACATATGTTCTCAAATGTGAAAACCTAGTGATGGGTTACTTAGGGTAACTGTTATGTTTCCAAATATTTATTTTAATTGACTTTTTTGTATTAATTTTTACATGTAGATTATATGAAAAAAATGTTCAACTATTAAAAGGTTTATACCCCAAGAAAATTTTTAGCAAAAATTTACTTAAATGGTGGAATAATATTTCATCATGATATTTTGACCAATATATTTTATAGAATTAATTTAATCTTTTCAATGTTCTTAATTTCACATAACTATGAATATAGCATGTGGAATATAGAAGAACCATGTTATTATTTACTTATATGCAACACCATGTCTAGATTTCTATAAATACATATAATATACTAGCTTTCTATACAAACAACACTATGTTTGGAATGTGTTATATACAATGTCGAGTGACATCAAAAATATTAATTTCACATAATATATAGTTTTACAAAATTAAAATGTACTATTAATATTATTATAAAAATATTATTATGGTTTTCACCCAGTTATTGGAATGGTGGTTATATACAAAAGTAATTAAATTATGAAAATACATTTTTATAATATGTATTTGGTAACTAATTAACAAGAAATAAAAACCCCATTATCAAAAATAGAGGAAATCATTTGTTGTAAAAAATATTTATAAAATAAAACACATTTTACCTTAGTTATTTAATTAAAAAATATTATGAATTTTTTAATGATATATATAATATTTAGAAATCTTTTTAATGTTCATCTTATATGCTATCTCACCATGAGATAAGAATAAATCAAATTTTAAAAATAAAAATGTAAAATCTTTTAAAAGGTAATTTTATGGGATTTTTATATAAAACATATTTTAAATCTAATTTTTTAAAATTTATAATATTTCTTCAATCCATTTTTTCGTTATTAAAAAATAAACTTTGGGCATAGTTGGAACCATAAAAAATACCAAATAGACACATAACCCCATCCCCATTAAAACAAATATCAGTTTAAAATTTACAATTTTCAAATTCCGATATTAAAAATTCAAAAATAGAAATGATCCATCAACACAAACCAATACACCTCCTTGCAATGCACAGCTAAATAGAAAAAGAAACAGTTATAGGATCTATTTCATAGATAATAACCACCTATAAAAACCATCATTTTCGTTGAAACTACACCTTACCAGAACATGAATACAACCTACCAGTCAAAGAAACATAACTATTACTATAATGATCGAGCCCAATAGGGACAAAAAAAAACAGACAAACCCACTACGAGCGACGTACCTTGCAACTTCATCGATATCAGTAACTGAATATCTCAAGACACCGTGAAAATTACCGCTCTTGACTGATTAGGATAAGAGTATTAGGATCCTGGTGTCATACCATAATAAAAGCATCGACAATGAAACTATAGACTATGGGCGAGACAATGGAGGCCTCCATGAAATGAAGAGAAAATTCTCATCGACCACCACATCACTCCCTTAGAGGCTCATGAATCATGAAAACCAATTCACCAACCCACACGACTAATAATACCACCATTCTTCGTCATGTAACTCTGCACAGAACCGATTCACAAAGGGAGATAAAAACCAAAAATATCTCAAAACATTATTTTCAATTGTGACACAGAAGTGACTCACCAAAATCAAAGAGAAGGAGTATGATTCCATCATAATTCTGAAACAAATAAATCTCAAGAACATCAAAAATACTAATGACTCCAAAATACACTACAATAACAGTTGAAAAATCATAGTCAACCACTGCATAGCCACTATAAACCTGATAGAAATACACTTAATTTTAATTTAAAATTTTGTTTTCCTATAATTTATTAATATAGTAATTTATTATTTTTATTTTGTTTTAAATTACAATTAGATCAGATATACAATAATTAAACCTATTTAGGTTATTAAAACCAATTTTCCATGGGAATTGTATATAAAAAATATTCAATCGTTTGGACCTCTTTGCTTATAAAACATGTCGTCACGTCCATGTCTACGAGATTAAATTTAAATTAATCTTAGCCACGTCCATTATTAATATTTAAAAAATTGGACAGCAAATTTATAATATGTAAAATTTACAATGCCTAATAATTTCAACATGTATTTGAAAAAAAATATTTGTGAACATTAATAAATTTAATTATAACAAATATGGTAAAAACAAGATTAATTAGTGAATAAAATTTTAATTAAGATATCAAATTGCATCACAAAATTCTCAGAATACAATGTCTGGAAATATATAGGCAAATGGCCATATTTTATAACTAATAGAAAATTATTGGAGGAACTTTATGTAATAGAGACCTCTCAATAGTGGTACATTTTTATATATACTTCAATACCACTCCTCCTCTAGTATAAAAAGTTACTTAAAACCTCACATATTCACACCTCTCAAGAAATTTGGCTCATCCAACCCTAACCAAAATAATCCCCTAGATTCCATCCCTTAATCCTAAAATCCTAATTCAGGAAGAAATCCAATCAAGGAATTATTTTGGTGAAAACCAAAAGGTGTTACTCAATGAAGAGGAGGTTTAAATGTGTATGAAGTAACTCAATACTTAATGTAAGTAGATTTATTTTCTCGCATTTATTTCTATGAGAGATATTCCATGTTCACCACTAGTTTCTTTTATGTAATGTACAAACTGAACATGAATGTATCCTATAATAATTATCCATTAATTTGTGGGTATTTATATAACCATTTCAATATAACACTTTCATGGGGTTTATTATTCAAATGTTGCCAAATCATTTTGGTAATTTTTTCTCAATTATCCTTCTTATAGAAACATGTCTTTCTATTCAACTAGATTATATTATTAGTTTTTTATAATATATCATTGACATGTTATATCATGAATAGTATTCTATCCATAATTTTATAATCTCTATATAATTTTATTCTCTCTTGAGGTTGATGATTTCTCGGTACAAAAGTAATAAGAGTTTATTTCTCCAATCATAACATTTAACAATATTATTTATGATTGAAATCCCATTAATGAATCTATATGATCTATATCTCATAATGTACATTGAATTTTCTTCTCCTATTTTTTTAATGATATCCTTACACAATATTACCATTATTTTTACTCATTGGTTCTTAATATGATTAAAAAAATGTTATTATGAAAATATGACATTTTTTCTCTCTATAGTTGTAAATATATTAAATTCAAAAAAAATATTTATGAAAAAAATTAGAAAAAGATTCAACGAAAGTTATTTTAAAAATTTATTTTATTTTCAAAAAAGTATTTAAAATGGTTTTAAAATAATCTTTCATATGTGTTCAATGTTTTTTTAATGAAAATTATTCTCAAGAGGTTTTATGTTTCAAAAAAAATTAATTAAGGGATGATATTTTACATAAAAAATGTTTTAAATTACTTTTAAAATATTTTATTATTGGTTTTTCAGAGTGGTTATCAAAGAAAAAGGATATTGAAAATATATTATTTTTTAAAAACTTATTTTCAAAAAGGATTATTTGTCTTACGAGATGTTCCATGTGATCCTACAAAATCATTTTCAATATAAGGATTCATCCAATTTTATAGTTTATTATTTACTGATGATATGATCCAAGGGTAACATAAATATTATTTCTCAAAATATATTACTTTTTTATGTAATTATTTCTATGAAACCCATTTCTCTTCTATAGGTAATATTATTATAAATCCCAATTTTTTCATTTGTTATTCTTCTATGAAATGATTGTAGAACAAACCTTTTTCCAATTTTCACAATATGATGAATTATTAATGATACATTTTTAATTTCGTGGGTTGTGGAATGATATTTTTGAAACCCAATTATTTTTATGGGTTATGATATGTTAATTTTCTATGATTTTGGGAAATAAATAAGTATGATTTTATTAGGTGTTGGTTGGTACCTATATCTCCCTAAAATATATTGGCTAATGATTCATATATCTCAAGAGATAGATATGGATATAATGAGGAGTGAACTTGGTTCTCTAATACAAGGTTGGAATGGGGAGTGAACCTAGTTTAGTAATTCAGAGATGGAAGGGTAAGTGAAATAAGATCATTAATACATTAATGAAATGAGAAGTGGATTTGGTTTAATAATACAGGTTTTTAATTAAGAGTAATCTATATTTAGAAAAACTAGGATTTAAAAAATAAATAACTATGTTTAAACAGAATGTGAAATCGATTTAGTTGTTCAATGAAGGAATGGAAAGTGAACTTAGTTTAGTAAATTACATTTTCTACCCCAATGGTATTGGGAGTGAATAATGACTATAAGGATAGTTTGGGGAGTTATATCATTCCACTAAGATGGCCTTGGAACAAATCCTTGAGTACTTTGAAAATCGTTTTATATGTTTATGTTTCTTCCAAAAACAAATTTATTTATTATGTTATGATATCAGGGACTTCACTTCAAATTTCCATATGATTCATGCATTATGAACTTCCAATACATATTTCATGACTATTGCTTATGATATTTAATATTCGGGTTATTATCTTCTCATGCGAGGATAATGTTATCGTACCAATATGTCCATGTGATTCTTAAATATGTTCCTTGTTTACAATTACTGAGCATCTGAGATCAGCACATTATTATGTTTACCTTCCCATAGTTATGAATAATGGATTTTATTAGGATTAATAAAGGGGGATATCGTTAAGTGATATGTTGAAGATATTTTACCATATTAGGAGATCTTCTTTCCAAAAATCCTAATTCACTAAACTATTATTTTTTTCAGGCATGAGTTATCATAATGTGACAAATATTCATCTAAAATGAGGTAATATCCATGTATTTTAATCCATGGTTGAAATGGTATATATAAATATAATTTTTTTCATAATTTCTATATCATACCGATGAGAATTGATCAAACCCTTCTTAAGTATTTTCTCTGGGAATCCCATTTGGGATTTTCCTATGATATATAAGCATATAATCATCCCAAATAATGATTTTTATAAACATAAATATATAAGAAAAAATTTAAATGAATTAGATAATATTTTAATAATATTATTTATATTATAATGAAATACACATTCAATATGTTTTTATGATTTTATTTAACATTTTTTTGAAATAAAAAATGAATTACTTCATTAATATTTAAAATAAAATTATTATTTTCAAATTAAATCGAATTTTATTATAACAGTAATCTTACGATAAAATTAAATTAAATTATGGAAATTTACATTCAATGGTATAAAATTATAATCAAGAAAATGAAGTGAAAAATTTTCATTATATTATATTTTGACAATATTTTTTAAAAAATAGTGAATACTCATAACAGTTGATATTTACATTCATGACATATGCTTATAAATATTTTACAAATTACTTTTAATTAATTTTTTATATAATGAATCAATATATTTAATTCATATTTTAAAAATAAATATTTAACTATGAAATATGATATTTTTAAATAATAATCAGAAGTAAAAAAGTAAAATTTTCATAGAATAACAAATGTTTCATTTTTAATGAAAATGTTACATTCCTATTCCATAAGATTCCATTAACAGTTTCTATGATATTAAAAATAATTTATATCATTATTTTTTCAGAAAAAATATATATTTCTTATATAAATTTTTTTACTAAATTATATAATATAAAAAATATTATCTAGAATTTGATAAATAGTTTCTCATTTGTGAAATAATTATTTTAATTACAATTACATAAATTATAATACTATTAAAATTAAAAAACCTGAAAATAATATATATAAATCAATAGATTTATAGTCTTTTGATACTCTAGGGTATCATTATAATATATAGTATGATGATAAAGAATATTAAAAGAAGTAGTTTAAGAATGAGTAGTGAGATGTTCTGAAATTATGGCATCATCAAAATAATAGTTGGGTGCTATGAAAACTTTCTAGGAAAATAAGTACCTAAATTTTCCCCTAAAACGTAGTTTTTATTTTATATAAAATAAAATTATAATATATTATTGTTGATTTATAAGGAAAAGGGTGATGTATGGATAAAAGATGAGTTACGTTTCAGAGTCACCTTACTTCATTTACCATATTATATCATTACATTATCACTTCGTTTAGAAATATCATATTATATTATTTTTAATTTATTGATTTAAATTAAATTAATTTTTTAATTATTATTATCTTATATTGAAATTACCATTTATATTAAATTTTCATTATCAAAGTGTGTGATTACTTGTGTCGATGATTTATAAAATTTTCTGAGATCATTTCCAATTCATAATTATATATATATATTTTTCAAATATTAAAAATACAATAATATAAATTCATATATATATATTTAAGTGTGTGTGTGTGTGTATTCTACTAAGAATCCATAAAGGAGGTTATATATAAGGAATTAACAATATCCCCATATGAGGTAATGATTCGAGTAATAATAATTTTCTAAATGAATGAGTGAGATAATATTTATTTGTCGCTTACTTGTATTCATTTACAGACATTTTGAGTGAGTAATGAAATTCCTCCCAAAATGACGGTGTTCAATAAGACATACTAGTAAAAATTGGATTTTACATTTCTTACAAGGATAGGAGGTTCACACATACCTTAAGGGAATTTTGAAGATATGTTTGGGACCCTCTTAATGAATATAGTTTTTTATTTCTTTATAGTGATTATATTTCTATAGGTAAACTCTATGAATGTAATCTTTTGAAGCCATTAATCATTACGACATTTTTTTTATCATACAATGTTAATATTTATGTTTATACTAAATATACTAGTGTTTAAGGATGAATTTCTTAGCACTCCATAGATTATCACCAATTTTAATAGAAATATATAGTGAGGATTTGGGATTAGTACCCTGAAAGGGTCTTCCTAAATATCCCATCAAAAGAAATTATAACCCTTTTATTGAATGTTAATTGGAAACATTTTACCATTTTAAGACCTTGGATAAGGACTATGTGGGTTCTTTTTAATGGAATTCAACCATGACCAGTTAATGTTTTTTTTATGTTTTCATCCATGACATAATCAAATTTGTTTACCAAGATGTGTTAAAGACAATATACTATATAGTTTAAACTCATGTATCAAGGACTATAAAGATAGAGGTGTTTAGATATTTTCTTGCACGAGACTCATGAATGAGATTAAATTTCAGGTTTAATAAGACATATGCATCCTGCGGGGGTGTTTCCTTCCATTATGTGCCGAATCTCAACTCATAAAATTTAAATAAAAAAATTATATAATCATTACATGATGAATTCAGATGCGGTATACATGTGAACTACCATTTCTAGTAGATCTTGTTTTTCCATTATCAAAAAATAGAGGGTTTATAGGGTATTTGAATTAATATAGGGACCATATGAATATTTAAACTCATATTCTTTCTCTACCTATATGTGGACGAAATTATAGACTAAAACAAAATATTTCAATGTGAGTTATGGTCATGGATTACACTAAATATTATTTCTATATGGTTTATCCAGTTAGATGACCTAGGTTAAGGTTATTTTGCTAATACACCATACTATAATCCCATACAGGGATTTTTAGTCTTATTATTTAACCTTGGAGGATTAATTGATTATTAGGTGGCTAGGAGAAGAATCAAGTCATAGAGGTAATTACATAGATATCATAATTATATGGAGAAACAATATAAAAGGAATACAATATTTTAAACCTCAAAGAGGACTAATTTTTTTGGAATGATTTTCTACGAAAGACCTATTATTAGATGAATAATACCCATTTTAAAAAATTAAAGATATTAGGGGATAATTAACATGTTCATAACCAAATAATTTACCTCAAGGGTCTTTTTAGGGGGCATGTGTTTATGTGATCCCATTTCGCAAACTAACCCGAGTCATCCATCCTTCACACATCTGAGCAATCTATTTCCAAGTAACAAGATGAATTCATATTCTTATAATGTTTGAAATTGGAAAAATGGAATCAAAATAACAGTTTTAATGATTTCATATATAAAATAAATTATTTTGGCCATAGAAATGTTTGTTAAAAACCTCCATGTTATTTTTATTAATTGGATTCCCCTTAAAAATAATAATTAAGAATAAAAAGAGGTTAATGCACAAAAAAACTTTAAATCATTTCTACCCCCTACATAAGAAATAATTATATTTATTAAAAAAAATCAACCACAAATTCATATTTACCACCATTAAATAATGGAATAAAAATAGACATAAATGTATTTGAATAACATATCGAAAACTAAATAATAGACCAAAAATCCCCATGTGATCCTGGGTCACACTCCATCCACTTTCTTTTAATATTCTCTAGGGGAATATATATGGAGTTTCCTAAGTGGATTCCCATTAAAAGATTATATATAACTATAGATGTTAATCAATCTACAAAAACCATGATGATTATGTAAGGTTAGAGAAATAAAAGTGAATTATGGTTTAACTAAGGGGTCTAAGCATTCTGTTTAACAAAACAATCACATATTACTAGTTTGATATTCAATATTATAAGTACAATATAATATTTAATCTATAAATATAACTCATAAATATTTACATATAATTATTTAAAGTAAAAAAATAAGGTTATTAACCATAAAACCCTTCATTAAATATTCCATTTAAAATATACTTCTGAAATCAATATTTTTAAACTCCTTCATTATAAACTCTCAAAAAGAACTCAATTAATTGAACAAAAGTTGTATAACTATAATAGAATATGATGATTAGATTAGATAAGATTAATTAATAGGTGAAAATCATTGAATGAATAGGGTACGAAATCTGAAGCCTAAACATGTATTGAAAATAACATGGATGCATAATGTATATATATAGTCATGATATTATGAAGTTAAAAAAATTCTAGAGAAAATGCATTAAACTAGAAATTTTATAAATAAATAATTTGGTAAAAAATTATTTTAATTACGTTCTAGGGAACCTAGTGATTTTATATCACCATAATAGTGGTTTTTGGGTTTTTTCTATATATCTAGTCATCATGGGTTCTAAATAATTACCTCATTAGTATAGCTAATATATATCCTCATTCTTTCTAATATATCATACCAGAGAATCTAGGGTCTCACATGGTCTTTAATACCAATAAATATCAAATTATACTTTATTGATAAATTTAAAAAGTCCTTTTTTTATAAAAATACCATAATCAATTTCCACCATTTATTTTGAACGAATTCCCCAAACATCCCATTACATACAAATAAATCCATGACTGAAATATTATGAACTATTTAAGACACCACTATAATCATTTTTAATAAATAAATATAATTATAATAATAATAAAATAACGTATATCATCTTTATAAAACACCAAATGAGATGTAATATATTTCATTGAAAACAAATTCTGAAAATCCCATTTAGAAACACATTAGAAAACTAATTTCCAAAATTACATCTACATTTTAAAGATTTTTTTAATAACATTCTAGATATACATCTATAAATATTTAAATCTCTTAATTTAAATATTCAAATATTTCATGTGAATATATATATATATATACCACTGAATTTTCTTATAAACACTAAATACAACATCATACATTTTGGAAAATATGTTGCATTTAAAGACCACATGAAACAAGTATGTAAAAAATACACTAAATCATTATTTTATTAATCCACACATTTTCAAATTATATTAACAATAAATCATTATGAAAGCACCAGAAATATAAAATCCATTAAGGAACCCAATAAAAACACAAAAAACTTAAAATATGAATGTGAAAAAATACCCAATAATGACCCCAGTGAAATTAGTTTAATGCTTGTAAATACCCATTATAAAAAAATTCTATTTTATAAAACATATTTTGTAATTTTTAAGTGTTTTTCATGGATTATTTAAATGGGAAAATATTGAGAAATGCCTTTAATATTCTTGATTTCATGGAAACGTCACCAACATAGTAGTACCTTCCATGGTGAATTATTGATGAAAAAAATCCATAACAGTGTGGTTTGAGTATGGATCATGGGGAACATAAAACAAAAATAAAACAATAGACACCTGAAATAAATATGGAAATTGATTTAGGTTTTGGCCGATAGAAAACCATAGCGATGGTGAATATGAAAAATACGTATAAAGGGATGATGGAGAGGGAGGAGAGAAAGCCATATTCAAGAATAATAACACTGAAAATATTAGGTGATGATAATTTTATTTCATAAATGTATTGAGTAAATGTTTTATTTTGATCTCCATTATATGCTCACATGAGAGTGTTCACAGGAGAGGTTACAACCTATTTTTTCGACATAGTTATAAAATTGATCACCAACTATGAAAAATGTATACTCTATGTTGCAAAGCCACACATCATACCTATTCTATGGTTAATAATTATTATGTACTTACCATATATTAATATAAACTCTATATTGTTCAAAATAAATTAGTATAAACGACCAATTATAATATAATAATAATGAAAAATTATTTATTTATTAATTAATTGAATAAGAATATAAGTTTTGGGGTGGGAATGTTTTCCCAACCATAACTGTTTATGTACCTATATATTCATCAATGTGATTCAATAGATCATAATATATATGAAAAACTATGTATAAACAAACTATCATTCAACCTATGAACCAAAACAATGTAATTTTGACCAATGAATATCAGTGTATCACTATGTCATACTACAATGAGAAAACATAGATTAGAAATTATAAGGGATGAAGACCCAATGTGTATCCCCCAAAATTTTTTGGGTACCACATACTAGGAAAATCTATTAATAAAGGAATACAAGTGAATCTCTCTAAATAAAAATATAAAGTCTATCTTAAAAATTCTCATAATGAATGATCCAACCGACCAAACAACTATATTTCAATAGAAATAATATATCATTACCCAAATAAACACAAGATAAATATTTTATAAAATATTATTCCAATTAATATATCATGAATGTGGAAAATAAAGTGAATAAAAATAGTTATATAAGGGAAAGTGATACATTTAAACTCAATTTTATTTCTCTAGAAATAAACTATGAACCACTTTCTCTCTAGAGAAGTGAAACTAAAATAACTGGACACCACCTATATATAAAACTCAAACCCTTCCCTTGCACTCCCCACAAATTATTACCAGTGGTGATAGGTACCATCTATACTATGATTTCCTCACTAAGAAAATCATCAAATGAGTTCTGTCTCGATATTTATGTTTTAGGAAAAATATTTAGAAAAATAACAATTATAAAGAGATACACTATCAATGAAGAACTCATGACAATTATAAAGGAATAAAAACCATCTAATATCCTATTTAATTCTCACGTTAACATCTAGAGGATATAGATCATTCAGATAGTTCCGTTTTAAGGTATATGGTTTTAACATTCAATATAGATCTCAGTATTGTTGACCACTGAAGGGAATACATTCAAATTCCATAGAAAAGAAATCAAAGGAAGACTCCACAAGGGGGTTTACCAGATATATTACAGATTTTTATAGGTCCATTATCTAAATAAATTGGTATAATATAAAAATTATTTATCATTAACTAAATATGGTATCTTAATGCAAAAAATAAAATCAACACTAGAATGAGTAAAAACTAAAATAGATATAATATTCATTTATTAAAAACAATAGAATATTAATTTTTATAAATAAAATTTTTTTGTTGAAAAATATTATATCCTATAGTTATTTTAATAAAATAAAAAAAATTAAATATATATAATTGAAACATTTTTTATTTCTCTAAGAAGTAAAATATATGTATTAATTTCCAATATGTTATGTCTATAAATTAAATGCTCACATAGAAACAATAGATTGGATTAAATAGAAATTAATGCATGAAAACTCACTATATCCTAGGACAAATAATAAACTCCCACATTTATTCAATATTAACTATACCACATGCCTATGAACCAACAGTACAATCAATGAAGAAAAATATGGATGAATACATTGTCTGAAAAAAAATGCTCAAATGAATACTAACATAGGTGACCATGCATCACCTTATGACATAAGGTCACACTCTATCAACTATCTTGTGACTTGTAATTAGATTAATTTTGGAGGATTCCCTAATCTGGGACAAATATAAATCAGACTGTGAACATCCAAGCGAATCTTATACTATAAAACATTGGGTTTTGTTACATGGGTATGACCTATATAGCCCAGTTGGGTTTCACTGACCAGTCTACACAATTTATTTAAAAAAAACTCTAAATAAATCTAATTTGAGATATGTTGTATTAAAAAAAAATTTAATATTTTTATTTGAAAATATATAAAAAATTGATATAATCATTTAATACAAAAAATATGAAAATTAAAATTATAGAACTTCATTAAATATTCAATTTAAAATATACTATTAGAACCCCTGATATAAAAAAACATTAAAATCATTTAAAAATGATGTAAAATAATAAAAAATGGAAATAAAACTGGATATCTAGACATGATTTTAAAATTCACAATAAATAGATATATTCTATGATATGAATAATTAGGGAAACTATAGATCTATAAAACTAAATGAATAATCTAGTATATTATGAATGATGGATATGATATATATATATATATATATATATATATATATATTTATATATATTTATGAAATTATAAAATAAATCATAAACATGAAAAATACATTAAATCAGTTATTAAAACCATTAATCAATGGAAAAACCCTATGGACAATATGTATAGGGGAGCCAAGTGATTCTAAATCCTACTAATTGTCTATTTTTTCATCCAGTCATTTCACTATCCATTGCGGTATCTACATAATTATCCACAAAAGAGTTGTAGTGGGTTGAGAACCTAGTGATGTATATGATTGCCGACAAAAGCACCAGATGTTTCTCATATGGGTTCATAAAAAAACTAAACATTATAAAAAGATACCTCATTAATCTATAGAAAAATATTTCATAAATAAAACATATCATAAGACATTTCAACCATCAATCATAAAAGGATATTATGAAAAAAACTCTTTGTTATCAATCAAACTATGTCTATGATAACACACACATTATTGAAGTCTACTAAAAACATTTAAAAATAATAATAATTATTATTATCTTTATTGCAATAAAAAATATATCTTTTTTATAATCCATTAACAAATGCTGAATTAAATTTCAAATTTCAAATTAAACTAAATTTCTATGAGTAATGCATAAAAACAAACTTGAATAATGAATTTATATGTCAAATATAAATTTAAAATCATCCATGTATTTTTATAAAAATATAATGTTCTATATTCATATCTAAATTCACATATTCTAATATTCTCTTGGAATATTTATTTATATCTATCTTTACAGTAGTGTGTATTGTTATAACAACCAAACTCAACGTGGGACCATTATAAAGGATGTAACATTTACAAACCCCTTGAAATCAAGAATATGGACGCTCTTTAAATCCATTAAATTAAATAAACTGAAAAAAATCATGTAACTATATTTTTACCTATTATAAAAAGAGCAAAAATATACAAAGGAATCCTGGAATATAAATAAATGACAAAACATATATAATTATTCATTGTTAGAAAAATATTTAAACATTAAAATTTTATTAATCAGTTTCATTATTAAAAATAACCATTATAAATAACAAATATATTTATTAATCAAAATTATATGTTTAAGAAATATAACACACATATAGGTTCCATGGGGAATTTTTAGAACTCATATTCGAAATCTAGATTGCATAAAAAAAGAAAACAATTAAAGACCCAAAATTGTTCAATTGAATACTAATTTAGTCTTTTATGAGAGGTGAGAGGAAGGGTCAAGAGGGAATTGGTCCATCAATTAATAAAATTAACTTATAACATGTCAAACATAGGACAAGAACATAGAACCATATTATCCATAGTGATAGAGAAGAATAAAAATATAAAAAAAGAGGAATAATGAAAATTATTGGATAAAACACTCTGAATAGAAATTCCATATAACATTGGTGGAGAGGAGGGCTCGATTTCATAGAATGTGAAATGTGGAACAATTTTTAGCCTCTCTAATGAACATCAGGAGGGTGGAGTTATAGGGGAGGTGAAATCCAATTAAGGGTCTAAAAAAGGTATGGGTATATTTTTATTAAAAAAATTAATACACTAGGTATATACAATATATTTTCAGCATGATTCAAAACACCTGACACAAATCATGATCCCCTTTACTACAATCAATGAAAATTCACAAGATTTTTCCATAATATTAGAAAAAAATTGTACCAACTTTAAGAAATATTATTGAAAAATTATAGACCCCTCCTATATAATTTCATCATGATTATAAATAATTGTACTCTAACTTTCCGAAAAGAAATAATTCATAAAAAATTAAAAATATTACCAAATTGAAATACTTGAGTATCAAATATAATAATAAAAATAAATGAATATAGTATGTTTAAAAATAAGTGTCAGTGTGTGATAGAGAATATCATTTACCCGTGCAAATTTGGACCTCCAAAATTCATCAATGGAGTAAAAGGAACATTTTTAGTTGAAAATTTCTAATTTTTTCCTATCAAAGTGACCTATACAAGGCCACTTTTGGTGGACCTATCCATGACTCCCCTAAGAGAAAAATTAGTACATTACTAATCCTGGTTAAAGGATTTACATTCTTCACAAAATTGATAAATAAATAATTACATAATTAGTTAGCCTATGGGATTTTGGTATATCATTTTTTAGTACTATAAGGTATTACTAATTGGAAATAGATATGATACATCAATGATGCACCCTATTCCATTGAATACATCACAATAAGAGGATACATCACCATTATGATGATGATATACTTGGAGAAGTGATATATGAATACTAAAATTTATTCAAATATGAAATTACTATTTACATTTATCATTCTTCATTAGGATTATAGATGATTCTCACCTAAATGGTGGTTTTTAGAATTTGAAATGGATTTTTAGAACAACTTATCTGATTGTTGATATTCCTTTGAGTTAAATTCACTATTTATTTTACTATATATCAACATATGTGGTCTTGGTTCCCTTATATTTTAAAAAAGAGCTAGGTTGAAAAGTTACATATTTTTCCCCCTAGAGGTAGAAAAATAAACTTGGGTATGTGTGTGATATGGTCTTGGAGAGTACTGATAATGTATCACTACCCATCTTTGAGGAGAATAAAGAATACCACATGGTATGGATAAGAAAATTTAATTATTTTATTATCAAAAAAATGGTAGGAATAATTCCATGGATTTAATAAATGATGTATATAATTTTTATAAACAAATATTATGTGGAAATTATTTATTAGTGTGAAGCCAATTCTTGGATAAGTATTCCACATATCAACATGTTCATTACTATATGAAATTACATTATAAATCATATTCTATTCGCCAAAGTAGAATGTATCCAAAACATCTTATAGAACCATTCTTGTGATTACACCGATTAATAGGTAATTATATAATGTAATGGAGGATCCAAAACAAATAAATAACCACAAGGCTGGTTTTAGACTCATTTACTGATAGTTTTATTTTATTTAATTAATGGATAACAATGATTGTTAGTAAAGAATTATATTTCCAAAAAATTTATCTAATAGACTAATAGAATTTGTAAAAAGAAAACATGATGAACTCCAAAAAGTCTCAAATAATCCCAAACCAAATATGATGCATTGAATACTAAATTTAACTATATTATGTTTGAGGCCAAATCTTGGTGATTCAAATTATACTAGATGACTTTTAGATACTTTGATATGCACTTCCTCAAAGATGGTGTGTCAGGGGATTTGAATTCTAATGGTCTAGGCTGAAACAATTTCCTTAAAAATCGCATTAAGAGTAGAATTTGGGGATTGAATTTTTATTATAAAATAGGATTCATCATGAGTTTTACTGTAATGTAAGAATACATTATAGATTTCCAAAACAATCCACTTTCCACGTGAGAGAAGAATGTAGACGTATATATAGTCTATATTTACAAATATATCCACCAGAAAACTTACATCAAGTATTATATCCCTATAAATATAATTATTATTGGTTTCTGAGATTCCCCAAAGAGTATATCAAATTAATCATTCCTCATACACATCATATAAATTTTTAATAGAGTCTATAATGTGGTTTTTGGGAAAGAGATGCATTTTTAGGTTAGATGGAAACCATTTATTCAAACATTATAATCCATAAGAAGTAAATGATTCTTAAAATTAAAAAAATCAAGTATATTTCTAATATTTTCACAGCACAAAATAGTGTCAATTCTTTTAATGAAAAAGTTTAGTATTAAAATGATACTATAATCTAGACGGTTATAGTAACCATTTGAGGAGAGAGTGAAAGAATTGATATATTTTTACCAATAATTTTTATATAGGTAAATATTTACATCTAAGAGACATTTTGAAAATGATCTAAGAATGTATGGTTGTTACATTTCATTCTAAAACTATGGTCAAAATCAGTACACCCATGGTAGAAGGGAGGGGAACTCACCCGATGCACTTTCTGGATCAAAATGTATCATTTTTATTATAATCCTCTATGACTTATAATATATGATGTATATTGTCCCATGCAGGTTGTACTATAGATAAGAACCCATGTATTAATCTAAAAAATTGGTTGGTTCCCATATTAATCCAAAACAATGTCACCCATATAGATTTCTCTACGAAAACTTCTATTATAAATTATCTTTCATGAACTACAGGTTCTTTTATTGCTTCTGGGATATATTCCCCTTTGTCAATTTTTAATTGTTATTCAAGAATAGAGATCAAAATAATGTGTTAATACCTTGGGATAATCTAAATTTATTATTTATAAAGTGGTCTCAATTTTCCAAATCAAAGTCCAAAAATTCCTAAAAACATAAAGAACATTTATGGTAATTGAAAAAAGATGTTATTAGAATTTTTTATCCTTCCTCCAAAGGTGAAGAATAAACTCATCCAATTATTTATATTTCAAATAATACTACTCTAAATTAAGTCATAGAAATAAATTTTAATTATTCCATTTGATAATTTTCAACCAAAATATGTTTTGGGAATGTTTATTATAGAGATCAAAAAGTTCTTCCACTCATAGTTTGGTATGTCTTGACATATATCTAATAGAAGTTATTTCACTAATATTTTAATATTTTATATACTACCAAATCTTTTAGTTATTGAATTTCAAAATTTATATATGGTTTTTCAATTTATTCAATAATTAAATTAAATCAGAACATTAGGTATTCATTAAAAAAAATCAAAAAACATATAAAGCTATACTGAACATTGAACAAATTAATTATCCAAATTATCAAATTAAAATTAAGCATCCAATTATGGATATAGAATGTACGGATAAAAAACGGAGAGTATATCTCATTTCCATAGGCACCTCATAGACCCAAAAAACTAAATATTTTTTTTATTGAGTTATATTGTAAACATTGTAGAGGAAAAACTACAATTTAAGTGGTCAAAATACCACTCTTGAAAGAAAAAACATCTCATTACTTTTATAATGACGCTAAAATCCATTATATTATATAATTTTCCCTGAAAAAATCTCTGCATTATTTTTGACACGAAATTTATTACAACGTGGTCTGTTAAAAGATCATTAGTATAACCAATTAGTAATTATATTAATCTCTAATTTAGTAACCATTTTTATATATTATTGGATGTTATAGTATATGTGTGAGCCTTATATTAATATAGAAAACCTAAATATAATATGTAAAATTTCACAATCATATGGTATGAAACTATCTGATGCTTCTATGTTAGTTCAGATTTCATATTATAATGAAGACTGTAGAAGTGGTAAATATAGGGATAAAATAAATTGAACAAATATTCCACTTCTTCAATAACTTATTTTTAACTGCATATAAATATCATGCAATTATTTTAGACCCTAGAGCATAATAAGGATTAAGATGTATTATATCATTTAGTTTCTCTTCTTTTACCTGGATGAAATTTAGAATGTATTTGCATTTTTCATTAAAATTAATTGGATATTACCATAGAATTTATTAATCGATCTCAACCATAAACCCCTGTCTAATTCGAGGGTGTGATAATTTAATTAAATTAGGGAAAAAATAACTGAAATAGGCACTATAAAGTCAATATCACTACTATGAGAGCAGATATTAATGGGAATTTCTATTTTAACAATGAAAATATACACCTTTATACATGTGCATAAGAAGTTTTCAATCTTATTCCAATAAAATACTCACCGTACAATTGTTCAATCCCTCACATATCTCTACACATTAATATTATTCACTCAAGAATATTAATTTTTTGCTAGATAAGTGTAATTAACACTTCTAACCATATCTCATGTCACTAGTCATATAGATAGATGATCACCATATGGATATATCTCAAAAATATAGAAGTTTTTTTCTAATTATTTTCCCAAAAATGAATGTCTTCATACGAAAAATAATTTATTAATCAATAATTCTACCCACTGAAGCCCTAGAAAAGGATTATCAATTATGAATGAACTTAAATATTGATATTATTATCTTCCTAAAACAATTTATAAAATTTATGTCTCTACTTTGAATCCATTTAGAATTGATTCTGAAGTAGTAATTTAGAATTATTAGATAACAATTTATTTTATTGGGTAACCATAAAGTGTGAAATAAAATAGGAAGCATGCATGATATCCATGAAGCAGTCCAACTAACCCTATATTATTTTGATATCTCATTTCATATTGAATTTATTGTAACTATCACTAGTGAGGAAATGGTACATAAGAGTATTTTTCACAATGATTTTGTGGAAATCACTCTTTGACATCATCATGTCAAAACATTGTCACTATATATTAGAATAATTAGGGATTGTGTTAATGTCCCACTAAATAATCTAAGAGGAGGATCAAGGATTTTATATTGAGAGTGTTTTCAATAGATTAGGTCCTTATATAACATCAAATTGAATAAAAATAAGATATATGATGATGGAGATCTATATTAAATGGTTCCCCATAGAATCCAATGAACTGATTCTCTATGGTAGTGCTTCACATGATCTCAAAAATGCTTCTGCATATACAAGAGGCTACAAAATAGTAGCATGGGTATAAGGTGGATCCATATAGAGACTATACCTAACTATTAGAGTATAAAAATAATCAGAAACAATACCAATTAAAAAAACATGATTAAATAATATAGTGAACCCACATCTTGGAAATCACCGACAAAAATAAAATGAGGCATTTTATAAAAAAATTTAAAATTTAATAAAACATATCTGGTAGACATACATCTTTGAAATATAATATGTTTATCAACAAAAAAAGATATAATAGTAAAAAAAGAGGAATCTAGAAAAATGATCATGATGTCAATCATTGTCCCAAATATACCTTTCTATCATAGATAACAGTATGTCAAAAACATTGGGTGTTTATCAATAATTCTCCCAAAAATATATTCATTATAGATGATCATGTACCCATGTGCCATTGAAACATAGAAAATTTGTGGTTATAACATATTAAGATTCCTATAATGATGTATCAAAAATAACCCCTCAATAATTATGTATATGATGTTGTTAAATAAGTATAGAAGTAAGTAATTTATCATTTTAAAAAATTGACAATTTATAATGTCTCAATTTATGTAATACGGCAGTAAAGGACCACCAGTCTCTTGGATCCATAGTGACATCAGAAGTAATTTTATTACCTGGGTCAGACCATTATGATGAGTATACAGAGCTAAGATAAATTATTTATTGACAGAATCCAATGTATATAACTATGGAAACAATGATAAATTAAGAAATTTTGAATCCACAAGGTCTCTAACAAGCATTACCATCAAACCAAAACATCCAGTTTCTATAAAACTCATATATAGAAATATTCATTGTGCAAGTTGGATGAATGAAATGAATAACAACATTGAATTATCTAATCTAAATCCAAGGTTCCATGTGTCCAATAAATTTATAGTATTATTCTATACCCTAAAAATATATAATCCAATGTTATTCTATCTCATGAAATCTATTTGAATATATATAGCTCATCCCATGGGATTTATAATGGTATTATTGAGGATTCTTTGGAATTAATCCATGACATTAAATACTTAATACATCAAAAAAATATGATGTCAATACACCCTAAGGAATTTACAATGATGAATATATGTGCAATCGAAGGTATTTTTTTTTATTTAGCTGTTGACATCCATGAATATAATAAATGATCCTATCATTACATGAAATCACGTCCACTAAAGTATCTTTTCTTACCCAAGATACTCCACACAATTCATATCCAAAATACAATCTATGGAAAGATACATACTTAATTTAACGAATAAAAATCATTCATAGAAAAATCATAATTACCATTTGCTGAGTATATTTTTCTTATAATTAAAATTCATTTAAATACCCCATTTCATTAATCCATAGGATAGAATCCTTTTCATTCTCTGTGGGCTTGATTAAATAAAGTATCATTTACAAACCATAATGAAACATAAATATATTATACATACAAAAACTCTAATAAACCCAAAAGGCATTGAACATATTAATATAATTTAGAAGATAAAAGTTCATTAATAAGGTATCAAAGTCCATTTTTCAGTAGTTAATAACTCACTACAATGTATACACTGTTAAATATTTCATCATTTATTATGGGAAACATCCATCCCATACAAGTCATATATATTCTCATGGTTACCAATTAATATATAATTTCCAGGTAAATAGTTATAGTTTTTTATCATATTACCTATATCCCTTATCTTTCATCACTACACTAATTATTTATTTTTTTCTAGAATATCTTATAATTCCACATATCACATCCAAAACCATGTCAAGAATAATTCCCACAATAATGTTATTTCTTTCTATACAATTAAATCATCACCAATATTGATCAATATACTAATTACCTCTCCAACCAATTAAACATAATAATACCCATTTATATATATTTACGTCAATTTGCATCAATAATGCCAATATGAAAATCCTTTCAAATATGAAAATTATGTGAGAATATTGGAATGAGTTAATGGAAAACCTACCTCATACCTATATAAATACAAACACATAATCATTGAATTTATTTTGGCTAAATCCATTAGAAATTTGAATAAAATCATAATTCCCCTTATATATGGAAAATAATCATATATAAAAATGTATCACTTGATAGAGAAATAAACAATGGATCAAGAGGGAATGGTTATATTAAACTCATACTTTCCAATGAAACCAACAATGGGAATGTTCATTTCAATGTTTTTGAGTATCCTCCTTGGATGTGGATAAGAACTATGGGACAAAGCTAATGTCATTTTCCACTTCAAATGGGGAACCCATTATGTTTTAAAACTCACAGAATCAGAAAAACCATCATAAGATCGATTAAAATAATCCGTAATAAAGGGTTTCAAGACCTCAAAATAGAAATATTTCTTTCAATTTTCATGATAGAACATCTCGGGTTCCCACCATTGATTTTTCATTTCCGGGCCTACAATATCACGCCATAAATTTTTCCAATCGTTTCACATCAGCTATAAACACCTCACGTTTCTCACAACCTCACTCTCAAATGTTCCCTACTCCATATTCAACCAAAATGGATTAAATTACATTAAAATTTTCATGAATCAACATGATTTGTAACTTGGATATTTTTTTTGTTTTTATGACCTCCCCACCATAATGACCGTTATGATCAAGTTTCTCTAAAAACCACATATGGTGTCATCGGCCTACAACACCATCCACTAAAACTCTATTCCCAATTAAGATTATTACACCTCCACCTAAGATATACAATATATCCTAAGAAAAAAATACATGAGGATTTTTTATATTATAGGGTGATCATTCACCTCTATCTATGAAACTAAATCTCTCCTCAATGGATTCGTCAACCTCATGTTCAAAATTTCCCAAATTGTAGACTAATCAGGTGTAGATTATAATCCAATGGTATGAAAGCATCATCCATTTCTTCCCAAGCACTGATACCCAAAAGTAAAATTTTAATGGGTTTTATCACATTATATTAATATTTAATAATGTGGTGAAATTGTGGGATTCCCCATTATATAAGTGATGAGATAGGTTGATGCCCCTCAATCACACCACGAACTGGGGTCACCCCTCAATTGGGTCATTAACATCTCCAAATAACACCTACCATATAAATAATATACAAACATGCTCTTGAGTCTCCTAAAAATGGCTCATCATGATCAGTATTAACTAATTAAATAAAAAATAAAAAATAGGGGAATGACTCTAAATCCAAGTTGTTATCATAATAAATAGTAAAACCCCATATGAATGACCTGAGTATGAACTCTATAAACTTTTACCAAACAGTTGGACATTAATAGACACTAATCCCATTATTCATCCACATTAAATGACTCCCCCAAGTTAGGGACGAGCCTATACTGCACCCAAACCAGATTAACATATAAACACCTTACCAGCTTAGTCACTATGGTGTTAATTATGGTAAAGTAATAAAAAGTGATACCCCACATTTGTTGACATTCAAGAGATTAAAATGAACAAAATAACACCTAAATGTTTCATTCCACTAATCCATGAAATTATATTTCGCATATGACCATCTATATAGGGACAACTATCACACTCTATAGACTATTTACAACATAAATAACCACTTCATTATTCACATAAATAGGTTTACCCTAAATAGTAATGCCCCAAAAAATTGAACTCTGAATAAACATAGTTCTTTATAATAGAAATTCGTCGTACCACTATTATGTTATACAATATATCAATAACCCAACCCCAATCATACTATATCCATTAATATTTTACAAACAAACACTCGTAAAGGGGTTTCATAAAATCCATTCACAACCTCAACCAATTTCACTGAAAGAGACATCATATAACAACTAATACATTCATGGTTGTTTTATATAGACATAAATTAATATATTTGATGAAAATGTAAAAAAATAGTTGATTTTGTCCCCATAGACCACAAAACTAGATAAGCATAGACTCATTATCATAGAATCATTCTGGAGTTATCTCGATGACACACCAACCAATCACACTACATTATGTTCATACCCACCTAGAACCATGTATTCATTACAGACATGAAACTCTACACCAATGTTTAACCCACATCATTCATCTATCAAATCAATACTCTACAACTCAAATTCTATACTTTTTATAAAATTGTATTGATTAACTTGATGTGACCACCAAATGGATGGTTTCATTTATACTTGATCCCCCTCAAGAGATTTTTGTTTCTCAAAAATCAATATCCTACACCCCAAAAAATGATTATATTTAATGTCACATCATGGAATAATTTCTTATTCCCTATAACCAGCCCTATATCCATTACCAAATATAATACCACAATATAGAAGTATTACTAATCCATGAGTCTAATATATATAGATATTCATCAACTATTCCCATCTAAAGGGAAGAACTCCCGTTATACTATCTATGAAACCTTTTAAAAATTATATTCGCACCTATAAATGGATGATTTATATATACAATATTTCTAAATCATACATTACTACTCATTGATAAATGAACAAAATGGGTCTCATTAAAGCCACAAGTGTGTTTATCCTCCTGATATATGATCTCACATATTTGACAACCACATCGGCCACCCTCATATATTTTCCACTAATATCAATAATGTTATTGTACTATATTTTTCACCATTATTTTTCACTCCACTACATCATCAAAAATCACCACTAGATACCCTAAACAACTAATTCCACAATCCTTTAACCACACCCATATCAGCCCCCATCTAAATAACTTTTCTATTTTCTTTATTAATTGCAACTTCCAAATTCTCATGTACCACCAAACCACAATACAAATTTCATAATGCAATTATATTGCACACTTTCTTTCAAAATTCATGTAAATATAAATTTTTTCTTATCACTATAAAATATTATACCAAATACCAATCTCAAACTCTATTGAGTAACATTTAAACAAAACCCACTTCATGAACCCAATCCACAAGGCATTCCTCCAATACATGTAAGTATCACCAAGTGTAGAGTACCGTATGTGGTTTTAAAACTGTGGAATCTGACACTTAAAAAAATTCCCTTAACCACAAAAAATTAAGGAAATTTTTAAAGGTCTATTTAGATTTACATACATTCTAACTATGTTCCAAAATGAATTTCTTGAATAAAAAATCACCGGAAACATAAATTTAATTCATTTAAAAATATATTATATAAAAAAGAAGCCGCTCTTTGGGTGATATATATTTTATGACTAAAATTCATTTCTCTATGGATGATCGTGAATCCATTAATGGTTATTACATGTACGGATTACTTAACACCTGATCCTAGTCAAATCCACTAGGTTTATCCCCCTCCTAATAACATTCTCCATGAATCTAACAAAGAAAAACCCAATAAATGGAATCATTTAGTATACACCCATCATATAGACTGATGAATCTATCTATCCTCCCTTCTCCAAATATTACTAAAAAACAGACTAACTTCTACACCGCATTGGTCATATTTGAGGTCACAAGACACTAACCCCAAATTATGCAATCAAACAAAAGGACATTATGGTCTTCCACCAAGATCACACATGTCACGACCCGTCCTCGGGGCTCGTGCCGTGACTACCCCAAGCCCGCCTTCCATAGGACAGGGGCTTGCGACTAGCACCAAGGCGTAAATCCCAACAAAAGGGAAGGCATTGCCTTTAAAAAGTAAACAAGCCCCACAGAGTAAGCAAGCAGAAAAGTAAACACTAAGTAAAAACTGTACAAGCTGTGCTGAAAGTAAAAGGGGCCGGAAATACAAGCCCAACTGTAAAGTACAACTGAAAGGAAAAATAGCAACTGAAAGGAAAAGCTGCAGCGTCGAGCCATCCTCTGGAAGTCCCACCTGAAGGGTTGGTACAGATAGCCTCCACAGCTCCTCAGGTCCACCTGACCGCTCTGAGTACGTCCCACCCAGTGGTCCACCTCCAGGTACCGTCCTGCTCCGCAAGCCTCCACCACGATCAGCGCTGTCCGTCGTCTGCAACCAACACATCGTAGTGCGGGCATAGCCCGTGTAGGGGTGAGTATAAGCTACTCAGTAGGGACCCCGAGACCTGAAGGTCTCCCGAAATCCACAAAGGATAAACCACAAGGAATGAAACAATCACAAAGTAACATCTGACATTACTTAGGTATATTCCCATACATATACCTATGTCATCAATTCCTGTTCGGCTCCAACATCCGAGCCCAAGAACAACCCTGTCCACACAGGAAAGCAAAACGTATACCCACATAGGATAGCACAATACAATCCACAAAGGAGAGTAAAGAGTAAATCCACACAGGATAGTTCAACACAATCCACAAAGGAGAGTAACCCAGGATTCAGTTCACACAGGAATACTTCTTCAAATGATGATAGAGATGATCATATGTAGCCACTGATTCATCTAAGCCGTCGGACCCACATGGTTCGGAAGGTACTAACCCCCCCCCCCCCCCCCGCAATGACCCACATAAGATCGTTCATTAAGTTGGACCCAAAGCTATTGGGAAACTCCTTCTCCATCAAGTACAGTGGTAATGCCGCTACAACCAAGCGCTCTTCCGTCGTGGGTCTGTCGCTACAACCAAGCGCTCCCATGTGCCGCTACAACCAAGCGCACCTCTGTCGTGGGTTTGCCGCTACAACCAAGAGCTCCCATGTGCCGCTACAACCAAGCGCACCTCTGTTGTGGGTCTGCCGCTACAACCAAGCGCTCCCATGTGCCTCTACAACCAAGCGAACATCTGTTGTGGGTCTGCCGCTACAACCAAGAGCTCCCTTGTGCCACTACAACCAAGCGCACCTCTATCGTGGGTCTGCCGCTACAACCAAGCACTCCCCTGTGCCGCTACAACCAAGCACACCTCTGTCGTGGGTGTAACACCCCGAGCTTCCATGATACGCTTCTCATTCAATAATGCAATATCTTGCATTGTACGCAACTTCGAGTTCTAAAACACCGCGACTAATCATAGTAGCTGTTATAAATAGTAATAACGACTTTTTAAAATATAGAATTTTTATATTTCAAAATGGACTTCATTTTTGTATTCCTAATATTGAAATTGGCCTATGTTGAATTTTTTGTAATTTTCTGAGAACTTCTAAATTTTTATGAATAGTGAAAAATACTTAAAACAACCTTTCAAATCAAAATAATTTATTGTGATAAATTATACTATTTAGTGGTTTTAAAGTATAATTAGAATATATTATTACCATTTTATCCAATGGTGGTCATTAGAATTAATTCAACATTGAAATTGGGCATAAACAATTGTCAATCTTTTGATATAAATTGTTTCTTAAAAACACGCTATTTGTTGTGACAACAGGAATTAATTATAAAATTAATTAATGCAACTTATATGTTTGGAATTTTTTAAAATAGACATCATTTTTGAATTCGGAATATCAATTATAGCTTAGGGTGAAATTTTGGCATTGTTCTGAAAAACTTCAATTTTTGATGAATAGTGAAACCATTAAGTGGTAGTTAAATAACTGATTTTTCGTTTAAATGAAATATTACCACTTCTGTGATTTGATTTTCAAAAATCCGACATACATGGTTGTCATTAAGAAGTAAAATGTGGTTCAATGAGATTAAAATAATTTTTGGTGAATAGTAACTTTTAAGTTCTTAATCGCGATTAGAGGTAATTAATGTAGTTTAAGGTAAAAATAATGTTTTAATAATATGATATGAGCTTGACACTTGTCCTACTCCTATTGGATGAGTCATGGCCGACTGAGACAACCCATGGGTCAACGTGGGGACCCCATGGAGCCACTTTAGATAGAAAATGACATAAACACCTTTTATTTAATGTTAAAGTAAAAAAATGACACAAACATAAAATGTTTTACTAAAACAATTTTTACCTGGGGTTGCACAAGTCCAAATTTTTATTATAAATATTCATTAGAAATCTAAAAATATTTCTTACATCATAGTATTTTTTTTATAATTTTTAGACATTAAATAAATTAAATTATTTATGACATCATTATGATGCAGCGATGACCTCATTATTTAATGATTTAAATAAAATGAGAAGATAATGCCCAATCCAAGACATACACTTGTCCAAAGCCTATTGGATGAAGAGATTTTAAAACCTTATCACCTTATCCTCGAATTATATAAGTTTGGGACCTTTAGAATCCGAAAAGCATTGTGTAATAATGTAACATTTCAATCTTTCCAAAAGTGCCGCTCCTCTCCACTTATAAAAGGCCCCCACCTCTCCCACCTCATTTACACTTTCAAGCCATTTGGCTCGGCCAACCTCTGCCCAAATACTCTCCCAACATCCCCCTCTTACTCCTAGAAGCCTCACGTTGGGCAGAACTCTTCCCAAGGAAGCCTTTGGCTCAAATCAAAAAGAGTTACCCGATATTGAGGTAATGTCTTCTCTAATGTTGTTTTGTTTTATTTTTTCTTCTCCAACCACCTAAACTCTTTTTATTCATTTCTTTTGTAACAAGACCAGTATCCTCAATATACTATGATGTTGTTATAATATGTATTCTAGATACACTTACACACACCTACATCTAATGGTTAAGGAACATACGGTTTCTGTGGATGGCGAATTTCTGCCTCACGAAACGATGATTGTTCAACACTCATATAACACCATCAAAGGTGGCCATTAAGATGTCACTATTTTAATATATGATATGTAATATGTTTATGTTATACTTATGCTTCTGTATTTCTCATTTATGGCGTACTTTATGATTTCCATTATCGGTAAAACGCGATAATTTCATTTTAGGAAGTGCGGACTACCGCCCCCTCAAAGTGATTTGAATCGTTAATGCCATATGTGTGATGTATAAAGGATGGAGTAAATGGTATTATACACTATATTATACTGGAATTATATTATACATTTATATCATTATGATTTAGTTCCATTAAATATGAAATTGAAATGAAAGTAGCGTTCATACGTACGTACGGCTTACCGTCTCCATGAACGGTGCATTTCATTTCTTACCTCTAAAAGTTACGTAATATTATAAATGAATGTATATACTAGATATATAAGATATATATGATATCTAAATCATTAATATAATTCTAGATATAATGGATATTCTACCACATGAACAACTTGTAATTATAAGAAGTTTATTGTTGACTCAAGTTACCAAAGATCGACAAAACGATCGTTATTAACTTGAATAATTACATAATATTCACAACATTGTAATAAGTGATATAAAAAGAATAATGAAATTGAAAATGGTTCTTAATAAGGTAGATATTAACTCTAGTTTATTATTCAAGAGGTTAAAGAACGGTTGAGTCAAGTCGGACACAAGGTAAGGGAATTTCTTAACCCAATTTTCACTCTTTGGGTTAATCTCCTACTTTCAAATTATGTCATGATATTATTATGTCCTATCATGTATTTTTACATTATTTATGTGTACTTATAGCGAATACACATTATAGATGTAATTTATTTAAAAAAATGATCTTTTTAAAGACTTCGTCTCAATCCCTTTCATTGAGGCCTATTTGGTTTTATACACAACTTTCTTTTATACGGTGTATAAACCCCTTTGACTTTTTTCAAAAGGAATATTTTTTATACAAAGAGTTTTGCTAAACGACAAAAGGGAATGTTTTTCTTTCCGTACTTATGCGGTGACAATGACTTCTCCGCCCCCGTGACCATTATTTGAGTTTCGGCTTCCTCTACAAGGCATTATTTTTTTAATGAAAAATAAATACAAAGTTTTAACTTTCTTTTATTTTGGTATTGAAAATGGTTTTGAAAGAATTTTTATTATAACAATGTGTTGTATTGATATCTTGTGATTGAAATGTGGAAATGTTATGTTTCCTTTAGGCGTGTTTTATGTGATACGATTATGTTATGGTTTATGATATGTTTAAACCTATTCATATGAGGAATTTATTGGACTTAATAAGTGACGGGTGGAGCCCGCTATTGCTCCTCGATGCATCGGTAGGTCTCATGAGACAACTAGATGTGGAATTGGCCGAGGCCCTTTCCCAATTTGATTTATGGTTTTGGCCGAGGCCTTAATCATTTTAGACGTCGTGGCCGAGGCCTTGACAAAATGTTTCAGAATGTCCGGCATTATACATTCCCTCATTATGAAAGTGGTTATTGTTATTGCATGTGATTATTCATCTAGTAGAATATCCATGTGAGTAAGTAATGGTATTATTTTATTTTAATTTTGCCATATTATGCTGATGTTCAAGTTCAATAAGGCTTTTGTTTTTGTTATACATTGCCTTAAATGCTTATGTTTTCTTATAAAAGCTTCCACAATATTGTTATCCTTACTGAGCATCTGAGCTCACCCCTTTCAATGTTTTAATATTTTCTAGGATGTGAAGAAGTATTTTATGAATGACCTGCTGGGATTGTGAGAAGAGGATATGAGGGTGGAATATGGAGACTTTGTTATTGTAGTTTTTCACATTATGATGTAATGTAACGTTTACGAATGTATCTAGTGTTTCCAAGGCTACTAAACTAATCGGTCTTTCGAGACTTGATCTTTTGTGATCATGCCAATGTTACGAAGTAATGCACCGACTCTGGGTAGCTGGGGTCGGGGCGTTACAGTTGGTATCAGAGGCAGTTTAGTACTAACCTTGGAAGCTAGATTTAGATAAACTCTGATTAGATCACATAGCTCAAAGATAGACTTTGAGGATTAGTATAGAAGAACTTCCTAGAATTTTGTTATTGTAGAGATTTTGTGAGTTTTCCGAGCAATACATCCCTGTCTGGATACGAGCAGGTAGAGGCAGCTCTGGCACAGATGTACCTAGGGGTAAAACCCGAAAACACCGCTTTGAGCTCGACTCGAACGGGAACTGGTGCACGACAACGGGCCTTGCTGTACTCTTGGTTACGACACTCCCGGGGGATATGCTTAGGATAATTCTCATTTTCTTTACAAACCACTATGAAGGGTTATGAGTATATACTTCCTTAAAGGAAACATTTCTTTTTATGATTATGGATTATATCCATAAATAGCTCAATTTATGTAAAGTGTTTTAAAAGTATGGAATTATGTATTTTGATTCATAAACTAATCTAGTTTATGCCATTGTTTAGAAATGGCGCCTAGTGGAAGAAATGGAAACCGTATCAATGCACGCACTCCATGTAGGGATTACCCTCCTGCTCAAGATAATTATAGTGGGGCTGGTGATGCAACTGGTACCGATCAGCTAATCACCATACTGGGACAACTTAATCAGGTTATGAATAATAACCTTACTCGTATGGAGCACCCTGATCCGCAACGTGGAGGATCAATGCTAGACCATTTCATGAGGCAAAAACCGCCAACATTTAATGGGAGTACAAATCCTATAGTAGCTGAGCAATGGATAAATTCCTTAGAGAAAATATTCCATGCCTTGGGGAGTAGTGAAAGGGAGAATGTTGTCATGGCAGTTTACCGCCTCACTGGAGATGCCGATCAGTGGTGGTCTCTAATTCAAAACACAAAGGAAGATGATGAAGTATCGAATATGGAATGGAGGGAGTTCAAAAATCTTTTCTTAGAAAAATACTTTCCTCGTGACCATCGAGCAGATATGGAAAGGCAATTTCTGAGTTTGAGGCAGAAGGAGGATGAGAATATCGCAAAGTATGAGGCTAACTTTACAAGGTTTGCGAGGAATGCTGCCGATTATATACGTAACCCAAGGAGTAAGATTGATCGTTTCTTTGATGGGTTAAAACCATTTCTCCATCGAGCTTTAGTATCACAATCCTTCTCATCATACGAAGATATTGTCTCGTGTGCTATCAAGACAGAAAAGGAATTCTCTAAGTCTTATGACAACAAAGTAAAGAAAGAGAAGAAGAGAACGGTGGAACAAGAGATAGATAAAGGGAAAAAGGGAAAGAAGGATTTTCCATTATGTGATAATTGTGGGAAGAATCACCCTGGTACGTGCCTAAAAGGAATGGGAGTTTGTTATATATGAGGAGAAAATGGTCACCAGGCTCGTGATTACAAGGGAAAGAAAGAGGCTATCAAAGTTGAATGCTACAATTGTAGAGAAATGGGTCATTATGCAAATGAATGTCCTAAGCTTCAAGAAAACTTATCTCAGAAAAGGCCAAGGGATCAAGGCCAATCTTATGCTGTGACTACAGTTGAAGCGGAATAATTATTGTATTTGTGTTTTTGGACTCAAGAACTAGATTATGGTTATAAGAATAATGTGATATATATAAGGATTGTGCTGCAGTACATGTTGTTTTCATTAAGGATTTAATATGATGAAGGTAATCATATTTTTTGTATGTGACACTAAGAGAAACTTTACTTTGTTTGGGGAATCTGAGGTTACAATTGATTTTGGAATTTAACGACCCTTTAGAGAAA
The DNA here is from genome assembly GCA_963277665.1 of Viscum album. Classification (NCBI taxonomy): domain Eukaryota; kingdom Viridiplantae; phylum Streptophyta; class Magnoliopsida; order Santalales; family Viscaceae; genus Viscum; species Viscum album. The sequence continues at coordinate 1,572,938,743 of OY728126.1, forward strand.
GTCTGGACGGAGGTATTTTGGATAACTATAAAGGTTGGAATGGATTAAGTTTATCTTTGGATAGTATTGTTTAAGGTTAAAACATTTATGAAGATTATTTTTGAATAGTATAGTACTATATTTTTAGGAAAAGGACAACCTGCAGGGTGGGGCATAACCCGTCGCGTCGGACAAAGCTGCAGGAATCGAACCCACAACCATAGTGTGACAGGCCTTTATTTACCACTAGCCTACAGGAAGTCCCTGGTTATTACAAAATAATTTTACTAATCTAAATTGTATGTGTTAACATTTGGAACCTTATACAATTAGGAAAAGTATAATATTTTTGGGTTCTATTATCTTTTTGAGTGAAAGGTGAGTTGAAGGTTGAAACTCCAATTGTCAGGCATAAATATATATATACATATCTGTTATTCAATGAATAAATTAATTCTTAAACTTTAGTAAAGGGATATTAAAACCAAAAATGTGTTATCCTAATACCTTATGTCTTGTTGAACTGATGATATTTTAAATCAACATAGATTGAAGGCTTTGAGGACCTCAATTTGACAGTTGATTGTGATTGATGACCTCAATCACTCCCTACAGATATTTACGTTTTTCCTCCAATTATATGTCTCTAATTGCCACCAATGTTCTCCTTATCGAGATCATAATTTGGTGGTGACTTTCTTATTTCCATTTCCCTCTTATTAAGGCTAAATTTTATTAACCTTATTTCCGATGTGGGTTTTCCACAAAGGTATTTTCTATTTTCAACCTCTTATTTTCAATGAAAAAATTTCAAATTGCGAGGACGCAATTTATTGAAGGAGGGGAGAATGTAACACCTCGAGCTTCCATGATACGCTTCTCATTCAATAATGCAATAGCTTGCATTGTACGCAACTTCGAGTTCTAAAACACCGCGACTAATCATAGTAGCCGTTATATATAGTAATAACGACTTTTTAAAATTATAGAAATTTTATATTTCAAAATGGACTTCATTTTTGTATTCCTAATATTGAAATTGGCCTATGTTGAATTTTTTGTAATTTTCTGAGAACTTCTAAATTTTTATGAATAGTGAAAAATACTTAAAACAACCTTTTTAATCAAAATAATTTATTGTGATAAATTATACTATTTAGTGGTTTTAAAGTATAATTAGAATATATTTTTACCATTTTATCCAATGGTGGTCATTAGAATTAATTTAACATTGAAATTGGGCATAAACAATTGTCAATCTTTTGATATAAATTGTTTCTTAAAAACACGCTATTTGTTGTGACAACAGGAATTAATTATAAAATTAATTAATGCAACATATATGTTTGGAATGTTTTAAAATAGAAATCATTTTTGAATTCGGAATATCAATTATAGCTCAGGATGAAATTTTGGCATTGTTCTGAAAAACTTCAATTTTTGATGAATAGTGAAACCACTAAGTGGTAGTTAAATAACTGATTTTTTGTTTAAATGAAATATTACCACCTCTGTGATTTGATTTTCAAAAATCCAACATACATGGTTGTCATTAAGAAGTAAAATGTTGTTCAATGAGATTAAAATAATTTTTTGGTGAATAGTAACTTTTAAGTTCTTAATCGCGATTAGAGGTAATTAGTGTAGTTTAAGGTAAAAATAATGTTTTAATAATATGAGATGAGCGTGAAACTTGTCCTACTCTTATTGGATGAGTCATGGCCAACCAAGACAACCCATGGGTCAACTTGGGGACCCCATGGAGCCACTTTAGTTAGAAAATGACATAAACACCTTTTATTTAATGTTAAAGTAAAAAAATGACACAAACATAAAATGTTTTACTAAAACAATTTTTACGTGGAGTTGCACAAGTCCAAATTTTGATTATAAATATTAATTAGAAATCTAAAAATATTTCTTACATCATAGTATTTTTTTTATAATTTTTAGACATTAAATAAATTAAATTATTTATGACATCATTATGATGCAGCGATGACCTCATTATTTAACGATTTAAATAAAATGAGAAGATAATGCACAATCCAAGACATACACTTGTACAAAGCCTATTGGATGAAGAGATTTTAAAACCTTATCACCTTAGCCTCGAATTATATAAGTGTGGGACCTTTAGAATCCGAAAATCATTGTGTAATAATGTAACATTTCAATCTTTCCAAAAGTGCCCCTCCTCTCCACTTATAAAAGGCCCCCACCTCTCCCACCTCATTTACACTTTCAAGCCATTTGGCTCGGCCAAACTCTGCCCAAATACTCTCCCAACATCCCCCTCTTACTCCTAGAAGCCTCACGTTGGTCAGAACTCTTCCCAAGGAAGCCTTTGGCTCAAATCAAAAAGAGTTACCCGATTTTGAGGTAATGTCTTCTCTAATGTTGTTTTGTTTTATTTTTTCTTCTCCAACCACCTAAACTCTTTTTATTCATTTCTTTTGTAACAACACCAGTATCCTCAATATACTAGGATGTTGTTATAAGAAGTATTCTAGCTACACTTACACACACCTACATCTAATGGTTAAAGAACATACGGTTTTTGTGGATGGCAAATTTCTGCCTCACGAAACGATGATTGTTCAACACTCATATAACACCATCAAAGGTGGCCATTAAGATGTCACTATTTTTATATATGATATATAATATGTTTATGTTATACTTATGCTTCTGTATTTCTCATTTATGGCATACTTTATGATTTCCATTATGGGTAAAACGCGATAATTTCATTTTAGGAAGTGCGGACTACCGCCCCCTCAAAGTGATTTGAATCGTTAATGCCATATGTGTGATGTATAAAGGATGGAGTAAATGGTATTATACAATATATTATACTGGAATTATATTATACATTTATATCATTATTATTTAGTTCCATTAAATATGAAATTGAAATGAAAGTAGCGTTCATGCGTACGTACGACTTACCGTCTCCATGAACGGTGCATTTCATTTCTTACCTCTAAATGTTACGTAATATTATAAATGAATGTATATACTGGATATATAAGATATATATGATATCTAAATCATTAATATAATTCTGGATATAATGGATATTCTACCACATGAAAAACATGTAATTATAAGAAGTTTATTGTTGACTCAAGTTACCAAAGATCGACAAAACGATCGTTATTAACTTGAATAATTACATAATATTCACAACATTGTAATAAGTGATATAAAAAGGATAATGAAATTGAAAATGGTTCTTAATAAGGTAGATATTAACTCTAGTTTATTATTCAGGAGGTTAATGAACGGTTGAGTCAAGTCGGACACAAGGTAAGGGAATTTCTTAACCCAATTTTCACTCTTTGGGTTAATCTCCTACTTTCGAATTATGTCATGATATTATTATGTCCTATCATGTATTGTTACATTATTTATGTGTACTTATAGTGAATACACAATATAGATGTACTTTATTTAAAAAAAATGATCTTTTTAAGGACTTCGTCTCAATCCCTTTCATTGAGGAATATTTGGTTTTATACACAACTTTCTTTTATACGGTGTATAAACCCCTTTGACTTTTTTCAAAATGAATCTTTTTTATACAAAGAGTTTTGCTAAACGACAAAAGGGAATGTTTTTCTTTCCGTACTTATGCGGCGACAACGACTTCTCCGCCCCCGTGACCATTATTTGAGTTTCGGCTTCCTCTACAAGCCATCATTTTTTTTAATGAAAAATAAATACAATGTTTTAACTTTCTTTTATTTTGGTATTGAAAATGGTTTTGAAAGAGTTTTTATTATAACAATGTGTTGTATTGATATCTTGTGATTGAAATGTGGAAATGTTATGTTTCCTTTAGGCATGTTTTATGTGATACGATTATGTTATGGTTTCTGATATGTTTAAACCTATTCATATGAGGAATGTATTGGACTTTATAAGTGACGGGTGGAGCCCGCTATAGCTCCTCGATGCATCGGTAGGTCTCATGAGACAACTAGACGTGGAATTGGCCGAGGACCTTTCCCAATTTGATTTATGTTTTTGGCCGAGGCCTTAATCATTTTAGACGTCTTGGCCGAGGCCTTGACAATATGTTTCAGAATGTCCGGCATTATACATTCCCTCATTATGAAAGTGGTTATTGTTATTGCATGTGATTATTCGTCTAGTATAATATCCATGTGAGTAAGTAATGGCATTATTTTATTTTACTTTGGCCATATTATGCTAAAGTTCAAGTTCAATAAGGCTTTTGTTTTTGTTATACATTGCCTTAAATGCTTATGTTTTCTTATAAAAGCTTCCGCAATATTTTTATCCTTACTGAGCATCTGAGCTCACCTCATTCAATGTTTTAATATTTTCCAGGATGTGAAGAAGTATTTTATGAATGACCTGCTGGGATTGTGAGAAGAGGATATGAGGGTGGACTATGGAGACTTTGTTATTGTAGTTTTTCACATTATGATGTAATGTAAAGTTTACGAATGTATCTAGTGTTTCCAAGGCTACTAAACTAATCGGTCTTTCGAGACTTGATCTTTTGTGATCATGCCAATGTTACAAAGTATTGCACCGACTCTGGGTAGTTGGGGTCGGGGCGTTACAGTTGGTATCAGAGGCAGTTTAGTACTAACCTTGGAAGCTAGATTTAGATAAACTCTGATTAGAGCACATAGCCCAAAGATAGACTTTGAGGATTAGTATAGAAGAACTTCCTAGAATTTTGTTATTGTAGAGATTTTGTGAGTTTTCCGAGCAATACATCCCTGTCTGGATACGAGCAGGTAGAGGCAGCTCTGGCACATATGTACCTAGGGGTAAAACCCGAAAACACCGCTTTGAGCTAGACTCGAACGGGAACTGGTGCACGACAACGGGCCTTGCTGTACTCTTGGTTACGACACTCCCGGGGGATATACTTAGAATAATTCTCATTATCTTTACAAACCACTATGAAGGGTTATGAGTATATACTTCCTCAAAGGAAACATTTCTTTTTATGATTATGGATTATATCCATAAATAGCTCAATTTATGTAAAGTGTTTTAAAAGTATGGAATTATGTATTTTGATTCATAAACTAATCTAGTTTATGCCATTGTTTAGAAATGGCGCCTAGTGGAAGAAATGGAAACCGTATCAATGCATGTACTCCATGTAGGGATTTCCCTCCTGCTCAAGATAATTATAGTGGGGCTGGTGATGCAACTGGTACCGATCAGCTAATCACCATACTGGGACAACTTACTCAGGTTATGAATAATAACCTTACTCGTATGGAGCACCCTGATCCGCAACGTGGAGGATCAATGCTGGACCATTTCATGAGGCAACAACCGCCAACATTTGATGGGAGTACAAATCCTATAGTAGCTTAGAAATGGATAAATTCCTTAGAGAAAATATTCCATGCCTTGGGGAGTAGTGAAAGGGAGAATGTTGTCATGGCAGTTTACCGCCTCACTGGAGATGCCGATCAGTGGTGGTCTCTGATTCAAAACACAAAGGAAGATGATGAAGTATCGAATATGGAATGGAGGGAGTTCAAAAAGATTTTCTTAGAAAAATACTTTCCTCGTGACCATCGATCAGATATGGAAAGGAAATTTCTGAGTTTGAGGCAGAAGGAGGATGAGAATATCGCAAAGTATGAGGCTAACTTTACAAGGTTAGCGAGGCATGTTGCCGATTATATACGTAACCCAAGGAGTAAGATTGATCGTTTCTTTGATGGGTTAAAACAATTTCTCCATCGAGCTTTAGTATCACAATCCTTCTCATCATACGAAGATATTGTCTCGTGTGCTATCAAGACAGAAAAGGAATTCTCTAAGTCATATGACAACAAAGTAAAGCAAGAGAAGAAGAGAACGGTGGAACAAGAGACAGATAAAGGGAAAAAGGGAAAGAAGGATTTTCCATTATGTGATAATTGTGGGAAGAATCACCCTGGTACGTGCCTAAAAGGAATGGGAGTTTGTTATAAATGTGGAGAAAAGGGTCACCAGGCTCGTGATTGCAAGGGAAAGAAAGAGGCTATCAATGTTGAATGCTACAATTGTAGAGAAATGGGTCATTATGCAAATGAATGTCCTAAGCTTCAAGGAAACATACCTCAGAAAAGGCCAAGGGATCAAGGACAATCTTATGCTGTGACTACATTTGAAGCGGAATAATTATTGTATTTGTGTTTTTGGACTCAAGAACTAGATTATGGTTATAAGAATAATGTGATATATATAAGGATTGTGCTGCAGTACATGTTGTTTTCATTAAAGATTTAATATGATGAAGGTAATCATATTTTTTGTATGTGACACTAAGAGAAACATTACTTTGTTTTGGGAATCTGAGGTTACAATTGATTTTGGAATTTAACGACCCTTTAGAGAAAGTCTGGACGGAGGTATTTTGGATAACTATAAAGGTTGGAATGGATTAAGTTGATCTTTGGATAGTATTGTTTAAGGTTAAAACATTTATGAAGATTATTTTTGGAATAGTATAGTACTATATTTTTAGGAAAAGGACAACCTGCAGGGTGGGGCATAACCCGTCGCGTCGGACAAAGCTGCAGGAATCGAACCCACAACCATAGTGTGACAGGCCTTTATTTACCACTAGCCTACAGGAAGTCCCTGGTTATTACAAAATAATTTTACTAATCTAAATTGTATGTGTTAACATTTGGAACCTTATACAATTAGGAAAAGTATAATATTTTTGGGTTCTATTATCTTTTTGAGTGAAAGGTGAGTTGAAGGTTGAAAATCCAATTGTCAGGCATAAATATATATATACCTATCTGTTATTCATTGAATAAATTAATTCTTAAACTTTAGTAAAGGGATATTAAAACAAAAAATGTGTTATCCTAATACCTTATGTCTTGTTGAACTGATGATATTTTAAATCAACATAGATTGAAGGATTTGAGGCCCTCAATTTGACAGTTGATTGTGATTGATGACCTCAATCACTCCCTACAAATATTTACGTTTTTCCTCCAATTATATGTCTCTAATTTCCACCAATGTTCTCCTTATCGAGATCATAATTTGGTGGTGACTTTCTTATTTCCATTTCCCTCTTATTAAGGCTAAATTTTATTAACCTTATTTCCGATGTGGGTTTTCCACAAAAGTATTTTCTATTTTCAACCTCTTATTTTCAATGAAAAAATTTCAAATTGCGAGGACGCAATTTATTGAAGGAGGGGAGAATGTAACACCCCGAGCTTCCATGATATGCTTCTCATTCAATAATGCAATAGCTTGCATTGTATGAAACTTCGAGTTCTAAAACACCGCGACTAATCATAGTAGCCGTTATAAATAGTAATAATGACTTTTTAAAATTATAGAAATTTTATATTTCAAAATGGACTTCATTTTTGTATTCCTAATATTGAAATTGGCCTATGTTGAATTTTTTGTAATTTTCTGAGAAATTCTAAATTTTTATGAATTGTGAAAAATACTTAAAACAACCTTTTTAATCAAAATAATTTATTTTGATAAATTATACTATTTAGTGGTTTTAAAGTATAATTAGAATATATTTTTACCATTTTATCCAATGGTGGTCATTAGAATTAATTTAACATTGAAATTGGGCATAAACAATTGTCAATCTTTTGATATAAATTGTTTCTTAAAAACACGCTATTTGTTGTGACAACAGGAATTAATTATAAAATTAATTAATGAAACTTATATTTTTGGAATTTTTTAAAATAGACATCATTTTTGAATTCGGAATATCAATTATATCTTAGGGTGAAATTTTGGCATTGTTCTGAAAAACTTCAATTTTTGATGAATAGAGAAACCACTAAGTGGTAGTTAAATAACTGATTTTTCGTTTAAATGAAATATTACCACTTCTGTGATTTGATTTTCAAAAATCCGACATAAATTGTTGTCATTAAGAAGTAAAATGTGGTTCAATGAGATTAAAATAATTTTTTGGTGAATAGTAACTTTTAAGTTCTTATTCGCGGTTAGAGGGAATTAGTGTAGTTTAAGGTAAAAATAATGTTTTAATAATATGAGATGAGCGTGAAACTTGTCCTACTCCTATTGGATGAGTCATGGCCGACCAAGACAACCCATGGGTCAACTTGGGGACCCCATGGAGCCATTTTAGTTAGAAAATGACATAAACACCTTTTATTTAATGTTAAAGTAAAAAAAATGACACAAACATAAAATGTTTTACTAAAACAATTTTTACGTGGGGTTAAACAAGTCCAAATTTTGATTATAAATATTCATTAGAAATCTAAAAAGATTTCTTACATCATAGTATTTTTTTTATAATTTTTAGACATTAAATAAATTAAATTATTTATGACATCATTATGATGCAGCGATGACCTCATTATTTAACGATTTAAATAAAATGAGAAGATAATGCACAATCCAAGACTTACACTTGTCCAAAGCCTATTGGATGAAGAGATTTTGAAACCTTATCACCTTATCCTAGAATTATATAAGTGTGGGACCTTTAGAATCCTAAAAGCATTGTGTAATAATGTAACATTTCAATCTTTCCAAAAGTGCCCCTCCTCTCCACTTATAAAAGGCCCCCACCTCTCCCACCTCATTTACACTTTCAAGCCATTTGGCTCGGCCAACCTCTGCCCAAATACTCTCCCAACATCCCCCTCTTACTCCTAGAAGCCTCACGTTGGGCATAACTCTTCCCAAGGAATCCTTTGGCTCAAATCAAAAAGAGTTACCCGATTTTGAGGTAATGTCTTCTCTAATGTTGTTTTGTTTTATTTTTCTTCTCCAACCCCCTAAACTCTTTTAATTCATTTCTTTTGTAAGAACACCAGTATCCTCAATATACTAGGATGTTGTTATAAGAAGTATTCTAGCTACACTTACACACACCAACATCTAATGGTTAAAGAACATACGGTTTCTGTGGATGGAGAATTTCTGCCTCACGAAACGATGATTGTTCAACACTCATATAAAACCTTCAAAGGTGGCCATTAAGATGTCACTATTTTTATATATGATATATAATATGTTTATGTTTTACTTATGCTTCTGTATTTCTCATTTATGGTATACTTTATGATTTCCATTATGGGTAAAACGCGATAATTTCATTTTAGGAAGTGCGGACTACCGCCCCCTCAAAGTGATTTGAATCGTTAATGCCATATGTGGGATGTATAAAGGATAGAGTAAATGGTATTATACACTATATTATACTGGAATTATATTATACATTTATATCATTATGATTTAGTTCCATTAAATATGAAATTGAAATGAAAGTAGCGTTCATGCGTACGTACGGCTTACCGTCTCCATGAACGGTGCATTTCATTTCTTACCTCTAAATGTTACGTAATATTATAAATGAATGTATATACTGGATATATAAGATATATATGATATCTAAATAATTAATATAATTCTGGAAATAATGGATATTCTACCACATGAACAACTTGTAATTATAAGAAGTTTATTGTTGACTCAAGTTACCAAAGATCGACAAAACGATTGTTATTAACTTGAATAATTATATAATATTCACAACATTGTAATAAGTGATATAAAAAGGATAATGAAATTGAAAATGGTTCTTAATAAGGTAGATATTAACTCTAGTTTATTATTCAGGAGGTTAAAGAACGGTTGAGTCATGTCGGACACAAGGTAAGGGAATTTCTTAACCCAATTTTCACTCTTTGGGTTAATCTCCTACTTTCAAATTATGTCATGATATTATTATGTACTATCTTGTATTTTTACATTATTTATGTGTACTTATAGTGAATACACATTATAGATGTACTTTATTTAAAGAAAATGATCTTTTTAAGGACTTCGTTTCAATCCCTTTCATTGAGGCATATTTGGTTTTATACACAACTTTCTTTTATACGGTGTATAAACCCCTTTGACTTTTTTCAAAAGGAATCTCTTTTATACAAAGAGTTTTGCTAAATGACAAAAGGGAATGTTTTTCTTTACATACATATGGGGCGACAACGACTTCTCCGCCCCCGTGACCATTATTTGAGTTTCGGCTTCCTCTACAAGCCATCATTTTTTTTAATGAAAAATAAATACAAAGTTTTAACTTTCTTTTATTTTGGTATTGAAAATGGTTTTGAAAGAGTTTTTATTATAACAATGTGTTGTATTGATATCTTGTGATTGAAATGTGTAAATGTTATGTTTCCTTTATGCATGTTTTATGTGATACGATTATGTTATGGTTTATGATATGTTTAAACCTATTCATATGAGGAATGTATTGGACTTAATAAGTGACCGGTGGAGCCCGCTATAGCTCCTCGATGCATCGGTAGGTATCTTGAGACAACTAGACGTGGAATTGGCCGAGGCCCTTTCCCAATTTGATTTATGGTTTTGGCCGAGGCCTTAATCATTTTAGATGTCTTGGCCGAGGCCTTGACAAAATGTTTCAGAATGTCCGGCATTATACATTCCCTCATTATGAAGGTGGTTATTGTTATTTCATGTGATTATTCTTCTAGTAGAATATCCATGTGAGTAAGTAATGGCATTATTTTATTTTACTTTTTCCATATTATTCTGAAGTTCAAGTTCAATAAGGCTTTTGTTTTTGTTATACATTGCCTTAAATGCTTATGTTTTCTTATAAAAGCTTCCGCAATATTGTTATCCTTACTGAGCATCTGAGCTCAACCCTTTCAATGTTTTAATATTTTCCAGGATGTGAAGAAGTATTTTATGAATGACCTGCTGGGATTCTGAGAAGAGGAAATGAGGGTGGACTATGGAGACTTTGTTATTGTAGTTTTTCACTTTATGATGTAATGTAACGTTTACGAATGTATCTAGTGTTTCCAAGGCTACTAAACTAATCGGTCATTCGAGACTTGATCTTTTGTGATCATGCCAATGTTACGAAGTAATGCACCGACTCTGGGTAGCTGGGGTCGGTGCGTTACAGTGGGTCTACCGCTACAACCAAGCGCTCCCCTGTGCCGCTACAACCAAGCGCACCAAGTCATTCGATCAGCAGTCGTCAAATCTCAACCGGCTCTAGGGTTCCGCACACAGCATGCTCGTTCTGGGAGGGTCCACTCCACGAGCTAAAAGGTCGATGCATCAACTGACATGCAGTCCGGAGTTGATGTATCCCAAGGTGTACCGTAGTGGTCACTGCCGAAAACACGGAGGATTCCTGTACTGTTCTCATCATCGTCGCAGTCGAATCCACCGAGGATCTCTGCATAGTCGTCGTCGTCGAAGTCGAAGCCAGCACTAGGGTTCCCGCACACAGTAAGCTCGTTCGGGAGGGTCCGCACCACGAGCCGAGAGGCTGATACATCAACTGACACAAAGTCCAAAGTTTATGTATCCAAAAGTTCTGTATCATCAATACGAACTCAACGTCGCAGACGGCGCGTCAATCGGACGCCCGGTCTGAGATTTATTGGCTTTTCCGTCAGAGGGGCCCGGTTGGTTGTTAAGGAAAAACCAACCCGACCGTACTCCGCCTACGTCCAAAACTCGGGCGGAGCAAGCCAAAAGATCCGTCTCACTTAGAGGAACTCAACAAAGCTGACGACACGTCAATCGGACGTCCGTAGCTCATGATATGAGCATTTACGCTCAGAGGGGCCGGTTGGTTTCGTGTATGAACCAACCCGGCCGAAACCAAAGTATTTTGAAACCTTGAGTGCGATATACCGAAACGACTGGCTCGATCCAAGGATCGCATTTCCACTGACGGCGAGTCGTTTGGAGGCTCGTAGCTAAAGTTACGGGTATTTGACCGAAAACGGTCCGAAGACGGGGGGTCCGGGCCCGGGCCGACCCCCCCTGGGTCGGCCGAACCGGGTCGACCTGGTCTGGCCCGGCATGGCCGAGCGGCCGCGCGACGCGGGGGGGGGGGGGGGGGTCGCCGCCCCCGCGTGACACCCCCGCGGCACCCGCGGGGTGTCGCCCTGGACAACCCGAGCGACGCGGGGGGAGCCGCCGCCCCCGCGTGACAACCCCGCGGCACCCGCGGGGTGCCGCCTCGGACAACCGGACGCGGCTTCAGCCGCGACGGCTTTGTTCGGCGGCGCGCCGGGGTGCCGCCGCTCCCGTCTGCCGGTGCCGCCGTGCCGGTGACCCGCGCCGGCTGCGTCTTCCGCGGGCCACTGGAGTCGCTCCGGTGGTCCGATTCTGTTCCCGTCTGCGCCGCTGCTCCTCTCGGGACTCGTTCTTCACTGCAGAATCCTCAAAATTCAGTTGCGGCATGTTTCATCGTCGCCCGTCAAATTCGCACAACAATGAAGAACGACGGAGGGTTGTCGGGTCGTGTTCGTTTGGCCAACACCCTCCGTGTTAGAGATAAACAACGGGAGAAATACATTCAACACATGAATACATATCCGAAAACAATTTTTAATGAAATAAAATTGTTTTATGAATCGGGTTCTTCATTCTTGAACTGAAACAACACGAGAAATAAGGGCATTTCCAAAAATAAAATCCCTACCTCGTAGTCGTCGTCGAACGCACGTTCTTCGCGGAATTGCTCGTCGCGGAAGGAGGGGATCGTCGCGTCGTCGTAGAAGGGCGTCGCTTCGTCGCGGAATCCGGCGTTGAGTTGGTGAACTCAACGGACCAAGAAACAACAGATTTAATTTAATTATATAAAATTAAATCCGTGTTTTATTAAAAAAACACAAGGGAGATTTAAGAGAATACCTAAGTCTCTTACCTCAAACAGCTGATCGAAGATTCGTTGCGGAGGGAGAGACGTCGCAGAAGAACGTTACAGGAAGGGAACGTCGGCGTCGAGGAACGCGGCTTCGCGTCGTCGACTTCCACGGGTTCGGCGTTCTTCGTCGGAGGCCGGCGTTCTTCGCGTTCTTTGCGTTCTTCGCATTCTTCGCGAAGGAGGGTGAAGGCTCAAGAACTCTGAAAAACCTCCCAACGATTAATCCTCCAAAAAGACATGTTGGTCTTATTTTATTTTTACGCCAACAAACGAAAAAGGTAAGTAACGACCCATCAATTCGTTGAATTAATTCAACGAAATAAACCGCCCATTTAATTCATGAAATAAACCGGCCAATTAAATGGTGCATTAAAGATTTAGGAAAACACGTCAGATGACTTTTATAATGACGGGTTTTCGCGGGTGCGTTACTTAGCGGAAAGAAATGGTGGGGCTTGTGCGGGCCCCACCTCACAAATATCCTACAAAGGGGGTAGGATATTTCTGGATAGCACCCTATCCGTTTTAACCCAGTTTAAGCCACTTTTAAGTGGCTTCAAGTGGCTTCTAAGTGGCTTAAGTGAAATAAAATAAAGTTGTTGTAAAATTATTTTATTTCTTAACTTTAATCCCGAAAATTAAAAACCACACCCGAGCAAACGCAACTCCGGAAGAGGCGTTTCTAAGCGAATACCGGTGTTGCGATTTCATCGGTGCCCTCAGAATTTGATTCCGGGTACCGATTCAAAATTCAGAAAAACCTGCTCGTCCGTTCACTGAACGTACCCGAGCCAAACTTCGGAAAATGACTCCGGGCACATCGGGCCTCGGAATCAGGTGCCGTCAGAAACTGCGCTCTTGTAATATTCAAAAGAAAATTAAGAAAAAAAAAATTTCCTTGAAATTTACGGGTCTTTAAATTACTCCCACCACAGGGATTTATGTCCCCGTAAAGCTTCACCACAAACATAGGGATAGAAAGGCGGTACTGAGCACGCATCTGAGACTCCCACTCCCAAGTGCTCTCCTGGAGGTTCCCGAGCTTCCATCTGAAGCGCAGTAGAGGAATCGATCATCCACGAAGGACCCGCTCCTGTTGATCCTCGATCTTCACTGGGACCTCCGCAAAAGTCACCCCATCACCAAAGACCACCTCTTCATGGTCAAAGATTGACGTTGGGTCGTGCACGTATCTCCTCTGCTGAGATACGTGGAAGACGTCGTGCACCCGGCACAACTATGGTGGTAGAGCCAGGCGATAAGCCACCTTGAAAAACCTACTGAGGACCTGGAAGGGTCCGATGAAGCGTGGAGACAACTTGCCGCCTCGGCCAAATCTCCACAAACCACGTCAAGGTGAGACACACAAGAAGACGTGGTTTCCATTCTCGAACTCTAGTGGCCTCCGCCAACTGTCAGCATATGACTTCTGCTGGCTCTGAGCTGTCCTCATTCGCTCCTGGATGACCTGGACCTTCTCTGTCGTGGCCTGGAGCATCTCCGGTCCCACAAGAGCTGCTAAGATTTCTTCTTTGCCGATAAGAGAAATCTGGTCTCATCCCCTGGATGAACCACTTCCTTTTCCTAATACAGTCAATCCTGACATGGATGGTACTAATCCATTCCAAGGATGACATCGTAAGGCCTCGACGCTACTACCAAGAGATCATACCGTTATTCTCGCCTCCAAGGGTTGATTCACACTGTCGGCATCAGTGTGTGGTAACTGGGTCTCCTCCAGTAGATGTCTCACGAGTGTGGGTCAAGTCAACAGTCTAAACCGGAACCTCTTAGTAACAACAAAAAAGAGGACAGGAATAAAAACATCACAAGGGTATTCTTCTTTTATTATTGCAACTCATAATACAAAGACACTACACCATAGCAACAAGGAACTAGAAGTACAAAAGACATATCCACTAGTCCCGTTCCTGTCCATCTACTCCCAGATCTCCTTGATCGAAGGCCTAAACTTCCTGAAGCTGAGCTCTCGCATGTCCACCAACTCCCTGCGGTCGGGGTGGACCTCCTGGTGGTGGTGGAGGCAACACCACGAAGCGTCTTCCACCTCTATTTGCATGGCCAGCTCCCCTGCCATGGACGCCTGCTCCTTGCGGTCCGCCTTGATCGAACCTATGCCTCTTCCTAGGGGGTTCTTCGTTCATCTGCTGGTCATCCGTATGGCGGGTCGGACAGTCACGAGCCATGTGACCAACCCCGCCGCATGAGTAACACTGCCCTCTCATGTAAAGTCGTTGCCCTCCCCGAGTGCCTCGTGCAAATGATCCAGAGTCATGTTGTCGACCACCTGTAGGTCTAGTCCTCTTGGACCCCTGCGTCATCTGTCTACTTCCCGCTGCAGAAGACTCTGCCGCATGCCGGCAAGTGGTGGGTCCTGCTGCTGGAGACTGCTCAGCAAGGAAACTCTCCACTAAAAGGGCTCGCTCCAACACCCCTGCCTGAGTCAAAATGTTGAGGGAGATCATCGAAGCCCTGATCTCGTGCCTCAGTCCCTGTTCGAAGGTCCGGGCCCAGAAGAACGGGTCTCGTACCATATCTGTGGAGTAGCGCGAGAGATCAGTAAATCTCGCCGATTACTGGGCCACTGTCATGCTGCCCTTCCGCAGCTGTAGTAGCTCCTGAATGCGCACCGCTCAGAGGGTGGCTGGGACGAACTCGGAGTGGAAGATGGTTTCAAAGTCCGCCCAGAGGAGAGATGTCTCGTCATGCACATGGAGCATCAAGATCCACCATCTTCCTACTACCGCGTGCGGGAGGCTCGCTGCGAGGATCACCATGAGGTCTGCTGGTGTCCTCACTAATCTGAAAACCCGAACAACTGCCTCCAGCCAGTCCTCGGCGGCCTGAGGGTCCGTCTCCCCGCGGAACCTGGGCGGTCGCTGGCGCTGGAACTCATGAAGAGCAGTAAGGCGACATGCATCGTAAGCGGCTGGGGCTGGTAGCATCGGTGGCTCGGCGGGTATAGGTACCGCCGGTGCCTCAGCTGTCAAAGGGCCCTGTACTGAGTCCTCGACGCTCGGTGGGCTCTCGCCACGCACATCGCTCAGAACCCTAGCGGGTTGCGGTCGTGGGGCCATCTTGAAAAGTAAATAGGTGCGCCACAGTTAGAACAGTATACCTGGTGAGCTGACATAAAGTAATCACAAAGAAAACGTGAAACACACATGCAATCAATGTTTTCGTGCATTAAGTCAGAAATCAGAAGTCAGGTTCATGGTGTACGGATACGTCGGCCGCCGCACCAACACTGGACTCCCTGGACTGATAACCACACTAAATACGCTAAACACTATGGCTTCACATAGAAGAAATATCAGAGTCTGCGGTAGAACTGACCGCTCTGATACCAATTTGTCACGACCCTCCCTCGGGGCCCGTGCCGTGACTACCCCAAGCCCACCTTCCATAGGCCAGGGGCTGGCGACTAGCACCAAGGCGTAAATCCCAACAAAAGGTAAGGCATTGCCTTTGAAAAGTAAACAAGCACCACAGAGTAAGCAAGAGGAAAATTAAACACTGAGTAAAAACTGTACAAGTTGTGCTGAAAGTAAAAGGGGCCGGAAATACAAGCCCAACTGTAAAGTACAACTGAAAGGAAAAACAAAAACTGAAAGGAAAAGCTGCAGCATCGAGCCGTCGTCTGGAAGTCCCACCTGAAGGGTGGGTACAGATAGCCTCCACAGCTCCTCGGGTCCACCTGACCGCTCCGAGTACGTCCCGCCCAGTGGTCCACCTCCAGGTACCGTCCTGCTCCTCAAGCCTCCACCACGATCAGCGTTGTCCATCGTCTGCATCCAACACAACGTAGTGCGGGCATAGCCCGTGTAGGGGTGAGTATAAGCTACTCAGTAGGGACCCCAAGACCCGAAGGTCTCCTGAAATCCACAAAGGATAAACCACAAGGAAAGATACAATCACGAAGTAACATCTTACACTACTTAGGTATATGCCCATACATATACCTAAGTCATCAATTCTCGTTCGGCTCCAACATCTGAGCCCATGCACAACCCAGTCCACATAGGAAAGAAAAACGTATACCCACAAAGAATAGCACAACACAATCCACAAAGGAGAGTAAATAGTAAATCCACACATGATAGTTCAACACAATCCACAATGGAGAGTAACATAGGATTCAGCTCACACAGAAATACTTTTTCAAATGACGATAGAGATGATCAGATGTAGCCACTGATTCATCTAAGCCATCGGACCCACAAGGGTCTGAAGGTAATAACCCCCCCTACAATGAACCACATAGGATCGTTCATGAAGTTGGACCCAAAGCTATTGGGAAACTCCGTATCCATCAAGTACAGTGGTTATGCTGCTACAACCAAGAGCTCTTCCGTCGTGGGTCTGCCGCTACAACCAAGAGCTCCCATGTGCCGCTACAACCAAGCGCACCTCTGTCGTGGGTCTGCCGCTACAACCAAGCGCTCCCCTGTGCCGCTACAACCAAGAGCACCTCTGTCGTGGGTCTGCCGCTACAACCAAGCGCTCCCATGTGCTGCTACAACCAAACGCACCTCTGTCGTGGGTCTGCCGCTACAACCAAGCGCTCCCCTGTGCCGCTACAACCAAGAGCACCTCTGTCGTGGGTATGCCGCTACAACCAAGCGCTCCCATGTGCCGCTACAAACAAGCGCACATCTGTCGTGGGTCTGCCTCTACAACTAAGCGCTCCCCTGTGCCTCTACAACCATGCACACCAAGTCATTCGATCAACAGTCGTCAAATCTCAACTGGCTCTAGGGTTCCGCACACAGCATTCTCGTTCCGAGAGGGTCCACTCCATGAGCTAAAAGGTCGATGCATCAACTGACATGCAGTCCGGAGTTGATGTATCCCAAGGTGTACCGTAGTGGTCACTGCCGAAAACACGGAGGATTCCCGTACTTTTCTCATCATCGTCGCAGTCGAATCCACCGAGGATCTCTGCATAGTCGTCATCGTCGAAGTCGTAGCCAGCACTAGGGTTCCCACACACAGCAAGCTCGTTCGGGAGGGTCTGCTCCACGAGCCGAGAGGCTGATACATCAACTGACACAAAGTCCGAAGTTGATGTATCCAAAAGTTCCGTATCGTCAACAGGAACTCAACGTCGCAGACGGCGCGTCAACCGGACGCCCGGTCTGAGAGTTATTGGCTTTTTCATCCCAGGGGCCCGGTTGGTTTTTAAAGCAATACCAACCCGACCGTACTCCACCTGCATCCAAACCTTGGGAGGAGCGAGCCAAAAGATCTGTCTCACTTAGAGAAACTCAACAAAGCTGACGACACGTCAATCGGACGTCCGTAGCACAAGATATGAGCGTTTCTGCTCCGAGGGGCTGGTTGGTTTCGTGTACGAACCAACCCGGACGATCCCAAAGTATTCTGAAACCTTCAGTGCGATATACCGAAACGACCGTCTTGATCCAAGGATCATGTTTCCGCTAACGGCGAGTCGTTTGGAGGCCCGTAGCTCATGTTACGGTCATTTGACCGAAAACGGTCTGAAGACGGGGGGGTCAGGGCCTGGGCCGACCCGGCCCGACCCCCCCCCCCCCCCTGGGTCGGCCGAACCGGGTCGACCCGGTCCGGCACGGCCAGGGCCCGGCCCGGCTCGGCTTGGCCGAGCGGCCGAGCGACGCAGGAAGGGGGGGGGGAGCCGCCGCCCCCGTGTGACACCCCCGCGACACCCGCGAGGTGTCGCCCTAGACTACCCGAGCGACGCGGGGGGGAGCCGCCGCCCCCCGCGTGACAACCCTGCGACACCCGCGGGGTGTCGCCTCGGACAACCAGACGCGGATTCAGCCGCGTCCCGCGAGTGCCGCCGCCGCGGCATTTGCCGCGGCGGCCTTGTCCGGCGGCGCGCCGGGGCGCCGCCGCTCCCGGCTGCCGGTGCCGCTGCACCGGCGACCCGCGCCGGCGGCGGCTTCCGCTGGCCCCCGGAGTCGCTCCGGTGGTCCGATTCTGTTCCCGTCTGCACCGCTGCTCCTCCCAGGACTCGTTCTTCAATGCGGAATCCTCAAAATTCAGTTGCGGCATGTTCCATCATCGCCCGTCAAATCCGCACAACAACGAAGAACGACGGAGGGTTATCGGGCCGTGTTCGTTTGGCCCGCACCCTCCGCGTTAGAGATAAACAACAGGAGAAATACATTCAACACAATGAATACATATCCAAAAACAATTTTTAATGAAATAAAATTGTTTTATGAATCGGGTTCTTCATTCTTGAACTGAAACAATAGGGGAAATAAGGGCATTTCCAAAAATAAAATCCCTACCTCGTAGTCGTCGTCGAACACACGTTCTTCGCGGAATTGCTTGTCGCGGAAGGAGGGGATCGTCACGTCGTTGCAGAAGGGCATCGCGTCGTCGCGGAATCCGACGTTGAGTCGGCGAATTCAACGGACCAAGAAACAACAGATTTAATTTAATTATATAAAATTAAATCTGTGTTTTATTAGAAAAACACAAGGGAGATTTAAGAGAATCCCAAAGTCTCTTACCTAAAACAGCTGATCGAAGATTCGTTGCGGAGGGAGAGACATCGCAGAAGAACGTTGCAGGAAGGGAACTTCGATGTCGCGGAACGCGGCGTCGCGTCGTCGACTTCCACGGGTTCGGCGTTCTTCATCGGAGGCCGGCGTTTTTCGCGTTCTTCGCATTCTTCTCATTCTTCGCGAAGGAGGATGAAGGCTCAAGAACTCTGACAAACCTCCCAACGAGTAATCCTCTAAAAATACATGTTGGTCTTATTTTATTATTACACCAACAAACAAAAAAGGTAAGTAATGACCCATCAATTCGTTGAATTAATTCAACGAAAGAAACCTCCCATTTAATTCACGAAATAAACCGCCCAATTAAATAGTGCGTTAAGGATTTAGGAAAATGTGTTAGTTGACTTTTATAATGACGGGTTTTCGCGGGTGCATTACTTAGCGGAAAGAAACGGCGTGGCTCGTGCGGGCCCCACCTCACAAATATCCTACCAAGGGGGTAGGATATTCCTGGATAGCACTCTATCCGTTTTAACCCAGTTAAAGCCGATTTTAAGTGGCTTCAAGTGGCTTCCAAGTGGCTTAAGTGAAATAAAATAAAGTTGTCGTAAAATTATTTTATTTCTTAACATTAAGCCCAAAAATTAAAAACCACACCCGAGCAAACGCAACTCCGAAAGAGGCGTTTCTAAGTGAATACCGGCGCTGCGATTTAATCGGTGCCCTCAGAATTTGATTCCGGGCACCGGTTCAAAAGTTAGAAAAACCCACTCGTCCGTTCACTGAACGTACCTGATCCAAACTTAGGAAAATGATTCCGGGCACACTAGGCCTCGGAATCAGGTGCCGTCAGAAACTGCGCTCTTGTAAAATTCCAAAGAAAATTAAGAAAAAAAAATTTCCTTGAAATTTATGGGTCTATACAACACATTCTATGAATCCCTGTTCACATCTCTGGGAAAGTTACTCACCCCATTATAATTGTAAAATGACAACCTAGATGAAAAAAATTCTCTACATTGTTTCAGTATAAATCGTGAATCTATCGCATCTCACCCTTTCCTATGGTAGGTTTAAACCCAAAAATAATCATTAACCACATCATGTCAAATTCTCATGTTCTCATTGGATAACCCATAATTCGTGATTTCTCAACATCCCCCACTACCCATGTATAAGTATGTTACTAAAAATAAGACAGGTCTACCTAATATCCTTAATGAGATCAAAATTTAACACCTTATACTCTTCAAAAAATGAATCTCTCATAATATGGAATATGTTAAATAAAATTTCACATACAAGTTATAGAGGGAAATGATTTTTAAATTTAATTTTCATTTTGAGTATATGATTCCATAAAAAAATACCAGTTATTCCAAAATTTACATTAAAATACTATTATTGAAGAGATATTTTCATAGCTGAGTATTAGTCAAATAAGATAATAATTAGTTGTTATAGTGGGAAATATAATTAAAATTTATGTTTTCATTTTAGTTATGTTATTCCCGGTAAAAATCAAAGGTAAGCTATCATAAATAATATATTTAATACATTTAAATAATTGAATATGTATTACACTAATATAGAAAAATTAAAAAATATCAAAAAAATGGTGAAATATCATTAAATAATAGGCATAGTTCACAATCAAGAAAAATAGATATTCAAACACATAAATATTGAAAAGGATATATCAATCCTACATGGAATATATGATTCATGAACACATGATCCCTTTCAATACAAGAAAAATAGATTAAATCCAAAAAACCACCATGTTGTAATTATATATACCAGCCAAGGGGAAATTTAAATAAAAAATTAATGCGAAAAAAATGAAATATTACAAAATCATTGGATACATGGTATGTTCATGTATTTGGGTTTCTCAATCCATATATTACACTCCATAACATGTTACAACTCACACATGTTCTCTTATCTACGTTTCCCAATGTTGAAGCAAAATTAAAAACACCTCTAATGCCATTTGGAAACATTGTACACGATAATCTACTTAACTGATACTTAGGGATATTGCATAACATGCAATAATTGTAACCTATACATGTTCTAATTGTTTACGACTAGAATAATATGATTATGGTGATACTATGGGGAGTCTACACATTTATATCATACTAGAAACACCATGATAAATAAAACCAAAAAACCCATACATATGAAACAAGATATTTGTGAAACATATATGAAATAAATTAGAACAATAAAATAAGGCATACTATGATGAAATAGAAATTGAGTAAAATTAATCATGTACCCTTTTATCATAAATTGGTCATACATAAATCAACACAAAACAAGACTATAGGGAAAAACTTGTGGAATCCTGAATAGTGGCCCCATATTTTAACCCAACCCTAACTCTCATGCTCATTAATATAAACCAAAAAAATCAACGAAATTAGGTGCGCAACTAAACTAGTCAACATAATGTAATAGTTATAGATCCATTGGTAACTTGGAATCCTGAGAAGGTAATGAGTACTACACGAGATCCCCAACCAATGACATCCCTACAATAATCAGTTGATAATAAATTGGGGGTAGGATTGATATGAATAAACAGAAAAAAAATTATTATTTTAACAATTTTATAGTTTACAATTTCATAATTATTAATAAAATAGGTAGTTAAAAACCAATTATTATTGGGCTCTACCATGACACCCAACTACTATATAATAAAGTTTTCCCTAAGATATTGAAACATTGATAGTGGTACACATCTTATATCAACTAGTTCCATGTAATAGAACCATGGACACAACATTTAATAAATCAAAATGGAATCCATATGGGTTCAATCAATTATTACCATATAAATAATCCACACATATTCCATGCAATTCAACCAAGTAATTAATCTCAGTTTCATCCAGAAAAACAGAATCCAACCATGTTATTCTCTATACTATATTAAATGTACCATATTTTCAATGATTTTTTAGAACCACAATTTACCAGAAACCAGATCCAAACCCTTGGTATTTCATATTATATAGACAATGTTAATATTTAAAGCTCATCTCACAACATTCACATGGGTACTTATAGGGAATCCACAATGTTAATCATGGGAATTCAATGCATTTGATATAACCTGGATCCATATGGGAGATTCCCCAAGTTTTTGAAAATTTTGAATTACTATGGAATCTATGGTATTTCATGTCATTCCATATTCTTATACATCGTAAAATCCAATGAGGAATCCTAAAATGGAATTATATTGAGAATCCTAGTAGAATCCCCATTCACTCAGGGATTTTAAAATATTTAATATCTAAAATAGAATGCATGGGATGAAATCCCCAGAATTATATGATTAAATAACATTCAAAATAGAAAACTCACTTAAAATTTACCATTAAGGGATTTTTTATAAAGAAACATTAGTCAAAAATCCCATGTCATTTTTTCATATCATAAAATACTTGTATGTTTCTATGGGATTCATTAAATAGGATTTCATTTATATGATGAAAAGGAAATACATTATTGGATGTTTACTAGAACTCTAAATAACAAACACCATCCTTTAATATTTCAATTTAATTAAAAAGATAATAATTCACTAATTATATAACCTTGTCCATTTTTAACATTTTATAATTAATTAAAAATTTCAATTTATTTACAAATTCATTATTAAGATCATGATAACTCATGACTAAAAATTCACAAAAAACTCTATAGGATACCATGATATCACCCATTTATAATTATTGAATTTTCAGTGTCAAAAATATTTATTATTCCCCCCTTCCCAATGGATTAATTTTTTTTTCATGTTGTATAAAATTACATATAACCCCATGTATCACTTCATTAAACAATGTGTTTAAACAAAATGTATGAAATTGATAAAATGTTATGTTTATGTTGTGCCCTATAATTTAGGGTAGTGGGTATGAATAATGATAAATAAATTATGAAAAAATATATCCTATTCATTTATAATTTTAATTCATTTTTTTGAAAAATGATTAAAATTTAAAAAATATTTTAAAATAAAAGTGATATTTTTATACATTTTCTAATGCAAGAAATTTAATGTTATGTTATAAAATTAAATTAAACAATATTATTGAATGAAATTAATGAAATTTATATATTATCAAATTGATAAATAGTTTTAACATTTTACAAAATATGTTTTTATCCATAGGATAAGAACAAATATTGTTATATGCTTTGAAATATATTTTCCTAAATGTAAGTTATTATCCATTTTGGGCACTTAAATTATAATTATTTTTAACCATCATAGGTATTTAATTAGATAAAAATAATGACATATTTAAAATTATGATGTTCAATTTTTTATGTGTGAACTCATTTTTTTGCCTTTTAAGAATACGAACCCTAGTAGTTATTATTAACATAATAAGGTAAAATCATGTTATTTAGAAATACAATGGATGATAATAATTATTTAATGGCCAATATACATGATTAGATTTTATTGGATGAGTTAATTTCATCCACACTCATTCCATATTTTGTTATATGACTTTGTTTCATGTTTTGAAAATATTTGGACTGTTATATATTATTTCAAGAAATATAAAATACATCACACTCTTATTATAAATAGGTAAATTATTTTATATATTGTTATGTGGAGGATAATTTTGTCTATAAATAATTAGTTGAACTAAAAAAATTATTCACCCAGATAATGTTTTTTTAATATTTACTCAATAAATAATTTTCATAAATTCTAACAAAATGCTGAGGTAGAATATATTTAATGAATGGTATAATTAATAAAATCATATTATAAATATTTAAAGAATCATAATATAAGATAATTTAAAAAAAATAATTAGTTAGATTTTCATAATTAGTTAGATTTTCATGACACATAAGAATGGTATCAGTATAAGATGGGTGGGACCTATATCTCTCTCCAATGCATTGGGTAAAGATTTTATATCTCATGAGATAGACAGGGATGGAACGGTAGGTTATACCGGTTCAGTGAAATAGGACTGAAACGAGGGTAACTCGATTCAGAAAGGGACTTTGTCCACTAAGATAGTCTTGGCAATGAGTCTTGACTAACAAGAAATGATTCTCTTTGATTATGTGTGAATTCCACAAAGTTTCATGTTTTAGGTTATGATTATTGTGATTACATTTCACTGCCATTATTTACCCCATGTTATGAAATTATGATCTCTTTTGCAGGTTAAGATTTCCAAAAGTTATGTGCTTATGTATATGATGTGATCGATATTTCTTTTGTTTACCCTTACTGAGCATTTGAGCTCACCCTTTCATGTTTTCTTTTCCCGAGGATATAAAAAAAGGTTTTGGGTAACAAAAAGGGAAGATCTTTATGGGAGATTTTCAAGATCTTTCACCACGATTAGAAGATTATATTCTGAGTTTCCAAAGACACTAAACTATTACGATCCTTGTGTGTGTGTTTTTTGTTATGTACTAAGTATTCCGTAAATGTAATGTAATGTCCATGTACGTTAAGCTTCGGGTCTCTACATGCATCATAAATGACCAGTGTTCTTGTGTTTCTGGGATGTCTTGGGGATTAAAAATAAATTAAATTTTAAGAAGTTTTAAGAACAATATTCTGCACTACTTGGGATTAGGAAATCCTTGTTTACCTTGCAGCTATGGCACCTTGAAGGCGATGACGTGTGGTACACGCGATCGAGGCCTCAGAGACTACTTTGGCCAATCGGCAGAGAGCGGATCGAGAGGAAGAGGAAGTCCAGTGGCAGAAGACCCTTCGAGCCTTCCAACGATAGTCCCTCGAGAAGTATGAGGGAATCACCTCCGATATGAAGACAGAAGGCTGGCTAGAGGAGCTAGTTATAGCCTTCGGCCTGATTCGGGCACCGACCGAGTACTGGGTTCCTCTGGCCGTTAGCCAGATGCGGGTAGCGGCACGTCAGTGGTGGATGCTTTATCTGGGGGAGAGGAGAGAGCTTGAGGTGGCTTGGGTGGATTTCAAGAGGGAGTTCTGGGCGTAATTCCTCTCCTCGATGATGAAGGCAGAAAAGAGGCAGGAACTACTCTCCCTCCAGCAGGGGAGTATGTCCGTGAGGGAGCTAGGGATCAAGTTCAAGGACCTCCTATGTTGTGCTCCGGACCTCTTTCCCGACGAGGAGTCTCGGGAGAGGCGTTTAGAGGAGGCACTCCGACCCTCCCTCAAGTACACTGTTACCCCCTTTACCATGCCGATGTACTTGGAGTTCCCGAAGAAGGCTGAAGTGGTGGAGACGATGCATGCTCTAGGAGGAGTGTCGCGAGAGGGGATCCAGCTGGGACCATCAAAGGGGAAGGCCGTCAGTACCAGAACTCCAGCGTCAGGACCCTCTAGGTTCCGACCCGTAGGGAGCATGCTGCAGCAGTTTCAGTTTTGATCCCCCAACCCTCGCCCTTTTCCTACGGGCCCGGGACCGCGATGCTTCATCTGTGGGAGCCCGGGGCATCTCCGGAGTCAGTGCCCCGACCGGGTGTAGTACAGTAGTGGCAGTCATCCCCAGCACCCGCCCCAGCAGCAGATTCCAGCCAGAACTTTCCAGCAGCAGCAGCAGGGGCAGCGAGCTCCCGCTCCTCCGAGGGCAGACGTAGGAGTAGGAGGCCAACCTCAGGGTGCTCCACAGGGACCTCGAACAGGGCGTGGTCGGGGAGGTGGCTGACAGCCGAGGGGCATGGGAGCTGGGCGTGGACAGTTGCACGCCACAGAGGCAGCAGTTCCAGCAGGTCCAGAGGTTGTTCGAGGTACGATCAGTCTGTTTAGCACTCTTGCTTATGCTTTGTTCGATTCCGGAGCTTCTCACTCCTTTGTTGCACCCATTCTAACCCGTTCCTTGGTTCTAGATGCCGAGAGACATCCAGTGCCCCTGGTGTTGAGAACACTAGTCGGAGGTCAGACCGACTTGTTGTTCATTTGTTGGGGATGTAGACTAATGCTCGGGCCACATCAATCAGTTAGGGATCTTCTTCTGCTATAGATTCAGCCATACGATGTCATCCTAGGCATCGACTGGCTATTTTCTGTGTGCACCATCATCAACTATTTTCAAAGAAGGGTGGTGTTCTAAGACTTGGACAGCCAGCGTGTTACCTTCACCGGCGAGCGGAGCAGTCCGAGGGGAAATAGGAGAGAGGAACCTCTCCTCTCCTTATTGACCGAGATGACAGTGGAATTAGTAGATGCTGAAATGGTGGAAGTTCCAGAGATCGTCCGTGAGTTTATGGACATCTTTCTTGAGGATGTGACGACTCTACCCCCTCGACGTGATATCGAGTTCGGGATAGACCTGCAGCCCGATGCTCGTCCAATCTCGATGGCTCCTTACCGGATGACACCTTAGGAGTTACGAGAGTTGAGGATACAGAGTGAAGATATGATGAAGAGGGTTTATGTTCGTCCGAGTGCGTCACCATGGGGTGCTCCGGTCTTGTTTACAAATAAGGAAGATGGTGGTCCTAGGTTGTGCATAGACTACAAGAGGCTGAATCAGGTGATGATCAAGAATCACTACTCTCTTCTAAGGATAGATGATCTTTTCGACCAGCTGAAAGGGGCAGGATGGTTCTCGAAGATCGACATGTGGTCTGGGTACCACCAGCTGAGGGTGAAAGAGAGTGACATCCCAAAGATAGCATTCAGGTGCAGGTATGGACACCTTGAGTTCGTAGTCATGCCCTTCGGCATTACGAACGCCCTGGCTATGTTCATGGGGCTTATGAACTCCATCTTCCGGGAGTACCTGGATCGGTTCGTGGTTATGTTCATCAAAAAAATCTTGGTCTACTCTAGATCATAGAAGGACCATGAAGAGAACCTGAGGATAGTTTTGGAGGTCCTCCGACAGCACCAGCTCTATGGAATGTTGTCAAAATACAAGATCTGGACACGAGAAGTGCACTTCCTCGGGCACGTGGTGTCCAAGCAGGGGGTAGTGGTGGACCCATCAAAAGTTGAGGAGGTTGTTTCTTGGGAAGCACCCAAAATGTGGCGGATGTCCGAAGTTTCCTCGTGCTGGCGGGTTACTATCAGAGGTTCCTACCCAACTTCTCCCGAGTTGCGGCCCCTTTGACGGATCTGACCAAGAAGGACCAGGCATTCGTAAGGAGTGAGCATTTCTAGTCAGCCTTCAGCTATCTGAAAGAAAATTTGGTCAGTGCCCCAGTGTTGAGATTACCAGAAGAAGGGGTGGCCTATGAGGTATTCTGTGATACTTCAGGACAGGGCCTGGGATGCGTGTTGATGCAGCGACAAGGGGTGATCTCTTATGGGTCTAGTCACCTGCGTTCCCATGAGCGTAATTACACCACCCATGACCTAGAGCTTCCAGTGGTCATTTCTGTGCTAAAGTTATGGTGGCACTACATCATCGAGGAACGCTTTCTAGTCTTCACGGATCACAAAAGCTTGAGGTATATCTTCTCCCAGCGGGACTTAAACTTGCGATAGCAGAGATGGGTGGAGTTCCTCTAGGATTCCGACTTTGAGATCTCTTATACTGAAGGCAAGGGCAATGTGGTGGTCGATGCCTTGAGTAGGAGAACGTAGAAAGATGCGGTCTGAGAGGCGGCGAATGCCTGGAAGGCAATGGAAGAATTGGATGCCTTACACATGGATGTGAGGATGGATAGCGGCAGAGGCTTCCTATATCAGAAGATAGTGCAGTCATCTCTGTTTCGACAGGTGGAGGAGTCTCTGTGGGGAGACCCGGAGTGCGAAGTAATGCATGACCGGGTTGACCAGGGCAATGCTCCGGAAGGACGGACAGAGGATGGTCAGAACAGGATGCTTTTCCAGAAAAGGTTGTTTGTCCCGGAGGCGATGTGCAGCAAGGTTCTCAGTGAGTTCCACAACTCACCCCTAGCGGTACACCTAGGAGTTTCCAAGATGTACCAGAGACTGAAGAGGCAGTTCTGGTGGCCCAGAGGTAAGCGAGCGATGGTAGAGTTTGTGGACAAGTTCTTAGTGTGTCAGCATGTGAAGGCTGAACACTGAGTTTTGGGAGGCCTACTGCAGCCCCTAGATGTCCCCAAGTGGAAGTGGGATGACATCTCGATGGATTTCGTCACGGGACTACCTAAGGCCCAAGGGGGATATGACGCCATCTGGGTGTTAGTGGACAGGTTGACGAAATCGGCTCACTTTCTGGCGATCAGGGAGTCGAGTACTGTGGACGCTTTGGCATGAAAGTACGTGGATGAGGTGGTGAGGTTTCATGGAGTTCCGAGGTCTATAGACTCGAATAGGGATGCATGGTTTACCTCAAGATTTTGGAGATGATTTCATTATGCGTTTGACACCCAGTTATGCCTTAGAACTGCTTTCCATCCCCAGACAGATGGACAAACAGAGCGCACCATCCAGACCTTGGAGGATATGCTACGGGCATGTGTTCTGGACTCAGGAGGATCATGGGTGCGACACCTGCCCCTGGTAGAGTTCTCTTACAATAATAGCTATCACTCTACCATCGGTATGGACCCGTTTGAAGCATTATACGGGAGGCCATGCCGTTCACCTATGTGTTGGGCCGGAGTAGGAGAGGCATGCATCCTTGGCCCAGAGGTGGTGCAGAACACAATAGAGAAGGTTCAGCTCATACGGGAAAGGATGAAGGCAGCCCAGGACCGACAGAAGTCGTATTCTGATACCAGGAGGAGGCCCTTGGAGTTTGAGGTTGGGGACCATGTGTTCTTGAAGGTCACCCCTCGACGTGGGCAGTAGAGGTTCGGCAAGGGGAGTAAGCTTCCCCCTAGGTTGATCGGACCCTTCGAAGTATTGTGGAGGGTTGGCGAGGTGGCTTACCAGCTAGTGTTACCACCGCCGCTACTGAGGATACATGTTGTCTTCCAGGTGTCCCAGCTCCGTCGGTATCTGCATGACGATTCACACGTCCTTGATTGGGGTGAGCTGGACATCGAGGATGATGTGACCTTTGTGGAGAGACCAGTGATGATCGAGGATCGCATGTAGAAGGTGCTTCGTGGGTGAACCATTCCCTTTTGGGCAGTTGCAGTTGTTGTTGTTCTTCTTTGGTACTTACCTTTGTAGTCTCCCTTTGTACTTGTGGCTTTACTTTTAGAACATGCATGTGGGAATGGTTTATTTCTTTTGGTTTTACTTTTCTTTTACCTTGGTGTTGTTGAGTTTCATCATCTCATCTCTCGATCTTATAAAACAAAAAGGGGTAATGCCTTCCTTTTGTGAAAAATTTCTATACCTTTGGTGTTAGTCGCCACTCCGGGACCTATTGAAGGCGGGTCTCAGGGTTCATTATCTCTCCTTCAACTTAAAGAAGGAAGGGCCTGACAATCTGCTGACCCTTCCATCCTTTTTGGTGAAGGCGGGTCGTGACAACTTAAATAAAAAATTATATTATCACATTTAGAAAAAAATTCATAAAATTTAATAAATATTTAAATTCTATACATAATAACGTGGTTTGGGTGAATTTTTGGTCTTTTTCTGAATACTTGATTTTTTTTGTGAAAAGTGAAATATTGTAATTTACAGTATAAATACATTATTAGTTAAATACAATATTAAATAAGTAGCAGATGATGTAAGGACCGTTTGTTTGAATAAAAATGATCTAATTACTATATTTAGTCTCAAGAATCAATATTAGTTCTTGTTTTGAACAAAATAATAAAATATTAAATTAAATAAAGTGATAAAACCCCTCTCGTGCACTATAAATACCACCACTCACACCATCTTCTCCTCAATCCTCTCAAAATTTAATCCATAAAAAAATTCATCCCAATACTATTACCTAGGACCACACCTATTTCAAGGATCTATTGGTCTCTTCAAAAGACCAAAACCTTTCCAAAAGTAGGTCCTTGAGGCGGGTAAATTCAAGAAGTAAGTCCCCTCTCTGTTTCTTTTAAATTTTTTCATTTTCATCTTATAATACCAATTTATATTAAAATATTCATGATAAATCCAGTATGTTTGACATAATATTATTCTCATTTTAATATAATATTCCTTAATAAACTCATTTCACTATGTCTTTTCATCTAAAAATGCAATCATCACATGTGATGTGTCAATTTAAAGACATTGTGGGCAATGAACTGTAATTTTCCTTTTACGCCTTCATGTATGTTAATAGAATCATTATAAAGGATGGAATTTAATATTATCTTAATTTAATACACATATTACATTATTTATGAAACATACACACAAAATACTAAATGATAAAACAAAATGAGTTCGTTGTGATAAAAAAACTGCGAACATTGACATAAAACAATCGTCTTTAACATTTATCTAGAGATGCATCCTCATACCATATAATGATATTTTTTATAAGATATTTTCAGCTTATAGATAATCATTAATAACATAAAATATTAATTATGTATATTTTTCTCATTTGACGTGGACTACGATTCATGAATACAAGAAGACCAATCGTGAAAATGAATGCTCCCAAATGATGAAATAAAACTATCAAACTCATATAAATAGCCATAAACTAAAATATTAAAAGAAATTAAATAAAAATAAGGTATACATGTTTTTTGATTTTTTTAATTAAGTAATCTAATGTGATTAGATATGATTATAATTTGAAATAGGCTTTCAGATACAATGTAATTGAAATTCTTGAACCCAACTCTCTTTCATTCTGTTTTCCATCCTCAACCCCATTATCAGTATGGATATTCATTACATTTTATTTTTTCATAATTATCATTACTTTTTTAGGATATACATACTTTCTAATTGTGTTTGTTCCAAAAACAATGTTTCCCAAAATATTTCTTCTTTCAAAGAATACACCTCTTTTAATTCTCAAGATTGTTTCTTATTCTCTCAAGGTTGATGACTCTTGAAACCAGTATGTCACACCCTCTTTCATTTGGGAGCCCAATGTTTATTAATGTATACATATGAAATGAAAAACATTACCTTATGTGGGTAATTATATTTTAATGATTGATATATGTTCTATATTTCATGCATGATAAATTAAATAATGTTATGTGATGAGTGAACCTGGATTTATATAGAGCAATGTAAATCATAGGATGTGATGGGTGAACGCAGAATTATATATTTCTCCAATGAATTTGGTAATATGAATAACCTCATGAGATAAAGTGAAATATTATTGAACATGATGAATTTTTTTTCACAATTATGTGTGGTAGTTTTCAAATAAGACATGATGTTTCATTTTTATGTGTCTCCACATTACATGCCTTTATATATTGATTATACCCATGCTAATGATCATCTGCATATTTTGTAATGATAATTAGTATTCTCACCCATGTTATATTTTTTCATTATCGTACTTGTCCTATTACTAAGCTTTTATCTCTCCCCTATTTGATGTAAATTATCAAGTGATTACAGGTACTAAAAATAATTCAAAGATAAATAAGATGTTGGAGAATAAACAATTAAATAAATTTTTATAATTTATTTTGTAAATGTTACATATGGACATAATAATAACAAGACACTAAACCACTGGATCCAAATTTTGTAATTATTTTATGTTGTATGTAATTAAAATGATGAAAAATATATGA
The DNA here is from genome assembly GCA_963277665.1 of Viscum album. Classification (NCBI taxonomy): domain Eukaryota; kingdom Viridiplantae; phylum Streptophyta; class Magnoliopsida; order Santalales; family Viscaceae; genus Viscum; species Viscum album. The sequence continues at coordinate 1,572,970,564 of OY728126.1, forward strand.
ATGAAAAGTTAGGGTCACTATAGATGGTATCATATGATGATTTAGTTAATTTTGGACTTACAATTAGAGAACCTTATTAAAATACCATTAGTATAAAACTATGTATATGTAATCACCCAAGAAGATTTGTTTCATAAAATGAAAAAAATTGGGATCATAGAAGATATTAATTTAGAAATATTTTCCTAAAAGAGAAAAATTATTTATACCAGACTTGTTGACTTATGTTTTGTTCAAACCATTTCTATTTTAGATAATGGATACAATTAAGAGAAAACATGCCAACAACTTGTGCGATGGACAATGCCGTGATTTCCCGAATGATATCCTTAATGCTTTGGGATTTTAAGTTCAATATTTCATGGTGATTTTCACCTAGTTGTCTTAGGATATAAATAATAACTAGAATAATATAGAACATCTAACCTAACCTAATAGGGAGGAACTAGATATATAGTGTTTTATGTGGAAACAACCACTGATGTTTATTGGATTTTATGATCCCCTAGTTTTGCAATAGTGGGTCAACTCGCTGGAGAAGATCTTTTTTATTATTCATTATTTTGAGATAGATAATCTTAATCTCGTTGTTTATTTTCTTGATAGAGAGGTTGATCAATGGTGGGATTTGATCATGAACACCAAGACAAAAGGTTAAATTGAAGAAATCGAGTGGGGATACTTTTTTATAATGTTTTCTAATAGGTATTTCTCTCAAACTATTCAATGTATAAAGGAGACAGAATGTATATAGGTGAAGAAAAATAAAAGAGAATCTCTCATGATAGATGTAGAAAATTTGATAAAGATTTTATGGTATGCTTAATGTATTTTTATCATCAACGAAATCAAGGGTGATAAATTCATTAGTGGTTTAAAACTACACCTTCACAATGATCTATCAATTCAACACTTTGGACGTTATGGAGAATTTATTCATTGTTCTCTCAATGTATAGATGAATTTGAGAGAGTAGTCAGATGCCTTCAGTGATAGGAGAAGAAATGTGGAGTTTTATGAAAATGGATCTAATGGGAATGGTGGAATGAAAACTCAACCACCCACATGTCAAAAATTTGCGAAGATGCATCATGGGAGATGCCTCAATGGTACTGGGAAATGCTCCAAGTGTGGGAGAGCTGGTCACCATGCTCATGGTTGTCGAATATAAATGAGAAAGTTGGATAATAATGTGAACGAATGTAGAGCACCAACCATGGTCCAATGCTACAACTTTAGGGAGCAAGGACACTATGCAAGATAGTGCACTAAACCTAGAGTTCTCAAGTGTATTTAGTTTTATCAATCATTAAAGAAAATGTGTCATGTGATGTCTTATGTCATCACTATTGATGAGGTAGAGAAGGAAAATGTAGTTGTATAAGGTACACTTCTGCAAGTGGTCTTTTGCAACAGGTTCTGCCGAAAATACATTTTAATTATAGGGAATTTGCGACGAAACATGTCGCAAATGTTATTATTTGCAAGAGTTTTCCCATCAGAAAAACCTCATCGTAAATAATCTGACCAATATATACCCCAACCAATTTTTCTCTCATTCCATTCCCTTCTCTACTCTTCTGTCTCTCTCTAGTGAAAATTTCTCTCTCTAAATTTTTCATAGTATAATGTTTTTTTGGGTCATTGTTTGTAGCTTACGTCCTTCAAATGCTTTAGTTTAATTGTATTTATCTATGTTTTTATTATTTACATAATTTAATGTAATTTGATTATAGTCATTGTTAAATAGTTGTAATTAAATTAAATTATAAATAAGTTGTTTTTTATATAATTATTTATGTTTATTTTTACAAATAATTATGCGTGATTATTATGAATTAGTATTAATTAAAAAAATATATTAATTAGTACTAATTAGTATGAAATGGTAATACTTAGTATTATATTGGAATAATTAGTAATAAATTGTAATAATTAGTAATAAATTGCAAAAATTAATAATAGATTTCAAAAACTAGAAACAAATTGCAAAAATTAGTAATAAATTCCGATAATTAGTAAAAAATTGGATCATTTGTTAATAAATTGCACCAAATAGTTAAAAATTGAAATAATTTGTAAAATATTTGAATAATTTGTAGAAAATTAGAATAATTAGTACTAAAATTTAATTAATTGTAATAAATTGAAATAATTTGAAATAAATAGTAATAATTATTAATAAACTACTATAATTTGTAATAAATTGCAATAATTAGAACAAAGTTGAAAGAATTAGTAATAAATACAAATAATTAGTAATAATTATTATTAAATTCTATTAAATAGTAACAAATTAGGATAAATAATAATAAATTCTAATAATTAGCAATACATTTGAATAATTAGTAATAAATTGCAACAATTAATAACAATTTGAAACAATTAGTAATAAATTGAAAAAATTATTAATAAATTCCTACAATTAGTAATAAATTAGAATAATTAGTTATAAATTGAAATAATTACTAATAAATATTAACAATTATAAATAAATTGTAACAATTTGTAATAAATTACAATAATTAGTAATAAATTACAGTAATTTATTATAAACATCAATAGATTGTAATAATTTTCAATAATTTGTAATAAATTGAAATAACCATTAATAAATTCAAATAATCAGTATTAAATTCAAATAATTCGTAATAAATTATAATAATTAGTAATAAATTCTTATAATTAGTAATATATTGAAATAATTATTAACAAATTTCAATTGTTAGAAATAAATTGCAATTTTTAGTAATAATTTCAACATTTCGTAATAACTGAAATAGAAAATAATAATTAATAATAAATTCTTATAATTATTAACAAATTCTAATAGCTAAAAAATGAATTATTAGTAATAAATTAGAATAATTAGAAATAAATTCAAATATTTAGTAATAAATTTTAAAATTAGTAATAAATTTTAAAATTCATAATAAATTCAAATAATTAGTAATAAGTTCTATTAATTAGTTATAATTTTGAATAATTAGTAATAAATTATAATAATTATTTAGAAATTGAAATAATTATTAATTTAATGAAATAATTATTAATAAATACAAATAATAAGTAATAAATTGAAATAATTAGTAATAAATTGCATTACTAATTAAAAAATTGAAATAATTTGTTATAAATTGAAATATTTGAAATAATCTCTCATAATTATTCTTAAATACTAATAATTAGTTATTAATTAGTATAATTAGTATAATATTGATATAATTATTAATAATTAGTAACAAAATCTAATAATTAATAAGAATTCTAATAATTAGTATTATAATCTAATGATTAGTAATAAATTCTAATAAATAACAATAAATTCGAATAATTACTAATAAATCTGAAAAGAATTTAGTAAATTAGAATATTTAGATATAAATTCAAATAATTAGTAATTAATTTCAATAATTAGTGATAATCAGTAACTAGTAATAAAATGAAATAATTTGTAATAATTAGTAATGAAATATAATAAGTATTAATAATTGTTACTAAATTGAAATAATTAGTAATAAATTAAAATAATTAGTAATGAACAAAAAATGATTATCAATAAATTGAAACAATCTGTACTAGTTTGTATTAACAAGTAATAATTTGTATTAAATTGTATTAATTATAATAACTAGTTATAATTTTTAATAATTATTAACAAATAGTAATAAATATTAATAAATTGTAATAATTAGTCCAAAATTGTAATAATTAGTAAAAATTAGAATAATTAATAATATATTGAAAAATTAGTAATAATTAGTAATAATTTTGTATAATTTGTAATAAATAGAAATACTTAGTAAAAAATTATAATAATTTATAATAAATTGTAATAACATGTAATGAATTGTAATAATTAGTAAAAAACTCTAATAATTTGTCAAAAATTCTAACAATTAGGAATAATTAGTAATATCTATTAATAATTAACAATAATTGGGAGGAAATTGTTATAAATTCAGAAAAATTGTTATAAATTATCTCAAATATTTATAAATTTGCACAAATTGGAGAGGATTGGAAACTCCCATTTTAATGATGCCATATCTATTTGTAATTTTCTCCCATTTAATAACTACATAAAATCATTCCTCGTCTATGGATATCCATTTTCATATTCACAGTAATGGGGAGAAATGTGGAGAAGAATTCCAACTCTCTATTCTCATGTATATGATAATGGATATGCATATGTGGGAGAAGATTTTTTATACTGATTTCAATCAAAGAATTTTCAAGGAGATGTGTGATCAAGAAAAATAGGATCTTTTTCTTGAGGATTCATCTCTATCGTCTCCTACTTAAATAACTATGAAAAATCTACTCATATATACAAAAATCCATTCTTATGCAAGAAGATAGAGAGTATGGAGGCCACACTGCACTTCTCCCCAACTTCATGCATAAAAAATGGATATCCATATGTATTAGAAGATTTTTCATACTGATTTTAGTCGGAGACAGTGGAGATGCGTCGTCTGGAAAACGAGTTTCCACAAACATATTAAAAACATGGTCGTCAGTAATTAAAAATAATTACTTAAAATTAGAAATAACTAATAATAATTAGTGGTAATTAGTATAAAATATTATAAGACAGTGTTGATTAGTATAATTTTTTAGAAAAAATAATTCAATAAATAAGAATGAAATTATAGAGATTGTTATAATTTGATAGAAAATGAATTTTAATTATCTCATCTTTTTTGGATAGTGTTTCTCTTATAATAAAATATTGAAAAAAACTAATTATATTATATTTTTTAGAGATATTAGAAACAAAGAAGTTGAAAAAAATCATTATTAGATGACTGAGGATGGATAAATCAACACAACAATACAAATTATTATGGTTAAAATCATGTATATATTGAGGGAAATGAAGCTTTAATATCATTTTCCTCATCAAAACCAAAATATGTTTCAGGAGGGAAAATTATGTGTCCATGTTAAAAATATATAATGAGGATGTTTAAATCCTTTAACAATGTTGTAGGTCATTTATTGCGTTCTGGTTTCTAATTACATTATTTTTTTTGCTATTAACATGATTAAAATAGTTCTAGGGTCGATACTAATAATTTGTTTTTGAATCTAGAATGTTTTCAAAATTTATTACACGAAGTGGAAGGTCCATCAATTCCAGAAGCTGAAAATCAGGACGATATTAATTTATATCCTGATTTGGAACCATCTCATTTTAATGAGTTGTTTTCATCTACGGAGGATTCCTTATATCCAATTTGAAGGATATGAAATTGTGAAGGAATTTCTAAAATTATGGTTATTAAATTAGATAATTAATTTCAAATAATTATTTTTATCAGATTTTATTTAATTTAAAATAACAGCTACTTAAAGAAAATGTGTGGCCTTCAAATTTCTTGGAGAAAAATAGTCTGGTTCATAATCTGGGTATTGGTCATCAGAACATTAATGCATGTTCAACTGATTTCATATTATATTATGCTGAAAATTAGTCATTTCATAGTTGTCGCACAGGTGGAAAATCTAGGTATAAATAGGCTCTCCAAGGGATATCTTGATCTATTACTCTAAAAAAATTAGATATTTTCTGCTTACACATAAATTGAATCCTTTATTTATGACCCTTAACACAAATGAATTGATGATATTGCACAAAAAAAATACTCCAAATAGTAAAACCATAAAGCATTCCTCTAATGGTGATTTGTGGAAACATTTTTTCCATGTTTATTTGTGTTTTTATTTATATTCCTGAAATGTGCAACAAGGTATTTCAAATAATTGTTTCTATAAATTTGGTTCTTAAGGTAGTCAGTATTAATTTTGGGTTGTCTTTATAACTCCATACAATATAACTCCTTGGATGTTGATGAAGAAACCATATATCTTATTGACCTTATTAATTTCAGGTCATCTGAAAAACATTGCAAATGTTTATTTGAAACCAGTAATTATTTAGTAAAATTCATTATGGAGTAATAGTATCCGTACATTTGATTTTGTTGTAAAAAAACTGTTTGCTGAAAGATGCATTGATGTGGAAAATTAGTGACTTCCAAGAATATTATATGTTATCTAGCTAGAGTACACATGGTCTGAAATTAGGTCATTACTGTATGAGAGAAAACATATTTTTTGTGCTTGTTAATGGATAAATAACTTTGTTTTTTCGACTATCATCAGATATTTCGTCCAACTGATCATCTTTTTCATATGAACAAATATCCTTTTAGAAAAGGAAAAATTGATAGAGATGGACCACAAAAAAATGATATTAGATATAGAGTTAATATCAATTTCATCATTTTTACCTCCCATCACATTTGGACACAAAATAAAGCAACTCGTAATTGATGGCATTGACAAGGAACACAATTGGATAAAACAAAACATTTTCTGGGATCTACCATATTGGTCTGATTTTCTTGTCTATCACATGTTTGATATCATGAATATTGAGATGAATAGTTTTGAAAATTTATTTCATATAGATTTGGATACACCAGGTAATAATAAAGATAATGTTAAGGCAATATTAGATTTTGCCAAAATTTTCAGGCGACCAGATCATTAAATATTTGAAAATTTCATGTCAAAAAAGTAAATGAATCAAAAATAATATTATACACTCTCCAATGTGTATATATAATTATTGTGTATTTTTTATGAATATTTGAGACTTTTAGATGGTTATGACTCTACTTTGGTAATATTATTCATAAATAGGCATATTACATGACCTATGAGGCCCCAATTCTCGAAGGACCTAGTTGTGTGTCGAGCTTGTAGCCAGATATGCTATCTAAAATACTTCTTCAGGACATTTCCACCAGTGGATAGTGAGGATGGATTTTTACATATTCCATGTGTAGAAGCAGGGTCCATAGCTTATCAAAATTTTGGAAAATAGAATACTTTACGGTGTTCAGACCTAGGATGTGGTCGTGGTCGTGGTTTTCAGACCCTAGGATCTCATTGACACCAAGGAATATCTGCTCTGGGTAGCCAAGAAGTGTCTCCGGGAATTGGTGCTTGTCAAACTTCTGCAGTGCAATAGACCCAGCAGGAGTAGGATCCGATATCTTCAAATATTCTTGGTATTGTCCTAGTCACTTCTGTTTTATATTCTGCACTTTTTGATACTAGTGATAAATATATTTTTAAATATGTGGCCATTGTGGAATTCCTTGGGCACTATGTTCATACTTTTTTTACTATTATGATGCTAGAAACATTGTTAGGGGTTAGAACAGTAGGTGTGAATTATTTTAAGGAGTACCCCCTGAGGTTTTTGGGTGTCACATTCTATAGAACCGCTATATCTTAGAGATGACAGGCTTTGAAGTCCTTCTTGGATTATAGTGATTGTTTTTCAAGACTTCGTTGATTTCACTCACTGCAGGGTGTGCTTCAGATCACTATACGGTGGGGAGTTTTTACATAAGGGTGGATGGGATGTTTATGTGATCCAGGCTAGACCCAAAATTGTGGGTTAGGTGAAATGACAACCCAGATTGTGAGTTTATATCTGTATGATCCAGGAACATTTTTGGAACATTTCCCTATAGTGTTTGATCATTTCAAGGTTGTTTTCCCAGAAGACCTCTCAGGATTTCCTCCAATCAGAGGGGTGGTGTTCACTATCGAGATAGTTTCATGTGCTGCACTGCTACACATTTGTCCTTATATAATTACTACTAAGGAGTTCCAAGAGCTCAAGAGGTGTTTATAAGAACTACAAGCTACGAGTTTTATCTGACCCAGTACTTCTCCTTCAGGTTCACCTATGATTTTTGTGAAAAAGGAAGATGGTTCCCTTAGGATATGCATGGAATATCATAAACTAAACTGTATGTTTTTAAAAAACCAATATCCCTCACCACTGATAGATGACATGTTTGATTAACTTATTGGAGCTTGAGTGTTCCCAAATATTGACCTACAATCAGGATATCACAAGGTATGTGATTGATTTGCAGACATAGAGTGTTCAAACATTTGTATCAGATATTGTCTCTATGAGTACTTGTTTATAACTATTTGGTCTCATGAACACACTGTCAATTTTCATGGAACTGATGAACCGAGTGTTCCATCCATACGTAGATTATTTTTTGAGTTTTTTTGTGCATGGTATCTTGGTGTATTCTCAAATCAACACGACAATGCCCAAAATATTGAGGTTAAATTGAATACACTATGTGATAATTAGTTATATTTTATGGTAAAAAATTTCCACTTCTAGATGTATCAGATTCACTTCCTAGATCATGCCAACTCAGATTCTAGAGTATTAGTAGTCCAAGAGAAGTTGATATCAGTAGTTATCTGGGAGAAACCCAAGAACATTTTGGATGAACTAAGATTATTGTGGTCTATCTTGTTTCTACATGAATTTAATACCTGACTTCTCATACTTAACCGCACTAATCATAGTCTTGACAAAGAATGGTGTGAGGTTTGAGTGGTTAGATTATTTCAATGAAGCCTTTCAGGATTTGAAGGGTGGTCTGACTTTAGAGCTGATACTAGTATTTCCATAACCAAGAAATATTTATAGTGTGTACTATGATTCATTATGTATTAGGCTGGGAGCGTTTCTTATGCAGGAAGATCGAGTTTTTGTGTATGAGTCTAGGATGTTGAGTCCACATGAGAGGAATTACCTAATTCATGAATTAGAGTTAGCTGTAGTTGATCATTATTTGAGGTATTGGAGACATTATTTACTAGGATAGATTTTTGTGGTGTACACAGACCAAAAAATTCTCAAATACATCATTACATAATGTTCTTTCAATCTAAGATAGTGAAATTGTTTGGAATACATTCATTATTTTGATTTTTAGCTTGCCTATATGGCTCGGAAAGGCAATATGGAGGCTGGCGCACTAAGGAGGAGGACTCAAATACAGGGAGTGCAAGAGGCCATCAGTGAGTTGAAGAATATGGATTCTTTCATTGAGATGTATTTAAAGGTGCTCAATAGTTAGGGGAAGACTTATCTTTCATCCATGACTATTACCTCTATCCTACTTGACAGAGTGAGCATGAGGCAGCTATCTGATTTTTATGTCCTAGTTCTACAGGTGAGTGTGGAAATTGAGGAAACTATTATTAGATTAATGATAGGAGAAGATGATTTTCTTCTTGTCCATGGAAGTGTGTGGGTTCCAATGGATATACGTGAAGAGCTGATGTGGGAGTTTCATGCTTCATCTTGGGTAGTGCACCCCGGATCCGTAAAGATAAACCATGGCTTAGGCCATTAGTACTCATGGCCGAGTATGAATCTATGTGTAACTTGTTTTATTACGAGGTGTTCCACCTATTATCTGATGAAGGTGGAACATCAATGGAAGGATGGTCTTTTACAGTGGCTACATATTCCATAGTGGTAATAAAATGATGTTGCGATTGATTTTTTGATGGGGTTACTGAGGTCTCCTAAAGGAAATGATGCTATGGAGTTTGTGGTTGGAAGGCTTATGAAGGTCGCTCATTTCTTACTGATTAAGGAGAACATATGTGTTGATGAGCATGGAATGATATGTATCCATGGGGTGGTACATCATCATTGGGTCACTTGTTCTATCATTTATTATAGGGATTCCTACTTTATGTCATGTTTCTAGAAGTGTTTTCATATGTCATTGAGAACACATGTAATTCTGAGCACAACATTCCACGCTTAGACCAATGGCCTATCCAAGCGTACGATAAAAGTGAAAGAGGACATGTTACATGGATGTTTCATAGAATTTGGGGGATCTTGGGAGAAGAATATATCAATAGTCAAGTTTTCCTATAGTAATAGCCTCTAGATTACTATTCAGATGGTTCTATATGTGGTTTTGTACAGTTGGCCATGTCGATCATAACTGTTTTGGATAGAGGTAGGAGTGGAAGCTATTCTGGGAACTTATCATGTCCTGGAGACTATTGAAAAGGTCCACCTGATTCAGAAGTGGAATGCTACAGTGCAATCTCATCTAAAATCTTATGTTGACAATCGTAGACAACCGTTGGATTTTGAGGTTTGTGATCAGTTTTTTCTACATGTCACATAGAGTTTGGGAAAAAATATGATCAGGAAACATGGTTATATTTCACTAGGATATATTGAACTGTTTTAAATTATATAGTGAGCTGGGTCGGTTTCCTATCAGTTATAGTTTCCTCATAGGTACCAAGCAATGCACGATGTCTTCCACATATCTCAGCTATGCTGCTATCAATCAGACTCTTCCCATGTTTTTCATCTCGAAGAGGTTGATATTCAGTTTGATGCTACCATTAAGGCACATTTGATTTGAATAGTTGATAGAAGCACCATTGTTCACTAAGTCCGGTCAGTTCTTCTCGTACGGGTGTTATAGCTGCATGGCCATGTACAAGATGAGACTTAGGAGAGGGATGATGATGAACATGCTCAATGGCTGGAGTAATTCTCAGATATTTGTTCCCCACCCTTGGAATGGAAATTCATTGTTGAATTTATTTATGGAAAACATTTTTATCAACTTGGTTTTTACTTTGAGGTACATTTTTCATTGATTATTTTTCATTTGAGTTATTTTTGAGGAAACAAGGGAAAACTAGAAAAGTACAGAAATCATACTATCACGTAGGGTGACACAAGGTTAGACCCCATTTAATTATAAGTAAACGCATTTTAGTATGTACGCCTAAGATAGGAATACATGTAATGTAGTCATGTAAGAAATTAAATGAGGAAAAACCAACTACACATCGTGTACTTCCTCATACATTCCATGTAGTCATGTCAACATGCCCATGAATGTACGTTGACATAAGTCAGTTTCCAATTGAATAGTAAAATGATATACACATCATCTATATAGACATACATGCGGTGAAAATATGTTTTTCTCTTAAAACGTGTAGTAGACTCTCCATTATACTGTTTGAATAATGGGCTTGATGAGTTAGAGAACGAGCACCGCCATTAAATCAACCTTCTTCCAAATCATTTTCCGCACTCCAATTCGATCATTATCAGTTGTGTATGAACTGTATTGGTATGCTCTTTATTAATCATGAGTGTTTCATCCCATTTCTTGTTATAGAATATGTTATTTAAGGTTGAGTTTTTATTCTTGTTTCATCTATCTACTTCCTTCAAGCTCTAATTGGAGCTCGAGGATGGATGGGGAGAGTCATACTTCGATGAGGTGGGTGGTCTTGTGCAAATTTTTTAATGTCAATTTGTTTATATGTTCTATTGTGCCATGAAACCATGTATAGGGAATCTCTTGATTGGTAATTTGACCCATTTTTAATAATAATGACATTAGATAATTGAGTAAATTACTTGAAGTATGTATAGGATTGTTTAGTTTGATTAATGGCCACCTCGTGCGTGCATTTTCTCTTTGATAACAATTGATTCACCATTTGTCCAAGGATGATGATGGGCATTACTTTGATTCCCTTTAAATGGTTGTTTAAAATGATATTGGTTAATTGAATGTTTTCCAAATGAATATTTTTTTTAAAGGTTCGTGATACATTAATTCACATGTTAGTCTTGTTATATAATTTCTTCCAGATGAGTTTATTATTGAAAACTATAAAATAGTGCAGATTATCGGTTTTGATTATTATGTGACATTCCCATGTTAGATGTTATTATGTTAACCATGTAGTAGTTAAATTTACATGTGTTTATTTTAATATGATGAAATTATAATACATCGGGATTGGAACTGAATATGCTAAAATGATTATATACAAGGTTTAGCCCTGATACATGCTGAAATGCAAATACATCAGGCTTTCCCTTGATTTGAATAATGCTGAAATGTTGATATACCTAGCTTTTCCCTAGTTTTAATAATCTGAAATTCTTATACATTTGGATTTTCCCCTAGAAATATTGAAATGGAATGACTAACAACGTGACTACCAAGCCAAAGCACTAGCTTGGATTCAGTCTACACATCTTTTTTTAGATAGTCTATTGAGGAATCTTTTTTGTTTACATTATATAGGTTATTGATGTGATTAGGTCGGATCCTGAGAATTATATAATTCAATGAATTTGAATTTATTAAAAAAATTTAAATGAATGTTAATGAATTCTAGAACTTGTTATATTTTTTACTTTTCAATACCTCCTAGTTCACTGCATTTTCACTATTATACATTACTATGGCATATACTCACTGACAGATTGAAAGAGACCTTCAGTGGTGGCCTACCTGGATTTATTTCTCAAAACTCATTTGGGTCATTTTTTGGGCCTATCCAAAATATATTGGGATATGTGACAATAGGGGAAAGGCCCCTTTTACAGGTACTTGATTGCTACTAAGGAGCAGGAGGTCATGGGATCATGCCTTGGCTAGTGATGTTGTTGAGTTTCACTTTGTTTTATAGTATATTGGTATTGTATTTTACATTATTTCAGTGTATCCTGTTTTCATAGTTTTCATAGAACATGTGACATGTCACATCATCTTGATATTATATGCCTTCTTGTTATATTACCTTTCAGTCTTCTGTCATTTACTTCAGTTGCATGTTGTATACTACTTCCTCTATTTTTATTATTTATTCAACTATGTTACCCTCTTCCAATGAGTTCATAATTTCCCCACTATCAGACCTTAGGCCCTCGCTACTATTCAGTATCCTCTGGTGTATGGGGAAATGCGCTTCAGGCCATGTGCCCAACTGGGTGCGGCACACTAGTTGAGTGGCCTTCAGACCCATGATGTTATATAGTATAAAGAAATATTTTATAAAATTTTAATTAGTTGTGGGTAATTTTAAATGTCAAAAAAAGATTAAATATATTTTTTTGATTAATATAATAATTTTAAATAAAATAAATTTTCTTAAAATTTATTCATAATTTAATATTTTGATGTCTTATTATTTTAATATAATTTTATGAGACCTTAAATATTTTATCAAAGTGCTATAAAATCCGTAATTATTTGAAAAAATGTAGTTCCATATAAATGATGAATTTTATTAAAAATTTAATATATCATATTTAAAAAATTATTTTCATAATATGGAGTTCATTTTTTATTTATACATGTTGAAAAATTGTTTGGGATATTTTTTTGGATTCTTCTGAAATACAAGAATGTTTAGTGAATACTGAAATATGGTAATTTACCGTATATATAAATTATAAGTCAAATAAACTATTCATTGAGTTATCACTGATGGAATAACCTTTTTTTAGAACTCACATGATCTAATAACTATATTTTGTCTTTAAATCAACACAATTAATTGTTTTGTTCAAAAATAATTAAATAATGAAATAAATAACAACAAAACACTCCTATCTTTCACTATAAATACTACCCCTCAACTCATATTCTTAGCCAACCCATTAATCATTGTGCCTTGCTGAAATTATTACTAATAATATTCCGTATATATTATCCAACTTCTATGTTTTCTTTGTCTCATAAAAAAGATAAAAACAATTCGCTAAGGAGGTCCTCAAGGAGGATAAATCCACAAGCTAAATCCTCTCTCTCTTTCTTATAAATTTAATTCCATTATTCCTCTTATATTCACATTCTGTAATCCAAATGAAATAATAAATACAATATGTTTTATATAATGTTATAAAATCATTTCAATTTAATATTCATCAAAAAACTCAACAATCTCACTCCTTTATTCTAAAAATGAAATCGTTGTTTGTGATGTGTCAATTTACCAACTTCCTGGGCGATGCGGTTTAATATTATTTTAAAGACATAAAGGATGTTAATATAACCATTATAATGGTTGAAATATATTTTAATGTGTATTTTACAGCCTTATTTATATTATTTAAATAATTTATACACACAATACTAAATGATAAAACAAAATTATTGTGTTGTGATCGAAAACCCCAATAATTAACTTAGAACTATGATCAATAACATTTATTTGATGATTAATGCAAATAACATATAACCAAATTCTTTATAAGATAATATAACTTTATAGAATATCATTAATAACATTAAATTATATTTCTAGATATTTATCCTCATTTTACATGGACTTCCATTCATGAATTCATGCATACCAATCCTGAAATCCATGAAAATGAATCCTCCTGAATGATGAAATTAAAATATATAACTCATGTAGAAGGAAATAAATGAACATAATAAATCCATAATGAATCTAATTAATCAATAAAAGGATATGTATTTGTTAAATAATGAATCTAATGTTTATATATATGATATTAATGTGAAGTAATCTTTCAGGCACAAGGTAAGGGGAATTCTCAATCCCAAATTTGTTTCTTTGGGTTTTCCCTTAGTCACCCCATTTTAAGTATATATATTCCATAAATATAATTTATTCTTAATTATATCACATTTTATTGGATCTAAATTCTTTCTAAATGAGTTTATGTCCAAAACTATGTTTTCCAAAAGAACACTTCTTTTAAAAAAACATACCTTTTACTTGTGATGCTTATTTCTTCTTCAGTTAAGGTTGATGATTCTCATATCATGTATGTTACTCCACCACTCATTCGGGAACCCAATGTTTCTAAAATGTTTATTAATAAATGAAACACATTCGTATCGATGGTTTATAGTATTTTCAAAATTGACATATTTTCTATGTTGCATGCATGATAATGTATATGTTGTGATGTAACAGGTGCACCCAAAATTATTTAGCGAAATATAAATGTTATAAAATGAATGGTTCACTCAAAATTATATTGAGCTCCAAACAAATTTGTAGTGTGAAAAACCTTATGAGATAAAGTGATATATACATGATCATGATGCTATATTATTTCAAAACTATGTGTATAAGGCCCCGACCTTTAACCTTACTTAATATTGAATTAAATGAATATTTCACATTGAGGATCTTTTCCAGTTTATAGTTTTAGAGAATTAGGACATAACTATTACATCTCAAAAGATTACAAAATAGACACTTCTACTATGATTCCAAAAAATAAAAAAACTCTTAAAAAACATGTCTAGTTCCATGTTTTATATAGCATGACTTTCCCTTGATCCCATCCTTGACCCTATTCCACATTAAGTCATGTGATAAACATTTCAAAAAAAACTTGGGGTGAGCATAAAAAGATCAGTAAGGGATACACAAAGAATGAAAACAGTTAGTTTTTCAAACATCAAGTAAACCATGTATAACTTTATCAAAGTAATACATTCACCTTCATGAAGTAGTAAAAACTATTCACTGAATAAAATATCATTACATACCTTTTTGTAACCAAAGGATTACCATAAAACCCATATAAATAACATATAACATATATAGAGGTAACTTGGGACATAAACATACTTAAGTGGAATAACCATTCGGTCGACTTCCACACATATCACTTAATGGAATAGCCATACGGCCAACTTCCATACATACATAATGGAATAGCCATACGGACGACTTCCATACCCAATGAATTGGAGGTTATAACGTAACCACCCATCCTGGTATTCACGGCACCACCCGTCATATGGTTCATCACGTAACCACCCGTCAAATGTCCAAGTACCATTATAAAATCATAATACATAAAACAAATATAATGGAAAGAAAACATTTCCACACTTTGATCACAATATATCACATAAATATATTGACATAAAAAATCCATTATAAAAACCATTTTCAATACCAAAATACATAAGAGATTATATGGTATTTATTTCATTTAAAAAAAAACATTACGACTTGTACATGAAGCCAAAGACCAAATAATACTTGTGGTGGCGGAAAAGGTCGTTGTCACTGCGTATGTTAAAATAAACATTATTTTTTTTTTGTTTTGTAAAACGCTTCATCAAAATAGATTCCTTTTTTATAAAAGTAAAATTCAAAGGGGTTTATACACCATATAAAAGAAAGTTGTGTATAAAACGAAATATCCCTCAATGAAAGGAGATTGAGATGAATTCCCTTACCTCGGGTCCAACTTGACTCGATCTTTCTTTAACGTCCTGAATAATAAACTTGAGTTAATTTCTATTTGCTTAAGAACATTATTCAAGTTCATTATTACTTTTACATCACTTATTATCATGTTATAAACATTATGTAATCATTTATTTTAATAATGTTTTTTTGTCTATATTTGGTTCTTAAGTCGAAAGTGGACATCTTACAATTACATGTTGTTCGTGTGGTCAAAGGTTCTTTATATCCAGAATGAAATTCCTGATTTGGATATCATATATATCATATATATCCAGAATCTACATGTATTTATAATATTACATAATCATTTAGAGGTATGAAATGAAATTCACCGTTCATGGAGACGGTAAGCCGTACGTACGCATGGACGCTACTTTCTTTTCTTTGTCATATTAATGGAATTAAAACTAAATGAGAGGTATGTATATTTTAATTCCAGAATTATATTAATCATTTAGATGTAACATAAATCATATATATCCATTATATATATGTACTTATAATAGTACATTACATTTGGGGATAAGAAATGAAATGCACCGTTCATGGAGACGGTAAGCCGTACGTACGCATGAACACTACTTTCATTTATATCTCTTACTTTAATGGTAAGAAATAATAATGATATAGAGTTATATTATAATTCCAGTATAACATCACATATAATAACATTAAATCCAACCTTTATATGTCCCACGTATGGCATTGAAGAATCACATAACTTTGAGGGGGCGGTAGTCCGCACTTCCTAAAATGAAGATATCGCGTATACCCATAATGGAATCCATATAGGTAAGCCAAAAATGAAAAATACAGAAGCTTAAGTAAAACATAAACATATTATATATCATATATAAATATATTGTCATCTTAATGGCCACCTTTGAAGGTGTTAAAAGAATTTTGAACAATCATCCTTTCGGGAGGCAGAAATTCACCATCCACGGAAACAGTATGTTCTTTAACCATTAGGTGTAGGTGTGTGTAAGTTTAGCTCAAATACTTCTTATAAAAACATCCTAGTATATTGAATATATTGGAGTTGTTACAAAATAAAATAATAAAAAGAGTTTAGGGGGTTGGAGAAGCAAAATAAAACAAAAGGACTCAAAAGAAGACATTACCTTAAAATCGGGTAACTCCATTTGGTTTGAGCTCAAAGGCTTCCTTGGGATGACTTCTGCCCAAAGGTAGGCTTCATGGAGTAAGAGAGGTATGTGGAGAGACAAAATGGGCAGGTTTTGGCCGATCCAAAGGCTTTGGGAGTGTGGGTAAGGAGGTAGAGGTGGGGGCCTTTTATAAGAGGAGAGGAGGGGCACTCTTGGAAAGTAAAGAAAAGTCACTTTATTTTAAAATGATATTCGGATTTAAGAGGTAACAAATTTATATAATTCTAAGATAAGGTGATAAGGGTTCTAAATCCACTCATCCAATATGTTTTGGACATTTGTATTTCTTAGATATTACATTATCTTTCAATTTTATTTAAATCGGTAAATAATGAGGTCGTCGCTGCATCATCATGATGTCATAAATAATATAATTTATTTAATGTCTAAAAAATATAAAAAAATTACTATGATGTATGAAATATTTTTATCTTTCCAATGACTATTTATAGTCAAAAATATTACTTGTATATCCCCATGTAAAAATTGTTTTAGTAAAACATTTCATGTTTGTGTTATTTTTTTACTTTAACATTAAATAAAAGGTATTTATGTCATTTTCCAACCAAAGTGGCTCCATGGGGTCCCCAAGATGACCCATGGATTGTCTTGGTCGTCCATGACACATACAATGAGGGTAGTACATGTGTCTAGGTCATTTAATTTTATTAAAACATTATTCTTACCTTAAACTACACTAATTACCTCTAATCGCGATTAAGAACTTAAGAGTTACTATTCACCAAAATATTTTTTTAATCTAATTGAACCACATTTTACTTCTTAATGAAAATAATGTATGTAAAATTTTTGAAAATCAAAACACAGAATTGGTAAAATTTCATTTGAACGAAAAAATAGTTTTTATAAGTTCCACTTAGTGGTTTTACTATTCATCAAAAATTGATGTTTTCCAGAAAAATACCTAAAATTCACCCTAAGCTATATTTTATATTCCAAATTCAAAAAGAAAGTCTATTTTACAAAATTAAAAACATATAAGTCACATTAATTAATTTAATAATTAATTCCCTCTGTCAGGACAAAAAGCGTGTTTTTATGAAATAATAAGTATCAAAATATTGGCACTAGTTTAAGTCCGATTTCAAAGTGAAATTAATTACAACGACCACTATTGGATTAAATGGTAAAAATATATTCTAATATCAATTAAAAACCAATTCAAAAGATTATCTAATCATCTTAATAAATTAGATTAAAAATAGGCTTTGAATTAAAATACAACATTGTACACTATTCATTAAAAAAATGACCTTTATTGGAAAGATACCAAAAATTTACACCAAGTAAATTTTGATGTCCCGATTCTAAAAAAGAGTTATATTTGGTCCAGTAGAATGTATAAGAGTGATCAAAACTATATTTAATGACGGTTCGCCATCAAAAGGTGATAAGTGAACCTTTAGTGAAAATTAGGGTACAAATACCTAAAATTGAATTCTTTCCGTATTTTAAGCCTTTATCTTTTATTGGATAAATGTAAAAACATATATAATCAAAATTTAGTTATTTATATCCATTCCTGCCAATACAATTGCTACATGTTAACTACCATTTAAAATAATATTATTATATTACTAGTGTGCAACGTAAGTTTTCAAAAAAAAACTCATCGTTGCGTATCGAGTACGCAATCGAACATAGAAACACCTTTAAAGTAAAATTAATATTTAATTCGTAAATGTTAATAAATATGAAAATTCTTTATTCTTCATTTACCTGGGATGTTGCATCCTTCCCCCCTTTTGGGAATTGCGTCCTGGCAATTTTATTCACTTATCAAAATAAGTGGGGGTATTTATCCCTCATAGCATTTATAGATTCCCATATAGCCTCTTCAAAAATATGGTTATTCCACAAAACCTTTACCTGGTGAATTAAATTATTTCTCAACACTTGCTCTCTTCGGTCAAGAATTTGGACTGGTTGTTCTTCATAAGAGAGATTCTCTTCAAACTAAACTACCTCTGGGATCAAAACATGAGATAAATCTGGCATATACTTCCTCAATATCAAAACATGAAAAACATTGTGTACCTGTGATAAACTCGGAGGTAAAGACACTCTGTATGGAACTGATCCAACTCTCTCCAGAATTTCATATGGTCCAATAAACCTTGGACTCAGCTTTCTTTTATTACCAAATATCATCACACCTTTCCATGGAGAAACCTTGAGAAAAACATGATCACCTACCTCGAAAGATAGATCCTTCCTCTGGTTATCCGCATAACTCTTCTGCCTTCTCTGAGCTGTTCTCATGTGTTTCTGAATCAACTGAACTTTTTCTGCCATATTTTCTACCAATTATGGTCCCATCAGCTTCCTTTCACCCACTTCATCCCAAAATGCAGGAGTTCGACACTGCTTCCTATATAATGCCTCAAATGGTGCCATCTGTATACTGGAATGAAAACTGTTATTATATGAAAACTCATCCAAAGAAAGATGTTGGTCCCATCTTCCCTGATAATCCATCGAACAAGCTCGTAGCATATCTTCCAAGGTCTGAATTGTTCGTTCTGACTGCCCATCTGATTGAGGATGAAAAGCTGTACTAAAATTTAATTCAGTACCCAACGACTTCTGAAGGCCTTTCCAAAAGTTAGAAGTAAACCTGGGATCACGGTCAGATGCAATGGAGAGAGGAACTCCATGTAACCTGACTATCTCTTTAAGATACAAATGGGAATGTTGATCTAGTGAAAAATTATCTCGTATAGCAAGGAAATGAGCAGATTTAGTCAAGCGATAAATAATAACCCAGATTGCATTATTACCTCGAGATGTCCTCGGCAATACCACAACAAAGTCCATGGATATGGTTTCCCATTTCTACTCTGGCACTGGTAATGGCTGAAGCATCCCTTTCGGTAACTGCCGCTCTACATTAACCTGCTGACAAGTTAAACATTTCACAGTAAAATCAGCAATATCCCTTTTCATTCCATCCCACCAGTAATACTCCCGCAGATCTCTATACATCTTAGTACTTCCAGGATTAACTGAAAACGGGGAACTATGAGCCTCACATAATAACTCACTCTTCAACTGTGAATCACAAGACACACATAATCTCTTCCCAAATCTCAAAACACAATCAGTATCAATGTTGAATTCAGGCAACTTAACCTTCTGAACCAGCTCTACCTTTTTCTGCAACTCACTATCTTCCCTCTGTGCTTGCTTAATTCTGTCTGATAGGGATGATCTCACTGATACCTGAAACAAAACAGAAGAACTTCCTGCACGAACAACTTCTATGCCAAAGTTTATCAAATAAAAAACCAAAGGATCTCGTTCCAAACGTAGCATGGTTAATGAAGCATTACTTTTTCAACACAAAGCATCAGCCACTTTATTTTCTTTTCCCAGATGGTAGTGAATTGTTCAATCATAATCCTTGATTAATTCCAGCCATCTCCTCTGTCTCATGTTCAATTCTTTCTGAGTGAATATATACTTTAAACTTTTGTGATCAGTATATATTTCACACTTTACTCAATACAAATTATGCCTCCAAATTTTTAAAGCAAAAACAACAGCAGCTAATTCCAAATCATGTGTAGGGTAATTTATCTCACGAGTTTTCAACTGACGTGAAGCATAAGAAATTACCTGATCATTATGCATAAGGAAACAGCCAAGTCCCTTCAATGAAGCATCACTGTATATAACAAACTCACCATTCCTGGAAGGAAGAGCCAAAACTAGAGCATTCACCAATCTTCTTATTAACTCCTGAAAATAATCATCACATTCTTTTGTCCATATGTACTTAACACCCTTACGAGTTAGCTTAGTCATTAGACTAGATAACCGTGAAACATTTTCAACAAACCTTTGGTAGTTACCTGCCAAACCAAGAAAACTATGGATCTCAGTTACATTTGTGGGTCTCGGCCATTCTTCAACAACTTTTGTTTTACCAGGATCAACAGTTATGCCATCTTTTGAAACAATGTGACCCAGGAAAGAAATTTTTTGTAACCAAAACTCACACTTGCTGAATTTTCCATACAATTTCTTTTCTTTCAAGGTTTCCAAGATAACTCTTAAATGTCTTTCATACTCCTCTTTACTTTTAGAAAACACCAAAATATCATCAATTAAAACAACCAACATTTTTCACCTGAGTCAACTCAGCCATCACTGCAACAAACTGTTTAGTTCTGATTCTGACCATTTCAGGATACTGATTTGAAAAGGTCATTTCCCTCTGTATGCCTTCCCAGAAAATCTGTTCTATTTCCTCTATGAAAATCCATTCTTAACACGGAAATATCTTAGGCGAATCAACATGGTAATCTTTAAATGCTATATCATTTCAGTCATTCCATAAATTAACTTATGATTTAACAATTTTCTAACTCCTAAAGTTGTCTAAACATCCCTTTGATACCAACTATAAGGCCTCGGCCTTAAACCTTACTTAATATTGAATTAAATGAATAATTCACATTGAGGATCTTTTTAGGATTAGATTTTCAGAGAATTAGGACATAACTATTACATCTCAAAAGATTACAATGTATACACTTCTACTAAGATTCCATAAAATAAAAAAAACTCTTAAAAAGAAACATGTCTAGTTCCATGTTTTATATAGAATGACTTTCCCTTGATCCCATCCATGACCCTATTCCACATTAATTCCTGTGAAAAACATTTCAAAAAAAACTTGGGGTGAGCATAAAAAGCTCAGTAAGGGATACACAAAGAATAAAAACTATTAGTTTTTCAAACATCAAGTAAACCATGTATAACATTATCAAAGTAATACCTTCACCTTCATGAAGTAGTAAAAACTATTCACTGAATAAAATATCATTACATACCTTTTTGTAACCAAAGGATTATCATAAAACCCCTATAAAGAACACATATCATATATAAAGGTAACTTGGGACATAAACATACTTAAGTGGAACAACCATTCGGTCGACTTCCACACATATCACTTAATGGAATAGCCATACGACCAACATCCATACATACTTAATGGAATAGCCATAAGGCCAACTTCCATACCTAATGAATTGGAGGTTATAACGTAACCACCCGTCCTGGTATTCACGGCACCACCCGTCATATGGTTCATCACGTAACCACTCGTCAAATGTCCAAGTACCATTATAAAATCACAAGACATAAAAAAAATATAATGGAAAGAGAACATTTCCAAACTTTGATCACAATATATCACATAAATATATTGACATAACAAATCCATTATAAAAACCATTTTCAATACCAAAATACATAAAAGATTATATGTTATTTATTTCATTTTAAAAAAAACATTACAGCTTGTTCAGGAAGCCAAAGACCAAATAATACTCGCGGCGGCGGAAAAGGTCGTTGTCACTTCGTACGTTAAAAGAAACATTCTTTTTTTCGTTTTTTAAAACACTTCGTAGAAAAGGATTCCTTTTGTATAAAAGTAAAAGTCAAAGGGGTTTATACACCGTATAAAATAAAGTTGTGTATAAAACGAAATATGCCTCAATGAAAGGAGATTGAGACGAAGTCCCTTTCCTCGGGTCCGACTTGATTCGATCATTCTTTAATGACCTGAATAGTAAACTTGAGTTAATTTATAATTGCTTAAGAACCTTCTTCAAGTTAATTATTAAATTTACATCACTTATTATCATGTTATAAACATTATGTAACCATTTAAGTTAATAATGTTTGTTTTGTCGATATTTGGTTCTTATGTCGAAAGTGGACTTCTTACAATTAAATGTTGTTCGTGTGGTCAAAGGTTCTTTATATCCAGAATGAAATTCATGATTTGGATATCATATATATCATATATATCCAGAATATACATGTATTTATAATATTACATAATCATTTAGAGGTATGAAATGAAATGCACCGTTCATGGAGACGGTAAGTCATACGTACGCATGAACGCTACTTTCATTTCTTTGTCACATTAATGGAATTAAAACTAAATGAGAGGTATGTATATTTAAATTAAATAATTATATTAATCATTTAGATGTAACATAAATCATGTATATCCATTATATATTTGTACTTATAATAGAACATTACATTTGGGGACAAGAAATGAAATGCACCGTTCATGGAGACGGTAAGCCGTACGTACGCATGAACGCTAATTTCATTTCTATATCATATTTTAATGGAAAGAAATAATAATGATATAGAAGTATATTATAACTCCAGTATAACATCATATATAATAACATTAAATCCATCCTTTATACGTCCCACGTATGGCATTAACGAATCACATCACTTTGAGGGGGCGGTAGTCCGCACTTCCTAAAATGAAGATATCGCGTATACCCATAATGGAAGCCATAAAGGTAATCCAAAAATGAAAAATACAGAAGCTTAAGTAAAACATAAACATATTATATATCATATATAATTATAGTGTCATCTTAATGGCCACCTTTGAAGGTGTTAAAAGAATGTTGAACAATCATCGTTTCGGGAGGCCGAAATTCACCATCCACAGAAACAATATGTTCTTTAACCATTAGATGTAGGTGTGTGTAAGTGTAGCTCTAATAATTCATATAAAAACATCCTAATATATTGAATATATTGTATTTGTTACAAAATAAAGGAATAAAAAGAGTTTATGGGGTTGGAGAATAAAAATAAAACAAAAGGACTCAAAAGAAGACATTACCTTAAAATCGGGTAACTCCCTTTGGTTTGAGCTCAAAGGCTTCCTTGGGAAGCCTTCTGACAAAAGTGAGGCTTCAGGGAGTAATAGATGTATGTGTAGAGACAAAATGGGCAGGAGTTGGCCGAGCCAAAGGCTTTGGGAGTGTGGGTAAAGAGGTAGAGGTTGGGGCCTTTTATAAGAGGAGAGGAGGGGCACTCTTGGAATGTAAAGAAAGGTCACATTATTTTAAAATGATATTAGGATTTAAGAGGTCCCACATTGATATAATTAGAGTATAAGGTGATAAGGGTTAGAAATCCACTCATCCAATAGGTTGTGGACATGTTTAGGTCTTAGATATTACATTATCTTTCCATTTTATTTAAATCGTTAAATAATGAGGTCATCGCTGCGTCATCATGATGTCATAAATAATATAATTTATATAATGTTTAAAAATTATAAAAAAATACTATGATGTAAGAAATCTTTTTATATTTCCAATGACTATTTATAGTCAAAAATATGACTTGTATAACCTCATGTAAAAATTGTTTTAGTAAAAAATTTCATGTTTGTGTCATTTTTTTACTTTAACATTAAATAAAAGGTCTTTATGTCATTTTCCAACCAAAGTGGCTCCATGGGGTCCTAATGTTGACCCATGGATTTTCTTGGTCGGCCATGACACATCAAATGAGGGTAGGACATGGTTCTGGGTCATTTCCATTTATTAAAACATTATTCTTATCTTAAACTACACTAATTACCTCTAATCGCGATTAAGAACTTAAGAGTTACTATTCCACAAAAAATTATTTTAATCACATTGAACCACATTTTACTTCTTAATGACAACCATGTATGTAGGATTTTTGAAATTAAAAACACAGAAGTGGTAAAATTTCATTTAAATGAAAAATTAGTTTTTATATGTACCACTTAGTGGTTTCACTATTCATCAAAAATTGAAGTTTTTCCGAAAAATACCCAAAATTCACCCTAAGAAATATTTGATATTCCGAATTCTAAAATGAAGTCTATTTTACAAAATTCAAAACATATAGGTCACATTAATTAAATTTAATAATTAATTCCCAACGTCATGACAAATAGCGTGTTTTTATGAAACAATAAGTATCAAAAGATTGACACTAGTTTAAGTCCGATTTCAAAGTGAAATTAATTCCAACGACCACTATTGGATTAAATGGTAAAAATATTTTCTAATTACACTTAAAAACCAATTCAAAAGATTATTTAATCATCTTAATAAATTAGATTAAAAACTGGTTTTGAATAAAAATACAACATTTTACACTATTCATTAAAAAAATGAACTTTATCGGAAAAATACCAAAAATTTACACAAAGTAAATTTTGATGTCCCGATTCTAAAAAAGAGTTATATTTGGTCCAATAGAATGTATAAGAGTGATCAAAACTATATTTAATGACGATTCACCATCAAAAGGTGATAAGTTAACCTTTAGTGAAAATTAGGGTATAAATACCTAAAATTGAATTTTTTCCGTATTTTAAGCCTTTATCTTTTATTGGATAATTGTAAAAACATTTAAAAAACATATATAATCATATTTTAGTTATTTCTATCCATTCCCTCCAATACAATGGCTACATGTTAACTACCATTTAAAATAATATTATTATATTACTAGTGTGCAACGTAAGTTTTCAAAGAAACTCATCGTTGCGTATCGACTACACAATTGAACATAGCAACCCCTTTAAAATAAAATTAATATTTAATTCGTAAATATTAATAAATATGAATATTCTTTATTCTTCTTTACCTGGGATGTTACAATGTGTGGTAGCTGCCCATAAAGAAATGATGTTTCATTTTTATGCATTTCCACTTTACACGCCTTTATATAATTCTTGTTATCATTATTATGATCCCATGCCTATGTTATGAAGATAATTATTATGCTCACCCATGTTATGTTGTTTCATACCCTTATCTATCCTCTTACTTGGATACTTTCTCACCCATTTTTGATAAATACCCTCATGTGATTACATGTACTAAGGAGAAATCAAGGAAAGATGAGAAGCTTTATAAGAAGGAATTAAATAATTAGTTAATGTTTTATTTTTTATATTTTATGTGTGGTAATTATTTTACCATGACACTAGACCTTTTTATCGACATTTTTAAGGCTTTTGGGATATTTTTAAAAAAATTATATAACATGATATGAATGAAAATAATTGGCCAATAGACCCATGAGCTCATTTATAATAGGACACCTCTTCCCTCACATCATTACCCTACTTTGATGCTTCTATATTGACCAACCAATACCAATTTCTAATCTTAAAATACTTACAAAATTCTTGAGGTTCTTCTTATAACACCCTGAGAATTTATTTGATAGATTTTTTTAATTTCATTGATATCTTGTGTTACACACAAATTCATGTTCTTTTGATAGACTTCAACAGTGAGTATAGATTTTTTTCAAAATAAAAAATAAAAAACATTGATTTATTATATATGTTACTCTAAAGTAATCATTCACTGCATGCAACACTAAATTGGATTGTGTTTCATGCAAGAGCGACCATCCTCGATAGCTTGTGTTGTACGCAATACTGAGTTTCATTAAACAACAATATATTATTATTTAATGGGCTATAACCCAAATGCTAAAAATATTAATAACCACATGATTATATTTATATCATTATAATTCAATCTATATATTTTCTATAACAAAATATAAAAAAAACTTCATATCAAAGAAGAATTTTATAAAAAAAATACAGTTTTACACCCTTTTGATGGTGAACCCATTTTAAATATAGTTTTTTGAAAAATTTATAAGTTAAAATTTACAAATTAAACATCCTATTTGGAATCAGGATATAAAACTTTTCTTGGGAATAATTTTTTATACTTTTCTAATAACTTTCATATTTTACTAAAATGTCAACATACGATAAATTTTAATTAAAAAATCATTCATCGAGATGATTTATTTGATTAAAATATGATATTAAATTTTTTAAAGTATAAATATGAATATATATTTTACTATTTAAAATAATATATTTCATTAACATTAATTTTACATTGAATCCATATGTTAAATCCCGTAAATCTTTTGAAACGTTTTAACTTTTAATACTAATTTTCTCAACAACAGGAAAAAAATTTAAATTAATTACTGAAACGTCTAATTTTTTTTAATTTGGAAAAATGGATTCCATATTTGAAACTATGAGGTACAAATTCTGTTAATAGGTACCTTTTATTTTTGGACAATATGAATAGTAACTTCAGTAATTATTTTATTTACCATTGTTAAAGGGTAAATCATGTAATTAAGGGTAAAAATAATATTATAAAATTAGCCTATCACCATTCAAAATTCTATTATATTAATAAAAGTAGACCCATATCACCTAAGATTCAGAATAGATTCATTTCATGGACTATTTTCCATGAAAATGATGTAATTATTATTAAAACCATAGAAAATGACAACATGTCACTCTTTTATATCTTATAAGTGTAATAATTTTAATTTATTGATAAAAATCAGAAATCATAAAAAGTAAATAATTACTAGAAATATGATTAAATTATATACATCATGTGAATTTATATGTATTTTTTAATGGTTAATTAATTTTTTCACTGATGAAACCATAGTAATGTAAATTGTATTTTATTAATGTAAATCTAAAATAAATGATATTAAAAGTATAAAGATAAATATCATATGAAATAATTAAGGTTCTCCACTAATTTTATAGGTGGCTATGAAATTTTTGGATTTTATTAATATTTTGGTTTGAATTTATATTTTGAGAGTATTTTATTTAATGTGAAATAAATGAATAGTGTCAAAATTGTCTCTATTTATATTTTATAGAAAAACTTTTTATTAAATTATTAAAAAATAATAAAAATATTTAAAAATACAAAGTGATTATTATAAGATCTAAAATTTCATAACATACTTATTTATGGTAAATTAATACCAAATAATTAAATATTTTTTACCATTAAATAACCAGAATGTTATTACAAAAAATAAATTTAACAGAATAACTAAAGGTCAATTTAAAATATAATGTTTAAATTGAAAAAATAAGTTTTCAACAATTTATTGGATGATGATATTACAATTATATCTCATCTAATCATTTAATTAGGGACACATTGTTGGTTTTCTGGTATGGATAGATTTTATTATAAATTAATATTCTTCAAAGTTTTCTAAAGTACCCCTCTCCTCTCAAATAAAATGGAACCTTATCCCTCACCTATTCACTCTATTTTAAGCCTTTAAGTGTTGGAGACATCTTCCCATTAATCTTATAAACATTCGTAGTTACATTCTAGATTATTTGGGCTTCTCAAAAATCCAACTTTAGTGCCCTAAGAGGAAATTTAAATGAGGCACTTTGAGGAAGAGGTAATCTTTTCTACATATTCATTTAAATTTATTTCTTCTCCTAATATGATTTATTAAGTTGTTTAAATATAATGTAATAACATAAGTATCACTAATATACTGATATGTTATTATAAATATGAAACAACTCTCTTTCACCTTAAATCCATCCTATGAAAAAACGAAATCACCGCACGTGTGTACGTTCGGCTTACCATCTCCGGTCAGGGGTGTAATATGTTTTTTCACCACAACCGTACATGGACGGGTATAATGGTTTAACTAATAACTATATATAATTAATATAAAATTATACTAATTATTATATAATATACAACATCTAATTCAATAACATTCATCAATTATGGGAACGATATCATCGCACGTGCGTATGTACGACTTACCATTTCTACGGTGCAATGTGATTCGTTCTATGTGATCTTCATTAAATCATGATTAAATAAATGAATTGAATGAATAAATATGATATAAATTATACTAATACCATTTTTTAAATGTTATTATTATAGCCAAAATTGAGGAACAAGTACTTATAGGAAAAAACATAAGTAAAAACATAAAGTGTCTAATACTTGAATAACGAGCATCAATTAAATGTTACTAACAAATGAATGAAAATATAATCATAAATATAATCTTAAAAATGGTTAAGATTCTGTAATAAATCCAAAAAATTATAAAAATAATTATACATGATGTTAGGATGCCTATTTAGAAATTCATACCAATGGTAAGGTATAACATTTACAATATAATTTCTATCCAAGATTGTTTATTTGCTAGTTCTTACAGGGGATTTATTTATCATCGATGTCCATGTTTTCAAAAAAAAAATCATAAAAAGTTTAATATTATTATATGTATATAAAAATTCATTTTTACTCCCTTTTTACTTTTACTACAATGTATAGAAGTAATATTTTTTTGTTAACCATATGAGGTGGTTTTTTATGGTAAAAGTATGAATAGAATGTTTTTTAACTTATACATCAGGAACATATTTTTAAAATTTCATAAATCATTATTTCTATGATTATTCCATAACAAATTTTCAAATATATTTTCAATTAAAATATTTAATTTTAAATTTGAAATCCATTTTGAGAAAGGAAAACGTTTTTGAAGAAATGATATTTTCCTCAAGAATTGAGTTCAAGAGTTTCATCAAATATTATTTTCCCATATATGATGAAATAAGGCTATATTACAGGACGCATTAATTTTTTTTTTGAGTTTATGATGTAATTATTTTTTTGAAGTACATTTATCTTATATGGATTATGTTAAGATGAAATGATCTTTAATAATACCATTTTATTTCATAGGTCATGCTATGATGAATGATTATGGTTTTGTGGAACATGTAATAATGATTTCATTATGAGTCTGTTCGGACCAATATCTCCTTTAAATTAATTGGGAAAATACATATATTTAATTAGATTTTCATTGCGAGAATGTCATCTTAATCTTGTTGAGTGACATAGGACTTGAACGAGGAGTGAACTCAGTTATGTAATGGACTTTGTCCGCTATGTTGGTCCTAGAAATGATCCTGGACTAAAATGAAATTATTTTCTATGATTATGTGTGTATGACACAATCTTGCAAGTCTTATTTTTGGATTTTGGGATTATATTTCAAGTCTATGATTTATCAAATGACATGATATTATGATATCTAATGCAAGATAAGATTTCTAAATGTATGGTTCTAATGAATATGATATGATTTATATTTCCTTTGTTTACCCTAAATGAGAATTTTCGCTTAGAATTTTTTTATACTAATCCACATGATATAAATAAATGTTTTAGGTTGAAAAAAGGGAATGATATTTATGGGATATGTTGATGATCTTTCACTATGATAAGAAGATTATGTTTCGAGTTTCCAAAGGCACTATACTGATAGAGTCATTGGGCATATCTTTTTGTAAAGTATTAATTATTACAAAAAAATATAATGTACATTTACTTCAAACAAGTGGCTCAATAATTGTAATTAGAGTGAATTTTTAGTTGGCATTTGGAAACAAGGATGCGAGAGATCCCTAGAGATACTTCTACCAAATGTGTAGGGATGTTTGTAAGGTTATGTATAAGTATATGATACTATCCTAGAATTTGGGTAACAATCATGGACAAACTTAGGATTAAAACTAAGTTGTTATATATTTAATGTACTCCCCAAGGATATGTTTTTTTCACCGTATAATGTTTTCCTCTAACACTAATTATTTTGGGTTTTTGAAAATGGAGAAAACAAGAGGATTCGTGTTAATGGAGAATATGACAGACAGTGGAATGATATTCTTCATGAGAAACCTAAAAAAATGCGAGTTGGATGGAGAAACATCAGTATTAGGCAGAATCATAAATCTTATAATATTATCAATAATCACACCTTTGGTGAGTTTCTTGAAGAAGCTAATAAGAGAATGATGGAGTTTCATGGGCATCATAGAGGAAAGAAAGTTTAATTTTTCTCATGGAAATCATGTGGGAAGAGACATCAAGGAGAATGTTTAAAAGGAACAATAAGATGCTTTGGGTGTCAAAAAATAGGACACAAAGCTAGTAATTGCAAAGGAAAAGGTTCTGTTAACCCAATAGACAATGATAATGGTATTACTAAGACATGAAAAATGGTTAAATTCTTTAAATGTGAAATCAATATGAATTATTAAAATCGATGCCCTAAGGGAAAATCTCATGAAGATAATCAGCATGGTTGTATGGGTTGAATTTATGTTAATGGTGATGAAGAGTATAAAAATGATATATGTGATTAATGAATTGTTGAGGAATAAAATGATGAATCCCAGTCAATGGTTTATGATGGTAGTGTAATGACTGAATATTTATCATAAGTAATTTTTTTTATAAGTAATGGGACTATAGAATAAATAATCATCTAAGGATTGTTACACTATTGTTTTCCCTCATGTATTGGAAATTATATGTTGAATTGTACCAGTAACCGTGAAATGTTATTAAAATATTTTTGGAAAGCATATGATAGGTACATAATGAAGGGATAAATAGATAATGAGATGTTTGATAGTATTAATGAACTCTTGACTGGTATAAGGACAAAGTGATATAATTGTTTGATTATATAGAATTTTTGGGAATTTTGTATGTGGACATAGTTAAATTATGATGACATTCATGTTTCACTAATGTTCAATGGTAATTCATGTTTCAATAGAATACATAATTAAGTTATTCGCATGTCTGGAATGTGACCAATAAGATACATATTATGATATATGTGGTTCAAAAAAATGGATGACTTGAAAGATTAGTTAGTTGAAGTTGAACGAAACCATTTATTAGTCTTTAATACTGTTTATTTCAAATTAAATGATGTTATAGGTTCTTTGGTTTATAATATTCCAAAAGAATTTTAATCCAAATGGATGTATGTGGATGAACGATATTAATTTAGTTGATTTGGGGAAGTAGACATGCCTTAAAAAAATATCGACTATATGTGCATGGTAAACATTTTCATTACATTCATGAGATCAATTTATCATGATATTTTCATTTGTAATGTTCTCATTTTTAAAACCAATTGTTGTGTTTGATATTGATTTTTTTATTATATTCCAATTTTTTCGTTAAAAATATAAATTTTGGATAGCATTTTTTAATATTTTCATTTTGGTTTTTGGAATTATAAATAAATTTTTCAATCATTATATGGGGAATATCGTTAGTCTCAAAATATTAACTTTATGATATTCTATAAATGACTATATGTATTACATTTTAATTCAATATATTTTTTCCTAGAATTTTTTTTTACATTTATATATTTGGAATAAAATTTATTTTTTATACATTATATTCCACACCAAATGGTATAACTTGAACAAACTATTGAGTTTTTTTAGACCAAATTTCATTGATCGTATACCCTTTTGTGTAATTAAAATATTATATTCATGACAATTATATTTTTAAAATTATGTTTTTATTGAGATGTAGGTTTACTCTAAGAAATGATATTTATTTGAATACCATGAAATGTTATTATTTTTTGTATATCATGATAAATATATATATAATCAATGTTACTCACATTATTTATTATTACAAATGATTTTTCAATATACAATTTGTAAAAAAAAGTGTTCCCCCTAATTAACTTTTTTTATAATCATAGTGTATTCATGTAAATAAACACCATCACATTGGTGGGTTTATATGAGTCACTGTAAAATGTTAACATTTCATCGTTTTTATTATATTTTTAGTTTTTGAATGATGTTTAATTAATTTTTTAAATATATATATTTTTAATATTTAATATGTATAGTAAAAGAATTACTTAATTATAATGATTGATATTATTAGATCCTGTAAATTTCATGGAATAAAATTTTGACAAATGGACTGTGTTAGAATTTCAGTTATGTTTGATGTGTTGATGAATATTTCTTGTTTTTCTCCATGTGAATTAAATGTTCCTCTTAGGAAACTAAAGTTAATGCTAACCTTATGGAAACTGTAATTATAAATGCATTGATTTCATAATATTATAGAGACAAGAAATGAAAAATGATCTTGGATTCTTCCATTATATACTCGAGGAACTGTTAAGGGTCACTTCATTGTCTAGATCATCATTGAGGACCATGATTATAGACATCACTGATGAACTAGTTCATTATCCCTAATGACCAGAATATTTTTTATCCTGGACTCTACGGTTTTTTTTCCTGACATGGAACATATATGAGGAGAATCTCATATTGGGGAGGAATATGAGTGTTGCATCGGTGGACACTACAATTAGCTTGAACCATGATTGTGAAAATTGATGTGTGATTGTGTCAGAATAAAGAATAAGTTTTTTTAGATTTTCATTTAATGTCACATGGGGGTTGAACAAGTTCAAACATGATTGGAACATTTTTTTGGATCTTAATGTCTTAATTTTATATTTCTATCTTTATATATTATTGAACATGATTTTTTAACTTAATCATCTGTTTTTCATATAATCATTTTAACAAAAATTTTTATTATTATATATTAAATATAATATTTGTAATATATGTATTTTCATTAATTCTAATAATTTCAAATTTATTAACAAAAAATTGGGGGCCCAAAAATAATATTTTATTTTAAATAATTTTTTTAAATGATAATAATGTTTAGTATTAAATAAAAAAGCCGGTACCAATATTATCCAAAAATTAATTTTATATATGAATAAATAGATAGAAATTTTGAATAAAATATATACTATATTTTAGTATTATAATAATTCTAATGAAAATATTTTATATATGTTCATAAAATTTATTGATAGATTGTTTACCAATAATATAGTAAGATAGATATATTTTTTTGGTCAAACATTTTACCATAGTAAAACATTCTTTTATCAACATATATATTCATTTTGGAAAATGTAAAATATCTTTATTATGATCTCATCCTTAATAATTATAGTGATCATTTTTTATTGAAGTTATATCCTTTATGTTATTTTCCTTTAAATGTTTCAAATTTGGTCTGGGTTTATTGTCTAAATTTTCACCCATTGAGATATATTTCTTATCTTATTCTATTTATTATTTTTATTTCATATCTACTACCCCTTTAACATTTTAATTCTTGATCTGCTCATTTTTCATGATATTTAATAATTTATTTTGAAATTATTTCTTTAATGGGGTTTAGATTATAATTTTTCTAATTTAATGAGGGATATTTGTACCTATTTCGTGTTCAATGATATTTTTTTAATACAATTAAAAATTTTTTATTTTATATTTCGAATTCCATACCCTATATCAATAATTCATAATAAAAAAATTCATTTTATGATATTTTATTTTCTTTTTCATAGTGATTTTCTTATGTTAATTTTGTATTCTTAGATTAACATCACTATAATGGTTTATGAATATCTATTATTCTTTAGGGAGATATAATGTGTATTAAATAAATTCTTCCTTTTTTGGTTTAAATAATTGAAATGTTTTTATTTTATATTATTTTATTAAATATAAGGTACCTATAAATACAACCCTTTTTATAGTCTTTATAAATCTCTAGTTTCATTGATAATGATGATATACTGTGTTATTTTTCTCATATATAAATTCTTGAGACACAATTCATATTTTGAACCATGATATCTTTGATGTTGTGTGATTAATTTCTATTGAGAATCATTTAACATATTAATTTAAAATAAAGGGTTTTTTATTTCCCCTAGAAACATCATTCCCACTTAAATCTAAATTACCATATTGCTTTTTTATAACTGAAACTGACCCCATAACATTTTTAAGTCAAGAACCTAACATATTCATGCCTGTAAACATTTTATTTTTTAATATAATTACATATGTTGCAATAATTGATTCAGGTAATTTTATAATAATTTTAATTTCATTAATACATTTCAATATATTTTTTTAATTTTTTGATATCCTTTTTTTCATCGTTGTTTGTGAGGAATCTATTTTTAACCTTTTTACTATTAACAGATCATTTATAATTTTTTAACTCTTCCATGTATCCTCTTATTTATAGTTTCTATTTTTCTAAAATAATTTATATTCGATCATGTTTCAAAATATATTTATTTTTTTAAATAAATATTTTTAAATTATAGTGGGTATTTAATTTTTTCAAAGTTTATTCATCCATGAAAATATCTATTGGTATATTATAATATTAATTAATGATATTCATCAAATTATACCATAATACATCTTGTATTATATGATTTTGGAAATGTCCAATTTTATAAGAGGTGTGGTTTATCACTCTCTTCACTTTTCCAAACAAACCTCTATTAATGAACATAAATTTTCATTCAATGCATTTATATTTTTAATACATTATTTTCCACTTCTTTTGTTAATGGGAGTTCAAATAAACTCGTTACATTGATTTATTTGTGAAATTACTATATTATGCAGAAACCCATCACTCTATATTGTGTTAGTATTTGGGATTCTTAAATAGAATATTATTACACATTCTAGTAGGGTATTAATTGATAATTCACATATTTTTTATTTCAATATATGTATTTATTAATTACTAAAGGAATATTTGTTTTTTAATTTTATATAATATTCAACACTTCATATGATTAATGATTCAAACATAATTATAAAATGTGGAGTCTAGAATTGCATCTCAATTCTTGTGTATGTCTAATGAGATAAACTAGCCTACGTATTTGGAGTATTATGCCCATTTATTTAGATTCCATACTAGTAGTCTGAAAATCAGTAGTTATCTAGGAATCAGTCCATGATGGAATGTAATGACTTAGAATAAGGCCTTGATATGACATGCATTATGCATTATATGATGATGAAATATGTTATATTAATATGTTTCACTATTAAATATTTTATCTAATCTATACAATATTTCCTTATCATGTGATCAATTATATGATATTTTGTCATTATTTTTTACTTGATTTTAGATTATTGATGATAATTTATTTTATAAAAACATCTATTATACAAATTCTCATACTAAAAGATTAATGTCACTAATCTTATGTTCCATTTTACCTAGGTTTTGTAAAAAAAGTTATACAAATAGTATATCATCAAGAATAGAATGTGTAGAAAACTTGTGGGAGATGTTATTGAAATTTTATAGATTAAGATGTTTCATATATTATTGGAAGAGTGTCTTTTGGTTGTGAAGGAAATGGAATTCTTAGTTACTTTTTTCAATAATTATCAAATACATTTAAAATAAATGTTAATGGGATTTGATGTATTGAAATATTTTCATATATATCATGTCAATATTGGACACTTATCTATATTATATCAGATCATGAATCATTTTAGGGTATATAAAACAATATAAGTTATGATATATGTTGATGATAATCTTTGGGTTGCAGATACCATCACGGGTCATTAGGTTTATGATAGATTATAATTTCGATGTTATAGATAACCATTTCTGTTAATTAACATAATATTCCAAAAATTATAATGATTTGGATATTATATTAGAGAAGATTTTAGAAAACCCTAGGGGTGAGTACATGTATATAAAATCTATTTTTTTTGTCAAATTATGGAGTTATTTTTCTCCAAGAAATTACATCCCTATTAGGATACTTTCATTTGTATGTTTTTGTAATGGAAATGAACTTAGGGTTAATCAACCATAAAAGGTAAGTATAGTATCATCTCAATCATCACTCGTTGAAAAATAGTTGGGACATCGATTACACATTTTCAAATACACTCACACAGAATTTTCATTAGATGATTCATATAAACCTTATAAACCATTATGAAGGATTCAAATATACAATTTAGAGAAATAAATAATAGAATGATATTGGAAAACCTATATTAAAACATATATGTTTACAAGAAAATTTATATAATAATGAATATGATATTTTATTCATAATGGGTGGTTCAAATGTAAGAGGCATAGATTCCAATGTATTTTGGGTTTGGAATATTTTTTAATTTCCATCGTAAATTGGGACTGAACATTTTAATATTAAGAAGACTATAGATCCAAACTAAAGAAATATAGGTGTAACCAAATTTGATATAAATTGAAATGAAAAGAAATTTAATCAAATATAATTTTTTTTATATAGAATTACATCATTATTTTTAAATTCTAATAATTCTATTTTGATACACAATTTTCATCCCCCAAGACATCTATTTTTTGATTTAGTAATGAATAGAGTTATAAAGAATCATTTTAACAATGGGTATGATGAAAAATTAAATGATCATTCTAATGATAAACAAATTGGTATGATAGTTTCAGTGATAAATTGTTTTTTGATGCCGAAAATGCTATCTATAATCCTGATTGAAAATGTGATCATAGTTGAATTCAAAAATACACCAAAGAAGAGAATGATGGTGTCTCAATGATGTTTTAGTGAAAAGGAATTTTAAGTAAAGAATATTAAATGTCTTGAATGTCAATAATATGGGATTAAATTTTTTTGGGTAATTTCTCATTGGAATTGGAACATGCTTCATTTTACAAAACTAAGGGCGTTGATAAATAATTTTCCATAATGAAACAATTTTTTAACAATATATTACTAGAAATATGTGTTTTCTATTAATACTCAATATTTTTTTGTATAATTAACATTAAATTATATATCATGATTTATTCATATTTATAGTTACAATTAAAAAAATTATTAGTGAGTTATAAATAAAATTATGGGAATAAATTTTATTTATTTGTGGAGAACATAACAAAAAATTATTTTAATGTACATATTACATTAAAACGTGATATGTTTGATAAATGTAAGACATGCATCACCGAGTGATAATGAACTATCCAATAGTATATTATAATAAATATTAATCTATGGATTTTTCTAGTAAAAAATATTGTGATAAAATTATGAAATATTCTTCAACATAAAAATAAACTTTACTATTATAATATTTACCTAAAATATAAATTACAAAATTTAATTAAATTCATTTGAAAAAATGAACTAAATTTTTTACTCTTCAAATAAATAATTTAATAATATGAAATATTGAGTTAGTTTTTAAATAGTTTATTATTATGTGAATACTGAAATTTAATTTGTTTTTTACTAAAAAAGATGATTTTCTTCTTATATAATGAAGTATGTATAAATTTTTAAAAAATAGTGAAATTTCATGAAAAAAATTAATTATATAGGTTAAATTATTTAACTAAAACGTATATGATGAATTTATAAAACACATGTATGTCATTTTTAAACATAATGATTATATTATTCTGAAATCTATATTTATTCACATATATAAAAAATTATTTTACATCACTGGTAAGAAAATAATCTTAAAAAATATTTAATATTTTTATTCTTAATTCTCAAATTATATAACAAGTTAAATTAAATTTTAAGGTCATAAAAATAAGAGTACATAGATTGGAGAAAATTATAATTATAATGGTAAAATAATTATATTCAATTAAATGTTTTATTAAAACTATAAAATATTTAACAAATAAAATAAATTATTCGATTATAAAACATAATCTAATATAAATTTTTTACCAAAATAAAAATATACTAACATTTATTCAATCAGTAATCAACACTAAATTTTCTTTAGAGATCAAAATTTTAATAGTATTATTTTGTAAGAATATCATTTTTTTAATATATTTAATGTGATAATTTTATATGTTAACATAACATACTAAGATACTTAATATTAATTTATAGATCAAAAAATTAGGTTTAAAAAATATAAAATTTTGTAACAAGTCTTACCATATATTTTTAATAATTTATAAATTATTTTACTAAAAATAGTTAGTAAAGTAAAAAAAGAAAATTTTGAAATTTAAAAATCAAGTTTTAGAATACATTAAAATTGTATTTAAAATGAAAACAATAAAATAGTTTATTATTTATTTAACATATCTCATATAAAAACATGATTATTTCCTTTTTGATTATTTTTCCATTGAATTGTGTCAACATGAATAGAAATATAATTTATATTTACAATAATTTCATTTTCTTCTCTTATAAATAGAGTTCTTCTAAAACAAATTATACAAAAATTATGTATTTTATATTCAAACAATTAACTTCTCAATTGTATACTATGACCTCTACCCATGTCTGGGAATACGTGGTCTCTTCCAATTTCCATGCTATGGATCATTAAGGTTTCACTTAAGCGCCAACCTCTTAAGGGAGTTGTATTGTTCACAACAAAGATCACTTTATTATTTACTTACTCTACACCTCAAATTACAATCTAATACTAGTATTTTTTAAAAATTAATTGTTATTAATGTTATGAAATATAATATTATTAATATAATATCCCCTTTATACCGTCCTCTAGAACCGTTCGAAAGAGGAAGATGACGCTATCCTTATTTTTAATCTACCGCCTCTTTGAATAACATATTATATTCTCCCATTAATACAAATCATGGAAAAAAATAAAAATGTTGTTAATATAAAAAGTTATATAAAAGAAATTATTATATTAGTTAAATTTAATATATTAATGATTATAAGTCATATTAATAATATATGATCATAGTAAAAAGTAAAGCCTAAAGTGAACATAAAATGTGACATTTAATAAATTGAAATAATAATGGAAAAACAAATGAAACTATTAAAATATTATTCTAGTGAATAATGAAATTAATTTATATTAATATTTCAGTATAATATTTTAATATTTCAGAATAATTGTTTCAATTTTCAATATAAAATGGATGTTCAATATAAATTAATCAATCCACTACAAATTAGTTCTTTAATAATGAACTATTTAATAAAAATTAACATATGATACTAATAGAACTACATAAATGAGATATAGATAGAAAAATTTTTCTAATAATTTTCATAATAAAATTAATTTATTATTTTAGAAATTAGGAAAAAACATACTTAATTACGACTCAAGGTTTGACTTTTTTATCTCAATTTAATCCCCTTAATAAAAAATTTCAATTATACACCATGTATTCTGTTGAATGGTTTTATAACACACATTTATCATTTTATATCATTATCCTCTTATTAATCATGGTATTTATATTTTATCTTACATTATAATATATTATGTGTTTTTATTATAATTTTTCTAATGTTCTATGGATTTGTTTTTTCAATTTTCACCCCTTGAAACATATTTATTTTTCACACCACGATTTTTTTTTCATGCATCTAGATTTTCGTCACTCTTTTTTATCATTATACTCTCATTTATAATGGTATTTAATATTACATTTTTTGTTATATCCTTTAATGATTGTTTTACTATTTCTATTGTGGTAAATTTTTTTTTCCTCTATTTTTACTCCATGACACATATTTATTAATATAAACTATGTTTTTAATATGGTGTCATTACAACCCCTTTAGTATTTTATTTTATTATACAATTATTAATAATGGTATTTAATGCTTCATTTTAAATTATATCATTCAATGGGTTTTGATATAAATGTTTCTAATGTCATAAGGGTTATTTGTCTATATTTTCAATTTCATGACAAAAAATATAATATTTTTCAAAGTCATTTCAATTATATGGTGTATTCATTTGAATATGGAAATAATTTATAATTAATATGATTCATTTCATGATATATTATTTTATATTTTATTGAAACTAAATTATTTTATTTCAATTATTATATTATGATTACAATAAAGTATTTTTCAAATAACTGTTTATTCATTGAGAAATTACATGTATTGTTAAAGGTTAAAGAATTTCTGAAGATTATTTTTGGAATATTATAATACTATAGTTTTAGGAAAAAGGACAACCTGCAGGGTGGGGCATAACCCGTCACGTCGGACAAAGCTGCAGGAATCGAACCCACAACCATAGTGCGACAAGCCTTTATTTCCTACCACTAGCCTACAGGAAGTCCCTGGTTATTAAAAAATAGATTTACTAATCTAAATGGTATGTGTTAACATTTTGAACCTTATACAATTAGGATAAATAGAATATTTTTGAGTTCCGTTACCATTTGGAGTAAAAGTTGGGTGTGTGGTAAAAATTTATTAACGAATGAAAGTATACATAACAAGTATGTATATTCCCTTACGTTCTTAGTAAATCTCCTAAATAAATTCCTTAACATTATAAAAGGTAACTTAAAACAAAAATGTTGTCGGTTAACTTTTACAACTGGGGATTCAATGACTGTTTAACCAATCACATGTTTGTGATTTTCTTGTGGTTAAACATTCTCCTAATCCTGTTTTCTACAACTCTCCATCAGACCTTGATGGTTTGTTTCTCCTCCATATCCATATTTTCATATAATCCTAGAATGGGCTATATCGGGTGACCTTTGTACTTATCCTGCTTTCTTTTAATGTTATATATTTATTAACCTTATTTCTGATGTGGGTTTTCCTCAAAGGTATTTTCTCTTTTCAACCTTTTATTTTCAAAGAAAAATTTCAAATTGCGAGGACGCAATTTATTGAAGGAGGGGAGAATGTAACACCTCGATCTTCCACGATACGCCTCTCTTTCAATAATGCAATAGCTTGCATTGTACGCAACTTCGAGTTCTAAAACACCGCGACTAATCAAAGTAGCTGTTATGAATAGTAATAACCACTTTTTAAAATTATAGAAATTTTATATTTCAAAATGGACTTCATTTTTGTATTCGTAATATCGAAATTATCCTATGTTGAATTTTTGGTATTTTTCTGAGAACTTCTAATTTTAATGAATAGTGAAAAATACTTTAAAACAACTTTTTTAATCAAAATAATTTATTGTGATAAATTATACTATTTAGTGGTTTTAAGGTATAATTAGAATATATTTTTACCATTTTATCCAATGGTGGGCATTAGAATTAATTTAACATTGAAATTGGACATGAACAATTGCCAATCTTTTGATATAAATTGTTTCAAAAAAACACGCTATTTGTCGTAACAGCGGGAATTAATTATAAAATTAATTAATGCAACTTATATGTTTGGAATTTTGTAAAATAGACATCATTTTTGAATTCGGAATATCAATTATAGCTTAGGGTGAAATTTTGGCCTTGTTCTGAAAAACTTCAATTTTTGATGAATAGTGAAACCACTAAGTGGTAGTTAAATAACTGATTTTTTGTTTAAATGAAATATTACCACTTCTGTGATTTGATTTTCAAAAATCCGACATACATGGTTGTCATTAAGAAGTAAAATGTGGTTCAATGAGATTAAAATAATTTTTTTGGTGAATAGTAACTTTTAAGTTCTTAATCGCGATTAGAGGTAATTAGTGTAGTTTAAGGTACAAATAATGTTTTAATAATATGAGATGAGCATGACACTTGTCCTACTCCTATTGGATGAGTCAGGGCCGACCAAGAAAACCCATGGGTCAACTTGGGGACCCCATGGTGCCACTTTAGTTGGAAAATGACATTAATATATATTTATTTAATGTTAAAATTAAATTGACACAAACATGAGTTGATTTACTAAACCAGTTTTTAAGTGGGGTTACACAGAATCAAATATTGACTATAAATATTAATTAAAAAGCTAAAAAGATTTGCTACATCATTGTATTTTTTTTATAATTTTTAGACATTAAATAAATTAAATTATTTATGACATCATTATGATGCAGCGATGACCTCATTATTTAACGATTTAAATAAAATGAGAAGATAATGAAAAATCCA
Organism: Viscum album; assembly: GCA_963277665.1. Taxonomy (NCBI): domain Eukaryota; kingdom Viridiplantae; phylum Streptophyta; class Magnoliopsida; order Santalales; family Viscaceae; genus Viscum; species Viscum album. The sequence continues at coordinate 1,573,013,033 of OY728126.1, forward strand.
AGGCTTACACTTGTCCAAAGCCTATTGGATGAGGACATTTCGAACCCTTATCACCTTATCCACGAATTATATAAGTGTGGGACCTTTAGAATCCGAAAAGCATTGTATAATAATTTAACATTTCAATCATTCAAAAAGAGCTCCTCCTCTCCTCTTATAAAAGGCCCCCACCTCTCCCACCTTATTCACACCTTCAAGCCATTTGGCTCGACCAAAATCTGCCCAAATACTCTCCAAACTTCCCTCCCTTACTCCTAGAAGCCTAACTTTGGGCAGAACTCTTCTCAAGGAATCCTTTGGCTCAAATCAAAAAGAGTTACCCGATTTTGAGGTAATGTTTTTTCTAATGTTGTTTTGTTTTATTTTTCTTCTCCAACCCCCTAAACTCTTTTTATTCATTTATTTTGTAACAACACCAGTATCCTCAATATACTACGATGTTGTTATAATAAGTCTTCGAGCTACACTTACACACACCTACATCTAATGGTTAAAGAACATACGGTTTCTGTGGATGGCGAGTTTCTGCCTCACAAAACGATGATTGTTCAACACTCATATAACACCTTCAAAGGTGGCCATTAAGATGTCACTATTTTTATATATGATATATAATATTTTTATGTTTTACTTATGCTTCTGTATTTCTCATTTATGACATACATTATGATTTCCATTATTGGTAAAACGCGATATTTTCATTTTAGGAAGTGCGGACTACCGCCCCCTCAAAGTGATTTGAATCGTTAATGCCATATGTGGGATGTATAAAGGATGTAGTAAATGGTATTATACACTATATTATACTGGAATTATATTATACATTTATATCATTATGATTTAGTTCCATTAAATATGAAATTTAAATGAAAGTAGTGTTCATGCGTACGTACGGCTTACCGTCTCCATGAACGGTGCATTTCATTTCTTACCTCTAAATGTTACATAATATTATAAATGAATATATATACTGGATATGTAAGATATATATGACATCTAAATCATGAATATAATTATGGATATAATGGATATTCTACCACATGAACAACTTGTAATTATAAGAAGATTATTGTTGACTCAAGTACCAAAGATCGACAAAACGACCGTTATTAACTTAAATAATTACATAATGTTCATAACATTGTAATAATTGATATAAAAAGGATAATGAAATTGAAAATGGTTCTTAATAAGGTAGATATTAACTCTAGTTTATTATTCAGGAGGTTAAAGAACGGTTGAGTCAAGTCGGACACAAGGTAAGGGAACTTCTTAACCCAATTTCTATTCTTTGGGTTAATCTCCTACTTTCAAATTATGTCATGATATTTTTATGTCCTATATTGTATTTGTACATTATTTATGTGTACTTATAGTGAATACACATTATAGATGTACTTTATTTAATAAAAAATGATCTTTTTAAGGACTTTGTCTCAATCTCCTTTCATTGAGGCATATTTGGTTTTATACACAACTTTCTTTTATACGGTGTATAAACCCCTTTGACTTTTACATTTATTCAAAAGGAATCTTTTTCATACGAATCATTTTACTAAACGACAAAAAGGGAATGTTTTTCTTTCCGTACATATGCGGCGATAATGACTTCTCCACCGCCGTGACCATTATTTGAGTTTCGGCTTCCTCTACAAGCCATCATTTTTTAATGAAAAATAAATACAATGTTTTAACTTTATTTTATTTTGGTATTGAAAATGGGTTTGAAAGCGTTTTTATTATATCAATGTGTTGTATTGATATCTTGTGATTGAAATGTGGAAATTTTATGTTTCCTTTATGCATGTTTTATGTGATACGATTATGTTATGGTTTATGATATGTTTAAACCTATTCATATGAGGAATGTATTGGACTTAATAAGTGACGGGTGGAGCCCGCTATAGCTCCTCGATGCATCGGTAGGTCTCATGAGACAACTAGACGTGGAATTGGCCGAGGCCCTTTCCCAATTTGATTTATGGTTTTGGCCGAGTCCTTAATCATTTTAGACGTCTTGGCCGAGGCCTTGACAAAATGTTTCAGAATGTCTAGCATTATACATTCCCTCATTATGAAAGTGGTTATTGATATTTCATGTGATTATTCGTCTAGTAGAATATCCATGTGAGTAAGTAAGTGGCATTATTTGATTTTACTTTTTCCATAATATGCTGAAATTCAAGTTTAATAAGGCATTTGTTTAGTCATACATTGCCTTAATTGTTAGTTTTTATTTATGAAAGCTTCCGCATTATTGTTATCCTTACTGAGCATCTGAGCTCACCCCTTTCAATGTTTTAATATTTTTCAGGATGTGAAGAAGTATTTTATGAATGACCTGCAGGGATAGTCAGAAGAGGATATTAGTGTGGAATATGAAGACTTTGTTATTAGTTTTTCACTTTATGATGTAATGTAAGACTTATGAATGTATCTAGTGTTTCCAAGGCTACTAAACTAATTAGTCTTTCGAGACATGATCTTTTGTGATCATGCCAATGTTACGAAGTAATGCACCGACTCTGGGTAGCTGGGTTCAGGGCGTTATAGTTGGTATCAGAGGTAGTTTAGTACTAGCCTTGGAAGCTAGATTTAGATAAACTCTGATTAGAGCACATATCCCGAAGATAGACTTTGAGGATTAGTATAGAAGAACTTCCTATAATTTTGGTATTATAGAGATGTTATGAGTTTTCCGAGTAATACATCCTTGTCTGGATACGAGCAGGTAGAGGCGGCTCTGGCACAGATGTACCTAGGGGTAAAACCCGAAAACACCGCTTTGAGCTAGACTCGAACGGGAACTGGTGCACGACAACGGGCCTTGCTGCACTCTTGGTTACGACACTCCCGGGGGATATGCTTAGGATAATTCTCATTTTATTTACAAACCACTATGAAGGGTTATGAGTATATACCTTCTCAAAGAAAACATTTTTATGATTATGGATTATATCAATAAATAGTTCAATTTATATTAAGTGTTTTATAAGTATGGGATTATGTATTTTGATTCACAAACTGATCTAGTTTACGCAATTGTTTAGAAATGGCGCCTAGTGGAAGAAATGGAAACTGTGTCAATGCACGCACTCCGTGTAGGGATTGCCCTCCTGCTCAAGATAATTATTGTGGATCTGGAGATACAACTGGTGCTGATCAACTTATTACCATACTGGGACAACTCACTCAGGTTATGAATAATAACCTTACCCGTATGGAGCACCCTGATCCACAGCGTGGAGGATCAATGTTAGATCGATTCATGAGGCAACAACCACCATCCTTCAATGGGAGTTCAAATCCTATAGTATCTGAGAAATGGATAAATTCCTTAGAGAAAATATTCCATGCCTTGGGGAGTAGTGAAAGGGAGAAGGTTGTCATGGCAGTCTACCGCCTCACTGGAGATGCCGATCAGTGGTGGTCGCTGATTCAAACCACAAAGGAAGATGATGATGTATCGAATATGGAATGGAGGGAGTTCAAAGAGGTTTTATTAGAAAAATACTTTCCTCATGACCATCGAGTAGATATGGAAAGGCAATTTCTTAGTCTGAGGCAGAAGGAGGATGAGAATGTCGCAAAGTATGAGGCTAACTTTACAAGATTAGCGAGGCATGCTGCTGATTATATACGTAACCCAAAGAGTAATATTGATCGTTTCTTTGATGGGTTAAAACCATTTCTCCATCGAGCTTTAGTATCAAAATCCTTCTCATCATACGAAGATATTGTCTCGTGTGCTATCAAGACAGAAAAGGAATTCTCTAAGTCTTATGACAACAAAGTAAAGCAAGAGAAGAAGAGAACGGTGGAACAAGAGACAGATAAAGGGAAAAGGGAAAGAAGGATTTTCCATTATGTGATAATTGTGGGAAGAATCACCCTGGTACGTGCCTAAAAGGAATGGGAGTTTGTTACAAATGTGGAGAAAAAGGTCACCAGGCTCGTGATTGTAAGGGAATGAAAGAGGCTATCAAAGTTTAATGCTACAATTGTAGAGAAATGGGTCATTATGCAAATGAATGTCCTAAGCGTCAGGGAAACTTACCTCAGAAAAGGCCAAGGGATCAAGGACAATCTTATGCTGTTACTACAGTTGAAGCAGAATAATTAATGTATTGGTGCTTTTGGACTCAAGGATTATATTCTGGTTATAAGAATAATGTGATATATATATATGAATTGTACTGCAGTACTTCTTGATTTCAGTAAGGTTTTAATATTATTAAGGTAATCATATTTTTTATGTGACAATAAGAGAAACTTTTCTTTGTTTGGGGAATCTGATGTTACAATTGATTTTGGAATTTAGAGACCTTTTAGAGAAAGTCTGGACGGAGGTATTTTGGATAAATATTAAGGTTGGAATGGATTAAGTTGAACCATGGATAGTATTGTTTAAGGTTAAAGAATTTCTGAAGATTATTTTTGGAATATTATAATACTATAGTTTTAGGAAAAAGGACAACCTGCAGGGTGGGGCATAACCCGTCGCGTCGGACAAAGCTGCGGGAATCGAACCCACAACCATAGTGCGACAAGCCTTTATTTCCTACCACTAGCCTATAGGAAGTCCCTGGTTATTACAAAATTGATTTACTAATCTAAATGGTATGTGTTAACATTTTGAACCTTATACAATTAGGATAAATAGAATATTTTTGAGTTCCGTTACCATTTGGAGTAAAAGATGGGTTTGTGGTAAAAATTTATTAACGAATAAAAGTATACATAACAAGCATGTATATTCCCTTACGTACTTAGTAAATCTCCTAAATAAATTCCTCAACATTATAAAAGGTAACTTAAAACAAAAATGTTGTCAGTTAACTTTTCCAACTGGGGATTCAATGACCATTTAACCAATCACAAGTTTGTGATTTTCTTGTGGTTAAACATTCTCCTAATCCTGTTTTCTACAACTCTCTATCATACCTTGATGGTTTGTTTCTCCTCCATATCCATATTTTCATATAATCCTAGAATGGGCTATATCGGGTGACCTTTGTACTTATCCTGCTTTCTTTTAATGTTATATATTTATTAACCTTATTTCCGATGTGGGTTTTCCTCAAAGGTATTTTCTCTTTTCAACCTTTTATTTTCAAAGAAAAATTTCAAATTGTGAGGATGGAATTTATTGAAGGAGGGGAGAGTGTAACACCCCGATCTTCCACGATACGCCTCTCTTTCAATAATGCAATAGCTTGCATTGTACGCAATTTCGAGTTCTAAAACACCGCGACTAATCAAAGTAGCCGTTATGAATAGTAATAACCACTTTTTAAAAATATAGAAATTTTATATTTCAAAATGGACTTCATTTTTGTATTCTTAATATCGAAATTAGCCTACGTTGAATTTTTGGTATTTTTCTGAAAACTTCTAATTTTTATGAATAGTGAAAAATACTTTAAAACAACTTTTTTAATCAAAATAATTTATTGTGATAAATTATACTATTTAGTGGTTTTAAGGTATAATTAGAATATATTTTTACCATTTTATCCAATGGTGGGAATTAGAATTAATTTAACTTTGAAATTTGACATAAACAATTGCCAATCTTTTGATATAAATTGTTTCTTAAAAACACGCTATTTGTCATAACAGCGGGAATTAATTATAAAATTAATTAATGAAACATATATGTTTGGAATTTTGTAAAATAGACATCATTTTTGAATTCGGAATATCAATTATAGCTTAGGGTGAAATTTTGGCCTTGTTCTGAAAAACTTCAATTTTTGATGAATAGTGAAACCACTAAGTGGTAGTTAAATAACTGATTTTTCGTTTAAATGAAATATTACCACTTCTGTGATTTGATTTTCAAAAATCCGACATACATTATTGTCATTAAGAAATAAATGTGGTTCAATGAGATTAAAATAATTTTTTGGTGAATAGTAACTTTTAAGTTCTTAATCGCGATTAGAGGTAATTAGTGTAGTTTAAGGTACAAATAATGTTTTAATAATATGAGATGAGCATGACAGTTGTCCTACTACTATTGGATGAGTCATGGCCGACCAAGACAACCCATGGGTCAACTGGGGGACCCATGGATCCACTTTAGTTGGAAAATGACATTAATATATATTTATTTAATGTTAAAATTAAATTGACACAAACATGAGTTGTTTTACTAAAACAGTTTTTAAGTGGGGTTACACAGATCCAAATATTGACTATAAATATTCATTAGAAAGATAAAAATATTTCCTACATCATAGTATTTTTTTTTTAATTTTTAGACATTAAATAAATTAAATTATTTATGACATCATTATGATGCAGCGATGACCTCATTATTTAACGATTTAAATAAAATGAGAAGATAATGAAAAATCCAAGGCTTACACTTGTCCAAAGCCTATGGGATGAGGATATTTCGAATCCTTATCACCTTATCCACGAATTATATAAGTGTGGGACCTTTAGAATCCGAAAAGCATTGTATAATAATGTAACATTTCAATCTTTCCAAAAGAGCCCCTCCTCTCCTCTTATAAAGGCCCCCACCTCTCCCACCTTATTCACACCTTCAAGCCATTTGGCTCGGCCAACATCTGCCCAAATACTCTCCCAACTTCCCTCCCTTACTCCTAGACGCCTCAATTTGGGCAGAACTCTTCTCAAGGAAGCCTTTGGCTCAAATCAAAAAGAGTTACCCGATTTTGAGGTAATGTCTTTTCTAATGTTGTTTTGTTTTATTTTTCTTCTCCAACCCCCTAAACTCTTTTTATTCATTTCTTTTGTAACAACACCAGTATACTCAATATACTACGATGTTTTTATAATAAGTATTCGAGCTACACTTACACACACCTACATCTAATGGTTAAAGAACATACAGTTTCTGTGGATGGCGAATTTCTGTCTCACGAAACGATGATTGTTCAACACTCATATAACACCTTCAAAGGTGGCCATTAAGATGTCACTATTTTTATATATGATATATAATATGTTCATTTTTTACTTATTCTTCTGTATTTCTCATTTATGGCATACTTTATGATTTCCATTACGGGTAAAACGCGATAATTTCATTTTAGGAAGTGCGGACTACCGCCCCCTCAAAGTGATTTGAATCGTTAATGCCATATGTGGGATGTATAAAGGATGTAGTAAATGGTATTATACACTATATTATACTGTAATTATATTATACATTTATATCATTATGATTTAGTTCCATTAAATATGAAATTGAAATGAAATTTGCGTTCATGCGTACGTACGGCTTACCGTCTCCATGAACGGTGCATTTCATTTCTTACCTCTAAATGTTACGCAATATTATAAATGAATGTATATACTGGATATGTAAGATATATATGACATCTAAATCATGAATATAATTATGGATATAATGGATATTCTACAACATGAACAACTTGTAATTATAAGAAGTTTATTGTTGACTCAAGTACCAAAGATCGACAAAACGACCGTTATTAACTTAAATAATTACATAATGTTCATAACATTGTAATAAGTGATATAAAAAGGATAATTAAATTGAAAATGGTTCTTAATAAGGTAGATATTAAATCTAGTTTATTATTCAGGAGGTTAAATAACGGTTGAGTCAAGTCGGACACAAGGTAAGGGAACTTCTTAACCCAATTTCTATTCTTTGGGTTAATCTCCTACTTTCAAATTATGTCATGATATTTTTATGTCCTATATTGTATTTGTACATTATTTATGTGTAGTTATAGTGAATACACATTATTGATGTACTTTATTTAATAAAAAATGATCTTTTTAAGGACTTCGTCTCAATCTCCTTTCATTGAGGCATATTTGGTTTTATACACAACTTTCTTTTATACGGTGTATAAAACCCTTTGACTTTTACATTTATTCAAAAGGAATCTTTTTCATACGAAGTGTTTTACTAAACGAAAAAGAGGGAATGTTTTTCTATCCGTACATATGCGGCGACAATGCCTTCTCCACCGCCGTGACCATTATTTGAGTTCCGGCTTCCTCTACAAGCCATCATTTTTTTTAATGAAAAATAAATACAAAGTTTTAACTTTCTTTTATTTTGGTATTGAAAATGGTTTTGAAATCATTTTTATTATATCAATGTGTTGTATTGATATCTTGTGATTGAAATGTGGAAATGTTATGTTTCCTTTATGCATGTTTTATGTGATACGATTATGTTATGGTTTATGATATGTTTAAACCTATTCATATGTGGAATGTATTGGACTTAATAAGTGACGGGTGGAGCCCGCTATAGCTCCTCGATGCATCGGTAGGTCTCATGAGACAACTAGACGTGGAATTGGCCGATGCCCTTTCCCAATTTGATTTATGGTTTTGGCCGAGTCCTTAATCATTTTAGATGTCTTGGCCGAGGCCTTGACGAAATGTTTCAGAATGTCTATCATTATACATTCCCTCATTATGAAAGTGGTTATTGATATTTCATGTGATTATTCGTCTAGTAGAATATCCATGTGAGTAAGTAAGTGGCATTATTTGATTTTACTTTTTCCATAATATGCTGATGTTCAAGTTTAATAAGGCTTTTGTTTAGTCATACATTGCCTTAATTGTTAGTTTTTATTTATGAAAGCTTCCACATTATTGTTATCTTTACTGAGCATCTGAGCTCACCCCTTTCAATGTTTTAATATTTTCCAGGATGTGAAAAGTATTTTATGAATGACCTGCAGGGATAGTTAGAAGAGGATATGAGTGTGGACTATGAAGACTTTGTTATTAGTTTTTCACTTTATGATGAAATGTAAGACTTATGAATGTATCTATTGTTTCCAAGGCTACTAAACTAATCGGTCTTTCGAGACTTGATCTTTTGTGATCATGCCAATGTTACGAAGTAATGCACCGACTCTGGGTAGCTGGGGTCGGGGCGTTACAGTAATTATGAGGAAAAACTTCAGGTTTAAAACACATTCCTCATAATTTTTTTATAATCTATTTTAGACTTATATAAAAACGCATTCTGATAAGAATACCATTTTTCTTATAAAAATCATTTTTAAAAAAATATCATTTTTATTATATATATATTTACAATTTAAATTACCCAATAGATAAAGATATTTTTTGACATAAAGACACATGAGATTTTTCAAATTAAGACAAAATAAAAAGATCAAATGGTAGTGGAAAAATCACGGTTTCCTTGCATATTAATATTAGTATAATCCTTTTTTCATTTTTCAAAATGTTCCTTACAAAACATGTAAATATATTTTCCCCCAAAAAAATTGATTAAATTAGAAATATAAATTAAATTTACTTTATAATACTTTTTATTTATAAATATGAAAAAATAAAATGAATATTTATAAAGAGGAAAATATTTTAAAATTAAATCCTTAAACATTCAGAGTGTCCCATACCAATTTAATCATTTAAATCATCAGAATCATAAAAGAATAATGATTAAAAAATATATAAATTACATAAGAATAATTAAATTCATCATATTATATTTCAAATTGGTCGTATGTACTCCTCAAAAATATGTGTGTGTATAACATCAAAACATTCCTCAACGAATGGAGACTGAGACACAATCCCTTACTTTGAGTCTACTTTTCACATGATTTATTATATTCTAGAATAAAAAAATAATTTTAATTATTTAGTTTATTATGAAACTTGTTCACATTTTTAATTAATTATGTTTCTATTATTAACATATTTTATACAACTACTTATACAATTAAGTCAATCTTGGATTTTTTGACCCAATTTTGTTTATGTGTCAGAACCATTATAGATGGTTAACTAAGGTCAAGGACGTCATTATATACACATCTAAATAATTATATTTATGAAATGAATATAATATTTATAAATAAATTATTCTTTTAAAACCCATCATAAAACATGGTTATGAAAATGAACCTACATTAAACTCATTGAGATTTTATGTTGTACATATGGATATGTAACATTCCAATTTTTTAATAATCATTATGGATAGGATGTAAGTAAAAATTAACATTAAAGAATAATATTTATATCATAAATAAAATATTAATTAATCATATTTACAAATATATAGAATTATTGTGATGTGGAAAAAATCACATCACTTTTACGAGGCCATAGTCAACATGTCCATGAACGACGTTATCGCATTATGAGTGTGTGGAAAGGTAATATAGAAAACAATATATTATATTTATAGAAATTATATTATCTCATTTATATCATATACATATATATGTTATTTATCTCAAATAAATTATTTATAACCATCCATAATAGATTCCATGTAAATTGTGAACACATTACATCGCTTTGAGGAGGTAATAGTCCACACATCCATGAATGATGTTTTCAAAATAAAAAGAGAGAAATTATAAAGTTATCTATTATATAATAATTAATTAATCATAATAACATTTAAAATATCATTTATTTCATTAAAATACAGTATCTCCATTGTAATTAAAATCCATGAGAGGTGGTAATGGAAATGTGAACGACATCGTTTTAAAAGGCGGTAGTCCGCAGTGCACAAGATTGGTAATTTTGATTCCAATTTTATGGATGTGTGTGTAGGTGTAGGTATAAAAATTACCCTAACAATTATAATTATATTAATAGTTGCAGTATTAATTATATAAGAATATAATAAGAATAATTTAAGTGGTGGGGAAATAAATAAAACAAAAATGGACGTTGAGGAATGTTACCTCTTCTCCTGGTAACTTCTTTTGTTTTGAATCATAGGACATACTTGGAGGGGTTGTGAAATTCTTCTAAATACAAAATGTTACAAATTATCGGGTGGTCTCCCATACCTGTAATGATTCTAAAATAATAAAAACGGTGTAAAAGGGGATTATGGTCTATAAACACTCACACCACATAAATATAAAATCATTTTTATCATTTGTTCTTTAGCCTTTTTGTTTCTTTATTTTTTTCATTTTGTATTATCATTTACATAGCTAGTTTTCTGACCTATGAAACTAATCCAATAATATTAGATTAAATTGATAATAATTAAAAAAAATTAGATCTAAGGATTATAAAACATTACATATATTTAATAAAATATAAATCCCATATATGTTGGAAATTAATTTTAACTAAAATGTATTTATCTATCAAAATTTCTGATTTAACCCTAATTGTGATAACAACATTTTTACTATTTAAGGGTAAATATGTTTATCATAAATGATATATTGTACCATTAATGGAACATATTTAATATTTAATTACAATTAAAAATCACATTGAAAAAGATAATATTTTTATAAATTTTAAATTATTTAATACAATATATTTCAATTTATTTGATTATTAAAAAAATAATCCATTAGTTGGAATTTCATATATATTTAATATAATTATATAATCTCTAAAAATAAATTTTTTATTTTTATTAGAAAAGTAACTGATTAATATTAGAAAATAAAATTTGTAATCCAAAATTATATTGCTTCTTCCATACTTAAAAAGGATACAAGTTTTAATGAAAAGGAAATTTCCTTACTGTCTTTTTCCTTTATCTTATTATATAAGTCACATTCAAGGATTGATATCCCAATAAATGTTAAAAATTCAAGAACATGTTTTTGGGGATTAAAATATGCATATCAAAACTTTGTTGATAAATTTTTGGGTCTTTTATACAGCACATATTCTATTATTAGTAAATAATTAATCTTAATATTACCTAAATCACTAGAATTAATTAAAACTATTTTTAGTAATCATTTAATAAAAACAACTAATTGGATATTATTAGACCAAAAGGTTCATAATTATTTAAAATACTAATATGAATTTTCCCAATTCATTTCAATGATGTGTTTAAAATTATTTTTTGAGTAATCCTTCAGAACTTTTATATAATGGAGTTTTAATGAGAAATATTCCAAACATTTATGTGTTTTATATCAAATATTAATTTGAAATAGAATCTATTATCCTGAATTGTATTAATTATTGAAAAAATTATCTAAATTTACTTTAAATATATTTTAAAAAGTTGTCTTCAACAAATTTAGATGAAAAAGTAGTTTGCAATTAAAATATAGTGCTATTCCCAATTCATAAAAAATGAAACATCTTAGAAAAATACAAGAAAATCACCCAATGAAAATGTTGAAATTATTATTTCAAAAAATATATTAATTTTTTAATATAAAAATAAATGTGTAAAAATTTCTTTTTGATTTATGTATTCCATTAAAATGTGGAATAACATTAATATTAAATAATAATGTTGATGATATATTTTTGTTCGTGAAGACTTAACCTTGTGTGTAAAATACATTATCATATAAACTCAATGTCACATGCAATTCAAGATAAACATGTTGTTTCCTATAACCCAATATAAAATTTTGATTATAGATAACAAAATATATTATATAATTAAATTAAAATTTAATGAATATATTTCATAAAATAACATGATGTTACATCCTACCACCTAAAAACTACACCATCATAATTTGAACTCTAGATTGGTTAAAAATGGTTGGACATTTGAAGATAACAATTTATAATAATACTTATTAATAATTTTTGGTAATTATTTTATTCATTATGAAAATACTAAAATATAAATACTAGATATTTGTATGAATGAACAATTTCAAACTCTTATAATTCCTAGAAATATGATGAATAACATTAAAAATAACCCTAATCATGAGAGTTAATATACAACGTAATTGTTATATATACCTTAAAACTCATTTATGAATGTAATAGAATATTTATCCTTAAACTAATGTCTTACATAAAAAAACCTACTCGAAATCTCACAAAAATTATTTAATAACATTATTATCACATCACCAAAAAACATAAATGGAGTGTCTAAAAAATTGATCTTATGGGTATACATGAAAATTAATGAGATCACATGAGATTCCATCACATCACCAAATAGACCAAAATCATCTGCAGTATAGGAAAGAGATTTTCCCATATCAATTTATTTTCAATATTGATGATTTCATCCTTACGTTTGTATCTCTGGAAACTTGTTTGTGTAATTTACCGACTAATTGTGACTAAAACACCTCACTGTTTACTGGATGTTTGTTATCTCAAACCAGGGTTGTTTGGAACTCTTATCATTGTAGTCAGAAACCTTGTGACCATGCATACAACACTAGTAAGACTTTCTATATCCTAACATAAATTCATCAATTATTATTTTACCACACTTCAAACAATTTTTAGGCTTACCCTCAGAAATATTAGTTTGTTTCCTCTCCATTTACATCCACAATGATATTTTTTACTCTTTTCATCTCAGGTAACATAAGTGTTAAAAAACTCCATTTCATATTTCTCTTCATAAAAAACAACTTTATCATAACTTTTATATTCCCGAAGTCTAATAATCATTATATAATCTTCTTCAATCATGAGTAAAATTTATTAATTTTACTATCAACGTCTTAAATAAAATGAAGGTAGTACATGAAAAATCTTATGAAGTTTTCTTTATAAGTGGTCACTGAATTGTTATCATTATAATTTAATTCCGTGAATTTTTTCTCTACAATAAAATGAAAAACAATAGGTAATTATTTTTCATGGAAAATACCCTTGTTTGTTTCACATTCCTTGCCATCATGATCAAATTTTGTCTTTTCTATTCTCAACCAATAACCAGTATAAATAAAATTAACATTCAAAATAATAAATGGAAATGACTACTATTTGAAATTCTAAACATCCTATATCCTCAAATATCTTCTCTATTTTATTGATGCATCCTTATGATACCGTTCCATCAGATTATTAGTGAATAATAGGAGATGTTGTCTCATAAAATATTCCATTATAGACACATTCCGTTTTGGTATATCGGGTTCCTCTCTATCATGGATATCAACACCATTTATCTCTTATATCAACTGATCTATCACTAAAATAAACAATTCTATTCTAATTCCAACCCCTTCATAATTCTTTGATGGAATAAACATTTCTCTCAGTTCATTCAAACTAAAAATTTCATGTTTCCTCTATATAAGACCATATTGAATAGACATAGTTTATATGATGATACATGGAAATAAAATAATAAAAAATTATTTCAAATTAACCATAATGTACAATTTTCTTATGGAATTCTATTAAATTAATTATAACCTCTAAATCTATCAAAATATCTCATTTTATACCAACTATAAGGACCTAGAATTAAATAATACATAAAATTCAATTGAGTAAAAAAAATTTCATTATCTCACATTGAGTAACTTTAATGTTTTATATTTTTATTGAGTTGGGCTATATATCATACATTCCAAAACCATAAAATACAACGTGGACACTTCTAATCAGTATCAATTTTTCACATTATATAAAAAGTAAAAATAAATCATGAGTTATTTTTATATAACATCTATATGAATTTACAATTCAGGTTTTCCTTTCCCTTACCCATCCATAAACATTATTCAAACATTTTTAAAAACTATGACTATCAGAAATAGTTTGTAGTGGATATAAAAATAAAATAAATTGTATGTTTATTTAAAAAAATATTCATAAAATTTTTAGTGTTACCTTCAATGTTCATTAAGAATATGGAATAAAAAACTTTCGCATAAAAAACATTTTTCTAAAATAAAATAATTGAAAGTCACAACACATAATTAAAACTAATTTAGGGGACTTAGGGAGTCATATTCATTCAACCCTTTCAAAATAATTTTAAAGTGTATATACTTATGAAAAAATTCCTAATATTTCACTCTTACAAATGGAATAACAATCAGTCTACTTCAATACCCAATTCATTAGAGACCAATCACATATGCAACTGTCATTTGAGCTATAACGGGCTTACCTAGTGTAATCTGGGCCTCCATATGAATAAGATGTAACAAGATCATTGTCTGATATATGGGGCACCCCATGTATAAGCTATAACGTGATCACGTAATGATATATGGGACACTAAATCATTTAATTATCAAGTTAACATTCATAAATAAAACACATTATTCATAAAACTATTTGAAATATTATTTTAATCTAATATAAAAACAATTTCATATAAAAATACAATTCTTGTTTTGTACCCAATTTTCATAACAAAATAATTTTTTATTTTGTAAAAAAAATTTATATAACAAAATTCCTAAAAGATAAATAAGGGTTTTTATTTATAGAATATTGAAATATTTCAATATAATCCGAAATTATTTTTTAAAAATATACTCTAGAAGATAAAAATAGACATAAATTTTATTTTTAATCCTTTTATTTAAATAATAATATAAAATATAACAAATAACATTTGCATAATTGAATATATTTTGAAATTAAATATTTAAGGATTCCAATTTTCCCATTCCACTTTGAACATTTAAACCATAATCCCGTTGAAATAATAAAATTTATCCAAAAAAATAAATAACATGATAAAATTTTAATTCATTATAATCAATGTTAACGAGGATGTATATACACATCATGAAAGAATGTGGTTGTCTAACTTCAAAATATGCCTTAATTAATTGAACCAACCATAAGGGCCAGCCCATCACAAGTCCAGAGTGGCATTCCCGATCCTCCCAGGATGGGGACAATCACTATGGGAATAATTAGAGTACACAAGGGAACCGTTTTTCCAAAATATGAACAATCAATCAAATAGTGGAATGAATTGGACCTCCCAAAATACAGTTATATAAAAACCGAACTGAACATACTCTGTAAAAGAAAAATAAAGTACAATTTAACCAAAAACTCATATAACCAAACTCGATAACCAACTAAATCCATGTGACCCTTATGGTCACTCTCCAACATAATGATCACACATCAGCCAAGGCGATTGAACTCAAGCAGAAACCAGCACAAGGGATAAAAATAGAAGAAAACTATAGGCGTGAGTATTAAAACTCAGAATGATAGCCCGATATTCTATTCCCAGTGAACGACCTTTAAAATATAAGTAACATCAATTTCAAGTTTTAAATACAAGATATAATGGTATTTTTTCCAGAATAGTCCTCATGCAATATAAAAAAATTACCAGACAATAACTTTCATGTTTTATAAACTTGAATGCAAGTAACAATTTTCAAAAAGGTTCTACATTAAAATGAAAATAGTTTTCAAGAGTTCTACTTTAAATAATGTACATTTTAAAATAAACCACACACACTACTGAATTTACCAACCAAACACATTATATGATGACAGTGTGTAATAAATAGAAAATGACCCCAAGTCACGGGAACACCCCTAGTCATTAGTTAGTTATGAGCCCCATGTACCATGTATATCGGTGAATGTAACCTTAATATATATATGTTCTCATGCACACGAGACACTAGTGGGTAGAATAACCATCACCTAGTGGTCCCCCAACAACATCATCATCATAGTTTAGTAAGTGTTTTCCTTGTCAATCTTACTACGTGAAACATGGGCCAAACCCCATGGAATCACTAGCATACTAGTACACACCCGCCCACCTAGATACCCGAGATTCCCTTTTGTTCTCAATCAAGTTAAAAATATAATCAAATACAATTTTTACATCAAAATTTAATTATCAAACCCTAAACACACAAACAACCCACAAACATGCTTCACATTACATTCATGAATCAATAATACACTAAAAAGATTCGTAAAACCACTTCAAGTAGTATAATGATGCCTTTCACATAAAAGCCATTCAAAAATGCTCTTTTAAGGCCAAAAAACCAAAAATAACATAAAAAACCACATTTGGAAGCCCTAAAGACAATTAATAAATCATTTTTACGAACTATAAAATTGTCCCAAGATATGGAACATGAAATATACATGTAAACCATTTTTATTAAAAAAATGCCAAACAAGCATTAATGCCTTTCCAAAATCTATCATTTGAAAAAGTTACGAATTTAATTTTTTGTAAGGAGGTGTATACAAAACTATTACTTCCAAAAAACTAATTCTTAAATCCCATAAAACATTTAGGTTATGCATTTAAAACACAACCATTTTCATAAGGATGGGTAACTATCCATTTTTCGACAACTCGGGACAAAACAAGTTGTAAACCAATTGTAAAACCAAATAAAAATTGGAAAGCCATAAAAGGACGCAAAAATTTTATTTATCATTATTCCAATTCATTAATAAATCCAAAATAATAATAATTTTTAATTGAAATTAAACACATAAAATCCAACTTGAAAATTTACCGAATACATGACATGTCCTTTAAAACAAAAAAAATTATTTTTTGAACTTGAAAATGAATAAAGAACCAATTTAATGCAATATTTTATACAAAATATTTCAACATATTAAAAATACCACAAACTAGGTTCTAAACCTCACAAAATAATTTCTAAAGATATTGGAAGATTTAAAAAAACACTTGGTGTGCAATATTATGGCAAAAAACCTTGCCTTTTACAAAACAAGGATTAAAAAACCATTTTTCACACCAAAAAAAATATTAAAATTATGAAAAATGATAATAAACATATATATAAGATGCATAAAATAATAAAATGAAGAATCATTAAAGATAAATGCATGTTCAAGGGAAATCCTACCTCAAATCCTTGGTGTAATGGAAAGGCACACCCAATATCACCATCCGAGGGTTTAAAAAACCTATACTTAGTATCACCAGACCCAAAGGAACAAAAATCCAATAAAAATAATAGGATAGAATAACCCTAGGTTGATAATGACTACTGGAAATTATAAAACCATGAAATAATGAAGGAAGGAAAAATAGGGAGGAGAATGGAGAAGGAATCTCGCATTTTCATCTAGAAAACTCTTCGTCTACCATTAGACCTGCACCTTTAGAGAAAAGGGAATGGATTGAATCTTCATTGATATTCTCATAAGGTCTTCATGAACTAGAGAATGACTATTTGTTGGAATATAAGAATAATGGAATTATTTATGGATGAAATAGTTTACATTTGTGATTCTGGACGATTTGAGTGACATTGAAATGTATTCCCTAATACGTGACTCATTTGACCACTAAAGTTTAAAAAATAGATAATGGGGGAAAGGATAAGGGTATTGGATTCGTGTGGGAGGTATAATGACCGAAACATACTAAAAATTTATATATATTACAAGAAATAATTTATTTTTTTTAAAACTGGTAAAGGGCCCATGGGCTAGCCCATTACCTAAATAAGTAACCAGAAATCACCATGATTATGGAATTTTAAGGGGTCCCATAAGATATTGTGGTTTGAATTTTTCAGTGGAGAAAATATATGAAGTCGAATGAATGAAAAATTAAGAAAAACAAAGGATTTATAAAAGAAATGCATTTTTTTAAACATGAAATGGGCTCACAGTTGGCCGAAATCCTCAAGTAACCACCATTTCTCCAAAAAATACTAAACAGCGATGGGGAACCTAAATTAGTGTGATTAGACATATATGGAAGTTAAAAACTCAAAATTAAACTCACCCAAAAACCTAGAAATGTATCAGGACTTCCAATAAACTAGTTCAGAACCAAGACATTAAAAGGAAAAAAATAGGTGTGACAATTCCCCCACCATTAAAGATTTATGCCCCTAAAAAGCAATCGTGCTTTTCAACTAATAGAACAACACCTATAGTTTACATATAAAAATAATGCTACCTCTGAATATAAGGAATTATAATTCACCATTAATTTAACTTAATACACTTTCCCAAAAAAACCCCAACTCACATCCACTTCCGGAAAATCATCAGAAAGATAAATCCACTACCTCCACAACCAAGCCAAGAACTATATATGTTGGGCCTTATCCCAATGAACCCAAAAATCACCCCAAACCATCGTTCACTAAAAAAACTAAATATTCTAGTCGATTATGGAATAGACGCCCCACCATTAAGACACAAAAATTACATGAAAAGTTATTAAGTGGAAACAAATCAATGAGACATGTGGTGGGACTACCCACCATTAGAACCCAACATGAAATGAACAAACAAGAATTAAAAATTAACATTAATTAGGAATAACTTTTACAGGACCAAAAAACTCTCCCACAATAACCTACCAATCCATGTTAATAGGGTTAAAACATGAACATTTAAACCACCCACTCCCGAACGGAGGTGACAAGAATCGAGCTACCACTTTCTGCACAAATTCGGACCCCCACCACTCAAGGAGGGGAGGGAATGGGACCCAATAATTAGGACACTAAAATCACCAAAGAAACAATAGAACTACCCAACACTATCCACCTACGAATAGGTAACACCAAGACCACGCCCTATTTTCATAGGTGATCCACACATGGGTATTTATTGAAAACCCACATCCATGATATTATCATCATTGACACTGTGTGAGGGGTAAGTCCACCACACATGCTGAAAAAAATAGAAATTCAAATAAATAAGGAACCTAAATAGAGAAATTAAAACCACCTTACAATAATGGTGGAGGTAGGAGGCTGTTCAATCTCCTCACACCTCTGGTGATTTCCGGACCGCGTGAAAAACATCACTCTGAGGCCTGTGGCTGGAGCCCTAATTCATGAAGCATCTACGGCCCCACAGTCAGGGTGCTAAGGATCACACTAATAAAAAAACTAACATTCTCAAAAAAAATACCTGCATCTAAATCGGACCTCTTAGATACATATAAATTTTTTTCTCACTCTAAACAAGGGAAAAAATGGACAAGGAACACAGTTAAACACATCAACATCATTGAACAAAACAGCTATGTCCAAAAGAATTATCACAACCTGGAAACATTTTAAATCGATCTAAAAAAGATCTATAATCCAAAAATCATTATGAGGCATCAATAGAAGAGGTGGATTTAACATTTTAAATGATTTTTTAGGTTGATAAATTGGATATATTACCAACGTAAAACTATTACTGGCCACATCACAACATCAAACACATCTTTAGAAACCCAATGAACATTACTCCAAAACTGAGCCACCAACAAGATCTCCTCTCCTGACAGAACAAGAGTATTCCATATAGATCACAAAGAAGCTTACTGAATAAAAAATCTTTTAATACATATAAAAAAATATCCACATAACTATTGGTTTATAATCAAAGGCCATAATTTTTCAGCTCAAATAAATTTTGAAAAACAAACTAACTTGGTGGGTTTCCACATTCATAGTGATGTTTCATCAAGTCTCACCCAAATGCACATTTCCATGCCACCCTAGGCACCCAAAAATCATTACATATAGTCCATCCTTCATGATATCAATAAAACCATGCATGTGAGCACCCATGAAAACACCAAAGGCTAAAATAAAAAAACATCATTCCAAAAACATGTACTTTTAAATGGAACACCAACCACCATGTCAAAAACCCTTTTCATATTTCACAAAACAAAACACACTTCATAAACAACCATATTCTTAAAAACATACCCCTTTTCATTTTTAATTACATTAAAAAAAACCATCCTACCCTAAAAAACCTCTTCCCATTTTCTAAAATTCAGAAAGGTATCTTTTCATAATTTGATGGTTATTGAGACCAATAACATTTCAATGAAAACACCAACCACTCAAAACCAATTGCCAAAACCAATTCATCACATTCAAACACATTTCAACACACCAAAACACCCTATTTAAAACAAGGATTCAAAATCATCATAAAATGATTCACACATTCAAAACATTTTATTCCAACTAACCACAATGTTAGATTATGAATAATCAAATCTCGTTAAATCATTTCCACTTCTTCTTTTTTTTCAAAAAAACACAACCGTCCAAAACCATTATTATATTTAATTTTTGAAGACCCATTTTTACACTTTTAGAAATCCATTACTTCTTTTTAAAACACATTTTTTAAATTCTCATATATGTATTTTCAAATAAAAAATTCAGAAATCAAGAAAGGTGCAAGAACCCCATAGAAGGGAACGTGTGTATGTTGGTGACATGACCATGTGATTTGCGGCCATATGTCAAACACCATACCAACACAAGGACAATTATTATAACCAATCCGCAGCTCCCCATGGAATTCCAGTCTTTGAGAGATCACATAGAATATTATTTAGACTCCCCTGTTCATATCCCAACACTAAACAATCAACAAGAACAAAAGACACTAATAAAACCAGACTTCCTAAGGAAACTCGAGGATCCAAGTGAGAAAGAGTTCATGACACTCTTCCCACACTTACCCCTCAATTACAAAAAATCTTACTCCATATACTATGACATCCCCCCAAAGAACAAGGACGCTCTAAAAAAGGTTTGCTAAGAGCCAACCCCCTCTAATACCATTTTGTCACGAACTGGCCCGAGTCGACCCTTAAACAGTCAGAAGGGCCAGCCCATGACTAGTCCTCAGAGGGCTTCAAGTTCCTCCTGGGATGGTGACAAGCACCATGGGCATCATTAGAGATCACAAGGGAATTATTACACCCATATATGAACAATCAATCAAGATGTGGAAAGAAATGGACTGCACAAAATACATTTATATAAAAACTAAACTGAACATTATTGGTACAAGAAAATGATAGTAAATAAATACCAAAAACTCATCTGACCAAAACCGATAACCAACTAACTTGATGTGACCCTTCTAGTCACTCTCCATAATAATGATCACACGTCGCCCAAGGCGATCGAACTCATGTTGAAACCTCCACAAGGGATAAAAATCTCAATAGGTTATCCAGATATTCTATTCCCAATGAACATAATTTAAAATAAATGAAACATAAATTTCAAATTTTAAATACAAGATATAATGATATGTTTTCCTAATGGGGTCTTGTGTTATATTAAAAAAATCCCTACAAAAACATGCATGTTTTATAAACACGAATGTTAATAATAATTTTCAAAGATGTGCTACTTCAAAATGAAAATAGTTTTCAAGAGGGAAAATTTAATGATTTCACAAATTTAAATAAATCACACACACTACTGAATTTACCATCCAAACACACCATATTCTGATGGTGAGTAATAAATATCCAATGAGTGCAAGTCACTGTAACACCCCTAGGTACTAGTTAGTTGTGAGACCCATGTAACTCGTATCTCAGTGAAAGTAACCCTAATAAATATTCATTCTTGTGCACACAACCCACTAGTAGGGGGAATACTCATAAACTAGTTGTCCCAAACAACATAATATTCATATTTAAGTACATGTTGTCATTGTAAAACTTTCTACATGAAACAGAATCCAACCCCTATGGAATCAGTAGCATATTGGTACACGTCCCCCACCTAGACACCCATGATTCCATTTTGTGCTCAATCAGGTTAAACATATTATCAAATACACATTCCAAATAAAAATTTCATTACAAAACCATAAACTCACAAGCATCCCACAAACATGCTTCATATTTCCTTTATTAATTAATAAACCACTAAAAATTTTGGTAAAACAATTTCATGGAGTATAATGAGGCCTACCACGTAAAATCAATTAAAAAATGCTCTTTTAAGGCCAAAAACCCATGAATAACATAAAATATCATATTTGGAATCCCCAAAACCAATTAATAAATCATTTTAACAGACTATAAAATTTTCACAAAAGATAGAACATGAAATATACTTGGAAAACATTTTTACAAAAACAATAAATGCCAAAATGGGCATTTAAGCCTTTCTCAAATTTATCATTTGACCAAGGTATGAATTTAAATGTTATTTTGGTGGTGTATACATACCATTTACAGTATTAAAAAAAATTCATAAATCCCTTAAAGCATTAAGGTTACATGTTCAAATCCCTGCCATTTTCATAAGGATGTGAAATTGTCCATTTTACAACAACTCAGGCCAAAACATGTTGTAAAAAAAACTCATTTGTTTGTAAACCCAAATTCAAATTGTAAATCCATATAAGAAACCAAAAATAAAATTTTAAATTATTAAAATTTATTTATAAATCCAAAAAAAAATTAAATCGAACTGAACTCACAAAAGCCAACCAGGCAATTTACCGAATACATGACATGACCTTTATAACAAAACTATTTATTTTTCAAACTTTCCATGGAATAAAGCACCAATTGCATGAAATATTTTATACAAGATACTGAAACATATTCAATATACATCAAACTAGGTTCTAATCCTTAAAAAATATTTTTGAATGAGAGTGGAACATTTAAACAACCACTTGGTGTGTACTTCTATGACAAAAATAACATTACCTTTCACAAAAGAAGGAATAAAAAATCATTTTTCACACCATGAAAATTATTAAAATGCTGAAAATTAATAATAAACATATATATAAGATGAAAACAATAATAAAATGATGAATCTTAAAATATAAATGCATGTTAATGGGATATCCTACCTCAAATCCTTGGAGTAATGGAAACACACACCCAATATCACCATCCGAGGGTTTACAAACCCTTATCCCATGATGACCAGAACCAGACAAACAAAAAACCCATCAAAAATAATAGGATAAAAAAACCCTAGGTACATCAGTACTACTGAATATTTTAAATCTCAAAAATAATGAAAGGAGGAAGAAGAGGGACGACAAAGGAGAAGGAATCTCACTTTTTCAACTAGAAATATATTCGTCTTACATTAGATCTGTACCCTTATTGAAAATGTAATGGTTTGAAATGACTTGGAGAGTCTCCAAGGGTCATGAAGAATCATGGAAAGAATATTTTTGGGAAAAAAGTTCTAATGTAATGATTTATGGATGATAGAATTTACCTTCACAGTTATGGACGATTTTAGATACATTGACATGTTTTCCATAATTAGTGACTCATTTGAGCTCTAAAAAGGTAAAATTGATAATGGGGGTTAGGTTATGGGTATTATATTTTATCGGGAGGTAAAAAAATCATAAAATATCAAAAAATTACTTAGATATAAAAGAAAAAAATTATTTTTTAAAAACTAGAAATGGGCCCATGGGCTGGCCCATTACATAAATAAGTAACCCGAATTCACCATGGTTATAACTTATTAAGGGGTAAAAAAAATTTGTGATCTGAATATGTCATTGGAGGAAATTTATAAAATTTAATGGATGCCAAATGTAGAAGAAAATTATTTATTAAAGAAAAAAATTGGATTTTTAAAACAGAAAATGGGCTTACGGTTGGCCAAAATCATAAAGTAACGACCCTTTCTAAAAAAACTTATAAAAACAATGTGGAAACCAAATTAGGGTTATTATACATATATTAAATTTGAAAACTCAAAATTAATCACACCCAACACCCATTATAATGATCTTTATTTCCAATGAATCTAATCAAAACAACAACATTAAAAGAAAAAACAGGTGTGACAATTGTGGATAGATGGTATGTCACAAATCACATTATATAATTATCATTATATAATAAAAACCATATTATATAATAATCTATTATATATATATATATAATTCATTTGATGTGAAAGGAATCACATCATTTCGAGGAGTCGATCGTCAACAAAACAATGAACAACGTTATCACTTTTCATGTGCGTGAAAATGATATAAAGAAAATTATATATAACATTTATTTAAATATAATTACGTCATGAATATAATATAAAAAATATTTATATAATATATTTTTGGAAAACACCACTTTAATAAATTCTAATGTAATGTCTAAACTTATCACATCACTTTGGAGAGGTAGTAGTCTACAACTCCACAAATGATGTCATCCTTTTCTAAAAAAATGGTAATCATAAATGAATGAGTTATATATTCAATTAAAAAAATAACATTACAAAAATCATATATATAATTTATAAATATTATTTCCATCATATATAACATATTTCATAGGTGATAATGAAAATTTAAAGAGATCAATTCGCAAGGAGGTAGTTTTCTGAACACAGTAATTCTAACTTTGTGATGTTGTTGAGGGATGTCTGTGTAGGGGTAATATAAACCATTAACATAAAAACATATCAGTATATTGGGTACACTAAGGATATTATATAATCATGTAACAATAATATTTTAAGAGGTGTCTAAATAAATAAATCAAAAGTTCATGTTGATGAATGTTATATATTCTTTCGGTAACTCCATTTGGATTACACCAAAAGGGTTTCTAAGGGTGATTTTTCCAATGTTAGGAATAAGGTATGATTTTATGTATGATTTTTTTATTATTTTGGGAATTATTTTGATGAATCCAAATTCATTATATTTTTTATGAAGTGGGGAGGATTAATACTTTTTTATAGTGGAGGGGGAGTGACATTCTTGTAAATATAAAAATCAGAACATTAATGAGAGGTATCCCTAACATAATGTTCTAAAAAAATAGTTTTTTAAATTTGATTTCTGTTCAATAATAACTCACACCACAAAAAAAATAAATGCATTTTCATCATTTTTCCCGTAGTATTTATGTTTCTTCATTTTTTTCATTTTGGTATTTCATTTTTGTAGAATTTTTTTAACCTATGTAATTCATCTATTTAGAATAAATTAAAAATTTGAATTATTGAAAAATTTGAAACTAATGATTCTGAATAATTGAATCAAATTTATAAATTATAAAACCCATTGGATTTGAAAATTTATTTTAATAGAAACACATGTAACACGCAAAAACACTCATTTGCCCATAATTACGCCAATAATGTTTTCACTATTTATGGGTCAATATAAAATTTATAAATTATAAATTTTCCCATTAATAGAAAATAATTTATATTTAATAACACATATAATTATCATGGATGAATATAATATTTTTAGAAATTTAAAATTATTTAATAAAATATCATTTTTTAATAATTACATAAATAATCCATATATTGGCGTTTCGTAAGCATTTAATTTATTATATCATCCCTAAAATTCAAATATTTATTATTATGATAACACTAATTAATTTATGTTGAAAACTAATATTTTTAACAAAGCCCATTTAAATTCTTCCCTAATATAATTCTTTATATGTGTAAAAGGAAATAGAGGTTCAATTTTGTGTTGGTTTCCTTAAATTACGTTTTATATATGTGGATTTAATGGAAAAATATTGCAATAAATAATAGAAAAATATTATAATGTTTTGAGGGATGAAATGTGTCCATAAAATTGGAGATTTACTTGTTTTCGTTCATTTATAAACCTTATATTTTACGTTTTATCAGCATGTAAGCTTGATCATACATTAATCACTATAAATAATTATAATTTTTTTAACAAATAATTTCATGCAAGAAATTATGTTTCAATTATGAAAATAAATTTTTTACAAATTAAATAAATATACATATATATATATACATATATATATATATATATATTTTTAAAAATTTGATTTTTAAATGTTGATAAAATTAATTAAAAATAATTCCGATTGATATTGTTGTACTGTAAGCTTGTAAGGATAAATGTTAAGAAGATTCACATGTTTTTATATCAAATTTTATGTGTTGATAAACGCAATGACATGAATTTGATTTTTATATTTATAATTTAAATTATTATACATTAAAAACAACTTAAAATATAATTTTATTATACATATAAATTATGAGAAAAATCAGTTTTCAATTGAAATGCTGTGTTTTTCAATATTCATTAGAAATTAAATATTCATAGAACAATACCAATGAATTGCACAAATTAAATTTTTTATTATTTCTAATGACCCGGAATTTTCGTGGAAATATTTTTCTTAAATACATGGGATTTTTACGTGTCCGTGAAAACTAACAGCGCGTGATTCCGAGGCCCGGTGAGCCCGGAATCAATTTCTGATGTTTTGTTCGGGTACATTTAGTAAACATACAAGCAGGATTTTATAACTTTTGAACCGGTTCTTGGAACTGAAATCTGAGAACACCGTTGAACTCGCAGCGCTGATATCCACTTATGAGGACTTTCATCTCAGTGACAGATGGTCGGGAATGAAACTTAGTTTTTGGGTTTTATGTGGAAATAATAAAATAAATTAACTGTCTATCTTAATTTATTTTTATTGGTTATATCCACCATGTAGAAGTTGGGGTGAGGACCACCAGACCATAATATCCCATGAGGGGTTATGGTGGTGGGGCCCACCTGAACATAACTTCCTATTTAATTAAATTGATGGGGACCACCTGAGTTGGATATCTCTAGAACTCTCATCATTAATGATGGGGAGGCTCTTGATCTACTCTACACTTAATGTTGACAACCCACCCAATTTAATTATTTAAGCTACATCAATTAATTAAATGCCTCATTTTGAATTTATCCCAACAAACATAATAGACCACTTAATCTATTATTTCGGAGGGGGTGGCTACTCATTTTTTGGAAAATAGGATTGAGGAGAGGAGGAGATCCTGAAGATAGAACGCCAAGGAGTAAAGGCTTTCCGATGAAGAATGCCATGGAAGAACACCGATCTTCGTCACCCTTTTTTCCGTCGGATTTCCTTCCACAGTGGGACATCCTCACCTATGACGAAAGACATCCATACATTCTCCTCGACACCACCAATGAATGATACAAGGTTGGGGATTCATGTTTGAAATTATTCTCATTCTTCATCATTCAAACAAGGTTTATGATTTGCTGATTGTTATCACCATAAAGCTAAGGGTGCAAGCTGAATGAACACGGCCTGAACCACCTCCGCTTTTCTGCAATTGTTGACAATGGAGGCGGGGCAACAGCGACCGACGTCGCGCCAATTGAGAAGGAAACCGATGACACAGGGTTGCCGGGTCGCTGGAGGGGTGAGGCGCCGTTGAGCCACCCGGAGGAAGGAGTCGCGGTCCCCGGGCATGGAATTGCACACGGGCGGCCACTAGGCCGCCAGAGGGGCACGACATCGTCGCGCCACGCAGAGGGAGAAGATGCGGCCCCCTGGCTGTGGTGGTGAAGCAGCTGCCAGCTGGAGCTCGGCTGAGAAGAGGTACAATGGCCCGAGCCGCCAGGCCACATGAGGGGGTGTGGCGCATTCGGTGCCGCGCAGTAGATGGCTGGCCGCTCGGCCAGCCGGGAGGAGTGGGACCCACCGTGGGTCCCTCGTGATGTGGACTGGCGCCACCTGGCGCCGATTTTCTTTCCACTTGAACAACTATGCCATTTGGGTCTCTAGGGGGAACGCGGCCTCCCCCTGGACATGACCAAGGGGGACCCCATAGGCCACCGGGCCGCTAGCCGTGTGGGCCGCCAGCACAGGGCACCAAGCCAGACCTCGCCCGGGCCACAGGGTCGGACCCAGCACGGGTCGGGCCTCCCATGTGGTCCGGGCTACCCCCAAGGACTGGGATGGCCCCGTAGACTAGGTCAGACCCACAGACCATCTCAGACCCCAGTCCGGACCCGGGTCGGTCCGCCTGCGCCGGACCGGACCCGAACCTATTTTGCCATGTTTCACCTTTTCAACCATAACATGGGCTACATGTGTTTGATTGACTAACCTTCTGCAGCGAAAGAAGTCTTGGAGAAAAAAGGTTCTTTTGGAATATCACAAATGTGGTTTGGATGCAGTTGGGGTATGGTCGTGTTGGATTGAACCTAAATCCCACCGGGCCCTCAGAACAAAAAAGCCAATAACTCTCAGACTGGGCGTCTGATTGACACACCGTTTGTCGCGTTGTGTTACTTTTGATGAGAAAAAACTTTGGAAAACATCAACATGGGACGAAATGGAAGTTGATGTATCGACTCTTGGCTTGAGATACAGACCCTCACGGAATCAAGCATGCTAGTGGAAACCCAGAGGCAGGCTGTGCAACGTTGACTGATCCTGGATAATGTGTTGGTCCAACAGTTCTGAATTCTATTTCAGGATCATGTGCTGGTCTGACAGAATAGTTTTTCTTGGATCATGTGTTGGTTGGACAGCTCTAACGTCTGTTCCAAGATCATGTGTTGGTCTGACAGTTCTGAATTTTGTTCCTGGATCATGTGTTGGTTTGACGAATAGCTGGCCATGGATCATGTGTTGGTCTAATAGCTTAGATGATTCAGTGGATATATATGATCTTCTCCATCTCTCTACAAAAGTTGTATACCTGTTTGAGCCAATTTAGTGACCCTATGTTTTTCTCATGATTGGTATGGGTTACTTGATAACTTAGGTATACGTATGGGAATATACCTATGTAATGGCTACCTGTTGATTTCATACTCTCTGGATTATCCCTGTTGGATTTTTTGAGACCTAAAGGGTTTCAGGGTCCCTACTGAGTATCGTTATACTCACCCCTACATGGGATATGCCCGCAACCCATTGTGTTGGCTGAAGGCGACGAACAGTGCTGACTGAGGCTGAGTAGTAGGACTGGACGATACCTGGATATGGACCATACAATGAGTTGGTACACATAGGAGACTGACAGACATGGAGTGATAAAGAGTCCATCTATACCTACCCATTATGTAGGAACCCCAGAGGATGACCCAGTAGCATATTTACTTTTTCAGTCGTACTTGCACTTTCCAGTTGGGATTGTATTTTCAGCCGCATT
Organism: Viscum album; assembly: GCA_963277665.1. Lineage (NCBI taxonomy): Eukaryota > Viridiplantae > Streptophyta > Magnoliopsida > Santalales > Viscaceae > Viscum > Viscum album. Next base: position 1,573,042,477 of record OY728126.1, read on the forward strand.
ACTTTTCAGCACATTTTTTGTATACAGCTTTACATAGCCTTTACTTTCAGATCATATTCTGTTGTGTTTTTGTTTTCAGTTTATAAAGTCAATTCCTTCCCGGTATTATGGATTTATGCCTTTGGTGCTAGTCTCCAGACCTTGGCCTATGGAAGGCGAGCTTGGGGTAGTCACGGCACGGGCCCCGAGGGACAGGTCATGAAATTTTTTTATCATATTAGTCAGTTCTACCGTAGAACCTAAGACTCTGATCTTTATCTTCTATGAAGCAATAATGTTAAGAGTACTGAGTGTGGATTTCAGTACATGGAGTCTAGTGTGGGTGCGGTGGCCGACGCATCCAAACACCAGGACCCTGACTTCTGATTTCTGACTCAGTGAATGAAAAAACCGATTACATGTATGTTTCAAGAGTTTTCTTTTTGATCTCTTTTAGTTATCTCACCAGGTATAACATATTGACTATGGTGCACCTATTTATTTTTAGGATGCCTCCACACATACAACCATCCAGTGTTCCGAGTGTTATATGAGATGTCAGCCCACCGAGTGAAGAGGCCTCGATGCAGGGCCCTATCATAGTGGGCACACCAGTGGTACCACTACCCATTGTGCCCCTGATACCACCATCCCTAGCAGTAGAGATTGAATGCCACTTGAGCACGTTTCATGAGTTCCAAAGCCAGAGGCCACCCAGGTTCAGGGGTGAGATAGACCCGCATGCAACTGAGTATTGGTGGTAGGCTATGGTGAGAGTCTCCATACTAGTAGGGACACCAGTGGACCTTATGGTGATCCTTGTAATGATTCATCTTCATGTAGAATAAGGTAGATGTTATATCCTGATGATCCAGTGCATGACAAGGATACACTCTTATGGGCAGACTATGAGAGCATGTTTCAGGCGGAGTTTGTCCCAGCCACCCTACGTGTGGTGCGGATACAGAAGCTACTGTATTGACAGTATGGTAGCATGATAGTGGAATAGTATTCAGTGAGGTTCATTGAACTCTCGTGCTACTCCATAGTTATGGTGAGGGACCCATTCTTTAGGGCCCGGACCTTCGGGTAGGGGCTCATGAGAGAGATTAGTGCATCGATGATCTCCATCAGCATTTCGATGCAGGCGGGGCTGTTCGAGAGTGCCCTCCTAGTGGAGAGATTCCTTGCTGAGCAGTCACCAGTAGTGAGACGCATCAGTAGTTGACATGCAACAGAGTCTTCTATAGTTGGAATTAGACAGATGTCGGAAAGGTCCAAGCAGACCAGGCCATCCGATGGACAACCTCCGGACATAGGTTCTGTTATGTGTGGCACACAAGACAGAGCCATTAATTCCAGGAGCGAGCAAAGAAACTCATGCGGCGGGCATGGTCACAGGGCTCGTGACTGTCCGAACCGCCATACTGATGATCAGAAGATAGTTGAGGGACCTCCCAGGCAGAGGTAGGGGTTCGATCATGGCAGACCATAGGGAGCAAGCAGATGTGGAAGAGGAGTTGGTCGTGCAGCTGGTGGTGGACGACGATTCGAGGTTTTGTCGTCACGACGACTAGGTGGTCCATCCCCGACCGTAAAGAGTAGGTGTACATGGGAGAGATGAACTCCATGTAGCTGAGGCATATCACCATGGGACTCCGGAGATGATTTGAGTTACGATTTGTGTCTACTCCACCGAAGTTGCACTACTTATAGACACAGTTTCCTGTCACTCTTTCATTTCCACTACCCTCATTCGGAGCTCGGTGTTTCTGACATAGCCGTTGGATAAATCCTTACATCTAGAGACTCCTACAGGAATAGACTCGATGATTACACACTAGTGTCAGTAGTGTGAATTTACTCTATGAGGCGAGAGCTTCAAATGGGATCTCATCGTAGTGGCGTCGAGGCCTTACGACGTCATCTTGGGTATGGACTAGTTATCTACATTCCATGCTTATATCTACTGTATTTGGTGCATAGTGTGGTGTTTCCAGACGGATGGGACCGGGTTCACAATCACTAGTGTGAAGGGATCCATTGCAGCATCGGACAGACTTACCCGGAGGAGGGTGCAGCCGATCACTCATTAGTTGGTCTGCCTTACCCTCAAAGCAGTTGATGTATAGAGTCTGAGCTATCCTGTAGTGGTGGCCCAGTACATAGATGTTTTCCCTGAAGATGTTCCAGGACTACCTCTTCGCAGAGAGGTGGACTTCTACCTTGAACTATACCCCATGACAACACCGATATATACACTAGCATATCAGATGGATCTCGTTGTGCATCATGGGATGAGGGTATATCTTGAGAAATTGTACTGTAAGGGATTCATCTGACCATGTGTTTCTCCCTTAGTATCCCCGATTCTGTTTTCCAAGAAGGAAGACGGGATCTTGAGGCTCTTTTTTGACTACCATCACTTGAAGCAAGTGATCGTGAAGAACGAGTAACCACTCCCGATGATCGATGACCTTTTTGATCAGCTGAAGGGAGAATGATGGTTCTCGAAGATAGACCTCAGATCAGGCTATCACCAGCATTGAGTTCGAGACATTTATATGCAGAAGATGACCTTCAGATGTCGATACGACCACCATGAGTTCTTGGTTATGCCCTTCCGCGTAACCAATGCTTCAGAAGTGTTAATGGGTCTCATGAACTGGATCTTTCAGCCATACCTCTATCACTTTGTCGTACTGTTCATCGGTGACATACTGATCTACACAACTACTAAGGAGGAGAATGCTTAAAATTTGTGGGTATTAATTGACACACTCTGAGAGCACCAGCTTTATGGAATGCTCTTAAAGTGAGAATTATGGATCCGAGGGGTTCACTTTTTGGGATGTGTGATCTCGGAGGCTGGATTGGTAGTTGATCTAGTGAAGATTGATGCGATAATTTCATGGGAGCCACCCTAGATTGTGATAGAGGTATGATGTTTCCTGGGATTGGATGAATATTAACGAAGGTTTATACCCGACTTCTCCAAAGTTTCAGGCCTCTATCATCCTTAATGAAGATGGGGAAACCATTCGTTTTTTCGAAGAGAATCCGGCAGAGCTTTCCAGAGCTGGGGTATAGGCTGCCTAGTGCCCCCATCTAGAGGCTTCCAGAGGAAGGCATAGGGTACATAGTCTACTACAACACATCAGGGACCAGACTCAGGTGTGTCCTCATGTAGGAGCGAGCAGTGATCGCGTATGGTTCATGGTAGTGGAGACAACATGAGAAGAACTACACTACCCATGACCTGATGTTAGAAAAATTGGTCTTCGTCTTAAAGATGTGGCGACAGTATATGATGGGATAATGTTTTACCATATACTCTGATCACAAGAGTCTCAATTATATCTTCTCTCAAAAGGTCCTAAACATCAGACTGCGATGTTTTCTTGAGGTCTTCTTGGACCATGAAATCTTGATATTCTATAATCACGGGAAGGGGAACATTGTTGCAGATGTGCTCAGCATGAGATCTGGTATACATCTTCTAGGAGAGGCGATAGAGAAATTAGCTTCTTTACAGATATCCTTTGTGGATAGAGTTGGAGCAGCCTTTCTACATTCTCTTATGGTCAATCCCCCACTCCTTCAGCGATTCAGGGAAGCACACCATGTGGATTCTGACTTCAAGACACGACGTGCTCAGATGTCCACAAGGCAGACACCTGATTGATTTCCTGAATGTGGGGAGCACGTCATCCTCAATAGAGGACGTACTATTGTACCAATAGCAATTTTGGAGGACGTTTTTATGGAGATCCACACATCCCCTTTAGAATTACATCCAGGAGTGGCAAAGATGTACCTCTACCTTCGACGACAGCATTGGTGTCCAGGTATAAAGAGCGCAATAGGAGAGTTTGCCTCTCGATGCCTCACTTTCCAGCAAGTGATGGTGGAGCATGAGGTACTAGCAGGCTTGGTTCAGCCTTTATAGGTCCTAGAGTGGAAGTGGTATGGGATATTCATGGACATTGTGACGAGCCTTCCACGTACATCCAGGTGTCACGACTCGATTTGTGTGATCGTCAACCTACTGACCCTGTCAGACCACTTCTCACTAATAAAAGGGAAGGGTTTAGTATAAATCATGGGACACCTCTACATGCAGGAGATTGTGTGGCTACATGGTATAACCTAAATTACTGTCTTCGATCATGACAAAAAATTAACTTCCCGACATTGGAGGTGGTTACATGAATCTTTCGGGACACATCTGCGTTTGAGCACTGCCTTCTATCCTCAGACGGATGGACAAACTGAGAGGAACATTCAGACACTTGAGGACATGATACGTGCTTGTGTCATCAACTTCGGTCGGAGATGGTAGGATCAATTTCCATTGGTGGTGTTCCCATACACCAATAGATATAACTCCACCATAGGGATCACATCTTTTGAGGCGTTTTATGGACTCCCTTGTAGAACACCTTTGTTCTGAACTGTCCTAGGGGAGTCAGCACTAGTTATACCAGAGATGGTATGGGCTACCACAGTGAAGTTGAAGATCATCCAGGATCGGATGAAGACCACACATAGAAGGCCGAAGACGTAGGATGACTGGAGACCGACACCATTGGAGTTTGAGGATGGAGATCACATCTTTCTAAGGGTCTCACCTAGAAGAGGTGTATGGAGATTTGGACGAGGTGGAAAGTCATCTCTAAGATTCATTGGACCTTTTCTTGTCCTCATCAGGGTTGGATAGGGGGCATACCTCATAGATCATAAACATCAGTTTCACTGGGTGCATGACATCTTCCATGTATCTCAACTGAGAAGATACGTGCACGACCCTTCACACATCATCGACCATGGCGATTTGGACGTCGATGATGGGGAAACATTTACAGAGGTTCTAGTGGAGATTGAGGATCAACATGAGCGGGTCCTATGTGGATATTCAATACCTCTGGTGCAAAATCGGTGGTAGCACGGGAACCTCCAGGAGACCACATGGGAGAGGGAGGCTCAGATGCATGCTTAGTAACCCCACATGTTCCCTTAGTGAGAGTTATAGCTTACGGTGGAAAAAATCCCTAAGGTGGCTAGAATGTAAAGACCCTGAATTTCTGTTGGAATTTTTTTCATTAATACATGAGAATTTTACGAGTCCACAAAAACTGATGGTACATGATTCCGAGGCCCGGTGTGCCTGATATCAATTTATGAACTTTTGTTTGGGTACGTTTAGTAAAAGTATGGGCGGGATTTTATAACTTTTGAACCGATGATTGGAACTGAAATCCGAGGACACCGTTGAACTCACATCGTGGTTATTTTCTTATGAATACTTTCTCCTCGACAACAGATTCTCGGGAATGAACGTTATTTTATGGGGTTTATGTGGAAATAATAAAACAAATTAAGTACTTTTATTAATTTATTTTTATTGGTTATATCCACCATGTGGAAGTTGGGGTGGGGACCGCCAGACCTTAACCTCCCCCAAGAGGTTATTATGGTGGGTCCCACCTGAACATAACCTCCCGTTTAATTAAATTGTTGGGGACCCCATAGTTGGAAGTCTCTAGAACTCCTGTCATTAATGAGGGGGATCCTCTTGATCTTATCTATAGTAAATGGTGCCAACTCACCCCATTTAATTAATTAAGCTACATCAATTAGTTAAATGCCTCTTTTTGAATTTATCCAAATGAGCATAATATACAACTTAATATGTTATTTCGGTGGGGGGACTATTAATTTGTTGGAAAGGATGATTGAGGAGAGGAGGAGCTCTTGGAGATAGAATGCCAATGAGAAAAGGCTCTTCGATGAAGAACACCAACAAAGAAGGCGGATATTCTTCGCCCATTTTTCCTTGGGATTTCCATCCAATGTGGGACATCCTCACCATCGATGAACTAAGTCCATAATTCCTCCACAACACCGCTAATGAACGATACGAGTTTGGGGATTCATGTTTGAATTTATTCCCGTTCATCATCATTCAAACATGGTTTATGATTTGCGAATTGTTATCACCATAACGCGGATGGTGCGGGTAGAATGAACATGGCCCGACCCCCCTACACTTTTCCTCAATTGTTGACAATGGTGGAGGTACAATAAAGGTCAAAGCCAGGCCAGCCTTGATGGAAACCAATGGTGCAGGGCTACCGAGTCACCGGAGGGGCGCGACATCGTCGCCCCGTGGAGAGGAAGGAGCTGCGGCCCCTGGACGCGGCAATACACACGGGCGGCCACCAAGCTGACAGAGGGGCACGGTGTCGTCGCGCCACATAGAGGGAGAAGCCGTGGCCCCATGGTTGCATCAGGGAAGTAACGGCCAGGTTGATCCCGACCATGATGAGGTCCGGCGGCCCGAGCCGCCGAGTCGCCGGAGGGGGCACGACGCATTCGGCATCGCGCAGGAGATGGCTGGCTGCTTGGCCAACCTAGATGAATGGGACCCACCATAAGTACCACGTGACGTGGACCGACCCCACTTAGCACCGGCCATTCATGTTACCTGGGGGCGCGTGGCCGCCTCCTGGATGTGGCTAGGGTGGACCCCATGGGTCGTCCGACCGACCGTCGTGTGGGCCGCCAGCACGGGCCGCCGGGTCGGACCTAACATGGGCCGAGGAAGGCCGCCCCTGTGGACCAGGTCAGACCCATGGATCGGATTGGACCCCAATCCGGACCTGGGTCGGTCGGGTTGGTACGACTAGGTCGGACCGGACCCTGACCCGTTTTGGCCTGTCTCACCTTTCCGCCCATAACATGGGCTATGGGTGTCCGATTGACGAACCGTCTGTACTGAAGAAAATCATGGAATAATATGTTATTTTGACACACCCCACTTGAGGATTGGACATAGTTGGGGTACGGTCTGGTTTGATTGAACCTATATCAAATCCAGCCCTTGGAACGGAAAATGCCAATTACTCTCAGACCAGTTGTCCTATTGACGCACAATCTGTCACATTGTGTTCCTATTGAAGAGACAAAACTTTAGGATACATCAACATGGGACGACATGCATTTGATGTATCGACTCTTGTCTTGATGAGAAGACCCTCCCTGAATCAAGCATGCTAGTGGAAACCCTTAGGCTAGCTGTGCACTGTTGACAGATCCTGGATCATGTGTTAGTCTGATAGTTTTGACTTCTATTCTTGGATCATTTGTCGGTCAGACAGAATAGCTGGTCCTAGATCATGTGTTGGTCCGAGAGCTCTATCCAATATTCCTTGATCATGTGTTGGTCCGATAGTTCTGACATCTGTTCCCGGATAATGTGTTGGTCTGACATAATTGATGGTACTGGATAATGTGTTGGTCCGACAGCTCTGATGATTCAGGGGCTATATCTTGTCATCTTTATCTCTCCACTTAAGTCGTATAGCTGTGTGAGCTGAGTCAATGACTTTTATGTTTTCCTCATGATTGAGAAGGGTTACATGATAACTTAGGTATATGTATGGGCATATATCTATGTAATGGCTACCCGTGGATTTCATTCTCTGTGGTTTATCCATGTAGGATTTTGTGAGACCTTGAGGGTATCGGGGTCCCAACTGAGTATCGTTATACTCACCCCTACACAGGCTATACCCGCACCTTGTTGTGATTGATGTGGATAACGAGCATCGCTGACTGGGGCTAAGTCGTAGGACTGGATGGTACCCGAAGATGGACCTTACAATGAGTCGGTACACGGAGGAGACTGACAGATGTGAAGTGCTGAGGAGGCCATCTGTACATACCCTTCAGGTTGGAACCCTGGAGGACATCCAAGTAGCTACTTTCCTCTTTCCGTTGTACTTGCACTTTCTAGTTGGGTTGTATTTCCGGCCCCTTTACTTTTCATCACTCTTTTGTATACATCTTTACATAGAGTTTTCTTTCTGCTCATACTCTATTGTGTGTGACTTTTCAGTTTATAATGTCAATGACTTCCCAGTATGAGGGATATATGCCTTTGGTGCTAGTCACCAGCGCTTGGCCTATGGAAGGCGGGATTGGGGTAGTCATGGCATAGACCCCATGGGATGGGTCGTGACAGTATTCATTTATAAACAATATTTATTTTTACATATAAAAATTATAAATTATAAGAATTTAGATTAAAATATGTTTTCCTTTAAATGGAGATAATCTACCTTATTAAATAATAATACTAATATTATATACATGTTAGATAATACTCATCCTTGATTGTAACAAGTGTTATAGAAGAAACATGATGTTACTTTAAATTAATGGAAAACATGGTTTTTCATATAACTCATTCTAAACATTGAATTTCTTGTAACTCAGGATATCAATGAATTTAAATAAATTTGAAAATATATATTTCACAAAATATTGGGATGTTATTTAGTGAGTGTTTTTTTAATTCATAGGTATAACTAAAACCTTTGATTATGTTTCGATCAATTTCTTATTTATTTATTACTCCATGAAATCAATATCAAAAAATAATTTTTATTCCTGATTAAAATTGTATTGTTCATTAGAATATCAAGTCAAACATCATGACTAAAGATGTATTCTGAAACAAAAATGGTTAGAACATTTTATTCAATATAACTAGAAAATGATCATAATCCATTCCATATATAGTTTACATTAATACTCATCCAAAATATGTTTTTCTAAATTAAAATTCTTAAAACATTGAAGTATGTTCACTAAAGCGACATTATATACCCAAAAAAAATTTAATGGGGATCATAATGTTTTATAAAAAATATTTAAATACATTGTTCACCATAAAACTATAATTATAACATGAGTGATTAAAAAATAATATCTAATGTTTTCAAATATATTCCATAAATCAATAATTCCAATAAGCTCCATTAAATATGACATAAAACATAAAACCTCTAACCAATTTCATGTTCACTAAAAATATTCCATAAACAAAATACAATAATATCATCATAAGGTACATGTTAATTTTTATTCCCCCGTAATTATGTGTTTTCAAAATATATAGACTTTCCAGTGTTTCCTTTTTTTCTGGTTTACATTACAATTAAACATATGTCTTTATTTCCATATAGAAAAACCACAATAGTATAATCTTTATACATTTTATTCTTGTTGTCATTAATAAAATAACTATAAAATTTAAATAATTAATAAAAATATAAAATAAATTTAATCATTTTTATTCTTTCAGAGTAACAATATATAACAATCCTCAATCGCTTAGTTTTTTATAAAATGTTTTCCCATGACACCCTAGGAATTCTTTTATGTAGTGGCTCCGATTCTAACAGATAATATAAAGATGATAAAATTATTTCTTATTGACCTTGCAATAAATATCATGGAATCCATTCTGTACAAACATATAGGGAAATCCCATCCACATTAAGAATGTACTAGAGTCCTTCTTTCCCCAATTATCACATTCAAGAATATATTTTTTCAAATATCCCAATTTTTTATCATTTTATTAGTTATCTTCTACTTCTCTTAATAACCATCAAACAATGAAAAAAATATCATTTATTTTATATTTTTATAAAACATGATATTATTTCCTAGTATGATTATAATTTTTTGTAGACTATTAAAAATTAAAAGACTGATTTAATAAAATCAAGGAAATTATCATTATAATTATTTAGGATACATGCATTGGATTTATTCTCATTCCTTCCATTATTAAGAATTTATATATTATATAATACACTAAAATAGATAATAACATTATGTATCATAATGTATAATAACAAAATTATTGAAATAACTAACATTAATTGAGAATTTTATGTGTGGTTTATATCATAATCATAAACATGGTTCCTTTTGAAATGCTTCTAAATCATAAAAATATTTTCAAATACATCATAATATTTTGTAAGAAAATTTGAATTTCTCCAATAATATCCCCTTATAGTGTCAAAATGAGTTCTTAATAATGTTATGTTTTATGTACAATGTAATTATTGAGTTAATTCTGGCATTCCTTTTTCAATGATATTACCCCTAGATACACATGTTCCAAAACGACATCCACTTGCAGTATCCAGACATGGATGTATTTTTTATAAAACCAAATAATATCTATGTTTCCAATTCATTAGGATTTTACTCTATACATATCATAAATTTATATCATATAGTTATGTTTTCAAATTTTTTATTTCTAAAATACTATTCTAATGGATTCTACATAACATCTATTCATTCCATCTGTAAAAATACAAACTATAGTAACTAGGATATGGTTTTTACTTAATAACATTGTAATAGACACAGACAATTGTATCCCAAAGAGAATTATTTTTATATTTCTAGTTATACTATATAAAAAATTGAATTTATTTTTTTTATACACAATATACCATGATTTTTTTATTGAATAACAGTATCTGTATTACTATATACATGCATTTAGATCGTGAATAACATCCTAGTATCAAGGTGAAAATTATATATAATAATGGGGTGAAAATAGATTCTTATTAAGGGTATTTTCATAGTGTAATCTATATATAATTAATAAGAATAATTAGTATGGGGTGGTAAATAATTGAAAGAAAAGATATATAATTAAGACACTGAGCATAATATTGAAGAAACAAATGACGATCAAATAAAACCATATAAATTATATCTTGATAATAAAGATTATAAAAATATATTAAAATTAATAAAATAATCACATGGAAATAATTATATTCTCTAATAATAATGGAATTAATAATGTTGAACATCAAATACTGTTAAGGTCTTTCATTAGATAGTTTTAATATATGGTTAGAAACGCATCTAATTTGGTAAAAATATATATCTCATGAGACATGATGATGATTCATGGGGATATCTATAACTATGCCCCACCATTCCAATAATATATCCTATTCATTAGAAAGAATGAAATGGGTGAAACAAAGTTAATATGAACATTATGATTGATGAAAAAACATACAAAATGTTAATAATTACACCAATAAAATAAACATAATCCTAAACCATCCATTTTAATATGGTGAGTGGTAATAACTTTTTATATCGTCCTTAAAAATTTTCATAAACCATCCATTAATATAATACATAAGATATCGATAAAAAATATCTCTTATTGTATTATAAGTGAAATATTATTTTCTATGTCATTGACTAATACAAATACCTAAATATTACCATTAAAATCATTTATGAGGAAAATAACCTTTTCAGTTTGAAAAAAAATTTAAAACAAAATTTTTAACAAATATTTTGAAAATAAATTTCTGGGAAAATAAAATATGAATCTTATAAATTATTATTTAAAACATTGAGTGTTTAGGATGGATGGAAATTATTATCATTTTTTAATGTTAAAAAATTTTTTCCCATCAGAGTTTTATTAAAATAGAAACAGTTTTTATATGACATGAATATTCCCTTAAATGATTTTTTGTAAAATGTTAAAAATGGGTAAAAATTTCTTTATGAAATCGTTTAGAAATGTTTATATCATTTTTTAAAAAATATTTCATAATGATTGTTTAAAATAAAATATTTTCGGTCAAAGTGATAAAAAATATATGATTTTAATAAAAATTATTTTCCATAATTTTATATAATTTTTTTTTATAAAATTGTAATGTTTCATGAAAAATTCATGAATAATGTGATGATATGGAAATAACTTAGTATTATTATATAAATACTAATTAATTCCCCCATGAAAGATGTAATCCAATACAATCCCAAATGGTGTGGATATTTTGAAATAAACCCTGACGACTTTGGTATCATTTAAATCATAAGAACCATGAAAGAAATAACAACAAATTAAATTTTAATTACCATTTATATAATTACTTTCAAGATATAAAAAATAATAATGGTTAGTATATGCACTGTATAACGGAATAAGTAGTGAATATAGTGTTTTTCTCATAGGAGTAGAAGTGAAAAAAGATGATCTTATGTTAGTTACTACTTACATAATATATGTCCCAACCTATTTCAAAATTTATTTAATGATTGTATTATTTTATAAATTAACCAATATAATTTTTATAACAACATATATTATCCTCTTGTAACATTTTTCAACCCTTTTGTTAATAGCATTATAATATTTACATTATTTTATGTGCTAATTGCCTAGTTTTTTCATGCTTGTTTTTTATGAGTGATCCAATTATATTATATCGGATATAGATCCATAATATATGAAATGATATTAATTGTATATTTTTTTCTTCTGATACATCCTATGAACCATTAATTAATATTTTATAATAAATATGAATCACATCTGTTATTGGAGATTGTAGATTATAGTTGTGCCGGATCGAAAAAATCAACCACTTAAGGGGTAATTTAGTAAGGTACTGTATGATATTTTATTTTAATTTTTATAAAATAATTATATATATATATATATAATATATTCATTGTATTTTTCGTTATATCTTTAAAATTAAAAATTATCTAAAAAATTAATGAAATTGTTTATTAAGGTCGAAGTCCTCCATACACACGAGAGAAATTATAATGTTTTAAACAGAATGAAAAGTAAGATGTTATGTGTGATTTTATTAATATCATATTATAATTATATCCTTAATTTTATATATATTCATAAAATAAATTTTTATATACAACCACAAGATTGTTTTTATAGAAAACCAGTTACATCAATTCCTGAGGTGGTTGTCCATCGTTGTCATAGTTGAATATATCAGTTTCCATGTGATGTAAGTGGTCCTGGATAGATATTAATACATACACATAATAAAATATCATTATATTTTAGATACTATTGTTATTATAATGTATGCTTTAAATATAAAATTTATGGTGAAAAAAGAATAATGAAAAAGACTGATCTTCATTAACAAAATTACATTCTCCTAAAAAAATTCTTTTAGATATCTTCTAAATGACTATAAGGTTAGTATTTTTAGAATTTTAGAAACAATATAATTTTTATAAGGATACTGGTGAAGGATTTTAGAAGGGTTTGGTCTATAAAAATGGATTTATATGTGTGTAATGTTAAGCGATTCAGCACTCTTTTATAATGGAGGAGGAGTTAATTTTGTTTTAAATGCCCTAAATAATTTAATTATGAGAAATAAATATCTCTCAAAGTATTCAAAAAATTAAAATTGAAATTATTTTATGGATGACATGGTCAGGAATAACCTCCACCACAAAAAAACTCAGTTTTAAATATATTATTCAATAAACTATAGATTTTATTACTTTTACCGTTTACATTTTTAACTGCAATAATTAGGCTTTTTAACCTTAGTAATTTATCCATTATGATAGAAAAAAGATGATCGATAACAGATAATTTTGAACCAATTAATATAAATTTTGAATAATATATATAAATTAAAATCATATTTCTTTTTGAATGTATTTTTACGAAAATATTTTGTAACGAGAAAAAATAATATTTTAATCTTACCCATATTAATAATGTTTCCAAAATATAGGGGTCGATATATTCATTATAAAATGATATTTCATCCATTATTGTACCAAAGTTAATATATTAAAATATTTTAAAAAACCTTTTAATAAATATTGTTTTTATGAATACTAAATTATATTAATAATATCATTTATTGTAACATTAATATTAATTTTGACATTATTTTTTTAATTTTAATTTATTAATATATCATGAAAATGATGGAATTAGAATATATTATATCAACAGCTGTATAATATGGTATATTAGCCTAAAAAAATAATGGGACACAATAATTCATTCTATTTTCACCTATTTTAATATTGTTAGTATCATTTATTTCACATTCCATTAATTAAATAATTATTCTTTTGGTGTTTTTTATGTATTTAATGTATTTATATTGTTACAAAAAATTAAAACTAAATTATCATTAATAATTTATTTTAACTATGATCACTATAAAATTTTTTATTAATTCTCATCATTTTTTATAACCATGTGAATGCATAATTTAAATTTAAATGCAAGAGGGTGACAATTTGTATTTTTTTCACTTAAAATATTCTATTGATCACATTCATGGAAATATGTGCCAAAAAATAGTAAAAAATAATATCATGGTGATAGGTGCTAAAATATTTCCATAAAATGCATTTTTACAAGTTAAATGTTATTTATAACCTTTATCATCTTGGATTAACCACCTCTGAGCCCCTAATTAACTCATTTTAACCACAACTTCGATAAATTGTTTTACTACTTTCACTATTCAATACGATAGAAATTCAAAATTACGTTATTTGATAACAAAAATTATATAAATTTTAATGATTTAATACCATTTAAATATTTAAATCATAGATGTTGAGGAATTCAATTTAAAATGATCCACCTAAAGCGAAACTGGTGTGGTTTTCCAAAGAGAAAACTCCCATAAGTAGAGAATATTTTAATATATATTCTGAATTTTAAATAGAAACCAACTACACAAAATATTTAAATTTTAATATAATTTATATAATTTTACATTAAAAAATCTTTAAATTTATTTTTTATTTTCAAATAATTTAATCAAAAATGGTGTTTTCATTTTATACCAATATTATTCAATATTCATCAAAAAAATAAATTGTTTTTTGAAAAATACCAAACAATAACCAAAACATAATTTTTACATGTCGATTTAAAATATTAGTTTTATTTTATAAAATAAATTTCCTAAAATTTATTAAAATTAATTTTAAATTAACATTGAAAAGGCTCACAAATTGACCATTCTGAAAAATATATTTTTTTGTAAACATTTCATTTCTTAATATAGTTATTATTTTATTTCTCATAAATAGATAAGAAATAAATTTAATTTTCACATATATATACCATAAAATTTTAATAATATAGTTATTACTATTCATATCCACCATCTTAATGGCTGGGAGAAAATTGTCATCTTTAAATAGTAATATTTTAATAGATTTTCACATTTTATTCATCCCCGATGTTGCGTGAATAGTAATTTATTGAAGAAGTTCAGATTATTTAAAAAGTAACATCTCTTAAAATCTCAGTGTGTTTCTTTAAATTCTAATCAGTTTATTTTGTTACATATACAAGACTGATTATGATATTTATCTTTTAAAATATCAGGTTGTTATATAAGTAATAAGGGAAGATATACTCAGGATTTTTATTCAACATTATTCACATTCAAAATGTGAAACAAATTATGATTAGGAATTTGAGTTTCAATGTTTTCGAAATTATTATCATCATTAGTCTTTTTTATTTATAGTTGGATGATAATAAGACCCTTTGTTTGACCCTATATGATATGTTGTTTGTTTACTCTTTCTGTATTCTTTAATAAATGCTCACCGGTTTAAAATTCTCTACATACTTATTTTTTGTTATATTCTATTCGTTTCATAATTTGAGGAATTAGTTTGAATAAATTTTTTACCGATGGGACACAAAATAACCTATTAATTCACCAGCATGTCACACAATACATACTATCCTATGTATTACATGTATGCCTACCCATTTATTTAGATGTATGTGGTACAATATCTAAAATAAGTATATTTCTTAGAATAAATAAACAATGTTATATAATATATTTTTACATGGAGATGATAGGTATAACAATATTCATTATAATGTTATGAAACCATTTAATATTACCCTACTGATTGTATGTATTTTGAGTTCATTCGTGATTTCGTTTCATGATCATGTAATGAATATTATAGAATTATTTGGCTATCATTAAATCCCTAATATATTATTAATGCTTATTTTACTCTATTATAGATTTTGGTATCAAATTTTCTTTATTGATCTATTGAATTCACCCGTTATATGCTTCTTTTTCCCGTACTTATGGAAAATATTATTAAACATGATATTACTAGAATATATTCATGTGTACAAAAGGTGATAGATATCATTAAGACATATTAAAGACTATGTAGTGTAATATAATATGTGAAAAAATTTCATTATTAATGAATTATTTAAGATTAATTTGTTAACTAATATTCATAAATCTTTAATTACCTAATCCAAAATTTTCAATGTATTGTATAAAATGAAATATTTTATATAAATCGTGTAATTATAATAAATTTAAATCTATGATATTACTAAACTTTTTCCTAGAACTCATTTGAAATTTCATTATTGGAATGTGTGATTTCAAATATTATGTGTAAAAGGATTCAATTGTACCCTTTCATGATTTGGTTTCCTCTCAAAACAACCATATTGCATGCCACTCATCCTTGGCCTCTATTATAACATCCATGAACTCAATTAATTGATTTGTTCTAGTAGAACTATTACCTGAGAATATTATCAGGTGTTGGTAGTGTGAGCAGACTCATATGATTTCATATCTTGAATTTTTTGTTGATATCGAGTTTTATTTAGCTAGTGGTTGCTGACATAAATGGGTGGGGGTGATTTGAAAACCAATATATAGAGTTATTAGTAGTCCTCGTCTATCAAGGTTTGATAAAATAAATGATTTACCCCTAATTAATAAATTACCTAGGACACCTCTCTTATAGGCTAATGAGTTTTCACATATTAAAGTGGATTAAAGGGAGGAAATTTTGTTCCTTTGACATTTTAGTTTTAATAAAGGAATATTTCCTCTATTTTATTCATTTATATTTGAATTAATATTATCAAATTCAATATCATATTGAACGATCCATTATTTAAAATCATGTTGGCCATGTTCATTGGGTGGTTGATAGGATAGATACATTCATTACTATTTTTCACAGGTATATGCTCACTAACATGTTGGTAGAATAATGTATATAGGTGAACCCAAGTAAAGTGTCTCGCAATGATGTTGGGAATGCAGAATGTCCTTAACACACATGATATATACTATGCCTCAATGGAATTCTCTCACATCACATTTGTATGCATTATGGTTTATATTCATGTTATCCAACTGTCAAATATTAATGATATTCACCAATGAAAATTATACATTTAGAATGAAATACTCATTAGAGTTATATAGTTATTTATCTTAATTTATACTTCCACTATGTGATAATCCTTAACCGTTGGATATATTCCCTCATATTAGACCATTATGGATTACTGCCACATGTGTGGCTTTAAAATTTATCCATGATGTCCTCTGAGACACTTTTTGTGGGAGGTGGACATGATGGATTTCCCAATAAAATTATCATATAACACTCCTAATGATTGTTATAGATTATTTAATTGAATGAATTATGGGGGTGTTTCATATGGTTATTTTCTTAATCAACAAAAGAAAAAATTCTGTCAAGAATGAT
The DNA here is from genome assembly GCA_963277665.1 of Viscum album. NCBI lineage: Eukaryota > Viridiplantae > Streptophyta > Magnoliopsida > Santalales > Viscaceae > Viscum > Viscum album. The sequence goes on from OY728126.1 coordinate 1,573,059,691, forward strand.
GTTAAAATGCCAATATACCTATTGGATGGGGTTTTTTCTTCTATGATACTATCATATCCAAGATATGTGGTGAATTAAATGACCCTTGGAGTGACAGTGGGTGAAATATATCCCATTCTTGTTGAGAATAGTTTTTCATATATTGATATATAAGTACCTTCTATTATGAAAATCATTTAATTTCATGATTCTATTTATAATAATTATTAATATAGTTATTTTTCTAAATATTATATACTAACCCTTGACAGATGGTCTGTAGTTTATGGCGTCGATATTCTCATATGGTAGGCATGTTACAAATTCATGACAGTTTGACTTTAGATCACATTAATGGATTGTTCCCATCGAGTATTCCATTTATTATTTAGTATGGTATACAATCAATAGATAGACTAAAGAGAATATGTTGAACTAGGACATGAGACGTATCTAAATGAAATTAAATTTCTTGATCTCTTCTATGGTGATCCTTGTAGGTATTTAAGATGGGTGATGTAAAGACTCACATGTTCTCCACACCATATGATATATATACCTGGTTGAGAATTATTGAATATCTAGTGCATTTCCAAAATAATAGAGAATTTTGATTTTATAGTTCATTCACATTTTTTGACATAGGTTTCTAGGAACCCATGAATAAAAATATAAAAAGTTTATGAGAAACAAAATTTAACCACCAATAAGGAAAATATACTCCTCATATGATCGATATATAAACATGAGATAATTGAGAGTCACTCAATGATCATGTTGGAATTTTATTATGAATTCCTAATTAAATTCATAGGTAATTTCATACTAGGGAATAGAGAAGGTCTGAAACAAGATAATTATTCTTTTCTTATCCAGTCCATACAACAAGATCATACAAATCTTTTTATTTATAGATATAGGAATTATATATAGAATAAATATATAATTTGACTTCTACAATGAGTAATTGACAAGAGAATGGTAATCCTCAAAACCTCAATAGAATTTGAGGAAATATAATATTGGAAATGCATTGATGACGATTATATATTAATAATTCTTAGGAACTGAGATAAAATATCATGGAATGATAATGTGAAACCTAGTAAAGCATGGATTGGATATTAATGTGTATCCTAGTATTAGGGAAAATTAAAAATAGCATTGATTGGTGGATACAAATATTTTCATGATGATGAATCCTCACGATATGTATATTAACAATGATTATAATGTGTAATTACTCTATATTTATTGATAATCAAGTATCCATAGTTGAGAGGGCATCCTATTTTATTATTTACATTTCTATAGGGTTGAACTCAGAAAAATGTACTTTAGTAAAATAACTATTTTTTTGTTATATTATTTTAGGGGGAGTTCCATTATACTGGGTTATATAGGGAATAAAAATAGATTTCATCTTTTTCTATCTTCTTGGATGATTTTTCTTCAATAGTGGTCTTAACATGTTGATGAAGATATTTTAGATCAACAAGATCAACTAGAATATTCTTGTATCCCTCAAAGATCTTATTATTTAGTATGATAGAAATTTAAAAATTAACAAATATTATATATTCCTACTACATAAAATCATACTAGAAACCCTTCTTTATGGGGATGATATTGAGATATAAACCTTAATAGGGACCAAAGAATGTAAAAACTGACATAAATTAGTGTAAGAATTACATGATCATTCCAAATTTATTATCAGAAAATTTTGATAATCTCCATGGATGTGAGTGGTTATTTTATCATTCTCCTTGGTTTCCATCACGATTTTACAAGAGGGTTCTTTTGGTAGAGAAAGAATAAATTCCTTCTCTACACCTTTCCTAATAACACAGTATTGAATTTTTTTATGGAATCAATATGATTATAAACCATGGTTTCCATCAAAATATCAATACATAATTCTTTATAAAGGGTTTATATATGAACTATCAGTATAATTTCTATAGGAATATACCAAAAAAATTATTGGTCTTAGGAGACGATCCTCGAGGAGACCCAACTTAAACATATGTAAATATTACATCACTTTTGATGAATATTCAATTAATTTCAAAATTGTAATTTCCAATATACAGTAATTATTTAATGTCATTATAGACTAGACACATAATCATCATATTCAATTAAATATCATTACAATCTCCCATAAAGTAATTCTCTCAGAGCACCCTTCTTATAAATCTCTTTTATACAAACTCTATTGAATGCCATTGGAAATATTAAACATGAAAAATGATGAGAATAGATGATTAATATGAAAAAACATGGGAGATATTAACATGTGAATATATGAGAACAACTAGATAAAAAAAGTTTACTATTTATTTATTTCAACATGAAAAATTCATATACAAGTAGTCATGGATGACATGTTCTGATTCATGGAATAAATATTTAGATTTTCAAAATAAAATATTCATAATAGTGGGGAATCATCTTTAATAAATCCTATTATAAGTGATTATATAATCATAATAATAACATGTGATAGGAATTATAGGATAATAATAATAATATAAAATATTTTTTGGTTAATGTTCATTTCCAGGACTATCATAGTGAAACAAGTCCAATATTGGATTTGGTTCATGTAATGACCCAGGTTTTCAGTGTATTATTTTAATTTTATAGAATTATTATGAGTCTGCGGAAATTGACGGTGCGTTATTCCAAGTCCCGATGTTCTCGAAATGAATTTCTGGACATTTTTTAATGTACGTTTAGAAAATGATGCAATGTCATTTTCTAAAAATTGAACCAGTGATTGGATTAAAAATCAGAACGCACCATTGAATCCGTAGTGCCATGATTCGCATAATGGTTGATTCACTTCAACCGTAGTAGTTCAGTAGTAAAAGATAGATTTTGGGAAATATAAAAGAATAATAAAATAACATAAAATTTTTATTTTCTTTCTATCATTTCCTCTGACAGACAAGTGGAAGCGTGTGACAAGCAACATGACAATCCATTAAATGGATTGACCTTCCAATCATATGTAACAACATCGTTGGGAATGATAATGGTTCCTAATTAATGAACCCTAATAAATCTCTTGATTATTAGACACCCTCGCACTCTCTTATTTATATGGTGAATGGAAAGAGGTATGGACACTGCTTCATCATGAAATGAAGTACTGAAAATATACCATGATGCCACACACTTAGAGTGGACGAAGCTGATTCCAGTGAGTGGTGATGAGTGACCTAGAAACCCCGAAATGAAGATTGAAAATCAATAGACGTCGTTGGAGGCTAGTTGCAGGGGATGGTGAACCCCAACCCATTTCCCCAATCACTGGTGTTTCTCCATCATTCTTGAGATAGGGTTTAATATTGGTTATAATCTCATGAGTTGTAGAATTATTTTTCCTCCATCATGTTGATTACAATCTAACATGGAGGGCTCGGGCCTAACGAACCCGGTCCATAACCATGGATACATTCCTACCCTTGAAATCACTATTAAAGACCACTAGCGTGGTTGCACCATCCTGATATAATAGAGGTGGTACGCTATTGTGCTCCACGATAGCAAGCCACAGAGGTTAATGGATTGGTCGGCACTGGCTCGCCGCAGAGGAGGTGTGGCGCGCCGGTGCCCAACACCAGTGAGTAAGGGGTCGTAGTTGAAGCCACTCTTGATGACGGTGGGGGCCAGCACACTGGCTGACTGCAAAGAAGGAGGTGGTGCACCCGTGCCACAAGACGAACCGTCCACAACTTGTTAGATGTGAAAATCGGAAGAGGTGGACGACAAACTGGCTAGCCGCGGAAGCGGAGGGTGGCGCAACCGGCGCTCCCCTGGTGGAGCCGCGGCTCCGACATCACAGCGGTGAGACACGTAGTAGGTCCTGCGTGACCTGGAAGCGCCCATAGGAGCTACCTCTTCATTTCCCAAATGGGGGCCCGCTCCCATCCCATACCGGCTAGGGCGGACTCCACCGCAGGCGAGGCCGGCGGGCCGTACCCCCTTGCGGGCTAGGCCACCCCCTTGCGGGTCGGGCTTCCCCCTTGCAAGATGGGCCACACCTCCCTCATAGGCCAGGACGGACCTCTGCCCCACCTAGTTGGGTCGACCCAAACCGAGTCGGGCTGGGTTAGACAGGGTCGAACTGGACCTCGGTCCAACTGGACCCAAAAACACATAAAGGGCCATATCTTGAGAAACAAATGCCCATTTGAAGAACCTTCTATGGCGCTAGGACCCTTGGAGTGAGAAGGTCCTTTCAGTATACTCCACTTGAGTTTTAGAGAACAATTGTGTATGGCGAGGTTGGATCGAACCTGATTCCAACCGGGCCCTCTGAACTAAAATGCTTATAACTCACAAACCGGGCACCCGATTGATGCACCGTCTGTCGCATTGGAACCCTTATGACATGGAAATCCTTTGGGTTACCACCTTGTGGAGAATATTGGTAGTCGAGGTATGACCGATATCTTGACATTAATATTCAACGGATCATGAGCGCATCGAGTGCAATGAATCATGTGGTTTACTATAACATTATGAAAGAACATCGATCATAAGTGGGTCAGCATCCATCGATCCTGTGTGGGTTAGTATCAATCAGATCCTATGTGGGTGAGCACTCAGCGATCCTATGTGGGTCTGCTCATACTGATCCTATGTGGGTCAGATCATGTATGGGTCAACGGGGGTTATTACCTAACTATAATGTGTGGGTTAGCAGCAGTGCTTCTTAACATAATGAGATCATCTAGATTACGAGTAATCATCTGTACTTTTGTGCATAATTAACACCTTTTTTTGAGATGAGTCTTTTCACATTGGTGGTATTGTATCCGTTGTGTTACCTGCGTGGTACTTCATTTTATGTGGTGTTGCCTATGAGATACTCTTATCTTCATGGTGTTACCTTTTTGGTAAATCTACCATTGTGGTGTTGTCTTACTGGTGCTACCTATGTGGTACTTCTACCTTTGTGGTGTAGTCTTTGTGGTGTAACTTGTGTGGTTCGTCTATCTTAGTGGCATTACCTGTGTGGTATTTCTACCTTCGTGGTGTTAACATTGTGGTATTCATCCCTCCTGTATGAGATGAGTATACCATGATTACCTTGGAATATGAAAGAGAATATACCTAAGTATAGTTGAACTCTTTCATTGTGTTTCTTCCTTCTTGGAACTCTTGGAGACCAACGGGGGTCACTGGGTCCCTAATGAGTATAGTTATACTCACCCCTACACAGGATATGCCTTCACCTTGTTGGGTATTATGCAAATGACAGACAACAATGATTGAGGCTGAGGGAGCCAAGACTAGATGGTACACGATGGTGGACCATTTGGCGTGACATGAAACAGGTACTACTGATGATGATATGTACATACCATTCAGGTAGGATCCTCAATGGACGATCCACGATCTGTTTTTCACAATTCAGTAGTATTTTTACTATTCAGTTGTACTTGTACATTTTAGTTGGAATTGTATTTTGGCCCCATTACATTCACAACACTTTTACTAAAACATATTACCTCGTTGATGCTTCTATTTGTGCTCTTGGACTATGTGTCTGTATAGGTAAAAAGGAAATTCCATCCCATTTATGGATATTCCATTCAGGTGCTAGTCTCCATCCTCAACCCAATGGAAGGTGATTGTGGGGTAGTAAGGAGACATGCCCCAATGGAAAGATCAAGAGAAAGTGAAATCAGTGGAGCTAGTTGTGCAGCAGGCGGTGGGTGGCGATTTGAGGTTCTACTGCCCCCACTTCCAGGTGGTCCACCCCGACCAGAGGGAGTACGAGGACAAGGGTGGGCTCAACACCAGGCAGTTGAGTCATATGACCACTGTGCTCCAGATATTATTTGAGGTATGATCTATATCATCTCCACCCTCACTGGATTACATATAGACATAGGTTCCAGACACTCTTTTATTTCCACGACCCTCATTCAGAGCTCTGAAATTCTGGTGGATCTGTTGGCTAAATCCTTATGTGTAGAGACTTCTACAGGGGAGGATTCAATGATTACACACTCATGCATGCAGTGTGACCTTACTCTTCGATGCGAGAGCTTTGGCTGGGATCTTCTAGTAGCTGCATCGAGGCCTTAAGACACCATTATGGGTAAGGACTGGTTATCCACAGTGTATGCTCAGATATACTATATTAGTTGCAAAGTGAGTTGTTTTTGTGAGGATGAGACCAATTTTTCCTTCATCAGTGATAAGGGATACTTTTCAATACATTATTGACCTACCAAGAAGAGGGTGTAGCCAATCACGCATCAGTTGGCTAGCCTTACCCTCATAGTAGTTGATGTTCACACTCCGAGCTATCCTGTAGTGGTGGATCAGTATGCTGATATCTTCCCGGATGATGTTCCAGGACAACCTCCTAACAGAGAGGTAGAATTTTACATTGGCATGTACCCCAGGACATAACTAATATCCACACCACCATATCTGATGTCTCCCTTTCCTATTTGTGAGTCACATGTATTGATGGAGGACATGTAAAGGAAGGGATTCATAAAGACTAGTGTTTCACCCTGGGTAGCCCCGATTTTGTTCCCTATGAAGAAGAAGGGGCATTGAGACTCTGTTTGGAGTATCGGCACCTAAACCAGGTGAACATAAATAAAAATTATCCACTTCCAAGGATTGATGATCTTTTCGATAAGCTGAATGGAGATCTTTGGTATTCAATGATAGCCCTCACATCAGGCTATCATCAGCTCTGAGTATGAGTTGTGGATGAGCATAACACGACCTTCCGATGTTAGTATGTACATAATTTTTTCTTGGTTATGCCGATTGGCATGACCAACGCCCCTATAGTGTTCATGATACTCATGAACATGATCTTCCAGCCATACCTTGGTCACATTGTGGTGATCTTCATTGAGGAAATCTTGATATACTCAGTGACAGTGGAGGAACATGCTTGTCATCTGTAGATAGTTCTGGATACAATCTTAGAGAAACAACTTTATGGTATACTCTCGAAGTGCTAGTTCTAGATACGAGAGTTCCATATTCTAGTACAAATTATCGATGAGGCTAGAGTTTCAATGGATCCAGTGAAGATAGAGGTTGTAATTTCTTGGGAGCCACCAAAGAATGTGACTGAGGTGCAGAGTTTCCTGGTATTGATTGAATACTATAGGATATTCGGGCCTGACTTTTCTAGAGTTGAAGAAACATTCTCAGTATTAAAAAAGTATTGATACCCCATCATATGGATTGAGCGATTCCAACAGAGGTTTTGGGAGATGAGGTAGAGACTGACGATTTCCCCTATCTTAAGGCTACCAGAATAGGTCATTGGGTATGTAGTATACTACGATGCATCATAGACCAGACATGGATGTGTCCTGATGTAGGAGTGAGAAGATATCTCTTATGATTCAAAAAATCTAATACAACATGATTATAATAATTCTACCCATGACTTAGAGTTAGCTTCAATGGTCAACGACATGAGGATGTGGCGACATTACTTGATGGGTGAATATTATACAATCTACACTGACCACAAGAGTCTCAGGTATATATTCTCTTTAAAGGACCTGAACCTGAGACAACAGATATGGCTAGAGTTCTTCCAGGACTATGACATTGAGAAATTTTATACTCCTAGTAAGGGGAACGAATTAGCATACACACTCAACTAGAGGTATGGTCTTCAATTGCTAAGTGAGGAGACAGGGCATCTAGCCGCATTAAAGATACCCTTTAGGGATAGAGATGGAGAAGCTTGCCTCCAGTCTAGGATAGTCCCTCTCCACTCCTTCAGTGAGTTTGGGAGGTGCAGCTTGGGGACATTGATTGCGGGGCTCGATGTTCTCATATATCCTTAGGGTAGGCACCTGCTAAATTTTTTGAAGGTGGGGAGCACATCATCCTATTCAAAGAATGTACCATGGTACCTGTGGTTCTATGGGAGGAGGTGTTGAGGAAGTTTCATAAGTACCCTCTGGCGGTACATCATATTGTGGAGAAGATGTTCCAAGACCTCCAGTGACAGCACTGGTGGCCAGAGATGAAGAATGCAGTGGCATGGTTTGTTTCTGGATTCCTCTCTTGTCAACAAGTGAATGTCAAGTATCAGGTTCCCACATGATTAGAACATCCACTAGAGGTGTTGGAGTGGATGTGGGATGGAAAATCCATGCACTTTGTGGAACGAATTCCACGTACATACAGGGGACATGATTCCATAAGGGTGATCATCAACTGAATCTTCATTTCGGATCACTTCATACCTATCTGAGATAAAGGATCAATAGAGGGAATGTGATGCCTCTATATAAAAGAGATTGTGTGACTTCATCAAGATCCATTGATAATCGTCTCTGACCATGGTGAACGTTTTACATCCTGGCTATGGAAGGGATATTAGGATGCATTTTGGACTCAGTTACATTTGAGCACCATCATTCATACTCAGATAGATGGTCAGACAGATAGGACCCTTCAGATGCTCGAGGACATGCATTCTGCATGCGTCCAATAGCCACTGTTGGGAAGAGCACCGTCCCTTGGTGGAGTTCACATAAAATAGAAGTTATCACTCCACCATCTCTATGGAACCATTTGAGTCCTTTTACGGTCGACCATGCAATTCACCTCTATGATGGACGGACCCAGGGGAGTCAACACTTATCGGTCCAGAGATGGTACGGGCTACCAATGAGAAGGTGAAAATCATCGAAGAGCGGATAAAGATTTCACATAGCTGAAAAAAGTCTTATGAAGATAGGTGGTGGAGTTATTTGGAGTTCGAGGAGGGATACCATGTATTCTAACGGGTCTCAACTAGATGATGTTTATAGTGATTTGGCCATAACGGCAAGTTATCACTAAGATTTATCAGACTATTTATGACACTTCGGAGTATTGGCGAGGTGGAATACAACATGGAACATCCACCGTAGTAGGAGACGGTTCCCGACCTCGTCCACATGTCCTAGTTGAGGGGATACGTGTGTGACCCATCTCACATCATCGACTATGGTTAGCCAGACATTGATGATGGGGCGACCTTTATGGAGGATCCGGTAGATATTGAGGATCAACAAGAGCATTTCCTTCATGGGTGGTCGATACATCAGTTTCAAATTCAATGTCAGAACAATAAACTATAGGAGAAAACATGGGATTGGGGGCTATGATTCTTGCTCAGTACCCCCATTTTTTTCATAGTCTATGTTGTGTCTTTCAGTGATGAAAATCCCAATGGTTGGGAGAATATAATGTCCCAAATTTTCAATGTAATTTTTATAATGATATAGAATTATTACGAGTCTGCAAAAATTGATGCGGTATTATTTTGAGTCCCACTGTTTCTAGATTGAATTTTGGATATTTTTTTATTGTACGTTCCGTAAACGTGGAAACGATGTTTTCAATATTTTGAACCGGTGCTTGAATTAATAAACTGGGGGCACTGTTGAATCCACAGCGTAGGGATTCACATAAGGGAGGAATCAATTCAACCATAGTAATTTGGGAGAACAAGATTGATTTTGGGACTTTTAAAAGAATGAAAAAATAACTTAACTATTTTATTTTCTTTCTATCTTTTCCTCCATCGGACATGTGAAATCATTGGACCAACGACGTGTCAAGCCATTAAATGGATTAACCCTTCAATGCTATGTAACAACATCATTGGGAATGAGGATGGTTCCAAATTAATGAGCCCTCAAAAATCTCATGGGAATTAGACACCATACCCCTCTAAAATTTATATAGATCTTAAAGAGAGGTATCAGTACTGCTTCCCAATGAAACGAAGTGCTGACAAAGTATCGAGACACAAAACCCGTGGAGGACGAAGTTAGTTCCAGTGAGCGGTGATGACAAGAAACAAAACCCCGAACTAAAGATCGATGATCGAGCGACGTCATTGGAGGATAGTAGAGGGGGACAAGGAACACCGGCCCACTTCATCAATCATAGTTGTTCCTCTATCGTTCTTGAGGTAGGGTTTACTTTTCGTGTTAGTATCATGTGTTGTAGAATCCTTTTTCTCCGTCGTGTTTATTACAATCTAAAGTGAAGGGCATGGGAATAACAAACCCAGCCTCAACCCTCAGCTACCTTTCTTCCCTTGCGTTCTCCATGGATGATAATCAGCACATCAGCACAGTCCGGCTATGACAGAGGTGGTGTGTCATCGTGCGCTACAAGATGAGGCCGCGTCACTAAGTTGTGGAGGTCATCGGATCAGCCAACTGGGGAGGTGGTGTGACACACCATCACATGCTGCAAGTGAGCAAGGATATGTGTCCGAAGACACTGTAGATGAAGGTGGCAGTCGACACATAGGTCGGCCATGAGGAAGGAGGCGGCATACCAACAACGCTGAAGGAACCGGTCGTAGCTCATCACCTCGGTGTTCAGAGGAGGCGTACAACACAATGGTTAGCCATAGAAGCAGAGGGTAGCATGTCCAGCGTGCTGCTGGAGGAGTTGAGGCTCCGACGCCGTAGCGGCGGGACCCGTAGTGACTCTCGCGGTGACCTGGCAGAGCCCTTAGGCGCTATAGCTTCACATTCCAAACGACCAGCTGCTCCCCTCCCATGTCGGCTAGGGTGAACCCCACCACGGGGAGAACTGGCAGGCTACATCTACCCCTTGAAATCCGGGTCATTCCCCCTTTGCAGGTCGAGCTGAACATCAGTCTGGTGGGATCATCCCACCGTGGTCCAGCCCCAGTTGTGTCAGACCTAGACCGGGTCAGTCCGACCAGGTCGAACCAGACCCCGAAACAGTTAATGAGAAATATCATGAGAACCAGACATCTATTTGATGAACAATATACAGACTTATAATGCTTGGAGTGAGATTTTCCTTTTGGTATAATTTTTTTTGAGTTTTGGAGAAAGTTGGAGTATGGCCGGGTTAGATTTAACCTGTATCCTACCGGACCCTCGGAACTAAAATCCTTATAACTCACAGTCCGAGCACCCAATTGACACACCGTCTGTTACGTTGGAACCCTTACGAGATGACGGTCATTTAGGTTACTCCATTTTGGATCTTTGAGGAAGTCAAGGTATGAACGATATCACGATAAGAAGATTCCATGGAACTCAAGCGCACTGAGTACGAGGAATCATGTGGCTCACTGTAACGTGAAGAAAGAAAATAGATCCTTACTGGGTCAGCATATATTGACCATGTGTGGGTCAGAATCTTTAAAAATATGTGTGGGTCAGCGCTAAGTGATCCTGTATCGGACAAAACATACCGATCCTATGTGGGTCAGTGGGGGTTTATTCTCTAAAGATATTGTGTGGGTCAGAAGAATTGCTTCTAAACAAAATAAGATGATCAAGCTTACGACTAATAATTTTTACTTCTGTACATAAGTTATACCTATTTGTGAGTTGATTCTATTAACCTTTTTGGTATTGTCTTTGTGGTGTTACCTGTGTGGTGCTTCTATATTCCTAGTGTTACCAGTGTGGTATTCCAATCTTCATGGTGTTACCTGTGTGTACTTCTACCTTCGTGGTGTTTTCATAGTGGTCTCACCTATGTGGTAATTATACCTTTGTGGATTTTTCTTCATGGTGTTACTGCTGTGGTACTTCTATCTCAGTGGTGTTACCTATGTGGTATTTCTACATTCGTGGTGTGTCGTCTGTGGTTTTCTACACTCATGTATGATATGAGTATATCTTGATAACATAAGTATATGTATGGGAATATACCAAAGTACAATTGAAGTATTGATTAGTGGATTTTCATTCTTGGAAGTCTAGGATACCAACGGGGGTCTCAGGGTCTTTACTAATTATTGTTATTCTCACCCCTGCATGAGCTAAGCCTGTACCTAGTTGTGTCTTGTTGTAGATGACGAAAATCATTGATCGATGTTGAGGGTACCAGGACTGGACATGACTCAATGGTTTTCCATTTGGAGTGACGTGACACCGGGACTACTGATCGTGAGTTGTACCTATCCCTCAGGTAGGTTCATAAATGGATGATCCTAGAGCTGTTTTTCACCTTTCAGTTGTATTTTTAATTATTAGTTGTACTTGTACTTTTCAGTGTGGCGTGTAGTCTTTCCCCTTTACATTCAACATATTTTGAATACACCAGATTACTTTGTGGTTGCTTATTTTTGTGTTCTTGTACTGTGTATCTATACAGGTTAAAAAGAAATTACTTCTCGTTTTAGGGATACGCCTTTCTGGTGCTAGTCGACGGCCCCTGCCCTATGGAAGGCGGGCTTGGCGTAGTCACATTATGGGCTCTTGGGGATGGGTCGTGATAGTTCAATTCACATTCCATCACATCCTTGGTCCATATTCACCCCTAAGATTATAATAGTTTACTGAGTCCCATATTTTAATGGGTTCACTCTCAATTACAGTGCTTGTTTTCAGTTGATAGAATAATTATTACCCAATTCATATTGAAATTTTGGTAGTACTATCATTCATATAATAAAATCTATACATATATTTACCACTCAAATAAAAAATAGTATTCATTTCATCATAACATAACCACGGAAAAAATAAAAAGTATTTATAATCTGTTCATAATAATAATTAAAATAATCCATCCAAAGAATGAACATGTATTTTATTATAAATTATATCCACATAGCTTCATAAATATCTATAATAGATGATTAAATAGATGAAAAAATCCATTAAAATAACATTTGAACATTTCATTAGAAAAATTATTAATATTTGTTTTATTTTGATTAACATATGTCAAATATATTTCAAAAATTTATGACAATATTATTAATTAAAAATATAAAATGAATATTTTCATGGATTCATCAATGAATGGAATATTTATGATGATGGGAATATAAATTCATATTGTATTTTGAATGAACTCAATTCATCTATGTGGAATGGTTTCATTGTTTTCAATGAATTATCAATTTGATTACATAAATATTTCCAAATATGAATTAACGTTGCAATCATAGAGGTATCATGGGTTTCAGGGTTGGTCCAGATCTCGGAACCCTTGTTTTGGGTGAAAATCGTAGGCCACAAGGTTTGTAAAAACTATGAGAATTAGGCCACATGGACATGCAACCATATCTATAATTTTCACATATTTGGATAATACCTCATTGAATAGTTTGTAAAATGTGTGTGTAAATCGTGTGATCATCCCATTCAACATTAGGAAACTATGTAACCTCCCACATGGTTTGACAAACAATGTTCCCAAATCTTGAATTTGTGGTGGTTTTGGATTTTTAATAATTATATATTCAATTAAAAAACTTTTTGAAGAGCTAATTTAGTTTACATTTCATTATATAACAAAGGGAATCTGTGGGAGCTATCCACCTTTTTATAAATTCATATTTCCAATACCTTCTCCATCCAGACTATGGAACAAGCATTTTTCACTTCCTTGGATCTGTAACAGAAATTCCTTAAATACATTTTAGTATCTTTCTGTAATACTAAGACCAGTTGCGCAATTTAGAATTAGGCTCAAATGACCTAATTCTTATCCCTTCATCCTTTCTTATTATTTATCCTAATGAGGGTCAAATTAGAGCCAGATACTAGATGAAACATATAGCACTTACCTAAGTTATGTGGTATTATCCTTTTTTCTTAGAGTTGAGCTATTTATATATGCCAGGGTGTCACGTACCCAATTTTCTTGAGTTGCCTAAACTGAATTTATTTAATAGAATTGATTTTTATTAACTATTTAGTTAAAGTAGATTAACCATTCTTGTTATTGGTTATATAACCTGACGAATACACCCTTTGGTTGTTAGTTATTAAATAGGACCATTGATGGATCTTATCCTGGGATACATACGAGGCGTGCCCTTTAACAAATTCCACTTGATGTTAAAATAAGAATTGTATTATAAACATATTTACAATGTTATATATTATAAATTAAATTTATTAAGCCTAAGGGATGGATTATTTTCCCATTGAACGAGGCATTCTAATGATTGATTGCGCTTCATCACCTTTTTTTATTTCTTAGGCGATTTAAAGAGTGAATCTTACACGAATTAGTTTACTTGGCATATATTTCCATAAATTTTTATTTTCTCATGTGAGTTATATGATAATTAAACCATGTTATATATTGGTAGAATTTTTAGGATTGTTATATTGAAAAGGAAAATGTGAGTATTTGAATGTCCCTTGAATTGCTATTCTCATATGAGTTAAAGGAAGATTATTCCTTGTGACGTCTATTTTGTGCCTGTGATGCCCTGTATATGAAATTTCCTATTTGATTTGTGTTTATACCATTCTATGTAGTGGATTGATTAAGCATTGGATGTTTGTTATCATGTTATTCACATTTAATTAAATGATTCAGAATCAATTGAGGTTGTCCCTTTTTAGAGTCACCAATTTGTGGTGAGTTATATAGAATGCCATTATTTTGGCCTTTGGATTTCTATTTAATTTTTTAAATGAAATGGAAATTTATTAAATGAGATATATGAAAAATGTGACACAATGATTTTGATTCATATTCCATGGATAAAATCTTGTGTGTAAGGACTAATAAACCATGGGTGATATGTGGATCCACGTTTGAATTCTTTAGAGTGACTCATTGACTTGAATCTTGATTACGCCATGGGTTATACTTGGATCCAAGTGAGGTATTCCATGAACAAACTCATTGAGGATATAATTATGAGGTGTGTGATACATTGATTATTGAGATAATGTCATGGATATAATAAATGAGATTTTTAATATTATTCCATGGGTGATACTAGGGAATTCATGTTAGTATTTGAGGACATAAACGATTGGATGGGACTTTATACCTCACCAAGAGCAATATAGGGTTCCTAAGAGCTTCACATCGGATGGGTTTGAAGGTTGTTGGTTCATATTTCACCTAGAGATACACATGAATTCCAACATATGAATTTCCATGATGGGTTAAACATTTGAATTAAATAATGAACAAATTGAATATTAGGATACTTCTCCCATGACAAATCATATTCTTTGAGTCATTCTTTACATGTATTTTTTAGCATTCCTTATCAGATAAAATTTTTACTTCTAGTTACATGGGGGATGTATGGATTGATCATTATCCCATGAAATATAAATTCAATTAAATATAATTATTATATCAATATATACTAAATGCAATGGATGAAAATAAAAATTAATGCATTTATGATGATTACTTTGGAATACTTTCTTTTTACTACTTTTCTTATTGCATAATGCTTGATATATATATATATTCCGAGTGATTAGAACAGACCATGGGTGGTTTCCTACTAAGATTTAGTCTCACACCATTTTTGGGACAATTTTTGGACACATATATATTATATGATAGTTGGTGTTGATAAGGGAATGTGCCCTTCTACAGGTACTTGATTTACTTCATAAGAGAAGGAGATCTTGACGCAATGGTGAGGATTGTGGTGCTAATAGGATTGTTTTGGACATTATTTACATTTGGTACATTTATTTTATATGATTATTGTGTACATTATTGGGGTTTTTACATAGAAACATGTGACATGTAACATCATCGTGTATTTTATATGACATAAATAGTTGTTATTAATATCGGTATGTCACTATTTATTTTAGTTGTATGGTTTAAATCATCTGCTTTTGTACAATTATTGTCTCTTATTTGTTTCACACCCTTCTAATGATGTAATAATCTCCCGACTAAAAAAAGAAGGCCCTTATAGTTAGTCAAAATCCTCTGGTATTTTTGTATATGTTCATAAAGACTTGTGTTCAACCGGGTACGGATCATCTTTTAGTAGAATCTAGTACCGAGCTATTACAAAGTAGTATCAGACTAGTTTCATTTCTTGTTTTTAATACTAATAGGATAAAATAAGATGGTATATAAAGGGTGAAGAATTTGGTAAATATATATGCCTACTCATAGCTAACCTTCATATAGGGAAAATACAATTTGCATTGAATTGAATTTAAATTTTATCTATTTTGAAAATTACAGTTGAATTATTTCCACCATTGTGTGATGTACAAGAAGTATATTTGTATGGATGATATGATTTTTGGTTTTATTGTGTTTCAAACTAATTAGATGATGGTATTCCATCTCATTCATCATATAGGAATATTCTATATTTCACATTCCATTCATTACGACATTCCATTTGGGATTCATTACTGATTGCATGATGTTGTGGTAGGTGCTACGATATATATGCCTACTATTGGGTAAGGAATATAGAGATATATAATGGTGTGGAATGGTTGGATGTTATGCCTTGTTCCCTAAGGTTTATGGACCCTATTAGATCAGAATTTGGTAGGTCATGTTTCAAATTTAATTTGAATTGTGTTGTGATGTTCCATATGTGGATGCCAATATATTATTCATGGAGAGTATGCCCCCCAAGAATCATAAATTATCATTTCTATAAATTTCCACTCAAAATGGATTTTGATAAATTTTAATTGAGTATTGATTTAGTGAATGAGGATTTTAATTCAATTTCAAACAATATAAATGAAAATTCAATTGAAAATAAAATGGACTTTGAATGAGAACATGACCAGAACCAACCATAGTAGGGGGATTTTGGGAGTGTCTAAATTTTTTTTGAAGCCCAGACCTGATCCATGGGGTAGGTAGAGAGGTGATTCCTTATAGAGAATGTATATTACCTATCCAACATAAATATATGCACTTTTGAGCTATAAACATTGACAATGGTATATAACTGTGTTGTGTGTATGGAATTGTAGAGAAATGCCAACACCACGACCTAAAGTGTCATGCTAGGAGCTTGATTATGGTCATACTCCATTGTTTCCATCTGGAATTGGGGATGATCTCGTTGTTTTATGATTCAAACATTAAAAACGGTTTCTAACAGGTTTGTTCATAGAACCAGAAATATCCAATGATTCCATATCCATTTGCACATATATCCCAAAGGTAGGCCCTCATTAGTTATGGACTGACGAGGATTAGGAATTTTCATTTTTCGAGAGGATGGGAGGTCGGACTCATCACACCTTTTTGAGGGGAATTATTTTCTACTCTGGGAATCTCTTTATAGATTTAATGTATGTTCGTGAATCCTTATTACATTACCATGTATAAAATGAGTTTTCCATTAGATATGACAGTCAATGACTGATATGTAGGAAATTTAGAGAATAGTTTATATGTATTCGATGTTCTTCATTGATAATGAATCATCTGTATTTGTTAGAGATTCTTAGTCAATGGTATCCTTTGATACATAAATTTCTCTTCATCATTATGATGACCATACTGGTTTTAAAGCCACTCAGTGGGGCACTTGAAGTTTATTGTCATTCATAAGGACGTTGATTATTTCAGAGTTGGGATCGTACTCACAGATGGGCTACCTACGTATCCTATGTTTTGGAAAAGGAATCAGAACCCACATAGTTCGGGTAAGGGAATATGATTTATATGATTGATGGCTCAAATAAAGATGTCATAATTACTTTTACACTCTATGCTCACGTGAGTCATGCTCGGTGTGCGAAACAAGAGGTATTGTTAAACCAGACAATTGTGCCATGAAAGATGCAATCATAAGAAATTATATGGGGCTTATGTATGTATGACTGCCCAAATAGATGAAGATTAGGATTTACTTTAGGGAAGAAATCTAGGAAAAGGTTCTGTAAAGGTATATGTACTTTATGGAGATTTGGATACTATAATTTGGGGCTTACTCTTGAAAAGGAGGCCCAAATTAAGAGGGGACTTATGATTGGGTTTTACTCCTGAGAAGGAGATCTAGATCAAAAGTAAATTCGGACCTGTTAAGAGAATATTAAAGGACATGAGGCTTACTCCTAAGGAGGATTCCCATATTTGAGACTGGGGCTTACTCCTAAAAAGGAGGCCCAGGTTAATCAGGACTTGGGGGTTACTCTTAAGGAGGATTCCCATATTTGAGACTGGGACTTACTACTGAAAATGAGGCCCAGGTTAATGAGGACTTGGGGCTTACTCCTAAGGAGGATTCCCATATTTGAGACTGGGGCTTACTCCTGAAAAGGAGGGCCATGTTAATGAGGACATGTGGCTTACTCCTAAGAAGAATGCCCAGATTTGGGAATTTTAAGATTGGGTCTTACTCCTGAAAAGGATGCCCAGATTATGGTACATGGGGCATACTTCTAAGGAGGATTCCCAACATTAATGGGAATTAGGACTAGGACTTACTCTTGAAAAGGAGGCCCAGGTTAAGGGGTTCTCTCATCTTAAAGTATGAGGTTGAATGAATGAAATCTCAATCTTTAGTGACATAAAGATGTATAAATCACTAGGTTTTGAGAGATATTCCACATAATTCCTTTCATATAAGGAAGTAAAATCAAGAAATCATGCCATAAATAACTTTGAAGAGTGTCTTGAAGACTGAATCTTCAATAGGAGAGGTAAAATGGAATAATAGGGGTAAAATGGGCTAGAAAGGCACCCAAAAAGGCAGGGGCGCGCAAGTCCTGGCAGGCACGCAGGTACTACGTGGGTGCACAAGTCCTGGTTGCACAGGTATACCTGCGCGACACATGGGTACTTGCACGATTGTTAACCAGTAGGGTAGCAGTTGGGTGTTCCTTGACCAAATCCTTTAGAATTATCCTGAGGTACTTCCAGAAGAGAGGCGCACATGTTTTGGTGTTGAAGTAGGGCGGATCGCAAGTAGGTTCATTTCTCTTAAGGGTGAAACACCTCAGGCACGCATGTGTTAGTGAATTCTAACACTTAGACCTTACTCCTCTGGTTTAGACCCTCTATTATATATAAAGAACTACCTTACAAGTGTTCGGAAGACCTAAAGAAGATACTTGGGTGTTCAGAGCTCTATATCCGAATTCTGGAAAAATTCCTCCCGAAATGGGGGGCCCACATGGTCTATTTATAGGCTGGAGAAGACCTCGGGCGATTATCACCTAGGGTGCGCAAGTGACATGTGCGACCAACTACGGTGCGCAAGTGTACTTGCACGACCATTGTAGAACTTGCACGACCCTTGCACAATGTTCTTCTTCTTCCTTCCTTTGTCAATTTTTGATATTTTCTCAAAGTATGAATCACTTTGGTTTATATTTTCCCCTTTTCTAGTATTTTATACTCTGTGACGAATAGGAGCGTCAACAAAAGTCCCCCCTCAGAGTTGGATCCAGAGAGAAAAGGGGATTTGACTCTGAAGTGAGAAGAAATAAGAAATCTGGCAGTTTAAAGTCATGCATGTCGGACTAAGAAGGCTAATGTTTAAGGTCGAAATAGATTTGACCGAAATGGATTAAAATTGACTCAATTCCTATACAATTTATATGAAAACACATTTCTACACTCAAGTATGAGGTAAAATATTTAAACTATAACTTATGAAATTTGAATCTATGGAATGATATGAAAAAGGGCTCAAAAGGCCTTAGAAGAAGTAGTTCCCATGAATGAATTTACCATTATTTAACAAACCCGTTAGGGGGTTTAATTATGTAGGGCCACCTAAGGGCATTGTCTGCATAGTCAAATAAATAGCATCTTTTGGCTGACAGGTCCATTATGTAGACTACTTATGCAAGGCCACCTAAGGGAACGTGTTGCATAGTCAAGTAAAAGAACTCATAGAAATTTACTTTCCTAGTGTTAAAAAGCCAGTGAATGTTTATGGAGATTCAAATTTTCTAAAGTATAGAGTTTGCTTTATGGGAAGAGGTACTTGAATATGGAGAAGATATTACCAAACAACATTATCGAAGAACTGGATGGATATCACTCCTACGAAGGTTTGACGCAAACATAGGGAAGGAGAATATAAACCATAGACTTGAATACTTTCAGATAATGAAAAAGGATACGGGACAAATATGTTAAGGATGGATTTTTTTGCGGATCCCTACATATTTTCATTTAAGACAACTAAGGAAAAAAGATGCTTTCTTCCCAAGAATGAAGTTACCAGTATCCGACAAACCCGTTACGGGGTTGAATTATGCAGGGACACATAAGGGTATTGGATTCATAGTCAAATAATAGTATCTTTTGGCTGAAAAATCTGTTATAGAGACTGTTTATGCAAGGCCGCCTAAGGGAACGTACTGCATAGTCAGGAAAAAGAACTCTAAGAAATTTTACATTTTTATGACTAGAAGTCAAGAAAAGAGTTATGAAGATCTGAAAATATTTAAGGTTAGGATTATGACACATAAATATGGGTATTGTCCAATGTATGCAGTGATACACAGATCAATGCTAACCATAATCATGTTGTGGATGGGTCCTGAATTGAAATGTTGGACATCACTATGTATCCTATAAGGATGGAAATCAAGCCATGCATAGTTCTTAAAATATAGTTTAACGTCGGGCGGGACGAAAGTATTTGAGATCATTGTTTAGGGTCATAGATCTTGGACCATTATAAGAAATACACAATTTGTGTTTTCATAGGTAATTTTCCGCCAAGGGACTGAAAGTGGAATTTGGGTTTAGGCCAAAAGACTTGGGGCTGGATTCGAGGGACACTCGAACATTCCTACGTATGCCATAAGGATGGTAATCAAGCCCACATAGTTCTATAACTACCCTCTGTACAAATTAGGTTCGTACATGTGAAGGGTGAAAGGGGACTTTAGTGCAATGATGGTTTAACCCAAGATAAAAGGTTCGGGCATTTCCATGTATTCACATAGTATTTGGAATTTAACATGATTGAAAATCAATGTAAATAATGATTCCCTCTCAGGTGAGGGTATCAAAGAATGTTATAGTTTATTGTCATACAAGATAGAAGTATTGTACAGTTTAACGTCGTATAGAAAGGACAAAAGTGAACCAATGTAATGATATTGTTTCTAGGGGAGGTTTCATGAATCAACATCGTATGAGATGGAGGTGAACCGATGTGAAGAGATTGGTTTTGGGATTGATCGTTGGGAGTTTGCCTACGTACCCAACCTAGAAGGCAAGGATCAAATTCCACGTAGTTCAATTAAAGAATGAAGTAGTGATCAAGGTGTCCTTGGGGACAATGACCTAAAAATAGTGTTGGGATTTACACATGGTTAGTAGCCTAGAGAGAGTGTTATGGTTGAATTTTTCTCTAAGCTCACATGAGTCATACTCGGTGTGGGAAACATGAGGTAGCAAAAAACCTAACGATGCACAGTTTAATGTCATGTAGGACATAAAAAGGGTCTATGCAGTTTGAAGTCTTGTAGTTAGGACTATTTCTGCTGCACAGTTTAATGTCATGTAGCAGGGTCAAAGAACAGTTTAATGTCATGTAGGACGAATTAATGAAATTTATGTACGGTTTAGCATCATGTAGTTAGGATGATGGGGAAAATATAGTTTAATGTCATGTTGGAAAAAAGGGGAACTGTGCAGTTTAATGTCATGCAGTGAAGACAAAAGAGTACACCATTTAACGTCATGTTGAAAATATTAGGGTCTTTTTAACAGTTTAACGTCATGATGGATGAAAAAAGGGACGATAAAGTTTAGTGTCATGTTGGACGTAAGTGAGAATAGTTTAAGGTCATATGTATGGACCATTGGTTATGCTATTTAACATCTTCCTGGAACTAAGAGACTTCTATATAGATTAATGTCATATCTCAAGGATGATGATGGGGGACACAGCTTAACATCATGTTGGATGAAAGTGAAAAATAGATTAAGGTCATATGCATGGACCGTGGATAGTGCTGTTTAACGTTACGCTGGACGTAAGGGACGTGCAAATATTTTAAGGTCGTATGCATGGAATGTGGTGCAGTTTAAGGTCATACGGGACCGTTGATGATATATTTTGTTTTTATAAAAAATACTTCTTAAAAAATTTGGCATTGGTTGGAGTAGTGATGAGTTCTCCATCCATAGAGATTAATGAATATGCTCCATTGGAGTAGACCCTATATATTGAGTAAGGTCCTTCCCATTTTGGCTCAAGATTGGGAGGTTTCTTTATTAGTATCATTGGAGTTATGAGAACTAATACCAATTCTCCCTGAGTAAATGAACGAAGACGAACATTTTTGTAGAAAGATTGTGTTATTTGATTATCATATACTTCTAAGTGGTACAAAGTGTACAATCTTTTATCATCTAACTGTTCCAATTCATTCCATCGCTTTTGAGAGTGTTCATCATTAGATGACTGATCAAAAATGGCTACTATGAGCGAGGGTAGTTGAAATTCAATAGGCAAGACGACGTCCGTTCCATATACCAGTGAATATGGAGTTGACCGCGTTGCAGTGCGGGTGGTGGTCCGATAAGCCCATAAAGCGTGAAAGAGTTTATCAGGCCATGATTTCTTATCTTTATCCACCATCTTTTGCAGTATATTTGATAGAGTCTTGTTGAAAGCTTCTATCTAGCCATTGGCCGCTGCATGATACCGAGATAAATGATTCGATTTGATGTGGTATTCTTGATACAACTAATTCACCTCAGATGAACAGAAGTTGGTGCCATTGTCCATCAATATGGTCTAAGGGACACCAAATCTTGTAATGATGTTAGAATTGATGAAGCTATCAATGCATTTAGAACTGACTTCTTTGAGAGGTATTTCCTCTGCCCATTTGGAAAAGAAGTTAGTAGTAGTAAGAATATACATAAACTGCTTGGCCGTAGATGAAGGGTAAGGTCCCACCACATCCATCGCCCATGTGGAAAATGGCCACGAGTATTTAGATATATGAAGAAACTATGGAGGTTGATGAATGAAGTTGGCATGTACATGGAATGAATGACACTTCATTGTGAAATTAACAGAATTTTTTATCATTGAAGGCCAAAAGTATCCAAGCCGTCGAATCTGATCAGACAGTCTATGTCCAGACTAGTGGGCACCATAGACTCCTGCATGCACTTCTTTCATGACAGCAATTGTGTCTTCACCATCAATGAATCTGAAGAGAAATCCATCAAAACCACGTCTGTAGAGAATTTTCTCTAAGTGATCTGGGCTATCATAACGAGTAAAATTGACCACACGTCGCCGTATTTGTTCTTATCAGATATATCATGTGGAAGTGTTCCATTTTGAAGGTATTTCCTGATAGGTGACATCCATTCGGTAGTATGCCCATACAGATTAGGAATGGGGCTAATTTCATTAATTTCATCTATTCTAATTCAAACATAAGGTGAAATTTCATGACGGTGGGAAATAATGATGGTTGTCACATCCCGATTTGGATTTGCCAGAGCAGTGGCTATATTAGCAAGTGCATCAGCTTGAGCATTTTTTGATCGCGGGACACAAGAAAATGTCGGTTCTGAAGGGAATTCCTCCATTAACTCTCAGACGTAATCATACAAAGGGATTAGTTCTTCTTTTCTGATGGCATAATCCACATTGACTTGTTTGATTACGTGGTCCGAATCACCTTTCACCTTTAAATGATTCACTTGTCCTTGAAGCTCCAATTCCAAGCCTGCGATGAGAGCTTTGTATTCTGCTTCTATATTGGTACCACATTCCCAAAATAAGAAGGAATAAGGTAACACTGCCATTTCTGGAGAAATGAGCACAATTCCTAAGCCAACTTTGTGGAATTTAGGATTTTCCATTTTCCACCCTATTGGACTTTTGGAAGCACCATCAAAGTACATTTCCCATGTCTGAGGACTATTCTGAATAGATAAGACTTCCTCGTCAGGGAGTTCAATACCTAAATATGTGTCTTCCACTGATGGGTGTTCATCCAAGAAATCAGCTAGATCTTGGCCCTTTATTTCCTTTTGAGACGCATATTGAATGTCGAATTGCTGCAAAATAACTACCCACCTTGCCAAACATCCTGTAAGCATTAGACGACTAAGGATGAATTTGAGCGGGTTATTGCGAGATACCAATTGGACCTCGTGATGTTGCAGGTAGTGTTTCAACTTCTGAACTGCATGGATTTATGCCATGAAGCAATTCTTAATACTTGAAAACCATGTTTCGGCTTCAAGCATAGTCCGACTGAGGTAGTAGAGGTTGTTTTCATTCCCAGCATCATTCTTCTGAGAAAGAAAGGCACCCAATGATCACTCTAGGGCTGTCACGTAAAGGATAAGAAGCCTTCCTTCAATAGGTGGCATAAGTATCGGTGGGCTCAAGAGGTATTTCTTGAAAATATCGAATGCTTCTTGACATTTTTCAGTCCACTGGTAAGTGACTCCCTTCTTCATCAATTTGGTGAAGGGTAAACTTTTTCATGCTAAATTGGTGATGAAATTCCGAATATAGGGTAAGTGTCCTTGATGTCCTCTTAATTCTTTCAAATTTTTAGGTGGTGACATACAAAGGATTGACTTTTCCTTCTCAGGATCGACTTCAATACCACGATGGCATACAACAAAGCCGAGAAATTTTCCTGAGGTTACCCCAAAAACACATTTTAAGGGGTTTATCTTCAAAATATGTTATCGATGATTGCAGAATATGCCAAGTGATTAGAAAGATGTTAGGATTTTACCACAAAATCATTCAAATATCATTCAACAAACTTCCCTAAAAAAGGTTTGATGATAAGATGCATGGAACACTGATATGTTTCACCTGCATTCTTTAGTCCAAAGTGCATTACCCGGTTGGAAAACACACCCTGAGGGGCCCTGAAGGCTGTGGATTCCTCGTCATCTGGGGACATTCAGATTTGATTATATCCAGCATATCCATCCATGAAGGAAAGTGATTCATAGACAGCTGTTGCATCAATCAAAAGTTCTGTAATTGGAACTGGGAGATCATCCTTAGGACAATGCCGATTAAGATCTCTAAAATCGATGCAAAATCTAATTTGTACGTTCTTATTCTTTACAGGGACGATATTATCCAACCACATGGGATATTGAACTTCTCTGAAGAATTTATCTTTGATAAGGTTATCCACTTCAGCTTCAATTTTGGAATCATAAGCTGGGTGTGTTCTTCTCGCAGCTTACGTAAATCCTCGATGCTCTTCTGGTAAACCCAAATGATGAGTAGCAACATCAGGATCAAGCCCGGGCATCTCTGTATAGTTCCAAGAAAATATGTCTTGATTTTTCTTTAGAAAAGAAATATACATCTCTTGTTCTTCAAGATTCATGGTCGTACTAATTAATGTGGGGCGTGGATCTTATTTTGTACCCAGATTTATTTTCTTAGTTCATCCATGGTGGTAGAGATACCCTCTTCAAATGTTGTAGGAGAATCTCTGAGATCTTTCTCTTCTTCTTCAACATGTGTTATTTCATCCGTTTCTATTTTCATAGTAGATGATGAAGCAAAATTTCGATGATATAGAGAGATGTTAAAATTTGAACATCTTGAATAAGAGGCTTCCATTTCTGACCCAATTGATGGTGAAGGGTCTTCCTTGGGAAATAAAGAGGAGATGATGGATTGATAATCGACATCATGATACACCTCTGACATTGCTATAACTTCTTCTGTCCTGATTGGCGAATTATAGACTTGCTGGATTTCAGCGGATGAAATGAAGACATCTCCATTTGGGCTTTCATCATTGCCTGGTGGTTTACCATTTTCTCCCATGTTGTCGGGCACGATTGCCGTAATTGAAATTATGGATCTTTCCATAAGAGTATTTTTATTTTAGTGTACCCTGTCAATTTGGCTGATAGGCAACACATAATCTATACTCACAAGCGCAAATGGGTTTACATGAATCTTTTCCAAACCATATGGATAATTAGCTTCGGTAATCTCCCTGGTTGTGGATTTATCCTTTCCCTTCATGTGATAGAATTCCGCCTCAATGTATTGAGACTCACATGTCTTGAATGGGACCTTATCACCATAAAAAGTTCCAACTTGACCATCGAAACAATATTTGAGACATTGATGGTATGATGAAGGAATAGTCGCATGTTGATGTAACCAGGGTCTTCCAAGCAAGATGTTGAAAGATGAGTCTTGATCAACAACCATGAAATCTAAATTGGATACAACATCTCCAAACTGAGTTCTGAGTGTAACATCGCGAAGAGGATCTTGTTCATTTTTATCATATCCTTGTAACATCATGGTAGAAGGAGATGAATCAGATTCCGTGAGGCCCAATTGGTGAAGTGTACAAATGGGCATGAGGTTGACTCCTGAACCATTATCAATGAATGATCTTTGGAAGTCTATGCCATTGACCTTGCCAAATAATTACAAAGGTCTAATATGTCCATGCACGACATCATATTCATCTTCATCAGTAAAAGATATTACCGCATGTCATTCTACAGGATAATTCTCTATGTGATAGACTTCAGCTGTAGCAATTTCAGTTTCAAACTCCTAAGGACTTGACAAAGCCTCGATGAGTGCCTCCCAAAGATCCTTTGACAGATTCAAAGCATCCATAATTTATAAATTGGCCGGTAATTGGGATAGGTGTTTCAATACATCATTCTTTTGATCTGGAGGTCTGCGTTTCCCAACACGAACATGTGGTTTAGCAGGTGACTTGGAAGCAGATTCTTTGGAAGTTGTTGCATCTTGTACTGGGATAAGAGTTGGCAATATTCCTGGTTTTAGAATATTAGACCAATTAGATCCATTTACTTGTTGGGAGGAAGAAGATGGAACCTTCAACCGGTCTTCCAGAATAACTATGCCAGAACTGAATTTTCTATTGGTAGAAGAACTTGCTTATTCTTGATGAGCTCCCTGAAAGTCTCTACCATAAGATTCTGCTACACACAAAGTTCTAGCAGAGGTAGAATGGGAATAGGGGCTTCTGAAAGATCCACGTATTCCCCTATATCCTGAGATTCTGTAACTTCCTCTGATTCATCTATTTGATATAAGGAATTCGGGATCATCATAATCGAATCTGCAACTGGCATATGGATCTATTAATTGAATCATATTAACAGAACCAAAAATTAACTCTTCATCTGATGAAGAATCTGCCTGACTAGCCAATTTAGGCTATGTCGTTTGTAGTGGCGGTGCCCGTTGCTTCGAAGTAGATGGCATGAAATTCGCGAGAGTCAAAGACAGCTTATTCTTTGACATAAACTCATATTCTTCTGATTGTTCCTCTTTCTTGGAATTATTCCACCCTTTTGAAGATTTTCCCTCTGAAGAGGATTTTGTTACGGCATTCATGGAAGAAGGAACAATTGGTTTCTTCAATTCTGTTCGAAAAATAGCATGAGTTTAGTTGATCATCTTTCTAAATATCCAATCATAATATTTCTGCGTAGTTTTTCTTTTGACTTCTTGCCACTCGCCATCCTCCTCTGGAACATTAGTAGTAACACATGCTACCTGAGCTGAAAACCTTTCAATTTGACTTGTCTCGAGTCGACCATCTTTTGCAGGAGTTCCATGAAGACAAAACACTCTTGTATGGGATGCCCCAACATTTGATGAAATGGGAAATAATTGGGATAGTCTTCATCTCAATCCTTGTTTGGCCTCTTGGGCCTTGGAAATTAATCCAAATTATTTTCCAAAGCCGAAATGAAATAACCATGAACTTGTTCATTTCGGAAAGAGTAAACTTTGCTTTTCAACACATCAAACTATTTCCGTCATTGATCACTTTGATTATATTGACGGAACAACCTCTGTTGTTGGTTCTCAGAAGGTGGATCCCTTCGATAAGAAGAAGGTTTTGAGGTAGAAGTAGGTACATGAGATTGTTTAAGCATAATTGTAGTTGTCTCTGCTTTACCCATTCTCCTTCCTGGAGATGATGGAATTACACAAGATTTAGCCTTAGTCTATATAAGAGAATCTTCAATCTATTGAGTGATTGATGTAAGGTCTCGAAACCCTCCTGTGTATTTCATAGGGATCAGTGGTTTGCGCAACTCATCACGCTAATTTCCCAAACAGATTGGAAACAATTCTTCCTGAGGGAGTGCTAAGCTTAGGAAATATTTCAATCCCTTCCAAAAAGCAATGAAATTTGAGAACCTTTTATTCTATCTTTCCTTACAGTTTGTAATATAAAAAACTGTTGCCTTTGGAGAAGTTGAGCTGCATTGAAGAAGAAATCGTTGACGGAGATCTTCCCATCCGGTAATTGACCAGGATTTCATGCTAGTGTACTAGAAAAAGGCTGGTCTTTGCAAGGTTCACACGAAGCATCTGAGTTTGACTACTTCTTGCTGCTCTGGAGTTCCCATTATAGGATCGCAACAAGACACGTAATGCATCAAATGTTGTTCAGGGTCGCATGATCCATTGAAAATATGGAATACAGGGTTCCCAAAACTTGATGGGGGAGAGACCAAATCTACCCATTCAGGGTAAGCTCTCATTTCTGGTTGAACCTACGCTTTCTTCCCATCCATTGTCTCTAACTGATCTGTTAATGACTTAATGGTAGATATTAAGTTTTGAGAAACATCTGGTTGAACATGGACTTGGGTAGATGCAATGGCTAGATTTTGGACAGGTATGGCAGCTGATACTGCAACTGATGGAAGCATTGCCAATTGTTGTTGCACTTGACCCGTATGATTAGACCTGTGAGGGTGTACTGATAAAGGATGATATTCATGATCCATCTTAGTAGCTGCAACAAAGTCCCTTGACTGGCTAGCTCTTGAACGTTTAGGAGGAAGACTACCCTGAAGTAGTTCTGCATTCATCCTCCTCAATTTCTTCATTTATTACACATGTTGAGAAAATATTTTCTTTAGTGAGAGCAATTGGCCTTCTCCAGAGGAAGTATATGTTACCTGATTCTTCTCCTTTCCCTTTTTTGATCCCTTTCGGAGAAGGGGAAGTGGGTTATTTGAAGGAACACCCAGATTTTGGGTAAACCTTTGATTTCATGTATGCACACCTTCTTCGTTTGTGTCTGTGCATACAACTTCTTGAACATGAACTTCTTCATCTAATCCCTCTGAGTGAGCCTCATCTGGTGGATCGGCAATAACAGAATTTATGACATTGATTGATGCATAATGCATTGCATCCAACATATCGAAATTCCTGTGATATTGTCTCCTTCCATGTCTTTGATGAGACATTTCCTTTTGTTGATTCGATCCATTAGGAACTTCTTGATGAACTGTAATTTATAGAGAATCTCCTGATAATTTGGCTCTTCGTTCCTCTTGAGGATTTTCCCCAATCGATAAAAGACAGAATTTACCAGAGGAGGGGGTTGATGATTTGAAAAAGTCCCATGTCCGGCGGACTGAGGTTGTTCCTATTGTCTTTGCTCAACTCCTTGAATCCTATTTGTTGATTCAGAGGGTTGGGTTAAAAGATTCCCCAGTCTGGCGAGCTGGGTGGCTATTGACATGCCATGTATGAGACTTTCTTAAAATCTCTCCTGATATTGTGGACCTTGTTCTGGAAATTAGTTGGATGCATCAATCGAAATCCACTTTTATCACCCAGTTCAAAAGACCGTTGGATGATTTCTGAGACTTCTATCACTTGGTGATGTGCTTGCTCTATATGAGAGGCATGTTCAATATTCTCGTTTTCTTGATACAGGAGTAATTAAACAAAATGTTCTCTGTATTCTTGATTTTGAGAGGAACTAGTTAAAGCCTGTTCTTGGAAAATCTTTTGATTACAAACAAAGCTAGGTATTCGTGGTTGGCAATGGGAAATAACATTGCATGAGACCATTTTCGGCGGGCATTACTGACTGGAGAGCGCCGTGAAATGCAGTGCTCCACGAACACCCCATCCTTTGACATGAATACCAGATGGGTAATTGGCAATTAACTGGTGCATCCTTCTTAGTGCTCCAAGGCATGAATGGTAAATGGATCTTTTCTACTTTTCAGCCTTCGGATATCGAGAGACTAATAGATATGCCGGGTTAATTTGGCATTGTAACCCTTCTATTATCTTGACCTAATTTTCATATTAATCATAAGATAATACTTTCTTTTTCAACTGAAAAAGTGTTTTCCATAAGTTGAGACGAATATCATGATTTCCATCTTCCATCAACATCTCTGGAATGTCATACTGAGAGTCATCTAGAGGCCAAAAAATGACTGGAACTTCACCTTTCGCCAGTTTTTTTGTCATGTTCAACATTTCCTCTTTATCATTCAATGAAGATTCTTCTACCAGTTTTGACCAGAGTCAGTGCTTCCTTGTTGCTTCATTGGATTCAACACGATTAGTAGAGAAATCACTGATCAGACTAGAAGATTCATGACTTGGCGATGGTTCGGAGAATGACCTACACCCTGGGCTTTCTTCTGATTGAGAAAGTATTTCACCTTTTAGCGATGAAGCATCAGACATGACTGGTTTCGTATTTGCAAGTGCCTCAAGATAAGATGGCTTTCTCGGCACTACATTGTCCACTGGATCATTTTCTGGGCAATGTGCATCATTACTGCAGAGAGGAATTTCGTAGAGAAATTAATCATCATGGGGAGGACCACCATGGTGGGTTACAACAAAAGATGAGATCTCTTGCTCCTTGGTCTTCTGACCAAACAGAGGGTTCTTGTGGCTCGAATCTGAAGATGAAACTTCGAGATCGACCGAATTGTCATGAAGCAAGCCTTCATGAGGAATTTTCTATTGATGACCTTCGGAATTAATATTACCACTATTGGGAAATGAGGGAGTAGAATCTTGAAATTCAACAGATAAATATCTGAGGGCTTCAAGAAATCCAGCATCGAGCAAGGCCTTGTTACAAATTGGCTCTTGATCTCTTGACTATGCTGGGTGGGTATTCTTCCTAGATGCCTCCTAACTCGCATTGGAAACCACCTGTTGACGAAAGTGGTTGCTTTGAGAAGGTGTATGTGCCTACTCCGGATAAATGGCCTGGTTAGGCTGGAGATATCTACTCAAATCTGTTGTATGTGTCTAACTTGGTAATCCGTATGATATGGGGGAGTATTCCCCACAACTCTCTTGGACTAGAACAGATGTGTGTATCTGCTCCGGAGTAAACTATTGATGTTTCACTCCACTACTAGGGATAGATTTGTGTGTCTTTCCCTAATATGTTGCTGAAGCTGTTATAATATCCTAGCAAACATCCAGAATATGAGCAAGGATTTGCTTCTTCTCTTTCACCATAGATAGAATATGATTGGTGAATTCAGATACCGGAATGGGGATATACATCCATTCTGTGCTTGGAGTAGGTGTATGTTCCTGCTCCTGTCCTCCTTTTCCTGTCAGTGAATCCTGACAGTACTCAAGTGTAGAGGCAGAGAGTTGAGTCTGCCTCCTGTTTATCGCCAGAGATTTCTGACTGACTTCTCTGACTGCTACCAAGCGAGACTGTTGGTAGGATTGATCATTATTAGCAGGTGTATGTGCCTGCCGATTGCACTTCACCGAATGTAGTTGACGAGATCCATCATATATAGTCAGATGAGCCTGGTGACTAGTTGATGATGTATAAACAGGTGTATGTTCCTGCCAATTGTACTCCTCCGGAATTGCCAGGTGGGATTGCCGTGATGCTGCCAGATGAGTTTGCTAGATAGCAGAATTAAAACGGGCAGGTGTTTGTTCCCAATCGTTTCTTGCCACCAAGTTAGGTTGGTGGACTTCACCGAAAATGGCAGAGATGAGAACCTGCCCACTGTTAACCGGATTTCTTCTCTGGCGATTCGTCTTGCCTGCTCGGTTCGAGGAACCTGATCCGAACGCATGGAGTCAGTACCCTTATCATGGTGAGGTCGCACTACCGCATGAGTCTAGCGGTGATTGTGGGTGGGAGACCTCGAGAAAGACTCTTGTTTCCTTGAATTAAGGCCCTGAGGGGCCTGCTTATTCACCTCCTTAGAATATGGGAGTGAATGGTGATTGCGTTCCAGGGATAACGTCCCGAATTGGTTAAAGATGGTGGTTAGCACCGCCTGCTTCTTGATCACTCGTCATCGTTGTCCAGAAGACCAGTGTGAGTTGTTCACATGGAGGGCTTGTCGGGCATCCTATAGAGTTGGAATGGTACTGTGATGACAGTACTCCTTAACCAGTGTGTATGATACCCAGCATTGAAGATGCTGATTAGGTGATGTCGTCCTTAGAGCGGACGACGATCCAGCTGGAGTAGCAGTAGTGGCATTCGCAGCAGTGGTATTCACATGTGTGAACTTTAGAGCATCCATTCCATAGGATGCAGAAATTCTTGTAAAAGAGTTCATGTTTGATATAAAAGACATAATCAAGATAAATTCAGCCACTATATCTTTTGGATGAGCACATACGTAAATGATTGTTTTTGTTTGTCCTCTCATTGAGTTTTAAATAGGGTCCTAACAAATAAGTAAAACAACATTTTAACTTGGTTAAGGATTCACATCGTGTTCACCAATTTTTGTTTCCCTCTGGAATTGGAGATGATCTCATTTATTTAAGATTCAAACATTCCAAGCAGTTTCTAATGGGTTTGTTCGTAGAACCGGAAACACCCAATGATTCCACATCAATTTGAACCTACTTTCCAAATGTAGGCTCTTATTAGTTATGGACTGATGAGGCTTAGGAATTTGCATTAGTCGAGAGGATGAGAGGTCAGACTCATCACACATTTTTTAGGGGAATTATTGTCTACTTCAAGACTCTATATATTTAAGTTATGTTCGTGAATCCTTATTACATTACCAAGTATAAAATTAGTTTTTTTTAGATCTGACAATCAATGACTGATATGTAGGAAATTTAGAGAATCTTTTATATGTATTTGAGGTTCTTCATTGATAGAGAATCATCTGTATTTGTTAGAGATTCTTATTCCATGGTATCCTTTGATACATAAAAGCCTCTTGGTCATTATGATGACCATACTAGTTTTAAAGCCACTTGGTGGGGCACTTGATGTTTATTATCATTCATAAGGACATTGATTATTTCACAGTTGGGATCGTACCCACAGAGGGGCAACCTACATATCTTTTGTTTTGGAAAAGGAATCAGAACCCACGTAGTTTGAGTAAGGGAATATGATGTTTATGATTGATGGATCAAAGAAAGATTTCATAATTACTTTTACACTCTCATCTCACGTGAGTCATGCTCGGTGTGAGAAACAAGAGGTATTGATAAAACCAGATAGTTGTGCCATGAAAGATGCAATCATAAGAAATGATATGGGGCTTATGTATGTATGAATGCCAAAATATATAATGATTAGGATTTACATCTGGGATGAAATCCAGGAATAGGGTCCATAAAGGTATATGTACTTTATGGAGATTTGGATACTCTAATTTGGGGCCTACTCCAGAAAAGGAGGCCCAAATTAGGAGGGGACTTATGATTGGGTTTTACTCCAGAGAAGGAGATCCAGATCAAAACTAAATTAGGACTGGTTAAAAGAAAATTAATGGAAATGTGGCTTACTCGTAAGGAGGATGCCCATATTTGAGACTGGGGCTTACTCCTGAAATGGAGGCCCAGGTTAATGAGGACTTGGGGCTTACTCCTAAGGAGGATGCCCATATTTGAGACTGGGGATTACTCCTGAAAAGGAGGACCATGTTAATGAGGACATGTGTCTTACTCCTAAGGAGGATGTCTATATTTGAGACTGGGGCTTACTCCAGAAAAGGAGGCCCAGGATAATGAGGAAATGGGGATTACTCCTATGGAGGATTCCGGGATTTGGGAATTTTAAGAATGGGGCTTACTCATAAAAAGGATGCCCAGATAAGGGGACTTGGGGCTTACTCCTAATTATGATGCCCAGAATTAATGGGAATTATGACTGAGACTTACTCTTGAAAAGGAGGCATAGGTTAAGGGGTTCTATCATCTTAATGGATGAGGTTGATTGGATTAAATCTCAATCTTTAGTGACATAAAGATGTATAAATCACCAGGTTTTGAGAGATATTCCACAGAATTCCTTTCAGATAAGGAAGTCGAATAAATAAATCATGTCATAAATGGATTTGAAGAGTGTCTTGAAGACTGAATCATGAATAGGAGTGTTGGAATGGCATAAGAGTGGTTAAATGGGAAAGAATGGCACCCAAAAGGGCAGGGGCATGCAAGTCCTGGCAGGCGCACAGGTATTCCGTGGTCGCGCAAGTCCTGTTCACGCAGGTA
This sequence comes from Viscum album, assembly GCA_963277665.1. Classification (NCBI taxonomy): domain Eukaryota; kingdom Viridiplantae; phylum Streptophyta; class Magnoliopsida; order Santalales; family Viscaceae; genus Viscum; species Viscum album. Next base: position 1,573,093,694 of record OY728126.1, read on the forward strand.
TACCTACGCGACACATGGGTTCTTGCGTGATTGTTAACTAGTAGGGTAACACTTGGGGGATCCTTTACCAAAACCTTTAGAATTATCCTATGGTACTTCTATAAGAGAGGTGCACATGTTTTGGTGAAGAAGTAGGGCATCGCACATGTATGTTCATTTCCCTTAAGGGTAAAACACCTTAGGCTTGCAAGTGTTAGTGAATTCTTACACATAGACCTTACTCCTCTTGTTTAGACCTTCCATTCTAGGTAAAGAATTTCCATAGAAGTGTTAGGAAGACTTGGAGAAGAGACTTGCGCGTTCGGAGCTCTATATCTGAATTTTGGAAAAAATCCTCCCTAAATGGGGGGCCCACATGGACTATTTATAGGCTGGAGAAGACCCCTGGTAGTTATCACCTAGGGCGCACAAGTGACTTGGGCGACCAACTGCAGTGCGCAAGTATACTTGCACGACCATTGTAGAACTTATGCTACCCTTGCACAATGTTCTTATTCTTCCTTCATTTGTAAATTTTTTATATTTTTCATAGGATGAATCACTTTGGTTTATGATTTTCCACTTTTCCAGTCTTTTAGAATCTGTGATGAAAAGGAGCGTAAACATCCATAGGTGGTGGGCTATGGCCTACTAGTAGACCCTCCAGTTACATCATCTTTACACTATCTATTATACAAGACGTAGGTTCCTAAGAACCGTTTATTTATGGTTTTTTGTCATTCATTCGAACCATTCATGGAGCACAATAAATTGTCCCGACAATGAAAGAGACGATGCAATATTTTTTGCAGCAGCACTAAACCTTCTTTTGGGGGATTTCAGACCAGATGATTTAGATTCCTGGATCGAGACCATTATATTTACACTCTAACACATAGAGATGCATCCTAATATGAGGGTTAGGATTGATACATACAAACTACATGATTCCTCTATTAGATGATGGGATTTTATCACGAAGCCTAATTATCCTTAGTATATGGCCTCCAGGGATTTCCACATTGCATTATATGACTATTTCAATACTGCAGAGTGGTGGGATGGTTTACCCAATGATTTCTAACATCTAGATCATGATGCACAATAAATTATGGAATACCTGGCCCATTTTATTCATCTCGAGCATTTCACACCCATTCTGATGGGTGATGAGTTATCAAAGTCTATATTATTTTAGGATGGTCTCAGATATGACCTCCAATCACATGTAAATTTCATATGGATGACTACAATGTATGGGATAGTAAACAAAGATCTGAACCCATGCATAACTGGATAGAATCTGTAGGATCAATCCCGGGTGGCTCGACAATGAGATCTAGAACCGCATCGACTAGTAGTAGAAAGGATCATCCAGAGCATCCAATTGGTGATACTAGTAGTCATAAAATATCTCCAGGTATCTGGTTGATGTGCTACCAGCGTGTTATGAAGGGACATATGAGGTTGTAGTTTATGAATGAGCATGTCGAGTGTCGATCTTATAGAAACCATGGCCATATAAAGTGATTCTTCATATCTTTTCCTCATGTAGTATATGAGGGGTCATCCACACTATCTCTATATTCATGACCACGGTCAATATCATCTCTTATGGGAAGGAGTTGGGATACAATATGCCTATTAGATAGTTTTTGTTGTTGTGGTTATGGTAGTCATGCCCCAGGTTCACATCGATAGTAGGGTGGAAAAGCTCAGGGTTTCCTGGCACCATCACAGTGCCATCGTACAAGCTAGGCCTATGTAATGAAATAGACTCATTAGGGGAAGGATCACAGACCATCAACTATCAGTGGTACTATTCTAATAAATTCCATTTTATCTTCTACACTATTTGATATAGGGTCTTCACATAGTTGTATATGTGTGACTAATGTGGAAATCATTGGCCTATGTGTTTATATTTTTGAATGTAATATGATGATCGCTACTTCATTTGGGATCAAGATGAAGGAGTGAAACTGTTAAATGAGTTCCCCCCTAAAGTTTAGTGGGTGTCAATTTGTATGGGATGTTTACGTCCATGAGATGATAGGAATTAAGATCATTCTCAAGATGGACCTGTTTGTTCCATTTCATTATTTCATCGATTTATATCTACACAGGGTGAGATCTATATCACCAGAGGGTGGACAGTACATTCAAAAGTGTTAATGAGATGTTAAAATGAATGTATCTATACACAACTATTATGGGATGGGGAAATGACTATGAAGATTGAGAGTTTATATCATCATGATTAGGGACATGTCATACTGATTTTCCTCTAGTGTTTTATCATTTTATGGATGCTTTATTGTATTAATTTATAGGATTGCATTAGGTGAGAGAGGTAGAGTTCCCTATCGATATAGTGCGAGTATTTTCACCATAATCCATTCCTCCATACTGGATTACTACGATAGAGTTGCATTATCTCAAGAGGAATCTATACGAATTAGAGACAATGCATTTTATTGGAACCAATACATATCCCTGGGGTTTTTTAGTCCTTTTTGATGAAAGGCAGATGGTATCGTCCTAAAATGTGTGGATTACTGAAGGTTAAACCAGTTGGTGGCTAAGAACTGTTATCATATGCCACAAACAGATTATCTCTTCAACAAGATCTGAAGAGGTTAAGTATTTTGAATGATTTATTTGATATATGGTTATCATTATGTTAATGTTATACAATAAGACACACCTTGTAAACCCATTTGTGTTAGGTTTGGTATATATGAGTATTTGGTTATACCATTTGGTGTCAAAAAAGCTCTATAAGTCTTCTTGGAACTAATTTACTGAGAGTTCCATCAATACCATGATGTGTTTATTGTGGTATTAATGGATGATATCTTGGTGTATTCTCAAAATCGACATGTCCATAGAAAACATGTCAAAATAATTTTTAATACACAATTACAGAATCAATTATATGCTAATCTCAAAAAGGGCCACTTCTGGATGGGTCAGATTTACTTTTTGGGTCTTGTCATCTTAGATATAGGAGTACCAGTGTAACCAGGGAAGGTGAGAGTGGTAGTTACCTGAAGGTCTTTGAGATGCATTGTTTCATATTGATTGTTGGTAACTACATTAATTTCACACAGAACTTCTCATGCTTAGTAGTTCCATTTACAACTATGACTAATAATGGTGTGATGTATGTATGGTCCTATTCCTATGAGACTGACTTTCAGTAGTGGAATGGATGATTGAATTCAGTGCCGATATTGATTTTTCTAGAGCTATGTAGGATTTACACTATCTACTATGATGTATCAGGTTTAAAATAAAAAGAAATTTAAAACCAGAGGATAAAATATTTCATTAGTCTTGTAGAAAATATATTTACAAGAAAATAAAATTACATTTTAGACATATAATAAAAAATGTATTTTCCTTGATAACACCATTGTCCTCTTTGTATAACCAGGAATATCAATCATAATAAATATCTTGGAAAACATGTAAAAATAAAACATAAATAATGGGCGATCGCAAATTATTAGTGAGTTTTATGTATAATGGTATATATAATTAAATAATGGGAATAATCAATATTTATAGGTAAATAACTGAATAAACCATCCATTTTATCAATAAAATAGGATTTAAATGAACCCATAGATTTTTCGTAGTGCAAATCTCTTGGATAATAATAATTGAATGTTGAATGAAAGAAAATAATAATTATTGGAAATCATATATAAGGAACATGAACCACTTCCATTGAGAAAGTTTAATCTACACCTAAAATGGCATTAAATTTGGAAAACAGATTTGTCTCATGATACATGTTGATGCATTGAGGGTCAATATAATGTTGGGACCCACCCATCATACCAAGTCCAAATCATTAATCATATATCAAATAAATGGTTTAAAAATGAATTTTAAACTAAATGTATCCCACACCACTTTCAGTCAACTGAATACCGAAAATAAAATTAGATTCATGTTTAGAAATATTGACGTGGCTATATATTCATATCATAAAATAAGGTGGGTATATAAAATTAAAATATATCTCAAATAAAAGTGGTCAAGACATTATACCTTATAAATTAATAAATTATGTGTGTTCACTATAAATCTGCAAAACAAATTGGAAATAAAACATGAGATAATCAGAATTCACTTAAAATTGTACTTTATGATCACAAAATCAATTAAAAAAATTGTACACCCTAAATAATGAATATTTATATAAAAATTTCATTTCACTTTTAATAAGTCGAATCATATGCCCCATAAGATTATTAATTATTAAATGATAAATTTATTACCATTAATATGATTATATTAATGGTATGATAAATAAAATGTTATTATATATAAACCATTCACAAGAAATAGTGGAGAATAATACATAAATCTACTATATGTAAAAAAGGTATGAGGAAAAAAATCCTTCCAATGTTTGTATCACAAAGGTGGGAATTATTCAATGGGGTGATTATAAGTTACAAAATTATATCCCAAAAAATAACTGAAAATTTTATATAAATCAACAGAAATTCATTTCAGACTTAATAATGGCATAACAAAGAAATTTAAATTGATGTATAACTCAATGAATGAAAATGAAGCTAATAAACCTCTTATCTCACGATTCCCTTCAATGTAGCAATATTTAAACTCTATTATAATTGTAAAAATAAATTTATTAAATAATTTTAAAACTATATTTATTTTTATAATACCAAATATGAGAATTTATAGCATATTATCATCCATTTTTTAGTAATATTTCATTATTTTTAATGTTTCATATGTCCTCATTTAATGGTTCAATGATTGGTTCATATGTATATAACTATGGATATTCTTGTAAAATGGGATTATAACTCCAGAAGATGAACGTAATGTTATTAATAAAATAAATAATTATAAATGCTTCCACATATAATTTTTATTTCTTCCATGTGGTTGGTTCCATAGAAAAAACATTTTTTCTCAAATGGTTAGTTTATTTTGGCAGTTTTTTGACCACCATGAAATAATATCATTTTATTTACTATTATGAGTATAAAAAAGTTTCAGAACATGAAATGGGAAATTAGGTACCTATTAAAATCTAATTTAACTATAATAACACTTTATTGACCATCTATGAAGGAAATAATGAAAAAATAAAATCATTATTCACAATGACGATAAACCGACATAATTTGAACAATAGTTTTGCTTAATTGAATAAGAGGAGGTTATTGTAATTGGTGTATATAAGATATTCCATTAGAAACATATTATTACAATATATACATGACTTCTGAATTATTATTAATTGAGGGATTAAATTAGGATGGGGAATTATAAAATCAAAATAAATTAGAAGAGGTGTTTGGAGAGAATTATCTCAAGAATATCAATTACTTTAGAGACAATTGTGGACCTCATATTTTTCCTTTTTGGGAGACCAAAAATAGTTGTACGTGGAATATGTGAGGAGGATGATATTGGGTATATATTTTAGGATATAAAAGTCTTTTAGGCCAAAATGTGGTGGAAAGGGGTAGTATTTCTACTTGAGGACATGTGGGTTTAAGTTATTAAAATAATGATTATTTTATATTTAAATTCAACCACATCAAGGTGGCATTAATATCAATAAATTATATTTTTAATGAAATTTTTATAGACTTTTTAAGGAAAATAAATACCATATACAAGAAATAATTTTTTTAATTTTTAGATATGTCACAATTTCACCATTTTACTTTATCCCTTGTCACTATTTTAACAATACTATTATAAAATTTTTTTACCATGGAAATTTTATTATACCTAAAAACTAAATTAATCTTAAAAAATAATTTGGAATTTATTATTCTAAATATGAAATACATTTTACATAATACTATTTACCTAATAAGAATATTTATATTTAAAATTAATCTCATATACATAATGTAAATTTTGTTTTTTGAAGTAAAACGTTCAAAAGTTTGAAATGAAATTACAATGAATTTTAATGAGAAATTTTTTCCAATGAAAAAATTGGACTTATTGATATATATTTGAACAAATTTTACATTAAATTCATTTTAATATATAATTTATATATATAAATAAATTATTAAAACATGTGGTTTCCAATTAAAAGTCAATATTTTTCATTATTTATCAATAAATGTAATTTATCCTAAAACACCAAAAAAATAACCTTAAGATAATTTTATATACCAATTAAAAAATTTAATTTAATTTTTCAAATTTAAACTTTTATATTGAAAAAACATATATTTAATATTGGGTCTCCATAAAAGGCTCCAAAACAGCCTTTTTTAATATTCAGCTTTTTATTCATAAAATTGGATTTGTTTTTATCGTAAGTATATCAAAATATTTGAATGATTTTTAAAAATTCTTAATATATAAAATATAAATATAAATATAATATTTTATTAATTTATATTAGAATATTTTATTATTAAAACATTCCACTATGGGCATAAAAATAGTTTTTTTACAAAAAAATATCTTTTATGTTCAATAAGATTTGATTATCAGTTATAAATAGTTGTAAATTAATGAATAAATTTTATAAAACTATATAGACTATATTTCCACAATTAATATAATAACATTCATTCCTTAAATTATAATGGGTAGGTGACAACTATCCTAATTAAATAATAAAATTCTCATAGTTTATTTATGCATAGTGTTTTATGTTACATTAGTTGTTGAAGAGTTTGGATTTAAAAAATTACAAACCATAAAATCAAGTTGTATTAAAATAACCTAAAATTCTTCATTAAATTTTTTTATAACTACATATTTACTATTAATGATTATTTAATTTCACTTTCCATTTAAAATTATTTTATTCTATATAAATGTTTCTGTTTGACAGTTGCAGTCCCTGCACCATAGACATAGTTTCTTTATTTATAAAATATTAATATTTTTATAAGGATAATATTTCACAATTATATATATTATTTTAATAATTCATAAAAAATGTTGCTGATAATTTAATTTCATCACATTATGGATAAGGTAGACCATACATACGCATGAGTGTTGATTCAACATTTCAATGGGTGAAAATAAATCATGGTAAAAATCAAATCAGAAAGATAGATTCATTATTGAATGATAAATATCTTATATTTTTATGATCATGCATGTAAAACTTAAATAATAATATAATCATATCGCTTCGTATAGGTGGAAGTACACACATATTCCTGGGAAATGATACTATTTTACAACTGATTAGTGGATATAGAAAATTATATAAAATTAACATAAAAAAATATTAAAATGTTAATGAAAAATTATAAATATTATTAATATGGTTGAATATTATTTATATGTGGTTAATGATGAATAATACATTAACAATATTAGTAATAACCTATACCTCATCCACTGGTAAACTCATTTGAGAATCAATATAAGGATTCTAGGAATAAAATTATTAGAATAACATAACATAAATTTAATTGACAATGATATTGAGAATTTGTTTTTGTTGATCATGATCAAGATAATGGGTTAAAGTGGTAAGGATAATAGGATAATGGAAGATCCCTTTCATAAATGAGGGGTGTGGGAGACATGAAATTTTTGAGAATAATTAAATATAATAAAATCACTCTAATTAGAAATTATGCCAAAATTATATACTAATAAATGATAGTGGGATATAGAATAGAAATAAACTCAAATAATTGTATTTAAAGTAGTTAATATGTAATTTCACACTTACATATTAATTTCAACCGATCATTATCCCATTTAATCATTATAATAATAAAAAAATTATTTTCTCTTTTATTATTCATAATGGCCAATTTGAATGTCTATGTATTAAAAATTTTAAAACAATTGAATCCAAATATAGAAACCAATTTATAAACCAAATACCCTTATGTTTTTGAATTTCATTTAATAATAATCATATAAGATGCAATGAAATCCATATTTCGAATAATGGTTTTTTGCATGAAACACAATTTATTCCCAATCAATTATAGTGATAATGATTAAATGAATATTAATATAATTTATTGATTATATCATATAAAAATTTCCTTCAATAAATTCATAAATTTTTATTTCATTTATTAATCCTTTTAAAAACACATTTCACACATTATAATAGTTTTAGAGAAAAAAACGTTTTTTACATTAAAATTATTTAATTTTAAAAACAATTTATAAATGACTGGTTAAATTTTTAAATGTGTAAAAACACATTTTTATAATTATTTGGTCTTATTAGTTCCCAAAAATCATATTTCTCTATTATACCAATCTCATTTAATAATAATATATCACTAGTATATCACATTACATTTATACTTGTTGTAGTATGTAATGAATGAAATCAATGGAAAAAAAATATTTGAAGTGAAAATAATCATAAAATATATAGGAGTAAAATTTTACCAATTAAATTAATTTATAACAAAAAAATAATATCTCATAGATATATAACGATCAGGATAATTCTCCCCCATCACATCAATAGGTTCCATCATAGCTTTTTCAAATTTATTATTTGACCACAGAACATTCAACAGGTGAGTTGTATTCTTAAGAAACACTTTTTATCATAAATCAAGTATTTTCAATTATTATTAATATTATGTGAGATCATTATCTAGTTGCATGAACTTGGTCTTATGTGAACATTAAGGATCAAGTATATAAATCCTCAAGACAGATGCATGAAATCCATCGCATTTATGAGCAAGAAGAAGAGGAATCACCATGTGGCAAGCAACATTCCCAATACCATCGGTAATTTGAAAGGTAATTATGAATCTTGGTCTCATCATACACTTATATCAAAATATAATCTCCATATATATTGGATACATCCACGGTAACAAATTTTTCCAACATTAGATTCTAGATCTCACCCATAATATTTAGCCAAAAAAATATACTGATTTAGATATTCCTTGAGGTGATATTTAATAGATATTTGTTTATTTATAATTTAAATACTTATCTAAGGACATAGTGATTCTAATTATCAAACATCATGAAAAAATATTAGAGTTTCAAACATCATTCCATTGATGGATTTATAAGGATCCTTGTAAACGTCTGAGTAAAAGCTATTGTAGTAATAAAACCTTACCAGTAAGTGTTGTTGATCACCACTTCCACTGGATTCTATAGAATATGACATCATCACATATTATAGTGTATTAATGGCCCTCATATACTAACCATATATGTGAGGATGATATTCATGATTTAATTTTTTCTACATTTTCAAAGCTTGTTATTGAATTCTCCTGATGATCAAGGTAATCCTTATATTAAAATCATATAAAATATAATGTGATACTATATTAAAACTATATAATTTATAAATGTATATAATTTAATGATTTTAATAGAGAAATATTACCCGATTATAATTAATTTTTTTAATTCATAAAATGATTGGCTAAAAACAAAATATAATTACAGTCTTTAGTTTTTTATGGGAGTCCAAAAATGAAATTGATAATGATTTTTTAATAACATTATAATATTGGTGATCATTGTACAATCACTATAGAAATACATAAAAAATCCTAATATATATAACAAATGATGAATTGAGGTACATACTCTAAAATAACCATTATTTCCCCCCCATAAATACTCATTTAGATCTCAAAACATCTTTATAATTTGGGGAAAAATAGTCACGAATGAACTTTGATCATCATCTGTGATATCATTATTAATATTTGGTATTTATTGGACTCATAATAGGTTCTTGAAAATTATCACAAAAAAATAATCATTGAAAAACATAGGTAAATTCCTTCCAATATTCTATTGTTCCAAATCCTCCTTTTAGTCCCCTGTAATCATCACATGAATAGATGGTTGAATATTTATTAAAGAATGATTTGATAATTATGAAATTCATATAAATTAAGGTTTAATAATCTAAAAATAAACAAGTAGTACATAAATTTTAATCAAAATTATGGAAAAATTACACGGATATTATGACTCAGGGAATAAAGCACCATCATCACCTTCCAATGGTGGAAATATATTGAGCTGTAAAAATATATATTCAACTCTAACCATCTCCTTAGGTTGGTATTTAAATCCAATGTATATTATATATACTTATGGAAATTATGATCTGTATATAAAATAAATTTTCATAGTAAATATAATTTATAGATAATATTAATGTAAAAATAAACTCTTTGAGAACAATCTTTTGAGATGAGTAATTATTCTAATGTTTTTAAAAATATTATGTGGAATAAGAAATAACCATATTATTTAGAGTGTGGGAAAATAAACTTTTTTTATTTGATGATTAGTTATAGATCATAAGAACTTTTATACTATAGGTTAGTGTGACAATAGTATCACTTACCAAAATTCCATGTATTTCAATAAAAATTTCAATCATTCATGTATCCATGGAATGTTAGACACATCAATGTTTAATACATTATTAGAGTTTATAACCATTAAATTTTTTTCAAAAATGGATGTTAGAGTCCATAAAACACAATTAATATTCATATTTCAGTCACCATGGCTGCTCTAGGCCATTTTATAATAACATTTATCTTCAAAAGATATATGATATACTCGGATTTGGGATTATAAGACCCAAGAGTGAAACATTGTTCTTCTATAATTCAAAAATTGATAATATAGAATATGACTTATCCATACATATGATGTTAAACCGAGTCATACAACGGAATTTATGCACTGGCACACTCATTGATTATATAAGAGTATATTATTTGAATTCTTCCATAAATCATTTGATGTAATATGTTGAGACCCAATTCATTAAATCCATGATGATGGTATGATTATTGGAATATATGAATTTCTTTACTATAAATTCATAAGTTCCTTACCTTTCATGGTGGGATGTTGTAGGTATATACTCCTTCTCTCCCCTCAATTGATGATATCTAGAAAGAAGTTCAATATTTGAAATGTTTGGGTCACAATTATGTGGTTAAAACCGGTCCTAAATAAGTGGAATAGGTTATTTTTTCTTCAAAGTAATCATGTTCACGTCTTGATAATTTAAAAAAAGTTTAATTTCGCAATAATTATATTTAAAAATGAATTTTCATACAACATAGTGATGTTATATAAAATATTAACCCCCTAAAAATATTCCATTGGATCTTCTTATTCAATTTATACAACTAAATTAATGATATTATATATGGAGTATTTAAAATATTATTTTATCCATTTATGAGTTCGGGTGAAACCAAGTACTTGTTATTCAGGGAAGTCTAGGAATGTCAATAGATATTATATCATCAAATTACTATATAATATGAATAGTTTTTTAACAAAATTACATAAATGCATGTTTGAACTTCGGAGTGTGATATATTTTTTTCATAGGCGATGGCTTGGTCAAAGATGACCAAAGCACAAATATTATTAAAAAAATATAAGTATTACAAGATTCTAAAAAATGGTATCGTAATACAATATTTTTCATGAAATGAAAGCAGAGTAGTGGGAAGGTATTTGAACCATGTAATGTCTTGATTGACTCCCATGTTGGCCAGGACATCTGCAACACTGTTTTCTTCTCGATACACATGGGAGATTAAATAGTTAAGATCGATATGCGAGCAGAAGCATTCCATCCAGCAGGTAGTAATCTTCTATGCATGATGAATTATGCCATTCCAAATAGCATGGACTATAGTCGTCGAGTAACTTTCTATCCAGAGGTTATTCCATCCAAATCGTTTTGCAAAAGTAATGGCATGTATCAATCCTAGCATCTCAGCTTAAAGTGAGGTGGTATTGCAACATTCACCCATAAAGAATACAAGGATCTGACTGTGGTGATTCCTGAAAATGGCTCCACACCCTACCGGTCCCAGATTGCCTTTTGAGGCGCCATCAATATTGAGATTGATCCATCCAGGCGGGGGGGGGGGGGGGGGGGCTCTCTAGAAAACCTCTATAGTGAAATGTGGCTGACATAAGTTTCCTTTAATCATTATGCACCTAAGTATCACAAAGACATGTACGGTATTGTTGCAGTGACCCTTTTGAATCAAGGTAGCATCTTTTATGGAAATGAGGATCCTCATATGACCTGCACTATGATTAAATGAGTAATTATTATAAATAATATCATTCCAATCATACCAGATTACATGGTGTAGCTGAACAACCGCAACATGAAAGAGGTTCCTGATTATCTGAGAGCCATCCATTTCTGCACATTTTTTATGTTATTCTTTAATAGAGTTAAGAGTCAACCCTCTGTAGTCAAAAAGGTCAAAAATATAGTTCTAGAGTGCAGATGTAGTTGCGCAAGAGAGAAAGAGGTGTTTATAATCTTCCTTGTGTTGATTACATAATTTTTATTTGGAGGAGAGCCTAATGCCAAAATATTGAAGGAAATGTTTTGTGGTAACTCTGTTGTGAGAAAGACGCCATATGAGGTTGAATATCGATGGTTTTATCCATTTTTTGTTAAAATGTTTTAACCAACGGTAGTATATTTCTGAGTTATAGAAATATTTATTGTAAAAATGTTTTGAGTTGTGCATGCCATTGTGAGAAGGTTCCCATGTTATGAAATTATTTGTGTGAGAGAACCAGTAATTTTCAATGACGTTCAGAATAGTGTCAGGATGTTTATATTGTTGGGAGTTTACGATGTCTCTAATAGAGATATTGGTATTATCTGGGGTATGATCTAGAGTCATTATGGAAATTAATGGTGTGATGGTCCAGTTATCCAACAAAAATTTCATGTATGAATCTCTGGAGTCAATCCACCTAATATTGTGGATAATGTCGGTGAAATATTTTTTTATGGAGGGAAAGATTGAAGAGGTAATGAAGTCCGTGTTTCCCATTTTATGTTTTTCAATGAACCTATTTTTTAGAATGTAAATGGCTTCAGAGGAATTGTGAAAAAAGATCCATGTGAGCCTTTCTTGGAGGGATTCATTAAAGTATTTTATATTTTTAATACTAACACCACCATTTTCAATGGGTTTGCAGCAAGTTGACCAAGTCATAGTCCCATGTTTTCTTTTGAGAATACTACCAGATGAGATGAAATTATTTATGGCTGTGTTCAATTTTTTAATGAGGATAGCTGCCTTCTTATAGAACATAATGGAATAAACAACCTTGGCGATGATAGTGTATTTAACAAGTCACGTCCTTCCATCCATAGAGATAGATTTACCCTTCCAAGAGGATAGTTTCTTTAGAACTTGGTCGACGATCATAAAAAAGTGACAGGATTTGGGTCTACCCCAAAAATTGGGAACACCAAGATATGTGAAAGGGAGAGTACCTTCATTCAGACCCAGATAACTGATAATGTTACATTTTATACCAAGAATGAAATTCTTTCCAACGAAGTTTAAATATTTTTTCCAGTTAATGGTTTGACCAGAAACGTATTCATATTGTGAATAGTACTATATGAATATGATAAATTATCATTTTATCCCCAACAACATGAAGAAAATATCCCTCATGAATGTGAAATATGAAATATACAACATGAATAATTTTTTTTGTATATTCATATTGATCCCCATATAGAAATATGATAAAAGGTTAATTTCATACATTAAATATGACATAACTTCTATGGAAATTTATATGGGCTCTATATAATTATTTCGTATCCATGGAAATATCAAAATTAAATTCAATAAGAGGGGGAATAATTATATTTTAAAAATAAAAATCCTAAAAACATCTATTATAGCGGATATAGGGAAAATATATCCAATTATCATATCATTAGATGTTTTAATCAGTAATTCAACATTTAATATTTGATTTTATTATATAATATCCTTATAAAATAATTCAGATATAAATCCTTGGGTAAAACCAAAATAAAATATTAAATTTTTAATTCTATATTGTATGATAAGTGTGAATTTATATTCATCATTCATACAACACACATAAATGTTTAGGATCTCATGAGCATTGCATTTATCCATTGAATTATCAGGTTAATGATGTAGATTTTCTTAATTATCACTAAGGTTTGGGAATAGGAAGAAATATTTCTCATATAATTTGAAATTTAAACATTATAGTATTGGTGGTGCATTAATATGATCATTATACACATTATTTTCCTTGTATTTACATTTTAAACCTCTTCAAAAATAAAAATGTTTCCTACCTTCCAGTCATCACATGAACCATTAACTAGCCCCTTTGAGAGAATTTTACCCATTATTATTTATTCAATGTTCTAATATATGAATATTAATTCTCAATCCTCCTTTGGATTTATTTTTAGAATATATATATATAATAAAATTTTCTATTCATGTCCTAACAATGTAAATGATGGGAATCTCCACCCACTATTTCTACCATGATATCAAAGTGTTATAATCATTCATAACTACCAATTTCCATTATAGATAAATCCATTATTAGATATTAATAAAGGATACTGAATACATTTTCAGTTTTTCTATTATGATTAATGGTAAAATAATAAGATTAAATTGAATTTCTTTTAAAATTTTCCACTTAGGTTCTAATATATTTAAAAAACATTTACTTAATAACTAAGGATTCCAATTAAAATATTTTAGAAAGTGTTCATTGAATGTACTTGTATAAAAATAACACATTATAGTCATCTCATTAACTGTATTCACTAACATCAAATTGTATCATATATATAATATGATTTCACCAACATCTTGAATCTCCTTCAAAATGATATTCCATTAGGAAAATTTTTCCATTCCCAAAGAACTGATGTATAAAAAATATATTTTTAGATGTATAGATCCATTTCCTAGAAAATAGAGGACCATAGGACCCACTGAATGAAGGTAGATACATCCAATTAAAATAACCTAATGTTTTTTTGTGCCTCTATTTCTCATTTTTAAAATCTAAATCATTTATTTTATAAGAGAGTTCTGTGAGTATAAGATCAACATTTTCATTTCATCTCCCTTGTCAATCAATTTATCAATGGGACAATACTTACACTTTTCACAAAAATTTTTGTATCAACATTCCACATGGATTCAAAAAATTTACTAAAAAACTTATTTTATGTATTGAGTTATTTTAACTAGAATGAGCAATCATTTAATCATGAAATAATTTCTTACGATTCATAACATTTTCACACCATATTCTAAAGTTATAAAAATAGCAGGTACACCCCATATAATATTCAATTAATTATAAGATTTTTTATTTATATAAATATATTATTTCTAATATAACCATAAAAAATAACTACACCATCCTCTGATAACAAATGAGGTGGGCCGCAAAAATATACCAAAATATTGCATCACATTAGATGAATAATCAATAAATTTCAAAAAAAATGCCTAAGGAAGGTATTAGAATTTTGCCATTAAATATTATATGAATAATAAAAATAGTTTATAAAATATCTTCATTGTATCATATAATGTTATTCCCATATAGTTTTTTTAATAAGAATTTCATAACTAAAACAAGCCTTTATATCATGGGGAAATCAAATATATAAGAAAGGGTTAGCTCAGATTCTCTGTAATGTCAAACCTAAGAAATATAGATTGATGATCATATGAAAGAATAATATTTTCATAAGGGTGTGAGATTAGTAATATAGCATACAAATTTTATTTCCAATCAATCATAGATCATTATTCATGTGTCATAGAAAATAGAATTATAACTTCAAAATACATGATTTTTAATAGTGAAGAATCATCAATAATAATTAATGGTCCATGACTTCATATAATAATAATAATAAGAACATGTTATAATAATTTTGGCACAATTAGAGGCATTGAAAATCAATTGATTATAAAAGATTCACATGTAAGACAATCAGAGTAGACAAAGTTCCATGGTGGATTGGGATTACTCATCATTTACTCATTTCCTTGGTTATGTTCACTCCCAACACTATCAATGTGGAAAAGTCCCATTATAAATTGGATTCATAGGTCATTTTTGTCTATTTTTTATCTTTAAATATCAATCATTTCTCTGTTCCAAGAGGGGTTTAATGTAACACCCAAAGTTCAAAAGTGAGTTTTATGTTTTTTCAACGTTCCAAAATGAAATAAAATACATAAAATTCTGAACGCAATGATATATGTAGTAGGAAAATTATTTATAAAAAGACGTTAATAAATTCATGAAACAAAATAACTAACCCATTAAACCCAATTCTATCGATAATAATACAATTATAAGACCATTAAAAAACACAATGATGCTGATCAGTTAGTTATCATCTTTGGGATCTGATAGAATCAAAAAAGTTATAGAAATTAAAATAACATCGAAATGAAGAATAATAGGAACATATAAAACCATTTTTAAAATAGCGGCATGAGCATGTTGATATTATTTTTCTGTGCATTTGGACGACCCTTAAACATTGATATTTATAGAGTTTTTATCCAACCATTATAAAAAAATCTGTTATAAGTTTCAAATTAAAATTGAGAAATAGATTATGATAACCATTGTTATAATAAAAATATACGTATAGAAACAATACTGTTTGGAAGATTTCTATTCAATAAACAAAGTTAAAAAATATTTAACAAATTATTCTTAGAGTAAATTATGTTTTAAATATTAAAATACATATATTTGGGAAATTTATGAAAATAATAGTATTACATATCTTATTTAGATATAAATATGATTATTGTACATATATATATATATATAAATGATATATTAAGATAAAAGTTTTATTTAAACAAATAAAACTAGAAAATGATAAATGTTAGTAATGAATAGAATAATAAAATTATAAACAAATTAAATAAAGGTGAATGAAAACCTATAATAGGGCCATGTTTTTTTAGGCATTGTGACTTTGTATCGGCAGATCTGTTCAATCCATTTTTTAGGGAGAGACCTTGAGGCCTTTGGGGTGAGAACGAGGCAAACAAAGGTTGAAGCTGAGTGGCCGTTCATCTATGAGAGCCGAGACTGGTGTCGCTGATGACAGACCATGGTTCGCGAGCCGGAGATGAGTTTTTCTATGAGCGTGTTGATGTGAGAGTGATTTCTGACCACTAGACAGCTTCGATAAGTTCCATTTTGAGTGTGTTTAGGGTTTTTTTGAGAGATCTAGGGTAAAAAACCTTTAAATTTTGAGTTCCTTTCATTTTTTGGTATCTGAAGGTTTGGTGTTTTTGTTTTTAATTGGCTATTATGTCTGAATATCAATGTGATCGCATTAATAGTGACTAATTCTGTCGAGTTCCCCCACATGTTTCCTGTTGGTTTATAGAATTTCTTTAATTAATTTTATCATCAGTTGGATATATCTTGAAATAAAAGTGTTTAGTATATCAATTTCCAACAATTTTGATTTTTTATTGTGTAGCTCGGGATTGTTGCTTTGTTTGTCAGTTTTCATATTTTTCATTCGATAAATATTATTATAATCTATGCATAAAAAATTTTAGACTAATTCAATTTCAAGTTGTTTTCTAAAAACTTTTTAATGTTTAAAATAATTTTTCATTCATTGAATTCATTTGCGGTTATGTTTATTTATTTGTAATATTATAATATACTCAAATTATGATCTGAAAATTATATGTACGTCATTTTTCCAATTCACTCTATAAGAAAATAGATTATATAATTCCAAATATTTCTTCTTAATTGTTTATGTCAACATTCGGTTATGTCCAAAATTCTTTATTGACACCCTAATTTTTATATAAAAGAAAACCGATATCAATTTTGCATCAATCCTAATCTCACATTGAATTTGAGAGGTGAAAACATTTATTGATTTATTTTTTATTATTTTTGTATGAAGAACACTTAGAAACTTCTATATAAGTAGCACTTTTGTTTTATTTTTAAGGGGCTTGTGTGTGTGAGTTTGGCGAGGCTGCATATGAGAAAAAAGGGACTTTATTTTCCTTGCCTTCCAAATTCGAAGAACAAGATAAAAATTGTATGGGATTTCTTGTATATATTATGTCAAATTATTTTTCAACACAAATTAAATTTGTGAAAGAGATTATTTATTTCTTATTTTATTTCTTTAAATTAAGTGTTATTTTTAATGGAGTTTTTCTCCATTTTTCATCTAAGATCGTCACAATTTATATTGTTTTGGGTAAAGGAATTATGTATAATTTCATTACAATTCAGTTATTATTTTAGAAAAGGAATTTTTATTATTGATTTCAAATTTATAAGTTCTATTTTTGTGCGTGGGAAAATATTTAGTTTTCTAATATTTAGTTTCATAAATGAATTTTATGTTCAAATTTGTTTTTTATATTCTTTAATTCTTCAAATCTATTTAATTTCTATAAAGAGAATGATATGTTTAATTATTTATTTTTTAATATATACCTTCTTTAAAAATAAATATATTCATTTATTTTATTTTATTTTTCTGTATTTTTTTTTTCATGGGTAATCCATCTATTGAAATATTATTACTACGTCATATATATTGTTAAGTGTTACTCAAACTTATCAAAATTTGGGTTTTAAATTTGATTCTAATTGAGTTTATTTTCTCAAAAAATTTGAAAGGATGAAAATTACCTCTTGGTTTAATTCCAAATCAAACATGTTTTTACATTTGAATTTATCTTTTCAAACTAACATTATATATATACTTACATGTTGTTTAAGTATATAATTGTTTAAATAAATTATTAATAAATTATTAATTCACAATTGAATTTATAAATTAGCAATGTCATAATTTTATCATGTTTATGTCATATAGAAATAAATATTATATCCATACATCCAAGATTTTGATATCATGACATTTATACATTCATGTATATAGATGTACTTAAATTCATGTTCCTTAAAACTTATGTGCAAATAAAAGGATGGCTGCATTTAGTAATGAAATGATACTTTGATGATTTTTTTGTGCGACACATAATTATTTATTGTTGTTGATTAATTTTAAGAAGATAGATTTATATGTTCACTATTGTTATCATTTTATACCTTCTTCCATAAAATAAATTTAATAAACATTTATTTGAAATTTCAAATGATTGGATGTTGATTTACCTTCCATGTGTTTATGAATAGACATGTATCATGAGATCTGATCATACAAAGTCAAATATATAATTTTTAGTAGTAATTAGTTTTCATTTATCCCAAAAATTATTATGAATATATTTTCAAAACAAAAACAATAGGGAAAATTATATTTTTATAAGGAAATATAATACAAAAATGTTTTATAAAAACCTATACTCGAACATTGTAAATATGATAGAGAATTGGATAGTGAATTCAACCCTCAAGTGGATATTACCAAGAGAACCTTCAATATTTCGAGTGTCCCCAGTTGTTTTGTTTTAAAGTGCTTGCTAAATATTTTCAACTGAATCACTAGATTATTTTTAAAAGCGTTTTCAATATATAATTAACTTCCAAATAATTATGGTATTTTGTAATGTTTTCTATAATAATTTATTTCTAATTGAATTTTCCAAAATAATTTTCAAAATAATATTTTAATGGGATTTATTAAAGGTTATCAAACACCCTTTCTGGGCATCTTTTGTGCTCTTCCTATGTTTTCGAAATGTTTTTCACAAGTTTCCTTGAAACCTAGAGTTGGTTGTCTTTGTTGTAGCTCACGAGGAAGCTGAGTTGATATTTCATTTTGTTCTAATTAATTATATAACATTGAAGTGTTTTTAAGCATTTACCTTTTCTCCAAAACCTAGACTAGTAAAAGATCCTCATATTTTTAAAGTGTTGTGTAATTGTTATGTCACCTTTATAAAAAAAACTACACAACATTTTCAAACATCGAGTCTCCAAGAGAGGGCTCGGGGAATTATATTTTATGTACCATCCTATCACATTGTAATTACTATATATATATACAAATGATATGATTATAAAATTTTTGATTAATCACACATTTCATAATCCATAAAAAATTATTTATAAAAAATTCATGTTCACAGAATAATAAGATATATAAGAGAAGGAAATTATATGGTATCATGTATTAATATCATTAGTGAATAATAAATATCCTTAAATGACTTCAAAATAGGTGACATGTACTGTTAAGAGTTTACTTGAACTTTTAATCAAAATCATGCAAAAAATATTATTAAATTTCGGAACATTTTTACTATAAATTTAGAAAATATTTAAAAAATTATATTAATTGAAAATAAAAATGTGAAAATTTAAATAATTCATCAAGGAAAATAATTACCATGACGATGGGAAATTATGTAAATGTTTTATACAATAAAAGAGAATATTTATTTTAGAATTTTTTTAAAAAAAAATCACAAATTGAATAATTGAAAAATAAATTAAAAAAAATTCTTTTTAAACCATTATAAAATAAATTAAAAGTAATAAAAATTGGATTTAAAAAAAAAATAAATTATATGCTTAAACTACCATAAAAAACCTTAATAAACATGGATAAGTGGGAATAAGTTCTTTCCCCAAAGACGAAACAAAAAACGACATTTCATTAAATAAAATCTCTCTATAATATTTTCTCCCAAACTGAAGCAAAATTATTTATTACAAAAAATAATAGGAATAATTAGAGGATAATAAAATACTATGGATTTAAAATATAAGATCCTTACTATTTCCATCAAAATATAATTTTGAATAGAAAATCCAAAAATGAAATGTGATTGAAACATAAACCCTTACCTCTAGCCTTTTCCAATTTCATACACATTCAGACATTGTATATAATTATTTTATATTTATTATATATTTTTTTCAAAAACCATATTTAAAATTAACATACATTTAATCATTCCAATAAAATTAAAAATTTCTCTTTAATATTTATTCTATATTAAAATGACCATTCATGTGAAAAAAGTATATTATTTATGTATGTTTGTGTTAGATGGTTTAAGTCAATGTTCCTTGATAATGAATTCTCTGTATAAAGAATATTAATCCTACTATATGTTTCTTATTCATTCATTATTTAATCTTTTATAAAAACTCATATAAGATTTATATGAATAATTTATTACATCACTTCAGGTATATGGTATTGTGTACGAACGGATGAATTTTGTTGCCCCATTTTGATGGATGAATCAAAAGATAAATGAAAAATAATTAAAATTTATAGAATCATAAATATATCATAAGTATCTTATATTTTAATTAAATGAAACATTTTTAAAAATAAGTAGACAAATAGTTACATCACATTATATAGGCGGTAGCCCAAACATATGCACAAGTAACACTATTAGTTTACAATAGATGAGAAATTGATAGCTAATAGATAAAACATTAACACAAAAACGTCTCAGTATACATAAGATTATAATTCCATAATGTTAAGGTGGGTAAATAGAATATTGTGGTGGTTTAATAAAAATAAAACAAGAAAAGTATTTAAATGGATATATTATGCTTAATATGGAATCCTATTTTGAGAAACTCTTAAGGATTCTGGGATTGGTATTTTAAGCGATCATAACCTAATTTAAATAGATAATTATTTTGGGATATTAAGAGATCAATTTTTTTACACAATCGAGGAGAAAATTCTCTATTTTATATTTTAGGATAGTGTATCATAATAAATTATTATAATCCTAAAAAATTTAAAATTATATTCTTTTTTAAAAAATAAATATAATTTCAGAAAAAACATACTTTTATTTATAAAATTCAATTTATTCTCACTCTTTGAAAACTAATAACATTTAAATGATTGTTAAAATTATATATTGATTATATTATCTAAAATCTAAAATTAAATAATTCATCTGATGTTCTTTATTTTGTTTCTTGAGGAAAAAAGACCCTTAGAAAAAATGTATTTAAAAAAACAAACATTATATTTTAAAAATATTTTATTATAATTTCAAGAAAATAGATAAAAATAATAATTTGTTTTTCTACATGTATAAAAAATTATATTCCATTATTTATTTATTCTAATTTATACCCAGAAATCTTATTCCATGGGGATACCTATCACATATAATAATACCCTCTAAATAGTATGTTATTGTATATTAAAATTATATTTTATGAGTAATGAATGATACTAATGAAATCAAGTTTATTTACTATAAAAAATTCCTAATATATAATGGTGTTTTAATCCAACCCTATTCTTGATTCCATGTAGCGTTACCAATCATGTATAATGTTCGTTGGAGTAGAGGTATGATCATTATACTGATCTTATATAAGAAAATATTGTTGGGAATCATATATTTTGTTTTTTGATGAATTTTATGTTCTATCTATTAGATTAGATTAAATAAAATACAATTATCTACTTCATTGGTGGGTGGAATAATATGTTACTATTTTAAAAAATCTATCTCACCCAAACGATATGGATCATCCGACAATGTATAATTTTTCAGAAAACTAGTTAATATATCTCCAAGTAAATATCATTAAGTTATCCCAAATGGGATGCTGAGATGGGAATATAAAAAAATTATTGGATTTTGTTTATTTACAAAAAAACTCATGTATTATTGAGGATGGAATAATCATCCCGTTACGACACTCTAATACAAGTGAGGTATAATTTTTTTTCGTTGCTAATATTTTTTGAATATGTTTGTTGTCACAATAGGTGACACTTGTGTCTCTTTGGTACATTGTTTCTAGTATGACCATTGGACATTCATCACTTTGAGACAATAAATTATACGTTTAAACCACTAATAGGTATTGAGGTGGTACCCTAATACATGAGTATTCTGACCTGAAACTAAATGTATTGGATCGATGAATGTGTTTTTCTAGTTTTTCAGGATACAAACATAATATTTTTTAAATAATATTGTCAATTTCTTAGATAGTGTTGCATTGTATCCTAAGATGTAATGTGTTTCATACTATTCTAATTGGAATATTTGGAAACTAAAAATATTCTTAAATATTTTATTTAGATATCATATGAAATCATGATTTGCATGAAAAAATAATTAAAAAATACTTGAAAATACATAATGTAGAATTATAAGTAAGTGAGAATCATTCATAAGTCTATATATTTGTGGAATGATTCATTTTTTATTCCACATTTTTATAAGGCTCCACCACAACCATGAATTTAAAGTTAGAGAAAAGAAACATCTAAAATACATGTGATCACATGAAAAAACCTATGCCATTATATGTTACACATTGATCAATAGGGTGGAAGTATGCATAGCCTTATTAGGGTTTTTTATTACCAATATCAGATTATTCTAAAAATATATAAATTATCATCTTCAAATAATATATAAATTCAAGATCATAGTTGATTTTCATTATGTTAATATGTGAGTTGAGATGATGTATTAATTCAAGGAAAATAGTTATGGATTAATTTTACTGAATAGGATTCCATTATTTAGAAATATTCGATACTTTGATAATTTCCATATAGTACTTCTTCAAAATGAATTTAAGGTTTATCAAATCCTATGATGATTCAGATATATTATTTCATAGATAATAATTATGGAATATTAAAAAATTTCTGGTGATGATTTCATTTTATATGTAAATTATCATCTTTAAATAATATAAAAATTAATGAACCTAATGATGTTCCACTAATGTATGATTACACAAGTATTCTATCATCCAGTCATCTAGGAAAGAAACTATAACTGCTCGAATTTTCATTAATCTCAAGCTTACTCATTATATTTATCTAGATATTTATACATTGAATTACATTTTTGGATATATCAAAATTTGGTTTCTTCTATTACTATATTGATGATGCATGGATGACATGCACAATGTGTTCTTCCAGATAATTGTTTAATAGGTCCATGGATTTGGTAAAGGATAATATATCCTTTATTTTTAGCTCATAAATTATATATTCAATCTAACTAAGAAAGTTTGACAAAATGTATTGTGAAGTGATTTTTTGGTAGCTTGGACTAATCCTTAAACAAATTTTATACCCCATCATGTGAGCTGAGGAAGCTAATGGATACCCTTAGTTGAGAAATTTAAACCCTTATGATACCATCATCCACCCTTATGACAGTGGATATGTAAAATTTAATAATTAATGTACCTTACTTATTTCCCTTATATAAAGCTTTATGAACCCTTTTACCAGATAGAAAACATCACAAATTACCATTACATATGTACCCAAATGTAGTGCAGTACCCACACACAACATAAATTATAACCTTACCAAGATAAATTTACATTTATATCGATGAAGTCTACCCTTATGTGAGCCTCACTATACTTTTACATTGCCTTCAACATCCCCTATGTATTTTAACATTACCATTGTAACATTATGTAGCTTGTTGAATCAGAGACATACATTTAAGAAGAACGATAATATCCCTAAAATTTATCCAATGTATTCTAAAAATCGATATGGAGGCCCTCCAACATCCATCAAATAATATTCATGAAATAATGTCTGTATTGATTCATTGACTTATAACCATTGATTTTATCAAGATACAATAGAATATTTCATGGTCTCTATCTCGGATAGTCCCATGAAAAATAAATAATGTTTTTCAATGACATAAATCAAATCATTATGGAAATAAATATTATCATGGTCACTACTTTTAATAAATATGGTTTTATTTATACTACTCTATAGTCACATGTCATTAAATACATGATCAGTTCAACATTCCGTACATTTATAATGTCAATTTCCAAACAATGGAATCCAATTCTATTAAATGAATCCCTAACAATTTTCCAGGATCAAATAAGTTATCCCCATTCACATATTTACTCAATTAAAATAAATAAAATACATTATAAAAACACATTTAATTACAAGCATATATATGAACAAATTATTTTCTCTTTGTAGTCATTCATCCAAAACCTATTCTATGGATTTTAATGTCATCTACAATAGATTATATGGTATGTGTTTTAGAGTCATGTATCACTGACTTTAGGTTGAGGGGTTCCTATTATTGTATCCATGTAGGACATATACTTGAGTAACTATTTCTTGTTTAATATGACATTAGAACTAGGTAATGATATTTCGGGTTTCCTAATGGTGAACTTTTTGTCATGGAAGTTGAAAAAACGAATATAAGTGTTCTGAATCAATGTATTGGTGTAAGGAATACAGTATAGAAACCCTTTTATGTTGATCATTTTTATAAAATATATGTAATTGATAGTATGTTTGGGGCTTACATCTTGTAGGATTCTCATATGATTACTTAAATATCCTATATAATTTTAACCATGTAAATATTAAAGATTATGCACTTGGTGAATATGGAATTGTTATGAACAATTCACATTTACCCAAAATAAGAGATGTATTTTTTTCAATCCAATATCTCTCTCTAATGAATGTGGGTTTTGGAGATTACAATAGGTTGGTATCACATATTTCTATGTTCCTGGCTAATTATGTGGACTTCTATGGCCAAATATAAAATTCATAAGACAATTTGTACATCATGATCAATTTCATTTTCCACTTATATCATCATGACACGGATGCTCATAATAATTTTAATACATGATTATAAATACCAAGTGGGCATTAAAGGTTATAGATGATTTACCAATGTTGGTTTATCATTATATATATGACTACACATATATTTGGAATACATATTCTATATAGATAATTCTAGAGTCCTGATCCTAATCATGTTACTCAGGGGGCTGTATATTTTTCTTAGTTATATGGGTCGCTAGATAGGTAGCTTAACAAAATTTAGTGTTCATGTACCAAACATCGTTATAAAATGTACATAGGTAGGTGAATATGTGGATTGGTTCTAAGGTAATTGATATCAATGTGACATCATTGGTAGGACCTGTGAATGAATTATATTATATAGACTTGTAAAACATTTGAATAAGGGTTTTTTTATTGATTTAAATACCTCCTAGAGACTTAATATATCACATTATCAATTAGGTTGAATTTATGGGAAAAGAAAGAACATTTAAGGATCATTTGGGTGGACATACGATGATAGACTAGTGAAAAATGTATTTCCCTCATCCCTCGATAACACCTCACTAGTAAGGACCATAACATATGTTTGTATAATGAACAATGTAATGTATTCATGGAATAATTATTATTATTTAAATATATAATTACCCTTAAATTCCATCATTTCCCCTTGATTCAGATTTTTAGACCCACGTGAAAGGGTATGTAGTGGAGTTCCCCATGAAATACATGATCTTCTTGTGTTTTGGGGATATGCTTTTATATTAAAATTTCCCCTTGAAACTTTTTCATGATATTAGTGTGGTGTAGGTTTGAAAATATGAAAAAGGTTAGAAAATTCCTAGTCTTATTGGCCACCACATCACGTTCCATGATTATCAGAAAATGCACTTGACGTGGTCATGGATATTGTTATGTTCATAGACCGATAAAATTGTATATGAAGATGTATCAAGACATGTTATGTATATGGTGAACATCTAGACATGAGGTTGTGTTCTTTCAACTTGGTTCCATACCACCTTTAATTCCAATTTTTAATTTAATCTTGTTTATTCATGGTTGAAATATTATATTTCAAAAACATTGAAAACAAATATTAATTTTTTAAATAGTTAATTATAAATATATATTAATATAGTAGAATATATATATAGTTTTTTAATTTTCTGTAAACATAAAAATAATTATATTCCTAAATAATTGATGTAATCCTTATAAGTGATTCAAACAACAATTATTGAGAAATTATAAAAAATGATGACTAATAGTATATTCTTACATATATTAAATATTAAAATTAAAATTTTCATAATATCATTATTTTCATTTTATCATTATAATAACATAATTTTTCATTCATTACATTAGATGTTGTAAAAGGAGTAGAAAATATGTGATAGAAAATTGGAATGAACCCCATGAATGGATACCATATAAGTGATGTTTCTCCTTTTTTGGACATAAGATTGTTCAATTCCTTAGGGTTGTTTGAAATGATAATATATATAAATAAATAAAACCCCTAAAAAGGTTAAAGTTGAAGTTAATTTTCAATGACATGGGTTTGTGATATGACTTTCAATGTGGGAGAAAGTGTGTATTTGTAAATAATGGAGGGGTATTTTAGGTGTAAATAATGAAAAAATATCATTCCAATATTATGACATGAAATTGATCACTTAGTTGAGACTATAAATAGAAATTTATAAAAGGAGTAAATTTGTTTGACCTTTCATACATTTTATTAGTGAACCATTTATACAATAAATAAAATACTCACCATTTTTTAAAAAATTATATGAATTCCTTACCCTTGTAGAATGTCAAGATTATATTTTATGTCTAGAAATTGAATTTTTTATGTTATAGTAAATTATTTAAATAATAAAACAAATTATCACCATGTAAACTGATTTATAATTCTATTATTCATTATTAATTTAATATTCTTTCATAAAACATATAATATTTGAAAACTGATAT
This sequence comes from Viscum album, assembly GCA_963277665.1. Taxonomy (NCBI): domain Eukaryota; kingdom Viridiplantae; phylum Streptophyta; class Magnoliopsida; order Santalales; family Viscaceae; genus Viscum; species Viscum album. The sequence goes on from OY728126.1 coordinate 1,573,121,118, forward strand.
TTTTAATATTCAATAGAGAAATCCATTTTATTATAAAATTAGTATGAAATAATGCTTTTATATTTTATTTTTTTGATCCAAAATATAGGCATAGTAATTAAAAATTATCTATTTTTGTAATATTTCTATATAACTGTTAATACTAATATTAATGTCATTATAGAACATAATAATACACATTATTTCCTATCATATGTAACGTTAACTTATTATTACAAATAAGGAAATGTGGGATGAAATGGCGCATATGGCTTGAATCCATTGATAACATAGATTCAAACTATATAATCAACTTCCCCATTATGAACCTCTACTAGGCCTATAGTGAAGATGGGTGAGACCCTCAATTCCCTCATCACACTATCCCATAATGAGATACAAGAACTGGTCGTAAAAATAGAAATGATATTCATTATACACATAAATATCTGGAATACATTACAAAACATTGAATCAATACCATAATATAAATACATAACGATCTAAAATAATTCCATATAAAAATAAAAAAATAAAAAATAAAAATACTATAATGTGTTAGGAATCAACTTTTCAACAAATCCCAAGATCTCTGTTGGTACTATCTAGTTAAATCACTAAACATTCTATGAAAACTATTTAGTAATTAGAAATATATATGGGTTATAATAATATGTACACTTAGTTTGATCATATTTAAATCCACTAGTACTATCATGGAAGAATTATATAAATTAATCCCTAAAAAATATATAAACTAAAAACTAAATAAAAGCTCAGATATATAACGTACACCTACTTTTCAAAAAAATCCATCCAATATAGCCCTATTACCTAAAAAAAATTATGCAATGTAACACTTCTATATAAGACATGTAAATGAATATAGCACTTCTAGCACATATATGTTAATTGACACATCTAAAGTCATATTTAAAACAAAAGTAATAATTTACCCCACTTTAACACACAATAATACCAGCAGAAAATTTTCATCCATAACCACAGAAGCACAAAAACCACCTAACAACTAATTTCATCAAAACTTACTATTGAAACCCAAATTTCATTTGCATGGAACATAATTTTTTGATCAAATTTTCCACAAAATCAATTCAATTTCATGTATTTTTTGATAAAATTTTATTGGGAGTTGATTTTCAAATATAACTTACCGCATCAGAATGAATAGAATGTAAAAAATGTATATTTTTATTTTGTTCCATGAAAATATAAATCTCATGATATTTTTTTGAATCCATATAAAAAACATGATTTAACAATTTTCCATTAATTTCATTATGTATTTCAAATTATATATAGTATATCAATCCACCATTCTCATTCATATATATTTAATGCATACTAATCCCATAATTAACATAAAAACATGATTTCTTAATCCTACTACATCAACATACATTATGTTGACTGCTATACAAGAAAAATATAGAAAACCTTTGATACCTTTTCCTGAATGAAGATAATGAAAAAAATATAAATTACAACCATAACCATCATATTTTGATCATCATATCTTCTTAATGAATTGTTCCCTCAACTAGAATCCACTTTAGGAAAAAATTGAGATGAATATGGAAGGAAAAAAATAAGATATAATCACTATAGATTGAATAATATTTAACTATAGTTGGAAACTGGTCAAAATTTATTAATGGGGGACTAAGATATTCAAAAAATAGAAATAAAACCTCAATGATTTTTATTAAAAATGATGATATCTACCATTAAAAATTTTTTCGGAAAAAATATATATTCTTATTAGAAAACTGGGTTGTGGCAGGATATGTTTGAATTATGCCATGACTTCCAAAAAGATTTTCATTCACAGTGTGGTGAATGATTTTCATATCACAACACATTTAGATAAACCAATTATCTAAACCATACACCCCAAATCCTTCAAATATACCCCATATAAATCGTGGTAAATTAATATAATTCGATAAAACCAATGAATGGTCACAACATTATTTTTACTAATTTCCAATATTATCACATAAGATAGGGGAACATAGAAATAATACACTATGTTAAATTCCTCAACAAGCATAATTTTTAAATTATGTTCATCATTAGATTAAATACATCACATTCCATCGTGAATCTGTATATAAACAGTTTTCCCATGGAATAATTTTAAATATTTCATTATATATTTATAGTGGTAGGCAATGAGATGGCATGAGATTCCAAGTCCTGGTGTTCCTAAAATTAATTTTTTTTTAAATATAAAATATATTTTATATTGTGCATGTGTGGATTATTAATATAAATGAGATAGAAATTAAATGGTTGGTCATATCATCAATTTGAGAACACAATTGTTTCTTGAACAAGGTTTTTAACATATGTGTGACATAAAATAATATGGAGTGGGATGTTCATACCCCTCATTAATGGGAGGATCATTTAATGAATGATTGAATTAATTCATTAGTTAATTAGTTTATTTTATCACAATGGATAAGTCCCTAAATGTGTCTCCTTGGAGAACCTTTTCATGGTTACCCTCATAATTTCCACAATTGATGGTGAGAGATATATTTTTCCTTTATCTGTAAGATCATCCAATCTATTGACATAACTCTATATCATATCGGATAAGAATGAAAAAAATGCATTAGCATCTCTCAAATAATTTGTGAATGTTCTCTTGATCAGTGATTGATATGAAATTGAGGATGGACTCATTAATTTTTGTTTAAACTCTTGATTAAATTTATTATTTATATTGATATATGATCTATAATTTGGGTTCTTATGCAACCTCTGCATGTTCACATTCATTGAAATATGAGTTTAATTTCATTACATTTTAATCTAAACTGCCTGATCTTGATCGATTTTACAAGAACTCTCGTAATCAATCAATTAACCCTTGTTATTCTTATTTTCCCCGTTGTTTCATTTAAATATTCTACAGTTTGATCCCTATGGTCCCAATTCAACATTCCTAGGCATAAATGAGCTCTATCAGACCCAAAGATTCATGGATGACCAATGAAACCACAATTGATCGATAAACATGGCATATAACAGGGATCTTTGCAAGGCGAGGATGACCAATTATATTGTTATACATTAATATATCCACAACTGGAGTCATGGTGGTGTGAAGAATGGAAATCACAACCATCCAAATGGAAATGATCATAATTCTAATGAAATACAGGTGACCAGCATAATCCATAGACAGTTCCTAAGATTTTTGGCTAATTCTATGTGATATCTATGACAAATCTATCAGAACGAGACATAAAATATCAGATATTTTGTTTCAGAAAGAAAATCCTAACTACACACCATGATCAATGAATAACACATGGTGTGTATCCCCTTCATGGAAAATTATCGTGTTTCAAAAACATTAATGGATACAGAACATATAACCCCCCCCCTCACACACCGTGTACCCTATACTGATTGGAAAAATCATTTGATGGCTCAGAAGGATGGTAACTTATGTGGTGATAAATGATGTTAGGTACACGATTATATACTCCTATACAAAAACATAGTGAGAACCAGATGGCCCTAGTAATAGTTATCCTAGACACACCATGTATTCCTCCTACATGTAATTTATTATTATACACACATGAATCCATTTTCTAACCAGGGACATGGACATGTTGTGAACTGAGGCCACAATTCATGTGAACCCCACACATTTTGTGTAAAAACATGGTTCATTTATTGAAATTTAAATTCTTTGTATCTCCATTTTTTAACCCATATTTTGGCCTATGATTACCCTATCTTGATGGTTTTTGTGCATAAAACACGACAGTACACACTATTGTGGATTCATAGAAATAATTTGAAATGTTCTAGGCATGAAACATTCTATGTAAAACTTGATGACGATAATGATCAGGTTGAATCAAAAGATGATTACTTACGAGTGGAACCCTATAGCTAGGCTAGGCATGGGTCCTCAATGACCTAGAATGGAACTCTCCAACTAGGCTGGGCATGGGTCCGAAATGACTATTAGAGTAGAACCCTCTGGCTTTGAAAGGCATGGGACCTTGATGACAAAGGGTAGTACCCCCCATTTGGTTTAGGGTATTGGTACTCGATGACTTCGAGTGGAACCCTCCAGTAGCACTGGGTGTGGTTCCCCGATCATATGAGTGGATGACACTAGCTAGGCTAGGCATTGATCCCCCAAAGACTAACGGAGTGAAATCCACCTGTTAAACCCAGGAATGGGTCATATAACTAGAGATAACGGTCACTCTATTTTACAACACATATTTGAGAGGTGTTTGACATAGATTTTTACTCATGAGGAATAGGGATGCTAACCCCACTGAGACATGTTTTTGTGTCCCAGCCAAAACTATGTGGGATAGTTTGTTCCACCCAAAGTGGATATTAAAAATGTGTGGAGAATTAGTCCCTTAGACTTGTTTGTTCTGTTAATTCATTATGGATGTTGGGAATCGTTGATGGAAATTTGGAAATATTGGATATTATTTATTATTGGGCTGGATTGTGAGATATAGATCCCCAAACTCTCTCAATTGGGCTTCTATGAGTCATCATATATATATATATATTGCCTCTATATCCACACCATGGATTTGGTTTACTCCCCATCAATGAGAGGTGATGGGATGCATGGTATGGAACATTATTTCTATGTCAGTCATCTCATGATTGGATGAGTCAACTCTCTTAATATTTGTTGCTATGAATAGACATTTATATTATATACTCAATGATTTTATCCAACTATGTTTTAATGGTCATATATTCAATACATATTGGGGTTACCTATACACTTTCTCTACACATTATTATACTTTATCTCATTCAATTCCTTCTTTATCTCCTACTCTACCCCATTCATATTTGGGGCATCCTACTAGGTATGATTATACTCACCCCTGCATGGGTTTCTTCCTAGCATGACTCGTTTTTATGAAGATGATGGATATGATGACTGTGACATCATAAGATTTTAGAGGTACATGGTGTTTGGACCACATATGTTGTTTGTAGATTCAGATTTAGGATATGGGATCAATTTCAATTATTTACTTTTCCAGTTCTTAGTTATGTTTGGACCTATTTTTATTTGTGTTTATTTTTTAAAATTTTATTTTAGCAAACACTTTCGTACATTTGTGATGTCTCGAAATTCATGCATGTTTTATTTACATCATAATATTGTTTCATATTTTTAATCTATCTATCATCACATTTTCATCATGATGGATATGAGTGTCTATAAAGGATCATAACAAAATGCTGACCTGAGTTACTTATGTCGTCGGCACTGGTCGCCAAACTGGGCCTATGGAGGTGGACTTGATTAGTTTCTTATTGATCTGTGGCATGGGTCACGTTGTGATTATTGGTATCAGATGACGTTCATTCCATGAATTGATGTTCAAATGTATCCCCTTAAAGATGATTGGTTTGTTTTAGTGGAAATGTTTCAATGATTATTGATTGTGTCTCTCCATCCAGGGAGTCCAATAGTGGTGTGTTGGCCAATGTTTCCATTCACCAGGTCCATGACTACCTTCTTGGTAACTCAGCATACCGATATTTTTTTTCAAGGATACAATGTACATGAATCATAAAATATTGAGTCATTGACATTCATTATTGATTTATCTATCACTTTTTTTATAAATATATATTGTAATTGGACTGCAGCACACTTGGATTAAATTTAGGATGAGTATGCGAGGACAGCTAGTTAGGATACCAACCCCGGTTTGTGATGAAGAACCAATGATTAAAGAGGCCGCAGTTCAAGGTCGTTCCCAAGATACACTTCCACTAGGTGGGTTGGTAGCATCATGGCCCCCTATTGAGAAGTAGATAGTTACAGCAGAGTAGGCTGAGAATGTACACAAGCATAGTGCACATCACGAATTCCAGCTTCTGAGACCTATGAGGTTCCACGATGAGCCAGATCCTTATGGAGAAGGGGATTGGATAGAGTTATTTATCTATATATTCCCCTTTGTTTGGACCCTGATGAATCCTATGGTGGCACTAGAATACAAACATTACAAAGAGTAGTAGGATGTTAGTGGAGCCTTGTCAGGTAGATGCATGATGACTCGACACTATTGTGGGACGACATCCAATAATTTTTTTGTGGAGAGCACTAACCCCCTACTTGTGATCAGTTAGGATTTACTAGATTATGGATCATCAATATGGAGGAATGGAATTAGATGAGAACACAACATGGCACACATACCTTATATTGTACACTCTTGAAATTATAATGCATGACTACATCCGTAAAGAGATGTTTTAATAGACTCTACAGAATGATACGAGCTAGTGTTGTACCATTTTGCATCACCAATTATATCAAGGGGATGTATATGTATCTAGTGGGTGATAGATTTATTTTATAGGGATCCATACAGCTAAAAATGATATGGTGGACAATAGATATGAGACTTCCATATTAGCTGGAAAGCACAGAACACATAGATCTAAACACAGGAGATCCTTCCATGATCATACTAAATCAAATAATCAAAGGCAACCCAAATAGTTGTGGTTCTTTTCATATTTTGGGTGAGGTCCCATAGCATAGGACTACACAATCCAAAATGATGAGCATTAGAGGTAGATATCTGAAGGACCACCATGAAGAGGTAGCACCATAATTTGGGATATCCAAATATCCAAAAGGGTTGTCCATAGGGAGACATATATAGTGGAAGAGAATGAAGAGATAATTTTGGTGTACTTATTCATGAGATCCTTCCACCACCACCACCCCTAGGAATCCCATATCAGGCTTAGGGAGATGGCGGATATGACTGCATATATCTTTATTTTTTGGTTATCTACGATCCCGTAGTACATGATATAGTAATTTGAACGATATGTTTATATTCTACTCTTGATTTAGTAGTGTTAGGCACAACATCAAGTCATTACTTCTTCTCCATGCTCTTGGTGTTAGAGTTGGAACTCCCAATTGACATGCTACTATAGTATCTTCATCTAGATGTTCCTATAGGGAATTATTCTATTTTATCTTTCATATAAAGAATGTATTAACTATATATTATATGAGATAGGATAATTTGATACCATATTTCATCACAATGGATATATATGAAATCATCTGGGGTATGAATTGGATTTCATGGTTTGATCCCTGCTACCTCAAATGAGTTATGTGCCTATGTCCTGATGGGATGAGAATCTCGTTTTCTATCAAAGGTGATCTCTTAGAAGGGAATGTGAATTGTTAATTTAATAGGATGAATATCATTAACTTTCTATTTTTGTGTAGATCACTTGGTGGAGTATGATTTTCTTGTGTCTGGATCTCTTTAGTTGTGGAGGATTACATCGATGACTTCCCTATGAATGTTTTTGTACTACCTATGAGGTGAGAGATGAAGATTTTCATTGATCTTCATCCCATAAACACTCTAATTTCTTCTATGACATATCAAATGAAACTTTTTGAACTCCAGAAGCTATGGATACCATTAGAGGAACTCTGGGAGAAAGGATTCATCTGAACCAGTGTGTCCCCTTGGGTAGTACCAGTCATGTTCATGGAAAAGGAGGATTGGAGATTTTGGATTTTTGTTGATTATCATCCCTTGAAGCATGAAACAATTAATAAATATATTCCTTTAAATGTATTTATGACCAATTTGAAAAATAAAGTTGTGATATATGGTTATTGAAGATCAATCTCAATTTAGGCTAACAGCATTTGATGGTTCGTGAAGTTGATATTTGAAAATTTGCATTATGAGGTCGCTACATACATTATGAGTTACTAGGGATTCCCTTTGGTCTGAAAAATTATCCCTCCATGTTTATGGATTTTATGAACCAGATTTTCAAGACATACATGGACATGTTTTTTATGGTCTTCATCAATGAAAAACTCGTCTACTATGCAATTGAGGATGAGCATGTGTAGTAATTAACGATGGTTCTAGATGTGGTTCGAGGGAACCTGCATTATAGGGAAAATATCAAAGATAAAATTATGGATACATGAGTTTTATATTATATGTAATGACATTACTATGAATGGTTTAACTATAGATCTAGTGAAGAGTGATTTTGCACATTCTAGTGAGCCACACCAGAACGTGTCAGATGTGTCTAGATTTCATGGATTGGTGGGGTACTATAGGGGGATTGTAGTAGGCCTCACTAGAATCCTAGGACCTTTACCAGCCTCAAAATGGAATGGAATGTTGTTTACCTAACCTTAGAAATACAAAGGACCTATGTGGAGTTTAGATAGATATTGACTAGTGCTCCAGTGTTGAGATGACTAGAGGAGGGCATCGAGTTCGTGTTGTATTGTGAAGCCTCAGAAGTGGGGATCGCCTTCATGTTGACGTAATGTCAATTAGTTATCGGAATTGGGTGGAGGAAGTTGAGACCCCATTATCATATATACACAACTCACAAACTATAGCTAGAAGAGGTATTCTAGGACTTGAGTATGTGGAGACACTTCCTTTTGTAGATGACTTTTTTGGATTACTCAAACCACAAGATTCACTGGTATGTATTCACAGATAGGGACTTGAACTAGAGAAAATGACACTAGTTAGAGTATTTGGGGGACCAAAAATTAGATATTGTTTATACTCTAGGGAAGGGAAATGATGTGGAAAATTCACCTAGGAGGTAGTCCCACAATCTCCTAGTGTAGGATTCTTCAGAGTAGTTAGCTTCCATGTAGCTAAACCCAATAGAGCAGCATGGTTAAAAAAATTTCAATCAATGTTGGTGACTCCATATCATCGTGAGATAGTAAGAGTGTTTTGGTTTGTAGACATTTATTGTAAGGTCGTACATCATTAGATACCCATAGAAAACTCACTATATGTATATTATTGATAGAGGTAATTATTTAATGTTGTTCTAGGGGATAAAAATGGTTCCATTCATGTTGTAAGAGGTTCCTATGCAAGAGTTCCACACTTCTCCCCTAATTATACATCCTTATATGGGGAAGATTTACAAATACCTCCAATGGCGGTATTAGTCATCTAACATGTGGGAAATTATAGATGAGTTCATCTCCCATTGACTCACTTGTCAGTAGGTGACGGAAAAGAATCCTGTTTCATGGTATTTTTACAGCACATTGATATACCATATCATATGTCAGACATCATATCCATGAAATTTGTCAATGGGCTTCCATTCATCGAAAAGTGAAATGATTGGTGATAGTTTACCGACCCACGAAGTTAGAACACATTCATTCCTGTAGGTAGCAGAATTATGTAAATATTTTGGGACAGTTGTGTATATTATATATCATTCAACTATATAGGGCACCCTCAACCATCCCCCCCAAAAATTATGTGTGGTTTAATTAATTAATGTGAAGAGGCATATGTATGGTAATCTTGTCCAAATTTTGAGTCATTAATTCCTTTCACCACCAGACCGATCGTCAGACGAAACACACTATCTAGGTATTTGGAGATATTCTTAGAGCATCCATGTAAGATTTTTTTCCGAGATGGGAGGATTACCTACCCATGGAATAGTTTCCATGAAACAACATATAACACTCTACCATCAGCATGAAACCTTTTTGATCCCTATATGCGAGACCCTGAAGATCTCCCTTATGATGCCAAAATATTGAAAAGTCATCTACGGTGGCCTCAGAGTTGGTGCAGACGACAATGGTGAAAGTTCATGTCATCTGTAATCAGATGAGGATGACCTAAAATAGAAATATATCTTATAGTGATCACCATAATAGTCATATCGAGTTAGATTTGAGAGACCATATTTTTACAAGGGTCTCCCATTAAAGATGATTGTACAGCTTCTTTCAAGAAAGAAATCTACCTTCAATTTTCATTTGGTCCTTCCTAATTGGGTAGAGGGTTAAGGATGTTGCCTCCCAAATTTCCATAACCCTATAGTTGGAGCATGTGCACGACATCTTCCATCTTTTATAATTAAAGAGATACATGAAGGGCCCCATGTTGGTCATCGATTGGGGTGATCTAGACATCAAGAATTGGTCGAACTTTGCGGAGAACCAATTGGTTATCCTAGAGAGGCTAGATCTGACCCTGTGTTGATAGACCATCCCTTTAGTTATCAAACTTGGGCAGCACATAAACCTCCATGAGTGTTCATATGATCTGTAGGGTCATGTGTGTGCTATTTCTACAAAGTTGTTTTCCGAATTTCACATTTTGGAGATGAAATACAAGAATGTGGGAATGATGTAGAGGCTCGAATTCATCATTGTAAGATATTGAAATATTTTGTTTTATAATTTAAGAGTTAATAGCTTATATGGAATGAGATTCCGGGGCTCGGTGTGACCGTAATTAATTAAATAAAAATATTGAATATATTTTATAATCTCCAAGCACATATTCATAAGGAAAATGGGATAACTCTTACTAATTTATATAAGTTAGAAAAAAGAGACTATGGTTATGTCTAGAATGTGGTGTTTACCATAGAAACGAAATAAAATGAGTCATTTTTTGGATTCTCATACCGCTCTCTCGATGGAGGTGGGATTATTGAATGAATAAATTAATTACATAATTAGTTATTTTTTTAGAAAAATAAATATGTTTATTAATTTAATTCCCTAGAATGACTTTCTAGTGTTAGCCTCATAATTTTTGAGTCACTACAAATATCTCCCTTCATCCTTCCACTGACGGGTCATCCAAAGCAATGATATAACTCTGAATCATTCCAGAGTATAACACAACGAACACATCATCTTCTTCAAAATCATCGACATATGCATTATTCATTAGAAATCATTCGAAAATAAAGCTAGTACCCATCAACTTGTTTTTAAATTCCATTGATTATGATCATTAATTAGATTGAAATTTTTTCTTTAATATGGTCACCTCTATAGCCTCTACATGGACCCATGTATTAAAAATTATGTTTAATTATATCATTTCCTAAAATTAAATAATTGTTCGTGATCAATTGGACAATAACGCTTGTACATGATCAATTAATCATTTTAATTATATTTTCAACCCTAGTTTCACTGAGATATTCTCTAGTTCAATCCTTATGGGCCTGGATCAATATTATCAGGTGGTTCTAAGATTGATCAGACCCCTGCCCCCCCTGCCCCCCCCCCCCCCCGATTTTTGATGGATCAACCAACTGACAATAGATCGGCGAGCAAGGCATAGATCTCGGATTTTTTTTCTACATTTTGGATGACATATTCAATTGTTAACCATCAATATCGTGAGGATGGTAGGTGTGGTGGAATGCATAATGGATGTTGAAGTCCTCCCAATGAACATTATGCTGACCGATAACCTACAAGGGAAATCTAGGGACACATACAAATAATTCAAGCTGATTCAAGGTGATATTTATGGATATTCATGATGATCTAGGCATGGGAGGTCGGATATGATGTTTTAAAAAAAATATCGACATCAATATATGTTCAATGAATAATACACAATGTGTAACACCATCAGCGGTAGTGCTAGCGTTTCATAAATGTAAAGGGATACATGGCATGAAACCACCACATAGAAGTCGTCTACCCCACCCCAGTTGCCGAACCCCTGTGAAAGGTCACTCATATAGAAAATCTTGTAGTAGTCCATCAGGTTAGTTATATTCCCATGTTTTACAATACATACACATGATGAGCATCACATGGCCCTTGAACCCGTTAGCCAGTACATGCCATTTAATCAACTTACATGGCGTTTATTACTACATAGATAGAAATCCTTGTGTTGACCCGAGACGTGGCATGGATGTAAATTGCGGCCACAATCTATGTTGGTCTCATCCCACACCATGAACCCTCGGTGTTCTTATGATGTGTCATTAATGATTCTTATCTCCTTTGTTATTACATAGATTTTAGCCCATGAGTAGCCTATCAAATGAATTTTTCCACAAAAGACGTAATGGTTCCCTAGGTTGTGGATTTCAAGATATGATGTCAAGATTTCCTAATAAAACACCTTCTACGGTGGCCCAGATGATGGTAGTGGTCAAATAGAATCACTAGATACAGACTCTTGAGTGGGACCCCACATCTAGGCAGGCTTGGGGATTCAATGACCTAGAGTGGAACCCTACATCTAGGCTATGATTGGGTCCTCAATTAATACTAGAGTGTAACTATCCAACTTGGATTGGAATGCGTCGTCAATAATATATAGTGGAACAATCTAGCATGGCAGGGCATGGGTCTGCAACATCATGATTGGAACCGTCCTACGGTGTCCGTGCATGGGTCCTTGATTACATAGAGTGGAACATTCCCTCTAGGTATGGAATGGGTCCCCATCAATTTGTTTAGAAGCCTAAAACTGGGATAGGAATGGCTCAACCAGTTAATACCATAGAAGAACCATCGTATTATTCTCGGGCACATATCCTGTACATAGATATTATGAACCCTTTACTATGTGGAACAATGATCAGATGTGGTTGACCTAAATTCAGAATGATGAGGAAGAGGGATGTTTTCCAAATAGAAATTTGTTTTTATGATGCGTCCAAAACCAGAATGTTGAGTTAGTGCTACCCAATGAGGATAGAATCAATGTGTGATGAAGGAATCCCTTATAATATTTTTTTAGGAAGACATGTGGGAAGTTTTCCATCATTGTTGTCCATTTGGAACAATTGGATACACGTCTTCTTGGGCTGAGCTATGATATGGAGATGACATTACTCACTCATTTGAGTTTCATTGACTAAGAATATATATATATGTATATATATCGTCCTTCTATATTAACTCATTAGATTGTTTTAAAACTTCTATAAGAAGAGGCAAAGACAAGTGGGGTTTGTGAAGTGATTTATTTTTCAATCAACTTGTGGTTTGATGAGTATACTCACCTAATATATGTGGTGAATACTTATTATGTAGTTCATATAATCATCGTGTTCAGACCCTTTTTCCTATTTGAAAATACTTTTACTATTTTTTGTGTTGTGATATTCACATTCACAACACATTGTGATACCGAATATCTTTATGATTCTCTTGAATCTCTTACTACTCCAAGTCAGCTTTCGCGACTTCATACTAGGTATGTTAATATTAAACCATGCATTGTCTTTTCCCTCACAAATCATGTCGATGTACTTCAAAGACACGAGGAATGTGAGTTTACAAAAGATTAGATATACACAGTGTTTTTACACCATATGGTGGTCCTAACCTGGGATTCAAGATATATGATCTATTTCATATGTTTACTATTCTAGTTTTAGTTTGTTTGGTACCTATTTCTGGTTGGATGTTAATTGTACCCATTTTTCATTCAACATAAAATCAATTACATTTTTTATTCCCAGATTTTCATTAATGTTTTGTTTACATTATAGTAGTGGTACATCTGTTATTCCTTCCCTCTATACATTTTCTTCCAGATGATTATATGTATATAGGTACATAACAAAACACCTCCCTAGGTTTGTTATGCCTTCAGTGATGGTCACCACCCATGGCCTATAGTGGTTTGATTGTGGTAGTTTGGACTCGATACCCTGCTTGGGTCAGGTCATTATGGAATCATGAAATGATTGTACAACATGACACCTTAGTAAACAACTGCATATTTTCCCATCAATTGTTGAACACCCTTTTTACCATCACCATAAGGGACAAACTACAACCTACTACTCCCAAAATATATATTGTATCATCCTCGGAAAGCCATTTCACAAAACATACCCTTGGCATCCCCAATAAAAAATCATCGTGTATTTAATTGTGAATGTCCAAACAATTACATTAAATTACACAGAATCAATTCATATCCTTATATATCTCACCCAACCATATATAGAAGACCAAAAATTCCTTTAATGTTGAATTACACAAGAGATACCACCCAAATAAATATGTTAACACCAATCTATATAATAGTCTAAATGAAAAATCAGTAATCATCCAAAAAAACCACTTCACTCAATTAAATACAAAATCAAATGTCTCACCAACAAGAAAAATAAAATTAAAACATATTGGGATAATAATATTATAGCTTCTAATAATGTAACCATGTATTAGAATATGCACCAAAATACCTATATATGAATAAATCCAAAGGAATAGACTACTAGATATTTAAATTCATCAAATGATCGTTGAACATTATTATTAGCTCATCGAATATCACTTCATCTAAAAATTATTTCTCTCCTCAATCGATGACATGATAATATTTAAGAGATTACAAATGAATCTACGACACAACTGAACCTATATAGATCATTTTAAACTATATATGATCTCTAATATATACGACACATCCCCAAGTCACTATTAAACATAAAAATGATCGATAATTACAAGTTAGTGATTACTCCCTCAAATAAAAAATTACTTCTTCCAATCAGTGGGAAAACATAGAAACTCTTCTTTCATAACATGTATTTCTACGAACATATTCATTCCATAGTAAAATGAATTGATATGTTCAAAAATAGTATTAATACTGTCATAAACCATTTTAATATTATTAGGATTATCTTTAACAAATGTAGACTAATTAAGGACTATTGAAACCCCAATCCTTGTCCCACACATTGGGGAATGACCAGCCGAATAAAAAATGCCTTAAATGATTCTATGTCAATAAAATCTTGGATTTTCCATTCAAAATAATACTCATCCAAGTGATTTTTTATCTTCATTTATCAACAAAAACAAGCACACATTATTATATCATGTATTCCACTATTGATTGGTTTTATTTATCTTCACATACAACACATGATTAAAAATGAAAAAGGTAAAAATAATTCAATAAAATTTTCTAATCCTCCCCCGATATGTGATGTAAAACAGTGTTGTTGATACTAAATTATGGTTCATCGTACCCCATGAAGTCACACGGCCTCATTATCATACAATATTACTCATAAAACTACATTACATAACTCGCTAATCATTAAAAAGTATGATGGAATTATTTACTGATCCATGATCACAAAAATATCATTACACTCTCCCGAGTTTCATGGTTGAACGATGAATAATATCCATCAATATGCTTAGTATTTTCACTATAGAAGATGTATTGTCTAAGAATGATATCCCATAACTAGATAATCCACCTTCAAAAATTAAAATACCATCAACAATTAGACAAAATATTCCATTGACTACATCATCATTGTTTTATTAAACTCACCACTAATGCACTGATACATCATTTAAATTCAATGATAGATTACCATTGTTGAGCTATGAATCATATGAATAACATAGTCTCATAATTACATTGGAAAAAATTTCCTCCACTAAAACAAAATATGATGTTTCCATTCCCCAATTCAAATATTAGGATCATCATAATTCATCATATGATCAAGAAACACTTATTCATTTGGGTTTCCTCAATAATAATTTTCTTTCTGCTGGATAAAATGGATTGCAATTTCAAATGAAATAGGAATCCCCTACCTTAAGCCTCCTACTAATTAATATAAATAACTAAATATCCTCCATTTCCAGGAATATATATAATGATTTCAAAATAATACTACCCTATGAATTTCTACCCATTTCAGCTACAACAACAATACCATTCATATTGGGTAGGAGGTCTCAATAATAGAAATCTAGATAAATTATAACAACCTAATTTGACATATATTAATATCCCACATATAAAATATATATATGTTGAATACATGATTTAAAAATACTATAATTTGACAACTAATTAAATAATGGCATCACAATATAAAAAACCATCAACACCATTTATATAGAGTGAAGAGAATGTTATTCTTGTGGGTATGTAACAAAATGAAGATTTTATTATATCATTTCCCTCAACATTATCAAACCAATCACAAACTCGATTCAAAATAGATAAATAGAACCCTAAAAAATCAATCTTTTTTTTGGTTGATGATATAATGTGGAAGTGATTAACATCTCTTTATAGGTAGAAACATTGTAATAATGATTATTCCATAAAAAATTATGTACATTCCTTTTAAATGTTGTCAAATAGACTATTAACATAGATAATATGAATATGAACATATGATAATATCATAGGAGACTAAAGACATTATGGACCTCTATAACATTCTGGTTTAATTCCTTATAAATAATAACCTTAATCTTCTATAAATCTAATACCACACCATACTATGACACTATATGACTAATAAAGTGCACCTAACATATTCAAAAAATTATGTTGACATTTTCAATAAATATCATTGTATCGATGAACTTATAAAATGGAATGAGTGTTCTCCTTATACTAATCCTCTTACAACTTTTATTTATGTATTTATTGACAAATCATGGCCACACTTTATTCTAGAAACTCATATATCATTGTTTTCTTGGGTCTAATGGACATTATATTGTTATTCATACCACTGAACAATATTACCACAGAATCCAAGTTCCCATAATGACCTCACAATGTGTCATTTATGATATATTACCCCTAATTGGAATCTTTTGTTAACCGAACCACATATAAATATGTTACACACAGTTGAATAGCATAAATATGTCAAATAGATACTATTCCCTTTTAAGGGTGTAATGGTTCGTACCCATCATGAAAGTTTACCTTAGATAGTCAATATAACTCCATATCCCACCATCCAACTTCATAAAAACAATATTTAAGAACCCCACAATGGAAAAAATGATTCCACAAAACCTTTATACATATAGTCGTCAATATAAATAAAAAAACCATATCATTGAAGGTGTCAGGTAGTTATGATACATCTAAATCAAAGATAAATCATGATGAAAATGTAAACAAAAAATTGATATCAGGTTAAGGGGTTATGTTATAACCTCATATAAGAAAACATCATCTAACGCTACTTGACATGATAAAAATCCACTACTAACACATACTTTGAACTCTATGAAATTATAATAACACTGAAAAAATGAATCTAATCATCTATGGCCTATCTGATGATAATAAATAATAATGAAGACTAAAAAATGGCCCACCACATTACTACTAATAACTCTTCTCCTAATTTAATAAAGAACCCCATGAATAGAATATAACTATTCAATGATGAGGATGAATTTTATTGGTTGTAAATGAGATAAAAATAAACACATATTATGGATTTTAAGTCTTCATAATCTCACTATACATAAAATAATAAAACACACTTTTTCCCTAACTAGTGTGCTTAACATAGTAGTAATTTGAATCATATCCACCTATATTCTAGTGTTATAGTCCAAGGTGGGTGAAATAAATTTAGTTTGATGTTCTAACATCCAAAATAATAATATTAATTTATACTATCATGACTTGTCCTCAGGGCACGTGTCGTGACTACCCCAAGCCCGCCTTCTATAGGCCAGGGGCTGGCGACTAGGACCAAAGGTGTACATCCTGATAACTGGGAAGGCATTGCCTTTATAAAAGTAAACAAAACACCACAGAGTATAAGCGGAAGTAAAACACTAAGTATAAAGAGAAGTGCTGAAAAGTAAATTGGCCAGAATACAAACCCAACTGAAAGTACAACTACAACGGAACAAAAGTACAACAGAAAAAGGCAATAGCTGGAAGAAAGGAAGCTGCTCCTGGGACGTCCTCCTCGGATCCTACCTGAAGGGTAGGTACCGATGGCGCAGCTCCTGGATCGTCCACCATAGATCCTACCTAAAGGGTATGTACAGACAGCCTCCACAATGCTCTCGCCCATCAACCTCCTCCGAGTGTCGTCTCACCGTGAAGTCCACCTCCGGATAATGACTCGTCGTGTGGTCCACCTCCGGGTACCATCTAGTCCTCGAACACTTGGCCTCCGTTAGCTCTGCCCGTCGTCTGCAACCAACACAACGAGGTGAGGGCATAGCCCGTGCAGGGGTGAGTATAACGATACTCAGTAGGGACCCCGAGACCCTCACGGTCTAACTAAAACCAACAAGGATAACCACAAAGAAGGATCTCAACAGATAACCTTTACATAGGTATAAGCCCATACTTATACCTAAGTTATCAAGTAACCCATCTCAATCATGAGGAAACACAAAGGTTATCAAATCAACGGATAACCACCACCATGGTATACGCCCATACATATACCTATGTTATCACGTGACCCATCTCAATCATGAGGTAAACACAAAGGTCATAGACTCAGCTCAAAACCAGGATTTTCATTATCGAAACCGTAACTGCTGAAGAGCTCCGTATCTGGAGTGTAAAATGGTCTTGTCACGACTCTGAGGTACTGCTCACTACCCTAAGACTGCTGAGGTACTCCTCCTGTCGAGTACTGCTGGCCAGCCACCCAAACACAGTAGTGCTTCCCGCCGGGGTATGCCACCCAAACACAGTAGTGCACACCCCCTGGTAGCCTGCAGAGGTACTCTCCGGACGAGTACCACAGGTCTGCACTATCACACAGGTAGTTCTCCTTCCTCCATGCGTCTGCACTTCACAAAGTAGTGCTCCGTCCACTGGGCTAGTCGACTCATCCCAAATCGAGTCGGTCAAGCAGTCGTCAGGTCTCAGCTGGCTACACGGTCTCCGTACTCCGAACTATCGTCTCCAGGAGGGTCCGCTCCATGAGATACAGGTCGATACTCCATGTATCTCAAATTACTATGAAGAAGTATCTCAAAGGACCACCTCGTCATAGGGGTCTCAACGCAATAGACGGTGCGCCAATCGGACACATGGTCTGTGAGTTATTAGCCTTTTCGTCCCAGGGGCCCGGTTGGTTTTGTGTGCGAACCAACCCGGTCGTATCTCAACTGTACCCCAAACTCTCATAGGGTATACTCATAGGGACTGTTTCTCAACGTGATCACCAACGATGCTGAGGGTTCGTCAAACGGACGTCCGGTTTGAAAGTTATCATCTTTTCCGTTCCAGGGGCCCGGTTGGATTTCGGGTGAAATCCAACCCGGCCACTATCCAACTTCATCCAAAAATCGGGGAAGTATTCCAAAATTTCCATCTCATTGAGAAGAATTCAACGAGACAGATGGCGCGTCAATCAGACGCTCGGTCTGTGAGTTATTGGCCTTTTTATTTCAGGGGCCCGGTTGGTTTCGTGAGCGAACCAACCCGACCGAACTCCGACGACATCCAAAGCTCGAGTGTAGTAAGGAAAAACATCCACCTCACATAGAGAAATCCATCAATGTCAATGGCACGTCAATCGGACGTTCGGAGCTCATGATATGAGTGTTTCCGCTCCGAGGGCCCGGTTGGTTTCGTGTACGAACCTACCCGAATGAACCCAAAGTATTCAAAAACCTTGAGTGCGATATACCAAAACGACCGTCTCGATCCAAGGATCATATCTCCGCTGACGGTGCGTCGATCGGTGGTCTATAGCTCAAGATAGGGGTGAAAGACCGTGAGGGGTCTGAAAATGGGGGGTCTGGGCCCGGACCGACCCGGCCCAACCCCACCTGGGTCGGCCCGACCTAGATGGCGCGACCCGGCCTGGCTGGGTCAGTTAAGACCGAGCGGAGCGGAGCGGGGCGCTGCCCCCGCGTGAAGAACCGCGGCCCCGCATGGGGCCGCCCGTGCCAGCGGACACGGCAGCCGGCCGTGTACCGCCGCCCCCCTCCGGTCCCGCGTGGTCGCGGGACCGCGCTCTGCCGCCGCGTCTTCAGCCGTGGTGTCTTCTTCCGGCGGCGCACCGGGTGCCGCCGCCACCCACCGCCAGCGCCGCCGTGCCGGTGAGGTGTGCCGACAGGCTGTTCCGTGGACCACCGGACGTGTTCCGGTGGTCAGAAATTCGTGCCGTCTTCGCCAATGGCCCTCCCAGGACCCGTCCTTCACTGTGAGGATCCCACAACGCCTGTGTGGCTTCGTTTTCCATTTCTCGGTGCGGCGTGACGGCGCCGTGGCTTTTTCAATTTCATCGGCGCAGCGCGACGGCGCTGGGCTTCTTAGCCCTTCCTCATAATTTCCGCGCGGTGCAACGGCACCGCGCCGCCTTTCACCTGCCGCTACAAATTCAAACAACAAGGGGGGAGGAGGGTTGGCCATGTTCGTGCGGTCCGACCTCCTCCAATTATAATGATAGCAAGTGGCCATCTAATAGAATTCGACTTACGGAAAAGAAATAATTCACAGAAATAAACAATAATCCTCAACATCAATTCGCATGAACGAACAATCCGCGGATCAAGCTGGAATTGGTTGGTTCGTGCTCATCGTTCTTTTCTCAAATGATAAGAGAACACCAAATAAATTCCCATACCTCTAGTGTAGCTTGATCAGAAGTTCTTCGAGCGAGGATTCATTGCAGAAAGAGACGTCGCGAATGAAGACGTTGTCGGCGTCGCGGTAAGAGGCGTCGCGAAAGGAGACGTCGCAGAAGGAGACGTCGACCTCCGAGGAATCCGGCGTTTTTCGCGTTCTTCGCGTTCTTCGTGTTCTTCGATGAAGAGGATGAAGAAACTCAAGTATCCCTTAGTTTTTCTCCCAAATCTCTCAAGAAACAAGCCTCCAACCCAAAATAAAATAAGTCCCTTACTTATTTTATTAACACAACTTAAGGTTTGAAATTCAAGTGTTTGAATTTCCAACACTCACATTAAACACACTTCATTAATGTCATAAGTTATCAAAACATCAGTTATCAAATTTAATTGTGAGTTGAGGGAGTTAAGGAATGTGAAGGGGTGGAGATCGTGTGAGACCCACCACTCTCGTAACCTTATATAGGAAGTTGGGTAGTTACCCAACTTCCACCCAAATCATAAATACACTAAGAGCAAATAAAAATTGTAGCTAAATTTTTATTCTATCTTCCAAAATTTTTATCAACCTCTCTCGTGAAAACGCAACTCTGGGAAAGGTGTTTCTAAGCAATTACCGGCGCCACGGTTTCATCGGTGCCCTCGGAATTTGATTCCGAGCACTGGTTCAAAAGTTAGAAATTCCCGCTCGTTCGTTCACTGAACGTACCTGAGCTAAACTTTGGAAAATAATTATGGGCACGCCGGGCCTCGAAATCAGGCGCCGTCAGAAACCATGTTCCTGTAAAATTTCAAAGAAAATTAAGAAAAAAACTTCCTTGAATTTTCCAGCTCTTTACATATACCATATAAATATATGGTACATCAACTGATGTCTAGTCCCACCAGAACTAGATAATCCAAAACATATTGTTTTCCTTGTCCAAACCCCCATCCACAATACAAATGAACACTTCCATGGCCATAATCAACCCAATATGCATAAGGTAATGAGATAAAAATATTTTTTACTACCATATTCATATCCCCTCACCGAAAAAATAGTATGATGACCATTATAATGGTACACCCTCTACAATAACTATTGATTTTGGGTATGATAAAAAACCTAGTCATACCATCAATATCATCATTTATATATCATTGGGAACAATTTTCACTATGTATCTAACCACATAAAAACTAGCACAATACATCGTATTGGCGTATGAAAGATTACCTACCTATTAGAATAACAAGGAAGAATCATTTAAGGTTTAATACATATTAGAAAAGGCATCAATATTCATAACACCTATAGTCCTCCTATAACAACACTACTTCTTGGGGATTACTGATGGAACTCATATCTAGAAGGCCTCAACATACCATTCATCCAATATTTATATAAGGACCCAATCCTTATAAATCATATAATATAATTCATAAAAAAGTATTATTTTTAATTTATTTTTAATGATATTTTATGTTTTCATGTTTTAGGTAATTTGGTCAGAACACTTTTGTATTAAACATATACATTACAAAGTTGACTTTTCCACTTAGTATCCCTTAAATGGGAATATAAATGTATTAAAATGAAATGTGTTTTTTTGAATGATTAATTTTCACAATATCAAATATGAAATAATAATTATACCTACATATTAATAATCCCTATGAAAAATAATTAAAAATATGTGAGAAGAATAATAATCTCAATAATAGACGTAAAAAACGTGAAAATAAACCTTTAAGTCTATTTAAAAACATGACAACATATCAGATGATATTCCTTTAGAATAATAAACATTAATATCAAATAATTGTTTAAAAAAACATAAAATATACTTTATATAAAATGGATTTTCAAAAAACACTTTATAAGAAAACATAATTGAACAAACAATTACAAGTTTGATTTTTACAAAAAACAAGAGAACATTTGAAAAATAATTACATAAAACTTTTTTTTCACTAATAAATTGATTAATAATTATATTAAATATATTTAATTAGACTAAATTATAAAATAAAAATATTTCCCTAAAATAATCAGAATTATAGGAAAATATTATTGGTACCATGTGATGTAATGTATATATTACCCTTAGGAGAACCCATACAATAACCCTCTAAAATTCCATTACAATTTCAATTAATTCCAATTTTAATATATCAATAACTTAATAATTACCCAATACATTAGTAGAAATATCTAGCTCCCATGTTGTCATAAATTTTTTTTCCATCACCATAAAATACAAGAAACATATAAAATTATTCATTTCCATTACAATAATTGTAAAAATATACTAAAAAACAATAAATAGATCAATTTCACATATTGATATATCCCATATATATAATACAAAATTTTACAAAAAAACAAACAATAAAATGAAGAATTGTATTTAATTAAATAAAAAATGGAAGCATATAATGGGAGCTAGATATAAAATAATGGTTGTAGAAATTTGAATATTTTTCATTGTTGTTTACATTAAAAATGGATATTCATTTTTTCAATTATTAATTGAATTTAGAAAGGTTCTATATAAAATAAATTAAATGTATTCTACTTAAACCCATTGAGAGAATATAAAAAAATACAAAAAACAAATTTATAATTAATTTAAGATTGTAATTATATCTAAATATTCTTTTATGAATTTTTTCCAAGATAAAAGTGATTTAAAATTTAAATTGTTAAATCATTTAAAAAGAGGTTTTAGGGTAAATTTCATCTTACCTTGAGTCGAACTTATCATGTACATTATTTATCTACATGAATAATAAATATATGTAAATTATATACACTCTTAATAAAGAAATTATGATTTATTATTCATTTTATTTTAATTATATCCATGTAATAATTAATTAATTAATTGATTAATTTATGGTCTAAAGTCTTGAAAACTCTCATCTTATTTGTCAAATGTTATAATATTATGATTATACGGGTCAAAAGGATCATGATTCTATAATTTTAATACTCATAATAGATAAATAATTGTCTCTTTTGTACATAAGTAATATTATTATAACCAACTAGGAACAATTGCTATGAAAAAATAAATTGGGTAACATCTTGGAGGAGGTAGTGCATACTTACATAGGTGTAACATTTCCATATTTCATTGAATGTGGGAAAATGAATATATATTTATATATACATATGATTAATTATATATAATTATAAATATATCATAATTATTATAATATTTATAAATATATCATAATTATTATAATTTTTATAAATATCAATTCATATATCCAATCCATGTTAGGTGGTGAGGAAAAACGAATATCATATTATCACGAAGTCATAGTCTGTATGTATGGACAAATGATGATTTAATTAATTAATTAATTGTATTGAATCAAGAAAGATTTTTATTTACCATTTAATATTGAAAAATATATCTTATATGTCATGTTATTTTAATTTCTACAATTATAAGGATCGTCAATAATATTTGGTGATGGAAAGTGTATTAAATTGGTTCGTAAGGTGGTTATCCTCCATACACATGAATGAGGGATTCATTTAAAATTTGAGGGAATACAACAAGGCTAAATTTATTTAAATTAATAAAATAACATATAAGAAAATTTTAGATATAATTGATTTTATATTTTAATAATTAATATACGTTTTATGGAGATAAAAAAAGATATAAAATATTAACCAATTATGTCATAAACCTCTTTTCAGTACTACTAACTAATGTTTGCAAAACTATCCATATATATTGAGAATTATAAAAAATAAGAGAGAATATTATGTGGGTATATATGTTACAAAATTATTGTAGAATATATCGGATGAGATAATATGTTCTAGATTTGTGGATGAATGAGGGTGTGTGGTGTCATTTTATATCTGTGGGAGATGAAATACCATGGTTTTTTATAACATATAAATATTATTATTAATTTCCATGAAAAAGTGACCTATAAAAAATAAATGTATATATTATTATTATGGGTTTAGGTAAATTCATCCAATAAGAATTAACATGATTTTTTGGGCCTTATGTAATAAATTTATCCTAAGTTTACCTAATTTACCCTTTAACATGGTAGAATAGATTATTAACAATGTTACGACAAAAAAATGAAATTTCAATAATTAAAAATATTGTAAATAATGATTTAAAATATGGAATAAATTTTATCAAATTAATTTTATGTGTGTGGATGGAAATATTTTTATAGAAGTTTTATGAATATAAAAAAAGCACGTTTTTTGAAAAATGAATTTTAAAGAATAAAAATGAATATAATAAAATAATTTTCCTTTTAAAAAATATAAAAATAATGTTAAAATATTTTCTTGATGCATAATATTTATAATTAATTAAAAAATAAAAATTTATTTTAATATTATTATTTGAGATAAATAAAAATATCATGAATAAAAACAATTAGTTGAAAAACAAATTCCTAGAAATATATATATATTAATATTTTATAATACTAATTAATATGTAAATAAATTGAATTATTTTATTAAAATGAAAAATATTTTATATTCACATCAAATGAAAAAAATAATATGGGTTTTCAAATAAATGATTTATTGAAATTAAATGACCCATCAAAAATATGTATTTTTAATATGCAATGAAAAACAACTTTTTCTAAAAATATAAAAACATTCAACCTAATATTAATTTGAATTTAAAATAAAAAAATTAATATTTATTTTTAAAATTTAAAATTATAAATTTTTTAAACTAAGATATTATATAAAAGTATATAATACATGTACAAAAATTTAGTTCAAATGAACCGATTTTCAATTTGTTTGAAATATAACATAATACAAAAATAATGAATAAAGTTATTTTAAATTATTAAATGAAATTGACATCTTATCAACATTATGTGAATTTTAAATTATTACCCCATTTTTTATGTTTTATCCTAACAATGTTATCCCCTTCCTGATATAAAGGGTTTACATTTTCTAAAATCATTTTTTGTTGGTGGAAGATAAAACACACGAACATTAAAGGGAAGAAAATATTAATATTCAAAACATTGTTTTAACACACCGAAATTATAAAACAACAATAAAACATCCTTTACAAAAGTGGAACTGTAAAATATAAGTGACACATGGAAGAATATAAAATTGGGTTCTCGAATGACAAGAACATTTGCATAAAGTGATAAATTGTACATGAGGAGAAATGTAAAATCCATATAATTATATGGGGTGATGGAGAAAAAAATCATAATAATGTTAATGAACTAAAATCCAAAAAATATTTTTGAATAACATAGAAAAATAATTAATTAAAAATCAAGGTAATGGGATAATATTTTTATTTCAACATTCTTTTCATATAATCAAAATATTAATTTATTTTCAAGATGGAGAATATGTTTTTTATAAATAATTAGTTTTATTTCATTCCATATTCAAGATATCATCTATTAGTTTTTTTAGAAGTTTAATCTTTCATAAATTATCTTAATCCATGTAATTAATATTCAAGTTGAATTTTTATTTCCTGATGAACTATAATAAACTTTTATTGGATTATACAATTGAGAAATGGATAAAAATTTATTCATCATTTCATCAGTAATAAATAGAAAATGTTACTATAATTTAATAAAATATAGAATATGTATTATCCTTCATTAGATGACATAATATTTTTCATCTACACAAAAAAACACCAAAAATATTAATATATATAATTCTATAAATTTCAAACCTTCAAACTATTTCAAAAATGTCGAACTAGGAATGGAAACCAAATATTATAATTATTTGATCATACATTCTCCCATAATCAACATAATTATTATCTCCTAATAATTTATTAATATATATTCCATATATATATATTCCTTTATTATATAATATCTAAAATATATTGCTAATTTAGATAAAAAAACTAAATTATCATAATGCCAGCGTAAAATCAAACATACTTCAATATGATAAATAAAACATTATTCCTCATGTAAAAACTCATCATAAAAATGTATTTTTATTTATCATAGTAATATAATGATACAAAAAATAGTGAACTACATCCCAAATAACTATAATAACATAGTCACAAAATGACTTTTTAATTCTATTTTAATTTATGTGATAATGTGATTTCACCCAAATATAATAATCATATTATCCCAATTATTTATAATTATATCAAAACAAAAATGATCATAAAAACCCTTATCGTAATCAATACCTTTCAAAGCATTTTAAAAAAATTAATAATTGAATTCACAAAAAACTATCACTTTCAATACAACAACATTTAAACATATGGCTTATATATAACTAACAAATTATGAAAAACATAAAATATCTCATAAAATACTCCCATCCCATCAGTAAATATAAGTATCTAATGCCTTTAATCATATTATCATCTTTAATTTATCATCCCTTAAATAAAATACCAATAAATCATAAATCAAGGTACTGAATATTTAGGCCCATTCAATTATTTCATGTTCTCCCAGATCAATTCAGATAACATTTCAATCATATATATTTATAAATACTCCTATAAAATAATAATAATTGTATCCTAATATAGGTAAAAAAAATTATATTCATGTATCTTACAATAAATATAAATAACTCATATCATTGATGTATTGATATCTATACATCCCGGTCCAAATTTCATTGATGATCGCCCCCATAATCTACTAGGTTGATTCCATAAAATGTTTGTATTCCTCACGAAATATCCATGTTTATATTCTTCTATTCTTATTGCAACATAATTAAATATATTTTTAATATGATGATATAAAATATTTAAATTTGTATAAAATCTTGTTTTGTTAATATATTTATTCTTGATATCATATCAAAATTATTACCCAAAATAATTTAGCATATGGTTTAATTCTATTTTTCAAATATGGTTTGGTGATTATTGATAAATTGATAAAAGTAAATATACATAAGATATATTAAGTCCACCCTCCATTTTAATAATGGAAAGGGTTTCAGGTCTATGTCATCCATTGTATTGACATGATAATGTCACTTGTGGTATTTTACAAAATGGTTATGATATAAAAGTTGAATGTCAAAAACAATTCAAAATTTATCACAAGTTACTTCATGATTATGATGTATTGAAGTGTATTATATTATTTTTTAGGGATTATTTTTGGTATATTTAATATTATATAGTGTGAATAAATAAAAATATTTTTAAATTATTTTTATATGTGATTCCTCTAAATGAGAACAGATATTTGTCTGTGAATATTTATCATCATCAAAGAAGATATTTTACCATCATTAATTAATTTTCAATGTCAAAACATCAAAACAATAGTTATTGAAATCATGGTGAATAACTAATAAATTAATTAATGTCTTACTCTATTAAACTCATCCTTTCAATCTATAATGCCTTATGTTCAATCAAGGTTATACATTGTCATTATTCATTACAATAGCCTTTTGTTCATAGCTTAAATAATGGCACAAGAAAATATATTAATTAATAAACGAATAAAACTAAAGAGTTTCTATCTAGTTTTTTAGTATTTAATCCAAATCATAGCGCATCTTTGATGATAGAGTAAATACCCAATCTAAAAATTCATATTTTTTCCAATAAGTGAATATATTCCATAATAGAACCAGCTTTCAACTATACAGATTGATAATTATTAACTAGGATAATGAAATATTATTTTCATTACCCAACCAATTAGAAATTATAATATATATAGACTTGTTAACCCATAATGGTATCTAAAAGTGGTGAAGTATCCTTATTTGAGTCATCTTAACAAATTTTATAAAAAACTATTCATTGGTACGTTCTATAAGGACTTAAATATTAATCAAATCATAATTTAATTTGTAAAAAATATTTTATTTTACTAATTTATATAATGTCTTTCCACGGATTTAGTTTAAAAAATTAACTATTCTGTTACAAACACATAAATTAAAAATTGCACATTTACGCTAACTATATATATTTTTAAAATAATAATTTATAAAATGAAATTATATTTCTGATGAAAAATTCTCAAATTTTCTAATTGAGTTGTTATTTGTTCAAAAACATTCTTTATCCCTATGGAAGAACATTGAAAAAAAAATTGATGATAAAAAATTCTCAACTAAGAAAATAATCTAATAATGAAATGAAATATGCTCTTCTATTTCAAAACATTGACATCATATAAGAGGGTTTAATTTTACATAATAAACATTATGAACAAATAATCCTTTATGAACAAATCATAGTATCATTAATATAAAAAATATTAATAAAACATATTATATTGAAAGAGGAGGGAAAAATGACTATAATTAGGGTTTATTATAAAACATAATAACCCTTAAAAAATTGTAAAAAGCATAGTAATAATCATTCCTCTCAAAATTATCATCTTTATAAAAAATCAAAACAAATAATTTCAATGAATACTCATTAGTATGCATATAAATAACATGTAGGTTCCCTTGAACACGGTCTTATAAAAGACTTATAATAACTCATTCAAATGTAATAACATACTTGATTAACTCCAACATATTTCTCTAGATACCATTATAATTATTTAATTCATTTGATAGCTACACATGGTTAACCCATCATCATAAAAAATTTCAAATTACCATATAAAATGAGAAACACATGTAATATTTTCAGAGAGACACTTTTGGTTGGTGTTGAGGGTGTTGGCTAGCTGGTGGATATGGTGTTGATTAAAACAAGAAGGATGAATTAGTGGAGGTGATGTTAGGCTTTCTTCTTGACAATGTGGTCCTTTGGGCCATTTTATATTTGGTCTTTAGGACTTTAATTACTAAATAAATATGTATGTAGGGGTGCATTATCCATTTTGGTGGGGGTATTACTTACCATATGGGTTGTAGGGGTGAATTATGTTTTCTTTGTTTTAATTATACCCACCACAACTAATAAATATATAATTTATCTTCATAAATAATAAACATTTATAAATTTTATAAATTAATAATAATATTTTAAATGTTTATTATTATTATTTTATATCCAATATATATTATTTTTATTATTACATAATCAATTATTATATGTATAATGTTTTGAGAATATTCATCATATGTATACAAAATTAATTCGATAGGTTCATTGTAGTCAAATGTAACATGGTTGTATCATTAATAGAATCTTTATAATTATGTAATTATAATTTTTGTATCTAATTTGTTATTTAATATCCAAAAATTTATTGTGGTTATGAAAATTGAATTATGTTACATCATGGATATGGTAGTGTGTACATACAAAAGAGTATCATTTAAATTTTTCAACGAACATGGGGAAATAAAAGGTAATTAAAAAAAATTAAATTAATATAATTATAATCATATAATAAATATCAAATATTTTCTTCCGATATAGTTTTATATATATTCCTTATGAGGTGGTTATGTAAAATTAGAATCATCATTTTGGGAGATTAAATAAGAATCAAAATAAAATCAATCTATTAAGGGATTTACATTTTTATTGGACAACCTCATCATGTTTAAATATTTGGCCTAATATTGTTGAAATTTTGATTAAAAAATTGCCTCTATGACATGTGGATGTATTTTATAAATGGATATGGGTATTTTTTGTATAATATAATATAGTATTTAATTATGTATAAAAAAATAGTTGTGTTTCCTTCTATAAAAGAGGGACCTGACAGATATGTAATTTTTTTAAAAAAATATTATGAAGATAATTTCATGGTCATGTGTCTCAAAAAAATATATAAATTTTAATCATAAAGTGATAATAGAAATGACAAATTCTACTAATAATAAATAATATGAAATATGGTATCCTTGTTAGTTATGTTTATCATTTGGCTACATGATTTTCCATTTTACCAAGGTGACTTATTTTTTAGAGAAGTTTCTACACTTTATACCCTAAAATGCTATTTTACACATTTTTAAACTTTAAAATTCTTATAAAAAATATGGATTTAATATTATAAACTCCTATCTATATATTTTTTTCTAATAAATTTCAAATAAATACAAAAATATATATAAAATTCTATTTTCAGGCAAAAAAACATTTTATCTAAAGAATATAATTTACAGTCATTCCCTAACTCATAAAAATAATAAAATAAATGTTAAATTTTTTTTTCAATATATTATAACTTAATATAATCCAAAAATTACTCATTATATATTTAAATAATTTATTTTCATACAAACATATTTTGTGAATAATAATAGTGTTTTTATTATATTTCTTTTTGAATCCCAAAAATGATCTTTTATCAAAATCAATTGTAATAATAGTTCCTATATAATAATTATATTGTTTCAAAATATAGGAGGTTTATGTCATTTTGATCCAATTTAAATACACAATGGTACTATTCAATTTCATGACATAATGAATGAAAATTCTTCTTTAAATAAATTGATATTTTTAACTATTCACTAAAAAGTCATCATTTTAAGAACAATTGCACAAAATCACTATAAGATAATTTTTAATTTATATAATGAAAAATAAAATTATTTATTGAAATATAAATTTTTTTTAATAAAAATTAAATAATTATTTCAATTAAACCACTTAATGTAGATATATTATTTTTAGTAAGAATAAAAAAATTTCCATTGTGATTGAATAATTAACAAATATTCAAATAATAAATATATGTAATTGTAATTCCAGAATGAAATTGACCATTAAATAATATTAATACGTTGTTATACAATAAAATAAACTTTATTATTTATCATCTTGTGTGTAATTAATGTAAAATGTGTTACTGTATAGAAAATCATATAATGTAAATCCTCCCTCAAACATAGAGATATAGCCTCATCATGTATAAACTAATTTATGGAAATGTGAATAAGTTATGTAAGTAGGATCATGATTTCCTAAAACCTCAATATCCCCTACAATAAAGACATAATGTCTCTACACATCTCCACCCTCAATGTTAATGATAGAAAATATACTCAATATTGTCTTTAGAAATCACCAATTGAGATTGATTCCTCCTTCCGCTACCTGAGATTTATGATCCCTCAATAGACTTTTTTCCATAAAATTAATGAGATATAATAGAATCTATTAATAATTACAATGTTGAATAAGACTTAATGACATGTAATGACCCTCCAAGCAACACTCTATATCTAGATATGAAACCCTTCCATTAAACATAGAAATCTCCTTACATTGGAAATCACACGTCATCTTTCACCATGGTTCATTATCCTTCGAAACATAAAAACACTAATAGTCCTCTGGGATAGCCTTAAAAACCTTACAAAACTGATCTATTTAGGTATAATGAAACACATTAAACCATTAATATAAGAATAAATCTCAAAACTATAAGGATTTAATTTATTTAAAAAAAATATTTTAACTATGTTCACATAGATTACGTAAACTACACCATTTAAATCACATGATCTAATTAATTGGATTCATGTGTCCCCAATATTCTAAAACATATATGAATAACTATTTCCCAAATTTTTAGAGTTCATGAAATAGACCATGGGGGATTAAATCATATTTTTAAATAATTCATGGTTTCCTATGTCTTGAATGATATTCATCTAGTATTATTCCCCAAAAACTCAATATATCTATTATCTGTTCTTACATACACTCTCAATCCTAATAATTAACTAAAACCTATGATACTACAATTTTCTTAACTCCCACCACTAGGAAACCCTCTTTTTATTACATTGAATATGAGGGTGACCCCCATGGACAGTCACTAATAGGGATCTGGTTGGTGAAATGTACCGAGGATATAAAACATACATGTACGACTCATTACTCTATTATATCATATGAAAACAAAAAAATGATCTGAAAACACCATTATATTACTATAACAAGATAAAAAAAATCCAATTACTCATTAATATATCAAAAAATAAATCCTCGAATAACATAAAAATAATTTCTGATGCATCCACTCCCTAGACAATATGATGCTCTATTATAAGGTTGGAATTTTCAATCAGTAAATATTTACAAAAAAACCTATACAATACTGTATTTATATATAGTTGGTGAAAATAGACATCAAAATTAATTAACTCATACTATTTACCCCATTAAATATTTTAAGGAAAACATACAAATGTCACCATGGCCAAATAGTCGAACCAGAGAGAACTTATCATTTCAACTATCACCTGACTCACTAGGGATAACTCACTATGTATCATATCCATGTTTAATTTTATTATAACATGTATATATTACAATAGACTCCCAAAAACGACATCCCCATTGATGTTTTGTTCTCGCACACAAATATTAATATATCATGTGCTTAGTCTCTCTAACATCTGATGTCACTCCGGTCACTAAACAAATTATCACATTATCATATAGTGTCCAAAAAACAAAATTGTAATAATTTCATCAAAACGATAATCTCAAACATAAAAAATTCCACTTAAACATCATTATCCTCATTTTATACCATTTAATTTAGGGTATCATAAAGATAAAGGACATCTTCCTCTTATAATAATCCTACTATGAATGATATTAGGCTTAACTCATCAAATAACCCAAATATTCAATCCACCTTACCATATTTTTTATGAATATCATGGAAGAGGTTTATGCACCCATTTTTCATAACCAAAATGGGTGTCAGGGAGAAAACATATAATCCATCACTTTTATGTGTTAATAATGTAATTTTACAAGGGTGGGGAGCATAATTGAGTTATCAAAAATTAAATCATTTAAAAATATATAAATAAATTCCTCTCACAATCCCATCCTTGATGATTTGCGCCCATATAGTCCCATAAAACAATAAATCATCACAATATGTACTCTTCCACACATGAAAAATGATTCGAACAATATAAACATAAATAAACCATATTTTTCACACAAGAAAACCATTATATGAGATTAATATATCTTGTTTAATTATTCTATATTTCCATTATATATTTATAAGTAACCATACAATTAAAATTCATTAATTCATTCAGTTCCATATTTAATGAAAAACTACCCTCCAAAAATACCAACACTAGTTATGTAACATCCAGACCAAGGGTCCACATAACCCATGTAATGAGCCCGTGGGTCACAAGGCCTCAATCATACCTCCCAATACACTAGAAGATTCCTACTATCAGTGAGGGTTTAAAGGTGGTATGGTTGGGAGATTATACCCTCTAATTAGAGTGCACAACATATTCAATTGATAAGACTCCTCAATGGAAGAATATTACAAATAGAAATAAAAAATAAGTAGAGTATGAATAAATAAAAATTAATCAATGATAATATACTCAATATCCACTATGGTTATTTCAATACATGATGCCTGGAATTGTGAAATAGATAAAAGGGGAACTATTTAGAGTCATACAGACATGCTATACAAAAAATTACAGGTGAACAAAAATCGTCTCTACTGGTATCTCAAAAAATAATTGATTTGTCTTCTCATGTTCTACAATAATAGGTAAACATATATAAAAAATTAGATTGGTTCATTCATTTATCAATACCGATAGACATATGACCTTCTTGAGTACCAAATGAATCCAGAGCAGTGTGTTAGAAAAAAATATCATTACTCCACCATGAATGGTATCAATATGTAATACAAGAAGTGATCATATCTAAATAGTGTGCATAAATAATTAATTAATATTGCTAATTGAATAAATAAGTAACCTCCCAATCAGGTTCTCAAAGGATGTCTGGCGGGTCTACCTGCTTCAAATCACAACAAGAATAAAAGTATAATTAGTAACTATATTTAGTATATATATATATAGCTTAATTATATATATTTCACCAACAAATATGAACCATGTAAGTGTAGATCTAAGATTCAATATACCTAGAATACTAGTTTCTTATTGAACCGGGGATTGACATCGAAATCCATGACTATCATAATTATCATAGAAACTCAAGAAATAGGATAAATTACCTACATCTCAATAATAGTGTGAGACATCACGAGAAACACTAGAGATAGTTAATAACGCACTATTTCCACTAACAAAGAGTGGAATGTGGTGTGTTATGTTCAATTTCTTAACAGTGTCAATGGTTATAGAAACCATGATCATCACCCATGATATGGTAGTGTAATACCATCATGCTGAACAATACATTATCATGGTATCACAACCTGTCAGGGTGTATTCAAAATTATAATATTCATCCTGATGAAAAATGACTCATATATCTTGGATACCAAATCATTATTTAAAAATGATGAATATTCAAGTTTATAACATAATATATGATTAAAACAACCATTCCATCTCAATGGTCCATTTCCTTTATAGCAAGGCATTAAAATTTGAAATGTGAATTTAAAAAATAATAACGAATAAGGAATGTCCTTACCACCATTCATAAACCATTCCATTTAATTCATTATATTCATAAAATGAAATATAACCTACAAAAATTTTCCATTTCACTTAATTTAATGATATTATTGTATATTATAAGTAAATTCTATTTCTATGTGTTATAGGGTCAATTTAGATGGGAATTGATCAAATTAGGCAATTGTTTATATGGGAAAATCTATCTTATAGGTTGTTAGAAATACGAATGAGGTTTTTTGGGTCCTATGAAAAATCACATATCAAATTCCATCCCATATAATATCTATGCTACTATCATAAATAAGTTTATTAATTTTAATTAATTAAATATATAGTAAAATTACATTAAGCAAAACCATGGGGTGACTATATAAGGGGTATAAAACCTCTAAATAACCAAGAGGGTCAATAGGTATATAATAAGGCGCGATAATGAATTTGATATGAATAACTCCATTTAAAATATTTGATCCGAAAAATATTGTGTGTCGAACAATATAGTAGCTTAAGAATTAATAAACTAAAAAGGAAAATGATATGATAGCATTCCTCAAGGTCATAGATGCCTCCTCACTCGATATCATCCTCAAATTCAATGTAGTTTGAATGATATCTGAGAAAGAGTCAAATTCCAAGGAAATAGGGAAAATTAGCTTCCACCAAAGTAGAATGATTAATTAAAATATAAAATTAGATAAGAAGTAAGAGACCATGGGAATAGAATTCTATGGGTCCCATTCATCTAACAGATTGAGGATAAGACATTAGGTACAATAGTTACATGGATGCCTAGACTAGTATTCTTGAGAGTTCAAAAAATGAGGAAAGGGGTAATGGTCCACCATAGGAAGAAAGAGATAAAGAAAAAAGTGAATAATATAAAATAAAGGAAATTTTGTACTTTTCACATCATAAATAATGGGTGAACGGTATTCAAATTGAACACTAACCAGGAACAAGTCACAACATTAAAGGGAAAATTGTACGGTTTGGTGCACAATTTTTATAACCATGTTCATTCCATACATAAATAGTTTGACTCTAATAGTAATGGAAATACATAATTGTGCACCTCAAGTCTCATGGCTTTTGAAAAACAATATGGCCTATAGGTGTCACTAAATATAATGGAATGGTTTAAGACTAACTGCCAGACCCCATATATTTCTTAATTTTTTGGAACTATGGTCCCCATACAAGCCATAGACTCTCCATGGAATTTACATATGATGTATTAATGATTTACCATGATTATGAAAAGGATTAAAATTGTAAATAACATGATCAATTCCTTCATGAATTGTTGGGTCATTACAACATCTCCTAATTAAAAAAACTTCTCCCTGAGTTGGCCTTCATATTTTGAAGATGTACTGAAATTGAATAGCTCCTTCCATCGAGACAATACATGATGTTGATATTACCACATAGAATCATCTACTCTATCATGCTACCATAGAACATGTAGTAAAGAAAACAATATTTCATAGATTGAAATTGTTCTCTGATAAACAATATGAACAATACACTTCATGAAGAAAGAATACACATCTAGATCAGCCTCATCTAGAAGGAAATCATGTCATGGTTCTGGAGAATATCAACCAAGCTGATATACATGAAAAAAATATTGAATATACTACTCTCTTTAAGGAAGTGAAAATTGGTAATCCACTTGTCTGATCTATTTAATAGACTCAAATAGACTAATGAACTTTTGTGAGAGTTTACTATACTTATGAATATGGTAATTCCCTATCCCAGGTGAAACTCATATGAATACCAAGTCTCTAACGATGAAGAGGAGAGGTCGCTTATGTCTGTTGGATTATGAATTTTGCCTAGATTTAGCTTTCAACATTCACTTTCTAATACGTTGTAATATCACTTTGTATCCAGTATTATACATGGTATATGAATAGCTACATCCTTTACCTTTATCCCACACAGAGGTGAACGACATAATATACCATATAAGGCTTCATAATGTTCCATCTCAATAGTATCCTAAATGATGTTATTATAATCAAAATCAAAATAGTTAAGGAATTTATCTACGAAATCATCAATGTAATGGCCACATGAATGAATTTTTTCCTCTAGCACATGAGTTGTATGCTATTACTATCCATTAGTATGTGGGAAATAGATCATGTTAAAAATTACCTTCATATCCAAGGCCTTCTGAAAACCATTACAGAACCATGATTTGAAATGAAAATCTCTATCAAAAAAGAAAATATGAAGATATCCTTGAAGACATACAACCTAACCTAACATAAAAATATCTTTTATCGTCTATTGTGAAGGACTCTCACACATGTAAGAAGTTTGTGACCTTTTTTAGATGATAAAAAACTACACTATATCACTGAAATTAGGTGGTTTAGGTGGATAATTCAGAAAATACATCATTACATTGTCCAATTATTACTCAGGAATGAAAAAGGATGTAAAATCCCTTTCATATTCTGATGTTCTTCCTTCACATAATGATAAGTGGAAAATTGAGTGATAAAGACAACAATCTCACATTTCATACTATACTAATAATAATAGAATCATACATATCAATACATTTTATAGATTTCTGGGTGAACCACCCATGTCTAGGCATAGAATTCATACATCAACCCCTCTCAAATGTATTTTGTGACCCATAAAATCCCATGGAATAGTAAATTATCATCCCCATCCACCAACAATCTAGAATATGTTTAATCGTTAGAGACACTTTCTCTATGGAAATGGAAGTTATGTTTATATAATAATGTCAATCATAATTATTTTAGAAGAGAAGAAGTCAAAATTAAGAATGGGATCATAATCTCACCATCGTCCCCCTAAACTCAATTTTAATATCTATTAATATGTCTATAAGCCATCATTCTCCACTAGATTCCTTAACTGCATGTTTCTTTGTCCACCGATTCATAACATCAGCTAAAAAATTTCCTTTACCATGGTGTAGGAATGCTTTAAATCAATTGAATATCAATACTCAACCAACCCATGCTTCCTGAGATTTAGATCTCATTATCTAAGGATGTACCTGATGCATTTGGTTTACTATATACCCCAAAAAATCTCATTGAAATAGAGCATCTCAAATATCATAAGGAATGAAAAGCAGCAGCAATCTCGAGGCCATGTGTCTGGTAATTCCACTCATGAGGCCTCAATTGACATGACCCATACAGGAAGACTCAATCATCCTTTAACAAAAAATCTCAAATAATAATACCTGATATGTGAAAGTAAACATCATAGCTCTTACCTAGCTCTAGATTAATCCATATTGGTGTTGAATTCAAACGACCCTTCATCTATTGAATATATTCTTCACAATATTTTGACCAAATAAATTTCACATCCTTCGTGGTGAAGACCATATGTGGTGATGGATGGGATGTGAAATCTTTGATGAAGTGTCGGTATTATATGAAAAGCCCCAATAAACTCTAAATTTCAAATAGGTTCTTGGGAAACTCTCATTAAATTATAAGTCTTATATCTTTAGGTGTGACATACTCCTAAAATCTAAATAATGTTATCCATGAAGTGGACTTTCTCAATAAAAATTGTAATTTATTGAGATTATCATAGAGTTGCTTCTCACATAGTATACTCAGAACAATATCAATATGGGTTTCATGGCCATTTATGATTCATGAATACACAAAAATATCATCATAAAATACTATAATGAATGAATATAGATACATATAGAAAACACAATTCCTAAGTTCCATAATGACTAAATGTGCATTCTTGGGACCATGTAGCATGACCAAGAACTGTTATATAACATACCTAATGTTGAAAGCATTGAGATGTATTTATGAAGTCATGACACTCAACTTCTGATTGTAGGTCTTCTAGTATATCATTAAAAACACTCTTTCTCCATAGATATTATCAAATAATTCATATATTATTTGAAGTGTATGTGAATTCATTATAGTGATCTGGTTCAAATGATGGTGATCCATTCAAATCATCAGTGTACATGATAATTTCATGGAAATACAGATAGGTGAACACCATAGAGGTGTGTTGGGGACAATAAATCAATTATCCTAAAGATCCTCTAACTAATTATTGAGTTTTACAATCTTCTAAGGTTACATGGTATAAGGATCAAGGGTCACTAGTTGTTATCCTAGTAAAATATAAATATAGAATACTACCTCTTAAACATAAGTTATACCATAAAAGTCATCATAAAAAACAATAAAAAATTCTCCACTATGGATGGAAAGACTGTGGTCTGTAACCCATAATCATCTATCAAATTTTTGGAAATCTCCATTGTAACATTTCCCAGCCTCTGTAACTAAGGTCCTAATCATGTCACACTTGGAACCCATTGTCCCCTATGCATTTTTTGTATGAAAAATTGTGATAAAATTTCATCCTACGATGATAAAATTCTATAGTGCCTCTATAGGGAACTAAGCAGTACATCACAATAATTATCTCAATTATCCACATTTTGATGATGAAAATTTTTCATACGAAAATGAATCGACCTATCTCTAGGGGTAATCCTTTCAATGGTGAACAACATCTATTCAGATATATATCGTTGTGTCTAGCTTCATGACACAATGAAAGTGTTTGATCTTGAATCCAAGATTTTCAGTGATTTATTATGATATAAATTAGTGAGACACACTTATATCAAATGAAGAAGACACCAATGATAATTATACTAGAAAATTACATCATATAGAAGAAGGTTTGATACTCTTCTCCTTTGGTGTGGTCGTGAATACATATAACTTGCTCGTACCATGACCATGAGTAAATCCCTAACTATCCTGAGCAATATTGATCGACTATCCTAGAGAATCATTTGTTTTAATTTTGTTACCTCTACAACCACCTTGCCCGGGTCGGTTGGTGTTAGTCTACCTACCATCATGATGTAATCATACTGAATCTTCTCCCTATTTAGGAGTAGCTTTAGATCCCCGCTCACTAGGAATTAGAAAGAAAAATTTGTAGAGAAATAATATATTCCTTATCCAACTATAGCCTCTACACTCAACAGGATCCTATAAACACTTATCTTTTGTGTTTCTTGAATTACCACATTGGTGACAGACCCAAAATAATTTTCACATGGATTTTGAATGTAGTTACCTCCACGGAAGCCTCAAAAAAACTATTCCACTGATAAGAAGAACCACTAGTTTTTTAATGTACCAAAACACCATCACCTTCACAGTATACTTCCCTCAGTTTCCTCTTTGTAAAATGGGATTGATTGATGATTTTAGAAAATTTTTTCAACCTTAACTTATTACCCTATGAAAATATGGTGTATGACATCACATTTTCAAATCTACTATCATTATTGAGATCATCAATATCTATAGTTGGAGAAAAATGATGTACCTCAGTTAATAATGAATAGTAATCCATGAAAAGCATTGTCCTTTGTTATTGGTTCATGAATTCTCTATCTCTATCAGCTCTCAGAGTATGGGGAAAGAAGTAGTCCAAGAATAACATCTTGAAATCCTCCAAACCATTTCTATATTCAAATTTTCTTTAGACATAACATTCCACAACCTCATAGAAGAATCAAATTACATATAATTTATATCATGACCATCAATTATAGATTCTTCTCAAGATGCTGAATATAGAATGAATTTATTCAATACAATACTCTACAACATGAGGTTCACCATCCCTAAAAAATGTGGACAGTGTTTCTATTGAAATTTAGGAGTCAACTCTTCTATAATTGGGGAAGGTCAAACTAAAACTTTCATAGACTATAACATATGTAGGAACACATATCATAATTGGCCTTCAATGCCCATATTCGAAACTATAAGAGGTTCCTTGGGTGGAACTACAGGAGGAATAAATGGCTGCTCAGGGCCTACCACCATATGTACATAATCACTACTGTCTTCATTGCATGGGATAAGAGGATGTCATGTCAACATAATTCTACAATTCCAACCACATAGAAATGATTAGATTTATTTAATTTAATAGATTACATGTAGAAATGAGTACATGTATTAATAATTCCTATAAGCATGATCACACCTCTCTTCCTAATAAAAAATCTAGGTCTATATGATAGGAAGAGATCATAAAAATCCATCAAATTGTAATTGTTACCTAACTACCCAATATTATTTTAATCAATCACAATGATTCTTTGTTTAACAAGTATATGATAAAAAATTTCACATTAGATGACAAATTATTTTTAATGTTTTTCGAGTCCGAATATCAAAATCGCTTTATAATGATGATATTGAATGGATTTCCATTTTCCAATACATTTGGTTCAACGGTCATTATGAACCAAAACATGGAGTTCTATTAATGCACACCATAACACCTTCCAGTCCATATGAACAATGCTCCATGGATCAACGTTACCTAATTCACTACTTAAGGTTCCTGTTTAAAATAATTAAGGAAAAACTATTTTGATAAGGAATAATCATTAATTATGAGTTATGTTTTCCAATCTATTCTAGATGATTCATCATAATTCAATAAATATTCAATAAACTATCAATATGAAACAGGAAAATGCACGCTGATATTAACAATGTAATGTAAAAATACATGGCATATTAGTCATATTATTCCTATAGTGATGTAAAAAATAGAACACTATCAATTCATCATACATCGGTAAAATAAATCATATTTCAATAAAACCAATGTCAATGAAACCACAGAAAAGTGTGTGAACCAATGTTGAACTCAAACCAAATATCACTGGCCTAATCAATAAAAACAATTATCCTTTCTAGGTAATATGAATTTTACATCAACATGGGTACGATATGGTCATGAATAGATTCATTTCCAAATTATTTTATCACTTAGTCTCCTATATAATATCCCAAAAAATTAAAAAGGAAAATTTATCTTATGATTCCACATGGAAATCTACCAACACATGTTCCACTTAAACCTTGACTTGATCCAATTAATCACATGCCCTTAAGCATGCCTCCCTATATGCAAGAGAATGTAGAATAATTTTGAGGCTGTAAACTCGTATGTTGGGGAAATGATACCCTCTCATCAGAGTGTCACAATAGTTAAAACAGATAAAATTATAGAGAAAAAAATTATATGGACAGAAAGAATAAATTATCAGTAGAAGAATAAATAAAATTGATGAACTGAAAATAAACGAAAAAGAATATATAGAAGTATCCAAACCTGATGCATTGAATTATGATTTACAAATATTAGAACATGGTAACATAAATAAAATCATACGATAATAAAAGTAAAAAGGAACAAAATGATGCTCCACTAGAATCATTAGAGAATAAACATTCCTCTCCTCCTAGAAACCAACTATAGGAAATCATGTCAACAACCAATACAATGGTTCTTACGCTTATCAATTCCAGAAAATGGGTGATTTTTTGTGTACCAAAGGCACCCTGATTATGGTGTGATATATACATTTCAACATGGAACCACCAACTATGAATATGTGTAAACCAAGAAGTTCTCATGAAAAAACAATGTAGAGATATAAATAATTAACAGACAGAAGTGAATAAATTAATAAATAACCACATGATCAGGTTCCTAATAGACACCTATTGGGTCTACCTACTTCGGTTCATGGACCAAAATGTAGTATGATCACTTACTATAGATATAATAATATAATAATATATCTTAATTATATATATTTTCTCCACCTATATGAACCACGTACATATAAACATATGTGAACATATACATAGAATAACAGTTATTGGATAGACCAGGTCATAACCCAAACATCCATGGCCAGTCTAACAACCCTATTAGCTCAATTAATAGGGTACATGCCCTACATCCCAATAAGAGTGTGAGATGTCATTCACGAAACTTGTAATGTTGAGTGAGCCATCATTTCAAATATCTATCTAAGATACACAGCAAGTCAAGACCAACATCCTAATATTTTCAATTGTCCAATTTTTCACCTCAACACCCAATGTAAGGACGAATGATACCACGTTCCTCAAAAATCCCAAAAAATCGTAACATTGCATGTTAGTGTGTATTCACATTTATAATATTCTTCTTGAGGAAAAACATATCATTTAACATGGTTACCGATCATTAATATATTAAAAAATAATATTCATGGTAATTACATAAAACATGAGGCCATGAATCCTATGTCTATCAATTGTGAAGTTAATTTATTGAAAGGACTGACAATTCAATTTGTGCATTTAAAAAAGAAGAACAAAAAATGGGTGGTCGTTCTAACATTCAAAAACCATTTCATTTAATATATTAAAATCAGGAATAGATATAATACCATTAACCATTATTCAATTCCTTTAATTAAACCATTTAATGCCTTTTATCATGTTAATTCAACTTATAAGGATTATAGGGTCACTTAGGAGGTGACGAGGTTATATAAGGAAATTTCATACATGAAAAATTCCAACTTGTGGTTTGATCGGAATACCTAATAGATTTATTAGGTCCTACTAACACTCATATATCAAAGACAAACCTATTTTGAGTCTAACCCTCTAGTTTCAATGAGTTGTGGTCATTTAAATCAGTTAACCATATAGGCCAATTCCATTTATCACACCCAATGAGCGACCATATAAGGGGTATACAACCACTAAATTTATAAACATGGAGTAGTAGGTATATAAGAATGTAGGGTAACAAAATTTATAATAATAAAACCATTTGAAATGGGTTCATGGGAAAATATAGTACATGAATAGTGAAGT
This sequence comes from Viscum album, assembly GCA_963277665.1. Taxonomy (NCBI): domain Eukaryota; kingdom Viridiplantae; phylum Streptophyta; class Magnoliopsida; order Santalales; family Viscaceae; genus Viscum; species Viscum album. The sequence continues at coordinate 1,573,164,490 of OY728126.1, forward strand.
GGAAATGATGTAATGATTCTCAAATGGAAGATGATGTGACCACCTTCATCAAGGATGTAGATGAATACTCTCTCGATATCAGCAAATTATTTTTAATAGGATATAGGTAATATGAGAAGTGATAAAACTACCTTGAAATAGGGGAACCAATCTGGCACATAAATTGCAGGAAAAATTCAGAAATAAATTCAAATATGAGGTAATACATTATGTGATATTACTATTATGGATCCAACACTTCAGATGGATTGAGCATCAGACTACTGATCAAGATGTTACATGGAATCCTAGATTAAGGTTCATAAGAGCTCAAAGGAGGAGGAAAGGGGATGTTGGTCCCCGAGTGGAATATAGAGAAAAGAAAAAAAGGGGTATAAGATTAGATTAAGGGAAATTTAAAATTTTCAACTAATAAATAAGGGGTACATAGTTTAGGAAAACAATTTTCAAATTGTGCCAAAACCGTGATCAAGTCCCAGATTCAAGAGGGAAAACCACATGGTTAGTTGAAAAATATATCTAACCATGTGCAGACCACAAAAAAACTATATATCCAAAATCTACATAGCCCAGCATGACTGGGTACCTTATGTCACTATGTTCAAGAAAACCGTAAATCATACAGGTTCAATTGTATTCATCCAAAAATTTTATGAAGAACCATATGGGCTCATATACACATTTTCCAAAAATATGTAGGCTTGTATTCTAGTCGTTCTTCCAAAACACCTGGCATAGAACACGTCTTTGAGGACATTAGGACCATCCTTCAGACCAAGTACATGTTTCCCAAAATTTAATAAGGGAATAAAATTGAAAAAATATTATTCAAATATTTTTAAAATGATGGTTCATTACATTATCTCAGATTATCCATATCATGGTAACTTTTTAATATTCTATAATAACACATTATTAATTTATATTTATCCAATTCCCATATAGGAATGTAGTATAAATACATTTAATCAATAAAAAATAGCCAAAATCCAAAAAAACAATTACCACCATTTCCATCATAGTTGACTATATTAACAACCATGTTTCCTAATCAACACTAGAAAACCATACAAAATGTACCATCCACTATAAAACTATCCCACAATTCTTCTCATGCCAAACAACTCATCCCCACTACATAATGCATTCCAATAAATGCATCCCATCAATGAAACAAAAAAATCATCCCCACTTACAAAAAAATTATATAGCCATTCTTCCCAAAAAAATCTCACCAACACAAAACTACATCCCTGTATATATTCATCAACATATCTAAACATGATACTAAAACTTCTTGCATTGCATCTTCCACACAACCACACTTACAAAACCACAAAAAAATCCAAAAAATGGATAAAAGAATCCAACATGCACATAATAAAATTTTTATCATTAACTATTACTAAAACACACTATTCATTACCAAGATACAACCATTACCAAAAATAATATTTTTAATTTTTTAAAGGATTAAAGGGTTGAAGAACCTATAATGTAAAAATAAAGGGGGTCTGAAATAATTGATCCCAAGAGCACCAGTCCAACCAACAATGGGCTCCTTAGGAAAGAAAGAACCAAGGATTGAAAGGAATATGATTTTTTCATTGTAACACCCAAGGATTTGATAATACGTAATCTCTTTAAAGTAATTCAATAGCTTATGCCACACGTAACACTGAGTTCATGTGCACCACAACTTACAAAACTACCCGTTTAAAAAATAGGTTATGAATAGAATTAACTGTATTCTGAATTTTATATACTCCATGTAATTTTAACATCCATATTATGTGTTTTTCATGAATAATATATGAGAAAATTGAATTTTTCAGATGAAGGAAGTTTTTTTTCAAAAAAAATGAAATTTTACCACTTTATAATGGAGAACACTTTTTAAATCCAATATATCACACTTTTATATATTCAATTTGAAAAAATAATCTTCTTCTTGAGAATTCAGACATAATAATTTATTTTGGATTAATTTTTTGTGTTCTTTTGATAACTTTCATAATTTGATATATAGGGGAAAATACAAAATTTTAATTAAAAAAAATTTCATTCAAAATAATTTTTTGTGTTAAATTATACATTTGAATGGAATTCAAGAATAATTAGATTATATTTTTATAATTTAATATAATTTTTGTCATTATATGTAAAATTACATTTAAATTGGACATAAAAACATTTCAGTCTTTTGATAGTTTTCACTTCTCAAAAACCCGCTTTCTGGTTTTGACAATTGGAATTAATTATAAATTATTTAATACAATTTCTATGTTTTTAATTTTTTAAAATAGACATCATTTGTAAATTTGGAATATAAAAATAATCTTTGGGTGAATGTTTGGTATTTTTCTGAAAACATTCAATTTTTTATGAATAGTAAAAAATACAACATAGTACATAAAAATCAACTTTTTCATTTAAGTAATTATTTTTTATGAAAATTTTTTCTTAAAATATATAAAAAATACATATATTAGAACAATTCATGTAATTGAATTAATTTTATAATATGATTAGATATATTAAATTTTGTTGAACCATTTAACGTCTTTTTTCCCACCTTCTAGGCATATTTACAAATTTTCGTAAAATGTAATTTTACCTCTTCTGTGAATTGAATTAAAAAAATTTGAGAGAAACGGTTGAAAACATTATGTAAAATGTGGTTAAATTGGATGAAAATAATTTTTGGTTAATAGTAACTTTTGAATTTTATTTTCCATGGTTTAAAGTAAATAAGGTAATTAATGGTAAAAATAATATTTAAATTACCCCAACACATGTCCTAATACTATTGGATAAGTTTATTTCAACAAAAATAAACCTTAGGACAATAATAAGAACATTTTATCAATTTGGTTATGATTATGAAATTTATTATATTTTGTTTAATGAAGAGTAAAAATTGTTAAATTCAAGGATTAATAACTAAACCATTTTTAGTAAAGGGCTACACATAAGATAAATTCTACAATAAATATTCATTAAAATTCAAAAATACTTCCTATGTCTTGGTATTTTATTTATTATTTTTAGAAATTGAATAATTCAATTTATTGGTGACACACTGATGATGTTGTAATTACCTTATTAATGAAATATTAAAATCATTTATATTATAAATATCAAAATAAATATTAATTGAGACTTTTGATGCCATACAGAAATTTTATTGGTGTACATGACATTTTAGGGATGATTTAATGTATTTTATTCTATGTCATAAATTTTTTATGACTTTATGAAAAATAAATTACTAAATATTGTCAAAATTGACATTAATGTGTTTTAAAAAAATACTATTTAGTTAAATATTATAAAAAACCAAAAAATCATTAGTTTGGACAAATGACTAATAAAAGGTTAGATATGTAATTATTTAACCACATTGGGTTCTATTGTAATTTTATAGTATGTTTATTAACCATGAAATATTAAAATACAAGAAGACATGGTAAATGTTAAACTATTTAATGAAGAGTTATATCTAAAAAATAAGGTTACTATGGTGACATAAACATGTCTAAAACTTATTAAATGATTAGAGTTCGACCCATCACTACCATATTCTAGAAATAAATCCAATTTGTGACATTATAAACCGAAAATGTTTTTATATGAAAATAATATTTCATGATTTTCCTAATGTGACCCACACCTCTCTTATAAAAGGCTACATCCCATTCTCTTAACAGCACAACTCCAAATCTATTTGGATCTGCCAAAAAATGCTCAAATATCGTTCCAACTACCCTTGATTCAATATATAAGCCATAAATTTAATTAAAATCCCTACCAGTGTTCCCTTTTGATCAAATCAAAAGGATGGAACTGAAGAAGAGATAATTATTTCATCACCTCTTTCAAAGTTCATTTCCTCTCCCACATACTATTTCTTTGATATTTCCATATGAAAATAATAACTCTAGTGCCTTCTGCATACATATATGTTATTATAAATATGGTAAGACCATATTCATTATTATATTTATCCTATGAATCACAAAGTCACCATACATGTGTACGTACAGACTACCGTCTCTATGAATGGCGTTTCCATTTTATAAATATAACTATTAAAAATATTTCTATTCTAAATATATATGACACATAAATCATGGTTTATATTCATTATGTCTGTAAATAATTTTCTATGTGATATGATCAAGAAAAACATGTTAAAATACGTATGATAAAGAAAGTGATTATTACCCAAAATGGAACTTTAACATGTAAAATATTATTAAATGGGTAGTATAATGTCATAAATGAATAATATATGATATTATAAATATTAATATGGTTTTTTTATAATTTAAAAACATACTGTGGTCTTTTTACATGAGGATAAACATAACCTCTAGTAAAGAAAAGTACAAGGTAAGGGTAAATTCCTCAATTTCAATATTATCTAAGATTGTTTATGTGTAAATATTTACTAAGACATATTTATCATCCATGTCCATGTTTTAGAAAAGAGATTTTGAAATGTTTCTTTTTAAGTGACCCCTTAACTAAAACATCCTTTTAAATCGTTTAATTTTTTTTCTTCTAAATTATTCTCATTATTGAGTAGGTTTTCAAAATGGGTTTAAGGATTTATTTATATGGACATGAATGTTTTAAAATGTTAATTACATTCAAAATTTTCAAAGTCATATGGGTCACTTTGATTCAAAAATGTCTTTTATATGTCTTCCATTATAAATTGTGTGACTTTTAAATGATTTCATGATAAAATGATATTTCTAACAATGATTTTTCCAGATCATTTTTAAATATGGCACCATCATATACAGGTTATTATTATGATTGTGTTTTATTTAATATAATACAATGTTATATAATGTAGTGAATGAGTTATGATATGTTTGACTATAAATGTTTTGTTTTTATTCCATTCATGGTTTATGGTTAAAGTATTGAAATTTTTATGCTGGTTTTAATATGAATGTTTATGTTATGTTTCAATATTATCATGTGAGGAATGAATTGGAATTAGTAAGTGACGGGTGGGGCACACTATAGACCCTCGATGAAAAGGCATGCATCGTGATAAAAATTTGTGTCTTAGAATAAGGAAATGTTAAACTTTTTATTTTATTCTTGGCATGAGGCCTTGACTATGTTGTTATGATGATTGTATCTATGCATTACCTAATTAAAAAATTAGTTATTACATGGGATTTTTTGACAATGAGAATATCCACGTGTATGTGTTTATTGTAATTTTCGATTTATTTACTCCATAATATGTTCGAGTTTATCTTTGAAATGATGTTTTTTTATTACACATATTTCTTTATAAGTTTACAGCTTATACTAAATTATTCACCTTTACATTGAATCTAATCTCACCCCTTTGTTATGTTTTATTTTTTCTAGGATTCCAGGTAGGGTATTATGACTGATATGCAGGGTTAAGAAATGGGATTAATGGAATTATCAATGGGTTATTTATGTTGTGTTTTATGTTAGAATGTGTAATGTAATGTTCATCTATATAATCTATTAATCAATACTGCTAAACATATCATTCATTCGAGACATGATTCATTGTAATCATGCCTATGTATTAAAATAATGCACTGACTCTGGGATTCTGTGGTTGGGGCATTACAATCAATATGAGATTCTATAGATGAAATAAATTCCACAAAAACATTACCCTTACACAAAGCATGATGAATGGACATGTGGTTGTTCATTGACCACATGAATATACTTATAGTTGATCAAATAGACTAAGGAATATGTTATTTACCTGAAATTTCATTGCAGAATGTTAATGAATCAGTCCCAGTCTCTATAATAGTAATGATCATCTAATTACATTGGAGAAAACCTATGACCATAGCATTGGATTTTAGGTGATGAGTATCAACATTCCTAAGGATGGATGAGAAAGCTACAGCAACTGAACAATTTTTGTCTATGAAAAATCCACCACCACCCAGATATCCCTTACATCATGAACCATATGTGGTTAACTTGTTCCCTGAGAGGGGAGACTCTCATTTTGAAACCACCCAAACTTTTATTAAGTAAAATTCCACTTGATCTAATTAAATTCATTAATATGTAAAATGGATATAAAAAACATTCTTACATTCATGATTTTATGGTTTTGGATTTTAAAATACCGCTATGAATTGTTACGATTTCTAATATAGACATTGAACAATTATCACATGATTAGTATAAATATAATGATTTAACAAATCCAATTTGATGAGAAAAAGGAAGTGATGATCTCATCCAGTAGAATTTCTCTATCGCAAGCCCATTTTTCGGAGCACGAAATGGAGGTATAATCAATAGGATTCACTCTTGACCAAGTAAAATATGAGATTCACCCTATTAATCATGAATATAAATGAATACAGGAGAAGTGGATGTTAATAGAGATTACCAATGGAGTGTTGTTATCTGAGCCACCTCAAGCGTTTTTCACCATCACACTCCATACCCTTAGGTCTTATTCGAGTGTTATAAGGTGTTAGGTAAAAAGACCTTAGCACTATGATTCTGTTGATTATTTTTGTTTATGTTGTATACATTCAATTTATTATTGATACATTGTAAATGGTTTTTAATGAAAAAAAATGTATTTTTAGTTAATATTCAACTAATAAATATATTTTAATGAGTTAATATAATTATTTATTAAATTATATACTAATAAAATATTATTACTAAATTACTTTTTATTATATATAAATGATCATATAATTTTTTATGAATACAAATTTAATTTTTATTAAGTATTGAAAGCTATTTTTTTTTCTAGACCCATGAATTCTCAATAATTGTTCGTTTTTATTTTAAATTTAAAAATTCACATATTTAGAAGATTATTTAGATAATATTAAAATCATATTGGGATTCAGGATGTCAATATTATCTATCGGTGAATTTTTCATAATTTTCGAAGAAAATAAAATTTCTGGGTAAATATTAAATACCATTTAAATATATGATGTGTTTTATGAAATCATAATGACCCAATGGTTATGTAATTAAATTATATAAAAATGATTTTCAGAAAACATATGAATTATCATTAATATAATTTTATTTCATATTTTTTATTAATTTTATGGTTCCTCAGTGGACCCTCCATGACATATTAAATATTTTATCTTATTAAAATGATTTCCTTGATAGTGTGACTCACAGCCACATAATAAATCCTAATATTTTAATATGTTCGGACATTAGACTTATAAAATATTTTTTTCCACTCCAATTTCGAATAAACCATTATCAAAATCCTTGGGATGGTTTGTGGTTTGATTAGTTTAATTTGTAGTGTCTAAATCCCAAATAATAAATAATCCCCTATCCTTTCTTATATTAATCCACTCAATCTCCCAAACCTCTTCACTCAAAACCTTTGGATCTCAACCAACTGTTTCCCCCCTCACCCTATAATCCTCCCACGGTGTCACAAGATACCTATAATCCACTCTCAATCCTCTATGAATATTTTGGGATCACACTTCCATGTAAGGGATTTCTTCCATTCTCATTTTTTCCAAGTTTCATTATCTAGTAATACCCTTTTATATTTAATTAAAAATGTTACGGTATAATTTTTCACCTCCTGCATACATCACATCATATTTTTGAATTTTTATATACCAATTTCTCTCAAATTAATGCCTCCCATGGACACCTGTTATGATGTCTAAATTCTATAATAAATTTATCCCTTATCATTTACATTCAAGCAATTTTGTTATATTATGCATCTACATTCAATTAAAAATTTTGGGATATGATGTTTCATGAACCCTTACTCTCTATTTCATTTATAAATGATGAGATTCTCCTTTCTATGTCATAAACCCATTTTACAATTTCTATTTGACATCGTTATGTTGCTAAAATTTCCCATTCCAAAAATAATCATGTAAGTGAATACCAAACCCATTTATCTATCAAGTTTATTCACCATTATTCACATAAACATATTTATTATATATTTTCATGTTTGTATTCTACATTCCTTTATCACGTAATAAATTATTATGTGTAATAATTCAATGTTATAAGATCTAAGTGGCACACTTATGCATGAATTGAAATGTTTATAAAGGGTGCACCCTAGTAGCGCTCTAATGCATCGAGTAAAGAATAATATCATTATACTCTATGTTCAATGAGGGGTTACTCATTATAATTCAATTTAAATTGGGGTTTACTCATTCTAATTCAAGTGAAATTAGGTTGTACTCTTGATAATTCAATTGAAATTATGTTTTACTCATGCTCAATCTAAAATGAGCCTTAGCTCATGCTAATATCATGTTAAATGTTGTTTTCACATCTCCATGTTATTATAATTATGATATATCATGCCTTATGTTAATATTTCTCTTATTATCCAATAACATTCCTTCTAACTACCAAGTAATGTATTCCTTATGTTATGACTTGTTTTCATCCTTATTGGGCTTTATAGCACGCCATTATCTTATGTATGACCTCAGGTTATCAAATGTAATGCCACATATGAAGGAATATTGTGATAATGTAATATAAATTTTTAATAAGTATGTTATATTTTATGACTTATTTTTTCATGTAATTTTTTTAAATTTTCAATACAGTAGACCTATCAATCCCATTAGTTTTCTCAAGTGAATTATTATGTAATAAATGATGTATAAATATGTAATAAAGAGGTGTGTTGTTATAGTTGTTATCAAAGTATAAGTTTTGTTATTTTTGGGATTAGGATTTGAAACCCTAGGAGAATCATCATGGATAAGACTATCTATAATTAAAACATCCCCTTATTTTTGTGAGTATAAAGTAAGTGGGTTTTCAAGCAAATACATCATTGTCTAGATACGAACAAGTATGGGTGTGTCCGGCATAGATTTAGCTATGGGTAAAACCTAAAAACACTACTTTCAGCTAGACATGAATTGGAACTGGTTCACGACAATGTCCCATGATGCACTCTTAGTTAGACACTCCCAAGGGATATTCATTGGTAAATTCATATTCGTAGTATGAACCATTATTAAGGGAATATAAAAATTTCCCCAAGATTTTATGTTGGGAAGTAGATCATGGATAACAGATATTGAAACCTATAAATTCACAAGTTAATGAAATAAATGTAATTTATATGTTATAACTTTTTTTCATTGGATTCATCTTTATGTGTTACCCACAAATTTCACTTTATTCCATCCAATGGATGGTAATTAGAGGTCTTGGGCTAACAACTGATATGATGATCAATGTGATGAATTCTCTAATGAGATGCCCAATCTGATAGGAACGAGAATCACAAAAATTGTTAAAGTACACTCTCAATTAACTCATGTTTTGAATAGAAACATGGGTCATGATGAATTTTCAACCCCCCCCCCCCCCCATTAAAGAACAATATTTGATATAAAATTTTAGGAGATACAGGACACTTACCTTTAATGGATCATCGGATCCCTCAAATTTCGAACAATGGATCAACTCAATTGAGAAGATCTTATCTATCATTCAATGCATTGAACAAGAGAAGATTCTTTTGGATGCATATTGTATAGAGTTTGGAGATGATCAATAGTGAACATTGATATAAAAATACAATGCCTAATGAAGAGATCGCGGATTTGGAATGGAAGTATTTCTAGAAAAAAAATTCGATAAATATTTTCCTTCCACCATCTGACATAATATATAAGAAGACTTTCGTTTCCTCATGAAAAAAGAAAATGAATCCATCAGAGTATATGAGGAAAATTACACAAGGCATTCATGTTATTCCTCCATCTTTTCCAATAACCCCCAATGAATGTTTGGACACTTCTTTGGTGGGATAAAACTTGTCCTACATAAAGCCCTAGAAATATGTGACTTCGATAGCTATGAGGAAATTTTCTGATATACCCAAAATGATTAAATGGTGATAATAGAATCTTATTGGTGTCATTAAGATATGAAATGTAAGGTGGACTTTAATTATGGTGATCTTATTGACAAATCCAATGGTGCTGATAAATTACATAACCCCACTCTCCAATGGTGCAGAAAGAAGAACAACAGATTTTTCCGGAAGGGGATGCGCAATCGCTTAACGTGTGGAAGAGAAGAGCACCTGGCCATTAACTGTTTACAAAAAAACCTGCTACTACAACATAAGAAATGAATTCTCTATTCAATCCTTAATGCATTGTTAATTACTTCAACTGTATAGAACCATGGAAATTTGAAAAATAGTTCCCTAATCCAAGGGTTTTCGGAGGTAACCAACAACCTTCGAGGCGGAAAGGGGGAGCTTTTTTCAATCACTACTCTCAAAGCGAACTCCAAAAATGAAGTGGTTATAGGTATGCTATTTATTCATTCAGAAATAGTGAACATGCTTTCAAAATCTGTCTCTATGAATTATTTTATATCTAAAATATTTAATAGAAAAATCCCAACACTACCAAAACTCATGGAAGTATATATGTCGATGAGATTGGTAAATGGGGTAATCATTGCATCCCATGAATATAACTCCTCCCCAATCACAATTTTTGGTTTGAAAATCTTATATATCCTTGTCATACTCCATCTGGTTAAATTTGATTAGATTCCTGTCATGGATTGGCTTTCCCAATATAGATCCAACATAAACTACTGAGGGAGATATATCACTCTATATATAGTGAATTGACCACTGATTCTGTACAAGTACAAGGAGGAGGATGAATCTTCATTAGCACCATTATCTCAATCATGGATAATAATACACTATGAGCGCAAGTATCTAGCTCAAATGATTGAGTCTAAGGAAGAAACCATCCTTGAAGACATTCATATTGTTAGGGAATTCACTAAAGTGTTTCCCAAATAAATTCATGGTCTTCCTCATTGAAGAGATGTTGAATTCTCGATTGATCTTATACATGGGGCATTGATAATACCCAAGACTCCATATAGAATGGATGTTGGGGAGCTTGAGGACCAAATGAAACAACTACATGAGAATCATGATAAAGGGTTTATACGACCAAGTTCTTAACCATGGGGTGTACTAGGCATCTTCATTATGAAGAAAAATGGGTCAATTCACCTTTTCATTGGTTATCATGAGCTCAAAAAATTCATGATAAACACAAATTACCCTCTGCCTGAAATTGATGAATTGTTTGATCTGCTATGTGGAGCATGATATTTCTCCAAGGTGGATTTGCGGTCAGGATATTACCATGTAATGGTGATGAAGCGGGAAATCCCCAAGGCTACTTTACTTACAAGTTATGGGCTCTATGAATTCATATTAATGCCTTTTGGACTCACAAATTCCCTATTAATATTCATGGACATGATGAATAGAGTATTTATAGATTACCTTGACTATTTTATTTTAGACATTATTAACGCTTTTCTAATGGGCACCAAAACCAAGGAGGAGCATGAGGAGCACCTAATAACTATACTAGAGACCTCGTGGAAGGCGAAGATTTATGCACTATACAGTAATTGTGAGTTCTTATTAAAAGAAGTATCATTCATGGGTAATATCATCAAAAACCAAGGGATATATGTGGAACCATCCTAGACAAATTCTATTGAGGGATGGCTGAGGCCATCATCTATGAAGGATATCCATATAATCCTTGGGATAACTAGATATTATATCTGATTTGTGAAAAATTTATCATGATTTTAAAACCCACATACCATGGTAACTCAGAAGGGGTTCATGTTTTCTTGGAGTGAGGATTGAAAAGATTTATTAAAGGAGTTGAAAAAGAGGGTTATCACTACGCTTATGATAACCGTACTCAGATGTGGAGATCTTTTTGTGGTTTTCAGTGATGTTTCAATAAAGGGCCTCATCTGTGTGTTGATGCAAAAAAAAAATTTCTTATGATTCAAGGAATTTGAATTTTCATGAGCATTGATTTCCAAAACATGATATAGAGTTGGTTATAGTAATCATCTCTAAAAAAATTTGGTTACATTACCCTTTTAGGGGGAAGTGTGAAATATATATTGATCACAAATAACTATAGTATATATTCACATAGAAAAAGTTGAATATGCGCCAACAAAGATGGTAAGAGATGATCAAAGACTATGACTACTCAATCCATTACCACACAATGAAAGAAAACCTTGTGGCATTTTCTCTATGTAGAAAATACCAAGTGATTCAATCATTGATGGGAATTGAAAAGGATCCTATATTCTTAGATTTGATGAATATGGACATAATAATAATAAATATGGGAACACCATCAACACTTTCACAAATTATTGTGAAACTATATATTTTAGAAAGGATAAGGGATGATCAGAAGGATGATTTATGAATTAAAAAAAGAGTGGAAACTATCATTAAGAAGAAATCCATTGAGTTCAATGTTAATGAAAAAGGAGTTGTGACATTTGGGTCAAGATGGTGTGTTCCATCAAATATGGAGTTAAAGAATGAACTTTGGGAAGATGCACATAGTTTGAATTTCTTTATTCACCTAGGAAACACAAAGATGTATCGAGATCTCCATGAGCATTATTGGTGAGATAACTAGAAGTATGAGATTTATATGTATTCCTCCAAGTGCCTGGTATTTCAGCAAGTGAAGGCTGAGAAGAAGAAGTCTAAAGGGATGAAAGAACCATTACCCCTACCAACATGGAAATGGGATAACAACGCCACGGTCAATGTCATTGGACTCCTGGAGAGATCCAAACGAATAAATGTTATCTGTGTTGTTACGGGCCATCTTAAAAATATTGCACACTTCATTACAATTTAATAGGATTTCTCATTGGATCAACTGGGACGAATATACATCAGAGAAGTGGTAAGGTTGCATGGAGTACCACTATTGATTGTATCTGATCGAGAACCAACATTAACCTCTATATTCAGTAAGTGTCTCCAACACGCTCTGAATACAGAGCTGATCTTCAGTACTGCTTATCATTCTCAAACTGATGACCAATCTAAGTGGACTATCCAACCACTTGAGTACATGTTGAGAGCATTATCAATGCACTTCAAATGTGGATGTGATCAATATCTTCCCCTGGTTGAGTTCTCTAACAATAATAGATTCCATTAAAGCATCAAAATTCCCTCTTATGAATCACTTTATGGGAAGAGGTGAAAAACACCAACAAATTAAGATGAAGTTGGAGATAGAAAACTACTTTGTCCAAAAATAGACGAAGAAATAGGGGATAAAGCTACGACCATACACCAACACATTAATGATGCTCAGATTCGAAAAAAGAGCTGTGATGATAATCATTGAAAAGACCATGATTTTGAGGTTAGAGACATGGTATTACTTTGTAAATCACCATGTAAGAGAGTTATGATATTTGGTAATAAGGTAATGCATAGTCCAAGGTACATATACACTTTTGAGATACTTGATCACATTGGAGTAGTGGCCTATCAACTAAAACTCCCACCAAAGCTATTCAAAGTTCATGATGTATTCCTTGTATCACTATTGAGGAACTACATACTTGACTCATCACATGTACTAAATCAATAGATTGTACCATTGGAGAATGACCTCTCTTATTATCTGAAGCCAGTGAAGATCTTAGATTATAGGGAAGAGTTGCAAAAATAATAATACAATTCTTCTTGTCAAAGTGTTGTGGGAAAACCACAATTTTTAAGACGCAACGTGTTAATCCGAGGAATTGATAACGAAGAGTTACCCTTAAATATTTCAAGGTATGAAAATGAGATTTTTGAGCGAAAAATATCTCAAATGGGGAGGATTGTAATGACCAAAACTATTATTAATAAAAATTTATCTTGATCTGATTAAATTTATTCTTATGTCAAATTGTTATATAAATCATATTAACTTCCATGATTTTATGTTCATTGATTTTAGAACACCCCTCTGAATTGTTTCCATTTCTAATATAGATGTTCTACAGTGATCACGTGATTAGTATAAATATTGTGCTTTAACAAATGGAATTTACTCAAGGAAAGGAAGTGATGTCCTCATCCAGAAGAATTGCATCATACGAACCCCATTTATCAGAAATCGTAAATGATGTAGTGTCACTAGGATTTACTCTTGAACAATTCCAATAATAGCTTCGACACGTTAAGCTTCAACGGAACCGCCTATGGGAGAAGATAAAGTTAATAGAGATTACCACCCGAGCGATGTTATCTGAGCCGCCCCATGAGTCTGTCACCATTACACATAATACCCTTAAGACTTATTTGGGTGTTATAAAGGGATATGTAACAATACCATAGAATTATGACTATTTTCGTTATTTTTTTCAAAATAATATACATTAATTTTTTTATTTTTACATTGGAAATGGTTTTTAAAGAAAAAATTAAATTTTTTGTTAGTATTCAATTATGAAATATTTTTTGCTTAATTAATGGATATTTTAATTAAATAATATTTTAGTAAAATATTATTACCAAATAAATTTTTATTAAATATAAATGGTCATATATTTTTTTATGAATACAATTGAGATTTTTATTATGGTTTGATACCTTTTTTGTCAAAACACATGAATTTTCGATAAATTTCATTTTATTTTTAAAATTATAAATTTAAATTTTTTTAGATTTATATAGACTAAATGAATTTCATTTTTGGATTTTGGAGGTATATATTATCTAATGGGTAATTTTTCATAATTTTCTGAGAGAGTCGAATTTTTGTATAATAATTTAATACTGTTTAAATATAAAATGTTTTTTATGACATCAGAATGACAAAATAGTGATGTAATAAAATAAAATAAAATGGTTGATAATCCAATGTACTTTTTATCATTAAAATAATGTGATTTTAGTTTTTTTGATAAATTTTATGGTGTTTTAGTGGACCCTCAAAAGATTATGAAATATTTTAACTTTTTTAAATTATTTCCTTCAGAGTTTGATTCACCTCCACATAAGAAAGACTAATATTTTTTTAAGATAGGCCATTGGAAATATAAAATAATTTTTTCCACTCCATATTGTAAAAAACCATTAGTAAAAACCATGGGATGATTTTTGGTTTTGATTAGTATAATGTGTAGTATCGAAAACCATAGTAATAAAGAGTTCCCTTTTTCCTATATAAACCTACTCAATCTCCCATTCCTCTTCACTTGAAACCTTTGAAGCTCAACCAAACTCTACCATAATATCTATATAATCCTCATAATGGATACTAATTACCCTAGAATCTCTCAAAACCCTCTTTATAGCCTTTGGAATCACACATCCAAGTAAAGGATTTCTCCCTTTCTCATTTCTTTCGAAGTTCCATTATATAGTTATACACTTTTATTTTCATTTAAAAATGATGGGGTATGTTTTCATACCTCCCCCATACTACCCTGAATATTTATTAATTATGAGATACCAGTTTATATCTCATTAATACCTCCCATGTACACTCATTACCATACCGAAATTCCGTATCAAATTTCTCTCTTCTCATTTACATTCAATAAATTTTTTATATTATAAAACTAAATTCCATTACATATGTTGGGATATGATATTAAATTAAACCATTAATATCCACTTCATGTATAAATTATGAGATAACCCTTTAAATCTCATCAAATCATTTTAATATTTCTTCTTGACATCATTAGGCTTCCAAAATTTCACATGCCAAAACCATAATGTAAGTGAGTACCATACCCATTTCTCTATGAAGGGTATTTACCTTTATAAACATATACTTGTCAGTTATATAGTTTCATTTATTTAGTCAAAATTCCATTATCGTGGATTAAATGGTGATTTTGAATGATTCTATGTTATAATATCCATGTGGAACACTTATGCATGAAACGAAATGTTAATAGAGGGTGTGCCCTGATAGCACTACAATACATTGGGAAAATAATATTATCATGATATTCTATATAAAATGTGGATTTACTCATGCTAATTCATGTGAAATGACTGTTTTATAATGATAAATAATGTGAAATGAGGGTTTATTCGTGGTAATTAATGTGCAACAAGGTTTTAATCATTATCCTTGTGCAATGATCCTTGGATCATGCTAATATCAGGTTAAATGTTGTTCCAAAATCTCCACATTAGTATAACCACTCTATATCATGAATTTATGTTCATTTTTCTCTTATTCTTGATTGATATTCCTACTGCCTGTCATGTATTCTATTCTTCTTGTTATGACTTTTTTAGTTCCTTTTAGGGATTTATAGCTCACCCATTTTTATTGTATGTTATAAGGTTGTACCATTAAATGCTATGTATGAAGAATTTTTCTGGTCATGTATGAGGTTTTTTTAAATTGATTTTTTCTTTTAAGTCTTATGTTGTTCTATGATGTTCCTAATTACCCCAGACACTAGACCTATCGATCCTTAGAGTTTTCTTCAGTCCATGTTTATGTAATAAATATTTTTTAAATATGTAATAATGATTAGGGTTGTTATACATTTGATACATTTTCCCTGAACAGTAGTGATATTGTAGAAAGAGGTTTCTGATGGAATTAGAGTCGTGATGGAAGAGGAATTCATCATACATTTTTATAACATGTATAAGTAAATAATTTTGTTTCTTATTTTGAAGCGGATACTCATGATGTTACCCAGAGAATACTAATGATTCTTTTTATGTCTAGATGACTAGAGGAGCCAACGAATAGTATTGTGGATTAAATTCCATTTTTCCCGTTAGTTTCGGGTCTTTCCACAACATGTAACCATTGTTTGAGGAAGGTATTTGAAGAAAAAATATGTTCAGACCACCCTATGAACTAGATGAACTAACCCAAAACCTCTTTCTCCCTATCACATTTGAAAATCATGTGATTCGTGGACTCAAAACACAGATCCGTATAACATAATCATTTAGAGGTAAGGCTGATCGCTCTCCACTGGATACTCTAATTGGATGGAAATGAGTTTTTCATGAAATTCCCAATAGGAAATAAGGCATTGATGTAATTTCCTAACACCATAAGCTTTCTCTAAAATTAAAATGTAGAGAAGTCACAAATTGATTACAATAAAAATCCATAGTAGTGAAATCACATGTAGTATATCTAGTGAAAAAATATTGATCAAGATCATTAGTCATCATAAAATTTTCAAATATGTCCCTTAGATTATCATTCATGTTGGCACTGATGATGTTGGGATTCTCACTTGCCTCTCGAAGGCTGATATTCTGAGTGGGGAAGCTCTAGAAACCAATAATTTCCCTTGAACAGTTTTTCGGCCAATAGATAATATCTTTATATCCAATTAACCAAATAGAATGTTCCTAAGGATAAGGGATATAAGACTAGATCATCTTCTTTATTTTGTATTTTTTTAATTTGGACAATATATCTTCATTACAATAAGTAATTTTCTTGTTTTTACCCCCACAATGTTTTATTCTCAACTATCTTCTAGGAATATTTGGAATCAAGAATTTTCATCATTCTAGTAATACTATTATGGGAAATAACCCTTTCTATAATAGGTTTGGAATGGATTTTCTAAGAATCCCAATTTTATACCTTCCAAGTGCATATCCTGTATAAAGGATAATAGGGTGTTCTCCATTTTTGATATCACGTTTTGAGGAACCATCAATGTGGATAAAATATTCATAAGGATGAAGGAGGGAATGGAATTGATCAAAATGATTCTCCATCTGAATGATAAAAACCTATTTTCTTATTTGAGAATGTAACCCATGATATTCTCAAAAACAATATCAATGTTTATGATGACATGGGTATTTGGGAACAGAGGGGGACCAATGTAGTTCATTGGGAAATTACATTTATGCATGTCGAGGCTGATTTCGGAATCCCTTCTCTACCAAAATTGGAATTTAGTAGGGAAAAATGACACACTCTTCACACAGATGAAAACTTGGTTTCTCCAAGAATAATAAACCTCCATGGCTTAACAATACCCCTAGAATATACATTATACTACCATTAACAAAAATAATGGTTTCATCCATGAACATAATGTAGGAGATACATCCAGCCAATATTTTATTATGCTCGGGGATAACTTTTCACAATAAAATGAAATAATTAATTTCATTTCTAAGGAAATAAAGACCAATAATAAAAAAGGAGGGGATATGGGGTCTCACTACATCAATACTAAAATATATTTTAAAACCACATAATACATTCCCGTTACATAATTATACATACATGGAATGATTAAACTACAAATGAGAATATCGACAACCCAGATAGAAATTCTCATACGTGCAAGGACCATGTTGATAAAGTATAATTTAAATCTATCATAGGATTTAATAGTATCCATTTTGATGGACACAAAGCAACTGAATGTCTTCTGATCAATTTTACTAATATATTCATGGTCCACATAAATAGCCCCATGGATTGATCTACCTTTCAGAAACCGCATGTTGTTCCTCATGCACCCAACCTGGAAGGAATAGAGAAAGTATTTTGTTATGAAATACATTAAGGAAATTATATGGTAAATTTCACAACATAATATGAAAATAAGGATTCAGATGATAAGGATCATTGACCTTGAGTACTAAAATAATTTAAGCTCCATAGGCCACTCGAGGGAGATTACCACCTATGAAATAATCTTGCACCGCACTGATCATACACCTCTTCCCAATAACCTATGAGGTCTTGAAAAAGGAAGAAGGAAAATCATCCATCCAAGGAGGGTAGTTAGGGATTGTCACCAAAAACACCTCATGAATATCTTCCACATATAGTATATCCATTATCCTACCATTCACCTTTTCATTCCCAATAATGGGAATAAAATCAAAAAGATTAGCTTAGATACTCAGATAGCCCATGCCATGCTCGTGTTAGGAGATTATAATAAAGACATGAAGCATGTGTCTTAATTTTTCAACAAAATCCTAATCATTGATACTGGATTATTCCTTTATAAGTAGGTTTGGATTCATGTATTTTTAAATTTATTTAATACAATAATGGAAATAACTAATGTTTCTATGTCATTCATGTATCCATTTTACTCTTTACTTTTAACGAGAAAATGGTCCCAATTTGACAACATCTCTTCTAAGGAGTCCTTATCATATATCTATCCAACAAAAATATCCTCATCCCATTTATTATCTAGGTTCAACTCTAACCATTGGATGTCCCATATAATTTCCCATAGTTTATTATCACCTGAGTAAAGACTCTTGACCATGAAGAATAGTTGTCCTTTGAGATGACATAGATTATTATGAAGGGATAGTTGGGGTTAACTATTGAAGAGTTTTCCTTGGAGTTCCTCATTATGTCCATGAATTATGGGTTATTATTTCATGATGAGGAGAAATGGAGGTTAGTGATCTGATCAACATACATCCATTAGTTATCATATTTTTTAAAAGATCAAATCAATTTCTATATATTATTGATTTTCCCTTTTTAGTATTCGATTCAAAAAAGTGACACTAGAAAACAATATATATGGATTATCATTAGCAATGATTTTATTATAAAACATCTTTTACACATAAATATCATTTTAAATATTATGAATATGTGTAAAAAAATGAAATTCATCCCTATAAATAATGTTTGGAAAGGGATGGTTGATTATCACTGTTAATTAAAATAGTAAAACAAATAAAAAAATTAAAATAC
Source organism: Viscum album (assembly GCA_963277665.1). NCBI lineage: Eukaryota > Viridiplantae > Streptophyta > Magnoliopsida > Santalales > Viscaceae > Viscum > Viscum album. The sequence continues at coordinate 1,573,184,121 of OY728126.1, forward strand.
ATGCTACGCACCAAAATTTAATAAAATAATAGTGTCTTATAAAATCCCCTACCTTAACTGGAGAATTAATGAAGGTCATGAAAGAGAAATACTGGATAAAACTTTTTCTTTTTCAGAATCCCCGAAAAAGAATATTAATAATCTATAACATAGCCATTAATATCCAATACTCATAAAAATGTATCCCAAATTAGATATTACCTCAAAAATAAATCTTCATGAAAATTAATGAAGAAACCAGAATGAATATTCATAAGTAATCACACTATAAAAAAAATTTCCAACCATATGAAAAAATGCATAAAAAGCGTTAAAGACATCGTAAAGTTATATAATGAAACCGAATGTCATCAAGAGTTTGAGAGAATTTTTTTTGGTGTAGCCTAATATTGTGAAACATTTATATTTTTAAATAAAACAATATGTTATTGCATGATATGACATATTTATAAAAGAATTTTTTAAAATATTATTGAATGATGTATGATGAATTTTTATGGTATAATTATTTATTAATATATAATGATAATTTTTACCCAATGGATGTGACCATAAAAAAATATGGATATAAGGAAAATATTTCATTACAATACAATCAGATAACTTATAGTTTAATTTATTTGTAGATGTATGAAAAAACATTAACTAAAAATGTAATTTATTTTTCATATAATGATCATTTTGAACAATATATAAGCAAATCATTTATCTGTGAAAAGTATTCAATATATACCACAAATTATCCACACCACATTCATTTTTAGATATGTAAATGTTTAAAAATCACTTTATATCAAAGGAAATTAGAAAAGTGATCTAGTGATAACATATACAGATTCAAGTTAAATACTATTAATGAAAATAAATGATTACTGGGGAAAATAATATGAGATTAAGCGTATAATCATGATATATTAAAATTTTATACCCAACACTTCGAATATTTTTATTCATGGAATAGGGTAATTGACCACATAAATGTGTACAATATCAATGAAAAGATGTAAAAAACATGGAATGTAATGTAGGTTCAAATCAATGGAATCATAGAAATAAGTGGTAAATGGAGAACAACATTGTGGCATTCAAAATCCATATAAATAGGTTATCCTTGTGAAAAAAATAATTACTCATAGTGTTGTGTGAACAAAATAATTATAAAATATGAGAAAACACATTATGACCACTCATATATGAAAAACACAATACTTATAAACCATAGAATTTTATGATATGTCAAATCAATCAAATGAATTTGTTGGTGGTATTATATGCCACCTATAATTATACATACATCATTGTGGTACATAAAAATTATAACAACCATGTCATAATGAAACCACCGAATAAATGGTTTTCCTATGATTTAAAAAAATCACATAATAAGATCATAACAAATTGTAGGATATCAAAAATATCTTATCATAAATGAAATGAAATGACTATATAATATATAGGGTTGTTGAATCACCAATTATAATGTAATAAAACATGGAAGAATAATATAATTATAAATAATTTTTTTTCACAGAATCCTTTCAACTTTTTAATAAATGGTTACGTTGAAAAAACTTCCAGGAAAAAAATTATTAATGAATTCAACATAATTTCAAAAACCATATTAAATTGAATTTAAAATAAGAATATTTTTAATTAAAAAAAGGTTACTAAATCTAATGTTGTATGTAATTAAAATAAATTCCTTCAATAAGAATCTATAAATTTTTTTAATAAAAAACCATGTCAGAGAAAAATAGAACAGCATTAATTTTATAAATGTTGGAATGGAAAAAATAAAGAATTCGATATAAGAAACATTTTTGGGTTTTATAAAAGTAAATATTTTCTATTTTAAAAACCTGGACATGGATGAGAAGATTTATTAGTAAAAATGGCGTTATTCATACAAATGTTATGGATTTTTTTCAGAAAATATTTTTTCATACTAGTGATTATCGATGATGATAACTAATTTCCAAATAAAAAATTAAGATATAGAAAATAAAATAGGGGAATGTATGCATAAATGGATCCACATAGTCATATTGTATTAAGAGAGACAATGACCAAATGAATTAATTTTTTTTAAATAAAACCCTTATATTTGGTTTGATTTATAATTTTAATTATAATAAAATCCTATTAATTAATATTATTTTTACTATATAAATTATGTGGAAACATCAACATCTGAATTCCATTTTCTATTGAAAAATTAATGTCATAATCTATTTATTTATTTAATATATTAATTATTTTCGATATATTAGGTGGTTTGTTAAATTTCTACGTAACAATTTTGGTATATAGACCATGGTTAATAGTGTTGTAGAATAAACTAAAAATAATTATATTTTAAGGCATTATGAAACTTATTATTATAATATAAAAATATTTATAATCTTATATAAGTTTTTTAATAGTTTACATAAATTGGAAATGTACTCTTAAGTCTTCATTCGAAGTGGTTATGTAAAATGTGACCGTTTATTGTGAATATCAATTACAAAATTTAATATATTAAATTTCAATAATATTTTTTCATAAAATACATTAAAATTCATTTTTGAAGATATTCAGGATATTTGGTGATGGGAATCAAATCCCCCCTCTTTGTGTTGGTGATATTCCCCCTGTACGTACTATCAAAATTAATTATTTATAAGTGTAAGGGGTGTGACAAATAAGGGGTGATACTTTTATAAGATAACATTTTAGAATAAAATTTGTACTATGGTCATTATAATACTATGATTAGAAAATTTTAAAAATATAAAATTTATATATTAATAATATGGATTATTTAATACCCAAATTGGTTCTTTAAACATTTTCTTCAATGGACCCTCAAAAATTAATGGATGAGTCTTGCTTAAGATGACCAGGAACTTTTTATCTTGAGAGGGAAATATATTAGATGAATACTGGGGGGGTTTTCAATTAATTTTTGAAGGGTATGTGGAAATTTTATAGGATTTTAGTAATAAAACATTATAAATGATGAAAATGGAACTTTTGTGAATACAAATTATTTTTCAAAAACATCAAGACACTATAGAAGTATCAATTGTAAAAAATATATTAATGAACTATAATGAGATATAAAGTTATGAAGTCCACAAACACCTATTTTACCAGAAGTTTTAAACATGATTCAATACTATTCCATCTTTAATGATATGTTATCCTTTCTTATATTCATGATTTGTTACATGTTTTTTCCATTATAGTTTATATTTTATTTAAATAAATACGATATTTTTTTAAAATACATTGATATTATAAAAAATTGGATCCATATAGTCTAATAAAACATCTTAATAATATATAAATAAAAAATGAATTAAAAATTTTAATATATTGAAAAATTATTCCCTTAAAAATGAATTGTTTTATATAAACTAATCCGAATAAAATTTAACATTTGTTATAAAATTAATGAGTGAATCTATATTTTTCGACATATGTAACAATATCTTTAATGTTATTATATAAAATAGATACATTTAATGTTTTATATTTAAACTATATAAACTTATTAGAGAAATTATTTGAGAATAACCCTTTCACTGTTATCATGCTCATTATATTTTTCTTTTTAATCAATTATTTTTTCGTAAAAATAATATTAACCATTTTAAATAATAATATATTTTAAATATAAAATATGAACTCAATTTTTATATTTAATTTACGTACTTTATGAAAACTAGTTTCTATTATAAGAAAATAAAATTATTTTTTATCATTAATTATTACCCATTTTATCAAAACCATTAACATGTGATTTATAAAATGAGCATAGAAATTTTGAATGAAACATTTTAATAGATATTTTTTTTGGAAAAAAATGGATTCAAATTAGTTTATTACATTGTAGTGATGGTATTATCCAAATCCTTATTTTCTCATTATTCACCCAAAGTAAATTTTTTTCCAAAAATATTTATAATTCATCCCATTAAATTATTAGTATTTTTAATCAATTAATAATGCCAAATTTTTGAACAACATAATCTAAAATTTATAAATTGATCTTTTAAATGAATATACAATATATAAAGATCCACTTTTTTTTTACAAAACGACTTTTTTACTTGGAGTTTCATTAATCTAATTTAATTTAATTGTATATATATTCCATTGTTGATATATTTGTCTCTCAATATAAATATTAAATTTTTATATAAATAGTTATTTTTGATCAATTTAATTTTATAATATTAAATAATATCCTTATTAAAAATGTATCATAATAATTCAATATTTTCCCAAAAAAAAATTAATAAGTTATTACGTTAATTGATTATTTAATTTTTATATCCTATTATTATATTATTCATGTAATTTTTATATGTGACGTTTTTTTAGGTTTTATAGTAGTTTAGTGTTAAGTGTGAAACAAACTATTAAATATAGTATAAATCTAATGACAATTAAATCTTAGATAATTAGAGGTTACCCCCTAAAATAAATGTTGAAATAATCATTAATCAAATAATGGGCCCTAGAATTTATATATCATAATAAAATATTATTAACAACACATAATTACGATAAAAAAATTTAATCCCTAATATATTAAACAATAGATATTACATATATTTTGAAAAAAAATAAATAATCACTAACCATAAAATGTTTTCAAAGCTAGTAAATAATGTCACAAAATAACCAATAAATATTATAATATCAACAATGAAAATTAAGAATAAATAAAAATTCATGGATAAAATTTAAAAAAGAATCAGTAAACAATTCTAGATATCAATATTATCTATCTAGGTTATCCCAAAACTAATAAACGCAATATTAGTTCAAATTAAAGAATATCCTAAAAGTTTTACGTATCCATACTTCAATCATTTTATATTTAATTGTTACCCCCAAAATATAACCTTATTGTTATATAAAATATCAATACTATTGAGAAAAATTAATATATATTTAAAAACAATAAAAGAAAATCCACTAATGAAAAATCTAATTTTTTTGAAAAATTCCTAATCACATTTTATAATATATTTTAATTTCTTCAATTAATATGAATTATTAATGAAAATTTATATTAGTATCCTTATTTATTTTTTATTCAGATATCATCCTACATATTTTTGGAGAGATTATGAGACATTCCTTTTCAATGATATTAGGGATATACTAGGATTCTCAACTATATAAGTAATCTCCATGGTTTAGTTATTAGAAATATTGGTTTCTATATAAAAATGTTTTATATTATTTATTTAAATGATCATATTTCTGTCAAATACCAAAACCTAAAATGGTTGTAAATAAAATTTGAGAGAATGACAATATGAATTGCAAAATTCAATCCCAATATGTATTCTACAATGAAAACATCATTTAATAATTTGATACATTTTAATGTAAACTATTTTAGGTTATGTTATCTTACACATTTTCAAATTAACTCCAAAAATAATGTTCTATAAATTTCCATTAAATATATTAGAAAATGTTATACCTAATATTTGTTTAAATATTTTTTCTCATGGGTGGACTTATATACTGTCACCAAAATAAAATATCAATTTATATGTAACATAACTCATTATTCATCAATGTTTCATCAAAAGTTTTCATAATAATTATCTATTTTTTATTATAAAATATATATTTACAAATAATTTATAATAGTTCATAAATATAATGTGAATAAGCTAAAGCATATCCCATGGGAGTTTCTATCATTGTGTACATCCTCTTTCCAACTAATAATGTACCACAGTAAACACTAAGTTGATAGTCAAACATCCATTTGTAGGGTTATTACACAATGGTAAATATGTTCCACCAATGTATCAACATTCTAGTATCTTGATAGGGATGTAATTACTAGTTGAAAATATTAATTTATTCTTTATAAACATAGAGTATGGTATCATATAAATACAAAAATACCATATACATTCCCTATGGGATTCATTAATATTTCCCTTATATGAATAACTATAATTTTAAATAGTACCTCCATTAACCTAATGTGTTAAATATACCTTTTATATTGTGATCCACCATTAACTATTGACCCTAAAATAATATGAAACTGATATACAGACATATATTTTTTTATAATCACTTCTCTACTGCAGAAAATTATGTCCCAAAAAATGATCAACAAAATATCAGGACTAAAATAAATTACTATAATAATATTCAATATGTGATATTTTAGATCTATATTATCACATTATTAGAAAAATTGGTTATCAACCAAAACTCATTTCATTTTTATCTAATATACATTTTTCACAATATATTAGAACTTGATTAATCCATAATAGTCTTTCAGAATATTTCACAAATTCCCCATAAAAGATTCACTTATAAACACATCATAAATATTAATTCTCATTAAAAACATATTGAAAAAAGTCCTAACAAGTGTGCAGTTGTAACTTCCCCAATTCAATTCATTCATAAGAAACCAAATCAGTTCACTAAATTATCTCAAGTGTGCCACCGTGTATTCTAGAGGCTATGGATATGGGTAGAATGTTGGATAACATATAATTATGATAATATATAATCTAATAACAGTTGAAAATAGCATTTGGAATTATAATAGAAATAACTAGCACATAAAATTATAATAACCTATCAAGGAATGAGCCATAAATCTGAAACATTTATCAATTATATGAGAAAAAATCATATATGTAAAAATTAAATTAATAAATGTGTCCCAAAAAAATAAAATACGAAACTATTTAGTGGAGTCACGTGTTCCCACAATCCAAGATCCATTCTCAACATTTCCGGACATCTATATAACAACGGAGTCCTTCCATTATAATTTCCTAAAAACATGAAATCTACTCTCAGTAAAATGGATGGCCATGTATTGTGTGAGTAAAACTCAATAAAAAAACACAAATGGAATACAGATAGAACCTAGTACGAGATATGTACTTACTAATACTCAATGATATAATATCTCTTAAAAAATATTGATATAAATTATATAAATTTCCCTTGGGTCGAGGGTGGCACCCGAGGTCTACCATTGCTACTTGTTATTATGTTGGTTGTCTCTTCCCAGAATTCTATAGTCTATTTTAAAATTATATAGAGTGGCTAAATCATTGAGATCAGATGATGTTTACATTTTAGTATTATTTATAATTCATGCATACCACATCATTGGAATATCATTAAGGACCCCACCTATAATAATCATTTATTCATGTATATCAGATCCTTGGAATCCCAATGAGGTCTAGAAACATTAATAATTAATAATATAATTCCCTGGAAACATTTAGTGGTCCACCATTAAAAATAAACAATAATACACATTAACCATGTTTACAACATCTTTTTTCATTTTATTTACTAGATCAATCCATAAACATCATGGCTTTGAATTTCACATTTACAATTCATTAATAAATAATTTATTTTTCAAATAATAATCTAGATGTTTTATAATGCTCCATGAATAGTAAAATAGTATATAATCCATTAGGTAATCACAAGGAACTCCTACAATCACCCTTTTTATGTCATTTTTTTCATTCCAATTGCTAATGCACTATACTCGGTTACCTATGTAATGTTATTTTTATACTAAAAGACCAATCGTGGAAAAAGAAAAATTTAGGTTGTTCTATTATGGGATTATATATAATTATACAATATATAATATCCCATGAGTTTATTATATCAACACTATCCCACATCAAATACTTATAAAAAATAAATAATACGTAGTGGGATAACATAGGGAAACCTTCATTATGTTTTACAAGACACAATTTCAATGGGTTGCTATATGATTTGTTCCCTATGATGTAAGGAATCTAGATCAACCATAAATTCTATTGTTTAATGTTCTAAAAAAGATACAATGAAGAAATAACTACCAATACAATAAAGTTGTTATATTTACTTATTGTAATTTATTTCAACTAATGTCATTACAAATAACAAGTATTTGAGATAGGCAGAGATTATGTGAAACACCTCGAGTATTTAAGTTCCTTTCACTCTTGTATAAATTAAATTTTAAATTTTGTTTTAAAATTACTTATGTAAAACATTCCATGCACAAGGAACCAACTTGAATAATGGTACATGACACAATCTCAATTTACAATACATGGAACATAGACTCTTCATACGTTACATGCAACCCCAACTTGGCATACATTACACAAAATAATTACATTTCTATGAAACATAATTTTATTGTTTCAATTTTTTAAATGAGATAATTTTAATCATAATGATAAACATAGTTATATTAAAAGTAATAATAAATTTTAAAATTTTATATAGAAATTTTTTATATAAAAAAGTTTATTGATAATGATTGATATGATTTGTGGTATGTCTTTATATGTGTAAAAATACCATATTAACGAATTAACTACTTTTAATGTCCTTATTTGAAAATTAATATTATTTCTTTTAGATACATTTATAAGTTTCAATTTTAAAAAAAAAGATTTATTTTTTTATTTACAATGCTGAATTTAGTATAGGAATAAATTTAGGTATTTTTCATAAAAACTTCATTTTTGGTTGAATATTGGAATATAGAAGATTTAAATTCCAAAAATATTTTTTATATAATTTATTTATGTTGATAAATTATATTTTAATTTGGTTAAAAATATTATTTATATATTATTTTTACCAATTAATCCAATTTAGTTTATTAGAACCAATTTTATATTGAAATGTAATATAAAAACATAACCAACATTTGATAATTTTTACATTAAACCTCGCATTGTCAACAAGATTACATGATTTATTTTAAATAAATTTCATCCAATGTTGAGATTATAAAATGGAAAAAATGATTAAATATTTGGATTCAACATTATTTATAATTTTAAATATTTTCAACTTAGTTTTTGACCAAAATTTTATTGAATGTAATTAAAATTAATTGCATTGATTAATGTATAATTAGGTTAAATAAGGACTGAACCTTAAATTAAAGACCCAAAGTGACATAAAAACGTCTATAACACCAATTTTATAGACATTATTCAACTATTTAACATTAATTATTATGTTTTTTTTTGTTTTTTATGATTTTTTTATGTAAAAACAGGGGTACACCAAACCTATTTTAAAAAATGGAAACTATGTCCTTCCCCTTCCCCAAAGAAGGAAATAACCTATCCATATAATTAACATATCAATAAACACATATGATTGGAAAAAATCAGATAAATATATGTCCTTGAATCTTTAGATTCCTTATTAAATATCCCTTTAGGCAGAAAGTCTTCTGTGGATGAATTTTGGCACAAACCAAAAGGGGTTACATGAATAAGAAGTAACACATTTTATCAAGCTCCTTTATTTTATTTTCCATCCCCATACCCTCTACTCTTTTTATTCCATTAATTCATACTAATAATAGAATCCTCAGTACACTAGTATTCTATTATTATAGGGGGTCAACATAAACATACACACAACTCAATCTAATGGGTTAAGAACATACTGTTTACGAGTATGGTGAACAACCACCTCACTAAAAGATGATAGTTCATGTATCCCTTACCACCTATCATGGTGGAATTTGAGGGAGAAAATATATGAATTTATTTTATATATTATTTATTATTTCATAAATATTATTTAAATTTTATAATACTTTATATCTTTCAGTATTACATTTCGTGTTAACATAATAATTTCGTTTGAGTATGTGCGGACTACCACCCCCTCAATGCATTGTGATTCATTCATACTATACAAGGATTGTACTAAGGATGTGTTTTTAAAAATTATATAATATAGAAATTTTTAATTTTAATTTAATTATATTATATAAATATACCTTAATATTTTATTTTCATTAATTCTATCAATATGAAAATAAAAAATGGAGATAATGTTCATGCGTACGTACGACTTACCATCTGCATGAATAGTTTATTCCATTTCATATGTCTAAATTATATATATTTTTATAATAAAAATAAACTAGATATACATGTTATTGATATCATGTTTTACATTCTGTTATCATTATATAAGTGTTAGGACCAACAATATAGAAAATTAAAATACATGCAAAGAATAATGATTATATTACCACAAGTGATACCCTAACATAGAATTGTTAACAAGAGGGTAATATATGGTCATAATAAAACTATATATGGTATTATATATACTAATAATATTCTTTAATATATTTATAAAATATTTATTGTTATTATAGATGTGGTTATGATGATTATGGAGTGAGGCAAGACACAAGGTAAGGGGATTTCATATCTCTTTTTATTTTTGTGAGATACATGCTATGTTCACCACTCATTGTTTTCTAGTGGTGTAACTAATATCAATTATTGTATTATATGTATATTATACATAAATTTCTTTGTATTCACATATACATTTTTTGGTATATCATTCATGGGGTTTATGTATCAAAAGTTATGAAATTGGAAAAATATTTTTGTCTCAATTTTCCTTCTTTGGGACACATAGTTTTTTATGCTCCTAAATTATTTTTTGAGGTGTATATAATTCCATATTTTCTATTATATCAGGAATTTATTTATTTTATGGATATTTTATGCCTCATGTAATTTAATTTTCTTACATGTTGAGTATGATCCCATGTTACCAAGTTTTAAGAGTTTCCTCCGACAATATCGTTGCTTTCTGATATTGTTTACATTTTTATTACAATCATTAAATAATATGTTTCTTCTCTCAATAACACATAGTATTTTCCTTATCAAATATTGAATACAGATATATCCTTGTATTAGTACCATTTTCCAAATCATTGGTACTTTATATAATGTTTTTAAGTAACATCCAAATGTCGACCTCTCTTGTTGGAAATCAATTTTATTCAAAACCCATGTTGTCCAAAATAGATTCCAATGTTATTTGATGAAAATAATTATTGAAAAAATTATTTGAATTTTTTTTAGGATTTATAATTTTTCTTATTTGTGTTTTCATTGAAATTTTAATACCATTTTTTATTAATTTTTTTATGTTTTATAAAATAATATATCAATTTTGAAAGGATGGTTTCCTCAAGAAATGTGTTTAAACAATATTTTGACATTAGATCACATCTAAGATACCCTTAATTGCTGTTACTCATGCCATTATGGGGATATTATTAAAAAATTCCATTCACATTCTTTCTCTAAATGGATTATGTTTTTATGGCATGATGGTGATGGAACATGCTTCTCTTTCATGGGTTTTATGATTTTTAAGCCAACTTATTTCCATAGGATAGGTTTTCGATCACATGATTATGAAACCCATATATTTATATAGGTTATGATGTGATTACATGTTTATAATATCCCTTTAATTTGATGGGTTATGATATTTTCAATTATGATAATATGGAACATATATGTATGATTTAACTATGAGATGGGCGAGATCCATATCTCCCTCCAATGCATTTGGTAAATATTTATATATCATGTGATAGACATGACTAGAATGAGAAATGAACTCAGTTATGTATTATAGTTCTGGAATGGGAAAGATAATTGGTTCAGTAATACAGAACATGAATGAGAGTTGAACATAGTTTAGTAATACATGATATGAATGGGGTGTCAACACCATTTTATAATGGTTTATTACAATAAGTTGGTCTCGATATCAATGATTTGACTAATATTGAAATAATTAAATATTCATATTTGTCTTAAAATATTTGATGTTTTATTCATATATTTTGTTGTGATAGATTATGTTCTTTATTTCATTATGAGTCATGTATTATAGACTTCAATGAGTTACGACATCATTCTTGTATATGATCTTTGATATGCAGGGTATGATCTTCCATTTTCATTATCATGTTCTCAAAACATTATGCTCATTGTTATTCTTCCATATCTCCCTCTTTTACCCTTACTGAGCATCTGAGGTCCTCCATTTTTTGTCTTCCATACCCTTGGATATGAAGATATGTATTGTTTCTATTGTTTCTATGATGGATATAAGTAAATAATAACTGAGTGTTAGATTATATATCTCAATTATGTACTCGTTCTTAAGATTTTAGGTTTTTATAAGAACTACTATATTATGATCTTTGTGTGTTTGTGTTTATAATGTTTTTAGTATTCCAATAATGTTACGTAATGATAATGTAATAAATGATATTATCACTATAGTTGGTGTCAGATAAAAGGTATAGTAATCCTTTTGAATCTAGGATCAGAGAACCCTAGTGGGAACCCAAAGGACATGTCGAGGAATAAATCTAAGGATAATTAAAAGTATAAGAAAATGACTTGTAGTTATCGAAATGGATATAGTGAATAGTTTATACGAAATTAATAATTGCATCGATACTAAAATTGGATGTGTCTCTAGAATCGATGTACTGAGGATAAAAAAGTATGACAAGATGGTTTGGGTCTGAATCAATTCAACTTTGTACACAACAATGAACCTTTCTGAACAACTCATTTGACACTCCCATAGGAAACTGTTTTTGAATTCAAAAACTCTTCACATACCATCATGTTGGATTTAAATAAAATTTGTCTATGAAAAACCTAGGATAAAAATAAGGTTTCATAAATTAGGGAAGGTTTCATTAATTATACATCATATAATTGAATTTATTGGGTAATGTTGTACCTTAATATAATTTTTTTTATTACTGTTTGATTGTGGTTATTAGTCGATAGTTGAATACCAAAAGAATCATTTTAATGGTGTTTATGAGGGATAATGCAATGATTGTCATCTTGGGTAACCGAATGCTATTGGATATTGAATGAAAAATGTTGTTGCTATACTCACAAAACATTATTTATCTATGAATCATGGTGCACATCCAAATGATAATAGGAGGGAACAAAATTTTGGTTAGTCTTTCATAAAAAAATTCCACCTTCTTTTAGAGGGTCTACTAATCCTCCTAATATTGAATAATGGATCTGTACAATCCAAAAGATATTTTATGTCAGTCATTATTATGATCATGAGAAATACCTTATGGTTGTTTATTCGTTTAAGTTTGAAGTTTATTAGTGGTTGAATCTAATTATTAATTTGAGGGAGCAAGATGAGATAGAATCCATGGAATGGAATGAATTAAAGAACTAATTTTTCAATAAGTACATTCTTTGGATTCTTCATACCAAGATGGAAAAAAGAGTTCCTTGAGTTGATTAAAACGAATGATGAATCTACTAGTAACTACAAGGCTAATTTGACGAGGAATGTGAGGTACACATCCTGAATTATTATACAAAATGAATGTAATTTTGATTGGTTATTTAAAGTCTTAAATCTCAGTATGATATGGATGTTTTCAATAATAGATTTTAGTATCTATGAAGAGATATTTCATTGTCAAATCAAGGTTGAAACTATGGTGTGAGTCATGTATCAACATCATGTTTTGGAAAGTTAGAGGAATATGGTGTTTAAATTAAAATCTAAAACACATGAAGAAAAGAAGATGATATTTCATTTATGATCATACTATGAGAAGAATCATGGAGTTAATTTTCTTAATGGGTATAAAAAATGTTTAATGTGTTGAAAGGAAGGACACTCGACAATTGTGTGTTGAAATGATGGGGAGAAGTTAGCTCAAAATGGTAATGGAGAGAATTCTACCTAAAATTCCCCTCCCATGATTTTGTGATACAAGTGTATGGTGATTGGTTATTATGATTACCACATCCGAAAACCATGGGATAGTGATGATTATTTATTTCAACAACCACTTCAGCCAATTGATAATGGGAAATACAAATTATCGCTATTTTTGATTAGGTGTGTGATAAAGACATAATGAATTGTATACTTTGAAGGACCCGAAAACACCCTAAGAGGTTAGGGAGAATTAGGGTGTCAAAATGTTCTTCTCAAGTGAAAAATTTAGTTCCATCATTTGTAGGAACTAGTTAAACCTGTCTGATAGAAATGTGTCATAATTAAAACATTCAGAAGCAGCAAGACAACATTTTTTTACATGGTTCTCTCCTAAGAGCTAGTCCAAGGAGTTTACGCTGACATTGTGTTTGTCATATATAATTCTAGTAATATTAAAAAGATGTCAAATATGAAAGTTTTTACAAAGCCAATCTATGTTTTGAATACTTACATTGCATGGTTTTAGGTATATGACATTATATACCACTTAACACTTCCCTCGACTCCCCCAAGATCAATGCTGTGACAGAAATCTAACACAGTTTATCGACTTGAAGGTTGATTTGTGTTTTATTGATGTCATTATCCTAGTAATGCACTATACAATTCTAACACCATAGAATAGAATTTATACACACTGAATAAAATATTCATTGAAAAACTGATATTCAAAACTTCGATTCATGAAGCTCCTTTAGGAATCTCACTCCGACACAAATCACCACAACCTTCACAGAAAAACAGCATTTACAAAGCTCCATGATTCATCATCGTATACCGAATCATGACAAAGCTCACATAACTAATACACATTGGAATCAGTCAAGTCTAAATAAGACTTTTAACATTACTGATGCTTGCTTTGATTCCCAGATTCATGAAGATCTCCTAGCTTAGTGAAATCAAAGCGATTCTAGATTTTCATTGAATTTTTTATTTAATAAGTGAAGAGGTGTATCCCTATGTTTATAGGATCGGTGTTCACAATTCTCCACCTCCTCCAACATGAATAATGAATCTACCTAAAAATATATTTACGAAGCCCATCACTTCACAGTCCTCCAGTGAAGTTTGATGTGGTCGTAGATCTCATCATCAACAAATCATGTTGTAACGATGCTCCTATTTTTGTCTTCATGAATATCATCGTATCCATTAATAATGCTCTATATATATAAAATCCTAAAACTAGTCATCATGAAAGTAATTCCTTTAACATTTTTCCTAAAGTGAATATTCTACAAAACATCCCTTCATGATTCTAGCCTCTTTCTTTGGATTTCAGACCTCAAAAATCTGGAAATTAATGGGAAACAACACCGCCTTCAATATTAATGTCATCTTGAACTTTAGGATCCCTTTACTGTAAAACACACTGACCTTCCATGAAATGAATTTAAAAAAACACAAACCATACCCCTTTTCAAACAAATAATATCAATGCATCCACACCACATACCATCCACTCAAGAATTCTTCATGTCATTTTTGATTCTAGATCTACACACTCTTTCATACCCATTGAATTTTCAATGGTTATTACGATTACACCAAATAAATTAGATAGATAATTAGTAGTGAACACCCATAATGGAAAGATGATTTCATCTCATGTATAGAGTTCCTCTCATGTTTACATTTGTGGGAATGTTCTTCCTACAAATCATGTCATTCTTCCTCTATTAGAATTTCATGTAATCTTAGGCATGGATTGGATTTATATATTGAAAATCCACATCATGTTTGATGTAAGGGATGTTATTTTTTATATTTCAAAACCTCATATGACAATCAATCATTGTGATAAAAATAATGAACTTCATGTTACGACTACCTCCATTGTAATTGTATAATTTCCTATTCAAAGGGGTTGTTTATCTAAAATGGTTTAGAAGAAAATTAACATCAATGATGTGCCTATTGTTTTGGATTTTGTGGATGTATTTTTGGATGAGTTGACGAAGCTGAATTCTCAATGAACTCAGACATGGTTCTACCCAAATTTTAATGACTCCTTCTAGAATGGATTTGATCGAATTACAATAACTGAGGAGGAAATTACAAGAAAACATTGATATGGGATTAATTTATTACAAGTGCATAACCTGGGGGTACACCCATTCATTTTATGAAAAATAATCATGTATCAATGATACTCTTCACTGATGATGAAGATTTTATTGAGATCACAATAAATAACAAGTATCATCTTCTCTGTATTGATGGTCGGTTTGATCTACTACACGGAGTTCAGTAATTTTCGAAGACTGACCATTGTTTTTGATAACTTCGATTGAGTGTCATGAAAGAGGATACACATAAGAAGGCATTACATATAAGGTATGGGCATTATGAATATAATGTAATGCCTTTTGGTCGTACTAATTCCCCTCATATCATCATGGATTTAATGAATAGAGTATTTCGATATTACCTCAATTAGTTTGTGGTAGTATTAATATATGATATTCTTACCTCTTCAAATAACAACGGAGAACATGATTATCAATTTATAATTGTAATAACATCTTTAGAGATGGAGTGTCTATATGAATAAAATAAAAAATAGTTATTTTTGTTTTAAAATGGTTTCATTTTTTGGTCGTAAAATCTCACGATATGGTATAGTAGTCTCTCTATCAATGATGGAGGCTATTGAATGTTGTCCTAGAACAACCATGGTGATTGAGATCTATAGTGTTCCAGGTTTAGCTAGAAATTATCAATGGTTTATGGAATATTTATCAGGACTATCTACTCTTATGAACATGTTAACATTGAAGGGTGTCGATTTATTCTTGATAGATGAATGTATGGAAAATTTTAGGGAATTGAAGAGAGGGTCAGTCCGTACACTTATGCTTACATTACCGTTTATAGAAGAATAATTTTTAATCACTAGGGTTGTATCCAAGAAGGGATTTGGATGTGTACTTATATAGAATAACATGTTTATAGAATGTGCCTCGTTATAGTTTAATATCGAGAAGAAAAATTACCAAACTCAAAATTTGGAGTTAGAATCTATAATTTTTGTAATAATTATATGGATTCATTATATTTATCAAGAAAAGTCTGATATAAATGTCGATAATAATATTCTGAAATATATATTCATGTATAAAGAGTTGAATATTAGCTAGATATGATGGTTAGAGTTGATAATGGATTATTACTCCTCAATAAATTACCACATGGGGAAATAGAACAAGGTAGACAATGATTTGAGTCAGAAGGATCATGATAGATTATCCATGATGAGGATCACAAAAGATCTTATATTTTTCGAATTCCAAAGGATGTATCTATAAATTCAGAAGAGAGGAGAATATTATCATTATAAATTGAATGTTCAACCATCTATCCAGGTGAATTTTATGGAGTTTTGGAAAGAACATGTTTAGATGCAATTGAAAGTAAGAAATTATTGTGAGTTTATCCCTAATCTCGATTGAATGATACTAGATTTGAAGAAGGATATATACGTGGAACTCCTAGTTCATCATTATCTATCCATCTTGGATATTGGAATATTTCTAATTATTTTAAATAATACTTCTTGGCAGGATTTCATGATGAGTGATATCATGGAGTTTTTATCTTGTTGGTTGTTATTCCAACAAGTTAAGGTTTAAAGAAAAAATTCAAAGGGGATGTTTCATCCATTACACCTATAATACTAGTGACGTGATAACATCACTGTGAATTTGGTCATTAGAGTACCCAAATTCCTTAAGGTTTTTAATATTATATGGGTGGTAGTCGAACACCTTACTAAGTCATCACACTTCATCACTATCTGAGAAGACATATCCATGGATCATCATACAAGAATATTAATTAAGGAAGTGGTAATGTTGTATGTAGTACCAAACATTCTATTGTTTGAGATTGGGATCTAAGGTTTTACACAATGTTATAGTGAATTTTTTTGCAAGCACTAAATACATAATTGATTCTTAGAAATTCTAATCATACTAAGCTGGATGGTCAGGCTAGATGAAAATATTGGCCACTATAGGATATAAAGAGATATTGTTCCCTAAATTTAAATTATTGATGGGATAGTCAGCTTCCTCTAGTTGAGATTTCTTGTAAAAAAAATTTTCACTAAAGAAATAATGTATCACCATATAAATTCCTCAACTAGAATAAATTTAGAGCTCCAACGTACTAGAATGAGTTTGGAGAAATAAATCTATTGGGACCTAGGATCACTAAAGGAATGGTCAAGAAGGATAGTACAATTCAATAGCATATCAAGGAGCCTCCAAGATAAAAGAAAAGTTATTCTAATAACCATCGACATGATATTGATTTTTTAGGTACATTATATTCATTCTAAAAATCTCACCATAGGAAAATGTAATGATATATGGGAAGAAAGGGAAACCGATCCCTAGTTATATCAATCCCTTTGAGGTTCATGTTTTTATCAGGATTGGAGACCATAAATTAGAAATTCCTCAAAGTATATCTCATGTATATGATATGTTCCATGTTTATATCTTGAGGATATACATACCTGAGCCATCACATGTACGGAACATAGATGTCACACAGCTCTATCAGGATATATCTTTTGAAGAACAACTAGTTGAAATTTTTGACCGATCAGAGAACATTCTATGAAAGAAGACCAATCAACGGTCATAGTTTTGTAGAGAAATCACCAGCCAGTGGAAACTATATAGTTACCTAAGGATGTGATAAAATTATCTTATCATAATTTTCATTTACTTGAGTGATGAATTTCGAGGAAGAAATTCATTTTATGGGGTGTTGATGTAACACCCAGATATTTTATTATTATTTTTTGTAGAAGAAATTAATTATTCGTTTATGTACTTCAATGATCACATTAAAACAATCACTTCATAGAACACCAACATGGAATATTTTATACAACACTAACTCTATAAAAATTACATGGAATATCGACATAAAGTATGTTACAAACAACACCGACTTTGGAGTAGGTTAGACAAAACCCCATTGTTTCTAGGAAATATCAATTTATTGATACAATTGTTTGAAAAATATAATTATAACATTTTCGTTAAAAAGAGTTATTTGAATATATGTAAATAATTTTACCTTATTTTTTATAATTTCTTTGTGTATTTAAATCATTTTGATAATACAATATATGATTTAGGGTTTATTCATTGTATTTTTAAAATACCGTTTATAAAATGAACAGTTTTTATTGTACTTATGTATAAAATAATAAAATTAAATTTAGACACATTTAAATATTGAATTCATTAAAATAAAAATAATTTTTAAATTTATAATTTCAAACTTATCGTTGGGTGATATTTTGATTTTTTTTGGATAATCATAATTTTTAGATAAATAGTGAAAAATTCCATATTTTATTTCAAAACTGCTTTTACATCTATTTTGTTTACAGAGTTCAATTATATTTTAGTTTGGATTAAATGTTTAACTAGATTATATTTTTATCAAATAATCCAATTTTGGTTATTGTAAAAAAATTCACACTGAAATTATATATAAAAACATAGCAATCTTTTGATTATTTTTTACTTCAAAACCCCGCATTGTTGACCCAACAATGACATTAATTTTAAATAAGTTTCTCCCACATCAATGAGTATAATTTCAAATAATTTATTACATATCAATAATCATAATAATTAATAATTTATAATAATTATAACATGGTTTTTTTAAAAAATATATTAGTGAACGTAGTAGAAATTAATATATAGATTTTGAAAAAATTAATCTCAAATAAGGACAAACCCTTACATTTAAGACACAAAAATGACATAGAAACATGTAAAAACCCAATTTTATGGCCATGAATCGAAAATGAACCTTCCATTAATAAATTTTGTTTTTTAATATTTTGTTAGTTAAAAACATTGGTCACAAAACATGTTTTAAAAAATGACATGTGTTTCCCTTTCCATCCCAATAAAAGGCCACCATCTCTTCCTCTTCTTCACACATTTCGAACAACATAGTATTGGCCAATACCTACCCAATATACTTCCCAAAATCCCTTTATTCCTCCTTGAATCAAACATTTGGGTAGAAAGTTGTCCAATGAACCATTTTGGCCCAATCTAAAAGGAGTTGTCCGATTAAGAGGTTATGCCTTCTCTCAAACTCCTTTATCTTCCTTCTCCACCCCTCCACCTAGTTTATTACATGCCCATATAAAAAAATTTTATCGTTAATATAATATTATTTTGTTCTTTTAAGAGTACAAACTACACTTACACACACACACCCACATAATTGGTAACGAATATATTATTTACGTGTACGGTGAACTACCACCTTACTAAATAATGATTGTTCATTTTTCCTTTACCGCATCTATTGGTTGAAATTATAACAGATACTATATTTATATTTTATAATTTTTATATTTTTTATATTATAAATATAATGTAAATCTATTAAAGAATATATCATTATACATTCCATTTGGTGTTAATACGATAATTTTGTTTGAGGATGAGTGGACTACCGCCCCTCAAGATGATCTGATTTAATAATACACTAAATTGATTATATTAAGGATGGATTTGGTGAGAATATATGATATATATAACATTATAATTATACTATGATGATATTATCTACATATATACATATATTTCATTTTCATTCATTCTTTCAAAATAATAATAAAAACTAAATCATTGTCTATGCATACGTAGGATATATCATCCCCATTAATGGTGTATTCCATTTCGTTCATCTATATTATAAATTTTATTATTATAAAATTATAGTGGATATACATGATATTTATATAATGTTTTAAATTCTATAATCCTGATATATGTATAAAGACTGATGATATAACAAATTAAGGGACATGTGAAGTAAAAAACGTATATTATATGAAGAGAAACCTTAACATAAGATGGTTAAACAGAGTGTAATATAAAGTCATAATAAAACCATATATGTTATTAGATGTTATAATTTTGTCATTAAAAATTTATATTATAAATTTATATTTATTAAAAATGTGGAATGAATGAGTACAACGAGATTCAAGAATCCAGGTTTTTGGATGTCATCTCACTTTTTATTTTTGTGAGAAAATGCTATATTCTCCACTATTTCCTTTCATGATGTATGTAATACCCATTATTGAATTATAGGTTCCCAATATATAAATTTATTGATATTCACATATCAATTTTATGATCTTCCATTCATTGGGTTTATGTTTAAAAATATACCAAATCGGTAAAATAGTTTTTTCACATATTTCCTTCTTCCAGACTCATGTTTTTTAAACATGTATATTCTTTACCAAGGTGTATATGCATCCTTTATAAATATTAAATATAGAATTTAATTATTTTTGTGTTATTTTACCATTCATTTTATTCCCTTTTCTTACCTGGTGAGTGTGATCCCAAGTTACAATGAAGTAATATTTCATTGAGACAATCTCATCGTTTTCTGAGATTGTAAGTGTTTATCATTACATTGATGAAATACTATAATCCATCTCTCAAGAACACTCAGTAGTTTCCTCCTCCTATTTTTATTCAATATATATCCATTTTTAGTAAAAAAAATTAATCTTTGGAACATAATATAAAATTTTATTGTAAAATCTGATAGTCTCTCTCACCAGTCATAAATCTATTATATTGAAAAACAATGTTTTAAAAAATGATATCATTTTTTAAAATTATCTTTCAATCCGATTTTAAGGTAAAATGATTCTAAAAGAAGTTTATTGATTAAAATTCCTCACTTATATATTTTCACTATAATTTCAATGAAAATTACTTTCACGATGTTTTATGTTTAATAAATCATTTCTCAGTGTCGAGAGGATATTTTAATCCGAAAATGTTTTTAGAATATCTATCAAATATTTTTACCATATAAGAAAACATGTGGTAGTATTACTCTTTTAATTTGGAGTAAATTACTCATATTTTCCATTTACATTCTAATCCTAAATGTATTATGTATTGATGGCATGATGTTGATGAAATCCATTTTTCTTTCCAAAGTAATATGATTTTGATACTAGCTTGTTTTCATAGATTTTGTTTATGATTAAATGATTAAGAAATCATTATCATTCTATTGTTTATGATATTATTACATGTTTATAATACCCATTTCATTTCATGGGTTATGATATGGTTTTATATGATCTTATGGAATACATATGTTTGGTTCCACATTGAGATGGATGAGACATATATCTCCAACTAATACATTATGTAATGATTTATATATAATAATATTGGTAGTGCTGGAAATATGATTGATGTTAGTTTATATTCATAAGGATTGAAGAGGAAAATAACTCAATTAGGTAATACCATTCTAGAATAAGGGGTAATCTTAGTTATGTAATACAGGGCTGGAACAAAGTGTGAACCGAGTTCATTAACGGAAATGTCCCCTTATGATAGTCTCAAAAAATATTCTTGAACTACTATAGAAATAATCATATATTCCTATGTGTATGACACATTACCATGTTGTATTCATATTTTATTTTTTCATGGATTATGTTTTTTATTTAGTTGTGATTCATGACTTATTAACTTTCATGATATATTCCAGGAATCGTGTATATGATATTCGATATGATGGGTATGATATTATATTTTCATGATCATGTTCTCATACCATGATTCTCATGGTTATACCTACATATCTCCCCGGTTTACCCTTAATGAGAATCTGAGATCACCCCTTTTTATGTTTCCTTAACCCCTAGGTTATGATTATATGTATAATGTATTATGTGTATATAAACGGTGATAGTAAATTAAAACCTAGTGGGAGAATATATAGCTCATTTATGTTCCAGTGCTTATGTTTTCATGTTTCCAAAGGAACTAGACTAGTATGGTATTTGGATGTCAGTTTTTTGTAATTCATTAATTATTGTTAAAATGTTATGTAATGTTAATGTATGAAAAATAGGGTCTCTATAGATAGAGGAGTATAAAAAACTATATAGATCACATAGATCTATAATGGTAATGTGATGGATGATGGGTTTGATAGAAATACAATATTTGGGAAACATGTGAACATACAATTCTTCCACTGATAGTAAAATTGTGTCTATAAGACCATTGGAAATCTGTATGCCTCCACCAGCACATTGGTGGAGTAGATCGAAATATAGAGCCTCTGTTTTGGCCAATGGATTGACCCAGTAAGCTCACCAGCTAGAAGACACTCCTTGTATAATTGAACTGTTACAATGTTAACCACTACCAATATGATGGCCTTTCCATTGATAAAAAGTAGACCTACAACAAACCCAACGACTTCCATTTTAAAAAATTTAGGTTTCAACCACATGAACACCCCCATAAGCACTAATATATTCATAAACATACAAATCAAAATAGAACAAAATATCAATAGAAAAATATAATAATATACGTAAATGGAAATGGTTGGGGAATTTAATTCTCTTAACCATATAAGAGCATATCCCCATGATTTCTCGACCTGAATTACAAAAAATTACCAGTGAATAACCTAGGCTACATGATATACACATTACATTCTCATTCATAGAACTCATCCTAGATTCACTGATTTTTCCATAAAACTGAAACTAGGGAAATCAACTTCTTATATAGTGTCATTTCATATTAATCTATTGTACATAATGAAAACTCCTCAAATGAAACATATGTGTCATATTTTTTTCATAAATTTTGTTTAGTTAAAATGTATTTGAGTGATACCTCCAATTTTATGTAAAATGAACAACTTTGTTCATTCCATTGAAATGATTAAAACATGATCACATATATTACACAACACAGTGTCTATCTCAAACCTCAAACATAAAAACATACATATGATTCAAATGCAATTATTTCGTAACATTGTTATAAATCACCCATATAGAAACATGATCAAATGAATTTTTCATGAGAATCATCCTAAAGAAAAAAATTCACTAGATTTTAATAAATATTGTGGTGAACAAGATGACATACTATAAAAGGCCTCAAATGTTTCTTTATAAATTAATATCTAAATAATATTATTATATTCAAACTCTTCTAGATATAAGTGTTACTATAAGGATACAACTAAATCAAAGATGTATGCTACAATCATGTCATCTAGAATCAAAATGGTACTCTCAGACTATATGTTAATGTATGGATGATAATTAGTCTGCAAGTTTATATTCATATCTTGATCATTCTATAATTCATACTTTATGTGCCCGATTTTTGTAAACCTATAAATTAATATTTTTAAGTATAAAATCATTAATTTTATAAGATACATGTTTTTATGG
This sequence comes from Viscum album, assembly GCA_963277665.1. NCBI lineage: Eukaryota > Viridiplantae > Streptophyta > Magnoliopsida > Santalales > Viscaceae > Viscum > Viscum album. Next base: position 1,573,208,095 of record OY728126.1, read on the forward strand.
GCATAAAACGGTTAATATTGGTTTTCATATAGATTTTTCAGAAGATTCCAACCAAAGTAACAGATCAAGATTGATCATAATGACAATAAAGATATATATAGTGTGTGATATACACACACACACACACACCGTATATGTGTTCCCAAACCTGGTTCAGATAGACCGAGTACATTCCCATCTATCTGACCAGATACAACACACCATGTATTAACTTTTAACATGTCATGTATGCTATTATAGAAGTGGTTGGTGGCTGAAATAGACTATACAAGTCGTGATTAGATATTCCACATGTTTTTTTACCTCACCAAACAACCATTGATGCTTTGAATTGATTGGGGATGCCTATTGGTTGAAAAAAAAAATATTATATAGTTGACATGAGTACATAGTGTGAAATCTAATGTAGAGTAATGTTGTATAATTTTCTATAAATAAGAGAGGTAGACATCTATGTTCAATGTGGAACATTCCAGGTGGAGTGATTATGCTCTATCTTTCATCCTCCCCTGAATTCAACATTTCTGTTTATTTCTATTTTTTATTTTTTTTATTTAATTATTCTTCATCCCTTATTCCATCTCATATTCATGGTAGGGTTTGAGGTTATTCTAAACCCACACACCATGCCCATGGTCATAAGAATCTAGTTACCTCATGTTGGGGTTATAATAAGATTATGGGTATGATTTAACTCTAAATAAAGGTTATTGATCTTATTATGATCTTCAATTTTCATTTACATAAATGAATTAATTTTCAATATAATCATTTTTTTCGTAACATACTAAGAATGACCCCAATAGTGAAAACTAAAGGATTTCGAAATAGTCATCCCATGACCATTGGGTTTTCTGATTCCTTGTCCTTTGGGGTTAATAACTTGAACCTATTTTAGTTGACCACGAGACCATGGATTTAACCATTTAAATATTTAAAATATTGTTATCGGAAAAAATAATACCTAAATTTAATCTCCATGGTAAACAAGTTCATTTATAATTTTAATATTAATGAGTAACCATTTCATTAAACATTAATAAAACTATAACCTGATACATTAGTATTTTGTTTCTTATGTAAGTTATTATGTATTAATTTAATTTTTAAAAATTGTTTCACTATTTTATTTATGTTCTCTATATTTTATTTTTATGGATAATAAAATATGTCTAATATGATTCATGCAGGATATATGTTCTCTGTTTTCCCTGTGGGATCATCCCCGAATGCTATTAGCATCCTAGTTAGTCATATCAGAATGGTACACAAAAATAAATTCAATTTATATGATGGTGTTGGAATGAGTGGGAAGTGTCCCATGACCTCTACAAGTATAGAGAGGCCATCATGTTGGATCTAGCTCATGGGGTGATGCCAACATGAGAGACAGATCCACCAGGGTCACAACTGCTATCTTGGGTGACGCTGCCCCTCTCCTACCAACTACCATGTTCTCCACATCATCATTTAGCTCAACAAAAAATAGAAAATATCTACCATTTTTTGGGATCCATCCAAGAAATTTTTACTACCACTATGCCACCATCGAGTGTAACCATGCCACCTTCCACAAGAATTGGAGGGCTCTAGTACTGTTCATCCTCATGCTGGTGCGACCTCATATGAGGAATCTATAAATCTTTTCAATCTATCACAACAACAGAGCCATCCTAATATATAGAAGGTGTGCCTAAACCAATAGGGAATTTATCAGCTCATCCTCATCAACATCAATGACCCTACCTTCTCATACTCTAGTAAAATCCATACCTCATTATCATCCCAAGATAATTTTAGAATAGAAACATCATGTGTTCAACAGGCTGAGTAAAGGTCCCCAAACACCATTTATACGATTGGATAATTAAGGGAAAACATAGTTCCCCATCATCTGGGAATCTGGGAGTAGATTTAGGAGCTCTCCAACCACACACAATTGATTAAGACTCTCCAGGTCAGCACTCCCACTTTCAAAATTATAGTTTTAGAGTTTGTAGATAAATTCGAGTTCGATGGACAGAACTGCTACTAGATGCCTTGAGACATGATAAATCTAATGATATTTTAACTCGATGGAAGACCTTATAATATTATCATCACATATTCTGGAAGAGGGAGTATATTCTACCCCTATCTAGCTACCAAACACCTTGATTCTTCCATCACCCAACTCGTGCACTCCAACATCATTTCTTTTTTGGGGGGAACTTGCTGGGACTAACCACATGTATACCAACACATCCCATAAGATCACTCTCATCATTTTCCCCACACAATGTTTCGTCCATCGTGCTTTAGCGCGATTGTTTTACATCATAATGAGGACATGGGAGTTATGTCTAGATTTGACGTGGATCTCTACATGTTAATTGTAAGTCATGACCTCCCTGTCTTTTTCTAATTTATCACAACTAATTTTCAATATATTCCCCATAGCCATTGGGGAAACTAGAAAAATAGTTTTTATGCCAACTAATTTTCACAATGCCTGGTGGTTTTGAGTCATATATCCTTCATCATCTATTATGTTCTCCCCAACACATGGACTATGTCAGGAATATACACATGAATGAGGCCAATCATTGGATAGATTTATTTAGGCTTATGACGTACACTGTAGCCCTAGATTGTGTTAGAGACGACACACCATCCCCTGATGGTGTTGCTGATCCAGTACCACTCCTCCCCCATGATGCATCCATCCTCCAGCTGTGGATATTAATTCTACCCCTTTTATATTCATCAACTATATCAACCTATTATTTCACATCCATAGCCCCAAATCCACCCGCACCCTCGGATGATATCATCATATCACTCCACCTACCAATCATAAATCACCCCCTTGTTACCATTGATAGTTTTGAGGATCTCACATAGCACCCCCAAGATGCCATGGCAATGAAACTTGGGAAGATAGAGGTTATAAAAGGAATAATACCCTAGTACAAGGGAATTACAATTTAACCAGCACATGGTCTTCATTTGGATCTGAATGCCTTCATCAACATAAACACCATTTATAGATCTAGTAACAGATTCACTTCTCATCTTCACAACTGGAGCAGAATATAATTTTACTGCTTCCTACAAGGATGTTCTAGTATTTCCTACCACACGGATCATTGACCATGTTCCTAAGGATTCCACTATTACTTCCTCTATTCTTCCAAATATAACTATTATAGATGATACCTTTTCCGAGTCCACACAGTGGATATTTATTCATAGTTATTTCATTATATTTATAAATTTTTTCATCTATACTGGTTATGTAATGCTTTTTATGTCCACATACTTATTTTCCCATTTCATTGATAGTCACATGCAATCTAGATGAATACAATATCATTATTTTAAACTTCTTCCCATATTTTTGATCTATCCACAAATGGAGTGTTAATTTTGAGGTTATCTAAAAAAAATTTTATATCATACTTCATTCACTACTATCCCTTTCCCTATCCCAATTCTATTTTACCACATCCTCTTCTCTTCATTAATGCTTCTCATGGAGGACCATGTTCTATATTCAGTTAGTGGGAGTGTCTCTTGAATATGTTATTCATTTCCCTAATGATGCTCTATTAGAAGTCATTAATAAATGACATATTTTACAAAGTTTAATTTCGTTGATAAATTGTAATTTTATATAATAAATACACATATGTGAATTTTAAAATACACATGATTATTTCAATTTTAATTTATTTTATAATGATTTGTAATATAGGTTAATTTTTCATTTAAATTGGTTGGAATTTTGCATTTATTAGACTCCACTGTTTTATTCATTTCATGACCATACTGACATATTTTTATCCTCATTAATGGTAGTTATTCTGATTCCATTTACATATTCAATCTTACAACCTATTTCATTAGATATTCTTGGGATGTCCAAGACTACTATAACTTGTGAATATTTCTTTTCAAAACATGTTGATTTTAAATCACATTAAATTGAATGAGGAATTTTAGTGATATTTTCAACCCCTTTGAACATGGATCCATCCCTATAGCTATCCATTGTGAAACCCACATAAACTATGAACTCCTTTGATATGAATCATCCTAACAAGTCTATTTATCCTTCCTGTCCTAATTACTTAATATTATTTCATGATTATTCATTTGATATTTAACAAGATATTTTTTCTATTTATGGTATATTTTTCTAATCCATTGTGAAATTACATTTGGGGGAGAGTGACTCTTTCTCTTTGATAAGAAGGGTACCAAATATAATTTTCATTTTTCTCCTACATGTGTCGCTTTATAAAAAATGATGAAAAATTAAAAAGTTTTCAACATTTATTCATTAAACATATTGAATATTTTTGAACCGAAGTTGGGAAGAGAATATCGGGGTGATGGTGACCTTTTAGAGATCTTGTTGGTGATTTATTTTCAATGAGATTTTTTATTAAATATTATGCATTGATATTTAATAATTAATATACCTTTTTCAAGTCTCTGAGATTATTTTTCACATCATTACTTGCCTAACATTATCCTCATTATCATTTGAACCTTATAGAAATACCAAATTATATTTGTGATTTGAGTTCTAATTGAGGAAGGACAATTATTCAGATCCTAATATTAGAGTGCATATAAATTAGATTGGGAATGTCTATGATTAAATTATCATGAGTGATGAGTTTCCATTTTATAGTGAGGTAAATCTTCATGTGGAATGTATATTTATGAATAGTTGTAAAATTTATGTAATGGTGGTAGAAATTGGTGATTTTAATTATAAAATATGCATGATTAGAACAAATTTGGAAGAAAAATATGTTTTTTTCATGTTAAAAACCACTTCTATGAATATAATACATATAATTATTTTTAATTTAATGCTTAAATTTTTAGAATTTTGATTATATTTATTAGATGTTGATATTATTCTTGAGGGAAATTAAATGACTATGTGTGGGGGAGTTTGATGTGCTAGATTTTTGTATACCTTTCCATACATTTTATTATGTTTAAAAACATTTATTTCACAAGATACATGTTTTTTGGGATAAAATTTATTATTAAAGAGTTATTAATGATTATAGTAGATTCTAGAAAAATTCAGAAATCTAGAATGATAAGAATGAAAATAATTATATACAAAATATGTACATTATAAATAAAATTCGTGTACATTTTCACAAAAAAATGGGTCTTCCAGCATTAGTACATACCCATGAAATAGACTAGAGAAAAAACTCTCTATATGATCTTTATAAACATCATGTATGAACATCTAAAATTATGTGGTGGGTGAAACTGATTGAACACCTACCCATTGAATAATTCTAAAAATTACATCAATTATGAACAGCTCCTAAATCAATAATAAATGAGATATCATAGTCAATCGATCAGTGAAGACCCATATATCATCTTTCCTGTGGGGTGTCCTTAATATACTAGTCAACATGTCCATATTTACATCATCCTATTTCACCTTAGGTAAGATAAATATCTATAAAAGAAATGTGGTACATTTTTTCTTTTCCATTACTTGTGTAACACTCCCAAGATTTCATAGAATGATACTTATTCAATGAAATTCAATAATTTGAGCTACACGCAACACCGAGTTCGAGCGCACTATGTCTTTCTAAACTATTTGTTCAAAACTGTGTATGAATAGTATTATCTGCATTTTCAATTTTTTATATTCCATATAAATTTCATAATCCATACTATTTGTTTCTTAGACATAATATTGGAACAAATTTATTTTTTCAGATAAAGAAATTATTTTTCAGAAAATGCAATTTTATCAACTTTAATGGTGAACCGTTATTAAATAAAATATTTAACACTTTTATAAATTTATTTTGAAAAAATAAACTTATTATTTAGAATCAAGACATAAAAATTTAGTTTTTATAAATTTTTGGTATTTTTCTGATAACATCATATTTGGGTGAATAATTAAAAATACTACATTTTACTTGAAAAAAACTTTTTTAATCAATATAACTTTTTATGTTAAAATATAAATTTGAATGGTTTGGAAGTATAAATAGATTTTATTATTATCATTTAATTCAATTATATCAATATAAGTAATTTTACATTTAAATTTGACATAAACACATGTCAATTTTTTGATAGTTTTTACTTTTTTAAAAACCCACTTTTTGGTTCTGATTACATGAATTAATTTTAAATTAATAAATTAATATTATACGTTTTTAATTTGGTAATATAGTATTTATTTTTGAATTCAAAATATCAAAATTAACATTGGGATAATTTTTGGTATTTTTCTAAAAACATTCATTTTTTGATGAATAGTGAAAAACACTACGTTATTATTTAAAACTGACTTTTTATTTAAATAATTATTTTTTTATTAAAAATTTATTTTAAGTCCAAACATATATATAATACCTATATAAGCTCAATTTAATTCATTGGAATCATTTTATTATAAAATTATATCTATAAAATTTTATTGAACTTTTTAACGGTTTTTTACCCACCTTCTAAGAGCCTTTACATATTTTCATAAAACCTAATTTTACCACTTCTGTGTGTTGAATTCCAAAAATCCAAGAGAAATGATACCCATTAGTTCATAAAATTTGGTTCAATAAGATGAAAATAATTTTTTTATGAATAGTTACTGTTGACTTATTTAGCACGGTTAAAAGTAAATAGGGTAATTAAGGGTAAAAATGATATTATAATACCCTAACACGTGTCCTAATTCTATTATATAAATTTAATTTGACCAAAAAAACCTTAGGAATTAAATATTATCCCAATTGATCCACATGGATTAGATTAGTACATTTATTATTATTTTATTTATAGAAGAGTTGAAAGTGTATAATTCAAAGTATAATAAATAGACCATTTTTAATAGAGGGTTACACATAATATAAATTTGACTATAAATATTTATTAGAAAGATAAAAAGATGTAATACATAATGGTATTTTATTTGTAATTTTTAGACATTAAATAATTTAATTTATTTATGAAACAATGATGATGTAGTAATAACCTTATTAGTGGAATATTGCAATAATTGATATTATAAATATCCAAATAAATGTAAATTTATACTTAAAATGAATTACAATAATTTTATATTATTGGTTGATATAATATTCCTAAAAATATGAGGTTCATCCAAATGGACTAAATAATATTATATATTTTGTTAATGAACTACTTTAGGTACACCTGGAAGTTTCAAGTAAGTTTATTAACCAGATAGTATAAGAATACAAGAAGACATGATAAATGTTAAAATATTTAATGATGATTTAAAAAAGTGATAAGGTTAAAATGGTAACCTAAACATGTGAAAAACATATTGGATGAGAGGATATAGACACATAAACACCTAAGGCTTTAAATAAATTCATTTGGATCCATTATAAAACGAATATGATTGTATAATATATTAGTATTTTAATCATTTCATAAAGTGACCCTCACCCCTCTTATAAAAAGAAACATCCTCTTCACCAAAAATCACACATCTAAATCCATTTGACTCAGCTAAACCCTGCCCAAATATCCAATAAACATCCCTCACATCAACCTAGAGTCCTTACATAGATCAGAAAGTCAACCTATAGAGCTCTTTTGATCAACTCAAAAGGAAACACCCGGAAAAGATGTATTAATTACACCACCCTCTTTGAATTTTTTTTTCTTACACATCCCCTTTCATTGTTGTTTCCTTAAAAAAAATAACTCCAATACCTACTACATAATGTGATGTTATTATAAATATTATACCACCATATTCATTATTATTTCAATAATATATATAACAAAGTCACCACATATGTGTACGTACAGCTTAACGTCTTCACGCCGTGGTGTAGTTTGTTATTAAAACACTTCATTATTTGGATGGGTATAGTAATGAGTATAACTAATGTAAATATTATGTATAACATGTTAATTATTCTCTATATATGATATACCATCCAATTACATACGATATCACCATAAATATATTTATATTGTCGCTCGTGCGTACGTACATATTACATTCTCCATGATTGAGATCATATTCATTCCCCATCGTAATCATTCAAGAATATTTTTCATTTTATGATTAAAAATAAATTTTAAGAACATAATATAATTCTAGATATGAATCAAATACATCCTATACAAAATAAACATGGCTTATGTAACCTATTATATAAAGAAAAACGAATCAGTTAACACCCGAAACGATGACACAACTAAAATATTATTAACAAAGCAATATTGGAAGTTCATATATGATATAATATTTTTGTATATGAATCTTCTATAATTTAATAACAATGGTTTAACTATTATACAAGAGATTAACGTACCCTTGACCATGGAAAAGTATAAGTCAGGGGTTAATTTTACAATCTCATTATTATCTATGGTTGTTTTTACGTAAGTATCTACTAGGACAACTTTATTATCCTTGCCCATGTTTCATAAATGAGTTTTCAAAGGGATTACTTTTAACAGAAATTATTAATAAAACATTATTTTAAATTTTATAGAGATTTATTCTTCAAAACCATTCGTATTAATGTCCTTGATTTCCAAATGGTTTTAAGGATTTATTTATATGGAAATGAATGTTTTAAATGATAATTCCTATCAAAAGTTTCAAAGTGGAATGGGACACTTTGATGAAAAAATATATTTTAAAGGAATTCCTTTATAAATTATGTGACATTTAAATGATTTCATGAAAAAGGTTATTTTCTCTCAAATACTTTTACTTTTAATTTTAAACTATGTCAATAACTTTTATGGGAATTTATTCTTGATCAAGGTTGATTTATTATGATACAAATCTTTCATATTGTATTGATGGTTTTGTGATATGTTTGACTGTGGATGTTTTATTTTTACACCATTAATGGTTTACAGATAATGTATTGACATTTCATTTTCTAGTATTAATACAAAGGTTTATGTAATTTTTAAGCCTTTTTATATGTGGAATTCATTGGACATAGTAAGTGACGGGTAGAGCCTGTTATATCTCATTGATGCATCGGTAGGTCTCAATAGACAAACTAGTGTCTTGGCACAAGGCCATGATAAAATATTATTTGCAGTATTGGCCTAAGGCTTTGACTATGTGGTTATGATGTCAAGAATTATGCATTCCCACACTATAAAATTGGCTATGTTTATTTCATGTTATTATTAAACTAGTTGAATAACCACGTGAATAAGTAAATGGCATTATTTCATTTATCATTACCATATTATGCAGATGTTTAAATTTAAAATGAATTTGTTTTAGTTTTATAAATTTCCTTAAATGTTTATACATATTTATGAATGTTTCTACAATATTTTTATCCTTAATGATAATCTGAGATCACTGATTTCTTATGTTTTATTTTCTAAGGATTCCAAGACGTGTATTATGATTGATAAGATGGGTTATGATTGGGGATTAATGGCGTTCTCAAAGGATCATTTATGTTCTATTTTGTATTCTAATGTGTAATGTAATGCTAATGTGTGTAATCTATTTTACAGGACATCTAAATTGATTGGTCTTTTAGGAATTCATTCTTTGTTATAATGCCAATGTATTAAAATAATGCATGACTCTGGGATTCTAGGATCGGGGCGTTATGGTTGGTATCAGAGAAATTTTAGCAACAACCTTGGAAATGGATTTATATAAACTGTAATTAGAGATCATTATCCTAAGATATACTTTGGTGATTTGTATAGAATAACTTCCTAGAATTTTGGTAATGTAGATATTTTTTTTATTTTCTAAAAAATACATCCATTTCTGGATATGAGTAGGTAGAGGAGGCTCTAGCACAGATATATCTAGGTGTGAGAATTCTGAAAAGGAGTTTCGGGCTTGGCCTGGGGTATCATGGGACACGACAACAGGCCTTTCTACTCTCTTGGTCACGACACTCCAAGGGGATATGCTTATGATGAATCACATGTTCAATACCAGCCATTTAGTAGGATTTAGGAGAAAATAATTTCTCAAAGAAAACATTTTATAATTATAGATTATTTGCATAATCTTTTCAATTTAGGTTAGGTATTTTACTATTTTGGAATTATGAATTTTGATTCATAAACTAACCTAGTGTATTCCATTGTTTATAAATGGTGCCTAGTACATGGAATGAGAATTCCAGCAATACGCATGATCAAATGATTAAGAAAGATCATGTTTTCAAGGTATACAGCCGTCATTTAAAAGGGTAATAGTCTCACATGTATTATCATCATATGAATAAATAGTATCATCAATTAATAAAATAAGAAAATAATTCTATGAGTCTTATGGATTTGAAGGGATGTATGATAAGAAAGGTATGGAAGAGAGAAAAGTGGATAATGGGAAGATGGGAAAGTTGGATTTTCCCAAATGTGATAACTCTGGAAAAATCACCTAGGTAAATGCTTGAAGGGAATTATAGTTTTTAATATGTGTGGAGAAAATGGACACCATGTGCGTGATATCGAGAGTACGAAAAAGGTTTCAAATGTACAATGCTTCAACTGCAATGATTTGGGACACTACGTGAATCAATGTCCAAATCATCAGAGTATACCCCAAATACTGATATTGGATAATAATATAGTTATTATACTATCGAAGATGAAGAGGAATTATTATATTTATTATGTTGTTAATGAATTTTTTTCATTTGAGTATTGTATTAATAATGTACATGTTATTAGAATTATCATTTATATAAGGATTGTACTATAGTACTATTTAATTAAGTACTTGATATTGTGTGGAACTAAGAAAAGTGACTCAATTACATGTTATTTATTTGAGAAATATATGGTTTAGAGAATGATAATCATAATATGTTTCTGATACTAAGGAAATTATTTTGGGATAATATATGATTGATTTGGATAAATTATATTATGCATTCTTTACAACCATGAAGCTGATTAATGATTTGTATAATCCATCATTGTTGGAGTTTACAAAAATATTGGATAGAAGGACTATATCTATTATTATATAATGAATAAAGGATCATGAATGTAATAAATAAGGTTTTATTGTAATTTAGGGTGTTAAATTGTTTTTAAAAAATATATGATGAAGGTACTCACATGTTATTACGTGGAAAAATGGATCTTCAATGTGTTTACCTTCCTTGAAAATTTTGGACTGTGAGTTTGGACCGAAGTATTTTGGATAAGTCTAATGGTTGGAATTTATTAATATTGAAATTGTATACTATTGTTAATGTTAAAAAATTTATTGAGATTATTTTTTAATTTTCATAAAAAGGGAAAATCGGAGGTCGGACGACAACCTGTCACGTCCAGCAAGGTCATGAGACTTGAACCCTCAACCAAAGGGCAACAAGGGTAAATCACCTACCACTAACATACAATATGTCCTCGTTTTTATGTTCTAGTTTTTTTAATAGTATGAAAAATGAATAATAAAATCATAATTTTTGGAACCCTATACGATTACGAAAAATAGAATATTTTTGAATTCTATTATCTTTTGATGTGAAAGATGAGTTCGTGGAAGGAATTAGATGATGGTTGGAACTATATTTGTCAAGTATATGTTTTTTTCACTTATTATATGAATAAATTTATTCATATGAAATTGGGATGAGATATTAATTAAAAATGATTTATCCAAATACCTTATGTTTTGTTGAAAAAACGATATTTTAAATCATTATAGATTTATGGCTATGAGGCCCCCAATTTTACAATTTTTTGTGATTGATGTCCTCAATCACATCCTATAAATATATAAGTTTTTCCTATAATTATGTGTCTTTAATTTCTACCAATGTTCTCCAAATTAAGATCATAATTTTGTGGTGATTTTTTCATTTCCCTTTCCCTCTTAATATGATTAAATTTTATTAACCCAATTTCTGATGTGGGGTTTTAACAAAGGAATTTTACTATTTTTAACCATTTATTTTTGAAGAACAATATCAAATGGACAGGAGAAAATTTATTGAGTTAAAGGATAATTTAACACCCCATGATTTTATAGTATTTTATTTCTTCAAAGTAACACAATAACTTGTGGTACACGCAACACAGAGTTCATGCACACCACAACATACCAAAATAGCTGTTCAAAAGCGGTTATAAATATTATTTTCTGCATTTGAAATTTAATAAATTCCATATAACTTTTAACATCAATATTATTTGTTTCTTAGACATAATATAATAACAAATTCATTTTTTCAGTTAGAGGAAGTATTTTCAGAAAATGAAATTTTACCACCTTTTAATGGAGATTCCTTTTTAAATCCAATATTTGACACTTTCATTAATTCAATTTGAAAAAATTAACATTTTCTTTAGAATCAGGAAATAATAATTAAGTTTCGATAAAATTTTGGTGTTATTCTGATAACTTTCATTTTTGGGTGACTATTGAAAAATACTAAATTTTATTTGGAAAAAACATTTTAAATCAAAATAATTTATAGTGTTAAATTATATATTTGAATGGTTTGTAAGTATAACTAGATTATATTCTTATCATCAAATACAATTAAGTTCATTATTATTAATTTCACATTTAAATTTGACATAAACACCTGACAATCTTTTTATAGTTATTACATTTTAAAAACCAACATTACGGTTTTGACAATAGGAATAAATTTTAAAATAATAAATGCAACTTCTATATTCTGAATTTGGTAAAATAGAATTAATTTTGAATTCAAAATATCAAAAATAACTTAGGGTGTATTTTTTATATTTTTCTAAAAACATTCAATTTTTGATGAATAGTAAAAAGCACTGAATTTTTATTTAAACCATATTTTATATATAAATAGTTATTTATTTAATTTAAATTTATTTTAAGTCTAAACAGATATATAATACCTAAATGAGATCAATGTAATTCATTGGAGTCATTTTAAAATAAAATTAGAGGTGTAAAATTTTATTGAACTTTTTAACTTTTTTACTCACCTTCTAAGAGCATTTTCATATTGGCATAAAACATAATTTTACAACTTTTGGGAGTGGAATTTAAAAATCCAAGAGGCACAGTTGAAATAATTATGTGAAATTTTCTTAAATAAGTTTATATTATTTTTTGATGAATAGTAACTGTAGACTTTTATTTACGACAGTTAAAAGTAAATAGCGTAATTAAGGATAAAAATGATATTATAATTACCCTAACACATGCCCTAATTCTATTAGATAAGTGTATTTTGACCAAAGAAAAATTTAAAAATAAAATATGATCCTCTGTGATCCACTTGGATTAGATGAGGACATTTATTTTTATTTTATTTAAAAAAGAGTTAAAAGTGTTAAATTTGATGTATAATAAATAAACCATTTTTTATATTGGGATAGAAAAAATATAAATTATACTATAAATATTTATTATAAAGTTTAAATAATTTCCTAAATTAAGGTATTTTATTTATAATTTTTATACATTAAATAAATTAATTAATTTATGACACCATGATGATGGAATAATTACCTTATTAATGAAATATTAAAATAATTGATTTTATAAATATCCATAAAATTTAAATTGAGACTTACTATGAATTCCACAAATTATATAGGTCTATATGATATTTTCGAGTTTATTATAATAATTTTTTCAAACTGATAAGGTTTTTATGACTTTCACAAAAACTAAATACCATATACTGTCAAAATTGACATAAATTAATTTTTAAAACAAATCCTATATTATTGGTTGATATAATATTCATAAAAATATATATATTATCCATAGGTATTAAATAATTTTATATATGTAACTAATGAACAACTTTATGTTCTCCTGGATGTTTTCAGTATGTTTGTTAACTATATTGTGTAATATAACAAGAAGACACGGTAAAAGTTAAACTATTTAACTTAGAGTGAAATCTAAATAATTTGGTTTAAATGGAAACCAAAACTTTTCCAAAACATATTAGTTAAGTGTTATTTGACTCATAACCACCTAATGAACAAAATAAATTCATTTGGAGACATTATAAACCGAATATGATTGTATAATAAATTAATATTTTAATAATTTATTTAAGTGACCCTCACCCCTCTTATAAAAATTCACATCCCCTTCTCTCAATATCACACCCCCAAATCCATTTGGCTAGGCCTCCCCCATCCCAAATAACCTCCTAACATTCCTCGAATCAACATATAGTCATTACATTGATCATAAATCCAACCTATGGAGCCCTTTTTATCAACTCAAAAAGAAACACCTAAAGTAGCGGTAATAATTTCACCACCCTCTTTTAAGATCTTTTCCTCTTCCACTTCCTTATGCATTGTTGTTTTCAAACCAAAATAATAAATCTAGTACATCATATATACTATGATGTTATAATATGTATGGTACCACCATATTCATTATTCTATCCATCCTATAAATGACAATGTCATCATACTTGTGTACGTACGGCTTACCGTCTCTACGTCATGGTGTAATTTGTAATTCAAATAATTCATTTTTTGGATGGGTATAATAATGAGTATAAATTATGTAAATAAAAAGTATAACATGTTGATTATTCTGTACATATGATATACCATCCAATTACATATTATTTCACCACGAATACAATAATATTTTCGCTAATGCATACGTACGGATTACCATCTCCAAGAACACGATGAGATTCATTCCACATCGTAATCATTCATGAATAATTTTCACATTATGATTAAGAATATTTTTTAATAACGTAATATCATTCTGGATATGAATCAAATACAACCTTTCCATAAAAAATATGGCTTATGTAATCAAGAATATAATGGAAAACGAATCATTTAACACCTGAAATAATGATACTACTAAAATATTTTTAATAACGCAATTTAAGAGGATCATATATGATATCATATTTATGATTATGAATTTTAATAATTTAATAAAAATTATTAAACTATTATATAGGAGGTTAATGTACCATTGACCAAGGAAAAGTACAATGTAAGGGTTAATATCACAGTCTTGTTATTATCCGAGGTTGTTTTTATGTAAGTATCTACTGGGAAATTTTTATTATCCATGCTCATGTTTCATAAAATAGTTTTCAAATAGATTCTTTTTATGGGGATTTTTTTACAAAAAAATCATTTTAAATGCTTTATCGATTTATTGTTCTTAACATTTCTTGTAAATTTCCTTGTATTCACAATGGATTTATAGATTTATTCATATGCAGATGATTGTCTTAAAATGTTAATTCCTTTAAAATTTTTAAAAGTGGTATTGGATACTTTGATTCAAAAATATTTTTTAAATAAATTCCTTTATAAATAATGTTACTTTTATATGACTTCAGAAATAAGGTATATTTCTCTCAAATATTATTACTTATCATTTTCAACTATGTCATCCTATCTTATGAGATATTATTCTTGATAGAGGTCTATTTATTATGATACAAATAATCCATATTGTATTAAAGGTTTTCTGATTTGTTTGACTATAGATGTGTTATTTGTATACCATTCATGGTTTATGTATAAAGTATTGACAATTCGTATGCTATTTTTAATATGAATGATTATGTTATGTTTATACCTTTTCATACGAGGAATGAATTGGACTTAATAATTGACTGGTGGTACCCGATATATCTCCATGATGAATCGGTAAATCTCATGAGAAAAACTAGTGTCTTAGCACATGGCCTTGTCAAGATATTGTTTGTAGTCTTGGAACAAGGCTTTGACTATGTGGTTATGATGTCTAGCATTATTCATTCCATCATTATAAAATTGGATAAAAATATTTCATGTTATTATTCAACTAGTAGAATATCCACGTGAATAAGTAGATGACATTATTTGACTTATCAATGCCATATTATTCTAAAGAATAATTTTAAAACTCTTTTGTTTTAGTTTTATACATTTCCTTAAAAATTTATGTTTATTTATGAATGTTTCCACTATATTTTTATCCTTAATGATCATCTAAGCTCACCCCTTTCTTATGTTTTATTTTCCCATGATTCCCAAAAGTGTATTGTGATTAATAAGAGGGATTAATCTAGGAGATTAATGGAATTCTCAAAGAATCATTTATGTTGTGTCTTATTTTTTAATGTGTAATGTAACATTCAAGTATTTAACCTATTTTCCAAGACTTCTAAACTGATCATTATTTCGGGACATGATTCCATGTAATAATGCCAATGTATTAAAATAATGTACCAACTTTGGGATTCTGGGGTCGGTGCATTACAACTTGATAATACGTAGAGCACCATATGACAATTTATGTTATCCCCTTATTCTTCCATGGCCATCTGTATTTCCATTGAACATCACAGTACATCTTATCCATTCCAAGGAGGATACCCTAATTTTAATCATGAAATTCCCTCAGTAATTAGTCATTTATACCTATTTGAACCATGACACAACCATGAATGTGAATAATATCATCCACATCGATGGTCCATTATGGTTTTATCATTCCACTATATATGTTGTCTCTAAGGGATACAAAAATAAGGTACAATAATTTTCAACTATTTATCTTATTGATAAAATCTATAATGGATTAATATTTAATATTGTATCAACCCAGATGATATTGGAAATATAGACGCATATATGAAAAATGATCCATCTTCTTTTGCTCAATGTCTGGTTCTGAAAATACATGAGTCCATATCATCCTAATAAAATAATTAAAATTATTTTTTTATATACCAGGGTTATACTATAGCTCAAATTTTTAATGTTATTAGTACTCAACAAAATTTAAAAATCAAAGTCATTAATTACACTGCATGGAAATATATTTCAGTCTTTTTTATCATTATATACCCTTATCCTACAACATTTCAAATATGGTTCCCACATTTCAATGTGTGAATAATATCATGAAATTACATATAATTTTTCAGATGATCAATCTCATTAAACCTATTAATCCAAGATCCATAAGAAATTTTGAGACCATATGTCATCAATACATCTCCGACCATGACCCTAAGTTCCTCAAAATATAATGTATATTCCATTACTGGATCTAGTAAAATCAAAATCCATTACGTTTTCATACATTATATAATATTCCCATCGGCATTATCCTATTTATCATACCACAATATTATCACTTCATCTTGGTTAGAATTGTCATCGGTGATACAGAGCAAGATAATTCTTGAATAAACCTTTGGGATTATCCATCCAAGCCTAGAAATCTATGAATATCCAAAACAATCATTAGATGATCCCATGAAACTACATCACTAACCATATAAGTGCACTCTATCTATCCTTCTATACATATCACAAGACCAAGGAAGTGTACATCAATTATCTGGAAGTGACATTTTGATATATTACCATATAACTGGTGCTTGGTTTAAGGTTTTTGAAATAACACTGAGTTGTTGTGCAAGCTCCTCCTCTAACATAGATTACATATTGATAAAAACAATATCTATATAGTTATAAAAACTATTGGGAAACATGGTTTATAATGGAGATAAAGAATTTAGGAAACTTCGTGATGTCATAATACATGAACAAATACACATACTAGTGGTACATTCTAAAAAGTAAGTAGTTGGTATATCTAAATTCCCTATTGATAAATGGTTATTATAGTATATCTGGTCAATTTTGAAAACCCAAACGATCTTATAAATTGTTAAAATAGATTCTTAATACATGGATTTATGTATCTATTTTTTATCTTTACATGGATTATCCATTGATAATCTACAAACAATTTTAACGATTCATTATTCATTCTATCAAATAGTACATAAAAATCATTGGGTAAGGTGATTTTATAGATATGTCAAATGGATTAAAAGTATTACAACATATATTTTAATTCATGATGTTTTTTAGATGCTGTTGTTATAGAGAAATAAATTTTATCTCCATCCCATAACATAGAATCAAGGATTGACTCATCCACAGTTTCAGGTGAAAATCCCAAGATATATTCACATCGAACATTTCAAAACTAGTAAAAACATGGATGTTACACATATTATATCACTTTATTATCATCTAATAATTTCCTAGAATCATGGACCATAATTTCAACCAATTGTTTATATTAACGTGTTAAACGTCCAACCTATAAAAACCACTATTCTATATGAATTTGGGTACTAAATTTTGGTGGAATGAATGATATACAACGGGGGTAGAAGATTAAATGAACTTGATGCAATACAAAAAAATCATATATTCATATTAGTACTATTAATTTCATGCTCATTTAAGTCAAAAATAAATCAATAACCACAGACCCCTAAAGTATATTTCACCATGAAATGAATGCCCTCTAACCAATTCCCTAATGGTTTACCTATTTTTTTCAACACAAAAAGGTACTCAAAAATGGGGTCTTCAATCCCAATTAATTGAAAAACTATAAAATAATAAGAGTCACATACAACAAATAATATAAATCCCAATGTATAAGTAACTAGAGTGATAAATTGAACCATTTAATGTGCGCCATCCCATTTTCTGGAAGTAGAATAAATGAAACTAAGTTGGTATATTCATGGGCCCTAAGACCTAGAATGTCCCTGAAGACTATATCACTCAATGTGAGCCACATCCCTACCCTTGGGGAACCACATCCACCACGTTGAAAAATAAAATATTTAATGCTCAAACTTCTTTTTTATTATGGCATGGCTGATACCATCTAATAATTTTCTAACTCTGTCGGAATCTCATTAATTGGAAACGAAGAAGGGTAAATATATAGCGCCTATATGATCTCTATATTTATAAAATAATAAAACTCTCTTAGGGTTTTATCATACTAAGGTTTCTTATTTCCTTACATTCAAAAACAATAAAATTTCATTGACACAGTACCCTCGAATCACTTCCTATTAATTTCCGTATAGAAATTATTATTTTAGAAAATCTTACCAATAGATGATTCACTAACATTTCATATGGATGTTACTCTCTACACACCACTGAGGGTCTCCTTCAATATTTTATTAGATAAAAAAGTCTCATTCACCACCTCATAAGTATTCCTCATGTGAAATACATTCACATGTGTCATATTTTCAACCTAATAAAATCATCAATGTTATACTCACTAATTAACTCCTCCCTTGCTTACATAGGAGAAAAAAATGTAAAACTGTTAATCGATTGATATAATAAATCATCAACATTCTCCCATACATAATGTTCATTAAATCCATAACCTTGTAAAACATTATTTCCTTTGGAATGAAATAATCAATGAACCTCATATGGAAGTCCTTCTAGGTCCTGACCACCTGTTATTATAACTAGACTAAAATATCACACTATCACATTTCATTCCTTCAAAGTATATAAACCTCAAGATATAATATCATATCTGGAATAGCTTATATATTTAAAAAAATGATCATCATTGATTCCACAATAAAGTATTTTTCCTGGGGACCACCTTCACCTGGTGGAGGTCATATAGCAACCAATGACGTTAGAGATGTATTCTTCCCTAGAAATTAATTTCATTAATAGAATTCTCCACACATAACACATAATCCTAACACATCAAAAGATTTTTAATTAATATTTATATTATCCAATGTATCATGAACATTGAATATGTAGGTCAAAAATGTTATAAACAACATATGAAATACCAATACCTTTTAATATTATTTAATCAATTCGAAAAAATTATCTAATATATTTTTTCCATTTCTTTTTAAATTAAATTTTTTAATTTTATATAGATATGTCTAGTTTTAATTTTACAAACAAATTTTTTTACTATAAGATTAATTTTCTTTAAAAATATTGGCTTCAAAATATATTAGGATTTATTAATGTACTATTTTTAAATATTTTCCATTCAATTTAAAAAAATTAAATTCTCTTTCGTACTTATCATAACAATATTAAATTATTATTAATTATTTATATTTTTCTAAAAATATCTATTTTAAGGTTAATAGTTAAAAATAGTTTTTAAAAGTAAAATAAATTTTTCACCATTATTAGTTTATAAGTATAATTTATTATTTCATGAAACCATTATTGAAGAAAAAATATTCAGTTTAAAAGTTTATTTTTTTTAATAACGTATGATTCTATTTTCAAACCCACATTTGACATTTTATAACTAATGTAACATTATTCAAGAAATTTAATTTAATTCAATATTTCTTTGGTATATTAAAATTTATTTTTACCACTCTAAAATAAATAATAAAACTAACACAAAAATATATTTCAGTATCATTAGATTAAATGTATTTAATATAAACCATCTAATTTTTACACATAATGTATATATTACATATTTTCAAATTAATTTTTTTTGGTAAACAATGAAGGGGGGAAAGGGGATTAGCCAAGAGAGAATGAATCAAAATTTATTTAGAATAACCTAAGAATTACTGGATGGGGGCGTTATCAACCATTCCCGTAACCTCTCCATTATTTTACAATTTTGGAGAAGATTTAATTATAGTAATTCCCCATTATTAAAAGGATGTTGGAATTTACAACAATTACTAAACATTTAAATTATTAAAGGGAAACCTCTCTCCTCATATCCCCTTAGACCACTTCCAAATTGGTTCGAAGAAAAACTCTACCATAACCCATCTACTAGATTTCTAGACATCATAAAATATCTCATTTCTTTACAAAAAAACTACCCTCAATGGATTAAACACCTTTTTTATGAGAAATCCAAGAAAATATGTATAAATTCAAATTAATACATTCTAAATTGTATTCGATTTTTTTTCCTTTTTATTCAAAAAATTCAGCTAAACCATATTATAATTACCTCATCCCTTTCATTCATAAACTTTTACTTCCTTCCAATGATGTTAAAATCATTAACCGCCTTTGTTTCTCTATATTATAAAATTTTATTGATTCATAGTTATGTGTAGACAAATGACTTAAATATGAATGATTTTTCATTTAACTTTGCTGCATTACATGGTTTATCAAAAAAATCATTCAATAAATATTAATGACACAAATATAATAATTATTTTTTGAAAATGATGAACTATTTTAATTATTTATTTTTCCCTTCTGAAAATGAAATCATTATCCATGTGTGCCTTAATGCCACCTTCTCCATGGAACAATGCATTCCATTTTTCACTATTGTATTCAAGGATTGTTTTAGGTATATTTTTGGTATATAATATATATGTTTTCTTATGGATGACATGAAAAATATTAATTATTATCGGGAAATCCATTTATATAAATTAATAACATGAAACTAGTTCAAAACCGCTTTTACTGTCATGAAATGTGACTAAAACTATCATGTGATGAAATTATAGCATTATTGGACATCATAGTACATATATTCTAGTGAATTTTCAGTTTATGGAAGTGATTAGAGTTGGAGAAGATGTAATTTTATTATCAATTCGATAAACCTTGTTAAAAATAGTTAATATGATCAATAACCAATATTGAAATTAGGTTATAAAAATCTAATACATGTAGATAATTATTATTTATTAAGAGATTTTTCATGAACCATCCCCTGGGGCCCATGTTGTGACTACCCTAATCCCACCTCCGAAAATCATGTGACTTGTGACTAGTACTTAAGGAATTATTCCATGAGTGGGAGGCATTTGGCCGAGGACCTGTATGCACACACACACAAAACCATGTCCCAAAAAACTAGAAAGGAAAACATGCATGCCAATATAGAACCACTGATTAAATGTACAACCATTATGTCGAATGGACCAAAATAAAAACCCAATAATTGAAAAACTAAAAACATGAAAGTACAAAAGATATCTTAAAAGTTGTCGGCATGAGAACCCCACCTGAGGGTTAGGAAAGCAGTGGCTGCCCAAAGCTGTAGAAGTACGTCCTTCCAGACAAATCTCAATGGGTACCAACTAGTCCCTGTCCACCATGTTCTATCTTGATGTTCCTGTTGTCTTCACTAGACACGACACTTGTAGTGGAGCCCATATAGGGGTGAGGAACACAAAACTCAATAGGGATCCCAAAACAAAAGGGAACAACAATGTAATGTATACAACAGGTACTGTCAACTCACACATGTATAATCTAATTTATGGAAATCAATACTATCATTCATAACATTTATCACCTTGGAAATCTGAGGTACTCATTTCTAATGAGTATCCTTGGTCATCTGGGTAACACAGAGCATCACCCCTCCATGGGTTTTCCGGTTCACACAGAGTCGCAACCCACTTAGGCCATCATAGCTGGTCCACATAGGGACTCTTATAGTTGGTCCACACAAGAAAAACTATAGCTATTTCACATAGGGTCTATACTATATTTTTCACATAGAGTCTCTTGTAGATTGTAAAAACTGTATGCCTAGTATCTATTCATGTACGATAACTTAGACCAGCTCTTCAGTAGTCTTCTAGTCTAAGACAACCACCAAATTCCCGTATGCGGTGCTTTTGATTCTGAGAGTATCCAATACTCAAGCCATTGGTTGTATATCAAAATCTATTAAAGTATATTTTGAAAATTAAAAAATATCGTTCTCATCGTGAGGGTTCCAAGACCGCAAAAGTTTCATCAATCGGGCATATAGTATGAGAGTTATGAATGTTTTTTTGAAAAGGGGCTGGTCGTGTCTGGGTCAGAGTTTGAACGACCTGACCCGGGTCCGACCAAATCCCGATCCACCTTGACCGCTGGACAGACCAACTATTCTCCTAATAGGAGTACAAGAGGTATCTTTCTTATTCTACCATGACGCCAACTTAGGCCGACCACCCTCATCCCATATGTGGTCCCCATAGGACGGCGTGCTAGTGCACGTGGTCCCTATATGACCGTGTGCCAGTGCACGACGTGGCCTGCAGCCACAGGCCACTCCTCCGATGCTGTTGGGTTTCCACATCAACTTCCAATAGCTATCGGTTAATGTACCAGTGGCCCCTATTGTACCACCGCGGCCCCAGCCTCAACCTTTTAGTTCCTCCCCTGCCCGTGGCCATCGGTCGTAGGCTTTCGGGCAGTATCTTCCACGGACCACTGAGTCTTCTCCAGTGGTATTTATCTCAAACTTTCTACACTAGCAATCTTCTTGGTTCACCATCTTCCTTTCTACAGTCTTGAAGATTCCTTACTGCTGATTCAGAGGTGCAGACACGAAGATCACAAGAACTTCAGAAAAAAATACAATATGGGCCTTTTTCGTGTCATCTTTATTTGATTGCATTAGAGTTTTTAAAATATGGGAAAAGGAGATTAAGGTTCTATCCTCAAATAACCTCAATGAAATCATCAATAAAAATAAAAATCCAACATGAACAAATGACTCCAGATCAACCTATTCATGAGTTGGGACACATTTTGTGGTTATGAAATAATGAATGGGGAAAAAAATTATCAATCACAAGACACCATTCCTGGGAGGAGTTTGATCGCATGAATAATTCATCGATAAAGGAAATCCATCCGTGATGTTCCTTGATCTGTCACCGAGGTAGGGATCTTTTGAAGGGGATGTGGAGTGATCAAGTCATTGGTGATAATCACTCATCATTCATCAATGTAAATACTTCACTGATTCAGTGTGTTTCTCCCAACGTGTCAAATATTCACCCTCTAGATAAGACATTAAAGGAGGAAATGATTTTCCATTATCATTATGATACAATTTCTTTATGTTGTTTCATTTATGAAATAGAGTTTTAGTTTTTTAGTGTCAAAATGTCATTTTACCCCAATAATTTCTAAAGCTCAACAATTGAATAAAATAATCAAGTTTATTTTAATTTAATTTTTCTTAAAACATGTCCAAAACCTATCATTCACATTCGACCTATGTCAATCGATGTTATGATCTGCCTAAGTAAAACAATCCCTGAAAAGATCAATGGTACTTGTGGATATCCAATCCATGTTTCTATTTTAGTGTTATAATTATTTGAAAATAAAATAATTGTAACTTAATTAGTTTATTTACAGTCAAAAATATACTTCCACTGTCGGCCCGTAAAGGCTAATGTTATTCCCTTTCAAGGTGAATACTGATTCTCTGAGTTCAACAGTGCCCACATATTTTTTGATCTGGGTACCAATTTAAAGATCGTAAAACCTAAATTCACACTTTTTTAATTATCCTCAAAATTATTTCAAAAATATGGTCCGACCAATTAGGACCTTAGAATTATGTGTCGTCTCAGAGCCTAGCCTTAAAATAATCTAATTAAATTTTGAAAAAAAATGAATGAAATTACATTGAATTATATTACTCTATCTTTATGGGATTTACATCCTCGTAAGCCAAAACAATGTCTAATCAAACACATATTTGGTACTGAGAATTAATATGAGCCTCCACATCCCATGTTCTCTCCAAGATATTCGTGTGATACCACTGAATATACACCAGAGGAATCGACCATCAACAAAGTTTCCTCTCATGTAAATCCTCTATATCAACTTGGTACTCCGTTAATGTCTCCCCATATTCAATCTCCATCATTCCATGGATGATTATGTGAGAAGGTTCATGAACGTGTCTCCTCAGATGGGATACAAGGAAGAGTTTGTTCACCCTCTCGAACTGTGACAGTAGAGGATAAACATACCCCACCTCACCCACTATACATAGTGTCGGGAAAAGACTGATTAACCTCAGAGATAACATTCCACCCCATCCAAATCATTGCATCTCTCATCAAGGATAGATTCTTAATAATAGGTGGTCCCCCTCCTCAAACACCATGGGTCTTCCTCTTCTATCAACACAAGACTTATATTTTCTCTATACAGTCTTGATCCGCTCTCACATGACCAACACCTTCTCAGTAGTATCATGTACCATCTATGGACCCTTGAGTTATAACTCCCCTGGGTGTTTCTGGAATAACGGTGACCTACATGGTTTTCCATACAGTTCCTAGAACAGTTCCATACCGATAGTGGAGTGGTTTTTGTTTTTGTACACAACCTGCACCTATGGTATGTGGTCCTCCCAACTTTGATCAAAATCAAGGATGAAAACATTAAGCATGTCCTCCATGGACTACATGGTCCTCTCCATCTGACCATTAGTCTATCTGTGAAAGGTTATACTCAAGCGTCGCTGAGTCCCAAATGCCTCCTGCAATCACTTCCACAAATAATATTTCAATTTTGCATCACTATCTGGGACTATCATAGATGGGACTCCTAGGAGTCGAACTATATCTTTCACATATAGGTGTCCCATGTTCTCTACATAACCTGATCATGAATAGATAGTAAGTGAGTGTACTTTTTGATTTAGTCCATGATCACCTAGATAGTCTCATATCCCCTAGATGTGAATTTTATTACCTTCACGAAGTCCATAGAGATACCATCCCACTTCCACACCAGTACCTTAATTGGATGGTCTAAGACTACTATAACTTGATCCTCAACCTTCACTTGCAGACAATTGAGGCACTGTGAAATGAAATATTCCACCACTATCTCCATCCCTGGCAACTAGTACTGAAATTGGAGATTCTGGTACATCATTTCCCCTCTAGTATGTACTTCTAAATTGGAGGAATGGAAATCCATCAAAACCTTCAATCTCAAACCAATGGTACAACTATGTTCCCACTAAAAATGATGAAATGATTCATACTGATCAAAAAATCAGCAGGAGCTTGTCCTATGGGAAACTGAGCACATCAGTCCTCATAGTAGAAATCTCTAAGATTGTCCACCCTAAATTGCTATAAGTGTTGGGGAGTTAAAACCATAAATGGAAGGTAGGTTGTTCCATCGTAATCTATAAAGGATATATGCATCATGGCTAACTACTTCGGCACCTCAATAAATAAATACAAACCAGATCTCATGCTGAGTTCATCTTCCACCACATTCCCATTACCAATAGTATAGAATATCTAGAAGTTATAGTCCTATAATATCTCTATCAATCTGTGATGCCTTAAGTTTAGTTCCTTCTTGGAGAAGAGATATCTGACACTTTTGTGGTCGGAGTTGACTATATACCAATAACCTATATAGTATTACCACCACGTATCTAGAGCGAAGACTACTACTACTAGCTCAAGTTCATGGGTCATGTTGGTATTCTCTGGTTTACTCAGATTTCATGAACCATAGGCAATAACTTCCTGCCCCTTCATCTAGACACCACCCAGTCTGGTCCCAGATGCATCTTTGAAAAATACATATCCAAGCCTTCCTCTGGGAGGCACATGGTAAGGGCACTCATCATTCTCTACCACTGCTTTTGGAAGCTCTGCTGGCACTTCTCCATCCACACGATTGGTGGTACCTTCCATTTCAAAGATGATACCCTGGAAAAGTCAGGAATGAACCTCTAGTATTAGCTAGTCAACCCCAAGAAACTCCATACCCCAATCATGCTCATGTGTGGATCCCAATGAAGGACTGACTATATATTTGACATATCCAATACAACTCCAACCTCCAATATGACATGTCCCAGAAAGTGGACCTCCCAAATCTAGAACATGAACATCGAAAGCATTTTATAAAGATGGTGCTCTCAGACAGTATCCATGAATACTTGTAGGTTTGTCAGTGATCCCCCCTAACATTGAGTATAACAAGATGTCATCTAGGAAGACCACAATGAACAGTCAAGATAAGGATGAATGATCCTGTTTAGGAATCCCACGAACACTTCAGGGGTGTTGGTCACAATGAATGGTATCACTAGGATCTCATAGTGGACATACAGAAATATAATTGTTGTCTTTAATATATAATCACCAAATACCTAGAACTGATGATAGCCAGACCAATGGTCTAAATTAGATAACCACATCTCCCCCTTCATCAGATCGAAGAGTTCATCAATTCTTGTTAGGGGATATTTATTCTTTGTGGTCACCTGATTCAGGAACTAGTTGTCTATTCATAGCTTCATGCTTCCATATGAAATCTTGGAAAACAACAATAGATATGATAATGGTGAAACACTCGGCCTTATGAACCCATTCTTCTGCAAGTACTCCAACAACACCCTAAACTCTTGCAGATCTATGGGAGGCATCTTATATACATGTTTAGATATTGGTGTGGTCCTCAGATATAGGTCAATGCATAAGTTGACCTACCTGTGAGGTGGTAATCCTGGAACATCCCTGGGTAATAAAAACTCATACTCATCCACTACTATAGGGATCTAGGGCCACTCCTTGTCAACCACATTAATGCTGATGCTCACGAACTGGTGAGTGATTAGTTTCCCCCTTCTTCGACCAAGTTTATCCTATACTAAAAATATCCCTTATTCCCTAGTAAGGAAGAATTTTTTTCCACCTCCACAGATACACCATACTCTATGCCTAAAATAGTCAATTTAAGAAAGGACTATGGATAACTAATCCATACCTATAATGACGTCATATGACCTCGATGCTTGTACTATTAGATCCCAGCTAAAACTCTCACCTCCATGGGTAAACTCACACTTTTGGAACCTGTGTGTAATCATTAAATCCATTCCCGTTGGTACATATGTTTATAATAACTAAAGCTAATGTGGAGGATACATGAATCATATCTCTAATCACTCAAATTATTCGTGGTAATAGGCCTCCACTGCCAGAAGCTGTACCCTCTCCTATCTAACTACTCCATGTGGCCACATTGGAATACCTGGAGGTTGTGGTTGTAGTACCTCAAACCTTCTCCCACTTCCTGCTACTTGGTCTACTCCTCTATCGTGTCATCCACTATATAGACTTTATCGCATGAACCTATTAATCTATATAGGAAGTACCTCGATCGTCATTTGATCGTATGTGTGGAGATTCAGGAAATAACAAGCCATGTGTCTCGGACTGCCGCATGATTAGCACAACCTAGAGCCCAACTCACTCCCTCTACTGTGGGATCCCAGTGCTACCGAACTTGATTGGTGGGAACATTCCCTAAAATTCCAGACCTACTTGGGCCCCCATGTCTGCTTCCTGCTAGCCACCACTGAATACTTTGCCGCCTAGTGTCTACTAGGGGCTCCAGATATTGGTGCATGCTCTACCAGGAATCCTTCTACAAGTAGAACTCTATCCAGCACCCCAGCCTTAGTAGGGATGTTGAGAGGCACCATGGATTAATATATCTCTTGGTACAATCCCTCCTCAAAGGCTTATTCATGTAATAATATGTCTCAGACCATGGATGTAGATTAGTGAGAATTATCGGTGAATCTTGTTGACTACTATGCTACTATCATGATAACCTGGTGGCACAAGAGCCTCAACCTAGTTGATGAGGACTCAGCAACTTCATCCAAGAGACCCAAGTTCAAAACCGGGAGGAGACATAATTTCTGGGTTACTATAGTAGTACTATAGTAGCACTGTAGTAGGTACTATAGTAGACTCTATTCGATACTATAATAGCTAGAACTATTCATTCGTTTGGTATTTGGGGCCACCGGTTTGGGCCATGGGTCCATTAAGGACTTCGAGCCTCCCAAGGCCTTCAGGCTAGTGTGGATTTCATGATAGTAAGTCTTTTAGTCCAACTCATGTCCATCGGGCCACCTCATGGAATTCAGGCCACCTCAAGTCCATTGGGACACCTGAGGTACTTCGGGCCACCTGTAACTGTGCTAATTGATCAGACATATTCTATAAGGAGAAGACTCTAGATGGAGATTTAGAGCATGAAAAATCAAAAATGCAGAAGCTAAGATATTTTTTCAAGAATAGAAGGTGTGGAATTGGCATCGTGACCAGCATGTTCTTGAATGGGAAGCATAGCCGATAAATCCATGTGACGGTGGAGAGCCTATATCGTGATGAAGAATCCGGGAAGGAGCAGTTCTACGTATAGTATATATATTTACTAAGACATATGGGTCATGTAATCTATATGTTAATGGGCCTTGTAAGGTTTCCCCATAATCCCTTTAAATGTTTGTTAACAAAAATCAATAAAAAATAAGGCCTTAGGGATATTTGGGAATCATTCTAACCTCATGTAGGTGTCGTAGCTCTAGTATGCACACAAAGCACAACGTCGCTGAGATGAACTTCTCCCGAAAGAGGTGCTCAAATTTTATTTAGGTGAGGTACACCTCATCATGTCTCTATAACGTCATGCTCAACAATCACCGCACTTAGTAATGAAGAAGGAAAACAACTAAGATTTCCATCCGGCCGAGATGTGTACTCACTTGTAAGAGGACTCGTGTAACCCCCTCAAGCCAATCCTCGGCAACGTGGGGGCATGTCTCACCACTGAACCTGGGAGTCTCTTCATCTATAACTCATGTAAGGCACTAATATTGCTTACATCCTCTACCAGTAGGGTCGACAGTAAGTGTTGATAAACGGGTGGTGGTAACATTGGTGCACCACCCGTTAGGGCCATCTCTATAACTGATCACTAAAGTGATGCCTAATCGCTAGGAGAGTTGACCCCACAGTCATGCATCAATATACTGGATAACTATCTAAAAGGAGGAATCCTAAAATTGATCCTGATTTACTTCGGTTAATAGATTATACCCAGTGTGATGACTTTTATTCAAGAAGAAATGACAAAAAAAATCAATTCCTATATGACGCAATGAACTAGTTCTATCATGTAACAAGTCAAAAAGAAAAATAATGTGTTCTATTGTATGGATACATGAGCTGCAAAAACAATACTGGACTCCCCAAACCGGAATGTTTAACTAGAAACATTTATCATTTTTCTTGAAAACAAAATCAAAATACTCTCGGTCATTGTGGTACAACCAACCACCGTAGATACCAATTTTTCATGAAACATCCCCTCAGGCATGTTCCATGACTATCCCAAGCCCCCTCCCAAAATCCTAGGGCAAGAAACAAGAACCAAAGGAATTATCCCATGAGCGGGAGGCATTTTCATGAATACCTGTACCCACACAAACATGAAACCACAACCCACAATGCTGTAAATAAAAATATGCATGCCACTTAAAGACCACTAAGTAAAGGTAAAAGATGTAAGTCAAATGGGACAAAAATACAAACCAAACGAAAGAAAAACTGAAAATAGTAAAGTAAAAAATATCTATGAAATGTTGTCTATAGGATAACCCCATGTAAAGGGTAGACATGGAGTTGTAACTGGAAGCTTTAGAAGTACATCGTACCCGATGTATCTCACCGGGCACCACTTGGGCCCGGGCCACCAATGTATATGTTGAACCAACCGTCGCCTACACCAGACAAGACATGAGAGAGATGAGCATGTGTATGGGTGAGTAACACAATAATAAATAGTGATAAAAACACAAGGGAAAGACCACAAAGGAATGTATATAAAATGTATTGTTAGATCCAATAGTTATAATCTATTGTATGGAAGTAAAGACTATGAATCATAACACTGAACATCTAGGACTATTGAGGTACTCATCCCTAATGAGTATAGGGGGTCTTATGGGTCACACAGAGCAATTAGCCACCATGGGTTTTCTGGGTAACATAGATCTACTCCCCACTTAGGCCATCATAGCTAGTCCACACCAGGACACATAAAGATAGTCCACAGAAGACCAACTCATGCAGGTTCACACAGATCCTCTTGTAAATATTTCACCTAGAGCCACTTGAAGGTGTTCAACACTGGTCCACTTATCATGTTGACCTGCAGGGTCACTAATACCCACTCATCATAAGTTTTCATATCTATGCCTGTCGTAGGGTTCTCATACGTAGTACGTTTGATTATGATAGAATACACTCCTCATGACATTAATAATATCTCTATATCAATGAATGTTTCCTTAGAACAGTTAAAATTTTTCATCTCATCGAGATGGTTCAAACTCCACAAACGCCTCGTCAATCAGACGTATGGTCTGAGAGTTATGACTGGTTTTCTAAAAAGGGGCACGTCGTGTCTGCGTTTGGTCTGACCCGATCGGACTGACCCAACCCTACCCAGCCCAAGGGAAACCAACCTGAATAATTTCCACTAACCTGACTCATGTCCACTGACCCAACTCAAGTCCCCTAACCCGACTCATGTCCACTGACCTTACCCAATCATGAACTGACTCGGCCTGCTGTGTGGGATGGCTCTTCTCCTTACCAGACACTAGGAGGTATCCGGTTTTTTCCTCCACGTGTCCAGAAAAGGCCACCCCCACCATTATGTACGGAGTCCCTACTAGAAGGAATGGAAGGGAACTCCATGGCCCACTGTCACGTGTTGTGTCTACATCCACCAATCACCGGCCTACGTGCCAATGGCCCCTACAACATCGTTGAAGCCCCAGCCGTCCACAACCTCCAACTCATTGTGCCATGATGGGATGGAATCACTTACCTGTAGCTGTCGTGACCCACCTGTAGGATCCACCACCCAATTGTGGTTTAAACCACTGACTCACGAACCCATCATTGGACCCCCACAAGTTGTGACTTATGTGGACCACCAGGTGCACTTCGGTGGTCCATTTCTCAAACCGTCTGCGCCCTCAGACATCATAGCTCTCCATATTTTTTTATAAGGCTTCAAGGGTACCTTGTTGCTGATTTGGAGGTGTGGTCATGATGATTATAAGAACTCCCAAATTGGAGGTATTTGGGCATTGCTCATGTCATCCATTTCCTCCGCATTAGTGTTTCTGAAACATGGGTAGAGGAGATTAAGGATTCAACCAAAAATTACCCCGATACAATATTCGAGATAAAAACACCTTACCTCAAGATAAAAGACCCACAATTAAACCTACTCATGTGTTGAAAATTGTTTTTTGTTTAAAATAATAGAACAAGGAAACAAGTATAAAACAAAAGACACCCTACTAGGTTGGTGTTCGATCACAGGAAGAATCTATCACTGAATGTGATTCGTCCATGAGGGTCCTCAATCCATCATTGAGGGAGGGATCTCTTGAAAGGTGGAGGAGTGATCACGTCATTGGTGATCTTCATTATTCATTCATCAATGTCAATACATCAGAGATTCAGAGTGCTTCCCCCAACTTGTCAAAGGCATAACCTCCAGTTAAAAAATTAAATGAGAGAAAAAAAATTTCTATTAGCATTGCGTTGAAGTACCATTACATTGATTCATTTATGAAGCGTTGTTTCTTTTTAACTGTGTTATAATTCAATTTATTTTCAAAAATTTTGAATGTGTAAAATAAAAATAAAATAATGAAGTTTATTTAAAGTTATATTTTTTTTAAAATGTTCATAAGCTATCATTCACCCTCAACTTGTGTCGGTTGAGGTTAAGCTCTTCCAAAGGGTATCATGCCATAACGAGTTCAACGGTAATCTTTTAATTCCAATCCAAGTTACAATTTAAAAGTTATAAGGAGTTGAAAATAAAATTATCGTTACTTAATTATTTTATTTATGGCCAAAAACCAACATACCATTTTGTCCCACGACGGCTAATGTTAGGAAATTTCATGGAGCATCCGGATGATCTTAGTTCAACATTGGCCTCATATTTCTGATAAGGGAACTACTTTAAAAGTTATAAAAATTCTCTCACAAGATTACATAATGATTCTAAAAAATATTTCACAAATACGTTTCAGCCACTGTAGGACTCAGAATTACAAGTCATCTCAGAGCCATGTCTTGAAAGAATCCTATATATTTTAAAAAAAATTACATGGAATTTACGAGTAGTATACATTGAATTATAATTCATTAAATATGGTTCTTAAAATTTTAATTAAATTAATTCTCTTTATGTTAAATGATAATAATTTAGTTCCACAGAAATCATGTGTAACATAGTGGACATTTAAAATCAACCTCCATTATTTCAGTTATATAATTTCTTATTGAAATTTCTTCTTCTATGTTATTAAATTTTTAATTATTCTCTCACATTTCTCTATAGTGAAATATTGTATTTATTAAAAATCCATTTACATAAATGTTATTATATTAAGATATCTTAAAAAATTGAGACATTTATAATAGAGACTAGTAGGTATGTTTATTATAGAGATGAATATATTAATTTTTCAAAAAAATATGTTTTCAAGATATAGTTTTTATTAAATTTAAATGATCTATTAGTAATGGATTAATGTGTCATGTTTGACCATATATTTGAAATTTTATGTTTTATTTTGGTTGATCATGTTTTCAGAAATAACTGATTTAATTATTGATTTTATTTTTTAGATTTTGGATTTCTTATGGATCCCATTTTATATCTATAGATTCATAATTAAATTTGTATTATTTTAATTTTTTAGTTTTATGAATCCCATTTTAGTTCAATTTTTATATTTTGATTTTAAATTGGAAGGGTCATGTATGATGAACTCATAAATATTGAAGATGAAGGTATGATATCTATATCACCCTATAATTAATTATTTATGGGGTTTTATCTCTTGAGATAGATATTCAAAAGTAAATCTTAATTTATCATATGAATTGGAAGTAATGTTGTATCTCATGAAACTAATGTTTCCCTATAATATTGTATGTATTCGAGTTGAAGGATATTTTTTATTATTTTATTCTCTCATGATTCAGTGATTATATTAAATAATCCGAAACCATTTTAAAAATATTATAAGGACATGTGATAATATATGTATTTTAGTAATTATACCCTTTACATTAAAGCTAACTTATTTATTATGATTATCACTCATGATGTTAGAAGATTTCCATTATGATCATGTTTTTAAATTATGCTTATGATGTAATCCAAAATGAAATGTTTGTTACTCCATTAATGATTGTTTTAATAGAACTATTTCTTATTTGTTTCAATCCCCATGTCTTATCTATGATTCACACTGATGATCTATCTCATGGATGGTTTCTATGGATCATTTAAGGTAAATTGATTTTTTATTTTGTTAAATAAACATATTATATAGCTAGTCTCAAAAATCATAGAACCAATCAATTCATGGGATTTTATTATTTTTTAAATATATTTTTTCCAATCATGTAAATAAAATAAAATAAATGCATGTTTATCTTGGGTCTATAAAGATGGTAATGAAACCATGGTTTAATTTTTTTGGATATTAGATTTGCTATTATTGAGAATAAATGTTATAAAACCTTAGTGATAACCCTAAAGATGAGTCTATCTAAATTATGCTATTATTATATTTTTGAAACTTATAGAGTATATAATTTTCTATGATATTACATCCCTTGGTTGAAAATAACTTGGGGATATTTCTATTGAACATAAGAATTTAGGGGAAATCACTCTGTAAAAAAGGATTATTAAGATTTAGATCAATCACCACCTGAGTTCACGTTGAATGGTCTTATGAATTTAATCATAGATAGAATACATTGGAGGTATTAAATGATTAAACATATTCTATTCAAAAACCATTATAATGGATTATATTCGTG
The DNA here is from genome assembly GCA_963277665.1 of Viscum album. Taxonomy (NCBI): domain Eukaryota; kingdom Viridiplantae; phylum Streptophyta; class Magnoliopsida; order Santalales; family Viscaceae; genus Viscum; species Viscum album. The sequence goes on from OY728126.1 coordinate 1,573,242,420, forward strand.
TTATATTTGGGATTTGGTTATGAATGATGAAAACCCCAACATAATGTTTAACAAAAAATGATAAATATAATGAAAATATAATTTTATAAAAATATAATTATATTAACCTGTAATAAGTTTCAAGTTTTAATTAATATTATATTATTATTATCATATGATATTGGTTTTTTTTATTTCACAAGTTATCTTATTTATGGGATTATTTAGGAATGGAACCATAAATAATCAAATTAATTATGGTAGAGAAGGACAATGTAATGGTTACGCCAATGAAAAAACCAATGGAATGGGCCTTGCAATTCAAGATATTTGTAGAAATGGACTGATCATACCTATGATATGTATACTAAACCAAGAAACATTGAGTTATAAAATGCATCAAGGAATGACCCTAGTGCTACTTTTCATTCATTCAGTAGTGTACACAATGTTGATGTGGGTCATAAATCCAATTTTTGGAAAAACATATATCAGTAAAAAAAGAAAGATTTTATGAATTCTCCATAGCACAAAACATGAGAATTTAGTTGTGGATGTTTTCAATTTTGAGTTTGTTTCTGATTAATGGGGGGAATCTTATTGCAAAGAAAAAAATAATATAGACTCTTTATAATTTTTAGAGTTTGAGAATGTGTTCTTTACCAAGAAGTTTCCATGAAAAATTCTAATGAAAATAAAAAATGGAATTCCTAGAGACTATAGAAAATGTGTATGACTAAATTAGAAACCATAAAGAAATATTCACAGGTCTTACAAGATATATATTTGGTTATATCATAGATCTACTATGTTAACTCGATCATTTCTTCAACAGATTATAACACATACATTGAAAAACATTGTACATAATATTATTTTGATGAAATAAACATTTTATTGATGATATCTAATGGTGTATATTTAATATTGGGTCTAATAATATGTTGTAAAGTGAATATTGAGGTTGTGATTCAACTTCAAAACGGATGGTTAGTCACATGAGCGGAAGTAAATTTAAACCACTTTCATGCAAAAGGTCTCGATAGATGCACAATGGTAATGGACATTACTAACTATGGAATTGATTTATGTTGGGTATATTACGAACCAATCCCATAACTATTGGAGTGATTATTTGAGTCCAATTAAGAAAACAATGGGGAATATAATACCAACTAAGGGTCTACCATCATTGTAAAACTTATTATCCAAGGAGTATATACACATTGTGACTCAATGTCCCTACCCTCAGGCCAATAAAGATTTTGTTCCCCAATATCCTCCCAAAATGAAGAAAACATTAAGGGAATTTAGTATCACTACATCATTGGTGGATCACTGTAATGAATGGATTCAATTTTTATATAAACTCTCTTCTAGATCTGAATTTACCTTATTTGATATTGGTCTATCAAATTTTTTCATATCAAACATGTTTTCTAAAAATGATAAATTATCGACTTAGGTGATGTATATCAGACAATAATTTAAATAACTTAGTTTTATAATGATTATTTCTATGATATATAATAATCACTAATTATGATTTGTTGGTGGATAATTCATGTAGATCTTATTATATTTCATTTTTTCCAATTTGACATATTTTTGATTCACAAATTTTCATTCAATTCATAAAATATATATAAATTATGTATGATATAGATATCATTTCATGTCTCAAATCATCATGTTCTAAAGTATAAACATAATAACAATTCTAAATTTCTCTAGGAATAGAATTTTATAATTTGGGTCCTTATGCCCAATAAAATATTTATATAGCTCAAATGATCAAGTAGGATGTCAATAGTAATGAAATGTATATTATATGGAACTATACTAATATATTTCTAGATGAACTGCTTGTTCAAAACTTCAAATAATTAGGATGATCCTTCAATAGAATGTATACAATGATATATTCATATCTCATGGAGAATATATATAATAGATCATGTTGGATTTGAAGAATTAAAATAGCTAGGTAAAGAGAATTTACACAATATATTTATCCACACTTGTACTTTTCTGTGGGAAGAACCAATCCTTTTTGTTAATATGAATGATAGATAAATGTGTCTCTATATTGACTTTAATGAGTATAGAAAGGTCATAAATGTTTATAAAAATTAATTTCCTTGTATCTATAACCTAATAATTTAACCTAGAGGAGCTCAATAATTCCAAAACATTTACCTTAAATTTGTATATATTCAATTAAGGATTAAAAGAGATGATATTTCAAAAATAGAATTCCTAGTCAGATATGGAAACCTTGAATTTATAATGAATTTATATGGATTGTATAAGGATCATGAAATATTCAATGATTTAATGAATAAAGTATTTATTGACTACAATGAAAAACTTGGGATGGTATTTAGAGACTATTTTCTTGATTTATCAATGATAATGAATGAGCATGATGATCCGTTTTTGAATGTGTTAATAACCATGATAATTGAGAGGCTATATTGAAAATATTGAATATGTAAATTCGAGGTACATAAAGTGAAACATCCCAGATTTTTATAGATTAATACATTTTAATTTATATTTATATTTCGGAATAAGATATTAATATTATGTTTATGGGGATAGTTTTTTCGATAGCATACCCAACACATAATAACGGGTTTCTCCGGAATCTTACATTGCATACAAGACTATGATATACCAAAAATAACAGATTATTAATATTATTATTGTAAATGCTATTTAAGGCCTAGCCATATTGTTGGTGGAAATGAATGGAACAAACTATAATATGTTTATTCATTTTTTTAGTTGTTTTTATATTCATCAAATAATTTTAATAGGCTTAAAATGGGAAAAATCTAATTTTAAGCATAAAATAATCTAATATTTTTTAAAATATATTTTTTCAACTTTTTGAGGGAAAAACCATTAAAATATTTTTTTTCAATTTTATATGATATATTTGAGAATCTACACTTCTTCTTTAGACATGGGACATTAAAATTTACTTTGAATTAATTTTTTTATTTTTATGATCAAATTCATTTTTAATAAATAATTAAATATACTGCATATTAATTCAAAACTGCATTTTCATATAATTTGTTAATATAGTTAGATTATAATTACAAATAATTTTAATTTTTAATTGGACTTTTTTATCATTTTATTCAAATAGGGCCATTTCAGTTAATTTCAAATTTAAATTTTATATAAACACTTGTCAATCTTTTGATGGATTTCTCTTAAAAAATCTTTTCTTATATTGACAATTGGAATTATTATTAAATTAATTATAGAAACATCGATTTTTTTTTAAAAATGGATTCCATATTTGGAAATATAATTTTCAAATTATGTAAATAGTTTTCCATTATTTTTTGACATGATGAATAGTAATGTTATTAATTATTTTTATTTACAACGTTTAAATGGTAAATCTGGTAAATAAGGTTAAAAATAATACCATCATAATATAAAACTACACTAACACTTGTCTGAATCCTATTGTATGAGTTATTTTTGTTGAAGAAAAACGTTGTGAAGAAAATTTCGTCTTTGGAGTCCACTTGTGTGTGATTATGACACTTATAATTTTGAGTTTAATTTAATGAAAAATATGTTATAAACATATATTTTCTTTCTAAATTTTTATGATATGGTATTATCTAAGTGATATCTTAAATTAAATATATTCATTAAAAAAATAAATATATTTCATACATTAGGGTATTTTATTTATTATATTTAACGTTAAATAATTATATTTAATTCTTACATAATAATGATGCAGTGATTGCATTATTAATGGAGGAACCAAATAAATGGTTTTATAAAAAAAATAAAACTTATTTGACATAATATATTTCATAAAATAGTTTTTCATGTGAATATCACATTTTATAATAATATTCAATGGGTTGGGACAATAATACATCTAGGTTTAGATTTTAATTAAAATCAATAAATTGAATATTGAAAAAATAGACAAAATTGATCATCATTAAAAATTGTAATTTATTAAAATATGTAAAAATCACAAATAAAATTGAATCTCAAATTTTTTATAATATGGTCTAATATTTAATTATGTTTCCAATTAGGTGAAATATGTGACATATAAGTAAAATCAATATCCTCATAACAATTAAAATAGTGTTACCACATTTAATGTTAAAAGAGAATAATTAGCGGTGAACTGAAAATATAAGGTTTAAATTAATATCAATACAGGATTAAAAATTAATTTCTGATAGAATATTGAACTATAACCATTCTATATTTGATATATTTTAATTTTTATGAATTTTTATTATAAAAAATTATTTATATTAATTTAATATTTTAACAATTCCTAAGGGTTCCCATCCCCTCTCCTATAAAAAGATACCATCTCTTCAATAATAATCACAATTCCAATGAATTTTTGTTTGGAATTAATCCAAAAAACCACTTACTATAACACCAATCCACATTCTTGAGGCCTTAGTTTCTAGATAAAACCCTTATTAGAGGTGTTAAGGTGTTCTTCAAAGGTGATAAACCAAAGAAGAGGTATCATTTTTAAGTGTTTCTATTTTATTTATAAATCTACATCCTCTAAATCGTCTTATTCAAAGATGAATTATCAAATTCATTATCCTCAATATAATGATACAGTATTTTGTTAATATCATACTCTAAATCCATATCTAATTTAATTAAATAGGAAAAGAATTAATCATTCGTGCATACGTGTGAATTATCACCTCTACGAACCTATTTTGTTCGTTTTCTTTACATTCAATCAAGAATGGTTAAAATTATTGAATGAATATTAATATATTATATTCATGACATATTTATTTTTTTAAAATAATAATATTAAAATTATTTTCATACCTTCCTGGCACATAAAAACAATAATGTTGTTTATGCATACATGTGTACTATCACCTCTACTAAGGGATGCGAATCATTATTATTCAACACAGAAGTTGTATAATATATATATATGTGCATATTTAAATTATTATTTTGGTGATAATAATATTATGATCATTCTATAATGTTAAAATATTAATTACCTTGTTTCCATAATGGTTATTTAGAAATGTCTAGGTTACTCACGTGTCTATATGGACTACCATATCCATGAATATAACATAGTTCATTTTTCATAACCATAATTAATATATTCATATTTATAGTTAATGTGATTATTATGTCATTAATTCTATTATGGAGAAGATGAACTGATGAACACATGGACAATTGATTTCAAAACTATGTTCATTTACAATTCAAGTACTGAATATCGACAATACATGTGATATGAACATAAATAATTATAAATTTTTTGAAACATTGTAATAAGTTATATAATAGAAATAATAAACATAAATAATTATCTCAATATATTATAAATTAACTTAATATTATTATTCTGGAATATAAATATAGATTTTGATGAGTTGGACTCACAGTAAGGGGCTTCTTCTAAATCTCCATTCATTGAGGCATATTTTAATAATATACTCCACCAGATTTTATAGGGTTTATAAAAAAGGGAATTGGATTTTAATTTTATTAAATTATTTTCAATATGAATATTTTTATATGATGGTTTTTACTAATATAAAAAGGTACATTTTCTACATTTGTGGGGACAATGACCTCTCGACCAACGTGACTATTATTTGGTATTTGGAGTCCTTTAAAATTTGTAATGTTTTTAAAAGAAATTTAAATACCGTATTCTATACTTTGGTACAATGGTATTTGAAATGGATTTTAGAATGGATTGATTAGATAAATATCTTATAATTGTTTCTTATTATTGCAATGTGAAAATTTTATTATTCCTTTATGCATTTTTATGTGTAATGATTTTGATATAGTAATTGGGATTTTCTTATGTGTATGGGTGGTTACGTAATAAACTGACGGTAGGCGAGCCCATGATTTCTCACCAATGCATTAGGTAAGGATATTGAATTAAACAATAAGGATTCCTATAAAATATGTATGGAATATACGGCGTTGTGTATTTGAAATGTAGTTATTAAAATTAATCCTTATTTTTCTATGAAAGAAACAATGTATGTATAATATAAATCGCACACATTACCTTTAGAATTTATGATTGCTTTGATTTTTTTTGGGTTCTTATGATTTCATGGGTTTATAAATATTCATGGAATAATGTGTTATTTCATTTTTTATATCATGTACGCAAATTTTTTTTATAATACCATGTTTTTATACTGTTTTCACAGGGTATAAGAATGGGTTTGAGAAAAGAAGAATTGAACATGATTTTTATCAAGAAAAATAATTCATTTTTACATTTAAAATTCTTATATTATGGAAGAAATGGATATCATCTTAGTGGTATCCAATTTGTATAAAATAGTGTTTTAACAGAATATTCATGGCCTAATTATCTTACGATCTAATCCTAAAATAATCCTCAATATAAATTATTGACTTAACTTAGGATTATGAGATGTTTAGGTTTGGGGCCTTATAGTTGGAATCAATGGTCAGTTTAAATATCATTAAGAGTGTGTACATTGTTAATATAATATCCATAAATTGTATTTACTTTACTGTCAAATTGAAATTATAGGGAATTAGAAGACTACCATGTTTCTTCCTCTAATATATTTTTGTTCAGATTGGTTTTCCACAAAGGAAATATGGAAGCTATGATGGGACCACATCAAGATGGGAACAACCTTTAAAATTAGTAATATGAGAATGTCTGAATCAGAACTGAATTTTTCGTTCCTGTGATGGAATAGTTGACTCAAGCTATAAATTTTGGTGGTATCCATGCATGATATCAACCCGATAAACCATAGAGGAACATGTCAATAGTGGAGAATTACATAAGGAAACATCCTCCATTATTCGGAGGATTGTCTAAAATTGCGCTAGCAGAATGGTATATTGAAGAACATAAAATAATACTTTATGTCATGGGATGTTCATAAATTCAAAATGTTATACTTTTTATTTTTTATTTTCAAGGTGATGTTGATCAGTTGTGTTCGATGGTCAAGAATATCTAAGATAGTGGGGAGTTTTTATGCACATTATTGGAATGAATTCAATGGTATGTATCGTGAAATATATTTTACAATGTCTATTCGGTTGTGGATGGATAACCAATTTTTGGATTTCAAGTATGATGATGACTCAATGGATGCTTATGAAGAAAAATTCACTCGACTGGCATGGTATGAATCATATACCATCCCTGATCCTGATAGTAAAATAAATCATTTTAACTCAGTATAATATCCCAAGTATCAAATGTATTTGTCTTATCGTGAGATCAAATGTTATGATAATCTTGTTCAATGTGTGGAGAAGGTGGATATGGAGTTTTCTGATGATCATATGTTCTTTCAAAAATTATATAAAAATGGGTTGAGGTGGAAGGAAAAATGGAATATGACTTTGAAAAAATAATATGTGAAGAAAATTATGTTTATAGTTAGTGAAAATTATGGTAAAAAGAACACTAAGGAATTCCTTTTTAATTATAGAAATTATTTTAGATGTAGTAAAATGGGATATAATGTTTGTAATTTCATTGAAAAAATCAGGGTAGTGGTCAGAATTAATCTAATTTATAGTCAGTAAAATGGTTTATGTGAAATGAGATAGGTCATTATGAAAATGAGTGTCCGATGAAGAACTAAAATCATTGAATGCATCCAGAATATAAACTTGAAGTTGTGGTGTATTACTTTTCAACTACTACTATAGATAATTTTCCATTAAATTAAGTGGAATTCGGTACATTTCTTTTTTATTTAGATTATGTCAATGTGCTGTTTGATTGAAGGTCTACACATTCTTTTATTTATGGGAATTTTTTTTTTCTAAATTTGGAATTCCCTCCCCAGAAAAGGATTATAAAACATATGGTAAAAATAATCACGGGATTCTTTGATAGAAAAGGAAATTATAATAATCTTCATCTCCATATATGTGGAAATAATCTCTTAAAAAACAATATTTTATTCACTAGTAGAGTTTGATGATTTTATTTGTATGGATTGGACTTCTATTTTCCAAGCTAATATTTACAATAGAGAAAATGAATTTTCATTTCATAAATACTTTTAGTTAATGTACAGGAATGCACCCTAACCATTGATAACATGTTAGAATATGAAAAACTAGTAAAATATGGAAATTAATGATACCTTCCAAAAATGGTAGAAAACAATGGATCTGTTCAGATTAATGATTTTTTTGAGGTAAATCAGTGTCATGATGTTTTTCCTAATGAGTTTCCTAGTAATATACTTAATTGTGAAGTTTAATTTATAGTTGAAATAGTTCCAAATTGTATGCCAATTTTAAAACCCCCTAATCGAATGGCTTAAATTTAACATTTTGTGTTAAAGAAGAAATTGCTGGAGTTATTAGATGACAGTTTCATTAGAACTAGAACATCACTTTGGGGTGATCCTATATTATTTGTGAAAAATAATTATGGTTCAATGAGAAGTTTAAATGAATATAGATCCTTAAAAAATCACTGTTAAGAACATGTGTCGTTTTCCTCATATCAATTATTTGTATGATCATCTCTAGGGAGCATAATATTTTATCGAATGATGACATAAGTTTGGGGTACCATCAGTTCAAATTAAAGGAAGCATACATTCTAAAGACTACAGTTTTTACAAGATATGTCTATTTGTAATTTGTAGTTATGTCATTTGGTTTAACTAATGAACCTACAGTATTCATGGATATTATGAATATAATATCCCATGAGTTCATTGATATGTTTTTGGTTGTGTTTATTTTTAGTTTTATGGTATATTCTAAAATTAAAGTGGAGAATAAATGTAATTTATGGGTAGACTTGAAATCCATAAAGGAATAGAAATTATATGGGAACTTTATAATGAGTGTGTTTTGGTAACAATTTTTTTCATGGTCACATTATTTGTAAATATGGCATAACTGTTGATTCTATTAAAATACGATGTTGAAGAATGGATGAGATAGACAAATATATACGAGATTCATAGATTTATTGGTTTAGTAGGCTATTACCAAAAAGATGTGGAAAATGTTTCCTGGTTATCTAGCCCAATGACTATGTTAACACGAAAAGGTGTAAAGTTCATATGGACAAAATAAAGTGATGGATTTTTTCCAAAATTGAAATTAATATTGGTGAGTGATCTAGTATTTTCCTTACCTCACTATAATGGATAATTTATTATATACATTGATTCTTCATTGAATGGAATTGGTTTTTTTCTAATGTAGAATGATCAGGTAATTATTATTCATCATGTCGTTTGAAATTCCACGAGGTAAGTTAACTTACACATTATTTGTAATTATAATATATATTTTTGTTTAAAAATATTGTAGCATCAAATGAACGAAGTAAAATGTGAAACATACACTAACCACAACATTTTGATGTATATATTCAATCAGAATGAACTAAACATCAGATAAGGAAAATGTTTATAAATAATCAAAGAATATGAATGCACAATTCATTACCATATTGGAAGAAAACAATGTGGTTGATGATTTGAGTCAGAAATATAATTTTAATTTAACCATGTTACATATGGAACATGATCCTTTGGTTAATGATTTAATGGATTTTGAATTAGAAATTGTTGGTGTAGCGAATTACTCTTTTTTGTTTCAAAGGTATGAAAATCTTTTCTCTCTGAATGAATTATGTATGCACAGATAACAGACAATTAGTTGTAGAAAAATGTATAATTTTTCAGAAGGGTATGATACCTAAATTTAACAGAGATAGTGATTTTTTTGTGGTTTGGGAATATATTATGTGTTCACGGTTATTAACAATTGAAGAAATATTTTTTATGTGAAGGTTATAGTTTTCTATTTTCAATTCATCCTGAAAGAACTAAGATGTACATATACCATTTGGAATAATTCTTGTGGGATGGATGGAACGTTATATGGATGACTTTATCCTAATTTGTTTGATTTTTCAATTGGTTAATATATATAGACAGTTAACAAAATTGATTCTTCCAAACTCCTAGTACCAGAGTGGAAATGGGAAAATATATTCATGGATTTCATAGTGGGATTACAAAATACATCTTGATATAACAATGTAATCTAGGTTATTATTGAGAGATTATAAATATAAATATAATTCCTACATCATGGTATATTATTCATAATCCTTAGTCAATAAATAACTAAATTTAATCATGACACAATGATGATGTAGTGAATTCATTAATAAAGATCGAACCTAATATATGATATTATAAAATGTACAATAAATAATATTTCACATAAATAATGTCATCAAAAAAATTTATTGGTGAATATTAAATGTTAAAAGTCTATTCAATGGGTTTCTTAGAATTTATCTCTCTGTTTGGATTTTAATTAAATTCAATAAAGTGAATAGTGTAAAAGATGACATAATTCCTAATCTATAAAAATAGAAATTTATTAAAATAATTTATAATAATAAAAATATTTTAAAATAAAAAAGTTACAATGATAAGGTTAAAAAGTCAATATAATGTCTAATTAGCTGAATGTGACCCTGTATAAGTAAAATTAATAGCCTATTGATAATTAAAATATTTTTACCACTTTTAAAATTCCATGAAAATAATTAAGGGAAAACCGAAACGATAAAGATTGAAATAAAATAAATGAAAGTATATAAAATATTTCAATAGTGTATTTAGTACATTCATAATCCTATCTTATAAAAATTATTTAAATAACTTTTATTGATTTTTTTTTAATAATTTAATATTTTTTTGAATTTACATTGGTTCCCCTCCTCTATAATATAAAAAGGTACCCTCTATTCTCTAATACTCACACTTCCAGTGCCTTTTGGTTTGGCCATGATCTAACAAAATATCTTTAAAAAATCCAAACCCACATTTTTAAGGCCTAACATTAGGAATATTACCCTTATTAGAGGTGTTAAGGTGTTATTCAGAGGTGATCAAGCAAAAAAGAGATATTATTTATTAAGTGTTTCTGTTTTATTTCTTCTTCAATTTCCTCCAAATCTTGTTTTTCTCATATAAAATAAAAAATGATGTATTCACAATATACATACATTAATTTTTTTTAATATAATCCACTAAATCCATATCTACATCCCTCAAAACAGAATAGAATAAATAATTTGTGCGTACGTGCGGATTATCACCTCCACGAACCGATTTAGTTCATTTTACATTATTGCCTATCAACATTGGATATAATATTGGAATTAAAATTAAAATTTGATATTCATGAAATATTATTCATTTTAATAGAATAATATTTCAATTATGTTCTTACCTTTAATTCACATAATAATAATAACATCGTTAATGTGTCAGTTGGAACTATCACCTCCACGAAGTGATGCGAATTATTTATATTAACTCAATCATCCATCCAAATTAAATTTACATTAAAAGAGATATAAATTCACACAAGGAAATCTATTAAAAAATGTTATATATTTAAGTATATTTAAATTATTATTATAATGGTAAAAATATTATTTTAATTCTGGGAAGATAAAATAATAATTAACTTATGTCTTTAATTTTCAATGAAAAATGAAAATATTACCCATGCGTACGTATGGCCTACCATCTCCATGAATATAACATTGTTAATTTTTCCTAAAAAAATAGTTTTTTTCATTTTAAATTTAAATTTGATGATTATGTCATGAATATTATTCTAGAGATGATGGAATTATGACCACTTGAACTATTGTCATCAAAACCATGATCATTTTCTAATATAGTGCTGAATATCAACAAAACATCTGTTATGAATTTAAATAATTATATGGTTTTTAGTAGATTATGATAAGTGATACAAATGAAAATATAAAATTAAAAAGGGTTATAAAGAATTTAGAAATTAACCTATGATTATTTTTCATGAATAGAAATATTGTAAGTGATTAGTGCAACTCACGGTAACAGAATTTGTCTCAATTTCCAATTCATTGGGGCATATTTTGATAATATAAATCAAGTTTTTCATACAGTGTATAATAAAAACCATTTACTTTTAATTTCATTCATTGGGTTTCAAAAGGAATATTTTTATATGAAGTATTTTAAAAAACCACAAAATGAATGCTTTTCTTACATGTGTGTCGATAATGACCATTCCACGACCATGACCATTAATTGGGTTTTCAAATCATCTACAAGATGCAATGTTTTTAATGAATATTAAAAATTGTATTCCATTTTTTGTATTTTTATATTTAAAATGGATTTTGAGAAAATATTTTTTATATCAATATCATAAAGAGATGTTTATAATTGAAATGTGGAACTGTAATTTCTTCTTTTATTCATGCTTTATGTGTTATGATTATGTTAGGTTTCGTGGGTATTACATATGTGTATATGTGGTTCTATATGAAACAGAGGGCAGGTAAACTTGTGATACCTATCCAATGCCTTGGGAAATGAGACAAAGTTAAAAAATAATGTTAATCCAATGTGATTTAGGAAATATACTGTGATGGTTATTCCAAAAATAACTATAATGGTAACTCCCTATAAATCTGGGAAAGCTAAAATTTAAGTATGATATGGATCCCACAATTTATCATCATAATTTATTATTTATTTTAAGTTTTTTAGTATTATAATGGTTACATGGGTTTATAAATATAAATGGAATTATCTTTTCATTCCTTATTTTAAATCCCTTATAATCTTTTTATTCTCATCCCATTTTTTAAAAATGTTTTCACAGGGTATAAGGATGGGTCAGATAAAGGAATATGTTTTGAATATTTTTGTCAAGAAAAAGAAATTAATTTTACTTTTATAATTTTAATATTGTTGAAGAAATGGATACCATTGTAGTGGAATCGACTTTATATAAATTTGAGTTGTTATAGAAAAGTAAATGACTAATTATATAAAACACTAAACCTAAAAAGATCATCAATGTTAATTCTTGACATATCTCAAGATTATTCAATGTTTAAGACTATAGCCTTATATAAAGTATAATTCATTATTCCTATAATCATAACTTAAATAATATTAGTAGATCCATCAACGGCAGGTGTTATTGAGAAATTGAAAAAAAAAATATTGTTGATGATGTCTATATATTCCACTAGTTATGATGGTTATTATCTACTCATTTTAAAGAATTTAACATAATAATAGAATCCACTAACATACATATAATAGAAGAGATTTATGTTCAATTAGAAATATGAATAATAAGAATGTATTATGAAATTTGGTAAAAGATCGGTTGTAGAACATATACATTAATTATTTTTCCATATTAAAGTATTTAAAATATAAATCAATTCATATGAAATGAGATTAACATAAATAATAATGGAAAATTAAATGGTTATTGAGAATGCCTCATGTAAATTAATATAACATGAGGAAAATTAGAAGGCACATGATTTGCATATAGCAGTGGTGGTATTTGAATTAAAACTTCTATTGAATTATCTCTATATATAGAACTATTATACATATACCACCTCAATAGATTGAAATGTATATTCATATAAAATGAGATAAATATATTTTAAAAGATAAAATTAGAACAAATCTACGAATATGATCACTCAAAACATTATAACCCCGTGATGGAAAATGCGGTGGTTGATGATTTAAGAAAGAAATATCATGATTCCATATCTATTATGAGGGGCCAAGGAGACCCATTCTTCAAGGATTATAAAAGTATGATTTTTGATTTCAAAATTGAGGTTTTAAAATACTATCATTTAAATGTGCATGTGCAGTAATTCATTCTCATGATGATGAAAGAAAACAATAAATATGAACTATAAATGAAGAAAAATATATTGAATATTCCATATTTTTACATTGATAAAGGTGGATTTATAAGGTTTGGAACCTAAATATATTCTCCATCGATACAATAATGGAAGAGGAAATTTTTGGGATGATTATCTTATCTCATAATTCATGTACCAGGAATGAAAATTAATCTAGGTCTATAAAAAACATTTTTTAACAAATCATAAAGAATGTGATCATATAATACAGGTCTCCATGCTTTATAATCTAGCATATTAAGGATAAATGAATGAATACTATGTGTATGTTACAACCATTACACATACCAAAATGGAATAGAGAAAATTGTATAATGTAGTTCATTATAGGAATCCTCAAAACATCATATCTCCATAATGGTATTTGCATTGTAGTTCAATTTTTTTAGGTTATCTCATTTTATTTACATCATTTATTCTTAAAATATTGACCAACCTTCCAGTAATACATAATGTATATTGTAAATATTTTTGGAGTACCACTCTACATGATATATTGTAATTTTCAAAATTTTCTCCCATGTTTATTGAGATGTTGTGAAAAATCCTTAGTTATCGAGTTGATTTTAATACTATATCTCATGGTAAGAGCAATGGATAGTCTAATTTAACTATAAAAACTCAGGAGTCCATGATTTTTTAATATTAAATTGAGTTTCACTGATGTTTTTATGACCACATCCATTGATAATATTTTTTATAACATAGCAACATTCATTATAGAACTCAGATGTAACAACGTGGATCTCTATATAGGATGATATGAAATAATCATATATATTACAAAAAATGGAGAAAGGATTCATAAAAGAAAAACATTCACACTAAATGTTTCAAAAGGATCAATATTTTAGTTTAATAATAAAATAGAATTGATTTGATTGAATTATTATATAGATAATTGTTAGAGATATCAATTGTTGAATATTTGTGATATACTTTCCGACTAATATCTATTTATAAGCACATTAAAATATTTGGTAGTAGTGGGATGTTTATCCCAATGTATATTAGTCCCATTTAGATCCTTTATTATATTGGCGATGTAGCTAATTTTTTAGAAATCACTCCATACCTCTCACTAATATACAATGTGTTCTAGGTATGTATTTTGAAAAAATATACACTAGAACCATATCATTTTATAAGAATTTAAGTCATGAAATTTGAGTAGGATATATCATATATGGAAATCGAATGGAGATCATAAATCAGAGAGAAATTTTTCTACATAAATATAACACTCATTTGGTAAAATATGATTTGAGAAGTCACAAGTTTGAGGAAGCGACAAGGGAATTAGAGTATGTAATGAAACAAAATATCCATCACTAATTTTCATCATAGAAAAATAATATGGAATGTGAAATTAATTTTAAGGGGACTATAATGTAATGACCTAATATTTTATTGATATATTCCCCCATATATATATTGATAGTATTCTCTTCATTTAACAGTAAACCCAAATAAAGCATAACACTTTTGTCAAATATATATAGTTTCCAACGTTTATAGTTGATGAATAGGTGACTCCATTGTTTCCATTTCTATTAATATCTCATGAAAGCTTTTTTTCTTACCAATCAAATCACAAAAAACATTCTCATTCAAATCCTCTTCCATTCTATCTTTGATCTGAGCAATATCATTCTCAATACTTTTTATATTAGCAAATCAAGAGGGTTGATTCTCATTCCACGCCATGAGGCCCCCTTACAAATTCATGAGTTTATTATGAAATCAAATCCTCGACCACCCCTGAATGGGCATATTCCATGAATACTATTCCACCATGTGATAATCCTTCTTAGAAGCCCACCTAATTGAGAAGAAAAAGCTTCCACTTCCCATATTACTGGCATCCATGTTAATACGAATCGGAGAGTGGTCAGAAATAGACTGAGTATGATGCATTACATGAACATATAGATAGCTCGAGAATATTTTCATATTGCTGAAGCAGTGGTACATCCTACACTAGGTGCATCGTGTTCCACATGGGTTATTAAACAATGTAAATTTATCACTAGAGACGCCCAAATAATGGATCCCTGTCATAGAAACACAATTGGTGAAGTCCTGCAGATCCCTCCAAGAAATACAATTAATCCATTCTTCTCACATACATCCAAAATAGTGTTTGTGTCACCGCCCAACATCCCTACTGCATCACCCTCATTAAAGGACTCATACTCCAACCCTAACTAACATCCTGCACGAGGATCACATTTAGCATAAATGAAGGAAAAGAAACAAAAACACCATCCTTCATTGATTAATGTTATAATGAGCTATTTTGAGACACCCATCAAGATAACTAAAACAAAAGATTTCCGAAAATACCAAATGTGGTGATTCGTGGGCCCACAATGCATTATAATACTCAAGGAAATCCTTTGTGCAAAAACAGAAATTTTGGAGGAATTTTGTTTTGGTTCGAGAACAGCAACAAGAAAAACATTACATCTATACACTTCGTTGGCAAATCAATCCATATTTTCCCTGGATCCTAAAACACATGAATTCCAAATAATGATATTAATCATATGTAATAGTGTCATATGGTTTTAGTTCTTTTCTTCTGAGAGCACATAGCATGATAGGACAATTAAGATTCCATAGACTTTGAGTGAGATGCCACAAAAATTACAATAGAGACCAGAGAGAAACATAATGAAAGCGGATATGCGTCTAAATAAGTATGTGCTAAAATAATAAAGGATATCATGGTGAATATGGGTGAACCAAAGGGGGATCGTAGATCACAGGAGGCTGATACAGAAAGGGGAGAAAAGGGGGTTAGGATTTTCATAATCGACATTCTAGTGTTATCCATCACACCAAGTGGAATATAAGACCCTACTACCTTTGGAATAAGAAAATAATAAAATATAACCAATGCTAGGAACTTATTCGATTGGTCTACTAAATATGAGAAAAAATAGAATCTATCACCACCTCGCAAACGCCCTTAGTCGCAACCAAATTAGGAAGCAGTTTCCCAATAACCGTACCATCCACAAGTAGAGAGGTTGGATGCATATAAAAGATGGCATTTTTATAAAATTTTTTAATTTTTTTATGGAAAATGGGTTGGGTTAAAATTAATTAAAAATGGGTCTCTAGATGTGTGAACCCCGTTCACGCATCTTGCACACAGAGAGATTCATGGATAGGGTTCATGTATCCTATTTAGATTCGATAAAGGATGTGTGAACCTTGTTCACGAATTCTAGCGATGGTTAATGTGCGAAAGCATTTTTCACATCCTTTATTAAGATGCTAAAGGGTGCATGAACTCCGTTCATGCATCCTACAGAAAGTTAAAAAAAATCTACATTTATTTAGAAGAAAAAATTCTAATGTATTTGATTAATTCAATTACAACCCCTTTTTATTTATTATTTTTTGTTAACAAAGGATGTGATATTTAGAAAAACATTTATTTTTTACAATAAATGATATATTTTTTCTTCTTTGACTAATCAACCAGAAATGTGAAATGACACTCAAAGTGGTATGTCTTTATCGCATTTTTCATGGCCAATTTACTTTCAAACTCCTGCCCGACATAGATAGCATTATCATTTAATGGAGACCTATTCCCTATAGTTCTTGGGAATTTAGAAGTCGATGTAATGACATCCTAATTGAAATATTGTTCATGAGACATTCTTTTAACTATGGAACACAATACTAAAGGAAGATTACCATTAACTGGTGGATGTTGTGGATGTCTGTCTCTCAAAGGATCCCCAAAATATTCATTTCCATATCATCCTCACCCACATTTCTCAAAGGAACCATATAAGGTTCATTCCCCACATCACCCTCATCCACATCATCATCTGATGGCTCCCTTGAATCTTTTTCCTCAGATAAACATTCAATCGCTCTATTAGTACAGAATTGGATTTCATCTACATTTACTTCTAAATTTGGATCTTCTTCTTCATAATATGCTTCTATTACTAGATTCATATGAGAATGAGGCAATGAAAAATACTATTGTCAAGGACCAAATTTTACAGAGCTCACAAAATACGGTAATGTAGTTGCTAGTTTCAGTACATATATATCAGAAATCGACACATACAACTCCATCAATCCAGTAGAACACTACTGTCTAAATAAGGATGATGAATCCATCTAATCATCCTCATCGACCAATAGGTACTCATTGTGCTAGAAACGTTCAGGACGTTGTAGATTTCGATATTTGATTGATGAAATGAGTTGATAGACCCTCAATTTTAACTGGTTATAAATATTATTGCGAACTGAAACCAATGACATACTACCATGAAGATTTACCACCATGACTGGTGGAACCCTATAGATAAAACCCTACTCCGTATAAATGGTCTCACCATTACAATATATTTTCATAGTCATTATTACCAATAAAAAAATAATTAATATAATATTATATACAACATCAATATTTTAGATTATTTAATATAATGTAATATATTTTAATTACATATGAGTACATAATCATGAATTGATCTTGAGACATACAATTAATTTATCATTATTTGATAAACTAACGAAAACAAATGGATAGACTCATGGACTCTCTATTATCAAATAATTCAGCAACCATCATTCGCCTTTTAAACTACAATGCATCAAGTCGAACGCTTGTTCTCGAACACCTCTTCGGGGACACCTCTCTAGGAACTCCTCTTCAGGGACGCCTCTTGTTGATTTCCTTTATATTACCAATTTACTCACTTGCATGTATGGGGGTATAGGGGTATGAAATACAAAAACATTTTAAATAAGACAAACATTTCCTTTAATACATTGTAAGAGATGACTCACATGTCATTAATACAGAAAAATAAATGCAATTATTACAAATTAAATAACCACATCCACAAAACAAGACATGAAATTTCAATAATGCATCGGTTGGTCATCTCAAGATCAGGCATCACACAACATAACATGATTTTGGTTATACATATTATAATTATTAATAGATAAAATACAAATTAAATATCTACATATCTTAAATATTTAATAATTTTAATTATAACTAATATAATTTAAAATTTTTATTTATAAAAAAAATCATTCTTATACCATTAACAAAAAAAATTCTATATATTATCTAATAAATCTAAATATCAGACATATAAATAATATATTGTTCAATAATTATATTACTATTGTATAAAATATTATAATTTAAACTAATATTACTTTAATAATATTTTTTATAACATATGTAGTTTTCATAAACATTCACTATGAATTAATATCACATTTTAGACATGACATAATTAATTTTCCTAAACATTCAAAACAAATTCATAAAAGAATAGATAATTCAAAAATTAAATAATACAAATGACACTAATTTACACATCAATACATATGAAATAAACAAACCATACAACCAGACATAATTTTCTACATATCAAAAATTTAATTAATAAATCATACAAATGAAATTAATAAACACAATTAAACAAGTGAAAATCTAAAGAGAAATTTTGCATTCTTAAAAGAAGAAAGTCATTGTTGTGAAAGAAATTATACAGTGCTTCGCATCACAATTCATAGGAGTGGAATAAATTTGTTGGGGGAGACCCATTTTTATTGATTTTTGTAGCTGGATGCGTGAATCCCATTCATGCATCTCTCCATGTCCAAGATGCATGGACATGGTTCACTCATCTGGAGACCCATTTAAAAAAAATCAAAACATATCCCTTTTCGATAATTTTTTTTCAAACCCATAAATAAAAAACCCCCAATAAGAGTTCTCCCAACTAAAACCTAATTTACATCATGACCCATCGACACAGGTTGGCTTGAGGTCCTGGTTGGTGGCAGGTTTTTCCCACAGGTGGATGTGACATGCCCCTAGATCTAAACAGATGCAAAGAATTGTGGAGAAGAAATGAAAATGAACATTTTCCATCATGAGATATAATCGACATCCTGAAGAAGGATACTTCCTAAAAGAGGGAGGGAAAGGTCTACCTCCACATATATTTTCGTAGATGACCCATCCAAGAGATGAAGCATCCCATCATTCACACAATGAAAGGATCCTTGAGAGTCACCAATAATCCATAAGAATGATTGGTTATGAAAAGAAACAAAAAGCCCAAGAATATTGATCTAGATTTCCTCTAGTGGAGTGTCGCAGCCCATGTTCAAATCTATCATCCAATAAAAATTGATAAAGTGGTAGCATCCAACCGAACAGGGAGCTGAAGACCATGAAAGCAAAAAATATTTGTGATACACCAGAATCACACAAGGACACCAGGTTCATCACCGAACCCCAGGTTGGTATCGAAAAACCACATGTACCAATGAAACACTCGAAGATATAAAGTGGATTTTTCATAGTCCCAAACAACACCCAGAACGTCCATTGATGAATAAACACCTCTTTAGCAAAGTATGAAACCGAAAAATTCAGTACATGAGTTCCGTAAATCGAACCAAATATAACCTTTACGATTGAAAATCGGGGAAATACCAGTAGAGGTGAGAACTCGGGAGGCGACCCGCTATGAATAACATCCATTATAGAAGGACGACCAAGCACACAATGACCCAAGACAAGGCCCTAGGCCATCGAAGATGATAGACCACAAGTCATTACTATGACATTTGTTTTTCCATCAATGGTGGGTATAGATCCATTAGAGGCCTAATATCAATCATGTAGGTTTATATCATGTAGAGTGGTGATGAATTTAATTATGAAAAAAGTTTTAATTTATGTTCCATGATTATGCTATAAATGATGGTAGAAGTGAGTTGAGGAGTTTTTGAGAATTAAAAGAAAATATTTTCCTATAGAATTCTTGGGAGAACTGGTCATTCATAGGAGGATACTCATTAGACATTATAGGGGAGTTATTATCTAAATTACTAGCCGTAATAAAAATTTGGATGATTTGATTTCATTCATTTGGGGGTTTTATTACCTTGGTGAATTATATCCTCTCTTCCATTCTGATGCACGTGATTTTCTGAATAAGACTCTTAAAATAGTACTGAGGAATATTTAGATGATTATGAGTTCATTCATATGGGATTCTCATGTAGAAGAATGGTGCCATTGGTATTTGTGGAGATTAATGGCAAGGTCTGTGGATTATGGAAGGATAAATTTTGAGTATTGTGGAGTGAACTTTTCTTAGATTTTAATCTAAGCTGGTATGGAATATCATAGAGGGGAACTCACATAGAAGAAAGGTATTCACTGGGAAATATGGGCATGTTTGGGATTTTCTGAGGGGGAAGTCTTTCATTTACGGAATGTGCTATGAGGTCACTACTATGTTTTCAATATAAACTCCAAATGGATCGTGGGTTGCTATGATATTAATTTTTGGAATCACAATTGGGTGGGATCTCTTCTTGGATTTCATGGTTGTCCTATTCATAATACTAAATTTCCATAGGCCTCTCATCATCCTATGCAAATATAGGGAATCCTTAATCACCGACAACATGATTTCTTTGTTCAAATTTATCATTCCACTATTTGTGACATGTTTTTATTTACCGTATCTTCTACTATGGTGTTCACAAATAAGGATTATAGACGTTTTCAGCAGTTAAATAACACATGTAGTGTTGGTGGTTACTCGTTTTGGTTTATTGATGTACCCATCAAGTATAATTCTATAGTTTGGAGGTTCTTCAACAAAATTGTCCCTAGGGATGAGGGCATTACAAGAATGGGTATCAAACTCATTTTAGATGACGATGTTATAAGATTTAATATAATGAAGCACTAATCACCTATTCTCTGGACATGATTGGGCTATAGCTGTTTGATGGGGATTTGGTGTCCCCATTGGACGGGACATGCAGGCTGATGCATGTCTGCATTTTTATTAGAGTGGAATACATAATGCTTATTTGGGAGATCATAAACATATTGAGAGAGTAATTTTATTTGTGGAAGGTTGCTGGTTAATATGGGATGCTTGAAATAGGGCATGAATTGAAGGCTGATCCAGTTCAGCCATTGCCATGCATGTTCTTTCTAAGACTCTAGCTGTGGAGATGGGATCCATCGTGAAGAATAGAAAGATCTTTTAAATGATGATAATGATTATGGTGGGTAGTAGTACTAGAATCCTTGAACCAAATGTGTATGGTCTATATAGATGGGTTTTCTAGAATCCCCCACAACATACTTTTATACAAAATATAGATGGTGTCTGTGGGATGGGCGTCATGTGAGGGTGATGCATTGTCCAGGGTGAGGATGGGGCAGTTGTCCTGGCCTTTATCAGATTTGATGGAAATGGTATCTCTATTTAGGATGAAGCCAAAGCCCTGCATATTGAGATGGATGTTTTCATGATCCACAAAATTTCACTTAATATAATCATAACAGATTATTCATTCATCTACAATGCTATAAAAGGTAAATCCAATGACCAAGGTATTTCAAGTACCTAATTTTTAGGTGTACAAACTATATAGATAATGTCATAATCTTGGATCACACTTTGTTTGAAGCTAATAATGTGGAAAAATTTCTAGCGGCATGAGGTAACACATGCAATCCTTGTATGGTTTTTACTACCATGGGCAGCCTTCCCTCCAAATGTGTTGGACTTGATTGAGCAACCACACATAGTTTTCATTATTTTAGACCCCCTGACTCCCCTCTCTTGTTCTCTTTATTACATTCCTTTCCTTATATTATGTCTTTTTCACAATTATAATTAAATGAAGTTATTGTTTTTCTTGTTTGGTGATTACAAGAAGTGATAAACATTATATGAAATAATGATCTTAATGAATACTTTTTCAACAATTGTGGATAAGTTAAAAATAAAGTCAATTTTCATGCTTAAAAATTATTTAATAGAAGGGGTAATTTAATTTTCAATATTCTTTATATTACCACTATTTTTAGTTGAGTAGTTGAAATACAAAAAATTGATTTCTTATAAAAAACTATTCTCATGATTTTATTATTATATTTTAAAGTTAAATTTATGTGTTATGTAACATTAAATATAAAAAAATTTACATATCATGACAATATTTACATAATATTAATTTTATTTATATTTTTTCAAAAAGATTGAAATTTGATGAATATTAAAATTTTATATTATAAATTAACATAAATATTTTGAATTTTTTTATATACAATTGTTAATTTTAAATTCATGATAAAAATTTATAATAAAAAATATTTATTTTATTGGAGAATTCATTAATTTAAAATTACTTTTTTTCAATTTATAAATTGATATTTTTTTATTTTTGAATAGAAATTAAATTTCATAATTCTTTATTCATTAAATTATACATTTAGTATTTTAAAATTTAATATTATAACATTTATAAAATTAATGTAATATTGTTTTTTTCAGACATGGAATTGTTATGTAAAAATAAGTAACAATTATGATTTTACTTTCACGCCTAACAGTTACATTACCTCATTAAATATTACATACCATGATAAAAATAAAAAGGGGTTAAAAGGGTTTAACGAAGAAGAATAAACAATAGAAATGTTTATAACTTATCTAGGAATTGGTGATTCATGAAAAACTAAACCATATCCCTTACCGTAGTCATTATTTATTAATTTTTGAGATAAATTCCACGGTAGGGAATTATCATTATTAAAATGTTGGATGCATTAACAAAATTGACATCCCTTGTAACTTATAAAAGGGGAACTCCTCTCCTCACTTCACATCACACCACAAACCAACTAGTTTCACCAAAACACTACTTAATACATCTCCTCATTATACCTATCCACCTTCAAGATGTTATAACCTTCTATAAAGAACATGACTCTATGGATTAACACCATTTTATATGATATAATCCATGATGTGAATTGTAATTTTATAACAACTCTATTATAATTTATATTTGTTTAATGTAAATATTCTTCCTCACTCAAAAATACACCTTCGTAAGATTATAAAATCAGAAATAGTTGTATAATTTTGTTTTATCACAATTATAGTACATGATTTATCCACCATTTCAACTTTCTTTATGAAAGAAAACATGAATTATGTGTATGTGCGAACTACGACCTTCACCAAATACAGGAATTATTTTCCTTTACCACATGAAATATCTTATAGAAATGGTTTATAAAAAATTTATTTAATATATTTATACTATATTGGTGTTAATTAATTTTTAATCCTTCTTTCTTATTTTTTTCATTTTTGAAAATTGAAATAATCTTCCACACATATGAGTATACTACCTCTTCCATTGAACAATGCATTCAGTTTTCCACTACCACATACATGGATGGTTATAGATTATAATTTTCTAGTATATTATATATATATATTTATATGTAATATATATCATGAATATATATATTTATCAATTACACATTATTCAACAATCATGATATGGTAATACATTGATATCGATAAATAACATGAAAGTAGTTCAATGCCGATTTAGTAATCAGAAATTAGGGAAAAAACTACCATGTGA
The DNA here is from genome assembly GCA_963277665.1 of Viscum album. Lineage (NCBI taxonomy): Eukaryota > Viridiplantae > Streptophyta > Magnoliopsida > Santalales > Viscaceae > Viscum > Viscum album. The sequence continues at coordinate 1,573,266,727 of OY728126.1, forward strand.
TGGAATTATAAAATTATAGGTTTCTAAATAATAAAAGTAAAAATGAATTTATTTTTTTAATGTTTAAAATAGTTATACAAATGATGACCATAAACACTTTTTTAAGCGGAGTATAAAATAGTCAAGATTATTAACACGATACATTCAAAAGATATTACAACAATTTAATACATGGTGGGAATTATCATTAAAAGAGATAAAAATTTGAAATTACTATGAATAATATTAATAAATTTATAATTATGAACTTTGTGATTATAATACAGAATGTTTAATATCTTTTTTATAAATCAAGGCTATTTGTAAGGAACTCGTTAACTGAACCTACTTTATTGGAGTTATACAAATCCATAATGAAAAGGTTCTTGCATGAAATTAAAATTTTAATGATTCTCTCTCGTTTATTTTTGCGGAAAACGTTTTTAGTCTAAATTCCTTTATAGGAATGGATTTCTATACACATATTGATAGAAAAAATTGAATATTTTAAAATAGGCTCATAATTACGGCTTTTAAAACGATAAAAAAATAGTTTCAAAAAAAGTTATTTTAGTGATTTGGTTTTCATTATCTTCAAATGAAATTTCTATAAATGATATTTGTTCCATAGATCTCCAAAAATTTTCCTTTTTCTGTTTGACAAATTTATGTTATCATGTTTTTAGTATTAGTAAATTTAATTCATCATGATATTAAATACCATCTGTATGTTTTAGGGAACCCATTTTATTTCCCAATGTTCATTATAGAAGGAGATTTATTTTAATTTGGAATATTTATGCAATACATTATATCCATTGAACCAATATAATTTAAAATTTAAATTAATTTTATGTTTCATACGTATGTATGGAAAATTATGGGAGGGGTACTATATGTTACTTAAAATACTTTAATCATTACTATTTATCATGCGATGAGTATATATAGTAACTTTTTTAAATTTATAATAATGGTAACTGATGGTGTGGTGCACGAATGTAATGATTCCCTATAATATTTTTTGAGCCAAATTTAAAGGGTTTTATCTATTATTATATTGTTATCTCAGTATAGATGTTTTTTTAATTGATTCTAAGACATATAATATCTATTATTCTTCAATGTTTATAATTTATGTCATTATGTTCTTTTGAATAATACATTGAACCCCACATATTTCATATTATTCTCACCCATGTCCCTAATGTTTCCCCCTTATTATCATGTTTTTCATGTTTTCATCTGAAGACATCCATGATTAAATGTTTATTCCAACCTTAATGAGAATTGGATATCTCCCATTTAAAATTATTTTGTTATCATGCTTTCGAGGATGTGCCTAACAAATGAAATGTCTAGAAAATAGTAAAATATAATTCTTTTAAGGGGGAATTATCACATTTTTTTTAAAAAATCTATATTAATTTTATAGTCTATAAATATACAAAACCTCTCAGTTTATGGGAAATTATTATTCATGAAATATAATATTTTAAATTGCTAATTGATATAAATTAAAGGAATATTAACCATGGGTTGTAATTGGTTGGTGTTTTGTTCTTGGGAAGGTATTTTATGTGGTTTTATATTAACACATTTCTCCCTGGAGGCTACTATGTGATTCCTCAAGATTGCTTCACATGTAACCTCAATCAAGCCTCACTATACTCTAGAGGATTTTGAATAGCATTGAGGTCCAATGTTATGTATTTGGGGGAGAATAAACCCTCATGATTTACAGCATTTCACATTGGTAAACAATAAATGGGAAATAATATGAGTATTAAATATCTAGTTTCTACAGAATAATAGAACATCATCTAAACAAATAATTCGACATAATATGAATCATAAGTAAATATGAAATTATAATAATGTAGTATTTTAGCTTTACAAAAAAATTTCTACCTAAGATAAAAAGAAAATAAGAATATTCCACATGATAAAAAATATAAAACTACTAAATCGTTTTATACTACCATAACAAGCATAGACTTGATCATCTTCCCAAATACTCTATCATAGTACTAAAAAATGTTAGAAACTAGGTGATTCTCTTTTTCAAAACATGGCATCAGGAAGCCTGCGTAAGTATAAAAGGTGTCATGATAAAGGTGTGATATATACATAGTTATCCTACCACTAATGTAGTCTAGAACAATCCAGTATTTTCAAAAATGATGACTACTGTTCCATTGATAATAGTAGTGATGCAATGAATAAATAATATATAATTGTTCAGGTTCATCAATGATACCCGATTGACGCTACATTATTAATATTAATATGGATGTATATGAACAATTGGAAACAAGTACATGTTTGATAGTGGTGTATAAGTGGGTCATTATAAATAATGTATCATTATTGGACGAAGCCCAATAATTTTATTTGGCGAGGGTGAAGCGGCCATTAATTTAATAGGTTGAATAAATTGATGTGTATATCAGGAATCTATGGGATTCAATAAAGAATCATCCCAGGATCATCAAATGAGAATAGTATAAACGTACTTGAGTATCACACACAAAACCCTATAAATACCCATCACCATAAGAGTTTTTCCTTTGTGATCTATAATGGCATCCCAAGTGTCAATCTTGACTTGGAACAAATCAAAACCATCTCTGCAAGTTCACGGTGTACCACATAGAGGACCAAGTATTTTTTTTAAGATGGTGTAAACTATAGCACCCACCAAGCCCGTCCTTGGTATATCACCTTGGGAACTAGTTTCTATCAGGAGTACGTAAGATATCCTCCTGGTGACCCTGTCTAAATAAATTCATAAAAATGGATCCTAGTATTATGCCAGATTATTCATACTGACAATAAGTCTTTATGATAATGATTTATGAGCCCATCCAACATGTCCTTAGGGTAGGACCCATGTTTTACAATCATATTGGTATGAATATATAGTTTTTTATAAAGAAAACATTCCATTTAAATTGGTAATTATAACCATGGTAGATTAACCAAGTTTCTCAATTCATTTAATTTTAGGTAATAAATCTATGGCACGATGCATAGGGTCCTAAAGACAAGGACATATCGTTCTTTGATGAATATCTCATTCCTTTAAATTTATTTAATGTTATTTAATTCACCCAATTGAAATATAAATAACCCATTTCTAATTCATGAGGATCATAATAATTTAATGATTGTCAGACCCAATGGGGTTCATCATGTTCTAGAAAAGGCCGCCACATATTTGATTAGTTGGTTGTTAGGGTCATGGAACATGTAAAATAACAATTAATTAATTTATTTAAACAATATTGGTGTGATGATGTGAAGTAAAGTGTGAGGGAAATGATTAATTATGTAATGAAACAAGAACATATAGAAAAAGAACTTGAACACCAAACATATGCCCTCATCTATCTATGAATCCAGTGTTAGACCTTGAATGAAGCATTAATGGGAGAAATCAAGAAGAATCAACAAAACAACTAAAATGGAGGTATATAATGTGACACAAAATAATATTTTTGATGAAAAAATAAAAAAAATAATAGAAGGAATAGGATTACGAAGGATTCCAATGCGGATCAAATTCACCTAAGGAAGAATCAAATAGTGATTAGATGGATTTTATCACTAGTGTATAGATCATTTACCACGTCAGCATTATTTACGTCTGTTATAAATAACTAGGGTGTAAAACAATAAATGTTGATTTATCACATCGAAAATAATATAAACAATGACTATATTTGATATACCAATTTAGTAATAATAAAACCGACGTGATAAATCTTTTTTTAACATAGGTTATTTTATAACCGAGATTATAAAATCGATTAATCCCATAATTTATTATAAAACCAATGTAAAATATTGACTTTATAATGATAGTACTAAAATAAAAAACACAAAAATATGTTTCTGACATTGGTTAGAGAATATCTGATGTGATAAATATAATAAAAATGTAATTTATCAAATCAGTTATTAAATAACCGACATGATAATGAATTTAAAAAATATATCAAGAACCATATTGTGTAATTCTATATTTTTAGATGAGGAAACTGTAGTTCATCTCTCTCACACACAAAACCTAGAAATGTTTATCTAAACTTGTGCCATCCAACCTCATTTTTTCATCATTGTTCATAATCTTTGTTATCATTGGATCTATTAGATCAACTCACAACATTCAGGTAAGCCTCACACACCATGATTTTGTTCATTATTTTTCATGGATGACCTATATTTATGTTTTGCGATTTCTTTTTTAAAAAATATCGTAATGTCATAGATTATTTCCTAATGTTATAATTATATGACATGATTTTCATATCCTTGATCTAACACCGTTCGGAATTAATCTCAATGTTACTTTTGTTAGCTGCTTGCATATTTAAATATAAAATCCCCATATAAATATTCTGAAGACATTGGTTATATACCAGTGCACCCTTGTCATTTTATATAACACATTAATTTTTTTGTTATTCTGGCATAGAAACAAAGATATTTTATTTTCCCATGTGTTTTGTGATGAATATGTAATCAGTCTTCCTCTAGAAGCTCATTCATTTAGTAGTTTTATTATTTCATTATATGGATAGGTTGTATGTAGTACATATTTTATAATTAGTCCAAGTATATATTATAACATATTACATTGATGCATGTATGGTTATTTATTTATAACTTTATTTGTTAACTATTTATTATTTTCTAAGTATCACTCAAAACAACCTGTAATCATACTTTGTATAGTATATTTCTACCACCTTACCAAGAAAATCTTGGTTCCTCTAAAGGAATGTACTTTGAGTCTAATATATATCCATTCCAAAAAGTTTATCTAAACCTAATAATACCAACTAACCACTCAAATCATTTTCGACCATACACAATACAATTTTCCCACAAAAAACACAATAATAATGATAAAACTCATATTTGTGACCAGCAAAATTACATGAACTGAAGTAAATATTTTATTTCTCAAAAACAATATTTTTAAAATTTTCATATATGGATAAATTTGTTTTATATTATATTTCAAAATTGTGTTACTTTCAAATTATGTCACATTTCATATAAATATAAAACTGTTAAATCTAACTATATTTTATTTTTAAAATTAATTCCATGAATATAGTTATCAAATACACATGTAATTGTTTTGTATTTCACATTTTTTTAAATTTAAATTTTTATTTATTTCGTATAAATATAATGATGGAATATTTTGACATGATGAATAATTTAGATATTTGTTATAGGTAATTATGAGTCAAAGTTGGATTATGGAACATCAAATGAGTAATAAATATAAAGAACGTGTTGATGCCATTTGTGGAATTTTTTAAATTAAATTTTCCAAGAAATGACATGTATAAATATCCATACCTCAAATTTATGAATATGATGAAGTTGAAAATTACAGAGATCAATGATCATATGATTTTCCATGGATTATTTTGAGTTACAAACCTTGGATTTTTTAGGGTAAAAATATATTGAATTTCAGTTCCACTGATGATGATCATTTTCAAGATGGTAACTCAAATAAATTTGATTAAATGATTTGTGATATTACAAAAGAACAAATTGAGATAGAACTGATAGTTTAAAGTCTCTATGTTGATGATGAAAAACAATTATAGCACGGTTTTTTGAATTTTAATGGTTTATCAGTAGTGTTAAGATTTATTAACATGAAGGAAAAACATGGATGGAGTGAAATGCATTTCACAGAGCTGCAACAATTGTTGAAAGACATTCTTCAAAAAGACAATGATCTAACAAATTCACATTATAAGACCAAGAAAATATTATGCTGAATTGTATTAGGATGCATGATAATACATACCTATTTGAAAGACAATATGATATATAGGATAAAATATGAATATCAATTAGAGTGTCCTCAATGTGGGACATCATGGTATAAGTTGAAAGAAAAATCACAGGCTGATGTAGAGATTACATAGATCTCTACCAATTTATTTTGGTATCTTCTTCTAATTCCTCCTTTTAAATGTTTATTTTCTTATTCAAATGATGCCAAAAAGTTAATATAGAATGCTGAGGAGCAGATATTTTATGAAAAAATATGTCACCCATTAGATTTTCCATAATTGATGAATGTTTGGTGAGTAGTGTCCAACATTTGTAAAGGAAATTATAATTCTTAGTCTTGGGTTGTGCATATATGGAATGAATCCATATCAAAGCCTCAGTTTCACACATAGTTCATGGCCTCTTTTATTAGTAATTTACATCCTATATCCTGATGTTTTTATGAAGTGAAAACAATTCATTATGATTATAATTATCTATAGTCGAAAGTAACCAAGAAATGATATTGATGTTTTTTAAACATTGATTGATGATTTGAATCTCTTATGGGAGGATGGTTTTGGATTTTATGATTATTATAAAATGGAATATTTTCAACTCCATGAAGTGCTTATGATCACTATAAATGACTTCCCAACATATTGAAATTCGACTGGATACACTGTTAAGGGGCATAAAGCATGTGCAATTTTAGAAGAACAGAGTTCATATTGTTAATTGCATCATTGGAGGAAAACAATATACTTGGGTCATCAAAAGTTTTTTCCATGGATCAACTCTTATAGGAAACTAAAAATTGCATTCAATGGCTCCAAAACATTTTATATTTCTTCAAAAAATTTGTCCACTAATGAGTATTTTGAAAGGGTACAAAAAATTGATCTGACATTGGGAAAGACACATAAATATGTTAATGATAAACATACTTGGAATAAAATGACAATATTTTTTGATCAACCATATTGGAGATATTAGGAAGAGAATCATAATATTGACATCATGCACGTAGAGAAGAATATATGTGTCAGTTATATGAGAACATTTTGAGATATTAAATGAAATACTAAAATTTGTTAAATGAAAATTAGACAAACTATCAATGGAAATAAATTTGGAGTTATCTCACACTCTTGTTGGAAGGGGATCATTTCATCCCCTGACTTGTCATTCCTTATCCAAGAGGGAGAAAATTTTCTTTTTTCTATGTCTTTATTATATCAAAATTTCTTAAGGTTATTCTTAAAATGTAGAAAATTTTGAATCTTCGACGGACATGAAGTAGACAGGTATGAAATATCATGATTGTCATGTCATGATGCAACAACTTCTACTAGTAGAATTGGGTGGAATATTGTCCATCAGTGTTTGAAAATTAATCATGAAGGTGTGTTATATTCTCAATTCAATTTTAATAAGGCCATTTATGTTGATTCATTGATCATTTTGGAAAAAGATTCAATTTCTTCACATTCTCAATTGTAAATGTATTTTCATACATCTTTTTTTTATATAATTTTTCATTTAATGGATCATCTAGTTCAAAAAAAAGCTTGGTGGACCTATATATCATCATTGTCTATATGATTTTGAATGGTATTCCAAAATATTAATTGAGTATGTTAAGAATCTATAATGAACTGAAGCCTCCATTGGTGAAAAGTATATTTCTATGGTGGTTTCGGGGTTTTGTATGAACTACTTGTCTATGGTGGAGAATATTGTTTTCCTCTATCCCACCATGAACATGTTAGTAATGGGGGAAAGGGGAATCGTGGCTTGAAAGTAAAATTGCTGTTAGCTGAACTGATGAAAATTGTACATTTATAAATCTGAAGTAACATAGCTGCTGCTCAACCATATATCAGACTGAATATTAGTTAGCTGAAAAAATGTCATCCAAATATGATATATATGTGAATTTTGAATGAACACAACAAAACATTTTTTCTTCGGTTTGAAAAGACCCTTCTTGGTCAATTAGATGCATCAGAGACATTAGGAAGGTCAGTTGGTGGTCCATGTTTAAAGGTGATAACATGATGTGGGTATGGCATTAATGGCTATAAATTTCATAAGAAATCTCAAGACAACATGTGTGATGTTCAGAATAATGGGGTATTGGTGTTTGTAGAAGCATGGCATTTTTTTAGTTCTGGAGACTAAAACACAGTTTTTGGATCCAGTGCATAATATAGAGTCATTGAAGTTATATGGGTGGTTGATTACTTTTAAAATAATGGTCTTATTTTTAAATGAAAATGGATTCTCATTAACAACAATGTCAGACATGATGAATTTGGAATGACAGTTGTTAAAATGAATAGATTAGAAGATATAACTAATTCATTTGTAATGGAAACACATTAAAAACAAATTATCTATGTTGTTGATCAATATGATATCCAGTGGTCAATTGTTTTACATGGGAAAAAACAATTTTTTGGTGAGGATACACTTTTTGAAGATGTTGATTTCTTTCAGATCCCTACATACATGGAAAAATTACCAGAAAATAATGATGAACATGTTGTGGACATAGTCTGTTCCATAAGGAATGCTCATGATTAAGGAGTTTGGGAAGACAATCCATTTGAAAATTCCTAATATTAAAGGTAACATATGTTTATTTCTTGATTGCATTTATTAATTTCATAAAATATTAGATATTGTAATTTTCTTCCTTATTAAAACATGTATTAAAATAAATATGTGGGAATGCTTGTTTATTTTAGTTTTGTTTTTTTAGTTTACCATGTTTACTATTACGTAAGTTATATAATTATTGAATTTTTTGAATGACAATTGATTTACCTTGTTTTCCATGTTAACCATAGTTTACAAAAGTTTTCCATGTTTACATTTATTTAACAGATATATTTATTTATTTTGATTAATGAAAATTACTTTAACAAGTTTACCATTTACCATGTTTACCATTTACAATGATTTACCATGCATACCATGTTTACCATATTTAGTATTATGTAACTTAGATCAACTATTAATTTTTTTACATTAGTATTGTAATATTTTATTTTTTATATTTGTGAACTAATATTTTCTTTTTTGATTTGATAGATAATGATTGACCCATTAGTTGATCGACCACATAATTCTGGAGACGAGAATCATGATCATACATCTGGGGAGGAACATTCACATGATCTTCCTGATGTTCCCCATTATTCATCATGTTCCCCCACAATAGAAAATAAGAGTTCAATAGTTGGTAAACGCGGTAGCACATGTTGTGGCATCCTGAACATGGAGCCACAGAACAATGCCCCGAGATGGTTATCCTCATTAACTCAAACACACCACCCCATATGCTAGAGGCTTCCGACTAGAAGTGAGGGTATGGTAAGTAAGTCTTAGGGAGACTATACACTTTGTAATGAGAATAAATCATCAGTGGAAGGAAATAAAAAACCATGAACAAATACATAAAATTAATAGAACAATACAAATACATATGATTGTCAAAACCAGAAAATACAATACTCAATTGAAATGTAAATCATGCAATGAAATTTCACGTGCCAATATTATACAATGAAACATAATATAAAGAAACAACGACTCCAAAACGGGCCCTTAACTGCACCTGGTTCCCTCTCCTCTTCTCTAATCCCTAGCTGCAACCTATCATAGGGTGTTTCCCTTATATTGTTCTTCAACTACAAAGTCTATTCGGGTGCTGATCAGGTGGACCAAAAAAGGTGTGAGTACAAAGTCATTAGTCCACCAGCAACAGTGTATAAACTGAGTCTAGGAAAAATATATTACCTTCACATTTGTGAAGAAATAAATATAATGAAAAATTTAAATAGTTATCACATTATCATTTAATCTTTAATCGTCACATTAGACCAATTCTATTCATTTTTCCCATTTGAATCATCATTCATTATTATCATTCATTTGCTGTAGTTTGTTATGCCTAGAAACCCAAATATCAATTAAAACATCATTCATTATTATCATTCATTTGATGTAGCTCTTCATGCCCAGCACCCAAAATCTCATTGAGTGTAGGTCATCATGCCTAGCACTTCTTTTCTCAATCGGTGTAGGTTGTCATTCCTAAGACCCCATAATCTCAATCTTGGATAAATATTAAGGATAAATTCCATGTCCATGTCATGAATTCTAATCAGCCACGCACGTCATTCTTAGCACCAAAAAATGTTACCCATTTAAGAATTCATTAATTCCATCAAATTTTCCACATTATTCTTTTACTTATCAAACATTTAGATAAACAATTCAATGGAAATTTGTTCATTCAACAATTAACTAAACAAAAAAAATTAATTAATTCATAAATTAATTAATCAATAAATATAATTCTCTTTGTATAATTAAATATTCATAATTAATTAAACATATCAAAACCCAACATGTAATAATTAATACTCACAATTAATAATCACTGATCACATCATGGCACATAATTAATTCTCACAATTAATCATTTTTCATAGACAATGATAATTACATAATTAATTCACCAAATTCTTTATCTAGTTACAATTAATTAAAAAAGTCAAATAAAAAATTCCAACCCATAATTAAATATCCCAAATATCAATCAATTTGGGAAACCGTCCAATTTTTTACTTCTAGATTCAATTATCAATAAATCTCCAAGGTAAACACTCATCAATTCCACTTTCTTAATTACTATAATTTAGGAAATCATTTATCAAGAGAATCTAAAAAATTCATAACCTCATACACAAGTCATAAACCATGACTACGAGTGTACAATTTAGGGATCCTACCTTAGTTTATTGACGAAAGATAGCCCAATGGAAATCCCCAAAATCCGAGAGGCAAAACACCATTGGTCAAGCACCGAATCGAAATCCCTAAAACCCAAATTATGATCAAAGGCATCAAGATATTTAAAATCAACATAAAAATCTAAAATCCTAGATGTAGATATGAACTCATGGGTTTAGATCCAGGAAAATTATGGATATCTTCAATGAAAAGATATAGAAAAGAAAAGAGAAAGAACAGAAGAAGCAACATGATGAAATCCACTTATCGGGAGGATATCAGATCTATAATCCGAGCATTCAATCTCCCAAAACAGTGTTTGGATCACCTTGTAATCTCCCATAGAATAAATGGGGAAACATATAATTTTTCAAGTGAGAGACAAGGCCAAAAATATGGATTTTATTTGGGTTTATGTGGTTTTGAAAATGATTTTCCAAATTAAAATCTTATGCGCATCATTTCTTGGGAAGAGGCACACGGTTTGGAAAACCGTGCAGGCACCGAGCGGACCCAACTTTCTAATTTTTCACAGTTGGAATATCTAATGCCTCAACCAAAGATACCAAGAGTCGGTGCATTATTTTAATAAATTTTTATGATTACACATAATCACGCCCCAAAGGACCAATTAGTTTAGTAGTCTTGGAAAATATATTACATATAAGAATGTTACATTACAACATAACAAATAAAACACAACATAAATGATCTTTTGAGAATTACATTAATCCCCTAGCTTAACCATTCATATCAATCATAATACACTACATGGAATCTGGTATAAATAAAACATAAGAATGTGGTGAGCTAAAATGCTCAATAAGGGTAAGCTATAGAACGAAAGATAATATAAACATTACGCATGATGAATAATTTAAAACACATGGCTTTACAAATAATAAACATGAACACTTTATGGATGGAATATGAGATGAGTAAATAATACCATAATAAAACATAGTCATGGGTATTCTACAAGTCGAATAAACACATGAACCATCTGTAATATTTCATAATGAGGGAATGTATAATTTCGAACATTCTGAACATTTTGTCAAGGCCTCGGCCAAGGCCTCTAAAAATTATTAAGGTCTCATCCAAAACCATATATCAAATTGGGAAAGGCCATGGAAAATTCCACATATAACTGTCACATGAAACATATCGATGCACTAAGGTGTTATAGTGGGCTCCACCCGTCACTTACTATGTCCAATACATTACTCATATTAAAAGGTTAAAACATAACATAAACATTATTATTTAGAGTAGAATAAGAAATTTCAATACATTAACCATAAACCATGAAGGGTATAAAAATAACACATCCATAGTCAAATATATCACAAAACCATCAATAAAATATGGAAGATTGGAATCATAATAAATCAACCTCAATCATGAATAATATCCCATAAAGGATGTTGATATAGTTTAAAATTATCAGTAAAAATAATTGAGAGAAATATCCCTTTTTCCTGAAATCGTTTAAAAGTCACATATTTTATAAAAGAAGCCATTTAAAAGATAGTTTTGAATCAAAGTTTCCCATAAAACATTGAAACTTTTTAAAGGAATTAACATTTTAAAACATTCATGTCCATATAAATACATTCTTAAAACCATTTGGAAGTCATGGATATGAATGAAAAAAGGTTAGATAAATAAATCATTAAAAATATAAAATGATGTTTTAGTAAAAAAATTCCTAACAAATACTCCATTTAAAAAAATCTTTTATGAATCATGGAATTGGATAATAAACATTTCCCAGTAGATTCTTATGTTAAAACAACCTCGGATAATAAATTTATTTTGAAGTAAACCCTTACCATGCACTTTCCTTTGGTCAAGGGTATGTTTATCATCTTGTATAATGACCATAGTATGTTATTACGTTATACCACAACCGTATCCATATTTATTATATCATACATGATTCATTTATGACTTCATACAACCCATTTATAATGATTTCATTGTTAAATTAACATTTCTGGTAAAAATCGCTTTCTTGATCATACATTTTTTAACTTGTAATTATTGATCGTATCATTTAGATCACGATTTACATACATCGATAATATAATACGTGATTTATATATCATATATATTTAGAATATAAAATTATATAAAATATAGATATATGAAATGGAAAATAATGTTTATGGAGATGGTAGGCTGTACGTAAGCCTAAACGTTGTTTCTGTTTTCACACCGTATTGAATGAAAGTAAGTGAATAAGAATTATGTAATTAATTATATATATCCATTAGAATTTTTATTTCTTATATAACATACTTATTAATAATATCTATTATTATAATCATCATTTAGTGGTGAACGTGGAAATGAATCATATCACGTCGTGGAGATGATAATCAGAACGTATGCACGGGCAACAATATCATTATATTAGTGGTTAAATCATATTTAATTGGAGAGTATAACATATATACAGAATCATTACTGTGGAATATTTATTATTTACATTAGTTATACTTATTATTATACTCATCCAAATAATGAAGTGTTTGAATAACAAACTACACGACACCGTGGAGATGGTAAGTCATACGTACGCACATATGGTGACTTTGTCATTTACAAGATGAATAAAATAATGAATATGGTTATACCATTTTTATAATAACATCATAGTATATAGAAGATATTGGATTTATTATTTTAGATATGAAAAAACAAAAAAATGAAGATGTGGAAGAAGAAAATAACTTGAAAGAGGAGATAAATATTTACCTCTTCTTCAGGTTCTTTATTTTGATTTGATCAAAATGGAAACATAGGTTGTCTTTATGAACAATGGAAGGACACATGGATTAATGGAGGAAATCTGGGAGGATATTTTGGAAGTTTTTGGCCGAGCCAAATGGCTTCTACGTGTGAAATAAAGAGTAGGGGAAGTTCCATTTTATAAGAGAGGTGAGGGTCACTTTAGGAAAAGCTTGAAATAATATTTTATAATAAAATAATTATCGGGTTCTAATGGCTCCAAAATTATTAATTTCTACGATAAGGTGGGGATTGGTCGAACACCCCTCATCCAATTGGTTTTATAATGTTTTAGGTCACCATATTAACCATATGTTTTAGATTTATCTCATTGTTAAAATGTTTGGCATTTAACTTTTGTCTTTGTATTATAATATTATATGGTTAATAAACGTACTATAGAAAGCCCAGAGAATCCCAAGTGGTTAATTATTAATATATATAACCTTATCTATGTCCTTTGGTCTAGCCATCGATTTTTAGGAATATTATATCAATAAATAATATAGTATATTTTTTACAAACTCAATTATGTCAATTTTGACATTATTTAGTATTTGGTTTTTGTGAAAACTAAATCAGCATGATTACTTAAAAAAATTTATTTAATAAACCATAAAATTTCATATTAACCTAGAAAATTTATGCAATTCATCAAAAGTCTCAAATTAAATTTATTTGGATATTTATAATATCAATTATTTTAATATTTCATTAATAAGGTAATTACTTCATCATCGTTGGGACATTAATAAATTAAATTATGTAATATCTAAAAATTATAAATAATATAACATTCTATAGGAAATATTTTAAGGTTTATAATTTATATTTATCGATGAATCTATATTGTGTGTAACCCTATATAAAAAGGTATTGTTATTAAACATTTAATTTAACACTTTTAACTCTTCTTTAAATAAAATAATAATTAATGTCCTAATCTAATCCATGTGGACCAAAGAGTGTCATATTTTATTAATAATGTAGTTATTTGTTGAATTAAATTTATCTATTATAATTAGGACAAGTGTTAGGGTAATTATAATATCGTTTTTACACTTAATTACACTATTTAATTTTAGCTTTGGTTAATAAAAGTCAAAAGTTACTATTCAACAAAAATTGTTTTCATCTTATTGAACCACATTTTACGTACATATTTCAACTATGTATTTTGGATTTTTAAAATTCAACTCATGGAAGCTTTAAAATAATTTTTTATTCAAATTTGTAAATGCTCCTTGAAGGTGCGTAAAAGGCGTTAAAAAGTTCTATAAAATTTTATATATCTAAACGTATTATAAAATTACTCCAATAAATTACTTTGAAAATATATAGGTATTATGTATCTATTTTGAAATAAAATAAATTAAAATAAAATAACTAATTATTTAAATAAATAGTTGGTATTAAATAATAACACAGCGTTCTTCACTATTTATCAAATATTGAATGTTTTCAGAAAAATACAAAAACAATACCCTATGATAATTTTGATATTCAATATTCAAAAATGAATCCTATTTTACCAAATTCAAAACATAAAATTTTAATTTTTTAATTTAAAATTAATTCCCATTGTCAATACAAAAAAGTGGGGTTTTAAAAATTAAAAACTATCAAAAACTGACATGTGTTTATAAAAAATATAAATATTCAATTACATATAATGACCAACATTGTATTAAATTATAAAAATATAATCTTATTACACTTCTAAACCATTCAAATGCAAATCTTATAAATATAAATTATTTCGATTAAAAAAGTTGTTTCCAATTAAAACATGGTAATTTTCACTACTCATCAAAATATGAAAGTTATCAGAAAAGTAACAAAAATTTATCTAAACAAAAATTTTATGTCCCAATTATAAAAAATAAATAAATATAATTAAATTGAATTTATAAAAGTGTAATATATTTCTTTGAAAAAATGTTTTTTATTAAAAGGTGGTAAAATTTCATTTAAAAAAAACTTATTTTACCTGAAAAAATGAATTTGTTTTGTTATAATGTCTAAAAAACACATAATATGGAAGTTAAAATTATATAGAGTATAAAATATTGAAAATTCAGTTAATAATATAAATAAATACTTTATAGAAAAAGTATGATTTTTCCCATCAAATGATTATAAGGGCTAAAATGGTAAGATTACACTTGAAATTGATGTCGTATAATTTTTCTGATCACTCATTTGGTCTTGGAATATTATGCTAACCCTTGAACAAGATTCATTGTTGAAATTTTAACAATTCGTATTTTAGAGGGAAAATTATTATTGAATATTGAATATTTAATAAATTATATATTAATTTATTTTTGAATGTTCGATTAGTCGTATCATTTGAACAGATATTTGGATTAATAAATTTCACTTATATTGAGTCCATATTTTGGACTTTGTTAAAGGTGGGGGTATAAAATTTATTTGGGCATTTAGGCCTACCAAAACACTATTTTTTATTTTTTATTCTTTTTCTTTTTCTTTTAATTATTTTTCATCTTTGTCTTTTCCTATCATTATTTCCTCTTCTAGATTCTCTCATATTCCCCCGGTGGGTTCCTCCTTCACACAGAGGCATGAATACAGGTAGGGTGAGAATGATAAGAGGAGGGAGAAGAATTATGGTTCCACCACAAACCTTGGGTCCCACTAAATCATTGTGCGATAGTTGTGGACTGCTGAAATGTGCGAAGCTATGTGGGATTCTTCACAAAGGTTTTTTTTCTGTTGTTTTTTTGAATAAAATCCACATAGAGTAATAAGTTTTATGTATTGATCACAATTAATTCTTTATTAATACCCCTTTTGGGACCATATATTACTTTTGTGTTGAAAAGGGGGTTTCACGGTGATTTGGGGTTTTCTATTATGGAGATCCCTCATACACAACGTGTAGATCCAAAAACACAAATCATGTGTTCTTTCTATATATGGAAGATGGAAACATTAATGTTCATTCCATGCATGGGATATTCAATCTATCTACAGGGACTCATCATCATAGATTATTACCCGACTAGGATACCCATGTAATAGGGAAGATGTCATTTGAAGTAGAAAGAAAAACCCCATGTCGGACACATGCTGTGTAGATGATCATGAACTAGAAGAATACACTGATATTCCATGGGCAGTACATGCATTGGTACCCATTGTATGGTACACAATGTGAATAGGGTCATCACAATATGTACATAGGATTTTACCCTCCATATATATGAGGATTTACTCACACTGGTTGGGAATTAATGGTACACGTCGTGTACAAGTATACACATGTCATGGACTCATCGTTTGATTCCCATTGAGGGTCCTTTAATATTTGACTTCCCAAAGTCATATATGGACATAAGATTAGTCCATTATAATTTTTTTGTATATATTTCAATAATAATATGCTTGCAGGGTTTTGAGTAATTCTATTTGAAATTTCATACTTTTCCCAAATGGATAGGTTCTTCCATCAGTGATTGAATAAATTTGTCTCCTTAAAGTGATACCCATTAATAAGAGAAGAAAAATGATCCATCATCCACTACCAATAAATTCTTAGCATCTCATTGAGTACATATCGCTTTATATATGTTCCTTTATATCCATGAATTCCAAATATGGTCTTTTCCTTCGATCCCATCTAGAATTACTCTATTGTTGTTTTGACGATGAAGATCCCGAGTAGGATGCCTCTATCTTCTCGTAATATACCAAGGATCCTCATAGGGATTTGTTTTCTAACAACTTGATATAGGGTGTCCCTTGTAGTATACAGTTACATGTATACCATTTCTTGGATCCCATTTTGGATCCATCTTCATCTTATATTGTTATTAAGGGTCTTGTATAGGATGACCCTTATAATGTATCATACTGATGATCTGTTATATGATTCCTCTATTGCTATCTGTTTTGAAGATCATATATATGATTCACTATTTAACATTGTTTAAGTATATCCATAGAATTATTTCTTCACTTATTTGTATAACAGAGTATCCCATGTAGCATGCCTCTCTGGTATCTTAACTTGAGGCCCCCATTGGGTTCCCTGATGTTGACTAACCATAATCTAGTACATCGGGATTGGGTAGAGATAGTACCAGGTGTCACAGTATAACCCGTTCCAAACATGTAATACAATTATTTTATAGATATAGTATTGTATTTAGGATATCATCCTTCTATATTCTATTTTTATACCTTCAGATTTTTACTACTAATGCAGTGATGTTTACCAAAGGTGCTTCTTGATTTGTGGATGTTGTGCCCGATCTGAGGAATCATTCTTTCTCTTTGAGAAGCCATGACGTTCTTTCTTGTAATTCAAATTCTATGAAAAATTGTCATTTTATTATTTGTATGCCCATAGGTACTATGTTGGATTGGGTTGTTGAGCCTATATATTTGATTCTTACTATATAATTGGGAATTCTAGAGTTTGTTCATAGTATATGTTTATTTAGCCTAGTATTATTATCTATGAGCATGGAGTCTATAGTAATTATTTTCATGGATGATTTATCTATCTTCATTTATGAGTATAAAATCTATCTACTCTAGTTTAAATTTGATTAGAATGATTATTCTCACCTTGAACTAATCTTTTTTATGGCATATTATGCTATCTCGAGTGATATATGTGATCATACTCTCAATATTTGGTTACATGTCTATAGTTTTGGACATGATGTTTCATAATTATTATAATATTGGATGATTATTCTATCAAAAATTATATGTATGATTCCAATATCCCATATTAGATACCTATAGGGTTGGTATTTCAATCACACTAATGACCATTCCTTATAGATCTTGTAAGGTTTAGACCATTCGGGTTTATCTGCTTTCCAAATTTTGTGACCGCCTATGGACTGGGACGTAGGGATCCGACATTGGACTGGATTTACATAGAATGAGAATTATATAATCTATCTCTAGACCATTTAAAGGTTTTGTTGGTTTACTTCTATGTAATCTTTCATTATAGTGGTTAGAGGTGACTATTGGTGAAACGATTGTAGGTATTACTATCCCCTTCATGTGGCATAGATTTCCCATAGACAATTCTAAAACTAGATGAATATGGTATATGTTGATTGGTATTTCAAACCAATATAGTGACTTAATGATACATAGATTGATTGGAATGATATCCATCTCAATTTACCTTCACATGATGTCCATGCAATTTGGATTAAAACCACATAGATCAGCTATTGATTTTTTTATGTCTTCACCTCATTCAAGTACATTCATATTTATGTATATGAGAATATGTATATGACTATACATATTTATGGATATAAATATAAAAATACTCGATAGAAATTTTCTTTGATGACTAGGATCACAAACTCCGTGTTTGAATATGGTTTCATGTTATATGATTTATTTACCTATTCAGTTGGGTCTCGGCAATCTTGAGAATATTTCTTTTGAATTCTCTTATGTGGGAAGATTTTTAGTTTCACATTGTAGTGTCCTACTAATATTATATTATCACCCTTTTATGTACACTATATTGTGCATCCATACCTTATGTCTACTTTTCAGGTTGAGAATAGTTTCATTGTTGATAAGAATGAGGCTTTCATTTCAATGAATATGTTGTGTCGTTGGTGTGGGTTCTTTGATTTCGGTTTGTGAAGTTTGGTAGTGTCTAGAGATTGAGTATGTGGTCAATCTCAGTGTTAGTATTTAATCCATGTTCTTTTCTTTTAGTTTCTATTGTACACGAGTATATATGGTTTCCCGTGTCGGTGACCCATGTTTTATTTTTTGAATAACTTTTTGGGCAGTTATAACATTTCATTTATTATTATTTAATGTTTAATTTCAGATTATTTTCTACTGATGCACTTTTTATTCACTATTGTGCATGATACACATCTATTTCTGTTATTTTATTTCCCTATTATGATTGAATATTCTCCCTACTATCACACCCTAGGTCCTGGATATTATTCGACGACCTCTAGGTTACGCAGGTGAACTGTTAAGGGCTCATGGACACCCCACACAGAGCATCCGATTGATTTCATCCGGGTCGGGGCGTTACAAATAGTGATTTGTGATATGAATAGAAACAATTAGAATATCTTGTGGTGTATATTATTTAGTTGTATTCATTTTTAATTATAAAAATACGAGTTATTGATATATTTTTTAGATTATATTTATGTTGATTGTGTAAAAATATGTTACTCAATCATTGTAATTGTTCGGTTTTGTGTTTTATCTAGAATATTATGAATATATTTATTATTATTTTAACATTTTGATTTATTAATATGATTTTAGATACTGTTGTGTCAGTTTTATTGATTTTTTCACAATTTCTTCTAACCATCACTACTAGAAAAACATGCATGGGATTTTCTTCACTTTTATCAGCACTAAAAAAAGCGTTGATAAAGGCCTCCCCCTATATCAGTGCTTTTTTTAGTGCTGATAAAGGGGACCCCTTTATTAGAGATTCTTTTAGTAGCGCTGATAAAGGCCTCCCCCTATATCGGTGCTTTTTTTTTATCGTTGATAAAGGGAGGATTTATCAGTGCTTTTCCCGTGCGCTGATAAATGATAAGTTTCAAAAAAAATATTTTCTCATGAAAAATAATATATTTCTACATAAGTATATATATATTTATATAAATTGAATATATATTTTTTAAATATGATATTGATACGTATAAATAGACTATTACATTTAATATTTAATAAATTTAGAGAAAATGGAATTAAAATATTTTTATGAAATATTATTAATTAATAATTTTCTAATTATTATCGATTAAAAATCCTTTAATAACAATTTGAGGACACAAAAAATCCCAACAATTAATAAATGATCTAAAATAAGTTGAAAATGTAACTCATACTTCAAACGGCCATAACTTTTGATCTGGGTGTCCGTTTCAGCTCTACAGCATATCAAATCGAAGCATGTGATCTGCTCTACAAGCTGTTGACCTAGGTGAAGCATCAGTCATGATTTTATAGCCCAAAAAAGGCTCATAATTCCTCTAAAACTGAGTTTTTAGTCGGGATACCCCGATTTATTAACATTCAAACAAGTATTACTTCTAATCAAGATGTATGTTATGCCATTAACACATATCATATCGAATATTGTTTCATTTTATTCGATTTGACTGGTTGTGGCATTGAAAAGTAATTCTAGATTATAAGATATGGTTGTTTTAACATTCTATGACTTTTTAGTTACACATATATATGTATTTATTCAAAAATATATATGTATCTGTGTGTGTGTGGGTGTCTATGTGTGTGTCTATGTGTTGTATATATGTATATATGTATGTATTTATTTATTTACTTTTAAACTCACATAAAAAAAAAATATTTTCATAAATGTATTTAAAACTAATCTTATAATTACATTCTATGGCTTTTCAAAAACACATATATATGTATTTATTCATAAATATATATGTGTTTGTGTGTATGTGTGTGTCTCTGTGTGTGTTTGTGTGTTGTATATATCTATGTATGTGTTTATTTATTTATTTATAAACACACATAAAAACATATTTTTTCTTAAATTTATTTAAAACTAATCTTATAAGTATATATTAATATACAAATAAATATACGTATAAAAAATTACAACTAAAAATATATATATTAATATATTAATATACGAATTAATATATATATTCTAATATATAAATAAATATATATATATTAATATAAATCTATATAAATATATGAATAAATAAAACTATATATATATATATCATTAAATAGAGAACAAACCGAATGGCTTAGTGGTAAAGGTGTAGCAGCGAAAGGGGAGACGTCCCGGGTTCGAGTTCGGGTGGAAGCGAAGGGGGTACGCGCGCGTGAATGAGGATGCACGGGAAGGGCAGCATGCGGGAGACCTCCTAGCACTGATAAAGGGGGTGTGAGCGCTAATAAAAGTACTCCCCTCCTTATTTTTTATTGTTTTTATTTTTTTAATTTTTTTTTGACCTTTATCAGCGCTAAAAAAGCATTGATAAATGGCCATTTTATCAGCTCTAAAAAAAGTGCTGATAAAGGGGTCTTTTATCAGCCCTTTTTTTAGCACTGATAAAAGGGGCCATTATGAGTGCTTCTCGGAGCACTGATAAAAGGGACCCCACTATATTAGATCTGAGCTTTACAACGCTATTTTAGCACTGTTAAATCCCTTTTTAGCGCTAATATAGGCCGTTTTTGTAGTAGGGCATTTTAATTTCGATCAATGCCTTGAGATCGAAGGAATGATATGTCATTCATTTTTATCTTATGTTCAGATAAAAAAAATTACACCTTCAGGAATGAATAAAATAATAATTTTTATTTATCTTATAGAATATTAGTAAAAGAAATGATAAAAAACATATAGAATCAAAATCACAACATTAAATTATAAAACACATATGTAATGAAATCATGTGATTATTTAACCCTATATTCTATATATGGATGGTAAATAATATATATAAATCAATTAATATGTATATTAATTGATAAAGTATTATTTTTAATGTATCATTCAATTTTCAAGGTATACTTCTACGAGCTCATGAGTTTTATAATTGTATAAACATGGTTTTAAAAAATATATAAATTTGATGTAATTTTTTCATTATAATTAAATATAATTTAGATATCATGATATAATCCATTTAATATTTTATTACTATTTCCTAATTAGGTAATTCTAGTATGTGAAAATAAAAATTATCATGCATCATTATATATAAAGGGGAAATAATTTAACGCACTAATATTTAGATTATATTTCTATTTTCCTAAATATTATGTATTTGATGGCTTGAATGAAATGTAACATAAAGATTAAATAAACAATTTATATATTATAAAATAGTAATGAAATTTGATGTATTATTATGAATAAATTAGTTTTGAAAAAAAATATATGTAATGGTTTTAAATAATTCAAATATATTAATTAATTTGCAATTAATAAGTAATCAATTTTTAGTAATGTTAATTTAAACTTCCAAAATATGGTTTTGAAAAAAAAAATTATATTCTACATTTTGTGCATAAATAATAATAGTTATTAATACCATTTAAGAAAATAATTAGGGAAAAATATAGTATTGCAAATCATGTTTTCAATATTATCATATAGTTATTTTTAGGTTTTTTTCAGAAATATTTTTCTATACTAATTGTTTAGAATAACATAATTATAAAAATATCACTTATTTTCATAAAATCATATAATTAAAAAGGTACATTGTGTTTTGAGTTTTATATTAAAGATAAATTTAGGCCTTTAGAAAAGATACTATGATATTAATTACAAAATAATCATATATATATTTAATTTGTGTATACAACCATGTTTTGGATATAAATATTATTTTTAAATGTTTTCCCATTGTTTTTTATAAATTTATACTGAAATATTATATTTAATTATGATGAATTAAATTTTGAAAATTGGATTCCAAATTCGAAATAATAAGGTCAATATATTATAAATAAGTAAATTTAATTATTGTTATTTGGATTGGTAACGTTGGAAAAATATTTCATTCTTGGTAAGGGTAAAATTGGTAAAACTAAATTGAAATTATGGAATAAGACATTAAAATATCTAAAACGCATTCTTTTTCCTATTTGAAGAGTTTATTTTAGACACTCTCATCTATTATTTGAAATTAAAATTATTGGGGATTTTTATACAATAATATCACATCCTTTTAGATGGATATTCAATAAATTTTGAAAATGCATTCCAATGAAATGTAGTTGTTTAGTATGTTTTGATGAATGGAACATAATCATCTTAGTGAATGAATGATCTTAAACACCTCCCATATAGATCACCTGTAATTTTACTCTTCATAATCATACCCTAATTAAAACTAGATTTTTAGTAAGGGTGGGAAATAAAGATATCATTATATGATCATATGAAATTATACGATAAGAATAATGATACGATAACATGATCATAAATTATAATTTCAATTTCTAACCTTTCATAGTTCATAAACACGAGTCATGAATGGAAACAATTTCATTAAAAAATCCATGATTCATTAGAGTTTGAAAATATCATAATTCATGAACCATAAAATCATCTCATAATATTATGGCACTAATAAAGGTATATAATCCATTTAATTTTTTATGATTAAATTCTAAGACCATCAAACAAAGTATCATCTATTTCCCAATATGGGATAATCTTAATAACCTATTTTATAGCGTGGAACCATAAGTTCGAATTGTTTCCCATTGTTGTATCATGAGATATAATGATTTAACCAATTCATTGGAGGGTAATAATGGTCCAACCAATAACATACTAAAAATCATACATATTTTTGTGAAAAGATCATAAAACATTCATCATATCAAAACCCATTAAACGAAATAGGTTTCATAAACATTTAAAAATATCATAAATAATATAAAAGGAATGACAATAAAAAAAATTATAAATTAGAATAATATACCATTATAACGATGAATTAAAATTTGGTCCAAGGATTTTACCTCCAATATTGCAAGAGTAAAATAAATTGATGTCATTATAGATGGAAAATGATATTAATTGAAAAATTGGATCTTTTCTAGAATAAAATATCCTTTCGCCTTTGAAAATAACATTTTATGTATAAATATTTATAAAAAATTTGATAATATGTTTCCTAGAAAATTCATTGAAATATATAAATTAATCCTTAAATCACTAATTAGTTATGAATGCAAGAAACTTTTTTCATATTGTACGTATATACAATTAATTATTCCACACACATTTTCTATAAAGGGATAAGATTACCTCTTTTAGAAAACAAAAATTAGATTAATTTTTAATCCTATAATTATAATTTAATCCTAGGTGAATGTTAATTTAATTTATTATTTTATAATATTAAAAACATTATTTAAATCATTTCTATTTTACTGATATGAGAATGAAAAATCATTTTTGATCGAAGAGGTAAATAAATATGATTTTTCATTAATTCATTTTTACTCTTCCATGAATAATGATATGAAAATTAAATATAAAAATATATAAAAATAACTATATTAGAAGAAATTTCATGAGATTTTTAATAAATAGATAATAATAAATAGTTATCAAAAAACAATGTCTTAAATAATCCTGATAAATAATGACATTTCAACATTAAATAGCAGTAACTTTGGTTACATTGGAATCATAACATCCTTGAATTAAAAACATTAAAAATCTTATTATATCATTAAATTAAATAGTTACCTAATATAAAAAATCAAAATTTAACCACAAACACCTTATAAAATAATATAAGTTCATAAGATAACAAATATTCAAAAGAAGGGATTTTGAGAAAAATATCGCTTACCAATTTGGAAATTTATGATTCATAATCCCAATAAATGAAAAAAATAAGATGAAAATTTAAATAAAATAATAATAATATTCATGATAAAATAGGTCTATGGGGATATATATACAGATATTAATATAAATAGGATGTGCATGTCGAATATATCTCCCAAAAATTAATGACAAACTAGAATTATCATACCTCAACACTCGACTCTCCTATTGCACATATGAACCTCATGTATACTAAATATTGGTTTATCAAACATATATTACATACTAATATTCATATATATCATAATATATATGATTTATATATAACCTTTTATCACTAATTGGTTGACCAATATTTGATAAAAGCATTGTTTTTGGAAATAAAAAACCTTTCATTATTATCTCTGTCATCCTTGGGAATTATAAGTCATTTAAATATTAGCATGGTTACATAATATATTAAAGGTTAACTATTATATATATATCATGTATATTATTTATGTATGTATTTATATTTTTCAACGATTATTATATATAGAAAATTAATTACAACATTCTTGGAGATGACAGGCTATATGTATGCATGAATGTTGTTTCTATTCTTGATAGATTGAATGAAAGGAAGGTAAATAATAAATCAAATTTATATAAAAATTAATATGAAAATATATCCCATAATTTCATAAAATTTATCCATATTACTATCCATTTAATGTGTATGTGAAAAATGAATAACATTACTTCATGAGGCGGTAGTCCCCACACACACGAGCTACATTATCACATTCCTTATGAGTGTAATCTAAGAAGAAATATGTTATATAATAATTGATGATGTAAAATTACTTTTTATATATCATATAAATTTTTTTATTTCATAATAATTTTCATATGTGATAGGTGGTGATGGGAAATGAATTTCATCTGTTCATGAGGAAGTAGGCTGCCGTACTCAGGATCGATAGTTTTGTATCCCATTTGATAGAAGAGGAAGTTGATATATGTTATACCATTAACATATTAATATAAATATTTATGTTAGATAATAATATTTTAATATCAATATGTTTATAGTATATTTTAAATACTTTTTATAATGGATTAAATAAAAAATATAAGTTAAGAGTGATACCTCTTCTTCCCAAACATCCTTATATATTCATCAAAATCCTTATTAAGATGGCATCGTAATCAAACTATGAACTATAGGATGTTGGAAGATAATTATTTAATGTATTTTTGTTTTTATTTTCTAAACAAAATGGTTTTTGATGTGTGTATGTAAGAGAAGAGTGGGTTCTATTTTAAATGTGGAAAAATGAACCTGCCCAAAAATTACTTGGAAATTTTTCTTTAAGAATCCAAATTGGTATTGTAAATAACAATAGAGTTTTTTCATAATTAATATATATTCTTAAATGAGGTATTAAATGTATTAATTACATCTGTAAAATATTATTTAGACAAATATTCTTGAATAACACATTTATCTTCATTGTTTAACCCCTTAGAAAACACTTTTTTACCTTAGTAGTGTTAAAACTATATGTTTAGTGTTACACAACCTATCATATAAATTATAATTATTTGAATTAGTTTACACATAAAATTAGTGGGGGTTACATTCTACCAATATTAAAATTGAATTTCCCCCCTTTAATTTCCAATACTATCTTACAAATAGTTGAGGATACTTCTTCCTAATCGTATCTTCAGGTTCTCATGTAGTTTTGTCAAGATGGTGGGTTCACGAAAAAATAACTAGTTGAGTGGTATTTGTCTTTAGAAATCTACCTCTATGATATAGAATAACCACTCCCTTCTCCTCATAAGAAAGGAATTTCTGCAGTGTTAGGTCCCCTAAATTCAATACATGTGAAGGTTCGAGTTCATACATCCTTACAAGGGATAAATGGAACATGTTGTGAACATTATAGAGGTTTACTGGATGTATCAAACAATAGGAAATCATTTCTAGTCAATCACGAATATCGAAAGGTATAATATAACTAGTGATTAGATTTTAAATCTTTATAACTATTATAACTATATTCCATGGGGAATGTAACTACCAATAGTTTTAAAAATAAATAGAAATTCATTAAAAATTGTTTTAATAAGACAGTTATAACTAGACTTTAAATATAAATTTTCCACTTCATTGATTTGGATTTCAAATAATGGCTATTTATGGTTATGATCAGTAAGTTTTTTGGAATTTGATAGAACTAACATTTTTTGGTGACTAAATTCATACCGTAATAAAAAGTAACATTTCCATTATTAATATTAAATGATAATGTAATTTTATTTTCATAAGGTTATAATATAATGAGATGTTGATTAAAATTTCAAGGTGTAAAAAAATGTGTTATATATTTATATTTTTTATTTTAGTATAAATATGATTTTATATAAAAATTACCTTCACAATATTAAGGAATTTTAATTCATTTAATGTAGTTCATTTTTGAATTTTACACATCCAAAAATGGTAAGGTTAAATTTTTGGATTTTCTTGAAATTCACGAATTTTTTTTTATTATTAAAATATGATAAATTACGACAAATGCTAAATAATTGTTTTACTGCATCATAGGTAATGATAGACTGATGTAATCCCACATGGTTAAATATACAATGAATGTTTCAATTTTGGTGTTAACATGAATCAATACTATTCAAATTCTTGATAATAAATATTAAAATAATGATTTAAAAAAATTTAAACCCCTCCTCTCATCCACAATAAATACCTCCCCCATTCCCAACTTCTTCTCTAACCTCTCAGACTTGATAATTTTCTATGACTTAAACAATACCCACCCCATGGATCTTCCCCATGACCAAGACCTTCTGGTTACACCATAAGGCCAAAACCACAGGCCTTAAAGAGGATCATTGGAGGAGAGATCATTATGTAAGAATCATCGTCCTTTTTCATGTGTTTTCTTTTCAATTCCATTATTTTCTTATAAACGTTTCCCATCCTCTTATCCAAGATGTATGAAATTTACATAATTATATATATTATATATGATATCATGTTAATGTTAAAAATTTCACCAGCATTCTCCCTATCACCACTCTTATTTTAAAAATAGAAACACTGTCCGCAATTTGCTCATTTAAAAAAAATCGTTCATGATGTGTTTTCAATTTCAATTGAATACATAAATTATGATCACAAAACCCATTTAATGGTTGAAATAGAGTGTATGTTTCTTTATGTAACATATGTTATGTTCTGTAATGAATTTATGAAAGACATTAAATTATAAAATGAAACTAGTTCATGATTATCAAAACACCACCAAAATTGATCTATACAAATATCATTAAGGATTTATCTAAATATTAATGGATATATATGATAAATAATTATTTATGGTATCATTATAATTTCTAGAATCATATGAATACAATTTAATTCCACTTATTTAATTTCGGTTCCATACGACAAGATAATCAAATAATTAACAGCATGGAAATCATGTAAAGAACGAACCCAAAAATTGAAGGAACCAAATACTAATAATTAATGAGTGAAATGATGTTATGAAATGATAATATAATGTCTTATAAACATGAATATGTTTATATAAGATATTAAAAACATTATTTTAACCACTATACTATAGTTTTAATCAATTGTGAAGTATGACCAGTACATAGTAAGGGAATTCTTAACACATTTTCCATTTTTTGGGTTAACCTTGTACTTCATTATTTATGTTGTATTAAAATTATTTTTGGGATAAATTTTGTTTATATTATGTTTAATTATGTGAATTTAAAATGTATATACTTATTCTATCAATTATATTAAGTATCACTTTAATTATATGATATTTTTTAGGAGATTTTCTTTTAAAATCCTCTTTTAAAAATTCTATTAGAAAAAATTAAAAAGAAATGTTTTTATAAACTTATTCAAGATATGTGATTATGCTTTGATTATTGTGTATTTGTAATGACCGGTAAATTTCAAGGAATTTTTTTAATTCTTAGGGATTTTATGAGTACAAATTTTCTGATGGAGCCTAATTCGGAGGCCCGGTGTTCCCAGAAACAATTTTCGAAGATTACCTCAGGTACATTATGTGAACGAACGAGTGGGTTTTTATAACTTTTGAACCGGTGCTCGGAATTAACATCCGAGGGAACCGATAAATTCTCAGCACCAGGATTCGCTTAGGAGATTCTTAAATTCTGCTGGCAAGTGCTGAGAGGAAAATTTATTTTCCGGACATTTCCAAAAATTTAATAAAATAATTTAAATGAATTATTTTATTTTTTCCTTCTCCCTTTTTGGGTGGCGGGGCAGTGACTGGGTGGTGACGATTCACATCAATGAGTCTCATCAATAGATCATTAAACTCATAGTATAAAAATGCTTTAATGACACCATTATGGAAATGCTGCGACGTTCTCCTTTATATATTTTGGCACATCAAGAATATGTGGAGAAAAGAAATTGGAGGATTCTCTGGCGAACCTCTGACGGACTTCCGCCCTAGCGAAGAACGAAGAATGCTGACAAAATCTATTCTTCTTCGACGCCTTTCATATATCGGATCCAGAAAGCAACACTGATGCCTTAACCCCCTTGAGGACGACGCACGACAATGAACTACTAAAAGGTAGGGGTTTATTTTGAAATTGTTAATATTCCCATGTTCGTTTCCCTCTAAAACAAGAAAGCCGATCTACTCATGATTAAGATGATCCAAAAATGTTATTATTTGCGGGTCGGGGATTATTATTTATATTCAGGAGAATTTTTGGGAATTAAATTCAATACTAATTAATTTTTGTGCCTCATTTTTCGTTGAACATTATTGGTGTTCGACAGTTTTGTTATCAACTAACGCAGAGGGCGCGGGCCGAACAAACACGACCGATGACCCTCCGCAGTTTGTTTGTCTGTGTGAGAGTTGAAGAGAGGAAATGGAACGAGACCACAGAATTTATTGGAAGCCGTTTCAGTGAAGAACAGGTCCCAGGAGAGCCTCATGCACAGACGACAGGCAAATCGGACCACCAGAGCGCGTCCAGGGGTCCGCGGAAGGCGTTGCCGGATGCGGCGGTGCCGCGGCGTGCCACCGGCAGGAGCCACCACGGTTGAAGCCGCGGTGCCCGCCGCGTCCATGGATCACAAAGGAGGGGGGACCGCATCCCCCCCTGCTCGGCCCGCTGGTCGACCCAGCACGCCCCACGGCCGGGCCGGGGCGGGTCGCCCGGACCGGGCCGGGCCAAGACCCCCCACTTCGGACTGTTTTCTGTTTTTTACCATAACATGGGATACAGACCACCGATCAAGGAACCGTCAGTTGTGTTGGGATCCCTGGATTGAGACGGTCGCTTCGGTATTTTACATTCATGTTTTCGGAGAACCCTGGGTACGACCGAGTTGGTTCGAACTCGAAACCAACATGGCCCTCGGAGCGAAAACACTTATAACTCGATCTCCAGACGTCCGATTGACGTGCCGTCAACTTTTTTTGTTTCCTCTTTGTGAGGCGATTCATTTGGATTACTCCGATCAATTGTTGGACGAATCTGGAGTACTTTTGGGTTGGTTTAAACGTAAAAACCAACCGGGCCCCTCAGACGGAAAAGCCAATATCTCTCAGATCAGGCGTCTGAATGACACGTCGTCTATGACGTTAAGTTCCTATTGACGAGAGGGAACTTTGTGATACATCAACGCTAGAATTCGTGACAGTCTATGTATCGACCCCCTAGGCTCGTGGAGCGGACCCTCCCAGAATCGAGCATGTTATGGGCAGGAACCCTAGAGCTTGTTGCGACTGCGATGATGACGATTTCACTTCGATCCTCCGTGGGTTCGGCAGCGAGGACGACTGTACATGGATCCTTTGTGGGTTTGGCAGCGACGATGACCATACTGGGATCCTCCGTGGGTTCGAAGTTGATAACTACTATTCTTGTATCCTATGTGTGTCTGGCAGTATTTGACTCTATACTTGTATCCTCTGTGGGTCTGGCAGAGTAGCTGGTCTTGTATACTTTGTGGGTCCGACAGCATAGCTGGTCTTGTATCCTATGTGGGTCTGATAGCTTGGATGAATCAGTGGCTTCATCTGATCGTCTCTATAGCCTTATGAATTGTATACCTAGGTGAGATGTGTCTTGATTCTCAATCATTATTATTGATGTGGTTGAATTTTTTTTCCTGTGTATATTGAGTTGTGCTTTCCTATGTGGACTGAGTTGTACATGGTCTCAGGAGCTGGATCCAAACTGTAACTAATGACTTAGGTATATGTATGGGCATATACCTAAGTACTGTTGTTGATACGTTGTGATTATAAATTTCTTTTGTGGTTTATTCTTCATGGATTCTATGAGACCTTCGGGGGTCTCGGGGTCCCCACTGAGTATCGTATACTCACCCCTACACGGGCTATGCCCGCACTACGTTGTGTTGGATGCAGACAACAGACAACACTAATCGAGGTGGAGGCTTGTGGAGATGGATGATACCCGTCGGTGGACCACTTGGCAGGACGTACACGGAGCAGACGACTGGACCGTGGAGCTGAGGAGACTATCCGTACCCACCCTTCAGATGGTATTTCCAGAGGACAACTCGGAGTTGCTGTTTTACATACTGCTGCTGTACTTTCATTAGAGTTGAACTTTACTTTTAGTTGAGATTGTATTCTGGATCATTTACTTTCGAGCAATTACTTTTGTACTCAGTTTACTTAGTATTTACTTGGGCTTGTGTACTCTTTGGTGTTAGTTTTCATTTATAAAGGCAATTCCTTCCCTTTTATCGGGATTTACGCCATCGGTTCTAGTCGCCAGCCCCTCGCGTAGGGAAGGCGGGCTTGGGGTAGTCATGACACAGGCCCTGAGGACGGTTCGTGAAAAATTGGAAAAAATGGAGTCAGTTCTACTGTAGAACTCTTGACTCTGATAAATTCTTTCTTTTTAGAGCAATAGTGTTAAGAGTATAGAGTGTGATTTTCAGTCCAGGGAGTCCAGTGTTGGTGCAGCGGCTGACGTATCCATACACCAGGACCCTGACATCTGATTTCTAACTCAGTGCACAAAAAAATTGATTGCATGTGTGTTTCAAAAGTTTTCTTTGTGATTTCATTGTGTCAGCTCACCAGGTATACTGTATTATCCATGGAGCACCTTTTTCTTTTAATGATGGCCCCATGATGTCAGCCAGCTAGGGTTCCGAGATTTGTGCCAGACGGCATCCCACCGAGTGATTAGGCCTCGGTGCAGAGCCCCATTACCATGGAGGCACAGGCGGTACCTCTACCCACCGACCCACCGATGCCACCGACCCCAGCAGTGGAGATTGAACGTCTAGTGAGCGTGTTGCACGAGTTTCAGAGGAAGAGGCAGCCCATGTTCCGCGGAGAGAATGATCCTCAAGTAGCCGAGGATTAGCAGGAGGCTGTCGTCAGAGTCTTCAGGTTGGTAGGGACGCTAGCAGACCTCATGGTGATCCTTGCCGCAAGTCTCCTGCACGCAGCTGCAGGTGGATGGTGGAGCCTGATGCTTCAGGTGAATGATGAGGCATATCTTCTTTGGAAGGAGTTCGATAAATTCTTCCGGTCGGAGTTCGTTTTGGCCACTCTCCATTTGGTGGACATACAGAAGTTACTACAGCTGCGGCAGGGCGGCATGTCAGCAGCCCAGTACTCAGCGAGATTTACCGACCTCTCGCGCTACTCCACGGACAAGGTATGGGACCCATTTTTACGGGCCCGGACCATTGAGAAGGGGATGAGGCATGAGATCAGAGCTTCGACGATTCCACTCAGCATCCCGACTCAAGCGGGGGTGTTGGAGAGAGCCCTGCTAGTGGAGAGCTTTCTCGTCGTGCAGCCATCAGCAGCGAGACCCACCGCAGGATGACACAGATCGGATTCTTCCACAGGAGGTAGTCGATAGACAATGCAGGGGTCCAAGAAGACCAGGTCGTCAGGTGTGAGACCTCAGGACACGGGTTCAACTGTACGGGGCATATGGCATAGAGCCAACCATTCGAGTAGAAGACAATGCTATGCATGCGGCGGGCATGGTCACATGGCTCGTGACTTCCCAAACCACCATGCAGACGAGCGGAAGACAGTGGAGGGACCTCCCAGGTAGAGGAAGAGGATTGACAATGGTGTTCTGTAAGGAGAAGGTGGATGAGGTAGAGGAGCTGGCCGAGCAGCGGGTGGTGGACAATGCTTCGAGGCTCTACCACCACCACCCCCAGGAGGTCCACCCTGACCACAGGGAGTTAGCAGGTAGAGGCAGGATTAGATCTGGGCAATAGAGGATTATGACCACGGAACACCCAAGATTATTCTAGGTACTATCTATTTCTACTCCACCCTTGCTATAGTTATTATAGACACAGGTGTGAGTTATTCTTTTATTGTCGTTTCCCTTGTTCAGAGCTCGGAGATTCCGATGGAGCCGTTGGATCGAACCTTGAGGTTAGAGACTCCTATTAGAGCAGACTCTATGATCACGTACTAGTTCCGAGAGTATGAGCTTACTCTAGGAGGTGAGAGCTTCGGCTGGGATCTTCTTGTAGCGGCGTCGAGGCCTTAGATGTCATCATGGGTATGGACTAGTTATCTACAGTCCATGCCAAGATCGACTGTATTAGGCGCAAGGTGTGGTGTGTCTGTACATATGGTACCAGGTTCACTTCACTGGCAAGAAGGGAACCTTCTAAAAATAGGATGGACTCCTACAGAGGAAAGGGAAACTGATCACACATCAGTTTTCTAGTCTCATCCTCGGAGCAGTTGACATATAGAGTCCGAGTTTTCCTGTAGTAGTGGATCAATATGCGGACGTTTTTCCTGACGATGTTAGAGGACTACCTCCTCACAGGGAGGTAGATTTCTATATATACCTATACCCTGGGACATCACTGATATCCACTCCAGCATATCAGATGGCTCCCGCCAAGCTTCATGAGCTGCGGGTACAGCTGGAGGACTTACATGGGAAAGGTTTCATCCGACCCAGTGTTTCACCCTGGGCTTCTCCGGTCCTATTTGCCAAGAAGGAAGATGGGGGCTTGCGACTGTGTGTTGATTAACATCGCATGAACCAGGTGACCTTGAGGAACAGGTATCCGCTTACGAGGATTGATGATCTCTTTGATCATCTCAAGGGAGCACGTTGGTTCTCGAAGATATAACTCAGGTGGGGCTATCATCAACTCTGAGTTCATGATGAGGATTTGCAGAAGACGACATTCAGGTGTCGGTATGACCACTATGAGTTCTTGGTCATTCCTTTCGGTGTTACCAATGCTCCAACATTGTTCATGAGTCTCATGAACAGAAACTTCCAGCCCAACGTCGATCAGTTTGTTATAGTCTTCATTGGAGACATACTGATTTACTCGACGACTGAGGAGGAGCATGCCTACCACTTACGGGTTGTACGAGATACACTCCGAGAGCGTCATCTTTATGTTAAGCTCTCGAAGTTCAAGTTATGGCTTTGAGAGGTCCACTTCTTGGGTCACGTCATCACTGAAGCGGGATTTGCAGTGGATCCTGCGAAAGTCGAGGCGATACTTGCTAGGGAGCCACCCAGGAGCGTGACAGAGGTGCAGAGTTTCCTAGATATGGCTGGGTAATATCGGATACTTGTGCCAGACTTCTCTAGAGTTGCAGCACCTCTTTCAGCATTGACGAAGAAGGTTAAAACCTTTGGGTGGTTAGACATATGTTAGCAGAGCTTCCAAGAGCGGAGGTAGAGATTGACTAGTGCGCCCATCTTGAGGCTACCAGAGGAGAGGGTAGGGTACGTAGTTTACTGCGACGCATCCGGAAAATGACTCGGGTGTGTCCTGATGTTGGAGCGAGTAGTGATCGCTTATGGTTCATGGTAGTTGAGGCAGCACGAGAAGAACTATGCCACCAATGACCTGGAGTTATCAACTATGGTTTTCGCCCTGAAGATATTTCCGAACTACCTCATGGGAGAGCGCATTACAGTCTACTCTGAACACTAGAGTCTCAGGTAAATCTTCTCACAGAATGACCAGAACCTGAGACAACAGTGATGGATCAAGTTCCTTTAGCATTCTGACTTTGACATATTCTATACTACTAGGAATTGAAACGTGGTAGATGTTTCTCTCAACAGGAGGTCAGGCATCCAGCTACTTGGAGAGGCGACAGAGTAGCTAGCTGCGTTGCAGATATCCTTAATGGATAGAGATGGGGTAGCCTTTCTTCAGTCGCTCACAGTCACTCCTCCACTACATCAGTAGGTTAGAGAGGCACAGCGTGGGGACATGGACTATGAGATGCGACGTGCACAGATATCCTTAGGACAGGCACCTAATGGATTTTCTATAGGAGGAGATCACATCATCCTTTTCAGGGGACGTACCATGGTACTAGTTAAATTGTAGGAGGAGGAGCTGAGAGAGTTCGACACTTCCCCTCTAGCGGTACATCCTCAAGTAGCGAAGATGTATCAGGACATCAGATAACAGTACTGGTGACCGGGTATGAAGAAGGTTGTGGCATTGTTCGTTTCTCGATGCCTCACTTAACAGGATGTGAAAGTGGAGCACCGGGCACCTGCCTGCTTGTTAGACCCCTTAGAGGCCACAGAGTGTAAGTGGGATAGGATATCAATGGATTTCGTGACCGGTATTCGACGTACTTCCAGAGATCACGACTCTATCTTGGTGATCATAGAACAACTCACCAAGTCGGCCCACTTCTTACCCATAAGAGAGAAGGGCTCAATGGAGAGCTTGGGATGTCTCTACGTTCAGAAGATCGTATGGCTTCATGGTGTACCATCGACTATCATCTCTGATCGAGATGATCTCTTTAATTCCCATCTTTGGAAGGGGTAGTAGGAGGCATTTGGGACACAGCTACGCTTGAGCACCGCCTTTCACCCACAGACGGATGGTCAGATAGAGAGGACCATTCTGACACTCGAGGACATGCTCTGTGCATGTGTCCTTGACTTTGGTCGCAGCTGGGAGGATCACCTACCCTTGGTGGATTTTATGTACAACAATAGCTACCACTCCACCATCGGGATGGAACCAAACGAGGCCTTTTACGGACGACTTTTCAGATCACCTCTATGCTGGGCAGACCCAGGGGAGTCAGCACTTGTAGGACTAGAGATAGTCTAGGGCATGACAGAGAAGGTATAAATCATCCAGGAGCGGATGAGGACTGCTCAGAGCTGACATAAGTACTATTCTGACGGAGGCAAAGGCCACTAGAGTTCGAGGATAGAGACCATGTTTTCTTATGGGTCTCACCTCGACGTGGATTACAGAGATTTGGACGTTGCGGCATGTTATCTGTGTGCTTCATCGGACCATTCATAGTTCTCAGAAAGATAGGTGAGTTGGCTTTTTTGCTTGGTTCTACCACCTCAGTTGCACCGGGTTCATGATGTCTTCCATGTATCTCAGCTAAGGAGATACGTGCACGACCCGACGCATATCATCGATCATTGGGAGATGGACATCGATGACATGACGACTTTTGCGGAGGTCCTAGTGGAGATTGAGGATTGACAGCAGTGGGTCCTACGTGGATGGTCGATTACTCTAGTGTGCATCTGGTTGCAGCACAGAAACCTCCAAGAGAGCACATGGGAGCGGGAGGCTCAGATGAGTGCTCAGTACCCTCATTTGTTTACCTAGTTTTTGATGTAGCTGTACGGGGACGTAAAGCCCTAAGGTGGGAGTAATGTAAAGACCCGTAAATTTCAAGGAAATATTTTTTTTAATTCTTTGGGATTTTACAAGTATGCAGTTTCTAACGGCACTTGATTCCGAGGCCTAGTGTGCCCGAAATCAATTTTAGAAGTTTAGATCGGGTACGTTTAGTGAACGAACGAGCGGGTTTTTCTAACTTTTGAACCGGTGCTTGGAATTAAAATCCGAGGGCACCAATGAATTCATAGCACTAGGATTCGCTGAAGAAAAGCATAACATCAACCGGAAAGGGTTGAGAAGAAAAATTATTTTCCGGACCTTTCGAGAAAAGTAATAAAATAATTTAATTGAATTGTTTTATTTTTTCCTTATCCCTTTATGGGTTGTGGGGCATCGACCGGGTGGTGACGATGCACATCAATGAAGCTCATTAGTGGATCATTAAACTCATAGCGTAATGATGCTTTAATGACACCATTATGGAAATGCTGCGTCGTTCTCCTTTATATATTTTGGCACATCGAGAATATGTGGAGAGAAGAAATTGGAGGATTCTCTAGCAAACCTCTGACGTACTTCCTCCCTAGTGAAGAAAGAAGAAGGTCGAAAAAATCTCTTATTCTTTGACGCCTTTCGAATATCGTAGCCAGAAAGAGACGCTGATTCCTTAACCCTCCCTTGAGGACGAACGCGCGACAATGAACTACTAAGAGGTAGGGGTTTATTTTGAGAATATTAATATTCCCATGTTCATTTTCCTGTAAATCAAGAACGCCGATCAACTCATTATTAAGTTGATCCATGAATGTTATTATTTGTGAGATGGGGATTATTATTTATTTGCGAGGGAATTTTTGGGAATTAAATTCATTCCTAACTAATTTTTGTGCCTCATTTGTCGTTGAACATTATTGTTGTTCAACCCTTTTGTTATCAACTAACGCGGAGGGCGCGGGCCGAACAAACACGGTCGGTGACCCTCCGCTGTTTGTTTGTCTGTGTCCAAGTTGATGAGCGGTGATGGAATGGGACCGCAACAACATGTGAACATCGTCGCAGTGAATAACAGGTCCTGGGAGAGCCACAGGCGCAGACGTCGGCCAAATCGGACCACCAGAGCACGTCCGGTGGTCCGTGGAAGGCGCTGTCGGCGCACCCCCGCCAGGAGCCGTTGCGGCATAAGCCCCGGTGGCAGGTGTCTGGATCCATCGGTCGTGCAGGTTCCGGAGTAGGACGCGGATCCCACCGTGTCCATGGAGCGTAAAAGAGGGGGGGGGGGGGGGGCGTCCCCCTCTGCTCGGCCCGCTGGCCGAGCCAGCACGCCCCCCGGCAGGGCCGGGCCGGGCCCAGACCACCCACTTCGCACTGTTTTCAGTCTTTTGTCCATAACATGGGATGCATACTTCCAATCGACGCACCGTTGGTTTCATTGGGATCCTTGGATAGAGACGGTCGTTTCAGTATATAACACTCAAGGTTTCGGAGAACCTTGGGTACGACCGGGTTGGTTCTAACTCGAAACCAACCGGTCCCTCGGAGCGGAAATGCTTATAACTCGAGCTCCGGACGTCCGATTGACGTGCCTTCAACTTTGTTGGTTTTCCCTTTGTGAGACGGTTCTTTTGTATCACTCCACTCAATGTTTGGACGCATCTACAGTATGGTCAGGTTGGTTTTAACTTTAAAACCAATCGGGCCCCTGGCACGGAAAAGCCAATATCTCTCAGACCGGGCGTCCGATTGACGCGCCGTCTGTCGCGTTGAGTTCCTATTGACGAGAGGGAAATTTGTGATACATGATCTCTGGACTTCATGAATGTTGATGTATCGACCCTCTTGGCTCCTAGAGCGGACCATCCCGGAATCGACCATGCTGTGTGCGGGAACCCTAGAGCTGGCTGCGGCGATGAAGATGACGACTGCACTTGGATCCTCCATGGGTTCGGCAGCGAGGATGAATATACATGGATCTTCCATGGGTTTGGAAGGGACAACGACCATACTGGGATCCTACGTGGGTTCGATGGCGATGACTGCTGTTCTTGTATACTATGTGGCTCCGGCGGTATTTGACTCTGTACTTGTATCCTCTGTGGGTCCGGCAGAGTAGCTTGTCTTGTATCCTTTTTCGGTCCGACAGCTTTCCTGGTCCTGTATCCTATTTGTGCCTGACAGCTTGAATGAGTCAGTGGATAGATCTGATCATCTCTATCGCCTTACAAAATGTATACCTGGGTGAGCTAAGTATTGATTCTCAATCATTATCATTGAATTGGTTGACTTGTTTTTCTTATGTGGAATGAGTTGTGCTTTCCAATTTTGACTAGGTCGTGCTTGGGCTTGGGAGCTCGATCCAAACTATAACTGATGACATAAGTATATGTATGGGAACATACCTAAGTAGTGTTATTGATACTTTGTGATTATATCTTTCCTTTTTAGTTTATTCTTCGTAGATTCTGAGATACCTTCGGGGGTGTCGGTGTCCCTACAGAGTATCGTATACTCACCCCTTCATGGGCTATGCCTGCACTACGTTGTGTTGGATGCAGACAACGGACAACACTGATCGAGATGAAGGTTTGCGAAGCTGGACGGTACCCGGAGGTGGACCACTTGGCGGGACGTACATGGAGCGGATGACCGAATAGAGTATCTGAGGGGACTATCTGTACCCACCCTTTAGGTGGGATTTCTGGAGGACGACTCAGAGTTTCTATTTTACTTTCTACTGTTGTTCTTTCATTTCAGATGTACTTTACTTTCGGATGGGTCTGTATTCTGGCCCATTTACTTATCATCAATTAATTTTGTACTCAGTTTACTTAGTATTTACTTCAGCTTCTATACTCTATGGTGTTTGTTTTCTTTTATAAAGGAAATTCCTTCCCTTTTATCGGGATTTACGTCTTTAGTGCAAGTCGCCAGCCCCTAGCCTATGGAAGGCGGGCTTGGGGTAGTCACGGTATGGGCCCCGAGGATGGGTCTTGGTAGTATTATTTATAATTAAATGTTGGGCATATATCTCCCTCCAATGAATTGGGTATGTTTTTGTTGGAGTTCGACCTAATGGTTACTTCCAGTGAAACTGCGATGGTAACTCAAAAAGGTATGTGTTAGTGTTACATTGTAAGGTTTCCGTGAGAGTTACAAATTATAACGTAGCCCATAGGGTTACAAGATTATATATGTAATTACCCTAGATACCTTGATATTTCTATTTATCTTATATATTTCTTGTGGAAATCGCTTTGAAATATCTTGTTTCACAAAGTATGTTTAATTGAATGAGAAGAATATCAATTTGAAAATGATTTCATACATTACAAGTATTCATGGACTAATGTTTTCTATCCGTATTTTTATTTACCAAAATTAGATTTTTTTTGATCATCATATTTTCATGAATAATATTCACTTGTTATAATGATGTTTAAGATAATGATGGAATTCATGTTAAATGTTATTATGATTTTTCAAAGAAAACATGTTTTGTTTGAAAAGTTTTATATTTAAGAAAAAATTGATACTGTTTTTGTAGAATTTTACCCATATAAATTGGGAATGTTTTTTATGGGTTATATCCAAATTTTCAAAAACTATAAACTCTAAATGACCCTCAATGTGAAAGGAAGGGAGTTCTAGATTAAAATTCAAGATTAATTAATGCAATATGGTCGGGTGCTTATAGTTGGCATCGTAAGTTGGATTTCATACCTTTAGGGGTTAGGATGTGGTTAATAGAATACAATAAATGTTTTTTACTCTTTGGTTAAATTGAAATGGTATAATATCTAAATATTACCATGTTGATTTAAGTATGATCTGTTTGTTCAAAACAGTTTTCTGTATAAGAAATAGGGATGTTGAAGAGGAAATGTGATGATATAATGATATCCTCCCAAATTTACATCCTATAATGATATGGATTGGAACTGAGTAGTTTATTATAGTAATGGATCCACTAATACCAGAATTAAATGGAAGTGTAATCCCTGAATGAGATTAACTAGAGTTACCACAAAGGAATGTGATGATGGTGGAACATTTTATGAAGTTACACCCTCCTTCTTTTATTGGATCTTCTATCCCGGTAGTGGATGAAGTAAGGATTAAATCCCTTGAAAATATATTTGATGTTATGGGATTTTCATATTATAAAAAGGTATGTCTATACATTTATCATTTTTAATGTGAAGATGATAAGTGGTGTTTAACATTCAAAAATATATGGGATAGAGAGGAGATTTATGCCTTAGAGTGGGGTGAATAAAAAAGCATTATCCTTGAAAAATATTTTTATAAGGCGGTGCATCATATGATGGATTAGAAATTACCGGAATTGAATACTAATGAGGTAAATTCGGTGGCATTGTATGAAGTTAACTTCACCCAACTAGCGAGGTATGCTCCAAAGCTTATTCTAGATCGGGATAGAAAAATCATCCACTATTTCTTAGTATTGAAGCAAGGTTATCGTAGGCCATTGGCCTCCAGTGAATTAAAAAGTTATAAGAAACAAGTCTGATGTGATGAGAGTGTAGATATTGATTTATTATGATCACATTAACTTTAAAAATAAGGAGAAGAAGAGGTCCACATGTTAAGCGATTGGTAATAAATAATCAAAGAAATCTTATGGTAAGAAATTTTAGTTTCTTGTTTGAGAAAAGTGTGTCAAAAAGAACCCTGGGGAATGCCTTACCCACACAGGGAAGTGTTATCAATGTGGTAAGTTTGGATATATGGAATGATATTATATTGAAAATTTTCCTAAGATTAATACTTTTAAGAAAAATATAAATTGTTTTAAATGTAGGGAGATGGTTCTTTATGAAATTTCATTCCCAAGGAGATATCAGAATGATGAAAAGAAGCCATAATATAAGTAGAAAGGTGTAGAATGATCTTTTTACACTACATCAGCGTACGTCGGGCCATCCAATGAAGTTGTATTAGGTACCTTGTTTGTTTACTCAGATTCTTATAATGTATTTTTTGATATATGGACTACACATTCTGTTACTTTAGTTGAATGTTCTAGTAAATTGAAAATACCCCCTCAACAAATAATACAAGAACATATTGTCAAAACACCATTGGGGAAATATTAAAGCATATTAGAATTATAAGAATATTTATAGTGTGTTATATGGATCTAATTTACCTAAAATCCTTGTTTTTCTTACCATAATAGAGTTTTCAATCATTCTAGGAATAGGTTGGATTTTGGTTTATTATGGTAAGATTGACTGTATAGCTAAATAAGTTGTTTTTTAGAAATAGTTTCAGTTTGTAAACAAAAACGAACCCATACCATTTATTACATATCAAGAAGTTGAGAAACTACTAAAAGAAGGAAATGAATTTTATCTTTCTAAATTTTTTTAAAACAACGGAATTATACAGATTAATGATGTGCCAGTGGTAAATATATACCATTATGTTTTATCTAATTAGTTACCCGGTATCATACATGATCTGGATGTCGAATTCCAAATATACGTACATCATGATGCTAAGGAAATTTCAAAACTCCAAAATTTAATAGATCAAATGAAACTTATGGAATAGAAAAATCAGTTCCAAACTTTTCTTGATAAAGGCATTATTCATCCTAGAACGTCACCATAGTGCGATCCGGGTTCTGTTCTAAAATGAAATATGGTTCCAATAGAGTTTTTATTGATTATTGATCCTTTATTAAGATAAATGTTAAAAAACACTTTTTCTAATATCGGTGACTTGTTTGATCAACTCTAGGGAGCTCAGTAGTTTTTCAAGATTGACTTTAGATTCATATACCATCATGTGAAGGTGAAGGAGGATGAAATCCTGAAAACAATTTTTCATAATAGATATGCAAATTATGAATCTTGTTATGCCATTTGGGTTAACTAATTCACCTACTATATTCATGAATCCTAATAATAGATTATTTC
This sequence comes from Viscum album, assembly GCA_963277665.1. Lineage (NCBI taxonomy): Eukaryota > Viridiplantae > Streptophyta > Magnoliopsida > Santalales > Viscaceae > Viscum > Viscum album. The sequence continues at coordinate 1,573,309,130 of OY728126.1, forward strand.
ATGAGTTCAAGGATAATTTTTTTGTTGTTTTTATTGATGACACTATGGTATTTTCTAGCAGTAAAGTGGAGAATGAAAAAAATATATGGATTATTTTACAAACCTTTATGGAGAATAAAATATATGGAAAATTCAAAAAGTGATATTTTTGGTTGCAAATAATTTTTTTCTTGGAATATATTAAATAATGAATATTAATAGTTAATCATTCCAAAAAAAGGTGTTGATGAATGGCCATGACCTAAATGTGTTACTAAGATTCTTTGTTTTTTTGGATTAATAGTTTATTACAGAAAGTGTGTTAAAAACATATCAGGTTTATGTAGCCCAATAACTAAGTTTATATGAAAGGTGGTTAAATTTATTTTTATATAAGAATGTGATTTTTGTTCATCACGAACTGATGAAGAGATTGGAATAAGCTCTAGTTTTTTCCTTGCCTTCCGGAAATGATGACTTTTTTCATCTATAGTGATGATTCATTGAAGGGACATGGTTCTGTTCTGATATAGAATGATCAGGATGTTGTTTATTCGTTAAAAAAACTAAACAATCCTGAGTTAAACTATCCCAACCATGATTTTTAATTGGATGTAATGGTATTTTATTTGAAAATTTGGAGGCAACACTTATACGTTGCCAAATTCTATATATATACATACCATAAAAGACAAAATTGAATACTCATTCAGAATGAAATAATCATGAGGAAGATAAGATGGCTTGAATTGATAAATTATTATGATTTCATAATCATATTGCATATAAGAAAAGAAAACAATGTGGTAGATTCCTTGAGTTGAAAACATCACAAATTATTAACCATGTTATGTTTATATTATGATCCCAAGATTAATGAATTGATGAATTTTTTAATAGAAGTTGTCGGACCAGAAAATACATATGTTTTGTTTCAGGTTTCAGTGTATTCATCATTATCATATATAATTTAGCAAGAATAGAAATAATATCATGATCTATTGAAAGAGGTAGAATTTATAAAAATGGGTATGTTTCTATAAAATAACCTTGATAAGTATTGTGTTTTGTGATTTGGAAAAATATTGTGTGTTCATTATGATTAAAACATGATGAAATTTTTTGTGTCTAAAGCTATTAGTTCTTTATTTTCAATTCATTCTGGCAGTATTAAGATGTACAAAGACTTTTTGGAGTATTACTAGTGGGATGTAATAAAAATAGTTATTTAATAATATATTGTAAAATATTTTACATGTAAACAGGTTAAAGAACAGTGGTTGTTACCTAAGGGGATTCTTAATCCTTTACCAATGATAGAGTGGAAATAGTAAAATATATCCAGGAAAATCATTGTGGGAATACCAAATACTAATCGAGGTACCAATGAAATATGGATTATTGTCGGCCGAATGAATATATCATTACATTACTTTCCTATTCGAGATACAATGTATTTGGACTAGCATTCTCAATTGTAACTCAAAGCGATTTTCAATTTACATGGAATGGATATTTTAATTATATCTAATATGGATCCTAGGTTCATTTCTAATTTTGGGAAGGGCCTTCAGAATTTGTTGGAAACAAAATTAAATTTTAGTATATCATTTCATCCCCTATCAGATGGGTTGTGAGAATAAAGGATTTATACATTGGATGATATTCTTCGATCTTTTTCAATTGAATATGAGGAATGTTGGGATCCTCATAATTTACTAACTAAGCTTTATTATAATAATAGTTTTCATTCTGTTATACAGATAAATCCTTTTGAATTATTTTATTGGAATCAATGCTGAAGTCCAACTTTTTGGGATGATGTTGGGGAGAGGAAGTTGATGGGACAATAATTAGAAGAGGATGTGGCTGAGAAAGTGAACATGTTATAGTAACACAGACACACAGAAATCTTAGAGTATGAAGAAATTTTATGTTGAAAATAGGAGGAGAGTCTTTTTGTTTGAGGTAGGTTATCATGTTTTTCATATAATATCATTATTGAAAAGTGTTATGCATTTTGATATGAAAGGAAATCTGAGTCCATGGTTCATTATACCATATGACATCATGGGGAAAGATGGACTTGTCTCCTATAATGTATCTTTTCCTCTGAATTTATTTCAGGTACACATGTTGTTTCATGTTTTGATGTTGATAAATAATATGCCTGATTTATCTGATGATTTGAGCCTAGAAGCAGTTATGCCCGAAGGGAACCTCTCTTAAGAAAAGTAACCCGTTCAGATTCTTGATCGAAGAGATTAAGTATTACATATTAAGTTAATGTACTAGTTAAATGTTTTTTTTAAAAACCACATGTTCGTAGAAGCATCATGGGAATTTTAAAATGCAATGAGGGAATGGTACCCTCACTTGTTTAATTAGAAAATAAAATCCTGAAGACACAATTTCATGAAGGTGGGAAGAATGTAACACCACATGGTTTTAAAAATAAATTAAAATTCATTAAACATTGCCTTGTTTTGATTTTTATATATATCCTTTAAGCATAAGTTTTCTATTTCTATGATTTGAATTTCAGAAAATGCTCATCTACGATTGAGATCAGTGAGTTATTTGGACTCTGATAAAACCAATAAAATTTAGTGAATACTAATGTACACATAAGAATAGTAATATGACTTGTAATATGAACTTATGAATATTAAATCATTTTATTAATTTATTCACATATCGTTATAAGGTAATGGGATGTTCATTAATTTTTCAGGGTGTTAAAAAATGAATTACAAATTTAAAAATGTTATTTTCTAATAAATTAATATTATATTTATTAATAAAATTAATAATACTTTTAAAATTATTTTGGAAAAATCGGGTTCAATTTTTAATTCTACTTGTCAACAAATGGTTAGGGTGATTTTTTTGGGATGTTCTAAAATTTGTGATTTTTATGAATAGTAAAATACGGTAAATTATAATAATTAACAAATATGTGTTTTACTATAAAAAAGGTGATTCAAGGTTGATGTAATAACACATGGTTTGAACTTACATGAAATTAATACTATTTGGGGTAACATGAATCCATAATATATAGAGTCTTGGAATAAAAATATTCAAATAATTATTAAAGTAATTTAAAATCCCTCCCCTCCTCTAGTATAAATACCACCCTCATTCCCATCTTCCTCTCACACATCTCATGTCTAGAGAATTGCCTATGTTATACCAAATTCTCTCACTAAGGATCTCCCACACATTTTCTACCTTCTATTCTCAACAATAGTACAAATCCAAAAGTCTAAATGACGATCTCAAATAGAAGAGACTGAGAGGTAAGAATCAACTTCCATTTTCACGTGTTTTATTTTTAATTAATTTCTTTTCTTATACTATTTTCCACTCCCTATATCAAGGAGGAATTAAATCTCCAGAATCATATATATTTTTATGTTATCATGATCATATAAAAAAATCATCATATTTCTTCATTTTATACCCCTCTTATTCTAAAATTAAAATCACAATACGCGAAGTGCCGATTTACAAAAATCATGGATGATGTGCTTTAAATTTCCATTAAATTTATTAAATCTGGTCATAAAACCCTTTTAATGGAAGATTAAGAAATTAAAGTGTAATATTTAACATATTTTATGTTATATAATGATCTTATATGCATGACATTAAATTATAAAATGAAACATGTTCATGATTAACATGAAACCACAAAAAAATATCTAAAAAATATCATTATTGTTTTATCTAGAGATTAAAAATCATATATTATAAAAAAAAATATTTATGATATCATTATATTTTCTATAAACATATGAATAATATTTCTTTCCACTTCTTGAATTTCATTTCTATTGAACAAGAAAAAAATACAACTCGACCATGGAAATCATGTAATGAACGCACCCACAAATGGAAGGAATGACATACTAATAATAAATGGGGGAAATGATGTAATTAAATGATAATATAATGTATTATACACTTGAATATGAGTATATAAGATAATGAAAACACTATTTTATACATTATACTTTATTTTTAAACAAATTTTAAGTAAGAAAAACCAGATATAATGGAATTATTAACCCAATTTCCATTATTTCTGTGAACCATCTACATTATTATTTACATGGTTTTAAAATTGATTGTGGGTTTAAATTTATATATATTATGTTTTATTATGTGTATTTATTGTTTATATACAATTTCTATCCACTCTATTAAGTCACATATTTATTATATAGTATTTAAAAGGGGATTTTCTTTTAAAATCCCCTACTAAAAATTATATTTTATAAAATTCAAAATAAATGTTTGTATTAAATTATTCATGTTGTATGATTATGTTATATTTTTGGGGAATTGTATAAGATTTAGTTTAGGACCTATATATCCCTCCAATTAATTGGGATTGTGTAATTTGGAGGTCAATAATATGGGTAGTCCATGTGTAACTACTATGGTCACACAATAATATAGCTTTGAGGGTTACATTGTATGGAATCCGTTAGGGTTACAAATTATAAAGTACTTGAGAGGGTTACAATAATATCTATGTAATTTCCAATGTTACCATGATGGTTGTATTTGTGTTCGATATGTATTTTGTAAATCTCATGGAAAACTCAAGTTTAACAAAAATAAGATTATATGGGTGAAAAGAATGTATTTTTGAAAATGATTTCATAAGTTACAAGTATTCCTGGACTAATGTTATCTTTCCATATTTTTATATCTCTTATTATGTTTTATTTTTCATCCAAAGTTTTTTAATTTTTTACAGGATATAGAGATGTGTAAGATAAATATGGAAGGAAAGTTAAATGTTGTTATGATTTTTCAATGAAAACATGTTTCATATTTAAAGTTTTATATGTTGGATGAAATGTATACTATTTTTATGGTATATGAACTATATAAATGTGGAATTTTAGGTATGGGTTATATCCCAATTCAGAAAAAAAAAATAAACATTAAAAGAGCCTCATATTGAAAAAATGGGAGTTCTTGACTAAAATTCAATATTATGTTATGTATTAAGGTTGGGTCCTTTAAGAGAAATTCCTAGAAACACCTTATCACCAACATCAAATTCCAGACCATGTTGATGATTTTTTATAGAATATTTTTTTCAAATTTATGTTCCCTTTTGTGAAATTTAATGGATCTAAATATCTCTACCATTTTTCAAACTATCTCACAAACCAATATTTTTCATTCACAAACTTTGTTACAAAACTTGGGAGCACTAAAAATCGGTACATATAAGATATTAATAAGGAGAAATATGAATGATAAAGTGAAGTATATTGTTGTAAGAAAAAAAGGACAAGGGGAAGGTGTTGATCAAAAACCCCTTTTTAAAGAATAGAACATGTTCTAAGCATATAATCTAGTATTTAAATTTTTATCTCAGATTGAACATTTTTTCAAGGGACGATACACACTATTGAAACTAAACTCTATATCATGGGTTTGATTATTAAATATCTAGATCATTGAGGTAATCCTAAGATATCCATTTCATACAATATATTCTAACTCTATGAATAATTACCACTATCATATTTATTATCATAGCAATCTATTCGTGGGAGAAATCTTCTCGGATATAAATTATTTGATTCAAATAATAATGGTGATAAACTATAAACCGTATAACAACATTCACATTTGATGTTTTGGGGAGTGAATGAAAAATACAAGGTGAGGTTTACACATTTCCATTCTTGAATGGTTAATCATTCTAGTATCATATTACTCATTTTTCTCTCAGCCCTAACATGATGACCCAATAAGAACCATGATCTAAATTATAAAATATATCCCTGCATGCCATCCCACAAGAAATTAAAATTCAAAAATTTATACATTTTTATACTTACCTAATGAATAATGAATAAATAAGAATGATCCTCTTATAAATGATCTATATTAAAATCGGTTATGGATGTAAGGAAATCATAGTTTCAAAACCATATCATTCCATCTATAATTTCCTAGACTATTGTATTCTAGAGTTAATGGTAACATATTTATATTGAGATTAGAAATATGAAATCACATCCAAAAGGACTGAATATTTAATTAGTCTTAATAACTGCATATATACATGATTATCATATTAAAATTGAAATAATTAAATATAAAGATATTTTTATTTGAGAACCCCATATTATATAATAATATATTTATACATATCGATCATAATAAACCTCCTTGTATATTAGGGAAAATATAACATAATAAATGGGTTTGATCATATGCTTAGTAAGGGTACGAGTGTAGATGAGTATATGAATAAATAAATTATAGTAAATAGGTAATGATAAATAACTAAAAAAATCAATTTAATGAACAAATATTTCATAATATAAAGGGAAAATATAATGATACAATAATTCCATATATCTAATCAAATGAAACTGAAACACTTCCATATATATATTCAAACTAGAATAATTATCACATGGAAATTAATGACTAATATCATAATGAGGGAATACATAAATATAGACAACCCAACCATATTTTCCTATATTGAACCAAAACATCTAACATAAATTAGTAAGGGCTCAACAAAAAAACAAGATAGTTTTTCATAGGAATCCTACTAAGGTATGTAGGGGAAAAATTAATAACTGGTCATCACATATTATTTCCAATTCATTACTAAAATTAATTGGGTGAAAAAAAATCAACCATAAATTTTTTATACAAAAAATATAATAGAAATTTTTAAAAATTACCCCATTCAGTAAACGTAATAATTAGTCATCTGTTGTAATATGTATGGAATAATACTATTACATTCCCAAACAAACACACAATAGGCCATAGAGATAAATAATAATAATTTTATCTTAAAAATATTCACCCAATGTTTAATAAATTTGATAATGGTTTATGTCATTTATGAATAAAAATACTCTAAAAATTTCATCGAAACCATTCTTAATGAGAATAATCATTGTATTTTAAATATCATTTTATAACAAAAGTTAAAAAAAATTGAAAATACATTCCAATTAAAATAAATAGATAATAAATTACATTAAAATAAAATTTGGATTTTATAAAAATAATAATCATGGAATAGATTTAACGGTGCGAAAATTATTTTCTTGTATTATAAGATAAATATTTCTTAATTGTTTTTGTAAAATCCAAATGGCCCCTGTTTTGAAAAACACATGAACATTCCATTATAATTTTTTAAAAATGTAAACCATGGGTAAAAATTTATTTAATAAATAATTTAATGAATTTTGAAAACGTTATTGAAAAAATAAATTTTATAACACAGATTGACATTAAATAGTCTTTTTGACTGAAGAGAGAAATTATGATTGATTTATTAATAAAAAGAAACAAAACTATGCGTAAAAAATAGAGAAGTTGGGTATTATTACCATAAAAATTATTAATTAAATTAAGGAGAATAAAATTTAAGGGGTTTACTAAAATATTTTAAAATAACATCCCTGGATGTATATTAATGTATATAAAATACTATTTAAGATTATATTGAAACATAAATCTATTAATACATTAAATACATTTGAATCCTAATCCCCGTGAAATAAATTACATCAATTGAAATCATGAATACCGTAAAGATATAAATATTTATGATATAAATAATCAACAGTTTGTTATAATACAATCCATAATGGAACAATTTGTGAAAATTTAATGTGCCTCTTACATGTAAAAGTGTTGCAAGAAACCCTTACCATAGGTTGAACTTCTTTCATATGTGTCTAAACGTCCTATATAAAAAATATAGGTTAATAACTGATATAAAAATAGACTTAACTCATATATTTAATAAGATATATTATTTAATTAGAGTATTTTATATCTTTTTAAATTTATAATGCTTAGTTAAAGTCACTATTTTTTGTAAAAATTTATTTGTTTTTTATGTTATTTTTTTTGGTTTTTTAATTTTAGTCATATAAAAATAATCATTTTAAATAAAATATAAAATTAAAAACATGATATAAATATCATATAAAATCATTACATGTGTATTTATAGTAATATATAGATGTTATAGATATAAAATGGATTACACCGTTCACCGAGAGGAAGGTCGTACGAGAACATGAATGTGGTTTCCATTTTTATCAATGTATGAAAAAAAACATAATTTTTCAAATTTAAATTATAAAAATTATGTTATTAATACAATTAATATTATTTATATACTTACTTATTAAAATAAATTTAAATATTATGTGAAAGACATTTCACAATGATATGTAGAGGTGACATTCCACATGTATGTATGAGAGATTTTTTTATTCTATAACGGATTAGAGTTATGACGTTGGATGTGATATTGTATTTCCAATGGATTTTTTATGTCAAAAATATCTTATAAAATCATTTATATTTTATATACTACATTCCATGTAAATTTGTTCAAAAACAAGATCATATCGCTTCATGAGGTGGTTATAGGACAATCACATGAGTAAAGTTTATATATCCCCCAATAAAATGATGGTAATATATTATATGTGATAAGATAATTCCATAAGTATTATAATTTCATAAATGTCGTATAAATATGTTAAATTCATCATTATATCCATCCATGAGAGGTGGTGATAGAAAATATCCTAACATTGTTTGCGAAGCGATAAACCATCTTTCACAGGATCGACCACTTCATTTCTCAGTTGATGGAGGTGGAGATAGATATTGGTTTTTCCATTGAAATATTAATATATCATTATTTTTTGAGATACTAGTGTAATTATATCATCATAGTTTAATAATATTTATGGATGTGGATGAAAAAACAAAACAAAATATAAGATTAATATTTTTTCCTCTTCTTTAGAGGGACACTTCAAGTATATAATAAAATCTATAATAGGAGAGTTGAAAATGAAAATAATGAATCTATGAAATGGGGAGGTAAGTGAGAATTGTATTTGGTATATTAATTTTATAACCAAATGGAATTTTTATTATGAAGTGTATGGGAGAGATGGTGTCTTTTTATAAGTGTAGGAGAGGACACATATGTAATTTTTTAAAAAAAATGATATTTGGGTGTTTATTTCATTAAAAGTCACTACAAAATGGATCATTATATTGATATATAGGTTATAATGTATATATTTTATTATCCAATTTGTTTTATGAAATATTTCATGTGATCGGGGTAGGTGACTAGTACTGATTAGGCATATCCCACAATAAGGTGGAATTTTTACATGTACATATATACACCCACCCATCCCCAAGAAAAATTAAAAACTGAAAACAGTACATAATCATGGATGGAAACAACTAAAAATACCCACTCAGTATAAGTTACCAAACTGAATGAAAAAGTGTTTAGAATATAATACCAACTGAAATGGAAAGTAAAATAGTCTAGATCTCATCTGTAGAAAACCCTACCAGGTTGGTTGGTATAGTAATATGTCTAAATGTCACTAAATAATCCACATTAGTCAGTTCTCCATGATGCACCCCTATATCTAGCCCACCATGGACATCATCAAATCTGTCGATTTTCATCGCAATACATGACACGTGGGGGTGAAGATAGTTTATGGTTGTCTAAATCAACACATAGTATAGACTTAAAACCAAAAGGAAAAAAACAATGAAATACATAAGGAAGATTACCAAATAGGTACATGGAGTTTAACCTCTATGATGTACAATCAAGAGAGTCACTAGAGTCAGATCACTCCAAGAATAGGTCTATGGTATGTAAAAAAGACTATCATAAGAATACACAGTACCATAAAGAATTATCACATAGATCATTGGAATCATATGTAGTGTAGGTAATACATAGAGTGTCGGTAACGCATTGAGTTTAGGTAGCACAACGAGTGTAGATAACAAAAAGAGTATTAGTAACACCTATAGTGTACGTGAAACATGGAGTGTCGACAAAGACTAGAGGACCCAAAACCTTGGGTGGATAACGGAGTACTGACTCACACTTAGTAGGATAGAATACCTAAAGAAGAATCATAGTCATGGTAAGATACACAGTATAGGTAATCACATAGCTTCTAGGACAAGGATTGATGTAGGATTCTATCCTTAGAAAGCTCGTTCTATGATCACCTTCTCTTTGATACCTTTGGCCATATCCTAACTTAAACAAAACAAAATTAGAGTTTCTTAAAATGACTACCTTATCATATGGGTTTGAACACCAAAAACATATAATCAAAAAGACACATGGTAAGATAGTTATTGTTTTTTATGTTAAAGGGGCTGGTTGGGTCCAGATCATATCTGACCTGGTCGAATGAAACCAAATCCCACATGACCCACTAGGAGCGACCCACCATTGTGGATCCTGGTTTGGCCCATCGGCTCCCCCATGACCAGCTTGAGCAGGCTAGCTCGTCCATACAAACATGGTGGCTATAGCGTCCGATCCACGTCAATATGGGGTAGTCACCATGTTTGATGTGGTGGCATACTGCATGACCTCCCCACAACCATTTCCCAGCTTAACCATGACCTCATGCCATATTTACTATGTTCTTCCACTATCTAAAGACTATGGACCATATTTTATACCCCACTCTAGTGATGTCATTGATTCATCCTACTGGGTGGTAGCGTTCTTGAGAACCTCCTCCACCACCACTACATGCTACCACTAGCACCGCCATGCGCTTCCACCGGTGCCACAGTACCACCTCCGCCAATGTATCCTGCTTCAATGAGATTCCACTGTTGTTTTGGTGGTACATTCATTGAACAGAAAGGTATCTCAGGATCCTCATATAGTAAATATGTCTGCAAAGGGATTCAAAACATCATGTTGTCACTTAGTGGGACTAGCTACATTTGGAACCTCCAATCAAATTAATGACGTGAGCACATGGGTCCACAAAGGAAGAACATATGAACATGGGAAAAGAAGAATCACATGAAACTCACTTATAATGGACCAGGTCCTTATTCATTGGCATTGGTCCGTTAATGTTGGCATAATAATAAAACAACAAGAGAAGAATAATCACCAACATCAAGTCCATCAAATCCTATAGTTTTAACCATCCCACAAGAACAATTGAACCACAAAACAACTTATTCATATTTTGTTTTGCATTCATCATTAAAATTAGGAATGAAGAAATAATTCAATCATAAAATAAACCCAATGACTAGATGATTGGATCATTCACTATAGAATAATATAGTTTCTCCATCACCGTTCATTGATACTCGATCCCTGGTTCAGGATCTTATATCGATCTGTGTTTGCCATTTTCCAATGAGAGTAATTTGAGAAGCTCTCCACCAATGTAAACAGGTATGGATCAATAAAACTAATCCTAATTACCTACCAATAGATAAATTCATGTCTTAGTGATACTATTTCACATGTAAATATCTCACCATGTTGTTTCATTTAATAAAAGAAATAAATAATTTGTTTTTGTGCCGCATAATTACTGACTCATCATGAAATGATGATAGAAAAATGAAATAATATATCTTTGTTTATTTTTATTCTTCCATAAACCGTTCGAAAAATATTTTCGGTAGTCAACATGCACATATTGAAGATAGGTCTTCCTGGTCAAAACATTATGCTTCGAAAACAACGGTGACCTTAGATTTCAAATCTAAGCACCCGTTTAAAACTTAATCACCCTAAACATACACACTATTTTTAGTGAACTTAAAAAAATAAATACATTTTTTTATGGAAACCCTTGGCCTCAAAATCATGTGTCGTCTTAGCACCTGGTCTCGAAATAATCCCATATAAGTAAAAAAAATTACATGGAATTTATGATACATTACACCCATCTTTAATACATTCAATTTATTTTGTAAACGAATCACATCACATCGACATGAAGATTTTCCACACTTCATCAAACAAAATAATCATATTACAATAAATAGAATGTAAAAGTATATGTGTGGTAAATGAAATACTGAAGCATAAATTAATAATAAATATAATATAAAACATATTTAAATGGATTTTTCATCACAATATTCACCATGAGAGGTTGTAAGGATAATTGAGCAATCATACTTGAGTGAGGCTGTATTTATCCATATATATAAACAACATATTTGTTATCAATTTGATGGTGGTGTGTGTAACTATAGTTTGAGACCATAAAATTAAAAAATCCTATAATTTTTTTGGTATTATATTTTTTATAAAATCATATAAAAAAATAATGTGGATGGGATGGAAAAATATAAAAGAATTGACTTCAGAGGAGTCGTTACCACTAAATAAGTTAACTATTTTTGGTTTGAGTCAAAAGGAACTGTATATTGATTTCAGACCAGGGGATTATTCTAAGGGGATGTTAGTGATGTTGAGAAGTTTATTGGAAACATATTTACCAATAATAATAGGTTTTATACATTTGAATAATAGGGATATGTGGTGGCCTTTTATATTGGAAGACGACATAAACTCTTGTAAATATTTGAATAGGCAATTCCACATATGTCATGCATGTTTTAAGTGGAACTAATAATGATCCCAAACCGATATAAGGGAGTATAGGGTAGAAATATTTCCATGAAATTTATTTTGGACAAGTGTAATGGTCTTTTTTGGACTAATGTTTATGGTTTACTTCATTATTAATTTTAATTGAACCCTAATAGATGTAATTAATTTTAATCAATTTCAATAATATTTTTGTTAAACAACTATATTTAATTTATTAGACATTACAAATTATTCAGAATCAAAATATGAAATCTGTTATTCCAAATTCAAATCAATGAATTGATAGAAATTAATTTTAAAAAATTCTCATAGTCAGTTCGACAATACATTTTTTTGATGTAAAAATCAATAGGTTTCTATGTTTTTATATCCAAATAAAATGTGAAAATGGTTTCAAGTAAATAGATCATATTAATTGAAACTAAATAATTATTATTTTAATCCAAATTAAAAAATTAACCTTATAAAAAATGAAGATGAAAAAATAGATTTGAATTAGAATCCGATATTTTCTACAATTCAACAAAAAATTATGATACGTAGAAAAATCCCAAAAAAACACCCTAATATAAATTAGACATTCTAAATTAAATTTTTTTTATTTTCTCAAATTTAATTTTGAAATGTGTATAAATAATTTTATTATTAAAATTTGTTCATTTGAGAAAATGTAATTTTGAAACGTAAATATATTATACCAAAAATCATATATTTCATTATTATTATTTTTTAATAACATAATAAAATAAAAACATATATGTGAAGTAGTTATTATTATTAATATTACTATGTTTAACATCTAAGTTATAATTCTCTCAATTAAATAAGAATAATTATTATAATATAAAAATGATGTTTGATAGAAACATCGGTGTTGTGTGTAATGTTTTTCATGTCAATATTTCATGTATCATACACTTAGTCAATGTGAAATTTAATGTATTTTGTGTTGGTGAAGTATAATGCACAGAGAGATGGGGATGTGTAATGAACTCTTAGTTGGTGACATGAAATTCCTCACCTTGGAATTACATTTGTAAGAAAGTCCATTAACCTCTTGTATAATGGGTTTAATCATGTAGATAATTTATACCGTTACAATTAAAATATTTATAATATCATATATAATCTTTTTTACTCTATCATTACACATTTTTCAATAATAAATCATTATTTTCACTATTTTGGGCTTTAATTGCCTTGTTTGGCCAGTATATTTTGGCTTGTTACTTGTTTTTCTTCTTACATAAATCATGGTTTCATCATATCCAAAATGTAAACCATCAGGTAATATTTCAATATATCCATTATATATGTATTTAAAATAATCTATAAATTTTGGATATATGAAATGGAATACACCCTTTATAGAGATGGTAGGTCATATGTACACATGAACAATACATTCCAATATTTTCCATATTAAATGAATCTAAAGAAAATGATATATATGTATATTATAATTATATTATAATATTGATGAAATATATATTAAATTTTTATCAGAACCATACTTTATATGATTCATGTATAGTGTGAACGTGTCACATTTCATTGAAGGGGTGGTCGTTTATACATTTACAAACGATGTTATCCTATATACATTAAATTTTAATTCATAACAATAATTGTTATAAAATAATTAAATAGGAATAAATAAATTATAAATATTACTTAGATAATATAAAAATTTATTTTCCATTTTAATCACAAATCATGAGAAGTGATAATAGAAAATCGAATGATATGGTTTTGTGAGGAAATATTTTGGTATACATGGAAACATTTAAATTTGTTACCCATTAGATATAAGTGAGTGAATGTGGAGGTTGAACCCTTATAATAACCACATATTAGTAAATTTAAGATACTTTTGATATCATATAATCATTTTATAATATGATTTTTGGGGGTGGACAATGGAAATAAAACTAAATAGCATGAAGAATGATGTTGTCTCCTCATTATGTTACTCTATTTTCATAGAACCAAATGGATTCCCTAGACGTCTTTATGAAAAATGGGAGGCTTTTAGGAAAATGATATAGATATTGTAGAGAAATTGGGTTACATTTGGGTAAAAAAAGTTTTTGTAGAGTTGTGATGGATTAGGAGGATTGAATACTTTTTTATAGTGGTGGAGTAGCACTATTATATGTTTTTGAAAAGTGATTTACACCCATGTATTTCCATTGAATATCACTCCAATAATTTAAAAAATTAAATTCAAGTGATTAATGGTTATATATATTTCCATAAAATGGATTTCTGAATATTTTCTAAGTCATTATGGCCCTAACGCTTATGGATTATTCCTTCGTTAAGTTATGTTTTCACTTAATCATTGTAATTCATTTTAATAACATTTAATAATATTTATTTGTAAAAATATGTTGACCTTAATCGACTTTTTTTATTATGATAATACCAAATATGGTATTAATTTTTTCAAATTAGAACACATTAGTGGCCAAAATTAATTTAACTTAAATCTTTCACATAGGATGACATTGCATATTTTTTAAGTAAAAAAACATTGAAAAGTTATCTTTGTTTTTATAAAAAATAACATAGTCAAATTGATTATAATGTACTGAATTTATTTAAATGATTTATAATTTTTAATAATTATAATTTTAAACAAAATAAAGTCACAGTTTATCACTATAAATAAATTACATGAAAAAACAAAATTGGAAAACAAAATTCTGTATTTATCAATATACATCATTAAAAAATCAGAGAAAAAACAAAAAATCTACCTAATATTACTTTTAGGAATCTATTTCCCAAATTATGTTTATCATTCAATAATTATCCTATAAATGTTACAAAATTTTTATTTATAATAGGTTATCTATTAAAATGATGAAAATGTGCCTTTAAAAAATATATGTATTTAGGAAAAATATTAGGTTTGTTCTCATAATATTCCTATAAAATTAATTGGGTAAATATGAAAAATATTTTATTGAATATGTGACACACACACACACACACTGATATTTTTATAATTTTTATATCATTCACTAAATTTTAATAATTTATTTTTTTTGGAAAAAATGTCATTGTGAGCATAGAAATTCTTTTCTATAAAAACAGTACCCTTATATTCAATTGGATCATATATTCCATTCAAAGTTATTAGTTACCAATTAATTAATTTAATATTTTTGTATAGAATATATTTTCTTATGTTAGTTATAATTATTCATAAACTCTAATTTAACGACAATTTCAAATCTTATTATAGAAAATAATAATATTTTAGTAATATATTATTGTTATGTTAAACTTGGTCTTCAGTGTAATGCACACCATTGAAGAATCTCGTTGATTCTTGTGATGTATGATTCATTGTAGGCTAAAAATATATATTTAATTTATTTAAAATATTAAACATATTATAAATTATCAGAATATTATATTCCCTTAAACACTTGGGGTTGTGTGACATACAATATTTCATTCAATGTTCTAACTTTAGAATTATTGGGAGTAACAATTAATCCACATCTCATGATAATGACAAAATACCATGCCCACATTAAGTTATTCACTGCTTCCCAAAGTGGTAAATATCGTCATGAAGGAAAAAATCCATTGCTCAGCTAAAAATGGATTTTTGGACCCATTTAACATTGGAGGTTGCTGACACATTAATTGGTCTAACATTGTTTCACCCCATTTTGGATCAATATAATGCTTCACATGGGTGTGGTTACTACTCATAAACTAAATCATCTACTGAAATATGGTTATAATTCCATCAGTTCATCTTATATATCTATCTCCAACATCATTATCTTTCCCATGACGGTAATCCCAATATGTGTTTGTGAATAGATGTGGTCATTATTCATTATTATATTCTCCATTTCAAAACATTGTAATATAGTATAATATATCATTAAATTACCAAAAATATTGTATAACCCCAATACTAGGGATAGACATAGCATAAATATAAAATTTTATGCATGGATAATCTAATAATAATAATCATGGTTTCGCTGTAGTTTTTTTAATCATAGTTATATTTATACATCCATCATAATGAATAGTATAGAAAATATGAATTAACCTTATAATATCCTCTCGGAGTGTAAAACTAGTTACATAGTAAGTTCCATTATCATGTACTAGGTAATTATCAAGTCAATATATATGCTTCTTTTTTAGAGTTGTTACCCTTATCTACATCTATAAAAATACTATGTTAACTTATAGTATCCACACATGGATGAATTACATCAAAAAACCCTATAATATCTACCATATAAATTCTATAATATGTTCTCTTATACATATCCTCAATATCTATCATAGAGTACTGAATCCTAATCTATGTTTCCAAATATGTTGTTTTCGTGATTTCTTATAAACTTCCACTAAAACCAACTATAAATACCCCATCCCTTGTAGCTTATATTCGGGTGATCCATTATTATAATGGAATAATATACAAGTAATCACGTCCTAAAAGTTCATATTTTTAGTTTGATTCATAAATGAGATACATACTTGAATATCACAATATGATTTGATGTCAAAAATTAAACAATTTATTATCTTTGAGGGAATCATTATTTCCTCTTATATAACCAAACATATCAATCATAAATCTCATCACACATTCATGGGGGGAAGAAATAGAATAAATTATTGAAAACAAATTCTTAATAAGTGTTTGAGAATGAATAAATATATTTATATATAATAAAAATTAATATGGATAAGAAAATAATAGTAATAAATTCAATTTAATCGAAAACATCAGTATAATATGGAAATAAAAAAATTATAAATTAATTACATATACAAAATCATATGTGCTTGAAACATGAGCATAAATATTTTTACTAATTAAATAATAACGAAGACATAAATTAAGAATATCATAATGATTGAATTCATAATAGTAAACATAATTACACTACATTGAAGGCCTCATTCTAATACATTTGAACAATTTGGGTAAGGAATCACCCAAAAGATCATTCTAGTGTGTCTTATCAGTCCAAAATTTGCATCTAGGGGACATTGTAGGCCCCTGGCCTCTGTTACTAAATTCAATTAATTCCAAATATGAAGGGGTAAAATATAATTAACATAAATATCAGAATTAAAGTACTACCATATGTAATGTTAATTCTTTTCCCAACTAATAAACATAATCAAAACACATTAAATGTATTTAGGGTAATAGAATCAAAATAGTACATCCCATTCAACTAATCAAAAACATCCATAAAATATATTTGGACAGTATCATTAAAACATATTCTCATTTAATCATAAGCTAAAATGAGGTTGGAATTCTATTATGAATAGAAATACATAAAAAATTACCTAAAAACCTTCTTGAAGAAGATGTCATTTTCACTTAGAAAATCACCATTCAAAATTAAATGTTGAAAATCCAATTGAAAATAAAATTCATTGATAATATCATTGGAAAATTTTAAAATATGATTTGAGTCATTTAGATTTATTTCTTGAGGGAAATTATGTATATATCATAGAAGTTAAAAAATATTACATTCCCATTATCAATAAAAACCCAAAGAGTCCCTTTTATGAGAAGTACAGGATAATTAATTTCAATTTTTTAAAAAATTTTAATATGGTTACCAATATATTTTATACATCATTAAGAGAATGTTATAAAAAATTGAATATAATTTTAGAAAACATGGATATGGATGAAAATGGATTTTCAACTATTTTGAGAAATTAAATTGAATTTTATTAAAAACATTTTCTAAATTATTTTATGTTCCACAGACGAATAAATGAATATAACATAAAAAATTATTTAATATACATTGGTGAAGAATATAAATGGTATTTATTAAAAAATTTAAAAAATGTTTTTTTCTATGAAAATTCAAGTATAAATAATACTGATTAAAATGAGATTGAAACATAAATCTCTTACACATTGGTAACTTCTAAATTCTATGACCCATGAATGAAATAGCATAATATAAAAATATAAATACCATGATGATAAATAGAGTCATTATATAATATATCAAATGGGTTGTATATACACCACAAAAAGGAATAAGTCATGAATATAGAATATTTCTAAAATAATTAAAAGTTAGATGAGAAAATCGTACATCAATTTAAATTAATTCGTATGTGGATGAATCAAATTTAAAAAAAATATTGGTATTAAATAAATTTTTTAATTAGACATAATCATATATTTAATACCATGTATTATTTAAATATTTCCTTCTATGCCACGTTTTTTGACAACTCATTATTAAAAATAATGTTTCTGATGATAATTAATTGATTCTTCATGAATGTTTTGGGTCATGAATTATGGAACTTTTAAACTGGTAATTTTTCCATAATCTAAAATATATTAATCATTAAATAAATATCATATATATTAATTATATTGGTATTAATTGTAATATCCCAAGTAAATAACGAATAATACATTTTAAAAATTATTAATATTTTTGAATTAAATATTAATTATACATTAAAGGTGATGTTATGTCTAATAGCGTACTCAAAACACAACAACATGTTTCTTTGAAATATTTTGTTGCACAAAACATTGAGTTATACCGAAATATAATATGTTGTTATTATTATTTTAAATGGACGTTAAAGCCTAGCCATAGTATTGTTGGGAATGAACACAAATAACTAAAATATGATTACAGATGTTTGTAGAATGTTTTTACATTTTCCCAATAAATTTTTTTGGCTTCAAATGAGAATGAATCCAATTTTATCCATAAATACTCTAATTTTTTTAAAATGTAGTTTTACCGCCTTTTGATGGTGAACACTTTTAGAATATAGTTTTCTATATCTTTTATATGTTTCATTTGACAAAATAAAAAATTTATTTATAATTTGGATATTAAAATTTACATTGGCTAATTTTTTTTGTATTTTACTGATGAAGTTCATTTTTTAATGAAGAGTGAAAAATAAAACATTTTATGTCAAAAATGTCTTTTCATATGAGTTATTTTTATTGCTATATTATCTCATTAAATGGTTTTAAATTATAATTGGATTATATTTTTACCTTTTAGTCCAATTTTAGTATTTTAATGTAATTTCACTTTGAAATTGGACATAATGAAGTGTTAATCTTTTGATAGTTATTATTTCAAAAGAACACGCCTTTTGGGTTGGACAACAGAAATTTATTTAAAATTAAATAATGATATTTCTATTATTTTAATTATGTAATATCGATATCATTTATGAATTATAAATATAAAAATTTGTTTCTGGTGAATATTTGGAATTTTTCTAAAAATGTTCAATTTTATATGAATAGTGAAAAACACAGAAAGTAGTTTAAAAAGAATTTTTCATTTAAATGAAAATTAAACACATCTGTGAATTAAATTTCAAAAATGTGACATGAATGTATTTAATTAGTAAGTAAAATTTTGTTCAATATGGTGAAAATAAGTTTTAGTGAATATTAACTTTTGAATAAATATAATTAAGGTAATTCAAGATAAAAATAATATAATAATAATATAACATTACCTTAACACTTGTCCAAGCATTATTGGATGAGACATGGCCATCCAATATAGTCTTTGGGTGAGATTTTTGGTCATTGAAAGCCATTGGGGTTACATAATGTCATTAATATATTTTTATTTAAAGTATAAATAAAATTATCAAAAACAAGTATTGTTTTTCTTAAAAATATTTAATGTGCAATTATATAATTGATATTTTTTACTATAGATATTCATTAAAATTTTAAACTATTTCTAAAATAATAGTAATTTATTTATATTTTTTAGAAATAAAATAAATTTATTTATTTATCACACAATGATGATATAATGATTACCTCATTAATAAATGTTTTAAATGAATTAGATTATAAATTATAAAATAAATTTATTTTGAAACTTTTGATGCCTTCCACGAATTTTATATATTAGTATGACTGGTTATCTTTAAATTGATGAAGTTTTATATAAATAATCAAGCTGGTTTTTATTTTAGGAAAACACAATATATGAATATTATAAAAATTGACACAAAAGAGTTTTTAAATTAATTAATATTTTATTAAATGATAAAATATTCATAAAAATATAAGATTTGTCCAGATGACATATATGTTGTAATTTTTTTATTAATGATCCATTTTGGGTATCTTTGAATTCTACACTAAATATATTAACCATATTGTATGAATATAAATGAATTCGTGGTAAAAGTTAAATTAGTTAACTAAGGGTTAAAGCTAAATGATATTGTTAATAATGAAACCAATACCTGAATAAATGATATTGGTCGAGATGATTTATAATAATAGACAACATATATTCCAATTTAATGAGTTTCAACCTTTTGAAACCAAAAATTGGATAATAAGATTATTATATTTTCAAACATTCTTAAAGAGCCCTTCCTACCCCTTATAAAAATCCAGGACCTATAACACTTATTCACACCTCTCAATCCCATTTCCTCATACAAACTCTAAGAAATAAGCTCTAAAAATCCCTCTCTTCCTACTAGAATCATTACCATAGGTAGAAAGGACTTCAGGGAAGACTTTTGATTCAAACCAAAGGGAGTTACCTGATTTAAAGGTAACATCTTATCTCAAGTTCCCTTATTTTATTTTACTTCTTCACTCAATATTATTTTCTTATTATTTGTTTACATAAAAACTTAAATATCCTCAATATACTTTTTTGTTGTTATGAGATGGATTCAAACCACACTTACACACACATACATCTAATGGGTAAATAATATTACGTTTCCGGGGATGTCGAACTTCTGCCTCACAAAACGATACTAGTTCAAACTTCTCCTACCACCTATTATGGTGGAAATTATAATGGAATAGTATTTATATGTGATATATATTATATTTATAATGTTTTTTTGCTTCTGTATCTTTCATTTACATAAAACCATTATGGTTTCCAAAATGGGTAAATACGATAATTTCATTTGAGGAATTAAAGACTACCACCCCCTCAAAGTGATATGAATCGTTCATTACATATGTGGAACTTATTAATGACAGAGTTAATGAAATTATATAACATAGATGTTATACTTTAATTATAATATACCTATTTTTTATTATTATTTCATTTTATTAATTATAATACTGAAATTAAAGTATTGTTCATGTGTATGTACGACTTACCGTCTCCATGAATGGTGCGTTTCATTTCTCAACTCCTACTGATATTGAATTTTGTAAATATATATAAACAGTATATATATGATATATATGATATCTAAATCCTTAATAAAATAATTTTGGTAATGGACTTTTGATCACATGGAAATTTGTAATTATAACATGTTTATTTTTTACTGAACTTCCAAACATCGACAAAATGACCAATATAAACTCAAATAATTACAGAATATTTATTGGTATGTAATAAGTGATACAAAAGGAATAATAAATTTTTAAAATAATCATAATAAATTTGAAATTATCATATGTTTATTATTCCTGAAGAACATGGAACATATGAGTCAATTCGGACATGAGGTAAGGGGTTTTCATATCAATTTTTATTCCCGCGAGATTCATGCTATATTTACCACTATTTCTTTTTGTGTGGTTTACATAATTATCATGATTGTATTAATTGTGTATTATAATTTAATTTATGGTTTTTTAAATCATCATTATATGATCCTTATTTTCAGTGGTGTATGTTTCATAACATACCAATACGGTAAGGGAACCATTCACCCTTTCTCTTTTAGTTAATTACATCTTTTAGGTTATGTCTTTAAATTTAAATTTTCAAATGTTGGGATATGTTATTCTATATAATTATTTATGTACATTTTATTTCATTGTTTTTATAGAATCTTTTCTATCTCATGAAATCAATTTCCAAATTTTTAAGTGACGTCATTAGGCTGACGAATTTTTGTACAAGAACTACTTTACCCAATTTACATTCTTTGGGTAAAACATCTACTTATTGATTATTCCATGCTATGAATATGTGTGAATGACCTACTATTGTTTTAAAATAAATATCAACATGTATTAAGTGTATTTGTATTCTTGACACATAATTTTGTCTTTGATTTATCTTTAATCTATGGATACTATCATTGTAAGGGACTTTGTCTAAATTTACATTCCATTGAGACTTATTTGTTGTTATAAACCAATTAAATTTTATATGGTGTATATAGTGAATTTTTCATATTATATCATTAATCTCTTTATTCACGTGATATTATAATAATTGTTTAATGTTATTATAAAATTATTTTTATTTAATTATTTTCTCAAGTGGTAATGGACTCTTTAACTAAAACATTTTTTTAAATGTCTTAAATAAATATTATTCAAAATATTTCTCATTAATGTATACGTTTTAAAAATGATTTTAAAGATTTATTTTATGTAAATTAATGTTTTAAAATATTATTTATTTTAATAGATTCAAATTCTTATGGGACACATTTAATAAAAAATATCATTATTAAATGTTTTAAATGGTTTTGAAAATGGTTTAGGAAAGAATTTATTGTGTCAATATATTGAAAAGATATTTTGTAATTGCAATACAGAAATTTTATCTTTCCTTTATGATTTTTATGTCTTATGAATATGTTATTGTTATTTGGAATTGTTTACAAATATGGGTGGTTTGGTGATAAACCTATGGTAGGTGAGCCCGAGATAGCTTTCCAATGCATTCGGTAATGTGATGGTGGTTAATGTAAATGTTTATCCTATGAGATTTAGGGAATATACTATTATTGGTATTCCAAATTTAACTCCCTATGTAGTTGTGAAAGCTACATTGTAATTATGTTATGGATGACACAAGTTAACATTATGATTTATGATTTCTATGTGTCATTGATAAATATAATGATTCTATTTTTGAATATTTTTTCTCTTTTGGGAACACTATATGCCTAAGGAAATAGAATACTTTGGAATTTCATTTCAGTCATAATGGTGGAATTTGTTTTTCGATGAATCTATGTTTTTATTGTTGACATATGGTGATTTGGGTTATTTATAGAAATGAATATAATAGAGAATATGTGATTAGGTTAATTGAACTTTAGTTTGAGAATTTAAGAGTAATTAATTTTATTTAGAGATAAATGTTAATATTTACGGTGGAAGACAATTGGATTAAAGTATTTTGAGTATCGGGTTTCAAAACATTGTATGGATTATTTTTATGAATTTTTAAGAAAACAGTTTATTGAATGGTCTTTGTTGAACATAGGGTACTGTTTATTGAATTTTAGATATTAGGAATAATATTTATTTTTATAAAGGATTATTCTTTTGGAGGATTATCTGATCTTGTACTAACAATTTTGGATTTGATTAATTTGTAAAGTCAAGGGAAATATATAGTTCATCTTTTGTGGATTAGTTGATTATCTAGAAGTTTATTCTAGTGATTTAGGTGTGACCAAGTCATCTTGAATACTCATCATTTTATGAAAAGATGAGTTTGTGGTAGAAATTTATCGAAGGATGAAACTATACTTGAAAGTTGAGTATATTTCCTTCAGTTCATATTCTAAGTATTAAAATAAGTCCTAAAATTTATGAAAAATAAATTAAAACAAAAAAATGATTTCAGTTCACATTTCCTATTGGGGAATCAAAGACTGTTTAACCTATCAAAATTTTATGGTTTTATGGGAGTTAACTTTCTCATAATCATGTTTTCTATCACTCTCCATTAGAACATGACTCTTAGTTTCTCCACCATATCCATGTTTTAATGGAATCCTAGTATGAGTTATCTGAGGTTACCCTTTTTACATATCTTTCTTTCTTTTAAATTGAGAGTTTTATTTACTCGTTTTCTGATGTGGGATGTTCAATTATGTTTCTAACCCCAATGTTAAAATTGCGAGGACGATATTTCCAAAAGGGGGAATGGATGAAAAATCTCAATTAAATAAAGAGTATGACATTTTCATATTTATTAATATTTTTGAATTAAATATTAATTTTACTTTGAAGGGGATGCCATGTCTGATAACATAGTAAACATGAAACAACATGTTTCCTTGAAATCTTATATTGCACCCAACTTTAACATATACCGAAATGTAATATAATAATATTATTATATTAAATGGATGTTAACGTTTAACCATTGTATTGAAGGTAATGAACACAAATTACTACAATATGATTAAAAATTATTTTTTTAGGTTTTTATATTCATCCAATAAAATTAAGTGGCTTAAAATTATAATTACTTCAATTTTAAGCATAAATACTCTAATATCATTAAAAGATAGTTTTACCACCTTTGGATGGCGAACCTTTTTTATATCTAGTTTTTGTAACTTTTATATGTTTCATTTGAAAAAATAAGATTTATTTAGAAGTGGGATATCAAAATATACTTATGGGAATTTTTTGGTATTTTTTTGATAATGTACATTTTTAATGAATAGTAAAAAATAATGCTTTTTAAGTAAAAAAATTCTTTTCATCTGATTTATTTATATGGTGAGATTAAATTTTTAAATGTTTTTGAAGTTTAATTTGATTATATTTTTTTCCATTTAATCCAATTTTGGTCATTGTATGTAATTTCAATTTGAAATTGGACATAAACAAGTGTCAATTGTTCGATATTTATTATTTATTAAAGACACCATTTTTGGTTTTGACAACAGAAATTAATTTTAAATTAATTAATTAAATATCTATGTTTTGAATTTTTTAAAATATATATCATTTTAGAATTCGTAATATCAAAATTAGCATTGGGTGAATTTTTAGTAAATTTTTAAAAAACATTCTTTTTTTGATGAATATTGAACACACCCAAAGTAGTTAAAATAAAACTTTTACATTTAAATGAAATTTTACAACTTCTGTGAATTGAATTTAAAAAATCTAACATACATGGTTGAAATTAGTAAGTAAAATGTAGTTCAATGAGTTGAAAATTATTTTTGTGAATAGTAACTTTTGATTTTTATTTACCGCGGTTAAATGTAAATAGGGTTATTAAAGGTAAATATAATGTTATATTAATTTATAATTAACTTAACACATTTCCTAACATAATTGGAAGAGTCATGGAGGACCAATAAAATCCATGGGTAAGACATTTGGTCATTTAATTCCATTTGGATTCGATAATTACATTAATAGCTTTTTAATTAATGAAATAATAAAAATATCTTAAACATGTATTGTTTTTATACAACAACTTAATTTTGGGGCTATATAATTAATAGTTTTGACTATAAATAGATATTAGAAATCAAAAAATAATTCCTAAATCGTAGTAATTTATTTAGGATTTTTAGACATTAAATAATTTTTTTATAACACAATGATGATGTAATGATTATCTCATTAATGAATGTTTTAAATAAATGAGATTATAAATATTGATATAAATTTATTTTGAAACATTTTATGGCATCCAATAATTTCATAGATTATTATGGCTGGTATTAATGTAATTAATGATGGGGTTTTCAAAGACTCCAGTTTATTTGTATTTTTTAAAAATCCATTACATGAATAGTATTAAAATTTACATAAATGAGTATTTAAGTCCATTAATATTTTACTAAATGATAAAATAGCCATAAAAAATATAATATTCTGCCAAATGACATATATTATGTTTAAAATGTCATTAATTATACATTTTGGGATTCTTGGCATTTTATTATATATATATTAACCATATTATACGAATATAGAAGAAGACATTGTAAAAGATAAATTATTTCACTAAGGGTTAAAGCTAAAATATATGGTTAAAAATGAATAAAAAACATGTAAAAACCCTCTTGGTTGAGAGGATTTAGAGAAATAGATATCTTATATTCAAATTTTAGGATTTTGGGACTTTTTGATATCGAATTTGAATTAAAAATAAAAGAATATTTTCAAACATTCCTAAAGATCCCCTCCTCCCTCTTACAAAAAACCGTCACCTCTAACACTTACTCACACCACTAAAGCCCCTTTAATTTCAAAAATCTGGTCAAATAATCTCCCATCATCCCTCTCTTTCACCTAGAAGCCTTACCTTAGTCAAAAAAACATCAAGGAAGCCTTTTGGTTCAAACCAATGGGAGTTACCCGATTTGAAGGTAACATCTCTCCTCAAGTTCCATTGTTTTATTTTAATTTCTCACTTCCTATTCTCTATTTATAATTTTTTGAAATAAAAAAAATGTATCTTGAATATAATATTATTTTTTTATGATATGGATTCTAATTACACTTACACACATCTCAATCTAATGGGTAATGAACAAACTGTTTATGTGGACGACGAACTACTACCAAACGAAATGATGATTGTTCAATATTCTCCCAAAACCACTTAGGGTGACCATTATGATGACACAATATTGATATATGTTATAAGTTTTATTTATATTGTTTATATTTATATGTATTTTTCATTTATAAAATACTTTTGTGGTTTCCATAGTTGGTAAATTAAAAATTTCATTTGAGGAAGTGCGGACTACCGCCCCCTCAATGTGATATAGCTCGTTCATGGCATATGTGGAATGTATAAATGATGTATTTAATGAAATTAAAAAACTTATATTTTATAATGGAATTATAGTATACCTATGTATTATAATTTTCTCATTTCATTAAAAATAAAATTATAATGAAAGTTATGTTCATGCGTACGTACAGTTTACCATCTCCACCAACAGTGTGTTTCATTACTTAAAACCAACTGATATGGAATATTTTCAATACATATAAACTTGATATATATGATATCTATGATATCTAAATCATTAGTACCATTCTGTAGATAATGTAATTTTGGCCACATGGACAATTTTATATTTTAAGAAATTCATTTTTGAATAAATTTCTAAAAAGCGACAGAATAACCAATATAAACTCAAATAATTACCTAATTGTTATAGAAAGCTAATAAGTTATATAAAAAGAATAATAAAAAAGAAAAATGTTCTTAAGTAAGTATAAATTAATTGAAGTTTATTATTTAGGATGAACAATAATCATACTAGTCAAGTCCGACATGAGGTACATGGTTTTCATATCAGTTATTATTCCCGTGAGATTCATGCAAAATTTTCCACTATTTACTTTGGTGTGGTGTATGTGCTTTCCATGATAGTATAAATTGCGTAATACACATTAATTTATGTGTAATTAAATATTGATTTTATGATCCTTATTCCATGTGGTGTATTTTTCTGAAGTTACCAAATCTTTAAGGGAACCATTCATTATTTCTCTTTTAGTAAAAGAAATTTTTTATGTTATATCTTTACATTTAAATCTTAAAAATGATGGGATATGTTCTCATATATCCTTATTTCTATAAATATTATTTCTATGTGATGAGAAACCATTTTCTATCTCATCAACTCAGGTTTGAATTTGTAAGTGATGTTTTAGGCTTTCGAATTTCTGTAACAGAACTTCTTAACCCAATCTCCATTCATTGGGTTGAATGTATATTTCATAATTATGTCATGCTATAAATATGGGTGAACAAAATATGATTTTCTAACACTTAATATCCACTTATAATGGGTGTATTCTTATTTTTTACACATAATTATGTTATTGAATTATCATTAATCCAAAGATATGATCTTTGTATGGGACTTTGTCTCACTTTACATTCCATTGATCCTTACTTGTTGTTATACACCAATTCACTTTTATATTGTTTATATACATCCACTTCACATAATATATCACTAATCTACTTATTCTCATGATATTATACGCATTTTTTAATGTTACTATATAATTATTTTTATTTAAGTATTTTCTCATGTGGTAAGGGACTCTTTAACTAAAACATTGTTTTAAATGTTTTAGAGAGTTATTATTATAAATATTTATAATTAATGATTATGTTTTAAAAATAATTTTAAGGATTTATTTATATGTAATTTAAGGTTTAAAAATGTTAATGCCTTTTAAATCTTCAATTTTGTATGGGACACTTTTATTAAAACTATCTACTTATTAAATGTTTTCAATGTTCTGGAAAATGGTTTGAAAAAGCATTGATTATGTCAATATATTGAAATGATATATTGTGATTGAAATGTGTAGATGTTATCTTTCCTTTATACTATTTTAATGTGTTATGAATATGTTATGGTTATTGGATATTGTTTACATATATCGGTGGTTCTGTGATTATCCTAGGGCAGGTGAGCCCGAGATAGCTCTCCAATGCATTGGGTAATGTGATGTAGGTAAACGTTAATGTTTCTCCTAAGAGATTTAGGGAATACACAGTTATGGGTATTCCTAATGTTACTCCCTTTGTAACTATGAAAGCTAAAATGTAAGTATGTTATGGATGACACAATTTACCATTATGATTTTTTATTTCTATGTGTTATTACTAAATCTTATTATTTCATGAGGTATATTATAGTGATTATGTTTTAAGATTGAAAAGTGTGATTTCTTTGATTGATATGTATTAATGGAATAATGATTTCATTCATTATTTTATATCCCTTACTGATCTTTATAGGATCATCCCATGTTTTTATAATGTTTTCCACAGTACATAAAGATGGATAGGGTAAAGGATGGGATCAGGGAAATGTCATGTTGTCTAAAATGTGGAACTGGAAAAGTCTCTTTTTAGTAATTGTTTCTATTTTATGATAAAAAATTCTTAATAAGTAGAAGTGTCTACATGTAATATTCAAGTTTTTATGTATAACTATGAACTAATTAGCATAATCTCTAAACCTAAAAAAGAACCCCAATGTGAATTATTAACTTAACTCATCATTAGGTAATGTTTTAAGGTTGTGCCCTTACAGTTGTTATCAAATGTCAGTTTAGATAAATTTACAGGTTAGGGTTTCATTTAAGCATAAGTGACATAACTATTATGGTTAACATATTATAAAGAGTCCTTGTTATTTCAGAGGTGATAAATGGTTATTACATTTTTGGATGAAAAATTAAAGGCATTAGATAACCTTTTTGGTTACAATATGTTATGGTTATTTTTGAGGAATTTATCTCTTTTTGAGAATCTAATAAAATTATATGTTTTTTGATAAAGAACAGAACACATACAATTTGAAATCCCGTCACAGTGGACAATGTTGTGGAAATCGAACCCGTAAATAATGTGTGATTGGGATTCATTCCCTACCACTGGCTTATGTGATGTCCCCAGTAAGTATGACTTATTATTTTTAGTTAAATAATTTTACTTCTCAAGAATAATTTGATTTGTGACCTTATTTTCTATCAAATATATTTCCCTTGTATAGGAAAATTATTTGGTGATTAAATTATAATTGTTATTTGAGAAGTTGTTTTCATTTTGGGGAACACTATTTTCCAAATGAAAATAGAATACTTTGGGATTTTATTGGAGGATAAATAGAGAGGTTTTACTTTGGAAGAATCTATATTCTTATTGTGGAAATATGGGGATTTGGGTTATTTCGTGAAATGTCTATCATAGAAAATATGTGATTAGGTTAATTACACTTCAGTATGAGACATTATCAGTAGTCGATGTTTTTTAGAGATAAATGCTTATATTTATAGTGGAAGACCATGGGATTAAATTAATTGTATTTTTAGTTTCAAACTTTTTTTTTGAATATATTTATAAATTTTAAGGACACTAGTTTATTCACTGGCCTTTGTTGAACATAGGATACTGTTTGTTAAATTTTGGAGATTTGGAATAATATTTCTTTTTATAAAGGATTATCATTTTTGGGATTATCAGATCTTGTACTAACCATTTTGGATTTGGGTAATGTCTAATGACATGGGAATTATATAGTTCATATTTTGTGGATTATTTGATTCTCTAGATGTTGATTCTAGTGTATTTTGTGTGACCAAGTCATCTGGAATACTCATTGTTTGGATAAATGCTGTGTTTGTGGTTGAAATTTATCAAAGGATGAAACTCTACTTGAAAGGTATGTATATTTCCTTATGTTCTTAATATAGGTAGTAAAATAATTCCTCAAATTTATGAAAAGGAACATAAAATAACTTTTTATATTTACTTTTCCTACTGAGGAATCAATAACGGATTAACCTAGAAAAAAATTATGGTTTTCTAGGAGTTATCTTTCTCCTAATAATGTTTTATATCACTCTTCATCAGAACGCAACTCTTAGTTTCTCTTACATATCCTTGTTTACATGAAATCATATTATGGGTTATCATGGGTGACCTTTGTACTTATATTTATTTCCATTAATGTGATAGTTTTATTTACTCTTTTTTTTACGTGGGACATTCAATGAAGTTCCTAATCTCGATTTTAAAATTACAAGGAAGCAATTCGCAAAAGGGGAGAAGGATGTAACATCCAATGTAAATAAAGAATATGAAATTTTCATATTTATGAATATTTTTGAATTTAATATTAATTTTAAATTAAAGGGGATGCTATATCTAATAACATACTCGACACACAATAACCGGTTTCTTTGAAATCATACGTTTCAAAAAACATTGAGTTATA
Source organism: Viscum album (assembly GCA_963277665.1). NCBI lineage: Eukaryota > Viridiplantae > Streptophyta > Magnoliopsida > Santalales > Viscaceae > Viscum > Viscum album. The sequence goes on from OY728126.1 coordinate 1,573,340,112, forward strand.
CCAAAATATAAAATAATATTATTATTTTTTTAAATGGATGTTAAATTCTAGCCATAGTATTGGAGGTAATGAATAGAAATAACAAAAATATGATTTCAAAGGTTTTTTAGTGTTTTTACATTTATTCAATAATATTTATATGCTTAAAATGAGAATCACTACAATTTTATGAATAAATACTCTAATATTTTTAAAATGTTGCTTTACAACCTTTAGATGGTAAACCCTTTTTAAATCTAGTTTTTTTACTTTTATTGGTTTCATTTGAAAAAATAATATATCTCCTTTGAAGTGGGATATCTCAATTTACTTTGGTTAAATTTTGGGGATTTTTCTGACAAAGTTCATGTTTTAATGAACACAGAAAAATAGTGCATTTTAAGACAATGCTATCATCTCATCTGATTTATTTATATGGTTTGATTATCTTTTCAAATGGTTTTAAAGTTAAATTAGATTATATTATTAATATTTAGTCCAATTATGGTCAATGTAATTAATTTATCATTGAAATCGGAAACAAACAAGTGTAAATATTTTGAGAGTAATTATTTCAAAAAAACATACTTTTGGGTTTTGACAACATAAATTAATTTTAAATAAATTAATGAAACTTCAATTTTTTGAATTTGGTAAAATATATATAATTTTTAAATTCAAAATATCAAAATTATCATTAGAGGAAATTTTTGATTATTTTCAGAAAACATTCAATTTTTTATGAATAGTTGAAAATAATGAATGTTGTTAAAAAAACCTTTTCATTTAAATTAAATTTTACCGCTTTAGTCAATTGAATTAAAAAAATCTGATATACATGGTTTTCAACAGTATGTAAAATGTTGTTCAATAAGATGAAAATATTTTTTTGTGAGTTGTAACTTTTGACTTTTATTTACCATAGTGAAATGTAAATAGGGAAATTGAAGGTAAAAATAAAATTAGAATAATATAAAATTAACATAACACTTGTACTAACATTATTCGATAAGTCATGGATAACCAATAAAATCATTAGGTGTTATATTTGGCCATTGAATTCAATTTGGGTTTGATAATTCCATTAATAGCTTTTTATTGAAAGTGAAAAATAAAAATATCATAAACATGTATTGTTTTTATAAAAAAATTAATGTGGGGTTAGAAACTAATTTTTTTACTAAAAATATTTATTAGAAATCTAAAATTAATTCGTAAATCATATTAATTTAATTATAATTTTTACACATTAAATATTTTTTTTAATTTATGACACAATGATGATGTAATGATTATCTAATTAATGAATATTTTAAATAAATGAGATTATAAATAATAATATAAATTTATTTTAAACTTTTTATTCCATCCACGAATTTTATAGATTATTATTACTTGTTATATTTCAATAAATGAAGGGTTTTTAAAGAATCCGGCTGGTTTGGATTTTTAAAAAATTTATCATTTGAATAATATAAAATGACAGAAATGTTTTTTTAAATAAATTAAAATTTTAATAAATGATAAATTAGTCCTAAGAATTTAATAATTGGCCAAATGAAATTTAGGATGTTAAAATTTTCATTAATGATCAATTTAGGGACTCTAGGCATTTTATTGTAGATATATTAACCATATAGTATGAATATACAAGAAGTCATGGTTAACATAAAATTAGATAACTAAGGGTGAAAGCTAAATGCTTAGGTTTACAATGAAACCAAAACTACTCTTAAACCTATTGTTAGTGAAAATTTCTAATAATAGGCATCTTAGCTTAAAATTTAATGAGTTTCGGACCTTTTGAAATTGAAATTCAGTAAATAATATAATAATATTTTCAAACATTCCTAAAGAGCCCTTCCTCCCCCATAAAAACAATTCATCACCTCTAACACTTATTCACGCCTATAAAGCCCCCTGACATAACCAAAATATTCCCAAATAATCTTCAAACATCCCACTCCTCTCCCTAATAGCCTTACCATATTCAAAAGGCTCCTCAAGGAAGCCTTTTCATTCAAACCAATGGGAGTTACCCGATTTAAAGGTAACGTCTTCCCTAAAGTTTTCTTCTTTTATTTTACTTATTCACTACTTATTAACCTATTATAATTTGTTTAAATAAAAACAAAAGTATCCTTAATATACTAGTTTTGTGTTATGAGAAGGATTCTAACTACCATTACACACACCTCTATCTAATGGGTAATGAACATATTGTTTCTATGGTCGGTGAACTACTACCTCATGAAATGATGATTGTTTAATCTTCTCTTACATTCTCTTATGGTGGTCATTATGATGACACTATATTTATATGTGATATATATTATATTTATATTGTTTATATTCATATTTATTTTCCATTTATATAATACCTTTAGGGTTTCATAATGGGTAAAATTTCATTTGAGGAACTGCAAACTACCGCCCCCACAAAGTGATATGGCTCGTTTATTTCATACATGGAATGTATAAAGGATGCAGTAAATTAAATTAAAAAACATATACGTTATAATGAATTATAATATACCTATTTATTATCAATTCTTCAATTAATTAAATTTAATATAGAAATGAAAGTAGTGTTTATGTGTAGCAATAATTTTCTGTCTCTATCAACAGTGTGTTTCATTTCTTAACTCCAACTGATACAAAATATTATAAATAAATATAAACTAGATATATGTGATATATGTGATATCTAAACTACAAATATAATTCTAGCGATAATTTAATTTTGAACACATTGAAAATTGTTATTATAATAAGTTCATTTTTTACTATTGTTCTGAACATCGTCAAAATGACCAATATGAACTCAAATAAATACTTAATTGTTATTGAAATGAAATAAGTGATATAAAAGAAATAATAAAATTGAAAAATTTTATTAAGGTAATTGAAATTAACTTACGTTTATTATTTGGGAACAATCCAGAACCTATGATTCATGTCCAAAAGAAGGTAAGGGGTTTTCATATAACTTTTTATTCTCTTGAGTTTCATAATATATTCTCCGCTATTTCCTATTATGCGGTGTATGTACTACCAATGATTGTATACATTGTGTAATTTAATTTAATTTTTGGGTATTTAAATATTCATTTTATGATCCTTCTTTCATGTGGTGTATGATTCATTAATTACAAAATCTGTAAGGGAACCTTTCACCATTTCTCTTTTTGTCAAAGACATCATGTATATTATAGCGTTATGTTAGTATACATTCTTATATATCCTTATTGTTTTAAATTTTACTTCTATGTTATGAGAAACACATTTTCCTCTCATCAACTCATTTTCCTAATTTTCAAGTGACGCTATTAAGCCATCAATTTTTTGTAAGGGAACTTCGTAACCCAATTTCCATTCTTGGGTTAAACTTCTACTTCTTGATTTTGTCGTGCTATGAATATATGTGAATTACCAATGATTTATTTACAATTAATATCCAATTATATTAGGTGTATTATTATTTTTCATAGATAATTATTTCATTGGATTATCATTAATCTAAGGATATGATCTTTGTAAGGGACATTGTCACAATTTATATTCCATTGAGATATAGTTGTTATTACACACCAATTTCGTTTTATATGGTGTATATACTTCCATTTGACATATTAGTTCTTTAATATCCAATTTCTCACGAAATGATATGCATTTTTTAATTTACTTCTATAATTATATTTATTTATATATTTTCTCATGTTGTAAGGGACTATTTAACTAAAAAATTGTTTTAAATGTTTTAAAATTTTATGTTTCTAAATATTTCCCATTAATGACCATGTTTTCAAAATTATTTGAAGAAATTATTTTTATGAACATTAATTTTTTAAAATGATAATTCCTTTAAAATCGTAAAGGTCGTATAACAAACATTGATTCAAAAATATCGTAAAAAAATGTTTTAAATGGTTTGAAAAAGAATTGATTATGTCAATATCTTGAAATGATTTATTGTGATTGAAATGTGGAAATGATATCTTTTCCTTATTCTTGGTTTATGTGTTATTAATATGATATGGTTATTGGTAATTGTTTACTTATATGTGTGGTTCTGTGATAATCCTAAGGTGGGTGATCCAGAGATAGTTCTTTAATGCATTGAGTAATGTGACGAGGTAAACATTAATGTTTCTCTTTAGAGATTTATGGAATATACTCTGATGGGTATTCCAAATGTAAATTCCTATGTAGTTGTGAAAGCTACAATTTTTGTATGTTATGTATTCCATAAGTTACCATTATGATTTATGATTTCTATTTGTTATTCATAAATCATATGATTTCATGAGGTATGTTTAATATCTTATGTTTGACGATTAGAAAGTTTGATTTATTTGATTGGTATGTATTCTTGGGCTAATGTTTTCTTTCCTTATTTTATAACCCTTAAGGAGATTTTTAATCCCATCCCATGTTTTTGAAATTTTTTCCATGTGACTTAATGAAGATTACAGTAAAGCATGGGATCAATGAAAAGTGATGCAGTCTAAAACATTGAACAATACATGTCTCTTTTTTATGTGTTTTTTGTTTCATGAAAAAAATTGATAATGAGTAAAAGTGTGTACATGTAATATTCATGTTGTTAAGTATATGTTATGACCTAATTATAAAAAGCTTAAAACATGAAAATATCCTCAATTTAAATTATTAACATAATTCAATATAATGTAATGTTTTAAAGATGAGGCCTTACATTAACTTGGAATTAGGATTCTAGAGTTTCATGGACCATTGATAGAAGTGGTTGGCACACCTATTCTTTGAATGTAGTTGAGGACATGTGTTGATGACAAAATTTTGTTACTTCACTGGGTTTTACTTCCTAGAGGGTTAGGGGAATGAATTCCATGATTGATGGTTCTAGGTTTCAATGAAAAGGTGTCCAATTTTGTACGGAAGAGTAGTGGTCCTTTCTGTAGATTTCTAGTGATTATGGGAGGAAGAAAACCCAACTCTGTTCGATAACAATGATTACATTGGGAAGACTCTCATTATGAGAACCCATAACATCCTAATTTACATTATCAAAACACAAAAAACATAGTAATGTTATTCCACCCTCAAACCACTCTTCTCATGTATGAATTTTACTTAGTTGAACATGAGAACCAATCCAAGAAGGTGGATCAACTAGTACCCTCATACTTCATCTCTAATGATTTATAGAGATTGAATGTTAGATATTATTGTTAGGATTGGAGGTGGAGGTGTAAGGTATCCATAGGTGGTGGTAATTACTGAGTTTAATGAATAATTTTTTGGTGGGAAATCTCTATATGTATAATCAAGGGTTATGGTCACTTTTCTACACTTATGTAGGAAGAATAATATCATCAAGTCAGTTATCTAAATAGATTCCAGAATGATTACAATTACAAGCATGACACATGTATTATCCCTTATTTCATTTACTCTATTATATTATGTATTAGGGGTTCCATTAAAAACCAAATTAATATCCTTCTCACCAAGTTATAGGTAAATAATTTTTTTTATTTAAATCCATCAATAGCAGACCAATAAGAAAGGATTACTTCTTTTATAGGAATAAACATACTTCCACATGAGGAGATTAACCTTATGAGGGAATATGAACATGGAATCAACTATTATATTCCTCCCTATTTTTTTCACATTATATTTTGAGTTTCTATTTTAATTGTAATTTATTTTAACTACTTGGGATTTGATGATGATTACACTATTTGTGGAGATGGATTGGTATGCATAAATTTGAATGTTGATACAAATTTTATCGATGGATGTAACTAAATGAAAATATATATGAGTTACTATTTATAGAATCATTATTTAAATATATCTTTAAATTAAATTAATTAATTAAACCCAAATTACTTTTAATCTAATAAATAAATTAAATTGATTTTACCTCATTATATGGAGGATGTAATCGACATGTTTGCATGAGCGACATTATTGGTTTCCAAAGGAGAAGAGATAGGTAGTTAGATACGATATTATATTTTCATATTATGGTTAAGTAATCAATAAATAAAATATTAATTAATATTTTCTTTACCAACATTTATTTGAACCATAAGGTATTAAAAAACCACATCACTTTTCAAGGAGGTCGTATGTCATAAACATGAGAAATGTTTTCATACCCCCCCCCCCACAAAATGGTGTCTAAGAATGTAATTGAGATATCCAAATAAAATAATTATTATAACATCAACGATATAATGTAAATATGTTAAATGTTTCATTATATCCCCCCATGGATTGTGGTTATGGAAAACAAAATATATTAGTTTTAAGCGATATTCCACCATACAAAGAATTTATGGCTTCATTTAATATTTTATGGAATTTTTGATATATATGGGTTATTACAATAACAAAATTACATGTATTTATATATGTGATATTGGTTTTATTATAATATCATAGTTAATATGATTTTTATTATGTGGAAGAAGGAAAAAAACCAAGATTTACGTGTAAGAATATTACGTCCTCTTTAGAGAGCCTCTTGAGGTTTATACATAACGCCTTCATAGTGTAAAATTATAAAAAAACTGAGGATAATAGAAAGTGGGGAAGAAATTAATGGAAATATTCAGGATTTTTATAGATAATAAAAATGGTTTCTATACGGTATGATGGGATATGATTCAATTTCCTTTTATACAAGGGGGATATGATACACCTAAAATTGTTGAGAGGAAAATATTATCCCCAAAAATTTTAAATTTCCAAACCCCCAAAATATGTCATTATTTAATATTATTGGATATATGGTCTATATATGACCATAAAATGAGTTCTAGATAGGTTTAAGTTCATTTTTAACTCATATCAATATCTTTTAATCCCCTTGTAAATCTATTTTTCCCTTTACCATGGAAATTAATTTCCAATATTTTCTCTATTCATTATGGTTAAAATTAATGTCAACATTATAAGATAATATTAACTTAAATAATTCAAAATATGAAATTTTTTTCCAAATTAAATTCCAGAAATAAAATAAATCAATTTAAAATTATTTACAATATTTGATGAAAATAGGGTTTTCCAAAGAGAATATTTTCATAATTATAGATTATCTTAGTATCATGATTAAATATAAAATTTATTATAATGAACTAAATTATTAAAATAGAAATATAATTCAACTAATTTTAATTTGAAATTAATTAAAATAAAAATTTTACATTGTATATAATTTAAACAAGAATATTCATTCCAATAAAAATCATTAATTCTCACTAATCAATGGAAAAATATTATTTTTAAAAAATTATAAAAAATTAACACTAAATTAATTTTGTGATTAAGATCGAATAATTTATTTCATTTTTACAAATAAACATTATAAAATTGGTACAATTTTATATTAAATTATGTTTTCCAATCATGAATATACATCCTTTTGAAAAAATATATTTTTTATGGTAACACTTTAATTTATTTTAACTGATGATTATATTATTTCTATTAAATGTGTGACCATCAAATTTATTATATACATGTATAAAAAATGTAATTTTTATAATTTTTTTAGTCATATTATTACCCTTGAACTTAAAGTCTATGCTATAATGGTCATGTATAAGTAATAATATTTTAATAGAGTATGACTTTTTGTTCAAAAGTTGAGTTGCATATGCCCCATGTTCTTGAAGTAGTTAAATCTATTTAAAAATAAATATGTTTTAAAATATCCAAGTGTTTTATTTTCTACTAATCATTGTTTTTAGTGTCATACATTCTACTAAACATGAGGTTCAACTTTTAAAATCATGATACCCAACATTAAACGTCCAATGGTGACAGCTCAAATAATGTTAAATAAAAAAAATTATTGAGATCTATGGAGTTGATCTTACATGTCTTAAATATATAGTAGTGGATAAATGCTCCTGATATTGATATTTTTATCTTCTTAATAATCAATTAAATGATGAATTGAACCATCATCCCTATTAATAAAGAGAAAAGGTGCACCATGTGGTGATTTACTATGGAATATAATTCATTTATCATGATTATCATATTGTTTAATCTTTCATTATAGAAACAAAATTAATTCTATAATTTTTGGAGTCCTTAAAATAATTTCCTCACTATGTAATAGATCTACTGAGAACTCAACATTATGATTTTCTGGAAGACTATTCAACTCCTCCATAAAACATTTACAAACTAACAGAAAATTGGAATGTATTTTATGTCGAGTTTTTTAAAAACCATCAATGAAAAATAACCTTAATGTATGGAAATAGATAAACAAAACCTATAACTAATTCCCAATGGATTTTTTTATTCATGATCACTCATGTAAATGGGACTGTGTAAATTTTTAATATAAAATGTTACCATTCTTCTTCAACAATTGATATAGGAACCATATAGATAAATATATTCTATTCCAAAAATAATATAGCATTCTCTAAAGTAAGAATCATGTGACTTTAATGAATTGTGTTCCCTAAAAATCAATCAAATGTAAAATATTAACTTGTGATGTGACCATAATTACAGTAGTGGTTACAAATTCTAATTCAACATCTAGTCATTGGGAATATGAATTAAAATTACTTATTGATTTTATTTATATAAACGAATTCATATGATTATTATAAAATTGTGAAATTAAATATTTTAGCATATATGTTACAAATTAAAATTTAAAATTTTTTCTACAATATCATTCTAAAACCAATATGATTCCCCTGACTATCAGGCATACTTTTTCGGAGTGATCAATCATGGACATTTTTCATAAAATATATGAATAATGAAAACATATTCCCAATATATACAACATTATGAATTACTATGTCCTTCATGATCATCATCTATTAAAATCATTCATTTTTATTCATAAATAAAAACTAAATTTACAAAAGCATATACAGTATGACTGTCAAACCAATTATGTTGTAAAGCCCATTGTCATGTAAATGTTAATGTTCAATTAAATCAAAAATATTCTGTTTCAATATTACTAACCATAGATACATATATTTAGAACCATGTCTAATAGTAGTATGTAGACATAAATATATTGGTAGGTGATCCCCATATTATTTTAATTCTGAAAACATTAGGATATTATCCTTTAAATATGCTTATCCTAATGCTTCTTGTTAATATTTTTTTAATCCAAATTTCTAAAGGGTAAATAATCATTTCTCTGATATCAACTAAAATTAATCATTGTTTAAATATATATATCTCTTATATTTATATGAATGTTCATTGCATTTAAAAAATAAACATCTGAGGACAATAATGGTTTAGTATATTTTTGGAATAAGAACATAATATTTTTATATAATGAAAGGTTTCAACATCTCCCATAATTATCTTCCCCTTTCATATTCTCTATAATCAATATTTAGATAATTTCAACCTTCATAACTGTGTAATGTAAACCTAGAAAAGGGTGATATCCGACGCTCAGTAAATAAAAACATGGGAGATATCCTTATATGATCATTTCAATGCATGGGATAAGAAAAATGGGCATGAGATTAGGTATATAAAAAATAGATTACAAACCCAACCTATCATATATCATAAACATTAGTCCTAGAAAAATAATTATAATTCCAAAAGACATGATTCATTATATTATGAAATCATCATAATTAATGAATCATAATATCATGTAAGACCATTAAAATAGTTAATCATGAAACATAACTTTTTCATTATGGATGAAGCCTATTTGAATGTTTCCCATTGTAGATCAAGCTAATCAAATTGTGTACCATTATTATATCATAGGATATAAAGATGTACCAAATTCATTGGAGGCAGATATAGGTCCCACCCACCAAATTATTAAAATCACACATATTTCTACTTAATAATCACAAAACATCCATCATATCAGAATAAATTGAATGAAATGGGATTCATAAAAAGGTCTGCATAACATTAAAAGTTGATGTGGAATGGGTTTCACAATAATATTTTCACGATAATCATAAACCATTAGATGAAATAGGAATAGTGGAATCCATATATCATATCTTACATAATTGTTGAGTAAAATCAAAGGATGTTGTCATATATTAAAAATAGTATGGATATATCACTCAAATAATTTCATCAAAAAAATAGCCATTTCACTTTGAAAATGGAATTATAAAATTGGAAATATATGAACATTGAAAAAATATTTATCAATAAAAATAACCATTCAGACTATGAAAGGAATAATTTAATCATTTGTCAGATGTGATGGAATAAGTTTCCATTCTTGTTGTTCATGTATGAAAACAATTATTCATTACACATTTTCAATAAAATAGCCCTTATAAAATACTAAAAACATTCATTAAATAGTTTTAGAAAACACAGACATTTATGAAAAATAATTTTCATACAACTGAATAAATACAATCTTTATTTTGTTAAAAAATATTTTTGATCTCTTTATTATTTAAGATGAGGAATATTATAGGGAAAAATGTATTATCCCAAAATAACCAAAGGATAATAAATTATATCATGGTTTTTCCATCCCATGTTCTTTTTAAGGGGGGATGTCATTTTTAGTTAGATGAATTATGGATCATTGCATATTTGTATTAAAAATCTTTATATTAATAGGAGAATAATTATTAATTAATATTAATTTACATATATCGATGACCTGACCAACTATCTTGGAGGATCTCAATAATTCTCGAAGATTGACCCTCAATCTGGATATGATTAGCTAAGGGAGTAAAGCAATGATATTTGTAAATAAAAACTCATAATGAACTATAAACCGTATGGATTTATAATTATTTCATTTATAATGACTAATGATCCCAAAAGATAAAATTATCTAATGAACAGTGTCTTTATAAACTATATTGATCAAAATTCATTGGTTGTTAGAGATGATAGTAGTTTATTCTCAATGCGAAATTTAGAGAATGACACAACTTGAAAATGACCCTATACTCATGATTTTAGAAAAATCATGGGTATATGGACTGATTTAGAACCAATACCAATGGTTTTTATAAAAATATGGATATAGGACCCCCCCTATACCTATATTTTATGAAAATTAGTGGGTATTGGGTTCCGTTCAAGACCTATACCCATAGTTCTCATAAAACCCTGGGGTATGGGTAAATACTATTCCATGGCCCCCAAAATCCATGGGTATATAGTTTCCATAGACCCAGGGTTTTTAAGAGAAGTGGGCGTAGCCTTTCTGCGTAAGCGTGTTGAAAAAACATATGTGGGAACAAAAAAAATCCCCATGAAGACATATACCGATAGGTTTCACCAAATGGAATACATTATTTAAAATATATAAGAATATAAATATTTATATATGGAGAATGTTTTTTACAGAAGTAGTTAGGAATTTTGACGGTGAAGAGGCAGTTCAAGGTCTGAATCTAGTGGGAATATATTTTCAAAATCCTATAGCCGCAGTTTTAGAATCGTGGGAATAGGTTTTTTTTACCCCGTAGAGAATTTACCATACACCATAATATATTTAATAGAAATTATAAATTGTTAAATACATTAATGAAATAATTTATTGAAAAATAAACTAGAATAACCACTTTAATCGAGTCATATAGATTTCATGGGTTAGGGGGTATTATCAACTGGTTGCGAAGATTTACAACATATTTCAAATTCCTCCAGATACCATATATTAGAATGGGGTAAAGTTACTTTGGAAATATTAATATTAAAAATGTTTTAATAAAATGGAGGAGATACTTGTTACATAACATATACACATGTTATAGTTTTGTAAAGATGATTTTGAAAAATAAATTAATTCTTTTAAGAATGTATTAACATTGTGTTCTCATGTAAAATTAAAAGGCTATTAGGAATGCCTACTATAAATTAAAAAATAATTATGGAAATTTTTTTATTGAAGATTTATAGTAAGTGGTTATTCTATATAAAATAAAAAATTTGAAGAATTTTTACTATGGTGAAATTGATATATTTATATATATACTAACATCAAAAGATTGAAATATATTTTCAATTATAATGAGAGAAATATATATCATAAATTAGATGTCTGGATCTAATCAAAAATGTTGATTTTATAAAAAAATTAACACCCTAGGATGTAAAAAATGTGTTCTATGATTTGAGGATGTTTTATCATTCAACCTTATCAATAATTTGGGATGAATAAGCACAAATAATAAGGAATTTTAAAATCATGATTCCTGATGTCATAAGTGAAGGAGTAAAATTGTATCAATCTAGATTGACTACTGAGTAATCCATTATTATGATGATTAAATAATCCTATAATTATTATGTAGAGATATAAAAAATGGTTGTGAACATTCTAGGGTAAAATTTTGATTAAGATAGATTTATAAGCATTGTAATCAGAATATGTGTTCTATCAATACTAGATTGGAGGAGGGGATGTTTAGATTATTCTCACAACTCATCTTTCATATTGAAGTTAAGAAGATGTGTCGATATCTATAGGAAAACCTCTAGTGGGATAATATAATGAGTAAGATAGAAATATACATATATCTTTCATTGGTATACAAGAATAAGGATAAATGACAGAAAAATACGGTAATATTTTTGAAATTACCAATAATATTATGTACATGAGAAAACTGAACAATAGATTTAATTATTTTACTCCCCAAATCATTTATGGTCCAGAATACTATTTGTGTTGTTGTTGACCAGATTATTAAAATAACACATTTTATTTCAATCGAAGACAAATTTTATCTTGACTAACCACATAATATATACATAAAAAATGTTATAATGATACATTGTGTTCCACTCCGATTTTTATCTAGTCATGATACATGGATAAACTTGATGTTCTAGAAATTTCATTAAAAATAATTATAGAAAGACATGCGTTTTAATATTCTATTAATACTCAGAATGATGGTCAGTCTGGGTGAACCATCCAAACACATTAAGAAATGATTATATCCTATTTGATTGAGAATAAAGAATGTTTGGATAAAAAAATCGTAAGAGTATATCACTTATGTAAAAATAATTTTCATTCAATAATTCCAGTAGAACAATGTGAGGCTTTATATGGGAATAAATGAAATAATCTAATATATTGGAATGATGTGAGAGATTGGAATTATATAAGATAAAAAATTTCCATTAATTGATACTTATAGATTAAATATATTTATATCATATGAAAATAACATAGATCCGATAATAGTTTTATGTAGATAACCATTTATGATATATATAGTTCAAATATGGTGATATGGTATTACTATAAATACCCCCTTAGAATAAATTATCCTCTTCGTTAAGGGTAATATGTTTTTCCATATGTATATCGATCCCCTTGGGATCCACTAACATATATGGGATGCATATTATTTCTAATAAATCCTTCCACTCCTCTCACTAATATAGGGTGTGTTATATATAACTATGTTGAGAAAATATATAGTAGAACCTTAACACAAACAAATCCAGGAATTCATGCACTTGGAGCAAGATATATCATATAAGGAAAATAAATGGAGTTTGTAGATCATAAAAAATGTGATATAAAACCAAACCTCTTAAATAGTAACAATTAACATGATAATCTAATTTTTTTTCGAAGCCATGTTTGAATATGAGTATGTATTAATGGAAAATTAAAATCACTTATTTTCATCATATAATAAAATATTGTGGATTAAATTCAATTTAAGCAGTTTATATTGCATTTACCAATTATTTTAGTGATATATTAGTCCTTAAATATGTATTTTATATTTGGCTCCACATTCAACTCTAAACACATACATACCATCCTGAATTGTAAAAAATTTAAAATTGACAAATGTATTATAGTAGTCAAATAAGTGAGTACAAATAGTTACAACAAATAATGAAATAGGGGTCCATTTGAATTTTGATTCAATAATTATATATACATAGTAGAAAAATAATTTTTTATACCTTTTCTTTAATTAATGGGTTATTTTTTTAGTTTAAATAATTTATCATTAAATAAAATTTTAGATAATTATTATATATACCTAAATCTTATTTGCAATAATAATAAATTTCACAATATTTTATTATTTGAATTATATGTGAAATTTATTTACTATCTGAAGATAATTTTTGAAAATTATATTCATTTTTGAACATATAATAACAATATTATCATTATATAATTTTTTAATAATTGGAAATATATTTAATTTGGAATAATAGTACACAATATAGTTCAAAAAAAACAACATGTATTATTTGAAATCATTTGATTATAAACAAGAATTAGACCTTTATGAATACCATTTATGAGTATGAATATATAATTAATATGATACATTGTTATTTATAAATTTATTTTTTTCAATTACCAACTGATATTAGGAATTTTAGAACTAACATTATATTTTTCACTAATATAATTTTTATTAAATTATATATGAAGTATTGAAAATATTATTTCCATCACTTTTTAAAAAAATTATGAATATTTATTTAAAGGATAGAATTATTATGTCCAAATTATGAAATACTAATCTTTTTAATTTAAGGAATAAATGTTCTATACTACAAGTAATAATAAAAAAATGAGATAAATTGGTTAATCCAATAGTGAAAGACCACAAAAATTTATATAACATGTGTAGGAAGGGGTGTTATAGACATTTATAAACCATATATCTTCCCCCTACGAATTATTTACCAATTTTGAAGAACCTTTTGTTGATAGAGAATACCCATTTAATAAAATGAGTTGTGTATTTACAAAATGGTCATCCCTAGTCACTTATAAAAGGAATCAACTATACTTACTTCCCCTCACATAATATCAATCCTATTTTGACTGAATATTTATCCAAAAAAACTCTTAATTTTTAATTTCTACCTTAAATGGGCTTTTTCCTTTTAAATGGCCATGCCCAAATGGGTTAACCTCATTTTCAAAGGTCGTAATTTAATAAGTGATTTATAAATTTCTATCTAATCCATTGTAATTTATATTTCTTAATGTATATATATTCATCCTAAAATTTCATTACACCATTATCAGTTGATTAAATAAATAACACTAGTATACTTGTTTTATAAAATTGTTTTTGTAAAATAATTAATCTCCAGTCCATTTTTCTTCATGAAAAAAAATGTGAACCATGAGTATATATATAATACCTCTTCCAATAAGATACATGTTTTTCCTTCACCACATAAACTAGAAGGACAAAATGGTAAATAAATAAATATATAATAAATGTATTAAATATTTATGTTTTGTAAATTAAAATATAAGTTAATTGTTTTTTCCTTCCATAAAAAATTTAAATCATCATCTTTATATACATAAATACTACACCCTCCTTGGAAAAATGTATTATATTTTTTACTACCTTCTTCATGGATGGTTATAGATTATATTAAATGTGTATATTATAAATAAATTGTAATATATCACAAAAATAATGAGATTTATTAATGAATATTAATTTCAAAATAATGATAATGAAATAAATCGATATCAATAGATAACCAAAAACTAGTTCAACACCGATTTTTCCTTCAGAAAATATGAAAAAAAACAACCATGTGATTGAATTATAAAAAATATTTGTAAATCCTTGATATTTTTGAAATTTAGTTTCAAATAAAATTCATATTTTCAATATTTTAAATTTCATGAAATTTATAGATTAGCTTTCATCATAGACTATACTAACTTTAACATGCGTTAAATATAACACTGTTTTTAGAAAGTGTTACACACACCACTAATATTAAATGAAATGATACATACAATTAATAATTAATAATTATTATAATAGTTATCACAGAATAATTATATTCATCGATATAAATATGATTAATTAAATTATTAAATAATACAGTTTACATGTGTATATAAATTGAATTCATTGTTGAAAAAGTAATTAGAAATGAAAAATTATAGTTGATAATAAAGGAATTCTTTTCCTGAATTTTTTTGATAAAAACAATAAAATTTAACCCAAATAATTTAATAAATCCCATTTTGGAGAATTATTTAAATTTAAATTATAAATTATATATTCATTAAATTTTTAATAATCATATTCTCTCTACACAAGATATTAGAATTAATCCAATTTTACTCATAAAAATAGTACTTCTCTAAAAATATCTCTCTTGAATTTGGTGAACATATTTTAAATTTATTATTTTTCAATTATAGAATATTTATTTTAATAAAAGAATCTACCTTGATATTATCATTTCAAAATTATACTCATGTAAATGTTTTATTATTTATTGAAAATTAATTTTCATGATAAATATTAATGATTAATTGTTTTTATTAAAAATTATAATTTCCATTAAAACATTTAAACAAAGAAAAAATTTATTAATATATTTTTAAAATTAAAAATAATCTATTTATATATCTATTAATAAAATTTATTTCATTGAATTCCATTTCATAATGAATTCTGATATGAAATATTTTTACCCTTTGAACGTTTCCACATTAGAAAACCTCTTTCTCATTCCGTCTGCGATAATAATTCTATATATTTTTTCCAATTATATTCATAGAATTTAGAAAAAACGATTAAATATTTTTTAACATTATAAGTAAATTTTTATAAGGTTAATTAGTTATTTACCATTATGAATAGTAAATGCAGTAAAAATTAGTTATCATGGTTTAGGAAAAAACGGTTTACCGAGGATTAAACATAACTGATAGAGGTTATAAATGACCCAAAACATTTCCAACACACATTTTATAGATAAAATAAAATAATATTTATTTTTGGATTGATAATGGACCATTTATTAGACCTTTTGATGTGGATAAGTTAGTTTTTTCATTTTCTTTTATATTATTAGAAGTGTCCCAATCACCACAGTTTTAAAAGGTATCCAACACTTCTCTCCTTAAAAAAATAATTAAACCAATTGGTAATGCATAAAATATAAATTAACTTATTTAAGTACCTCCACTCATCTTATTATCCTTATGTTGGTATGAAATCTAACATATAAATCCTTTTGGTGAAAACAAAACTAGGTTTTCACAAAAGAGGTAACATCCCCAACCGAGTGTATTATTTTATATATTTATCCACCTATATATATTATTATCAAACAATGAATGTATAATAAAATAACATTTATAAGATATATTTATATTATATTATGTTAATTTAATAACCTATATCATTATACTATTACACCAAATGAATAACAAATTTATCATTCATGTGTACGGTGGACTACCACCTCAGGAAACGATGTCACTTGTTTTTACATTACAACAAATAAATAATTGATATAATGATAGATTAATTATTTATATGTGATATTAATTATATAATTATACCTATATAATTATTATATTTGATATTCCATATTACAATCAATTTTTCGGAAGTATTATAACGCCACTCGTGTGTATGACAGATTACCACCTCATGAAGCAATGTGATTCATTCACAATATAAAATGTAATTTAATAAGGATGGGTTTAATAATTATACTTCAAAAATAAAAAATTAAAATTATTATAAGATGATAATATATTCTTTATTTTTATTTCATTCAATCCATCCGAAAAATGGAAGCAATTATCATGCTTATGTATGTATTTCCGTCTCCATAAATGATTTATTTCATTCTCTAACTATAACATTTATACACTATAGTAAATACATAAAAACATAATATATATATTATGTTAATATTATGGTAATAATAATGGAGATTATGAAACCATGATAAATACTATATGGCCAAAAAAATTACAAATCAATTATTAAATGAAAGACAATACAGTTATTGCCTGAATGCGACATTAACTTGGAATTATAAATAAATGGATAAAAAAGGTAATAAGTATGTTATATATGGTATATATATATATGAATATATAAATGATTAATAATATAATAATATTTATTAAAGAAAAGTTTTGAACAAGTATGAAGGATGTTGATATTTATGGTATGGGATTTTCATCTCACTGTTTACTTCAATGAGGCACATGTTATATTGACCACCAATTTATTTTATGTGGTGAATATAAACCCAATGAATGCATTTTATTATTATTCTCAAGGAATTTTTAATTAATTAAAGGTAATTGTTTTTCTGTTTATTGATGTTCTTGGATCAAAAGTATTCAAATCATTAATGGATTTTCATCTAAATTTTCCTTCTTTATGAAATATGTTATGTTTCGATCATATATTATTTTATTTGATGCATATTGTAAACCATTGAAAATTAATATCATGAATTTATATATTATCAAGATAATATAAAATTCATTTAATGTTATTTTTTCATGGTTCTAATGATTCAATGTTATCAAAGTGGTAAGGTTTGTATGATACAATGTCATCATTTATTAATATTCTTTATGTTTACCCTCCCAATGTCAAAATATTATGATTAATGAATAATAGACCATATTAATATTATTCTCCTCTATTTATCTCAAGTGAAAAACATGTTTTCCCGTTATTTTCTTTTTTATCTATATTCAATATTCAGATATAATGTTTTTAACCAAAACTGGCCATATTTCTACCAACAGTCAAAACCACTTTTCATCCATATCGATGTTTTGTAATATGAATGACAAATTTATTTTAACATTTTATAAATTATTTATTAATTTAATTTTTACCAATTATTTAATTTTAAATTTTTTAAAAAGAAATAATTATGTTATTTTAAAAAACAATTCATCATTTTATTTTAATAAAATTGAAAAAACCTTATTTGAAAATGTAAAACATGAACAGAATTTCTCTCTATCATAACTACAAGATGTTTTCAATAATCCACTATTTATTTCGAAGGTTATTTAATAAAATATTTTGATTATTTTTTATTTTTAAAAAATCAATGTGAAAAGGATATTATCTTCATGAAATATTTTTTATTATTATTTTGGATAACTTATAAGTTTCCAATGTTATGTTTAAGGAAAGTTATTTTAAAAATTATTATTATATTTTTCCATTGTGGAAAGGAAAATTTACTCTTGAAATGTTGTAAATTGTATTTCAATGATACATTATATAGTTTCATTGTTATTTTCAAAGAAATAGAATTTGAATCATTTTATATTTCAAAAATAAATTTTCAAAGAAGAATGATATTTTATTTTAGGTATTTTGTTAATAAAATATATAAGTTCATTTATATGTATCCATATTTATTTTCAACGAATATTAATCCATTTTTTATGAATTTCAGATCATAAAAAATTATTTTGAATGAAATGTTATTATCTTCAATAAATGATCAAAGTGGTCTTTCAAAATAATTTCTCACATAAGATGACAAACATTGATGTTAATTATGTTTTAAAAGGGATATGTTCCAAGGATAACATTATTATTATTTCACTCTAAGTATTATTATTCTGATAAAAAATATTTACGAAAACTTTTTCAAATCCACAAGTTGTACCGTGATAAATTTCAAATGAAATCATCTTATTTTTAGAAGGGTTAGGATTTGATGAAATGATTAAATGATTGTGAAACCTATTTTCTATATAAGTTTAATAATTATGAAATATTTATGAAACCCGTTTCATTCCTTGGGTTGTGATATTATGAATTCTTTATGATATTGTGACCCACATATTTATGGTAATCACTACATAATAGTTTTTTATAACCACTGATGATGGTAATTTTATAACAAACATTGAATTGGATCTATATCTACCACCATGGAATTGGTTATTGATTTATATCTCATGAGATAAATAAGAAATAAATAGTCTGTGGATCTTGTTCAGGATGGGACTCCTTCCACTATGATAGTATTGGTAATGAACCATGATACATACGATAGTTAGGGGAGTAAAGCCATTACACTCTGATAGTTTTGGAAACGATCGTTGTCTTATAAGGAAATTAATTTCTATTTTTATATAAATGATATTATTCAATGTATTATTTCAATGTTATGAAATTATAGTTCATGTTCTTTGCGTCGATATGATTCATACATTAAGAATAATCATTCATTATTTCATGAATCAATATTTTGATTTCTGATATATAGGGTCTGATTTTCAATTGTTATTATCACATTCAAATAACATTATTCTCATGTTATGCAAACATTTATTTACACATTTACCCTTTCAGAGCATCTAAGAGCACTATTTATTCTGTTTCATTACCCTAGGATATGAAGAAAAATTTTATTTAGGGTATTTCAATGAAGAGAACTAATGGGTAGACCTATATGGAAAACTTTTAGGAATTATTTCTAGAAAAAAAATGTTTTGTACCATGTCTCCAATATAACTAAACCATTATGATCATTCAGATTGTGTTTGTGGAATGTAATGAATATTAAAATAAACGGTTTCTTATCTACGTGTGATGTTTTTGGGTCTCGATATTTAGTATCCAAGGAAATAATTTTTTATTATTTATAAACAAGGAAATGAATGTTTTTTTGTGAACTCTAAAGATATGTTTGAGGATAAGTATAAAAACTATTCAAAGTATAGAATAATGCCTTTGAATTTTGGTAAAGTTTAGAGAAATTGGATTCCATGATATTATATACCTTTCTGATTACTACTTGTGAATTTGTCTTGAGATGTGTTGTACATATGTGTAATAAATCTAAAAATGGATAATTTAACTAGAATCGATCATCACCTCTTGCACTAAAATAGGGCTTCTTGCGCACCTATTTGGACTCTCCTATAAGAAATACATTGAAAATTCTAGACCACTTTATGAACCATCATTGATGATTAGAATAATGACAATGAATTAATTATAATTATCCAATAGTATCATTTCAAAAAAAGGTCTCATTAATTTGACATCATATAAGTGATTTTTCATGATAATCTTATTCCAAATATTACAATTACTTCCTACACTATGCTTTTTGTTTTATTCAAATATGAGAACCATGGAGAACTACATCAACGTTTACTATGATAAAAAATGTGTTTATGTGAAACTAAATTGGTTTATAACTAAAATGAATGATATTGTGATTATTCCAAATTAGTTATGAAATTATATGATTAATAGCTTGCACCGTAACAAAATCTTAGACACACCATAGTAGATAGGGATATATTTCATTTAGAGTTTGGTTTTTTGATACCAATGGGGAAATAATATTTATTTTTCTATATGTTATGAATTTTGGAAGAATCACTCTATTGAATGTTTCATAGGAACAAGAATATATTTTTGAGTATAAAAAATTAGGACCAAAAACAAGTAATTCTGGTGGAATATAAGGATTTCAATTAATGTAAGAGAGGTGAATAAAGACATCCCAAAGATATCATCGATAATTGAGTATTATAAATGAAGAATGTATGGTTATTTTTCCTATTAATTTCTATATGGTAAATCTCATTATGATAATGAACATGGTTTTATGAATAATGGTTATATTATTGGTGATGAAGATACTATAAATTACATATTAAAGGATTGAAATGTTCATGAATAAGATAATGAGTCCATGAAAATGGTGTATGACTAATGTGGAATGACTGATGGTTTTATGTATTATGAATCAATAACTTATATTTTTAATTTTATTATTTTCATTATTATAATCATGATATTATAATGGATTGATCAAAAATATTTTTTCATTAAATGGTCTCAAGAATATCATAAATGGTACTTATATTGAAGAAATTTGATTTAATTAAAAGGTAATATATTTATTAAGGGATGATATCCTTTAATAAGTCCCTGATGTCCAAGAAATGGTTTTTTGATGGCATAATGTGATGATTGATATAGATAAAGTGTCATGGGTAGTATTAATGTCCTAATAAATGTTAATTGATATTTGTACAATGTGTTTTATGTTATTATTGTTGGAGTTTACAATATTAATTGATTTATTTAATATATTCAATAATCCATGTTTTTAATTATTGAATGAGTAAGCGTGTATAATTCCATTGATGTTTTATGGTATTTCAAGATATTAATATGTCTTAGGATAATATATTATCAATTTATTCACCTATTTTTTATGTTCCCATTAAGATATCATTCATATTGTCTGGGGGATTACTGTGAAGTTGATTTTCATAGTATTAGGGATTGTCATTATAAATTTTGAATCTGTGAACATTCATAACCTGAACCATGAATGAAAGTGGATATGATAAACTTTGGATGTGGTTTTAGAGATAAAATAATTATTTCACCATATGAAGATATGTAAATATTTCAATACATGTTATAGCTATTGTTTATAATAACTAGTGATCGAAGTGATGAATTAACATTGTTTTTTGTGTATTAGTATCTGTTATTGGTTCAGATGTGAAAAATGATTATTCTAGAGTAATAGATGATGTGTGAATTTGATAAGGAAAAACAAAGGAATGATAACATTCTTATGAAATGGAATAGAGTAAGGTATGTATATCTACGAGTGAAAAATTCACAAACATTAGGAAAATAGTTTGGAAATAAAATATTTCACTATAACCGTCATTGATAATGATATAAATAAAATTTTTCACACATATTTATTTATGGATATTTTATTTTATATTTTAACATGAACATTCACATTCTAGAAAAATTGATATTTTTCACTCTCCATCATTATTGGTATGTTAATAATTTCATTAATGTCCATGTTTTCAATATTCACCTATGTTCTCCTAATTTAAAATAGAGTAAATTTTATTCTAGATGACTTTCACAAATCCCTTTCACTCAGGTCATGAGGAGGTTCTATTAACCATTTTAAATATGGGTGATTCCCACAATGGAATTTATCAATGTGAAATCAGTTTTTTAAAGAGAACAAGATCACATTATGAGGGGATAATTTATTTTAGGGGGTAGAAGTTTACCCCATGATATTTTTTGCAATTTTTTTAAAATAATTATTGCTTGTTTGATTTTTTTCCATAAATTAATGAATAAATTTTATTTTTAATCACATGTAATAATATTTTTATCTTATGGTACATTAAAATATTAGATTAGCTTGTGTTACAAAAAACAACGACTTTATACTAAATTATACATACTCTTAAAATATTATGATTTAATATAAAAGTTATCAATATGAAATTGTAATGGAATATATTAATAGGATTAACTAAATAATGAAAAGAAATGGTTTAAAAATTTATAAAAAATGAACAATTTTCTATATAATTAATTAGAATTGAAAATAAAAAAACTATTTGAAATTATATATTTTTTTCTAAAACCATTTTTATTTAAAACAAAACATTTTAGGATAAAAAAGAAAATATTCAATTTTTATGATTGGTCATAATGATAATTATAAATTCTATATTGAATAAATATTTGAATAATTATATTATGTGGTTTTTTGAAAAGTTTAAAATAAATCAAATTTTATGGTTAAAACTTTAATTTTCATAAATACATTTATTTCTACTTTTTCACACTTAAATTAAAATTAATTATTTCATATTATTGAATTTTTTTTTAAAATTGACAAAAAATTATTAAATAATAAATTAGAAATTATCTTACAGTGATTTTTTTATATTTTATTATATGATAAACGTATTAGTGAATAATGAAAAAACCAAGTTTTTATTAGCAATACTCATTTCTTTTGAAACAATGAAACATGTCCACATTAATTTTAAATGGTTTTAGAACAACACCTAGTTATATTATATATATATTAATCTAATTTAGTTAATTTTAATAAATTTAATATATTTTTTAATATAAAATGCATTTACTTCTTTTGATAATTTTTTCTTTGGAAAACCGATTTTTCATAGCATCATTATGATAAATTTAAAATTGAATTTTTTACATTCAATAAATATTATATTTAAAAAAAATCCCATATTTTAAGTAATCTTAAATTATAATTTATAATTTTTTCAATCAAATTTTTTACCATTATGAGTAGTAAATTTTGTGACAATTAGTTACCATGATTAATGTTAAAATGAGTTTATAAGGGTGTTAAACCAAATAGATAATGGTTAAAATGATTGAAAAGTTCTCTAAACCCCATTTTATCCATATATAGTCCTTTTATCCTCTATATTAGATGATGGGACATTTTGAATCATTTATTCATGTGAACAACATGGGTCACCCTTTTTGTTTTCAAAAATTACATGTGTTCCCCACACCTCAATTATAAAAGGCCACACACTCTCCTCTCCCCTTCAGACTTCAAAAATATATTGTCTCATAAAATCCTCGATAAAACACAAAATTAATTTCCTTATATACTCCATGAATCTATATTTTTGTCCTAAATCCATCCTATGAAACATTTTACTATAAACCAAATGAAATTTTCTGAATAAGAGGCAACATCATTAATGGATCATTTTCACATTATTTATTCCTCAACCTACATAAATTATTATTAAACCATGCTGTTATAATATCCTAATTATCATAAATATAATAATATTTCACTATATTAATGGTATAACCAACATCCAATTCCTCTTCTATCAAATGGGTTGTGAAATCATTATTCGTTTGGGTGGTGGATAACTGCCTTAGGAATCGATGTAATTAATTTTTTCATTAACTCATATCAAGTATGGATAAAATTAAGGATACAATGTTTATATATTATATTTACGATATTATTATAGATATGTAAATATTATATCACATATACCTTCTAACATTACATTTTTTGGGAATACCATAATGGCACCCATGTGTACATCAAACAATTAGCTCATGATGTGATGTGATTCCCACACACTTTACATGGATGGTAATATGGATACATTTAATTAATATATTTTTAATATATATATATATATAAATTTCTATAATTATAACACATTTTTTAAATTCATTTTATTCAATTGGTCAATAAAATAGATACAACATTCATGCATACATACTACTTATCGTCACTATGAATGACCTATTTCATTTTCAATATCTAACATTTATATACTACAGTAAATACATATATAATGAATGTATAATAAATTTATGCCATTTTTAATGCTATTGATATTATTTGACCATGATAAAATCATGGGAACCAATAAAATTACAAATTAAAATATAAACGAAAAATAGAGTAATTATTGCTTGAAACATGAATTTAACAAGGAATTATTTATAAATGGGTCATAAGAAGTAATATGTAAATCGTATATGGTATGATATATATATATATATATAAATTAATGGTTATTTTATATATTTATAATGAAAATATATTTATTGTATAATATAATTGAATTTGTACGATTTTTTTCAAGACTTAAGGTATGGGATTTTTCTATCACTTTTTACTTCTATAACAAACATTAAATATACACCAACAATTTATTTTAGGTGGTGTATATACTAGCCCAAAATATATTTTAATAATTTTATCTATAAAATTATTTTTATTTTCATTTCCATTGGATTATTTCTCTTTCATATAGTTTTTGGTTCAAAATTTACCAAATATTTAATGTATTTTTGTCTCTATTTTCTATTTTTGAGACATATGTTAGGTTATATACATATATTATTTTATGAGGTCCATATAAAACCCATTTAACGTTTAATATCATGAATTTATTTCTTCACATGATATTATAATTTTAATTTATTATTGTTTAATCATGGGACTTACGATTCTATTGTACCAACGTTGTAAGGGTTTTATGATATAATCATATCATATTTTGAGATTGTTTATGTTAATGATTTTGATGATGAAATATTATAATCTATATCATTTAATTTATTTTCCTATGGTTATTTCATGAAAAAACATGTTTTCCAACAATATTACTTTCTTAATGTACTTGATATTCTAAAGGATTTCATTCAAACAAAACTATCCATATTTCTATCAGAAATTGAAAAAAAATTCCTTCTAGATCTAGATTCTCTAAAAAAATTCAAAATTGTTTTAACATTGTCATAAGAATTTATTAAATATACCGAGAAGGCTCAATCATGGGAATAAGACCCATGACCCCAAAATTTATTCAATGAAAAATAAAATTTGCAACAAACAAACAGGGGGAAAAGCTACAGTCCAACAGACCACGCCAACAAGAACAAACAGATCAAATAGAAGATCACCTTTTTCGAGGACGACCTCGACCCCTAGATCCCCCCCCCCCCGACTGGCCGGGAGGCGACCACGCCCACTCTGCTGTCCAGCTTCTATTGCCATAGACAGTTCCTCAGTATTTTCCATAGGGGAAGATTCCCCATGCAGGCCAACATCAGTGCAAGTGTCTTCCTTGTGATCCGCAGCAACATGATACTCTTCATGCACCGGCCGAACCTCCTGTGTATCCTCGACCACCTGCATCTCAGAAGAAGAGAAAGCAGTATTATAAGCAGTGGATTCCACTACCATTGGGATCTCCATCCCCTTATCAGTAGCAGGTATCAAAGTTCTATCTCGATTATTGCTACATCCTGCCTTCTTAAGCCCTTGCAGATTAAGAATTTATTAAATATATTTCTACTAAATTTTTAAATTTTGATTTTTTTTCAAAAGAATCGCCATGTCATATTAGAACGAAGTCATGCTTTGATTCAACCAAACAAGTGAAAAGAATATTTAATATAATGTGTATGAAATGAACATAATTTCACAACATAATTACCACATATGTTTTTGATGATTTCATTATATGATTCCAATTAGATATCATAATAAAATTACTTTGAAAATGACTAATGTTTATTTTAATCTAATTGAATGGGATATGTTACTCATGAAGAGTTTTCAATTATATTTAATGATTCTATTATATGTTTTGGAGATTGTATTCAAATAAAAATATTTTTGAATTTGTTTTATGTTTTAAAAGTTATCTTTAAAATTTGAAAGGATATTCCCCTCATGAAAATATTTAATTACTCTTTAAATATTCATATATATTTATCAGGTTTATTTTAGAAGAAAATAATTTTCGAAAATCAATATGTTATAAAATATGTTTTTCAAATCTGAAATGGTATTTTAAACAAGAAATTAATTAAATGACTTATAATAATTCAATTATATTTTTACATTGTTATTTAGGATTAAAATTATTTCCAAAATATTTTATGAATATTTATTTTTAAAAATTCTATTTTCCTAGAAAAAGTTAGATTACTTAACAAATGTTATATGTGATATTATAAAATCATTTTTAAATAAGATAATATCCTTTGATGTTACTTATTATTTAATTGGGATATGATACAAGGATACCATTGTTATTATTTAAATTAGTATTTTATGATTTTGATGAAAATTTGATTCAGAAACCTATTTCACTTCCATGGGTTATACCGTGATATAATGTTTATAAAACATGTTTTCTTCCATGAGCTATGCTTTGATGAAATGGTGAAATGATTATGAAAATTTATTATTAAATCATTTTTTGTTATAAAGAAATAATTATGAAACCCATAATTTTACAGGGTTCTTATGTGATAATTTTTTTATGATTTTTTTCTATACATATGTATGATATTAATTTTTAGATATTGGTTACATTATAACAATGGAAAGTGGTTATGTTATAACCTATGAAAGGTGGGACCTTTATATGCCACCAATGCATTAGGTTAAAATTAATATATCGGTAGATAAACAAGATAATAATGGGGAGATAACCAATTTTAGTAACAGACTCTATCCGTAGTAATGGTATAGGGAGTTAATATTTACTATGATGATGATTTGGGTAGTAAGCCCAATCAATTGAAATTATCTTGTTAATGATACTGGACTAATATAGAATTTTGTTTCTATACTTATGTGTATAAAATAATTAAAATTCCTATTTATATTTTATGATCTCATGGATAATTTTCTTTGATTTATTAATGATACTTATTTTATAAAATTTTAATCATTATATCCGGACATACGATTTTGATCATTGATATGAATGGTATGGTTACCATATATTATGCTCATGTTCTCATACTCTTAAGTTGACATTATATTTTTGTATTTAGCCTTGTTAATCCATAGTGATAATATGGTATCACCCTTTCTTATATTTCCTATCCTCAGGTTATAAATAATGGTTTACAAAGGTTATGTGTATAAACATTAATTAATGGGACGATGACTTTGGAAAGGATTATAGATCTTTATCTAGATACGCTATTTTTTTACCATGTATCATAAGGTACAAATCCATTAAGATAGTCAGAAATTATTTTATGTAATTTAAATAATATTAATATAATGTAATTAATATATATGTATGAATTTTTTTTATTCTACAATCAGTTTTTATAGAAAAAAAATTATAATGATTTTAATTTTTATAAATGATGATGCATATAAGAAAATGGTTGGTCAACACCACCTCTATGAACGTTGTTTAAAATAGTCAAAATTCATAACATGAAATGTTTAAAATATATTACAATTTTTAATTTCTGAAGAGAATTGTGATTAAGTAAGAGAATAAATTTGACCTTATATGTAAAATTTTCTAAAGGATTCCATTTTTACGTTAATGATTACAATACAAGATGTTAAATAATTTTTTTTGTAAATCAAGGGTAAATATAAGGGAATTTGTAACTCAAAAATCATTATTTTGTTATTAAATTTAATATAGATATTTATTCTAACAAGATATTCCATTTTGAATTTTGTTATTCAATTTATTTTTGGTAAAAACATGAATTTTTTCCCTATAAATATATATGAATGATTTCCTATTTGATTATTTTCCAAAAAAGAATTATATTTGAAATTAGGGTTGTAGTTATGAAATATAAGATGATAATTGTTTTTTCACAAATTTCCTTTTCCTGATTTGGATTTCATTATCTTAAAATTATATATCTCTTATAGAGATATCTTTCATGTTTCACCATACATTTCTTATTATTTGTGATTATTCTGGGTGATCAATTTTTATGTATCCGTCGATTTAATTCATGTTGTTATTTTATAGAACTCAGATGTTTTATATAATCCATATTATTTCTATGATTCTTTATGATATTTTGTTGATTTTAATTTATAATCATTATGGGAAAAAATATTTACATTGTTTCATTATTATTTTAAATGTGAATTTTTTTAAGTGGACATACACATATATAGATAATAACGAGTGGGGTTTTATATCACTTCCAAATTATTTGGTTAAATTTTTATATCTCATGTGATATATATTTACAGGTAAATTTTCATTGTTGATAAAATTAATAACTGATGATATGGATCATAAATGTATAGTTTCCCTATAATAGTTTTTGTTCCGCATTTAATGTATTTTATTCATTGTCATATTATCTTCTCATGATTAAATTTGTACATTAAATGATTTTAAGAAATTAAATATTTATTATGATTACATGTGTATATTTTATGTCCTAATGTTCTTATTCCATTTAAATTAAAGATCAATTATTTAATATAATTTTGAATCATTTCATTATGATTTTTAACTTATTCTCAGGTTTATCATTTATAATTATGAATTCAGAATTGATAAAAGTATTATTTATAACAAACTAAAAATTTTATGTCACCCATTTCATTATTTTTTCATTATCGTTGTTTTAAGGATGATTCGTAATAATGTGTTGAGTAGATGATGGTGCGCATGATTCCTAAGGAGAAATGATAACAATCTCTGTACAGTAATCACATTACAAATCCATATTATAATAGTACCGAACCTATTAGTTAAAGGTATATTATTAGTTTTGACAAGTAATGTTTTAAATCATGTAAAATTGAAAAAATAAATGAATCTTTATAATGGGTTATTATAGGTTAGTGGGTGTTTCGAGTTAATGTATTTAGTGACATCTTATATAGTTACCATAGATCATGGTGGCCCTCTCTTTGTTGATTTTAGAACACATAATAAACTGAAAAATATAGTACAATGATGTATTCTATGAAGGTAACAGAGGATATAGTATAGAAAATAATTTTCAATTATCATTTATGTCACTCATTGAAATATTGGTTCTCTTCTTGGATGCATTACACTAGATATAAAAACATTTTTCCATTAACAGTGTTATAAAAAATTATAATATCGCACTTTAGGGAAGTAAAATCCAGAATAAAAGTTTTATATTTACATACCATTTTTTTAAGTAATATTGGAATTAATTTTAAATAGATACATATCATAATTAATCACACCACAATGTGAAATCTATATGTTTCTTTCATGATTCATGTATACTCAGAATTGCCCCATACCATACCATGAGTAAATTATCATAAATATTAAATATATAACATAATGTGTATCAGTCAAGGTGAAATTATTCATATATAACATTGAAAACCAAAACAAAAACCCATCAATGAGAAACATGGTCTTTCCTTTTTAGAGAGTTGTTTACTCCATGGAATTAGTTATTCCCTATCTCCAAAACATCATTTCACAGTTCTACAAATAAAAAATGTTGTTAAAAATCCAAAAGTATTATTATATTATTTTCTCACACCCATGAACTATTTAATAGATAATTAACTGAATTGATTCATGATAATACATCGAGTGCACCTCCGTGAATTCCAAAAAAAGTTGAAAAGTTGATGAGATAATACAATATATCATGGAATTTATATTCCCTATTGTTATGTTCGTAATAAAAAAAATTCAAAAAATAAAATCAATCATATACCATCATAAAGGAATACCAAGTAAAGTTTATCAAAATATATAACATAAAACCTTGTTTAAATCAACTAATTTAATATAGGAAACAAGAATAATCAAAATATAGACCCAATGGAAAAAATAAATTGAAGCTACTTATGAGTTTATATCAAGTAACACCATCCAATCTCTACTCCAAGTATATTTTCTCAACTATCAAACATAGGATAATTTCACTTATCATGACCTAAAACCATGAAATATTCTTGTGTTACAATTGTATAAGAAGTAGGGAGTAAGGAAATCATAGCAGGCCACCACCAATGATGTAAAAATAGTATCTTTTCTATATGATGTACATATGTTTGTGAAAGTAATGATATAGTATAGAGTAATAATTATAAAAAAATTATATTTTTGACCCTCTAGTATATAATGGTTCTTAGAGTCTGCCATACATAAATCATCTAGTTCCTAATGTCTCTATCCATAATAGAATATTCTAGTTTATATTTATAAAATTTCATTTCATTCACCTCAACACCCAAATTAGTATTAATCATATTATGTGTATATCAGATCATTAGAATAATTTCAAGGACACCAATTGTAATTAGATATTATTCTATAATACTAGTTACTTATAACCAGATCATGGTCCCTCAAAAATATTAATAAATAATACATGTCTACCCAATCAATAAAATAATGTCAGTTTTCGCCGATAATATTTTTTCCTGGTATATACTAACCACTTTATTATGACATGTTGTCATTTTTTTTAAGAGATTAATTCACCAAATAAAATGTTAATTAATTTAACAGCTAAAATTTATTATAAATTATCAATAAATAAATATAAAAACTTTTTGATGATAGAAAATCATCTTGGAATCCTATAATGGTCTAGTATCCATTGAGTGATACCATGTCCCTCATATAGTCACAGTCGAATTACCTTCTTAATTTGAAATTTTCTTGGAACATTACAAGGTTTAGTAAATTCACATCATTATAGGACAACATACCTATTATGGTCTATTAAAAATGAAAAATTAGTTAGTTTAGGGTATCTATTCAGTTATAAAATAGATTTTTCCATGTTCATTTTATGTATGCACAACCACAAATACAAAAGAAATTAGAAATAAATCATGAAATCAAGGGATAGTTTGAGACCACCAAACCTAAAGAAACCAAATAATAAATTTAAAATACTCATTGAATTAATATATTTTAATGATAAAATTACTATATATTCTACCCAGTTTCATTGCTTTAGAGTTCTTATTCTAGAATATAAGAATAAACATTGATCTATGGAATAAAATTTTTTATACAAACTCTTATCAATTGAACACAACCAATGAAACATCAATCACCCACGACATGAGATAGTGGTCAAAAACAAACAAGGCGATCTCCATACATATAATTAATTGATATATAGTTAAGGGGTTTAAAAAATAAGATCATTATAATCCTATTAAAAATCAAAAACCATCCATAATTAATATCATGTCTAGAAGCTCCTTGCAAGGTGTCAGTCTCCATAGACATACTGCTACTAACTCATTGATTCTTTTTTGTAATGAAAATTTTATATTAGGGCCTCTATTTTGGGCTTAATATTTACATTGATCGTAATAGAAATACATTTTTAACATATTATACATCAATTAGCTGGTGGCCACTCATCATCTAGTAGGAAGACTGAAATCAGACATAATGGCACCACTTTTCAAGGAATTATTGTAGAATTACCATAAAGACCCAAAAGTCCCCTATTATATACTGAATATATTAATTATGATGATAAAATAAGATTTTAAAAAAATAAAAAGATTCATATCTAAAAATAACGAGAAGTTGTGTTAGAGTGTGTTCATAATCCATCTAAGGGTAATCATATGCGCTAAAAATAAATGATATTAAATGGGTATAAGCTGGATATATTGGTATAATCATGATTCATAAAAATTTTATACCTAAAAAATAATATATCATAAATCATAGATTTATAATGGACGAAGATAAATGGGTGGAATATCATAGAAGAAAAAAAAATAATTGAATTCAACATAGAATGAAATGAATGACAACATTAAAAGGATACATAACCTGAAAAACTACATGAATATATATATTTCGCAATAATTATAATTCAATAAAATTTAAGGAATATTAATTATTCTGAGGACTATGTGAAAAAAGACATTATGGAAATTCACGAACATGTGAGATAACTAATTAGGCACATGCCTATATGGATACAATAATTTTTTCCACACAATATTATAACATTAGATAAAAAAATAAATCAATGCATTTGATGAAAATATAAGATACCATCCATCATCGTCTATATATAAGTGTCCAACTGAAAATAAATCATCCGAAGTTATCAAGATACTAATAAAAATTGAATTTTTCTCATATATCATCACATTCAATGAACATAGTTTATAATATGATATAAAAGAAATTCAATTCTCCAAAATAAATCATTTAACAATAAAATATTGTGGCTGATAAAAACATCACCTAATGAATGATATATAATGAAAGAAAAAGTAGAATTTAATATCTAAAAATTTCATAATACCTTTGAGGGTTTTTTTGTAAAATTGGATGTGAAAATTACATTGACAAAAGGAGGGAAAGATAATATTTTTTTATCAAATATGAAAATTATTTATATATAAAGGATCATTTCATTGACAGAATAATCATTATAAAAAACCTGTAGTGTTATCATATGAAGGTAACTGTGTTTTTAATAGTTTTATAAAATTTTGAAGAAAAAAACATCATATTAACACTAATAAGAATTGATTTCATATAAGTGGCAAAGAAAAATATGTATGATATGAACATCAATAATAACTTATTCTTTCTTAGAAATAAATATTTCAATATGAAAAATATTGGAATGTACGCAAACAATTATGGGTAAGAATGGGAGTTATTATTAAAAACAATAAAGTTTTACTTCATAAAAACATATTTAAATATTTTCTTATTGATAATGAGAAGTATTGTTCACAGAGAGGAATATTACATATAATATAATACCAGGGATCATTAGTCAAATTAAATACTGAAAATTATATTTTGTTATGAAATACTCTGAGATAATGAATCAAAAATTGGTTCTTTGAATCCCTTGCCTTGGTCTTAAATCACACTACGCATGTTCATAACTTGTTAAATATTAATTTTTTTATTTTATACCTTCAAAGGAACCCTATTTATAAATTTTTCATCTACTAATGAATTATATTTATTTATCACATAATTTTCTATTAAATTGTTATTTTGAGGAATTTCAATCATTTTCTATGTAAATCATTTGGTATGTGGACCATAGTTAAATGGGTTGTATAATAACATAATAATATCCAAAATTTTATGGTTTTAATTTTATTATTATTCATTTATCATAAAATTTATTGAGTAATATATTTTTTATAAAACTTTCTCTGGTAAAGAAAAGATCCCTGATATGTTCATTTTTGGTTGTTATGTTTACTATGACCATTTATTATAAATATCACTTATATAATGTAAAATATTAAATTTTAAAAAAAATTATTATTTAATGAATATTTTTTTACCATAAATTTATTTTAAAGAAAATCATTGTTAGGTGGTTCTGGGAATGAAATCATGCCACTTTCTTAATTTGGTTTTCTGCACATACGCACAATCAATGTTCTTCTATTTTGTAAGAGGATGTGATGGAACAAATATTGGGATTTCATTAATATTATGAAATATATTTATAATTATGATATTGAATTAATTATATTAGAATTTTTAATGGAGGGTTTTCAAGATAATTATTTTGATGAAAATGATAATGTTTAATAAATATTCATTTTGGGACTTTGAACATTATTTTTTATTGATACATGGAAATTAATGGATTAGGCTATTATCTCATTACCAAGGTAATGAGTTCATGTATTGGACATAAAAAAATATTTATTTTTTGTTGGGAAAAAATTTTATAGTGTTACTATTAACATTTATAGGTTATAAGTGATACACATTTATATGTATAGAAATAAGACATTTTTAAACATGGATTATTTTTAAAAAACTGAATGAAACTATTAGATTGTAAATGTTTTAAATATTTATAAATTAAGGATTTTAAAGAGATATATGGTGAAAAAATCATCCCTTAAAAATTATATATCTTTATTTAAACATGTTTCAATCTTTGAAAACATTATTTTTATGTTGTCATTTTTTTGTTTTTTCCCTGGTAACATGTTTTTGTCCATATAGTTTATATATTTTTTAAATTATACATGATCCCTAATAAAATATCGTTATGAATGAATGATATATTCAAACCATATATTATTATTCAATTTCAAATATATATATAAATGAATATTAAATTATTACATTTAATATATCGAAATCCCCTTTTGGAGAAAAAGTTATTATTATCGTTAGGTGTTTGTAGTCATATCTAGTATCTATTATCTAATGAATCAGATAAAAAATATTTACATATATGTATACACATTATATAAAATTCATTATATAAAAAACAATTTAATTTTTTATAGAGAAAATTGAAAATGTTTTTTAAAGTACAATATATTAATATAACATTTCATTTTAAATAAGGGTTTCATCACATTCTTTGTCATGAAAATTAATATTATTAACTAATATTTTATTAATAACGATTATATTGAACTTATTAAATAATTTTATAATATTTATATGAATATGAAACCCAGTTTTAGATTTATTTTCAATTAGTGGTGAAAACTAAATTTTATTATATGAAATTAATAAAAATTATAGTGTATGATTTTAATTATGCTCCCATAATGACATATAGAACTTTCATAAATTTATGTTATCATTTTTAAATGATTTATTTTCAATTTATAAAAATAAATATTTTGATAAAATGTGTTTTAAATACGTTTATGTATTAAATGTCACGGTATTAGCTCCATTATTGTTTCTCACTATTCACATAAAGAGCAGTGATTTTAGAAAAATCCAAAAAATTCATCATAAGGTAATATTGACATAATAAATACAAAAATGAAGAAAAATTTGAAAAATTACTAGGATAAAATATAGAAATTTATATTTTTATATGAAATAAAATATATATTAAAAAATAACTTTTACTAAAAAATGTCCTTTTTTACATCAAGAGTCTTCCATAAAAGTTCATATTTATATTGAAATGATTGAATGTAGAAATATTAGTTTATAAAAAAAATAATGATAATTGGCTTGTTACTATGATAAAATTAAAAACATTATGATAAAATACAATACTCACTTCTTAAATAGTACTTCGAAATGGATCCAATTTTAAATACCGATCAATGAAATATTATAATATTTAATAATATTAATTGTTTTTTTATATTTATCAAATAATTATTGTATTCTTTGATTAGTTTTAATATGTAGTTTATTTTTTTTGTTGGATTCTGTATTATTTTGAAGATAAATATTACACTAGCTGTTGAGGATACTAATGATTTTAAGGGTAAAAAATCTTGAGTAGTTACATTCTAAACACTTAAATAAACTTCATCATTCCAATTTTAATTGTTATCCACATATGAATATGGGTGAGTGTATTGTTAGAATAATCATAATTCAGAATGTAACATCTAATATGACATCCACTTTACTCTCTTAGGTAATTTTATGTTACTTTTCTTTCCTCAAACTAAATTAATCATTCAAACAATCATATACCATAATATGTATATACCCTAATAAAATATTCTCAATAAAATATCTATACCGAAACCTTCTGAATCTCCTTGAAATTTGTCTATAGAGAAAACATATATTCCCCCAAAAGTTAATTCTATCTTGATAAAAAAAGTCATTAACCAGTACTTCATAAAGTCACATGCAATTAAATATATATCATAATTAAAAAAATGATATAACCTTTTCCAAAAATATCAAGGATAAAATTATCATTAAATTGTAAATAATTCCAAGACTATAGAAATTATCTATATTAATATTATCTAAACCAGTAAAAACATTTTTATATCAACATCATGAATATAATAAATTAAATGTTTTTCTAAACCTCAATCACGTGTTCTTAAATAGTTATAAAAAAAACACATTCCATAAAATCACATTTCATGATTATTGATACATTTAATTATAAATATCAAAACCAATAAAATACTGCTTTAGATTAATCAATATATCTTTGACCTAATCCTCATAAAAGTTTTTAATATACTAGAATATCTTCAAAAAACATCACTAACAAATAAAAATCATTACGATTATAACATTTTAATTTATATTAAGATAGAAAAATATGTAATTTTTTTTGGACTAGAAAATGAAAATTCTCTATCATAATATGAATATATTAGGATTTTTTACTATATATGTATAATGACATATTTATTTATAACAGGATGTTTTTTAATGTAAAAAAATTTCACTACATCATTTCCATAAAATTATTTTAACCAAAAAAATTACCCAAAATGTTTAGCAACAAAAAATAGAGTAAATTGTTATATAAATATGAAAAGACAATACTATTATGTTTTATTTGATTAAGTATTTATTTATTCCTATTGTACTTTTGGTGCAATAAACCTTTCATTATGTTTTATTCTATTGTATTCCTTATATGAATACCAAAAGTAATTGTCCTAAAATTCCAAAAAATTGCATACTATATTATAATCCCAGAAATCATTCAAATATAGTATGAAGATAATTTTCACACCCTTTATCCATTAAATAAAATAAAAAAATATTTTTATTTACTCACTAATCTCTACAATTTAATATATGTTATCCATATTTAGTCCCCGTTTGGTTTTATAGAATAATGATTTTAAAATCCATCATAATTTTTACAAAAGAGAATCTAAATTACAAAATTCATATAACTAAGAAGTGTATACCTATTGTGTAGTCATAAGGTTAGTCATTTTTCATATGATTAATTATTTAGTTGATACACAACCATATATTTTTAGAGATATTACACCTATGTGTATTTGTTCTAAAAAAACTCCACATTCTCGAATCCATACAAGAATTTTATTGCTAGATGAACCATAAATACTCTGTTATAATAAATCATGATGTTTTTCTATATATTTAATTATCCATTATTTCTATCCCTAGGGTTGTTAATAAAATTTCTAGTTTCATAATCTTTAAAATTTCCATCACTTCCTCATTTATCCTAATGTTTTATCAATACCATTTAAATTAATATTAACCTCAACTTATCAACATTTGAATATTCCTAAAATAATATAATAACATGTAATGTAATGAATACACTTTTGTGACACTAAATTGGATTCCCCATACATGTGACCATCTCAATTACATGTTATAAATAACAAATTTAATAATAATATTTTTATTGATTTTTTATGGTTTGTGTAATGAAAAAATATTAATATAAACACTAATTTTTCATTAATCTATTACAAATTCTTCTGATAATTTAAACAACATCTTAATCTATAATTATTATTGAAAATATCCCCCAACATCTCCTGCCATTATATCTATTTATACACAACAAAAATATAACTTTTAATTATTACACATGGAAATTGAAACATAATGAAATAGTGATCAAATAATTTGTAGCGACCCAAATCAAGTACGCTTTGAGCCAATGTCTACTAGAATAACATTGGAATTATTATAGGTACCCAATTACTAAAGGACCGAAGAGTTTATAAGTATTGGTAAACCTTTTACAAACATGAGTCATATAAAACAAATGAATACACTAATTACATCATAATTTTTTTCTTTCTTTCCATGATGTTTTCTTTTCTTTCATGCAGTATACCCCTGAATATCAATCATAATACGCATCATTTTTTTTTGGGAAATGAAATAAAAATATGGGTGAGCTCAAATGATCAGTAAGGGTTAATAATAGTGTAATAAAAAATTAATCAATGATAATAATAATTATGGAATGGTTTATAAATAACACACATTCCATATAATTATGAAACTAAATAGATAAAAAATATGGAAAGGTAATATCTGAATAAAAATTACCTTTAATTAACTATAAAAGGAATAATCAATGTAGTATGAAAAATTAATAAAATGCATTTCATTAAATCAATTAACTGGGAATGATGTTAATCCATAAATATATCGACATAAAATGTAATAGATAAATTATAACTGAAACCAGA
The DNA here is from genome assembly GCA_963277665.1 of Viscum album. Taxonomy (NCBI): domain Eukaryota; kingdom Viridiplantae; phylum Streptophyta; class Magnoliopsida; order Santalales; family Viscaceae; genus Viscum; species Viscum album. Next base: position 1,573,378,917 of record OY728126.1, read on the forward strand.
TGATGATAATGATTAATTATTGGATTAAATGTTTCTTCGTTACATGGTACCTATTCCATTAACATTATTCATGATGAACTTATTCATATCATGTAGAAATACATGTATGTATATCCAACTTACTTATCCCCATAGATTACTTACGCATTGAGGGGCTATCTATAATTGGGATGTTGTCCTATCGTACCTATCCAAAGCATTCCTTATATATATAAAAATACATTTAATTCCAAATAAATGTGACATATCATGTATCATTATGGATTAGAAGATTAAGAGTTATCAATATTATCTTAGTCAATAAAATAAAATTCAATGTAAAAAAATATGTAAAAATGATATACAAATTAGGAAATAAATATATTCATTCTAAATGAGATAGATGATTATGGTAAATTCAATTATTTATTATCACTATAAATTGAATATTTCAATGGTAATTCACGAAGTAATTATTGTAATAAATTTGAATATTATCCTTGGCCAAATTAATTATAAACTATCTATTGAATGAAAAAGGTTTGTAACAATACAAAATATCTCATGTGGGGTAAGAATACATGGTTGATGTAATTGATGAATAGAAATACAATAAAAATATTTTATATAAACACTATGGTGGAAAATAACATTCTATTTAAGAAAATAAATTACAAAACTTTTTATTAAAAATAACATTAAAAATGATTCATTAAAAATAATCATTTTAATCATGAAATGATATCTCCTTTCATTGAGGCATATTTTGTTTTATACACAACTTTCTTTTATACGGTGTATAAACCCCTTTGACTAAAATTTTATACAAAAGAAATCTTTTTCTACGAATCGTTTTACAAAACGAAAAAAATGAATGTTTCTTTTAACATACGCGGTGACAATGACCTTTTTCCGCTGCCGCGAGTATTATTTGGTTTTTGGCTTCCTCAACAAGCCATAATGTTTTTAAAATGAAATAAATACCATATACTCTTTTATGTATTTTGGTATTGAAAATGGTTTTTATAATGGATTTGTTATGTCAATATATTTAAGTGATATATTGTGATCAAAGTGTGGAAATGTTTTCTTTCCATTATATTTGGTTTATGTCTTATGATTTTATAATGGTACTTGGACATGTGACAGGTGGTTACATGATAAACCATATGATGGGTGGTGTTGTGCATACCAGGATGGGTGGTTACGTTATAACCTCCAATGCATTTGGTATGGAAGTCGGTCGTATGGCTATTCCATTAAGTATGTGTGGAAGTCAACCGTATGGTTATTCCATTTAAGTATGTTTATGTCCCAAGTTACCTTTATATTTTATGTGTTCGTTATATGGGTTTTATGTTAATATTTTGGTTACAAAAGGGTAAGTAATAATCTTTTATTCAGTGAAGAGTTTTTACTACTTCATAAAGGTGAAAAGTATTACTTTGGTAAAGTACTCATGGTTTACTTGTTGTTTTTGAAAAACCAATACTTTTCCTTCTTTGTGTATCCTTTAATGGGCTTTTTATGCTCATCCCAAGTTTTTGAAATGTTTTCCACAGGACTTAATGATGAATAGGGTCAAATATGGGATCAAGGAAAGACATTTTATCTAAAACATGGAACTAGACATGTTTCTTTTTAAGTGTTTTTTTTATTTTATGGAAACTTAGTAGAGGTGTCTACTATGTAATCTTTTAAGATGTAATACTTATGACCTAATTCTCTAAAACTCTATACCTGAAAAGAACCTCAATGTGAATTATTCATTTAATTCAATAATAAGTAAGTTTTAAGGCTAGGGCCTTATAGTTGGTATCAGAGGTCGGTTTAGATAACATTAGAGGTTAGGGTATTCTCTAAGCATAAGTGACATTACCATAATGGTTAGGATTTCAGAAAGAGTCCTAGTTTTAGATAAAGTGAATGAGTATGTATATCTTAGTGTTTATCTTACTCATTAGTACATGATGGTTTTCTTGATATACTCACACTGACATTTCTATTTTTAGTGAATGGATGGATCTAGCAGGCACCAATGTGACAATAGGTTTGAAGGATGTTGTGGTGGTTCTCTGATTAAGAGACTAGATGAAATGGGGGATTCAGTGAGGAAACTCGTGGTTGTTCTAAACCAAATATCAAGGAGTCATGATCAGCCACTTGTACCTTGGTATGTTCTGTAATGCATCATGTACGAGATGACCAATCGATGTGGAAGTTCAGGTAATTATTATAAAGGTAACCATTATGGTTTATATGATCCTTACTTTTGAGGTAATTATGGGTTACTATATGTTATGATGGAAAGTTAAAGGCATGTGATAAAATTGAGGTTAAATTATGTTATGGTTATTTTTGATGGTTTTATCTCTTTTTGGGGAAAGATTTGAGAATTATATAGTTTTGGAAAAAGGACAACACGCAGACCATGTGACAACCCGTCGCGTCGGACAAAGCCGCGGGAATCAAACCCACAACCAAAGTGCGACTGGTATTTATCGCCTACCACTGGACTACGTGAAGTCCCTGGTTAGTTTGACTAATTCTTTTTAGTTAGATGATTTTAAGAATCAATAGTAAGTTTATTTTGGGTTATCTATGGAACTGATTAACCTATCATGGAGGATATGTGATTAGGTTAATTACTTTTTAATATGAGAATTTAAGATCAACTGATGTTATTTGGAGATAAAAGATAATTTGTACCTTGGAAGACTATGTGATTAAATCCTTCAAATATTTGGGTTTCAATCTTAGTTTGGTTTACTTTGAAGAATTTTGTGGAAAATTGTTTATCGAATGGTATTCGTTGATCTTTGGGTTTTTTTGGGTCAAATTTTGGAGATTAAGAATGGATTTTCTTTTTATAAAGGATTATACTTTTGTGGATTATCTGATCTCATACTAACAATTTTTGTTTTGGATTTTTTCTACAGAAATGGAAAATATATAGTTCTCTTTTGTGGATTAGGTGATTCTCAAGAAGTTGATTATAGTACTCTTAATGTGAACAAGCCTTCCTAAATACTCGTCTTTTAGAGAAAATATGAGTTTTATTAAGGAATCTAGTAAATGTTAAAAGTCTACATGAAAAGTAATTATGTTTCATTATGATTTAGTTAAGCACAAAAATAAATTCCTCAATTAAGAGTAACTTAAAACCAAAAATTTTGTCTGTTAACTTTTCCTACTGGGGAATCGAATACCATTTAACCCATCACAACTTTGTGATTTTCTTATGGTTAACTTTCTCCTAGACATGTTTACTATCACTCTTCATCAGAACATGAACGTTTGTTTTTTCCTCCATTCCGTATTTTCATACTTGGAATCCTAGTATGGGTTAACTCGGGTGACCTTTGTACATCTCTTCCTTTATTTTAAAGTGATTGTTTTACTGACACTTGTTCCGATGTGGGATTTTCAATGAAGTTTCCAAGCCCAATTTTAAAATAGCGAGAACGCAATTCCCAACAGGGGGAAAGGATGTAACACCCCAGGTAAATAAGAATATGACATTTTCACATTTATCCATATTTGTGAATAAAATATTAATATAACTTTAAAGGGGACGCTATGCTCGATGGCATACCTAGTACGCAACAACGAGTTTCTGGGGAATCTTACGTTGCACTCTAATAATAAAATAATATTATTTTAAATTGAAGTTAACGCCTAGCCGTTGTAATTGCGGGAATTAAAAGAACTAACTACAAAATGATTATATATGTTTGTCAAATATTTTTACATTTTACAATAAATGTTAGATGATTAAAAGTGTGAATGAATCCAATTTTAAGCGTAAACATTCTGGTATTCTTTAAAAGGTCGATTAACCGCCTTTAGATGACGAACCTCTTTTAAATCCACTTTTTGAAAATTTTATGTGTTATATTTGACTAAATAAAATTCTTCTTTAGAATAGGGACATCAAAATTTACTTTGTGTAATTTTTTGGTATTTTTCCGATAATGTTCATTTTTTTAATGAATAGTGAAAAATATTGTATTTTAATTCAAAAACCGTTTTTAATATATTTTATTTATATGATTAGATTATCTTTAGAATTGGTTTCAAATTGAAATTAGAATATATTTTTACCATTTAATCCAATAGTTGTCGTTGAAATTAATTTCATCTAGAAATTGGACTTAAACTAGTGTCAATCTTTTGATAATTATTATTTCATAAAAACACGCTATTTGCGCTGACAGCAGGAATTAATTATTAAATTAATCAATGTAACTTATATTTTTTGAATTTTTTAAAATAGGCATCATTTTTGAATTCAGAATATCAAATATATCCTAGGGTGAATTTTTGGTAATTTTCTGAAAAACATCAATTTTTGATGAATAGTGAAACCACTAAGTGGTAGTTAAAGAAACTGATTTTTCGTTTAAATGAAATATTACCACTTCTGTGATTTGAATTTCAAAAATGTGACATACATGTTTTTCAATAATAAGTAAAATGTGCTTCAATGGGATTAAAATAATTTTTTGGTGAATAGTAACTTTTAAGTTTATTAATCGCGATTATAGGTAATTAGTGTAATTCACGGTAAAAATATTATTTTAGTAATATGAAATGACCTAGACACATGTCCTACACTGATTGGATGTGTCATTTCTGACAAAGACAATCCATGGGTCAACTTGGGGACCCCATGGAGCCACTTTGGTTGGAAAATGACATTAATACCTTTTTATTTAATGTTAAAATTAAAATGTAACAAACATGTGTTGTTTTACTAAAACAATTTTTATATGGGGTTATACAAGTCATTTTTTTAACTATAAATATTCATTTTAATGATAAAAAGATTTTCTACATCATGATATTTGTTTTATAATTTTTAGACACTAAAAAATTAAATTATTTATCACACCATGATGATTCTATGACTACCTCATTATTTAACGATTTAAATAAAATGAAATGATAATGTAAACTCTAAGACAAAAACATGTCACAGCCCTATTGGATGGGTGGATTTAAAAACCTTATCACCTTATCCTCGAAATTTATCCTTTTGGGAATTTTAAAATCCAAAAATCATTTTATAATAAAGTAATATTTTATATCTTTCCAAGAGTGCCCCTCCTTTTCTCTTATAAAAGGCCCCCACCTCTACCACCATACCCACACCTCTCAAGCCTTTGGCTCAGAATAACCCTGACCATTTCATCTCTCCACATCACCCTCTTCATCATTTAATCCTCACCTTGGGCAGAATCCTTTCCAAGGAAGCCTTTGAGCTCAAATCAAAGAGAATTACCCGATTTAATGGTAATGTATTCCCTTGTGTTCTTTTGTTTTATTTTTCTTCTCCAAACACCTAAAACATTTTTATTACATTATTTTGTAAAAAAACAGTATCATAAATATACTATTATGTTTTTATAAGAATAATTCGAGCTACACTTTCACACACCTCCGTCTAATGGTTAATGAACATACTGTTTCTGTGGATGGCGAATCACTGCCTCACGAAACGATGATTGTTCAATATTATTTTAACACCTTAAAAGGTGTCCATTAATATGTCACTATATTTATATATGATATATAATATCTTTATTTTTTTCTTAATCTTATGTATTTTTTCATTTATGTCACACCTTTATGGTTTCCATTATGGGTAAACGCGATATCTTCATTTTAGGAAGTGCGGACTACCACCCCCTCAAAGTGATTTGATTCGTTAATGCCATATGTGGGACGTATAAAGGGTGGAATTAATGGTATTACATATGATATAATACTGGAATTATAATATACCTTTATATAATTATTATTTAATTCCATTGAATACAAAAAAAAAACAAAAGAAAGTAGCGTTCATTCATACGTATGGCTTACCGTCTCCATGAACGATACATTTCATTTCTTATCTCCAAATGTTATGTACTATTATAAGTACATATATATAATGGATATATATATGTAATATATTAAATCTAAATTATGGATATAATTCTGGAATTATAATATATATATCTCTCATTTTTTTTATTCCATTAATATGAAAAAAAATGAAAGTAACTTTCATGCATACGTATGGCCTACCGTCTCCACGAACGGTGCTTTTAATTTTTTATCTTCAAATGATATGGAATAGTATAAAATGAATATATACTGGATATATATTATATTTGAAACACAAATACTATTGTGGATATGATGTACCTATAACTACATGGAAAATTCTTTTCCAACAAGTTCGATTTTTACTCATGTATCGAACATCGACAAAAATGTTTGATATGAACTCACATTATTAACCAATTATTATAACCTTATAATATGTGATATTAACTGAATAATAATATTTAAAGTAGTTACTTATGAAATTATAAATTGACCAAAATTTATTATTCAAGAGATTAAATAATGATCGAGTCATGTCGGACATGAGGTAAGGGATCCTACCCCTCTCTTTCTTTTTTAAGTACATTGTTTTATGTCATTACATTTATGCTCATCTTTCTTATGATTGGGATGTTATTTTATATTAATACTACTGTATTTTTATATTCATATGATGAGATAACCTATTTTCTCTCATCAATCCATTTTTGATGTTTTGAGTGGCGTCGTTAGGCTGCCGAATTTTCGTAAGAGATCTAACCTCTCTCTTTATTTTTAAGTACTCTCCTTTATGTAACTTATTTTAATCTCATATTTGTTATAATGGGGGACGTTATTTTATATTCATCTTGCTTTAAATGTTATTTTAATATGTTGAGAGACCCTATTCGATCTCATCAATCCATTTTTGGATGTTTTAAGTGGCGTCGTTAGGCTGCCAAGTTTCCGTAAGGGATTTTTCATCTCACTTTTAGTCCCATGGGATTTATGCTATATTTGCCACCATTTCCTTTCAGTGTAGTATGTACTTCCCATTATTATACTCTTTGTGTAATATAATTTCATTTATGGGTATTTACGTATTCATTTTATGACCCTTCTTCAATGGGGTGTACGTTTCGAAAGATACCCAAGTCGGTAAGGGAACCTTTCACCCTCCTCTTTTTAAAAGACTTATTTTTTATGTCTTTTAATTCACATACTATTATGTTGGGATACGTTCTTCTATATCATTATTGATGAAAATTTTATGTCCAAGTGATGTGATACCCTTTTTATCTCTCATCAACTCATTTCATGAATTTTGAAGTGACGCCGTTAGGCTGTCGAATTTCTGTAAGGGAACCTGTTAACCCAATTTCGGTTCATTGGGTCAATCTCCTACTTTCAAATTATGTCATGATATTATTATGTCATATCTTGTATTTGTACTTTTTTATGTGTTCTTATAGTTAATACACATAATAGGTCTATTTTATTTAAAAAAATGATATTTGTAAGGGACTTCATCTCAATCTTATTTAATTGAGGCATATTTTGTTTTATACACAACTATCCTTTATACGGTGTATAAAACCCTTTGACAAAAAATTTATACAAAAGAAGTCTTTTTCTACAAAACATTTTACAAAACGAAAAAAAAGGAATGTTTCTTTTAACATACGCGGTGACAATGACATTTTTCTGCCGCCGCGATATTATTTGGTTTTTGGCTTCCTCAACAAGCCGTAATCTTTTTAAAATGAAATAAATACCATATAATATTTTATATATTTTGGTATTGAAAATGGTATTTATAATGGATTTGTTATGTCAATATATTTATGTGATATATTTTGATCAAAGTGTGGAAATGTTTTCTTTCCATTATATTTGTTTTATGTCTTATGATTTTATAATGAAACATGGACATTTGACGGGTGGTTACATGATAAACCATATGATGGGTGGTGATGTGAATACCAGGATAGGTGGTTATGTTATAACCTCCAATGCATAGGGTGTGGAAGTCGACCGTATGGCTATTCCATTAAGTATGTGTGGAAGTCGACCGTATGGTTATTCCATTTAAATATGTTTATGTCCCAAGTTACCTTTATATGTTGTGTGTTCTTTATATGGGGTTTATGGTAATTTGTTGGTTACAGAAGGGTAAGTAATGATCTTTTATTCAGTGAAGAGTATTTACTACTTCATAAAGGTGAAAAGTATTACTTTGGTAAAGTACTCAGGGTTTACTTGTTGTTTTTTGAAAAACTAACAGTTTTCCTTCTTTGTGTATCCTTTACTGGGCTTTTTATACTCATCCCATGTTTTTTAAATGTTTTTCATAGGACTTAAAGATGAATAGGGTCAAGTATGGGATCAAGGAAAGACATGCTATCTAAAAAATGGAACTAGACATGTTTTTTTTTTGAAGTGTTTTTTTTTATTTTATGGAAACTTAGTAGAAGTGTCTACTATGTAATATTTTGAGATGCAATAGTTGTAACCTAATTCTCTAAAACTCTAAACTAGACAAGATCCTCAAGGTTAATTATTCATTTAATTCAATAATAAGTAAGGTTGAAGGTCGGGGCCTTATAAAAAATGAATTGGGTCATGAAATTAATTTCCACTTGGTAATGCATAATTTTAATCCCCTTTGTTGAAAAAATTCAATTATATACTATAAATATCATGAATAATTAATGAATCACAATATTATATGTCAAAATTGTATTAATTACACAATTTATAATAAATTATTTATACAAAATTATTTCTCTAAGAATTGAAATTTGGATAAAGACCCATATTAATTTTTATCTTTTGAATTGGAAGTCTCGTAAGTAACAAATAAAATAATTAAAAATTTAAATCAAATAAATATAAATTAATTCATGATTTATTATATTAAAAGGGTATGTAGTTACAAAACATAAAATAAGTAAGTGGTGTTAATGGAGTATGAGTTATTAATTTAAAAGTAAGACAGGAATTATTTACGTTGGGTTTCCATTTTGTATGAACATTTTTTAACATCGTGTATAAACGATTTAAACATGTAAATAACTAATACCATAACCATAATTATATTCATACAATCATATATTATATTATTCTAATATCTTATAAACCATATGTAAATAATATTTCAATATTTTAGGTGTCAATTGTATAGTTTATCATGTACATTGCGACATATTAATTATTCTTACTACTACTTATATTAGAATTTCATCTTCTAAAGAATCTAAAAAATGAATAAATTATAACATATATTTTTTATATATGTTTTTTGAACATTACATAATATTTGGATATAAAATTAAATGCACCATTCATGATGATGGTAGGTCATACCTACTCATTATTTCTACTTTCATTTCATTGTCCCATTAAAATAATGAAATATAAATTTTATATATTAATATTATAAATAAATATTAATCTTTATGTCATTATTTTATTTAGATTTAATAAAACCATCCATTGAATGTACCATGTATAATGATAATTAACCACATCGCATTTATGGGGTGATATACCACACATCCCCAAATTATTTTACCATTTTTCCAAAAAAATCTTTATAAGAAGGGAATGTTATAAATAAAAAATAAAGAAGCCTGAAGGTATTATAAATTTCATATATATTATATATAAAAATTGTGTATATTATTATTTCCAATCATGATAGGTGGTAACATAAAAAATAATGACAATGTTTTGTGAGGCGGTAGTTTATTGAAAACATCAAGTGTATGTTTTCTACCAATTTGATGGAGGTGTATGAAAGTGTAGTTATTGCAACGACCCCCTCCCCATTAGGTGTACCTCTCCTAGGCTGGAAATGTGGGAACAGAGATAGTGACACCTGAGTCATTCCTCCAGTAGGCCCTGGGTTGGTGACTAGCACCATGGGTATACTAAACAAACAAATGGGAGGAATTGTACCCTAAGAGAGAAAATGCAGAAGAGAGAGTTTATATAGACACCAAACAAATCCAACTCAGACTGAAATATAACATATTTAATGTCATGAAAACCGACTACAATTGGAAGGGAAAACAACACGTATCAAAATAAAGTAAAAATAGTTGCGACCATGAATCCCGAACAGCTCCTACAACCCCATGCTAGTACTAACTATCCTTATCTACAGCCTCATCACTGTGACATGAAAAACAATTTATATATACGTTGGTTGAGTATAACAGTATACTCAGTAATATTCTCCCCGGATCCTCTCGTACAAAAGTAATGAAATCATGCTAAAGCACAATAAACAATAAGTTAAACTAACATGTACCCTATATAGGTATATTATTTTCCTGGAATCCCAATAGAAACTCTCACCAATTATCTCATACAAAAGTATGTAGTATAATAAGTAATAACAAGGGTACCCTGTAACTACTTCCCCACTGGTTTTCTACTTTTCCCTAATTTTTCATGTCCTAAACATCTCTCTTCAAAATTTAAAGAAACTTGGAGGAGAACTACTACATTCACCTCATGCTACACAATGATTGGTCGCAAACACCTTAGTAAATCACCACACCATCCACACAACAAAAAGTATCCAGGTAGTTTCCAGGATCCACCACATCTCACATAACATGTATAATACGTCAGATATTATGCCTTATACCATTATATCCTAAACACTCAGTAAGGATCCATAATCCACCATATCCAATACACATTATATCTAATGTAGCACAAAGGAATGTATATCAAGAATGTATGTGTGCTACTAACCATGAGCCATTACATCACTCTACATGCATATATTGGGAAACTAACCGATGTGCTTACCAGAAAAATAAACAACAAAGAGAAGATATTCAGGCCAAAGGGGGTAGTCATCCTTGCATCTCCCACGGGATTGTTGGGGAAAATACCCCACAGGATTTGAATCCCCAGGGTGTCAGCCACTCAAACCGATATAGTGGGGAATCATATGGACACACAAAAAGTACATGATTTAATATAATTCACGACTATACTATGGAAAAAACCCAATCTCAGACTCAAATACAACTAATGTCTCATAGAATCCCGGCTACTACTGCTAATACTAGGTATCCTATATGGACACAACCATTTAAAGAGGGATAATAAAAAATCTTATCCCTTTTAACTTGTTTGACTATATGTTAATTAATTCATTATCCCTTATGCACAAAATTTCATTTCCACATTACATTCATTAGCATCACACCCAAATTCAACTATTCATCCAAGAACAACCTCATCATTTCATCCCAGCAAGATCAAACCCCATGGGTTGACATCAATTATTAAAACATTTATTCACTGTATTATTACATTCAGTAATTCCTAGTATTTCTAAGAAAACATTATATGCTTCTAAACACAAAGGGATCAACATAGTGATTAGATGAACTACATGTCAAATATTTTCTACCTACTTAAATAACATATATATATCCTCCCTCAAAAAGATAAACCCAAAAATGGCATGTCATACCCTTCACGTCTTCTCCTAATTTGGAAGGATTCTATGCAAGAATAGCTATGTTAAGAAACATAAAATGTAATGGAGATAAACAACCAAAAAGATTCACCATGAATCCAACCATTCACATCCATCCCATTTCATCATCTCTGGTGTCCTTTCCGACATGCACATGGATAAACTGATGCATCTTACGACTCTAGGTATCTAATGCTTCAAAAAGCACTAGGCCTCCCAGCCCTGACATATGACAATAGCCATGCTGACTCACATCACAACACATGAAGTAGGAAACAACATCATATCTACTGGGTTCTTGGCCCATAAACAAGGAATCCTTCCATCATACATAATGAGCACTCATAGCTCCAAAGCATAAGGCACATGAACTTACAAGCAAGATGATAACTCAGAACCATATATGGAATTATATTTCATCAAACTAACAGTTCATTAATCTATTTTGAATTCTCCTTTTCATTATTAGTTGGTTGCAATAATGGGAAACATTAACATTAAGATATCATAGATATGAAAAATTAATTAAACAAATAATTTAAGATTCCTTTATACAACAAGAACCAACATTCTTCTGGTTTAACAACCAACTAGAATAGGGATGCACATCTTCATCAATTTGATTAACATAAAATTATAACATCAATCAGATTCATTTACATGCCTATTTATCTTTATCCATTTAATTATCAATTAATTCCAAAAATTACTTTATTCACCAATTTCATCAAGAAAAACATGATAACAATCATTTCATATATATCACACTATCTAGTAAATCAATAGGCTGACCATTATCTCTGTGCAAAGCAACAACATACGATCAAAACAATTCATTTAATCTGGTCGAAGCATTTTATTAGGTCAATTCCATTGTGATCCAAAAATGATAAAACATGCTAACTCTATAGTTTCACATAATAGAAATGAAAATCAACGAATCCCCTACCTCAAAGGTTTCCGACATTCATTGTGCAAGAACATATCAATGTAACATATCATGATCTTCTTCCCCATAAAAACACTATCATGCAGAGGATGTCATAGCACAACCGCATCAACAAAAAAAAGAAATACCCTTTCCACCATGGAGATCAAAATCCATTGAATGTAAAAGAGAAATGGTATAAAATGGATCAAATAATCCACGAGAATTGAGGTAGATCATACCTTGGATCGAAGACAGATCAATGAAGGAAGCGTGATATTGATCCTAGACAAAGAGATGTTTTAAATTCTACATAGGGGTATGTTAGGTCTCTTGAGACAAGAGGGAGGGGAGCCTTGGACGTAGGGTTGGAATCAACTAAGTAGACGGTATTCCATTAAAACATACAGAGGCGGGTTAGTACACGACATGAACTTCCCATTCACATTATGTACTTTATTATGGTGGGGGTAATTTTGAAAAACCAATCACCTTGATATTTTCTATGATTTTCAAAACCCCAAATAGTACACATCATGTACCCTTTGGTCACTTCCTGTTGCCCCCCAATTTCTTGATTCTTACAACTGAACTCCGCCAAAATTACAATGAGCCTTCATCAAGAACTTCGATCTTTGAAAACTCGAAAAGGGTAGATCCACATGAATCTAGGTCCTAAAATGAGATACCTCTAAAAAAATTCTCATCATCGATAATCCAAAACCAAACTAGAGAGGAAATAGAAAAGGGATTGACTGAACAAAAACTCAACCACATACATATCGAGTCTCTTGACACCACATGAGCTAACCCACATCAAAAGGGAGTATGACCCCATAATAATAAAAAAGAATCTATCTCATAGGTAGTAATGATCCACAACCATAAAATTCACTTTGTTACAAGGAAATATCTAAACATCAAACAACTCAGGGTACTATACATGTATTTGCGACTCACGTTATCATGTACTATCCTACATGACACATTGTCTCCACAAGACACAAACCATAGGAATAGAACTTCTATAAAACAGCCTCTCCTTGTAGTCTTGGATCTCTAGAGGATGCTCCCCAAAAGGTCATATCATCGTCATCATCAATTACACCCCAATATTTTATTTCATAGTCATCTTGAAGATAATGATAGAGGTGTGGCACATGAGAAATTTTGTGTACCCTTCTCATCTATGCGGGTATTATTATGGGATATTCCATGGCTCTGATATGAGCCAACACGTCAAATGGCCCAAAAAAACTAGGAGATGCCTAATCACACAACCAAACCATCTCTACCCTTAATCGGGAGTCACCTTCCAAAACACATGATCCCTAACATCAAACTCCAAAGGTGTCCTCCTTTGATTGGCATATTATTTATGAAAATAATGTGTTGCATTTATCCTCTCACAAATCATCTGAATCATTTATATCGCCTTACGAACTAGTTCTGATTCGAGAATTGATGACTCTCTAACCCCAGTCCACCACAATTGATAATGACAAGGTCACCATACAAGGCTTCACAAGTAACAATACCGATCGTGGAGTGTAAAATATTTTTGTAAGAGAACTTCACCATTGGTAAGTACCTCATCCACAAACCTCCAAAATTCTAGACATAAGAGAGCAACTTGTCTTCAATAGTCTGGATGGTCCGCTATATCTGATAGTCTGTCTGGGGCTGAAAAGTAGTGACAAGGAATTGCTGAGAGCCGAAATAATTCAAGAGACCTCTCCATACCCTAGTGGTAAAACAAGGATCTTGATCAGAAATATTTTTTCTTGGGACTCTAGAGAGTCTCACCACCTTCTCAAGATACAACCTCAAAAAACTATCACTGAGATCGACTACTTGATCTTGAATAAGTGGGATGATTTCATAAAATTTTCTACTATCTCCCATATAGTGTCATGGCCTCCTTGAGTATGAGATAAACCATTAAAAAGGTAAATCAATATTCCTCCCACTTCAATTGAGGAACACCTAATGGATGGAGAACAACACCGGGAACACAGTGCTCAGCCTTTATCTTCTGGAAGACCAAAAATCAAGACAAAACCCCTACGACTACAAGTTTCATCTTAGGTCACAAAAAATGATTCCTTAAGGCTTGATACATCATTTTACCACCATAATGATCTCCTATATGATAATTATGTAACCCTATGAGAAATATCAAACACATATCCAATGGAATGAAAATCTTTACCAGATACAACACTCAGTGTTGTTCATCCTCAGACCAACCAGCAAGGACCTCAACACAAACAACACTATCTCTCTAGACCTCCACCTCTAGATACCCAAACTGTGACACTTCCACCAACGTCAACTGGGATTATTGAACCAACATATGAAAAAGAAAACATCTACCCCTAAAATTCTCTCCTATCCTGATGTAATGTAGAAAGTTATTCCATCACTCTACAAGAATCACCAGATTCACACATTGCATCACTACATGACTTCATGATCTACAGATCATCTACAAAATTCTACAATGAAGGTGTACAAATAATTATGTAGTTGTATTCATGTATGAACTCCATCCCCCGATGTAGTCGCAACTTCATGTCCCTCTGTAAGAAAACATACATCACGGTCTTATTATCAGTTAAAATCATATAGCGCTTGCAAATGAGGTAATGTCTCCAAAAATTTAGATAAAACACCACTACTGCTAACTCATGACCATGGGTGGCATAGTTAGGTTGACAGGGATGCAACCGCTGAGACCCATAAAAATGACTGATATATGTTGCATCAAAACACAACCTAACCTCAGATGCGATGCATAAAAAACATCAAAATAAAAGCCCTCAGCTGGAAGACAAATAATCGTATCACTAACCAACTACTCCATCATAAAATCTAAATCTACATAACACTGATCATCAAACAGAATTGGTTCATCATTATGGTTCGATGATGTATGAGGAGTCGCTACCGAAGAGAAATCAACAAGCAACCTTATATAAGAGCCTGCAAGACCAAGGAAACATCGTACCTATGCCACTGTCTTTGGGGATTCCTCAAGAACAACTATATTCAACATATCCACATCTAATCCCTTATGTTACACCACATTTCCCATGAAATTAACTTCTTGATCCCAAAACACACACATTAACTACTTCCCAAACAACATATTTTGATGAATAACTCCCAAAATGAAAGGCAGACGCTCTACATGCTCCTTCCTAGACATAGAGTACACTTGGATGTCATCGATGAAAACCGTGAAAAATATATATAGGAACTCACTAAAAAAGGTGTACATCAACCCCAAGAACACAACATGAGAATTTGTTACACTGAATGATATAACAATGAACTCATAATACACACAATGACAACAGAATGTAGACCTCCAGATTTCCTCAATCTCCACATGCATATAATGATATCCTAACCTCAAGTCGATCATCGATACCAAACATGAACACTATAATTGATCAAATAAATCAACAATACATAGAATATGATAGTGATTCGTCACTTTCACATTGTTTAAGTGACTATAATTGATACACACAAACAAAATTCATTCTGCCTTCTTACAGAAAATAAGAGCACACACCATAGTGACACACCCGGCTGAAGAAAATAGCTCTGTAATAGAATATCGAGCTATATATACTTCTCCCATAACTCATAAGGGAAAATTCTATACTGATAAATAGATATTAGAGATGAGCTTGGTTGTAGATCGATTCCAAATTTGATCTCTAGTTGAGGGGGTAATGTTGCAACCTCTTCTGGAAAGACATCATGGTACTATTCTATGGCCTTGGGAAATGCAAACTGCTAAACCTATGAAGAACCTAGAATCAGCTAACCCATCATGGATGACAAGGGAAGAACATGCCTCTGACCATCCGAGGGTCTTGGTCACCAACAAACATTGTGGTATCTCCATCTACATCAAATAAAATTACCTACCTTATTATGCAATCCATGATAGCCTGCACCGAATACAATAATCCCTAATAATGATGACATCAAATGGTTGTATCCATAAACAAACCAAATCTCCAAAAAAAGTGTTGTTGCTTCCACACAATCTTATATTCCCTACAATCTTCAAACAAGTAATCTTGACCTCCAAATAGCATAGAAAATGCCAAGGACACATTAAGCATCCCCATCTCAAATCCAAATGAATGGACAAGGGTAGGTAATATGAATGAGTGCATCACTACTGTATCAAACAATTCATACACCAATGTAGAAAACAAGAAAAGGGTACCTCAAACGATGTCTAGATCACTCAGTGCTGGCAACACTAAAGCATGAAGATGACAATGACCCACTTCAGGGCCTCTCTTACCCTTATGATGTCTGCCAGAACAGCCTCACTCTACTCTCTGAGGATGGTGAGCATCCCAAGGTTATCCTCAATCTTCCCCATATGTTATCTGATTATCCAGAGATGGGGAAAACTAGTACTACTTCCTAGGTTGGAACTCCCTCATTGGAGGAACATGGAACGGAACAGCTAGGGCTCAATGGCCTCTCTGAATGGTCTGTCACTCTCGCTACTGATGGCCTCCGCCACCACAAGAAATGAAATCTCATGAACCCTTGGAATATTTCTAAGAGATGCCTCCCGCAGAAAAATGAGATGCTGCGTACCGGGACCTTCCCCCTGAAAAATAGAAACTATTCATCCCTGAAAACATGGAACCACAAACCATAACACTTCATTATGATGAATCATGTTGATTTCACTCTCTTGATGATCTGGTTGTAGTTAAAATTCTTTTGTTGTCCTCTTCCCTTTCCAACACCTCCAGATATGTCATTGGTATAATCATGGTTACCAGGAACGAGATATTTTGTTACAAATACTCCTCAAAATGCCTCTCAATATCCTCCTAATCTACAAACAAGGCTGAATCCTATCGTAAAAGATTCCTATAATAGATGAAATCTCACATAGACAGGAGCTGTCCTATTTAATTGTATGTAGCTCCTAGCGATTGGATTCCATCATGGTTGAGAAAAAAAACTCAACTATACAGTTTTCTTGTAACTCCTCCCACGAGATTGCCGACTCTAAGTGATCCCTGATGAAAAATAACCACCACTTCCTTGATACTCCATGCATCATCTTCACAACCAAAGACACCGTGTTCTCCTTATGAGAATTAATCGAGATGAAGGCTATCTCAATCCCCCCAACATATCTTCTGTTACTGCATCTGAAATGGATCCCCTTATACTATTGTATACTCTGGTGATGAAGCTGTTGTAGTTTCCTCCTCTAAGTGTCAACTTCATCAACCTATACCCTATAACAATCGATTGGCGCTTCCTGATACACATCTTCTACCCAAACCTGATAAGGAAGTTTACCTGGACCCATACCTAGAAAAAATAGTTAGAGATCTTAAACATGGAACTTGGAAGACTCAACATTAATTAATTAATTGTATTATTTTATTTATTTTAGGTTAACCTATCCCAATGTCACCCCATTAAAACACAGAAACATTGATGAATGATGCGTGATCCTTTCCTAGGTCTCTAATCTAAAACTATAATCACATCATTTACTAGCCATTGTAAACATAATGGTTTGTGATTAATATAATAAGGGGGTAAAACGCCTGTTTCATAATTATATTCTAGTGTTTAAATCATGTTCTAAATAGAACTAAAACTATTTTCCAACCAACCCATTAAACCTCACATATTCTTAACACCATACTCAATATTATCCCTCAATACGAGCTCTGATGGCACTCTATGATGTCCCATCAAAAATATGTGTACCCTCTTGGGCTGAAAATGTGAGAAGATATATAGTGACCCCCCCCATGTCCCACCTCCTGTAGGCCCTTGGTTGGTGACTAGTATCGAGGGTATAGTAAACACACAATTGGGAGAAATTTCCCTCTAATAGAACACATGCAGAAGAAAGATATAAGATATAAACTAACCAACTCCAAATTAGGATAAAATAGAAACTAAATCCCAAGTTCACATACATAATGTCATGAAAAACTAATACAACGTTAAGGGAAAACTACAAGTACGAAATTAAAGTAAAAACAACAACGAGAAAAAAGCCCAAAATTCTCCTACAACCCCATGCTAGTAGTAACCACCCTGATCTTCTACCTACTCTAGGTGACCATCAAAACAGTTGATATATAGGATGGGTGAGTATAATAGTATACTTAATAGGATCCTCCCTAGATCATATTGTGAAAAAGTAAATAAAGCATGAATAATAATAGTGTACAACAAATCAAACTAAATCGTCACCTAAACATGTATATTATGTTCCTAGACACACCATGGCTGCTCTCACCTATTATCACATACAATTTTATATAATAAAATAAGGAGTATAAAGGGTACCCAGTTACAAAATTCCCATTAGTTTTCCAATTTTCCCCAATGTCACACATCCTTACCATATCCCTCTAAAAACGATGGCATGAAGACATCTTGGAGAGAACAACCACATGCACCTCATGGAACACAAAGTGTTCCCACAAACTGCTGGTAATGCACCACAACATACACACAAAAAAAAGTTAGACGGTGCTTTTCAGAAGGCTCCACAACCAACATAACATGTATCATATGTTGTGTTATATGCCTCAAGTCATTACAGACCAAACGCCGAGTAAGGATCCACAAGCCAATACAACTTATACACATTATAAATTTAGTAACACAAATAAAACTATATCCAGAATTT
This sequence comes from Viscum album, assembly GCA_963277665.1. Taxonomy (NCBI): domain Eukaryota; kingdom Viridiplantae; phylum Streptophyta; class Magnoliopsida; order Santalales; family Viscaceae; genus Viscum; species Viscum album. Next base: position 1,573,397,904 of record OY728126.1, read on the forward strand.
TTGTGTGTGACTAACCAAAAACCATTATAGAACTCTACACACATATATGGGGAATCTAACCGATTTGACTACCAGAACATGTAATTGGAAAGAGATGAGAGTGGGGCCAAAGGTGGTATTCATCCATCCATCCTCCCACCAGAATGTTGGGGAACCCACCCCCCCCCCCCCGAAGCTCAAAATCCCCAGGGTTTAAGATACCCAAACCGACATTTTGGGTTAGCATATACAAAAAAAAGTACATGATATAATATATATTACAACCATTGTATATGAAAAAAAATATTTTCAGACTCAACTACAGTTGACATCTCTCTGACACCCAGTCATCATAGCTAACACTAGGTATCCTATAAGCACACAACCTTTTAATGATCTTTATTAAATCATATTACCCTTATAACTAGTAGAATTGTACTTTAATTAATTTTTTTTATCAATTAATTATCCAATATATATTAAATGTTACATTCACTAGAGTCACACAAAATGTAAATTTTTCCTCCCAGCACAACCTCATCATTTCATCCCAGCAAGCTCCAACCCCATGGGTTAACATCATTTATTAAAAACATTATTATCAACATTATTACTTTCCATAAATCCCAGACATACTAGAAATAAATTCTAATCTACTAAACACAATTTACTCAACATGATTAGTATATGATATACCGATAGTGTTTTTACTACATACGACAATATCATAGAACCATCCTCTATTGAAAATGTATACATGTAATGAATGTGTCATACCGCACATGTCGTTTCCCCTGTTGGAAGGATGGTATGAAAGAATATCACACTTAAGAAATGGGTAAAGTAAAGAAGGCAAACAAATAACAAGATTAAAAAAGAATTAAATCCTTCGAATCCAACCCATTTCATCATATCTGGTGTCCTCCCCAACACCCATAGGCATAAACTGATGCATCTCTCTACTCTAGGCATCAACTTCTTCCAAAACCACTAGGCCTCCCTACCCCCACATATCACAACTTCCCTCCCGACTCACATTACAACAAACGTAGTAGGAAAAAACATCATATAAACTAATATATTGTCCCTTAAACAAAGCTTAACACCTTCAAACATAATTAGAACTCATGGATCTAATGTATAAGTCACTTTTCAATACAAAAAAGTGGGTATGTATCAACCATACATGGCATTATCATTAATCAAACTACTAGTTATTTAGTCCATCTTGAATTAACTGATTCATTATAAGTAGGTTCCAACTATGGTCAACTTAAAATTTAAGCTATTATTAATACCCCAAATTATTTAAACAATTAATTTAACATGCCTTTAAACAATAAGCACCATCATGATTCATGTTTAACAACCAACTGTCATAGGAATGCACATCTGAATTAATTTTGTTAACATCAAATTACAATTACATCCAGATTCATTTACTTTCCTATTTATCTTTATCCAATTAATTAACAATTAATATTGACTTTACGTTCTTTACCAATTTCTTCATGAAAAAAATTCTATCAATAAAATCATAGATATCAAACTATCTAGAAAATCAAGGGGCCAACCATTATCCTGGTGAAAAGAAACAATATGTGATGAGACCAATTCTTTTAATCTTGTTCATGTATTTAATTAGTTCTAATCCATTGAGATCCAAAACAGGTGAAACCAACTAACTATAATGTTTCACATAAAGAAATTGAAAATAAATGAACTTATAAAACAAATGGTATCTGATTTTTCACTCGAGAACAGATCACAATAACGGATCACGATCGTCTTCCTCGCAACTACTGCATCCACTCGAGGATGTCACGACACAACTACATTAACAAAAACCAATAGGAAACAACCTTATAACCATTTAGATCAATCCCAATATCATTGAGATGATAAATTGGAGAAAATGGATTTATGAAACCCTAATAATAGAGGTAATACATACCTCAGATCGAGGATGGATCGAAGAAGGAAGCCCGAGATCAGTTCGAGCCGGAGAGATCTCTAAAACACCAACAAGGGGTCTGATGGGTTTCTCGGGATAAGATGGAGGGGAGCCTCAGTTGTAGGGTTGGATAGAATTGAGAGACTAGTATTTCATTAAAACATAATGTATTGGGTTTGTGCACGATGTGTACATTCAATTCATGTCATGTAATGGATTGAGGTGGGGTACGACCAAAAAACCCATTACATCAACATTTATTTTATTTATCATAAAACAGAATAGTACATATCATTTACCCCTTAGTCACAAGGTGTAGCCCCCAGTTTCTAGATTCTCATGACCGAACTCCAATATACTTCTTCCGAGCCTTCTCTGAAGACCTCGGTGTTCAAAAGCACGCAAAGGGCCGAGCTACATATATCTGGGCCCTTTACAGGTACAAAACATATAATAACAAAATATAGGTATAATTTTTATACTATTTTTATAATACATCATGGAATAAGATGATTTGAGGGGTGGATAATTAAAATAAATCATATGAGTATATGGAAGGATGATACCTCTTGTTTGGGTAACTGCTTTTCATTTTCACCCAAGTGATGTTTTGGATGGATTCCTACACAACAGGAGGCATCTAGGATTAGTGGAGGGATTTTAAGGAGATTTTCTTGGTATATCATGTTCAAACCAATGTTTCGGGAGATGTATGAATAATTGGGGGTAGGTGATTGGCTTTTTATAGTGGACAAGGAGTGGAATTCTTGTAAATTTGAATCAAAAATGGAATTCCATCGAAAATTTTCCTATGACAAGTTTCTCCAATAATGATCAAAATTTGATTCAAGAAAGAATAAGGTATAAATATAAACATAAAATAGATTTTAAAAAATATTATGGGTAATTTTTGGCCTTAGGTATTTGGTTTAGTCCCATGTTTGGAAATTGTTTTCTTAATTGATAAAATTAATTTTTAATTGCATTCACCAATCATTTTTTAAAAAACTAAGATTATCTAATTATAAAGTATAAATTATTATGATTCCAAATATGGATTAAATATTTATAAATTCCAATTACAAAAGTTGAAAAAATAAATTTAAAATTAATATGATTAATGGGACGGCAATGCATGGTTTTAAAGTAAAAGCCCTTAAATGTTTGAGATGTGTTTATATCCAATTTCAATGATAGATTTATTCAAATGAGATAAATTGGATAATTTTTTGGGTAATTTATATAATTTTACTGTTATAATATATTTAAAATATAATTTATCTTTATAGATAACTTATATGAAAATTAGTTTTGAATTATAATTCAATATTGTAAACTATTAATCATAATATTAAACATAATTGAAAAATATAAAAAATTCACCCAATTTTTTTTTAATATTTCCCTTTGAAAAATAACTTTTTATAAAATATAAAATTAATAAAACCTTATGAATTCATATTTTAAAAATCTTCTCCTACAAATGAAAGTTAAAGTTCCTTTTGAAAATGTTTAAGTTTATGAAAAATATTAGGTTTGGTCCTATTTTATATCTAGAAAATTTAGTGGATGAATATAAAAAATATCTTATTGATTATATAATATATATATATTCATTTACTTAATGAAACTCAATAATATTATTTAATTTAATTTTTTAGAAGAAAGCTGATTTATGGGCATAATAATCGTTTTCTTTTAAATCATCCCCTTTATAAAAAATTGGTTTGTATATTCATATACAAATAAATTGTAACTAATTAATTCAGCCAGATATTTTATTATGTTAATTAATCATTTTCATAATCATTAATTTAATTAATTTTTATATCTTATTAACATAATTAATTAAATTTTAATAATATATTCTTGTTTAGTAAAGCTCATCCTAGCGTGGAATGAATGATATTAAAGAATGTCTTTATTGTGAGTAACAAAAGACAACTCAGAATTTCATGAATTTTAAAGATATAGAGTGAATTATTTTTAATAAAAAATATATTTTAATGTCTCTAGATATTATATTCCATTAATCTCTGGGTGTTACATTTCATACATTCTATTGAATACAATGTTAATATTTTTTAATTTTTTGCGATACATTTTCCAGACCGTAATTAAATTTAGTCTCCACAATTTAAACTCAAACATTGTAATACATTGTTTTATATTTCCTAGGTTTGAATACCACATCATGATAATAGTTCATAAAAATAATATAGAAAATATAGAATGGAAAGAACAAATGTCACAAGGACTAACATATAATAAGGTCTTTATTTTGGAGAACATTAGAGTGATGTTGAGATATGTATGTGGAGGGATGTGTAAATATTTATATGGAGTGATTGTGGTTATCAATCTCAAAATACGTGACTAATAAATGGAATGTTGAAAACCCTAAATCCAAATATTTGTGATGATTTTAAAGACCATCATTGAAATAAAAATTAATGTATTAGGGTAATATTTTTATGATCAATTTACTAATGTTGAGTAATTATTTTACTTCCTATGAGTATAAGTAAATGTAGTTACAAAACATATTTCTAAAAATGCAATTTTTATTTATATGTTTGTTCACTGATAAATTTCTAATTCATCCATTAAATCATGAAATGGATCTCAAAAAATTACATTTGACTCCTCACGAAATAAATACACATTTAACAGATTTTAATACACATAAAACATGTCCTTATATTAGTCCCTAGATATTATCCATTGTCAATAAGGATAATAAATTAATATCTAGACATAAAAAGTAATACTACTGGTTGTTATTGTAATTTATTAATTTAATTTTTAAACAAAAAAATGAAATATTAATAAGTACATTTTGTAGGTTAGTGGTTGGGGTAAACCCTATTCATCCTTCAATCATGTGTTCAAGTATCATGGCATTTTTTGATTTGATGGATAATACCCAGAAATATTGGATTTTCCAATTCTAAAACCATATTAATACAATATACAATGTAAATATGATATACACCCTTGATATTTAGTCACTAAATAACCTTTTAACTATGTTTTTCAACACAACTTCAATACATAAATTATTCATCAATTTTATTTCAACATCGGTTATTCCTTGGTCTAAGGTTTCACCTATGTCATTAATTTTGACTATCTATTCAATTCATTCATAATGGGTTGTCAAGATAATTTGAAATATTCTATTAATATCCTACAAGAATGTCAATCCAGATGTGTAGTAAGGTTGGTTGTCTGTACAAGGTTTCACAATGTCAGGAGCAATGAACATTGTCAGATTTGTTACCCTTAGGTACATGTGTTCCAGAACTACATCCACTTGTAGTATCTAGACATTCATGTATTTATATAAATACCATAAAATATATAACATACAATTATTCTTTGTAATTTTTCTATACTAGTACTAAAATTCTACCATAGGGATATGTTCTTTAATCATTATTTCCATCTATCAAGTTCCCATGGTTTCTAGTAAACATCCTTTGATACCAAATTTAGAAAACTGACACCAGTAATCCTGAAATCGGTTTCTATTACCATAACATTAGAATTATTATAAGGAATAATGTCCGGAAGGAAATAAGAGTTTATTTGTCTTGTAAATCCAGACTAATACATTAGTTTACCATTTCAAATTTATACACCCATTAAAACCTAATTTATTCCTTTAATTCCTGGATAATAAAATTATTCCATCTAGTGTATCCTTCAATATTATTCATATTACAAATTTTGTATTCCTTGAGAAATAAAATAAAATAATGGACAGATCAAATACTCATAAATGGTTATGTATATAGGAATAAATAATTAATCAAAGTTAAGAATCGTTATGGAATTGTAAATAACGAAGCATACGTTTGATATAATAAATAAATTGAATGGGTAAACATTATTTCAAAGTAATAACATAAAACACATTCCATTAAATAAACTAGATAAGAATTAATCAATATATAATGGAAATTAACTAACACAGATGTTATTTAAACAAAGAACTAATAATGAAATAAATCCTTATGTATGTCAATGAAAAATATAATGGTGAAATGATAACTGAAACATGATGAGGAAAATGATAAATTATTGGATTCCACGTTTCCTAGGTATATGGTACTTTTACCATTAACAACATTCAAAACATAGTTTTACATATAGATTAAAAACCCATCTAATGATATCAAATTGACCCATTCGAGGACCCAACTAATCCATCGAGGGGATATATAAAAATGTGCCCCACCCATGTCATTCCTATCCAAATAATAGCTCATATATATAATAATAAATTTATATAATGAAAAATGAACCATAAAAAATATATATAGGGAGTAAAATATATGGATATATCAATATTTCACTACTCAATCAAATAACTATCAATGAAAAACCCTTATGTAAAAACATTTATAGTATTTGAAATAAAAAACCACGATAAATGATATGTATAAATTGGGGAAATTCAATGTTCCATAATAACTGGAAATTGAATATTTCTATGCTAATACAAGAAGGAATCGAGGAAGTGAAGTTCAATACTATCCTATAACAAATCAATCATAAACCATCCAGATTAAGAAGAAAAATTGTGTCAATTAAAACTATTTGATGTGGGGTAAGGATAAAGTGTTTTTTTAACAAACCTTCTTTTTTATTACACAACTAAACATAATTTATTACAAAAATTTAGCATGATAAAACATAGAAGATCAAAAGGGCTAGTGTCTTTGGGGATTTGTATCATTACATAAAAACATAAAACATGAAATACAACATCTTTATTGAAAACATCCTTTACATGACCAATACAATGACTCGTACTTATCATTGCATGGGATAACCTGAGGACATGCATATGAAAAGGGTGAGATATAAAGCCCAGTAAGGGAATAAACATGGAGTAACAAGAGGAATACAATACATGTTAGAGAATATGCATATAAATAGTTCAAAAGATAAGAATAAACCTAAAAGCATGTTAAAGTAGGATAATCCTAACATAGAAATATGGGAACAACACTTAACATAGAATTAACAAGAGCTAAATCTCATTGCACATGGAGCATGAGTAAACCCTCATTGCACATGAAGCATGAGTAAACCCTCATTGAACATGAATTATCATGGGTAAACACCCATTTCACATGACGTATCATGATATAATACATTACCCAATTCATTGGAGCACTATAAGGGAAAACCCTACTTAAAATTTTCATTTCATGCATATATGTGCCACATGGATAATAGAACATGGATTCATAAAACATCATAATTTATTCCAAGATAAATTAATGTGGAAATCATACATGAATATTTATAAGAAATTAGTAAATGTGCATAATGGTGAATACCCTTGAAAGAGAAATGGGCATGGTATTCACTACAAAATGTTATTGGCTTGGAAAATCGGTGCAATTTCGGCAGCATAATGGTGTGACGTACGAATGTGTAAAAATGGTTGATGATATAGAAAGGGGTGTCTCATCAAATTTACCAGAAATGGACAGTAATCAGGTCATATAGATATGTTTCCCATCAATTGTAATTAAATTTATATTCTAGATACAAAAGAATTTACTAGATATAAGTGAGGAGAGATAAAATTTGTTCGAAATTTAGGCATAGTAATAGGTGTACATGGGAGGAATTTATTGAGAGATAAATGGGTCACACATCATTAAAACATAAAGAGGGATGTTTGGGGGAGGTTTTATACCATACCCCAACCTTTATAATTGAAATTAAAAGAGAATTTGTTTTTAATTAATTTTTGAAAAAATGAGAAATGTGGAATACCTCTTACTTGGAAGTGTGTTTCCAATAGATTGAGAGAGGCTTGAGAGAGGATTCAAGGAAAATAGGGGCACCGTGGAAGAATTCTAGAGAGAGGATAGAAGAGGATGTATGAGCTCTAAAGGCTTTGACATAGAAAGATGTGGGAGCATGGTTGGGTTTATATAGGAAAGGTGAGGAAATTTTTATTATTTATGTTTGGGAAACCTCACATAAAACAAATCCAAACCACAAACCAGCCCATGGTTTTTTCCCATGGTTTCTTCCATTAGGGAGTGGAAAAATAATTTTATATTTCCAAATTCCTATCTTCTTTAAAATAACATGGATACTTATCTGGAGGTGAGTCACACTCCATAGGAAAACAATTTAATAAGGAAAAATGTTTAATATGTCTTGAGGACCCCACTATGGCTTTGTAAAATTAATCAAACAGACCAAAAATCACATTATTATAATGGTAAAACAAATATTAGTCGAACATAAAAATTATTGAATTTTATTACATCATTATTGGGTCATTATGATGTAATAAAAAACAATATTTATTTAAACGGTGTTATGTTTTTACCCTAAAATTTGATTGTCTCAGAAAATTATGAAAAATTCACTATTGGATAATTTCGACTTCCTAATTCCAGAAACAATGTTAATTTTTTTCAAAATAATTTCCTAAATAATCTAATTTTTACATTTAAAATAATACATTCATTTATCCAAAATTCATGGGGTTTGACAAAAGTGGCTTTCAAACCTTAATAAAAATTAAAATTGCATTTATAAAATTATACTAAAATTTATATTTAATTAAAATTAATTATATACTAATAATAATATTTTATTAAAATATTATTCAATTAAAAAATCCAATATTTCATCAAAATATATTTATTAGTTGAATATTAACCAAAAGTACTATTTATGCTTTAAAAACTATTTACAAAGTAACATTAATAAAAGGATAGTATATTTATTATAATATAAAGAAATAATTTACATATCAATAGTACTAGGGTCTTGTTACATAATCCCATAAAAACCCACATAAGACCAAAGGTTGAGGTGTGTGATGGTGAAAAACTCTTGGGTGGCTCGAATAACCTCGCTCGGGTGGTAATCTCTATCAACTTACACGTCAATAGTACGCGGTTCTGCTCAAGCTTAACATGTTTAGGCTTGACATGAGCTTGGTCAAAAATATAAGACCAATGAAGCCAAATCCTTTTCGAGCATCGACAAATGGTCTTCATATAGGGAAAGTCTACTAGATAAGGTCATCACTTCCTTTGTCTGAGTAAATTGTATTTTTAAAATCCCTTATTTATACTAATTATGTGATCACTATTCAATGACTACAATTGAAACGATCAAAATTCTTAATGGTATTTTAAAATCTGAAACCATAAAACAAATGAAGTGCATATGTTGTATAAAAATTTCACACATTAAGACATTTAATTATATCAACAGGTAATTTCAGTAACAAAGTTTTGGGTTGTTACAATCATCCCCATTAAGAAATTTCGCTCATGAAATTTCCTTTTCTGAATGTAAAAAAGTTGTGGGTAACTCTGCTACATCATTTCCTTTGATTCCCATGTCGCTTCTTCAAAAATGTGGTTTTCTACAACACGTTAATGAGAGGCATTGTCTTATTTCTTATAACTTTTTCTCTACGATCTATGATCTTCACTGGTTTCTCCTCGTAAGAACGATCATCCTCTAGCTGTACTACCATTGAAGAGAGTACATTTGCAGGGTCTGTTATGTACTTATATTATAGGGATACATGAAATACATCATGTACTTTTTCCATGGTAGGTGGAAGTGTTGGTCTATAGACCACATCCCTGACACGATCAAGAATCTCGAAGGGGCCGATGTACATTGGACTTAACTTCCATTTCTTTCCAAACCAAATGTCCTTCATTCATGGAGATATGCGTAGAAACACCATGGTGCCAACATTAAACTCAAGGACTCTTCTACGGTTATCTGCATAATGCTTCTATCAACTCTGGGGTACCCTGATATGCTGCTGAATGGTTTTCACCATCCCCACCATTTTTTGACCATTTCTAGACAAACCAGCTAACGCCCACCGACTTCATCCCAACATTTCAATGTTCTGCACCTCTTAAAATTACGGGGTTCATGTTGTGCCATTTGGATGCTCGAGTGGAAACTGTTTTTATAAGAGAACTAAACAAGAGGAAGGTGTTGATCCCACACTTCATTGAAGTCCATTGATCACAATCTCTGCTTGTCCTCAAGTGTTTGGATAGTCTATTCAGATTGGCCATCAGTTTGAGGACGATAGGCCGTAATGATATACAATTCAGTATTCTGAGAATGTTCAAGAATATTCAAAACCCTAGAGGTGAATATTGGATCACGATATGACATAATATATAGTGGTACTCCACGAAGCCTTACCACTTCCCTAATATTTATTTTTTCTAGTTGACCTAATGAAAAATCCTCCTGAATTGCAATGAAGTGTGCATCCATTGTTAGATGATCCACAACAACCAAGATTGCATTATTGCATTCGGATGTCTTCGGAAGACCAGTGACAATGTCCATGGTGATGTTCTCCTGTTTCCATTCTTGTATGGGAAATGGTTGCATCATCCCCTTATACTTCGGCCTCTCTTCCTTCACTTGCTGACAAACTAGGAACTTTGATGTATATTCAGAGATCTCCTTCTTCATTTTTTCCCACCAATTATTCTCTTAGAGATCTCTATACATCGTTGTATTTCCTAGCTAAATAGAGAAATTTGGACTATGTGCATCATCCAAAAGTTCCTTCTTCAGCTCCGAACCAGATGGAGAACATATTCTTTTCCCAAATCTTACAATTCCTTCTTCATTAACATTATACTCTGAGGATTTCACTATTCTGATAGCTTCCACTATTTTTGAATTCCCACATCTTCCTTTTGAGCATCCTTTGACCATTTCAAAAGTGAAAGATGAGAAATAATTTGTTAAATGATTTATTATGTTCCCTTATTTATGATTCCCATGTCCATCTTCATCACATCTATGAAGATTGGGTCCTTTTCAATTCTCATCAATGATATAATTTATTGGTCCTTTCTACTTAGGGCATCTGCAACCGTTTTTTGTTTTCATAGGTTTGTAATGGATTGAGTAGTAATAGTATTCGAACAACTCTAACCATATTGGGTTGATCATGTTAAACTCTTTCTGTGTGAAAATATACTTGAGGTATTTGTGGTCCGTATATATTTCCCACTTCCCCCCAACTAGATAATGCTGCCAAAATTTCAAAGTGAAGATAACTCAAGCCTACTCAAGGTCATGTGTTGTATACTTCGGTTCATGAAATTTTAATTTCCTTGAAGCATTGGCAATTACTTTGTCATTATGCATCAACACACATCCCAGGCCCTTCTTCGAATAATCACTTAATACCAAAAATATTTTCTCCACTTGTGGGTAAAGTGAGAATGACCATAGTGATGTGCCTCCATTTTAACTCCTTGAAAATTTATTTGCATTCATCACTCCATGAAAACATTACTCCATTTCGAGTTTCATAGGTAAGAGGGTTGTAAAATCATGAAAAATTTCTCACAAATCATTGATAATATCCATCTGACCCTGAGAAGCTACGGATATCAATTACCGATGTTGGCCTCGACCATCCCTCAATTGCATCTTTTTTGGAGGGACATAAAGATATCCCATTGCGTGAGATGATATGGCCCAATAATGAGTCCTACCTCCACTATAACTCACAAATGTCGTACATTTCCTAGATATTCTCCTTCTTCATGGCCTCTAATACAGTTCTTAGATACTCCTCATGATCCTCCTTGGTTTTGGAGTATATTAGAATATTTTCAATAATGACTGTCACAAATTTGTCGAGAAAATCCCTAAAGACACTATTCATCATGTACATGATGATTTATGGAGGATTAGTGGGTCCAAAAGGCATTACTATGAATTCATAGTGCCTGTATCTTGTATGAAAAAAAGTTTTGGGGATATCTTCCTTTTTAACCCTTACATGATAATATACTGACTACAAATCCACCTTGGAGAAGTATTGTGATCTACACAGAAGATTGAACAAGTCATCAATTTGTGGGAGAGGATACATGTTCTTTATCATGATTTTGTTAAGCTCATGATAATCGAGGCATAGGCCCATTGACCCATCATTCTTCATGATGAAGAGGACTGGCGCACCCTATAGTGAAACACTTGGGCGTATAAACCCTTTATCCAAATTCTTATATTTTTTATTCTTCAACACCACAAGTTCTATAATAGACATTATATATGGTGTCTTGGATATTTTAGATTCCCCAGGTATAAGATCAATTGATAATTCAACATCTCTTCTAGGAGGAAGACCATGCAATTTCTCAAGAAACACCTCATCGAATTCCCTCAAAATAGGCAAGTCTTCAAGGATGGTTTCCTCATTATACTCAATCATCTGAGGAAGATACATGTGCTCATAAAGATGTAATATCGACAATTTAGATGATGGTTCTAAAAAATATTCTTCTTCCTCCTTGCACTTCTATAAAATCGGGGTTCGATTCTCCACATAGATAGTGATTTCCCTCTCACAGCAATTTATGTTGGCTCTATATAAGGAAAGCCAATCCATGCTATGAATTGCATCATATTACACCAGATGGAGTATGAAGAGGTTCTATGGGAAATTCAATCAACAGATTATGATAGAGGGGGTGTTATATTTATGGGATGCAATGATTGCTCCATTTTCCGTACTCACCGACATCTTTTCTTCCCAGATTTGTGTTAATGTTGGGATTGTTCTACTAAACATTTTGAAAATAATTGAAAGCCTAAAAACTAAATCAAAAAGTACATTGACTATTATTGAATGAATAACTACCATACTAGTCACCACTTCGTTGTTGGGGGTTCACTTCAGCAGTAGTGATGGAAAATGCTAACCCTTGTTGTTGTGGAGGTTGCAGGTTGCCTCTGAAAACCCTTGGCTTATAGAAATGATTTACATGATTCCCTACTTCTTTGTAGTTGTTGAAATTAACAGCACATTGAGGTTTGAATGTACCATTCCTCTCCTGTATTCCATCCACGGGTTTTTGTGATCGGCAGTTAACAACTAGGTGCCCTTCTATACCACACCTAAAGCATTTCCTCATCCCCTTCATTGAATATCTGATGTGCTTCTTTTCGCACCTTTGGAAAGTCGTGTTCTCGATCTTCTTAGGACCATTTGATTTATCCATCTGACCACTAGCATTGATGTCCACATTATGCTTCTTATCCCCATTGATATTCCTGATATTATCTGATCTCCATTTCGACCATGAGGGCACATCGGACAATTTCCTCATAGTTGTCGAAGTCACGGATCACCAGTGCTTTCCGTAGTCTTGGTTTTATCCCACCAAAGAAGTGATCAACCTTTAATTTGGGGATAACGACAATGTCAAAATAGTATCATGCAAACCTTTTGATGTTTTCCTTATACCCTCTAACCGATTTGTCATCTTTTTGATTGAGGGAAAATATATCCCTTTCCATCTTGAATCAGAAGGTGTGTGGAAAATATTTATCGAAAAACATCTTCCAGAAATCCTTCCATTCCAATGCCTCGATATCTTCCTCAGGCTTCGTATTTTTTTTATCAAAGTCCTCTATTGATCGGCTACAACATCCATACCATAAGAAGCTAGAAGAATATTCTATTTTTTGGAACTTTGAAGGATGGAGAAGATCTTTTCAATGGATCTGATCCATTTTTTAGCGATTGAGGGATCAAATGATCCATTAAAATTAGGATGTTGTTGTATTGTGAAGCTATCAATAGGGACTTTTTCTTTCTTGGGGGGGGGGGGTTGAAATTTCCTCTTGTCCAATGTCTCTATTCAAAGTGATACTTAGCTGAGAGAGAAACGTGATAAATTTCGTGGTTCCTGCTCCCATTGGATTGGCAATCCCATTAGCACCGCCATCACATTGATCTTCATATCGGTTGTTAGCCGGAGTCCTCCTATTACCAGCCATTGGTTGGAATAAAAGGAATGTACGGGGAAACCCATAAAGGGTAATATAAAGAAATAATTAATGACTAATAAATAACTTTTATTTCCTAAACATATGAATCTATTGGCTTTGGTCCATGTTATCCTTGATCTACTTTCTAACCAATATTCATAGGGGCATTTTTTTAATTCCTTTAATAAGGGTTCATACTTTTCTTGTGAATTTTCTAAATCATATCACCTGAGAATGTCATAAACAAGAGTAAATCAAGGCCCATTTTCATACACCAGTTCCCATTCAAGTCCAGCTCAATGCGGTGTTTTTGTCTTTTACCCCAAAATACATCTTTTCCAGAGCTGCCTCTACCTTCTCGTATCTAGAAAGGGATGTATTTTCTTTATAAATAACCTACTCATTACTCACCAATACTGAGGGATGTTTTTGTTATACTTATTCTTGACTCTATGTCTTCACTAAGGTTTTTAAATCCTAATCCAAAAAATAACTAAACCTATCCTCTAATACCAAATGTAACAACCCTAATTTTTTATTACATAATTAAACATAATTTATTAAATAAACTTCACTTGTTAAAACATAGAAGATCGTGAGGTATAGTGTCTTTTGGGATTATTATCATTACATAACAACTTAAAACATGAAATATAACATATATATTTCATACATCCTTAAAATGACCACAAAAATCTCTCGTACATAGCATTGCATGGGATAACATGAGGACATGCATAGGAAAAGGGTGAGCTATAAAGCACAGTAAGGGAATAAACATGGAGTAACATGAGGAATAAAATACATGTTAAAAAATAGTTATATCAATAGTGCACAAGATAAGTGTAACATAATTTCATGATATAGCATGATAATCATAACATGGAAATGTGGATACAACACTTAACATAGAGTTAGCATGAGCCAAGGCTCATTGCACATGGAGCATGAGTAAACCCTCATTGAACATGTAACACGGGTAAACCCTCATTGCACTTTAATTAGCATTATTAAACACCCATTTCACCTGAAGTATCATGATATTATACATTACCCAATGCATTGGAGTGCTATAAGGGCGCACCCTTCATAATCATTTCATTTCATGCATAAGTGTGCCACATGGATTATATAACATTGATTCATAAAATATCATCCTTTATTACATGATAATGGAATTTGGAATTCATACATGAATATTTATAATCAATAAGTAAATGTGCATAAATTTGAATACCCTTGATAGAGAAATGGGTATGGAATTCACTACACAATGGCATTGTCTTGGAAAATCGGTGCAATTTCAGCAGTGTAATGGCGAGACGTAAGAATTCATAAAAATGGTTGATGTGAGGTAAATGGGTGTCTCATCATATGTAAATGAAATGGACAGTAAAGGGTTCATATAGATACATTTCCAGACAATTTTTATGGTATTTAGATTCATGATACAAAATGATTGCTTGAATGTAAGTGAGGAGTGATAAATTCCTTTCGGAATTTCAGCATAGTAACATGTGTACATGGGAGGCATTTATTGAGATAGAAAGGGGTCTCGCATCATTCAAAAATAAAGAGGTCTAAATAGAGGAGGTGTGAAACCATACCCCAACATTTATAATAGGAATTAAAACTGCATAATAATTTAACGAATATTTTAAAAAAATGAAAAAGGAGGTAAAAACCATTACTTGGAAGTGTTCTTACAAAGGATTGAGAAAGGCTTGATAGAGGCTTTGTGGGGGATTGTGGTGCCTTGGGAGAATTATAGAGAGATGATGGAAGAGGATTAATGAACGTCAAAGGCTTTGAATGAGGAGATGGTGGGGTATTGTGTGGGTTTATATTAGAAAGGTGAGGAAATTATTTATTATTTTGGTTTGGGACACCTCACATTAAACTTATGCAAACCACAATCCAACCCCTGGTTTTTTCACATGGTTTTTTTCAAAAGGAGATTGGAAAACAATATTTTATAAAACCAAATTATGAACTTTTTAAAATAATAGGGTTTCTTATGTGGAGGTGAGTCACACTCCCATGGAAAACAAATAAAAAATAAAAAATGTTTAATAAGTCTTGAAGGGTCTACTAAAGATTCTTAAAAAATATCAAACATGCCCAAATTTACATTATTTTTATGTTTAAACATATATTGGCCTAAAATAAAGTTTATGGAATTTTATTACATCACTATTGGGTCATTATGATGTCATAAAACAAAATATATATTTAAATGGTATTTAGTTTTTGGACAAAAACATGACAATATCATAAATTTATGAAAAAATCACAATTGGATAATTTCGACATCCTGATTCAAAAAATAATATACATTTAATATAAATAATTTTCTAAATATGTTAAATTATACTTTTAATTTAAGTCCTGATATTTATCTAAAATTCGTTGGTTTTGAAAAAAAATTCTTTCAAACCTTAATAAAAATTAAAATTTCTTAAAAATTTATATGATCATTTATATTTAATAAAAAATAATTTAATAATAATAATAATATTTTATTAGAATATTATTTAATTAAATAATCCAGTAATTAATCAAAATATATTTCTTAGTTGAATATTAACTAAAAATACTATTTGTCCTTTTAAAACTATTTACCAAGTTACAATAATTGTCACAACCCAACCCTTGGGGCCCGTGTCATGACTATCCCTAAGCCTGCCTTCCATAGGCCTGGGACTGGTGACTTGCTCCAAAGGTGTATACCATAAAACTGGGAAGTCATTGCCTCTATAACCTGTAAACACATGCAACCATGCACAGAACAAGATACGTACACAAGAAAAAATTATAACCAGAATAGTACTGAAAGTAAAAGGGGCTGGAATGCAAGCCCAACAGTAAAGGGAGAAGTACAACTGAAATACAATACAACTAAAGAAAGTGATAAGACAACTACTAGATCACCCTCCAAGATTCCAACCTAAAAGGTAGGAACAGATCATCTCTTTAGCACTCCACGTTCGTCTATCTCCTCCATGTACCGACATGTCATATGGTCCACCTCTAGGTACCATCTAGTCCTGGTACTCCTAGCCTCCGTCAGCGCTATCCATCGTCTGCATCCAACACAACATGGTTCGAAAATAGCCCGTGTCAGGGTGAGTATAACGATACTCAATGGGGACCCTGAGACCCTCTAGGTCTCACAATATCCATCAAGGATAAAAAATAAGTATAAAATCTATAGATAACCATACTTAGATATATTCCCATACATATGAATAAGTTATCAAGTAATTCATCTCAACCATGAGGAAAACATAGGGGAAATGACTCAGATCATACAAAGATTTATTATAGGGTAGTATCAAGTAACATTCTGAAACCTCGTCTACTATAGAACTCTTCCTATATCGAGTACAGTCAGACTACTGCAACACATAGAGGAACTTCCCACTAGCCTTGAACTGCTGAGGTACTCGTCCTGTCAAGTACCATGGGTTTGCCATGCCGCAAAGAGGCGCTCCCAACCATGGGTTCGTCGCATCACCGAGGCGCTCCCCACTATAGGTATGCCATGTCACCAAGGCACTCCTCACTTGGCCAATCGAGTCATTCCGAGTTAAAACGATCACCATCCGTCATGTCTCAGCCAACTACTAGTTTCCCTCAAAATGCTCGCTCGTATCCCGGTGGATCTGATCCACAGTCTACTGGTCGATAATCCAACTACCATGAAGTCCCATGATGATGTATCTTAAAGGTCCACCAATTCATTGGGATCTTATCGTAACAGACAGCGCGTAAATCAGATGCCTGGTCTGAGAGTTAATTGTCTTTTAGTTCTGTGGACCAGGTTGGATTCGTGGTCGATCAAACCTAGCCATTCCCCATCTAAATCCAAAACTCTGTGGAATATACTCAAAATGACCATCTCTCACCAAGATTCCCCATGCTGCTGATGGTTCATCAAACGGACATCTGGTGCCAAAGATATGGCCAAAAGATAGTAAAAGGGGTCGTAGTGGGCTCGGGTCCCATCCAACCCGGTCGGACCGACCCGGCCCGTAGTGTGGCCCGGCCATTTTGGTCGGTTCATCTTGACGGGTCTGGCCCGATAGGCCTCGATGGGTCGCGGAGGGTCGCTGGTGGCCGTTAGGGCGCGAGGTCGTGGTGCAGCTCGGTCGGGCCGGCTTGGAGGGCCTGCTAGAGGCGCAAGCTGGGGCGGCTCGGTGGGCCGTAGTGGGGGCGGTTCAGCCAGGGCGCGAGACAGGTTTGGCAGATAGCCCGAAGTGCTACAGGTCAGCTCGGCTGGGGTGCAGTGCCAGGTGGGATGGCCGAGGCGGCTCGGAGGTCCGGCGGGTGGCGTGAGCCGGGGCGGCTCACAGGGTGGAGTGTCGTGGGTAGTTCAGCTGGGGCGTGGAGTAGGGACATGCGGAAAGTTCGTCCGGTAGTCCAGAATTCCACGGGGGCGGCACATGTCACGGAATTCGTGGGTGGAAGAGCCGTTTTTTTATCATCTTGCTCTCCTTCGTCGCCTTCCTCCAATTCGATGTGTACACCAAAGAAGAACAGAGGAGGGGTCGGACCATGTTTGTTTGTCCCACACCATCTGAGTTTAGTGTGATAGCAAGATGTTCACAAATAATTTATATTGAATGTGTATGGTGGATATTTTAAAACACCATTTCCCACAACCCACATCAATCTATATTTCCAACCCTGCAAAATAATTAGAAGGGGAGAACATGGAAAGTGATATTCAAATAGAAAAAACCCTACCTCGTTCGCTTGATATCATTGGCACCAGAAGGTAGTATGGTCATTGATTCGCTATATATGAGAACGTCCCATGTCGGAAGAAGTCTCGAAGAAGAAGGTCGAAGGCTTTCGGCATTCTTTGTTGGCGGAGCGTTCTTCGTTGGGGAGCTTTCTCACAAGTTCCTCCCCTCCCCAAATCCACCAAAAATAATTTGTAGCCTGAAATAATATATTATGAGCTCTTTTATGTTTTTTGGCATAAATTGAAATAGTTGAATTAATTAATTGATGTGTTGGCACAATTAATTAAAGGGAATGATTGGAAATATTAATTATTGAGGGTTTTCACAATTAATATATTTGGATTTGAAGAGGCTCTCCCTCATTTAATGAGGGAGTTGAGTGGTTTAGGACTCTGATGGTCCCCACCACCATAACCTCTCATGGGAGGTTAGGATCGGGTGGTCCCCACCCCCATAACTTATCATTGGAGGTTATGGTCTGGTGGTCCCCACACCCCAATATCCACTTGGAGGTTTTAATAAACAAAATAAAATAAAATGTGTCTTTATTTTATTTTATTATTTCCAAGAATCCCCTAAAATTATCTTTCACCCACGACCAACTATTGTCGATGTGAATGTATTCTTAAGCGAATATCGGCACTGCAAGTTCAACGGTGTCCTTATATTTCAATTCCGAGCACCAGTTCAAAAGTTAGAAAAACCCACTCGCAAGTTTATTGAATATACATGATAAAATATTCATAAATTCATTCCAAGAACTCTGGGCCTCGGAATCAAGCACCATCAATTTTTTAAGACTCGTAAAATTCCAATTTAATTAAAAAAATTACATTGAAATTATGTGTCTTTACATTCTCCCCACCTTAGGATTTACTTCGCCATAAGTCACAAATAAAACTAAGGGAACAAGTGGGGGTACTGAGCATGCATCTGATCCTCCCGCTCCCATGTTCTCTCCTAGAGGTTCCCATACTGCCAAAGGACGCGCACCATAGGTATCGACCATCCAGGAAGGACCCGCTCTCGTTGATCCTCAATTTCTACTGTAACCTCTGTAAAAGGATCCCCATCGTCGATGTCCAGCTCACTATTGTCGATGATGTGAGAATGGTCATCCACATATCTCCTCCCCTAAGATACGTGGAAGATGTCGTTCACTTGTTGCAACTAAGGTGGAAGAGAAAAGTGGTATTCCACCTTACCAACTATCATGAGGACATGAAAAGATCCGATGAACCTTGGAGATCACTTTCAACCTCGGCCAAATCTCCTTAGACCTCGTCAGGGTGATACCCGTAGAAAGACGTGGTCACTATCCTTGAACTCCATAGGTCTCTATCTAATGTTGGCATATGACTTCTGCCTTCTCTGTGTAGTCTCCATCTACTCCTGGATGATATTCACCTTTTTCGTGGTAGCCCGTACCATCTCTGGTCCCATAAGTGCTGACTCCCCTGGTTCATTTGAGCACAAAGGTGATCTGCAAGGTCGCCCGTACAACACCTTGAATGGTGTCATCCAAAATTTGGAGAGATAGATGTTGTTGTATTCAATCTCAACAAAAGGTAAGTGATCCTCCAATCTTTGACAAAAGTCAAGGCCACAAGAATGCAACTTTTCCTCGAGGGTCTGAATGGTTCGCTCAGTCTGACAATCCATCTAAGATGGAAGGCATTTGTCAATTGAATTTGCGTCCCAAAATCCTCCTACTACCCCTTCCATAGTCGAGACGTAAATCATGCATCACAATCAGAGACAATCGTCTAAGTTACTCCATGTATCCACACAATATTTTTCACATAGAGGCATCCCATGCTCTCTACTGAACCCTTATCTCTGATCAGTAGGATGTGGGATGACTTGGTGAGTCGGTCAATGATCACCCATATAGAGTCATGTCCCCTCGATGTATGTGGATGTTGGGTCACGATTTCCATGGATATCCCATACCACTTCCACTATGAGACCACTAAAGTCTGAACCAAGAATGCCCTTACTTGATGCTACACCACCACTTGCTGACTAGTGAGGCATCGAGAAACAAACTCTGCAAGTGCTTTCTTCATTCTCGGCCAACAGTGCTGTCATCAGAGATCCTGGTACATTCATGCCACTCTTGGAGTTAATGCTATAGGTTAATTGTGGAACTCCCTCAATAATTCCTCCAAAAGTGACTCTGGTACCATGGTACATCTTCTGAAGAGGACAATGTGCTCCCAACCTTTATAAAATCCATCAGGTGCATGTCATGTGGATATCTAAGCATGTCATGTCTTGCAGTAAGCATTCCCATGTTGTGCCTACCCGATTCACTGAATATGTGATGGTGTGACTGTATGAGACAGTATAAATGATACTCTATCTCTATCCACAATGGATATCTGCAAAGAGGACCGTTGCTCCGTCACCTTTCCAAGCAACTGTATACTAGATCTCCTGCGAAGTGCATCTGTAACAACGTTCCCCTTCCCTGGAGTGTTGACTATCTCAAATTCATAGTCCTGTAGGAACTCAATCCTATGTCTCTGTCTCAGGTTCAGTTCCTTCTAAGAGAAGATATTCATGAGAATCTTCTGGTCAGAGTACACGGTAAAATGCTCTCCCATCAGATTGTGTCACCACATCTTCAAGGAGAAGACCACTGCTGCTAACTCCTGTTCATGGGTAGCATAGTTCTGCTCATATTGTCTTATCCATCGAGAACCATAAGATATCACTGCCTTCTCATGCATCAGGACACATCCGATTCTAATCCGTGATGTGTTGCAGTAGACTATATACACTAGTCCCTTCTCTAGAAGCCTCGTGATGGGGGAACTAGTCAGCCACTGCCTCTGCTCCTGAAAACTCTACGGGTATTTCTCCGACCAAATGAAGGGTTGCCCCTTCTTTGTCAAGGCTGATTAAGGTGCTGCAATTCTGGAGAAATATGGTACAAATAACTGGTAGTATTCATCCAATCCTAGGACACTCCATACCTCTATCACACTCTAGGGTTGCTCCCAAGATAGTACCGCCTCAATTATTGCTGGATCTACTACAACTCCAGCCTCCAATTTGACATTTCCCAAGAAATTGACCCTCTCGGATCCAAAACTGGACCATCGAGAGTTTACCATTATGCTGGTGCTCTTAGAGTGTGTCCAGTAATACATGAAAATGATAGGCAAGCTCCTCCTTAGTAGCTGAGTATATTAGAATTTCTTAGATGAAGACCACTACAAAGAGATAAAGGTGCGACAAAAAACCTTGTTCCTGAGTCCCATGGGAAATGCTGGAGAATTGGTTATGCCGAATGGGATAACAAAGAACTCATATTGGTCGTACCAAAATACGAAAGCCACCTTCTTCACATCCTCATCTCGAAATCTAAGTTGTTGATAGCCTGATCTGTGGTCTATCTCTGAGAACCATGATGCTCCCTTCAGCTGATCAAAGTGGTCATCAATATTCATGAGTGGGTATATGTTCTTCACGATCACCAGGTTCAGGCACTGGTAGTCGAAATAATGCCTCAAGCTCTGATCCTCCTTATTGGATAACCGAATCGGGGCTTCCTAAGGTGAAACACTGGACTAGATGAACCACTTCCCCTATAAGTCCTCTAGCTGTACCCGTAGCTTGTGAAGCTCCGTGGGAGATATCTGATACGCTGGTGTAGAAATCGGTGTCATCCCTGGGTAAAAGTTAATGTAAAATTACACCTCCCTGTGAGGAGGTAGATGAGGGACATCATCAGGTAAAACATCCTTTTACTGTTCTACCACTATAGGATAGCTCAAACTCTCCACATCAACTGTTCTGAGGGTAAGGCTAGCCAACTGATGAGTAATCAGATACACCCTACTTCGGGTAAGTCCATCCTGCACTGTGAAGGATCCCTTCTCACCGATAAATTTAACCATAGTCCCATCAGTGTAGACACACCACACTTTGCGCCCTGAGCATGGACTATAAATAACTAGTCCATTCCCAATATGTCATCGTAAGGCCTCGACACCGCTAATAGGAGATCCCAGCCAAATATATCGCCTTCTAGAGTAAGATCGCACCACCGGAACTGGTTCATAATCCTGGAATGCTCTCCCGTAGGAGTCTCTAGCCATAAGGGTTGAGCCAACAGCTCTATCGGGATCTCAGAGTTCGGATCGAGGGTAGTGTCAATGAAAGAAAGAATGTCACCTATGTCTATAAGTACTACATCTATGTTGGAGTAGACATAGATCATACCTAGAATAATCTCTGGAGAGCCATGATTGTATGCCTCAGCTACCTAGAGCTGAGCTCTTCCCTATGCACCTTCTCCCTACGGTCGGGGTGGTCCTCCTGGTGGTGGTGGTAGTAACATATCAAATCATCACCGACCACCAGCTGCACGACCAGATCCTCTACCTCATCTTCCTACATCTTGCTGACCTCCTTGGTCGAACCTCAGTCTCTGCATGGGATGTACTTCGACCATCTACTGATCATCTGAATGGTGGGTAAGATAGTAAAAAGCCATGTGACCATGCCCACTGCAAACGTAACGATGCTAGTTCCTGGCATGACTAGCTCTGCTTTGGGTGCCCCGCACAACCGATACTGAGTCATGCGGTCATCCACCTGTAGGTATGGTACTATTGGACCTCTATAACGTCTATCGGATTACAGCTGTAGAAGAATCCACTTCGTCATGACTAATAGTGGGTCTCACTACTGGTGACTACTCAGTGAGAAAACTCTACACTAAGAGGGATCTCTCTAACACCCATGCCAGCATCGGGAAGCTGAGTTAGGTCATCAATGCTCTAATCTCTTGCTTGGGTACCTGCTCAATGGTACAGGCAATGAAGAATGGGTCCCGCACCATATCGGTGGAGTAACATGAGAGGTCTCTGAACCTCACAGTGTACTGATCCACAGTCATGTTTCCCTACTACTGATGATGTAACTCCTGAATGTGCACTACACGAAGAGACACTGAAAAAAACTATGCACGAAACAGGCTCTAGAAGTCTTCCCAGAGAAGCATCACCTCGTCGTGAACTTGGATCATCTTGCTCCACCATCTTCCCGCTGCTGTATGTAGAAGTCATGAAGTAAAGATCTCCATGAGGTCAGCTAGTGTCCCTACCAATTGGAAAACTCTCATCACGACATCCATCCAATCCTCATCCACCTGTGGGTCCATGTATCCCCTGAACCGTGGTGGCCTCTAGCGTTGGAACTCGTTCAACGCACTCATGTAGCATGCATCATCTGCTACTGGGACTAATATAATTAGTGGCCCAATGGGGAGTGGTACCGTAGGTGCATCCACTGGTGCCACTACTAGAAAATTGGCTTCTATCGAGGTCTCGTCGCTCGGTGGGCTATCAGTGCATACAACTCTGGGAAACATGGGTGGCTGTCTGCGTGGAGCCATATTGAAAAGAAACATGTTCACCATGGTTATTAAGTATTACCTGGTCTGCTGACCTGGTGATATGACTCAAAGTGTTCATAATGAATACTCTTGAAAACACACATGCAAGAAGTTTTTTAATGCAAGGATTCTGAAATCAAAAGTCTGGGTCCTACTATATGGATGCATCGACCACCGCACCAACACTGGATTCCCTAAACTGATAACCACACTCAATACACTTAAACCTATCTCGTTAAAAAGAAAGATCAGAGTCCTAAGTTTAATGGTATAACCAACTCCTCTAGTAGCAATTTGTCACGGCCAGACCCCCGGGGCTGTGCCGCGACTATCCTCAAGCCTACCGTCCATAGTCCAGAGGCTGGTGGCCAGCCCCAAATGTGTATTTCCTCAAACTGGGAAGGAATTTCCATTATAACCTATAAGCACACGCAACCAAGAACACAACAAGATAAGGACACAAGTAAACATTAGAACCAAAAGAGTATTGAAAGTATAAGGGGCTAATATAAAATCCCAATAGTAAAGTTACAAGTACAACTGAAACACAATAGAACTGAAGGAAGAGAAAATACAACTACTGGATCACACTTTGGGATTCCTACCTGAAGGGTAGGTAAAGACTGCCTCTACAACACTCCACGCCCGTCCGTCTCCTCCATGTACCGACATGCCAAATGGTCCACCTCTGGGTACCGTCTAGTCCTGGTACTCTCAGCCTCCGTGAACATTGTCTGTCATCTGCATCCAATACAACAAGGTGCTGGCATAGCCCGTGCAAGGATGAGTATAACGATACAGATTAGGGACACTGAGTCCTTGTAGGTATCACAACATCCATCAAGGATAAACCCAAAGTATGAAATCCATAGACAACCTTACATAGGTATATGCCCATACATATACCAATGTTATCAAGTAAACCATCTCAACCAAAAGGAAAACACAGAGGAACTGACTGAGCTCATACCAGGATTTATTCTATTGTAGATTCAAGTAACATTCTGAACCCTCGACTACTGGAGAACTCCTCATCTATCGAGTATTGTTTGCAGGCCACATCACATAGAGGAACTTCCTACTATCCTTGGACTGGTGAGGTACTCCTCTTTTCTAGTACCATGGTTCGACCACGCCACACAAAGGCATTCCCCACTGTGGGGTTTTAGCATCACATAGAGGCTCTCCCCCTCATAGCCTGTTAAGGTACTTCTCCTGTCGTGTACCGTGGGTCTGCTGTGTCACTAAGGTACTCCCCACTGTGGGTCTGCCACATCACCAAGGTGCTCCCTACTGGGCCAGTCGAGTCACTCCAAGTCAAAATGGTCATCAGTCGTCAAGTCTTAGCCAACTACTATGTTCCCGCACAATGCTCACTTGTCTCCAAGAGGATCTAATCCACAAGCAACAAGTAGATACTCCAAATGTCACAAAGTCCCACAAATAATTATCTCAAAGATCCACCACGTCATAGAGATCTCAACATAATAGACAACACATCAATCAGATGCTCGGTCTTGGAGTTATTATATTTTTTGTCCTGGGGACCGGTTGGATTCGTACGCGATCCAACCTAATCATTCTCCATCTCAATCCAAAACTTTGTGGAATATACTCAAATGGGCTATCTCCCTCCATGATTCCCAACGTCGTTGACGGTTCGTCAAATGAACGTCTGGTGCCAAAGATATGACCAAAATAATGTAAAAGGGTTCGGAGTGGGCCTGGGTTCGGTCTAACATGGTCGACCGTCCCTGCCCGTTCCGCCATAGGCCGACC
The DNA here is from genome assembly GCA_963277665.1 of Viscum album. Taxonomy (NCBI): domain Eukaryota; kingdom Viridiplantae; phylum Streptophyta; class Magnoliopsida; order Santalales; family Viscaceae; genus Viscum; species Viscum album. The sequence continues at coordinate 1,573,423,615 of OY728126.1, forward strand.
CGGCATGGGTAGACCCTAACCGTAGTGAAACCCAGCCTATGGGGTCAGTCCCACCCGCTGGGACGAGCATGACAGGCCGCGAGGGACTGCGGAGGGTCGCGGCGGGCCGTGGGGGCATGAGGCTACGGTGTGGCACGGTCGGGGAAGCTCGGATGGTTGGCGGGCAGCGCGAGCTGGGAGGCCCGAAGGGCCGCTGACAGCGCGAGTCGTGGCAGCTCAGAGGGCCCCGGGCGGCCCGAGATGGGGCGGCGTGGAGGGCCGCAGGCGGTGCGAGCCGGGGCGGCTCGGAGAGCAGTGGGCGGCGCGAGCGGCGTGTGCCGGGGCGGCTCGGAGGGCTATGGAACGTGCGAGACGGTGTGGATTGGAGGGCTGTGGGAGATGAGAGTCGGGGCGGCTCGAAGGGCTGAGGGTGGTGTGAGCCCGGGCGTCTCAGTGGGCCGTGGGTGGAGCGAGCCAAGGCGGCCCGACGGTGCCGATGGTCGTAGGCGGCGCAAGCCGGGGAGGCTCGGAGGTCCGCGGGTGGCGTGAGCCCAAGCGGCTTAGAGGGTCATTGGGCGAGGCGAGCCGGGTTGGCTCAGAGGGCCACGATAAGGGTTGTTTAGCTGGGGAGAATGGCGGGTTCGTCCGGGAGACCGGAGTGCTGTGGGGCGGCTCCACCGGTGCGCTGAGCCGGGGCGCATGGATGGGGCAACTTGGAGGGTCGGCGGGTGGTGTGAGCCGGGGCGGCTCAGAGGGAGGAACACCACAGGTGGCTCGACAGTGGCCCAGAGCCATGGAGCACGGCTGGTTCTCTCAGGAGACCGGAACACCATGGGGGCAGCTTGGGGCGCGGAGGCCGCGGGTGGCATCATCGTTGCCTTTGTCTCCTTCTTCTCCATCTTTAATTTCGAAGAGTACACCAAATAAGAATGATGGAGGGGTCGGGCCATGTTTTTATGGCACACACCCTTCGCATTTAGAGTGATAGAAGCATTTCACAAATAACGAAGCATGAAAGTGTATGGAAGATATTTTAAAACATCATTTCCCACAACCCACATCAATCTCTATTCCCAAACCCGCAAAATAATTAGAAGTGGATAACATGGAAAGCGATAATAAAATAGAAAAAAAACCCTACCTCGTTTACTTGATTTCGTTGGTGCAAGAAGGTATTACCGTCATTGATTCATCGTAGATGAGGACGTCCCGCGTCAGATGAAGTCCCGAGGAAGAAGGTTAAAGGAGGTCAATGTTCTTTGTTGGAAGAGTGTTCTTCATTTAAGATCTTTATCCCAAGTTCCACCTCTCCCAAAATCCACCAAAATGAATTCGTAGCCCTAAATAATAGATTATGAGTTTTATTATGTTTGTTGGCATAAATTCAAATAGTTTACTAAACTAATTGTTATGTTTTATAAATTAATTAAAGGGAAGGGTTAGCATGATTAAATAATGAGGGTTTTCACAATTAATATAGGAGGAGTTAAAGAGTCTCTCTCGCATTTATTGTGGGAGTTAAGAGGTTTTGGGCTCAAGTGTTTCCCACCACCATAAACTCTCATGGGGGGTTAGGTTCTGGTGGTCACCACCACCATAACCTCTCATGGGAGGTTATGGTCTTGTGGTCACCACACCATAAATTCCACTAGGAGGTTTTGAAATATAAAATAAAATAAAAGATGTGTTTATTTCATTTTATTATTTCCATCAAAAAACCCAAAAATTATCTTTAACCGTCGACCAACTTCCATCGAGCTGAAAGTCTTCTTATATGAATATCAGCACTGCGAGTTCAACGGTGCCCTCAGATTTAAATTTTCGATAATTGGTACAAATGTAAGAAAAACCATCTCCCAAATTTACATAACGTACCTGAAAAAATGTTCCTAAATTCATTCCGAGCACTCCGGGCCTCTGAATCATGCGCCGTCAATATTCGTGGACTCGTAAAATTCCTATTTAATTAATAAAATTACATGGATCTTCTGGGTCAAAAAAATAATAAAATGAAATTCTATTCATTATTATATAAAAAAATGTGCATAACCATAGTACTAGTGTCTTGTTATATTACCCCTTAAAACACCTACATTAGATTGAAGGGTGAGTTGTATGATGGTGAAATACTCTTGGGGTGGCTCAGATAACATCGCTCAGGTGTTAATCCCTATCAACTTCCCCTTATCCTGTAGGCAGTTTCACTCAATCTTAACGTGTTCTATCTCACCTAGATCTTGGTCAAGAGTGAAGCCCAAGGACGCCACCTCTTTCCCGAGATCTGAAAAAGGGGCTTCATACAGGGAAAGTCTATTGGATGAGGCCATCTCTTCCTTTGTCTGAGTAAATTGGATTAGTTAATGCACATATTTATACTAATCATGTGATAATTATTCAACGGCTACAATTGCAACAGTCACATTTCTTAATGTTATTTTAAAATCCAAAAACATAAAACAAAAGAAGTGAAAATATTGTATAACTATTTCACATATTAAGACATTTAATTTGATCAAGTGATATTTTCATTAACACAAGTTTGGGTCATTACATTTCTGATATTGATGAATGGAAAAAGACTTAAAAACAATCTGGGGGAAAATATTCTTCGATATTAAAAAAAAATCTCTTGAAACACATCTTCATTGAAAATAACTATTAAAAACATAAATTTTAAAAACTAACATTTTAATCATGAAAAATATGATTTGAAGGATATGCAGGTGGTTAATTCCTTACTTTTCATACGATGATAAAATAACAATCTTTTTTTATGGTAAAAGGGAATGAAATGAGGCATGATCCTTAAAAAAGATCACATTGAAAACAAATTAATTTAGAAAAGGCTAAAAATTTCTATAATAATTCATTTGGTAAAAGATAATAAAAATTTTATTTTTTTGAAAATTTCGTTTTAGAACAAAGCAGTTTCTCTAACCAAAGGGAAACATGAAGTTGGGTTTTCATATAAACATGTTAAAAAAAATTTTATGAAACAAATATTGGTAAAATTGTACTGTTACATGAGAATGGTCATGAATATCCTAATGAAAATAAAATTAAAGGGTTTATTATAAAGTGATCAAATAATTTCCACTTATGGAAATTCAATTTGAAACAATACTAAATAAAGTATGATTGTGAAGTAAATCATTGAAAATACCACAACAATGTAGTGAGAACTAATAAATGAATATATTACTAATTTAATTAGTAAATAGCCATAAAATTTTTAAATAATAAATGAGACAATAAAATTTTTTTACCCACATTATCATAGAATATTGTTGACAATGAGAATATAATAGACCCTTATGAAAAAGAATCAGGTTATGAAATTATATTATACTAGGTAACTCTTTAGTAAAATAGCCATTGATGAAGTAATTACATTTAAAACTCACAATATCATAAAAAATAAATAAATTATAATATTATATGGAAAATTGGTATTAAAAACACCATATATATGAAATTTGGTGCACACTAAAAAAATGTCTCAAATAATGGAAGTTTAGGTGAAGTACCTTATTACTTTGTAACTACTGAATTGGTTGAACCAATGTAAAAAATTAAAAAATAAAACAATTAAAAACCATTAAGATTAAAAAATTAATTATATATGATATCAAAATATGCATAATGTACACCACATAAAAGAAGAATGCGGTTATAATTCAATATGCCTCATCGAAATAAAATTGAGACAAGAATCCCTTAACATGCATTTTCTTTTTTGGTGAAGATCCTTTAAATTCAATTATAAGGGTTTTAAAAAATTACAATAAAATATATCAAAATTGTACATTAATTATTAATATCAAATATTACCTTATTAAAATATTTTTTACTTGTATTTCAACATTCATTATTTATTTACAATATTTTGTGTGCGATGATTATAGTTTTTTGGAGTATGTTTTGACATTTTACTCATTTTAACTAGTAAATGGATAATGATTTCATCATATCAAGAATTTAAACGATGATTTAATTATCATATATATTCATTATATAGGAATTTAATATAATACCTAATATATGGTGATAATAAATGAAATGCACCACACATGGAGATAGTTGGCGGTATATATGCTTGAACGCAACATCCATTTCATTGACGAATTAAATGAATGTTAATAAATATTATATATATTTATATTATAATATCATTTTTATATTTATTTAATATATGTATCATATTTTTAATAAAACCATGCTTCATATGTTCCATGTATACTATAAACGAATAACATTGCTTTGAGGGGGTGGTAGTCTACACTTCCACAAAGGATTTTATTGTATTTACACAAAATAGTAAGCATAAGTTTTGTTACATATATGAATTAAAATATAATAATGACATTATTAATAAAAAATATATCGTATATTAATACTGTGCTCATAATAATTCTGAACCATGAGAGGTGCTAATTGAAAAAAATGATCGACATCATTTTGTGAGGTGGTAGTAAGTTGTACACAGAAACGGTAACTTTTATCCCATTAGATGGATATGTGTGTTAGATTTGGTGTAAAACATATAAAAAAGAATATAAATATATTGGGGATACTTATTTTTTTATAAATTTCTGGAATAAAAAGATTTTAGTGTTGGAGAATGAAAATAAATAAAAATAGTTTGAGGAATGACGTTACCCCTTATTTGGGTAACTACTTTTGGATTTCACCAAAGGGTTTCCTTGGATGGATTCCTTCAAAATGGGTGGATTATACAATAAAGGGAATTATTTTTAGTATCTATTTTGGAGTATATTGTTCTATCCAATGTGTCTAGATATGTGTGAATATGTGCTAGGGTTGAGTACCATTTTATTGTCGTGGTTGAGTGGAATTCTTAAATATTTTGGGAAAGGGAATTCCACCTTTGATTTTACAATGATAAGTGGATGAAATAATGAATTAAATTAGAAAAATGAAGGAAAAGTTATCAATATTTACCTCAAATTCCATTTGGACATGTTTCTTAGAAATTTTCCCAAGCTTTATAATGGTTTGGTCCCTTGTCACGTTAGTTTTTCTATTAATCACTATAAATAATTTTTAATTATGTTCCCAATATTTTTTTTCAAAAAATAATTTTAAAATAATAGATAATATAAATAATAATGATTAAAAATATAAAATATATTACTCAAAACTCTAATCATAGATGTGGAAAAAATTATTTTAAATTTAATCCCACAAACGGGACAACAGTATGAGTCTTTAATATAAAAATGGTGAAATGATTGAGATTTTTTTATATCTAATTTCAGTGATAAATTTTTTAAAATGAACATAAATGGATTTAAAAATGTATATTTCATATAATATGACATTTAAATACAATTTAAAATATATTTTCACCATATGAATAAATTAGATGAAAAAGAATAATCAAATTAAAATTTAGTATTTTATATTATTCATAAAAAAATTAAACTTCATTAAAAATTTAAAAAATTGTCCCTAACTATATTTTTATGATAATATTTAAAAAACTAATATAATATTGGAATATAAAATTATTAATTCTTTCAAAATACTAATTTAAAATAGATGCACCATTAAATTGTGGTACAAGTTCCTTTAGAAAAATATTGATTTTTATGGGAAATATTGAGTTTGTTCATATTTTATGTCTATAAAATCTATTGGATGAAAATAAAAATAGGTGAATATTCAGTAAATATTTCATTAATATCATTCAGTAATTTATATTAATTTTATTTTTTATAATAAACAACATTGTGGGTATAAAAATAGTTTTTTATGAGAACATTCCCTTAATATTGAATTGGTTTGTATTTTAATTTTTAATTAATTTTGTACAAATGAATTCAACCATAGATTTTCTAATGTTAGTTAATAATATTCATAGAAACTAATTTAATGGCTTGGTAATATCGTATTATATTAAATAAGAACATTTTAAAAATATATTATTCTTCAGTAATACTTCGTCTTATCTGCAATAAGAAGCTTTTGAATAATGTATTTATGGTGTCTAACTGAAGATAATCAACATTGTATGAATTTCAAGATACAAATTGAATTTATTTGAAATATAAATTATATTTTAAAATCTTGGGATATTATATTCCCTTACATGAATGGTGTCGCGTGTCATACATACTATTAAATAAAACATTCATATTTTAGAATTACAGGGCATTACATATTCTCAGTAATGGTTAATAAAATAGAAAACAAAAAACAATCACAACTGAGAATAATATAAAAATATGGGTATAAACAACATATATAAAAAAAAATTCATGGGATATTATAGAAAAAATATTGTAATATGGAATATACTAATATAAAAATTATGGAATATATTTAGAAAATACAGATAACTAAAATTTAACATATCTTCAAAATAAATGAATCATTTAAATCAAGAATAAAATTAAAAACAATTTAGATATATGATACATAAATATTAATTGGATAACCTTATGAGGAAACTCATTATTCTTATGCCTATGTAAACCTACTCAATATGTATACAAAATAAAATGTGAGAAAACTCATTTTGAACATTCCAAAGTGTACTAACCTATTATGTTTATTCCTTAGTATCTAATGACATACTATATACCATGTGTGAATTAATATGCCTACTCATTGTTCACAATATTGAATTTTGATTTTATACTCACAAATAATTTTTTGGGTGATTAACCCTAGGTTTATTTGTTCTAAAATTACATCCACTGTCATGAATCCAAAGTAGGATGTTAATCCTAGATGAACCAAAAAATATATATTTTGAAAAGACATGAAGATGTTCTCCTATCCATTAAATTACCTTTAGACTAAAAAATAGTTGTTTTAGTATAATTTCAATTATCATAATCTATAAAATATTGAAAATTTCCCCAAAATACATAATGTTTTATCAATAACTATTGAATTATTATCAACCTTATCTTATCAATCCCTGAATTTTCCTCAACCAATATCTGAACTAGTAATCTTATATAAAATTTTCACTTATACTCACAATGAATCCCCTCCAATGTGACAATATCTTTTTTATGTGTTAAATAAAATATTCAATTAAAATATATTACATTATAAAAAATAACTAACAAACTCTTATGTTTTTCATAAAATGAATATTATTCCCACAATGTAAGAAACTTCTCAATATATGATAATTAACGAATATTTATCTTAGATTATTAAAACATGATTTATTTTTATACACACCAATCATATAACTTTTAATTATAACTTTGGGAAATGGAAACATAACGACGGTTTGAGCACACATGCTTAGTGAGGGTCAACATAAGAGATAGAAATCAAAGATTATTAGTGAGAATAATAATATAATATTTGTATATTAGAAAAATATAACATGTTAACATATAACAAATACAAGATTAATAATCATTGAAAAAGGAATGGATTAATATGAAGTTAAATAATATTTTAGTAATAAAACATAAACATAAGATGTATCACAGTATGAAAATAAAGGAAACATGGAATGTAGTTACAAAATTGAGAAAAACATAGAGATATTTCAAAATAATAAAAATAGGAAAACCTTCTATGGAATCTCATTATCCCTATGCTTATTTAATTTAACTCATTTTATTGACATGTGGAAAAGTGAGAAAACTCATTATGAACATCCATAAATGAAAAAATGCATTATGTATATAACATCATATCTGATTAAATATCATCATAAAAAAATAAATTTAAATAAATATAGGGACCCCCATCGTCATTAAAATATATTTATGCCAGATAATATCAATCATCATCATATATTTAGTTAGTCATGGTAAATATGAGGGTCATAATATTTTTAAATAAACCACCAAACATTATCATAATAAGTCATGAAATATAAAAATTCCTATTTTATAAAAGGATTCATATGTTAATAATATATATATGGATATAAATACATCACTTTATGAGAGGTATACCTTAAATAGAAATTGGAATTTAAAAAAATTAAACCATTTTAATAAATATTAAAAGAGATTTCTCAAAAAAATTATAATATAAGTAGAAGAATATTGAAAACCTTATTAAAACAAGTTCTAAATAAATGATTCTTAGAATGACTCCCTTATCATGAAAAAAAGTATACAATGTTAAATAATTAAAATAAATTCTATTATTATTCTTTATACTCCTTTTTAATAAAAAACCCACATCCATGAAATTTGGAATGACATCTATTTCATAAAATATTTAAAGGGAAATATGAATAATATAAATGAAAAAAATAGTTCAATTATATGATGAAATTAATTTTTATATGAAAATATTATACATTTATGAACACATCCATCAGTATGTATAAGAGTTATTCATACCGTTGTTATTATTTTTATTTAGAAATAATTTTTTCAAACGGTTGTTATTGATAATGATATGTAATTTACCGAGAGACCATGGGGATATAACACATAAAATAGTATAATGAAAATATAAAATAAATCATAAAATTTTTAACTAATTGTGAACAACCTAATGAATCAAAATTTGTGACGATAAACCCATTAAGATATTCCAGATTTACATCTCACAAGCACATAACATCCCAAATAATCGAATTAAATTTATTAGATACATGCATTGTAACATTTATTATCTATATTTAATTTTATATGTACTACATATTATCACATTTTATTTGTTTATTATATATATTATTTTCTATTGATGGATATATAATGTGGTTAAGTCAATTTATAAGTTACGGTATTGGATTGTTGGTTATATGTAAATATGTTTTAGAATAACATATAAATTTACATATTTTTAGGGTTTTGTGTACTATATTATTCTATTAGAAAATTATTTATATAATTTTATAGGTTTTTTAAAATGGACTCATATTTGGAAAGGTACTATGATATGTTCATTTTTGGTTGTTAAGATTACAATAATACATTATTTTTAAATTCACTTACAAAAATTCCAATATCATCTCTAACTAAGATTAATAGTGTTATAAATATCTTTTTTTATGTAAAATATATTTATTTATCATCTAATTGAGTTGGTGATTATATGATAAGCTATATTCTTCATGGATGTAGTATGTTGGATTTAAGAATTATCGTTATTCATATATTTATCTAATTTGATGGGAGGAAGAAATAATTTGTGTTACCTTAATGTATTAATAAAAAATTGAAATAATTATAAAGTTTTGAATAAATTACTCTATTTAGGGATTATTTTAAATATAATTACTAATAATAAAATGATACAAACTATACTATCATGTTGTGACTTTAAAAATTTCCAAAAAAAGATACTCTGAAAAATTTTAATAGGATAACTTCTGGTGAAACCATGATATCTGTAATGGAAGGGACATATATGAAGGTTAATTTTTGGGAATATCATGTAATTTATGAAGGGTTTGTGTTTCATTTCATAGGTGGAAATTATCCCCTTTTATAATTATAGAAATTTCCACTTTTGTGAACACCCATTATTTTTCTACAATGAAATGAAACTACTAAATTAAAAATTGTATGAAAAGTGATAAATAATGTAGTTTGGGATGATATATGGTCTAATAATATCCCACATCCCATTTTTCAAAAATGTATAATTATATTTTAAGCCTTTTTCTACACAATTTTTATACATTACACCATTCATTTCGACTATACTATCTAGTCTATACCCTAGTAGTTTATATTTAATTTATAATATAAGATAACCCTTATTAACATATTTTAATATTATAAACCAAAATTTAGAATTTATATATTCTAATTAAAATTTCTATTAAGATATTATTTATATTTAAAATTAAATACTTCATATAAAAAATATATTTTTTAGAAAAAATATTGTACTTACTCTTAAGTGTTATTTATATTATTTAGGGATTATATATTGATTGAGTTGTACTATATTTGTAAATATTTTAATTTTTTGAAATAATTCTGGAAAATTTAATATATATATATATATATATAAGAAAATTTGAATTTATTAAGAAATAATTACGCAACATAAATAAATTATTCTTCGAAAATTCCTCTTTCACCATTATCATGGTCATTAAAATTAATCTTATTAATCATAACATTATTAAAAATATTAAATTTTTACATAATATGAACATGTATATCTAAAATATCAATTCAATTATTTATATTTATTTTTTAATAAGAATGGAAGAAAATATTTATTAATTGTGAATAAAATTTTATTATAGAGAAAAATGTGACTTTAGGTTCCAAAATGTTGAGAATGAGTGCAGTAAATTGATGTAATTATTTTACAAAGATTAATTTGAATTTATTAATATCTATTTTATCATAAAAATGGGATCAATTATAATTATGTCATAAATTTTATGGTATTAGAATAATCATAACTTTTTTCACTATTCCTCTAAATATAAATTATTTTAGAAAAATGTAAAAAATCATTAAAAGATGATGTTGACATGTGCGGTAAAATATGAAATTAAATTTTTAAAATTAAAATTCATTAAAATATTAATTTAACATTTAAATTAAAATAAAATATGTAATGAAAACAGCATTTACATTAAAATGATCATTTTCCAACATCACGTGTCTTCAATATTACATCATATAATTTTATAGATAATTTAATGTTTATATATTTGTGTATAAATATAAATTATACTTATTATAATATTATTTTAAATATAATAAAATAAATTTATTATGGATGAATAAACATAATTGTAAAAAATATATTCAAAATTAATCCCAATTAAATTGTTAATCTGTGGTAAATAATAATCTTGATTTCTTTTAGTGGATTAATATAATATTATACACTAATGATTATATTCTTCCTGTAATTTTTATGTTTACTATTTTTTATTATGGTCTTTCCTTAGCTCATTTATGCGACTAACACAATATATTGAATATAATATCTATTTAAAAAGTCTAAAATCTTATGTCATTTAATTAAACCCCCGAAATTAATTTCTCCATCACTAATTTTATTATTAATCACAAATTATAGTAATTGATAGTATTCTTATAATATTCATCATTCGATATATAACAACTAATGTGGTGTCAACCATACCTTCTAAAGATACATCAATTAAGTTATCATTACTCAAACAACAATAATCATTAATACGGTCATGTACCATAGTCGGTATGTAACATAATAATTTATTCTCCATAACAAAACCTTCCCGAAAGCATTCGAATCTTCCATATATTAAACAATAGTGAAATCAACTATTCTTATACAAGTTCCCAATAATTTTAGTTATAAAATGTTTAAAAAACTAGTAAATAAATTCTCATAGTGGTGAATATAAATATTATAATTCCAAAAATAAATAATATTCACTAAACTCATATTGGATAAATGTTTCAGTTAATAAATAATCAATTAACGGGAAATCATTAATATTTATCTAACATTCTCAAAATCAATCAACCCTTTCATAACTCATCATCATCTATATATTAAACCCTTGTGATATCAATACGTCAATCATTTATTCTTTATTAGTTATCCCCTAAAATATGACCTTATCATAAAATAATATTTTTATCTTATTTATACCATTTGATATATTTATTCACATTATTTTTACTACGCTTATTCATATCGTATCACTAGTATATTCAATGTTACATAAACTAAACTTATGTGTCATGTATAAATTGTATATTATAAAAAACATTAACATATCATCCCTTATATTATCCTAAGCTAACATCATTACCTCTAAAGATACAAAAACATTTCCCTCATTCAAATAATAATTCCCCAGAAACATGACCACTTCAAATACATGAATTGAAGAGATATTTTTATATTTATAAATTTAATGATAATTAATAAATATAGTTCTATTTTTACAACACAATTAATTATAATTTCATTCCATTTAAATAAATTAAATCTCTTTTATTTCTTGGGATTTACACTACATCGGGTTTATGTGAAACTTGTTACTTTATTAAAATATAATTTAAACACGTGCATTATAACCTAGTCGTTAAATTTTATTATATTAATATTACTATATAACTTTTTAAAATATATATTTTACACATTTCTATTATTTAAATATGGATTAGAAGTAAAAAAAAATTAAATGTAAAATAAATGATTTATGAATAACAATTTTTCAATTAAAACGGTTTTGTCTCTTATTCTATACTTATGATAAATTTCATTTTTAACACTATTAAAATTTATGTGATTATATTAAATAATTTTTGAAAATAATAATATAAAATATATCATGAGGTTATGTTTTTTGATATTTTTAAAAAGATTCATTTTTTAATGAATAATAAAAAATACTATTTTTTATTTTAAAACTACCATTTGATTTAATTTATTTATAGTGATAAATTATATTTAAATTTTTTACATTATTATTTTTTCAATTATATTATAATAAATACAATTTATGTTATTTAATAAAATTTTACATTGACCTTTGATATTCAATCCTTCTATATTTATAATAATTTTCTTCTTAGAAACCTGGGTTTTTATCATGTCTCTATGTTTGGTCTTAAATTTATTTTCTACACTTATGAGAATTAAATTTACTAAAATGAATTAAAAAATTTAAATTAGAATTATTTATTTTATCAATAAATTACATCATAAATTTTTTCCATTATTAAAAGTGATAACATAAAAAATCATTTAGTACAGTCAAGGTAAAAAAAGAGTTTTCTGGATGTTAAAAAATAATAAGGGTTTAAATGAATTGAAAAATATTAAAATATATATTGAATTGAAATATTTCAATAATATAATGTATAATTATGTATAATAATTTTTTTGGATCATTCTAGATTGTGAAAAACGTGGTTATATATTTTTCTTTTCAAAACATATATGTTTTTCACTAACATAACTTATATAAATCCACCTACTCTCATCTCTTCCAAAAAACATGGAACCATTTTCATTTAGTCAAGAACTAAACAAATAATTTTTAAAAATACTTCCAAACATATTAGTGGCCTTATTTTTTTCATTAATCGACTATAGGAACCCTTTAGGTATAATTATAAAGTAGTGGTCTTATAAAAGGTAAAATTCTTTAATATACATGTTTGTTTTATTTTTCATTAGAATCCACAAAATAATCTTCATTTATGATTAACTAATATAAAAATTATCTCACATATACTAAAATTTTATTACTATATGTAAATGATTGATATATATCTCCTCCTCTCTAAAATGGGAAACGATAACGTTATTTGGGTGTATGATGGAATAACTCCTCATGAAATGATGTGGCATGATTTCCATAAACACATATAATGGTGGGATATCATAATTAATATAAATTACATGTATTTTATTTATAAAATAATTATAAATATTGAATAATTATATCTTATATACCAACTTTTACTTCGTCTTTCATAGGGGATATGATAACGTCGCTCGTGTGCATAGTGAATTCCTGCATCGCGTAGAAATATGATTTTCTTCTCATTAAAACATCTCATGGAAGGTAATAAAGAACATTTTAAGAATCATTTGTCATATAAATGAAATATTTATTGTATTAATGAAATATTTTTTCCTTTTAAAAACATAATAAATCATTTTTCTTACTATTTCACTCATTTAAATATGATAATATCGTTCATGTATGTGTATATATCTTCCTTTACGAAGCGATGTGACACTATTTGCATCACCACACCACATAGATGATATATTTAAGTACATATAAAAAAATAATATATTATATATAATATTATTATCATTATTGAAATATAAAATATTACTTATGTATATTTCATAATGATCACTAAAAACTAGAAATGTTACTCATGCGTATATCTGGCCTACCATGTCCACAATCGTGTGAACTTCATTTATCAAAACAATCGTTCATTATTGTTCAAAAATGTATAACTTATTTATAAATATGATTAATATTTCATGATTATTATTTAATATATGTTTACATAATGACCACATAGACCAATTGTTAACCTACACATGTTATTTTTGACACAAAAGTAAAATAACATCAAAATACCCATAATAAACATTATTAACTATATAATTTTTTTAATGGTAATATGTGGAATAAAATTAATAATAATCTTGATAAATGTTATTAATAATTTTAATAATTAATATATGTTAATTATTTAGTAAGATGTACAACACACATGATGTCTCAGAGTCAAAGTACGGGACAACATTTTAATTTCCTTTCATTAAGGCATCTGGTAGTGTTATTAACCTTATTATTTATATGATTTATATACTTCCAATTTGACATAAAATATTAGTATTCCTTTTAAAATCATGGTACTTTAGTATAAACTTTAATTTTTTCTTCATTTGGGGTTTTTAATGAATTTTACCAAGTGGAAGATAATTTCATAAATCAGTTTCATTTCATTGGGTTATATTAATTATTTTCATGACTTTGATGTTATGATATTATTTTAATAATTACTTTTTATTTTATTTTGTTTTATTTAATATTATTCTTTTTGTATTTACATTCTATACACATAATATATTCGTTGATTAATTTTCATTCCAATGTTGTTATCATATAATGGATTTCATCTCAATTTCCATTTAACTGAGATATAGGTTTTATTATTCATATTAATTTGGATTATATACAACCCCTTGATATATTGAACATAATAAATATTTATTCATAAATTTTAGTTTTTAAATTTAATTTAATCCTTATTTATTGTATCATGGATTTGAATATTACCTCGACGATATAATATTCTTAAATACAGTATTGCATTGGTGTTTTATGATTATCTTGTGAAATATTAATATTTTCATGATCATTACTCAATTTGGTTTTTTTATAGGAAAATTATTAATGTTTTAAATTTATTATTCATTATATATTGATTTATTGGAAATTCATTGACTGGTGGGGCCCATAATTATATATCCCCTTATTGAATCGACAGGTCTCAGTAGCCAAATGAGTTGGTCAATCTAAAAATTTTATTTATAGTAAATTTAAACTACATTGTTAATTGTATTGACATTAGAGGTATCTTTTTCCTGAAAAAATTATGACAAAAAATTAATAATTTCATACATTAAGAAATAAATTATTATTATCCATGCCATTTTATAAATGAAATTGTCTCTAATGGAATTTCATTTTTAATTATTGACTAAATGGAATGTGTTTTCTATTATTTACCATTGCATTTTAGTAATTGTTTATCACATCACGATAGTTATGTGATATATTAAATCTAATTTGTGTTTAGTTATTCATATTTACCATTTTTTTACTCATTATTAATCTATGATATCTGTATGGTTTGTTTCCCTTACAATAATTTGAGGTTACCCTTACTTTTTTTCCTTTCTGTATGTTAAAATAATGAATTCTTCAAATTATTTTCATGGATTTTGAGAATTTTTTTAATTTATTTCATTTTATTTCCACAATATAAAATTGGTAATATGTATGTATCTATTCCTCCAAAATTACTAAACCAATATTTTCATCCAAATTTGACCCCTTTAATCATAAAAAATGTAATAAAGTTGGCACCTAATCATGATTATTTGATCCAGTGTTGTAATAGTTATTACAAAATGCAGTTTAGTTGAAACCTTGATAACATTATTATGGTAAATATGGATTGGGGGAAATTAACATTTCATTTTATTTGAGTGTATGTATCAAAGAACATCCAAATGTTTCGGTAAAGAATATATTAGTTGATCCTACAAATAAATTCATTCAACTAATGGTATATAATAATGAAAAAGACATAGATATGTTGTTTTTTAGGATTTGATATTTACTATCGGAGATTCATTGGGAATTATTATGTATATGATAACCCATTAACCAAGTTTATATGTAAATGGGTTAAGTTTATTTTTCCAAAGGAATGTGAATAATGCTTTAATGAATATAATAGGAGAATAGCCAATGCTTTGTTTTTTTTACTATACTATATACTAATGATATTTTTTTGTAATACAATGATCCATTGAATTATATATTTATATGTTTCCTAATTGAAAATTATAATTTTATTAAATATGGTTCCTCGAAATTAGAGACGCATGAGTTGATCGATCCATCCCATAACTGTATCTAGGAACCTATAATTTTTTCTTTGTTTATATGGAAATGTTGTTCCGATATATGGAAAATTTTTATTTGGTTCATATATAATTTTTCTAAAAATGTAATTATTGAATTATAATCATAACATGATCTTCCCTATACACCCTAGAAGCATAATGATGTATAGGTATTTGAGGGAACATTTTTTTGTTTGATACCATGAAGTAGGGAATTACTGATTAAGTGTCAAGATGTTTGGATAATGAATAATTTAGATTTCTGATACATCAACCTAGAATTTTCAGGAACCCTCTAACTTTTCTAGTTTGGATATTGAATGATATTAAAATGAACATTGTCAGTTGACTACCAAAGAAACCAATAATGATGAAGTAATATTTTTTATTGCTAACTGTTGAACAAAATATTAAAATTTAATCCATATAAGATATGATGAGCCTCATTATAATATCTAAGGATCTATATTAATGACTTTTTATAAATTCATGATGTACCTATTTCGACCATTTATGATAATGATCCCCATTTTACATCAAAATTCAAGAGGATTATTCAAGAGTATCATGATGCAAAGCTTCATTTGAGAACTTCCTATTATCATCAAAGTGATGGAATGTATGAAAATCCCATTCAAATGATGGATTACATGTTCAGGTCATTATCACATGACTTTCAACATATATTTTTCTAGTATTTACGCTTGGTAGAGTTTTCCTATAATAATAGTTTCCATTCACGTATTAAAATAGCATCGTATGAAAAATTATATGGAAACATATTATATACTCTGACTGGTTGGGATGAAGATATTGAATGAAATGTTTCTCACCTAGAACTTTTTTAGTAGAAAAAAGACAACGTTAAAGGATATTCTATCTCACATTAAATTAAATAAATGTAGTAAAAAGATTTTTCTCAATAATCAGAGGAATGATTCAGAATTATAAGAGGAGATCATGTATTTATGTGAGTATCTCCATGGACGGGTGTTATACATTTTAGTAAGATGGGAATTTTGATCCCTAAGAACATCAAACCCTATGAAATCCTTGAATTAATTGTTGATATTTTTTTACCATTTGTAAATTCCACAAATTAAATAAAATGTACATGATATTCTTTATATATCATTGTTACGAAAGGAATCCCCAAAACCAATGCATGTGCTCGCCTATGAAGTAATATAATTAAAAAATTATCTATCTAACTTTTAGTAACCCATCGATATTTTTGATAAAAAATTGAATGTGCTGATAAATCGAACAACTCATTTGGTAAAGGTATTTTGGAAAACAAATGAATGAAGCAACATGGGAACCAGAGGATGACATGATGAAAAACTAACCTAATATATTTAGATGGTAATTTCAAAAAAATATTGAGTATGAAATTTTTTTCAGAGGTAAAAATTTAACATCGTGATATATTACGATTTATTTCCATAAAATTGATTTAATCTTTTCGATAGCTTGTGATGGACACGACACATGGTTTAAATGAAGGAAACTGATATAGCGAAATAAAATTTAAACATAACCATTATAACCTATCAATTAAATTATAATGTATGAATATAAGTATATAAATTGTAATAATATATATTTAACCCATTTTTTTATTTATATATTAGTAAAAAATATTTATCATTTTATTGTAAACATAATGTTTTCTAAGAAATGATTTTTTTCAAAGAAAACGATTTCCTTAATTCTTGAGACCATAAGTTAATGTTAATTTTTGAAACTATTAAAATAATTATTGGATAAAATGGTCTTATGGTTTTATATCATAATTGAAAAATTATCATTATGTGAAATTTTTGGATTTTTCTAAACATATACATTTTTCTATGAATTGTGAAAAATAAGGGTTTTTATTTGAAAAATTATTTTTCATTTCAATTATTTTGTTAGATAAATTATATTTAAATTTTATTTTAAAGGTATATTAGTTAAATAATAATTTAATTAATATTATTATGGTCATTTTAAGAACTTTCATATTAAATATTGATATAAGAATATTTTATAAGTATCACTATTTTCATATCAAAAAACCATTTTCCATGTAAAATATACGGGTTTTGTTTTTTAGTTTAATTATTCCAATTATAAAAATTAAATTTGATAAAATTGATTCTAAATATAGAATAAGAATAATTTCTATTTTATAATATGGTACAATAATTTTTTTACCATAATAAATAGTTAAAGAAGTAAAAAATTAATTACAATGTTAAAGAAAAATGGGTTACCATTGGTGGAATTAAAATAAAATAGTAAGTTCTAAAATGGAATAAATATTTTGTAAAATATATTTCCTTTCAATATTATGATATTATCTTTTCATAACCTTGATAAAAAATCCACGTTGTCGACTTGTTTCTTTTTAAAAATGTGGGTACACCTTTTTCTTTTCAGAAAATAAAAGATTTCTACTCACTTATTTATAAAATGACACCCCTATCCTCACTTTGTGATACTATAAAACACTTTTGTTTAATCTATGGAAACCCCATGATACATCCCAACTAATACCCATTAATCATATCCTCCTTTTTTAAATAAATCCACTACAGGATTTCTTTCGATGTAATCCTAATGATGTTGTCCGAGAAGAAGTAAAATTACAAACTATTCGAGTTTGTTTTGTTTCCTCCTCTGTCAGCATCAAATATTATTCATTTAGGATTTCATAATAGAACTTATAAATCTAATATACTAATATGTTACAACGTTAATGGAATGATATATATCTGTCTCCCCATCCCTCAAATGGGAATTGGTAACATTACTCGTGTGTACAGAAGTCTACCTCCATGAATTTAGATGTGAAATGTTTTCTATAAACACATATCACAATTGGGTATGATGACGAATATTATATATATATATATATATATATTATTTTTACCAAAATTATACATCTAGGGCCATAATATCGTGCATTCGTTTTTTACATTGAAATCTGTAGGGTGTATAGTAACATCGATCATGAGTATAATGGACTACCACCTCGTGAAGTGATGTAGTTAACTTTTCTCCAACAGTTAACATGGAAGCTAATAAGTGTCATAATATATAATTATAGATAATAAAATACATTTTTGATAATAATTTATGCGTATTTTTATGTTTAAGTTTTTAATTTTCATTTAAAATAAATAATTAATTTTTTAAAAGCTATGCATAATGGTAAAAGACGGTTAACAACATGGAATATACTAATGAATATTTTCGGAGTTATGCATTGATAATTCAGGGTAATTTACGGCATGTAGAGCATCGACATTGAAATACTGAAAATCTTTTAAATATTATATTTTAAAAGCACATGATTTTTAAAAAATAATTGAATATATCGCACGTGGTGTGTCATAAGATAAATATGAGAAAACCATTAGGTCTGGGATATGTGTTATACCATTGTCATGTAATAAAATTTGTGTACGTAGGTATTTGGAAAGATCACACTTGGGGATAACATAAAAAATATATTTTTATTACATACTTTTCCAAAAAATAATTTTATATCTCCCAAATAGTGTGTCATATGAAAAATGTGAGACAACCGTTAGGGTTGAGATGCTTGATTTAACCTATACATGACTTCACATTAGTGTGTGTTAGCCTTTTGGAAAGATGAGACATGTGAGTACTATATTTATCCAATTTTTATATATTAATATTACTTTATATAATATTTTTTACCCATTCATATTCCCTAGGGGTTCTTCCTACATGGTTGATGTGGTACCGATCTGAATGGTTCATAATTAAATTCTTAGAAACAAAAAAGACAAAAACACTTTAATAAGGTGAAATATAAGTAAGTAAATTCATTTTTCAATTGAATCTCATTTAAAATCTATATTAATTTCATTTTGTTTTGGAATATTTTACAAATACATGGTTCATTTTATATACATGATTGTCTCTGATTTTAGATGATTTCAACACATTCACGCTAATGAAAGCATCCTTTCACACAATCGAGTGTCTACAGAATGTTTTGGATTCTTTAGTGGGGTGTGGTTCTTTCTCATCCCTTGTTCCTAGCGCCTGTATGAGTTATTTTGTTTAATTATGTACTAATTACTTCTATACCATATTTATTCAATCAAATTATAATAAAAAATGGGTTTGAAGAAATTAAAATTTTTATCAAATATAATATCCGAAGATGATCAAATGATGATTTAAATAAAATAGTCCGGGGATAAATTATTAAAACTGTCAAAACCAATTTCAAAGAATTAACATTGGTTAATTAAAAAATAATTAAATGAGAATTTAAATTATTAATTAATGAAATATTTATTAAAAATATTAAAGGATAAAATATTTAATTATCCCATTTATTTTATAAAAGAATTATAAAATTATGTTTTTTGTGGAATTATGAAAGGTAAATTATAATAAATTATCAGGATATGATGAAAATAAATTATCATGGTTATTGTGTAAAATTATTAAATATAATTATAATGAATTATAAAAAAATAATTTCATGGAATTATTTAAGGATAATTATTGATGTTTATCCATAAACCAGTATAAATATATAATTTTTAAAACTATCAAAGGATAATTTAGAAAAACGTTTTAGAAGATAATTGTGTAGGATTACTAAAGAATTATAATTAACACCACTAAAGGATAATTATACATATTATCAAAGATTAATATTCATTAATTTTATATTAATATTATAATCAAATAATTAATAATTAATTAACATTATAAAATTATGAAATGATAATTTTTATCAAATAATCAAAATATTAATATAAAAGAAATAATTCAACATTGATTTTAAAAAAGAAATTATAAATAGATAATTTATGATAAAATTTTATGATTTAATTTTAAAGGGTTAATGTAAACGAAATTATTAGATGATTATAATTTTTACTAAAATATAGAAAATACATTAATTTATCTAAAACAATAATAAAAAAAATTATATAGGAGAGAAAAAATATCATCGAAAGTGATTTTTTAATTGATAATTGGAAAATTATATGGGAGAGAGAACATATCATCACATGTGATATTTTTAGTTCACTATGTAATTAAATAAATGTTTCTATTTCTATAAACCCTTGACCTACTTAAAATGATGACATCATGGAGATGGCGATAATAAGGTCCCCTAGAGCATATTCTTGATTGTTGTGGTATCCACTCCACCTTACGAGCAACATAGGTTTGTTTATACATTAATTTTTCAATGATGATATTTGGGGTAGGAATATACGTACATTTTGGATATCTCATTACATATTTTTTTCAATGTACGAATGGCGGTGTTAGTATATTTGATATTCATGCTTGTTATGTAATCACATGTCGGTTTGTCTCGGTGTATCCTGTTATACCATATGAATTATTTCCATGATATTTTATATAAATGCTAGATTAAATGAGGAATTTTGATTAGTATTTTGATATTCTATGATCCTATATTATCATGATTGTTGTGATGTATATTATCTTGTTCTGCCTTTTCATATTTTTTTCTAGAGGATGGGTATGTGTATACTTGACAGTTGGCCATCGTCGTATAATTTATCCTTGTATGGTGCGCACATGGTGTGAATTGATGATAGTGACACAAAATGATAACCTTATAAACTATCCCCGACTTAATGCCTTTTATATTTTGAGTAGATATCCAATACATGATGAAATGGGGATTCAAATTTATAGTTAACGTGTTGTGAATTTCGTGTTGGTTATAAAAAATTCATGTCTTGTTGATTTTTGATTAATATAAGATACCATGTATATTTAAAAGTAGTTTTTAATCACTTGATGAATTTTGGATTCTGAGAGACTCTCCAACATTGTTTTGGTGGGTTTGGAAACATATCATTGTATAGTACATTTTAGGCAGAGAAGCAATGCAAGTATGGTCAAGGGTTTGTGCAGGCTCAGTTAACCCATGAATTCTCATTTTATGGTTGTATGTTTATTTTAGTAACAAATTTTTCATTATGATGAAATATAAAATTATAATTTTGAACATTTGGTTAGGGATGAATTCATGTATTCTTACTGACTATAATAAAAACACCAAAAATAGGTATTTCAATTTGGTTGTAGAATTCAGGAGGGATTGCTAGAAGGAAAAGTTCCCTATGGTGGATGGATTAATCATGCAGTACAGAGCTAGTTATAACACCCAGAGATTTTATGACAAATATTCTTTTAATTTCATTGATGTCTTCTGTTGTAAGCTACAACAAGATTACCTTGCGCTATACGCAACACTGTCTGAGCTTGCAGTATACACAACACTATTCTTGGATCATGTTACACACAATTATGATAGTAGATATTCTACAAAACATTGAGTGTATATATATATATATATTCAATTTATAAATGAAATATGGTTGGATTCTGTTATACGAAACAAAGGAGGAGTCTTTCACAACACGCAACCCTAACTTGGCATGCATTACACGCAATCGCGACCTTCCTCGATAGCGTGTGTTGTACACAATACCAGGATTCACTAAACAATGACATATGGTTATAATATTACTATGGACTAGCCGTTATGAATAGTATCAACTACATTTTGAATTTTATAACATTATTACTCATCTTACACATTTTCTAGAACATTGTATGAGAACAAAATCAATTGTTTGAGTAAAATTAGTATTTTTCAAAAAATGCAGTTTTGCCTCCTTTTGATGGCGCACTCACTTTAAATCTTATTTTTGACATGTATATAAGTTCAATTTGACAAAATAAAATTCTTTTTTCGAATCAGGATATAAAAATTTACTTTGGATAAATTTTGCATATTATTCTGATAACTTTCATATTTTAATGAATAGTAAAAACACGCTATATTTTAATTAAAAACAACTTTTTTTCATCGCAATTATTTATATGGTTAGATTATATTTTTAATTGGGTTTAATGTGTAATTATAATATATTTTTACCATGTAATCCAATGTTTGTCATTGGAATTAATTTCACATTGAAATTGGATATAAACAAGTATCAATCTTTTGATAGTTATTGTTTCAAAAAAACAGGCTATTTGTTTTGATAATGAGAATTAATTTTAAAATTAATTAATTAGACTTCTATGTTTTGAGTTTTTAAAAATAGACATCAATTTTGAATTCGGAATATCAAAAATTCTTAGGCTGAATTTTTGGTATTTTTCTGAAAAACTGCAATTTTTGATGAATACTGAAACCACTTAGTGGTAGTTAAAAAACTGACTTTTTATAATTTAAATAAAATTTTACCACTTCTGTGAATTGAATTTTAAAAATCTGAGAGACACGGTTAATATCAAGGACTAAAATGTTGTTCTATGAGATTAAAATAATTTTTGGTGAATAGTAACTTTTTTACTTTTATTTACCAGAGTTAAAAGTAAATAGGGTAATTAAGGGTACAAATTTTATTAGAACTACCCTAACACATGTCCTAATTATATTGGATAAGTATAATTCAACCAAAAACAACCATATGAATAAAATATGACAATTTAGGCCAACTAGGATTAGATTAGAACATTTATTATTAATTTATTTAATGAAGGGTTAAAATAGTTAAAATCAACGTTAAATAACTAAATCATATTTAATATAGGGTTATACATAAGATAAATTCGACTATAAATATTCATTAAAAAGAAAAAAATATTTCCTATATAATGGTATTTTATTTTTAATTTTTAGACATTAAATAATGTAATTTATTTATGACACAATGATGATGCAGTAATTAGCTTATTAATGAAATATTGACATAATTGATGTTATAAATACCCAAATAGATGTAATTTTAGAATTTTTATGAATTAAAATAATTTTACGTGTTAATATGAAATGTTATTATTTGTTGGGAAAAAATACCTCAAGGTAACATTGTAGCATTTTTGGGTTGATTGTGTTTGTTGACAAATCATGTTTCCATGGAGAATTGTCGAGTTCCCGATAAGTTGTTGACATTACATGTTGACAAAGAACCATGACAATGGAATGGACGATCTGGAGGTGGTACAAAAGAGCAGTACAAAGAAATGATGCCACTGAAAAATGAGTCAGTGAACAGTTTCCTAAAAAAGTGTTGAGAAAGAAAGCAACACAGAGGGAGAAGAAGCGGGTGATGCTGATTCAGAAGAAGATACTAATGGTGAACAAGAAAGTGTCAAGTCTGTATCAGCAAGGAAGCCAAAGAGTCGAGCTAAAACTGATAGACAGAATATCATTGGTGATCAGGCAGATCCAGTTCAGACAAGGGAAATGAAATCACTGTAGCATGCATCTTTTCTATCTTAGGTTGAGCTGAAATGCATTGCTTATGCAGCTGATGATGAAAACTGGGTTCATCCATGAACGAAGAGATATATTAGATTGAGAAGAATCAGAAGTGGGAGATTGTTTCGAGGCAAGAAGATAAAAACGTCATTAGGACTAAATGGGTCTATTAAGACAAGATGAATGAATATGGGAATTGATTCGAAACAAACCACGACTAATGTGCAAAGGAGACTCCCAGATAAAGGTTTATATTGAGCAGCCAGATGGTTTTCTCATTCATGAGGATGAGAACAAAATTTGTAGGCTGAAGAAGGAGTTATATGGGCTGAAACAAGCACCAAGAGCATTGTACTGAAGGCTATATCAGTATTTGAAGAAGCTTGGTTTTCTGCATTACACAAGGCAGGAATGAAACATTCATTTCTCAATCCAAATATGCCAAGGAGGTTCTAAGAAGGTTTGGAATGGATAATTCCAAGGAGATGAAGACTCCGGTTACTACCCGGATGAAATCATCAAAAGATGACAGTGGCAGGGCAGTTAATCTCACTGAAAATAGGAAGATTATCAGCTGTTTTCTGTACATGACCGCACCAAAGCCTGATACTGTTTTCGCCACATGCCAAGCAGAGAGATATACGAGTAATCCCAAGGGAAGTCACATGCTCGTAGTGAAAAGAATACATAAGTATATCAAGGGCACGGTGAACTTCGGTTTAACATATAATGACAAAAATCAGACAGAGTTATTGGGATATACTGATGTAGACTGGGCCGGATCAGCAGATTATAGAAAATCAACGTTAGGAGGTGCATTCTATCTTGGTGGACTATGTATTTCATGGCTAAGCCAGAAGCAAGATTTCATTTCATTGAGCACCGTAGAAGCTGAGTATATTGCGTCCACTCAAGCGTGCACACAATTATTGTGGATGAAGAAGAAGCTTGAAGATATGGGAGTTGAAGTGAAATCTCCGATCGGAACCTAGTGCGACGACTCACGTGCTATAAATCTTAGCAAAAATCCCATCCATCATTCAAGGACAAAGCACATTTAGATTAAGTATCATTCTATCAAGGAGAAGGTTGAGCAGGGACACGTGAAGTTGGAGTACGTGCCTACAGAGCTACAGGTTCTAGACATTCTGACAAAGGCCTTACCCAAGGAAGCTTTTGAGTGGCATCGACTGGCTCTAGGAGTTCAGTCGACTCCCCGCACTTGAAATAGTGTGAATGTGGGACCCCCCTTCTCCCCGAGGTATGATGTGTTTTTCCCTACTGTGCTAATGTGTTCTGTACTCTGTTACAGACAGAAAAGGAATGACCTTTGGGTTCGTTGACAAAGGGGGAGAAAAGTGTTTGTTAAAAGGGGAAAAATAGTGTTTGTTCAAGGGGAAGACAGTGCGGAGATTTGATAAATCATAATTGATACGGGGAGAAGCTGACAGGTGGAGCAGCCAGAAAGGGGGAGCAATGAGAAAGGGGGAGAGTATTTTAAATCTGACAATGCTAGAAGTGATCGATCAAAGCATTGAAATCACGACAGGTGAGGATCATGATAAAAGCAGAACAGTGGTGTTGGAATGGTGTGAGACGGTGTCCAGCTATCAACAATTGGTATCAACTTAAGATTTCACCAATTGGTATCAGTTTGGTTCAACAATTGGAATCAATTTAAGAATTGGTATCAGGTTGGAATCAACAATTGGGGTCTGACATGAAGTGATTCATTGATGAACTTTTCATAATACTCTTGTTTCTCACGCCGAGCATTGCTCATGTGGGCATAGAGTACGTGTTAAGTGAATCCTTGAATGCTATCAGAATCGCAAGAGGCGAATGGTGGTAGCGGCTGGAAGAAGACTCAGTGAGGTATCAAAGTGTAGAAAATCTTTCTGAGCAGAGTTGTGAAGAGATATCAACAAACCCAAAGGGGGAGATTTTTGGGCAAAAATCCCTCAAGTTAACATTGCAGCTTTTTTGGGTTGATTGTGTTTGTTGACAAAGAAGGTTTCCATGGAGAATTGTCGAGTTCCCGAGAAGTTGTTGACATTACATGTTGACAAAGAACTATGACAAAGGAAAGGACGATCTGGAGGCGGTAAAAAGGAGCAGTACAAGGTGATGCCGTTTTCCAGTGTTTGCCAAATTTTTGGGGTCCAAAATTTGGAGTATGGTGAGCATCGTGAAAAGAGGATTTCCATGAAGAGAATAATTTAATATGGCAAAGGCATGAATTTCGCGAAGATAGGATGCATGGTTTTGAAATCGCGAAGACCAGAAGAATGGAGGCGGTGATGCTTTGCGATTACGTCAAGCCTCGCGAACGGCAGAGGCTGAAGCGCATCGCGGTGGAGAAGGGCTTTGGGAGAGAGCTTCGCGGCGAAGGCGTGAAGGAAAGTTGGGCTTCGCAAGGGAGCTTCGCGGCGAAGGCGCGTGCCGCGAAGGTAAGTTGACGATGTTTCTTCGTGACTATGTCAAGCTCCGCGAACGGATAATTTCGATGGAGCATCACGATTTGGACAGAATTCTGGCAGAAACTTTGGAACTTCGCGATTTGAGATGACATGGCTTTGAATTCGCGCGGAAGGGATGAGGGTCGATGGAATTGCCTATAAATAGAGGCCGACCCCTTCGAGCGAAGTAGAGAGAATTTTTAGAGAAAATCCATTGCTCTCAGTTCGCAAAGGTGGTTCGCGAAGGCAGTTGTGCTTTGTGAAAGGGGAGCTTCGTGGCGGCTATTATAGCTCCGTGAAAGTTGTGTGCTCCGCGTTGGCTCAGTGAGCTTCGCGAGAGAAGTTTCTTTGCAACAAGTTGAGCTTCGCGAGAGATCTTCGCGAGAGAGCTTCT
The DNA here is from genome assembly GCA_963277665.1 of Viscum album. NCBI lineage: Eukaryota > Viridiplantae > Streptophyta > Magnoliopsida > Santalales > Viscaceae > Viscum > Viscum album. The sequence goes on from OY728126.1 coordinate 1,573,450,850, forward strand.
CGAGATAGCTTCGCGAGAGAGCTTCGCGAAAAGGCAGGAGCTTCGCGAAAGCTTGTTTGAGCTTCGAGAAATTGGGAACCTCGCATAGTAGGGTGCTTTTCGAAGGAGTTTCCAAAAGGAATTGCCCAGTGTTCAGTGGAAAAGTGGTATTCATCTACGGATGAAAGTTGAACTTCAACAGAGCATCTAACATACAGTGAAAGATGCATTCTATAATGGAAATGAAGAGACCTACAGGTCTATAAACTGTGAGTTGATTCCCTTCACAGAGCAGTGAGCTTAGAAAGAGGAAGAAGGTGATCCTCTCCACCGGCATTGAGCCAGAGAGAGAGAAACAGGGAGTGACCCTTGGGAAAGTAGTGAGATGACCCTAAACATTGTATAGGCAGTGAGCCTAGGCATAGAAGTGATCTTTCCCAAACATTGTAATCCACAGCTAGTGAAGTCTAGTGGAATTTGGTACGAACCGGCAACTTGTCGGCGTATGCTCCTTGGGCGTAGCCCTTAGCGGTGAACCAAGTAAAAATCTCTATGTCTTCCTGCTTACTTCCCTGCTTTGCATTCAAAGTATCATCATCAGGTAAAGGAGACAAGTGATCACAGTAACCACACAAGTGAAAACAAAGTGACCCTTATAACAAAGTGGTCAAGATCCAGTGGGGCAGAAAGAACATTGAAAAAGAATATCCATACCCTGATTCACCCCCCCCCTCTCAGGGTATATAGGATCCTATTGGCCCTAACATTATTGATTTAATTAACATTGTTCGAACTAATCATTCTGTTATTATTTTCACAAAAATCAATTACCAAATAGTTTCAAAATTAACATACAATAGTTTTTAAAACAAATATTATATTATTAATTGTTATATTATTCCTAAAAATCTAAGGTTAGGAAAATGACTTAGATAAGGTTATACATATTAAAAATAAAAAACATGGGGTTTGTTTGTCATGTTATAGTATGTTTATTAAACTTATAGTGTATGAAAACAAGAAGACAAGGTAAAAGTAAAATTATTTAACTTAATGTTAAATCCAAATGATAAGGTTAAAATAGATACCTAAAATTGTCTAAATTATATTTTATAAGATGTTTTCGACCCATCCCCACCTTATATTGTAAATAAATTAATTTGGAGGTATTAAAAACCGAATATGACTTTATAATAAAATAATATTTTTAGTTTTTCCAAAGGTGCCCCTCTCCTCCCTTGTAAAAGGGAACCTCCTCCCTCTTTTCCGCACACCACATTGAGCCTTCAATCTCGGCCAACCGCTGCCAAATTATACTCTCCACTTCCATAGAAACATACTAGAGGTCCTGGTATTCTTCAAAGACCAATTTATTGCCCTAAAATGAGGTCTCAAAGAGGCGCTTCAAAGAAGAGGTAATGTTCGTTAACGATTCTTTCAACTTTATTTCTTCTTCCACTTATTCTTATTTAGATGTTTAAGTATGAAGTAATAACATTAGTATCACTCATATACTGATATGTTGTTATATTTATGAAAAAACCCTATTTCACCATCTATCCATCCTACGGAAAATGAAATCACTGTGCGTGTGTACGTACGGAATATCGTCTCCACGCCGTGGTGTAATCTATTTTCTGCCACCACCATACATGGATGGGTATAATGGTGTAAATAAATAACTATATATGGTTATTATAAAGTTATATTAATTATGTAATATTATACATACACTTCAATACAATTCCACGATCATGATAATGATATCATCGCTCGTGCGTACGTACGGACTACCCTCTCCACGAATGTGATGAGATTAATTTTCCATGATTAACCATTCAAGAATGATAATAAAGTATATATAATGAATAATAATGAAACATATGACATAATTAAGCTACTGGATTTATGTATACTTATATATATATTTATTTCATCTACTTAATTCCATTCAATTCTATAAGGAAACGAAAACAGCATTCATGCGTACGTACAGACTACCATCTCCATGAACGGTGTATTTCTTTCCATTTATCGATCTATTATATATATGTATATTCTGAATATATATTATATATAAATCATGTTTTACATTCTGGATATAAGTAATCATGATCTAAGTAATCATATGAATAATTACAAGTTAAAACACGAACGAAAAATGAAATGATTTTACCCAAAACACTACTTTAACATGAATATACAAAAGAACGGGTAATATAAAGTCATAAGTTAATCGTATATGATATAATAACAATGAATATGATTCTGTAATAAGTCAATTACATTATTTAAATCATTATACAGGAGGTTTGGATACGTAAGAAGCATATCGAACCTAAGGTAATGGATAATTTTGCGAATCTCATTTTTATCCGAGATTGCTTATTCGTAAGTATTTACTGGGGTTATTTATATCATCCATGTCCATGTTTTATAAAAGTTTTTTAATTTATGTTTAAATTAATTTTTACCCATTTTGGACTTTTACTACATGGTATGTAAAGAATATTTATTTTGTTTACGTTATGAAGAACTTTTTTCACTTTTCCATCAAAAGTATGAGAAGAATGTTTTTTTAACTTATACGGAATGAAATAATCTTTAAGGTTTTATAAAGCCTTATTTCCATGAAGCTTCCTCAAAAATATTTCATTATTATTTTCAACAAAGTCTCTTTCTTTAAAAATTTCATGTCATTTTGTGAAAAGAAAATGATTTTGAAGAAGAAAGGATATTTTCCCCCAGAATTCATTTCAAGTGTTTTGACAAAACTATTTTACATATAAGATGAAATTATTTCATATGTGTATATTTCAATTATAATTCCTCTATGATTTAAATGGTATCACTTTTCTTATGATGAAATATCCATTTGTTTTATATGGATTATGTGATGATGGGATGATATTTATGAATCACATTTTATTCATTGGGTTATGATGAATGTTTTAAGTTTATTTTGTGGCACAAGTAAGAATGATTTCATTATGAGATGGGTGGGACCTATATCTCTCTCCAAGGAATTGGGTAAAGATTATATATCTCATGAGATAGACATGGCTGAAATGGTATGTTAATCCAGTTCAGTGATACAGGACTAGATCGAGGAGTGAACTCGATTCAAAAAGGGACTTTGTCATCTAAGATGGTCTTGGCAGTATTGCCTTGGCTACTATGTAAATCATTAAAAGTGCTTAATGGTTGCCACAATTACATGTTTTATTCCCATGCTATTTTATCGTGATTGATGTTCCTTTATGATGAATCCCTTATTTACTTCCAATATTTATGTCTTTGCTCGAGGTTTTAAGGTTTAGATTACATGTTCACGTTTTTGCTTTCAAATGTTTAGGGATTGTTTTATGTTCTCTATGTTTGCACTTACTGAGCATTTGAGCTCACCCTTTTTATGTTTTATTTTCCCCAGGAAATAAAGAATGGTTTTAGGTAAGGAAACGAAAAGGGTAAGATTGTTATGGGAGATGTTGAAGATCTTTCAACATGATTAGATGTTTATATTCCGAGTTTCCAAAGACACTAAACTATTACGGTCCTTTTGTGTCTGTTTTTGTTATGTATTAAGTATTCCAAAAAAGTATTGTAATGTCCATGTACGTCAAGCTTCAGGACTCTACATTTGGTATCAGAGGAAAGGTTTAGTCAACCTTTGGAAACTAGGATGCGAGAACTTTAGTGAGATCCCTAGAGATATTTCTATGGTATGTATAGTGATGTTCCCATGGATAAGTATACGTATAGGAGATAGTCCTAGAACTACGTTAACGATATTATAATTTAACCTAAGATGTTAGATATTGAGGGTACTCTCCCTTTACTATGTTGTTTTCCCTAGCATGATTTTTGTCTCTCACACTATTTTTTTTGGGTTTTAGAAAATGGAAGGAAACAAGATGATTCACGATAATGGAGTATATAATGGAAAATGAAATGATATTATTCATGAGCAACCAAATGAAATGGGATTTGGAAGTCCAAACATCATTATTATCTGAATCAACAATCTCATAATATGATCAGTAAACTCAAATTTTGTATGTTTCCTGACTCGACTAATAAGAGAAAGATGGAGTTTCATGATGATCATAGTGGAAAGAATGTTCAATTTCCCCTATGTAAATCATGTGGGAAGAGGCATCTAGCAGAATGTTTCAAAGGAACTAGAAGAAGCTTTGGGTGTGGAAAAGGACACAAAATCAGTAAGTGCAAAGGAAAAGGTTCAGTTAACACCGTGGATGAGGATAATGGTATTGCTACGACATAAAAAATGGTTAGGTGTTTTAAAAGTGGAATGTAGGGGAATTATGCAAACAAATTCCATTAGGTAAAATATCGTAAAGAGAATCAGCATTGTCATATGGGTAGTATTTATGTGGATGATGAGGAAGAGACTATAAATGATATGTGAAGTGAAAGAATTTTTGAAGATCGGTCAATGGTTTAAGAATGTAGTGGAATGATTACATGATTATCGAGTGTAATGTTGTATAAGTAATCTAATGGTACTATGGAATAAAGAGACATCCAAGGATTGTTACACTGTTGTCTTTCCTTATGTTTTGAAGGTATATGATGAATTGTACCAGTTACCATGAAAGGTTATTCAGATATTTTTGGAATGTAGATTATATGTGAATAATGAAGGGATAAGTACAAAATTAAATGTTTGATAGTATTCATGAGTTCACGACTGATATAAGAAGAATGTCATTTCATGGTTTGATTATATAGAATTTTTGAATTTTGGTATGCGGAAAGAGTTAACTTTTGACAGCATTCATGTTTTCACTATGGTTTAATGGGTATTCATTCTTCAAGAGAATACATGATTAAGGTATTCACATGTCTATAATTTTACAAACAAGATATATCTTATGATATATTGGGGATAAATGATGGCATTCACGTGATTTTTATGTGACATTTCAAGTAATAATTTTCATTATACTATGAGCTTGGACCGAATTATTTTAGATAATCCTAAAGATTAGAATGGATTATGTTGGACAGAAGTTAGTATTGTTTGAGGATATAACTTTTTTCAATATTATTGATGGTATGTTATAGTAATGTAGTTTTAGAAAAAGGACAACCTGCAGGATGGGCAAAATCCCATCGCGTCGAACAAGGCTGTGGGAATCGAACCCACAACTGAAGTGCGACTGGCCTTTATCACATACCACTGGCCTACAGGAAGTCCCTGGTTAGTAGAAACTAGTTTTATTTTATTAAGCAGTATGATATATGAAGTATAAGTTCAATTTTGGGATCGTATACGATTAACCTCACCATAGATGGACTTATGTATATTTGATAACTATTGCTAACCTTTTGTCTGAAACAAATGGAATGACCCATCATTCTATCACATGATCTGTTAACACTTCACAAATAAAAAATTCAACTTAATTTTTTTAAGAGGTGAAGTGTAAATTGTTGAAAGAATGAACAACAGTGATATTGTACCAAAATAAAGAAAATATTTCTTCTAATTCAAAATTTTCAACTTTAGGGAAATTATATTGAAAACTAAAAATGTTGTCCTAGTGCTCTTATATCTGATGAATCAGATAGTACCTTAGATCATCACAAATTTATGGATTTGTGATTGATGGATTTTTCATAGCCATGTTCTCTACCACTCTCCGCAGAACATGATGGTTAGATTTTTCTTACATATCCATATTTTCACCTATGTTCTCCTATATGGAATCCCAATGATGAGTTACTTTTGGTAATAGTTACATTTCATACTTTAGTTTTTAAAATTATGTTTTAGTATTCCTTTTTACGATGTGGGTTTCTATAAATAGTAAACGATTTATAACCCCGATGAATTTCGAGGGAGAAATTCATTTTATGGGGGGTAGATTGTAACACCCTGAGATTTTATGACAAATATTCATTTAATTTCATTGAGTTCTTGTGTTGTAAGCTACAACAAGATTACCTTGCGCTATACACAACATCGTATGAGCTTGCAGTATACACAACACTATTCTTGGATCATGTTACACACATTTTTTATAGTAGTTTTTCTACGAAACATTGAGTGTATATATATATATATTCAATGTATAAATAAAATAGGTGTGGATTCTATTATAAGAAACAATGGAGGAGTCTTGCGCAACCCGCAACCCTGACAAGGCTTGCATTACACACAATCGCGACCTTCCTCGATAGTGTGTGTTGTACGCAATACCAGGTTTCACTAAACAACGATATATGGTTATAATAATACTATGGACTAGCTTTTATGAATAGTATCAACTAAATTTTGAATTTTATAACATTATTATTCATCTTACACATTTTCTATAACAAGTTATGAGAACAAAATCAATTTTTCGAGTAAAATATTTATTTTTAATAAAATATAGTTTTGTCGCCTTTTGATGGCGCACCCACGTTAAATATTCTTTTTGACATGTCTATAAGTTCAATTTGACAAATTAAAATTCTTCTTTATAATCATCATATAAAAATTTACTTTGGATAAATGTTTTATATTATTCCGATAAATTTCATATTTTAATGAATAGTAAAAACAAGCTATATTTTAATTAAAAAAAAATTTTTTCATCGCAATAATTTATGTGGTAAGATTATATTTTTAATTGGGTTTAAAGTGTAATTAGAATATATTTTTACCATTTAATCCATTGTTGGTTATTGGAATTAATTTCACTTTGAAATTGGATATAAACAAGTATCAATCTTTTGATAGTTATTGTTTCTTAAAAAACACGCTATTTGTTTTGATAACGGGAATTAATTTTAAAATAAATTAATTCCACTTCAGTGTTTTGAATTTGGAAAAATATACATCAATTTTGAATTCGGAATATCAAATAATGCTTGGGTTGAATTTTTGGTATTTTTTTGAAAAACTGCAATTTTCTATGAATAGAGAAACCACTTAGTGGTAGTTAAAAACCTGAATTTTTTTAATTTAAATTATGTTTTACCACATCTGTGAATTTAATTTCAAAAATATGAGGGAAACGGTTAATATCAAGGACTAAAATGTGGTTTAATGAGAGAAAATAATTTTTGTGGAATAGTAACTTTTTACTTTTATTTACCACGGTTAAATGTAAATAGGGTAATTAAGGGTAAAAATGATATTAATATTACCCTAACACATGTACTAATTCTATTAGATAAGTATAATTCGACGAAAACAACTTTAGGAATAAAATATTACCATTTAGGCCCACATGGATTAGATTAGGTCATTTATTTTTTATTTATTTAAAGAAGGGTTAAAATAGTTAAAATCAAATTTTAATAACTAAATTATTTTTAATATAGGGTTATAAATAAGATAAATTCTACTATAAATATTCATTAGAAAGATAAAATGATTTTCTACATAATGGTATTTTATTTGTAATTTTTAGACATTAAATAATTTAATGTATTTATGACACAATCATGATGTAGTTATTATCTTATTAATGAAATATTGACATAATTGATGTTATAAATACCCAAATAAATTTAATTTGAGACTTTTTATGAATTCCATTAATTTTCAATCTTAATATGACATGTTAGTATTGATTTAATTATCTGTGTTCGAACTAATCATTCTGTTATGATTTTCAAAAAAATCAATTACCAAATAGTGTCAAAATTGACATAAAAGAGTTTTTAAAACAAATATTATATTATTAATTGTTATTTTATTCCTAAAAATTTAAGTTTTGACCAAATGACTTTGATAAGGTTGTTATAATATGTTTATTAACCTTATAGTGTATGAAAACAAGAATAAATTTTTAAAGTAATATTATTTAACATAAAGTTAAATCTAAATGATAAGGTTAAAATTGATACCTAAACATGTCTAAATTCTATTGGATGGGAGGATTTCGACCCATCCCTACATTAACTTCGAAATAATTAAATTTGGAGCTATTAAAAACCGAATATGACTTTATAATAAAATAATATTTTTAGTTTTTCCGAAGGTGCCTCTCTCCTCCCTTATAAAAGGGAACCTCCTCCCTGTTTTCCTCACGCCACTTTGAGCCTTCATGCTCGGCCAATGTAAAGACCCAGAAATTTCAAGGAAATTTTTTTTCTTAATTTTATTTGAAATTTTACACGCACGCAGTTTCTGACGTCACCTGATTCCGAGGCCTGGTGTGCCCAGAATCATTTTCCGAAGTTTAGCTCGGTTACGTTCAATGAATGAATGAGCGGGGTTTTTCTAAATTTTAAACCGGTGCTCGGAATCGAATTCCGAGGGCACCGATGAAATCGCAGCGCCGGTAATTGCTTAGAAACAACTTTTTCGGAGTTACGTTTGCTTGGGGGTGGTTTTTTATTTTTGGGGTAAAATTAAGGAATAAAATAAAAGTGGTGCAACCGATCTTTTATTTTATTTTGCTTAACCTATGTTAAGTGGATGATGCGGGAACCACAATATCCTACCCCCATGGCAGGATATTTGTGAGGTGGGGCCCACACCAGCCCCACCTTTTCAACTTCCATGAAACCCCACCTTTGATTAAGGTAACGCACCCGCACCCCCCCTTTAAATATAAGTCAACTCTTGCGTTTAAACTTTATAATAAACGCCTCTATTAATTGAGCGATTTAAAACGTTTCAATTAATTCACTTAATTGTTTGATTCGATTTTTAATTTTAAAATGTTTGGCATGAGTAATAAAATAATGTAACCCTGGTTTTATTGTTGTTTCTTTGGTTGTCCAGGATGATTTTGGAAAGAACGGCTCAAAGTCTCGAAGTTCTTCGTTCTTTGTCGAAGAACGCGAAGATCATGAAGAACATGAAAAATGTGAAGAAGGCCAACCTTCGACGGTGAGAGACGAATACCTCGGAGATAGAAGACGCGATGCCGACAAATCTTTTCTCCGCGATGCGACGATCCTCCTTTTGCGACCTCTCCTTCCGCGACGTCCCTTACCGTGATGAGCCTTTGTTCAACTACGCTCGACGTAGGGAATTTATTTGTAATTGTTAGTGAACCCTGGTTTACTTCCTTATAAATCTATGAATGTGGATCAACAAAATACTAAGTTGATCCACAAAGATTATGTTTGCAGGTTGGGAATTCTTGATTTTGTGGAAAACTGTTTGGGTTGATTTCCATTGATCGTGAAAAATCATTTTTGTTCTTCGTCTTTTGGGCCGCCTGTTACCAACTTAACGAGAGGAGGTCGGACCGCACGAACACGGCCGACTCTCGCCCCCCTTTGTTGTTTTGATTCGTTCCGGCACGAACAAAGGTGGCGCGGTGCAATGGCACCACGCAGAAAGAAGAAGAACGTGACGAAGAAGCGCGGCGCCGTCGCGCCGCGCCGTTGAGGCCGAACGAAACCGCGGCCGGAGTCGGGGCCAACGAGGTGATTGAAGACTCCGAGGGTTGATTGTAGTGCGCGGATCAACGGGCGATGACAAACGGGGCCGCAAGGTAAATTTTAAGCCTCCGTAGTGAAGGTCGGGTCCCGGGAGGACCGTTGGTGAAGGCGGCGAGCAAAACGGACCACCGGAGCGCATCCGGTGGTCTACAGAAGACTCCGCCGCCTCCCGGCACGCCACAGGGATGGGCCGCCGCGACTGAAGCCGCGGTGGCAGGCCGCTGGTCTCGTGACCGCGCGGCACCGACGGAGTCGGGACGCGACGCTCGACCCCGTCTATTGGCAAGGAGCGGCCCCCCATGGGGGCCGCTGTTACAAGCTAGTGGGGGCAGCGTGCCACCCCACACCCCCTCTCCGCTCGGCCGAAACGGCCGAGCCATCTGGCCCTGTCCAGCGCGCCAGCACATCGGGTCGGGCCGCGTCCAAGTGGGCCGGACCCGGGTCGGGTCGACCCGGTTCGGGCCGACCAAGGGGGTCTCGGGCCGGATCGGTCTGGGCCCGAAACCCCCACTTCCGGACCTTTTTCGGTCTTTCGCCCATATCCTTGGCCACGTACCTCCGATCGATGCATTGTACATTGCATAGATTTCCTTGGATTGAGGCGGTCATTTCGGTATGTTACACTCAGGGTTTCAGAAAACTTTGGTTATGTCCAAGTTGGTTCGAACACGAAACCAACCGGGCCCTCGGAGGGGAAATGCTTTTATCTTGAGCTCCGGACGTCCTATTGACATGCCGTCTACTTTGTTGGATTACAAATGACGAGACGGATCTTTTGGCATACATCGCCTGAGTTTTGGTTGCAGTTGGATAGTGGTCGGGTTTGATTGTACCCGAAATCCAACTGGGCCCCTAGAACGGAAAAGCTGATAACTTTCAGACTGGACGTCCGTTTGATGAACCGTCAGCGGCGTTGGTGATATTTTTGAGAAACGGTACCTTTGATTATACCCTATGAGTGTTCGGGGTAATGTTGAGATACGGCCGGGTTGGTTCGCACACAAAACCAACCGGGCCATAGGGACGAAAATGCTAATAACTCACAGACTAGGCGTCCGATTGACGTGCCGTCTGTCGCATTGAGACCCCTATGACGAGGTGGTACTTTGAGATACTTCTTAGTGGGATTTGAGATACATGGAATATCGACCTGTATCTCATGGAGCGGACCCCCCCCCCCCCCCACCAGAGACGAGCGTGCGGATTACGGAGACCGTGTAGCCGACTAAGACCTGACGACTTCTTGACTGACTCGACTTGGAGTGAGTTGAATAGCCTAGTGGACGGAGCACTACATTGTTTGGGTATAGACCCATGGAGGACAGAGAACTACCTATGTGATAGTGCAGACCCACGGTACTCATACGGAGAGTACCTCTGCAGGCTATCAGGGGGTGTGCACTACTGTGTTTGGGCGGCATACCCCGGTGGGAAGCACTATTGTGTTTGGGTGGATGACCCGCGGTACTCGACTGGAGGACTACCTCAATAGTCTTCGGTTATTGAGCAGTGCCTCGGAGCCGTGATAGGACCATTGTACACTACAGAGACAGCGCTCTTCAGTAGTTATGGTTTCGATATTGAAAATCCTGGTTTGAGCTGAGTTTATGATCTTTGTGTATACCTCATGTTTGAGATGGGTCAATTGATAACTTAGTTATATATGTATGGGCATATACCTAGGTAGTGGTTATCCATTGATTTCATAATCTTTGTGTTTACTCATGATTGAGATGAGTTACTTGATAACTTAGGTATATGTATGGGCATATACCTAAGTAGAGGTTATCTGCTGAGATCTTCTTTGTGGTTATCCATGTTGGCTTTAATCAGACCCTGAGGGTCTCGGGGTCCCTACTGAGTATCGTTATACTCACCCCTGCATGGGCTATGCCCTCACCTCATTGTGTTGGTTGCAGATGACGGGCAGTGTAGACGGAGGCCGAGTGTTCGAGGAATGGATGGTACCCGGAGGTTGACCACACGACGAGTCAGTAGTCGGAGGTGGACCACATGATGAGTCAGTATCCGGAGGTGGAATTCACGATGACACGATACATGGAGGAGGTTTATGGGTGAGTGCGTTGTGGAGGATATATTTACCTACCCTTCAGGTTGGATCAGTAGTGGACGATCCAGGAGTTGCGCCATCTGTACCTACCCTTTAGGTAGGATCCGAGGAGGACAACCCTAGAGCCGCTTCCATTCTTCGAGCTGTTGTCTTTTTCTGTTGTACTTTTGTTCAGTTGTAGTTTTACTTTCAGTTGGGTTTGTATTCTAGGCCATTTACTTTTCATCACTTTCTTTTGTACTTAGTGTTTTACTTTTGCTTGTACACTGTGGTGTTTTTTGGCTTTTATAAAGGCAATTCCTTCCCAGTTATCGGGATTTACACCTATGATTATAGTCGCCAGCCCCTGGCCTATGGAAGGCAGGCTTGGAGTAGTCACGGCACGAGCCCAGAGGACGGGTCATGGAAATTTGGTATCAGAGGAGTCGGTTCTACCACAGAATTTATAACTCTGATATTTTCTTTCTGTGAAGAAATTGGGTTTAGTGTATCGAGTGTGGTCTTCAGTTCAGGGAGTCCAGTGTTGGTGCGGGAGGATGACGTGTCCATACACCAGGACCCTGAAAATAGATTTCCGACTTTGTTCATGAAAACACTGATTGTGTGTGTGTTTCCAGATGTTTTTAAAAGTTAGCTCAAACCAGGTATAAATCGTTTGAACGTGTCACTTTGTTTCTTTCAGGATGACTTTTCACAGACGACCAGCTAGAGCCCAGAGGGATTTGCGTACTGACAGCCTGCCGAGTAACAAGGCTTCGGTACAGTGCCCTCTTGTAGTTGAGGCACCAGCGGTACTACAATACGTTGCGCTACTGATGCCACCAGCCCCAGCAATAGGCGATGCATGCCACATGAACGCACTGCACGAGTTCCAATGCCAGATGCCACCCAGGTTCCGGGGAGAGACGGACCCGCAGGCGGCTGAGGATTGGTTGGAGGCTATGGTGAGAGTCTTCAGGCTAGTGGGGACGCTAGTAGACTTCATGGTGATCTTTGCTGCCTGCCTTCTTTAGGATGTAGCAGATAGGTGGTGGAGCCACTTGTTCCAGTTTTGCGATGGGATGAACTTCACATGGGAAGACTTCGAGACCTTCTTCAGGGTGGAGTTTGTGCCAGTAGCTCTACACCCCAAGCGTGTACAGGAGATGCTGCATTTGCCGCAAGATTTTTGATCTGTAGCCGAGTCATCTGTGGTCAGTAGATAGATTATTCAGAGGTACAAGAGGCCCAGAGCTAGTCGTACGAGGAGCAGAAAGTGTTATAAATCGACAGGAAGGGTCACCTGGCACGTGACTGTCTGACCCCCCGCACAGTCGATCCACAGGCATTGGAGGAGCCACTGAGGCAGAAGCAGCGATGGGTGCTTGAGCAACAGTCGGGCAGTGGACAAGGCATTAGAGCTCCGGGAGCCGATGTACAGGAGTAGAACTAGTGGATACGTCCCTTGTACTTCTAGTTCCATGTTGCTGTTGTATTCGTGTCTTTGCACTATCAGCTGTAATAATAAAAAAACACATATCTTTGTGATGTTTCCTTTCATGTCTTTTTGTTTGGTTGATACTGAGTGGTCCCGGTTAAGACTGTTGAATTGAACCTCACTTCAGAGATTTCTACTGGCAAAGAACCAATGACCTCACACTGATGCTGACAGTGTGACTCGACCCTTGGAGGCGAGAGTGACAGTTGGATCTCATGGTAGTTACGTCGAGGCCTTACGACGCCATCCATGGTATGAATGCATCATTCATTTCCGGATTGACTGTATTAGGCAATGGGCGTGGTTCATCCTGGGGATGAGACCGTGCTTCTCTTTTTGGCGAAGGATAAATTTTAGCATATCTTTTAGATCGTAGCCATAGAAGGTGAAAATCATCCAAGAGCAGATGAAGACTGCACAGTGCAGTAGAAACAGGAAACTGGCGCCTGTCTTTGAGACTCGGGCTTGTTAAATGTTTTAAGGAGAGGAAGCTTTAAGGAGATATGAGTCTGCGAAGCAGTAGGCGTGGAGGCAGATCTAGGAGAGCAGCACGAGGTGGTGTAATTTTAACATGCTACAACCACCCGCCTTAGTTGTCCTCGCCAGGCTCAGGGAGCTAGAGTGCGGTGGAAGAGTGCAGCTACATGCGGTCAAGGAGTGTGACCCAATGGCTCTAAAAAATGATTCAAGGAACCGTATGTGTCCACTACTAGCTACCGTAGTAACAGACGTTGATATGAATCATTCCTTCCTTCCACGAATCTTGTCCCAGACCCAGAGTTTCTGGTAAGCCGTGGACTTGACCCTCACGTCTGGAGACACCTTGGAAGGAGACTAGATAATCAGACTTATGCCGACGGTGTGGTCAGACCCTCAAGGTGAGAGTTTCGGTTGGAATCTCTTGGTGGCAGCGTCGAGGCCATACAACGTTGGTTTGAGTTGGGACTGGGCAATCACAGTTCATACACAAATTGACGGTATTAGGCAAAAAGGTTGTGGTTTAACTACTACTTCGGGATGGGGTTTCCTTGGTCAGCGAAAAGGAAACCCCATGCAGCACAGGATAAACTCATGCACAGTAGGGTGCGACCGATCACTCTTGAGTCGGTCAACCTTACCATTGTGGCGGCAGTCATTTTGAGTTTCAGTTCTAACAGGAATTAGAGACCTCTAGAGTTTGAGGATGACGATCACATCTTTATATGGGTCTCACCTCGACGAGGTTTACAGAGATGTGTCCGAGGCGACAAGTTATCTCTAAGGTTCAACGGACCGTTCTAGGTCCTCAGTTGGGTAGGAGAGGTGGTTTACCGCTTGACCCATCTACCTCAGTTGCACCAGGTGCGTGGAGACTTCCACGTATCTCAACTGAGAAGATACGTGCATGATCCTTCACACATCATCGACCTCAGGGAAATGGACGTCGATGACAGGGCGACATACGCAGAGATTCCAATGGGGATCGAGGATCGACAGGAGTGGATCCTACGAGGATGGTCGATTCCTCGGGTGCACATTCACTAGCAGTACGGGAACCTCCAGGTAATCACATGGGAGCGGAAAGATCATATGTGTGCCCAACACCGCTTTTTTAACCCTAGTTTGTGTTAAAGCTTTACAAGGACGTAAAGCCCTGAGATGGGAGTAATGTAAAGACCCTGAAATTTCAAGGAAATTTTTTTTCTCTTATTTTTCACTGGAATTTTACAAGAACACAGTTTCTGAAGAAAGTTGATTCCGAGACCCGGTGTGCCCGGAATCATTTTCCGAAGATTATCATAGGTATGCTCAGTGAACGAACGAGCGTGTTTTTTCTAACTTTTGAACCGGTGCTCGGAATCAAATTCTGAGGGCACCGATGGAATCACATCACCAGTAATTTCTTAGAAACACATTTTCCGGAGTTGCGTTTGCTCGGGTGTGGTTTTTAATTTTTTGGGTAAAGTGAAGGAATAAAATAAAATGGTGCAACTGATCATTTATTTTATTTTTAGTTAACCTAAGTTAAGTGGATGATGCGGGACCCACAATATCCTACCCACTTGGTAGGATATTTTTGAGGTGTGGCCCACACGAGCCCCACCTTTTCAACTTCCACGAAACCCCCACCTTTGATTAAGGTAACGCACCCGCACCCCCCCTTTTAAATGTAAGTCAACTCTTGCGTTTAAAATTATAATAAACGCCTCTATTAATTGGGTGGTTTAAAACGTTGCAATTAATTCACTTAATTGTTTGATTCATTTTTTTATTTTAAAATTTTTTGTTTGAGTAATAAAATAAGGTGACCCATATTTGAATTTCTGCGACGTCCCTTACCGCGACGAACCTTAGTTCAACTACACTCGAGGTAGGGAATTTATTTTTAATTGTTAGTGAACCCTTGCTTAATTACTTCTAAATATAAGAATGTGGATCAAATAAATATTATGTTGATCCGTGAAGATTATGTTTGCGGGTTGGGAATTCTTTATTTTCGGGAAAACTGTTTGGGTTGATTTCCTTTGTTCATGAAAAATCCTTATTGTTCTTCATCTTTTGGGCCGCTTGTTACCATCTTAACGGGAGGAGGTTGGATAGCACGAACATGGCCGAATCTCCTCCCCCTTTGTTTTTTTGATTCTTTGCGGCACGAACAAAGGTTGCGCGGTGAAACGACACCATGCAGAAACAAGAAGAACGCGATGAAGATGCGCGGCGCCGTTACGATGTGCCGTTGAGGCCGAACAAAACCGCGGCCGGAGTCGGGGCCACTGAGGCGATTGAAGACTCCGTTGGTTGATTGTTGTGCGCAGATTGATGGGCGACGACAAACGGGGCTGCAAGGTAAATTTGAAGCCTCCGCAGTGAAGGTCGGGTCCCTGGAGGACCGTTGGCGAAGGCGGCGAGAAAAACGGGCGAGCCACCTGGCCCTGGCCAGCGCGCCGGCGCACCGGGCCGGGCTGCGGCCAAGCGGTCCGAACCTGGACCCGGGTCGGGTCGACCCGATT
Organism: Viscum album; assembly: GCA_963277665.1. Classification (NCBI taxonomy): domain Eukaryota; kingdom Viridiplantae; phylum Streptophyta; class Magnoliopsida; order Santalales; family Viscaceae; genus Viscum; species Viscum album. The sequence continues at coordinate 1,573,466,784 of OY728126.1, forward strand.
CAGGCTGACCCAGGGGTCTCGGGCCGGATCAGCCCGGGCCCGAAACCCCCACTTTCGGACCTTTTTCGGTCTTTCCACTATATCTTAGGCCACGAACCTCTGATCGACGCGTCGTTAGTTGCGTAGTGATCCTTGGATCGAGTCAGTTGTTTCGGTATATTACACAGAGTGTTTCTGAAAACATTGGGTACGGCCGGGTTGGTTCGAACACGAAACCAACTGGGCCCTCGGAGCAGAAATGCATATATCTTGAGCTTCGGACGTCCGATTAAAGTGCCATCGACTTTGTTGGATTCCTCTTGATGAGATGGAACTCTTGGAATACTTCTCCTGAGTTTTGGTTTCAGTTGGATAGTGGCTGGGTTGGATTGTACCCGAAATCCAATCGGGCCCCTCGAACGGAAAAGCTGGTAACTTTCAGACTGGACATCTGTTTGACGAACTATTAGCAACATTGGTGATCTTTTTGAGAAATGGTCACTTTGAGTATATCCTATGAGATTTCGGGGTACTGTTGAGATACGTCCGGTTTGGTTCGCACATGAAACCAACACGGCCCCTGGGATAAAAAGGCTAATAACTCACAAACCGGGCGTCTGATTGATGCGTCGTCTGTCGCATTGAGACCCCTATGATGAGGCGGTCCTTTGAAATACTTCTTAGTGGGACTTTGAAATACTTGGAGTATAGACTAGTAGATCGTGGAGAGGACCCTCCAAGAGATGAGTGTGCGGAGTACAGAGACCATGTAGCCAACTGAGAACTGACGACTGCTTGACCGACTCGATTTGGAGTGACTGGACTAGCCCAGTAGAAAGAGCACTACATTGTTTGGGTGCAGACCCATGTCGGATAGAGAACTACCTATTTGACATTGCAGACATGCGGTACTCATCTGGAGAGTAACTCTGCAGGCTATCAGGGGGGTGTGCACTACTGTGTTTGGGTGGCATACCCCGGCGGGAAGCACTACTGTGTTTGGGTGGGTGACCCACGGTACTCGATAGGAGGAGTACCTCAGCAGTCTTAGGTTAGTGAGTAGGTCCTCGGAGTCATGACAAGACCAATGTACACTCTAGAGACGGGGCTCTTCAGCAGTTACGGTTTCGATAATGAAAATATTCGATTGTGTTGAGTCTATGATCTTTTTGTATACCTCATGTTTGAGACGGGTCATTTGATAACATAGGTATATGTATGGGAATATACCGAGTTAGTGGTTATCCGTTGATTTCATAATCATTGAGTTTCCTCATGATTGAGATGGGTTACTTGATAACTTAGGTATATGTATGGGGATATACCTATGTAGAGGGTATATATTTAGAACTTCTTTGTGGTTATCCGTGTTGTTTTTAGTGAGACCTTGCGGGACTCAGGGTCCCTATTGAGTATCGTTATACTCACCCCTGCATGGGCTATGCCCGCACCTCATTGTGTTGGTTACAGACAACGGGCAGTGCTAACAAAGGCCGAGTGTTCGAGGATTGTATGGTACCCAGAGGTGGACCACACGACGAGTCAGTACCCGGAGGTGGACCACACGATGAGTCAGTATCCGGAGGTGGACTTCATGAAGAGACGACACACAGAGGAGGTTGATGGGAGAGAGCGTTGTGGAGGCTATCTGTACCTAAACATCAGGTAGGATCCGTGTTGGAAGATCCAGGAGCTGCGCCATCTGTACCTACCCTTCAGGTAGGATCCGAGGAGGACGACCCAATAGCCGCTTCCATTCTTCCAGCTGTTGTCGTTTTCTATTGTAAATTTGTTCAGTTGTAGTTGTACTTTCAGTTGGGTTTGTATTCTGGCTCATTTACTTTTCAGCACTTTATTTTGTACATAGTGTTTTACTTTCGCTTGTACTCTGTGGTGTTTGTTTGATTTATAATGAAAATTCCTTCCCAGTTATCGGGATTTACACCTTTGGTGCTAGTCGCCAGCCCCTGACCTATGGAAGGCGGGATTGGGGTAGTCACGGCATGGGCCGGAAGGATGGGTCGTGACAGCCAACCCCTGTCAAATTCTCTTCTCCACTTCTCTAGAAACCTACTAGAGGTCCTGGTCTTCTTCAAAGTCCAATTTTAGTTCCCTAAAAGGAGGTCTCAAAGAGGCGCTTCAAAGAAGAGGTAAAGTCCGTTAACGATTCTTTCAAAATTATTTCTTCTTCCACTCCTTCTTCATTAGTTGTTTCATTATGAAGTAATAAAATCAGTATCACTCATATACTGATATGTTATTATAAGTATGAAACAACCCTATTTAACCATCTATCCATCCTACGGAAAACGAAATCACCGCAGGTGCTTATATACGGAATACCGTCCCCACGCCGGGGTGTAATCTATTTTCCTCCACCGCCATACATGGATGGGTATAATGGTGTAAATAAACAACTATATATGGTTATTGTAAAGTGACATTGATTATCTAATATTATACATACACTTCAATACAATTCCACGATCATTGGAATGATATCATCGCCCGTGCGTACGTACGGACTACCATCTCCACGAATGCGATGAGATTCATTATCCATGATTAACCATTAAAGAATGATTATAAAGTTTATATAATGAATAATAATGAAATATATGACATAATGAAGCTACTGGATTTATGTATATATATATATATATATCATCTACTTAATTCCAGTCAATTCAATAAGGGAACGAAAACAACGTTCATGTGTACGTACGGACTACCGTCTCCATGAACGGTGTATTTATTTCCATTTATCGATCTATTATATATATGTATATTCTGAATATATATTATATATAAATCATGTTTTACATTCTGGATATAAGTAATCATGATCTAATTAATCCTATGAATAATTACAAGTTAAAACATGAATGACAAATGAAACGATTTTACCCAAAACGCTACTTTAACATGAATTTACAAAAGAACGGGTAATATAAATTCATAAGTTAAGCTTATATGATATAATAAAAATGAATATTATTCTTTAATAAGTAAATGACATTATTTTAATCATTATACAAGAGTATTGGATACGCTTGAAGCATATCGGACCTAAGGTAAGGGGTAATTTTGCAAATCTCATTTTTATCCGAGATTGCTTATTCGTATGTATTTACTGGGGTTATTTCTATCATTCATGGCCATGTTTTATAAATGTTTTTTCATGTATGTTTGAAGTCCTTTTTATCCAATTTTGACTTTTACTACATTGTATGTAAGGAATATTTCTTTTTTTTATGTTACGAGGTACTTTTTTGACTTTTCCAGCAAAAGTATGAGAATAATGTTTTTATTAACTTATACGGAATGAAATAATTTTTACGGTTTTATAAAGCCTTATTTCCATGAAGCTTCCTCCAAAATATTTCATGACTATTTTCAACAAAATATCTTTCTTTTAAAATTTCATGTCATTTTGTGAAAAGAAAATGATTTTGAAGAAGAATGGATATTTTCCCCCAAAATTCATTTCAAGTGTTTTGACAAAACTATTTTACATATAAGATGAAATTATTTCATATGTGTATGATTCAAGTATAATGTATCTATTATTTACATGGTTTCACTTTTCTTATGAAGAAATATCCATTTGTTTTATATGGATTATGTGATGATGGGATGATTTTTATGAAACCCATTTTATTCATTGGGTTATGATGAATGTTTTAAGTTTATTTTGTGGCACAAGTAAGAATGATTTCATTATGAGATGGGTGGGACCTATATCTCCCTCCAATTCATTGGGTAAAGATTATATATCTCATGATATAGACATGGCTGAAACGGTAAGTTATTCTGGTTCAATGATACAGGACTGGATCGAGGAGTGAACTGGATTCAGAAAGGGACCATGTCCACTAAGATGGTCTTGGCAGTAATGCCCTGGCTACTATGGAAATCATAACAAGTTATGAATGTTTTCCACAATTACATGTTTTATTCCCATTCTATTTTATCATGATTGATGTTACTTTATGATGAATGCCTTACTTACTTCCAAGATTTAGGTCTTTGCTCGAGGTTTTAAGGTTTAGATTTCATGATCAAGTATTTGATTTAAATTGATTATGGATTGTTTTATGATCTCTATGTTTTCCCTTACTATGCATTTGATATCACCCTTTTTATGTTTTATTTCCCCAGGAAATAAAGAAAGGTTTTAGGTAAGGAAACGAAAAGGGGAATATCATTATGGGAGATGTTGAAGATCATTCAACATGATCAGATGTTTATATTCCGAGTTTTCAAAGACACTAAACTATTACGGTCCTTGTATGTCTGTTTTTGTTATGTATTAAGTATTCCACAAAAGTAATGTAATGTCCATGTACGTCAAGCTTAGGGTCTCTACCCTAGTAGTGGAAAAGAATGGATATTATATGTACCATTATTGTCTATTTATTTATTTATTTCTTATTACACTTTCTATGATTGTAAATTTTTGAGTTACATTATTTTTATATTATGTATACCATAGTTATTATTCGACATTTTTTACTTTGATAAATTATAATTTTATTTTTTATTGATCATTTTTCATGATACTGAGGGTATATTCTCCCATAAATAACACTAATACCCTCACTACTAGTCAAAATCCACTTTCATATGAGGTTTTTCCCATGATTTTAGACGACCTTCTAGATCAAACCCAATTTTTTGGGTCAGCATGTTAAAAATGGAAACTGAAGAGGTTTTAAAATCTTATTCGACACTTTTATTTGGGATTGGACATGAAAGAAATGAGATACGATGGTTGAGACTTTGGCCAAGGAAATATTTCATCACATATCCAACACATTATAATGGACTCTTGTGTCTCCATAAATGGTAAATTACACTTTGTTGTTACCATTGATTAAATTCCACTTCGGTGAGGCACATGATGTTGATATGTAATCTATGATAATTTTTCTATGTTCATTCATGATGATGAGTTTTGTTGGTTCCATTTCAAAATAAAAATTTATTGTCATTCTATAGAATATATCTTAATTAAATACCCATATTCGTGTTATTTGGTCAGTAATGTTTCTCAACGTTTGATATTTTTTCCTATTCTCTTGTGATATATCATCACTGGTATTTGATCAGTTGAATGGATAAAATGGATGTATTCGTATATTTATTATGACTATGACTAACGGGTAGGGATAGAATCAAGTGTTTCTATTACTATGGGAATACGCGGGGTTAAAGGTATACTCCTATGATACCCTTTTGTGATCCCATAAATTGGTTAAGAGTTACCTTTCACGATCCCATAGTTTAATTAGGGTTTATCCAAATGACTCTGTTTATTCTCAAATGTGTTCCCATCATGTCATAAAATCTGAAACCTTGACACAGTATTAGGGATCTAATTGGGAAGTATTCTAGAATAAATATGAAAGGGATGATATTTCAGCATTACACACGATGTGTATGATAATACAGTTGATATTACAAACACTCTTGTAATGGGGTTTAGTAAGTAGGGCCTCTCCAACCTGATCTTTGTCTCAAACTAACCATCCAATGAATAATAGTTCAGAACTGTGGTGAAATATTCCCAGATAGTAACTCTATAATTTCTCATCCATCTAGGGAACCAAATAAACTTAGGATAAAGAATAATTGTTGGAAATTATTATGAAATATTTTAGCTAGTAGAGAATATTTCGGAATAAAATGTTAAACTGATATTGAGATCATGATGGGAGTGAAACCATTTAAATAACCCATATCATATATTTTCTGCAAAACATAAGGATCTCAATGTTAGTCTTGAAAAATTAGAGATGAAGGGATTTATCAGACCTAGTACATCATCATGGGGTGAAACTATTTTTTATTCCAAGATAGCATATGGAAGTATTCAGTTATGTGTTTATTATAGGTGGTTCTCTATGATTGATCCTCAATTAGGCAATCATCAGTTGTGATTTAGAGAAGATGACATTTTGGAGATGGGGTTTCAAACTAGTGATGAGCTGCATGAGTACATGGTAATATCATTTTGGATTAAGAATGTGCAAGTAGTGTTATTTTCACTCATGAAGAAGACCTTCCACACATTCCTATAATCATTCTTAATAGTGTTAATTAAAGATATCATTACCTACTCACTAATACCATATTGAAATTCAAGGAACCTTAAGATGGTCTTGAGTAAAATCAATGAACACAATCATTATGAAATGTTTTTGAGTGTAAATTCAAGATTTTATAGGTGATGTTCATTGGACACGTGGTTTCTATGATTGGTATATATGAAGATCCAAAAGAAGTTTAGGAATTCAGGTGTTCTGTATATCCCCGGAATAAATTTTAGATAATGAAAATTCCATGTTTAGTAATACATTACTTATGTTTAATCAAATATATCTCAATTTTATTTTCCCCCATGACATCACTGATGATAAAGTTAATGAAATTATATTTTAGATAATGGTGTGAAGATTCATTCATTATGGTCGAGAGAAGGTCGGTGAAATCTCTAGTATTGACACTCCTTGAGTTTGGTATTGGTTATGTAGTGTTCTATGATGCATTATTAATTGTATTTGGATTAGTGTTAATGTAGTCCACTCTAAGATTCATGTTTGGGAGGATATTTCTCAGTGGTACACAAAGGAGTAGTGATGCATGCTAATAATGTTGGATGACTAAGGGATTGATGCTTTAGAGTATCAAGGATCGATGAAGATTAAACATTTGGGGATCAGATCCTCATTTATGGTATAGGTGAAAAAATGGATAACATTCGAACCTATAGTGTGTTGTGAAGAGTGATAAGGTGAATGGTGGTGATGAAACTACTGGATGGTCATTGGTTGAATATGATATGATCATATCACGTGGTAGTGTAGAAGTCCCTGAATCCATCGAGGAAAAGGTGTTGAGAAATTACCATACCAATAGATGAGAATATAATACTACTGTGAATAATATTTATAGTTACTTCAGGTGGATTTTTTAACGGTCATGGATAAAGAGGCACATTTCTAGATTTATCTCTTAATTCCTTACATGTCATAGGGTGATGGATGATAACCAATGTCCTAGTGGGTTATTGAAACCACTTTGATACCAATGTGGAGGTGATAAGATATCATGATTGACCCTATAAAAGTGTTACCCATATTGAAGTGTATTTGTAATTGAACTTGGTTTATTCTAAATAAACAAATGATGTTTTCACTTATTACATATCTGGGAGACTCAAATAGTTGGATGAGATTTGAAGGATCAATATTAGAGACATCATATGGTTAATGAAGTTTCATTTAGAATTTTGTTGGATATAAACATATATTTTCAATAATGATTTTGGAAGGGCTCATAAAATTCTTCAAGTAATTAGTTGATTCTAAGCATGGTGTACCAACATTAGACTAATGGTCGTCTGAGTGGATTACACAAATATGCGAGGATATGCTTTATTATTGAATCTTTGACATCGAAAGAGTGTGTGATGATCACCTATCCTTGATTATGTTATCATACAATAAAATATACTAGGATTTGGTTTATATAGAACCCTATGAGACTATTAATGGGAGTTAGTTTGTCGCTCCAAAAATTTGGCATGAGGTAAGAGATATAGAAAACTTTGAACAATTATGGTTCATGGGACTTCATATGTAGTTAAAGTGATAGAGAAGAGGTTGATCAGTTCTATGAGAATACGGAGATCCTATATTGACTAAAATGAATAGACAATTGGAGATTATTGTGTGAGACCATTTTTTATTCTGATTTCTTAATATCGAAATATACATATAGGGATTATGTGTAAGCTAGAACTACATTTTGTTGGGCCCTTTAAGATCACCCTACAGATAGGTGAAGTGGCATACCATTTAGACCCCCATATTTTCATCGATGTATGATTGATGTGTTCCATGTGTAACATCATAGGCGGTACATACCATGACAATAAATTTTGTTTAATTCAAGGAAGATATGATGGATATTGATCCATCTTATGAGTAGGGTCGGGGGAAAATCCTAGAGTGAATAGAGAAGGTGTTGTGAGAACAGATGGTACCAATTGTCTAGATTTGATGACAATATAGATGGATCTAGGTGGATATGTGGGAGTAAGAGTATGATATATAAAATCAATGGCCTGCTATATTCAATAAATAATTATAAAAAAACATCACAGTTATGAAAAGAATATAGTGGGGAAATATTAAAATATCATAATTATAAAAAACGATTTTAATAATAATTTTTGAGTATTTTAATGTTAAAATGTTATTTTCCATTAAATAAACATTGTAGGGAAATTAATTGATTTAAATAAATCTAAAATTCCAATTTACACCATATAGTATTCTATGGAATATTTTTAGAGAAATGCACTCTGATGACATGGTATTCTGAGGCCCATAAAGGCTCAAAGATGAAAACAAATATTAATCATATTATATTATTCATGAATGGTTTTTATAAAATAATTGAATACCTAATATAGGGTGTGTTATATGAGAAATTTTAGACAACCTATAAGGCCCCAGCCTTAAAACATACTTAATCTTGAGTTATTACAAGATTACACATTGAGGATCTTTTCAGGTTTAGAGTTTTAGAGAATTAGATCATAAAACATGCATTAAATTACACTTTTAAACAAAGTGGTTACATAAAAGATAGTATTCATTTTTCCCATCAATGGAAACATATTTAAAATAAAACATGGATTCATTCTTGACACTTCTTTGACACTATCATCATATCATGCAACTTTCCCTTGTCCTGTGAAAAACATTTCAAAAACATGGGATGAGCATAAAAATCTCAGTAAGGGATATAAAACTATGGAAAGGAAACATGAGTACATATATATGTAATAGTGAAATCATAATTTACCAATAAAGCATAAGGACTTTAACATACTCCATCAAATCATGAATAAATCATAGAAATCATAAGACATAAAGGTAACTTGAGGCATTCATAACATTCATACGTAGGGAGTAACCCTCTTGGTTACGTTTGGAATACCCATCACAGTATAATCCCTAAATATCTTCAGAGAAACCTCAACGTTTAACCCCATCACATTACCCAATGCATTGGAGAGATATATCGGGCTCACCCGCCCTTAGTTTATCACAGAACCACCCGTCATCATAATAATTCCCAAGAACCATAACATAATCGTATCACATAAAACATCCATAAAGGAAATATAACATTTTCACATTTCAATGACAAGATATCAATAAAACACATTGATATAATAAAAACATTATGAAAACCATTTTCAATACCAAAATAGAAGAAAAGTAAAACATGGTATTTATATTTCATTTAAAAATAATTATGGCTTGTAGAGGAAGCCAAAACTCAAATAATGGTCACGGCGGCGGAGAAGACGTTGTCGCCCAATACGTACGAAAAAAACATTCCCTTTTGTCGTTTAGTAAAACGCTTCATATAAAAAAGATTCATTTTGAATAAATGTAAAATTCAATGGTGTTTATACATCGTATAAAATAAGTTTGTGTATAAAACATAATATGCCTCAGTGAAAGGATATTGAGACGACGTCCCATTCCTCGGGTCCGACTTGACACGATCGTTCTTTAAAGTCCTGAATAATAAACTTTAGTAAATTTATACTTTCTTAAGAACATTTATCAAGTTCATTATTCCTTTTATATCACTTATTACTATGTCATGAACTTTATGTAATTATTTATGTTAATAACGGTCGTTTTAACGATCATTGGTACTTGAGTCAAAAATATACTCTTTATAATTACAATTTGTTCATGTATCCATTATATATAGAGTTATAATCAGGATGTATATATCATATATATCATATATATCCAGTATATACATACAGTTATAATATTACATAATCATTTAGAAGTAAGAAATGAAATGCACCGTTCATGGAGACGGTAAGTCGTTCGTACGCATGAATGCTACTTCCATTTCTATTTCATATTTAATGGAATTAAAACATAATGATACATAATAGTATTATAATTCCAGTATTGTATCATATATAATATCATTCAATCAATCCTTTATATGTACCACATATGGTATTAATGAATCAAATTACTTTGAGGGGGCGGTATTCCGCACTTCCTAAAATGAATATATCACGTCTACCCATAATGGAAACCATAAAGGTATTCCATAAATGAATAATTCAGAAGCTTAAGTACAACATAAACATATTATATATCATATATAAATATAGTTACATCTTAATGGCCACCTTTTAAGGTGTTATATGAGTGTTGAACAATCATTGTTTCGTGAGGCATAAATTCGCCGTCCACAGAAACAGTATGTTCTTTAACCATTAGATGTAGGTGTGTGTAATTGTAGTTCAAATCCTTATTTTAAAAAAATCCTAATATATTCAATATACTGGTTTTGTTACAAAAGAAAGGAATAAAAATAGTTTAGAGGGTTGGAGAAGCAAAATAAAACATAATAACACAAGAGAAAACACTACCTTTAAAACGGGTAACTATTTTTTATTTGAGCTCAAAGGCTTCCATGGGAAAACTTCTGCCCAATGTGAGGCTTCAAGGAGTAAGATAGGGATGTGGAGAGACAAAAAGTGCAGAGCTTGGAAGAAAAAAACGCTTGAGAGGTGTGGGTAAGGAGGTAGAGGTGGGGGCCTTTTATAAGAGGAGAGGAGGGGCACTCTTGGAAAGGTATAAAAGGTTACTTTATTTTCAAATGAGTTTCGGATTTTAAAGGTCCCACATTGATGTATTTCGATGATAAGGTGATAATGGTTTTAAATAAATTCATACAATAGGTCTTTGTCCAGTGTAAGTTATAGTTTTAACATTATCTTTTCATTTTATTTAAATCCTTTATTAATGAGGTAATAGCTGCATCATCATGATGTCACAAATAATTTAATTTATTTAATGTCTAAAAATTATAAAAAAAAATCATGATGTAGAAAATATTTCTAGATTTATAATGAATATTTATAGTCAAAATTATGACTTTTACAACCCCATTTAAAAATTGTATTAGTAAAACAACTCAAGTTTGTGACATTTTTACTTTAACTTTAAATAAAAAGGTATTAATGTCATTTTCCTACCAAAGTGGATCCATGGGATCCCCATGTTGACCCATGGATTGTATTGGTCGGCCATGACACATCCAATAAGGGTAGGACATGTTTAAATGTCATTCCATATTATTAAAACATTATTTTTACCTAAAACTACACTAATTACCTCTAATCACGATTAAAAACCTAAAAGTTACTATTCACCAAAAAAATTTTTTTATTCCCATTGAACCACATTTTACTTCTTATTGAAAACCATATATGTCGTATTTTTTAAATTCAAAACACAGAGGTGGTAAAATTTCATTTAAATGGAAAATCAGTTTTTATAAGTACCACATAGTGGTTTCACTATTCATAAAAAATTGATGTTTTTCAGAAAAATACCAAAACTTCACCCTAAGCTATATTTGATAACCCGAATTCATAAATGATGTCTATTTTACAAAATTCAAAACATATAAGCTACATTAATTAATATGTACCTTTTACTCAGCTTTCCTTTCTTACCAAATCGCATCACACTTTTCCATGGTGACACTTTGAGAAAAACATGATCACTTACCTCAAAAGAGAGATCCTTCCTCCTATTGCCTACATAACTCTTCTCTCTACTCTGAGCTGTTCTCATGTGTTTCTATATCAACTGAACTTTTTCTGCCAACTCTTTTACCAATTCTAGTCCCATCAGCTTCCTTTCACCTACTTCATCCCAGAATGCTGGAGTTCGACACCGCATCCCATATAACGCCTCAAATGGTGCCATCTGTATACTAGAATGAAAACTGTTATTATAAGAAAACTCAACCAAAGAAAATGTTGGTCCCAACTTCCCTGATAATCCATCGATCCATCACGTAGCATATCTTCCAATGTCTGAATTGTTCGTTCTGACTGCCCATCTAATTGAGGATGAAAAGCAGTACTAAAATTTAATTCATTACCCAACAACTTCTAAAGGCCTTTCCAAAAGTTAGAAGTGAACATGGGATCACGGTTAGATACAATGGAGAAAGAAAATCCATGTAACCTGACTATCTCTTTAAGATACAAATGAGAATGTTTATCTAAGGAAAATATATCTCGTATGGCAAGGAAATGAGTAGATTTAGTCAAGCGATCAACAATAACCCAGATTGCATTATTACCTCTAGATGTCTTCGGTAATCCCACAAAAAAGTCCATGGATATATTTTCCCATTTCCACTCTAGCACTGGTAAAGGCTGAAGAATCCCTTTTGGTAACTGTCGCTCTGCTTTAACCTGTTGAAAAGTCAAACACTTAACAGTAAAATCAGCAATATCCCTTTTTATTCCGTCCCACCAGTAATACTCCTGAAGATATCTATACATCTTAGTACTGCCAAGCTGGACTGAAAACAGAGAACTATGAGCTTCACATAACAAATCTCTCTTCAACTGTGAATCACACAGCACACACAATATCTTCCCAAATCTCAAAACAAAATCATTATCAATGTTGAATTCAGGCAACTTACCTTTCTGAACCAGCTCTACCTTTTTCTGCAACTAACTGTCTTGCTTCTGTGCTTGCTTGATTCTGTCTGATCGAGAAAATTTCACTAATACCTGAAACAAAAAATAAGGACATCCTACACCAACAAAATCTATTCCAAATATCATCAAATCCTTATCCAAAGGATCATGTTCCAAATGCAACATTTCTAATGAAGCATTACTTTTTTGACTCAAAGCATCATCCACTTTATTTTCTTTTCCCGGATGCTAATGAATTGTACAATCATAATCCTTGATTAATTACAGCCATCTTCTCTGTCTCATGTTCAATTCTTTCTGAGTGAATATATACTTTAAAATTTTGTGATCGGTATATATTTCACAGTTTACTCCATTCAAATGATGCCTCCAAATTTTTAAAGCGAAAACAACAGCAGCTAATTCCAAATCATGTGTAGGGTAATTTACCTCATGAGTTTTCAACTGTCGTGAAGCATAAGAAATGACCTGATCATTCTTCATTAAGATGCAACCAAGTCCTTTCAATGAAGCATCACTGTAGATATCAAACTCCCCAATCATGGAAGGTAGTGCCAAAAATGGAGCATTCACCAATCTTCTTTTTTGTTCCTGGAAACAATCATCACATTCTTTTGTCCATATAAACTTAACACCCTTCAGAGTTAGCTTAGTCATTGGACTAGATAACCGTGAAAAATTTCTAACAAACCTTTGGTAATATCCTGCCAAACCAAGGAAGCTACGAATCTCAGTTACATTTGTGGGTCTTGGCCATTCTTCCACAACCCTTGTTTTCGCAGGATCAACAGTTATCCCATCTTTAGAAACAATATGACCAAGGAAAGAAATTTTTTGCAACCAAAACTCACACTTGCTGAATTTCCCATACAATTTCTTTTCTTTTAAGGTTTGAAAAATAACCCCTAATTGTCTTTCATTCTCATATTTACTTTTATAAAACACCAAAATATCATCAATGAAAACAACCACAAACTTATCCAAGAACTCATGGAAAATTCTATTCATTAAGTCCATGAATACAGCAGGTGCATTGGTTAGCCCAAAATGCATTACTGCAAATTCATAATGGCCATATCTTGTACGAAACGCGGTATTCGGAATATCTTATTCCTTTACCTTCAACTGATGGTACCCCAATCTCAGGTCAATCTTTGAAAAATACTGAGCTCCTTGGAGCTGATTAAACAAATCATCGATATGAGGAAAATGATATTTGTTCTTAACAGTGATGTTATAAAAATGCTCAATAATCAATGAAAAGTCTCATAGAACCATATTTATTTTTAACAAATAAAACAAGAGCTCCCCATGGTGATGTGATCGGTCGAATGAAACCTTTCTCTAATAAATCTTGCAATTTCTCCTTCAACTCTAAAAGTTCAGTTTGAGCCATTTGATAAGGGGGTTTTGAAATTGGCTTAGCATCAGGAACTAAGTCAATAATAAATTCAACTTCCTGATCTGGTATTATTCCAGGAAACTCATCAGGTAAAACATCAGGATACTCATTTACCATTGGCACCTCATAAATCTGAACAGTTCCTTTATTTTCAAACATATGTGCAAGGTAACATTCATTTCCATCTTTTACAAGTTTCTCAGCCTCTTGATAAGTTATCAACAGTAAGGGTTCATTCTTGTACACAAACTGAAATACTTTTTGAAAAGAAAATTCTTTAGCTCTACAGTCAATCTTAACATGGTAAATAGAGATCCAATCCATACCCAGGATAACATCAAACTCCACTAGAGGTAAAACAATAAGGTTCGCAAGTAGGTTCTTTCCACGGATAAGGATAGTAAGATTATTATAAATTCTTTTTTCCTCAACATTTCCCCCAGTTTTTTTACCACATGTTTAAGAGTCATTTCTTGAGATGGTATTCCCATTTTACTAGAATAGGTTTTAGAGATGAGAGAATGTGTAGACCCCGAATCAAACAACACACTAGCATAATCTGAAAAAACAAAAAAAAAGTACCTGATACAACTTCATTTGATGGCCCGACATCTGCCGAAGTAGTTGCAAAGGATTTCACCTCCCCTTTTTGCTTGTAGTCTAACTACTTCCCATCACTCAAGATATTTGTCGGACACTCATTTTCATAGTGACCCATCTCATTACACTTAAAACATTTCACTAACTGTAAATCAAATTTGGTCTTACCTTCACCTTGATCTTTTTCAGTGCAATCACAAGCCTTATGTCCCATCTTACCACATCGGTACCGCTTTCCAAAATTCATAAGACATTCCCCAGCATGCCTTTTACCACATTTATCACAAACTGGAAACTTAGATTTCTTACCATCAGACCTTTTTGAAGAATTATTTCCTTTCTCCTGCCACCTCGGTCACTTTTTCTGCTGGTTATTATAGAACACTTGATCATCGAAAAACTCCATTTACACCTTCTCAACACATCGAACAAGCTTTTCATAACTCTTGAACTCGCGATAAGCTAAATCCCTTCGATATTTTGGCTTTAATCCTGAGTAAAAACGATTGATTTTACTATCAAGGTCTCGGATAAAATTTGGAGCATACCTTGCCAATCGAGTGAAACTTTCTTCATAAGCATCCACTGAGTATTCCTCTTGCCTCAATTCCATGAATTTCTTTTCCATCCTAAGTCGAACATCCTTATAAAAATACTTCTGAAGAAACATACCTTTGAATTTATCCTAATCTAGAACATCAATCTCATATCATGCACCTTTCCCTTGACCTGTGAAAAACATACATTACCCATAAAACATAAGGAATTTAACATACCTCATAAAATCATGAATAAATCATAGAAATCATAAGACATAAAGGTAACATGAGGCATTCATAACATTCTTACGCAGGGAGTGACCCTCTTGGTTACGTTTGGAATACCCATCACAGTATATTCTCTAAATCTCTTCGGTGAAACCTCAACGTTTAACCCCTTTGCGTTACCCAATGCATTAGAGAGCTATATCGGGCTCACCCGCCCTTAGTTTATCACAGAATCACCCGTCTTCATAATAATTCCCATGAACCATAACATAATCGTATCACATAAAACATGCATAAAGGAAACATAACATTTACACATTTCAATCACAAGATATCAATACAATACATTGATATAATAAAAACATTATGAAAACCATTTTCAAAATAAAAATAAAATAAAAGTAAAAATGTTATTTATTTTTCATTTAAAAAAAATTATGGCTTGCAGAGGAAGCCGAAACTCAAATAATGGTCACGGCGACGGAGAAGTCGTTGTCGCCGCATACGTACGACAAAAACATTCCCTTTTGTCATTTAGTAAAACGCTTCGTATAAAAAAGATTCATTTTGGATAAATGAAAAAGTTAAAGGGGTTTATACACCGTATAAAAGAAGGTTGTGTATAAAACATAATATTCCTCAATGAAAGGAGATTGAGACGAATTCCCATACCTCGGGTCCAACTTGACTCGATCATTCTTTAGCGTCCGGAATAATAAACTTGAGTTAATTTTTACTTTCTTAAGAACCTTTTAAAGTTCATTATTCCTTTTATATCACTTATTACAGTGTCATGAACACTATGTAATTATTTAAGTTAATAACGGTCGTTTAAACGATCATTGGTACTTGAGTCAAAAATATGCTCTTTATAATTACAAGTTCTTCATGTATCCATTATATCCAGAGTTATAATCATGATTTATATATCATATTTATCATATATATCCATTATATACATGCAGTTATAATATTACATAATCATTTAGAGGTAAGAAATGAAATGCACCCTTCATGGAGACGGTAAGCCGTACGTATGCATGAACGCTACTTCCATTTCTATTTCATATTTAATGGAATTAAAACATAATGATACATAATATTATTATAATTCCAGTATTGTATCATATATAATATCATTCAATCTATCCTTTTTACGTACCACATATGTTATTAACGAATCAAATCACTTTGAGGGGGCGGTAGTCCGCACTTCCTAAAATGAAGATATCGCGTTTAACCATAATGGAAACCATATTGATATGCCATTAATGAAAAATACAGAAGATTAAGTAAAACATAAACATATTATATATCATATATAAATATAGTGACATCTTAATTGCCACCTTTTAAGGTGTTATATGAGTGTTGAACAATCATCGTTTCGTGAGGCCGAAATTCACCATCCACAGAAATAGTATGTTCTTTAACCATTAGATGTAGGTGTGTGTAAGTGTAGCTCGAATCCTTCTTATAACAAAATACTAGTATATTACAGATACTAGTGATGTTACAAAATAAAGGAATAAAAATATTTTCTAGGGTTGGAGAAGCAAAATAAAACATAAGAGCACAAGAGAAAACACTACTTTAAAACGGGTAACTCTTTTTGATTTGAGCTCAAAGGCTTCCTTGGAAAGACTTCAGCCAAATTTGATGCTTGAAGGAGTAATAGAGGGATGTGGAGAGGCAAAAAGAGAATATTTTTGCCGAACAAAAGGCTTGAGAGGTGTGGGTAAGGAGGTAGAGGTGCGGGCCTTTTATAAGAGGAGAGGAGGGGCACTCTTGGAAAGGTATAAAAGGTTACTTTATTTTCAAATGATTTTCGGATTTTAAAGGTCACACATTGATGTCTTTCGAGGATATGGTGATAAGGGTTCGAAATATACTCATCCAATAGGCCTTTGACAAGTGTTAGTTATAGTTTTAACATTATCTTTTCATTTTATTTAAATCCTTAATTAATGAGGTAATTAATGCATCATTATGATGTCATAAATAATTTAATTTATTAAATGTCTAAAAATTCTAAAAAAATATCATGATGTAGGAAATCTTTTTATCTTTCTAATTATTATTTATAGTTAAAAATATGACTGTTACAACCCTATTTAAATTTTTTTTAGTAAAACAACTCAAGTTTGTGACATTTTTACTTTAACTTTAAATTAAATGGTATTAATGTCATTTTCCTACCAAAGTGGCTCCATGGGGCCCCCAACGTGACCCATGGATTCTCTTGGTCGTCCATGACACATCCAATAAGGGTAGGACATGTGTCAAGGTCATTCCATATTATTAAAACATTATTTTTACCTTAAACTACACCAATTATCTCTAATCGCGATTAAAAACTTAAAAGATACTATTCACCAAAAACATTATTTTAATCCCATTGAACCACATTTTACTTCTTTAATGAAAACCATGTATTTCAGATTTTTGAAATTCAAAACACATAGGTGGTAAAATTTCATTTAACCAGAAAATCAGTTTTTATAAGTACCACTTAGTGGTTTCACTATTCATCAAAAATTGATGTTTTTTAGAAAAATACCAAAACATCACCGTAAGCTATATTTGATATTACGAATTCAAAAATGATTTATATTTTACAAAATTCAAAACATATATGTTAAATTAATTAATTAATAATTAATTCCCGCTGTCAGAGCAAATAGCGTGTTTTTTATGAAACAATTAGTATCAAAAGATTGACACAACTTGAAGTCCAATTTCAAAGTGAAATTAATTCCAACGACCACTATTGGATTAAATGATAAAAATATATTCTAATTTCACTTTAAAACCAATTAAAAAGAAAATATAACCATACAATTAAATTATATGAAAAAGAAGTTTTGATGTTAAATGCAGTATTTTTTCACTATTCATTAAAAAATGAACATTGTCAGAAAAATACCAAAAAAAATATACAATGTAAATTTCAATGTCCCAATCATAAATGATAAGTTTATTTTTACAAATATCTTAAAAAAATTTCAAATGTATGATTTAAAAAATGGTTTTCCATCAAAAGGCAGTAAAACAATCTTTTAAAAATATTATTGTATTCCTTGCTTAAGATTGGATTTATTCTCATTTTAAGCCTCTAAAACACTATCTCATTCCTAAATATAAATAGATAAGAATATATATACATTAATTACTAGGGATGTTACAAAACCATTAGGTATGGGATGCATGTTTATTCATAGGTGTGATGGAACATTTTTTCAAGTGGGTTGTATAGTTAGATCACAAGTCAATATATCTTTTTTTATACATTTAAAAAAATAATTGAATATGTACCAAACAATACACCATATGAAAAATAAGAGAACAATAAGAGATTACTCAATTGGGGTTTACCCTAGGTGGGATAAAATATTAGTTTGCGTTATGCATTAGTTCATATCACACTTGTGAGTAACTTATTTATCAATATTTGTATTATTTTAATATTATGTTATATAATAGATTATTTTTTATACTTCATCTTCCTAATGGGGTTTCACCCATGGATGAAATTTTTCCTATTTGAAAGCTTTGTAATTTCTATTTTCTTATCAATGCATATAAAAAGACCTTAATTAAGAGAAATTAATGCCTCTATGTTTATTTTTCGGCGGTATCTTTTTTTAAATAGGGGAATTAATTTCATTGGGTTTTGGAAAGGTGTAAACATACACCATCCGGTTTATATACCAAATCAATTTTGATTTTACTTAATATTATCACATTAGTTAATCTTAATTTGTCCATTGATGTGGTTGGGTGTCCGATGATCAGTTAGGTTTCTCAGGTGGGGTATAGTTATTTATTATAATGGGTGTGTGGTTCCTACAATTAGTAATATGATTTATTTTTTATTATTAATATATATTCCATTTTTTTTCTTCACAAATTTTAATAAAATGGGGTTGAATAATTAATTAACAAAATCATTATTTTTATCTAATATAATACCATATTATTATCAATCTATTATTTTAAATAAAAAATTCAAGGGACATATTATTAAAATTATCAAAAGAAAATTTTAGTGAAATGTGAAAGGATAATTAAGAAAAATCACTAAAAGATAATTGATGTGATTTACCTATGGATAAATGATCAAAAATATAAAAAATACAAAGCATTAAATTATCATGTATAATATGTAAATGTGTTATCGAATGATATTTTTTGTTAAACTATGAATGATTAATTATAAAAAAATATCATTAAATTATTAAAATGAAATGTAATGTAAATTTTATGAAATATTCATAGAAAGGAAAAAATAATTTTAAAATGTTGAATTCACCAAATTACCCAAGGGTAATTAATGACAATTTACAACATGAAATTTTCAATAGACAATCACAAAAATAATCAAAGAATAATTTTAAAAATATCATCAATAGATATTTTTTTATTAAAAAAGAATTATTATTTAAATTATAAAATTATATTTATGTCTTTTATTAAAATATAATTAACTGTATTTAACATAATATAATGATGAAATAATATTTTTTGAAACATTTTCAAAATATAATTATAAAATAATAATTTATAACAAATTATCAAAATGTTATTAGAAAATAAATATAATTTATTATTAATTACTAATTGATAAATATATAAGGATAATTTATGATAAATAATCATATAAAAATTATAAAACAATAATTTTAAATAAATTAACTAGAGATATGTATTCTTGTGAAAATATTTTAAATGTAATCATTTTCCAAAAATGATAATAAGAAAATTTTCCAAGGGAGATAAAATAATATCACATGTGATATTTATAAAAATAATTTTAAAATTATGTTGGATAGAGTATATATCATCAGATGTTATATTTTATATATTTATAAAATAAAATAAATGGTTTTGCTTCTAGGAAACTGGGACTGACCAATAATGTTGACATGAAGACGAATATAAGACAACGATCAAAGAGCGTGTATTCTTGATTGTTGAGGTTTCCACTCCATCATGTGAACCACACATAGTGATTTATCCTTGACATTCACATCATGGACTATTGTGTAGGATGTTATATATCATTTTGTGATGTATTTATACATTTGTATCATGGTATGATTGATTGTGTTGGTATATTTGATATTCATAATTTATATTTAATCACATCTGTGTCTGTGTACCCCATGATAACATATAACTTGTTTACCTCTAATTTTATATGATAACTACTTTCAATGATGTTGTTTGATTCACAGGTTGATATTTGATGATGATATATTCTCATGAAGTGTTAATGGAATATTATCCTACTATGTGTTGATATTGTTTTCTCTATAGGAGTGAAATATAAATAGTTTACCGGTGTCTTTGGTGATGTGATTCCTCCTTAGGGGGTGCATGCATAGTTTGTTTTGATGATTATAGTGCCAAAATGTAACCTTTTAATCCTTACTCGACTTGATTCCTTGTGGATTTTAAGTCGATGGCCAACACATGGGTCCTTGTGGATTTTGAGTGTTACTTATTTCCATGTGGATTTCAGGTAGGTAACAAATTCTCTATGCATGTTGGATTCCGAGTATTAACTATTATATTGTGGTTTTATTTTTAAATTGTATATAATCGCTTCATTTTGGATTCTGATTAAATTTCAACATACATGCGGCTTCTTTGGATATATTTATATATATATATATATATGAATAGTACATTTTGGAATGGATCCAATGTGAGTATTGTAACACCCTGAGATTTTATGAAAAATATTCTTTTTAATTTCATTAATGTCTTGTGTTGTACGCTAAACCAAAAGGAGCGTGCACAACACACATCCTTGACTTGCCTTTCATTACACGCAATCGTGACCTTCCTTGATAACGTGTGTAGTACGCAATACCGAGTTTCACTAAACACCGATATGCTATTAAAATATTATTAAAACTAGCCGTTATGAATAGTAATAACCACTTTTTGAAATTTTGTAAATTTTATTTTTCAAAATGGACTTCATTTTTGGATTCGGAATATCGAAATTAGATTAGGGTGAAATTTTGGTAATTTTCGGATAACATTCATATTTTGATGAATATTGGAAATTACAAAATTTTAATTAAAAACAACTTTTTCAATGAAAATAATTAATAGTGAAAAATTATTAATTTTAGTGGTTTTAAAGTATATTTAGAATATATTTTTACAATTTAATACAATGATGGTCATTGGATGTAATTTCACATTTAAACCAGTTATAAACAAGTTTGAATCTTTTGATAGTTATTATCTCTTAAAAAGACGCTATTTATTTTGACGACGGGAATTAATTTTTAAAATAGTTAATGTAACTGATATGTTTTGAATTTGATAAAATAGACATCATTTTTTAATTCATAATATCAAATATAGCTTAGGACTAATTTTTGGTATTTTTCTAGAAACTTTCATTTTTTGATGAATAGTGAAACCACTAAGTGGTAGTTAAAAAAACTAAATTTTTCATAAAACTTAATTTTACCGCTCCTGTGAGTGGAATTTCGAAAATCCGAGAGACACGGTTGATGTCAGTAAGTAAAATGTGGTTAAATAAGATGAAAATAATTTTTTTGGTGAATAGTAACTTTTTACTTCTTCTTACCACGGTTAAAAGTAAATAGGGTAATTAAGGGTAGAAATGATTATTACCCTAACAAATGTCCTAATTATATTGGAAAAGTGTAATTAGTCCAAAAACAAACTTAGGAATAATATATGACCATTTAGTCCTACTTGGATTAGATTAGGACATTTATTATTAATTTATTTAAAGAAGGGTTAAAAGAGTTAAAATCAAAGTTTATTTACGAAATCATTTTTAATATGGGGTTATACATAAGATAAATTCGACTATAAATATTCATTAGAAATATAAAACGATTTCCTACATAGTGGTATTTTATTTGTAATTTTTAGACATTAAATAATTTAATTTATTTATGACACAACGATGATGCAGTAATTATCTTATTAATGAAATATTGACATAATTGATGTTATAAATACCCAAATAAATATAATTTGAGACTTTTTATGAATTAAACTAATTTTATAGGTTAATATGACATGTTAGTATTGATTTAATTAACTTTTTTAGAACTTGTCATTCTGTTATGATTTTCACAAAAATCAATTACTAAATAGTGTCAAAATTGACATAAAATAGTTTTTAAAACAAATATTATATTATTAATTGTTATTTTATTCCTAAAAATCTAAGGCTCGGCCAAATGACATAGATAAAGTTATATATATTAATAATAAACAACTTGGGGTTCTTTTGGATTTTTATAGTATGTTTATTAACCTTATAGTGTAAGAACACAAGAAGACACGGTAAAAGTAAAATTATTTAACTTAATGTTAAATCTAAATGATAAGGTTAAAATAGGAACCTAAACTTGTCTAAATTCTATTGGATGAGAGTATTTCGACCCATCCCCACCTTAGCCTCGAAATAAATCAATTTGGAGCTATTTAAAACCGAACTTGACTTTATAATAAAATAATATTTTTAGTTTTTCCAAAGGAGCCCCTCTCCTCCCTTATAAAAGGGCACCTCCTCCCTCTCTTTCTCACACAACTTTGAGCCTTCAAGCACGGCCAAAACCTGCCACATTCTCTTCTCCACTTCCCTAGAAACATCTTAGAGGTTCTGGTCTTCTTCAAAGACCCATTTTAGTGCCCTAAAAGGAGGTCTCAAAGAAGCACTTCAAAGAAGAGGTAATGTCTGTTACCGATTCTTTCATCTTTATTTCTTCTTCCACTTATTCTTCTTAGGTTGTTTCATTATGAAGTAATAACATAAATATCACTCATATATGTATATGTTATTATAAGTATGAAACAACCCTATTTCACCATCTATCCATCCTACGGAAAAAGAAATCATCGCGCGTGCGTACGTACGGAATACCATCTCCACGCCGTGGTGTAATCTATTTTCCACCACCACCTTACATGGATGGGTATAACGGTGTAAAGAATAACTATACATAGTTATTAGAAAATCATATTGATTCTGATATATTGTATCATCCACTCCAATTCAATTCAATAATTATGGAAACGATATCGTCGCTCGTGCGTACGTACGGACTACCGTCTCCACGACGCGATGAGATTCATTCTTCATGTTAACCATTTAAGAAAGATTATAAAGTATATATAAGAAGTAATAATCCAATATATGAAATTATAAAGCTACTGGATTTATGTATATATGTATGTCATCTAATTAATTACATTCAACTCAATAAGGAAACGAAAACAGCGTTCATGCGTACGTACGGCCTACCGTCTCAATAAACGATGTATTTCATTCCATTTACTAATTTATTATATATATGTATATTCTGAATATATATTATATATAAATCCTGTTTTATATTCTGGAATTAATTAATTATGATCTAAGCAATCATATGAATAATTACAAGTCAAAACACAGACGACAAATGAAACAATTTTACCCAAAATGCTCTTTAACATAGAATTTACAAAAGAAAGGGTAATATAAAGTCATAAGTGAACCATATATGATATCATAACAATGAGTATGATTCTGGATTAAGTAAATGACATTATTTCAATCATTATACAGGAGGTTCGGACACCTACGAAGAAAAATGGACCTAAGGTATGGGAAAATCTCACAATCCCAATTTTTATCCGAGATTGTTTATACTTCAGAATTTACTGGGGAATATATATCATCTACATAAATGTTTCCTCATTATGTAATATTTATATCCTTCTACAATAGTTTATATCCAATTTTACCCTTTGACGAGTTTATAGTAAAAGATATGAAAGGAATATTTTGTCATTTTTCGTACGAGGTACTTTTTGACTTTTCTGACAAAAGTACGAGAAGAATGTTTTTTTAACTTATATGGCATGAATGGATTTTTAAAACATTATTTCCAAGAAGAATCCTTTACAAGATTTCAAGTTTATTTTTAATCAACTTCTTTTAGTTTAAAATTGTATGACATGTCATGAAAGGAAAAGTGTTTTTGAAGTAGAAAGGATATTTTCCTCAAGAATGAAGTTCAAGTGTTTTATCAAAATTATTTTCCATCTAAGATAATATAGGGTTTTGTTTCTATCCCTATTATTTCATTGATTTTACTATGTTGTGATGGAATTATTTTTATGAATTCCTTTATCTTATATGAATTGTTTTATGATGTCATGAGGTTTAAGATTCCCATTTTTATTACATGGGTTATGAAATGATGTATGATTTATGATTTTGTGGCACACATAAGAATGGTATCATTATGCGATGGGTGGGACTTATATCTCCCTCCAATTCATTGGGTAAAGATTTTATATATCATGAGATATACATGGCTGGAATGGTAGGTTATACCGGTTCAGTGAAACAGGACTGAAACGAGGAGTAAACTCGGTTCAGAAGGGGACTTTGTCCACTAAGATAGTCTTGGCAATGAGTCTTGAATAATAAGAAATGATTATATATGATTATTTTTGTATGACACAAAGTTTCATGTTTTAAGTTATGATTATTGGGATTTCATTTCACTACTATGATTTATCCCATGTTATGAAATTATGCTCTCTTTTGCAGGTTAAGATTTCCAAAATGTTATGTTCTTATGAATATAATGTGATTGATATTTCTTTTGTTTACCCTTACTGAATATTTGAGCTCACCCTTTTATGTTTTCTTTTTCCCAGGATATAAAGAAAGGTTTTAGGTATAAAAAAAGGAAGGTCTTTATGGGAGATGTTGAAGATCTTTCACCAGGATTAGAAGATTATATTACGAATTTCCAAAGACACTAAACTATTACGATCCTTGTGTGTGTGTTTTTGTTATGTACTAAGTATTCCACAAATGTAATGTAATGTCAATGTACGTCAGGCTTCGGGTCTCTACAGTTGGTATCAGAGGAAAGGTTTAGTCAACCTTTGGAAACTAGGATACGAGAACTTTAGTGAGATCCCTAGAGATATTTCTAAGGTATGTCTTGGGATGTCTCTATGGTTAAGTATACGTATAGGTTATAGTCCTAGAATTGTGCTAACGATCTTCAAATTTAACCTAAGATGTTAGATATTGAGGGTACTCCCCCTTTATTATGTTGTTTTCCCTAGCATGATTTTTTCCTCTCACACAATTCTTTTTGGGTTTTAGAACATGGCTGGAAACAAGATGATTCACGATAATGGAGGATATGATGGACAATGGAATGATATTATTCATGAGAAACCAAATGAAATGGGATTTGGAAGTCCAAACATCATTATTATGCCGAATCAGCAATCTCATAATATGACCAATAAAGTAAAATCTGGTAAGTTTCCCGACACGGCTAATAAGAGAAAGATGGAGTTTCATGATGATCATAGATGAAAGAAAGTTCAATTTCCCCTATTCAAATCATGTGGGAAGAGGCATCAAGGAGAATGTTTCAAAGGAACTGGAAGATGCTTTGGGTGTGGAAAAGAAGGACACATAGCCAGTAAGTGCAAAGGAAAAGATTCAGTTAACACCCAGGATGAGGATAATGGTATTGCTACGACATCAAAAATGGTTAAATGTTTTAAATGTGGAATGTACGGGCATTATACAAACCAATTCCCTAAGGGAAAGTCTCATGAAGAGAATCAGTATGGTCATATGGGCAGTATTTATGTTGATGATGATGAAGAGACTATAAATGATATGTGAGATGAAAGAATTGTTGAAGCTCGGTCAATGATTTAAGAATGTAGTGGAATGATGACATGTTTATCATGTGTAATGTTGTATAAGTAATATCATGGTACTATGGAAGAAAGAGACATCTAAGGATTGTCACACTGTTGCCTTTCCTTGAGTTTTGAAAGTGTATGATTAATGGTACCGGTATCAATGAACGGTTATTCAGATATTTTTGGAATGTAGATGATATGTGCATAATGAAGGGATAAGGAGAAAATTAAATGTTTAACAGTATTCATGAGCTCATGATTGATATAAGGACTAAGTGATATCATGGATTGAGTATATAGAATTTTGAGGATTTTGGTATGTGGAATGGGTTAACATTTAACTGCATTTATGTTTTCAATAAGGTTCAATGGGTATTCAAGATAATACATGATTAAGGACTTTGAATGTTTGGAATGTGACCAAAAAAACATATCTTATGATATATGGGGATCAACGATGGTATTAAATCTCTGGTAATCGTTTTCACTATGTTATGAGAGTGGACTGCAGTATTATGGATAAGCCTAAAGATTGGAATGGATTATGTTGGACATAAGTTAGTATTGTTTAAGGATAGGAGTTTTTCGATATTATTGATGGGATGTTATAGTAATATAGTTTTAGAAAAAGGACAACATGCAGGACGGGCGACAGCCCATCGTGTCGGACAAGGCTGTGGGAATCGAACCCACAACCGAAGTGCGACTGGCCTTTATCACCTACCACTGGCCTACATGAAGTCCCTGGTTAGTAGAAACTAGTTTTATTATATTAAGCAGTATGATATATGAAGTATAAGTTAATTTTAGGAACTATATAGGATTAATCTCACTATAGATGGACTTATGTATTTTTTCTAACCTTTTTTTGAGACAGATGGAATGACCCATGATCTATCACATGATCTGCTAACACATCACGAATGAAAAATTCAACTTCATTTCTTTAAGAGATGAAGTGAAAATTGTCCAAATAACGACAAACGGTGAGACTATACCAAAATCACGAAAGTATTTCTTCTAATTCCAAAATGATCTTGAAAATCAAAAATGTTCTCCTAGTGCTCTTATATCTGATGAATCAGATGGTACCATAGATCGTCACAAATTTATGGATTTGTGATTGCTAGATTTTCCATAACCATGTTCTCTACCACTCTCCATCAGAACATGATCGTTAGATTTCTCTTCCATATCCTTATTTTCACCTATGGGGAAACCCAGTGATTAGTTTATTTGGGTAACCGTTACATTTCATACTTTTGTATTTAGAGATTGGTTTTGGTATTCCTTTTTACAATGTGGGTTTCGATTAAAGAAACTTCCGAATAGTAAACCGTTTATATCCCCGACGAATTTTGAGGGCGAATTTCATTTTAAGGGGGGTAGAATGTAATACCCCGATATTTTATGAAAAATATTCTTTTTAATTTCATTAATGTATTGTGTTGTACGCTACAACAAAAGGAGCTTCCACAACACGCATCCTTGACTTGCCTTTCATTACACGCAATTGCGACCTTCCTTGATAGCGTGTGTAGTACGCAATACCGAGTTTCTCTAAACAACGATATGCTATTAAAATATTATTAAAACTAGACGTTATGAATAGTAATAACCTCTTTTTGAAATTTTTTAAATTTTATTTTTCAAAATGGACTTCATTTTTGGATTCGGAATATCAAAATTAACTTAGGGTGAAATTTTGGTAATTTTCGGATAACTTTCATATTTTGATGAATAGTGGAAATTACTAAAGTTTAATTAAAAACAAATTTTTCAATCGAAATAATTAATAGTGATAAATTATTAATTTTAGTGGTTTTAACGTATATTTATAATATATTTTTACAATTTAATATAATGATGGTCATTGGCTGTAATTTCACATTTAAACCAGTTATAAACAAGTTTCAATCTTTTGATAGTTATTATCTCTTAAAAACACGCTATTTATTTTGACGACGAGAATTAATTTTTAAATTAGTTAATGTAACTGATATGTTTTGAATTTGATAAAATAGACATCATTTTTTAATTCATAATATCAAATATAGCTTAGGACTAATTTTTGGTATTTTTCTGGAAACTTTCATTTTTTGATGAATAGTGAAACCACTAAGCGGTAGTTAAAAAAACCGATTTTTTCATAAAACTTAATTTTTCCACTTCTGTGACTGGAATTTAAAAAATCCGAGAGACACGGTTGATGTCAGTAAGTAAAATGTGGTTAAATGAGATGAAAATAATTTTTTGGTGAATAATAACTTTTTACTTTTTTTTACCACGGTTAAAAGTAAATAGGGTAATTAAGGGTAGAAATGATTATTACCCTAACACATGTCCTAATTCTATTGGAAAAGTGTAATTCGACCAAAAAAAAATTTAGGAATAAAATATGACCATTTAGGCCCACTTGGATTAGATTAGGACATTTATTATTAATTTATTTAAAGAAGGGTTAAAAGAGTTAAAATCAAACTTTATTTACTAAATAATTTTTAAAATGGGGTTATACATCTGATAAATTCGACTATAAATCTTAATTATAATGCTAAAACAATTTCCTACATAATGGTATTTTATTTGTAATTTTTAGACAATAAATAATTTAATTTATTTATGACACAACGATGATGCAGTAATTATCTTATTGATGAAATATTGACATAATTGATGTTATAAATACCCAAATAAATATAAATTGAGACTTTTTATGAATTACCCTAATTTTCTAGGTTAATATGACATGTTAGTATTTATTTAATTAACTTTTTTCGAACTTATCATTCTGTTATGATTTTCACAAAAATCAATTACTAAATAGTGTCAAACTTTACATAAAATAGTTTTTAAAATAAATGTTATATTATTAATTGTTATTTCATTCCTAAAAATCTAAGGTTCGGCCAAATGACTTAGATATGGTTATATATATTAATAATAAACAACTTGGGGTTCGTTTGGCTTTTTATAGTAAGTTTATTAAACTTATAGTGTAAAAACACAAGAAGACACGGTAAAAGTACAATTATTTAACTTAATGTTAAATCAAAATGATAAGGTTAAAATAGGAACATAAACTTTTCTAAATTCTATTGTATTAGAGGATTTCGACTCATACCCACCTTAGCCTCGAAATAAATCAATTTGGAGCTATTTAAAACCGAACTTGACTTTATAATAAAATAATATTTTTAGTTTTTCCAAAGGAGCCCCTCTCCTCCCTTATAAAAGGGAACCTCCTCCCTCTCTACCTCACACAACATTGAGCCTTCATGCTCGGCCAACCCCTGCCAAATTCTCTTCTCCACTTCCCTAGAAACATCCTAGAGGTTCTGGTCTTCTTCAAAGACCCATTTTTGTGCCCTAAAAGGAGGTCTCAAAGAAGCACTTCAAAGAAGAGGTAATGTCCGTTACCGATTCTTTCATCTTTCTTTATTCTTCCACTTCTTCTTCTTAAGTTGTTTCATTATGAAGTAACAACATCAGTATAACTAATATACTGATATGTTATTATAAGTATGAAAAAAAACCTATTTAACCATCTATCCATCCTACGGAAAAAGAAATCACCGCGCGTGCGTACGTCCGAAATACCGTCTCCACGCCGTGGTGTAATCTATTTTCCACCACCACCTTACATGGATGGGTATAAAGGTGTAATGAATAACTATACATAGTTATTAGAAAATCATATTGATTCTGATATATTGTATCATCCACTCCAATTCAATTCAATAATTATGGAAATGATATCATCGCTCGTGCGTACGTACGGACTACCGTCTCCACGACGCGATGAGATTCATTCTCCATGTTAACCATTTAAGAATGATTATAAAGTATATATAAGAAATAATAATGAAATATATGACATTATAAAGCTACTGGATTTATGTATATATGTATTTCATCTACTTAATTCCATCCAACTCAATAAGGAAACGAAAACAGCGTTCATGCGTACGTACGGCCTACCGTCTCCATGAACGATGTATTTCTTTTCATTTACTAATTTATTATATATATGTATATTCTGAATATATATTATATATAAATCATGTTTTATATTCTGGAATTAAGTAATTATGATCTAAGCAATCATATGAATAATTACAAGTCAAAACACGGATGACAAATGAAACAATTTTACCCAAAATGCTCTTTAACATAGAATTTACAAAAGAAAGGGTAATATAATGTCATAAGTGAACCATATATGATATCATAACTATGATTATGATTGTGGAATAAGTCAATGACATTATTTAAATCATTATACAGGAGGTTCGGACACCTACGAAGAAAAACGGACCTAAGGTAAGGGAAAATCTCGCAATCCCAATTTTTATCCGAGATTGTTTATACTTCAGAATTTACTGGGGAATATTTATCATCTATATCCATGTTTCCGCAATATTTAATATTTATATCCTTCTACAATATTTTATATCCAATTTAACTCTTTTAAGAGTTTATAGTAAAAGATATGAAAGGAATATTTTGTCGTTTTTCATATGAGGTACTTTTTGACTTTTCTGACAAAAGTATGAGAACAATGTTTTTTTAACTTATACGGCATGAATGGATTTTGAAAACATTATTTCCAAGAAGCTTCCTTTACAAGCTTTCAAGTTTATTTTTAATCAACTTCTTTTAGTTTAAAATTGAATGACATGTTAAGAAAGGAAAAGTGTTTTTGAAGTAGAAAGGATATTTTCCTCAAGAATGATGTTTAAGTGTTTTATCGAAATTATTTTCCATCTAAGATAATATAGGGTTTTGTTTCTATCCCTATTATTACATTGATTTTTTTATGTTGTGATGGAATTATTTTTATGAATTCCTTTATCTTATATGAATTGTTTTATGATGTCATGATGTTTAAGATTCCCATTTTTATTACATGGGTTATGAAATGATGTATGATTTTTGATTTTGTGAGACACATAATAATGGTATCATTATGAGATGGGTGGGACCTATATCTCCCTCCAATGAATTGGGTAAAGATTTTATATCTCATGAGATAGACATGGCTGGAATGGTAGGTTATACCGGTTCAGTGAAACAGGACTGAAACGAGGAGTGAACTCGGTTCAGAAGGGGACTTTGTCCACTAAGATAGTCTTGGCAATGAGTCTTGTCTAATAAGAAATGATTATATATGATTATTTGTGTATGCCACAAAGTTTCATGTTTTAAGTTATGATTATTGGGATTTCATTTCACTACTATGATTTATCCCATGTTATGAAATTATGTTCTCTTTTGCAGGTTAACATTTCCAAAATGTTATGTTCTTATGAATATGATGTGATTGATATTTCTTTTGTTTATCCTTACTGAGCATTTGAGCTCACCATTTTATGTTTTCTTTTCCCCAGGATATAAAGAAAGGTTTTAGGTATAAAAAAAGGAAGGTCTTTATGGGAGATGTTGAAGATCTTTCACCAGGATTAGAAGATTATATTCCGAGTTTCCAAAGACACTAAAAAATTATGATCCTTGTGTGTGTGTTTTTGTTATGTACTACATATTCTGAAAATGTAATGTAATGTCAATGTATGTCAGGCTACGGGTCTCTACAAGTATAGACTAGGGATTTTGGTCGTTTGGTTAATGCATGACCATTATATTTTTAGGTGCATGTTTATGATTGTAAAAAATTTTAATTCTAATGGAATACACAAATATTTCTTTAAACATACTAGTTATGGTTTTTTTGGGTTTATACTATGTCCCTTACTCCCACCGCACTCGGTCCATTCAATGTGTTTGTTTATATCCTGAGGTCTATGGATAAGGGAATATGCCTTATGGTGGATGGGTGAGCATAAGAGTTTGTAGCGAGTAGTGGACCAATGAGGCATCTTGAGGACCCATTATTTGTATATTAATATATCTCATTCTTATTACACTAGATAAGATTATCGCATTGTGAGCCTCATTATTTATACATCTTTTATGCCATCATTAGAATTATTTGTGTTTATTATGAAAAATTATTATATTATTTACTATTGCCAATTGAATTATTATAAGTGTTTATTATCCCCCCATTTTCCCTCAAACCCTCTCTACTAGTCTAAGGACTCGAACATATGGGGAGGCACATATGGCATTATTTGACTTTCCAACTAATACCGATTAGTTCAGGTCAGGATTTTATAGAATGGAATCAATGTATGATTAAATAACATTCTCATCTCTATTATTATGGGACCATATAGATTAGAGATATGAAATTTGAAACTCATATAGGGGAACTATGTTAGATCATTGTAGGTATTTTATAGTCGATATTGGAGTTTCCATGTATTGGAAACTATGATTTTATTTTACAATTGATTAAATCACTGTTGGGTTATAAACTTGGTGTTTATATATGATCTATGAGACGTTGGGTGTGTTCATGCATCATGACTATGAACATGGGTTCACATTCAACATATAAACATGCTTTTATGGCATTATAGTTCATAATTAAATGCATTTATTTGAGTTATCTATTTTGGATAGATCCTCCTTTTATGATATAATTGATTATATGTTGCTGTGATATATCTTTTTTGAAATTTATTAGTTGATTAGATAAAAAACATATGTTAGTATATATTTTATGAATGTTTCAAATGTGTAGTGTTGAAAAAAATGGTTAAAAATATGAGGGGGATACCATGGGTTAATAAAGTAATCCTAATAGATCCTTCACTAACCCTACAAATTATTTAAAAGAAACCATGTGTGATCCCGCAGACTGAGATGGGTTTACCCTAAGAACTCTTAATATTATCCAATGTGTCTTCCTCAAATTACAGATGTTTTAACCTGAACATAGTCATTTTTAATAAAATGAAATTAAGTATAGAATTAGCATTCATGGGAGGATGCTTTATCATTACTCATGAATTTATATTATAATACTGTTCATATTGCTCCAACACCTACTTCATGCTTTATGCAGTAGGGCCTCTCCAACTATATTTATTACTCTTAGTAATTTTCTATGTAATTAGAGATTATAATTATGATCAAATATGATGAAAAATGAACTCAATAATTCCTATTCATTCAATGGATTAAAATTCCCTCAGGATGATGAAAATTTGTTAAAATATTCTTGGGAATCTTTTACCTCATATAGACTCTGAAGAATCATTATGTTATGATGAGATTGAGCTCCTAAAATAGTAAATCCATTTTGATAAATCATATCATATGTTTTCAATCGAGATAAAGGATAATAGGTTTATATTGACTAAAATCGAGGGGAGGGGATTTATCATAACAAATACTACACCGTGGGGTGATTTAATTTTTTTCAACAAAAAGTATGATTGTTGTATTCCTCTATATATTTATTTTTGGAAGCTGAACCTGACGATGGTGAAGAACCGATATATATTTATGAATATCTAGGATATTTTACATTACATATATGAATGTTGGTTGTTATTCATGAATGATCAATGATTAGACCATCCTCAATTTCATGTAAAAGTGGATGACATTCTAAAGACTAAATTTTGAGGTAGGTATAGTCGGGGGTTTGTGTAGGCTCAGTTATTTGATGAATTCTCATATTTGGTTTGTATGTTTATATTTGTAACACCATTTATATTATTATCTAATGTAGTATTATATTTGAGCACATCTAGTTGATGATTAATTCATGGATTCTTACTGACTATTACACTTACACCGTAATTGGGAATCTCGATGTGGTTGTAGAATTCTAGAGGGATTTCTTGAGTAAAAAAAATTCCATATGGTGGACGGATCAATCGAGGAGTGTAGAGCTAGTAGTGTACTAGAATAGATATTATATGAACCATTATTATCCATTTATATATTGATTTCTTATATCACTGTTTATGCTTGTCAATTTTGGAGTTACATTATTTATATATCTTGTATACTATATATAGTTTTCCACATTGTTACTTTGAGTAATTATAATTATATTTTTTATTGATCATATTTCATGACAATGAGGGTATAGTCTCCCCACTATAGCACTAATACCCACACTACTAGTCAAAATCCACTAGCATATGAGGTGGTTCTCAAGATTTTAGATGACTTTCAAGAACAAACCCCGTTGTTGTGGACATGATGTTAAAAATGGAATCATAAGAGGTATTAAAAGCATATTAATCACTTATATTTGGGATTGGATATGATAGAAATGATATATGATGGTTGAGTCTTGGGAAAATGAAACATTCCATCACATATCCAACACTTTATAATGTACCATTGACTTTCCATAAATGGAAAATTATGCATTGTTTTTTCCATTAATTAAATAAAACATGGCTAATGCATATGATGTTGATATGTAATCTATGATTTTTTTTCTAAGTTCATTCATCATGATGAGTATCATAGGTTCATATTAATAATATTTAGTTATTTTCATTCTATATAATAGTTCTTAATTAATATCCCGATTTGTATTCTTTGTTCGGTATAGTTTCTCATCGTTTGAAATTTTCATCCTATGATTTTGTGATATATCTTTATTGGGATTAATTTAGTTTAACTGAGAATGTTTTTGTATTTGTATATTTATGATGACTATGAATAAAATGAAAGTATGTAATCATTGGTTTCTGTTAGTATGGGTACACCTTGGGTAAAAGGTATACTCCTAGGATACCCTTCTGTCATCCCATAGACTGGTTAAGTGATACATTGACTGATCCCATATTATAATTACGGTTTATCCAAATGACAATATTACCTCTCTAAATTGTTCCCCTCATGTTATAAAAGATGAAACCTCCATGTAGTTTTATGGAACTAATTGGAAATAATTACAGAATTAATATGAATGAGAGAATATTTTAGCATTACACTAGATGTGTTGGATAATGCAGTTGATATTACACCCACTTATACACTGTAATTTATGCAAAAAGGGCCTCTCCAACCTGATCTCTATTACCTACTGACTAGCCTAGGAATAATAGATCTGGACTACTGTCAAATATTCCTAGATAGTAACTCTATAATTCCTCATCTATCTAGGGGACGAAATTCCATCGTGATGATGAAGAATGATTTGAATGTTTTATAATATATTGGTGGTATTGAGAATAGGTTGGAATGAAATCTTTAACTAATATTGAAACCATGCTAGGAGTGAAACATTTTCAATACCCCATATCATATATTTTCTACAAAGCATAATGAGCTAAATGTTATTCTAGATGAATTCGAGCGGATGGGATTTATCCGACCAAGTACATCACCGTGGGGTGAAACTATTTAGTTTTCATTGATTAAAAATGGTAGTATTTTTTTATGTGTTGATTATTTGTGGTTCTCTATGACTGAGTTTCAATTATGCTATCATCGGTTGCGATTTAGAGAAGATGACATTTTGGATATGGTGTTTTAAACCAGTGATGAACTATATGAG
The DNA here is from genome assembly GCA_963277665.1 of Viscum album. Lineage (NCBI taxonomy): Eukaryota > Viridiplantae > Streptophyta > Magnoliopsida > Santalales > Viscaceae > Viscum > Viscum album. The sequence goes on from OY728126.1 coordinate 1,573,502,291, forward strand.
TACATGGTAATATCATTTAGGATTATGAATGTGCAAGTAGTGTTCATGGACCTCACAAAGAAGACCATCCAACCATTCCTAATATAATTATTAAAGGAGTTCTTTATGGACATCCTTACCCACTCACTAATACCATATTAACATTATAGGATCCTAGATATGGTCTTGAGTAATATTAATGAACACAATCATTATGAAATGATTTTGAAGTGCGACTTCACGATTTTAGAGGTGATGTTCATAGGACACATGGTTTCCATGACCGTTATATATGAAGATCAAAAAAATGTTTAGGAATCCAGGTCATTGATATATCCCCAGAATATGTTTTAGATTATGATAATTCTATGTTATGTAATACATTACTGATGGTTCATCCAGGATCTCCCCAGTCTATTTCCCCCCATGACAACACTGATAATGATGTTAATGAAATTATATTTTCCATAATAGCATGAGGAGTCATTCCATATGGTCAAGAAAAGGTTGGTAAAATATCTAGTATTGACACTCCTTGATCTTTGTATTGGTTATTTAGTGTTCTATGATGCATTAGTTATTGTATTGGGATTAGTGCTAATATAGTCGGATCTAAGATTCTTGTTACGGAGGATATTTGTGTGTTGTCCTCAAGAACTGTAGTGTTTCATGGTAATAATTTTGGATGACTAAATGTTTGATGCTTTAGATTATTAAGGATTGATGAAAATTACTCATTTAGAGATCACATAATCACTTGTTTACTAGGTGAAAATGTATAGGATTCGGACCTATAATGTGATGTGATGGGGGATAAGGTGGCTAGTGGTGATGAATCACTTGGATGGTCATTTTTTGATGATGATATGATCATATTATATAGTAGTGTAGCAGTACCAAAATCCATCGAAGATGAGGTTATGAGGAATTAACATACCCCTAGATGGGCATATGATTCTAATGTAAAGAAGATGTATAGTTAATTTAAGTGGTTGTTTTAATGGTCAGGGATAAAGATTCATTTCTAGATTTATCTCTTAATGCCTTACATGTCATAGGGAAATTGATGAGAATGAATGTTGTAGTGGGTTATTGCTACCACTTTGATACCATTGTAGAGGTGAGAAGAGGTCATGATTTACCTTGTTAGGGTGTTACCCATGTTGATGTGTAATTGTGATTGATTATCATTTATTTTCAATCAACTAATGTTATTATTCACTTATTAAAGATCTAGGATACTCGCATAGTTGAATTATCTTGGAAAGAGAAATATTCGAGATATTATATAGCTAATGGAGTTTCATTTAGAATATTTTTGGATAGATAATGAAATTTTGCATCATGATTTTGGAAAGGCTCATAAAATTCATTAAGTAATTAGTTGATACTGAGTACGGTGTACCAACCATAAAATAATTGTAGGCTGAGTAGATTATAAAAATTTACGAGGATATGATTTATTTTTGAATATTGGACAATGGATGAGCGTATGTTGATCACATATCCTTGATTTTGTTATCATAAAATAAATGATAATAGGTTTTAATTTAGATGGAACCATTTGAGTCTATTTATGGGAGGTTTTCTCTCCAATATTTTGGCATGAGGTAAGATATATAACAAATTTGGCACCATTATGGTTCAGGGGACCTCAGAAGAAGCTGAACTGATAGGGATGTGGTTGATCACTACTCTGAAAATAAGGAGATCTTCTATCGACTGTAAAGAGGAGAAAATTAGAGATTACTGTGAGAGACCCTTTTTTATACTGATTATTTAATAAGGAAATATTCTTATGGGGAAGAAGGGTAAGATGGAACTACATTTTTTTAGGACCTTTGAGATCACCTTGTAGATAGGTGTAGTGGCATAACATTTAGATCCCTGTATCTCCATCGATGTATGAATGATCAGTTCCATGTGTAACATCATACGAGTTACATACCAACCCAATAAATGTAGTTTAATTCAAGGAAGATGTGATGAATATAGAAGCATCTTGTGATTTGCATCTAGTGAAAATCAGAGAGTGAACAGAGAAGGTATTTTGAGAAAAGATGGTACCACTAGTCTAGATTTGATGACAACATTGATAGATCTTAGAGGATATGTGGGGGAAAGAGAATTAGTAGAAAATGATTTTTAACATCGCCAGTTTGATGTCGGTTTCTTATAAACCGACAGAAATAATTTTTGCGGTGAATTTTTGACGTCGGTTCTTAAAAAAACCGACGCAAATAACATAAAAAAAATCTTTGGCGTCAGTTTTTTAACTAACCGACGCTAAACATTTAAAAAAAACTTTTCGCCTCAGTTTTTTTTAAAAACAGATGCCAAAAACAAAAAATAAGTTTTTTGGGGTCGGTTTTTAAAAAAACTGATGCCAAAAGATAAAATATATTTTTGTTGTCGGTTTTTATGAAAATAGATGCCAAAAAAATTTACAGTGTTTTAGATATTTCTCTAAGGTTTTATTTGATCAGTCGTGGAGCAAAAACGGAGTTACAGGTTAAATGTTATGGATGTCGTAATTTGACCTTCTCTAAAAAATGTCTTAAAGAAGATCAAATTTCAAAGGCCATAACTTTTAATCTGTATCTATGTTTTTTCTCCACAACCAGTCAAATCAAAGATTAAGAAGTTATCCAAAAGAATGACTGTTTTTTTAAATTTTTTGGCCTCTGTTTTCATAAAAACCGATGCCAAAAATATATTTTATCTGTTCACGTTAGTTTTTTAAAAACCGATGCCAATTTTTTTTGGTGTCTGTTTTTAAACAAACCGACGCGAATAGTTTTTTCTTAAAATTTTAGCGTTATTTTGTTATAAAACCAATGCCAAAGATTTTTTTTAACTTTATGGTGTCGGTTTTTAAAAAAACCGACGTGATAAATGTATTTTTTTTAACTTTTTAGCGTCGGTTTTCTAAAAATCGATGCCAAAAGACCAATATAAATACTCTTTTGTGTCGGTTTCAAACAAAACCGATGCCAAAGAGTAACTCAAGATCCGAATTTCAATTTTTTTTCACAACGCACGTTTAAATTTTTAAAATCCCGCCTACATTTTTGTACAACGCAATTGAAAATATTTCTATTTACTATATATATATATATATCAATTTTCTCTTTCATTCATCATTTTCAACATCTTCGATTCAATCAAGATTTCAAAGAGACTTCAATCGTTAATTTGAACACAGTACATATTCTATTCATTTTTTTCATTTATTATTATTATTCTTCAGAGAGATGGCAGCAACGGGAGCAGTGAGCGAAATCAGTAAACTTGGGGATCCAGGGGATCCTCTGTTGTTTTCTTCAGTTGATATTGCAGGTGTAGATCATCGGTCGGGCTCTTCTAGGTAATGCATCGGCCACAAGGAGAAGTTTTTAGTCCCGAAGAAACATGTTGGGGGGCTAGATTCTGCTCCATCCGCGGATTTTGACTATGGGAGGAGGTTTTTGGACGTCGTGAGGGCTGATTATGTTCATGCTTTTTCCTTTGATGCACCTCCAACTGGTCGGGTGATTAAGAAGGGGAGAGTTTATCATGTGTCGGCCAATTAGGAGGCGGTATAAGAGAGGGATAAATTATGCCATTTCTCAATTATCGCCCGTGTCTTGATTCCTAAGGGAGAAAATCTATGGAATTTCAATGATCTTACCAAACGGATCGCGGAGGTGTGGGGGTTTGACGACTAGAGCATGACCACTATGGGAAGGGGTTACTACCATGTGGTTTTTCCTTCAGATGAGTGTAAAAGAAAAGCATGGAGTAAGGGTTCTATCTTGCTAAAACCTGGCTTTCTAAACATTCAGGAATGGGATCATAATTTTTATGCCATGACTGTCCAGAACACACATTCTCAAATTTGGATCCAGATCTGTAAGATGAATTGGTTCTACTGGCATCCAAGGATCCTTTGGGATGTCGCGTCTGCTATTGGAAACCCTATTCGATTGGATCATCAGACAACTAACCCAAGGTTTCATCATTTTTCTCGGGTGTTGGTGGAAGTAGATATGTCATCCACTCTTGTGGATGAGGTTGTTCTGACAACACAAGATGATAGCAGGAAGCTGGAAATTGTATATAAAAGGAGGCCTAAATTATGTTGGGGTTGTTCTCTCTTTGGTCCCTTAATGGTAGAATGTAGAATGAATAAGGAATGCAGTCTTTGTAAACTGAAGGGGCATGATGGTAATACATGCAGAAGGAGGAAGGGAAAGGTTAATCTTTCGAATGACCCCCAGTCCGATGGTGTCAAGCCACAGGTGATGAGGGAGATTGCACCAACTGTGCATTTGGACCAAATATTGAAAGAAGGTGCTACTTCTGGGATGTCTGCTGGTTGTGACGTGCAGGAACCTGGACAAATATTGAAGGAAGGGGCAGTTTCTAGTCAGCTTGCGGAGGTGTAGGAATCTTGGCATACTCGGGTTGCAGGGGTGTTGGAAGGACCTGTGGATGGGGTGCCCAGTGATGTTGTCCCAACTGTGTCTAGACAGCCTTCCGATGCGCAGGAATCTGGTCAGACCTAGGTTGCAGAGGTGGTGGAAGAGCATGTGGATGGGATGCCTTGTGATGATGTCGTTGATGAGGCAGTTGCACATGACACTTCTGATGTGCAGAACATAGTGGAGGGTGAGGATGGTGGCAGGGCTGATGCTCTGATGTCCACTATTGTAGTTGCTGCACAGGATAATGCTAGACACTCTCCACCTTCTAGCAGTGGAGGTAGGTATGCTGGGGCCCCTGATGTCTCTGATCGGGGGGTGGATTTCACTCAAAATCTGCCATCCAAAGCTGCCAAGAGGAGATCACAAATGAGTAGTGGCCCTTCTCATCTGAAGAATAATAATAAATTTACATCTTGGAATGGGGTATTCTGGTCCAATTCTGTTGAGGATTCTCAACCCTTGAGCCCAGATATATCCATTCCTGATAGTTTAGTAACTCCTGATGTGGTGGTACAACATATCACAGGCGTTGTTCATGTACCTCAGCAAGATAAAGACATTGCACATGGGAAAACTGAGTCCTCCAGCACAGGGGCTACAGTCTCGCCTCTAGTGGGAGGAACTGGGGATTATGTCAATGTTGTAATTCATGGCGCTGGAACTTTGATCACCAAGCCAGGGGCTGTTGATAATCCGGAAGGTTCAAGGAAGAAGGGAAAGGGAAAGAAAGGGAAAGGAAGGGCGCCTATGGTGACACAGGGTGGACCCCTGACTAATAGGGGTAGGACACACCCTCAATGAAGGTCTCTTACTAGAACTGTCAAGGGCTGGGAAATCCCCAAACGGCTAGAGCCCTTCGACACTAAATGAAGGCCCATAAGACTATAGTAGTTGGTATTGCTGAACCAAAGTTGATGTTTGAAAATTGGAAGGGTTTTAAATGGGAATCCATGGGGTAAAACTTCATGTCACATAACATGCATGAGATTGGAAAGGATCATTTGTTTGTGCTACTACATGAATCAATTAGTATCACTTCATGTTTGGATAAGTCTCAGAGTATTCTATTATCTTGCAATGCTGGGGGATATGCCATTTCAGTATCTTTGTTGTATGCCTCCAACTCTTATATTAGGAGAAGGGAGATTTTGGAGGAACATAAAAATACCTCTAGGAAAATGTATCACACATGGATATCGGTGGGAGACTACAACACAGTTCATAGGCCTGAGGAAAAAACTTGTGGATATTTCAACAGGATTGTTGCAGCTGACTTTTCCATGTGCATTAATGAATGCAATTTTGTTGAGATTCCCGTCGCTGGAGCTGAGTTTACATGGAGCTGATACACAGGGAGTGGGAGGCAAGCTAGCAAGCTGGATAGATTCTTTGTTCAAATGAGTGATCAGAATGCTTCTAATGGGATTTATGGTTTTACTTTTCCTAAACATCACTCGGGCCATAACTCGATTGTGGTGGACTTTAACAGATGCTCTGCAAGGTCTTGGCATCTGCCTCTTCGGTTTAATAATGGGTGGATTTTGGAACCTGGATGCAGGGAAATGGTGTTGGAATCCTGGAGTACTGAACCTATTGGAAGTCCTCTCCAGAGGTTTATTGAAAAATTGAAATATCTCCAGGATAGCCTTAAGGAGTGGAGCAGAAATTCCTTTTCTAAAAATGATTCTGATATCCATGCTGCTGAGGAAGAGCTAGCATATGTTCAGAATCATGACCATTATAGGGACAACCCTTCCCAGGAGGAAATTTTGGCCCATAACAAACTGGATGATCTTTTTTACAATCAAGGAGAGGCTGACCAGAACCCAATTGAATGTTCTATGGTTGAGGGATGGAGATAGGAACTCTACGTTTTTCAATAGGCTTCATCGGGAGAAAAAGGCACGAACAAGAGATATGGTAATCAAGTTTGATGGTCATTTATTTACTTCTGAAAATGAGATTGCCTTGGCAGTTGTGGAACACTTCAAGGGAATATATTCGGATAATGGATAGGTTAATACACATAGAATGGTGGGAAATATTAACTCATGCATTGGGGATGAGGATAACCATCTTCTTGTCACTCCTGCTCAAAAGTAGGAAATCAAAGTGGCTCTTAATTCTTTAAATATTGACAGTTCCCCTAGTCCATATGGGTTTACCAACAATTTTTTTGTGTCATTCTGGGATGTTGTACATGATGATCTTACAATGGCTATCAAGGACTTCTTTACTCATTATTACTTACCACATGGGATGAACTCCTTTTTTATTTCCCTTTTACCTAAGAAGGATAATGCTCCTGACATAAAAGACTTCAGGCCAGTGGCTCTGGGTAATAATATCCCGAAGCTGATCAGCAAGATACTGATGAATAGGCTTGGCCGGGTAGTTGGTGACAGTATTACTGCCAACTAGTTTGGCTTTTTTCCTAGAAGGAATATTCAGGAGTGTCATTTCATTGCCTCCAAAAGTGTCAATCTTATGAGGAAGAAGGTGAAAGCATGAAAATTTTCATTGAAAATTGATATTTCAAAGGAATTTGACACTATAAAATGGAGCTTTCTTTTAGAGGTCCTAAGAAGATAAGGTTTCTCCAATGAGTTCATAAAGTTGATCACCACCATACAATGTTCATCAAGGCTGTAAATTCTGGTTAATGGTACACCTAGGGGTTTTTTCCATTGTACCGGAGGTGTATGGCAAGGAGACCCACTCTCTGGCCTATTGTACACCATTGTTGAGGATTATCTTAGTATATGTATTAATGACCTTGCACACATGGGTATTTATAAGAGAATTTGGGCTGGGATAAATGATTTTGCTCAATCTCATTTACTGTATGTTGATGATATCATGCTCATTGGGCAAGCCTCTAGGAAAACCATTTCCTCGATTATGGCCCTCTTTCAGAATTATGAGGAAGTGGCTGGTCAAGGGATAAGCTGGGATAAATCATCTATTTTCTATGGTAATGGAGTCATGGTTGGCAAAAAGGACAGAATAATTAGCTCCCTTGGAGTTAAAGAAGGGTCGTTTCCCTTTCAATATCTTGGTTTTCCCTTATTCTGGGGAAAGGTAAAACAAAAATATTTGGAGGGGATTTCTTATGGTATTATCAATCAACTTGATAGTTGGAAAGGGAAGGTAATTTCCATGGCTGGAAGGATATTTCTTGTCAACTCAGTGATCACATCTATGTTTGTGTATTCCTTCTCTCTGTATCGGTGGCCTAGGGGACTCGTTAAGGAGATGAAAAGTTTGATTAGAAACTTTATCTGGATAGGCTCAATTCATGAGCGCAGCCTCATTTCTATTTATTGGAAAGACTGTATCAAGACTGTTGAAAGCGGGGGTCTTGGGGTCACGGATCTAAGGATTTTTAATGATGGCCTCATTGGGAAGTTCACTTGGGGTCTTATCTCCAAAGATAATTCGCATGAGTTTTTAGTTAACCGATTCAAAGTCAGGCTAATGAATGGTTACAAGTACTACCTTGCTTCATCTATGTGGGTTGCTCTCAAGTGTGCCTTCACACAGATTATGAATGATTCAAAGTGGTTTGTATGTCGCGATTCTAAACTGAATTGCTGGCACACGAACTGGCTTGATTGGCCAATTCAAGACATTATTGAAATCCCTCCGGGTGCGGGGCATCTCTCCATTACTGATTTTTCGTCTCATAGGAATTTATTTGACAGCATAATACCTTCTCAGGTTGAGCTGTAAATTCAGGCTTATGAGTTTATGTATTGTGACACATTAATATGGAAGCATAACAGGAATGGTCAATTTAATAGTAGGGATCATTATCAGGTGACTTGTGGGGGATCCTGTAACTGACCTGCATGGCTCAAGAAATACATACCCTCCTTCATTCAGCCTTCTCAATTCCTTCTTATATGGCACATTTGGAAAAACAGGGTTCCTACGCATGACCAGCTTAAGCGGTCCGATGTCATTTTTGTATCTGTCTGCCATCTCTGCATGTCTGCCGAAGAGGATATATAGCATTTATTTATGGAATGTGAATATTCTTGGCAGATTTGGGGTTATCTAGGTGACCTGTTAGAGCTGCATGTGCAGCGCCTGCCTCTGATGGAAATGCTGGCAAAGCTGTCCGAGATCTGTTGTAGTGAACAGGTACAGAATTTCCTTTTGGTGGCTGTTGCGGCTGTAATTGCAGCCATCTGGAATGCTCGGAACGATGCAGCTTTTGAAGGCAGTATGTCTCCCATACGGTCTGCTATGACGACAATTCATTAGGAGGTGTTTGCTGCCTCGAAGGATCAATCAGATGCGATGTCTAACACTGTTTCAGACTTGCATATTTTGCGATCTCTTGGGGGCTCCGGGCAGCCCCAGAAGCCGAAAATGACCGTGTTTATCCGTTGGATTCCTCCGATCAGTCGATGTATCAATGATAATGTGGATGGAGCTGCTTCTGGAACACCTGGTCTATCAGGGTGTGGTGGTGTGTTTCGTACGTACCGTGGCTTTGTGAAAGGGTGTTTTTATCATTTCATTGGCATTGGTATAGCTTTTGAAGCTGAGTTATGGGCAGTTGTTCATGCGATCAGGTATGATACCCTTTATAATTGGAATATGATATGGATTGAATCGGACTCCCAACTTGCAGTTCAAGTATTAACAACAAGAATGCAGAATGTACCTTGGCAGATACTTCCATAGTGGGTTGAATGTATCAATCAGGTTAGTCGTAGGAATATGTTTATCTCGTATGCCTTCATAGAGGTCATTCAGGTGGTAGACGCTTTGTCCAAGAAGGAAATCATGACAATGGATATGGGATGGTCTTTTACAACCCCCGTCTATTACTCTCCACTTGTGGAGGCGGATATGTATGGTGCATTGCGCTCTCGGTCTTGTAATAATCATGTTGCTGGCTAACTATATTTTATTTTGATTAATAAATTTTTTATTGGGACCGGTTTTGACCGGCTCCTGGACTTCTCTTGTATTATTATTCTTCATTTCTATACAACTCGATTATCTTTCTTATAATGATGATTCATTATCATTTATAAATACATTTAATATGATGATAAAAAACATATCGTTTCAATGGAAGCCCCTAAAACCATTGAAATATGTTCGAAGTATTATGATTATTTTATTTCATTTGGTGTATATGATTTTAATTAATGTATATCATGTTATCTTTGAAACGAGTTGTATCAATCAAAAAATTGATATGTTCAACTTTGGAAGGTGATAACTTTTGATCCGTAACTACGTTTTAGGTCCACAACCTATCAAATAAAATTTTAAGAAATGATCTAAAACACAGAAAAAAATTTTGGTTTTTGGCGTCGGCTTTTTTAAAAACCGACGCCAAAATATGTTTTTTTCATTAATGGCATCATTTTTTTTAAATAACCGAATCCAAAACAATTTTTTTAATCTTTCGCATCGGTTTTTATGAAAACGGATGCCACAAATGATATGAATTAGCTTTTTTGCCATCGGTTTTGTAAAAAACTGATGCCAAAAAACATATTTAATTCATTTTTGGCGTCGGTTTACAAAAACCTATGTAAAAATTTATATTTTTTTACGTTAACGACTTCGACGTTGGTTAAAAACTGATGTCGAAAGTAAAAAAAAACCGACGTTAAAAACCATTTTCTACTAGTGGAGTATGACATCTGAACTCAGGTGCCTACTATGTTCGATAAATACATCTAGAAAAACATCTCAGCTATGAAAATTCTATGGAGGGGAAGTTTTACAATATCATTAATATAAAATAAATACATTTTAAACAGCAATTTATGGGTATTTTAATGTTAAAATGTTATTTTCCTTTAAAAATAACATAATAGAGAATTTAAATACATTAAATGAGGGTAATATTCCCATTAACACATTATAATATTCTATGAAATATTTTTATTGACGGGAACTAAGATTACATGGTATTCTTAGGCCCATATAGGTTTAGAGATGAAAGAGTAAAAAATATTAATCATTTATATTATTCTCGGATGGTTTTTTTAAAATAATAGAATACCATATAACGTGTATGTTATATGAGAAATTTGTGACACCCCTTAGATATGGGATGTCTGTTTTTTAATTGGTGTAGCCAAAATTTTCTTCAAGATGGGTGTTTGGTTAGATCACACATCAAGATAACTTATTTTATATTTTTAATATATATATTTGAAAAAATAATTGAATATATACCAAACAATCCATCGTATGACAAATAAGAGACAAATTAGATGTTCATGAAGTGGGGTTTACCCAGGGTGTGATAAGATATTATTGTGCATTATGTGTTAGTTTATATCACAGGAGTGAGTAATTTAATTAACAATATTTGTATTATTTTAATATTTTGTTTTAAAATAAATTAATTATTTTAAATATATCTTTCTAATGGGTTTTTCCACCATGGATGAAATTTCACCTATCTAAAATTTTTTAATTAAATTTTTTTCAATCAATGAATATAAAAATAACATAATTGGGAGAAATTATTGTCTCCACATTAAATTTTTAGAGGTATCTTTTTTCCAAATGGGATATTAATTTCATTTTTTTATGGAATGGTGTAAAAATATATGGTCGGGTTTCATATACTGAATCAGTTGTGATTTTACATAATATAATCACATTCATGTAACCAAATGTGTCCATTCATGTGGTTGGGTGTACAGTGATCAGTTAGGTTTGCTTGTTGGGGAATAATTTCATCTCATACCTGGCATGTGGTTCTTATAGGTAGTACATTGAATTAGTTTGTATTAGTAATATATATTCTATTTTTAATCAACTCAAATTTTTAATAATAATATCAAATATAATCCTATAATATTATCTACTGATTATTGCAAATAAAATAATCACGAAATATATTATTAAAATATTCCAATGAAAATTTTAGTTAAATATCAATGGATAATAATGAAAAATCACTAAATGATAATTGATATGATTTACCAATGGATAAATGATCAAAATAATAAAAATATAAATCATTAAATTATTCTTTAGAATCTATAAAGTTTTTAGGAAATGATAATTTTTGTTAAACTATGAAAAGATATTTATAAATAATTATCATTAACTTATTACAATAAATTATAATGTTAATTTCCTGAAATTATCAAATAATGGAAAAAATAATTATAAAATGATAATTTCAACAAATTTCCCAAGGGTAATTAATGATGATTTACCATTCGAAATTTTAATAAGATAATCATAACAATTTTCAAAGAATAAATTTAAAAAATAAGCAATATATAATTTTTTTATTACAAAATAATGAATAATATAATTATAAAATTATTTTTATGTCTGTCATTAAAATATAATTTTTTATATTTAATAGAAAATAATGATGAAATAATAAATTATGAAACAATTTTAAAATATAATTATAAAATAATAATTTATTGCAAATTACTAAAATTTAATTAGAAAAATGGTAATTTATTATAAATTACTAAAAAATAAATGTAAAAGTGTAATTTAATATAAATATTGAACAGATAATTTTAAAAGTATAATTTTTAATAAATTATATGGATATAAGTATTCATGTAGAAATATTTCAAAGGTATACATTTTTCATAAATGATAATATGAAAATTTTCTAAGGGAGATAAAATACCATCACATGTGATATTGAAAATAATAATTTTAATATAATCTTAGATACAGTGTATATCATCTCATGTGATTTTTTTTCTAATAAAAAAAATTATTTTGGATCTATGAAACTTGGGAAAAGCTATAATGTTGACATGATGATGAATAAAATACTATGGTCGAAGAGCGTGTATTCTAGACTGTTGAAGTTTCCACTCCATCATATTAACAACACATGTTGGTTTATTCAAGAATTTCATATCATTGACTATTTTTGTAGAATGTTATATACCTTTTTGGGATGTATTTACACATTGTTATCATGGTATGATTGATTGTGTTGATATATATGATATTCATGATTTATATTTAATCAAATGTGTGTCTTTGTACCCCATGAGAACTTATAAATTGTTTCCCTCAGATCTTATAAGATAAATACATTCCCTGATGATGTTTGATTCACATGTTGATATTTTATGATGATATATTCACATGATGTGTGAAAGGAATATTATCATATAATGTGCTGACATTGTTTTTCTAGTGGAGTGAAATCTGTATTGTATACCAGTGGCTTTCATCATGTTATTACTCTTTATGGGGTGCATGCATAGTTTTTTGTAATGAAGATGGGGATAATAGTAACCTTGTAAAAAAAAACTCTACTTGATTCATTGAGGAGTTTTAGTAGATTTCCAACACATGGGGCCCTGTGGATTTAGAGCATTACTCATTGTCATGAGGATTTTATGTAGGTTACAAATGCTCTATTTATGTTGTATTCCGAGTATTACCAATTGTATTGTGGTTTTATTGGTATGTTCTATTCACTCAATTCATTGTGGATTATAATTTAATTCCAACATACTTGTATCTTGTTTGGATATATATATATATATATAGTAAAATTTTGGAATGGATCTAAATCAAGTACAGACTAGGGATTGTGGTCGTTGGTTTTGTGCATGATTATTTTATTTTGGGGTTAATGATTATGATTGTTACAAAATTATAATTATAGTGGAATGCAAAAATATTTCTGATAACATAATTGTTATGGATGATATTTTGATTTTATACTATGTCCCATACAAACACACAAATCAGGCCATTCAGTGTGCTTGTTTATTTCAAGAGGTGTCTGGGGAATGGAATGGGCATTATGGTGGATGGATGAACATAGTAGTTCAGAGCGAGTAATGGACCAATGATGTATCTTGAATACACAATTTTAATATTCTTATATATCTCATTCTTATTACACTAGATTGGTTTGTCACATTGTGAGCCTCAATATCTGTACATCTTGTATGCCATCTTTAGAATTATCTGTGTTTATTATGAATTTTTTTTATATTATTTACTATATAATATTGGTTGATGCTAAGTGTATATTATCCCCCAATTATCACTAAGACCCTTTCTACTAGTCGTAAGCCTCATGCATATGGGGAGGCACTTAGGGAGTCATTTAGCTTTCCAACTTATACCCATTTGTTTAGGTCAGAATTTTATATAATGGAATCAATGTATGTTTTAATAAAATTCTCATCTATGTAATATTTTCTAGGTCTAGATTGATTAGTGATATGACATTGGGAACTCTTGCAAGGGAACTGTGTTATAACATTGAAGGAACTGTATAATCGATATCTGAGTTTCCGTGAATGGGAAACTATGATTTTATATTACAATTTATTAAATCCTCCTTGGGTTATATAAATAATATTTATATATGATCTAGGATATATTTCATGTGTTCATGCTTCATGACTAGGCACATGGGTTTACATACCTCATATATACATGTTTTTTCACTAAATTATAGCTCATAATTAAATCCCTTGATTTTCGTTATCTATTTCGGATAGATTCTCTATGTATGATATAATTGTTTATATGTTATTGTGATATATCTTTATTGTAATTTATTACTTGAACAACAAAAAATATTATGTTAGTATATATATGATGACTATGACTAACGTGTAGGGTTGGAAAGAAGGCTTAACACTAGGAGGCGAATACCATGGGTTAACGGTGGACTCTTAATAGAACATTTTCTAACCCCACAGACTATTTAATATAAAACACCGACTAAGATGGAATTACCGTAAACACTCTTATGGTAATCCAAAGGGTTTTCTTCTATTTATAGAAGTTTTAACCTCTACATTTTCTTATAGAATCACATGGAATGAATTATAGAATAAATATTCACTGGAGGATGCTTTATCATTACCCATGAATTTATATTATAATACAGTTTTGATTGATCCAACACCTACTATTTGCATTGTACATCAGGTCCTCTCCAAAAACAATAATTCTTCTTAGTTATTTTATTTGGAATAAGAGATTATAATTACAGTTAAATACTATGAAAAATTAACTCAATAATACCTATTCCATCCATGGATTAGAAGTCCCCTACGATGATGAAAATGTGTTTAAATATTTTTGGGAATCTTTTAACTTGTATAAACTCTAAAGAATCATCATGTTATAATGAGATTGAGCTCATGAAATAGTACATCCCTTTTGATAAATCACATCATATGTTTTCAATCAAGATGAAGGATAATAGGTTTATATTTTTTAAAAAGGAGTGGAATGGATTTATCTAAACATATACAACACCATGGGGTGCTTCCATTTTTTTCAATAAAAATTATGATTGTAGTATTCATCTACACATTGATTATTTGTTGCTGAACCCGACGATGGTGAAGAACTGCTATATATTTATGAATATCGATGATATTTTTTTATCATCTATAGGAACGTTGGGGTTATTCAAGAATGATCATTTATTTTTTCATCCTCAATTTAATGTAAGATAGGAGGAAATTCAAAAGTCTAAATTTTTTGGCAGGAATGGAAGGTATGAGTTTTTTATATTAGAATTCGGTCTAAAAAACACACTGTAATTGTCAATATCCTTCATGAAAAAGAGTTACCATCCATAAATTAACCTTTTATTTTATATGTTCATCGAGGATATCCTTGTCTACTCTCCAACACTAGTGAAACCATTATAGCACCTATAGATAGTCCTGATTACACTTAATGAACATAAGTTTTATGCTATGACATTGAAGTGTGACTTTTTTATTGAGGAGGTGAATTTCATAGGGCATCTGGTGTTTATTAATTGTATATCTATTAGAAAATATAATGGAAAATCATTCATTCCATTAACATGTCCTTAGAATGTTTTTTAGATTAAGAGCTTCCTGGGTTTAGCACTTTATTATCGATAGTTTTTCTATAATTTCTCCAGAATATCAGTACACTATCCATTTATGATTACAAAGGGAGTAAAATTCTAGTGGTCATAGCTATGTGAAGATTCATTCTTTAAGAGTATTATAAATTTAATGAAAAATCCATTACAAACACTCCCTCATCTTATTATTTAGTGTATTGTGATGTATCAATCATTGTTCTCGGTGTGGGGCTAATGGAGAGAGGCCGGGTGTTAGAATATGTGTATCTTCACCTTAGATCCCATGAGATAAACTATCCATCACATATAATGGATTATGTAGTCATGGTCCACACTCTGAATTGATGGTAATAATATAAATTTGTTATGAATTTTATTTTGTCTACTTGCGACAAAATCAATCACTTTATCATTACATGTACGTACATATATATAAGGAAACAACACTTGGATTAGTATATATAGGATTTTTTCAATCATATTATGAATAAACATGGGAAAAATTAATGTAATTATAGACACATGTTTCTCTAAGACATGGGATGGGAAAAATATTTGTGAGAGGCCTTTATAGGAGAAATGACCCTTGAAGATATTGTTCAGAAATTAGAGGATGGTTGCTTTTGAGGATTAGGGGATCAATGAACTAATCCCCTTTATATGTCACATCCTCTATTTTGGACCCGGTGAAAATCATATAATAGTCTAACACATGTTGTTCTAAGATGGGATAACAGCTGGATAATGGAGATCTGATTCCTGTATGGTCGATTGAAGATGATGATGTGAGATAGTACATGGGCGAATAGATAACCCTACTTCCATCAGAGAGGATCTGATGAATTAATACCATACATAAAAATGGAAAATACATCCTTGAGATTCCATGATGTATCATCCCTTAAGGTTGATGTTTTTGTGTACATGGATAAAGAGAGACACTAGTGGTTTCATTTCTTGATGCCTTTACTATCAGAGGGTGAAGGTCAAGAACAAGTGTCATGTCGGGTTATTGTAGCTATACTAATACATATGTAGAGGTGGGAGGAAATCATGATAGTATTTTTAATGATGTTACCCATGTCCCTGAGGAGTCAGGATCTACTTTATATTATTTTTGATCATCCTACAATGACTTATTACTTATTACCGATCAAATAGAATCACATTGTGATGGAGATGGGAATGATCTATATTTGCGAGTTCGTACGCATTCATGGAGTTTCTCTGACCATTATTTCATATAAATACTCACACTTTAATTGTTGAGCTTGAAATGGATTTCAAAAATCTATATTGGATCATATGATATTGATCATTGAGTAGAATATATAGACTAACAAAATGTCTTTGATGACTATATAAACATTTGAGAATATTATTCGAGCTTGTTTCCAGGACAACAAAACATTTTTGTATGATCAACTATCATATATTGAGTTCATAAAAAATAATAATTACCAATATTTTATTTAGATGGGGACTACTAGCCTTTTTATGGAAGTCCATTTGGATCAATGATTGGCTGCAATGAGGGGGGAAAGACATTGGTTGATTTCTCAAACATGGGTTAGGAGGCATCCAAAAAAGATCAGATGATATAGAATATGGTTATCACTAATAAAAGATTGTAGAGATCCAATACTGACCATATATAGTGGTCCCTTGCAGTCTACTATGCGAGATTAGTATTTTAAGAGTGTGTCCTCAGTTAAGGAAAAATTGTCCAAGGAAGTAGAACAAGATATAAAAATGTTTTGATGGACACCTTGAGATCAACGAGAAGATATTAGAAGTGGTATACCATAGGAACCAACCACCTTATTGGATAGATATAAATTAAATGTTCTGTATATAATAGCATTGGAGGTACATACACAACCACACACATGTTGTGGATATTGAGGTCTCTGAGCTGAAGATTGATGCTTCTTATGAGGATGGTCTGGTTTGGATCATTTCTTGAAGAAATAACTTTTTATGAGGAAACACAATAACAATAGTTTAAATTTGATGGAATCAATAAAGAATATAGAAGGATACGCGGAGAAAAATTCTCTTGTTCTCTATCAGTGGCTTGAGTTTTTTATGAATTAAAGATAGATATACTTATCAGGTATGATAATTCAATAGAGTGAGATGATTTTCAAATCCATAAATTTAATGATAATAAAAACCCTCATTGATAATAATTTATGATAACTATTATGTGAAAAAAATATTTATCAAAAATATTCACTAAATTTTAGATTTAATGGAATTAAATTAGTGTAAAATCCCATTGAATATATTTTATTACTCTACAGAATAATATTAGAAATAGGAACTTACATTACATGGGATTTCAGGGCTCTTAGATCCTCACTGATGAATGATTAAATGAATATTAAATATATTATATTATATGTTCATTACATTTCTAAAATAATTGAATATATTCAAAATGATGCATCATATGAGAAATACATGACCACTATTCAGTCAGTTATGTTGGGTTCACCCTAGGCATGAAAAAATACTTTGGGAATTTGGAATTTGGTCAGATCACATGTGATAATAAATTATTTAATATTTCTTAATATATATTTTTCCAAAACGTATGCATACCTAAAAATGGTGTGTCCTATGAGAAATATGATGCCACTGTTATGTCTGGGATGCTTCATTTACCAAAGGTTTACATAACATCTTTACTTATCATCATTTTTTGTTGAATGAGTGAGTAATGTATGCGAACAATTTTTTGTTATTACGTTAGTTATTTATATAATAAATTCATTTTAAACCTAATTATTCATCATGGGTGTATCTTCTATGGTTGAAATTAATATGATACAAATTATTTTCAGTTAATCATTTTTGTCTAAATAAACATTTCAGCACTGTTATTTGGTGATTTTAATGTCTCTAAATTGATTATTTAGTTTAATCTTATTTAATACTAGGATATTAATTTCATTGGGTTTTGGAATGGTCTACATTTATGCGGTTGGGTTCATATATCCGATCAACTTTGATTTTAGATGACCTCTTTAAATTAAAGAAACTTAATTCCCCCTTTCATGTGGATATTTTTCTAGTGATTGGTTAGATTTCTCTAACAGGTCGTAGTACCTTCTCCTCCTTAGTGCGTGGGGCTTGTTGGAGCTATTTTGTTTTTGTTGTTATTTCTAAATATTCTATATTTATTATTCTCAAGTTATAATAAAAAATGTTTTGAATAATTAATTAACAAAAACATTGTCTTTATTAACGATAATCCAAAAAATTTGTCAAATATAGATTTTAAGTGAATAGATCATGTGAAAATTTATCAAAATTAACAACCACAATATTCTTTCAAATATCGAAGGATAACAAGGAAAAATAATTAAATAATAAATGTAATGATATTTTGAAGGATAATTTATCAAAATTATAAAAACATAAAACATTTTATTGTCATCATTAATCCAAAAAAGAATAATCAAACAATAATTTTTGATCAATTATGAAAGGATAATTATAAATAATTATTAGTCGATGATTATAATTAATTACAATGGTAATTGTACCCAATAATCAATGACGAATATAAATAATTAGAAAATGATATTTTCTCATAACTATCAACATATAATTGTTTATTATAAACCACAAAAAATTATCAAAATTTAATTTCACAAATTATCAAAGTTTAATTATGAAAAAATTACCAAAAAATACTTTGTATAGACTATCAAAAAATTATAATTAAAATATTTAGTGGAAAATTAAAGGTATTATCATAATATAATTATCAATAATTTTCATAAGATATGTATAAATGAATAATTTTTATCAAATTATCAATAGATAATTATAAAATTAGAGTGTGTATGAATATATCAAGAAATAATAATAAAATTATTAATTTATAAAATTATTTATCAAAATATAATTCTAAAGCTATAATTTATGAAAAAATGTCAAAAACATTTTCATAAAAGTATCATTTCATATTAATTATCATAAGATAAATTATCAAGGAGAAATATTGCAAACATATGCACTGATATGAGAAAGATAATTTAAAAATTTATCTAGGAGCGATAAAATATCATCGCATGCAAAATTTTAAGGAATAATTTGAAAATTTTCTATGAGAGAGACTGTATCATCGCAAAAGATATTTTAATTTTTTATGAAATAAAATAGACGGTTTGGGTACTATGTTCCATGGGCCAACCACAATCATTGACCAGATACCGACTTTAATAATAAGAAACATGTGCACATGTTATTGACTATTGAGTTTTCCAATCAATCTTGAAAACCACATATGGTTGTATATCCTTTCCTTTTACATTGATGACTTTTTAAGGTAGAATGTTTATTAACTTTTTGGAATCTTGTTACACAGTTTTTCATTTTATTATTCATTTTTTAGAACAATTTCTAATCATGCACTATATTTAATCACTTATGGGTGTGTGGGTGTATCCCATGACACCATAGACTTGTTTCCATGATATATGATATGATAACAAGATTCCAGGATGATGTTTAATTCACATTTTCATATCTAATGATGAAATAATATCTTTATGAGTGCAATTTATATAATCAATTTGTACCTAGAAATGTTATCCTCTAAAGGACATATATGTGTATACTTGAAAAGTTTTAATCATTTTATGGTTACTCTTATACGGGTTCACACATATTGTTCTGCGATGAAAACTATTACATATGATAAAATGGAAACTTAGAATCCACTTTATGACTTTTGGATTTTGATAAGGTAAATAACACATGTTTCCTTATAAATTCTGCGTGTTTCTTAATTCCGTATTGATTCTTGGTATGTTAAAAATACATTATTTATTGTGGATTCAGAGTATCCCTGTATGGACTGTGGATTTTTTGGTATGATATATTCACATGGTGTATAATGGATTCAGAGTTACTCACCTAGATAATTGTGGATGGATTAGATTCTTTTCAATGCAAAATACATTTCTTCTAGTGAGTTGATGAAGTTACAGATGGGGGTTTGTGGTGGCTTGGTGAGTTCATGATCTCTTGCATTTGGTTTGTATGTTTATGAGTAGTATTTTTTAGTCATTATAATTTAACACAATATTCTATTTTAGCACATAATTTTATGTTTGTATTTATGGTCTCAACAATTTTCTTACACTAACACCCTACTAATGAATTTTACAGTGCTTATAGATTTCAAGTCAGATCCATCGAAATGGAAAATTATTTATGCTTGATAGCTAGTTAGAGGAGCGCTGAGCTTGTAGTAAAAATAGGTGGAATCGGATATACTCAGTTTTTACTAAATTAAATATCATTTTCCTATTACACTGGATAAGATTTTCAATTTTTGATCAAGATATTGTTATGTCATTAATACCATTTTTAGTTTTCCACATATTTACTCTATTAACAAATATAATTTTTAGAGTTTATTTTTGACCATATGACATGATACTGAGGGTATAGTTTCAACAATAATACACTCAGACCCTTGCCTCTAGTTTAAAACATTGTGCGTATGGGTAGGTACACATGACGTCATGTGAAATTCTAGCTCCAACCCTGTGGATTGGGTTAAGATGTTACAAAAATGGTATTTGATGAAGTTTAAATAACTTTTTATATTTTTTTCCTCAGGATATTACAAGATATATTGGATATTAGATGGTTTATTAGAATTAATTAGAAAAAATTAACATGTTTTATGGTTACTACATGTGTGATGACTATAAGTAAATTACAAGTATGGAAACAAAGTATAGTTCTATTTATGTGTATACTCCTAAGATAACCTTGTGATATC
Organism: Viscum album; assembly: GCA_963277665.1. Lineage (NCBI taxonomy): Eukaryota > Viridiplantae > Streptophyta > Magnoliopsida > Santalales > Viscaceae > Viscum > Viscum album. The sequence continues at coordinate 1,573,523,403 of OY728126.1, forward strand.
CCATTGGTTATATAATAGAAACATTGTGTGATCTCATAGACTAATTTGAGTTTATATTTATAATCTATTTAATTTAAAAATTATTTCCTTCTCATTGCAGAAGACATCACCTTGACATAAATTTTTTTAAATTCTTGTGGATAAGGGTAGAATAAATATACATGGTAGGAGGTTTCAGAACCAGTACATGATGTGTAGAAGAATGTATTTGAGAATTACATCATATATACTATGTGGTTTAGGTAGCAGGTCCTCTCCAACCTAAATCATGGCACTTATTGTACATCCAATGAATAAGATTATAGAATAATGGTGAAATATTCCATAAAATTAACTGTAGAATTATTAATCATTAGATGGCACTGAAGGACCTTAGGATGCTGATGAATAGGTTAAAATATTCACGGTATCCTAGGACCAAGTAGAGACTCTAAATGAATGGAATGCTAATATGATATTGAGATCATGTTAGGAGTGAAGGAATTCAGATACCCTATAACATATATTTCCATATAATATGGGGTGCTTAAGGTTATACTAGATGAATTATAGAAAAATGTGTTTATTAGACCATGTAATTCACAATAGGATCACCAATTTTATTAACAAGATGTTGGATAGTTGTCTTTAGCTATGCAATATTTGATGAAATATGAACTAGGTGATAGTATAGAACCAATATCCATTTACTTGGGTCATTTATCTTTTCAATTTGATATGGGGAGACTTGTAACACCCCGATACTTATGTCTCATATATTTATAATATTATTCTTTTATTTTTGATTATATTTTATTTTAATTGAACAAAATTTATAAGATAACCACAAGTATTTTTATTTAAATAGGACATTGAAGTGTTTAAAAGGTACAATGATCACAAGAAACTATTATACTCAAAAATACATATTAAAAAGCCTATCAAAATTATAGGGGGACCACCCAAAACAACGAGAACACCAAGAAGATAATATGGGTCCTCAGAATCCTTTATAATGAACATAAGAATGGATAAAACCGATGTGGCCACAGATAACACCAATGATATGATGTGAACCATATTATTCTTTTTTCTTGAGTATGAGGACACCATAAGGCTTGGTTTTATAAGACACTAATTTGACGGTTTCATTAGGTGACCGTGGAATTATAATCGCAATAAATATAGTTGGTGGTCTTTTTGGAGAATTAAATGAAAACATGTGAGTGAAATTTAGTTCTCCAAATAATTCAGATAGGGATTGAAAAATTATAAAACCACCCCTAATCATGAACATTAAAATGACATGGTGAAATATTTTGAATCAAACTTAATAGATTTTGAAATGTAATAAGGAATTCAAAACACATTGAAAATATTTCAAATATATTGTAATGATTTTAATTTCTTAAATAGTGTTTTAAACTATGTTTAATTTCTATTAATTAAACTATGCTTTTTATTATACTATGATTTGACTTCAATAATACTAATATAATAATTTTCATGATGGTATATTAAATTTCAATTTATAACTTTGTATGTTAAATGATTAGTGTTTATAAATAATTTTATTCAATCTTTTTGCTAAGACAAAGTGTAATTTGTATTAATAAACCCTTTAATGTTTAAAGTAATATCTTTTTAATAAGATAATTTCAATATAGTTTTAATAAATGTAATCAAATTCTTAAGACTTTATAACTTTGAAAGAATGGGTTTTATTAAAAAAAAATATGCCCACTAGGGCCAGTCCATTGTAGCTAGGCCAAGTGAAGAAACTCAAGCTAGGTGGCATAGCCTAGCCTTCACCCTTATATTGGGTCAGCCTGCGGGTTGGTATAGTCTCCCCGAAGGGCGCACATGAACAAATGAGCACGTGGGGGCATAAGCGGATGAGCACTCCATCGTGCACATGAGGCCAAAATGAGGTAGGGGTAGGCTGAGGTTTGTGGGGGGGGATCCCATGTATAAGGCTCCCTATGTGTGTGTTTTGTTTTTTCGGTGCCTTTTTTCAAAGTCTCGGGCTTATAAAGTGGTCGAGAACGTCTTGACGATTCAATGTGGGGCGTGTTTTTTTTGGTGAAACGAGATCTGTTGGATTGCATCGCCCATGATCTGGGCCATCTATCTCGATCCAGCATTCGACCCTCAGAAACTACTGAAGACCACCACATTTTCGTACACTGTACAATTCTACGTGGATCGAATCTCGGTTCTCTGGGAGTTTTAAAATACTGCGTTGATCCAGGGCCGTCCGATCATACTCATATCTAATCTGAGATGCTCAATTTTTTTTTAACTATCAACGTGCCCCAGCCATCAGATCAAGTCCAGATATGATCCTAACGGTCCTATATTATTCAGGCTTGCATCCTGTAGCACTGTCTTCTTCCCTTCGGCGTCCACTGAACTAGTACCCCTATACCCTACATTGAACATTTTTCTCCACCCTTGACAAAAACTGGACCACCCTCCTCTCCCACGGTTTACACAAAGACTAACCCCAAGTACTTTAATAAGCCATTTTGGCCTCAAATCCCATGAAATTTTCAATAATATATTCTATGAAGGTATAGTTTATAAAAAACACACCTGAGGCAGCCCAAAGAACCCCTACGATCTTCCGCACTCAATCATCCAGCGAGCTTCAGCGAGTTATCCCGAGCCCCTCTTCCTACTTGAGCTAAGGTAGGGGATTTATATTTTCCTTCTCTATGTGTTGAAGTTGTATATTTATGTACATTGGAATATATATATATATTCATCTTGGGGTTTGATTTTGAACCCTTATTTAACTAATTTAGAGCTTCCTGATTTTGAGTTATAGGATATTATTAGACCTGAAGCATAATTACCTCATGAAAACTTATTTTCATTCCTTATATACATAATAGAATATGTATATATATATATGTATATTAATATATAAATATATATCCCCTCATATTTACAAAAAAACCTTATGTTCAGATTTAAGATTTCTTAGATTGAGCTTCGAAGTTAATTTAAGAACCTCAAAATGCAATGAAAAATATTTTTTATAAAACATTAATACCAAATATCTATGTTCTTATATATATATATACAAATAGTCAGACATGTTATAAACCTAACATGTTTTGGTTTTTAATAAAGAGATAATAGTGTATTAAATATGTTTTAAAAGTATTTATTACTTATAAGAAATTATTAATCCTAGTTTAATTATGATAAATCATATATATAGTTTTTGTATAGTTTCTAAAACCATAGTTTATTGTATGGATTATTAGAAATTAATTAATATATTGATATAATTATTTCTGGTGAGACTTTAATGAATATTAGTAAGACAAACCAATAGGTATTTATGTAAATATGTATGTCTTAATCCATAAATTATGTCAAACTTGTTTTAGTTAAAAACATTTAATGATATTAGCCTTGTTATAATTTCATGTTTCAAATGTATTATATGATATATCTTGTTGTTTTTTATGATTAAAAAGAATATATGTTATTGATTTTAATAAAATATATTAATGGATAAAAGGGTGTGTTAAACAATGCGATCATGTTATGCTCACTTAAGGTTTTATCAAATGCGTTGATTGTTGTTAGTTAAGTTGTAATGTAATCTAATTGCTGGATCACTGACACTGTTTTCAATATATTATATAAAATTTATTTTCCTTCATGGAATAATGATTTTAAATTAATGTGTTATCATTTAAAATTTTCATATAGAAAACCCCTTCTCATCTATTATTTGATGTGCTTTAGTAATTGTCTCATGTGAAAAAAATATGTAATAAACCATGTATGTCATCGATAAATGGTTACTTCCATATTTTCAATGATATCTATCATATTATGTATTTTTGGATTAAAGGGTTACATTTTCCATTTTATTTATAGTTTCACTCAATGATGCACGCATGTTATATATCATAATAATGAGATTAGAAATTGAATTACTCAATGTGGTATGGGAACCCTTGATTAATATGATATAATATACAAATATTCGTAGTGTAACACCCCAAGATTCTACGGTACGCTTCTCTTTAAATATTATTGTAGCGTGTGTTGTACGCAACTTCGAGTTTTAACACACACCACAACCAATCAAAGTAGTCGTTATGAATAGTAATACCAACTTTTTTAAATTTTATAAATTTTATCTTCCAAAATGGACTTCATTTTAGGATTCGGAATATCAAAATTAGTTTAGGGTGAATTTTTGGTACTTTTCCGAAAACTTTCATATTTTGATGAATAGTTAAAATTACTAAATTTTAAATAGAAACATATTTTTTAATAGAAATAATTATTAGTGATAAATTATGAATTTTAGTGGTTTTAAATTATATTTAGAATATATTTTCACTATTTAATCCAACGTTGGCCATTGGACATAATTTCACATTTAAACTGGACATAAACAACTGTCAATCTTTTGATAGTTATTGTTTCTTAAAAACATGCTTTTTGTTTTGATAGCAGGAATTTATTTTAAATTAACAAATGCAACTTCTATGTTTTGAATTTGGTAAAATAGACTTAATTATTTAATTTGGAATATCAAAATTATCATAGTGTAAATTTTTTATATTTTTCTGAAAACTTTTAATTTTTGATGAATACTGAAAAACACTAAGTTATAGTTTAAAACCGAATTTTTATATAAATAGTTTTTTATTTTATTTAAATTATTTTATGTCAAAATAGATACATAATAAATATATAAGTTCAATTTAATTCATTGGTGTTGGTTTATAATAATTTTAGATATATAAAAATTTCATTGATCTTTTCACCGTCATTTACCCACCTACTAAGAGCTTTTGAAAATTCACATTAAACATTATTTTACCACTTCTGTGAGCTAAATTTCGAAAATAAGAGAGACACGGCTAATATCAAGGTGTATATTTGGTTCAATTAGATGAAAATAATTTTTTGCGAATAGTAATTTTTTACTTTTATTTACCACGGTTAAAAGTAAATTGGTTAATTAAGGATAAAAATGATATTAATATTACCCTCAAACATGTACGAATTCAATTGGAAAAGTTTATCTAGACCAAAAACAACCTTAGGAGTAATGTATTATCATTTAGGTCCACTTTGATTAGATTAGGACATTTATTAGTATTTAATTCAAAGAAGAGTTAAAAAAGTTAAAATCAAAATTTAATAACTAAAACATTTTTAATATAGGGTTTTACATAAGATGAATTAGATTATAAATATTCATAAGAGCTCAAAAGAGTTCCTATATCATGGTATTTTATTTATAATTTTTAGACATTAAATAATTAAATTTATTTATGACACAATGATGATGCAGTAATTACCTCATTAATGAAAGAATCAAATAAATTGTATAATAAATATTAAAATAAGTATAATTTCAAAGTTTTTATGACATCCAAAAATTTTCTAGGTGAATATGACATGTTATAATTTTTCAATGTAATTTTTTTGTAGTAATCATGTTGTTATTATTTAAAATAAAATATATACCAAATAGTTTAAAAATTGACATATAATAGTTTTTAAAACAAATATTATATTATTAATTGATATAATGGTCCTAAAAATATAAAGGTCGGCCAAAAGACTTATATAATAATATATACGACATTAATGAAAAAATTGTGGTTCTATTGGCTGTATATAGTAATGTTATTAGCCATATAGTGTATGAATACAAGAAGACACGGTAAAAGTTAAATTATTTAACTTAGAGTTAAATCTAAATGATAAGGTTAAAATGTTAACCTAAACTTGTCTAAAACATATTGGTTGAGTTTTTTTAGAACTATACCCACCATAGACGTTATATAATCATCTTTTGAGCTATTATAAACCGAATATGAATTTATTATAAAATAATATTTGAAGTTTTTCCTAAGGTTCCCTCACCCCTCTTATAATAGGGTACTCCCCCTTCACTCTAATTTACACCATCTAAGCCATTTTCCTTGACAAAAACCTACCCAAATAAACTCTAAACTATCCACCATTCAATATAGAGGCCTTAGTTTGATCATAAAGACAACCTAAGTTTCCCTTTTGATCAAATCAATAAGAAGAACCCGAAGAAGTGGTAATGATTTCACCACCCTCTTTAAAATTCCTTTCTTCTACCACATCCTTTTTCTTTGTTGCTTCCATTATAAAATAATAACTCCAGTATATTCTATATACTTTGATTTTACTTTTAATTATGGAACAACCAAATTCATTATTCTATTCACCCTTTGAATGACATTTCACCATACGTGCGTACGTACGGCTTACCGTCTCCACGTCGTGGTGTAATTGTTATTCAATACATTATTATTTGGATGGTTATAATAATGACGTGTATTTGATGTAAATAATAAATATAACATGATAAGGATTATGTATATATAATATTTCATCAAATTATATATTATATTAATATCAAAATAATGATATTTTCGCTCGTGCGTACGTACAGATTACCGTCTCTACGACTCGATGAGATTCATTTCCAAGTTCACCATTCATCAACGATTATAAAAATATATATTAATAATAATTATATAATATATTACATAATAATTCTACTTGAGATATATATATATTTATATATATAAGTATTTATGTACTTACATATATCTTATTCACTTACTTATGTTCAATACTATATGAAAACAGAAACAACTTTTATGCGTACGTACGGACTACCGTCTCCATAAATGTTGTTTTTCATTTCATATATACGTCTATTATGATTTTTAATATATGATAAATAAATAATGTTTTATATACTAGAAGTATTTAAATCGTGATCTAAGTGATACAATCAAGAGTAACCATTCAAAACACGTACGATAAAGTAAGTGATTATTACCCGAAATAGAAATATAACATGGAAATTATTATTAAATGGGTAGTATAAAGTCATAAATGAATAATTTATGACATCATAAATATTAATATGGTTATGTTATAATTTAATACCATTATATAGTCTTCATATAAGAGGCTAAACTTACCCTCTACTAAAGGAAAGTGCATGGTAAGGGGTTTTCATCTCACGCCTTATTCCCGTGAGATTCATGCCATATTGCCACTATTACATTTTGTGTGGTGTATACATTGCCCATAATTGTATTATTTGTGTAATAAACATTAATTTATGTTTATTTACATATTCATTCTATGATAGCTCTTTCTTGGGGTGTATGTTTCGTAAGTTACCAAATTGGTAAGGGTTTATTTCACAATCTCTTCATTATCTGAGTTTGTTTATACGTAATTATCTATAGGGACCTCTTTATCATCCACATCCATGTTTCTTAAAAATGTATTTCAAAAAATTCTTACTATTTTACATAATATGGGTTAATGTCATGTATCCCCTTGTTTGACTTTTTATAATATGTTTATAAAGAAATCTTTCCGTCGTTTTCGAAACAATGTCATTTTTAACCTTTTTGACAGAATTAAGGTAAGAATGTATTTTTTTTAACTTATACGGTGGGTGCGGATATTTTCCACTGTGATAAAATCTTTGAATCTTCCCTTAAAATCTTATATGAATACATTCAGAGTAAATTTTTTCTTTTATAATTATGTAACTTTTAAATGATTTCAAAATAACAAATTTTTCCCTCAAATAGTTTTCATTTCGTCCATGTCAACATTCTTAGATAAATTTTATACTATTTTGATGTTGATTTATTATAATACCAATATTCCATAATGAATTTATGTTTTTTGATATGTTTGACTATGGTTGAGGAATTTTTATGCCATTAATGGTTTATGATTAATGTTTTGGCATTTCGTATTCAAGTTTTACAATGAATGTTTATGTTATATTTCATCCTCTTCTTAAGATGAATGTGTTGGACTAGTATGTTCTGGGTTGGGGACTGATAAAAGTAAGCCCTCCGGGTTGGGGTCTGGTCACAGAAGACCCTCCGGGTTGTTGTCTGGTTATTAGAGGAACTACGGGATGGAGTCCGGTGACAGAGGCTCTCTGGGATGGAGTCCGGTTACAGAGGCTCTCTGGGTTGGGTTCTGGTTATAGTTATCCCTTAGGTCTTGGAATGAGGCTTTGACATAGAAATTAAATTTTGGCATTATGAATTCCATCATTATGAAATTGGTTATTGGTATTTCATGTGATTATTCGATTAGTAGAATATCCATGTGAATAAGAAAATGACATTATTTCATTTTATTTCTTCCATATTAAGATGAAGTTCAAGTTTCAAAGGCATTTGTTTTAGTTTTATACATTGCCTTAAATATTTATGATTATTTATTAAAGTTTATGGTGTATTGCTGACCCTTACTGAGCATTTGAGCTCACCCCTTTCTATGTTTTATATTCCCAGGATTCCAAGAAGTCTATTTTGATTGATATGCATGGTTAAACCAAGGGAATAATGGCTTTCATAAAAGATTATTTATGTTGTTTTGTATGATATAAAGTGTAATGTAACATTCATGTATGTAATCTATTTTCCAAGACTGCTAAACAGTTCGGTCCTTCGGGACTTGATTCCTTGTAATCATGCCAATGTATTAGAATAATGCATCGACTCTGGGTAACCGGGGCCAGGGAGTTATAGTTGGTATTAGAGGAAGTTTAGAAATAACCTTGGAAACTAGATTTAGATAAACTCCGATTAGGGAACATTAACCTAAGATAGAATTTGAGGATTAGTATAAAATAACTTTCTACAATTTTTATATTGTAGAGATTTTGTGAGTTTTCCGAGCAATACATACATGTATAGATATGAGAAAGAAGAGCGGATCTGGCAAAGATGTACCTAGGGGTAAAACCCGAAAACACCGCTTTGAGCTATAATCGAATGGGAACTGGTGCACAACAACAGGCATTGCTACACTCATGGTTACGACACTCCCGAGGGATATACTTAGTATAATTCTCATTTTCTTTACACACTATTATGAAGTGTTTTTGATTATACACATCCTCAAAGAAGACATTTTTATGATTATGGATTATATCCATAAACTGTTTAATTTATGTTAAGTTTTTGACATGTTTTGGATTAGGTATTTCTATTCATAAATTAATCTAGTGTATGCCATTGTTTAGAAATGGCACCCAGTAGAAGGAATGAGAACTCCAGAAATACACATGATTCAAAGAGTAAGAAAGATAATATCCTTCATGGTCTTAATCCAGAAGTTAGAAGGGAAATAGTCTCCTACGTATTATCGTCATATGAATAAATAGTATCATGTGTTGATAAGATAATTAAAGAATTCTCGGAGTCCTATGGCTTTTAAGGGATGCCAAAGAAGGAAAGGACGGTAGAGAGAAGGACAGATAAAGGGAATAAGGTAATGAATTATTTTACCATTTGTGATAACTGTGGAAATAATCACCTTGGAAAATATTTGAAGGGAATGAGAGTATGTTATAAGTATGGAGAAAAAGGACACCAAGTACGTGACTACAAGGGTAAGAAAAAGGTTTCAAATATACAATTCTTTATCTAGAAGAAGTTTGGACACTACGCAAACCAATGTCCCAGTCATCAGACTATTCCACAAATAATGCTATTGGATAATAATCAAGTTATGATACTACCACATATGAAGAGGAATGACTACTGTTGTTATGTTGTTGTTTTGGAATTATTTCATTGTAGTGTTGTATCAATGATGTACTGGAAATAAATTGGGATTGAACTGTAGTACTATTTTATTGAAGATTTGATATTTTATCGTACTAAGAAAAGTGACTCTACAGCATGTTAAAATTTCTGGAAATTACATGGTTGAAGGAAAGATAAACCTTAATATGGTCCTAATATTGAGGTACTGAATTGGGAATAAGATATGGTTGATTTGGGTAAATTATATTGGATATTCTTGATTACCATGAAACTGATTAAAAATTTGTATATTCCATCATTGTTGGAGTTTAAAACCTTTTTGTATGGATGGAGTATATCTAGTATTCTATATGGAATAAGGGATCATGAATGTAATCGATAAGGTTTTATGGAAATTCAGGATGTTTCAGTGTTTTAAAAGAATACACGATGAAGGTATTCACGTGCTATTACAGGGTAAAAAGGATCTACATTATGTTTACCATTAATATAAATTTTGGAATGGGAGTTTACAAAATTATTTTGGATAAATCTAAAGGTTGGAATGGATTATGTTTGAAAGGTTATTTTTGGATTTTTATAAAAGGACAACACGCAGACCGTGTGACAACCCGCCGCGTTGGACAAAGCTGTGAGAATCGAACCCACAACCATAGCTCAATTGGGATTTATCACCTACCACTGGAATACGTTATGTTCCTGGATGGTATAATGTAGTTTATTTTTTAAAGGGTCTGATATGTGAATTTTAAATTCATTATATTTAGAACCCTATACGATTAGGATAAATAGAGTTGTATTATGTTTTGGGGTGAAAGATGAGTTTGTGGTAGAAATTTATTAATGGATAAAACTATAATTATAAAGTAGGTATATCTCCTTATGATCTTATCCAATCTCATAACTAAATTCCTCCACCTTAAGAAAATGAACATAGAACAAAAATGTTGTCCTAGATGATACCTTAGATCATCACAAATTTATGGGTTTGGGATTGTTGGACTTTTCAAAGACATGTTCTCTACCACTCTCTATCATATATTGATGGTTATATTTCTCTTCCATATACATATTTTCCTACATGGAACCCTTGTATGTGTTATTTTCATTATCCTTCATACTTACTACTCTTTATTTTAAATAGAGAACTCATTAATCCATTTTATGATGTGGGATTTCAACTAAGATATTTTGAAATGTCAACCCCATGTTTCCAATACCGAGAATAAATTGCGAGGACGCAATTTATTGAAGGAGGGGATATTGTAACACCCCATGCTTATACGATACGCTTCTCTTTGAATAATAGAGTAGCAATTGTTGTATGCAACTTCGAGTTCTAACACACACCACAACCAATCAAACTAGCTGTTATGAATAGTAATACCCACTTTTTGAAATTTTATACATTTTATCATTCAAAATGGATTTCAATTTTGGATTCGTAATATCTAAATTATCTTAGGGTGAATTTTTGGTACTTTTCTAAAAACTTTCATATTTTGATGAACAGTGAAAATTACTAAATTTTAATTAAAAACAACTTTTTTATTCGAAATAATTTATAGTGAAAAATTATGAATTTGAGTGTTTTTAAATTATATTTATAATATATTTTTACCATTTAATCCAATTGTGGTCATTGGACATAATTTCAAATTTAAACCGGACATAAACGAGTGTCAATCTTTTGATCGTTATTATTTTTTTAAAACATGTTTTTTGTTTTGACAGTGGGAATTAATTTTAAATTAGTAAATGAAACATTTGTTTTTGAATTTGGTAAAATATACTGCATTATTGAATTCAGATTATCAAAATTATCTTAGGGTAAATTTTTTGTATTTTTCTGAAATCTTTCAATTTTTGATGAATAGTGAAAAAACTGAGTTATAGTTTAAAACTGAATTTTTATTTAAATAATTGTTTATTTTATTTAAATTATTTTATTTCAAAATAGATACATAATACCTATATAAGTTCAATGTAATTCATTGAAGTCAGTTTATAATAATTTTAGATATATAAAAATTTCATTGAACTTTTCACCGTCTTTTACTCACCTCCTATGAGCTTTTGCAAATTCACATAAAATTTTTTTTACTACTTCTATGAGATTAATTTAGAAAATATAAGAGACACGGTTTATATCAAGGAGTATATTGTGGTTCAATGAGATGAAAATAATTTTTTGTGAATAGAAACTTTTTACTTTTATTTACCACGGTTAAAAGTAAATAAGTTAATTAAGGGTAAAAATGATATTAATATTACCCACACACATCTCCTAATTCTATTGGTCTAGTTTATCTTGACCAAAAACAACTTTAGGAATAAAATATTATCATTTAGGTACAATTGGATTAGATTAGGACATTTATTATTATTTAATTCAAAGAGGAGTTAAAAGAGATAAAATCAATGTTTAATAAGTAAAAAAAATTTAATATAGGGTTTTACATAAGATAAATTTGATTATAAATATTCATAATAAAGATAAATATATTTCCTACATCATGGTATTTTATTTATAATTTTATACATTATATAAATAAATTTATTTATGACACTATGATGATGTAGTAATTACCTTATTCATGAAAGAATCAAATAAATGGTATTATAAATATTAAAATAAATATAATTTCAAAGTTTTTATGACATCCACGAATTTTTTAGGTGAATATGAAATGTTAGTATTTATTCAATGTATTTTTTTTATGTAATCAGGTGGTTATTATTTTATGAAAAAAATACCAAATAGTGTCAAAATTGACATAAAATAGTTTTTAAAACAAATATTATATTATTAATTGATATAATGGTCCTAAAAATATATGGTTCAGCCAAAAGACTTATATAATAATATATATGACATTAATGATCTAATTGGTGTTTTATTGGCAGTGTATAGTATGTTTATTAACCATATAGAGTATGAATACAAGAATACATGGTAGAAGTTAAATTATTTAACTTAGAGTTAAATCTAAATGATAAGGATAAAATGGTAAACTAAACTTGTCTAAAACCTATTGGTTGAGCTGTTTTCGACCTATCCCCACCTTATAAGTTATATAATCAACTTTGGAGCCATTATAAACTGAATATAAATTTATTATAAAATAATATTTTAAGTTTTTCCTAAGGTTCCTCTCACCCCTCTTATAAAAGAGAACTCCCCCTTATCTCTAATTCACACCTTCTAAGCCATTTGGAACGGCCCAAACATGTTCAAATACCATCTCAACTATCCTCCCTTAAACCTAGATGCCTTATTCTGATCATAAATCCATCCTAAGGATATCTTTTGATCAGATAAAAAGGAAGAACCTCTAGAAGAGGTAATGATTTCACCACCCTCTTTCAAGTTCCTTTTTTCTTCCACTTCCTTTATCATTGTCGTTTCCATTATAAAATAATAACTCCAGTATATTCTATATAATGTGATGTTATTATAATTATGGTAAAACCAAATTCATTATTCTATCCACCCTTTTAATGACATGTCACCATACGTGCGTACATATGGCTTACCGTCTCCACATCGTGGTGTAATTGTTATTCAATACATTATTATTTGGATGTGTATAATAATTATGTCTATTTAATGTAAATAATAAATATTAAATTATAAGGATTATGTATATATTATATTCCATCCAATTATATATTATATTAATATCAAAAGAACGATATTTTCTCTCGTGCGTACATACGGATTACCGTCTCCACGACACAATTAGATTCATTTCCAAGTTCACCATTCATCGACGATTATAAAAATATATATTAACAATAATTATGTGATATATGACATAATAATTCTACTTTATATATATATATATATAATTATATATATAAGTATTTATGTATATACATATATCTTATTCCCTTACTTCTGTTCAATACTATATGAAAACGCAAACAATGTTTATGCGTACGAACGGACTACCATCTCCATAAACGGTGTTTTCCATTTCATATATACATCTATTATATATTTTTATATATGATAAATAAATCATGTTTTATATTTTGGAAGTTTTTAAATCATGATCTAAGTGATACAATCAAGAGAATCAAGTTAAAATACGTACGATAAAGAAAGCGATTATTACCAGAAATATTAATATAACATGGAAATTATTATTAATTGGGAAGTATAAAGTCATAAATGAATAATTTATGATATCATAAATATTAATATGGTTCTGGAATAATATAATAACATATTATAGTCTTCATACAGGAGGCTAAACGTACCCTCAACTAAAGGAAATTGCAAGGTAAGGGGTGTTCATCTCACTCCTTATGCCCGTGAGATTCATGCCATATTGCAACTATTACCTTTTGTGTGGTGTATGTACTACCCATATTTGTATTCATTTTTTAATACACTTTAATTTATGTATATTTACATATTCATTGTATGATATCTCTGTCATAGGGTGTATGTTTCGTAAGTTACAAAATTGGTGAGGGTTTATTTCACAATCTCTTCATTATCTGAGATTGTTTATACGTAATTATCTATAGGGACCTCATTGTCATCCATCATCCACATCCATGTTTCTTTAAAATGTATTTCAAAAAATTCTTACAATTTTATAGAATATGGTTTAAATTCATTTATACCCTTTTTTGGCTTTTTATAAGAAGTTTATAAAGGAATCTTTCCGTCATTTTCCAAACAAGGTCCTTTTTAACCTTTTCGACAGAATTATGGTAAGAATATCTTTTTTAACTTATATGGCGTGTGCGGCTATTTTCCACTTTTATAAAATATTTTAACCATTCCTTACAAGCTTGTGAGATTATTTTCAAAGTAAATGTTTTCTTATATAATTATGTGACTTTTAAATGACTTCAAAATAAGTGATATTTCCCTCAAATATTTTTCATTTCATCTATGTCAAGATCCTTTGATAAATTTTACACTTGTTTGATGTTGATTTATTATGATACAAATATTCCATATTGTATTTAAGGTTTTTTGATATTTTTGACTATGGATGAGTTATTTTTATGCCATTAATGGTTTATGATTACTGTTTTGGCATTTCGTATGCTAGTTTTATTACGAATGTTTATGTTATATTTCATCATCTTTGTAAGATTAATGTGTTGGACTAGTATGTTCTAGGTTGGGGAACGATAAAAGTAAGCCCTCCGGGTTGGGGTCCAGTTACAGAAGACCCTCGGGGTTGGTGTCCGGTTATTAGAGGAACTCTGGGTTGGAGTCCAGTTACATAGGCTCTCCGTGATGGAGGCCGGTTAAAGAGGCTCTCTGGGTTGGGTTCCGGTTACAGTTATCCCTTAGGTCTTGGCACGAGATCTTGACACAGAAATTAATGTTCGGCATTATGCATTCCATCATTATGAAAGTGGTTATTGATATTTCATGTGATTATTCTTTTATTAGAATATCCATGTGAATAATTAAATGTCATTATTTCATTTTATTTATGCCATATTATGCTGATATTGAATATTAAAAGGATTTTTATTTAGTTGTATACATTTCTTTATATGTTTGTGCTTATTTATGAAATTTTCCGGTGTATTTCACACCCTTAATGAGCATTTGATCTCACCCCTTTCAATGTTTTATATTCCCAGGATTCTAAGAATTGTATATTGATTGATATGCAGGGTTAAGCCAAGGGAATAATGACATTCATAAAGGATTATTTATGTTGTTATGTATGATATAATGTGTAATGTAACATTTATGTATGTAATCTACCTTCCAAGACTGCTAAACCGATCGGTCCTTCAAGACTTTATTCCTTGTAATCTTTCCAATGTATTAAAATAATTCATCATCTCTGGGTAACTGGGGTTGGGGCGTTACACGTAGTTCTATGTGATAACTTTAATATCAAACTTTTCTAGACATATGAGGAATTTATTATACTAGTATGTTCCGGGTAGGAGACCTGTAAATGTATGCCCTCCGAGTTGGGGACTGGTTATAGCAGACCCCCAAAGTTGGAGTCCGGTTGAAGAGGCTCTCTGGGATGGAGTCTGATTATAGAGTCTCTCCGTGATATAGTCTGGTTACAGAGGCTCTATGAGTTGGGGTCTGGAGATAGTTTTCTACTAGGTCAATGGATGATGCCCTGAAAGATAAATTAATGTATGGTATTATACATTCCCTCATTATGCGTATGATAATTAATTAACCAAATGGATATTCAACTAATAGAATATACCTGGTAAAGAGCAGTACATATGTGTATCAGAATAGTAAATTCTTATTGCATGACATATGCTCTCTGTGAAATAGTATTCAGTGTATGAAATTTAAGTTATTACCTTTACATGCAACTCTTATTATTCATTACATTTAGATATTTAATTTATGCATACATATTCATATTCCACAGATGTTTAGAATTTCTTTTATTTATTAATCCAAATGAGCATTCCTATAATTGAATAATTTATTCTTGTAATTCTATTATCATCTTTTTAATTAAGCAATTTCATGATAAGATACATGTGTTACAACTTTTCATTAAGAAAAATGTTTAATGGAAATTTTTAATGATTTTTTTGTAATGTTATATTGGTCTATTTAAAAACCCCTTACTGGGCATTTGTATGCTCACCCTATGTTTTCATAACAAAATTTTCTGGTGACAGTTAGAGATAAAGATGCATGTCAGAAGTGGTTGGGTTCTCACAACCTGAATGAATTCGATCCACTGTACATTACATGTTGTGTAATTTATCTATGCAGGTTTCAGTGAAGAATTACAGATCATGCTTTGATGGCACCGACACTTGGATTTCTTGGGTCGGGTACTCAAAGTTGTAATTCGAGGATTAGGTTTAGATTACTCAGGAAAACCAAATATAAAACAAATAAAATATTAACTAAGCATTAGTAAATAATAGTATTCTTATATTTCATATTGAAAATGACGGTTCTAGACTTATATCTCTACCTATAGATGCCCTAGAAACCATAATTTCCATATCTAGCCATGAAAATATTATAAACTATGCCCATGTCAATATCTCATGGAAAAATCTCTATGACTTATCCAACTCTCCCCAAGTACTACAACTCTATTGAGGAGAAGGGTTAGATTTCATCTTTATGATGAAAACCCAATTTTCATCCTATGTACAATGGGTAAAGTACTACGAGGGCCTATTTAGATGAATAACTGCAGCGGAAGGTATCCTGTCCCTTATGGATTTGGAAGAAGAAGCAATAGCGAGAGACCTCCACACAATGTATATGTGTCAAGTCTTGTAATATGGCCATTATGGTCTTGTAATGGACTTTGACATCCTTGAATTTGAATCCTCACATTATGTGTACAGACATTACGTACATACTGGAGACCCTTAGTTATACACCCCTCATTCCAAACTATGGAGACAACACAAGTGTACCCATGATATTGAACCAGACACCTCGGGTTGCTTATAGTTTAGGGAGATTGAGATTTTTGAACATGTTTTGGGGATTCATGTATTAAGGATCTGGGGAAACCATTAGCTATTTAATTTTATGTATTAGTGGTTATATGAGAATAAAAATTGTTATCTTTCCTTTCTGCAATCTTTTCATTGTTTATAATTTTGGATGGGTTTCACCAATTAGACATAGAATGAATTTTTCAGATGGAAGGATAGACTCAAATCATTTCATTACCTACTGATATACTAGAGACCCTCATGGTTAAAAATTATGAGGAAGATTACCTACCATTCTCTAGCTTGAGAATAAAATACAAGAAACTTTAATATATATCAAATAGTTCAAACATTATCTGATCCTACTAGGGAAACACTTTCTTATACCACCACATAGCCACAGTCCAACTGGCCGAGTACAAGTCAGGGGTAAAATATCATTAAAGGATTTTTCATATGTTTCACTCTATCCCAAAACATTCCAAATAGAGTAAGGTTTCAAGAGGGTATTTTGGAGGGAATCATTTCTACAACCTATATGTACCAACTACTAAGTTACGGATTATATGACCATGTTTATAACATAGATGTTCTCAATCAGGAGATAGTTCAGCGAGTCCTTAGAGACTCTATCCATTCAAACATCTCCTAAATTTCCTCCATCCAAGCCACACTCTGGTATGAAAAATGCTCTATTCATGAGTTCAACCATTTCTTCACAAAGTGTGTTTGGGCCAGGGAAGTAGATGATTTGAACACCAATCGGAGAAATCACATGGTCACACCAGAGGACCCTCAATAATGGAGGATGTGGTGAAGATTGTAAGGGTGTATTTTAATGATGTAATGTGAAAGGGATTGTGAGGATGCAATTCTTTGAAGGGGGAATAAATGAACACCCAAAAACATGTGTCTCATATAATGATAATATTATGGTTTTATTTTTATTTAAAATTTATTTTTAATGAATAAAAATTACAATATAAAAAAATGGATTTTTATTTAAACAGGTCTCTAAAGTGTTTACAATGTACCAAGATCACAAGAAATCATTCTATGCAAAATACCTATTAAAAAACCTATCAAAATAAAATGGATACTTCCCAAAATAATGATAACCCCATGAAGATAATATATGTCCTTAGAATCTGTCCTAACGAACATAAGAATTGACAATGCCATTGTGTTCACAGTAAGCACCAATGGTATGACATGAACAATCTTCTTCTTTTGTCTTGAGTTTTATGACACCCTATGTCTTGGTTTTAAAATACACTTATTTGACAGTTTCCTTGGGTGACCGTTCAATTCTAACAGCTATAAATATTGTTGTTTTCCTTGTTATAGAATTAATTGAAAACATGTGAGTGTAATTTAGTTCTCCAAATAATTATGTTATAGATTGAAAAATTATAAAAGCATACCTAAACATGATTACACACAAGTTATATTAAAATTTAATAAATAATTCAAAACACTATCCAAATATTTCAAATAAATTGTAACAATTTTCATTGCTTAAAAAATGTTTTAAAATATGGTTAATTACATTTAATTAAACTATTATTTTTATTAAACTATGTTTTCACTTCTACAATACTAGTATAATAATTTTCATGTGGGTATATGAAATTTAAATTTATAACTTTTTATGTCAAAGGTTTAGTGTTTATAAATAATTTTTGTAATACTTTTTTTATGAAAAGGTATAATTTGTATTCATTAACCTTTTAATGTTTAAATAAAGGTCATGTTTAAGAAGATAATTTCTATATAGTTATAATAAATGTATTAATTTCATTAATACATTATAAATTCTAATGATTGACTTTTATTAAAAAAATAGACCCATTAAGGCTAGCCCTTTATGCCTGGGCCATGGGAGGTTGCTCATGAAAGGTGGACGATCCTAGCCCTCGACCTCAGCTTGGGTTGGCTCGAGTGTGGTTATAGTCTCCCAGAAGGGTGCATAGGAGCATAGGAGCATGGGAGCAATGGAGTGAATTAACGTGCCACTATGGGAACAAGGCCACGACGAGGAATGGGTAGTCTGAGGCCTGTGAGGGTAGGGGAGCCCATGTATAAGGATCCCTATGTGTGTGTTCTATTTCTTCTGAGCGATTTTTTGGATAATTATGCTTATATAGGTGTCTCAAACATTTGCTCGATTCGATGTGGGATGAGTTTTTTTGAGAAAAAAAGGATCTGGGCTATTGGATCGCATCTCTCGTGATGTGGGCCATGGATCTTGATCCAGTGCTCGACCCTCAACAACCGCAGAATACCAAGAAGATTTTGTACGTCGTATGATTCAGCGTTGATCTTATCTCAGTCATCTGAGTGTTTTAAAACGCCACGTCAATCCAGGGTCGTCCGATCAAACTTGAATTTAATCTGAGCCACCCAACATTTTTTAAACTGAGGACTCGCCCCAGCCATTGGATCAAGGACAGATTTGATCCTTACCGTCCAATCTTATTTTTTCTTTCTTCACGTAGAACAGTCTTCGTCCCCATGGCATGAACTGCACCAGAACCCCTACACCCTATATTAAACCATTTTCTCTACCCTTGAAAGCCACTAGACCCCCTCTTGTCACACGGTTTCCACAAAGATCGACCCATAGTATTTATAAGCCATTTGGTCCTCGGATCCCATGAAATTTGAATTAAAATTTTCTATGTAGGTATAGTTAATAAAAAACTCTCTCAAAGAACCCTATGAAACCCCTCAGATCATCTGCACTCGAACTTCTAGCGAGTTTCATCGAGTTCTCCCGAGCCCCTCTTTCTCCTTGTGCTATGGTAAGGGATTTATATTTTCTTTCTCGTTGAGTATTAGTTGTATATTTATGAAAACTTTTATGTATATATATATATATATATACAAGAATCTTTCAGTTTTATTTTGAACCCTTATTTACCAGATTTAGAGGTTTGGGATATTGAGTTATAGGGTATTAGTAGACCAAAAGCATAATTACATCATGAAAAATTATTTTCATACCTTAATTATATAATCAGTTATGTATGTATATATATATATCCCCTCTGATTTACATGAATCCATTATGTCAATATTTAAGATTTCTAAACCTGAGCTTCGATGATAATTTAGGAACGTCAAAATGGGACGAACTATATTTTGAATAAAACATTTTACCCAATTATGGTTGTTCTTATATATATATGTGTATATATGTCGCACGTGTTATAAACCTAACACGATTGTTTTTTTTAATCAATTGATAATGGTGTATTAAAAATGTTTTAAAATTAGTTATTACTTATGAGAAATTATTAAACCTAGTTTAATTGTGAAAAATCAGATATACACCTTGTGTATAGTTTCCAAATCCCTAATTTCATGTATGGATTATTAGAATTATATTAATTTATTGATGTAATTAATACTAGTGAATATTTAATGAATATTAGAAAGCCAAACCTATAGGTATTTATGAAATAATGTTTGTCCTAAACCATAAAATAGGCCAAACTTTTTTTAGTTAAAGAACATTTAAAGATATTAGCCTTGTTATAATTTCATGTTTCAAAGGTATTATATGATTGATCTTGTTTTGAATTACGATTAAAAAGAATATATATTTTTTATTTGACCAAAATATAATAAAGGATAACAGGGTGTGTTAAGCCATGCAATCATGTTATGCTCGCTTAGTTTTATATCAACTGAGGTGATTGTTGTTAATTAATGTAACAACCAAAAGTTTATCAATGGAAATTACCTACTTAAAAATATGTCCTAAAATCACATAAAAACACAACATAATGAACAAATATGTTCTAAGTGATCATTAAACATATTTTTTTCACTTCTGTGTTTGTAATTTCGCAAATCAGAAATACACAGTTGTGTACAAGATGATATTTGGAGTCTAATAGAACAGAAATAATTTTCGGTGAAAATTAAACTATCCTTATGTATAGTAACATAACCTAATGAATAGTTATATAACATAATAAATAGTAACATTAACTAAGATATTATAAAAATATATTCATGTGAAAGTATAATGTACATATATTTTAGAATAAGTAAATGATCATTTTAAAACATGTTTTTTAATAACAAAGTATGAATTTAATTAAATATTAAATCAATTTTTTTTTAAAATTATTTATTAAAAATGGAATTAATTATTGGATTATAAAAATTGAAAAATGGTTGGGGTTAAATTTTTGGATTTTTTTGAATGACATGAATTTTTTTTGATTAGTGAAATACCATAATTCAAAAAAAAAATCTGAATAATAAAATTATAGAGTCATGTGTGATGTTTTGCTGATGTAAGCCCACTTGGTTTGGGATAACCTGAAAATATTACTATTATTGGTCAATAATGACTCACTATTACATTTCTTTTTCATAAGTAATAAATTATTAGATTTTATATTTAGAAAACCTCTCTACCCTCCAATATAATAACAACACTTCACTCCCTCATTTCCTCACACCGATCAAGCTTCAAGCCATATATACCATTTTCTCAAGAATATTACTTAGAACCTACATCAATTCCAAAAGCTTTTTTTATCATCAAAAGACAATTCCTAGGCCCTTTTAGGAGGATCTCAATAGGATGATTCAAGTGGTAATTTCTCTCCCTCTTCTCCATTAATTCCCTTTCAATTTCATGTTCTTTTCTTATTCTCTCCCCACCTATCATTGTAAAAATGTTATGGTAAATCAATTATCATTAATATACTTTAATTTTATGATACTAATGGGATATTATATCATCCAACCCCCTTTCTCCCCTTCATTTTATTTTATTAAAGAAAATGTTGTTCGTGAGGGGTTAATCTATCACCTTTAAGAAAGACATGTTTTCTTTTTCTATTTATACATTCATATCAGGTCATGAAAACATTTTTATGGTTGAACCAGAATATTATATATTTATTATGACCTATTTTATGTTCTGGAACTAGCTTATGTACATATTACTAAATGATTAAACAAAACACAAACGTTGACGTCAAAAAAACCGACGAAATTAACCCAAACAATCATCATTTAAACATCATCTAATGATTAATACACATGGTATAAAATATAATTAATTATATGAAAATTTTAACTTGTTTAATATTATTAATAAAAACTAATATTATTTTGGTATGTTTATCCTTGTTCTACACGAACTTCTTTTTGTTAATACATGTGAATCGCTCCAGAAAACCATAAAAAAAACCTTACAAAACAATGTTTTTAAACTCTATAACTCATCCAAAGACCCATTGAATAACTTAATTAATCCATGATGAACCATTTTAATGTAAAAATCGTTATGTAATTGTCAATTAATAAATTTAATGTGGTTATATATGACATTAAGGTGAATAATGTGTTCGGTTACAAGGTAAGGGGAAATTCTCGAACCCAACATTCATCCTTAAGATTCATCCTCTTTCACACATTTTTTTGATATGGTTACTCCTTTAAAATAATTTTTTCATCTTTGCCTCACATTTTCTTGGATATAAATTTTTATCATAGGTATTTAGGTCCAAAAAAATGTTTTCCAAAATAACGCTTCTTTTAAGAACACCTCTTTTACTTCTCATTACAGGTTAACAATTCTTTTACCATGTATGTTATTCGATATTTTTTTTGGGAAACCAATGTTAATGAATGTATTATTATGATATGAAATCCATAACTATTCATGGGTTAGTTATGTTCATTTTGATATATTTTCATTGTGTAATGCATTATAAATGAAAATGTTATGATGTGACGGGTGTGCCAGAAATTATATAGCGCAATATGAATGTTTCAATGTTACAGGTGCACCCAGAATTTTACAGTGCTCCAATGAATTGAGTAAAGAGATGAATCTCTTGAGTTAATGGGAAATTATGTTTGAACAATATTCTATCTATTTTCACATGTATTTTAGGTAGTTAACAACTATGACACGATTATTCATTTTTATGCATATCCATATTTCAGATCTTATATTTATTCTTCCTCTCATATTCATGTTCCTTTTCCTATGATATGATTATGCTCACCCCATGCTATATTGTTCTTATCTATCCCCTTACATGGACTTTAGTTCACCCCTTTTTATTTATATCCTTAAGTGACTCTATGTAGTAAGGGGAGCTCGAGTGCCAATAAGAATATGAAATTAAAAAAATATGTGTGTTCTAGATTTTGTTGCTTGTTATGTACGGTTGTAGTTTACCCAAGACACTAATACATTAGATCTTATATGTGTAATTCTATTATGTTTTTTATCTATAAAATTATGAAATATTAATGTAATAATAGTCTGGGTCACTATATTTGGTATTAGAGAAATGGTTTAGTTAATAAGGGATTTAGGATTAGTGAACCCTAGAGAAAACCTCTAGCAAGATACTTAGAACAAATATGAACACAATAATATTTACATAGTGATTCCATAAGTTATTATTTTAGTTAACATTTTTCAAATGAGTAAGTTATTCATGGCATGGTGACTTATGTTTTGTTCTAACCCTTTCTATTTTCGAAAATGGTTGGCACTAGGAGAAATCAGGCCAAAAAATCATGTGAGGGCCAATGAAATGATTTCCCAAACGACATCCCCAATTATTTGGGAGGTGGAGTTCAGAAAATCATAGTGATTATTACCCAGCTATCTCAGGTTATGAACAACAACCATAATAATGGAGAACGTCCACCTTCACAAATGAGGGAGCAACTAGCTATCGATTGATTTATGTGTCAATGACCATCGATGTTTAGTGGATATTCTGATCCACTAGCTGCAGAATAGTGTTTCAAATCTATGGAGATGTTCTTTTCTATGTATCAATATTCTAAGATGGAGAAGTTGACTCTAGCCATTTTCCACCTAGATAAAGAGGCCGATCAATGCTGGGCTTGGATTAAGAAAACCAA
The DNA here is from genome assembly GCA_963277665.1 of Viscum album. Lineage (NCBI taxonomy): Eukaryota > Viridiplantae > Streptophyta > Magnoliopsida > Santalales > Viscaceae > Viscum > Viscum album. The sequence goes on from OY728126.1 coordinate 1,573,547,363, forward strand.
ACCAAAGGAGGAGATTGAAGGGATGGAATGAGAAGAATTTAAGATCACATTTCTTAATAAGTATTTCCCATGAACTCTTCATTCGAATATAGAGAGAAAATTCATTGATCTTAAGAAAAATGAAGGATAATTTATCCCAACCTACGAAGAAAATTTAACATGGTGTGAAAAGTATGCTTCAGGATTTTTTATCAACAATGATATAAAAGTTGATAGTTTCGTTAGTGAATTAAAAACACACCTTCTAAATGCTCTTTCAATTCATGACTTTGGGAGTTATGATGATGTTTTTCAAGGTGATCTCAAAGTGGATATTGATTTTGGATAATGGTCCCATGGCTACGGTGATAAGAAAAAAAGATGGAGTTTCAATCCAGTGGATCTAATGACAATGGTGGGAAGAAAACCCAACATCCCACATGCCAAAAATGTGGGATGTAGCACCATGTGAACGGCCCTAAAGGGACAAAGAAATGCTTCAAGTGTGTGAAAAAAGGACATCGTGCTCAAGAATGTCGAAAAGACATAAAAAGAAGGAGAATGTAGCAGAATAAATAAGTGAACCTCCCATGGTTCAATGCTACAACTGTAGGATGCTAGGGAAATTTGCAATCTAGTGTCCTAATCCTCGAGTTGTTGAGGGTAATCAACATTAGCAGCCACCAAATCCAAAGGAAAAAAGGAAGGCTTATGCCATCACTACTGCGGAAGTGGATCAAGATAATGAAGTCATACAAGGTACACATCCTATTCACTCATGAATGGAAAAATACTTATTTGATTTTGGTTCTACGCATTCCAATATATCTTGCAAGTCTCCTAAAACTATACAATTGATATCTCAAATCCTTGATGTAGATATATCCTTAAAAACACCATTTGGTGAAATAATTGCATCCCAAGTGTTCAACTCTTCTCTAGTTTTCAAATGTGGGATGATTCTTCCAAGTGAATCTTGTAATACTTCACATGGTATAATTCAATTCTATAATGGGAATGGGTTGGATGTTTTTTTATAGAGCACATATCAATAGTCATGAAAAGGAAATATCATTTCACATTCTAAACCAACCCCTTCTCCTCTAAAAATGCACGGAAGATCATGAATCTCCTTTGAAAAATCCTTACACGGTGTCGGTGGTGATTCCCTATGAAAAACCATACCTCACCCAAATCATTGAGTCAATGGAATGTGCCAACCTTGAGGAAATTTCCATAGTGATGGAATTTGGTGATGTATTTTATGAAGAGTTACCCGGAATTCCCCCAGATCTTGATGTATATTTCTCAATAGAGCTCTTACCCGGAGCTACTCCTTTCACAAAGTGTCCCTATAGGATGGCTCCTATCGACCTAGAAGAGTTAAATAAGAAGCTATAAGATCATCTGGGAAAAGGGTTCATACGACTTACTATATCACCTTGGGGTGTGCCATTACTCTTTGTGAAAAAGAAGGATTGAATAATGTGGTGGTGCATCGATTATCCGAAACTCAACAAGATCACAATAAAGTACAAGTATCCTCTTACAAGGATTGACGACATGTTTGATCAGTTAAGAGGATCTGAATACTTCTCAATGGTGGATCTTCATTCTGGATATCATCAACTAAAGGTGAAGAAGGGGGATATTTAGAAGACTGCCTTCTATAAAAGGTTTGGGCACTATGAGTTTTGGATTATGCAGTTCGGACTTACTAAGGCTAGTATAATATTCATGGATTTGATGAATAGAGTCTTTAGACATTACCTTGACAAATTTGTGGTAGTTTTTATTGATGATATTCTCATCTTATCCTAGAGAAAGGAGGAACATAAAGAAAATCTAAGACATTTGTTGGTGACATTGGGAAAGGATAAGTTGTATGCCATGTTCAACAAGTGTGATTTTGGATAAAGCATGTCACTTTCTTGGGACATGTGATCACAAGTGAGGGAATTTCTGTGGATCCTTAAAAAACAAAGGTCATTGAGGAAGGGACCATTCCCTCTACTGTCACCTAATTCTATAGTTTTATTGGATTAGGTGGATACTACTGACATTTTGTGAAAAACATCTCACGATTTTCACATCCACTAACTATGTTAATGAGGAAAGGGTTAAAGTATGAGTGGATGGAAGAATGGGAGTGTAGCTTCCAAGAGATAAAGAGTTGGCTGATCACTACCCTTGTACTCACAATACCGATAAGTGGGGAAAGCTTTGTGATATACAGTGATGCTTCAATGAATGGCTTGAGTTGTGTACTCATTCCAAATCATAATGTGGTAGCCTATGCCTCACTAAAGTTGAGGATACATGAGAATAACTACCCGAGGCATGATCTAGATGTAGCAGGAATGATTTTTGCCTTCAAAATCTATCTGCACTACTTTAATGGTGAGAAGTGTGACATATACACTGACCACAAGAACCTAAAGTATATATTCACACAAAAGGAGCTCAACATTCATCAATGGAGATTGTTAGATCTAATCGAGGATTAAAATTGCACTATTCACAACCATCCTGGATGTGTGAACAAGGTAGTTGATGCTTTAAGAAAAAAAGAACCTGCTACTCTATCCATGTTATGGATTGAGAAATGCCCTATATTATTGCATATTCAAACGATGAATTTAGAAATCATAAGGGCTAGTTATACATCATACGTAGCCCAAATTATTGTGCAAACATCCATATAAGAGAAGATTAAGTAAGCCCAATGTGATGATGTGAAGATACAAAAGATGGTTAATGTAGAAATAGAAGGGAAGTTGCACGAGTTCAATATCGATGATGATGGTGTGATTTTGTAATGAGCGAGGCGTAGTGTTCCTTCATCACCCAGGATAATGATGGAGATATTTTAAAATGCACATAGCTCAACATTATCTATCCATCCTTGTAACACCAATATGTACCATGATCTCTGAGAACACTTCTGTTGGGATAACATGAAGATGGAGATTTTAGAATATATATCAAAGTTCTTGGTATGTTAGCATGATAATGCGGAGCGACGAAAGACCAAAGGGTTGATGAATCCATTTCCTATACCCATGTGGACATGGAAGAATATTACTATTGACATTGACATGGGTCTCCCAAAGACGTTGAAGGGAAATAATGCGATATGGGTTCTGGTTGACCGAATCACCAAGACTACCAATTTTATCGCAATTCATGAAGACTTCTCGCCGGAAAAACTTGCAATTGTATATGTGAAAGAAGTGGGGAGACTGCATGGTGTTCCACTCTCAAGGGTCTCCAACCGTGATCCATGGTTCACATCTAAATTCTAGTTGAGCCTTCAACATGATTTTACTACTGAATTAAATTTTATTCTCAGCCTATCACCCCCAAACTGATAGCCAATCTGAAAATACTATTCATATTCTTGAAGATACGATAAGAGAATTGTCTCTCAAAATAAAAGGTGGATGGGATCAACGTCTTCCACTGGTTGAGTTAGAATACAACTAGAGCTTCCACTCGAGTATTCAAGTTACTCCATATGAAAATCTGTATGGAAAGCAATGTAGAACTCCAACATGTTGGGATGAAGTTGGAGAAAGAAAGCTACTTGGACCCAGTCTTGTGAAATAGATGACAATGAAGGTTCAAGTCATCCAGAAACACATCAAATCTTCTCAGAGTCCGAAAAAGAACTATGCTGACTACCGGTGAATGAACATGGAGTTCGACGTTGGAGATAAAGTCTTCCTTTGAATATAACCATGGAAGAGTGTCATGTGATCTGGGAATAAAGGGATGGTAAGACCAACGTACATTGGCCCCATTGAAATCCTTGAAACTATAGGAGTCGTGGACTATCAGCTTCTACTTCTACAAAATATGGATCTTGTTCATGATGTGTTTCACAGATCACTCCTGATAAAGTACATACCTGATCCCTCACATGTACTAAACATAAAGGTGGTATAGTTGGAAGATGATCTCTCTTACGAGGAGAAGCCGGTAAAGATTCTATACCAGAGAGATAAGGCTATACACAAGAAGACGACCCACATTGTCAAAGTTTTGTGGAGGAGCCATAAGATTGAAGACAAAGATTGGGAACCAGAGTAGGTGATGAAGGTGATGTACCCTCACCTGTTTGTGTACAATGAATTATTGAGGGTGAAATTTCATAAGGGGTAAGAATGTAACGACCCAATGTTTTTAAATGGTAATTCCCTTCTTATAAATATGTCAAAAAATCACATGAAAACTGAACATAATTAACTACTATGTGATAACATTCCTTTAACCATTATTTTTTCACTTCTGGGTTTGAAATTTCAAAAATTTGACAAACACGGTAGGGTTCAAGATGATTTTTAGAGTCTAATAGAACAAAAATAATTTTTAGTGAATAGTAAAATACCCTTATGAATAGTAAAAAACCTTTATTAATAGTGAAATACCTTAATCAATAGTAATCCTACCTATGATTGTATAAAATTAATATTAAAGTGAAAGTATGATGTATCTATATTTAAGAATAAGTAAATGATTGTTTTAAAACTGGATTCTTAATAATAAACTAGTATTTTAATTAAATATTAATGTAATCATATTTAGAAATTTATTTTTGAATAATGAACGTCAATTTTTGATTCTACGAATTCTTTAATTGTTGAGGTGATATTTTGTGACTTTTCTGAAATACTAGATTTTTTTGGAATAGTGAAATACCATAATTTACAAAAAAATTAGCTAAATAAACTAATTATACAATCATGTATGATGTTCTACTAATGTATGCCCACTTGGTTAGATATCATATGATAAAATTACTATACTTGGTCAATGAATACACACTATTCCTTGTCTTTTTTAGAATTAACAAATTAATGAATTTTATAATAAGAAAACCCCTCTCCCCTCCACTATACTAACCACCCCTCACAACCACATTTCCTCAAACCACTCAAGTATCAATAAATGACTAAACTATGCCCATGAGTCTTCCCAAGCCCCTCCCCCACGTCCAATATATTTTGGTCCCATCAAAATACCAAGCCCAGGCCACTTAAGGAGGATCTCAAGAGGATGATTCAAGAGGTAATTTCTCTCCCTCTTCTCCTTTATTTCCCTTTTAATTGCATGTTTTTTTATTCTATCCTTAACAATATTTTTCCAATTGGAATGGTAACTCTAATATCATACATATAATTTAATGTTATGATACCAATGGGATATTATATCATCCAACCCCCTTCCTCCTCTTCTTTTTATTTTATAATTGAAATGGTTGTTCGTGAGGTGTTAATCTATCACCTTCTAGTACGACATGATTTCTCTTTTCCATTTCAACCTTGGGATCTGGTCATGAATCCATTTTTATGGTTGAACAAGAATATTATATATGTATTATTACCTATTTAAAGTCCTGGAACTAACATATGTTCCTATTAATAAATGAGTAATCAAAATAAGTCTATTGTCGTCAACAAACCGCCAAAATTTAACCAAACAATCATCATTTAATTCTTATCAAATGATTCATCCACATGATATAAAATATAATTCATTATAAGATCATTTTAGAATCTTTAATATCATTAATTACATAGAATATATGTTCTGGATGGTTATCCATGTTCTACATGAACATCCATTTATAAATACATGTTAACCGCAGAAGAAAACTATAAAAACGAACATTCCCAAACAATATTTTTAAACACTATAACTCATAAAAAGGCGCATAAAATAACATAATGAAACCAAAATGAACCATATTCATGTAGAAAATATTCTATAATTTTCAATTAATGAATATAATGTTGTTATACAAGACATTAATGTGAATAATGCGTTTTGATACATGGTAAGGGGAAATTCTCGAACCCAACTTTCATCGTTCGGGTTCTCCCTCTTTGACTCCTTTATTTTATATGGTAACCCATTAAAATTAATTTTTTAATTATTTTCTCACCTTTTCTAGGATATACTTGTTTTTAAATAAAATTTATGTTATTAATAATGTTTTCTAAAAGAACTCTTATTTTAAGAACACACCATTTACTTCTAATTCAATGTTAACAGTTCTTGTAACATGTATTTTATTCCCTCTTAATTTTGGGAAAACAATGATTGTGAATGTGTTATTATGATATGAAAACCATTACTTTTCATGGTATATTAATTTTCATTTGGATATTTGTTCATGTTGGCATGATATATAAATTATAATGTTATGATGTGACGGGCTCTCCCAGAATTATATAGCGCAATATAAATGTTTCAATGTGACAGGTGCACCCAGAATTATACAATGCTCCAAATAATTGGGTAATGTATTGAATCTCAAAAATTAAGGTGAAATTATGTTTGGAAAATATTATATCTTTGTTTACATGTATGTGTGGTAGATAACCACTAAGACATCATGTTTCATTTTTATGAATTGACACATTTCATGTCTTAATATTTATGCTTCCTCTAATGTTCATGATCCATTGCCTATTTTATGATTATGCTCACCAAATGATTTATTGTTCATATATATCCTATTATTGGGATTTTAGCTAACTATTTTTGATTTATGTCCTCTGGTGACTATATGCACTGTGGAGAGCTCATGTTCCTATAATAAGATATAGAAGAAGTAATTAAAAAATGTGTATTTTCTCGATGTTGTAATTATTTTTTGTATAGTCCTAGTTTTCCAGAGACACTAAACCATGGGATCCTCTATGTGTAATACTATTATGTTATTTATCATTAAAATGATAATATTTTAATGTAAAAAAGGCTGGGTCTCTATAGTTAAGTCGTGATGTAATCTAATTTCCTGATCACTAACACTATTATCATCATATTAAATAACATGTTATTTCATTCACGGAATAATGAATTTAAATTAATGCATTTTCAATATAACATCTCATATGGAAATCCCCTTCTCATCCATTATTTTATGTTCTTTAGTAATTGTCTCATGTGAAATGAAGGTGTAATAAACCATGTATGCCTTCGATAAACTATTACTACAATGTTTTCAATACAAGCTGTCATATTATGTATTTTTGGATTAAATGGTGTAATTTTCCATTTTATTTATAATTGCACTCAAATATTCATGCATGAGGTATATCATAAAAATGATATAAGAAAATTAAATTACTCAAAGTGGTATGGGTCACCATGTGTAATATTAAGTAAAATTTAAATATTCATAGTGGTATTGGACACCTTTAATAACAGTATTTACTGAACGTATGAGGAGTATATTGGATTTGTATGTTCTGGGTGGGGGAGGAGAATAATTAATCCCACAGGGTTGGGATCCGGTTACAGCAGACCCTCCGGGTTGGAGTCTGGTTATAGAGGCTCTCGGGGTTGGTGTCTAGTTACAGAGAGTCTTTGGGATGGAGTCTAGTTACAAAGGCTCTCCATATTGGGGTCCAGTTATAGTTAGTCCATATGTCTTGGCATGAGGCCTTGACACAGAAATTAAAGTATTCTATTATACATTCTCTCATTATGTGTATGATAATTAATTAACACAATGGATATTAGGCTAGAAGAATATACATGGTTAGAGATAGTACATATGAGTATCAAAAATGTAAATGGTTAGGGCATGACCTATATAGTCATTGAATTAGTATTCAGTGTAATAAATTGAAGTTATAACCTTTACGCGCATCTATGATTATTAGTTACTCTTTACTGTTTAATATGTTCTTACATATTCATATTCCATATATGTTTAGAATGTCTTTTATTTATTACTCAAAATGGGAATTCCTACAATTGAATCATGTATACTTGTTATTCTTTTATAATGTATTTAATTTAGCACTTTTATGATATGTTATATGTGTTATATATTTTCTTAAAGAAAATTGTTTTATGGAATGGTTTAAATAATTTTTTCAAAAGTTATACTGGTCTATTTTAATACCCCTTACTAGTAATTCATATGCTCATCCTATGTTTTTGTAAAAGAAATGTCTAGGTGATAGTTTTAGAAAAAGAAGCAAGTTAGAAGTGGTCGGTTTGCCAAAACCTAATCCGAATTCGATCTGTTGTAAATAACATAATCTGTAATTCATTAGTGCATGTTTTTGTGAATAATTAAACTTCATTCTTTGAAGGCACCGACTCTGGGTTTTCAAGGGTCGGGTTCTCACAAGACATGTGGATATATTATACAGATATGTGATTGAGATGTTATAAGTTGCGTGTTGTTGAGGAGTACATTCCAAAGATATAATTTTTGTGTTTGTAGGGAAAATATGAGTACTTGGTAATGTCGTTCAGGCAGACGAATATGAATGTAGTGGTGATTCACCAAATGAATAGGACCATACAGCTATATATGGACTCATTAATCATTGTTTTCATTGATGAAATCATTATTTACTCATCATCACCTAAGCAACATGTTTGGAAACATGATATTATATTAAGTACATCGAGAGAACATAGTATCATGGGAATTATATCAAAGTGTGACTATTGGATTTGATATGTGATGTCACATACACATGTTGTTTCCAAGACTGATAAATATATATATATATATATATATATATTTAATTTTAAGGTATTCATGTACTAGACACATCCTCACACCATGTTTGCAATTACAAGAATTCTGGAATTATCATGATATTAAAGACAGTTTACCAAGGATTTCTCTTGATTATTTGTTTCCATTCCATCTTTGATGAATAAGGGAGTGGAATTACTATTGACTACTGAAAAAACGACCTATACCCACGGTTCAAAAACCTTGGGTATAGCCCCCAAAACTGTGGGTATAGCCTATACCCACGGTTTTTGGAACCATGAGCTGGAAAGGCATCGGTATAGGGGTCTCAGCCTATACCCATAGTTTTGGAGAACCTTGGATATTGGGAAGTCAGATGTCACACACCGCGTTCCATCATGGCACACAATAGAACCCACAGTTTTCAAACCGTGGGGTATTTAAATTTAAAAATCCTGTGGCCAGGGGGTTTCGAAACCGCACGTCCAGCGGCGCATTGCGGCCGTGTCACACCATCGGACCAACCAACCTGTTGTTTTTGTATGTTATATACACATAAATATGCATATATATATTAATATAATCCACGTCTTGGATTCAAAGAATGCGGCCTTGGGGTTTCAAACCCACGGCTCCGGCTACACCTCGTGCCTGCGCCCCACGATGTACCAAATGAGCTGTTATTTTTATCTGTTATATCAGCATATACCTGAATTTATATATTAATATACAAGGTATTTAAATTCAAAAAACGCTGCCACGGGGATTCAAACGGTTGTCTCACAACACACCTCAAATTTGCTTTCCACTAAGGAACCAACCAAGCCAACATTGTTATTTGATATATATAGATTCATATTCTAATATATATTAATATTATCAGTGAAAAAATTTCTTCCCGCCAAAATTTTTTCACCTCCTGCCTATTATTTCTTCCCCACCATAACACGAGAAAGCTATACCCACGGTTCTAGAGAACTATGGGTATAAGGGTTCAAAAAAACCATAATACATATGGTTTTGAAGAACCATCGGTATAGGTCTTCAGAAAATACCCTATACCCACAGTTTTCTCTAAAACTGTGGGTATAGGTCTTAAAAGAAAACAATACCCACAGTTTTTGGAACAACCGTGGGTATAGGTTCACATAATATCCATATACCCACGGATTTGGAAAATCGTGGGTATAAGGGTAACCTATACCCACGGTTTTTTACAAAACCGTGGGTATAGACCTATTTTCCAGAAGTGAATGTATGACCTATGTTAAGAGGAATTCATTGAAATAGATTTATGTTTGATTATATTTTTATTAATAACACTCCCTCATCATCGTATGTGTGAAATATTTTACTTCGATTCATTAAAAATTTGTTTGGGAGCACTATTGATGCAATGAGAGAAGGTATTAGAATATGGGTCTCATCCAATACGATCCCATGTGGAGAAATACAATGAACATGAATTGGATTTTGTAGTCGTGGTCGAAGCACTAAAATAATTTTTTCATTATATCATTGGAAAGATATATATTATTTTATACTAAACCCAAAATTCATGAATATTTATTTACACATAGGGAACTAAATATGAGGTAGTAGTGATGGGTTGATTATCTCTGATCATTCATTTTTTATATGATGTATTCACTTGGGAAATCAAAACATTGATGTAGATTCTATTATACATAAAACATGTGCATGGTAGAATATTGGTGAGATTAATTTGTAATTTTAATGTGACATTGTGAGGTTTTTGGATGACTGGACGATGGTGCTTCTATGTATCATGGATCGATGACTTATTCCTCTTTAGAAATCACACCCTAAGATATGTACCATATGAGAACTATATTGGAGTCATATCTAGAGTGTACTATGATGGTGAATTAACTACATGGTGGTAAATTGTTGCCTTAATGGTTGATTCAAGATCATGATGTTATCTTGGTACAAGGGATTGTAATATTACCTTCTTCTATCAGAGAGGAGATGAAAAGGTATTGCAAAACTTCTTACTGCGAAGTACTACATAGTGTGACCAATATGTATCCTGACTTTATGTCATTGTTTGGGTTTTCAGGGTTATAGAGTGGTATTATATGTTGTATTTCTTGATTCTCTACTTATCATAGGGTGAAGGTCAAGCACCAGGGTCCTAGTGGGATGTCACATCCACTTACGATAAATATGTGAAGGTGGAAGGACATCAATAATGAATTTTTAATGGGTTTTACAAGAAACACAAGGAGTTGTGATGCTATTTGGATGATTCTCAATCGATTAGTGAATTCTACTCACTTATTATCAATTGGAGATTCTCAGGAAATGGAGAAGCTAGGAAAACAAAATGTATGATTGATTGAATTGTCGCATAGTGTTTCCCTTAACATTATATTGGATAGATATGTGTGTTTTCCAATGGTATTTTTCATGGATTTCAAGTATATAGAGGGACTCTTAGGATATTTACCATGATGTAACAATATTTCATTGATGGATAATCTATGTGGGATACATAGATATTTTAATATATTCATTGAGTTTACATCTTAGAAATTAGTGTATTATGAGATTATCACCAATCTTCGATCGAGTTTTCATGCAATAATACATTCTATGATTTTAATCATATTGTTCCTCATGAGGATCGTTTATTGTAGTTGTTTCACTAATCACACTGGAGGCTTGAGGCAGGTGAGGATGTGGTTATTGGCCTCAGTATGTTTGGTGCGACCCTTGCTAGAGTGTACCTGATATAGATTTTCTTTATTTGAACTCATAGAAGATTGAGATCTTATAATGACCGTAGGGAGGAGAAACATGTAATCCACTGTGGTAGGTCAGGTTTTCTTAAGTGTGACTCTATGGTTAGGGCACATATCTTTGGGAAGTAGAATATGCTAGAACCGTGTTTCATTATGACCCATCGATATCATAGGAGTATAAAGTGGAAGTGGATTACATACTATATATCCCTTTATGCTATCGATATATACATGAAATGTTTCATGTGTAATTGCATTCGAGATATATACCTAAATTTGCACATGTTCTTAATTTGCAGTTCATTCATCATAAGATCTAATCACCATGTGAAGAGCATCTAGTGTGGATTGTGGCCCAAACAATGAACGTGTTTTAAAGAAACATGGTACCACTACTCAGGATTTGGTGGCAGCACACATATTATAGAGGAGACATGTGAGCAAGATTATGATTTTTGAGCTCAGTGGGCTATGTTTTATAGTAATGTTGACTATAAATACTTCTTGTGGGTTATAATTCAATAGACGAGGATAATTTTAATTCCCCAAATTTTAATTATAATAAGAAATCAAGTCAATAGTAATTTATAAATATTATTTTGTGAAAATATAATTTTTCAAAAAAATATCATAATAAATTATTTACTAGCTCTTCATATGAATTAAAGTCCATTTAAATCTTTGAAATGTTCTATAGAATATATTTGATGATCGGTACAGAGATAGTATGGAAATCTGGGGAATGTAGGGTATCAGTAATAAAATGAAAAATTAAATTAAATATATTACTTTATAGACGGATGATTTTTTAATATAATTTAATATCTCTCAAATGGTGCATCATATGAGAAATCTGAGAAATCTTTTTGGCCCGAGATGTGGGTTTTTCACTAGGAACAACATAAAATTTGAGTATGTCAGTAATTTGAATGGATCACACATGAGGATAACTAATTTAATAATATTTCTTAATATATAAATCAAAAAATAATTTTATATCCCTTAAATGGTGCAATATATAAGAAATATAAAACTACTGCTAGGTATGAGATACTGGGTTTACCCTAGGAAAGATATAACATACTTTCACATCGGTTGTTTGATCAGATTGCATGTGTGAGTAATGCATTTAACTAGTTTTTTGTTATATTAATATTAATTTATATAGTAAATTCATTTGTAAACAATTGTTATTTCTCATGGGTGACTCCTCCATATTTATTATAGAATCAACAAAAAAACTTAAACATTGATTCTTTAAACTATAATGATTTTAAGACCATAATTAAATTAAATTAAGGGATCAAAATTGATTTTTTTTGTTGAATCTCGTTTTATAAAGTGGAAATAATTTATTTTTTTAATATCATACACATAATTGGTTTTTTTATATGAAAAATCGGCGAATATTTTAGTCTATTTCATCATATTCATGAAACCCAATTCCCCATTACATGTTATATCATTTCCAATGATTTGTAATGATTCTATGGTGGGGAGACATGCATTCTCCCCCTTATTATTTGATATCTCTAGGATTTATCTTTTTTTTAAAATTTTAAAATTTATATATATTCGATTGTTCTCCATCTGAAATTCTGATTAAAAATGGTTTTGAATAATAAAATAATAAAAACTTATTTTTATCAAAGATAATCCCACATGAATATAAAATGTCGATTTTAAATTAATTAATCAAGTGATAAATTATTAAATTTATAAAATTATAATTTCAAGGAATATTCAAGAAAATGGAAATTCATTTAATTATAATTGAAATGATTTATTGAAATGTATTTATCAAAATTATCCAAATTTGAAAATTTTAATTTAAATGGAAAATCTAAAAATGATTTTTAGACAATATTTTATGGTAAATTAAGAAAGGATAATTATAAATAGTTATCATGTGATGAATATAATGAATTAATAATGTAACCATGCAAACTTATCAAATTTAATTTTTTATAATTTTAAAATAATTATTCCCCAAAATTATCCGAGGATAACTATTGATGTATGATCACATAAAATTATCAAAACATAATTGAAAAAATAATAAAATGGTGAGTTTGAAAAAATAATCAACAGTTATTCATACATGATTATAAAATAGTGATTATTAAAATTACCAATGAATACATTAGATATTATTGATAATTAATGGTCTAGATATATCAAAATATAATTTTAAAATAATAATTTTGATTAATTATCAATGAATAATTTTAATATAATAATTTATAAGAAATTTGAAAAGGATAAAAAATAAAATTTTATAATAAATTATCAAAATATAATTATAAATGCATAATTTGTGATAAATTACCATATATAATTATAATAGAATCATTTTTAATAAATTTTGATATTATAATTATTATGAGGGAAATATTATGACAACATGTGTTGGTCTAAAATAATACTTTCAAAATTATATCAGAGAGAAAACATTTCATCGCATGTGAAATTTTAAATGACTACTTCAATATTATCTAGGGGAGTGAAAGTATAATTAAATGTGATATTTTTTTCTCTTTGAAACAAAATAATTTTTTTTATTCTTGGAAACATGGACCCAACTTGACCATTGATAAAATCTCACCTATGATAATATGGCCTAGGAGTGTGTAATCTTGACTGTTGAGGTTTCCACTCCCACTTGAAAACTAAAAAATGTGGATTTTCCTTTCATTTTATGTCAATGAATTATGAGGTAGGAAGTTACTTACCTTCCTGATATAACTATACAAATTTTATTCATGTTAAGATTGATTGTGTTTGAATATTTTACATTCATGCAAGATATGTAATTATATGTTGCTGTCTATAGCCCATGGTAGCATATAAATTGTTTCCATTGGATATGATATGATTTCTACATTCAATGATGATGAATTAATCATATGTTTTTATATTAGAAATCTGTATTACAATGATGTATTTGATGGATATTATCCGGATTTACCTTGTAACGATTTCCTCTAGAAGATTGGAATGAGTATATTTGACCGGTGGATTTCCTGGTATGATTACACATTGTGGGGTTTGTGCTTTGTGTGTTGCAATTATTACAATGTATCATATTAAACATGTAACATGGCCTCTACTTGATGTGTTTTTTTTCAGATTATATGAATGACACATTTTTTTGGGTCGATTCCGAGTGTTACATGATTCCTTTTGGAATATTTGTAAGTTACATACAATCGATGACTTGGGGAATCCAAGTATTAGAAAATTGCTTTTGGATTTTCAGATATGTTGTATTCTCCCAATGGTTTATGGATTCCAAGAGATTCACCAGCAGCTTTGTCGATGGTTTGGATACTTATCAACATACAACACATTTCTGGCATGGAACAGATGAAGGTATAAATTTGGGTTTATGGTGGAATTGTTAGTGCACGACTACTTGGTTTTATGTTTATTGTTTTTTATTAATACTCATTTTCCATTATGATAAAATACTATATTAAAGTTTTTCACATCATGTTATGGAAGAATTATTGTGTTCCAATTATGAATTATAATAACATTGTAATAAAGAAATTCGATGTGTTTCTAGATTTAATGGGGGATCTGGTTAAGGGATAGGTCCATGTGTAGAATGGATGAGTATAAAAGCATAGAGATAGTAGTAGGAATATAATGGATTCCAAAGGACCATCTATTTATATTTTCATATATCATTTTCTTATTAAACATGATATTTTTTTCACATTGGGAGCCTCTTTATATGTGTGTAATGTATGCCATCTTTTTATTTTTGTGTGGTTACTCTAATTAAATGATATCCTCTATGATATAGACTATTAATCCAAGGAAAATATAATAAAGGTATATTTTACCCACTGATTCAATCATACCCTCACTACTTGTCGGTATCCTCAAGTGTATTTGAAGGTTTGTATGAGGTCTTGTGAATTTCCAACTCCAACCCAATCGTTCAGGTTAGGATGTTACAATAACAATAGATTTAATGACGATATGTTACATATATGACATTATTATGATATTTTTGAAATATTTATCATTAAAAGAAGGTAATCTATCATTTTTTCATACATATTTAATCACATAATGATGATAATGTCATTATTGTACTTGTTGAAAATCATCTTCATAAATTGTTGTGACTCTCTTTTCATCCCGACACCACATATATGATATATGCATAAGTATATTTGAAGAAGTAATTTTTTATTTGTGATATTATTATAATTATAGAAAAAAACATCTTACTTCCCTCCATTCCATAGTTATTGTTGATAAATGAAAATTTTTTGGGTGCATACATATGGGGTACCATCTTCTAGATCATAACACAATAAATTTTCCAAAATAGTCATTAATGATTAGCCCTAAAATTAAAATTTATTTATAAATATTGTAATGATTCTATTATTATTATTCTGGATAGTATTGCAAGATTTCCCCGTATAATAGTTGGCAACCTAACAGTGTCTTTTTTGACAAAAAAGTCAAATATCATTGAAATATAAGATGTAAACATAATGGATTATCTAATTTTAATAACAAGGTAATAATTGAAATAAAATTAAAAAAAACATGAAAAGGTTCATATTTATGTATATAATTAATAAAAATTTATTATTCAGTAAGCTGCAGATCAGAAGTGATGATGTGTACACATATTAAGGGACTCAATAAAAAATTTTCTTCATTTAGTATTATAAAAATATTTTTTACCTTATTTAGTATATATTGTGTATATACTACCTCATAGACATTTAATAGAATGATTCATTAAAAAATCATGTTATTTTAAGTATCAATTTTTATTATTTCATCTATGTAGATTTTACACGAATGATACGAATTGGTAAAGAATTTCATAACTCATTTTATTTTCATTAGGGTATATTAATTATTCATTTTCCATTGATATTATAATATTACATATAAATTGTAATTTAATTATCTTATGTTGTATTTACACTTTCTCAATGTGGATTTAAATTTTATATACATAATCAATATATTGATAGTTTATCAAATAAATGTTAAGATCATTGTAATGGATTTCATCACAATTTTTATTTAATTGGGACATATCTTTTAATGTGCATCTATTCACTTTCATGATGTGTATATACTAACCTTTGATATAGTATGATGAAATAATGAATATTTTTTATAATATTATGGGATGTTTATGGTTTATCTGTATTTGTTATTTGGTTCCATTATATCCTTTTAATTATTTTGGTAAAGATAGATAAATAATGATATAACCATATCATTCGGGAACCTGATTTTATATTGACAAAATGATATGTGTACCTTCTATTGTGTCCATAACTTTATTAATTAAAATGTTTTTAGGACTATATGATAATACATGGACCTTTTTTCATGACTATATTTTTATTTGAGGACATTGTTTCTTTTCCATAACATAATTAGTGATCACAATACTATTTAAACATGTTCATACTTCCATGAGATAATTCTCATTCCATATTCATATCATTTTTATGTTCTCTCATGTATCATGGTTTATTATTGACATTCCAATCATTTAAATTATGTCGTCAATTAGGACATATTCTTACAACATGACTATTTATTAAATAATTTCAATTGATTATTCATTTCATTCTTATGTTATGATTACATTCTCCCACCATTCTTCTCAGGTATGATATTTGATGGATATCTCATATGTTGTCACTTACAAATAATATGGGATCATGATTTCATAAGATTCCATTTTCCCATGGTTATGTATAATGGGATTAAGTAGTTTTTTCCTCTATAAATTAATCTGAACGAATAACTTTTAATAGTTTATGAAGTAACATTATTAAATATAATGACTATATGTCTAGTCCCCAATGACCTAAAACCTTTATGGTTATGATGCATGAATAACAGTGATATTTATTGAATATTTTCTTATAAGGATTTAATATTTAAATATGTTATTACCGTGTTATGTTAATTCAATCCAAATAATTTTTTTAATAAATTTTTGTTGATTATGATTAGTGAACATTGTTTAAAACCATTGGAAATTTTAAATTATAACATAACAAATAGATGTTTTGGTAAATTTTTCACAATTTTCAAGTTATTAGAAAATAAAGCCTTGTATAGATAATTGATTGTGGATACATCCATGGTATTATCTCAATCATGTCCAATTTATGATGAGTGGCACAATGTTTGTTGACCTTAATAGACACACATGGGTTATATGGTTTGGTTATTTAACATTTAATTTATGATCTACTATCAAGTATTTTTGAAAATTAAGACCAATAATGAAATATGTTAATCCTAAGGTGTTATAGATTCAAAATAAATTGGACTTATTTATTCATACATTGATTTTTTTTCATGATTATATGACTTCCCAATGTTGTTACTTTTTTCACGTCTCTTAGATCGACATTGAATGTGAGATGTTTTAGTGTTCTACCAGTTCAATGTACATATGTTGAACCTCCTATGTTGGAGGTATGATTTTGTCTCCATATATTCAGACATCCCCAACGACGCTACTAGAGAAAGTGGTTGATTAGATGGTTGGAATCAACACAGAGTCTTGAATGGAGTACTTAAATCCCCTGTGAAAGTGTTCAATTTCAGTGACTTCTACACCAATGGTGACTAACATCTTCGCAGACTGAATCGAGATTTCGACAGCACCATTTCACTGTCACTAGTATAGGGAGCTGTTGGATTTCCCCTTGAAAGGGATTATCCCCCATTTGTGGAAGAGGATAAGTATGGTGGTGATATTAGAAGGAATGATTATTTCCAGTATTCTCTGTCACAGGTTCTGTCTAATCAAATTCTCGATTCTCCGCATTTCAGGTCTCCGGGCCAACATGTTTCACTATCTTCTATACTAATTTAAATTTTTTTTAAATTATATTAATAGGGATTAGAAGTCTAATATTTATCAGATAGGTTAGAAAAAAAATATATGAAAATAGAAGAAGAAGAAGAATGGTATAGGGTCTCTTGAAGATTTTTAATTTTGTGACGGTGATTCGAACTCACAGTAAGGGTTTGGGAGTGGTGACACTAGATCCTGGAAATGGAAGAGAGATGTTATTATATCTATCAATTTCCAAGTTAAGGGGACGAAACAAAATACTTTCAAGGATTGCTCCATTGTTTTAAAAATTGTGACAACATGATATGAAGTTAAACCCAAAAAACACTAAAAATGAGACAAGGCTACCTAATGCCCTATAGGCTAAAATAGAGGTCAGAAAGAGGGATTCTGCTATACCTAATGGCATGGAACCAGTCACTTCCATGCTATGAAAGAGTCCCCCCTGGGAAAAGTGAAAAAACTGTGGATGTAATTGAGTTGTAGGAGAGCGATATGTGTATGGAGGAAGGGAAGTTTCTTGAGGGGAGGGGGGAGTTCCTAGAAATGCCCGAGGAAGGAATTTAAGGGATACTTAGAGATGGAATAACCTCTTTACACATGAAATCTATCGTGTAGTTGGATAGATATACCGAGGTCATTGAATCTCTATGGTAACTACTCATGCATTCAAATGAATATATATTGGATAATGTTTTAGTCATCCATGTTTCTAATGAAGATTTAGGAATAATGATTAGGAGAATGATTCTAGAGGAAGAAACAAATGTGAATATCGGGTGGATTGATAAGAAACACTTAATCATGAAAAGAGGATTTATCAATAAGAAGTTATTAGTGGAGGAGTTTTTTCCTACGTGGGACTAATTGGACTCTCAATTCGATGTTCTTCTCAATGACGATCAGGACACAATGGTATCAACTATGTCTTATAAATTTTATATGGGGTTTACATCTAATAATTTTATGCTATTTTTTATTAATTATGATACGTTCTATTATGTTTGATGGTATGGTTAGACTTTGAGGATTGAAAAGTATTATATAAAAGTGTATGTAAATAAAAATATATAATGTATATGAAAAAATTACACAATCTGTGGGATAATTCTAATACCATGGAAGATAATATACTTTGCCTATCATTATTGTTGAATGATTGATGTATTTTCGTATTTGGTATAAATAACTATGTTATATATGTATTTAATCATTTATATTATAGTTTTAAGAATCATGTAACATCTCTGGGTTGTCCAATAATAGTATTTATTTTAAGATTTGTAAAGCATATGTTTAGTGGTACAAACAGCATTAGAAACCTAATTTGTAGATACTGTGTCATTTATTAACAATAATCGATTAAGGGATTGAAAAAAATATAATTTCTTCTTGATTTTATATAATAATGTTGATTTTGGAAATATAGATGATTTGTTTTGATAAATTAAAATGGAATGCCCATGCATAGTTAACTTGTGGAAGTATATATGATTTTATCAATTATTTATAAAGTTTTCATATATTAATAGAAATAATTACTATATTATGGGTAGTATATGATTATTAAATATTCATTTTTAGTTTAAGAATAAATGAGGGATTAATATTTTTTGTGATTATTGTTCTGATTTTCATAAAAGAATAAGTTACCAAATCATTCAAACCACTCAGTTTCATTTTCTGTTGTAACATTCTGAAGACATTTAATGTTATTTTAATGTTGAATCTTATTATTGAGATTTTAGATATTGGTGTATTTTATATATTCATATTGGTAATCTTAGAGTAAAAATTGTAATTTTTTTCAACATCTAGGGAAATGATAAATGAAATTTCAGTCTTTTTTTGATCTACTTATCAATTAAATTTGAATTATTTATTTATGAAAAAAATTCATGTTTTTTATCATATTGAATATGATATGAATAAAACATGGGAAACATATATCCGAACAATCATAGTATTAATTAACAAAGATGAAATGAAATGAAATTAAGTAAATATGATATCTATTATTATATATCGTAATGGTAATTGATATTCGTAACTCAAGTAAGATGTACAACTAGACAATCAATGTATTTTGAGGAAGGTATCATTCAACTATAATGGTATATTTTTTGAAACTTGTTAGTTTTATAATTAAATAAACATGGTCTGAAAAATATATAATTTGGATGTACAAATATTTGTTATAGTTACATAAAATTGATACATCATAAAAAAATCTACATCTGATTTTAATACAATATTATGATAACAAAATTCTAGTAAGTGATAATTAAAATATTGAGGTTTTCATTTTTTTATGGATGGAATAATATAGAATTAAGATATTTCATAATGTATTTATTTTTTAGTAAATTATTTATGTTTGATTTCTTTCCTTACATAGAACACGGAGCATAAAATAAACCTTGATATATTATAATTATTATTTAAATTGGTGGTATGAATAGTAATGGAAGGTTTATGAAAAATATGAATAATGGTTTTAAATAAATAATCTCTATTTATTTATTTATAATATATATGTTCTTAATTATTAGTAATTTAATTATTTTGAAAAAAAAATAAGGCTTCTACATAAATGGTTTTATTTCATTTTATGGATACAAATTATATATAACTTCTAATTCTTTTAAAAATGTAGATTATTGGAAAATAACATAATTTTGGAATCTATGGTTTAAATATTATCTTCCTATGAATTTCGCGTTCATTCAAAAAATATTTTTTCCCATAGTTGACCGATTGTTGTAAATTAAAAAAATGATCACATCATCTGCCAACATAAAAATATATATATTGTTTTAGTGAAACCGTAATCTATAAAGAGGAAAGTAAACTTAGAGAAGGCCCTGGTTTTACATGAGGCAGAGAACATCTTGAGTAAGAATAAAAATGGAAGGTGAAAGGGGGTATTATTTCATATGAACACACGCAGATTTAATGAAACCAAGAATTTTTGACAAAGAAGAAATTGGAATTCAAGAGGAACAAAGGCACATACCAATAATGTTTTTGGTCTAGGGATAGAATCCCATATTCTTATGGACGTTGAATATGATCTACCACTCAAATATGTCATATACATTATCGATGTACACATTGAAAACCATATTTGATCCCTGAGATTTATGGATTATATCACTAATCTGTTATTGAGCCAGCTTGGTCACCCATTGAATTGATCTACCCATGACAGAACCATGTTTCTCCAAAGAATTCCATCTTGTGATATAAGTAGATAAATGAGCATTAAAAACACTATCCAACACTATATATTTGAAATTTCACAAACTAACTAGCCTATATTTTTGAATTGATGTGGGATCGTTCACTTTGGGTGGAATAATTAATGTGGTACCACATGTAACTTATTGGAGGCTACCACAATAAAATTATTATTGCACCAACTTAATCATTTAAGGACTACCCAAACTCATTGATATTTAAAACTGACAATGGAAACCAATTCAGAAACAGAGAACATTTCTGGTTGAGCCCTATCATTGCCTCCGAAACTTCCTAATCACTTGTAACTTCTTCAAAAAAATAAGTAATCCCTACTATTTAACACATGTGGAACCACCTCCAAGATATCCTAAACACCATATGGGTACCACCAATTATGCAGGAGGTTTGTTCTTGTGGAAAAATCTCTAAAATGGGAGAAATGAATTTCACCTATATCCTCATTATTGTCTATATAGGAACTATAATCACAGATGATATTGGGACATAAGATTCTTCATTTCACTTTTAAGAAGGCTTCAAAATATTTTTTTATTGAAATATTCCTCAATGATCCATCACAATATATCTTGTTCATGAATCATCCCTTAATGATATAGGATCATATTGGCCATGATGTTCTTCTTGAAATCCATAACACCAATAACATGTTCATACCAGTTCTCTACCTGAGAGGCTTCAAGATTATCAATTTAAAATTTGATATCTTCCATTTCATGAAAACATACCAGTTTGGAAGACATGAAATCCCTGAGGCCCCCCTTCAGCCGCTATAGATTTTTATGGATATTATTATATAGAAGCCAATGGACCTGTTTCTTCCAATACTCCTTCACAATATGGTGGTAACCTAATAGATCTATACAAAGATCAGAGAATGAGAAATAGTCCTCCCTTACATGGTTTTATTCAAGTGAAACGAGAATGGTTGAATTGTTGGAAATACCATTAGTACGGCGTGTTACCTTCGAGTCGATGAAGAACTAAACAACCATATTATTTTCCATAAAAGTTTCCAAATGGTACTGGGTATGTTGGTAACCTTTCATGTTGTTGCACCATGTAAACTGGTCTCCAGTAAACCAATGATATATATGGACACTTTGATCAATGAAACTTAAAAATTATTCGCATTCAGAATGAGAAAAAGGGCCTCTACCCCTATTCACATAAGGATCAAAAAAATATATTGAAATCTCAAACCCCAAACCATGCATAATACCATAAATAAAATGCTTCGAGTTCATGCTATAAATTAGCTCTGATTGACACCTCACAAAATCCATATATGAAATAAAATATGATATCGGGAGAGTAGAATGAAAGCTTCAAAGTAAGGTGCGGATGCGACACACAAATCATGTCCACTGAGATAGAATGGTCGCAGAATAGAAAAATACCAGAGTTTCATGGGTGATCTTGTTGTGAGACATGAATACGGACCCTCCATGAAAACAAAGTGAATTTGAAAATACTTTTTTTCATTAACAACACTACAAGTGAAATTTTATGATTTTGGATCTCTGTGGATATGAAGACAGTTTTAACTCATGAACCTTGGCCGGAAGCATCACAAGAGAGGAAACTAATCATTGTGTGGGGTGTCACGTGGAATTGTCCTCAGTGGAAATAGACTTCATAGACATGGATGGAGAAGGAGATCAGTCATGTGAGATCTTGAATCTGGCCCTCGTACCAACTATGTTATGTGTTAACAAAGGGGCATGTCAAGAAGAAGAATACATGTACAGATTGTTTCCAGGCGTTATCTTATAGATCATGGGTGAAGATTTGAAGGGCATTCCTATTTGAGGTTTCCTAGATGAGATAGTAGTAATTCCCCTATAGTGTAGAGAATAGGGGTGCCACAAGATGAATTGGGGACATGAATGAGTTCTGTAGATATGACTCCCTTTTTAACTAATTTTCTTATTATAGATGACTGCCACATTGAGAATGGAAAAATAAAAAGTTAGACACTCTAAAGAAGGATTTGAATTTCATAGATAGGACTATAAGCTGATAATATGCTCTTTTCCTTGCACCATAATTAAAGAGGATACCACTAAAATCATTGGAACTTCATACCCAAGCTTGCACAGTTGGAAGAAAGGAACAATGAAATTTTTTGAACAAGATCCCATAGCATGATTTGGATAATGGACCATCACGGGAAATGTGGGGACAAAATAAGAAGAAAAACCAGATAAATGGTAACCCTCTAATTTTCTTAGTAATTGAAAGGAAGAGAACACTCCCCTAATGAGACGAAGGGGTGGGGCATAGATCTACAGATATGGGGATTCCTTTGTCCTTAAACATCATTCTGATGATGATTTCAGTAATACAAAGAGATAGTGACCATGAAGCTCAAAAAAGGGGTAGAACGAGGGCAGTGTTGAGAATATGAGAGATTGGCTAAAAGATAAATAATCATGCACATTATGAATGATCCATTCATGAAGAGGTTTAGATAGGTCTATATCAACACAAATCCTATCCACAACTATTTCAAAAATATAAAGAGTTCGATTAACCGCGCATAAGAAAAAACCCCATTGAATTTCCAACAGCATGAAAAAGGTCCACATTATTAAATGGAAGGGTCATACCAGGAAGGCTGATCCACACCAGAATGGGTTGAGATTCCCATCTTTGATGAACATCTAATGCCTAGTTAGAAAGACTAAAACACCAATTTCCAAAGGATCGGGGGGAATAGTGCCACACTCTGAAAAAATATTTTTTTGAGTTCAAAACTAAGTAGAAAGACGTGCGATTTAAGGCCGAAATATGGGCCAGAAACATCATCCCCCAATATCTAATGAATCCATTAAGAATTTGTAGTAGATTATTGTTTACTCTGAACCGTGTCACCAATGTCTATCTAGGAATATCATCCACCTCTTAGAATATCGAAGGAGAAATGATGAGATCTAAGGAATTTCCAGATAATGATTTATCCAGAATAGAGGATGAGTCCTCATGGAGAACTTATTCCATGCATAATGAATAGATGGCGAGGGAATCCATGAAATACCACAGAGTTCCAGATGAGTTCCGCTCAAAGCTAGGATCTAATCTTGGAGGAGCATCATAATGAGGGATGGGAGTCATAGGAGCTAGAAGGGTTTCCACCAAGAGAGAATGAGGTGGAGAAGAAACAATTTGAAAATTTTGATAAAAGGAAGGCGAGTTTTCCATAGCATGAGAATCCTTTTGGTCTTCTTGTATTTTTTTAAAAACAATGATTCCTTTCAGATTTTTTGTAAAAAGTCAGAAATAACCTCATTCATAAAAAACTAGGTTGTTCATTTAAAATAACTCCTTAGATAATATAAACATTGGTATAAATTTCCTTTTAACAAACATTATATAATTTTGAAAATATTTTTAAACTTTTTTAGAAAAAAATTTACAAGGAATGAAATAAATTTCTATCTAAATAGAGAAATATACAATAATATTAATTTTTTTGATATATTCATTGATTATAGAGAGGAAAATAAATGAAATAATTTATTCTCATGAAACAACAATATTAATATTTAATACAAGAGTTTATTTATTTTTATTTCATAACATATTATTATTAGAAATAATTTGGAAAACAATCTAGATATATAATGAAAAAGTAATCACGACAACTTTCGTAAAATTCTAATCGTAAGAACCATGAAATATTAATATTATAATATTTTTAGATATCCTAAATATAATGAAATTAAGTATATAACATATAAAATTGGTAGTAAATATACCTCCTAAAATAATATTAGTTCATGACATAACTTATATCTGAATGAGTGAAATTTGAGACAAAATTCCCTTACCACATTGGACACTTTTGAATTCTAGGTTCAATTTATGAAAAAAATTAAAATGAAATATTAAATATCATGAAAATAAGCAAATTCATGATAAAAATTTTCTTAGGGGAAGTATATACCCTGCAAAAATGAAACTAATGGTGAATGTGGCATATGTCTCCGAAAAATAAAAGAGATATAAGAAATCAATTACCTCAAGACTCAACTCTTTTTAACATTTTAGAAAATTCTATCTGATAAATATAAGTATATTATAATTTTTTTCCAAAACCATACTCATATATAACATATAACATATAAAATATTATTTACTTCTACCCTTTTACCACCCTTTTACTAACCATTTAATGTTAGTATGGTTGTTTCAGGTAATAACTTCTTCGTTTTCCTAGGTTTGTTATTGTTTGGTATTTTCAGTACATTTACAATAATCATGGTACCACATTCCCCATATATTTTACCATAATAAATATATATCATATATATTAATTATATGTAGTTTTTGAATTATCTTTTTTTATTAGAAATAAAAATTTTATTATGTCGTTGATTGAGATTATAGGTCATACTTACACATGGATGATGTTTCTATTTTATTGATGGAATAAAAGTAATGAAGATATATAATTTTTTATTTATATGAAGTAATTTCTATGTCATTTATAGAATATAATTTCATTTAATTTACTCTTACTACCTTCTATGTAAAACTAATGAAAAAATGAATCACATCACTTCAATACATGGTAGTCAGCTGTTTATATGAGGGCCGATATCGTAATCCCATAGATTGGAAAGTAATATGATATATTTGATATCATAATTATAGAAGTATAATTATTTAATAAATTTGATATAAATATGTTATGTTCATTACTTTCAAAAAACATGGGTTTCTTTATAAAAAAAATTAATTATATCGGTTTGTGAGGTGGAAGTCTGTCACATACATCATCGACATATTCATTTCAAATTTGTTGGATGATGAGGTTGATATGTGTTTTCACAGTTAAAAAATAACTTCTCAGTATATGTTATATAATTATTTTCTTATATCATCATAGTTTTCCATGATTTGGGTTATTTTGATGATTAAATAAAATAAAAAAACATTAAGAACGACATCCCTTTTTCAAGCTACCTAATTAGGGTTGCATAAAAATCCATCATAAGAGGGGTTCAATATAAAATAAATTAATCTTGGATGATATGAGATTTTTCGGTACTGTATTTTTATGTTTATATTAAATATATATGGTTTTTTATGTATGAATAATGTTGGAGTGGAGGTGCCCATTTATTACTGGGGAAAGGAACCCACATGGAAAGTACATTGTAATTTCACAAAATAATCCAAAATGATATAGTAATTCCTAAGGAAAATTCTTCCAAATGACCATAGATTCAATCCTAGGATATGATAAATATGCAATAAATACAAAAAATATAATTTATACATGTTTTATTGGAAAATATACCCTTATCTATTTAGTTTAAACCCTCATTAAATCTATTTTAACCACAACCACGATAATTAATTTATAATTTTTATACTATTAATATTGATTAATATTAATTTGAAATTATTTAATAATGATAATTATTATAATTAAATATAACGATACTAATTTTACAAATTCCATGCACATGAGTGCCAAAATTTAATTAAAAATTAATCCTTAAGGTGAGATGAAAAAGTTGTATTCTAATGAATGTTTTTTGAAAAGATTACAATTTTTCTATATAAAATTCCAAAATTATATTTATTCCAATGACCATAATGGGAATAATAATTATATAATGGAACATATGTTTTCATTGAAATCATCTTTAATCAATTTTGAAATTTTTGAATTATTTAAATGAAAGCGCATTTTTTTTAAAACCCAATATCATTCCATATTAACTTAAAATTTTATCATTTTAAAAAATTATAAAATATTTACTCTAAGACAATTTTTAAATTATTTTATGAAATTATATTTTAATTTTATAAAATATTTTTAAAAAAAATTCAAATTGTAATTTTAAAATAATTTTGATAAAAGTGACGAAATTTCAATTTATAAAAATATAGTTTTGAAATGTAAAATTGGATTTATCCATATCATGACATGAACCAGCTCTGGTAGCATGGTAACATGATAACTGATCTAATCCTGACATTTCCCGAAGGGTCTTCTCGATCCCCACTGGTTGGTGATTTGAACCTAGTATCGTATAAAATGAACATGGGAATAAATTTTCCAGCAATAACAAGAAAGAAATATAACAAATCAGTAGGTATAAAAAATAAACTCCACTGTGAGATGGGTAGAATATGTAAAATAGTTACTTAAACTCAATGTATAAGTAAAATAAGAATATAAATAGGTCATTTACCAAATAACAATGCTCTCCAAGTCCACATATCAATATCTATAACCACCACCAAGTAGTTCATTAACCCTGCTTAAACCTAGAAGGGCTTAATCAATAAATACATGAAGGAAAATGTAGTGTGTGAGAACCAATTCAAGTATTGTCCTACGAATTATTTCATAACATATTACAAATATAATATTAAAAAAATTACATGTTTATAATTTTCAAATTTATTGGTTTGACATTTAAATAGTGTATTTTAAAAAATCATGATTTACATTTAAAAATATATAAATATACTACAAAACCATGTTTCACATTTCAAAATGATGTAAATACATTAAAAAATTGGGTTTTACACTAATGTAATAAATATAAATTTTTATATATCATAGTTTTATAAATTCCCAAGGCATATAAAAAAGTTTTCTACAATGGAATAATTTTTTGTCACATATATAAAAAAGTGAAAAACATGGTCATCTTCCAAGAGGTAAAATAGTTGTATGTTATTAGTTCCTCACACACTAAGGTGATAAAGCATAATTTGTACACACATCCCTCTAAAATGATATGTTATGAATCATCTATATCCTAATGGGGAAGAATTATGTTCAAATTTTTTATTTTAATTTTTTTAGTTCATTGATATTTTGGTAAAGAAATTATACCATAGCATCTATATCCCAACAAGTAACTAACCACCTAGGATTTCATGTTCTATAGCACAGTTAAATGATGAGAAATTTATTTTAATAATTATTAAAACATGATTATTTCCTATTATCCCATTTCAAAAATACCAATTTCCATTTTAAGACCAAAATAGGGTTTTAATATAAAGAATTCCTTTTCACTAAGATAAATCCCTACAGTTTCAATCGTACAATTTTAAATCCTTTTTCACAAAGAGATACGTAAAATCAATTAACAATTAAAATTCACAATTTAATTTCAAAAAAATTCAATATATTTCCAAAGAAAATCCAATTTGTGGAATTGAGTTTTTCAAAACATTCCATCGAACCCATTTCTCTGTTTATCTTATAAAATTTAAATTTTATAAATTTTTATAAACACACACCAATTCAATGTAATTGGTATTTCCCATTTCAAACTAAAAATAAGTTTTTATATCCCCAATTCAATGGAGTTGGGGTTTTCAACAAACAAATGAAATCCATTTCATAAAAATAATTAAATTTCATTTAATTAAAATAATATTTATTAAATAAAGAATCAAAATATTGTCATGAAACATGCATCATTACAAAACCACCTACCTTTGAATCAACGGATAATGTAAGACCAAACCCTATTTGTGATTTGAAAATGAAAAATAATTATTATGGAAATGGGAATGAAACATAGGATTCTGATCCCCTTAAATGTTATTAACATTGAAAATCAACATTGGGATACATTAAACCCTTGGGAGTGGAAGAGAGATTAGAGGAGAAATAGATCATGGAGAGTAAGATTTTTGGGATACGTTTGTATGACATTCCCCATGATTTTAATCGCTTCTGGGTTGGATACGAGGGGCCATGAGACACTATTGGGAGATCCCGATGAAGATAAAATAACTTGGGTTCATTGTTGGTTCTTCTAGAAACTACAATGGTGTGTTTGTTATTTTTAAGATTTATTTTTTGATTAAATTAATATCATTCAAGATTAGTTGGGATGATCTAAACGGTTTAAAAAACCATGCAGACTAATAATGTGCTTGATCGAAAAGGGATTCACATTTTATTATGATGGCATATGTCTTGAAAAACCATTCTCCAACTTGGAATAATATATCTTCCTTGGGTTCTAATTTTCACTATGATAGGGCACATAGTTTCAGAAAAACATGTGCCAACCATGCACTAGACTGGAATTTTGGGAATTCATAAAAATTCAACCATCAAACCACCAATCAAAACCCATCCAATGCTTGAACAAATAGGGGATTATGTATAATAAAAAATAGGAATGGGTTTTAAAAAACTATCAGCCAATGAACCTTTATATCCTCAAAAATAAAACTCTAAAACACCCATTCTAAAACCTTGAGGCCATTTCTCTATCATCAGTGTGACACTCTCCCATGAAACATGATTATCAGAACCATGTTTCTATATAATTTGAACCATAGGTATCTTCTTACCATGAAGTTCCATGGTTTCTGAATCGATTATCCTAACGAGACATTCAATATCATGCCATCCCAAAACATGATAAAAATTATATAAATACTTTAACATATGAGATACATTGAACATGTGTTGTATCTAAGAAAACAATGGTGGATGTTCAAAATAGTAAGAAACTTTTCCAACCTTTTCGACAAACTCAAAAGGTCCTACAAAATGAATAGAATGTTTCCCTTTCATCCAAAACTATTAATGGCTGAAATGGGTAAGGATATTCCTGAATTCTTTCCCACACCTGATAACACAATTTTTCTTTGATTATGATCAACATAATAATTATTTCAACCCTATTTTTCTACATTCTCTAATGAATCAATTGAATTTTTTTCATCTCATTACCCAAATACAGTCCATCCATGGAACTATCACCAATATCTGACTAAAATAATGGATGTTGACTAGTTTGGCCATATGAAGCCTCAAAAGGATCCATTATGATCATGGAATGGTAAAAAGTATTAGAATAGAACTAAACCATCTTCAAATTATCATCCCAATCCCAACTAATGTATAGGACACAATTAAAAAAACATATCCACAAGAATCTATACAGATAGTTCTATTTTTCCATCCAACTATAGATGGTATGCTGTACTCAAATGGAAGTTAGATCCAAGTACCTCATAATGGCCTCTGTAAACTAAAAAAAGGAACCAAAGATCCATATCATTCACTATAATATAAGGAATTATATAGAACAGAATAATTGCATTCATATAGGGATTTCCCAACACCACATCTTTGCCTATATCATATAAGGGTACAAAGTGATCCAATTTCATCAACTAATATATCAAAAACCATATCACATTATTCATTATTTTTGTACATATAAACCAAAACAAAAAATCCTTAGAAATCTCACCTAACATCCAAGTATGCATTGGATGTGGTGAAAAAAATCCAAAGGGTTCTGGTTCTATCCATGAACCTTTTGTCATGTATAATAGAGAGAGAAAAAATTAGAAATGTCACATCACATACCTAGACACTTGAATAATATAATAATTTCATAAAATATCATAATAGTTCCTAGGTTCATTTCCCATTGATAATTATGTAAATACCCCATCATGTATTGAATTTCCACTAATGGAACATCCAAACATTTAGGAATGAATATAATTCCATGCATGAAGAATGGAAGCTCTGTAATCATCTCCCCACCATAAAGAGGTTCTCTAATGTCAATGAAATCATAATCACACAGATTCTATAGAAGAATAATATTATGAATAGTATATGACAAATGAAAACTATAAATATAATCCTCAACTTGTGATTCCTAGATTGTAATCTACAACTGTGATAAGATATCCATCAAGTTCAACTCTATTGATGATTCATTTATTTCATGGGTCGGAATGTTCTAGATCAAAGAATATACAACAGAATTCCCTTTCACAGGTGTATAGACAATGAAAAATATGAATGATTATAGGTATTCTAAACAATTCATCCGGAAGAGATTCAAATTATTTTTAAGGAATATATAACTCAAGATCTTGTTGTTAGAAAACAAGTTAAAACTTCCTCCCAAAATGTAATTCCCAAAAAACATATGAGCATGCACCATAGTTTTGAGTTTAAGGTCATGGGTTGGATATTTTTTTCATATGGACTGTCCAAATGAAATCTATAGGAAATGATGTGATCAACGTGTATAAGAATTTTGCCAAAACCCAATCCTGTTGAATCATAGATGATGACATAGCCTTTCTCTACCTCTGGATGATGCAACACCAAAGAAGTAATAAAAATATTTTTCATAACAAGAAAAGAACTATGAAATATTTCATCCCCAGAAAAACTTACTCACTTCTAAGTAAGAGTAGTCATTAGAGAAGCCATATTTGAGAAATCGATAATGAACTACCAATAATACCCACCTAGACCCAAGTCGATCCAAATATTGAAAACATTTCACAGTTGTCCCCATGTCATAACAACTTTTATGTTATCTGTATCAACTAATATCCCATGTTCTGACACCAAGTGTCTTAAGAATTACACTTCCTGAATCAAGAAATCACATTTTGAATACTTGGAATAATGTCTATGATTTATTTGTTACTATAGAACTATTCTATGATGACACAGATATTCCTCTTTGATCTTAGATTAAATAATGATTTCATCCAATTATACTACAAAAATGTTATCCAGATACTCAGGGAAAATCCTATTAATAAAATTCATAATGACTACATGATCATTTGTTAGACCAAAGGGTATAACAAGATACTCATAATTACTGAACCTTCTCTATAAAGAGGTTTTCTTAATGATAGATTCTTTTTTCCTCAAATGATTGTAACCAAATAGAAGATCAATATTTGAGAACCAAATTGACCCTTTCAATTGATCAAAGTGATCATTAATTCATTGAAATAGATATGTGTTCTCTAATGTCACCCGATTGTGATTTTGAAAATCACCACAATGGAAAAGTGAACGATTAGCTTCCTTTGAAAATAGATATGGCGATGTCCAAGATCACATGTTGGGGCATATAATTCATTCTATAGAAGATCATCCAACAAAGCCTTCATCATTTTCAGTATATATGGCTCTATATGGTAAGAGGGAACATAAAATAGATGATTATGAGGAATGAAATAAATAGAAATGTTAACCTCTCTTACCATTGGAAAAAAATAGAATTCTGAAGGAAACATCTCGAGAAACATGATGAAAATTGGTGGGAGATCACCACTCAAAGATTCATACTCTAGGTCCAAAATAAAAAAATGATATTTCTCTCATGAATACTAAATAAAATGATAGACCCTACCAGACCTTGGGACCTATTCTCTTTAAAAGACATGACACAATTCATTGGGGGTAGTGAAGGAAACCTGTTGAAGGTAACAATAAATTTTGGAATTATTTGGTTTTGGCCAATAGATCCCAAATATTATGTCAAGAACCATAAATCATCCTGAATGCTCGACATCTAATAGATAGAAGACACCAACGGTTCTATGAATACCCAATACTCTCTTCATGCTAAGGGGGGTAATAATATCAGTCACATAAGAAACAAATCTATATAAATGTTTGATGATTAAAAAAATGGGATGAAAAAAATGTTTGTAATTCACTAGTTTAAATAAAGCTTCCACAAATGTTGAATAAATAGAAATGGTACCTCGCACAGTGACTGGACCTATATCTACTTCCTCTGGAGACTCATCCACTATGGTTAGAAGCGTCATATAGGATGTCTATGAATGGAACCCTTTAATACACGATGCTTCTGATTAACACATAGTTTTTGGATGATCTTATGATCTTGTTCAAATACATGGAGTTGAATAAATGTGGAAGAATATCTATAAGTGTCTTGAGTATCCTCAAGAACGACATACCATGGATGTCTCAGTGAAAACCCTTATTGAACTCCCCATATTTCCCCACTTTTATAAAATCAATATGCATCTTCAGGTACAAAAACATGTCTAGAATGACCCTCCTATTTGGAAGAAAATGATAATCAAAAGTCTTTTTCTTTACTTTGAATGAACTCATGATGCCACTAGAAGGGACAAAAATTCTGAAAACCCTATATTTCTATGTATATCCTTTTCAACCTTCAGTGTTTTGTCCCTCACATCGTCATAAGAACACGACATCATATAGGAGACATGAGAATAAATATCCTAAAAACTTCCCAACACAATACTTTTAGACTTCATCATCTCATTTGATAAAATATTCAGCGTGACATGCGTGAAATTGTTAAAGTAGTTATCAGACATTGATTAACCGTCAATCATAGAAATAAGGGAAAATAAATTCCAAATGATTGAAAACAATATTTGGAATTTACTCCATCCAAATAAAAATACTTGAATGACTATACCTAATCATCAAAGAATATTTCACAAACCACCCCTTTTAAAATATCGTTCATTATAGAGATAGAAATCCATATACCTAATCACATGTACCTCTTATGTCCTGACAATAATACAGAACTGTATACAGATTTCAAGACTGTAAGTTCAACCCAATCCTTCCATTGATAACACTATGACATGAACCAACCCAGGTACCCTATTAACCTGATAGCTGGTCTGGCCGTGACATAGCCAAAATTGAATTACAGATATCCATGGGTTGTGGAATAGCACATGGAATCATATAAAATAAATGTGTGAATCAATTTTCACTAACAATGGGAAAAAATATAAATAATAATTATCAAAAAAAACCACTAAGATAATATTACTATAAGTCAAACAAGTAGGACAAACCAATGTACCAAAAAATATAGATAATGAAACCATGACCCAATAGAAATAATTCTAAAAGTCCACGGATTAACAGCTATAACAACCTCCAATTGGTGCTTTACTCAATCTTGATCCTGGAAAGAGATAAACTATAAACACTCAAAGTCCCTCGTATGGTGCAAGCTAAAAAACCATTAGTGTCAAACCAGGTATTTTATAACAATATTTAATTACCAAATGAACCAAAAATGTTCAATACATTTTTCAAAAAAATAGGTTTTTAATTTTAAGACTACATTTCAAAAGATCATTCATTACATTTCAAAACCTGAAAATACACTAGAAAATAATTTAGGACATTCAAAAATGGTGGAAATACAATCAAAAATGGCGATTTAAACAAAAGGATTAAATTAAAATTTTGATATAAAATAGATTATATAAATTTTCAAGGCTTGTAAAAAAGGTTTTAATAGTGGAAAACAATAATATCATATATCTAAACTAGCGTGGAATACAATTATCTTCCAATAGGTATGATAGTTCCAGGTTATGGGATCCTCACTCACTCAAGTGATAAACTATAATGTGTATAAAAATCCCATGTAAATGTTAATAGATGACTCATAATTTTCCAAATGGGGAAGAAATTTGTGAATATTAATATATTTTCAATGTTTTAAAGTATCATTCTTTCACTAGTAAAATTACAACCTAGTGTGTTTGTCGTAATAACTCATTAACTTCATATGATATCATTTTCTCAAGTAAAATTAAATGATGTGCAATTTTTTTTAAAAACCTTAAAATATAATTAAGTACCACTGCCCATTTGAAAATTTCCAATTTCAATTTAAAATCCAAAACAAATTTTTGATCAAATGTATTCCTTTTCATCATGATAAAACCCTAAGGTAACTAGAAAAGTATTTTGTGAAATTTACAAAAATAGATATTTGAAATTAATTCACAATTAAATTTCACAATATACATTCACAATTAAAATTGAAATTTTAATTTCAATTGATTTCAATCAATTTAATAATAATCCCCCAATTCATTGGAATAGGGGTTTTTAAAAAATCTTATATAAAACACACTATCCAATTTAAATTAAGAAATTTAAATTTCAAAAATTTCAATAAATGATGTCTAATTTAAAGGAATTTGATTTTTTCCAATTTAGTAGAAAACCCCATTTTAAACCCTGATTCTATGGAATTGGGTTTTTCAAACAATACTATGGAAATACCTTTAAACAAAATCCTGATATTTTTAATTAAAACAGTTGAAATTAAATAAATAAATTTAGGGTTAATAAAAATAGGACATCATGGTTTAACCACCAATCTTGGAAAAAACATATATTGTATTTACAAACCTTAATAGTGATTTTACAATGAAGAAAAATAAAAATAAAATGGGTATGAAACTTATTTTGTTTAGTTACAAAAACAATTGTTGTTAGATCCAAAAAGAAACATAGGGATCTATGGACCCATTGGGAGAAAAAGAGATGTCATGGGTGAAAGGGTTCTAGGTGAGGAAACTTGCCAGTAGAAGATCGAAGGATATTCCAAAATCATCGAATCAAATTCTAGAGGTATCCAAGGGACAATAAATAATTATGGGTGCTTATGAGGAAGAATAAATCCCACAGGATAGTGCTTGGATTGTTTAGAACCTTAAATGGGGGTTCAAGGTTTTTATGTTGTATATTCATATTAATGAAAAAAATTTCACTATGATCTTCAAAGAGTAACACATGTTTAAAAAATGTTAAAAATAAATATATTCTAGTTTTAAATTTCCCTCATATATTATCATATTAGTGACCATGAGTTGAATAATTGTTCACCAACAGTATAGACACATCACATTGGGTTGTACATTATTCTCATAGAGGGTGCACAATTTGGGTAAACCAAATGCCAACCATGAACAAGACCATAATTTTCAAAATTCATCAAAATTAAACCTAAATCAACCCAATACAAAACCCATAACAATCAAAGTAGAAAATATTGTTTTAGGAATAGCTGAAATATTGTAATGGGATGTTACAGCTGTCTGATCGTAGAAACATTATGTCATAAGAAATCAAACACAGAAGTTCCCATGAAAATAAGATGAGACCACTATTCTATCATCTGTTCCTCTCTATACAATATCTCATGATTATCCGAGCCATGATTCCATAGCATGAAAACCAAAGGAATCATACTCCACTGAAATTGCTTATTTTTAGAATGAATTATCCTAACTGGCGATTTGGTGACGGATAAATCTGGTTCAAATTCAAGATCATTTCAGCTCAAACCATGAGATGGATCAGATAGATACATTCGTAGGTGAGCACCAAGGAACAAATTATGTATTGATGTCATCAATGATGGATGTTCTAAATGACGAGAAACTATTCCAACCTTCTCAATAACCTCATATGTTCTAACAAAATAAGTATCCATATTCCCTTTCATTCCATGACATTGTTGGCCCACACCGTTTGAATTTTTCAAAAACACACTGTCACCAACTAAGAACTCCAAAGGTCTATGATGATGATCGACATAAGGCATATATTATCTATGGGCCATCAATATTCTATGATGAATCAATGGAATCTTTTTTGTCATCTCTTCCACCAATCTTTGTCCAACCATGGAACTCTCATCATTCTCTCACCAAGATAATCGATGTCAACGTGGTCAGCCATAAAAGGCCCCAAAAAGTTCCATTATGATAATATAATGGAAAATATTATTATAATAAAACAAAAAAAAATCTCTAAATGATCATCCCATGCCCCACTGAAGTCAAGAACACATCTGAAAATCATATCCTTCTAAATCTATATAGCTTTTTTTGTTTCTCCATCTTCATGTGGACGATATGTTCTAATCATATATACATAAGATCCCAGTGCCTCCTGAAGGCCACTCCAAAAATGAGAAGTTAATAATGGATCCCTATAAGAGACTACAACAAATGGATCTCCCTGTAACTGAACGGTCCATTTCACCTAGTGATTTTCCAACTCCTCAACTTTTGAAGTATCAAGAATGGTTATAATGTTATCTGATTTAGATTGAAAATCAATCAATACCCAAATTGAATTATTCTTTAACTGGGTACCAAAAAACCCATCCAAAAAATCCATAGATATATCATCCCTCTTATTTGTAGGCACTGTATGTGGTTGATGTAGACCCGAAGGATTTTGGTTTTGGGCCTTAACTTATTGGAATATTTAACAGTGATCGAACAAATAATTATTGTGACATATCATACATGGAAAACATAATTATTTTTGTATTTCATAATACATCTTAGTGTACCATGGGAATAGATGCCACATAGAATTATAGAAATCCCTGATTACATATTTCCATTATATTAAAAACACCATAAAACTATTCTAAATGTATAGAATCCCTCTTTGTAGAACTACAATACTGAAGTTGTTTCACCACCATAAATGGGTTCTCAAATGATATGGAACATAGCACCTCAATAATTCTCTACACGTATCGTCTCGAGAAGAGTGGATGAAAAATAAAAATTGGATAAAGAATCCTTATGTGATAATTCATAGATTCCAAACTACAACTGTGCAAATATTTAAATCAATTTCCACTATTCTTTATATTCTCGCATTTCCTAGTTCGGAAGATTCATACTCAGGGAATCAGTGATGGCATTCCCTTTCTTAAAATTATATATGGTTTCAAGGTTGAATGATTTCAGGTTTTCCACCCAATTTCTCTAGAATAGATTCAAATCTCTTTGAGAGATGATATAACTAACTATCATTTATTAAAAAAAACATAGTAACCCATTCTCTTTAATTGTAATCCCTCCAAAAAATAAGTGTTTGAAATTCAGCTATGAGTTTATGGTGTTGGTTTGTATAATTTTTCTTTTTGAGGCTTAAGCTAAAGAGACCTGTAGGAAACATTGAAAACCCCAATCATTATAAAAAAACCCAAACATAAACCTGATGCCTCACAAAAGACCACAAATCCCCACCTGACCTAGGGATGATTAATCATTATAGTAGTTGTCAAAAGTAATTTCATCACCACAAAATACATCCAACATTTTTCATCGCAAAATTAAAATTTCCCACTTCCGAGTTAGAGAATTTTTTAGAGAATCCGACACTGGAAAATCCTTAAGGAACCGATGATAATACCCTTATAGAATAAGAAATCTATAAATCTCAAAAGCATTTCATGGTTGTTCCCATGATATAATATAATTTACCTTCTTATAATAAACAGATATACCATGTTCTGACACCACGTGTCCAAATAATATCACTCCCCAAATCCGTAAATCACATTATGAAATATTGGAAGAAATTCAATGATTTTTTAGCAATTCCTAAATGGTTCTCAAGTGATGTAAATTTTCATCCTCATATATGTAGGTTAAAAGGATTTCATCCAAAAATACTACCTAAAATGTATTGATATACTCATTAAAAATTATGTTCATTATGCTATAATGACTCAAGGGGAATTGGTTGGACCAAAGGGCATACCAACGTTGTCATAATGATTGTAATTTCTCCGAAATGTGGTTTTCTAAATGGTAGATTATTTTATCCTTGACTGATAGTAACCATGTAGAAGATAAATCTTCAAGAACCACTTATACCCATTCAACATATCAAAAATATAATCAATCGTTGGAAATAAATACTTTTTCTTTTCTGTCACTTTTTCACGATTTTGGTAATCATAATAAATGATATGTCAACTATCATCTTTCTTATAAAAGATAACAGACACCACCCAAGGTTACACACTAGGGTGTATAAATCCTTTCCCTATAAGATCATAATACTAAGTCTTCATATCTTTTTTCTCAGTTCATGCCATTTGGTAAGAGGGAATAGAAACAGTTTGAGTACCATGAATGAAAAATATGAAAACAATATACCTATCTTACCAATGGAAAACAATATAAGTAATATTGAAACACATAATGAAACTTGATGAAAACTGGTTGGAGATTACCACGAAATTATTCACACTCCAAGACAAAGTAAAACACTAATATTACTTTCCATAACATCGAATTAGAAGCTATGTCCCTGCTCAACCCTGTCTCCTATTATCCATGAATGATATGTCACACACCATTAGGTTTATTAAAAAAGACTAGTCGAATATAATAATCATTATGGATATATTATAAATTACAAAATCCTTCTTAAATATGAAATTAAATAGTTTTATAATAAGAATGGGAAAACTCAATGTAATCATGTAATGTGATAGGGATAAAACACAAGAGACACTATTAGGGCCATGTTATCTATTTATTCTAAGGGGTATA
Source organism: Viscum album (assembly GCA_963277665.1). Lineage (NCBI taxonomy): Eukaryota > Viridiplantae > Streptophyta > Magnoliopsida > Santalales > Viscaceae > Viscum > Viscum album. Next base: position 1,573,586,733 of record OY728126.1, read on the forward strand.
TTAATATCCATCAAATAATATAACAACTCTCTGGGAAGATTTATCATACTAAAAATATACGTTGAAAAAAATAAATCTGAGCCACCAGTATCAAATCAAGAATTCCCTAATGTCGAAGCATTATTAGTGGTACCTCTCATGGTAATTAGACCCATATCCTCTTCCTAAAAAGACTCATCTAATATATAGTGAAGATTTTCTCGAGATTTATGTTGATAGAAACCATTAATACGTTAATAATATAATTTCCCAATAGTTGTTTTGGGAGAATATGATATTGGTACACTATGAGGAGTGTAATAAATGTGGATGGATTTCTGTAATTGTTCTAAGATTCCACAAGAACCACATACCTTGCATTCTTTAGTGCAAACCCTATTTCAATGCCCTGACATTCCACACAGGTATCAAATCAACGGTTCTCTTTTAGGTTATATAAGAGGTATAATATGAGCATGTTGTTAACAACCACTATGTGAATCATTGTGCATCTAAATTTATTTGAAGGAATTAATACATCCACAAGGAGAGAAATAAACTCCCAACAGCCTGAATTTCCATTCACATCTATTTCAACCATTGACGCTCTATCCAGCACATTGTTATAATAAGGAAGGACTAGCAAGAAAACATGAGAATGAATGTCCTGATGATGTACCAACATTGACATTAAATCCTTCATCTTGTCACTCGATACATTTTAAGGTGAAAAATGCATGAGCTATGTAAAATTGTTTTCATACTCCTATTACCACCAATATAATGAATGAAGGAAAACTGAATCCCAATAGATAAAAAACATTATTTATATTTCACTATATTTAATTACAGAGTAGGGTAAATACTAGAACTAATCATCAATATGACTTTCTCAAACCACCCCTACTGACTTAATGTTCATTGCAGCAAGAGTATCCCAAGAACCCAATTCCAACTACCTACTAAATCCTGAAAAAATACACAACTAAATACTACTTTAGAGGAAATTTGTTCAACTGAATCCTTTTTCATACAACTATTTCATGAACCATCTAGGTACCCCGGTAACCCGATAATCAAACGGATCCTAGCATAACCCCAATGGAGTAATGTATCCCAATGTATTATTGACTAGCACATCATATCATAAAAAAAATAATGTGGGAACCAATTTTCCCCTAAAAATACAGAAGAATTATAAAAAATTACTATGCATACAAAGGAAACCCAACTGGGAGAAGAGTAACAGGTTTCAAACATGTATGAAAACACAATGTTATAGTAAAACATGATGACAAATAGCCCATGTACCAATATAAGCTACTCTCCAAGAACAATGATGAATAGCTAGAACCACATACAAGAATTTCTTTACCCAAGATTGAACCACAAAGGCAATACTATACAAGCAACCAAAGGTGCATGCAGGGTGTGAGTTCAATGCCTAGTAGTGTCTCACTAATTATTTCATAACATGACACTAATATTAAATTAACCCAATAAAGTGATTTAATTTTTTTAAATAAACATGTTTGGAATTTAATGAAAATATTTCTAAAAATATTGTTTTACATTTCCAAAGATCAAAGTACACTAGAATTTTATGGATTACATTTCAAAATTATGAAAGAACATTTTAAAATGATTCTTTAAAAAAAATTCTTCTATAAACACTTTTATATAAAACAATTTATATAAAATCCCAAGGACTGTAAAATAGTTTTAAATAATGGATTAAATTTATATTTCATCTATAAACAGTCGAGAAACATGTTAATCTTCCAAGAAATAAAATATTTCTAATTTATGGTATTCTCACACACTCCCCTGAAAAACCACAATCTATATACATATTCCTTTGAAAAGATAATAGATAACTATTTTATTTTCCAATAAGAAAGAAACATGTGATGACCCATATTTTTTTAGGGTTGTAAATTGTCAATCCATTATTAGGGAAATTCAAACCTAATGTGTTTGTCCTAAAATACTAACTAACTACCCAATAAATTGGGTCATATAGTGAAATTTAAGGATGGGGAATTTATTTTAAGAAATCATAATATAATATTAACGCACACTCCCCTAATTTAAGAATGAAAATTTCCATTTAAAACCAAAAATGAGTTTTACTAAAAAAACATTCCATTTAACAACGATAAAACCATAAGGTTTATATCAAACCATTTTATATACATTTCCAAAATAGATATTTGAAATCAATTCTCAATTTAATCTCAATATCTAAATTCAAAACTATCGTCAATAATTTATTTTCAATCAAGTTCACAACAAACCCCCAATGTAATGCAATTGAGGGTTTTCAAAAAAATTTCCATCTCACCCATTTCAAAATTTTTATTAAACAATTTAAATTTAATCAGTTTCCATAAACACACCTCAATAAATTTTAATCATGGTTTTTCTAAATTAATGCTAAAACACCATTGTTTTTACACCAATTTAATGGAATTAGGTATTTCCAAAAATAAATTGATAGAAATTTAATCAAAATCATGAAATTTAATTTAATTTAAATTATTTTAATTTAATATAGGAATTTAGGATTAAAAAAAATTGGAATCATGACAGAACCACTTACCTTAGAATCAATAGATCTTATAATTCCAAACCATAAATAGTATTTTACAATAATGAAATAAGATCATGGAAATCAGAATCAAACATTGGTTTGAAAAACAAAACAAGTGTTTATTATATCCACAAATCAGTATAGGGATCCACAGAACCATAGGGAGGAGTTGATAGATCGGGTGAGATAGAGAACATGGTAAAGAAACAAATAGGGAGAAGATATAAGGGAGTTCCTCAAGCTTAAAATTTCTTATAGGTGGGATCTGAGTGGCTAAAAGGAACTCTTCGATGCTCCAAAATAATAAGAAATTAAAAGGCGTTATGCTAGATCCATCTATCACCAAAAATGTGGAGGTTAGAATTTTTCATGTTGGATTATTGGATTAAATAAATTATATGCATGGTTAGCTGGAAAGACCCCCATTGTTTGAAAAATCGTGCAGACAAAATGTGTTCCAGTTTTAAATTTGCTACGGAGTTTTTCCTAAGAAGAATCTCAGACTGAATAACCATGTTCTAATAATAGAAATACCCAAAACTATGGGTTTCAGGGTTTTCTCTGAGATGTCAGACAGTTTGGGAAAAAATTATCCCACCTAACACTATCCCTTAATTTTGAAAACTCTTTAAAATTATACCTGAAAAAATCTCCAAACTAAACGCAACGAATTCTTGGTAAAATAGAGGATTAGAAATAGTTGAAAAATAATAATGGGATATTACATTTAACATAGCTATAAAATAAATAAGATGATAGTTAATATTTTCTATTAAATATATAAAATATAAATTTAATTAAAATAATTCACTAAAATTTATTTCATTATTTTAGTGTAATTAATTTTGTTTGTGATAATAAACATGGTTCATCTAAAAATGACTTCCACTATTTTTAAATGGTTTATTTTTTCTTATCTAATAATTGGAAAAAAATAACATTTATATAATATTTCAAAACATATATTTTAAATTTTTAGTTAATATAATTCAAAAATATAATATTAATGGTAGGATACAAAATTCATTTTATAAAATAATATTTTAATAGTATGACAACTATCCTTTTAATTTGATTTTTTGTTTAAAGAAAGTTATTGAAGAAAATGATATTATTTAAAAATACGAAATTATATCAATTATTGTTAGAAAATTTATTTAATCATGGCGTCTTTTTTCTTTGATTATGGCCAAAATATTATTTTAGGTTATGAATAAATTAAAAATTTCTCTCTTATTATCTTAATAATACATAATTCATTTCACATGGTAAAAAAGGAGAAATATTTGGTACTAAAAAGTTATATGAAAAAAACAATGTATTTCATTTATCATTGTAATTTATTTAAATTATTTATGTAATAATTACTATAAAAGGTGATGTAACAACCACATAATAAGATTTTATATAATAAAAGAATAGAATATTTTCTTTAAAAATATTAACATTTTTCTGAATTATTTTATTCTGGGAATTTTTTAGATTAACAAATTAATTCATTGTTTTTAATGTGTATAATTAAATCAACTTTTTTATTAATGTATTTAACTAAAAACTATGTGTATTGTCCTTAAAATGTCATTAATTTTATCTTTTGTTAAATAATATTATATTAAATGCATTAAAATTATTATAATATTATTTTATACTAATTGAATGGTTAATTGTTTATAATATGAAATAGGGTACACTTATGTGACAATTTTTATTTTATAATAATTTTCATGACCACTAGAGAGAAAAAAATTTATATTATAGTAATAATAAAATGGGATAACATGTAGTTAAAACTACAACATAAGTGTTATAACGTTAACTAAAATTGTATAAATATTAATTAATGATAATATTATAAATTGTAAAACTATTATATTTCTAATAATTTGACTATTTTCACATTTACATTAAATATATATTATTATATTTAAATATTTAAGGTAATTCCATGTGTGTTTATTCCTTCACTATTAAAGGACCTCACTCTTAATATCTTTATAAACCCATTATGATTCACGTATCTTGTTAAAAAAATATTCTCAAAATCATTATAATTGTTCTAGTGGTTTTATATTATCTAAATCACTATTTAGGGTCCCTAATAATAATTTCAACTAAGTATACCAAAGAGGAGTTAATATTTTTAACAAATATCTTTCATTTTAATTATTCATTTAGCTTATACATTTATATCAAAACTAATAAAATATAGAAACATTAGAATGTACTACGAATTAAGCTGTTATTTTGTATACTGAATAACCTTTATCAAGATCTTTTTCCATTAAATGGGAAATGGATGTATAACAGTTGTGCGTTAGTGGACTACAACATCCATATTGTTAAATGATTCAACTTCCTCCACCATATTTAATTTATGGTAATTATAATGTACATAGTGTTTTTATTTTATTTCATCATGTTGTTGTTAATATTTAATTGTAACATGTTATCGAACTTCTTACATGAACATCTATTTGAAATTGAATATTTTGATCACGGGTACATGTGGACTACTACATCAATGATGAAAATTAATTTTTTTAATATCAAATGTAAATTATGATTAAAATGGATAAATTTAAGGAATATAAAAAATTTTATGATATAATAATTATTCTATAAAGGTGAATTGTTATTCAACATTATCTCATTTTCAGAATCTATTTAATTAATATGATACATATGTAATGCTTGATTATCTTCAGTTTATAAAAACATGGTCGGGTTTGATGTAACATATCCATCAAACTGAATCATTCATGGAAAATGAAAAAATATATTTATTATAAAATAAATTATAAAATGTATGAAGTAGGATAATAACTGATGAGGGAAATTTTCCAATATACTTTTTTGTAGAGAAATGATTGATGTTGTGCACCTATTTATAATTATGATGGGTATATACATCATATTTGAAATTCTATATCCGAGGTAATTTTACATTAACATTATCAATTATTATAATTTAAATTATTTCTCTCATAGGACATTAAAATGATCTTTCCAAAAGATGTAAGGGTTTCTCATCTCATGATTGATTCTATGATACATATGTATAATTCAATACATATATCATTTAGGTTGTGTAAGTACTTCCAATTTAATAGGTTATATCATAAATATATTTATTTTAGTTGTTTTATGATTTTAATTTGATGTTATTTCTCTCAAGGTTTTATAATTCATGTGTTACCATTGTAGTTTGGGTTTTATAGTCCAATCTCATTTCATATCATGATTTTATATTCCAGATTTACCTCAATGGAAATTATATGTATATTATGATATAAAACCAATATAAATTCTAAAACTTTTTTAATTATATAATTTTCATCAAATATTAAAATCTAACCCACATTGGAATATAAAATTATATAGAAAATGTTATTAAGAATAATTAACATTATTTTTACTTGGGTCAGAAATCATTATATTCAATGTCGATATTTTCAATAAAATGTTATCCATAATTTTTTTATGATTATATAAAGATTGATTAAAATATTTTTTAATAAATTTACATAAATTTTTTAATAAAAATGGTTCATTTTTTGAATATGGAACATTTTAATAATGGAATGAATATAATTTATGGTTATACATATACAACATGAATATAATTTAATGGTATTTGGACTAGAATTATTATATGATGAATTTTCATAATTCTAGGGTTATTTTAAAGAATATTTATTACTTATTATTATGGAAAATTTTAGATTTTATATTAGTGATTTCACGTAACACCTAGAGGCGTAATGATATTTTTATTTTTAAATAAATATGATTTTTTTGATAGCTTGTGATACACACAAACATGAGGATAAATTATAGTAAGTGAATGTCATATTTTAATAAAATTAGCATATAAATAAAATTTTAATATTGTATTCCATATAAATTATAAATTGAGGGGATGAATATCAATCTTCAACATACTTACTCAGAATTGTATTCGAATGAATTTAGTATATTTTCCATTAGAAATAATCTTCTTGTATAATTTAATATATTACATTAAATGATATAATTTTTTTATGTAATAAGGAATTATAATATTCATTATAACAAATTTATTATATTTCCATTTGATTGAAATAAAGGAAACAATATTTGGACCTAAAATTTGATATTTTTCATAAAAGTTGTTTTTTTACAAAAAAACTATTTCTTTTTCAAAAGGCATAATGCCTATTAATTTTATTAATTTAAATAATAACATATAATTAATGATAAAATTTAAAAATATAGATTATATATCTACATATATGTATTTTAATATATCAAATTATGATTAATATTTATATTGTTAATATAATATTATCTTTTTTGTGAAAATGAATATCATGAAAATGAATTTTTGATAAGTATTGAATGAATATAGTTAACTTAATTTAAATAATTTCTGAAAATTTAAATGATTACAAAGGAATAAATATTATTAATTAGAATAATTAATATTATTTATTAAGTTCAACATAATATTTGGTCATTTTGAATATAAATATTGAAAAAATTAATTAAAGTGGTTAAGGTTGAAAACCCATTATTTGGTGTTAAACTAAAAATATAAGTGATCAAATAACAAAAAAACATGAATAAATCATATGATATATAAATATATAAAAATTATTACATCCTTGTTTTATAAATATAATTTTTATCATAATGTAATTTGAAAATTGTGGGCGTAACTTATTCACTTCAAAATTTACATGTGTATCCTCACACTAAATTATCAATGTGGACTCAATATCCTAAATTCATCATAGCCTTGAGGAAATATTTTGTAGAAAATTCTTCACAATAAATCTTCCCAAATTCTATATAAAAATTCTATTGGTGGTGTAATTTCAAAAATACCATCCCTAGGGTGCTTAAGAATATATCGAAAGGAGGATTATCTAATAGATGGTAATAGTCTTAATAATGAACTGTTTATTTCAAAAGATACAATCATCAATTAAAAATTAACACATATAATAAAATAATTCTAGTATGTAAAATTTACTAATATGATATTATGTTTATTTCATAATATATATAAATCTCTAACTCCATAAAATGGGAATCAAAGATATCACTCATGTGTGCGATAGACCACCGGCTTCCAATCTGATGTAATTTTATTTCTATATGTGTCTCACATGGATTTTCATATTTATTTAAGGAATAAATATATATGATAAATATTAAGTTTCATAAGATTAGTAATATTAATATATCATTCAATTATTTAACATTTCACTCTTTAATGGAACGATATATTATCTCATGTGTGTGCACCGCCTACTGTCTCCATAAAGAGATGCTATTCAGATATTTTGTTCAATATTAAATAATGGTTATAAAAATGTATATAATAATTAAATATGAAAATTTAAAAAATAATTACATAGATGATATAAATATGTCCAACACAGAAATACTAGAACATTCAAAAAAAAATGAATGTTAAGACATGGAAATTATCATCTGAAACAATTTGAATAATAAATTATATTTATGGAACAAGTGGTAAGATGATAAAATAGGTTCATATATGAAATTGCAATAATTAATATATTTTTAATATAAATTAATAAATTTATGAAAACTATTATAAAATATTTAAATTTGTGCGTAAGGTATGGAATTTCATCCCAATTTCTATTTCATTATGACAAATTTTTCAATATGAAAAAATTCACTTATATATAGTGTATATAATGAGAAATTATGTATTTAAAATGAATATATATTGATTATTGATTTTTAGTTTTTTAATTATTGATTATTATTTCAATGTATTACAATTTTAAAGTAACTGAAGTGGTAACAATTTTTTTTTACAATTATATATTATCTTAGGATTGAATTTTCATTATTGGAAGGAATAATATCATTTATCATTCATAATATCCAATTATTCTATTACCCACTTTATATTTAACATGTTAATATATTTTCTTCCGATATTTCCTCTCAATTTGTACATGAGACAATATTATAAACTTTTAAAATTGAAACTAATATTATTTCTCTTTATATAAGATACATGTTTCATCCATATCCATGTATTCAAAAATTGTTTTGCAAATGTACTATATATTAATCAATTTTTCTGATAATGATATTTTAATACATATATGAATTTAAAAAGAGTTTTTAATCAAATATATTATAATTTTATAGAAGTATGTTCTGGAAAAAATGTCAAAATATGGTTTTTAATAGATATGACGATAAAAGATTAACATACAGACATAAGTGATTCAAAAAAATTTGTTCCATGGGAAAATATTCAATGATATTAAAGAAGAAAATATGTTATGAAATATGACGATAATATTACCCTTAAATTATCTTTATTATTCTATAGAAAATAATTTTATTTCAATACCCAATAATATAAATGAACTAATTGTCACCTATAATTTCTTTATTCATTTTATGATTGTTAACTTTCTCTTACTAAAATAAATACCATGTGATCATTTACCATTGAATGTTAATTTTCACTTGAATATCCCTAATAATTTTATCATGGATATTATTGTATTTTAAACTCTACACCAATTTCGAAGACATTTTTTCATTTTAATTTATTTGATTAATTACTTAAATATTGATAAATGCATATACTAAACTAAATAAATATATTTATTTTGATGATAATTTTTTATGAAATAATTTATTCATTCAATTAAATAAAAATTCATTTTAAATTAGTGATAGGTGGTTACTAGAATTATATATCCCTTCAGTTAATTGGTAGGTCTCATGAGACATATCAGTTTTCCATTTTAAATGGGGTTTTAACCATATTATTAAACGATCTTGTGACATATATTCAGAGCATAGATATCAAGATGTATGTGATAATGAAATTTAAAATTAATAATATCCTTCATTTTCAATTTAGTTTTCATTATCCATGTAATTATTTAATTTATATTATATATGGAATCAGTTTTGTTCTCAATTTATTAATTTAATGGAATGTTTTTTAGTAATTTACAATTCTATAATGATTATTTATTATAGAATTGTGATACTGAATTTTCTAATTAAATGATATCTATGTTATGTAATTAAAATTAATTTCATTATTATTGTTCATTTATTCATGATATATTCCAGTATTTGAAAAAATTAAAAAGTATTTGAACTCACCAATATTTTGTTTCATTTCCCATGGATATGACGAAGAAATCATTGATGTGTTTGTGGAAGCTGAATGATTTATATTAGAATTTTTTTGTTATCATTAATGTAAAAAAGGTTAACATGTTTATATATTTTTCTCTAAATCTACTAAAATAAATGGAAATTTTGGATCTGAAATCTTATATCTATGACAATTTATCAAATTAAACAATGGCTTTCGGTTACTAGAGTCCTGATCGTTATAGTTTGTATCATATCACGTACATTGGAATCATTGAGAGTTAGATTAACAAAAATAAGATTAGACAACATACAAATATTGTATACATTGAGGATACATATATAATAACATCCTAAAATATTGAAATGATAGGGTTGGTGTGGTATTTCTATTCAATACATCCATGTCTACATACGAAAAGTGGACATATTTCTGGAATAGATGCATTTGGGGGTAATAACCAGTAAAAGAGATGGTTATTACATATTTCACATCATTATTGTGCATCATGAGTAGGCTCTAGTTGTGTGCCATGATTGAAACTCCTTGTGGTGATTATTAGGATATTTATTATTCTCTTTACAAAACATTAGGATGTATTGGAAAATAAATATTTCCAAAATGAATCAGAATTTTTTATTCTTAGGTTAACAATCCATACATTTTCAACTAAGGATAAGTGTTACAACATATTTAAAATTATAAATTCATATTTTAAATTCATATTTTTATGAGATAATTAGATATATACCAATTTCTTTTAAATTGATCCCCATATAAAGAAGTGTAACAAATAAATGTGGTTTATATGGATATTTCCCTACAAAAGACAATATTTTCATTATTGAAACTATGAATGTCATAGATATATTATGGAAGAAAAATATATTCATTTGAAATAACATCCCTCGAATGGGTAAACATATTGATCCATAGTATAATTCCTCTACGTTTGATCATGTCATGTTAAAGAATCCCCCATTACATAGTGGGACTAACAATCCAGTGGTAGCAGTTCAATAATTTAGGTCCCCTGAGATGATATTTGTAGCCTTGCGATGAGATGAAAAGGAACCTATTACCCTAGTATTATATTATCTAAAATTAAATTCTAATAAATGGTTTTAATTAAACCAAAATACTAAGGATAAAGGGGAAATATAACACAAAGATTGGATGGATTTCAATAAAATATCATTGGAAAATATTTCCCTCATAAAAATTTAACTAAAATGAAGATGAAGTTATTTATCCTAATTTAAATCTAATAGGAATGTGTTTAGGTTTATGAGGATACCTTTAAATGAAAATACCAATACATTATTATTTATATAATAAATATTTAATGTAATATTGAGAATTTATTTCTAGCGATTATTCTGTGTCTCAAAAGGAAAATAGATGCATAATGGTTTTCTCATGTGATAAATTAGTTTTATATTCCATTATAAAGATAATTAATTCTCTAGATGATATATATTTAGGGTGAATTAATAGAGGAAAGTGACATCTAAACACAATGAAAAAGGGAATGCATCCTATATGTATGTGATGATTAAAAAATAACCCCCGTATAAAATTTTGGGAAAGAATCTTCCTTGTAAATGGTTAAATTGAATGGGTGTTTGATTAATGTGTGGTTATAAGTACCATATTTCTCATTAAAATATGTTAATAAACCAAATTAGTGATTTATAGTTATTCATATATTATTAAATGTGGCATTATACACAACAATTTTCCAACCATCAAGAGAATATACTACATAATAGACCAAGGATAATTTAAAAATCTTATTAATTAACTATAATTGTGGTTGAAGTATCCAATGATATGGTATAGTTTAATTTTATCATAACCACGAATTTAAATGATTCTTTACTGGATTGTATATCTATTTATTCTTTAATATCGAGCATTTTTTCTAGGGAAATTAGATATTTTTATCCAATTTTTATCTGATTTCTCTATCAAAACACCTTCTAGAAGTCTCAATGAAACAAGGATGTGTTCAGAAGATATAATTATAAAAAAATATTTACTTATGGTATTTATTATCATTCCTATTATTGAATTTTATATACTCATTTTTTGGATATTCACTAAAAATTTAGTAAAACATTTTACATAGAGGTGGAAATTTTGATTCAAGATGAGGATGTATAATTCCTTATCTTTATAGTTGAAACATTTTCATTTGATTCAAGTCTAGATCTATCCTCAATATCTCTTTTAAATGATATTATTAGGGATGAAGTGAAAACACAATCTATCGATGGATTTATAATCCAGAGATTGAGTATGTACCTATATTTCAAGAATTAATTAAAGTATTGGATAATGAATTTCCAGAAACCCACTACCTGATTATGTTGACCCTTTCATTTAACTAGTTCCTAATTGATGAAAAATATCAAAGATCCATTATAAAATATAAACTTTGAAAATAATATATATCTAGAAAGAACTTGATAAGTAATGTGATAATGGATTAACTAAACCTATTGTTGCGTCTTATAGAGCTTATATTCTATTCATTAAGAAAAAATATTTAACCATGAGGATATGAATTTCCTGAAGGATAATAAATTCAATTATGATAATGAACATGTATACTCTTCCACACATTTATGAGTTATTTGATAAAATTCATGGATATAAATATTTATCAATGATTGTAATTTGTTCTGGGTTTTATCAATTATGTGTAATGATTGAAATTATTATAAATATAGAATTATAGAAAGGGTTTGGGCATTACCAGTTTTAATTTATTCCATTTGGATTTAATAATTCACCCACTATATTTATGGAACTAATGAACTTATAATTCAAGGAATATATTATTGAAATTTTATTTTATTCTCTGATGATATCATGAAATATTTTAAAAAGTTTTATAGCCTTGAGAATTAATTTTTGATCATTGTTGAGACTATTAGATTAAAATAGTTATATCAGATATTTATTGAGAAATATTGGGAATAATATTTGTCTTATATTTTATATGTTATCTCCAATTATAGAATCCTAGTAAATCATATAATGATAAAGGATTCATATAATGGCCTAAACCAACAAACATAACTGAGGTTCATTGTTTAATTGGTTTGGAAAGTTAATATAAGATATTCAATCATAATTTTTCATAGTCGACTAACCTGTTGACCATACTTTCATAAAAAGTGATTATATTTATTTGGAAATATGATTTGAAGAATTTATTTTGGAATCAAATATGATATTGATTAATTATCCAATTATGAAAAAAAATTAAGAAATGTTGTCTTTGTGATATATAGTGAGGAACTAAGGAAGATAATCTATTGATTCATTTTGATGAATGATATTTTAATATTATGCATCTGGTTAGTTTATGTGTCAAGAAGTGAACTATCAAACCCATTATGTTAAATTAGTAGTTTTGATATTTTCATTGAATATGTGGATACATTATTTCTATAGTGACAGATGTAATACATACATAAACCATTAGTGTATAAAATACATCTTTTCCCAATGTGAGATCAACATGAGGAAAAAGGTGATGGATTGAGTAACTCGAAGAATTACGATTTCTCAATACAATATATCCTAGGGAAGGAAAATAACACTTTCAATAAATTTATATGAATTAGTGATAATGTTATGACCTAGATAATGATATAGAGGTATAATATGTTCATCGATCAAGTTAATATGGATATTGTAATTTTTATGGAGTAGAGATATCACTCATTACTAAAATGATTGGGAAACCATCATTATCATAAAATATAAAATTTGATAAATCTGATGAAGAGAATTTTTTGAATAGAATTAATGTTGTGGAATATGGGAAGCTATAAGAATTCATATTTTGAGATTGCGTTTTGATATTTGCAAATTGATTTTTTTATTCTATATTTCCAATAGCTAAAACAGGAATTGGCAGATGATGTCCAATTCTTGCATTTCCCAATACACCATGATATATTTTAGATGTATATCGATTTCTTGGAATATTATTGGTGGGATAACATAAAGTAGTGAAAATATAGTTATGTCCCCAGATATTTTGTATTTGAACATGTTAAATATGAGAGATACCATCATAGATGATTCATGAAACCTATTCATATTATTGCCTAGAAGTGGGATTACATTAAAATTAAATTCATACCAAGACTAATGGAGACTCTGATGAAATATGGTTTATTTTTTATCAGCTAAAAAATTATAAAATTATTTTTCCTATAATCAAACATTTACCTCTTTATCATCTCATAAGGATCTATATTAATGAATTTTTATGAATTATAGGGTCACCAATTTAAATTTAATTTGTTCAAGATCCTTATTTTGCATGAAAATATAAGAAGTACCATTTTGAGACTCTTGAAAATATGATATATATGAGCACTGATTACCATCAATAAACTGATGGATATTCTAAAAGTACTATCTATACAATAAAATACATGTTGAGTCATTTTTTAAGATTAATTTCTATGTGTACATGACCATTATTTAAAATTGGTAGAGATTTTGTACAGTAGTAGTTTCCATTGAAAATTTAAAATAGCATCGTATAAATCACTACATGTGAAGAGATTTAATAGACTATCTTTTTTGGAATAAATATGAAAAAAGGAACCTTTTACCCTTGATCCTTTTAATGGGATACCAATAAAGATAATGATAATTCATGCTCATAAAAAAATAATCTCAAATATTGAAAAAACGTTCTTCCAAAAATCAAAGGAAGGACATTGAATTTCAAGTAAGATATCAAGTATTTGTTAAAGTATATTAATAGAAGGGTGTTATAATATTTAGTATGATGGGAAATATAATCAAAATTTTAATGGGACTGATTTAAATTATTTAAATAATTGGAGGAGTAACCTATCATTTGGAAATTCCACCAAGCCTCTCTAGATTAAATGTTATGTTACATATATCATTATTAAAGAATTTAATTACAAAAACAATGCATGTAATCACTCCAAAAGAAATAGAATTTTAATCTTATGTATCTTTTTATGAATATCACATATAGAATCTTGATACTTGGGATATTTTTTTGAGGAATCAAATGACTTAACTCGAAAAGTGGTATTTGAAAAATAATAAATGGATTACGAAATTTGGGAACCATGGGATGTCATGATGAAGAACTAAAATAAATGTTTTAAATGTTAATATCGAATAATTTATCTGGAATATTTTATTATTGGATGGATGAAGGTAATACCATGAAACTTTGTGATATTTTACTTATTAAATAAATTCAGTCTCTGTTATTCATTGTGATACACACAAACCATATACTCAATTTTAGTAAATGAATATTATATTTTAATACAACTATAATAATATTGAAATTTTAATATTTAATACAATTAAAATTATAATATTATCTGATGAATTTCTATTTTGAACATACTTGGAAAAAATAACCCTATAATGGAATTTTGAAAGTTTAATGTTCAAATATGTTATTATGATTACCTAAAAATGTAAAATTTATATATTCATTATTTTATTCAAAATAATTTATTATAATATTAGAATGTATATTTTATTAATTACTAGTATTACTAAAAAAATATGAGAGCATTTGTGGGTGAAAGGGATATTTTTTAGGAAACTAGTTTTTAGAAGTTTCTTTTAAATGAAAAAATGTAAATACATTTCAATTAATTTTAATAATATTTATTGATGAAAAATTTATTTTAAATTAATAGATACATTATTTATCTATATTATTTTAATCCAATAAAATTATTATTAATAATAATATAGTTAATATAAAATCATTTTATTGTTGATAAATTTATTTCATGATAAACCCTTTTTGTATGTTTTATGAGATTTTATATTACAAATTTTTATATATTCATTTAATTTATTTTATTTAAATGTTTTCCATAAATAGAATCACTCTAATTAATATTATTTATTATTCCCAACATGAATTTTTTTCATAATTAATATTAATAAAAGAAAAAAAAATTATATGGTTAAGGTTAAAACCGGTTTATAGGGGTATTATTCTAAGAATAAAATGGTTTAAATGACTTATAATGTTGAAAATTTCGTATTTTATAAAAACAATTATACTTTTCAAATTTAATTTCATATGACGAACCATTTTTGCACGTTTTAGATATTTTAAAATTTGGGTATGATTTATTCAATTAATAAATGCCAAGTTATTCCTCTTCCTTAAGTATAAAAAGACAATATCTACCATAATTTTTTTATACCTAAAAAACTATTTTAATAAAAAAATTACAAAAACATATCTAAATAAAATCAATGGATATATTCTACATGGTTTTTTCTTCCCAAACGATTTACCCTATGGACCATAAATAGAGATGTAAATGAGGTTTCTCTAAAAGATGGTAATCATCATAACAATGATATTTCTTTTTTATACTTATTTTAAAACTATAAATTATTTATTATCACAACAAATTAAAAAATATACCATATAAAGAAATTCAATCATTGTAATAAATTAACATTTATCCATCTTCCTCTCGATCAAATGGAAAAAATACATCATTTAACTATAGAGAAAACAACCACCTTTGTAACTGAAGTTATTTTTTTCCACCACCGACTCACATGGATAGTTATAATAATGAAAATAATAAATATATATGATAAATATTAAACTATATATATATTCAATAATATTAATATATCGAAAAATTCCTTACACTTTCACCCATTAAAATGATGATATTGTTGTCTATGTGTACATATGATTTTCCTTCTTCCACGAAGTGATGTGAATCATTTTACATGACCAACATTCAAAAATGTTGGACAAAAAATATATATTTATTAAATAATATATCAATGAAAATAATATAATGTTGTATATGGTAGAACAATATCCTATGTACAATAAAATAAACTTCAAAGGAAAGATATATAAGAAAAAATAAGGCAGTTATCACATGAAACAACAATAATAATAAATAATTGTTAATTAACACGTGGTAAGATGTTATAAGTTGAAAATAAATTATAGGATATACATGAATATAATCTAGATATAAATTAATAATATTATGAAAAACCTAATACATGCATTCAAATGACGTTAAAAAAATGAAGCATGATATAA
This sequence comes from Viscum album, assembly GCA_963277665.1. Lineage (NCBI taxonomy): Eukaryota > Viridiplantae > Streptophyta > Magnoliopsida > Santalales > Viscaceae > Viscum > Viscum album. The sequence goes on from OY728126.1 coordinate 1,573,603,584, forward strand.
GGTATTTCATTTCAATTTCCATATAATTGTGATATATATTTTAATTTGAAAATATTAACATTATTATGATTTATATAATTTTACATTAACTTATTTAACATGAATTAAATATTTTTCAATTATGTCTAATGTTTCAATTATTCTATATTCCTTTAATGGGTTTCCATTAAAATGTCACGAAAGCACTAATGAGCTATTTTAATATTTCAAAATCTTTTCAGATTCAATTTACCATCCCTATTTTAATATTATCTTATTAATTCATACACACCAAGAATTATATTATACAATGGTTATTTATATAGTTTCTATATTTCTTCCAATTCTTACCCTCATTTTTACTTTATTCAAGATACTTAAAATTTTAATGAAAATATTATTTTATTAATATGTAAATCTTATATAGTTTCCTTCCACGATCATATATATAAAATTGTTTCAAAAAATAATTTCATATACCCAAATGTTTTATTAATGACATTTTATGCAATTCATTACATTTAAAAATTAAATTGAAGGAATATTTCTAAATTTTTTCTTTTTGTTTTTGAAAAAAAATTAAAACGAATTATTTTAAATATATACAGTGATAATGGACTTCCCCACTTCCATTAACGTTTTAGTAAATTATTCGTATTCTACATAATTTCATTGGTTTTATAATTAATTTAATTTTAAGAATTATAATTTTAATGTCCCACATTCATTACATTTATTCTTCCATAGAACATGATTTTAAATGTATATTACATATGCATATTCTTTATAACATGTATATATTTTTTTCTATATATTATTCCATTTTAACATATGGTGATTTCATTGAACATTTCTTTATTAACTGGGGAAATATTGATAAATCCATATTATTTAGCCAATCTTGATATTTTGTGATAAAAAATTCGGTTTATGAATTAAAAAAAACATTTAATAATTTAGTAAATCATTGGAAAATAATTGATTGGTGGGGTATGGAAAATTATATACCCCCGAATCATTTTTAAGTCTCAGGATGAAAATCAATTTGAGAAATTAAATCGGTTAAGTCTGACAATTTTACAATATCTTTTGAAAGACCATCATGGTAAATATATCATATTTTCTGAGATCACTAAATCCAAAATTATGCATTTCCTTCATTATGGAATAATTAATTATTTTCAAAGTTATAATTTCATTGAACTTTTCCTTTTTCTCATTTTATCTCAGTTTATTGATTATGTATACTATGTTTTCAGTTATTTACCCTCACATTTTTATTTTTCCTTCTCTAATTATGATTTTCATGTGATTAATTTTATGGAATGTGTATTTAGTTATTTACCCTTAAAGTTTTAATTTTCCTTATAGATTCATGTTATTTTATGCATTAAATAACCCTTACAGAGCCTTTGAGATAAGCATTGATTTTTTCTTTTCCCCTGCAATATGAAGAATAAATAATCTATGGATTTCAAGGATACTAAGTTTTTAACATTTATATTATTTCACCCACAATGTGAAATCAGATTCATATTTGGAGGTTCTCCAAGACTGCTAAAATGGTTGGTATATTTGGCTTTGACCCCTTATATCTATTCTAATGTAACAAATTAGACAACGAAACTATTTACATGAGATTGTGCAGTTACATTTCAAATAAAAACTTATTTTTTTGTGTGGAATATACTTCAAATAATTTAAATGATTTTATAATCCATCATAAAATCCTCAAATATTATATTTTCCTCATTCGAGATATGACCAAATAATACCATCCACTTATATTTTATATATAGATTGTGATGATGATTTATATTTATGATTATTTAAAAATATTTAAATTATTATGGATTAAATATTATAATAATAAATCATTTAGAAACAAATTGGGGAAGATGGCGCTGTGGGCGGCGGCGAGTTCTCTTCTCCGCGTCAATGGATTTTTCTAGGGTTTGTGCTCGATCATGGCGATTCCTTTCTTTCATGGGTTCGATTGTCTCAATAATCCCGGTGGTGCGGCGTCGGTGTTAACCTCCTCTGTTTCTACTCATGGAACGCGGTCTCCGGGTGTTACTGGAAACCCTAATGCTGTGGTGTCTTCGCGTTTCCCGGCTGGTGTTAAGTCGACTTCGGACTCTCTTGCCGGATCTGCGAATCTGGTGGATGCTTTGGCGAAATCGAAGACCTCGGCAGCTTCTTCAACCTCGGTTACTCAATTCATACCGGAGTCCATGTTGCAAGAAGATTTGGGGATTGGCACGCAGCGTGGTGCTCCGCGGCATCGGGATGGTGTTGTGGCAGATCCCCCTTCTGTGATACAGGATTTTGGTAATGGCGTTGTGCGGACCAAAAATTCCCGGTTGAAGTAAGATGGATCCTGTTCATTGGGTTTGTTCACGGACTCTTGCCCGAGCAGAATTCGTCATAAGGGTTCTTCGGCTCATGTTGAAGCTAACCCCGCCGTGCTTGCAGAGCGAATGTCAATGGGTAAAAATTCATTGATTGCGCGTATTGTTCTTCTTAAAGGTGCTCATCCATGGAAGCTTGATGACCTGACTTGCAGAATTTCGAATTTTTGGGGCTTTTCTAACTGGATGTGTGTTTCTCTTGGTCGAGGATTTTTTCATTGTCTTTTTTCATCTACTGATTTGATGCTTCGGGCATGGAGCATTGGAACCTTGTTTCTAAAACCTGGATGGTTGCATTTACATGAATGGTCTATGGATTTTAATGTCTCGTGTGCACGAAATGCATTTTCTCAGCTCTGGATTCGTTTGCATGGGCTCAACTGGGTCCTCTGGAATCCCAAAATTCTGCATGATATTGGCATGGCAATTGGGTCTCCCATTCGTCTTGATAAAGAAACTGAGGATGTTCGGTTTGGTCATTTTGCTAGGATGTTGGTGGAGGTTGATCTTAGTACTAATTTGATCGACAAGGTAACTCTTTCCACCCCTTCTGATAACATTCAAATTGATGTTGAGTATGAAAAAAAGCTTCTTTTCTGTAATGTATGTATGGCTGTTGGACACTCTTTAGAGTTATTCCGGAAGAATATGTCTTGTGAGAAATGTGGTGTGAGAGGACATTCAGTAGTCCTCTGTCGCAGGAAGTCCAACCTGAAGGATTCGATGTTTCCAAAGTCTTCTGCTCATGATGGTGATGCAATTCCAAAGCAAGCTCCTGATCATGGTAAAGGGCTTTTTTTGATGATTCTCCGAAGGAAGCTCATTGTGGCCCTTCTAATTCTCGATCTGATTTGGCTAAAGAGGTTCCTCTAGTTGAGGACATCCCTTTGCGGACTCCAGAACGGGTGATCCCTGATTCTCACCAGGTTGATGTCTCTAAGCAGGGTGATGTGCAACTTTATGTTAATTATCAACATGAAATCCAGAAGCATTTTCAGTCATCTGAGTTACCTGAGAAATGGGGGAACATTTCTGAAGATGAACAGGGGAAGGTGCGTTCCCCGATCAGGGTCTCGGGAAACGGTGGTCATGCCTCTTATAAGGATGCAATATTGAGTGGTAAGTCAAAGACTACTGAAAGTGAGGGTCCTCCCCTTAAGAGGAGACCACGTAAGGATTAATCATTTAGAAACAAATTTATTTTAACCATATTATTCGATAATTAAATGATAACTATTATTGATGTTATTCATGTACATTAATAGTTTAAAATTTGAGGTGGGGTGGGAGAATTATATATATCTATGTTATTGGGTAATAATGTTTATCCAATGATATAAACATGCTCTCGGTGAACCTAAATTTATGTACAATTTTTTTGTGGAACTCAACTCAACTATTCTAGTTTATGTGTATACCTATTTTCATATATGTAATGTTATGAGTGTACTAATATTCTGGTACATAACTTTATATGGGGACTTCATTTAATGTCTTTAACTTAATGTGTGAATTTGTTACTATTTATTCATGTTCAAAATGTTATAGGATTATTCTTCCTCTATATTCATATATTTAATATATATGTATCTATGTAATTATTGATTATTAATGATTTCACACTCATTGACATATTTATTTTTGTTTGAGAGACCCTTATTCAATGCAAGATCATTAAATACATTTCATTAATAGGTAATGACTCTCTTATGTTGTGATCATGTTGTCATAAACTTATTCTCATGAAATATAATAGATTTGTATATCATATTTGACACATAATAATCATTTGATCTCACCATTTCTTATGTTTATATGTTTCATAGGTTATGATTATCAGTTTTTAAAAGGGTATCTTTATGGAATGTAATATGGTATATGAATAGGAAAATATATGTTTAAGGAAATTTGTGCAATAAGATGATTATGTGTATAGCCTCTGAGGACACTAAATCTATATAGTCCCCAAAAATGTATTATTGTTAAATTTATTGGATATTACTCGTAAATTAATTTATTTTTTGTTAGTTATGTTCATATACCTATAAATGGTACATTGATATGTTTATTTTATGTATTTTATTTTATAATGACATATTGTTTTTATTATCACTAATAAATATAAAATACTATAATAATATAATGATAATATTTTCAACATTTTATTTTATTTAGAATAAAAAAAATTGGGTACATTAATGTTAGGTGGTGATCGAAAATAAATCCTGATGATTCATCATGGCATAAGTTTCCCAAATTATAAGATTAAAATTTCTTTTTTTCATAAATTAATGGGAGGGCACAAATAACCGATATCCTATTTATAAAATAATACAATTCTATATTATTGATTCTAATATCATCTGATTACAATTTTTATAGAATATTAGAAATATAATGGATTAGTGGAAAATGATAAGGAATAAGCAATACAAACATTTGATCCTTTAATATTACCTTCATGGTATACATGAAAATTAAGGGTTAATAATAAGATATACTGACTAGAGGTACTAGGTCATAAAAGGGGAATTTTTTAGAAGAAAATTATGTAGTACATCAAGTAATTTTCATATGGGTTCATATCATTGAGAAGTTGGAAGTGAACCCCATATATATGTGAAAAATAGAACTTTTGGTGAAACATGTTATTTTTAAATGATGGAATGACACAATTGAAATGTAAATGGGTAAAATTGTCAGAAATAATATATTATTTGTTTATATATTATTTGAAATTCCCCCACCACCCATTTTAGAACATAATCTCTACATCCAAAAATATTTTTACCACATTATTTTTACATTTTATAATTTTTTTTATTAGGCTTACTAGTCTTTCACCTCATAGATTGTTTTTAGCCTTATAAGTTATATTTTACTAAAAATATAAGTTTATTCTACATAACAAATTTAATAGATTAAAACCAAGAGATAGTCTCCAAAGAAGCTAATTAAATTTTTATATAACAGAAAATCATTAAAATTTAATCATTGAATATATAGTAAAACTATTTCATAGAAAATTGATGTTTTTAAATTGATGTGCTCTTATTTCGGTGTTGTGTTAATTTTGTGTTTCATTTTATATAATAGATTGAAAAAAATATTAATTTAAATGATAAAAAATATAGGGTCACAATAGAAAATAGAGAATTATCATTTGGAATCACATAAATCATTCATATTCAAAATCTAGTAAAATCATATGGACAAATTCATCTAAAGAAATCACTCACCATGGTCTATACTGATGAACTGTAATATAACATAAGATATATGTACAAAAAAATATCCTCTAATATGGGAGACATGATAGAAAATGCCACAATAAGAATATCATCCATGGAAATACTCCTCCTCAACCAAGAATGTATCACGGTGTTAATAAAAGAAACAATTCCAGGAAAGACAAATGTAGTGAAGGAACTAAAAATAATTGTCATGACACATGATCCATTAATAGTAAAAATTCATAGTAATAACACTGATTCCACTTATTTCAATTATTTCATTGATTAAAATGAAATCCTTTACATTGCTACCAATATAGATGGGATCACACTAATTTCAATACTAGAAGTACATATGTCAATAATAAATCTTAATATTCTAACTATAAATTAAATAATTATTGTATAGATATGAATGGGGGAACTGAGGGAACATAATCTATTAATTCTTCATGAAAAATTGATAAAACTCATTTAATTGTTAGAAATAACTCCAATAATTCCACTAAATAAATTATATATATTATAATACATGAAATAGATCTAATTTCACTAACTCTACTGATTGTTTTGATACTAGTGATGGAAATTATTAAAATTATGAAACCAATAACATTATATATATATTTATATATTTATATATATATATATCTACGATAACACTAATGAACCTAATCACATTGATGTAACTGATGATTCTAATTCCACTAATTTCAATAATAAGATTTATGAAATAGATAATATAATAATTTTTAGAAGATTATAATGAGTGATTTTATAAACTAAATTGTAATCATTGATGATTCTTTTTTCATTACAGAGAGCAAGAACACTAAATACATTGATTTCGCAGAACCCATTGACATTTAATATGGAACATATAGAAATTAATAAATTGAAAATAATAAAAATAACTAATTACACATAAAACATAGATGTCACTATAAAAATGATTTAATAACACCACTAAAACACTAATGAAATATATTATACTATTGTGACTAAATACACTAAAACCACTTAACGGTTGGACAACATTGAACGAATTAATAATATCAATGACACCAATTTCATTAATATCACATATTCCAAGGATGAAAATTAACAAAAATAACCTCAAGTAAATCTCATTAATTATGATGAACACTAATTAAATTATCACTATTTATTATTTTGATGACAACGATACCATATATAAAAATTATAATATTAATGGAAATGATAAAATTACATCCAAAAGTGGCATTTATTTTATTGATGTGATTACTTCCATTGAAATGATTACAACCAATATTACAATGGAGGAAACAAAAAACATTAATGGAATATAAGTAACATACACCAATATTGAACTAACATCAATAAAAACTAGTTTTCAACCATATAGATGACATAAATGAAATAAATTTCCAATAATAAAAATATGAAACTAGTGATATTGATGGAACCGATGAAACGGATGAAACTAGTGTCCCTAATTAAATTTAATCAATATTTGATAAGAATTAAACTCGAGGGACATAAAAAACTACATTCATAGATTAAAATAATAATAATGTTGAAAAAATTAATATAGTTTAACATATTGTTCATTAATATAAATTATTATTTTCATCTCATTTTTTCCAATAGTCATTGTAAAGACCCAAAAAAATCATGCATATATATTACATATTGGTATATTAATATTCAAAAAAAAAACTTAACAATCTATTATGTAATCATATAATTATGGTTACATCAGAAACCTGGATATTTAAAGATTTAGTTCGTATGTGAACTACATCATATCCCACTGAGCTTTTAATAAATCGAACCCTTATTATACATCTCAAATATAATTCTATTCTATATAACATGTGACAGTGAAAAAAAATAAATTTTGTGGTAAAAATAATATATTACATATAGAAAGAATAATCATGATGTAATTTTTATTATACCCTCAGAAAATGATATGTAATATAAAAGGATGTTAATATGATCGAATGTGATTTTCGAAAGATCAATTAGGACACTTCATGAAGAAAATAACCTTTCATCATTGAAAGTAGCCATTTAAAAACTATAATATAATGCAATATTATTGTAAATAATTTTCATTTAAAATATAATTCGAAACATATAATGGATGATTTAAAACATTATGTGATGATAATGGTGGAAAATACCATTAATGAGGTACTCATTAAAGAATTATATTATTCACATTTTTATAAGGAACGAAAAAATTAACTTTTTTGAAATAGAAAGGTACATTCCTTTAAAAAAAATTAAAAATCCGATCTTGGGGAAAATTACTTTTACAAATAGAGTAAAACAATCATCAAATTATTCTTAGAAAATATGGATATGTAAGAAAAAAATATATTTGATTGAATAGACAAATATGTTAGATTTTATTTACATACATTCTGAGGGAATAATGTATAAATAAAAAGATGAAAATGAATGAAAAAACTTTATTCTCATGATATATTAAAATATTATGAAAATTAATGATGTAATTAGTAGGAAGATCATAATATTTCATCATCAGAACCTGTTTTATAAACAATCATGGTAAATGATTAGATTAAAGAAAAAACAATTACGACATGGTTATTATTTTAATAATAATCCCCAAGAAAATAAAAATTAATGAAAAAATATTGTTATATTATATATCCTCATGATCGAATATTTCATAGGATACTTAAATACACATGATAGAAGAATATAGTTTCATAACATTATATATGACGTCCGGATTCCAATTTGAGATGCAATTCCCTTACCTTATATTTCAACATCCATATTACATTAATTATCCTATTTTACTATAAATATATGTTTAATATAAATATATTATTTAAATATAATAATATTTATAAGATCATATTTTATTTACCTATAACATTATATTACCGATTTATTCTTAATTCAATGATAAAATCACTTTTAAGGTAATAACATCTATCTTCATGTATTATTTGATTTGGTGTTTTTAGTAATTTTACATTGAACATGGTACAATAATCTATATAATTTTATATATTATTTTAATATCATATGTATTAAATTAATATATATTTAGTGTAATCCATATCAATTATAGATTGTAAATTAATTACACTGTTCCGAGAGATGGTATGTCGTACATACTCATGAAAAATATTTCAATTTTTTTAGGGAAGGAATTAAAAGAATTTAAATAGTATATCAACATTAAAAATACATTTTATAAATCATATATTTCACATATTTTCATTATATTTATCCCAATTACATTATATGTAAATAGAAAGTAAAAAATGAATGACATTGCTTCACGAGGTGATAGTCCACCTTAGAAATGAGTAAAGTTATCGTATTCCCATAGAATGAAAATGAAGAATTTATATGTGATATACTATTTATAATAATTATTTTTACATCATAAAGTTTATATATATATATGTTAAATCCATAATTATACAACAATGTGAGGTGTTGATGGAAATGGAAATGCATTGCTTCACAATGTGGTATTCTGTTATACACATGATCGAAATTGTTATACTTATTTTATCTAAGGGGATGTTGATTTAGGTCATGATATTTAAATAATAACATCTCATCCTATCTTACTCACTAAATTTGTTATATCATCACAATTAAGGATCATCTATAGGTGGTGAAAGGATAAATAAATTCAAATAACAATTTTATGAATTATACCTCTTCATCAGAAAACCTATTTCTGTTTATAAATAAATCATGATCATGATGGTTTTATAATAAAAATAATGAATCTAGGATTTGGTTAGGGTAGTATGGAATTTATTGGGCTTTGTAATTTCTATACAAAAGTGGTTTTTTTGTTAATAGAAGTGGTGAATGGATTCCCTTTAATAGTTGGCGTAGAGGACATAGTCGGAATATTTCAAAAAAAAATATTTTATACATTTTTTAAAAGTCCCACAAGTTTCATAAATGGGAAATTCTATAGAAAGACATTTTATATATACGGAATATGTCCATAAAAATCTTATGGGAAATTTTTTTATGTTATTTTCCCCCAAGTATTTTTAGTTTAACGTATGGTAATGTATATTACCCTTATCCACAAAAATTTACTTTTACCATTTTTACAATTAATTTTTAACAAAAAATAGTTGGAAAATTATCTATAATATTAATTAATCTAACTAACAATATAAAAGAAATTTTCTAGATTCAATTCATATTAGTGGAAATTATTTTCTTAAATTTAAAACCATGGGCATAATGAAAAAGTGGGTTTTTAATGTGAAAACATTCCTATGTATAAAAAAAGTAATATAAAAAGTAAATTTGAATTTGAATCCAAAGTCATATATTTTATTAAGAATAAAATAATTAATTTTTTTTAATTTTTTTTAAAAAATTATACTACATGTAATTTTTTAAGCTCATTGAATGAAAAGGTTGTTTTAAATAAAAATTTATATATTTTACTATTTAGTGATAAATTAATCATTTAAAACTATTACCAAGAATTCAAAAATATATAATTCTGAAATAATTATTATAAAAATAATGTCAAAATTTAAATTTTTATTTCAAAAGGTTTTCAAAACATTGACTTCATTATTTATTCACAAAATTAAATAAAAAAAATTTACGAGAGAAAATATTTTTTCAAAGATTATAGAGGCATTACTAAACATTAATTAATAATTAATAAATATATTTTCATGATCTAAAAAATTAATCATAATTTTAATAAATTTAATACAATTTATACCTGTACTTTTAAATTCAAGGACAAAAACATAATTTTTATATAAAAAATTAATGATATATCCAAGGTATTTAAAACACAGTGTTACATGTAACACCATCTCAATGAAATTAAATTTATTTAAATAAGTATTTGATAAAATAACATATGATAAATAATTCCAACCTTAAATTGTATTTTTTAATAAAATACCATCAGGTTGGTCCAAACAACTAAGGCATCCTCAATTTCAAATGTAGCATCATATTTCTATTACATTTTCCACAAAACATTCACTTGGTGAGTGTTCTTATTTCAAAGAAATTTCCCAATATAAAAAATAATCTGCACTAATATTTGTCACATAAGAAATATCATTCTTAAGTGGTACAGCTTCTATTTTTAGTACAAGTGATGAACAATGTATGCACTTCATCGAGAGAGATACATAGAACACATTGTGTACCTGAGAGAGTTTCAGTTTATGTGACAAGAGATGTGCTACATTCTTGAAAAAATCAATAATTTCCAATGGGGTGTTATATATGGGGCTTAGTTTTCCCTACCTTTAAATTCTTCTAACCTTATTTTGTGAATAAATTTGTTGAAATTCATTATCACTAACTTCAAATTATGTATTTCATTGATGACTATCAACATAACATTTCTTTCAACATTTTAACATATTTATGTGTTGTTGAATGGATCTAAAATTCTATGTTATTTATTTAACTAGATCTGGTCATAATATTTTTATTTCTACAACCTCATTTTAATATGCTGAAGTTTTGCACTTCTTTATATAGAGTTGTTCACAATGAGCCATCTGAATGTTCAATCAAAAGATAATTTTGTTTGAAAACTGAACATTCGGAAGGTGTTGATGCCAACCACATTATAAATCCCTATAAAAAGATTATAGAGTTTCATATAGGGTTTTAGTGGTTCTCTTTGTTTTAAAATATTTTTGCGGATGATCATATAATTTAATCTCAACTATGGATCATGATCTTGCTGAATACTATTCAAGAACATAAATATAATCCTCAGACCCCAATCAGATTCAATTGAATGTCTAACTCCTAGAAACTGTAACAAATTCCAAATGTATATTATGTAATGCTAATATAGAGGTAAATATTATCCTATATATATGAATTTTTCATAATTTCAAAAGAGTTTGACTATAACACATATATTATTATTCTCTTTAGATGTTTTAGGGATTCCATTGTCAAAATATATAGCAATGATTTCACATTTCCAATATAGTATGGGTAATGGTTGTGAAATCCCTTCCAATCTACCGTAACGTTATGAAATACCATGAACTAATATAATTACATTTTGATATTTATCTTCATTCTATCCCCCATAAATGCTCTTTCAGGTCACTATATATCTATCAACGTCAAGGATGAAGAGATAATGGAAAACTATGAGCATTATATGAATGATATATCTTAAAATATAGTATAAGTGAAACAAAAACATTGTTCCAAAAACATATGATTCCATCATGATCAAGGATGAACTCTGAATCATTTCTCCCCTTCTTTATCATCACCATATCATCATTATGCACCTCTTTTATCATCACATGGAATGATTGTTGAACAATTATTTGAGAAATATAATATTTATCCTCATCTCTTAATATTTCAATAACTATAATTTACAAATCTAGAAACATTGGATATTTTGTAATTTTAATCATAGAAAAACTAGTCTAATCTATTTGACATAAATAGTCAACCACCTTGATCAACTTCTAAGTGTGGTAATGTATTTTAAATTTTCAATCCATTCATAGAACTAATCACATTTTTTGGTCATATTCATGTCCATCTATGTTAATATATATATTGAACTTTTGTGATCATTATATATATATATATATATATATCACAGAATTATTTATAAAATATAATCCTTCTATATCATTATTACAAAAATACTACATCTATCTCTAAATCATTGGAGGTGTAATTCTTATAATAAACATTCAGTTGGAATTAAGAGAGCTCTTTAACCATTTCATTCAACATGAGAACACATCCCAAACCCATATTTGATGCATCAATATATATTAAAAACCCATATACACTATGGAGTAATGTAATGATAGGTTCGATGAATTATATTGTCTTATGATCATTGAACGTTTCATCACATTTATCATCCCTAATAAGCATGGATCCCAAAGGAGATGACAAAGTCACTGGATTAGATAGTCATGGGAAATAATCCTGAAACCATAAATTATATCAAAATAATCCATGTAAACTGTAGATCCTTATCAAATTGGTTGCCCTTTACCAACATTCAATAGCCTTTATTTCTTTTTCATCCCCCGATATACCCTGTCAATGGATTTTATGACCCAAAAATGAATCCTTCTATATCAAAATTCCACATTTAATAATTTTTTACAATAGATTAAACTTCCTGGTGGTATGTTGTACAATTATCATGTGATCTTAATCATCATCCTTGATCATTGAATAAATGATAATGTTATCTATTAAGACAAACATCTTCTAATCCAAAGTAAATCTATGAATACTATCTGCATTAAATCCATGAATATAGAAAAGGAATTAGAAAGACCAAATGGAATCAATTTATACACATTTTGTCCAAATAATTTATGAAATATTGTATTGGTTAAATCACCTTCATAACCCCTAAATTATGATATCATGAATAATGTTCAATATTGAAAAAGTATTATTCTCCCTGATGAATAACATGAAAATCAACACAATGTGTACATGATACTTATTGTTGATTGTGATCTTTTTCAAATCCAAACAACCAATGTAGAGTTGCATCAATCCATTTTTATTGAAAAAAATGTATTGTTATGCATAATTGTGACAAAATTAGATGATTGAATCCCTTATCAAGGTTCCACTAGATATTCTATATTAATTCCCACAACTCAATTATGATGGTTTTAAAATAGGTGTAAAACCATGTATGAGTTCCATTTAGAACTCGACATAATGATTTGATGGTAGAATAGAAATATCTTCTTGAAATAAATAATAAAATTGCAATTACTCCAATGTTATTGATTATATTTTATGAAATTATATTGGAAAATTCTGAGACCAAGCATTGAGATGGAATGAAATTCCATGGCCCAACGTTCTTGAAATGATTCCCTAAACTTATGATGTTTTTAATAACATAAGCATGTAAATGATAATTAAAATTGAAATAACTTTTAATCTTTTTTCTGTATCAGAAATATGATGTCACCATTGAACTATGAAATGTAGATTTACCCTATTTCCATCCTATACTGGAATGGCGCAGGTTATCTATAGAGAAATACATAAGGGATATAATTGTAAATAAAAAATTGAAATGAAATTATTTTATTTTAAAATCTCGACAACTCATAAAAGTTGCCTCATATTGTAAATATAATACCACCTTAGAGATCGTATGGGAGTTCATTCCTTAATAAAGTTATAACATCAGATAGCGTATACAGACTATGAAATATAGTTTTTGGATGTAGACATCAATTAAATATTTTAATAAAAATACATTATTCTTGATGAAATTATGCATTTTTTTTGAACACATGTTTGTCTGAGAATTCATGGGTATCACCAAAACCTGAGTATTCATTTAAGCCAAGGAGATAGATCTCTCTCAAAGAATGGAAGTAGATTTTGGATCGACGATCAATGAATAACTTCAGATTCAAAGGATCCTCACTCACGAAAATGACGTGAGGACGGTTATACATCAGAGATTGAACCATATCAAGGGTGGGAATTTTTTATTTTATTTTCCCCTATTTATTAATTATAAAATGAATGTGGACCAATTAATATTTTAAGGGCCGATAGATCAATCCTTGTTTTGAGAAGAGATTTAGCATTAGAGGGTTTTGATGGGAGAATGATCTTGTGGTTATTAGTTAGTATTTTACTGTTGTTAAAATGAAAATCAACTATGATCGAAACAAACATCGATAAAGGTCCGTTCCTCTTAGTTGATTTATTCTTCCCCAATTAATTTTTTAGTAATCATTATCATTCATAATTTGACCCAAAATTCGACAAGTTGTGATTGATCAATTGATGCAAACTCGATCCTTGGTGTATCAATATGATACTGTAGAAATGGGATCTGCATAGAATAATGGATGGGCGATGAAGATGTTGAAATTTGGATCCAAGAGGTTCTTCAGATATTTTTATTCGATTAGTTTTTTATATTTATGAATCTTAGCATTGATCCGAGCCTAGGGAAGTGGATAATATAACCCATGGTTCACAAGAATGCTTCTATTTCCAAAATTGGGGAATCAGAGGGGAACCCATGGAATACGGAAGGGACCAGTAGATCCCCAATGCCAAACACTAGAGGTGGAAACTTGTAGTGGCCATGTGTTGATGCGTCAGATGATGGGGTATCATCATCAATGGTTGGTGGGGTAAGAACGTGGCCTAGAGAGGCCGCATGAAATCCCATGACCAGAGCGGTGTTTTGTGCAGCGACTGGGGTCACGTTCAAGGGAGACTCGTACCTGGATAAGGACTATGTAGAGACAATGATGATATAATGTCAAGGGGTAGTTGGGACGTAGTTTCCAACTACTTTGAATGCAGCGGAACATCATAGAATAGGTGGAGTCACACAGTCCGACGGACCCTGTGTAATGAAACCAAATCGGTCCACGTCACATGCCGCAATAATTGAGTAAACCCACTCCAGTGGCCCCAAGAGCTACAGTCTAGTATTCCTAGTGGGTCATGGTATAGTATGATTAGTGGGACATGGTCTAGTAGGCCCAACAGAAATGGTTGGTTAAAGCTGGGTCAGCCTGAGTTGCGTCGACTGACGGGCCACGTCAAGTCCGGTGTGTCAGGTCGGACACAGTCTTGACTCGGATAGAGAATTTCACTAAAATTGCCACATCATTCAAACATATCATTATATCATTGACTCATATATTAAATTTGGACCCTTGATACGGGGTTTTCATTTTAATATGGTTTGTTGGGGTTTTAGTTGGATCAGATGTGGTTGAGAGTATACCTCTTGTTTTTTACTATAAGGGTTTGATGTAGGATCTTTTTCCCTTCATAAAGGATGACCTGTATTCTGATGTGAGTTGTCTCAGGCCGACTTCATCATTTTACTATACATAATGGTGAATGTGTCACAACGAGATGCTAGTTATGACCTCACTTCTCTTCATGGTACCTTAGATAGGTTTTGTGGAGAAGGGGTGAAAAATATATACCAGGGAACCTATCCCCTACCAAGGATGATGTTTCTAGTAGGTCTTGGTGTCCCCCAAAGTGATCCCTAGGCGTTTTCCCCCTATATGTGTATCAAGATCAATTTATTTCTACTCTAATTTACTAGACCTGACGGGTTCACTTTGGGATGTTTTTAGGGGTTGATGTGCGGTTGTGACTTGGTGACTATGTGACATGGGGGATACATGAATTAATGAAACTCTGTGTGTTAGCTATGCTCTGTGTGTTAACAAAACTGCATGTGTTATCAAAACACCATGTCTTTATGATATTGGATGTTTTAGGGAGACTACATTAGTTTTCCAATACCTAGTGTACTATTGGGTAATTTGGGTAGAGTTGTTTTATGTGCTTATATCTGATAGATTGAGTAGTGATATCTCCTGGGAAGATCATTCCAAAAGGGGAAGTACATTACATGAAGTGTACGAGACATTGAGTCCTAGAATACATATTGAGTATACTAGGATGTTCTTTATATATGTGTTGTAGAAATATAAATATTACCTTATGATAATATCTTCATAGTGGTGCTTTACCTTTGTGGTACTGCTGCATGGTAGCTTCTTCATGGTGTTCCTTTTTTGGTATTCATTTTTGTTTTAGGGGTATTCTAATTAGTATTATTTTAATCAACCTTACAATGTGTTTTCCTTAATGTGTCATGTCTAGTACAGACATTCAACCTTGTAACAGAGTTCCAGGAGGACCATGAATAGACGATTCTTGGTGAGTTTGAATGAACAAGGGTGTGCACTTGCGACTATAGACAACAATCCTAGTACCATTGTTTACTGGTTGGAATTTTTGGTTTTCTGAATCTTTTTGGTGGGCCTGTATTCTAAACCAGTTTTACTTTACTTTACTTCACTTCACATCCCTATCATACTCTGTGGTTTTTATGTTACTGTGTGAATTCTTTTTCTAATTAGTGTTTTTACATTTTTGGATTTTTTTTCTTAGAGAAGTGTGCATGTGTACAAGTAAATATAAAATTGCCACAATTTTTGGTATATTCCTACTTGAAACTAATCACTATCCCCTGCCCTATCAGAGGTTTGATTGGGGTAGTCACAACATTTACCCCTTTGGGACATGTCATGAATGATTTGTATCAGTGGTAGGTTAGTTTTGTTTATGTAATGGGGGTCATTGAGGACGGTTTGTGGAAAGAGTGTTGAGTGTTTTGAGTTCTTCTTTTAGGACATGGGATCCAGTGTTGGTATGGTTGTTGATGTATCCATACACTAGTACTATGGACAACTTCATTTTGACTCAGTAAATAAAAATAGTAGTTATCAAGAAATAAAATGTTTCATGAATCATATATGAATGGGTTGTTTTTTCCATGACCTTATTGTGTCATATCAGTAGGTATAATCCTTTGATAGTGATATATATTTCTTTATGACATGATACATTCACGGATCTATCATGTGAGGTTTCCCAATTTGGAATAAGAGTTTTACATGATGATTGTAGATACCTCCCTAAGAGGTGCCTGTCATATATTAGGTTTTCATCATGATGGTCAAAAAGTGGAGCTTTATATGGTTGATCATTTCGTAGGCCCACCTCTAGTGGTTCATGTGGAAGAATATTTAATAACAAAATTAGGCATGGATATTTTGGCCCTGGATGATGATATGTATTGTAAGGGAATATATCATAGGATTCTAACATAGTATTCTCCAAGGATGCAGGGTTAGTAGGACCTACTGATAGTAGGTGCATGATGTAAGCTGTAGAAAAAGAGGTTCCATCATATGTTCTATCCGAGTGTTATTTCCAGGAGGAAGTGGCTTTTATATTGATGTCATGGGAAGGTACATTCCTCGTGAGATTGTACCATTGTTCATGATACATTCAGAGAGGTGATTGATGAACCTCCAAGTAAGAGGTGGCTATAGGGTCATATAGATCCATCGGGCGACATCCATGGAAAAAGTGTTGGGGAAGCAGTAGGATGTTTCCATCATTTTGGCATGTTACCACAACCTCCCCCAGATGATCATACCAGAATTAGGGAGATGGAGGACAAGGGAGGAGATTGTGGCATCCAGTCAGGGATTCTAACCCAAGGATTCCATGAATGATTAGTTGTATAATTAGTGTCTTTCTACATTATTTACAGTAGATAGACACATGTGTTAGTTATTTACATTCCTTTAACTTTTCATTTTTGATACGTAGAGATTCTGGTTAAATAATTGACTTGGTACGTACTCTTTGAGACTACTACTAGAGGAGACCCAAACATCACAAAAAATTGTAGATAGTGTGACCTGACTTGTAAAGATGAGAGTTTCTATTGGGATATATAGTTAGTAGTGTCGAAAGGTTACGATGTCATTCTCAGTATGGATTATTATCTGTAGTTCACAAGAAGAAGAATTGTTTTAGTAAATGGGTGTGGTTCATCCATGATAATGGAACTAGATTTCTTTTTAATAATTAAAATGGAAATCCTTGTAGCATATGATGGACTCATGTATTAGAGGGTGTAGCATATTACTCTTTTCTTGAATATCATGACCCTCATTTTAGTGGATGTTTTGAGTCCTCATTTTCCTATAATGGTTGCAGAGTATTAATAAGTTTTCATTAATGGTCTTCCAAATTTACCTCTCCATGGATTTTTATACTTCTTCATTTATCTATACTCTAGGGTGACATTGATATCAACAACAACATATCTAATTGCTCCCACAATTCATTGTGAGATGCGAGTGTAGTAGTAGGACATACAGGGGAAGGGCATCGTGAGACCTAGTGTTTCACCTTGTGAATCCCTAGGTGGGTTTAATTGATCTCAGACATGTCATATTAGATAATGCAGTTTCAATGTATCCAGTAATGGTTCATGCTTCCTTTGATGAGCTCTCCCATTCTAAGGTCTCTAGAGGAGGGTTTCGAGTTCGTTGTGTTTTGTGAGGAATTAAGAATCCGGCATGGTTGTGTCATGATTTAGATTAATTAAATGATTGACTATGGTTCATGCCAGTTAAAATCACACAAGCTCAACATCATTATCCATGATCTAGAGTTATCAGCATTATTATTGTGGATCTACTTGATGGGTGAGCTATTTATCATCTACATCGACCATATGATTCTCTTGTATATCTTATCATAGAACGAATGAATATTTAGATAGATAATATGGATGTAGTTCCTCCAGAACTATGAATTGGTTATTTTCTATACTCCTAGGCCAGGGAACATGGTAGAAGAGACTCTCAGTAATATATCTATCTTTATTTTTTAGAACAAGGCATTGTAGCAGTTTTCCAAGTTGCAAATATCCTTTACTTAGGGGCTTATATAATAATATATTAAGTAAATGGTTGTCACTCCTCCACTATTATGGTGAGTTATGGAGGTAGAACTTCCATATACTTTTGAAAAAAACTACAAGGTTTAATTTCCATTCGCTATGACTCAGATGAATATTCTAATGGTGGATTCCACATTCTTTTCTTCTGAGGACGCATGATGAAATGAGTGTTTTTGTGAGATGAGGTTATAAAGAAGATTCATGCATCCCCTTTTAGTGGTACATTCATGTGTGTAAATGATATACCAAGACCTTTTATATATTTTTGGTGGCTAGGGATGAATAAACAAGTTTTAGACATCGTTTCTAGATTCATTTCTTCTCAAAAAATGAAGGATGAGAGTCACGTTCCATCGGGGTTGACACAAGTCCTTGAGGATTTCGAATTGAAATGTGGTGGAATAAAAATGGAATTTATTAAGGGTTTACCACATACATCTATGGGACATGATACAATTAGGGTGGCAGTTAACCGACTCACCAAGTCATCCCACTTCTTACCATTCCAGGAGTAGTATTCATAAGAGATATTGATATGCCTCTACATGCATGATTTATTTATTCTTTGTGGAGTTCCATAAATTATTTGATTAGATGGTTATCATCACTTAAAATCCTTGTTTTGGAAGGGATTTATGGAGGCATGTGGGACTCAGTTACATTTCAGCATGATATTTAATCCCCCAACATATGGCCAGACAGAGAGAACCATTCACAAATAGAATGACATGCTTTGGGTTGCCTATTATGTTTTGGCTACATTTGGGAGGATCATCTATCTCTAGTGGAGATTTTATACAACAACATATACCCTTCCATCATTAGTGTGGCACTATTAAAGGCTCTATAAGTTCGACCCTATAGGTCACCACCTTGTCAGACTAACCAAGGAGAGTCAGATCTTATGGGTCTGGAGTAGGTTTAGGAGACTATAGAGAAGGTTCATGTCATCCAATAGAGGACATAGACTACATAGATCCATTAGAAATTTTTACCGATAAATAATAGTGGCCTTTGGAGTTCGATGATGGAGACCTTGTGATTCTTTAGTCTCTCCTCGATATGGGATACCAATGTTTTGATGAGATGAAAAACTATCTATGAGAATCATTAACCCATTACTGATATTGTGTAGAGTTTTCCAGGTGGCATACTTCTTGGTTCTACACCATATTTTGATGGGTATATTACATCTTCCACACATTTCAGATGGGGGGATAATTGCATGATTCAACACACATCATTGACTGGAGACATTTTCAATGAACCTGGCGGAGGTAAAGTACGGACAGAAGGGGATCCTTCATGGGTGGTTGATTGTTATAATGCATGTTCAATGGAAACAAGGGAATCTCCAGGAGATCACTTGGGAGTGGGAGTCTCATATTCATGATCAGTACCATCATTTTTTTGAGTATCCATTTATTTGTATTTTGGGAACATAAATCCCTAATGCGGGGAGAATATAATTACTTGTATTTTCCTGATTATATTTTTAGAAATTATTTGGTAAAATTTTGACACGAGGCTCTGAGACGGCGTGCAATTACAAGGCTCGGTGTGCCCAAAACAACTCAATGGAAAATGTTATGTTTTTAATATCACGCCCTCATATGTTTAAAAAAATGAAATAACATTTAAGGGGTTTCTTGAATTAGAAATATGATGGCACCATTGAACTCGAAATAGTGGACTTACCCTAGGCGTGACCTAACCTTGGTTGGTGTGCATCATATGTAAAAAAATCCATGTGAGGAATAACCGTAAATAAAATAATTAAAATATATTTTATTTATTTTAAAATATATGTAACACATAAACGGTAACATGTAATTGATGTCTGTGTCCATCGTTGAGTTCATAATGGGGTGCTTTGGTTAGGTAAGGCATAACATCGGTCGGCATGGCCCCACTATGAACGTTCATTTTTGGACATAAACATCATTAAAATATTTTAATAAAAATAATTTATAGTTGATTCAATGCTGAATTATCATTTAATACAATTTTTTTATAGAATTTTGGGTTATGACCATAACCTTAGAATTCTTATGATGTGAGGTTATAGAGCACTCTCAAGGAATGACAACGAATCATGGATCAAAAATCAACTAAGAACCTCAAATCCGAAGGATCTTCACACCTGACAAAGACATGATAACTATTCTTCATCAGCAATCATACTAAATCGAGGTAGGGAATTTTTTATTTGATTTATTTTCCATTTTAATGAATTCCATGATAAATGTAGTCAAATAATCATACAAATTGGCATGTGTGATGATCGTTGTTTCTAGATGGGACTAGCCAATGTGATGTTTCATTGGATAATTATCGTCTAATTAATTGTTGGTTTTCAATTTTAATTTCAATGGAAACGAGACACGATCAACATGAGAATCACTCATGGTCCATTACTCCTGTATTATTTATTATTTCTTACAACCCCCCATTAATTGTTCATCATGGAAATTATGTATTTTTCCCATGACTCAACATGATTAAATCAATTTATTGTTGAACATTAGAACCTTGGTTTAATGATTTGATTTAGTTGATATTGGATCGACACAACATGATAGAGAGGTGATGTGGAATGATATGGAAGAAACGGAGTGGTTTGAAAGATATTGTCGTCTACGTGGTTTTTATTCAGGATGAATCATAATGTTGATCTATGAATAGGGTGATGAAGAATGTGACCCAAGGATCATCGTCCTACGTCTATTTTGAAAAACAAAACACTGAAGGCAAACCAGTGGTGGAACATGGAAGAGGCCACATGCAGATGCATCAGGCGATGGCAGGCCGCTGCTGGAGGAGGAATGTTGCTGAATTGATGCTGTGAGTGGTGACTGGGGACATGTTGAAGGGATACGAGTATGCATCTAGGGTCCATGTAGAGATTGTGATAGCAGCAAGCCATGGAGGAGCTGTGATGTGGTGGATGCCCGAGTTGAATGTTGTGGTGGGAATGCCTTTTTTTCGTCGGAATGTCTTGTTTGTGGTTAGAATGCCTTTTTTCCTTGGCCATTAAGCAATGTTGGGCAATGACACAACAATGTGGATGGAATTGTTACGCTGTGGGACTGCTTCTAGGAAGTGGTTGGGAAGCATGGCTGATTGACTATGTTGTGTCATGAATTCATGATTATAGGTCTCCTGGGTGTGGGGTTGCTGTGAATGGGGGCTATCGGTTTTGGTTTTGAGGGAATTTTTGAGTGGGATAACATTGAGGAATGATCATTGGTTGTGGTTGAATAGGTGTATAGGAAAGGGGGTGTTCAGTTAAACATTAGGTTGGCTATTCCTTATTGTTTTTATGAATACGAGTTAAAATGGAAATAATTTACCTTAGCCCCTATTTCCTTTTTCAATGTTGGTATAATCTAGGAACCATGTAGGTTGGTTGTTGTGTGTTTATTTAATTAGGCTCTTCACATTCTCATAATGGTTATAGATGATGTGATTGGTAGTTTCTTCAGGAACTACTGTAATAAATTAATGAAACCCACTTAATTAAATAATGGAATTTGGTTAAATGAAAAAATGGTAGAGTTTAAGCTTTGGTTGTAGATTTTTGTGTGGTTATGCATATAGGTGTCGTAGAAATAGTCTTTTCTTGTAGGATGGTTGTTTATTTTAGGACCTATTGGAGAGGATGAGTGTTTTATTACCCATATATATAATTTATGGTTCCTTATGTTTTCTATAAGCACCCACACGTTTTTAGATCCATCTGCAAAACACCCCCATTTTATGGTGGATGGTGTCTTTCCCAATGTCCCGGTGGGTGGATGGATGTCTAGTTACTGACTTTCTTCCTAGCACCCTCTTCTGAATCTAACTGGTCATGTTTATCTGGTTAGGATTTAATGTATTTAGGTTAACTATATCCAACGATTATTAAATAAGGCTGAGGTGTGGTTGAGTGTCATAGGTGTGTACAGTCCAAGGTTGTTTTCCCATGTGTCTGTTGAGATTACACCCAATATTCTTTGGGAGAGAGGCATGGTTGTTATGGACCATATGTCTATGGGTGGAATGTGTGGAGCGGTTGTTTTCCCAGTGTTAGTGGGCAGGATTTCTGTGTGGTTTGAGGCCCATGTGTTTCTGGGTAGGTTATGGAAGTGGTAATATGTTTTAGAAGAGAGGTAGTGTTAGGGAGTTGGCTGTTAGGATTGGGTGGTAAACCAGTTGGATAGTGGTGTTGGGTAACCAAATGTCGATTTCCTCACACTACTACATTACCTGACATTCATTATTTGGTGATTGTGCCTTGGTTAGGTTGCAATGGTTTGTACTCCTTGGTAGGCTTTTGGAGGATTTACTATTCTCTCAGAGTGATGTTTGAATGTTACCCCACTTGTAGAAAAGTGGTTTTAGTTTTCTTACTAGGTACACATTTATACTCACCCTATGTTTTTAGAACTATTTTTAGGTTTCTTGGAGGGATATGAGGGCTGTGGTAGACTTTTCAAGCTTGGCCATTGAGATTGTATTTGTGCTGATACTTAATCTACTTGATTTGGTACTTTGTTTGTTGATTTGGATTTACTTTTCTCAGATTTTATGTTTAAATCATTTATGGGTTCAATTTCGGTTTCTATTATATAAATGTTTTGTGTAGTTTGGGATTTTTACCCCCTTATCTCCCAAACTTGTTTTCATTAAAAATTGTAATGCCTTCAATTTTGAGTGATATTCTATACCCTTGGTCCTTGTCTACACCATGGGGCGTATTGAAGGCCGGACTTGTGGGCCATTATCTCTCCTTCGTCTTGAATAAGGAAGGGTGTGGCACTTTTTTTCCCCTTCCCTCATATAGATGAAGGTGGGTCGTGACATGTCTACCATTCAAAAAAATTATTCTTATCCATGTTAATGGTGCTCGTGGTGTAAATAAGTCAATGATAAATTAGATTAGGTGTATATTGGGATTTTGTACCCACAAAACACATTGTTTAGTATAGTGACATTCATATTTATCATCTTCCATATCATTTAAAAATTATAAAATTTTCCAGGGGATGATAAAAACACCACGTATTTAACCATATTTACAGTATTATTCATATTAGATTGAATTTAGGGAGCTTAATATCCATGTTTTGAAGGACGAAGTTATTTTATTATTTGATTGAGGCAATTTTGAAGGTTCATTTTTCCACAAAATTCATATATACATACATCTATTTTATTACCACCATGTATGTTATCATTTATTAAAATTATATGAATATCGATAATTTATTTCTTGTCTCCGTATCCCAATCACTACTCAATAAATTCAAATTATTTTTTTGGAGAACACTGAATTATTTATTAATATCATATATGTAATTAAATGTAAAATTATTTCCCTAGAAAGTATTTTACCATCTGAAGAATATCTCATATTTTCTAACATGTATAATAAAACCCATATTCAGATTATTTATGTAAATCCAATATAATAGAAATATATATTTCTAATAATATTTAAATCCACTCATATGATGGATATATATACATCATTGTTTTATAGATATTTTTATTTAAAATGTAACAATTTTTTGAACTAAATTATTTTTATATGTACCTAATAGTTTCATTTAAAAGATAAATTCTATGAATATATATTTTTAATTTTTAAAAATGAAAATTTTTAGGTTCACTAATCCAAATTTATATTATTTGTAAAATTTTTTATTTTTTATTTAATGGTCGATTTTTAGAGAGAATAGTGAAAAAATAGCATTTTAATTAAAAATGTCATATAATTTCAATTATATAAATAGTCCAGTTATATTTTATACTGGTTATAAAGTGAAATTATAATAATAATAAAATATGTATTTTCCCATTAATCAAAATTATGATTGGTTCTATTACAAAAAATAATTATACAAAAAAATATATTTTTAAAAACTATTCATCACAATTTTCTTATATATATATATATTGAAATTAATAGTAAATAAATTTTTAAAATTTATATAGTAAATTTTATTTCATATTTGGAAAGTTGAGGTTCCAATTTGGTTATAACTGAAATTTAATTTTTTGTCAGTATTTATAGTAACATTGGTATAACTCAATGTCTATGATGTTTGATAAAATAGTTGATGTGGGGAATAAAACTAAGATGTAGGGACTAAAATATCATAAACACTTTTTTTTGACTAAATGAGTCTATATTGACTCAAAATCATTTTATTTCTTTAAATATTTTAATATGGTTCATCATTCATTCGTGAAATACATATAAAATATTTAAATTCTTAAAGTATTAATATGTGTGATGCCCTTTAAATTATAAAGGTATCAAACACTAATCACTTATTCATAAACATGGAACCACTGAGGTTGAAAAATCCTCACCCGAACAACTTCCAATAATACCATTCCATGTATTAGTTTTAAAATTCCCTCAAAATTACCATTATATAAAGGCTAAAGGTGTAATCTAATAGTGGTTTTACAAAGAATAATTGTAACTCTAAATTTTTTGTTCTAGTTTTATTTCATATTCTTGAAAAATAATATATTATTTAATAATAATTAAATAATAATAAAAGTATATTCATTACACTATAATTTTATTATAATGATATTACATCTATTTATCTTCCCATTTTTCATCATGTTTGAAAAGAAAACATAATTCACACGTACCTTTGGACAATATCCTCAATGAAGTGATGTGGTTTATTTTTTCATCACCAAATAATATAGCACGATTAAATGATCGATTCAGTATTATATATATATATGATATATATATATATATATATATATATTATATAATTATTATTTATATATAATATAATTCGTACCTTTTTCCTTCCATCTGTTGTAAAATGAGCATTTCGTTTTGCATATATGTGGACTACCACTCCACGAAGTGATTTCATTCATTTTTAATTTTTACATTAGAAGGATTTAATAATTAATTTTTCTAATGAATAAATATAGCATTAAAAATATTTGAATTATTTTTTTAAAGTAAAATATTATCTATATTATTCCCTTTCCACTATTTAAAAAAATTTAAAATGTTTTTCATACGATCATACAGACTACTATATCAATAAAACTACATGATTCAATATTCATTAATCTCATATGTGTGTGTATTAAAATGGTATATATTGAATAAATATTATACTTATAATTTGTTTCTAATAATAATGGAACCATAAATCCTTTGACCTCTATAAATGGAACAATGTTGTTTTGAGGTTATAAACAAAATCACCAAAAAATACCCAAAGTGAATTTATCTATTTTACTAACTATTTAAAACATTGTAATAATTAATATGAAATTATAAATTATAATGAAATTAACATGATGATATTAATTTATCAATCATAATGCACATAATTTTTTTTCATGAGGGTAAATAACTAACAAAATTTAATGGGACTCGATGTAAGGGGTTTTCATTTAAATAATTGTATCAAATATTCTATACTCATTATCATCCACATATATTCTATTAAAATAGAAAAACAGTGTTATTATTTATTAATATAAGGTTTATAAATTTTATTTTTCTCTATATTTTTATTCTATATATAGATTTATAAAAATAATTATTTCAACATTTTTCATCTATTCAATTCTTGACATTTTTACTATTGTTCAAAAAAATAAATGTATACGAATTGATCATCATTCAATATATTTTAGACATTATTCACTATCATGCATAATGTAATGTATAACATGGTTATTAAAATTATAACATGTTCCCATTACATTGGATTATTTTTTATTTTTTATAGTTTTTAATGAAATTATATTTTTATCTTTATAATTTTTCAAAAATAGAAAGTGTTGTTCTTAGAGGTTCAAATGATGGTTTGTAATAAACAAATTCAATGAATAAGAAAATTAATTAGGATTAGGTAGTTCTGCCTTATAGATAATGAATGGTAGGCCTGATATAGTACATGATGATAGATGATCTCAATATAGCTCTTTATTGAATTGTCTATTGACATATACTTCAAGGGAACAAATTATGGAGATAATCATTTTGGTTACCTATATAGAATTATTTTGGCTTTAATTATGCTTAAATGGGTACACATTAGTGAACTTGTGATATGATTTGGATTCATAAATATAAAAATAAAAAGTTTTAAAAAATTATTTCTTTGTAATAAAATAATGTTCATGATATAAAAAATGTATATGAACATCTAAAGGTTAATGGTTTTTCATTAGTTCCCTTCCTCTCAACATTAATTTATTGTCATCATACACATTATAATGGTTTATGAAATTTTTTTTATTTGAGAAATGATTGATTTACACATGTCAAATTGTTTTTTTGGTGTTCAATGTGTCAATGTGAGAAATATATATATCTTATTCAATTTTCATGTTTTCTACTAGTCTAACATGATTTATTTATTTTTAAATCAACTATAATGCATTGTTTTCATAATAACCTGTTTTAAATTATATTTCACCGGATGTAAGTACGATATGAACACATACATGAGTTATTATTTCTACTATGGTGACTCATTCTAAATTAATTATATGGCTCTAGAATTAAAATGTTTTTTAATAATAAAGGCATATTTCTGTAAAAAAAAATTATTTAATATTTAAGAAGGATTCCACTTCATAATGTAATGTTATCCCAAATTATATAAAACAAAAAACCTAAAACTGCTATAATGTGAAATCTATGTTATTATTCATGAATTTTTGTGCACATTATGTGAGGGGGTTATAATTAGAATCAAATAAAATAAGTGAAACCAATACTTGAAAATTATGACATATAAATGATGGGTGAAGATTCAATATCTTCCCTTAGGTGTATGTAAAATGGTCTTCAACTAGGAATGGTGGTAGAAGTCCCTACTACTAGGTTTTCCCTCCCATTGAGTACTTTTACTGGTACCATCTATATACTACAATGTAAGGTACCATTAATTAATAGTTAGTATCATAGCGTATGACTAGATACCACTAGATGTTAGTATATTGAAAAAGAGACACTTATGAGGTTAAAATTTATATTTTTATTATCATGGAATATATTTTTTGAACATAAATATTTCTAAAACTAATTAATATTCATTTATAATGGTTTTCTAAATAGGAAATGTGGAATAAGATGTAGGAAGAAACTAAGGAAATAATAACCTTCTAAATCTGGATCCTATAATGATTGGAAGATAACTTTTTTTAAAGTGTTAAATCTATTATAATTGTAATTTAATTATGCAGCCATAAAACATAACTCTATATTTTTAAATAGTGGAAGTTGTATATAGTGAATCACTTTATGTAACAGAACCCTATTTCATCAAGTGGATATTTAATCATAGTAAAAGTTGAAGGAATGATAAATTTATTAGAAAATACATTTTATGGTTTAAAAAGTTTAGAACATAAAATAATTAATTTTTTTATTTTTAGATTTTTATAATAAAATTTTAAATGTTGGTATCAGATTATGAATAAAATATAAAATGATGACAGTTACTTTATTGAGTGAATGGTTTTTAAAAGAATTTATTGTGATACTCGTTATCCTTAATTTCATTAGCATAGAATGGAAATGATATTTATAGATCTGTAGAGAATATAAAATACATAGTGGCCAATTTTTTAGTGAATCGAATCATGATAACGAGACATGTCACTGGAGGTAGTGTGCCACATGGAATAAGGTGAATTCATGACCATAACGGTCCAGTGATAAGAACAATGGAATCATAATTGAAATCATGGGAATGAATTTTACCATTTAATACTAGGATCAGCAAAGGTTTCAATGGAATCCTATAATGAGGTCTCCAAAAATTGGATTTCCATTCCAAAATAAATATGACCAAATGAAAACGAAGTCATCAAAAACAATGAATAGTAAAACAATAATAGAAGGATTTTATAAACTATTCTCACACATATAGCCATATTTATATATCTTTACTCATTTTCAAAGTAATAAAATATTAACCCAACCTAAAGGATATCAGTGAAAAGTATATTTTACACACCATACAACCTGAAACTAGAATACTAAATCAATAGACATGAATAAAGATATATTTTTGACTCCCATGTCACCACTATAATTTAAACAACACCAATAACACAATGATGATTTTTGAAAACCCATCATGAAATTCATAATAAAAAACATTCATAAAAATTTAAGTCTGCATACTGAATAAAATAAGTATTCTCATTTTTCGTGAAAGACCCATAGGATTCCACAATTATTCCTTTAAATTTTAATGTTCAAATAAACCATGAGTTATGGTATATTATTAAGTCATATAAATAAGTGTTTTCTTTTCAACATATAACATTAAAATAAAAAAAAAGTCTTCTATATACAATGTTAGAAAGATTAAATTTGTAAAACATGCCACAAAGACAACTTACCAAAGAATTGTTATTTCAAAAACTAACCACATAGATATTTAATGCAACGCCACATTAATATAAAATGAAAATGTTAACCATTTTCATAACATTAAATAATCTACCACTGTAATAAAGCCAACAAATTATTTAAAATAATTTTTCAATCTAGTATTTTTGAGGGATTCAATTCCAAATCAAAACACACTCTTCCATTTTTAAAACATTTACAAACACACCCCCAAACATTGTTATGGTAAAATAACTATATTGTAAAATAAAAATCTCTGATAATTAATTATCAAATGGAAGTAATAAAATAAATAATGTCTCAACCAGTGATACTTAATCATTAAAAATAAAAGTAGTAATATAAAAATAAGAAAATAATATGAATAATTTAAAAAATAAGCACAATATAATGTAAAAACAATGAGAATAGACCCTATGAACTGAAGGAATACATTTCTTAATGTGAAATGATAGAACTAACTATCATCGTTTTAATAGTCGCACAACATGCCACCTAATTCAATATCACAAATCCTCAAAAATTAAAAATCCTTTATGTTGGTGTTATATACTACTAGGGGTTACTTGAAATGTAATCACACTTAAATGTTAAGGTAACACTGCCAAACATCTCACTTTGTAACCTAGTATTCTCATGTCATGATTAAAATGTGGTGACTGCCATCTAGATAACATATTTATGTGACTAGAACACAACCTGGTTCATGTGATGTATTAGTCCAATGAAAAATTGACCAATAACACACCCCATTAAATATTTTTCCCAACTCCCAACATATATTAATGAGTCATAATTCTTATAATAATACACAAGCTCCAAAACATAAATGATGGGAAATAACATGTTCATATAGGTTCTAACCAATAGCCATGTAATGAGAATCAAATGGATTTTCAACCAAGCCATCTCTTTATATATAAATATACAAATATTTTGAAATCACATTTTAAAATCATTTGGTAATGAAATAAAACCCAACTATGATTTTACAAACCCCAAAGCACACCATAAAACCTATATTTGTAAATCCTTTTTTCAAAATAACTATTTTTAAAATAATAAATATTTGAAATTCACAATTCAATATAAGGTATTAAAAATATGAATAAAATTAAAGGCTATATAAAGTATAGAAAAATTATAATCAAACCACCTTTTAAGAACATATAAGTCCCCTTTTTAAAGTAACATCCCCTTTTACCCTTAATGGAAAACTATTCGTAAAAATTATAAAATAGTTTTAAAATATGGGAACATATTCAAATAATGAAACATGTTTTTTTATAAATAACAGTTCATGTAATTAATCAAAAAATATTATAAAAACCATGGAATTATTCTTTTTATCATGAAATACCATTTATTTTATTTTATCAACCACCTAGAATGAATAAAACACAGTT
Organism: Viscum album; assembly: GCA_963277665.1. Classification (NCBI taxonomy): domain Eukaryota; kingdom Viridiplantae; phylum Streptophyta; class Magnoliopsida; order Santalales; family Viscaceae; genus Viscum; species Viscum album. The sequence continues at coordinate 1,573,634,378 of OY728126.1, forward strand.
TAGAATCAATGTTCCTATAAACCATGAAATTCCCTAAATGTTTCCAATGGATAATTTATGGAATATTGATATATGTTTCCAAAAAAATTTAATATCATATTTATCATTAAGTAGGTTTAGATGAAAATTTATAACAATATGAAATAAATAACTCTTTGACACATTGTAATATATAGGAAACACCTACCTCAACCTATAGAATCATGTCACCTTTGATAGAGACCACTAAATGAGCCCTTAATATATCAATCTTAAAATTTAGATTGAAAACTCCTAAATTTTATAACAATGAAAAAATTAAATATTATCCCACATATCCAATAGGGACAGAGTTAAATTATAGAGAAAGAGAGAAAACAAGAGGAGAAGATATGAGAAGATTTAAGACAATTATTTTATAGAGAAATCCTGAAAAATAAATAATATTTATTTTTAAATATTCCCAAAAAATTATCTCAAGATATAATATGAATATGAATTAACAACCTATGACATAATTAATATTCCCCAATAAATTTATGATGCTTGGTGGGTATCAAAATAAACATTTAAGAAGTCTCGTGTAGAACCAAATGAAGCTGAAACATCAATGAAAAAAATATAAGAAAACTATTCAATCGTTAAAAATAAAATGTTAATAAAAATAGATAACCTAAAAAATGAGTAATATATTAATAAAATACACCATGTGACCATTCATTACCACCAATGAAATCTAATATAATAGTGATAGTAATCAAGGGAAGTAAGTGAAATATATGAAACCTTTCCCTTTAAGGGCATCCTTCAAAAAAACATTTAACAATTACCATAGGAAAATGTACAATGTTAGCATAATGAACAATATTATTTCACCATTGAATCAATATAAAGTGAATAAAATAATGAAATTATCTTTTTACATTAAAAAGTCCACTTAATAATGTAATTCTATAAGAGAAAAACGTTTTTTTCTAAAACAAGATTTTGTATTAATACAAGAATTTGATATCCATAAAAACTAGTAATATTTTATGTAAATGGAAGAATGAAACTAAGCCTAAAAAATTTATCCATTGATACACCATAAGATAAACAAGTGAAAAAAACATTGATATTTAACATCATCATTAAAAAAATCATAAAAGAAAAATTCGGATATTTAGGACATATCCCATGAGAATAATTACTGTAAATAAAAAAATATGCTAGTATATGAATTATGTGAACCCAACTGATATCGAGTTCTTACAAAATCAATTGATATAAAAAATTTCTTTTTGAATTACAAACACTAAATTTTAAAGTCCATTTTAAAACTCAACCAAGGTTCCCAAAGTTGTATTAATGTCAACACTATTTTGTAACAATGATAATGATTCATAAAATTATTTTCATATGTGAAGCCTTACCACAATCATTTTTGAAAATAAATTTTTGAACCAAAAACACTATTATTGAATTTCATGGAATCCCATAGTGAGCGAAAACCCATTTTAAATGTAAAACCTTTCTAATTTTTTTAACAATTTTAACTAACACAATTTGATTTCAATTAAATCTATTTCATTAAAAAAACTAATGGATGATACAAGATCATTAATTAATTACATGAGTTAGTACCATTTTATGGGGATACCTACCACATGAATGAATATAACCCACAAATAATTGATCTCTTAAAGGATTATATTGATCTATATCATAAAGGGGATTCAAGTCATCCAAAAATAACTCTTGGACACCGATGTTCTGATAGATAATTTTGGAAGAGTATGTCATTTGGAGGGTTCTTAGGGTATTTATAATAATTCTACAAAATAAGAGATCATGGAATAACCCAAAAAACAATGACATAGCCTAGAAAAACCTTGTCACATCCTCCCAAACCATGGCATATAAATAGGAATACATAGAGAATATATAATTAAATAAAAGTGGAATTTTTGTACCCTGTCTAGTAAAAACTATATCCAATATACAAAATATTGATCATATAATTCAAGAGAGATGACTGACATATCTAAGACCAGAAAACCTCAAATCCACATTTAGAAAAAAAATTATATCTTTTGTATATCTTCATGTCATATGGGTACCAAATTTGGATGAATAAAAAAATAAGTTCATGCATCAGTCATTACTGATGCCCCCTCCTCTAAGATATGGTGTTCATATAAAATAAATTCTTATAAAGCATACTATTATCTGTAATGTAGCTATTTCAAGTATGGAACTAACTCCAAAATTATTCTTCAAGGAACCCTATGTTGAATCATGATTATCCATTAATGAATAATCATCTCTATGCCACAAAATTCACATCCAGGTCATTATCCAAAAACACTTGAAGGACATTAATTTTTTTTCACAATAGAAATTATTTTCCACATAATGTGTTTGTGATTATGGAATCAGATATTGAAAAGAATTATTTTACCTGGATAATAATTTTCACACACAAATCTTGTGTCTATCTATTCTACTCACCTGTATTATATCATATAGGAAAATCATATTACTGTTTAGATCCATATCATAGTGATACATAATCTAAATGGCTATTCAACCACTGGGGTTTCATCCTTAAGAACAACATCATCTCATTTAATTACATGGGAAGGTTCTAGTTGTTACATCCTTATCATGGAATGATGAAATACATAATTTATTTACATATTATGAGATTCAAATTACCATTAATACAACACCATTTAATTTTTTATGTTAATCTAAAAGGTCCTAGGAAACCATGGAGCTAAATTATGATGTATACCCAACTGATAGTGTCCTAACATAGGTGAAACACAATGAAATACTGAATCACCATCTGTAAAATCTTGTGTGTATTAATTATAATCCATATATGCTTTTTGATGACTCTATGTTAGGTCCAATCACTTTTTCATCAAATGAACCATTTAATTCATCTCCTTAATAATTATTGGCCCAACCAAGAACCGCTCACCAAACACTAGACATATCATGGGATCTCTACATGTAAAACCATATAATTCATATATAGATGATATATTAATCGAATAAAAATAATTGTTATTATTAGAATATATGATAATAGAAGGATGATTTATCATGGAAACACCATAATAAAGCACATATTAAATGAGTATATGGTCAACAACAAGGATAAATCACGTTGTCTTCCCATCCGTCTGCATATGATAAACCTTGTGTAATTTCAACTGGGAGTCAATCACCTCTTAAAAACTATTCTAGAAGATATATGAGAACCTTAGGTGACTATAAAAACAATGGTAAATGGAACCCTATGAATTCAAACAATCTCTCAGATATACACGTTCACAAGTTGTTCCACTAGGATTGTCTCTTTGATATTGAGGAAGCGAGCTGATTTCAAAGGTAGAACAATTATCACCTAAAACATGACACTCCCACTAGTGTTTTGTGGAAATACAATGACAATATTTATTTAAATATTATCCCACATCCATACTTAAGTTCTCAAAGTTTGAAATAAAAAACAAGTTATTTGGTATTTTCCTTAATTATATTATAAGTAATGTATAATGGCATGGAATAGGAAATTACAAATCTTATCCCTATCCCCCAATACTAAAATATAAGATCGTGATATATCTTCGTAGTCCATGGGTGAATAAACCATCAATAAAGGTGTCTGAAATACATAAAATCATTGTATACATAAATCAGAATCAGCAATATACTCCGAAAACACCAAGATCCACTAGGACATGGAGACCACACATCTATGGTCTCACGATAATTTAATTTTTTACACAAGATCTTCCAATAATTCTATGAAACATTATCAATACAAAATAGATCATCAAATAATTATTTAGTCATTAGCATTGAAAGGAATAGCCACCCACAAGCATATGTTAATCCCAATCTAATATCTACAAACAAACTCCTAAAAGATCCATCATATACTAATTCCATTAGTGATTGAATCAGAAAATTCATACTCAATGAATCAGTTAAAATATTCCTTGTCAAGGGGTATAATCTATATAAATATCAACATTATAGAGATACTCAAACCATCCACTTTTTCGTTATTTCATATTCCTATTAATATAAATATACTTTAGGATATTAGGTTGAAAACCTATCATAATATACTCAGCAAATAAATAGTGATGACCCATTTTGAGTGAGTTCATAACCACTGCTAACTCAATATCAAAGTCAGTATATTTCATCTCAATAAGAAATATCTTGAGATAGTAGGAAACAACCTGCATCCACTAAATTAATAAAAACCCCAATCCTAATCCTAAATCATCCTAGAATTTATCATATCATATACCCCATTCATAAAGAATTCGAATTGGGGATGAATCCTACCAATCCTTCTATAGCTCAAATGACTGATTAAATATTCCATCCACTCAAACCATTCCCCATTGTGGGTCAATAATTTCATTAGATATGTGAGGATGGAAAGTCATGATCAAACTGCATGTGGTAACCATCCATAACAAAGAAACTGTAGATCTTAAACACGTTTATATTCCACTATTAAGACATTACTTACTATATCATTTTAGAATCCACTAACATATCCCACATAGATATATGTAGCCCATGAAAAATCACTCCTGGAGTACAAAATTCACTCTTGAATATATTAACATACAAGTAATGTTATTTTACGATTCTATGGGTAATATCTGAATTAACCATGTGCTTCACCTCTAAAAACGAGTGAAAAAAATATAAACCATGTACATGAAAATAATTGAGGCTACAATCCAATAAATGATTTTCATCATCAACACTATAAATATCATGAGATATTTTGTTAAACTGATTGAAATAACTATAAACTCATTAAACCAAAACTACCTCCTAAACATTGTCTTATGTATATCCATTTATCAAACCCTTAACTGGTATCACCCTGACAATTGTTCAGTCTTTGAAATCCAATGATCCCCACAATTTTGTTAAAGGAGATCATTAGTTCTAAACAAGTGATACTTGTTCTTCAGAGACACTTGATTTAGAATTTGGTAGTCATTCATGGTTTGAGGATTACATCTACATTCTTGGAATTTTTTGTGAAATAAATTCCAAGGATACACACTAGAAAGAATAAATCCAGTACCCTCACACTCTTTAATCTAAAAATTATTTTCCATTAAATTTATAGGTTCCATATGATAAGGAGAAATAATTTGGGAAACATACAGTAGGGGTTTTCAATAGAAAATATGACTTCTTCCAATGGTGGTAACCTAAAAAATCATAAATAATGTTTTTGGGGTATGATTTCCACACTGTAAGTAGTGTAATTAAAAAGAGGGAGACAATATAATCAGGAAACATATAAAAAAATGTACTGATATAAGCCCAGTAAAAGAAACAATAGGCATCACATACATAGATATCGAATACCACTCACATTAAAAGGCATGGTCCCCTCAATTGGGATAATAATTCTAAACTCCAAGATGGTAAATTTCAATCTATGCCTTAAAACAATATCCAATCAGTTCCAATAATTAGTTCGAATACATTAGGATCACGAATTAAGATATCCCACACAACATTAATTTCACCTATTATCACAAAAAATTGGACAATTAAAACCATATTCGGACAACTTGTCCAATGATGTGGAACGTTACAAAATGTGAAATACTTTTTCTGAATACAATATCAAAATACCGACCAACATTGATGATATAAAATAATGTCTATCACCTATATCAAATAAACCTAGTACTATAAAGGATGAAATAACTAGTATACCTCTAAAAATTGTTGGGATTTCCTTCAATTCCGTTAAGGAAAACTAAATTATGTAAAAATTAATGATATCATCTCTTATAAACTCTTTATTAGCCAAATGGACAACCCCATTTTCATGAAGATATGATACACCACCCCAGGATGATTCTAAATATGCCTATTAACCCTTGGTGATAGTTTTAATAACCTTAAATCCATCTAGAATCCAACGATAAAAATGAAACGGAAGAGAAAGTTTCCTACAACAATGAAAATGATGCAGTGAATCTATAAAGTCATATTTGGAATTACATTCCCATCCACACTTATAGAAAAAAACATCCATTTGTCAAAAAACCCCATAAAACTAGTCCAAATGAGAACCTAGAACCCTTGTGATTATTTTTATATCAAGAAGATGAAACATGGATAATAAATATACTTAATAAAGCTCCAACCAAACATATTCTCCCATATATGAAAGAAAAAAAATCCATATCCACTTTTTGACCACATTGATAAGGATAGAGGGTATGATATAATAATCGTTAATTGAATATAGGTTATTAAACCAATCTGATACCTCTAAGACTTAATTTAATCATTCATAATAAGATTAGTTTATAAATGTATTAACATATAGTAACTATTGGAAATAATAGAACTGTATGATTCATGTTCTCTATGCTCATAAATTATTAAGATTTTTCAACAATCATTTTTAGGATAAAACTATTGATTCGTGAAGTACATAAAAGATTTCAATTTAACATCATATTTTATATATGTTTTCAAGGTAGAACGCCACCATATCCTCCTCATAGCTTCATGAATACCCCTAGTAATCCTCACATTATTGGTATCATGAATTTTTTAAAGCTGGAAGATCCTTTAAATATGTTCAATCCATTCTATATATTCATGGGATACCTTTTCTCTATGGAATACTGGGGGATTCTATTTAAAATATTCTGGGCAATAATCGACCACTCATCCCTAGTATCCAATGAAAAATCGTCCCAGAGTCTAAATAGTGTGGATTACAACTTTAACTAACATAAATTCCACCATACGATTCACCTATGGAATTTTCCTCATAGCTTCCTCACTTGGTTTCTGGAAATCTTATATTATAGAAATTGTCTAATAAACACAATATAAAAATGAATAAACGAAAGAATAAATTCAAAAATCATAAGACCGGCTTACATAATCTGTATTAATTACATCAAATAAAAAAAATTAATATAATAATAATAATAATGAAAGAAATAAAAAACATAAAAATGAATAGGTTCAGTCAAAAAAATAAAATCACTTTCATTTAAATAACCTAAAACACTATATATCATGGTTTGGAAAATAATCTTGACCAGTATTTTTTAACTCGAGCCCACACACAGAAGTGATCTAATGATCCATCATTCCACACATTATACCTAAATTCCAATGACCCTAACTCCTATAAACCTATGACTTGGAACTAAGCCTAGGAAAATTCAAAAAACATCACGATATGTAAAACCTCTTGTAACATTCTATAATAAAATAAGTCAGGTCAAAAAAAAAGTCACACATGAAGGTCCGCTATACATAGTGGAAGAAAAAAATTCTCCAAGTCCCATGTATAACTAAAATAATTCAAATCATAAGAGTACAATGTGGATGAAGAAACCAATCCAAAATATATAAAATGTCAAATAAAAAACCTAAACCTAATATCAATTGTGAAAATACTAATTTGTTATTCCATGTGATCATTTTTCACCACCAAACCATCCACCTATAAATATGACAACAACCAAGAGTATATGGTGAACTACATCAAACCCTTTACATTACCAGTCTCTTATAAATATATATCTATAAACACTTTTTGAAAAAATTCGGGTGTGAGCTAAACAACCAATATGATTTTACCAATGTATCAACAAGAAGTATAATATCATGAAAATTCTCATTCTAGATTTAACAAAAATTTATTTAAAAAAATTATAAAATAAAATATTTAGGTAAAATATCATTTGATATCTATAAAATAATTACATATCCTCATTAAACATGAATATGAAATCTATCTAAAAGTAATAAAGAGCTAATAATAAAAACCATCAGTCAATACACTAAATGAAAATCATGTTATATTCCAACCATAAAATAAAAAATCATTTTTTAAACCATAAATAAATAACAATGAACAAGATTTTGTCTCTAGTTATTAGTATTAAATATTATATATTAAATGAAATCACTAATTTAAGAATCATGTGAATAAAATTATTATCATATTTTTTTTCATTTTCTATCAATATCAAAAAACCGTTAGTGGAATTACACATAGTAAAGGGAAATGTCCATTTTCCATTGCATGGAAGGTTCCTAATATGATATTCTTGTCAAACCCATTTGAAAACCACATTCACATTTAAAAAAAATTACAGTAGGGCCTTACCACTTATATACCCGAAAATACATATTACAACCAAAACTAACCTTGAATAATTTCATTGAATCACATAGTGTGTGAAAATACATTTTTAAATAAAACCCCATTTAAAAACAAATATCTATATGTAGAAATAAATTTTTAATAAAATCCATCAATTTAATTTCACAAACCAATGTAATATAAAATAACATCAATTAATTATTGAGTTATATCATGTTTATAAAGACACATATCTTTATAGTGAAGAGAAATCATCATGAACACATATATAAAATGTTGGGGTTAAACTTGAATAAAGGGGATTCATGGACACTGAAATCCCATATTTGGAAACTCAGGTTTTATTGATGAAATATTGAAGATGATGTTATTCAATGGGAGTTCTTGGTATTTACCATAAGTCTACAAAATAGAAGGCCATGAAATATCCCACAACATTATGGTGCACGATGGCCATACCACATCACAACCTCCCAGACCACGAAACAGAAAGGGACAAACACAGAATGGACTAATCTGTAATTTCGGGGTCCGCACCGCAACCCATACTGTCAAAAGCATACCTAAATACCCTAGTGTATATCCAACTTGTAATGAGAGGGGGTATGGTTGATTTAAGACCACAATGTTGTAGATATTTATAACCATATGAAATGGAACACTGTATATGATTTTCACATCATATGGGAACAAATTTTTGACAAACTAACCCGAATCTCCCATGTATGACTCCATGCTAATGTTTATAGATCCTTTCCATAGATGTTAACTGAATATAAGACATACAAGTTATCATATTCTCTATGATTCATCCATGATTAAATTTTTAGTTGGACTAACATACCTCATTCAACGACCCTACATTGTAGATAATATATACATGATGTAGTGATAATCTCGACACCATAGTTGTTCGATCAACAATGCAATCACATAAAACATTCATGGAATTAAAATAATGAATGGTTGTATAATTTTATCAAATACAAAACTGATTAGTTGTAAAACAAGTGGTAGATCCCCATAAATTGGTGTTTTAAAAAAATATTGGTTTTGGGTTTAAATGGATTCCATGTTTTTCTACACCGATTAGAAAATTATTCTCAAACCATGTAAATGTAACTTGAAAAATATATTCATGTTATAGGTTATTGTTAAATGGTTTGGGAAAACTATGTTACCAGAATAATTTTTTGAGAACCATTAATTGAAACCCTCCAAAATAAGGGAGTCCACTTATTTATAAATTAATGAGTTAAAATGATGTATTGAAACAATGGGATTCATAATTCCCCCTAATAGGAAAATATCGTACACTATAATGTCTACTTTCATAATTTTTTCGATGACACAATGAAAAATAATGTTTATGATCAATCTTGTTCTCATAAATATAAACAATGGGCTTAAACATCCTTATACTAAAGAAATACCATACAATCAAACATTTCCCACTCTTCAAAGAACCCAAAAATCCTATAAATGGATTACATATATAATGTATTGACGATACAACCACATATATAGTCTATCATGATTCAAGGACACCAACGAAAACACATAAAAATGTCCTAAAATGTTTTATGAGGTTAAAACAAGAAAAAATGAAAAAATGAATCAACATCTATGAAAAAGCATAGCCACCACTCTTTAGATACAATGACATTTAAAAAAATTGATAAAAATCTATGAAATTATAGATAAAACAATTGGAATTAACGGAGGACTCCTAGAAATTTTGAATAAATCTATACTGGTGAATCATCAATGGTCCAAATCAAATGAATAATCATCGTCAAATTTTCTTGATCTTCTATCCCCATATACACTAACCAAATAAACTAAGTTAAAATATGACAACAGATCACATCATCAAGAACATGAAATGATGGATGCTAAATGACACCTAATTAGACCACACCCCTAAACCATAATGATTACCCTAGACACTAACATTATTCAATGATAAATGACACTATTATGACTTTATTCCATTTTCCTTCATGAATAATTACACAATTAAAAACATACAATATACAAACCCACATAATTAAAATATAAAATACCATCCTATAGATCTCACAATAGAACCCAAAAATTTCATATTCTCAACACTCCATCCAACAGAAAAGGCATTCTCATGTAATTCACTGAAAAACTCACAAACCATGACCATCATCATGAACAACAATAACTATTAAAATAGAATAGAGAAATTCAGAACCCAAATATAATAAAAATATCCGAAAGCATAATATTTCATTATACAAAAATAAATGATGAATAAAAAAGGGGTAGAAAATGATAAAAAAATATAGGATTAAAAAATATATTATCAACCAAATAACAAAATATCTTTAGACAATCTTGGTGAAAAAAAACATCATGGACCACTACCTATTAAGAAGCTGCATTTGTTAATTCTTCATTTAGTTTCCATTAAACATGAATAACTTATAAACGCGACCTAGAAGGACATGATGATTACTGCTACATTGATTCATGTGATAGGAATGTCTACAATGACTGAACATCCCACATTGATGACACATAATATTAATTTAGTTCATTCTATTAACAACACCCTTTATATCCCCATTTGGTGTCACTGTATTAATTTCATCTATTTTCCCAAAAAAATTGATAAAAAAATATTTCATTCAAAATAAATTCAATGAATTTATTCTAACTGAGGAGAAAAACTACAGATCGATTATTAGAGTGTCGGATTCTAGTAAACAACACAATCATCCTCGATTCATCATTATAAAATTTATTGGAGAAAATGGCCACTCCTCTAAATCATTCAACATATACCATCCCTAGCTGATCACTTTGATTCATAAACAGTAATCCTATCACATAATATAATATCATTCCCTCTATGAGATACTATTGGATAATGGAGGCCTCGGATCACTACAATAAAATTTCATCATATTTTTATGCATGGAGAGAGAGCCTGTAAAAATCTTTTCAAGAACCATTAAAAGGCATGATACATCTCATCCTAAAGAACCATTGAGTTAATAGCCTTCCAATTATCTCATTGGCCTTTTCAAGCCACTCATTCACCTCATTGGATCATAGATCCCCACTAAACATTGTTGAATATAGATTAAAAAATTATCATACAAGACCCACAAGCCAATAATAACTATGCACTGCCACTCTGTCATGACTCTCTTTAGATTATGACATAGGGAAAGCAACTTCGATATCTATAATAGTATTACCATTACGATTTTCTTCTAGAGTATCTGACTACATTCTAGGGTTCATGTTTTAAAACACCAAAAAATAAAAATATTTCATTAAGTCTCCATAAAATCAAATATAAGGGATAAACGTACCAATTAAACAAAATATGATTGCTAACGCTATTTGAAACTAAATTTCAAAATTTATAAACACGAGCTTCCAAAATTATTCAAATAACCTAATGGATTCAAAACCATTAAAATAGTATAATTATAATAATTTAATTAACATGATTAATTTAAATTGATTTCTCTTTAGACCACACAAACCAAAGCAATACAATAATTTCTCCACATAAAATGGATGATATTATTTCCATTAAAACCATTAATACATTTGTGGATTTCATCAAAAATAATAATTCATTCTTAGGATGAAAACATTTTTTCTTAAACATTGTCATCAAGTTGATGCAATTTTCTCATAACATGCTTATATTAATAATTCGTTATAAATTACTAATATTTAAGGTTAATTAATTTTCAAACCCCAAAAATAATACATAAAAACTAAAAAACACATTTGAATATGTACCTGAGAGGATAATAACAATAGAGGATGGAGATGTTAAAAATTCCCATTCTTCTCGAGTGTATACAGTTTCATGTAATTGTTTCTCAGATCATTAACCAAAAGTGATAGGGCTACTAGATGTTGTCCATGAATATTTTTAGGGGGTTTAATTATTTTATTGAACATGAAAAATAACACTTTAACCCTATATATAATTTTATATCCCTCTGAATTGATGAATTTTCCGAGATGTCTCTTGAGGTCTTCCAACCACATTGAATAAAATAACATTTCCCCAATGTATCTAATGAAAACAACCGATAATTCAAAAAATAAAAAGGGGACTCCAGAAAACTCTTGTAAAATAGTGATCTTATATAAATTATAGTTTCCCAATATCTGTTCAAACCTTCCACCTTAGTTCCAATGGTCCTTGTATAAGTCTACCATTACTCCATAAATAAAAATAAAGACTCTAAAACAATTTTATATAAAAATGAACCATGTAAACCTAACATATTACATAGGTTGGTCCAACACATGATCTGATGTCTGTTAGTTATCTCCCATGATCGAAACAAATACCAATTATTCGAAATTTAACTCATGGAAAATATTTAACACTCTTAATAATTGGATCATCAAGGATCCCACTAGAAACATTGAAAACGTTCTCCCTATAATAGAATAACATGAAAAATAGTTTTTTAGAAACTGATTAGAATAACAGAAAACGTTGAATAATATCCTAAAAAGGGAATATGTCACAAAATATCCCATATATGTAATAAATTTACAACACCAATAATAATTTCCATAAAAATAAACAAAAAAATAAAATAGAAGGAAAATCGATATCTATAAGGTTGATAATCCACATGGATTTAAACAAACCAAACTACAGTGTAAGAAAATATCAAAAAATAATTCTGTCTCTCACATTTCACCACTATAACTCAAGTTAGAACTGATTCCCAATAGACGATGATAATATTCCAACCTAAATATCATAAATGATGATAATATTCCAACCTAAATATCAAAATATTATTCTTTTGAATTTTATTGATTCATATTTGATAGAAAAAAATTACATAATATTGATTATATAGAAGTTTATCCTTAGTATTTCATTGAATTTAAAATAAATCTCTAATAAAATTGTCCAATGAAATTATTTTGCAACCAAATTAAATATAGTTTCCTCTAGATGAGCAGAAAACCAATCCCAAATATCAACATCATGGATATCTAAATCATTACAACGATAATTTTAGTTAAAACCTAAGGTTTCAACTCAAAATTTGAAGAATATCCCTCATAAGTTTCCGCACATCATGTCATGTCAAATTATTTTTAAAATTAATTTCATTTTATCTATGTATAGAGTCGTATAATATCGCCAGAAACAATCGCACACATGGGAAATTATAATTTTGAAGTCACCATGATTGATTTCATAGAATATAGGAATATTATATGATCACCCTTAAGGTATCTGTAATATTAAATAGTATTATATATCCTCTTAAAGTTATTGATACATACCTATTGTTTAGGAGGATTATCTTGAACAGGAGTAAAGAATTCTGGGGTTTCATCTCAAAAAATAATTTTGTTAAAGAAATCAAATTTTAGTATATATATATATATATCCTTGGAAAAATAAATTTGAAATATAAATTATGAACATAATTTTTCTAACTGGATCATCACTATGATCTACCATTAATACTCTAAATTGCGTAATAGATGATGAACATAAGTTAGGTAGCAAAAATCTTTATACTTCTGGGTATATTTCACAATAAAAAGGATCCAAATAATATTTTAAAATGATTTTTTAATATTAAAGGAGTAATGACATCATTTCGAAGTGATAAACTACATTTCAAGGGGAAGAGGAAATAAATAGGCTTATATGAAATTAGTCATCACCAATAAGAGGGATATCAACTCTTTATGTAATCATTTTTAATACATTTTATTTAATTAAGCACATTATATATATTCAGTATATGGGAACAAAAAATCAATCATTAAAATTATTTATTGAATTCTTTCAAGATTTATAATCTATTAATTATTGATTCCATAAAATACGTTCATAATATATTATAGCTGATGAAACTTCATGGGAAGATAAGTACAGATAAATTTATTTTATTCACATAAATATTTTTGTGGAAATCCAGTAATTTCCCACTTCCAAAAAACACAAAAAGTATTTTATACAAAACATAACAACCCTTTTTAAATCTATCTATTTCCCCTTGTTGAATTAATTTTATCGATTTTTTTTATCATTCATTTTTAATTTAGAAATATAATGTTTTCTAAAAATTATTTTCCACCTAGACGCCTCTATTTGTGACTAACCAAGACATAGTAGAATTGGAAAATAATATATATCTATATTTTATAGATGTAACAAAACTATATCCTATACCAAATTATTAATACTGAATAATATTCTATGACTGTTGTTGAAATATTCATCAAAAATACTAATATTTATATACACAAATGACCACCAAAATTTCTATCATATAAATCCTATATAGAACAATATTATTCATGTTTTTGTGACGTTGAGTTGCTATTAGACAAGTAATATGTCAATATACTCTTGGTGATTTAATTTTTATTTATTCTCTGATTAAGACAAAGGAGGTAGATGATTAAATCTCATATCTTTCATCCTAATGGATGAGTATATCATATTACCCCTATCTATATAGTTGAAAACATCATATATATCTTAGTTGTGAATATCCATACATTTTATAAGTCTATATATATTGGGTAAAAATGTATAAATCATTATATATGTTAACAAAATTTATCTTAGGTACATTAAAACTTATAAAAATATCAACAGCCCACCAAACCACCCTCTTATTATTTATGTTCACATTTTGACAATCGTAAATTGGGTATCATATTATGATGGTTCTCATGCTACATCTCTTTCCAAAATCTTCTATGAATCATTTATTATAATCCTATACCCATACTTATTGAGATGACTCTATGACATTCTATGATATATATATATTATAATGATTTTGTCTAATTGTCATATCATTACATGATTCATCATGCATATAATATTAGTATCTCATAGGGTAACCTTTATAAATAGAACTTGAATATATTCATGATATCCTTAATATGTCATCTCAACCCATTATTATATATAATTATTATCGATCAGGGATGAATAATTATTTTACTTTGATAGAATATTGTCATCTTTCAATTCTATTAAAGTATATTTTAGCCCACATCAATGAATAAGAAATGATGATTGGAATTATAGTAATTACATGATAAAATAATAACCACTACAAAAAATTATTCTATATATTATTCATGACCATAATTTTTTTTCAATTATAATGGTTTTTTAACTCCTAACACAGATATGTAATTTCTATTACATATGTACCTGACCACGTCCCAAAATACCTCCATTAAATTATTAGTGATTTATATCTCTAATGTATTTTAGTTTAAATAATGTTGATGCATAAGAATCGTACTCCTATTATTTTAATATCATTGCATGTTGAATATCATAAAATAGAAAACAATTTTTTTATAATGTCATTTTATATTGTCTAATCAAAACAAATTCAATATACTTTTTTACCCTCCTTTGAGTCATTATTCTATTTTAAAAAAAGTATTGAGTTCCCTGAAAAAAATATAACTATTTAAATAATTATATTACTAGAAAATTATAAAAAAATTAATATTTTAGGATATCGAGTTTTATGCTAGGGAATCTAGCATTTTTTAATTTTATTTACCATAATACCACAATACTCTTATAGGATATAAATTTCAATTCAATATTATTTTTATATGGAATAATTCATTAATAAACTGTGATGTCTACTTTATAATGGTAAATAAATCTATCTATTTATATTTTTAATGGATATCACATTTCCTATAATTCATTTGGATTTTATGTGAAATACCTCCTAAATCAAAGACTAGTATAAACCATAAATTTTTTCCACTGAACATCTCAAGTAAAAACATACTACCATTAGCCTTATAAACAATCTATTATTTTCATAATAACATTATATGGCACAAAAAATAATTGTATTTAAGAAATTACACTTATTTTAATGAAAATGAATATTTAAAAGATAAAATTTTCTTTGAAATAATATTTTTACTATATATGTTTAGACAGTTTCTCTTTTAACATAATAAATTATATTAATTTTCAAATCATGGGTTTGGGGAACACATTCTCAAATATTAGTATAATAAAATTTTCAATGATAAAAAATTACATAAATCAATTTTTATAACATTATTGACTTTATATAATCATTAATATTTTTTACAAAATTACAGATCCAAATTTTTTTCCATTTAAGTAACTATTAAAAACTCCTTTTATCATATAAGTAAAATATGTTGGAGAAACTAATACCATAATAACATTTATATAACCGTATTATGTTAAATATTTTATGATTAGAGTCTTTGTTTCATTACAAAATTAAAAAATAAAATCTTTATAATGTATCCTATTCATTGTGTATAAAATTCTATTTTTAGAACATGTAAAATACACATTCAACATCATTTATAATTTATAACTAAATAACTGGTTTCTAAAGGACGTATAAATATCATATAAATTCCATGGATTATCTTAAAATCCAATAGGAAATATGAATTATCATATTATATTTTATTATTAATCCATGGTCCTAATAAATTTATTTTTTATAACCTTATATAGAGATTTGAATAAATTAAATTGGACCTTCAATCAAGCATTCATATAAAAAAGGAATCTTTTATACATTTTGATGTTATATGTAATAAAATAATAAAAACAATATATTCTTTATTTATTTATTCGATAAAAATTTAATATATCAATGAAATTCTTATTGAATTCAACCATATTTTTATAAAATTTCAACAGATGAAAAACAAAATTACTGATTTGAAAAACCCATAAACAGACATATAGCCTCAAAATGTTATTAGATTACTCTATAAAATTCTATATATAAAGAGAAGATATATTTCAATTTGTGATTAATATAATAATTTCTTTCTACTTCCCCTAATAATTAAGATTCATTTGATCAACCATTTTATCATTTGGTCCCTCACAATGGTTTTTATATAGAAAATTACATTTCCATTATATAAGAAATTTCCATAAGTTACCATTAATAGGAATTATTTACATGATTATTCTCATTTTCAATGAATGATAATAAATTTTTATATAATAATGTTTCTATTATCCATAATATACATTTTTATTGAATGGGTATTAAGTATTATATCATTTGATCAATTAACGTTAATGAAGATTCTTCCACTAATATTGATGAACCCTCACATTATATCAACCAATTGAGCCAATACCAATATTTTAGTAAACTATGACCCACAATATATTTATTCTAAGCACTTTAGTTATCATAGTTAGTTATCAGAACTATCATAGTATTCGTTTTATTGTATTTTTCAGTGGATAACTATTTTAGCATATCCATCACATATTAAAAAAATAGTATTTATCCCTCTAGAATCGATACATTAGGGATTTAAGATCCATGTATAGCACTAAGATTACACAAAAAATCTAGCTCATATATGATGATCGTGGGGTACCCCATAATGGGGATAAAATACCCAATATTTTAAATCAGTCCCCGTCATTACCTTCTTTCCATACATAAAATAATCATGTGTAACCCTCTATGTTATTTTAAATCATGATTTAATGATTATTCACTTTAAAATAACCTCTTTGTAATGAATTCTAGGATTATTATTTGTCATTGACTAACAGATTTGTCCCTTTGTTGAATGGTTGAGTGGTGAAGTGATAGTTCCTAGAGTGCATTTGTGATCCTAATGAGATGGAAAAAGTTAAATGGATTCTCGGAATTGATAGATTTAAATTATTTCCCTAATATAATAAATTAAATCATGAAGTGCAAATTACACTCACTTGTCAGCATGATATAATTGTAATTCATACATTCAATCCTAGTTATATAAGAATGAATATAAAATATTATTTAAGATAAAAATGATATTTAATATAAACAATGTCCTATTATCTACTCAAAACCCCCCTATTAAATAAAACTACACATTTATTATCTTCGAATATATCTAATAATATTTTCCAGGTAGTGAGATAATACAAATCCTGAATCAATGGCCCGGTGAGGCTGAAAATAATGTTTGACATATAATAAATATATATTTTGGATGTGTATCTGGTTTTATAAAAATATGTAATAAATATAAAATAGGGACATGGATCAAAAATCTATGTGGACTTTTAAATTCAGCTCATGGGTTATACCCTAGGTGCACCTTAACTTAGGAGTGATTCTGATGTAATGGTTATGTTTAGTTGTAGGTGGATTGTAATATAAATTACTTATTTAATTTAATTTTTTCTCCACGACCAATAATGGTCAATAAATAAGATTATATGGACTAATATAACGGTTTCTCACAAGACTATAGAGATTTTTGAGGGAGTGTTAGATGATCATTCTTGGGTGAATTGTGACCAAATAATTGATAATCTATAGGTGTGCCAAAGAATTAGTGGATCACCCCAATGATGAAAACAAGGATTCATTCTTCATTAATGATCAACCTATATCATGCTACGATGCTTGTTTTAAATATATTTTACCCTTTGGATTATTCATAATCGGAATAAAAATCAATCAACCAAAATGAATTTATTCATTGATCTATTATATTAATAGTACGGGATATATTCATCCCGATTTGGGGATGTTTATTGTTCAATATATTTTATCTCTTCATTCAAAATTATAAAAGAAATGAACATTAGATTATATCTATTACTCATGTTCATGTATGGTACATTTACTCTCCCATTATTCACACATTCATTCGGGGAAATTTCATTATACCCAGATGTGATTAATTATCTAGTATTCGATCGTTCTGTGTCCATTCATCAGTGCAGCAGATCGATACCATGAGTTTAACTCATGATCTTAGATGTAATTGAGTTACAATGATGATGAAGGATCATAAGAGGATTATATTATTGGATCAACAATATCCATTCATCCTTGACTGATGGAGCAGCTATGGATGGTACATATAGGCATTTCCTGAGTGGTTTCAATATAGGATCCCAATGATATTCGATGGCATGGATCGAGTGACCCCAGATCCTTGTTTTCTATAGAGGATTATGTTGGGGGTATCTTGTAGGACAATGAAGAAAACAATATGAGGCATTTGTTAAATAATAGATTACACCACATGTAATCCAATAGTACATATAGTTTGGGATCCCTATAGAGATGGCTATAATGTACAAGTAGTGTTAGGGATCACATGTTGTGTGTTCACTACAAAATGTTTTGTGACCCCATAAAGGATAGATATGCAGGTATAGGAGGTACATTCCTAATATTATGGGTGGTGTTAAAAGTTGTATGGGGCATGCCACATGACGTGTAAACCATGGTAGGTTCCTTAATGTTTTTAAGGGCTACACGTTAAGGAGTTCTTGTCACCCACACACATTTTCTCGCAAGAAAAACATTGTGTACTATGAAATAGAAACCATATATGGAATGATAAATGGGTGGAAATCAGTGTTGAAGGGGCATATAGTAGACTCATAGTATAAAAAATGCACCTTCTAAATGAGGGCATGGATCTGTTATCCACTTCACCTTGGAAAATATTCATTTGGGCATGTTTCCATGATCCTTTCCAAAATGGTTGTTATGGAATCTCATCATTTTCATAGGATGGTGATCCCATTTTATAAACATAACTCTATGATATTGTTCTTAGAATCCCACAATGAAGGTTAGAGTAAGATCCTATATCATCACTTATCCATAGGCTTGGTTCTCAGAATCATTGTGACCAACATTAATTGGGTGTTCTCACCGTACATTACTGTTAGATCTTGATTGGGTTGTTGGTATAACATGTGGCCAGGGGTGTTATCCATATATATGTATTGATCAATTCAGTCATCCATTTTGTACTCCATATTACAAGAATCAAATAGCATGACATCTCAGATGGAATCCATTAGTACTATCTAACTAATAGAGTGTGATCTTCAAGACGTGTTTTTAATGGATCATAAATGAATTAGTCAAAGGATGGAATTCTGTTTGGGATCATACCTTGACATTATGTTCCTATAATGATTATATATATATGTTTTTGTTACATGTTTCATTGGAATGTCCCTATAGAAAAAACATGTTTTTGTATTATAGTTATTCAGAACATATAACATAATAATATGAGTGTTGAAACAACGAATTTGTTGTTTAGATTTTTTTACTAAGAATTTATATTAATATTCATTTGAATTAATTATTTATATAAATGTCATAAATATTTTCAATTAATTAAAATGTAGAATTTCTACTATATACTGTGATGATAATCATTAATATTAGAAAAAATCATAATGGTGTGTAATATTGTGACCTAATATTTATATAACTACAATATTTTGAAATGTGTATATTTTTGAAATAAAGATGTTATTGACATTATGAGATATTAATGATATGAAATATAGAAGTAAATTTTGTCTGTATAGGGAATCATTTATTATTGGATGAAATGTAATACCATGTAATTTAAATATATCAAAGATATGGAATATTAAAGACAAAAAATAGTGAATCTTGACTGAAAATATATTATCCATTTATCACATTATTAATCAGGCATATTATTATTTGGTATGAAGTATGAAATTAAAATGAAACCTTTGTCGAAAGGTATATTTTCATTTATAATTGGAGTGATAATCATGTTATAATGAGTAAATGAAAACATTATTTAATTTATGAATCATATATAGTAGATAATGGGGCTATCCATTTTCAAATTCTTATATAGAAATAATTATTTATAGAGTTCATCACTCACCCTCAGATGTTGAATTTTTTTTATGGAATTAGTCTTGGTTTTCAAAAAATTAGTGATGTATATTATAGTCTAAAAATAGTTTTGGTTATTTTTTTCCAATTGGGAAAAGTATTTCTATTAGTTTAAAATAAATAATACATATTTTTATTCAAAAAAATATAGGGTCAAAGGAAAATATGGATTTCATATATTAAATAAAATTATTTTATTGTGGTGAGTGGATTAATTTGATTATGGGGAGATTTTATTTTCCATGATGTAGTGCATTCAATTGTGATTGGAATAATCCCTAAGTGAAATATAGAAAATTATCATAATAATTAAAAATTTCATGGTATACGATGTTTGATTTAAAAATGGGTTGAATGGTTTTAGAATCACCTCATGAAATTCGATATTGATGTATAATTTTAAAGGAAAAAAATATAAAAATTTATGACTTCATTATATCCACAATTGTGTTAGAAAATATATAATGAAATGTGTAATTAAATAGTCTAGAGTAATCCATATAATTGTAATTTAAGGTAAAATTATTTATATTTTAAACATATTTATGAATAGTTATATTAAGGATGAAACCTAATATTTTGTGGGTTGAGTACGTTACGTGAGTAAGGTTATACAGCGTTGGAGATAATAACATGTCATGTTAAATATTGATATAAGAAAACTAAATATTTGGTTTTAATTAGAATCCTATATATATATATTGATAATTAACATGATATGAATGGAATATATGACCTTATTAAAAAACCTCAAACGCATTCAATGTTCAAGAAGAATGTTGTGAGCGTTAATCAATCTAAATAATTGTTTAATGTAAGAATGATATTTGAGTAGTTTAGAAAACCTATTACAATATATCGATATAATGAAAGATATATTATAAATGGAATTAAAATATAGTTTTCATATCTAAATTATTTTATATTGGGAGGATTCATTGATACATCCTGTTTTTTATTTATGAAATTATCATTGTTGATTTATTTTCATTGATCAATAATATCTTATTTAAAAAAAATAAGTAACTCAAGAAATATAATTCAATTATGTAAATATCCTAAGAATTGATTTTATTTAATTTTAATAAAAATATATATATTATAGTCATAATATTCGGATTCCCTTCGAATCAGTGGTCGAAATTACACCACTAAGAATAAATAAGAAACATGGAGATCATAATAGAATTAAATTTAAGGATTTATGATTCAATATGATACGGTTTGTAATTAATATTTTTAATCTTATGAAAATTATGAAAAAAACATATTTATTGGTCATTTGGAGTCCTGAAATTAGTATAATGGATGTAAAATTGGTGTGAAGTGAGATATTCTAAACATTTTGTATAGTGAGTGATCCTAGTTGGGGTTTTTCTATAAAATCAACATTATATCTACCAAAATAATTTATATTATTCTATTTTTTATTAAATTGAAACATCATCATATGTGTTATCTTTTAAAATAAGAAATTTTGTGTCAACATATATACTATTTATTTCTACCAGTGTTTTAATTTATACCTATGTGTTGGATACATGATGGATGATATTGTTATTGATGGATTTATTAAAAAATTATTCTTTTAAATAAGGGAACATGGTATATATATGTGAGGGGTTCTGAAATATATATAAATATTTTAATAGAACCATGTTACACCTTTCCACATAGAAAACCTTAGGAATCACATAGTGTCTTTGTAATGTTATGGAAAAAAATTATTCATCTTCATGAGTTATAAATGATAGTACATGCACCGAGATTTGTGGTCTAATATTTTTTGGGAGAATATTATCACATATTATGATAAGAATAATAAGTCCCCACCCTTAAAATATTTTATATTCTTGAGGTAAGTCAAGAATTAATATTGAGGTTCTTTTTAGGTTTAACACTTTAAGAATTAATACATTATTGATACATATTGTCCCTTAATCATTCAATAGGATACCATCAAAATTGAAATCATTTTTTACACCAAAAGAAACCATTATAAAAACAAAACCTATTTTATCGTCATTATAAAATTCTTTAGGAATAATTTCTTTCATCTAGTCAACATTATACCATTGGAAAACATTTTTTATAAAATGGGATGAGTATAATACACAATAAGGGATAAAACAAGGAAATAAAAGGTTCATTCATGAATATTTATAAACCCTTGAATTCATTAAAATAATGAGAACATCATTGAAATCATAATTTAAAAATGTAACTTATGGCATCCATAAAATACATACATTGTAACATTAACCTCTACATTGGGAGTATCCTTCATGGTTTTGTTTGAAATACCAATCATAGTATTTTTCATTAAATATTTTAGGATAAACCTTAATGTTTACCTCCATCATGATACCCATTGCATTAGAGAGCTATCAGAGGCTCACCCACCCTTAGTTTATCATGGAAACACCTGTATTTATAATCGATTCCAAGAATCATAACATATTCATAACACATGAACAAGAATAAATTAAATATTACACTTCCATATTGCAATAATAAGACTTGATTTCAATAATTTGAAATAATCAATCCATTATCAAACCCATTTTCAATAAAAAAATACTTATGAAAAGAAAATGGTATTTAATTTTCCTTTATAAAAACATAACCACTAATAGTTGAATCCAAATAATAAATAATGGTTATGGTAGTTGTAAGATCCCAAATTTTGAAAAGGTATGCATTGTTTTGTTATGGGATGAAACATTTGTTTTTTGGGCATTAAAATGTTTTCTAAAAGTGTGAGATGCCTTGGGGTGTTTCAGGGGGCTCGGAACATAGAAGGAAAGAAATATACGGAAGCCAAGCTAGGGTGCACGGCCAGCGCATGGCCAGGTAAACAATGCGGCTTGCCCAGGCTGGACCATGTGACCCCTCCTCCTCCGAATAGAAGCATGTGCACGGTTTGTGCACGGTTTTCCAAACCGTGCGGCTAAATTGGGCGACTCCTCCTCCTTTGGGCAGTGGAATGGGCACGGTTTGTGCACGGTTTTCCAAACCATGTGGAAAAACAATGAATCCACTTAATGTTGGGAGAAATTACAAGTTTTCGACTCCGGGATTTTAAACCCCACTTGGGATTTTTCTCGTTTCCTCCACTCCCATCCCTAGTGACGAACATAGACAACCCAAGCTTCCCAAGGGTGGATCTCCTTCGATTATAAGGCATTTTTTCTTTCATTGGTTGCGGATCGAATCTCTGAGTAAGGCTAATCTCATCCTTGGTTCTCTTTTTGGTTTTGGGTTTGAAGCTTCTCTCCCTCTCGTTCTAAATCTCTAAAACCCTAATTTTTGGGCGAGTTTTAGGTTGAATCTCAAAAGGATGGTTGGATCGAGGTCTAAGGACTCGATTGAGAGTGCGTTCAACTACGGTTTGGAGGTAGGTGGGCTACAAGTGATATCCCATAGTTTCTTTGAGTAATTGTGCATGTTTAGATGTGTTCTTGCTTTCCAATGGTTATTTTTTGAATAAACATGGATTGTTTGATAATAACGATGATTAAATTGGTAAATGGGAACCCCCACAATCCTCGTGGGATGTGTTGGGACAGACTTGACATACTTTGGGCCATCCATGGGTTGTGCCGGCTTTTGCTGGATAAAGGGATTGATATTAAACAATTGACCATGTTGTAATGAATTCTAGAGCCCTTGATAAATATGTTGGTGTGGTTTGATGATCTTTGAATATAATTGTGGAGATTCACCAAGACTTATCAATAACCAAAAAGGGAAAATTTGAATCGAGTGAATGGTTGATTCATGGGAATTATGAACGGGTTAAATCGGTTTATGTGTAAACTGAATAAGAACCATAATGGGATAAATTATGGGTTTAATGATGAATTATTAGTGAGATAGGTATAACACATGGGAATTGGGGAATGGTTAAATGATGTGAAATGGTAATGTGTTAATGGGTTAAGGCGTGATATGGATTCCCATGCGGTTGTTGTGAATAGTGTTTGCCGAAGGGAAATGGTTTGGATGGTTGATGGTTACATATATATAATCATGTGCACATGGCATCGTAGAGTGTTGTATGACATGAGGATCTATGCCCATGGGTCGAGTGAAGACCGAGGTTCTAAACTCCACCCTAAATGCAGGGGTTAATAAATGGGACTGAGGGTTTATTCTCCTAAGGGTTGCATCCACCCAGAATGAGGCTTCGAGGTGAGGTTATGGATACTATGAGGGGTTAGTCCTAGTGATATAGGATACCAATGTGTTTACCCCATGCATGTGAGTATTGGCCTTAGACCCATGTAACAAAATGTATGTGTTTAAACCATGGAAATGTGACGAAATGGTAGGTGATGATAATTGGTAATAAATGAATGGAAATGGAATGTAAATGGATTTGCTCTGAAGATGCTAATGGCACCTTAAATAATTACATGGAAACTATAATTAATATTCCTTTTGCATGAAATGTGTTTTTATACTGGATATTTTGTAGACATCATTGGTGGTGGCCTTCTGAGTTGTAATCACACCCTGCTCGGGCAGTATTTGAGTACCCAGGAAGAGTTCATGTTTTAGGTCAGGAGAAGGGAAAGGTCTATGATAGATAGTGAGTGGACATGGGTATCACTTGGGGGAGGATCTGTACTTGGAGGCGAGACAATTTTGGGGATTTGATCATTGTCTTTATTTTGGGATTTGTAAACTTTTGCACTTGTAGTATGACATGTCATATTTACTATTGGAAATGTTTAGTAAAAATGTTCCTTGTTTGTTGGTTGTTTTTTATGCTATTTGGTTTATTCTGTTGTGGCTTACTCTGATAAAAAGGGGGTATAGTCTCCCCACTTGACTACATAGACCCCGGCTGCTCGTCGGCAGCCTTGGTCGTACGGGGAGGCGCGCTTATGGTCATGTAACCATCCGGCTCGTAGCACCGGTTTAGTGGCTTCCATGTCGGGGACGTTACAAAGTGGTATCAGAGGAGGTCTTTCTTCTCCTTCTCTGAGGTTTTGTTATTTGGGATTGGTAGCCAAGGGATTAGATGTGCCTGGCCTTGGTAATGAGCTCGTGCTTGGTAGTAGCTAACCCAGGTATGAGGTAAAACCCAAGTCACCCTAGGTGGGAATTGTTGTTCTTGGTTGTGTGTTGTTACAATTGATGATATTTCACCATTGGGTGATGCACATGTGGTTTGATGTGACTGTTTCATGATATTTTGCTCGTGTCCTTGATGGCACGAGGATTTTCATTCATGCATCATTTTTAGACACCGAGGGAGATATGTGATATGCATTGTGCTAGGCACACACATGGAGTTGGTGTGTGAGGCAGGAATGTAGGGTGCATCATGCATTTCATGAAATCAAGAAATAATGAGAAGAATGAAATGAATCAAGTCGGTAAATGATGTTTGATGAAATGATAGGGTTTGAAACAAATTGGAAAATGTTGTTGGGTTAGTGTATGAAAAATGTGTTGTTATAGCTAGTAAAGAACTTTTGATGGAGTCATGAAAGGTTATGGTATGCATTCTAATATCGTGTTCTTGGAATTGTAGAGAAATTCCACCCTGACGTCGGTTACCAATTGGGAAACAAGAGGATGTTAATGAGAACACTCCTTGAGTAGAGGATCAAGAAAATGTGGCGATCAATGAAGGTGGAGAAGACCAGTTCTGAGAGAACATGTCTCGCCTAATGCAGATGATGGATCGGGACCCAGGGAGGGTTGCACTGAGTATGTTTGAACTGGTCAGGGAGTTCTAGCTAAGCACCCTCAATCCTTCACCAGAGAAGGTGGGCCAAAAGCAGCGGAGTTCTGGTTAGAGTATATCCAGATGATACTGGACCATCTGGAGACCCCTTTTGAGAAGCGAGTGAAGCTGGCTGCTTATATGTTGCGAGGCCAGGCTAGGCGTTGGTGGGAAATTCAGGATTAAATGGATTAGGCTGAGGGAATGTCGTGGATGGTTTTTCAGGAAAGTTTTTTGGATCATTTCTACATAGAGACTTTGAGGCAGGAGCGGGCTGCAAATTTTATGAGCCTGACTCAGGGATCACTATCAGTGATGGACTATTCTAGTTACTTCACTGATTTGAGATGCTTTGTCCCAGTGTTAGCAAGGGATGAGGTAGCAGTAGCAAGGCGTTTCTAGGATGGGATGAGACATGAGATCAGGTCTCAGGAAAGCATATTCTACTTGAATAGGTTCACAGGGGTAGTAGATCAGGAACTGATCTCAGAAGGAAACCTGAAGGGAGCTCCGGGTAGTGGTCTTGTGGTGCCAATGGGATAGATGAGTGGTGCAGCTACCGAAGGTCGAAAGCGACACCATGAGAGCTCACATCATGGTGGAAGTCTGCAATGTGGATGGAAGAGAGGTTCATCCTCTCATATTGGAAATCAAGTGTTCTACTATCAGTGCGGTATACTGGGGAAAATGCGTGGCAAGTGTCCTAGACCTCTAGTTGGGTGTCATTCATGCGGTAGGATGGGAAATTTGCAGAGGTTCTGTAGGAACCCTCGGAAGGCGGGTGAGCATGATGGTCGATGGTAGGTACCTGATACGGGTAGGGGATCCGTTGCCCCGTATCAGGCAGGCATTTGGATCTCCACGGGCCGTACTTGCAAAGGCGGTGGACATGGAACTCTAGGGAAAGATTGTTCATGCCAGCAGGGGAGTGTAGCAGAGAGTTCTCAGATTAGAGCCTAGGTTAGAGGGGTAGTTCACCTTCAAGCAGTTCAATTTTCACCTGGTTATGGAGAGGATGGACCATCGACTGTTCGAGGTATGATCCTTATAGCTTCTACATTTTCTAGTGAATTTTTTGACACAGTTGACACACACTCTTTTGTCTCTGCTCAACTTGTGGTAGAGCTGGGTTTACCGGTGGAGGGGGTGTGTGGGGTGATGTCAATTGACACTCCATTGGGGGTGCGGTTTGAGGATATGAAGCAATGCATGGGGTGTTCCTTGGAAGTCGGTGGGAATCGTTTTTTGTGGAATTTGATCATTATCGAGATGTCAGGGTTTGACCTAATCTTGGGAATGTATTGGTTGGTGTTTTATCAGGCTCACATAGACTGTTACTATCATAGTGTATCATTTAGGTCACTTGAGGGTAATTCTTATGTCCACCGTGGTGTATGGGATGTTCGAGCAGGGCGTGCAGGACCGTTTGGTCAGCGGTTGAATGGACTCACGGCTCGAGTGTCATGTCTCAAGATTGAAGACAATGAAAGAGGGGGGCGGGGTAGTATGTTTTCCCTCTTGTGGTGGATTGGTTTCAGGATGTGTTTCCTGAGGATTTCTCGGGGTTACCACCTGAGAGGGATGTTGAGTTCACGATCGAGTTGCTGCAGGGAGCGGAGCAAGTTTCTATTCTGCCATACTGAATGGCACCGGAATAACTCTAGGAACTGATGGTTAAGCTTGAGGATTTGGAGCGTAAGGGGTTTATCCATCATATTACATCTCATTGGTAATCTCCTATGCTCTTTGCAAAGAAGGTCGATGGGTCATTAAGGCTGTGTGTTGATAATAAAAAGTTGAATCAGATGATGGTGAGAAATCGGTACCCTCTTCTTAAAATTGATGACATTTTTGATCAGTTCAGAGGTGAATTGGTGTTTTCTATGATTTATATGAGGTCGGGTTATCACCAACTGAGGGTGAGGTCTCCCGACATACCGTGGACAACTTTCCAGAGTCGGTACGGGCTGTTTGAGTTTGTGGTAATTTGATTCGACTTGACCAATGCACCGATGGTGTTTATGGATTTGATGAACAAGATCTTTCAACCCTATCTAGAATAGTTTGTGGTTGTCTTTTTTGATGATATCATAGGGTACTTGAAAACTCAGTATGATCATTCCCAACATCTTGACATCGTCTTGGGTACACTAAGAGAGCATCGACTATATGCCAAGATATCCAAGTGTCAATTCCAGATAGGTGAGGTACATTTTCTGGGTCCCATCATCTTGGAGGCGGGTGTTTTAGTGGATCCATATAATGTGCAAGCAGTTGTATCATGGGAGTAGCCTAACAGTGTTTCTGATGATCATATTTTTCTTGGTTTGGCGGGGTATTACTGAAGGATCATT
Organism: Viscum album; assembly: GCA_963277665.1. NCBI lineage: Eukaryota > Viridiplantae > Streptophyta > Magnoliopsida > Santalales > Viscaceae > Viscum > Viscum album. Next base: position 1,573,663,400 of record OY728126.1, read on the forward strand.
CTGGATTTATCTCACATGGCAGCACCACTTTCGGGCATGACCAAGAATGGAATCATGTTCAAGTGGTCTGAGGATTGAGATAATTCCTTTCAAGTGTTGAAGAAGTGGTTGATGACCACACCTATCTGGATCTTACCCGAGCCGGGTAAGAATTACATTGTGTTTTGTGATGTGTCCGGAATCAGACTTGGGGCCGTGTTGATGTATGTTGAGCGGGTTGTGGCTTAGGGGTCATGACATTTGAGACCCCATGAGCGGAACTACCCCACTCATGACCTTGAGTTGGCTACAGTAGAGTACGCATTGAAGTGCTGGAGGCACTATCTGTTGGGAGAAAGATTTACCATGTTTACTGACCATAAGTGTTTAAAGTACATCTTCTCACAGTGGTATCTGAATCTCCAGTAGTGAAGATGGGTTTAGTATCACCATTCTTTTGACATTGAGTGGGATACCATGTCAGGAAAGGGAAACAGTGTTGCTGATGCTCTGAGCAGTAAGGTTCAAAATCAGATGGTTCAGTAGTCCAGCACCGAGAGGAAGGTGATGGATTTGTTTACAGAAATGCACCAGGAGGTTCAAGTGGAGAGTGGTCAGGTTAATCTCGCTTCCTTAATGATTGAGTCAACGCTTTTGAGTTGAGTTATAGAAGGTCATCTTGAAGATATTGAGTGTTTTAACATGAAGGAAAATGTTAATGGTGGGGAGATACCTTCTGGATGGGCCGTCGGTGTGGACAGTGTTGTTCGTGTTCGTGAATGTGTGGTTATGCCAAAGTGTGTGCGGGAAGAGTTGACAGAGAGTTCTATAAATCAAAGTGGGATGTGCATCCTAGTTTTTCCAAGATTTACTTTGATCTCCTAAGGTAGTTTTTGTGGCTTGGAATGAAGAAGGATGTTGCAGGATTTGTGGAACGGTGTCTTACCTGTCAGCAGGTGAAGGCCAAGCATCAACGCCTAGGTTGTTTGTTGCATCCATTTCCCATTCCAGAATGGAGCTTGGATGATGTAACCATGGATTTTGTCATGGGTCTTCGGAGGAAACTGTGAAAGAATGATGCAATATGGGTGTTTGTGGATCGGTTAATGAAAGTGACTCAATTCATACTGATTCAAGAGACCTTTACAATCAACCAGTTGGGTGATCTGTATGTTATGCTGATTGTGCAGTTGCATGGTGTTCTAAGGACCATTGTTTTGGACCGAGATACGCGTTTCACATCATGTTTCTTGTAGGGATTGCAGAAGATTCTTGGTACGCAGGTGTTTTTGAGTACGGCTTTTCATCCTTAGACGGATGGGCAGTCTGAGTGTACGATCCAGGTTTTGGAAGACATGTTAAGAGCTTTTGAATTAGAATTTGGTGGTTCTTGGGAGAGACACCTATCGTTGGTTTAGTTTTCCTACAATAAAAATTTTCAGGCCGCGATTCAGAAGACACAATTTGAGGAACTTTACAGAATTCCATGTAGATCTCTGTTGTGTTTGCTAGTGGCCAGTGAATCTGAGTTGTTGGGAATGAGTCTCATGCAGGAGAATTCAGAGAGAGGTAGGTTGATCAAGAAGAGGATGGCTACGGCTCAGAGTAGGCAAATGTCCTATCCAGATCAGCGGCGTATACCTCTTGAGTTTGGGGTGGGTGATGAAGTGTTTCTTTGGGTGTTTCCTTGGTTGGGTCACCGGCGGATATGAAAGTAAGGTAATTTGGCGCCCAGGTATGTTGGACCTTTTGAGATTGTGGAGAGGATCAAACTAGTGGATTACCGGTTGTCTCTTCCACAAGGGTATGGTGGGATGCATGATGTGTTTCATGTGTCGCAGCTCCTACGGTATCACCCTGACCCATCTCATGTGGTTGATGTTGAGGATGTGGAGCTTGAGGCTGATGCGTCCTTTGAAGAGAATCTGGTTCGTGTGGTAAATCATAGTGAAAAGGTCTTCTGAGGCAAGTTTGTTCCATTAGTGTGAGTACTAGGTCATTATGGGAATGTTCAGGAAGAAACATGGGAGCAGGAATTAGATATGCATGCTCAGTGGCCCGAACTCTTCCCTTCGGTGGATCAATGAAGCTTGGAAACTCGGCTCGAGGATGATCCGTCATAAGGTGGGGAGGTTGTAAGATCCCGATTTTTGGATAGGTATGCTTTGTTGTGTTCTAGGTGGAACCCTTTGTTTTTTTGGGCATTAAAATGTTTTTTGAAAGTTTGAGAGGACATGGGGGTGTTCCAGGGGGATCAGGTCATAGAAGAAAGGAAATCTGGGAAAACAAAGCCAGGGCGCATGGCCTGTGCATGGCCAGGTAAACCGTGCGTCTTGGCCAGGCTGGACTGTGTGACCCCTCCTCCTCCGGACAGAAACATGCACATTGTTTGCGTACAGTTTTCCAAACTGTGCTGCTAAATCTACTGAATCCTCCTCCTCCGGGAAGTGGCATGCACACGGCGTGCGCAAAATTTCCAAACCATGCAGACAAACCGTGCGGTAACTTATAGTTGGGGAAAAATTACAAGTTTTCAACTCCAGCCTTTTAAACCCCACTCGAGATTTTTCTCCTTTCCTCCCCTCCCAGCCCTACAGACGAACTTGCCCAACCTGAGATTCCCAAGGGTGGATCTCCTTCAATTATAAGGCGTTTTTGGTGCTGTTGGTTATAAATCAAAGCTCCGGGTAAGGCTAATCTCATCCTTGGTTCTCTTTTTGGTTTAGGGTTAGCATCTTCTCTCCCTCTCATTCTGAAGCTCCAGAAACCTAATTTTTGGGTCACTTTTAGGTTGAAGCTCAAAATGTTGGTTGGATCAAGGTCTAAGGACTAGATTTTGAGTGTGTTCATCCACGGTTTCGAGATAGGTGGTCTACAAGTGATATCCCATAGTTTCTTTGGGAATTTGTGCATGTTTAGATGTGTTCATTCTTTCTTATGGTTATGTTTTGAATAAACATGGCATGTTTGATAATAAGGATGCTTAAATAGGTAAATGGGATCCCTCACGATCCCCATGGGATGTGTTGTGATATACTTGACCTAGTTGGGGCCATCCTTGGGATGTGTCGGCTTTTCCCGGATTTAGGGATTGATATTAAACAAGTGACCTTGTTGAAATGAATTTTCGAGCCCTTGAAAAATATATTGGCATGTTTGGCTGAACTTGGAATAAAAGTTTGGTGATGCACCTAGACCTAGTAATAACCAAAAAGAGTTAATTGGAATGGAATGAATGGTTGATTCATTGGAATGATGAATGGGTTAAATGGGTTAATGTGATAACTGAATAAGAACCATAATGGGATAGATTATGGGTTATTGATTAATTCTTATTAAGATAGGCATACCACATCAGAATTGGGTTAATGGTTAAATGATGTGAAATGGTAATCTGTTAATGGGTTAAGGCGTGATGTGGATTCCCATGGGGTTGTTGTGAATATTGTTTGCCGAAGGGCAATGGTTTGGATGGTTGATGGTTACATATATATAAGCATGTGAACATGGCTTCGTAGAGTGTGGTATGACAAGAGGATCTATGCCCACAGGACGAGTGAAGACTGAGGTTCTAAACTCTACCCTAAATGCACGGGTTAGGAAAGGGGAATGAGGGTCTATTCTCCTAACAGTTGCATCCACCCGGACTGAGGCTTTGATGTGAGGTTATGGTTGGTATGAGGGGGTTAGTCCTAGTGAGATAGGAGATGATGTGTTTACCCTCTTGCATGTGATTATTATCCTTAGACCCATGTAACATAATGTTTGTGTTTTACCCATGGAAATGTGACGAAATAGTTGGTGATTATAATTGGTAATAAATGAATGGTAATGGAATGGAAACGGCTTGTCTCTGAACATGCTAGTGGAACCATAATTAATTACATGGAAACTGTCATTTATATTTCATTTACATGCATTGTTTTTTTATATTAGATATTTTGTAGACAATGATTGTGGTGGCCTACTGAGTTGTACTCTCACCCAGCTTAGACCGTCATTGGGTACCCGAGCAGACTTCTTGTTTGCAGGTTAGGAGAAGGGAAAAGGTCCTTGATATATAGTGAGTGGACCTGGGTAGCACTTGGTTGAGGATCCGTACTTGGAGCCACGATCATTTTGGGGATTTGACCGATGTCTTTATTTTGGGATTTTTTCACTTTTTCACTTGTAGTATTACATGGCATATTTATTGTTGGAAATGTTTGTTAAACATGTTCCTTGTATGTTGGTTGTTGTTTCTGCTATTTATTTTATTCTATTGTGGATTAATCTGATAAAAAGGTGGTATAGTCTCACCACTTGACTAAATAGATCCCCACTGCTAGTCGGTAGACTTGGGCGTATGGGGAGGCGCACTTAAGGTCTTTTAACCACCCGGCTCGGAGCACCGGTTTAGTGGGTTCCGTGTCTGGTACATTATAGTAGTAGAGATGACATTGTCTCCATGTACATTATAGAAATCCATTTTTATCATTTAGTAAAATGATTTGTAGAAAAATATGGGTTTTAAAACAGTTGAATAAAATTTAAAGACATAGGGTTTGAATATACACCTTATTTAATATGATGGTGTATATTATCAAAATATGCCTTAATGATAATAGATTGAGATGAAGTCCCTTCAATCGAGTCAAACTGGTCTCGTTCATTCCTTATATTCTTGAATAATAAACATGGGTTAATTTAAACAATCTAGAGAACCTTTACCACGTTTATTATTCTGCTTATATTGCTTATTACTTTGTTATATTATTTATTTTATTATTTTAGTTCATATTGGACGTTTTATCGATGCTCGGTACGTGAGTAAAAAATGAAAATGTTATGATTAAAAATTGACTATGTGGTCATAATTCAATTATCTATAGATTTATATTCATTATTTAAATATCATATATATCCAATTTACACATATTTTTAAAATTCCATCAAATTTTCAGATAAGATATGAAATTCACCGTACATTCATACTATAGGTCGTACATACATATTTATGATACATTCATTCATTTGTCATATAGATGGAATGAGAAATAAATGATACATACGAAAATTATATTTTTGAATTATATCTATGCTTTATATGTCATATATATTCATTAAATCTATCCTTTATATGTTCTGTGTATTTCATGAACGAGTCATATCACTTTGAGGGGGTGGTAGTCCACACTACCTCAAATAATATTATAATATTTACACATTATTGAATACATGAAGGTGAATTTTAAATAAAAATTAAAGAATAATAAAGCCAATATAAATATCATAAATAACATATATAAATATATTTCCATCATAATGGCAACCAGGAGATGTGTTAGGAGAAAATTGAACAATCATCGTTTCGTGATGCAGTATTTCGTTGTACACTAAAATTGTATATTCTATTTATATTAGTTTGAAGTGACTCTGATTTTAGGCTGAACCCATGGAATAAAAAATCATAGTAAAATTAATATTCTTGTATATTTTTATAATAATTGAATAAATATAGGTTATGGGGTTGGAGAAAAAAAATAAATGAAACGAGCTTGAGGGAAGACCTTACCTCTAAATTAGGTAACTCCTTTTGATTTGATCCAAAAGTATTTTTATTCAATTTCTTTATTCCCTTGTTAAGGATAATATAAGTAATAGAGGGATATTGGTACATTATGTTTTCATATGTTGGGTAATCCATGGGTCTTGATAGGTGTGAGTAAGTGGGTAGAGGCAGTGTCCCTTTATAAGAGACAGGAGGGGTACTTTAGGAATGTCTTAGAATCTTATATTATTATAAATTTAATTCCAAATTATAATAGATCAAAAGTGAGATATTTATAGGAAAATATTATTTTGGGTCTAAATCATCTCAAAAAATAGGTTTACACAATTTTAGGTCTCAAATTTAACATTATCATTTGAATTTAACCCCTAGTTTAATAAATTAACTATTACCGGGTCTTCTTTTATTTGTACACTATATAGTTAATATAGATACAATAAAATTCCTAGAGAACCTAAAGTAGATAATTAATTAAAATTTTGACATTATCTAATTCTATTTTAAGAGTCTTATATTTTTATGACTATTATATCATTAAATAATATAACATTTGTTTCAAAAACACATTTATGTCAATTTTGACACTATTTAGTAATTGATATTTGGTAATGCCATAAAAATAGTATTAATTCATAAAAACAACATTAATTAAAATATAAAATGTTATAATAACATTGAAAATTCGTGGGTGGTATGAAATGTTTCAAATTACATATATTCAAATATTTATAATATCATTTATTTGAATATTTCATTAATAATGTAATCACTACATCATCAATTTTTCATAAATAAATTTACTTATTTCATATATAAAAATTATAAATAATGTAACATGATGTATGAAAATTTTTTATATTTCTAATTAATATTTATAGTCAAATATATAAATTATATAACCCAGTATTAAAATGTGTTTCGTAAATAGATACTTGTTTATATTATATTTCTCTTTACATAAAATTAATTATTATAACATGTCATTATCACGTCCAAGTGGCTCCAAAATGATAAATTTATGGTATAAGTATTTTATTGGTCACCCAGGACTCATACAATAATATTGGTTCATGTTTTAGGGTATATTTATTTTATTATAATATTATGATGACTTTTATTTACTAATTTACCCTTTAACCATGGTAAATAAAATCCATTACTGAAGTAACATTTCATATTATTGAATAATTAATTGTACCTATATAAATAATTTGAAAATTATGATAACAAATATGGGATAAATTTTTCCAAGTAAAAAAAATAGAATTTCAAATAATTAATTAGAAATTAACTCTCGTTGTCAAAACTAGAATGCTGGTTTTTTAAGAAGTAGAAACTATCAAAAGATTGATATCTCTTTATGTCCAATTTAAATGAGAAATGACCACCAACAATAAAAATTGAATTAAATGATAAAAACATAATCTTATTACACTTTAAAACAATTTAAAATGATAACTTAATGATATAATTAAATTAGACAAAAATATAGTTTTGAATTAAAATGTAGTATTTTTACTATTCATTAAAATAAACGTTGCATCATAAAAATACCAAAATTTCCACCATGGTGAATTCTTATGTCCTTATTCCAAATATGATGTTAGTTTTTTGAAATATTACATATAAAAGTGAAAATAAAATTTTTTAAAAAAATTTCCATTAAAATGTCGTAAAATTACATTTTAAAAATATTATAGTATTTTATGCTTGAAATTGGATTCATTCTAATTTTAATATTCTAAAAGTTTTTGGATAAAGGAAAAAACATTTAACAAACATGTGTAATCATATTTTACATAGTTCTATTCATTCCTACTAATACAATGACTAGGTGATAACTACCATTTAAAATAATAATATTATTGTTGTATTTTTTCGATATAACTCAATGTTGTGTACAATGTATGATTTAGGAGAAAACTATTATTTTGTGTCATGTAAGCTGTAGGATAAGAATCCCCTTAATGTAAAATTAATAACTAATTCATAAATATTAATGAAAAAGTATTATTCTATAAATAGATGTTGTGTTTCATCCTTCCCCCTTTTGGAAATTCTATCCCCACAATTTTATTTACATATCCAATATGTGGGGGTATTTCTCGTTCGTATCATTTTCAGATTCCCATGTTTCTAATCAAACCATATCATTTTTACACAAAACCATTGTCTAATGAATCAATTTATTCCTCAACATGTTCTCTTAGTGGTAAAGAATCTATATTGTCTTATCCTTATTTGAATGATTATCTTCCAACTATACTACCTCTAGACTCAAAACATGAGATGGATCTGAAAATTACTTTCTCAACATTGAAACATGAAAATATTTTGTACCTGTGACAAACATGTAAATAAATACATTCTATAGGGATCTGATCTATCGTTATCTTGTATTTCATAGGTTTTAATGAACCATGGAATCATTATTCCCTTCTAAACAATATGAGTCACACTCTCCATGGAGAAACATTATGAAAGACGAGATCACCTACCTTGAATGAATGATCCTAATATTGGTTATCCGTATAATGTTACTGTATGTAATGATCAATCATCATGTGCTTCTTTAATCAATTAAAATTTTTCTTCAATCTCTTCAACAAATTTTGGTCCAATCAAATTCCATCCACTTACATCATCCAAAATTCCAAGAGTTGGACACCATTTTCCATATAATTCCTCAAATGGTGTCATACGAATATGGGAATGAAAAATTTATTTATAAAAAAACTCAACCAGAGAAAGATATATATACCAACTTCCTTGGTAATCCATTGGAAAATCACATTGAATATCTTCAAATTTATAAATTGTTCATTCAAACATCCCATTTTATTGAAGATAAAAAGATGTAATTAAATTTAATTCAGTTTCCAATGACTTTGAAAGGCATTTCCTAAAGTTTGAAGTGATACATAGATCATGATAATATATAATGGAGAGAAGAACCCCGTGGAACCGGAAAATCACTGTAAGATAAAAATGAAAAAGATGATCATGAAACAATGTATATCGGGTTGGAAAAAATGATAATATTTAGTAAATTTATCAATAATAAACCTAAGGAAATTATTAACTCAACAAGTTATATGATATCCCACTATGAAATCCATGGACATAATTCCCAATTTCCACTCTGGTACTAAAAAAGTATGAAGCATCGCTTTTGGTAACTACCTCTCAACATTCACCTTTTTAAAATTCAAACACATCAAAGTAAATTAAGAAATATCTATATTTATTCTATCACATTATTAATAGATCTGATGATATTTGTACATCCTAGTACATAAATGATGAACTAAAAAAAAGTAGAACTATAAGCTTCAAAAAACAACCCTTCTCCAATTGAAAATCCCATGGGACCTATAATCTATTTCCAAAACTCAAAACAAAATATTTATCAATGTTACATTCAGGTAACATACCCTTATGAACCATCTCGTTCATTTTATGAAAATCACTATCATCCTTCAACACATTCATTATTTTGTCTGAAAGAGACAACCACAATAAAACCTGAAACAAAACTGTGTATTTTCCTATAACAAAAACATCCATGACAATGTTGATCATAACATTATTCAATGGGTCATGTTCCAAACATAACAAGGTTAATGTAGCTTTAGTTTCCTGACTCAAATAATTATCCACTTTTTATTCTTTTATAGGATGTTAATGAATCGTGCAATCATAATCCTTGATTAATTCTAGCCATATTCTCTATCTCATGCTCAATTATTTCTTAATAATTATATACATCATAAATTTATGGTTAGTATATATTTCAAATTTTACTCAATATGTATTATGCCTCAAAATATTTAAAGAAAAAACAACAACTGCTTATTAAAAATCTTGTGCAGGGTAATTTAACTCATGAGTTTTCAACTAACGCGAAGCATAAGCAATTACCTAGTCATTCTGCATTAGGACACAACCCTATCCCTTCAATGAAGAATCAATGTATATAAAAATTCACCATTTCTAGAAGGTAGAAAAATAATTTGTGCATTAAACTATCTTAATTTAAATTCTTGGAAACATTCATCACATTATTTTGTCCAGATGTACTTAAAATCTTTTCGAGTTAACGAATTTATTGGGACATATAAATATGAATTTTTTTAAAGAAACCGAAAATAGTAAAATAATAAACTAATAAAACTATGAATCTATGTAATATTTGTGTTTCTTGATAATTCATCAAATAATTTTCTTTTATATGTATCAATAATTAAGCCATCATTAAAAACAATGTGATCAGGGAATGTAATTTTTTGTAACCAAAACTCATATTTTTTGAATTTCCCAAATAGTTTATTTTATTTTAACGTTTTCAATAAAATCATTAAATGACTTGAATGCACCTCCTTACATTTAGAATATACCAAAATATCATCAATAAATATAACAAATATCTTATCTATGAACTCACTGAGAATTCAATTCATAAGATCAATGAAAACAACAGATGCATTGGTTAACTCAGAAGGCATAACTACAAATTAATAATGGCCATATCAATTATGGTACATGGTATTCAGAATAAACAGTCTATTTACATTTAACTAATGGTACCCCAACCTCAAGTAAACCATTAAAAACTACTGATCTCCATAGATCTGATCAAACAAATCATCGATATGAGGAAAAATGATACTTATTCTTAATAGTGATGTTATTAAAGGATCTATAATCAATACAATGCATCAATGATCGATCATTATTTTTTATCAAAAAATTATATTTGAAACCCATATTGATGTGATAATTCAAATGAAAATATAATCAACTAACATATACAATTAATTATTTAACTCTAAAAGATCAATTTTATCTCCATTCAATAAGGGGGATTTGAAATTGGATTAGCATCAGGAACCATGTCAACAATAAATTCAACATACAGATCATGTATAATAATAGGATGTAATCAAGAATAAATTCAAGATACTCATTTACCACTGGAACATCCTTAATCAGAACAATTTATTTATTCGAAACAATATGTGGAAGAATACATTCATTTCCATCATTTACTAGTTTCTCAGCTTCCTGAAATGTCATAAAGGGTAATGGTTAATTCATGTACACAAACTGAAAGTCATTATAAAATGAAAATTATTTAGATCTACAGTCAATCATATCATGGTAAACAAAAATCCAATCCATACATATAATAACATCAAACTCTACAAGAGGCAAAAATATAAGGTTTTTAGGTATACTCATTCGACATAAAATGACATGAAGATTATTATAATTTCTTTTTGCCTTAAAATTTCCCCTGGGTCCTTTTACCATAAGTTATGGATTCATTTCATGAGATGAAATTCCCAATTTAATAGAAACATTCTAAAAAATGGAAGAATGCATAGACCTAGAATGGAAAAACATGTTGGATTAATCTGAATAAACAATCAATGTTCTTGATAACACATCATTTGAAGGTCCAAAATCTATGGAAGTTGCTGAAAATGATTTCACAGAACCTCTCTTTTTATAGTATTACGTATTTCCATCATTCGAATTCTTCCTCAAACACTCATAAATGTATTGACCTATAAAATTTCATTTTAACGATTTCACTAACTGTATATCAATTTTTGTCATATAATTATCTTTTTCAGTATAGTTATGAGCCATTGGCCCCATTTTACCACATAATAATCACATAACAGATTTTAAAAGGAATTACCCTATGTTCTTTGCAAGACAATTTTCAGCAATTGTAAACATAATTTTTTTACCATCCGACATTTCTGAAGAATTTTTTCCTTTTTTTCCATCTCGACGTCTTATTCTTCATACTGTTAAAGAACAGATGATCATCAGAAAACTCTATTTCCATATTCTCTGCACATAGAACAAGATTATTATAACATTTGAACACAAGAGAAGCTAATTCCCATTTGTACATTGGATTTAATCCTATGTAAAAATTATTTATTTTACCATCAAGATCCCATATGAAATTTGGAAAATACCTTTCCGGTATAGTGATTTTTTTCTTCATAGGCATTGACTGACTCATCCCACTTCCTCTATTCCTATAAATTCTTCCCATCCTAATTTGAACTTCCTTAGTAGAAAATTTCTCAAGAAACATACCTTTTAATTCATCCAAATAAAGAGCATCAATCTCCTGACAATCCCTGATATTATTATCCATCAACCACCAATTAGCAGCTTCACCATAAAAATTGTTAACAATAAGCCTAACATTTTGATTTTCAGAAAAACCCATGAAATCGAAAATCATTTCTAGGGATTTTATAATATCTTCACTTAGAACAAGGTCTGATTCTCTTCTAAATGATAGAGGACATTTCATCATGAAATTCTCCATAACCTAAAATTTTTTTGTGGTTGAGCTGGCTGATCTTTCTCATTTATACCACCTCCATTTATAGCCTAGCTCAATTATTCCATCACTACAATAAACTGTTTAGAAATGATTCCAACCATCTTAGGTTGCTTATTTGAAAGTTTTTTTTACTCTAAATGACATCCCAACACACCATCCCTATTTCCTCGGAAGAATGAAATCTAGAACAAACATATCTTAGATAATGAAATATTGTAATCCCCAAATACTATTTCAATTTGACCATAATGTAAAAATATTTTTTGGATATTATGTTAAAAATATAACAAACATTAACATTATCTAAACTGAACATTTTTACCAATTATAAGTCCACATACTTAAAACATTACATATTATTGAGATAAGTCTTGATTCCAAACTGAGGATCTTTTCTGAATTAGTGGTTTAATGAATTATTCAATTATTAATACATATCATTCTATTATAACATAGGAGGATACATTCATAATGGTATCCTTTTTTCAACCAAAGGAAACCCATTTTAAAATAAATCAAGATTTCATTTATTAATAAAAATCGTATTGACTTCATTATTTCTTTTAATCATAATTATATTTTGTGAAAACATTTCGAAAAAACATGGCATTATTATAATGCTGAATAAGGGGTAAAATAAGGAATGAAAATGTTAGCCCATGATTATTTATAAACCCATGAATTTATAATAAACATGAAAACATCATATCAATAATAAATCATAAAGGTATCTTGTGGCATTCATTTCATACTTACATTGTAGCTTTCATAGCTATATATAGAGTATCCTTCGTGGTTATGTTTGGAATACGCCTCAATGTATATTCCCTAAATTTCTAAAAAGAAACCTTAATGTTTACATCCTTCATATTACCCAAAACATTGGAGAACTATTAGGGACTCACCCCCCATAGTTTATCATAGAACCACCCATATACAAAGTCAATTCCCATGAACCATAACATAATCATAACACCTCAAAAATAATAATGGGGAAACCAAATTTCAATAATGAATTACTAAGACATAATTTAAATATATTGATATAATCAATCCATTTTAAAAACAATCAATACAAAAATACATAAAAATTGATTATTTTATTTACATATAATTTTTAAAATCATTATAGATTATAGAAGAATCCAAAAACCAATTAAATTTCATAACTATAGAAAGGTTGTTGTTTCCATGTACGTTAAAAAAAATTACTTTCATGTTTTAGTAAAATAATTCATATAAATAGAATCCATTTAAAAACTATTGAAAGAAATTTAATGTCTAATGTCATGATTATACACCATATATAATAAGGTTGTGTATATTTTCTAAATATTCCACAGTGATAGAGATTAAGATGAAGTCCCATACCTCGAGTCTGACTTGCCTCAGTCATTATTTATATTTTATAATAAGAAGAATATGACAATTTATACTTAATCAGATCATTTTTTGTGTTTATTATTCATAATATATTACTTGTTACCATGTTATAGAAATTAGTTAATTATTTTACTTCATATCAGATATTTTGTCTATTTTTATACATGAGTCAGGAATGAACTTGTAATGATAAAAAAATCAATCTATTAAAAAGTAAATTATCTCTGAAATTATATTTGTAATTTAAATATAATATATAACCAATATATATGAATTAATATCATTCCATACTTTTTGTGATAAGAAATTAAATGCACCTTTCATGGATATGGTAGTCGTACATAAACATGAACGCTACATTAATTTATACGTCATATTAATGGAATGAAAAATAAATGATATATAGGTATATTATAATTATTGTATAATTTCTATGTTATATATGTCATAATAATTCATAAACTCCATCCATTACACATTACATGTATGGAATTAATGATTCATTTAACTTTGAGGGGGTGTTTTTCCACACTTCCTCAAATAGAAGTATCATATTTACACACTATGGAAAGCATAAATGAATGTTGTAAATAAAAATTACAAAATCATAGTACATTATTAATATAATATGTATCATATATACATACAGTTCCATCACCATGGCCATCATGAGAGTTCGGAGGATAAAATTGACCAATCATCGTTTAATGAGGCAATGGTTCATCAAACTGGGAAATAATATGCCTTAAATCCATTATATAGAGGTGTGTGTAATTTTAGGTCAAACCCATAGCTTAAAAACTTTATAGTATATTTAGGAAGCTGGATTTTTTATAAAATAATGGAATAAAGAGAGGATAGGGGGTTGAGAAAGAAAATAAATAAAAGGAGATTGAGATAATGCATTACATCTAAATCGAGTAACTTTTTTGTATTTTAGAAAAAATGATTTCATGAATTGATTTTTGCCCAAGGTTAGGCTTCTAGGAGAAAGGGTGTTTTGTTGGAAGATTATTTTAGTAGACATTGGTTAATGAAAGGGGTTTGAGATGTGTGAGTAATTTGGATAGAAGTGGTGTCATTTTATATTTGGGGGAGGGTAACTCTATGATAGTCTTGAAATGTTATTCTATTATAAATTTATTTTATAATTATAATATCACAAAATTAAAATATTTTGATGTTAAGATGTGTATGGGTAGATAAACTATCATCTAATAGGTTTTAGACTTGCTTATCCCATAAATTTATCATTATCGTTTGGATTTAACACATAGTTATATAAACTAACTCCTACGATGTCTTCTTGTATGAAACACTATATGGTTAATATATTTACTATCATATGACAATAGAACATCAAGAGGATAATTAATCTCATTAGTAACACTATCTAAGTCAGTTTCCTGAATCATAATTTCTATGACTGTTATATAATTTAATAAAATAGTATTTTTTTAAAACTCATTTATGTTAATGTTTACACTATTTAGTAAATGATTTTTGTTAAATCCATAAAAACATGATTTATTCAAAAAAACTAAAATAACTAAATTATAACATGTCATAAAAGTATATTAAATTTTTGGATGGCATAAAAATTTTTAAATTACATTTATTTTAATATTTATAATATCATTTATTTGAATCTCTAATATATATGGCAATCATTGCATCATCATTGTGCCATAAATATATATGATTATTTAATGTCTAAAAATTATATATAATATTACATGATATGGGAAATATTTTTATATTTATAATGATTATTTATAGTCAATGATATCAGTTATATAAAAACATATTAGAATTGTTTAATTAAACAAATACATGTTTCTTTTATATTTCTCTTTAATTTAAATTAATTATTATCACTTTTCATTATCACACTCAAGTGTCTCCCATGTGCCAAAAGTTCTACATATGAACTTTTATATGACTAGTGAATCATTAAATAACATTAGGACAACTTTTATAATTGTGTTATATTATTATAATATTATTTTCACCCATATTTATATATTTTACCCTTTAACCGTGGTAAATTAAATTATTCAATGTTGTGACTATTCATATTGTCTAGAAATAATGATAAATATTTACATAATATGGTTATTCTAATTCAAAATTTGGAATCCATTTTTCAAAATTAAAAACAGATAACTTGTTGTAATTAATTTTATATTAATTCTTATTGTAAAAATAAGAATGCAGGTTTTTATAATGTAAAAACTATAAAAATATTGACATGTGTTTATGTCCAATTTGAATGGGAAATTAATTTCAGTTACTAAAATTGGATTAAATAATAAAAACATAATCCAATTACACTTTAAAACCATTTAAAAGGATATTATAACTAGAAAAAAGGCAGTTTTGACTTAAAATAATATTTTTTCCCTATTCATTAAAATATCAATTTTATCAGAATATACCAAAATTTCAACCAAGGTAAATTTTGATGTCCATCTTACAAAGAAGAAAATTATTTTTTCAAATATAACATATAAAAGTTTCGAAAAATATTTTTAAAATGGGGTATCCATTAAAAGGTGGTAAACATCGATTAAAAATATTATAGTATTTTATTCTTAAAATTAGAATCATTCTCATTTTATGCCTCTAAATGTTTTTGGATATATGTAAAACCATTTAACAAACACGGGTAATAATATTTTAGTTAGTTCTACTCATTACCACTAATACAATAGCTAGGAATTAACTTCAAATTAGAATAATAATAATATCATTGTATTATTTTTCAGTATATCTGAAAGTTGTGTGCAATGTAAGATTTCAGAAAAAACCCATTCTTGTGTGTCGAGTATGCTATCGGAAAAGAATCCACATAATGTTAAATTAATACCTAATACATATATATTAATTAAAATGTATTAATATAAAAATACAAGGGGTGTCACAAAAACAATTTTTTATAAATCTTTTGTTATTTAGAATTGAAACTCATGAAACTAAACATGTATTTGTTTAATTAAAATTTAGATATTTATATAGAACATAATACATGTTATGGAACATTAAAAAATTAAAAGAAAATATTTTATTTAATATAATGCCAATTATTCACTAATTTATATTTTAATTCAATATTTGATGGATGTGAAAAATGAGAATATTCTTCTGGTATTATTATAAATGGTCGTTAAATATCCTTTGTGAAATTAGTACATGATTGTTAGACAGATGGTTACAAGTATGAGGCTATTCTTTAAACACATAATTGTGGGTAAATATTTCTAGATGGAATTAAAACTCTTATTAGATAATATATGTTCATGAATATATAGAAGATCCAATGAACATTAATAATAAGATGATTTTTAATTTTCATTATTTAAAATTTCGAGTCCATCTTTAATTGATAATGTTGTACTGGAATATTTGATTATAATTAAAGTGGTTGAGGATTAATGGATATATTATTGAGACTATATCATTATGAAATACATTTTATGATGTTATAGAATATAATGAAATAAATCTTGGTATATTGAATCCACCATCCATTCTATTAGGTAAATTTGATTATCAAATAATTTGTTTTCTAATGCATTTTCTTGACAGTACTGTAGGAAAATAACATATTTTTTTGTTGTAAAATAATTAATTATGACATAAAATATCATATCAATATATGATGCACATTATAGTTTATAATGTTTTTTATATATGTTCATCACAATGTATAAATTTAAAGATTTCATGTATGTATTGTTTTCCGAAAAGAATAAAAAATTACAACTCAATTTCATCAAGGATACATGTATGAATTATATTCACAAGTGATGATTGGTATTTCATTGCATATTATTACTAGTTATTAGGATAAGTGTTCTATGTTGATACTAGACCATATATTTTAGGAATATATTTTAGTATTTTGGTTGTAAATTGGAGGACCAATTTTCATTTTTATATTTTTTTTAAATAAAAAATACAAGTATTATATTCAAATGAAATTTTTTGAAGAATTGTATAGTAAAATCTATTAATATCTATTATGTTTAATTCAAGTCTGGGGTAACCAATTTTTTCATTTGTTTATGTTGATGATATAACATTGTTAGCATGTCTGATAAAAAAATAGTGACCTATTGTTAGAATCCTTTAAGTGAAGATTAATGAGGTCCACTATTTGAGGTATTTGTGTGTGATATGAAGTTTATATGAGTGGAAAATAAATATTGACTCCAGGTATTGGGAATAAATTGAATAATTTTACATTTATTTTTTAATCCCATAAAAATATGGCATTATTTGGTGAGTTGATCAATAAATTTCATTTAGCCACATTGTCTACTACAATTCTTGATTTGTTCTGTGTATCCATGTTTATAATGTTTAAAATCATATTTATCAAATAATTATATATGATAAATTTAATCAATTTTTATAATATTTATTTAGGTTATGTAAAATATGGTTCTGATAATGGTGTTCAACTATGTCATACATAATGATTCTACAACCAATTAATGTGTTGTGGTAGCTTAATAGGGCATATAATTGAAACTGGGGGTGAGATGTTGAAATGATTTTTCATTGGATAATTTTATACAGTATATATTTAAAAAATTAACTCTTATTGTAAAAAGGTTATTACAGAGGGTGGTTTTAATGAATTTTATTACCATGTTATGAAATAGATATTTAATTTAATTATTTTTCTTATTAATATTATTGTTTAATTAGTCATTGATAAATGTTTTATTATATATGTTTTGATAAGGATTTTATTGAAATAGAGTAAATTATTTAATATTATCTCTTAATCAAATGAATCCATAATATTACATATAGTATCATTCATTCATCTCTATACACTAATGTTTTAATTCCAGGTCTGAGGTACTAATACAAACCATTGAGCGACTCTTCCCTTTTTTTAGTATGTGCTAAATGATTTAATATTATTTATATTTCATTATTTAAAATAAAATTTTAAATTATACAATGAAAAGAATGTAATGTGAAAATTATTTTTGAATAGTGGATTCTCTAAATAAATTGATATGACAATTCAGTACATAATAATAGAAATTATAGAAATCATAAGAGTCAGAATTAGTCATTTGGGGAAGAAAACACAATAGTGAAGAAGGGAGAAAAATCAATAAGAAATGAAATGTTATGATGAGTCATTTAAAATTGTTGATTCAATACATAACATTTATACATATGAAAATATGGAGAGATAATAATGTAGAATTATTTCATCACAACTAGGAATGAAGTGATCATTTAACTATAACATCCTAGAATCGGAGGCCACTCAATAGTTCCACATGCTTTATGGGCTACATGGCCTCAAGAGAATCTACAAAAATACATGAGACTTCAGACTAATGGAAGGGACCTATGGTGTGTCTTTGAGGATACTATACACTGTTTTCAATGTATAACACAAATGTATCCAAAATAATGATCAAATAGTTGAATGATATACAAAATATTATAAAATAAAGTAACAGAAGGAAGATATAATTCTATCAAAGGAACCTCTTATTAAAAAGACGATGACACACGTCTTGTTTCTTTGATACATCCAAAAAATAAAGTATATTAGTATTATATGACACACATATCAAAATACAAAAGATACCAACAATTTAAATCATTAGATATCATAATGAGGCTTAACTCGGCCTCGAGCTCCCCTGATCCTAAGCATAGAAGAATGTCAATCAAGTAAATATGAGTTCCTTCCTCCCTCCCTACCTATATATATATATTCTTTCTGAGTACCCAATAGTGACCTGAACATGGTGTGAGATATAATCCAATAAGGTAACAATAGAAAGATCATTAAAAATTCTTGCAGGTGAAATATAAGATTATAATTAATTTTTTAATACATATAATAGATAATAATTAATGAAAAGTAAGGTTCCACTAGCGTATATACTACAAAATAGGTGATAAAGTATAGCCCGACAAAACTCCCTATAAAACATGGACCACACTCCTATAACAAGGTATCTAAAAACAATCCAAAAATAATTATCCTGACCTATTCATTCATCAATATGCATCATATCAACCATGAAATTTTCATAAAATATGTAAATCGAACAACCACATCGATGTTTTATAACAAGAAGTATCATGACATCTACTACTAAGCTGTATAATTAAAAATATGGCATTAATGATGTTTTTTATATTTTATCAAGCATCATACCATGAAGGTATAGATCCATGTTATAGAAGACCCGCGCATCCTCATCGAGTCCCATGATCCTCCTGATGGAAACTAGATTAGGCATGAATTAGGGTCTAGGAAAACATCAACCAACAATGACCACTGTGAGCCCAGCCAAACTAGATCGAAGGTGTAGCAAGGACCAAATCGACCTACTGAATATGGGCCCAAGGACCAATCTCATGCAAGAAAACAACTACAACATTCAAGATCCATGGAATAACACCCAATGAATCTGATGGAATCATTAATCAATCATTCTTGATCATTTAAAAACCAATGAATTACATGGGTATACTCACTCATACATAATTCACATTCAAAAAGAAACCATCATCTTTACCCAATAATATTACATTTCCATATTATCCATTTAATCAATTCAATAATTCTATAACATGTAAAAACATGTAAAAGGAAGAAACACTACTCTAAATTAATAAAAATAGTTCAATTAATTTGTTTACACGCTTTATTTGTCTAGGAATGTCTAAAACATGCCATTTTGGGTTTTTAACAAATGTAAAAGGCAAATGGAACACCCCTAACATTTCACTTATTGCAGAAATAAGATCAGACTTATTCGAAAGGAATTAATGCATATCCATAATAAGTTCAATTTTATTTAATTCAAAAATAAATTCATTATTGGGGGATGATGTAATGTTCGAAAGATGGAAAATTATAAACTAGACTAATAAAGCCCCAAAAATGTGGAAAAGTATTTAAAACCTACATAGGTTGGTAAAATAGTGCTTCTCTAGTATTATCTCCAGTTTCATCTCAGATCTGGTGAAAAATGTATTACAGATGATGATCATGGAAATATAAAATATTATATTGAACCTCAATTACTCTTATTAAACCAAAAATAATGAAGAAAAATAAAAAAAAATAAATTGATCACTCACTGACGTGGATCCAACAAGACTGAAAACCATCGATTCTAAGATCAAATGAGGGAGAGGGACTAAAAGCTAAAATTAGCTCAAATAGGAGATTCCAATGTTTGTTTCTCCATGTTTGAGGAGAAAAAATTAAAAAAAATAGGTTATAACATTTTCTAAGGGAAAATGATAATTTCACAAAAAATCTGGGGGTCACACAGCTTTGCCGCATGGCTGGCTAGACTGTGTACTAACCATGCACTAGTTACTATATAGAGGGGCAGCTTACATGGTTTTCACCCATGGTTTAACTAACCTTATGTAAAAAATTTCTCATCGAACTATAAAAAACTACATAGGGTGAATCATGGACATGAACCACTATCTGCATTTTTTAACCATACGATCTCTTCTATCCCACTATCTAGCATTGAACTTTTTGAAGAAACCATGAGACCTACCTCCAAAAGGATTCTAATAACCAAGCCACCTATCCTTTTGTCCCAAAAATTCAGTATTCATACTAGAAAAAAGATCCATACACCCCCGACACACATACAACCACAAATGGAATTCACATAAGGTTGTAAAAAATAATTTAAATGGAATGCAAAATAGATTTGTACCTCACACGAAAATACTTGTTCCCACAATATTCTCCCCTTAATCCAATTCATCCCCAAAATTCCTCCTCAAGGGTGGTTAAGATTTATCTGATAATGAGTCTACCCACAAAGAATGAATTTTGGCCTTATACTCCGATATCTCTACCTAGAAATGACAATGTTGCAATAGAACCCATACTAGATTAAATAAAATGCATCAAATAACCATCATCATCATTTCAATGTTATGGATAAGATGATCCTTAAAATATGATGTAACCTATATGTCAACCTCCCCATGATAAAATTTTTGAAATGATTCTGAATGATTAAGGTATACTTGAGATACGTGGAAGAATTTTATTTATGGATCGGTACCTCCAAGGTAACTTACCATCATCATCATTATTTATATCTTGGAGGAGAAGGGAGACAATGCCGGGACGACAAAAAATATTGAAGGCCTATGTGGGCCTGAAATAATGAAGACCAAGGGCATCCCCTCTAATAAGAATTTTACCCTTTGGGATCAACTGAAGGTGGTTGTAAAAGCAGGTGATGCCCGAACCCGACATCACAAGCTTGGATAAGTGGTCGGTGACCTTGTTTCCCTTGCGCCTTGTGTGCCTCAGTCAAGTGTTGCTAGAGAGGAGGGCGTGACACTTCCTGATGGGGTAAGAGATTGACCAGGGCGATGTTCAATTTCCATGCAAAGAGTTAAAAAGTGTCATGGACTATGTCTCTGTTTCATCAATAATGATACCATTGTCCCTGCAGAGAGGGAGGCTAGAGATAAACGTGAGGGCTTCCATTTGAAGAGAGGAGACATGACCTTGGAAAGCTGTGAATAACAAGACCATGTGACCTCGGGAGTCTCCCAACACACCACCACCTCTCATGACACATTCAATTTAGGATCCACCCATGTTGAGCTTCATACTAGTGTGAGGAGGCTGCCATATAACTCAATCACCACGTGGACCACTGGTAAGGAGGGTAGATTGATATCGGGGGAATAGAATTTGAAGAGAGGTTGAATCCTGCAAATTATCCAGGCACCTGGTTATATAAAGAAGAAGACTTCGTGCCCGGTCAAGGATAGCTTTTCCAGATGAGCCAATACCCTCGAACCAAGCCTTGTTCCTGGCATGCCAAATACACCACACGCTAGCATGAAGAATATAATATCTTGTAGTGTGCTCCACTACCTTATCACCTGAGTAGAGAAACCAATGATCAAGAAAGGGGCAACAATCAGGGGATGAAAGCTAATATAGGGAAAGCCACCAAGTGAATAATAGACCTCCCGTTCCCAGTCACATTCGAAGAACAGATGTTCACTGCTCTCTAAACTGGGGACATTGTAGCGCATGCACCTAGAAGGAAAGGGGACAACACATTTGTGGATGTTTTCAACCATTAAGACATCATTATTACTGATCCTCCAAGTTCAAATGTTCTATTTTGAATGTATTTTCTTATTCTAGAGAAGGTCACTCAATTGGCTGTATTTGTGGTTGAGGCATAAAAGAATGACGATAGTCCTTGGAAGAGAAGGTGCCTGCATGAGAGGGAGATAAAATGCTCTTGTCTAGCTCCACTGAGATCTCAATGAGGCGAAAAGAATTAAGATGGTCCTTTTTGAGATCCGCCTCAATGAAAGCAGGGAATCTGATGGCCTCCTCCTATGTGATGTTGTGCACTGGACATCCAGGAAAACCAAAGAGATTTCCCAGCCAGTTATCATGCCAAAAGAGACTTTTCCTTCCCAAATGATCCATCTGATATGAGAGATAATGGCAGAGAAAAGGGGAACAATCATGTACATAAATGGGGACCTTCATGCATTAATATTCATCGTGGAGTCCACCAATGATCCACCCATTGTTTTACAACATAACATTCAGAGTTTATGAAGCTCTCAGGACATTTTAGTGTGAATGGAGAGCAGGGTATCAGCAAGGCTCTGAACACTAGTCCCTCTATCTTGGATGGGCATTTCCATTTTCCTCCATGACACCAATGCATGTTTCCCCTCGTCCCAAGCATCCCAGATAAACCGAGCAAGAACCCTGTCAATATTTTAAATGACACCATTTGGAAATTTTACAGATGAGAGAGCGTGAATAGAGGTGCCAAGATTAATGCTATTAACCAATTTTATATGACTTCCAAACGAGAGGTACCCATTTTTACAGTTATGAATTCTCTCGAAGATACAAAAAACAATGAAGTAAATTTCATGTATTCGAAGATGGAGGGGAGAGATAGGGGAACCCAGATAAATCATGGGCAATCACCCTTGTTGAATTCCCAGAAGGCCTCAAATTGAGGTAGCACGAGAGGAGGCACATCCTCACGATAAGAAGAGGCTACTTTTGTGTTTGTTGATAGCTCACCCGCTCTAATGGTAGTACTCCAACAAGACATGAGTCATCCCTCAGATGGATTTCCTAGAATCATTCAAAATGATACGGGTTTCGTTAGTGAAAATGAGGCAAGACATGGCTGGAGCTCTACCCTTTCTTCTATATGGGAGAATCATGCTGCTAGACCAACTCTAATGAATGATCTGATTGAGGATTTCCTGGGATAGGATAAAAAATATCAGAGAGAGAGGGTACCCTTTCCTTAAGCCCCTTGAATCCTTGAAGAATCCATGTGATTTTCCTATGATGTGAACGGCCAGCCATGCAAAGCTGAATCACTGGAAGAGAAGATCATTAAACTGTGTAAAGAATCACATACCTGAGAGGATTTTATTGAGGAAAGCCCATTCGACATGATCACAAGCTTTGTTAATATCATGTTTGATTACAGGGTTTGAGCCATGCGCCTTGGTGTTGATGTCGCATATCATTTCTTGCACTATGGCAACAACACCATGTATCGTGAGACCTCTAACAAATCTTTGTTGTCCCAAAGAGATCCAACGGGGAAAGTGAGCCTTGATTATGGTGATAAGAATTCTCTCCCGGACCTTGTAGGGTAGGTTCCAAAGTCTCACATTCCGATATTTATAAATAGAGGATGGGTGGTTCATTTTTTTGAAGAAGGGTCAGGGATGTGGCACATGCCACTCTGGGGAGAAATATACCCCAGAAGAAGTCATGAATGATCACATCGAGGTACTCTTTAATGACCTACCAGTCGTATATATAGAAGGATCCTGGGAAACTGTCAGGTCCTAGAGCACTATCAGCTTTGAGCTGCATAATAGCCTCATGGACTTCCACTTGGTTCGGGAGGGCAGCCATATCCGCACTAATTTGGGGAGAAACATGAGCAGCAATGGAAGCCATGAACCCCGATTCTCTGCTTGGGTAGCTGACCGACATGAAAAGATTCAAGCCTGATAGAAGGTCTTAGAATTGAGAGCGATCGAGGCTCTCCACCACTTCTCTATCATTCAAGAACGACTCATCATGCATCTATAAATTGGGGAGAACCCAATGTTTCCTTTCATTGATGCACCTGTGGAAGAAATCAGTGTTTTGGTCACCTTCCTATAACCATCTGATCCTCACCCTCTCCCTGACCAGCTGCTCCTAATGAAGAAGTAAATCAACAAGGGAATATTTGTTCCTGGCATGGTCTCCAAAGTACCAGACAACCCCTGAGCCCTCAAAACATTGTTCAAGGTGATCGATTTTTTACAAGGAATTAGTTGTATCCCTGTCCAATGGAGGGATTAGGCTTGACCAGTCGTGAAGATTACCTTTAAGTTTCTTGAGATTGTTGTGAAAGGCCCCCATAACCTCCCAAGAGCAGGCGCGTGCCACGACTCTCTGACCACGTCGAGAAAACCTAGAGAACTGACCCAATGCTGAATGTAGTCAAAGTGTTCTTACCTCGCATGACCTAATGAAATGTTGACGAGAATCAGGGAACAATCAGAGAGGCAGTGCACCATGTGTGTGACTTGGGTATCAGGGAAGAGAGAGATGGAATGCATGTTGGCCATGCACTGGTCGATATGACTCCATGAGAAGAAAAGGCCTCATTGGTTATTGCACCATGTGAATTTTTCACCGTTGAATCCAAGGTCGCTAAGCCCATTGTCGGCCATGAATTTTGAAAATATAGTGCTAGAATTCTGGAGATAGGGGCCCCTCCCTTTATATTATTTTGGATCCAAGATGACAATGAAGTCACGTCCAAGGAACCAGAGTAGCTTCCTAGATTTAAGAGAGAAAGATCTTGCAAGGGAACCTCATGTTGATGAGCATCAAATCTCCCGTAGTTGAAAGAAGAAAAAAAAACTCCTTTGTCATGAGTGACCTTTATGGTATCATGCTGGTCTCCCGAGTGAATGAGATCCACTGAGATGTTTCGATGACAGAAGATCCAGATAGGATTATTGACTAGTTCCGCATGCATATACTCATGCATTGAGAGCCTTTTAGAGAATTCAGTAATATGAGAGCCATTTTCCTTGTTCTCAATTACTGCAATGATACTGAATTTGTGTTTGTGAATAGAATATGAGGGAAAGTCTTTTTTTCCCTTTCCCCATGGCCATGGGCATTCCATAATATTACAGGAATCATTGGGTGGAGAGCATCCCAAAATAGGCCCTGGGACATTTTCCCTTCATGGTGCTAGTAGGGGATACTCTCATTAACTTCATAGGATGAGCCCTCATGCATTTTCCTTCACTATAAGGGGGGTTTTTGGAATTAGGAATGTAAGATGGAATGGAAACATTTCCTTGATGAGGACTAGTGAGCATGAAATAAAATGATCAGACTCTAGGGCGAGGGGCTCAGGGAGAGAAGGATGAGGGGGAAAATGGAGGAGGGGAGAAGAGGGGGAGAGAGGAAGAGAGAAAGAAGGAGAGGGAATGGGGGGAAGGGGGAAGAGAGGATGTGAAGAGAGACAACCCATATGGATAGGAGGGGGTATAAGAGGAAAAATAAGGCTGAAAGAAAACCCGAGCTCTAGGATCCTCCTCAACAACGAAGGGTCAAGGACACTAAAAAGGTTTGGGAAGCAAGACCATGAGGTGAAGAGAGCCAAAACAACACTCAATGGGGGACTCAGAAGGGATATGGCCTGCAGAGAAGCTAGAGGAGCTTCAGGGACAAGGAACAATGTACCGCTTAAAGATGAAGCATGGCAGTCTCCACTAAATTGCCGAAGGCCATACGATAGAGCAACGACCTGGACCACATCTTTTAAACAATGACGGATTCCCCGGAGACGGTTCCTATATACATTAATGGAGTGTCCTTGAAGTTAGAAGGAGGATAAAAACCTCAGAAACACCAGAAAGGAAATGAGTTGCAGCTAGGACAAGGAGTATGTCACTCGCAGAGAAATGGATTCTAGGGGCTCGAGATGTCCATTTCCACTCAGATCTGTGCAACCGACGCATCAAGGCAGCTCCGGGTATGATATTTAGAGAAAAGAAAACCCAACAAGGCATCCCTAATAATATTCAATAAACCTACATTCTGAAAGGGAAGAGGAAGGCCGGGAAGGCATATACCAACCGCAGACGAGGGACATTCCTTCCCCTTATGGACTTCCAACGACCAATGGTTGAGGTTAAAGAACCATCCACCAAAGTAATGAGGAGCCCTGCACTAGGCCTCGATGATGCCTGATTCTATGCTGAGGACAACGAAGAAGTAAATATGGTGGATCAACGATATTTGCGTTGGAGAGACAAAGCCGCACGACTGAATAAACCGTTGAATGTCCGAGAGATGAGGTTTCTCAAAACCAAAATGGGCCACCAGATCCCACTTAAGGCATTCCTCTGCTTCCGCAAAGGAAGGCATGTGGACCTTCACCAAAATATACCTACCTACGCGCATGACCAAAAATGAAGGAGGGGTCACCACCGGAAAGCACAACTAGGAAGAGCTGAAATAGGAAGTGCGGAGAGCCTCTTTGAAGATCGGGCACCGCCGGAGGAGTTAGAATCGGCCGACGAAGATGGGGTAGGGAATCAATGAATGGTTTTTGTCTTGACTGTGCAATATTCCTCTGGTTTATGATCAACCAGACCTACTCTGAAGTCACGTTCATGAGAAGTAGTTCCAGTAAAGCTACCCCACCTTCCTATAAATAAAACAGGGGTTGTCAGCAAAGACTACCAAAAAATTCCCCATATGTTTCGATGTGAATAGTTACCCGATAGTAATTAAAATAGGTGAAACCAAATAGGGTTATATGACACCCCCAAAATATCCTAAAATATTAAATGATTACTTGAATATTTTCCTCAAAAACCTATATCATACACTATATCTTAAAATCATCCCGAGGTTGGTATGATGTTCATACAAGAACCTCTTCACCATGTTCCCACTGCAAAATCTATAAGAAATTTCATGTAAATAGAAAATCCCAATATTAAACGATAGTGTATGGTACTCAGTGAAGTCATATTATATCTTGTATATACAACCATCCATGCTCATCAACACTGTATGTCTTCATGTTTTGTATAAAATGTGAAACATTCATGATCCAGTTGGCAAAAAAACTAAATAGCATCAATACCTCAAAGTGACCTTGGAAAACCTGTCCCAAAATCCATCATATCATCATCGCATTTACACTCAAGAATAGGAAAATACTAAAATAGTATGACTAGTCTCTATATTTCCTCATTCACTTGGTGATAGGTTGAATATCTCATATCAAAACGAGATTCCAAATGCATAATACCCATCCTCTTATACTGAGGGAGTAATCAATCGTACATAATTGTAACACCAGGATTCACTAAAAAAAATGTGTCTGGATAATCTCAAATCAACTCCTCATGTATGTCCTCTAGAACACACATGGGAACATGAATACATAGGTTCTTATCCTCTCCTACGGTCCAACATGGAGGATGGTTCTAACCTATTATAGTGTCCATTGGAAAAAGACCTTCTGAATCTGATAGTTTCCTCATCCCCACTCTATCAAATACGATAGAGGTCATATCTGAGGTGAATGATAATTCTTCCCCTAAATATCATACACCTCAAAGTGCATCATAAAGAAAAAATCCAAAATATTTCACTTTCTACTAGACTTTTTATCTTCCACCATCAGAACCCTCATGTTTATTGCATCAGCCACTTTGTTCCCCTTCCTATGTGTTTAGAACATCTAAATGTATAAATACAATAGGTTGTCATTTCCATATATAAAATGAATCTCCATGAATATATTGTTACATAAAAAATTCTAGAAAATGATAATTCAAACTTTTTTCTTCAAATAAAATCGAATTATATTATGTTTACCATAATTATATAAGGTTCCAAATATAGTGAAATTATTTTTAATAAAATTAATCACCTATTAAAAAATCACATTCCAATACCATATTATATTTCAATTATGTTCAAAAAAATTAACTAATTCCTTATCGACCCAATCATTTTAAAAAATAAATTTCATACTTACTAAGACATGACATGAGATAGTTGAAGGAATTTTACCCTTTTCTCTCTTTATGTTTGGGATCAAGCCTCGTGTACATCTTAGATGTGGTAAGTTTTCCCTTTTACTAAAACAATATAAATATATTTATTTTAATATTATAAAAATATGATGAATATCTTTTATAATAGCCTTAATCATTAAATATCATATAATCCATAAAAGTTACCAAATCATTATACTTAAAACTACAAAAATTTAAGGCATTCATTCTAAAATAACAGTTAATTGATCACAACTTAATGTTAAAGGTTATATGTTCCTCAAATATCTATTAAAAATACATAAATATCCCAATAAATTATTAACTCTTCACTACATCATAATTCAATGACATCATTTCCAACTAAGATATGTTCAAAATTTTGAATAAAAAACATGTCATTGGATAATATTAATTCATTTCTTGATTCTCCAAATATTTAAATTATATCAAGATAAAATTGTTCAAATAACACCAGATCAATATTCTTAAAACATGATACACAAACACATCCTTTATTTAACTTCATTTTAAATCCATTAACTATGAATATTTTGTAATTTTTTAATATATTAATCCTTCAAATCAAATATTTTAAATTCGTACTTCTGATTCATCAATATCAACCGAATAATGTTTCACACATAGAACAATGAACATAATTAATACCTCAAATCTAGGCATCTAGGTCTCCTTTTATCTTGTTAATATCATCATTAACATCCATCATGATGTCCATATCGCTATATAAAATACCCATGTACATTGTACTATTTCACTTACAAAATGAGGCTGATGAGTGGAGTTTTTGAAATTTAATAAAATAAATATTGTCATCCATAAAAATTTGGAAGAAATGATATTTTGTTGGATAGATAATGTAGTTTCTTGAAAATAATTTGGATGTAAAAAATAATTCAAAATTATTTGAATAATATTTTTCAATGACATTGACAATTAAATCAACTATATAAAGGTTGTGCTCTATCATTTTTTTAAATATATTTAATTTAACACTGAAAACATCGTGAATACAAAAGAAACCAAAAAAATTATCTTATAAGCAATATATAATGTTATATTTTTTCAAAATTAATTGAAAATAACAATTCATTCAATTAATAATACATTTAATAATTATAAATTTATTTATTTTATTTTTCTTTTAATTCAATAAATATAGTGTTGAAATTGCACAAATATTTGAGTTAATTATATAATTACTAAAACATTTAAATTATATCAAATCATGAAATTAATTTTCATATTTTCAAAATAATGATTAATAATCATTGAAAACATTTTTTTATCTTTTTTAACACAAAATAGATATTGAAAAAAATTATGGATACAATGTGTCTTTGTCTTGTACTATATTATTGAAAAGGATAATTCAAGTCCATATGAATAAAAAAATAATATATTCAAATTTTAGATGATTATAGAAGAAAAAATAACATAAAAATAAATTATTTAGACTAATACAGCTAATTTGTAGTCTTTAATTATTTTCACGAGAAATAACTATAATTTGTAGGAAAGGATACCTTTTTACACTAAATAAATGAAACTACAAAAAGAATGGTTATATACTTTTAATTTTTCAAAAAATATTCATAAATATATATATATATACATCATAAGTTATTTATTTATATTCATCCTCACAAATTTAATGTATTAGTTATAAAAATAATTTTCAAATAATAATATTTCATTATTTAACGAGGCTAGGTGTTGCATGTCATTTATGTTATCGAAAATATTTTTCATTTTAAACATATGTGAATTTATAAAATCACATAGCTAGATCACTCATTATTTGAATCTATTCATAATTATGTGGTCCTCATGGGATGCTCAATGACAAATCCACTAACATAAACACGATTGAGTAATCAATCACATTAAGGGGTTATAGTTGAATGGAAATTGAGTTAATTATGAATTCAGTTGTGTTGTTGTGATCTCACGTCATCACATTACATATAAGGAGATTTAAAAAAAATAAACCTATTTTTGACATTAAACTATAATTTAATTTCAATCATTCCCAGTGTTGTTTTAGGTTTGTGTTTTTTGGATAAATAATCCATAAAACATATATAATTATCCCATAAATTATAGGTGTAAAAATTTAACCATTTTACATTTTCCAATTTAAAAAACTCTTCAAATGAGATAAATTTTATGATTATAAAATATCTTCACAATTTTCTTCTTAATATCATCATTTTCACTACTAATCCTAAAATCCATGTGAAAAAATTACTTTCAAATTTCGGATGATTACAAAAATAACAGTAAGGTACATAAAAAACATATTAGTCTAGTGGATGGAATAAAACCCCTATAACGATTACCTATATACCAATATTCATTGAGTTGTTACAATAAATCATTTCCAATAGAAAATTAAACACAACTTTTTCTCAATGAAAATAATTAAAACTAATAAAATCATAAACAATACTTGTTGAAAACATTGGATGTCAAATTCATATAACTATTACATATTTAGTAACCCTCACTATTACATAAGGAATAATAATAAGGGATATAAATTGAGTAATAATAAATGAAACACTTTAAACAACTATCCTAGTTATACATGAAGTAACCATGATAGTGACATATGAGTAATTAGAGTTAAAATTGCAATTACATTTTGAAAACCCACCTTGGTTTTACATGGAATAACCATTTTTTATATTCCTATAATCTATTCGGAGAAACCAAATCTGTTAACTTCTCTACTTTACCAAAAGCATTAACAGTCTAGAATGTGGTGTATACATTGTATAGTTGATATAACACTCACCTTTGAGCTATAGTGGGGATAAACTCGTCATATAAGTTTTATCCAAATCACTTGTTTTGTATATATAATTCTCAAGTACGTTATGATGAATAAAATTTTTTATTCTTTCACATTTCCTCATAAAACCATTGAAAATATCATTTAACCTCATATGAAAACACCTGCGAATATCAAAATTCACATATATTTTAATAAATAAAATTTTTAAGTCCAAAGTACATATAAAATGTTTAATATGGGTTTTCACTGAATAAAACATGAAATTTTGTTATGGAATTCCAACCATAAATAAATGTTATAGTAGAATGAAAAGTCATTGTCGTTGTATTCCTTATAATATAACATTTCATTTAACTATTTTAAACAATGTAAAAAGATCCATAACTATTTTTATTTTTATTAAAAATTGAAATTGAAATTTAATGTCTTTTATAATTCATTTATGTTGATAAAAATACATATATAATATAATATTAATAATATAGACATGGTTAAAAAATAGTCTGAAGGGAAACATTAAAAGGGTAATTTTTTTAAATATTGTATTTTACCATGATTAATATTCATAACTTATTTTTATTTTCATCCTAAATAGTAAAAAAAATTATTTATTTACATTATTAAAAACATTTTTCAATTTTCTTATTCTATTTACCATTTTATAATATATTATATAACCAATTAAGTTTATGTAAAATTTTTTGAATATATTCTTCTCAAAAGTCAAAAATAAATTTTATATGTTGAATATGGTCTAAGAGGACAACATTTCAACATATCCAAAATAAAAATAATTAAATAATTACGATTTTAAAATATTAATTATATTTTTAAAACAAATCCTGAATAACTATTAGGAAAAATGAATTATACTAAAATTAAAGTGACTGTAGGCCATATTTACTCATGAGTAACATTTTCAGTTATAAATGATATTTATTGAAATAATTTAATTACTATTATATAATTAAAAACTAATAATCTCATAAATTTTTTATTATCTATATAAATGTACATATTTATATCATCCAAGTTTTTTATTGGCAAAAATCGAATCATATCACTTCACGGATGTGGTAGTCCACAAGTATGCCCAAAATGGTGTTATCATTTTCCAATGAATGAAAAGGTAAAAAAAATATTATTTTTTATCATTTAAAAAGTTAAAATATCTCATGATTATTATATATATACAATAATTTCATCATTACATTTTTTCAAGAAATACAGTGGTGGAAAATGTATTTCATGATTTGGGGGGGGGGGTAGTAGATCATCGTACACAAAAATGATGGAATTTTCCTTTTTGATTGAGGTTGGTGATGGATATAGGTTACTTAATTAACATAAAATTGTCAAATTATATCATATATAAATATTTTGTTAACATAAAATGGTTAATGATGATATTAAGGTGGTGGAAAAAACACCTGGTTAAGAAAAATCAACCTTCTTCATACAAACACATATGGATTACACCAAAATGATTCCCTGGATGATTTTATTATCGAAAAAATCCTATAAGATATGAGGAGGAATTTAATTAATTATTTTTTCTATATAATTCTTGATGAAAATTGTTATTTTTTTTATTTGTAAATATAATAATATATTCCCTTTTTATATGAGCGGGAATGGGGAGTCTTCAAATTTAATAAAATTATAAATTAATATAAATTAATATTGATCTCTATATGTGTAATAATTAATAAGATAAAGTATAAAATTTTTAAGAAATTTAAATTTGTTTATCAAATAAAATTTTCCCATGTTGGGATTTTATTTACACCCTTCATGTTTTATTTTAGCCCTTCATCGCCATTTTCACACTTAGCATTGACAAAAGGGATATTTTACTCTTTTGAGTGACATTATAGAAAATATAAATAGAAAAACCTCACATAAATATAACATATATTATATAATAAATAATATTTTAATATCATTACTTAAGATAATTTTTTACTAATTTTAAATCATTTAGTAAATTATAATTTTTTTAAAATATCAATTATGTCGATTTTAATATTAGTCATTTATATTGACTTTAATAAAATCTATCAAAAATAAAATGGAAATTTTTTCAATACATCCCTAAAATGATAAATTTGACTATAATTATATTTTATTAATGAAAATATATATACTATATTAATATTTATTATTTAAAATCAACTTTTTTGTTTCGAATGAACATAAAAAATTATTTCATCTATGTTGTGTAAGAGTTTATGGAAATTAATTTTCACTAAAATAAAATAATACATTTCCATGAATAATATAAATATTTTATATTTCAAAATACTATATATTTTGAAACATATCCTTTGTTTTTTCCCATGTTAATAATATTATAGTTATTAAAAATAATAGTGTGGAATTT
Source organism: Viscum album (assembly GCA_963277665.1). Taxonomy (NCBI): domain Eukaryota; kingdom Viridiplantae; phylum Streptophyta; class Magnoliopsida; order Santalales; family Viscaceae; genus Viscum; species Viscum album. Next base: position 1,573,697,046 of record OY728126.1, read on the forward strand.
TTTACATTAATTCACAAAAAAATATTAGATAGTTCATAATCATTTTAAAATTAAAATTAGTCATATAGTGGAATCATTGGTGATTTGGAATTAAATTGATGCATATAATAAAACATATACATTTCTTATGATTATTTTCTAGACTATATCTGATTATTGTTACCCTTAATTACATGATGTAGCATTTATTTTTGTAAGAAAAAATACATGGCATATTATTCATACTGGCCAAAATCAAAACATACCATTTTAACAAATTTGGTCCAAATTATAGAAATATTGAATCCTATTTTCAAAATTAAAAAAAACATATAAGTGAAAGATTTTAATTTATAATTAAATTGGGAAAAAGTGATTGAAAAATATTGTCTATAAAAATAATATTTTATGTGTATAAAATTTTTAACCAAAATTTTAATACAAAATTCAATAAAAATACATTATTTGGATTCTGTTTTAGAAAAATTAAATAATGAAAAAATTAAATTTTTAGAAAAATAATTTTAATTAATATAAAATTTAATATTAAAGATTATTTTCAAATAATATTACTATGCTTTCAATATTCAATAAAAAATCAAAATTTTCAAAAAAAACTATCAATATATAACCTTATAATAATTTTGATAATGAATTCCAAAAAATTAATTTTTATTATTAAATTTAAATTTTAAATTGTATAGAAATTATTTATATTATTTTCTTGGAAAAATTAAAAAAAAGGAGATAAAAAATCATTTGAAAATAAAATAGTTGTAATAAAAAATATGTTCTTATTTATCAAATATTTCTAAAAAAATATTGATTTTAAACTTTATATATTTTTTTAAAAAAATTTCAATCTTATTCATACCTGCTAATTTAATGACTGGGCTATAATTGTCATATATTATTATTAATATTTCATGGTTCATTTATGCTTGGTGTTGCATGTCGTACAAATTATCAAAAAAAATGTATTTTATTTATTTATTAGGGCAATACATTGTCCCCCTTTAATATATTATATCCTTACAACTAGTACTCAGTCTCAAAAACTATGTGTTTGACTATTGAAAATACAGTCATACAAATCCCACATCAAAAAAGGGTAAACAAGAGATTCAAGTGTAATGTGAGAAAAGGGATGAATAAATTTCATTTGGAATGACTCATAATTCTATTTCTATGTAGGAAAATAATAATGGTAAGTAAATTCATATAATTAGTATAAAAAGTAAATTTCTAGTGATTCATATAATGTTGTAGAGAACATGGCCCAGAGAAAGCTAAACACCAAAAAATCTCCAATATATGATGGGTGAAGTGACCACAGATTCCATTGAAATGATGGTAATATGATAAAATTTTAGTTTCTAGATAATTTTACTAGATTTATGGTAGTTCTAATAATTTAGACCATAAACATAAAAAAATATAAACATATTAATGTATTGATTCAACCTTCAATCAATTTCAATATCATTCACATCATTTTCTCCATATAGTGAGTAATTGAGATGATTTTTTCATGCCAAAAATAGTAGAATAAACTTATACTATATCACATAATGTAGAAAAGGAAAAAATTATATTCCTACTATATTTATTAATTAATGAAACCAAAATAGTTATCAGTATTTAAAGAAATTACAAAAATTATAAACCATTAAACTATGAAATAATACATTAATATAAAATATTCAATAGTAATACAAAATGATTATAAAAATTCATTAGATAAATAAATATCTTTAAAATTGTTGAAATGTTTTAAAAAATGGTTGAAAAAAAAATTATTTCAAATTATTCCATCTTTTTTTGAAAATAACATAAAACACATTTAAATTCTCATATCAAAATTGAATATTCTATAATAATATAATCTCCAATATTTTTTAATCATTTCCATTTTATAACTTCATTCACAAAATTCCAAAAGTAAAATAAAATATAATTCTAAAATATAAATAAACCTTATTCCTCAATTAAAATACCCTAATATTATTTCTATTGGAATGATATAATTTAGCAAAGATTATAATCGACCACTGATGAAATAAAGTTATTCAAATAATCACAAAATCGCTTTTCAATAACATGGCTTCCAACATGATAAGAAACATGTTCCTTAAATCATCATAAAAATTATATATAATATTTTTTATTTAATAAAACAATGTCAAACTAAAATGGTCATCACTTAGGCTAGTGGTAAGAGATGCACCATTATCACTCATAGGTTGTGGATCAAGACCCTTAACCTTGATGAATGTGACTTATTGTCTCCAAACCTATATGTAGTACTTTTTGAAAAACTATATTAATGAAATTATTATAATTTTCTTAAAAATATGATGATCATCCAAAAAAAAATTTGATTAATGTTTATTTAATCATTAAATTCGATCAATATTATTAAACATATGACCAAAAATTTTAATTTCAATCTTCCTTAAATAGATAATTCATATATAAAACATAAGTGTTATATATATCTAAAAAATCTATAGAAAGTCACTATTGAATCCCAGTGTATTCTCATCACATATATCCTCAAAATGGGTGTCTATGACTATGAAATTAAGATCAATAATAATTTTACAACTAAATAATAACACTTGAAAACATATATATAGAAACATTAATCATTCAATGTTCATTATAATGACTTATTTATTTTTCTATAAAATTCCATAATACATATTCTTTATGTTCAAAAACATGAATTGCATCATAATATTCATCTATATAAAAAAATAATTCAAAAATATAATACGTACATTTCATATGTCATTCCAATTTTCCTCATCTAAAAATATAATTCCATTACGCATCTCTGATAATATACTTTTATTGTATTAAAAATCTCCTTCTTATGTAACCCCCCCTAGGACATCAATTTATATAATGCCCATACTCCTTACAATTAAAGAATTCATTTTATTACATGTGATGATATTTATTCTTCCTCATTGTGTTAACTGAATAATACCTTTTTTTGGTGAGGATTATTATTTTTACCTCCATTAAAATATTCCAAATACATTTTAATTCTTTTAAGAAATATTACTAGGTGCTTCATCCCACATTCCTAGAACATATGACACAGAATATTTAAACCTTTAAGATCATTACCACCTGAAAATCCTTATATCTTCATTTTTATCTTATTTTATGAGATTGTAAACTAATATTGGTTCATGTTATTAATCATAAATTTTTATATTTAGTTAAGAATAACCATAAGAGTTTTCATAGGGGTTCAATGTTTTTCTGTTTTTAAATAAAAAATACCAAATTTTCATTCATTTATTTTACTTCAGTTCCCACTGGATCTATCCACATGATAAATACTAAAATATTTGGTGTCAGGATATCAATAAAATCATAGTCAACCATCTTCTATCAGGAATAAATGCAATGATTTCCTTAACCATGTCATCCTCTATTAAAGTCTTTATATTTGTCTAAATTAACTATAATTCCCCCCAAAATGAGAACCTTTTATTGTTATTTTGGATGATAAACTGATTCCCATAAAAAATTATATCAACTATAGATATTTTAACCATATGGTAACACCAATTCTATGGACCCGAATGAAAACATTATATATTCATGTTACATTACAATACAATTAAATTGAAATGATTCCAAAATATATTTTAGGATTATATTATTAGATAATTTCTTCAAAACTCTTACATAAAAAACCAATACATTACTAGTGGACCCTTCTATTCAGTTCCAATTTTTCCTATAATATAAAACTATTAAATTGTGACACAGTTTATTATAAAAACAAATATTCACAATTTTTTTCGTGACCTCTTCCATGTACTTACTCATCCTTAAAACCCTATGAAAGAACTTTTTAAATATTAGATGACTATAAAAACACAATAAGGGTAATTTAAAGAAAAAATATAATATTCCAATAAAAGAAATTTAAACCCATGAAACAATTAACTATATCTCAATAATTTTTTAGGGGATGGAAGAAATTTTTCAACATGAAAATAACACACACATTGTTTCTCCAAGAATCCCTTAAAACCAATAAAATAAACAAATAATACATGTAGGATTTTTGGGGCATCAATTTCAAAAAACTCTTACATATAAGGTATCCCACATAATTAGACATGTAATAACCATCATATTTACACTTAAAATAAATATTATAATTATACATGGAGTGAAATTGATAGTTATAATTGAATAAATTAAAAAACCAAACGTGTTACACTTGAAATAACCATCGTTGATATACATGTTATAACCAACATAGTATATTCCCATAATCTCATATGAGAAACAAAATCAATTTACATTATCCCTTTACCCAATGCATCGGAGAACTATGACAGTGCTCAATCGTTGTATAATCCATATATGGATCACCAATTAGCTATAATTTGGATTAAACCATAATATATGTTATACAAAGATAACCCATTTTACATTTATAATTATCAATTATCATATCATGAATAAATCATTTAGACTTGTACATTTTATTATAAAACCATTTAAAAACTCTTTTAAACCCTTCTGCAAAACACTTTTAGACATAAAAATTCCCTATTATTTTCGAAGCCCAATTTCTATACCATAATACCTCGAATAATGGAAAAAGTTTACACCATTTATTAAACCATTAAATTTTGTAACAGAATCCAAATATTAAATAATAGTTATGGTGGAGATAAAAGTCATATTCAGTGTATATGCTAAAATAGATTATTCATATTACCTCTATATATGATTGTCAAAACATTCTATAAAAATATTATATTTGAAAACCCGTTGAATGAGACATAAATAATCCTTAATAATTCATTTACGTCAATATAAATAAATTTTAATTTTAATTTTAAAAATATAGACATGAAAAGAAAATTTTTGGATTGGAACATTAAAAGTAGAATTTTTAAATAAAAGTGCCTTAAGAGAAGTCACACTCTTGATAAATGTTTTTTATTTTCTAAATAATTAACTTATGATAATTATTTAATTTATTTAGAACCTTTTATAAAATATTATTCATTATCTCCTTGTTATAATATATTACATAATTAACATTGTCCATGTCATATGTTTTGATGTTAAACGTATCATAATTCAAAATTGACTATAGTCAGTTAACTATGGTTAAATTGTCCACTATTTAATCATATCTAGAATAATAATGATGACATAATTATAATATCTATACATAAAAATAATTTTAAATCCAATAATGAAATTTTTTCTTAAAAAATTAACTATGTTACAATCATGGTGATGGTAGGTCATATATATGTATGTATAATGTTTCAATTTTACATTGCCTGTTATGGAATAAAGTCAAGTATTAGTATATCTTTTTAGAATTATAGACTAATATAAATCATAATATTTTATTAAATTTAGTTTTATATAACATCCATCTGATGTGGTTATGAAAAATGAATAACATCACTTCATGCAGGCGGTAGTACACATGTACGGTCGAACGACGTTATCATTTTTCAATGAAAGGAAAGAAATGAAAATGAATTATATGTTAAAATTAAATAATGATAAATATTTCATGAACATAATACTTAAAAATTAATTCTATAATTATTAATATCCATTATAGGTGGTTATGGAAAATGTATTTCATCTATCTATAAGGTTGAAGTATGTCGTAAACACAAATCACAGATTTCATTCCCATTTGTAGGAGGCTGGGGATGGATATAAGTTATATAGTTAACATAAAAAATAAATTTATATGGTATATAATGAGGTTATTATCTCATCCTTCTTGAAGTATATTGTTTGGAGTTTTTGTAAAAAAAACAATAACACTCGTTAAATATTGGCACCACTTCATCAAATAACCTCTTATGGTTTGGAACGAATGATTTACAAGGCTATTCATATGATTAAAAAAAGATTTTATTATGTGGGGAGGAATGAAGTGTGTTATTTGGGTATATTTGTTTTGAGCATAATGGTTCTTTATGTTCTATGAAATTAGAAGAAGATATTACTTTTTATAAGAGCAGGGTGGGGTACTCAAGAAATAACTAAAACTATTTAATTAATATAAATTAATTTTAATATCCAAATGGATAAAAATTGATAATATTAAAATATAAGATGATTATTATACTAAATAATCGCATATAGAAAATTTTATACTTTTTGGATCAAATTTATACTGTTATAATATTACTAACCCTTTATTAACGCTTTTGACACATACCAAGACAACAATGTTTTTTACCCTTTTAGAGACATAATAGTTAAATTATATGGAATAATGGTACATAAAAGGACCATGGTTCAATTTTAAACTATATCAACCTCAAATGAATTATTATAGAGTTTTCTGAATTTTAAATACATTAATAAATTATTGCTTTCATAAAATATCAATATTTTCAATTTCAGAACTATTCATTTAATTTGAATATAATCACTTCGAAAAAAAATTTATATTAGAATAGAAATATTTTATACATCCATAAAATTATTTGATTATTTAATTTTTTTATGGATTAAATTAATTTGTAAAAATTATATTAATTTTAATAATTTTGAAATCATTTTTTTAGTTTTCTTATTAATTTAATTAATTATTGAGTCAGCATTTCAGAAAAAACTAATCGAATTATTTGTTCAATAAAAATTAAATATAAATTTAATTGGCAATGAAAAATATTATTCATTTAAAATTAATATTTATAAAAAATAGTTCCTTTAGTTATCTAATTTTTTTGAGAAATTTATTTTTAAAAAACAAGATCGACATTTTTTACTTTTCAATATATAATATATTATAAAGGTAATAAGAAAATTAAAATGGAAAATGGATTTATAACTAAATATATGATGAATATAGATTATATATATTCAATAAATTAAATTAAATAAATTTATATGACCACTATATAGTCCAACCCTTATTATTTTTAACCCTTCATCACCCAATTTTCCTTTTACTGTGGTAACAAAAATATCTTATGTTACAATTAAAATTAATCAAAACATAATTGGAAATCATTAAAAAATGTCAGTCTCCTTATTTGAAATATGTAATTAATTTTTATAATTTAAAACATAAAATTCTAAAAATTCAATTTAAAAATAACCCATACATATACTACAAAGAACTATTTTTCTTAAAAAATAACTATTTATATACAATAATGTTTTATTATAAATTAATGTATAAGATTCAGTCAAGACAAGATTACCATATTATCATTCATCAAAATCAACTAATTAAATTTTAAAAATAATATGATTTTTTTTATATTATAAATAATTTAAATGAAAATGTTGTGTTTAATAATAATTAGTTTTTCACTATTTTCTGAAAAATCATTTTGTTCATAAAATAATTAATATTTAAAATGTAGTTAATATTAATAGTATGATGTCAAAAATTATAATAATACGATATATTAAAAATTATAATTTTTTATATTAAAATCATTATACAAGCACTAAAATAAGTCAAAAATAAATATTGAAGAAATCATAAAATTAATGAATAAAATTGATTTACTAAAAATTTAGTTCTTCTTTTTGAAGGATTAATATAGAAATTTATATTGATTAGAACCACTATATATTTTTTTTAATGGTATTTAATCACATTTTTACCTATAAATATAACATTTATGTTATAATGGACACATTTAAATAAAACAATATATTTTAATAATCATGATGTTATGGGTCCTACACTTTATCGTACATAATGCCCTTATTTTAAAATATCAGGACATTACATTATCCATCAATGAAATCCAAGACTATGTAAGAAGACGATGATCCCAATGATATTTGGATATCCTTGAATCATTATAGCCTCACTCTATTTATTTGGACTCATGGGTTATCCATTCATCTCTAATGGAGGGTAGTCACACATAGAGATGATGGAAAAAAAAAGAAAATAAATTTTCATTAGTGATCCAAAATTGAAAAGTATGGGAAATTGTTAACAGGAAAATTAATTACCATATATATATATATATGATTCAATAGGTTATTCTCAATTCTAAGGATTCTATTACTGTGTCACGACTGATCCTGTAATTTGAAAAAAGGAAAAAATGGCAGAAAAACACAACTAATAGCCAAAAAATCATTTCTGTGGAACACTTAAATATCGTCACCAACAACTATAAATTAAATCCCATTTTTATTATATGACCACTTGTAACAAAAAACTATAATTCAATAATTTCCCACTAACGGTATTTACCATTATCCCATACTAAGATGTTTTCTAAGTGGAAAATTTAATGTGCATGATTTCTCAAATAATCCCTACCAAATATCCATACATTTGTTGTAATATTTTTACATATTTGAGTAGTCATAGAAAAAGTATTCAATTTGGAATTAATGAAATATACTATAATTTTTTAAATTATCTTTTCTCCTGACGGGATCCAGGACACTTTTGATATTATTTCTACAAGGCCCAGTCATAGATTTTACTCTCACACCCACTAATCACATTCCTAGTCATTGGACATAACTCAACTACCTAGGTGTATATTGTTGTTGGATATTATTTAGAAAATGTATTACACTAAAAATGATTTGTAAAAAATTAATCTTGGACTACATCATTTTCATCGAGCATCATATACACACTTCTATTATTGGTTAATAATATATTGGTTTCTATATTTAATGAATTGTTGTATTTATTCATTTTAGAGGTGGATTATTCATCAAATAATAAATCATGCACACCTCATGGATGTTGAGAAAAATATTGTTTTCAACAATACATATTTATTTTATTTAAAGGGGGATGTTATTGAGAATAATACTCTATCTCTTTACAATAATTTTGATGCTCACAAATAACCTTAGTCATTTTCTAATGATTTTATGTAGTATTTTTCAAGAATTTATTAATTTATTTTACTCTTGAAATAAAGGGAATTTATTAATTGTGCGGAATCTATTTTAGCACATTCTAGAATTACTGTTCATACCTTATGTGGATAAATGTAGCACGAAATCTGTTTTAGCGTGTTCTGGAATTACTGTTCATACCCTACGTGGATAAACATAGCCTAAGGATAAAAAGTGTGTATAAATTTTGAAATAAGAAAAAAGTATGGTTAAACAACCATATGTTTTCGGCAATGTATGGAAGAAGAAACTTATTTTAGGAAGGAACCTTACGTTTTGGATTTCAGCAAAGTATGGAAGAAGAACCTAACATTAGGAAGGAACCATACATTTAGGTTTTTAGCAATGTATGCAAGAAGAACCTTACATTTTTGGTTATCAGCAAAGTATGGAAGGAGAACCGTACGTAAGTACTAAACGTTACATATTTTTCTAAAAAGTATGATTCATCAACCTTACTTTTGTAAACAACCATACGTTCTTGGAAAAGTATGGATCAAGTAAAATTATGGATCTTTTTCTTTACATTTGAGAGATGAAGAAAATATAGGGATAATCAACCCTACGTTTATGATTCAAACATATGTTTTCATCCTTACATTTGAATACTATGTTATCGACCCTACATTTATGATTCAACCTTACGTCGTCAACCTTACGTTTGGCGTCAGAAATTTTGAAAGACGATATTTTTATGCAGTGATCAGCAAGTTGATTATTGGGTAGATTTCATACCGAATTTAAATTCATTTTTAAATTACGACTTTGATAGATTCAAAGCAGTTTTATCAATTGATTTACGATTGAATTAAAAAGAGCTTTTTATGCCGAGTCATAAGGGAAATTACAAATTCTCTGTAAATTCAAATTTTTTAATATCGTGAATAAAAAGGAGAATTTTATGGATTTAAATGTGCAGGAGATATACTCATCTTTATTATATATGTTCTCTCTGAAACACCAGGTACAATCATGTATGGTGATAGATCTATTATTAAAAAGGTGGAAAGCAGAGACTGCAGAAATTCACGATTGATCTGCTGATTCAAAAAGGGCTTCATAGCTCTGTTGTTTTAAGAAGAAGGATCTCGATAAAAGATTCAACTATTCTGTATAGAATATATACTATGGATATACTACTGCTGATGTTTTGAACTATATATCTATATCTACTGCTACCAGATCGACTCAGAACTGCTTCAACTTTAAAATCAATATTTCTAAAGACGACGATCCATCTGATGTCAATTGCATTCTGTTGTAATTGTGATGATCAACTGGAGAATTTCTTTCTGAAATTATTTTTATTCTTGAGTAAAAAGATTAATATTCTAAGCTGTGTAGGTTTGTGTTTGAACCAGAAGGCTTTGTTTTTCTTTATATTGTAAAGGTTTCAACTGCCTGTACTTAGTTGTGAACCGGTCTCTGGAAAAGGGGACCAGAGAGTGAAAATCACTAAGCTCATGGAGTTGAGCGTTGGTGGAGTTTACTAGTGGCCTTATGTACCCTAAACCACTATAATTCATGTTTCCTTTCTTTTATTTATTTCCGATGCATGATAAAATCTGATAAAGCATTGAGGACAGAATTCATTCAATCAAAGAGTTATCGAAAAATTGCCAAAGACACAATTCACCCCCCCCTCTTGTGTATAATCTGTAGATTAAGATCCAAAAAATGGTATCAGAGGTGGAGCTTATGATAGAGCCTTAGCAAGCTAGAAGAATGTAAAGATTATACAAATAGAGCATCATGGCAGATACAAGAGATGGGTTGTCGATGGTCAGAGCACCATATTTTAATGGAGGAAACTATGGCTGCTAACAATCGTGCATGATAATATATCTAAAAAATCTCGGATATAAAGTCAATTCAAAGATTCTGACTCCTTATGAAATTCCTAAAAATCTTGATACGTGTAGTGCTGCTACAGAGGCAGAGTACGATATGAACTTGAAGGATATGAATGCAATTATCTATGTTCTAGGACCAGATGAATTTAATAGAGTATCTCAGTGCTCGACAACATATGAGATTTGGAAAACAATAGTTGTGGCATATGAAGGAACAGACAATATGAGGAAAATGAGATATGCAACTGAAAAACTGAATGTTGATACAGTCAGAATGTTTTAAGGGAAAAGCATTACCCAAATGAATGGGATATTGACAGAAATTGTCAATAATATAATAGCTCTAGGAGAACCTATCATGCAGGCTGATGAAGCATTAAGAGTACTGAGGGTACTTCCTACTTGATGGAATGGTATCTCTACTGCAATCAGACAATCATCTTCTTTCAATGGTCAAACCATGAGAGAGATGATTGGTACAATGATGATGTATGAAGCTAAAATGAAATATGAGGCTAATGAACATAAAGTGCTTATCAAAAGATAAGATACTGCCTTGAAGGTAACTTCACAACAAATGAATAGAAAGATGAAGAACAGAGAAGTCAAAGGTAAATCAGAAAGCTCTGACTCATCAAACTCAGAAGAAGAACTGGTTCAACTAGCTAAGAAATTTAGAAAGTTCTACAACATGAAAAGAGGCTTTAGAATATCTTTTTAGAGAAATTATAAAGATATAATATTCTATTAATGTTAAAAGATGGGGAATATTAGACCAGATTTCCCACAATTGAAATATGCAATGAAGAAGAAACTCTTCAAAAGAAATGACTATGAGAAAAAAGACAAGAAAGCTTTGAAATCCACTTGGAGTGTATCTGAAGACTCATGTAGCTCTCTTTAATCAAGCTACGAAAAATAAGAAGTCAATCTAAAAGAAAACATGTGTTTTATGGCTGAAACTGATGAGGTACACTCATACTACTCCTCTGAATCAAATTTTGAATCAAGCTAAACAAATGAAAAAATTACATCCTACTACAATATGCTTGAAGAAAGATACGATTCACTATTTAAGAAACATAAGTCACTAAAATATAAACATAAAGACGTTTCAGATGAAATAGATACAATTCTGAAACAACATAAGGAATAAACTGATAAATACAATTCGATTAACACTAACTATATTAATTTTTAATCAAGAATAAAAACACTTTATGATGAATTAGAATCTTTCAAACAGGTCACATTGTTTTTTACAAAAGGAGAAAATTCATTAAATGAAATTGTATGAAAAACATTCACTAAAAAAAGAGATTTGGAATTGTCATTAAATGAGAAAAACCTAAGATATATAAAAATTATTTTGTTCTTAGCTCTAAAAATGTTAATTGTAATTTTTGTGTGACAAAGGGACATATAGCTAAAAACTATTTCTTAAGGGAACATCAATTTTTTGGTATTAAGAAAGGATATGTTTCAAAAGACTTATATGATTCAGCTGATTTTAAAAGAACAAAGTAAATCTCGATATCTAGATCATTGCTAGCTAACATACCAGGACCCAACAGAATATGGGTACCAAAGCAATTTGTTTGAATGTCATTGTAGGTAGAAGGCCCCAAAGAAGAAAAGACATACGGTACATGGACAATGGATACTCAAAACATAGGATTGGAAACTCATTAAATTTTTCTTCTCTCACTCAAAAGGAAGGAGGACTTTTCACATTTGGTGACAATGCCGAAAGAAAAATCATTGGCATTGGAACTGTTGGAGATCCAAAAATAGTCTCAATCAACAAAGTACTTTATATACAAGGATTCAAGTACAGCAAGATAAGTATCTCTCAACTTTGTGATGATGGATATACTGTTGATTTTAATAACAATTTATGTACTGTTTCTAAATATAAACTGTTTAAATTTATTGCACCAAGAACAGAAAATGTCTATACTTTGGATTTAAATGCCTTGTGTAAACAGCAAGTAATCTGCATGACTGCTAATGTAAGTGAATTCTAGATCTAGCGTAGGATACTTGGACATTTCAATGTATATTTTTTACATACATTATCTAAGAAACATTTAGTTTCTGATTTACCTAGTCTCAAATTTGAAATTGACAGATTTTGTGATGCATGTCAACATGGCAAGAAACAAAAATAATCATTCAAATCAGTTAATAAGGTTGCTACATCTAAAACTATTGAACATATTCATATGGATTTGTTTGGACCCTCAAGATTAGCAAACTTAGCTGGTAAATTATATGTATATGTTTTAGTTGATGACTATTCAATATTTACATGGATTTTATTTTTAAAAATAAAAAATGAAGCTTTTAAATTATTTGAAAGTTTCTGTAAATCTGTTCAAAATGAAAAAGGTTTCAATATAGTCTCATTGAGAAGTGATCATGGTGGAGAATTTGAGAATCAAGAATTTAATTCCTTTTACTCAAACATGGGTATTAAACACACCTTTTCCGCACCCAAAACACCTCAACAGAATGGGATTGTAGAAAGGATAAATAGAACAATTCAAGAAATGGATAGAACTATGTTAAATAAATATATTATACCTATATATTTCTGTGCTGAAGTTGTGAATACAGCTTTCTATATAATTAATAGAGTTTTAATTAGACCTATTTTGAAAAAGAAACCCAATGAACTATGGAATAACAGAAAACCTAAAGTTAACTACTTTAATGTTTTTGGATGAAAGGCTTACATCTTAATCACCAAGGAGAATCTTGGTAAGTTTGATCCAAAATCCGATGAAGGACTTTTCTTAGGATATTCTGCTACCTCCAATACTTATAGAGTTTATAATAAGAAGTCAAGGATTGTTAAAGAATCAGTTCATGTGAAATTTGATTAATCTGATCCCTTTGAGAAAAGGACAGATCAAATGGATGAACTTGACTCTAATGACAACATGATACATGAGAACTTAATGAATGATTTTGCAAATAATATAAAATAAATTCAGTCCAGTTCAGAGGAACATGATACTGAAGAACCTTTAAATATATTACCTAGACAATATAGAACCCTAAAGAATCACCCTTTAGAATCTATAATAGGTGACCTAGAAACTAGTGTTCAAACTAGAAGAAACTTACGAAACCTAGTGGAATTATCCGCCTTCCTATCTCAACAATAACCCAAGACTACTGAAGAAGCTTTAGATGATGAAAGCAGGGTAAAAGAAATGCAAGATGAATTAATCCAGTTTAAAAGAAATGAAGTTTGGGAATTAGTGGAAAGACCTAACAATTATCTTATAATAGGAACCAAATGGGTCTTTAGAAATAAACAGGATGACCAATGCACAATAACTAGAAATAAAGCATGATTAGTAGCTAAAGGATATAATCAAGAAGAAGGAATAGATTATGATGAGACTTTTGCACCTATAGCAAGGTTAGAATCCATAAGATTCATTTTTGCCTATGCATTTTATATGAATTTTAAATTATTTCAGATGGATGTTAAATCTTCCTTTATAAATGGTTATTTAACGGAGGAGGTTTATGTTGACCAACCTCCTAGAATTGAAAATTCACAAAAACCATATTCTGTTTTTAAACTTACTAAATCTCTTTATCGCCTTAAAGAAGCACCTAGAGCTTGGTATGAAATATTATGTTCTTTTCTTTTGATAAATGACTTTACTTTTGGATAGGAAGATCCAACACTCTTTAAGAAAACTTTAAAAAATAATGTTTTTACTAGTTCAAATTTATGTCTATGATGTAATATTTTGATCAACTAATAAAAATCTTTATCATGAATATTCAAAATTAATGTGAGAATAATTTGAAATGAGTATGATGGGAGAATTAAATGACCTTTTGGGTCTTCAAATATTTCAAAAATAGTTTGGAAATTTTTTAAATCAAAGAAAATACATTACTAATTTAATTATGAAATTTGGACATGAAAACATCAATCCATTTACAACTACTATGTGTACTAATATAAAACATTATTTTGATGTAACTGGGAAATCAGTTGACAAAAAATTATATAGAAGTATGATTGGGAGTTTGTTATATCATACTTCTAGAAGACCAGATATAATGTATTCAGTATGTCTTTGAGCAAGATTTCAATCAAATTATAAAGAATCTTATCTAAATAATGTTAAAAGGATTTTTAGATATTTAAAAGGAAATATTTTTCAATCAATTATTTATCCTAAAACTTCAGATTTTAATTTGATTTCATATTCAGATGCTGAATTTAGAAGTTTTAGGTTAGATAGAAAAATCACATCAGGTACATGTCACTTTTTAGGAAAGTCCTTAGTATCATGGTCTAGTAAGAAACAACATTCGGTTTCCCTATCAATAGCTGAGGAAGAATATGTTTCTACTAGCAGTTGCTACAAACAACTGTTGTGGATGAAATACACTCTTATGGACTTTGGATTGAAATTTAATAATACACCTATTTTATGTGATAATACAAGTTCAATTAATATTTCAAAAAATCCTATAAGTCATTCTAGAAATAAGAACATTGATATTAGGAATCAATTTTTAAGAGATCATGTTATTAAAAAGGATATATTATTTGAATTTATAAATACTGAAATTCAATTAGAAGATATTTTTACTAAACCACTTCCCACTGCAAGGTTTTATTTTATTAAGGGGGGGCTAGGTTTATTTAATTTTAAATAATTTTATATATATATATATATTTATTTTTGTAAATTTTATTTTGTTTATTGAATACTGTTTAATATTTTATTTCTTTCTCCATATTCAAATTTTATTTGTTTTAAATATATGTAATGATTAGTGATTACATGGGAATCAAAGCTGTCAGAGCCTTTTCAACTTCTAAATTGTTTCACTACTATCGAAACCCTTTCAAAATTTGAAAATCACACTTCCTCTCCTAAAACCTAATCTTCAAACCTCTAAAACCCTAACTATAAAACCTTCAAAGACTCTCTCAGAAATGGAAATGACTAAAAGAGCCAGTGAAGCCGAGCCATGCAATGACAAGAGACAACCCTCCGAGGGAAGAAAAATTTTACAGGGCAAGGTAATCGATCTTGACTGGTTATTTCAGACAATTTTTTTTGTTGAAGAAAGCACTGTCATTTCAGAATCTTGAACAAATGTTCAATAGTGAAAATATGGACTTTATGTATGAAGTAGAACATAGATACTTCATCAAATCTGTACAGTTTTTCCAGGGGGTACTGAGGATAGTATAATGTCTAAGATAGAGGATATGGATTTCTCAATCACATAAGTAGAGATTGGTCAAATTCTCAACTGCCCTCTTGAGGGAGTTTTTCATTTCGATTTCAAAAATATTGGAGATTCTATGCATAAATCCGAGGAAATAATGTCTTTTTTTGGGTACTAAGACAATAAAGAAAATGTTTGTCAAGGATTTGAAGCCTAATCAGAAGATTTTGGTCAAATGTATTCAGACTGGAATAGCTCCAAGAATGTACGAAATAGAAATGACTTTGTACCCTGATATGTATATAATGTTTCTTCTCTTAAGAGATATAAAGTTAAACTTTCCATGATACATGATAAGTTATCTCAGTTACTGCTGTCAAAGCGATTCCCGGATGAATTTATACCCTTTTGGTCGATTTATTTCTAAACTGCTATTTAAGAAAGACATGGTGAGATTAGTGGATGCTCGAGTAAACTGTCATCTCATTAATACGTTTAATGATGGAACTTTAAGGAAGGTTGGGCATTTCTGGAGCACCGTTAATGGAAATTTTTTTTCTAGTAGGAGCTGAGGATGATTCAGAGATTTCTCAGGCTCAACCTGCTATGTCCAAGGAGGGACAAGCTGATTCATGAGTCAGCAATGTAGCAAGAAGGATTCTCTTCAAAGTGGAAGATGTTGAGGAAGACATAAGTCATGAAGGACTTCAATCAAAAAGAAAGAGACATGTCAATGAGGAAATTACATCCCCTGCATTGGAAACAACAACAGAAGCTTTATATTCGTATTCTTTTGTGAGAGAGGTTGTTGTTGATAAGACCATATAAGATGTTACTATAAGAACAACACCAATAGAGGGATCAAGAGTTCCAGAAGAAGCTCAAAGGGAGACTCATCAGAAAATTCTAGCTGATGTTGAAGTTTCACTTCAACAGGAACAAGAGACAGAGGCAGTGCCTGGTGAAGAAGTGGCCAGACCTCAGGAAACTACTGAAAATATTGTTCTTGAAATTCTAGTGGAAGACAAAGATGCAGATGAATGTGATGAGCATGCTTCTAAAGATCCAATAGAGGTACTTATAAAGGATTTTTCTATGGGGGAGTTTGTAAACTCTAAGGAAAAATCTGTGGACCAACCTTCTCAAGACAGAGAAAAAGAAAAATTTGATGCTGAATCATTACCTTTGGTACTACTGAATCAACTAGATAATGTGAATATGAATCAAGAACATCGTTTATCTGATTCAAGGAAAGAAGAAATTGAAGAACTGTACAGAAAAGATTCTCAGTTGGAATCTGAGAATGATATTATGAGAAATTCCATAGACTTAGAACATTTGAAATTTCAAAACATGAAGGAGTGTATAGTTTCAAGGAAAAAGTTGAAATGTTTAAAGAGGATATGCTGAATACTATTACACAATTGAAATCTGAAATGGTCATTAAGTCAGATTTATAAGATCTGATGTTCCTTATAGAGAACCAATTTGCATCAGTTGCAAATAGCGTTGTTAGTGGATCGGGTACATCACATGATTGAATTAGAAGGATTCAAGCTATCAAAACTGTGATGAGCAAAATGAATGAAAAGTTACAAGATATTCAATGTAATAGTGCTCCTTTATCATTGTTGCTGGACAATAAGATGTTCTTAGTGGATCAACTAACATCTAGTGAGCCATCATTCAGAATCCTATTAAATCAGTTATCAAATTATTTGTTAGTATTTGTTGAAAAAGAGGAAAAGATGCATGAGTTTTTCATAGTCAATTTAATCAAGAATATTCATATGACTCAAGAGAACAGAGATCTCATTATCAAACCCGGATATGGTATGATGAAGAGACTTCGAGAACAGTTTACAGAAATCAAGTCTAAAATCCAGAAGAGATAGACCTTGTTGCCTATCTTACCCAAACCTTGATTCCTGTTTATATCATTATCATGTATATACTATTGTTTTCGAATGAAAATTTCCGTCATTATTTATTTGTTTCTTTCTCTATTTTTTTATTAATGTTTTAATGACTTTATTTTTGATATTCCAGTACTGCAGATTTAATTATTGATAAACAGTTAATAATAAACATTTACCTATAGTTCAGTGCAACATTAAATGTGTTAAAATCCATGATTTTTCATTTTTTTTGATATCACAAAATGGGGATAATTTGGATAAACATAAAAATTTTATTTAGTGGGAGAATTAAAAGAGAAATTTGGATAACCACAACATTTTATTTTACAAAACGTTATTTCAATAGTTTTCTCTATATTTATTGTTTATTATAAAGATTATTGAGAAGGAAATTTTTTTCTAAAATTAAATATATTTTAATCCTCTCAAAATTCTAATGCTCTATGTAACTAATTTTTGAAAGTCAAATTCAATTAAATAATTTTAAATATTTTATGGGTTTTGTGATCATCAAAAAATGGTAGATTGTTGAGAAAAGTGTTTTATTCAAAAATACATATTAATGTTATTTAAAGGGGGAGGTTATTGAGAATAATACTCTATCTCTTTACAATAATTTTGATGCTCAAAAATTCGCTTAGTTATTTTCTAATGATTTTATTTTGTATTTTCCAGGAATTTATTAATTTATTTTACTCTTGAAATAAGGAGAATTTATAACTTCTGTGGAATCTGTTTTAGTGCGTTCTGGAATACTATTCATACCTTACGTTGATAAATGTAGTGAAAAATATATTTTAGTGAGTTCTAGAATTACTGTTCATACTCGACGTGGATAAACATAGCGTAAGGATGAAAAGCGTGTATACTTTTTAAATAAGAGAAATGTATGGTTAAACAACCATACGTTTTTATCAAAGTATTGTAGAAGAACCTTACGTTAGGAAGGAACCTTACATTTTGGTTTTCAACAATATATGGAAGAATAACATTACGTTAGGAAGGAACCTTATGTTTTGGTTTTCAACAATGTATGGAAAAAGAACCTTACGTTTTTTCATATCAGCAAAGTATGTAAGGAGAACCGTACGTAAGTACTAAATGTTACATTTGTTTCTCAAAAGTATGGTTCATTATCCTTACTTTTGTAAACAACTCTACGTTCTTGGAAAAGTATGGATCAAGTAAAAGTATGGATCTTTTTCTCTACATTTGAGAGTTGAAGAAAAAGTATGGATAATCAACGCTACATTTATGATTCAACCTTATGTTTTCAACCTTACATTTGAAGACTATGTTATCAACCCTAAGTTTATGATTCAACCTTGCATCGTCAACCTTACGTTTGGTGTCAAATTTTTTTGAAAGATGATATTTTTATGCAGCGATCAGCAAGCTGATTATTCGAAGGATTTCTAGCCGGATTTAAAGTCGTATTTAAAGGATGACTTTGATTGATTCAAAGCTATTTTATTAATGGATATATGATCTAATTAAAAGAATCTTTTTATTCTGAGTCTTAAGGGAAGTTACGACTTCTATGTAAATTCAAAATTTTGAATATTACGAATAAAAAAGGATACTTTTATGGATCTAAATGTACAGGAGATATACTCAGCTTTATTATATATGTTCTCTCTGAAACACCCAATACAAGCGTGTATGGTGATCGATCTATTATTAAAACGGTGGAAAATAGAGACTGCAGAAATTCAGGATTGATCTGCTAATTCAAAAAGAGTTTCAAAGCTCTGTTCTTTTAAGAAGAAGGAACTCAATAATAGATTCACCTGTTCTGTATCGAATATCTACTGTGGATCTAATACTGCTGAAGTTGTGAACTATATATCTATATCTACTGCAGCCAGATCGAATTAGAACTACTTCAACTTGATAATCAATATTTTTAGAGATGACGATCCATCTTCTGTCAATTTCATTCTATTTCAATTGTGATGATCAACTGGAGAACTTCTTTCAAAATTTATTTTTATTCTTGAGTAACCAGATTCTTGTTCTATGCTGTGTAGGTTCGTGTTTGAACCAGAAGGCTTTGTTTTTCCTTGAATTGTGAAGGTGTCAACTGCTTGTACTCAGTTGTGAACTGGTCTGTGGAACAGAGGACCAGATAGTGAAAATCACCAAGCTCGTGGAGTTGAGCGTTGGTGGAGTGGACTAGGGGCCTTCTGTTCCCTGAACCAATATACATATTGTGTCCCTGCTTTTATTTATTTCCACTGCATGATCAATTCTGATAAAGCATAGATAACAAAATTCGTTCAATCAAAGAGTTACCCAAAAATTGAAAAAGACACAATTCACCTCCTCTTGTGTATAATCTGTAGATTCAGATCCAACAATGGATCCTAGAATCAGATATTACCATTCTGTAGTATTTAACCAAACATTTTTTTCATTATAAATAATATATCATTGAATTCCCCAATTCAAATCATATTCTAGAATTATTTCTATAAATTATTCAACCATATAGGTAAAACCCAAAATAATGATGTCCTTAACAAATAAAATTATTCACACCTTCTCTTTATTTTTTGAGTTGTTCCAGGTTTGGTTAAGGATTGTTGGTCCTTGAGATTCATATGTAAGAATAAATGTGTTCCTAGTTTCTTTTATGGAAAAAATAGGATGTGCCACATCATATCCCTCATAACGAAGTTATAGTAGATTTTTCTATTTTTTTCATGTTGTTTACTATTATTAAGTGGTGTTTTTGAGATAAATCAATGTCTTAGTGGAAATGGTTTGTGGCGTAGTGATTCCTGCTGAGGGGATTTTTTTTATAACCTTCAAATTGGAAGCTTTTGTGGGATTACTACCTAGTTGTTTGTTAGACCACTCCATAGAGTCATTTATTCATTAATATAATAACACTAAAACGGAATTTGACATTAAGATTAAATCATATTAATAAGATATTTAAATTTTTTGATTAAGAGAAACAATTTGTACTTTCTTGGGGGGTATTCATATAGGGACATAATGAGGGGTTTCTCATGAATTCATCATGTTAAATATCCAATAAAAGTGTCATACTTCCTTCACTGTAATTCTTAATAGTATCAATGTTACCAAATGTTTCATATATGACTCCACACCCAAGAAATCTAACATATATTAATGTGGAGAAGGAATCCACCTGTTTATATGTTTCGGTTATACAGATTTTCATCATTAAGGTTAACATCCTACACAATCCATACAATAGTTCTCACTTCTGTGAGATAATGGTTCATTCTCATTTCACATAAACATACCCCTAACCATGGAGGTTCCTCTAGGTGAACCTATTAACCATGGTGAATGGTCCTACACTATGTTTCATTTCCTCCAACACACCACCACACTGTGGCATACCATCTTATTCCATTGTGGTTGATTTCAGTGAACCTTTTTTCCGAAACACCTATATTGTGTCATAAATCCACCTCATTTCTTGAAATCCTTCACCCTCTTACTTATAATTGATCTTAGAGATTCACATTGACCAACCTTATTCGTCCTTGGTAAATTAAATTTAACCATTTATTGTACGACCATAGGGTAGATGAAGACAATGTTGATTAGACTTGATGTCAACGTTGATAAATTTTTGTAGAAATTCCTTGACATCATCAAATTTAATATATAGGAAATTGGAATGATGGATGATGTGTGTGTTCCTTGACATTTTCATGTATTTATTTTATTAGGTTATTTATTAATATTATTCCCTTTTTATTTTACATTATATTTGTCCTATGATATGTATTTTTATTTTATTTATTGTCTTCATATATTAAATAGTAGGGAATTAATGATTGTATTACTTAGTTATAATTTGAGATGTGAAACATGAATAGGGTTATCCAGACAATGTTTATGTGTAAGACCGTTGTTCGACATACACATGGACTATTTTAGTCATTTTAATGCGTCATAATCTTGGTTTTATCCATTATGGTGGGATATTTTAGACTTTGTTCAACATGTAAAATGTCTTGCATTCTTTGAGCTAACCACTAGAGGGGATATGAAATACATTGGTTTTCTATGTTCAAGGAATATACTATCTACATAAAGGTGTCACATGTTTTTTAGGAAAATAATATAGATGATGTGTTTCCAGGGATACAGATGTTCTAATACCATGGTGCTGAAGAAGGTATATCCTCCCATCAGGTTAATGATGTTTTTAGATCAGGTCCATGGGAAGACAACATATGTTCTTTATTTTCCTATTTTTTTAATATTTTTACCCCTTCCCAAAAAATTGAATGCAATAATTTATTTTATGCATTAATATTAAATAATATTGGTGGTTTCCTACTGATTCTAGTACTCACAACCAATATAATAATTTTGGAGCACTTGTAGATTATATGAATAGGGATCCAATGAATGGAAATGGCCCTATGGTGTGTGGATTAATATGTTTAATAGGGAAAATTTGTTCATTCATAGATTGAATTTGTTAATGAATCTACCACTACATTTACATACTATATTTACCTCATACATGGATAAACAATTATTCCAGTTTATTTTTTAATGAATGGAATATTTTAGTATTTGTCTGTTGCTATAGTTATTTATTTATATTTTTGTTAATTTTTATTTTTCAACTAGAATTATATAGAGGGTAATGGATCTCCAATAATATACATAGAGCTTCATAGCTTGAAAGCAAAACTCTCTGTATGGGGAGGCACACATGATTTCATTTGGTCTATCATGAACTAGGATATTTAGGCCAGGATGTTATATATTAGTAGAGGATTAAAAACTGATCTTTTTACTTTTTCATTATTTAGGAAAGGATATACAATTTAAGGTAATTGGTAATTGTGAAGGGGAATAATTTTAGTGTCTGATCAGCATTGTATAGTGTACCCCCATGTTTTCATAATGTTCGAAATATATGAATATTGATGTTACCTCTGATTAAATTCAAAATGGGTGACTCACATGATGTTGATATGAAATTCATTGGTTTTGGTGTATATTCATGATCTATAATTAGGAATGTAGACTCACAATACAAGTATATATACTTATTGTTGTGATTAATATTATTTAAATATTTAAATTCATGATATTTTCTATCTATTCAAAAATATAGATAGTTATGTAATATATATGTGTTGCAAGGATATTGACATATATAATTATTTGATTTAATTTCATGAACTAATAATGTTGTTTTATTAGTATATATATGGTGACTGTGAGAAGTGTGCATTGATATAGATGCCGGATAGTGCTAGTAGAATATGTCTTATGGTTTTTAGATTCCCCATAGAAACTTTTGTGATACCCATAGACTAATTAAGACTTATTGTGTTCTTATTTTTTCTATTTAATATATTTTCCACTTCAAAAACGTTTTATGGGACAACCAGTTGATTTATACCAGGATGAATCTGTGCTTCCACACATTGTATAGAATGACATACCATATCCCAATCATGTACCAACATAATTGAATAAGAAAACTAAACTCGTGCAGATATGATTTTCATGAATTTTTCCTATTTATGGAGTAGAGTCAGTAACACTATTACAGACTATGATCTTGAGAACCATCTCAAGCATTATCTATCATTTTAGGGAACTTTATTCCCTCATTACATGGAGGACTATATAAAATTAATTACTAGGATATCAAACCAATTATTGACCCCATATAATTGTATTCATAATCTTTTGAACTTTAAGATTTATGGGTTATTTGGATGACGGTGAAAATTCACGTTTATGGTAGGTAGATGGAAATGAATGAGGTGGAAAGTATTAAAGGATCTATTTTTTGAGGATTTCATTCTAAATATTGTGAATATAGATAATACATAAGAGTTTATGGATCTCTAGGAAGGGAAGGTGACTATGTCTACATATTATGTACAATTCACCTAATATTATTATATTTTCTTCTCCATTGGAATTTAATTAAACATACAAGGAAATGGTTGTTGTGATTAGCCGACACCTAGAGTTGAGGTGACAATTTCAGAATTTTGATATGAAAACCAATGTTATAGTGATTTTTTTATCACTGATGATAGAAATGACCATGAAAGAATATTTATATTTTGGACTTATTCTTGATAATAGTGCACTAATAGGTTCTTTATCTTGAATAGTTTGAGGTAAATATTTTAAAAATAATAATATAAAGGAGGATGATGAACACTGGTTTGGTGTTCATCAGATGAATCAGAGTAGGGGTTCATCGTCACCTTTTGAGAGATATATTTTTCCATGTTGTTAAAACTATCAATGGAGAAAATACTCCACTAATTATTTTAGAATTTATCATAATACATTTCACCAATTTGGCATGATATAGAATATTATGTTTCCATACAATTGGGATTCAGGGATTTGGGTGGTGGGAACGAGGTCGGAACCCTGGAAGTTGGTATAGAACCCATGGAGGTCAATAAACCTGGACACTCATGATCCCCTATGGTATCATGGACTGGTAAATTTTTGGGCATGTATAATTTATCTATCTTTTTTAGATGATGGATATGTTCCCTACATATTTTAAGGATTATATAACATTACTAAGTGTGATACTTCTTAAGGTTAATCTATGTTTAGGGGGAGTATTATAAAACCGTTAATATTTGTTTCCTTAATAAAATCCATATTTTTTTCAGTCACATAATTTTTTATGAAATCCATGTTTAGGTAATGTTAGTTGGGATTTGGGAGTCTTTTATAAACATTAGTGTATTTTAGGGCACCATTCACGAAAAAAATTGGTGGCACCATGACATATCCCATATGAACATATAAGAGAGGAGTTGTTTGTACTATAATAGAAGAGGGTACATTTCAATATATATTAGATGTAATATTCATGATATATTGGAAAAGGTATGTGCCATAGTGAATCCATCATAGGGATATAAACCATATCCTTAACCATATAGTATCATTTGTAAAGGATATATGGTGAATTTTTAGACCACACCATAGAGATATTTGATAATAGATTCAGAAATCAGTTACACATTTAGTCTTTAAGAGTAATGACTCTTAATGTGTTGTTTCATTTTTTACTGAGGGGAAACAATTTATTTTTTTCTTGAGGGGATTCAATAAGGTATTTCTCAAACTTGTGACCCATATATGATCCCCTAAATTAATGCATCCTCCTTCATCTCCATTTTCCTTTGTACCAGAGTTATGTAATAATGCAGAGACAACTACACACCATACTGATTTTCCATACATTGTATTTGAGTGTGAATCATCCAAGTTATACATCATTGTTCACTCCCTTTACTCTATGGATGTATATTTCACACACACATTATTCCAAAATTCTCTATTCTATGGGGTGTTGGTTAGCTCCCATGCCACAACCATTCATAATTCCCTATGGTGGTTCCTTCTAATGAAACTCTACACCATGGTGGATGGCCCAATATCATGGTTCTTTTCTTCTAGTGCACCCCTACACCATGATGTGCCATATTGGGTTGTGTTGGTGGTTTCTATTTCCCCTCCATTATGATTCACTTAGCTTGTTCCATATATTCCCTATAATTTTCAAATATCCTTTTCCCACCTTCATCCAATCAATCATCATGTTTCTTATCAACCAAAATCATATGTAATTGGGGTATGAACTTGTATAGGATTATTTAAATCATATTTTGGGTGAAAACACCATTAACAATACCTAACATCAATATTGAGATTATGAGGTAGTCATCTTGTGAATTTTTCACATATTTTATACATGATATTAGCATGATTGATAATGTGGGTGTATCCCTAGCCAGTTTTTTTTATACATTCACATGGATAGTGATGAATATGATACTTTCGTATTTGAAATAATGATTTACCTATCATATAAATTTTTATCAAATAGTTTTCCTTCATATCCTCTGATGATGATTTTACATGTTTTTCCAATTTTGTGAGTATGATAGATTATACACATGAATGTGGCTATACACTTCAGAGATATGTTTTAGTCCATGGGACTGTATGTAGTTTGACAATTCCATTCAATGGGATGTGTCACATGCTTTTGGTTTCCCATTTAGAATGTATGTGATATATTTTGAATAAAATTTGAGATTTGATGAATTCTTGGGGCTATCCCATTGAGGGGATGTTCTAAGAATTGGGTCAGCATGTACACATACTATCCCAACTAGTTGTCTTTGTCACGTGTTTTTGGATTTCCATCAAAGGGGATGTATCTTGATGATTATTGATGTTCTATTGGAAGGATTCAGAAGAGAGGTTCGTTCTTCATGGCATGAGGCCTAGAAAGGTAAATCTAGTGCTTGAGGACCCAAATTTTGGATTTCATTTATGTGATAGTTTTTTGTTTTATTATTACCTTGATTATGATCATGTAATTATCATTTATAATTTATAAAATAATGTTATGGGATGTTGGTGTTCACCTATATACTATAATCTCTATAAAATACATTGTAATTTCATTCTTATTATATATTTCATGACTATGATTCAACTGAAGGGAAAGGGATATATAGTTTATGGTTGAATAAGTAAACCATATGTATATAATCATTAATGGATGGGGATTAAAGATGTTGTTTTTTTCTACAATTAATTACTCAGTTTACTTAGTAAATAGTCATATTCATAGGTTGGATTATTTTATCTTATATTTTATATATTTTACATTCCAATTGTTAGCATGATTATTAATTTAAATTTTTTATTTTTCCAACTACATGACATATAGGGAATAGTCTCCCCATTGATAGAATTGGACCACCAATTATAAATGGAATCCCCATAAATTTGGGGAGGCATGCCTGAGGACATGTGTTACACTATCTCGGTCCTAGTGGTTCGAGTTGGGATGTGAAAAACATTATCCCAGAAATATCTCGAAAACAATTCTAGTTTAGGTCAATATATTCACACAATGTCTCAATAAGAATTATATTTGACTACTATCATTCTTTATAAAATTTCCATCCATGTCTATATACCATTGATAGTGTTTAATCTATCATCAACACTAATATGGAACCATGGATCATTATAACATAATAATGGAATTAAAAAACACCTAGAATCCATGCTTCTATGATCACATAGTTACAGAGATGAATATATTTGATTCCCCCAATATATCTAAATTCAGTTACATTCACAAAATAAAACCACCCAATATAGAAACGGCATGGTCATTAATTATATCAAGATCAAGATCCATTTCACTAAAACCACCATGATTCATTTTCTATAGAATATATCCATGACATTGAGTTGGAGATTTCATGGAAACATCTTCAAAATATCCCAATATATATTTCATTTTCAGAAATATAATTGTGATTCATCATTATCAAATAAGAACAAATATTTCTTAAATTGTACATGGTAATCATCCCCATTTTCAATTTTAGCATCAATTTACTCAGAAATACATCTGATTAGTGTGACATGATCTCATTGTGAGCTATTTTGGTTCAAATGAATCCTTCTTCTTTTGGTATCAATTGGTCTAAAACATTGATCATGGTTTATATTCAATGAAATTGATGTGTCTTAATTTTAGATCAATAATTAGTTTTTAGTGATCAAAAAATTAATGATTGACTATAAATTATTACTAACACATCAGATGTAGTTGTTATTCATTTAGAATGGATTGGCCAGGGATTCATTTTTTTCTAATGTCAATGGATTATTTCCATTGCCCAAAACTAATTCATTTTAAAATTCATTATTTAATATCTGATGGGCTACCTTGGTATGAGTTGAAAAAAAAAATTATATGGGAATTCCTAATGATTTTATTCATCGGGTGCTCATCCTTCATTGTTCTGTTGGAATTGATGAATTTCCTGGAAAAGATGAAGAATCCCCTCTTGAGGATAATAGAAATTGTTTGAAAGTAGTTTTTGGTGAAAGTATAGCAACATTACTATGTTTTTTTAGAATCTCTAGAGTAATCAAGTGTAAATGAATTGTATAATTGTTAATTGGATTTTATTTGTTTTCAGTCGATATGAATGACATATTTTCTAATACACTACGTCAAAATTTCATACTTGTCGTTAGATATAACAAACCATGTCATTATAATTTATTTAACTGGATGTTATTCTTAGGCTTTTCTATATTTTATACATACAAAATTTTAGTATTCATTTATAATTGTAGAAGATCCTAAGAATATATATTTTAAAATTATATACATTTAGAAAAAATGATAGAAATAATTCATTATGTAACAATGTTAACAAATTAAAATTTTTATTATCACGGAAAATTAAATTCCATAAAAAATATTTGATTAAACAGATAAAATTAAATAATTTATTATGACATATAAAACAAAAATAAATCCTAAATGAATTAAATTATTCTTCTTCTAAATTTTAAATATTTAGAATTAGAAAATAAATTCCAATTCAAATTTTCCTTTTTGAAAATGTATTCCAACAATACAATGTTATAAATCACAACATGGAGTTATGAACTAATTATTTATAAAAATAAAAAAACTCATATAAAATACTTTTTGGAATATATATATATATTAAATTAACATCACAATTATTATTATTCATTATAATAAATGCATAAGATAAAACCAAAGAACATTTTAAATTTAGAGCATGAAAAAAATGATTTTTACAATCTACAAGGAGGAAACTAAATATCACTCAAATGAACCAGTATTAAAATTATCACTATTAAAAACATTTTTTTTTCATAACAAAATATATTAAATCATAATATAGTATATAGAAAAATAGGTAAATAATACCACATAAAATTACTCCACGCATAAATTATTACCCACATGGGAAATTAAAAGCATTTTATATATTTTAAATGTCTCTAAAAAATAAATATTTTCTAGGGTCAAAAAAACATAATAATATTTTATAAAATCAGCATTCCATTAATTTCAAAAAAACCATATATCACCAGTGATTGAATATCACTCCAATTGTAAAATTCAAATTTGTGTTCATATTATTAGAGTAAAATATAGTAGATTTATATGGAATTAAATCATTAATTAGTGAAACAATTAAGTAATACACATCATAAAAAAAATAAAAGATTCATTATTTACATCATTAATAAAACTAAAAATATAATCATGTATCTTATTTTACACCTTATTCATATGAGTTCAATATTCAACTTAAAATAAAGAAAACATTTTTTAAAATAAGTTAAATTATTATTCTAATAATTATTATAATAATTTATAAGTGTCAATGTGAAATGTTCTCAATTAAAAAAATGGATTTTTTTATTTCATCTAAATATCTCAAAAGAACACCATGGGATCACAATGTCCGATTTTAATACATTTTTAATTTAATTTTATTACAATAATTTTATTTGGATACATTTTGATTTTTTTCTTCAATTATTATTAAGCAAGTATCATGTGAAAATATATAGTTCCCTCATGTTATATTTCAATTTTCATTGAAATATCACATGTGAAAATCAATTCACGGGTTCTTAAGAAGAGTCTATGTAAATATAATAAATGTCATTCACTCTGAAACAATTCAAATTTGAAAATTCAAAACTAATTGAATCCATAAAAATGTGAATTAAATTATTCTATTTGAAAGGACACACTAAATTTTAATTTTTAAAAACAAAGATAAAATTTTCTTTATAAAAATAGTGTTAATACGACAATGATTTTTTAAATGGATAACATTATTTTGAAATTTTTATTAGGTTTTGGATGTGTAGAACTATAAATAATAGTTTAATAAAGATTAATAACCTTACCATCCACCCATATAAACTTGGGTGAGAGTAAATTTTTTATAAAATTTGATTCAATTTTTTTATGTATCATCGGTTTGGTTAATGATGAAGTGGTTAATATTGAGGTCCAAAATTCACATGCCCACAAAAAAAATTTATCATAAAACTATAAATCATATGAAAATTTCATGACTCATTTATTTTTATAATCAAAAGAAGTATTAAAAACATGTCTTAAAAAAGAAATATGAAGATAAATGATATAAATAAATTTGATTGTAAATGCATAATAGGGGTACTATCTAGGTTTGAGAATCGTTAGATCGAAATTATTTTCAACATTCTCAATACCTTTTAGATATATTCACCAATAAAGAAAATATATTTTCACAATTTAATTCAATTATTTTTTTCACACTACTATTCATATTTATATAGAGTATAAAATATGATTGAGAATAATTGAAAAGAAAAACTACCATGGTGAAGATTTTTTTAATAATTTTTATTCATACAAATGAATCCTCCCTCTTAGTACTTGAATTAATATGATGAGGGTATAGTTTAGGTACCAAAAATATGAAAAAATATTAAAATTATCCTCACAATTTTAAAATTCAATGTGAAATACATCAATGTTTTATTTCCAGAGGATTCGGTCTATCAAGAATCATGATTTTAACTCCACATGATCGTTAAAATTTTAATGATATTACCATGTTTACTAATTATTTACTTTGGATCCTATTAATATTCCTCAACTTTATGGCTTCATGGCATGGTAATTGGATAAAAGAAGTCATCAAAAACATAAAAAATGTAATTAATATGAACAGAAGAATAAAAATAAAACAAAATAAAATACTAGGAATGTAATATCCCAAGTAATTAATGAATAATAGATATTCTTATCTATGTATATTTATGAATTATATAGTGTTTTAGAGGCTTAAAATGAGAATAAATCCAATCTTAAGCATGGAATACTCTAATATTTTTAAAAGATTGTTTTACCGCCTTTTGATGGAGAACAATTTTTAAATCTATATTTTGACAATTTTATAAGCTATATTTTTCAAAAAAAAAACTTATTCATTATGATTGGGACATTGAAATTTACTTTGGATAAATTTCTGGTATTTTTCTGATAATGTTCATTTATTATTGAATAGTGAAAAGTGTTGTATTTTAATTCAAAACCACTTTTTAATATAATTTATTTAAATATTTATATTACCTATTTAATTGGTTTTAAAGTGAAATTAGAATATATTTTTCCATTTTATCCAATTATGGTCATTGGAATTAATATCACTTTGAGATTGGGCATAAACGAGTGTCAATGTTTTGATAGATATTGTTTCTTATAAACACGCTATTTGATTTGACAGCGGGATTTAATTTTAATTTTAATTAATCCAACTTCTATGTTATTAATTTCGTATAATAGACATCATTTTTGAATTCAGAATATCATATATATCTTAGGGTGATGTTTTGATATTTTTTTGAAAAACTTCAATTTTTAATGAATAGTGAAACCACTAAGTGGTACAGAAAAAACTGATTTTTCGTTTAAATGAAATTTTACCACCTCTATGTTTTGAATTTAAAAAATCCGACATAAATGGTTTTCATTAAGAAGTAAAATGTGGTTCAATGGGATTAAAATAATTTTTTGGTGAATAGTATCTTTTAAGTTTTTAATCGTGATTACAAGTAATTAGTGTAATTTAAGTTAAAAATAATGTTTTAATAATATGAAATGACTTTTACACATTTCCTACCATTATTGGATGTGTCATGGCCGACCATAGAAATCCATGGGTCAACTTGGGGAGCCCATGGATCCACTTTGGTAAGAAAATGACATTAATAACTTTTTATTTAATGATATAATAAAAATGTCATAAACATGTGTTGTTTTACTAAAACAATTATTACATGGGGTTATACAAGTCATAATTTTTACTATAAAAATTCATTGGAAATCTAAATTTATTTCCTATATCACTATATTTTTTTTATAATTTTTAGTCATTAAATAAATTAAATTATTTATGCCACCATGATGATGCAGCGATTACCTCATTATTTAACGATTTAAATAAAATGAAATGATAATGTAAAATATAAGACCTAAACTTGTAAAAACCTATTGGATGGATGTATTTCTCACCCTTATCACCTTATCCTCGAAATTTA
Source organism: Viscum album (assembly GCA_963277665.1). NCBI lineage: Eukaryota > Viridiplantae > Streptophyta > Magnoliopsida > Santalales > Viscaceae > Viscum > Viscum album. Next base: position 1,573,728,910 of record OY728126.1, read on the forward strand.
TAATTTTGGGACCTTTTTTATCCGAAAATAATTTTATAATAAAGTATCATTTCTTAACTTTCCAAGAGTGCCCCTCCTCTCCTCTTATAAAAGGCCCCCACCTCTACCTCCTTACCCACACCTCTAAAGATTTTTTTAGGCCAAGATCAGCTCCATTTGTCTCTCCAAATACCTCTCTTACTCCTAGAAGCCTAACTTTGGGAAGAATTATTTCCAAGGAAGCCTTTGAGCTCAAATCAAAAAGAGTTACCTGATTTAAAGGTAGTGTCTTCTCTTGTGTTCTTATGTTTTATTTTGCTTCTCCAACCCCCTAAACTCTTTCCATTCCTTTCTTTTGTAACAACACCAGTATATTAAATATACTAGGATGTTGTTATGATAAGGATTAGAGCTACACCTACAAACACCTTCATCTAATGGTTAAAGAACATATTGTTTCTGTGGAAGGAGAATTTCTGCCTCACGAAAGGATGATTGTTCAATATTATTTTATCACCTTTTATGGTGTCCATTAAGATGTAAATATTTTTATATATGATATATAATATGTTTATTTTTTTCCTTAGGATTCTGTATTTTTCATTTATGGAATACCTTGATGGCTTCCATTATGGGTATACGTGATATCTTAATTTTAGGAAGTGCGGACTACCGCCCCCTCAAAGTGATTTTATTTGTTAATTCCATATGTGGGATTTATAAAGGATGGAATTAATGATATTATATATTATATTATACTATAATTATAATATACCATTATATAATTATGATTCCATTCCATAAAATACAAAATATAAATAAAAGTAGTGTTCATGCGTACGTACGGCTTACCGTCTCCATGAACGGTGCATTTCATTTCTTACATCTAAATGTTATGTACTATTATAAGTACATGTATATTCTGGATATATATGATATATATGATATCCAAATCATGAATATAATTCTAGATATAATTAACCGTTGACCACATAAACAACATGTAATTGTGAGAAGTCCATTCTTGACTTAAGTTCCAAATATCGACAAAACAAACTTTATTGAATTAAATGATTACTTAACATTTATAACATGGAAATAAGTTATATAAAAGGAATAATAAACTTGAAAAATGTTCTTAAGAAATTAAAAATTAACACTAGTTTATTATTCAAGATATTAAAGAGCAATCGATACACGTCGGACACGAGGTAAGGGACATCGCCTCAACCTTCTTTCATTGAGGCATATTTTTTTATACACAACTTTATTTTATAGGGTGTATAAACCCCTTTGACCATTAGTTTTATTCGAAAGGAATATTTTTATATGAATCGTTTACTAAACGAAAAAAAGGAATGTTTTTTTGTCATACGTATGCGGCAACAACGACTTCTCCACCGCCATGACCATTATTTGAGTTTCGGCTTCCTCTAAAAGCCATAACATTTTTTAATGAAAAATAAATACCATGTTTTACATTTCTTTTATTTTGGTATTGAAAATGGTTTTCATAATGTTTTTATATCAATGTGATGTTCTTGATATCTTGTGATTGAATAGTGGAAATGTTATGTTTTCTTTTATGCATGTTTTATGTGATACAATAATGTTATGGTTCTTGGGAATTGTTATGATGATGGGTGGTTCCGTGATAAAATAACGGCGGGTGACCAAAAAAAACTCCAATGCATTGGTTAATGTGAAGGGGTTAAATGTTAAGGTTTATCTAAAGAGATTTAGGTAATATACTATTATGGGTATTCCAAACGTAACCATGAGGGTTACTCCCTACGTAAGAATGTTATGAATACCTCATGTTACCTTTATGTATTATGATTTCTATGATTTATTCATGATTTGATGAGGTATGTTATTATGTTTTATGAGTAAAGTATGATTCCATGTGTGGACTAATGTTTTCATTTCGTACTTTTATATCCCTTACTGAGCTTTTTATGCTCATACCAAGTTTTTTAGATGTTTTTCACAGGTCAAGGGAATGGTACATGATGTGACGACAGTGTCAAGGAAGTGTCAAGAAAGAATCCGTGTTTTATTTTAAATATGATTCTGTTGATGGGGAAAATGATTACTATAATTTATGTAACCACTTTGTTTAAATGTTGAATGTAATGCATTTTTTATGATTTAATTCTCTAAAACTCTAAACCTGAAAAGGTCCTCAACATGTATTCTTGAAGTAACTCAAGATTAGGTAATGTTTAAGGCAAGGGCCTTATAGTTGGTATCAAAGGTCGGTTTAGATAACTTTAGGAGTTATATTTCTATTAAATTGTTATCCAAAAATATTTTTTTTATTTGTCAAATTGAAATGATATAGAATTTGAAAATTACCATGTTGCTTCATCTAAGACATGTTTGTTCAGAATGGTATTATGTAGAGGAAACATGGAAGTAGTGCTAGGAAGGTATACTGAAGGAAATGACCTTCCGAATCAGCATCCTGAGATGGTCGAAATTGGAACTGAACAGTTTGTTGCAGTAATGGCGCAATTGACTCAAGCTATAAATGGTGGTGGTATCCATGCATTAGATCATCCAGATCAACTGTAGAGGAACATGTTAGTGGTGGAACATTTCATGGGGAAACATCTCCCATCATTCAGAGGATCATCTGACCATGTGCTAGCTGAAGGGTGGATTAAAGAACTTGAAACTATTTTCAATGTCATGGGGTGTTCAGACAATCAAAAGGTTAGTCTTGCTATTTACCATTTGGAGGGTGAAGCATATCAGTGGTGGTCGATGGTTAGAAATATCAGGGACGCTGATTAGATTGATGCTCTCGACTAGGATGAATTCAAAGGTATGTTTCTTGAGATGTATTTTCCAATGGCTGTTCAACTTGGGATGGAAAAACAATTCCTGGAATTGAGGCCAGAGGAAGACTCAGTGGATGCCTATGAAGAAAGGTTCACTCGATTGGAAAGGTATGCTCCAAATTTTATCTGAGACCATGATAGTAAAATCAATCGATTTTACTCAGGATTAAAACCAAAATATCCAATGGCATTGGCTTCTCGTGAGTTCAAAAGTTATGAAATTCTTGTTCGATGTGCTGAGAAGGTGGAAATGTAGTTTTCCGATGAACAAGTGTTCTATAACAACTAGCAGAAGAAGAGACCGAGGTGGTAGGAGAAAAGAAAGAATTATTCAAAAAAGTCTGACGGTAAGAAAACTAAGTTTCATGTTTGAGATAAATGTGGTAAAAGGCATGCTGGGGAATGTCTTCTTAATTCTCGAAAGTGCTACTGATGCGGTAAGATGGGACATAAGGACTGTTATTACAATGAAAAATATCAAGGTGATGGTAAGACCAAATTTCATTTATAGTTAGTGAAATGTTTCAAGTGCAATGAGATGAGTCACTATGAAAACGAGTGTCCGATAAAGAGCTTGAGTGATGGGAAGCAGTTAGACTACAAGCAGAAAGGGGTGGTGAAATCCTTTGCAACTACTTCAGCAGATGCTGGGCCATCAAATAAAGTGGTATCGGGTACATTGTTTGTTTTTTCAGATTATTCCAGTGTGTTGTTTGATTCGGGGTCTACACATTCTTTCATCTCTGAGAACGTTTCTAGTAAAATGGGAACACCATCTCAAGAAATGACGCTTGAAATTTTGGTAAAAACACATGGGGGAAATGTTGAGGCAAAATGAATTTATAAGAATCTTCCTATCATTATCTGTGGAATGAACCTACTTACAAACCTTATTGTTTTACTTCTAGTAGAGTTTTATGTTATCCTGGGTATGGACTGGCTCTCTATTTACCATGCTAAGATTGACTGTATAGCTAAAAAAAAATCTTTTCAGAATGCCTTTTAGTTGGTGTAAAAGAATGAACCCTTACTGTTGATAACATATCAAGAGGCTGAGAAACTTGTAAAAGATGGAAATGAATGTTACCTTGCACATATTGGTTAAAACAAGGGAACTGCTCAGATTAATGATGTGCCAGTGGTAAATGAATATCCTGATGTTTTTCTGGATGAATTTCCTGGATTAATACAGGATCATGAAGTTGAATTTACTGTCGACTTAGTTCATGATGCTATCCCAATTTCAAAACCCACTTATCGAATGGCTCAAATTGAACTTTTAGAGTTAAAGGAGAAATTGCAAGATTTATTTGAGAAAGGTTTCATTCGTCCTTGAACATCACCATTAAGTGCTTCTGTTTTATTTGTTAAAAAGAAAGATTGTTCTATGAGACTTTGCATTGATTATAGAGCCTTTAATAACATCACCGTTAAGAACAAATATCCTTTTCCTCATATCGATGATTTTTTTGATCAGTTCCAGGGAGCTCAGTTTTTTTCAATGATTGACCTGAGATCGGGGTACCATCAGTTGAAGGTAAAGGAAGCAGATATTCCGAAGACTGCATTTCATACAAGATATGTCCATTATGAATTTTTAGTAATGCCTTTGGGGCTAACCAATGCACCTGCTATATTTATGGACCTTATGAATATAATTTTCCATGAGTTATTGGATAAGTTTGTGGTTGTTTTCATTGATGATATTTTGGTGTTTTTTAATAGTAAAGAGGAGCATGAAAGACATTTAAGGGTTATTTTGAAAACTGTAAAAGAAAAAAAATTGTATGGGAAATTCATCATGTGTGAGTTCTGGTTGCAAATAATTTCTTTCCTTGGTCATATTGTTCTAAAGATGGGATAACTGTTGATCCTGCAAAAACAAATTTTGTTGAAGAATGGCCAAGACCCACAAATGTAACTGAAATTCGTAGCTTCCTTGGTTTGGTAGGCTATTACAGAAGGTTTGTTAGAAATTTTTTATGGTTATCTAGTCCAATGACTAAGCTAACTCGGAAGGGTGTTATGTTTATCTAGACAAAATAATGTCATGATTGTTTTCAGGAACTGAAAAGAAGATTGGTGGATGCTCTAGTTTTTTGAACTACCTTCCAGGAATGGGGAGTTTGTTATCTACAGTGATGATTCATTGAAAGGAATTGGTTGCATCCTAATGCCGAATGATCAGGTAATTTCTTATGCTTCACGACAGTTTAGAACTCATGAGGTAAGTTACCCTACACATTATTTGGAATTAGCTGCTGTTGTTTTTTCTTTAAAAATTTGGAGGTATCATTTGTATGGAGTAAATTGTGAAATATATACCGATCAAAAAAGTTTCAATTATATATTCACTTAGAAATAATTGAACATGAGACAGAGGATATGGCTATAATTAATCAAGTATTATGATTGTACAATTCATTACCATCCCAGAAAAGCAAATAAAGTGGCTGATTCTTTGAGTCGAAAAAGTAATGCTTCATTAACAATGTTGCATTTGGAACATGATCCTTTGGTTATGGATTTGATGAACTTTTGAATAGAAGTTGTTGTTGTAGGATTTCCTTCTTTTTTGTTTCAGTTATCAGTGAAATCTTCTCTATCATACAGAATTAAGCAAGCACAGAATCTAGACAGTGAGTTGCAGAAAACTGTAGAGATGGTTCAGAAGGGAAAGTTCCCTGAATTCAACATTTATAATGATTGTGTTTTGAGATTTGGGAAGAGATTGTGTGTGACTTGTGATTCACAATTGAAGAGAGGTTGTTATGTGAAGCTCATAGTTCTCCATTTTAAGTTCATCCATGCAGTAATAAGATGTATAGAGATCTTCGAGAGAATTACTGTTGGGACTGAATGAAAAGAGATATTGCTGATTTTACTGTGAAGTGTTTGACTTGTCAACAGGTTAAAGCAGAGCGGCAGTTACCGAAAGGGATGCTTCATCCTTTACCAGTTCCAGAGTGGAAATGGGAAAATATATTCCTGGACTTTGTTGTGGGATTTCCGAAGACACCTCGAGGTAATAATTCAATCTAGGTTATTCTTGATCGCTTGAGTAAATCTTCTCATTTATTTGCTATACGAGATACTTTTTCCCCAGATTGACTTTCTCGTTTATATCATATTGAGATATTCAGGTTACATGTAGTTCCTCTCTCCATTGTATCTTACCGTGATCCCATGTTTACTTCTAACTTTTGGAAAGGCCTTCAGAAGTCGTTGGGTACTGAATTAAATTTTAGTACAGCTTTTCATCCTCAATCAGATGGGAAGTCAGAACGAACAATTCAGACATTGGAAGACATGCTACGTGCTTGTTCAATGGATTATCAGGGATGTTGGGACCAACATCTTTCACTGGTCGAGTTTTCTTATAATATCAGTTTTCATTACATTATACAGATGCCTTCATTTGAGGCATTATATGGTAAACGGTGTCGAACTCCAGATTTTTGGGATGAAGTGGGTGAAAGGAAGTTGATGGGACTGGAATTGGTAGAATAGTTGGCAGAAAAAGTTCAGCTAACACAAAAGCACAAGAGAATATCTCAGAGTAGGAAGAAAAGTTATGCAGACAACATGAGGAAGGATCTCTCTTTTGAGGTAGGTGATCATGTTTTTCTAAAAGTATCACCATGGAAAAGTGTGATGAAATTTGGTAAGAAAGGAAAGATGAGTCCATGGTTCGTTGGAACATATGAAATTCTTGATAGAGTTGGATCAGTTGCATACCGAGTGGATTTACCTCCGATTTTATCTCAGGTACATAATGTTTTCCATGTTTCAATGTTGTGAATGTATATGCTAGATCCATCTCCTGTTTTGAGTCCAGATGTAGTTTAGTTGGAGGAGAATCTATCTTATGAAGAACAACCAGTTCAGATTCTTGATCACAGGGAGCAAGTGTTGTGGAATAAGGTGATTCATCAAGTAATGGTTTTGTGTAAGAACAACATTAGTGAAGAGAAAACATGGGAATATGAAAATACAATGAGGGATAAATACCCCCACTTATTCGAAAAGTAAATAAATTATGGGGATGAAATTTTCTAAAGGGGGGAAGGATGTAACATCCCAAGTATGTAATGAATAATATATATTCTTATCTATGTCTATTTATTAATTAGATAGTGTTTTAGAGGCTTAAAATGAGAATAAATCCAATCTTAAGAATGAAATACTCTAATATTTTTAAAAGATTGTTTTACCATCTTTTGATGGAGAACCATTTTTAAATCTATCTTTTGACAATTTTATAATCTATATTTTTCAAAATATTCTTATTCTTTATGATTGGGACATTTAAATTTACTTTGGAAAAATTTCTGGTATTTTTCTGATATTGTTAATTTTTTAATGAATAGTGAAAAGTGTTGTATTTTAATTCAAAACCTCTTTTTAATATAATTTATTTATATTGTTAGATTATATTTTTAATTGGTTTTAAAGTTAAATTAGAATATATTTTTACCATTTAATCCAATGGTGGTCATTGGAATTAATATCACTTTGATATTGGACATAAACGATGTCAATATTTTGATAGATATTTTTTCTTAAAAACACGCTATTTGATTTGACAACGGGATTTAATTATAAAATTTATTAATTAAACATATATGTTATGAATTTTGTAAAATAGACATCATTTTTTAATTTGGAATATAAAATATAGCTTAGGATGAAGTTTTGGTATTTTTCTGAAAAACTTCAATTTTTAATGAATAGTGAAACCACTAAGTGGTACTTAAAAAACTGATTTTTCGTTTAAATGAAAATTTACGACCTCTGTGTTTTGAATATCAAAAATCTGACATACATGGTTGTCATTAAGAAGTAAAATGTGGTTCAATAGGATTAAAATAATTTTTTTTGGTGAATAGTAACTTTTATGTTTTTAATCGTGATTAGAGGTAATTAGTGTAATTTAAGATAAAAATATTGTTTTCATATTATGAAATTACATTGACACATGTCCTACCCTTATTGGAAGTGTCATGGCCGACCAAGGCAATCAATGGGTAATGTTGGGGACCCCATGGAGCCACTTTGGTTGGAAAATGACATTAATAACATTTTATTTAAAGTTAAAATAAAAATGTCACAAACATGTGTTGTTTTACTAAAACAATACTTACATGGGGTTATACAAGTCATAATTTTGACTATAAATGTTAATTGGAAATATAAAAATATTTCCTACATCATTATTTTTTTTTATTTTTATATATTAAATAAATTAATTTATTTATGACACCATGATAATGTCGTGATTACCTCATTATTTAATGATTTAAATAAAATGAAATGATAATGTCAAATCTAAGACCTAAACTTTTCAAAAACATATTGGATGTGTGTATTTGAAACCATTATCACCTTAGACTCGAAATTTATAATTTTGGGACGTTTTTTACCCGAAAATCATTTTATAATAAAGTATCTTTTCTTAACATTCCAAGAGTGCCCCTCCTCTCCTCTTATAAAAGGCCCACACCTCTACCTCTTTACCCACACCTCTCAAGCCATTGGTTTGGCCAATATCTGCTCATTGTTTCTCTCAACATCCCTCTCTTACTCCTAGAATCCTCACTTTGGGCAGATGTTTTTCCAAGGAATCAATTTAGCTCAAATCAAAAAGATTTACCTGATTTAAAGGCAATGTTTTCTCTTGTGTTCTTATGTTTTATTTTGCTTCTCCAACCCCCTAAACTCATTTTATTACTTTAATTTGTAACAGAACCAGTATATTAAATATACTATGATGTTTTTATGAGAATTATTGAAGCTACACCTACACACACCTTCGTCTAATGGTTAAATAACATAATGTTTCTGTCGATGGTGAATTTCTACCTCACGAAACGATGATTATTCAATATTATTTTAACACTTTTCATGGTGGCCATTAAGATGCCACTATATTTATATATGATATATTATATGTTTATTTTTTTCCTTATTCTTATTTATTTTTCATTTATGGAATACCTTTATGGCTTCCATTATGGGTATACGCGATATCTTAATTTTTGGAAGTGCGGACTACCGCCCCCTCAAAGTGATTTGATTCGTTAATGCCATATGTGGGATGTATAAAGGATGTAATTAATGATATTATATATTATATTATACTGGATTTATAATATACATTCATATCATTGTGATTCCATTCTATAATATACGAAATAGAAATGAAAGTAGCGTTCATGCGTACGTACGACTTACCGTCTCGATGAACGGTGCATTTCATTTCTTACCTCTAAATGTTATGTATTATTATAAGTACATGTATATGATGGATATATATGATATAAATGATTCCAAATCATGAATATCATTCTGTATATAATTAACCTTTGACCACATAAACAACAAGTAATTGTGAGATGTCCATTTTTGACTTAAGTACCAAATATCGACAAAACGAACTTTGTTAAATTAAATGATTAGATAAAGTTTATAACATGGAAATGAGTTATATAAAAGGAATAATAAACTTGAAAAATGTTCTTAAGAAAGTATAAATTATTACTAGTTTATTATTCAGGAGATTAAAGAGCAATCAAGTCACATCGGTCACGAGGTAAGGGACATCATCTCAATCTCCTTTCATTGAGGCATATTTTGTTTTATACACAACTTTCTTTTATACGGTGTATAAACCCCTTTGTCTTTTATGTTTATTAAAAAGGAATCTTTTTATACTAAGCGTTTACGAAATGAAAAAAGGGAATGTTTTTTTGTCGTACGTATGCAGCGACAACGACTTCTCCGCCGCCGTGACCATTATTTGAGTTTTGGCTTCTTCTACAAGCCATAACTTTTTTTGAATGAAAAATAAATACCATGTTTTAATTTTCTTCTATTTTGGTATTAAAAATGATTTTTATAATGTTTTTATGACAATGTGTTGTACTGATATCTTGTGATTGAAAAGTGGAAATGTTATGTTTCCTTTATGCATGTTTTATATGATACAATTATGTTATGGTTCTTGGGCATTGTTATGAAGACGGGTGGTTCCATGATAAACTAAGGGCGGGTGAGCCTGATTTAGCTATCCAATGCATTGGGTAATGCGAAGGGGTTAAAAGTTAAGGTTTCTCCAAAGAGATTTAGGGAATATACTGTGATGGGTTTTCCAAACATAACCATGATGGTTACTCACTACGTAAATATGTTATGAATGCCTCAAGTTACCTTTATATCTTATGATTTCGATGATTTATTCATGATTTGATGAGGTATCTGATTATGTTTTATGAGTAAAGCATGATTCCATTCATGGACTAATGTTTTCATTTATTACTTTTATATCCCTTACTGAGCTTTTTATCCTCATTGACCTAAACCGTCGTTGAAGTCGGTCAAAGTTTAAAATTTATATTCCTACTAACTACTGTATATGTGGCAAGCAGGGTCGAACCCACAGGGAAGGCTATTTTGGCCACTACTTAAAAAAAACTCAGAAAGCTCCACTGTTGTCAGCAGCGGAGTGTATTTCTTTTCTAATTTTCACTTTTTAAATTTTTATATCTTTTGATTTCTTTATGGTTTTATGTACTACGAAACTACACTTTTATAGTAAAATTGTTTGACCAAAACTAGAACTGAGTACAGCTGGGAACAAGGTGTAACAACAGAGAAAAATGATGATAAAAGACAACAGTAAAGAATGATCGGGGTTCATTCTAGTCTACTGGTTTGAATTGATTCTCCTTTTCATGTAAAGTACTGCTTCATACCACTGGATTAAAGAGACGACTTACTTCCCTCGCCAGGATTTAAGTCGTAAAAAATGTACAACTAGAGTTCGCCACTCCGAGAAGTACAATTTCAGGAAGATGTCTTAAGATGAACAACAGTACAAACTCGCCGTAAGTACTGAAGTTTTCATTATGGTTTGTTTACTAAAAAGATAACTCCATAACCAAACTCACCGAATGATTACAGAGTCTAGAATATTTCAGTGCATGTGGTATAAAGCAGATGAATGAAATTAGATTTGATCTCGCCGATCAAATCTAACCACAGAAGAATTGGTTAATGAGAAGGATGAAAAAGATGCCAGTAGAACTAAAACTCTCCCCGAACTAAAAGACTTAGCTAACTATACTATTCATTATCACAGCAGTATTAGGAAACATTACAGAAACAGAGTACAAAAGTTTAAATCGTGAGGGAGAAAGAACTCCCTAAATTTGCTCTGCTCCTAAGTTCCTGGACTGCTCTGCTCAGCATCCTCTCTCCTGATAGGTGAATGAATGTCTCCGTCAATCCATGTGTTGCTCCTGGAATCAGAGTGGAATTCTTTTTCAAAAACGCTGCTTGATTTGCTTAAATACTCTCTGTCATCCACTACATGTCACCGCATGATTCCACCGACTTCATGTTTTACTCACGAACGCACCGCACACGTGCGTTTTTTCGCGACCGGCACGTCGCGCAATCTTTTCCCACGTAACTAACTTCGGTAAAGTTAGTTGTATGTATCTGGATGTTTTCCCATCTCTAGAATGAACCTGCGAAGTTAGAACAGAAGAATAAATAAATAAATACCCAAAGAAAGATAAATAGTTATTTTTAGAGTTAAATATCAAATTACTCGTTAAAAGTTACTTAGAGTTAATTGATAATTATTGAATTTTAAATTATTTGTAAAATTATCCACTAAAAATTACTATGGAGAGAACATAATTTAATTAAAAAGATATTAACTTAATTAGGTTAATAAAAATAAATACTATGTTATTAATTTCGACCATTTTTTTAAACTAAGTTATTAAAAAATAAGAACATAAATAAATAAATAAATAAATAAAAATTTTAAGATTGTTTCATTAATATTATTATTAGAATTAAAGAAATTAAATTGTTAGGTTAATTAATTAAATAGTTAATTTTAATTGAGTAATTAAAATTATTACTTAAGTTTTTAAATTAAAAAGTATGTTTTATAAATTATTTATAATTACTATTAATTAAATAATTTATAATATTAGTAATAAATTAATTAATTATAGAAACTTATTATTAAGTTATTTTTATAATTAAATTTATAATTTAACATTTTTTTAATATTATAATTGTTTAAGTTTATTAATTTTATTAATTTTATTCTATATTAATTTGACTTTGTAAAATTAACTTTTATGTAAAGTAAACTATATTTAAAGTTTACTTTACTTTAACTTTTGCTTTTATCTTTTGACTTTACTTTTATTATTATATGTTTTTTTTTATTATTATCATTATTTACTATTTTTTTAATCCTCTGTTCTCCTCCCCCAAATTGGCGCACAGTAGGGGAGGAGAGTTTTCTTCGGTGCAGCTCCACAACAGCCGCGTAGAAGGCCTTCACTTCGGTCCAGCGGCGTCCAGCAGGTGGTCCGACTTCAGCAAAGCACCCCCACAATGACGGACTTCCCTGCTTCACACAACAGCGGCTCGACCTCCTGCTCATGGCGGACAGCAGCGCTTCTCTTCTGCATCGCGGCGCGGCATCCACCAGCAGATTCAAGGTGGTACTCCTAAATAGCAGCACCTCCTCCTCCTTGTAGCTTCAACGCAGCTCATCCAATAGCGACATCCTCTCCTTTGAACATGGAAGTAGCGCACGCGTAGCGGACAGCACCAGCGCAGCAGCTCTCCTTCAAAGCAGCGCTCTCCTTCACTCTAGCGCAGCGGCTGAAAAGGATTCAGCTCCAGCGGATCCTCTGACTCCCACACCGGTGGCGGCGTGGATCCACGGCAACATAAACAACGGCGAACAACAGCGCATCTCCATTTCTCCAGCGGGATGAACGGATTCCACTAAGCAGCAGTTTTTTTTGTAATGGATTAAGGTGCTGATTCTGGTTCAGTTCTGGGTGAAAAGGTGGTTGGGATGGAGTCTGTGCGTGAAAGGTGGAGAAGAGGATAGTCTATCGGTGAGGATTATCGGTAGCTCAGCTACCGATAGAATAAAATAAAATAAGTGTCGATAGCTTCAGCTACCGATAGAAGGAAATCATCAGTGAGGAAATGCTGCTGTCAGAGTAAAATAAAAAAGAGCACCACAGGGAAAGGTCACCGATACACCAAAAGCGCACCCTCGCCGATGGTTTTAAACGGGATAGGTCATAGTTACACTGTATTAAAATAAATCCTTGTTATAACTAATATAAATAACTGATGCAAACTTTAAAAATTATTTTGAACTACAAATTAAAACTTAAGAAATATAAATATGATGATTGAACGTAATTAATTAAAGATTAAAAACATAAATTAAAAACTGGATTTTTATTCAACCTTGAAATATTAAGACCACAACTACGATTATTAATTAATCAAAAATTAAATTAAAAACAGGATGATTAATAAACTAAGATAATAATAGACTTAAATTAAAATAACGATATGAATTAATTTAAGAGAATCAGTAAATGAAAAATAAAAATCCTCGGTGACCCAAATAAAACACCGCGGGCCCTTAATTACCTCACCAGTGGACTAAAATAATTATAAAATGGATTAAAAATTAATCTTCATACATAAAATAAAATAATTAATGCTTAATAAATCCAAATTGATTAATTAAATAACTATTTGAACACATATAATCAAAAGCGAACAATTTAAATTAATTGAAAAGCACACACAACTTACTTAAATGACTAGCAGGTGATTAAACACATAAAATAATAAAATTAACCTATTCTAACATAACTTAATTGAAAGAATAATTAATAAAATAATGTCTAAATTAATTAATTATAATTATGTTAATTAAATAATTGTTTGAATGGATATTAACTATTATAAAGTTAAGCAGAATTATAAAAACCAAAATAAAAACTCACCGCTACAAGGCTCAGCAGTAGTATTTAAAGTCTACCGATAAGATATATAAAACAGCTACTGGTAGGAAAGAGTATCGGTGACAATGGTCACCGATAGAGGCAGACTCACCGATAGAGTGTACCAGAAACCTGCTATCGGTAGCTGAGCTACCGATAGTCTGGAAAGCCAAGCTAAGTTGTATATAACTTTAAAAATTAAAAGTAAAATAATTAGCAAACTCAATAATTAATAATAATGATAAATTAGATAAAATAAAAAAATAATGATTTAACTAAACAAATTAAAAATTAGTTATATTAAAAACATATAAAGAATAAATCAATTATTTTAAGGTCCAAAATTACATAAAAAGTTATAAAAATTGAATAATTGACAAATTTATTTATAAAAATAAAAAAGTGCATTTATTTATTAAAAAGTGTTAAAATAGTTAAATAAATTGTATAAAATGTAATAAAAAGATGTGGCAAACTGGGTAAAAATAAGGCCACATCAAATTCCCCCAGACTTAAACATTGTTTGTCCTCAAACAATCCCATGTTTTATTCTCTTTGAAAAAGTGTGAATTATACAAATCAGATATGTTCAGAGAAGTTTCAACAGAGGACTCAAAAAGTGTGCTTAGGCTATTGAACACATACCTCAAATAATGTCTCGCCTAGAACAACTACTCAAAGGGAAATCAAGTAAACCATGAATCATCCATAAATGAATGTATCCTATTTCATATATGGCTCTGCCTAGTGACTTGCTTCAATTCAAGCTCAATTTCTAAATTCAAGAGTGATAAAAGGATTAAAAAAATGTGGAATTAAAATCTTAATAAAAGGAACTTTGTACTTTGACTCATCACCTTGGTACCAGGAAATACATAAAAATATATAATTTTTTTTTGAAATCACTTTATTGAGTCAGCCCAAATGACTCCCATATAAACCAGTTGTCCCCTTCTTCATCTGGAGTTCATCATTCCCCTCACCTTAATGAATTCATTTTTGACCCTAGATACTTTATTTATTTTTCCCAAGCCATGTAATTTGTTCCAAGCACTGTGCAATGCACTTATTCAGAGTGTAAAGAGGGCATATAGTAATAAGAAACACACCCAGCATCTAAGGTCTCAGAGATTCACCGTGGGATCCCAGATGCCCAGTATTACTCCAGTTTCAAAAGATTTATATAAAAACCATTTACATTGACTCAATATAAGTGATCATTTTTATAAATTAAAACAATGAAAAGGCTCCTCGGAAAAAAAATCAAACTTCCAGTACCTAAAATTATGATCTTAAATCCACTAAAAGGTTTCCCATATCACTCTAAAAACAAGATCCTAACCAAAATTCATTAAACCGCTAAACAGTTCCACTCAGCAATCATCCACTACCACTCATTTCAGACTCAAAGCAAGACTCAACTTCCAATCAAGCACCATCCTAAGGCAAGACTCACTTGAGTGCAGTGTAAAGCCTAAAATTGTGAAGAATTTTTGAAAAATTTTGACCATTTTTTGACAAAAAGTTTAAAAGCAGTGGGAATTGATGAGCATTACAATTAAACACAGTTTAGCACAGTCAAGAATTGACCCCCTCCCCCACACTTAAAACCCAACTTTGTCCCCAAAGTTGACTTCTAAATATGGAGAAGAACAGTTAATCAATTATGGTTCAAAACAGATTTTCAATTTAGAAGATATATGACATGTATAAAGGGTCTCAATGAAGTTCAAAAAGATATTGTTTGCCACAATGAATAAATAACCAGCAGGTTCAAATCCAAGTACGTGCATAAACATTTATGTCCAGTAATAAAAATTTTCATTTAAGCACAAACATAGCATATTAGGTGTAAGTGTGCAATTAACTGGGTGTATTCATTTTAAACAATAAGTTCAATAATATGTTCAATATAGTAGACAAAGTTCATGCCAAACACCTCAACGAAACAAGCAGATTCAAATGACCTGCATGTACTCCCCCCCACACTTAGTTTCAAGCAGTGAAAATTTTTTATCACAATAGTGAAATTCAATTTTTTTTAAAGCAAGGAGGCTCATGCAGATTTTTAATTCATTAGTTACAAGACATGCAGCAAAATTTTATAATACAAGCAGAATTTTAAGCAAGTAGCATTCTATTTACAAAAGCAGGAGCAGAAAAATAAGTGAAACAAGTTGAAGTATTTCCCTGACTAAGCTCTTGTCCAAAAATGACCATGGGAATTCCACTCCTTAGATGACAGCTGTAGCATTCCTAAAAACACAGAGTATATAGACCAGGAACAAATATCCAGCAAAAACAGAGCATATATAAGCAAATAAAGCAAGCACTTTATTCAATGTAAAATAAGAACAGAACAAAAGTAAAAACAAAGAAAGAGCATGGGTTGACTCCCATGAAGCACTGAATTTAAAGTCGTCAGTTAGACTTTATTTAATCATAATTTTTATTTATTAACAAAACACAAACCATGGGTTGCCTCCCATTCAGCGCTAGGTTTAAAGTCCCCAGCCAGACTTCATTCAAGAACAGTGAAAGTAGCCAAACCTTTTGGTTGCCCCTCAAAATAGAGTTTCAGTCTTTGCCCATTAACCAACATGGGTTTATTCTCTTCACCAACTATTTCCACAGCTCCATTCTTCAGAACTCTCATGACAGTTAACGGTCCAGACCACTTGGACTTCAGCTTCCCAGGAAAAAGTTTAAGTCTAGAATTAAAGAGGAGAACCTTTTGTCCATATTTGAACTCTTTAGTTTGAATGATAGAATCATGAAAATTTTTAGTCCTTTCTTTGTAAATCCTTGAATTATCATAACTCTCTCTTTTAATCTCATCTAATTCAGTCAGCTCAAGAAATCTCCTCTCACCAGCACTCTTAAATTCAAAGTTCAGAGCCTTAACTGCCCAATATGACTTATGTTGCAACTCCACAGGTAGATGAGTTTTCCAAACATAACCATGAGGGTTACTCACAACGTAAATATGTTATGAATGCCTCAAGTTACCTTTATATCTTATGATATCGATGATTTATTCATGATTTTATGAGGTATCTGATTATGTTTTATGAGTAAAGCATGATTCCATTCATGGACTAATGTTTTCATTTATTACTTTTATATCCCTTACTGAGCTTTTTATGCTCATTGACCTAAACCGTCGTTGAAGTCGGTCAAAGTTTAAAATTTATATTCCTACTAACTACTGTATATGTGGCAGGCAGGGTCGAACCCACAGGGAAGGCTATTTTGGCCACTACTTAAAAAAAACTCAGAAAGCTCCACTATTGTCAACAGCGGAGTGTATTTCTTTTCTAATTTTCACTTTTTAAATTTTTATATCTTTTGATTTCTTTATGGATTTATGTACTACAAAACTACACTTTTATAGTAAAATTGTTTGACCAATACTAGAACTGAGTACAGTTGGGAACAAGGTGTAACAACAGAGAAAAATGATGATAAAAGACAACAGTAAAGAATGATCGGGGTTCATTCTAGTCTACTGGTTTGAATTGATTCTCCTTTTCATGTAAAGTACTGCTTCATACCACTGGATTAAAGAGACGACTTACTTCCCTCGCCAGGAGTTAAGTCGTAAAAAATGTACAACTAGAGTTCGCCACTCCGAGAAGTACAATTTCAGGAAGATGTGTTAAGATGAACAACAGTACAAACTCGCCGTAAGTACTGAAGTTTTCATTATGGTTTGTTTACTAAAAAGATAACTCCATAACCAAACTCACCGAATGATTACAGAGTCTAGAATATTTCAGTGCATGTGGTACAAAGCAGATGAATGAAATTAGATTTGATCTCGCCGATCAAATCTAACCACAGAAGAATTGGTTAATGAGAAGGATGAAAAAGATGCCAGT
Source organism: Viscum album (assembly GCA_963277665.1). Taxonomy (NCBI): domain Eukaryota; kingdom Viridiplantae; phylum Streptophyta; class Magnoliopsida; order Santalales; family Viscaceae; genus Viscum; species Viscum album. Next base: position 1,573,746,466 of record OY728126.1, read on the forward strand.
AGAACTAAAACTCTCCCCGAACTAAAAGACTTAGCTAACTATACTATTCATTATCACAGCAGTATTAGGAAACATTACAGAAATAGAGTACAAAAGTTTAAATCGTGAGGGAGAAAGAACTCCCTAAAATTGCTATGCTCCTAAGTTCCTGGACTGCTCTGCTCAGCATCCTCTCTCCTGATAGGTGAATGAATGTCTCCGTCAATCCATGTGTTGCTCCTGGAATCAGAGTGGATGTCTTTTTCAAAAAAGCTGTTTGATCTGCTTAAATACTCTCTGTCGTCCACTACATGTCACCGCATGATTCCACCGACTTCATGTTTTACTCACGAACGCACCGCACACGTGCGTTTTTTCGTGACCGGCACGTCGCGCAATCTTTTCCCACGTAACTAACTTCGGTAAAGTTAGTTGTATGTATCTGGACGTTTTCCCATATCTAGAATGAACCTGCGAAGTTAGAACAGAAGAATAAATAAATAAATACCCAAAGAAAGAAAAATAGTTATTTTTAGAGTTAAATATCAAATTACTCGTTAAAAGTTACTTAGAGTTAATTGATAATTATTGAATTTTAAATTATTTGTACAATTATCCACTAAAAATTACTATGGTGAGAACATAATTTAATTAAAAAGATATTAACTTAATTAGGTTAATAAAAATAAATACTATGTTATTAATTTCGACCATTTTTTTAAACTAAGTTATTAAAAAATAAGAACATAAATAAATAAATAAATAAATAAAAATTTTAAGATTGTTTCATTAATATTATTATTAGAATTAAAGAAATTAAATTGTTAGGTTAATTAATTAAATAGTTAATTTTAATTGAGTAATTAATATTATTACTTAAGTTTTTAAATTAAAAAGTATGTTTTATAAATTATTTATAATTACTATTAATTAAATAATTTATAATATTAGTAATAAATTAATTAATTATAGAAACTTATTATTAATTTATTTTTATAATTAAATTTATAATTTAACAAGTTTTTAATATTATAATTGTTTAAGTTTATTAATTTTATTAATTTTATTCTATATTAATTTGACTTTGTAAAATTAACTTTTATGTAAAGTAAACATTATTTAAAGTTAACTTTACTTTAACTTTTGCATTAATCTTTTGACTTTACTTTTATTATTATATGTTTTTTTTGATTATTATCATTATTTATTATTATTTTTTTAATCCTCTCTTCTCCTCCCCCAAATTGGCGCACAGCAGGGGAGGAGAGTTTTCTTCGGTGCAGCTCCACAACAGCCGCGTAGAAGGCCTGCACTTCGGTCCAGCGGTGTCCAGCAGGTGGTCCGACTTCAGCAAAGCACCCCCACAACGACGGACTTCCCTGCTTCACACAACAGCGGCTCGAACTTCTGCTCACGGCGGACAGCAGCGCTTCTCTTCTGCATCGCGGCGCGACATGCACTAGCAGATTCAAGGTGGTACTCCTAAATAGCAGCACCTCCTCCTCCTTGTAGCTTCAACGCAGCTCATCCAATAGCGACATCCTCTGATTTGAACAGGGAAGTAGCGCACGCGTAGCGGACAGCACCAGTGCAGTAGCTCTCCTTCAAAGCAGCGTTCTCCTTCACTCTAGCGCAGCGGCTGAAGTGGATTCAGCTCCAGCGGATCCTCTGACTCCCACACCGGTGGCGGCGTGGCTCCACGGCAACATAAACAACGGCGAACAACAGCGCATCTCCATTTCTCCAGCGGGATGAACGGATTCCACTAAGCAGCAGTTTTTTTTGTAAAGGATTAAGGTGCTGATTCTGGTTCAGTTCTGGGTGAAATGGTGGTTGGGATGGAGTCTGTGCGTGAAAGGTGGAGCAGAGGATAGACTATTGGTGAGGATTATCGGTAGCTCAGCTACCGATAGAATAAAATAAAATAAGTGTCGGTAGCTTCAGCTACCGATAGAAGGAAATCATCAGTGAGGAAATGCTGCTGTCAGAGTAAAATAAAAAAGAGCACCACAGGGCAAGGTCACCGATACACCAAAAGCGCACCCTCGCCGATGGTTTTAAACGGGATAGGTCATAGTTACACTATATTAAAATAAATCCTTGTTATAACTAATATAAATAACTGATGCAAACATTAAAAATTATTTTGAACTACAAATTAAAACCTAAGAAATATAAATATGATGATTGAACCTAATTAATTAAAGATTAAAAACATAAATTAAAAACTGGATTTTTATTCAACCTTGAAATATTAAGTCCACAACTACGATTATTAATTAATCAACAATTAAATTAAAAACAGGATGATTAATAAACTAAGATAATAATAGACTTAAATTAAAATAACGATATGAATTAATTTAAGAGAATCAGTAAATGAAAAATAAAAAGCCTCGGTGACCCAAATAAAACACCGCGGGCCCTTAATTACCCCACCAGTGGACTAAAATAATTATAAAATGGATTAAAAATTAATCTGCATACATAAAATAAAATAATTAATGCTTAATAACTCCAAATTGATTAATTAAATAACTATTTGAACACATATAATCAAAAGCGAACAATTTAAATTTATTGAAAAGCACACACAACTTACTTAAATGACTAGCAGGTGATTAAACACATAAAATAATAAAATTAACCTATTCTAACATAACTTAATTGAAAGAATAATTAATAAAATAAAGTCTAAATTAATTAATTATAATTATGTTAATTAAATTATTGTTTTAATGGATATTAACTATTATAAAGTTAAGCAGATTTATAAAAACCAAAATAAAAACTCACCGCTAAAAGGCTCAGCAGTAGTATTTAAAGTCTACCGATAAGATATATAAAACAGCTACCGGTAGGAAAGAGTATCGGTGACAATGGTCACCGATAGAGGCAGACTCACCGATAGAGTGTACCAGAAACCTGCTATCGGTAGCTGAGCTACCGATAGTCTGGTAAGCCAAGCTAAGTTGTATATAACTTTAAAAATTAAAAGTAAAATAATTAGCAAACTCAATAATTAATAATAATGATAAATTAGATAAAATAAAAAAATAAAGATTTAACTAAACAAATTAAAAATTAGTTATATTAAAAACATATAAAGAATAAATCAATTATTTTAAGGTCCAAAATTACATAAAATGTTATAAAAAGTGAATAATTGACAAATTTATTTATAAAAATACAAAAGTGCATTTATTTATTAAAAAGTGTTAAAATAGTTAAATAAATTGTATAAAATGTAATAAAAAGATGTGTGCAAACTGGGTAAAAATAAGGCCACATCAAATTCCCGCAGACTTAAACATTTTTTGTCCTCAAACAATCCCATGTTTTATTCTCTTTGAAAAAGTGTGAATTATACAAATCAGATATGTTCAGAGAAGTTTCAAAAGAGGACTCAAAAGGTGTGCTTAGGCTATTGAACACATACCTCAAATAATGTCTCGCCTAGAACAACTACTCAAAGGGAAATCAAGTAAACCATGAATCATCCATAAATGAATGTGTCCTATTTCATATATGACTCTGCCTAGTGACTTGCTTCAATTCAAGCTCAATTTCTAAATTCAAGAGTGATAAAAGGATTAAAAAAATGTGGAATTAAAATCATAATAAAAGGAACTTTGTACTTTGACTCATCACCTTGGTACCAGGAAATACATAAAAATATATAATTTTTTTTTGAAATCACTTTATTGAGTCAGCCCAAATGACTCCCATATAAACCAGTTGTCCCCTTCTTCATCTGGAGTTCATCATTCCCCTCACCTTAATGAATTCATTTTTGACCCTAGATACTTTATTTATTTTTCCCAAGCCATGTAATTTGTGCCAAGCACTGTGCAATGCACTTATTCAGAGTGTAAAGAGGGCATATAGTAAACAGAAACGCACCCAGCATCTAAGGTCTCAGAGATTCACCGTGGGATCCCAGATGCCCAGTATTACTCCAGTTTCAAAAGATTTATATAAAAACCATTTACATTGACTCAATATAAGTGATCATTTTTATTAATTAAAAGAATGAAAAGGCTCCTCGGAAAAAAATCAAACTTCTAGTACCTAAAATTATGATCTTAAATCCACTAAAAGGTTTTCAATATCACTCTAAAAACAAGATCCTAACCAAAATTCCTTAAACCACTAAACAGTTCCACTCAGCAATCATCCACTACCACTCATTTCAGACTCAAAGCAAGACTCAACTTCCAATCAAGAACCATCCTAAGGCAAGACTCATTTGACTGCAGTGTAAAGCCTAAAATTGTGAAGAATTTTTGAAAAATTTTGACCATTTTTTGACAAAATGTTTAAAAGCAGTGGGAATTGATGAGCATTACAATTAAACACATTTTAGCACAGTCAAGAATTGACCCCCTCCCCCACACTTAAAACCCAACTTTGTCCCCAAAGTTGACTTCTAAATATGGAGAAGAACAGTTAATCAATTATGGTTCAAAACAGATTTTCAATTTAGTAGATATATGACATGTATAAAGGGTCTCAATGAAGTTCAAAAAGATATTGTTTGCCACAATGAATAAATAACCAGCAGGTTCAAATCCAAGTACGTGCATAAATATTTATGTCCAGTAATAAAAATTTTCATTTAAGCACAAACATAGCATATAAGGTGTAAGTGTGCAATTAACTGGGTGTAATCATTTTAAACAATAAGTTCAATAATATGTTCAATATAGTAGACAAAGTTCATGCCAAACACCTCAACGAAACAAGCAGATTCAAATGACCAGCATGTACTCCCCCCCACACTTAGTTTCAAGCAGTGAAAATGTTTTATCACAATAGTGAAATTCAATTTTTTTTAAAGCAAGGAGGCTCATGCAGATTTTTAATTCATTAGTTACAAGACATGCAGCAAAATTTTATAATACAAGCAGAATTTTAAGCAAGTAGCATTCTATTTACAAAAGCAGGAGCAGAAAAATAAGTGAAACAAGTTGAAGTACTTCCCTGACTAAGCTCTTGTCCAAAAATGACCATGGGAATTCCACTCCTTAGATGACAGCAGTAGCATTCCAAAAAACACAGAGTATATAGACTAGGAACAAATATCCAGCAAAAACAGAGCATATATAAGCAAATAAAGCAAGCACTTTATTCAAAGTATAATAAGAACATAACAAAAGTAAAAACAAAGAAAGAGCATGGGTTGACTCCTATGAAGCACTGAATTTAAAGTCGTCAGTTAGACTTTATTTAATCATAATTTTTATTTATTAACAAAACACAAACCATGGGTTGCCTCCCATTCAGCGCTAGGTTTAAAGTCCCCAGCCAGACTTCATTCAAGAACAGTGAAAGCAGCCAAACCTTTTGGCTGCCCCTCAAAATAGAGTTTCAGTCTTTTCCCATTAACCAACATGGGTTTATTCTCTTCACCAACTATTTCCACAGCTCCATTCTTCAGAGTTCTCATGACAGTAAACAGTCCAGACCACTTGGACTTCAGCTTCCCAGGAAAAAGTTTAAGTCTAGAATTAAAGAGGAGAACATGTTGTCCATATTTGAACTCTTTAGTTTGAATGATAGAATCATGAAAATTTTTAGTCCTTTCTTTGTAAATCCTTGAATTATCATAACTATCTCTTCTAATCTCATCTAATTCACTCAGCTCAAGAAATCTCCTCTCACCAGCACTCTTAAATTCAAAGTTCAGAGCCTTAACTGCCCAATATGACTTATGGTGCAACTCTACAGGTAGATGACAGCATTTCCCAAACAACAGCCTGTAAGGAGACATACCTATTGGGGTCTTGAAAGCAGTTCTATATGCCCATAAATCTTCATCCAGTTTAAGAGACCAGTCTTTCCTAGAGTTTGACACAGTTTTCTCAAGAATTTGTTTTAGTTCCCTATTCGAAATTTCCACTTGTCCACTGGACTGTGGATGATATGGAGTACCAGTTTTGTGAACACAACCATATTTTTCCATCAAAGTTTTAAACTTTTAATTCTTAAAATGTGTTCCATTATCAGTAATAAAAGCTCTAGGGACTCCAAATCTTGAAATGATATTCTTTTTCACAAATTTTATCACACTATTTGCTTGATTGTTGGGCAGAGCTACTACCTCAACCCACTTTGACACATAATCTACAGCAACAAGAATATACTCATTCCCATGAGATGATGGAAATGGACCCATGAAATCTAATCCCCAAACATCAAAAATTTCTACCTCCAAAATTCCCTTCTGGGGTAACTCCTATTTCCTACCCACATTACCCAGCCTCTGACACCTATCACACCCGACCACAAAACTCCTAGAATCCTTAAAGAGGGTAGGCCAATAGAAACCATATTGCAAGACTTTTTGAGCGGTCCTCTCACCCCCATGGTGACCTCCCCAAGGTGAAGAGTGAAAACTTTCAAGAATAGACAACATCTCTTCCTCAGGTACACATCTCCTAAGAATACCATCAGCACACCTCCTGAACAGCAAGGGATCATCCCACAGATAATATTTAAGCTCAGAAATGAATTTCTTTCTTTGATTATTAGACAGATTTTTGGGAATGACACCTACTGCCAAGAAGTTGGCAAAATCTGCAAACCAAGCAGATTGCCTGACTGAAACAGTGAGCAGTTTTTCATCAGGGAAGGAAGAGTTAATCTCCCTATGATTTTCAGATTCAAGTTGAGTAACAGGAAGCCTAGATAAATGATCATCAACTAAGTTTTCAGCTCCCTTCTTATCCCTAATCTCTAAATCAAACTCTTGTAACAATAAGATCCATCTAATCATCCTGGGTTTAGTTTCTTTTTTAGACAGCAAGTATTTTAAAGAAGAATGATCAGTGAAAATTATGACTTTCGAACCTAACAGATATTGTCTAAACTTTTCTAGAGCAAAAATAACAGCTAACAACTCTTTCTAAGTGGTAGTATAATTCTTTTGAGCATCATCTAGCAATATACTAGCATAGTATACCACATGCAATCTCTTATCCCTCCTCTGTCCAAGGACAACACCTACAGCCATGTCACTAGCATCACACATAAGTTCGAATGGTAGTTTCCAATCAGGTGCAGTGATGATAGGTGATGTAGTGAGTTTCTCCTTAAGCAGATTAAATGATTTCAAGCAGTTTTCATCAAAGTTGAAAGGCGCATCCTTTTCCAATAAGGAACACAAGGGCTTTGTGATTTTAGAAAAATCCTTTATGAATCTCCGGTAGAAACCAGCATGCCCTAGAAAACTTCTAACACCCTTAACATTAACAGGAGGCGGCAGTTTTTGAATAACTTCTATCTTCGCAGTATCAACTTCTAAACCTCTCTTAGAAACCTTATGACCTAGCACAATACCTACAGTAACCATGAATTGGCATTTCTCCCAATTTAGCACAAGATTGGTTTCAATACATCTCTCTAAGACTAACTCAAGATTTCCTAAGCAAGTATCAAAAGTACTCCCCACTATAGAAAAGTCATCCATGAAAACTTCAATGATTCTCTCAATCATATCAGAAAAGATAGCCATCATACACCTTTGAAAGGTGGCTGGAGCTCCACACAACCCAAAGGGCATCCGCCGATAGGCAAATGTTCCAAAGGGGCATGTGAAAGTAGTCTTCTCCTGATCCTCTGGATCAACAGGAATCCGGTTGTAACCAGAATACCCATCTAGAAAACAGAAAAATTCATTTCCAGCAAGCCTCTCAAGCATCTGATCAAGGAAGGTCATAGGAAAATGGTCCTTCCTAGTGGCTGCATTATGCTTCCTATAATCAATACAGACTCTCCATTTTGTGGCTTTCCTAACTTGGACTTCTTCATTTTTTTCATTCTTTACTACAGTGAAACCTCCCTTCTTGGGGACAACCTGAACAGGGCTGACCCAAGCACTATCTGAGATGGGATATATCATTCCAGTATCTAACAGCTTGATTACTTCCTCTCTCACAACTTCATTCATGTTTGGATTTAATCTTCTTTGACATTCTACCCTAGGCTTATGATCAGGTTCCATAGGAATTTTGTGCATACAGAATGAAGGACTAATTCCCTTGATATCAGCTATCGTCCAGCCTATGGCAGGTTTAAACTTTTTCAAAACATTCAACAGTTTTTCTTCTTGGGTTGCATTTAGTTCAGCAGAGATTATTACAGTAAAAGTAGAGTTCTCACCTAAAAATGAATATTTCAGATGGGCAGGTATAGGATTCAGTTCAAGATCAGGTGGTACCACACTCGAAGGAAGACTCTTAGGCCTAGGAGGTACAAGATCTTCAACATATCTCTTGTAAGGAGTATTAAAAGATGAAAGATTTTCAATTACCAGTTCAGATTCAGAGATAGCAATGCTACTGTCCAAGGTAGGCAGTACACTGTCCAGATTTTCCAAATTTGAATTCAGCAGGTTAATCAAAGAAGAATCATCTAATTGTCTTAACAGTTCTCCCTCAGTATCATCAAAATATTCATAAGTGTTGGTGTTAACAGAAAAACCCTCAATTTCACTAAGAAAACTCCTAAGTTCAGAAACATAAGACTCTCCTACAACAGAAACTGGACAGTTGTCCAGTTCTGGAAGATTTTCCAGTTTGGCTGTAACAACAGAATTTTCAACTTCTAGAACAGATTCACAAATATTTTCAGCTTCACAAATGCTTTCTTCAACATAAGAATGATTTTCAGATTTTTCAATGAGTTCAAGTTGATTTTTATAAGAACATTCAGCTTCAAGAGACTCAATTTTTGAACAGTTTTCAGAGTAAGTTGGTTCCTTAATATTTTTAAAAACATTGAACTCTTCTTCTTGTTCACCAATTTTGAATATCAGTTGACCCTTAGACACATCAATGACAGCTCCACCTGTGGCCAAGAAGGGCCTACCCAAGATGATAGGTACCTCTTGATCACACTCCATATCTAGAACAAGAAAATCAGCAGGTAAGAACAATTTCCCAACTCCAACTAGTAAGTCATCTACTCGACCTATAGGATGAGTAAAGGATCTATCAGCTAACTGTAGTATGACCATGGTAGGTTGAAGATCACCCAACCTCAACTGTCGAAACAGTGAGTATGGGAGAAGATTAATACTGGCACCTAGATCACAAAAACAGTTCAGCTGACCTGAATTACCTAGAGTACAGGGGATGACAAAGCTACCTGGGTCTTTCAATTTTGGTGGGATTTTCTTTTGAAGCACAGCACTGCACTCCTCAGTGAGGCTGTAGGTAGAAAATTCTTCAAGGGTCTTTTTATTTGAGACAATTTTCTTTAAAGATTTTAGATAGGATGGGATTTGAATTAAGGCTTGGATAAAAGGGATGTTCACTTGAATCTTAGAAAGAAGACCAAGGAACTGAAGAAGTTCAGCCTTGGTATTACTTTGAGGTTTCAGCTTTTCAGGGAAAGGGATGGGTGGGGCAAAATTTTTCAGAACAGTAGGCATGTCCCTCACCTCTTCAACAACCTTTTCTTTTCCTTTATCTTTTTGATTTTTAAAACAATATTCATCTTGATTTCCAGGTGAAAGGTTCATATTCTCATCATTTTCGACATCTTTCTGTGAATTTCCAGATTGTGAACAAAGCAGATTTTCATTTGCAGATTCAAACAGTTTCTCATTTTGAGCATTTTGTACAGTTTTTTCAGCAACATTTTGAGTATTCAGCCCACTCCTAGTAACAACAGCCATGATATTCTCCCTAGTATTTAGTTCAGTGGTACTAGGAAACCTACCTTTATCCCTAGAAGTCAAATCTCTAGCTAATTGGCCAAGCTGTGTTTCCATATTCTGCATTCTCACATCAATTTGCATCTTGTCTGACTCATATTGACTTTTTTGTTTATTAAGTTGAGACATGTACCTTTCCTCTTGTGAGTTTATTTTATTCAATATCTGATCCAATTTAGAAGACATTTGATTATCATTAGTTCCTTGAACATTTGAAGACTCTCCCCTTTGTTGACTTTGAAAATTTGGTCTTTGTTGGTTCTGATAATTAGGGGCAGTTTGTTGCTTAATAATACCTTGGTCCTTCCACGACAAATTTTGATGGTTCCTATAGCCTTGATTGTAATTATTAGAAAATGGATCTTCTTTTTGAGGCATACTAGGACCGTAATTAACAAAGTTTGAGGTTTCAGGTTGTTGGGCAGTTAGATCAACATTAGGACAAAAACATTCAGAGTGCCCAAACATACCACATCGAGTGCACTGTTGCCTAAGAGATTGATACTGATTCTGGTTTTCAACGTGGTTAACAGATTGTTTTGAATTGTGGTTCATTAATGTTTGAAGTTGGTTCGTGATTTCAGCTAGTTGATCTTGAGTTTCATTCATTGAACCAGTATTTGAATTGACAGTTCTATTAACTCTTTTTCTTCTTGAATTCTTATGTTGAGAATTAAGGGTCAGATTATTGAAAATTTGTCTCAACTCTTCATCAGTTTTACCATTGTAATTACCCCCAGCAGCTTGATCCACTAAATTCTGACCAGAGGAGGAAAGCCCTTCATAAAAGGTGTCCATGAGGAGATGTGAAGGGAGTTGATGATGGGGACACTGCCTAAGCAGATCCCTGAATCTATCCCAAGATTCATGGAAGGCCTCTCCATACTCTTGATAAAAACTAGTGATTTTAGTTCTAAGTTCTCCTTTTAATCTTTGGGGATAAAATTTCATAATGAATGAGTTATACACATGATCTCAATTCTCAAAAATATTTTCATCTAGAATTAAGAACCAATTTCTCGCATTCCATTTAAGGAAAAAGGGAAAAACTCTCATCCTTAGTTCATTTTCAGTGAGTCCTAAAAGTGGAAGTTGCTGCACACTATTTTCTGGATTTTCCATTTCAGTTTTGTTTTTCCTTCTTAGAGCAGCTAAGTGTTTATTGAGTTCAGGGTTTAGAGGTTCTAATATAACAGCAGATGTTCTCGTGCTCATACAAACAGTTGTAGACAGTTTCTAACAGTAACACACAGAAAGAAAAGTAAATTTTTTTTACAGTTTTTCAAAATTTTCAATTTTTTTAAGGATTTTTTTTATATATGTGTTTTTTAAGAGTTTTTTTTAGCAATGGCTCGTGCCCTCCCCGGTAACGGCTCCAAAAACTTGACCTAAACTGTCGTTGTAGTCGGTCAAAGTTTAAAATTTATATTCCTACTAACTACTGTATAAGTGGCAAGCAGGGTCGAACCCACAGGGAAGGCTATTTTGGCCACTACATAAAAAAACTCAGAAAGCTCCACTGTTGTCAGCAGCGGAGTGTATTTCTTTTCTAATTTTCACTTTTTAAATTTTTATATCTTTTTATTTCTTTATGGTTTTATGTACTACGAAACTACACTTTTATAGTAAAATTGTTTGACCAATACTAGAACTGAGTACAGCTGGGAACAAGGTGTAACAACAGTGAAAAATGATGATAAAAGACAACAGTAAAGAATGCTCGGGGTTCATTCTAGTCTACTGGTTTGAATTGATTCTCCTTTTCATGTAAAGTACTGATTCATACCACTGGATTAAAGAGACGACTTACTTCCCTCGCCAGGAGTTCAGTCGTAAAAAATGTACAACTAGAGTTCGCCACTCCGAGAAGTACAATTTCAGGAAGATGTCTTAAGATGAACAACAGTACAAAATCGCTGTAAGTACTGAAGTTTTCATTATGGTTTGTTTACTAAAAAGATAACTCCATAACCAAACTCGCCGAATGATTACAGAGTCTAGAATATTTCAGTGCATGTGGTACAAAGCAGATGAATGAAATTAGATTTGATCTCGCCGATCAAATCTAACCACAGAAGAATTGGTTAATGAGAAGGATGAAAAAGATGCCAGTAGAACTAAAACTCTCCCCGAACTAAAAGACTTAGCTAACTATACTATTCATTATCACAGCAGTATTAGGAAACATTACAGAAACAGAGTACAAAAGTTTAAATCATGAGGGAGAAAGAACTCCCTAAAATTGTTCTGCTCCTAAGTTCCTGGACTGCTCTGCTCAGCATCCTCTCTCCTGATAGGTGAATGAATGTCTCCGTCAATCCATGTGTTGCTCCTGGAATCAGAGTGGAAGTCTTTTTCAAAAACGCTGCTTGATCTGCTTAAATACTCTATGTCATCCACTACATGTCACCGCATGATTCCACCGACTTCATGTTTTACTCACGAACGCACCGCACGCGTGCGTTTTTTCGCGACCGGCACGTCGCGCAATCTTTTCCCACGTAACTAACTTCGGTAAAGTTAGTTGTATGTATCTGGACGTTTTCCCATCTCTAGAATGAACCTGCGAAGTTAGAACAGAAGAATAAATATATAAATACCCAAAGAAAGATAAATAGTTATTTTTAGAGTTAAATATCAAATTACTCGTTAAAAGTTACTTAGAGTTAATTGATAATTATTGAATTTTAAATTATTTGTACAATTATCCACTAAAAATTACTATGGAGAGAACATAATTTAATTAAAAAGATATTAACTTATTTAGGTTAATAAAAATAAATACTATGTTATTAATTTCCACCATTTTTTTAAACTAAGTTATTAAAAAATAAGAACATAAATAAATAAATAAATAAATAAAAATTTTAAGATTGTTTCATTAATTTTATTATTAGAATTAAAGAAATTAAATTGTTAGGTTAATTAATTAAATAGTTAATTTTAATTGAGTAATTAAAATTATTACTTAAGTTTTTAAATTAAAAAGTATGTTTTATAAATTATTTATAATTACTATTAATTAAATAATTTATAATATTATTAATAAATTAATTAATTATAGAAACTTATTATTAAGTTATTTTTATAATTAAATTTATAATTTAACAAGTTTTTAATATTTTAATTGTTTAAGTTTATTAATTTTATTAATTTTATTCTATATTAATTTGACTTTGTAAAATTAACTTTTATGTAAAGTAAACTTTATTTAAAGTTTACTTTACTTTAACTTTTGCTTTTATCTTTTGACTTTACTTTTATTATTATATGTTTTTTTTTATTATTATCATTATTTATTATTATTTTTTAATCCTCTCTTCTCCTCCCCCAAATTGACGCACAACAGGGGAGGAGAGTTTTCTTCGGTGCAGCTCCACAACAGCCGCGTAGAAGGCCTGCACTTCGGTCCAGCGGCGTCCAGTAGGTGGTCCGACTTCAGCAAAGCACCCCCACAACGACGGACTTCCCTGCTTCACAAAACAGCGGCTCGACCTCCTGCTCACGGCGGACAGCAGCGCTTCTCTTCTGCATCGCGGCGCGGCATCCACCAGCAGATTCAAGGTGGTACTCCTAAATAGCAGCACCTCCTCCTCCTTGTAGCTTCAACGCAGCTCATCCAATAGCGACATCCTCTCCTTTGAACAGGGAAGTAGCGCACGCGTAGCGAACAGCACCAGCGCAACAGCTCTCCTTCAAAGCAGCGTTCTCCTTCACTCTAGCGCAGCGGCTGAAGCGGATTCAGCTCCAGCGGATCCTCTGACTCCCACACTGGTGGCGGCGTGGCTCCACGGCAACATAAACAACGGCGAACAACAGCGCATCTCCATTTCTCCAGCGGGATGAAAGGATTCCACTAAGCAGCAGTTTTTTTTGTAAAGGATTAAGGTGCTGATTCTGGTTCAGTTCTGGGTGAAAAGGTGGTCGGGGTGGAGTCTGTGCGTGAAAGGTGGAGCAGAGGATAGTCTAACAGTGACGATTATCGGTAGCTCAGCTACCGATAGAATAAAATAAAATAAGTGTCGGTAGCTTCAGCTACCGATATAAGGAAATCATCAGTGAGGAAATGCTGCTGTCAGAGTAAAATAAAATAGAGCACCACAGGGCAAGGTCACCGATACACCAAAAGCGCACCCTCGCCGATGGTTTTAAATGGGATAGGTCATAGTTACACTGTATTAAAATAAATCCTTGTTAGAACTAAAATAAATAACTGATGCAAACTTTAAAAATTATTTTGAACTACAAATTAAAACTTAAGAAATATAAATATGATGATTGAACCTAATTAATTAAAGATTAAAAACATAAATTAAAAAGTGGATTTTTATTCATCCTTGAAATATTAAGACCACAACTACGATTATTAATTAATCAACAATTAAATTAAAAACATGATGATTAATAAACTAAGATAATAATAGACTTAAATTAAAATAACTATATGAATTAATTTAAGAGAATCAGTAAATGAAAAATAAAAAGCCTCGGTGACCCAAATAAAACACCGCGGGCCCTTAATTACCTCACCGGTGGACTAAAATAATTATAAAATGGATTAAAAATTAATCTGCATACATAAAATAAAATAATTAATGCTTAATAACTCCAAATTGATTAATTAAATAACTATTTGAACACATATAATCAAAAGCGAACAATTTAAATTAATTGAAAATCACACACAACTTACTTAAATGACTAGCAGGTGATTAAACACATAAAATAATAAAATTAACCTATTCTAACATAACTTAATTGAAAGAATAATTAATAAAATAAAGTCTAAAATAACTAATTATAATTATGTTAATTAAATAATTGTTTGAATGGATATTAACTATTATAAAGTTAAGAAGATTTATAAAAACCAAAATAAAAACTCACAGCTAAAAGGCTCAGCAGTAGTATTTAAAGTCTACCGATAAGATATATAAAACAGCTACCGGTAGGAAAGAGTATCGGTGACAATGGTCACCGATAGAGGCAGACTCACCAATAGAGTGTACCAGAAACCTGCTATTGGTAGCTGAGCTACCGATAGTCTGGGAAGCCAAGCTAAGTTGTATATAACTTTAAAAATTAAAATTAAAATAATTAGCAAACTCAATAATTAATAATAATGATAAATTAGATAAAATAAACAAATAAAGATTTAACTAAACAAATTGAAAATTAGTTATATTAAAAACATATAAAGAATAAATCAATTATTTTAAGGTCCAAAATTACATAAAATGTTATAAAAAGTGAATATTTGACAAATTTATTAATAAAAATACAAAAGTGCATTTATTTATTAAAAAGTGTTAAAATAGTTTAATAAATTGTATAAAATGTAATAAAAAGATGTGGCAAACTGGGTAAAAATAAGGCCACATCACTCATCCCAGGTTTTTCAAATGATTTTCACAGGTCAAGGAAAAGGTACATAATGTGATGATAGTGTCAAGGAAGTGTCAAGAAAGAATCTATGTTTTATTTTAAATATGATTCCATTAATGGGGAAAATGAGTACTATATTTTATTTGACCACTTTGTTTATATGTGGAATGTAATGCAAGTTTTATGATATAACTATCTAAAACTCTAAACCTGAAAAGATCCTCAACGTTTATTCTTGAAGTAACTCAAGATTAAGTAATTTTTAAAGCTGGGGCCTTATAGGGAAACTTCATTAGAGGCGATTTATTTGAATATAAAATACAAGAATATCTTTTGGTTAAATAAAAATCTAATAATAGATATGGCTAACATGCTACAAACCAAAACATATTGTATTTTACATATATATTTAGCTATATATTTTTTAGGTTTCCTTTTGAAAGTGTGTATTTTCATCCAATTTTTTATTAAATTATTATGGAATGAGATGTGGTTGGTCAGCTAAATCATGGAGGTTTATGTCATTTTTTCTTCTTTTTCATCCAATGTGGGATACACCTTGTTCTAATTTACATAAATTTCACCTATAAACAAAATAAAGGGGATCCATTTAAGAATGGTTGTAATTACTCCATGGAATGTAGGACCTATTGGAATTTATCTAAATGACATTTAGGCTTCTTCATTTTAATTATTTATGAAAAATATTATTTCTCCCACTTTTACCTAACACCATCAAATATATGCATTCTATTTTGGAATTTTATATTGCAATATATTCATATTATGATTATAAATTATTTAAAAAATGATTTTAGTTCAATACAATCTCTATCAATAATTCCATCATGTAATTTATTTTATGAGTGAACTTACCTCTAGATGTGTTCAAGTCTAGATATAAAAAATAAAATACCTTCCTTTTTTCATTAAATATTATCCTATCTATTTCCACATATTCACCACCCATGTCATAATAATGATTTTAATATTTTAATAAATTATCATTATGGGGATTAATTTTTAATCAAACATTTCTCACACAAGAATAAAATGTTTCCATGTTAGGACAATCTTCAATAATAATGTTACTGATTCGCTCCTTCTGTTCATAAAAAACATGGTTAAATTTATCAATATTGGTATTGGGTCAGGATTTTCAATATTGGATTGATCCTCATTGAAATATTCCAAAAATATAGGACGTATAATTTCATCACTTTTATGATAACACTACTCCTATGTGTCTCCAATACAATACTTATAGAAAATATGTGAAATTATTTAATTTACATTTTATGGCTTCTAAATGTTTTTATTTCAAGTAATAATCAAGTTATTAAATTAATTTTTTTTAATTTTAAACACATAAATTCCAATAAACTAAATTAATTTTAAATGAAAACAAGATAAATAACATCATTTAATGGTCTATCAATATGAATAATTTGTTTACATAATTTTTTAAATTTAAAAATATTTAAAAAAATTGGCAGAATATATAATGAAATTTTGTTTCCCCGACCATGGGGATAATTTTTAAAAGTTCCCACACAATAAGAGTTTTTCATAATAACATTTTTAATCACCCCTGAATAATAATTGAATTTAACATAGGGGGTTTTCTTGAGGAAATAGTGTATCTCATTTTAGAAATACTCCCAAAAATAAATTTCCATTTTTTATGTACTTAAATTATGGAAATGTAATCATGCCTGGATAGTCATAAAAATCAATGAAGTATTTGGTATAAAAAAATAGAGAACTAGAAAATGATATGTATAAAACATGGAAATATGAAAGAATATAATTCCTTCAATAACTATCCATAATCTTGGTCAGGCTACTCTTAAACTAACTATCACACATTTATAGAATTATTAGTTAAATCAACAATATAACTCATGATGTTATAATCTTTTAAAAAAGCTCATCAATAACAAAAAAAATGAACACTCAAACATATATCCTCTTCCATTGTGTGACAGTTCTCCAAAAATTAAATGACTCACCCAGTCTGACCACTCTAATCAATAACCTATTCTAGTCAAAGTGATCCTCATGGGATCTTCATTCACCAATCCTATATGAAGAACTCAATCAAAAAGTATATGAAAATTATGTTATAAATTTGTCGAAGAAATTTTTAATGAACCCAATCATTTGATTTTATGCCCTCATGTCATTATATTTACCATCATTGTGTTCCATGATCAAGGAAAAAGATAAATATAAAAATAAATCTTTGATCTCCTAGAAATATTACCACTTTAGTCACAAGATTTGGACTCATAGTTTACTCCTTCATCTATAATGGCTGGAGGTCACATATATGGAGGATGATTAATAAACAATAAAAATAAATTTACATTGGAGAACTAGAATTAAAATGTATTTGAAACATTTGATGAGAAACTCGAATTATATTCTTTTTTAGAAATAAATACTTTATTCCAATGTCTATGGATACCTTTACAATGAAAGGTTTGATCTTATTATACATAAATATAAATGGAAAAATCATGATATCCCTATTACATGAATCAAAACATCCATGTGGCATTCTTGGGGGTGATTACCCTCAACTCCAAATGTAATCCTAGACTGAATATTAGAACTAATGTAATAAAATGAGTTTATTCTGATTTGTTTTTCTACATAGTGACCAAGATACCAACACCATATATTCTCTATATTTAATTTATATGGGTTATTATTTCATGAAACAAAGATCCATAATATTTTCCTGTTTTTTGGGATCCCAAAAACATATAATATCATTTCATCCGAGTGTGGTCATAAATTTATGATGTGCTTCTAATAAAAATTTGTTTATAACATGAAATATATATACTATATAGATTGAAATTGTGAATCTATTTTATAGAAACATAGTAATTTTCTCAATATATCCTTTTTGAAATTACTCTAAAATTTATTTATTATCAGGCAACTACATCCTTTTGTTTAATGTACTGTTTAATCAGTACTTGTTTTCAACAATTTTAGCATGGCCGTATTCCTTCGTATCCGGAATGCTATTTTAAAAAATTCCAAACCAATCTCATGTCATAGTTTGTTACATAAAATCATATAATTCATAATATTTATACAAATTAATATTTGATTCCAAAAATTATTATGTTAAAATTCCTCAATTCTAACCCATATCAATTGCTTATTTATGATTCTGTGTACATATTTTCATCTAATAAATATATCCAAAAAACATATATATTAATTCACAATCTAAAATATCAGAATATATAAGAATATATTTTCAATGATTATCCTTATTTATTAAAATGGTAGATTTATCTAATAAAAATTGTTCAAAGAGAATCCTAGTTCAACAAAAATACAGACCCTTAAATTAGTGAACCCTAACTATAGATTTATAATAAAAACCTTACATACATACACCCATAATCTCATAGTCACAATGATGTGGATATGTGATGAGGAACAATGTCTTCAATTAATAACTAAAACACCGAATACCACCCATGATAGAGATCATATAATCAATGATTATATACATAAATTAGTTCCCTTTGAAAGATGTTACTAGAAATCATTATTTTAATAATATTTGAACAATCGTGAATGGGCGACATTATTTATTTATCTTTATCAAATCTCAGTTCAAAATTCTTCTTTAGATATAATATTTCAAATTGGGATTATCAACTATAAATTAATCATTATTAACCATCCATTTTACATTTTCCCTATATTTACATTTGAGTATCATGATTTTGTCGGGTTCTTCATTGGGTTAGTGTATATTTATCTAATTTATTTTAATTTTCATTGGTAAACCCCACATCTTCATGTTTTAAATGGTCCAAAACATAGATATATATTAATCATCATTAAAACTAATGATTATTCATTCAGGATACATGTGTATTGAGAGGGATTGAAAACATAAAATATGGTTATTTTTTAGTTCTCCTCTTTTAAATTTTTTTATACATCATTAAAAATGCATGGTAATATCTTTTTTATTATATATTCTATGGTTTTGGTCTTCTTCAAAATTTGATTTTGATAAAAAAATATCCATCAAACTAATGTTTGAATCCACTAGAACAATTTTTTATTCATTTCTTCAGAGGTCCGCAACATCAAATACACCAGTTTTCTTAGACATTATTTATCTACAAGAAACTATAAATTTTTAGGAATGATTTTAGACTCCATTTTTCAGAAGAGAGAAATAGTTTTTGGTTTTCCAGTGGTTCCCTTATTGTACAATGAATTTATTTTTTGGTAATAATTGATGAATGTATTATTAATGATTATGAAGAATGGTAAATTGGATTTGTTTTCTCTTTGGTTAGGATTAGTGTCAAGATCACTTCTACACATTTTAAAAAAATTCAGACTTATTTTTTAAGTTCACACTTCATGTAACATGGTAGATTAATAGTGAATATTATTTATAGTGGCTTGAAAACGTTTTAATTCATTTCATCTTAGATATAATTTTTCATGTAAAAAAATTTAAAAAATCTTATAATTCAAAATGATAACATTATATAAAAAATGATTAAAGAATAAATAATGAAATTATTTTTTAAAATAAAAATATTCATAATGACTGATAATTTAAATAATAAAATATGATTTAACTATGTAAATGATATAATTAATTTTAAAATTTATAACACTTTAAAAAATTAAAATTTTATTTATATTAATAATCTTCCTAAATTCTAAATTTCCAACTATTAAAAGAAATTAAAAATTAAAATTCAAAACCAAATAATATATTCCATCAAAAAAATATTGTATTAGTCCCAACATGGAATATTGAATGAATATTATAAAAAATAAAAATAGCATCAAAAAATTCTCTAAGAAAATATATGTATATATATATACTCATAGAATATAAAAATAATGGTTTTAAATTAAAAAATGTGGAAAATTATAGAAAATAACTATTTAAATTAGGTAATCAAAACACTAATTTTTAGTAATATTCATAGGAATATTTTTTTCACATAAATCCACCAATATTCAATAATTTACCAGGAAAACCCATTTTGTAAATGTAAAAAACATTTATTTCATAAAATTTGATGTGAAAACTTGTAAAAATAATTTAACATCAGTGAAAACAAACACCTCTATTTCACCATCAATGAACATCTCTGTTTCTTTCATATTAGACTAATGCTGGAAGATGATCATTTTATCACATTCACTTATTAAAATTCTATTATTCTACAATAGTTTTGAATATTTTTACTATATTTTTGTATTTCCTTTTAGTGATTATCTATGAGATTTTTGAACCCTCAGTTTCATCGGGGATATCCCTCAAAGTTTGTATATGATAATCTTGCTACTTTTTTCACAAATCGTTGGCTGAGGTATTATAAATAAGAAAATGTATCATGCATAGATATTACATCCTTTTTTTATTATATTCATTAAATTACAAAAACTACATGCATGCTGAATAAAATGATATAGTTCCTTTGGAAACTTGGACACATACTCAACTTTTCCATAAGCGAGTCACATCATCTCCCACTATGCTCCTCATAAATGGATCCCTTCTTAAAAAATAATATGTAATACTGTTAATCATAAAATAGGAAAAGAAAACCCACAAAATGGTTAGTTTATATTCCCAATAAGGATAAGAAAAGGAGATATCAATATATCATGAGCATAAGGGTATTAGAACAGGAGAATAAATTTTAAAAACCATACAATATATATCATAGATAATATACTTAAGCAATGAAAAAATATATTTTTATCTAAAAAGGAATTATTTTCAATAGAATAATAGATAATCACCAATGAGAATATAAATATATTTAATATAGATTTTTAGTGAACACATTAGATTATAATAATTTGAACATGTATATATAAAAGCTTGTTCACTCATTTATTTAATGACATAAAATAAATCCCTCACATAAATTTATGGGTATAAAAATTGGTCCACACATCACCTTATGGATATGAATTCCAATTGCATTAATAACATTGTGATCATGTATATAGTTCGCGCATAATATTGTGAGCATATCATTTGGTACATGCACAGAATTTTGAACATGTAATCAGGTTCCAGCACATCATATTTATTTATGAGTTATACATCATTACCCAATATATTAGAGGGATATATGGGTCTCAACTATCACATGATTCATAATTCTATGTTCCAAAATATCATAAAACATCCATCATATCATAACATGTAAAAAGGGGGTGTAGTTAAATAATCATTTAATTGTAGTATAACTATAATAAAGAAACATGCTTCATAAAAATATGTTATTCATAATCCTAAATCATAGAGAGAAATAAAAATCCAGGTATCATGGAATAATACCTCCATTTAATCTAAATTTAAACCAAATTATGTCAAATTTTATTAACAATGATTTTGAGAAGCACATGGACCATTTAATGAGGATAATATACTTTCCAAATTGATTATTTTAAAAATAAAAAATTATTAAAATTATTTTCTATAAAAATTAAATATTCATATTATAAATGTATCATTTATAAATTTATTATACCTGGTTAAATAATATTTCATTCACATTAAAACAAATATTTCTTCCAAATTTACTATAAAAGAATATGGGGAATGTTTTGGGAATTATTACAATATTTATATATAAATAAATTTAAAAAGTATAACATGTTAAAAAATTAATAAATCCATTGGAAATGTATAAAAATATTATAAAATTTTTAGAAAACATTGATATGGATGAAAAAGGGATTTCTACCAAAGGTATAAATTGACTCCATGGAAAAATTTATTTTGAACTTATGGTTTCATAATAATATAAAAAAAATGTAAAAACCTATATTATAATAAAATAGCCACAAGAGAAAATATATTAAAATTGTATTGAGATATAGATATTAATATTTAATCATTATAGTCATATGCATAGTCAATCCAAATAAAAATGTGATTGTAATATCAAACCTTTACCACTTTCGTATCTTTTAAAAAATATTCCCCCTTAAAGAATAAAATGGAATGAAACATAATATATAAGGAAAATAAGGATATTTATGATATAAAAAATCAATGTGGAATTGTATATACCTCATATATGTTGATATGTGGATACAATAAAGTAATTTCTAAAGAATGAATATTGGTACAATAATATCTTACCGCTTTGATACCTTTTGAATCCTAAAACCCATGAAAAGTAGATACTCAATGGTATATTTAAATAAAAATATATCCCATTATAATAAAAATTAAATACATTCATGGGAACCTTATATACCCCATAATTGAAATTGGTGGTTAATGTGGAATGTTTTTCGCCGATGAAAATAGTGTGATAGAAATCTGTTACTTTACATATCAACTTCATTCAGACCCATAATAACCCAATTAATATTTATTATAATTTAATTAAACTTCTATTATGGGTCCATTAAAATGTATATAATACCATATATTATTTACTAGGGATAATTTAAAAGCCATTTGTTGAAAATAACATGTTAAAGTCATGTTTCATTTAATAAAGGCTTTGTTTTCCTTGAATATATTAAATTTTAATTTTTTGGTAATCATACAGTTGCCATTGTTTTAAAATATAAATATTTTTGAAAATGATAAAAATATAATATGTATTCCTTATATATGTATTAATATTAATCCATAAATGTTTAATATGGAAAATTAAATACTTCGTTCATGGAGGTCATAGGCCATACATACGCAAGAATAATTTTTAAAATTTAAAAATAATAACAAATAATGGGATGTTAAACACTAAATTTACATTTAAGAATATTTTTTATGTTATAAATAAGAAATATTTTTATGTAACCCATAGTTGTTACCTTCTATTAATTTTTTTAATGAATTACTTATCTTCGGGATGTGGTAGCCGGCCGTAAACATGATCAATGTTATTGTATTCCTAGACAATGGAATGTAAGAAGGTAAATGTGATATAATAACTACATAAGTTTAATGGTATAAAAAATAAAATATATTTATATTAAATGCATCATTATATGTATCCATTAGAGGTGTTGATGGAAAAATAAAAATAATCGCTTCACTAGGCGGTTGTCTTCTGTACACATGTATAATAACATCATAAACCTTTTAATGGAAGTGGATAAAAATATAGTTTAGTAAATAAAAATAATAAAATATAATTATATCATATAATTTTTTTATTTTATTGGATTCATTATGAAAATAATGATGGTAGTGAAAGAAAACATAAAAAATAAAGCGTTTAGTGGAGATAATTTTCATTCAATTAGAATAACCAATTTTCAATATCTTATTTACGACCCCATGGATAATATTTTGAGATAAATATATGAACTACAAAATTTATAAGGAATTTAGGGGGTATTTATTATGTTTTGGTTGATAAAAATGGCTTAATAGGATTAACAAAGAGTAGTGAGTAGGTGGACTTTATTAATATAGTGGTGATTCAATTTTGTAAATACCCAAAAATGTTAAATAATCGGATGCCACTCTCCCCCATTGTGTCTAAAAAGTTGATAAATGATGTTTTAAGGGATTATATGATTAATCCACACCAAAGAAATAACATTTTAACTAAGATATCCATTTCCCCTTATAATTACATAATTTTACAATAGATGTTTTCACAATAATTACTTGTATCATTTTGCTTAACTAGGTATTTATCGCATATAATTAAATTTAATAGATCCTAATTTAATAATTTGGACCCACTACTTCTAAAAATTATATCCACATTATCATACAAAAATTATTATTATGGTGGAAAATTAATATTAATGGAAGAACATGTAATATACAAAGCAACATTTTAACTGTAATCATGATTATTATATTTTATTTTGTTTATTACTGTTTAGGGAAAAAATTTGAAATTCTCATTGAATATAAATTATTCTTACTAAATATAAAGAAATTCATTTTACAAAATTCCATTTAGTGATTTTGAAATTATTAATTTTAAATTAAACCCATAGAGGCGATAAGAGAGTAATTTTCTAAAAAAACTGTTTAAAATATAAAAAAGTGTATTTTGCTAAATTATATTTAAAAATGATTATAATGAAAAATATTATATTAATCAATATATAATTTGAACTAGTTTTAATTTTTGACCCCGTTTAACACAAAAATCATTCTTATATATTTATTAAATGAAAATGAACTTTTCCATAAAATCCAGTTTAATTCACTATTAATCAAAAATAATAATCATTATAGAAAAAAAACCAAAAATTAACCCAAATATAATTTTCAGATGGTTATTTCAAAAATTATATTTTTTATAGAAATTAAATTTTTTAAAATTATAATAAATTATTTTTATTATTTTTCACATAAGGAAATATTTTTTTGAGAAAGTAGTCATTTCGAAACATATAAACACATTAATGAAAATTTAGTACCTTTTATATCAGTATGTTATTTTTAATTATAACCATTATACATAGTCCTTAAAACTTGGTTATTACCACTAATTCTATACAGATTTATTTATGAACTATAATTGTCATTTTTAATAATAATATTTATATTTATCTTGTTTCATTAAAATCATCTTCTACTTGGAAGCAGGTCAATTGAAAAAGTAATTTTTTAAAAACAATTCTTAAAATTTATGGTTTTTACATTTTACCCCAGATAAAAAGAATTTATTTATAAAAAATCCACACTCAGATACAAATATACGAGGATACAACTACCAAATTATATCTTGATGTTCCCATGTAGATTCCTTAAAATGGTGGATTAATGGACATAGTTTTACCCAGAGTGGTATTATTTCATTAAAAGTTATCTATTTAGTCTAGGATATCTATTAATATTCCAATATAATAATGATCTATATCTAATAGTAAGACCTTTATATTTAGTATATTTAAAGGCTCAGGTATGTAATTCCTTAAGATAGATATGTGGGACACATTGTGAACTTGTTATAGGTTCTATGGAAGTGTCATCCTATAGGTTGTTGTCCGAATATAATTATGAATTTCAAATGATCTGACAAACATTGGTTTTAATATACTCATCTTAACAAATTTCGTAACATTTTTATATGAATAAATTCATAGAAACAAATTCATATAAAATTGAAATTCCCAATCATGTTGACGAATACTAGTACCAAAATTTTATAAATGGTGTGCTTCACTTATATGATGTTGAATGGATCTAACCAAAGATTTCTTTTCCTTATCTATCTAAGGTCCCAATATATTTAATTCTCTAACTTTATTCTATATCATTTGATCTCTCCATATACTTCAATATATGTCTTAATCATAATCTATTTGAATAATCTGTTGAAAGCTATTATTGAGTGAAAACTCAACTGTATGAATGTTCTGATCATAATAACCTTTGAAATCTTGAGAACCAGATATCCACATTTCATATGGGTTTAGATTTTTTTATTCAAACTAACCATTAATCATATAATTATATATAGATATGAAAATAAAATCAGTATAAATATCTCCTGGATTATTTTTCTATAAGGTCGAAGTAATCCATGAAGTCCTATAAAATATAACGGAACTTGGTACACCATGATACCATAAATATTCCTTAATTCATATCCTACAATGAATATTTCAAGAGAAATATTAAATAATGGAGACAAATTATGTTTAATGTATAATGGAATCAAATCCAACCGAAGTGTAATTAGTCTGATTAGATGTATTATGGAGTTTGATAATAAAACCGAAGTTGATGTATTTCAATATCCATTCACGTATGGATATTCATTATAACATCCTTTTATTTCATTGTCTCTCATCCATGAGTTGTTTGAATTTTTTTCATTAATATAAAAATTAAACAATACCTATATTTTTGTTTCCACATAAGAAATAATTCTTCATGCAAGTGAGTTTTATTCATTATAGCATTGTTTACCTTAATTTGTGGGTTTATTCCCTGCAACCCTGAAACATGATAGAACTGGTTTCTCAGCATACAAGTTATCCTTTTCCAAAACTATAAATTTACAAAAATTTCATAAATATTTATACCATATATTTACCTTAATATAAAATATAATATAAACATTAATGTTATCCAATTCCATCAATCATATGTCCACAATGTTCATTCCTCCTCAAATTATTAAAACATATATAAAACCCAAGGGATGTATTGCAAAACAATTATCTCCAAATATCCTTAATCGTGATTAAAAACCATTATATAAATCCTAATAAGGGGTTTAATAGACTGTTATCGTATATCTACTATAAAATAATAAACCCATGATGGTGTCAATAAAACTTAAATTTATCGTATATTTAGAAATATATAACCCCAAAATATAATTCACCATTTAGTCCTTAAATAATCAATAAATTTAGATAAAAAACATCCATAAGGATAATAGATTAATTCATTCTTCAATTTAATTTAAAATGTGATTTCATTACACAAAAATTAATTTTGTAAGAAATAATCATTGTTTAAAATCGCATCATGTTCCACAAAATAATGAAAAATAACATTTTTGAGGGATCCTTCCTAAAAAACATGAATTTTAAATATATAGAGTAGAAGATAATTGTTCCCTAAATATCATGACTAAAATCATCTATTATGATTGCACAAGGTTTCCATTTTTTCCTTTATATTCAAAGGTTGTGGTGTCTTATCATCCTCATTAACTCATGGATTGGGAAATTAATTCTCATAATTTTTAAAACTCCTTTATTTCGATACACTAATGTGTGGGTGGTTATTCAACACAGTATGATCTCTATTCAAATAACTATATTACATCTTCCCATCACAAAAATCATCAATTACATTATGATATTACTCCTCATGATTAAAATATTCATTAGTCCCCTTAAGGAATTTCTATTTTTTTCCATTCATTCTATGAGAAGGAATGAAAGATCATGTTCTCTTCTCCATGGAAGTTAGGGTTTCCTATGAAATCAATCATTATTATCTTGTCAAAATAATTTTATTAGTGTTTCAGTCCATTATCTATTTCCACTATGATAGCTCTATGAATTATTTCTTCACATATACCAATGTCCCTTATGGCTACGTCCCTTTGGAGATATTGTTTGACGAAACTGTGGAATTAATCATCCTCGCATCCAAGTTAGATGACAATACCAGTATTGTATCTCTTATGTCCTATAAAATCATCCATATATGTACAAACATATCCATCTTTATTTTAATTTAACACAATGATCTTATTCTATATTTCATTATAGATAATGAGAGTTATTTTATTATTTAAAAAACATCACTTAAACGCATCCCACTACATGGAGCTAATTTCATCATCTTACATTATATTCATAATAGTAGTTCAACATTAATATACATAACCTTCTAAATGATGTATAAAAAAATGAATTTTTCATGTTATGTGTGCTAAATAACGAAATATATATTTTTAGTTGAACTAATCCATTTCTCAACAACTAACGAATAAATATATTGACTATAATGTTGAATATATTTAATCATGAAGTACTGAACAAAATTTTATTCCATTATTTTATATTTTGAAATTTTAAAATGATTTATGTCCTAAGAATGTTGAATGAGAAATGAAATGTGAATTATCATTCCATCTTCCATAAAATTTAGTTTCTCTAGAGGAAAACCATTTCATTTTCTATATAATTCACCATTAACACTATTCCTTTTGGTCCCCACCATTGAAAAAATAAAAAAAACAAATTGTAAGAATAAATAATCATAATGGGGAACCATATAATCAAGAAAAATCACACTATAGAATGGCTAGATCATTTCCCCTTCATTTTAATCGATGATTCATTTAGGTTATACTAGGTCATTTATTGTAGCTATTCAATTCCATCATCTTCTTGCATAATGATTTTGTTAGTTTCTAAATCATATCACCTAAGTGTTTCGAACAAGGAATATAGAAAATTATCTTATCGTACACCAAGAGATGATCTCTTCCAGATTAATGAACCATTTTCAGAAATATTAACCTTATGTACCCCTATTTTTGTTCCACATCCACTTATAATATCCAGACATGGATGTAAATTATTTGAAACCACCTTTTCATTTATTTACATAAAATTGAAGAAATTTTCCAATACTTTGGATAATCTATAGACATATACTTATACATATCCATAGATATATTCTTAGACATATCCCTATGGATCTTAATAACGTTTTTTCATTACAGTTTTCAAATAATTACTATAAATATCTTTTAATACAAACAATAATAAACCAAAGTTCACATTCATTAAAATTAAATATTTCTAAAAGAATATTCGTTACATTACCCAAACATTTGTCTAAGTATCATAAACATATAGTTTATTTGGAATCATAGAATCATATATAAATCTTCCATAAGTGAGATAAATAATATCCCACTATGTTCATAATAAATATAACCTTTATCAAAGATATCATACAAAATAACTATTATCATAACCTGGGGAAATGATATGTATGAAAGGGTAAACTCATATTCTCAAGAATAATAATCCAACATGATATCAACATATAATTAGAATATGGATATGAGAACATGAGAATTACATTTTAAAACGATAAAAAATATATCATAAATCATAAATATGAGTCAGGGAATAAATATTATATATTCAGTAGACATGATTTTAATTGGAATCAAATAACATGAACCATAAAACATAACATTTGAATAAGACAAATATTTTGGAAAACACATTCTCTTATAACAGTGTTATAATATAAAAATTGAAACATATTCACTACATTATTTATGGACTTGAAATCAAGGCCGTACATAAATTTATGGGAATTCCAAGAGATATATGAATATACTTTTGGATATGAACTACATACCCATTCATAACATTATAAACGTGTAATAAGGTTCCCACATAAAATTGTGATCATATAAATTGGTTCAAATTTGTTTTTAACATATAATCATCTTCATGCAAATAGTATTTATAAATCAGTTTTCCATCATTGCCCAATGTTCTAGTGGGATAGATATGTTTCTTCTGCCACATAATCCATAATTATGTGTTCTAAAATATCGTTAATAATTTATCGCATCCTGACCCTTTTAAAAGGGTGTTGTTAAAAAATAATTTCATAGTGGTGTAACATGTAGAAAGAAATAAGTTTCATATAAATCATTTATTCATAATAAAAAACATCTTCATAAATAATATTCATAGATCATTAGATAATATCCCCATTAAATATTACATAACATAATAAGATATCATATAAGATGATAAATGATTCTGAAAATCCCTTAGACTATTTCACAAGGATAATATCATTTCAAAATTGAAAATATATTTTTAGAATATTAAAATTTTCCAAAAAACACTTTTCAGAAACATAACTATGTCATACACATGAAAACAAATATTCCTTTCAAATTTTCTATTAAAAAAATGGGGCACGATCTAAGAATGATAAGATGATTTATTTTAAATATATCAAAAAATAATAACAATAGAAAAAACTATAATAAATCATTTATAAAATTCAAAAAATTTGTTAACATTTTTAGAAAACATTGATATGGAAGAAAATGGTTTTCTACAAAAGAGATAAATAGACTCTAAAAACAATCTTTTGAACTAATCAGTTCATAAGAAGAAAAAATTAAGGTAAAACCTATATTATAATGACATAACCAAAGGAAAAGAAATAATTAAATTTTATTGATACGTGGATATTAATATTTAATAATTATAAGCATATACAATAACAATTCAAATAAATAATGAGACATTAATATCAAATGTTTACCAATTTGGAATATTTTAGAAATTATGCCCCATTAGAGAATTAAATCAAATTAAATATCAATATCATGAAAATAATGAGAGTAATTATATAACATATTAAATGGAAAGTACATTATCCTCATATATGTATATAGGTGCATATCATAAAATTATGATTCAAAGAAGGAAAATTGAGACCACAATCCCTTATCGCTATTGTAACATTTGAATCATAACACCCATGACAACGAGATACTCAAATGTTAATTAAAATTCAATTTTCCAATAGATTAGAATCATAAAATACATTTATGGTCATTATATACACCACATAACAAAAATAGGTTGTGAATATGGAATGTGTCTAATAGATGTAAAAAGTGAGATAAAAATCCATTACCTTAAGTCTCAAGTTCCTTCATAATCATTAAAACCTAATTTATAATAAATATATTTTTATTAAAGAACTATTTCTAAACCATAACTCTATATATCAATCCATATATGATTTGATGGTAATTATTTATTACCTGTATATTAAAAATTTCTTGTTAAAGTCACATTTCAGGAAATAACTACATTGTATCCATTTTTTTGATTTATTTAACATCATACATTTATCATGGATCCATAATCACAATAAATTTTAAAATTATTTAAATATCATATATATTAATTATAAATGAATTTAATTCAATCTATAATTGTTAGAGATAGAAAATTAAATAAATCATTCATAGAAACAGTAGGACATTCAAATGCATGAATGATGTTTCTATTTTATAAAAATATTGAATAAAATAATGTAAAAAATATATTAAAATTAGTTTATCATTTTATTTCACATATATATTATAATTGTATTAAACCCTTCCTTATTATGTTCTATGTAATGTACGAATGGATCACATCGCTTCGCAAGACAGTAGTCCGTCCTACACATGAGTGATGTTATTGTATTCAAAATTAATGAAATGTAATAAGTTATATGTAATATAATTATTAAATATATATATAATAATATCATAATTATTAAATATAAATTTTTAATCTATTAATATATTCTTCCACTATTGGTGGTTATGGAAAAATAAATAAAATTATATCGCAATGCGGAATTCATCTGTACAAAAAAATAACATCTTCATAACCCACATGACAGAAGTGTATAGTTATAGAAGTTATTAAATAAATATATTAATGAATATGTTTATGGTATATATTATAATTTTCACATTGGAATTATTATGACAATAATGAAGGTAGTAAAAGAATAATTAAAAATAATGATTTTAGTGAAGATAAATACCTTTGATTAGAACTACCCCCTTTGATCTCTTATTAACGACCATAGGGTTAGTATTTTGTGATGAGAATAAGAAAAATAAAATGTATAAGTATGTTTTGTATTG
The DNA here is from genome assembly GCA_963277665.1 of Viscum album. Taxonomy (NCBI): domain Eukaryota; kingdom Viridiplantae; phylum Streptophyta; class Magnoliopsida; order Santalales; family Viscaceae; genus Viscum; species Viscum album. The sequence continues at coordinate 1,573,777,744 of OY728126.1, forward strand.
ATTTTCTAGTGTTTGGTTGAGAAAAAGGTGCTTAATGGTTATGAAAAAACTGAGGTCAGTAGGTGGTCTTGATTAATAGGAGAGATGATTAATTTTTATAAATACCCAAAAATATTTAGTAATGGGAAGTCACTTTCAACTGTTGTGACACCGAAATTGATAAATAATTATTTATGGGTTTATATATTCATTACCAAGCTCAAATAAACCACGTCGTAAGCATGTTAATCCATGAACTTTAGGTTTAGTAAATTTTACCATTAATGTTTCACAACCATAACTAATATCTTTTGACATACTTTAAAAAAATTCTATAAGAATAATATTAAAGTGAAAGTTAGTATAAAATTTCTACCAACTATTAGTAAATATTAAATCCACTATATGAAAAAAAATTACTATGTCTGTGGAAAAATTAAATGTAACATAATAACTTGCAATGCACAAAACATTGTTTTTAATCATAAACACAATAATGATTTTTTATTTTATTTATTAATATCAATGAAAATAAACTTATATAAATTTATTATCAATTATTAATAATTTTTATTAAAAATATGTAAACCATATTAGAAATAACATTCATAGAAGTTGAAAATTTAAATTTAAAAATAAACCTGCTTACGTGATAAAATGCGGTTTTCTAAATATAAAAAGTTGAAAAGATAAATTTTTTTTTTATCAAAATTCAATTAAAAATTGATGATAATGAAAAAATATATTAATAGATAAATAATTCAACTATTATTTCATTAAAACCATCTATAAACAAAAACTAACCTTAAAAATTCACTAAAAATTAACTTTTCCATAAAATCCAATATATTTCACTATTAATCCAAAAATTAATCTTTTTAGAAAAATACCAAAATTTTACCATTCGATGATTTGGAGATGATAATATCAAAATTTATTATTCTTTTATACAATTAATAATATAAAATTCAAAAAATTATATGTTATTATTGCTCACGAGATGAAATAATTTTTTTTGAGAAATTCACATTTTTAAAACATATAAATTCATTACTAAAATATAAGTACATTTCTATCATTATTATTTGTTTATATAAAATCATTAATCATTTTATTTTAAATGAGTTTATTACTACTATTTCCATAATTTTTAATGTCTAGTTAATACTGGTCATTTTTAAATATTAAAATTAATAGTTTTCTAGATTCATTAAAACTATTTATAGTGCATAACACATGATTTTGAAAATATTAAATTTTTTCCTAACAAAATTTTAAAATTATAGGATGTTACATTTTACCTCCCATAGAATGATTTTTTTCATTTAAAATCTTCTCATAGATAAAAATATATGATGCTAAATATATCACAATATATCATCATGAGCCCATATAGATTCCTCAAATTAGTGGTTTAGTGAAAAAACATTTACTAGGAAACTTGTATTGTTTCGTAGAACATTCTCTATTTGATCTACAATCTCCCATAGTTTTACATATAGAAAAATATTTAGGAAATTGAAAAATTTCACAGTTGAGTATATTTAAAGGGTCTAGTATGTACTTCTTAAGGATATATATAATGAATACATTGTGAACATGAAATTGGTTTTTTAGAAGTGTCTCCCTATAAGCTTCTATATAGATAATATTAAAAATTTCAAATGGTCCAACATACATAGGGATTAGTTTCCCTTTCTTCCCAAATCTCGTATACAATTTAAATGAATTATTTTATAGAAACTACTTATTACTATATTCGAATTCTATATCATGTAATTTATTATAAGTATAAGTTTTTTATTAACATTTTTCTTCACTTATATGGTGTTAAATGAATCTATCATTCACTTCAATTTCCTTATCTATCTGAATTTCCAATAACTTTAAATATTTAACTTAATTCTAGAAAATTGGATCTATGCATTTTTTTAAATAGAAGATATTATAATAATCGATATGAACACTCTTGTTAATGCTATTATAGTATTAATAATCAACTTGAAAAATGATTTTATCCTAACCTCTATAGAAATATTGTGAACAAGATATCCCATATCCTCTGGGATTTGAATTTTTTTCTCAGAATAAACATATAGATGATTAGTATATGTAATAATGAGACTAAAATATGTATAAAGATCATCTGAATAATTTATCCATAACATTGAGGAAAGACTAGGTCGAAAATTTGATATTATGGAATTTGGTACTTTATAAAACCCAAAGAGTTCCATAATGTATATCCTAGACATAATATTTAATGATAAATATTCTATAATGGATATTAATAGTGTCTTATCATTAAGGGGTTTAATATTAACAATATTGAATTATTCCCTCTATATGTTTTGGGTTGATTGATGATAAAACATAAGGTGATTCCGTCCAATAGAAAACACATGGACTGGGTAATTGATTCTCATACTTTCCAAAAATTCTTCCATTTGATACAATAATGTGTGGGTGATTTATTCTATAAATATTTATCATTATTCAAAATAATAGCTATCTTCTACAAATCACTAAAATAATCAATTTCACTTTTATCATCCTTATCACACTTAATATTTTTTTCATTCCCCTTAAGAGAGATTCCACATTATTTCCTTTCACTGTTCTATATGGAAGGAAACATCAGCTTCTCTTCTCCATGGGTTTTGGAGCTTCCTTTGAATTAAGCATTTATTTTATGGTCATTTTAATGTGTTCAGTGTGTCACTCCGATATTTATTTCCATGTTTATATAAAAATGAATTATTTCTTCATATCCACTAAATTCCCTTATGGACAATTCCCTTTGAAGACACAGTTTTGAGAAACAGATAAAATGATCAACCTTATATTTTGGTGGGATGATAATAACGTATGTTTATCTCTAAAATATAATAAATATCTCATATAATCACAAACATATCCATCATAATTATACATTAACACTTGGAATTCCTTCCCAATTTCAGTATGAATAATGAGAGGTAAATTCTCATTGAAAAATATTCACCTAAACTCATCCCACTCTATGGATTGAATTTCATCTTGTTCAATTATATTATTTATGTAAGTTTACTATTGAACTACTTATCCTTCCAAATTATGGATAAAAAATAACATTTTTATGTATTGAGTGCTACTAAACAAAAATATATTTTTAGTTTTATTGATCTATTTCTCGAAAACTATTTAACTAACATATGGACTAAAATGTGATATATTAATCATCATGAAGTACTTAATATAATTTTGTTAAATTATTTTCTCATTTGTATGTTCAAAATGATTTATATCCTAAGAATGTTTGGTGATCATTTAAATTTGTATTATCATTCCATCTCACGTAACATTTGGTTGCTCCGGATGACGATCATTTAATTTTCTTAGTAATTTTTCATTAAAATGTTTCCATTAGGTCAACCCATTGAATAAAATAAAAAATTATCATATAATAAACAATAATCATAATGGGGAACCATATATTTCTTAAAATTAAAAAATAGCATTTCTAAACAAATAAAAATTATTTTCAATATATGATACCGTAGGCTTAACCTAGTTCATTTATGATCATTATTCAAATCCTTCATGATGATTACTAATGATTTTATGAATTTTAAAAGCTTTCCCACGAATGGTGTAAATCAAGGAGTATATAATGGCATCTTATTGTACACTATGTGACTATTAATTCTAGCTCAATACACCCTTTTGATAGTTATTAACCATAGATGCCTCTGTTCTAGGTCCACATCCACTTATAGTATCCATGAATTATGGTAATTTCATTGAACCCAATCTCTCTTTCATTGACCAAAACCTATGTACATTTACTTATATTTGGCTCATCCTTAGACTTATCTGAAGACATATCCATAGAAATATCCTTAGAAAAGTCCCTATGGATGTGATTAATGTTTTATCATCTAATTTTCCAAACATAATCTATAACTATTCTATGATAAAAACTGTAAACAATGAAATTTCTCATTCAAAAAATTATAACATTCTTGAAGAATATTCATTACATTATAAAAAAACACATTATATGATTATAAATGTATAGTTTAATTAGATACATGGAAATATAAATAATTGTTCCATAACTGATCAAAATCATATCCCAATATGTTCTTTATAACTAGTACTCGTTTTAGTTATATCATACATAAAACCATTTATCATAACATGGGTAAAGTGAAACATAATAAAGGTGACATCATATGCTAAATCATTTTAATCCCAGATGAAATCATTATATCAATATCATATGGGTATGAGAACATGATAATATCATTTCAAAATGACACACATCATCTCATAGATCACAAAAATGATTCATTGAATAAATATTTGTAGTTCATCAGACATGAATCACAATGTAATGAAATTACATGATTGATGAATCATTACGTAAGAATAAAAAATAAATTTATGCAAAACACATAATATCATAACATTATGAACATGTAGAAATATAAATAGGTTCACTCATTATTCTTATAACATAAAATTTTTCCCCCTATAAACTAATTAACATTCAACTATGTCCATGATAAATCATATGGACATGAAAGGCATGTACATCCCTTAAACTACAATCATGTAATCAGGTTCACACATAATATTGTGCACATTCCATCATGTCCATCCATAACATTGTGAACATGTAATTTGGTTCATGGATATTGTAATCACGCAATAGTTCTATGTTGTTACTCAATTCATTGGAGGTAGATATTGGCCCCACCCTTCACATAATCTATTCATCAATGTACCAAAATATCATAAAATAATTATCATATCAAAACACGTTAAAGGGGGTTTGGTTCCATTGACATTTCATTATAGTATATCCCATGGAAAGAAACATATTTCATAAAAATTAATTTTTAATAATATAAAACAACCCAAATAAATAATAAGTATGGTATCATTGGATCATATCATTAGTAAATCTTATGTGACATCATTAGAGGTCATATTAGATGGAAAATGATTTTAAAAAACCATATATATTATTTCATAAGAAAATATTGACTTTCCATATTGGAAAACACATTTAAAAAAATTATTTTTAAAATAATTTTATTTTAATATAACCTTATAAATATATAATAAAAAATTATAAATTGAATATTCTGGATGGTAGAAAATGTAGTACATTTTAAAACACAGATTACTTCCATTTTTTCTATAAAATCCAAATGGGTCTTTTTTGAAAAAACATAATAAAATTTCTTTTATAATTAATTTTTTAAAGTATTAAATGTGTATAATTTATTTTATAAATCTAATAAGTAATGTTCATTAAAAATTAAAAATGTGTCTCAAACACATGGATATGGAAGATGGGGGTTTATCTAAAGAGGGATATAATGTGCGTTAAAAACATTCTTCGAAAATCCTAGGTACATAAAGAGAGAAAAATGAAGGGTACAAATGGTTTCTCATTATATAATAAAAGAATAAAAAATATCTAGAGTTTATTGAGAGATTTACCTCTATATTTCATGATCATATGTCTATACATAAAAAATCAAGTAATTAAATGATATTGTATCATCAAACCATCATTATTTTGGTAATATTTTAATTGTAGGAACCATTAATGAATAACATCAAATTAGGCATTTAATATCATGAATATAATGGTATTTAGGATATAACATATCATAAGATAAATATATACACAACATAGAAGAATATAGGTGCATAATATAACATATGTTTAAAAGAATACAAACTGAGACAAAAATCTCTTACTATTTCTATAGGTTTTGATTTGAAAACCCCATGAAATTAGGATACTCAAAAAGAAATTCAAATCTCAATAAATATTAGGATAATAACCAAAAAATAAATTCATTGGTATTATATACACCACATCGAAGAAATATTTGTTGAATAAGTCATGTGTCTCACTGAAGAAAAAATAGATATGCAAATCCATTGAATTATGTATATAATTTAATCATACATAACAAATAGTCTATTAGAATAAATATAATTTATTTATTCATATATTACATAATAATATTTATCTATATAACAACATATATGATTTAATTATGTCCTATTATTAACTTTTTATTTACAATTTCATATTGAAGTCACATTTTCTGTAATAAATGAAATTTTTTTCATTTATATTTTGGATGTGTTATTTTTTACACCTCCTACATTTAAAATGGTTAAATAATATAAATACCATTAAAAATTATATTAATATCATATATATTTTGATTATATTTCTCACAGACCATGATAGGTCGTCATCCAAATCGATGCACATCCCGGTCTGTGGGAAGGCCCGAAGGGCATTCCCAATGCCTATAGGGTGGAAAAATTGTATTAATTATAAAAAAGACATGTGGGAATGAATTATCCATCGAACAGACATGTTACATATATGGAAAACTAATTATCCCAATCTGAAAAAATCCATACCAAATATTTTTTTAACTGTACAACATAATACAAAAACAAAAAAGGGCCACAACAAAAAAAGAAAAACTTCTTCAAAAAACTCCATGAAATTAGAGGAGAAATATCCTCAATCTTCCACTACTGAGGTTCACATGAAGTTCCACTAGAATCCCATACTTCCAAAACTAGACATCTCTCATTATCCTAAAATATACCATAAACAATTTCTACATACACCAAATTATGTATGTAGGGTGTGAGGTAATGCCTAGCAGGATTAGACCCATTCAAAAATATTTCATACCACAAAATTTAATAGATAATATAATATGAATAACTGTGTAAAATACTTTAGAACATTTTTAGGAAAAACATTTAATGAATAATCACATTATATAGTTCAACTTCAATGGGAAGTCATTTCATAAATACATGCATAACGAAAAAGAAAATTTATAAAAAACACACATACTGATGTGGTCCTTTGTATACCGATTGAAGGGACCATTATAAGTAATTGTAATGATAGTTATATCACCATAGGTAGATCACTAGTGTCCAACAAGATCTTGTGGGATTCTAGGAACCACACATATCAATGAAAATGATGTATATAAACCACAACCATCATCATACTCATACACAAGCCACTAGTATAGGACACCACATAACCTAGTTGTTTCTAATCATCATATATGTTTGGTATGATTTGTTATCCTCAATCCCACTAAGAGAAACTATGTCATAGCCATTTTCAATTTACTAGAAGGAATGTCATGTTCTATCCACCTTGTTACACGAGATTCTCTTGGGCTCAATTATGTTCCACAAATCATACAACTCCTCACCATCACACTTATCGATCTAAAAATGTATCACAAAACATATACCATCACTAGTCCAACCAAAAACATCTATTTAGACCAAAAACACAAAAAAAATAATTAAAACATGATCCTTCACACTTGAAAAACTATATAAATTATTTTTATAATTTATAAAACACTTTCGACATTCACCCCAAGAGTTTACAACAAGAGATCACCTGATTCTTTTATTGTAGAAACACTTTAATTCCAAAATCAAATCAAACCAAATTTTAAACGGGTTTTGACACAACCCACATGTTTTTTAAAACACATTCATTTATAATACACAAATTCACATGTTAAACACACATGTATTATCATCCATTTTCCCTTAAAATCCAATTTTCAATACCAAGGAACCTAGAATCTTTTCAAAAACCCAATTCTCGCATATTATATTACCCAAAAAGCATAAATAATGAATAAATAATGAATTAACATGGATAAATTACATTTATAAAATTAAACAAAAACCAAGTTATTTTCATAAATATTACAATAATAATTAAAATCATTAATAACTCACATTTAAAAATTCCCAACATGCCCATCTTGCCAAAGCGTTTCATTTCCTTTTAAAAATAGGCACCCAAACTCATCCACCATGCAAGTGTCATTAAAATCCTGATTTAAACCTTTCAACCAACCTCAAATCCCTTTTTATGAATAAATTCATAATAAAACATAGACAACATAGTATTTTTATTTATTAAAACACATTTCAAACATATATGCACACCAGTAACATCAGAACATCATTCAGAAAACATAATTAAACCAAAATATTTTATAAATTCAAAAGAGACTATTAAATTTTAATAACATTGTTATGGAATGTAACCACCTACCTCATATAAATAAATTTATGGAAAATGTCGTGAAACCCCAACCGCACCTCAACAGAACCTTTATGAAGCCCAATTAAGGAATGAATTGCTGAATTCAAAACATGATCAACCCCTATTATCATGAATTTCCCTATACTAAGAAACAAAACCATTCTTAAACTGATAAACTAAATAAGGGTATGTAAAAACATTCCAAAAGAGAATGGGGTGCAGACACTGGAAAGAGGTGGCACACAAGAGGAGGGGAGTCACCAGTAGGGTCACGGGAGCGAGGGTGCGGTGCCAGTGGGGTCGTGCTAGGGAGGGAGAGGAGAGGCGAAGAAGCTGCAGGACATTGATGGGTTGCAAGAGATAGGGTCACTAGAAAGACAACACAAGAGGGGTGGCACACCTAGATGGGGGGTCACATGAGTGGGAAAATGAAGGGGGAGAGGGCGCTTAGCCTGAGGGATATTTGTGAATGATGGAGAAGAGGGAAATGAAACCCTAAAACAATTAATACTAACATAATAACGTTATTAATTGTAATTTTCTTAATAATTACAAAATATTTAATTAATATTATTCTCAATAATAATAATAATTTTAATAATACTCCCAATAATAGTAATAATAAAATTATAATTATTATTCATAATATAGTAATTATAATTCTATTTTACTTTTTCTTATTTCATTTGAACATTAATTTAAAATTATTTTATTATTCATTTTATTTTTATTTATTTTGAACGTTGAGCAGGCTACACGTCGACCTGGTTGAAGCGTCATTGTTTCTAAATCATGCTCTTCCATTTTTCCATAATCCTCTAAGCCAAAAACACACATGTTTTTAATAAAAACTCAAAAAATTCAAAATAGGATTCAACCCCAATCCCTATAAAATTTTTAAAAAACATCATACCTTTCACACCCTATTCCTGAAAAAAACCAAGATCCCAAACCAAGGAAAGACTAGAGAAAATGAAAATCCCAGTTGTGACAATTCTCCACAACAATAATGTTTTCCGCTCAATGAAAGCTATATCAAGGTCTAGAAAAAAAACATAAAGTGATATTCTTTCATATATCAGGGTGACCCCCAATGAATACCTTATGATGAGAACACTAGAGAACTATCAACTGATAATGAGAATTATATATCATACCAAGCAGTACAAAAAGGAATCCCCACTATGTGCCACCAGCCCCCAAATGAATAAAAACGACTAGTTGGTTGATCAAATAATAAGATATCCCAGGACACATAATCCAATCCGTTGAACTAAAACACCAAAAAATTGTAAAAAATTGACACCACAATATCAAAACAAGAAAACGAGATCAATCCATATCCTGATGAGTACTCCCATGATCAAAAATCAATGAAATCGTTTGGTGCACTCTGGTCCCAATGTATACTCAAGCGAGAATCTTGGGGTTAGTTATCTCTAAACAAGACCACCAATTTCCAAGTCAACACCATGAACATAACATAATTATTAACATGGTGGGGCCTAAATAGACTCCCCACCATAAGAAATAGGATATATCAATTCATTTCATTAGAAGTCCGTCAAGACCCATGTTAGGTCTCCCCCCCATAATGATTAATTATATTAACTAACTGTCTTGGATAGAAAAAGGATGCCTGGCATGGGAAAACATGGTAACATCTTGCAGAACTGAATTCCCCTTCACAAGGGACCTGATTAATGAAACATCTAACCCAGTAGAGAACACTATGAAGTTCACTACTCTCATAAAATTTACCATCTTAAGATTAGACCAATCCAAATCTGAGGTCAATTGAAAAGGTTTTTAGTACATGGAAAACCAAAAAATTTCCATATACACAAGTTATGGAGATCTAAATTTATATAGAATGTGTTAAACCCACCTTATTATATCCATGGAGGAACTCTTTCACCCACGCTGTTCATAGAAAGGAAACTTGGTCCTAATAACCCCTCTATCCAACGTGACCATTTGGGATAGTACGACTACATAGAAGTCTTAAATTATATCTATTTTCCAAACTGAAGACAGACACTAGTCCATGGGTTTTTACATCCCCTAGGGGTTTCTGACTACATTCCATCTTCACTCAAGGATCTATGGCTGGAGTTCTGGTTATTGAAGCATCTCCTACTTCACATTCAGGTATCGAGAACACCCTAATAGGACATCTTGTACTAGTTCCAAAATCAACCACACAGCTTCCCCGAAAGCCCCATCAGAACATAACACACACATTTACCTAAATACTCCCAAAATCCACTTCAACCAAAATAGTGGCTGAAAAGATGTTTACGCATCATCCCATTCATTCTAAAAAAGAATCCATGAATATAGAAACATGGGAAGAACCATCACTCATAAAAGATAAAATCTGAGTTCCTTGAAAGAAATAAATTATTCTATTAAATTGGAGGCTCTTGAAAGGTCTCAGATATACGGCTTCCTATTTAGGAGGAAACATAACATTTCATGGAATAATTAAATATGAACCTTTCCACCGATATTAACATTAAAAGGATAGGGACCACAACCCAATTCCACACGAACACAAGATACCATAAAAATTTTAAACATCATCTTATGACCAAACATGAAAAATTGGTGGCCTACCATGATCCTTTTCAAAGAATAAATTGATGAAACTCCCAAATTTCATCCAGAATAGTAGCCATCCCAGACAACTTCGGACTGATTGAACAATTCCTCACAGTAATTCCTTCCACCTCTTTCCGACAGTACCTTTAGATATACTACTATCAGACTTCACCTCCAATAACTCATGAAACTAAAGAAACCTAAGTCACATTCAACATCCAACGTCCTCTCTCCCACTATGAGTGGGTTCTCTTAATCGAGAAAGAATAAGGTTAGAATTAGTCTCTGATTCTTAAGACAAAATTTATTATCATGGTCAACTAGATGATTTTCCAAGGGAGAATCACATGTGGTCACACTTCAATCATGCATTAACTATTTATGGGGGCATACATTAGACATCGAGGAAACCCAAGGACCAAATAAAACTGATCCATTTGCCAAAACATGCCAAAAACCAGAACTGAAAACACAAGGGGAACCATCATATATTAACCAAAAACACATATATAAAAACACCATTATCCATCGATTCCAAACAAATTACTGATGGGACAAAAACCTGAAACATAATGTAAACCAGAGGGTTTACCAACTCAAAACAACCCACATAAATATTCCAAAAATTACAAAGACACACCACACATTTACATTAAAATCAATTTTGAAAATGAAACCTGACTCATGGGTTGCACATTAGCCATCTGTACATCATGAATCCTTGTACATACATTTCCTCATACCAACTGGGAACTGATTCAACTTTTACATATAACCCATGCATGTGGTAACACATGAAGATAAAAAATATAAAAACAAAAAAATACATTCCATTTTTTTGGAAAAACATTCAAACAACATCATCCCCATTTAATATTTACATCTAATAAAAAACACATCGATTTGCATGAAAATATCCATTTCATCAATGACAATTTAATTAAAAAAAACCTCTCTTTATTCAAAATGTGTTTCCATAACACTTTGAAAAATCAAATTCCATTTTCCAAACAACCAAATTTTTGATAAACTCTTGTTTTTTATTAAAAAAACAAAATATCATATAATTCCATCACATTATATAGAAAAAAATTTCATATAAATCATTTTTTTATACTTCATTCAAAATCACCGAAAAATCCCATTTTAAACCCCTATTAAAAATCAAACCATTTATATTTGAATTTATAGGATACTAATAATATCAAACAATGGTTTTCAGATTAATTTTCAAAACCTAAGGATACATAATAGGATGAAAGAGAAAACAATAGTCGATTGGTGTCTTAGACATATGGTTGGCCACCATAATCATGTCACACCACCATCATGGAGAGTGTGATAGGGAAACAACTATATCTCTACATGGCTTTACAGGACCTGTGAGCTCATTGAGACTAATTACCCAACTCTATTTTCATTTCCCAATATACAAATAACCCCAATGATTAAATTAATAATATAAAACCCCAATTTTCATAGTGACATTATTCCCATCATGGGGTGTGATGGAAGGGAACCCCAATTGTAACCATAACATAATGTCCAAAAATCCTAGATCTTGTCTTTCTAGACTCTTTCCACATGAATAATGACCAAACGTGAGAACCTTCATTGATACAATTTTTCCACAAACCAGGTTAGGTTATCATCCACACCGGTTCACAAAATGTTCTATGTCAATACATGAATGTAATTCATAATCCACATGCACTGGAAAAAAGTGGTCGGGTATCAAAACGAAATGTGGGAACAAAATAGAAAAAATCATGGTAATGCCAACAAATCCTAATTAACCAGATCTGAATAAAAAATCCAAAACAAATATTACTAGAACAATTTTCAATATTATTAATTCAAAACCACAAACAAAAACAAAAAAAACTACATGAAGAAGGTAAAATGAAAAAATCCTCCCAAACCTATAAGAGATAAGAGGAGAAATATCCTCAAACATCCATCACCAAGATCCACTACAAGGGACACTAAAAACCCAATCCTCCAACACTACACTTATTTACTTAACCTGGATCAAACATGATATAAGGTCTACATAGACCAAAAGTTTTAGGCAGTGTGTGATAAAAATACATGTATGATGCCATCTGGACAAAATGATTTCATGACACAACATTAAAAAGATAGTATAACATTCTTATTCAAGTAATTTACTTTGGAAAAATTTTAATAGAAACATTTATTGTGTAAAAATTTCAAAAGTAACACTTTAAGGGGAAACCAATTCATATATAGTTTATTAAAGAAACATAAAATGTATAAATAACACACCCACCAATGTGGTCCTTTTTATTCCAATAAAAGGTAGTGTTCTACATAAGCATCATGATAGGTTGAGCACCATGGGTAGATCTCGAGGGTCAAACTAGCTCATGTGCGAATCTAGGAACCTCGCATCTCGGTGAAAATATTTCATAGAAACCATGACAATCCACATTACTATGCACAAACCACTAGTAGAGGACACCCCCGTAATCAATTGTTCTGCATTCCTCAACCACATTTAGTTAGAGTAGTCATCGTAAATCTTTTTATGTGAAACCAGGCAGTATCCACACCCCAATCAATATAAATCTTTTCCTAGTCTATCCACCTTGTTACCTGTGATTCCCTTATGATCAATTATGTTCCACATATCACACAATTCATCATCATCACACATTTGGAGCCAAAACAATGGATCAAAAAACATTAACTATCATTTTACAACCCATAACCTCTATTTGAAACAAAATGAAAACCAAAACGACTTCAAAACATGATACAACCCACTTTTGAAATTAAATAAACATGTTTCAAAATTTACAAAACACTTTCAACATTCACCCCAAGAGTACTAGGAAATCACCCAATTTCTTTTTGAAAAACCCTATTTATGTAATATGAAAATCAAAACCTTTTCAAAATGGGTTTCTGAAAACCAACACATTTTATCAAACCCATTCTAGGAATAAAACCCAATGAAACATGTGCAACACACATGGATTATCACCCGTTTTATCTAAAAATACATTTTTCTCTAAAGATAAACACTGAATATTTTCAAATACTCAATTTTCATATCATATATTACTCATAAAGCATAAATAAAGAATAAATCAAGTAAGTCTATTGGCCATGACCCTTATTAAACACAAACACAAAAAAAATTCATTTATAAGACATGTATTTAATTATTCAAACCATTTAAAACTCATATTAAAAAACATACAACATGTGAAACATGGAAAATAATTTCATTTTCCCTTTGAAAACATGCACCAAAAAACAACCTCACCAAAAGTGTCTATAAAATCATGATTCAAACCATTAAAACAATACAAAAAACCCATTTAAAAAAGAAATACATTTTAAAACACTGAGAAAATAGTAATTTTCATTATTGAAACTAATTTATAACATATAATCACACCAATAACATTAAAATATCATTCACAATGCTTAATTAAAACAATGAAAATATTGAAAAATAAAATAAGGAAAATAAAATTCATCTAAAAGTGTTAGATAATGGAACGCCAAACCTTATATAAATAAATTTCCTACACATTGGTGGGAACCCCCATACTCACCATGATGAAACCCTATTATGGCAATATTTACTAAAAAACAAAAAGAACAAACCTTATTCATCAAGAAACAACCCTTAACCAAACACCCCATACATTGTAAAATTGAATCCTTAAAGAAGGAGAAAAAAAGCATACCCTATGGGGAAGGGGTGTGGATACAAAATTGAGGTGGTGCACCAAAGGATGGGCTGGTAGGGTCGTGTGAGGGAGAGTGGGGTTCCTGTGGGGTCACACGATGGGGGGGGCACTGGTGGTGTCACATGAGGGAGGGATAAGAGAGGGGGAGTGGCCGTGCAGAATGGAGGAGGGGATTCTGGAGGGATGATCATTGGAAGTAAGTATTTGGAGGGGAGGCGAACCCAGTAAGGCGGTTGTGTGATTGGGATAGGGAAGTAGGAGGGGGTAGTGTGATGGATAAGGGGGAAAGGAGGAGAAGCAGGAATATAATACCGTAAAAATAATAATACAAACATAATCAAAATAGTAATAATAATAATAATAATAACAATAATATTGTTAATAATAATATTATTAATATACTTAATAACAAAAATAAAAATAATATGGTCAATAATAATACTACTATTATTATTAAAACAATACATTTAATTTTATTATATATTTTCTTATTTTATTTTATGATTAATCTAACTGCATTTTATAACATATGTTATTCTTTTTTATATTGAAGACTCTACAGGCTGTATAGTAAACTGCATGATGTTGCACAGTTTTCAAATGATGCTCTACCTGTGAACCAAATGTTTCTAAGATAGAAACACTCATTTTTCAATAAAAACACAAAAATCAATCTAGGATTCAACCTGTACCTCGATAAGAATATCCCAAAACATCACACATGTCTCCCCCAGTTCTTATGAAAAGCAACCGAGAACCCGATCCAGGCCAGAACCATGTAAAAATGAAGACCCAAGTGTAAAAATATGTATTTAGAGTAAAATATAAAATTTCTAGATTGAAAATGATATACACCATTAATGGAGATGGTAGTCCCTACGTATGCATGAATGATGTTCCACGTTTCTCGATGGATTGTATGAAAGAAAGGAAATATTATATTGAAATTCAACAATATTAATTTCTTTATATATATCACATATTTTAATTAAAACATCCTTATTGTCATCTTTGTATGGTGTGAAAAAAATTAAAACTCTTTGAGATGAGGTAGTCCACACTACACATGGGCATCGTACTCATATTTTCCATAGAATTGATTTTACAAAGGTATATGTGATATAATAATTCATTAATATAACTATATCATAAATATTATATATAAATATTTAATCCATAATTATATCATTCCATGTGATTATATGATGGGAAAAATAAATATCATTGGTTCATGAGGTGGTAATCCACAATAAACATTAATGATGAATTCATAACACATTTTATGGAAGATGAGATGGATATATGTTATGATATAAATGTAAAATATTCTATGTATATGGTAGATAATGGTGTTATTATTTGTGAAATATTAATTAATGTAATAATTTTGTAAAAAAAGATTTAAAATAAAATATTTCAGTGTAGAAAAACATTTTTGTATAGAATAAACCCCATAAGATATCATGTTAAGGCAACTAGGGTTTGTATTTTGGTATTAAAAAAAGATCAATAACACACATGATCATTTTGGGTAGGAATTTTTTCATTTTTTATCCAAAGGTATTTATACACATGAATATGTGAAGGAATGAGGTGGCTTTTTATAATGGTGGATGAGTTGTATTTAGGTAAATACCAAAAAATATACAATTATGTAAATTTAATCTCACCCTATGTGAATAAAAAATTTATAAATAATTAATTTGGGGTTGATAATGTTTTTTCAACTCCACCAACACACACAAAAAACATCTTTTAAACATGTCATTATTTTTCCATTAGGTCTACTTAATTATACCATTGAAGTTTTCATAACGGTAACTTGTATATTTTTATTTAACTAGTTAATTTTTAATTTAGGAATATTATTAAAGTGAATATTATTATATAAATATAAACCACTATATACAATTATAAAATAATATTTCTTAAATAATTGTCTTCTATGTGTTGAAATATAATATTCACACAACTGCATATAATGTGTGAATCCCTATTTTAATCTTAATTGTGGTAAAAAATCCATATTTATTTTATTAATATTTTTTACCTGAAATTTATTTTACCATATTATGTAATTAAAATTATTTTGATTCTGCATATAGAATAAAAATTAATGAATTAAATTCACATATTTTTAAAATTTTAATTTAAAATTAACCAAACAAAAATGATGAGATATTTTTTCCCTAAAGAAAATTATCAAATGTTTAAAAACATTATATATCAAAATTTGATAAGAAAATTAATACAATGAAAAAAATGTAATTAGTATACATATTATTCAAAATAATTTAATTTAAAATTTATTTTTAAACATCAATTAACTATATGAATTCTTTAAACTAAATTGTGATGTTCCATACAAATACTATTTTAACTATTCATTGAAAAGATTATTCTTTAGAAAAAATATCAACAAAAATTCATTACAGTTATTTTTTATTGGTGATTTATAAAAATAAGTTCATTTTATAAAATTAATTTTCTATAATTTCAAAAAAAATACATTTAATATTCACCTATGTAAGAATAATTTTTTGGAGAAAGTATTATTTTCAAAACACATACTAACAATACCAAAACATAATTACACATTTCTCAATATGTTGTCTTAAAATAAATGTTTATAAAAATTATTCCAAATTTATTAATTTATAATCACTCCTCGATGTTTAACAAAAACATAACAACATATTTTAAAATAATAAAATCAATAATTTGTTATGTTTTATTACAACCGAGTCCAGCATATAACGCTATCTATCAATGAAATTAATTTTTTATATGAATAAAATTTCATGTAATTATATGTATAAAAATATATTCTCAATTGAATTATATTTTTGATATCTTTAAATAATTTGAGAATTTTTGGACTTTAATATTTATCATAATTTAAGGATTTTGTGTGTGTTTTTCTATAATATTATTCTAAATTATTTATTCATCCCATTACCTTATTTTGTTTGTAAGAACATATCCTTGTGAGAATATTCATTATAAATTACTAATTTTAATTCTATATATCAGTTAATTAATTATTAATTTATTATTAATATTATATGTGCGTTTCCTATATTTCAAACTAGGATTTTTTATTTATTTGTTTTTTATGATATATTAATGAATATGGTTCTATAAATTTTATTTTATCAATACAACCATTGTAGATTTTATTATATTAATTGATCACCTACATAAAAATGGAAATATATATTTTATATGCATGAATAATAAATGTCTGATATGATTTTTATGATTTCATCATATTAATATAAGAATTTCATTGTGTATTTTGTATATAAAATGAGAATTTAATATTTTAGTTCCTTGAATAATTTTAATAAATTTTCCAAAATATTTTTCTTCTAATGCGATCTAGGTTATTTTTGTATATTATATCTATAATATGTGTAATTAAACAATTTTCAAAGAGGAATTTTATTTTCAATGTATAATTTCATGTTTATAATGAAATAATGTTGTAAATATTCTAATAAAGAGTGGGGTTCCTTTTTTTAAGAAGGTGGCGCATTGGTCAAAAGACCAAAGCAATTTTCTTAGCAAAATGAAAAGAAAGATTACAAGAGTCTAAAAGACGGGATCAAATTACAATCTTTGACTTGCAACGGAATCAGGTTTTCTGGGAGCTCCTCCATCCAGGTTATTGCCTGATTAATGCCTTTGTTAGCGAGAGCATCCGCAACCATATTTGCTTGACAGTAAGTATGAGTTGCAATGTAATTGACGTCATAGAGAGATTGAAGGCAGTTAATCTAGCGTGTAGTAATCGGCCAAACAAGATGAAAATCTCCCTTCCAAATGGATTGAACAACAGTAGTAGAGTCGCTCTCAATCCATAAGTTTTTCCACCCATGTCAAAGAGAAAAATCAGTGGCATGAATAACACATAGCATCTCAGCTTCTACAGAGGATGCAATACCACAGCCTCCAAAAAATAATCCCACGATGTGACCATGATGATTTCTGAAGGCAGCTCCACATCCCGCAGGGCCTGGATTTCCCTTAGAGGTGCCATCCAAATTGATTTTAATCCAACCTGGAAATGGAGGTCTCCAGAAAATCTCAAAGGTGCGCAACAGTTTCAAGATAATGGCCTCAACTTGAAGAGGGCGAAGGATCATAATGTCCGCCACCGAATTGTTGCAGGAACCATTCTGGATCAAAGCGGCTTCCTGAATAGCGATGAGAATTCTCATTTTACCTGCATTAGTGTTGTGTGAGAAATTATTATGTAGAATAGAGTTTCTATCATAACAGATCACATGAATCAGCTCAGCAACCCCAGCTAGGAACAAATTTCTAATTTGGTGAGAGGAGTCCATAGCAACGCAACATTTAATCTGCTCATCAATAGAGTTATAAACCGGCCATCTGCAATCAAAAGTGTCAAAAATATATTTCCAAAGAGCAGTGGCAGTAGCACAATATAGAAATAGGTGGTTAGTATCTTCTCTATGCTGATTGCAAAAATGACATTTTGAACAAAGTTGAATACCAAAACTTTGAAGACAAGCATCAGTGGGGACCCTATTGTAGGCAATACGCCAAATGAGAGTGAGTCTGGAGGGTTTAATCCAGGGCTTGTCAAAAAAATTTATCCAGTTCAAATCATTATCGGCGTTGTGTAAGGAGTTATTATAAAACTTTTTTGAGTTAAGAATCCCTTTATGAGAAGGTTCCCAAATCAAGAAGTCACAGGAGGCAAAAATGTGGTAAGAATCAATAATTTGAACAATGTTTTCAGGAAGATTATCAATGTGAGAATTAAGCTCATTACAAACGGATGAGTTGTTGTCATCAGGGATATCATTAGGGGGGATCAAAGATATAAGAGGAGCGCCAGTCCAGTTGTCCAACCAGAATCTCATGGAAGAGTTTCTCGAGACCATCCATCTAGCGTTGTGCATAATAATGTCAAACATGTCTCTAACAGTGGTCCAAATGGAGGAGGTCATGAAACTCCTATTAGATCTTTTCAATCTATCAATGAACCTATTTTTGCTGAAAGCAATGGGGTGGGTGTCATTGTGAATTAGGTTCCAAGTTAATCTGGATTGAAGAGCTTCATTGAATTATTTAATGTTTTTAATTCCAAGACCACCAATGTTTAGAGGTTTGAAGCATTTAGCCCAAGGGATAGTCTCAAGTTTCCTGTCCATGGTGCTTCCAGTCCATACAATGTTTTTTATGTGAACATTTTTTTTTATGAGACTAATTGGCCATTTATAGACCATCATCGAATAGACAAGTTTGGAAACAATAACAAACATGACAAGGCAGATTCTCCCCGCCATGGAGAGAGATTTTCCTTTCCAGGAGGAAAGCTGATTAAGAACCTGGTCAACAATGTTAGAAAAGTAGCAAGCTTTAGGTCTACCCCAGAAAATGGGAACGCCAAGGTATTTGAAGGGGAAAGAACCTTCTTTGATGTTAAGCTCATTGATGATATTATTTTTCCTAGAAGGAGGGATGTTTTTTCCAAAGTACATGAAAGATTTATTCCATCCAATGACTTGACCCGAGACCTCCTTGTAATGCTTGAGAGAAGCTTTAAGAGTTCTAATGTTTTTTATGTCACCCTTTAAAAAGAGAATGATGTCATCAGCATAAAGGAGGTGGGTGGGGGATTCATGTTTCTGTAAGAATGAATTGGTTTGAGCTTGTTTTGCTCAACCATCTGGGTGAGCATACGGCTAAGATAGTATTCTGCAATGGAAAAAAGAATTGCAGAAAGGGGGTCACCTTGTCTTACTCCTTTAGAGCATTTGAAAAATCCTCTAGGAGATCCATTAACCAGGATGGAAACATGAGCTGAATGGAAGAGGGTTTTAATTATAGAAATGAAATTATCATTGAATCCAAACCCATGAAGAACTTTGAAGATGAAGTTCCAATCCATAGTGTCAAAAGCATTCCGAATGTCAAGTTGAATGGCAATGTTTCTGCCTCTATTCTTAATATTTAACATGTTAGTGCATTCCGAAGCAAGAAAGATACAGTCTTGGATAGATCTTCTCTTGATGAAGCCAAATTGATTACAGGAGATAATTTTATCAGTGATAGTGTTAAGTCTATTAGAGATTAGCTTGGTGATAATTTTATAAAGGGTGTTGATCAGAGCGATAGGGCAAAAGAGGTGAATTTCAGAGGCATTATCAACTTTGGGAATCAAAGCAAGGAATAGGTCATTTAAACCATGAGGTAAGAAGCCGTTAGCAAAGAAGGCTTTGACAAGATTACAAACATCATCATGAATGATATCCCAATAATTTTGATAGAAACCATTATTGAATCCATCGGGCCCAGGGGCACTGTCGGGATTCAAACCAAAAACAGTGTCTCTAATTTCATGATCAAGGGGAACACTCAGGAGAAAACTGTTATCAACATCCGTAACAATTGTAGGAATGATTTCATTAATGAGGTCTTTATTCATACGAGGCCCATTGAATAACGATTCAAAGTAAGACACAACATGATTAGAAATATCTTCTTCATTATCCAAAAGGTTGTCTCCATTTTTAAGGGAGGCAAGGAGTCTACTAGCTTTTCGAAATCTTTGTAAAACATTATAGAATATGGTATTACGATCACCATCTGTAAGACATTTGAGTTTAAAAGTATGTTTGCGGATTTTGTCTTTGAAAGCGAGGAGCATATTCAGGTTCATAGTAATGTGAGCTTCGTGTTGGTGATCAGAAGCGAAGTCGGAGTGGGTGATATTGTTTTGAATTTTATGCAACTCATTCTCAAGAGAGAGAATGTCATTATCAATTTGAATCGCCTTAGTGCTGCACAAATTTTTGAGCTTCCGTTTGAGATATTTTAATTTAAGGGGACAAGGGAAATCATCATTGGGTTGGTTCAAAGAGGACAAGCAATGTTTTATGAGATTACAACAGTCAGGATCAGAGAAACAAGCATTATTGAATCTAAAGGGGAAAGAGGGCTTCTGAGTATTGGGAGAGATGGTGAATAAAATAGGGTGATGATCAGAATGAAGCTTAGGAAGGGTGGTGCTGGAAATGGAGTCCCAAGTATCTAAAGTATGGTCATTAGTAAAGGCTCTATCGAGTTTGCTCGTAACCACTCTATTGTAGTGATTCTTATACTAGTGTATTTGGCGCCTTTTAAAGCAATATCAGTAAGAGTAGAGGTTTCAATAGCAGCCTTAAACTCCCTCATAGACAGACTTGAATGAAGAGGACCAATTTTTTCACCAGGTGAAATAATAGCATTAAAATCACCTGCAACGATCCAGGGGGAATGAATTTTTGAGTTCAGAGAGGAGAGGTCTCGCCAGAGAGATCTCCTATCTTGATATTTGTTCTTTGCATACATAAAGGAACAAAAGAGGTGTGCATTATCAATCATAAAATCAGAATTGAAACTTTGATCAGAAACATGGAAAACATTAACATTAGACAAGGAGGGATGAGCAAAGGTCCAAAGAGAATCAAAATTTTTGTTGTTTTGACAAGCACCGATGAAGGTGTATCCAAAGAGACAAAAGTGAACAAGATCAGTAGAAAAAATTGTTTTAGGTTCAGCAATGGCAAAAATTAAAGGTTTATGAACATTTACCATTCTTTGTAAAAAAATTAAAGGTGTCAAAGTTTGCCATACCTTGACAGTTCCAATAAAGAATCTTCATTTAAATCTACGTTTGGAGTTAGAACTCCCTTTTTTCTTACTATCCGAGCCCTTATGTCTATTTGATCGTCTGAAATTTTTTGACATGTTGGGGCTTGAGGTAGGCAATTTCTTGCCTTTGGTAGCGAACAAAATAGTTTGGGTGTCAATAACGTGGGTGTTGTTGTTGTTGGGTGTCGGCAAAACAGAAAAGAGAGTAGTGTTGTTATCAGCATTAACACAATTCAAATGTAAACTGTCATGCTGGATAGAAATGCTGCAAGTACCTGACGAAACGTCCGGATCAGAATGGGGAGCCGCAAGAGAAACAGACCTTAGCTCAATGAGTGAGGAGTGAGAATCACAGCTTTGCCCAGTGATGAGAGCAGAAGTTGAGGCCTCTATAACCGGGGAAGCATGCTCCTGGACCTGCTGTGGGACAACCGGGATATGCTCCTCACTGATATGCTTTCCCATGCGCAATTCCAAAGGACACTGCACCTCTTCCAGGTCAGAGATAGAATCATGCATGTTAGTGGAGTTTTTTACCAAGGAGAGAGGCTCCTGCGAAATAATATTCAAGTTGTCCGGAGGAGCATTTTGCACATCCGTGGTTAAAGTGATATTGGAAGAAGTGTGAGCAGTGGTAGATTCCTTATTCTGATCAGCAGTACATGAACCAGAGTTCACAATTCTAGTATCCTACTTAAGGCTGTCTAAAACAGTAAATTCCAGCTTGTTTGTGTGTTCTTTGTTGTTTTCTTCCTCTTCTACAAGGTCAGCCCATTTGGTACCCGAGGTCTCCCCTAAATGAGATGAAGTTATGGGTTTTTTCACCCAGGTTGCAGTTTTATATGTTTCATGAGCACTAACCAAGGGAGCTTTATCCTTCCTATTCCTCCTTATTTCTTTCCAATCGTTGTCAGGTAGTTGGATTGGATGTTTCCTAATCAATCTATAATTATAGATATTGTGACCAATGATCTTGCAATGCTCACAAAAAGGAGGTATCCTCTCATACTCAATATTGATTTCCACTTTGTAATCCTTGGAAGTGAAGTTAATAGAGTTGGGAAGCTTTGATTCCAGATTAATTTCTACCATGATTCGAGCAAAGATTCATAAATCAGCATTCAAAGTTCGTTGATCGATTTTGAGGGGTGTGCCTATGCATGAAGCAATTTCATTCAATATTTTTGGGTGCCAAAAAAACCAATTAAGGCCATGAAGTTTGACCCAAACCTGTGCTAATGTGTTTCGGTGAGTGTGTGGGTTGAAATTGGAGTCCCAATTAGATAGGCGAAGAAAACTAGGTTTGAGGTTAAGATTTCCTAATTTCCAGATACGATCAAGATCTTCTTGAGAGTTTAACAGTATATGAAAGTATCCTTTGCCGACTGGAATTAGTTTTCAGTTAACAGAATTCCAACATTGTGAGATACAAGCGTGTAATTCAGAGAGTGTCCAAGGTCGATTACCTTTGAGATAGGAGATACAGGCCATAATGGAGAACCTGCACAAATGCGTACGTTGATGAATCGCGTATGGATCTGCTTCGACTAGGAATCCTCCATCATCCAGCTTCTTGACCAGCGGTGGATTCGTTGAATTAGAATTATGATCAGAAGACTTCAGCGCATCAAGGAACGAGATCCCTTGGGATCGACCAGAAAGATGACTGCGAGCGATATCTCGAGGCTCATTGTCATTTCTTGTCTTTGTATGAGGAAGGAGAAAGTGGGATCCTTGGCTCATCCGAGTAGAATCATAGTGATGAGATTGAAATCGTCCGGGCAAAAGGAAGTCCGCCATGCGAGTGTGGATCAAGGGAGCGCAGAAAACCCTAGACGGCTCGCGATATTAGAGAGAGATGGTCTCCCATCTCTCTAACCCGTCTAGTCTTCAGTGGGGTTCCTTGATACATGGAATATTAAATTAAAACCATGATTTGTTAAAATGATTTTTTGTAAATTTTGTTCCATGTAAATTGATTTCCAATAAAATATAATATATTTATGTTGTCTCTTTATAAAATAATTAAAAGATAATGTTCTTTTTTTATTTAAATTAAATGATGTTTTATTATACAAATATGGACTTATTTTTATTATCATATTTGTTTTATTACCACTGAAACCATTCATGTTTATGATCTCTCTCAACTAATAATGCACCATCCTTTTATAGAGTCAAATCTATCATTATTGTACAAGTTTCCATGTCACTAGGATTATTTTCATTCCCATCTCACCACTTATTTGGGGTAAAAATCACAATAATATATTTACATACTTGAATAGGTTCAAATGTAGGATAATGTTCTATTGGTTTTTAGGTATTTATAAGAACACATATAAGGAAATTTTTCACTATGTAGTTGTTGTGTAAGGGTAATTGGATTCCCACCCATCATATAACCTTTGGGGTTTTCCAATTATATCACATTAAAAATGAAACACAATATCTGGATTTTTTACATTCATTTGTAAGTGAATATTTATATTGACATATCAATAGTTTTAATAAAAATTATAAAAATTTATTCTTTTTCATTTTTGAAACTATCTCTTATTTTTAATATTTATATAAAGAAATTTATACAATCATTTTGGAAAATTAATACCATGATAATTTATAGGCATGAAATATATTTTTATAATGATAATTTTAAACACATTTTATCCCATTATTGTTTTCAATAAATCTATATGAATGGTTCATGGTCTTAGTTTTTTTTTGAAATCATTTCAAATTGGTTCTCAGAGATGGGTTGACAGTCTTCAAGGAAGGATGTCTTCCAGTTTATTGATTGATGATTTTCTGTATATTTCCCAATTATATTGGATGGTGTTGGATTTAATGAAATTTGTTATTGGAAGATAAAATAATCACCAATGTCTTTTTTATTAAATTTTATATTAAAATCAGTTTTATGGATTGTATGTGCCTGACTAAAATTATTTCCTTATGGTTAATATCTATCCCCACCCAATTTTCCACTACATCTTTTATCCATGAGGAATACCCCTTATATGTAAAGCGAGTCATATCTTGTTCTACGATGGTGTTGGATAGTTCATTAAAAATAGTAATAAATCTAGCATGGGAGGTAGAATATCTTATATGCATAGATATATGTGATTACTTAATAAATATGTCTGTTACCAAACATGTATTGAACATATCTTTAGTGATATTCCTTGAGATTCTAGAGGATGTCTATGTGTGATAATTTAATTAATATCATATAGAATATTCCCTAGAGTATTTGTTTTATTTATCCCAGGGTCTAGTTTTATGATCGATGAAGAAAACACAGAGGCAGTCAATGTCTCTAACACTGTATCATCATGTGTGGATTAATCAATATCTTTGTGGAAGTAATCCATTATTCTCTTATAAATTGGGAATGATGTTGTTAATTTATTCTATATATTAATTTTCATGCTTTATTATTTTTACCATTATGATCCAATGAAATTGGATATCCTTTTTTCTAGTTCCACATTCATTAAGAATCCCTTTAATATAATTTGAATAGTTTGTCCTAATAGTGACCTAATTGACCAAGGTTGTGTAGAAAAATAAATTTATAGTGTATTTTTTTGTGTTCTTATTATAAAAAAATATATATAAGGTATTTAATTGTTATTCAATACTCTAAATTAATAGAATTTTTAATGGATAAATGAGACCATTTTGATGACAATGACTTTTTTTACTTATAATCTATATTTTTTGCATGAGAATAATTTTGTTTTTAGGTTTTATAAGGATTATCTTGTGGATGATGAAATATATTTTATGTTTTAATATCTACTGTATATTTGATTATTTAGAAAATTTAATTTGTTGATTTTTTTTAAAAAAATGTTTTTAATATAAATTTATCACTTCAAAAATGTGTGGTACATATTTAAATATAAATTATTAGTTATTTTTTGTAATATTCTAATATCTAAAATATAATTTTTAATTTTTAATTTAATTTCATGTGAATAACGGTATTATTTTTTCATATTGTGTTATTTTAATTTTAAATTATATAATCATTAAAAATTATATACTGTATTTATGTGAAATATTTTTTTAAAGTGAATCATATTTTATCTTTTTGGATATTGAATATTATCAACATAAAACACTAAAAATATATTATTTGTGTAATAATTGGTTATTTAGTATATATATATATATATTCATTTCGGTGTAGGATGTAAAAAATTAATTAGTGGAAGATTCAATACGTGTGACTAAGAATTAATAATTCATCAGGAAATGATATAAAGGGTTTGAAATAAATGTTTGTATTTAATTTCAAAAAATTATTTTTACATATTTATATGCCTTAAATTTAAAAAATATAATTTTTTTGGTTAGATTAGTGATGATTGAAATATATATTTGAAATTATTTTTTAGTATGTGAAAATTGTTTATAATGCTTGGGGATCATTTAGATTATTTCCAATTTGATACAATGAAAGGTGTATCTTGTCTATGTTGTATCATTTTAAAAAATAATTGGTCCATTCATTAAATTTCTGAATTTAATATATTATCCAATTGGAAACCATGGTTATCTTATTATTTATAGGTGTATAATGGTTTTTCA
Organism: Viscum album; assembly: GCA_963277665.1. Lineage (NCBI taxonomy): Eukaryota > Viridiplantae > Streptophyta > Magnoliopsida > Santalales > Viscaceae > Viscum > Viscum album. The sequence continues at coordinate 1,573,804,459 of OY728126.1, forward strand.
CATTTAAAACTAATTTAATGATGGGATTAAAGGTTTATTTTGTAATGCATGTTTTTCCTACTGGCTGGAAACATGCTATGTGGTATAAGAAAAACAATTTGTGTCATATTTATTAAAATAACTTGCATGATTTGAGCCAAACATAATTGATATTTTCATTTTTCTTTAATTTTAATTTTTTTATAATTTTTAATATGTATCAAACATGTTCAAATGATTTTTTTTAAGTTTTATCAGTTTTCAAGATTAACTTTAAGGTTCATTATTTAAATAGGACATATGACATTTAGTTAGGGGTGATATGGTTAGTTTTTTCCCACTATTCATTGAAGTAGTTGATGAAATACATTATATTCATATATATTTTATATTTAAATATCATGTTTAGAAATTTTTGAGTCACAATTTTAGACCTATTGGTATATAGTTGAGTAACATGGGTGGATGATTGGTTTGGATGTTGCTTCAATTGAATTTTTAAAATGGGAGAGTGAATCATGTTTTTTAATAATATAACATTATCTACCATCAAAGTTTTGGGTCATTGATTCTCAAAGTTATTAGAATTAGTTTCCTATAATATGGTTATTTAAAGACATAATATTTCTTAATGACCTATGATTTTATTGTATAAATTTTCTATTATAACCGAATGTGTTCAATATCGTTCTTTGCAAGCGTCATAGAAATAAAAGATACCATAAAACATTATATAACTATTATAATGATGTTAATATATTTGTATGTATAAATTTATCTTACAAAATCATTAAATATATATATAATTAATAATAATTTTAAATATCCTTCATTTAAAAAATTCAATTATTTTATCTATATAACTTAAAAATTAACATTATGTTCAAAAATGAGTTTTTGAATTATCTTCATATTCCGTTAATTTTATGAAACTATATATATTATAGATAAATAATTATTTATCTTAATAATATATATATATATTTCTTGATATCATAACAAAAATTAGTTTAATAATTTATAAGAACGATTTACAATAATGGTTATTACTTTGAAAATGTTAATTTCATATAAAAATATTTATTCAATTATATTTTTTGAGTTTATTAATACGTGAGTTACCAAATTTTAAAATTTGTATTCTAAAAATTTTACAACGATTTTTTATTTAAAATAATAATAATATACTATGAATATTTTTTGATATTTTTCTAAAATAATTTATTTTTAATTGAATATGAAAAATATATATTTTTCTAAAACCATCATATTTATGAAATTATCATAATAAAAGAATGAATTAATTTTTTTATAAAAAACTTTGATAAAAATATACCATTTCAAAATTTAAATAAATCACATAAAATGAAAATTATGGATTTATAAAAAGCATTATCATTTTCGAAACATAATAAATATTTGACTGAAAAAAAATTATTAATTTATAATAAAAATTAGTTAGCATAATTAGTAGAAAAAATAAAGAAAAATAATAATTTCAAATTTTAGATTACAATTTTCATATTATATATATAGTTTAATTTCATTTCTCATCATAAAAAGTATTACGGTGATTAAAGTCAATCACCATGATAATGGAAAAAATATTTTTTTCAAATAAAAGTTTTTATTAATATAGTATAATTTTTATTTGATAAGACCATTATCAAATATCAAAATTGAATTTATTTTAATTATTAAACTTTCATTTAGATAAATTATCACTCATTAAATTGGTAATATATTTTTAATAATTTTTAAAATTATTAATGGTGACAATAATATTTTTCCATGAAATGTTTTTATATATATATTATTTATTAATTATAAACGATGATGTTCCCTTAATATGAATATTAATTAGATTGTGTTGACAATAAATCTAGGTTAATCACATCTATATTTTTTAAAATGATATATTTTATATGGTTACTAAAATATACTTTAAATGGGTGAAATATAGCAACCTCTGTAAGGGGAAAAATTTAAAATCGAAAATATAAGAAAAAATGAAAATGATTTTCAAATATTATTTCTAAAAACAAATTTTAGTCTTAATTAACACAATATCACCCATGTATAAATTATCATTAATATTTGTATTCATTTACAATAAATATTGTATTGAAATCATGGAATAGTTAGGGGTATTCACAAAGGATCTCTTATCTTATCAAAAAAAGAGGAAATTTCTATTCCATCATGTCACATACATTCCTTAAACTTATATCCTAAAACACTGAATTTTTCCCCATCAAATAATCCTTTATCATTATCCTATCTCTTAGGTAAAAAATTATTTATCTAGTTCCCATCATTTCCAAATATATGTTAAAGAGAACGTTTCTGGTACCCAACTGTGTATTACATTCTCCATACATTTTAATCATATTTTCTATCTTCCAAACCGAAAATAACCATAGTAATATAATTACCTAAATTTCAATAGTTTACTAAATTACTAATATTCTATTGGGAAACCATTATATATTACTATCCATCCACATATATAAAATAAATATCTTTAATTGTGCATTGTGTGAACAACCGCCTCCATGAAGTTGATTTTTTAGTTTTGCATCAATATATTATATATTTTTTATAAAATTATAATCATATTCACTTATTAAAAAAACATTTTTCAAATTTTATAATGATATTATACACTCCATTAACCATACCCACCACTCGAGATATTGCATTTCCATGTTTGGGGTTATTTTGACCACTCACATGAATAATTATATAGAACTCTTTCATGGATGAATTTAATAAGTTAAATAATTATACTAACCTAATATTTTATGAAAATAATGATTTTTTGGATATATAATTGTTATATATTATATTAAACATGTAATTATTATATCATCTTCGACCACAAAAGATTCCCAAAATCAGTTGACAACGATTCAATTTTCACCCAAATACAATCATAAAATATATATATAACAAATTGAATATAAAAATAAATGGACTATATTTAATGTAATATGGTATAATAATATTATAAATATGGTATCTAGTAAACATGATTTGATTATTCAGGATGATAAGTATATATTCATAATGAATTAGGAACAAGGCAAGGGTTACATATCCCAATATTCACCCACTGATATTTATTTCTCAATATACACAATTCATTCATTAGAATGGTCTATCTAATCACCATTTAAATTATTGAATCATTACTCTATTATGATTATGGATATTCAATGTTAATATAAATTTTTCCCAGGTCCTGACCCATTAGATCCCACTTGGTTGGTGGTATGCCATGTGTGACAACCTCTATCTCACTACTAATAGGACAGGGGAAGCTGACCGGTGGTGAGTAGGAATATACCTCACATGGTAGAAGTTCTATTATGTACTTATATTCGTGCACACATTTCTAATATCATACAATGATGATAGTAATTTATTACAAATACCATTGGATGATCACATCAATATCCCTCAAACAAAGTATGAAAACAGTACTGGGAAGCATAAGAACCAAATAAAACCCACCAAAACATGAAATGATTGCATAAAATCATAAAAGGTTTTTAATATTATCAAATAAAACACTGTAATAATCCGCATTATGTATAGCCCAAAACAATTCTCTTTATGATCTCAGTATTCTTAGGACTCTGTAAAATGACATGCCTTATTCATAAGACATGACATGTCTGGTTAGATACCATACATTGGTGACACTATCAAAACCAAGTAGGATCCCAAAAATCACTAAACATAATGAATCCATATTTCTATATCTTCAATAAATAGTAATATCAATCTCTATTTGATGCAAAACTATTAATAAATACCGAGATACACTCATAACATCCTCAAAATCATTAGAGATATCAACCATACTTCTTGCCACAATATTCTGATTGGGTTGTCAATGTAATGATCCTCAAATATAAATCACCTAGAGATACCTGATATGAATTATGGGGATCATTTTATAGTCCCTGATTTTCAAGACATACCAAATATGCACTCACTGGATCATTAATATATAAATAAAAATATTGGGGTTCATAAGCATGACCACTATGGAATTTCCAATTGACTATTGGATAAAATTTTTAGATAGATTATCAATTCCCAATTCAATGTGTATATACTTATAACATTAACCCTACCTAGGATAAAAAATGAATGGTATTGAATTTCACCCTTGTCACACAAGGGGATACTATGAACAGTATCTGAGTCAAACCCCATATTGGGGATCAAAATCACATACATAGGATGTAATTCCACAATATAAACTCATAAAAACATACAAGGAGTCATATTCAACTAAATATGGCCTATAAAATGAAAAAGAAGGGCTACAAACTAAGGATTATTATGTAAATTCAATGTATAGAGGTTACATGGAATGTACCTCTAATCAATGACCTACATGTGTGTATTCCCATATTCCACTACCTGTGGCCATGTACAATGGACATGCCGATGTACCCGGATGTTTTTGTGTAACAAAACAAGTAAGAGTATACAAATATTCCTAGGTACCCTATCCTTTCAATTGTTCCGGGATGTTTCATCACCTATATACCCACACAGTACACACCAAGCTATCCGCACTAGGTCAAACGACATGTGACATGTTCCACACAACATCCAATATTTTCCTCTATGTGTTAACCCTTATTCAATAAAATGGGAAATGCATGGAGTGTGTTTTTTAAACTACACATATTTTGGATGGAAATTTTCTATAATTCTCATACTATCATAATATGTATTCGTAATCCACATCAACCATGATTCCTACCATCTAATTCATCGATAACCATATATCACAATCCAATTGAGACCTATCATCTCTACCCTTTATGTTCCAGCCATCAATTCGATTAGAAACCCACCACTACCACATAGTGCTATCCTAAAATTCCCAAACATGATCAGGGGAAACTAAAAATTGATTAAATATCCATTGTTTCTTTCATGCACTACTACCATTTCATTATTCTCATATACGAACCTATTGTATCCATTAGTTACACTAATAAGTAAAGGTTAAATGATATCAAAATAGGTAATATTTAAATCAATATTCAATGAAAAACTAATAATGTACATGTGAATAATAAGGGAGAAAATAATAATACAAATCAATTAGAATGAGTCTCATCTATTGTTTGGGTTTCATGTTTTCATTACAGATAAAATGATAACTAATAAAATAATACCGCATCCCAATAAACGAAGATGATAAAACCATCACCTACACCACATGAGCATCTGAAGAATAAAAATATTATAATAATTTATTCACATCCTATAAGGAATAAAAATATAGGGATAAATCCTCATAAAAAATACCCACCTCCAGAAAAGATCCATCACTAGTGACGAATGAATTTGTATTGTCATTGCTGATGATATCCACTAACATTATTATTGTTGGATGTCCATATAATTTAATTATATTAGATCATTGATATTGATATATACCAATTCCCCCAGATGATATTCTCCCAGATCATAGGGTTTGGCAGGTAACCTTAATAATTTGATATAATAATGTACATGTTGAGAATTAATATGTTTGGGGATGTTAATTAATAAATTAATTAATTCACTAATCCATCCAGAATAACATTTTACTGTCACGAACCGGGCCGAGTCGCCATCCGACCCGGCGCCCGACCCGGTCCGCGGCAAGGCCCGAAGGGCGTTCCCGATCCCCACGGACTGGCACAAGTTCCCGGGTATCATGTTTAACAAGTGGGAACGGTTTTACCCGAAATATAAGACAGAAAAACCAACTAACAAGATAGATAAACTGAAATTCAAAATATACAACGAAACGTGCCTTTAAACTATGAACAAGTTTAGGGTCTACAACTCGAAACAATAACTAAAAAGAAAAGACGAAAGCGGAAACTAAAACTCATACTCAAACTCCCAGCAGAAGTGAGACCACATCAAAACCATTCTGCATGAGAAGACCAACTACAACCTGAACCACCATCACTGAGCACGAAGTCGCAACCTGGAATACAGAAGAAACAGAATCTACACACACCCAAGGGTGTATGCAGGGTGTGAGCTAAAAGCCCAGTAGGATGCCACCGAGAAATGGTTCCATGCCACAACACCAAAAGACAATATAAAGTTCTTATTCAAAATTATACTTTAAAAAAATGCTTTTAAAGAAAACATTTACAAGCTAAATGATAAAGAAAAACACTAAAAAGAACTCATTTAACAGACACAATTTTTAAGAGGATAAGTAAAGTTCATTATGGGCACACACACACACACTCTCACACACGCACACACACATACTCACACACACACACACACTCACACACACACATGCTAACACCCAAGTGGTTCTCCATATACCGACGGAAGGCACCACGACATTGATGGTAGAGCACTGTGGGTAAATCCCCTAAGGTTCATCTAGCTCGAGTGGGACCCTAGAACCTCGTGTCTCGGTGAAACGTGGCTTAGAAGGCCACGACCCTCAGAAAACGTGGCTTAGAAGGCCACGACCCTCAGAACAAGTGGCTTAGAAGGACATGACCCTCAGATATCATGTTTTGTTAGTGTTCCAACCGTCAATCCAGCTAAGTGAAACAGGGACGACACCCATCCGGTTCACTAGCTCACTAGTTCTAGTCTGCCCACCTAGATACCCAGGGTTTTCCCTTGTGCTCAAACAAGTTTCACATTCACATAATATATTTATTTCTCATTTCACATACCAAACAAGATATTGAACACAGAAGTCACCATTTGCATACCAAAGTACTATTTCAAAGACGCATGCACACGACATGTCTCTTTTTATAAAAATACACCACTTTAAAAGTGAAAGCATATTCAACTTCAAAGTTACACAACAAGGAAAACACGCCAAAAGTGATTCATATACTTTGAAAATATCTATTTAAATATACAAACACAAAAAGTGACTTGAAAACACCTTTGGCACCTGCCAAACAACCCTCAAAACATTTCAACCATGTTTCGCACTAAAAACACCACTTAAATAAACAATTTCTCAACTTATGAAACACATTGCATGAAAAGGAAACCATTACAAAATCAATTTCACAAATCACCCCTTTCAAAACCTCTTTGGCACACTATAAACAATTATTAGACATTTCTAGAATTTACCACAACCGAATCGAAAAGAATTAAAATGACAATTTCTAAAGAAACGTGCAACATTCATCACGCACGCATGTTACACCATTTTTAAAATGCATTTCGCAAAACCTCTAGAGCTCTACCAAAACATTATAAACATAATTCGCATCTTGCAACTAAACCATAGAACATATTAAGTTAAACTAAACAAACAAATTAAATTATCTAAATGAAGTAATGACATGGAACCACCTACCTCAGGTGTTGGAGACTCCACAACGTTTAGGGTGCGTCTCCAATTGCTCATCCAACACACCACAACAAATGAAAAAGAACCTTAGAAACAAGCATCGAAAAAAGCATCAAAATTAACCCAACTTCACCCTAAAAATATAACCCGAAAAACCTAAAAAATTAAGAAACAAACTCGGAGGTCTTCCGCAAGACTCGAAAACACTAAAAATGCAGTCAAACATTTCTTTGTGACTCAATGAAAATTGACGCTAAACCAGAGCACAATTTGTATAATTTATAAACAACTAACAACTGCTTCAACATCAATTTTTTTCACATAAAACCGACCTATATTGCACACACATATCAACTTCAATTAATACCATTATTCGCATTAAATAAACTAATCTAAATAATATGCTAAACTTATTTAAGAAGAAAATTAATTCGTCAAAACATGGTTAGATGCAAAATCACCTTCCTTTGACACAGAGATATCCAATCATGGGTGCGAAACACCAATTTCAACCAATTCCCATCACAACCAACTCAAATTTATACCCTAAAACAAGAATTAAAACTAAAATTAATTAAAATGTAACCCTAAAATATCCGACCTGCTAAAACAGCCAATACTCAAGATGAAAGAAAAAAAATAAGCTCGACCTGAGGGGTGGTGCGCCGAATGGAGGAGGGGAGGACTATTAGGCGATGCGAGGCGTTGCCGGAGAGGGAGACGGAGAAGTGGTCGGGCTGCCGGAAAGTGGAGGAGGTCGGCTGGTTATGTGCGCTGCTTCGCCAGGGCTCGGCCGAACATGCATGGGGAGGTTTGTGGGGGCGGCGTGAGGCGGTACGAGGGGTGTCGGGGCGTCGGGGATTGATCGCCGGAGTGGGTGAGGGGTACCAGCACAAGCCGGACGGAGCAGGGGGGCGCCGAGCGAAGTAGGAGACGCCGGAAGAAGTGGGTGTGCGGGCAGCCGAGAGGTCGACGGAGCAGGGGAGTGGGAGTCTGGCGGCCAGCCGTGGAGGGTGACAGCGCGGTGGCCGGCTTGGAGGGCGACGGCGCGGTGGCCTGCTGGGAGGGCGACGACGCGGGCTAAAGGAAGAGTAGGGGTGCGGCGTAGGTAGAACCCTGGAAGGGGGGGGGGAAGGCTTCAATGAAGAGAAAAAAAATGTGGGAAGTGTTGTGGGTGGAGAGCAAGCAATCGGCCAAGGGAGATGGGGAGGCGGCGTGAATGGGAAGGGGAAGACCAAAACGTAGTGCACACAAAAAAAAGGAAGGAAACCCTACCGAAAAGAAAGAATAAAAAAATTAAAATTAAAATAAAACATAAAACTAAAAAGTTAAATAACTAATAATAATAATATGAATAATGATGTTAATATTAAAAAAATAACATAACCAAATTGTTAGTAATAAAATCAAATAAAAAAGTTATATCAACTAAAATAATAATAATAATAATAATAATGATAACAAAATAATAAAATAAAACTAAAACTAAAAATAAAATAAGACTAACGATAATAATAATAAAAGTAAATGGAAAATAATAATAACAAGTTACAACAATGGAAATAATAATAAAAATAATACTCCATTAAATTATCATCCAATATAATAATAGTAATAATGATTTCATTAATTAAACATCGGCAAGGCGTGTGGTGAACCGGGCAGGGTCGCATGGCAGCCCAGGCGAGGCCGCGCAGCTTCGACCACGTTGCGCCAGATGAAATCAAGACCAAACACCAAGAACTCAAAATCTTATGTCGGGTTTCAACCCAAACTACCCAACACAAAGTAAATTAATAAAATAAATAAATTTTGAAATAGAGGGTGTGACAATTCTCCCCACCATAAAGCATTCCGCCCCCGGAAAGCCACAGCTGAGGCTGAGCCAAAAAGAAGAAACAGATACACCACTAAGGTTTAAAGAGGATCCCTACAATCAACAAGTGAAAAGAAGAAAAAGTATCGTGCTCAGAGAAAGTGACTCAAATGACCACATTAAGAAACGCGTAAAAGACTTTCAGATATGTGTTGCCCGCCCCAAAGAGCTGAAAAACCTCCAGTTGATTGTTTAAGAATAGGATCCATCGCACCCACAAAAACAACTTTACAAGCCGAAACACCTCAAGAACTATTAAATCGAAACCACACCGTTTGGATAGAATGAACAAACAAGGTTAAACCACATCCACGGAACACTCTTATCATTTATCACCAAGCCGCATTTAAAAACAGAAGCAAAATATCAACATGGGGAGGCCCGAGGGCCTCCCCACCCTAAGGAACTCACTGACGCTCGAAACAAGACTAGAAAACCAATACTGGGAGGTTCGAGCGAACTCTCCGCCATTAAAGAAAAGTCCAACAATGATTCATTCTAGAGGCATTCGTGCGAGACCCAATGTGGGTCCCCCCACCATTAAGAACCTACCAAAGTCCAAGGCGAGACTATAAAACCAACATGGGGAGGTCCGGGCAGACTCCCCACCATTAAGGGAAGGCCCACATCAATTTATTCCAGATACATTTGTGCGAGATCCAATGTGGGTCTCCCTTCCATTATAACTAACAACAAATACAACACATTAGAAAAATTCTCGATGGTGACCAACCACCCCACCACAAGGGGCGGGGAGGGAGGGGTCCAACTACCAGGGAGTTAGAACCACAACCCAAAACAAACCAGCATTTCCACAATCCTGGATGAGCATTATTCAATCGTTAGACTTCTTAACACAACAGACCCTATAAGGACCACTAAAGAGATTGTATCCAGTGACTTTTAAGGAAACAAGATGAACATGCCTTTACAGGGTCGTGAAAACCTTATGCAACCAGACTGCTCATTCGGAGAAGAAGAACCTTGGAGACAATTTAAACTACCTATGGTTTCAACACTGGTGACAGAAATAAAGTTGGGGTCCCATCCACTCCTGGGGTTCCTGACCAGGCGCCAGCTTCACTTCGAGGCCTATGGCTGGAGCCCTGATGTTTGATGCATCCCCTGCCTCGCAGTCCGGTATTGAGAACTCCCATGCTAAGATTCTCTTTTTGGTGTCACACGCAACCTCACTGCAATTGAGACGAAACCAGCAACACAACACATTGCAACATCTAACTGATCATACGCGGATCCTTTGCCAACACCAAAGTTGAAATGGTGCATGCGCATCACCCTTTGTCACACTAAATGAGAACACGACACCACCAATCGTCACCTGAACATGACTGTTGCTATTGAGTGGAACTTTATGCTGAGAAAGACCTTAAACCGTGTCTTAAACAACACGTGATTCCTGCGATCAACCACAACAGCCTCATACGACTTTGTCTGCCAAACTAGTAGCCTAACATGAACCATTCCTTAAACGAAACAAACCAAAGACCAGAGGTCATTTAGAACGATTGACCGCACCAACAACATAGGGTTTCTACCACCTTTTTTCAACTGTGGTCTCTTTTACCACTTCCAAAGGGACCTCACGTTGCAAGACGTCATGGAACATGAGCCTTGCAACCGATGTGAATACAAGGCCCTCCAAGACACTGGTCAACACGGAAAATTCCCAAACGCCTTCACCCTTCCCCACTGGAGTTCCTTTTGTCATTTCCAGGGAGAACCTTCAAATGCGACGACGTCAAATTTCATATCTGACGACTCAGACAACATAAAGAAACCAAAACCCTATTCAACTCCCCTCGCATATGTCAACCCGCTGTGGGATGATCCACTTATTGTAAAAAGGAGAGGTGGGTTCAATTCTAGAATTCAATAAGATATTCCTCTGATCAACTGGGGGGTCGAACAATGGAAAATTTCCCGTGGCCACACTTAAATCCCATTTCAACACTTTATGGGGGGCATACACTAGTTGAGAAAGAAAACCATGGACCAAACTAAACTGGTTCAGTAGTCGACACATACCAGAAGCGCACACTAAACGTGCAGGGGAACCACTGAAAGGGCTTCCTGAAGAACATTCAAAATAATTCACTAACTACACAAAAACATACCAACTTACAAATAAAAATTAAAACTCGGAACACAAGTAATTCAGAATATATCCTCGACTCAAAACGCTCACGTGCGACATTTCCAAAACACAAGGACAGGAAACACAAACACCGTTTACTAAAACACCAAATTTTCCTTTTTCCTTTAACAAAAGATTTTGAAAATAAGAAAACCCAGTGGATTGAACCAACACCAATGGTGTCCCATGAGCCTCGCACATGCATTTTCTCGTGCCGCACTGGCACCCACCTCATATCCATCCAAGCACTCATCCGCTCATGCCGTTAACCATTTCTCTTTTCATATACACTCATGCATGTGGTTTCCCATAAGAGCGCCAAGGATAAAAAAACCAAAGCATTCCATTTTTTTTTCAAAACCAAAACATCCAACCCACACTTTCCAAACCTTTCACATCATTTTCTTTTTAAAGCGTTTCATTTGAAAATGTTTTCCAACACCAAAACATTTTTACATAAAAACTAAATTCCCACGAATCCAAAACAAGGAGATGAGAAACAATGTAGGAGGAAACTGTGGTCAGCGGATGATTGGAACATATGGTTGGTGGCCATATGCCGATCATGCCACTGGCCACAGAGAGTATTTTAGGATAGTTTCCCCGGCTCCACAAGGCTTGCCAGACCCTGCAAGCTCACTAAGACCACTGACCTTATTCCCTTTTCATTTCCCTTATACACAATCATCCGCAAGGACCAAAAACTCAAACAAACCTCAACATACTTTAGTAACTCGAGTCCCGCCACGAGGTGTGCTGGCTAGGCACATTGCTCGTAGTCAGGACGTCGAGTCCCGACAACCTTAACTCAAGTCTACCGTGACTCTATCCCAAAATAAAACGACCCAAGAGAGAAAACCTTTCCCACTGATACCATTTTGTCACGAACCAGGCCGGGTCGCCATCCGACCCGGCGCCCGACCTGGTCTTTGGCAAGGCCCGAAGGGCGTTCCCGATCCCCACGGACTGGTACAAGTGCCCGGGTATCATGTTTAACAAGTGGGAATGGTTTTACACGAAATACAAGACAGAAAAACCAACTAACAAGATAGATAAACTGAAATTAGAAATAGACAACGAAACGTGCCTTTAAACTATGAACAAGTTTAGGGTCTATAACTCGAAACAATAACTAAAAAGAAAAGACGACAGCGGAAACTAAAACTCAAACTCAACCTCCCGACAGAAGTGAGACCACATCAAAACCATTCTGAATGAGAAGACCAACTGCAACCTGAACCACCATCACTGAGCACGAAGTCGCAACCTGGATTACAGAAGAAACAGAATCTACACACACCCAAGGGTGTATGCAGTGTCTGAGCTAAAAGCCCAGTAGGATGCCACCGAGAAATGGTTCCATTCCACAACACCAAAAGACAATTTAAAGTGCTTATTCAAAATTATACTTTTAAAAAAATTCTTTTAAAGAAAACATTTCCAAGCTAAATTCTAAAGAAATACACTAAAAAGAACTCATTTCACAGACACAATTTTTAAGAGGATAAGTAATGTTCATTATGGGCACACACACACACACTCTCTCACACACGCACACACACATACTCACACACACACACACACTCACACACACACACACTCTAACACCCAAGTGGTCCTCCATATACCGACGGAAGGCACCACGACATTGATGGTAGAGCACTGTGTGTAAATCCCTTAAGGTTCATCTAGCTCGAGTGGGACACTAGAACCTCGTGTCTCGGTGAAACGTGGCTTAGAAGGCCACGACCCTCAGAAAATGTGCCTTAGAAGGCCACGAACCTCAGAACACGTGGCTTTGAAGGCCACGACCCTTAGATATCATGTTTTGTTAGTGTTGCAATCGTCAATCCAGCTAAGTGAAACAGGGACGACACCCATCTGGTTCACTAGCGCACTAGTTCTAGTCTGCCCACCTAGATACCCATGGTTTTCCCTTGTGCTCAATCAAGTTTCACATTCACATAATATATTTATTTCTCATTTCACAGACCAAACAAGATATTGCACACAAAAGTCACCATTTGCATACCAAAGAACTATTTCAAAGACGCACGCACACGACATGTCTCTTTTTATAAAAATACACCACTTTAAAAGTGAAAGCATATTCAACTTCAAAGGTACACAATAAGGAAAACACGCCAAAAGTGATTCATATACTTTGAAAATATCTATTTAAATATACAAACACCTAAACTGACTCGAAAACACCTGTCGCACCTGCCAAACAACCCTCAAAAACTTTCAACCATGTTTCGCACTAAAAACGCCACTTAAATAAACAATTCCTCAACTTATGAAACATATTGCATGAAAAGGAAACCATTACAAAATCAATTTCACAAATCACCCCTTTCAAAACCTCTTTGGAACACTATAAACAATTATTATACATTTCTAGAATTTACCACAACCGAATCTAAATGAATAAAAATGAAAATTTTAATGAAAACTGCAACATTCATCACGCACGCATGTTACACCATTTTTAAAATGCTTTTCGAAAAACCTCTACAGCTCTACCAAAACATTATAAACATAATTCGCATCTTGCAACTAAACCATAGAACATATTAAGTTAAACTAAACAAAAAAATTAAATTATCTAAATGATGTAATGACATGGAACCACCTACCTCAGGTGTTGGAGACTCCACAACGTTTAGGGCGCATCTCAAATTGCTCATCCAACGCACCACAACAAATGCAAAAGAACCTTAGAAACAAGCATCGACAAAAGCATCGAAATTAACCCAACTTAACCATAAAAATATAACCCGAAAACCCTAAAAAATTAAGAAAAAAACTCGGAGGTGTTCCGCAAGACTCGAAAACACTAAAAATGCAATCAAACATTCCTTTGTGACTCAACGCAAACTGATGCTAAACCAGAGCACAATTTTTTATAATTTATAAACAACTAACAACCGGTTCAACATCAATTTTTTTCACATAAAACCGACCTATATCGCACACACATATCAACTTCAATTAATACCATTATTCGCATTAAATAAACTAATCTAAATAATATGCTAAACTTATTTAAGAAGAAAATTAATTCGTCAAAACATGGTTAGATGCAAAATTACCTTCCTTTGATGCAGAGATATCCAAGCTTGGGTGCGAAACACTAATTGCAACCAATTCCCATCACAAACAACTCAAATTTATACCCTAAAACAATAATTTAAACAAAAATTAATTAAAATGGAACCCTAAAATATCCGACCTGCTAAAACAGCCAATACTCAAGATGAAAGAAAAAAAATAAACTCGACCTGAGGGGTGGTGCGCCAAACGGAGGAGGGGCGGACTATTCGGCGATGCGAGGCGTTTCCAGAGAGGGAGACGGAGCAGCGGTCGGGCTGCCGGAAAGAGGAGGATGTCGGCTTGTTATGTGCACCGCTTGACCAGGGCTCGACTGAACAGGCGTGGGGAGGTTTGTGGGGGTGGCGCGAGGCGGTGCGAGGGGTGTCGGGGCATCGGGGCTTGATCGCCGGAGGGGGTGCGGGGTACCAGCACAAGCCGGACGGAGCAGGGGGGCGCCGAGCGAAGCAGGAGATGCCGGAAGAAGTAGGTGTGCGAGCAGCCGAGAGGTCGACGGAGCAGGGGAGAGGGAGTCCGGCGGCTAGTCGTGGACGGTGACGACGCGACGGCTGGCTTGGAGGGCGACGGCGCGGTGGCCGGCTGGTAGGGCGACGACACAGCGGCCGGCTGGGAGGGCGATGGCACGGTGGCCTGCTGGTAGGGCGACGGCGCGGGCTGAAGGAAGAGTAGGGGTGCGGCGTAGGCAGAACCCTGGAAGGGGGGGGGGGAGGCTTCAATGAAGAGAAAAAAACGGGGGAAGGGTTGTGGGTGGCGAGCAAGCCATCAGCCAAGGGAGATGGGGATGCGGTGTGAAGGGGAAGGGGAAGACCAAAACGCAGTTCACATAAAAAAGGAAGGAAACCATACCAAAAAGAAAGAATAAAAAAACTTAAAATTAAAATAAAACATAAAACTAAAAAGTTAAATAACTAATAATAATAATATGAATAATGATGTTAATATTAAAAAAATAACAAAACCAAATTCTTAGTAATAAAATCAAATAAAAAAGTTATATCAACTAAAATAATAATAATAATAAAAATAATGATAACAAAATAATAAAATAAAACTAAAACTAAAAATAAAATAAGACTAACGATAAAAATAATAAAAGTAAATGGAAAATAATAATAACAAGTTAAAACAATGGAAATAACAATAAAAATAATACTCCATTAAATTATCATCCAATATAATAATAGTAATAATGATTTAATTAATTAAACATCGGCAAGGCGTGCGGTGAACCGGGCGGGGTCGCATGGCAGCCCTGGCGAGGCTGCGCAGCTTCGACCGCGTTGCGCCAGATGCAATCAAGACCAAACACCAAGAAATCAAAATCTTATGCTGGGTTTCAACCCAAACTACCCAACACAAAGTAAATTAATAAAATAAATAAATTTTGAAATAGAGGGTGTGACATTTAAGCAGGAAACTTATGATGAAAAATGATATGTCATGCTTATTGTAAAAACTATCTACATGACTCAACGACAGTCTTGAATTTTCTGTATATTGTCATGTTTGGGATTTATTCCTATATTTCATGCAAAAAAATTATTGTGTGTTAGTAATATTTTTCATATTTATATAATATCAACACCAATCCAATCCCATCATTATAATATCACTTTTTATTTGTGCATACCTATTGAAATATTAATAGATATATTCAAAATCATTAAAATAAAAAATAGAGAAAATAGAATCTCTCCACATTATGGCGTTTTTTCCCAAAAACTAATAATGACAACTCAAAAAAAATATGGGTACTAATATCTAATCTGGGTCTCTTATTACTAGGTTCCCTTCTAATGATTCTCATATTGACACTAGACACTCCCCAGGGGAATCAATCACTAATGGAGGATCTTATCTTGTCAATCCTTGATCTCTACTGGGTACTCCGTAATTTTATCTCCTTCCTCAATCACTATATCACCTTATTCAATAAAATTTGTTGGTTGGTTCATATTACTCCCTAGCTAAAACACATATAATAGATTGGGTACATTGTTTAGCTTTTGTGGTTGGGCCAAATGGTGTGCCACCACACTAACCCTACATATTATCCAAAAAGATACAATAAATATTGGAGACAACTAACTTACCCTAAGAAAAATATACAATGGAGAGACCTTCATGTACTCCTGAAATACGTCCTATAACTCCCATGTTATCTCTTAAAATACTGAAGAAGAATTGTGATGGATATGTGCAAACTTTAACATCTCCTATATGATTTACACAATCTACATCAACACATGAACCAACTCGTGTCCCATGAGTGCAGAATCAACTACATCAGTCCCACAAGGTGGTATCTTATAGGGTCTTAATTAAAATGGTTCAAATGGTGTCATAACAATGGTAGAATGTTATTTTTTTTACATAAGCACCACCAATAGATGTTAATCCTCTCAACTATGGATAAACACCAACCTAAAATAAGACTATATTTCCTCTAAAAACTAAATTTTCTACTAAGTCTGATTGTCATACTTGGGGTAAGATGTCCAGATGAAATGAAATTGAGTCCCAAAGGAATCCTAAATTCCTCTCCATAATCATGAAATGAACCAATAATCATGCTATGAAATTCTCATTGAGGGAACTCTGTGAGGTCAAATTATCTTCTCCCGATAAAAGCATATTAATCTCTCCACTAAACTCTGTAATACGATTGATAGGAAGTGTGGTGACTTGGTGAGTTAGTCTAAAATCACATATATTGAATCATTTCATATGTACATCCATTTAAATTCCAAAAAAAGATCAGTATATATTGCATCCCACTTCCACTATGGAACCACAAGGGAATGAGCTAAATACACTAGAACTAGGTGCACATCTTTCACATACTAAAAAATGAGGCATTGAGAAAAAACCTGCACATAAAACATATTTATTCATAGATACTATATTATTAATTGAAGGTCAAGATACATATTTTACACAAATATTGTTTCCATCCAAGTGGATATACTAAATGACCTCAGAACCACAACATGTAATTTCAATAATACCATCATCCTTCCAATTAAAATTAATATATGATCCCAATATTTAGAAATTCCATCATGAAATTATGCATTGGATATCTATACACGTAAGGTCTCGTAATAGTTATCTCCCTAATGATACTTCCTAACACATTGTAGAAGAATTGGGGAAATAACCATAATCTAGTGTTAAGTTACACCTTCCTCATCCAAAAATAAAATCCATAATGATGATAACTACTCCAAATAACCAATCAAAAACATTGAACATTATCTTTTACTGAGGTTTTCATACACTAAATTCCCTTTCCCATGTGTATATATTATCTTAATTTCAAAATCCTGGATAATCATTTTAATTTTATTCTATGTGATGTAACGATCATTGTAGGATATGACATACTCCAGACTCTTGCAGTCAGAATTGATGATAAACCTCTCACCCCTAAGCAAGTGTCACCACATCTTGATGTCCAAGAATAAAATGGTCCACATAAAATCTTGGGACTTGTTGTTGTGTTATTTTGGTCTCAATTACTATTATAAATAACCAATCACTTCAATCTTATGCACAATTATATAACCAAGACCGTTCCTTAAAAAATTATAGAACACTACATACTAGACACACTACATTGTAAATATCAAGTTGGGGGTGCTGAAAAACCTATTTCACAATTTTGGAAAAGCTGATTTGAACCTCTTGATCCATATGAAAGGAAATCTATTTAGGTTATTTATGTCTTTGGTGTAGATACCTTATTTAATAGAGGCATAAATATCCTCTAACATCATATCCACCCAATGAACATCTGCAGATCAATCAAGCTCTAGGGTGCTTCATATTCTAACACTACCTTAATATTCCTTCAGTCCACTACCCCATCCTCCAATAAAATAACATGTCCCATGAATTTTAACTATACAACCTAGAACTGAGACTTTCATATATTCCCATTATCCTGGTACTCTCAATGTTTGTCACAAAATATTCTCATTTATCTCATGTGATCCTCCTAAAATGATAGGTATACATGGATATCATGAATAAATACCACCACTTCAATATCTAAAAAATGATGAATTATATGTTTCATGAGGAGAATTAAATTATTCAAGGAATTATTCATGATGTAAGTAATCACTTTGTAGTTAAAATGATCATAGAGATATTGAATCGTCATCTTCGGTATATCCACATCTTGATCTAATTGATAATGGTAAGCTAATGTAAATTATATTTTCAAGAACCATCCATCACCTATAAATGTTCAATTATTTCATTGATTCTCAGTAGTGGATACTTATCTATTAAGATCACCTAGTTTAGGGGATGATAATCCCCACACAGCGTCAATCTCTCGTCGACATTCTTGGTGAAAAAACTATGGCAATCCTAGGAGGTACACTTGGCTTGAAAAATTCATTCATGTATAATTCCTCTACCTATAACATCATCTACAAAAGATAATTGGGAAGCATATGATATGTTTGTAAAAATATCAATTCAATGTCCTTTAGAAAATATATACATAATTATATATTCTATCTTGGAGGTTTCAATGGAACATTCCTATAAAAGACATCTTTATACTCTACTACCAAAATAGGAAACTAAAAGACTATTAAATCCTCAAATATAACTGTATTTCTATAAAAAGGATGTGTAATTATCTATATATTCCTATATAAGAGCTCATACTACACATCCACAGTTTCCATCTCACACACAAAGTAATACCCCATTCAATGACCAAAAAATTCTAGATTCTTCCCCATTGATAGTAAATCTAGGTATGAAATATAAATATATTCTACATATATTGTATGAAATCATAAGGACTCTTAAACAACATAATTATATCCCATAATAAGCTTTCACATATAGATTCAGATCACAATTTCAGCAGATGTGTGTTGCCCGTGATTCACCACTAGTATGGGTCTCTAACTGTAAGGGTCGAGACAAGCGCTCAACCAAATCCTATATGTCTCAAACTAGAGATGTGGAAGAAAAAAAGTTCTATTAATAAGGTTTATCATTACAATATAAAAATTATTAAATCATGATATCATACCTCTAATCATCATATGATCGTAGTGGTTGGAGGCCTCTACTGCCTATAGTGGACCTTGTCCTTGACCACTAGCTCTCTAATCCAGGCAGGGACAACATGTGGGTCATTGTGATGATAGCGAAAACTAGTTTCCACGTGATTAGTCTATACCATCTACCATGACACATGAAACTCCTTAAAATCTATATTTCTATGTCAATGTGTCAACATTAGGGGTTTATCCACTGTCTCCCAATCAGTAGTCTAGTGGATCAAACAACCCCATTCGATATGTCCTCGACCATCAGTAGAGAAATATCACCTCACTCTATAGTGACTAGAACTATCCAGAGGTACCTAATATGCATGCCATATATCCATTAATGATATCACACATTAATATACCTATGAATCTTATTTTCTATTATCTATGAGGTATTTGGTCTTACATACCTACTACTAACACAAAATATCTAATGTCGCTCTACTAGAAATCTTCTCAAAACTAAAGAATACTCACAACAAAAGAATATGTGTTAATCAAATTTTATATCACAAAGGCCCTAATACCTCCTATTAACTTCTATTTTAAGGTGAGTATACAGAATAAGGAATCACTAACCATATCCAATGAGGGTCTCAAGATAATGGTAATCCTCTTTGTATACTCATTACCAATCATTCGACCCTCCTAAAACTATTATACCTCATCTATGAAAACCTCTCAAAATGATTCTAGATATAAATAATTCATAAATAGTTGTTAAAATTATGACTGATATGAATTCATCACATCATGAATCTATGCTAAATGACTATACCATTTCCCATAAGATCCTTTAATAAAACTCACAACTATAATGACCACTTGATATATGTTTTATTTTTTATGGAAAATTTAGTGGCAACCTCTAAGAAGTCATCAAATAACTAAAGATCAATATATCGTGGAAACCTGTGACATATCTACCTCTGAAACTCATAATGTTCAATAATTATGTGCATATCATTGGTCAATACTTCTAGTGCAACATTCTTCTCAATAGGTGGTGTAAAAACTGTAAGACCCCATTGAGGTACAACATCCTATGCAGATACAAGCATTATAACCTCACCCAGTCGTAGATCATCCTCATAATACCATTTTATAAAATATGATTTCACTATGTGTGGAGGAATACTTTCATAAAATCAAGATGTACCATATTCAATGTTTTTATTTAGGGAGCTGAAATAAGAAGGAGATGCATGACACATCTTAATTTTTTATGATTCATATACCAATGATTCCATTCAATCACTGACTACAAAGATTATATCAATATGAAGTTTATCTGTGTCCAAATGGCTAAGTATATTGGTTTTGGAAACAATAATGGATACCCTGGACAGATTAAAAAACTGAAAACCCTTTAAAACTAATTCAATAAATCCCAAACAATACACACTTACACAAAAAATCAAACTCCTATCAAATGATGAAACTCCTCCCATGTCACTCTATCATGGAAGAAAACACTAGGGACCACTCTGATGTATGTATATTAACTATGATAACCCTAATGCTACATCTAAAAGGCCATGGCATGGCAACCATTAACATGTTAACATATCTCAAACAAGGGATTCATTAACCAAAGTATCTATGTGAAAACACACATATCCAAGCCCATATAATTATGACAATAATGTAAAAAATAATACTCTTTCATGAATATATTAATATCCCTATTTAGTGTACCAAATTAATAATGGAAAGAATAAGGTCCAAATACAAGATGACCAAAACTATAAATGAAGTCATTCCAAATTTGAAGGAGTTGGTTGATATTAAATTCAACACTTGTATGATCCTCAGTTAGTTTATCCCAAAATCTATGCTCATACTTCTCCCTATATTCAAAACACTCTATAAAAATTCCCATAATCTATAAATTACATGACATGATTAGGATGATATTATACAATTGTGAGTATAAAAATACCTTGTAAGACACCCCAAAATCATTAATCATGAACCATCAATAATACTCAACTACTTATTACCCATGTTTGTCAATCATGATATTAGACATAACAATAGTTAAAACCAAAAATATACACCTATAAAACTCAATGTCTCATGATATCTCAACCATAATATCATCCATATGATTCTTCCAATGGATTCATTGTAATTATCATCTCAATGAACTCACTCCATGAACCATGCTATTAATGAATATTATCATTGGATTGGACATGATCATTGGGATCTCCCAAGACGTATTCATTATATCTCTTATATATCAATTAATGGATAGAGCTTCACACCCACAACCATAGGTGTATTTTAAAAACCCCAATATACCATGATAAATTATAGGGGATTGACACTATGTGCATGGTGATAATGTTGATACAATGAACCCTATATACGATGGGGAATAATTGATAGAGGATCCCAACCTCATCACACATGTGGTACTAAAAAAAATTTCCATGCTGAACCCTATTGATGGGATCATAATCCTATGATCAACATTTAATATTTTAGTATACCATTATAGGCATAGAAAAAGGAATAATACTCAACTTAACCTAGTATATTCAGATGAAACAAAGGGATATAAACTACCTTATATGGAACATAATAAATTTATAGAGGGTAAAATCTATGTTCTTGTAAACGTAGATATTCTTTTTTCTATGCTTATGTTTATATTACTATGGAATTGTGTGCTGGTCATGCCTATGTACATTGGATTTTTCGTGTAACTACCAATTCCTAAGTACATGGTTTTTCCAATGTACTATGAATGTGCATGTGTTGTTGGACCTTTTTATGCCCATTTACACATGTGGTACATATTGATCCATGGATACTATCTCACACGACATGTGATAATTGTCACGTGGAATGGGATATTTTTCACAATTAGTAAATCATAAAACTAAATAAGGGAAACTAGATAAAAATATTTCTTGGCAAAATACACAATTTAGTTATAAATCTTGTAGAATGTTCAAGAAATAATCCCACTTTTTCTCACACTACTACTACCATGATTCCAACCACATAATATACTAACAACCATATATCTCAATCATAAAGATCCATTTAATCATTACCGAAAATATTTCAGTATTAAATATGATAAAAAGACAACTATATATACAATATTCCATTATCACACACCCCAAAAAGAACTATGGAATCTACAATAATATCGTATCTAAACTAACTTAATAATACAATGCTACCATGTTTTCTATCCTAAATCTAAAACTATAGAATTGAAAAGTTCTCTCGAAAAAATATTTTTCAATGATCTCTTACCAGGTAATCATATAACCATTGGCCCAAGAAATATCAATAACGAACATTAGAAGGGCATGGAAAAATAGAAAAACAAAACTAGAGGAATGATCCTAAACTATATTTCACATTGTCTTGATTCATTGATGTGTGAATGAAGAATGAATAGATTTCAATTAAAATAAATTCATCATAACTATGAAAAATTAAACTCCAACCGACATAAAAGGATAGACCAATGAATAAATATTTTATAATAATTGATTTGAATATGGTTTAGGATAACGAAAACCATTATAAATCCACATAAAATGAAAAACTATCATTGAATATGACCAATTAATGATGAATAAAAAATATGTGTTTTAATCACTTGTGAGGGCCTCAAGATTCATTATATTTGAAAATTCTTATGATATACTAATCATCGATCAAAAATATCAACATCCACCAATGCACCTCCATGTTCCCCAATACATTCTTAGGATTATGTAGACATCCTTGAGACATTTCAATATCCATATTTTTGTGAAGGATAATTATTTATTATAGAATAAATAAATAAATGAATCCTACAAAAAATAAAATTAATGTAGAATGCTGATATAAATAATGTTTATGTCAATCCTAGAGAAAGTCCCAGATTTTAGACTCAATTATGGTTTTCTATTTCATATCTGAGTGATTATTAGATAGATATTCCACTATTTTATAAAGACAATGAATTTTTTATAATATTGTATTTTATATTTATAAAATATCAATACAGATCCTCTCTAGGCCTCATAATATCACTCCATCCAAGTTCATAGAGAAAAAAATATTCCTTCATGTAATCCAAATCATTATATGAAAATGTTTCAATTTTTTCTTTAATGGGATAGTGACCCAAAATATTCAATGGATGTAAGGGTTTCTGTCTCTACTACCCTTCACGTGGAAATGCTTTGATACTATTAACCAATTTTCATTTGTATGGTTTTACTGCTTCCCCCTCTCATTTTAATGTCTAAAATTATTACTAAACTTTGAAATATCATGTTAAATCAATCCTTTCTTTTCCATGTCCTTTGGTTGATATCTTCCCTAAAATATAAGTGGTTTTAAAATAATTATTCCTTTTAGAGTTATTACATTTTCCCGTCATTATCATATTTTATTTCATATGGAAAAATACATTTCAATTGTCTATTTCACTTTTGAAAGATATAATTTATTTTTATGAGTACACATCCTTCATAAAAATGAATATATGTTAATACGAATTCACATCTCCTTAAATGGTGGTTTCTCCTTGTTTATAATTTACATTTTCACCAATTAACTACTATTAAATAAGTGACCTAATTATGTTTTATCTGTAGTGACCATAATTTTAACCATATACCCTTTTAAAAAAATTATTTTATTTTACTTTTTATGAATTTTTATTTCATGAGTGGTGTCATAAAATATAACACCATAACATCCAATACAACCCTCATCAATTTTAGGTAATTTATTGTCAAATTTTTTTTTCATTATTCCCTATAATATTTTTAATAATATCATTTTTTTAGTTTTTATTTTTACAAAATATAAATAATTTTTTTAATATACGATTAATTTAGGGAGATAATATATGTTTTATGTTAACTTATAAATTGCAAATTTTATGTAAAAACTAATCATGGAAGATTTGAGACATCTTATTTCATGGATAGTGTCAACTCTATATTCTATTTTTCATAGCGACTTTATTTTGAAAACAATCATAATATTATATTAAACTATCATATCCTAGCTATAGTATAAGGGGAATTAGTATGCTACTTACTTCCATAAATGGTTATATGCTCATTTTGATAATCAAGAAAAATACATATTTATTTTTGGATTACTTCTCCATGACCATTATCATGAATTTTATATTGTAAAACACAATGTTCAGGTTCCCAGTCTCATTATTTGAATAAAAACATATAAATTTTTTTACACATTATTCTATTGGAAATCCTTTTGTATTATCCTTAAGTAATTATTTTAGATAATATTAGCATCCCAAAACTTTATCATGTGTTTTTCATGATCATTATATATGCATAGTTTCTTTTTCACATGTGGATTATATATGAATATATATATATATATCATTCTATAATGGAAGTTCCTGGAAATAAATGTACTTCCAATGAATTTGGTAATGTTCTCCTCACATTAAATCCCTGTTTTTCATCAGTTATCAACATAACTACCTTATATTAGATGGCAGCTGGGCATGCAATTATACATCCATCCAATGCACTGGGAAAATATTATTTTCTCATGAGTTGTTATGTTTTTGATTAATGACTAAACATAATAGAATATGTGACTTTTTCCATTATGATTTTGTAAATGGAGAGTGATCCCAATACCCCGAAGAGACATGAACATTTATTATTGTCTTCGTTGTGAGCCTTTACTTTTGAAAAAATATTTGATGCTGATCCAACATATTTTATTGATTTCATGAACTTTTCATATCATTTAAGTTTTCAATAAATCTATTATTATCACACACAATTATTTCAAAGGTATATGTTCATTTTTCTAATATTACATGCCTTACCTTCATGATTTATGGATTAGTCCTATTGTATCATTATATATATTATAAAAAATTTCTCTTCTTCTTGTGTTTTCTCATTTTATTGAAATTTACCCAGTGAGTATATTTTTTAAAAAAATTCCCCTATTATGTAATTGATCTCACCTATTTCTTTTATTTTAATTCTTGGTGTCATGAAGATAATAATAATTTCTATGAAATTATATAAGGGTTTCCAGAAGAGTTAAAATATATATAAAGGATCACAAGCCTTAAAATATGTTTCCTATTAATTGGTCCTCAATGAAACAAAACCAAATTGAATCTATAACCATTGGGTTATATTTGTGGGATATAGTCTTTTTCATTTTTTAATGATGTAAAATAGGTCTAATTTTTTCTTCGTTTTCTCAAGATAATATTAAAGAAGGTTTTAGATCAATTTCATGATTTGTCAAGTTATATTAGGGATTTGGAATGGAAACATTTAGAGAACCATGAAAATATTTTTTCAACGAATAACACATTGTATTTAATAACACAATGAAATTTAGGCATGATTTTGATTTTTTAGTTTTCATTGCAATAATATATTTTCCTTGGTATTTTATTTGTATGTAGTCTCTCGAATATATGTATCAACTTTTAGTAACCCTAAAATGGGAATATTAGGTAATAACTAAATTTTCGCATGGATCATGAAAAAATATTCCAAACTACACGCATGTCATAACACTCTAGGGGATATTCTTTAGTCAATCAAACTCTATTAATACGTAATTATAAATGATTTAATATATCAATAAATTAGATCAAGTAATATTAGAGAACCTGAAATAATGAATCCAAGATCATACCAAGATATATTTATCTTGAACATAATGATAAGGAATGAATTTGAATGAGTAATAAAATTTTATTTTTAATTTGTCATCATTTTTTTAAAATAATCATCTTATAGTGTTCATCACTCATGTTAACTCTTTTTCATCTTAGAAGTTGATTAATTATAAAGGAACCAATTTAGCAATGGATTCCATAGATAATGGGGAGATTTTCTCAATGGGAAGCCTAACTGTGTCAAATATTGAGAGATATATATTATTATCAAGAAACAATATTTGTAAAATATTATTATTAATTACATGGACAATGTTGAGATTACATACAATCAAAAACGGGGAGGATGGAGTATTTTTGACGTTCATGGTATTAAGTTGATGAAGAAACAATGATACAATTTCCCTCTTGTAAAACATGTTGGAAGTGGAACCAGTGGGATATGAAAGGAATTAAAGGACAGTTTTAATTTTGTAAATCAGTGAATTAAACAACAAAATATAGAGTAAATATGAAAATTTTAGTTTACATAGTGGAAAAAATCCTTTATAATGAATGAAATGAAATTTGATGTTATAAAAGTGGGAAATAAAGGATTTATTCAAATTTTGGAACAAATAAAATTGATTAATACATAATTCAATTAAAAATATAACACCCCAATGTTTGATGAAATATTAATCTTTATAAAATATTATATCTTTGATATATTTTGTTACATGCAACAATGTGTTTAGAAAAACCCCAAAACATTATTAAAATACTATATTTTTGTAATCACAGAACCACTGGAATGTCATATATGAATTGTAATAACTAAATTATGAAAAATATAAATTCCACATATTTATGATATTAAATGATTAGATATTAATGATTTATAATTAAAAATATAACATTATTTAAATATAAAAGTGATTTTTTTGAATGAATGTTATCGGAACAATGTATTTTATATCAATATTTAAATTAATCCATATATAAGAATTTTTTAAAAGGAATGCATATATTATTAACTGAATGAATATTTTGGAAATATCATCAACTATTTCACTAAGTAAATAATAAGAATAAATCCAGTTTTATTCATAAAATTATATTTTTTGAAGTAGATTTTGATGAATTTTTTACACTTACATTAAAATTAATTTCATTCCGTATGGTTATTAATTATATAAAATAAATCAAATACTTTAATTTGGAAGGGTTTTTTAAAATATTCTCTAATATTTTTTCAATATAAATTGTAACCCTAGTAAAATATATCATCTTATTAAAGGGTAAATCAACATAATCGTGACAAAAAATAAGAGATAAGGCAATTTGTTTTCAAAATAACTAATATTTGATAAATTAAATTAGAAAAATAATACCTTAGGTTTTAAATTTAATTTCAAAAATAGGAACTTTTCCAAGAAAAAACTTATAAATTATTTTAATCAAAAAATGTTACAATGTGTCACTATCTTTCATTTCAATATATACTATGTTTCTATATAGGGAAACAATTATTTTAAGAATGAATATAATTATTTACTCTAATATTAGTAAAATTATATTTATGATATACATTTATTTTTAATTTTTACTAATTATATAATGACATTAATATCTTATCCAACACCAATGTCGTAATTCTTTATTTAATAAAAAAATATATAATAAACGATTTTAAAAATATTATAATTTATATAATATTGATGAATTAGGTTTCATATGAATTTTATAGATCTCTATGACATATTAATGAGGTTTTAAATATCTGTATTAACATTTCCCGTTTTTTATGATGTATTTAATATTAAATTAAAATAATAGAGTTATAATTGACTATAACTATTTTTTATCAAATTAATATATTTTAGATAAAATGGAATAAATTATTTTTTGAAATATGATATTTTGGGTATAATATTGCAAAAATGTGATACATTTTACATTTTTTGTCCAATTTTACCCAAATAATATTAAATTTACAACCCTCTAATATTGATTTTTTTCATAGTTAAAATTTGGATTGTTTAACTAAGGGTTAAATAAAATGAAAAGGTTTAAAATTACATTAAAAATGTATATATTCTACTATTTATTAATTTTACAACCCTATGTTTTATTATATTTTCATCCATGGGTATTATGATGCCTACGGAATGATAATTAATTTATTATAATTTAATATTTTGAGAAATTCAAAATGTACCCCTCACCGCAATTTTTAAAGTGCATATCTTTCCTCACATCATCAAAAACCATTTATCATTATAGATCAAAGAACCCATACCTATTTATCTTGTGAAAATACATTGAAATGTTTTATAGAATTTTGTTTCCTTAAAAGGAAAACATTATTTTCAATAATGAAGAATCAAAATAAGTTATCCTGGATAGGAGGTAACCATCTTACAAAAATTCTTCAAATATATTTCTTATTCTACCTCTTCTTAATAATTGATATTTATAAAAAAAATGGTTCATTATTTATCATAATTATAAAGAAAAATATTATGAATGCTTTGAAAACATAGTAATCCAAATGCTTACCCATCAAATTGGATGTGAATGTATCACTCATGTTTACGTATGGCATACCGTCTCTACATAGAGAAAAAATTATGTTGTGATGATCATTTTTTATAGATGTGTATTAGTATGGGGTTCAATTTAAAATATTATACTTAAGAAACAATTATACATATATAATTATAAAATAATATCTACATTCTTAACTTCAAAATCATTCGGAAATGATAAAGTCATATGTATATACGTGTGGACTGCCACCACCATGAAGTTATGCGATTCATATTTAGATTATTTTTTAATTATATGGTAATTTGGAATATATATATGTATCATATATATTAAATAATAATGACACTATAATTTTTAATTAATATTTACCCTTCTTACATTCCATCTAATGAAAAATTAAAACAATGTTCTTGCATATGTACGACCTACCATCTCTATTAATGATGTAAACCATTTTTCATCCTATAACATAAATATTTACTATAAATATTTATTTAATTAACATATATGACATTAAAATCATGATTATTAATCCATGCATGATGAAACCCATATATATTTAAAATTATTGAAACAAATTAACATAAAAACCTAGGAGAAATGAAACATTTAACGCTTGGAAATGATTTTTTTAATAAGGAATTATTGAAAAAATGGGGTGGTAGATTGACATAAATGGACCATTTATGATATTATAACTATGAAAGTAAAACTGTTATAAAATTATAATATATTTAAATTTATAGGATGATAATTTCAAGTGATTTCTAAGAAACCAATAGTTGAGTTAAGGGATTTTTATTCAATTTGTTTTCAATTAGACACAAGCCATATTCACCACTCATTTTCTTTATATGATATATATACTACCCTTGAATTGTTTTTATGAGACATGTCATTAATTTTTTATGTATTTAAATATCAATTTTTTCTTCCAGGGGGCTTTAATTCAAAATTTACCAAAGCGATATGGGTTTATTTCTCAATCCAATTAAAATTACAGATTATTTATATTTAAGTTTATATTGGAGAATATTTTTATACCATATATGTATTTCTTCCAATAGTTTTAAATGGTATTTTATATTCTCCAAGGACTTTTTAATGTTATTTTTACCCATGTTTGTCTTTATAAAAAAAATATTGAATGGAATCATCTTATATCTTTCTAAATGAGTTAATTTGTGTCTTTTCTAAAAAAATATAGAAGAAATGTTTTTTTAACATATATGACATGAAATAAATTTCCTACAATCATAACTAATTATTTATTTTAAGATTATTTTACAAGTTTACATGGATATTTTCAATGAAAATTTATCCATTATACGTGTGCATATTTATAAAAAGGAAAATATCTGATTTCAAACAGGATGGTTATTTACCTTAAGATTTATTCTAGGTGATCATTCAATATCTTGTTCTACATAAAATGACATCATTTGATGTTAGTTAATATTTTATGGATATACGATCCAATGATAACATTATTATTCTTTCACTTCGAATTTTGGTTTATTATGACATGATGTTTATGAAATCATTTTCTTTTCTATGGGTTATGCAATGATGAAATAATTTTGAAACACATTTCATTCCATGTGTTCTAATATTATTTATTTTTTATGATCTTATAGCACACATATATATGATTTTATTTTGTTTTGGATTGTAACTATATCTACCACTAATAATTTTTGTAATTATTAATGTTATTGGATTTTGAATGGAACACAAAAGGTTATCCCAAGACCAAATGAGGGTACCCATTGGGTTATCCTAATCCTAAAGAAAATAAAAAGGTTATATGTCCAACCATAACATGTTATGAATATCTTGGTGGGAATATTTGACAAGAGGATATATATTCTTATGTGTACCCCACAATAAATGTTTTGTTATAATATTTTGACCTCATGGATCATGTTATTTTATTTCATTATTATTCATATATTAAGAACTTCCATCATTTTTATCATGAATTATGTTTATGATCTATGACATAAAGGGTATGGTTATGAAATTTTTAGATCATACCATTAATATTATATTATTCTTACGTGATTATTGATATCTATTTAGCATTACTAATTAGTTGCGATTAAATTTTTTTAATGTTTCCATCCAAAGGTTTTGATGAATGGTGTTATGTATTATATGTCTATAAATGGTTATACATATGAAGAACACAGTTGGAGAAGATATATAACACCATGTAACTAGTGGTTTATGTGTCAAATTATCCAAATTCACTAGACCTAAATGATTTTTTCCTTGATCAGTATGTTATATGATGAATATTCTTTCGTTAAGATGAAATATCTATATTTGAAAAGAATTAGTCACGATAGATGGTATCAAAGTAATCCTTAGTTAAAATTTGTAAACAATTATAAATAATATTTAGTAAATAACCTAGGTATTATGATAATTATAGGGTAAATTCTAATGTTTTTGAAATGATAATGAATGCACTAGGCTACACATGGGTTTTCATAGAGAATGGTATCACTATTCAGTTATTTTATAAATACTGATTCATGATAATATGATTTTCCACTAATACAATTGTTTCTCAAACTTTGTTTTGTATTTTTAAAAAATTGATTAAACATGAATGAAAAATAATAATAACGAATGATGTCAAAAATTAAATTATTGTACTCATAATAAAAAATATTTTAGGGAAGTTATGATGAAAAATAATTTTTCTATGCTCATGAAATATTCTCAATCATAGAATCATGATGAAATTAAAAATGATAAAAATAGTGAATAAATATTTGTGGAGTTCTTTAGGAAAAACAACCCAACAACTAATTGTGGGTATGATAATCCACTAGATTTTTAGAAATGGTTAATTACCATTGATATGATGTTTTATTTCCTTCATTTTTTGGAACATGAGAATTTTATTTAAGAATTTTATCATTTTGATGGTGAAAAGGAGGATTGTTTGACTCTTATTACGAACAAGGGGGAGCAAGAAGAAATTGAAATTATATAGTGGAATGAATTTAAGAAAATATTTTGAAATAATAATTTTCATTTTTTTCATTATAAGAATATGGATAATTAGTTTAGTTATATCAAATAGAAGAATCATTAATACAGTAGGGCCTATGACGAAAATGTTACATGGCTTGCATGGGAAGCTTTAGGTATAATCATCTAATCTAGAATTATAATAGAACAATTCATCGTTATCTTAAAAACACATGTCTAAGGGGTGGTATCCATAATTTAATTCAATAGATATGAAGAAATCTTGTGATGTACCATCAAGGTGGAAATGGATATTAGAGTTATCCATTAATATCATGGTTTTGATAATAAATGATATGTTGAAATTAATCGAAATTTTAAGAACCATGTAGGGTATAATAGGATACTTATGTATGATCAATTTCTAGAAAGATATATTAGGTATACTGTCTTAATGGAACATCAAAAGGTATTAGGTATGAATATTATATACATTAACATATTTCAATCTAATTTTATGAGAATAATTTATTGAATTTTGATAATAAATAAACATCTTCATAGAATGGACCACCCACAATCCAGTGTTTACAATTCAAAGAATATGGTCATCATGATTATCAGTTCAAAAATTTGAATGTTACTGAGGATGATAATTGTTACTACCCTCTTAATCTAATTGGAAACATAACATATCATGCAATAAATATTTCAAATGAATGGTGTTATAATTATATGGTGAAATATATTCATATAATACTCTCTAGAAAAACTATTGCCTTGTTTTATTCTTGATCATACCTTGATTTTATTGCTAATTAATTTTCTAAGGGCATCACATTATCACCTCAGTGATTAGATAATGAATTATTATTAAAAACCCTCACTACCACAAAACTGGGAAAGGCATGCGCCTGCCTTTATTAGTGCTAACAGTAATGCGCTGATAAAGGGTCGGGATTTTATCAGCGCTAACAAATGCGCTGATAAAGGTTTGCCCCTTTATCAGCTCTTTTTTTAGCACTGAAAAAGGGATTATTTATCTGCGCTAAAAAGTGATGATAATGGTTGTATTTATCAACACATTTCATTTTAGCGCTGATAAATACACCCTTTATCAGCGCTTTTTACTAGCGCTGATAAAGGCTCACGCGGATTTGTTAAAAACCCGCGGGTCCTCTTCCTCTTCCCTGCACCCGGTCAAGCTCTTGCAGAATCCCTCCTCTGCACTGCTGTCGCCGCCTCCTCCTCCTCTGCCACGGCCGCCACCGCCTCCTTCTCCTCCTCCTTCCCCTCCTCCTCCGGCCGCCGCCTCCTCCTCCTTCGGCCGCCGCCTCCTCCTCCTCCTCCGCCGCGGCCTCGTCCTCCTCCTCCTCCACTGGCATTTCCTCCTCCTCCTCCTAGTCTGCGGCCTCATCCTCCTCCTCCTCCACCGGTGCCTCCTCCTCCTCTGCCTACTCTGCTGCCGCCTCCTCCACCGCGGCCTCCTCCTCCTCCTCCTCCTCCTCCTCCACTGCCTCTGCTTCCTCAGCTGCCTCCGCCCTGCCTCCGCCCTGCCTCCGCGCTGCCTCCGATGCCTCCTCTTTTGACACCTCCTTCTCCTCCACCACCGGGTCCTCCTCTTTAAGGTGATTCAAATTGAATTTTCATG
Organism: Viscum album; assembly: GCA_963277665.1. Lineage (NCBI taxonomy): Eukaryota > Viridiplantae > Streptophyta > Magnoliopsida > Santalales > Viscaceae > Viscum > Viscum album. Next base: position 1,573,837,874 of record OY728126.1, read on the forward strand.
AATTAATTATGTTTGGAATGGGTAAGAGTTTGGCCAACTATTCTTCGTGTTGAATCTTCAATTTCCATGGGTGGTTTGGGATTGTGGTTATGTTTTGATCTTGACTATGGGTTGTTTTTGTGATCTCCCACTACTTCATTAGATTTATTTATTTATTCTTATGTTTTGGTGTTTTCATTTGGTTCATGTATCTCTTTATCTCCCCATGAACGAATATCTTATGACTATTAATTTTGAGATGGGTTTGAGGAAATATATCAGATTTATTCTTATTTTTTAAGTCTACCAACCTATTTTTAGGTGTTTTCCAAGGTATTGATGTGAGAGGCATATTTTAATTGAAATATTGGTCTCAATGGTATTCCATTAATGGGTGGTGTAGGCTCTACTTTTTTAAGGGATCTTAGTTAAAATAAGAGGCTTCAAATGGTGGGGGATCACATCCTAAAAGAAAGGGTGATTCTTAATAGGGAAATAATACATAGACGAGTATAATACAGAAAAAATCAATGTAGTAGAGGTCATTCATGAGGACTCATAATCTTGGCCAACCACAATTCGAGGTGAATTTTTTTTAATTCTTCTATAGTATTGGTTTCATTTCAAAATGGTGAATCCTAGTAATTAATTTCACATATTTTTTTACTACTTGGTTATGACGGCAGAGTTTATGAACTATTTCATGTATTGCCTAACCCTTTTGGGTAGGAAAAATGGTCATGGTTTCATGTTCATTGAGAGTTGTGTTGTGGTACTTGGCATGGAGGACATTTCGGAATTCCATGTTTTGGACCTAGTCTTTTCCGACCTCATTATTGTCTTGGATTTTTTATTGGATTTAGTGCACTAGATGACTATTATCACCATTGGGTTCAGTTACTTACTTTTAACAGGAGATTCCATGTCTTTTATGGAGATTTTGATCTATTACCATGGAGGGTATGACAAGTTGCTTCTATGTTATGGTTCATATCATGTCATTTTTCCATGGTTTTCCTTGGGGTTGTTGAGAAGTGTTCTTCATGTGAAATTCTAGTGGTCATGGAAAAGTACACAAAATAGTTTCTATAGGACTTCATGGGATATCCTCTCCAATGAGTGTTTGGGTTTTCTATCTATTTGCTTCACAAGAAGATCCCATTTTCCATTCCATCACATCATAAGGCTCTGGCCGATTTAGAGGAGCTAAAAGATCAGCTAGAAGATCTTTAGGGAAATGGTTCTATCTATATGATCATGTCACTATGAGATTTTCCAATTCTATTTTCAATGAATTCATATCCTATCCTATTAATTTTAACAGTCTACCATAGTCATAGCCAGGTGACAGTAATGAATAATTACATATTCCCTATAATTGATGATTTGTTTGACCATATTATAAGGTTGTATTGGTTTTTGAAAATTTTCTAGAGATCAGGGTACCAACAGTTGAGGGTTTGGGAAGAGGATGCTCAAAAGATAGATTTTTAAAGTCAATATGGAAATTTAAAGTATTTATGAATTCCATTTGGGATCACCGATTCTCTATCTATTTCATGGAACTGATGAACTAGATCTTTAATATCTTTCTAGACACCTCCATTTTCGTTTTTTAGAATACTTATTGATGTTTTACAATATATAGAAGGAGTACTCCAAAAATCGGGAGGTTGTTTTGGGTGTTTTTAGAGAGATTTTTCTTTATTACAATATTATAAATTCCCCATATTTTGTTTAAGAAGTATTGTTTCATTGTCACATTATTTCCTTGTAAGGAGTTCTAGGTTATCCAGAAAAGGTTCGAGAAGTCATTTCTCCTCTAACCTATATACTCATCCTATGGATTTCAAATAGTATGAATATAAATAAAGAATGTATGAAGGCCAATAGGTTGACAAAAGAGTATGAAGAAGGGGTGAAAGAATTTATCATGTTTGCAAAAGAAAATGCATGTGACTCTTCTTAAATCCTTTGTCCGTGTTTACGCTGTTGTTATTCAAAAAAAAATTAGTCAAGATGAGTTGGAAGTACACTTGATCTGTCACGGAATAGATCAATGTTATACATGTTGGAATAAACACGGGGAAACAAATAATGTAAGTAGTGACTGGGGTGAAACTGCATTTTATGGATCATCCGATATGATTACAAACATGAACAATGAAGATGACCGTATGGAGGATTTGATTACAAATGTGAATGATGATGAAGATCGTATTGAGAAAATGACAAGGACCTTTGAAGATGAACTTCATGATTGCCCAAAATTGTTTGAGAAGATAAAAATTTGTGAAAAGACGCCATTGTATGCTGGTTGCACTAAATATACAGCATTGTCAGCCGTACTGAAGCTGTATAATTTGAATGCAGATAACGGGTAGAGTGACAACAGTTTTACGAAACTACTTTCCCTCTTGAATGACATGCTCCTAGAATACAATGAGCTCATGAGCCGAACATACGATTCCAAACGAATGCTACGCTCTATGGGTCTGATCTCTGAAAGAATACACGCCTGCCTGAATGACTGTATACTGTTTTGCAAGAACCCCAAATCACTTAATGAATGCCCAAAGTGTGGTGATTCTCGATACAAGAAATATGAATCTAGTAATACTAAATTTGTATGGTACATTCCAATCATTCCAAGGTTTAGACGCCTATATGGAAGTGAGGAGACTGCAGAACAATTAACTTGGCATGCAGATAAAAGAATTAAATATGGGACACTACATCACCCGGCAGACTCTCCTCAGTGGAAGAGAATCGATCATGAGTATCCTGAATTTGGAAACGAGTTGAGAAAACTTCGTCTTGCATTATCTACAGATGGAGTGAATCCTTTTTGTTTTCAAAGCAATAGTCACAGTACATGGCCGGTTATGTTGATAAATTATAACTTACCACCGTGGTTATGCATGAAACAAAAATACATCATGCTATCTATGAATATATCAGGACCAAAACAACCGGGTAATGATGTTGATGTTTATTTAGATCCATTGATCGAAGATTTGAAATTATTGTGGGATTCAGGTGTTACATTGTATGATTCTTACAAAAAGGAAGATTTCACTTTGAGAGTCCTGTTATATGGGACGATAAATGACTTCCCTGCTTATGGAAATTTTTTAGGATATAGCATTAAAGGAACTCAAGGCTGTCCCGTTTGCGAAGAAGGTACACAATCAATTAGGTTGAAACATTCATCAAAAACTGTGTTTCTTGGACATCGCAGATTTCTACTACGAAGACGTAAGTACTGTTCTGGGAAGACATCATTCGATGGAAGTTCAGAAGAATGTACAACACCGTCTCCACTAATAGGCGTTCAATTGTTTGAGAAAGTTAAAAATGTGGACACTACTTTTAGTAAACCGGATTCGAAAAACCTTACGAAACTCGGTTGGAAAAAGAGATCAATGTTTTTTGAATTACAATACTGGAATTTTCTGTATGTAAGACATTTTATTGATGTTATGCATGTAGAAAAAAATGTATTTGACAGTGTTATCGGCACGTTGCTAAATACATCTGGCAAAACAAAAGATGGAGTTAAGGCTAGGTTGGACATGTTTGAGATGGGAATACGAGATGATTTGGCACCAGTGAAGGGTGAAAAACGAACATTTCTTCCTCCTACTGCTTACACTCTTTCCAGGCAAAAGAGATATCAGTTTTTCAACTTCTTGAATGATGTAAAGGTTCCAGAGGGGTATTCATCAAATATCAATAACCTTGTGTCAATGAGAGACTTGAAGTTAAAAGGTCTGAAATCACATGACTGTCATTTTTTGATGAAAAATCTCATTCCAATTGCTTTATATTTCATTTTGGCCAAGAATGTCCGCCATACATTAACGAAACTGTGTTTCTTCTTCAAAGCTATATGCAGCATAGTTATAGACCCTGCGAAATTGCCATCTATGGAAAAAGAAATTGCTGTCATATTATGTGAATTAGAAATGTTCTTCCAGCCTTCATTTTTTGATATGATGGTTCATTTGATGGTCCACTTGGTGAGAGAGATTCGACTATGTGGTCTATACATTACAGATGGATGTACCCCATTGAACGGTATATGAATATTTTGAAAGGGTATGTCAAAAATTGAAGTCGGCCAGAGGGTTGTATTGCAGAGTGATATATTGTTGAGTAAGCCGTTGAATTCTGTACCGAATACTTGTCTGGTGTGGAGAGCGTTGGCTTACCGAAATCTCGTCACACTGGGCGGCTTGAGGGTGAAGGAATTTCTGGAAGAAAGGCTGTCACCATCAATATTACAGATCGGGAGCAGGACCACCTTTATGTTTTGCATAACAGTTTCGACGTAGACCCATATGTTGAAATCCACAATGAAATTCTTAGGCATTTGAAACCATCAAGGGATGAAAAATGGATATCAGATACACATAATCGACGGTTTATAGGATGGTTTCAAGATCATATTTTTATGAAGTCAGATGAAAATCCAAAGTCAATTTCGGAACGACTTCGATGGCTAGCCGGAGGACCAAGTGTGTATGCATTATCATACAATGCGTATTTAGTTAATAGTTATACATTTTATACTAATGAACATGATGAAGACAGTACCATGCAGAATAGTGGGGTTACACTTGTGGCTGAAGCGATGCATGTTTCCGGTGCTAAGGACCGAAATCCAATTTATGCGAATATGTCATACTTTGGAATCATCAAACAAATATGGGAGTTGGATTATACAGAATTTCAAGTTCCGATATTTCAATGAAAGTGGGTTGATAACAGGAGTGCTTTTAAAATAGATGATTTGGGATTCGTGAATGTTGATTTCCGTAAGGAAGTGAAGAAAGACGAACCATTTATAATGGCATCACAGGTAGTGCATGTATTTTATGTTATAGATCCCGCAAACCGAAACTGGTCAATTGTTCTGTTATCGACCAAAACAGCTGAAGGGTCAGATGAAAATTCAATGGAAGATGACCCTTTCATTGGGACATCGCAATCAATTCACAGTGGTCCCAATGTAGACAACGTTTTGTATGTCAGAGGAGACCACAATGAAGGGATATGGATAGTTGATAGAGGGGTCAAATCCCTTCATTCTTTAAAAAAAGGGAGTTCAATATTCAGGTTATTGATTTTTATGGTAATATAGATTGTGTTACATTATGTTATTATCTGTTTTCTATTGCTTTTATGTGATCTAAATTAAATTTTAAACCAGTTTTGTAGATAATGACCTCTTCACCTGCTGATGCACCCAATCCCGAGACACAACATGCCTCTCAACCTGTTCCACCTGGTCCAACTGCTGAGAGACAACAGGTCTCTCAACCTGTTGCAGCTGGTCCCACTGCTGACGTACAACAGGTATCTCAACCTGTTGCAGCTGGTGTTAGTGCCGATGCCAGCGCTTCGGAGAAACATAATGATGATGCAGAAACTGAGGAAATGTTAGGTGATGAAACCCCAACGAAACAAAAAAAACAGGTGCTCCGTAGTTTGACAGTTATAGAAAAAATCCTTAAGTCAAAAGAAAAATGCATCAAATATGAGGTGGGATGGAATAATCTAGGCCAGCATGTAAACCCCAAAAAATCCATGTTTAGTAGCTACATTGGAATCGTCACTCGACAACGCGTGCCAATTGACGTAGAGTCGTGGCACCATGTTGTCAGCGGTTTGAAAACATTAATGTGGGAAGAGATTACGGTAACATTACGATATCATCTATTTAATTTATTAAAATAAAATAAAATATTGAAATATTGACTAACCCTTCATCATCTCTTGTAGAGTTCATTTATAGTAGATGTTTCGCACAAAGAATATGTTTTCAGACTGGCAGGAAGGATTCATAGAGGCTTTCGCATCATTTTAACGAAACATCATCTGAAAGATGAAGAATGGAAAATCAAGCCGCACGCGCCTACCCTTTATGCACACTTGATATCCCAAGGAACGTGGGATGCGTTTTTCAACCGTCGTGCAGAACATAATTTTCAGGTACATTTTGTTTGGTTACATGTTGTGTAACGTTGCATGTATTCATCACATTGATTGATAGGTTTTTATTTATGAAACAGCAACTGAGTGCTGAAAATAAAGAATGGGAAGAAAAACCAGCGTACCCCTACCGTAAAGCAAGGTTGGGGTATGATTCAATTGAAAAAAATTGGTATGTATTTTAAAAGTACTCTAATAATTTTATGTGACATAAAACAACACGGTAACCATGTTTCTCTGTTTATATGCAGATTGATGAAGAAAAATCTCAAGTCACTTCCATTCCACGCCATGTGCTATGTAAGGAGGCTCGTGTTAATAATGAGGGGAAATTGATAGATGAAAACACACAAAAAGCGTGGGAAACATGTGTATGTAAGACATAATATAAACTTGTTTTCCTTTAAATCACTATTAAATAACGATGCTTACTTATTTTTTCATATTTTCTATTTTACATAGTCACAGGAATCAACATCACCCGCACCGGATGCATACATACTTTCAACGACCTTGAAACAGCCAGAACAGTATGGCTGCGTCAGAGGTGTGGGTTTTGGGGTGTCACCCCGGACATATTTTTAGAAAAAAAACCAGAGGATGAACAAAATAAAGAATTTCATGTAATGAGAGATAAATTATCTACCCTTGAAAAACTAATCCAAAATCAGGGAAAGATGCTAACGAGTTTGATGGAGGAGAGGCGAAGAGAACAAACAACTCAAGAACAACCCCCGCGAGAAGATCCACCCCTCACCAGCTTTGAGGCGAGCCATTCCCCTCAAAGACCTGACTTAACCGAGGTAATCAATGTTATAATATTCATTTTTGTGAGATGTGAATCACATAGACACTGATACCTTTCATGTAATGATATTCTGTAGGGTGAAAATGATTGTGATTTATATCTGTCAACTCCCACCCATCGCCTTGTAGCGAGGGCTATGGAGTTCAATATGCAGAATGACACACTACACTCCAGACCACTTCCAACCGGTCATGTCAAAGTGTCGATTAACGTATCTAATGAGCCGAGAGCCGAGCTACCCGTGCCAAATGATGACGAGGACATTCATACGGTGGAAAAAGCTATTGGAACATTCGTTGCATGGCCGTCTAATCTTGTAAAAAAACATGTCGACCAGGAGGTATTCATTTCCAGTTCATTTTTCAAGCAGAACCATTAAAATTAAATTAGAAAATGGCTGAAATAATGAATGTTATTACAGAAGGATAAAATGGAGAAGCTAAAACAAAATAGCGGCTCCCACATTGAATCAACCAATCGTTGAAAATGATCTACTGAGAGCGCGTTCACCCCACCCGTTCTATATCCACATTTAATATCATTGCAATCTCATGTGGACACGAAAATGAAAGACGACAAGAGTCATACAATTTATTGTAAAAAAGATATGTATGGAGAGAAAACAATATATTTCATTAGTGCAGACGTTGTTTCTGAGATCATCACATACGACTGGCTAGGTACCTCAGTTATAAATGTATACATGAGGTATGTTTTCATGATTTGATTTTACCAAAGCTGATATACTTTGATAATTATGGATAAATACATCTCATTTTTTTCACAAGTGTATATATGAAAAACAATTGAAGGGATTTTCCCATGAATACAAATTTGGACTCGTTATTCCTCACACCATTTCTACACAATGAACAGAAATAGATTCTAATTTTTAGGCTAAATTGATGTCAAATCTGCTCAGAACGTTTCAAAGAAGAATTACGACTGACAGGCTCTTTTTAATACCAACGATGCATGGGTAAAACTCTAAATTTTAATCATATCAATTATATTTTCATTTCTATCAGTACTTATTTCTTTTTTTGTTTTTGGGGAACATTGGATGATCATTGCAGTCAATTTGGATACTCCAAAGATTTATTTTCTAGATTCACTGCCTGGATATCGAACTAACCGACCACAGATGATGGAGATTTTCAATTTGTAATAAACTAGATCCAACATTTTAGAACTAAATATCTAGTTATATAATTTATTTATCTTTTAATGAGGATTTTGTTATGATAGGGCAGTGTATGAATGTCGTCTAAAGGCTGGAATGAATCCAGGGTGTAAGGACGACAATGCCCACAAGATCTACAACTGAAGAAGTGTATGGGTATATATAATTATATTTCACTATCCAAATACATATCAAAACAAATTACTTATTTTTCACGATGTTTCTACAGTGTCTGAAACAAACATATGACAAGGACTGTGGTTATTATGTTTGTAAATTTATGAAAGAGGTCGTATTTCATGAACAAACTAGCATCCCTGAAGAGGTATTTTTGAAAATAATTACTACTTTATTTAAAATAATTATTAATCCTTTGTGTATTGATATTTTTTTAGTACTACTATGACTGTCGCAAAAACTCATATTCAGAAGATGATATAAATGTCTTTAGAAACAAATGGGCATCGTACCTGATGGAATAATGTAAACAAATAGGACAATGAAGGTGAATTCCTAATACTTATGTTATCTTTATATGGTCATTGATATCTCCCTTTACGCTTATTGAGAATATATGATCTCCCTTTGTTATGTTTCATATCCTTAGATTAGTGAATTCCTACTACTTAGTTTGAAAATGGCATAAACTTTGGAAAACAACACCAATGACATAAGTCAAACCGAGCAGACGCATTCGGATTGTTTTGATACTTTAGGAAAACGATCCGAGAGTCATTTGTGACGTGTAAAAATTGACCGCACCTCAATCCGATGAACGGTGTGACCGGTATAGCTGTTAATGTCTGATATGAGTTTCAAATTGAGATAGACTTTGGAAAACAACACCAATGACATACGCCAAACCGAGCAAAAGCATTCAGATTGTTTTGATACTTTCGGACAATGTTCCACGAGTCATTTTTGACGTGTACGAATCAACCGCACCTCAATCCGACGTACGGTGTGACCGGTATGGCTAAAAGTGTATGATATCAGTTTCAAATAGAGAAAAACTTTGGAAAACAACACCAATGACATATGCCAAACCGAGCAAACACGTTCGGATTGTTTTGATACTTTAGGAAAACGATCCACGTGTCATTTGTGACGGGTAAAAATCGACCGCACCTCAATCCGACGCACGACGTGACCGATATGGCTAAAAGTGTCTGATATCAGTTTCAAATTGAGATAAACATTGGATAACAACACCAATGACATACGCCAAACCGAGAAAACGCGTTCGGATTGTTTTGATACTTCAGGACAACGATCCATGAGTCATTTGTGACGTGTATGAATCGACTGCACCTCAATCCGATGCATGGTGTGACCGGTATGGCTAAAAGTGTCTGATATCAGTTTCAAATTGAGATAAACTTTGGAAAACAACACCAATGACATAAGACAAACTGAGAAAACGTGTTCGGATTGTTTTGATACTTTAGGAAAACGATCCGTGAGTCATTTGTCACGTGTAAAAATTGACCGCACGTCAATCCGACGCACGACGTGACCGGTATGACTAAAAGTGTCTGATATCAGTTTAAAATTGAGATAGTCTCTGGAAAAAAACACCAATGACATACGCCAAACTGAGCAAACGCATTCGGATTGTTTTGATACATTAGGAAAACGATCCAAGAGTCATTTTTGACGTGTAAAAATTGACCTCACCTCAATCCGACGCACAATGTGACCGGTATGGCAAAAAGTGTCTGATATCAGTTTCAAATTGAGATAAACTTTGGAAAAAAACACCAATGACATACACCAAACCGAGAAAACGCGTTCCGATTGTTTTGATACTTTAGGAAAACAATCCACGAGTCATTTATGACGTGTACAAATCGACCGGACCTCAATCCGACGCACGATGTGACCAGTATGGATAAAAGTGTCTGATATCAGTTTCAAATTGAGATAAACTTTGGAAAACAACACCAATGACATACGCCAAACTGAGAAAAAGCGTTCGTATTGTTTTGATACTTTAGGACAACGATCTGCGAGTCATTTTTGACGTGTACGAATCGACCGCACCTCAATCAAACGCACTGTGTGACCGGTATGGCTAAAAGTGTCTGATATCAGTTTCAATTTGAGATAAACTTTGGAAAACAACACCAATGACATACGTCAAACCGAGAAAATGCGTTCGGATTGTTTTTATACTTTAGGAAAACGATCCACAAGTCATTTGTGACGTGTATGAATCGACCACACCTCAATCCAACACACGGTGTGACCGGTATGGATAAAAGTGTCTGATATCAGTTTCAAATTGAGATAAACATTGGAAAACAACACCGATGACATACGCCAAACCGATCAAACGCGTTCATATTGTTTTGATACTTTAGGAAAACTATCCACGAGTCATTTGTGATGTGTACGAATCGACCGCACGTCAATCCGATGCACGGTGTGATCGGTATGGCTAAAAGTGTCTGATATCAGTTTCAAATTGAGATAAACTTTGGAAAACAACACCAATGACATACGCCAAACCCAGAAAACGTGTTCGTATTGTTTTGATACTTTAGGACAACGATCCATGAGTCATTTATGAAGTGTACTAATCGACTGCACCTCAATCTGACACACGGGGCGACCGGTATGGCTAAAAGTGTCTGATATCAGTTTCAAATTGAGATAAACTTTGGAAAACATCACCAATGACATACTCCAAACCGAGCAAACACATTCGGATTGTTTTGATACTTTAGGACAACGATCCACGAGTCATTTGTGACGTGTACTAATCGACCGAACCTCAATCCGATGCACGACGTGACCGATATGACTAAAAGTGTCTGATATCAGTTTCAAATTGAGATTGACTTTGGAAAACAACACCAATGATATACACCAAACCGAGAAAACGCGTTCGGATTGTTTTGATACTTTAGGATAACGATCCACGAGTCATTTTTGACGTGTACGAATTGACCGCACCTCAATCTGACAGACGCACGATGTGATCGGTAAAAATTTTCATAATATAAAGAATCAGTATTTATTAAATGAGAAAAATCAATCAAAAACATATTGATTTTACATTATTCCCTTTCAATGTTATGAAAATGAAAACTTTTGAGTTTAAAATTTCATATTTTAGTTTCACATTTTCATATTAATTTATTCTATCATATTATTGTTTTAATTTTTTCATTATTGCATTACTAACATACTATTTGTTTTCTTATATAGGTGAATTTTTTTCCTTGAGTTCGGATGCTTTGTTTGGAAACAAATACCATCGAGAGCGGATTAAGGATATCAAAGGATGAAACATGAATGTTTATAACTGTTGTTGAATAATTTTAAATGTATCCATGTAAAACAATGTTTGAAATGTTTATAGCAATGTGTTTTATTGTATTCATGATGTTAAGTAAATGTATATACTGTTGTCGGTCAAATATTGGGTGCAGGTGCTATGGTGTGCAGGTGTGCATGTGCTACTTTGTGTAGGTATTCAGGTGTGCAGGTGTGCAGGTACTGTTTTTTTGGTGCAGGCGATGGGGCCTTTATCAATTCTTTTTTAGCGCTGATAAAGGACACCTTTAACAGTGCTTGAGGAGCGCTCATAAAGGAACCCTTTATCAGCGCTCCGTCAAGCGCCGATATAGGAGACCTTTATCAGCGCTAGATGAAGCGCTGATAAAGGGGTCCTTTATCAGCACTCCGAGAATAGCTGATATAGGGGACCTTTATCAGTGTTAAGAGAAGTGCTGATAAAGGCGGTCCTTTATCAGCGCTTTTGTTAGCACTGATAAAGGTCACCTATATCAGCGCTTCTCGGAGCGCTGATAAAGTGGACCCCCCTTTATCTACACCGGAATTAACAGCGCTTTTCTAGCGCTGTTAATGCCTGTTTTTAGTGCTGATAAAGGCCCAAGTTGTAGTAGTGCCTAATGATAAAATGATCAAATTTATGTATATAATTATTCTTTAGTTTATGATTGGTGGAATGTGTTTTGAATAAATCATATCATTCTACCTCTAAATGAATATTATGATCTTTTTGGAATGGATTGGATATCAATACATAAATCCCATATCATTTTTTGAGGATGAGAAGTTGCATTTTATACTCTAAAACAACCTATGACCGCTTATCAATGTGATGATAAAATGATCATCAAATGAAAAAAACCATTATATTGGTTATAATTCCTATTTAAATAGGGGAATACATCATATATGGTTATGAATAAAATAAATAATGAATTTATCCATATTTTTTGTGAATTTATAGATTATTTTCCAGATTATTTTCATGGTGTTCCACATAATCTGTAAGTTTATTTTTCAATAGAACTCAAAACTACTGATACACCTAATTACAAGACTCTATATAGAATGGCCCTGATTCTGTTTCATTAATTAAACAATTAAATATAGGAAATTCATGAGAAGGGATTCATTATTCAATATATGTCATCATAAGGTTAACCTTTTTATGTAAGAAGACATTTTGATTAATGAAACTCTACATTTATCATCACGAACTAAACAATACAGATAATAATATAAAGTTTCATCAAATTCTTATTGATGACTTGTTTGATCAACTACATGTAGCTTGATATTTTTCCATGATGTATCATTATTGTGGATATCATCAATTGAGGTTCAAGGAGGATGATATAGATAAGTAATAATTTCGTACATGCTATGGACACTATGAATTTATATTGATGCCTATTTGTCTTACTAGTTAGCATTAAAAATTGATTGTTTAAATTAATAAAGCATTTAGGGGTTACAATTATATATTTTTTATGTTTTCTTTATAGATGAAATTATTTTCTATTTAAAGAGAAAGGATGAAAATTATAATCATTTGTATTTGATCGGAATACTCCAATAATGTAAAATAATTCCGAAAAATCAACCAAGTATGAATTTTGGATTCATAATGTTTTATTCTAGGGTCATATATAGCTTATGTAAGAGTATATTAATGGGCCCTTAAATAATAGAAGTCATTGGTAATTTTCTTAGACCAACCAATATTATTGAAATACATTTTTCTATTGGTTTCACATAATATTATCGGTACGTTGTATAGAATTATTAATTTCTAATACATCAAATAACCATGTGAAATTGAAAGGGAACCAAATTTAATTATATTAATAAATGATAGGAATATTTTAACAAACTAAATAGAAGGATACATAGCTTACCTATGCTTAATCTTCTATGTACTATAGAATGGGTGTCTATATAATGTTATGTATAAAATAATGGATTGTTATTTGTTTTCATGTAGAACGATATGGTTATATCATTTACCTTCTGAAAATTGATTGTCCATGAGAAAAATGATTGAAATCGTGATTTGGTGCTAGTTTTTATAATTTTAAGATTAATGGAAAAGAAGAATTATCTCTATAGTGGAAGGTGTGAAATATATATTTATCACAATATTTTAAATAAAATTTTCTCTCAAAACGATATGACCATGCACTGAAGAAGATGGTTAGATTTGATTAATTATTATTACATCTCAATAAATTACCCCATTTGAAAATAAAACAATGTGGATTATGATCCATTAATAATGCACCATTCTAGCTTATCTATAATAAAGATCACAAAATATCAAACATTAATGGCCATGGAAAGGATTGATTTAGAAATTTTAAATGAAGGGGTGAAATATTATCAGGCAGAAATGACTGCTCAGTTATCTATTAAAAGGAATTTTAAATATTCCCAGAAGGATGATGTAGATATATTAAATAAGGTATGAAATGTTATTAATGTCAACCATGATCATAATGGAATAATAATGTTATGTGACTGTGTATGAGCCCATTCAAGACCATATTTTAAGAATGATTTTTTGTTTGATGCTCATAGTTCTTCTTTATCTATTCATATTTGATATATAATTATCTATATATATTTGATAGAATATTTTAGGTAGGATGATAAGAAGATATATATATTAGAGTATGTTTCATCATTCTTGTTAAGTCACCATGTTAAGGCTAGGAGAAAAGCATCTAAGTGGATGTCCCAACCATTACCCATACCAAAAAGAAAATGTATAAATATGTCCATGGATTTTTGTCTTATAACTCACATAAATGTTTAAATGGAATAATGTTGTATTGTTTTTAGTCTATGAACTTATGAATTCAGACAAAATCAAAGATATGATATTATATTTCTCTATAGATTAGCTATATATGATATGCATTAATTATGTGGTGATGTTTTATGGAGAAAAATAGTATGTTTCATATAATCAAGATCAATGTTTTTCCTCTATGTTTTAGAGAAGCCTTTAGTATGACCTACATATAGTGATTAGTTCAGAACAACTTATCATTCTAAAACAGATGGTTTTTTTATATATGACAAGTAAACATCTATAATACATATTGAGATCATTCTTTAATGGATTTAAAATGTGGATGGGATCATCAAATTCCATGGGTGGAATTTTCATAACCTAGTAGCATCACTCAATCACTTAGCAAGATCGTTATAATGATTTCTATGATATGAAGTTCATAACTCAATCATTATATAATTATGTTGGATAATGAAATATATTATGGAATCATCAAGTAGACTAAATTTAATAAAAGGATACATCCCTTCAACATCACAATAGAGAAGCTCAGAGTAGATGAAACATACATACTGACAATTATCAGAATTATCTTGAGTTTGATGTTCAAAATAATTTATTCCTAAGAAGAACTTCTAGGAAGAGGGTGATTAGATTTTGAAATAAATAGAATTAAATCCTTTGGAATATTGGATCTTTTTAAATTTTTGATCATATTAGGGTGTTAACTTATTGATTTGTGCTTCAACCGAATCAATATCATGTTAATGGTAATTTCCATGAATCACTCAGGAGGATGTATATAAATAAAACATTGTTACCATAGAACTCAGAGTTCAAACAACGAGATAATGATTTTCTATATGTGTAAAAACTGGAATATAATATACATTGTAGATATAATGTGAAACAAAATATATCCACTCACCTATTCAATGATTAGTGGAAAACCCCTCAATTTGAGTCAGCTATGTGGGTACCTAACAATGTGATGAGGTAGAAATATCATAATATATTTGTATTATAGTGATTTTTTAGGGATAAATTCATTTTTTTGTTTTGTAGAATGTTAAATTTTCATATTTTTATGAAGTATTTATATTTAAATAGTTTTATTTCATTGATAGCTTATGTGAAACCTAACAACGAGATAAGAAGAACAATGTAATGTTAAGAAAATATAATGTGTTAGTTATTGCATAGAAATTAGATTAGAAGATATAAATAGTATTAAATAATTTTTTAAAAAAATTATTTCTACATGTTTCTGAAATTAATTCATTAGTGACTAAGAGAATAGAATTTATATACATATTTTTAAATAAATGTGATGTTATTTCTGGAAAAAATTTATGTCTATAATTTATTTTATTTTAATAATTTAAAATAATACTTATTTTAAATACATTATATTTAAATTTATATTTTATTTATAGGATTTAATTTATTTATAAATTAAGAAATAATTTTCGATGCATCTGATATGAATAAATAATTTTTTATTCTTAAAAAATTATTTCTTCTACAAATTATATTGTGTCTCATTTTTCGCACTTAAATTAAAATTATTTTTTTTCA
Source organism: Viscum album (assembly GCA_963277665.1). Classification (NCBI taxonomy): domain Eukaryota; kingdom Viridiplantae; phylum Streptophyta; class Magnoliopsida; order Santalales; family Viscaceae; genus Viscum; species Viscum album. Next base: position 1,573,853,516 of record OY728126.1, read on the forward strand.
TTAATATATATTGAATTCGATCATCATAATTACATTCCTAAAATCAAGAATTTCAAATTTTTAAATATTCCCCTTTTTATTTTGGGATAATATGAATAGTAACCATGTTAAAATATTTCAACTCAATAAAGGGTAAATCAGGTTAATCTAGATTTGGAATAAGTGATAATGCAATAAGTTTTCTTCCTAATTATTATTGGAAAACCCAAATTTTATTTTTATGTCCTTAGGTTTTAAATTGAGTTCTTTAATGAACACATGTTATTGAAAAGGGTATACAATTTATTTGAAACATAGAGAGTTACAAAATTTCACTATCATTGATTATAATAAAACATAAGTGTCCGAAAAGGTACAAAATTATGTTATGCATAAATATATGTATTTATCTTTAGATTAATAAAATAATTTTCATGATGATTTTTTTACTTTTTATAAATTATGCAATGAACTTAATTTCTTAAGAAACACTAATGCATTATTTCTCCATTTAATAAAAACATATACCAAATAAATTTAAAAATACTAAAAGAGATATAATTTGAATTAATTAATATGTGTCACAAGTTATCATGATCTATATTACATGATATGGTTGTTTTAAAGAATTATATAGGAATTTAACATTTTTAATGATGTCTTTAAATTTTAATTAAAAAGATAGTGCCAAAATTTATAATAATGAATATTATATCAAATTAATATTTTATAAAATTATTTAAAAAACATAAAAATAAATATATATGATAGTTTGGATTTGATATGGTCTAAAAAATCATAAATTTTCCATTTATTTTTCACTTATCATCTTATAATTATTTATTACAACCCTTTATCATCGAAAATGTTTTTACCGTATTTAATCATAATATTTGTTAAGTAATTATTAATTAAAATGATAGTGTTTAAAATTATGAAAAAACAACAATTGAATTTATTTATTATGAAATTAGTAGCCTACATTAACAGAGATTGTAATAAGTGTCCATTTGAAGGCATATTCCCTGTGAATTAATCTATTAAAATTTAATCTCTTGGAAGATTCATAAAGTTACATCACCTCAATTATGAACGGGTATCTCATCTAGTACATCATCACACCATATTTGTAACACCCCAAGATTTCATAGTGTGTTATTTCTTTAAAATAATTCAATAACTTGCACTACACGCAACACCGAGTTCAATCACACCATGACTTACAAAAAAAAGCCATTAAAAGAGGTCATGAATAGTATTAACTAAATTTTAAACTTTATATAATCCTTATAATTTTAGAATCCATATTATGAGTTTCTTAGTCATAATGCAAGAACAGATTCATTTTCAGTATTGCACTTTTATCAACTTTTAATAGTGAAAACTTTTTAAATACAATATTTTAAACTTTTTGACTAAATGGAGATATCAAAAAAATTTAAAATGAAACATCCCAAGCTTCCACGGTATGCTTTCCTTTGAATAAAACAGTAGTGTGTGTTGTACGCAACTTCGAGTTTTAACAGACACCACAACCGATCAAACTATCCGTTATGAATAGTAATACCTACTTTTTAAAATTATATATATTTTATATTTCAAAATGGACTTCATTTTTGGATTCGGAATATCTAATTTAGCCTAAGGTGAAATTCTGGTACTTTTCGGATAACATTCATATTTTGATGAATAGTGAAAATTACTAAATTTTAATTAAAAACAACTTTTTTAATCAAAATATTTTTATAGTGATAAATTATAAATTTTAGTAGTTTTAAAGTATATTTAGAATATATTTTTACCATTTAATATAATTTTGGTCATTGGACATAATTTTAAAATTAAACCGAACATAAACAAGTGTCAATCTTTTGATAGTTATTATCTCTTAAAAACACGCTTTTTGTATTGACAGCGGGAATTAATTTTAAATTAATTTCTGCCACTTATGTGTTTTGAATTTAGGAAAATGGATTCCATATTTGGAATCAGTATGTTCAAATTGTGTAAATAGGTAACTTTTATTTTTAGACAATTTGAATAATTACTGCGGTAAATATTTTATTTACCATGGTTAAAGGTAAATCCGGTAAATAAGGGTTAAAAAATAGTATTATAATAATACTAAATTACCCTAAAACGTGTCTTAACCCTATTGGTTGATACATGGTCGACCATGGGCATCATTGGGTCGATTTTGGGACCCCATGGATCCACTTGTAAGTGATAATGACACTTTATTTTATTTAAGTTAAAATGAATACAAAAATGACACAAGCATATATCTTTTAGCAAAACAATTTTTACATAGGGTTATATATTTTGGATTTTAGATTATAAATATTCATTATAAAGATAAAAATATTTCCTACATAATGATATTTTATTTATAATTTTTAAATAATTTATTTTATTTATGACACAATGATGATGCAGTAATTACTATAATAGTGAAAACTTAAAATAATTGATATTATAAATACCCAAATAAATATAATATGAAACTTTTAATGAATTAAACTAATTTTATAGGATAATATGATATATTAGGATTGATTTAATTGACTTTTTTCGAAGTAATCAATCTTTTATGAGTTTCACAAAAATCAACTATTGAATAGTGTCAAAATTGACATAAAAGAGTTCTTAAAACAAATATTATATTATTAATTGATATTAAATTCCTAAAAATATAAGGATCGGCCATGAGACTTATATCATGATAGGTTCATCATTAATGTACCACTTGTGGGTCTCTTGGATGTATATAGTATGTTTATTAACCATATTATATAAAAATACAAAGAGACATTGTAAAAGTGAAACTAATTAACTTAGAGTTAATACTTAAAGATAAGTTTAATATAAGTACCCAAACCTGTCTAAATTATATTGGTTGAGTGGTTTTCAACCTATACCCACCTTAACCTTTTAATATTCAACTTTGGAGCCATTAGAAACTGAATATGAATTTATTATAAATTAATATTTCTAGCTTTTCCAAAGGTGCCCCTAACCCCTCTTATAAAAAGGCACTCCTCCTTCTCATTTCTTCACACCTTCAAAGCCTTTTGGTTCGGCCAAACTCTGCCCAAATACTCTCCCAACTTCTCTCACTACATCCTAGAGGCCTTAGTTTGATCATAAAGCCAACCTAAAGAGCCCTTTGGATCAAATCAAAAGGAAGAACCCGAAGAAGAGGTAATGTTTTCACCACGCCTTTTTAAGTTACATTCTTCTTCCACTTCCTCTTTCTATGTTATTACCATTATAAAATAATAACTCCAGTATCATATATATACTGTGATGTTATTATATATATGGTACAACCATATTCAGTATTCTATCCATCCTTTGAATAACATGTCACCATACGTGCGTACGTACGGCTTACCGTCTCCACGTCGTGGAGTAATTGTAATTCAATATATTATTATTTGGATGGGTATAATAATGATGTGTAACTCATGTAAATAATAAATATAACATGATAATTATTCTGTATATATGATATATAATCCAATTATATATTATTTTAATATCAAAAGATTGATATTGTCGCTCGTGCGTATGTACGGACTACCGTCTACACGAACGCGATGAGATTCATTGTCCATCATATCCATTCAAGTATAATTATAATTTGATGATTTAAAAATAGTATCTAAGGACTTGATATCATTTTGGATATGAATAATATACATCCCATTAATAACGAATATGGCTCACATAACAAAGAATATAAAGTAAAATGAACCCGTTAACACCCGAAATAACGATAATTCTAAGATATTATTAACAAATAAATGTTAAAAGATCATATATGATATCATATTAAAGAAAATGATTCTTGTATTATTCAATAACAATTATTTCACCATTATACAGGAGGTAAACCTACCATCGACCAAGGAAAAATTACAAGTGAGGGATTTTCTTATCTCACTTTCAATTCCGTGAGATTTCCATTGTTCGCCACTAAATTATTGAAAGTGGTGTATTGTGTACTGCCATTTGATATATATTATCATGATTATCTTTATATTCATGTTATTCTGTAAATTATTTGGTGGTTATTAACTTTTGTCCATACGACTCAGTTGATTAACGTGGTAAGGAGTTTCTTATCTCGCTCTTAATTTCGTGAGAATTCCATTGTTCACCACATAATTATTACATGTGGTGTATGTGTACTGCCCATGATTGTATTCATTGTGTAATATACTTTAATTTATGGGTATTTACATAGTCATGGTATGATCCTTATTTCATGGTTTTTTGTTTCGTAAGTTACCAAATCGATAAGGGAGTTTGAGATTTCAATTTCCACTCATTCGGCTTTACGCATATTTCATTGATTATATTGCTCCAAGATTATGTGTGGAATCACTATTAATTTGATTATGTCATAATTTCCACTCCCCTTCCTGTGGATATACTTTTGATACACATAATCACTCCATTGATAATTCTCAAGTCATTAATATGAATTTGATAAGATTAATTTTAACTCTTTCACCATTTGTTGAGTTAAACATCAAATTCGTTGGTGTTGTTTCTACAAGAATATGTGTGAATATACATTGATTGTTTTACACTGAATATTCAATAATATTTAGTGTATTTATATTTTTTCACACATAATTATGTCATTGATTTATCCTTAACCTAATGATACGGCCTTTATGAGAGATTTCATCTCAATTTACATTCAACTGAGACTACTTTGTTGATATACACCAAATCACTTTTATGTGGTGTATATAATGTACTTTGACATAGTATATCATGAATCCCTTTATTCTCATGATATTACAAATTTTTGATTACCTAAAATATTTGTATTCAAGTGTCTCTCTTTTGGTTAGAATCTCTAACCAATATACCATTTTAAAATGTTTTAAAGACTTATTCTTCTATATCTTGCTCATTAATGTCCATGTTTTAAAAATGGTTTTAAGGATTTATTTATATGGACATTAATGTTTTAAAACTAATACTCCTTTTAAAAGTTTCAAAGTGGTATGGGACACTTTGATTCAAAAAAATCTATTTTTAAATGGCTTCTTGAAAAATAGTGTGACTTTTAAATGATTTCAAGAAAAGGGGGATATTTCCCTCAAATAGTTTTGATGATTATTTTCATCTATGTCAACATCCTTCATTATTCATGATTGAGGTTAATGTGATACAATACAATCTTCCATATTGTATCAAATGAGTTATGTTTGACTGTGGATGTTCTATTTTTATACCATTCATGGTTTGTGGTTAAAGTATTGACATTTCGTGTGCTAGTTTTAATACGAATGTTTATTTTATGTTTAAACCTATTCATATGAGGAATAGATTGGACTTAATAAGTGACAGGTGGAGCCCGCTATAGCTCCTCGATGCATCGATAGGTCTCATGAGACAAACTAGTGTCTTGGCACAAGGCCTTGGCAAAATCTTATTTGTAGTCTTGGCACGAGGCCTTGGCTATGTGGTTATGATAGTCTGGAATTATGCATTCCATCATTATGAAAGTGGTTATTGATATTGCATGTGATCATTCGACTAGTAGAATATCCATGTGAGTAAGTAAATGGCATTATTTCATTTTACCTTTGCCATTTTATGCTGAAGTTCAAGTTTAAAAGGATTTTGTTTTAGTTATAAATTGCCTTAAGAGTTTATGCTTATTTATGAAAGCTTCTGCTATAATGTTATCCTTACTGAGCATCTGAGCTCACCCCTTTCAATGTTTTATTTTTTTCCCAGGATTATGAAGAAGTAATTTATGAATGACCTGCAGGGATAGTATGAGGGGATATGAAGACAAGATGTCTTTTTTTTATGATGTAATGTAAAATTTATGGATGTATCTAGTTATTCCAAGGCTACTAAACTAATCGGTCTTTCGAGACTTGATCTTTCTCGTGATCATGCCAATTTTATGTAATAATGCACAGACTCTAGGTAATTAGGGTCGGGGCGTTACAGTTGGTATCAGAGGAAGTTTAGTACAAACCTTGGTAGCTAGATTTAGATAAACTATGATTAGAGCACGTAGACCTAAGATGAAATTTGAGGATTAGTATAAAAGAACTTCCTAGAATTTTGGTATTGTAGAGATTTTGTGAGATTTCCGAGCAACACATCCCTTTCTGGATACGAGCAGGTAGAGGCAGCTCTGGCACAGATGTACCTAGGGGTAAAACCCGAAAACACCTCTTTGAGCTAGACTCGAATGGGAACTGGTGCACGACAACGGGCCTTGCTGCACTCTTGGTTACGACACTCCCGGGGTATATGCTTAGGATAATTTACATTTTCTTTACAAACCGATTTAAGTAATATATACATAAGATGAGAGTAAATGACCTTGGTTAATCCTAATATGTTTCAAATTGAGAATATGGTGACATTTTAATCTCTAAATGATTTTACGACTACTATTACTCACACAATGCTTTCTGGTTTTAGTCAATGGCTAGATTCCAAGGAAGTCATAGTGAATTTGAGAATGATGTACAATGTGGGAACAATGGTGGAAATGAGCACCAAAATGGAATTTTGATAGGCGTAAAAGATATCTTCTTTATGCCAAATCAGTTTTTCAAAAATATGATCAACAACATATATATTAACCAACTCCCAGACTCAACAAGGAAGAGAAAGGTGATAAATGATAAGATCTCCAGCAATGGAGACCATGGAGAAAAGAAACTTCAATTTTCATCATGCAGGAAATGTGGAAAGAGACACCCAGGAAAGTGTCTCAATGGGACAACAAAATGTTTTACGTGCGGGAAGGAAGGACATAAAGTGAAGAATTGCCGAAGAAAAATGAAGAGTACTATGGAAAAAGATAAAAATGGTCCCAAGAGTCCATTTACAGTCATTTGCCATGAATGTAGGGGACCTGGCCATTACCCGAGTGAATGTCCTATTCTATAGAATATTTTCTTGGTCAAAGAAGAAGCTATGTGGAAATAAATGGTTGGAGAAAAATTTAAAAAGTATTAGCACTCCTTGTTGATGGGTTTACTTTGGAATAATTTTCTCTTGTATTTTTAACCCCGCTGTTTTCCCTGTGAGAATGATATTTGAGGAATAATTGTCTCTTCTCTTGTGGATATAGGTATAAATAACCATTTGGTTTTATATGATCATTGGGGTTTGAGAAAAAGATAAGTTATTATAATTTGGGACGAAAATGCAAAGTATGATATAACATTTGTGGTTAAATTATGTTATTTTGAGGAATTTATCTCATTTTGGTAATATTATAAAATATAGTTTTTGAAAAAGGACAACACGTAGACCGTGTGACAACCCGTCGCGTCGGACAAAGCTGTGGGAATCGAACCCACAACAAAAGTGCGATTGGGATTTATCGCCTACCACTGGACTACGTGAAGTCCCTGGTTAGTGTGACTATTTTTTTTGTTAAATGATTTTATTGATCAATAATAAGATGATTTGGGTTCTTATGTCTTATCAAATGAATACCCTTTGTATAGGAAAATGATTTGGTGATTAAGTGATAAATGTTATTTTGGAAGATGTTCGTTTTGTTAGGAACACTATATGCCCAAGGAAAATAGAATACAATTAGGTTTCATTTGTAGAGTAATGGTGGATTTTTATCTACGTTTTTATTGTTGATTTATAGTGATTTGGGTTATTTATGGAAATGTTTAACCTATAACAGAGAATATGGGATGATGTTAATTACTTTTAAGTATGTGACTTTAGGAGTATTTGATGTCATTTGGAGATACAATGTAACATGGGAGACTACATAATCAAATTCTTCTATGTATTGGGTTTCAATATTAGTTTGGATTATATTAAAGGATTTTAAGGACAATTGGTTATTGAATGGTATCTATTTAACTTTGGGGTATTGTTGGTTTAATTTTAGAAATTAAGATTAGTACATATTTATCTCAATGAATATCCTTTTAGGGGATCATTAGATCATTCACTATCCATTTTGGTTTTGATTAATCCTCAAAGACAATGTAAATATATGGTTTATCCTGCATGGATCATGTGATTCTATAGAAGTTTATTCTAGCTCTTCCAGTGTGACCAAGTCTTCTTGAATACTTATCGTTTAAAAAAAATTGAGTTAGTGGTGGAAATTTATTAAAGAATGAAAATATACTTAAAATGTAAGTATATCTCATAATGTTCTTAGTCAATATCATAAATGAATTCCTCTTCCTTATGTAATGTAACTTTAAAAAAAATGTTGTCCTAGATGGTACATTAAATCATCACTAATTTATGGCTTTGGGATTGTTGGACTTTTCATAGCCATGTTCTCTACCACTCTCCATCAGATAATTAATGGTTAGATTTCTCTTCCATATCCATATTTTCCTACATGGAACCCTAGTATGTGTTATTTTCGGTAATCTTCATACTTTCCACTATTTATTATAAATAGAGGCCTAATTAATTCATTTTTCGATGTGGGATTTCAACTAAGATATTTTGAAACGTCAAAAATGTGTTATCCCAATACCCTATGTTTTGTTGGACCGATGGTATTTCAAATCATCAGAGATTGATGAGTTTAAGGACCTCAATTTTATAATTGTTTGTGATTGATGACCTCAATCACTACCTATAAATATTTATGTTTTTCCTCCAATTATATGTCTCTAATTACCACCAATGTTCTCCTAATCGAGATCATAATTCGATGGTGACCCTTTCATTTCTCTTTTCCTCATATTAAGACTAAATTTTAGTAACCCAATTTTCGATGTGGGTTTTCCCACAAATATATTTTATATTTTCAACCTTTTATTTTCGAATAACAATTTCAAATTGCGAGGACGCAATTTATTGAAGGAGGGGAGAATGTAACACCCCAATATTTCATAGTGTGTTATTTCTTCAAAATAATTCAATAACTTGCACTACACGCAACACCGAGTTCAATCACACCATGACTTACAAAAAAAAATCCATTAAAAGAGGTCATGAATAGTATTAACTAAATTTTAAACTTTATATAATCCTTATAATTTTAGAATCCATATTATGAGTTTCTTAGTCATAATGCAAGAACAGAATCATTTTCAGTATTGCACTTTTATCAACTTTTAATAGTGAACACTTTTTAAATACAATATTTTAAACTTTTTGAATAAATGGAGACATCAAAAAAATTTAAAATGAAACATCCCAAGCTTCCACGGTATGCTTTCCTTTGAATAAAATAGTAGCGTGTGTTGTACGCAACTTCGAGTTTTAACAGACACCACAACCGATCAAACTAGCCGTTATGAATAGTAATACCTACTTTTTAAAATTATATATATTTTATAATTCAAAATGGACTTCATTTTTGGATTCGGAATATCTAATTTATCCTATGGTGAAATTTTGGTACTTTTCGGATAAATTTCATATTTTGATGAATAGTGAAAATTACTAAATTTTAATTAAAAACAACTTTTTTAATAAAAATAATTAATAGTGATAAATTATGAATTTTAGTAGTTTTAAAGTATATTTAGAATATATTTTTACCATTTAATATAATTTTGGTCATTTGACATAATTTTACAATTAAACCGAACATAAACAAGTGTCAATCTTTTGATAGTTATTATCTCTTAAAAACACGTTTTTTGTTTTGACAGCGGGAATTAATTTTAAATTAATTTCTGCCACTTCTATGTTTTGAATTTAGGAAAATGGATTCCATATTTGGAATCAGGATTTTCAAATTGTGTAAATAGGTAAATTTTATTTTTAGACATTTTGAATAATTACTGCGGTAAATATTTTATTTACCATGGTTAAGGGTAAACCAGGTAAATAAGGGTTAACAAATAATATTATAATAATACTAAATTACAATAAAACGTGTCTTAACCCAATTGGTTGATACATGGTCGGCCATGGGCATCTTTGGGTCGATTTTGGGACCCCATGGATCCACTTGTAAGTGATAATGACACTTTATTTTAATTAAGTTAAAATGAATACAAAAATGACACAAGCATATATCTTTTAGAAAAACAATTTTTACATAGGGTTATATATGTTGGATTTTAGATTATAAATATTCATTAGAAATATAAAAAGATTTCCTACATAATGATATTTTATTTATAATTTTTAAATAATTCATTTTATTTATGACACAATGATGATGCAATAATTACTATAATAGTGAAAAATTAAAATAATTGATATTATAAATACCCAAATAAATATAATATGAAACTTTTAATGAATTAAACAAATTTTCTAGGATAATATGATATATTATGATTGATTTAATTGACTTTTTTTGAAGTAATCAATCTGTTATGAGTTTCACAAAAATCAACTATTGAATAGTGTCAAAATTGACATAAAAGAGTTCTTAAAACAAATATTATATTATTAATTGATATTAAATTCCTAAAAATCTAAGGTTCGGCCATGAGACTTATATCATGATAGGTTCATCATTAATGGACCACTTGTGGGTCGCTTGGATGTATATAGTAAGTTTATTAACCATATTATATAAAAATACAAAGAGACATTGTAAAAGTGAAACTAATTAACTTAGAGTTAATACTTAAAGATAAGGTTAATATAAGTACCCAAACCTGTCTAAATTATATTGGTTAAGTGGTTTTCAACTTATCCCAACCTTAACCTTTTAATAGTCAACTTTGGAGCCATTAGAAACTGAATATGAATTTATTATAAATTAATATTTCTAGCTTTTCCAAAGGTGCCCCTCACCCCTCTTATAAAAAGGCACTCCTCCTTCTCATTTTTTCACACCTTAAAAGCCTTTTGGTTCGGCCAAAATCTGCCCAAATACTCTCCCAACTTCCCTCACTACAACCTAGAGGCCTTAGTTTGATCAGAAAGCCAACCGAAGGATCCCTTTTGATCAAATGAAAAGGAAAACCCCGAAGAAGAGGTAATGTTTTCACCACCCCTTTTTAAGTTCCTTTCTTCTTCCACTTCCTCTTTATTTGTTAATACCATTATAAAATAATAACTCCAGTATCATATATATACTGTGATGTTATTATAAATATGGTACAACCATATTCAGTATTCTATCCATCCTTTGAATAATATGTCACCATACGTGCGTACGTACGGCTTACCGTCTCCACGTCGTGGTGTAATTGTTATTCAATATATTATTATTTGGATGGGTATAATAATGATGTGTAACTCATGTAAATAATAAGTATAACATGATAATTATTCTGTATATATGATATAAAATAAAATTATATATTATTTTAATATCAAAAGAATGATATTGTCGCTCGTGCGTATGTACGGACTACCGTCTCCACGAACGCGATGAGATTCATTGTCCATCATATCCATTCAAGTATAATTATAATTTGATGATTTAAAAATAGTATCTAATGACTTGATATCATTTTGGATATGAATAATATACATCCCCTTAATAACGAATATGGCTCACATAACAAATAATATAAAATAAAATGAACCCGTTAACACCCGAAATAATGATAATTCTAAGATATTATTAACAAATCAATGTTAAAAGATAATATATGATATCATATTAAAGTAAATGATTCTTGTATTATTCAATAAAAATTATTTCACCATTATACAGGAGGTAAACCTACCATTGACCAAGGAAAAAGTACAAGTAAGGGATTTTCTTATATCACTTTCAATTCCGTGAGATTTCCATTGTTCGCCACTAAATTATTGAAAGTGGTGTATTGTGTACTGCCATTTGAAATATATTATCATGATTATCTTTATATTCATGTTATTCTGTAAATCATTTGGTGGTTATTAACTTTTGTCCATACGACTCAGTTGATTAACGTGGTAAGGAGAATCTTATCTCGCTCTTAATTTCGTGAGAATTCCATTGTTCACCACTTAATTATTACATGTGGTGTATGTGTACTGCCCATGATTGTATTCATTGTGTAATATACTTTAATTTATGGGTATTTACATAGTCATGGTATGATCCTTATTTCATGGTTTTTTGTTTCGTAAGTTACCAAATCGATAAGGGAGTTTGAGATTTCAATTTCCACTCATTCGGCTTTACGCATATTTCATTGATAATATTACTCCACGATTATGTGTGGAATCACTATTCATTTGATTATGTCATAATTTCCACTCCCCTTCCTGTGGATATACTTATGATACACATAATCACTCCATTGATAATTCTCAAGTCATTAATATGAATTTGATAAGAGTAATTTTAACTCTTTCACCATTTGTTGAGTTAAACATCCAATTCGTTGGTGTTGTTTCTACAAGAATATGTGTGAATATCCTTTGATTGTTTTACACTGAATATTCAATCATATTTAGTGTATTTATATTTTTTCACACATAATTATGTCTTTTATTTATCCTTAACCTAAGGATACGGCCTTTATGAGAGATTTCATCTCAATTTACATTCAACTGAGACTTCTTTGTTGATATACACCAAATAACTTTTATGTGGTGTATATAATGTACTTTGACATAGTATATCATGAATCCCTTTATTCTCATGATATTACAAATTTTTGATTACCTCAAATATTTTTATTCAAGTGTCTCTCTTTTGGTTAGAATCTCTAACCAAAATACCATTTTAAAATGTTTTAAAGACATATTCTTTTATATCTTGCTCATTAATGTCCATGTTTTAAAAACGGTTTTAAGGATTTATTTATATGGACATTAAAGTTTTAAAATTAAAACTCCTTTTAAAAGTTTCAAAGTGGTATGAGACACTTTGATTCAAATAAATCTATTTTTAAATGGCTTCTTTGGAAATAGTGTGACTTTTAAATGATTTCAAGAAAAGGGGGATATTTCCCTCAAATAGTTTTGATGATTATTTTCATCTATGTCAACATCCTTCATTATTCATGATTGAGGTTAATGTGATATAATACAATCTTCCATATTGAATCAAATTAGTTATGTTTGACTGTGGATGTTCTATTTTTATACCATTCATGGTTTGTGGTTAAAGTATTGACATTTCGTGTGCTAGTTTTAATACGAATATTTATTTTATGTTTAAACCTATTCATATGAGGAATGCATTGGACTTAATAAGTGACTGGTGGAGCCCGCTATAGCTCCTCGATGCATCGGTAGGTCTCATGAGACAAACTAGTGTCTTGGCACAAGGCCTTGGAAAAATCTTATTTGTAGTCTTGGAACGAGGCCTTGGCTATGTGGTTATGATAGTCTGGCATTATGCATTCCATCATTATGAAAGTGGTTATTGATATTGCATGTGATCATTCGACTAGTAGAATATCCATGTGAGTAAGTAAATGGCATTATTTCATTTTACCTTTTCCATTTTATGTTGAAGTTCAAGTTTAAAAGGATTTTGTTTTAGTTATAAATTGCCATAAGTGTTTATGCTTATTTATGAAAGCTTCTGCTATAATGTTATCCTTTCTGAGCATCTGAGCTCACCCCTTTCAATATTTTATTTTTTTTCCAGGATTATGAAGAAGTAATTTATGAATGACCTGCAGGGATAGTATGAGGGGATATGAAGACAAGATGTCTTTTTTTATGATGTAATGTAAAATTTATGGATGTATCTAGTTATTCCAAGGCTACTAAACTAATCGGTCTTTCGAGACTTGATCTTTCTCGTGATCATTCCAATGTTATGTAATAATGCACAGACTCTAGGTAATTAGGGTCGGGGCGTTACAATATTTATCATTATATATTAGATAATTCAGCCCCATTTATCTTATAAATATCATTATACATGTTTGTGTTGTGTTGGTATAATGAAATTTCCACCCTTAGTTTCCTTAATAATGTTTGTAAAAGAGGTCTCTCGAAGAAGAGGTAATCATCTTACACGACCCATTTTAATTTATTTCTTCTTCTACCTCTTATAAATATATTTTTTTATCACTAAATGTTAAAATAATTATCCTAAATATACTTAAATGTTTTCCGGATTATGAATCCACCACAATCCATCCTCTATCCCATCAAATTCTAATTGAATATAGTGCCCATGCGTATGTAACTCTTGTAATCTCCATGCATCGATACAATTATATTTTCATTCTCATATTTTGTGGATGTTTATTATGACGGGTTTAATATTTATATATTATAATTATAAAATAATTATACATCTATACTAATAATATAATATCTACCTTCTTATCTTCCAATCTTTTGTAAAATAATTACTTCACATGTTTGTACATGTCATCTACAACCTCTACGAGGTGATGTGATTGTTGTCATTAATGTTTTAATTGGATGGTTATAATGATTTTTTATTACTAAATATGATATATATATGTGTTTTAAATATAAATGTTCCTATAATATTGACATAATATTTTCCTTTCATTTATTCCATCTGTCAAAAATTGAAAACAATGATCATGCATGTGTACGACCTATTGTCTCTATGAATGGTTTAATTCAATTTTCTATCTAATATTTTACTTATGATAATAAATTTATATTTAATGTATATATATAATTTTTATATCATTATTAATATTCCAAAGGTTGTCTAACTATTATAATTGTTGTGTGGTTGGAATTACTAAACTCAAGGACTCTTGATAAATAAAATAGTAAACATCGAGGAATAATAATTTTAATAAGGGATTAATAACACATGGGGGTGTTAAAATGTTATAAAGGGGTAATATATGATATTATAAGTATTAAAATTTATCTAGTATTGATTTATAAAAAAATTTAAATTATTATAATTTAGGGTAAATTTCATTAGATGTAATGAAAATTCAAGTTAAGGAAATTACCTATATTGTTTATTTATATTGGAAACATGCCATATTATCCTCCAAATACATCTTATTAATTTTATGGGGACCAAAAAAGGAATTTATTTTTATTAATTTCACTATTATACAATTCAAATTTTATTAAAGTAACCGTTTTATTTTCCAATATCATCATTATTCAAAAAAATTTATGATTCAGTCTCCATTGAGGATTTTTTTCTTCTATATATTTGTTTCCTAAAAATATATATATATTTATATATTTAAAATTTATTCTATGTTTTTTAGTTTAATCTTTTCCCTTGATTTAAATTTTGAAAAATTTATTGAAATAAATATTTTCTTTATTTTACAAACATGGTAATTTTTGACCTTTACAACAATGATTATGAAAGTATGTTTTTTAAAATATACAGTATGAAAGTATTTTCATTCCAACTTGAATGATATTTTCTTTTAATATTCCTTTAAATTTTTACAAGGTTCTATTAATGGCCAAAAACCTTTATAGCTGTGTACCTTTAAAAAAATACATAGAATTGATTTCAAAATGGATACTCATATTCTTGAACAATTTTTCATAGTGATCATTTTCATTTATTTTCATAATAAGATAACATTATCTAATGTTACATAACATTTATTGGTGATATGATCCCAGGAGAGATTTATTATTATTTATTTGGATGGATTTTTTAATGATGTATATATGATTTTAATCTCTTCTCATTTCCGCATGTAATGCAATGATGAAATGTTTATGAATTCCCTTAAATTTTATGATTTCATATATGATGTGTATTTTATAAAATCCCATAAATTGTATGGTCCCACATGACCCCAAACTACATAATGGTCCCGCACCACCCTAAAATGCATCAGGGTCCTACATGACCATAAATTGTCCGGTCCTACATGGCCTTAAACTGTACAGTCTTGCATGACCCCAAATAGTGTAATGGTCTTGCACAGCCCTAAACAGCATCAGGGTCCTACATGACCTTAAAATATTTGGTCTTAGGTGACATTAAATTTTATGGACCTACACGAACCCAAACTACGTAATGGTCCCGCATGACCCTAAACTGCATCATGGCCCTACATGACATTAAACTATCTGATCCTAAATGACCTAAAAATGTACGGTCCTGCATGAGCCCAATCTATATAATGGTCCCACACGACCCCAAACTGCATCAGGGTCCTTCATGACCTTAATCTGTCTGGTCTTACCTGACCATAAACATTAAGGTCCTACACATCCTTAAACGGTGAAATATCCCCCATTACGTTAAACTGTGTGTCGTCCTACAAGATGTTATACTACACCTTTTAAAACTAAATATGGATTAATTCCCATCCTAATGGGTTACGTAGGATTGATCAGATGCCTTTTCATTAGCCTAGTCCCACACTCTTCTCGTCAGGCAACCCCTCTAGGGTGTAGTTACCTTGGAGGATCTCAGGTCATGCAGCCTAACCTTCATTGGCCCCAATCATGGAATGATTACGAAGTTCATGCCATGTGACCATCCTTGTTCATGTAATCCTCCAATGTCTTTACAACATGTTGTTAAACTACACTGCCCTTTTAGTACTACATATGGTTTGATTCCCATCCTCACGGGATACGTAAGACCACCCGGACATTTCATCCAAAGGCCCATCCCCAAACATCAGGACCATCCATTGGGATGAAACACATGGCGTCACATATGATTTTTTCCTCATTCACATCGATTTAATCATGATTGTACCATGTTACCCGATGTTGAAGATGTGTTTTGAACCAGGTCAACAGTTATCCTTTTTTTCACCACCTCACATGTCCCAAACATGATGTCTAGTGGTTCAATCCGCCTCGCCGCCCTTCCAACCCTCGGTATGCCTCAACCAGTAGTGTAATCCCTGCTGTTGGACAATTATGTGATGGGCAGAGCCTAGTCCTTCTTTTTTTCCCACAACAAGAATCACTCATGTGGTATTAGGGTTTATGATGAAGTAATACACGCATGAGAGGTCATATGACTATAGTTGGCTGGGGTGTGCAACCTTAGGTCCTTTGACCTCTTCGGCCCCCTAGCCCGAGTTCTCATTTGGAAGTGTACTGTGTGGTATGGACTCACATCCTTATTCATGTTGGGCTATTTTTTCACACCACACATATCCCCTTGAGACATCCCTCCCTTCATTTATCATCTGTCACATGAGCACCGCACCTTCCATGCTTTGTGAGCCCCATCATTTGGGCTTACATCACCTTATATATCCAAAAGGACCCTTATTTGTCAAGGATTCATGGCCCAATGGCTCTCCTACCATTATGGGCTAATCTCCTTGAGGATTGCGATTAGAAAATTGATACAAGTCATGTTTTGAAAATATGGTCAATGGTTAACGCTCACTTGTTTTACCTGAATTCCGGTCACGCAAGGGTGAATACTATGTTGTCAACCATGTCAACAGTTGTCATCTATCATCATTTCATCTTTATAGTCTTCAATATGCACAATGATTTTCCCTTTATGTCCCAAGCTTATAACATTAAAATAGGAATATGTGGTCTATGATCTATGACCTTAAACTAAGATCCCCATCATCCTCACTACGAGATGTTAAACTAAAAGCTGGTCGTGACATTCTTTCCATGGCCCAGCCATAGGTCCCTCTACATTTTCGGGCCGTTGGCCCAACATCTCACATAGGGTTGTACGATGTGTTATGGGGTTACGTCAGGTTACTCGTCGTTCCGTACACATCCATTATTGGGGTATCTTGCCCTTATTTTTGTCCTTTTTGCATGATGTTAAACTGCACATAACCCATCTTCGTGAACTACGTACGGCTTGATTCACATCATCATGTTATACGTAGGACCGCTCGAACACCTAGTATTCTTTTCTAGTCCCATCTCTTAAAAACCTCCCAATCATTTTTGCCCTTTGGCAAGAATTCTTCTATAAGAGGGGTATAGGGTTTGGTGTGGGCTAATATCATTATTCCCATCGGGTTTATAAAAACCAAATTGCATACCTCTCTCTTTTGAGGGGCATTCACTCTATTTCCCTACTCTCATCTGTTTGAGTCGGCTCCCCTTATGTCGGGTCCCTCGGCCCTCTTCGGTGATTCCTCAATTGGCACACGAGTACTCTGGTCTAGAGCCTAGAGAGGGGTATACGTTTCATTGTGGGATTATGTCATTATTCATCTCGAGTTTATAACACCCAGACATCCCATCTTTGGGTCTAGATTGAGTTCAACTAATTAATCTCTTATGTTCTTCCATTTAGGCCGCAACACTTATTGGACCGTGTGATGTGCCATGTATGGGATTATTCCTTCGTTCACATCGAGTTTACAATATCCACATCCCATACTCCCATTAAAGGAGATAGTCCCTCCTACCTTTTGTCCTTTTTCCTTCATGATGTTAAACTGCACCTTTTAGACCTATGTATGGCGTGATTCCCATCTTCATGGGATACACAAGAATGCTTAGGCATCTTGTATTCAAGTCCAGCTCAACTAAGAGTTAGTCTCTTCTACCCTATATTCCCTAAACTTTTCTAGCCCCATCGGCCAAAGGTTTTGTTCTTGGAATTGTGTGTGGTGTGATATGGTATTATGTCATCATTCACATCGGGTATGCTTTTTCCCATCATCCACATTTCTAGTTGAACATCATCATTCATGTATATGACTAATACACATGACATTAAACTATGATTCCTAGTGCCACATGTATTTAATCTATTGTGTCTATACTGCACGATGTTAACATGCATGGCTTGTCCCATCACATGTTCCTAAAATGTGACATTATTGTTCGGGGTGTATGACGAAAAACGACACTACATCATGGTGTCCTCATTCGAGGGGACATCATGTTTGGTATTAGTCACACATCATACCTTTTTTGAATTCTATCACATAGCTTGACTCTTATGGCAATTCCTGGACTTTCTATCCTAGGTCCATCGCTTCACAAAAAACCAACAACAATCATTCATCCTAAAGGAAAAACTAGATCAATCAAATGCCGCTTCTTTTGTAGCAATGGACAGACCCGCACAACCTTATTATCTTTGGCACTGGTATGTTACTATTCCATCCATAGAACAATGTGTGTATTTGTTCTCATTCTCATGGGATACGTAGGAATGCCCGTGCATTTTTCCTTGGGCCCAAAATAACTTTTGTTTCCAGTTCCTCGACCTAAAACCTCCCCAAGGAACACATGGAGATCCTGACTCCAAGTCATCATTCACACCAGGTTTCTTAATTACCTCACCATATGTCTCCTACATTCCCTACTATATCGTACCCATGTTCTATGACCATAAACTAAGATCACTCTGCCTCCTTTCTGAAACATGTTAAAATACATGATATCCTCCAGAACTATGTATGGATTGATTCTCATCATTATAGGATATGTAATAATGCCCAGACATATTGTCCTTGGGTCCAACCCCAAGAATATGAAATATTTCCCTCTCTCTTTCGGCCCCTAGGCCCGACCCCTTTTGGGAACATGTGTTGTGGCGAGTTCCTGATGGGTTCTAATTCACGTCAAGTTTTTCAATAGTCGTATATTGTGCCCCCATTTCTTTTCCCCACCTGGTTCGAGTTCTATGACCCTAAACAAAGATCTTCCTATGAGAACTACACATTGTGTTTGGCTACATAGACACCCTACATCTAGTACATTAAATAAACCACCCCTTAATGGCCCATCCTGCAACCATTAATTTGGGAAGCATGCAACCTCATGACCCTTTTCCTCATAGGGGGACTCGACTCCCTCTATATGATACGTCTTATTGTTGTACTCATATGCATTGTGGCAGTGCCCGAAGTGTGAAATTTTCACACGGATATTCCCCCATTCCAGGTCCAAGTATTGTGAGCCCGTCATTTGGATCTGTAACACCCCAATCTTCCACGGTACGTTTCACTTCGAATAATGCAATAGCTTGCATTGTACGCAACTTCGAGTTCTAAAACACCTCGACTAATCAAAGTAGCCGTTATGAATAGTAATAACCACTTTTTAAAATTATAGAAATTTTATATTTCAAAATGGACTTCATTTTTGTATTCCTAATATCGAAATTAGCCTATGTTGAATTTTTGGTATTTTTCTGAGAACTTCTAATTTTTATGAATAGTGAAAAATACTTTAAAACAACTTTTTTTAATAAAAATAATTTATTGTGATAAATTATACTATTTAGTGGTTTTAAGGTATAATTAGAATATATTTTTACCATTTTATCCAATGGTGGTCATTAGAATTAATTTAACATTGAAATTGGACATAAACAATTGCCAATCTTTTGATATAAATTGTTTCTTAAAAACACGCTATTTGTTGTGACAACGGGAATTAATTATAAAATTAATTCATGAAACATATATTTTTGGAATTTTGTAAAATAGGCATCATTTTTGAATTCGGAATATCAATTATAGCCTAGGGTGAAATTTTGGCTTTGTTCTGAAAAACTTCAATTTTTGATGAATAGTGAAACCACTAAGTGGTAGTTAAATAACTGATTTTTCGTTTAAATGAAATATTACCACTTCTGTGATTTGATTTTCAAAAATCCGACATACATGGTTATCATTAAGAAGTAAAATGTGGTTCAATGAGATTAAAATAATTTTTTGGTGAATAGTGACTTTTAAGTTCTTAATCGCGATTAGAGGTAATTAGTGTAGTTTAAGGTACAAATAATGTTTTAATAATATGAGATGAGCATGACATTTGTCCTACTCCTATTGGATGAGTCATGGCCGACCACGAAAACCCATGGGTCAACTTGGGGACCCCATGGAGCCACTTATTTGGAAAATGACATTAATATATATTTATTTAATGTTAAAATTAAATTGACACAAACATGAGTTATTTTACTAAATCAGTTTTTAAGTGGTGTTACACAAGTCCAAATTTTGACTATAAATATTCATTAGAAAGATAAAATATTTCCTACATCATAGTATTTTTTTTATAATTTTTAGACATTAAATAAATTAAATTAGTTATGACATCATTATGATGCAGCGATGACCTCATTATTTAACGATTTAAACAAAATGAGAAGATAATGCAAAATCCGAGGCTTAAACTTGCCTAAAGCATATTGTATGAGGAGATTTCGAAACCTTATCACCTTAGACTAGAATTATATAAGTGTGGGACCTTTAGAATCCGAAAAGCATTGTGAAATTATATAACATTTCAATCTTTCCAAAAGCGCCCCTCCTCTCCACTTATAAAAGGCCCCCACCTCGCCCACCTCATTTACACTTTCAAGCCATTTGGCTCGGACAACCTCTGCCCAAATACTCTCCCAACTTACCCCTCTTACTCCTAGAAGCCTTACATTGGGCAGAACACTTCCCATGGAATCCTTTGGCTCAAATCAAAAAGAGTTACCCGATTTTGAGGTAATGTCTTCTCTAATGTTGTTTTGTTCTATTTTTCTTCTCCAACCCCCTAAACTCTTTTTATTCATTTCTTTTGTAACAACACCAGTATCCTCAATATACTAGGATTTTGTTATAAGAAGTATTCGAGCTACACTTACACACACCTACTTCTAATGGTTAAAGAACATACAGTTTCGGTGGATGGAGAATTTCTGCCTCACGAAACGATGATTGTTCAACACTCATATAACACCTTCAAAGGTGTCCATTAAGATGTCACTATTTTTATATATGATATAGAATATGTTTATGTTTTACTTATGCTTCTTTATTTCTCATTTATGGCATACTTTATGATTTCCATTATGGGTAAAACACGATAATTTCATTTTAGGAAGTGCGGACTACCGCCCCCTCAAAGTGATTTGAATCGTTAA
Source organism: Viscum album (assembly GCA_963277665.1). Classification (NCBI taxonomy): domain Eukaryota; kingdom Viridiplantae; phylum Streptophyta; class Magnoliopsida; order Santalales; family Viscaceae; genus Viscum; species Viscum album. Next base: position 1,573,875,159 of record OY728126.1, read on the forward strand.
TGCCATATGTGGGATGTATAAAGGATGGAGTAAATGTTATTATACAATATATTATACTGGAATTATATTATACATTTATATCATTATGATTTAGTTCCATTAAATATGAAATTTAAAAGAAAGTAGCGTTCATGCGTACGTACGGCTTACCGTCTCCATGAACGGTGCATTTCATTTCTTACCTCTAAATGTTACGTAATATTATAAATGAATGTATATACTGGATATATAATATATATATGACATCTAAATCATGAATATAATTCCGGATATAATGGATATTCTACAACATGAACAACTTGTAATTATAAGAAGTTTATTGTTGACTCAAGTACCAAAGATCGACAAAACGACCGTTATTAACTTAAATAATTACATAATGTTCATAACATTGTAATAAGTGATATAAAAAGGATAATGAAATTGAAAATGGTTCTTAATAAGTTATATATTAACTCTAGTTTATTATTCAGGAGGTTAAAGAACGGTTGAGTCAAATCAGACACGAGGTAAGGGAATTTCTTAAACCAATTATCATTCTTTGGGTTAATCTTCTACTTTCAAATTATGTCATGATATTATTATGTCCTATATTGTATTTGTACATTATTTATGTGTACTTATAGTGAATACACATTATATATGTACTTTATTTAAAAAATTATCTTTTTAAGGACTTCGTCTCAATCTCCTTTCTTTGAGGCATATTTGGTTTTATACACAACTTTCTTTTATACGGTGTATAAACCCCTTTGACATTTACGTTTAGTCAAAAGGAATATTTTTATATGAAGCGTTTTACTAAACGACAAAAAGGGAATTTTTTTCTTTCTGTACATATGCGGCGACAACGACTTCTTCGCCACCGTGACCATTATATGAGTTTCGGCTTCCTCTACAAGCCATCATTTTTTTAATGAAAAATAAATAAACAGTTTTAACATTCTTTTATTTTGGTATTGAAAATGGTTTTTAAAGTTTTTTTATTATATCAATGTGTTGTATTGATATCTTGTGATTGAAATGTGGAAATGTTATGTTTCTTTTATGCATGTTTTATGTGATACGATTATGTTATGGTTTATGATATGTTTAAACCTATTCATATGAGGAATGTATTTGGACTTAATAAGTGACGGGTGGAGCCCGCTATAGCTCCTCGATGCATCGGTAGGTCTCATGAGACAACTAGACGTGGAATTGGCCAAAGCCCTTTCCCAATTTGATTTATGGTTTTGGCCTAGGCCTTAATCATTTTAGACGTCTTGGCCGAGGCCTTGACAAAATGTTTCAGAATGTCCGGCATTATACATTCCCTCATTATGAAAGTGGTTATTGATATTGCATGTGATTATCCGACCAATAGAATATCCATGTGAAGAAGTGAATGACATTATCTCATTTTACTTTTTTCCATATTATGTTGAAGTTCAAGTTTAAAATGCTTTTGTTTTAGTTATACATTGCCTTAAATGTTAGTGTTTATTTATGAAAGCTTCCCATATATTGTTATCTTTACTGAGCGTCCGAGCTCACCCCTTTAAATGTTTTAATATTTTCCAGGATGTGAAGAAGTATTTTATAAATGACCCGCAGGGATAGTCAGAGGAGGATATGAGTGTGGACTATGAAGACTTTGTTATTAGTTTTTCACTTTATGATGTAATGTAACGTTTACGAATGTATCTAGTGTTTCCAAGTCTACTAAACTAATCGGTCTTTCGAGACTTGATATTTTGTGATCATGCCAATGTTACGAAGTAATGCACCGGCTCTGGGTAGCTCGGGTCGGGGCGTTACAGTTGGTATCAGAGGCAGTTTAGTACTAACCTTGGATGCTAGATTTAGATAAACTCTGATTAGAGCACGTAGACCTAAGATAGACTTTGAGGATTAGTATAGAAGAACTTCCTAGAATTATGGTATTGTAGAGGTGTTATGAGTTTTCCGAGCAATACATCCCTGTCTGGATACGAGCAGGTAGAGGCGGCTCTGGCACAGATGTACCTAGGGGTAAAACCCGAAAACACCGCTTTCAGCTAGACTCGAACGGGAACTGGTGCACGACAACGGGCCTTGCTGCACTCATGGTTACGACACTCCCGGGGGATATGCTTAGGATAATTCTCATTTTCGTTACAAACCACTATGAAGTGTTATGAGTATATACTTTATCAAAGAAAACATTTCTTTTTATGATTATGGATTATATACATAAATAGTTCAATTTATGTAAAGTGTTTTACAAATATGAAATTATGTATTTTAATTCATAAACTAATCTAGTTTATGCCATTGTTTAGAAATAGCGCCTAGTGGAAGGAATGGAAACCGTATCAATGCATGCACTCCGTGTAGGGATTTCCCTCCTGCTCAAGATAATTATTGTGGATATAGAGATACAACTGGTGCTGATCAACTTATTACCATACTGGGACAACTCACTCGGGTTATGAATAATAACCTTACTCGTATGGAGCACCCTGATCCGCAACGTGGAGGATCAATTCTAGATCGTTTCATGAGGAAAAAACCACCAAACTTCAATGGGAGTACAAATCCTATAGTAGCTGAGCAATGGATAAATTCCTTAGAGAAAATATTCCATGCCTTGGGGAGTAGTGAAAGGGAGAAGGTTGTCATGGCAGTTTACCGCCTCACTGGAGATGCCGACCAGTGGTGGTCGCTGATTCAAAACACAAAGGAAGATGATGAAGTATCGAATATGGAATGGAGGGAGTTCAAAGAGATTTTCTTAGAAAAATACTTTCCTCATGACCATCGAGCAGATATGGAAAGGAAATTTCTGAGTTTGAGGCAGAAGGAGGATGAGAATGTCGCAAAGTATGAGGCTAACTTTACAAGGTTAGCGAGGCATGCTGCCGATTATATACGTAACCCAAGGAGTAAGATTGATCGTTTCTTTGATGGGTTAAAACCATTTCTCCGTCGAGCTTTAGTATCACAATCCTTCTCATCATACGAAGATATTGTCTCGTGTGCTATCAAGACAGAAAAGGAATTCTCTAAGTCTTATGACAACAAAGTAAAGCAAGAGAAGAAGAGAATGGTGGAACAAGAGATAGATAAAGGGAAAAAGGGAAAGAAGGATTTTCCATTATGTGATAATTGTGGGAAGAATCACCCTGGTACTTGCCTAAAAGGAATGGGAGTTTGTTATAAATATGGAGAAAAGGGTCACCAGGCTCGTGATTGCAAGGGAAAGAAAGAGGCTGTCAAAGTTGAATGCTACAATTGTAGGGAAAGAGGGCATTATGCAAATGAATTTCCTAAGCGTCAAGGAAACTTACCTCAGAAAAGGCCAAGGGATCAAGGCCAATCTTATGCCGTAACTACAGTTGAAGCGGAATAATTAATGTATTGGTGCTTTTAGACTCAAGGATTATATTCTGGTTATAAGAATAATGTGATATATATATATGTGGATTGTACTGCATTACTTTTTGATTTCAGTATGGTTTTAATATGATTAAGGTAATCATATTTTTATTATGTGACAATAAGAGAAACTTTTCTTTGTTTGGGGAATCTGATGTTACAATTGATTTTGGAATTTAGATACCTTTTAGAGAAAGTCTAGACGAAGATATTTTGGATAACTATAAAGGTTGGAGTGGATTAAGTTGAACTTTGGATAGTATTGTTTAAGGTTAAAACATTTATGAAGATTATTTTTGGAATAGTATAGTACTATATGTTTAGGAAAAGGACAACCTGCAGGGTGGGGAATAACCCATCGCGTCGGACAAAGCTGCAGGAATCGAACCCACAACCATAGTGCGACAAGCCTATATTTCCTACCACTAGCCTACAGGAAGTCCCTGGTTATTACAAAATAGTTTTACTAATCTAAATGGTATGTGTTAACATTTATAACCTTATACAATTAGGATAAATAGAATATTTTTGAGTTCCGTTACCATTTGGAGTAAAAGTTGGGTTTGTGGTAAAAATATATTAACGAATGAAAGTATACATAACGAGTATGTATATTCCCTTACGTTCTTAGTAAATCTCCTAAATAAATTCCTCAACATCATAAAAGGTAACTTAAAACAAAAATTTTGTCGGTTAACTTTTCCAACTGGGGATTCAATGACCGTTTAACCAATCACAAGTTTGTGATTTTCTTGTGGTTAAACTTTCTCCTAATCCTGTTTTCTATAAATCTCCATCTGACCTTGATGGTTTGTTTTTCTTCCATATCCATATTTTCATAGAATCCTAGAATGGGCTATATCGGGTGACCTTTGTACTTATCTTGCTTTCTTTTAATGTTATATATTTATTAACCTTATTTCTGATGTGGGTTTTCCTCAAAGGTATTTTCTCTTTTCAACCTTTTATTTTCAAAGAAAAATTTCAAATTGCGAGGACGCAATTTATTGAAGGAGGGGAGAATGTAACACCCCAATCTTCCACGGTATGTTTCACTTCGAATAATGCAATAGCTTGCATTGTACGCAACTTCGAGTTCTAAAACACCGCGACTAATCAAAGTATCCATTATGAATAGTAATAACCACTTTTTAAAATTATAGAAATTTTATATTTCAAAATGGACTTCATTTTTGTATTCCTAATATCGAAATTAGCCTATGTTGAATTTTTGGTATTTTTCTGAGAACTTCTAATTTTTATGAATAGTGAAAAATACTTTAAAACAACTTTTTTTAATCAAAATAATTTATTGTGATAAATTATACTATTTTGTGGTTTTAAGGTATAATTAGAATATATTTTTACCATTTTATCCAATGGTGGTCATTAGAATTAATTTAACATTGAAATTGGACATAAACAATTGCCAATCTTTCGATATAAATTGTTTCTTAAAAACACGCTATTTGTTGTGACAACGGGAATTAATTATAAAATTAATTAATGCAACTTATATGTTTGGAATTTTGTAAAATAGACATCATTTTTGAATTCGGAATATCAATTATAGCCTAGGGTGAAATTTTGGCTTTGTTCTGAAAAACTTCAATTTTTGATGAATAGTGAAACCACTAAGTGGTAGTTAAATAACTGATTTTTCGTTTAAATGAAATATTACCACTTCTGTGATTTGATTTTCAAAAATCCGACATACATGGTTATCATTAAGAAGTAAAATGTGGTTCAATGAGATTAAAATAATTTTTTGGTGAATAGTAACTTTTAAGTTCTTAATCGCGATTAGAGGTAATTAGTGTAGTTTAAGGTACAAATAATGTTTTAATAATATGAGATGAGCATGAAACTTGTCCTACTCCTATTGGATGAGTCATTGCCGACCATGACAACCCATGGGTCAACTTTGGGAGCCCATGGAGCCACTTTAGTTGGAAAATGACATTAATATATATTTATTTAATGTTAAAATTAAATTGACACAAACATGAGTTATTGTACTAAAACAGTTTTTAAGTGGGGTTACACAAGTCCAAATTTTGACTATAAATATTCATTAGAAAGATAAAAAGATTTCCTACATCATAGTATTTTTTTTATAATTTTTAGACATTAAATAAATTAAATTAGTTATGATATTATTATGATGCAGCGATGACCTCATTATTTAACGATTTAAATAAAATGAGAAGATAATGAAAAATCCAAGGCTTACACTTGTCCAAAGCCTATTGTATGAAGAGATTTCAAAACCTTATCACCTTATCCTCGAATTATATAAGTGTGGGACCTTTAGAATCCGAAAATCATTGTGAAATAATATAACATTTCAATCTTTCCAAAAGTGCCCCTCCTCTCCACTTATAAAAGGCCCCCACCTCTCCCACCTCATTTACACTTTCAAGCCGTTTGGCTCGGCCAACCTCTGCCCATATACTCTCCCAACTTCCCCATATTACTCCTAGAAGCCTTACATTGGGCAGAACTCTTCCCAAGGAATCCTTTGGCTCAAATCAAAAAGAGTTACCCGATTTTGAGGTAATGTCTTCGCTAATGTTGTTTTGTTTTATTTTTCTTCTCCAACCCCCTAAACTCTTTTTATTCGTTTATTTTGTAAAAACAACAGTATCCTCAATATACTAGGATTTTGTTATAAGAAGTATTCGAGCTACACTTACACACACCTACATCTAATTGTTAAAGAACATACAGTTTCGGTGGATGGCGAATTTCTGCCTCACGAAACGATGATTGTTCAACACTCATATAACACCTTCAATGGTGGCCATTAAGATGTCACTATTTTTATATATGATATAGAATATGTTTATGTTTTACTTATGCTTCTGTATTTCTCATTTATGGCATACTTTATGATTTCCATTATGGGTAAAACGCGATAATTTCATTTTAGGATGTGCGGACTACCGCCCCCTCAAAGTGATTTGAATCGTTAATGCCATATGTGGGATGTATAAAGGATGGAGTAAATGGTATTATACAATATATTATACTGGAATTATATTATACATTTATATCATTATTATTTAGTTCCATTAAATATGAAATTGAAAAGAAAGTAGCGTTCATGCGTACGTACGGCTTACCGTCTCCATGAACGGTGCATTTCATTTCTTACCTCTAAATGTTACGTAATAATATAAATGAATGTATATACTGGATATATAAGATATATATGACATCTAAATCATGAATATAATTCCGGATATAATGGATATTCTACCACATGAACAACTTGTAATTATAAGAAGTTTATTGTTGACTCAAGTACCAAAGATCGACAAAACGACCGTTGTTAACTTAAATAATTACAAAATGTTCATAACATTGTAATAAGTGATATAAAAAGGATAATGAAATTGAAAATGGTTCTTAATAAGTTAGATATTAACACTAGTTTATTATTCAGGAGGTTAATGAACGGTTGAGTCAAGTCAGACACGAGGTAAGGGAATTTCTTAACCCAATTTTTATTCTTTGGGTTAATCACCTACTTTCAAATTATGTCATGATATTATTATGTCCTATATTGTATTTGTACATTATTTATGTGTACTTATAGTTAATGAACATTATATATGTACTTTATTTAAAAAATGATCTTTTTAAGGACTTCGTCTCAATCTCCTTTCTTTGAGGCATATTTGGTTTTATACACAACTTTCTTTTATACGGTGTATAAACCCCTTTGACATTTATGTTTAGTCAAAAGGAATATTTTTATATGAAGAGTTTTACTAAACGACAAAAAGGGAATGTTTTTCTTTCTGTACATATGCGGAGACAACAACTTCTCTGCCGCCGTGACCATTATTTGAGTTTCGGCTTCCTCTACAAGCCATCATTTTTTAAATGAAAAATAAATAAAAAGTTTTAACTTTCTTTTATTTTGGTATTGAAAATGGTTTTTAAAGTGTTTTTATTATATCAATGTGTTGTATTGATATCTTGTGATTGAAATGTGGAAATATTATGTTTCTTTTATGCATGATTTATGTGATACGATTATGTAATGGTTTATGATATGTTTAAACCTATTCATATGAGGTATGTATTGGACTTAATAAGTGACGGGTGGAGCCCGCTATAGCTCCTCGATGCATCGGTAGGTCTAATGAGACAACTAGACGTGGAATTGGCCGAGGCCCTTTCCCAATTTGATTTATGGTTTTGGCCGAGGCCTTAATCATTTTAGACGTCTTGGCCGAGGCCTTGAAAAAATGTTTCAGAATGTCCGACATTATACATTCCCTCATTATGAAAGTGGTTATTGATATTTCATGTGATTATTCGACCAGTAGAATATCCATGTGAAGAAGTGAATGACATTATCTCATTTTACTTTTTTCCATATTATATTGAAGATCAAGTTTAAAAGGATTTTGTTTTAGTTATACATTTCCTTAAAAGTTAATGTTTATTTATGAAAGCTTCCGCTATATTGTTAACCTTACGGAGCGTCCGAGCTCACCCCTTTCAATGTTTTAATATTTTCCAGGATGTGAAGAAGTATTTTATAAATGACCTGCAGGGATAGTCAGAAGAGGATATGAGTGTGGACTATGAAGACTTTGTTATTAGTTTTTCACTTTATTATGTAATGTAACGTTTACGAATGTATCTAGTGTTTCCAAGGCTACTAAACTAATCGGTCTTTCGAGACATGATCTTTTGTGATCATTCCAATGTTACGAAGTAATGCACCAGCTCTGGGTAGCTGGGGTCGGGGTGTTACAGGATCTGTATCCACTTCCATGTCTGAAGGGACCCACTTTATGGCCTGGTCTCATGCCACACTGGCTTACCTACCAACTTGGGCCAACGTCCAAGAGGACCTCAGATGACATTTGCGATAGGTCTCATGTTTCAAACATGGTCAGCGGTCGACACTAATTAGTCTTTCCCCATTCCAGGATAACACGATATGGATACATTGTTTCAAACATGGTCAAAAGTTATCACCAATCGTTACTCCACCATCATTATGGTCCAGATATAGAGTTTCATGATTCACATATTTTTGCATCCTTAGGTCCAAGTGGAATTCCAACATACTCTTCATTTCCCCTTCATGTTTTTAGATGTGCTGTATATGTGGTTTAGCGCCATTGGGACATCATTCACCTAGTGTCCCATCGACCCTGACTTGTGCCTTCATATGCTAGGGAAGTCCCATCACTACTCCTTGTTTCCCACATTGAGAATGGATAACGTAGGCTAAGTAGTTCTGGTAGGATGTGTACTATCTCAACGATGCCACAAATTCCATTCTTCGTCCCGAATGACGTTAAAATAAAATCTTAGAACTATGTATGTCTTGATTTCCATTCTCATTGGATATGTAGGAATGCCTAGACAACCCATCTTGGGCCCAGTCCAGTTTTCACAGTCAGTCCCTTGACCTAGGGATTCTCCCGAGAGCATGTGTTGTGCCAAGGGCTCTTATATTCCTCATTCTTGTCGGGGTATCTACCGCAACACACATTCACTTATTTGGTAGCCATGTCCTCAATGCCTGACATTAAACAGTGATTTGACCCTGAAAATCGTCAGGATTCCCTATGTTAATCATGGGATGTTAGAGATTTTTCTCCAGAGAGGATTCTCCCTACCAGCGTCAGTCTTTGACCACGTCACGCATCAATAACTATATATATATAGATTCTCATCATTATGGGATACATAAAGATTCCAGGAAATTTCGCCTTGGGCCTAACCCCATTGTCATTAAACATTCTGGCCCCTCAGCCCTGATCGTGGTCCAGGAAGTATGACCATTAATCTATGTGAACTATCATCACTGTATGGCGTAAAAATACGTGTTATTCCAGGTCCTTACCAATGAGGTCTTGTTCAGAAGTAGGTATGATCCCTGATCAGATCAATGTGCCCACCTAATGTGCCTTCAACATAGTGGCGTAATTTAAAGAGTGTTGGATTCCATTCGAACAACCCATCAAGCCACACTCCATGCTTTTCCTGGCCTTTATTCAGAGCCTCTTCCTATTTCACATCTAAAGGAACCCCCAAATAGTATGGATTCTTGACTTATGGATCTCCTACTGTCTTGGGACAACATTTTGGAAGACTAATAAATGAAATTTTGAGTCATGTCCCTTGTTTTAAACATGGTCAGTGGTCAGCCCTCATTTGTTATCCCCATTTTAGGCTAACATAATAATGATAATTTGTTTCAAACATGTTCAACAGTTATTCATCATTATCACAACATCCCTACAACATTTCGAATTTTGGGTGTCGTGATTCCCACCTTCAACTCCCCTATGTTCAGATTAATTCCAACACCCCTGGAATTACCCTATTTGTGCACTAGAGAACACTAGGAAAGAGATGGTTTCACTGTTCGGAGAGATACATCCTCCAGTCGGGCCTCTCCCTTTCTTCTCTGAAATCTGGACTGGTTGTTCGAACCCTAAATTCCTAGAGCATGGTTTGAACTCTTATATCCTGGTGGAATGATAAGGTGGCCATCCACTATTTCTCGCATCGGGCCCAACCCACATGAGCATTGGGACAGATAACAAGATGTTCCATGAATATAAAAAAAATTAAATAAACCAAAAATTAATAACAAAACTCATACATGAATCTAGAATAAATAGTGAATTCAAGAAATTATGTTCAAAATTTTCATGCATAACAGTAACCAAGGATCGACCCCACCCATGGCTGGGTTGACCCCATCAAGAGAACGGTGTAGCTCCTCCACCCTTTGGCTCATGGGGTCTATGATCTATTGCCGGATGTTCTGTTCTTACTCCTCCTCACCAGCAATGGGGTGTAGTTCACTAGCCGCAACCCGGACCCATTCCTCGTCACACAGGACAATAGCCATATCGGTGGAGGCTTGTTTCATCCACTCTTTTGTCTCTGCCAGTTGGGTCGTCAGCCATGATATAATCTATGGCTGCGCATTGAGGAGAGAATATTGTTCATTTTCCCAGTACTACAGCCACAGAATCTCCTTTTCATCCTCTTGGAACCTCTTGATGTTCATTTATTTTCTCCACTACCAACCCACACCAAGGTCGCAGTAATACTCTCGAATGTTCTCCTCCATGATATATCGGACGAGCATGGGAGGACACTTGGCATATACCCCCCCCCCATCACACAGTTCGTGCAGTTGTGAACAAAGTCTCTCCATATGGTCTTTCCATTGTGCTTGAGGGGTGTCATCTATAGTGTGATTGATTAGATTCCATGACCGGTGACGAACTATCTTGCTATACTCTTCATCAGAGGCTGTTTCGTCCTAGTCCAAAGGGTTGGCAGGATCGTACGCAGGCAATGCCCCCATGAACCCGTCAACAGGGTCTGCATCTGGGGTCTGATCATGTATGGTAGGACCCAGGCTATCCGAATTCTCTTCATCTTCAAATCCCACTTCAATAATCTCATGCATTCCCCTGGGAAAAGCACTTCCAAGAATACCAAACATCCTCGCCAAGGCATTCCATACAATTTGAAGAACTGTACATACGAAAAAGGAATGAATGTCAGTTAGCCTGGTCAATGGGTGGCAGTCATGAGTTTTGTAAGGGATACATATAGAGATCAAATTCTCAGTCTCAATCCGGGGTTTTTGCTATGGGGACCACGAGGCGTGGCCCTATGTATATTGTTGAAAGGTATGAAAACATTGAAGGAGCCACGTTGTGTATCCTACACATGTTGGACATGGTAATCATCATAGACACGGGTGTAGATCCCAAAGGCCTGCATCTGCATCCACTAAGGGAAGGGATCAGGTTTTGTGAATTTGGCTCTCCTACACAGTTTAAACATTGGTGAGGTGTCCAAATTAGCTTTGAAGCTGATCTTAATGAATAGTCATAGGATTATAACTCAAGTTCCTATGATGATGGTTCAAAATTCTATCCTTGATCACCGACTTAGACCTCTTCCAGAGGGCTCCCTATACCGTCCACCTCCCCTCAAGAGTATTCGTTAGATTCATCAGGTAGAGGGAACCGTTCCCTCAAATCAGTAGCAGAAAACATCTGGGGAGATGTTCGATCTAGCAACACCTTCACCTGATATGTCATTGGATTTTGAACACCCAAGAATTCATGAAGTCCAACAACTCGGCCATGTATTGCTCTGCCTCTGTCTGGGACACCGTAAAGCCGGCCCTGATAGGGCCTATTCTTTGAAAATCCTACCCGAGATGGTTCATGAGTTTCCACATCTTGGATTGGCCGAGGAATTTATTGTTGACTTCCTAGAGTCCCAGGCCTCCAGTAGGACCGCATTCTATTTCATGTCTATGTAGATTAGCCGCTACCCCACAGTCTGAGTGTATATTCTATGGAATCATCATGGTGGCCTCCCCTCTGGATATCTATATTCTTCTAGGACCACCAGGTCACTTCCGTTGATAGATCCACTGCCACTGCCTCCCCCTCAACTGGTTCAGTCCTCACCACCACGGCAGCCTCACAACCATGGGATTTCCTTCCCACATTACACCCTTGGCCTCAAGGTTGGTGAGGCACACCATCACTGGCCCGAATGGTTGGCTGCTTCAGCATCTCCCCCGGGTAGGCTGCCTCCCAGCACTAGGTATACTCCTTCACCAACTTGAAGATGATAGTGGGTGGAGGTAGCTCGTTCTACATCTTCCCGTCATCTCGTGTGAACATGAGACACATATCCCTCATCACACACATATGTTCCTCATGGAACACCCCTAAATAGACATGTGGGGTTAGTCACTACGTACACAAAAATTTCATGGTGATTCGATGATGGGTGTATGGTTCACAGAGGGGATCACGATCCACTCTTCCCACCGAGACCCCACCTTGAAAGGGCAGAAGATAGGACCAATTCTATTCTGTTCCCCGACAATCACCTGTGAATACATCAATTGGGAATGGGAACATGTGAATGTTGAACTCATCCTCCTTCCAGAACCATCTCTGTACCGACTTCATAGTCAGTTTGGATGGACGGCTCCATGAGGCATTCAGGATGGATGGGCAGAAGTTCGATTCTGAAGGGGAGATGCGGTTCTGATATTTATATAGCCCCTTATGTGCGCTGCTATCCACCCATACAGAGTGTGGAATGACCTGCATATCCTCTTTATCCTCTTCCCTTCACTGATATTCCACAACATCATATACTGCTCTACGATCGTGGGGATCCCCACTTTGACCCGCCCTCCTGTCACCAACATGGACTCCATGATAAACATTCTTGGGAGCACGCCCATGTTAATGTTCCTAATAGGTATGATCCAACCGTAGATGAGAGCTGCAATAATTGCATCCAACCTGACTACAAGTTGCTAATCAGTACTGACATTGAATCCCCATGCCTTCCACTAGCTATGCACCATGATCTACCAGTACGAGTGCTCCTTACCTCGTTGAGCTCCCTTCGATCAAGTTCGAGGCCTCACCTGAATCTCCCTATCTTCCGGGAAGTTCAGGAACAACTTGAACAATCGCTTGAAATGGGAATATGTTACTGCCACTACAAAAAAAGGAACTTTTATCAATAGAAAATTACTGAAAGATAATATATTTGAGGGTAAAAATGATTAATTCCAACATATATTAAATTCAGTTGATATTAAATATAGGTACCAAAAATTATTTTTACTGACAGATATATCTGTTTATATTAGTAGTTCAAACCCAAAAAATATTTTACTAACATTTAAATATGTTTTTGTATCATAATAATACCAACAATTTATTTTCCAATAAATGAATATGTCATTATTATTTATTGTTTCCAAAAAATCATTCACCATCAAAAAATCAGTAACCAATAAATTGTTCAATAATATAAAATATTTTACAAAAAATTGGATATATATATATATTACCCATTACAAGAATATAATTTTGATAATAAAAACATATAATTATTTAAAATATCCATAATTTCGTAATAGTTATTGGTAATAAATATATATTGATACATACATATATAATCCTTATACAATAATTTTTTTTATATAAATTAATAACTTTATGCAAAATATATATAAATAAATAAATATAAAAACATGAAAAAAAACCTAATAGGACTCAGATAACCCCCCCCCCCACTATCATTTCTAGAACCTCCCTCCACCAACCCTACCTCCATGTTCCCCTCCGGCATTCCCCATAAGTGGCATTCCTTGCAGATCTCCTTACATGAACCCCTCCCCCCTACCACTGTCATTCCACACGACATCCCTCCCCCAACCCAAACCTCTCTATTCCCCTTGGTCGGTGTTCCCCATGGCCGGTGTACCTCAGATATTCCCTCGAAGGAACCCCTTCACTATTTAAGTCCAACATTCATAGGATACCCAATATCCCCATGGTGACATCGGTTTCTCATTGGTTCTCTCTCGCATCTCACTTCTCTACTTAGGTTCCCCAATCACCCTCCAATAGAATTTGTAGTATCTGATTTAATTTTGGTTCTTTAAAAATTTATATCGCATTCGTGTGAGGAATACATTCTATATTGATCTTGTATTTTTCATCCTTCCAAGTTATTTTTCTCATTTTGGTAATATGTGCTTAGAATGGTTGCTTAGGTTTATTAATTTTGATGCATTGATTTTGCATAGATGCATTTTTGGTGTTCACTATAATGCCTCAGGCAGAGTAACAATCAATTTTTTCAATTCCCAGTCCTTCTCATGGTTTCATTTGACTCACGGACACTGGTTTCTAGATGTTCAGTTATGTGTTAACCATCAGTTTGACCTATTTCATTGGATAGTGTATTCAACAAAGATCTAGATTTTAATCATTCTACGGGGTGGATTCACATACCATGTTTTATACAGACCTTTCAGAATCTACTTATCCTCAAAGATGGGGGATTCTGGCTGTGTATTATTTAAGAGATGATGGACGATTTCTATTCATTTTGTGGTCATCAAGGTCAATAGACCTCCAGCTCCCAATATTGCAGGATGCATGGACAGGTTGACACATGGGTTCCTCCATCTCCCATCCCTTATCCCTCATGAAGAGATTTTTCGGCTTCTAATCACTATCCTAGTGGCTTCCTTGTAGCTGCTGATAACCTTCTAGAGATATCCTTTTATTCCATCACACAGCATCGCTGGATATACTCCCACTTGAGGGATATCCCCTCCCCCAATGTTTTTGCTTCCACATTTTTCCCCAGGACTTCATTGATTGCAAAATAAAATCTCCTATAGTGGTTGAGGATAAACTTATCATGGATTGTGCAGAGCCAGTGTTTTATTCTCTGTAAAATATTAATCACGGCTAAGCATCCAAGGATATAAATGGTATTATAAGGCCTATTAATGTTGTTTTCTCCTGTTCTTTGGATAAAAAAGTTAGGAGCATCTAGGATTCCAACTTCTCTTTGTGCAACCTCAAGCTGGAGGAGTGGGACTGGTTGGGTAGGGATCTCTCTATTTGGTGGCCACTATTTCACTTTCATAGGTCATAAAATGAGGGATAGAATAAGGAATAACCTAGAAACCTCACCCTTTATGGAAATATCTATAGAAGAATATGCAGTTGTGGTATTTGACCCACCTTGGTATAAATAACAACTTCTCTATCAATCAAAAATTGGATGATTTGTATGTTTGGACTCACACTTTGTTGGAAAATCGCCAGCCTGAATACAAGGTGGATGATTCTGAATTTTTCTCATAGTATTTCCTGAGGTGATACTGAAGGCCTGGATTTTATTTCAATGGAATCTATATATATTTGAAGTGATTCTGGAAAATCTGTAGAAATATGGAAGAAACTGTTGGGAAATTTCCTTGATCTTCTGAGCATTCTTAGGATATTTTAATCTATGCAGCACCCATATAAGATATTTATGTTCCCATATGACATTCCTTCTACATGACAACCATGTAGGACATTTGGGCCTAAATGGGGTAGATGTAGGAGTTAGAAAATTTTCAAATCGAAACATCATGTGTAGTATATTTTTCAGTTTGAATGATATTTTAGTTTCATGTAATCTTATTCAGCTGCATGTATATTCTGATCCTCTAAGACATTTGATTTGGCTGAATTTGTAAAAACATGAGTTGCATATGCATTGTTGTTTTCTGTATACAAATATTGTTCATTATTATGTTAATTAGAATCAATAATTATTTTTTATTGAATAATATCATCTAGTGTCTATTAATATCCAATCATTCATTTAATATTTCATTAAAAAGAAATATTATATTATTCCTTCATTAAAATTGTTAAAATTGGTTTCTTCTTATTTCTATGACATGCTAGTGTTATTAATTTGATATTATTCCTCTATTACTCATAGATATAAGATTTCAATTCCCGTAGTTAATATAGGATTGAACAGGCCTTTACAACATCTTGATATAAAAATATAGTGTTTCTTCACTATGTTCTATTGATGATTAAATCATTCTTTTCCTCCATTTGTGGAATATAATTACTATGGTGGTAGTTATTAGGTACCTAATAATGCTTCTAATAAATAACAAGTGTGTATTGGCATGATGAGTACAATGACTGATTTGAGCATGATATAATATAGCAATATGTTTTCATTGATATATACTTATACATGCTATAACAGATAATACATTATGGATTCATTTCACTGGTCTGATTCTGATAAATTATTGATGTTGTTTTCAAAATAATAAATGAGAATTGATATCATAATATAGTGTTTTTCAAATTGAATGGAAGTTGGATTTATTTTAGAATTGAATTTTTTTTAAATTGACCAGATGATAATAATAATATCTTTATCGATGTAGGTGTATCATAAATTGAGTTTTGAGATGTAATTTGAAAACTTGTTTTGTTATTAAATTGTTTTGATTGACAAGAATTGCGACAAATAAATATAACAAAATCCTAGTTGAGTATTATTATGGGAAAAACAAAAAGGTGAAGGTGCTTTTCAGTGTTGGAAATTTGAGAGTTCTAGGATGGCTAGAATTTTATGGTATTATAGGATATGTGTGTAGCATGTCATTGTTTAGTGATCTTTATTTTTAGATAATTATATTCCAACGTGAGATGTATTGCTGTGGTTGAATTTTGGGAATTTGAAGAATGAATTTTCTAATATCTTAAAGTATTGTTGTATACTCATTTTATTAAAATGGTTTTTTGATGCTTATGTATGTGTTCATTTTTGGGTAAATTCTATGAGTTTTTTGTGAGTACGCGAGTTTGTAGATTAAGGAGAGCATAGTGAACTCAGTTTGGGCAAGGTGCGATGCATGGCGCGTGGCAATATTAACTTGACACGCATAGAAGAGAAGTACATATATATCAGTAATAGAAAATAATAAATTATACAATAATTACATAAATATAAAATATTTGGGTCAATAATTCATATTTCATTCATCACACACTTAAACAATAAATGCAAACTATGATTAAAACTTTCAATATTTAAGGAGTGAAGTTCTCTCATTTTGAAATAAATCAAAATTCATAAAATATTTAAAACAAACAATTAAATTGTTTAAACCATATATCAAGAAAAAATAGTCAAAAAAAAAGAAAACATAGAATTATAATAATGTCATGTTCCCTACCCTACCCTAGGAAAACAGAGTGGTTGGATATAAGTTAATGTAAGAAAATCAATAAAATTGAATAAAAATATTGTTTTTTGGGTTATGTTCGCACTCACGGTGCGCCGCATGCATGAACATGACCTAAAAGAGGAGGTAAGGGTCATCGTGGTCAATCGGTCTCGGTCAGAAAGTGGGTGTCGTGGGAGATGACTCGCACTGCTGGAATTGGTCCAGTAGGGGCTGAGTCATGGCTGTCATGGGAAGATGATCGGGGTACACATTAAGGGAGGACACGTGTGAGGTATTATTGAGGTATTTTTAATCGGGATTGGGAAATGAGTCGGTAGACTAAAGCTAGAAAAATGAAAAAAACAAATGAATAGGTTCGCGTAGTGGCACACACCACGCTACTATGTGCCATTGCGCACCATAGCATGCACCACTACGTGCCTTTCCAGATGCGCCATGGTCAATCCATGACGTGCGTCATTAATAACTATGATTTGGATATTTTTTGTTGGTGATATATTTTACTTTTGGGGGATGTAAAATACTATGGTTGGGGCTTCTTAATGACCCTAACCATGGTCATGTTTTAAAAGAAATTTTGAATGTAATAGAAAATTTGAATTTTTGTTCTTAAGGGGGATACAATTTTTTCTATAGGAATCAAATTATTGAATTTGATGTTTTATGATGATATTTATGGTTTTTTTAGAAATGGATTTCATTTTGGTAGCAGGTTCAGGGGTTCAGGTATGGTTAATAGGTGGTACTTCGTAAACATCTAGGACTGTATGTGGCATAATGTAATTGATGGGGGAAAATGAAATACCTATTGAAAATGATTGAGGGGGAACCTGGAATTTTCCTCAGGTACCTTGTGCTCATGAAATAGTTTTGAAAATAATTCTTCCCAAAGGGGATGAATTTTCATTTCACTCTTAAAATTGTAAGCCTCAAATTTAAGGGATCATGCTTCACATTCCATTAGTCAATTGAATGATCCCTAGGGTCTCCTTCTCTATCTACATTAAGATCCGTCTTCCTATGTGATCATGACTTAATATGGTGTTCTTAAACGATTAATTCCATGGAACACTGCTCTTTCACTTTTTATTTATCCTTCTATTTCTCTTCTTTTTATTTATTTTTGTGAGTGGGTACAAGGATTTGGACCTCACCAAATTCATAGTAAAATAATATTAATTTCTTGGGTTCCAATATTTTTAGGATGAGTAAGACCAGTGGGGTTATGTTTTTTAAAACTTTTAATTACTTCTATGATGAGATTGGTTGTACAATATTTTCCTTATATATATTTCTTGACATGGGGCTTATATTTTGGCCTCTTTAATATTATTTGAATTATGGATTTCAATTGATTGATAGTTAAAATGATCATAGTGATATTTAACTAGGTTTTCTTTTGGTCCTCAATATAGTATTTTTGGTAACATGGGAAATTTAATTATAAATAATTACGCAATTTGATTTTGTGATTTATAGGGGATTTTATGTTATCGTTGGATTACACATAGAGACTCTTACAGGATTGTTTTTGTTATGTGGTTCTTCCCCATTATTATGATTCTAATTTTTTTATCTACTACTAGTTTTTAGAATTCATATATATGATTTCTTATATTTTTAAAATGTATGAGAATAAAAAAATTTAAATGTATTATGATATTTCAAACATTGGGTTTTCCATGATGTTTCACATGCATGATTATCCTTAATTTTTTATCTCTATACAATAAATTTGGAGTTCATAGTTCATTTATTTGTTGATTATTTTCATGATTTGTACATATATTAGGGTTTGTTCAGCACTTATCTGCTTTAGATTAGAACAAGCTTTTGTTTTTATTTTTCTTGGAATCTAGTTCTAAATTAATAGATTCACATCATCCTCATAATTATTAATTCCAAAAAATGGGTTGCATGATATTTGTTTACAATAAATGAGTCTACATGATCTTCCATGCATTTAACATGTTTTTTTAGATACTAGATCTTGTGTAGGACTTTTAATCTTTTATCAATAAGTGGGAACAAACGGTCAGATTTGGTTCATGATTTCTTGATTTCAGCTTATCTTTGTAATTAATTTTCATGATGAGAGAAGATAAATGATCCGATTCATCTTTTAAATTTACATGTAGCTCATTTTCACATTTAATTAGCAGCCCATTTCTTGAATGACACCTTCATAGAAACTCATAAAAAATCTCACCTGCCCAATGATTTCAGTTTCAGGAACTCCAAAACTCAATTAACATCTAAAAAATGTGTTTGAAAAGACTATAATGAAAAATGATCACCAGGAAAATAATTTTTTATACTTCCATTTATTTCTATTTTGGTTCCAATCAATGTAGATATTTTTTACTAATTTTTGTGGGAATTTTGGTTGATAGTGATGTAGATATTGAAGCTTAAGGGTGTGTCATAACAACGACTAGAGGTTTCATGATGGTACTGGAGTTGGCTTGACATGTTTCTCGATGGTACTGGAGCTGGATCGTTTTTAATATGCTCTTTGGTTGTGTGTGGTGGGGATCATGGAGAGGAAGGATGTGGTATAACAAGTATTTGAGGTTTTTCGCTGGTGTTGGAGCTGACTCGCTGGTCTTGGGGGATGGATGAGTCACTAGTGCTGGTGTGATGAAGGTTGTGCTATTGTTGCAGCTAGCTCGTTGCTTCTGGGGCATGGATGAGTTACTGGTGCTAGAGCTAGATCGTTGGTACTGGGGCAAATATTAGTCCTGGGCATAGATGGGTCGTTGGTTATTTGGGTGGGGGTGTTTATGGATCTCAAGGTGGGGGTGTGGGGTTGGGATGGATCATATTGGGGGATGAATCTTAAATTGTTTATTGATTCATTTCCTATTAAATTTGATTATTAATATAATTTATTTTCTTCACAAGTTTGAACATTCATGTAAATTGTCATATGTTTAATAAATAAAACAAATAAATCATATATGATAAATTAGTAAATATGATATAAAATTTTACTATCTATAAAATTTTATAATTTTTATTCAAATGTCATTTATAAATAGACATTATATGTTGAAAATATTATTACCAATAGAAGAAATTGTCATAAGAATATGTTACTAAACACTTTAACCAACATATATATTATCCCTTGGTGTTATTATAATTGTAACAGAAATATTTTATTTGTTGCAAAAACATTTAGCGACAGAGTTTTTACCAACAGTTTAATGATAGGAACATATGTGTTGGTAAAACGTTTCACCAACAAAAAATGTACTTTTACCAAGAGATATTACCCTTTTGGAAAAGGCTAAATATTTACTTGTCCTCTCCCGACATCATCTCCATCAACACCAACGCCAGGGGTAGATTTTTTTTCAGATCCTCTCACGCACCCATAACGGGGAGGAATTCATCATAAATCACCCCCAGTATTGGGACCCCTGAGATCAGATGCACAACCTATAAACTTATGTAAACCTCACAGTAGTGTATATGGATGGTATTGGTCCTCGATGACCACCTTCTCAACAACTCCGGAATCAGCAACTTCGGATGACATAAATAGAATTAGGAATCCCAATACGTATCATACATGCCCACTATTCTAAGATCTTTCCCAAAATCATTGCATGAGGAAACTACCCTATAGGCCCAGGCCTAAACCTCTATGAATTTTCTACCCTCGAGTAGATCCCACTCATCGAACCATCCCATCCCTGGGTTCTGTAGGGATGCCTTCAAGATCATCTGGTACGGGGGGGGATGTCTCTAGCTATAATTAATTCCCGTCAACATTGTTCATGTGATTGTACAGGAAATTAGCATTGACTGGCGTGATGTCCGCCCAGGAAAGGCTGTCAGCCACCCTGCACCCCTGACACTAGTACGACATGCTCTTAAACTATTAAGATGGTTTATACCTACTTGCTTTAGGGATGAAGATGTCATCCCTCAGCCCAAATCCATACAGTGGTAGCCTCTAACACATCAGATAATTCCGTTGGATTTTTGATAGCAGATTCACCAATTAATCATGGGTAGATTGGCTCTATACCAACTACCATAGACCCAATCTATTCTCCATCTCCTCCCTTCGAGAAAACATTCGCAAGGACCCCCTGGAAGCCTCTTGGTGAGATATTCCATTTTTCAGATTTGGAATCTTTTTGCAAAGCCCTTTTGTCGTGTTAGTTCACATAGACCATACATGGAGCTCAATACCAGTAACATAATTGCGAAGCCTTGACCCGACCATTGGATGCAAGCTGTAGAATGCACCATCATAGAGCCAAAGACTCGATGGGTTCTACGAAGCATAAGGCCCGATTTGCGGAGAGCAGTCACAGAGTATGAGGAGAATCATGAATCTAGAGCACTAAATTCCAAAAATGCGGTAAAGATAAACAAAAAAATAGATTTCATCTCCCCTATTTATAGGAAAGGACCCATGGTACTTCATGGAGCGTCTAACCGCGGCACGCTCAGCCTACCATTTCTTCTCTGCTTCGCGAGCCTCCATCACAAGTTAGCTTCGTGATTGGCTGAGGTATTTTTGTGAATGAACCATATACTTTGACCCTTGATTTATCCTTTACCAAAAGTCTTAGGGGGTAATTTTTTGGCACTAAAATATTGGAAGTAGTTGAAAAAAAAGTAAAACCTTAGTGAATTCCTCATGAAGGTCATTCGTGGAGCCCCGCATCACCATGGCCGGTAACAAGCTTCCCTTCCACGAACCTGCCACAGAGCAAGGAGGTGGGAGGCTCTGCGAACCCATTTGAAATTTGTGAAGAAATGTCGGAGCAAGGAGGTGTGAGGCTCTGCGAACACATTTGACATTCGTGAACCAACCATGGGGCATGGAGGTTGGAGGCACCGTGAACCTCCTTTGATGTTTGAGAAGCCACAATGGAGCAAGGAGGCGGGAGGCTCCACAGTTATGAAAACATTACATGTGGCTTCACGCCAAGTGAGCTTTGCTTCATGTAGATTCTTGTCTAAAAATACCAGTCTCCCCATGAGCCCAAAGGGATGAATCCTCCAACCATTCTCTTTCTTAGCTCCAAAATCGCGAAGAAATATCTAATATATGAACCATGTACTCTTCAAGGTACCTTTTAATCTTGAAGTTCCTCCCCTGTTGCATGAATTCCACCTCTCTTCAAGGAGGAATGCCATTCGTCGATCCCACATGCCTTTGTGAAGGAAGGGAATCCATAAGGGGACTCAAGTCTTCAATGAGCACTTATGATTCACAAAGCACCCTGCATGCACATGTGATCCACATGCTAAGGCAGGGTCACTGTGCTTTGAGAAGCACATTGCATCACAATGATGTGCTTCACAAGGCACCCTTGATAAACAAAGTACTTCTCCACGAGGGCATTTCCACTTCACAAAGCACATTCCATATGCACCTATACCATACCCCTAGACTAGGAAACATGACTTCACGAATCATACACCTTCACAAAACCCCTCCAATATATGAAGCACCAGCGCCTCATGAGGCTTCTACCTAAGATCCCCTTGGCTATGCAACTCATTTTCTCATGAGACCTTATAGGTTTGAGCGAAGTATCTTCAATGTCCCTTGGGCAGTGCATACCATTGTGTTGCTTCACCTCATGCTTCTTTACATAGGCACACTAATGGCTATTGATTTTTCACATAGCCATGCTAAAATTGACCCCCAATGGATCACTACATAAAACCCCATCACCACGGCATTTCTAATGCCTTCCCTTCCCCATGGGGCGAAATATATCAGTTATGTAATTCCTAAGGGGGGTGGAGTGAACTCATCTCGTCCGAGCCGCATGACATGAAACTGCAAAGTTCCATCATCCTTGTCACCTAATGTCAAACAGTGATATCTCCCCATGCATCTTACACTGGATTCCACACCATGGACATTTATATTACCACTGGTCTCCATGGGCGTGAAATCATTCCTCACATGGAATGAGATCTTCTATATTGGAGCGGCGTCTATCCACGGGGAGAGGGAAACCACCTTGCGGGAAGCACTTGGATTTTCTTGCAAGAGGTAGCACCATGGATCCTTCTCTATTCATTAGTTCCAAATCCCTCTCCCTTAGGGATTTGTAACCACATGGGTCTCCGCCCAAGAATATGTCCCAATCTACATCACCTTGGGCCACTAAATACGTGTTGGACCCACTCCACTTCACACAGATGAACCTTTAGTGATGTGATCGCCAGGTCTTTGCAGCCTATTGTTTCACACACTGAGCATGAATCACGTGGGAAAAGGGCTAGAACTGACCAGGACATCCTCTCTAGGAATCCTAGAGTGAGATCCCCAAAACCCCACCTAAACTACATGGACATTGATCCTTTTCAAGGTTAGGTATGTAGAAATAATATAAGAGGATCATGCCCACTATCCTTTGGTTAGGACCATATTTTCATTGGTTCCCACTCTTTTGAACTAGGTGGACTTTGATCCTTTCCAATGTAAGGTACATTTGAAGCCTCCCTGAGTTTCAATTCCACCTACATTTGGTTCCAACCCCCTTCATATCGGTTCACAAATTCCATCTGAACTATATGGATTTTGATCATTTCCAAGGGAAGGTACGTTGGAAGCCTTTCTATGGTTCAATCCCAACAACCATTGGTTCTAACCTCTTCATGCCAGACCACCTTCATCCCACATGATTTTAAACTGCATTCCCCCTTTTCATCCTGTAAGAGGTTAAACTACATCCACCATCGCAAACTATGTGGTCTTTGATCCTTGTCTCCTAGACAAGGTACGTAGGAGTCCCCCTTGCTGTTTATCCCCATTCAGTGGTAATCTATTGTAACCCCATATAGTGGTATGCCATTGAAATCCCTTACAAAATGGTATGATGTTTTGGACCTCACACAGCAGTAATACATTGTGATTCCATGTTAGCAGTAAGTCGTGGTCAACCCAAACCTAGAGGTTAGCCGCTGTCGTCCCTACTGTTGGGACCCATGTCAGTTGTACATCCCAGTGGCGTATGACCAACCACGGGCTATTGACCATGCCTAAGTCCTAGTACATCATCGGGTCGCTGTTTTCTAATCACACCCCGATTTATACCCCCTATACTGAACTATGTGGTCTTTGATTCCCTATGACATGGATAGATAAGAGGTATCATCGAGACTCAATCCCATCATCATCATCTCCCAAGATTCGACTCCATATCATTCTCCATGCTCTTCATTTATCCAACCATTATCCATATTATTTTTATCCGGGCAGCCACATCCCCGTGAGATCATGCAAATTTACCTATTCACTGGTCCTAGTAGTAATCGGGTAACTAACCACGTGTTATCCCTGACATTAGTGTTTCTTCTAGGGATTTGTCCATCTGATACAATCTACTCAGTGTTCCGATCAGTATGATCCATCTCTGATAGACATTAAACTCATTGTATATCCTACGTTAAACAATGGAAGCTATGGAAAACCCCATATACATGCCTATGACATATAATTCCCCACATTCGATGTGGGATGCCTCAGGCTTCTTCTCCCTCGAGAAGACCTTAAATTAAAGGACGAAACCCAGAAGCATTAGTGTTCTAGTGTCCAAACACACCAGTGATGTCCAATGTGACTACTCCATTGACCGAAGGATGCTGCCCTGACCGGGCCCCTAGGAATGTTTTGAAAGAAGAACTATAATTAACCGGAATCCATGAAGAAATGGTACTGGGGAGATTTTCATGAACAATGTCTTAGTCTATAAGGGAAAATTGTACTAGGTGACGAGTTCTGAGGAGGAATCCTTGGAAGGATAAACCAGCATCCCATCATCCAATTTCGATCAAGGATAAAACATCCCTTACCATGCAACGGATGTGGCATGGCTTTGGGAAGTGGGAATGTGGGGAAACAGCCGCGTACCCTCCATAGACGTATTCACATGCCTTGGTGAAAGCGTCATAATCAACTGGTGACATATGTCTCAGTACATAATAGTGATTCCATGATGTAGTTACCAAGATGATTCATGACATTCATGCATTAATTATTCTCATATTTCTATATGAACCCAAACACAACAATGTATGTTAATGTTCGTATCCTCATCTGTGGTGCAACATGGTGATGAGATCTCATCAGAAAATTCATTCCCTCAAGAATATGATATTCAGATATAAATTTTTCCTCATATTTACCTATTCATATAGGGTAGATGTTCGTGATAAATCCTTGAGGGTTGTCTGGCCATGATTTTCCATAACATCAACAAGGATCTCTGAAAACATATCTATAAGATGCCACTTGATATTTTCCTCTAGAAAAAAATTTGTTTGAGTCCTCTTTCAATGAGAATCAACATATTCAATCCCATATATGAGAATATAATTTTTTGTACATTATAATGTAGGTATTGAACACAGCTTTATTTCATAAGATTCACGTGACTTTTTATAAATATATACATGAGGATTTTGTTTTCCTTATATGCCGGGAAATGCTCCCCAAACAAATAGTACATCCAACAACATAATACATGCACCACTAAAACTATCATGAGATCATGAATCAGATAATTTTTCTCTCGTGAACTAAAATGGAGAGACTGTTATAGCTTGACATGATCTTCATTCATTATAAAATTTTTACCTTTATTCTTTACCCATCATGGTAATCCTTATAGATTCTTCTAGTATCTAGAAGATTTAGGATCAGTGGTGAATTCCACATGCCCTTTATCTCTATAATGGTTATCTAAATGGATTCATACAATTATAAGTTCACACCCTTATTATTAAATCCCCGAAGTGGTGTTACTGGGCATGAGAATTTCAAGATGAAGTGCCTAAAAATCAGATATCCCATTAATATCAGTTTATCAAAGGCATTCTTGGGTTTCTCTAAAGAAACTATAACTCGTAACTTCTCTAAGTTAACTGATAATACTTGTTCATAAATATTATTTCCCAATAATTGAATATTATCTATCCCTAATTGTATCTTTTTTAGGTCTTATTATAACTGATTCTCTCTCAGTGTGTCCAATACTAATTCAAAATGTTTGGAATGGTCATGTAAAGTGTGGGAATACACAATGATATCAATTGTACAAACATAATCAAAATCATATATGGACTGATTTCCCAGTTAATTAGAGCCATGAAATATACTAGCTCAATTGTGATAATGCTGAACATGACCAAATACTTATAAAATATATATCTACTAAAAAATATTTTAGATGTTATATCTGATGGACTAACATGGAATTAATGATAACCTAACCTCATATAAAACGTCATTAAAACCATACATTCTAAATGTTTGTCAGAGAGGTCATATTTACAGGGCATGGGATACTGATTCTTAATCATCAACAGATATAATTTATAGCAATTCACATATAAAAAATGATATTTCGTGTTCCTTCATGTTAAAAATGACAAAAATATCATTGAGAAATAATGTCTATATAGTCTTGTATTCTTACAATTTTTCTAGTTGTCTCTTAATCTATTGAAAATAAATAGTATACATCCTATAAGGATGAACGGGTATCAGTATGGCTCTTGAAACTCAATATGTGGAAAACACTACATCTCTATTAGGAGGTAGTTCTGAAAATTCTACAGAGAAAACATCTACAAAGTGTTATTTAACCACAGGGAAATCCATCTAAGACATTAAATGATCATGTAGATATAAAAAACGAATTTGGATTTTCACCCTCTCCAGCCAATGTTGTATGGTCTATCAGACATTGCTTGGACCTCACATTCATCCTTGTGAATAAAAACCCCACCCTATGGTGATATAAAATTCAGTCATTGGTGAAAGAAGTCATCATATCAATTATATTGAACTGACAACTACATCCTAATAATTTTATAAACACCATTCATCTTAAATATAAAATGGTCACATACAAAAAGACACCCAACTATATCAAATGGGAACTCCCTTCACTATAGTATGCTCTCTAATCATATATGTAATGGAGAATTGAGTGTCAAAAAACCACTAGAAAATTGAAAATTGAACCAGGAATCTACATAATAGGAACATATATATTGAATTAGAAGTGTGTGTGCCAAAAATAACAGATATTGTTGTATAGGGTATCATAATAGTACCTCGGGTTGTAGAAGGTCCCAATTGTAATCCACATGTTTCGATTTGATTTTATACATCTGGCATGATTTTTTTCCATACAAAAAAAAACTAATAAACACGAGTAGCCCTTCTATGTTATCACTATAAAACTATTTTATTGCTTCCACATGCACGAACACCACCTCCATCTAATCTTCCTTCCACTCTCTAACATTCTACCTAATGAGAATATATTGATCGTACTCCTAAATTTGGAATCAGATTAGAACCTATTTAGCTATATTTAAGAGAGAAACTCCTAAAACCAAAATATATTTCCCATCCTTCAAAAATATAAATGATAAATTAGGTTTCTATCATATTGGATCCTTAAGATTCCCTACCTACAAAACTGGTGATATAAAACAAAACTACCTGCAATCAGGAACATGAAAGTATTTCCATCATAAGATATCTCAAATTGTTCCATCCTCCCACATAACACTGCAATATTTGGTCAAGATGTTTTACAACACTACACTGTTACCACATCTTCTCTTAAGTAACATTAGTAATCATCTCCAGATTTACAATTTTTGTTGTTTGTTACAAGAATAATGACATTCACCAATTATCATATGTCATACCTGAGACCATCATAAAATCAATTATCTTTAGATTACTCCCCACCTCATTTAATAGTTCTGAAATGAATGTTATTTGTAAAGGAAGCAGAGTATTCCATTACTAGTAATGTTCTCTTCCCTATATTAAAAAACTATCGAGCTCTGATGGCCATCAATGTATCGAGATAAAAATAATTTTAGAAGGGCAAATGAAAATCCATCCAATACATATTTTGATGAAGAAAAATATGACTAAAAATATCCCATCATCTTTTGGTAATCTATTATATCATATACATAGAAACTATTAATCTCCTCTACGGAGGTGTCTCACAATGCTTGTACATCGACAGAATGGCTTCATGCCATGACAATACAGCCTATGGTCTTCCTTCCCCTAATAATATGAGAAGTTTATACTACAAAAACTCACATGTCAACTCTTCCATAGTTTTGAAAGATCATAGTTTTCCTTTAAAGGTATTCATAATTCATAGGAAATATTCTTTAAACTATGTTTTAGTGTAACATACCAGGTAAATAATGAATAAAACATTTTCTTAATTATTAATATTTTCGAATTAAATATTAATTTTACTTTAAAGGGGTTGCTATTTTCGATAGCGTACCCGATACGCAACGATGAGTTCCTTTGAATACATACATTGCACACTAGTAATATAATAATATTAATTTAAATGGTAGTTAACATGTAGCCGTTGTATTGGCGAGAATGGATAGAAATAACTAAAATTTGATTATATATGTTTTTAAATGTTTTTACAATTATCCAATAAAAGATAATGGCTTAAAATACGGAAAGAATTCAATTTTAGACATTTATACCCTAATTTTCACTAAGGGTTCACTTATCACCTTTTGATAGTGAACCTTCATTAAATATAGTTTTGATCAATCTTATAAAATATATTGGACCAAATATAACCCTTATTTAGAATCAGGACATCAAAATTTACTTTGTATAAATTTTTGGTATCTTTCCGATAAACTTCATTTTTTAATGAATAGTGTAAAATGTTGTATTTTAATTCAAAACCTCTTTTTAATATAATTTATTTATATGATTATATTATCATTTGAATTGGTTTTAAAGTGAAATTAAAAAATATTTTTACCATTAAATCCAATAGTGGTCATTGGAATTAATTTCACTTTGAAATCGGACTTAAACTAATGTCAATCTTTTGATACTTATTGTTTCATAAAAACACGTTATTTGTCATGACAACGGGAATTAATTATTAAATTAATTAATGTGACATATATTTTTTGAATTTTTTAAAATAGACTTCATTTTTGAATTCGGAATATCAAATATAGCTTAGGGTGAATTTTTGGTATTTTCCTGAAAAACTTCAATTTTTGATGAATAGTGAAACCACTAAGTGGTACTTATAAAAACTGATTTTTTCATTTAAATGAAATTTTACCACTTCTGTGTTTTGAATTTCAAAAATACGACATACATGGTTTTCATTAAGATGTAAAATGTGGTTCAATGGGATTAAAATAATTTTTTGGTGAATAGTAACTTATTAAGTTTTTAAACGCGATTAGAGGCAATTAGTGTAGTTTAAGGTAAGAATAATGTTTTAATAAAATGAAATGACCTAGACACATGTCCTACCCTCATTGGATGTGTCATGGCCGACCATGAAAATCCATGGGTCAACTTGGGGACCCCATGGAGCTACTTGGGTTGGAAAATGACATAAATACCTTTTTTTAATGTTAATGTAAAAAATGAAACAAACATAAAATGTTTTACTAAAACAATTTTTACATGGGGTTATAAAAGTCATATTTTTGACTATAAATAGTAATTGGAAAGATAGAAAGATTTACTACATCATAGTATTTTTTTTATAATTTTTAGACATTAAATAAATTAAATTATTTATGACATCATGATGATGCAGTGATGACCACATTATTTAACGATTTAAATAAAATGTAAATATAATGTAAAATATAAGACCTACACATGTCCAAAAACTATTGGATGAGTGGATTTATAACCCTCATAATTTTATCCTAGAAATACATCAATGTGGGACCTTTAAAATCCGAAACTCTTTTGAAAATAAAGTAACATTTTGTAACTTTACAAGAGTGCCCCTCCTCTCCTATTATAAAAGGCCCCCAGCTCTACCTCCTTAACCACACTCCCAAAGCCTTTGGCTTGGCTGAACCCTGCCCATTTTGTCTCTCCACTGCCCTCTATTACTCCTTGAATCCTCACTTTGGGCAGAAGTCTTCCCAAGGAAGCCTTTTAGCTCAAACAAAAGGGAGTTACCTGATTTTAAGGTAATTTCTTCTTTTGAGTCCTTTTGTTTAATTTTGCTTCTCAAAACCCTAAAATAATTTTATTCTTTTATTTGGTAACAAATACAGTATCCTAAATATACTAGGATGTTGTTATAAGAAATATTCTAGCTACACTTACACACACCTACATCTAATGGTTAATGAATATATTGTTTCCGTGGATGGAGAATTTCTGCCTCCCGAAACGATGATTGTTAAACATTCTTTTAACACCTTCAAAGGTGGCCATTAAGATGAAACTATATTTATATATGATATATAATATGTTTATGTTTTCCTTAATCTTATGTATTTTTCATTTTGGGCATACCTTTATGGTTTCCATTATGGGAAAACGTGATATCTTCATTTAAGGAAGTGTGGACTACCGCCCCCTCAAAGTGATTTGATTCGTTAATGCCATATGTGGGATGTATAAAGGATGGATTTAAAGTTATTATATATTATGTTGTACTGGAATTATAATATACCTCTATATCATTATTATTTCTTTCCATTAAATAATGAGATAGAAATGAAAGTAGCGTTCATGCGTACGTACGGCTTACCGTCTCCAAGAACGGTGCATTTCATTTTTTATCCCCAAATGTAATGTACTACTATAAGTAAATATATATAATGGATATATATGATGTATGTTACATCTAAATTATTAATATAATTCTGGAATTAAAATATACATACCTCTCATTTAGTTTTAATTCCATTAATATGACATAGAAATGAAAGTAGTGTTCATGCGTACGTACGGCTTACCGTCTCCATGACCGATGCATTTCATTTCTTACCACTAAATGATTATGTAATATTATAAATGCATTTATATACTAGATATATATGATATATATGATATCTACATCATGAGTATAACTCTGGGTATAATGGATACATGAACAACATGTAATTATAAAGATCATATTTTTGACTCAAGTACCAACGATCGTTAAAACGACCGTTAATAACATAAATAATTACATAGTGTTCAAGACATGGTAATAAGTGATATAAAAGGAATAATGAACTTGAAAAATATTATTAAGAAATTAGAAATTATCATCAGTTTAATATTTAGGACATTAAAGAACGATCGAGTCAAGTCGGACCCGAGGTAAGGGACTTCGTCTCAATCTCCTTTCATTCAGGCTTATTTCATTTTATACACAACTTTCTTTTATACGGTGTATAAACCCCTTTGACTTTTAATTTTATACAAAAGGAATCTTTTTATATGAAGCGTTTTACAAAATGACAAAAATGAATGTTTCTTTTAATGTACGAGGTGACAACGACCTTTTCCGCCGCCGCGAGTATTATTTGGTCTTTGGCTTCCTGAACAAGCCGTAATGTTTTTCTAAATGAAATAAATACCATATACTCTTTTATGTATTTTGGTATTGAAAATGGTTTTTATAATGGATTTTTTATGTCAATATATTTATGTGATATATTGTGGTCAAAGTGTGGAAATGTTTTCTTTCCATTATATTTGTTTTATGTATTATAATTTTATAATGATACTTGTACATTTGATGGGTTGCTACATGATGAACCATATGACGGGTGGTGCCATGAATACCAGGACGGGTGGTTACGTTATAACCTCCAATGCATTGGGTATGGAAGTCAGCCGTATGGATATTCCATTAAGTTAGTATGGAAGTTAGCCATATGGCTATTTCATTAAGTGATATGTGTGGAAGACGACCGTATGGTTATTCCACTTAAGTATGTTTATGTACCATGTTATCTTTATATATGTTATGTGTTCTTTATATGGGTTTTATGGTAATCCTTTGGTTACAAAAAGGTAAGTAATGATATTTTATTCAGTGAAGAGTTTTTACTACTTCATGAAGGTGAAGGTATTACTTAGATAAAGTTATACATGGTTTTCTTGATGTTTGAAAAACTAACAGTTTTCATTCTTTTTGTATCCCTTACTGAGCTTTTTATGCTCACCCCAAGTTTTTTTGAAATGTTTTTCACAGGACTTAATGTGGAATAGGGTCAAGGATGAGATCAAGGGAAAGTCATCCTATATAAAACATGGAACTAGACATGTTTCTTTTTAAGAGTTTTTTTATTTTATGGAATCTTAGTAGAAGTGTCTACTTTGTAATCTTTTGAGATGTAATAGTTATGTTCTAATTCTCTAAAATTCTAAACCCGAAAAGATCCTCAATGTGAATTATTCATTTAATTCAATATTAAGTAAGGTTTAAGGTCGGGGCCTTATTGTTGGTATCAGAGGTCGGTTTAGACAACTTTAGGAGTTAGAAAGGAGTTAAATTATAATATGATTGAAATGATATATCATTTACGGATTACCATGTTTCTTCGCCTAAGATATTTTTATGTTCAGAATGGTTTTCCGCAGAGGAAACAAAGCAGCTATATTGGGACGACATCAGGAGGAAGACAACCTTCCAAATCAGCAACCTGAGATGGTCGGAATCGGAACTGAACAGTTTGTTGCAGTGATGGAATAGTTGAGTCAGGCTATAAATGGTGGTGGTATCTATGCACGAGATCATCCAGATCAACCGCAGAGGAACATGTCAGTGGTAGAACATTTCATGAGGCAACATCCCCCATCATTCAAAGGATCATCTGACCCCGTGCAAGGTGAAGGGTGGATTAAAGCACTAGAGAAGATTTTTGATGTCATGTGGTGTTCATAACATCAAAAGGTTGGTCTTGTTGTTTACCGTTTTCAAGTTTAAGCTGATCAGTGGTGGTCGATGGTGAAAAATATTAGGGATAGTGATGAGATTGAGGATCATCACTGGGATGAATTAAAAGGTATGTTTCTTGAGAAATATTTTCCTAAGGTGGTTCATCTTAGGATGGAAAAATAGTTCCTAGAGTTGAGGCAGGAGGACGATTCAGTGAGTACTTATGAAGAATAGTTCACTCGTTTGGCAAGGTATCCTCCAAATATCATAAGAGATCTTGATATTAAAATAAACCGTTTTTACTCTAGGTTAAAGCCAAATTATCGAAGGTCTTTAGCTTCCCGTGAGTTTAAAAGTTATGAAAAACTTGGTCGATGTGCAAAGAAGGTGGATATAGAGTTTGCCGATGATCAGGTGTTCTATGACAAACAACAGAATAAGAGGTCCAGTTGGTATGAAAAGGGGAAGAATTCACCAAAGAAGCAAGGAAGTAAGAAAACCAAATATCCATCCTGTGAGAAGTGTGGTAAAATAAATCCTGGAGAATGTTTATCCAAGTCTAGTAAGTGCTTTCGGTGTGGTAAGTCTGGTCATATTTCTCGTAACTGTAAGGAAGATGATCAAGAAGGCAATGAAAAGCCAGCGGTAAGATGTTTTAAGTGTAATTAAATGGGTCATTATGCAAATGAGTGTCTAACGAAGAACTCAACTGGGGGAAATCAGCCAGACTAAAAGCAGAAAGGGGTGGTGAAATCCTTTGAAACAACTTTAGCAGATGTTGGGCCATCAAATGAAGTGGTATCAGGTACACTGTTTGTTTGTTCAGAATATTCCAATGTGTTTTTTGATTCAAGGTCTACACACTCTTTCATTTCTGAGAAGTTTTCTAGTAAATTGGAAATTCCATATCAAGGTATAAACCCTGAACTTATGGTAAAAACACCCGGAGGGAACATTGAGACAAAAAGTAATTATAAGAACTTTCCTATCCTTGTGTATGGAAAGAATCTACCGGCAAACCTTATTGTTTTGCCTCTAGTAGAGTTTGATGTTATTTTGGGCATGGATTGGTTGTCTGTTTATCATGCTAAGATTGACTACAGAGCTAAAATGGTTTCATTTCAGAAATATTTTCAGTTTGTGTACAATAATGAAACCTTTATTTTTATAACATATCAGGAAGTTGAGAAACTAGTAAAAGAAGGAAATGAATGTTACCTTGCACATATTGTTGAAAATAAAGGAACTGATCAGATTAATGATGTGCCAGTGGTAAATGAGTATCTTGATGTTTTTCCTGATGAGTTGCCTGGTATTATTCATGATCGGGAAGTTGAATTTACTGTTGACTTAGTTCCTGATTCTAAGCCAATTTCAAAACCCCCTTATCGAATGGCTCAAGGTGAACTTTTAGTGTTAAAGAAACAATTGCAGGATTTATTAGATAATGGTTTCGTTCGACCTAGAACATCAGCATGGGGTGCTCATGTCTTGTTAGTTAAAAAGAAAGATGGCTCAATGAGACTTTTCATTGATTATAGAGCCTTGAATAATATTACTATTAAGAACAAGTATCCTTTGCCTCATATTTATGATTTGTTTGATCAGCTCCAAGGAGCTCAGTATTTTTTGAAGATTGACTTGAGGTCGGGGTACCATCAGTTGAAAGTAAAATAAGCATACGTTCTGAAGACTGCGTTCCGTACTAGATATGGCCATTATGAATTTGTAGTTATGCCTTTTGGGTTAACCAATGCACCTGCTGTATTCATGGACCTTATGAATAGAATTTTCCATGAGTTCTTGGATAAGTTTTTTGTTGTTTTCATTGATGATATTTTGGTGTTTTCTAAAAGTAAAGAGGAGCATGAAAGTCATTTAAGGGTTATCTTACAAACCTTAAAAAAAGAAACTATATGGAAAATTCAGCAAGTTTGATTTTTTGTTACAACAAATTTCTTTCCTGGGTCACATTGTTTCAAAATATGGCATAACTGTTGATCCTGCTAAAACAAAAGTTGTTGAAGAATGGCCAAGACCCACAAATGTAACTGAGATCCGTAGTTTTCTTGGTTTGGCAGGTTACTATCGAAGGATTGTTGAAAATTTTTCACGGTTATCTAGTCCAATGAGTAAGCTAACTCGTAAGAGTGTTACGTTCATCTGGACAAAATAATGTGATGATTGTTTTCAAGAGTTGAAAAGAACATTGGTGAAAGCTCCAGTTTTGGCACTTCCTTCCAGGAATGGTGAGTTTGTTATATACAGTGATACTTCATTGAAGGGACTTGGGTGTGTCCTTATGCAGAATGATCAGGTAATTTCTTATGCTTCATGTCAGTTGAAAACTCACGAGATAAATTACCCTACACATGATTTGGAATTAGTCGCTGTTGTTTTTGCTTTAAAAATTTGGAGGCATCATTTGTATGGAGTAAAGTGTGAAATATATACTGACCACAAAATTTTAAATTATATATTCACTCAAAACGAATTGAACATGAGAAAGAGGAGATGGATGGAATTAATCAAGGATTATGATTGTACAATTCACTACCATTCGGGAAAAGAAAATAAAGTGCTCGATGCTTTGAGTCGAAAAAGTAATGATTCATTAAACATGCTGCATTTGGAACGAGATCCTTTGGTTTTTGATTTGATGAACTTTGGCATAGAAGTTGTTGGTGCAGGAAGTTCTTCTGTTTTGATTCAGGTATCAGGGAGATCATCCCTATCAGATAGAATTAAGTAAGCACAGAGGGAAGACAGTGAGTTGTAGAAAAAGGTAGAGCTGGTTCAGAAGGGTAAGTTGCCTGAATTCATCATTGATAGTGATTGTGTTTTGAGATTTGGGAAGATATTATGTGTGCCTTGTGAGTCACAGTTGAAGAATGAGTTGTTATGTGAGGATCATAGTTCCCCGTTTTCAGTTCATCCTGGCAGTACTA
This sequence comes from Viscum album, assembly GCA_963277665.1. Taxonomy (NCBI): domain Eukaryota; kingdom Viridiplantae; phylum Streptophyta; class Magnoliopsida; order Santalales; family Viscaceae; genus Viscum; species Viscum album. The sequence goes on from OY728126.1 coordinate 1,573,910,846, forward strand.
ACATGTACAAAGATCTGCGGGAGTATTACAAGTGGGTTGGAATGAAAAGGGATATTGTTGATTTTACTGTGAAGTGTTTGACTTGTCAGCAGGTTAAAGCAGAGCGAAAGTTACCGATAGGGATGCTTCATCCTTTACCAGTGCCAGAGTGGAAATGGGAGAATATATCCATGGACTTCGTTGTCGGATTACTGAGGACATCTCGAGGTAATAATGCAATCTGGGTTATTGTTGATCGCTTGACTAAATCTGCTCATTTCCTTGCTATATGAGATACTTTTTCCCTAGATCAACTCTCCCGTCTGTATCTTAGAGAGATAGTCAGGTTACATGGAGTTCCTCTATCCATTGTATCTGACCATGATCCCAGGTTTACTTCTAACTTTTGGAAAGGCCTTCCGAAGTCGTTGGGTACAGAATTAAATTTTTGTACAACTTTCCATCCTCAATCAGATAGGCAGTCAGAACGAACAATTCAGACCTTGGAGGATATGCTACGAGCTTGTTCGATGGATTATCAGGGAAGTTGGGACCAACATCTTTCTTTGCTTGAGTTTTCATATAATAACAGTTTTCATTCCAGTATACAGATGGCACCATTTGAGGCATTATATGGGAAGCGGTGTCAAACTTCATAATTTTGGGATGATGTGGGTGAAAGGAAGCTGATGGGACCAGAATTGGTAGAAGAGATGGAAGAAAAAGTTTAGTTGATTCAGAAACACATGAGAACAGCTCAGTGCAGGCAGAAGAGTTATGCGGATAACTGGAGTAAGGATCTATCTTTTGAGGTAGGTGATCATGTTTTTCTCAAGGTTTCTCCTTGGAAATGTGTGATGAGATTTGGTAATAAAGAAAAGCAGAGTCCAAGTTTCATTGGACCATATGAAACCATGGATAGAGTTGGATCAGTTGCATAAAGAGTGGCATTACCTCCGAGTTTATCTCAGGTACACAATGTTTTTCATGTTTCGATGCTGAGAGAGTATATGCTAGATCCATCTCATGTTTTGAGTCCATAGATAGTTCAGCTTGAAAAGAACCTATCTTATGAGGAACAGCCGGTCTAGATTCTTGACCATAGAGAGCAAGTGCTATGAAATAAGGTAATCCACCAGGTAAAGGTTTTGTGGAAAAACCATATGGTTTAAGAGGCAACGTGGGAATCTGAAAATGCTATGAGGGATAAATACCCCCACTTATTTTGATAAGTGAATAAAATTGCAAGGACGCAATTCCCAAAAGGGGGGAAAGATGTAACTTCCCAGGTAAATAATGAATAAAACATTTTCATATTTATTAATATTTACGAATTAAATATTAATTTTACTTTAAAGGGGTTGCTATGTTCGATAGCGTACCCGATACGCAACGATGAGTTCATTTGAAAACTTACGTTGCACACTAGTAATATAATAATATTATTTTAAATGGTAGTTAACATGTAGCCGTTGTCTTGGCTGGAATGGATAGAAATAACTAAAATATGATTATATATGTTTTTATATGTTTTTACATTTATCCAATAAAATATAAAGGCTTAAAATATGGAATGAATTCAATTTTAGGCATTTATACCCTAATTTTCACTAAGGGTTCACTTATCACCTTTTGACGGAGAACCGTCATTAAATATAGTTTTGATCAATCTTATAAATTCTATTGGACCAAATATAACCCTTATTTATAATTGGGACATCAAAATTTACTTTGTGTAAATTTTTGGTATCTTTCCGATAAAGTTCATTTTTTAATGAATAGTGTAAAATGTTGTATTTTAATTCAAAACCTCTTTTTAATATAATTTATTTATATGATTCGGTTATCATTTGAATTGGTTTTAAAGTGAAATTAGAAAATATTTTTAACATTAAATCCAATAGTGGTCGTTGGAATTAATTTCACTTTGAAATCGGACTTAAACTAGTGTCAATCTTTTGATACTTATTGTTTCATAAAAACACGCTATTTGTCATGACATCGGGAATTAATTATTAAATTAATTAATGTTACTTATATTTTTTGAATTTTTTAAAATAGACTTCATTTTTGAATTCGTAATATCAAATATAGATTAGGGTGAATTTTTGGTATTTTTCTGAAAAACATCAATTTTTGATGAATAGTGAAACCACTAAGTGGTACTTATAAAAACTGATTTTTTCGTTTAAATGAAATTTTACCACTTCTATGTTTTGAATTTCAAAAATCTGACATACATGGTTGTCACTAAGAAGTAAAATGTGGTTCAATGGGATTAAAATAATTTTTTGGTAAATAGCAACTTATTAAGTTTTTAATCGCGATTAGAGGTAATTAGTGTAGTTTAAGGTAAGAATAATGTTTTAATAAAATTAAATGACCTAGAAAAATGTCCTACCTTACATTTATGTGTCATGGCCGACCAATAAAATCCATGGGTCAACTTTGGGACCCCATGGAGCCACTTTGGTTGGAAAATGACATAAATACCTTTTATTTAATGTTAAAGTAAAAAATGACACAAACATGAAATGTTTTACTAAATCAATTTTTACATGGGGTTATACAAGTAATATTTTTGACTATAAATTGTAATTGGAAAGATAAAAATATTTCCTACATCATAGTATTTGTTTTATAATTTTTAGATATTAAATAAATTAAATTATTTTGACATCATGATGATGGAGCGATGACCTCATTATTTAACGATTTAAATAAAATGGAAAGATAATGTAAAATCTAAAACCTACACAAGTCCAAAACCTATTGGATGAGTGGATTTCGAACCCTCATCACCTTATACTTGAAATAAATTAATGTGGGACCTTTAAAATCCGAAACTCTTTTGAAAATAAAGTAACATTTTGTAACTTTACAAGAGTGCCCCTCCTCTCCTCTTATAAAAGGCCCCCACCTCTACCTCCTTACCCACACTCCCAAAGCCTTTGGCTCGGCCAAAACCTGCCGATTTTGTCTCTAAACATCCCTCTATTACTCCTTGAAGCCTCAAATGGGGAAGAAGTCTTTCCAAGAAAGCCTTTGAGCTCAAACCAAAGGGTGTTACCCGATTTTAAGGTAATGTGTTCTTTTGAGTCCTTTTGTTTTATTTTGCTTCTCCAACCCCCTAAACTCTTTTTATTATTTTTTTTTGTAACAAATACAGTATAATCAATATACTAGGATGTTTTTATAAGAAAGATTCGAGATACACTTATACACACCAACATATAATGGTTAAAGAACATACTGTTTCTGTGGTTGGCGAATGTCTGCCTCCCGAAACGATGATTGTTCAACATTATTTTAACACCTTAAAAGATGGCCATTAAGATGAAACTATATTTATATATGATATATAATATGTTTATGTTTTCCTTAATCATCTTTATTTTTCATTTTGGGCATACCTTTATGGTTTTTATTATGGGTAAACGCGATATCTTCATTTAAGGAAGTGCGGACTACCGCCCCCTCAAAGTGATTTGATTCGTTAATGCCATATGTGGGACGTATAAAGGATGGATTTAAAGTTATTATATATGATGTTATATAGGAATTATAATATACCTCTATATCATCATTATTTCTTTCCATTAAAGTATGAGATAGAAATGAAAGTAGCGTTCATGCGTACGTACGACTTACCATCTCCATGAACGGTGCATTTCATTTCTTATCCCCAAATGTAATGTACTATTATAAGTACATATATATAATGGATATATATGATGTATGTTACATATAAATTATTAATATAATTCTGGAATTAAAATATACATACCTCTCATTTAGATTTAATTCCATTAATATTACATAGAAATGAAAGTAGCGTTCATGTGTACGTAAGGCTTACCGTCTCCATGAACGGTGCATTTCATTTATTACCTCGAAATGATTTTGTAATATTATAAATGAATTTTTATACTGGATATATATGATATATATGATATCTACCTCTTGAGTATAACTCTTGATATAATGGATACATGAACAACTTGTAATTATAAAGATCATATTTTTGACTCAAGTACCAATGATCGTTAAAAGGACCGTTAATAACTTAAATAATTACATAGTGTTCATGACATGGTAATAAGTGATATAAAAGGAATAATGAACTTGAAAAATATTCTTAAGGAAGTAGAAATTAACTTATGTTTATTATTCAGGACGTTAAAGAACAATCGAGTCAAGTCGGACCCGAGGTAAGGGATTTCGTCTCAATCTCCTTTCATTGAGGCATATTTTGTTTTATACACAACTTTCTTTTATACGGTGTATAAACCCCTTTGAATTTTACTTTTATAACAAAGGAATATTTTTCTACGAAGCATATTACAAAATGAAAAAAAAGAATGTTTCTTTTAACATACGCGGTGACAACGACCTTTTCCACCGCCGCGAGTATTATTTGGTCTTTGGCTTCCTGAACAAGCCGTAATGTTTTTTTAATGAAATAAATACCATATACTCTTTTATGTATTTTGGTATTGAAAATGGTTTTTGTAATGGATTTTTTATGTCAATATATTTATGTGATATATTGTTATCAAAGTGTGGAAATGTTTTCTTTCCATTATATTTGTTTTATGTCTTATGATTTTATAATGATACTTAGACATTTGACGGGTGGATACATGATGAACCATATGACGGGTGGTGCCGTGAATACCAGGACGGGTGGTTACGTTATACCCTCCAATGAATTGGGTATGGAAGTTGGTCATATGGCTATTCCATTATGTTTGTATTGAAGTTGGCCGTATGGCTATTCCATTTAGTGATATGTTTGGAATTCGATCGTATGGTTATTCCACTTAAGTATTTTTATGTCCCAAGTTACCTTTATATATATTATGTGTTATTTATATGGGTTTTATGGAAATACTTTGGTTACAAAAAGGTAAGTAATGATATTTTATTCAATGAAGAGTTTTTACTACTTCATGAAGGTGAAGGTATTACGTTGATAATGTTATACATGGTTCACTTGATGTTTGAAAAACTAACAGTTTTCATTCTTTGGGTATCCCTTACTGAGCTTTTTATGCTCACCCCATGTTTTTTTGAAATGTTTTTCACATGACTTAATGTGGAATAGGGTCACGGATGGGATCAAGGGAAAGTCATGCTATATAAAACATGGAACTAGGCATGTTTCTTTTTATGAGTTTTTTTTTATTTTATGGAATCTTAGTAGAAGTGTCTACTTTGTAATATTTTGAGATGTAATAGTTATGTCCTAATTCTCTAAAACTCTAAACCTGAAAAGATCCTCAATGTGAATTATTCATTTAATTCAATATTAAGTAAGGTTTAAGGCCAAGGCCTTATGTTTATCACCTAATCCAATAAAACTAATATTTTTGAAAGATTCTGTACAATAGGTTCTACAGGAGGACTAGGCCCCACCCCATCCAGAATAGCCACACTATAGGTGCATAAATGGTGACCATCATAGTAAATTTTCACTAAAAACATAAATAACATGTCTCATAAATTATTTAATAATGATAATATCATATATATGAAAACATGATGGATACAGTCCTTCATATATACTAGTCACACCCCTCTACATGCTTCTAAATATAGGTTCGGCCACATACTTATCATAATATTTCCAGATATACTACCTAATTCCCACTAATACTGTTGGTTTGGGGTCATGTTCTCAGCTATAAATCTAGGGTTCTAGTATAAGAAGTTCTAATTTCATGTTATAGTTTATTTACAACCTTTATTCAACAATTGGAACATCTATTTAATGGAAACCTTTTCATTTTTTGAATTTAAATTCATTTAAATATATAGTTACTCATATTACAAATGTTATTAAATGGTTTAATAATATTTTATACCAAGTCTTAATTATAATGACTCAGAAACATTAAGAATTTAAATGTGGTTACCATCTAATGACATCCATAAACATGTTCCAACACATGCGATCAATGGTTAATTGACTCAATGTTCTATAATTTACTATTTAAGGTATCATAATCAATCTATGTAGGATATCATTATTAGATTGATGTAGTTAAATTATGTGGAAATTTATATTTCTCAATCCCCTAAAAAATGATAGATGTATAATAGATTAATCACTCCAGAAACATACTATAGATATCCAGAAATCATTCAACGAATCTTACATGGCATGAAAAAATTCATGACCAGTTAATTACATAAAAGAGTAGAATGATTCATGATCAATGCTTCCCTGTAATACCAAGCCACCAAAAAAATGTGACATAACATCGATATAAAAATTACTTCACATATTATGTGATTAATGGAACAATGGAATCAAATCAAATCTAACTATAAAAAATGTGAACAACATATAGCATCCCATGTAATTTTTTTTCTTTTTACATGAGATTGATACTCTCAAGAATAGGCTCAATACCAATATCCATATCATTCCTAGTCTTCAACCTACTGATCCTAGATAGTAAGACAAAAAAACATTGTTATGATAAAACATTGTAATATCATGGCCTGAGATCCACTAATCCATGACCCTAATTGGTGGGTCTCAAAGCCTCAAGTTTGTGTTGAAATACTCTACAGATTACTGAAAAGCAGTGAGGGCCTATGATGGTAAATTGGTGAGGCTATACCCTCATAATTAGAGTAACATAGTAGTATTATAAATGAGTATAATATATGATAAATATATCAACCAGTAATATATGTTAATTCATCTTGACAACAATAATATTAATAATGAAAAGGGAGGTTTTGTATACAAATTCATTGGTACGTAATGGAGATATAAAAAACACATGAAATGCAAGGAAATTGGTTTTTAGTAAAATAGATGTATCAAAAGTAAATAAACACCGAAAATAAAATATCTCCAAACTGCATCATGATCCATATCCCAATCACAGACTCTCCTACTCCTATGAAATTATCATTAATGCGTCAAAAAGTTTGTTCTTTCCCATGTCCCCACCTTAGTACATGTAACCATTTGGTTTATTATACGACATCTAGAAAAGGGTGCGAGATAGAACATAGTATTCCACCACCAACATTGTATATAATAATTATTTTCTTCGAATATAAGAAGAAGTAGAGTGATGATATAATATGAGTAAAATTACTACATGTAAGAGTAATGATATTCCCCATATCAAGGAAAATTATGATCATGAAACCATATAAAAAGGACTTTCTATAAATCATAGAAACCATCGTGAAATAGAATATACTATGTTATCATGTTTTAGTTCCCCATGTCTAGGTTTTATGGACTATAAATGTACAATGAATCAATATAATATAGATCCTTAGATTGATAATGTCCACGACATCCATGAGAGTTATGTAAATCATATCCTATGAATAAAATTTTCAAAGGATTAAATGAAAGCTAGATCCTTATTGTAGAAATGTCCAAGGAATGCTTATCGGTTTTCTTGTCTATGAAGGAAAAATTTCCCACACATCCTAGTAGGTCATTAGATCAAAAGAGTAAAAATGTCAAAGTCATCATGTGAGGTTTTCTATTTCATACCGTGAACCCTCCATTACCAACATAACCAATTCTGTAACGACCCATAATTCTACTAATGATTTTTTCATTCTTTAAATTATATCATATAGTAAAAATCACATAAAATCACATATAGACCACAATAGATACATTATAATTGAATAATGAATGAAATTATTGGTATTTATAGAAATTATGTATCCTAAACCAATTTAATAGTAACTAGACCTTTGGAATAGTATTATAACCCCTATGAAAAGTAAACCGACCCATAAAACAATAACCTCACCCAATAAAGCATAAATTAAATTTATAAATATAATAAATGAAAATATTATATAATTATATCATACTATAATTAATTAATTTTTTTAAAATAAAAAAATATATGATTGATTTTTTATGAAACATAAATGTATATTTATAATTTTAAAATTAATCAAATGATTTAAAAGAAATATTATTTTCATTAAATATATTTATCAATTATTTTTGTCTCTTATTATTATATGATAATGGTATTTGATTTCATCTTATTTTTTAATGTGTCAAAAATTTAATTTTAATTTTAAAATTGGTATTTTTTTTTTAAAATGTTGTTTAAATTAAAAAAATAAATTTCCCATATTTCAAAAAAAAATTCATAAAATTGAGATCATTTTGTAATTCAACATGTTAAAATATGGTATGGGTGAGTTTTCTCTATTTTTATTTAATAGTTGATTTTTGGTGAATAATCAAATATAGTAATTTATGATATAAGCTAAATACGTGATTTATTGAGTCATTGAGGGTGTATGAATTATTTAAATGCATAATATATAGATATAATTAATTTTTTAATATATTTAGTGATATGGTTAATAATATTCATAGTCTTGAGCCAAAATAAGAAACAAGTGAATAAAATAATCAAAACTCCCCCTCTACTTCACTATAAATACCATCCTTCCCCACCTCTTCTCCTCATACCTCAAATGACATAAATATCATCCTAATTATTCCCAATAATCTTCTGAATTCTATCCTCTATTTCCGGAATCCTTTGGTATTAATAAAATTCCAAACCATATTCCCCGATAGATGTTCTCATGGATAAGAATTCCAAAGGTAATCCCCACAATCTTTTTCTTTTAATTTCATTTATTTTATTCTCATTTCCTCTCATAAAAAACCCTTATCCATGTAAACTTATCAGTCTAGTATATTATATATAGTATAATTTTTTTATATAACAGCCCATCATCATTTTTTTATCCTCCCCTTTTATCCAAAAAAATGAAAGCATCATCCGTGAGGTACTGATTTACCAGCATCATGGATGACATGATTTCATTTTTCAATTCATCCTTAAAGGAGGGACACAACATCATTTTTATAATTAAAAAAATATAATATATTTATTATAAATATTTTAATATTCTATAACCATTATTTATACTGAATATTATTTACTAAAATAAATATAATTCATGATGACAGAAAAAATGCCAAGATAATATAAACAGTAATCATTGATGTTTTTATCTGACGAATCATACTCAGAACTGGGAAAAATGATATATAAGATAATATAATATTATGTTTGTTAATTAATGACATATTATTTCAATTATGGAAATCTATTATACTTTTATATCTAATTCCATATGCATATATAACTGAACCGATCAGGAAATCCAGGGAAACAAACACTCATAAATGATGAAATTTAATCTCATAACTCATCAAAAAGACCATAAATTAACTTATTAAAATTAAAATAAATTAAATAAATTATTAAATGGTCATTAATTATATTATTAAGTAATATAATTTGATTATCCATGATATTAAATACAATTGAAGAACACTTTCAGTCAAAAGTTAAGGGATTCTCTCTAAACCATTATTTTTCATTCACATTTTTCTTACTATCACTTTACCCTAATTTTATTCCTCCTTAATCATTATGTACATCATTAAATTGATTTTATATTTTTCACAAAATAATATATCCATAAAAGTTAATCCATATTTTTGGGGTAGATCCATATTCAATAAATTTTAACTTCTAAAATCTTCTCGATATGCAATTCATACTTGAGAGAACATCCAGATTTTTTACTCTTATTCAAGTTCATTCCGTAATATAGTTTAATGAAATATTATTTATCTTAATTAAAAAAATTTATCATGAAAATATCTAGGTCCATTTTTGGTTTTATATGAATAATTATTTCTTTTATCTTGTAATGTGACTTGAATATTTTCTATTAGAAAACACTAATGTAGCTCATTTCAATATTTTGGAAACACACTTTTTACTTGATTTCAAATTATTTGGACATAATTTATCATTATCTATTTATATTATCTCTTATTAATGACCATTTATGTTTTAAATTCAATCTATCATGAATTTTATAATGATACACGCTTTGGTAATGCCTTATGATATGATGTTGATACCCATTTCTTTCCACTGGTAACCCTTATTTTTTTTCCAATATGGAACAAATATAAATGAATTTTTTATGATGGGTGAACCTAGATATCAGTCCAATTTATTTGTTAATGTTTAGTCTCTATAGATATCTTATTCAATGGTCTTGGGGGTTAGCCTTGTATCAAGCTCATCCATGTGAAACTATCATGGCGGTTAACCTTGACACATGTTACACCATGTGAAATGGTCTTAGAGGTTATCATTGGATCATTTTCATTTCAGGTATTTTGTTGTTTAAAAATTTATATGATTCCATGAGTATATGATCTAATGTTCTGTATGTTATGCATCCAAACATTTATTCATGTTACATACATTTTTAGGTCATCAATTTTTCTTTATTACTAATATTTTCTGCTTTTTTAATATTCCTATTCACTTACTATGATTTTTAGAGAATCAATTTTTTCATGTATTCCACAATGTTATCTTATGTGGTTGTTAGATCCCAATAGACATTAGGATCTCTATATGAAGATTAAACGAATAATGATTTTATTTTGGTTCTATGTTGTTTAATTATATTTCTCGTCTTCCAAAGACATTAGACATTATGATCCTTCGATTGTATTTCATGGTTATTAATTATTGAAATCATTTAAAAATATTTGTTAAAGGATGGGGCTATTGTATTTTGTATCAAAATATGGTCTGGTTATTTTTAGAGATTATGACTAGAGAACATTATTAATAACAATAGGGTTATTTTTTTATCCATGGATATCATAGACTGAAACATAGGGATTCAAAATTTAGGATGTATATTTCAATTTCAATGTAAACATTTTTATATACTTATTAGTGATGTATTAAATTCCATTTATTTTTTATTCCATTTTCTCAGTAAATGGGTGTAAACATGGGAAATAATTCCTACAGTAATTTTTATATTAAATATGAAGATTTCCCTAATAAAATAATATATTTTATTGAAACAAGAACTAAAAACATCTTTGAAGTAAGTGGTCAATTGTATCATGTTATGAACAACAACTTGATTTACATGGAATTCCCTCCTTCTAAAAAGTAGTGTGTTGTGGCATAATCCTTTATATTTAAAACGTCACCCATGATTAGTTTATTCTATGATGTAATCATTAATGAAAAATGGGTCAACTCCATTGAGAATATATTCCCTATCATTTAGTTCTCAGAAGAAGGGAATATTGTGCTGAAATATTGTCTTCTGGATGTAGAAGCTAATTTGTGGTGAAAATTGAACAATAACACAAATTACAATGATGAAATTTATTCGATGTATTGGGAAGAGTTCATGGAAGTAATTTAATAAAATATTTTCTCAAACCCTCTATATAAATATGTAATGATATTATCTTAGACTAAATAATATGTATGATGAGTTTAAATGTGTTTATGAAGAAAAATTCAAAAGACCTGCACGATACACCTCTGTCTTTTTCAGGAAAAAAAATAAATGTTTATCTCTTCTTTAGCAGAATTATTTTTAGTTGATGAAAGGTTCTGGTAGTTCATGACATTGTAGCTATGAGAAGATTTTATGTTGTGCGCATATGGTGGAAATCGAGAATGGAGACTCTCATTGGTCTTAGGGACTAGGAGATAAAAAGAGGAAGAATGTGGTTAATATGGGAGGATTATAATATATATAAAAAGATGGAAAGAAAAACTGGTATCCCAAACGTCAATATTTTGGGGAGAAGTATCATGGAAACATCTTAAGGGAATCATGAAATGCTTCAAATGTAGAAGAATGCGGCATTTAGAAAATAACAGCTAAATTTATATGATGAATCCCACTGATTTAGAACAGTAATGGAAGGTTCATATCAAAACTTAGCCTTTAGTTTAGTTTTTCAACTGCATGGAATGTGGTAATTATGTGAAAAATTTCTCTAATCCATGGTTTGTTGGTAGAAATCAAAAAAAATGACTTCCAAATATATAAGGAAGGTCATATTTTATCACTACTATTATAGTGGAGCCCAAATATTATGTTGTGAGATGTACAATGGTTAATCATTAAAGAATAAGGAATAAACAATTTTATTCTAGTTTTATGCATTCATTAATATCCTTCATGTTTATTATAACTACTAAAACAACACCTCAAAATATAGAGGTTTAGTTATCTGTGAGAACAAAAAATGGAAAAAATATTTAATCCAAAGTATATAACTCCTCCCATGTTAAATTTTATCGATTGAACATCATTGGAAATCATTTCTCATTTCTTTTGGTGGATTTTGGTACTATTTTGGTTGTGTATTGGATATATTTATTCAAATAGAACATCATCTATACAGAAATAGAGGTCACTATTCACATCCCAATGTACACTTAAATTTAGTACAATTTCATGAAGGAGAATGAATCTCCATCCGAATCATTGTCTCTATTGTGTATATTATTAACTTATGAGATAAATTATCTAACGAAAATAATTTAGTAAAATGAGAGCATCATTCTCAAATAAATACCCATTGTTAGGTAATACACTAATGTGTTCCCTAAAATGTATTCTGGTCTTCCTCTAATAAGAGAAGTTCAATTCTAAATTGAACTTATTCCAAGATCTCAAACTATGTGAAGGACACCTTATAGAATGGACACTATTGAGTTGAAAATATTAGAGAAGTCATTATTTTAGAATATAGGTAAGGGTTTTATATTCCTGAGTTCTTCACTATGATGTTCATATTTCCTCTTCATCATATATAAGGATATATCAATATGTCTCGGTATTGATTATCACGAGCTCAAAAAAATTGTGATAAACAATACATTTCCCCTTACAAAGATTGATTACTTTTTTGATAAACTATATGGGTCCAGGTATTTCTATCGGGTGGACCTAAAAATGTTATATTTCAAATTAAAGGCAAGGAATAAATATATTCCCATGACAACCATTTGAACAATGTATGGACACTAGGAGTTTATAGTGATACCCTTTTACCACAATATTCATCCATAACATCTTTTGGAGTTAATGAATAGAGTAACGTGATATTACCTTGAATTTTTTTGGTAGTCCTTATTAAGGATATTTTGATGTATTCAAAGAGAATGGAGGAACATGAGGGGAATTTGAATATAGCATTGAAGTCCTTGTGTGAAGGTACAAACGTTATGAAAAATTATAGGAAATTTTAGATCTTGATAGAGGAAGTATCATTATTTGGTAATATTATCACTAGAAAAGGAATATATGTCGACCATTCTAAGACAAATGTAATTATGGAGTGGGTCAGGATAACATCTGTAATAGAGATCCATATATTCCTTCATCTAGCTAGTTATTATCGATGATTTTGAAGAACCTCTCACGATTGTCAATCCTAATGTCCAAGATGACTTGGAAGGGTGTGAAATTTTTCTGGACCACTAATTGTAAAAACTACATCAATGAGTTGAAAAAGAGGCATATCACTTCACCAGTTCTCACACTACTAACAAGTGGGTAAATCGTTTTATTGTAAAATGATTCGTCCATAATGATATAAGTATGTCTATTTATAAAAAACTATAATGTGGTAGCCTACAGCTTAAGAATGTTCAAAATTACTTAAAAAACTATCCCATAAGTGATATGAAGTTTGAAAGTTTGTTCTTCTCAATTAATGTATGGTGGGAATATCTATATGGGATGAAGAGTAATATATATACTGATCATAAGAGTCTTAAATATAAATTCACATAGGATGAGCTTAATATCCACCAGCAATGATGGTAAGAGATCATCAAATATTATAACTGCTTGATCCACTACCATCCTGAAAAAATATAAGGCGGTGGATGCACTATGTATAATGAATCACACATATTTATCAATGACGATAATTGAGATGGATCTAATATTCATAGACCTACAAGGGATGGAAATGGGAATAATTAATGGATGGAGAAATTCAACCATTTCACAAATTATTTCTTGACCATATCACATGGATAAAATAAAGTATGCTCAAATAAATGAAGTGAAAATTCAGAAATAGGTAGAAGTTATAGGAAATGGGATATCCTCAGAGTTAAAAAAGGATGAGGAATGATTTATTAGATTTAGTTCATGACTATGTTTATCATCTATTATAGATATAAAGAATGTTCTTATGAATGAAGCACATAGATAAACCTTCTCTATTCACCTTGGGAGCACAAACATGTATCAAGATCTCTAATAGAACCATTGGTGGGATAATATGAAGAAGGATATCAGTTAATATACACCAAATATCCTCATCTATTATCAAGTACATTCTGAGAGGAAAAGTTATTGGGGATAACGAATCCATTAGAGATACCGACATGAAAATGGGAAAACATCACCGTGGACTTTGTCATTTGACTACAAAACACAAATAGAGGGAATAATTTTATATGGGTTATTGTGGATATTCTTAAAAATAAATCTAACTTTATCAAAATTTTATATGATTTCATAGTAGAACAACTATCTTTATTATAATTTAGAGAAGTGGTTAGGCTATATGGATTACCAATATCGATTGCATTTGACCGAGATTCGAGGTTCACATCCACATTTTAGAAATGATTCCAAATTATTCTAAATACCAAGATGAATTTGATTATAGCCTATCATTCTCAAATAGATGACAAATATGAGCAAAATATTTAGACATTGTTTAACATGTTGAGAGCGTGTTATATGAATTTCAATGGGGGATGACACCAACTTCTACATATGGATTACTTTTCATACAATAATTTTCTCTACTCAAGAATCCTATGGATCAATGTGAAGGCCTTTATGGGAACATATGAATAACAGTGACATTCTAGGATGATATCAATGAATGTACGGAGATCACATAAAAAATGGTTGATAAAATTGTTCAAAACGTGAGATCAATTCCATAAAACATCAATTAATCACAATTTTTATAGGTGATATATGAATTTAATTATCGATGAGACATTTTTTATGGTTGGAGAAATTTTATTCCTCCAAATATATCTATGGAAGAGTATCATGATATTTGGAATGATTGGAAATATATGTCCTAGGTATATCGAACAACTCAATATTCATGACCTAGTTGGAGTTTTGACCTATAGACTAACACTTATACAAACCATGTCTCATGTACCCAATGCATTCTGTGTATCCCAATTGAGGAAGTATATACAGGATCACTCACATATATTTAATTCAAATACACTACAATAGAAAAATGATATCTCTTACAAAGAGTATCTAGTAAAGACATTGGACCATAGATATGAAGTTATACACAACATGACTAATAACCTAGTCATAGTACTGTGGTTAAACCATATGTATGAAGTGTAAACATGGTAACCGGAGGAATCAATGAAGTTGAAGTACCAACACTTATTTTCCACTTAGAATGTAAAATGAAATTTCAAGGGTGAAATTTCATAAGGGGAAGAATGTAACGACCTAGAATCCTATATATGAAATTTCCATTCTTATATTCATTTCATAAACAATAAATAACATAAAATTAATTATAAAACATAAATAAAACATTATAAATGAATAATTAATTGAATAAGTTTTATTTATAGAATTTAACGATCCTAAAGAAATTTTATAGTATCTTGAACTTTGGAATAGTAATATGACCCTTAGAAATAGTAAAGAGCCCACTATAATAGTATTTTAGAGACCCATAGTTGGACGTACATGGTCATTAAATTACTTTTACAGAATACATAATACTTAAAAAAGACCAACACACAAGAACCGTAATAGTTTAATATCTTTGGAAACTCAGAAAAATAATCTTCTAATCATCTTGAAAGATCTTCATCATCTCTCATAAAGATCTTCCCCTTTATTTTCTTAAATACAACCATTCTTTTTATCCTGGGGAAAATAAAACATAAAAATGGTGAGCTCAAATGCTCAGTAAGGGTAAAAATGGAGAACATAAAACAATCCATAAACATTCGAATGCAAATACTTGAACATAAAATCTATACAACAAAATCTAGAGAAAAGACATAAATCATGGAAGTACATAAGGAATATATCATAAAAGAACAACAATAATGATAAAATAACATGGGGATAAGATATGTAATTGAGGAAAACAATTAAGCACATGATATAATTTCCATAGTAGCAAAGGCATTACTTCCATGACGTTTTTAGTGGATAAAGTTCCTTTTTGAATCGAGTTCACTCCTCATTCCCGTCCTGTATCACTGAACTAGATTAAATTACCATTCCAGCCATGTATATATCATGATATATAAATATTAACCAATTCATTGGAGGGATATATAGATCCCACCCATCTCATAATGAAATCATTCTTACATATGCCACAAAATAAATATATATCATTCATAATAACCCAACAAATAAAATGGGTTTCATAAACATCATCCCATCATAACATAATCCATATAAATGAAATGGATATCATCTTACCCTAAGAAAAATCAAACCATTTAAATAATAGATACATTATACTTGAAACATAATCATATGAAATAATGTCATTTTAGATGAAAAATGGTTTTGGTAAAACACTTGAAAATAATTCATAAGGAAAATATCCTTTTTTCTTCAAAATCATTTTCATTTCACAAAATGTCAATAACTGTTAAAAGAAAAGGATTGTTTTGAAAATAATCAAGAAATATTCTATAGTAAGCTTCATGAAAATAAGGCATTATGAAACTGTAAAAATCTGTTCATGCCGCATTAGTTAAAAAAACATTTTTCTCGTACTTTTGTCGAAAAAGTCAAAGAGTACCTCGTATGGTAGAAAAAAGAAAGATCCCTTCTGTACGATGTGGTAAAAGTAAAAAAGGGTAAAAATGAATTTAAACATACATGAATGAAATGTAAACATTTCATGAAAACATTTTGAGAATATATGGACATGGATGATAAACATAACCCTAGTAAATTCTTACGAATAAACAATCTTTAATAAGAATGAGATTGGAATAATTATCCCTTATCATAGGTCTGACATGCTTCGTACGTATCTAAACCTCATTTATAATTATTTAAATAATGTCATTTACTTATTACAGAATCATATTCATTGTTATGATATCATATATGGTTCCTTTATGACTTTATATTACCCGTTCTTTTGTAAATTCCATGTTAATGCAGCATTTTGCGTAAAATAGTTTTATTTATCATACGTATTTGGAATTATTGTTCATGATATTATTATTACTTATATAATGATTTACATACATCCATAATGTAAATCATGATTTATATATCATATATATTCAGTATATATATATAAAATAGATAGATTAATTAATTGAAATACACCGTTCATGGAGACGGCAGGTCGTACGTACGCATGAACACTATTTTCCTTTCCTAATTAACTTGAATAGAAGTACGTAGATGACATATATATATATAAATAAATCTAGTAGATTAATTATTTCATATATTTTATTATTATTCATTATATGTACATTATAATCATTCTCGAATGGTTGACATGGGGAATGAATCTCATCGTGTCGTGGAGATGGTAATCAGTATGTACGCAGGAGCGATGATATCATTCCCATAATTATTGAATGGAATTGGAGTGGATGATATAATATCTAATAATACGTATGATTTTTTAAAAACCATATATAGATATTATTTACACCATTATACCTATCCAAGTAAGGTGGTGGCGGAAAAACAGATTACACCACGGCATGGAGACGGTATTTTGTATGTACTTACGCGCGGGGATTTCATTTTCCGTAGGATGGGTAGAAGGTGAGATGTGGTTGTTGAATATTTATAATAACATATTAGTATATTATTGATACTTTTGTTATTACTTTATAATGAAACAACTAAATAAGAATGTTTTTTAGAATAAAGAAACATCAAAGAATCGGTAGAAGAGATTACCACTTCTTCGACGCACCTCTTTAACCATCATTTTAAGGCACTATAGTTGGTCTTTTGAGGAGAAAAGAATGGCTATAATGTTTCTAGGGAAGTTGAGAAGGGAAATGTGTAGGGTTTGGATGAGATTGAAAGCTCAAAATTGTGTAAATAGAAGAGGTAAGAGGTGCCATTTTATAAGGGAGGAGATGGGCACCTTAGAAAAACTTAAAATATTATTTTATAATAAAGTCATATTCAGTTTATAATAGCTCAAAATTTATTTATTCCGAATATAAAGTGGGGATGAGTCTAAATCCTCTAAACCAATATGTTTTAGACATGTTTAGGAGAATATTTTATCCTTATAATTTATATTTAACTCTAAGTTAAATAATTTAACTTTTACCGTGTCTTCTTGTTTTCTTACACTATATGGTTAATAAACTTACAATAACAAGCCATAAGAACCCCAAGTGGTTAATTATTAATATATATAACCTTATATAAGTCATTTTTCCAATCCTTATATTTTTAGTAATAGAATAACAAATAATAATGTAATATTTTTTTTAAAAACTATTTTATTTCAATTTTGACACTATTTGGTAATTGATATTTGTGAAAATCCTAAAAGCATGATCAGTTCGAAAAAGGTTAATTGAATCAATAATAACATGTCATATTAACCTAAAAAATTAGTTTCATTTATAAAATGTCTCAAATTACATTTAATTTTGTATTTATAACACAATTATGTTAATATTTCATTAATAAGGTAATTACTGCATCATCATTGTGTCATAAATAAATTAAATTATTTAATGCCTAAAAATTATAAATAAAATACCATTATGTTGTAAATATTTTTATATTTATATTTAATATTAATAGTCGAATTTATATTATATATCACCTTATATTAAAAATGTTTTAGTTATTAAATATTGATTTTAACTATTTTAACTCTTCATTAAATAAAATAATAATAAATGTCCTATTCAAATCCAACTGAACCAAAAGGGTAATATTTTATTCCTAAGGTTGTTTTTGGTCCAATTACTCTTTTACAATAGAATTAGGACATGTTTTAGGTTAATAATAGTACCATTTTTACTGTTAATTACCCTATTTACTTTTAACCGTGGTAAATAAAAGTAAAAAGGTATTATTCATCAAAAATTATTTTTATCTTATTGAACGACATTTTACACTTTTATATTAATTGTGTATCTCTTATTTTTGAAATTCAACTCACATAAGCTATAATATTTCGTTTTATGTACAATTGCAAATGCTCCAAGAGGTGGGTAAAAGACGGTTAAAAGTTTAATAAAATTTTTATATATCTAAAATTATTATAAAATGACTCAAATGAATTACATTGATATTATATAGGTATTATATATCTATTTTGAGCTAAGATAAATTTAAATAAAATAAATAGTTATTTAAATTTAATGTCGGCATTTAAATAGTAACCTAGTGTTTTCACTATAAATCAAAAATAGAATGTTTTTAGAAAAATACAAATAATTTACCCTAGGCTAATTTCGATATTCCAAATCCAAAAATGTAGTCCATTTTGAAATATAAAATTTAAAAAATCTAAAAATTGGGTATTACTATTCATAACGGCTAGTTCATAATAATATTATAATAATATCTCATTTAATAAAAATCGGTATTGCATACTATACACACTATCGAAGAAGGTCTTGATTTCGTGTAATGCATGAAAAGTTATGGTTCATGTAGTGAAAGCTCTATTTGGTGTTGCATATAGAATAATCAAAACTTATTTCATTTATACATTAAACAAAATCTATACTTAATGTTGTGTAGAATAATTTCCACAAAACGAACTTGAAATTGTGTGTAACAAGAGACAAGAATAGTGTTGCGTATACTACAAGCTAATACAGTGTTTCGTATAATACAAGCTGATCTTAGTGAAGCGAAAAAAAGAAGACATCATAGAAATTAAAAATAATAATTCTCATTAAATCTTGGGGTGTTACATTCTACCCCCTTAAAATGAATTTTTCCCTCAAAATTCTTCAGGGTTATAAATGGTTTTCTACTTGAATGTATCTGTCATAGAAACCCACATCGTAAAAAGGAATACTAAATCATCAATTTAAAAAGTAACGTTAGAAACATAACGAATAGCAAAAATAACTCATCATTGGGTTTCCACATAAAAGAATATATGAGAAAATATGAACATGGAAGAGAAATAAAACCATCATGTTCTGATAGAGAGTGGTAGAGAACACGGCTGTGAAAAATCCAAAAATCACAAAGGCATAAATTTGTGATTATCTAAGGTACCATCTGATTCATCAGATTCGAGTGTACTAGGACAAAATTTTTAGTTCTCAAGATCATTTCCCTAATCTTGAAATTTTTTTGAATTAAATGAAATACTTACTTGATTTTTGTATAATCTCACCGTTGTTCGTGCCTTGAACAAATTTCCACTTTATCACTTAAAGAAATGAAGTTGAATTTTTCATTCGTGAAGCGCTAGCAGATCATGTGATAGAACAGTGGTTCAATCTATCTATCTCCAAAAAAAGGTTAGAAAAAGTATTAAATATACATAAGTCCATCTATGGTGAGATTAATAATATATGGTTTCTAAAATGGACTTATACTTCACCTATCATAGCGCTTAATAAAATAAAACTAGTTTGTACTAACCAGGGACTTTCTATAGGGTAGTGGTATGCGATAAAGTCATGTCGCACATCAGTTGTCGTTATAATTCAGGCATCCTTGTCTGACATGACGGACAGTCACCCGTCCTATGGGTTGTCCTTTTTCTAAAATTATACTATTATAAAATTCCAATAATAATATCAAAAAGTTATAGCTTTAACCAATTCTAACTTATTTCCAACATAATCCATTCAAATCATTAGGCTTATCTAAAATACTTCTGTCCAATCTCATAGTATAAAGAAAAGAATTACTAGAAATGTCATTTACCGAGCATGTGAATACCACCATTTATCCCCCATATATCATATGATATATCTTGTTGGTCACATTCCAATCATGTTAATACCTTAATCTTGTATTCTCTTGAAAAATGAATACCCATTGAACCTTAGTGAAATCATGAATTCTGTGAAAAGTTAACTTTTTCCACATACCAAAATCCCAGAAGTTCTATATACTCAATCCATGATATCACTTAGTCCTTATATCAGTCATGAGCTCATGAATATTATCAAAATTTTCATTTTCTCTTTATCCCTTCATTATGAACATATCATCTACTTTAAAAAAAATATTTCAATAACTTTTCATGGTTACTGTTACCATAAAATTATTGAAAACCACATTAGACCAAAACATAAATGTTCCTATATACCATAAAAGTACCTCAAAACATTATTGTTGAATACCAATACATAAACACTTCAATCCATCCTCTTCAAAGATTTTCATGGAATAAGTACTTCCTTGATTTAGAATTAAACACATTGGTCAGGGCATTGAGTTGGGTAATGCCCATGTTCTCCACAAATAGTACATTGAACTCCATAACAGTCTGTCACTCTATGAAACTTTTCTCCATGCAGATACCATCTTCCCCTCCATTTGAGGTATTCCCCGATTTTCTTCTTCCCTTTTTCTTGATACGTAGAACGATTCATCTTCCTTCCTCTATGTTCCTCTCTATGAGAACATGTATAAATGTTCAACTTCCTATTATATGGTGACTTACTAATACCAAAATAGATCACCTTTTTAATCATATATCGTGATGACTAATTCGGCATAATAAAAATATCTTTCTCTCAAGGCATTACCCGATTTTTTTTATCGCAGTCACCAATTTTCCATTGGAATCAACATTAACTGGATTCCTTCATGTTTACTCCATTGACTAAAACCTGAAACCATAGTGTAAGAAACATTTAAAATAACTAGGAACATCATAATCATTAAAAGTCACTAATAAGATTTCTAAGTTATCACACATTCTATAATCCCTGATACCTTAGGTTCACCCTAGGTTATTACTGATCGTCAACATAACTCTAGTATTGTAACCATTAGTTATACTAAACATTAGGGACATCCCTAGACAACCCTTAGAAATATCTCTATGGATCTCACTAATGTTTTCGCATCTTAGATTCCAGTGGTTAACTAAACATCGCTCTGATACCAACTATAGAGACCCATATCTTGACGTAAATGGAAATTACTTTACTTCTTCAGAATAGTTAATACATAACAAAAGCCAACACACAAGGACCATAATAGTTTAGTGTCTTTGGAATCTCAGAAAAATAATATTCTAATCATTGTGACCGATCATCAATATCTCTCATAATGATTTTCCCCTATTGTTTTCTTACCTAAAACCATTCTTTATATCCTGGGGAAAATAAAAAATAAAAAGGTTGAGCTCAAATGCTCAGTAAGTGTAGACTTATAGAACATAAAACAATCCATAAACACTTGAATTCAAAAACTTGAACATAAAATCTTACATCACAATCTAGAGAAAAGACATAAATCTTTGAAGTACCTAAGGAATATATCATAAAAGAACATCAATCATGATAAAATAGCGTGGGGATAAGACATGTAATCATGGAAAACCATTAATCACGTGACATGATTTCCATAGTAGCCAAGGCATTTCTTCCAAGACCATCTTATTGGACAAAGTCCCTTTTTGAATCGAGTTCACTCCTCCTTCCAGTCCTATATCACTGAACCAGAATAACTTACAGTTCCAGCCATGTTTATCTCATGAGATATAAATTTTTACCCAATCCATTGGAGGGAGATATTGGTCCAACCCATCTCATAATGAAATAATTCTTACATGTTCCACAAAATAAACATACCTCATTCATAATATCCCAATAAATAAAATGGGTTTCATAAACATCATCCCATCATAACATAATCTATTTAAAAGAAATGGATATCATTTCATCATAATAAAAATAAAACCATGTAAATAATAGATACATTATAATTCAAAAATACACATACGAAATAATTTCATCTTAGATGAAAAATGGGTTTGATAAAACAATTGAAAATAATTCATGAGGAAAATATCCTTTTTTCATCAAAATCATTTTCTTTTCACAAAATGCCATTAAATTTAAAAATAAAATGATTTTGTTGAAAATAATCATGAAATATTATAGAGTAAGCTTCTTGAAAATAAGGCGTTATGATACCGTAATAATCCATTCATGCTTTATAATTTAAAAAAACATTTTTCTCGTACTTTTATCGGAAAAGTCAAAAAAGTACCTCGTATGGTAAACGAAAAAATGATTCCTTCCATATGATGTGGTAAAAGTCAAAAAGGGTAAATATGACTTTAAACACACATGAAAGAAATGTAAAAATTTTATGAAAACATTTTGAGAGCATATGGACATGGATGTTATACATAACCCTAGTAGTACTTACGAATAAAAAATCTCGGATAAGAATGAGATTGAAATAATTATTCCTTACCATAGGTCCGATATGCTTCATATGTATCTGAACCTCCAGTATAATGATTTAAATAATGTCATTTAATTATTACAGAATCATATTCATTGTTATGATATCATATATGGTTCACTTATGACTTTATATTACCCATTCTTTTGTAAATTCCATGTTAAAGCAGCGCTTTGGGTAAAAAAAATTATTTATCGTACTTTTTTATACTTGTTGTTCTTGATATTATTATTTATTATATCATGATTTAATTACTTAAAAAATATAAATCATGATTTATATATCATATATATTCATTATATATATATAATATATAGATGAATGAAATGAAACACACCGTTCATGGAGACGGTAGGCCGTACGTACGCATGTACGTTGTTTTCCTTTCCTAATTGACTTGAATGGAAGTAAGTAGATGAAATATATAGATATAAATAAATTAAATAGCATAATTATGTCATATATTTCATTATTATTCTTTATATACACTTTATAATCATTCTCTAATGTTTAACATGGAGAATGAATCTCATCGCATCGTGGAGACGGTAGTCCGTACGTACGCACGGGCGATGATATCGTTCCCATAATTATTGAATGGATTTGGAGTAGATGATATAATATCTCATAATCAGTATGATGTTATAATAACCATATATAGTTATTATTTACACCATTATACCCATCCAAGTAAGGTGGTGGTGGGAAAACAGATTACACCACAGAGTGGAGACTGTATTCCGTACGTACGCACGCGCGGTGATTTCTTTTTCCGTAGGATGGATAGAAGGTTTAATGGGGTTGTTTCATATTTATAATAACATATAAGTATATTATTTATACTTATTTTACTACTTTATAATGAAACAACTAAAGAAGAATAAGTTTCAGAATAAAGAAACTTGAAAGAATTAGTAGAAGAGATTACCTCTTCTTCTATGCACCTCTTTTATGCATCCTCTTAAGGTACTAAATTTGTTCTTTTGAGGAGACCATAACCTCGATAATGTTTCTAGGCAAGTTTAGAAGGGAAAGGGGAATGGTTTTTCTGAACATGAAAGCTCAAAATTGTGTAAAGAGAAGAGGGAGGAGGTTCCCTTTTATAAGGGAGGAGAGGGGCACCTTAAGAAAAACATAAAATATTATTTTTTAATAAAATAATATTCGGTTTATAATATCTCCAAATTAATTTATTTCGAAGATAAAGTGGGGATGGGTCGAAATACTCTCAAAAAAATGTTTTAGACAAGTTTAGGTCACTATTTTATACTTATTATTTAGATTTAACTATAAGTAAAAAAATTTAACTTTTACCGTGTCTTCTTGTTTTCTTACACTATATGGTTAATAGACATACTCTAACAACACAAAAAAACCCCAAGTGGATCCTTATTAATATATATAACCTTTTCTATGTAATTTTTCCGATCCATAGATTTTTTGGAATAATATAACAATTAATAATAAGATATTTTTTTAAAAAACTATTTTATGATAATTTTTACACTATTTGGTAATTGATTTTTGTGAAACTCATAAAATCATGATTAGTTCAAAAAAAAGTTAATTTAATAAATAATAACATGTCATATTAACCTAAAAAATCAGTGAAATTAACAAAAAGTCTCAAATTACATTTATTTGGGTATTTATAACATCAATTATGTTAATATATCATTAATAAGGTAATTACTGCATCATCATTGTGTCATATATAAATTAAATTATTTAATATATAAAAATTATAAATAATATACCATTATGTAGTAAATATTTTTATCTTTATAATTAATATTTATAGTCGAATTTATCTTATGTATAACCGTATATTAAAAATGTTTTAGTTATTAAACCTTGATTTTTACTATCTTAACTCTTCTTTAAATAAAATAATAATAAATTTCCTAATCTAATCCAAGTGCACCTAAAGGGTAATATTTTATTCTTAAGGTTGTTTTTGGTCTAATTAAACTTATTATATAGAATTATGACATGTTTTATTGAAATAATAATATCATTTTTACCCTTAATTACCCTATTTATTTTTAACCGTGGTAAACAAAAGTAAAAACTTAATATTCACCAAAAAATATTTTTATCTTATTGAACCACATTTTACATCATGATATTAACCATGTCTCTCGGATTTTATAAATTATAATTACAAAATCAGTAAAATTAAGTTTTATGTGCAATTGCAAATGCTCCTCGGAGGTGGGTAGAAGATAGTGAAATGTTCAATAAAATTATTATATATCTAAAATTATTATAAAATGACTCCAAGGAATTAAATTGAACTTTTATAGGTATTATGTATCTATTTTTACCTAAAATAAATTTAAATAAAATAAAAAATTATTTAAATAAGAAGTCAGTTTATAAATAGTATCCTAATGTTTTCACTATTCATAAGAAATTGAATGTTTTTAGAAAACTACCCAAAAATCACCCTAGGCTAATTTTGATATTCCAAATCAAAAAAAGAAGTCCATTTTGAAAGATAAAATTTAAAAAATTTAAAAAAGTGGGTATTATTATTCATTATTACTAGTTCATGATAATATTAAAATAATATCCCGTTTAGTGAAACTCGGTATTGTGTACTACACACGCTATCAAAAAAGGTCTTGATTGCGTGTAATGCAAGCCAAGTTAGGGATGCGGGTAGTGAAAGCTCTGTTTGGTGTTGCGTAGAACATAATCAAAACTTATTTGATTTATACATTAAAGAAAATATATATTTAATGTTTCATAGAATAATTTCCACAAAACGAACATGAAATTATGTGTAACATGAGCCAATAATAGAGTTGTGTATACTGCAAGCTAATACGGTGTTGCATATTGTACAAGCTAATCATGGTGAAGTGTACAACACAATACATCAAAAAAATTAAAAAGATTAATTCTCATAAAATCTCTGGGTGTTACAAGTAAAATCTTCAATGAATATATAATAAAATATATACACATTATAAATAAAAATATGAATTAATAATTTAAATGTATAAGTAATTAAATAATTTCAAAATAATAAATTATGTAATTGTATTACTTTAAAACAGAAATGTTTATTTACAATTTTACACTTAATATAAATATTCAAAAGAAAATTTATTTTCATAAAATAGATTTATAAATTAATATTTTGTTTTCAAATTATTATAAAGTAATTTTATGGGACCTTATATAATTTTTCAATGATTCCTAAAATTAGTTCTAATTAATATATTGATATTTTCTGAGTAAAAGATGATTCTTGTTATAAAATAAATTTATACTATATAGAAAAAAATCCTAAAATTGAGTTAATTGTATATTTCTACATGTTAATAAATGGATAGGGTGATTGTTTTTTGGTATTTTAAAAAAACAGTATAATATTTAGTGAATAGTGAAATATATTAATTATGGTATAAGCTAAATACATAATTTATTATGTCATGGATGATTTATGGATGATTTAATCACATAATCTCTAAATCCACATTGTTATATAATTTATCATGTTATAAGGTTAAAATTATTCATATTCTTCTACCAAGAGAGAAAACAAGTGAATAAAAAAATGAAAAAACACTATATCCTCCACTATAAATACCAACCCTCACCACCTCTTATCCCAAAACCTAAAAAGACATTAAGCATGAAAAAATGATACCTCATACTCTTCCCAATTATCTACACTGCATCTAGGATCCCATTTTCTAAATAAATTAAATAACCCAATTCCCCTAAGGAGGTTCTCATGGAAGAAAAATCAAGAACTAAAAACCTATTTCTTTTTCTTTTTAATTTATATTCATTAATTTTTTGTTCTTCATCTAACATCCAATTATCCACATGAAATTATAACTAATGTTTCAATTATATTATACAATTTTTTTCTGTTAATGTAACAACCCATCATCATTTTTTCCCACCCCTTTACATCAAAAATTGAAAACATCACATGTGAAGTTCCGATTTATCTCCATCACCAATGCTATGTTTTCATTTTTCAATTACGCCTTTAGTAATTTTCATAAGGCCATTTTTATAGTTTAAAAAGATTATAATAAATCTATTGAATCTAATATAATGTTATATAACTAGTATATAAACATACAAATAATTATTAAAATAAAACTAGTTAGTGATGATTGAAAAAATGCCAAAATAATTCGAACAGTTATCAGAATCATTTTATTTAATGAATCAACCTCACATTTGGAATAAATTATATATAAGGCCACATAATATTATTTATGTTGATCAATGAATTATAATCGTAGTTATTTACAACTATTCTCGATTTATATGACCCTCCATATGCGTACACAAGTGAACCAATCATGAAAACTAGGGAAATGAACACTCTCAGATGCTAAAATTTAATCTCATGACTCATCACAAAGACCGTAAATGATCATAATAAAATAATAAAAATTATAATAATGGTTCAATATGTTATTAATTAAATTAAAAAATATTCTGATTTTATTATCCAGTACAGTATTTACATGTTCAAAACACATTCAGACATAAGGTATGTGATTCTCTCTAAACTGTCAGTTTTCCTTCACGTTACAATTACACTCTCATTACCCCAATGTAATTATTTTCTATATTTATTTAAACATTATAAATAGTGTTAATATTTTCCAAACTCATGTATCTAGATCATTTCATCCTTCATTTAAGGAGAAACACAAGTTTTAAAAATGATCCCTTCTCAATTCATCCTGATAAAAGAGCCATGTTAAAAAGAACATACAAATTTTATACCCATTCTCATGTGAACTCTATAATATATTTTCTTCCACAAATAAATAATAAAATACAAAATTTTAACAATAAAAAATATATTGGTTCATTTTTGATTTTATGTAAACAATTATCCCTTTTAAGTATAAATGAATCATGAAAATTCTCTATTGAACTACAATAATGTGGCTCTTTAATAATGTTTTCTAAAGACTATTTTTAAATGGTTTCAATTAAGATGGAAATAATTTATCATTATCTATGCCTATTTCCCCTTATTAGTTTCCATGTTTTTCTTAATTCATTCATTCATTGAAACCATCATGATACATGATTTTATTATGACATATGATATGATTATGATACCCATTTCAATCCAAGGGAAACCCATATGTTTATCTTTGATTCTTCATGCAACACACATATTCATAAAAATGTCTTTATGGATTCTTGTATATAGATCTAAAATTCATTGGATAATGTTTAGTTTCTTTAGACTCCTTTTAAAATGGTCATGGGGGGTTATCCTTGACTCTCACTCTTCAATGTTCAATTTTATAGGTGGTTATCCTTAAATCATTCTCCACCATGCAAAATTTTCATTGTGGTTCTCCTTGTCTTGTACTTATATCTTATTCTATGTTATTTACACATTTATATGATTCCTTGACTATGTGATCATATGTTCCATATGATGAGCTTCAATATTATTATTCATGTTCCATTCCTTCTTATGTCATCATGTTTTTACTTCTAACTCTTATGCTATGTTTAGTTCATATTCAGATTCCCTTACTGTGAATTTTAACTCAAACATTTTTTCATGTATTCCCCACATTATCCTATGATTTTAGTTTCATTCTATTTAATTATGTAATTAATATTATATCGACAATATAAATTATGATCCTTGGTTTCTATTTTAGGGTTAATTATTCCTAAAATCAGTATTTTTAAAGGACATAGTCATTATAAATTCATTATTCATTAAATAAACCATAACATAATACCTTCATAGTAATATAAGAACTGATTGACTATCCATTAAGGACATTTTATATTCAAATAAAATCGATTTTTATTGTTTTTATAACCTTTGACAACACAAATTATTACAAAATTCAATTCTCATAATGAATAAATAGCTCTACTCACTCTAAGGGTGACATTTCCATTTAGAAATCGAAGAAACCACACCATGGGTTATTTGGGTTGAGTTAAATATCCTCCGACCAAGGATATTTTTATCATGTGATGTCTTAAATTAAAAATGAACATTTAATTTAGGGAGTATTTAATTTATGAAGAAAATACAAGAAGGTACGACTTCATTCAAAATGGAAATAAGGTATAACTAAAAAAATGATGGAAGAGGTATAAAGCCACTATAATATTCATATAGATGAATTATCATCTAGTTTTAGCCTAAAATTATTACTAGATTAGAACAAAATACTATATAATATTGATTCTCTGAAATAGGTCATAATAACCTGCACCAAAATGACTGTGTCAATGAGAAGAGAAATAGATAAAGGTGAAAGTGGAATAGAAAACTGAATGGTAGCTATCAAACATGAATGACAGAAGTTGAATTAGAGTCTAGATGGTGAAATGGAACTAAATCATATATTATGATTTTGAATAAATTCAATCACGTGGTAGATATTGATTTAAACTGGAAGGTGATAATAGAGGTGGGTAATGATGAAATAGATGGAGGAAAAATGCTAAATTATCCCATATTTTTGAGGTCTTATTGTTTGGATTCACGATTTAGGATGTTTTTTTGCAACAATACACCTAATTATGTCCCAAGATACCTATCATATAGTCATAGATAATGGTTAGACAAACTATTTTTGAGCCATCAATTTCCCCTCTATAAAATTTTTAATATTTATTCCACAAATGTTTGTCCTTGGTTAGGCGGTTTTATCATAACGTTTGGACCTCTTTAGTTCACTAGACCTACCCACTGGATCTAATACAATCATGACGAAAGTGATATATTCTTTATAATAATATTATGGACCAACTTCCTCCAATAGAATCTCTAGCTATGGGACCATTAAAATCCCATAAACTAATTTTTCCACTGTGACTCCACTAGGAATTCCATTAAGTGAAAGCCGATGAATTATATTGGAAATCAGACATTCCCTGGATTCAAATAA
This sequence comes from Viscum album, assembly GCA_963277665.1. Classification (NCBI taxonomy): domain Eukaryota; kingdom Viridiplantae; phylum Streptophyta; class Magnoliopsida; order Santalales; family Viscaceae; genus Viscum; species Viscum album. Next base: position 1,573,941,088 of record OY728126.1, read on the forward strand.
AAAAGTAGGAAGTTACACATCGATGATTTTTTCACTAATGGGTCTTATCATTTACATGATAACATGTGTAACTATTCCACACATTATTTTTAGTTGTAAATTTTTGTCTCTTTGAATTTGTGGACACATAATAATAATAGTGAACATTTTGTTGTTTTTACAAATAATAAGAGGATATGGTATTTCTTCTCCCTACCAGAATTTAAATTTCATCAACATGAGAAGATTTAATTATTATTGGATTATTATATTGATATTTATTATACACCTGTCAATGTAAATACTTTGGATGATGTGTTGAATGAGGAGTCATGTAGTTATTCTATGTGTGAATATATAGATTCTTCGAGAGTGATGGAATAAATCTAAATGATGTATCATGAAATGGTATATGTTAAAGGAATAGGTTGCCATTTATTAATGAAATTGAAATCATATTTATGGAAGTAGGTGGATGATCCCCAGCTTGGGGATTTTGATGTTGAGTTTTTGAGTGACCATGTTTTTTTTGGAAATTACCCTAATGGTTGGTTTAATGATGGATAGCCTCAGGTATTATTATAGAGATGGAATTTCTTCCCATTAGGGATGCATGAGATGACACATCCTGAATAATGTATCTCTAATTTAGTGGTACATCCAATCATGATAATAATTCACCAAGCCATGAGAGGACAATGTTTTTGACTAGGTTGAAGTTCTCAATAGTCGAGTTTGATTCGTAATGCTTTGTCTACCAGAAACTAAAGGGTGAGCACCATGTTCACAATGGTTTGATCTATCCTTTAGATGTTCTATATTGAAAGTTGAATAATATATTAGTGGACTTTGTTACTATTTTATGTCAATCATTTGGGGATGTGATTCTCTATGGGTGATAGTTGATCCATTGATGAAGAAAACCCAATTTATAGTGATATATGATTCAATATCATTCGAGGTTTTGTTGAGGTTTTATCTGGATGAGGTGGTGAAACATCACAGAGTCCAATAGACGATCATTTCTAATCATTATATTCATTTTACCTCTAGGTTATGGAACAATATCTAGTTTGTGTTTTTCTCTCATATATTCCATAACATTTTTTTTCAATAAATTGATTGTTTGATTGATCCCACCATCTAGAATTCGGAAGACATGTTACACTTTTATTTCCTAGATGTTATTAGTGCATTGATGAAACAACTTATATTGGTTGAGTTCTCTATAAATAATAGTTTCCACTCCCCCATTTTTTGTGGTTTCATTTGATTCTTTATAAATCAAAAAAAATTATTCTTCCTTGTGGTTTTCTATGGTCTAAGAGGAAGAAATTATTGGGATTCAAATTGTATGGAATAAAACATATAAGTTTTAGGTATTTCTTTAATGGATTTAGGTAGTGTGGATTTTTTAAAAAATCCAATGATAATCCTAAGATTATACCATTGTAATTTGATGTTACATATCACATGTTCTTGAAGGTGACTCCTCAACATGGAAAATGAAGGATTGGTCATGGTAGTAGTATGTCTCCCCAATTTCTTGGGAAATTTGAGGTGTCGTCTCTAGTTGGAGTAATTGCATATCTGATAGAACTACCACCACATATTATTATAATAAACCATATTTTTCATGTCGTAACTCTATTTTTATCATCATGATGACTCCCATTTTATCAATTGGTGTGATATCTAAGTTGATGTTGATGAATCCATCAACGTGTGGCCTATGAAGATCTTGGACATCATGGAGAATGTGTTGTATAGGTATTCTAATACCTTGGTTTGTGTATTGTGGAAGCACTATTGTGTAGAGAGGAGTACTTAGGAATATGATTCATATATGATAACTCAATAATATACAATGTTTAATGTTATATCATATATTTATAATGTTTTTAATTTTGTGTATGGTGACCTGTTTAGTTTCTGATATGGTTCCCTTTTGGTCACTATTTTTTATTTACTCTTTCCAGAGAGTTATATTATTTGGGAGTGAGTTGAAGAGATTGTTCATTTTTCAAGATTTTTTGATTTTCTCTCTAATGAGGTTGTTGATCTCCCATCGTGGCAACATTCTTGAGATGTATCTCACTAGGGTGGAATTTGGAATTACCCCCTTTTCGTTTCTTCCATGTTTTGTTTTTTTATTATCAAGGATGATAAATTTTTTTAAAGGTTGGGGCCGAAGCCTCAATTAATTATTTAAAGCAAATACCTCTCTAAACTGGGTAGAGGGTGACCCATTACATAGCCCGAAGGCCTAATGCCAATTGACCTGAATACAAGGATTGAGAGCCCATTTTTTGGCCTAAAGGACCCCTCGGTGAACAATACTGCTACAATACCCATGCAGCTACAGTACAAGCTACAGTACAGCCACCTTTACAGTCCCTGCTATAGTCACTCCACTGCTACAGTGTCACCGCTTCTACAGTTCCACTGCTGCTACAGTCTGCTACAGTGACCCTGATTTAGTACTACTACATTTCCTAGGAAATTATCCCCTGACTAGATTTGATCCTGGGGTTTTTAGATGTCATGCAGGATCCTGTACCACAAGGGTACATGCTCGTTGGCATCAAGGATGATAATTGATTGATAGGTGTCTAATATGAAGGATCAAGTACATTTTATTTTACACATTGAATTTTTCTAAAGCAAGTGTTACTTGGTGGAGGAATAGAATGGGTATGGATGCTTTTGGCATCTACAAGTAAGATGTAGGGAGCATCGATGGCCTGTTAGGGTTTAAAATCACAAATAGTCACTTCATGGTAAGTCGAAATGTGTATGTGGATGGAACAACAACATCAATCATATACATGGGGAATTATGCTAAATGAGGATTTTGGATACAAGGTGATTCATGTAAATGTGGATTTTTTCTGAAATGGGAATTTATCTATGTTGTTATTTTCCCCTTGTGAAGAATTCAGCTATGTAGAACTAGCCACATGGATATTTTTTAGAGTTTCATTAAATCTACCATCTAGGTATTATGGTAGTCATTCAATGGTTGTTTTATGAAGAATAATTATATAATTTATTTTCTATAATGCTCGAATCTTTAAATGATCCTTCCTACATGGAGATTAATTTGATATTTAATTATGGGAATTAAATAATTCTAAATAGGGAATATATGATCTTCCTATATCATTCAAATAAAAAACAATGGTCTTTCACTTCATTAATTATTGATTTCATTCTCTAGTGGCCACTAATTCCAGAATACTTCCTTTTTCTTTATGTAATACTTTTATTTTTGGTTTTAGTTCTTCAGTAGTGATTGCATCTTATGCACAACCCCTTTTTGATGCATTGAGTCACATGGAGAAATACACATTGATAGAAAAGCATTAGTTTATTCTAGTTTGGGGATTAAACTATAGTAAGATCATCTCGGGGAGTATATAAAGACATGGGATAAGCTAGACTATTAGTTTGAAGATCTGAAAATGGATAAACCAAAAAATCAATAAGTCACATTATCCTCGAAATTGTTTAGAGGAAAAAACACTAGTAGACTTAATTTGTCCGTTAATGGGTCTATAATCGCATTTTGTGGTTGGACATTTATTTTCTCACAATCCCTTAAATGTTTATAAAATAAAAAAAATTAATTTTCATTCATTAGAATGTTTATATGATTTCTTTAAAATATGATTCTGGATGATAAATGATAACGATCATAAAGACTAAATTTATTGAGAATTTTTTAGCTGGATAATAATTAGTTATGCTTCATGAATTTTTTAATTGATGGACTTTTATAATGATCAAATTGATGTTTAACAAATGTTTAATTTAATAGGAGATTTCTTGTTTTGATTTAATTTAATAAACAATGTGAATAATGTTTATGAATAGTCATGATAATAATTTTTTCTCTATGTTTTTAATAAGTAGTTTTAACTCTAATAGAATGTTTAACAATTGATTTTATTTTATAGAATCATATCATATATTTCCTATAGATGAAACCTATTAATAATGAATCGATTAATTCATGAAAGAATAAAAACTTTTTGTGGGATAAAGATAAGTTCATTGGAATGAGTTTCTCATATTATTGAGAATTTTGTGTTTCATTAGTTAGTAGATATGAGTGTTCATTTTTATTTGAAGGATATGTTCATTATTTTAGGGCCAATATTTCCCTATTGAATTTGATTTTTTTTCCTATATCTATGGAGATGTTGTCCATATGTGAGAATCACTATGTAATGTTAGATGGGGTAAGTATTCATGGATGTGATATGATATTGGGATGTGTTATTTTATATTGGTGGGGTACCAGATGATGTGGTAGAAGTCGACACAGATATGGATAGATTCATCGGGAGGTGCATGTAGCTCTAAGGGATGACAATGAAGATGATGGAATGGGTTGGACCTAGTATTACCTTTTCATACTATTAAACTATATACATTCTGGAAATGAATTTTTTTATCGGTTGATGAAAAGATTTATTGTCTTACTTTATTCCATTACCCACTACAAGAGGAGGCTTGATGTGTGTCCTTTCATGTTTCCTCCTGGTCAAAGCATAATACAGTTTTAATTAAGTACTTGTATTATGGAATTATATTTATAATGTTTTAATAAATTATGTAGCCCATGGGGTATGTGATGATGTAATTAAAAAGATGAAAATATGTTAATATTCGGAAACTATTGAATGGTTTTGGATTATTCTGGGAGGGCATAGACATCATAAGATGGTTAAAGTAATAAAATCGGAAAAAATTTGTTGAATAATAATTTAATAATGATAAATTGATTTTCTTAATGATTGAAAAAATTCAATTCAATGCATCTCTTCAATCACTGGTGTTTTTATAGGATAACTAATCTTAGCAGTGGTATCTCATAGTCTTACTAATGTTAGTTTTAGGTAAATCTAGGACTAGGTTTTCCCATATTCTCATTGTGAGATTTTTTAAATCCTATACATTATATGATTTCATATGATACCCCACCCATGCTAGGTTGGGAGACTAATAAATTATTGACATTAAGAGGGTTATTTCCACAATATCACATTTTGGGGATTAAAGGAATACATCTTTATCTATCCCCGCTATCTAATATTATATTTTACTAATATTTGTATGATTGGTGGTAAGTTTTCCCATATATTTTTGTAGAGGGATATAATGGCTTATTATTATTAAAAAAATGTGTATATCTCATTATAGTGTTTATTGGATTGTCATAGGTATTTTTTGTATTGTATGTGATGACTTGTGGAACCATTCAAGGATTATAGGCTATAATGGATTTCGAAGTAATACTCAATTTTAGATACACATCATATCGACTATGGTGACTCCCATTAAATAATTTTTTACTACATGGAGATAGGATAAATGATGGTATGATGATGTAATTTGTAAGGTTCATGTTGTGATTTTGTGACTAAGTGTCTTCAAGCTACCTTATTTCGTAGAGAGATGGATAATGACATGCGATGTTGGGGAAGAGCAACAAACCAGTGGGGGTGAAAAGAGTGAGTTACCCATTATGATTAATTAATATTTTATATGCTCAATCATATGTGATATATGGTGATAGAATTTCTTCGTGAGGATGGGTACTTTTTATACTTGTTTAGGTGATGTGTTAGTTTCTTTTTTGTTCCCAATGGTTTGTCCTTCTTTCTTTATATTTTTCATGATAGATTTTTGAAGGATCCTACTGTGTGTACTATTCTTCACACCCTATGATTGTATAAACGATCATTATTCATTTTAATTCATTTTGGTGATTATTTTTTATGTTACTAGATCATTGTTTTTTATGATCTCTTTGGGCTACTTTTTCACTTTAATCAAGGAGTTTTGTAAATGTAGTTTTTCTTTTAGTCATTTTGTTACTAAATGAAATTTAATGTTTTCACATGTGATTTATTTATTTATATGTATGATAATGTGTTTATTTATATTACTACCTTATCTATATCATACTAATGTTATCCTAGAGGGAAATTCCTCATATATTCATCTTTAGTATATTCTCTGGTATAGTTTCCAACTCACGACCTACATAAAGAAGGTCTTAGGAAGTCACCATTTACCTTCTCCCACTGCCGGCCTAGGATGGGTACACTTTTGTGGCAAGAGATCTCGACATAAGAGGATATCCCAAGTATAAATGTAGTACATGGGTGGATATCCCAATACCATCATGTTATTAATATCTTAGTGGGTAGCCTTAACATAATATTTTCAGTGCTTATGTGTATTCAATAATCTATGTCTTATGGAAAGGTAATAACCTCATTGAACATATAATTTTATTTCAGAATCATTCATGTATTATCAACATCAATAAAATTAGGCCTTGAAATATGTCTATAATATAGGATATGTAGGGTATTTTAACCAAATTTTATGCTCCTACAATTATGCTCATGTTATTATTGTGTGATTATTGATATATCCCTTTTTACCATTAATATGCATTTGTTATAACCCCTTTTACGATTTATTATATAGTTAGTGAAGAATTTTTTATGTATTATAAGTATAACATGTTTTCTAGGAGAAGTTGTAACACACCCATATTTCATAGTTAGTTATTTTCTTTAATTTCCTTCAATATCTCGCACTACAAGCAACACAGAGTTCGAGCGCACCATGACTTACCAAACCGGCCATTTAATAGGCGGTTATGAATTGTACTAACTAAATTTTGAGTTATATATACTCCATATAATTATAGAATTCATATTATGTGTTCTTAGTTATAATATAAGTACAAATTCGTTTTTAATATAAAAGAAGTATTTTTTAAAAATTGAAATTTTACCACATTTTAATGGAAAACCATTTTTAAAATCAATATTTGACAATATTATATATTAAATATAATGAAAATATATTCTTCTTTAGAATCGGGGAAAAAAATTATTTTGGATAAAGTATTGGTACATTTCTGATAATGTTCATATTTCGATGAATACTGAAAAATTCAAAATTTAAATTAAAAACAACTTTTATAATCGATATAATTTATAGTCATAAATTATGCATTTTATTGTTTTGAAAGAATAATTAGATTATATTTTTATCATTTAATATAGTGTAGATCATTATAAGTAATTTTACTTTTAAATTTGATATAAACACATGTCAATCTTTTGATAGTTTTTAATTTTTAAAACCCTCTGTTTTGTTTTGACAACATGAATTAATTTTTTATTAATTATTGAAACTTCAATGTTTTAAATTTGATAAAATATAATTCATTTTTAATTCTTATTATCAGTATTACATTAGGGAAAAGTTTTGGTATTTTTCTGATAACATTCAATTTTATTATGAATAGTGAAAAACATTCTGTTATATTTAAAACAAGCTTTTTATTTATATAATTATTTTAATTAAATTTATTTTAAGTCAAAATAGATATATAATTCTTATATAAGTAAAATTAAATTAATTGGAGGCATTTTATAATAAAATTATATTTATTAAACTATGATAATTTGGGTCCACATAGATTATATTATGACATTTATTATAATTTTATTTAATGAAGAGTTAAAAGTGTTAAATTCAAAGTTTAATAACTAAACCATTTTTAATTTAGGGATACACATATGATAAGTTAGACTATAAATATTACTTAGAAAGATAAAAAATTTCCTACATTATTTTATATTATTGATAATTTTTATAAATTAGATAATTTAATTAATTAATGACGCAATGATGATGTAGTAATTACCTTAATAATGAATGATTGAATAATTGATAAAATAAATATCCAAATAAATTTAATTTGAATATTTTGTTGAATTAAACTAATTTTTTAGGTTAATATGACATGTTAGGGTTGATTAAATAATTTTTTTATAAGTAATCATGCTGTTATAATATTCACAGAAACCAAATACTAAATAGTGTCAAAATTCACATAATTGAGTTTTTTAATCAAATAATATATTATTAGTTGATATAATATTATTAAAAATCTATGAATCATACAAAGGTCTTAGATAAGGTTATATATATTAATTCCAAACAACTTGGGGTTCTCTTGGATTTTTATATTATGTTTATTAACCATGTAACATTAAAATACAAAGAGATATGGTAATTGACAAGCTATTAAACTAATAGTTAAATATAAAAGATAAGGTTAATATGGTCACCAAAACATATTTAAAACCTATTGGTTGAGAGTTTTGAGACCCATCCCTACATTAACACCGAAATAAATCATTTTGGGTCCATTAGAAATGGAAAAATATTTTATTATAAAATAATATTTCAGGCTTTTTCTAAAGTGACCCCCACCACTCTTATAAAAGGGTACCTCCCCTTCTCTTAATTTTACACCTCCAAAGCCATTTTTCTCAGCCAAACCCTACCAAAATATCGTTCCATCTTCCATAACTTCATCCTAGAGTCCTTACATTGACCAGGAGGCAACTTTAGTAGCCCAATTGATCAACTCATGAAAAAAACACCCGAAGAAGTGTTATTAATTTCACCACCCACTTCCAAGTTCTTTTCTTCTTCCACTTCCTCTTTATTTTTTCCCTACCAATATAATAAATCAGGTACCTTATAAATAATGTCATGTTATTATAAATATGGTATAACCATATTTTTATTATATCGATCCTATAAATGATTAAAGTCACAATACTTGCGTATGTACGTCTTACCGTCCCCACGAAAGTGATGAGATTAATACCCCATTGTAATCATTCAAGAATAATTATCATTTAATGATTAAAAATAATGTTTATGAACATAATATTATTCTATATATGAATAAAATTCATCCTATACCTATCAATCCAGACATACATAACAAAACATATAACGTAAAATGAATCAGTTAACAACCAAAACAATGATACTACTAAAATATCATTAACTAATGTATATTAGAAGATCATATATGATATAATATTTATTTATTTGGTTATTTACTAATATAATAACAAAGATTTCACCATTATACATGAGTTTAACCTACCCTATACTAAGTAAAAGTACAACATAAGGGGTTTTCATCCCATTTCTTATTCTTGTTAGATTCATTCTATATTGCCACTATTTCCTTTTGTGTGGTGCATATACTATCCATGATTGTATTACATGTGTAATATACTTTAAATTATGGTTATTAACATTAGTATTGTATGATACTTCATTCATGGGGTGTTTGTTTCGTATGCTACCAAATCGTTAAGGGAATATCCAATTCAACTTCCACTCACCAGGCTTTATGAAAAATTCATTGATTACTTTACTCCAAGATTATGTGTGAAATCACTATTTATTTACTTATTTTTAAATTCCACTCCCCTTTGTGTGGATGTAATTTTTATAAACATAATAACTCCTTTTATAAACTATTAAGTCATCAATATAAACTTGATAAGAGTAATTTTAACTCAATTTCTATTCGTTGCATAAAACATCCAAGTCATTGGTGTTGTTTTTACAAGAATATTTTTGAGTGTCCTCTGATTGATTTACACTGAATATCCAATAATATTTAGTTTATTTATATTTTTCAAAAATAATTATGTCATTTTTTGACCCTTATCCTAAGGATACAATCTTTACAAAGGAATTAAACTCAACTTACATTCCATTGAGACTTCATTGTTGTTATGTGCCAATTCACTTTTAATTGGTGTATATACTGTACTTTTACATAGTATATCATGAATATATTTATTCTCATGGTATTATATAGTTTTTATTAACTAAATTATTTTTATTCAAGTGCCTTTCATTTTGATAGGAATTCTAAATAACATATCATTTTAAATGTTATAAAAATTTATTCTTCAAAATATTTATTAGTAATGTCCATATTTTAACAATTATTTTAAGGTTTTATATATAAGGACGTTACTTTTTTTATGTTGAAAATCACCTAAAAATTTTCAATTTGGTATTTGAAACATTTAATAAAATATTTATTTTAAACTGCTTCTTAATAAATTATGAGACTTTTAAATGTTTTCGTCAAAAAAAGTATATTTCTCCCTATGATTTTTACTGATCATTTCCATCTATGTCAACATTCATTATGGGATATTATTCTTGATCGAGGTTACTTTATTGCGATACATATCTTCAATACTTTATTGAAGTTTTTGTTATATTTTTGACTATAGATGTGTTATTTTTATACCATTCCTGAATTATGGATATAGTATTGACATTTTGTATGCTCGTTTTAATACGAATGTGTATGTTATCTAAAAACCTTTTCATATGAGGAATGAATTGGACTTAGTAAGTAATGAGGGGAGCCTACTATAGATCTTATATGCATCCGTGGGTCTCTTGAGACAAACTAGAGTCTTGGCACAAGGACTTGAAAAGATCTTATATGTAGTACTAGCACAAGGCCTTGACTATATGGTTATGAATTCTATCATTATGCATTCCATCATTATAAAATTGGATATTGATATTAATTGTGAATATTTTACTAGTTTAATATCCATATGAATATGTAAATGGAATTATTTGAATTATCTTATCCATATTATGTTGAAGTTGAAGTTTAAAAGTATTGTGTTCTAGTCTTATACATTGCCTTACATGATAATTCTTACTTATGATAGTTTCTGCTATATTGTTATCCATTCTGAGGATCTGAGCTCACCCCATTATTATGTTTTATTTTTTCCAGGATACAATTAAGTATATTACGATTAACCTGTAGGAATATTCTATGGAATATAAGAGTGTTTAAAGGGGACATAATGTTTTTTTAATTTCCTGATGTAATGTAAAACTTATATATGTATCTAGTACTTCCAAGGATACTAAACTGATCAGTGTTTTGGTACATAATTCCTTGCATCATGCCAATGTTAGATAATAATGGACCGATTCTGGGTAACTGGTGTTTTGGAATTATAATTTGTATTAGAGGAAAGTTAGTACAACCCTTGGAAGATACATTTAGAAAAAACCCTAATTAGGAAACACTACCCTAAGATAGACATTGTAGATTAGTATAGAAGAACCTCCAAATTTTTTGGTAATGTAATTATTATATGGGTTTTCCAAGAAATACATCCATGTCTGGATACGAGCAGGTAGAGGCGGCTCTGGAACAAATGTACCAAGGAGTGGAAACCTCGACAAGGAGTTCTGGGCTTAACTTGGGGAATCCTAGTACACTACAACATGCCTTTTTTCACACTTATTTATGACACTCACGAGGGATATGCTTTGGATAATTTGAATTTTCTTCACTAACCAATTTAAAGGATTTTTATATAATATGAGAATAAATAACCATGGTCAATCTTAAGGATTTTTAGATTGAATAGAATAGGGTATTATATTCTCTAAAAGATTTTATGACTCACACTATGCATTCTTGTGTTAGTCGATGGATGAATTCCTAGGAAGTCATAGTAACATTGAGAATGGTGTAAAAGGTGGGAATAGTGGTGGAAATAAGAAATGAAATGTAATGTTTATAGATGTAAAAGATATCGTGCTCATGAAATTTTTTTTTTCTAAAAATATGATCCAAATAATATATATTAACCAACTTCCAGACTCAACAAAGAAGATAAAGGTGCTAAATGATAAGAGGTCCAGTAGTGGATACCATAGAGAAAAGAATGCTCAATTTATATAATGTAGGAAATATGGAAGGAGACACCTAGGAAAGTGTCTCAATAGAACATAGAAATGATTTATGTGTTCGAAATAAGGACCTAAAATAAAGAATTTCCGAGAAAAAAATGAAGAGTGGTATGGTAGAAAAAAAAGTGATCCTAATAATCCATTTATAGTCATTTGTTATGAATGTAACTGAACTAATAATTACCCGAGTGAATGCCCAATTTTATAGGATAACTTATTGGTCACATAAGAACCTATGTGGAAATAAATGGATGGTGAAATATTTAAAAGTATTGGTGCTCTTTGTTGATGGGATTACATTGGATGGTTTTTCTATTATATGTGTAATCCTGAATTTGGTTATATGAGAATGATATTTTAAGAATAATTATCTTTTCTATTATTGATATAGTAATAAATAACCATTTGGGCTTATATGATCCTTGAATTTGAGGCAATTACAGGTTATTAAATTTTGGGATGAAAATGCGAGGTATTGGAAAACATTTGTGGTGAAATTATGTTATGGTTATTCTGAGGAATTTATCTCATTTTGGGAATGTTAAAATATTGTTTTTGAAAAAGGACAACATGCAGACCATGTGACAACCCACCACATCATACAAAGCTACGGGAATGTCACCCACAACTAGAGTGCGATTATGATTTATCACCTACCACTAGACTACATGAAGTCCCTGGATAGTATGACTAAATCATTTTAGTTATATGATTTGATAGATAAATAATATATTTATTTGGGAACTTATGTTTTATCAAATTGATATCCTTAGTATAGGAAAATGATTTCTGATTAAGTGATAAATGATATTTTAGAAGATGTTAGCTCTGTTGGGAACATTATATACCTAAAAAAATATAATTCTATGGGACTTCCTTTTAGGAGTAATGGTGGATTATTTTCTATGTTTGTATTGTGATTTTTTAGCTATTTGTGTTATTTATGGAAATGATTAACCTATAATAGAAAATATGTGATTTGGATCATTACTTTTACGTATATTACTTTAAGAGTAGTTGATGTTCTTTAGAGATACCATTAAAAGTGGAATACTACATTATCAAATTCTTCTATGTTTTGGTTTTCAATATAAGTTTGGATAATATTTAAGGATTTTAAGGAAAACGATTTTTTAATGGTGTTTATTGAACATTGGGTATTGTTGGTTTATTTTTAGAAATTATGATTAGTATTTCCTTAAAGGATTATACATTTTGGGGATAATCTAATCTTGTACTAACCATTTTGGTTCTGGTTAATCTCTAAAGAAAAGGTAAATATATAGTTTATCCTTTCTGGATTATGAGATTCTATAGAAGTTGATTATACTATTTAATGTGTGACCAACTCATCGTTAATACTCTTCATTTAAAAAAACGAGTAAGTGGTAAAAATTTATTAAAGGATGAAACTCTACTTAAAAAAGTAAGTATATCACTTTATTTTCATAGTCAATCTCATAAATAAATCCCTTAACTTTAGGAAATGGAACTTAAAACAAAAAAAATTGTCCATTTACTTTTCATTCTGGGAAACTATTGACCCTTTATCCCACTTCAATTTTGTGGTTTTCTTGTTGTTAACCTTCTCCTGATAATTTTTTCTATCACTCTCCATCAGAACATGACACATATTTTATCTTCCATATCTGTGGTTCCCTACATGGAATCCTAGTATGGGTTATCTCGGGTTAACTTTGTACTTCGCTTTTATTCTTTTAAAGAGATATTCTTATTGACACTTTTTCTGATGACAGACTTTCAATGAAGTTCCCAAGCCCAATTTTTAAAATGTTAGGACGCAACATCAAAAAAGGGGGAAGAATGTAACACCCCAAGATTTCATTGTAAGTTATTTTCTATAATGTAATTCAATATCTTTCTCTACAAGAAATATCGAGTTCGAGGGAAAAACAACATACCAAACTAGCCATTAAAAAATTGTTTAAAATTAGTATTAACAAGAATTTTGAAATTTATATTATCCATATATTTTTAGAATCCAGATAACATGTTTTCTTAGATATATTAAAAAAACAAATTCATTATTTAAATATAAGAAGTATTTAATAAAATGGAATTTTACCACCTTTTAATGGAAAAACCTTTTTAAAACCGATATTTGAATCTTTTATATATTAAATTTATTGAAATTAAAATCTTTTTTAGAATAGAGACATAAAATATTTATTTTTTATAAGTTTATGGTACTTTTCTGATAACATTCATATTCTTATGAATAATGAATCATACTAAATTTTAATTGAAAATAACCATTTTAATCAAAATAACTTATAGTGTTAAATTATGAATATGAGTGGTTTGTAAGTATAAATAGATTATATTTTTTTCATTTAATACAATGTAAGACATTATAAGTAATTTCACATGAAATTTGACATGAACACTTGTCAATATTTTGATAGTTTTTTCTTTTATGAAAGATGATTTTTGATTTTGACAACGGGAATTAATTTTAAATTAATAAATGAATCATATAAGTTGTGAATTTGGTAAAATAGAATTTATTTTTTAATTTTGAATATCATAATTATCTTATAGTATGGTATTGGTATTTTTCTGAAAGCATTCATTTTCTGATAAATAGTCAAAAACACTTCGTTATTATTTAAAACAGAATAATGATTTAAATAATTAATTTATTTAAATTAATATTAAGTAAAAATATATATATATAACCTATATATTTTAAATTTAATTCACTGATGTCATTTTATAATAAAATCAGATATAAAAAATTTTATTGAACTTTTTACCGTCTTTTACTCACCTTTTAGGATTATTCGAAAATTTTTATAAAACATAATTTTACTACTTCTATGAGTTGAACATAAAAAATCATAGAGAAACGGTTAATATTAGTATGTAAACTTTGGTTCAATAAGATGAAAATATTATTTTTGGTGAATAGTATCTATTGACTTTTATTTATCACGGTTAAAAGAAAATAGGGCATTTAATGGTATAAATGATATTATAATTACCCTAACACATGTCATAATTATATTGGATAAGTTTAATTTGACCAAAAACTAACTTATGAATAAAATATGATCTTTTTAGTCCACATTGATTAGATTAGGACATTTTCTATTATTATATTTAAAGAAGATGTAAGAGTGTTAAATTCAATGTTTACTAACTAAACCATTTTAATATAGGGTTTCAAATATGATAAATTCAACGATAAATATTAATTAGCATAATAAAAATATTCCCTAAATGATGGTATTTTATTTATAATTTGTAGTCATTAAATAATTATATTTATTTATGACACAATGATTATACAGTAATTACTTTACTAATTAAAGAATGGAATAATTGATATTATAATTATCTAAATAAAAGTAATTTGATACACTTTATGAATTCCACTAATTATCTATATTAATATGATATGTTAGAGTTTATTAGATATTTTTTTAAGTAATCATGTTGTTATGATATTCACCAAAACCAAATACTAAATAGTGTCAAAAATGACATAATTGAGTTTTTATAACAAATAATATATTATTAATTGATATAATATTCCTTAAAATTTAATGCTCTTCCAAATAACATATATAAGGTTAATTATATTAATACTAAACCACTTCATTTTCTCTATGTTTGTTATAGTATGTTTGTTACCATATAATATAAAAATACAAAGAGACATGGTAAATGTCAAACTATTTAACTAAGACTTAAATCTAAATGATTAGTTTACTATGGTGTCATAAACAAGTATATAACCTATTTTTTAGTGGTTTTTGACCCATACCCACCTTATCCAATAAATAAATCTTTTTTGATCCATTAAAAACAGAAAATTATTTGATTATAAAATAATATTTCATGCTTTTCCTAAAGTGACCATCGTCTCTCCTATTAAAAGGTACTTATCCTTCTCATAATTTCACATCTCCAATGAAATTTGGCATGGAATGACCCTTACTGAATTTCTTCCCAACATCCCTCACTTCACCCTAGAGGACTTACATGGATCATAAAGCAAACATACTTATCCCTTTTTATCAAATCAAAAGGTAACACCCAAAGAAGATTTAATAATTTCACCACCATATTTCACGTTCCTTTTTTCTTCCACTTCCTCTTTCTTTTTTGTTTCGTAAACAAATTAATAAATCCAATACCTTCTACATATTGTTATTTTATTATAAATATGGTATAATCATAATTTTTAATTTATCTATCATATAAATTACAATGTCACCATACATGCGTATGTATGACTTATCGTAACCACAAACGCGATGATATTCATTCCCCATCGTAATCATTCTTGAAAAAAATTCATTTTATGATTAAAAATATATTTTAAGAACATAATATCATTTTAGATATGAATAAAATACATTCTATACATAACAAACATGACTTATATAATAATACATATATAGGAAAACAAATCAGTTAACAACCAATACAGTGATACTAACAAAATATCATTAACACAGAAATATTGGAAGTTCATATATGATATCATATTTATGTATTTGGTTATTTTAGAATTTAATAACATTGATTTAACCATTATAATGGTGGTTAACCTACCCTATACTGAGGAAAAGTACATGGTAAGGGATTCTCATCGCACTTATTATTCCCGTGAGATTCATGCTATATTGCCACAATTTCTTTTTTTGTGGTGTATATACTGCCCATAATTGTATTATTTTTTTAATATTTTTTATTTTATTTTTATTTAAATCTTCATTGTATGATACATCTTTCATGGAGTGTATGTTTCATAAGTTACCAAATCAATAAGGGAATTTTAAATATCAATTTCCACTCACAAGGCTTTACGCAAACTTCATTGATTACATTACTCCATGATTATGTGTAAAATATATATTTATTTACTTATGTAGTAATTTACACTCCCCTTTATGTGGATACACTTTGGATACTAATAATCAATCCATTGATAAATTCTCTATTCATCGATATAAACTTGATAAGAATAATTTTAACTGAATTTCTATTCATTGAGTAAAACATCCAAGTCATTGGTGTTGTTTTTACAAGAATACATGTGAATGTACTATGATTGATTGACACTAAATATCTAATAATATTAATTGTATTTATATTTGACACATATAATTATGTAATTAATTTATCCTTAACCTATGGATACTGTCTTTAAAAAGAAATTCAACTCAACTTACATTCCATTGAGACTTCATTGTTGTTATGCGTGAATTCACATTTATTTGGTGTATATATGGTACTTTGACCTAGTATATCATGAATCCATCTATTATCATGATATTATAATGTTTTTATTAACTCAATTATTTTTATTCTAGTGTCTCCAATTTTATTAATAACTCTAACAAGTATATCATTTTAAATGTATTAAAAATTATTCTTCTAAATTATTCTCATTAATGTCCATGTTTTAAAAATGTTTTAAAGTTTTTATTTATATGGAAATTAGTTTGTTAAAATTGAAATTCCTTTTAAAAGTTACAATGTGTTATGGGATGCATTTATTCAGAAATCTCTTTTAAAAATCATATTGATAAATAGTGATACTTCTAAATGTTTTCATGAAAAGGGATATTTCTATCAAATATTTTTTCAGATAATTTTCAACTATGTCAACATCATTTACGGGATATTATTCTTGATTGAGGTTTATTTATTATGATACAAATCATCCATATTGTAATGATTTTTTTGTGACATGATTGACTATAGATATGTTATTTTTATACCATTCATGGTTTATTTATAACATATTGACATTTCGTATTCTAGTTTTAATATGAATGTTTTTGTTATGTTTAATCCTTTTCATATGAGGAATAAATTGGAATTAGTAAGTGATGTGTGGACTCCCTATAGCTCCTCGATGCATCGGTAGGTCTCATGATACAAACTAGTGTCTTGGAAAAAGGGATTGAAAAAATTTTATTTGTAGTCAAGTCCCAAGGCCTTGACTATAAGGTTATGAAGTTTGGCATTATGAATTCCATTATTATGAAATGGGATATTTATTTTACATGTGATTAGTCGACTAGTAGAATATCCATGTGAATAATTAAATGGAATTATATGATTTATCATTGCAATATTATGCTTATGTTTATGTTTAAAAGGATTATATTCTAGTAATATACTTTGGCTTACATGTTTATTCTTATTTCTGAAAGTTTCCACTATATTATTCTCTTTTCTAATCATCTAAGCCCACCCATTGATTATGTTTTATTTTTCATAGGATGGAAAAAATTGTATTATGATTAACATGCATGAATAAGATTAGGGATATAGGAGTGTTAAAAGAGGACCCAATACTTTTTTATTTCGTGATGTAATGTAAAACTTATGTATGTATCTAGTACATACAAGGCTAATAAACTGATCAATATTTCGGGACATGATTCCTTTTATAATTCCAATGTTATATAAAAATGTTTCGATTATGGGTTACTGGGGTCAGGGTGTTATTGAAATTTTTGGAGAAAATATAACACACCTACGAGCTGGTTGTTTATGCAATCATGATTCCAATAGAAATAGGCCAAAAAAATTCAATCATGGATTGTTATGTAATGTAGTTAATATTCAACATTTACTATGTAATCTCTATATATTATAGTATGGGATGTCATACCAACATCCTATAAAAAATGGGAATATAGAAAACCCAATGAGGAGGATAATATTAATATAGATAATGAAAAATAATGATCCAAGGTGTTTTCACTCTGAATTTGTGGATTCTTTAAGTCATGTATATTATCCTCCAATTTTAGCTACTGATTAATATATAAAATACATTTTAGTAGAATAATTTAATATGAATCTCCCGCATTCATTGTGGGGGTTATTATTCATTCATGTCATATTTTCCTTCATTAAGGATTATCATTTTCTTATGGTAAAATATTGATTTCCACTCTTTAGAAAAACGATATCTCTCTAAAAATTATATATTTAGTCGCATATATATTTTTAAAAACCATAGATATTTTCATAAATAGATAATAATCAAATTTACAATGAATCACTTTATTTAATTTGGTCGGATAATGTAACCCCCCATGATTTTACTATATAAGGATTCCATTAATTAGGAATTTATATAATATCATGATACCTATCCAACAACTATCCAAAACAAACAATAATATAATATATTATATTTATCATATAGTTATTTATTTCTTATGTTTAAATATGGATAACAACTCTAGGAGATATACTTAGATATAATGATCATTTTAAATAATAACTCATTGATAAAATTCAATGAGGGTTTTCTAGATGCTATAAAATTTTAATTAAGACATAAAATGTGTTATTTTTATATTTTCTTTATCTACATTATATTTTATGAAACAAAATATAGTATTGATAATGTATATTATTTGTATCAATAACATATCATTAAATTATTAATAGAATAAAACAAGGTTTATTAAATATCAAAAGTAAATAATGATATGTATTGGGTATAATTTTAAACTTCTACATTCATATAAAAATGTTTTCCCTTATGTTTTACTATTTTATTTAAAATTCTAGTTATCATATTTTTGATTTATTATATTAATAAAATTATTATTTTATATCGAGTAAATATACTACCCTATATTGACTTTATATGATTTTTTTGAAATCATTTATGTTTATGTGAGTAGAGAAAAAATTTTGATTTTTCCAAAACCATCTAATTAATGAGAATGTCATAATATAAGAATGAATATTTTTTTTTTCAAAAATTTTTATATAACAAATAAATATTTATAAAATAAAACATCTAAATTTAAAAAAATAATTTAAAAATATAAAATAGGACCCATAAATACCCATCATTAACATTTTATAAACATATGTAATAGTTTATTTAAAAAAACACGTTTTATTTTGTTGAATTAAAATTTAGTTTTCTTTACTAATAGAAACTAATTATAATAAAATGTATTTCATATTTCAGGCCAAATTTTTTATATTATTCTAAAATTTTATTTTAATGTCTGATATTAAAATATTTATTACTGTGTTTAAATTCAATTACTATGATAATGGTATACATGTCAGTTTCAAATAATTTTTTAATTACTGATCACTAATTTTTAACTAATAAGATAAATCAATCCGTAATAAAATTTGTAATTAGTATAAAAATTAATCCTAAATTTCAATAAATATTGAATCATTCAATTAGTATTCGATACTAAATATGATGAGGGACACATAATGTATAAAATGATATTTTCATAAGGAATAATTTATTATTATATATAATGATTTAGAATAAAAATAAATATTTTATAATTTAGAAATTGAATATGAGTAATTTTATATTTAATATATTTTTATCAAGGACTTATTTGGATTTTCATCCATTTTATAGGTTTACTAAAATATTAATTAGTTCTATAAAATCTAGTTGTCCGGGTGAAAAAGGAGAGAAAATATAAGAACCCATGGAATGAAACATGTTTAAAAAAGGTTTCGATTTACATGGTTGTGGTTTTTAAATCCAAACGTAATCCAAAATCAATTATTTCAAAAAACAATAGTCATTGAACATTGAATTATATATGATATCAGATAAATGTACATGTATTCAAAAAAGTACCCTTTTCTACACTTATAAAAGTGGGAACATCCACACCATTATTCCACATAAATTACAGTAAATTACATTAAAAAAACTATAATTTTATCATCATATAATCCTATCCAACTTAATAAATTATTAGGTCTTAATTATTAACCTTACACCATTCATTTCAATGGATACAAAGCATAAAATTTTCAATTTACTAAAGTGTGTATTACCTGCTCATTTCCATTTCAATATAATCATTCTCTTGAAAATATAGCATGAGATTAATAAAATTATTATATATGTCTCATGAATTATTGTAGTTTTATTATAATAATTTTACATATATTTTTTATATTGTTTCATCGACATGAAAAATAGAAATAACATTTATCATGTATTGTGGTAATTATCACCTCCACGAAGATGAACATTTCCTTTCTCACCTTCAGTGTATTACATTATCAAATACACTTCAAATATGATTCAAATAATTAATAAAAAAATTAATATAATTATTATTCTTTTATATTAATATTATTCTCTCACATAACCATTATCAACCTTCGAGATATGGCATGTTCCTGTTTGCGGTTCCACTATACATCAAGATAAATGATGACAAAAAAACATGTCAGGGAAGACTATGAAAAGTTAAATAATAATATTATTATAAGTCTAGAAAAAATCAATGATTGTGTAAATTATATATCTTACTTTTAATATTATATATTCAGTTAGTAAAATTATCGAAATAAACGAATAGAAATTATATTTTTGGATAAACATAAGAAATAACATTCTAATTAAAAAAGAAAATGACAATAAATGGTCAATGTTAAATTTAATATAAAATAATAGGTTTCAAAATGTGCCATTTATTGAACATTATTTTCTTATTCATGAACCATTTTTCATTTTCATAAAGAATCGGGACCAATATAAGGTTTCGTTCTCTCGATTTTTATCCTTTGAGACATATTTCTTATTATTAGACATGATTTATTGGAAATGGTGTATTTAAAACCATTTAATATTTTTAAATTATAATTCTCATATATTTCTTGATATTTAATGGTCTATTAAATTTTATAAATCATTTTGTGTTCGGATAAAAAATATCAAAAACTATAAGGGTATCATTCTCCACCATCCTTTACTGACATTTGATTTGATGTTATGAAATATCATCATTTTATTGTGCAATGACATCCCCATTAACAATAATATCATAAATAATTAATAGAAAATATTAATGTATTTCCATTCATACTCACCCATGTTGTGGGATACAATTGATATATTCATTATAATATACTATATTTTTTCATTACTCATTAATATTTATTAAGTTAAGTTTTTTCTCCTATAGATTTATCTTTAATTTAATATAGTACACATTATATTGATCTTTGTATATTTTGTTTTATTAAATATTTTTTAATGATTATTTCCTTTCCATCATGAATGATTTAATATTTTATTAATAATACTAATTCTCTTAAACGATGGTCGCCTCCTTATATTTAATTTCACTTTCATCTAATGTTATAAATTTAATTTAAAATATAATTATGTGTCATCTCTTGTGTCTATAATATTTATATTATCAATTATTAAAGATAATATTTTATTTAGATATTTTATAGTATGGTATTTTAATAAGGGATTTTTAGAACATAAAATTGAATATTTCCAAACCACCCTCGTTACTTTTGCGTTAATTATTATATTTTATTTTATCAGTTTTTCTGTATATTATTATCATGAATTTTTTATTTATGTTTTATTTATGTTCTAAAAATATATAACTACATTACTATACCTTTTTTATTTGATACATGTTTTATATTCAGTTCAAAGTTCCCTCTTCTAAGTAAATGATACTGAAGATAACATTATGATATCTGGTTTCATGGAATGTCCCATCTCTATAAAAAATATATTCTTAATATCATTTAAAAAGATCAATATTTTATAAAAAATCATCCTATTTAAATTCTTTTATTAGTTAAAAAATAATATATTACATTCCTTAAAATTTTATATGCTCTTTTTGAAAATCATCAATGATGCAATTCATTTTAATTTTCACTTCTCCTTGATCCTTCTCAAGAATTTTTAGACAAGGGAACCTAATGCTCAAAAATAATATTTCATTATGAAAATATGAACAAGAAAAATGACTTGAATTATTATAATCATTGTAATATGATATATGTAACATTTAGGTTATATATCAAAACAAGATTATGATGCTACCTTTTACTCATAGGTTTTATCACTGGTATACTTTATATAGGTTTTATTTCCATAAACTACATATGTATGCATTTAAATTTTATTATTTTAATTAGGTTGTGGGTGAACCAATAATATATATCCATCCAATGCTTTGGGTAATATTTTTATATCATGAGATAATATGTATTTTGAATGTGGGGCTATTCTAATAATACTATGTTATGTGATTTACGAGCATATAATTTTGTATCCCGCAAATGTATTACATAATAAATTACATCTCGTGATACGTTATGCATGTGATTATGATGTAAAAATTATTAACAATTGTACTCTTTCCCAATTTTAATGGAATTGGATAGTGAACCCAGTATCCCATTGTACTTTTAAAACTATTATAGCCTTGATGGTAATGCATGGATTACGAATTTGATGTCATGTTCTATACTATTTCCAAACATTTATGATTCCATGATCTATTTTTCATCATTTACAGATTCAATATTTCCATGATTATATCAGATTATTATTTGAGATAATATGTTTTTTTGAGGTTATATTACTTTGAATCATGATTTATGGACTATTATTATTACATAATTTACTATTTAATATAAAATTTCTCTATCACTCATGTATTGTCATATACTTCTGATTTTACACACGGGGACATGGTGAACAATTTTATCTTACTTAGTGTTTCAACAAAACTATTTCCTATGTTTTATTTATAAATATAATTAAAATATTTATTTCTTATTAGAAAGTGTATATGAGGGTATAGAAGAGTTTGATTAGAGATAATGGTTTTTAGGTTTATAAATTACGTTTCCTATGTCACTATACCTAAAAAAAATAAAATTAAATATTTATTTGAGATATGAGAGATTTTTGTGAGTTAAAATGATTATATTTTTGAAATGATACAAAATAAATATAATTTTATTATGGATTCCTATATCTATGAATTTAAATAAATTTATATTGAGAACATATACAAAACAATATTTTGAAAAAAAAAATTTGTTTCTGGGAGATCTGGGATGAAATTTTAGTTATCCTTGGACAAAAGTCCCAATGGGAAAACACATGAATTATTATTGATATAGTTGAGTATGTTTTATGATGGAATGTAGAATCCAATATATAGAGAAACAATATCAAATGGGTAGTATCATTTTTAGATGTGTGATGTAATTTTGACTATTAAGCCTCTTTGAATCTACTTCATTGTAGTACATAAAAAATAAAAACATTTATTGGAAATTCCCCTAATTAACCAACTCATGAATTTTGAAATACCCCATAATGGGGAGTGAAGTAGGTGGTGTTTCTGGGAAATTTAGGTATCTAAATCCTCTCCATCATCGATGACATATAATCTCATTTCACCAAGCAAATTTATTTCATTTCGTGACAACATATTCGAGTGGTGATTCCATAATAGCTTTGTGGAATTGTAATAAATAATTAGGTCTTATAAAGTAGTGGATTGAGGACACTTATATTTGATTAACATGTGTCATCATCCATTACATTGTTGAAGATCATAACTAGGTTTTTTCTATAGTGTCCTCCTTTTTCTCATATAATTGCTTATCAAAACGATTTAGAGATATGTGTATTTAATTAATATATTTATTTGGGGTGTTATATAGAGAATTTCTATTCTAATGAAATGGTTCCTATATAATGAGTCATGTTTGTGAAATTTTATGAAATATTCCATTTGATGATAAATTATTTCATTAATTATCTCTGTGATAATTAAATGATAAATTAATAATAAGTGTTTTCTAATAATTTATTATTTATTCAACATGAGATTTTTATAAGGAAATGATATGATTTATATTAGGATAGAATACGGATTGTTCTAGAATTGATAAAAGTGGTAAACTCAATGGAAGAGGTAGATAGTCCCTAAAATCCATTACAATTGTCATTTTGTTGTGATTATGAATTCTGTAATGGGGATCATGTGTGGATAAACTAGATATGATCTAAGAATAATATTTTTTGATTATATGATTCGATTCAATTCTATTTGGAATAAAGTTGATGTCTAATTTTATTTATTGATTTAGAATAAATTGGAGGATGGAAAGGGGGAGAGAATTTTAGTTTTGATTATGATTGGCATGATATAGGTGTCAGGGATCATGATGTATGGGATAAAAAATGTTTCGTTTATTATATACAATATAATAGTAATAAGGCATTAAGGACCATTTACTATGGGTGGGATGGTATAACATCTAACATATAGTTTTATATACCCCTTTAGGGTTCATAGTAGCCTTGCTCGAAAATGTGTGTGTGAAAAATCCTCCAGGATTATTATAATGTGGTACATATAGTTCTTATAGGTATAAAATTTGATAGTTATTTCCCAAGATAAATTTGATATATTTCATCAATAAGGCCTATGTGAGTTGTTCTTACAATATAGAAATGATAATCCATGATGCCTCAAAGGCATAGACCTAGTAAAATCTATGGTGATATAATATTGGATGAAAATGTTGAAATTGAAATTGGAATTTCACCTGAAATCTTTTCCTTAGGATTATTTAGGTCCATTCAGCTATTAGATTTCAATTGGGTTATTGATGTTCATTTGTATCAATGATTAGATGTCATGTTTTGGATTAAAACATAATGTATTCCTTCATCGAGATATATGGTTAGGTATTTGGTTTTGGTATAAAATAATGTGTCTGGTGGTCCTGGAAAACTGTGTTTTCCGAATTATTATTTTTACATAGAGATTGGTTAGCAATGACCTTTTTTTAGTTCATTGGGTACTATCTTTTTATTTTCCATTAATTTTGGGATTCTAGCAAGATGAAGGTTGGACCATTGTCTTTTACTATACCATTTTGGAATATGTTAATTACATGAGTGGTATCCTGTAATAATTTTGTTATTTGCAGGTAAGATATAAGGTTTTGGTTTGTTACATGTCCTTGAGATTATTCGTATATATGGTACATTTTATGGATTAAGAAACTAGGGTTAAGACCATAGCCCATGTCAAAGGGTAATTAATCGGGTTTGGTGAGATGACCCACAGATACATAGTGGGATAAGGTAAGGGATTGAGATTAGTGGACTTTATATAGTTAGAGGGAAGATAATTTAGTTTCGTGCGAGGAATCTCCATGAGTTTGATGGATATTTAATACAAAATTAGTTGTTATACGTGGTAAAAATGGCCTTTAATATCACATGAGAAGCACTAAGAAGTAGAGAGAGATTAAAATATCTAGTACTTTATGAACACTAAAAACACATTGATAATGAAAAATTTATCATCTCATAGAAAATCATGGTTAATGGGTCCCTTTATCCGTACCTTATTAGCAATTATATAGGTGTATACTTCAATATGATGCCATAGAACACTATAGAACTAGTGTTGTGTGATGTAACAACACACTACGGTAGCAAAAACACTCTGACATCAGGAAAATCAAGTATTAATGCATCGTTTAAATGAGATAATATTTAAAAAAAATACAATAAAAAACACAATTTTATAGACATTTCAAACATTGTTTTATACAATTAACGAAGCATAAATTATTACATAAATTAAAAAATATTAGTATCCCTAGGTCTTTTAATACTATCATATGTTCAAGGGAAAAACACACCAGTGTTTGAATGAAATTATTATTTTAGTAATAAAATAATGAAACTAAATAACAAAAAATAGTTAATTTTATTCTAAATATTGATTCATATAAGGAACACTCTATATCAGATTGTGTTGTGTTTGATTATTTCAAATTAGAAAATTTTTTGTTCATCTTAATGAATTACATTGATGAAAATAAATTATAGAAGTTTAGGATAAAAATAGTAAAAAAATAAAATAATTAATATTATAAAGAACGATGAGAACAATCTGTTTCTGTTTGCCTGGTTTTGGAGATTTGATGCATGTTTTTATCTAAAATAAAACATCTAAATTCAAAATATTCACATTGAGTGAAAATGGTCAAACCATGAATCATACCAAGTTGTCGATTATTCATACACATCTCAAATGTCTTATTGATTTTCATATTATCATATCATGACAATCTGATTGTATTTCTATAGTTTTTATGTATGTTTCTTGTTTTATTACTAAAATGATAGTTTATACTAGAAACACACACTTTCACTCATATCGAATATGTAATGTATTTTTTTCATGTGATATTAATTACAAAACATTACAAATAACATGTCAATAGATTTCAAAATATTATCATGAAAATATTAGATTGTTTTCTTAATTTTCTCCGAGTGACACTTTTTTAAATAAAATGTCATTTTTAAACTGATAATGGAAACATAGAAAGTCATATAGGGAATATAGTGTATTATATTGATTTGAGGATGATTACTAAACAAAATAATGACATCTGGATCATTTTCCTAAAATATCAGAATGGGCCAACTTTGTTTTCTCAGTTCTGAGTAGGTCAGTTGTCCTCTTTACTATAGTAGATGTCAATTTTAAATATCATGACACTATTAGAGTCATACCGGTCACTAGGTGAATCATATTTAGGTTTATATGATTCCAACCATGAAACAATAACTTATTGTTCATTTACTTAAAATAAAAAATCAATCTGAATGTGTTTTCTTAGTATTGAGAAGGTGAGTTGTCTGTATTATTAAAATTGATGTCAATTTTAAACAAAAATACGCACATAAAGTAATATTAGTCACACCAGGAATTGGATTTATGTGTGTATTATTCCCACATGTAAAAAATACTAATGAATTTTTTCTCAAAAAAATAAAATCAATTTGAATGTTTTGTCTCAGTTTTAAGTAGGTAAGTTTTCCTTTTTACTAAAATTGATATTAATTTAAAATAGAAATATGCACATAGAACCATCCTAGTGACAACATGCATATAATTGAGGTGAGAATGAATAATACATGTCACAAATAAGATTGGGATAATTTCCATAAAATATTAATACTATCTAAATCCGTTTTTTCAGTTTTGAGAATGTCTGTTTTCTTTTTTACTAAAATTATTGTCAATTTCATTGAAAAAAATCCTTGAATTCATACTACTAAAATATGAATTGTTTTGATGTCCGTATGATTCCAAAACATCAAAAACATCTTATGTAACATTTTTATAATTTATTGAATCAATTTGAATGTGTTTGATCAGTTTGGAGTATATCACTTTTCTTTTTCACTAAAATGTCATTTTAAACTGAAAACATGAAAATTGACTCATATCGATCACATCCTATATTAGTTTGACGTGAGAATAATTCCTACACATCAAAAATAACTTATGCATTGATTTTATAAAATATCAAGAAAATATGATCATGTTTTCTTGGTTGTCAGTGATTGTTAATTTTTTGAACTAAACTATAAATTTTAATCTAATAATGGACACATTGATTCATACGAGGAACATCATGTATCATATTAAGGTACATATGATTTCTACATGTAAAGAATGTCATATGTATTTTTTTCCTAAACTATAAAAAAATATTAATGTTTTTCTCAGTTTTGAGTAGGCAAGTTGCCATGTTTACTAATGTTGATGTAAATTTAATGTAAAAAGTTTCAGTTGGAGTCGTACTGATCACACCATGCATCAGACTGGGGTGTGTCTGATTAATTCATGTATCAAATTAGTAATGGAAAATTTTCCTAAATTATCAAAACAATCTAAATTTGTTTCCTCAATTTCGAGTATGTTGCATGTTTTTTACTAAAATTTCATTTAAAAGTAGAAAAAACACATTTACTCGTACAAACCACATAGTGTATCAGTTTTAAATAAGTCTATTTATTAAAAGCCAAAAATAACTTACAGATCATTTTTATAATTTTTTATTAAAATTTAAGTGAGTTTTCTATTTTTTCCATGAGTGAATCTTTTTGAACTAAAATTTATTTTTTAATCTTATAATGGACACATTATGTCATATACGGAACATCCTGTATCAGATTGAAGAGATAATGATTCTGACATGCCAAAAATTACTTATGGATCATTTCTAGAATGTATAAAAACATTATGAAATTGTTTTATCTATTTTGAGTAGGTTATTTTTTATTTATACAAAAATAATGTCAAATTTTAGTAAAAAGATTTCCTTGGAGACATACTGGTCACACCATTTTGCGAATTTAGATGAGGATAATTTCTACACATCACAAATTACATATTGATCATTGTAAAAAAATATCAAAACAATATGAAAGATATTTCTTAGTTTTGAGTAAGTTAATTAACATTTTTACAAAAACCTTTTCCATTTTTTATAAAATGACGCACTTTGAGTCATACCAGTCAAACTGTGCATTGGGTTAAGGGGAGGATGATTCCTACATGTCACAAATGTCTTATAGATTATTTACATAATATATCAAAATAATATGATGGTATATTATCATTCTAGAGTAGGTCAATTATCCTTTTTGATAAAATTGATTTAAATTTTAATTAAAAATGTGCACATGGACTCATATCGGTCACACCATGAATCATATTGAGGGGTGGATGATTCATACATGTGAAAAATGATGTAATGACTGTTTCAATAAAATATAAATACAATAAGAATTTTTTCAGGGTTTAGAATAGATCAGTGAAGTATTTTAGTAAAATAGATGTCAATTTTAAATAAAAAGATTCAACTAGTATCATATAGGTCTCACTATGCGTCCGATTTAGATGTAGCTGATTCCTACACATCACAAATTGAATATGGATCATTTCAAGAAAGTATAAAATTAATATAAACATTTTTTATTGCTTCTGGGTATATTACTAATATTTTATACTAAAATGTAATTTTAAACATGAAACACCTATACTGAATCATATCGATCACATCGTTTAACGATTTGATGTGAAAAATATTTCTATACATAAACAATGACCTATGAGTCGATTTCTAGAATTATTAAGAATATCAAATCATGTTACATTGGTTATTAGTGTGTGTCATTTTTGAACTAAATTGTCGATTTTAAACTGATAACAAACACATTGAGTCATAATGGGAACATCGTGTATCTGATTGAGGTAAGACTGAATCATACATTTCAATAATGACTTGTGTATCATTTAACTAATGTATCAAAATAATCAAATTCTATTTTCTTAGTTTTGAATAGGCATGTTTTTCTGTTTACTAAAATTGATGTTAATTATAAATAAAAATTTGTTCATGGAGTTATAACAGTCACACTATGTGCCAAATTAAGGTGTTTATTCTTCTTACACATGTCTATTGAGTTTCGTATCATTTTATTAATGTATAAATAAAATCTGATTTTGTTACCATAGTTTGGAATATATCCCTTTTCTTTTTAATGAAAAGTTGGTTTAATCTAGAAAGATATGCTTTGACTCATAAAAATCAAATCATATATAATTTTGAAGTGATACTGATTCGCACTTGTCACAAATGAAATGTGAAAAGATGTTCTAAATTTTTATGAATATACATGTTTTTTTCTCTGTTTTCATATAGTGGCGTGTTTTTTACTGAACTATCTATTTTAACCTGATAATGGTCAAATTGAGTCATAGAGGTCACACTATGTACCTATTTGAGGTGCGGATGATTCCTAAACAACCCAAATGACATATGAATCATTACACTAATGTATCAAACCAAATGGAATATTTTTAAACCGGTTTGATTTTGTGAGTTTCCATTTTTATTAAAATAAATGTCACTTTAAAAAAAACCTTAGAGATACATTTTTTACACCATGTTCCAGATTGAGGTGATGTTGATTTCTACAAATCCCAAATTCTCAAAAACAATCCTTACAATCAATTCTACCATGTCTACATTTCCTTTTTATGTCTAACTACTAATGTTTTATGTATATTAAACTGATGTTCTCATATGAAAACCCTTTCATGATATTGTAATACAGATGAGAATAGGATGCTCATGTGCACATTATATCATTAGAAGTCACCATAATTAGTACATGAGTTTCCTTTACTTTTAACGAATTAAAAAAGTAAAAAGGTTATTCCAACTAAAAACATCTAATTGGTATAGGGTGTTAGAAGATTGTAAAATAAAGGAAATGAAAATTAAAATCATGGTATCATTGGAAGAAAGAATAATTTTATCACTTTTGTGGCTTTTTTAAGATAGTTGAATGAAAAATATGAATTCACAAAAAATCAATGAAAGGAACTAAATAAGTATTAGATAAAAATGATAAGTAAATTAACATAAAAATTGTAGATAAAATTATAACAAAATTATTTAAATAATTTGTATGAATTTTGAATTTCCAGATGGTTGTATGCATTCATGACTCATTTACATATTATTATTATCCAGGTTTTAGGGTTGATGTCCAATCCATTTTGAGCATGAGAAGAATTGATCAAACTACCCTAACTCAAACAAGATAATCCACCTTTACAATAAATTTTATTTATATAAGTGTTATTAAAAATAAATAAATTTAAAATATTATAAATATATAAATTAATTCTATGGATACTTATTTTACATTGGAAACAATGTTGACCATAGGTATATGATGATGGTAAAGAAATAATGATTGTAAAGATAGAAAATTGATCTCGGAAAACAATCAATCAATGAGTGAGGAGGATGTGGAGAAATAAGATATCTTGGATTGAAACATTGAATTGTTTTAGAGAATGATGAGACATCATATTGGGATCATAAAATATTAATTTTAATAATAAATAAATAAATTTACATAAGAAATTCATTATCAAAAGTGAATGATTTAGATAATTCAAATAAGGGATACATAATATTTGATTGAATCAATCAATTTCAGTATGCAATGAAGAAAATGGATAATGGAATTTATGAAAAGAATTACTCTACTATGGTAGGTGTTGTCCTCTGAATTCATCAAAAGGTGAATGTTATAGGCCATTTTCATCCTCATCTTATATTTTTCCAAATATTATCATTTGATATAGTTTTTTTGGAACTCATCCTCTATATCTTCAGGACATTAACAATTTTTTTGTGTAATTGTTAACAAATTATTCATCTATACGATGACTACTACTCATTGTAGTAAAATAAACATAAAAGAGATGGTGGATGAGTCCCAAATAATAAATCGTAATAATAAATGTTCAGGAGATGAAATTGATGATGATGAAATTTATTAACGAGTGAGTTATCATTTCATGGATGGATATATTTTTACAAAGGTTTATAAAACTATCAAACCCGTTTTTTGATTTGGGGTTGGTGAAAAATTATGGTAATCATATTTGAAGGATGAAATTGATTTTTTGTAGAAAAAAATCTATCATAATAGATAATGAGACAATCAAATAATGACTAATAATGACGGATTTAGGAGATTTTATGGTGAAAAGATAAAATTGATATATATTTTTAATTATTTACAATTGAGGGATTGTTAATAATTAATATAAGGATGAACCATCAATGGAAATTAGTGTTCAATTTGGTAGCATATGGGGAACCACATGTGGCTGAGGTAGACACCATATAGGAAATTGATGGTTAGGTAAATGAAGATATATTGTCAACTGCAATAAATACATGTAGGGTTGAAATCAATGAAAAAATTTCATTGGTGATCGAAAAGTTTCTTTGAAAACATGATGGAGTAAGACATGATATTTTAGGATTGGAGAAATCGCAATGTAATTTTTCTCCGATCATATAAGGTATGATATCAAGATGTGAATTATTGGTGAATTAATTTTCATCGATAATGTATGAATAAATTAAAAATAACAAATTAATTTCTGAAAAAAAACATGTAAAATGGGCTCCCAATTGATTTTCAATGTAATGTTCCAAACCAATTACAATAATAACTGTGATATGAATAATTTATTAATATTTGATGACTTCAAATAGGTATATGTCGTGGAATATAGTTATTGGGAGCATATTATACCCAAAAACAACTTGACCCAACATTTGGCTAGATATATTTAAAGTCATATAGTATTAATGTCTCCCAATGGAGATCTACATTCTATTTGGTAAGGCGATACATATCATATATAAATGAATTTTGGGTTGTTTTATTATATAATTGTACAACTGAAGTTGTTGGGATAAACTGATGTGTGATAAGAAGGTTCATGGGATAACCTAATGAATGTATTGATATTGAAAAGTCAAGATTATTTATGAGCCTTCATTTTGGTTGACCCTTGAATGCCAAGAGCGTTGGATTCGAGTCTAGGAAAAGTTAGAGCCTCGTTTCTGGATTAGATGTGACCTCATATTCGAAAACAAGGGGTTCATATTGCATGATGCTTCTACCGAGGGCTTCAGATATCATGATATTGTATGTGATGATTTCGATTCATAAAATAGATTGAGAGTCTTTTTATTACTACTGATAAATATTTCAATTAGCAGTGAAAATTTAGTAATCATTGAGAAAAGGAATATTTATTAGCATTTTCTAGTGCAGAGAAGTACGAATAATACATTATAAAATAGTTTTAAAAAATATAATTATTATTTATAATTATAATAATTATAATAATAATTTTTATAAAAAAATAATTTTATAATTATTTGAACATATAAATTTTTATTTATACGTATATAAATGGTTTAAAAAAATAATTATATCTTTATATATTTTTATAATTTAATGTGTCTATATATATTGAATATATATATATATATACAGTAAATATATTAATTATTTAAACAAAGAGATATAAATTTATTTTATTATAATTATATAAATAAATCTCAAACAAATATTCATTATTTATTTATAATTATATATATAGCTGTCATAAATATACATTTAAAAATATTTTTATTTATAAAAATTCTTTAAAATTATATTTCGATAATTATAAAATAATATTTAATCTCTAGTGCAACAATTAAAAAATATGAGAGAATGATAATAATTAAAA
Source organism: Viscum album (assembly GCA_963277665.1). Taxonomy (NCBI): domain Eukaryota; kingdom Viridiplantae; phylum Streptophyta; class Magnoliopsida; order Santalales; family Viscaceae; genus Viscum; species Viscum album. The sequence goes on from OY728126.1 coordinate 1,573,974,513, forward strand.
ATGAGTTCAATTTAATTAAAAAAATGAAAAAATAGTTAAATTTGGTTTAGTAACAATAAATCATTAATAAATCAATATATATTGAAATAAATATGACTACATATTGAAAATATTAATCCATAACATATGTATATATATATATAATATTTTATAAACTAGTTAAATTTATAGAAAGGTAATTGTGTGTTCTAGTTGTGTATAAAAATTCATTTTAATTACATATATATGAAATCAATATTACACATATTTGATCGATGTGATATTAAAAAATTAAACGAAATTCAATTCTGAACATTTCTCCATTCAATTACTCGGTATTTTTAATTCATATTAATTATTAATTTTAAACAATTATTAACTACATATAATACAATTTAATGTAATAAATAAATATTTTGTAAAATATAAATAATATTTATATACATTCCTATATATATATATATAATAAATAATATTTATTTACATTATTGATAATTATTCTATTAAGGAAATTTAAAATAGTTTTCGTAATTAAAATACATTTAATGTTTGTTTATTTATTTTTCATTTTACATAAACCTATATATTTATTATTAAAAACTAATTATAACTTATATTTAATATATAGTATAATAAATTTATAGATTTGTTGTGTTTAATTATTTCATTAATAAATATTTAATTTTTTTAAATAAAATCATTTTTATTATTTATTTAATAATTTCATTTTATTCAAGTTTTATGAACTCTTAATAATCATTGATAAGGTATTAATTTATGGGCTCAAAAAATAATGTGATGCTAAAGGGAATCCTTTATCAATGCTGCAAATAAAGTGCTAATAAAGGGTCCACTTTACTAATTCTAAAAAACTACAGTAATAAAGGATTCATTTTATCATCACTTGAAAAAAGACCTAATAAATGGTACCTTTTATTAGTGTTGTTTTAATTATGATAAATGGAACCATTATTTGTTCTTTTTTCATGAACTAATAAAGGACATCATTGTGAAAGTTTTGTTTTGTTATAGTGGATATGATTGTGGATGTGTTATGAGATCTCGCCATTTTTTGAGTCATGAAATAAGCGATGTTATACATGATGTGTGATGAGTCCAATATATTAGTGAGAGGGTAGTTTATTAATAGTTATTCTATTTTTTTGGGACCGGACCATATGTGTGAGATTTGAATTGAGAGACATATTTTGTAAAATAGTGTTAGGAATTCCCATAAGTGAGTGGAAGGTGGTGTGTGATGAGTTATGAGTTCTAGATATTTAATGATACCCAATCCTATGTGGTAAGGGAGATAAAGAGACTCAATTTAACTATATTTATAGAAAAAATGTTACCTAATTTTTTTTGAAGATTTGACAACATGTTTTTTTATTGGTTGATATTGGAAGGCTCATGTCTCTTAGTTTCCTGGTTAGCGTACTATGATTGAACACATGAACTTTTTTTCAGCCGTTCTATTAGATAATAACGATTTTAATATAGATGTGTACAATGGTGTTTAATAGTGTCTATTAATAATACCTCTGTATGATATATGTGTCATGCATAATACGATACCAAGTGGGAATGAAATACTCTAGTCTTTCATACTACATAAATGATTTTTTTACAATGGATTGGGATGAATAAAGTTGACATTTTTTATAGGTATAGTTGACTGTAGGCATGAGAGTTGTGTAGTATAATATTTTTTTAAATTTATTTGGTTACTTTTTTATCTCTATATATCTAGATTCTTATTTTTTAGACATGTGAATTTATAATATTGTTCTCTATTTTATATAGTACTTAATTAGGTTTATATTTTTAGGATTTTATTTGTTGTCAATTCTTTTTTTAGCACAATTATTTAATTTTTTAAAGGTTGATTAGTTATTTATTATTAATCACATCATTGATTAATAAATTATAGTATAACTAAATATTATTATAAACACTTATATTAAATCATAATCATTTAGTATGCGAGGAAGCATGTATGATGATTACCAGTGAAAATAATAAGAGTGTTATTTCGAAAATATTTCCCATGTAGTTATAAATGTTGTATTATAGTATATTTGGTTTCAAAATCTTTTTTAAGAATTAGAATACGGTGATAGGGAAGTGTTTAGAGTGTTATGGACCTTAGTTTAACAATTCATTGACACATGTGCAGTGAGATGTCCATGTGACTATGGTTGTAATGATTTTGTTCTTGGATTTCCCTTTTACATTTGAGAAATTTATTTATTCATGATTTGTTTAATGAAGCTATTGTATTGTGGTTAATATATTTGACTAAAGTGGTTATTGGAGTTTATACATGCATAATATCTAGCATGTTGGATTCATAATACATATGTGTTCTTATGTACATCTGGTTTTAATTAAAATTGTGTAGTCCATTTTTCATGAAAATTTGATTTGTTATATTTATTTTCAATTTTTTAATGTATTCCATGAGGTGGATAGGTGATGATAAATCATGAATATGTTACCTTTTTTATAAATAATGATATATTAGGATAAATTATGAAAACAATGTTTGGAAAGGTTGAATATTATGAGAAAAATAATTTATAATGATTTTGTCACAAATCATAATGGAAAAGATTGCCTTTTATTGGTGATGAATCATTTTTTGCAGTAATATTTAAATTATCTTAATGTGATTACCAATTTAGAAGATCAAAATATATGATATTAAATGATGGAGGATTTAATGAATGTTTAATAATACATATTAAATTTTCTATACATTGAATCTTCTATATTTTTTGTTTAAATACACTTGGATGAAGTCTTGAGGTAGATAGAGGGGGCCTACTAACATGGTTTTTTATAGAGGTCTACATCCTACTATATAAAAGTTATACTGAAAAATATTACCTATATAATAGTTTTGGAGAATAATAATAAATAAATATTGGTTTACCTATAGATATATAAAGGTACTCTAAAAACTATTAAAATTTATAATGGTAAGATATTAAATGAAGATATTATATAATAGTGGTTATGAATTCTATAGATCATTGTAAAGATAACCATGGAATTTCCCTAGGTGAAAATTGTTTCTCTCTGAAATACATTTCCACTATAAATATATTCTTGTGATTATGTGTAAATATAACCATTTTGTTTTATATATTTTTTTCAGATAATAAGAAAAATAAAGGTACCATATGTTGCATAATGGATATATAAAGTCTTAAATAAGTGTATAACATTGAGTAGAAACAAGAAATATTTCTTTAAATAAATCATGAATAAAATATGATATAATATATATGAATTTTTTTTATTTTTTCATACTTGATTAAAATATCCCAATCTTGAATATGGACTATGATCCTAACTTCATAATTTTTCTGATGAATCTAAATATGATAATTATAAATGAGAACAGAGTACATCAATATTGTAGTCCATTTGTGGTGACTATTTTGAAAATAATTTTATGGTTTTATGAAATTATGTTAATTTTATATTTTGGAGTGAGAGTGTGAAATTTTATTCTATTACTATATCATAAGATTGAAATCCATAAAAAATTTAAAATTTAAAATGTTTATATGAGTTCAATGCATAAATGGTGAGGTTCCATGTAGAAATGAAATGAGTGTAAGAATTAATATGTTGAAGAATGTGTGGAATTATTTGGACGTAATATAAGATATAAGATACAATATTTTTAATTTCAAATTAATATATAATAAGGAATTATATTAGGTGTTTTAATCTTCATGAATATTTTTATGATATTTTAATATTATATAGATTTTTAAGGTAAAAATGAACATATATTTGAAGGATAATTATTTCTTTTGAGATATTTTAAGAAAATAATCCTATGTGATTTAAATACCATGTTGGTAAAATCAAAATAATATATAGGATATGTAATATTGGAAATGTTATATTTATTTTAATTATTTTTAATTGACATGTTATGAGAAATAATCTGGGTTCACATAACATAAATGTAAAATTAATGTTGTAATTAAAACATATATTATAATTTGATTTTGAGGCTCATATATATCATCTATTTAAAAATTTATATGTTCCCTATGATTCACCTTATAACGTATGTTAGAGTATAAACGATGAAATATTCATGGATGGAGATATATATTGTGGCCATGTATTCAAATACTATGAACTAACTAGATTTATCATGATCTTGAGTGATTTTTGAAACCAAAAGAGTTTTTATAAAAAGTAGTTTAAGATCATCATGTTTTACATGAGTGAACTAGATCCTATTTATTTGTGGAGTAAAATCATTATGAAATGGTTTAAAGGAACACTGATAATGTATGAGATATTTTTCAATCACCAGATGAAATATTATGTTTATTTTTATAGGTTATATAAGTATCCATAGAGAAATTCTTGAGGGTTTTGGTATTTTACCAATCATGGAAAATTATTTTGTGTATTAATTTTCTAACGACATATGATTGGATGATTGGCTACAAGGTTATATAAGATGTTTCTTCATAAAACTGTTGATTATGTTACATAACCATTAACTATATTGTTGGATTGAGGAGCCATTGTAATTGATAACAAGAATAGAGTTTAGAATAGGTTTTATGGGGAGTCTAATCAACTATTTGAAATTTTAGGATTTATTTCAAACTATTTAAATTTTGTGTATCGATATAGATCTATATTTTTTAAATACAAGGTGAAATTGATCTATTAAATATTATATTATTGGTTTGTAATAGGAAATATATGATGATGTTGAAAATGAGAGAAAAATTATAATAATAAAATGAAAACACATATTCACCCACTCCTCCTATAAGGGATCCATCCAAATTTTGGTCAGGTCATGGTCCCCAACAACGATCTGGGAATGTTTAATAATATGAAGATAACTAAATATTATAAGAATATATATAATGTTAATATATTCTTTTATCTCTCTAGTTGTGATGATTTTTATTAGAGGACGGTGTATGAATTCAATTAAATTGTTATTTGGATTCATTCCCTGAGTAGATTAAAAATATAATTAATGGTAAAAGTTAATTATTAAAATATGAGCATAAAACTATTTTTGAAAATTATTTCATCAAAGAGGATATTTTTTACACTAGTTATATAAATAATATATGTTGAGAATAAATGACCATGGGAAGTTTGTGTATGATCATATTGAATCATTTTCAATAAGGGTGTAAAAATGGGTAGATACATTGTCTATGTATACATTAATTCAAAATGTGGGGAATAAATTTATAAAATAATTCAATATTTTCTTAGGTATGGGTTGATTTTTCTCATATTAGTGAGATGAATGGTTAAAATGAAATTATATTACTCAACTAATCAGTTTCAATTGAGGTCTATTATTTCTAATATTATTTTTCTTAAAAAAATATAATAACGATTCAAAACAATTTGAGAGAATATTCCACATCAATGGAAGAGATAAATTCATGACTAAAATATATCCATTGTAAGAAAAAATAAAATTTAGTTTGGAGAAAATAAATATAAATCAAGAATGATCAATAATCATTGTAGAGGATTAAAATTTTATATAATATTATAGTTTTATGTATGTTATTTTCAAAAGAATACTAGTCCGTCTTATTTTATATGTTCTAGATATGTTTTTGAATATAGGTCGGTTTTAGTGAGAAATTAGTTGAATAACCAAATATAAGAATCTTATTATCAAAACATCAAAAAATTAGCCTTCTATGAATTTATTTGAATATTTTGAAGATACTTGGGTTAGATTTTGAAAAAATAGTCTTATTGATTATGATTGTTGCATAAAATTACCAAAAAATACCCAATATCATATTAAAGGGAAAAATATTAATTGAGATATAAAGGAGGAGTCATAAAATATTGGTGGTTTCAAGAATATTTTTGGGAAGTAAAATGGCACTTGGAAACCAATTTAGGGAAGATTAATTATTTGTCTAATAATTTTAGCAAAATACAACCACAATGAAAATTAAAATGTGAGTACTGGAGAGAAAATAAAACAATTGGTTTTATTGAATGATTAAAAATATCATGATAATAAATACATGAATAATGATAAAAAAATCAAGATATGTTATGCTAAATAATGTGATACACTAGGAATGCAAAAAATGTTTTTATTATAACTATATTTGAGGAAGGATATACAATGAGAGAAATCATTCTAGTCAAAGGAAATAAAGTTTCCTCTATTTCTGAACGAAAGATGACATTGTTACAATTTAGGCTATATCCTTGAGAAAATATGAGTTAAAAATCTATAATAAATATTAACATGATAAAAGAAATATAAAATTATGAGATCAAAAGAATGAAAAATGAGATTAGGGAAATCATATACTCTCAAACTGAGTGTTTCTTATGACGAACAAAGGTGTCAAACTATTTGTACTATATAAATTTCTCAATTTTTCCATTAAATATGAGAATTGAAGGATAATATTGATTAATAAAGAATCTAACCAAAAAATAATATCTTAAATATGGTGTTATCTATCAATAGTATAGTACAGGTATTTAATGAATCCATATTGGGGGAGAAAACATGAGCATAAACTATCAAAAAATAACATTATTCTAGAATTTAGATTATCTAGATAGTTTTATAATTATTGGAGAATTTGGAATTCAATCACCAATATAACCCATATTTTTTATTATATCATATATATGTATATATATATAAATGATTAATAATATGAAATATGATGAAAAATGTGGAGTTAAATATCATGCACAAATTTTTTTATATTTTTCTCTTCAGTTGTGAAAGATTAAATTTTTACAAAGAAACTTATTTGGGTAATTCCATTGATATCATATATGAGAATATTTATCCATAATACCACTTGTATGAAATTTTATAGATTAAAATGATGTTATTTCATATATGCTTATTTATTTTCATACTATGTTATATGAAATAGATATATAATAGATTAACTAATGTGTTTTTTATGGAGACCCATGTCAAATCATGTTTCTCTCAATAGGTTATAAGTAGTCATTCAATTCTGAAAATGGAGGATAATAAGATGGTGTGAGAAATTATGAAATAATAATAAAAATGTTAGAATACACTCTACATATCCAATAACTATATTTTCATTAATTGGGATAGGTGAAGTGAGTTCACACATTTCCATGAAGATCAATTTAGATGTATTGAAAAAAATGACGTAGAGATTTGAATTCCCAATGTACAAGTCGTATTTTCATCCAATAAGAGATTGTGTGTATTGATGTCAATGTCAAATAAGAATTCATGCTAGTTCTTCCATGAGATTTGAAAATGGTTTTTGAGTCTATATCATTGATAAGGGAGTTTTATATGATAAAGAGAGATTGAAAAATAATGTATGATAATTTTGGAAAAAATATTAAAGAAAACGATTGGTGTTTATTTGTGATGAAGCAAAACCAAAAAAAATTAATGTTGATTTAATAGATAGATGAATCAAAATACAAAAAGACATGATATTAATTTTTTTACTCTTTAATTAATATTAGATAATAAATTATAGAAATTTTTTACATGTAAATAGTTATATGTAGTGTTTATATAATCATGTATGAATTTTTAGAGGTGATAGAGAAGGCCATAAAATTTTGTTTGCGTGGTTTGATTGAATTTTAATGAAATATCAAATTAATAAGTGTCTATATGATGGAATCAGGATGCATGTATAGTTATCATCTATTATATTCATAATGGGAATGCATAACAAAATACATTTGAATGATTTATTTGGGAACTATAATACCTATGTAAATTTAATCCCCTATAAAAATAATAGATCTCTAAAAAATCAAATCTATGTCTAAAGGTATGTCATAAAATTAATTGGATATGTTAAGGTATTTTGTAATTATAACGATATAAAATAAGTTATACATCCAACTCCACTTCCAACATAAGGTTTTTTTTAAATACAATAGTAATGTAGACATATACATGAAAATCTACACAAAGATAAAAAATGGGCTATCTAGGTAAATGTAACCAATGAGAAATTTAAGGTTATCAGATGTTGTGTAATGTTTATCAAAAAACCTACATAATGGTATCATATTGGGGAGAAACTCAAAAAAATCTGCTTATTAAATTGATAAAAAGGTGAAATAATTCACCTGATACTTGTAGGTCTATTCATTATTGAATCAAACATCACAATCATGAAATTTGATTTTGAAAACAACATCTATATTTGAATATTCATTAATGTGGAAGGTATTGGAACTAATCCATTGGGAGAAAACATCACAGTCCATTTATGGATTATTTTTTTAGATGTCATTTCCCTTATGAAATTAATTGTAGGTATATATTTAATTAATTTTCAATCATATTGATAAATTGAAAAAGGATATGGATTTATACCTTATGTCTTAATCAAATAAATTTAATTACATATCAAGAAGAAAAAATAAAATTGTGAGATGTGTCGTATTCTATATGGAAGAGGTGCCACACTGAAGTGTAACTCATATATACATGATAATACTGATGAATAGTATTACTGTTATGGATTTTATTGATTTTAAAATCTGTGATAGTATTAATATAACATATGTAGAGAATAATTCTTTATTTTGGTTGATTTCAATTGGTAATAGATAAGATGTCATATTTTAATATCACATAGAGTTATAAATCAAAAAATGAATAATTATATAAATTTTGATTTCTACCATAATATTTATGAGTAATATGATCTATAGAAATTAATATACAATGTCAAGATAATCAACCAAGCATATATGTAATATTGAATTAGATATATTTTAAATAATTTAACTCTCTATAAATTAAAAACTAATTATGTGGTGTTTATATATATGTATACTGGAGGAAATTTTTATTTAGTAAAGTTAATATATATTTCCTTTTGAGATTGAGGCACACATATATCATGTGACTGAAAATGTTGGGGACCCTAATACTTCATAGTTTCAAATATAGAGAAGGTGTTAAATGATGGATAATATTAATTGAAGAAAAAACATATTGTGAATAAGTATTTAATTACTAATTGGATCCATATTTCTTAAGATCTCATATAGTGGTTGAGACTAAAAGAGTTATTCTATTTAGAGATTGATGATCGGAAAGTTAAAGATAAGAGATCATATTCCTATATAATCATAATAAAAGATTATTATAATATAGTTTAGATCGAACTTATAGAATAAGGATATTATTATATCATTTGATCAATATCAAAGGATATTGTTTTATGGATGTATAAGTAATCATGAATGTAGTGTTTTTGGTTTTATTGTACATCTTATAATGGTAGAAGAGTTTGTGGTTGGGATATATAACCATAACTGACTATATGATATTCTTATAGGGTGCACAATATAATTTTTTCAAATACTTTTGGTTGAGATATTTAAACAACCAATAACTATTTCTATTCACAAGACAATATAATTTATTGCATAATTTTAATGGAGAATATTTAAGTTTGTATTTATAGACATCTATTGCATGTATTAGACTTCTATGACACTCCATTTAAGTATAGTATGAAACACACTATAAATATTTAATGTATATGATGGGAGTCTAATATATTAAAATTATTATTATTAATTATTTAGAATTATATATAGGTTGAAGCTAAATATGTGGAAAAATTATAAAATGAAAAATTGATCAGTGATTTGTGAAATCCACATCTCAGTTATCCATCTATATTTGTGATGTTCAAAGTTGTTTGATTTTTTACAAAAAAATTATATAAATATATTATTTTGGTGAAATTATAAATATAAATTACATAGTGATTTCTAATTATTGATTTGTTTGGATCATATAATGGGATCTTTGATGATTATGTAAATAATATCCATGGGTGAAATGGATGTATAACAACCATGTTTTATTCGTTTAGGAATTGAATTCCTTGGTGATCATTCAATATTGGTGATGTTTAGCTGATATATTTTTTGAAAGGCCCATTTTTATAGATATCCATAATACTTATGATAGTGTCTATAGAAATATACAAGTAATTAAGTGGGACTTTGTGATTTGAAGCACATTAGTGTTTTTTGGTATTTTTGTTATGAACACTAGGAATGATTGGATGGATTCCAATCCTAATTTTGTTTTATTTTTTTGGTGGGAGAGAGAATAGTGATCCTTGATGATGAATTGTTGTTTTATTGAGTATGTGTATGGATCCATTATAGATTTTGAATGATGTATGGTGAATTTTCATTATATAAGATTCCTTGGAATGAGTGATTTTCTATGGGATCAATGGGTAAGAAGTTATTGAGAGTTCTTATGAGATTGTTTTATTAAATTAATGGTGAGAATTAAAAGATACAATGGTGCATGATAATATGAATAAGTAGATAAAAAATATAATATCATGAGTTGTATTGTTATATATATATATTGAATAGTGTACGAGTTTTTGTTGGGGTGAGAGTAAGATGTCTAATTGGATCAGGGATATTTAAGGGGATAAATATTTTTTGTGAACAAGAAGAGTGGTTATTAGTGTGGTATTTCAGGAGAATAAATAATATTCGAAAACAGTTTCATATTGGATTGATGTGTTGTCTATTTTTCACACTCTACAAGATTGGTTCATTTGGAGGTTTACTCAGAATATTATTTGTACTAATATAACTCATGTTGTGTAGTGGGGATGATATGATGTGTTTACCCTTCATATTAAAATTGCAGGTGAGTCATGGTAAAATATTGTGATGGTATGTGACAACATTATTGTGAGATTAAGGATGTGATGTATCTTTTTCTATTTGGTTATGGGATAGAACTAATAAAAAATATGAAACATTTATGGGCATAAAGGCCATTGTTTTTAAGTTTGTAATGGTTTCCCACTATAGTAATATGAGACATTATTGATGGGTAGATGCATCATGATGTTGATAATTTAGACACTTTCATTGAGGAGGGGTCATGTAGATGATGTGATAATGGATTGGGAAGATCCAAAAATATTTGATGTCGGGACTATCATGGTCAATTCTCATAGTGTTCTGTAATGTGGTCCATATGATGGTAAGTTCAACAAATGGTCATTTTAGGCTGGGACCCTCATTTTGAATGAAATTTTGGGATCACTAAGGATAATTTTCTTGGTAAGAAATGAATGGACATAAGTTATTCATAAATTTTTACATTTCAGTATGAGAAGAACATTATTAGATCCATTACATTCATATTTTTATGTGACATTGATTTTATAGTTCAAGTATTTTTTTAGTAGGATAATGATATAAATTATCCTTTTTGGGAAGAATGATCTAGTTTTCTTGTGCTTGATCTTCAATTTTTACATATTTTAAATTTGTGAAACCAACAAACATGTAGATGATTATAGGATATCCTAGGAAATCTTTTTATAGGTGAGTTAATCCTATCTTTTCCCATATTAAATACTATAATTATATTTTATCTATGGATTTCTAGTAATTTCACTAACATGGGTGTCTGAATTGGGATGAAAATTCTATTCTTTTTAACATGGAATCATACATGGGTGAAATGGTGATTTCATAGATATTAAAATTGATGATTATTTTTGTATATAGAATTTATATATGGTTATTACACTGAGTTTCATGTTCAAAAATTAGTTTGGGTGTTAAGATGATTACTTTATTACCCTAGGGATAAATGCATTATGACATGGTGATGTGTTGGGTCATCAACATGAGAGGCCAAATGTTTTTAGGTAAGCATTTACTAAATGTACTCTGAATGGTGTTTTAAAATTTAATTTGATACGAAGATGTTGAAATAGAATCATACATTCTATTTTAGATTAAGTTGTTCTATTTTAGGTACTATAATGGGGGTATTGGAAGAAAATTGACTTTATCTAAGCTTAGACCATTGGTTGTGGGGTTAAATCCTAATAAGTATTGAATATATATGTGACTATCGTTTTAAATTTTCAATGATTAATATTAATTTAGGGTATGTTTCAAAGTTCTTATTTGGTATGAGAATGTTTTTGTTTAGAATTACATAATGAACTCTACAGTTATGAGTTTTTAATTTCAAAATTATTTTGAGTTTTTCATAATGAAGAAATTTTTGTTATATAAATTCAAATTTGGATGGGTATTATGATATTTTGTGGAAATATATGAAGTGTTTTTGTAAATGTTTTGATATTTATGGGATGTACTTTTATATAATCATGTAATTGGGGGAAGGACGATTTTTTGGTAATATTTTATTATTGATACACATACAATAATTATGGTGTGGAAATAGATTATATACATTTTGGTTCAGATAAAGGGATATTGCCCCTAAATATCCTTCTAGTGTTAGCTAGTCCTCAACCTGATGACCAATGACTTATTGTTTACTCAACGTAAAATTATTAGGTAACTAATGGGTTTTAGGATTCATTTTTCATGAAGTTGGAATGTGGATCATTACTCTATCAGACCCTCTAGAATATTTGGAATGGGATGGATAAAAAATTTATATTTATGGTTGGTCATCCCTCTCTCATTTCCCCTAATATACCACTTACATTCATCATTGATGTGGTCATAGATATGTTGAAACATTTAATTAATTAAACATTCGAGCATTACGATTCAAGTTAAATAATACATCTTAAAATATAGATACATTCATTAGATGATAGTGTAATATTAGATATTGTAAAAACCAAACCAAAATATAATATAATTTGAGAATTTATGTTTTTAGTCCATCGCCTATAAATTCATCTCGTTCATCATGTATTGACGGATAAATTGATCTTTTTCACTCAAATAGAATCTTTTATAATATCATTTATTAAAAACATGAAATTATTTAAATTATCTTGTTTTTTTATAATCATATACCATTATAATTATTCTAATGAAACACACAATGTATTTTGTAATTTTTCTTACTCTCATATTCATTATCAATGGGATTTTGGTGAGGAATCTACGATATCAAATCATTTCGATCAAAGATACTCCATGGGTATGAGTCTAATACTTTTTAAAATTATTTATGAAAATATCATAGAAAATATAAATATTTTCTATTGATATTATTTAATATATTTTTGTTGTCCTCGATACCTATGGATAGTGATATTTTCAATGAATGTAATGTTGAGATACATGATACATTCAATTGACTTAGTTGACAATGGTATATGTTTTTGAACATGATAATAACTCATATCGATTATATTGACTCACCCACCACATTAGATTAAAAGAGAATATTCCCATTTATTTTAAGTGTTTGTTAATTTTATATTATAATGAAAATTCATAATGTCATTCAATACATAATAGGTTGTTTTTAATTAATTTTTTTTTCAGATTGAATTACTTTTTTATAATTCAGTTTTTTATGTTTTGAATTATTACATTTATACAATACATATAAAGAATAGGTGTCATTATACAATTATATATTATTTTTGATCCTAATTAATTTTTTTTTTCATTTAATACTTTGAGTTGAATGGAAATTCATAGTTTTCAATTTTTCTACAATTTACCACTACTCTAATAGATTTTATATATTCTATCTCTATGAAAAAACATTGTATCGGAGACGATCATGTCACATTTTGTTATACATATTATATGAGAATAGGTCACATCATTTGAAATATTTTCTTCATTTTTTTGTTCCAAAATTTTGTATCAGTTTCTTACTATCCACTTAATTATTTAAACAGCCAAATTTATTTTTCCAATTGTATATTAATTTACTTATACTAAAATATAGAAGAGGAATTATTTTTTTTATTATTGTAGGGATAGAAATAAACATATCTCATTCTTTGAATCCATGTCATCTTAATATTTTTTATGGTTCTACTTATGAATGATAGAGATATCATATAACTCCATTATTCATTTATATGGGTCGTGATAATTTTATGTTCAATACTGGGAAATTAAAAATTATAGAGAATAAAATATCAATCATTACAGTATTGGAAAAACCTAAATATCATGTTTATATTGTATTTATAATGATATAATATTATTATATTTGAAGAACATTTATTGTAAAATTGTATCCTTTGACACATTGAAAGGAGTTTGGTGAATGATAATGATTATATAATTATGATAATGTAATGTTTTATAAACCATAATTGTTATTATTCAGATTTACTATTAGGAACATAATTTCATAATAAAAAAATATTAGGCTTAGTTGCATGAGTGATTCATTAAAATCATGTGAATTCATCATTAATATAGAGAGAAAAACAACAAATGGGACCAATTTGTGTAAATGATAATAGACATTCCTATAAAAAATTTGTTATCCATGAAGACAGCTAGCGATGAAATTGGACATTTAAAAAAATTGGTCATGATGATTAGATTAGAATTATTATGATAAATGATATTATAATTAAATGATATCCATATATGTAATATAAGAAGAATAGAATATCATTTTAGTAAAGCTAAAATGCATTTTCTTTTAGAAGTAACTCTATGAGACCTAGTTGAACTATTTTTTTCATTTAAAAATATATAATATATATATATATATATATTATTTTATTAAGGATTAATTTCATAACATGAAATCTGAATGAACATAATTTTGAGAAATAAGGACTTCCTGGAAGGCCATCAGAAGGATCGAAAAGAATTATGAAATGAATGAATCTTATATATGTTATATGCAAAAAGTGTAAGTATACACATCACATAAAAACAAACTATCTATAAAAAATGATATTGGAAGGGGATCATATAAAAATTCTTATTTTAATGAAATATTTCATTTAAATATATGAAAAATTCGTTGAGTTCTAGTGGATATCCATTATCTTCAAATGATTGTTGTAACAACCCATCTTTCTCTCCTTAAATTAATATTTTATTCTGTAGTTTTCTCTGCACACAAGAGAGAAAAAAACCTATAAAGAATTTCATAAGGTAGATATAGAATTTTTAGGTATAAAGAGTAGTAACAGAATCAAGAAATATATTTTAATGAGTAAATATATTTTAAAGAACAAAATAATCCCACTACACATGAAACACTACTTTTATAACTAACAAACAAATGAAATATAATTTTATAAAAATAATATATATTTTAGAAAAGAATATTTTTTCTTATTTGGCATATTTATGATAAAAATAATTTAATAAGAATAGTTAATATACAGAATAATTAATCCCTATAAAAAATTATTCATTATGATATTTTATGATTTTATTTTATAGCTAAATTAATATATTTTAGTTCATGAATTTTAAAAATTGATATCATATTTTATTTTATAATGGTCATGGTATCCTCAAATGTATTTTTTTTAATTTGTTTTAAAAATATTATTTTATGATAATTGTGAAAAAATGGTTTCTGAAAAAAATGTATCTTTCTTAACATCACTTGAATATAATCATAATGTATTTCATAAGAAACATTTTTCATTACCAAAAAGGTCTGTTTACATTTAAAATATTGTTTTTGAAATATCATTTTTAATTTACCAACCTATATGTCGCATTTTACAATGTAAGTAATATATTCCCACAAAAGTATTATAAATAAGATATATATTTCTATTTAAAACCTATTCATTATCAAATGAATCAAATTAAAAGGTATTTCTGATTAAATTAGTGGTTCCAAATTATCCAATAAGTGGCACATTATGTTTAATAATTATGATTAATTTACCTTCCATAAATAATTTTTACCTTTGTAAAACAATTAATTTTTTATTAATAATATTTATCTATTTATATTTTATTTTAAAAATTAAATGATTCATGTTTAAATTAAATCACTAATAATATATTTTAAAACATAGAAAAATAAATTATTACTAATTTAATTTGTAATCAATGTCAAAGAATATTAATAAAACTTAATTATTAATATATAATTTGTTCGAAATTATATTTTATTGACACATTATATAAATTTAATTGAAGGTTATTTTTTCCAATTTAGAATTTGATTTAGGATTAATTGATCTTAAAATCATTTTAATCACATCTCTAAATGGTAAACATGTTTTCTGTATATTTTTTTAATAATATAATTGACATGATTAATGATTAATTATGAGTAATAATTGTTTAAATATATAATATTTGGTCACTCTAATTATCCTAAATTAACATGACTATTATAACTTCTAGAAAACGTTCTTTTGGTTCAAAAGTATTTCTAACAAGTATTACCATCTTTCCCCAACCTATCTCACCTAACATACATTTCCTTTCATTATTTCCCCTTATTTATTATTATATTCCGTGGAAATCCACCTCTTCTAATATATAAATGGGTGTCACTTCCAACATTTCAATAATCTATTAATATTTTGAAATTTCCTTAAACCCAAGAATAAATATACTCTAAATTAATTACCTTACACAACATAGTTACATAGTTAACCACAAATTATCCTAATTCCCTCAAATCTAAGGCCATTATCCAGTGGAAGTTCATGGTCTCAATATAGCTATCACATCCTCAATAATGCTTCATTATTATTAATTGCATTATAAAAAATTCTATACTATAATAAAAACCACATAATCAATTTTTTAGAAGTTATTTTAATAGGTTTACCACTATTATTTTTTATCTTATATCTATATAGAAAATCAAGAATCACCATTTGTGTGTGTGAATAGATTACCACATCCATGAAGTGTTGGATTAATTTTATCAAAACCACCCATCATAGATGGTATTAATGATGGTATTTAGAAATAAATGTTGTTTATATATTTTATTTCTAATTCATAAAATATCAGTTATTATCTCTATTCACCCCTCTCATTGATTGAGTTAAAAAATGTTAATTGTGCATTTTGTAGGATACCATCATCACAAAGAAAAAAAAATTCATTTTTTTATCCCATGCTTCTTTCATTATCTAAAACATAATAAAATATAGTTAAAATAATAAAAATATATAAATAATATCATTATTATTGCGTTTCAATGATATTATGTCAAAAATAAATTCATAATTAACCATACTAATCAAGATAAAACACATAATTGAATTGGTGAGTCTGACCAGCGACATGGATAATGTCATCACGATATATCACAGATTATTATAAAAACATAATTTATTGAAAAAAAAAATTTAATATTTGCTTTTTCCTTGAAATGAAAAATCATTATTTAACTTCTTAATTAAGAAAATGTCCGTCGAATGTTGAAAATAACATTAAACTGTTTATTCTCAATTTCATCTTCTCAAATAATGAATGAATTACTCATGAAGTTAAAGTTAACCATAATAATACAATATAATTAATTAAATAAATTTAGCAATAATTGAATTTTAATGATTCTCATTCAAAAAATGAAAACTGATACCACTCCAATTAAATTACTACAAACGGTCAAAATTGTAAATACATATTGTGGGAAAATTGGAAAAGGATAAAAAAATATAAATATAAATAATGATTAAAAATGAAAACTCTAATTTTTTATAGCAATGAATAAGAATATTAAATTTAAAATTAAGATGTTAATTTTTTCTTGTAGGAGGATAGAGCACATTCGACTAATTTGGTGAACAATGAAAATTTTTTTCTTCTCAAATTTGAATCGCTTGATACACATTTAGTATATAAACCATGATCACATTTAAATGGTTTAAAGACTATCCTATATTCATATTTATATTTATACTCTTATAATTACTTATAAATTTTTTTCTCTAATAAAATTTATACCACATGTTAGGTTATGATTCGAAAGGGTCAATAGTTGTAATGTGTTTTCGAGGCCCAAATATATTTATTGTGTCAAAATCACTCATATCTATAATATTTTTTAAAATTTATATATCTCACAAAATTATTATTTTTAGATTTATTCAACATTTTTTTCTATAAAAATCATTATTTATTAAAAGTTATTCTTCTTCAATTATTTTAATAAATTTTTGAAATGATTTTTTTAATAATTCCCATTACATTTAATGAAATTTTCATCCATGGATATATTTTTATATAACAAAATTTTTATCCATTCACTAGTGGGAAATCATATTTTCTTATCTCTTATGATATATTTATTCCCATTATTTCATTTAAGAAACGATTCATTATACTTTTTAATTATTTTTGGTCTTGAAAAGGTTATTTAAAAAATATTTATAAGGTTTTTCAATCCATTAAAAGACAAATAATTTTCATCCACTCAACTGTTTCTTTTTATAAAACTTATATGATATTCATAACCCCATTTTTGAATATTTTTTTAAAAAGTTAATGTCTGTAAAAATATTTTTATATACCTTTTTGAAAAAAATTATTTTTTTTACGTATCCTTTTATTAATGAATCATTTGAGAAGAAATTTCTTTCATATTTTTTTCACTTTTCCTATTTGAAACATTTATTCATAGAGGGACATTTTATTGGGAAATATTTATAACAACGTTTTCAAAATTTATTATCATACCATAAATAGAAAATAAAATTTTCAGAGTAATTTATACATTATATTTTATAAAAAAAATTTAAAATGTATTATAAAAACATTTTTATGTTTCATCAAAATTTTCTTTGATTGATTATCTTCAAGGAAATGATATTTAGGTAATCATATATAAATTATTATTTCGTTAATAATTTCGTTAAATGTTATTAGGATATACTGTGATCTTTTTTGTTCGTGTTATGTAATATGATTAAGAAACACATACAATTTTCACATGTAATTTACGTTACAATGATTAATGATTTTAAGTGGCACACGTATGTATAAATGAAGACGTGGGAACTTATATCACCATACAGGGAATTAATTTATGTGTAAATCTTATAATATTTTCATGTTTTGATATTTAGATTTTTTACATAGGATTGGGCATGCTAGGTTTTCTCACATATTAGTTGTAAACATAATTAGTTTGTTCACATATGTGCATGTATAATAGATATTCTCAAATAGTTTTTCCAACAATTATCGTCATTTCATATTTTTAGGTTTCTCTAAAATTTAACCCAAATTTACATGTTTATTATAATGTTATTTTAATTTTAAAAGAGATATATTATTTCCATTAAATGCCATGATTAAATGTTCATGCTATATATATAATGCATTATTCACTTTTATGATGTGATCACAAGTTTTATGATTATTGATATATGTGATTAACCATTTTTAGTCATTAATTCTTTATAGAATATTTATTTTAGGATCTTATGTTTCTCAATTATATTTAATGATTATAATATATTGTCTTCTAAACAGTTAATAGTATATCTATGTTTTTTTATTAACCATAATTATGTTTAGAATTTCATAACTTATGAAATAACATTTCAGTTATTGATCATTTTAGATCACCACTTTCTCATGTCTATATTCCCCTGGTTATGAATATAACAATTTCATTCATGCAATCTAAAAAATTGTATTGAGGAGCATAATTTTACAGATATTTTTACTAGTTTTTGAAAATAATATGTTTATATAACTATTATATATTCCACTAAACCTTATAGTATTTAGTTAATGAGTCTTTGTATGATATCTATTATTTTAATCATGACAATAATGTATTATTAATGCTATGTTTCTCATGGGTTTATAGAGTTTGTATTAAAAAATAATTTAGTTATTTTTGTATAATATTTTAGTAATTTTAGGGAATAGTAGAGAATTTTTAAAAAATATAGATAAGAGACTATGTATAAGATATTAGCCTAAAATATCTGAAAGGATAGAATATATCATAGTCCAATGTAATAAATCCTTATATAAATGCTCTATTTCGATGCATCTTTGGTATAGATTTATTTAATGAACCACTCAATCTGATTAGATTGTGAGTACAATGAGTTATTAATTGTCATTAATAAACATCCGCAAGAGGAATAAGGTAGGAAATAAATGCCTAAGGGTTTCATATATTAGTGGGGGACAATTTATCCTTTAATAATAAAATCATTAACCAAACAGCTCACTATATGATACATGAACAAAATCAGGACAACACAACTACTTTATTCATATAAAACCCACTCCAAGTTATGAAATAATGGAAGACCAAACAATTATCAAACTAAAAAAGAGGAAGAACAACTAAAGACTCATAAAAGGCCATAAATCTAAAAGCTCGACAAGATCCATTCTCCACAATCATCGAACATCTCATGTATCACAAGTGGGTGCTTAAAACATGTTCCACATTACCATTGCACAAGTACTAGAAAATAATATTGGTAAAAGCAATGTAGTGACAAAGTAGGGGTGATTAAAGCACTCATTAGGCTTTCCTCAATGACTTCCCTACTCATTCCATTAGGATATAAGTGTTAGTAACATTTAAATAAAATATTTTATATGAAATAATTTCCCAAAAAAGTTTATTACTAAATATAAACAAGATTCCAAATCTGTTTATAACAAAAACCATACAAGTGAAATTGAACCCAATTTTATAGAAAGTGATTTTTCCATAAAATATACAAAAAAACATTAAACCAGTTTCTCAATATTGATTTCGAATACCCAATCCCTTCCGTATATCCTCAAATCCAACCATGTGTGATATGCGATGATAGTTCCATACTCATGGGCAGTCTCTCACCGATCTACCAAGTCATCAAAAAGTAATTGTATCCCATGTTGCATTAACCCTTTTCCATCGGGAAAAATGTCATATTTCAATGAAGTCCTTTATATATCATATGATCAAACACACCACTTATTCCCATAGATCATGCAAATATACACCTTTCAACAAAATCACCTTTTTTATTAAAAAATTAATTTTATTTAAAACCATTAAAATGATAAATAATTTCAATAATACGACATTTTATTGAAAAAACCTACCCAATCAAACCATATATAAGTTTCAGAAAATCTACCATTTAAAATCACTCTTTTAATTTCATGAAACTAAAACAATTTTCACAAAAATATATCAATATTTTAATGATCTTCCAAAAATGATAAATCATCAAGAATGATTTTTATTACATGTATGAAACCATGATTACAAAATAAATATTATCCAATTCACTGAATTTGAAACCAATCCAATCAATTATAGATACATGAATTGAGATTAAAGCCAACAACCTCGATGGTTTTGATGAAAACTGACAACAGATGATTAGCGCTCACTCAACAGGGATGAAATTCCCCCAAAATTAAATAATATCTCATATCCTACCATCAAGGATCCCAGAAAAACATCAATTTAGGAATCCACCAACATTTATCTACTCATAGTAGGCATAGATCTAATAAAGAAAATAGAGTGGAGAAGAAGATCTAAGGAACAAGATAAGAACGTTGAAGAACATCACATACTATGAGAAACGAGCTTCAAAAATCAAAGGGAGGGCTCCAGATCAGTTCTAGAAAAATTGGGAGAGGTTCTACAACCATAAATGGAGATAAATCTTGAATATATCCCGTTTAATGGAAAAAATAGAAAGATATAGGAAAAAACATGTGAGATTTAATTTTTTTGGATCGCATTTAAACCATGTGCTTGGCTAGTTTGCACGGTTAGACAAACCATGTTCTAACCGAGAGTTAGATATTGTCTATAATGACCCTTTCATGACACCATTGACCATGAACACACTGTGCTGATGCTCTTTTTCAAAAACCTAATATAGTGTATAGTTTCTCATATGATTTCTGCACAGTTTGGATAAACTGTGTGCAACTTGTGAGCCTCTACTTTATTCCCAAAAACTTATTGAAAGATCTATAAACTCTCCCAAATACCCCCATATACATTATAAACATATAAACATGAAGAACATGATACTTTCTAGAAACCAGGGGAACTACTTTTCCCAATAATATGAATTTCACTCCTCAGAAAGTAGAAAACCATCACGGCCCTCGAAGAGTTTTTAACATATCTCTTTCATTTTATTATCACATTCCAATTTACCCTCTTGAATTTGAACATGCTTCCAAATAAACCAAAATATAATGATTAATTCTTAATTAAATACATTTTCTTCTATCCACATTCTGCAGTATGTTAGGTTCCAAATAATCTACCGGATCTAGGTAAACATTATCTTATCTGATGACTTGGTCAGGATCAGATTAATTCTTTTTAAACTATGATACGTGGAACACATTATGCAGCAATATGAACCATGGTGCCAATGCCAATTGATATTACACTTCTTCAACTCATTCCATTATCTCTAAAGGTCCAATGTATCTAGGAGAAAACTTACCTTGCTACTTAGAATGATGATGTCCAAGAATAATAGAGATACTAAAGAACACATTATCACTCGTGGAAAACAACAAATACCTTCGACGATGGTCCGCATAAAATTTCTGATAACTCTGAGCTGTCTTCATCTACTTTCTAATTAGAAAAATCTTCTCCATTGTTTCCTGGACAAGGCTCATCCCAAATAGTTACATTTCACCCATTCTCATCCAGAATAGTGTAGAACGATAAGGAAGCCCATACTATGCTTCAAATGGAGTCATTTGTATCGTGGAATAATTTTTTTTATTATAGGAGAAAACAACTAAGGGGTTTTCACCTCCCATGAGCCACAAAAATACATTCCAAAATCCCAAAACATGACATAAAATATTTGTATCCTCTGTTCGGATTCCCCATTTGTTTGAGGATGACACATCATGCTGTTATTCAGCTAAATACCATGGAAATTCTATTAGAATTTCAAGAACCAAGACTTGATCCTCATACCTTTATCTAAAATTATTAACACTATAATTCCATGCCCTTTTACCACTTCATGGAAATAGATTTTATATTGATCCAACACTGTATATGTTTCAAAAATTGGAATGAAATGGGATGACATGGTAGGACAATCCATTATCACCCATAGAGAATTGTGTTTAAGAACAATTTTTGGGATACTTATAACAAAATCCATAGATATAAACTCCAATTTATACATTGGGATAGGTATTTTCTGCAACATATCCACAAATCTCTAATGATCTAAATTTACCTATGAACATGTTAGGAACTGTGAGACAAAATCAGCCACCTTTCTTTTCATAACTATCCACCAATACTATTCCTTCAACCCATCTACATCTTCTATGTTCGTCAATTTATGCACCATCTTGAATATTGGTAATCATGAAGTATTTTTTTATGAAAAGCCATACGTACAACCCTTTGATGGTTGAAACACAAATTTGAACTACCATCAATTTTCCAACCCTAATAGTCTCCCCACCAAGGAGATTTAAAATCATCACCTGACATTCTGCATCTGATGTTCATGCCAGTTTTTGCATCATTAAACATCAAGAGCAAGCATAGTCAAAATGAATACCACATCACCACCTTTGTCTTCACATTCCACATGCATTTTGGATAGGACCGACATCAACTTCCATTGGTCTGAATCTTCTCTCACTATCTGAGAATATGAATTTCTTCTTAATGCATATACCAAAGAATTCCCTTTTCCTAGTGTATAAATTAAGTCAAATTCAAATATTTAGGGATACTAGAACAATATATTTTGAATCATATTCAAATATAATTTTGAGAAAATTGGTTTCAGGATTTTATGGCCTCTAAACATAGTTAATTTCATACAAAAAGGATAATGGTGCCATGTCTTCATGTCATGTACGAATACTGCTAATTCCAAGTAATGTGTTCATTAGATCTTCTCATGCACTCCCAACTTCCTGGAATGATACTCCACAACATGGTATCCTTTCATAAGGAAACAACCTAACATAAATCCTGATGCATTACAGAAATATCCTAGCCACAATTCTAGAAAAATCAATATAGGTGCTGAAGTAATAAATTTCAACTCGTGGAAAGACTTCTAGCATTCCTCTATACATTAGAATGGATTATTCTTATTTTTCAAGGAATTAATTAATGATCCTAGCAATGATAATTCGTAGTCATAGTGCCATTAGTAACCTTCTATACTAAGAAAACATCATATCACAATGGTATTTCTCCATAGTATCCATGATATCACAAACATCATTATTTTAATGATCCACCGAAATATCTTTTTTGGAAATTACATGGCCATGAAAGAGTACCTCTTATATCCAAAAATCACACATTGATAGTGTGGCATACAAATGGCGATTTCTCTACATTCGTAACATTTTCGCTAGGTGTTTCTCATGCTCATCACTTGTCCTTGAATACACCAAGATTTTGTCAACAAACAATAGAACAACATAGTTAAGATATTTCTGAAATATTCAGTTCATAAATTCCATGAATACTTTTAGTGCATTAATGAGACTGAAATGCATGACTGCTTATTAGTAGTGGATAAATCCACTACTTGAAGAATTCATCAGAATATCTTCCTTCTGAACTCGTAATTGATGATATCCATATCACAAGTTGATTTTAGAGAACCACTAAGATCCAATCAATTGATCAAATTAATCATCAATGGATGTAAGTGGATACTGATTCTTTAAAATAACTCAGTTATCCTTACAATAATTGATGAAAAACTGAAGATTTCTATATGTTTTCCTCCCGAATAAAACTAGGGTTTCCCACATAGATGGGCTTGGCAAAATGTAAAAATTTATTTTCAGCTCTTCCTACTGCACTTTCTATTCCCTTAACTCTGTTGCTTCCATACTATAAGACGAAAGGTAAATAGAATCATTCCTAAGAAGGATATCAATCCTAAACTCCACTACCATTATTTGGGGAAACCTAGAGATGTTCTCAGGATATACATTTATAAATTCATCCACTACTACTGGAAAACTGACATCCTAGATCTCTTCCGTTGATGGAAATAATAATTCCTCTAACTGTTAAGATATCATTACAATCGCTGGTGCCAACAATCATGTTTCACCATTCTTCACAACCTTCACTTCTTTAATGAGATGTAAAATTACATCCTCATTCATGAATCTTAATGTCCACTTATAATAGTCAATGGGAGCATTGGACATTATCAGCCTATCCATACCATGGATTAAATCATAAATATCCATATAGAACATTGATAATCCACATTTCATCTCAGATTCATCATCCATTATTGATAATTCTTTACACACAAAGTCATGATATTCTACTTCACTGAGAGGAGTTTTCAATTTTATCACAGGGGGAATCATTTCATGTTTTAAACATTTAAGATCAACAACAATAGAAGAAATGAAGGAATGTGGTTCACCTATATCAAATAATACATGAACAAATTTAGAATTCAAAGGAATAATACCACTCACCATATATGGTCCTACCATATCATCCACAATCATCTTCTCATCATCATATAATTTCTTCATCACTATAGTTTCCTCTTTGTTTCAATTATAAGATTGTCCTTTCTTTATGTCTATATTTTTTATATTGATGTGTCCATTTCAATTGCCTTCATCCTATTGATGTATATAATGTTTGTGACACCTAAAAAGTGTCTCGAGCACCATACCTTGAACAACTATGACAAAATCGCTTAAGGTGTCCCATATTGTTTCATTTAAGAAAGGCACTTGGAATCCATGTACACTTGCGCCTTTTTTTTTAAATGAACCAAATTGGTATCATCTTTCTTGGATATTTGGTCATAGAGGAAGAATTACTGATCCAGATGTTGGATTATGATACCCAATCACATTTTGAAAATAGTTATCTCTCCTTCACTTGCTCCCAGCTTTGAGGTTCCCCCTATTTCTCGTAAGGGTCATAACACTTCCTCCTCCCATTGCTCTGAAGATATCTCACTCAAGCACCACCACTCTATTCACCATCTCTGTATAATCATTAATATAGATTACAATAATCTCTAATTTAATTTTTTAACTTATCCTTGATTCGAAGATATGTGCCTTTATGGATGAAAATGCCACAAATTCTAGTGCAAAGGGTTCTAAATTCATGAATTTAGTTGCATACTCAATGACAGATAAGATCACCTACCTCAGGATAAAGATGTTTTCCATCATATGGATCTTGAACATGTGTGGATATAATTTTTTATTAGAAAATTCCTCATACAACATCCCATGTTAGTCCTCGATCCACTTTATCCTGAAAAACTAGTTCCTACAACTGGCGTAGATGATCCTCAAACATATACATTGCCATCTTGACCATCATCTCCATCAGTGTGGCGATGAACTCAAAGACATGATTAATCCTACTAAGCCACACCTTCACCTTCTTGGGTTCACAATCTCCCCATATTATGGGTGGATTATGGATCTTAAACTGGATAGAATGGTCCAAATGAATTGGATCATCCCTTAGGTTCCCCACTTCTATGGATTGAAATTATTGGACATTGCTTCGAACTATATCTTGGTTCACTTGTGGATCTGGTGAAACTGTGTTCTCTACATCTTCTTCCAGTTGGTTTCTTCGATGACTACCTGGTTCCATTTACTAATGAAACAAAAAAAATATAAGTATCACTCTCTATCAATTGATGGATTATTATATCAAATTATTTCACATAAACTATCATGAAAATGTTTTCTGAAAAAATCATTTTACACTCAACAATTTGTTGAAAAATTCATTTTTTCTTTAGAAAATCGAACCATTTTTTAAAAACCCCAAAATCATCTTTTAAAAAAATCATTTGAATACAAATTATACATTTTTTAAAAATTAAACCTTCTCACAAGATCATATATCATTACTCCAAATTAAATCATCATTTCTAGATTGAACACATTATTTTAATGCATTACATGCTTGCCTCATTGGCTAATCCCTTGACAATGAGATTTTGGTATCCTATAAGCATCACCAAAAACACTTCTTTACCCCGAATCCTATTATCATTATGTTCAACATAAATGGGTTAGACACATCCTTTTATTCTATACATTTCACGTCCCGAAAATCCAAATCCTCTCTAATATCAGAACCCATTGAATAGAAAATTATCAGTCAACTCCAAGACCAATAAAGTTTAACCAAATTTTTATGCAAGGACACAAAATAATGAAACAATTTGTAATGAATCACTCTCTCTCATTGGATTGAGAGTACACCGAGTCATTAAATGTCCATATAGGACATCTCTAATACACCAAAGTATTGAAAAAAATGTCAAAGGGGTTCAAATAAAAGGGGAGGATGATTTATGTTTTATGAATAAAATTATTAACCAAACAAGTCACTATATGATGCTTCATCAAAACTACCAAGTGCTATTGAAACACATTTTCCAATAAGTAATTTTTTGGAAAATAAATAAATAAATCTTTAAAACAATTTCTCAATATATCTATGGAATACCCAAGACATTCCACATATCCAAACTACCAACTATGCTTGCTACATGATGGATGTTCAATACTCACAAACAGTTTCACATTGATATACCAATTCATCACTAGGTAATTATACCCATGTTCCATTAACCCATTGGCACCAAGAACAATGTCATATTTCCACCAAGACTCATATATATAATTGGACAACACATACCACCTATTCTTAATGATCATGCCAAAAAACCCTTTCAAAATAATCTTCTTTTTTATTGAATATGTTTTTTCATTAAAACCATTACATTGGATACTCATTTCAATCAAATGACTTTTTATTTAAAAAATCATCCCAATAAAACCCTTAAGAAGTTATAGAAAATCCACCATTTTAAATCACCCTTTTAATTTCAAGAATCTAAATCAATTTCTCAACAATATATCATGATTTCATAAGTATACCAAAAATGATAAATCATCCCTAAAGAGATTTATTCCATGTATAAAATCAAGATTTAATAGTAAATATTATAATATATACTCAATTTAAAACTAATCCAATCAAATATACCCAGAGGAGATGAGAGTGAAGCCACTTACCTTAATGGTTTTGACCCAAACAGACTACAAACGAATAACGCTAACCCAATCGGGTTGAAACTCCGCAAAATAGCCATAGATCTCTTCTCATATCATCATCAAACAAAAAACATATCATATTATGAATCCCAAAACATATATCTACCCATAACAGGTTTAGATATGAAAATAGGATAGGATAATTTGATCTAAGGAATAGGAAAATAACGATGGATAACATCACTTACCGTGAGAAATGGGCTTGATAATGCCGAGGGAGGGCCCCAGATTGGTTTGCAATGATTTGGAGAGGTTACCCAACCATCAATGGAGAAAAATAACAATTAAGGACATTTATGAGAAAAACAAAAATGTTTGAAGAAATATTGCTTGCAATCCACTTTTTTAGGATTTCATTTAAACTATTTTCATTATTAGTTCGCATTTTTATTCAACCTGTGCACAAACCATGTGTTAGCTACTGTTAAGGCAAAATCTATCATTTCCTCCTCGCATAGTCTACTTAATCATGAACACAAATTAATGAATTTATATACCTCAAGACTTCTATTATTCTTGTTTTCTACTATGATTTCTACACAGTTTGGATAAAAAAGGCCCATCCCATGCACCTCTCCTTTTTCCCCAAATGAATTGAATGCTCACCAAACTCTACCTAATTTCCCCATATAATTTTTATCCATGAAAACACAATGAACGTTTTATGTACCAGAAATTGGTGGGGAATACGTTTTACCTATGGTTAATCACCCCAAAATAGTTGATTTATAGTTATCTTAGTCATCACCCTTATGTTGATCGAGTGGGCCAAAAACAAATCAAATGATTTGACACTTCTAATGGATACTATTTGTTTGATCACCTTTTCATTATAAACCATAATTAAGAATAGATTTACTATTTAATTTTATTCTTTAAAAATGAATCATAAGATATACAAACTTATTTAAACATAGTTAAACTATGATTGATATAGGTCGAACCCAAATAACTCTAACGAAACCTGATATTGTAAAAGTAAAATAGTTTTTAAGGTGAAATTCTTTTTAATATTGTGATAATTGTCACATATAATAAATTTTTATCCACTAATGTCAAACCTTTTTTGTTTTAGGGTCCTCTAGAATCGAAAGTAATTGGGTAAACCTTTTATTTTTACGATAAGGCAATGATTCCCTAAATAATAAACCCACTATAATGGCATATAACCTATAATATTTAGTAATTATTAGAAAAAACATTTGATGAAGCAACATTAAAAACTATCCATAAATGCATGCCATATTATAAATAAGATTTGAAATATAGAGGCTTTGGAAAATTAAACAAATAAAGATGGTGAAAGCAATGATATTCCACCAGCTATATATTAATAATGTGTGATGAAGCCTAAAAGAAACTACATTAATGAGATGGGATGGTTATTTACCTTAAGTTAAAAGAGTCTATCAACCTTTAACCTATCCGGGGAAAATAATAAAGATCAATTAAAAAGAGGAAATTGATATGAATCATATAAGGGATCCTATAAAAACAGTATGTATATTTCGTAAAAAACTCAAACATTTTCTAGGAAAATTACATAATCTAATTATTTTTTAGCATCATAAGAATACGTAACCTCCTTGGCCAATGGAGCCTGGATGAACCTATGAAATTACTATTGATGAAGAGGAGATGGGTAATTAGGATTAAAAACTCACAATATTTAATTATTAGATGTATTGAAGTTCTATAAACCATATTGTATGTATGGTTTTTTCATAGAACCTGAAGTCACCACTCACAAGGATTCATATTTTTGTGATGAAATTTAGTTGAATGATTATTAAATATAGGAAAAAATATTTGTAAAAATCAGAATATCCTAATCTAAAATAATTATTATGTATTTAAAATAGAATAAATTTATTCAATTTTCTATAAATTATTTTTCTAGAGTAATTACAATAAATTATAAATATTTTATGATCATATATAATGAAATTTAGAATTTTAATTGTCTAAGATGAAAATAGAATCATTTATATTGTCATTAATACCTAGTTATTTAAAACATTTCATAAAAATAGCAAGGGAAATAAAGTGTTTTCATATATTCCCTATAATATTGAGGGTCATATCATCAGTCATGTTATTATTTTATCGAACTATATAGATTTTGGAATGAAAATGAAAAATATATTTTTTGAATGCATTTTAATTCTGAAGGATAGGATTTAATGTTCTGAGTTTCTATCCTAAAAAATTTACTATCTTCAAGGGTTTTCACCACATGAATCTAGTAAAATAGAAAAATTATATACCAATATAATGTGTTCATATAATTAAATGTTATAAAGTCTTATTTAAAAATTATGAAATATATAAATGAATATATATATATATATATAATTCTCTCTATTTATCAGACTAAGTAAATGCAATAATAAAACATTAAAACATCTATTTACTTTTAATAATAATTTTATAGAGTTTACATTTGTTATTGTTTGATAAATTTATTATTATAACAAACTTTTTAATAATATTTCATTTTCCAGACAAATGAATCTCCATAAAAAACGATTCTCATTTATATTTTATGATTTTATTTTAATGAAAGATTCATCAATATTAGAATGTGAAGTTGAAAAAATTAACCTAATTTTTGTATTTAACATTATAATTTTATGCTATGATTTATTTTTAGAATATTTCTAAAATAATTATTTATATGAATATAGAAAAATACTATTTTTATATTTATCGTGGATTATGTATCCCCTCATAGATAAAAGAATAACTTAAAATAGTGGAATATTTCTTTATAACCCTATATATTTATTTTATATAACATTATATATCTTTAAGAAATAATTTTTAAATTATATTCATTTATTTAATAATTTTATTTATTATTAACATTTTCTTAATAAAAACTGAAATACATAATACATTTGTATTTCAAAATATTTTTAATCAATATAATATAAAAAACATGATTTAAAATTTAAAACTAGTGGGTATAAATTATCTAATAATGTACACTTCTTTATTAAGTATAAATATTATGTTATATATGGTTAATATTAGTCACCCTATTAAATAATTAATTTTCAAATAATGATACTTTTATACACATTTTTTATTTTTAATTTTAAATGAATAAATTTTTAATTAAGAAAATAATAAGATTCTTAAATATATATATAAACATATAAATGATTTGCCAATAATTTAATTGGAAAAAATGTTAAATATGATTTGGAAAACTTATTAAATGGCCTTATCTAAAAAATACATGATATTTTTTTTAAATGTTATCATTCTAAAATTTATAAACTGAAATTGGATAAATGTATCCCAAATTTAGATTTATCACATCAAATATTTATATTTAGTTTTTATATATTTTTTAAATAAAACAACTAACATGGTAAATGTTTAATTAAGTGTAAAAAAGTGTTTAAATGATTAATATAACGAAAAAATAATTATCCTAAATGAACATTTCCTTTAGGCCATATTGAGATAAAATAATTGGGATTTAAATTCATACATACATATCGTATCAATCATCCTTCACTTAACTTACCTAAAATTTATTCCGTTCAATTATTACATGTCACATAATATTAATGTTTCTTAAAAGTCCCCCTTACTCTCATGTACAGTGGAGAAAAGTTTTTACAATTTCAATACAAGACTCAATTTTTAAAATTTCATTGAATAAATCCCCAAATATCATCTCCTTGAAGTATGATACATGAAATAGTCACCTTCCTTAAAAAATTGTCAAATCCCCTCAAATACAGGGCCTCCATTAATATTATGTGCAATGTCTCAATGTGTGTTGCATATCATTCATAATAGTTCAATCACATTATTTCCATTCCAAATAAAAAATTAATATAATATATCATAAAAATCGTCGGTATTACTGGGTTGATATGTCATTATTATAGTGGGATAATAATTATTTATTCTCTGAATTCTACTATGAATAATAAGAATCAAATTTAGTAAATGTGTGTGGGTTACCACATCCACGAAGTGAAACTATCAGTTTTTTTACCACCACTCGGGGATGGTCTTAAATAAATAATTTTAATAATAATTTTTATTAATAAATTTTTATGTGATTCTTAATGGATAAAATACAATCAATATTTACCCCTCTCTTTCATTGATTAATGGAAACATTGATATTGTGTATTGTAGACTAACGCCTCAATGAGGAATACTTTTTTATTTTTATTGTATTATTTATTATTTATGAAAAATATTATAAAAAGGTTTTAACATAAAAAAAATAGAATAATATCATTATTACTCTTATTATAATGAATTAGTGTTTATGAATCACCTTATTAAACACACTCACCCATTGAGTTAAATCATGTTCATGACTGGGTTGTGTTGAAAACCTCTATGAATAATTATAGGAAATTTTACCACGTATTATTAATAAAACATAATTTATTTTATAATATGACATAAATAAGTAAATAGTTATTTATTAGGAAATAATACGTCAACATTTAACTAATTAATAATAAAACACACTTCATTGGAAGAAAGTCCATGATAAAATTTCATTGTAAATTTCATCTTCTATGATGAAGAAAAAAGTAGAAAAGAAATGATATTTAGGAATAAAAATAATTATAATTAATCAAGTGTGGTTCATTTATGATTATGGAATATTAAAAATTGGATGAATATTTTATAGAGACTCCACTCTAATGAAATTACTATAAATGACCAAAACCATAAACACCTGATATGGGAACTTATGAAAAAACTAACTAATATACATATAAAATCTTTATACATAATAATTATAATTATTCTTATGTTTGAATAAGAATATGAAATATTATATTAAGATAATTATTTCTATTTTACGGAAGGATAGAGTTCTTTGACAGGGTGAGAAAACAAGGTACGGGTTTCATTATCTCAATTTTTAATTCCTTGTGACAATAACTAATCTATACATCATGTTAACTCTTAAATGGTGTAAATAATAAGGTAATGTCATTTTACATCATGATACTCTTATATTAAATAATATTAAATGTAGTAACTAATTTTTTATCTTTTAATTTGGATTTGAATAATTCGTATACAACTAGTAAGGGGTTCTCATGGCTTAAATATCTATTTTGTCACCTTTGGTCCTTTTATTCTCTTTATTTCAACATAATTTTAATGGATTTATTATCCCTTTTTAATGATTATATATTTAAACATGGTTGTTTAAGACTATTCAAAAAAATTTCTTCATCCATTTAAAATAAAATATTTATCATCCACTACACATTTTCTGTGGAAATCATATATTTCTTCTTAAAGGATCTATTATTGATGATTATTTTTAAAAATTAAATTTTCATAGAGTATATTCACACACCTTTTTGAAAACATTAAGTATGTTTTAGGTTTTATTTAATAAGAATTAGTTTGAAATTCAAATGATCTTGTTGTATTTTTTCTCATCCTTTTTGAAACAATATTTCAATTCTAGGATAATTTAAAAGAACAATTTAAAATAATGTTTTTAAAATTAATTTTATTACCCTTTTAAAAAAGGTTTTCAAAGTCAATGTAAACATTATCAATTATAAATATCTATTAATTTGTTTTATTGAAAACGTGACTATTTTCAATTCATTTTTTCATCCACAAATTATATATGAGGAAGTGTGATTTTTATCATCCTCTGTATGTTATTTTTTTGAATCATTTTATGGAATGATATTACGATATATAATTATTTCATTATTTTATTCTAGGTGATATTTTTAATAAATTCCATAATGTTCCATGTGGTTTTTATGTTTTGATAGATATTTATTATAAGTGGTACAGATATGTATGGAAGATGTTGTGTGGGGTCTTATATCTCCCTCTAATGCAAGGTTTTAAGATTATTTCTCATGAAATAGTCAATCATGAACAAAAATATGTTTGTTCACAAAGTGGTGTGTGTGATGGGTTTTCTCACATAGCAGGCATGAACATAATGATTTTGTTAATATAAGCCTAAACGTTAGGGGGTTTTTAAAATAGGTTTTCTTATGCCTGTGTTTGTGCCACATATTTATGATTATAATAATGTTATGCCATTTTCCCAGGTAATGTATCAAATTATTTCAACACTATATGTTGAATTTAATTTCAATTAATTTCTAGTATTTCATGTTCATTTATAATTATTTATGTATTTCACACTTTTATATTGATTTCACATGTTTTAGTATTATTAATATGTGATTTGATCCATGTAATTTCTGTTATTCTTCCCTAAGGAACTTTTTATGATTTATTTTTATTTACCATGTTTTTATATTATAATACATGGATATATGATTTTTTATAAGGAAACATATTTATTTTATAATTATTCATCACTTTTATGAATTATTACTTCATTTTATTCCATTTATCATACTAATAATTAGGCATCAACCCTTTCTTATATTTACATTCATCATATATCGAAGATAAATATATCATATATGGTATCTAAAATTTTTAAGGGTGACTGGTTCTAAAAAAATATTCATAAGTTTTATACATATGATTTTTATATAGTTAATTACAACATGTTATACCATTCAATAATTGTGTTGTATGAATTTATTTTTCACAGGTTTTATATATATCATGAGATCCATATGTTATTTTTATTATGTTTAGTAAGGGTAAACATAATATTTGTTAATTAGACAGTGGAAATAGAGAGTTGATTATTTTATTTTATTTTCAATCCTGTAGAAATGTTCAATGATAAATTGGAATATTAAATACAAAAAGATAAAAAAAATTATCAATTGATCATATACATTCCATCATTTTAGATGATGTATATAATACAACATCTAAGAAAGATAAAAAAGAATCATTATCATTTAAGGATATTAAAATACATGAATCTTCTCTTAAAATGAAAATAAAAATTACAAAAAGGAAGATGATTTGGATAATTAATATTTACACGATGGTTTTGACAATATCAATATAACTTTTTTTGATTTTTTTCCAAATCCAAACATTTTTATTATAATGATAGACATGATATATTTTAATAAAAATAATATGTTAGTAGTCCTAGAAAGAATCTATCATTTTTATGATCGATTGGGGTAATATGAAGTTGAGATTAAGATAGTTGAAACTAATCAATTACCATCTGGAATAGGTTTTTCATTAAGAATGAAAAATTTGTAGTCAAACTATTTTATTCTCAAACATCCATCTTTTCATATAAAATGTTTGAATTGAGGTCACTTGTGAAACAATTGTTCCATGAATAGTGATCAGTCATTCAGAACCCATATATATTATACTTATATCGGGACAAAAATTTAAAAAATCATCGAATTTGAAATATCTAGTTAGATAAATTATTGATTTCTAACATTAACTAAGTGATGAATGATTGGGGACCAAATTTTCCTAATTTATTATTTGAGGTAGTATGGATGCGTACAAGTAGTACATTGATATGGTATATGGCCAATTTCCGTTCTCAAACTCGAATTAAATACAATCCCAACTCTAAATAGTTATAAAAATGAAGGGAGTATATTTTATATTTTAAGATTGTGAACTAGATAAAACATTTTTATTAGTTATGTGTGTTCTGTTGATATGCCTTAAATTTGTAGAGAAAATTATGTTCTTTGACATTATCACATCAATATTCTAATATTTAAATTATATAGTGGGGGTTACTCAATGAAAATTTGAAATTTATAATTTATCATTACATGTTATATTGAATTTATCATGTTATCTTCCCATATATATGACAATTTAGACACTATATACCCAGAGAGACATAATTTATAAAACATGCCTCTCCTTAGTGTAATAGAGAATATGACCTAAGTTTATAATAGGTTATTAATATATTTAAATATTTATTAAATAGTTATTATATGATTGAGAGGTCTAGAGAGTGATTAACAAAAACATACAATTAATTCTTATGATGTTTGTGAACTATCATAATACAAAAAATATGCCTTGCATTAAATAAATTGGTGATGTTTCAACTTCTATTCCTTTATATTTTTTACACACATATCTTTTTTCTCCTCTAAAAATCAAACATATAAGATTCCAACATTATGTTCATGTCATTTTTTATTATTAAAACATATAAAAATGGTTTTGCATGGAATATTATGAATTGAATGTACTCTGATAATTTATTTTTTTTAATTTGATGAAATTTACAAAAACATACAGATTTTCACTCTCTGAAGCCATATCGATAAAGAATTTAGAAAGTATCATTTTGAAAATAAATTACATAAATATATTTTTAAAAATTTAATGGCACTTTTAACATTATAAATAATTAGAGAAGTTGAATGAATAAATTGAATCCCTCAAAATAATGCCCATTATTTGGTTTATGAATCATATATTTCTAAGAATTTTTGGAATTAATACATTACAACATCTTTCAAGATTGAAAAATGTTTCTCACTTCATATGTGTATTAAAAAAATATTTTTATAAAATTATGGAGTAGTTGGAATCATAAACATTCTTACATCAATGTTTTTTGATAAAATAGTTTTGTTATTAATACATTTTTTAATTACAATAATTGTATATAAAATCATGTCAACATATATTTTTTGGTGTTATACCAGAAGTAAGGTGTATCATGTTTTCTATAAATGAAAATGTATAATTAATGAATAGGTACAAATCATATATGATTATATCAATCCATTACAATGATAAAAAATCCTTATTAATGAATTATCATAGATTACATTTTAAATAAAACATATGTTATTTATTGAATTTACAACAAACCCCTTTTAAAATCAAATATAGTGAACCTAGAAAATTTAATTATACGAAATTGGATGTCATCTTATGGTAAGATAATCACTTAATAGATTATGGAAAACATTATTTGTTACCTTAAAATGAATATATAATATTGAATAGTCTTATTGATAGTATAATCGATTATGTATGTCAGCATGTTAGAACTCAAAGGTCCCTTCTAAATATGTGTGACGATCTGAAATTTATATAGTAATTTGAACCTAAAATATTATAAAATTGTTTGGGTGGTGATATATGTATTGTTTCTATGCATTAATAGACTAATAAATTCAAATATGAGATGATCTGTTCCTCGGTTGACTACCAATTTGATCATCCATGTTTAAAATAAATTTATGACTTCTGAAATATGTGGAATGAGAATGTAACTATTTGATAGAATAAGAAGAGTATTTTTTTCAAAGGTGTATAATTAGAAAGAGGTAATGCACTAGGGTGAGTCCATTTGTCTATTTTTTATTGATTCCATTTTTATTCTAAAAAATTAATCATCTCATCCTAACATTAATATATATATAATATGTATGTTGTTTACCTTGTAAAATAGATATTATCAGTAAGGGGTTTCTCATAAACTACATCGTTATATTGAAGATAAATAAATGGAACATGTATTTAATCATATAAAATAAAACAATAAAAAAATGAATCCCCAATATCCTCATATGATATATTATAAATATTTTAACTTATAAATAATTTTTTATGTAATAAATTATCCTATAATGTTTATCAAAAAATTATTTAATGTTACTCTTTGTGTGTAAAATTATGTCTTTGATATTATTTTTGTAAAAATAAAAAATAGCTTGCATCATGTTATGTATATCATATAAAAACTAAATATGAGAATAGTATGATGTGTGAAATTAAAATGCTTGGTATCCAAATAACATAGTGATTCAAAAGAACTATTGTAACTAAACATACCTATATAAGTTATTTTATATCTAAATTTGGTTATGAAAATGGATATAGAGTCTATAATCTTGTTGGTATGTCCTATAAACATTACCATATGGAATCAGAGGAACATTATAATCAAAACTTTATTTTTGGTCTGATAAAAAATCTATTCTACCTGATGTGTGGTTGATAAGAAATTATATTCTCCAAACTCCAATTTTATAGGTTCGATGTAAACCAATATTTTTCCATCCTAATGTATTAAAATAGATCTTATATTAACATAAATATACTACAATAAATTAACATTATTATTCCATTTGGTTATATTATACTCTTAATATTTATTCCTATGATGAAATCTATAAATATATAATTAAAAAGAAGAGAACGTTTAAAAAATTTCATTTTCGTCAAAAATAAATAAATTCATGTTCAATTTAGAATAAATATTGAGTTTAAAATTCCACTATTTGATATTATTAAGTTGAAAATTTATATTCATTCACAAAAAATATTTAGATTCAAAACACAATAAAAAAATTAGATTAGTTTTTAAAAAAAAATTGGTTTCATTATGAAATTGAAATTATTTTTTAAATTCATAGAGAGAACATATATTCGGTCTAGTCATGGAAATGGGTTATTACTTTCATGATTATTTGAAATTCTAAAATTTGGATTATCATTTTTACTAAACCCATAAATTGTTATACATATATATAAATATTTTAAATAGATTATTGATATGATTAATGAAAATTCATCATAAGTTACTCTACCTATTTCCATATCTAATATCCTTGAAAAACTCAATAATAAATTGGGAGTGAATTTTTTTAATTGATCTATGATATAATTTTACATGAAACACTACATTATAAGGAAAATTATTTAATTTAATTAATCATATGTACATAGAAAATTATTATATACAATTCCAAAATGATGTTATCAATTAAATATTGAATTTATTGAAAAGTATGATATAAGTTGTACCATTTAAATCATCTAATATTCATAAGTTATGACCTCCTAATTTTTTTAAATTATATTTCTACTTATGTTTTCCCTTTCAAATAAATATCTTATGTATGGAAATTTTTCTTAAATATAATATTTATTTGAACACATTATTTCTTTAGTGATTGAATTCATGTATTATAATCAATACTAAAAAATCGTATTAGTTCCATTATAACTGTTTTAAATTTCACTCTTTCGTTTTTAATGTTTCTCTTATAATTTTGGAATTTAATATTATATTTTTCATAATACTAGGCTTTCATTTTTCAATGTTACACCTATTTCTGAATATGATAAAATTCTATTGTCTCATATATAAAATTTCTAACATTGTGGAAATTATAGAAATAAAATTAACAATAGAAAATGGGAGAGTTGTTTTTTTATTTATATAGAGGATCATATTATATAGTTAAATAAGAGAAAATTTAATTGATTTACAATTTTCACATAATAAAACTACATTGGAAGAATTTCATTTGAGGGATACTAAATATATCTAATGGTATAATTGATCCTTTTATTCTTGAATTTTATTCATTATAACCAAAAAAAATTTAGTTTTTTGAATTGTCAAGATAGTTATTGTTTTTTATCATTGGTTATGTTGATTATGTAAGGGGGAGAAATGTATGTCAAAATAGAAAATAGAATATTTGAAGAGAATTATTTTGTATTCATGTTATTATTTTCCATATTTAATTTTTTTTCATAAAATTATTGGAATATACACTAGTATTTTATTTTTATATACATATCTCTCACATAGAATTAACCTGTTATGAATATTTCTTATGAAATAATTTTATTAAACCACAAATGTGTAGAAGTTAGTGAAATTTTATATATATTTTTCTTATTTAGTTAATTGGGAGTATTATTAAATATATGAGAGTAACTATTATATTGGATATTTATTTTTACTATACATACATCTTTATTATAGGTGATATTTTATTTTCCTAGTTATTATATCATGGAGAGACATAACTGATGTTGTAATAAGTATTATTTATTAATTTTTATAAAAAATATATTTGACATTACATTATTTTAATTTAAAAAGGGCTATATTATTGAGTTAAATGAATCTTCTCATCCTTGTTTAGAAAATCCCAAAATAGATAAAATAAATTAGCTAACATACTTATTTGATTTAAGTTTTGATTCTAAAAAATTGACTTAGGTATGTATCTTCTGATGATATGAACTGATCCATCTTTGTACTAGAACATGTGGTGGAATTTTGATGTTATGAAGAATTAAAAAATAAGAAAATAAGATACACTTATGAATAAAGAGTATACCTTCTAATATTAATTCAACTTTAATTTATGATCTTAATATGTTATTGTTGAAATTAATTGTGTCGTATTCTATAAATTCAACTAAGGAATCATGTTTATAAAGATAATTGAATCCCTTTTTATCTAGTAGAAAAGTTATCCATCTCATTTCCATTAGATATTGAATTATTATTTTGATGCGATTGGGTTTCACATAGAGACAAAAAATATTTAATATACATACTATATTTTTATGTTATTTGTTATTAATTCATCTTCCAAACATGGGGATCAATGAGATTCCTATGATAAATCTTCATCTTATAATCCATATAATCAATGGGACTCTATTGAATACAACATGTTTCTTATGAACATTTTTTCTTCATAGTCCATGATACATAATTTATTTTTGTTATATTGAAGATAAGTAAAAGAGATAATGATTTATTGGGGAAATTTATATAGTGATTAAGTTATTCGTTAATAACTTTTTCTTTTAACTATTTTTTATGCTGAAATCTATTTTTGTACCTTACAAATGCCTTTGATCACATAACACCATGATATTTTAGTACATATTACA
The DNA here is from genome assembly GCA_963277665.1 of Viscum album. Taxonomy (NCBI): domain Eukaryota; kingdom Viridiplantae; phylum Streptophyta; class Magnoliopsida; order Santalales; family Viscaceae; genus Viscum; species Viscum album. Next base: position 1,574,014,998 of record OY728126.1, read on the forward strand.
TTAACTATATATATTTTTTAATACCTTATCTTATAAAAAATGAAATCTAAATTGATTACTACATTATTAAAATAAACATTAAACATCAATCAATTATTAATATAAAATTAGAAAAAAATACCTTCACACTCATTGGCAGATAATATGAAATTAGTCCACGCATAATTTTTTTTAAAACATACATTATTCTATGGAAAAAATTTCATTAATTTTTTAATCATCAAATAAACCAAAAATACAATTATTTTAGAATTTAAATTTGATGAAGTGAACTAGATTTTTTAACTCAATATGGAAATATTACCAAAGGAAAAATATTGGATAATTCTCTGAAAATATTGTTGTTTTCTGAATAGAAATTAAATGATTTAATAAATACTATTTTTTATGATATTATCATTATATAAATATTTTAATGTTTATGATAAAAATTTATAGATGAAATATATATTGAAAATTTATTATAATTAATTTAAAAATGTAATTTTCATATTTGAAGTCTATGTATCACCTTTTTGACATCTAAGTATTAATTTTATTCAAAACCCTATATTTATTCCATATATTTTAATAAAATATTTACAAGGTTCCATGTTGTTATTATTTGGTCGTATTGTGAAATAATTATCCATTCATTAAAAATAATCCAATTTTTTACATGATAATGAAAATAATAATTGGTTTGGATGTAAATCATTTTTTTTCTTAAAAAATGAATTTCTCAATTAACATTTTTAATGTGATTTTTTCAATCATATATTAAAATTTATTTTTTCCACTTTTTGAAATTGAATTATATATAAATTAGTTTATATTTTAAATAGTATTTTCTTAAATTATAAAAGAATTTATTTTTATTTTTAGTAAAAATGAATAGTTATCATCTACAAAAATTTCATTGTAGTAAGGGTTCAAAGGGATAAATTTGGGGTTAAACAATGATATAATACATTAAATATAAAACTTTTATAAATAATATTTTATGACTACATTTTTACATTACCATATCCTAGCATAAATAAGAGACTAAATTGGAACTACTTTTCATATGAAATTAAATTAATATATTTTAAATCTATTAATATTTAATTGTGGGCCACTAATATCACATATAAAAGTGCACCGTTTATTCTCATATCTCTAAAAAAATAAAAAATCTATATTGACCACATTTCTAAAAAATAACATCCCAAAATTACTCCCCAAATCATCGAGGTCATTCTATTAAGAAAAGTTCAATCCTGGTAGGTGTATGGTTTATTATACTACCTCAATAAAATTGTAAGAACCCAGTTCTTCCTTTGAGGTATGGATATCTTATTTTCTGGATTTACATAATAAAAAGAAGGAAAAAACATTTTGAGTTTTTTTATGTAATTTCACACAATGTGGCTAGAGGTTACACACCAGGTCATCCCAGTACATGTCATGTATAGAGATTGACATGACCTTTTTATGACTTTTAATGCAAGTCGGTAGAAGAAGTGAAAAACATTTTACACGATGTGTATTCTCAAATATATCATTTTTACTTTTATTTTTTTTCAATAAAACAAGAAATATCCTTATTTTTAGACTGGTAAAAGGGGTCTCCTTTTTATTGCAAACATCAATGACAGAGGGTGGATTTCTTCCCGATTTGTCATCTAAAATCAAATTTTAACACCATTGAATGTGCTGGAATCCCCTTGATGAGTTATCTAATACTACTGAGATATTCCTCTGGATCTCTTCTCTTGATCAAGTTATTGAGACTTTGGTTTTTATGCCCATTTTTTAGATCTACTCCATTCTATGTCGAATTAAAGGCTGACGATGGATGAGGTGATTCATGCGTGTATGAGGTAGGCGGTCTCATGGCATTCACTAATTATCAAGATATTTATATAATATATATTTTTTTGTGCCCATTTTTTGGTGTCTCTTTGATTTAGAATTGAGCGTTTTTTCATAATAATGTTTAGGAAATTGAAAATTTGTTCTTATTTATTTATAGGGGTTTTTACCATGATTTAGGGCCACAACATGGATGTGTTTCACTTAGATGGATGTATATAGCCATTTGGCCTTGGTTGCCTATGATGCATGCCTTTCATTCCCATTCCTAGGTTGTCAAAAATAAATTTTTAATTATTCTGAATTAAAAATATGTTAATTTGCAATTGAATTTGATTTTGTTATCATGATGTTTGGTTTTCCACTTATCCTTTATTTGTATTTTCCATATTAAGAATATTGGTTGAATTTCATATTATAATGGCCTACCCATGTGTGTTTATTATTGACAATTAGATGTAATAGATTAATATACATGTGTTTCATCATATATAAATTGTTCCCAATTGAGTTATTTTATTCTAAAGCCATGTAAGAGTTAATTTACATAATAGGATTGTTATATGATATATACCGACATGAGATGATTAATTTTAAACCTAGTAATAGTTAAATTTAAATGTTTTGATTGTTATATGAAATGTTCCCACATGAGTTATTTATGATAAAGATGTGTAATAATTTTTTCAAATGATTGGATTTTTATATGATATTTCCCACATGAGATTATTAATGTTGAACCATATAATAGTATAATATATATGTGTTTCTTGCAGCGAGAATTGGTCCAATGTGAGAAATTAAAATGCAAAACCATATGTGGTTTGTCCATGTTTCATATTATATTAGATTATTCTGATTTTGACTTTTTCATACATAATGAAATGTTAATCGAACATATAATGGTTAAAATAGGAATATAAATTTGTGAACAATGTATTTATTTTATAATTCTACGGACATGGTTGTGTGACTATGGTACCTTATTCCTCTGGTGTCCCAAGGATCCATTTATGGATTCCATGGATGGACCAAAGGGGAAGTTATGCGTTTACACAGTCAATGAGCCATGTAAGTAGTTTTTTGGATAATGAAGGCTTTATTTTGTGGACGAATGAGTCATGGAATGAAGGATACCATGGATGAGTTCTATTTGTAGTATTTATATGTCTTGGGAGATACTTGGGTCTAATATATAGGATCCATGGAAGAACAAGTTGAAAAATACTCTTACCACACCTAATGTGGTATCGGGTTCCGAAGAGGATTGTATATATGAGATCATAAGATGTAGGTTGTTTTTAACCAGATTTAATACTTGGATTCCAAAATAGTAATGTTGAGTACATACTCATATTATAAATTTAATATTGAAATGAAATGTCCAATGATGCATCTGTGAAGGAAAATCACATGATTAGATTCAGTCTTCTCTTATACTTTTTTAGATGGTATCCTGAGACGTCAGTTGCGATAACATTTTATGGGATTCCTTGAGCCTAGGACAAATCTTTTGAAGTAAATTATTAAATGTAATTGAATTATTAAGGAACATTTAATTAATGTAATTAAAACAAATGATTGTGGGATGGTCCATGTTTAAGTACTTCATTTCTTATTGTTGTCATTATTATACACAGCCTCATATATATATATATATATTCACTGATAGATTAGAATAGACCTTTGGTGGTTTCCTACTAGGATATCGTCTCACACACTTTTTGGAAAAAAAATTTGGTCCAAAAAGATTTTATTTTTGTGGGAGTCTATAATGTCAAGAACCCTTCAACATGTACATGATATGCTACTTAGGAGTTGGAGAGCATGGGACCAAGCCAAGGCTTATGATATTTCTAATTATCTTTTTTACTTAAATTACTATTGGTTCTTATAACATGTATTTATGTAGTTTGAAATGGTTTTCCATTTTTATACATCATCTGACTTGAATCATCATTTATTTTATGCTATGGAAGTTGGTTATTATATTATGAGTCTACCAATATTTACTTTTATTTCATGGTATTACAGCATCCTCTATTGTATTTTTATTATTTCCACTTTATAATACACTACCAAGGAGGTCATAGTTTCCCCACTATCACATCTTGTGCATTTCTGCTAGTTAGTAGCCTCTAGAATTTGAGGAAATGTTCTTGAGGCCATGTGGCCAAACTGGTGTGGGGAACCGTTGAGTGGCATCTGAAGCAGGGACATTAAAAATGTGGTATCAATGAAATTATTTTATAGTTTTCTATATTATCTAGCGACAATGGGAAGAGATCGAAATGAAATGGAATTTGGTGATATGTTTTTCCTAGGAGTAGCTACCCAACGTATAGGGAAAATCTAGATTGCCTCGAATTTAATTGTGTATTTTGGATTTTACAATTGATTCAATTTCACTATTGGGGGACACACTTCTATTGTGTTGTTATTATTGACATCAAAGTGGTTCTATTTTATTGAAACCTAATGAGATGAGGGTATTACATCTAATGAATCATATATGAACTTGTAAGAAATCACATTCCATGAATTACTTCCATGAAAATTTGAGATCATTACTAATTTCATGTTGTTGTGGGAGATGGTGTGCTAGATATGAATGTTGTTTTGATAGTAACATTAATTGATATACCAACTATTGTGATGGTTGTATTGGTATGTCTTATTCTTGGAGGTGGATACATTCTAATATTTTTTCCTTGAGGTGTGTGGGCCCTCCTAGATCTGAAAGTGGCGGATAATTTTTCAGACTTATATTGAATTGTGCTACAATATTCTATTCTTTCTTTACATGATTTGATTCCTAAGGAGTATAGGCCACCACTGATAATAATTCATTATACCATTAGGATTCACTTCGAGAAGATAATTTTGTAAATTTAAAATGTGTGTCAATTCTTGATATGAATGTAAACATAGTTCGATTTGAGGGGGTTTCAAGAAATCTGTCGCTTTTCGCTTCTACAAACCCATATTACGAAATGTGTGGTAAAGGGGACACACAAAGTGAAATTTTAATTTGGGGGTGATATTTAAGCAGCTATGCACTAGGTATCGGGTATACACACTCAATAACAGAACGTGGTTATGTTTCTGAGTACCCAGGCTTGCCTACCCATGTATGGGTACATAGCTGTATAGAGTACATTGCCAAACCCAGTTTCTGTAGCACTATAGGTAAAAGAACATGGCATGACTAGGTAAATGTTCAATCCCATTGAGGGTCATAGTCATGTATCATATGTTGGGTACATTCCATGTACGTGTCTTATACAACATGTATAAGGGGTGTATATTTTCCCAGGCCAGTGGAAGTACACTCCCATGTGGAAGTTTGAGGGTACACATCATGTATGGTTCCTAAAAGATGTTTTATCATTTATGGGTACACATTTAGGTTGATTTCCTATTTTATTCATCTTTTTTAGTTCTAGACTTATCAATTGTCCCTTTTAAGTTGTTTTATACTTAGATAATAATATGAAACCATGGAGCCTTCTAATGAAAACTAATGGGTGTTTTGGGGATTCTATCTAAATGTAGAGTTTTTCCCGATGGTTATCATTTTTAGTTGTCTCCTAAGATTATGACTAGTGTGTGTATGAACAGTTGTTTGTTTGGACCATCCTAGTTGATACTTTTACCTCAAATGAGCTATGATCTATCTCTAGTGACCTATGTTTTGAGGGTGTTACCCTTGTGAGACATGCCCTTCTGGTCTGCATGACCATGAGACAAGTAGTTCAAAATGATCACATATAGGTTTCTTTTTCATATGCCCCTTGAAGAATGGTTTATAAAAATTGTTTAACATTTGATCTGAAATCTACTGGTTGGTTTTCAAAATGCTCAACTGGAACCATGTAGGTCGGTTGTGGAATGTTTATATGAAATGATTTTTTATATGTGTTCATCATTCAAGTGGTTAACCAATTTCTATTGGTTTTCCATTTAAGTACCCAGTTTGGTTTATTGAGACCCACATAGGTTTCCTTTTTGGTATAAAATGAACTTATATGCTAAATTTTCATTTATTACAGAATGTAAAAGTTGATAATTTTTTTATAATAATGATTCTGATACTTGCTGATTTTACTTTCTGTTTTATCTAAAGTGGTTTCCATGTTCCTTGTATTGAATAACGATGCATGAGGTTTTGCTTTGAATTAGTTATAATGATTAGGGTTGAAATAAATCAATAAAAATTTATTTTTATCATAGTAAATCTGTTATTCTGTGTCCTGGTTCTTGGGGTTGATTCTTAAGCATCATAATGGGATAGCATGTAGTAGGTGTCACCCTACGAACATGTTGTCTTGTTTTTTGCAGTGAGAATTTTGATGTTGTAACCGCTTAGGTGCAATTTACCCCGGTAGGACATTTCGTTTTAAAATAGGACATCATTGTTCATATTGGTGACCGTTGTATATTTATCCTTGATGTGGGAATGAGAATTGAGTAATGCTTAGTTTAGCAGGTTAGACATTCCTCAACCATGGTCACCTTTTTAAGAGGTTATGTGAACCTATAATTACATAAGTGGTGGGTGACTTGGTACATCTTCAACTGTGAAAATGGTTGTGTAGATGATGTTCTTTTTATCTAGTTCTTGTGTGAGCCATCAGGTACTAAGATGTATAGAGTGGACATCCTATGAATAATAACCTAAATGTACTATTATTTGATGTAAAATTAGTGTAGTTTATGTTGACATATGTGGTACCCTTCGAGTGTTTAATGTTAAAATGAGGTTTTGAGTTAAGTAAATTTGTTGAGTTTTGAGATTTCCTATCTGTTATTGATTTATCTCCCAAGTAGAGTGACCTTAGTATTATGGAACCATGTTCGTCTTACAGCTCGAGAGGAGTTTTTGGGACACGTGTGTTTTTATATATCTGTCTTTTTGATTTCATGTTCCATGCTAAGATTTAGGATGTGGTTATCATGCTCTGTGGAATAAAACTTGTGTGGTTTAGATGGTTATGAACTAGAACATTTGAGAGTGGTTTTTATTTCATCTCGACATCAAGGAAACTCTTAGGTGGGGAGTGTTAGGTCACTTCTATTTAAAAGTTTATTTCTAGGAGGAAGTATCACAATAAAGGACCATTCATAAATGGTATAATATAAATGAATTGTTTGATTTCTTATCAATGTTATTTTCCTTAAGAGACTATCATGTCCCCTATCTTGACCTAGTCTTGAATGCACTAAGAGACCATCAGTTATATGCCAAACAATTGTTTGAAAGCTATTTGGATAGTTCATGATAACATTATGTGTTGTGTGGTAGATGCATAGTTTCATTTGGGATTTGGTTAAACCTGAGTTATACATGGGGTAATATATAGGAATTCCTTGGAAAGACTCATGGATTCCTGAAGCATTCTTTGATGTGACCACTAGGTGGATGCCACTTCAGGTTCAGTAGTTGTTATTATGTGTTCTTTTTGGCCTTATACCAACATCTCACTTGTAACTGAGTGTATAGAACACCTTGGTGTGTTCTTTGGACTCCGGGTTGAGGTATCTGAGGTTATGTCGGACTTATAGTTTGGATCATATGTTATTCTTTAATATGAGTAATTATTCCAATTGGATGGTTCTAGATTACAATTATGATCATGGTATGGTGTTCCCATTTTAAATGGATATGAGATGATTTGAAAAAAGGATCATCACTGAGAGACAAGTGTATGCATTGGTGAGTATGATAATTATGGAGTTGTTGTCTCTTGGGAGAATGCACGGTGTTTATATTTCACCACATTGGCCTCCTAAACCATGTGTGTTGGAGAAAATTCATCCAGTGATAGTTTGACACATTATCCTTCCGGTTTCTCATGTATGGTTTGAGTGAACCAGTTTTAACACTCCACCATTTTAAAGAGGGTGTTATGTGAACGTCTCCAATCTCTTTTGAAGAAGGATTATGTGATAGATTTTTATGAGGTTGATCGGGTTTAATTGGTTGTTTCAAGGTGGATACTGATGTGACCTTAGTTGTGTTAAGGTTTTCCTAGTTGAAGTAAATCATTATAATAGCATGACTATAACCTTGAAGGATAGAGTATATGGGAGGTTTTTTATGGTGTAAGTTTCATGGTAAAAAGGTCGTATGGGTTTTTATAGGCTCACTAATGATGGACACTTCCTGCTGATCGAACAAACCTTTTGTGTTGATGATATTGTGAGGTCATACTACTGTGATATTGTACAACTTCATGAGGTCCTGCAGTGTATCATTTCAAGTAGGGATGCCCGGATTTTTCTTCCACTGGTAAGGGATTATAAGGGCTCTAGGTACATAGGCTCTTCTGATAATATCATTCCACCCCCAGATAGTTGTCTAGTCTGAATGAAAGTTTTTGCTGTGGGAGGACATGTCGCGGGAATGCATCCTGGATTTAAGGGGCTCTTGGGGGAGAAAAATACCTATGATTGAGTTCTCCTATAAAACTAGCTTTCAGTATACTATTGAAATTTCTCCATTTGAGGATTCATACTATAGATGATGCTGATAACCTTTGTATTTGTTGGAGGCAGGAGAGGTATATATGTTGGGACCTCAACCTCTCCAAGAGACCACTGAGAAATTGAAGTTGATATTGAAGCATTTGGATATTGTGCAGTCTCATCCGAAATTGTAGGTCGATCTCCATAGATGTCCTTTGGAATTCATTGTTAGATATAATATTTTCTTATGTGTTTCACAATGGTTGGGTCACTAGAGGGTCGTGAGATTGGGTAATATTTCGTCATGATATCCTGAGTCGTTCAAGATTTTGGAAAGAGTCGGGCCAGTTGTCAATCAATTGTAGTTGCCTCAAGGGTATCAGGATATAAACAAAATCTTCTATATTCCTCAGTTTTGACATTACATTTTATACCCTCCTCATTCTTTTCTACTTAAGGATGTTGAGTTACATGTAGATGAACCCTTTTAGGAGATTCATGTACGAATAGTGAATAGTAGTAATAAGGGTCTCTATGGAATATTTTTTCCTTTTTTAAAGGTGAAAATGTAGCATGGTCGAGTGAAGGACCAGACCTAGGATAGGGAAGAAAATGTATGATCATAGTGGTAGTAGTTGTTCTTAGATGTTTATCGACCACCCTTAAGAGGAAAATTTAGGGAAAAAGTCATTATGGGTGATGTTTGTAAAAAACTGGCTCTTCCTTTGAGGAACAGATCCTAACATTTTGTTTTGTAATTAAGAATATGGTGAAAAACACGATGAGTGCATGCTTCAAAACTATCACACAATGTGATAGGGTGTTACATGTTGTCTAATCCTAGTACACGCTGTGTATAGTGGTTGACATGATCTTATTATGAAATTTAAGGAATGTTTGAAAAATAAGTTCAAAACATCCATATACATGACATGTATTCTCAATGTAAAAATTGTGTACTTTTATTTTTTTGGGTAAAATGGTTAGTAGTCTCATGTTTTACCGGACTGATAGAAGGGCAGACCCAAGTGTCGTGAACAATTGCACCAAAGGGATAATTTTATTACAATTTGTCATCCGAATTCAAATTCAAACACCGTCAGATGATCTAGAATCCCATTAGGGTGTTCTCAATTACCCATGAGGCATTCATTATGATTTATTCTTATTAAAAAGTTATTGCGACTTGGGAATTTATTCTTTTTTTCATATCTACTATGTTCTAGGTTGAATTTGAGGTTGACGCTGGATGAGGAGAGTTATATGAGTATGAGATAGGTGGTCTCATCCCTTTTAATAATTATCAATGTATTTGTATATGCGAGAGTGTCGTACACCCCTTTTCTGATTTCACCTTCATTTAGAATTGATCCTTATTGTGGCCAATTGAAGTTATGGTAATTAAATATGTGATCTAATTGATGAAAAGTGTTTTTAACTTGATTTTGGGCCACCCTATGGGTGGGTTTCCCATGGATGGAAATTTAAGGCCGTTTGGCTTAGTAGGCCTAAAAGGCATGCCTTTATTTCCCATTCATCGGTCATTAAAAATGAATTTTTATTAGTATTGATTTAAAATGTTGTTAAATTGTTATTTTATTGATTATGGGTATTGGGATGGTCTGTTTTCCACTAATCCTATGTTTTATTATTCCTTGTTAAGTATATTGGTTGAATTTATTACTATAATGGCATTTCGTTTTTTGTTTAGTAATTATAATGACATGAAATAAGTTAACTTACATGTGTTTAATATTATATCAAATTTTCTCAAATGATTTATTTAATTTTAAAGCTGTGTTATAGTTAATTTACATTATAGGCTTTTTATATGATATGTTCCCATGTGAGATGATTAATGTTAAACCATATAATTATTTAATTTACATGTGTTTCTTCTTATATCAAATCTTTGAAAATCAGTTATTTAATTCTAATGATGTGTAATGGTAAATTTACATAATTTTTTTGTTTTATGATATGGCCCCATGTGATATGATTAATGTATAACAATGTTACCGTTTAATTTACATGTGTTTCTTGTTATGATAATTTTTCCCATGTGAGTAATTGAAAGCCATGCCTTATGAGGTGGGTCCTCACTTGTGATCAAATTGGATGATTTTGGTTTTGACCTTTTCATTCCTAATGAAATATTAATTGAACATTTTTTTGATTAAATGGGTAAATAGAAATGGTTGAACAATGGATTCAGATTAGAATATCATGGACGGGTTTAAGTGACTATTGTAACATACACCTCAGGTTACACGTGGATCTATTAATGTATTCCATGGATGAACCAATAGGGGTAACATATGGTAAATCAATGAGTGAGCCATAAATGTAGTGGTCGGGCTCAATGGGGCTTTAGTTAATGGCAGAATGAGTCCTGGAATAAGGGATGTCATGGATGGTTATATATATTATAACTATTTATATGTCTTTTTGAGATACTTCATCGTATTTATATGATTCAAGGAAGGATTAGTTGACATAAAATCACACCACACCGAGAGTGAGACTAGGTTCCTAGGAGGATTGTACAGACAGGATCGTAGGACGTAGGTGGTTTTGCACTTTGAGTAATACTTGGATTCCAACATTTAAAGATCAATGAAATATTCATATTATAAAAAGAATATTGAGATGATATGGATTATGATATGTATTCTAAGAGAAATCAAAAACTTGGATTTGGTCTTCTCTTATACTAGTTCAGATGGTCTGTTGAGAAATCAATTGTGCTCACATTTATTTGGGGATCATCGAGCCAAGGTCAGATCATGGGGCTTATATAATACAATGTAATTGAAATTTTAATAAACAATAGATAAATTTAAATTGAAAACACTTCTCATAGTACTGTTTAATTTTGAGTACTTCGTAGCTTACTTATTTCATTATTATGCCTCTTATATATATTCACAGATATATTGACACATACCATGGGTGCTTGCCTACTAGGATTTAGTATTATACCCTATTTGGGCGATGTTATTGGGCCCATGCATATTATATTGTTACATGTATCAATAAGGAAATGATCCCATATATATGTACTTGATATTGTGTTATGGTGCAGGATAGCATGAGAAAAAGCGGAGGAAAGTGATGACATTGAGTTTCTTTTTTTCTTTCTTCTAGTATTAGTTCTTATATCAGGTATTACTCTAATGTAACTTATTTAGTAAGTTTTCCTAAAAAGTCTAATGAGAGCATAATCCTTTGTATGCTATGACATCTTGTAATTATATTATCAATCTTCCACTATTTACTTATATCGCATGGTATTATTGCTTGCTATATTGTATTTCTAATTTTTTCACTATGTTACACTCTTCTACTGAGAGAATATTTTCCCCACTATCACACCTAGGTTGTCACATCTTGTTATCAACCTCTCGAATTTAGGGAAATTCATATGAGGTCATATGGACAACCAGGTATGGGGAACCATTGAGTGGTATCTGAATGTGAGAAGTTATAATTTTTATTGAAATAATACCAACATAATGATACAATTATCTTCTCTATAACAAAATGTTATTATTTTTATATAAACATTATTCTAAACCTCAATTCCATCTTATTGAAAATGGAAAATTTTATTTGGGAATACATTTTAAATACTAAATCAACAAATGATGTGTGTTTTTAGTAAAAAAAAATAGATAGTTATAATGAGGAATTTAATGATTATATATTAATAATAATCTATAATTATGATTCTATAATGAAAAAATATTATCTACCTTTATACCTTTCCATCCATTGGAAAATAAAAATAATGCTTGTGTATACATGTAGGATACCGCCTCCATGAAGTGATGTAATTTATTCGGAATACTGAATAAAATAGTTGGACATAAGGGTGAATTTAATGAATAAAAAGTTTTTTTATTAAACATTAATGATTATAATTATATAAAATATTATTTAATTTAGTTCTCAATTATCATTGAAATATTAAAAAAATCACTCTTGCATACATATTGGAAACCGACTCCACATTGATATGTGATTAATTTTTCGTCACATCCATGAATTGATTGTTATAATAGGTAAAAATAATAAATAATATATTTATGAAATAATTAAGATTTTTGATATGATGAAATAATGACTGAAGGGCAAGTAAATAGTTCACTTATTGAATTCATATGGGGAAAAATTAATAGTTGATAACAAAATATTGACTTTAATAAAGAATAGAAAATAAAAGGGTAAATAGAAATACTGAGGAATGAAAAATATATATGATATTTAATATTGATCTAGTATAGGTATATAATAAGTCTCAGTTTTTTATTCATGAACATTGAGTGTGAAGAACTATTATCGAGACTTGATGTATGGGTATTGTCTCATATTTTATTCACTGTGAAATCTTTTGTATTATGCAGAAAAATGTTTTTATATTGTGTATATAATGATTATTTGGAGTATTATTTCATTATTAATTATTTATTTATATTATTTAATGATTCATATCAGGTTTTATACAACCTAGGGGGTTTTAATATAATATTATAGTAGTAATATGTGTTTGTTGCTACATATTTATTTCATTGTAACTTATTCTATATTTAGTACCTATTTTATATTACACGGTGTATATATAGGCCATAGGATATTTTATTATTATTTCTTAATTAATGGTAATTAAAAATAAATACCATGTTATATCATTCTTTTTATTTTAATTATAGGGATAACAATTTAGAAATGGTTTCCTCATCTCGATTTCACTTTTCAAGGATAATCACTATATTCACAAACATATTTATTTTTTGTGGTGAATATATTACCCATTAAAGAAATTTTTTATTATTTTCATTAATTAAATTTGTATTTACAAATACATTTATTTTATATTTTTTCATGTGGTTTCGATTTAAAAATTAAGAGTATTGTAAGGGATATTGTTATAATTTAACAATTTTTCAAGATTGTATTTGTTTCAATAACTTTTTGGGGATTATAACTCTATTCTATCATAATCCCCATCTATTTTCATATTATATTTTTATTGATGATTTTTAATGAATTATTTATATTTTCCCCTAATTTATATTCAAAAAATATGAATGAATGTTTTTATCAAAATGTGACTTATTTCACTTCTTTTGGTCATGAATATTTTTATTCCATATAAATGTTGTAAAACTTGATTTATAAAAGTATCAAATTATACATAAAATTTTGAGGATGGTATTAGATACTGTAATAATAATTATATATTAATTATTAAAAGTAATATTTTCAATCATTATATATATGACATAGTTATGAATGTATTAAAAAATTTGTGAAAATAAATATTTGCATAAATTTATATGAAAATAAATTATTTCCACCCCATCATGTTGATTCATCATAGTTTTAACTATATTACATGTTTCAATGGGATTTCGATAAAAACCCAATTCAATTTGTTATTTTAATTTTTAGATATAAAAAATTACAAAAAGAAAATTATTTTTTTGTTTTTTAAGTATATTTATAAATAATTTATAAAAGTAATTTCCATTTATGTTTCTACCCTATAAATAATATTATGCTTCAAATGGTATTTTCCCAAATCATACCATGAATATTACTTCTCAATATATAATATGATGATATTTTTAAGGAAATTTATATTTATTCTATTTCCTTACAATTGGGTAATTAAGCTACGATGAAATAATGATTAATTTTGAGATCTTGTAGAAAAAATATGTATAGTTTTAATTACAGAATAGTTGGGAAAATTTTATACATCCCTTTCATTAATTGGTTAATGTATTATATATTTTTTTCTCAATGGGTGTATATGTGATTTTCCCAATCCTAAGTTGGTACACCAGTGGTTTTCACATGCCCATGAAGTCACAATGAAGGATTTATGAGGCCCTTGAGAATCTACTTTTGAGTTACCTAGAACAATACGGTACACAAGTGGAGTTTACAATCATATAAGGGTACACATATTATTTTTCCTAATAAAAGTTTGGCAGAAGGGTTATTAAACCAATCCATATATGGTACACATTTAGATTTCATAATCCAAATTTGGTTCATGGGAGTTTGTACAAATAAAAAAAAAGAACATGAGTTACTAGAAGGATCCCAATGTGTTATTAATTACATGGTTTTAGTCCTTGAAATATGATTTATATGAATAGTATTAAGACTTGAGTATGTTACTCTAACTTATGTGTTATGCTTATAATATGCTACCATGGCTCAAGATAAATTTGGGATCATACTAAATTCTTATGAATCATTAGTGTATTAGGATGAATAGTTATTCCGTATATCTTTTTTTCTATTTTATAACATATTAGGTATGATTTCCTTTGTGGGTATTGTGTTGTTATACCATTAATATTATCTTATTATCACCTAAAATCATTGATTAATATCTCAAATGTATACCCTTAAAAAGAATTTTACCTCACCCTTTATTATTTTATCCATTTCCATTGGATTTAAAGATTGATATTATTTAAGTCATATATATAATTGTTTCATTTGTGGATACTTTTTTTAGAAATATTTAACTCTCCAAAAAAATAATCAGTTGTTGGTATAGCGGAAAAATTACCTATTTCATGGAAAAGGAATGAGCATTATAAATTTATTTATTTATTCACTAATAATCCTAAAATAAATGGATTTGGATATATAAGTGAAATAATTTTTTTATTGAAACAATATTTATAAAATATTATTTTTTGGATTTTTTTGTTTATATGAAATGTAATATTTAAATAATATTTTTCCTAACAATTGATAAGAGTTTGTGTGTGTCTTACGTGTACTAGTTGGTATCAAATCTATTTTTATGTATCATTAATGGATAGAAATGGTTTTTATGAGGATATTTTATGAGTTATGATTACCATGATGGGTTAATAATTCAATGTTTTCTCAAATGATAAATGGAATTAACACCCTCATGAGGTGTTATGTGATGTGATATTAATATTATTTTTTTGAGTTTATTTTAAAATATAATTGATTATTATATAACTAATTAGATTAATATGAGATTTATTTTGAATTTTATTTTGGAATAATTTAATGAGAGAAATTTGATTAGAGTTTCAAAAAACATTTAGGATCCGTACATTATCTTGTATTATTTTAATTATCGTTAAAGTATTATTATATTGTTTCGAACAAGAGTTTTATAATATAAATAATCATGGGGTTAAAATTATATTTTCAAAAGGTAGTTAAAACAATTTTACAACTTGTAAAATATATTATTGGGAATAGTATAGAAATATATGTGAGTGATAAATTACCAGAGAGTATTGAATTTTATATCATAGTGATTGATTTTAATTGGGGATAAATATTAATCTTACTTATAGAAGCATATATGATATTATTATGGATTTATAGAAATTCATTATATTATTGAAAAATATGAACATAACTGAGAGATATATTATTGCGGAATATAAATATTTCATAAGTGACAATAGAAGTTGTTCTTATTTTTTCAGAGTTAAATTTGATTTTGACATTGGATTAATATGGTTTTAAATATTTCAAATACTCTCTTTGTTTTTTTTGTCCTATAACATTTTACACCATCATAAAGAGAGTTTTCTATGAATTCATTTATGGTGGATGTAAATTTTTTTTGTTACAGTATGAGAAATTAATGTATTATTTATTTAAATGATGTTTTAACCATAATGGATATGCTATTAACTTTTTATAAACATTTATAAATTTTTTAATGGATATAAACAAAACGAATAAAATTCCATTATTTTTAGATTATTAATTTCCATTATATGTAAATTTTTATGGTTTAGGAATTGAACATTTAGGATCAATGTTTTTCATTTATGACTTTTATATGAAATAGAAAAGTAAAATTATTTGAAAGAATATAAATGGATGAAATTATAATAAAGTAATGTTATAAAAGAAAGTAACTATATGTACTAATATTCATTCTTTCAATAGTAGATAACTTAATTAATCTTAGGAAATTGTAAAATAAATCTATCGTGACTTATATGAAAAAATTCACTTAGCCATCGAAGTATAATTTTTTAAACTCATTAATTTTTAGGTGTCTCATAATGGAAAATGAATATTTTATGAAATAATTAGGAAATAATAAGATTTATAGTATTCAAAAATAAATAAATGATAATTTATTAATGAAATGTAGTATAGGTTGATTAAAATGTATTCCTGAAATCATATTTATATTAATATTCCACTCTACATTCTTTTATATTTTCTCTATTTTATGGTTTTATTGTTAAGGAACCAATTAATTTTGTTCAATTCTAATTCAACCCCTTGGAATTGATTATAAAATAAACTTCATCCCATTTCTATTATACTTGAGTTATGAATTTTAAGGATCTATTTTCATAAAGTATATAATGTAAAACTCTTAGATTTTAGTATGATTTACATTAAATAAATATCTTTTTATTAGCATGAAATAGATTAAAGACTATAATTATGTGAATAATTAATTGTTAAAATGATTGGTAAACAACAATATATATATAATATTCATTTATAAAATGAATAAACATTCACTTTTAAATGACATTAAATAAGGATTAGAAGAATATAATTTTAAATGTTAATTTTCTATGAAAAAATTATTTTCTTTACATATTATATATTTCATAAAAAAATTAGAAATTAGAAATTTATAATTTGATAATATTAAATTATATTTCTAATTCATCATTTCACAATTATCTTAAAGAATATTTTTTAATTTTAATAGGATTTATATTTGTGTAAATGATGAATTAAAATTATTTTATAAATACATTCATATTGATGTAATTTTAATAATAAACTAATGATTTTAATGATTATAAAAAACATTAATCTACACAAAATATATATTCAAAATGTAATTAAATTTATATATATAAAATAATTAACTAATAAAAATAAATTTTTCATTTTGGAAATTATAGTAATGTTTTTATTAAAATAAAAAATATTTTATTATTTTAACTTTTTTCCTATGTCTAGACATTGTTAATTTAGTTATTTATTTGTTTTGAATTTAAAATCATTTTTCATTAATAAATAATAATCCAATTAATTCCATTAAAATTAATATAATATATTTTTTTGGAAAAAACATATCTATGCTTAAAAACACCTTTATTTTAAATAGATTCTAATTGAGTTTTCTGAACATCAACTAATTTTTTTTTCACTTCATGTAGATATTGAATTTTTTAAATTGGAATCAAAATTTTTAATCAACACATTAAAATTTATTAATTAGATAAATATGATTTATTCATAACAATCTTTTTTCACAATGAATGTTTTCCACATAGTAAGGGTAAAAAGAGTAAAAGAGGGGGGAGGGGGTTAAACTAAGAGATAATGCTTTAAATATCTATAATTATATTTTAAAAATAATTTTACAAATGTATTTAGATATTAAAATATCCTATATTTTTTATTGGACCAAATTTGAGACACATTCAATGAGAAATACAAGTGTTGTATTTAAATTTTCACAGTATTTATAACAATATTGGTCGTCTCGCTTATAAAATGGAAATACACTTTCTCACTTATCCAAAAAATTTAAGCACAATTGAGTCACACAATTATTCAAAAATAACATAACATATTTCATATTCACGTTATATATGTCCTTGTATCACCAAAAGATCAATCGTGAAAGGGCATAAGGTGTTTTCCAAAAGATGATATATGATGATGAGGTATAAGTCTTAACTAAATTTTCTCATCATTATTTCTTCATCTACCTCAATAAAATATAATTAAAAAATATTATTATTATGTAATAAGTGTATCTAATATACATTAATTCTTTTATATTCATACATCCACTATTTTTTCATTCATTTAATAGCATTAAAAATGAAATTGTTGATCATGCTTATATGAAAAATATTGTCTCCAAAACCGATTTGTTTTTTCATCTCTACCTTGCATAGATTTTCATAAAATATTTATTTAATACATATAAATTAGTTTTAGGTAATTAATAGGAAGATATATTAATAAAATAATATTAACATTTTTACCAACTCCTATGCGGTGAAATGAAAATGTGACTCATGCGTATAAATAGATATATTCCTCCATGTTGATATGTAAATCGTTTTTCATTACAACATAAAATATATGAAAATATGTTTGTATTTCATTAAAAACATATAAATTTGTAGAATAAATCATTTTACATAATGTTAAATTGTTGATTATATTCATTTTAATTTAACCACAAAAAATGGAATCATCCCATGTTTGTATGTCGGAACACATTCCCCCACAATGTGATGAGAATAATTTATTTTTTTCCGCAATATACAGGTGGTTATAAAAGTGTATATAGTGAATAAATCAGATGTTAAAGCGATTATTAATATTATGTAGATTTTGTAACCATTACCATGGTGCGTATACAGAAATTATTGGCCAAAATAAGTGTGGAAAATATAATAGTTGACACTCGAATAATGATTTTATTGATGATTCAATAATAAATAGAAAAAAATTAAATTATTTGTGAAGGATATAAATTAAGAAAAATATCAATATTCTTCTTTTTATATTTATAGTAATTACAAAAAAAATTAATGCTATACTAAATACATTCCAAGCCATTACATAAGGTATGTGTTTCATCACATTATTTCTTCATTGATATATGTTTTCTATTATGAATTATTTTATTATTATATGGTTTATATAATGATTATATGAGTTATTATTTGATTATTAATTATTTAAAATTATTTTGAATGGTTTGTTTCGTATTTTATCCATCATATAGGCTTGGAATCGTATGTTATAATATTCATAAGTGTTTATTATCACACATTATTTCCCTTTATATATATGTCATATTCAACAATTGTTATATATTTTTTATTCACAATTTCCTAAAATTCACAGGGTCTATAAATTTATATCATGTTCTATTATCCATTCACTTTTAATTCCTGACATACCAATGTTTTATCAGTTTCACCTCCTAATTTACCTTCATTGGAATTTTGTCTATACTTACAAAATTCATTATTTATTATGGTAAAATTTTATAAATTTAATGTAATTTTTTATAGTCTTATATTAAATTGTATATATTGAAACATCCATCTATTTTTATTTCAATTATGATGTTTTTATTTAAAATTTAACAATGGTGTCTGGTTTCATGTCAAAATATATTTCTTACCATTATTTATTATGTTCTGACTTTTCTTGGGGGAATTCTATGCTACTTCTATTTTATGCACCATATATAGTATTATGTTGATTATATTTTTAGACTTCCATTTATTATATCCATTTTATACACATAAAAAATCATTAATACTGAAAAAAAATTAATAAGATGACCCTATTTTTTTATTTTGGATTCAAATATTTTTCCTCCGTATCAATAATCTCTAAATTCTTTTATGGATAATATATTTTATAAATAATTTTTTGATAATGGTATTTTATAATAACAATGAATTTATTTAAAAAAGAACAAAATGATTCCAATAAAAAGAAATCCCTTCTACTAACATTTGAATTTATTTTCAAATTCTTGAAAAGAATGTTTTTTATAATTTCAGGAAATGAAATTATTTTCCCAACATCATGTATTTTTTAATAATTTAAATTACAATATATTTTTTAATTGCTTTTTAAGAATATTTGTTTCACATTATTTTAATAATTTTAATTTTTAAAATTTTACTTAATTAAATGGTTGTTTTCTCTTGTATATGAAAGAAAATTTATAGTACCTTTTTAAAATTAGGTTTTATCTATAATAATATCATTTAAGAAATAATATGCTTCCCTATGTATTTGATATAACGATATCATACACATTATTTATATTTCTGTATTATGTTGATTAAGTTGTTTTTATGGTTTTAAGAAACTCATTTCATCCAAAAATTTTAATTAAGAACAATTTAAATGATGAATGTATGTGTAATTTTATAGAACACATATATAACACCATATATTGATAAAGGGTTAAATAACTAAATAATTTGACCCATTTCAACAAGGTTCACCATTCTTTTCATGAGGATTCTTGATTAGAACTCCATTATTTAGCTGTCTTGGATTTATTAGTGACCCAGATTTGTGACCTCCTACTACGTTTCCTAGTTTGTGAGTGAGTGAGGAAAAATAAATATTGAGTTAACTTTTCATAGCCTATGGGAATATTCATTAGTTAGATGACTTTTTTAGGCATGTGGGTGGGCATTGGGTGGGGACCACCTGTCTGCAAAGAAACTGGTTGAACCTGGTAGGTCAGGACATGGAGGCCATGTTAGGGGTGTGAATTTTGTTCTATTAGTAGGGCCCATTTGGCTACATTTGGTATCAGAGAAGGAAAGCAGCCTCAAGTTTGGTGCATTTCCTGGGATGATATATAGGATCTAAAATGAAGATGTTTTTAACTATGGGGGGAGTTGGATTATTGTAAAACACTAGAACGATTGAGGGTTAAATGGATAAATGATTTGAC
The DNA here is from genome assembly GCA_963277665.1 of Viscum album. Lineage (NCBI taxonomy): Eukaryota > Viridiplantae > Streptophyta > Magnoliopsida > Santalales > Viscaceae > Viscum > Viscum album. The sequence goes on from OY728126.1 coordinate 1,574,035,822, forward strand.
ACATGTCATCATGATGCATAGTTATTTTTTGGAGCCTACCCGATTAAAACTCTAAAGTTAAGCATTTTTGTCAGGATGTAGTGATCTAAATGGGTGACCTTCAGGGGAGGTTTCCAGGGACTGTGTGTGTGTTTGTGAGGACAAAGAACATTGGAAAAGAACATATCTCTTTCTGTAGGGATAGTCATTAGTCAAATAACCCTTTTAAGCATGGGGGTGTGCTATGGGTGGGGACCATATTTCTACAGGGAAACAAGTGGTAACTAGCGGGATAGGACCCAAAAACCATGTTAGGGAAGGGTGTATGTGTTGTTAGAGGTGCCCAAATGTTTAAACATATGTTTGGTTTCAAATAGAAGATGGATAGGCTAGAAGTTATATACCCTCCAATTCATTATGTAATGATTTTCATCTTATGAGATATAAGGGTACACATTTGATTAGCCAAATCCAAATATCTTACACAAGAAGATTACTAGAGCCTATGCGCATACATAGAAGGTTTTGAAAAGAAAAAGAGGGATGAAAAGTGAATTTCTCTATATCATGAGGGTACATGATATAATTTCCTAAGACCAATTGCTTATATTAGAAGTTTTTGTAGCCGATGAGGGTATACTGGTGATTAAACCTTTACTAAGATGGTAAATAGGTAGTTACTCCATGCCGCATATAATATATTTTTTATTAATCCAAAACTATTATTTTACATTGGTGGTTATCCCAAACTGAATTTGGTAAACGTATTGTTTTAATAAGTCCACTATTTAAGGAATATCATGCTATGATTCCTTGAAATGGGGGTATACTATTGATTACACTTTGGCTAAAAGGGTAAACATGTTGTTACCCCAAAACAAATATAGTATATATGTTATTAATCCAATATTATTATGTTACATTTTTTGTTATCCAAATCTTAATAAGGTTCACATATTTTTTTCACAAGGCCACTATGTAATAAATATCATGCTAAGATTTTGTGGCATATGATTTAGATGCTTTTTAACTTACATAAATTTTATTCCATAAACATATTTCTTATAATTATGATATCATCACATGATTCAATATCCATCATGCATTATTTCATAAACTTGTGACTCGTGACTTATATTATGAATAATTATATTTCCAATACTTGTGTTTTATGAATTATGACTAGTTGGGTATTTTCTTTTATGGTATATCCATGTTCTCATATGCTTAATATTTTCCTAAACTCACATATGACCATCAATTCTAATCTCATATATTTTCCCATTCTGATGTTCTATGGTCCATATTTCTTATTTTTATTATCCCATGGTTATGATGAATAAAATAATATACGAATTTTATATGATTTTATCATGGCTTGATGATTGTTTTAGAGATTATTTAAGATTAATATGAAATATATGTTCCGGGTATAATAAGAAAAATACCATTTAATGAGAAATAGTTGGTTTTTTAATGCTAAAGGGTTTTTATGAATTATATAGAACTCTAATACTAAATGGTTATTGGTTGATCATGTGAATCAATATTTAAAATTATAATTTTAATTATTGAAATATATGTCTGTAATTCTAAATTTTTATCGTATCCTATATGTAAACAATAACTTTTTTCATTATATCACGGTTTGTAGGTATATGTGGTCATTAAACTATTCAAATGATCAATCTACTAATTGGGAATTATTATCAACACATTATATACCATTAAATTTTAATTAGTAATATCCATTAAGGGGTATTCAAATTGAAATAGAATATTATATTCATATATTTTACTCTATTGAGTAAACTTCACAAATGACTAATTTTTTTAAAATTTGTTATTTTTTTCATAGATTCTTCTTATTTTTCAATGTTCATGTGCTATTTATTTTGGTATTCACTATAATTTTTTTAATTTTATAGTCAATTATATCAATTGGCCTTTATTCTATTGAATTGGGATGGTTATTTATATATTGAATTGGCACTTTAATTTAGACACATTATAACATAAATATTAGTTATTTCACCAAAAATATATATATCACATATGGTTTAGTAAACACAACTATGGTCTGGTCGTAGTTGTGGTGCATTGGGTGAGAGTGGAAGTTATTCTGGACACAGTATGTTGTATGGGTGATTTTTCCTCTATATGATTTTTTTAGATTTACAACCTATAAAATATTTGATAAGTGTCCATGGTTTGAGTTGTGAAATTTTATTATAGATTAAAAATATGATTCCAAGAGGAATTAAGGGAAAAGGGATGGAATGATCCATGAGATTTTTAATATGTTGGTTAATGTCATAATATAAAAAGATTTTTGACCTCACCACTAAGTGGAAAGTCAACATGGGACTTCAGATTGTGGGATTACTATTGTGTGTTGCTTTTTTGTATAAGGTTTTAGACACATAGGTGTGGATAATGAATGAAATAATTATCATCCACTAGTTAGATTGGTGGGTCTACGGAATCATCGTGACTCACCATTAATTAAGGGATTGTGATTGTGTGGTTATCTGTAGATGATAAGTTATGATGGTTGATTCATTATCTATGGTCCTATCTTTTCCCTTCACATTTTATCCTCTAGGAGTTTTAAATCTGTGGACTTATATCATAATGATCAGTGGAAAATAATAATTCCCTATTACACTTGATGAGAGTTTCACCTCATGAGTGGTCTCTTTTAATTGATGGATGTTATGTTTATACTATATGGTGGTTATTATAATGATATGAACATCATTGGATAAATGTGATAAAATATGTGGTTTATTATACTAGGTATGAGACCCTAATATATGAGAATCCTATAGTTATGATTTTTTAACCATATACAATATATTCAATAATTTTTCCTTTACATTTTTCAGATAATTATATGAATTATTATTAGTTACAATTATAGAGATGAAGTGACAATATGGGTCTCAGTGATCTAAAAATTTATATTTAATAAATATTATTAATTATGGAATCAATCTGGAATAGTTTTATTAAAAAATTGGAATTAATCATAAATGTATGCTCACATTAGAAATTAGTGGTCATCGTTGAGTTTAGTGTGTGGGATTTACCCTAGGAATTACATAATATGTTTAGGCATTGGGTTGTTTTGATTAAAGTTCATTCATAGGATAATGTAATAAAATAAATAAATAAATTTAATTATATCATTAAATTGACCTAGAACCCCATTTTCCACAATAAATATATATTTATAATGAGATCTCATGTTTTTCCACATAATCATAGAGATATTGATGAACATTAGAGGAGAGAATTCATGGTGGATGACATCATATCATGTTGATATCAAGGATCATTATTCCATCAGTGTTCAGTGATACTTCCAATGAAGGAAAATGTGATTATTTATCAACTTCAATCTATCCAAACTATAGATAGGGTGTTTAAATGGTTTTATTCCATCCTATTTTTTTTAAAATTGAGTTCTGATCAATTCAATAAACAAAAATTTATTCACACATCGCTAGTCAGTCTAGTGATCCTTTGATTTATATGCTTTTGTTGATTATTCTTCTCTTAATCATTCTGTTTACTAGGAAATTGATCACGGTTGAAACAAAAAAGGATTTGGATTGTTCTTCAAATTTTATGGGATATAGATTTCACCACTGTTTATTCCCACATTCATCATGGGTAATTCTGTTAACCCATGGTTCAACGAATACCCATTATATGTTCATTAGAGGACTATTCATCCTTGAGATAGACAAAGGACATGCATTATTTCTCGATGAAGGTTGTGTTCAGGGTTATTTTTTGATATAGGATTACTGGAGGTTGATTTGATGGATGTACGACACAATTTCTTCCTAGTGCGTCATGTGAGAGTGATGGTGGGGCTCGAGGTTGCGTTTCTGAGAAGATAAGATCTCTTATATTATAAGTCATTATTATAAGGGGTAATGAGACCTTATATCAGGGATTAATAACTAGAATCATGGTTATAGTATATAAGAAGACAACAAAATGAAGAACATACAACTTTTTGAAAATCCAATTATACATTGTGTGTAATTCGTAGATACACACCATGTGTGACCCTATTTTCAGAGGTAAGGTTTTCAAGGAGATTAAAATATCATATGACTTGAGATAACTATCATTAAATATGTGAATTTTGCTGGTGTCATGTAATGTACATCATAGGGTACATGGGAATGGGTAGGATAGGGTATGCAAACATTACTACAATACATTGGTTAAGTTGTGTACTCAAACACAACTAGGAGTGCAGGGGAATAGCCACATGTAAATGGGATGGAAAATAGTAATGGATATAAATACATGATCATGGAAAGAAGACATGTGTATGGTTTTAGATGACCTCTACACATCATGTAACCTTACAAACACATTGTGTATTTTGTGTTTTACATGTCATGTGATGAAGTGTCAAACATGCATATCAAGGGTTAGCTAGAAATGTGGTATACTCCCTAGAACAAACCATGTACCCACATTGAGGGTTCCTAAAGTCCATTATTTCATTTGATTTCACCAGTATCGATTAATTTTGTTTCTATATCCATCTTCTTGTGAGTTCAATGTTTCATTACACCCACATCTATGTATTGTGATACCATCAAGGGTTGAGTTTATGATATAGTGTATGGTGTCCCTTTATGAGGCAGGAGTGCAACACACTTTCATTCCTCCTTATTCAATAGGTGTGGTTTGTGGAATAAGAATGATCACCTAATATAGGGAATTGATCCCCGCATGAAGAAGGTTATTCTAATAGGGTTACCATTATCATTCCTATATTATCCCCTGTATAGAAGTTTGATTTATATTGGGTATATGGTGTCCCCCAGTGGTCTTACCTGTGATACCCTATCTATGGATTCTGATCATCATAGAAAAGTAGGCTTTCATGGGTGGGGCCCAATGATCATGACATCTTGGATGAGTGTCCCTAATGATAGAAACTATCTTTGAGTGTGTTTTCCTGGAATGAGAATTTCCTAGATGCTTTGAGTGAAATCATGTGGCATATAGTTCATTTGTGACCAACCAGAGGCATGAAGTCCTTCTAATGTTAATCTTGGAGTTTTCCTTTGATTTTATTATATTTTTTATGAGTCAAATATTCTTGATTATACATGTTCATTGTTTTTAGGGATTCCAACTAGGTATTGTTATACTCACCCCTACATGGATTCCTCTTACCCATGTCATGTCTTACGTCAATGAAATATCATTTGATGGTGTCCTTGGATAATAAAAATCTGGTGGAGTAAAGCTTCATCTAAATAGATCGAGGTCTTTTCAGGGTGGATTCAATTGATAGTAGGCTCCACATTCAGAACTTATTGCACTCAATAATGTTTTTGGTGGGGCATGTATTTGACCCATTTATCACTTTTTATACTTCATTATCACACTCTAATTGTGGGATTATAGAAATTTTTAATCATTGGTTATATTTATTTAATATTTCAACATTGTATGATCATGGAGATGTGTGTCTGTGCACCTATTCAATAAGATAATTCCTCCAACGTGTGGGATATTCCTACTCATCAATGGTTACAAGCCACATTATTATTGAGGTGGGATTGGGATTGTTGTGGATAGAGTGTTGTTGGGTTGGGCCCTGGCAAAGTGTAATTAGAGTATTCAGTTGTACTATAAGACCAGATTTAGTGAGATTGGTTTTGGTTTTATGGAAACATTATTAATTGTTTCAGGTTCGGTTTTTAGTCCAGGGACTCTAGTATTATGGTGGTGGACGACATATTCATAATATAGGACTCGGATAACCTTCCTATAAACATGGTACATGTAGACATTATTAACTGGGGAAAATTTGGTTCAAGCATCATTTGGGAATGGATTTCGGTTTACAAGCCCCTCTAGAGTCAAGTCCCTATATATGCACTTTGATTTTGGTACATCATGTTAATTTTGGTTTTAATCTATGAAAAAATTAATCTCGGATTCAACTATGTGATCATGGTGACGATTCATTGCGTGAAGAGGCTTTATCGTAGGGAATTGAACCACAAATAGTACCTCCTTTTTTTTACCAACTATAACTCCAACAATTGGGTATGAATTATCATTGATAGTTCAAACTAAGGATGAAAATAGGTAAAGGGTAGTACATGAGTTCCATTTGTAGAAACCTACCATGATTCGGTCCATTCTTGAACCCCAGGTGGATAAAGAAAACATATATAATTTCACTCAAGTTTTCCACATTTTGAGTATTCATATAAATCAGATAGAAGACATCATGAATAGTCTTATTTTAGACTCTATTAGGAAATGGTAATGATATGTGACTATGTCACATGATGAGTATACACCCTCATACTAAAAAATAGTATATCACATTGGGTATGAGTTTAATCCAGACCCATTATGATCAATGTTCTTCCAAGAGATTCTTCATCTATAATAAGGTAATATGACAGTGGAGAAATATTCATCAAGGTTTACTGATCGCTCACAGTACTCAATGGATATGGTGAAAGATATTTTATTCAGAACAGTAACCATTTTAGAATAATTTCAATACAATATTATGACTTTATTGCTATCTATTTATATTCAAACATATTCTGTAGTTCCTAAGAAGGCCAGAGTGGTGGAGATATTTATGTAAGAGAACTCTTGGGTGGTGGGTTTTAGTAGTTGGCACCCAAGAGATAGTAACTTGGAAGCATATAGCTGAGGGCGTTATCTGGGATCTTGGTATGAAAGACACTTCAGGAGAAAACATTTGGATAGATTATTCCAAATGTAGGGATATCAGGATGGATTTATTTAGCTAATTGAGAGGTGGTGTTTCTCTTGAGATAGTTTGGGACAACTGTCATTGGATTTTTTGACCCATCGTACAACTGATCATGTGAAAATTGAGGGACAACCTAGATAAAGACAGAGGGTGTAGAATGTTTGTCCACTGGGTGGATGACATGGAAAGGGTCATTTTGAGCACTATGAGGTATTCATAGGTTCAAAAAATTACTACTACAACCCCCAGGTGGTCTAGACAAGCCTTAGAGAGATGCTGGGTAGGGAGTATTCTAGTGATTGGATATGGAGTCATAAGACCTAGAAACTACAAGGATAATATGAGGCACGATTTACTCCATCTATACATTAGATGATGGAATAATATATATTAGTTTGATTCATTCATTTTTTGTCACATATCTGATTTAGGATGTTGAGATTCTAGTTTAGACTTTCGCTCAACCATTGTGCTTAGAGACTATAATAGGTAGTGACTCATTGATTTTATATTTCTATAGGTGGTGAAATATATTTCCTAGATGTGATATATTCATTTGGGATCCCTTTTTTCAATGATGTGGCTTTATGATTTCATATTATGTATGGATTTACTATTCATATATCATTCCCATATTGACTATTTTAGGGAGAGCATGTGTTGTGTCTATAGTGATGGGATTAAATTTTCCATTGTGTCTGAAATATAAACCCTTGATAATTAGGATGAGATTATTAACAGGACATTAAAATTGATTGCTAACTTGTTTGCTATCATGAATATTGTAGTAGTAAATTCTATGGGCTACCAATTACATATGATTATAACATAGTACTAGGAATTCACCCATGAGGACACGCTAGGAATTCCTCCATACAATAAGGTAGACTATTTTATTGAATTACACCTTGAGAAAGCCCCAATACCTATTCCCTCATATCATATGGATCCCATAGAGGATCATTAGTTGAAGGTTATGTTATAGGACTTAGGGAAGAAGGGATTTGTGAGACCTAGTGTTTACACATGGCTATCCTGAGTGCTATTCTCTAATAAGGAACATGGGATCATGAGGATATCTATTGATTACCAATTCATGAACTATTTGACTTTGAATAACTAGTACCCACTACCAAAGACCAAAAACTATTTGATTAGTTTATAGGTACAAAATGATTCTGAAAGACTGGATTCAAATCATGGTATCACCTGTTAGATGTCCAAAATGATGATATACCAAATATGGAGATCTGATGTTGTATGTTCACTATGTGTAATCTTTTAGTCCTTTTGACAAGATGAATTCCCCATCAGCGTTCATCGGACCCATGAAATGGATCATTCAGTTTTTCTTATACCGGTATGCGGTGTACTTCATCGATGATAACCTAGTGTAATCAATATCTATAGAAGATCACACGAGTCACTTTATGATGATGTAGGACACAATTCAAGAGAAGTATCATTATGAGATTCTATTGAATTGTCATTTTTTATTCAATTTTTCAAATTCCTTAGACATTTCATCTTAGAATAAGGATTATTAATAAACCCAATGAAGGATGAGGTGTTGTCATATTGGGAACCACCCATGAATATTACAATGATAAAACGTTTCCAGGGGTTTGTGGGATATTATCAGGGTGTTATAAATTATTTCTGTAGTGTTTCGGCACCATTGATAGCTATGAATCAGTAGGGTAATCTTTCCATATGGATGTAAAGGAGCCAAAAGTGATTTCAGGAATCAATTTTTACGATGACCAGTTCCCCAATATTGATAATTTTAGGGAAGGGTGTTTAGTATATAGTGGTATGTTTGGACTGTACATGGTATTGTTCTAATGAATAAGAAAGAAGTGACTGCATATTGGTCTTGGAAGATGGTATTGTGTGATAAGAGATATAAAACAAATGTACTTGAGCTATAAATAGTATTCTTCACCCTGAAGATGTTGCAGGACAACCATATATGGTAGAATTTTATCACCGTATATAACCAAAATTGATTAATTTATATATTCATTTAGAAATATCATATCATGATATTGAAGTAGTGGTTATAGTTCCTATATTACTATAAATTTTATATTTTAAATACCCATGATAAGGTAAATTTTATGGGAGATTCTCTCATCATGATATCTAGATCATATATCTTGTCTAATGAATCAAATAAATGAGACTCATTTATATGATGAAAGGAATATGTTTATACAATATAAATAAAATTAATAAAATAAAATATAAACATAATTTCATCAAAAAAATTATATTAGAATCATATAACTAATGAAGTAGAACTATAACACCATGAATGGAAACATGGCTTAGAATTCCCTTTACATAGGTTCGTCTTACTTCAAACAATGATTAAACCACCTCCATAATGGTTAAAATATTGTTGTTAATATTTTACAAAAATATATTCAATTTTATAACAGCTTATATTATCATTCTAAAACATCATTTGTCTCATTTATTAATAAATTTTTTTCCATTTTTTCAGGAGCGTTCTTCAGATGATTTTTGTGGTATGTTTGTAAAGAATTTTATTGTTGAATGGAAGAGAAAATCTATGAGTGAAAATAAATGGTGTTAGTATTTTAAAAAAATATTAAATGACATCAAAAATCATTTTGGTTATTTGTTACGAGGGTGAATCATTATATAATTAATTAGTGATACTCTCTTAGGTCATTTTGGTGCTTCTTCGATTATCACGAACTTGTTTCATCATATTCATTTAATAAAATTATTATAAGTTAATTACAGAACATAAGAGTGGCCATAATATACATATTAAAAAAATTAAACATCAAAACTGTTTTAAAATAATCTTTGATGGAAGTAATGATAATTGAAGAAACATCATCCACGATGTCGGTAAATCGACAAATCGGGAATGGTGTTTTTATTTTTTGAATAGGATGAATAGTTGAAGAATATTGATGATGATTTTTCCCTAAAATTGATAAAAATACCACATATATATCATAATATCTCTCTCATTCATATTGGATATGGGTAGGTGAAGAGATTATTAGAAAATAAAATAAATTAATTGAAAATAAACCACACTAAAATAGAAGAGGATCTTTACCTCTTGATCATAATTAATTAATTTATTTTATTTTATTTTAAAACAAGAAGGAATGAGGGCCGTGTAGGATGGAGCATACAAGCATGAGGCTGATAGGGTTCTGAAATAATGAAATCCAACTTCCTCCACTCTAATCAATATACCCCCTTGGATTTCAAGGTTTTCCAATTGTGGAGTTAGACTATCTCCAGACCCAGGACATCAAGAGATGCAAGATGGTCTGCAACTTCGTTCCCCTCCCTCCATGTGTGAACGACATTGGTATTGTTGTTGATCAAACCTTTTCACTTTCTGAAGGTGTAGTTGATGGACCATGGGATGATGTCCCTATCTGTGAGGGCATTGTAGAGGATCATTGATTCAGTTTCAGCCTCCATAAGAACAACCTTTTTTTGGTGGCACAAGGAGAGGCCTGAAAGAAAAGTTTTTCCTCTTCCTGGAGAGAGGAGCCTTGTCCATGGAAGGATGAGAACACCAGGATGACAGATCCAGAGTGTTCGTGGACTATTACTCCCCCACGAAGAGCTCCCATGATACAAGACCAGTCTGTGTTGAGTTTAATGCCCCTGGAGGGGGGAGGGTGGTCCATCGAACCCAATGCGTGATTTTTTCCTATTGGGAAGACCATATGGTCTTGGTCATGGAGAATGGGAATGGAAAGGGTATTGGGAATAATTTGGACAATTATCAATGCTTGATTGGTGTGAGAGGATGTGTGATGGTGAGGGTGGTATTTATAGCTGATTAGAGGATGGTTTTTCCATTATTTTACTCATCGGTTTCATATTTTTTTCTCAAGACTATGAATTGTCAAGATTTAACAGTCCATAAAAAGTAATGAGAACTTTTTATTTCAAACCAAGATTTCTCACATCATCCATGATGCCAATAATAGTGATTATAAATGATAATTTATATATACAATATATTACTGTATATTACTATAGGTTAAAAATTCTTCAATTTCAGAAAAATCCAACAAATTAAACTTAACCATTTTTAAACGTGAGGTATTTAACAATGAATAATTTTTTTGAATATACTTTTATAAATGTGATAAATTTAATTTTTAAATAAAGTCGGATTTTACTCGAAAAATAACAATTCTATATTTATAACTCATTTTATATCACCTTAAAAAATTAATCAAGATATCTTTATATTATAACCATAAAAAAATAAAATTATAATAAGATTTACTATTAATTAGGGTCATATGAGTATTCATATTACTGTTTATAAGGGTATGCTATTATTCATCAAAAGGTAGTTTGTTCTATCAGACTCAAATAAATTACTAATCATAACAGTAGATGTCCGTTTGTTGAAATTAAAATCCTAGATCCTAAAAATTCGATTTAATTTTCTAGTTTATAACGGTATCCTAAAAACATTTCATTATGTTGGGATTCAATGTTTCATGAATTTAAATTTATTTTTAAAACCTTGGGGTTTTACATTCTCCCCACCTTCTGGAAATTTTATCCTCACAATTTTATTTACTTATTAATCAAGTGAGGGTAAATTCCCCTCATTGAATTTTCAGATTCCCATGTTTCTTCTTTAACCATTTTCTTTATCCGAAAAACCATTACATGGTGGACTACCTTCTTCCAAAATAATATTTCCCATTGATCAAGAATCTGAAGAATTTTCTCTGTATAAAATTTTATCTCTTCCTACTAAACTGATTCTGGGCTCCAAACATGAGATGAATATGGAACATACATTCTCAATATTGAAACATGAAAAAAATTTGTACTTGAGATAATCTGGGAGGGAAAGATATTCTGTAGGAAACCAATCCAAATTTCTCTATGATTACATAAGGTCCAATGAACCATTGACTTGGCTTTCTTTTCATAACAAAACAAATAATACTTTTCCATTATTGGATTATAATAAAAACATGATCACCTACCTCAAATGAATAGTATTTCATCCAATTATTTGTATAACATTTCCACCTACTCTAAGCTATTATCATGTGTTTATGGATCAAATTCACTTTCTCAATCACTTAATCTACTATTTATGGTCCCATAAACAACCTTTTCCATATATCATCCCAAAATTCTAGAGTTTGGCACTGCTTCCCATTTAGTGCCTCAAAAGGATCCATCTGTATGATGGAATGAAAAATTTTATTATAAGAAAATTCTACTAAATAAATACGATGATCCAAAATTACATGGAAATCCACTAAAATTTATCATTTCATACCATCCAAAATCATATTCATCCATTATGAATTCCCATCTAATTGAGGATTAAAAGACATATTGAAATATAATTTTATTACCAAGAACTTTTGATTGCCTTTCAAAAAGTTTGAAATGAACATGGAATCACGGGTATATACAACGGAAAGAGTAACTCCCTATAACATAACATTCTATTTGAGGTACTGTCGAGAAAGCTAGTCCAAAGGCATGATATCTCGAATAGGAAAGAAATGATAAGATTTAGTCATTAAATATACAATGAACCAAATTTCAATATTACCTCGAGTTGTATTTGGAATCCCACAACGAATTCAATGGATATGTTTTCCCATCTCCACTCTACTACTAGTAAATGCGAAATCATCCCCTTCGTTAACTAAAAATATTTATTGGCACATTGATATGTAAAATATATCATGGTAAAATAAAAAATATCTTTTTTCATTCCATCCCACCAGTATTACACCTGAATGTCTATGGACATCATTGTGCAACCCAGATGAACTGAAAATGGAGAACTAAGAGCTTCCCACCACAATCCCATCTTCAGTTAATAAACACACGACTTACAAACTCTACTTCCAAATCTCAAAAAACAATATATATCAATGATAAATTCTAAATACACACTTATTTTAACCAAATTTACCTTTTCCTATAACTCCCCATCTCCATTTTACGCTTTATTTATTTTGTATGATAAAATTGATTTCAATGAAGCCTAAAAATAGAGGAATTTCCTACACCAACAACTTCCGAGACAGAAATCATCAAATAATGAATCAAATGGTCTTGTTCCATCCGTAACATATTTAATAATGCATGATGTTTTCTACTCGAGGAATCTTCTATATTGTTTTCCTTTCCAGTATGATTTTTTATAGTTGAATCATAATCATTTATCGATTCCATCCATCTTCTTTGCCTAATGTTTAATTCAATTTCAGTTAATTTATATATCATACTTTTTTGGTATGTACATATAACAAATTTTTCTCCATATAAATGATTTCTAAAAAATTACAATGAAAAATCCATCAGTCATAATTCGAAATCATATTTGGGATTTCATAGCTCATGAGATTTTAGTTTTCTTAAAGCATACAGAATTACATGATCATTCTGTATCAAAACACATCCGTGTACCTTTAACGAAGCAGCACTATAGATGAAAAACACTCCATTTTTGTAAGGTAGGGTGGGAACTGGAGCATTCACCGAACTATTTTTCAATTCATGAAAACAATAATCACATTCTTTTGTCCTTAAGAATTTATCTCCTTTACATATTAACATAGTCAGTGGACAAGATGATCATGAAATGGTTTCAAAATTCTTCTGATAATAGTCTACTAAACCAAAAAAACTATGAATATCAGTTATATTATTTGGTTCTTGGCCATTAATCAACCAAATCCATTTTAGAAGAACTAACATTTATTCTATATTTAGGAACAATGTGACCAAGTGAAGAATTTTTTTTCCAAAAAGAGTCATATTTGGTGAATTTAACACACATTTTCTAATTTATTAAGGTTTGAAAAAAAGCCCATAGATGTTATTATTACTCCTACTTACTTCTATAATACACAAGAATTTCATCAATGGAAGGAACTATAAACTAATCCACAAACTTATGAAATATTCTATTAAAATGATCCATGAATAAATGGGTTAATTAGTTAACCCAATGGGAATAACATCAAATTCATTATAACCATATTTAGTTCAAAAGGATTATTTTTGGAATTTCATCATCCATCACCTTCGACTTAGGGTACCTATATCTTATGTAAATCTTGGAAACATACTGAGAAACCTAGAGAAAATCAAACAAGTCATCAATGTGGTAAAAATGATACATATTCATAAAAGTAATGTTATTCAATTATTTACAATCAATGAAAAGTATTATGGAACCATATTTCATTTTAGCAAAAAAAAATATGAGTTCCCAACAGTGATGTTCTAGGACGAATGAATCCTTTATCAAGAAACTAATAAAAATGAATTTTTAATTCAACATGTTTTATTTGTGCCATTCAAAAAGGGGGATTTAAAATTTGATTAGCATCAGTAACTATGTAAATTGTGAATTCCACTTCTTGATTAGGTATAACACTAGGTAACTCCATAGGAAATACTTCAATGTATTCATTTACCATTAGCACATCATTAATATATACAGTTCCATTATTATCAATATTATAAGAAAAAAAACATTCATTTATATATTTCAACAGTTTCTTAGCTTCCTGATATGTTATCAATTTTATGGGTTCATTCCTGTATTCAAACAAAAAATCATTCTAAAAAAATTGTTATGTATATAATCTATATTTTCATGATAAACCGAAATCCAATACATAGTCTGATTGAAATCATACAATACTAAGGGAATAACAAAATGTATTGTATGTAATGGTTTTCCACATATAATAATCAGAAATTTCTTAAAATCCATTTCTACTATATCATTTCCCCTTCTGTATTAACAATAAGTTATAGTCTCATTTCATGATTTGATATTTCTAATTTACATGAAAAATTGTCACATATGATGGAATATGTAATGCCTGTATCAAATAATTCATTAGAAGAAAATGAGTAAACAATCAATGTACCTGATATTACTTCATAGGATGGCCTGAAATATGCTTACATAGATTCAAAGGATCTCACTACACCTTTCTTATTAAAATCTTGTGACGTTACATCACATAGATCTTTCTTTTTGAATGAATATTCATATTGAAACCTCCCTCCACATTTGAAACACTTCAATGTTTTCTTATCAATATTAATCATAGTATCATTATCATTATAATCTCAGGACATTTATTCAAACATTCCGCTCCAAAACTATTCCCTAATTTGGTGAGGAATTACCTATGGTGATTTATTTCACACTATTCACACACTGGAAACTAAACATTCTTACCATTAGATTTCAGGGATTGGTTCTTACCCATCACTTTCCATCTTTAACTCCTCTTATCATTATTCTCAATGTACACATGATCATAAGAGAACTCCATTTGTACCATCTCATCACATCGTAATAGTTTCTCATAACAATTGAATTCTTAGGAGACTAATTCCCTTTGATATCTTGGCATAAATCTTGAGTAAAAATGCTATACTTTTCTAAAAAGATCCCAAATAAGATTTGGAGCATACCATGCCAATCAGGAATAGTTTACATCAAAGACAGCCACTTAACCTTCCTCGTTTTGCCTCAATTATAGTAATTTATTCATTATCATATATTGAACCACCTTAATAAAATTTTTCCAAGGGAAATACTTTGATATTTATCCAAATATGATCCTTCAAACTCTTCTATATCCCAGATATTATTTACCATTGACCATAACTAATCAGCTTCATCTTCAAAATGAAATATTGAAACATAAACCTTGGGATTATCTAAACATTCCATAACATACATTACATTATCAAGGGATTTAATCAATCCTTAAGCCTCTATTAAGTCACAAGATCCATTGAAAGTAGGCAGGTGTTTCCTAATATAATGTTCCACTATCGTCATGTTATTTTGTAGTAGATGTAGTTTTTCTCTTTCATGGATGCCATGAACATTAATTTCCAATGCCAGATAATCCATTATTTTTCGAAAATGATCGATTCCAATTTCCACTATTCAAAGTTGTGGATTCAGATAGATATCAACCTCTTGGTTCCTTCAAACAACATATTCCTTGTTTCTTCTACAGATAACCATTCTGAAGAGACATGACAGAGATGATGAAAAATGATAATATTTAAATTCTAAAAAAATCAGCATAATCATATTGTAAAAATCATATATTTTATTCTATTAACAACATTCAAATCCTTAATATTATCAAACCCATTCCCTGATTCCAAATATAAGGACCCTGCCATAAACATTATATAACCTAGATATTTCAACTAGATTTCTCTTTATTACAATACCAAATATCCTTTCAGTTAAGTGTTTTAGAATGTTTATACAAAACTAATATATATCAACCCACTAGATTTCAATGTGGGTATCATTAAAATAGTACTACTTCCTCAAAAAAAATGTAATTTCTAACACAAAACAATAATGTTATTTCTTTTACAAGACATCATAACAATTAACTTGACTCCGTTATTTCCCTAATGTATCTTTATAACCCATGATAAAACATTTAAAAAACATGGAATAAGCCTAAAAAGATATATAAGGGATATAAAAAATTTAAACTAACCATTATTCCATGAAAACTTATGAGTTTATGGAAACATTTTCCCAAGGCATAATTGTTACATGTATGTACATACTTTTTGAAACCTGAGATTTCAATAAAACATTACAGAACATATATAAAACCACAAAGGTATCATGCAGAATTACTTAATTATATTGTAACCCTCATGACTACCTTATGTATTTTAACCATCATGGCTACATTATAATGTATCCCTCATGAAAACATTATAGTGTAACCGTCATAGTTACATTTGGAGTAACCATACAGTTGACAACCAACTTACCCATAAATAATTGAATTAGAGGGACAGTTAGGTTCCACACATTATCATAAATAATTCGCATGAACCCAAACATAATCATAAAAGAAGGATAATTGGATAAATAAAATGCTTTTTAATTTTTAAAAAATAATTTTAGAAGAGTATTTTATAAGGAATTTCCATAAAAATTTCTTATAATTGATGTGAGAAATTAATATAATAAATGGAATATGTGTATACACTATAAATTTTAAAAATAAAACTTAATATTAATATTAATTCATCACAAAAATAATCATCTTAAAACCCATGGAATACTAACTTATAGTGGTTAAATTAGTGTTATTAATAATTTAGAAAAAAAATTCATGTTTAAAACACCTTATATGATCATTTTATAACATAATTAGACCCATTTATTAATAAATTTTTTTATCATAATTCATTGGTATGTGTTCTTCACTTGATTTCTATAGTTGGTTCGTAAAGAAATTGGTTATGATATGGTAGAAAAATTTATGAATTGGAAATAAATGAGTTTTATATGTTTATAGAATATTTATTTAATCCATAAATCATTTTGATTATATTTATGAGTATTAATCCTTAGAGAAATCATTAGTGATATTCGTTTAGATCATTTCGGAAGCTCTTAGATTTTCATGTACTTGTCTTGTAAAATACCTTTAATATTATAAATATAAGTTAATTCCAGAACAAAATATAGGTTATAAAATACACTTAATTGACTTTTTATACAATATATTATTTTTATAACCAAATCGTAATGATTTTAATGTAAAATTAATACACATCCTCCATGATATCGATAAATCGGCACATAACGGAGAGTGTTTTTGTTTTTTGAATATGAGGATGAGGAGAGGAATAATGATGATGATTTTTTTCATAAATAAGATAAGAATATGTAATATGTATAACAGTAGGTATTTCATGCCTCTTGGATAATGGGATGTGATGATAGTATAAAAAAGATATATTATAATTATAAATAAAACATATGAAAATGAAAGAGGATTTTTACCTCTTGATATATTTTCCTTAATATCATCTTTAAGGCCTTTAGTTTTGGCTATTTGGTGAGACTAGAATGATTATGCTATTGGTATTGTCCTCGTTAAGGGTAGTGAACCTAATTTAGAATATTCTCAATGTTGGGTCGGTGTGAGAGGAAGAGGGGGGGGGGGGGATTTATAGTAATGAGAGAAGGGGTTTACCATTATTTTAATCATTTGATCAATTTTTTTTCTCAATAATATGAATAGTGTTTATTCATGTGAGAAAAAATAGTACTTAGATCATGTGAGCTTGTTCCAAGGGTTCTTACATCATCCATGATGATAAGAATAGTGTATTTAACTTATAATGTATATAAATTGTATATTACTGTATTTTACTATTCATAAAAAATTTATAATATCAAAATAATAATGAAAAATCAACCTAACAATTTTTTGATGTGTATAATTCTAAAATTTAGTCCATTTTTTTAAAATAATTTTTATATATGATTAATCTTATTTTTAAACAAAATCCTAATTTATTTTAAAAATAATAATTTTAAAATAATAACTCATTTTATAGCACCTTGAAAAATTAATCATGATTTTATTTTTTTCATAACCTTAAAAAATCAAAATTATAATGTGATTTAATAATCATAACGGTCATATTACAATTTATATTACTGTTCATAATGGTGTGATACTATTCACTATAAACATGTTAGTTCTGTCAGAATCCAAATAAGTTACTCATCACAATCATAGATGTCGATTTTTCAAAATTAGAATCATTAATGTGGAAAACTTATGTTTAAGAGCTATTATATTACTATATACTTAAAATAAGGTATAATTATGTTGTGATTCTGTGTTTCATGAATTTCAATTTATTTTTAAAACCTTGGGGGTTACATTATCCCCACCTTCTGAAAATTATGTCCTCACAATTTAATTTACGTATTAAACAAGTGAGTTTACAATTCCTTCATTGAATTTTTAGATTCCCATATTTCATCCTCAACCATGTGGCTTATCGTCAAATCCTTTATCTGGTTGATTACCTTGTTCTGCGAAACGTGTTCTCTTAAATCAATATTTTGAATAGGTTTCTCTTCATATGAAATGTACTCTTCCAGTAGAACAACTATTGGGCTCAAAACATGAGATGAATCTGGTACATACTTTCACAACATCAAAATATGAAAAAAAATTCTACTAAGATACCCACGGAGGAAATCATATTTGGTAGGCAACTGATCTAAATTTCTCCTATATTTCATAAGGTCCAATGAACCTTTGACTTAACTTTCATTTCTTATGAAAACACATTACAATTTTCTACTATGAGATTTTTAGAAAATCAACATAACCCACCTCAAAAGAAAATTATATCCACCTGTTATCTGTGTAACTTTTCTGCATGCTCTAAGCCATCCTCATGTGATGCTGGATCATCTTACCTTTCTCATCCACTTACACGTCTAATTATGGCCCCATAAATATCCTTTTCCTGACATCATACCCAAATGATGGAGTTCGACACTACATCCCATATAATGCCTCAGAAGTATCCATCTATATACTGTAATGAAATGATTATTAAATGAAAAAACAACTAATTAAAAATGATGATCCCTACATCCCATGTAATCCATTGATCAATGAGGAAGAATATCCTCCAAAGTCTCAATCATTTATTCTGACTACCCAATTAATTTTTCAGTAAAGTATATTCTGAAATTTAATTATGCACCCCAAAAAATTTTAAGGCCTATACAATTGTTAGATGAGAACCTGGGATCATGTGTTGAAACAATGGAAATTGGAACTCCATGTAACATATAAATATCTTTGAAGTACAACCAATATATCTGATCAAAATACAAAGTATCTTGAATAGGAAAGAAATGATAATATTTAGTTACTATATCGAAAATAAAATATATTCCATTGTTACCTGGAGAAGTATTTTGTATTCCTATAAAAAATACGATGGTTATATTTTCCCATTTCCACTATGGAACTTGTAAAAACTGAATAATCCTCAGTGATAACTGCCTCTATTATTTTACATGTTGACAATTCAACATGTCACAGTAATATAAGTGATATATCTTTTCATTCAATCCCAACAGTAATACCCCATAATGTCTGTGTACATCATTATGATACAAGGATGCACTAAAAATGGAAAACTATGAGCCTCTGACCATAATTTTTCTTAATTGGGGAAATTCAATTCAACTATAGTCTTTTTCCAAAACTCATAAAATAATATTTATCAATGTTAAATTTTGAAAACATACCCATATTAACCAGTTATACCTTTTTCTGTAAATCCCCATCTGCATTCTACGGTTTCTTAATTCTGTCTGAAAAAATTGACTATACTGAAACCTGAAAAAAATTGAGGAATTTCCTGCACCAATAATATAAAATCCAAAATTCATCTATTCACCAATAAAAGGGTCCTTTTTAATCTATAAAATAGTTAATTATGTATAATGTTTTCCACTCAAGGAATCTATGACTTTGATAGATTTTCCAAGATGGTAATTAATCATTGAATAATAATCTATTAGCAATTCAAGCCACCTTTTCTCCTTTATATTTAATAATGTTTGAGTGAATATATATTTAATAATTTTTTTAGTCAATATATATTTCACATTTTTCACTGTATAAATGATACCTCCAAATTTTCAAATAAAAAACAACATCTTCTAATTCCAAATCATGTGTGGTAAAATTTAACTCATGTAGTTTTAGTTTTCTTGAAGAATAATCAATTAAATGATCATTTTGCACCAAAAAAGACCCATGTCCCTTTAATGAAGAAACATTATAGAAGAAAAACTCACCATTTCCTAAAAGAAGAATCATAACTGGAGAATTCACCAATATTCATTTCACTTCCTGAAAACAATAATCACATTCTAATATCCAGATGAATTTAGCTCAATTTTTGAGTTAACATTGTCAGTGGACAAGATAACTGTGTAATGTTTTCAACAAACCTTTGGTAATAGCCTGTTAAACCATGAAAACAATGAATCTAGATTATATTTTGGGGTCTTTACCATTGTTCAACATAATTAAATTTATAATATTCAAATGATATTGAATATTTAAAAATAATGTGACTAAGGAAATAAATTTCTTCCAACTACAATTCAAACATGTTGAAATTTCCATAGAGTATGTTTTCTTTAACTGTTTTCCAAAATTCCAATGGTTGTTTTTCATGATCCGATTTACTTATTGAATATACCATAATATCATCATTAAACACAACCACAATCATATCCATGAAATCATGAAATATTCTATTAATAAGATCCATGAATACAATAGGTTCATTAGATAACCCAAATATCATAAGAATATGTTCATGATGACCATATCAAGTTTTAAAAGATTTTTTTTGTGAATTTCATCCTCCTTCACCACAATTGATGATTCCTAGATCTCTAATCACTCTTGAAAAAATAATGATCTCCCTGAATATTATCAAACAAGTCATAAATGTGTGGAATAGGATATTTATTATTATTATTAATGTTATTCAATGATATAGAGTAAATGAAAATTTTTATGAAACAATGTTTATTTACTGAAGATAAAAATAAAATATCACTATTATGAAGTTTTAGGAAAAATGATTCATTTAACATGAAAACACTACAACTATTTTTTCAATTCAAGAAGTTCAATTTGTTCCATTCTATTAGGGGGATTTGAAATTTTCTTAGCATCATGAAATATTTCATTTGTAAATTAAACATCTTGATCAAAAATAACACTAGTTAACGCATCACGAAAAAAATAAATATATGCATTTACCATTGGAAAATTATTAATTTGAATAGTTCCATTCTTTTCAAAAAAATAGAAAGATAAATTTCATTTCCATATTTTAAATGTTTCTCATCTTCCTGATATTTTATCAATTGTATGGGTTCGTTCTTGTATAAAATCTAAAACTCTTTCTAAAAATAAACTTCTTCGGCTCTATAATAAATCCTATCATGATAAAAAAGATAATCAATGTCCATAATGACATCAAAATCTACTACGTGGAAACTATACGGTTTTTAGGTAATGTATTTACAAAGATGAAAATTGGAAGATTTTTAAAATTTCTTTTTGCTGTAACATTTTTCCCTACTGTTTTAATGGTATGTTGGGGTTTCATTTGTTGAGGTTATATTTCAAATATAATGTAATGTTTCATAGAAATAATGGATTGTGCGGACACCGTATAAAATAAGACTTTATAAAAACTTGAGTAAACAAACAACATATCTGATACAACTTCATTTGATGGACTGAAATCTCTTGACGTAGTCATAAAGGATATAACTATGTCTTTCTATTTATAGTTTGGCTGCTTTCATTCAATATAATCTTTCTTTAGGAAGGCATTTTCATAATGAGACATCTCACCAAATATTAAACACATTACAATTTTCTTATCTGTATTAATCTTTGGATTATTTTCATTATAATCTCATTCCATATTTTGAAACACACCACATCGAAAACACTTACCAATTGTGGTAAGGCATTCCCAAGGGTGATTTTTACCACACCTTTCACAAACTATAAACTGAACTTTTATACCATCTGATTTCATTGGTTGATTCTTACCCATCACTTGTCATCACATCCAATTATTTTCATTATTCTAAATGTTCACTTTATCATCAGAGAGATCCATTTGTACCCTCATAGAAAATCATACAAGTTTCTCATAAATTTTGATTTTTGGGTGGCCAATGACCTTTGTTATCTTGGTTTATTCTATAGAATTTTTTTTTGATTTACTATAAAATTCCATAAAATTATTTTGGGAATACCATTCCCATCAGGTAATGTTTGCATCATACATGTCTACTAAATATTCCTCATTTTTCCACAATTTCAGGGAATTATTTTCTGTGCTATGTTAGACAACCTTGAGTAAATATTTTTCAAGGAAAAGGGTTTTAAATTCCTCCCACTCTATGGCTTTAATATCATTTATATCCCCAATATTCATAAACATTGACCACCGTTGATCAGCATATCCTTAAAAATAACAAATGGATAGGCTAACCTTTTGATTATTTTCACAACACATAACATTAAATATCATTTATGAGGATTTAATCAATGTTTCAGCCACTATTGGTCTAGAAGATCCACTAAAAGTAGGAGGGTTTTGCCTCATATATTGTTCCACTATCATCTAGTTTTTTGTGGTCTCTCCAGTTGTTCCCTTTCATGAATGCCACCACAATTTATTTCATGCACTAGATACTCCATTACTACCACAAACTAATCTGTTTCTAATCCAACCATTCATGTTTGTGGATTCAGAAAGATATCAGCAACTCAGTTCCTTCCAACTTCAATCTCTTGGTTTCTTCTGCAGAAAACAACTCTGAACAGACATATCTTAGACGATAAAACCTGGTAATATTTAAATAATATACCATTTTAATATAAAAATATGGTTAAAATCATTTATTGTATTCTATTAACATCATCTTAACCCTTAATGTTATCTAAAACGTTATCTAATACCAACTATAAGGTCTCAACCATAAACATTACATAACCTAGCTATTTCAACTAGATTTCAATTATTTACAATCCCAAAGATCTTTTTGGTTTAGTTTTTCAAAATGTTATGAAAATAACACATATATATCAACCCATAAGAATACTATGTGAATACCATTAAAATAGTATCCATTTCATCCATAACAAAAAAAATTATACACAAAACAACAAAATTATTTATTAGAAAAAACGACATAACAATTAACATGACTTAATTATTTATCTAACACATCATAATAACCATTGAAATTATTTTAAATTCATGTAATGATCATAAAAACATCAGTAAGGGATATAGAAAGATGAAAATAAACAATTATACCTTGAATACTTCAAGCATATGAAATCATTTTCACAAAACATACATCTCTCCCTAATATTCATACTTTTTCAAACATGATATTTCTGTAAAACAGTAGAGATCATATATAAAACCATAATGTTTTCATGGGAAATTTATTTCCTATATTGTAACCCTCATGTATACCTTATCATTTTCAACCCTCAATGTTACAATATAATGTAATCCTATAGTATAGCTTATAGTGTAACAATCGAAGGTTATGCTTGGTGCAACCATATGGCCGACCCCCCAACATACACATACCCAATTAATTGGATGGATATATAGATCATATGCTTTATCAAAAAAAATTCCAATGAACCTGAACATAATCATAATACATGGATAATTTCATAAAATCATTTATTTTGAATATTATAAAACTGAATAATAAAATATGAATTTAAAATGAAAGTCCACAAAAAAAATGTCATATTATTGTTGTGAGAAATTTATAGAATTGAAGAAATATTTGTATACAGAGTTTATAAACATAATAAAAAAATAATATAAACAGTCAATAATAACACATATAATCTTTGTACCATATAAATAATGAAGTATAAGGTTGACTCCATGAATTGAAATTGGGTTTAGAATTATCTTACCTTATCTTCGTCTTACATCATACATATTTAATCCTCTTGTATAATGGTTAAAAGAGTGTTATTAATATTCTAGTAAACATATTCATATTTATAACACCTAATATAGTCATTTTATAACATCGTTTGATAGGTTTATTAATAACACTTTCTTATTTCCATTGTTTCATGTTCCTGCTACACATAATTTCCATGGTTGGTTCATAATGAATTTTCTTATCAAATGACAGGGAAAGTTAAAAATTGGAAGGAGAATGTGATAATATGATTATATAAATTTTAATGAATCCATTAATCAATTTTGTAATATTTTATGAAGGAGAATCATTATTCAATTCATTAGTGATACTCATTGAGATATTTTTGGTAGTTCTTCGATCATAACAAACTTGTTTCATAACATATATTCAATATTACGCACATAAGTTAATTTCATAACATAAAATTGGTCATGGAATAAATGAAAAAAACATCATAAACCATTAAATGGTTTAAAAACTATATTTAAAAGAATTAAAGGAAATCAAAGACACATCATCCACAATGTTAGTAAATCATCACATCATGGACATTGTTTTTGTTTTTTTATATGGGGAATAGGAGAAGATGAATGATGATGAATTTTTTTAATAAAAATGATAAAAATATAGAATATATATAATACTGGAGATTTGATGCCTCTTGTATAAATAGAGGTGATTATATTAAATGAAAATAAATGAAAATAACAGAAAATAAAACATAAGAAAATTAAAAATGATCATTTCCTCTTGATGTCTTCACCTAGAGATCCCCATTAAATCCATTAGTTTTGTCCTTTTGGTGAGACTAGAAGGACATTGACATGGGGATGGACCTTGGGAATGGGATTGGGAATATTTTAGACAAATATAAAATCATGATAGGTGTGAGGGGAAGGGGGGTAATTATAGTCGAGGAGAGTATAAGTTTACCATTATTTTAATCATTAGTTTAATATTTTGTCTCATGAATATGAATATTTATAATTCATGTGACCCCAAATAGTAAATAGAGAATGTATGTTTCATCCAAGGGTTATTATAGCATACATGACACAAGAAATAGTGTATTTATTGGATAATGAATATATACAGTATATTAAGGTATTTGACTATTCATAAGAAATTGAAGAATTTTAGAAAATTTCCAAAAATTCACCCATACTATTTTTCAACATTTAGTGAACTCAATTTATTGAAAATAATAATCTAAATATGATTAATTTTAATTATAAGTAAATTCATAATTTATTTTAAAAATAAAAATTTTAAAACTATAACTCATTTTATATCACCTTGAAAATTAATCAATATCTCATTATCTAAAAACTATAAGAAAATAAATTAATAATATGATTTTCTATTCATAACTGGAATATTATTAATCATATTACTACTCATAAGGTAATGTTACTATTTACCATAAAACATATTGGTCATATCAGACTCCAAATAAGTTACTGATCACAACTGTAGATGTTCATTTTTTGAAATTCATATAATATATGTCGAAAATTTATGTTTAATGTATATTTTATCACTATTTCATTAAAAATAAATTTAATTATGTAGTGATTCATGGTTTTAAACCATTAAATTTATATTTAAAACCTTGGGATGTAACGATTATGATATAAAGATTATTGTTTCAGTAATTTTGATTACAATCTCACACAACCAGCTGACAGTGTTCAATGATTTCATACATGTGAAAGAGATTTTAGTGTGTGGTAAACGAGACTATAGTTTGAAAAGATTTATCAAAAAAATTAATTTTTTATTGGGATATGATTTGAATAATTTATAACTAATATAATGGATATATATATTTGAGTTTTCATATTAGTTGACTTTTGTGGGAATGTAAGCCCATATATATGTGTTCAATTAAAACCATTTAATTTTTATCTTTAATGATACAATCTCATTATTTTTAATTTATATTTTTACTTGAATTTTATGTGTTATATTTATGGTCATAAGTTGAATTTCTTTTATAAATAATCCTTATTACGATATATATTGTTTTGACGGAAAATATAATGTTATCACTTATATTATGTAATCCATTAATCTCATCAAAATTTAAAAATCATAGACTGTGAATTCTTTATTGAATTGTGCACCAATACCATGAATATATATGAGGTCCCCATATGAACCCAAATGGTTTAGTAAATTTTTCATCCATATTTTGTATGTTTATATAATTTCTAAATCCACTACCATGTTTTGTAAAAAAATTATAATCCAAGAACAATTACTTTATTTTATAAAATATTAATTACTAACTATGTTTCAATCCCTCCCATTATCATTTGAAACCCTCTAATTTATTATTTATGGTCCATAAACTTATTAAATTTTGATATGAAGTAAAAAAAATTCTTCAACATCAAATGTCCATAAAATTTGACATGGTTGTCCATTTGTGCACTATGAGTTTTTAAAAGCATACAATGAGATCTAAAATATCAATTACATGTGATATATATTATCCAGAAATTTCATAGTAAAAATATATCTTTAAATCCTTTAAAACATAATTTCATATTATAGTTTTTCAGTATGTGTTGATCAAATAATTTCATTAACTATTTATTGATTTGGATTCTCATAAACTCGCGTGTTTTTTTACTAATTATTTTACATTTAGTGAATTTTAGGACAATGATTATTGGAATAACTATTTTGATTTTGGATTTTTTTTTTTATTTCAATATAAGATTTTTTGGTTTATTAATTATAAAAATTCTAGATAATCTTTAAATGTAATCTAGAATCACTATTTCACCCTACATTTAGATTTGATAATATGGTCTACAAACACTAATTTTTGATATGGAACTGTAATTTTGTACCCAATATTTAATGTGATCATTTGGATTAGAAACCATACATTGCATTATGATTACAGATTAATTTTTTAATAAACCGTATGTTTTCTTCCTCTATGTTCTGACTCTTAGGTGGAACCTATACAAGAAGTGTAGAAATGGTTTGACGAGGATCATCACCCATCCCTTTTCTATAGAGAAGGGATCTCGTAGAATTTACCATTCCACTGTTTCGACTCATTCAAAATTATTATCCTTTAAATAATGTTGAATTAACCATACAAGAACTATTGTTACCATTGAGCCATTTCATGGGGTTCGAGCACTCATGCAATCAGACCATATCGTATATAAGACCCTCAGATGGTCTCCAATGGGTTTATGTGTGGAGACAAGAATTCCAAATGGACCTAGTATCCATGATTCATGGACATTCGTTCAAAAGGCAGGCACTAGTTGGCTGATGATTTGGCCAATGAAACATAAGAACTCCATTGGTCGAGAGGATTGGAGGACAGGATATCCCCACACTTTTGTGGGAGGATTGTTTCATGTTCCACGAGTGACTTATTGAATTATGTCATCTTCATATGATTGTGAATCCATGGTTCATTCTTGAAGAGTGTGTCCATATGATACCCTTGTCTTGCAAGATCATCGTAAGCATGAATCTATTTGATGTTACGGAGGTGATGCTGACTTGATCTGTATTATATGGTGCTCTAGAGTTTATCATCATCTAGGGGGGACAAAAGGTGACATGATGTAAGGATCAAGCCCAAAAGGAGGGATTCCTTCGTATCCTCAGGAGTGGAATTAGAACCCACTTAGTTCGGATGGTGTGGGCATACACATGGGAGCTTCCCATTTGATGGGACATGATTGGGTGGAATCTTTTGGATGTGCACCATTTTTTTCTTAGGTCATTTGGTAGGCATCCTACGTATCTTATATTGATCAAGAATCTGATTTATCATTATTCAAAAGGGTTGGATCTAACACATGGAAGCCTCCCATATGATAGACATGATTGGGTGAACCCTTTTGGATGGGCACCCTTTGGAGCTCGTGCCTTCTTCTAGGCATCCTACATATCATGTTTTGATAAGAATCTGATTTATCATAGTTTATAAGGGCTGCGACATACACATGGAATCCTACCATTTGATAGACATGATTGGGTGTACCCTTGTGGATGGTTACCCTTTTGATCTTGGGCCTTTTGGTTGGCGTCCAATGTATCATGTTTTAATCAGGAATCAGAGTTCTCATAGTCTAGATTCCCATGGATGTTCTGATCCTGACAAACCTCTAAGCCCACTTGAGTAATGCTCGGTGTGTGAAACAATAATATGTGATAGATTCAACAATTTACATTCCTACTCCCATATTGTTGGGGGAGGGAGATCACGTGGCGGAAGAGGATGGGGTGACATTGGGCTAGGGAATAGAGCAATGAACCCTTTAATACGAGATGACATTAATTATCATGTATACCTTGCTTGGAAAATTGGGGGCCTACCTCAAAGGGAGGGCCCCATAATGTCATGTGAGGTATACTAAATTTTAATGTCATATATCTTGGACGATGAATAACTTGGAGGATAATCATGTTTGGATGATCCAAAATTCCTCGAGCATGAGAGGGAAGGAACGAGAAAAACCTGATTTTGGAAGATCTCAAATAAGGAGAAATGATATGAGTCATGGAATCCATTGAGGCATACAAAGGTAAGAAATAACTATCCCATGGAATAATTTTTCTCTGTTTGACGACAATTTTTTTGGGAATCATATGCAGAACCACAAGGGCATGATGTCCATAGTTAATCAGATGTGTCCTCATGACACCAACTATCCTCTTCTGATGGCAATGGAGGTTTTTGAAGATCCAAAATGAACTGGTATACTAATGTTTAAAGTAATATAGCTTGGACAATGGAACCATAGTTTATTTTCATTTGTAATTCACCAATATCATACATTTTAACATCATGTGGTCAGGACAATAACTTATAGTTTATGGTCATACAGTTTGGAATTTTTTTTATCAAATCCATGATTAGATGTAGGACAATTGGGCTAAGATGTTCTGACATTCCTCGAACATGAGAGGGAATAAATGTTGAAACCATGACTTAGGGATTCTAAAATTAAGTGAAATGATATGGGGTATGGAGGTAATTAAGGCATTCTGTAGAAGGAGAGGACTCTCCTGAGGAATAATTTTTATTTGGTTGAAGACCATTTTTTTGGGAACACATTTGAAGAACCACCGGAGAATGATGTGTATAGTCAAAAAAAATGTGTCCACAAGACACTGTATTTCCTCCCCTGATGGCCATATTGGTTTATGAGGATCATGAATCACTAAAGACAAGGAGTTTGATTGATAGAAAGGATGTGTTTGAGAATTCAAGAAAAATTCTGGTTGTGCTTATCCATGTAGTTCTGGGTCATCCATTTATAGGAGGCAGGTGATAGGGCTTTCGAGAGATGTATGATGAATGTCTACTACCATGGTATTTGAGGGAAATTTGTTTGGGTGGCATAAGTGAGTAATGGAAAATGTCACTGACCTGGCAGGAAAAGATCATAGTGTGACTCTCCATTTTTCATGGGTGTCAGTGACGGTAGTGAAGGGACATGCCTAGAGGGTCATGACTACAACCTAACACTGATACCACGAAGGGGTGCGGTGGAATATATTTCATGGTATGGACTGATGGGAATGAATAGTATTCGCATAATGTAGTTTTCATAGCAGTTGGCCACGTAGGATGGTACACGGAAGAGCTGGACACCAAGGATGGTACCCAGAAAAGATGGCCGCATATGATGGTACGTGGAGAAGCTATCCATGTATGGCAGTACATGGAGAAGCATGTTGTGAATTATTCTACGCAGAATAGCTGGCCACTACGGACTGTCCATGTATTGGGTTCTGCATATGGGTTTCTGTGAACCGTCTTCAATTATGGTCATTCACAAACCATTTTATGGTTACAGACTTTTGCGTACTATGTTCTACATAAGGTAGAATGTGAACCATTTTTATTAATTTTTTTATATTTTTCTTGTTGGATGTAGAGGGTCTTCCGGATATGGTTTGTGGGGAGGACTTCCAGAAACATATTTTTTCATATAGTTCATGGGATTGATTTTGTGAATTGATTATTGTTGGCAGCATGGAATCCGAAAACTACTTTTGATGTGGGACGGATTCCATAGAACTAGTTTGACTGTGGGAGAAATTCCTCCCTCACCCTCTATTTTATTCATCCACTTTTTCACCCATCATAAAAATCTCTCTCCCTTCCCTTTGTCCTCTTTTCTCCACCTCTCTTTAGTTCCTCTCGCTATCCATTTATCAAATTTTGGGGAAAATCATATCTAGAGTCTTGAGGAACCATTTATAGAAGACCATGAAGTGGTATTTCAATCAACATAAGGCACAATCAGCTGGAGATTTTGGAGGTGTGGTACACCATCTGCTTCTCCTCATCTACAAACCAAAACATTTGGGGGGGATGGTGTGTAGGGTGTACCACTATCAGATTCCTGAAAACGAAAATATTTTGTGGTGACATCATTTCGTGAGGGGAAATTCACCATGAAAAACATCATTCATTGGCCAACAACTCACATGAAAACATACCTGCGGCCTTTCATATACTAGTGGCTCACCTCTTACGCATTCAATAAAACATTCCAGATTGTCGGTATGGGGTCAGACCAAATCACTTTTCAAAATTTGATTTCATAATTTTATTGAATAAATTTCAATAAAACATGCTTCCATATTATTTACAAATTATTTTGAGTATTTTCCTTCCCTTTGTAGATTTTTTGAAACCCTACACTCACATTAGATGTTTTTTATTACATAGTGAAACACTATATTTGACATGGTCAAACTATGTGTTTTGAATGATAGTTTATTTCTTTGATTTCTGATATAGTGTCGTAAAATATATTATTTATTTAAAAGATGTTAAATATGGAATCAAATTTTATTTCCCAATGAATTAAATCATTATTATTTCCTATGGGTGTTCTGATTTTATATGAGTGTTTAAAATCTAATTAAAATAATTTTGTGTGGTTTGATTATCACATTTTAGATGGTGATATTTTTGGATCTGTTTGATTTAATGTTATTCTAGCTCTTTGTAAAATACCAAAGAGTTTCTTGTTCTCATATAAATGTGTTTTTGATAAGAATATTATGACACTGAATCAACTACTAATATGTTATATACATTGGACACATCCACGTTTTGATTCTTATATGAGTAATTATCATGTTCTTGCAATTGGGGTATCTCATTGTGAATATTTTATAGAAGTTCTTCAAATCATATATTAGTTCTACACATTAATGAATAAATTATTGAATTATATAAGATTTTTTCCACTAATTCCTATAAATGGAAGACTATTTTTCATTAAATATTATATTTCTATAACTGGGTTTCGTTGAACATCATTAAATTTTTCTCTTGATTCTAAAAATATGATCTTAACCTGTATTCAACATCTATATTTTCATTAATCTATTTTTGATGGAATTTTCAACTACTCGTACTCAGTAATGCTAGAGTTTTAGATTATCAGACAAAGCTGTGGATATTTCAGTACCCTATAAATAAACCAAAATACTCTCTAAAATCCTTATTCTAAGGCATTATCATCATAAACATAGATGTTGAAGACCCCAGAAAAGGGTACAATAGTGAAAATGATCGTTCATTCTAAGAAAGAATTTGTGGACTGTAATAAGGAATGTTTATTCTAAAAATCACTATACATCATTGTTTCAAGATATTTCTAATATTTTTTATATTTTTTATTCATACTCATATATAAGTGAGAAAAAAAGGACATCATAAAATCTATATGGGTGTTTTATTTCTATCATGTTATCTCAAATACACAATTCACCCCTATTATGTCTTCATCATATTCTTTCTAAACAAAAAATTATTATTAAATGATGGGCACTAAATTTATATTTCTCTATTTTATAATCCTTCATGAATCTTTTTTTATTCCTAATACAATCATCTGGTTTCAAAGGAAGTAATACGATATATATATATATATAGAAATATTATAAATACTTTTTTTGAAAACTATTGACATGAATTTTTGTATTTATTTTCAATCCATCTAGTCAAAATTAAATATCTGGATGAAGATAAGTCTCAATGTAAGATCATTTAGATTTTATATTGTTGATCTATAACCCTTATTTTAATTGTGATAATTGCATATTATATAAAGAACACATGACTATTTATTTTATAAATCATGAAAAATGGGATTACATAGAAATAATCAAGTGTTCTGAAAAATTTAAAGTGGAACAAGATAAGTGGAATGACTTTTTAGAGAGTTATTAAGCCCATTACATAGAATAATGAAATATTCCACCTTTAGCTTTTTAATATATAAATTAAATTAAGTTTCATAGTGTGAAACTACATATTACATGTGGACGGCTATTTATATTTTTTATAAATGAATTAAATATTATTTTAAATTAATTTACAATGTTGAAAATTTTATATTTTTTACATTAAGGCTGAATTAATTTTATGTAATCACTAAAATGAATAGAATAATGACTAAAATAGGAAATGATATTTCTACTTTGGGAAATCTATTCAAGAACCCAAACATGAGTTAAATGTAATTACATTTATACATTCTAAATGGATAGTAAAATCTATTTCTATTCATCTGTATGCACCTTTTAAAGTGTTTTATGTGAAATAAATATTTGGAACTATAATGATGTAGGAATCATATATTCAAAAATTCGATCAAAACAATTATACTTTTAATAAATTAAAAAGTGACCCTCAATGTTTTTATGGATGAATATTCTTATTCAATTTTTTTATATTTAAGGGATTTTATTTAAGATTTAGGTAAAAATTTATATGGATGTACAATAAGTGGAAATAAATGTGAAAGAATAATGAAGAAAAGAAGATAAATTTTATGAATTCAAAGAAAAAGTTCATATGAAGTCTAACTATCATATTTGTATATATCAAATATAATATAATTATAAATGAAATTATAGGAATATCATGATTTATAATTAGAGTGCTTTTCATGATTCGTGTCTTTAATCATCAATAGACTCAAAATCTAGAATTAAAATAAAAAGATAAATCTATGCCTTATGGATCATGCTGATGAGGTACAATCTTCTTCCACTTAAGGTTCAAATAATCGAAAAAATAATTATAATGATAATAATAAATAAGCATTTATACTTTTTTAAAAATTTTAATCTTTAAAAAATGTTAATATAAAACATTTAAAATATCATTATGTTGTTTTAATTAATAAACAATGTTTTCTAAAATATATTACATACTTATTATCAAATCAATCAAAAAATTCATGTTATTTGTGTGAAAAATAATTTAATGGACTACTATATGAATTAAAAACATTAAGTAATCCATGTAGCAACCTTATCAAATAAAAAAAAATTATTTTAATCAAACTCGTAGTAAAATTAAAATTCATAGTAGAAATATTATTATTGGAAGTAATGGATAAAACACTAAATTTAACCAGATTTATTTTGTTCCTAATTTAAAAATATAAATCTTGTATACTATTAGATGTTGTCATTGCGTTATGAATATAAATTAAGCTAATGATTGTTATTTTAAAAAACCTAAATTTTGTGGTGACAAGATGGTTAATTATTATAAAGAATTTTCTAGCTTATGTTATATAGTTTCTACTAAGAAACTATTTTTTTACCTAAATCTGGGGTTGTAAACACTACCAGACTGAAAACAATATGGGTTTCAAAAGGAACATTTGATCAATATTTTTCAAGTATGAGCCACTAACCTTTTTTATATTATTATGTACAATTTTGGAAAACATAGAGATTTATTATTTTTATATATTCTAAAAATTTCTATTATATTTTTATAAAATTTTATGTAGTTCATTAACTAAAAATAATGATTTTTATAACTGAAATTTAAAAATCTTGAAAGTATTTTATTTTTTTATAAAATAAATATTTTATATTGGGTGAGTTATTTTAAATTCATTATCACTAGATTGAATATTTTTTTACATTAATGAAATTGTTTATGTCATTTTATTTATTATTTGAAATTACATTTTACTTTATTGAATAATATTTTATGTCTTTATTTCTTAGAGAAGCTATAATTGAGGGGGATATTAAAATAGTACTCATAATGAAAATAGTATTCAGAAAATATGATTCATTCAACATTGATGGAATTTTTTTTAATTAATATTTTTTTAACTCTATTTTTTTTAATTTTTTTTATAAAAGAATTAATTTTTATTCAATTTTATTTATAAATAAATCATTTTCATAAGTATAATTTTCATTTAAACTATGAAATTGAAAATTATTAGGTATAAATTTATTCTCATCAAACTAAAACAACGGCTAAAAATAGTCATAAAAAACCCTTAAAATTTATTTGAACCCTAATATTATCTAATTGGTAACCATTTTCGAACATTAAAAATTATTATTTTTAATGTTAAACTAATAGACCTCTAATAATTCCAGTCCAAGACATAGAAATGGATCAAGGCCTCCATGTTTTGAAAAATTTTATCCTAAAAAGTAATTACCTCAAGATTCAGATCGTTTATTTTCACTAATTATTTAACATATACTAATATGGTAGAGTTAAATGATATATATAAACAAGAAATATCCTTTTCTAATTATTTGAATATTTTTTTAGAAAATAAATTGTATACTAATGAAAATTCTTGGAATAATATTAATGAAATGGTACATAAATTCTTGGATTGGATGAACTAGATGTTGAATCCGTTAACATAGCAGTGGAATTCCTTATATAGAATTAGTATCTAAGTCTAATCTTATTAATTTAGATGTAGAGAGGTTGTATGAAGATCATAAATGACCACATATATATTTGAATATAATTGAGAAAAATTATATTTAAAAAATGAAATTTCAATCTCATCAATATAAGTATCAAATTTAACACAAATTCTTAATTTCAAGAGAGAATATTGATCAGTTTGAAGTGTAATTGGTACGTCAGATGGAGAGAATTAGACATAATGTTTTTCCTCAATAAAATCATAATTAGTTGAATGTGTTTTTAGTATGTCATTTATCTTATTCTTATTCATCAAATGAATAATGATATTTAGATATTTAAAATCAAATAGAACTACTTTCGGGTGTTTTAGCTACTATGAGTCAAATAGTTCATGATTTTAATGTGTGATGATTCACTATTTAACCATCCCAGAAAACTTCATCATTTCCTTCATCCTAGACAATCCAAATTCAAATACAACATATCATTGTAAATCATGGATTTTTAAATAATAATAATAAAATGTTCTATTACCTTATTTTAATCATTATTATTTTTCTCGGGTTAATATGTTTCTAGGTATGAAATATTATGTCACATGTGCATTAATAAGTTTCTAAATTTTGGTTTGATAGAAAAAAATGGGGAAAATATTTGAGATAATATGGATGAAAATATATTTAATAAAATATATAAGAGAAATATCATTGATGGAACACTTTCCTAGTCTATAATATGAAGGATAATCATAAAAGTTCTTTCATGTATTAAAATAATTATGTACTAAAAAAATGGGGTAAATTTTCCTAAAATGAATTAATTCTCATATTAATAGAATTTTATTTCCTATTAGGTATTTTTGTATAAAGAACACATTTATATCTCAGACATATTTATTTTTTGAATCTGACTTGTATTTTTGTTCTTACATTTAAATTAGTTTTTTGTACCATTATCATTAAAATGGGGAATATTATTAGGAATGAGATGATTAAAAATTGAATCAATTTTTTTTATTGATTTTGATTCTCATAAACATCGAATTTTGTGTTACTATTGAAGTCACATTATGTGGATTTTACGATATTGATTATTCAATTTATTATTATGTAATATTATTTAATTTTAATTCAGTTGTATTTTTTTTATTTCTTAAATATGTGTATTTTGTAAATGATTTTAAATAAGTATATAAACACTATTTCTACACTACATTTTAAGATGAACATATTTTTTGTGAACTGTACATTAGATAAGGAACAATACATTTTTACACTATGTTTGAACTGAACATTTAGATTAGTTACCCTCAAATGTGATAAATGTATGGATTAATAACCATTTTTTTAATTGTTCTTACATTACCAACCACACAATTTATATGAATTTATATGTATTGAAACCCTATATTTTACATTTAAAAATGTCATGTTTTGAATTATGATTTATTTCCACATTTTCTATAATGATCTCATGGGAATTATTATCCATTAAAATGATTTTGTAGACTGATTCAAAGTCATTATTTAAAGAGATTAAATCATTCCAAATTATATGTGATGTTGTGAATTTATTTGATGGTTTATATTAAATTACAAGTAATGATGATTCGTTTTATTATCATGCTTTATTTGGTGATATTTCTAGCACTATTTAACATTATGTATTCAAGTTCTATGTTAACTATCTAGGAGTAACCATTTCATATTTAAATGAGTTTTCCAAAATAATATTGTTATATTCTCTCTGCTACTCTGAAGAGAGAAAATTTGCAGATATACATGTTTTTATATTTCTCTAGTTAATCAACGTGTTGTCACTAATGTTTTATCTCTTTTTCAATATTGGTCCATAGATTGTCACAGAATATATTTGAAATACACTTTTTTGACATGTATGTTTTATTATATTCCTATTTTTTTAATTGATTTCTAGATAATGGAATTTAGTTTATTATTAAATATTATTTTATTGCTACACATCTTTGTTTATGATTATTTCATTTAGAAATTGTTGCTCCAAATATTAGACAAACTTTTAATCAACATCAACATCATCATCAATCTAATTTCTATTGAAGTGTCAAATGATTGTACTGAATCATATTATTGTTTTATATTATCGTACTAAGATTTTGATGTTTTGGTTCCATATAAATAAACCAGAAGGTCTTATAAAATATTTTTTGTAAGGTTTCAATAACACACAATTAGTTTTAGATATCCCTAAAAAAGGATATTCTAGAGAAAATCACCATTCACATTGAGTGATAATTGGTTTAGGGCATTAGGGGATTTTATTTCCCCAAACTAACATACATCACCATGTACATATATTATATTTATTTATATTCCAATTTATACTTTTCATTGATAGATAATAGAATAATTGAATTAAATAAATACGGATGTACTATTTCAATCCTTTTTTCTAGGAAAATAATTCACCCCTCAACCCCCCCCACTTGATCCATTATCATCATATTTATAACCGAATAATAGTCATCGTTTTATAGAACACATTATTTTGTTTACACATATTAAATGATGATATATATTCAAATTTTTTTGTTTTATTAATATTTCTTTAATATTTTTAAATAAATACTGTAATTATGGTTTTATAGTTTTTAAGAGATTTGTGGGTGTGTATTTATGATTTAGTGGAATGTTTAGGCTTAGATGAATATTGGTTTTATGGATGAGCCTTCGAGTGACTTTAAGTTATGATTTTGAAATCATCATTGAATGAAGATTTAGGGAGGCATTCTTTTCTTAAACCACAATATCATGTAGATATTATTATTATTATTATTTAGAGTTTTTTTCATTTTTAATGAATTTAAAGAAAAAATGAACTTGAAATGCTTAATTTAAGACACATAGTTATCATATTATGTTCTAAATGATCCATTACATGGTGCATGTATAATTTTGTTGAAAATTGGGGTTTCCCAATATATATTTTAGTTTCTAATAATGTATATGTGGGTTTCTATTTTTTTGGTGGAACATATTTTCTTCACATCAATGTATATTTTTTATTATTGATTCACTAGAATATATTTCAATACACCATTATGTGAATATCTTTTTTAATTCTAATTATATGGAGATTAAATTAAAAGATGTCTTCTTTCAATGTCTTTGTAATTTTATTTCAGAAATCATTTTTCTTGTGATATATATAATATAACTTTTTGGTGGTATTGCTTTAATATATGTTTTATGAAACATGTAGAGTGATTTAAAAGGGAGGATTTAATTATATGTAAATGACATTTATATAGATGATTAAATTGTTGATCATAAAAATTATATCTATATGTTGATTAATAATAAATTGGATTATTAACATTTTATAAATGTAATGATTTTTTTGGAATCCTCCTATATAATCATCTTTTAATGCTCAAAAATCATGGAAGTCTTTTCAATTATGATAATCATGATTAAATCATGTTTAGAGTTAGTTAGTATCCTTATGATTCCATGCATACTAGTCATAATTCATAATCTCACAAATTATTCTTATTCTTGTTCTTCTATGATTTATTATACCAATAACTAAGATTAATCTATTATATGAATATTAAATCTTTAGAGTGTTTAGAGGTTATTTGCAAAGTATGTGATATAGAAAGTCTGCTTTCGGTTCTGGATATTGGAAAATTCACTGACACTGTAATAATGACACCATAACCCTGACACTGTAATGTTGACAATGCGGCCCTAAAACAGTATTGTTGATACAGTGACCCTGACACTATAATGTGGAAACCATGACCCTAACACCGTAACCCTAGTATCATGACCCAAACACCATTAAATGTTTTAAAAAAGGTCTAGACACTGCCTACCAGAGATACCATGATCCGGTCATTGTATAAGTGACACATCTTCCTGATGTCAATGCAGTTGTGGCACAATGATTGTCTCACAGATAGAAGGAAATGGATAAGACACAGTCTCTATGTGAAACCATTTCAAGAAAAAATTTACACCATTATTTAATCTTTTTTTTCATTTTAAATTTAATTTCTAACGGTCATATTCTTTTTATTTAATGGAACAAAAATTATTAATTATTATTTGTAGACATATCAACTGAACGTACAAGGTATAAGGTTCAAAATACATGCTTCCTATCAGTTCTAACATGAAAACCCTTAAATAAATAGATGATAATCATGGATCAAAAAGAATATAATGTGTTTCAAAAGGAAACTCAAGAATGCAATAATATACTACTGAAGAAGACATGAATCACTCTTGATCCCTGACATCTAAACTACCATATATCAGAGCCTACAATATCTTATAATTACCAACTCAATGAGAAACAAGATCTATATAGCTTACCTCATCGAACTAGAGACTAGAGCATTAGACATGCGATACTCTGTTATCACAAGAGAACTCATAAATCAAATTTGTGACATCCTATAAGTCTAGAGTTGCAAAGAATAACACTCAGAGGTCTTCTATCCCTCTTTCATCATGTTTTCCCTATTGTGTACTGAATTTACTACTTTTAGAGAAGTGTGTTTTTCTATATTAAAATACACAATGTCTCCTACATTAAAATGTGTAAACTTTCAAGTGTGACATGGTTGTTCATTGTCCCATATAGAACTATGGTAGAGGTCTAATTACATGGAGTGTATGTGCACCGTTGTTTTACCTTGATCCAGGGTGTGAATAAATCACCTATCTATATATATTTCTTGGTGGTAGGTGATCACCATGTGGTGTGGAATAAGACTCATCTTGATACTAAACAACATGTTTTATGCACTATATCATTTAATATGGGTTTTCTCTACATTACATTATATTTCAGATAAATATATTTTACTTTGATATTTAGTCTTGGAAATACGAAATAATGGTTTTTCAAATTAGAGTAGCCTCAAAAGTTGTATCAATAACTCACATTGATATTACAGAGAATTAATTAATCTTATGAGATTT
This sequence comes from Viscum album, assembly GCA_963277665.1. Classification (NCBI taxonomy): domain Eukaryota; kingdom Viridiplantae; phylum Streptophyta; class Magnoliopsida; order Santalales; family Viscaceae; genus Viscum; species Viscum album. The sequence continues at coordinate 1,574,075,718 of OY728126.1, forward strand.
TATTTTAATAGTAAAACTATTAAAACCATATTACCATGATTAACTAGCCTATTTTAGTTTTTTGGAAAAAAGTTTATGTGAACAGTTTTATCATAAATTTTTTTAGATAATCAATTCACTACCCCCCCTAAGTACTGTACTCTAACCAAAATTTGTTATTAGAGGAGTTTATTCTGGTTAAGGCTCTATTTTAAAATCTTTTCAATAGCGAAATTAGTTGTACATTAAATACCTTTAAATTTTTGTTATTTCTAAAATTTTTATCCCTTTAAAATTATTTCTTAATTATACATAATATACAAGATTTTGATTAAAAAAATATACCTAAATTGTTTAATTGAACTAATTATTCCTAATGGGAAATTAATATGGAAATTCATTTTGAATGTATGGGGTTTGAAATTTGGTCATCAATTGTATATGAATATGAGATTCCTAATGCTGATAAAACTACTTAGAATGACCCAACTGAGACTAATTATAACAATAATTGAAAACCCACGAATTCCTTATACTACTTTTTAGTATATGAAGAATTTAACAAAATTTGTACATGTAAAACATCCCCTGATATTTTGCAAAAATTCTATGTTTCACATGAGGGAACCACTAATGTGAATGAAAAAATAAATAAGACATATACTATTATGTATGATAAATTTTAAATGAATTTAGATGATCTAATTTATGGTATGTTTCTTGGTTTTAATAAAACTTATAACACTATGATCACTCTAAGACAAGATGTTATTGCCAAGGAACAAATTATGATGATTCACAGATGCATAACTAACATATAGAGATGGAATTATTTCTCTACTAAAAAATCACATGATATTATAAAACTAAATATTAAAGAACTCATTGGAAAACTGATGAAGTGCGAAGAAGAGATGAATGTCAACAAATATGTGGAGGATAAACTGAAAAAATATGTGTCATTTAAGACCCCTACCTCTAAAACAAAAAAATAGAAACTACAAGCATCTCTAAAGTTCTAGCAGTGAAAAATAATCACCCAATAGGGATGAGATGGCTCAATTAGCCATAAGTTTTAAGATATTTTTCAAAAAGAATGAAATTTTCAGAAATCCTAACTTCAAAGGAATGTATGATCCAAAGGGAAGCTGGAAGATGTATTGGAAAATAATTGACATGTCTAATGACATAGTATGTTATGAAAGTATGTGAAAGGGAAATGTAACGGTAAACTGTCCAACAGTTATGTTTAAAAAGAAAAATGAGGACAAAGATAAAATGTATAAAAAAGGAAATTAAACCAACATTGTGTGCTTATGAGGACAGTTCATGTGACTCTGAGACTTCACATGATGAACAGTCTAACAATTCCCATATGTTCTTCGTGAAAAAGACATCTATGGTAATCCAATTATCTCCTGTATAAAATTCCCATTATTCTACAGATGAATCTGATTCTGAAAATATTACTAAATATGAAATGTTTGATTACTTTAACATGCTTAAATAGATATATAATCAAATGAAATATAAATACAAGTATATAAAGATACATTATTTCCTTTACTCAACTTTTAAATCTAAATATGTTGTATGAAACAATAAATATGGTCAAATACTCAATGAAAATAATAAATTAAATCAATCTAATGAGAAATTGATAAAGTACAATGACTTTTTTTACTAATAGTAAAGATAAATTGGTATAAATTCTAGGTAAACATATTTCTCTTAAATACAATACAGGTACTGCCTATCTATCTTGTAAAAGAAATTTTGAAAATTCCAATTTTGTTTCCAAATCTGTAACATGCATCATTACTCCAAGTTCTTGAAAAAATTCATCTAGTTAAAACAATGATACATCCTGGCCAGTTTTATATTTTTCTGGACAAAATAAAGACTATTTCTCATATTATTTACATAATGTCTATAGGAAACCTCTGTGTCATATGTGGGATATTAACGCACTAGTTACTAATGTTATTAGACCCAAAAAATATGGGTACCAAAGACTATTTTTACTTGACTATTTTATATGAAATTTTATTGAAGGGATCTTATAAATTCATATGGTACTGGGACATTGGGTGTTCAAGATATGTGAAATGAGACTATTCATGTTTCAAGAACCTAATAAATATTAATGGTGGGAATGTCACTTTCGGTGACAATACTAAGGGAAAAGTCATTGGTTTTTGCCAAATTGGTAACTCTAACTTAGTTTTAAATTCTAAATTACTTTTTTTTGATGGACTAAAATATAATATGCTTAGTATTTCACAACTATTTTAAGATGGATTTCATGTTAAATTTGAAAATGACATTAGTATTGTTTTTAATTCTACAAAAGAATTAGTATTTTCTACATTAAGTAATGACAAAATATATTATGTTGACATAGATTCATTAGTTTCTCAAAAGGCTTCATGTTTATCCTTATTTCACAATTATTCTTATATTTTTTCATAGAAGAATAAAACACTGCAATATTAACTCAGTTATAAATCAAACTATAAATTTTTTTGTTAATGATCTTCAGAAACTAGAGTTTCAAAATTGTAAAGTGTGTAATCCTTTTCAAAATGAAATGTAACACAAAATTTCCATCAAACCAAATAAAGAATTATAATGTACTCAACCTCTTGAGTCAGTTCAAGTGGATTTGTTTTAACCATTCAGAGTTGTTATTTTAAATAGTAAGCACTATATTTATTTTACTATAGATGACTTTTCTAGGTATACTAGGAACTTCTTCTTGACTCAGAGAAGTAAAGACTTCTCTTTTTTCACCAAGTATGATAAATCTATAGAAAAATATAGTGAACAAAGAATTTAATCTATATTAATTACCCATGCCCATGAGTTTGAAAATCAAGAGATTGAATCTATTTAATCACAAAATGGATATAGTCATAATATCTCTGCTCCTAGAACTCCTCAACAAAAAGGAGTTTTAAAATGAACAAAAGAGGACTCTTCATGAAATTTCTAGAACCATGCTAAGTAAATATAAATTACATGTTTAATTTTTTTCTTGAATCTATAAATATCACATTCTATATTATTAATAGTGTATTTATTAGTCCTATTCTTAAAATAACTCCATACGGGTTGTGGAACAATAGAAACCCCAAGGTGAACCACTTGAATGACTTTGGTTTCATATTATATATCCTTAATACCAAGGAAAATATTAATAAATTTTCATCCAAGTGTGATGAAGGTATCATTCTAGGATAATAAATCTCTAGTAAAACCTATAGTGTTTTTAACAAAATAACTAAATGTGGGGTGGAATCTGTCCATGTCATGTTTCATGAGATAGATCCAAATGAGCCTAAGATGACTCCAGTGAATCTTGATGATGGTATGTAAAATCTAGACATTAATGTTAAACACTCTAACCATACTATAAAGGAATATGTAGAAACATCCAGTCCTAGAAATTCTCTAGATTCAAGCCATAAGGAACCAGAACCAAGTGTTGAACTTGAAATAACTTGCCTTACCTTTACTAGACATCACTAGAACCCTTAAAAACCGCCCATTAAATTATATAGTTTGAGATTTAGACAAATGAACACATACTATAGCCTCTTTGATATATTAGGTTCATCATAAAGCTATCTTGTAACAACTTGATACTAAAACATCAATGATTCTATCAATAATGAATTTTGGGTGATGGATATGCAAGATGAGCTTAACCAGATTGAACGGAACAGTGTTTTGAAACTTAATGATAGATTCAATGTCATTTTTCCCATATGAACTATGTGGGAGTTATAAAAAAAATTGATGAAGCTGGAAACATAGTTAGAAACAATTCTAGATTTGTTGTACAAGGATATAGTCAATAATAAGGAATTGATTATGATGAGAACACTGAACTAGTAGCTAGACATGAAGCCATTTGAATCATTCTTCTATACGCAGCACATATTAATTTCAAAATATATCAAATTGATGACAACTGTGTATTGGTAAATGTGTATATAGTTGATGGTGTTTCTGTCGAACAAGCCCCTGGTTTCCCAAATCCTCACTTTCCAAATCATGTCATTAAATATTGAAAATCATTGAACGGTTTAATGATTGCTCCAAGACCATGGTATGGTCGATTAAGTACTTTTCATCAATCCAATGGTTTTACAAAAGTTATAGCTAATCCTTGCCTTTTTATAAAACGGATTTCCAATGATGTTCTAGTATTTCAAATTTTTAAAGATGACATTATTTTTGGATCTTCAAAAAATTCATTATGTTTTGAGTTTTCTAAAATAATGCAAAATTAATTTGAAATGAGTTTAATGGGGGGGGGGGATAAATGTTTTTATGGGATTTCAAAAATTTAAAAATAAAAATTGAATTATTTTAAATAAAAAATATACTAAATATCTTCTAAAATTTTTTAGATTGGACATTAATAAATGTAGTAATACATTAATGAGTACTACATTTATGTTCTATCTTCATGAAGATGAAAAATAAGTTGATAAAACCACTTATAGAAAAATGATTGGAAGTTTACTCTACCTAACTTTTATCTAAACTAATATTATTTTTAGATTATGTATGTGTTCTTTCTTTCATGAAAAACCTAAATAGTCTCATTTAAAATATTCTAAATTTATTTTCAAATACCTCAAACATAGACCCAATCTAGGACTGTTCTATCCTATAAGAAAATAATTTAAATTAGATAGTTATTCTGATGTTAATTTTGTTGGTTTTAAGAAATATAGAAAATGAACCTATAGAACATTTCAAATTTTAATCAAGTCTCTAATTTTATGGTGTAATAAGAAAGAAAAATCTATTTCCATAATCACCATCAATGATGAATACATAGATACTGGTAGTTTTTGTGGAAATTTTTTTTCGATGAAACACACATTACAAGTCTATGGATATCAATTTAGACATGTACCAATAAAAAGCGACAATACAAGTTCTATTAACATTTCAAAGAAAATTATTTCACACTCTAGGAAAAAACACTTTGATGTAAGAAATCACATTTTTTAGAGACCATTATCAAAAGGGTGTTATCTTTTTGGAATTAAATGGAATTGAACATCATCATGATAATATATTCACTAAACCAATAAATTATTAATGAATAAAAACATCATCCATTAATTATGTATGATAAGACTTATGTGGAATGATTGTGCTCTTGAAATTACAATTTTAGGATTTACCATTTCACAAGTTACTATATCACACATTCATTTTTACTTTTACTGTCTCACATGTTATGGATTTGCAACTACTATTCACTTTTTCTGTTTTAGAGGCCATTTTCTTACACTTGTTGCCTGAACATTAATGTCACACTATTTGCTATCACACCATTATAATGATATTGTGACGACTGGTTCTAGTATCATTGTAAAGTCCAATCAGTTTTTACTATTTATTTTTCATAATGTTTTATCCAGTATTTTACATTTATGTACTTTTTGATTATGATGTTTAGACTTCCTAAATGATAAAAAACCAGATATATTTCACTTCCCTCTTCACTCGAGCTTTCCTCTATCGAAACCAACGCCCCTTGCTTTCAGAATCTCCTACCCTCCTTCAACTATATCTCCTTCTTGAGCCCGAAGTTTTATGCCCAGAATGATATGACCTTCTTCATCGACTGTAGAGAAGCACATTTATCACATGAAAGATAGAAATTAGCCATGAATTACACATGAAGGACCATTGAATCCTAGTCTTGTTAATAGAATAGTCATGGATAAAAAATTGTATGTCCACAGTGTATATTGTCATGTAAGTCAATACTCATGAATGTTCTGATTGAACAATGCTGGTTGGATTAGTTAACTATTGAAAATAAACCCATAATTCTGAATCTTATCTCCAAATATTATAATTATCTTCAGTTCTCCACTGAGTCAGAAGATAAGTTGGTTATGAGAACATCGATAAAGGGAAAAGGTGTCACTTTTTCATCCAGGATTTGGGATGCCTGTCTTGGAATGCCACATGAATTAATATGTGAGGATAATTAAAGAGGACCTCCTCATAACATTATTATTTTCATCATGGAATAATCTTTGGGAAGTCTAACTTGTAATAGGAAGTTAAGAAGACCAATTGCAGTAGAGATAAATGAAAAAATGATAATTCTCTAATTTATTTAGAACATTATTTTCCCTCATAAATGGAGATTTATTAACTCCGAGTCGTCATGGAGTTTTTATAATACATCTCATGAATAATGGCCACAAAATTAACTTTTGTAATTACATCATTCTAAACATTAGTTATTTGATCAACACTACTTAAAATCCAACCTCATTATTTTATGCACGATTTATTTCTGGTATGTTGGTTTCTAAAAGATTATTTGTGAAAAATAACGAAGTCATTGAGGACCATGAGTTCTATATCATTGGAGATACTATCAGAAGAATGAAAATAAATTTTAATCCTTGTTAATAGTCTTGGGTTGAAGACAATGAAAGGATATATGAAATGTTTAATCACACTGAAAAAACCTCATGTCCTAAAGACAAGCATGACTCGAGACTAGAATCTGATGAGTTGGTGGAATACTCAAGTCATGAAGTAGTAGAATGAGAAGTAGAATAGGTGTACAAAACTTCATTAGAATAAGACAACAATGGCTTACCTGAATAAAAATTTGAGGAGAAAAAATTTGGTGATAAAATAATTGATGAATCCATTATTGATAAAGATGGACCTGCTACTAGTCATGGAGAGAAATGTGTTTCAAAGGGACATCTAAGAGAATTGTAGTTGAGAAATGTCATGCAGATGTGGAAAGGTATGATGAACATGTTGAGCATGAATTAATCATCTCATCTAAAGAAATAATGGATGAAGACTTTATGAAAACTTGAACAGGGTTGGGTGAGTCTGACAATGATGTAAGTCCAAAAATAGAGCAAGTGACTGAGTCTCTCACTCTTAGAGTTGATACACAAATAGAAGGGGAAGAAACCCACATTATGGAAAGTACTCAATTACAAAAATCTATTGAGATTAGTCTTATGGACAATGTGTATAAGTTCCCTAGCTATTTTGACATCTAAGACTCTCAAGTGAATTCAATGAGAATAATCGATCTTACAACAACTTTTCAATTAAAATATATTTCTATTCAGTGAGTGATACCAACTACGGGGACCAATGACATTGTGGTTTGTGAACCAAAGATTACTCAAGAAGGTATATGCTATGAAATCGTTGAGGAAATAATGTTTTTGGGTGAAAATATGTTGGCTGACTTTTGGGAGGTTTTAAAAGATCAAAATATTCCTGTAATTCATCTAAGTGAATAGGATGCTAGTATGCTTTTGGAGAAACTGATTTTTGAAACTCAACCCTAGATATTTCATGAAATTCTAGAAGTATGAATTAAATATTATCAGCAAAGTGAGGAAGTGATATCTTTATATTCAATGGTTGAAGAACTTAAGAAAGAGTTTGAAACTACTGAACCCCTTATTTCATGATTCAAAAAAGAAGATGCTAAAAAGATAGCTAAAAAGGATGTATCCTTGATCCGACCAAATATTGTCTTTGTGGTTGGGAAAATAATATCAAAAAATTAAATGTTTGTTGAAGAAATTTAAAAATTGGCATCTTTCATTGATGTGTTTCATGTTATTTTCAAGGACTCTGTTGAAACTATTTTTTCCGGTTTTCTTGCACCATCTACAGCCATCTAAGATCCTTCCTCCATAGCCAAGCCTGGTCAATCATCTTTGTTGTGAAAAACTGTTGTTTTAATCATTTTTATTCAATAAGATATTAAATCTTTGAGAATCCCATTTGTTTAGGAAATCTTTTCTATTTCATTAGAATAATGAGCATGTCCTTAACATGGTTATATTGTGCTATAAGGAAGATTATACGGCCTTTGATGATATTAAAAAGAAATTGGATTTCTACTTCAAAATGATTTATACAAAGCATGAATTGAGTGGTTAGTTTATGTACCTTATAGTGAATTTGAAAATGCCACCAATGAATCATGTGTTTAAGGATCAAGTGTCAAAAATAAAAGAGTTCATGCCTACCTTGGATATGTTTATTGATAATAATGTGGACATTGAAAAATCTATTCAATATGGAGGTGAATTCATTATCAACATTATCAATTTGTTGAAGCCATATCTCCATGTGCAAAGCACTACTATTGTGGCTCCTATAGCAGGTTATTTAAGGCATGGTTACACCTCTTCTTCATCGTCTTCCTTTTCTCCTACAATCATGTTTGTGTCTCAAGCTCTGAGACAGATCAGACCTTTCATTCATGAGCAATCCTTACCTCAGACTTCGACTAAACCCACTCTTTCAGCTTCAATTTTTTGAATGTCTGCCTCTTCCTTGTCTAGTCATTGGATCACTCTCAGCTACCACCTCCTCTTCGGCTCCTGTATCTCCACCTGCTAATATTTTAAAGGGTAAATAAAAGTATACCTCTTTAGAAGAGAAGTGAAGGATTTCATTTTTATAGGAATTTTCTACTTTTCCCTCTATATATGTACTAGAAACTATCTTATTTTTCAGTGGAATATATCTTATTGTAGTTTGAGTTTATCCTTACACACACTCATTTCTTATTCTGGGATTCTCATTTTATTTTTGATTATCCCAAAAATATGAGAAATAAGAAATGATTTATTCACTTTTTAGATAGTTCATACATTCCATGATTTGTGATCACCAAAGGGGGGGTTTTGGAATCCTCGTATTTGATCATGCTCTAGTGCTCAAAATCATATAAATAATCAATACAATGATAATCAAGTTTAAATCATGTTTGGAATTTGTTTGTCGCAATATGATTCCATTTTAACTACTTCTAATTCCTACTCTCAAAGATTATGCTTAATATTGTACAATTATGTTTTATTATACTAATAACTATGTTTAATCAATTATATGCATATTATTGCTTACGATTGTTTAATGTTTTTTGGCTATGTTTATGGGACAGTAAGTCTGCTTCTGGTAGTAGATTTTGGCAATGTCCCACGCACCATAATGTTGACACCATATCGCTGACACCGTAATGCTGACTTCGTGACCCTAACACTATAATGCTGATATTTTGACCCTGACAATATATTGTTGACCCCGCGACCCTGACACCAAAACCCTAATATCGTGACTCAAACACCATTAAATGTCTTAACAGAGGACTAGACACAACTACCAGAGACACAGTGATCCTAACACCGCATCTAAGATACCAGTTGCAGATGTCAACATTGTTGGGGCAAATCGAATCTCTCTCCGATCGAAGGAAAAGGAAAACACATTGTTTCTAAGTTACATTGATTCATGAAAAATGTGAATCTATTATTTAATCTTACTTATTCATTTTTAATTTAATTTATAATGGTTATATTTAAGTTATTTAATGTAACATACATTGTTAAAGATTCTTTATTGACCTATCACTGATTGTAGGAGGTAGTAGAAGCAAAATACATGGACATTGTCGACTCCAACGTATGAATCCTTAATTAAATGTAATATAAGAGTGTCTCAGAAAGAAAAGTGAGTGCATGAAAAGAAAACTCAAGCGTTCGAAAAATATAATACTAAAGAACACCAGAAGCACAATTGATCCCTGAAGCCTAAACTACCGTAGATCAGAGCCTCGAATATCTTCATAGTACCAACTCAAAGAAAAAAAAGAGCTACATAGATCACTTCATAGAACTAGAGACCAGAGCATCAGACATGTGATAAACTTTTTTCATAAGAGAACTCAAAAACAAATATACGACATCTTACAAGTCTATCGATATATATAATAACATGCATAACACTTATAACCCTTTCTCATCATATTTTCACACTTGTGTACTGCCTTTATTACTTCTCAAGAAGTGTGTGAATTTCTTTTAAAAAATTCACTTTCTCCTTCATTAAAGAGGAGAATACAAGATATCATATCACTAATATTTTTCTACAATTTGCTTCACCCACTAATAATAGTGGAAAAGGTCCAACTTGACCAGGTTATTCAATTTTCCCACAAAGAACTGTGGTAGAGGTTGTATGACCTGGACAGGATGTGTACTATTGTTTTTCCCCGATCCAAGCTGTTGATAAATATGTTATCTATATAGATTTAGTGGTGGCAGGTGATCACCAAGTGGAGTGGATTATGTCTTGGCTTGAGTCTGAACTACTTTCTTTATCCACTATTCCTTTTAATTTTATTTTTCTCTAATTTATATTATATTTTTGAAAATTAGATTTTACATTGTTAGTCTGCCTTGGAAAGAAGTTTTTACAATTTTACCTATTAAAGTATCTTTACGAGTTGACTCAATAACTCATATTGATATTACTGACAATTAATCAATCATCATAGACGTTTTTTGAACAGTCTGACTATTATAACTGTATTACATTGAATGACTGGTCTGTATTCATTTTTTTATGGGGGAATCTTTTTATGTGAATTTTTATAACGAAAAAAATGTATTGATACTCTATTCAACCCTCTTGTGTACTCTACTCTGACAAAGAGATTTTAAAAAAAAATTTAAGATTGAAATTATTTTATAAAATACTTTATGTAATTATGTTTTTATATTTTAAAGTTAATTGGTGTATAAATCACAAAATGGTTTTTTCTATATTTTTCACTGAATTGCAATGTGCATAATGATATTAATGTGTAAGAAATTTTCAAAAACATATTTTTGTTATTGTTATAAAAAACAATTTATTTTTAATATAAATAATTTTTTGTTGAATTTGAAATTTTTAACTGATATGTTGTGTGTTTATAATTGTTATTATGACAACATAACATAAATTTGATATAAAAATTATTTTAAATTAGACTTATTTATTGTTTTTTTTTGAAATTTTACAAATGTTGTTATAATTATTTGTGTTTGGTTATATGAGTTAATAACATCATAAATTTCGCATCTCCAACATATGAGGTTTTCCCCATATTTGGTTCTTTTCTGAATTTTGTAGTTGCTCAATCTATATCCCAATTTATAGAGTTGGAGAGAATTTTCTAGGGGGTTAAAATAGTCTACATCCAAATCCCATTACAAACTCTTTTGGTATCACACCGTATCCAAATAACTATAATGTTATGCAGGGCTTGAGGGGAATCATATTTTTAATAGAATTGTTTATGGTGTAAATTTTTATTTTCATTATAGTTGTGTTAGATCAATTCCTTTACTATATTTGGAGGACCATTTGATTACATTGAAATATTGAGGAGGGGGATTTAAATGTCTATTATTTTTGGTACCTATATCATTGCATGGATGTTTTTATTTGAGGAATTGATAACACAATGAAAATATATATTCACTATGATTGGATAATTGATTTATTCTATGATTTTACTGTATTTTTAAAATTAGATGTTTGGATTTATTGAATCCATGAATAAAATTACGATATAATATTTTCTCATCAATAATGTGTTTGATGAAATGTAAAACATGATTTCCATGTGTAATGAAAAATGTTATCTAGAATGACCATATATGATGACCAATTAAAAAGTCAGTCCATTATATGACACACCCTACATGAGAAAACATCATGGGGACTCAACCGTATGACAGGCTCCCTACATCCCATCCCCCTATGCCACCACAACCACCTGTGGGGGCACTCAAGAATATATATAATTAAACAATGTTAAAACATCAATATTATATTAAGTTTTTGAAGGTCCATTTTGGTTGAAATAATTTGATATTTAGGAAAATAAAATTTTGATTTGAGAGAAACTATTATTTTTGTATACAAACATATATTTGGAAATATTATGTTTTCTTATAAATATTTTTGGTTATTTTTTATTTATTTGAAAATATAAATAATTTTTGTTAAATAATGATTAATTTTCTTAAAGATATGTTAATGTGTGAGTTTTCTATAAAAAGTGTATATATTTTATTAACATTTCCTTACTTTTAATGTATATGTATTATAATATTTCAATATTGGATTGTATTATATTCAATTATAGAAGCCAACATAGACTCACTACCAAAGAAACTACATTACGTAGCACCACCCTTAAAAATGATTCTTTTAGTAGCACTGAAAAAGGAGGGTATTACTAGCATTGTTTTACTAACGCATCAAAAGGGTGTATTTTAAAAAAATATCATATTTCAGTAAAATTAATTTATTAATATATTTATATATTTATATTGATATAAATATAATATATATGTTTTAAACAGATTTCAGATAAGGTAAAAAGGTATTTACATTAGATATATATGATATTTAATTAAAACTGATTAGAAAATAGTTTAAATTAATTATTAATAATTAAAAAATTATTATCCAGTAATAATTAGATAATTATAATTTATAATAAAAGTCACAAAATTAATAAAAGATCTAAAATATTTTGAAAATGTCAGTCGAACATCAAACGACCAGAACATTTGTTCCAGTTGTCTGTTTGTGGTCTATCAAATATCAAATTGATGCTTGTGATGAGTTTTATGATGTAAAGGGACATTATTTAAGACATAAGTCTCTTGTAATATATTTACAACTTTGGAAAGGCCCGGATGTCCTCTAAACTCAGATTTTATTTAGGATACCTAATTTTTTTTAACATTCGATGGAATTTTATCCTAGTGTAAGGTAAAATTGTTTCCTCTTTTAGTAAGAAATGAATTTATTCCTAGGTATTACATTCATATAGATATTATGGATTTAATTTTATATCAATTTTTTTTAAATTACTATTATTTATAATCAAATATATCACAATATATATATATATATTTATATATTCACCAATATAAATTTAATTTTATAAATAAATAACAATTCATATTTACCTTTAAAAAATATTCCTCAATATTTAAGCCTTATCTAATTAGAAAATAATATAAATTTAATTTGAAATACAAAAGTATGAATATTTATAAACATAAATAATTAATATATATATATATATATATATATATATAATGTTTATGTACATATATTTGTGTGTGGATTGAAAAACATAATTTAATTATTTATATATTCTAATATACATAAATAAATATTAATATATAATACATATTATTAGATATAAAAATTTATAATTATATTTATAGATTCACACACATATATAAATATATATATATATACATATATATATGTGTGTGTGTGTGTTCGTGTGTGTGTGTGTGTGTTTATAAACACACACATAGAAAACATATTTTGAAAATCTATTTGTATATATATATACATATGTAGATAAAAATGTATAACAAAAAATGTATAAATATATTTAGAGATCCTAAAATAATGAAGAAAACTATATTGGTGAGTTGAAATGATGCGTGGGTATAAGGGGGAGGTCTTAGGATCAAGACCCAAAAAAGGCAATGGCATATGTGGGCGGGTTAAACTGGTCTAGCACTGTTATTGTAGTGGGGATTTCTAGTGCTAGCACTATTAAACTGGTGAAGGAAAGAGTTATAGTGCTGTTGAAGGGGGGGAATATTGTAAAAAGTTGTTGGGTCTACCCTTTAATTATCATAATTTTTTTTAAAAAATTGATTTTTATCATCGCTTCTAAAGAAGCGTATTTAAAGGACCATTTTTTCAGTTCTTTTTGAAAAGTGCAAAAGGAACCATTTGATTAGTGTTTTTTTAGAGCTGATAAAAGGGGCATTATTAGATCATATTTTATCCAATATTAAATGGAATTATCAGTGCTTTTTTATCTATGTAAATTCTCTTTTTACGTGCTCTGAATGGCCATATCAGCAGTATTGACTAATTATTCCTAGTTACGTTTCCACTCATTCTATAGTGGGATAGTTTTGATATCTCTCTCACATTCTAAAATGATGTCATTAATATATTATAAATACAGTATCATAATATTATTATCCATCATATGTACAATCCCGCTCTATCTAGACGATTGGAAGCAATTGGTTATGAATTCGAATTATATATATATGGTTCTTATGTTGGAAAAATTATAATAATATTTGCGTTACACATCACCTTATAAACTTAGGTGTATTGACATAATGTCTTCCCATCCCTTAACCTGAATTTTCTCTTTAATTTTCCTCAAATTAGAAAAAGAATTTTTTCACTGACCAATTTCTTGTTTTAAAAAATGTATAAGTTGTGTTATCATATTGGTATATGAAACTAAAATGATATTTTTTTGTCATCATAACTAATTTTTTGAGAAATTTTCATGTATATTCTTAATAGGAATTTGTATAATCATCCATAAATATGTATTTTTTTGGATATATTGATATTTACTCTAATTAATTTTTTTTAGTAAATTCATTTCCACGATTTATGGACCAATTTGTTTGACTATTTCATTCAAAAAATGACCTAAAACACTGACCAATGGATGTCTTTGAGGCTGTCAAATCCTTAATTCATCCATTTTAGTTTATCAATTTATTAACTATATTTGTTATTGTTCAATGAAATGGTCTTTCTATATGGAAATAACATCTTAATATATTTATATATTATTAATATTTAATTTTTTTAATATTCAATTGATATCCTTTATATATTTTGATGTACACGAGGGAAACCTTTCCATAAAAATGCACATTGGTTACATGCCGCATATTGAAAGCATCAAATAATCATTGTGAAGTATCCTAATATGAGTATAGATTCGTCTAAGGGATATAATTTTTTAGGGGATCTTAATTGAAAATTTTAAATTAAAATTATTTCCCATAACACTCATTTTACAATTTGGGAGGAAATAGTTTATCAAAAATTTCCCCATTCTTGTCATTATCTTTTGGGTGAAGAATTTGTCTCAAAGTTCGAGGCTAGGATTCGAAATAAATTTTATTCATTTTTTATTTTTATGATAGCCATTTTGTATATTTTTAATATTTTATAAATATTAAATAAATATTATTATAAGTTAATTTAATTGTAAAATATAATATTGATTCGTATTCGATTATTTTTATTCTCTCTTTAAATTGTTATTCACCCACATAAACTCATTTTAATTATGTGCCCCATGAAATCATACATTCACCTCTACCTATCTTATATAAATTAAATAAAGGTTATCATGTATAATTATAATATTTATAAAACAAATAATTTATGTTAAAAATTATTTAATTATATTAATCTACATAATTATTATTAAACAAAATTTAAATAATAATGGATTTTGTAAACATTAAAAAAATACAAACAAGAGTTGTTGTGTGATGTAAATTTTTTTAATCTATCTAATGAAAAATCTAAATATTTATAATTCAGGAATAACATAAAATATTTGTCATTAATTATATGGATACTAAGGATATGATATCTTTCCAGTATCGATAGTTGATATTTTTTTGATATATTTTTTGACCTACATGGAGTGAATACACAAATGTTTACTGTAGTCATCTGATGAAATAAAAAAATTTAAAAATAATTGATAAAAAATGAATAAAAATTAATTAAATGGAAAATAATATTCTCTAGAATTCATACAGGATATATATAATACATTGATATAGTATGATGAATTTTTTATCAGGGCATGTCAGCCCATTGAATGAGGGGCCACATGATTTAATTTACCCATTATAGATGAAGGTCATTATTAGACTTTTTGTCTCTCATTTCTTCTATATGACTCTAGTAATTTTTTTATTATTTCCAAATTTAGTACCATTTCTAATTGTTTGTTTTCATTCCATTAATATATTTACACAATTAATTATTAATCATTTTATTTTATATTAAAAATACGGAATATATTTGTAAACAATTAATAATATCTTATATTTTTAATTTTTTATGGTTGTTCATGTTATTCAATAAATTATTTTGAGTTTTTAATATATTATATATTCAAAAAATTAATGAAATTGGACATTATTTTTTAGAATGTACTTATAATTAGTTAACATTTTGTGGAAGAAAAAATGTAAAATTGAAGAAGGTTGATTGTGTTATGTAATGTTTGATGTTGATTGGAGTGAATGTGGGAAAATACTAAATCTAGTGAAAAAAACATAATTTCTTATTGTGTAAGGAAAATTAATTTTTTATTTCAAAGGATAATACGTTTTACAGAAATCTTATTTAATAATTTTTTTGAAAATCATGGATGACATGGTTGATCTAAACCATGACATGGTGTAGTGAAGTATGTCAATATAGTATCACTAGAATCTTGTAAAATATAATGGACATAGTCTCATGATCAATTGATTTCATATCCCTTTCAAGATTAAAAACGATAAATACTATAGCATGTTTTGTTATATTTTCTCTTATATTAATTAAAATTTATCTTATACATCCATTAGATTGAAAAAAAGGAAACACATAATGATGAATTTATGTAAAAATTTAATTTTTTTTAAAAATATCATTATTATTGATATATCTTCATGTTATATGATCTCATAGGTTAAAAAATGAATATATTTTGTAGGGAATCATAATGTCATAATGAAAAATCCATCTGAATATCTACCTTAATCAAATATAGTTATAACTAAATCCTTAATTTTCAGATGTCTTTTACTACTTATAGTGATGTCTATAAATTAGAAAAATGAAATTTAAAAACAAAATTAAATAAAAAATTTTGTATTCTTGAACCTAAATCTTTTTTTACCTCATTTATTTTAGTTATTATGATTATATATTATTTTTATTATATTTAACTATATAATATATGTATTATGAAAATTGTATAGATCTTATATTTTTCTGATCATTTGTCCTAAATTTGATCATTGAGATTTACCTGAACATGATGTGGAATATACTACTTATCATAGCTGTAATAAATGAGATTTTTTTGTGATAACATCCTAATACCAATAAGTTCTCTCGTGTTGCTTGAGGATATATATTTCTTTTACTTTTCATGATAATAAATAAGGAGCATGGGGATAGAGTTTCCTACATCAAATGATACGTAAATTATGTTCGTAGTGCATTTCATATACCTTATAATGGGTTGAGTCCAATAATGTTTTTGGTTGCAGCATATATATATATTGGTTTTGTTTTAGCAAAACTCTTTTCATATTGATCTAAATGTGATGTTCTTCGTTGATAAAAACTATGGTGGTAATGATATTTAATTTAATGGGAATCCAAGATAGTCTTCTAATACTCCTTTTTTGTTTCATAATTCAACTCTTATTATGTTTTTATTTTATTTATTTTATCAACTATGTTATTTATTGTAAATTTTTTGTGGGTATTTCATTTCTATACTTTTATGTACATTTTCATAGATGTTTTAACATTAAGAAAACATAGAATTATTCATGGTGTAATTTTGATTTGTGGTTTCAACATCAGTGCGCCACCACCCCACCATAAATATTCAATATATTTAAATACTTTTGAGATCACATGAAATTATAGATTAACAATTAATATTTAGACATTATTTTTATTTTTGATTTACGTTTCTTCCAATTATTCTAACAGGTTGATGTGAAACAACCAAATTTTTTACTGAATAGATACAAATAAAATCCTTAGATAATCTGAATATAATACATTAAATTTAATTTGAGGGAGTTGACTATGATTATTGAAGAAGATTTAAGAAGGAATTTATTATCTTGATTCAAACATAACAGTTTCATAAAATTACCCAAAAATAGTAATTTACATGATGAATGTTTTCATGTTTACTCAAGAGATTGAATATAAATATCTTGAAGAATATATATTCTAAAAAACATTTCTATTTTCAATGAAAATGAAAATATATAAGTTTATTTACTCCAATGAGATAGAAAATGTAATTCATATAAACCATGAAATAACAAAATTTGGGTTATATTATGTTTTAGAAACTCAAGGAATGATTCATTGAGATCAATATCATTAATTTGATATTTTTATATATATAATTAGTTTATCTGATTAAATAGTGGTTAATGATAATATTTATGATGACATACTCAGTTCATGAGTCTAAAATAATTTTTGAACAATTTATATATATGATTATATGCATTCATCCAGAAAAAATATAAATCAAAGCAAAAAATGTTTTATTAAATGAAATATATAAAAATATTTAATTATAATGACCTTATTAGGACAATCATAGAATATTAATGTTATATATTAGGATTTAGAGAAGAGAAAATAAAAAAAGGATTTGAATTGGATTGAATATATAAATAATTATTTTAAGAGGCTGACACTTGAAAGGCAACCACTATGTAGTTAAATCCTATTCATTAATTCTACAGTATTGATTAGGTTGTCTGAGAAGGATATCCAAATAAAATGATAAAAATAATGAACAATATTTATAGAAATATTACATTAAAAGAGTTCAATACAATTATTAAAATGGTATATTGAAAAATATTTAGTGTCTATACATTACTTTCTATGACTGTAAGATGAAATTACACATTCTATTTGACAATCCATGAAATAAAATATAAGTAAAGGTAATAAATGAGAATTTATAAATAGTAGGTTGTGGATTCATATGGATTTACTAATGAGACGAGGATTATGAATGAAGATCCATCGTATTTCTATGACAGTACTGGATATGATAAATATGAATGTTATAAATTTTCTAATTTTTGTGCATTGGATTCTCTAAAATAAAAATTCATCATGAGAATGGTAACAACTAAATATCTTATAAATTTATCATTTTTCTATATTTTTCCTATTTTTTATTGATGATCTTTTTTCATCATTAAAATGAAAGTGTAGTTTGATATGTTATTTTTCTAAAGGAGAAAAAAATAATTGAATAATGACTAAGATTTTATAAATTAAAATCATGCCAATGATAATAATCTTTTCTAAGATTACATTAGAATTAAATTCTAAATATATATTTTTTTCAGATAATGATGATCATAAAATAGTGATCTAGCCAAATATTCATGTTATTATTCTAAAAAATATGTTTTATTGTTTCAAATATCATAGGTAGAATATAAACAATCTACATAAAAAAGTCAATACATAATAATACATCTTATAGAATAGTATTTAGATTCAAAAATTAATATTTCCATTATAACTATAACATTATGAAAAAACAACCATTATTTAATGAATTTATAAGAATATTTTTTATAAAACATTTTCCACTGATCAAGGTTTTATCATCTGGAACCAATAGGGACTAAAATTAAAGAGAAATAGTATTTTTACCACAAAATATTATTGGATGTAATTCGGTTACCAAATTCATGTTTACTATGATTTTTAAATGCAATAATATTTTTCCAATTTTGTTATAGTGTTGAAATTTTATATATATAAGGATTTATAATATCATCCCATTCTTTTAGAACATAGATAATTTTAGTTCTAAGAACACGACATGAAAAGAAATACATCTTCATGAAATAATAGAGTGTGAATGGTTTATGTATTACTTTTTTAAACAACAAATAAGGGATTGTTGATTGTATTAGAGATATTTCATTTATAACATGAAAATATTTATAACACAATTTTCTATTCATAAGAACAATATTACCTGAATAAGTCAATTATGTGTTGCTAGAATCTTCGAGATATTTTAGAATGATTATTATACCAACACCAATATGGAAGGAGTTAATATATTTCATCGTATATGTGTGAAATTATTTAAAATGTTATCTTATAAAACAAAAATTTCATGATATAATATTTTTATAGTGTTTTTAGGAGTCAATTCGTTAATTTTTCATAGAATTTTCAGATAAATAGACATTCAATACATAATAAAAATATTAATGAGGTAAATCTTGAGGTATTTTTTTAAACATATGTTCAATTATTCTAGTGTCTAATATCCATGATAATGGAGTTATAATAATGAGTTTATATTTAGTTTTTTATTTTAATTATCATCATATATATCTTTAAAGATAGTTTAAATGTGTCATTATTTCTTAAAAAACATAATTCTAAAGATTCGAGCATGATTTGAATGTCATCGTTGACGGTTACACAGAAATTACAAGGATTTATTATATTTTACATTACTCATTAATTATACCTTGGTATTAAATATATTTTTTCATTATAGTTAGATAATCATACCAATTATATATATATATAGTGATTACAGTTGTGAATTATTAACAAATTCTTTATAATAATTATATAGTTACAATGAAATTAGAAAATTTATTTGGGCACTAAGAATGTAATGAACTAGACCTCAATATCCCAGAGTGGGTGCCTTATTTTATTAAATTTTTATTTATACAATTGGATGAATCCTAGGGGACTGGTTATTTTAGTAGTCTCTAAGAACCAGTTTCATGCATGATCCCCATTTTACATTTGTAAAAGTAACAAAAATTAATATATATAATCATCAAATAAAATGCATCCTAAGAAATGTATTTAAGGCATCCCTTTTATATACTAGTGAACATAACAAAAATAGGGTGCTTAAATTCTTAGTAATGTATATGTATAAGAGAAGTTTTCATGAACCGATTATAATAACACATATAAGATGTTATATAACTGAGAACAAATTCGATTTAAATAATTAGATTATCATGAAATGTTAAGTTATAATCAATATGGTAAGAGAAATAAATAATAATGCATTCCATTTAATCAATATGTTGAGAATGAAATGCATCCATTGAAAATTTCATAGATAAAATGACATGGATAAATATAATTGAATTATTAGTGAAGAAAATTCTTAATTATATAATTCTATGTGTCTAAGAAACATGAAACCATTACCATCAAGATCTATCATCACGATGGTTTGAAACATTCCTGAAAAATGACATCTAATTTGGACAACTATTTCATCTCATGAGGATATCAATGAATTGCATGGTTTGTAATAACTAGTCCCCAACCCATGTATTAAATTTCAAAATAATTCCAAATATATGGAAAAATAAATATAATTCAAAAACAGTGTGCTGTATCAATGATCTGTATTGAGTAAATGATATAAATATACCAATACTTCCACTGTAGGTCAAATAATATTCATATTAAACACCATGTGAAAAAATAACATACATTTTGAGAAATAATAATATAAATCACAAAATAATCTGGATATTTAATTGAAATTTAATTTCCAATTGAAAATGATTATAATAATGTGATTTCTTCGAAAGAAAGTTAAAAATAAAAAAAGAAAGTGAGACTGCATAATAATGTTTTCCATTTCATAATTTTCAGTTGAAATCCCCATTGATGAAAAAATTCAAATTGAAATAAAAAATACTATAAATATTGAATTATTCCTCTCATTACATGTCCATGTGAATGTATACACAACACATTTATGTGAGTTTGATAATAATAATAAAAAATATTAAATGAAATGTAAATTGGGATGAAATATCTTACCACACACTTCCTTCTAGTTGTATGTTTATTAACATAATTTATAGTAGTTTTTAACATTATATTAACATATAACATATCCATAATAGTATTTATCATATCATATATGATCATTATATAACATTTCATAACCCATTCATTATTAATAATTCATTATTTTATCTTTTTGGGTTCTTATTTCCATGTTTTCTTATTTGTTTTTTCATTGAAGATTTAGTTCTTGAGCATATTATCAATTTAATAATCTATCTGAAAATAATCATGAAATAATGGTCATATTTTATATCTATTATACTTTTAAATACAATCAAGATTGTTTTTATGAAAAATGAAGTATGTTATGAACATGGAGATAGTATGTCGTACAAACGCATGAGTAACACTTCAATTTTCCATAGATCAATATGGAATGACGGAATGAATTGTCATATCTTTATATAATTATAATAATATAATATATAAAATATTATAAACATATATATATCACCTATGTGGTGCAATGATGTTAAGAGAGTCACATCGCTTCATGAATGCGGTACACCACATGTACACGAACAATGTTATCATCATTAAGTGAATAAGAATTATAAAAATGATATATTTTATCGTTACAGAATGATTATAATGTCATTAATATCATTAATACTTTATTTATATCAAATATTGTCTTTAAATTTATCTTTATCACCTTCCATGTGAAGCTATAGTGAATGAGGTATCATATTTCATAGTGAGGCTGTAATCATCCATACACATTAGCAACATTATCATACCTTCTTGGAAATGGGAGGTAAAAATATATATGATTCATTTAATCCAATCATATAAAAATATTATAAATATCATATATCTATATATCTATATTACATCCTTTATCAAACTTGACTGTGATAGTTGGAAATAGAAGAAAGAACAACATCGGTTCATGAGGTGGTAAACCATCATACACACAAATGTTAATCTGATAACCCATTTTATAGATGTGAAGATGGTTTTAATTTAAGAAATTATTATTATAAAATAATATTATTTTTATTTTAATTATGTTATTATGTCATCATGGTTTTATAAAAATTGAATGAGGAGCACAATGTTGTAAAATAATGGCGTTTGTTGAAGAACATTTACTCTTTGTTGGGTATCCTCCTTGTGTTCACTAATTAAATATAATGATGGATCTATTTCCAAAATAATGATTCTAGGGTGAAAATAAGAAATTTAAGAAGGTAATTCGGTAGTTCATGTATGAGAAAAATAGTTTCAAAGTTGTGAATAATTGAGAAGAGTGAGTTCTCTTTTACAGTTGAGGATGGGTGTTATTCCAATTAATACTCATAATGTATTAACTATCTTGAGGATAATGTTACCTAAAAATATAAAAAATAGAGACATAAAGGTTTGTAGTAAGGATGTGGTCTACCCACTCATTCAACAAACAATTCAACACGTTTTATAAAAAATGTATTCCATAACAATGAAGATTCTTTTATTTATACCATATTGGTTTTTCACTATGCTAACATGTTTTCTAACATTGGTAATTTATCCATTCAGACTAAAATAAAATTAGACTTATCAAATAATATTTATTATAAATAATAATAAAATTATCAAATAAAAATTATTTTTTTGATGAAAATGTATTTTAACACAAGTGCATATACATATAAAAACATTGTTTTAACCATAACCACACTTACAATTGTTTTTTTATTTTTGGGGTCAATATAGTAATTATAAAATAATAATTGGTACATTAATGGAAAATATTTGATATTTATTATCCTTTTAAAATAAACATGAATAATAGAGTATTTTTAACTGTTTTAAATCACATAATAAAATATTAGTTAATATAAAATAACATTAATTTATCTTTTGACATTATTCATTTTATTTAAATATAAAAATATCAAGACAATGATGGTATTAATATATATTATTTTAAATCCTTTATTTATTCATATATCGATCTTCGAAGATTATTTAACATAAGAATTCATCGAATTGAAATTATTATTAATATTTTTAGTATAATTTATTCATGTGAGTTATTTACTAAATAATTATATAATAGACATTTCATATCAATATTGAGTAATTATTTTAACTCCAAAAATAAAAATATATTTTATTTATTACAGAAATTAATTTATCATTCAAATTATTACTTATAAAAAATCATATCATATTATTGTTCTAATCCCAAGCCATTATAGATATTAAAAATAAGAAAACAAAATTTTCTGGATTTTTTATTTCATAGCTTATTATATGGGTCGTATTATATAAAAAGTTGAAATGATTTTCTATATTTTTTATTAAATATTTTCCATGGTATAAATAAACTAATTAAAAAAAATAAGTTGATATTTTAGATCATTTTCACTCTTATCGATTTAGTTTAAACCATGAAAACCCCATTTTTCGGAAACGTAGTATTTTATATTTTCTGTTTTAACTATTAATATTGATTGAAATTTAATTTGACCTAATTAGACATTATAAATTATTATGATTACAAAATTGGAATCCATTTTTCCAGATTCTGTGTGTAGAAGTGTAAAATATTAATTTGAAATTAAACCCACAAACACGATGACAATGGAGGTTTATAAAGTGAAATTTTTTTCATCCAAATTCAACAAAAAATTGAACCCAATGTCTTAAATTGTAATTATGAATGTTAAATGGAACTAATTATGATTTTAAAAAATAAAAAAAAGTATTTTACGATATAATTATTTAAAAAAAGGCAGTGTTGAATTAATATTAAATATTTTTTTATATTCATCAAAAATAGACAACATTCCAAAAAATACCAAATAAAATAATCCATGAATGATTTTGTTATTCAAAATCCAAAAATAATTTTTTTTTAAAATTAAAATTTTGAAATATGTTTAAAATTAATATGAAATTATTTCCACAAAGAACAACTAAAGTGTATTTTAAAAATATATTATTTTTAATATATTTAATTTTCTTCCAAATGATTTTTAATTACTATCAATAGATAAAAAATTCAAATGGCTAAAATACATATTTTCACAAGTTATTTAATTTAATTATAAACCATTAATTCAATGGATATTGGGTAATTGTTATATTTGATAATAATATTAATACTATACTGTAGTTTGGTAAAACACCGACTTGCGTGTAATGAATGATTTCTATGAAATTCATTGTTGCATGCAATACAAGATAAATTAAGTGTTTTATGTCACACCAAATAATGATTACAATATCATTCTTTTAGAATATAATGGTTTTAAATCCTACTAACATTAAATAAATTTAATCCTATGAATTTAAACATGATACCGAAAATCAATGGTTTGACATTTGGAAATTCATTTATTCCTAAACCCACATCATAAAAATTATTAATAAAATATCCACCAAATGAGAGTGAGTTGGAATTATGAAGGTCATCATATATAAAAACATAACTTGAATTCTATGATGTAGAACAAATGTGAGAATTAAAAACATGGATATGGAAGAAAATATAGATTCTTAAGGATTAATAGTGAGTGATAGGGGTCATTGACAATAAGAAAGTGGCTGATCTAGAGAAGGTTAATTACCAAAAAATAGTAATCAAATATATGTGAAAAGGTTTATTGATATCATCAAAAATTATGATAATAAGACATATTTTTTGTTTCAATGCACTTTGTTAGATTTTAGGAATTAATTTATAGTATAAAATTATAAGGAAATATAGATACAATATATGTTTCTGTTCTATAAGCATAATTTCATCATTAGGTCGTTTTTTAATCCATACCTTAATCCAAGAAATAAACATCCAAAAATGAACATTCCTATTACTAATGCACTAAAACTCACATTTAATGGATCATAAGACCCATAAAAGAGTGACAAGTATTTCTATCTATCTCAAATTATTTTCTAAAACCAATATGTTTTGTACAGTTTATCCAATATACCAAAATATACATATGGTGAAGTAAGACATTAATTTCCAATGCCTAATACAATGTTCAACTCAAGCCAATTCATAAAAGTTTATCCTAATAACCATTTCAAAATATCTTGATAGATAAATTTAGATAGAGCATCACTGAATCTCTAGAGTGACTCTGCATTAATCCATAAAATGAGATGAAGTATCTCTTAATAGTCACATACCAAACATGTGAATACATTATTCATGTAATATCCTAAAACATGGTAATAATATGAAAAATAAATAAAACCATATTAAAAATTTAATTCATCAATAATTCTTTAATAAAACAAATTTTATTAGATATTTTACATAAAAATGAAAAACATGTTATATCAATCAATTATTTTATAAAGAACCATGTAAAAAATCCTTCATCAACTCCTATGTAGTCAGTACAATCCAATTTACTTTATCGATGTCAATCATTTCTTTATCTCAACATAAATATCTAAAAATCAGTAACATATTAAGGTTATACAATCGTTTTTTCTAAGAATACAATATTACAGAATATCTCTCTTCTTGGTACCATTCAATAAATATTTTCAAATACATTAAGAAATAGTACTAGATTACAATTCATATAAAATTAATAATTTGTATAACCAGAATAAAACAAATTTCAAGGATTAAAATAGATAATCACATTAATCAATCCACTTCAACTATATAAGTAACATAATAATGACCCATATCCCTTAACTTATTTTGACATATATTCCCATGATTCTTAAGAAATTCATCTATATAGTGATCGATCTAATTATTGTCGAAACAATGAATTACAGTTTTTTTAACATTCTATTTCAATCTTTTTCATATTAAACCATTTCTCCACACATACAACAAACACCCAATCCATTCAATCATTTTTCCGGGTGATTCTTTCCATGGTCATCACATGGGGTAAAAACCTTTATTATCTTATTCCCTATATTTATTATTCTCTCGGCCTCCCTCTTCTTCTCTTTCTTCCCCATTAATTCATAAAACATATAGAAATATGTATATACAATTATAGAACAAAAAACTATTTAATAATGTGATTATGAATATTGAGAGTCCAAAAACAATTCGAGACATGGATTAAACCCTTTAATGAAATGGGTAATCTCGCACTCTATGTTACATATGTAATCCACCGTATACCTTTCAATCCTTGTAATGGTATATTAATACTCTATAACACCTTCTTACTCCGTTTTCATTAATATAAGGAACTTTATCATCATTTAAATTTATTTCTCATAAGGGAGACATTTTTTATGGAATGCATCTAATCCATTTTCATTCTATGAGTTCTATTTCATCTACCTCCATAGTATTATTGATCAACAAAAATCATTTACCAACATCACCATTATGTCAATATATTACATGTTTATCCTTTTACAATTTCACAACATCCCAATCCTATCAATATCTTATCCATACACTTAATCCATTTCTAAACAACCATTGTATTAGTAATCCCACAAATTTATGAGGGCCTCTATCACATAAAGTGGTCTGGAATAGTGGATTCTTGATGTGTAATATGTTGATCCATCTAGGAAACGTTATTTTTCTATCCTGATTAAGAAACCCTAATACATCTATAACATGCTCAGATCCAATACAAGTCAGATTTTCCTCATCATTAGGGACATGTCTACAATTCCCATGAGTTTTGATATCCTTATTCCTTCTAGGTTTTATTTTTAACAAATGGATTACACTAGATTATCTCATTAAATTAGTGATTTAAAATTATAATTTATAATCCTAAAACTAGTTAAATAGATAACATAATCTAATATCGTAATCATAATCATGTTTTTATTGGGGATATCTCTATTTTAAAATATTTTATAATGTTCAATATATAAAATTTTAGTTATCTAGATCATGTCTTTAAGGAGTGTAAAACTTGTTTCCCGATAAGGCCCTTTGTCATGCACAATGTGAGGATCGAGTCAATCCCATTACAAACTTTTTAGTGTCATCACCTAAGGTACAATTCCTCTATAACAATTTCCACAGGTAGTTTCTAGATAGATATTTATTTTTATTAAAATACACACAATATCAACCTTAAAAAATAATATGATTTTCTTCTAAACATATCATAAAAATATTATCTTATGTTTATTTCCCATATTCAATGTTTTGGATAAATCTTGTTTGAATGGATACTACTAATCATTCTTTGATAGAAATATTAATAAACACAACACTTCAATGCCCCATACATTCCTTAGTTTACTAAATTAGCATAGAAAAAATAGTTTGAATATAAAATTACGAATAATTTTTTTATTTTCGAATATCTAGAAAAATACATGATACTTGATTTACTTCTGAAAATGAATGTAAAACACAATAAATAACAACAGAAACTAATATAAATCCTTGAAATATCATTCAATAATATCTTATTCAATTATTAGGGAATGTAAATAAAATAAGGATGGGATAGAATTCCTAATAAAGGCTGAGTACAGTGGAATAAATCAAGAATCAATAATTATAATCAACAACTCAAGGTGATTAATAGAAAAAATTCTATTAAAATAACCTGACATTCATGATATGGTAATGTAGAATAAATATGGGAAGGTAAATTACTTGTAACACATTCCATTTAATTAATTTGTAGAAATTTAAAGGCATACATAGACAATATCATATTTAAAATATCATAGATAATAATAACAAAATTATTAATGGAGGAAATTCATAATTATCAAACACCATACTTCCCAGACACATGATACCTTTAATATCAAGATATATCATCACGATTGTTTAAAAATACTAGGTAAAATCCCACTTGATATGGATAACTCATTTATCTCATGAGAATACGGATGAATCATTGATATTGTATTAACTGGTCTTGAACCCAATTAATACATGTCCATATAATTTATCATATATATCAAATAATCTATTTCATTAACAATCAAATTTCCCTATAAAATATCCTTATTGAGTAAATGATACAAATTTATAAATAATTACCCTAATAATCAATAAATTTGACTATAATCAACTTAATTAAATAATCATATATATTTGAAATAATAATATTCATGTCCAGAGAATATGGGTGTTTATGAGAAATTTAATATCCAATGATAAATTATTACAAAAATGTGATTGTTTCAGGAGAAAGATACCATTTATAAAATAATGTGAGATTATACAATAACATTTACGATATGGTAATTTTTAATTAAAAGTCCTTATGATGAAAAAATTAAAATTGAAACTCAAAATACAATGAATAGTGAAGTATATATGTTATTGAGTGTCAAAAGTGAAATATATACACATTGTAAAAGTGAGTTGGTTTATAACAAAAAATAAGTCTCAATGGAATGTAAATCGAGATAAAATCCTTTACATCAAAATTCATTTTTTTTTACATACTGTAACATCTATTATTTTTATTTTAAACAAGTAATTAACTTATAATGGACCTATATTAGTATTTATAATATAATATATTATACTTTTATAACCTTTTAATATGTTGTCATTAATAATCTGTCATTATTTTCATTATTTTTGTTGATTATTACCTTTTTTTCCTATTTTTATTTTTTAATTAATTATCCAATTCATGAAAATATTGTATAGTTTCATCCTCTCAAGAATAACAATGATGACATAATTAGAACATTTATTCAACAATTATTCCTTTAAAATAAGTCATTAGTCATTTTTTGAAAAAAGAAGTGCATTACGATCATAGAGACTATAGGTCGTACATATACATGAGTAATGCTTTCATTTTTCATATAACATTATAAAAAAAAGTTATGTACTGTATTATATTTCCTTAAATATATTAAATTCATTATAAAACATTATATACTTATATATATCATCCATAAATTTTTGTGATGTAAAGAGAGTCCCACTGCTTTGTCATGGTGGTAGTCAACATATACATGAACAATGTTATCATCTTTATGTGATTTAAAAGGAATGATAAAAATGATATATATTATATTTAAAAAATTATAAATATGTTAGTTATATCAAAAAAATTAATTTATATCACATTTAGTCTCTAACATTATCTTTATCACCTTCTATGTGTAGTGTTCATGAAAGAGAAATCACATCGCTTCTTGAGGCGATAGTCCATAAAAAAATGAGCGACAGTATTGTATATCCTATTGAATTTAAGCATAACAAATATATATATGATACTATTGTTGGGTCGGAGGTGATGGCAAGAGGGGGGGGGGTGAATTGCCTTCTTAAAATTAATTAACAATTTAAAACAAATTTAAATGCAGCGGAAAGTAAAATGGCAAGACACAATTGATAACGGAGTTTGGCTTTAAACTCAAGCCTACGTCTCCGCTCCCAACTCAACCGTTGGGAGATTTATACGACCGCTTGCTTTTTAATGGCTATAGCAAGAAACCCACTAGTCGTTTTAAGGTAGGCTAGATCACCTTCTTACAGCTTGCTTTTTTATTATGGTTGTAGCAAGAAACCCAAGTTGAAAGAAGGAAGAAAAAGGGTGGTTTGTTTTAATACAAACCCAATTAAGAACTAAACAAATGAAGTAAATAAGTTAGAACAAACTAGAGGAAGCCTTGAGCGCCAAGAGGTGAGTGTAGTTGATGTAGAGGCAGCCCAAGCTTCAAGGATGGCAATTGGATCTCAAGTGGCCTTTGAGAATTGTCGTAGGAGCCTCAAATGATCAAAATAGATTTGGTATGCTTCGGTATATGATCGGTAGTCTTCCCGGCATCCATGGACGTCTATTTATAGGAGAAATACTCCTAAATACTTCAATATAGCCGTTGGAGGGCTTTCGGAGCCGTTGGGGATCAAGTGGGCCAGCCTGGTCAAAGCCTAACGGCTAGTTTGACTGAGCATACCGGCTGGCCGGTGCTGATCCACCGGCTGGCCGGTGCATTGGAAGGTGGAGAGAGCTTCTGCCCAGGATCCACCGGCTGGCCGGTGAGAAGGCCACCGGCTGGCCGGTGGTGAGACAGTAGGTCTTACTATTCCAAGGAGTTCCACCGGCTGGCCGGTGAGGAGGCCACCGGCTGGCCGGTGGTCTGGACAGAGGGCATCCCATTCTGTCTGGGGCCACCGGTTGGCCGGTGGCCAGACACCGGCTGACCGGTGGCACCTGGCAGAGGGAAAGGCCTTCTGCCTGGTCCACCGGCAGGCCGATGGGCTGGATCCGGCTGGCCGGTGCCCTTACCGGCTGGCCGGTGGTCCCACACCGGCTGGCCGGTGGACTTGAAAACAGTCCACTTTTCCTTTTTTTGCCACTTCTTGCTCCTGAAATCATGCCTATTAACAAGAACACTTGAAACAACATTAGATCACGATGAGAGTGATTGTGATCATTAAAATCCAAGAGAGTGGGGTACAACAATCTCCCACTATTTTGATGATCACAATCACAAAAAAAGAAATCTTTAAAAAAAAGGGTATGAAAGTTTTAAAAAAAAGGTTATGTCAATAAACAATTTGAACTTGGAAAACGTAGAGACGTGCCAAATATAATGATCTTGAAAGCATTGAAATACTGAGAAATGGTCATTTTTTGAAATTGCACCCAAATGCCATTTTTTAAAGAAATCAATTGAAAACAATAACTTAACCATTTAAAACAGATTTGGATGACATCAATAACTTAAAATGGAACTTGTAAAAAGAGCATTTTAATAAATAACTATGTAATAGAGAAGTTTTCTCCCCCTTTGGGATTATCAAAATAGGAGAAAAATTATGAAAGAAAAATACTAATAAGTAATGAAAAAAAGGATGGATAGATAAGATAACTTGAATTCCATAAAAGATGAAACGATACAAAGGAAGTTCAAAAAAAAACAAATACAAATACAAATACAAGCCAAAAAACAGGAACGGCTCTATTCACTCCTAGAGGGCCGAGAGTGACGGCGGCGCCTGAAGGTCGGAGGAGCCGGATGAGCCTGGACCGCCTCAAAGCGACGATCTAGAGAATCAATCTGTGAGTGAAGCTGATCAAACTGGGAGCTGAAGTAAGAGAACTGAAGATCGAGCCGGGTCTCAATCTGATCCTGAAAGCGTAGGAACTGATCAGCTGTCACCGGCAAGCCACCAGCATCAGCAGGAGGGGGCACAGCCTCAGCAGGCTCAGGTGCATCATCACCCTCTCCAGCCTCCTCATCAGCAGCAGCATCAGCCTCACCTTCGCCGTCACCACTTCCTTCCTCTTCATCATCATCACTATCCTCACTGTCTGAAAGAGGATAGGCAGCGGCTATAGCAGGAGGCATGGCATTGGCAGGAGGATGGGAATGAGTTTGAGGAGAGTAGGCCTTGAGAAGACCGTCCTTGTCCACAATCCATTCCTGACGCCAAGGGTGCCAACGGATGTGCATTCGTTGCACCATCATAAAATTCACTATGCTATCCTTCGTTGGTTGCTCGAAGGAAGTGGCATGAAGAGGCACATCAAGAAATGAAAAGATTTTAGTCAAGAAGCGTCCGTAGGGTAGAGTTTTGGACCGGTGCGGGTGCTCAGCCACATAAGTCATGGCCCGGAACAGAAACCGGACCAAATTGAAGTGTATGCCTCGGGTGATAAATGAGAGAAGATAAATATCAATGAATTTGACATTATCATGATCCCCGATACGGGGCGCAAGGGAAGTTTGAATGAGGCGCTCAACAATACGATGATTAGGAGAGAGCTGGGAGAGCTTGACAATAGGATTTGTGGGCTGCCCTGTGAGATGCTCAAGGGCTTCGGCTATATCAAACTCACGGTCCCGAGGAAACTCCCCCTGAGCAAAAGCATGGGGTCCAACATGAGGAACCCCGAGCATCCGGGCAATCTCCAACGAAGTGATAGTGATGGGTTGCCCAAGAGCAGTGGAGGAGATGGTATCAATGTCATCAGAAACGGACCACGTCAAATGAGCATAGAACTCTTTGACTAGAAGAGGATAAATGACATCCTTTTCGGGTGGCTCAAAAAAAGAATGCCAATGTTGATACTCAATAATCGAGAAAAGCTCAAGACGAGCAGTAGACAGCCAAGGATAATCAATTACTCTACCCGGCAAAATGACTTTGTCATGCCAAATGTCCGGGAGTTGAGGGATGGAAGGAGGAGGAGGAGCTTCTTGAGCGATTCCCTTCCCTTTACGTGTAGAGCGAGGACCCATGATTTGGCAAACGGAAGAAAAAGAGAGAGATTGAGAGAAGAAAGGAGGTTTGAGAGGTCAAAAACCAAGAAAGGAGGCTAGGGTTTGGAGAACCTGCGGTTTTAGGAGGAGCAGCCCGAGAGAGAGAAGAGAGAAATGAGGGAGGAAGGGTTTTAAAATTGATTTTAACCCTTCCCCCGGCCGGCCCATTAAGCAAAACCCGACACCACCGGTTAACCGGTGATGTACCACCGGTTGACCGGTGGCACTAAAAGTCATAAAAATATAAAAAACAGAATTAAGAAAAAAAGTTTAAAAAATTCTAATAAAAATAAAATATAAGCAATCCAAGTAAGTCAAATATTTAATAGTGCTCATTGACGAATCATTCCTAACTCCCCTTTAATAAAATCAAAACGGTCAACCGGGAGCGGTTTGGTAAAAATATCAGCTAATTGGAAATCAGTAGGAATGAAGTCCAAAGTGATATCTCCTTTTTGAAAATGGTCACGAAGGAAATGATGCCTTAAGTCTATGTGCTTTGTCCTAGAATGTTGTATTGTATTCTTAGAGATACTAATGGCACTAGTGTTGTCACACCGAATAGGGACATGATCATAGGAAAGACCATAATCCAAGAGAGTGTGTTGCATCCAAATAATTTGGGCACAACAATTGCCAGCGGCTACATACTCGGCCTCGGCAGTAGAAAGAGCAACACAATTTTGCTTCTTGCTACTCCACGAAACAAGGGACTTGCCTAGTAGATGACAGGTTCCACTAGTACTCTTACGATCTAATTGACATCCGCCAAAATCAGCATCCGAATAAGAAGATAGTTCAAAAGAAGTATTTGAGGGATAAAATAAACCAAGATTTTTGGATCCTTTTAAATACTTAAAAATTCTTTTGACCGATTTAAGACGGGATTCTTTAGGATTGGCTTGAAAACGAGCACAAAGACAAACACTAAACATGATGTCAGGACGGGTCGCAGTTAGGTAAAGTAGACTCCCGATCATAGTCCTATAAAGCTTGTTATCCACCGGTTTCCCGGCTTCGTCTAACGTAAGCTTACATGAAGTACTCATGGGTGTACTAATTTCCTTTACTTGATCCATACCAAAACGACTTAGAAGCTCGTTTGTGTATTTGCTTTGGCTTAGAGAAATACCTTTTGAATTTTGAAAGATTTGAAAACCAAGAAAAAATTTCAATTCTCCCATAAAACTCATTTCAAATTCTTTTCTCATTAAATCTGAAAAATCAGTACAAAGAGAT
Source organism: Viscum album (assembly GCA_963277665.1). Lineage (NCBI taxonomy): Eukaryota > Viridiplantae > Streptophyta > Magnoliopsida > Santalales > Viscaceae > Viscum > Viscum album. The sequence continues at coordinate 1,574,109,480 of OY728126.1, forward strand.
TCTTTGGTAGAACCAAAGATAACATCATCAACATAAATTTGGACTATTAAAAGATCTTTTGAAGTATGTTTTAAAAAGAGGGTACAATCGGCTTGACCCATTTTAAAATCATTTTCTAAAAGAAATTTTGTTAACCGCTCATACCAAGCCCGAAGGGCTTGCTTTAAGCCATAAAGAGCCTTGGTTAACTTAAAAACATGATTTGGAAATTTTGGATCTTCAAAACCGGGAGGTTGTTCAACAAAGATTTTTTCAGAAATAAAACCATTTAGAAAAGCACTTTTAACATCCATTTGAAAAAGCTTAAAATTTAAGTGGGCGGCGAATGCCAACAAGATCCTAATGGATTCTAACCTAGCAACGGGGGCAAAGGTTTCACCATAATCGATTCCTTCTTCTTGATTATAGCCCTTAGCTACTAGGCGAGCCTTGTTCCGGGTTATGTTTCCTTGATCATCAAGTTTGTTCCTAAAAACCCATTTAGTGCCAATAATTGGATGATCATTGGGTCTTTCAACAAGAGTCCAAACATCATTTCTAGAGAATTGATTTAGTTCCTCTTGCATTGCAAGAACCCAATTCTCATCATTAATGGCATCATTAACGGTTTGAGGTTCTAGGTGAGAAATGAAGGCTTGATGTTCAACTTCATTGAGGATAGATTTTCTAGTTCGAGTACCGGCTTGAAGGTCACCTATGACATTTTCTAAAGGATGGTCTCTAGAAGGTTTCCAAACCTTAGGCAAGGTGGAAGGCGAAGAAGGTGAAGAGGGTTCTTGATGGTCATCCTCCTTGGGAGGAGAAGAGGAATCATCCAAATGAAGCTTATCAAGCTTATCTTCAACATCCTCAATGACCGGGTGAGGTTTTGGAAGAGTTTCATCAAATTTGACATGAGATGATTCTTCGATGGTTTTTGAACGTTTATTGATGACACGATAGGCTTTGCTTGAGTTCGAGTACCCAAGAAAAATACCTTCATCGGATTTGGCATCAAATTTCCCTAGGTTATCTTTTGTGTTAAGGATAAAACATTTACACCCAAACACTTTAAAATAACCAACTTTGGGCAATTTGCCTTTCCAAAGTTCATAGGGGGTTTTCTTAAGAAGGGGTCTTACAAGGACTCTATTGATAGTATAACAAGCAGTGTTTACTGCCTCGGCCCAAAAATATTGAGGGAGGTCGAATTCACTAAGGAGGGTTCGAGCGATTTCTTGGAGAGTTCGGTTTCTCCTTTCAACCACTCCATTTTGTTGAGGAGTCCTAGGGGAAGAGAAGGTGTGATTGTATCCTTGAGAGGAACACAATTCATCGAATTCTTTGTTCTTGAATTCACCACCATGATCACTACGAAGAGATATGATTTTATATCTTTTTTCTTTTTCTATTTTCCTAGAGAATTTCAAAAAGGTTTTACAAGCATCATTCTTATGGGCTAAAAAGAAAACCCAAGTAAAATGAGAAAAGTCATCAACAATAACTAAGGTATAGGATTTTCCACCTAAGCTTGCTACGGGAGTAGGACCAAAAAGATCAAGATGAAGAAGTTCAAGAGATTTTGAGGTGGACACTTCCTTCTTAGATTTGAAAGAAGACTTGTGTTGCTTACCAAGTTGGCATGGCTCACAAATCAAATCTTTCTTAAATTTAAGTTTAGGAAGGTCACGAATGAGCTTGTTCTTATTAAGCTTTAGAAGTGAATGATAGCTACAATGCCCCAATCTTCTATGCCAAAGCCAAGACTCATTGTCAAGAGCACTTAAACATTTAACATTTTGGCTAGCTAGAGATTTTAAATCAATAATGTAAACATTTTGAAAACGGGAAGCAGAAAATATCAACTTGTTTTGAAAATCTAACACATTGCATAAATCATTTTGAAAATTGACTTAAAAACCACTATCACAAAGTTGACTAATGCTAATTAAATTATGCTTTAAACCTTTAACTAATAAAACATCTTTAATAAAAGAGGAGCTACCAAAACCAATGGTACCTATTCCGACGATCTTGCTTTTTGAGTTATCACCAAAGGTGACATATCCTCCATCGAATTCTTCAAGTGAGTTGAACTCGGAGGGATCGCCACACATGTGCCTTGAGCAACCACTGTCGAGATACCACGAGCCATTAGAGATCCTACTCTTTTGGCGTTTATCCTACAAAATCAAGAAAGAAGAGATTTTGGTACCCATATAAGTTTGGGTCCGGAAAGATTAGCAAAAAGAGACTTTTGAACCCATAATGTTCTAGAGGGATTCCTTCTATGATACTCATCCGAGTAGGTAATGGATTTGGGTCTTCCATACCTAGCATTTTTACAATCACATTCATAAATCATGTGACCGGTCTTTTTACAATAATTACAAAATTTGTATTGAGAGCTCCCCCTTACAAAAGTAGTGGGTGCCCTAGAAAAAGTGGATTGCTTGTTATAGCCAAGACCATGTGTGGTTCTAGCCGAACGCTGAGAACCTAGCAATTTAGTTAAGTTTTGTTCACCTTGGGTGAACTTGGCAAGAGATTCCTTCAAATCCTTAATGGTAGAATTTAAAGAATCTACATTTGGAATATTTTTGACTTTAAGGGCAAGCTCCTCATTCTCTTTGATAAGTTTGTCTTTTTCGGAAATAAGAGTTTTGTTTTTCTTTTTCAAGGTCAAAAATTTAGAGGTAAGTTCGTGAAAACCTTCCTCTAATTGATCTCTTGCATTTTGGAGTTCTTCATAAGACATATTATTATCAAAAGAAGAAGATGAGGAAGAAGAGTGAGAAGAAGAGTGAGAAGAGGATACCTCATCAAATGCCATTAGGCATTTTCCACCTTCATCGCTTGAGTCGCTTGAAGACATGGAGTCATAACTTGCACTCCATGTTGATGCTTTGAAGGCCTTCTTGTTTTTCTTTTCTTTTAACCTTTTCTTGAAAATGGGGCACTCCGGTTTGATGTGGCCTTTCTTTCCACATTCAAAGCAAGTGATTTCTTTCTCCGCCTTTGGCTCTTCCTTTCGTGCCTTTTGAAATTTCTTCTTTTTCTTCATGAACTTGCTCATTTTCCTTGCTAGTTGAGCCATCTCGGATTCACTATCATCGGAGGAGCTTTCTTCCTTTGCCTTGAAAGCTATGTTCTTTTTCTCCTTGAAGATCTTTCCTTCTTTATCGGCTTGCCTCTTCATGGTAATCTCATAAGTCATGAGTGACCCTATGAGTTCTTCAACCGGCATCTTCTTGACATCTTTCGCTTCTTGGATTGCCGTCACCTTTGGTGCCCAAGAGCTTGGTAGGACCCAAAGAATTTTCTTCACCATTGTTTCTGCTGAAACATCATCACCAAGGGACTTTCTCCCATTGCAAACATCAGTAAAACGAGTAAACATTTCAGTGATTGACTCGTGTGGGTGCATTGTGAAACTCTCAAAGTCTTGACGATACATATCTAACCTAGTGTCTTTGACTTTGTTGGTGCCCTCATGGGTCACTTCCAAAAGTTTCCAAATTTCGTGTGAGGTGGTGCAAGTAGAAATACGATTAAACTCATTACGGTCTAACCCACAATGAAGAGCATTCATGGCTTTGCCATCAAGCTCAAAATTGGCAATGTCTTCGGGGGTCCAATTAGATTCATCCTTACTAGAAAGAGTGTAGCCTTGCATAACAATTCTATATATAGGATAGCCAATACTTCTAAGAAAAGTAATCATTCGTGTTTTCCAATATGTGTAATCGGTTCCATCGAAGTATGGAGCCCGAGTCATGGAATACCCTTCGGGTGCTTGTGAGAAAGAAGCCATCACTATGGATTTTACGTTTGTAACCGGTTAAGGTATTACACAAACGTTTCCCTTTGATACCAAATGTTGGGTCGGAGGTGATGGCAAGAGGGGGGGGGGTGAATTGCCTTCTTATAATTAATTAACAATTTAAAACAAATTTAAATGCAGCGGAAAGTAAAATGGCAAGACACAATTGATAACGGAGTTCGGCTTTAAACTCAAGCCTACGTCTCCGCTCCCAACTCAACCGTTGGGAGATTTATACGACCGCTTGCTTTTTAATGGCTATAGCAAGAAACCCACTATCCGTTTTAAGGTAGGCTAGATCACCTTCTTACAGCTTGCTTTTTTATTATGGTTGTAGCAAGAAACCCAAGTTGAAAGAAGGAAGAAAAAGGGTGGTTTGTTTTAATACAAACCCAATTAAGAACTAAACAAATGAAGTAAATAAGTTAGAACAAACTAGAGGAAGCCTTGAGCACCAAGAGGTGAGTGTAGTTGATGTAGAGGCAGCCCAAGCTTCAAGGATGGCAATTGGATCTCAAGTGGCCTTTGAGAATTGTCGTAGGAGCCTCAAATGATCAAAATAGCTTTGGTATGCTTCGGTATATGATCAGTAGTCTTCCCGGCATCCATGGACGTATATTTATAGGAGAAATACTCCCAAATACTTCAATATAGCCGTTGGAGGGCTTTCGGAGCCGTTGGGGATCAAGTGGGCCAGCCTGGTCAAAGCCTAACGGCTAGTTTGACTGAGCATACCGGCTGGCCGGTGCTGATCCACCAGCTGGCCGGTGCATTGGAAGGTGGAGAGAGCTTCTGCCCAGGATCCACCAGCTGGCCGGTGAGAAGGCCACCGGCTGGCCGGTGGTGAGACAGTAGGTCTTACTATTCCAAGGAGTTCCACCGGCTGGCCGGTGAGGAGGCCACCGGCTGGCCGGTGGTCTGGACAGAGGGCATCCCATTCTGTCTGGGGCCACCGGTTGGCCGGTGGCCAGACACCGGCTGACCGGTGGCACCTCGCAGAGGGCAAGGCCTTCTGCCTGGTCCACCGGCTGGCCGATGGGCTGGATCCGGCCGGCCGGTGCCCTTACCGGCTGGCCGGTGGTCCCACACCGGCTGGCCGGTGGACTTGAAAACAGTCCACTTTTCCTTTTTTTGCCACTTCTTTCTCCTGAAATCATGCCTATTAACAAGAACACTTGAAACAACATTAGATCACGATGAGAGTGATTGTGATCATTAAAATCCAAGAGAGTGGGGTACAACAACTATGACTATATATGTATAATTATTTTATAAATATCATATGTATAATTTATATCAATCATCATACCCCACCTTGAGTGATGGAAATGGATGAATGAATGACATCGGTTTGGGTGGTGTTAGTCTTTCATACACACAAATGATAATTTTATAATGCATTTTTTGAAATAGATATTTTTTTGGCTATTAAATTATAATAAAAAATTCCATTATTTTTAATATTCATAGTTTATTATACCATAATAGTTTAATAAAAACATGAGGTTGGTAAATAATTAGTATAAAACATTTTTTAAGAATGTTACCTATTTTTCGGGTATCTTCCATAGGATTACACTAGATCCTAAAATGGATTAAATTAACCCTAAAATAATTATTTCATTGTGATATTGTTGAATTTGGACATTTAGTTGGGTATATTTTGGACGTTCCAAATGGATTGATAATATTAATGAAGTGAGGGGAGTGAGAGCTCTTTATAGATGAGGAGGAGAGACATTCGGGTAAATACTCAGAAGCATTCACTATTAGGAAGTCAAAATTTCCAAATGTGGATCCAAAATTTATAATTTAGAGGGTGTGTAAGTATTTTTTATTCATTAAAAACCTCCAACACACAATTAAATTCATGTTTTAAACATTTTATTCCATAACATTTATGTTTCATTATTTCTAAAATTTCTATTTTTCACTTTGGTAACTAGTTTTCGGACCTAGGAAATTTATCCTTTAAGAATAATTAATATTATACATAGTATATAATACTAGTTATAAATATTAAATATAATTTATAAAATATAAATTATATTTGTGATGTAAATTTTTTTCTCACAGGAGAATATATGTGCAAAAAACTATTGCTAACCATAACCACACTAACAATATTTTTTTCAATATTGGTGTTAAAAAAAGCATTATAAAAGAAGAATTTGTCTATTCATGAAATATAATTTGTAATAATTAAAATAAAAAATAAAATTTCAGAATGCGTTATTTTTAATTATTTTGAATCATTTAATCAATTAAGATAAACTTTAAAATAACATTAAGGTCAATTTTGAAATTATTCGTTGAATTTGAATTTTTATATATAAAGGCAATAATTGAATTAAAATATATTTATCAAAAATAAAATGGAATATAATAATTATTTTAATTTTATGCACTTTTAATATTTTTAGTATTATTAATTACAGTTAATTTTCAACAAAATTATTATTGTATTTGTATTTCTTACACATGTATTATAATTATTTTATATCTAAAAATTAAAATAAATTATCTTCAAAAACACATTCATCATTTAAAATAATTCTTTTAACTAAATATTTTTTATATTTTTATTATACCATTTTTTATAGATAATAAATGTAAGAAAATAATCATGTTTATTTTTCTTTGGTTAACAAATTATATGGGTCATATTACAAGGAAAGTGGAATATAATTTTCTTATTTCCAAGAATATAATGATCATGGTCTAAATAAACTAATTTAATAAAATTAATATAATATTTTATGTCATTCTCACCCTTTTTATTTAGTTTAACCCCCTAGTAAACCCATTTTAAGTTAAATGATATAATTAATTTTTATTGTTCTCACTATTCATTTTGGAAAAAAATTTATTTAACCTTTTTAGAAATTATAATTTATTCTGATTTAAATTATTATATACATTTTATAATATTTATTCAGATAAATGAAAAATTTAAATTCAGAATTAATCATATAGAACCGACGAGGATTCTAGTTTTTAGCATGAAAATGGTCAAAATTTGGAAATGTATTTACATCAAAATTAACCATGAAATTTAACCTACTTACATAAATCAATGGATGTAAAATTGGACTTAAATTACATTAAAATAAATAAAATTAAAAACTTTCCAAATAATTTAATTAAAAAAATGCATTTTCTAAAAAAATTCAGTATTTTCACTATTCATCGGAAAATGAAACATTTTAGAAAAATAACAAATATTTAACATTAGATAATTTTTGTATTCCAATTTTAAAAAAGTTTTTTATTTTGATAATATTATTTTTTTTAAATTATTAAAACATAATATTAAATTATGTGATCAAAGGGACACTAAATAATAATTTTAAAAAAATACAGTTTTTCATAAAAAAAAATTTCTTATTGTACCTAATGATTATTGATTGTTATAAATATATATATAATTAACATTTATAAACTCAATATTTTAATTATATATCTTACCTATTTATTAATCTCCACTCTAATGTCTAGGTGATAATTATCATAGTATAAAATAATGTTAATATTATATTATGGTATTGTAAAACATGGTCTTGTGTGTAAGGCAATATTTCATCAAAATTTATTATTCCGTTTAATTCATCTTAAGATAAATATTTCATTACAAAAAATTATCTCAAATATAATTTATTTCATTGAAAATTTTTCGGTGTTAAAATGAACTATATAAAATAATCTTATAGTTTTAAGAAATAACCCAACAATTTATGGAATTTCTGGGACAATGTTATTAATTTTCATTATTCTATTTTTTTGGGATAAATTCACTACTATATAATGTTACAAAATTAATAATTATAATATTTTTATTGTTTTTATAAATAATCTTCCAAATTATGGAACAAAAGGAATCCAAAACATGGTTATTTTAATTTTTATATATTATAGTTTTTAATTTATTTTGATATTGATAATTTCTTGTTGACAATATCTAAATAATGACGGATTCATATTTCCAATTTCTTCCACTTTGAGTAAGGATTCTCAGATTTTTTTCTACAAAAAAAATTACATTTAATAAATAGTTCTTGGAATAATTAATTAGAACATTCCATTGGTAGAGTTAAAATAATAGATTATTAAACTACTATAAATTTAGATTTTGAAACCCCCACCATTTTATAAACTATTGTTTAATCACATCAATTGGGTGATATATTATTGAAATCTAGTCAAACTATGGAAAATAATCTGTTAAATGATTAATAAATGACTTTTTTAACATGAAATTAACTATTCTTATATATTCATCCCTATATTAATACCTCTGGTGTTGTTGGTAATCCAATAAAAAGTAAAATATAATTAAATAAATTAATACAATGATCATGATTAAATATATCAATTTGGATCTACAGTGGTAAATGATTCAATCGATTAGGGGATTTTGAAAATTATTTTTCAATAAGTGATTAAACAATTTTGAATTGTCCAATGTTCATGTTTTTTAAGCACCATTAGGATAATCAAATTATTGGAGTGAAATGGGACTTTCAAAATAAATATGAGGATAATAATGTTTTAAAAAATAATATATACTAGACACTAATGGTTTAAATCAAGAAGAGGGTATTTATTATGAAAACCCATTTTAATTGGCATCTAGAGACAAATCCATCAAAATAATTTCATCAATCATAGATCATATAGAGAATAATATATTAAAATCAGATGTAAATAGTTCCTTAATTAAATTTTATGATCTAGATGAATTTTAAGATGAATGACCACTTGACCATGAAGATATTAATTTTCCAAAACATTTATTTTCTCTTAAAACTGATATACACAGAGCTAAAAATCCCCAAGTCCTTATTATTATTGACATTACGGAATCATTTTTGAAAAATAATTCTATAGAGTAATAGAATTTCCATCCATTTATTTCAATAGTTTTTTAACCACACCATCATTTTGAAAATCAATAATCATTAGATTTTCTTCGTTAATATTGGAAAAATATTTTATATTCAATTTTCTAGTACTTTTGAAAATACAATTTGATAATTATTATCATATGTTAAATTAATTACTTTAATCACTTACAAATAACATGGATAATTGATTCTACTATATTAATTCACTATATGAATAGTAGAGATTTACAATTTTTTTGATAAAAACTCTAATATTACTGCACTGGTACGTAGCTTATGAAATTTAAATCATAATGAATCAAATATTTATATTGATTGATAGAATTCATAGGGGTTTTTTGAACATTTCATTACAAGATGGTTAGTTTACAATATATTATTCCTTTCTTAATATTCTGTGATAGATTACATCCAAATATGATGGATTATAATTTAAAGGTAACTATACATATCAAATGTTCCTTTATATGAACATCAAAAGTTATACTTTTTTTGTATTTTATTTTATATTTATAAAATATTATGATCCTAATTTTAAAGGATTCATAATTGATTAAAAGAGACAATTCATAGAATGTTGTGTGATGCTTTCATTTCATTTTCTAAAATAGTATGACATTTATATTCACTTTCTACTACACACACTGAATAAATCACTATATGAAATTGTTGCTTTCTATTATTGTTGATAAATAACAAGGTAAAATATTTATCATTAAGGCTTACTTGGACACTAATACATTGGGATGGAAAATTCATTATTTCTTTTCCATTAAATATCATACCATTCACAATACAAACACATAGATCTAAGATATGACATCCTTTCATACTATATAAAAAAAGACAAATATTAATATTGAGTAAATCAGAACTGCACATCTTCTTCATTATATTTTCCTTAATCCATCAAATTCTGATATATTTCAATATACTAAACAGAAAATGAGAAGGATTGGGGTAAAGGGCTCATTAGTTATAATATTTGTCTTTTTATCACTTGAAACTGGAAAAATTCTATAGAATGAAAGAGTGAATTCATTATCCAAAAATATTTGAACACCTTATGTAAGTACACAATATTTTTAGGAAATTAATTTAGAAATATAAATTAAAAATATATTATTACTTAGTTATAAATAAATTTAAATATGTTTTGGATGTTACCTTTCACATAATGAATTTAATCTTATGAATTCACTTATATAGAATCCCTTAGAAGTTTGGTTTTCTGATATTAATTTTTTATTCATTTAAATGTTTTGTTATTTACTCATATGTATTCTTAATGATATAATAATTTATAATTCAAAATTGCATACTATTGTTATTACTTTAACCTGTTTTGTTTTATTATATACACATATATACAAATAAATAATATTATTTAAATCCATATACATCCCTATGGGGATAAATATTATATTCTTTATCTCTTTAGATGAAAAGTTTTTATCATCTCCTTGAAAAAGGTAATGTATATTTATATTCACTCTCTAATATACATAGATTCATAATTTTTAAGAGTTTTTATGGATTTTATTGAATAAATTCAACAAAACATTCGAAACTAACATTTCCTAAAAATTAAATTCCTTGGTACTGAAAGATGTGATCAAAAAATGTAATTTTTCAATTTTTTATTATCTTCTTTCATTTATATTAATTTATTTTACTTTTTTTTATTTAAATCGATACAACCAAAAATTGGAAGAAGGGAGTCTTTTCATTTTCAATAGTCACAAATTAAATTTATATTGGTGAAAATTTTACTAAAGGTATTTTATGAATGTAATGTTTGGGAGAATAAAGATTAACCATAGTTATAAATTCTATATATCAAACGAAATTATGTTTTAAAAAAAATTATAATATTTTGTGTTATACTTTGTAATAGTGAACATGAATCAACTATAAATCCTAGGTATAATTTATGATTTCTCAATTATTCTTTATGTTATATATTTATAAAATGAAAAATGTGGAGAAATTAAAATAAAGGTAGGTTTTAAATTTACATAGTTTTTATATCATTATTTAAAGCTGAACTGATATTATTAGTGGGAATTTCTTTTATTACAAACCTAGTGTGTTTCATTATATGGAGTTTTATAAAATGATACCTGATGTCATTTTATATTTTTTTTAGAAGAACTGTTCCACTATTTTCATGGGATTGTATATTTTTAGAATTCAATTTAGTAATATATCTATAATAAATCATTTTTTAAATCATAATATATACCATATAAATTTTATTCATAATTTTTGTCTTGTTATATTTTTTTCATACATACTTAAAATTTAATTATCGATTCTGTTTAATTGAATAATAAAACTAATTTATATTGTATCATTAAATTATAGTAATTTTTTTCAATTGATTTTTCTAGTTATTATTTTATTATAAAAAACATTAATTTTGTGGATAATCCCATTTTTATCAGTTACACTAATTCTTGTGAATTAATATATGGAATTGAAGGAATTCTATGTGTTATAATGTGATATAGTCTAATGTGTAAATCCAACATCATCTCAGTTCTTAGAGTTCTTGTCATATATAATTTTTCTATGTGATTTATATGAGATTATATGTGGAACAATTTATTATAAATTCTATTATTTTTATTTTTTTATTCATTATTATTTTTATCGTAGATAATGGTGTGATATTTATGAATAATCTACTACATATGATCATGGAGGTTGATGAGATCTTAAGAGTGTAATTAACATTAATCTTAATAATTATTAAATTAAGCTTGGGTATTTAGATTATTATTGATGATCAAAGGATCTTAAGGATATGTCTTACTATTACCTATGTTCTTTCAATGATGTATAATGTGTGTTTCTTATACCATCAGACTTATTTAATTTAGTATGTTCTATGTTGGGGATTATATTCCATGGTTATGGTTTCAGAACCACATACCTTATTAATATAAAAGAAAGGAGTTCCCTTTATAGAAACATTGATTGTAATATAATATCAATTACAAGGGTTCTTGGAATACCATCTAGAACATTTGTTTTTATTCTTAATTTATCTGTTATTAATTACATATTGTAGTTAATTTATTAATTATGTTTTTTAAAATAATTTAATTTTTTACCATATTAATTGTATGTATTAATATTAATATTTAATATTTTATTTTATTATATAGGCTCTATAAAATGTACACACAAGACTCATTGAAAATATGGATTTTTTAAATCAATTCAGTTATATTCTTAAAGTGGCCATATGTTTCACTATCTAGGAAAACATCATGATCATTTATTTTAAACATCCAATTCAAAATTAATATGGTATGACTACATAAAAAATTACATTTTTTAAAAGATAATGTATTTTTCATGATTTTATTTTCCACTTTTATTAATGTCATGTATTAGTATATAAAATGTTTTGATACTAAATAATGAATATGAATGTGTCTTGACCATATCAATAGTGAAATATGGTCATGTTAAATAAAAATTCCAAAAATAAATGTGAACTTCATGGTTTTTATATTGATGTTAAATTTATTAATTGAATTTCAAAAACTATAAAATGTATTGAATAAGTAAATATAGTGCGGTGTGTTGAAAAACTAAGAAGGTGAAGAATAAAGAATAAAATAAAAATAGATAAATAATAATCATGTTTGATGGTTATATGGTAGTTCATATCATGAGATATAAAATGAAAAAAAAATTATTCTTGTTGAAGTATTAATAGATTTCACAAATATTTTTAATAATTTTAGAAGTGGTGGAACATCAAATATTGTTGGGGGATATTTTTTTATATAATTTCATCATAGCTAAACCCTTCCCATTTTATGCATTAAAGGAATTAGAGTATATTATATAGTCCCTTGTTTTTTACATAATTTATGATTCTATGAAATTTAAATAGTCACCCATAAACATTAGTTATCTCTTGATAAATTATTCTTCTTGGGGTATGTTTGTTTTCCAATTATCCATAGATTATGAATTAATAATATGTGATGGTGGAATTGTTTAATGAAATTTTTAAGGAAATATTGAAAAAAATTCCTTTCATCGCCTCTAATATTAATGAAAATTCACTAAATTTGAGCCTCTAAAATTGTATCAGATCATGTAGTTGTTTCCATCAAAGATCAGATTGATTTTGGAGATATCTATTTAAAATATTCTTTATTATTTTAATTTATATCAAATTTATATTATATAAAACATTTTAATGTAAGGGGTATTCTCCCATTTAGGAAAGTAATTATTATAACACTGCAAGTCAAAAAAATACATCTGAGTCAGACCGTCATGTTACCTCAAACGTGACTTATCAAATATACGAGGCTATTAGATAATCACAAGGATCTATGAATAAAAATGGGGATATTGTACCCTCTGTATCATTTCATATGAAATATAATAATTATTATTATTATAATTAATATAAAAAACAATATAATTAATAGTCACAGTATATGTGAAAACGTAAAGGATAAAATACATATCACATTAGTACAATGAAGGGATCCCATATTAGAAACATAACTATAGAAAATAAATGAGGATAAAAAAAATAAATTTAGGGTCCACATGAGTCAGCCCTATTCTGCTACAAACTTCGTTCTCCTTAGATATTTCGGTCCACTATAGAGATATATCCCTTGGCTAGATCTCTAGTTTTGAAATCTACATGTCCACTGAAATTAAAGAGTGGTTTGTATATACATGATTTGGTTGTAACCCATTAATGTGTCCTTAACATTGTTTGATAATGTAATGTAGGTTTATTTAAGGAAAAAAATAGATCTATAATAATAATAATAATATACCATCTAAAATTGATTGAAAATGTGGTAAAAAAAAACCATCACAAACCCCCAACAAAAGAATGGATCACTCTATAACATAAAGATGAATTAATATTTAAAAAATAATAAAAATAAGAAAACAATTATCATCATGTCAATTGGTATCCATAAGGAATTGATTAGGTAGGATGCTCTGAGTCTATAAGGCACCAAGTTTACACAATAATCAAAACCCACAGGGAATTATTTTTTAACACCTTCCTTATAATCGAAAGGGAACTATATTGAATCTGGCCACATGGATATCAAGATCCACTATCAACATTGACAGAAATCAATTAATGTCAACCTCTATCAGATAATCATACCTTGATGGAAACTTGTCACATATAAAAAACATAAATCCTCCAAATTCAATATTGTTAAAAATAATGTGTGACATGATAACGAACACAACATGAAATAATAAGATAATAATAGCACCAAATACTACATGTGAATCAATATCATTTAGGGAATATATCTATGCTAACAATTCTCATAGAAATAGTGGCCAAATATGGGTTTCAAGACAACAAAAAAACCCACATGTAATTACAATTAATAGAAACACTAGAATGATACTAAATTAATCATGCCACACCAAAAAAGTGTTTATAAGAGACAAAAAAGTTATGAAACTTATTACCCAAAGTTTTTTAAATCCAATTAAAAAATATTCCAAAAGTTTGATTTCAAAATCCATGTTCTCTCACAGTCCAAAACATAATATCTTTCTAAGAACTCCTATAACCAATTACAATAAAACATGACATGGGTTATAAAGTAAGTAATAGGGAAATAGACTAATGGGTTGAACCAATTCTTACTGAAATCTTATTTTCATCAATGAATGATATAAAATTCAATTGTAAATAATACACGAATTCTCAATTTATCAGTGTTGGGTGAAGCTCACTAAGACATAGAGTTGTACTGGAAACAACCAACATTTAGTAGTGTTAAACCAACTGATGATGTAATGTGATGAAAGAGAACACCAAAATGTAGGATTTGGTTCTATAGTGTAGAGAGTATAATTTTTTTTTACAATATAAAAAAAGTGTCTCACACAATATAACTGAACTAAAACTCCAACCTCTATCGTTTTGGAAGGTCACTATAGTGTGGAATCATGTTTACAGTCCTTCAAAAATTTGTACTAATGCCATGTGGGGGAGGAACAATGGTATTTATAGGGGTCCATTTCACATGGAAAATACTCATTAATTCCACATTAATTATATAAATGTTCCCAAATAAATTCAATAATAGACTCTTTAAAACATCATCAGGAAAATACCGTATGTTAGACCATCTATCTAAAACTAATACAGAGAAAATATATACAGTTTTGTCTAATACACTATGGATTATCCTCCCTGTATAGTCCTCCATGAAAAAGGCTATCGAACAAAATACATTGGTATTATCCCCATGATATATACCTCATCTCGACTACATGGTATCAACTCTATAACACAAATATGTCATAAGAACCTCTAATATTTCATGATGCCACTTATTTTGACTTTAATTTTTAAATAACAGACTATGTATTCCTCAATATTCTCAAATCCCAGATGACATTAACCAAATATGGATAAAATAAATAAAAGAGGATAAGAGATACATGTATTTTATTGCGGAAAAATTCTTCATGGTTTTATAATCCCCCTAAGGATTTCTCATTTTTGAGAGGCATCTCTGGGGTGCCTAGTAGAAAATATCTGAACTCTAAGCTAGAAAATCTACCTTATGATCCCTTTTATCATCCGATACTTCCACCAAACCCATATGAGTGGAACCATATTCCCTGAGTGGACTATCAATTTTTGGCATATAATCAACAATATAATTTCCTCATAAAATCCCATTGGATGGTACTCAATGTCATCATATCCTATGGTCTGTATAGGTTTGGGGATATACCTTTGAAGCTAAAAATTATGGAACAAATCCTTCATGCAGTGATAACATTAAGTAATTTTAAGTTGTTATTTCATAATCTCAATACATATCGATATATTTAGAGGTCTAAAAAACATAGTTATTTCATTAATTTATTCATATGATGATTGTGTCGTAACTGAGGTTTCAACCTTATGAAAACCCAATCACCCATAAAAATAACGGTATCATTCAATGGTTGACCTGTTATCATTGTTTAATTTGAGATGTGATCAACCACTTCAAAAGATATTTCACTCTCTCATAGGAATATAGAACCAAAATATACCCCAATACTGCTACCTTATCGACCTTATCCAAAAAACATGTGAATAAAATATCCTTCAATAAATTACCTCAAACGTGTTCATTTGAATAGAATCTGGGTTATTATTATTAAATGTGTACTCAAATAGGGATATATGACCAAACTATAATCTATTAATGTTTTGGACTCATGATCAAAGAATATCCAATAGTATGTGAATCATTCACTATGACTCTTTGTTTGTATGGGGATGAGACAATAAGATCAATCATTGGTAATTCTAAATGACCTTTGGAAATCCCAACAAAAACTGTAAAATAAAATTAATTTCTACATAATATACCATTCTTCATGGAAATACATATAATCATAAAATATCATATAGGTATATATTTCCATGATCATCACCTATGTCAATCACTATAATAAGTGAGATGTGGGTCACATTTGTCTGTTAATTGAAAACATATCATTTAGATTTTTTACTCCTTATGGTTCTTGGAAATCCTGAAAAATTCCATCATTATATCATCCAACGTACTCTAGGAAGGATAAATTTTCTCAATCATCCAATAAGTATATTGGGTTTTTGGACTTTACCCACTGTCAATTAAGGAATTGGGATACAATTACAGCAATATACCCCATCATTAGTTGACAGAAAAACTATTTCCTGATGTTGTGGTACATCTTCATCACACTAGGACATACCACCAACGTAGAAGTAGCAAGGTGCATCATCATTTCCTATATGATAGATGTAGGTATATCCACTCTACCACATATGAGGACCACATCATTGTCTCTCAATGACCGAATGGGTATTGTATCACCTCCATATGGTAAATAATGCATAAAAATATAATTGGTGTTAGTATTCTATCCTTACATTACACATCCTACTTGAGATTATTTGACCACAAAGGGATAATAATTCATCAATCCCTAATCATTTTAATCATCCAACCTCCTGTGATCGATCAATCTTTTCTTGCACAACAAATCCTTTGAAGATATCACACCATGATCATGCTCAACTTATATCTTATGGTTAATATAACCCACTATATTGTTACCATTCCCTGGTGTATAAGCCATCTTGAAGTAGAATGTTAGGAGATACTCATCCTAGTGCCTCTATCTCAAATTCAGGTCATGTTTGATGATGGTAAAGTAGAGGCTCTTATTCTTATGGTAGAAAACTAATGTCTCTCCCAAGAGATAGTGTCAGCAAATTTAAATAGTGAGAACCACATGATGATGAACCATTTTTTGAGTAGGGTAATTCCTCTCAATGGGTCATACCTATCATTTCCCATAATGTACTACCTTCTCCCCTTACATCCGAACTTCTCTATAACGAATTCTTAATGAATCACCATAAATGGTGTATCAGTTCCCAAACTCATGGTGTATAAAAACTAGAGCTATAATCAACCACCTATTTTGCTCATGAAGTGACAATTATCATTTTTTGAACTAGAACCATAATACATTATTTTTTCACGATTTCATGGGTTCTAATAGCCAGTGAAATCTTGGATAAACATATGGTAATTTCTAGCTAAACTGGGAATGCTTTTGACCTCATCATTGTTTTAGGGACCTCCACATGACTTGATTACATCTATATTCGGTTTTCCTATAGATATAATTGCGTCATAAACAAAATTTACTAGTAATATAACATCAAAAATCTAAATCATACCAATGGTCATATTTTCTTAAACCAAATGTGCTCAAAGAGTACCTAGGACTAACTCAAGGAGCCTTGCATTTTACATAAGTATTATATAGTCACTGAGGATATTTTTTATGAAAACGATGAAGTATGAGTCCATGTATGGGTGGAATATCTTATTCGCGAGGTCCATAAACCCTTATAGTGTGTTCATCCATTCAAAAGAATAACAAAATACTCATACAAATCATACCTTTTCCAAAACCCCATCTTTAAAATACCCCCCCCCCCTCTATAACCTGCATCAAGTCAGAACCTAATGGATGATAAATATTGATGAACCGCCATTATCTATGTCACTGATCAAAAATATTATTTATCATGGGAAATGGATATATATTTTTCATTGTCACTTTGTTCATATTTTAGTAATTGATGCACTTTTTAACGGTACCATCCACATTCTTATAAGACAACATGGGTGGACCCCATAATGAATTACTTTTATTAATAATTCCCTTTAACTCTATGTTATCTAGTTATACTGTCACCTGTATAATCATAGTATTCACTAAATTAAAAAGTGTTATATATATAAGTTGTATACCCTACACGAGATAAATAACAATGTCAACTTATCTATAAATAGGTTGCCTTATAAATTCATCTAGAGATATATCTTGATAGAGATCCTCAAATGGAATAAAATTTGTGGTGGTTGTATATAATATTAAATAATGTAAAAATACTACCATATATGTTTTTGTCATTCATAGATGAATCCAATCTTTACCAACTCACCCTACTACTACTTCCAATTTTCCACTCATCAACAACATCTCTCACTTTGGATAGGTGAATAATAAAAAACTAAAATAACAATGAATTTTAGGATAGAAGATGGTCATCCAATTCATTATCAGTATCTCATCAATGTCCTATCATACCGAATCATGAATTCTGATAGATTTCTATTCCATATGATTTCTATAATACAATTTTTCAATCACTTGATATGGTCCACTTTTATTGAAAATGGCGTATAGAGGGATACTGACTTAGTTAACATATGAATTGGTAGATCATGTCTAACAATAACATGGGAAGATATGAATTAATGGTAAGAACATCTATTTAAAATGATATAGATAATTATTATATAATCAAAAAACAAATGAAACAATATATGGAACCTCAACATGGAATTATAAATTACATTACAGTACATAAATATGGGGTGTCTTACATCCACAACCATTGAGATTCATGACACATTTTAGAATAATTATATCGACCTTGTCTAGATTCCTATTTCAAATATCATTCCTAACTCATACCTCTGATGAAAAATGGCCTCTATGCCCTAATGAAAAATTGTTGAAGATTCCTGGTCCTGATGCACTATTTACACGTGTTATATGGTGCTGTAAAGAAACTATGATAATATCATTCCTTTCCATAATTAAATCACATTTGAATAGATACTGATATGGAGGATGAAGATACTATTTACAACACATTCATGTCAGTGCTCTACTATATTCTTAGGGTTATCAAATTTCTAATACCGAAAGAAAATCTCATAGTTGTGAGAGAGAGATCAGTCACTGGACTATAATAGGCGACATATAAACCTGTAGTAATCTCAACGTATAGCCCCTTATCATATTTATTGGCCTTGTAAAGCACATGTGTTTGAGTTTTCTACTCATATCCCCTATCATCACATCTAATCTCTAGTTATAGATTTATATAAAATATATTAGTAATTTTTTCCTCGCTTCCAGTTATCTATGGTGATAAGTGAAGTAACTCTATAAATAGAGTAAAATATGTACAAATAGTTATAGGACTCAATAGTAATTCCATGAACTCCACGGAAGGATACAACATAATTCTATGGGGAAATTATTTCTTGAGAAATATATCATTTGTGGTTAAATAATTAAGACCCTATCATATCCTAGACTAACTCATGGTTTTCCACTATCTCCAAGTGTATTAGTTGAAAATAAAGGTCTCCAGGATCACTCTCCCATCCACATGAGTTTGGACCAGATCAAAAATTATCCTGATTAAGATCATCCAATCCATTACATCATGTCAGACACAAAAACACATGAACGCTAGTGGATTATAGAGCATGAAATCCCATGAATGATCTGTCATTGTCCTCTTGCTGTATCTACATTGGATATTCATTATACAATGGTATAATTGATGAATGTGATCTTTAGCTGGGATCACCTATTCTAGTACATGAGCACATTAGAATATATCCTCCTACACCATGGGTTGTGTTATAGTAACATCTTGGACTACCACCACTGTTAGTATCATAAAAAATCACCAAGGTGTCATCTTCTATAACAAGATCAAACATTGATAACATGAATATATATTATCAAGTATATGGGATCACAGAATTTTCTCCTAGGAGTTAACCCATTACCCATAGTACATCCCTACTTGAACTAACCCTATTGTTGTCCCTCTATGTTAGTCACAATAATTAAATATAAATAATTAATTGAGTTATTAGGATCTACCAATTTAAAAAACTGAAAATATATCACAATAGTGTAAACAAAGATAGATCACTCTATAGATAATCTATAAAAAATATAATTCAAAAATCATGTAATTTATGTAATGAACTACTAAGATGAAGGAATATATATATATATATATATATATATTGAATGTGAACCTATATATCCATCCATGATGCATGAATGTAACTAAAACCTCATAAATCACATATGAAAATCTTGAGTATGACCCTAGTAAAATTTATTCAATTATAACATAAAAACATAATTTCCATAGCTTTAGGGACACTCAGTGTTCTACTAGATAATGATTCCTAAGAACGATCATAGTTCATATTCGAAACACTCAACCATCCTATCTCATGTATAAAAAATCAAAAAATAAGACAAAAAATGGAAAATATTGGTTATAGGTCATTTTACTCTGATAAATATTTGTAACACCATGACCTGTAGCATTAGGTCTGAGCTAGAGGGTCACACAATATAATGTGCACCTCCCTATTTGCATGAAGATTACGAATAACGCCAAGGGTATATTTTTTTCAGGGGGAGACTAAACCACTAGTATCATGTCATAGAAATAATAATAATAAATATAATTAAAAATATTAATAAATAACAAGAGTACATGTAGAAATAGAGTACACAATATACATCTCACATGGGTACAAAAAATGGATCCCCAAGAAGAAATTAATCTAGATAAAATATATTTAAATAAATAAATAAAATAAAATATGAGAAAATGGATTCTAGCTCAGTCCACAACCATCTTTGTTCTCATTAGCATGCCCATCCACCATTGGTCATATTCCATTCACTAGATCTATATTCATGACATCTACAAGCACACAATAATTCCTGAATAGGGTGTGAGTACAAGTGTGAGTGGGAAACTATTAGTTCATCCTAATCATTTATGATCAAGTAAAACCATATTTTTTCTTGATAAAATATATGTATAATAAGGGAAATTTCCTTAAATTCAAAACTAGTATATCGTGTGCTCGCAAAGAATCTACAAACCCCTGGTCTCAAATTCCTCTACAATATACTGGAAAGATAAATAGATATGTTGGAAAATAAAATATATAGAATAAATAATATATATACATAAGAAAGATGGTGTCCATAAGGGATCATGTTCAGATGATACTCGGAGTCCATAAGGCATCAGGTTGACAGAACACCTGAAATCCTTAAGGAATCAATATCTAATGCATTGGTCACAATCCTCAATGCATAGAGTTACATTCAGACACATGGTTTTCATTATTAACCATTGTTATTATCATACATAAAGTGAAATATTACTCCATTTGATAACAATACAATGAGGGTAACCTATAATGTGTACTAAGAAAAAATCATCATAAGGTCGGATACTACATGAAAATGTATGACATGAAAACAAATATAACTACGCATCCCAAGATATATAATAGATTCAATTTGATAATGTCAATAAAATTAAAACATGTAATAAATCCATTAAATAAATTATCATATAAAAATTTTCATATATGGGTATAAAACAACACACCCACACCCACATGTAATCACCATGAATATAAAAACATTAATTCTTCTATAATAAAACTGACAATGATACAATTTTTTATGAGATCACTAATAATGTACAGAAATTACAATCAAAAAGATTCAAAAGGAATAATTAAGGGTTTTCATTAGTGTTTTCACCTAAACCAAATTCATACACCAACTAGAACATGATCACACACCTAGTATTCTTGGAACTGGATCAAATCCAACATGTGATGGGTCTTAGAGTAAGATGATGAGAAACCCGACAATTGTAAGAACTAATTATTAACCAAATTTGATAAAAATTATAATAATATATACATTTTTTTGGAAGGAATCCTAGATATTTGGAAGGGTGAATGAAATAAGAAGGGAACTGTATTTTGCAGGTGATCTATAAATAACCCCCATGGTGTAGAGTGAACCACCATATCATAGTGGTGCACTAAAAGAGACCATCAATAAAAAATATATGTTATTTTTGAATATATAATATTGGAAGATAACATCAATGGTGTAAAAAAGGGGATTTTAGTATTGAAACACACTAAAACAAAAATTGTTGTGAAGTAGGATAGGAAGTGTGGCTTAGAGTCCTCTTTGCACTCCTTCAAAACTATTGAATGATTCGAAATGGAGAAGGGATATTTATATTTATAGTTGTTACTTTTTTATTCTAAAACCTATTTATTTCCCATTTAATTTAAAAACAAATGCTTCAAATAAATTTACCAATAGACTATTTAAAACACTATCTCATAAAGACAGAATTTTAGGCTTGTTGTCTACAGTTTTGTGGAGAAAGGCTCTTGGAAAAATTCTAATACACTTAGGTAGTCTCTCCAAATATTAACCACAATGAAAATGGATACAAACAAACCTCTATTGTCTACATTCACCATGACATATCCCTAAAATATATGGAATCCCCCAAAATCTAATGCACCCCTATGATACAGACACTTAAACCATGGTATAGTGCTACCTATATTTTCTAGAAATGTTACAAAAGATAAAACCGAGGCTTCCTTATGTATCTTCAATCCCCAAAGACAATATCAAAACACGTAACTATACATAAAAATGTTATAGAAATAGAAAATATAACAGTATAGTAGATAAAATTGTTTTAGTGTTTTCAACCATCAGTTATGAGTGGATTAGATATTATCTTACATGTTACCGATCATCATATTTTATCATGATGTTATAATAAATGAGTATGCTTATTTTGTTGATGGTATAAGAAACCAAGCTTAAAATTTACATAATCTTGATTATTTATAATATGATTCTCTTTATTTCAATCCTAATCAATTTTTAGGTTTACATAATTAGAAATTTTATTGAATAACTATTAGATAAAACACATATAAATTAAAATCTTGATGCATACACTTAGAATCCATTTTCCCAATAATATAATTTTTTTATATAAAACACATTTTATATTCATTAAAAATATTCATGAGTTTCAACATATATTACGATTCATTTTTTCTAATCCATAAACATTGTGACAAATTTTAAAATAGTGGGACGACCACAAAAAGCTCAGTAAGGGGCATAAAAGAATTAAATATGTTATTCTTGTGAAAAAAATGAAAACATATATGATTATTCAATTATTAAAATATTCATCAATGGAATGAATTAAATCATATGTACATGAAAAAATCATTCATTCTTCTCAATGAATACATTTGAATTCATAAAAAAACTAAACTCCTTTTATGGGACATGGTGTACTATATTCATAACTCATTTTCACCAATGTGAGAACTAAATGGATTCTAGTTATATCCATAATAGAAACCAACATGGTTAACTTCTTCAATAATTTCTTTGAAGTCATTAAACATTAACTAATTAATTATAGATCTACATCAGGATCACCAGTATGAATCTGTTGTATCATCTCACATATTCTTATAAGATGTATCTGGTCACCCAAGAATATAAAATATATCAACATCACATGTATTCATTTATAATAATCATGTATTATATCTTGAATAAAAAAATTATTAATTAAAATCTTAATCAAAAAATTGTTGAAAATCGAATATTGAAAAAATAAAAAAACTTTTAGTTATAAAAATATTCATTCATTTAAAAACACCACATTCAAAACTATTATAACCATAAAAATTTGTAATAGGGTTTCCTTTTTATAAAATATCAAATAATTTAAAGGAATACAAAAATAATAATATTTTGTAAGAGTGGGAACAACTATTTACATAATATAGTTAAAATAGATCGTTACTTTTTTTTAAATAAATTGAAAACATTTTTTATAAAATAATTAATAGGATTCCATTTGAAGATATTTGTTTCAAAATAAAATGATCCAAAAAATTCCATTTTAAATCAATTTATTACCATGTAAATACATCTATAAAATAATTTTATGATAATGAACATGGATGAAAATGATTTTGATAATAAATCATTTAATCATTTAGAATGTTGTTTTTATATTATGGTGTCTCTTTCCTCCAGTTTGAAACATCATGTATATATCATATATTTTAAAAAAATATCTTATTTATTTACATGTTTAAGAAATTATTTGGGTTTATTATTAACTTTTTTTTATTACCATGATTTATTCAACTAATTAACAAATTAAATTTATGTCATATATTTTGATGTTATTCTATTCATATGTCCAAAATGACATTGATAGGTTGTATATTGAGAATGGGTTAATTATTCAATAATCACTATCATAATAATAATGAAATTTTTATCATTATTTCACTAATTAATCATTTAAGTCCAATAAGAAATGATACTTATGTAAAATTAACTTCATTACAAACATGGACATGGTATGTTGTATATACACGTGGGTAACATTTCCATTTTTCAATGAACATGATGGAAATAAGTTAATTATTATGATATTATTAAAAATGATGATTTTATCATATATATATATATATTTATTTAAATAATCATATAAGTAACAACTATGTGATGTGGTTATGAAAGAAATCACATCACTTCTGGGAGTTTCTAAACCATAAGTTCGCACGAATGAAATCATCATTATTCAGTGTATTGAAATTTTATAAAATAGATAATACATTATATTTACACAACGAATATTATGTCATGAATATCATATATGTGTATATTACATCCATAATTATAAAAATTTGTGAGAGGTGGTGATGGGAAATAGATTACATCGATTTGGTATATGGTAGTCCAGCATACACACCAAAAATGGTTTTGTTTATTATTTTATCGATGAAGGAAATAGATAATGGTTTTTATGGTCAAATAAAAACATATAAAAACAGAGATCCTTAATTTATTATTATTCCATCGTCTTTAAATAATATTTTGATGAGGATGAATGTAGAGACCCTGACCCAAGAAGCCCGGAGTCGGTGCTTAAATCATTTTGTGTAAGTTTGTTCTTATTGAAATGATGATAAAAATTACACATAGCATTCCATCACAATGGATAATTTTAGTTTAGTTTCTGGAAAACTAGATATAGTTGATACACATATTCAAATAAACATGACATACATAAACATCCAAATATTTTTATCATATAAGGGTACTCAAAGTATAATAAATATATAAACCCTGTAAAATTAATTTGAAAAAATAGGGTGAGCACTTAAAACTCTAAGTAATGGATTTTAAAAAACTTTTAATAAATTTATTTTTTATAAAAAACAACCTTTGAAATAATTACAAAATATTTTCTTATAAGTAATACATCACTTCTTGAGGAACATCATAAACATTTTTTAGAGGATACTTGAAAACAATTTCAGTAAAATCTCTTAAATAAGAATTTTACGTATTTACATAAACACTATGGTTAAAACATATATCAGGTTGAGTGTACATGTAAAAAAATGAATGGAATCTTGCATAAACTAGAAATTGATCAAACTAATTTAATGATGAAATGTATGGTTTCAAGTAAAAATTGTCATTGGAGTTGACATGTTCTTAGAATTCCATAAGTAAAATTATCATCATTCACTTAACACATAAAATACTATTCATGAAATGACAGACATAATATCAACTTCAGTATCAAGATTCAGTTAATAGATGATACACATTCCATATAAAAACATGCCATGTACACACTTTTTATCCCCTAATCAATTATCACCATTTTCATAAGTAAAATATCATTAACCATACCCATTCCTTATAAAAATTTCCATGTACATACTTCATTAAGAAATGTTTATTAATCATCATTATCATAGGAAAAAGATTCTCAACCAAGGGATAATCTACTAGTCAAATAATCCCTTGGATGGACATATTCTAAAACATAATGAGGTAATATATAAAGACAGTCTTTTTCAAGGCCTTATTCCAAGATTGTACATGTAACATGACTTAGTTCGAGTCAAGGCTAATCTCCAAGACCGTTTCCCAAATCAGTATAATCCAAGGCTAACTTCCAAGAATGTTGCACTTAGTAGCACAAACCAAGGCTAACGAACAAGACCATTGGACATAATGTCTCCTAAGAGTCAACATTACCTAATTCATTGGAGCACTATCTGGAGAACTCATTATATCATTTAAGTGCCACAAATTCCTCATATGTCTTGTATGTTCTTATATATATAATGTCCCATTCAAATTTGAATCCTTTCAATCTTAATCCATGAGTTACCAATAGAGATAAATTTCATTCTTGAATGCACATTCATAAATGAAGTGAATTATGCAATAAATGTAAAAATTTCTAGGTTTGTCAGTTTTAGTTGCATAAAATTTAAATATGAGTTTCATGGACTAAAATGACGTGCGTTTCCTTATACCAAAAATAATATATTATGAAATAAAATAGTATCTTTTTCATTAAAATCATAGTCTCCTGAAATTGTACCTTTTTCTTATAACATTTTACAAATAAATTTAGGATGTGTAAATATTAACTTCAAATTAGTGGATTTTCTTATGGTTGTAAAACTAGTAAAATAGAGTAAAAGTGTATTTTTGATTAAACAAGAAAAATATTTATTCAAATTTCTAACATATACATTACCATTTCAAAACATAGTAAAAAAATATTGACATACTTACACAGATATATATATATATATATATATATATATATTTATGTGTGTGTGTGTTTTCATACACAAAATAATCCCTAATAAAATATTTTTTGTATAAAAACACACTTTTTAAAATGATAGTTCATAAATAAAATAGGTTTAGAATGTTGTTTGTATAAAAACACATATTTACCCCTATAAATATATATGCATGTAAAACCCCAAAATCCTTATTTAGAAAACCTATGTATTATAAGAATCAAATAATTACTAGTAACCAATATTCAAAAAACACAAAACAATTTAGGATTTTGAAATTTGTATGAATCATACATACAAAATGTGTATATAAGAGATTTTATAACTAAAACAAAGCCCAATTAGATCTATGATAGCCTCTTATACTTCAAAGCTTTTGTTAAAAATGTATATTAAACTTTGGAAAACTCAAAAAGGATTATGATAAAATTATATTTATATATATATATAATGTATTCACTTGATTTTCACAACCATAACATGGATTAATTAATCCTTATAATTATTTTACACATAAAATACATAATTTAAAATCAATAATAGGTTTTATGAAAACTTAATTTATATAATAATTAAAAAATATATATGTATATATATACACATCACCTTATATACACAAATATGTTTAAATAGTTCAATTAAACAAAAAAATGTTGAATCTTAAATTTTTTATAGGTAGTTAAGGACATTATTTTGAAATATATCATCAACATCATAAAAAATGAATATGTTTTTTTAAAAAATTATCTTCTGTATGTATAAAAAAACCGCATATACATAAGCTGTAAATAAGGGATTTGTAAATGGAAAACAACCCAAAATAATCCCTTACAAGTATTATTAAGCACATCATATGAAAACATATGATCAAAAATTAAAAATTAGAAGAAAAAATAGCTTAACTGGTATGTTTTATATATACGAATATATGTATATACATATATATAATTTAAACAAACTCAAAATAAGATTAAACCTTACAAGTTTTATACACCACAATACATCTGTTTAACACAAATATTCATAATTAGAAAACCTAAAATGAAATAGGATTGGAATCTATATAAAGTTATATGCATATATATATATAACCATGAAACCAAAAAGTTGATAAAAGGGGTTGCATATAGAAAATAAAGAATAATAATCCATTACATGGCTTCAAGAGGGAGATAAAGTCGAGCACAGTCTTGTATTGTAATTTGAGGAGAGAATACTTATAGATTTGAGGTACCAAATAGTTTTCATATAAACTGTATATATATATATATATAATATGAAACCGTTATTACAGAAAATATAAACAATGACCCATGAAAGTACACTGAAACAAATCATATTCAATATCCTATATGTAATAAAGTTGAAACCAATCAGTGGTATTAATATATATATATATATATATATATATATATTTATATTTATATATAATGTTTGTGTTAACTTAAAAAGAAAAAAAATAAAAATAAAATAAATAATAAAAAGAAAGAAAACCATTTGGGGATTATTGGTAGAAACCATAGGCTAGACCTGAAGAGAGTGGTGGAGGATCTCAGGGAAAGAATAAATAACAGAAATGAATAAAATTGTGGGTCGAGCCAATGCTTTGGTGGGAGGAAGAAGCAGAATCAATGAAAAATAGTTCAAATGATTTGGTGATCCAGATCGTTCGAGGGTTATTGGACAACTATGGATGAATTCATAGTAATAAAAAAGGATGAATAGATGATATTAAATCTAAATTTTGACCAAAAGACCATAGATTGATTCATAATTTTAAAAAATATGGGTGGTCAAGATAAGATGATTCATCGATCATACGAATAAGGAAAAATAAGAGGAAAGGGTCGTGATGATTGGATTCAAACCCGAGATCAGATCATGTTATCTAGATCTCACACTATGAGATAAAAATATTGAGAATTGATCTCTGTTGAATAAATATTCCCATATCAAACCAAAGGGGATTTTGAGCCATCCTTATAAGCCTCAATCTCCCAGTCATCAATCAATTGGATCTATTCCCACTACCTGGAACTGCCCCATACTAGATCTCACTACGGGTGTACTCTATTCCCACTCTATGTCATCGTAACGCCCCGTACAGTGGCATAGCCTTGCAACTCCCATGCATTCCTGTGGGCACGCACCCCCTCACGGTTGGCTTGTGCTGCCTAAGGGACTAAGGCTCAGCCACATAATCTTTAAGGAGTGGTGTGATCTACCTCCCTCTGTAGTCTAGAAGTCTGACCTAAGGTTAACATATTATTTATATAACTCATTAAATCATTAAAATAAATAAACTATATAACTTCATTTTGAACCAATGAATAAAAAAATTAAGTATTCAATATTTATTTCCATTAAAAAACAATGTGATTAACTTTATTAGTCTAAAACAAGATTTATCATCATTTTAATCTTTGATAAATTAAAATACACAGTCCAATATATAAATTATACCATGTATAACCCTTAATTATCTAGAGTAATTTAAAATAAGAATTCAAAATTAGCTATGTATTTTGGTATCAATAGAATTTGTACAATTCTCTCCATATTTATTGAAGTAAACAAATTTACACTTTTTATTTTCAGTAAATATCAAAATTCTTGATTTCAATTTCATATTATGTTTTAAAACAACATAAATTAAAATTCTAATGATAAGTTCAACTATAATAATTTTCAATGACAAAACAATAAATAATTTTAAAACATTCAAGATTCATAACATACATATATAATTAAATCATTTAAAATACTTATATAAAAAATTCAATAAATATTAAAAAATAATTAAATTAATCAATATAATAAAAATAATTAAAAATACCTAACAGTTATATGATATTTTGACCTTTTCAAATATCTACAGTTACATAAGAACTGAAATGGCTATTAATAGTCACAAAGACCTTATAAATAGGTGTTTAGGGTATTCCATACTTTTTAAAGACAAAAATGTGGTGAAGAAGGTGCTTTATATCCCCTTGATGGTCAGTTCGGTCTCCATTGCTCTGGCCACAATTTGTATCATTATGACTAACCTGAAATATTTACACTACCTACATGGTCATTTTGTAGTGTTTGGTTGTCTCCCGGTAATTTTGATGGGTCTCCTAGTAAGCATTCTATAATACTAAGGGTATTTTGGCATTATGGAAATGTCAGGTTTCTGTCCTCTTATTGACTAAAACATGTCTTTATTTGTTTTATTCTATGAGTAATCATACTTTGGATTCACCATTTTTAAACAAAACAATCATAATAAAAATGAAAATATTATTATTAAAAATTAATAGATGTCAGGGCATTACATAGAAGAAGGGATAAACCCATATCATTTAATTATATGTTATAACTCTTATTTAGAAAACCATATTTCTTTCACATCATAAGCCCTACAGGGCTTGAATAGTGCATAATTTATTAAAACTAGATAATGGATAGGGATTTAATGAACATATATGGAGTGGTGTGTGTGCTGATATTTAGTTCTCAAAAGGTGTGATTAAGATAGGACATGAGGTGCTCTATTTTAAGTGAGGGTAGAGACTGATTTCTATTTACATAAATTATTACATTAATAAAGATTACATTACAATAAGAAATGGATCAAAATTGAAAAAATTACAATATAAGAGTTGTTTCGGTCCAAATTCTCCCACAAAATAATTTTTTTACAGGTTCAGATGATATTTGAAGACATATCTATTTATTTTAACCACCCATTCACTCTATCATCAATTGCCATTATATCAATGTTTTTACTCCTTAAGAGTCACAAAAGTAACTATAATTGGATAGTAAACTGAAAAATGATGCATGATTGATATTTCAATCATATCCCATTCACATTCAATTTTATATGATTTTTAATAATTTTATGTCATTTAATAAAATATTGTTTTTTTATAAAATATCATTAAAGACATTTTTGAATCTATTCTTTTAATTTTAGATTGAAAATAAAATGAAATTAAAATAATTATAATATAAACCATTGAAACATCCCTAAAATTACATATTATTATATAAAATTTATGAAGACCATAAAACACCTAAAAAAATTATTTTAATGTTCAGAAAATCATTTATAATATTTTTTCAGCTTTCAAAAGCTCTATGTTAGTATAACATGAACATTTATGAAAATTATTTAATCCCAAAAATTTAAAATGTAAATTACCATGATAAATAAATTAAATAATATTTTTTATAAATTTTTTAACCCAATATATGTTATTTTTTGTTATCATTAAATATTTTAGATAATAAAAATAAGATCATAATATTTTTTTACATTATATTTATAAAAATAATTTAAATGTTATAATCAAATTATAGTGTAAAAATATTTCCATATTTTTTATAATATGATAGTAATGGTCAAAAAACAATTATAAAATAATATAATGAAATGTTTTGGATATATTTCAATCATTATATACAAGTTAAACAATATTAAACTCATTTAATATTAATTGTGATGAATTAAATTTCTTTAATGATAACATCATTAAATGAATAAAAATAAATGGTTATATATAAAAAAATATTATAGATTAAAAATTACACAATTTCAATCCATTATATCAGCTTCAAATTTTCTATTATTGGGATATTACTTTTCATATAAGAGCATAAAAGATATGAAAAAATAGTTCTTAGGAAAATACCTGATTTTGGAGTAAAATTCATATCACCTTGAAATAAGGTAAATAATTGTATCAATGTATTTATTAGAGATTTAATTTAAAATTATGGTTGTATACTTTTGGTTCATAATAATGTTTAAAATAATCTTTTATCCACTACATTAAACAGAAAGTCCTTGTTTTTTTAATTTTTAATAAAATATAACTTATCATTATAAAATAAATATTTGGTTTCCTATTTAAAAATAATTTGTTGAAATAAATTAATAAACTCAAATTTTATTTATTTGGTCAATAAAAACTCATAAAATAGGATAATTAAATGTTTAAGATTTATTTTATTGTTTGATTCTTTATTTTCAACCTTTCTTACCGAATTTTAACCATTAATGTTCTGATAAATTTTAAAATGGATAATTTTCAATATGCCTAAAAATGACCTATTTAATAAATATGAAATAACTGATTCCAAGTAGGTGATCCATTTTTTATGATTCAACTCTGAGAAGTTGTAGAAATATCATTATCGTAAGAACACAAAACACAATGAATTTTTTTAGAAACCTAAATTTTTTAGACAATGAATTAGCTTAAAAAAAATCAATTATAGGGATGTTCCATTTGTAATTAATTATATTTATTATAGTTAAATTGTTGATATTGTAATTTTAGATCGAAATGGACTTTTTATTAGGTTTTAAATGGAATTAAATGATAGTTATACAAAATACTAAATTTTTTACTATTCACAGAAAAATCCATGTTTATAGAAAAATTAAAATATTTCCACCAAGGATATTATTGATATAATTATATAAAAAATTTCATATTTATAAAATAAAATTTTTAAAAGTTCAAAAAAATAATGTATTATTCTCTCAAAAACTGAAAAAAACCCATTTTTTCGGAAAAAATATTTCTTTTTAATAACCTCACAAAATATTGAGTGATTACTTACTGAGAATTTAAAAATAATTTGTTATTGAGTTTTACAAATATAGAATCATATTTATATTTCAATATTTACTTATTCATTTGCAAACCTGCTGATTCAATTCCAATTTTATTACAACGATATTTATATATTAATATTTCACAACTCATTTAAGCTCAGGGTTTCATGTTTTATCTTTTTTCCCACACAGTATTCTTATAAATTCTAAAGTTATTAAAACCTCACCCCCCACAAAACAATATAAAATTGTATCATGATGATTTCAACATGATCTCAGTTATCTAGATTTCAACATTTGAAAAAAAAAATTTGAAATACCAATCTGAAAAAATAGACAATAAAACATCATCATTAAATGGGGGAAATAAAATTATGAAGATTATCATGAATAAAAAATAACCATGTTTCCAAATAGGAAAAAATTACTGGCATATAGAAATATGGACACAGTGGAAAAAACTATTGTCCAAATATTAAAGGATAACTAAATAAATTGATCATAAAAAGTAAATCATCGTGAAAATTTCAATGACCAAAAAACCATATATCATGGGGTTTTGGAAATGAACATTAATTCATAAGATATGAAGGTAAGATGATAAATTTTTATATTAATTTTTCAATAGTTTCAGATGTATTTTCCAATATAATCCAATATCCTAGAAAAATATACTTACATGAAATGTATTTTCTCATATTTTAATCAATATCAACCACAATCTCTTATTTCACTACAATAAATGTGTATTGGAGAGGAATATTTTGACCTTGAATCACATAAATCAACAACTATTGGATCAAACAATGCAAAAAAGAGAAAATTATATTCCACTTATATTAAATAAAATATAAATAGTA
This sequence comes from Viscum album, assembly GCA_963277665.1. Classification (NCBI taxonomy): domain Eukaryota; kingdom Viridiplantae; phylum Streptophyta; class Magnoliopsida; order Santalales; family Viscaceae; genus Viscum; species Viscum album. Next base: position 1,574,142,602 of record OY728126.1, read on the forward strand.
TGAATAATTAATTATATTATAAAACATCCTTCATATTAAGAAATATTATATTTATCTATAAAACTAAACAATAATGCTGATGGTTCGACATAGATTATTCCATTTATAATCAACCTATTATAAAAAGTAACCTCATATAATCTCAAAATTAATTAATTACTTAACCTTGATGGTTTTCTAAATATTTTCAACCTTTATCACAAAAAATGATACAATATTCCAATGAAATAATAGTTCATGGTAAAAAAGGGTTACGTATATCTCACCCGAATATAACATCTCAAGGAATTTAAATAATCACTTTAAAATATTATAATTTCATAAAAATATTAAATACCAAAATATAATTCAAAAACCAAAAATGAATATACAATAATCATATATTTTCACAAACCCCTCCCTCCATATACACCATAACAAAATGAGAGAGACCATGGCCCTTGTATAAGTCCTTCAGAAGGCCTTAGTTTAGTGACCAGAACTGAGGGTACAAAAATCTCAAAAATGTGATGCATTAAGCTTTATAATAAAACAAGATTGGGTAATAAGAATAATCAACCATTCATATCTTCTTGAAATAATATAAAAATGTAATCAAAACCAATATCCCAAAATCCATTTTGAAAATAATCACATACAGATAAATGTATCCAATGTAAATACCCAAAATAAATGATGTGGTAGTAACATAGAAAATGGCCAATGGATTGAGATAGTGATGCCCAGAATGGCCTATATAATCCTCTTGGAATCCTAAAAAAATGATTTTATAATTTTTTTGGGAATACAGGTAAAATCTATAGGGTAACTGAAGCTCTCATGTATATGTGAATGAATCATTCTAATTCACCCGTGAGAAAACCATGGAACCAATCAATTCCTAAACAAATCAACTAAAAAATCCTCTTCCAACCCATGTCGCACTCACCAAAAAATGTCTTCCATGTAAAATAGAATAATAAGAATCATATAATTATGGATATATTACACCATATTCCCCCTATTTACCAATCTCACACCCAAACAATATATGTCGTAGAACTCCCACCAATTTTCTATGAAGCACATCCTTCCCGTAGACACCTAGGTCATCACAGAATAACTATAAACAGAATATTTTGGAGTCATGAACATGAAGAAAAAAACCTCATTATATCCTCCTACAATTCACATACCACACCATGATTCATCTCATCATCTCCCCTAGAATCACCTCTATAACAAAATCACACTACTTCCAAAGACAACTGGTCGATCAAATAAATTCACAATAGTTCACCTTTTAATTACGGACATCACAACAATTGTATATAATAAACACATATAAGGGGATGTTCTAAAGTGTGGGTGAAACTCATATATCCACACCTCTAGGGTGTTGGTGAAACACCCCAATAACTATTGGTTTTCATCACTAGTTGGTCAACAGGGGTGGGCAGTGTATATAAAATTTTTAGGAAATAAAATTTATATCAAATATCACAAAACAAAAGATGAATGTATTAGTAAAGCACACATGATACGTTAAAATATCAACATCACCCACATGGACTCACAACCTTCACCAAATTTATTATCATCACAAAATTCATAACACCTCAAAGTAAGATAGAAGTCATATTCCACATTCTCTTTTTAAAATATTCATTTCCATGATTTCCAATTTTCTAAACTATTCTATTTTAACAACCCAATAATATCACTATAACATCACCTTAATTCTAATATATAAATTAACTATTTATAATATGTAATATTCTTTAATTAATCTGTTTATTATTTATTTCAATCGATATTTCAATCCATTCAATTCAAATGTTTTTTATCATTATCATTTATTTAATTCTATTTATACTATGGAAAATGTAATGAATCAATCCATCAGTACAATAGATATCCAATCATCCTCACTACAAAAATCCCACACAACCACCATCACAACCACATCCTCATCTTCATACAAATACAACATCACCATCACAATCAATTACAACTACCCCATATAAAGGCGAGACAACATGAAACACATTAACACATCACAATATCTTCCATTGGACATAATAGTAATTTTTTAAATTATTTATGAGTGTTTTCATGAATTCCATACTAATTTCAATGGTATTACTAATTTTTTTGAATTTTATAAGGTCAACCATTTCTGTCTCCAGATATAAGATATTAGTAATTTTCATTTGGGGTGATATCAAATAATCCCAAAACAAGGGTTTGACACCCCAATAACCAAAATGAAAATAAAAATAAAAATGAAAAAAAAAAGAAATCAAGAAATAAATCATACAGAATCTAAATACAATTAATCATATAAATTCTATAAAAAAAAGTTATCTGAACCCCACGCACTATAATTTCAATCAATATATCTATTATCTTCAATAATATGGTGTACATTATCATCCCAATTGATCACAAATGAAAGAATCACTTATGTGTGATACAATTTAAGTGAAACAAAGTATCACCCGACCATGAAGGAAAATAAATTCCATGATTAAATGCACCAAATCAAAGGTCACGCACATAGGATGGAATAACCATATGAAGTAATTGACCCAACCGTAGTAACCGGGTTCCATGACCCCATGGTAAAGGCTCAAAATTATCCCATATTGGTGGAAATTAAGAATTAAAGACTGAAGGGTAGATTTTAATTTTTGGATTAATATATATGTCTAAATTAGGATTTTTTATCATAGATATGACTTAGAATGACAATTATTGTGAATCTCATTAAATCCACATGGATAAAAAATTTAAAAGATCCAAACATTTAATAATTTTTGGATATAAATATATTATCATGAAATTAATTTAAATTTATTTAAATAATTCTATAAATTCATTTTTTATATAAAATATAAATGGAAGATTTTTAGATTCTAGAAAATATGGAATTTTCTACTAGCAGGATCATCTGTCAGGATATACTGTTACGATCAACTATCATGTTCTACCATCAGGATCTACCCCCAAGATATGTTTTTTTACCACTATCATCATCTTATAGGATCTACCCTTAAGATCAACCATCAGGATCTACCATTAGGATCATCTATCGGGATCTACCATACAGATCTACCATAATGATATACCACCAGAATAAGTCATATTTTGTCAAGATCTACCATCATGATGTACCACATGACAAAATATTCTACATACAAAATCTACTACCAGCATATACCATTTGGATATACTACCATGATATACCACTATGATCAAATATTATAAAATACCATCAAACTAATTCTTCTACCTCTAATATCTACCTTAATCATCAATTTCTATCCTTTAAAACATCACTTCATCACCCATAGGCCTAGGGAAGCTCAAGGAAAATGGTTCTTCAAAACTATAAAATTACATTAGATACCTCTAACTAAATTGTTATCCTTTATAATAAATCCATAGTAGGGGAGATGGATAGGAAAAAATTTTATATGAATAACCTGTATGAGATATACCATTCAAGAATGACTTTACAACTGAATTACTGACACCAACCAAACACTCCCACAAAAAGCCTCATATGTTCTATATAGACACTTGAAACCCATCATAACCCAGACTCATCCCACATCCAAGATAAAATTCCAAAACCAACACACATTAGATCCCTAAATACATTCCTCAAGGAATATTATCTCACATGTATAGATAATCTTCACTTTTGGTGGGAATAACTCTCCATTGTAGATTCAATCATGTAAATGTATAATGAATCTCAATTAGGAATCAGGTTTTACATTATATTTTAGAATGAATATTAAACCACACAAAACATCAACAAGTAATAATTTCTTCTCATATGTAATAACAGAGTACAAATATCTCATCATCCAACAAACATTAATAAATATATGAAAAAAATAACACTGGGTACTAGGAACATATATAAATATAACACTCTCATGTACTATAAACTATGCCATTATGCCTCCAAATCACATGAACCTAAGGAATGGTATATCCTGACACCTCCATCTCTCGAATATCCTAGATCTCCACTAGCCACTCCAAGAATGTTGTTTTTAATTCAAGATCCAACTCTCTCTAGTTATTGACGTGGGAGTCATGGTGAAAATATTGATGGAGCTATGATGTGTCGACTATTTTGTCAATGAATTTTATTTTTTAGGGTTGTTTAAGCTGATGATATTCCTCCACAATGTGCATTAAAACAAAGAATGTCCCATTAAACTGGGGAAAGAGAATACTCCCCATAACAATTCAATGCTTCCAAAATCAAGGGAAAACCATTATGATCATACGGTATCTAACCTCAATCTCAAAGAGAATTCTCCTATGATTATAATAAGACTTATGCTAGTCATTCAGTACATTCATTATCTCATGATCAAACAAAATTTTTTTTCATTGGATCTTAAACACACCAGGTCCCATAACTAATGAATCCATAACCTAATCTCCACATAATTGATACATGACCTTCTTTACGAAGCCTCGTATGTTTACCATCCAATGGATGACTGTTAGTTTTTTTAAAGTAATACAAAACCAAAATGAGGTTTTTTTCACAGATATTATGAATTATATAACTCATTCTCATAATATATCATACATCATTTGGATACTCTACACATTTAATCCATCTTTCTTAGGATGGAAAAAAGTACTGAGGTATAACATAGTGTATGAAGCACGTTTTAATCCTCGTCATTTTCATGAGGTAAAATGAGTATCCCAATTCAAAATAATCAATATCGAGAATATATGAATCCAAAATTCCTCATCTACATACCACCCTCTATAAATTCTATGGCAACCAACTCCTTGATTTTGAGGATGTGATATACTTTAATCAACCAGTCAATGATTACCTAGATAACATCAAAAACACCTTGGGAAAAAATATAAAAACTCCCTAACAACAATAAGAACCCCTTCTATATCAGTATCCAGTGATTCCATATAAAACATATCCATAAATAAAAGAAGGGAATTAACATGTCTTCTTCCCACCTAGAAACTATGATCACTAATGAAAATTTCACCATGACCATCTTTATCTAAAAAGATAACTCTCATTTGGAAGAAGTCAATAACTATATGCAATAAATAGGGCCATTTGGTTTTTAAGATCACATATTATGGCTATATCAAAAGTAATAACATGTCCACATAGGACTGATGTGTCCCCATAATCAGTCTACATCACCAACACACATAAAAATTATATTTCCTCCAGCTAGAGTAGTAAATAGTAGGGAACCATGAACACTATCTGCATCTAGTCTGAAATAATGGACTAGTTTTGGTGAAAAAATTTGTTGTGAATAACATAAACAACAAAATTCAAATAATATTTTGTGATGTGTTAACTGCACCTTGAATGATCTCTATCCACTATTAAACTTCCACTTCAAAAACATGAAACTAACAAAGACCAAATCCATTTACTCTTTACAAATGAAAAAATATATAACCATTATCTTTTGAAGATCCCTAATCTAAACGAATATCATGAGGTTGAATTCCACCTTCTATATCTATTCTCAGAGGAGCATAAAACTGATACCACTACTATTTAATTGACCTTAATAGTGAATTATATAGATGATGATGTTGAAAGTGACCACCAACAATAAACTAAGAATAATGAATCATTGGGAACTGATTATGATAGTGTCAATTAACCACATAAAAAAAACATCACCAAACCCCCAAGAGGAGCATAAAATCAACTCACCCTAGAAGGCCGTAAGGGTTGGTGTAGAGGTTTACTCCCTAATGGTGTTAACCTCAATGTATCTAGTGCCTAAGACCATCCATAGGTAAATATTCTCCTCAAGAAACCATAATAGTTCTCTTATCCAAGAAACCCTCCTCATGTGTGTATAGCATGATTACCACTAACTTTTTCTAACCCTCCAAATACATTAGTAATGTAATGGAAGTAACAACATTATGAATGGAACGATGTAGTGCCTCCTCATGTTTCCTCGCTCATGAATCCTCCTCATGTTATAGATTCGGGGCGAAAAAAACAAGTTTGTGAACCAAATTCTATGATCCATTATAGACATTTACCAATACTAATGAGAGATAATATCCTGCATATTTAACACCTTCATAGTCAATGAAATGAACTTTTCTTAGAAATCTTTTTGAAATAAGACATTCTAAAATATTCCCCCATCAACACACCAATATGCAGAACCAATAATTATAGTTCATATCCTAGTATATTACTACCATCTAGTGGGACCAGGTACTCTCTTGAAGACTATATCAAAATAAGATAGATCTCATGATCCTAAAACTAGATTTTTTTATAAAGACCATAATGACCTCTCTTTTTTAAAAAATGATCGGGCTAAATTCTCATTTATTATTTAAAGAAAATACCTCTTTCAAACATGGTAGAGGGAGACCGATTACATATCCAGAAGGCCCACGACCAAGTGGTCTAAATACAAGGCCCAAAAGACCATTTTTAGCCCAAATGGCCCTTCGGTGAATAGTAATTCCACAGTACAGGGCTACTACAGTGACTACTACACTTCCACCACCGCTACAGTTCCAACTACCATACCTCCACCACTATAGTATAACGTTGTTGTGGTACTATTACAGTACCTCCTACAGTCACACAGAAATTCATCCCTATACAGATTTGATCCTGGGTCTTTTGGATGCCAAGTAGGAGCCTTTAACACTTTGGTACATGCATGTTCACATCATAATGACTTCCCTCACACTTCCCAAAATACCTCCCTTGGAAAGTGGTGAACATCTTCTTCCAATGATCATCTTCCTCAACTAGTTCAACCCTCTGATGATCAACCAAATCATCCTACTAAACCTCCACTACATACGACACACCTAGATGTTGTCCAATATCCATAGATCAAATAGAAGAAAAGATATTACTAAGACCAATTGAATGTAAATTTATTATGACTTAATAAATTCAATTTCACTTCTCTAAAACATGCCGAATTAATGTATGAATGTAATAGATCGTGATTCATATACCTCACCTAGGTATCTACCTATATGTAGTTCCCACTCATATTGATGTTCTGTAGGCATAGAGTACTATTGTTGGAAAATATGGGTCCCTAAAATTCCATGTCCTTTCCCGTCTTCCATATCTTATTTAACACGGCAAGATAAAAAATTAGATTCCCAACCATCCCACGTAATCCTCACTATTCATAACACGATAAAATAACCTATCTATCGACCATCTCCTTTTATACTGACTGAACTTTTATTTTTTTTATTCATAAATGAAGAACCTTACATAATACAAGCATTAAAGGCGGTCAAAAATGATTTAGTCCCAAGGCATCCCCCAAAATAATACCAATACCCTCCTGAGGTAAATATCACACCCTAGAGAAAACCACCAAGAGGTCATCATGACCACTCCCCTGTGAAAGGGCATCCGCATTGGATTTGGCCTCCCTAGGAATATGTCGAACCACACATTCATTAGAAAACTCCACAACACAACCATGAATGAGGTAAGTCAACCATCCCCTTTGATAACATTATATCAGATCCCCCTCGAGCATAAATATTGTAATGAAACATTAGAGTTAATAACCCCTCAAGTCCCAAATTCAATATGCCTCATCATAGTAAATATATCCTAGAAGAAAGAACTCATAAATCAGAGGTATTACCCTTTATTAGAAAACTATATTGGGATATAAGAATAATCAACCATAAGTAGCTCCGTGATATAATATACAACTGAATTCAAAACTATCACAGAATGCCTATATAAAATAATTAAATATAGATAAAAGACTCTAAAGTAAATAACAAAAATAAAAGCTAAGGTTTCAACATAGCTACATTCCAAATGTTGGAGATAGAAGTGTGCTTCACAACCAATTTAATATTCATATAAATATTCAAATAACTTGAATATTTAGGGTGATCACAGATGTATACTCTATAGGGTCAAATATATCTCATGTACATGAAAAGAAGTATTCAAATGCACAACTAAGAAAACATCAAAACCAAATAGCACCTAAATAGGATGAATTACTTGTCCTAATCCTCACTAGGGAACACTCTCTATATTATACATCCAAATTTAGTATCATCATAAGAAGCATTTTGATAAGGGTAACCCACACCACTTTTTCACTTAATACCCTGTCTCACAAACCCAACCACATACATCTTGTATCTCCAACCTATTCCATATAATATAACATGACATCATGTCCCTCCCAAAGACGCATGGGCCATAACATTTGAACCACAACCAAAATAGTAGGGTATCATGAAAATAGTGGAAATAAACCTCATTCGCTACTCATACCATGCATGACCCCCACCAAAATTTATCTCATAATATCTTTATAAAATTACTATGTCACCAAAACACACATTTCCCAGAGACACACCTTCCATCACAACAAATCTTGATAGATCAACTTTGTCTTCTAGATATTAGATCTTTTGCATGTCATCATCACCGGGAAGAGGGTGTGGGGAAAAGTGGTTTTCCAATTATCCATCCTCTCTATCAAGGTGGTGGGAAAGAAACCCATAAAGTTTGTTTGTTAGAATTAGGTTCTCTACCTTGTTCGGGAGAATGTAGAAAATCATAATATAATATAATGTAAATATAATATTTTAATACTAAATCCCAACCTAAGGAAAAATCATACAGGATCTATCCCAACATAGAACACACCCCGAAGTACTCATAGCATTATTCACTTTCTTTTCATTACTAATAGTCCAAAGTCCTTATAATAATTTAAAATAAATATTCCATATATCACATTTAAATGAAATATTTACAATATTATCCAATTAGAATCAAATCCCATTTCAACGATATATTTATATCACATTTTCCATCTAACTAATTCATACATATGAATTGTTACTTTAATCTATAAATCCCAAATTAATTCAAGTGTTATTTAATCATTTCAATCAAATTTTAAAACCAAACCATAAATATATATTTTTAACATTTTCATTTATTTAATTACTTTACTAATTGAGATGATTCCAAAATTCAACACATCACAACAATAGATAATTCATCATCCTCATGCCAAAAACTCTACATAAGTACAGTCATTGCCACATCCCCCTCATTGCCACAATATTCACATCACTGAAACTATCCATCAAAACATCCAAAAGGGAATCCAAAAAATGATTTAGATTTACAGACCTCAACATTTTCCATATCCTGTAACAAATCATTTTTTAGATGGTTTGAGGGTATTTTCATCAACATCAGTTCAATTTGAAGTGAATTATCAGAAAAGTATAATTTTCTAAGGAAAACCATTTAAATAAAAGGATATAATTGATTATATAATTTCATTTTGGGTGATTTCATGTGACCTATAATAGGGGTCCACCAAAAAATATCCACAACACAATCAAATCTCCCAAAATCCTTAATTTATCTGCAAGGCATCAAGATCATACAATAACAATGTTTGTAATAATATTAATTTTATAATAACATTTTATTTGAACCCAGCACTTCAAAATCATTCATCTGATTAATTTTCATCATTAATATGGTGTATAATATATTTTAATAGATTAAAAAACCTGAACCCATTCGGTTTGACAAAATTTATTGTAAATTAAGGATTCCCTTACATGGATGAAAGAAGCATCACACAATTTTCTGCACCAAAACTAGGGTTCCACACATGGGATGGACCCACTACATGATGAACTCAAACCAATAGTTTAAATATGGATCCATGACCACAAGGGAAAGGCTCCATATTATTCCTTATGAAAAGAGATAAATACACAAAGATAAAATAAAATATATTTATTTTATAATTAATTGATATGAAATGATTGGGATTTTATACTGTGGATATGATTCTAATTGACCATTAATAAAATAATCATTAAATCCTAATGGAAAATCAATTTTAATTCCATATGATTTAAAAATGTAGAATATGAATCTCCTCAATTAATGTAGTATTTAAATTCCTTATTCATGAATATTATACCATTTTATGTTAAAAAAGTAAAATTAAAAAAAATGTAACTTACGGGAAATATGGAATATGCTACTTTAAGGATCTACCATCAAGATATACCATTAGAATCCAAAATCATGACATATTGTTAGGATCTACCATCCTGTTCTACCATCAAGATCTTCTACCAGTCTATGTCTACTACAAATAGTATATATCATCAATATCTACTAACATGATTTACCTATATGATCTATCATTAGGATCTACCATCGTCTTCAAACTCTTGTCTAATATTTATAAAACTAGAATCTATCACTGGGATCTAATATTCGGATATATCATCATTATATATATTCATAATCTACCATTATGACCAATGACTGGATTAATTCAATTACCAAAAAAGACTACCACTAGCATTTACCTTATGGATCTACCATCCTCATTTAAAATAAATATCTACCTCTAAACTATGAATTATACACCCAACTTGTATTGAAAACATCTACTAATAGTATCAAAAATTAAATTGGAACACATAGGTCATGGTAAACTCAAGGGTAAGGGTTCTTAGGAACTATGTCATTACACATATTGTCTAATAATATAAAAATATTTTCATTAAAAATATATGACTACCAAAAATATATATATGATTCTAGAAGTAAACATAATTATAATTTCTCAGCTCATTTAATTTAATAAAAGATACTAACAGGTACATCACATAGGCTAATGGCAGTCATTTGAACCATGTCACCCTTTCGTTGTGGGTTTAAGACCCACATCCTTTTGGATGTAATAATTTTTGACACAAAAACCTGGCTGTGATTTTTCTAAAAATGTACTAATATAATTCATTTATAAAAGTAAAAAATTTTGTGATAATCATATTCATAAATTACCACATTACTATGACATTCCCAAAATAGAATATCTCATTTAACCTAGTTATCCACAATTACTTAAAAATTATTGTTAATCTTAATCGTAATGGTGACCAATACCTTTACAACTATGTCCACAAAATATAAAACCATTATGAAAAAAATAATTTTATGTAATAATCATACTAATATCAAGGGTTGAATTAACATAATTGTCACCCAAAGTTTTTATGTCTAGGTTCATTAGTTCCCCCATTATTTAAAAACATACTCGGTTTCAAAAAATATTTCCCCAAAAACACTACAGATCACAAACTATCCTTTGTACTATCCTATTATTCTATAAGGTTGTATAAATCCTACTCAGAAACCAGCTTCTATAGTATTGGCCTTAGAAATTGAATAATCTATTGTCTTTAAACTAGATTTCCCTATCTTTAATTCTGAAAGTTCATTTATGATTAATTATTTATATATGTATGTCATAACTCTTACATAACAAACCTATACATTACAGTGTGGACACATTCAATCAGTATCGTTTTTTACAACTGTATAAAACTATTAAAATGAACCATGATTTATATTACTGAAAATAAATTATGATGTTCATCATTACTTCTTCTATGTTATTTCCTAACTTTAAACCCAATAAATATCATTGAAAAATTTAATATGTATATAATGAGTAGTATGGTATGATAAATAATGGTATCCAAAAGATGAGTGAAGAACATGAAAAAACATAAATTTTTTACTATTATTAGAAAAAAAATATCCTTGGAAATAAACTATATCCGCATTAAAATGAAAAAATATTTTTGTAAATTATAACCATCAATACCCTAAAATATAATAGAATCATGTTAGGTAGAATATATATTTATATTCCTAACTCATGTTCAATCATATTAGAAATAAAAGGAGACTAATTAAATTCATAGGGGAAACAAAAATATTAAACACTATAATACATTCTATAATAGCTGAGGAATATTACCCAATGTAATAGAAAGATTTAACAGTCTCACCAGAAATATATGATTTATTGGGTTCCCCATTCATATAAGTTATATCTGGATCAACCATCTATATAAGATACATCAAAATGAAAAATAATCATATATTATTATCATGTAACATATGATTTTTTAAATATTTCACCTTTTTATATTAAACCCTTGATGAAACAATTTATAACACATATACAAATCATTTTGGAATATTGAAATATCTACTCCTTTTAAGAGTACATTTTCGAAACTAAATTACCTAGAACAAAAGGAAATGTGGGTTTTCTATTAAAAAACAGGAGTGATTATAAAGGATTCCCACCATCAAATAATTTTTTTAGTAGTAGTAAAATCATTTGATGTCATATAAAATGAAATAGAACATTCTATTTTTCCTTTTGTAAATAAAATCAAAAGGTTTCTATACAAAATATATAAAAAAGATTCCTTTAGAAAACAATAGTAAAAAATAAAAACAGGGAATAAAATATAATTTTTAATTAATTTACAAACATATAAATATGTCCATAAAATAATGTAACGAATATTTACATTGAAGAGAAAAACTTGAAACAAATATTTAAATAATTTAAAATGATGTTTTTGGTTAAAGCATCCCTTACAGCATGTCCAAATAGTATTCTTGAATAAACAAAATTATTTTAATTATTTACTCACATAATAAATTTCTCATGTTTAATAATAATTTTATTTTATTTAATATAATGTTATATAAAATTATATAATCATATAAATTTATGTTGGACATTTTGATGATATTCATCTCAAAGGTGAAAAATGAATTTTGTAGGTTGACTATTTTAATAGAGGACATTATAACATCATAAAAATAATAATATGCCTGAAACAAATAAAATTTGTATTTATCCATTATAAATTTTAAAACAAACATTAATGATGGTTATGATAAATATACTACGTCAAAATCACATAGATGGTACATTATATGTCATCATGAATAACATTTCGATTTTTAAACGAACATGATGAAAGCAAGTTATATATTATTATTTTCTTGCTATAATAATTATTATTCCATAAATATAAAATATTTTCTTTCAATAAAATTATATATAATGACAACATGATGTGGTTATGATAAACATATCTAATTTTTTCATAGTGGTGTTAATCCTCACATAAACATGAACAACATTTTCATTTTTTGTGCAAAAAAAAATCTATGAAAATAAATGATACCTTATAATTAGTAATAATTAATTATTTAATTAATATTGAATTTATATATACATATATAATAAATCATTATAATGACCCATTAAAGGTGGGGATGGGAAATTCATTAAATCATTTTTTTTGCGGTTGAACTCCACACACATTAATAGTGGATTCATTACCTATTTTATGGATGAAGGGGATAAATATTATTTATTCCATAAATAGGAAAACATCAATGGGAATAGAATATATTTTTTTTATTATTCCATCATGTTTTAATAATATTTTATATAGGATGGAAAAGAAATAATTCTCTAATATTTACTAAGAAGTTATAAATTTCCTTTACACTACCTCATATTCCCGATATATTATTCCCGCAATGGTTTGTATTATACCCAAAAAAAGTCATGTATAACATGGACATGGATGTTAGTTGAGGATTTTGGGAGTTTATTTTACAATGAAAATTTCTCAAAATGTGTGAGCAAGAGAGTATATGAGGTATGATTTTATATGTGATGGAGAGGAACTGTTTATTTACTAATATTATTAAAATAACATATATTAAATTTCAAAAACAAATTCTTGAAATTTGATATAATTAATGTATAATATAGTGATAAATCTAAATTATCTAATATTATGAAACCTGGAAAATTTTAGTTTTTATTTTCACCATCAATTTTTTTTAACCACACGTTAACTCTTTTAACAATGACCATGATACCAATTTTGTATATTCAGTAAGGGTAGTGGAATTTATTATTAAAGGCCAAGTGACCCATAAATGGACCATATTTGATCTTTTTAACCATGTCCCATTTAATTTCTTGAATAAATTAATTTTTATATTTTTAAATAAATAAATTAAAGAATTATTATAAAATATCATTAATGTAATATTGTGAATTATTCATTAAATTTTAATATGAAAACTCATAAAGGAAAATAAATTTTAATCTAAAACCTTATAAACATAGTAACATGATATATTTATCTACAATTGTTTTGGACACTATAACTCAACAAAAAAAATTATATCAACAGTTCCCAAAATCAATTACTCGATATTTATACTACAAAAACAAGAACAATGTTAGATTTATTTACGAATTTAATGTAATTATTTTGAAAAAAAATAAAAAAAATTACAAAGAAAAATATTAATTTATATTTTGAATAAAAATTTATTACTAAATATATAAGGTTTTAATCCCTATTGAAATTTATTAAATATATTAAAAACCTGATACGTAAATTTTTGACATTATATTTACATAAAATGATATAAATTTTATAATAAATGCAAATTAGAAATAAATTCACAACATTTGAAGAATTTTATGGACATGGACGAAAATTGCTTATCTAATAAAATTAATACTCATTTTTATACATTTTCACCCTTATCTCCTACATTATTCAATTTAAAATCATGTCTACATTAATAGTGATAATTTTCATTTTTTCCATTATAACATAATTAAATAACCAAAATACATAGGGGGTCTTCTAAAAAAATTTGGGCATGCAGATTAAAAAATTTGAATCCATGTTATTAGGTTCAAATTATAATGGTTAAATATATTACATTTAATATTATACATAAAAACACTTGGAAACTCATTTTAGGAGAATACTTGAATTTATAGTAAAATTCATTTCCCCTTCAAATACAAAAAATTGTTTCTGGCTTATTGTTGGTAATATAAATAGTGTACATTTATAAAATTTCTGATCCTGAATGAACTAAATTTTATCTTACACCCATGATATAAAATTTAATGTGCCATTTTATTAATTTTCCTATAATATATATTATCTTTATTAGGGTCTATTTTAGGTTCACTATATAAAAATAATGTTTTAATGTAAATTATTTAACTCCTTATGAAATCCTTTGGTTGAAAAAAACTCATAAAATTGGATAAAGGGATGTATATTGGTTATTTTATTTTTTATTTTCCATTTTTAACCTTCATTACATGTTTTTACTATTAGCGAAGTGATAAATATTATCATGGTTACTCTGTATTAGAAATTATAATTAAGTATAAATTTTTAACAAATTTTAACCTCTTGATTAAAAATATAGAATTAATTTTTAATTATTATTCTTATCGATGTGTAAAACATTAATTTAAGACAAAAAATGAAAAATGAAATAATTTTTTTAAATGTGTATTTATGCCAAAAAACGAACTTATAACAAAATATGGTATGATTATGATTCTATATATAATTAGTTATATAATTTATTATTAAATTATAATTTCATTATATTAATATCAACTGAGTCGTCAAAATTAAATTATGTGACAAAAATAAATGAGAGTTTTATAAAAAAATATTATCATCATTATTCATTGGAAAATCAATCATTTTACTAAAATCCATAAAACAATTCCTCAATTATTTTTTCTATGATAATTGTGAAAACTATAACATTTTCAAAAAGTAAAATATCTAATTGTTCAAAAATTATTTCAATTAATTGCACATAAAAAGAAATAAAGCACATTTTGGAGAAAATGTTCTTTTTTTAGAGTAAAATGACGTTAATAAATTTTGATGGACAATTTTCACTACATTAATCATTTAATTTTCAATGTATAAGGAATATGATTATATATATATATATTCATTTTATCCAATTCATAACATCTAATTCAATGTGTAGGTTATAACTATATGATTTAAATAATAATATATCATGGTTTGTTTAAGATTAGGGTTACATGTTGTATATGTTATCGAACATTATGTTCTCTTAGATTCCATGTATGTTACAGATGGTGCTATGAAAATTGTTATTGACATGGGGGTATATTTGAAATTATGTTCATAATAGGAATCAAATAGATTTATAACATTGAGATAATTAATTTTCAATTTTCATGGGTATTACGAGATTATTGGAAAATTTTGATAAATTATACTGAAGTCTATGAATTTACAGGTTCCGGTTCAATCTACCTTTACTAAAAAGAAAAACAAGATATCCACTTTTGACAATTTTAGAAGGATTGAACTCGGTGCAATCACCATGGATGAATTCCAATAAACCCAAACATAAAGGTAAAAAGGATCCAAATATCAAATGAGAGATAGACATTATGATAATAAAATGATAACATTTCATCTCCCCCATTACAGAAAATGAAGTGGTGGAATTAGACAAATAAATGATTCACCCACGTTTAAAGAAGATGTGTTGTGCTGGATGCACAATGTGGAAGAAAACCCCTCTAATACAGAAATGTGAAGGGACAGAGATAGGTTTCATTACACCTATCACTCTTTCAATCTTCCCACCCAATGAAACCGGTTATACAATCACCACATCTCAACCTAATGAGATACATATTAAGACAAAGACACTGTGAATAATCAAATCACAGTACCCATCCAAAAAAATAGAAGAATATGTGTCTTCTAATGGGTGTCAGCACACCCATCCCTCTTATGAGGTCTCCTACCGAATATTACCTTCAGGAATCTATACCAAGAATAGATAAAATAAAACTAGAACTGATACCTAACGAAACACATGCATCCTCATCAAAAAAATCAGTTCCAAATTGAAAAATATCTCCTTAAGAAATAACGAGTTGACTGAAAACAAATAAGAACCAATGGTTCTAGGGACTCCACTTCCATCACCACTAGCGCATAAATTAAATAATAAATCAGATAATCCCATATCCCAACCACCCGTGTCACATGGAATCACCTCTGAACACAATCAACCCCACCTTAAAAAGATATTCCATTGGCCAAGAAAATCTGAACAACCACACATCATCATTCGGGGGGGGGGGAAAGTGACTGATTGGCCAAAACAAACAACCTCATGAAGTTTTCGGGATAGACTAATATCCAAAATAATCATTAAAAAATAATATTTTTTTAAAATTCAAAAAAAGAGCTATCAACTATATTAATTTATAGTGATGGTTATGAAAATAAGACATATATGAAAAATTCTATTATCATGGGGTGAAAATATTAATTCAAAATTCTTTTGATAATGAATTGAATAATTATAATGATGTAGATGATGAAATAGATGATGAAATATAAAATTTTATTTTATTAAGAAATATTTGATGGAATTCATTTAAATTTTTTATTATTAATGAGAATAAAAAATTAGTAAATTATATAAAAATTGATTGATATTTATAAAATCAAAGATGAAATAGATTTATATTTGGTTTAATATGCACAATTATTGAATACATGACTTACTTGGGAGAATTTTAATGTTGAATTATTAGATAATATAAATTAAAACAGAATCTCATATAAATATTTCAAAGAAGGGATAATGGATTTTGATGATCATTGTTCAATTTTTAAATACCCAGGAATAAATCTGTGATAGATCTAAGTACTTTGAGAAATAAATTTATGCCTCCATTTATTAATCACATTATCAATAATATAAATATTTTATGGGAAAAAATCATATATATAAGGTTTACAAAAATAGTGATATACCAAAGAAAATAAATAAGAGGAATATTTACCCAAATAAAATGTTGGGTTTAAAAATTTACCATAATTTCGACATTAAAATAAAAATAAAAAATTCATAAATAATAAAGATAAATTTAGAAGTTTAATGATCATTGTAATATATTCAAAACAGTAGATATTTCTTTGAAAAAAATTGATCTATAGTGATAATGTACATGAATATACATTTTTGAATCTAAATACCCCATACTACATCGTCAATGGTTTTCATTATTTTGATATTTTTTACTATGTAAGATAAAGGAAAATTTGATGGTTTTCTTTCATTTTAAATCCAAAAAAAACATTAGTGTTTAATAGAATTTCATATAGGTGGAACAAAGTTGTCAAAGAAGAATTGTTCAAGGAATAGTTAAAAAATAAGGATTTGTAGTCACTAATATATTTAGTCTTAGAAAAATGTATATAGAAGAAGATTTCAATATGGAAATTCATATAAATTGTGTTTCTACATTTTCATAGTATATAAGTATGAATAATTCCAAAGTATTGCTTGAATCAATATATTAATAAAAGGGAAAATTACTTACGGTCAAAACTAAATTGATTTATTCTAAATTGGATCAAAATAATATTTTATATATATGATATTAATAAATTAATACTTGAGGAATAAACATTAATAATGGTTTTGATATTTGAAATTCAGGCTCCTCCATATCTAGTATTTTTAGAATAGTCAAAATTGAATGGGAATGTTCAATAGAGGTGTGTGAGACGATGATTAATCCAAAGATTACTCTGCTTATTTAAGGAACAAAACATAAATTATTTAATAGTTCCCAATAATATGTTGATTGGAATGATGTTATATGTTAGATTAAGGGATTTTTTTAGGAATATATTGAGGGATTTATGTAATTTGACTTGTGTATAATGGAATATAAGAAAAAAGTTTCAATTTGAAAATTAAAATAATTAATGTTACATAATAAATAATTAGAATAGTTATTTATTCAACTTATTAAACTTAAAAAATTTATAAAATAACATTAACAATCCCACTTACGGTTACATTTATCATAGTGTTATGTTCTTATAATAAAAACTGAATTGGGTTTTCTCTACATAATAAAACACCGTGATTGAAAATTATTTTAAAATTATAGAAAAGAATATGATATTCCTATCATTATTGATGATTTATTCATATACTTGGGATATTATGAAGTTGAAATCAAAAAATGGTGGTACATGTTTTTATTATATATCATTTAATTTAAACTAAAAACGTTCACTGGGTTTAGGATTCATGAATAATATGTTCTGTTGATGTCTATGAGATTCAGGTGATGTGATGGGAAAGAATATGAATTTTCATTTTGGTTAATTAGAATTAATAATTGATATATTAACACTAATTAAATTATTATACTGTTTTTAATGATTCTTTTAATTCCACATGACAATGGTCGAACATAATTCTCAGAACTAACTGGTTTCATATAGTGGAAAAATTGGAGTTTATTTTAAATGGATTGAAAAAAGAGTACAATGAAATATCATTTTTCATTTGGATACATGAAATTAAGATTATTTTTCATATTCAAAAATATTTTAAATATTTTATAAATTAATAAATGTCTCTATATACGTATTATTATAAGATGACATTGATTTTAATATTTGATAATTACATTGTAGTGTTAGTTAAATCTTGTTTTATTGTTCTAGTGTATCTAATGTTTAACTATGATTAATGTATAAAATTATTATTTGATATCTATACAACTGAATAGGATATCATTCCCATATTAAAGAATATGAATCTGATAGACCAAATACATGAAATTAAGAAAATATTGATAATCAATTTGGATATAAATATGTATATTAGTAAACCTTATCTAGTGAGGAAGAATAATAAAATTCATTAAATAAAATTATAAGATGTTTTATGGTGGTATAAAACAACATTGGTGATATATGAAGTTTTTTAATATAATGATATCCTCAATAAAATATCGAACCATACCAAGAAGAAAGATGATGAGAGATGATTCCATACTACTGAGACAATAATTTTATTCAAAATAAATGTGTTTTTTAACATTTTTGAGAAAGGATATGTGATAAGGAAAAAATAAACAATAATATTCAACATCGGTTCTCATTTTGATGGTTCATAAATTAAAATGTATTTATCCAAGGTAATAAGTTGAAATCCATAATTATATATATTATAATCTGTTCATCATGAAGATAAATGGATTTCCAATTTTTTCACATATGTAATTCTAAATGGCTAATTTTAGGTGGTGTTGTATATTTATAAACACAATGGTATTATTCCTAGATATTATAATAAATTTTTTTATATATATAATATGCAATTATATCACAAAAATACAAAATTTCATGTAAACTATTTTAAATACTATCAAAATGTTACTAGATTTCCAAAACTAACTAGTGGATAACATAATTTATATTATAGGTAACACAAATATTTATCACATTTATCTTATATAAATAATCCATACTATTTTTATAAGAAATGATAAAAATTATTTTATTGAGTTTTATGTAAATGGTTTATCATGAGATGTTTATGAGTGTAAAGATGATTTATATATTAAATCATTAAAATTATAAAGAGTATAAATTTATGGATATTTCACAGTAATGTATTCATGATGAATAAATTGTAGTTTATACATATATTATATTGGTGATTTAGTTTTGTAAATATGATAATGGTATGGGGTTCAATAATCATTTCACGATTAGCCCTAACTCGGATCCCCTACTAGACCTATTATTATGATGTGATTGACCTCTAAATACTTTTTTTAACAGGCCCTGATATAGAGACAAACTGTCATGGAATAAATAATTGAAATTGGAGGAAATACACTCATAAATAATGATAAGTGAAAATAAACCAATAATTATTCACCAGTATGACTGATAAAACCATATTTATATAGTATTTATAAAATTTCATGTCAGAAAATGACTCCAAAATGAAATACGAATAGATAAATACAATGAAAATAAAAAAACAATTACTCCCAGCCATGATCTATAAATTTATATATCCATAAAAAAATCTATCAATGAAACATTGAAAATATTATTAAATTTAATGGTGATAAAAAGATGGTACTCAGAAGGATCCAACATTTAAAATATCATTAAAATAAGAGCAAATAATATAATTTCATTTGTGAATAAAAAAATAAAACACACCTAAAAATGTTGTCTACCACCTATCCCTACAAATTCTCACCCATCAAATACATCATCTTTATATGAAAATATAAAATCAAAATGATATATTAGAATGGTACACAAAAAATCATTCCCAATGGTTTTTCTCTCTCATGGCATAAAGACACATGTATTAGTTCATTAATCTATTTTGATGGCCCTAAAACTACACAATATATAACATATCACAATTATTTAACCCATGTCATTTCAATATGATCATCACAATAATATATCCTCAACTTTGTACCTCCACTTTTCTCTACCATAGTGCATAGCCTAATCATGTATATGACATATTCGGCATCAAAAACATGAAGGAAATCACCTATCATCCGAACTTCTACAATGTTTTACCCCATGATGTATCATCATCACCGCTACATAATAGAGTTATATTTTATATCACATGTTATTACATTACTCTGTTATGATCTGTATGATTATCATTTTTGGAAGAAATCATATCCCTAATGAATTATTGAATGTAGATATGGGAAGTGGTATTTATCATATATTAATTCCAATTTCATTCTGGAAGTTGGGGAAAACACCTCAAACACAAAATATAGTAACCATTATATTTATTCAACTCATGTTATAAATTCACAAAATCACAATGAAAAAAAATGAAAAACATATGATACTCATGACCAAAATGGTGGGTTATTAAAAATATAATGCAAACAAGGTCTACTCAAATAAAAAAATCACTACTACTCTCCAATATCCTCTGTCATTTAAACCAAATAACCTACAATATTTTCTTAAAAAGTAACCAAAAGAACAGTAACCTTTTAATCATTTATTTCAATAGTTTTCCATTTATAATAAAAGAGTTTTATTATCCTCGTTACATTCAATATTCCATTAATTTTCATATTCAATGTAAAATATTTCATTATACATCACACAAAATCATTCAAACCAATACCCCCTCATTTAATCCTTTATATTATTTAACATCTGGTAATACATTCAACTCCATTTCACATAAATTATATTATTTATTATTAATATCCACATTTCATTTCGTCTATTAAATTATATATTAATTTAAAAATTAACATCCATCTACCAAAACAAAAGACAAATGGGAAAAAACATAACAGTCCCCACTTATTTCGATATTATGTACACAAAGACAATTGGAAAATACTAACATCCTTCAACACATTCATCCATGATATCATTACCAAATCAAACAACATCCCATCCATGAATTAATTATCAATTACCACATCATCCCTTATTCCAACCACAGAAAATATCTAAAAAAATTTATACACTACTCATTCTAACCTGAAAAAACAATCCAAAACAATTCCATCCAACTACAAAAATATCATGTAATTGGGAATAACAATCCAAAATAAAAACCCAAATAAACACTATTACACATTCCTAATAATCAAACTATTTAATAATTTATTCCTAATAATTAATTACTTCTAATATATAAAATATTAATACATTTGATGTTATTAAAACAACCTTTTCATTACCATTTTCATATTATTAGTAATTTTAAAATGTTAACTAAATAAATTCAATTGTAGTATTATAAAATATATCACAAGAAAGAAATATTCATATAATAATTTTTAAAAAACAATCCATAAAATTAGAAATATCATGAAGAAATATAAACATGTGTGAATCACCTCATTCCCTTCAATTAATTATTCTCTATTTCATTATCATTATTAATATATTCTATACCATCAACCAAATGAATGAAAAATATTGCATCTTCAATAATTTTCCCAAAATAAAAGAAAATCCAGAAATATCCAACCTCATCCAAATATTTTATGATTATTTTCTAAAAAACACTATCAGATGATATCTGGGACCAAATATAGAAAACGAAACCTCAATAAGCATGATCAAAAAAATGAACGTGGATTAGAAGAAATGAAAATGAAATAAAATCTCATCAATAATAAAAATTGTTGTATATCTGGAAGAAAATAATTAAATGATGGTAAATTAGCATCATGAGCCTCTAATAAAGAACCACCAGTAATATAAGGCTCAAGGAAAATGAAAATAATAAGTAACATTAATGATGGAATTTTAAAATTCTAATAAAAATGAAATTTTAAGGTATTATGGAATAACAAAATAATGTGTTTAAAAATCATTGGGATTTACTCTATAATATATCTCTAGGACATGATAACATTTTATATATCAATTTTTTTTATAAATATCTAGTTATTATTATAGAATATCACATCACATCACTAAATATTATTTTCACGAATAGTATTTATATAATGGGTTTTAAGATGATATATAATAGAAAATAAAATTTTTACCTCCATAGATTTAGTTATACAAATTGGATTTTTACGCTAGAAAAATAGAAGCATATACCACATGTAGATTTATTATTTGGAGATATAGTGGTGTCCTATAACCTTATAAAGATTCATTTTATGACACTGAGTTATACATAGGTAAAATATATTTATAAATTACAAGTAACTAAAAAAATAAATTGGATGAGAACTCATCTTTCGTCCATCAATTCAAAGGTGTTGTCTAAATTACTAGTGCAATATGGAAATAAATTCACTATCCATAATTCAAGATATATTGTTCAATATTCTGAATCAATAAATAGATAAATAAAATACAACATTATCATGTAAAATTTTGAGTATGGTTAATTGTTGTTATTTTTTATTTTTACTATTGAGTTATTTGTGGATATTTTTACTAAACTAGATGTGGAAAATGATTTTTAATAATTTTATTAATTATGGTAGATAATATATATATATATATATATATATATATATTAGAGATCACATATTATATTCCATCGCCTATCACAATTTTCTTTTGTTTTTTTATTCGATTGATAATGAATAAATAAAGAGGAATATATTTTCAATTTTAATGGGAAATATCTAATTACGTGGATGTATATATATGTAATGTATTTTTTTCAAAAATAAAATTTTTAATGCTTACAATACATATGTGGTTGATTGGAATTCAAGGGATCATTTTATTTGTTTTTTTCTTATAAATAGTTCAAATTTTTTTTGAGTATATGTGTATGTACTTTTTTTAGAAATATACAATGAATAATTTGATGATATGAAATTAGAATTAACAATTTATTTTTAAGTTATTATTCATTTAATGGAAACAATTTTATTTTTATCAATTATTGTTACATCATAATGTTTATATGTATATGTAGGAATCAAATTTATTACTTATAAATATATTCTAGGAATGGTATATCCTATATTGAAGGGAATTTGTGTTGATTAGTTCACAAAAATATTCAAAATGATAGATTAATAAATCTATTTGAAGACAAAATGATCCTAATTTAATGATTTAATATATATGTGAATTTTTTAGATTTCAATAAATAATATATATCAACAAAAATTTTATTTAAGGACCTTCTGACTATGTGATGTTTATTTTAAAGGATTATTACGGGATGCAAGAAGGTTTATGGTGATAGTTTTTGCAAAAATATTTATTTATGGAATATAGTAAAAAAAATTATAGTTTCATAAAACGTTATAATGGGTTGTAAAATATGAAAAATGGATTTTTATGTTCAATGTAAAATGTTCCTTATGCTAGAAATTATTCATATAATTATATTAAAAATATGTGGATACCACATTCGTGAAAATTTATTTCATGTTTGTTGGAAAATTCTAATGGTCATACCATATGTCTCACTGTGTAAAGGGGTAAACAACATGTTTTTCAGATTTATAGTAAAAATATATAAGGAAATTAACACATCATGTTCTAATTTCAAGTATATGATCTAATAGTGATTAAGTAGTTGCCTCTTAAACCATGTGGATGTTTTCACCATGGTTCTATTGAAAACTCAAAAGTAGTTCTGTAAATAATTTAGTTCTAAGAAATTGATCCTATTAATAGTGTTTGATGAGTAAATTCACAATTATTTTGTATTGTTTCCTATGAAGAATATAGCATGTTATACTCTCTCTGCATTACGGTTCATTAAAAAATGATGTTTCAATGGATAAAATGTAAAAAATTGAATCAATTGCATATAAATTTTATATTTAATATCTAATATCAGTTACAAATCTATGATATTAAAAAAAGAATTGATTTTAGTTTCAAATGCTACATGAATATGATAGCGTAGGAGTGATAATGTGAATAAGAAAGGATGATTTTTTAATTATATTTTTTTTATAAAGATGTATTTATCACATCATTGATGTTTGTCAAATTAGTTAATGATTCGACACCATTTTTTTTATTTTTATAATTATAGTATTAAATACTCTTTTTTGAAGAATATTTTTTGTATCTTTTCACCAAGGAAAAATACTATTCTTTATATCCCTTTGATGTTTTTTATTAGATCATCTAATCAATTTTTTCACAATCATTCAATGTTAATATTTATTGATTTTTTTGTAATCCTTTTACACCAAGTGCAGAATAATTATTTATCTTACATTATGTGTCTATTTTTGGTCTATAAATTTCCTCATTCAATATATCATCTGTAATATTACAATTTTAAGGAAATCATAATAAAAAATATTAAAGGAGTACCCTAATTCTCCCCATTTTAATGATATTTAATAAGTAAAACCCCTCGCATTTATTTTATAAAAATATTATTCTGTGAAATATTTCTATTATTATACTAATATGTTACTCATAAAATATATAATTTATTCCCTTTATAATTGGATTGTGGTATATTCAACATGTAACATCCCACTCCTCACCCATGGTCTTTGGAAATGAAGTTGGGGTTACTGGCCAATGTTGACATCCCCAATAGTCTAATGTCTATCAATAAATGAAATGGGAATAAGAAACTACTGCTGGAGATTTTCTTTACAGATAAAATAACATGTTCACTCTAAAAAATTCCACTAAATAATATCTATATATTATTTGAACATAACCATGTAATATCAAATAAGAAGAATAATATCATATTAAAAATGGAAACAAAATTCATCTACTAGAAAAGTAAAAAATATAGTTGAACCCATTGACATCAAACTAACATCAATTTAATCATCTCCCAACCATCTCCATTATCCAACTCCACATAAAATTCCTTGGGATCAAGAGTAGTCACGAAATATTTGTGATAACATTCCTTTTTCTTTTTCCTAATACATGATATCTGTAAACACACTAATGTCCCCTAGAAGAGAGTGAGTGTAAACACAGTATGATTCCCCAAGAGATATGCCAACTCATGCCACTATAATGAAAACATATTATCATATTTAGGATAAATATTATAAATAATATAGATTAAATAATTACATTCCAACCCAAAAGATGTTCCAAGGTAAAAATAAAACAAGACCATAAATAATTTCTCATAATTTTTAAAAACCAATTCACGTGTTAACCAAACAAACTCACATAAGGATACAAAGTGATAGTTGTATAATCATGATAAGTAATATGTTTTCATTACCCCCTCCTCAGAGTACTCCTCATGAGCATGAAATGTGAGAAGGAAGATGGTGGATACCAGAGTTCCACCTCCTGCAGGCCTATTCTTCGAGAATAGCACTAAGGATATAAAAAGTACACATATGGGAGGTATTCCCCCTAGGTAGATATGCAGAAGAGGGATATATCTGATAAACACAAATAAATACCTGATAATAATTATATATATCCATAGTGAATAATAGAAATTTTATATATTTAATAACCGACAAGAAAAATAAACTACAATTACCAAAAATGTACAAATGATAGGGACCATGAATACCAAAATGTTCAAAAAAATAACATTCTAGTAATATCCAACCTGATTTACAAACTAGTCTAGCTGACCTAAAAACAATATATATATAGGGTGATAATAATAGTATTCAAAATAGGATTCACTTGTTTGCCTCTCTTGATAAAAGATGAAGGATTAATGCTAAATAAAAAAACACTGAAAAAAACACCTTAGCCCAAGAGGTATACTATGTTACCAACCTCACAATATCTAACACTCACTAGGTATCTCATAAAATATATTATATATTATCGTAATGAAACCATAATAGTTACATGCTAAGGCTTCACTTCATGTTTGTTTCTCTTCCCCAACATCACCTTTCCGAAACAATGTCTCTCCAAAATAAGCCATCTAGGTGAAAATTTGGCAAGGAATCACAATATTCACAACAAAAGACATACCATATCATATATCTATATAGTAAAAAATTATATTCATGGATCCACTAAATCATAGATGATGTTTACCATACATCTGGTATTATACCTCAATCTGTAACTTCACATACAACAAGTAAGGTACCTCGAGCCATCACAACCTATACATATAATATCTATAATTATCCTTTAGATTATATATCCTAGTATACCCATTTTAGAAATTAAAATAGGTCCTAAAAACCCTATAGACACATATATGTGAAAACTAACCTCCCTGAATACAAGAATAATTAAATACTATGAGAAGGGATTGGGGCAAGAGGGTGTAGTCAGACATCCATCCTCCCATTTGGATGTCCGTGAAAACCCCCCTAGTGTCCACTGGGTGTCATTCCACATAACCATCATGGATAGGGTAGTGTATGAAATCACATAATTAAAAGATATTATATTGGTCACAACAACACATTGATTATAACCTAGTCCGACACTGAACATTGGCTAATGTCATTCAAACTCCAAACAACCAATGAGAAGACTAGATATCCTATAAGCACACAAGAATTTATAGAGATACATTAAATTATTTATTTTAATTCATCAAAAAATTCAAATTATTTTAATTAACTCATTATCCATTTATTTCAAAACTACATTATTCCATAATAAATTAATTAAACCATCATGAAAATTTCATTCCCTCTACGAATAATTTGATCCAAGTCCAAGGTTTCTCGAGATTTAAATCTTTTTCTTATTTTCATTGAATTAACACAAACCACAATGGTTAATTCATTTATTAAAAATTTATTAATTCAATTCCATAATATATGTAATATATAAAATACATCCTAATAAACAACTAATAGGACACATGTAACCAGACACAACCATAAACCAAAAGTAGTTGAGAAGGGAATATTGTTAAAAGAAGAAACTGAAACATCTACTGTTAAAAAGATTCATGTCGAGAAACGAACCTTCTTTATCACATCAATATGTTAGATTGACTTCATGAAATTTCATCATCTCTAGTTCCATCCCCGACAACCACTTGAATTCACCAATTCATCTCACCATCAAATGCATCAATTTTTTTCACATCATCTAGTCCTCCCAACAAACATATTAAATCAGCCGTGTGAGGCTCAAACATCCCATGCCAATATCACATACAGGCCTCCCTACATCATATCACATCACATGGTGAAC
Organism: Viscum album; assembly: GCA_963277665.1. NCBI lineage: Eukaryota > Viridiplantae > Streptophyta > Magnoliopsida > Santalales > Viscaceae > Viscum > Viscum album. Next base: position 1,574,170,838 of record OY728126.1, read on the forward strand.
CTCACACCCCCCCCCCCCGAAAAAATTACCAAATGTATTAGGAAACAAACAATCATATGAAATAGGGAAATTTAGACCCTAAAATTAGGGATCCTACTTTTACCCCTAAATGATCTCTAATAGCTCTAAACACAAGGAGAATAGTATTCTCAACAAGATGTCAAAATAAAACCATAGAAATTATCTTTTTAAAAAACTATTTTTTTATTACTTATTTAATTAACCAATTCCGTATTAATTGGTTCCAACATTAGGTAACCTCGCCCATCATCCTATAAGAGGATAAAAATTTAATAAAATATTTTATTTCAAACATGTATCCATTCATTACATTCAATTGAATAAAAATTGTTGAATTAAAATTTATTAACATTCCTTTAATTATTTCAATCAAAAAAAAACATGATTCACATTATTTATAAAATTTCATCAACACACAGAATTATAGATTGAATTAAATATGCATACTCACGTCAATATGATCATTATCCAATGGCAACAACCACAAGATTCATTAAACATGCCTCTTTCTTACCCATCTAATTAGTTATCAATTAATTAAAGATTTATAATATTTACTATATTCCATCAAGAAAATACTCATAATACATATCACTAAAATTAATACTAACATGTAAAAACATTGATATCACACTATTATTAAAAATCAAGAGGCAAAACATTATCACGGTACCCAGAAATTATTAATGATCACTATAAAATTTAATATTATTCTTCTTAAATTAGTATTAGGTTAATATCATTTCCTTACATGGGGATAAAACATGATAACATTAAAATTTCACATAACTAATTAGAATAATAAAAGAATCCCCTACCTAGAAATAAGAATCCTCATGTGACTTGCTGCACTAAAAATAGGGGGCACACAAGTTGGGGTTTCCACTAGATAACCCAACCCACCAGTAGAAGGGTTCCATGTCTCAAAGTTATGGTTTCTTGAGTTTTTTTATCTCATTATATGGTAATGAGACAAAAAAGTGAATTATATTCATTTTGGACATAACAGATGGGATGTTCATAATTTTTAGATAACAAAAGATTAAATTTCAACTAAAGAATATCTTGTCAAACTCCATGTGAATAGATGCATAGAAATCCCTGGAAACCTATGGTAATCAATTATATAAATATCCATGATGAATCCTCCTTTTAACGCCCATGATTCACACCACGTAATGGTCTTGATAGACATTTTCTCAGAAGTGGAGGAAAAACTACATATGAAATTTCATATAGTCGGATGCACCATATAACCAAAATCCCCATGTAATAGATTTCCCACATTACCAATACATGTATATAATCTCTCAAATAGCTAATTAATATCATTGAAATTCCATGAATCCAATTGAACTATGTATCTGATTCACATAGCCAATCCATCAACGTATCAGTTTCATATATCCAATCACTGATAAAGACGATCACTCACACAAATGATTCACCAAGATGATTCATCCATGTAGCTGATTCATGTATCTGATCTGGCCACATAGATTATATTTCCATGTATATGATAGATGAATGTAGCTGATCAAAAAATGCTAATATACATAGTTGATTGCTCATGTAGTCGGTCTGTTTAGCTGATGGCTACAAGAAGACATTGGCTCTACGTAGTCGGTGGATCTACCTTTGCCGATAGATATTGGGAGGTGATTTTCATATCCATTAATTTGGATCTCACACAAGACATGAACCAAAAATTCATTGTGTGAAATCCTTATACAATCTAATTATTTATTGCTTCCATGATTCATCTTCAAAACACCTCTATAACTACACTAAAATTCCTCTGAGCACCATGAGAATTGAAAACATGAAAAGATATAGGCTAGATGGATTAAGTCACTTTCATTAGATACCTCTAAAAAATTATTATACATGAGAATCCAAAACCATAATCAGAATGGAAATGAAAAGGTGTTTTCTAAATAGCCTCCCATGTAGGGCCTCTCAAATATCTCTCTATCATAGGAGCTCAAAAAACCTCATCAGAAGAAACAATCATAAAAACATGTCACAGAAAAAAACTAAACACTCTTTCATGATATATTCTTCTTAACTTGATAAAAGTTATTAAAAAACAAAAATGTATAACCATATCATAAAATAGAAAGGTGAACATCCACAATAGAATAATGTCACAAGAAAAGATCCAAACATCCAATTTCTCAGGGTATTTAGTGCGAATATGCAACTCATATTCTTAGGTATTCTCCTCTACTCCACTATTCGTCCCCATGACATGTATCAAGGGAATATAACTCTAACTCAAAACCTTATACCAGTTATCCTAGATCACCATAGGCTTCTCTTTAGTGGTCATATCATTTGTTTCATCAATCTCACAAACTCTATGACATTAGAGTAGTTATGAAGATAAATATAGTTAAAATACATGTCAAAAATATCCCGTATATGGATAATCTATGGCTGAACTAATATTTTATACACCACAACTCCAACATGAACTAACAAATTGAAAAGTCTTAATAACCCTGGGAAATTCTTACTCCCATGAAGAAAATATTTTCTTCCCATGATGAGGAGTCACCTTTAAGAGAATTTGTTCTCCAACACAAAACTTTAGAGGCAACTTATAATGATCAATATATTAATTATGTGTAACATGAACTACTATCATCCTTCCATGAATTACATGATCTATATATATCATATTCTATACAACTTCATTCCATATAAATATAGTCTCTCTAGGTCCAATCTATAATAGTGATTAACAAAAAATTATTTCTTTTGATGATTAAAATGAAACCATTAAAATGGTGGAATGAAAAATATTATTGTAGGAAATCACGTTCACAGGTACGTTCATTATCCACGAACAACCAATAACATGGATTCAAGAGTAACTAATGAATTAAGGATTCTGGATTTTTATCTCTATATGTCTATCCTTCTATGGATGAAAACATATTCTAAAAAATAAATAATAGTCAATATAATGAAAGAGACCTACCAACAACCTGGTGGTAAAATGATGATCTTGATCAAAAATAATAATAATTAGAACTCCATAGAGTCCCAACGCCTCTTCCAGTTACTATGTAAAGATAACCTCCCCCAATATTAACTCCATAATATATATAAAGTTGGAAGACTTCATAAAACAATCCAATATCACCCATACATCAACAAAACATCCATGAAGATGAGGTAAAAAATTATGATGTTCATCAAGATGTCCTCCCACATCCATGGGGATCTTTTAATGGATAGGGAAAACCATTGGGAACACAGTGCTCGACCATCACATTTTCAATGTCAGAACATGAAAAATATTTCTCTTCAACTGAATAGTTCTACATAGCCTTGCATAGAAAACCTATTAAGGTTTTTGTATCTTTTTTTAGAGAAGAATTTACCCCAATGGTGTTTAATGAAACTCATTGAGAACCATTTCATAAATCATTGAAGGAAATAAAATCCTTCACATTAATGACACCTAGTGAATCCGAAAACATACCAACCATCAAATGAATTTCTAATAACAACTCAGACCCATCACACCTCCACATCTTAATCCACCAACTAGAACCCCAAAACCTACTGCCCCAATGATGACAACACCATTATATGGAAAATATATAATTTTCCTCCAACAAATAACTTATATTGATGCATCTCTGAGAGTTCATACATCGCTCACCATAAATGTATATATTCACGAAGGGCATCACTAACTATTTTCTAACATATTAGATCAGATACAAGCTTTCCATTTCCAATTTATTTAGAAAATATCGAATTCGTAATCAAACAAGAATTCCTTTTTTCTCTCATGAGGGCCTTGGCTTGGGCTTTACCCCTTGAGGTGTTTTTACTTTTCTTATCCCACATTTTTTTAATAAATAAATAAATGATGATGATGATGATCAGGGGTGTCATTTTGATTCTAATGTGTATGTGACAATCATAACCTATAAGAAATAATTATTCACCACTGAATCAAAATGCATCCCATAAAAGACATGATGTAACGACCCAATGTTTTGTAAATGAAAATTCCTCTAAATATAATTAAACGACAAGTTATGTAAAATGGCCTAGTTTTAGGTTTTTTTATTTCAAAATACCATTTAGAATAATTATTGTTTCTAATATAGTTGTTGAATATTGATCACATTATTAGTATAAATATTAGGCATTAAAAAATACTATTTACTCAGAAAAATAATTTGATTGCCTCATCTTGCAGAATTGATCTGTATGAAGCCCATTTGTGGGAGCTCAGAATGGAGGTAGCATCACTGGGCATCACTTTTGACCATTCCCAAGTGGAGATTCAACACATTAAGATTGAATGGAACCGTCTACGGGAGAAGTGGAAGTTAATAGATATGACCTTCTGAGCGATGTTATTTGAGCCTCCCCAAGAGTCTGTCACCATCGCACACCTCACCCTTCGGTCATATGTGGGTGTTTTTATGGGTTTTTAACAACAAATTAGAACTATTATTATGATCATTATCTTTTATAGTGAATATACATTCATTTTATTATTGTTACTTTGTATTTTTTTTAAAGCAATAATATTATTTTTAATTAATATTCAATTTAGAAATATATTTTGATGAATTAATGGATTTCATGAATTAAATGATATTTTAATAAAATATTATTACTAAATTACTTTTTATTAAACATAAATGATCATATAATTTTTATGTATACAATTATAATTTTAATTAAGGCTTGAAAACTGTTTTTCTCAAAACCGATTATTTTTCAATAAAAATTTTTCATTATTTTAAAACTAAGAATTCACATATTTAAAAAATTATTTCAATATAATGAATATTTTTTTGGTAAATAGGGCATTGAAATTATCCAATAGTCAATTTTTCATAATTTTCTAAGAGAGTCATATTTTTGGGTAAAAATTAAATACCGTTTAATTATACAATGTGTTTTATGACATCATAATGACAAAATAGTGATGTAATAAAATACTACAAGTGAGATATTCAGTAAATATATGATTTACCATTAAATTTTTTTAATTAAGGTCTGTTTGAATTATTTTACAAAGCTTTAGTGGACCCTTTAAGAATTATATAACATTTTAGTATTTTAAAATGATTTTTCTTGAGAGTGTGACTAACCTCTACAAAAGAAGTCCTAATATTTTAAGATGTTTGGCCATTATACATATTAAATAATGATTTCCACTACCCTTTGGGAGAACCCATGGGTTAAAATTATGGGATTGTTTGTGATAATGATTAGTTTAATGTGTAGGTTCGAAAACATAAATAATAATAAATTCCCTCCCTGTTCCAATATAAACCCACCCATGCTCGCACTAACTCTTCAATAAAAGCCTTTGTAGCTCAACCAATCACTTCCCTACTCACACTAGAATCCTCCCATGTTTCCATGATCTCTAAATAAGCCGTTCTCGTGCCTCTTCCTAGCTATTGGTATCACACATTCAAGTAAGGGGTTTATTCATTTCTCATTTTGTCCAAATTTCATAATGCTGTTATAAAATTTTTTTCCAATTAGAATTGTTGGAGTATGATTTATATCCTTCCCATTCTTCTCTTTTTATGTTATAGTGATGACATACCCATTTATCTCTCATTAATTTGTCCCATGTACATCTGTTACCATGCCAAAGTTCTGTAAGGAATATCTCTCTCCGCATTTTCATTCCATAAATTATTTTGTATTATGAATCTAAATTCCATTACTTATGTTCAGACATGTATCTATTTGAACCCCATACATTTCATTTAAATATTATGAGACATCCCATTATCTCTCATTAATATTTTTTATGAATTCTTATAACACGTCGTTATTCTGGAAAAATTTCACCGCGATTTTCCAAGACAAAGTAATTTTTTAGTGAATACCATGCTCGTTTCTTTATTAGGGGTATTCAATTTAGATCACATGTACTTATTGATTATAAATTTTTATATATAAATTCCACATTCCTTTATCAATGTGTAAATTATGATGTATAATTAATCCATGTTGTATGATCAATGTGTCACACTTATGCATGAAATGAAATTAGTAAGGAGGGTTCACCCTGATAGTGCTCCAATTAATTGTGTAAATATTAGTATAGTGATACACAAACTATAATGAGGGTTTACTCATGATAATTCAAGTGAAAATAGGTTTTACTCATGGTCCATGTGCAATGATCTTTTTGTCATTCTAATACAGTGTTCAGTGTTGTTGACACATTTCCATGTTTTGTTAATCATGCTATATCATTCCTTTATGTTCATTTTTCTATTGTTCCCTATTGATTTTCATATTTCCTAACATGTACTATATTATTAATGTTATTAAATTATTTCTCCCTTATTGGTATTTATATATCATGTTTTTCTTCTGCATGTCCTCAAGTTATCCCATGAAATGCTACGTATGATGGAATTTTTGTGGTCATTTAAATGACGGGTTCAATAAATATATTGTGTTTCAAGTTTTAAGTTGTTATGTAATTTTACAAAGCCCCAAACACACTTGAAATATCTATATTTTATGTTGTATAAATTCAATAGTTTTATTTAATAAATCAGGTTTATGTGTGAAATATAGAACATTGTTGTTATAGTTGGTATCATAGGATAGGTGTAGTTATTTTGGGGATTTGGATTAGAAATCCCTAGTGATATATTTAGGGATAAGACTATGTATAATATAAACACCCCTAAATTTTGTAGAGTATTTATTATGTGGTTTATCAAGAAATTATCTCCCTATCTAGATATGAGTAGGTAGAGGAAGCTCTTGGACTGATGTATCTAGGGGTAAAACCCCAAAACACCACTTTGAGATAGACTCAAACGAGACCTGGTGTATAACAATGGGACTTGGTGTACTCTAGGTTATTACACTCTCGGGGGATATGCTCCCGTAAATTCATATGCTTAGTATGCACCATTATTACAAAAATTAAAAAAATCCCCCCATATAATATATGTTGGGAAGTAGATTATGGATAACATATATTGAAGCCTATAAATTCATATGTTCAAAAAATAAAATAAATTTATAAATGATATTTTATTATTTGGATTACCCTTTATGTGTTGCACCTAACATTACTTTTATTCTTTACAATGGTCGGCAATATGAGGACTCAAGATAACAATTGATGTGAAGATCAATGTGATGACTACTCTAATGAGATGCCCAATATTATAGAAGTGGGAATCACAAACTTTTTCAAGATACCCTCTCAGTTAATTCGTGTTTTGATTAAAAACATGGTTGAAGTGGAACATTCAACCCCCCTAAGAAATAAAAAGTCACAATAGAGTGCATCATGAGAAAAAGGCCTCCTATTTTTAATGGATCATATGCTCCCTCAATAACCAAATAATGGATCAACTCCATTGATAATATCTTCTCCATCCCTCAGTGATCTGAATAAGAGAAGGTTCTTCTGGATGTTTATCGATTGCAGGTTGAAGCTGATCAACAGTGGACATTGACCAAAAATACACAGCCTAAGGTGGAGATCAATGTGTTGGAATGGATGGATTTCTGGAAAATGATTTTTGACAAATATTTTCTCGCACCCTCCGAATTATGAAGGAAAGGGTCTTCTTTTCCCTCAAGAAAAAAGTTGAAGATTCGGTCAAATCATACATAGAAAATTTCAAAAAGGATTGCATGATATGTTTGAGGATTTATCGTTACCTTGAATGAAAGTTTGACCGCTTCTTCAGTGCGCTAAAACCGTGCCTATGGAAATCCCTAGCGATCCATGACTTTGAGAGCTATGAAGAAATTTTCAGATATTCCCTCAAAGTTGAAATGGAGATAGTCTAATAGCTGGCATATAATGGGGATAATAATTGAAGGTGAACTTCAATTCTGGTGGTCTAATATATAAATACAATGTTGCTATGAAAATCCAGCACCCCCTTGCCAAAAGTGTGGAATGAAGCACCCTGGTAATTGCCTGAAGGGGATGAGTAAATTCTTTAGGTGTGAAAGAGAAGCGTACCTGGCCATTAACTTTTGACATGAAAATCCCGCCGCTTTGAAAGAGGAGGGGAATGATTCATTCCACTCTCAACGCATTGTTCATTGCTTCAACTATAAGGAAACATGTCCCTATAAAAACCTTTTCTCTAAAACATGGATGTCAGAGGAAACCAACAACCTACAAGGATGCAAGGGAGGGACTTTTTCATTACTACTGTTGAACATAGCCCCAAAAATGAAGTGTTATTAGGTACTCAAGTTTTTCATTCCATGATAGTGAACTTAATTTTTTATTCTTTTTCTACGCATTCTTTTATATCCCAACATTTACTATAACCATCCCAATAAAAACACAAATCATTATGGTAAAGAAGTCGGTGAGTACATAAAATGGGGGAATCATTGCATCACATGAATATAACTCCTCTCATGTCATAATTAGTTGATTTAACTTCCCAGAAATCCTCATCATACTCCCTCTAGTGGAATTTGAAGAAAATTTTAGCTTGGATTGGATTTCAATATATGGAGCTGACATAAATTGTTGGGAGAGGTAAATCACTCTCCATATGCAAAATTGACACCCAATTATTTAAATGTGCGAGGATGATGATTCTTATTTAGCACCATCATCTCAAGCGTGGTTATTACTGAACTATGACACCATGTATCTTGCCCATATGATTTTGTCAAAGGAGTAACCATAATTGCCTCAATGGCCTTGTCTTTATCCCTAGAGAAAGTAGCTTACGTGTTGCCCCAATTTTCATATTTTCGAATCATTGGTATTCTCTCGGCTGACCTGCTAAAGGGTTGACCCACCTCAGTGCCCATTGATCTAGTTCCCTTAGACGGAGTTTGACCTGACCATACGCCCCCTTAGAGTGGATTATCCAAGGAGGTCCTATTCAGATCATCTAGTGATGCGCATCGCTCTTGTTTCCAAGACTTCCAAGTCCTAGATCCGAAGGTTTTGCGTGACGAAGGTGGTCTCTCCCTATCGCTTCCATTATCTCAACTTGTGGAGGCAGAGGCGTGCTTTAATTGGATGTTCATGGCTTGTTTCAGCTCAGTGAATCCCTCCTTATAGATATTCAAAAGATTTTCTCACTCATGGGGACTCCTCTATGGGGTTTAGATCTCGGATATTCACAGGAAGTCTTTATGACTTGTTATGTCTTCAGAAGATGATTTCATACACACGTAGTGTAGTGACCCTTGTGTTTTTGGAAAATGGAGTTTTAGTCTTTCGTGTTGGTCTTGAGATGTTCATAGGGCCATGAAAAATCTGGGGTCTGCTGTTTGGATCCATCTCTAGGGACTTCCTCGCCCTTTTCAAAATGGGGGGTTTCTCAGGGATATTGGGGATTCTCTTGGTGGCTTTTTGTGCACTCATGTGTGAAATTCCCATGGAGAAGGCATTTTGGTGGATCGAATTTGTGTGAAATTGGATACCACTCTCCCCCTGCCAAGAAATACATCGCTTCGTGTTCATGATGGCCTCACCTGGAATCAAGAGATCCTTACCCCTGTGTTTCCTCTTTTTTTTCTCATTTCGTTTTACAGGGTCATTCCCTTTAGGTATGTTATAGACAACAGCAAGGAGAAGATAGATGAATTCCTAAGACGTCTCCCTTCAGGGTCAATTTGTGGGCTCAGTCTCTTCATTCTCCTTCAGATGTTCTGTAAAGGGATTCCCTAGATACAGTGGATGATCTAGTTCTAGATCCTTTCTCCCTTGCTCATGGGCTTGAGATGCCTTAATGCCCTGTCCATGAAGGTGATGAATTTATGCACTCGGTCTTACATCCTCATGTTCTGAAAGGTGGGATCTCATTTTTGGAGGGTAATTTATCTATTTACTCCAGACTCATTAATTTTTTCCTAAAGAGGATGTTCTTGGAGGCGTGTTTGTATGGGTCAAATCCCTCTGCATCAGGTCTTATAAAATTTCCACCACTATTCTCTGGTTCACCTGTGGATTTCTTGAATGTTCCAGTGGTGGCCATTGATGTAAATAATCCTGTATGTTGTGCTTGCCCAGTGTGCCTTCCCCAAGGGCTATGTCTAGATTTATAGTTGGAAGCCAAACCATATATCCCATTGGCCTTAGAGGAGCCTCCCTTTTTCACTTCCATGCCCAATTGTGTGCCTAGATCATTCCATCCTGGATCTTCATACCCAGTTAGTGTGAGGAAGTTTACCAGTCAGGGTGTTTTTACTCATTCCAATGAACGGTTACTCAATGAGAGGTCATTCTACAACTTCTTGCTAGCTATTATCTCTGGGGAAAAATACATTTCACTATCCTTCCAATGATTCCAATATTTATATGGAATACCCATGGCCTCAGAGTCTAGGTGAATACAGATTTCATTTCCTCCACAATAAGGAAACATTATTCTATACTTGTGGACAGTACATTACACTATAAAAACTTTCCCTGGATCTGGGATATTATGTTGAAGATCAAGATGCATGGATATCTTTAGGATGCTCCGAATAATAGTCACATTTAGATATCTTGGAAAAAGAATAATTTAGTGGATATGGTCCATGATGGGGGTCAATTTATTAATAACAAGGTAACATTAGGATTCAGGTGCTTATTCATGACCTATGTTTATGGGAGTTCTGAGCTTCTTTAAATGGCCAAGATCTGGAGTGATTTAAACTATTTTCTCATAGGCAACATACTATGGTTTTTTGGAATTAACATTAATATTGATGCATCCCCATATAAAATTAAAGGATGGGTTCCTTTTAATATGAATTTTGGTAGGTATTTTAGTTAGTTCATGGTTGGAAAAGGTTTGTCTAATATGGAATACTCATGTGATTATTTTACCAGGTGCAACCACCAAAGGGGATCTCATAGCTCTTAGAGCCACATGGATTGATGTTGGTCCATCATTGAATCCATCTATATGTTTTCCACCTCCAAATTGTGTCACTTGGTCTGATGTATCTCAGACCATTCCCCCTATTGGTTTTGATATCTACTAGGTAAGACCATCGATAGGGTTTCTTTTTTCTACAAAATGGTTTTCCAAGCTTGGTTATTAAGAGTTGGTTCGTGATATTTGTAATTCTCTAAGACAGGTTATCTCTTGGATTTCCCTTCATGATAAACTGAGATGCCATAAGATTCATCTCCTTTTGTGTGAAAAATAGATCCCTTAAATTGATAGTAGATTGATGGAGCCCTTCGGGCAGTTGAATTTCATGATGTGGGGTTGGAAGAAGTTTGGGAAGACTGATCTTTTTATGAGCATTCTAAAAAAATGAATCTCTATCTTAATTTCTTCAGGCTTAGGAACGATGGTCTAGGGAAGCCACAAGAATAAAATGGCTCAGAGGAGGGGATAGAAATACATTGTATTTTCATGCCAGCATTATGGAATGAAAAATACCTAACAAGACTAATATTCTTTTCGATGATTGATCTTACATGGATGACCTGGATGAAAAGGATATCATCACATCCATGATGATCCTCCATCCAGACAGTGCTCTGGGACCTGATGACATCCTAGGTTCCTTCTATAGTGTCTCTTGGGAGGTGGTGAAAGCAGTTATCATTATATGGATACCTGGATTCTTTAGTGTAGGTATCCTACTGAGGGATTCTTGTGCTACCACCATGGTTCTTATTTTTAAAAACTGGAACCCCTCCTCTATCATGTAGTTTAGACTAGTTAGCATGTGAAACTTCCCTTATAATGTCCTTGCTAGTGTGATTAATACTAGATTGTCTACTTATCTTCCCTGGTGGATCTCTATGGAGTAAAATTGTTCTTTTAGGGGTCGATATATTTATGGGGCCATTTTCCTTGCACATGAACATATAGGGATATTAACTTTAATACTTGGGGATCAAATGTAGCACTCATGTTGGATATGAACAAAGCATATGATCATGTTGAGTGGTGCTTCATCAATAAGTTGTTGGATGGTATGGGATTTTATTCATTGAATATTGGAATTATTTATAGATGTTTCATCTCTCTATGGATAGAGGTATATTTTTTTGGGGTTTTCCAATGGTTTCTTTAAGGCCATCTGAGGCCTCTGTCAAGGTGACCCTTTGTCTACCGGCATATTCATCCTCACCCAGGATTTCCTGAGCAAGCTCATTCTTAGAAGCATCAATAATTGTGATATTATTTCATAACGAAGTAGTACGAGGGATATGTCCATTTCCCATATTATATTCACTGATGATACTCTTGTGTTTATTAATGATGGGAGAAAGTTTATTAGTGGTTTGAATAGGATTATGGAGGAGTACTTCCACTGGAGAGGGAAACATACCAATTAATTGAAAAGTTTCTTCTTAACCTCTTACAAATGTGCTCTAAGTCAGATTTGTGATATTAAAACTAATAATTCCATAAAAAGAGGATGTTTTCCCATGCACTACCTCAGGGCTCCAATTTCCCCTATTTTACTTCAGATTCGGGACTTTGATTGCATGACAAACAAGATAAAATATTGCATCCAAAACTGGGAAAAAAGTTACTTATCATTTGTTGGACATATTTATCTCATTAACAGTGTTCTTTTGTACAATCCTGTAAATTCTCTCTATGTAGTTATGGCTCCATAGGATGTTATCTTTAGAATTGAAAAAAAATTATCCAAATTTATATGGGGTCCTATTATAGATGGGAAACAAATTGGGCCTCTTGGAATAAAGTGGAACGGACTGCTAGGGATTGTGTAATTAATGTGAGTTTCTTGGCTAACACTCTCAGTATCATGCAGGCTAAACTAGCATGAGAAATTGTGGATCATATTACATTGTGAGGGAAAACTATGCATACTCTGTTTTACCGCCAGTCCTCGGTGGAAGGAATGGGATCTCTATTATGACCTAACCATCTTCATATCATCTCTGAGATTCTATTCCACTCGCAATGGGTCATAGGGGGGGGGTGAAATTTCCTTCTGGTGTCATAACTGGGTGGGGAGAGATTGGGTTTCCCGGGATTCCAAACTCTTTCTATCTCTTTCTAAAAATCCATATTGTACCCATGCCCTATCAACATGGTGGTGGATGAGGAGGATAAGGACCTCTTCAATCTCATATCCTTATCTCGGGACCTTAAACAGTGTGTTTTCACTCTTTCCTCATTGGGGGTTTTTTCTTCTCGTGAATTTCATCTCATTATGAGTAGCTCAAAGGCTTTGGATGACTACAATGATCTTATGTGGACCAAGGTAGTGACCTCAAAATATATCCTCCTATTTCAGAGGATAATGAATCACCCCATTCCAAATGATGTGAATATTAAGCACTACAGTATCCCACTTCCATCCTGGTGCTCATGCTACACATCCTCTAAGAGGGAAATGACTAATAATCTCTTCTTCTCGGGTGAATGGGAGGATGTGTTTCAGGGCTTCGTTTGGGATTTTATAGGGAATTACAATCCTACTCTGGGGGCCCACCCATTCGTGGATAGATGGATCCACAGATCAAGAGATAGAGGACCGGAGAAGAAGGCTCGTTCATTGATTCTCCATGATGGGTGTTGGTCGATATGGCATGCCAACAATAAGATCATATATGAGATAACACTTTCTTCAGGTAAATCCATCATCATCAGGATGAAATGAATCCTTACTGATCTGTCTCATCCCCTCAGTATGTGGTGGTGTGTTCCCTCCTTTTGCTGGTTGGTTTTTATTCTTCATAGAGCCCAGCCGAAAGAGTTTATCAATATAGGTATCTAGGTTTGTTGGTCTCCCACATCATATAGCCTTATAATAAATATTGATGGTTCATGCTCAAGGGGTGTCTTGCGTGGTGGTAGGATGGTTCGAGTCTCATGGGGTTCAGTCCTCCTGGCCTTCTCCTCCTTGTTAGGCAATGGATCCTCTCTCTAGGCCGATGAAAAGTCCTTGCTCATGGGGATTACCCTTTGTCATCAAGATGGGTATTGATCTCGTGGAGGTTGATACAGATTCCAAAATTATCCAGGATGCCCTGAATGATATATTCTCTCCTCCATGGTTTATTTTCTACATTATCATTATGGGAAAAGATATTCTCTCTAATGGAAACAAAATCAGTCAATCCAAGTATGATGGTAACCATGTGGTGGATGACCTTCCTTCTGTGGATTATCATTGTCCTATCCTGGCTTTTTCGCATGATTTTTTAACATGAATTCAGAAGGGGTCAATTTGATTAGAGGGTATACCCTTGGTTGCACTATTTCATACCTCCAAAGGCTACTTATTTTCGAATGTTTGTCTTTTTTATTTTTTTATTCCCAATTAAAAAAGTAACTTTGATAAAGGAAGCATCCATCCTTGAATCCATTCCAATTGTGAAGGAATTTTATGAAGTGTTTCCTGAGGAATTTCATGTTCTTCCTCCTAGAAGAGATGTTGATTTCTTAATTGATATTATGGCTGGGGGCTTTGCAATATCCAAGACTTCATATAGAATGGGTGTTGTGGATTATAAAGAGCTAAAGAAATAACTACAGGTTAATCTTGATAAAGGGGTTATACACCCAATTACTTCACCATGGGGTGAACCAGTCCTCTTCGTCAAGAAGAAGGGTGGGTCAATGCGCCTGTAAATTTATTATCATGAGTTTACCAAAATCATGATAATGAATTCGTATCCACTTCCCCAAATTTATTACTTGTTTGATCAGATGCGTTGAGAACAATACTTCTCAATGGTGGATTTTTTGTAGGGATATTACCACATTAGGGTAAATAAGGACGATATCCCCATGGGTACTTTTCATAAAATATACAGGCGCTATGAATTCAATGTAATTCCTTTTGGACACACTAATTCTCTAGAAATATTCATGGACATGATTAAGATAGTCAATAGGGATTAACTCAACATATTTGTTGTGGTCTTTATAAAATATATTATAATACACTAAAAACCAAGGATAAGCATGAGGATTATCTAATAACTATACTACAGACATTGCCAAAGGAGAAGCTCTATGAAAAGTATAGTATGTGTGAGTTCCGGTTGAAGGAGGTATTATTATTGGGTCATATTATCATAAGAAGTGGGATGTTTTTGAATCCATTCAAGACAGCTGCAAATTGGGGGATGGATTGGTAACCGATATCCATAGATTCATGGGGATATCTGGATATCATAGCCGATTTGTTATAAATTTCACATGATAGTCCAACCCTTATAGCAAGCTAAATCTGAATGGAGTGTAGTTTTCATGGAGTGATGGATTTGAATAGATCTTCATGTTGGTAAAAGTAGTCTTATCACTACACTCGTTCTCACATTACCCACAAGGGGATAACATTTTTTTGTTTTTATTTATGCTTTGAAGAAGGTCCTAGGTTTTGTGTTAATTCAAAATGACAAAGTCATTGCCTAAGATTCAAGGAAATTGAATGTTAATGAGAAAAAATTTCCCATGCATGATATAGAGTCAATTGTAGTAATCATCGCTTTGAAGATTAGGAGACATTACCTCTTTGGGGAGAAGTGTGAAATATACACAAATCACAAAAGACTCATGTTTATATTCACACAGAATGAGTCGAATATGTGCTAATGAATATTGTTAGAGAAGATCAAATACTATGATTGTTCTATCCATTACCACCCTGGTAAGGAGAATAAGGTGGCAGATAATCTTTGTTGAAAGTACCAGCGATTCTAACAATGATGATAATTGAAAAGGGTCCAATCTTATTAGATGTGATGAAGATAGACATGGGAATCATAGTGGAGGGAACTTCATCAATACCCTCATATATTATTGCTCAAAAATCACTTTTGGGAAGGTTGAAGGATTCTCAAAAGAATGGTGTGGGAATTCAGAAGAAAGTGGAATTTATCCGAAAAGTGAAATACATGGATTTTGATGTTAATGAAGAAGGAATTGTGAGATTTTGTTCAAGACAATGTGATCCATAAAATATTGAGTTAATGAATGAACTTTAGGATGATGCACATAGTTCAAATTTTTTTGTTCACCTAGGAAGCATAAAAATGTATCAAGATCTCATAGAGCATTATTGGTGGGATAACATGAAAAAAGAAAATCAATGATTATACATCAAATTGACTAGTTTGTCATCAAGTGAAGGCTGAGAGGTAGAAGTGTAAGGGGATGATGAAATCATTACCCATACCAGAATGTAAATGGGAGGACATCACTATAGACTTCATCACCAGACTTCTGAAGACATCCAAAGGAAACAATGCTATCTGGGTTGTTGTGGATCTTCTTTCAAAGACTGCACGTTTCATCACAATTTGGTAGAATTTATCATTGACTCAACTGGCAGGAATATACATCAGATATGTGGGAAGGCTACATGTAGTACCACTATCAATTGAATCTAATCAAGATCCCTGACTCACCTCTATGTTTTGGAACAGTCTTCAACATGTTCTAAATACAGAGATGAACTTCAGAATGGAAAATAATCTTCAAACTGATGGTCAATATTAGCAGACTATCCAAACACTTGAGAGAATATTGAGAATAATCTCAATAGACATCAAAGGAGGATGGTATAAAATTCTTCCTCTGGTTGAGTTTTCTTACAGCAACAACATCCCGAAAACACCCAAATGGATCCCTAAGAAGCCCTTTATAGGAAGAGGAGCAGAACACCGACATGATATTATAATGTTGGGTGCATAAAACTCATAGGTCCTGAAATGGTTGAATAAATGGCGGAGAAGGTTAAGGCCATCCAACTGCACATTAAAGCTGTTCAGAGTAGATAAAAGAGCTACGCTGTTAATAATGGACAAGACATTGAGTTTGGTGTTAGAAATATGGTATTCTTCATCATATCATCATACAATAGAGTTATGATATTTGGGAAGAAGAAAAATCTTAGTATAAGGTACATCGACCCTTTTTAGGTCCTTGATCGCACTAGATAAGTGGCTTATGGTCTAACACTCCCACCGAAACTATCTCATGTACATGATGTATTCCATGTATCACTATTGAGGAACAAAATTCCTGACCCATCGTATGTACTCAATCCAGAGGTGGTAACATTATATAATGACCTCTCTTATGAAGGGAAGCCGGTGAAGATCTTAGATCGTAGGGAAAAATTTCTTTGAAAGAAGACAATGCCCCTCGTCATTGTGTTGTGAAAAAACCAGTAGTTTTAAGAGAAAAAATAGGAATTAGAGGAAGTGATGAAGTAGAGTTACCCGCATCTGTATTAGTATGCGGAAAAGAAAACTTCTAGGGAAAATTTTCTTAAGGGGGAAGATTAAACATGACAAACACTTGTTAACAAAAATTATTGTTGATCTAATTAAATGTATTATTATGTAAAATTGTTTGGTTTTATGTTTTTGGATTTCATAATATCGTTATGAACTGTTTTCGTAGATAATATATCCATTGAACAGTGATAACATGAATAGAATAAATAGAGGGATTTAACAAATACAATTTTCTCAAACAATGTAAGTGATGGCCTCTTCTCGAAGAATTGCACCATACGAAGCCCATTTTTCAGAGCGTTAAATGGCGCTAGTCCCATTGGGCTTCACTCGTGACCAATCCCAAGACTACATTCAACACGTTATGCTTGAATAGAACTATCTACAAGAGAACTGGACATTAACAAGGATTATCGACCATGTGATGTTACTTGATCCTCCGCAATAGTCTGTCACCATTGCAAACATTACCCAATAGTCATATGTGGGTGTAATAAAGGGTTATGTAACAAGACCCTAGTACTATTATTAGGTATAATATATTTTTTATAGAGAATATACATTCATTTTATTATTGTAAATTTTAAAAAAAATTAAAGAATAAATATTACTTTTAGATAATATTCAATTAATGATTCTATTTTGATTAATTAAAGGATTTTAGAATAAATAATATTTTAATTAAATATTATTACTAAATTAATTTTTATTATATATAAATGATTGTTTAAGTTTTATATATACAAATGTAATTTTTATTAAGGCTTGAAAACTGCTTTTGTCAAAACCCATGAATTCTCTCTAAATATTGGTTTTAATTTTAAAAGTCAAAATTCACATATTTAGAATGTTATTTAGATATAATTAATATTATTTTAGGAATCAGTACATTGAAATTATCCAACCGTGAGTTTTTCATAATTATTTGAGATAGTTTATTTTATGGGTAAAAATTAAATATCGTTTAATTATATAATGTGCTTTATGACATTATAATGACCAAATTGTGATGTAATAAAAATATATAAATGGGTTGTTCAGCCAATATATGTTTTTAAATTAAAATAATTTTATTTCATGTTTTTTTTGATTTATTTTACAGAGCTTTAGTGGACCCTCTATGTCTTTTAAAACATTTTAGCATTTTAAAATGATTTCCTTGAGAGAGTGACTCAACTCCACATAAGCAAGCCTAATATTTTAAGAAGTTCGGCCATTGGACATATAAAATAATTATTTCCAATCCCCTTTGGAAAAATCCATGGGTGAAAACCATGGGATTTTTGGTGGTTTTGATATGTTTAATGTGTAGGATTCAAAACCTAAATAATAATGATCACCCCCTTCCAATATAAATCCACCCATTCTCCAACATTCTCTTCACTCAATGCCTTTTTATATTGAACAAATATTCCCTCCACTCTCTATAATCCTTTGAAGGCACCCTAAGCTCCAAATAATCATCTCTCAATCGTATCCAAACCCTTTGGGATCAAATTCTAAGTAAAGGATTTCTTTGTTTATCATTTTTGTCAAAATTTCATTATATTGTTATACAATTTTTTTCAATTAGAAATGTCGGGGTATGACTGTTTACCTCCCAAAAACTACCTTATTTAGGTTTTAATAATTATAGTCCCCTTTATCTCTCATTAATTCCACCCATGCGCACATGTATCCATTCAAAAATTCTATGAGGAATTTCTCTCTCCTCATTTACATTCATGCAATTAAATTTTATTTTGAATATAAATTCCATTCCCTATAATGGGACATGCACCTATATGACCCCATTACATTAAATTTCTTGTAAATATTACGATACACCACTTTATCCCTCAGAAACCATTTTTATTAATTCTTATGTCATTTCGTTATGCTGCCGAAATGGCACTATGATTTTCAAGCCAATGTCATTTGGGTAGTGAATACTATGCCGATTTCTATATCAAGGGTATTCCCCTTTATAAACATTAACTTATTGATTATAGAGTTTCAAGTATAAATTCCAGATTAATTTATCATGGAATAAATGATTATGATTAATGATTCATTGTTTTATGATCTATGTGGTACACATATGCATAAAATGAAATGATTAAAGAGGACGCACCCTGATAGCACTCCAATGCATTGGGTAAAGAATAGTATCCTGATTGTCAAGTGAAATGAGGGTTTACTGATGATAATTAATGTGAAAGGACGTATACTCATTCTGGATGTGCAATGAGACTTCGCTCATGCCAATACCATGTTATGTGTTGTTGCAACATTTCCATGTTATGTTAATCATTCTATGTGAGGCCTTTAGGTTCATGTTTCTCTGGTGCTCCATTGATATGAATATTTCCTAACATGTAAAATATTCATCATGTTATACCTTGCATACTCCATTAATGGGCCTTATATCTCACCATTTTCTTATGCATATTTTCAGGTTATCCCATGCAATGCTATGTATGAAGGAATGTGTGTGGTCATGTAAAAGAAGTTTCCAATAAAGATGTTGTGTTTCATGTTTTACGTTGTTATGTAATGTTCCTAATCCCTAAAGACACTAGACCTATCAATCTACTATGTTGTTTCAAATCAAGAGTATTATGTAATGTATCATATTTAGTTGTGTGATAAAAAGAAGGATTGTTAAACATAAAGCATCATAGAAAACCAAAAACTGATCTCCTTCTACTGTAAACAAAAACTGTAGTTCTAACAAAAATACCACTGAAGTACCCAAAATATACATAACATTGGCCATACCATAAGAAAACATGATCCTTAATATTTTATGTAATAATAGTAATAAAATACCCCTGGGAATCAACTATGAACCTCCTGTAATGGAATATAAGACCGTGATATCTCCACACATCTGCAATTATCGTGGAGGATGAACAAGAAATATACACCTCTATCTTCAAAAAGTCCATAGCTACTCCCTTCTAGGACACTACATGGTCCATGAACATACCTACATGAGCTAAAAATCATACATTGAAATCTTTATGAACGTATTCTAATAATAAAATTCCCATAATAGATTATAGATACTCTTCATGGTCCTCCTCTAATATAGACTACATATGCTTTTTTCATGGAAACCCAGATGAACATATCTAGGATCTTTCTAAAAAACGAGCTAATCAACCCCCTGAATACGTCTGGAGAATTCATCAAACAAGACGAAATCGAAATGAAATCCTAATGTAGATGAAAAAAAAGATTCATAATTCAGAATATCTTTTTCCTTCACATACATTTAATTATATCCATACCTACGATATATTCTTTTGATCATACATTCTCACTTCAACTGATTAATTAATTTTTCATTTGTGGGAGAGGATAGTGGTTCTTCCCTGTCCATTCATTAAAGTGAAGACTCCTCAAAGTAATATATCATCAAGCTATACTTTTAGTTCTCACCACTTCGATGGTGTCATCCTATATAAATACATCAAGATAATATTCATGTCTGGATGTAACTCGATCTAAGAATTGATCAACCATAAAGGGTGAAATTATATAAACATAAACAAGAAGACATAGGGTACTGTTCTAAAACATTAGTAAATAGAGACTACCAAACCTATCAAATTCTTAGAAACAACTCATCTATCAAAGATGATAAGGTTGGGACACGCCTCTGACCTATCTGAGGATCTGACTCACCAAAAAATAGTGACAGATCTCCACAATCCTCATAAAATTAACCTAACTCCTCAATAAATTAAATATATAACATATTTAATACAACCAACCCATGTCATGGATTATGTCATACGGTTTTATCTACATATATATAAATTCTACCCAATATCATTTCTCCACCATCACTAGCTAAAAATATTTACATAACTCATGCAAGTCAACTCTACCTCGAACTAGAGTATTCAATTAAAAGGTCAATGGAATCATCTCCACATCATGTTTCAAAGTATGAATTTGAGTAGGTGATATAATGTATTGTGTCACTCGTGAATCTAAGAAATTGTGAACCGTGAAAGAAAAAAAATAAAAGGAGGCCTCAAATGATGTTAGGCACCCCATGCATTGGAAACAATAAATCATGAAGCAGAACATAACCATCTCTGTGGACTTTTGATCCAACTAATGTTCTCCTCTATAGATTTACTCTTCTTATTGAGTATGGGAAGAATCTTGTGTATGTTATCTATATTCCCCATCTCCTCTCTAATGATTCCAAGCTAGAGAATAATTCTATTGCTTCCTCAGCTAAAACTATATTAGTAGAACAGTTGGAGAATGCTGAATTCTCAAATGTTTCCAGCACTCTAGCTGCTGATGTCCTAGAAATATAGAAGAAAAATACATATATGATCCCTTAGCATAAGTCTCATATCTGCATCACCTAGAGAAACAAGATTATGAGAGCTAAGAACAACCCAAATGATGACTGAAATTTCTTCTATCAATGAAACTTGAAACCCTGAACCAGAGATTTGTTTCATGAGGAATCCCAACGACTTCCATATCATGATGATCTGGTTCATACCAAATATCCTATAAATGAACTCTTATCTCACCATTACCTAATGATATTTCATTAGCGTAAATTGGGTGACTCTTCATTAGATCTATAGATATAAAAACTCCTAAAAAAATTTCCCCAGACTCTACATCTGGAAACAGTTCTAAATCATGTCATAGATGGTTATCAAAATGAATCCCAAACCCTTATATAGTGGAAATACCATGTCAAATTCAGTGACGCTTCTTGTAAAAATCCAACATCACAATAAAAAAATAAAATATTCTTGGAACTAGTATCATAAATTATCCCAAAATACATCTGACTCCTCCTGATCCAAAAGTAAAAAATACCACTATAACCTCACCACAACATGTAGAATCATAGAACCCAATGAAACCAAGTTATGTTTATTAGAAAATATTGAAATAATAGAAATCTCAACATCGTACAACCAGTATTATTTTTCAAAATCATAAACATAAACCCTCATACCTCTGTAAACTATTGTGTTTAATATCTTTGAGTTTCCTCCTCCGGGAATCATTTACATCAACCTCCACTATACAGCGATCTACATGCACATCCTATTGAACATATTCAGTGTTATCATGAAATAGATGTTGAACTAGATCTATTCTTTCAAAATAAACTATATTGATCATATCCTAAACCTATAATATGGAACACTTAACATTATTTATTTATTTATTTTATTGTAGTGTAAAGGATTTAACCTATCCTAAGGAATTACCAATTTAAAAATAGGTGCATTAAAGTATGATCCATGATCCTCTCCTTCTAATCTTCCCAAAAACCAGTATCATTTCATTTAGTGGGCATCTGAAACATACAAATCCATACATTAGATCATAGGGGTAATAAATACATATATCCTTACTTTTCTACCATGTTTATATCGATCATTAAATATAAATGACACCATCACCCTATAAATCCATGAAATCTCAATTGTGCCTAACTCCAAACTACATATTATCCCTCGACCTCCCTCTGATATGACTCTATCATGAACAAACACCCAAGAGTACCCATCGTCGGCCGATAATGATAGTTTTGAGATGGTGACTTCTCATGTCTTCTGTCTTGTAGGACTCGGGTTGACGACCATCATATATGTATAATATGAACACATGTGGGATGCATTTCTCTATAAGATATCTAACAAAAAAGATATATAAGAAATATAAACCAATAAAAAACAACATAAACAAACACACACATATATATATAATGAAATTCAGTGATCATACATGAAATGTCATATATTATTAAACCAACATGATTAAGAATCTACAGTTATAAAAAAGGTAAAAAAAGGAGTGACAACAAATCCCACAATGCTCCTGCAAAACCATTAGTTAGTAATATCCAGCTTGATATCCATCCTGCTCCAGCTAACCTGAAATTTTTTTATATATATAGAGGGTGAGAATAATAGTATACTCAGTAGGATACTGCCATAGAATCTCTTGAAAATGTTAATGGAAGAATTCTATAGCACAATGAAAAATAGTGAGACTAATTCATAATTTAAAAAGGTATACTATATTCCCAGCCACACGATGAATTAATATCATAGAGAAACGTATAAACGAGAGTAAATATTATATTAATGAAACATTAAGAATATCACACCACTTCTCCCACTCTTATTTCACACTTCCACAACATGGAACATCCCTAGCCATCTCTCCCTATAATAAGCTAGCACGAAGACACTTAGAAAAGGCATCCCAACATGCACTTAATTCATCCCATAATCCCATAATTCTGTATCACATATACATGTATTAAAGTAGTTTTTTACAGGATCCACAACATCCAATTTGATGTGTATCACACATAATGTATTATACCTTAAGCCATCACAACCCTTACTCATAGTAAGGCACCACAATCAATCACAATATATAAAAATAATACCTATAAAAATCCTTTAGAAACTATATCTTGAGATAAATTTGTGTCAAATTAGCACACGAAATCATATCCCTCTACTAAAAAATATGGGGAAACTAACCACCCTAAGGATGAGTAATAGTAACTACTAAGAGAATAGATCAAAGCTATTGGGGGTTGTCATCCATATATTCTCCCATCAAGATGTTGGGGAAATCACCTTCCCATAGTGAACTAGGATTAATTCTCTTTAACCAACATGGGTGGGGTTTCATATAAAGTCATAGAATATTCATGATATTGTATATCTCAAAACCACACTATGGGCATTACCTAGTCTTCGACTCAACTGCAGCCAACCCTACTCAAACTCAGAGCTACATGTATCTGGACTATATATACTATAAGCAAACAAGAATTATGAAGACTTATTAAATTATTATTTTTATTTATAAAAAATATCAATTTATATTAAAATTGTAATCATCCAATAATTAACAATTACATTATTCTGGAATATATTACATTAACCATCATGCCAAAATCATGAATTCTTGGAATATTCCAAACATAGTCCATTCTTTCTCTAGATTAACTTCATTTTAGAATTTACAATCCATAAAAACGGCTCCCCATGGTTAGGTCATTTATTTAACCATTATTAAACAATTTTACAATAAATGTACTCTAAGAAAACCACCATAAGCTACCACCACGAGAGAACATGCAACCGAGTACATTCAGCTGCCTCAGAATGATGAGAAAGGAATTCAGATCACACAAGAGTCCGGAAAATCATCCATTAAACTTATTCATTTTCTTAAAACCATCTAGATTTATCACTTTAATGGGTAATACCAAATTTAACCTATTCCAACATATTTGGTCCCATCCATGACACTAATATGCATACCCCAATGCGTCTCTCTATCATTTACATCAACTGTTGAAATAAAATTCACTACTCTCTTCCAACGTATCGCATCATCCATCCCATGAAAATCCATTCCATATACATATCACATCCAGGCCTCCCCATCATATATTGCATCACATAGAAAATATTGCATCTACAGGACATCATAAAAAGTATCATGAAACAAATAATCATATCCAATTGGGTAATTTAATCCCTAAAAATGGACCCATACCTTCATACATAAAAGAGATCTCACAAATCCAAACAAATGTCACTTGACCTTTTAAAAAATATAGGAAACACAATTACTATAAATTTTATTTTTCAACAATGATTTTTTATTCCATACTGAATTAACTAATTTAATATTCATATATTTCCACTTTAGGTAACCAATAGAGTTGGGCTATAACAAGCTAATAAATCAATTAAATAATTACTTTAATTTTTCTTCCCAACCTACATTTTAGTTTCATCAAATTTGTGAAATTACAATTTATTTTTATGTATTTAATTATTTTCATAAAAATTAATTTAAATTCATTACATTATTTATAAAATTTTATAAGAACATGGAATTCAATATTTAATTAAACGTGCATTCTCTCATCAATTTGACCATTATCGAATCAAAAAAACCATTGGATTTATTAAACATCAATCTTTATTCTCTAGGCAATTACTTGTCAATTAATTATGGCTTTAAGCGCATTACCATTTTTAATCAATAACAACAAGATAATCCATATCATATAAATACATGATAACATGAATAACATAGGTAATACTCCATCTTTAAAACAATGAGGAAAACCATTATCAAGGTAGAAAGAGACAATAGATGATCATAATTCAATTATATATTAATATGGATCAATAATTATTAGATTTATTATAATATCATACAAGGGGATAAACCATGATATCATTATATCTAAATGTAAATAACTAAGAGAAGTAATGAATCCCTTACCAAAAATAATTAAGCCCCATGTGACTCACTAAACATAAAATAAGGGATACACATAAGATGGGATTGTCATAGGAGAACACGAGCCTCTTGAAGAAGGGTTCCATGAATCCAAGAGAATAGTTATATGTTGTTTGTCATTGAGAGAAGGAAAAAATGATGTAATATAGTGAAGGTAATCTCTTTTTGAGTAAATATATGGTAAAATTATAATTTTTAAATAGAAAATGATTGAATTCCATCTATTATAAATCTCATTAATAAAAAAGTAAAAGGACATGTATACAGTTGTGACCAAATAATAAAATAATGGCTACAATTATACTTGATGAATCTTCCTTAAAGGCTCGTGATTTGTGCCCCTCAAATTTTCACCTGGTTGTTTTCATGAAATTAGTGGAAATATCCACATAGGTGATTTCACATAGATGAAAGAACCACATAGACAAGCATCCAATTTTTCTTATTTCGCATGTTTCCAGTATATGTTTTAGTTATCTCAAGTAGCATATTTATCACATAGATCAAGCAGGAATCTAATTAAAACATGTAGTTGAATCACATATCTGATCCCACCATATATCTGATTCAGGTAGATGAACGATCCACATTTCCATTTCACATAGCTTATTTCCGACACGGTGGATCACGCATGTAAACTATTCATGTATTCGATTCCACTACAATTTTCATTCATATAGTTGATATGGCCAAGTAGACAATCCTACAATATAGTGAATGGCTCAACATAGATGATCCACATAAAAGATCTATGTTTATAATTAAACATGTTTATAATCCAAGTAACTAAAGGATCCATGTAGTTTATTTCTCTACAAAGCCTATTTGAATGACCATTAATTTGTCATGCATCCAAACCATGAATTTCATATTCATTTGGTGAATTCCTTAAATATTGTGAAGCCTCCATACTCCCATATTTTAGAAACCAAGAACTTATAAACCTTCTCTTAGCCCTCCCTGAAGACCATGAGCTTCATAAATAAGAAATGGGTCAGACTTGATGTGTATAGGCCCTTACAAATGTCGATCCACAAATTCATCATAAGGATTACAATTTCCAAGTTCCCAAATTAATCACACCCCATGTTTTTAGTCATTTCATGGTAAATGAATACTATATTCCTCTTCTATACAATCACATTAAATTTAATGAACATATTCTAACCATTAATCCCAAAATATTTTCAATGATATTTTACAAAAAAAACAAATATTTCTTGATAAAAATTTCAAATACCTTGTGGTTCATCATAACCATTCTATAATTTTCAAACCATCATTTTAAAAATATTAAAATGGTTTTTTCATAAATTTATCGAATTATCAAAAATATACAAATCCATAAAAAATTTTATGTCCATCAATAATCAAACATGAATCTCATGGAAATAATTTATTCAAAACTTGTAGAGACCCGATATCTTGACGTACATGGAAATTACATTACTTTTAAGGAATACTTAGTACATAACAAAAACAAACACACACAAGAACCGTAATAGTTTAGTGTCTTTGGAAACTCGGAATATAATCTTCTAATCGTGGTGAAAGATCCTCAACATCTCCCATAAATATCATCCTTTTTTTATACCTAAAACCTTTCTTTATATCCTGGGGAAAAGAAAACATAAAAGGGTGAGCTCAAATGCTCAGTAACGGTAAACAAAAAGAAATATCAATTACATCATATACATAAGAACAAAACTTTTGGAAATCCTAACCTGAAAAAGAAATCATAATTTCATAACATGGGATGAATCATAATAGTGAAATGTAATCCCAATAATCATAACATAAAACATGAAACATTGTGGAATACACACATAATCATAGAGAGTCATTTCTTATTAGTCAAGACTCATTGCCAAGACTATCTTAGTGGACAAAGTCCATTTCTGAACCGAGTTCACTCCTCGTTTCAGTCCTGTTTCACTGAATCGGCTTAACCTGCCGTTCCATCCATGTCAATCTCATGAGATATAAAATCATTACCCAATGAATTGGAGGGAGATATAGGTCCCACCCATCTCATAATGATACCATTATTATGTGTGCCACAAAATCATAAACCATACATCATAGCATAACCCATGTAATAAAAATATGAATCTTTAACAACATTATATCATAAAAAATTCATATAAGATAAAGGAATTCATAACAATAATTCCATCACAACATAATAAAATCAATGTAATAATAGGGATAGAAACAGAACCCTATATTATCTTAGATTGAAAATAATTTTGATAAAACACTTGAACTCCATTATTGAGGAAAATATCCTTTCAACTTAAAAAACATTTTCCTTTCATAACATGTCATACAATTTTAAACTAAAAGAAGTTGATTAAAAATAAACTTGAAAACCTGTAAAGTAAGCGTTTTGGAAATAATGTTTTAAAAATCCATTCATGCCTTATAAGTTAAAAAAACATTCTTCTCGTACTTTTGTCGGAAAAGTGAAAAAAGTACATCGTACGAAAAATGACAAAAGATTCATTTCATATCTTTTACTAAAAACTCAACGAAGGGTAAAATAGGATTTAAACAATTGTAGGTGTATGTAAATATAATTACATATTGAGGAAACATGGATGTGGATGATAAAATACACTCCAGTAAATACCAAAGTATAAACAGTCTCGGATAAAATGAGATTGTGATATTTTCCCTTACCTTAGGTCCGATTTGCTTCGTAAGTGTCCGAACCTTCTGTATAATGATTTAAATAATGTCATTGACTTATTTCAGAATCATAATCATTGTTATTATGTCATATATGGTTCACTTATGACTTTATTTGACCCGTTCTTTTGTAAATTCCATGTTAAAGAGCGTTTTGGGTAAAATCGTTTCATTTGTCGTCCGTGTTTTGACTTGTAATTATTCATATGATTACTTAGATCATGATTACTTAACTACAGAATATAAAACATGATTAATATATAATATATATTCAGAATATACTTATATATAATAGATCAGTAAATGGAAAGAAATACACCGTTTATGGAGACGGTAGGCCGTACTTACGCATGAACACTGTTTTCGTTTACTTATTGAGTTGAATGAAATTAAGTAGATGACATACATATATATACACATAAATCCAGTATCATTAATATGTCATATATTTCATGATTACTTATTATATATATTTTATAATCATTCATGAATGGTTAACGTGGATAATGAATCTCATCATGTCGTGGAGACGGTAGTCTGTACATACGCACGAGCGATAATATCATTCTCATGATCGTGGAATTGTGTTGGACTGTATGTATAGTATTTCAGAATCAATATCACTTTACAATAATCATATATAGTTATTATGTACACCATTATACCCATCCAAGTAAGGTGGTGGTGGAAAATAGATTACACCATGGCGTGGAGACGGTATTCCGTACGTACGCACGCGCGGTGATTTCGTTTTCCGTAGGATGGATAGATGGTGAAATAGGGTTGTTTCATACTTATAATAACATATCAGTATATTAGTGATACTGCTGTTATTTCTTCATAATGAAACAACCTAAGAGGAAGAAGTGGAAGAAGAAATAAAGTTGAAAGAATCGGTAACGGACATTATCTCTTCTTTGAAGCGCCTCTTTGAGATCTCCTTTTAGGGCACTAGAATTTGTCTTTGAGGAATACCGGAACCTCTAGGATGTTGATAGGGAAGTGGAGAATAGAATTTGGCAGGGTTTGGCAGAGCATGAAGGCTCAAAGTTGTGTGAGGAAGAGAGGGAGGAAGTGCCCTTTTATAAGGGAGGAGAGGGGCACCATTGGAATAACTAAAAATATTATTTTATTATAAAGCCAAATTCAGTTTTAAATAGCTCCAAATTGATTTATTTCTAAGATAAGTTGGGTATGGGTCGAAATCCTCACATCCAATATAATTTAGACAAGTTTAGGTTCCTATTTTAACCTTATCATTTATATTTAACTTTAAGTTAGATAATTTTACTTTTGCCGTGTCTTTTTGTGTTCTTACACTATAAGGTTAATAAACTTACTATAAGAAGCCAAAAGAACCACAAGTTGTTTATTATTAATATATATAACCCTTTCTAAGTCATTTGTCCTAGCCTTAGATTTTTAGGAATAAAATAAAAATTAATAATATAATATTTGTTTTAAAAAGTATTTTATGTCAATTTTGACACTATTTAGTAATTTATTTTTTTGAAACTCATAACAGAATGATTAGTTCGAAAAAATTTAATTACATCAATTATAACATGTCATATTAACCTATAAAATTAGTTTCATTCATTAAAAGTCTCAGATTACATTTATTTGGGTATTTATAACATCAATTATGTCAATATTTCATTAATAAGATAATCACTGCATCATCATTGTGTCATACATAATTTAAATTATTTAATGTCTAAAAATTACAAATAAAATACCATTATGTAGTAAATATCTTTATCTTTCTAATGAATATTTATAGTCGAATTTATCTTATGTATAACCCTATATTAAAAATGATTTGTTTATTAAACATTGATTTTAACTATTTTAACCCTTCTTTAAATAAATTAATAATAAATTTCCTAATCTAATCCAAGTGGGCCTAAATGGTCATATTTTATTCCGAAGGTTGTTTTTGGTCGAATTAAATTTATTCAATAGAATTAGGACATGTGTTAGGGTAATAATAATATCATTTTTACCCTTAATTACCCTATTTACTTTTAACAGTGGTAAATAAAAGTAAAAAGTTGCTATTCACCAAATATTATTTTCATCTCATTGAACCACATTTTACTTAATGACATCAAATGTGTCTCTCAAATTTTTGAGATTCCACTCACAGAAGCGGTAAAATTATGTTTTATGAAAAATACAGTTTTTTTAACTACAACTTAGTGGTTTCACTATTCATTAAAAATTGAAAGTTTTTAGAAAAATATCAAAAATTAGGCATAAGCTATATTTGATATTATGAACTCAACAATTATGTCTATTTTAAAAAATTCAAAACATATCAGTGGCATTAATTAATTTAAAAATTAATTCACGTCGTCAAAACAAATAATGTGTTCTTAAGAGATAATAACTATCAAAAGATTGACACTTGTTTATGTCTGGTTTAAATGTGAAAATACATCCAATGATAGACATTGTATTAAATTGTAAAAATATATTATAAATATACTTTAAAACCACTCAAATTAATAATTTATCACTATTAATTATTTCGATTGAAAAAGTTGTTTTTAATTAAAATTTAGTAATTTTCACTATTCATCAAAATATGAAAGTTATCCGAAAATTACCAAAATTTCACCCTAAGATAATTTCCATATTCAGAATCCAAAAATGAAGTCCATTTTGAAAAATAAAATTTACAAAATTTCAAAAAGTGGTTATTACTATTCATAACGGCTAGTTTTAATAATATTTTAATAGCATATTATTGTTTAGTGAAACTCGTTATTGCGTACTACACACGCTATCGAGGAAGGTCACGATTGTGTGTAATACAAGGCATGTCAAAGATACGTGTTTTGCTAGCTCCTTTTGCTGTAGTGTACAACAGAAGACATTAATGAAATTAAAAAGAATAATTTTCATAAAATCTCGGGGTGTTACATTCTACCCCCCTTAAAATGAATTTCGCCCTCGAAATTCGTCGGGGTTATAAATGGTTTATTACTCGAAAGTTTCTTTACTAGAAACCCACATCGTAAAAAGTAATACCAAAACCAATCTTTAAAAACAAATGTATTAAACGTAACAGTTGCCCAAATAAACTAATCATTGGGTTTCCACATAGGTGAAAATGTGGATATGGAAGAGAACCCTAACCATAATGTTCTGATGGAGTATAAGGCCCCGACCTTAAACCTTACTTAATATTGAATTAAATGAATAATTCACATTGAGGATATTTTCAGGTTTAGAGTTTTAGAGAATTAGGACATAACTATTACATCTCAAAAGATTACAAAGTAGACACTTCTACTAAGATTCCATAAAATAAAAAAAACTCTTAAAAAGAAACACGTCTAGTTCCATGTTTTATATAGTATGCCTTTCCCTTGATCCCATCCTTGAACCTATTCCACATTATGTCCTGTGAAAAAAATTTCAAAAAAACTTGGGGTGAGCATAAAAAGATCAGTAAGGGATACACAATGAATGAAAACTGTTAGTTTTTTAAACATCAAGTAAACCATATATACTTTATCAAAGTAATACCTTCACCTTCATGAAGTAGTAAAAACTCTTCACTGAATAAAATATCATTACATACCTTTTTGTAACCAAAGGATTACCATAAAACCCATATAAATAACATATAACATATATAACGGTAACTTGGGACATAAACGTACTTAAGTGGAATAACCATACGGATGACTTCCACACATATCACTTAATGGAATAGCCATACGACCAACTTCCATAAAAAACTTAATGGAATAGCCATACGGCCAACTTCAATACCCAATGCTTTGGAGGTTATAACGTAACCACCCATCCTAGTATTAACGGCACCACCCTTCATATGGTTCATCACGTAACCACCCGTCAAATGTCCAAGTACCATTATAAAATCATAAGACATAAAACAATTATAATGAACAGAAAACATTTCCACACTTTGATCACAATATATCACATAAATATATTGACATAACAAATCCATTATAAAAACAATTTTCAATACCAAAATACATAAAATAGTATATGGTATTTATTTCATTTAAAAAAAACATTACAGCTTGTTCAGGAAGACAAAGACCAAATAATACTCGCGGCGGCGGAAAAGGCCGTTGTCACCGCGTACGTTAAAAAAAACATTCTTTTTTGTCGTTTTGTAAAACGCTTCGTAGAAAAATATATCTTTTTTATAAAAGTAAAATTCAAAGTTGTTTATACACCATATAAAAGAAAGTTGTGTATAAAATTAAATATTCCTCAATGAAAGGAGATTGAGACGAAGTCCCTTACCTCATGTCCGACATGACTTGATCGTTTTTTAACGTCCTGAATAATAAACATGATTTATTTTCTATTTGCTTAATAACCTTTTTCAAGTTCATTATTCCTTTTATATCACTTATTTCCATGTTATAAACATTATGTAATCATTTAAGTTAATAATTATTGTTTTGTCGATATTTGGTCCTTAAGTCGAAAGTGGACTTCTTATGATTACATGTTGTTCGTGTGGTCAAAGGTTCATTATATCCGGAATGAAATTCCTGACTTGGATATCATATATATCATATATATCTATCATATACATGTATTTATAATATCACATAATCATTTAGATGGAAGAAATGAAATACAACGTTCATGGAGACGGTAAGCCGTACGTACGCATGATCGCTACTTTCATTTCTATGTCATATTAATTTAATTAAAACTAAATGAGAGTTATGTATATTTTAATTCCAGAATTATATTAATCATTTATATGTAACATACATCATATATATCCATTATATATATGTACTTATAATAGTACATTACATTTGGGGATAAGAAATGAAATGCACCGTTCATGGAGACAGTAAGCCATACGTACGCATGAACGCTACTTTCATTTCTATCTCATACTTTAGTGGAATGAAATAATAATTATATAGAGGTATATTATAATTCTGGTATAACATCATATATAA
The DNA here is from genome assembly GCA_963277665.1 of Viscum album. Classification (NCBI taxonomy): domain Eukaryota; kingdom Viridiplantae; phylum Streptophyta; class Magnoliopsida; order Santalales; family Viscaceae; genus Viscum; species Viscum album. The sequence continues at coordinate 1,574,204,051 of OY728126.1, forward strand.
TAACTTTAAATCCATCCTTTATACGTCCCACATATGGCATTAACGAATCAAATCACTTTGAGGGGGCGGTAGTCTGCACTTCTTTAAATGAAGATATCGCATTTACCAATAATGGAAACCATAAAGGTATGCCCAAAATGAAAAATACAGACGCATAAGGAAAACATAAACATATTATATATCATATATAAATATAGTTTCATCTTAATGGCCATCTTTGAAGGTGTTAAAAGAATGTTGAACAATCGTCGTTTCGGGAGGCAAAAATTCGCCATCCACGGAAACAGTATGTTCTTTAACCATTGGATGTAGGTTTGTATAAGTGTAGCACAAATACTTCTTATGAGAACATCCTAGTATATTGAATATATTTTAGTTTTTACAAAAGAAAAGAATAAAAAGAGTTTAGGGGGTTGGAGAAGAAAAATAAAATAAAAGGACTCAAAAGAAGACATTACCTTAAAATCGGGAAACTCCATTTGGTTTGAGCTCAAAGGCTTACTTGGGAAGACGTCTGCCCAAAGTGAGGCCTCAAGGAGTAATAGAGGGAAGTGGATAGACAAAATTGGCAGGGTTTGGCCGAGCCAAAGTCTTTGGGAGTGTGGGTAAGGAGGTAGAGGTGGGGGCCTTTTATAAGAGGAGAGGAGGGGCACTCTTGTAAAGTTACAAAATGTTACATTATTTTCAAAAGATTTTCGGATTTTAAAGGTCCCAAATTGATGTATTTCTAGGATAAGGTGATTACAGTTCGAAATCCACTCATCCAATAGGTTTTGGACATGTTTAGGTCTTAGATTTTATATTTTCTTTCAATTTTATTTAAATCGTTAAATAATGAGGTCATCGATGCATCATCATGATGTCATAAGTAATTTAATTTATTTAATGTATAAAAATTAAAAAAAATACTATGATGTAGGAAATATTTTTATCTTTCCAATTACTATTTATAGTAAAAAATATGACTCATATAACCCCATGTAAAAATTGTTTTAGTAAAACATTTCATGTTTGTATCATTTTTTACTTTAACATTAAATAAAAGGTATTTATGTCATTTTCTAACCAAAGTGGCTCCATGGGGACCCCAAGTTTACCCATGGATTTTCATGGTCGGCCATGACACATCCAATGAGGGTAGGACATGTTTCTAGGTCATTTCATTTTATTAAAACATTATTCTTACCTTAAACTACACTAATTACCTCTAATCGCGATTAAGAACTTAAGAGTTACTATTACCCAAAAAATTATTTTAATCTCATTGAACCACATTTTACTTCTTAATGAAAACCATGTATGTCGGATTTTTGAAATTCAAAACACAGATGTGGTAAAATTTCATTTAAACGAAAAATTAGTTTTTATAAGTACCACTTAGTGGTTTCACTATTCATCAAAAATTGATGTTTTTTAGAAAAATACCAATAATTCACCCTAAGCTATATTTGATATTCCGAATTAAAAAATGAATTCTATTTTACAAAATTCAAAACATATAAGTTACATTAATTAATTTAAAAATTAATTCCTGGTGTCATGACAAATAGCGTGGTTTTATGAAACAATAAGTATCAAAAGATTGACACTAGTTCAAGTCCGATTTCGAATTGAAATTAATTCCAATGACCACTATTGGATTTAATGGTAAAAATATTTTATAATTTCACTTTAAAACCAATTCAAATGATAATATAATCATATAAATAAATTATATTAAAAAGAGTTTTTGAATTAAAATACAACATTTTACACTATTCATTAAAAAATGAACTTCATCGGAAAGATACCAAAAATTTACACAAAGTAAATTTTGATGTACCAATTCTAAAGAAGAGTTCTATTTGGTCCAATAGAATTTATAAGAATAATCAAAACTATATTTAATGACGGTTCTCCGTCAAAAGGTGATAAGTGAACCCCTAGTGAAAATTAGGGTATATATGCCTAAAATTGAATTCTTTCCGTATTTTAAGACTTTATCTTTTATTGGATAAATTTAAAAACATTTAAAAACATATATAATCATATTTTTGTTATTTCTATCCATTCCCACCAATACAATGGCTACATGTTAACTACCATTTAAAATAATATTATTATATTACTAGTGTGCAACGTAAGTTTTCAAAGGAACTCATCATTGCGTATCGGGTACGCTATCGAACATCGAAACCCCCTTAATGTAAAATTAATATTTAATTCGTAAATATTAATAAATACAAAAATGTTTTATTCATTATTTACCTAGGATGTTACATCCTTCCCCCTATTGGGAATTGCATCCTCGCAATTTTATTCACTTATCAAACTAAGTGGGGGTATTTATCCCTCATAGCAATTTCAGATTCCCACGTTGCCTCTTCAACCATATGGTTTTTCCAAAAAAACCTTTACCTATTGGATTACCTTATTTCATAACACTTGCTCCTTCTGGTCAAGAATCTGGACCGGTTGTTCCTAATAAGATAGGTTCTCTTCCAGCTGAACTACCTCTGGACTCAAAACATGAGATGGATCTAGCATATACTTTCTCAGCATCAAAACATGAAAAACATTGTGTACCTAAGATAAACTCGGAGGGAATGCCACTCTGTATGCAATTGATCCAACTCTCTCTAGAATTTCATATGGTCCAATGAACCATGGACTCAGATTTCCTTTCTTTCCAAATCTCATCACACTTTCCCATGGAGAAACCTTGAGAAAAACAAGATCACCTACCTTGAAAGATAGATCCTTACTCCGGTTATCCACATAACTCTTCCGCCTGCTCTGAGCTTTTCTCATGTGTTTTTGAATCAACTGAACTCTTTCTGCCATCTCTTCTACCAATTCTGGTCCCATCAGCTTCCTTTCACCCACTTCATCCCAAAATGCTGGAGTTCGACACCACTTCCCATATAATGCCTCAAATAGTGCCATCTGTATAATGGAATGAAAACTGTTATTATATGAAAACTAAACCAAAGAAAGATGTTGGTCCCAACTTCCCTGATAATCCATCGAACAAGCTTGTAGCATATCCTCCAAGGTCTGAATTGTTCGTTCTGACTGCCCATCTGATTGACGATGAAAAGCTGTACTAAAATTTAATTCAGTACCCAATGACTTTTGAAGGCCTTTCCAAAAGTTAGAAGTAAACCTGGGATCACGGTCAGATACAATGGAGAGAGGAACTCCATGTAACCTGACTATCTCTCAACGATACAAACAGGACAGTGGATCTATGGAAAAAGTATCTCATATAGCAAGGAAATGAGTAGATTTAGTCAAGCGATCAACAATAACCCAGATTGAATTATTACCTCAAGATGTCCTCGGTAATCCCACAACGAAGTCCATGGATATATTCTCTCATTTCCACTCTGGCACTGGTAAAGGCTGAAGCATCCCTTTCGGTAACTGCCGCTCTGCTTTAACCTTCTGACAAGTCAAACACTTCACAGTAAAATCAGCAATATCCCTTTTCATTCCATCCCACCAGTAATACTCCCGCAAATCTGTGTACATCTTAGTACTGCCAGGATGAACTGAAAACGGGGAACTATGAGCCTCACATAACAAGTCATTCTTCAACTGTGAATCACAAGGCACACATAATCTCTCCCCAAATCTCAAAACACAATCACTATCAATGTTGAATTCAGGCAACTTACCCTTCTGAACCAGCTCTACCTTTTTCTGCAACTCACTGTCTTCCCTTTGTGCTTTCTAAATTCTGTCTGATAGGGATGATCTCGCTGATACCTGAAACAAAACAGAAGAACTTCATGCACCAACAACTTCTATGCCAAATTTCGTCAAATAAAAAACCAAAGGATCTCATTCCAAACATAGAATGGTTAATGAAGCATTACTTTTTCAACTCAAAGCATCAGCTACTTTATTTGCTTTTCCCGGATTGTAGTGAATTGTACAATCATAATCCTTGATTAAATCCAGCCATCTCCTCTGTCTCATGTTCAATTATTTCTAAGTGAATATATACTTTAAACTTTTTTGATCAGTATATATTTCGCACTTTACTCCATACAAATGATGCCTCCAAATTTTTAAAGCAAAAACAACAACAGCTAATTCCAAATCATGTGTTGGGTAATTTATCTCGTGAGTTTTCAACTGACGTGAAGCATAAGAAATTACCTGATCATTGTGCATAAGGAAACAACCAAGTCCCTTCAATGAAGCATCACCGTATATAACAAACTCACCATTCCTGGAAGGAAGTACCAAAACTGGAGCATTCACCAATCGTTTTTTCAACTCCTGAAAACAATCATCACATTCTTTTGTCCAGACGAACTTAACACCCTTATGAGTTAGCTTAGTCATTGGACTAGATAACCGTGAAACATTTTCAACAAACCTTCGGTAGTAACCATCCAAACCAAGGAAACTACGAATCTCGGTAACATTTGTAGGTCTTGGCCATTCTTCAACAACTTTGCTTTAGCAGGATCAACAGTTATGCCACCTTTTAAAACAATGTGACCCAGGAAAGAAATTTTTTGTAACAAAAACTCACACTTGCTGAATTTTCCATATAGTTTCTTTTCTTTTAAGGTTTGCAAGATAACCCTTAAATGACTTTCATGCCCCTCTTTACTTTTAGAAAACACCAAAATATCATCAATGAAAACAACCACAAACTTATCCAAGAACTCATGGAAAATTCTATTCATAAGGTCCATGAATACAACAGGTGCATTGGATAACCCAAAAGGCATAACTACAAATTCATAATGGCCATATCTAGTACGGAACACAGTCTTCGGAACATCTTCATCTTTTACTTTCAACAGATGGTACCCCAACCTCAAGTCAATCTTCAAAAAATACTGAGCTCCCTGGAGCTGATCAAACAAATCATTGATATGAGGAAAATGATACTTGTTCTTAACAGTAATATTATTCAAGGCTCTATAATCAATGCAAAGTCTCATTGAGCCATCTTTCTTTTTAACAAACAAGATAGGAGCACCCCATGGTGATGTGCTAGGTCGAATGAAACCTTTATCTAATCACTAATGCAATTGTTTCTTTAACTCTAAAAGTTCAACTTGAGCCATTCGATAAGGGGGTTTTGAAATTGTCTTAGAATCAAGAACTAAGTCAACAGTAAATTCAACTTCCCGATCATGAATAATGCCAGGAAACTCATCAGGAAAAACATCAAGATACTCATTTACCACTGGCACATCATTAATCTGATCTGTTCCTTTATTTTCAATAATATGTGCAAGGTAACATTCATTTCCTTCTTTTACTCATTTCTCAACTTCCTAATATGTTATCAAAAGAAAGGTTTCATTCTTGTACACAAAATGAAAATCTTTCTGAAAAGAAACCATTTTAGCTCTGCAGTCAATCCTAGCATGATAAACAGAAAGCCAATCCATGCCCAAAATAACATCAAACTCTACGAGAGTCAAAACAATAAGGTTTTCTGATATATTCTTTCCACACACAAGGATAAGAAGGTTCTTATAATTCCTTTTTGTCTCAATGTTCCCTCCGTGTGTTTTTACCATAAGTTCAGGGTTCATATCTTGATAAGGAATTTCCAATTTACTAGAAAACTTCTCATAAATGAAAGAGTGTGTAGACCCTGAATCAAACAACACATTGGCATATTCTGAACAAACAAACAGTGTACCTGATACCACTTAATTCTATGGCCCAACATCTTCTGAAGTTGTTTCAAAGGATTTCACCACCACTTTCTGCTTGTAGTCTGGCTGCTTTCCCCCAGCCGAGTTCTTCGTTAGACACTCATTTGCATAATGACCCATTTCATTACACTTAAAACATCTTACCATTGGCTTTCCATTGAATGCTTTATCATCTTCCTTACAGTTACGAGCAATATGACCAGACTTACTACACCAAAATCACTTACCAGACTTGGATAAACATTCTCCAGGATGCATTTTACCACTCTTCTCACAGGTTGGATATTTGGTTTTCTTACCTCCTTTCTTATTTGGTGAATTCATCCCCTTTTCCTTCCAACTGGACCTCTTTTTCTGTTGTTTGTCATAGAAAACCTAATCATCGGCAAACTCCATTTCCACCTTCTCCGCACATCAAACAAGTTTTTCATAACTTTTGAACTCACGAGAAGCTAAAGACCTTCGATACTTTGGCTTTCACCCTGAGTAAAAATGGTTTATTTTACTACCAAGATCTCATATGATGTTTGGAGCATACCTTGCCAATCAAGTGAACTTTGCTTCATAGGCAGCCACTGAGTCTTCCTCATGCCTCAATTCCAAGAATTGCTTTCCCATCCTAAGTCGAACAGCCTTAGGAAAATAATTCTCAAGAAACATACCTTTGAATTCGTACCAGTGAACATCCTCAATATCATCACTATCCCTGATATTTTTTACCATCGAACACCACTGATCAGCTTCACCTTCAAAACGGTAAACAGTAAGACTAACCTTTTTATGTTCTGAAAACCCCATGACATCAAAAATCTTCTCCAGTGCTTTAATCCACCCTTCAGATTGCATGGGGTCAGATGATCCTCTGAATGGTGGGGGATGTTGCCTCAAGAAATTTTCTACCACTGACATGTTCCTCTGCGGTTGAGATGGCTGATCTTGTGCATGGATACCACCACCATTTATAGCCTGAGTCAACTGTGCCATCACTGCAACAAATAGTTCAGTTCTGATTTTGACAATTTCAGGTTGCTGATTTGGAAGGTTGTCTTCCTCCTGATGTCGTCCCAACATAGCTTCTTTGTTTCCTCTGCAGAAAACCATTCTGAACATAGAAATATCTTAGACGAAGCAACATGGTAATCCGTAAATGCTATATCATTTCAATCATATTATAATTTAACACTTTTCTAACTCCTAATGTTGTCTAAACCGACCTCTGATACCAACTATAAGGCCCCATCCTTAAACCTTACTTAATGTTGAATTAAATGAATAATTCACATTGAGGATGTTTTCAGGTTTAGAGTTTTAGAGAATTAGGACATAACTATTACATCTCAAAAGATTACAAAGTAGACACTTCTACTAAGATTCAATAAAATAAAAAAACTCTTAAAAAGAAACATGTCTAGTTCCATGTTTTATATAGCATGATATTCCCTTGATCCCATCCTTGACCCTATTCCACATTATGTCATGTGAAAAACATTTCAAAAAAACTTGGGGTGAGCATAAAAAGCTCAGTAAGGGATACACAATGAATGAAAACTGTTAGTTTTTCAAACAACATGTAAACCATGTATACTTTATCAAAGTAATACATTCACCTTCATGAAGTAGTAAAAACTCTTCACAGAATAAAATATCATTACTTACCTTTTTGTAACCAAAGGATTACCATAAAACCCATATAAAGAACACATAACATATATAAAGGTAACTTGGGACATAAACATACTTAAGTAGAATAACCATACGGTTGACTTCCACACATATCACTTAATGGAATAGCCATACGGCCAACTTCCATACAAACATAATGGAATAGCCATACGACCGACTTCCATACCCAATGCATTGGAGGTTATAATGTAACCACCCATCCTGGTATTCACGGCACCACCCGTCATATGGTTCATCAAGTAACCACCCATCAAATGTCCAAGTACCAATATAAAATCATAAGACATAAAACAAATATAATGGAAAGAAAACATTTCCACACTTTGATCACAATATATCACATAAATATATTGACATAAAAAATCCATTATAAAACCCATTTTCAATACGAAAATACATAAAAAAGTATATGGTATTTATTTCATTTAAAAAAAACATTACGGCTTGTTCAGGAAGCCAAAGACCAAATAATACTCGCGGCGGTGGAAAAGGTCGTTGTCACCACGTACGTTAAAAGAAACATTCTTTTTTGTGGTTTTGTAAAATGCTTCGTAGAAAAAGATTCCTTTTGTATAAAAGTAAAATTAAAAGGGGTTTATACACTGTATAAAAGAAAGTTGTGTATAAAACGAAATATGCCTCAATGAAAGGAGATTGAGACGAAGTCTCTTACCTCGGGTCTGACTTGACTCGATCATTATTTAACGTCCTGAATAATATATTTCAGTTAATTTCTATTTTCATAGAAACCTTTTTGGAGTTCATTATTCCTTTTATATCACTTATTTCCATGTTATAAACATTATGTAATCATTTAAGTTAATAATGTTTTTTTGTCGATATTTGGTCCTTAAGTCGAAAGTGGACTTATTACAATTACATGTTTTTCGTGTGGTCAAAGGTTCATTATATCCAGAATGACATTCCTGATTTGGATATCATATATATCATATATATCTAGAATATACATGTATTTATAATATCACATAATCATTTAGAGGTAATAAATGAAATGCACCGTTCATGGAGACGGTAAGCTGTACGTACGCATGGACGCTACTTTCATTTATATGTCATATTAATGGAATTAAAACTAAATGAGAGGTTTATATATTTTAATTCCAGAATTATATAAATCATTTATATGAAACATAAATCATATATATCCATTATATATATGTACTTATAATAGTACATTACATTTGGGGATAAGAAATGAAATGCACCGTTCATGGATACGGTAAGCCGTACGTACGCATGAACGCTACTTTTATTTCTATCTCATACTTTAGTGGAAAGAAATAATAATTATATAGAGGTATATTATAATTATGGTATAACATCATATATAATAACTTTAAATCCATCCTTTATACGTCCTACATATGGCATAAACAAATCAAATCACTTTGATGGGGCGGTAGTCCGCACTTCCTTAAATGAAGATATCGCGTTTACCCATAATGGAAACTAATAAGGTATTCCCAAAATTAAAAATAAATAAGCTTAAGGAAAAAATAAACATATTATATATCATATAAAAATATATTGTCATCTTAATGGCCACCTTTGAAGGTGTTAAAAAAATGTTGACCAATCATCGTTTCGGGAGGCAGAAATTCTCCATCCACGGAAACAGTATGTTCTTTAGCCATTAGATGTAGGTGTGTGTAAGTGTAGCTCTAATACTTCTTATAACAACATCCTAGTATATTGAATATATTGGATTTGTTACAAAAGAAAATAATAAAAAGAGTTTAGGGGGTTGGAGAAGCAAAATAAAACAAAAGGACTCAAAAGAAGACATTACCTTAAAATCGGGTAACTCCCTTTGGTTTGAGCTCAAAGGCTTCCTTGGGAAGACTTCGTCCCAAAGTGAGGCTTCAAGGAGTAAGAGAGGAAAGTGGAGAGACAAAATGGGCAGGGGTTGGCCGAGCTAATGGCTTCGGGAATGTGGGTAAGGAAGTAGAGGTGTGGGCCTTTTATAAGAGGAGAGGAGGGGCACTCTTGTAAAGTTACAAAATGTTACATTATTTTCAAAATATTTTCGGATTTTAATGGTCCCACTTTGATGAATTTAGAGTATAAGGTGATGAGGGTTCTAAATACACTCATACAATAGGTTTTGGACATGTGTAGGTCATAGATTTTACATTATCTTTCCATTTTATTTAAATCGTTAAATAATGAGGTCATCGCTGCATCATCATGATGTCATAAATAATATAATTTATTTAATGTCTAAAAATTATAAAAAAAATACTATTATGTACGAAATATTTTTATCATTCCAATGACTATTTATAGTCAAAAATATGACTCGTATAACCCCATGTAAATTTTTTTTGGTAAAACATTTCATGTTTGTGTCATTTTTTACTTTAACATTAAATAAAAGGTATTTATGTCATTTTCCAACCAAAGTGGCTCCATGGGGTCCCCAAGTTGACCCATGGACTGTCTTGGTCGGCCATGACACATCCAATGAGGGTAGGACATGTTTCTAGGTCATTTAATTTTATTAAAACATTATTCTTACCTTAAACTACACTAATTACCTCTAATCGCGATTAAGAACTTAAGAGTTACTATTCACCAAAAAATTATTTTAATCTCATTGAACCACATTTTACTTCTTAATGATAACCATGTATGTCAGATTTTTGAAATTCAAAACACAGAAGTGGTAAAATTTCATTTAAACGAAAAATCAGTTTTTATAAGTACCACTTAGTGGTTTCACTATTCATAAAAATTTGAAGTTTTTCAAAAAAAATACCAAAAATTCACCCTAAGCTATATTTGATATTATGAATTCAAAAATGAAGCCTATTTTAAAAAATTCAAAACATATAAGTCAAATAAATTAATTTAATAATTAATTCCCGCTATCACGACAAATAGCGTGTTTTTATGAAACAATAAGTATCAAAAGATTGACACTAGTACAAGTCCGATTTCAAAGTGAAATTAATTCCAACGACCACTATTGGATTTAATGGTAAAAATATTTTCTAATTTCAATTAAAAACCAATTTAAATGATAATCTAATCATATAAATAAATTAAATTAAAAAGAGGTTTTGAATTAAAATACAACGTTTTACACTATTCATTAAAAATGGTCTTTATCGGAAAGATACCAAAAATTTACACAAAGTAAATTTTGATATCCCGATTCTAAAGAAGTGTTATATTTGGTCCAATAGAATTTATAAGATTTATCAAAACTATATTTAATGATGGTTCACCATCAAAAGGTGATAAGTGAACCCTTAGTGAAAATTAGGGTATAAATGCCTAAAATTGAATTCTTTCTGTATTTTAATCCTTTATCTTTTATTGGATAAATGTAAAAACATTTAAAAACATATATAATCATATTTTAGTTATTTCTATCAATTCCTGCCAATACAACGGCTACATGTTAACTACCATTTAAAATAATATTATTATATTACTAGTGTGCAATGTAAGTTTTCAAAAGAACTCATCATTGCGTATCGGGTACGCTATCGAACATAGCAACCCCTTTAAACAAAAATTAATATTTAATTCGTAAATATTTATAAATATGAAAATGTTTTATTCATTATTTACCAGGGATGTTACATGGAGAGTGGTAGAGAACATGGCTATGGAAAAGCCAACAATCACAAAGCCATAAATTTGTGACGATCTAAGGTACCATCTAATTCATCAGATATAAGAGAACTAGGACAAAATTTTTGGTTTTCAAGATCATTTACCCTATAGTTGATGAAATTGGAATTAGAAGAAATACTTTTATGATTTTGGTGTAGTCTCACCGTTAGTCGTTATTTGGAAAATTTTTACTTCATCGCTTAAAGAAATGAAGTTGAATTTGTCATTCATGATGTGTTAGCAGATCATGTGATAGAATGAGGGGTCATTCCATATGTCTCAAACAAAAGGTTAGAAAAGTTATCAAAAAATACATAATTCAATCTATAGTGAGATGAATCATATATGGTTCCTAAAATGGACTTATACTTCTTATATTATACTACTTAATATAATAAAACTAGTTTCTACTAAATAGGGACTTCCTGTAGGTCAGTGGTAGGCGATAAAGGCCAGCCGCACTTCGGTTGTGGGTTCGATTCACACAGCCTTGTCTGACGCGATGAGCTTTCACCCATCCTGCAGGTTGTCCTTTTTCTAAAACTATATTACTATAACATCCCATCAATAATATCGAAAAATACTAACTTATGTCCAACATAATCCATTCCAATCTTTAGTCTTATCTAAAATACTTCGTTCCAAACTCTTAGTATAAAGAAAATGATTACATGAAATGTCACATAACAATCACGTGAATGACATAATTTATCCCCATATATCATAAGATATATCTTGTTGGTAAAATTACATACATGTAAATACCTTAATCATGTATTCTCTTGAAGAATGAATACTCATTGAACCTAAGTGAAAACATGAATGGAGTTAAAAGTTAACACTTTCCACAAACCAAAATCCTCAAAATTCTTTATAATCAAACCATGATATCACTTAGTCCTTATATCAATCATGAGCTCATGAATACAATCAAACATCTCATTATCTTCTTATCCCTTCATTATGCGCATATCATCTTCTTACCAAAAATATCTCAATCAATTTCCATGGTTATCGGTACCATAAAATTAGTGAAAACCACAATAGACCAATACATAAATATTCCAATATTCCCCGATACTATATACAACATTATTTTGGAATCCCATTACATAAACACTTAATCATTCCACCACATTGTTGTCATATTCAACATCGCCAATAGTGATCGAATGTGACTTCCCTATGTCCTTTTCCTTAAGTGGTTTCTCATGTTGATCATCACTAACCCTTGGATTAGGGAATTTATTAGCATAATGCCCCATTTGCTTGCACTTGAATCATTGATGTGTTGGTGGTGCGTTCTCTGTAGTCTTATCTTTATCCACATCATTAGAAACCCTTTTCTATTACTTTGACACTCAGCTGCTCGATGACCTTCTTTACCACACTTAAAACATTTTCTAGTCCCTTTAAGACAATCTCCACCATTATTCTTTCCTCACTTTGAGCATAAGGAAACGTTCATCTTCTTTTCACCATTATTCTGAGATTTATCCTTGAACTCTGTCACGACCCGTCCTCGGGGCCCGTGCCGTGACTACCCCAAGCCCGCCTTCCATAGGCCAGGGGCTGGCGACTAGCACCAAGGCGTAAAATCCCAGTAAACAGGGAAGGCATTGCCTTTATAAGTAACTACCACACAGAGTCAGCAAGCGGAAAGTAAAGTGCAGAAAAGTAAAGGGGACCGGAATACAAGCCCAACTGTAATGTACAACTGAAAAAGTAAAGAACAGCAACTGAAGAAAAGACGGCGGCCTCGTGTTGTCCACAGGCAATCCCACCTGAAGGGTGGGTACAGATAGCCTCCAGGCTCCTCGGGTCCCACGTCCGCTCCGAGCACGTCCCGCCCAGTGGTCCACCTCCAGGTACCGTCCTGCTCCACGCCCAACCGTGATCAGCGCTGTCCGTCGTCTGCAACCAACACAACAAGGTGCGGGCATAGCCCGTGCAGGGGTGAGTACAAGCTACTCAGTAAGGACCCCGAGACCCCCGAAGGTCTCCCGAAATCCACAAAGGATATAGCACAAAAGAAAGATGCAATCACGAAGTAACATCTGACTCGACTTAGGTATATGCCCATACATATACCTAAGTCCCCAATTCTAGCTCTGCTCACGAGCTCAAGAACAACTCAATCCACAAAGGAAAGCAAGACTCAAATCCACAAGGAGAGTAAACAGTAAATCCACATAGGATAGTTCAACACAATCCACAAGGAGAGTAACATAAGATTCAGCTCAACCAGGTATACTTTTTTCAGATGACGTCAAAGACGATCACTGATCCGTCTAAGTCGTCGGACCCACGAAGGATCGATAGGTACTAACCCCCGCAGAAGACCCACACAGGATCGGGCTCACACAGAACCTGTAGGCAGTGGCTCACACAGAACCGGTAGTAAGGACCCATATAGGATCGGGCTCACACAGAACCTGTAGCACTGATCCACGTGGGATCGCTGAGTGCAGTAGTCGACGCAGTCCACTGAGGATCTCTGCACAGTCGTCGCCGCAGTCCACGAAGGATCTCTGCTCTGCCGTCGTCGCAGTCCACGGAGGATCTCTGCTCTGCCGTCGTCGCAGTCCACGGAGGATCTCTGCTCTGCCGTCGTCGCAGTCCACGGAGGATCTCTGCTCTGTCGTCGAAGTCACAGCCAGCGCTAGGGTTCCCGCACATAGCGAGCTCGTTTAGGAGGGTCCGCTCCACGAGCCGAGGGGCTGATACATCAACTGACACGTAGTCCGAAGTTGATGTATCCAAAAGTTCCGTATCGACAACAGGATCTCAACGCGACAGACGGCGCGTCAATCGGACGCCCGGTCTGAGAGTTATTGGCATTTTCGTCCCAGGGGCCCGGTTGGTTTTTAGGGCAAAACCAACCCGACCGTACTCCGCCTGTATCCGATCCTCGGACGGAGTATGCCAAAAGTTCCGTCTCACTTAGAGGAAACTACCACAGCTGACGGTACGTCGATCGGACGTCCGTAGCTCAAGTTATGAGCGTTTCCGCTCCGAGGGCCCGGTTGGTTTCGTGTACGAACCAACCCGGCCGAACCCAAAGTCTTCCGAAACCTTGAGTATAATATACCGAAACGACCGTCTCGATCCAAGGATCGCGTAGCCACTGACGGTTCGTCAATCGGAGGTCTCAGGCCCAAGATATGGGCGAAAGACCGAAGAGGGCCCGAAACGGGGGTTCTGGGCCCGGGGCGACCCGGCCCGACCCCCCCCCCCCCCCCCCCCGGGTCGGCCGAACCGGGTCGGCCCGAACCGGGTCGACGCGACCCGGCCCGACCCGGCCGGCTCGGCCTCGGCCGAGCGGCCGAGTGAGCCGCCGCGGGTCAAACCCGCGGCTTTGGAGAAACGCGGCCCGCGCGGGCCGCGTGCTGGGTGGCCGGACCGCGGACGCGGTCCGGCAGTTCACCGCCGCCACCTTCCGCGGGCCGCCGGAGTTGCTCCGGTGGCCCGTTTTGCCTCCCGTCTGCGCCATTGTTCCTCCCGGGACGCGTCCTTCACTGCGGAATCAACAAATGGCCCTTGCGTCGTGCTTTTGCCGTCGCCCGCCAAATCCGCACAAAAAGGAAGATCGGCGGAGGGTTGTCGGGTCTTGTTCGTTAGACCCGCACCCTCCGCGTTAGTCATAAACAACGGGAGAAACAAGAAACGACCAATCAACAATTTTAAATAAATTTAAAATTGTTCCGTGATCGGTTCCTTATTTTAAAAGAAATAAAATCACGGGAAAGGAAAATATTTCAAATCAACCCTTACCTTGTCGTCGTCGTCGGACGAGAGGTCGTCGCGGAATCGCTCGTCGCGGAAGAAGGAGATCGTCGCGTCGTCGCGGTATCCGGCGTCGCGTCGCCAATCTCCGGATCAAGATCAAACGGATTTAATTAATTTAAATCCGTTGATATCGAAATTTAAAAAAGGAGAATTTAAACGATCCGATTCTCACCTTAGTTGCCGAACGAGGATCGGCTGCGGAAGAAGAGGCGTCGCCGAAGAACGTCGCGGGTAAAGCTCGTCGACGTCGCAGATCTCGGTGTGCGTCGTCGAATTCCGGTCGCCGGCGTTCTTCGCGTTCTTCGCGTTCTTCGCGTTCTTCGCGTTCTTCGCGGGGAGATGAAGAACCAAAGATTCTCTCAAATCCTTTCAAAGGATTTTTAGGTTGGTCTTATTTTATAAACATGCCAACAAACGCAAAAGCGTAAGTAACGACCCATCAGTTCGTTGAATTAATTCAACGAGCGAAACAGCCCATTTAATTCACGAAAGAAACAGCCCATTTAATTCACGAAATAAACCGCCAAATTAAATGGTCTGTTAAGAATTAAAGAAAATGCGTCGGTTGACTTTTCAGTTACTTTGACGGGTTTTCGCGGGTGCGTTACTTAACGAAAGAAACGGCGGGGCTCGTGCGGGCCCCACCGCACAAATATCCTACCAAGGGGTAGGATATTTCTGGATAGCATCCTATCCAGTTCAACTCAGCTCAAGCCGCCTTTAAGTGACTTCAAGTGGCTTCCAAGCAGCTTAAGTGAAATAAAATAAAGTTGTCGCACAAACTTTATTTTATTTCTGACTTAAAGCCGCAAAATTTAAAAACCACGTCTGAGCAAACGCAACTCCGGAAGAGGCGTTTCTAAGCAAATACCGGCGCTGCGATTTCATCGGTGCCCTCAGAATTTGATTCCGGGCACCGGTTCAAAAGATAGAAAAACCCGCTCGTCCGTTCACTGAACGTACCCGAGCCAAACTTCGGAAATTGATTCCAGGCACACCGGGCCTCGGAATCAGGTGTCGTCTGAAGCTGCGCTCTTGTAAAATTCCAAAGAAAATTAAGAAGAAGAAAAATTTCCTTGAAATTTGCGGGTCTTTACATTACTCCCACCTCAGGGATTTACGTCCCCGTAAAGATACATCAAAAACTAGGGGAACAAATGGGGGTACTGAGCACGCATCTGAGCCTCCCGCTCCCAAGTGCTCTCCTGGAGGTTCCTGTGCTGCCATATGACGCGCACAAGAGGAATCGACCGCCCACGTAGGACCCGCTCCTGTCGATCCTCGATCTCCACTGGGACCTCCGCAAAAGTCGCCCCATCGTCCACGTCCAGCTCCCCAAAGTCGATGATGTGCGTCGGGTCGTGCACGTATCTCCTCAGCTGAGACACGTGAAAGACGTCGTGCACCCGGTGCAACTGAGGTGGTAGAGCCAGGCGATAAGCCACCTCTCCTATCCTGCTGAGGACCTGGAAAGGCCCGATGAAGCGTGGAGACAACTTTCCGCCTCGGCCAAATCTCCATAAACCACGTCGAGGTGAGACATGCAAAAAGACGTGGTCGCCGTCCTCGAACTCTAGTGGCCTCCGCCTCCTGTCAGCATATGACTTCTGCCGGCTCCGAGCTGTCCTCATCCTCTCCTGGATGATCTGGACCTTCTCTGTCGTGGCTCGGACCATCTCTGGTCCCACGAGTGCTGACTCCCCAGGGTCTGTCCAGCACAACGGAGATCTGCAGGGTCTGCCGTACAACGCCTCGTATGGTGCCATCCCGATGGTGGAGTGGTAGCTGTTATTGTACGCGAACTCCACCAAGGGTAGGTGGTCCTCCCAGCTGCGACCAAAGTCGAGAACACATGCACGGAGCATGTCCTCGAGTGTCTGTATGGTCCTCTCAGTCTGACCATCCGTCTGAGGGTGGAAGGCTGTGCTCAGATGGAGCCGCGTCCCGAACGCCTCCTGCAACCCCTTCCAAAGCCGGGAAGTGAAACGAGCATCTCGATCGGAGATGATAGACGATGGCACACCGTGAAGCCGTACGATCTCCTGGACGTAAAGACGTCCCAAGCTCTCCACTGAGCCCTGCTCTCTGATGGGTAAGAAGTGTGCCGACTTGGTGAGTCGGTCGACAATCACCCAAATGGAGTCGTGACCTTTGGAAGTGCGTGGAAGTCCAGTCACGAAATCCATAGATATGGCATCCCACTTCCACTCCGGGACCTCCAAGGGCTGTACCAAGCCTGCTGGTACCTGATGCTCTGCCTTCACCTGCTGGCAGGTGAGGCATCGTGAAACGAACTCAGCCACAGCTTTCTTCATGCCCGGCCACCAGTGCTGTCGCCTGAGATCCTGGTACATCTTCGCCACTCCGGGATGCACCGCCAAGGGAGAAGTGTGAAACTCTCTCAGCACCTCCTCTCGTAAAGCGACTGGTACGAAGGTACGTCCTCTGAAAAGGATATCGTGCTCTGCTCCAAGGGAGAAGCCATCAGGCGCCTGACCTGAGGATATCAGTGCACGCCGGGTCTCACAGTCAGCGTCCCCACGCTGAGCCTCTCTGACCCGCTGTAGAAGTGGAGGAGAGACCGTGAGAGACTGAAGAAAGGTTGCTCCGTCTCTATCCACAAAGGATATCTGTAAGGAGGCTAGCTGCTCTGTCGCCTCCTCAAGTAGCTGAATGCCCGTCCTCCTGCTGAGGGCATCGGCTACCACGTTCCCCTTCCCAGGAGTATAGACTATCTCAAAGTCATAGTCCTGGAGGAACTCAAGCCATCTCCGCTGTCTCAGGTTCAGGTCCTTCTGAGAGAAGATATACCTGAGACTCTGGTGGTCAGAAAAGACTGTGAAGCGCTCGCCCATCAGATAGTGCCGCCAAGTCTTCAGAGCGAAGACCACTGCTGCTAACTCCAGGTCATGAGTGGCGTAGTTCTGATCATGCGGCCTCAACTGTCGTGATCCGTAGGCGATCACGGCCCGCTCCTGCATCAGGATGCACCCGAGTCCAGTCCCTGATGCGTCGCAGTAAACTACGTACCCGACTCCCTCCTCAGGAAACCTCAAGATAGGTGCACTGGTCAATCTCTGTCTCAGCTCCTGGAAGCTCTGCTGACATCTGTCTGACCACACAAAGGGTTTCCCCTTCTTCGTCAAGGCTGAGAGTGGTGCCGCAACTCTGGAGAAGTCTGGCACGAATCTCCGATAGTATCCCGCTAGGCCCAAGAAGCTCCGCACCTCTGTCACGCTCATGGGTGGCTCCCAAGCTAGCACTGCCTCGATCTTCGCGGGATCCACTGCAACTCCCGCCTCAGAAATGACGTGCCCCAAGAAATGGACCTCACGTAACCAGAACTGGCATTTTGAGAGCTTGCCATAAAGCTGGTGCTCTCGGAGCGTGTCTAGCACAACTCGCAGGTGGTAGGCATGCTCCTCCTCAGTCGTCGAGTATACCAAAATGTCGTCAATGAAGACAACGACAAATCGGTCGAGGTATGGCTGGAAGATCCTGTTCATGAGGCTCATGAACACTGCTGGAGCATTGGTTACACCGAACGGCATAACCAAGAACTCATAATGGCCATACCGACACCTGAAGGCCGTCTTCTGCACGTCCTCATCTCGAACTCTGAGCTGATGATAGCCTGACCGGAGGTCTATCTTCGAGAACCACCGCGCTCCCTTGAGCTGATCGAAGAGGTCATCAATCCGTGGCAGCGGATACTTGTTCCTCACTGTCACCTGGTTCAGGCGACGATAGTCGACACACAGTCGCAAGCTCCCGTCCGCCTTCTTGGCGAACAAAATCGGGGAAGCCCAGGGTGAAACACTGGGTCGGATAAACCCCTTGCTCTGCAAGTCCTCCAACTGTACCCGCAGCTCTCGAAGCTCGGCGGGGGCCATCCGGTATGCTGGAGAAGATATCGGGGCTGTCCCGGGGTACAAGTCGATGTAAAAGTCTACCTCTCTACGAGGAGGTAGCCCTGGAACGTCGTCGGGAAAGACGTCCACGTACTGGTCCACCACTGCAGGAAAAGATGGACTCCGCACGTCCACTGCTCCTAGGATGAGGCTAGCCAACTGATGAGAGATGGGCTGCACTCTCCTCCGCGGAAGTCCATCCTGTGCTGCAAAGGTTCCCTTCTCGCCGGTGAAGGTAAACCTGCTCTCGTCGGTGCGAACACATCGCACCTTGCGCCTAAAACAGTCGATCTGGGCATGAACCGTGGATAGCCAATCCATGCCCAAGATGACGTCGTAAGGCCTCGACGCCGCTACAAGGAGATCCCAGCCGAAGCTCTCGCCTCCTAGAGTAAGCTCACACTGCCGGCACCAGTGCGTAATCGTCGAGTCTGCTCCCGTAGGAGTCTCTAGCCGTAAGGATCGAGCCAACGGCTCAGTCGGAATCTCCGAGCTCCGAACAAGGGCAGAGGCTATGAAAGAGTGACTCGCTCCTGTGTCTATAAGCACTGCAGCAAGGGTGGAATAGACACAGATCGTACCTCGAATCATCTCTGGCATGTCGGGGTCGTAGGCCTCCACTGCCTGGAGCTGGGCCTGCCCCTGCCCACCAGCTCCCTGTGGTCGAGGTGGCCCTCCTGGTGGTGGTGGGGGTAGAGCCTGGAAGCGTCGCCCACCACCCGCTGCTCGGCCAGCTCCTCTGCCTCGTCTGCCTCCTCCCTGCGGACCGCCACGATCGACCCTCTGCCTCTGCCTGGGTGGCCCCTCCACCGTCTGCTGCTCCTCTGATCGGCGAGTCGGGCAGTCACGAGCCATGTGACCCTGCCCGCCGCAGGAGTAGCACAGTCTGCCTCTCGGAAGGCTGGCACTCCGCTGTGTGCCCCGCACTGCTGAGCCGGTGTCCTGAGGCCGTCTGCGTGGGGGTCTGGTCTGCCTGGACCCGAGAGTCATCCGTCGGCTACCCGCTGCCGAAGACTCAGCTACCTGCCGCCCTGCGCTAGGTCTCGCCGCTGAAGAAGGCTCTGCCAGGAAGCTCTCGATCAGGAGGGCTCGCTCCAGCACCCCCGCCTGGGTCGGAATGCTGAGGGAGATCAGCGACGCCCGAATCTCCTGTCGCAAGCCCTGCTCGAAGGTCCGGGCCCGGAAGAAGGGGTCCCGTACCATGTCGGTCGAGTAGCGAGATAGGTCAGTGAACCTTGCCGCGTACTGAGCGACCGTCATGCTGCCCTGGCGCAGCTGGAGAAGCTCCTGGATGCGCACCGCTCGGAGGGTGGCCGGGACGAACTCAGAGCGGAAGAGGCTCTCGAAGTCCACCCAGAGCAAGGATGCCTCATCGTGAACCTGGAGCATCAAGCTCCACCATCGTCCCGCCGCCGCCTGCAGGAGGCTCGCCGCGAGGATCACCATGAGATCCGCTGGTGTCCTCACTAGCCTGAAGATCCGTACCACCGCCTCTAGCCAGTCCTCGGCGGCCTGGGGGTCCGCCTCACCGCGAAACCTGGGCGGTCGCTGGCTCTGAAACTCATGCAGTGCCCTGAGGCGACGTGCATCGTCAGCGTCTGGTACTGGTAGCATCGGTGGCTCGGCGGGTAAAGCTACCGCCGGTGCCACTGCTGGCAAAGGGCCCTGCACCGAGGCCTCGTCGCTCGGTGGGCTGTCGTCGCAGGGCCATCCTGGAAAGGAGAACAAGAGCACCACAGTCAGAACAGTATACCTGGTGAGCTGGCACAAGTAATCACAAGAAAAACTTGAGACTTTCATAAAGCAGATCAGTATACCCGGTGAGCTGACACAAGTAATCACAAAGAAAACTTGAAACACACACGCAATCAATGTTTTCATGCATTAAGTCGGAAATCAGGAGTCAGGGTCCTGGTGTACGGATACGTCGGCCGCCGCACCAACACTGGGCTCCATGAACTAATAACCACACTCAATACACTAAACACTATTGCTTCATATAGAAAGAAAAGACGATCAGAATCTGCGGTAGAACCGACCCCTTTGATACCAATTTGTCACGACCCGTCCTCGGGGCCCGTGCCGTGACTACCCCAAGCCCGCCTTCCATAGGCCAGGGGCTGGCGACTAGCACCAAGGCGTAAAATCCCAGTAAACAGGGAAGGCATTGCCTTTATAAGTAACTACCACACAGAGTCAGCAAGCGGAAAGTAAAGTGCAGAAAAGTAAAGGGGACCGGAATACAAGCCCAACTGTAATGTACAACTGAAAAAGTAAAGAACAGCAACTGAAGAAAAGACGGCGGCCTCGTGTTGTCCACAGGCAATCCCACCTGAAGGGTGGGTACAGATAGCCTCCAGGCTCCTCGGGTCCCACGTCCGCTCCGAGCACGTCCCGCCCAGTGGTCCACCTCCAGGTACCGTCCTGCTCCACGCCCAACCGTGATCAGCGCTGTCCGTCGTCTGCAACCAACACAACAAGGTGCGGGCATAGCCCGTGCAGGGGTGAGTACAAGCTACTCAGTAAGGACCCCGAGACCCCCGAAGGTCTCCCGAAATCCACAAAGGATATAGCACAAAAGAAAGATGCAATCACGAAGTAACATCTGACTCGACTTAGGTATATGCCCATACATATACCTAAGTCCCCAATTCTAGCTCTGCTCACGAGCTCAAGAACAACTCAATCCACAAAGGAAAGCAAGACTCAAATCCACAAGGAGAGTAAACAGTAAATCCACATAGGATAGTTCAACACAATCCACAAGGAGAGTAACATAAGATTCAGCTCAACCAGGTATACTTTTTTCAGATGACGTCAAAGACGATCACTGATCCGTCTAAGTCGTCGGACCCACGAAGGATCGATAGGTACTAACCCCCGCAGAAGACCCACACAGGATCGGGCTCACACAGAACCTGTAGGCAGTGGCTCACACAGAACCGGTAGTAAGGACCCATATAGGATCGGGCTCACACAGAACCTGTAGCACTGATCCACGTGGGATCGCTGAGTGCAGTAGTCGACGCAGTCCACTGAGGATCTCTGCACAGTCGTCGCCGCAGTCCACGAAGGATCTCTGCTCTGCCGTCGTCGCAGTCCACGGAGGATCTCTGCTCTGCCGTCGTCGCAGTCCACGGAGGATCTCTGCTCTGCCGTCGTCGCAGTCCACGGAGGATCTCTGCTCTGTCGTCGAAGTCACAGCCAGCGCTAGGGTTCCCGCACATAGCGAGCTCGTTTAGGAGGGTCCGCTCCACGAGCCGAGGGGCTGATACATCAACTGACACGTAGTCCGAAGTTGATGTATCCAAAAGTTCCGTATCGACAACAGGATCTCAACGCGACAGACGGCGCGTCAATCGGACGCCCGGTCTGAGAGTTATTGGCATTTTCGTCCCAGGGGCCCGGTTGGTTTTTAGGGCAAAACCAACCCGACCGTACTCCGCCTGTATCCGATCCTCGGACGGAGTATGCCAAAAGTTCCGTCTCACTTAGAGGAAACTACCACAGCTGACGGTACGTCGATCGGACGTCCGTAGCTCAAGTTATGAGCGTTTCCGCTCCGAGGGCCCGGTTGGTTTCGTGTACGAACCAACCCGGCCGAACCCAAAGTCTTCCGAAACCTTGAGTATAATATACCGAAACGACCGTCTCGATCCAAGGATCGCGTAGCCACTGACGGTTCGTCAATCGGAGGTCTCAGGCCCAAGATATGGGCGAAAGACCGAAGAGGGCCCGAAACGGGGGTTCTGGGCCCGGGGCGACCCGGCCCGACCCCCCCCCCCCCCCCCCCCGGGTCGGCCGAACCGGGTCGGCCCGAACCGGGTCGACGCGACCCGGCCCGACCCGGCCGGCTCGGCCTCGGCCGAGCGGCCGAGTGAGCCGCCGCGGGTCCAACCCGCGGCTTTGGAGAAACGCGGCCCGCGCGGGCCGCGTGCTGGGTGGCCGGACCGCGGACGCGGTCCGGCAGTTCACCGCCGCCACCTTCCGCGGGCCGCCGGAGTTGCTCCGGTGGCCCGTTTTGCCTCCCGTCTGCGCCATTGTTCCTCCCGGGACGCGTCCTTCACTGCGGAATCAACAAATGGCCCTTGCGTCGTGCTTTTGCCGTCGCCCGCCAAATCCGCACAAAAAGGAAGATCGGCGGAGGGTTGTCGGGTCTTGTTCGTTAGACCCGCACCCTCCGCGTTAGTCATAAACAACGGGAGAAACAAGAAACGACCAATCAACAATTTTAAATAAATTTAAAATTGTTCCGTGATCGGTTCCTTATTTTAAAAGAAATAAAATCACGGGAAAGGAAAATATTTCAAATCAACCCTTACCTTGTCGTCGTCGTCGGACGAGAGGTCGTCGCGGAATCGCTCGTCGCGGAAGAAGGAGATCGTCGCGTCGTCGCGGTATCCGGCGTCGCGTCGCCAATCTCCGGATCAAGATCAAACGGATTTAATTAATTTAAATCCGTTGATATCGAAATTTAAAAAAAGAGAATTTAAACGATCCGATTCTCACCTTAGTTGCCGAACGAGGATCGGCTGCGGAAGAAGAGGCGTCGCCGAAGAACGTCGCGGGTAAAGCTCGTCGACGTCGCAGATCTCGGTGTGCGTCGTCGAATTCCGGTCGCCGGCGTTCTTCGCGTTCTTCGCGTTCTTCGCGTTCTTCGCGTTCTTCGCGGGGAGATGAAGAACCAAAGATTCTCTCAAATCCTTTCAAAGGATTTTTAGGTTGGTCTTATTTTATAAACATGCCAACAAACGCAAAAGCGTAAGTAACGACCCATCAGTTCGTTGAATTAATTCAACGAGCGAAACAGCCCATTTAATTCACGAAAGAAACAGCCCATTTAATTCACGAAATAAACCGCCAAATTAAATGGTCTGTTAAGAATTAAAGAAAATGCGTCGGTTGACTTTTCAGTTACTTTGACGGGTTTTCGCGGGTGCGTTACTTAACGAAAGAAACGGCGGGGCTCGTGCGGGCCCCACCGCACAAATATCCTACCAAGGGGTAGGATATTTCTGGATAGCATCCTATCCAGTTCAACTCAGCTCAAGCCGCCTTTAAGTGACTTCAAGTGGCTTCCAAGCAGCTTAAGTGAAATAAAATAAAGTTGTCGCACAAACTTTATTTTATTTCTGACTTAAAGCCGCAAAATTTAAAAACCACGTCTGAGCAAACGCAACTCCGGAAGAGGCGTTTCTAAGCAAATACCGGCGCTGCGATTTCATCGGTGCCCTCAGAATTTGATTCCGGGCACCGGTTCAAAAGATAGAAAAACCCGCTCGTCCGTTCACTGAACGTACCCGAGCCAAACTTCGGAAATTGATTCCAGGCACACCGGGCCTCGGAATCAGGTGTCGTCTGAAGCTGCGCTCTTGTAAAATTCCAAAGAAAATTAAGAAGAAGAAAAATTTCCTTGAAATTTGCGGGTCTTTACAAACTCCATCTTTCATTTCTTGTCAAAACTATGAGATGGATAAGTAACACCAACTTCCATTTATACCTTGATTGCACAATGCACAATTTCTTCATAGCTACTGAAGTCTCTTATAGCTAATGCCCTTCGAAGACTTGGTTTTAAGCCACTGAAGAATCAATCAACTTTACTTTCAGGTTGGATGATAAAGCCAGATGCATACCTTGCAAGCCTTGTAAAATTCGCTTTGTATATACCAACAGATTCATCATCCTTTTTCTTTAGTTCAAGAAACTCCTTCTCTATCTTTGTTCGATGAATACGAGGGAAGTACTTATTGAAAAATAAGTTCTTGAACTCGTCCCATTCCTTGGACTCAATTTCATCTCTTGGCCTCGTATTATTGATAAGATTCCACCATTGATCAACATCACCTTCCAAACGATTCGATGCTAAGATGACTTTATCATGTTCAGAACATTGAAGAACTGAACATATATTTTCAGTAGTACTGATCCATTGTTTAGAAACAAGTGGATCAGAAGACCCACTGAAAGAAGGTGGACGTTGCCTCATGAAGGACTCAATAGAATATTGTTCCCTTCTCTGCTCATTTGGAAGTCCAGAATGATTCATATCTTGTGTGAGTATAGCAATAATATTTTACACTCCATCTCCCATAACATTTGTTTGTTCAGGAGGACAATCATTTCATTGTCCATTACATTGATCCACACGGTTCCTTCGGGTTCCAGCCATCATCTAAAACCCAAAAAGAATAGTGTGAGAGGAAAAAATCACACTAGGGAAAACAATATAATAAAGGGGGGAGTAACTTCATTATCTAACATCTTGGGTTACCGTAATTCTAGTAATATAACCTATACTTATACTTAACCTTAGGTACAGCCCTAGACATACCTTAGAAATATCTCTAGGGAACTCACTAAAGTTCTCGCATCCTAGTATCCAATGGTTGACTAAACCTTTCCTCTGATACCATCTGTAGAGACTCGATATCTTGACGTACATGTACATTACATTACTTTTGTGGAATACTTAGTACATAACAAAAACACACACAGACAAGGACTGTAATAGTTTAGTGTCTTTGGAAACTCAGAATATAATCTTCTAATCGTGGTGAAAGATCTTCAACATCTCCTATAAAGATCTTCCTTTTTTATACCTAAAACTTTTCTTTATATCCTGTGGAAAAGAAAACATAAAAGTGTGAGCTCAAATGCTCAGTAAGGGTAAAAAAATAAATATCAATCACATCATATACATAAGAACATAACTTTAGGAAATCTTAACCGACAAAAGAAATCATAATTTCATAACATGGGATAAATCATAACAGTGAAATATAATCCCAATAATCATAACATAAAACATGAAACTTTGTGTCATACACACATAATCATAGAGAATCATTTCTTATTAGTCAAGACACATTGCCAAGACTATCTTAGTGGACAAAGTCTATTTCTGAACCGAGTTCACTCCTCGTTTCAGTCCTGTTTCACTGAACCGGTTTAACCTACCGTTCCATCCATGTCTATCTCATGAGATATAAAATCTTTACCCAATGCATTGGAGGGAGATATAGGTCCCACCCATCTCATAATGATACCATTCTTATGTGTGCCACAAAATCATAAACCTTACATCATAGCATAACCAATGTAACAAAAATAGGAATCTTAAACAACATGACATCATTGAACAATTCATATAAGATAAAGGAATTCATAAAAATAATTCCATCACAACATAATAAAATCAATGTAATAATAGGGATAGAAACAGAACCCTATATGATCTTAGATGGAAAATAATTTTGATAAAACACTTGAACTCCAATATTGAGGAAAATATCCTTTCTACTTCAAAAACATTTTCCTTTCATAACATGTCATACAATTTTAAACTAAAATAAGTTGATTAAAAAGAATCATGAAAACATGTAAAGTATGCTTTTTGGAAATAATGTTTTAAAAATCCATTCATTCCTTATAAGTTAAAAAAACTTTCTTCTCATACTTTTGTCGGAAAAGTCAAAAAAGTACCTCATACGAAAAACGACAAAAGGTTCCTTTCATATCTTTTACTAAAAACCCACCGAAGGGTAAAATAGGATTTTATCAATTGTAGGTGGATGGAAATAATATTACATATTGAGGAAACATGGATTTGGATGATAAAATACACCCCAGTAAATACCAATGTATAAACAATCTCGGATAAAATGAGATTGTGATATTTTCCCTTACCGTAGGTCTGATTTGCTTCGTAAGTGTCTGAACCTCCTGTATAATGATTTAAATAATGTCATTGACTTATTCCAGAATCATACTCATTGTTATGATATCATATATGGTTCACTTATGATTTTATTTTACCCGTTCTTTTCTAAATTCCATGTTAAAGAGCGTTTCGGGTAAAATCGTTTCATTTGTCGTCCGTGTTTTGACTTGTAATTATTCATATGATTACATAGATCATGATTACTTAATTACAGAATATAAAACATGATTTATATATAATATATATTCAGAATATACATATATATAATAGATCAGTAAACGGAAAGAAATACACTATTCATGGAGATGGTAGGACGTACGTACGCATGAACACTGTTTTCGTTTCCTTATTGAGTTGAATGGAATTAAGAAGATGACATACATATATATACACATAAATCCAGTATCATTATTATGTCATATATTTCATGATTACTTATTATATATATTTTATAATCATTCATGAATGGTTAATGTTGAAAATGAATATCACCACGTCGTGGAGACGGTAGTCCGTACGTACGCACGAGCGATGATATCGTTCTCATGATCGTGAAATTGTATTGGAGTGTATGTATACTATTTCAGAATCAATATCACTTTACAATAATCATATATATTTATTATGTACACCATTATACCCATCCAAGTAAGGTGGTGGTGGAAAATAGATTACACCACGGCGTAGAGACGGTATTCCGTACGTACCCACGCGCGGTGATTTCGTTTTCCGTAGGATAGATAGATGGTGAAATAGGGTTGTTTCATACATATAATAACATATAAGTATATTATTTATACTGATGTTATTTCTTCATAATGAAACAACCTAAGAGGATGAAGTGGAAGAAGAAATAAAGTTGAAAGAATCGGTAACGGACATTACCTCTTCTTTGAAGCGCCTCTTTGAGATCTCCTTTTAGGGCACTAAAATTTGTCTTTGAGGAAGACCAGAACCTCTAGGATGTTGATAGGGAAGTGGATAAGAGAATTTTTCAGGGGTTGGCCGAGCTTGAAGGCTCAAAGTGGTGTGAGGAATAGAAGGAGTAGGTGCCCTTTTATAAGGGAGGATAGGGGCACCTTTAGAATAACTAAAAATATTATTTTATTATAAAGCCAAATTCGGTTTTGAATAGATCAAAATTGATTTATTTCGAAGATAAGGTGATTATGGGTCTAAATACTCTCATCCAATAGAATTTAGACAAATTTAGGTTCCTATTTTAACCTTATCATTTATATTTAACTTTAAGTTAGATAATTTTAATTTTACCGTGTCTTTTTGTGTTCTTACAATATAAGGTTAATAAACTTACTATAAGAAGCCAAACGAACCCCAAGTTGTTTATTATTAATATATATAACCTTATCTAAGTCATTTGGCCGAATTGTAGATTTTTAGGAATAAAATAACAATTAATAATATAATATTTGTTTTAAAAACTATTTTATGTCAATTTTGAAACTATTTAGTAATTCATTTTTTTGAAACTCATAACAGAATGATTAGTTCGAAAAAAGTTAATTAAATAAATAATAAAATGTCATATTAACGTATAAAATTAGCGGAATTCATAAAAAGTCTCAAATTACATTTATTTGCGTATTTATAACATCAATTATGTCAATATTTCATTAATAAGATAATTACTGCATCATCTTTTTGTCATAAATAAATTATATTATTTAATATCTAAAAACTAAAAATAAAATACCATTATGTAGGAAATATTTTCATCTTTCTAGTGAATATTTATAGTCGAACTTATCTTATATATAACCCTATATTAAAAATGATTTTTTATTAAACATTGATTTTAACTATTTTAACCCTTCTTTAAATAAATTAATAATAAATGTCCTAATCTAATCCAAGTGGGCCTAAATGGTCATATTTTTTTTCCAAAGATTGTTTTTGGTCGAATTATACTTATCCAATAGAATTAGGACAGGTTTTAGGGTAATAATAATGTCATTATTCCCTTAATTACACTATTTACTTTTAACCGTGTTAAATAAAAGTAAAAAGTTACTATTCACAAAAAATTATTTTCATCTCATTGAACCGCATTTTACTTACTAACATCAACCGTGTCTCTCGGATATTTGAGATTCCACCCACAGAAGCGGTAAAATTATGTTTTATGAAAAATTCAGTTTTTTTAACTACAACTTAGTGGTTTCACTATTCATCAAAAATTTAAAGTGTTCAGAAAAATACCAAAAATTAAGCCTAAGCTATATTTGATATTATGAACTCAAAAATTATGTCTATTTTACCAAATTCAAAACATATCCGTTTCATTAGTTAATTTAAAAATTAATTCCCGTCATCCAAACAAATAGCGTGTTCTTAAGAGATAATAATTATCAAAAGATTGACATTTGTTTTTGTCTGGTTTAAATGTGAAATTACATCCAATGACCAACATTGTATTAAATTGTAAAAATATATTCTAAATATACTTTAAAACCACTCAAATTAATAATTTATCACTATTAATTATTTCGATTGAAAAAGTTGTTTTTAATTAAAATTTAGTAATTTTCACTATTCATCAAAATATGAAAGTTATCCGAAAATTACTAAAATTTCACCCTAAGCTAATTTTGATATAAAGAATCCAAAAATGAAGTCCATTTTGAAAAATAAAATTTACAAAATTTCAAAAAGTTGTTTTTACTATTTATAACGGCTAGTTTTAATAATATTTTAATAGAATATTGTTGTTTAGTGAAACTCGTTATTGCGTACTACACACGCTATCGAGGAAGGTCATGATTGCGTGTAATACAAGGAAAGTCAAAGATGCGTGTTGTGCAAGCTCCTTTTGGTGTAGAGTACAACACAAGAAATTAATGAAATTAAAAAGAATAATTTTCATAAAATCTTGGGGTGTTACATTCTACGCCCCTTATAATGAATTTCACCCTCGAAATTCATCGGGGTTATAAATGGTTTACCACTCGAAAGTTTCTTTTATAGAAACCCACATCGTAAAAAGGAATACCAAAAGAAATCTTTAAAAAAAAGTATGAAACGTAACAGTTTCCCAAATAAACTAATCACTGGGTTTCCACATAGGTGAAAATATGGATATGGAAGAGAAACCTAACCATCATGTTCTGATGGAGAGTGGTAGAGAACATGCCTATGGAAAAGCCAGCAATCACAAAGCCATAAATTTGTGACGATCTAAGGTACCATCTGATTCATCATATATAAGAGCACTAGGACAACATTTTTGGTTTTCAAGATCATTTCCCCTAAATTTGATGAAATTGGAATTAGAAGAAATACTTTTGAGATTTTGGTGTCGTCTCACAGTTAGTCATTATTTGGACAATTTCCACTTCATCTCTTAAAGAAATGAAGTTGAATTTTTCATTCGTGAAGTGTTAGCAGATCATATGATAGAATGAGTGGTCATTCCATCTGTCTCAAACAAAAGGTTCGAAAAGTTATCAAAAAATATGTAAGTCCATCTATAGTGAGATTAATCATATATGGTTCCTAAAATAGACTTATACTTCTTATATTATACTACATAATATAATAAAACTAGTTTCTACTAAACATGGACTTCCTGTAGGCCAGTGGTAGGTGATAAAGGCTAGTCGCACTTCGGTTATGGGTTCGATTCCCACAGCCTTGTCTGACGGGATGGGTTGTCGCCCGTCCTGCAGGTTTTCCTTTTTGTAAAACAATATTACTCTAACATCCCATCAATAATATCGAAAAATACTAACTTATTTCCAACATAATCCATTCCAATCATTAGGCTTATCTAAAATACTTCGGTCCAAGCTCATAGTATAAAGAAATTGATTACTTGAAATGTCACATAACAATCACGTGAATGCCATAATTTATCCCCATATATCATAAGATATATCTTGTTGGTCAAATTACAAACATGTGAATACCTTAATCATGTATTCTCTTGAAGAATGAATACCCAATGAACCTAAGTGAAAACATGAATTCAGTTAAAAGTTAACACTTTCCACAAACCAAAATCCTCAAAATTCTTTATAATCAAACCATGATATCACTTAGTCCTTATATCAATCATGAGCTCATGAATACAATCAAACATATCATTATCTTATTATCCCTTCATTATGCGCATATCATCTGCTTACCAAAAACATCTCAATCACTTTCCATGGTTATCGGTACCATAAAATTATTTAAAACCACAATAGACCAATACATAAATATTCCAATATTCCACGATACTATATACAACATTATTTTTGGAATCCCATTACATAAATACTTAATCATTCCACCACATTGTTGTCATATTCAACATTCCCAATAGTGATCACATGTGACTTCCCTTTGTCCTTTTCCTTAAGTGGTTGCTAATGTCGATCATCACTAACCCTTGGATTAGGGCATTTATTATCATAATGCCCCATTTCCTTGCACTAGAAGCATTGAAGTGTTGGTGGTGCGTTCTCTGCAGTATTTTCTTTATCCACATCATTAGAAAACCTTTTTCAATTACTTCAACACTCAGCTGCTCGATGACCTTCTTTTCCACACTAAAAACATTTTCTAGTCCCTTTAAGACAATCTCCACCATTCTTCTTTCCACACTTTGAGCATAAGGAAACATTCATCTTCTTTTCACCGTTATTATTAGATTTCTCCTTGAACTCCATCTTTCGTTTCTTGTCAAAACTATGAGATGGATAAGTAACACCAACTTCCATTTCTACCTTGATAGCACAACACACGATTTCTTCATAGCTACTGAAGTCTTTTATAGCTAATTCCATTCGAAGACTTGTTTTTAAGCCAATGAAGAATCAATCAACTTTACTTTCAGGTTGGGTGATAAAGCCAGATGCATACCTTGCAAGCCTTGTAAAATTCGCTTCGTATATACCAACAGATTCATCATCCTTTTGCTTTAGTTCAAAAAACTCCTTCTCCAACTTTTTTCGAAGAATACGAGGGAAGTACTTATTGAAAAATAAGTTCTTGAACTCGTCCAATTCCATGGACTCAATTTCATCTCTTGGCCTCGTATTATTGATAAAATTCCACCATTGATCAGCATCACCTTCCAAACGATACACTACTAAAATGACTTTATCATGTTCAGAACACTAAAGAACTGAAAATATCCTCTCAGTAGTACTGATCCATTGTTCAGCAACAAGTGGATCAGAAGACCCACTGAAAGAAGGTTGACGTTGACTCATGAAGGACTCAATAGATTATTGATCCCTTCTCTGCTCATTTGGAAGTACAGAATTATTCATATATTTTGTAAGTATAGCAATAAGATTTTGCACTCCATCTCCCATAACATTTGTTTTTTCATGAGGAAAATCATTTCATTGTCCATTACATTGATCAACACGGTTCCTCCGGGTTCTAGCCATCGTCTAAAACCCAAAAATAATAGTGTGAGAGGAAAAAATCACGCTAGGGAAATAAATGTAATAAAGGGGGAGTAATTTCAATATCTAACATCTTGGGTTACCGTAATTCTAGTACAATAACGTATACTTATACTTAACCTTAGGGAAATCCCTAGACATACCTTAGAAATATCTCGAGGGATCTCACTAAAGTTCTCGCATCCTAGTTTCCAAATGTTGACTAAACCTTTCCTCTGATACCAACTGTAGAGACCCGATATCTTGACGTACATTGAAATTACATTACTTTTGCGGAATACTTAGTACAAAACAAAAACACACACACATAAGGATCGTAATAGTTTAGTGTCTTTGGAAACTCGGAATATAATCTTCTAATTGTGGTGAAAGATATTCAACATCTCCCATAAAGATCTTCCTTTTTTTATACCTAAAACCTTTCTTTATATCCTGGGGAAAAGAAAACATAAAAGGGTGAGCTCAAATGATCAGTAAGGATAATCAAAAGAAATATCAATCACATCATATACATAAGAACATAACTTTTGGAAATCTTAACCTGCAAAAGAAATCATAATTTCATAACATGGGATAATTCATTATAGTGAAATGTAATCTCAATAATCATAACTTAAAACATGAAACTTTGTGGCATACACACATAATCATAGAGAATAATTTCTTATTAGTAAATACTCATTTCCAAGACTATCTTAGTGGACAATGTCCATTTCTGAACCGAGTTCACTCCTCGTTTCAGTCCTATTTCACTAAACCAGTTTAATCTGCCATTCTAGCCAAGTCTATCTCATGAGATATAAAATCTTTACCCAATGCATTGGAAGGAGATATAGGTCCCACCCATATCATAATGATACCATTCTTATGTGTGCCACAAAATCATAAACCATACATCATAGCATAACCCATGTAATAAAAATAGGAATCTTAAACAACATGACATCATAAAACAATTCATATAAGATAAATGAATTCATAAAAATAATTCCATCACAACATAATAAAATCAATTTAATAATAGGGATAGAAACAGAACCCTATATTATCTTAGATGGAAAATAATTTTGATAAAACACTTGAACTCCATTCTTGAGGAAAATATCCTTTCTACATCACAATCCTTTTCCTTTCATAACATGTAATACAATTTTAAACTAAAATAAGTTGATTAAAAATAAACTTGAAAACTTGTAATGTATGCTTTTTGGAAATAATTTTTTAAAAATCCATTCATTCCTTATAAGTTAAAAAAACATTATTCTCGTACTTTTGTCAGAAAAGTCAAAAAAGTACCTCGTACGAAAAACGAAAAAATATTCCTTTCATATCATTTACTAAAAACTCACCGAAGGGTAAAATAGAATTTATACAATTGTAGGTGGATGTAAATAATATTACATACTGATGAAAAATGTATGTGGATTATAAAATAAACCCCAGTAAATACCAAAGTATAAACAATCTCGGATAAAATGAGATTGTGATATTTTCCCTTACCTTAGGTCCGATTTTCTTCGTAAGTGTCTGAACCTCCTGTATAATGATTTAAATAATGTCATTGAATTATTCCAGAATCATAATCATTGTTATGATATCATATATGGTTCACTTATGACTTTATTTTACCCATTCTTTTCTAAATTCCATGTTAAAGAGCGTTTTGGGTAAAATCGTTTCATTTGTCATCCGTGTTTTGACTTGTAATAATTCATATGATTACATAGATCATGATTACTTAATTAAAGAATATAAAACATGATTTATATATAATATATATTCAGAATATACATATATATAATAGATCGGTAAATGGAAAGAAATACACCGTTCATGGAGACAGTAGGCCGTACGTACGCATTAACGCTGTTTTCGTTTCCTTATTGAGTTAAATGGAATTAAGTAGATGAAATACATATATATACACATAAATACAGTATCATTATTATGTCATATATTTCATTATTACTTATTATATATATTTTATAATCATTCATGAATGGTTAACGTGGAGAATGAATCTCATCATGTCATGGAGACGGTAGTCCGTACGTACCCACGAGCGACGATATCGTTCTCATGATCATGGAATTGTATTGGAGTATATGTATACTATTTCAGAATCAATATCACATTATAATAATCATATATAGTTATTATTTACACCATTATACCCATCCATGTAAGGTGGTGGTGGAAAATAGATTACACCACGACATGGAGACGGTATTTCGTACGTATGCACGCGCGATTATTTCGTTTTCCGTAGGATGGATAGATAATGAAATAGGGTTGTTTCATAATTATAATAACATATCAGTATATTAGTGATACTGATGTTATTTCTTCATAATTAAACAACCTAAGAGGAAAATGTGGAAGAAGAAATAAAGTTGAAAGAATCGGTAACGGACATTACCTCTTCTTTGAAGCGCCTCTTTGAGATCTCCTTTTAGGGAACTAAAATTTTTCTCTGAGGAAGAACAGAACCTCTAGGATGGTGATAGTGAAGTGGAGAAGAGAATTTGGTAGAGGTTGGTTGAGATTGAAGTCTCAATGTGGTGTGAGGAAGAGAGGGAGGAGGTGCCCTTTTATAAGGGAGGAGAGGGGAACCATTGGAATAACTAAAAATATTATTTTATTATAAAGTCAAATTCAGTTTTAAATAGCTCCAAATTAATTTATTTCGAAGCTAAGGTGGTTATGGGTCGAAATGCGCTCAATAAATAGAATTTAGACAAGTTTAGGTTCCTATTTTAACCTTATCATTTATATTTACCTTTATGTATGATAATTTTACTTTTACCGTGTCTTTTTGTGTTCTTACACTATAAGGTTAATAAACATTCTATAAGAAGCCAAACAAACCCCAACTTGTTTATTATTAATATATATATCCTTATATAAGTCATTTGGACGAACCTTAGATTTTTAGGAATAAAATAACAATTAATAATATAATATTTGTTTTAAAAACTATTTTATGTCAATTTTGACAGTATTTAGTAATTGATTTTTGTATAACTCATAACAGAATGATTAGTTCGAAAAACGATTATTTAATCAATAATAACATGTCATATTAACCTATAAAATTAGATTAATTTATAAAAAATTTCAAATTACATTTATTTGGGTATTTATAACATCAATTATGTCAATATTTCATTAATAAGATAATTATTGTATCATCATTATGTCATAAATAAATTAAATTATTTAATGTCTAAAAATTACAAATAAAATACCATTATGTAGTAAATATTTTTATCTTTATAATGAATATTTATAGTCGAATTTATCTTATGTATAACCCTATATTAAAAATGATTTTCTTATTAAACTCTGATTTTAACTATTTTAACCTTTCTTTAAATAAATTAATAATAAATGTCCTAATCTAATCCATGTGGGTATAAATGGTCATATTTTATTCCTAAGGTTGTTTTTGGTCGAATTACACTTATCCAATAGAATTAGGACATGTGTTAGTGTAATAATAATATAATTTTTACCCTTAGTTACCCTATTTACTTTTAACCGTGGTAAATAAAAGTAAAAAGTTACTATTCACCAAAAATTATTTCCATCTCATTGAACCACATTTTACTTACTGACATCAACCGTGTCTCTAATATATTTGAGATTCCACTCACAGAAGCGGTAAAATTATGTTTTATGAAAAATGCAGTTTTTTAACTACCACTTAGTGGTTTCACTATTCATCAAAAATTGAATGTTATCAGAAAAATACAAAAAATTAGGCCTAAGCTATATTTTATATTATGAACTCAAAAATTATGTCTATTTTACCAAAATCAAAACATATCAGTTGCATTAATTAATTTAAAATTAATTCCCGTCATCAAAACAAATAGCGTGTTCTTAAGAGATAATAACTTTCAAAAGATTGACACTTCTTTACATCTGGTTTAAATGTGAAATTACATCCAATGACCAAAATTGTATTAAAATGTAAAAATATATTCTAAATATACTTTAAAATCACTCAAATTAATAATTTATCACTATTAATTATTTCGATTTAAAAAGATGTTTTTAATTAAAATTTTGTAATTTTCACTATTCATCAAAATATGAAAGTTATCCGAAAATTACCAAAATTTCACCCTAAGCTAATTTCGATATTCCGAATCCAAAAATGAAGTCAATTTTGAAAAATAAAATTTACAAAATTTCCAAAAGTGGTTAGTACTATTCATAATGGCTAGTTTTAATAATATTTTAATAGCATATTGTTGTTTAGTGAAACTCGTTATTGCGTACTACACGCGCTATCGAGGAAGGTCATGATTGCGTGTAATACAAGGAAAGTCAAAGATGTGTCTTGTTCATGCTCCTTTTGGTGTAGCGTACAAAACAAGACATTAATTAAATTAAAAAGAATAATTTTCATAAAATCTTGGGGTGTTACAAAACTCATCCCTCAGGTTAATGAATAGTTCATACGAGAGAGAAACCACGTCTCACCTAATGAATGGTGAAAACAAAAAATAGTGATAAGACCGTATAGTTCCATCCTTGTATCTTCAACCCATCAGTAAATTCAATCATATCTCATCAATATTGACATAATAGAACATATATTTATTTGTAAAAATAGTGTATCAATCATTCCAGGAATGATGGGTTGAGTATATTTAAGAAGAATGCAGAAAAATGATTATATACCAATGATTCTGGATCTCCAAAATGACTTTTTTCAATGAAATGTTTCTCCCATATTGAAGAGAACAATCAATCGAGCCTAGAGACAGAGATATGTTTGAGTCCCTAGAGTATTATGAGACTAAAGAGGCTTATGGGCATTAATCAGCATAGATACATGATTCTAGTGATTTTAATAACATGATTTAGGTTAAGGATATTTTTTTTCAAACCATTCACCAACATTTCATGGGAAAATAGAAAATCGAAATAAGGACATATGGTTTGGCCCCGTGGTTTCTCATACCAGACATAAAAGTAGTACTATTGTCTAAAATGGTTTTATAGTGTATATTGAACATACTAAAACCCGGAACCTCCAAAATATCCTCCAAAAATTCCAAAACCACTCTAAAACACTCAAAACATAATCCAATATTTATATAAGACTACATTTAAAAAAATGTTCATTTACCGGGAACAAGGGGTGATAAATCCTCCCCACCATTGCTGTTTCGATCCATATAATGTAGAAAACTATAGGACTAATAGATGTACTTGATTCTCATCTCTATCATTCATTCTAATGTTCTCATGAATCTTCCTGAATCAGAATATGATGTCATAAAACCCATAATAAACCGATGATTTTTTCATGAAATAGATTATATTGCTTATAAAAAATATATGCGGGTGCTTGATTCAATACATAATGTGTTTTAATATCAACATGGTCCCCCTTAATCATATAGTCAGGATCAGGCTGGTAATTTTTTAATTGAGATGCCTGAATAAAATTATGCACTGAACTAACAGTTGTATTAAAATTCGACCAGTAAGAAACATTACCTAAATGTCTTCATTTCTCAACATCACCAATATACCATGGACACAACATGACCTATTTATCAAATTGACAATTCACTAACCTCTGAGTGAATCACAATAACACATTCATTCCCATATCAAGTGACAGTGGTCGACAATGATGATATGCATTCAATTTCTATTTACTCTGATCCATCTCCAATCTCATCCTAATCACCTAAATTTATCTATTTTTTCCCTATACAAGAATTGTCCCAATAAGTGAAGTATCACCCATTTCCTCAAAAAAAAGAATAATTACAATTATAACCACACAATTATTCAGAATTTTTCACACTTATCGATCCCTAAAAACTATTATATTATGATAACTCCACTAATGGTATGTTCCCTTCACATGATACAAAAAAAATCCATAACAAAAAACCTAATCTTATCTTGCATTATTTTTATCTTCTTATTAGTCTAACCATATATTTTAAGAAGATCTGAAATACCCAAGGATTACTAGTTTCCATGTGATTATTCTATGAAACTCCAAAAACAAGATTCAACCTTGGGGTCTATGTCAGAGACAATTGAAATAGAAATCTCATCCATCTTCAACACTTCACAAATGTAGTGCATGGAATAATCTTACATCATATGGGATTCATGAATAATAATGACGTGGTTGGAAATTTTGGTCTACTTCCTAATATACCATATATTTTCATGTTTCTTCATCATACCATGTATACCTAACACAAAAAAACATTGTTATTTTTTTCATTTCAATACAGTTATATGTAAACATTGCTATATAACAACTCGTAATTGATTCTTTGATTTAACTTGCTATTACGTGAGGCATTTCAATGGATACTCTTCTACATTTCTCTTCATACCATCCCATTGATACGATTCACTCATTTGTTTATAAATATAATATATTCCAATAGGAATATCACATTTAAAAGGGCGTTAGACATTAAGAATATATTCCTTATATTTTAGAGGAACCAATAACCGAGCTCTAAATTAGAGACTAGTTCTCTAGTCTAGCTTCCATCTCTCACTGGTCTTCCCATTATAGAGTTTTTTACTAGATAATAACTCATTCAGTATTTTATATATGAACCCCTTTTAAATGATTCACCAAATCACAATAAAATGAAATTGGATAGAAAGATACAATGTTAACTCACTCCACACACTCTAAATGCATATCTGTTATAATAGTATTTGGATTCCATGTATCCAATGAATATATATGTATTTTATTATATGAATTATGAAATAATGAAACTACCACTGAATTATCATTACATGATGTATACGTCATGTCTATATAAAGAATATTTAGATATTTTATCAATCATCATTTTCATATATCCATATCCCATTGTGAGAAAATGTTTTTCGAAAACATGTAATCTCTAAAAATATTAAATTTCACGGTAAAAATGTTCCCAAATCCATTTTTTCCAAGAATGTACTATAGTAGATGATTTATAGTCCTGTATTTGGTAGTTTTCTCATGCACCCACAACTGTTATGGTCTATAAGTAGCCAAATGATCTATTTTCAAGAAAAAACAACACAAACTAGATATTGATGTATCAAATAATTGCACAAATATATTTCATGATAATGTTATTATCAGGATAGGTTATAATTTAATTCAAGATTTATATTCTTAGAAATAATTCTAACACCCACTGTTTTATTGTATAGAAACAGACATCGTTTTCAAGGAAATCATTGGTGAGGATTGACATTAAAAATCCTGAATGAAGCACCAACAAAATATCTCACTATGCCGGAGAAACATTGTATGTCAAAAATATTCTTCCGTTGTTGTGAAGAGATAACAACTAATATATTTGTCTAATCTAATTAAACTCATCCTTCGTAGTTGATAAGTCCAATGAAACATACCTCATATTACCATAAATTACACTCATAGATATTTATATAATGTTTATGTTTCCAAAATATACACAAATTTATCAACATGTTTTCCTCATAATACACATTAGTTCTATAATAAATTAAGATATAATCATCAACATTCAATATAAAGAATTCTAGAAACCTTTAAATGGTATAATTCATTAATTTCATGAACACCACTAGTGCATTCCTAAGGAAAATGGGAATAGCCATATACTAAAACTAGACATAGAATCTCTGAAAATAAGATTTTAAAATGTCCTCTTTCATAAATCACAGATGGTGATAGCCCAAACACATATTAATTTTAAAAAAACCTTGGGATCCTATTAAATTATCAATCTAGTCATCAACTCTGGGAAGAGGATACAAATAATTTATTTTAATTGGTTAATCTTACAAAAAATCCACACAAATACTAAGTGTTCCATATGCCTTCTCAATAAAAGAACAGGTGCACCCCAAAGGGATTTTTTTGGTAAAAGGAACCCATTTCATTCAATCTCTTCCAATTGGGTTTTCATTTCCCTATATTCTATTGGTGTAATCATATAATATAAAATTTAAATAGTATTGGACCCCATATGAGATTTGAAATACTCTCCACTTCACTTTTGGGTTTCAACCATCAAAAATTATTCGGAAACACATCACTAAAATTTTAAACAATGGCTAGAAAATAAATATTTCAAATATCATACACTTATTCAATATAATAGCTTCCAATGGAATATATATAGTCTCATCCATTGGAATATAAGGAATTTTCAGTTTTCATCCATTTCATCGTTTCCTTTGAAGAGATGTTAAACACCATCCCATGATGTGAAACTAACTTGTTGAGAATAATAGTCTATATGGGCACTAAATGTCATCACCCATTCCTTTCCCAAGAGAAATTCATTGATTTTTATATCAAGTATAGTGAATTCTTTTACTAATTATTCACATCCAAATTTCCATGCACACATTTATAGTTAAAATCAAGATATTATCATTAGATGATAGGTGTTTAGTGTTTTCAACCAAAATTCATCAAATCAACATGGAAACCCATAAATTCAACAATATGAGTGTAAATAAAACAGTGAGATGCACCCATATCAAATTGATATTTCGTAATTATATAATTTATAAAATCTGTAACTCACACTATCAAAAGTCCAAATTGATATTCGATAATCACATACTCTACAAAAAAATCATAGTTATTTTTCCTTAATATTTTTTCCCTAATATTATTTCATTTTTTATTAGTCTTTGTGTTCCTAGAATCATCGTGACTCACCTGGATTTGAGGATAAGGGTTATAATTAAAATATCCCCTTGTCAAGGCATATGATGGTAGGGAGACATATGATGTATTTCCAATAAAATATTTGTTGAGTATCAAAATAGAAATAAACATTTATAATCTTTTTATAGTTGTGACATGTTCTTGGTTGTGACTTGATATCTAAATTGATATGAACAAATTAGACATATTACAAACAACCATACATACATTGGGTTCATGTAGGGTTGTCAAATGGTCCATTTTATGATTCTAATATATAAGAACACTTTTAAATTGGGTTTGTTTCTACCTATTATTCCCAAAATTGGAGATCTCAAACATACCCAGGGGAATAAAAATGCTACTATCCACAACATTTCTTGATAGATGCTTAAATCCAACACTATCATTATTTAACATAACTATTTAGTCCACAATAAAATGTTTGAATGTGTTTGATAAAATTTATATTCAAAAACTAGACTCAAAATTGTGTGACTGAAATGACGCACAAACAACATCATCCATGGTAATTTAGATGAAATTCGTAAGTTAAGGTAAATACATAGTTTTCAGGGGAGTATCCTTCTTTAGGATACTGAAATACTGTTTAATATTAATATAAAAGGTGTTACGATAGAATTTTTTTGAATAATTATTTAATATCCTCTCAAAAATTTCATGG
Source organism: Viscum album (assembly GCA_963277665.1). NCBI lineage: Eukaryota > Viridiplantae > Streptophyta > Magnoliopsida > Santalales > Viscaceae > Viscum > Viscum album. The sequence goes on from OY728126.1 coordinate 1,574,245,289, forward strand.
TCAAACCAGCCTAAATCGTTAAATCCCACCATTGGTGTTCCAAATACATGAGAAAATAAAATTCCATCTTAACTTTTAACACATGTGTTGTTCCAATGAATTCAAAAATTCTATTCATCTGTTTTAACCATTACATTAATTTAGTAGGTTCTGAATCCCCCTTTATGATGTGTGGTTTTTTCTTTTTCAACTAAATCAAATGGCCCACCTATCGAGGCTCATTATTCAAGTTCCCACTATTTAAAGCTTGTAAATCGTGGATGATATTCTTAAGAAACCTTTGATTCACCTATAGATCAGGTGAAACCATAATCCTTATAGCCTCTTCTGATTGATTTTTAAAAAATCTACAAAGTTCTATTTTCTATAAAATGAATAAAATTCCATTTTTCAGCAAAACATAAATTGATGGTTAAATATTTCTAAATTTTGATGACAATAGATTGTACCACCAATTTTCATCTAAACACATCCATTATATCCATATATAAAAATATACATAAATAAAAAAAATTAGATGTTTTTATAAATAATTAAACATATAAAGGACAATGAATTAGCTGTTGGATGCCTCTCTAATAATGCATGATATGAAACCCTCCTGGGATAATCTCACAATAATTAGTTTAATGAACATGTATAAGTTATTCAAAATACATTTTTAACCAAAATCCCTAGTGACATGAAGTTAATTATAAAATGATTACCTAATGTTTTTTAAGCTATATATTTCACATTCTAACAATTTTATCTCCTTACTGCCATACCAACACAATAGATAGATCATCCAAGGCCAGTATCATTTCAAATACAAGGTTCGAACAAAACTAATTTTATTTTTAAATAAATGACAAAACAGAAATGATTCTATTGGTATCATCCCACCACACTCCCATTTTCTTGGGAAGAGAATATGGTGTCACTCTCTTTAGGATATATCATTAGGATGCCAATAATTTATTATAAAATCCAATTTCTTAGAATAAATTGGTTGGAAAATTTTCCCTTTAATATAAAATAACATAATATCACTAAATCATAACATCTTATACACATTATATGATTCATGAAAAAAACAATTTCATATGAAAGAAACAACAAACAAATGACCATGTAAAATTGAAAATATAAATAAAATACATCTACTATAAAATAAAAATATAAAACTAGACCCATAAACACAAAACTTGAATCAAAACAATCTACTCCCAAACAGATCCAATATATGATTCCACATTCATCCCCATGAAAAAATAAGAATAACTAAATATATGGGATACCTTTATTTTACATATGTAGTAATACACGATATCTGTAAATTCCCCAATGTTCCCAATAAATGGGAGAGTATAAACACATTAGTATTTCCCTAAAGACATCCCCACACACAAGACAAGGACAAGAACTAGTTAGAATATTTTTAAATAATATTTTAATGGAAAAGATTAATAATTTTTTTAAATCCAAAATTGTTTATAATCAAAAAAATAAAGACCCCATTAAATAATTTTTAATGTCTTCTCACACCCAATTCTGGTGTTATTTGTCCCCCCCCCCCACACTTTCTTGTGAAGTGATCGTTGCAATCTAATGAGGAGTGTTGTGATCATCTACCATGTTTTCACAATGTGGCCACAATCCATGATCCCCAATTTAACATGCCCCATATTTCGGGTGATAACTTGGTACTCAAATGGTATATTAACCTTCTATAGGGTCATGTTGATTGAAATGAACTAATTTCAACTATTTTTACCAAATTACATTCCAATTAATTCTATATAAATAATAATATTTCTAGAAAAGATTGTATCAAAGACATTGTGTTCCAAAAAAACATTCCATGATTTTTAAACAATAATTTTAGAATTATAAATAAAGGTGTTTTCCAAAAGTAATCCAATTTTTAAAAAAATAAACAACAACCAAGTGGGATTTTTATAAAGAATCAAACAATAATTTCATGAAAATAATTTAATCGAAACTATTCCTTCAATATCTAAAACTATTGTGATGAGATAGAACCCACCTAGCTCTCCCCCAAAAGTGAAAATTAATACGGTTTTAGGATGATCTAGATTTGACATGGGATCTTATTTCCATCAATATATTCAATCATATGATTTCATGATTCCTAGAATAAAACATATATAATTATATAATAGAGTGGATCTATTGTTCCATGTTAGAGGAGAATAGTACATATATGAATAATATTGATGAACAAATACTTATAGATGATTCTATATTTCCAAGGTGCATTGATTTTCTTAAAACATCCTCCTAGGTTGAAGTGAATAATCTCTCAAGACATAGATTGAAGTGGATTTTGAGACCCAAGTGTACTATGTGAATAAAAAAATACACAAGCCTAAATTTAGATTAGACATAGTATTTTTGAGTAATTAGATACATGTTTCATAGAAAAGACACCTGGTTTGTCAAATTATTTTCCAACCGTTCTCTAGAAACATGAAAAACTCAATAAATTAGTACAGTTTGGATAAACTATGTTCCAACCATCCGTAGATACTATCTCAAGACAAGCGGCTCACATGCTTTCAATAAGGAATCAACATTGTTTTTTCACACCAAACACCAATTGTGCACTGATACTATCCCGCTACCAAAATTTTTTATTGTCTTTTGAAGGGGGGTTATCATTTTTTTACTAACTATTCTCAAACCATGAAACTTTAGAAACAACTCCAATAAATGCCAAAAGCACTCTGAACCTTTTGAAACATATCTCCATCATAATATAATCATAAATTTCAGATAAAAAGTTTAATTACATAAAACTAGTGGTACTATACAATATCATCTATTGGTTTATGAAACCATATAGATTTTATTGGTTTTTAATCATTTTATCCCATCCACATCCTTTCCACTATAGTTTTGGTGTGTTTCATTCATGATTCAATCAATATTCATTACCTAAATATTTTAGTTAGAAATGATTAGTATAGAAAGTACTATATATTTTATTTGATTATTTTATTTAAAAATATATTTTTATTCATCAAAAAAATATATGATTTTTTATTCAATTAATTATCCTATAAATTTTTATTTATTAGTTAAGATAAATATATGATTCATTTATGTATGAAAATGTGGGACATGTAACATTATGTTTCAAAAATAGGATTTTTATTATATAGAATAATAATTAAATGGGATATTATTATATTGTGTGATATAATTTATATTGTGAATATGTAGTTAGAATAGTATATTATTTTTTGTCATCTTATTCATAATCTACCACTCCTATTTGTGATTATGTGTTTTATTATTACACCCCATTATTAAGTTGTAATGGAAAACACATACGTTTTATTTCATTACTCAATAGTGCATGTGTCTATATGATTATCTATAACCCTCAACCTTTAAAAATCATTATTATTCCCATTTTGACAAATGATACATATTATCATTATAATAATTATGATTTTACAAACTATAATTTTTAGATCACATTTTCATTTATGAATGACCCAAACATATCCAATATAGTGATATGAGACTAAGAATAATAATGAGTGAATAAAAAGGATATGAATAATCGTTATATTAATTTATTTTATAATTCTCAATTATATAACTAACCATCAAATAATGTTTGAAAAACATATTGTATATTTTTTTCTTGTATGGTTTTTATGTTAAATATCATTTGATAATATGTTAAATTAATGCGGTTCATTGCATTTAGTTTCATCAAAAAGTATATTTTTTTTATTGGGATTATATAATTGTACATTATAGATAACAAATCATAACTAACCATTTCTAAAGCAGATAATATCTTATGTTAGCATACATTAGTGATTAATGAGTTATTACATCTATCTTCATAATTATCATTTTTATGACGATAAATTATTATATTATCTTCACTAACTTTAAATTGTTTTAGTAAATGGATAGAATGTGTATGAATTGTTTTTTCCACTAATTACATATTAAATGTAATGATTTTAAGAATGAGATATTGAATATATTGTGATTTGAATTCATTAACATCATAGAAGTAATCTTTCAATTTACTTATTTTTTCATAATGTGATCCATGTTTTGTATTATTCTTTTACTTATATAGAACATGTCATGGATGTATATTTTTTATTAAAATGAATACAGTATATTGGTGGATCTATATATCCATTAATTTAATATATATTCATATAATCTATTCGCCAAATTAATTTCTTTGATTCAGTATTCAATGAATGATAATTCCATCCTGAAATTATATTTCTATTAGGTGGTAATGGATCGATTGTGGAATCATACATTAACCATAATACAAAATGGTTTATTTTATTTTCTAATCTCATATTGATGAATTTATTTCATTCCATGTATATAAAACACCCTTAGTTCACATTTGTTGTATGACCCTTCAAGAAAATGTATTTTTCATCCCTTGATTATATTTTTCTACTATATCTAGAATGGATTGGTTATTGTTATATAAATATATAATTGTTCATTAATAGGAACAATTTTCATTTCATATTATGATCTCTACACTAGGTTAATAAATATTCATGATGAATAATGAAGGAAATTTGGGTACTCCATCATATATATTAGAGCCATTGCCATTTAATAATGAATAGAGGGCTCAAAATACTATGAAAATGTAAAAAAATGTCCTTAAAAAATAAAATTATTGTGTAATATTTTAATTTACTCTTATAAAAATTTTAAATTCATCCTCTTCATAAATAAGTTGATTTATGTATTCAATTTTATCAACCATGACATGTTCCACCATAATGGTAACTAAATATCATGTGCACCATAACATAATGCACACAACCCTATACTATGGAGGATATTGACTAGTGATGGGGGTTTCATAAAACCATAATAGAATAAAATAACATTAATAGAATCATAATTAATAAACATATATAACATAAATATCCATAACAAGATAAACATAAGGGAAAACCAATTAGATTCACAGTGGATAGATAACTAGAAAAACATCATTGTAATAATAAATGGTATTCCTGTATTAATATAGTCATAAATTTTATCGGTATCACCTAATGAAATTATCATATATTGTAATAAAATATAAGATATGAAATAGGAACATAACTCAACAATAATACTTCAAATTATTATGAAACAAAAAACACATCCCAATCCCGATCCTATAGATCAAACAGTTATACTAGCTCCATTGCCTAGACATGCACTGAAACCCTCATATCAACATATATAGAAAGTTTTTTATATATAAAAAAAAACATAGATTGGGTCCGAAAAAGATCTCTAATAATGACTATAGGATATGGGAAATCATGATAAAAACAAGTTACTTTCATAAAAATCAATGCTTTAAAATACATCAAACCATCAGGTCATAAAGTTTCCACTCCATTAGTTAACTACTACCTTCTTAGTACCATAATAGGTTTCAATATGTCTATAATTGTATCATTACATATCTGGTATTTTAATATATAATCAATGGTCCACGGGAGTAGTGTGTATCACTTAAAATACACATCCAATTTTAGTGGTAGATCATCAACCTAGATAAAACCATTAATATAATAGGGCAGCACCTCCTACTCGGTTTATGTAGTCAAAATCGTAGTAATTTAAATAATACCCCAGTATTTTACAAATTAATTCCTTTTAAATATTTACATAGTATAATATAATTCTTTATAAGACAAACCAAATAAAAAATATTGTTTTATATTTTATTGACATTACTTATTAGTAGTAAATATTTCTTTTAAAATTTAGTTGTTAATTTTTCCAATATAAATAATGGTAATAGAATTATCAAAATTTATATACATATAATAAAAAGTGATTTTGAATACTAATTCATTGATAAAATTAAAATAATTTGGTTTTGTTACTGCTGAATTCATTTACATTGTAAAATTATATTTTACGAAAAAAAGTATTTTATGTGATATGAATTTTATTTTATTATAGTTAAATAATTATTTGAAGGAAATTTTAGAACAACACATTGTGTAAAATAAGTTAACATCATTCATATAGTTATTATTGAGACTTTATATCCATTTTATACTAAAAAGATACTTTTTTCCTATTTATTGTTCATGAGCATTATATAATCTTATAAAAATATAAATTATATGACATTAATAAAATGAATTAGTTAAAAAAATATTTATATCTTTAGTCTTCATATTTAAATTATTTTATAACTGAAATTTAATTTTAAGGTATTAAAATTAAGTTACATAGAATAAAGTTAGTTACCAATATAATTGTCATATTATTTCAATTGAAATAATTGTTGAAAAGATGTTATATTATTTTAATATTAAAAAAAGTAATTTATATATAATAAATAATAGATATAATTTTATTTTGACACATTTAGTAAAACATTTTAACTAACTTTTAATTAGTAAAGAAGGGGAATAAGAATAAGAACAATTAGCATTTAAAATTAACTTTCTTAAAAAATATTTACATAACTATTATGATTCGATTTCATTTTCATTTTTAAAAATTTTAGAAATAAAAGTTAAAAATAATTTTTTTATTTTACAGGAAAACATTTTCTCAGGATCAATTTTCGGCCATTTTTTGGAAATGATTGATTTCTAGACGAATGACAGAAAACAAGATTTTTTAATATATGGAATCATATGAATACATTGTAAGATAAGAATAAAATTTAAAATTTTAAAAAAATTCATAATATATATCTGATTTATCGGTGAATATATAAATTTATAATTTTGTATGTATACTTAAAAACAAATAATTTATATTTTAAAATACAAGTTATATTTTTTGGTAAAACTTTTTTAAATAAATTGAATTTTTTATTAAATTAGAGTTAACATTCAAATAAGATATAAATATTAACTAATTAAAATAATTTAATATCTTGGATTATAATGTATAAATTAAATTATATAAATGATTTTATTTTTCTATTATAAAAAATATACCCCTTGGGTAAAAATTTGTTACAATGGTAAAATTCCAAATGGTAGAACAATTTATTTATGGGGAAAGAGGATAAAAATTAAATCATATACCCAAATGAGTTTTTAATGGATTAGTAGACCTTTTGATATCCCATCTCTATCATTTTTCACTTCGGGTTCCACATTCCTCTAAAAGTGACATAAATTTAATATAATGTTTTGAATATTCATAATAGTTTCACCCCTTTCCCTTATAACAGATTCCCTTGCCCGTGTCACTTTTCCTCATACAAAAATATATCTAAAGTGAAAATAATATTACTAAATACCACAAGAAACCCATTTAAAGGAATTAGAAGGCTATACCTCATCCAAAAACCACCCTTCAAAAGATTATTTCAATTTATAATGGGTTTATTCAAAGAAGTAAGGTCAACATTTTAATTTAGTATTTTTTCAAATATATTATTAAATTTTATATTACACCACCTCCAAACCAAAAATACCCATCATATAACAATAACATAAGTTTAAAAATTAAAATAAAATTTTATTATGTTTTTAGAGTAATCAAATTATACCTCCCTTCTAACTATAATAAAATTGAAAACATCACTCGCCAATTTATGTAAAACATTCCCTCCTTGAATGAAACATTTATCACTTATCATCGCCTCAAATTGATGGTTATTGAAATTTTTTTAGGGAATAAATTTTAGTGTTGAGTATTTTTTTTGATTTGGGATACATTAATCAATATTATCATCACTTCCCTATAAGTTTTGAAATAAGAAATTTTCTCATTTGTACATACAGACTACCACCTCCCCGAATGAATTATTTTTTTGTTACTTTATCACAAGGGTGACTACTAAAGAGTAATAAATTAGTTAAAATTATATTTACAACATAATTATAAATATACCAAGGTTTATAATTTTAACCATTCATTAACATCATTTTATTATAAAATTAAAATGTTGCTCTTGCATATGTGTAGACTACCACCTCCATGGATGATGTGTTTTGTATTCATCAACACATTACATGGATGGTTCAAAAAAATAATTAATATATATAATATTTAGGATTAATATATATCATGAATATAGTTATTAAAATAAAAGATGAATATACATTATAATTATATAGAAATCCTTTGACATCCCTGAATTATATGAAAAATGACCATAACTGATTTCATCTTCGTGATTTGTATGTAAACTGAAAATGGAATAATATTAGATCTCTTAAATTAGATGGTAACTTATATTAAAAACCTGGACTAATATTTTAATTATTAAATTTTTTAGTTGAATTAGGATTGATATCACTATTACAAACCACACATGAAACAATAATGGTTATTAAAAACTAACGAAAAAATAAACAATAAAATACTATAAAATGTAAAATGGATTATAATAATTATAGATTGGTAAATTAAATATATTATAAGAATGTTTATATATGAGTTATTAATATATTTATATTTATTTCATATATGGATAGATCTAATTTTTGGAAACTGGGAGTTAAGGTAAGAGGTGTTCATGTCAATTTCCCTTGGAGGCATGATTTGTATTTTGTACATATTTTTCAATAAATAGGATTATATAATTCATTTTTGAAATATTATATATTTATATATAGGTTATTAAAAGTGAAATATTATGTTTTCAATTCCAAGATAATTTTATTAAAAAAATTCAATGTCATATGTTTTTTGTTTAAATCAACTTATGATCAATGATTTATTATTATTATTATTGATATTTATTCATATAAATTGTGACCAATAATACTTATGATTTGAATTATAATATTATTATCATCATTTTTCTTTCTTTTTTGTAAATTTATTTATCATCAAATCCATTTCTTGGGGTTGTTTCCTTAATTCTTCTTCATTAACATAATTACTTAATATAAAAAGTAAAACGTTAATACAATTAATCCTTATATGATTAATGGATTTCTCTCCTCCATATCTATATTAGTTCATTAAACAAATTTATTCTATTATCAATTTTATATATAAAAATAAATAATCCCATATGATCATCTTATATCTCATTCTCACATTTCAAGATAATTATATCTTTTCCTCTTTATGGTCTGTTTTTTAATAAAATCATTCTAAAATTAATAAAATATATTTCACATTATTTATAATATATTTAATATTAAACTCAAAATACCCTGTGGAAAAATATTATATTTTTAAGGATATATTATTCTTATTTAATTAAATGTTTTCTATAATAAATTTAAATTTTATAATCATGTAAATTATATTTTAATGGGGCATGTGACATATGCTATTTAAATTGAGGTTAATTATTTTTTTAGAAAACTCTATTTATGAATTCACATCCATTTTAATCTTAAGATACAAAGGATATATGTTTTAGGAATTTACGTAACAATAATCGCTGAATAATTTAAATTATCTAGGAATCTTTTTTGTTTGTATAAATTTTTGATATCAAGTAATCCCTTTCTTGAGGAAATGTTTTTGATGATATTTTGAATATTTAGAAAACCCAATTTAATATTTGAGTTCAGTATGAAATGATAAATGATTGTTTTCATATAGAACACACAAGTATGAATGGTTGTTTTATAATGTGAATAGTTAATTAAATCCCTAATATGGGTTGGGTTCATTAAATATCTATATTTCATCTAATAATGTTTTTATCCTATTTATAATGATTTAAGTTGTGTGTTTTTTTATTTCACAATATAAAACCCATGATTTTTTATTGACTTCAACATTATCTATGTGAATTTCAATTTGTGAAAAAAATTGAGCATATTTTTAACTATTCATAATATGATGTATTATTATTTTTATTTTTCCAGAACCCAGACATGGGATTTTTTTTATTGTTCATGATATGTTGCATTTACATTTAACCATATTCACAACATTATAAATAGGAATTTATTTTTTTCAAATACATATGTGTTGTAAATTTTTTTTGGTAAACATATACTATATGATAATAATGTAGTTTACTCATGATGTTATTATGTACTATGATTATTCTTATAAAAAATCAATGTTGTATTATATTTTTATACTTAATGGTTCATGTTTATTATATCATGTTTCCATAAACTTATTTCATTATATATGATTTATTATATGATATTACATGCCCTTATATAATATATTTTGGTCAGATTTTATTCTTAAATTTTTCATTTTCATCTGGTATTTATCCCTTGTTCGTCATTTCTTATGTGATGACACTTTAACCCTTTATGTATCTTTTTTTTTATTTTTCATTAATGAGTGTTTGCAATCACCCATTTCTTATGTTTTGTATTCTATAAGAATTAATTATGAGTATAATGATGTCCACATTGAGATGGTGATCTAATGTAGTGTGATTATGAATAAATTCTTACACATATAGTTTTATATAGATAATATGAAATTAAAAAAACCTTGTTGTTCTATTATTGTGTGATTATTATTACATATAGTTTTTAAATTATTGAAATATTTGTATGTTGAATTTTTTTAAAATCATTAATTATTGAATATATAGAATCCAAGTCTTATCTTTCATGGATGTTGCACTATTTTTATGAATTTTAATTACATTACACTAGGACATGACCGAGGACCACTATAGTTTAATGTCAACGTAAACATGGTAACATAAAATTATAGTCCACCTGTTAACTAAGTCATCTCCCAATATGATCTCCATATCTAAAAAAATTAACTAAAATATATTATCTATGAAATTTCATCATAACCATGGGAAAGGAAACATATGAAAGGGTTATCTCAGATGCATAGTAATTTAAGAAAATGGAGATATATAAAAATAACATGAATATAAGTGTGTGAGAACATGAACATTAAAATTTATAACCATATCCTATATATAAATGATCACAATATTAATTATTGTAAAAAATATTAGCAGTTCATAATTAATAAATCATTGGATAAACAAATAACATGATCCATCAAATCATAACATTGGTATGTGACATTAATTTTTAGCATACATATATGAATATGAAATAATTTCCATATCAATTGTGTATTATTTTCAATGCTATCATAGTGGAATTGGTTTACTCCCAAACCATTACAGTAATCAAAATTCACTATAAACACTATTATATATGAAAAATTCCTTTGAAAAAATAGGTTCAATCCCAGTTCTAGTCTATTCTAGCCCATGAGATATACATATTTACATGATGCATTGTAGGAAGATCAATATCCCACCTAACTCATAATGTAACCTGTTTTTACATGTGACACAAGATTATAAAACATTAATGGAATAATAACCTAGAAAATGAAATGAAATTCATATAATATTCAATATATCAAAACATGTAAAAAATGGACTAGTTCATTATCATTTAATTGTTTCGTTATCGTATAACCCATTGAAAAATAAGCAATTTTCACAAGAGTTTTTTCATGGAATGGCCCATGGAAGAGAAATGGGTTTAATAAAAATAAATCCATCATAAACAAAAAAAACTCAAATAAATAATAAGAATGGTATCCTTGTATAAAATCTTCATTAGGTCATAGGTACCATAAAAAAATATCTTCTTGTAATGAAAATTATTTTGATCTATCATTTAACATATTTCTTGAAAAAAAATCCTTTCCACTTGGATTTTATATTAAAATAATAAAAATTTTGAAAATATTTTTATATTAAAAGAAACATGAAAACATATATAGTATTATTCAAAAAATATTATGTCTATGATGACATGTTGTTTCGTTCATGCCAAACATGTTAATATAGGACTTCTATTCATATTTTTGATAAATAAAATATATTAATTTTTTTTGAAAAATACATAATTATTATATTGATACCATTTTTTAATAGATAAAAAATGTTAAGTTAGTTATTTTAAAAATCATAGGATAATAATAAATAATTTTTTAAAATATTTTTGGGAAGAAATTATTTTTGATGAAAATTGATTTCCAACCAAGTAGAGAAATAAAGTAAGATTTTCTCGATAAACAATTCTCATATATTTTTAGTACCAAGGAGTTGTAAAATGGTATTATTACATTAAAATTTTATGAACATCCAAATAAAAATAAATTTTTTTTTTTGATATTTATCATAAGATTTTATCATCCTAAAAAATTATAAACATTCTCGATAAAAGATTATATTTTAACATAAAATCATCACAAATTTTGTAACAGTGAATCATAATACTCATGATATAATAACATAAAATGGGAGAATAAATATCATAAGGAAAAATTAATTCATTATATTATATTCCAAATGGGATTCATATACAAATTTTGTAGTAATATAGGTACATAACATAATATACATCCCAAAGAGGGTAAATAAAGTCAAAAAGACCATACCTTAAGTCTTATTGTTGGTCATATATGTTAAAACATCATTTCTAATAAATATATGTTTTATAAATCAATTATAAAGAAATATATATATGTATATCATACAATATATTATTTTTTATGACCTTTTATAACCATTTATTAATAATCCCATGTTCAAGTTAGGTTTCAGGTAATCACTGCCCTATTTTTGAATATGTTTTCATATGGTATTTTTGGATTTACTAAATTGATCATAATTTCATAAAATATAATATAAAAACCATTATATAAATGTAATATATATTGAGAAAATATTTATTTATTTTAATCATTAAAATATAGTGATAGAAAATGAAATACAATGTTCAAAGAGACAGTAGGGAATCCTTAGACATGAAGAATATTTCCATTTACAAGTTGGATTAGAAGAAAAAAAACATATTTATTATCATTATAGAATAATTTTCTTTTCATATATATCACATATTTTTATTAAAACAATCCTTATAAACTTTTATTTTAATCCATATTGAATCACATCTCTTCGGTAGGCAGTACTCAACTGTACAGACATGCGATATTATGATATTCCCAAAAAAATAAAACTACCATGGTATGTGTGATATAATAATTATTAAAAAATAATAATATAATAAATATCATATATAAATAATAATTATTTCATTAGGTCTATCCTTGATAGTTTTCAATGTGAAAATGAATGGCATCAGTTCGTGCGACGGTTGTATAATTTTCATATAAACCATGATTTTGTGAGATATTTGATAGATGATGAGATGATTGTAGATGATTACTTTAACAAAAAAAATAATTTAATATTGAAGATATTGAGATTATTATATCATTGTGATGAAATATTAAGTTAATTAGTTGGTGGGTTAAAAAATAAAACTTCTCATTGATGAACATTACCTCTTGTTAGGGTATCCTCTATACAGTTGTTCAAAACAACATGATTATATTTTTGTAAAAAATAATGATTTTTGGATTAGGGGTGAAAATATTTTAATTTATTTGGGAAGTTATTAGACTAACCAAATGTTTTTCAAGGTTTTAAGAGGAGATGATTAATTGTGGGATTTTATAATTGAGGTGAGTGGCACATATGTAAATTATTTATGAAATGAATTCCATAATAATTTTTTCATTTAACAAGGATAAAATAATAAAAAATTCTATATTATATATAATATAATGTCTTCATATTTATTTAAAAATGGTTTTAGAAATTTTTTTGGTTATTATGAACATATATATTTTTGGTCCATCCCCTTGGTAAACAAATTTTGGCGTTATCCACAACAAATAATTTTTAATATTTCTAATATTTATTTTGATAGAAAATTATTTTGAACTTATTAGATAATATAAATTATTCAAATTCCAAAAATGGAATAAATATTTTGAAATTAAATTATTGTATGTGTGAAAATTTAATTTAAAATTTATCTCACAAATGCAACGATAAAACATGTTTTCAAAGAAAAAATGTTAAAATGATAACAATGTTTTCATATAGAATTTTAATATAAAATTATTTCTAATGACAGAAAATGTATTATTATATTTATAATATAATAAAATTTACCTTAAAACAATATATATATATATATATATATATTCATTAAAATTAATTATATGATATGATGGTTTTCAAATTAATTTTTTTAATTTTCCATGTTAATCAAAAAATGAATCTTTTAAACAATGATAACAATTCACCATAAGATAATGTTGAAATGATGATTAAAAACTATATATTCGGTTATTGAATTAATTTTTTCATATTTTATCAAATGAATATCATTATTTTTTACAAAAACAGAAAATAAATAATATTTTTTTATGAAAATATAAATTTTGAAAAATAAAAATATTTTAATGAAAAATTAGATTTTTTTTTCAAAATAATTTATTTATTTTAAACCATTATAAATAATGTAACTTCCCCAATAGTGAATCCATTAATCTTGTTCCTCATGAAGGGTCACCAAATGACCTCAAGTGTGCATCCCCATATGCCAGAGGTTGCCGACATGTATCGACTATCTAATAGGTCAAGTGGGGAGACTATACCCTTGTTACCTAAGTAAGCCCCAATAGATAATAATTTAAATAATGGAAATAATAGTCAAAAATTCAATAACATTAGTAAATAAAAAATTCCCCAAAGTGGTTATAACCATACACAACAATGAACACTTCATGCCATTTTCCACTGCCGAGGGAACAAAACCCCACAAGGAAGAAAAGAGGAAGAATCCCCAAAATGGTATGGACTCTATGTTTGGAACATAACACATTCCTGTCCCATGTCCATCTCGACTCCCTAGTATTGGGTCCTTTCCCTTGTCCTGACCTTTGAGCATGAAATCATCTCGAGTACCAAATAGTGGCCCTAGCAGGGTGTGAGTGTAACATGGTAGTCCACCACCAATAGTGTCAAGAAAATATCCAGGAAAATTAGATAGTGAATGAATGTGATAAAAATAGAAAGTAAAGATAATATGTTCAATAGGAAATTATTGACTATGTTATTTTAATTATACTAAAATTGAATCTGGTTCCACCACATTGCCAATTCATAATTTAGTATATCTTTTTCATGTGTTCAACGGATTAGGAATTTTCAATGTTCCCAAGTATATGTGAATAAAATCAAATCCTATCTCATTAGGCATAACATTATAACAAACTCAAAATCCTCTCCTCGAAGTATCAATCCATGAAGAATGAAACTTTTAGGGGAATATAACTACGTTCCTTTCCCTAACTCGTGCATTTGTGGGTGGAGATCTAACCTAGATCCACCAAGACCCATGGTCATAGAACCTCAAGTCGATAAATTCTTCTAAAAGCCATGTGTAAATATTTATTCATCATATACCACAATTAACCACATCACAACAAGTATAGTCAATATCTTTTACGAGAACCCAAAAATATCAATTAATGGTAAGTTATCATTTTTCCTCAATCCATTAACATAATCATCATTAATATTACAAAACCTTTTAGACTCATTCTCATTTCCCATGCTTATCTCACTAAGCATATTCAAGTGTAATCATAATTCATTATCATTTTCCCATTAATCTCATTTGACCCATTTAAATGTCAACCATGAACCACAATACATTCTACCACATTTGAAAATACTACCATGTATCCTATATAACTCATTAAGTATAAAATTTAACAAACTCTCTACGTCTTTGCATTATTATGAGTCAATTTCATACCTTATATTTCCATAAGCCTAATCAGGGGGGCCAACACACTCTTTGGGTGGCCCTGTTTTGGTAAAGTCATCCTTCTAGCTTCCCATGGGGATCAAGAGGGGTTAAATTAATTATTTAGACACCCAACACACCACATCCAGTATATGGAATCAAGATCACATCATGATGTGAACAAGAACAATAACCTACATGTAAATATCTACATAATAACCAAGGGATATAATTTATAGACCACCTACATTGAATATATTGATTAACACACCTTTAATCAAGTGATTTGATCTAGATTCAAATCACCTTGAATCCTTAACCGAAACCTCACCAAAAAATAATTGTTTGAGAGCTTCAGAAGAAGATAAGAGTGAGATAACAACCCAAAAAAATGAAAAAGAAGCACGAAAGGGTTTTTCTTTACCTGGATCATCAATAAACAACTGAGTGCACTTCAAATGGACCAGATTTCGAGGACATTGATACGTGGAAGCTTTCAGAGACTTTGGTAAGTTTCTAGTGTCGAAAAGAGGAATAATGGAGGAAATACCATGTTGGTTGTAATTATCTTCTAATTGAATTTTTTTAATTTTTAAAAGTTTCTAGTAAGAATGGTTTCCCCGCACGATTTTCCCAATAGTGCGCAAAATGTGTGTTATCCATGTGGATGATACTATCCAAAAACATCCCCTCGCATGGTTTAACTGCATAGTTTTCTGAACTATTAGCAAACTGTGCAGTGGATATTGTCTGAATATACTTCTTCTTCAGAGTTAACCCGGGCTGTCTGTATGGTTTGGACTAACCATGTTTAGATAGTGTGACATGCCCAAAAAACACATTTTTCATTTTTTTTGTGTCCTAAACCCCCATAACACCCCCATATCCTTATTTAGGACTTGGGAAAATACATTTTCAGCCAAATTGAAGGATATAAACTAAAACATGGGATAACATACCTTATTAGATATATGGGATCTTACGAACATCCCACCTTATAATTTCTCATTCCCTAGCCGCTCTTAATGAGCATCATTGTGTTCCTGAAGAAAAGAGATTGGCCAACAGGGCACACCTATTAGATTCCCACTCCCATGTTTCTTCCTAAACATTTACATGTTTCCATAGAACGTGAACCAAAGTCACGACCTTTTCCCAAAATACCTTCCCACTATGGTATACAATGTTAACCATATTCTCCTCAAAAGTCGAATCCACCATAGGCTCGACATCCTTGACATTTAACACCTTGCATGGATGGAGGAGATAATGTTAATGTTTTGAAACATGAAAAACATCATGCGTCCCTCTATAATGTTATGGAAGATCCAATCTGTATGCCACAGGTCCGACCCTCTACAAAATTTCAAATTTCCTCACATATCTGGGTTCCAACATGCCCTTCATCTGAATTAGTTGGTGACCCAACCATGGAGACACTCTATGAAACACACTATCACCCTCTATGAACTCAATAGGTCTACAACACTAATCTGCACCAGACTTCAGCCAACTCTGAGAAGTTCCCATACACTTTTGAATCAAACAAACCTTATCTGTCATCTTTTATAAAAGACTTGGTCCAACCAGATAAGACTCACTAGCCTATAATACCACTGTGTAACATCCCCATCCAAGGAGACACTAAACTTGTGCCCCGAACTGGGTCGCCACATGACATCATGTTTGCCTCTTCATATGATAGAGGTTACTGACTAGTAGTGATGGTCTAATGGGTCACGTGGGGAGACTATACCCTCATTACCGTAGTAATACAGAGTACATAATAATTTAAATAATATAAAAATATGGAAACAATCAATAACAATAATTAATAACCAATTCCTCAAACTAAGTAAAACCAAATACATTAGAAAATATCTCATTCCATGCTCCAGTGTCGAGTGAAAAAAACCCCAAAAGGAAAAAAATAGTTGAATCCCCAAAATTGTCTAGACTCCATGAATGTAAAATCCCCCATACATTTCCCTTGTCCAACTAGACTCCCTTTCATAGGGACCTTTCCCTTATCTTGAGACAAAAGATTGAAATCAGCTTGGGTACCCAATGGCGGCCTGAGTAGGGTTTGAGTATAACTCAGTAGGAGACCACAAATTGTTTCTACAAAATATCCAATAATAGTAGATAGTGCATGCAAGTGATAATTGATGGAAATTAAAAATAAACAGTTCAATTGGACATTCTAGAAAATGTTCCTTTTAATTATACTACCATTGAATCTGGGTTCCTTACATGGAAAATTCATGATTTAATCTATCTTTTTCATGTCTTCAATGGATTAGGCATGTTCAATGTTTTCAAGTATATTGGAATAAAATAAAGTCATATCTCACCTTGCTTTACATTATAAAAGACTAATAATCTACACCTCGAAGCCACATTCTAGTTGGAATTCTAATATTAGAGGAATATAACTCTATCCCCTTTTTAAACCAATGCATTTTTGGGTGGAGCAAGAACCTATGTCCAACTCGTCCCGTGGGCATAGAACCTAAAGTATATACCCCACTCTTCCAAGCCAGGTGCACATTCTTATTCCTCATTTACCAAAATAAAATACATCACAAAAATTATAGTCAATATCATTTACAACAAAAAAAATATATTATTAAATGGGATGTTACTATTTTTCCACAATCCATTAACTCAATCATTATTCATATTATTTATCCTTTTATCCTCATTCACATTTCTGATTCTTATATAACTAAGTATATACAAGTGTTATCATAATTCATTATCATATTCTCAATAATCCAATTTATCCTATTTAAATGCCTACTGACCACCCCTTAGCCTTCAACCATAATAGACCCTACTAGACACAATCCTTTTATAACATTTTTTGTAGGCCATTTAACATAATCACATGGTCTCTAAATCATTATGATTAAATTTTACATCTTACATTTCTGTTAGACCAATCAGGGGGGGTCGACACAGCCTTTGGGAGGCCCTATTCTGGTCAAGTCATCCCCCTCTCTTACAGTTTGAATATTTAGCATTCAATTAAATATTTAGACACCCAACCCACCACATCAGATTAATGGAATTAAGAATTCATCATAAAGGAACCTTGAAAAAAACCTAATATGCACAAACCAAATCAAGAACCAAGGGATAAAATTTGTAGACCACCTACCTTGAATCTATTTGCGAATTCACCCTTAATAAAGGCCCTAGATCCAGATTAAACACACCTAGAATCCTCAACATAAACCACACCAAAAAAGAAGGGTTGGAGTTCTTCGAAAGACAATAAGGGAGAGATACGTACCGAAATCAAGAAAAACAAAATTAATGAGGGGTTTAGCCATAACCAGCAATTCAATTAGAAATAAACGATACTCTAAACAACCCTACGATGAGGGAGATTGATCCTTGGAAGATATTATAGACATTGGTTCGTTCCAATTTTCAAAAGGAGGAAGAATGGAAGAAATCATGTGTGGGGTATTAAAATCCTACAATGGAATTTTTTAATATTTTTTGAAGTTTCTGGACTGCACGATTTACCCGAACAAAATTCCAAACTTTTCAAATTATACTATAAAAAAACCCTCATCACATGGTTTACCAACACAATTTTTCAAATTGTGTGTAAACCATGAATATGATACTGCCCGAAAATCCTTCTTCTAAACTGTTTATCTAGGATATGTACATGGTCTGGACTTACCATGAACAGACTGTGCTCCATGGACAGAAAACTTATTTTTTCCCCTTATTTGTGCCCCAAACCCTTGGAACACCCTTGATCCTTCATAAGGTCATGGAAAAAACCTTTTATGTTAAAAGGAAGGAATTAGAGTAAAATATGGGAAAACCATACCTTATCGGAAATCCGGGATCTTACAAAAAATATTCAAATTTTATTATTACTAATCGATTCACTATGATTAATTTATAGGTTGTAATCATCATGTTCGAATAATAATAATAATTTTTTATCATGTTTTTGTTAATAATAAGTGTCTTGGGTAACAAATTATATACAAGTGTTGTGTCTTGAGCCAGCATATCATAGTGTTTTGTGTAATACAAGGTAAAATTTTTATTGAGTTTAATTCATGATTAATATCTTTTGGTGTGTATTGTAATAAAATAATGAAAATAAATTTATTTCAAATGAATAATTCTGAAAAACTAATGGTGTTATATTCTATTCATAAAAAAATTATTTTCCTCTTTGAAATTTATTACTCTAATGAAATAAAATGGGGATAATTATTCCTTATAATATTTTCAATTTCCCATATAGCTTCATCAAATTTATGGTTCTGTCATAATACATGGAAAAGGTTAGTGTTCTTGTTTTTAGAGAATTATTTATATGATCTAGGATTTAAATAGGATTATTCCCCATAAGAATGGCCTTTCTTTTGTGGTATGACCTCTGAGATCAGTACATATTAAGGGTTGGGTATATACTTCTTCATGAGAAATACCTTGAACACGTCATGGACTATAGAGAGGTTTGGGGGAATTTCTAAATGATAGGATATCATCCTTATATGATCATGAATTTCAAAGTGAGTGATATATATAGGAAATACTTGTACTTTAGTCTGAAATTTCTTATCATTATTCCTTCGAGAAAATAATTGAAAAAACATGTTAGCCAATTTAAATTCTATATAACACTGATGTTTGGTTGTATAAATGTTTTGTAGACTATGATATACCTTAAAGTGTTTATGAAAAGATATAATCTCCTCTTTTATTTCATTATCCATCTCAGGTATCAATATCTTTTTTCTCCAACAGCATTCAATAAAATTAGAGATCAGCATTTCTTTCTATAAAGGGTTACATAATGATCCATCAATATCATTTAGTGATTGATAATTTTGTATGAAAAATCAAGTTGGGGTATGTTTTTTTCTCAACTATATTTTAAATTCAATGAAAATTATCCAAACATATCATATAGGGATTGAATTATTCTCTTTAAATTAACATATATCCAAGGATAGTACATAGTGCTAAAAAAAATTTGAATCTAGTTCTTGCGAAATAATTTTCAAGAACATTGATGTAATCTTTAGATTCAATAATACTCTATGTAATGTGGTAATCCATCAAACCATACAACTTTATTAATTTATATTCTAGAAATCTAATCCAATAGATGTATTCTATTATTATATAGATGTTTGATGGCTTAGTAATGTCATCTACTATTACCCATATAAAATTATTCATTTTCTACATTTTGGGGAGTCCAATTAAAAAATATGTGGTTATTTTTTTCCATTATCATTCTATTATGTTTAGTGGAAGTATCAACCCATTAATCATTTTTCTTTTTGAATTTAATTTCTTTCATTCCAATCACTGAGATAAAAACTCTATGATATCTCTCTTTATCCATACCCACCATAGGATTTCATTGAAATCTATATAATTCATTATACATCACAGTTTAATAGATGAAAAATAATTATGATCTTTCTATAACAAATCCTTAAAATGTAGTATAAAAGGAACATAGATATAATTCTTGATCCTTGTCATTCCATTAGGATCAATGTTAAAATATGGAAGGATTCTATCCTTATTTTTTCTCTCTATATATTCCTTCTTCACCTCTTAAACATTCACATAGATGGATGGTTGAATACTCAATTTAGAATGATATGATTTCACTTCCTTCATGATTTATAGATCCGCCCATTTAATATCCATAAATTTTGGATCTTTTTTTATCCTTGTCATAGATAATATAATATGATCATTTTGACTCAAATCCCCATCCGCCTTGTTCAATTTCCATGGGTGGTAATGTATTGAATAGTTATAATCTTTGATAAGCTCAAAACATCTTCTCGGGGGCATATTTAACTACTTCTTTGTGAATATATACTTCGAAATTTTATGATCAGTTTATATATCACACATTTTTTCATAAAGATAATCCCATTATATATTTTTTTTTGAAAAACATACCACATCATGCTCTAAATTATGAGTTGGGTAATTTTTTTCATAAATCCTAAATTTTTATAAGGAGTAATCTATATCGAATTCATTCTTCATAAGTACGCATCACAATCCATTCATGGATGTGTCACTATTGATTAAAAACTTGTCTCCAGTATAGGGTAATATATGTACATTTATACTATCTAATATTCTCATTAATTTCTCGAAATGTTCATCACCTTCATCTATCTAGAGAAACATGGGTCCCATATAAGCTAACTAGGTTAGAGGATTTGAAAGTTGTGTTAAATTCCTTATCAACTGTGGATACTAACTCCCTAAAAAAAGAAAAATAAAGATATTAGTTATCATGGTTGGAATTGACCAACACTCAATAGCTTTATTCATTGATGGTTCTACCGATATACCCTCTCTTGAGAATATTTGACCTTTAAATGAAACTTCATTCATCCAAAATCCACATTATAAAAAAATTTCATATAGTTTCCCCTTCCATAAAGTATTTAGTAGAATTATCAAGTGGTCTAAAAGCTTGTTCATTATCTTTTAATAGATAATAATATATTCTATAAAGACTACCGCAAGCTAATCATGGTAATCACTAAAGAATTTATTCAACATATATGTGATGATAGTGGAAGAATTAGATAGACCGAATTTCATCACTATATATTCTTAGTTTCTAGGCCATGTATAGAATGTTGTAATGGGTATATACTCCTTATTCACCCACAATTGATGATGTCATGAATGAAGATTAATATTAGAAAATTATTTATGTCCATGAAAATGGAC
Source organism: Viscum album (assembly GCA_963277665.1). Lineage (NCBI taxonomy): Eukaryota > Viridiplantae > Streptophyta > Magnoliopsida > Santalales > Viscaceae > Viscum > Viscum album. The sequence goes on from OY728126.1 coordinate 1,574,267,635, forward strand.
AAAAAAGACCTCAATTAGGGGAAGTGGATACTTCTTCTTAATTTTTATCTTATTCATATCCTGATTACTAATTCAAAGTTAGATCATTTCAGATTTATTTTTATCAAAAAGTATAGGCTCATACCTATATAATAGACTTTAATAAATGTGTCTATTTTCATAGTTTTCATGGAATTATTTCTCTAAATCCAATTACTCAATCAGGGCATTTCTATAGGGAGTCTTAAAAATTGGTGTGGTGCTAGGAATTAGGTCTATTGAGAACTCAACATCATAATTTTTTTTTAATTTTTGGAAACTCTTTAGCAAATAAATTTAAAAATTAACCACAATAGATATATCATTGATGTCAAGTTTCTCCCCAACCATTGAAGATTACCACAACTTATGAATGGGATTTTTTAACTATAAAATGGATGCGGTCAACATCATATGTTTGTACTTTTCATAACATTTATTGATTATCATAGGTTATTCTAGAACATAAAACATGACATCCCAGCATAGATAATTAATGTGGGATTTAGGTAGATAAATATAATCCATGACCAACATAAAATAAAATTCAACTATAGTAGGAATGATTGGATTATTAAGATCAAAATTCCCAAAAATTTGAACTAGAGAGGAATCATAGACATGAGAAGAGATCATGGGGAAATTGGGGGTTTTCATTGCTAATTATTTATCTATTAATTTGGTTAGAATCATGATACACATTGAACATATTCTAGATATGAAAGAAATGGTAAATACATAGTCAAATAAGACATTAAATATTATTGAGTAGATGGTATGTGTATCCATTACCACATCATTAACACAACCCTATAAGAAATTGTGATCACGTGATATTTCCCATTTTCTCTTGGTTTACGTTGTTGCTAATGTTGATCATGAAAATTAACCTTTGTATTTATCCATTGGTTATGTAACACCACTAGTTTTTCTAAATTATTATTTTTTGAATAATTTAAAATTATTTGATGGATTGCATCACATGCTACACCAAGGTAAGTATTATTTTTACGAAACACCATGTTAATCATGTTCTACATGCAACACTAAGTTTATTGTGACGTATACACAACATTTAGTTGGGATTGTGTTATATGAAATATCATATTCTGATTGTGTTTTATATAAAACCAATGGTATTTTTTGTTACACACAACATTGAGTTTAAACAAAACGTAACATATTCTTACGATATTATTATGGTTATCCCCAGATATTGGAATTTAAGGTATACAAATGTTTAATTAAATTATAAAAATATTGTTTATGGATGTTTATAAAATTATCTCTTGGTAACAAATTAAATTTTAATTAATGTAATAACTATTTGAAGGTAACAAATTAAATAACTATTTTTTATTTATACAAACATAATTTATATTAATAAATGAAACACAAAACTTTTGATGAACTATTTTAATGATCTATATTAATATTATATTCAATATACAATATGGAATTCATATTATGTATTTTCTGTAAAGATCCTACCCAAATAGCCTAGAGTCAGTGGTTACATGATAACACTACAACTAGGTACACCTGTTCACATCCAAAAGGACCGAATAATTGTTTAGCTTTATAAAAATAGATACAAACATAATTATTGAATTAAAAATTGATATGAAATAAAACACATTAACTCCATTGGAAACACCGCATTTCCCCTAGATTATACCAGAATCTCCGTCATAATATACACCTTCGAATCCAAGGAAAAAATAACATAGAATAATGGGGTGATATCAAATGATCATTAAGAGTAAGAATATAGTGGAACCTATCATTAATAAAAAAAATTATAAAGAAATGTTAATAACTAACACACATTATCTTAAAAAATAATACGGATCTTAATATGGGAGTAATAAAAGATGATCAATTAATACCATATAAATAATCATATGAGAATGAAACGTACCCATGGATACATTACTAGTCAAATAATCCCATGGAGTATCAATAAAAAATCTCATAATGAGTGAATTCCTAATATAGACTATTATAAAAATACTATGAAGCCTTCGACCAAACCATATATAATTGTGAATGAAATCATCTAATATCCAAACAAGTTTTCCCAATGAGACTTACTGATGCATCAACAGGCTATAGAGGGCCCTGCCCATCACATACAAAGGCCAATCCATCACTCGTATGAATGGGGTGAAACATAATCAGCTTATACATTCATATTGAAACTAGAAGTGAAATAAAGTTCCTCAAACCATAAACATAAACATAAACAAACTACTCTAATATAATGAATGGTATCAAAATAGCACATCCACATTCAAAAATATTACAAACCACTCTGTAAAATTTGGTATATGGTATAGTAAGATAACAATGAAAATTTAGCATATGATCTAATAAAGTGTGTTGACATAGATGAAATACTCTTCTAAAATAAATGTGAAATTAATAAGATAAATACAACATTACAATGAACTCGATCATTTAAATATGTAAACAATTATAAAAGAAAACATTTATTTTGAAAATTACTGTGTAATTTTATAAATAAATAATAAATACCTTAAAGCATCATGAAAGGGTGAAAATCATTTCATTCTATATAATTTAAAAAATATTACTTTTAAAATTTGAAAAAGACACATTTAAAAAGATTTCTTAAGAGAATATGTAATAGTTAACAATATGAATTGATTGGATGTATAAGTTGTATATTCATATAAAAAGTGTAATTAAAACATAAAATAATCAATAGTTATTTCACACATAATCATATCATAAAATAATCATTAGAGAATAAATTAAACCTAATTAATGGAAATTGGGTTAATAATTCATTTAAAACTTTGTAATAATTCATATAATATAACGTATAAAATTAAAAATAAAAAATGATACATTATATTACATGAAGATAATTAGATTAATGATATGATATATTAAATGTATGAATGCACAAAATAGACAGGAGATAAGAATTGATTAAAGAATATATATTGGAGATATAAAAGTGAGACAAGAAACTCATACCTTATATCTGAAAGCCTTATTCATTTGTAATTAATTTACATTATAAACAAATTTTATTCATAAATTACTTAATTAATATTTTATTTATCATATATTTTATTTAGGATAAATTTATTATGTAAATTTATTGTCATATCAGTGTTTTATAATGGTTAATTTTGTTCTTCTCAGAGCATTGGTTTTAGGGTTTTAATATTGGTTTCCTTTAGTATATTTTGGTAGTTCATTTATAAGGGGAATAAAATCACCCAAAGTGAAATTATTTAAAATTAATGAACTTATATAAGTAAAAATGTTCCCATATATCATTTTTGTGTATTGTATGAGTATGATTCATTACATAAAATGTTGATGAAAATGTCATAATTTATTTTGGTGGATTTTACGACCATCACAAACATAACTCATTTTGTTTAATATTACATTTATAGGTCTGTTAGAGAACATGATATATCGTTTTATCTGTATATTAAAATATAAGTTAACCATACTAATGGTTTCATGAAAAAAATTGAAAGTGTTAATAGAAAATGATAACTCCTTGTCCATGAACATCGTGAATCGACACATTATAGTTGATGATTTTAGTTTTAAATTAAAAGAAAATGAGATGGGATTTTATGATAGAAAATACATTCGAACAATAAAATTATTGTTTATATATTATTATTATTAACCGTGCCACTTTTTATAAGGGAGGTGAGCAGATTATAAGAATTGAAAATAAATTCAATGAGAAATAAGGAGGATTTTACCTCTTGAATATCGTCTCCTTTGGGACCACTCTAGGACACATTGATTTGGACCTTTGGTAATACTAATAGGTCTTGGATATGAGAAAGGTCCTTTGTAAGGTAATTGTGTAGAACATAGATATACATAAACAGTTCTAATGATTGATTAAAAGTGGTGGTGAGGTGTTATTTATAGGGGGAGAGGAGAGTTTTTTTTTTATTTTATTTTTTTGTTGATTATTTTGGCTCAAAACTATAAATAGTTATGATTACAATGACATATTAAAATAAATATTTAATTCTAGTTTTATGTAATGTGTTTTTAAATCGGATATGACTCAAAAATCATGTGAATAACTTATAATGCAAAATACCGTATAAAATGTAATTCACTATTCTCCCAAAATTCAAATATTTTTAAAAAATACAAACAATTTAGTATAACAATTTATTGATGTATATAATTAACAAATAGACTCCAATTTTTAAAAATAATTTTCTAAATATAACAAATTTAATTTTTAAATAAAATTATCATTTACTCTTAAAATATCAATTTTAATATTATAACTGAGGAAAAAGTAATTATGGTCTAATAGAATTATCCCATATTTTTAATGAAACAAAATATTAATCTGTTAAATAATTTTTAAAAAATAATTTTCTTTTAATGATTATAAAAGTTATAAAATTGTAAATAAACATTTACATTTTACAAAAATACCAACAATTCATTTTTCATTTTCAAAACATTTATTTACCTATTCAATGATTTGAATATATAATATTTTCATTTATGAGATACATAAATATTATTTATAATTTTATAAGGGAGGTTATTTTCTAATTTCTAGATTACTATTGTTAATGGTCATATTAATATTTTAATGGTCATATTAATATTTAATAGTATATAATGGTTCATTTAAGCTTATTGTTGCATGAAATGTGTTATATTAAAGCTGATAAATATAAAAAGGGACATATCATACAATATTTCAGTATTAAATTTTTTCCTCCTAAAATAAATAGTAAATTTCACTTTTAATATCAAAGGATCATACATGGAATTTCCACTATCGGAAGAGAAACCTGTCTATTAAGTTTTGATGGATAGTGATAGAGAACATGGAAATTAGAATGTTAACCACAACATAAACTGTAATTATATGATCTATTGAAGGACTATTGATTTCATAAAATGAAAAGAAAATGGATGAAAGTTTTGTTCCAAAATACTTTTCAAAATATGGAGAGATTATTTTACTATATAGGTAAGAACATAATTTATTTATTTCTATTTCATAATCATAATATCATCTATTATTTATCATTTTATCTATATTCACTTAAAATCATATGATAGGAAATGGATATTCAAGATGAATTTTTTATTACTTAAAGAAATTTAAACCAATCCTAAGGTCCCCATGAAATTCTTATATCATATAAATATTTATCTAGACCAAAATATTTAGAACATGTTATCTAATATTATACATTAATATTAAAAAATAATATATGAAATTAAACATACACCATTTCATAATTAGTTACCTTAAGACATATCCCAAAAACATCTGTGTAAATTTAATTTCCAAAAAATTAGTGGGAAGGTCCCAAAATTTAAAAAATGAACATAAATTTAGATTCCCTAAAAAATCTAATTTACATGTTGTTACCACAATCCAAATAAATGAATATCTTGGTCACCTTAAGACCTTAATGAACACATGTATGACTCCAAATCCGTATAGAATAATTATTGTAATAGAATATTTATATACCAGATGATTCTCATAACCTAGATGTAATTGATAGAATTCATTTACAATATAATTCATGAATCAAAAAAACCCAAAGACTTTAATAATTCATCTTCAACTATAGTAACATCATAATATTGACCAAGATATGAGTGCTTCTTCAGAGCAATATTCCCATGATTCATGGAATATCCAGTTGTGTAGTTCCCCATCTACATATTATTGAATCATTGGAGAACATATTTTTTACATGAAACTAAGGGCATGGTGGCCTTTCTCTCCACACATGTACCAAAATCAGAATCCCATCATGCTTATACCATGGTGTTTCTTTCCATAATTATTACATGTGGAGATATCATTTTTTCCCTTCTACCCTTTATCCATATTTTCTCTTCCATCGAAATTTTCACTTTCTCCCATTAGAATTCATACGATTTGGATGTTTTTTTATCCGTCATGATAGTACTTGATAATATGTCCTCATATGTTGATAAATTGTTATAAACTAGTAACCTTGGACAAAATGGATTAATCCCATTGAATGAATGACCAAAAATTCTCTTTTGATTACTTATGTAGTCTAAAACATGCCACCCTAACCTTATAATGTTGTCTTCATACTTAGTAGTTTTTTTCATCCACTTTTTTTCTCAAACTCAAAAATTATCTCTACCAATACACTCACTCTTCAAGAGGGAAATTGTTTTTCAGGAAAACATCCTCAAAATAATTCCATTCCATATTTTCAATTTCATCTCAAACATTTTGTTTCGAAATAATGAACACCAATAATCTGTTTCTCCAAGTGAAAATAAACGTCCATGAATCCTTCTCGATTTGTTTACATTCCAAAGTGAGAAATATATTTTTTAATGAATATATAAAATTTTTAGCTACAAATGGATTCATGTTTTTTTTGAGTGGTGAAGTATTTTGATGCCTAAATTAGTATAACATTTTTATACCATGTTGTGGATCAATAGACTGCTTTATATGGGTATGGTTACTTCTCAAAACCAATGTACTTTACCCCAATCTAGTTTTATATTTTTATCTCTATATTTATATTCATTATCTTTCATTGGATGAAAATTCCTACATGGAATATGTGCATTGATAGTGTTTCCTTTCAATGGACTAGGTAAAAAAAATTAACAATGGAAAACACTATATTAGATTATGAAATAGTAAAACTAGTGATACACATAAAACAAATTGTGTATAAATAATATCAAAATCATATGATTTGTTACTTTGGGACTATTCTCAATTCCATTTGTTGGGTTAAATTTCTGTAATCTATGTTTTTCTAATTCTAGTTTTTATTTTATCAACTAAACATGATCAAATACCATCTGTAAATAACTCAACCCCTCAAACCCATAGTCTGTGGTTACATTATTAAATTGTTACTATTTAAAAGCAATCATATCCCAAAGGACCAAATAGATTGGTATCTTCCTAGTTTTATATACAAACATATGTATTTTATTGAAACTTGAAAAGAAATACAACATAATATATCCCACGAAAAAACCCCAATTCCCCCATGATTATCATTGGATGTCAATATGAATTTACATCGTAGAATCATGGGGAAATATAAAACATAAGAATGAGGTGATCTCAGATTCCTAGTAAGGGTAATGATACAAAAACAACTATATCAAATAAAAATAAAGTATAACAAAATTTGAATAACTAAACAATCATGCCATGAAAACATAATCTTGATCATAATTTGGAATGAATAAAATATGAACAAATAATTCCATATAAATAATTTCATGAGAATGTAACACAACCATGGATATTATACTAGTTGAATAATCACATTAATTATTGATAACTAATCTTATTGTGTGGGAATTAATAATGTGGGACATCATGAATATACCATAAATGATTCATCCAAGATAATATATATAATCTGGTAAGACATCATCCAATACCCACACAAGATAGTCTTAGGAGACCTACCTACGCATTGAGGGGATAATGTGGGCCCTTGAAGTCACATAATAAGCACAATGTATTCTTCATATAAAGAGTATGAATCATAATCGACCTATAAATTCTTATTTAAAGTATCATATTAAATAAATTTCCACAAACAATAAATATAATCATAAATCATCCATGGTAATATGATTAATGGTATATAAATAGTATGTACATAATTAAACTAATAATAATCAATTTAGTAAATTAATGTAGATGGTATCATAATATATCAATCCCAATTAAGATTAAGATCCAACAAAGGGTGGTGATATAGATGAAAATACTCTAACAAAATCATTATGAAATTCTGGAATGAAATACCACTTTATATTGAAATCATTAATTTAAAATGTTGTGCAATTATAAAACGAAAAATAAAATTTGAAAATAACCATGTAAAATTGAATATTCTTTCCAAAGCCAATAATGTCTCATTAAATGGGGAAAACCTGATCATGGAATATAAGTTAAAAATCAATTCTTTTAGTTTTTATTAAAAATTCATTTAAAATATTATATTTGAAATTTAAGTATGAGCGTTTGTCAAATGAATTGATTATGTGTATCCGCAATAAATCCATATAAAAATGTGTAAATATAGAATAACATAATAAATTGTCATTTCCCATATATTAATAGCATTCCATAATAAATGGATAAGAAATTTAACCAAAAAAATTGAAATTGGGTTAAGAATTTCCTTTCCACATTTTAATTAGTTTAACAGAATTCCCTATAAAACTAATGACCATAAAATGAAACATTGAATGAAATGATGATAATGAGGTTCATGATATGATATATTAATGGTTATTATTAAAACTAAGCACATTAAATAATAGTTTAATAATGAATATATCCAATAGAAGTAAATGTGAGATGGGAAACCCTAACCTTATGTCTGATACTGTACTGCACCTATACTTAAAATCTTGGATAATCAAATTAGATTCATTAATTATGTAATTAAGAACCTATTAAATATATTTTTAATATATTATAGTTTGATTTATATTATCCGTGTTCATTTTTATGAGTTAAAATGTTTAATTTCATTGTTCTAGGTGCGTTAGTTTCATGGTTTTATTGTCAGTTCCCTTGAGTATTAATATAGGAGTTTCGTTCAACAGGGAATTACTTCACCAAAAGTAATATTTATTTTTATTATTTATATTATATAATTCTAAATGGTGTCATATATAATTTTTCTATATGGTATGAGGATGAATAATTAGATAAAATTATGATGAAAATTAATTTATTTATTTTTGTGATTTTTACAACAATCACTAATGTGTGCCATTTAATTTAATAATACATTTCTATAATTCCCACATAAATTGATATATCATATAATATTTATATTAATATTGTATTTTTCTATAATAATTGTATCATGAAAATCAATAAATTTAGTAATGAAAATTGAAAACTCATAATCCATTAGGTTTTTGAAACGACACATCATAGATAATGTTTTAAATATTAAAATAAATGGAGAGAAGAAGTAATTTGATTCAGGATAATACATTAGAATAGTAAAATTCCATTTCATATATGATATTGGAGTTTACATGACACTTTTTATGTGGGAGGGTATGAGTGTATTAAAATCAAAATATATTAATCCAGAAATGAGGAGGATTTTACCTCTTAAATATCATCTCTTAGGACCCTCCTAAAGACATTTGGATTTTGTATTTTGGAAATACCAGAAGGTCTGGGACATAGAGTAGAGACTAAAAATTGAATATAATATAATATTTTCATGCATCATATCTTTTAAGTTGTGATGATAAGGGGTGGTATTAATAGGGGAGGAGAGATGTTTTTTTATTATTTTATTCATTTATTTATTATTTTGGTTACAAAATATCAATAATGTAGATTATTTTGGAAAATTATAGTATATAGTTCAAATCAGATCGAAATAATGGGTACATATATAAAAAATATCTTATAAAAAAATGTAATTAACTTATAAAGTTGAATATTGTAACTTACTGTATTTCACTATTCATAAAACATTTTACTATTTTAGAAATATCCAAAAAAATTAGCCATAAAATTTTTGGAATAGAAGATTTAAAAAATATACTATATTATATAAAAATATCAAAATATGATCAATTTAATTTTAAAATAAAATCATAACTTATTCCAAAGATATTAATTTAATATTAATCTTACTTTACAACACTTTCAAAAAGTAATTATAGTATCATAGAATAATCCTATGATTATAATAGAAAAAAATACAAATTTTTTAATCTATTTTTTGAAAATAAATTTTATTTTACATATTTATATTAATTTTATAATTGTAAATAAACATTTATGTTTCAAAAAAATAAGAACAATTAATTTTTTTCATTTTTAAAATATTTATTTAAATATTACATGATATAAATATGTCATATTTTCAATTATGAGCTAAATAAATTTTTTTATACATTCATAGGTGAGGTTATTATTCGAATGGCCTGATCACTTTTCCTAATCGTCACATTACCATCTCCATGGTTACGTTAATATTTAATAGTATATCATGGTTCATTTAAGATTGTTTTTGAATTCAATGTAAGCTATAGAAGATGTGAAATTATAATATTTAACTTACCTAAAATCATGGGTTGTTAAATTTTTTAGCCAAAAGTTAATGATAAATCCCATTTTATGAATACAAATATTAATTTTTCTAAAATGTAGTTTTACTATGTTTTTATAATAAGATTATATGAAAACTAATTATTCATAATTTAATAATTTCAATATAAAAATATAACCATAAATTATGAAATTGTAATGAAAAAACTAACCAAAGATGATTTTAGTGATTTTTCTAAAATGATTTTTTATAAATAGTGAAAAATACAGACTTGTAATTGAAATATGAACATTCAATCAAATTATTTATGTAGTTAAATTATATTTTAAAATATTTTTAAAGTATACTTATATGAATAATACATATATTATTCAAATTAGGTAATTGGAAACAAATTAATACTAATATAAAATCCTTGTAAACATTATGTATTTTTCTCCTTAAAAAATGAATTTCTCAACATGTTTGTGGGATTATATTTAAATTTATTTCCCCATATTCTCTAAATTTAATTTTTAATAATGGATTTTATATTTTTAATTATAATAATATATAACTAAAATAAGTTTAACATTATTTTCTACCATACTATTTAGTGAAAAAATTTAAAATTAGTCTTAATGATTAAGAGAAAAAACAAGTTTTCTAATGGACTAAACATTAATCTTAAGGGAATATTGGTCTATCAACTTGTCCAAAACTAATATTATGGAAATATTTATACCCTTATTACCTTATGATACAATATAATTTTTTATTGAGACACTTTTACTTGAAATTAAACAATATAATAAATACAGTTATGACAATGACAAAAATGTACCTATCATCCTTTTAATTTCATTAATGAATTAAAATAGGGGAAAAATATATAATTTATGTTGAAAATATTTTTATATTTAATATAAATGTGTTTTTTGGTGATATTTTATTTTAGTTTTTTGAGAAAATATAATTTCATTATATTATTATGAAACACTGACACAAAAATTATTTATTTAATAATTAAATAATTAAAATGATTCTAAATACCCTGAATGTGATGTAAATTGAATCAATTATATTGATAAATTATTTTTTAATGAATATATCATATTACATAGGTTTTAACATAATGTATTTTATTTTCATTATGTCATTGATATTTGTATAATTTAGTTAAATGAATAATGTCAAAATTTACATTAATATCAATTTATAATAAATTCTATTTTATTAATCTATTTTAAATTACTAAAAATATTAGGTAAAAAATAGTGATTTGAAAATTTAAATTACTATCAACAATGGTCCAATAATGATCCAATATTAAAATTTTAATATCGATATTGACCACTAATAGAAAAAATTCAGTTAGCATATATACAGTGAAAGTGTTGTTTTTTTTCTCATTACATGATCTTGTGTTGATGTTAATTGGAAAGCATCATATATTTCTAAATATTAAATAATAAATAATATTTATAATATGTGATTCCAAAATATAAATCAATTATAGAACTAACATATTCCTAAATTATAATTTGATTAAGTAATTAAACAAGTTAACATAATGAAAAAAATGAAAAAATAAGGTAATATTAGAGTTAAGGTACAAAATATTTAAAAAAATGTGTCTAAATGTGTGGAGTAGGATTTTATTGAACATATAATCCATAATAACGTTCAATATATTTTTTTAGAAATATGATGTATTCTTTTCCTCCAAATATTGAATACATTTGAGTATTTACAAGATTGTCGCTCCTCATATACTATAAATGGCACTCACACACCCCACACCTTCAAATCTCTCACACCAGTTGGATGGAATGAAATCCGCCCAAATAACATTCATATTCCATACCATCATCCTAGAATAATTAATTTGGGACAAAATCCATCCTTTTAATGCTTTAATTCTCCCCAATATAGGATACTCAAAGAAGAGTTAACGATGTTCAAAAGAGTGTATTATTTTATATATTACTCCACCTATATAATTTAATTTTATATCATGATAATATAATAAAAAAAGTGTCTAAAAATAGAGTGATATTTTTTTTAGGTTTAGGGTATTACCTAAAACCTGGAAACTTCAATTAAATGTGATATGAAATCATCGTATTTGTGTATGGTGGACTACCACATCACAGAACAATGTCAAACGTTTTTCTTTTACCACAGTTCAAGGTTTGGAAAAGTGATGGAAATATGAAATATATATATATATTTGGTATATATGATATTTATTACTTTACTATGCATCTAAAATTATTATATCACACATAAATTAATATTTTCTATTTGTGTGAATATGATAACTCCATTCGTATGTACGATGAATCGCTTCATCATGAAGTAATGTGATTTGTTTGTGATTTACATGGGATTTAATATGGATTAGAATAATACAATTATGTGATATATTTTAAATAATATTTTTATTGGATAGAAAACACATATATATCATTTACTATATTTCATTTAATATGATAAGAAATTGATAACATCATTCATTCATATGTACTACCTACTATCTCCATGAATGGTGTATTTCATTTCATATCACTAAATTGTATTATCTACTATAAGTACATGAATAATTAATATATAATATATTTATATAATGGGTAAAATAATAATAATGATGAAATCATGATCTATGTAAGGGGAATGAGAAAATAATTGAAAACATGTATAAAAAATAACGTAGTTATTACCTGAAACATAACCAGAACATGGTATTGTTAATAAAGGGGTATAATCTCATAAAACCATATAAGGTTGTATATATAGGAATATAGTTTTTTTATTGATCTATAATAAAAATTTATTTTTTATACAGAAGACTTGAACATGTGTGTAGGAAATCAATACTTATGGTATGGGATCTCAGTCTCACTTTTTACATTTGTGATACACATTCTATTTTAACCAAATAATTTATCTTTATGGTGTATATACATGAACTGCATGTAAAATATGATTCTTCTAATTAAAATTTTAGTAATTAAAAATTCATTTGTGGTTATTTCATTCATGATGTAATGGTTTTAAATTTAATAATGTGGTAAGGGAATTTTGTCTCAATTTTACGTCTTCAAGACCCAAGTTAAGTTGTGCACATTTAAACTGAATATGACTTTATTATAAAATAATATTTTACACTTTTCCTGAGGTGCCCCTCTCCTCCCTTATAAAAGGGCACCTCCTCCCTCTTCTCTTTACACAATTTTGATCCTTCATGCTCGGAAAAACCCTGTCCATTTCTCTTCTCCACTTCCTTAGAAACATTCTGGAGGTTCTAGTCTCCTCAAAAGAAGAACTCTAGTGCCTTAAGATGAATCTTAAAAGAGGTGCATCAAAGAAGAGGTAATCTCTACTACATATTATTTCATTTTTCTTTCTTCTTGAACTTCCTCTTCTTTAGTTGATTCATTGTAAATTAATACAATAATTATCAGTAAAATACTTATATGATATTATATATATGAAACAACCCCATTTCACCTTCTATCCATCCTACAGAAAACGAAATCACCACGCGTGCGTACGTACGGAATATCGTCTCCACGCCGTGGTGTAATACGTTTTCCCACCACCACCTTACTTGGATGGGTATAATGTTGTAAAGAATAACTATATATGGTTGTTATAACATCATACTGATTCTGAGATATTATATCATCCACTCCATTTCCATTCAATAATTATGGGAACGATATCATCGCTCGTGCGTACGTACGGATTACCGTCTCCAAGACGCGTTGAGATTCATTCTCCATGGTAACCATTCAAGAATGATTGTAAAGAATATATACTGAATAATAATTAAATATAGGACATAATAAATCTACTGGAATTATATATATATATATATATTTCATCTAATTACATCAATTCATGTCAATAAGGAAATGAAAACATCGTTCATGCGTACGTACGACCAACCGTCTCCCTAAACCGTGTATTTAATTACATTTATCGATATATCATATATATATTTATATGATGAATATATATAAATCATGTATTAAATTAATTCATTAAGTAAATAAGAATATAATTAAGAATAATAAGTCAAAAACCGTACAATAATTGAAATGATTTTACCTAAAATGATGCTTTAACATTGAATTGACAAAAGAACGGGTAATATAATGTCATAAGAGAATCATATATGATATCATAAATATTATTATGGTTCTGTTACAAGATAATAATATGTTTAAACCCACTATATAGGAGTTTCAGATACGTATGAAGCATATCGTACCTAAGGTAAGGGATAACATTCCCAATCTCATTTTTATCCGAGACTGTTTATTCGTAACTATTTACTAGGGTTTTATTTATTATTCATGTCCCTATTTTCTAAAAATGTTTTCTTGTATGTTTAAATTCATTTTTAACCTTTTTGACTTTTACCACATGATATGTAAGTAATCATTTTTTTATTTACCATACGAGGTACTTTTTAACTTTTCCGGAAAAGAAATATAAGAATGTTTTTAACTTATACGGCATGAATGGATTTTTACGGTTTCATAATGCCTAATTTTCATGAATCTACCTCTATAGGATTTCATTATTATTTTCAATAAAATCATTTTCTTTTAAAATTTAATGGCATTTTGTGAAAATAAAATGATTATGAAAAAGAAAGGATATTTTCCTCAAGAATTCATTTCAAGTGTTTTATCAAAACTATTTTCCATCTAAGATGAAATTATTTAGTATGATTATGTTTCAAGTATAATGTATATATTATTTATGTGTTTTGATTCTTCTTATCATGAGATGATATCCATTTGATTTATATGGATTACGTTTTTATGAGATGATGTTTACGAAACCCATTTTATTCTTTGGGTTATGATAAATGATTTATGTTTATTTTGTGGCACATGTAAGAATGATATCATTATGAGATGGGTGGGACCTATATCTATATCAAATGAATTGGCTAAAGTTTTATATCTCATGAGATAGACAAGGTTGGAATGGTAAGTTAATCTAGTTCAGTGATACAGGACTGGAACAAGGAGTGAACTCGATTCAGAAAGGAACATTGTCCACTAAGATAGTCTTGGTAGTAATGCCTTGGATACTATGGAAATCATATCATGTGATTAATGGTTTCCCACAATTACATGTTTTATTCCCATTCTATTTTATCATGATTGATGTTCCATTATGATCTATAACTTATGTACTTCCATGTTTTATGTCATTTCTCAAGATTTTGATGATTAAATATTGTGTTCATGTTTTAAGTTCAAATGTATATGGTTTGTTTTATTTTCTACATACTTACCCTTACTGATAATTTGATCTCACCCTTTATATGTTTTATTTTCCCCATGATATAAAGAAAGGTTTTAGGTACGAAAAAATGGGAATATCTTTATGAGAGTTGTTGAAGATCTGTCACCAGGAATAGAAGATTATGTTTCGAGTTTCCAAATCCACTAATGTATTACTATCCTTGTGTGTTGGTTTTTGTTATGTATTAATTATTCCACAAAAGTAATGTAATGTTCATGTATGTCAAAATTTGGGTCTCTACAGTTGGTATCAGAGGAAAGAATTTGTTATCCATTGGAAACTAGAATGCAAAAACATTAGTGAGATCCCTAGAGATATTTCTAAGGTATGTCTAGGGATGTTCCTAATGTTTAGTATAACTATAGGTTACATTCCTAGAGTTATGTTGACGATCATGAATAACCTATAGGGAACACAAGGTATAATCGATTAAAGAATGTGTGATACTTCAGACATCCCATATGTGACTTTTAATGATTATGTGGTTCCTCATTATTTTAAATGTTTCTTACACTATGGTATCTGGTTTTAGTCAATGGAGGAAACGAGAAGGAATTCAGTTAATGTTGACTCCGATGGACAAATTGGTGACTGTGATGAACAAAATAGTGTAATGCCTAGAGAGAAAGATATTGTGATTATGCTGAATTAGTCATCACGATATATGATTAACAAGGTGATCTTTTGTGGTATTCCTAAGTCATCAAATTAGAGGAAGATGAACTTTAATACTTGTTCTCATGGATAGGAACATACAGGAAGGAAGATGAAGCTTTCTACGTATCAAGAAAAAGGGAAGAAGAAAATTGAGGAATACCTCAAATGGAGGTAATGATGTTTTCTATGTGGAGAAAAGGGTCATAGAGGGACATACTGTTATGGAGATCAATGTCTTATTTGTGGAGAACATGGGCATTACCCAACTCAATGCCCTTACCTAAGAGGTTACTTCTCATTCAAGGAAGGACGGATTCCATGACATTCATTGAAGAGTATGGATTGAAGTGTTTATGTATTGGTATTCATGAATAATGTTGTTGAGGTACTTTTATGGTATATTGGAATATTTTTTTATTAGTCTATTGTGGTTTTCAATAATTTTATGGTACCATTAACCATGAAAAGTGATTGAAATATTTTTGGAAAGTAGATGATATGCGCATAATGAAGGGATAAAGAGAAAATGAAATTTTTTATAGTATTAATTGGATCATGACTAATATAAGGACAAAGTGATATCACGGTTTGAGTATATAGAAATTTTTCGATTTTGGTATGTGGAAAGAGTTAACTTTTCACATCATTCGTGTTTTCACTAAGGTTCAATGGGTATTCATTTTTCAAGAGAATACATGATTAAGGTATTCACATGCTTGGAATGTGACCAACAAGATATATCATATGAAATATAGGGGATAAATGAGGGTGTTCACAAGCTCGGTAAATGACATTTCTAGTAATTATTTTCTTTATACTATGAGCTTGGACAGATGTATGTTAGATAAGCCTAAAGATAGGAACGGACTATGTTGGTCATAAGTTAGTATTGTTTAAGGCTAGAACTTTTTTATATTATTTTTGGAATGTTATAATAGTATATTTTTAGAAAAAGGACAACCCATAGGACGGGCGACAACCCGTCGCATCTGAAAAGTATGTGGGAATCGAACTGACAATTGAAGTGTGACCGTCCTTTATCGCATACCACTATCCTACAGAAAGTCCCTGGTTAGTAGAAACTAGTTTTATTTTATTATAAACTATGATAGATGAAGTATAAGTCCATTTTAGGTACCATATACGATTAATCTCACTATAGATGGACTTATGTATAAAAAAATTTCTAAACATATGTTTTTGACATTTGGAATGACCTATCATTCTATCTCACTATCTGCTAACACTTCACGGAAGACAAATTCCACTTCATTTCTTTAAGAGTTGAAGAGGAAATTGTTCAAGGCCCAAACAACAGTGATATTGAACCAAAATCACGTAAGTATTTCTTTCAACATTAGGGAAATGATCCTCAGAACAAAATTTTTTGTCCTAGTGCCATCATATCTGATAAATTAGATGGTACCTTAGATCATCACAAATTTATGGCTTTGTGATTGTTGGATTTTTCATAGCCATGTCCTCTACCGCTCTTCATCAGAACATGATGGTAGTATTTTTCTTCCATATCCATATTTTCACATATGTTCTCCTTTGTGGAAACCCAGTGACGAGTTAATTTGGGAAACCAGTATGTTTCATACATTAGTTTTTAAAAATAAGGTTTAGTACTCCATTTTTCGGTGTGGGTTTATATAAAAAAAAATTATGTAGTAAACAATTTATAACCCCGATGAATTTCAAGGGTGAAATTCATATTAAGGGGGTAGAATGTAACACCCAGAGATTTTGTGAGATATATTATTTATAATTTATTTCATATATTTTATTGTAAGCTACACCAATATTATCTTCTACTATACGCAACACTGTATTAGCTTGCAGTATATGCAACACAATTCTTGGCGCGTCCTACACACAATTTCAAGTTCGTTTTGAGAAAATTATTCTACACAACATTAATTATAGATTTTTTAAATGTATAAATGAAATAAGTTTTGATTATGTTATAAGCAACACCAAACAAAGCTTTCACTACACCCAGCCCTGACTTGTCTTGCATTACACGGAATCAAGACCTTCTTCAATAGCATGTGTAGTACGCAATACCGGGTTTTGCTAAACGAGATATTATTATAATATTATTATGAACTAGCCATTATGAATAATAATACCCACTTTTTGAAATTTTATAAATTTTATCTTTCAAAATGGACTTCATTTTTGGATTCAGAATATCGATTGTATCCTATGGTGAATTTTATGTATTTTTCTGAAAACTTTCAATTTTTGATGAATAGGGAAAACACTAGGATACTATTTACAACCAGACTTTTTATTTAAATAATTATTTATTTATTTAAATCTATTTTATTTGAAAATTGATACATAATACATATATAAGTTCAATGTAATTAATTGGAGTCATTTTATAATAATTTTAGATATATAAAAATTTTATTGAACTTTTTACTGTCTTTTACCCACCTCCTTGGTGTATTTTCAATTGCACATAAAACATAATTTTACCACTTATGTTAGTTGAATTTTGAAAATATGACAGACACGGTTAATATCAAGGAGTATAATGTGGTTCAATAAGATAAATTTTTTTTAATAGTAAATTTTTACTTTTAATTACCACGGTTAAAAGTAAATAGGGCAATTAAGGGTAATAATGATATTATTATTACCCTAACCCATTTCTTAATTCTGTTGGATAAGTTTAATTCGAGAAAAAACACACTTTGGAATAAAATATTACCCTTTAGGCCCACTTGGATTAGATTAGGACACTTATTATTATTTTATTTAAAGAATGGTTATAAGAGTTAAAATCAAATTTTAATAACAGAAACATTTTTAATATAGGGTTATACATAAGATAAATTCGACTATAAATATTTATTAGAAAGATAAAAATATTTCCTTCATAATTTTATTTTAGTTATAACTTTTAAAATTAAATAATTTAATTTATTTATGACACAATGATGATGCAGTAATTACCTAATTAATAAAATATTAACATAATTGATGTTATAAACACGAAAATAAATGTAATTTTATAATTTTTATGAATTACACTAATTTTATAGGTTAATATGACTTGTTAGTATTGATGTAATTATCTTTTTTTGAACTAATCATTATATTATGTGTTTCACAAATATCAATTACCAAATAGTGTCAAAATTGACATAAAATAGTTTTTAAAACAAATATTATATTATTAATTTTTATTTTATGCCGAAAAATCTAAAGATCGACAAAATGACTTTGATGAGGTTATATATATTAATAATGAACAACTTTGGGTTCTTTTGGATTGTTATAGTAATTTTATTAACCATATAGTGTAAGAAAACAAGAAGAGACGATAAAAGTTAAATTATTTAACTTAGAGTTAAATCTAAATGATAAGGATAAAATATTAACCTAAACAAGTATAAAACATATTGGTTGTGATTATTTAGACCCATAAACACATTATATTCTAAATAAATCAATTTGGATCTATTATAAACCGAATATGACTTTATTATAAAATAATATTTTAAGTTTTTTCTAAGATGCCCCTCTCCTCCATTATAAAAGGACACCTAATCCCTCTTCCCTTTACACAATTTTGAGCCTTCAAGCTCGGCCAACCCCTGCCCATTTCTCCTCTCCACTTCCCTAGAAACATTCTTGGAGGTTCTGGTCTCCCCAAAAGACCAACTCTAGTACCTTAAGTGGAAGCGTAAAAGTGGTGCGTCTAAGAAGAGGTAATCACTTCTACCGATTCTTTGAAGTTCCCTTCTTCTTAAACTTCTATTATTTAGTTGATTCATTGATAATTAATAAAATAATTATCACTAAAATAATTATAAGATATTATTAATATGAAAAAACCTCCTTTAACATTCTATCCATCCTACCGAAAACAAAATCACCGTGCGTGCGTACGTACGGAATATCGTCTCCACGTTGTGGTGTAATCTGTTTATTCCACCACTACATTACATGGATGTGTATAATGTTGTAAAGAATAACTATATATGGTTATTATAACATCATACGGATTCTGAGATATTAAATCATCCACTCCAGTTCCATTAAATAATAATGGGAATGATATCATCGCTCGTGCGTACATACGGATTACCGTCTCCACGACGCAATGCGATTCCTTCTCCTTGTTAACCATTAAAGAATTATTATAAAGTATATACAATGAATAATAATGAAATATATGACATAATAAAGCTACTATATTTTTCTATATATATATATCATCTAATTACATCCATTCAAGTCAATAGGGAAATGAAAACAGCGTTTATGCGTACGTATGACCTACCATCTCCATTAACGGTGTATTTCATTCAATTTATCTATGTATCATATATATATTTATATGATGAATATATATTATATATAAATCATGTTTCAAATTCTGTAATTAAGTAATTCAGGATATAAGTAAGAACAACATGTTGAAAAATGTACGATAAATGTAACGATTTTACCTAAAACAATGTTTTAACATCGAATTGACAAAAGAATAGGTAATAAAAACTCATAAGAGAATCATATATGATATCATAAATATTATTATGGTTCTTTTAAAAGTTAATAAAATGTTTAGACCCACTATACAGGAGTTTCGGATACGTACGAAGCATATTAGACCTAAGGTAAGGGATAACCTTTCAAATCTCATTTTTATCCAAGATTGTTTATTCGTTAGTATTTAGTAGGGTAAAATTTATCATTCATGTCCCTATTTTATAAAAATGGTTTCATGTATGTTTAAAGTAATTTTTACCCTTTTTTGACTTTTACCACATGATATTGAAGGAATCGTTCTTTTATTTACCATATGATGTAATTTTTGACTTTTCCGGAGAAAGTAAGAGGAGAATGTTTTTTTAACTAATACGGCATGAATGGATTTTTACGGTTTCATAATTCCTAATTTTAATAAAGAATCCCATACCTGATTTCATGATTATTTTCAACAAAATCCTTTTATTTTAAAATTTAATTCCATTTTGTGAAAAGAAAATGATTTTAAAAAATAAAGGATATTTTCCTCAAGAATTCATTTCAAGTGTTTGGTCAAAACTATTTCCCATCTAAGATGAAATTATTTTCTATGATTATGTTTCAAGTATAATGTATATATTATTTACATGGTTTGATTATTATTATTAAATTATATCCATTTGTTTTATATGGATTACTTTTTGATGGGATGATTTCTATGAAACCCATTTTATTCTTTAGGTTATGATAAATGATTTATGTTTATCTTGTTACACAAGTATGAATGATTTAATTATGAGATGCATGGGACCTATATCTCCATCAAATGCATTGGGTAATGATTTATATATGATGAGATAGTCATGGATGGAATGGTAAGTTAATCCAGTTTAGTGATACAGGACTGGAACGAGGAGTGAACTCGATTCAGAAAGGGTATTTGTCCACTAAGATGGTCTTGGAAGTAATGCCTTGGCTAATATGGAAATAATATCATGTACTTAATGGTTTTACCCAATTACATGTTTTATTCCCATGATATTTTATCATGATTGATGTTTCATTATGATCTATGCCTTACGTACTTCCATGTTTTATGTCATTGCTCACGATTTTGATGTTTAAATATTATGTTCATGTTTTTATGTTCAAATGTATATAGTTTGTTTTATTTTATCCATACATACCCTTAATAAGAATTTGAGCTCACCCTTTATATGTTTTCTTTTCCCCAGGATATAAATAAAGTTTTTAGGTAAGAAAACAAAAGGAAAATATCCTTATAAGAGATGTTCATGAACTTTCACCATGATTAGAAGATTATGTTCCGAGTTTCCTAAGATACTAAACTATCACAATCCTAGTGTGTTGGTTTTTGTTATGTATTATGTATTCTGAAAAAGTAATTTAATGTCCATGTTCATCAATATTTGGGTCTCTTCAATTGGTATCCGAGGAATGGTTTTGTTAACCTTTGGAAAATAGGATGTGAAAACATTAGGTAGACCCCCTAGAGATATTTCTACGGTATGTCTAGGGATGTCCCTGAGGTTTAGTATCACTATAGGGTTCAGTCCTACAGTTATTTTGAAGATCATGAATAACCTAGGGTGAACCTAAGGTATCATAGATTAAAGAATGTGTGATATGTTAGACATCCCATAAGTGACTTTTAATGATTATGTGGTACCTCGTTATTTTAAATGTTTCTTACACTATGGTTTCTGGTTTTAGTCAATGGCGGAAATGAGAAATAATTCTGTTAATGTTGATTCCAATGGACAAATTGGTGACTGTGATCAACAAAATCGTGTAATGCCTAGAGAGAAAGATATTGTGATTATGCAGAATCAGTCATCACGATATATCATTAACAAGGTGAACATTGGTGGTATTACTAAGTCATCAAATAAGTGGAAGATTAACTTTTATACATGTTCTCATGGAGAGGAATATAGAGTATGGAAGATGAAGCTTTCTACATATCAAGAAAAAGGTTAGAAGAACCTTGAGGAATACCTAAAATGGAGGGGACAATTTTATCAGTGTGGAGAAAATGGCCATAGAGTGACAAACTGTTATGGAGTTCAATGTCTTATTTGTGGAGAACATGGGAATTACCCAACTCAATGACCTGGCCAAAGAGGTTACTTCTAAATCATGTAAGGAGTTATTCCATTGAAATCATTGAACAGGATGGATTGATGTGTTTATGTATTGGTATTCAAGAATAATGTTGTTGAGGGACTTTATGGTATATTGGAATATTTTTGTTTTAGTCTGTCGTGGTTTTCAATACTTTTATGGTACCAGTAACCATGAAAAGTGATTGAAATATTTTTGTAAAGCATATGATTTGCCCATAATGAAGGGATAAGGGGAAAATGAAAATTTTCATAGTAGTCATGAGATCATGACTAATATAATGGCAATGTGATATCATGGTTTGAGTATCTTGAAATTTTGGGATTTTGGTTTGTGGAAAGAGTTAACTTTTGACAAGATTCATGTTTTCACTAAGGTTCAACAGGTATTTATTTTTCAAGAGAATACATGATTAAGGTATTCATATGTTTGGAATGTGACCAACAGGATATATTGTATGATATATGGGGGATAAATGATGGTATTCACATGCTAGGTAAATGACATTTCTAGTAATTCTTTTCATTATACTATGAGCTAGGATAGATGTATTTTAGAGAAGACTAAAGATTTGAATGGATAATATTGTACATATGTTTGTA
The DNA here is from genome assembly GCA_963277665.1 of Viscum album. Lineage (NCBI taxonomy): Eukaryota > Viridiplantae > Streptophyta > Magnoliopsida > Santalales > Viscaceae > Viscum > Viscum album. The sequence continues at coordinate 1,574,290,979 of OY728126.1, forward strand.
TTGTTTAAGGCTAGAACATTTTGATATTATTTTTGAACTGTTATAATAGTATAGTTATAGAAAAAGGACAACCCATAAGACGGGCGACAACTCGTTGCGTCGGACAAGGATGCGGGAATCGAACCCACAACCGAAGTGCGACAGGCATTTATCGCATACCACTGGCCTACAGAAAGTCCCTGGTTAGTAGAAACTAGTTTTTTTATTTCGCACTATGATTGATGATGTATAAGTCCATTTTAGGAAGCATATATGATTAATATCATGATAGATGGACTTATGTATATATCTTTTGCTACCCTTAGGTTTGAGATAGATGGAATGACCTATCATTCTATTGAATAATCTATTAACACTTCACAGAAGACAAATTCAACTTCATTTCATTAAGAGATGAAGTGGAAATTGTTCAAGGCACAAACAACAGTGAGATTGTACCAAAATCAAGTATTTCTTTCAACATTAGGGAAATGATCTTGAAAACAAAAATTGTTGTCCTGTTGAAATCATATCTAATGAATCAGATGGTACCTTAGATCATCACAAATTTATGGCTTTGTGATTGTTGGATTTTTGATATCCATGTCCTCTACCACACTCCATCAGAACGTGATGGTTATATTTTTCTTCCATATCCATATTTTCACCCATGTTCACCTTTGTGGAAAACCAGTTATGAGTTAATATGGGTAACAATTACATTTAATACATTAGTTTTTAATATTAAGTTTTAGTACTCCTTTTTATGATGTGAGTTTCTATGAAATAATCTTTTAAGTAGTAAACAATTTATAACCCCAATGAATTTCAAGGGAGAAATTCATTTTAAGGGAGGTAGAATGTAACACCCCGAGATTTTATGAGATATTTTTTTTTTAATTTTCTTTCATATCTTCTATTGTACACTACACCAAGATTATCTTGTACTATATGCACCACCGTATTATCTTGTAGTATACGCAACACTATTCCTGGCTCGTGTTACACACAATTTCAAGTTCGTTTTGTGGAAATTATTCTACACAACATTAAGTAGAGAATTTTTTTAATGTATAAAGGAAAAAAGTTTTGATTATGTTATACACAACACCAAACAGAGCTTTCACTACACACAGCCCTGACATGGCTTGCATTACATGCAATCAAGACCTTCTTCGATATCGTCTCTAGTACGCAATACCGAGTTTCACTAAAAGAGATATTATTATATTATTATTATGAACTAGCCATTATAAATTTTATTACCCACTTTTTGAAATTTTATAAATTTTATCTTTACAAATGGACATCATTTTTTTATTCGGAATACCGAAATTATCCGAGGGTGAATTTTGGTATTTTTCTGAAAAACATTAAATTTTTGATAAATAGTGAAAACACTTTGTTACTATTTAAAAACCGACAATTTATTTAAATAATTATTTATTTTAATTAAATTTAATTTATCTCAAAATTGATACATAATACCTATATAAATTCAATGTAATTCATTGGAGTCAATTTATAATAATTTTAGATATATAAATATTTAATTGAACTTTTTATCATCTTTTACCCACCTTTTAAGAGAATTTGCAATTGTAAATAAAACATAATTTTTTTTGCTTCTGTGAGTTTATTTTTGAAATTCTGAGAGAAACAGTTAATATCATGGAATAAAATGTGGTTCAATAAGATAAAAATAATTTTTGGTGAATATAAACTTTTTACTTTTATTTACCATGGTTAAAAGTAAATAGGATAATTAAGGGTAAAAATGATATTATTATTACCCTAAAACATGTCTTAATTCTATTGGATATGTTTAATTTGACCAAAAACAACCTTAGGAAAAAAAATATTACCCTTTAGCTCCACTTGGATTAGAATAGGACACTTATTATTATTTTATTTAAAGAAGAGTTAAAAGAGATAAAATCAATGTTTAATAACTAAAAAATTTTTAATATAGGTTTATACATAAGATAAATTCGACTATAAATATTAATTAGAATGAAAAAAAAATTATATATATGGGAAATTTATTTATAATTTTTAGACATTCAATAATTTAATTTACTTGTGACACAATGATGATACAGTAATTACCTTATTAATAAAATATTAAGATAATTGATGTTATAAACACCCAAATAAATGTAATTTGAGAATTTTTATGAATTACACTAATTTTATAGGTTAATATCACATGTTATTATTTATTTAATTAAATTTTCTCTCACTAATCATGATGTTATGATTTTCACAAAAATCAATTACCAAATAGTGTCAAAATTGAAATAAAATTGTTTTTAAAATGAATATTATATTATTAATTGTTTTTTTATTTCTAAAAATCTAAGGATCGGCCAAATGACTTACAGTTAAATCTAAATTATAAGGATAAAATAGTAACCTAAACTTGTATAAAACCTATATGTTGAGAGGCTTTAGAACCATACCCAGTTCAGATTCTAAATAAATCAATTTGGAGCTATTATAAACCGAATATGACTTTTTTATAAAATAATATTTTATTTTTTTCCTAAGGTGCCCCTCTCATCCCTTATAAAAGGGAACCACCTCCCTCTTCCCTTTACACAATTTTGAGCCTTCATGATTGGCCAAACCTGGTCCATTTCACTTCTAAGATTTCCTAGAAACATTATGGGGGTTCTGGTATCCTCAAAGGTACAACTCTATTTCCTTAAGAGGAAGCTTAAAAGTGGTTCATCAAAGAAAAGGTAATCTCTTCTACCGATTCTTTCAAGTTCCTTTCTTCTTAAACTTCTCTTCTTTAGTTTTATCATTGTAATGTAATACAATAAGTATCACTACAATACTTATATGATATTATAAATATGAAACAACCCCATTTCATTTTTTATCCATCCTATGGAAAACAAAATCACCGCATGTTCATACATACAGAATTCTGTCTCCACGTCGTGGTGTAATCTGTTTTACCACCACCACCATACTTGGATGGGTATAATGGTGTAAAGAATAAATATATATGGTTATTATAACATCATAATTTTTCTGATATATTTTATCAATGACTCCAATTACATTCATGAATTATGGGAACGATATCATCACTCGTGCGTACATACGGATTACCGTCTCCACAACGCGATGAGATTCATTCTCCATGTTAACCATTCAAGAATGATTATAAAGTATATATAATGAATAATAATTAAATATATGACCTAATAATGATAATGGATTTATGTATATATATATATATCATCATCTAATTACTTCCATTCATGTCAATAAAGAAACGAAAACAACGTTCATGCGTACGTACGTTCTACCCTCTCCATGAACGGTGTATTTCATTCCATTTATCGATATATCATATATATATATTTATATTCTGAATACATATTATATATAAATCATGTTTTATATTTTTTTAATTATGTAAATAAGGTTATAAGTAAGAAAAACAAGTCGAAAAACGTATAATAAATGAAACAATTTTACCTAAAACGATGCTTTATCATGAATTGACAAAAGAACGGGTAATATAAAGTCATAATAGAATCATATATGATGTCATAAATATTATATTGGTTCTGTTAAAAGTTAATAATATGTTTAAACCCACTATACAAGATTTTTGGATACATACAAAGCATATCGGACCTAAGGTAAGGGATAACTTTTCTAATCTCATTTTTAACTGAGATTGTTTATTTGTAAGTATTTACTGGGGTTATATTTACCATTCATGTCCCTGTTTTTATAAAAATGGTTTGATGTTTGTTTAAAGTCATTTTTACACTTTTTTGACTTTTACCACATGATATAGAAGGAACAATTATTTTATTTACCATATGAGGTACTTTTTAACTCTTCCAGAAAAATTAAGAGAAGAATGTTTTTTTAACTTATACTGCATGAACCAATTTTTACGGTTTCATAATGCATAATTTTCATGAAGATTTCTCTACGATATTTCATGATTATTTTAGAAAAATTCATTTTGTATTAAAATTTAATGGAATTTTGTGAAAAGAATTTTTTTTGACAAAGAACGGATATTTTCATCAAGAATTCATTTCATGTGTTTTGTCAAAACTATTTTCCTTCTAAGATTTAATTATTTAGTATGATTATGTTTCATGTATAATGTATATATTATTTACATGGTTTGATTCTTATTATTATGAAATTATATCTATTTGTTTTATATGGAATACATTTTGATGGGATGATGTTTATGAAACCCATTTTATTCATTGGTTTATGATAAATGATTTATTTTTATTTTGTGGCACAAGTAAGAATGAATTCATTATGATATGGGTGGGACCTATATCTCTATCCAATGCATTGGGTAAGGATTTATATCTCATGAGACAGACATGGCAGGAAGGGTAAGCTAATTTGGTTCAGTGATACAAGACTGGAATGAGGAGTGAACTCGATTCAGAAAGGGACTTTGTCCACTAAGATGGTCTTTGCAGTAATGCCTTGGCTACTATGGAAATCATATCATGTGCTTAATGGTTTTCCACATTTACATGTTTTATTCAAATGCTATTTTATCATGATTAATGTTTCATTATGATCTATGTCTTACGTACTTCCATGATTTATGTCATTTCTCAAGATTTTGATGTCTAAATATAATGTTCTGTTATTATGTTCAAATATATATAGTTTGTTTTATTTTCTCCATACATACCCTTAATGAACATTTGAGCTCACCCTTTATATGTTTTCTTTTCCCCAGGATATAAAGAACGGTTTTAGGTAAGAAAACAAAATGTGGAGATCTTTTTGGGAGAGGTTGAAGATCTCTCACCATGATTAGAAGATTATGTTCCGAGTTTACAAAGACACTGAAATATGACAGTCCTTGTGTGTTGGTTTTTGATCTGTATTAATTATTCCAAAAAATTAATGTAATATCCTTGTACGTCAAGCTTTGGGTCTCTATAGTTGTTATCAGAGGAAAGGTTATTTAAACTTTGGAAACTAGGATGCGAAAACATTAGTGAGTTCCCTAGAAATATTTCCTTGGTATGTCTAGGGATGTCCCTAAGGTTTAGTATAACTCTTGGTTACAGTCCTAGAGTTATGTTGATGATCATGAATAACCTAGGGTGACCCTAAGATATCTTGGATTAAATAATGTGTGATAAGTTAGACATCCCATAACTGACTTTTAATGATTATGTGGTTCCTCTTTATTTTAAATGTTTCTTACACTATGGTTTCTGGTTTTACTCAATGGAGGAAACGAGTAAGAATTTAGTTAATGTTGATTCTGATGGAAAAATTATTGGCTATGATAAAAAAATATCATTTAATGACTAGAGTGAAATATATTGTGATTATTCTGAATCATTCATCACGATTTATGATTAACAATGTGGAATTTGGTGGTATTCCTAATTCATCAAATAAGAGGAAGATGAACTTTTATACATGTTCTCATAGAGAGGAACATAGAGGAAGGAAGATGAATCTTTATACGTATCAAGAAAAAGGGAAGAAGAAACTTGAGGAATACCTCAAATGGAGGGGAAGATGTTGTATGTGTGGAGAAAAGGGTTATAGAGTGACAGACTGTTATGGAGTTCAATGTCTTATTTGTGGAGAACATGGGTATTACCCAGCTCAATGCCCTAAACTAAGAGGTTACTTCTATATCAAGGAAGGAATTATTCCCTGACAATCATTGAAGATGATGTATTGAAGTGTTTATGTATTGGTATTCAAGAATAATGTTGTTGAGGTACTTTTATTGTATATTGGAATATTTTTGTACTAGTCGATTGTGGTATTCAAAAATTTTATGCTACCGGTAACCATGATAAGTGATTGAAATATTTTTGTAAAGTAGATGATATGCGCATAATGAAGGGATAAGGAGTAAGTGAAATTTTTCGTAGTATTCATGATCTCATGACTGATATATGGACAATGTAATATCATGCTCTGAGTATATAGAAATTTTGGGATTTTGGTAAGTGGAAATAGTTAACTTTTGACATCATTCATGTTTTCACTAAGGATCAATGGGTATTCCTTTTTCAAGAGAATACATGATTAAGGTATTCACATGTTTGGAATGTGACCAACAAGATATATCGTATGATATATGGGGGAAAATGATTGTATTCACATTCTCGGTAAATGAAATTTCTAGTTATTCTTTTCTTTTTACTATGACCTTGGATATAAGTATTTTAGATAAGCCTAATGATTGGAATGGATAATGTAGTACAAAAGTTAGTATTGTTTAAGGCAAGAAATTATTGAAATTATTTTTCGAATTTTATAATAGTAAAGGATTATAAAAATACAACCCATGGGACAGGCGACAACCCATCACGTCGGAAAAGGATGCGGGAATCGAACACACAACCAAAGTGAGACATGACTTTATTGCATACCACTGGCCTACATAAAGTCTATGGTTAGTAGAAACTATTTTTATTTTATTAAGCTCTATGATAAATGATGTATAAGTCCATTTTAGGAACCATATACGATTAATCTCACTATAGATGGACTTATGTGTATAACTTTTTCTAACCTTTTGTTTAACACATATGGAATGACCTATAATTATATTGCATGATCTACTAATACTTCACGGAAGAAAAAATCAACTTCATTTTATCAAGAGATGTAGTGAAAATTGTTCATGGCACAAACAAAAGTTAGATTGTACCAAAATCAAGTGAGTACTTATTTCAACATTAGGGAAATGATCTTGAAAACCAAAAATGTTGTCCTAGTGCCCTCATATCTGATGAATTACATGGTACCATAGATCATCACAAATTTATGGCTTTGCGATTGTTGGCCTTTTCATATCCATGTCCTCTACCACTCTACATAAAAACATGATGGTTAGATTTTTCTTCTATATCCACATTTTCACTTATGTTCTCATTTTTGGAAACCCAGTGATGAGTTAATTTGGGTAACTATTATATTTCATACTTAGTTTTTAAAATTATGTTTTAGTACTCCTTTTTATGATTTGGGATTCTACGAAGGAAACTTTTAAGTAGTAAACAATTTATAACCCCGATGAATTTCGAGGGCGAAATTCATTTTAAGGGGGGTAGAATGAAACACCCTGAGATTTTATGAGATATATTCAGTTTAATTTCTTCCATATCTTATGTTGTATGTTATGCCAATATTATCTTGTACTATACGCAAAATCGTATTTTCTTGCAGTATAGGCAACACTAATCTTGGCTCGTGTTACACACAATTTCAAGTTTGTTTTGTGAAAATTATTCTATGAATCATTAAGTATAGATTTTTTTAATGTATAAATGAAATAAGTTTTGATTATGTTATAATCAACCACAAATGAAGATTTCACTACACGAAGCCTTGACTTGGCTTGCATTACACGCAATCAAGACCTTCTTTGATAGCGTGTATAGTACGCAATAACGAGTTTTACTAAACGATATATTATTATAATATTGTTATGAAATAGCCGTTATGAATAGTAATACTCACTTTTTGAAATTTTATAAATTTTAACTTTCAAAATGGACTTCATTTTTGGATTTGGAATATCGAAATTAGCCTAGGGTGAATTTTTGGTGTTTTTTTAAAAACTTTCAATTTTTGATGAATAGTGAAAAACCAAGGTTACTATTTCAAAACCGAATTTTTATTTAAATAATTTTTAATTTTATTTAAATTTATTTTATGTAAAAATTGATACATAATACCTATATAAGTTCAATGTAATTCATTGGAGCCATTTTATCATAATTTTAGATATAAAAATATTTTATTGTACTTTTTACCGACTTTTACCCACTTCATATGAGCATTTGCAATTGTAAATAAAACACAATATTACCGCTTCTCTGATTTTAATTTCTAAAATATGAGATACAAGGTTAATATAAAGGAGTAAAATTTGGTTCAATAAGATAAAAATAATTTTTGGTGAATAGTAACTTTTTACTTTTACTTACCACGGTTAAAAGTAAATAGGGTAATTAAGGGTAAAAATGATATTATTGTTATTACCCTAACACATGTCCTAATTCTATTAGATAAGTTTAATTCGACCAAATTCAACCTTAGGAATAAAATATTACCCTTTAGGTCCACTAGGATTAGATTAGGACACTTATTATTATTTTATTTAAAGAAGAGTTAAAAGAGATAAAATCAATGTTTAATAACTAAAACATTTTTAATATAGGGTTATACATAAGATAAATTCGACTATAAATATTAATTATAAAGATAAAAATATTACCTAAATAATGGTATTTTATTTATAATTTTTAGACATTAAATAATTTAATTTATTTATGACACAATGATGTTGTAGTAATTACCTTATCAATAAAATATTAACATAATTGATGTTATAAACACTGAAATAAACGAAATTTGATACTTTTTATGAATTAAACTGATATTATAGGTTAATATGACATGTTATTATAGATGTTATTAACTTTTTTAGATCTAATCATGCAGTTATGATTTTCACAAAAATATATTACCAAATAGTGTCAAAATTGACATAAAAGAGTTTTTAGAACAAATATTATATTATTAATTGTTATTTTATTCATAAAAATATAAGGTTAAACCAAAGTACTTAGAAAATGTTATATATATTAATAATGAACCACTTGGGGTTCATTTTCTTTGTTATAGTATGTTTATTAACCATATAGTGTAAGAAAATAAGAAGACACGGTAAAAGTTAAATTATTTATCAGAGTGTTAAATCTAAATGATAAGGATAAAATAGTAACCTAAACTTGTCTAAAACCTATTGGTTGAGATTATTTAGACCCATACCCAACTTATCGTAGAAATAAATCAATTTTTAGCTATTATAAACCGAATATTAATTTATTATAAAATAATACTTTAAGTTTTTTCTAAGGTGCCCCTCTCATCCCTTATAAAAGGGAACCTCCTCCATCATCTCTTTACACAATTTTGCACCTTCAAGATCGGCCAAAACCTACCCATTTCTCTTATAAAATTCCCTATAAATCTTTTGGAGGTTCTGGTATCCTCAAAAGACCAACTCTAGTGCCTTTAGATGAAGCTTAAAATAGGTGCTTCAAAGTAGAGGTAATCTCTTCTACCGATTATTTCAAGTTTCTTTTTTCTTCAACATCCTCTTATTTAGTTGTTTCATTGTAAAGTAATAAAATCAGTATCACTAAAATAATTATATGATATTATAAATATTAAACAACCCCATTTCACCTTCTATCCATCCTACGGAAAATGAAATCACCGCTCGTGCGTACGTACGAAATACCATCTCCACGCAATAGTGTAATCTATTTTTTCCACCACCACCTTACTTGGATGGATATAATGGTGTAAAGAATAACTATATGTGGTTATTATAACATCATACGGATTCTGAGATATTATATCATCCACTCCAATTCCATTCAATAATTGTGGTAATGATATCATCCCTCGTGCATACGTACGGATTGCCGTCTCCAAGATGCAATGGGATTCATTCCCCATGTTAACCATTCAAGAATGATTATAAAGTATATATAATGAATAATAATTAAATATATGACATTATAAATCTACTGGATATATATATATATATGTGATCTAATTACTTCCATTCAAGTCAATAAGGAAATGAAAACAGTGTTCATGCGTACGTACGGCCTACCGTCTCCATGAACGGTGTATTTCATTCCATTTATTGATCTATCATATATATATTTATATTATGAATATATATTATATATAAATCATGTTTTAAATTCTGCAATTATGTAAATCAGGATATAAGTAAGATTAAAACATCAAAAAACGTAAGATAAATGAAACGATTTTATCTAAAATGATTCTTTAACATGGAATTGACAAAAGAACGGGTAATATAAATTCATTTTAGAATAATATATGATATCATAAAACTTATTATAGTTCTATTACATGTTATTAATATGTTTAAACCCACTATAGATGAGTTTCAGATACGTACGAATCATATCAGACCTAAGGTAAGGGATAACTTTTCCAATCTCATTTTTATCTGAGATTGTTTATTCGTAAGTATTTTATAGGGTTATATTTGTCATTCATGTCCATGTTTTATAAAAATGGTTTCATTTTTTTTGAAGTAATATTTTACATTTTTTGACTTTTACCACATGACATGGAAGGAATCTTCTTTTTATTTACCATACGACGTACTTTTTTACTTTTCTGGCCAAAGTAAAAGAAGAATGTTTTTTAACTTATACGACATGAATGGGTTTTTAAGGATTCATAATGCCTAATTTTAATTAATCTTACTATAAAATATTTCATGATTATTTTCAACAAAATATTTTTCTTTTAAAATTTAATGGAAATTTGTGAAAAGAAAATGATTTCGAAAAAGAAAGGATATTTTCCTCAAAAATTCATTTCAACTGTTTTGTCAAAACTATTTTCCATCTAAGATGAAATTATTTAGTATGCTTATGTTTCAAGTATAATGTATATATTATTTACATGGAATTATTATTATTATGATGAAATGATAACCATTTGTTTTATAAGGATTACGTTTTGATGCGATGAGGTTTATGATACCCATTTTATTCATTGGGTTATGATAAATGATTTATTTTTATTTTGTGGCACAAATAAGATTGATTTCATTATGAGATGGGTGAGACCTATATCTACATCAAATGCATTGGGTAAATATTTATATCTCATGAGATAGACAAGGCTGGAATGGTAAGTTATGCTGGTTCAGTGATACAGGACTGGAATGAGGAGTGAACTCGATTCAGAAAGGGACTTTGTCCACTAAGATGGTCTTGGTAGTAATGCCTTAGCTAATATGGAAATAATATCATGTGCCTAATGGTTTTACACAATTACATGATTTATTCCCATTCTATTTTATAATTATTGATGTTCCGTTATGATCTATTCTTTACGTATTTCCTTGTTTTATGTCATTGCTCAAGATTGTGATATTTAAATATTATCTTCATGTTTTTAAGTTCAAATGGATACGGTTTGTTTTATTTTCTCCATACATACACTTACTGAGAATTTGAGATCACCCTTTATATATTTTATATTCCCCAGGATTTAAAGAACAGTTTTAGGTATAAAAACAGAAGGGGATGCTCTTTATGGGAGATGTTGATGATCTTTCACCATGATTTGAAGATTATGTTCCAAGTTTCCAAATACAAAAAAACTATTACGGTCCTTGTGTGTTGGTTTTTTTATGTATTAAGTAGTCTGCAAAATAATTGTAATGTCCTTGTACATCATTATTTGGATCTCTACAATACCGAGTTTATATTTTTTTACACATAACACCAACCATATTTTATGTTATATGAAATACATTGTTCAAAAAAAACGTGGCATATTATTAAGATATTACTATAGTTAACACCAAGAAGTCGTAACGGTGTGAATGAAAATTATTAACCTAATTATGAAAATATTATTTGTAAATTTTTATAAAATAAATTAGTTGGTATCAAATAAATTTGAAATTAATGTATGAACTATTGGAATCGAAAGATATTCCTTTTTAACTATTTGTATATGAACAAAAAAAATTAATCTTAAACAAATTACAAAAATACACTTTTGATTAATCATTTTGGTGAAATATATAAATCTAAATATTATATTAAATAAATTATTTATCATTCTTGTTTTGTGTTTTTTTAAAAAGATATAGATAAATCATATTTTACGTATGAAATTTTGTATTTATCTAAAAGGCAATTTTATGGCCTTTAAACGACATAATTATATTAAAGCTAATTTCATACACATTTATAATTTGTATTTTAAAAAATAAAAAATATTTGGGAGAGTAATGTTAAAATTATCTTAGTGTGAATTTTTGGGATTTTTCTAAAAAGATTAATTTTATAAAGAATAGTGAAAAATGATGATTTTTAATTGAAAATTGTCTTTTTATTCGAATTATTTAAATAGTTAACTTTTATTTTAAATATTATTTATTTTGTAATAATATAAATTGTACATATATTAATCCAATTTAGATATTTTGATTTAATTTCAAACTGAAATTTTATATATAAACATTGTAAACTTCTGATCCTGTTAGAATTAAAAACCTGCTTTCTTAAAACATCTATGATAATAATTTCAAATATATTTCTCACACTTCTCGGAATATAATTTGGATAATTGGATTAAATATTTACTATAAAAATAATTTATTATTTATAACAATCAAAACATAATTTTCTACCATAGTTATTGGAGAAAATATATAAAACTAATCAAGATGACTAAGAGAAAAATCGTTTTTCTAAGAGATTAAACATTAATCTTAAGAATAAATTATATTAGAAATTTTTTCAAAAACACTTTTTTGACATATTGAAACCATTATGACGTGAGTATCTAGTTTTTTTTGGGACCATTTTAGCTCATGGTTTTCCATAAAATATTTTCACTAAAGAAAAACAAATAAATATACATTTCTTAATTTTATGTTCTATGAATGTTTAGAATAGGGAATAACTACATAAGTTCAGTTATAAATATTTTTTTTGGATGTGAAAGAGTTTTTTTATCAATATAAATTGATATAACTTTTTTGAAATAATATATTTACATTAAATGCTTAATAAATTCCAAGGAAAAAATTATTTTGTTAATAAATAAATAAATATAATTACATTAAAAGCAATAAAAATATATGTAAGTTGAATGAATTATTGGGATAAATTATTTTCATAAATGATTATATAATTTTAAATAGGTGTGAATATAATTTATTTTATTTCCATTATTTTATTCGTATTATCTAATTTAATTTAAATGAATAATCGCAAAATCTTCATTAATGTCATTTTATAGTAAATTCTATTTTATTAATTGATTTAAAATTAATACAAATATTTTTTATGTTGATTGATTTTAAATTTTTAACTAATACCAAATATGGTCCATTTGTGGTATAATTTTTGAATTATAATTACTATATTGATGGTTAAAGAGAATAAACATAGTCAGCATAGTTACGGTTAAAGCGATGTTTTTTTAGTGTATCATGAGCATGTTTAAATTTTATTTTCCAAGACACAAATCATTTATAATTTATTGGCTTTATATAATATGTATATTAATTGATTCCAAATTATCTAAAATGAGTCACTCAAAATTGTTCTTAGGAAATAAATTACATATGTTGGAAAACTAGTTAACATAATAAAAAGTAGTAAAATAAGGAAACTAAATTGTTAAGGATACAAATGATCAAAACATGCCAATAAACCTGTTTTTGTGGTTTTTATCAATCATATAATACATTAAAAATTAATTATCTTTTTTGGTTATACATATAGTAATCTTAACCTCCCAATAGTTAATACATTTGTGCATTTACAAGAATGTACCTTCTTCTCAACATTAAATGGGCACTCACTATCCACCATATATTTACATATCTAATACCATTGTTGTCAACCAAATTTTACCAAAAACACAAACAAAAATCTATAAAAACATCCTATAATCTTTATTTTCGGACAAAATTTATCCACTGAAGGATTAAGTTCAATCCTAAGGAGGGTACCAGAAGAAGAGGTAACAATCTTCAAACTTGTGTTTTATTTTCTATCATCGTCCACCACCTTAAATTAATTTTTATCATGATTAAATTTTAAATTTATTTATTAAATATACTAATATTCTATTATGTTTCCATTAAATCATTCAAACGCTCTCATATCCATCAAATGAGTTATTAAATCTTTATTTATGTGTACATTTAACGCCATCCTCGTGAACCGATTTCATTTATTTTTCTGTAACCACCTTACAAGGTTGGGTATAATGATGGAAATGAAACTTTTATATTATATATATATGAGAATTATTATTTTATTTTTTCATTTATTTTTTTTATATTACACATAGTTGCATGATTATTAATTTTTTGGACTATGAAAATGTCATCCAAGTCTACAACTAACTACCGCTTTGCAATGCAATTTCATTCATTCACACTTTACATGGAATATATTAAAGATTAGTCTAATAAAAATATATGTTATATATGAAAAATTATTATTATTATAATCATAATATTTATATATATATGTATATATTTCAATTCGAGAGGAAAACGAAAACAACTATCATCCGTACGTACAACCTACAGTCTCAACAAACAAAGTATTTCATTTCCTATCACATTTTTTATTACTATAAATTAAAATATAATGAATATATATAATATTATTATCGTATGATACATTATATAAATTATTAAATCATTATAAAATTAAGATAACCAATAACAAAAAGTCAAATAAATGCATGAAAAAGTTGTTATTGCCCAAAACACGACATTAAAATGGGATAGTAAATAAAAATATCATATAACGTGATACTAAAATAATTTTTGGTATGATATATATATATATATATATGTGTATATTATTAGTTTATATATTAATAGTAATAATATAATTATTTTACATGATTTTTTAGGATTTATGAATGGAGTCCAGACTTATGGTAAAGGATTTCAACTCGCTTTTTACTTTTGTGAGACACAAGCTATATTCACCACCTATTTCTTTTCTTTGGTGTATATACTATACTTTAATGAACATAATGATTATTATGGATATATTTTTTGGAATTTACAAACCCATTTGTGAATATGTATTTCTTTTGGTTGTAGTTTCAATGTTACTAAAGTGATATGGAAATATTGGCTATCGTTGCTTATTTAAGGCCCATGTTATCTTGTGAACCTGTTATGTTTTACGAGGTGTTTATAATTCCCCTTTGATGTGTTTTTTTATTAATATTTTTATTGGAATCATATTCTATGATTTATTTAATGTTATTATTTCATGGGGATAATGTTTCAATTGTTCAAAATTGGTTTGAGTATATAGCAACAATCCATTCGTTATCGAAATTACTTATGATTATACTTATATTAGTGAAATATTATGTTCCACAACTTTATAATAATCATCATTTTTATTATCCTATGTTTATTCATTATATATTCATGTAATGGTGCCATTTATCCACACTTCGGTACATAATATAATTAATAAAATATTATTATAAATATCCACCTTATTTTTCTCTTCGGCCCAGAATCTAATTTATACAAGAACCATATTTTTTTAAAACGATTTAAAATGTTTTTTCAAATTATATTTTAAGATCAATTTCTAGAAAAATAAATTTTTAGTTATTCTATAATGATAATTAAATAATTTGAAAAGCATCATTTGTAAGATCTCAATATAATTTTCAATGAAAATGGTTTTTAAAATGTTTTACATATTTAAAAGAGTTATCCAAATTGGAAGTGATGTTGTCTTTAAGATGTTTTTTAAATGAACTTTAAATACATTATTTATAAGTTTCCAATGTTATTTTCAATGAAAATGATTTTGAACGAGTTTAATGAAAGTGATTTTCAATTAATTATTGTTTCCATTAGTAAATGTTTCATGTGATCTTTCAAATTCCTTATCAATCTAAAATGATACCCTTTGATATAGTTTTTTATTTACTTATGATATGGTACAAAAAAACCATTATTATTTTTTCATTGAATTATATATTTTATATAGGAGAAGTTGTTTATGAATCATGTTTCTCTTTCAAGGGTTATACAAAGATGTGATGTTAATGAAACCCGATTATTTTTATGGTTTATCCTGTGATGAGATTATTATAACACATGTAACCTTTCCATTGGTTATGAAATGATAAAATATTTTGGATACCGTTTTCATCATATGGTTTATGATATGATGATTTTTAATGATCTTGTGCCCACATATGTATTATTTCATTATGTGATCGTTGGGGCCTATATCTCCCTCTAATCAATTGGGTAATTATTTATATCTCATAAGATAAACATTTAAAGAATTGGGGTAAACTAGGTTTCGTAATACAAGACTAAAATGAGCAGTGAACTCGAAAGACAAACAAATTTTTTCCATCTTGACGATTTGAGGAGAAACCACATTACTATATATGGAATGAGATTCCATTGGGGATAGTGAAGTGTTCCTCCCAGTAGGTGAAGCTCCCATTATGTTCTATGATATGTTTTGGAAATGAGCCTTGACTTATAGAGGATGATTTTATATGCTTATGTGAATAACACAAATCTATGACTTATGAAATTGTTATTACATCATGGATCATGTTCTTTTATTTTCATGTCATTAATGTCTTATAAACTAAAAATAAATATTTTCCATGAATCCTGATTATGATCTTTGTTTTTTAGGGTGTAGTTTTCCAATGTTATTATCATGTTATCATAACGTAATGTTCATGTAAAGCTTACATATAACTTTTATATACCATTAAAGATCGTATGAGTTCACCCAATCTTATCTTTCGTTTTCCTGGGTATTAAAAAATGGTTTTTAGTAGAAGTATTAAAGTGGAATATCTTTGGGGGAAACAATTAAGATCATTCACCAGAATACAAGATTGTGATTCTCGTTTCCATAGGAACTAAACTATTATGGTCCATTGGAAGGTTTTTGTGCAATATAATGAATATTTATCTAAAAATATGTAACATATATGTACGAATTGACTAGGTCACTATAGTTTATTATAATTACCAAACTGGTTTTATACAAAACAAAGGATGGTGGCAGTAGAATATATGAATCTTTCTCTCTATTCACATCATTATCTTATTTCTTTTGGAAATTTTGGAAATTTATTTCATGATAACTTCCCTTACCCACTTAATACATTTACTACTAACCTTAATACAATTTCCTCCATGATTATTCCATGAATTTGATCATAAAGTATATTGTCATTTTATTCATTCCATGGATATTAGTTTTTTCCTTTTAATTCCATTTTCCAATTCTTAATTAGTATTTAATATTGATATATAACTCCAACATCTATTTACACCTTGACAGAACATAGAATAATAACTTTATAGTTACTAATGTATTTTATGGATAACACCCTTTAATGATTTTGTTTTTAGCCAATTAAGAAATTTTTAACCATAATTTATGTTATATGATAATACCAGACGCATACCACACAAGTATTCTAAAATTATCACACTATGTACCAAACAATTCTTCAGTACTTTTCATTTGACTAAGGAACTCCTTATTAATCTATGTACGTATAATATAGAGAAATTACTTATTGAAAAAATAACATTTCAAACTCATCCTAATACAAGGAATCAATTTCATCCGGTTACATCAAATTACTGATAAGGTACCACCATTGATCTATATAACGTTCCAAATTGTAGAAATAAAAATTTAATTTTTCTTTTTCTAAACACTAGAGAATGTAAAATATATTTTTCATTGTCAATGATCCATTACTCAAAAGGACTCATCATCATATTGTTCCAACCATTTTTCATTTGTAATTCCACCACGATTGCAACGATAAAGAGTGGTATGAGAATAGAAATTATATTTTCCATTATAACTCCAATAATATTTGAATTATCAGGGGTAAACGCATTGCATTATCTATCACACTCAATATTAAAATAGTTCTTTCAGGATCCAATACTAGACTAAAACAAAAAAAAAGAATTGTTTAGGAACTAATAATCATATAGGTGAATAAAATACACATGGTAAATCCCTTAATATACATATAAATCATGAATCCCTAGTTAATCTATGACCCCATAGGTTTTTATGCAGTTATTTGTGGTAAGCATCTATTTAAGACCTCCATGATGGTTCATAAAGTGTTTGTGAATTTCTAAATAGTATCCCCTAGGACTGTAATACCTATTTCATAGTTGGGCTCATTTTTATGCACCATGTGACTATGAATTCCCTTTAAATGCTCCAATTTTACAGTAATTACCCATATAATCCACCAGGTCAGAGCCACATCCAAATTTAGTATCCATACATGAATTTAATCACATTGAAACCACATGCTCTGTCCCTTTCCAAAATTCTAGTACATTAATCTATACTTTTACTCATCCTTAAATTTATCCCTAAACATGTCCTTTGGGATCTCAATAAGGTTTTAAAATAACATTTTAAAAAAATTAAATTAAACTATCCTTTGATACCAACTATAGTTACCTAGGCTTATGGAACATGGATATTACATCATTTTGGTTGAATATTCATCACATTACTCAAACACATTCTTGAGAACAAGAACAATTTATTGTAATTGGAAACAAAGAAACACAAAAATTGGTCCATAGGTAAACTACATTACCTCCCAAAAATTATTGTTTTAACTAGCACCCTTGTCTGAAAAATTATACTTAACACATTTCATCATCTCTTGGGTAGAGGAAACAAGAGAAAGGGTGAACTCAGGTGCTCAATAAGTGTAAACAGAGAGATATATAAGCAGTGCATGGAAATATGTTTATGAGAACAACATATTAATATTTTTTAACCATTCACTACATATAAAATATATTCATATTTAGTCACGGAATAATGTTCGGATGTGAATAAGACTTTAATAATAAGGTAATCAAATAACATGATCCATATGAGTTGAACCTTCCATAATACATTGATTTTTTATAGAAGTGAGCATAAAAAATAATATCAATATTAGTCAAGGTCAATTTCAAAGGTCAGAATAGTGGAATGGGTTTACACCTGAAACCACACTATTATTAGTGGTTTTATCCCAAGACCATTGTGGCTGAAAAAGTCTCTTACAGAACTAGGTTCAATATACATTCCAATCATATATATCACATGAGATATAAATTTTTACCCAATGTATTAGAAGGATATATAGGATCCTCTTATCTCATAATGAAAACACAATATATGTTTTATATATGATCATAAAACATTCATAATATCAAGACCCATGAAATGTAATGGGTTACATAATCATTTCATCACATCATAACCTATAAAAAATGAATGGTATCTTAAAAATTTAACCATTCATCATAGCATAACCTGTGAAAAATAAGTGTGTTTCATAATAAAATCATCATGGTATAACTCATGGAAACAAATGGGATTCATAAACATCCTTACATCACAATCATATACCATTAATACAATGTTTAATAATAGTATTAAGGATAATATCACCAATAATTCATAAAAAACATCATCATATTTCATCATATATGGAAAATTATTTTGATCAATCAATAAAAAACATTTAATGGGGAATGTATTTCATATTCTAAAAAAATAAAAAAATAAAACATATTTAAACAAAATTTATTTTAAATTAACCTTCAATAGTTTTAATGTAACCATCAAATAAATAATGATTCTGATAATAGGATGTTTTTTTCATGTCATACGCATTAAAATAAAGACCCCTTTCACATTTTTTTGTAAAACCCCAATGGGTATTATTTGGAAGATGACATGAAGATTATTTTAAAATTATTTGACAAAAAAATAATGAATGGGAAACATTTTAATTTAATATTAATATGAGAATAATGATAAATAAATTTATAAAATTTTTAGAAGACCTAGTTTTGGAAGAAATAGGATTTCCCACTCAAGGGAGAAATAAATGTGAATTTTATTAAAACAAATATCAAATATTTAATGTATCAATGAGTGTAAAATGTTATTATATAAGTAATATGTAATAAATAACCAATTTATAATAATATTCATGATATTATGGGGATATTTATCATAATAATCTATCATTGGAAACATAATAGTAAAAACCTGATAAATAATGAGATTTTGACATAAAAACATTACCACTTTCGTAACATTGAATCAAGAGTCCCACGAATGAATAACAAAAAATTGAGTATAAAATAACTTGTGGATAAATAAATTCTTTTTATATCATTTAAATGGGGATTAATAAAAACCTCATGAAAGAATATAGGTTCATAACATAATTTATATCTCAAAAAATGAAAATTTAGAGAAAAACCCATTTCCTTAATTCTAGAAATTGGTCCTCCACCTCCAAAACCAAATTTATAATAAATATACATCTATTATAAATATATTATAAAATAATATTTAAATATATCAGAATATATATTATTTTCTTATAACCTTTTATTAACCGTTTATTTACAATTCCTTGTTAATGTTACGTTTCGGGTAATAACAACATTGTTTTTCATACATGTTTTGATTTTATATTTTTAATTCTAGTAGTGTCATTATGATTTCATAAAATCTATAATTTTAACCATGATATTAATATATTATACTCTAAATATATATATTGTTAGAGTAATCCTTAAAATTTAGTGATATAAAATGAAATACACCATTCATGGGGATGATAGGTCGTATGTACGGATGAATGTTGTTTTCATTTTCATTTTTATTGAAATAAATACTTTTATATAAAATATTATAATTACATGATAATTTTTATTTCATATATATTAAATCTTTTAGTAAAACCGTCATTATTACCTTTCATGTAAAGCATGAATTAATCACATTGCCTCGCGAGGCGTTAGCTCGCCATACACATGCGCAATGTTATCATATTACTAGAATATGGAGAGTTTATAGAAATGTTTTCGATATAAATTAAATAATTATAATAATATTTTAAGTATGATTTATAAATAATAAATCGACAATTATTTATATCATTGATAGGTGGCAATGGGAAACCCAATGGCATCGGTTCACTAAGTGATAGTCCACTGTACAAATTAACTACGATTTAGTAGCCCGTTTCTTGGAAGTGGAGATGGTTGTAGATTATTTTAATTAATTGAAAAAATAATATAATATTTAATATATAGAAATTATTATTTCATCATGGTATAAATATAATTTAATTAGGAGGGAGAAAATGAAATAGAATTGTTCTTTGATGAATGTTACCTCTTCTATAGAGGTATGCACCAAATTCATTCCATAGATGGATTTATATATAAAAAATGACTTCTATAATAATAGGATATATTTTTAAATGTTAATTTGTTTGGTTTTTCTTGAAAAAGTTGGGTTTGTGTTATGAAAATGAGAGTATGAGGGGTGACTTTTTTAAGTGGGGTGGGTGGAAAACATTTAATTATTTCAATGAATGGATTCCACCAAGATTATTTTCTTGTCCCAATCCACAAATAGTGTACCATTATATAGAATATATGATATAAAGTATAAATTTAGACATAAAATGGGTGTCTTATAGGTTTTTAGTAATTTATAATCCTTCAATTTATATTTTTTATCAC
The DNA here is from genome assembly GCA_963277665.1 of Viscum album. NCBI lineage: Eukaryota > Viridiplantae > Streptophyta > Magnoliopsida > Santalales > Viscaceae > Viscum > Viscum album. Next base: position 1,574,312,172 of record OY728126.1, read on the forward strand.
CTAATAAATTTATTCTATCTTAACCGTTATAAATATATTTTTTACTATTAACATTGGTCAAAAACCAAGATTAACATATTATAGAATATAAATTGTACTGATAAAAAATATGGAATCAATTTTTATAATTTCCACTAATTAAATTTTCAAATGTTAATTAAAAATTAATCAAACATATGTTATTACAAAACGGCATTCTGAATAGATAATGTTCAAATTATAACAATGTTTTTATATAAGAATTCAATATGAAATTGATTCTAGTGACATATACTGTATTATTATATGTTAAATTCAACTAATTATTCTTTATAAAATAATTTAAATATAGGTTTACTTTATAAATAACATAAAGGGAGAGGAATTTTTTGAATAAAATGCAGTATTTTTACAATTCATCACAAATGAATCTTTCTAAAAAATCCTGAATATTCACCCTAAGATAATTTAGACTTATTTATTGAACCATTAATTTTTATTTTATCTAATTAATTTTCTATTGGTTAAAAAAATTAATTTCCTTATTTTTTATGAAAATAAATAATAAAATATTACAACAAATAATTTTTTAAAAAAATTATCATGATTTTAATGAAAATTATGTAATTTTTAATCGTCATGTTTTATTTATATAAAAAATTATATTGAATATTTAAAATTTATTTAGTATAATTTATATTTCAATGTTTAATATCCAGGTTAAAAAATTTGATTGAATAATAATATTAATAGTATAAAATGCTTAGGATAAAAATTAATGTCACATGTAATGTATGATAACCCAGTAATTTCCATAAGGAAAACATAAAATGATATTATGTTTAACAAGATATTATTTTTTTTATTCATCATTATAATTGTCTTTTGTGTGACACAATAAATAAAAGATATTTTAATTTATTCTAAAAAATAATTTATAAATCCCAGGGTATTACAGAAGATATTTATAAATATAATGTTTTAGAAACATGCCTAAGAGTCTATGTTTTGGGTTACATAGTAGGAATTAGAGTTGTATTTAGTAATTTTTTGGGATTAATTTTATTTTTTCGTGATTTGGAATATTAAACAATAGTTTAAAACCTATTTATAAGCCTAAGTAATGGAAAAAATTCTAAAATATTGGTGACATATTGACAATGTGGTTCCAAGAAAAAAATACACGTGTGGAAACAAATAAGTGCATATAGGATGTTGAATACATTCTCCTAGTATTAATAACCAAAATATGTGTTGGTTAGTTATTAACTCAATCGTCAATCAATGAATGAAAAAGCGGCCTAACATCGCATGTAGCTCAACACAACTAGGGGATATTCATTAGTAAATTCATATTTTATTTATTAATATCTCTAAAAGATATAAATTTAATTTGAGGATTTAATATATAACTACTCTATTTAGTCATTCTAATAAGAAGATGACTATGGAAAACCTAGGTTAAACTGAAGGTGTTATAGGTTGGTCCCATAATATCATAGATGATGAAAAATTATTATATGTGAAAATGAATATGTCATTAGAGAATATATATTTTGATCTATATTTCTTATTCATATGATCATTTAATTATATTTCATTATATAGGTCATACACATTTTGGTTTTAGTGTTTGGTTGGAAAATTGATCATGGAAAGGAAATTGTGAAAGGATTGTCACTAGAAACTCCGATGACTAAATAAGCGAGAATATTTTAAAAAAATTAATAAAAAATAAAATCATAGTATATTCCTATTATTTGTGATATTATTATTCATTTAATATCTATTAATATGAGGTTAATATCCTAGTATAATATATATTTTACATTTTTTAGGATCTCTTAACCACTTTCATTAGTGAATGATAAATAAAATTGTGAGCATGTAATTTCATTAATGGTTTTATTGTAAAACCATAATATTTTAATATCATTTTCCTATTAAATAAATAAATTTTCAAATAACATGTTTCAAAAAAAAACAACAAATAAAAAAATGTGATATATTAAATTATTTAATTTTTCAACTCGTAAATACAAACATTACAATATAGTCATTAATTCGGAATGTATAAATTAAATAAAAAAACAATTGCATCTGTATGTTTTGAAAATAAATGAATTTTTTTAAATACTAATGATTTTAAAAATATCAATTATTGTAGCCAATTAGCTGATGAAATCATTTGAGGCATAAAAATGTTATTTTATAAAAATTTATTTTTTATGCACTATGTTTTTTAATAATGGTGAAATTATTATTTTAGTGAAATGTAATGATAATTTTTACAATAAATTATTTTTTCATTCATTTAATATATATTCCATGATATGTAATAATTTAAATTTATTCCTATAAGATACATATTTCCTAAAAAAATTTAAGTGTTACATATGCTTAAATTAAACACATATTTTATATATATTATTAATTGAATTCGCTTAAATATTTTTTTTCATTTTAATTAGTATATTAAAAATATGTATTTTTTAAAATACATTGTGTAGTAATAAAATATGTAATCAATATTATTAAAAATTTAAACAAATATACTAACTATCATATAATTAGTAATTTGTAACAAATAAAAACAATAACATTTAATTTTTAAAAAGTATATTTCTTATAGAAATAATTACTATTATATTATATTATTATATTTAAAATTATAAATTTATAAAAACATAGTTACATATTTATAAATTTATTTTCTCAAAAAAAAATTATTTTTTAATTTATTTTCCATATTTTTTCATATAAATACTGGTTTTTTCTTAAAGAGTGAAAAATACAATTTATACATATTCTGTGGCATTTATAACATCCATAGTAAATAAAAATGACAAAAAAATGATTAAACCCTTTTATTGAAGAATAATGTATTTAATAAGTATAATTATAAATTTCAAAATATTGTATAAAATGCTATATTTGATGTTTTATAAGGTAAGTAATAATTATCTCTGGGATAATTTCAAATTCATAACAAATTTATTATTTTAGAATTACTTTTAATATATTTTTTCATTTTAATCTTAAAATTAAATTCTTATACGGTATTATAATGCCCAAATTATTTTATAATTTTAATTTTTTAGGTATAAAAATTAAATTATTTTGTTAAAAATTAATTATCACAGTAAGAGTAAAAATGGAAGAAGGGTGAAATATAAGGTGTAAATGACATAAAATATATTAAAGTCTCCAAATGACCCTTTTGTGGATTAATAAAACATAATATTACCTATCTCTATTATTTTTCATTTTTAGAAACATACATTCGAATGTGATAGTAGTTAATATAAATTTACAAATAATTAAAAAGTCTCAACCCACATACATATAAAACCAGACATATACCACCCGACTTATCTGTACAACTCCAGACCTTAATTTTAAAAAGAAATACTAAAATACCTACCTAACACTCCTAGAAACATACTAGTATAAACAATAACATCAAAATACCACACATGAATGCATTAATTCAATTTTCAAAGGTGATTTTCAAAAGACTACTGTAACAATTCATAGTCTCTCCTTTTTCAAATATAGTCCATTCTGTCTTATTCTACCTTCTACAAATCAATTATATTCATGTTATAATAATTACATATATATATATATATATATATATATCATATGAATACATAAATTTTAAAAAGATAATGAAATGTTCAATTTCTACATTATTTTAAACTGTTCAAAACATAAAAACATCACTTGTTCTTACATACATACTTATAAGGAATCGACCTTAAAAATTACTTAATCTTGAATTAACTGAATAATTCACATTGAGGAACATTTATGGTTCATAGATTTATAGAAATAGGCCATAACTATTACATCTCAAAAATGACAAAGTAGACACTTCTGCTATGTTTTAATTTTTTTCATAAAATAAAAACTCATATAAAAAAGAATCATTCCTAGTTCAATGTTTTAGATGGAATGAATTTTCCTTGATACCATCCTTGAACCTATTCATCTATAAGTCATGTGAAAAACATTTCAAAACATTGTATGAGCATAAAAATCTTGGTAAGGGTTATAAAAGAAGGAATGAACACATTAGACCATAAATAAAGACAAATCAATGAAACTGTACTTTTTAATCATTACATACCTTTTGAAATCATATGATTTATGAATAACACACATAAATCATAAATCATAAAGTTAACGTGTGGCATTTATAAAATACATACGTTGTATCTTCAACAACTACGTCTGGGGTTATGTTTAGAATATAAATCACTATATAATCCCTAAATATATTAGGAGAAACATTAACATTTACATCATCCATGTTTCCCAATGAATTGGAGTGCTATCTGAAGCTCACCCGCCCAAGGTTTATCATGGAACCACCGGTATACGTAAACAATTCCCAAGGACCATAACAAATTCATAACACATAAAAAATCATAATGTAAATAAAAAATTTCTACATTGCAACCTCAATATTATATTTCAGGATATTGACATAATAAATTATTTATCAAACCATTTTCTAGATCATTTAAAACATTTATTAAAAATATTTTTGAATCATACTGTATCGTACAACTTATAATCTTTTGAAAAAAAATTATTTTAAAAAAATTCATGTCCATATAAATAAATAATTAAATAATATTTTAAAATATGGACATTATTGTGGATGAATTAGATGAAAAAATCATTAAAACATTTAAAATGATATTTTTGTTAAAGAGTTCCCATCCAAATAAGAGACACTTGAATACAAATAATTAAAGAATAACATTAATTAAAACTTTATAATTTCATGAAAATAAATGGATTCATGATATAATATGTCAAAGGAAAGTATATAACCCATATAAAAGTGAATTGGTGCTTAATAACAATGAAGTATCAATTGAATGAAAATCGAGAGGAAATCTCTTATAAAGATCGTACCATTAGATTAAGGATAAATCAATGACATAATTATGTGTGAAAAACAATAATACACCTAATGTAAGTTTATATTACGTGTAAAAAAATTATATGTCACTCACATATATACATTTTATGACATAATTAAGAAGTAGAAATTTAACCCAAATGAATTGAAATTGCGTTAAAATATTCTCTTGCAGAAATTCGACAGCCTAACAACATCAAGTTAAAATTCATAAAATGAGTTTATGATAGGGAAAAGGGCCACTAATCACATAGACATAAAATTTACATCAATAAGGATATGTAAGAACATATCCCAACATAAGAAAATGGAAATTTAAAAGAAATAACATGAAATATGTGTTTGATTAGAAGATAAGAGTGAAAGGTTCCCTTACCGATTTTGAAATATATGAAACATACACCACATGAAAGAAGAATCATACAATGAAGATGAACTAATCATACATTAATGTACTTTACAAAAAAATAAAATCATGGGCAGTACAAAAACCACACTAAATGAAATAGTGGCAAAAATTTTATGAATGTCACGGGAAAAAAAGTGAAATGAAAACCCCTAACCACATTGTAATAAATTGAGTCATAAGACCAAAAATTAATAACCACAAAATGAATCACATTATTCCATGAATATAGAATTAATAATGAAAATTTATATCAAATGTAAGTACACAATACACCACATGCAATAAATATGTGGTGAATAATGGAAATCTCAAGAAATTAAAAGTGAGATAAGAAACCCCTTAAATAGTGTCTGACTTGAACCGTTCATTCATTAATCTCATGAATTATAAATTAAAATTAATTTCTACCTTCATAAGAACCTTTTACAAGATTATTATTTCCTTTATTGAACTTATTTTCATGTGATAATCATTATTCCATCATTGATTTTAATAATGGTTGTTTTGTTGATATTTGGTACTTAAGTCGAAAATGAACTTCTTATTATTACTAGATGTTCATATGGTAAAAATGCCATTTAATCCAAGACGATATTAATGATTAAGATATCATATATCTCATATATATCATATTTATATAGTATATATATGAATTTAAAATATTACATAGCATTTGGAGATATGAAATGAAATGCATCGTTCATGGAGACAGTAATCCATACGTACGCATGAACGCTACTTTCATTTCTATTTCATATTTAGAGGAATGAAGACGTAGTGAGAAATAATTATATAACAATTCCTTTATAATATCATATATAATATCATTAACTATATCCTTGATATGTTCCATGTATGGCATGAACGAATCATATCACTTTGAGGGGCGGTAGTACGCACTTCCTAAAATGAAATTATCATGTTTACCAATTCTGGAAACCATAAAGGTATCCTAAAAATGAAAATTACAGAAGTATATAGAAAATATCAATATAATATATATCTAATATATATACAGTCTCATCATAATGTCCACCGTAAGAGGTGGTAGGAGAAGAGTGAACAATCATCGTTTCATGAGGCAATAGTTCGCCGTCCATAGAAACAATATGTTCTTCACCCCTTAGACGGAGGTGTGTGTATGTTTACTTCAAATAATTATCATAATAAAAACCTATTTTATTTATTATACTGGTTTTGTTATAAAATAAAGTAACAAAAAGATTTTATGGGGTAGAAGAAGTAAAATAAATGAAAATAACATAAGAGAAGATGTTACCTTTAAATCATGTAACTCCCATTGCTTTGAACCAAAATGATATATTGAAGTGCCTTCTGCCTAAGGTAAGGAATATAAGTGTTAGAGAGGGATATTGAGATATTATTTTGGTAGATTTTTGTCAATTCAAATCACTTGAGAAGTGTGAGTAATTGGATAGAGTATAGGGCTTTTTATAAAGGGGAGGGTCTCTTTAAGAACGTTTGAAAATATTATTTTCTTGTATAATGATTTTCAGTTTATAATGGTCCAATACTTATTAATTTCTAAGATATGTTGACTCGTATTAGAAATAAAATCATTCAATAAGAATGGGATAGGTTTTAGATATTATTTTAAATTTTATATTATTATATATTTAAATCATTCATTAATGAGATAAAAAATACATCGTTATTATGTCATAAATAATTATATTTATATGATGTTTATAAATAATAAATAAAATACCATGATGTAGGAAATATTTTTATTTTTATTATTAATATTTATAGTAAAATATATCAATTTTATAACCCCAAATTAATTTTTTTAGCAAAACAATATATGTTTATGATATATTTATTTTTTACTTTAAATAAAATATTATAATTTTCATTATCTTACACAAATGGATTTGAAGGGAAAACAGTCTTACCCATGAATTATTGAGGTTTTCCATTACTCATAAAATAAGGTTAGGACAAGTGTTAGGGTAATTTTATATTATTATAAAATTATTTTTACATTAAATTAACCAATTTACATTTAACTGCTGTAAAAAATGTCAAAAGTTAAAATTCACCAAAAATTATTTTATTCTTATTGAACCTCATTTGAATTACTAATAACATCCATGTATGTTGGATTTACAAAATTCAATTCACAGAAGCACTAAAATTTCACTTAAATGAAAAGGATGGTTTTCTAACTACTACATAGTGTTTTCACAATTCATACAAAATTGTAGGTTTTTAGAAAAATACATAACATTCAGCCTAAGATATAATTGATATTTGGAACTAAAAAATTATATCTATTTTAAAAAAATTAAAATAATAGATGTTGAATTAATTAATTTAATATTTTTTCTTGTTGTCAAAACAAAAGGCGTGTTTTTAAGAAATAATAACTATCAATATATTAACACTTTTTTTCCAATTTCAATGGGAAATTACTTTCAATGACAAATATTGGATAAATTGGTAATAATATAATATAATTAAACTTTAAAACCCTTTATAAATATACTCTATCTATATAAATAAATTTGATTAAAAGACAGTTTTGAATTAAAATGCACTAATTTTCACTATTCATTAAAATGATGATTATCAAAAAAATACCAAAAATATACCCAAGGTAAATTTTGATGCCCCGATTCTAAAGAATAATTTTATTTTGTCAAATAGAACATATAAAAGTTACCAAAACTAGATTTAATGAGGGTTCTCCATCAAAAGGTGATAAATCGACCTTTTAAAGAATATTAGAGTATTTAGTCTTAAAATTATATTCATTCAAATTTTAAGCCTCTAAATTTTATTGTATAAATTTAAAAACATTTTACAAACAAGTATAATCATATTTTAGTTATTTCTGTTCATTCTTACTATTAATATGGCTAGTCGTTAACTAAAATTTAAAATAATAATATATTATTATTTTTCAGCATGACTCAGCATTGTGTGCAACATAAGACCTCAGAGAAACCCATGTTTTGTGTCAGGTATGCCCTTGAATATAACATCCCCTTTAAAATAAAAATTAATATTTAAATAAAAATATTAATTCATATGAAAATTACATATTCTTTATTTTCATGGGATGTTACATCCTTCCCCATTTTAGAAATGGAATCCTCTAAATTTTAAAATTGGTCTTTGAAACATCATTGAAGATCCGAAATTGGAAAAAGTGAAAATAACGATGTCACTTTAAAAGAATGAAAGAGAAGTTCAAAGGTCACCAAAGATAAAAAATAAGTGGATTCCATGAATACATGGATATAGAGGAGAAACTAAGTGTCAAGTTCTAATGCAGAGTTATTGAAAACATGGTTAGGAGAAAGTTAACTATAAGAAAACCACAAATTTGTGATTGGTTAAATGGTCATTGGCTTCCCAGTAGGAAAATTAAACAGAAAACATTTTTATTTTAATTTAACTTTCATAAAGTTTAGGAATTTATTTATAATCCTAACTATGAAGATAAGTACACATACTTACTGGTCATGTAGTCTTTCATCCTTTACTAAATTTTTATCAAAAACTCTTAATTTCTCTAAATGATGAGCATTCAAGTATACTTTGACACATCAATAGTGCTAAATTCAACTTCAGTAAAATAACATGATCCCAAAAATATAAACCATATATTTCCCCTATCATTATACATTAATCAAAATAAAAAAATTTAGTACGAGATCAGGTAATTTCTAAATGGATAATCCTTTTAAAAATAAATACTACTCTTAATCTCCAAACACTACTACAAACACAGCCTTTATCAGCGCTAAAAATGGCCTTTATCAGTGCTAGAAAAGCGCTGATAAAGCCAGCGTAGATAAAGGGGGGGGGGTCCTATATCAGCGCTTCCTTTATCAGCGCTCTCGTTTTAGCACTGATAAAGGACCCTTTTATCAGCGCTTTTACAAAAGCGCTGATAAAATTTAAAAAACAATAAAAAAAGTAAAAAAATTTAAAAAAATTTAAAAAAATTTAAAAAAATTAAAAAAATTTATAAAAATTTATAAAAATTTAAAAAATACTGCCAATCGGGGGGGCTTTTATAGTGCTTGAACCCCCCGCCCCCACTGCTTTACAGCGCTTTTCGGCCCCTATACAACACCCCATGCACCCCACGCACCCCCTTACACCCTTTAACAGCGCTTGCTTCAATATTCCCCATGCGTGCGCACCCCTACCTCCACTAGGATTTGAACTACAGACCTCCCCCCTCCGCGCCTAAGCCCTTACCACTACTCTATTTTGATTTTCTTTCCAATTCATGATATCTATATATATATATATAGATTTATATATTTAGTTATATTTATTCGTATAGTAATATATATTTATATTAATATATATATATAGTTATATTATAATATATATAGTTATATTAACATATATATAGTTATATTAACATATATATAGTTATATGAATATATATTTATATAGTTATATTAATATATATATATAGTGATATTAATATATATATTTATGGTGATATTAATATATATATTTATAGTAATACTAATATATATATATGTAGTTATATTAATATATATATAGCTATTAGATTAATATATATATAGTTAGATTAATATATATATAGTTAGATTAATATATAGGTATATAAATATTCATATATTGGTATTTTAAATAAAATGGATGATTTTAGTTATTATTTAGATAATTCTATAATATATTTTATATGTAAATATATTTAATTATGTATTTAAAAAATTTAATTTTTAGGTGCAAATATATAAAAAATATGTACATATAGTTATATATTTGATTATAAATAGCAGTTCGTTATAATAAAGGATGAAATTTAAAAGACATAATATCAATATGAATGTAATACCTTGGAATAAATTTAGTCCCCACCAAGAAAATCCAATAATACCCCCTTAAATGAGTTTGAAAATCCACAAAATGTTAAAAAATCTGGGTACCCCGACAAAAAACTCAGTTTTGGAGTACTTATGGGCCTCTTTTGGCCTCGAAAATCGCTTGATTGGGGTCCCCTAAATCATTGTGACGTAGAGCTCGTCGCAGGCTTCGATTTGATATGTGGTAGAGCTCAAACGGACACCCGGATCAAAAGTTATGGCTGTTTAAAGTTTGAGTTGTGTTTTCAACATATTTTGGATCTTTTTTTAATTTTTTTAATTTTTTTTTTCCTCAAATTGTTATTAAATGACTATTAATCCATAATTATTATCAAAATATTAATTAAAAATACTTTTTTAAGAAGTCATTTTCACTAAATATCTTAAATATTAAGTATAATAAGTGTAAATGTACATTTATACTTATCTAAAACATATTTGAAAATTATATATTATATTTATATAACAATATAACTAAATATATATATTAATATATTAATATGTTTTGAATTTTTTTTAAGCTGACCCTTTATCAGCGCTAAAAAAGCGCTGATAAAGGCCCCCCTTTATCAGCGCTACTGAGCAAGCGCTGATAAAGGGGGGGGCCTTTATCAACGCTAACAAAAGCACTGAAAAGGGGGGTCCCTTTATCAGCTCTAAAAAAAGCGCTGATAAAGGGACCCCCCCCCCTTATCAGCGCTTTTTTGTTAGTGGTGATAAAGGGGGCGCTGCGAAAAACTGTTTTTGTGGTAGTGAAAATCCATCAAAAAGTTCTAAAAGATCCAGAAATTCCATTCAATATTCAATTGTCCTTAAAATTCATCAAAATAATCAAAACTAATATTGAAACACAAAACTCAGAAAAATTTATTCACATAGTCTTCTATATTAAATCGTAACATTTATGTCCAAAAAATCGACTACACATAAAGTATCATACTGGTGTGTAATTAAACTAATCCCATAATATCTATGATAGGTTAATAATTTACATAAATAACCCAAATCACTTTATGTACACAATAGAAACATTGATTCTTGCAAAATAATTTTTCAACCATTACTCCACAAATTAAATCCCTTAGTATTCAATTTTCCTTAAGCATATAGAGTTCCCAAAAGAGGGAATGTCTTCCAACAAAACCATTATCACTTAATCACCAAATCATTTTTTATACTACTGAAAAACATATGATAAAACATAAGATCACAAATAAACTTATTCTTGATCCATATAATCATTTAACATAAAATAATTAGTCATTCTAACCAGGGTCATCACGTAGTCCTACGGTATGCGATTAATCCCAATCATACTTGGGTTGGGGGATCGATTCCCACAGCTTTGTCTGACGCGATGGGTTGTCACATGGTCTTCATGGTGTCCTTCTTCAAAAACAATAAAATTTCCTGACATTCCAAAAAAATGATACAAATTCGTCATAAATGACCATAAAATATTCTATCCTCAAAGGTTTTGTAATACCTATAATTTTGAAACCCAATATATAATAACCATATATCACCTCTGAAATAACTTTGACTCTTTATAATATTCTAACCATTATGGTTATGTCACTTATGGTTAAATAACACCCTAACATCTACTGTTATCTAAACTGACCATTGATACCAACTATAAGGACTCAAACTTAAATATTACATAATTTTGAATGAAGTGAATAATTCACATTGAGTGTATTTTTAGTTTTAGAGTTTTAGAGAATTAGACCATAACTATTACATCTCAAAAATTACAACCCAGACACTTCTGATCAGTTTACATTTTAATAAAATTAATACTCTTAAAAAAGGAAACATGTCTAGTTCCATGTTTTAGAAAGCATGAATTTTCCTTGATCTCCACCTTTTCCCCCATCATCTTTAAGTCCATTGATAAAAATTTCAAAACCTGAGATGATAATAACAAGCTCATTAAAGGTTATAAAAAAAGGAAATAAAACATTAGCCCATCAATAAATACAAATCAATGAAAACATACTTTCCAAACATAACATACCTTATGAAATCATAAGATTTATAAATTACAAACAGAAATCATAAATCATAAAGGTAACTTGTGGAATCCATAACATACTTACGTTGTCGATTTGACAGCTACTTAGGGTGGTACGTTTGGAATACCCATCAAATTATATATCCTAAATATCTTAGGAGAAACATTAATGTTAACCTATATCACGTTACCCAATGCATTAGAGAGCTATCTTTGGCTAACCTGCCCTAGGATTATCATGGAACCACTCATATATGTAAATAATTCCAATGAACCATAACACATTCATAACACATAAAACAAAAATAAAGGATAGATAACATTTGCACATTGAAATCACAATATTATATTTCAATATTAGGACATAATAAATGCTTTATCAAACCGCTTTCAAAATCATTTAAAACATATTATAAAAATAATTTTGAATCAATGCCTCCCATACCACTTTAGAGATTTTGAATGAAATTTTAATTTCATAACATTCATTTCACTATAAATAAATCCTTAAAACATTTTGAAAACATGGACATTAATGATAATTATTTAGAAAAAAAATCATTAAAACATTTAAAACGATATTTTAGTTAAATAATATCTAACCAAATGAGAGACGCTTGAAAAAAAATAAATGATGAATAAAATTAATCAAAACATTATAATATCCAGAGAATAAAGAGATTCATGATATAATATGTCAAATGGATGTATATACACCATATAAAAGGTAACTGGCTCATAAAAACAATGAAGTGTCAATGGAATGTAAATTGAGACGAAATCCCTTATAAAGATCGTACCATTAGATTAACGATAAATAAATGACATAATAATGTGTGACAAAAAAATATACCCAATATTAGTGGATATTAACTATAAAACAATCAATGTTTATTCACATATATTCATATCTTGACATAATCTTGAAGTTGAAATTTAACCCAAAGGAATTGAAATTGGGTTAAAAAGTTCTCTTATAGAAATTCAACAGCCTAACGGCGTAGCATTAAAATTCAGAAAATTATTTCATGAGAAAGAAAAGGAAATTACCTCCCATGGACATAAAATGTAAAACAATATGGATAAGTAATAACATTTCCCAACATAATAAAATTAAAATTTTAAAGACATAACATAAAATAAGTCTTTCATTCGAAGAGAATAGTGAAAGGTTCCCTTACTGATTTGGAAACATACAGAACATACACCATGTGAAAGAATAATAATTCAATTAAGATGTAAATACACATTATTTAAATTATATTACACGTATAATATGATCATGGGAAGTACATACACCAAAAAAAATGAAATAGTGGAAAGCATAGCATGAATCTTACGAGAATTAAAAGTGAGATGAAAACCCCTTACCACCTTGTAATCAATCGAGTCGTAAGACCAAAAGTTAATAACCACCATATTAATCACCGAATACCATGAATATAAATAGAATAATGATAATATATATCCAATTATAGTAGAAAATAAACCACATGCAATATATAAGTGGTGAATAATAGAAATCTCACAAAATTAAAAATGAGATTAGAAACCCCTTACCTCTTGTCCGACTTGACCGATTCATTATTTAATCTCTTTAATAATGATATAAAGTTAATTTATAATTTCTTAAGAACCTTTTTAATGTTTATTATTTCTTTTATATCACATATTTCCATGTTATAATCATTATGCAATCATTTAGTTAATAATGGTCATTTTGTCGATATTAGGTACTTGGGATAAAAATGAACTTCTTATAATTAAAAGTTGTTAATACGGTAAAAATTTCACTAAATCCAGAATAAAATTCATGATTTAGATATAATATATTTATATATAACCATTATATATATGTATTTATAATATTACATAAAATATAGAGATATGAAATAAAATTCACCGTTCATGGAGAAGTTATGTTTTACGTACACATGAACGCTACTTTCATTTCTATTTCATATTTAATTGTATGAAAAAAATGATAAATAGGTATATTATTATTAATGTATAATATCATATATAATTTCATTAGCTCCATCTTTTATACATTCCACATATGGATGCAACGAGTCATATCACTTTGAGTGGGCGGTAGTCCCCATTTCCTCAACTGAAATTATCGTGTTTACCCATTATGGAAACCGTAGAGTTATCCTGTAAATGTCAAATAATGAAGAATATCTACAATATATATAATATATATCACATATAAATAAATTTCTATCATAATTGCCACCATAATAGGTGGTAGGATAAGATTTAACAACCATCATTTCGTGAGGTAGTAGTTCGCCATCCACCGAAAAAGTATGTTCTTTACCCATTAGAATGAGGTGTGTTTATGTTTAGTTATAATAAATATCATAAAAACTAACTATTATATTGAGGAAACTATTGTTTCTATAAAATAAAAGAATAAAAAGAGTTTAAGTGTTTGGAGAATTAAAATAAAAGAAATGATCTTAGAGAGGACGTTTCCATTAAATCGTGTAACTCCCTTTGGTTTGAACAAACAATATTTCTTGATGTGCCCGCTGCCTAAGGTAAGGCATCTAGGTGGAAGGGAGGGATCTTGAGAGATTATTTGGGTAGAGTTTGGATGATACAAATGGCTTGAGAGCTGTGATTAATGGGATAGAGGTGAGGGATTTTTATAAGGGGGGATGGGATCTTTAGGAATGTTAGAAAATATTATAATATTGTATAATGATTTTCGGTTTGTAAAGGTCCAAAACTTATTAAATCTGATGCTAAGATGAATATTGTTCTAAATAATTTCATACTATAAAAACTGGACAGATTTTGGATATTTTATTAATTTTGATAATCTCTTTTTTAAATCATTCATTAATGGGGTAAACACTGCATCATAATGGTGTCATAAATATTTTTATTTATATAATGCCTAAAAAAATAAATAAAATACCATGAAATAGGAAGCCTTTTTATCTTTATAATGAAAATTTATAGTCAAATATATCAAATATATATCCCAACATTAATTTTTTTAGCAAAATAAGACATGTTTATGATATTTTTATTTTAAATTTCAATAAAATGTTATTAATGTTATTATCTTACAAAAATGGATTTCAAAGGCCATAAGTAATACCCAAAGATTTTCTTGGTTTGCCATTACTCATCCAATAAGTTTAGGATAAGTGTTAAGTTAATTTTATATTATTATAATATTATTTTTACCTTTAATTTTTCTATTTTCCATTAACAATGGTTAAAAAGTAAAATGTAAGGAATCACCAAAAAATATTTTCATCTTATTGAACCACATTTTAATTACAAATAACAACAATTTATGTTGTATTTTTGAAATTCAATTCATATAAGCAGTAAAATTTCATTTTAATGAAAAATTCTGTTTTTTAACTATTGAACAGTGTTTTCACTATTCATAAAAAATTGAAGGTTTTCATAAAAATACAATAAATTCATCCTAAGATATATTTGATATTCAGAATTAAAAAATGATGTTTATTTTCCCAAATTCAAATCATATATGTTTCATTATTTAATTTAAACTTAATTCCTATTGTTAAAACAAAAATCGTGTTTTTAAGAAACAATAACTATCAAATGATTGCCACTTGTTTTTATCCAATTTCATAGTGAAATAACGTCCAATGACCAAAATTAGATTAAATAGTAAAAATATAATCACATTACACTTTAAACCCATTTAAAAAATATGATCTAACTATAGAAATAAATTATATTAAAAGGCAGTTTTGTTTTAAAATGCAGTATTTTTTAATATTCTATAAAAAAACAATATCAAGAAAATACAAAAAAAATTCCCAATTTTTTTTTGATGTCCGGATTTTAAAAAATAATTTAATTTTTACAAATTTAAAATATAAATGTGAGAAAAAATTTATTTAATGTGGGTTAGCAATCAAAATGTGGTTAATAAACTTTTTAAGGAATATTGGAGTATTTATGCTTAAAATTAGATTAATCTCTATTTTAAGACTCTAAATTTATTGTGTAAATGTAAAAATATTAGCAAATATGAATAATCATATTTTAGTTATTTATATTAATTCCTTCCATTACAATGGTAAAGCGTTAACTACAATATAAAAGAATAATATAATATTATTATTCAGTATAACTCATCATTTTGTGCAACATAAGACATCGGAGAAACCCATGTTGTGTGTCAAGTACACCCTTGAATATAATATCTCTTATAAAATAAAATTAATATTTAATTAAAAAATATTAATAAATATGAAAATAAAATGTTCTTTATTTTATAGGGATATTACAATACTACCACCTCCATGAGTAATGTATTTAATTTTAATCACCTCATCACAATGATGGATACAGAAATATTTTAAATTATTAAATATTATATTTATGAAATAATTATTATTTGGTAAATGTAAATACTTATCTACCTTCCTCATATCCCATTCCTTAGAAAATGAAATCATTGCTCGTTTACTTGTCTGAACTATCGCCTCAATGAATGATAAATTAAATTTTTCATGCCTTCCTCACGTGGATATTTATAAGAATTTAATTAAATAACAAATAAATTTGATTCTTAATTAATATTACATAAAGGTAAATCAATATCTACCTTCCCTTCCTCTAATTTATTTAGTGTGAAAATGTATCTCATGTATATGTGTGGACTATATCCTCTATCGATGACATGTTTTATTTTCTGTACCTCCTTTCACGGTAGATATTAAAAATATATTTTATTAATATTAATACAAAAATGAAGTAATATATATTTTTATTTTTAAAAAAAATAAAAAATATCAATGATAATTGTGTAGTAATAAGTTGATATGTGTAAAATACCTGAAATAAGATCATTGCTGATTTTATCCTCATGATTCATAAAACAAATATGCAATGAATGATATTTGAACATTATAAATAATTAGAGAACTAATATTAAAATATGTTTTTAATGACTTAATCATAAAATTTTATAAATTAATAAGGATTCATTTTACCATTATGAATCTGACATGAATGTATCAAGATTACTAACGTCATATAATAATAATAATCCACAACAGAAAAATTATGTTATAATTAGTTCTTATAATAACATTATATTAATGGAAATGGATATGAAAAATTTCCTTAAATCATTTAATAATATATTTATAATTTCAATATTGGATGATATAATTCTTTCATGTTATTTAAGTATTTCGGTAACGATTTTTCTTATCATTTTCACTTTTTCTAGACATGCTTCATATATTTCTTCTATTATGATTCATTATTTCTATATGCTATGTATTCGATATACTATATCATAATTAATTTCATATTACATTAATTTATTGTTCCATTTCATTTTCTAACATTTAATAGAAATTGATTATCATGCTCTCAAATCCATAAGGGTTTTGTTAAATCAATTTTTTATTGTGATATGATAGTTTTTCTTGTAATTTATAATTTTATGTTTGAAAAAATATAACTTATTATGGAATTATATTTTATTTCAACCCTTTTTTTAGTTTTGTATTTATTTCACATGAAATCCTTTTTTGGGTGTTTGCTATAATTTTTTTTCATTTATAGTCTTTTTTCTCCAAAAAAATTCAACATCCTTGAGAATAATCTTTATCCTATTTAACTGTTTTTTCTCTTCCAGGTCCATTTTATTTAGTTTCCATAGGTGTTTTAATTTTTTAATTTTTATACCCAAAATGAATTATCCTATATACTTTCATCTTTCTCAATACATTTTTAAAAAATAATATTTATTATTCTCAATATGATGTGTATTATGATAAAGGTATTTTGAAACATTTAAAATGAATTTTAATTTAATTGACATATTTTTTACTATTCACTCCACATTCTCTCTATAAAACATTTATAAATTTCCATAGCACTATTATCTAGATTTATTTTATTTTGTTGTTTTAAAAATATATTTACGTTAGAATCAGGAAAATTATTTTTAAAAGTGACATGTAACTTCATCGTTTTACTACATGTATATAATTGTTTTATTATTTCTATTTTTAAAATTTTATATAAATTTTTCTCTCCTGCTAAAAATTATCTATCTCTAATAGAGTTTTATTTCATGAATCACCATCCAAATTCTCCTGTAAAATTCTCATTTATAGTGATTGAATGTTTTTTAACAACTAATCCAATTCTTTATTTCAGTTTATGTGATATCATTTAAAAATGTTATGAAACGCAATCATTTGTATATTATTTATTATATGATAAATATTTTATCTAATGAGGTTCATACATCAATATATGTTTACTAAATAATAGGTTGGGTATCTTAATGCCCTTATATGGGTTCATTCCATTAAATACTTCCAATGAATTGGATAATGTTTTATATCTCATTAGATAATGATGTGGGTTTTCAAAATTTTTCATTATTGAATACATGAGATATGTTATTTTTTAGTGATATTATCCATTTAAATTTTAATTTATTTACAAATTGATGCATGATAATAATTATTTTTTCACTACCTAATGTGTGGGAATTCACCTATTTTCACAATCGATTCATTGTAATTTGTTGTTGTTCATAATATTTTGTGTACAGATTTTTCATTTATTAAAGGGGTCATTGGAATGTTTATTTATTTGCACCCTGATTTATAATAATATTCATTATTCACAACATAATTCATGAAAACAACTGGGATTTATCCGAATTCAAGGACTTCTATTTATTTCAATATGTCTCATTTTTATATATTATTTTTATGTTATATATCGAGGATCATGTTTATTATCTAATTATTATGTACTATTGTGATATGGTATAATTTTAGTCAATTTTTACTAAACCTATATCAACTATTCAGTATTGAATGCTCTTATTTCTCCATGTTCAATTTTTATCATATATTTCTCCCATGTTCATGTTATCTCATATTCATATATTCTAATCTTTTTGGACTCCTTGATAAATTTTTACCTTAATAAGCAGTTGATATTAAAAACTTCTTATGATTTCCATTCCTCAAGTTTTAAATATTTGTATATCTGATGATATATCTAGAAGTTGATATAGTATGCTGTGATTATGGAGAAATATTCAAAATTACAATTTTTTATGAATATATTTTTTAATTGATCCATAAATTATGGTTCATATATTTAGTAATTATTGTGAGATATAACTATTAAATTCTTGATTTATATGTTTATTTAGATTCATTCATCTCACCTTATATTAAAACTAGTTGAATTTTTTTTTAGGACATAACCTAGAGTGTGTATTTTGTGATGGAATATATACATCCAATTGATTTTACTAAATTTTTCATTGGTTTAATCATGTCCTTCGAGGACTTATCAATATATCTGAGGGGAATATATCCCATTGGAAAACCCAATAAATCATAGGTTAAGAACAAGCCATTATAAATTGCATTCCCTCACTAGTATAATAATTTCAAAACTTTTAGTACGATATAATATCATTGGATATATATCAAGACATAAAATTGAATTAAAATCATGATTGAAATTAAAACAACCCTTATTATCAAATAGTAATAATTTTTAATTGACCAAAACCACTTAATTATCATCTAGGGAGGCATCATGTCCATTTTGGTTAACCAAGCATCAATCCAAACCCATATAACCATTTTATATTATTGAGGAAAGGATAATAGAAATTATAATAATCTTTGAATGCATCATGTCTAGTACATAAAACAACAGTATCAAAAGGAATCACCACTATCCAATATAGAAATCATCTTGGGTGATAAAACATCAAACCCATATAGCAATAAACTTTATTCTCATCTTACATAACCCATATAACAATCATTTTTGGAGTCATTATGTGCAAGAAATATTACCTTCATTTGAAGAGGTAGCATATCCAACCAATATAATCATCATCTTGTGAGGTGTCTTTCCTATACTATATAACAATCATTATGAAGGAGACCCAAAATAATCTAAGCGATCCCAAGTAAATCATAAAAAATTAATTAAACAATGTAATTCACATTCTTTTTTTTTCTTAAGAAGGAAAAACTATCATCTAAATTTGATGATCTGGATTTATTTTTTTATAAGATTTTCCCATTCATTAAATGAAATATAAATTCTTTTATTAAAAATGAGATTTCAATTGGGAAAAAATTGAACATTAATCCACATGATTTAAAAATTTTATTATTTGATTATACTAATTAAAATTATTATTTTATATATTTTGTTGTTTAATTGATGTTTTTATTTAATTTTGTACATTTTTATGACAAAAACAATAGATTAATTTACTATTTCATTAATTAAAAAATGATAAGAATATTGTTCTTCTATTTTCATGAGTTAGAACTAATATTTATTAGTTCTATTGTTTTTTGATCAATTATATTTTTTTTTGTAAACTATTTAATTATATTATTTTAAATCTATATAATCATTTGGAAATAAATAATAAATATAGTTTATGTTTTTAATTCCTAATATTTTTTTAATTTTTCAAATTTATGTCATTAAGAGTCATTTGTTGGGCTTTAGCTTCTATATAATGATCATTTTTTTCAATGAAGTAGAATTCAAAAAAATGTTATTTTCAGAAGGATAAAAATGATGTCTATTAATATCATTTTTTGGCATCCATAAAATTAAAAGTATAACATAACCAAATTATTTATGGTTCCAATAAATTTATAATGGTGTTATCCATAATGGTAAAAATACAAAATTCCATTTGTGTAAAGATGCATTAAAATTTTTAATGATGAATAATTTTGTTTATAGGGCTTCGTAAAGCTTATTATGGATTCAACCATAATTTTTTTCTGTTATTGAAAATGAATCTAGGGATATGGCCTATCAAACCAATTGATTTTATCCAAGGCTGAGTTTCATACTATGAAAACTAGAGTATAAGATTATTTTTGATCAATTATGAATCTATATTTGAATATGTGACCGAGTGGCCACATGGATATTTCTTGTGTTTGGCCTAGGATTTGATGATGTAATTTTTTTTGGTTAGTATGAAATACTATAAAAAACTATAGCCCGAAAGATTTTCATCAAATAATTCATGTGAGGATAGTTTTTGACACTTGGTGAACTTATTGAATGAATTTTATGTTCATAAAAATTGTTTTTGGGATCAAATATGATGATGAATAAAGTTAAATGATTTAAAATGAATGTATATATGAAAAATGATTTAAATATTCATCATCGAATTAGATCCCAATCAAAAAAATATGAATATTTTATGAATATATACTAACCTGAAAAAAATGATGTGAAACTGATTATCTGATCCTTATTATCAACGGTAGTAGTAATGTAATTGGAGATATATTTTTAATACATTTTTATTACTATTTGAAATGGGTAATAATAAATTTGATGAAATTACCCTTGTTCTTGAAACCCAACATTTGTGATTTTATAAGTCATAATAGTGTCTAGGGGTGTTTTTAGGTCTCCTACAACCTAAACATTCAATGTTTTTTTTAAAAATTGATTAGTTGATATCACAATTGATTCATTTATTCCTATGATTTATCATTTTTTCTCGTAGTCAATACTATGTTCTGATATTTTATTAGTATATTATCATTGACAATATATGTTCTCAATATTTATATATTCATTCTCATTGTTGTTAGATTATTTTCATAATTGATAGTTCCCATGGTCGATACATTCCTTGGAATGGTTAGTAGTTTATTTTCCAACTGCAGAACCCTTCACATTGTTGATTTATTTAATAAATTAACCCTTTATATTCAATTAAATTGATTAAAAATAATTACTAATTTTTAATAAAAAATTCTTTTCATAATGATTTGAATATTAATTTTGACCTAAATTATGAGATTTAAAACCTAATCAAATGTTTTTAAAAACCATTTTGTGGTGATTAAATCAATAATTTTAAATCTATAATAATTATGGTTTTAAATGGGTTATTCTATATATATTAAATAATTTATATTTAATTGATAATTAAAAATTAATGTTAACCATAATCATATTTAAATTAAATATATTATCTTGTATCAAGAATCTTGAAAGTATGGGATTTCACCTCATTTTGTATTTTCATATTTTCTAATAGTTAGTACGAAATAGAACCTGGATCTTCAACACTAATACAAGTCTTCTCCGAAAAAAGTCATTTCTATTCATGATTCTAGGCATGTTCAACAGCATGTTTGCAACTCTATTCATGGAAAATTTTTCAAGAGCATGATAGGATTTAGTTTCTATTATATATTCTTACTCTTCCCTATAAATGTTGTGTGATTGATTAATCCCTTAAATTGAGGATATCCATATAGTGACATAATCCCCTTCTCCCCTGTTTTCATTTAAATGGATTATGGAATTCATTTTTCAATTAGGTGAATATTGTTATGCCTTCATTATTAATCTATGTAATTAACATTATTTTTTTACTAGTGGTCCTCTAACATATATTAAATATTAATGATAACGAACTAGGCTAAATTGAATTTAATTGAATGGTTCATAATAACATATGTTTTTATACTACCTTAATATTGATTTTTTTTATCTTGAAACATATATCCTATTGTGTTGATCATGTTGTGTTTGTTTGGAATTTATTAACCCTTTTGGTTGATTGATACCCCTTTTGGGATTATTTGTTTAAATCCATAAATCATATAAGGAGTAATACATATATTTTCGTAGGAATTTGTTACCCATTTAAATCAAATATTGTGTGAAAATTACAATTTTATTGATGTCAATTTAATATTTATTACCCATGTAAATGTATTTAGGAAAAAAATTTGTTATGAAAATCTATAATTTTTTATACTAAAATATTTTTTATAATCCTTGGGGAGGGGGTGGTTTGGCATCTTTGGGAATTTTACAATGATGGGGGTCACTGGTTTATATGTATAATTTTTTTGGGTAGTTGATTTTTTTTATAAATATAATATGTTTCAATGATTATCCATACTAAAGTGGCCTCGCAGTGATGAGTTGTGAGGATAAAAATATTAAAAATAGAAATGGTGTGCCATGGTATCTAAAAATAGTGTACTTTAATTTATATGTGAATAAATTTTTGAAAATATGAATAATTTTTAATTTGATAAACTAAATATAATTTTAATATTGGTGTTGGCTTCTTACGGGTGATAATCATATTTCAATATATTTTTCCGGATTAATGAATAGTGATTTTTAATGTAATAATCTGGAATGGTGGATGCAATTATAATTGAATAAAATGAATATATTGTTTATACATGGTTTTTATGTTGATGTTTTTCATATAGTTAGTGGATGTGTGAGGAAACATTGGTGTGGTATTTATGTTATGGTTAAGGTAATGATATATTAATCTAAAACCATTTGACTATGATTATGTAATAACATGTATATATATATGATTCAATTCTATTGTTTATTTTCTTCTAACCCCATCTATTTAATGTACTATATACCATATACTAGATGTTTAGGGTTGTTTTAAAAATTCTTTGGATATCCAGGAATGGATGGTGGATTCCCACATCTTCCCCTCTCATTCATCAGTAGTATTATCTAGAAATAACACAATTTGTATCATGTCTATTTTTTATACTTCAATGTTTTTATCCATGGAATTGTTCTCAGGTAGATTGGGGGTTTTTTGGATGAAATTTGTATTTTGAGAATGTGGGAACCAAGTTTTATAGATTTTCAAGATACAAGAGGCCCACTAGCTTGCGGGAGGTGGACACCAGGCTACTAGTTTACGGGATGGGGTAGAATAATTATTTTATAACCACCATATATCTAGTAAGATCCACTGGCCAGCTAATAGCATCACTATATGGGGTTGTGAATTAGAGATTCATTATAAAATAACCATGAAATGATCTTTTTTTCTCCTCTCCCTCAAAACAAATTAGACATATGAAATCCTTAGCAGTCTCTTTGAATATTTTTTCTCTCCAAACCTCTACTCATTGAATATTGATATATTGTGTGGAGTAGTCATCCTCTACATGTATGTCTTTCAATTCATATATTTTTTCTCTCACCTTATCAAGGATTATTTTTCCTAGATTCCATGGGATCCATGGAATTTTTATTCCAAGAATTATTGATTTGTAATTATAGATTTATGATCTCTTCTTACATCTCTAAAAATCCATCATGATAGATTCAATTTTATCCATCAAATTTTACAAATATTTAATTAATTATGGTTGTATTCTATATACTCTATGCACATTTTTTCAATGACTTTACATCATCATGTGAATCATTATTCAATTATAATTAATAGATATGTGTTTATTCTTCTCAATATATGGTTATGGAATATAAATCATGATTTTCCTATCAACAACATATTTGATTATATCCTTTATTATTTTAACATGAAATTAATTGTATTTATTATCGTGCTTATCACTCTCAATTTTTATAATTATTGAATTCGATGATTATTTAGATTTATTTTCAAATAGAATTTTAAGGTTTCTTTGGTAAAAGTGGTTCTATAGGCCTTAATTTTATTTCTAATATCAATTGCAATCATTTAGATGAGATGAGTTGATTCATGTATTGTTCTCTCTATAATTTTTAATGAGTTGATTAATGAAATGACAACTAATAATTTTTTAATGATTTTTCCATTTTTATAAATGAGAGTTCATGAGTGATTTGAACTGGATAATTTATCCATCTGAAAACGGGTGTTGACCTTTGTTTTGAAATAACATCAATTTTTTTTTATTATTAAGATTACTTATTTAAATCATTGTTTTTTTCTGAATGAAAGTTTTTTTAAGTCTCTTTTTCCATATTTAGGATTAATTATTAATATATGTGGGTAGGATAACCCATTGAAATATTTATTTGAATTAAATTCATTGATTTGAAATTGATATATCTTGACAAATTGATTAGCATCCTATAATGATCCTCACAGTGGATAATACCTTAATATTTCAAACATAACACATGTTCTTTTTATTTATGGGTATTAACAAAGTGATTATTCATTTTTTGGGAGATGTGGGTGGGAGTGAGATGTGAACCAAGAATGCGATAAAGATTTTAAAATGATATGATAATGATAATATTAATGATCCCATATTTGGTTAATATGACATGATTTAATCATTAAACTCCTTTGACTGGTCATGGTAACATGTGTTGTAAGATTATATAACTAGAATATATGATTCACTTGAAGAACCACACACTAAATAGTGGAACTGTGGAGAACATATAAGCTTATAACAATTTACTCGAGGCCCTCAAAGAGTGTGCGTATGAAATTGGAATACAAGATACCCATTTAGACTTTATTTAATAATGGTCATCAATCATAATTTATTAATTATCTAAAAATATTTTGGAATCATTATCATATCTAGGTTGTACCAATGACATCCTCAATCTTGATTGTCAATACATCATATGGTTCCTTATCACTAATTGGCATTGGATTTTATTTTGATTGTCTAAATTTTCTAATTGATTTGATTACTAATAAGTTACACCATGTTTTTTTATACTAACTCATGTAAATATCTAGGATATCTATATATGTCCCATATCATTTCATTTATTGATCATTATCAATTGAAATATTTTTTATTTATTTTCAGGAAATGGTATTTTTTGAATGAAATAATTTATGGAGTTTATAAATGTTTCCTGAAATGTTTCTGAATATTATTATATTTTAGTTTATAATCATCCTATTCATCATCTGAATTTTTTAAAATAAATTTCATATTCTAAAATATAATGCCTTGTACTCTCTTTATTTTACTTCTTATTTGAAAATTGGGATTTCTTTATGATGTGACTTGAATGACTCTAGTGGCAACCAACTTGGTCCTATAGTTCACATCGTACATATGCTATTTTGTGTTTTCATTATTCATTTTCTATAGTAGGTGGTCATGTTATATTCATTCTTTTTTATATTTTATTCGGGGTAGTCTGATGACAAGTTACATGAGAAATATTAGTTGTTCAAGGATAATAAGGATATATGTTATAAAAGTTCTATTTGTATTATTTCTATTTTACTTTTCGATTATATAATCTTGTAATTTACGATTATGGTAATACTAGTATATTTATCTGATGTTTTTTCATAGTGTACTTTTATAAATTTTAATTTTTTTGGGATTCATCATTAAAAATGGTTTCTGATGGAATTATAGGTTCTTATCTCTAGCCCATGGATATTTAGATCTTAATTTAGGCCAGTGGTGACCAGTTCAAATTCCGGATTTGATGTTATTCTAGGTGCATTCATTACAATTGGAATCAAATGATTTATATTCCAATAATATTTAATAAAGGAAAACAAAAATTTTATTTATATTGGTTGACTCTTGGAAGAAAGGATATTAGTCACATGATAATACAAATGATGTAGTTTGTGAATTATATGATGATCACCACTCTTTTCAATGATACCAGAGTTATAATGGGATGAAGACACTTTAGATTTACAATTCAGTATTTCATTTCTTATTGTTGATGTTATTTTATTTCTTGATGTAACATTTATTAATGTTTTGAATCTCTTACAAGATTGGTGTTGGGATTGGGAGATGAAAAGAGTGTTGCAGTGTCTTCAATGTCTAGTAAACCATTCAGAATCATTGTGGCTATATATATAATTATATACAGAAACTATTATAAGGTTAGTTTGTGTCTTACAATCCAATGATACCAAGCCATTAATATTCTTATTATAATCTATATGCTGACACGTTTTCCATTTTTTTCAAAATTTATTCACATATGTGACTTTATATTGCAGGGTTTTTATTAGATGGAAATGGGTATAGATTGTTCATACTATATTGGTTAATTCATTTTTCGCTATGTTTTGTTAATTTTAACCATTTGAAAACCCAAATTTATAAATAAAAATAGGTCTCATTTATGTTATTTTAAAAAAAATCGCTTACCATAAGGATTGTTTTATGAAATTTGTCGTTATGAAAAATGGTTTTCCAAAGTACTAATTGGATACATTATTTGAATTTTGTAAGATGAATTTTTTTTGTAAAAATATAGTTAATTTGATTTGGGAGATTAGATTATTATTTTATAAAAATATAATATTTTTTCTGAGATTGTGAAGGATTTTTGGTATTTAATTTATAAAAATAATGATTTCACATTTTAAAAGTAAAATGTAATGTTTTAAATATTAGTAATTCTTTTTTTAACAAAATTAAAATATTTTGTTAATTGTATTTTTTTGATTCATTTTAAAGATTTTCTATGTTCTCTATTGGTTTATTTCCACATACATGATTTTATTAGCATGTGGTTCATTAATTCATGAAATGACTGCTCAAAATTAATATATCAATTATAAAATAAATTTACACTAGTATCATCTTAAAAATAGTTCATCATGTTTTCCATAAGTGGAATTATAAATTGATGAATCATTCTAAGCTATGTATAGAGTGGTGGAGTGGGAGCCCTTCTATCCTTTTGACACTATCTAGGTCTTCTTAAGTCATTGACCTCCATCTTATGGGAGGGAAGAAGGTTCTTCTGAGTTTGTAAGGTGGAATGAAGAAGTGTAAGAAACATTTTATTACTAATATAGTGACCCAAGATTTCATACATGGATATTACATATTTTAGACTCATATTCATCGAATTACAAAAACACACACTTGAGAAACATAATATTTTAGTGTATATGGAAACTAGGAACATAATATTCTAATTTTGTGTAAGATCGTCATTATTCCTTATAATGATCATCTCAATTAATACGCTTAAAAAAATATACTACATTAATTCATTGTTCATGACATGGGGAAATGAATCCTATGAAAGGGTGATCTCATATGACCAGTATGAGTAAAATATAGAGATATTTGTGAATAATGTGAACATAAAGGTATAAAAACCTGATAATGACATGAAAACTATACGCTCAATATCAAATATTAGAATCCTCTATCCTAGGATAATGATTAGTAGATTATAAGACTTTATTCATAAGGAAATCAAATAGCATGTTCCATGAGACCATAACATTGGCATAAGACATGAAAATGTGGAATATACATAATCCTAGAAAATATTATTTTAAGGATACCCAACAAGACTTTCATAACATGTTAGGTTTGGGATAACTATCCATGTACCTATTTCATGCAACTGATAATATATTGTGAACCCGCTTTCAGGGCTTGGATAAAATCCCTTATACCCTTAGTCAAGATTGAGATAACCTTCCTAGTACCCTTTGAGATCATAAAACATTATTCATTACCCAATTCTTTAGAGACTCATATAGGTTCCACCCTTCACATAATGAAAATAATAAATATTTTTTCACAAGATCATAAAAAAATCATCATATCATAAAACATGAAAATAATTTTATTTTATAATCACTTCATCATAGCATATCCTGTGAAAAAGAAATAGGTTCAAAATAATTTTATAATTTCATTTGATCATAAACTGTGAATAAAAGGTGTATTTAATAAAAATAATATCACATTATAACTCATGGTGTGTAAATTAAAATACTAAACAACATTTCATTTTTAATATAAAATAATAAAATAATGAATAAGAATGGTATTCATGAATCATATACCCAATAAGGAAAAAATAATGTCAAAGGATGTCATCTTATATATGGAGTAAATTTGAAATAAAAATCACATTGATCAATTGTTGAGGAAAATTACCTTCCTCTGAGAATAACTTATTTAATAAATACCATATAAAATATTTTTTAAATCTATTTAATTGAATTTAATCCTAGAAAACTTATAAAGGAAAATTTAAAAATATTTAAAAATATTTTTTGAGGAAAATATGATTTCCACTTTAAAAAAAAATTAAAATATAAATCTATTTGAAAATAATTTTCATAGAAAATAATTATAAAAAATTATAAACGTAGAATTATATATCTTTTAAAATATCCCTTTTTTTTAAATATGCTTTCCTCCTAGGAAGAACATTTTAAAAAAATCAATTTTAAAATCAATTTCTTACAAAATAACCATGAAAACATATATAAAAATATTTTAATAAAGTAATATATTTCTAATTGAAAATATAATTTCCTATCTAAAAACATTTAAAAACATAAAAAATTTCTAAATTCAATTTCTTCTAAAATAATATTAAAAACATAAAACGGAATAAAAAAAATAAAACAATTGTTTATGAAAATATGAAATAGCATTCATATTATACACACATAAACAATGATTCCTTTTATACTTTTGTTATAATCTATAATATATTTATTGGGTAAACGACATGAAAGATTATTTTCCAAAAAAAATTAAGAATAAAAAAATAGTTAAACATGTCATTAATAAATAATATTAATAATGTTAAAAAGGTTGAAAACAGTTTTAGAAAAATTGGTTTTGAAAGAAAACAGATTTACGAATGAAGATAAAATTAATGTCTAATTTTATTAGTATCATTTTTTCAATTATTTTTTAAAAAAATTCCCATAATAATTGTATTATTACAATAAAATATCATTAATAATCATTAAAAAAATTAAATATGATTATATATATTTTATCACAATACATATACATTGGAGACTTAATAATTAATAATTTTGATAAATGATGAGATTTTATCATAATGTAACATCCCAGGTAAATAAAGAATATGAAATTTTCATATTTATTAATATTTTTGAATAAAATTTTAATGTTACTTTAAAGGGAATGCTATGTTCGATGGCGTACCCAATACGCAACAACGAGTTTTCATTGAAATCTTACGTTGTATACTAATAATATAATAAAAATATTTTAAATGGTTGTTAACGCCTAACCGTTATAATGGTGGGAATGAACAAAACTATCTAAAAAATTATTATATATGTTTTTTAAATATTTTAACAATTACCCAATTAATGATAGAGTCTTAAAATGCGAATGAATCCAATTTAAAGCCTAAATATTCTAATGTTATTTAAAAGGCCGATTAACCACCTTTTGATGGAGAACACTAATTTAAAACTAATTTTTTTCAATTTTATATGTCATATTTGGAAAAATAGAAACATTCTTTAGAATCGGGACATCATAATTTACTTTTTATAAATTTTTGTTATTTTTACGATAAAGTTCCTTTTTTTATGAATCGTGAAAAATGTTGTATTTTAATTCAAAACCTCCTTTTAATGTAATTTATTTGTATGGATATATTATCTTTTTATTTGGTTTTAAAGTTTAATTAGAATATATTTTTACCATTTAATTAAATTTTGGTCATTTTAATTAATTACACTTTAAAATTGGACATAAACAAGTGTCAATCTTCTGATAGATATTGTTTTTTAAAAATACACTATTTATTTTGACAGTGGGAATTAATTATAAAATTAATTAATGAAACCTATATTTAAATAATTTGGTAAAATTGATATCTTTTTTTAATTTGTAATGTACAATTTACTTTGGATAAATTTTTGGTATCTTTCTGACAAATGTTCATTTTTAATGAATAGTGAAAAATAATACATTTTACTTCAAAACTTCTTTTTCATTTAATTTCATTATATAGTTAGATTTTTCTTTTAATTGGTTTTAACGTTTAATTGATTTATGTTTTTATAACTTAATGCAATTTTTTCAGTGTATGTAATTTCACTTTTCAATTAGATATAAAAACAAGTCAATCATTTGATAAATTTTACTTCTTAACAAACCCGTCTTAGGTTTTGACAACATGACTTATTTTTAAATTAATTACAGTAATTTCTGTGTTTGAAATATGGTAAAATGGATTCCATATTTGGAATCAGAATATCCAAATTATTTAATTAATAATATTTTGTTTTTGAACATTACGAATAGTAACGACGACAATTATCTTTATTTGTCATGATTAATTAGTAATCGGGGAGTTAAGGGTAACAAAATAATATCATAATAATATAAAATGACCCCAAAATGTGTCCACGTCCTCATGGATGTGTCATGGCCGACCATAGTATGCTATGTGACAACATAGGGACCCCATGGAATCACTTTTGTGTGATAGTGTCCTTTTATCATATTATTTATTAAAGAGAGGAAAATATAACCAAACTATGTAACACCTAAGTAATACAATTTTAATTTCGTTTACATAAATGATCTCTTAGACAATAAATTTTAATTGGAAATATAATTATATTTCATACATCATTTTATTTTTTTATAATTTTTTGATATTAAATAAATAAATTTATTTATGACACCATGATGGTGCAGTGATTACCTCATTATTGAACGATTTACATAAAATAAAATGATATGGTAAAATATAAGACATAAACTTCTCTAAAACCTATTGGATGGGTGGTTTTTCTAACCTTGATCACCTTATCCTCAATATATATCTTTGTGGGGCTTTTAAAATCCGAAAACCACTTTATAATAAAGTAACATTTCAAGACTTTCCAAAAGTGACCCTCCTACCTCTTATAAAGGCCCCCACCTCTACCCCCTTACCCACACCTCTCATTCCATTGTCTTATACCAAATCTACTCATACTATCTCTCCACATCTCTCTCTTACTCCTAGAAACTCACTTTGGGCATAAGTCTTTCCAATGAAGCCTTTGGCTCAAACCAAACAGAGTTACCCTATTTAGAGGTAATGTCTTCTTTAAAGTTTATTTCAATTATTTTCCTCTTCACTCACCACTATATTCTTGTTATTTGATACCATAATTACACAAATATCCTCAATATACTAGGATGTTTTTATGAGAAGGATTCTACATACACTTACACACACCTCCGTCTAATGGTTAAAGAACAAATGTTTTCTGTGGGTGGCGAATTACTGCATCACAAAATGATGATTGTTCAATTTTCTTTTAACACATTTAATGGTGGCCATTAATATTTCACTATATTTATATATGATATATATTATATTTATGTCCTCTCAATGCTTCAGTATTTTATATTCAAAACATACCTTTATCCTTTGTATGTTGTGAAAATTCGATAATTTTATATGAGGAAGTGTGGACAACCGCCCCCTCACGTGATGTGGCTCGTTCATGCCAATCATCGGATTTATATAGAATATAATTAGTGAACTTATTTTACCTATATAACATATATATTATACTATAATTATAGTATATCTATGTCTCATTTAGTTTTAAAATCCATTAATATGATAAATAATGAAAGTAGCGTTCATGCGTACGTACGACCTACCATCTCCATGAACAATACATTTCATTTCTTATCTCCAAACATTATGGAATATTATTAAATACATATATACTGGATATATATGATATTTAAATCAATAACACCATTACAGAGAGGATTTAATTATAACTACATGGTCAATTCTCTTCAAACATGCTCATTATTGAATCATGTACCGATTATCGACAAAACGTATTATATGAACTCACATAGATAACTAATTATTATAACATGATAATATGTGGTATTAATTGAATAATAAAATTTAAAGGAATTCCTTAAGCAATTATTAATTGACCAATGTTTATTATTCAAGAATACAAAGAAACTAACAAGAAAAGTCAGAATTGAGGTAAGCGGATTTCTTATCCCACTTTTTATTCTATGAGATTTCCATTATTCCACAATTATATAATGAATGTGGTGTATTGTGTACTTCCATTTGATATATATTATCATTATTATATTTATATTCAAGTAATTATGTTATTCATTTGGTACTTATTATCTTTTGGTCAAATGACTTGATTCATTACAACGAGGTAAGGGGTTTTATCTCACTTTATATTCCTGTGAGATTCATGATACATTTGCCAATATTTCCTTTGAGTGGTGTGTGTACAAACCATTATTCTACTCATTGTTCAATATAACTTCATTTATGAGTATTTACATAAACATTGTATAGTCGTTCTTTCATGGGGTGTATGTTTCGAAAGTTACCCAAATCGGTAAGGGAACCTTTCACCCTCCTCTTTTTAAAAGACTTCTTTTTTAGGCCTTTTTAATTTACATCTTCTTATGTTGGGATATGTTCTTATATATCCTTATTGCTCTAAAGTTTATTTCCATGTGATGAGATACCCCTTTTATCACTCATAAAATTATTTTTTGAATTTTAAAGTGACGTCTTTAGGCTGCCGAATTTCTGTAAGGGAACTTCTTATCCCGATTTCAATTCTTTGGGTTAAACCGCTACTTCTTGATTATGTCAGACTATGAATATGTGTTGATGACCATTTATTGTTTTACAGTTAATATTTACTAATATTAGGTGTATTGATATTTTTCACACATAATTATTTAATTGATTTATCATTAATCTATGGACACCATCTTTGTATGGGGCATTGTCTCAATATCCTTTCATTGAGGCATATTTTGATTCATACATGACTTTATTTTATACGGTGTATAAAACCCTTTTGACTTTTCATTTCATTCAAAAGGAATCTTTTTAGAAGAAGCATATTACTAAATGACAATAGGAATGTTTTTTTGTCTTATGTATGTGGCAATAATGACTTCTCCACCTCCATGACCATTATTTGTGTTTCAGCGTCCTCTACAAGCCATAAATATTTTTAATGAAAAATAAATACCATATTTTACATTTATTTTATTTTGGTATTCAAAATGGTTTTGATAATGTTTTGATTATATCAATGTGTTTTATTGATATCTTGTGATTGAAATGTTGAAATGTAATGTTTTATTTAAGCATGTTTTATGTGATACGATTATGTTATGGTTCATGGGAATTGTTTCTGAAGTCGGGTGGTTCCATGATAAACTAAGGGCGGGTGAGCTAGAGATAGCTCTCTAATTCATTGGGTAACGTGAAGGAGTTAAACGATAAGGTTTCTCCAAATAGAGTTAGGTAATATACAGTGATGGGTATTCCAAACATAACCATGAGGGTTACTCTATATGTAAGAATGTTAATAATGCATCAAGTTACCATTAAGTCTTATGATTTCTATGTGTATTTCACAAATCATAAGATTTCATGAGGTATGTTAAAAGGATTATGTTATATTGATGATCTAATGTTTTTATTCCATGTTTTATAACCCTTACTGAGCTTTTTATGCTCATCCCATGTTTTTGAAATATAATTCACATGACATAAAGTGGAGCAGGGTCAAGGATGGGATCAAGAAAATGTCATGATGTCTAAAACATGGAACTAGACATGACTCATTTGTTCAAGAGTTTTAATTTTTTTTAAAAATGGAAACTGAGTAGAAAGGTCTACTTTGTAATCTTTAGAGATGTAATAGTTATATCGTAATTATTTAAAACTCTAAACCTGAAAAGATCCTCAATGTGAATTATTCATTTAATTCATGATTATGTAATGTTTTAAGGTCGGGTATTTATACATAATACCCATTCTAATTTGATAATATTTAAAAAATAATCCCTATGAAATAAATATACAAAAAATTATATTTATACACCAAAATATATATATAATACTTTCAGAATTTATGTATATTTTTTATTGACACCACATAATATAAATACATTGTGAATATAGATTGCGTCTTAGATAAGTAAAAGTTAGATGAAAACCCCATACTACTTTTCTCTTCTATTGAAACATAGTTACAATTAATGAATAACATTAAAAACAAACAATAAATATAATTAATAGTGGTGTATTGATGATATATGTTTTCATTGGTTAATTTATAAACCACACAAATAATTTAAGTGGTTAATATAGAAGATGTCTCCCAGAAATAAAATAGATGCTAGAAATCTCTTACCATAAATATGTATTTAATTTTTACATGTCCAAAACATATCTATAATAAATATAATTTTATAATAAATATATTAAAACACTATAAATATATAAGATATAACAATTATGATTTAAATATGACCATTTATTATCTTTTTATTAATAATTCCTTATCAAAATCATGTTTTGTGTAATAACATAATTTTTTTTATATTTTTTTATTTGTCATTTTTGGTCCTCATAATTTTATAATGGATAATTCATCTCAATAATATTAATAATGATATAATTATAATATTTACAATTCAATTATTCTTTTTATACAAATCATGATATATATTTTTGATAAATTATGTATGTAATGATGATAGAAACTGTAGGTCATACTTAGGTATGAGTGTCATTTCGATTTTAAAATTTCATTATATAAACAAAATATGTTTTATTTTATAATTAATTAATTATAATATAATCATAAATAACATATTTTTATTTAAATATACATATATAAATCACCAATGTGGTGTGGTTATGAAAAGGGAGAGTGACATTGCTTTTTGAAGGGGGTCGTCCACCTATATACGAACGATGTTATCACTTTACAATGAGTGAAAATGTAAGAAATAAAATGGAATATTAGACTTATTTATATTTAATTAAAATAATAATTATATCTTTTATATCACATAATTACATTTATTATTATACTTATTATTTTCCATGTAAAGCATTAGGGAAGATGAATAACACCACTTCGCAAGGAGGTAGGCCACTGTACAAATGAACGCTGTTATCATATCTCCTACATAATGGAAGGTACTGATTTATAGGATAGTTAATGACTCTATTGGAATAATTATTTCATAAATATCATATATATAAATTTTATCCATCGTTATATCTAACTAATATAGGTGTTGATGGAAAAACAGATGGCATCTGTTTCTGAGGCGATAGTCCATTGTACAAATGAATGATTATTTTGAAACATAGTTGATGGAAGTGGGGATGGATTTAGGAGATTAAATTAACATAAAAACATCTATTTATATTTTAGATATTATGTATATTGTATGATAATTTTTAAATATTAATTAATGGATTTGGAGGATGAGATAAAATAATGATTCTTATTGAAGAATATTACCACTTATTTTGGAAACCTAATTATTATTTCACCGAAATCTTTAATAAGATGATTTAATATCAATAATTAGGATTATATGATGAGTTAAGTGATTTTTGGAAGTTATTTTTGTACGTATTTTCTGATTAAAAATATATTTATTATGTAAATAGTTGAATATAGTGGCTGGCCTTTTACTGGTGATGTTATTTGAACACATGTAATTTTATATAAATTAAAAATGAGTAAAATTGTAATTATTTCATAAATAATATTCCTTGGAAATGTTTTTATGTAACTGTAACTCTTATCATTCATTCTTAACTCCTAGTAAACCCATTTTTACCTTAACTGTGATAATTAAGAATTACTTTTTCACCATTAATTTTGGTAAAAATTTTAGAATACCTTATTATATAATATATATTATTCATGTTAAAAATATTTATTTAATTTTTTTAAATTAATATCTTATAATTCACAAAATTTATTTGAAATTTAATCCATTAGACATGACCGTAATGTATGTTATCAAAGTGAAAATATTCAAATGTTTATAATTTTTTAATGTAAACATTAAATATGAAAAAGTGTACAATAACCAAAATATGATTACAATATATATAATTGAACTACTTTTACATAAAAATCTATATAAATTATAATTTAACATTATAAATAATTTAAAACAAACTATTTTTTCAATTAAAATTCAATATTATTTACTATTCATTTAAAAAAAATATTTTCAGAAAGTTCTCAAAGATCCCCCCTAAGATAATATTAATATTATTATCTAAAAAATTAATATAATTTTTTAGATATTTTTTTTATTTTTAAAAATTATTATTAATATAAGTTCAAAAAAGGCGAAAAACTACTTTAAAAAAAATAAAATTTTAAATGTAATATTTGATTTATTGTTATCTCTTGTCTAGAAAACACGTAATATGGATGGGAATTATTTTATTGATTATATACTATTACATGTAATTGTAATAATTCAAATAAATTATTTACTAAATTTATTTACAAAAAACACATTTGTTAACATAAAATGGTTTTTTAGCAAAATATTTCTTTATTTTAAAATAGTTTTCATTTTATTTTTTATCTAATTTGTAACCAAATTATTAATTCTATACACATGTGTAAGCCATATATTTTCATAATTTAGTTAATACTATTCATAACCCACATTCTAATTTAAATGCGATAAATATCATAATAATATTCTAATAGTATGCCACATTACATCTAAACTCAGTGTTGTATGTAACACAAACTAAACATGACATTTTCTGTAATATAATATAAAATATATGTCCCGTGTAACAAAATAAATACTAAATTTTTTATGTAATAAAAAATATAGGAAATATTAGATAGCTTTGAAAAAATATATATGGAATAATATATTGGGGTTACATTCTACCCCACCGAAAATGAATTTCACCCTTGAAATTCATCTCTGTTGTTAAAAGTTTATCATAGGAAAATTAGTTCATAGAAACACACATTATAAAAAGGGTTAATAAAAACCCTATTAAAAAAGATAACGAGATGTTCTAAATTCCTCTAGAATAACACATACTATGGTTCAAAGTTGGATAACTTATGTGGAAAGTGAAATTATTGACATATAAGAGAAAACTAAAAACTAAATACTGACAGAGACTGATAGAGGACAAGGTAAGAAGAATGTTATCTACCAAAAAGCTATAGACCCAGTAGGAATGAAAAATGTTATTGATATCCTAAAATATGATGGTAAAAAGGAAAACATTTTATTTCACGATCTATTTCCTAATGTTTGTGAATTCCTTTTTCATCTTGACATAGAACATATAAAAACTTACATGATATATTTTAATTTCATATACACATTTTCATCATTTTGTTGTGCCTTGTTCAATTTCAACATCATCACTTACTCTTAGAGATTATTTTTTTTTATGCGGGAATCTCCAAATATAATCTATAATAGATTTATAATACATTACATTTATCTCTATTAATAAAATTGTTAAGATTTATTAAACAATATGAATACATCTTCATATAAATATATAATATATATATCTCTAAACCCACTTCCAAATTTCAACTTATATCGTTCCATAAATGGTTGTTCTTAAAACCCATAAAAAAGATTAAAATATAGAATATTAGAAAAATGATCACAAAATTTTCAATATCAACTAATTCCTAATCCCCTAAACAAATATGAAGTACCTCTTAATTGTCACATACAAAACATGTGAATACCTTTATCATGTATTCTGTTGAAACATGGTAATAACCAAAATTACTATAAAACATCAATTGAAAGATAGATGAATCTTTTATTCTAAAATAAAAATTATATTATTGGAGATTTTCATTAAATAAAAAACATTTATACACTACATAAATGATATCATAAATAATTTTCTCATCAAATCAATTATTATTTGCAAGGAAATCAGTTCTATTAAATTTAATTAGTCGTATTCAACATCTCTTTATACCAAAATCATTATCTCAAAATTCACAATATATTAAGGGTTTTTAATCTTTAATAAAAAAATAACGTTTCAATTAAATCAATATTCTTGTCCATCAGTAGAATTTAAAATATTTTTGAAAATACTTGGTGGAAAACATATACTAAGAAATAATTATATAATTCATGATTCATATTGTATAATCCTTATTTAGACACGTTAATTCATCAATCATCTCACTTTAGAATCAAACTATTAATTAGGATTAATTATCTCATTACTCAATATCTACTTCCTTTTATATGAAATTCCTAGCCGCTTCACATCAATATATAAATGATTACTCATATTAACTTGATTAATCCCATTAAGAGTTTTCCACTTAAGAAATCAATTTGTATAGTTCCCTTATGTTACACATTTAAAATTCTCAATAATCAAAAATACCATAAAGAAAATGAATACTCTCATCTATTTCATTAACAAGACGTTTCATTTTTACATTCCAATTACTTCCTTTATGTGCATATTTTCCACACCCAAAAAAATCATTAGGTCCCTTGAAGACATTCTCTTTAGTGCCTCTTCAAACATTCTCGACATATCTAAAAATAATACTCTTTCCTCCATGGTCTCCCCTACCAAAACTCTAAAGAAATTATATCCTTATCTTATTTGGTGTGCCTGATATTTATTTAATGTTATTATTTTTAGTAATGTTTTACGATAGACTATTAGGCATAATAACAACATCCTTCACTTGATCCATCATCCCATATTGCTTCTCGTCATCAAATTGTTAGTCACATTCAATGATTACCCAAGTCCATATTGTTCCCTCCATTTACTAAAACCAAAACAAATCTTCGGATTAACACCAATCATAATGTAAAATAAAATAATAATAAAAATATATTAATGGATGTTTAAATCCTAAATCCTTCAATTTAATCCTTCAAATTTTATGTTTGTCATAGTATATTCATTGTCATCTTTTATTTAAATCCATCCTGAATATTTGTAAGGATTTATTCAATTTTAACGAAATATTCCCCATAATTTTCAAACCAAGTGTGAGAAAGACCTATTTTAATGCATCATGTGATAATCAAGCTATTCTCAGGGCACCCCATTCTAAGATACTACCCCTAAGTACCTATATGTTAGAACCAAATCCACTCGAGGTATCTAGATAAGAATGTAATTTCCTTGAAACAACTCCCTATTTCATTTACCACTAGCTTGTATATTTTACCATATCTTAAATCATACTTATAATTTTGGTTGAATACATCCTCATAAACATACTTATAAATTTACCTAGGGATAACACTAATGTTTTCTCATCCGAGATACCAAAGGATTACTAAACCTTTTCTTTGATTCCAATAATAGATGCACAAATTTATCATACATGTATATTACATAATATACATGAACATTCAAAAAATTATTTAAAAATATTCTTGAGGAATGAAAAATTTATTTTTTTGTATCAGAAGATTTAATATGCATATAATGGAGGTGGATTTTATTATGAAAACATAAAATTAATAAAAACTCAAACCCCTTTCATACAGTTTATCTGACTCATACTACATCTGATTATAATAGTATCTTGTAATAGATTCAAAGTAAATCAATATCTAAGTAACTTATAGTGGGATCATACTGTTACAGATAATACAATATATACAATATTTTTTTAAATCAATTATTATTAATAAAATTAACAATATAAATATATAATCAATAGAGAAAAAATATAATTCTTAAAATAATAGAAAAATTTATTTCTTAAGGATTCTTAAAATTGATCTCTTGAATTTAACCATAAAATATTATTGATAAAAATAAATTATGACTTTAGGTGTCCCCAGTTCTTAACATAACCATAAGGACTCTATTTCATTAGAATGAAATCCCTTAATATGACATATCAGAATCATTTATTTCTTTATATCTTTAGAATACCTTGATCAACCAGATCATAATCACCCATATTCTTGTACCAATAATCCCTTGATCCAAACCCATATGAATAATAGAATTAAAATTCAACAACATTTTAAGAAATTTACAATCCTCACTCAAAATATAAAAACTACAAACTCTCTAAATTATTACTGAATAAGTAATGAATTTTTATAGAAGGGAAATATCCAGATCAATTAAATTCAAAAAACCATAATCTTCTAGATCATAACCGGAGCCCTTATTTATATGAACTAATTTTATTTTATTATTTCCATGATTCTCAAAGCTGGATGAAAGGGCATGAGATGATCTTCAATTTATAGATTAGAATATTTATCTTCATCTGATGTCATTCATGTAGCATCAGTACTAGGAAATTAAAAGGTATTTTGACTTTTATAAATTATTATGACACCAGTTATATACTTTTATTTTCTAATGTAATAAAATAATTAATGTATAATGAACTAAACCAAGTCATTATGGTAGAATAAACTATTCTATTCTAAGAAAATAGATTTTATCACACACATGTCTTAAACTATGGTGTATATAATGGAATTGACATTGGATATTCTTATGTACTAACCAGTAATTAGTTTGATGGATAAAAAGTTAGTTCGTATTATTTTTAAAAAAATTGATAGTTTATATTATAATTTAAAAAATATACATAAATTCTGTAGAACCAATTTTTTCAAGAAAATTATTTCTAAAAACATAAAAAATATAGGGTTACTAAAACCACTTTTAATGAGTTTTTTGGGATTTTCAAAACTCATGATATATTGTATAAAAATATTCATTTGACATAAAAATATCCTCCCTTCTGAAAAGCACGAACTGAAATTTATAAATATATAAATATTAACATTCATGAATTTAAAACCCATTATTCATTTTAAAATACTTCCCCTTTTATCTTTTTTATCCCCCGATTCATTATGAGTCCCTTTTAGTTAATAATTTTTATTCGAGAAGCATAATATATGATAATTTATTTTATAATACATCCTTTAATGACATCTATTCGCCCCAAAATAACATCTCCCATAATTAATAATTTCCTTTAATTATTTTACAACAATAAATTATCCAAATAATTCTCCCCATTTTTGATTTTTGAAATGAAATATAAAAGGTATAATGTAAATGAAATATTAGTGACAACAATACAATAAAACAATTTATGACTAAAATTTTTTTATCAAAAATAAAATAATGAAAAAACAATCATCTAAAAAAATTAGATAATAACCAATCAAATATATATATGGAATAACATTTGAAATTTTATTCAGTCTATGTTTTTCTGAATATTAAAACATCAATACATGATAATGTAAAAATATTAGTTTGTGTTTTTTAACTTGTTCATGATGAATTTCATCTTCTTTAACTCTAACATGTTCATCTCAACTTTTGTATATATTACCTCTATCCATAAAATAATTCTTTCTAGAATATAAAACCTTTTTAATTCTTTTTTATTCTATCATATTCTCTTATTAGAGACTAGTTTTCATTATTTTTATCATCCTTCAAATTTTTGAATCCTTATTCAAGTTACATGTTCTTGTTTTTTCATACAAAAAATTATTCATTGTGAGATTATGATAATAATTTAATGTTTTCGACAAGTAAAAATTTTTCAACAGCCTTGGAAGATATTTTTTGAAATGAATATACAATTTCTAATAAATTATTCTAATACACTTTTATTTTTTCATCACGAACACTCATATATCATTCCATGTATTTCATTCATCTAA
Source organism: Viscum album (assembly GCA_963277665.1). Lineage (NCBI taxonomy): Eukaryota > Viridiplantae > Streptophyta > Magnoliopsida > Santalales > Viscaceae > Viscum > Viscum album. The sequence continues at coordinate 1,574,354,512 of OY728126.1, forward strand.
AAAATTATATAAATCTTCTCTTTTTATATTTTGATTTTACATTCATATCCTTGAACTATACCTCATTTTTCACTATTGTCCTAGCTAACTAATTTAGTGCATCCAATTTCTCTAACACATTACACCTCTTTTTCATGTGTTTAAACTAGAATTATATATTTGGAAGATATTGATTGGAATTTAAAAGTTACTTTAATAAATCTGGGGAATATGTAAATCTTGATTCCTTTTTGTGATCGGAATTTATAGGATTAAAATATGTTAAATTTGTTGATACATCAAAAAAATTTCACCATGAGGGTCCTATAACAACATTATCTTTCTTTTCATCTTTATATTTTTTAAATTTTGAAAGTTTCATCACATGAATATTTTTATTGATCTCATATATTTATAATTAATTGTTCTGAGATTGTTTATTATCAATTATTTTTTTTAGAAAATTCCACTTTTTCTAAAACTAAAATATCAATATCATTCTATATCTGAGTAGAATAGTATAATGTTTTTTAGATATTTATCCTTCTTTTTATTCTTCTTAATCTTATTCTCTTAAATATATTTCTCTATATAATGTTTTCTAAATATTGTTGTAATAGTATAAATATATTTTATTCAATTATAAATTCATATTTCCCATACTTTTTCATTGAATATTTTATCCTTGATAACATTTTCATATAAAAATCCATCTTTTCCAATTTTTTCTTTAAATTTTTCAACTGAAACAAGAAAATTTCAATTTTTAACAGATTCTGGTTCTATAAGTACATTCTTTTAAATAAATAAATTAGATTGTTGAAAGTTTTTAACTACTAATTGATGAGAAATTGAGAGAAACCATTTTTAATTCTTTATCTATACAATGAATAATGTCATTATTTGTTATAACACCTATCATTAGAATCCCAAATAATTTTACCACATCAAAACTATTCTTTTATTTTCTCTTTTTTTCCTCATTTTTCATAGAATCTTTGTTTATTGTTTCAAATCCATGTATTCTTATTTATCAATAAAATTTTGGATCTTCCATATTCATATGTTCTTTTATTTTATTCATTTTATAAAAAAATCATCAGGAAATTATTTTACATTCTTCTTTGGTATAAAGGGGTGATGAAAATACATTCCACTTTTTATAAAAAATTTCTTTTAGTTTATAAATTATTTCATTAGATTCTAATTTTTTTGATTGATCAATGAATTTATGTATCTTAAAAAAATTTAATTTCATTTGTGAAATATTTTCTTCACATATCAACTATAAATTTTCATTAATTGTCATGGATTTATTCTTAATCTATATACAAACATGAAATTAATCAACATTATGTTAATAAAAATGAAAATTTTTGAACCCTCAATTTCAAGGAACTTTATTAATCTCATCAACTAATAATAAAAAAATTACAACATTTATTTTTCTCATGTTCATAAGAATATATACAAAATTTCTTACCATCACATTCTTGGAATCTCTATCACCCTTCCTTGGTCTTAAGAATCCATGTATCCAAAATTTAACTACTCTAACATCTTGATTAAAATAATAAAAAATTACATCATTTACCTAATTTGTAATAAATTAGGATTGATACTTTACATTTTTGAAACACTATTGTTTCTTCCGATTCTTATGGGGTAAAAGATGATGCTCTTCATATAGTAGAACATCCAAAAGGTTTTAATTTATTAATATTTAACATAAAATACTAATCAAATAAGATAAAAATTATCACATCCATTATATCTTCTACACTAAGAAAAATAATGAGTAAAAATTCATTAAAATATCTTTATAATAAATATAAAAGTCTAATTTTAAACATAATATTTTCCCATCGATAAAATAATATAACTTCACTAAAAATGAATCATTTTTTCATACCATTTCTTCTCAATCATCCTTTATTTGAAAACATCTCAATTTCGAATATCTTCTAAAGTAGACGTTTTACAGAGATTGTTCAGACTATATAGTATTGATCAGATGAAGAAAATATGGATTAGCTGGAAGAAAAATTATCTGGATGAATAAGAATATGAGACCCAAGAGTCATCAACAAATAGAGAAACTAATGTGGGATGTGGTGACCGAATCATATATTTATAGTCTCATGGTGAGGATTTTACATCCTAAAAAATGATTGAACAAGTTCAATCCCAAATATTATAATATGATAAAAAAAATTCTAGAATGATTTAAACATATCTCTGAAATTTAAATTTTTTTAAGTGATTTTTTCTTATGAAGAAACTTTAAGAAATTTTATCAAATTTTTTTTATAAAAACCTAATGTTGTATCCAACAAAAAACTATACATTAATATAGAAGATTCTGTAGATTAGAAATTACCTTTTAGGGAGGAAATATAACCTTCTAATAGAAATTCATTCTATTAAAATGTTCTCTTTAGATTTTGGAGACGGAAAATTAAAAAACAAATGATTTTAGAAAATACAAAGAATTTAGTTAAACTAATTTTTTTTAGTAATTTTAAAAACCTAATGATTTGGTAAATCATAAAAACTAATGTTCTTATTAAATTTTAATATATTTAAAAATAAAATGCTTATTTGTGAAAATAATTTTTTTTAAGTAAGACATATGTACTCCCCCTTTGAAAATAATTTTATTATTATAAGGACATTAGTAAAAAGAAGTTTATATGATTGATAAAATGGTATTAATCATTCCTAGATTCAATTTAATATATTCCAATTTATTAAAACTAATGGGTTCAGTAAATATATATACTATTTTATTATGTTATGATGAATTGTAAAAATAGTATCACAATTTTTTGTGTGATCCTGTAGAAAATGGTGTATTTTATCTATTTTCTATCCACTTGAGTGATGTTCTATGTAATTACATAATGGAATTTAAATTTTATTATCAAAAATTTTGACTTTGCTGAACCTCATGCCATAGTCAGTGAGTGTAGGTTTTACCCACCCAAAAAGAGCATCCCAGTTCCAGTTGAAAAATATTTGTCTTAAAAAGTGGATAGTGATATGTAATTTTTTTCATTATAATATTGAGACACAAAATCTACTCCTAAAAATGAAAAGTTTAAGATGCATCTTTTTCTATCTGTTTTACTTACGCCAAAGTCAGTATCTGAAAAATAATTTAGTTCAAAAACATTTCCCAAAGAGTAAAACAAGAATATATCTTTGCATCACTTAAGATAAGAGAAAAAAATTTATTGCCCTAGTATCATACTCTTTTATGTTATCCTAATATATTTGACACAAACATGCATAAATAATAAAATATTGATGATTTTATATTCAGTATAGTAAACTTCCAATAATTAAACTAAAAATATTTTGACCAACTAGCTTTCAAAATTTACAGATATCTAAAGTATTTAAAGTTATGATATGAGTTTTAATAATTTTATTATTTTAATATCCATATTGCATAAGAATTGTTTTTTATATACCTATTTATATACATAAAGGCTCTTTTTGGTATTTTTTCAAATTTGGTAACCAAAAAAACTAGTAAGTTATCCCATCAAATTCATTTAAAACATAGATTTCATTTGATCCAAATCATAATCTATAACTGATTTATGATTTGAACCCAAAATAATTTCATTTTCATAAATTTGAACAATAATTATTCTTTTATAATTAAAAATTATAAAATGTTTTGGATACGCAACTCCTACAACAAAATTATATTGCAATAAAAATACATTTTTTATATAATTAAAGGCTATATGATAATTTTTATCACTATAAGGTGCCTTATTATTATTTAAAAAATATTCTAAAAACTTTGAATTTTTATAACCAGGGTTTTGTTCTACTTAAACATCCTCTTATACACATCCTTTATGAAATTTACACTTCATATCCATTTGAAATAGTTTGAAACTAAGAAATGATTCATATTCTATAAGTATATTAATAGCTTCAAGTGTACTTACTAGTGTATACTTTTCATCATATTATATTACATCTTGTTCAAAATACCATTTAAAAACAAATATTGATTTATATATTACTAATATTCCATTCTTCACACACTTATTCTAAAACCCCCATTTTAATCTAATTACAAAATTATCATTTGGCCCTTTAACAGATGTCAAAACATTATTCGTTTTGAATTTTTTAGAGTCCATCTTGTATATCTTATATCTAATATTTAGTACATAATTCTTTATCGAATTTTTTCTCACTGAATTATGATAAAAATTCACAATGATAAACATTATTTTATATAGAACACACAGTTCAAACAACATTATCTATATCTCCAAAAATATTATCACTATGAATGTTCTTAAAAGTTAATTGACGAAAGTAGTTCAAAAAATAATATTATTCAACAACATTTTGAAATTATAATTGAGGTAGTACTTAAGAAACATGTTCTTCAATTGATCTCTAATGGGAAAAAATTTCAAATATTTGTATAAAATCTGTTTTTAAAATAGCATCTGTATATATTGGTTATGGTTTAATAAAATAAGAATCATTTTTAGAAAACATTAAAATTTATTGATTCTCAAATTGTACAATTATTTATTAGAAAATATTTATGCCTACCATTTTTAGAATAACCTAAAAATATTCCATCATAAAATTTTGGAGAATACTTATCAATGTAATCTTTAGTATTCAAAATGATTATTTTCCTCAAAAAAATTTGATGTAAGAAAGTTTTCATTTCCATCCATTCCACAACAAATAATTAATTTAATTAATAGAAGGACTTATTAAAACTTTATTTATAATATATCAGGTACTTCTACCTTCATCCACACAAAAAAAAATTAATTGATTTTTCACTCAACAAACTTCCTATAATATTCTAAACTTTTATATTTCTCCAGTCAACAACACATTTTTTATATTTATATGTGTTGACAAATTATATATTATACCATTTTTACTAATAAATATTTCCTGATATAAATTTATAGAAATCTCTACCATGATCACTAAATATATTTATAAACAATATAATTTTATCATTTTCAACCCGGGATATAAAAGTCATTCTACAAAAAATGCTTCAAAATTATTTTTCTAGAAAACTGGCCCATGCATATATATTGTAATCAAAAAAAATATACATAGAATTTTACTCTAATAATCCCTATTTATGTAGGACCCTAAATTTCCACATCCACTAATTAAAATACATCCAAATTTGAGACTTTACTAATAGATTTCAAACATGACTTCTGATTCTATACAAATTCACCTTAATCATTAACATTTGGATTATCCAACATAAATTATAGAAGATATTTAACTTTTAATTTATTATATATTTTAGCTAATATTATAATATTAAAATGTCCTAATATTCAATTTCATAACCTAGATGGATCTTCTATTGCACAATGGAAAGTTAAATCTTGGATACTATCATATTTTAGGTTCAGTCTCAAGACATTCTCATTCCAATTATCAAAAATAATAAATTAAACATTCATATTATGAACAATAAATTTAGAATTCTTAAAGTTACAAATGTACCACTCATTAGAATATTTAGTTTTTTTAATAACATTATTATTATATCCTAAAATAAATAAATCATTTTAAATTAAATATTTTCTAGGAAGTAAAATCTTAACTATTTTAATGATTTCTCTCTGAGAATTTTTACTAATGGATACTCTTCTACCATTCATTTTTTTAATAATCTTAAATAAATCCTTGTTTCCAACAATTTTCCTAGAAAAACTAGTATCCAAATTCCATATGTTGTAGATAGAAAATTATATATTTTACTAAAAAATATTATCTTTTCAAAAATGAAACTAGCATGGGTCTTGTATTATTAGAAAGAAATATTTTTGAATTCCACATTTGTCCATATTTTCTATGCTGAGAGAATTTTCATTCAGGGGAAAAGTAATCCGTATAAAACATATTTATTGATCATTATATAAAGTAATTTCATTTTTCTTGTGTCCTGTTTTTTATTTTGTTATATATATGAAATAGAATAGAACAATGTAGTTATTTTAAAAAAAATTGGATTCCTATGAGTAAATCCCATTTCGAATACAAATATATGAGGTCTTAAATTTTTACACCTGTTAACATAATTTTCTTTTCCATTTTAAATTTTGAAAAATTATTTTTCAAACATGTTTATTCAAAATTTATATTTGCAACTAAATTCGTATCCTCGGTAGAAGTTATATTGAAATTACATTTTTATAAATCTTTTGAATAACTATTTTGATAAAAATTAGATTTCACTAATTATTTTGAAATATCAGTTCTCTCAAAATAATATTTCTCTATCTCTTTAAAAATATATGATGTCTCAGTACAAAGATTTATAATTATTGATTTTACATTGAGAATTTTTTCTTGAGGAGTATCTTTTTTTCCTGATTTTACAATTCTAATTTTATAATAGTTTTTCAATTCTAAAAAAATTCTCAAAATTATGATAGGTATTTTTTAATATGATGAAAAATCTATACCAATTAAATGATGTAGAATTATTATTATCATCAATATCAAGAAATTTTTCATTTTATGTATGATTAGTTAATGATTATGTACTTACATTTTCCATGAAGGAGTTATTGATTTTTGTTATGTCAATATTTAATCTGATATTTCTTTTATCAACTGATCCATTGTTATAATAAATTTCTGATGATCTTCTTCTACAACTTGCACCCTATTAATCTAATTCATTCAAAAATTTAATATTAATGTTTCTTTTGTAAATCATATACTTTTTTTCATAATGGTTTTCCTTCCACTATTTTTTTCAGCTTCGGACATTCATGACTGATATGACCAGTATTCCCACATTCATACCAAATAAATATTAAAGAATCATTATTATCACATTATCCTTGTTAATATTCATATACAAATAATGAAATTCTTTTTTCCCAAATTTTTTTCTTTATTTGATATGACTAAGAAAATTCATTTGGCCATTGTTTTTATGAACTACAATTAATTTCATCATAGACATTATTTTTCTTCATAAATGTTGAAATATTCTAATCAAACTGAAAAAAAATTAGAACATTTGATGTTTTAGAAATATAAACTAGTCTATTCATATTATTAATTTTATTATCATCTATTTTTAATATATTTTCATACTATGAGATATTTCTTATAATATATTCTAATTTAAAATTTTTTTTCAATATCATACATCCAAATATTGTCTCCTTGAAGCACAATTCCTTATGAATTATCTGAATAATATTACTACCTAATATATAATTATTATTATATTTCTCTCCATGATATTTTTAAATATTTAAAAAAAAAATGTAGGAATATCTATTGCATTTTAACCATGGATTTACTAGGTATAAATATAAGTGATTGATAATTTTCTTGAATCCCAACACTTCTAGTTTCAGAAACATTATTATGTTTCGAATGGTCTAAGTACTAATTTCTTCCAAATAATTTTTCACAGATTGACATTATGCTATTTAAATATATATATTTTCTTATCATATAACATAAAAAATCATTCCTTACTGTGTAATCCAAATGTTATTCTAATTTACAATGATTTTAAATGGTTAATCATCCTAAATTGAAATCTTGTAATTTTCAATTAATGTAATAAAAGTTTCACCAATTATGTTTATAAAAAATATCTTTATTCTATCTCATCAATACTAATAATCTAAAACATCAAATATTATTGGTCTCCTACGATAAATATTTTTTAGATTATCCAATTTTAAACCCATCATCTTTTAGAAAAAATGATTTTTAAAAAATACATGTTAGTGAAATGAAAATTTATAAACGAATATTTTATAATAAAACATGTTCAACATTAGAAACTTTCTAAACATATAGAAATTAAAATCTATCATGAAAAGAATTAGAATTATATTTGATACAAATTATTGGAATTTTAGAGTTAATATGATTATATTATGGGGTAGAATGTATATTAAAAAATTTAAATTATTTAAATCCAAAACTATCATTCTTATAGTTAATAAATCTCAAATTAGCTCCGATGACCAGAGTAACTTTTAACAGATTCAATGTATGTTTGGATTAGTGTAACATGTAATGGTCTCAAATTGTGTCCGATAAGATAATGTATATAAAGAGTATACCCCATAGATTTATATATCTATACTTTTAAACCAAACTATAAGGTCTACCTTTCTTCATAAAGAAATACCCTAATCTAAAAGATCAAAACAAGAATGGTCTTTCTATTGATGGAATCTCATGAGCATCCAAATAAGAGTCATCCATCTTAATATCGTTGAAATACCTTAGGATAAACCCATATTGTACACGATATAAAAAAGTGAAATGATAATAAAGAGTATACCAACATTACATTTATTATTTAAAACTTAAACTATGTAAAATATTACAATGCACAATTAACGAGTTATTATTGAAAAGAAACCATATAATATTTTGCCTTTTCGAAATAATAATATCTCTCCTCCCCAAATTCAACTAAATTTATAGTAACTTCATCAAATGTCATATTTCAATAATTTTCGTACATGGTTACAACATATTCTTATTATATTCACTTGGCATCTAAATATATACATATTTATCTTATATTTATCTAGTAAAACCATTATAATTTAAATCAAATGTATTCTAAAAAACAGAAATAATTTAGACTATGATTATATACATTTTTATTCTAATGGAATAAAAAATGTCATTTTTTCAGCTAAACATATTCATATTCATAAACTATACTCATTCATACTGATGAATTATATTTTATTAATTATGATGGACTATACTAAATTCAATCAAATATACTTGACATCATTTGGTCTGATGGACTAGAATTTATACTGTTCAATGGAATATAAATTAGTCATTCATGTGAATCAGACCAATTAGAATATTTATATCATCATTTCAAAAATATCTCGGCATTCAATAGAATAAAATTTTTCCTATAAATAAAATTACAAAAATATAAGAAATATAATGAGAGTAAAAATTCTATTTAATTGTACGTTGTAATTTTCAAACATATGCAAATAATGTATATAAATTAAACATTCAACTCATTAGTTTAGTGTCATTGGAGACTATGGACACAATATTATAATTTGGTGAATGATCTTAAATTTTTTTTATTAATATCATCTATTTTATCCCTCTTCACATAAATATCATACTTTAAAGCATTATTCATAACCTAGGGAATGGAAAAATTGGAATGAATGATCACATATATTCAATTAGGGTAACTAAGGGATACATATAAAGATAACATGAACATAATATTATTTGCACATGATCAAAGAATATGAAATCAATACCCTATATATTGGAGAGTGAATTCTGGATCCTTGGAATAAATATTGATATTTTATAAGACATTAATTATAAATAAATAAAATACCATGTTCTATGAGAAAATAACATTGATATATGACAGGTAATTTTGGAATATAAATAATCAAAAAAAAATTATTTCTATTTTACCCACAAATACATTTATAAAATATTTTTCATGGGCTAACCACACATATACCTACATTGGTCTTGAGATAACATCTTCTGTACCCTCTTTCATCCACTAGATAACCTCCCATGTACCCTTATTTGGTAATGGGATAACCACCGATGTACCATTTGAACTCATATAACATTAATCATTACCCCATAAATTGAAGGGATATATATGCCCCACCCTTCACAAAATGATCACAATAATTGTGTGTTTCCCAAGATCATAAAACATTCATTATATCAAAACAAATGAAAAGAAATGTGTTCTATAAAAATTACATCATAGTATATCATGTGGAAAATATATAGTTTGAAAATAATTTCATAATTTTATCATAGTATATCCAATGGAAAAAAGAAGTCGGTTCCCTAATCATTAAATTATGGTATAACATGGGGAAGCAAAACAGGTTTCAAAAAAATCATTCTATCATAAACATAAACCATTCGAGAAATGATTAAGAATGGTATTCATTGATATTTTCCCATTTAAATTATATGTAACCTCAAAGAATGTCATTTTATATGGATAATAATGAAAAATAAAAAAAACTCAGAACATTTCATGAGGAAAATAACATTTGTTTCAAAATATTTTTAAATAACATTATATTATATAACAATTCTTAAATCAATTTTAAAATAAAATATGTAAACTTGTAATGAAATAATTAAAAACTATCTAATAAATTTCTTTATGAAAATATATTATCAACATTGGAAACCATTTTTTAAAATATAAATCATTTGGAAATATTTCTTATTGAAAATAACATTGAAAAATTATAAAAGAATTTATTAAGAATCATTTAAATCATTTTTGGAAGAACAATTAATTTAATATTTTAAATAAAATTAAAAAAATAAATCATTTTAAAAATATTATTCTTTTAAAATATCATGGTAATCATATAAATAGATATTTGAAAAAATTAACACGTTGATTGGGAAAAAATCATATATGCTTTGAAAAAAACTTTTTATAAAATATTTCCATTTAGAAATAACATTCCGTGAAAATAACCATCAAATATTATTGTTTAATATTTAATTAAAATAATTTTCAGGATGGTTCGAAATTCTATTCATTTCATACATGTTAAAAAATAGGTTCTTTCTACATTTTTTATAAAAGATAAATTAGAATTGTTTTGAAAAATATATGAAGATTCCATTTAATTTTTTTTGTAAAAATTAATACATGGTCAAAATTACATTAATATATAAATTTAATAATGTTAAAAACATTTTTTAAAATAGTATTTAAAATCATAGTATATTTGAGAAATTATATTTTTGGTCAAAGAGAGAAACAAAGTTGTATTTTCTTAAAAAAGATTTTCTGAATTAGTTTAAATACCAAACAGTGGGAAAATGGTACTAATAATGGAAATTATAATTATTATAGGAGAATAAAAATCATGTGAATTATTGATAGGTATGTTTTAATATTTCATCCTTTAAAACACAATCATAAACAATCCTGAAAAAAAGGTTGATATTGTATCATAATACCATTAACAAATTGGTGACATTTGAAAATTAATCACCATGAAAGAGAGATCCCAAAATGAATATTAAATATCTATAATATTTAGGATAATAATAATAAAATACATTAATGTTAATTATACATATACATCGAATAAATACTTTGTGAATACAACACATTTCATATATAAGTAAAAATGATAAGAAATCCCCTAACACGTTAATAATCCTTTGAATCATAATCCTCATTAAATAATAATATCAATAAAAACATTGAATATTATTAAGATATTTATATTCCTAATATAACATGTCAATGGAGTATTATATACCCAAAAAAATCAAGGGTTGAATATTGTACATGTCACCAAAAAATAAAAGAGACTAGAAATCCCTTACTATAGGTATCAACATCATTCATACATGTTCGAACATGTGCTTTAAATAATATAATTTTATTATACATATATTAGTGGACCATAGATATATATTTCAACACATTTTATTTAATTATGACCATTTATTACTTATTTATTAACAATTCTTTATTAATATCACATTTCAAGTTATAGCTGATTTGTTCATGGTATATGTTTTGATTTTTTATTATTATTCCTCCCAATTTTATTATGGATAAATCATATCTATAATATTAATAATAATATAATTATCATACTTGTTCATAAATATGACTTTTTTAACCAATCAGGAAATATGGTTTTTGGAAATGGAGTATATTATGATCATGAAGATGGTATGTCATACATACATTTGAGTAACGTTTCTATTTATCAACGATCATTATGAAAATGAGGAAATAAATTTTTTTATTCAATGGGTGATCTTAATATCCTGAATAATATATTTTTATTTCAGTATTCTTAAATATATAATCCATGATTTTCGGGAATGAATGGAGGGACTCATATCAATTCATGAATGTGGTAGTTAACTCATTCATGAATTCCCTTATCATCTTTCACTTAGTAAAATGGTAAAAATGATATATTATATTTTATAAACGTAAAGTATGTCATTAATATGAAAATTATATCATTTATGTAAGAAATATTTACAAAATATATCCATTTTATTTTCCATGTGAAGCGTTAGTGGATACTAATCACATCACTTTGTGAGTCGGTATTCCCATGTACGCATGAATAACATTATTGTATCCTCTATAAAATGGGAATAAAAAAATATATTTTATATAATGATTAAAAAGGTATAATTATTATATATATATATATATATATATTATCTATCATTTTACATGACTGTGAGAGTTGGTAATGGAAAAACAAGTGGCATCAATTTGCAAGGTGGTAGTCTTCCTTACATAAGAATGATGATTTTGTGACCCATTATATGTATGTATTGAAGTATTTTTGTTACTAAATTGACATAGAGCATCTTATTATATTTATTATACTATGTTTATCATATAAGTATGTTTAAATATTAATTTAATGTTGTGGATAAATAAAAACAATGCTCAATGATGAATGTTACATCTTCATCTGGTAACCTCCTTTGGTTTTCATCAATGGGTTTTATAGGATGGATTTATGACTAAAATAAGGATTATTGGATGCGAGTTGGTAATAAGGGAAGTTATTTTTGTAGGGATTATCCAAAAATAATGATTTCTGAGGTGTGATTAGAATATTAGAGGGGTTGGAATTTATAAGTGAGGTGAGTGACATCGATGTAATTTTTTGAAAAAAAATTGTTTACCAACGTTTTTCTCATGAAAATGACCCTAAAACGTAGTTTTATTGAGAATTAGAGATCCTAGGATTCAAAAATGTCCAAAAAAATATATCATATACATGTTTTAAGTAATTTTTATCCATAATTTATTAGTATAAAAAACTTGTAAACGTATTTTTACCTTAGCAGTTACTAGTTTAAATTGTTTTTACAATTCACTTGGGTGAGAAATTAATTTAAAATTATTAGATTATATAAATTATTATTATTCAAAATATTTAATCTATTTTTTCAAATTCAATTTATATAATTTTTAAAAATTAATTTAAAATTTATCCTACAAAAGTGATGAGAAAGTGAGTTTTCAAAGAGAATATATTTCAATGATTATATTTTTATATATAAAATTTCTATATAGTAAATGTTAAATGTGTTAAATTTTATTATATATTTATAATTTTAATAATTTTACATTAAAAAAATCTATAAAATATTTTATGATTATAAATAATAAAAAATTAAAAGGTTTTTTTCTATTAAAATTCAGTATATTTGGATATTCATCAAAGAATTAATCATTTCAAAAAATTATATCTATATATCCCTATATTAATTTTTATTTTTTTAATTAAATTTATTTTTTAAAATAAAATATCTAAATCTACCAAAAAAAATTATTTTAAAAACATGTTGATAATAAAAAGGTGAAAAAAATTCAGTTAAATAAATTCCATTTTGTAATCATAAAATTAGATTCTTTTTTATCTCTTATATAGAAACATATAAGATGTATTTTAAATATTATATTGAATATATACTATATAATATTCATTTTAATAATTAAAACAACTGATTTTCAAAATTTATTGATTAAAAATAAGTCTGTACTCCTAAAAAGGTAATTTAGTAATGAGATTTAATTTATTTTCAAATATATTTTATATTAATTTATAATTTTGTAGTAAATAAATAATTCCTTTTATATACATATGTAAACCATATATTTTTAAAATTTATTTAAGCATATGTATTCTCCCCATACCATTATCTGGGAAATAACTACCCTAATAGTATTTTCAATTTCTGTCACATTTCTTTTAAATTGAGTGTTGCATGTAATGTATGATAAACATAATGTTGTGTGTAAAAAAGGATAAACTCCATGTTTCATGTAATTAATGATAAAATTTATGTTTATTTGTTACAAAAAATATCAAAATGATTAAATTCAATTGAAAAAAAATTCAAAAAATCTCACAGTGCTACAGTATCAATACTCATGATAATCAATATGTTGTGTCTATAAACTCATTGCATAAGGAACCTCACCAAGAGTGTTGGGAACTAATGACTCCGCCTCACATATGTGAAATATTATCTTGGTAATTCGTCATGAAAATATATTTTCAATATCAATATTTCAAGGAGGATAAGAAATATAATGTTTTTGAGGTCATGTAATTCATTCATGATAAGAATTTAATTGATGAATATATTAATAAATTTTATCATTTTTTATATTATCACATTATTTTTTGGGTGATTAATACCTTGTGGATATTTATTTTAATGAATTACTTCACCTTAAACATGAAACTATCCAAATTTTGGTATATCTAACCTCTTATATAATGGTGATTTAAAGGAAATTTATAGACAATAAGGATCAAAAAAAGAAACTAAAAGTGGTCAATGCATCATTCTTGTTTGGAATAGGTGAAACTTCCCGTATATATGATCATGGTTTTTTATTGTGATAGTTTTCAAAACAAATAACATGTTTATCTTGTTCTTCATGTGTGGAACACCTGGTCATTTTATGATGTCACGTTTGGATTTTATGAAATATTATGATCGATGGGGGCATATTGGGTCACCATAATAGGATTTGTAAGTTGGGTTACCAAAAGAGGATACCTCAGTCATGGATCATCATCTCTAAACCATGACACTATTGAGGCCTCACAAAATTAGGTCCTCAACTCTAGGCCTTGAGGTATAGAATTTTCATATGGTGATAGAGTTGTGCGGGTCCATCATGGTATTTCAAATGATGATGGGAAGGCCTTTTGAGTTTTACTTAATTTATTTCTAAATAATCTCTAGACTTATTGGGGTTATTTTCATATATTTATAGATATTCTTTTATATAAAGGATTCCTTCTTATATATTTATTTTATCATTATAGATGTTGTCTCTTGAATTGAATCTAATCCATTAATGTTTTTACACTCTTGGGGATTCTATGAAATAGTGTGACAAATCAACTAGATTTTTTGGATTGTTTGAATTCAAAATTAATTTTGTTTCCTTATATAGGTGACTTCGTTTGGATGGTGTTGTATAATATTTGGCTTGGTTGTTTTTCCATAGTACCCACCAATTCATTCCCTTTTTTGTTAGTGATATATATTTATTTGATGGTTTATCCTTCATTTTGATATATTATTGATTATAGTTTTTCAATGGAATTGTTGTTTCAATCCCTTTTCAGTAAAACTATGACAGCTTATTGGTTTATATTCAGTTTTCAATGAAGGCATGGATTCTTATTCGACCAAAAAATCAGAGATTTCTGTTTTTGTTTCAGTAAGACCATCATTGGGAGATGATCTAGGTTTGAAATACTAGTGAACTATATAGTACTATATTTGGGAATTAATTTGTGTATTTTCTATTCCTTTTTTTGATAGCTGGATTATTAATGGATATTTTGGACATTTCCTCTTTTGGAATCATGATTATGTTTTAGATATTTATTTTAATTAGTCTTTTATATTCAACTCTTGATGGTTCCCCATATAGAGTAATCAATATCCCTTTATGGAATTAATATACATGTTCTTGCTGGATTTCATCCTCTTGTCCCACTATTTTGGTGAATCATTATGTTTTTCAAGGTCATAAGCATAGTATCTAGTTTATTACATGTTCCATATTTTTGTAGTTTTTATTTTGCACATGTGATGATAATGGATAATAATCTTAAAGGGTTTCATTTAATGGTTCTTATTTTTATTTTATATTTCATGATATTTGATTTTTCCCTTAATGTGTCTTCCTATTTTCCATATATTGTCCAACTCATAGGTTGAGTATAGAATAGATTTTTTTTCAATATTTCCTACTAGAAGAATTTTTGGGATATAAATTGATATGGTGAGGATAATTGTAAGATACCATTTTTTTATAAGTCAATGGACCTCTCCTAAATATTTTTTTCATGTGTCTTTAGGGGTCATAGGGTGACCTGGGCTATCAATGTATGTGAGGACTTGAACCTATAACATTCAAAGATGAAATAGGTCTAATAGTTGTCTATTGAGTGCCATCGGCCTACTGGTATGTGGGATAGTGGAACCAATATATTTTATTGACCATCAACCCATCAATGGTTTGTGCTAGTGTTACAAAATTTCAGATGTAACCCCTAGTGCATCTATGTGTCTTTAAGAATGGGTATGCATCGGGGTAACACTATAAATTTACCACAAACCCCTGTATATTATATTTTGTACTCTCCTTAATACAAATGTTATCTCATATGACACATTTGTATCTAACCGATTTTTTCATCTCTCCCAACATCTTATCATTAAAAATAAATGTTCATTTTGATGCGACGATACTCTTCTAGTATGTTCTTTCCTTCTTATCAATTGAAATATCATATTTTATTAGTATTTTTTCATTATGATATTATTGAATTGGGGTTCATTATAAACTTAATTTTTGATGTTGAATTATGGTTTTAAGATGTATTCATTATTCTCAATAAATCCATCTCTCATGATTTGGTTTTCTCCCTTGTTGGATAATCATCTCATATATTTCTTATTTTGATTCTAGATATTTCAATTACTTGATTCTCTTATTTTCCATCAAATTTTGATTAATTGTTAAAGTATAATGTTTTGAAAAGTTTTTATTTTTCTAAATATATCATCAATGACATAAAATCTTTAATTATCTCTTGAAATAATCTTTGGTCATCATTATTATGTTTTTAATTTAGAATGGAGATAAATTATTATATTCTTGATCCTTCTCATTGTTTTATAATTATTGAATTCTATGTCAATTTATATTTTATTTTAAATGGATATTAAAGGATATTTTAGTGAAGGTAGGGGCCTTGGCCTAGTTTTAATTTCTAGTTATTATAATTTGATTTTGATTGAATGGGTTTCTTCATGTAATGTTTCCCGTATGGTTTTGAATTATAAAATATACTCCTCAACTAAGATCCCTTCTAGAGTGATTTTATACATAGTTATTAATGGTTTTTCTTGGTATATTTTAAATGGGTTATTTGATTGTATAAAATAGTTTTTAGACACTTTTTTTAATGAATTTAATCCCTCTAATTATGAAACATCCTTATTGATCTAATTAGATATATATTCAATGTAATGTTTTTAATGAAAATTTAACATTTTTATGACGATTTTTAAAAGGAATTTGTTAGGATTTCACATTTGAATATTGAATTTATATAATATCTTTTAATAGAAATATATTATTCTAGATGGAAAAATTAAAACATTTTGATGATATCCTATTGTGATAATATGTTAATGTAACATACATAATTAATATTCATCCCAGGGATAGGGTTTTGATGGTGGGATTATTTACATTGAGGGAGTTAGTGGTGAGGATCAGTTCTGAAATTTGAATGAAATGGTTATTGAGGGTAAATAAAAAAGTTGATGCTGATACAGATACCCTTTTTATATATGTAAATTAATAACATCAATTAAATCCTTTGAGTTTTCCTGATATCTTGGTAGATATATTATAAAAAATATATTTAAATTGATTTAGTGGATTCCATCCATTAAGAGTGGATCCATGTAAAACATGAAAGGTTTAGGAAACATATTTACGACCATGAATGATAGTTAGCGTGGACATGGTATTCTTGAGTCCCATTTTGAAATGTTGTAAACCCAAAGTCAAGAAATGTTTTATTAATTTTCTAGAGTATGGTGGACTCACTATCACATCTATTTTATTCCTAATACATCATCATACTCGATACCCAATACATGGTAGTGTTTTTGTGTCACTAAATGGCATTCGAATTTCCATGTTTTATTGATTTTATTTTATTATTAATTTTCTTATAGATATGATGAGCCATTGTTCTATGGTATTCAATCTTGTATAAATCAATTAAAAAATGTTGCACTATTATATTATTTGGTTTTTCTAAGATTATCATTGAAAATGTTTTTTCATGAATTTGAAGAAATTATTTGGTTTTTAAATGAAAGAATTTATGGATTTTAATACTTTTTTAAAAAATTATATACAAATTTTTTAAATTATTTCCTAAACAAAACCAAATTATAATATAGATTTTATGAATATAATTTCATTTTCTAAAATAATAAAGCCTTTTTATTCATTTATTGTAGTCCCTTTCAACATATTATTATTTTTTATAACATAAATGCATAGATTCATTGGTGGAATCATACAAGGCTATTTTTCACACACCTTTCATATGTTTTTTAGTGTTTGTAGCCTCGATGTTTTTTTATTAGGTGTTGATTTTATATTCATTATGTATTTTGGGTGCATTCTATTAAATCTAAGCGTATGTGAATTAAGAAAAGGGTGATGGTATTGGACCACCAGGAGTTCTGTAGTTGTTATTGTGCTTTTATTCTTTATATCTCAATTTTCATTCGCATTTCCACCTTATATACAAATATGGTTATACTGGTTTATTTATCTAATTATGTTTCATGAATTTAATTTTATTTATTTAATTTCATGGGAAAAATCATTCCATGTTTTCTTGTTGATCATGAACTTATTTCAATCACATAGGGATCAATAATTCTATTTTCACCAGTGGTGGTGTGTTGGGAAGTTGGTTCAGATGGTATTATAGGAATGTTCAATACATAGTTAGTGGTGCATCTGGACATTTGGTGATGACACAATTGTGGTTGATTCCTATCGATGATAATATATGCTACATAATGGGGGTAATGTTTAATAGGATTAAATTACATTCACTCATTCATGTTCAATATACCCCACTTCTCAGGAAGTGATGTTGTGGTAATTGAGACATTAACATTAGAGATCTATATGGTGCATATATTTCTTCATGGGATTTTGGTCCTTATGGGTGGTTGGGATGGTAATTGTTTTTACTTGGACCACATTATAGAAAATTGGATATGTACATATCAAATGACATTGAAGACATGGGATCAAAGATCCATTTGTATTGGGGTGTGGTAGAGGCAACTCATTGTAGTTATAGATTAATAGTACCTTTTGGATTGTTTTCTCATAATTATCATAATACCTTTTTTATAATTTTATAGAGCCTTTGTCATTTTAGATTGAATATATGACCTTCCAAGGTGGTTTTTTTCTTTTTTTTTCTTCAGTAGAAACATAGTATACCCTTTTCATTTTTTCAGGGGATATCATATGTCTGATTATATTAAGTATGCAATTTATCAACCCCCTACATATATATAAACCATTTATATCAGGATTCTAAGATGGTTATGGGAACCAATTTCATGATTACTATATTGTACCTATGAGTTGTAATGGGGTTACAATACAAGTTTTCGTTTTGAATTTACATTGGAAACTATATCTATTTCATTGCATACACGGTTGGGAAGGTTTGGTTCTTTTAATTTTAAGTGATACGGTTTTTTGGTGGTTGTTTATCCTCACTCATGATAATGTCCTCCATTGAGTGTAATTATTCTCATTTGAATGTATTCAAAATTGGTACTAATTTAAAACCCATTTCTTATTATATTCTAGACTCTAAGGGTCACTGCTTCTCGTTACTAATATCATTGGAGAAGTAGAAATAGGGGGTTCAAGGAAGAGTTATATTAGATTCATGAAAATATATATTTTAGAGTTTAGAATTAAAAACTAGTGATCATTTAATAGGAATAGTAGGTAAATATATTCAGTTAGATATATTGTGTGATATTATAAATGGGACCATATTAAAAATAGGATTTCCTAACCCTTGTGATATGATGTATGGGAATTAAGCATTAATAAGATCATAGGTAAGATAATTACAATTTCATGGTAATGTCCATGGAGACGTACATGTATCATGCTTACTTATGTTTATGAATGAACATGTTGTATCATGAATTAAAATGAAATAAATAAATATATTGAAATAAATTTTATTATATTGGGATTAGACTTATATCCCTTGTGTTTTTTAGATATGCATCATGGTAATCATCTGTACATCATTTTTTGGATGGAGATTCTACAGGATGGCCCAGTCATTTGTCACATGATTGATCTGAATTGATGTATTACATGAGGTAGTGAATTTTTATTTACATCTAGTTATAGGTTATGGAAAATTATGAGGGGTCTATCTATGAACTAAATACAAATAATTTATTACATGGGTTAAATATTTCAATTATTCTGATTGGGGAAAAATATGAGTTCTAGTTTCTATTGTAATTCTGTTGAACATGAGGAAAGGTGTGCATGGATGAACTATATAATAATTTTAAGGATATCCTGCATTTTCATCCTAATTATTTTCTAAATTATTATTATAGAGCATAAAATCTTTTAGAGGAACTATTAACATGAATAAACTATGTAATATTGGTATTTATGTATTGTATGTTTCCATCAATGTAATAAATGAAATGGTGACCAAACAAACGAATTCACTATGAGGACTGCGTTTTGGGGGAGGATAGTAATGATACTGAAAGAGTTGAATGTCTGGAGGAGGATAAAGGATGTTTGTGATGTCTATGATTTGTTCTATAGGAAAACCATTATATTAATCCACTCCATAATTTTCTCAGATGACGGTTCGTAAGAATAAACTTGGGGATATATGGTAACTTACTATATTGATGTTGGTTATGTTCACTTGGAATATATAAAGTGAAATAAAAATAACGGTTGATTTAGTTTGGGTGGTTAATCCATTTTCTGGACAAAGAAATAAAACATTTCGACATTGTTTTCTAAGAAGTTGAGAGGATATGAACCTTGTATATAATAGATTCATGATGGTCCACATCCAATTGAACATAATACATATCATGGTAATGGAGGTCATTAAGATGATGAAATAGGAGATGTATGTGGAATAGTGAATTCTATAGGGGACCCATCACCTAAAAGTATATATTCCATTTCGATTGCATCTTGTTTATTATATAGTATATATTCTACTGTGTCTGATTTTTAATTTTCACATATCTTTATTGAACTAGTTTTTTAATACATAAATATTGGAGGTAGAGAGGATTAAATTCCACATGGTGCTTTCCACACCTTTTGGATTCTTTGATTTCATAATTTAATTATGGTGGGGATATCTATATATGATGGGGAAGGATCAATTAATGTGGTGTTTCTTCTTGTTTTAGATGCATCCATGTTATTAAATCACAATAACAGACTGGTTTTATTCCATAATTATAGTTAATTACTATTTCAAAAGGATCATATTGATTAATTAAATTGGGGGGATAATTTGAAGTGATCATTGGTTAGTGAATATTTTTTATGGGAATAAGGCATGAAGAGACACATGCATCTTTATTGGAACAAGTTTTATTAGAAACCAAGGGAGTGGACATTCACTGAGCTTTTTATGATTTTTTTCACGTAATCCTCAATGAGGTTGTAACACTACCCCTTAGTTTGAGGTTGATTTTGGGATATAGTTTCAACCAGTTTCATTTCCTATTCCAATGGAACCTTTTCACATATAACTAATAGAACTACATTGGTTGAGATTCCTAATCGAATATTTTATTAGAGGGGATTTATCCTGAGTAGTGTAGCTCCATTTGGTGCCCCAGTATTTTCCAATAAACAGTACAATGGTAGTCTAATATTGTGCATGGACAAGTGAATTTTGAATTTTTTGATATTCATGAAATATTATCCTATTATTTGAATAAATGGGTTTTTTAAAATTTTATGGGATTAACTAATTTTAAAAGTTCAAACTGTTGTCAAGATATAACTAAATTAGAGTGATGGAGGGAGATATCCCAATGAATTCATTTTCTATAGATATAGATAAATCATGTTTGTAGTTATTTATTTCTCTTTCATAAAGGGACTATATTTTATCATAATGCTCATAAAAACTATATTATTTAATTTCTATTACTCATTTATAGTCATGATCATTTACAACACATTTATATACTCATGTTCAATGGAGGAAAATTTCGAGCATCTCCGAGTTGTCCTGCATGTTCTTCAATACCATAATCACAATGTAATTTTGTCCAACGAAATGTCATAGAAATAGGAGGATCATTTTCTTGGACCTGTGTTTTCTCAAAGGGGTGTTCTCATTGACACATAAAATATCAAGGGATTTTCTTCATTGCTAATACACAAAAATTTGAAAGCAGTTTTTAGATTCCATGGTATTGCTGGATATTACTATAGGATTTTTTTACTTCTATTAGATTAAAACTCCATTAATAGATTTCAGTAGGAGATACTAGGTTTTCATATTGAGAAATAGTGTGTCGAATATTTTGAAAATCTAAAAGATTGGATGCTCAGATCCCCTTAGATTTGGTTTTAAGAATATTTGGTAATGATTAATGTATTTTTTGATGGGTCTTGTAAGATCCTAGGTTGAATATTTAGGAATAAGATGGTATGGATCACATGTGGGTTAATAAAAGTTCATCCTTATAAGTGTATTGATTTCATTTTCAACATAGATTTGGAAATATTATTATTTTTGTTAAATAAGGCTTGACATTGCATCATTAGAGAATTATTCATGTTCTACATATAGCACTAGAGTCTGAAGTATGTCTCATTATAGATGGATTTGAACCCATATCTATTGATTTAGATAAAGTCCCTCGATGATTTTGATTTCGATTTCATTTAAAAACCAATAATTTTGAATGTATTCTCTGATATCCAGTTTAATATGTCACAAGTATATGTTCATTGGGAGTTTGAAAATTCCAAGAAGTGGATATAAATAAGCTGGAAATGATGAATTTTTTTCATATGAAGTTAGTGGAAGAGTATTCCTCTATCAAATGATGGTGAAATTGACTTTGATGTTGTATGTTGATGAGGCTTAATAGGTAGTCTCATAGTTGGATTTGATGTCAGACAATTTTGGTCATTGTATTTCCCATGAGGGTAGTCTGAGGAAAATCAGAATTGTATTATATCTCAATAAAGAAAATCTATTTCATTTTCCATTTATAATCTATTTCTTAGTGAGTTTCAATAATAAAACATAGTAGTTCTTCCATTTGTATACATGATATACCATGGTTTTAGGAGGAATCTTTTTCAGTCGGGAGTAAAATTTTTGGTGGTGGGGTCTATGGTAGGGGGTCTAGTTTACCAAAAAATAAATGTAGAGAACCATGTTACTGGAGGTTTGATGAAACCCTTGAATGTAACAATGTTTATTTAAGAGTGATTCTCCCTATAATTAATCATGAAGTTTTCTAGATCTTAGGAACGTTTTGATTTAATTTTGGAAATTAGGTACATTATGATGTCATCCCATTTCAAATCAATCGGGGAGTTTACTGTTGTGAATGCTCTGGAAAGGTGTTACATGGATGTGGCTGTGAGATTACATGGGTAACAAACACTATAGTATCATAATTGGATTCCCCTTTTACTTCAATATTTTGGAAGGTTCAATAATTTTATTTTTCCTCCAAAATATAATGTAAAACTAATTTTTTTCCCTAATCAAATTGGAAGATGTTGTGGACCATCAAGATGGTGAATAAAATGTTTTTATCTTTGATCATGTACTATGGAAGATCATGGAAGAACCATCTACCACTGTATTAGTTTACCTTTAATAATATATATCTATATCCCTTCATTTTGGATATTTTAAGGTGTTTTATGTGTTGTTGTATTTTTCTCAATCATCCAAGACTTGTGTTCAGGACTTGATTGTCAGTGTTCTGAATGTGTTAAATAGAAAAAGTTAAAGGATTCAAGTGGTTTAATAGAATATAAATGATGAAAATTTATTAAAGATAGAAAATATAGTACATAGGTAGAGGTCCATTTAGTTTGACAATTAGAACCATTTATTCTTGATAATTTCCCCTCATAGATGGTAGTTAATTTTTGTAAAAGGGTGTAAACATACCCCCAGGTTTAATGGTAATTTATAGGTGTTTCAGCATGTTAGTAAGGTATCTTTTTTTCTATAACTCAAAATATGGATTAACTCAATTCATGATATCATCTATGTGTATCATATATTTCCATATCATCATCACATATCTCATTTAATTGATTGTTGTGGTTTGGATTTTTTCATATGATGTATTGTTCTTGAAGTAGCTATTTAAGATCCAACAGCACATGACAAGGTGTTGTGTGGGAGAGTTATTTCCATGGTTGGTGTGTCGTAGAGGTATATTTAAGTACTATATAGTAGTTGGGATATTTATTCATATATATTTTCTCAATATTCTATTTTTTTATTAATAAAATGTTTTTTCATTTATTGATTTGTTATAGACATATTATTCTTATATATGATAATCCCTCTCCATTAATTGAAGATATCACCTAGATATGTGTTCTCCTCCTTCCATCTATTATTTTGTCATTATTATAGTCAAATTCCATTGTATTTATCTCATGGATGATTTTTTTATCTTCATTTACATCTCTTTCATGTTAAGTATTGATTCAAAATGATGGGAAATGTTTAAGAGATCGAAAAGGAAATACCCCACTTTATTAAACCATTCCTTTAAGATTTCACATCTCCTGTGGAAGGAAAGTTGGTGTTCAGTATCTTCTTCCATATGAAATGTCAATGATTATTCCCATGGTCAATCAGATCTTCTAGAGGTTAATCCATTTTATTGGATATTCAATATTTTTTCACAATCAATAGTTATTCTCATGTTGAATCGGTTTGTTCACAAAGATGATAACTATTATCATGGTCAATTTATTCTTTACCACAGTAAATCCAATCCTTTACATGATCGATATTTATTTCACATGATCACTAGTTCTCATGGTCAATTAGTTTCTTCTCATGAAAATCTATTTTTTTCATTGGTGATCCCTTCTCATGTTTGATCCTTTCTCAAATTTGTTAGTTTTTTCCACAATCAATATTCAGAGTGACCTGAGAAATTATTTTGATGTAAAATATTGAAATGAAACATTAAATAAATATTTTTTAAATCCTTATATTTTTATTAAATATATAATTTTAATTCCATTAACCTAACTATTATGAATGTTTCATTCCAGTTTTTAAATGAAAATGAATTTATTTGTTGTTTAAATGGAAATTTGACCGCACTATACCTCGAATTCATTCCAGGATTTGTATCTAGAATCTCAAAATTTTGAGATTTCATCTGTTTGAGTCTTCTATTATATCATTCCAATTTATATTAACAAAATCATTGATCATCAACCCTAATATTGGTATTTATTCAACACATTTCTTGCTTTCCATGATTTCATGAAAGTTCGCTAGCTTGGTTACCTCTGTTCTAGAGTAGATGTTTGGGTTTTAAGTAAGATATTATTTCTCCATAATATTCATCCTTTATCAGAATGTTTTTATTCATTATAAATCCAATAACATCATAATATCGTATTGGAAAGTCCATCCACCGTCCACTTATTTTAGATAATCATGTTTTTTAAATTTATTTCATGAAGGGGGCCATTATTCTCTCTTTCATCAAAATATGTGTAATTAAAATGATTTTTTATATTGATAGGTGGTATGAATTACTTATTTTGGACAATGAACTAGATTTTATTGAATTAAATTCTTTTTTTAGTAATCAAATTTGTTTTTTAGACATCTTTTTATATCTATTTATCTCTTGAAATTTATAATCATTTGTGATGATAATATTATAGTAATTTTGAATTCATTAACCCGTATTTTGGATTGATAACCCATTAGATATTTTTTAACAACTAATTCCTAAAAAATTAATAAATATATTTCTCTTGGAATTGGTATCAAATGTAAATCTATATCTTTTTGAAAATTACCATGTAAAAGAATATTAATTAATTTCAAATCACCACATAAAATAATTTTGGTAAAATATAAGGTTATGGACTCTCTTTTTATAGGATACTAATATGTTTTTTATTATCAATATGGTTGTTTTGTATTTTTTTGGGTTTAGTATGATGATGGTGTTGATAGGTTTTGATCAAAAATTTGTTATTGGTCATGGAATTGTTGTGGTATATATGATGTTTTGTTGTTTGATGCCTTGTTGGAGTGTCCTGGTAGTAATGGAAGATTAGTTTAGTAATAATAAAAAATGTTAAATTTTGTGATATATTTTCTCATTAATTTTTACTAGAATTTATATTGTAGACCTTGTTTGAAAAGGTGAAAAATTCTTAATTGGCCCAACTAAATTGGGTTTTAATATGTGTTTTCTATTTAATGGGTTTTCATCGAATTTGAATATAATTTCCTCGATTAATTTATTGATGTTTTTTATCTAATAATATATAGAAGTGATTTAACATTTAATTAAGAGAAAATAAATTTATAGTTGTGTGTTTTATTTATTGGTTTCTTCTAGGTAGTAGAATAAATTGGAAA
Source organism: Viscum album (assembly GCA_963277665.1). Classification (NCBI taxonomy): domain Eukaryota; kingdom Viridiplantae; phylum Streptophyta; class Magnoliopsida; order Santalales; family Viscaceae; genus Viscum; species Viscum album. The sequence goes on from OY728126.1 coordinate 1,574,380,857, forward strand.
TGTTAGTACCATGTTGATGTTAAGGTGAAGATGATGAAGTATTGACATGATAGAATTTGTTTGGGATTAAACATTATCATGTGTGTGTAAATATATATGATTATATTTTTAATTTACTTGTATATACACCCCAACAACATTGAGTAATACATATAGACAACTATATTTTCTAGGGGATTTTTCTGAACCATTCAGATAATTATATAGGGGAAGATGTGGTAATCAACCATCTATTCATCATTATCTGAATGGTTCAGAAAACTCCCCTAGAAAATATAGTTGTCTATATGTATTACTCAATGTGGTTGGGGTGTATATACAAGTAAATTAAAAATAGAAGCATATATATTTACACACACATGGTAATGTTTAATCCCAAACAAATTCTATCATGTCTATACTTCATCATATTCACCTTAACATCAACACGGTACTAACATTATAAATTTCTTCTACTACCTAGAAGAAACCAATCCAAATAAACAAACAATTATAATGTTATTTTCTCTTAATTAAATGTTAAATCACTTCTCTGTATTTAATTAATGAAGGCATATAGTCCTCAATGCTCTTGATTTCTAAAGAAGAAAATAGATGATATCATCTTCTTAGTGATCAATGTTATGTGTTAGTGATGATCCATTTATGTTGATGAAGACAAAGTTATATATGGCTTCCATTGAATGGAAAATGTTCATAATTTTTTATGATTGTTTATGAATATGATGACACCTTTTTGAATGTATCGAAAAGAAATTATCACTATTCATAAGAGGATAAATCTATTATATAATAGGGATTTAAACATAGGTGATCGAATATGCAGTGGAGTTATTTCAGAATGTGTTTCATATAAACCATGTTGAATGAGTTATTATATGTGGGATTATCGTCTAATAAATATTTTAATATTTTTATATAGTTGTATTAGATCTTTATATTGATAATTAAGATATTTGTGGTAAATAAATTTAATAATATTGAGTTAGAAAAAAAATTTATGAGACATCCACTAGATTCGAATGAGAAGTTGAACTACGGGAAGATTGATGATCAATGTACATATTTATTGTTATTGAAGTTGGTTTCAATCAAAAAATACATGATGAATTTTGATCATGGTTGAAGAAAAATTACTGAAGAACATTTTTGTTCACTAGTTTTAGTTTTTTATTTTGGAGAAAAAACATGTTGATGTTGTTGAGTAATGATGGGATTTTAAATTTACAAATAAAAAATTTTAAAATGGGATTCTTAAAATGATGAATGGAATGTTATAAATTATTATTGATATATTTTTCTTAAATTATCTACCTATGTTTTTCAGAGGAATCATTAATGTAAATAAACCAAGGAGGAAGGAATTGAATCATTTTATAACTAATGTAGGCTGCATGGTGAGATAATAGATGGTAGTGGGAAACACTCAAAATAAGTGTTTCAAAAGAAGATAGAGTTGGATACGAGACGTATCATTAAAATGATTATCTTTATTTATTTCTCCTTTTAAATTGATTCTACATTATTATATAATGTAGTTCCTTTATATTTTATTTTATCTAGAAATATATATCAAAACTATTGTGAGGAACGTGTTAAAATGGGTTAAATATATTCAAAATTAATTTATAATCTATTTTATGAATTTATTTCTAATTTTCAGTAAATCAATATGTTAGATTTTATTATTTTTGATTGCTAAATATAATATTGATGATGAGTTTTACAAAATAAATATATATCTAGTAGTGACAAATTCATTCAATTACCACTAAAATTTACCAATTAAGGATTTCTTATTTAGTATATTGTCAATGTTTTCTTTTTATTCAATGTTATTATCTTATTCTTCATGATAACCATTTATTCACAATTTTATGTTCTAAAAGTTGATGAATATTTGATAATAACCAATAAAACTTCAACCAAAGTAGTTAATTTGGATGAGGGTGAGTTTTTTTATTCTCTATGAATGATACATTAATTTTTTTATATTTAAATGTAATTTCATAGCATGAGAATCCTGATATTTGTTTATTACCTAGCAATAAAACCTTTTTATAAAATATTATGAATAATTATAATTATTTTTAATCAATGAATATAAATTGGTTTTTTAATATAGTTTAGTTTGGACAGTATGATCCATGAACTATTAATCCCTTCTCACCATACTATTTCAAAATATAACTTTCTTATTATAAATTTTCCACAATTTTTATTATTTTTATTTGTTTTCTTAAACATGATATATTTCTTTTCATGGGTCTTACCCTCCATTCCAGTATCATGTTATAAAAAATTTATAATTATATTTTTTTCAGTCATGAATAAAACTATTCCATGTATACATAAAAAATTATTTATTAATTGGGTGAATTATGCACCATACATATCATACAATCCATTATCAAAAAATTCCAATTATCAAAAAATATCCCATTAACCAATTCAATTTCTGTTTCATAAAATTAATAACTACATAGACATATTGTATTTCCACTAAATCAATAATTTTTAACGATAACATTTCAACACTTATGACCCTATATTTGAAACTATATTAAAAACCAATCATTCAGCCCTAATTTCAATATTATATATAAAGAAAAAACTAATCCCTAATTTTTAATCCTCAAATTATATAGAGTTTGGAGGGGTGGATGAAAAAATTATTATACAAGTATAACTCAAATTCTAATGATAATCCAATAATATCATTATCAAAAGATTAATGGAGAAAAATTTGTCGATGGAGGTAAATAATGTCTTGAATAACTCTTAGGTCTCATACAACTCTTATAAACGGACTCCATTATTTTTTTAAAAAAAACTATAAATTTAAGATAATTAATTAAATTACATTCAAAACATGTTCACATAAATGTTTTGGAATAAATATTTATGTCATGGAATAATTACAAATTCCATGGAAACCTGGAAAAAAAATATTATTTAACCATTATGTTTATCTAATGTACCTTAATCCTCAATAAACATATCCAAAGAATCCAAAAATACCAAGGACCACCATTGTAGTATGACCAAGGCCTTAAAGATTAAACACCATCATGTTAAAATGTAATATCTCACCAAATTTACATAAGACATTTTCTAGGGAATAAAGATTGATTTCTATTACAATTGTTCTATAACAAAGTCAATATAGCCGTAAAAATGCATGTTTGAATAAGAATATTAGTAGAATATTATGAGAGAATGATAATGAGATTCATGATAACCGAGAAAAGAATTTGTAGAGAATGTTAAAGTGGCAGATAGAATCAAAGAATTTAGATTGAGATTATTAATTATATAAAGAAATTTTTTTTAAGTAGGAATAACATCAAAGGGCCAATTTAAAGAAAGAATAGTTGTTCGAAAAGGACATGGAATATTATTTATGTGGAATATTAAATAAATTTGAGTTAACATAAATTTATCAACTATTTTTGAATGTTTATTTAGTTACATATTAAGTGTTTATGAATGTATAGTGTTCCATCCATCTATATTATAAAAAACTAGATATTAGATGTATCGATAAAATAGCGAAGAAACTATATCTATTAGTGATATTCTTTTGTAAATAAGATGGTATGGTCACTATTCTGAAAATGAAAAGACAATGAAAATTATCCTCTATTATTAATTAAAAATATAGTTTTTACAAATAAATAATTATTACATTTACATTATGAACCAAGAAATTTTAAAATAATGTTTGTATTTTTCCTTAAAATCATTTGTTATTTAATATTTTGTGTTCTGAAACATTTTCATTTGATCATCATTATTTGGAATGAAATATTGGATCTTAGCTCACTCATCTAGTTGATGAAATTTGGTGTTGTAAAGCTTCAAAAACACCAACCATATTTATAATTTGAGGTTTCAAAATGAATTTTAGATTTTATTTTCTCTTTCCAAATGGTGGTATAACATCTTCGTTGCATATGAAATTATTTTTTAACCTTAAAAAAATTTATTTTCACTAGAGATTAATTATTATAGGAAAATTTATTTGGATGAATGAATTGTTTGGAATAGATTTTTTAGGGATCAGGACCAAGTTTATAATGAATAAAAATTGAAGTCTATATTATCTAAAGGATCTTACTCTTACATTGACTGTTATTAATGAAAATTGAATGTAAAATTGAAAATAAAATGAAATTTAATAAATAACTCTCATTGGATTCAAAGATATATTCCCATAACATGTTCTGTAACATTCACGAGATAAAGAAAATATATGAGAATATTGAAATTCATGAAAAATCTTATTAAAGGCCTTCGGAAATGATAATGATGTTCAACTTATAGAAAAACTTCGGCAAGATACTTTTAGAAGGAAAGACTATGTCTAATCATTTCTTCGACATCAACGTAATTCTATGAAAACCTAAAATATAAAATAATATAGTTCGATGAAGGAATGAAAGACCAATATATACTTTTCATCGTTTTAGAATCATGATATATGATAGTTATTATGATTTCTATCTCCTTGAGAAAGAATTATTTTCTATTATAAATGATCAGATATCCTATCTTAAATTATGTGACACTAATGAAACTCATCTAGGTTTCTACCAAAATCATGTTTTGATTAGAATGTTATATGAATTTTAGTAAATAGGAAAACAAGTGCCAAAAATAGAGGAAATATAAAATTTAAAATTTATTAGGTATTTTAAATGCTCCAAAAAGAAAATTATATAATTATGGGAAGGGTGGGGTACATAAAGAATTATTTAATGAAAAAAGGTGAAATTTGGAATTTATTTATTCTAACTGATCTTCAATAAATTCAATGGATTCGGAATAATGATATTTATTTATTTTTACCTTAATAAAAATATATTTATGGACAACTTATATTTTTAATTTATTTCACTCATCATTTGAGAAAATTAAAATTGAAATTTCACTTTATGAAACACACTAAATATTAAATAATCTATCTGAAAACAATATTGATATTATTTTTTACGTTATATGAATTAATTGGAAATTTTCTAGGACATATTAATGATATAATGTATATGACACATAAAAATTCTAGGGAAAAAACAAAACAGGTTATGTAAATGATTCATGCCTTTGTACATATTTTGATGGATGTTCTTCAATTTTAACAATTGGTTCTCGAGTGGAAGAAAATATAGTGACAAATGGAATGTTATATCTTAATGAGTGTTTATAGGGTAAATACATCTATAAAAAATATAGATATTTTAAATTTTAGAATAATAATCTAGGAAACTTGGGTGAGAAAGAGATAAATATCCTTGATATAAATTGGATGTTGAATCAATATTCTATAGAGTAATAAACATATAAAGTGTGCATATTAAGAAATAAAATGATGAATAATTTCACAACATTAGGAATATTATCAAAGGGAAATATATTATAGCTAATTTGAACTTATGTACATGGGTATTATCTAGTTTAATCTCATTGAAGACCATGTTAGTATGTTACCTTTATCGACAATGTGACATGGAATTTTTGGGGGTAGTTTCTGGAGGACAAGTTAAAGTTATTTGGAAACTTAATTCGATGGAAATTTATAGTTTAAATAGAGTACTGTATAATTTATAAATTCATATGTTTTTATAGTGCTTAAGAGTATGGTATTAGATATTTCTAGACGTTTTTATATAACAATAGAAATAATTTTTACTAGGTGATTCCTATAAATATAAGAAAACAATTTGTGGAGGGCATAATATAGATGTTTATGGAAGGGATATATTTTGGAAATATTAATATCATTTTCCCAGAGATTATTTTGAAAAATATATGATCTATTTTTTATATCTCATCAATTTAAGTAATTCTAATCGACTGGGATTAATACTTCTAGAAGAGTTATTGACTGGAATAAAGACCGTTGTATCCCACATAAATGTATTTGGTTTTTTTCAAAAGTCTGTGTTACATAAAATAAAAGGGAAACGTTGTATGAATAGTCTTAGGAATGATTAAGTATTTCCTATGTAAGAAAATGAATTATATTTCCTCTATGGGATAATGTACTTTGGATATTTGATTCAAGAAAAAATGTTAAATTCAATGATAGGATCTATTTATGGGATCCAAACCATGTGGAAGTTGTAGATGCTAAAAATGTGAAATAACATGATAATGTGTTTCTGATTGGAATTCTAAAACATCTTGTATGTATAAGAAGAACTCATGTTTTGGACTAATATAATATTTTTTATGGTATAATATCTAATATACCATAGATTATAAAGTATTAAGAAAGGCCAGATATACCAGAAAGACAGATGAATTTATAATCTTTAAGAATTTATCCATATATTGATGAACTCAAATAAGAATAGCCTCACGAGTTGAGGGGTTCTACTACATCTAGAATCACAATCCAAAAATCATGGGTTTGATGATCACAATCTATACAATATATACTAAGCACATAACTAAATCTTAATGTCTGTGTTAATTCAAGATGCAACAAATGTATTAGAGATAAAAATTAAGGAGGAGATATTCTTCATCAATGGGGCCCAACCATCAGATCATTCAACACATATAAATAGAATGATTTTCTTATGAACATATTTTAACTAACTGTTGAATAAATTTGTGTATAAAACTAAATGAAACAGTTAAAGTTTATATTGATGGTATTTCAATAAAATCACTGGGTTTTCATTATATAAATTTTTATTCCAGTTATTTAACACATAAATAACTAGAGATTTCATAGAATAGTTGTGGAAAAAAGGTTTCATTACAAATATTATGATGTTAAAAAATTCATTTAAATACACTATTATATTACGAAATATAAATTTATAGTCTATAATGATTCATAAAATATCTAATTTACATGGTATTCATACTATAACAGAGCCTTTAGGTATTAATGTAAGAACCCATACACTAGAAAATATTTTTCTATGCATTAGTAAAAGAATTAATATTCTTCCAATTTTTTAGGAATCAGTTATTCCACAATGATTTCAGTGATTAAAAATTCATTATAATTATTTTATATGAAGATATCATTCTTTTGGTATTTCTGAATAATAATGGATTAATGAGCTAAAGGTTACGTTATTTTAAATGGTTAAGGTGACAGATATTTGCAAAGAGAAATTGATTTTGGGTTGAGAATTTAAAGGTATTGTATGAAAGGAACATTGAGGTTGAATAAATCGTAATACATTTAGAATATAGTGTAGATGATTACAATGTCCATAGAGAAACAAGACACATCCCCATTAGTTGTACATTTAAATATATAACAATAGAAGGTGTCATATGTAGAATAGTAAGATATGCAGAAAGAAAAGTTTTAATATTTATTAGAAGATAGAGAATTGATATATTGAATGATTTATACTTGGTTTAACTTTTATTTAGTAGGGTTAATTTCTTAAATTCACATAAAACCATTATATTGATAACTAGGAAGTGGTGAAGTGGAATCCCTTGTATCTAATTTGTTTAAAAGTATTATCCCTATATTGTGAAATCATTGATATAGTTCATGGTTTTGTTGAAGAAAAATTTAAAGGGTTTTAAGAATGATTAATATGTTCCATGATCATTATTTTCACCTATATAACTGCTACCATATACTGAATGCAATGGAATTAATTGGCGGTTTCACTATTAACCATTTAAGAAAATAATATTTCTATAATATAAGAAATGATATAGATTATATGTTTAAAAGTTTTTTTTTTGTTTTGATGTATATTTGATAATGGTTAATCACTCTATAATAGTTGTATATTAATTCATATTATAACACATATCAAATATTATTATGTTAAAAACCTCATTAAAAAATATCCCTTCATATGAATGGTTTTTTAGGATGGAGTTCCGAAGATTTTGAATTTACAAAGATGTTTGAATCATACTAATTTCATAATGATGTCCATTATTTAAAAATATATGTGTTAGTGTTGTACCTATGTGGGACATGAATGATCTGGAAGAAAATTAGTAAGAATCCTTATAGAATGGGGTAGGAAAGAATAATAAAATTTCTATATGAACCATGTTCATAGAGGTGAATTGTAGTATAAAATTATCAAATAAAATATTGAAAGGATTTACTGAATATTATTTTATGTGTATGTCATTATAACCAATAAAATTCTTTTTAGAAAAAATATTATACTGAAACTATAAAGGGACTTGTTCATTGGATCCATAGAGAATCGAAATCAACGGCTATAGTAGAAGAAAAATATGGAGGAATATCAAATGACTTCCTGATCTTGATGATGAAGTGTGAAAATAGTTTTGGATTATGTCAGATTATCTCTGAAATACTCCATTAAGATTATATTTTATGATCTCAAAGTATATGTATTATTCATTAAGATAAAAAATTGTGTTTTGTTAGTAATCTTGAAATAATAACATGTTTTATAATATTTAATTAGTGAATTATTGTAGTCCTTGAATATATAGAGGACTATACTCAATGATATGAATTTGGTAGAAATTGACTTCTTATATTAGATTGTGGTTTTACCAAATCGACTAGTGTGACCTTTAATAAATTAGAGGGTTAGATCACATCTTATAGAGTTCACAATTTTTTTCACTTGAAAATAAGTATTCATTTATAAATGAAACATATATCAAGAAGGTCAGAAATGATGCAATCTCAATTCATCATTTCTAGAAAGAAAATTACTTACCTGATGATGATCCCCAGTGATAAAATAAATAGAAATACGTTCATCAAGGTTACCATTTATATCAAGACTTTCAGTGGAAAATGTTTTCTCACTTACGGGGTGACTAATCTCAATAACATTACAGGTGATGGTTTTTCACTTCTTGTTATGATAAGTTAGGCATGATGTATTACTATTGATTTCCTGCATGAATCTAACCAATAGCTTTGAATCAGCTTCAATTGTTGTAATCATAATGTTGTAAATCATTGAAAAAGTTATTCCTTCATGGAGTGCATAATTATTAACTTCAATTGAATTTCATGTTCCACTAAATGTGATGAATGAAATTATCAAAGACTCTCCATTAACATAAATGATGCATCCTCCTCTCATGATTCTTTTAATTCATGACCCATAATTATTTAGATAATGTCCCAATGAAGATGAATTACATTTGATCCACCTTCCAAATAGATATTTTCAATCAATCCTTGAATAATTTTTAATAAATCCTCTTTTATACATTTTGGGATTATTTACATTGAAGAAATAAGTAAATTATTCCACTATTCAAAGGACCAAAACATTAATTAGATAAATCAAAACCTATAACCCTTCTATACACTCATTCTTTATCTACAAAAAAAATCCAACAAATCGGGGTGAAAATCATACCATGGTTCTTAATAATCGAGGATTGAGGCTCCATTCCCTAAAACCAAGAGGAAATGAAATTTGTTAAATAATATGGCCTCATATCAGATCCCAACACTTTTTTCAACATTAATTCTAGAAAAATTCACCCAAATAACACAAAAATAGCTACCTCCCTAACTCGGTAGTGGGATTCTCACTAACATGTGCCTTGATATCGTACAAACCCATTTTCTCTTAACATTGTCCTCTATTGGAATGGAGTTGTTATAAAATTACTAGATCATAAAATTAGTTTTTAGTCATGATGTATTTCCATCAAATAATACTTGGAAACCAATCTGTATAATGAGTTGTGAATGAGATTTTGAGATTGACCATAGAATTGAATACATACGATGATGATTCTATGGAAATAGATTATCAAGTACATACAAAAGAGTAATTGTTTCATACATGGTTTTATTATACATGACTAGAGTGGCTGTTATAAAATAGGTATACAAGGTCTCTTGAGAAAATGAAATATCCGGCATAGGATACCCCAAGATGTATAATATCTTTCCATCCAAGTTATCATTCCAATATTTGATGTCATCATTCCCAATAATCTTTTGTATCATATCATCCCACCCACAAAGGTGTTAATGAAAGAATCATTCCATCCAAGAGATATTTCCCAGATGATCATCCCATGTGTTTTAGACCCCCACAAACCTACATCCAAAAATTCTTTCCTGAAGATAATTACCCTAAATAATATTGCAGGCCAATAACACTATCAGGATAGATACCAAATCACCCCGGATATTCATGTTGATACCCCAACTCCGACAAAGGGTATGTGTGCCTCTTCCCGGTTGACCAACGAAACATCCACTCAAATAGTTAATCCCATATTAAATAGTTAATAATTTTTTTAAATTATTGAATAGTAACCATTAGTGGATTCATCATCATAAAAACGTGTTGGGCATAGTAGTAAGGAATATGATCCCCATTGCGATTCTACCACCAGAAGACAGAAATTGGTTTTTACATTAAATGACCCTAGATATGACACGACTCACCTACTTATTAAGTATCACTTTTTTATTCTTCCAAATGTAATATGTTCTCATATGTAGTCCATCAGAAGGTTCCTCCATTAAACATTTACTACTCTGAATAATTCTACCATAGGGGTTTGAGCATATCCTTAAAAGATAAAAACTTATTTTATCCAAACTAATGAGTTTTCTACTCTATGTTTCAAGACTTAAAATAATGGAATAATGGCCTCTATGGATTCATGATCTCTTATATACACTAGAAATAACCCCAGATGTCACACCGATCATTTTTCTGTCCATGTTTACATCTTGTAAACATCATTTTAACCATTAAAATGCATCTATAATGCCAACTATTTTTCAAAAATTGAAAATTAAAACAAATTCATGCTTGCACATGCACAAAAAAAATTCATTATGTATATTAAAATATACTAATGTGAGATTGTACAGCCCTCCCACCATAATAGTTCCCATCTTGAAGAATAATCATTATACATATCATGTGAAATTTATATGTGAATAACATTTTATGAACATTAAAATTATGATCTATTATTTGTTATATTATTTCAATAATCATAAATAATGTATCTAATTCATCAATGCATTCATGTGCCTCATGTCATTGTTCGACACATAAACTTATTGGTTCTTAAATTATATCTTGTCAACAAAGTCTCTATCTTTATACTCAATAACATGAAAAAATATTCTAAAAAATAATATAACACACTAATTACCTCCACCTACTTAATAATGGATTAAATTTATATCCAACATAACTTGTTATTCCTCGAGGATGTCTGAATCATCATAAAATTTATTATTATATAATTTATTGATGTCAAACTCAAATAATTGACCTCTCTAATCTGTGATTTACCATTACCCACTAAACAGTACCATAGAGAACATCATATATTATCATATTGTAATCATTAGATGCATCTTAACACTATAACTATAACAATAAGAATCCATCCATCGCACAAATCATCAATACCCTAACAGGGATCAAACTATTTTTATATAATCCTCCACAACATTCCACTAATGAGAGTTATACTTGATAAACCCACTGGATAATCATTCTGAGGATCATTACTTTCTATTAATGATTTTTGATCCTATAATAATCATCAAAGAACAATAATCAATTTAGGGTATTTTATATTTTACAAATTTATGTTGCATTGATGTTTCCAAATGATAGTGTGACAATGTAACCCCCTAAGGGGTGGTTCTACCAAATTCATCTCCACCATCATTTACAAAAATTTTCTAAAAATTGGAACTAAATAGAGAGACTATCTAGTGTATTATCCACACCATAGGGATTAACTTATTCAAAATCAATGTAAAATAACATATAAATATTTTATCATTAATCATGCACTAGTACATATGATCCATTATCGATCTATCCTGATTGACCCATTCAACATGCATTAATTTGGATCATATGACCTCACGGTACTATTTACCTCCATTTTCTATTTAATTAATCACTTATACTAATGACACATATGTTATACCCACGAATCTCTTAGTCACCAACCTACTAACTACCACATGACTCTTACATATCAATATTATACTAAATCCAAACATCCATTAGTGATTTTATTCAATAATTATTTACCAACACATTAGAGTTGGTGAACTCATATGATGCATTATTTATCATATCAAAAAACTAATCTCATATGTGATCAATAACATTCCAATTTAACCCCAGAATTATTTAAAAACATCAAAAGGTTAAAACACATCATACACGAGTCTTTTAAAATTACACTTCAAAATACTGCCCATTAACACATGATCATTATACAATTCCACCTCAGTAATATCATCTCCTACATTATTAATATTTTAGTCGACCTATTTTACCTTCTAAATCCGAAATTTATAATTTCAAATGTAACACCTCCTCCAACGATTTTAATTAATAGAAACACATGGGTTAGATCCATAATAATTTGAAACTGATTTTTGTGTTTTTTACTCCACTATCCAAGGTCATTCCATGTCCAATCACATCTCATGCAGTGTCATCCATCAAATTCATTAGAATCCCTTGAACCTACTCTATGTTGTAAAACAAAAATAATAATTCATAGACCCCATTAAAATAAATTATAACCTCCCATGGTCATAGAATATATACACTACTCAGATGATCAAAATACCTATTTCACATCAATAGATCCCAAAAAACATAGAAATCCACACTTTAATCCAAATTAATTAATAATAATAATTCTAAAATGGTATTTAGTTTCATATAACAATAAAACTCAATTACTCCATCAATGATATTTCTATAAAGGTACCTAATGACTTGTCACACATGTTATCCTAGAATGATCAGTACTAATAAAAAATATTATCACTATATTAAGGATTATAAGAGGTCATTTAAACCACCAAACCAAATATATCAATTAAGAATACACTCACATATTCTCCATTAGATTTAGTACCCAAAAAACCACTCCCACATTGGTACAACACTACCATCATCATGCATCAAACCATGTACTTACACTTCTATAAAAACATGTCCTAACATATTATATAGCTCAACTAAAATAACCTTGAGTAATGTCTTATACATCCTAGAATCACCTACCAAAAAACACGCTAAGATGTACTAGAAAACTCATATATTATAAAAAACCAATGATCATTGATTCACACATACCAAAATCATCCCTTGTGACTAAAAAAATACAAACTCGGTTATATTTTTCATGTCATTCCCATAATATGAATAATCTACTCATGCCACAAAATATAAGGCATCTACATAGTTTAGATAAAACCTACTATATTGGGGTTCGTAAAAATTAACATTCCACCTCAGTCTATAAAATGGAAGCATTCTTTTCATTATGATATCATAATTTACAAACAAATATTCTAAGTGTCTTGTAGTCATCACTATTCTCTCTAACCTAGTATAAAGACCAAATCATGTATTTTACACATCCAGGAATATATATTCAATATATTGGTCGAAAATATCTCAATGAAGTTAATAATTTTTATCCCAATTGAAGTGATATATTCTGTATTGAGGGTCTCTATACACATAAAAAACTGCCCACTCTAGGAAGCCAATAAATTATAGGTACCCATATACTATACTAGCATATTGAGTATCACTATCGCCAACAAATATACATCATTAGTACAATTATAATGAATTTTTATACAAGAAGTAATCATAAATAGTCTCAGAATATTACAAATGGTCAGATAAGGGGTATAAAAAATCTATAAAGAAATATAAAAACACATATATTTTGTCACTCCATAGAACGTGTAATGTGAAAAAAATTATAATAAAAAATAAAAATTGGAAAAACAAATAAAATATATTAATTTAAGAAAATAACATCAATAAAATGTACCAACAATCATAAATAATAGATTATAATGGTCCTATCTAGGAAGAATAAAAAATAACATCCCACATCTCAAATAGTATTATCATTTACCAATATGTTATTAATAGTTATGTTAAGATAGAAATTCATTGTTATCACATTGTGACATCCTTGGTTCGGTATACTCTAACAATAACAAAACCATTATTTTTTTGAACTCATGTACCCCTCCTGTATTATCGTCATTGTTAACCAGTGGGAATTGTCTAATATGACCAGGATTAGTGACAATAACCACATTATCATAATTGCAAAAAATAATACATGACATAAATATCCACTATTAAATATAGAAAACCCAACAGATTTATTATATTACACCAACTATAATAAATAAATCACCATTATAAAAATGGTGTACATATAGGAATAAAATTATACATGGTAACATGATCATCAATGTCACGTGTCACATCCGAGCCCGACTGACCATCGAACCGGTGGCCGTACCGGTAGGACACATGGCCCCAAGCACATCTCCACGTACGCCAGAGTCTGCTGACAAGCAGTGAGGGTCTCGGGAGGTGATAATGGGGAGTCTATACCCTCATGTCAGAGTAGCATCGCATTATTATCAGAGTAAATGACATTAAATAATGGAAGCATTAAACAATTTAAAGGCATAAGAAAATGATAGGTGACATCCATTTTATAAAGGGTGGCCAAGGCCAGTTTACACGATACAGGGATGATGAATGATACAAGGTGAAAAGAAGAAACAATACAGCATGCTGACAATAGAATTCACAAGAATAAAGAAAAGACAGTAAGGCATGATGGGCGATCTCATGAGAATCCCAGGATCCATCTAGGTCCTTTTCTCCCAACACCATAGGTACAAACAACACAACACACAACCTAAGTCCTGCAAGCAAGAAGGTCTACTCGGGTACCCCAGTACAATGGCTGCCCAAGTAGGGTGTGATATATAAACCTCAGTAGGTCGGTACCACCAGTGTCAAACCCAATCCAGACAGTTTATAATAATTAAATAGTGAGCGGGAGTGAAAAAATAAGTAAGCATAAGTACATAAGTAAATAACACCCATCCAGGTTCCCAGGGGACACTTGACGGTTATACCAACTATGGCTCTTTGCCGGTGAAGTAACCTGATCATGTCACCATAAATATATAAATACAAATGTATATAGTTAATAGAAGACATGGGGTAAGAATTCCTCCCACCCATTAATCATGATTAGCGGGCACGAGGTAAGAATGCTTCCCAGCCCTATAGGTCTACTGGAAAGGGGTATGAATGCCTCCCTTCCATACACGTATCAAGATTAGTGGGCACGAGGTAAGAATCCATCTCGTCCCTAAATAAATAGGCAAGGCGTAAGAATGCATCCCTTCCATGACGTTCATAATACTAGAATGGGGTATAACTGCATCCCATCCAATAACATAAAACATCACGTGATGTCAACTGGAAATGGGTAAGAATTCCTCCCTTCCAGACATGTACTGTCACACTAGCATGGGGTATAACTTCCTCCCATCCAACCACGTATCTTTCACTAGTTGGCCTCATCATGCACTCTCCTTTATTATCTTTCATTATGTGGCATAATCTTGTGCGCACTCAAAAAAACAATGATGTCTATTATATACTTCTTATGGAATTACCTCATAATCATTCAAAGAATCATATCACCGTCCCAAACAATCATACAGCCCATATCCACGTAAATGGTTATAATCACGTTCATACAAATATACTTAAGGAAACCATCTCAATTTTCATTATCAAATCATATATCGTATTTATAAAATTGATATAAGGTTCATGAGGCAACCCACTCATGTATGGTATTGGATAACACCCAATTAATTTTTCATTCCCTTTATATCATTTCAAAAACATATAGGGATTTATAGAGCATAAATAGGTGCTACGGACTACCAATCCCAGATAAGTCTCATTCACTAAATCCATTCCATTAACATAAGATGTGCTTATTCCATTATCCTAAGGCATGGTATTACCACCATAATCCATTCCATTCATGTTTAACCATTTCATCCAAAGAGCACAACTGTCACACATTGTAACGCCCCGACCCCAGCTACCCAGATTTGGTGCATTACTTCGTAACGTTGGCATGATCACAAAAGATCAAGTATCGAAAGGCCGATTAGTTTAGTAGCCTTGGAAACACTAGATACATTCATAAGTCTTTCATTACATCAAAAAGTAAACAAACTACAATAACATGGTCTTCATAGTCCACACTCATATCCTCACTGACTATTCTTGCAAGTCAGTCATAATACACTTCTTCACATCCTGGAAAATATTAAAACATTGAAAGGGGTGAGCTCATATGCTCAGTAAGGATAACAATATTGCGGAAGCTTTTATAAGAAAACATAAGCATTTAAGGCAATGTATAACTAAAACAAAAGCCTTATTGAACTTGAACTTCTGCATAATATGGCAAAAGTAAAATAAGATAATGCCATTACTTACTCACATGGATATTCTACTGGACGAATAATCACATGAAATATCAATAACCACTTTCATAATGAGGGAATGTATAATGCCATACATTCTGAAACATTTTGTCATGGCCTCGGCCAAGACGTCTAAAATGATTAAGACCTCGGCCAAAACCATAAATCAAATTGGGAAAGGGCCTCGGCCAATTCCACGTCTAGTTGTCTCATGAGACCTACCGATGCATCGAGGAGCTATAGCGGGCTCCACCCGTCACATATTAAGTCCAATACATTCCTCATATTAATAGGTTTAAACATAACATAAATATTCGTATTAAAACTAGCATACGAAATGTCAACAATTTCTCCATAAACTATGGATGGTATAAAATAACACAGCCACAGTCAAATATTTCACAAAATGTTCAATGGAGGTTTTGTATCATAAATCAATTTCAATTAAACTTAAAACCCATCAAAGGATGTTGACATGGATGAAATCAAAGCTATTTGAGAGAAATATCTCTCCTTTTTGAAATCATTTAAAAGTCCCATATTTATAAAATAATACATTTACTTTGAAAATATTCTTATAAGCTTGTTAGGGAAGCTTCGACGAAGTTATAATGGTGAAAAATAGCCGCACCCGCCGTATAAGTAAAAAAAACATTCTTACCTTAAATTTGTCAAAAAGGTCAAAAAGTACATTGTTTGGAAAATGACGGTAAGATTCCTTTCAAAAACGTATAAGGGTATAAATGACTTTATCCCATTTTCCATTTAATAGTAAATTTTTTTGAAAGACATTTTTATGAAACATGGATGTGGATGATAACGAGGTCCCAGTAGATAATTATGTATAAACAACCTTGGATAATGAAGAGGTTGTGAAGTAAACCCTTACTTTGTACTTTTCCTTGGTTGGGGTAGGTTAACCTCCTGTATAATGGTGAAATAATTGTTATTAAATTATACAAGAATTATATACATTCATATGATATCATATATGATCTTTTAACATTGCTTTGTTAACAATATCTTAGATTTATCGTTGTTTCGGGTGTTAACTTACTCATTTTCTTTTATATGTTTTGTTACGTAAGTCGTGTTTTTCATGGATAGGTTGTATCTTATTCATATCCAGAATGATATCATGTACATAAACATTATTTTTAAATCATCAAATGATAATTATACTTGAATGGATACGACGGAGAATGAATCTCATCACGTTCGTGGAGACGGCAGTCCGTACATACGCACGAGCGACAATATCATTATTTTGATATTTAAATAATATATAATTAGATAGTATATCATATATACAGAATAATTATCATGTTATCTTTATTATTTACATTAATTACATATCATTATTATACCCATCTAAATAATAATATATTGAATAACAATTACACCACGACGTGGAGACGGTAAGCCGTACGTACGCACGTATGGTGACATGTCATTCAAATGATGGGTAGAATACTGAATATGGTTGTTCCATATTTATAATAACATCACAGTATATAGAAGATACTGGAGTTATAATTTTAGAATTGAAATAATAAACAAAGAGGGAGTGGAAGAAGAAAGAAACTTGAAAGAGGGTGATGAAAATGTTACCTCTTCTTCGGGTTCTTCCTTTTGATTTGATCAAAAGGACTCCATAGGATGGATTTATGACTAAAGTAAAGCTTCTAGGATGAAGGGAGAGAAGTTGGGAGAGTATTTGGGCAGGAGTTGGCCGAACCAAAAGGCTTGGAAGTGTGAATAAGGTGGTAGAGGTGGGGGCCTTTTATAAGAGGAGAGGAGGGGCACTTTTGGAAAGATTGAAATGTTACATTATTTCACAATGCTTTTCGGATTCTAAAGGTCCCACACTTATATAATTCGAGGCTAAGGTGATAAGGTTTCTAAATCTCCTCATACAATAGGCTTTGGACAAGTGTAAGCCTTGTATTTTGCATTATCTTCTTATTTTATTTAAATCGTTAAATAATGGGGTCATCGCTACATCATAATTATGTCATAAATAATTTAATTTATTTAATGTCTAAAAATTATAAAAAAAATACTATGATGTAGGAAATCTTTTTAGCTTTCTAATGAATATTTATAGTCAAAAGGTGGACTTGTGTAACCCCACTTAAAAACTGTTTTAGTAAAATAACTCATGTTTGTGTCAATTTAATTTTAACATTAAATAAATCTATATTAATGTCATTTTCCAACTAAAGTGGCTCCATGGGGTCCCCAAGTTGACCCATGGGTTGTCTTGGTCGTCCATGACTCATCCAATAGGATTAGGACAAGTTTCATGCTCATCTCATATTATTAAAACATTATTTGTACCTTAAACTACACTAATTACCTCTAATCGCGATTAAGAACTTAAAAGTTACTATTCACCAAGAAATTATTTTAATCTCATTGAACCACATTTTACTTCTTAATGACAACCATGTATGTCGGATTTTTAAAAATCAAATCACAGAAGTGGTAATATTTCATTTTAACGAAAAATCAGTTTTTAACAACCACTTAGTGGTTTCACTATTCATCAAAAATTGAAGTTTTTCAGAATAAGGCCAAAATTTCACCCTAGGCTATAATTGATATTCCGAATTCAAAAATGATGTCTATTTTACAAAATTCCAAACATATAAGTTGTATTAATTAATTTTATAATTAATTCCCGCTGTTACAACAAATAGCGTGTTTTTAAGAAACAATTTATATCAAATGTTTGGCAATTGTTTATGTCCAATTTCAATGTTAAATTAATTCTAATGACCACCATTGGATAAAATGGTAAAAATATATTCTAATTATACTTTAAAACCACTAAATATTATAATTTATCACTAAAAATTATCTTGATTAAAAAAGTTTTTTTTAAGTATTTTTCACAATTCATAAAAATTTAGAAGTTTTTAGAAAAATACCAAAAATTCAATATAGGCTAATTTCAATATTCCGAATCCAAGAATGAAGTCCATTTTGATAAATAAAATTTATAAAATTTCAAAAAGTAGGTATTACTATTCACAACTGCTAGTTTAATTAGTTGTGGTGTGTGTTAGAGCTCGAGGTTGCGTAAAACACACGCTATTACATTATTCGAAGGGAAACATACAGTGGAAGCTTGGGGTGTTACATTCTCCCCTCCTTCAAATAATTGCGTCATCACAATTTCTAGGGTATTACTGCATAAAAAGACTCGGGTGGTTTTTCATCATAAATTCCTCAGGTTCCCACGTTGCCTCTTCCATTTTATGATTTCTCCACAAAACCTTCACCAGACGAGTCGTCCGGTTTCTCAGCACCTCCTCCCTCACATCGAGAATCCTAACGGGCTCTTCACAATAGGAAAGATCGGGTTCCAGTTCTAATTCCTCATAGGTGAGTACATGCGTTGGGTCAGGCATGTATTTCCTCAACAGAGATACGTGGAACACATCGTGAACTTTGGAGAGACTTGGCGGCATTGCCAAACGGTAAGCTACATCCCAAATTCATTCTAGAATTTCGAAAGGTCCGATGTACCTGGGACTCAATTTACCTTTCTTACCAAAACGTATGACTCCCATCCATGGAGATACCCTCAGGAAAACATGCTCACCGACTTGAAATTCCAAATCCTTCCTTCGATTATCGGCATAGCTCTTCTGCCTACTTTGAGCTGCTTTGATGTGATTTTGGATTACTTTCACCTTTTCCACCGTTTCCTCCACCAGTTCTGGGCCTACAAGTTTTCTTTCACCAACGTCATCCCAACAGGTTGGTGTACGACATCTCTTTCCGTATAACGCTTCATATGGTGCCATCCGAATACTCAAATGGAAGCTATTGTTATAGGAAAATTCTACCAGTGGTAAATATTGATCCCACCAAAAATGTTCCTTCAAATCTCTATACATTTTGGTGCTCCCAGGGTGTATAGAGAAGTTGGAACTATGAGCATCATCCAGCAATTCCCATTTTAGATCAGGTATATCGGGAACACAAATTCTCTTCCCGAATTTCAAAATTCCATCCTTATACACAAAGTCCCTCAATCTTCCATCATTCACACCTTTAATCTTCTTTTGAAATTCTTCATCATTGGTCTGAGAACTCTTAATCCTTTCTAGTAATGATGGTTTGGAAACCATTTGAAAAAGCATTGATGTTTCACCTTCCCTAGTTATTCCCATGTCCATCTTCACTAGATCCATGAAAATTGGATCCCTTTCAATTCTCATCACATTCAAAACTCCATGGTCTTTTCTACTCAAAGCATCTGCCACCTTGTTTGCCTTCCCCGGGTGGTAATGTATCGTGCAATCATAATCCTTGAGTAGTTCAAGCCATCGCCTTTGCCTCATGTTGAGTTCTTTTTGTGTGAAAATATACTTCAAACTCTTGTGATCAGTATAAATCTCACATTTTTCACCATAGAGGTAATGTCTCCATATCTTTAATGCAAATATCACAGCTGCTAACTCAAGATCATGAGTAGGATAGTTTTTCTCATGAATTTTTAGCTGTCGTGATGCATAGGAAATGACCTTATCATTCTGCATAAGGACACAACCGAGTCCTTTCTTCGATGCATCACTATAAATAACAAACCCATCATTCCCCGATGGTAGAGTCAATACAGGGGCATTGACTAATCTTCTCTTTAGTTCTTCAAAACATTCTTCACACTCTTTTGTCCAGACAAATTTAATCTCTTTACGTGTGAGCTTTGTCAATGGGTTAGCCAATCTGGCAAAATTCTGGACGAAACGTCGATAATAACCTGCTAAACCAATATAACTGCGTACCTCAGTTATACTTGTCGGTGCTGGCCATTCTTGGATTGCCTTGGTTTTAGAAGGATCAACAGAAATTCCATCCTTAGAGACAATATGGCCAAGAAAAGAAATCTCATGAAGCCAGAATTCACACTTGCTAAATTTCCCATATAATTCATGTCTTCTAAGAGTCTTCAGGATAATGCGTAAGTGATTTTCATGATCTTCGTGGCTTTTGGAGTATACCAAGATATCATCAATAAATACCACTACAAAGTCATCAAGATATTCCTTGAAAACTCTATTCATTAGATCCATCAAAACAGAGGGTGCATTAGTCAATCCAAAAGGCATTACTGTAAACTCGTAATGCTCGTACCTTGTTCGAAATGCTGTCTTTGGAACGTCTTCATTCTTCACACACAACTGATGGTATCCAGACCGAAGGTCAATCTTTGAAAAGTATTGAGCTCCATGCAGTTGGTCAAACAAATCATCAATGCGAGGTAGGGGATACTTATTCTTTATTGTTATAGCATTGATCTCCCTATAATCAATGCACAACCTCATAGATCCATCTTTCTTCTTAACAAAAAGAACAGGGGCTCCCCAAGGAGAAACACTAGGGAGAATAAATCCCTTATTACTCAATTCCTCTAGTTGTTTCTTTAGTTCAACGAATTCCACAGTGGCCATTCTATAAGGGGTCTTCGATATGGGCCTTGATCCAGGAATTAAATCAATGGAAAACTCAACTTCTCGTTCTGGAGGATGTCCAGGTAAATCTTCCGGAAACACATCAACATATTCTCTCACAATAGGTACATCCTCTATTTGAATATTCCTTCCTCATCCTCAGTAATTTCCTTCTCTTCCGCCCCAATAATTGAATTTAGTTGAGCTACTGGGGGTGGATCTAGATAAGAATTATGTGGCGACGATTCTGCTCTAAAGATAAGGTGTTCCTTATCATCATCATCAAGAATCGTAACCTCTTTCCTCTTACAATAAATTTTTGCATCATGGTCCAAAATCCAATCCATACCGAGGATTATATCAAATTCAATAATGGGTATGACGATGAGATCAGCAGGTAAAGAACATTTAGGTGCTCTAATGGGAACTAATCGACAAAACTTTGTTGCAACAATACTTCCCTTAGAGGTTTTGAATGACAACTCCCTTGTTAAATCAAATTGGAAATATCTAATTTTCTTAGAAAATTGGGAAGATATGAAACAATGCGATGATCCAGAATCAAATAATGCATTTGCTAAACTTGAGGAAACCATTAAATTACCTGCCACCATGTCTTTCGGAGCTTCCACCTCAGTAGTAGTGATAGCGTAAGCCTAGCCTTGATCCCTTGGCCTCTTCTGAGGTAAGTTCCCCTGACGCTTAGGACATTCATTTGCATAATGTCCCTTCTCTCTACAATTATAACATTCCACATTGACAGCCGATTTCTTTCCCTTGCATTCATGAGCTTGGTGGCCTTTTTCACCACACTTGTAACATACTCCTTTTCCTTTTAGACAGGCACCAGGGTGCTTCCTACCACAATTATCACAGGGTGGAAATTCATTTCTACCCTTCTTCCCTGTTTCCTTATTTCCTTTCCCATAGTTTTCAGCGGATCTCTTCTTATCTTGCTTTGATTTAAAGTCATAAGACTTAGAGAATTCCTTTTCCGTCTTGATACCGCACGAGACAATACCTTCGTATGAAGAGAAGGTTTGTGATACTAAATCTCGATGAAGAAATGGTTTCAACCCATCAAAGAAACGATCAGTCTTACTTCTTGGGTTACGTATATAATCTGCAGCATACCTTCCTAACCTTGTAAAGTTAGCCTCATACTTTGCGACATTCTCATCCTCCTACTGCCTCAGACTCAGAAATTGCCTTTCCATATCCGCTCGATGGTCTCGAGGAAAGTATTTTTCTATGAACAGCTCTTTGAACTCCTGCCATTCCATGTTTGTTAATTCATCATCTTCCTTTGTGTTTTGAATTAGTGACCACCATTGATCGGCATCTCCAGTGAGGCGGTAAACTGCCATGACAAGATTCTCCCTTTCACTACTCCCCAAGGCATGGAATATTTTCTCTAAGGAATTTATCCATTGCTCAGCTACTATAGGATTTGTACTCCCATTGAAGGTTGGTGGTTGTTGCCTCATGAAACGGTCAAGCATTGATCCTCCACGTTGCGGATCAGGGTGCTCCATACGAGTAAGGTTGTTATTCATAACCTGTGTGAGTTGTCCCAGTACGGTGAGAAGCTGATCAGCACCAGTTGTATCACTAGCTCCACCATAATTATCCTGAGCAGGAGGGAAATCCCTACATGGAGTTCGTGCATTGATACGGTTTCCATTCCTTCCACTAGGCGCCATTTCTAAATAATGGCATAAACTAGATTAGTTCATGAATCAAAATACATAATTCCATACTTGTAAAACACTTAACATAAATTGAACTAATTATGGATATAATCCATAATTATAAAAAAAAAATCTTTGAGGAAGTATATACTCGTAACCCTTCATAGTGGTTTGTAAAGAAAATCGGAATTATCCAAAACATATCCCCCGGGAGTGTCGTAACCAAGAGTGCAGTAAGGCCCGTTGTTGTGCACCAGTTCCCGTTCGAGTCTAGCTCAAAGCGGGGTTTTCGGGTTTTACCCCTAGGTACATCTATGCCAGAGCCGCCTATACCTGCTCGTATCCAGACAGGGATGTATTGCTCGAAAAACTCACAACATCTCTACAATACCAAAATTCTAGGAAGTTCTTCTATACTAATCCTCAAAATCTATCTTCGGGATATGTGCTCTAATCAGAGTTTATCTGAATCTAGCTTCCAAGGTTAGTACTAAACTGCCTCTGATACCAACTGTAACGCCCCGACCCCAGCTACCCAGAGTCGGTGCATTACTTCGTAACATTGGCATGATCACAAAAGATCATGTCTCGAAAGACCGATTAGTTTAGTAGCCTTGGAAACACTAGATACATTCATAATTCTTTCATTACATCAAAAAGTAAACAAACTACAATAACATGGTCTTCATAGTCCACACTCATATCCTCACTGACTATTCTTGCAATTCAGTCATAATACACTTCTTCACATCCTGGAAAATATTAAAACATTGAAAGGGGTGAGCTCAGATACTCATTAAGGATAACAATATTGCAGAAGCTTTTATAAGAAAACATAAGCATTTAAGGCAATGTATAACTAAAACAAAATCTTTATTGAACATGAACTTCAGCATAATATGGAAAAAGTAAAATAAGATAATTCCATTACTTACACACATGGATATTCTACTAGACGAATAATCACATGAAATATCAATAACCACTTTCATAATGAGGGAATGTATAATGCCAGAAATTCTGAAACATTTTTTCAAGGCCTCGGCCAAGACGTCTAAAAAGATTAAGGCCTCGGCCAAAACCATAAATCAAATTGGGAAAGTGCCTCGACCAATTCCACGTCTAGTTGTCTCATGAGACCTACCGATGCATCGAGGAGCTATAGCGGGCTCCACCCGTCACATATTAAGTCCAATACATTCCTCATATGAATAGGTTTAAACATAACATAAATATTCGTATTAAAACTAGCATACGAAATGTCAACAATTTCTCCATAAACTATGGATGGTATAAAATAACACATCCACAGTCAAATATTTCACAAAATGTTCAATGGAGGTTTTGTATCATAAATCAATTTCAATTAAACTTAAAACCCATCAAAGGATGTTGACATGGATGAAATCAAAGCTATTTGAGAGAAATATCTCTCTTTTTTGAAATCATTTAAAAGTCCCATATTTATAAAATAATACATTTACTTTGAAAATATTCTTATAAGCTTGTTAGGGAAGCTTCGACGAAGTTATAATGGCGAAAAATAGCCGCACCCGCCGTATAAGTAAAAAAAACATTCTTACCTTAAATTTGTCAAAAAGGTCAAAAAGTACATTGTTTGGAAAATGATGGTAAGATTCCTTTAAAAAACGTATAAGGGTATAAATGACTTTATCCCATATTCCATTTAATAGTAAAAATGTTTTGAAAGACATTTTTAAGAAACATGGATGTGGATGATAACGAGGTCCCAGTAGATAATTATGTATAAACAACCTTGGATAATGAAGAGGTTGTGAAGTAAACCCTTACCTTGTACTTTTCCTTGGTTGGGGTAGGTTAACCTCTTGTATAATGGTGAAATAATTGTTATTAAATTATACAAGAATTATATACATTCATATGATATAATATATGATCTTTTAACATTGCTTTGTTAACAATATCTTAGATTTATCGTTATTTTGAGTGTTAACTTACTCGTTTTCTTTTATATGTTTTGTTAGGTAAGTCGTGTTTTTCATGGATAGGTTGTATCTTATTCATATCCAGAATGATATCATGTCCTTAAACATTATTTTTAAATCATCAAATGATAATTATACTTGAATGGATACGACGGAGAATGAATCTCATCGCGTTCGTGGAGACGGTAGTCCGTACGTACGCACGAGCGACAATATCATTATTTTGATATTTAAATAATATATAATTGGATAGTATATCATATATACAGAATCATTATCATGTTATCTTTATTATTTACATGAATTACATATCATTATTATACCCATCTAAATAATAATATATTGAATAACAATTACACCACGACGTGGAGACGGTAAGCTGTACGTACGCACGTATGGTGACATGTCATTCAAATGATGGGTAGAATACTGAATATTGTTGTTATATATTTATAATAACATCACAGTATATAGAAGATACTGGAGTTATAATTTTAGAATTGAAATAATAAACAAAGAGGGAGTGGAAGAAGAAAGAAACTTGAAAGAGGGTGATGAAAATGATACCTCTTCTTCGGGTTCTTCCTTTTGATTTGATCAAAAGGACTCCTTAGGATGGCTTTATGACTAAAGTAATGCTTCTAGGATGAATGGAGAGAAGTTGGGAGAGTATTTGGGCATGGGTTGGCCGAACCCAAAGGCTTTCAAGTGTGAATAATGTGGTAGAGGTGGGGGCCTTTTATAAGAGGAGAGGAGGGGCACTTTTGGAAAGATTGAAATGTTACATTATTTCACAATGCTTTTCGGATTATAAAGGTCCCACACTTATATAATTAGAGGATAAGGTGATAAGGTTTCTAAATATCCTCATCCAATAGGCTTTGGACAAGTGTAATCCTTGGATTTTGCATTATCTTCTTATTTTATTTAAATCGTTAAATAATGGGGTCATCGCTGCATCATAATGATGTCATAAATAATTTAATTTATTTAAAATCTCAAAATTATAAAAAAAATACTATGATGTAGGAAATATGTTTAGCTTTCTAATGAATATTTATAGTCAAAATTTGGACTTTTGTAACCCCACTTAAAAACTATTTTAGTAAAATAACTCATGTTTGTGTCAATTTAATTTTAACATTAAATAAATATATATTAATGTCATTTTCCAACTAAAGTGGCTCCATGGGGTCCCCAAGTTGACCCATGGGTTTTTTTGGTCGGCCATGACTCATCCAATAGGAGTAGGACAAGTTTCATGCTCATCTCATATTATTAAAACATTATTTGTACCTTAAACTACACTAATTACCTCTAATCGCGATTAAGAACTTAAAAGTTACTATTCACCAAAAAATTATTTTAATATCATTGAACCACATTTTACTTCTTAATGACAACCATGTTTGTCAGATTTTTAAAAATCAAATCACAGAAGTGGTAATATTTCATTTTAACGAAAAATCAGTTTTTAACAACCACTTAGTGGTTTCACTATTCATCAAAAATTGATGTTTTTCAGAATAAGGCCAAAATTTCACCCTAGGCTATAATTGATATTCCGAATTCAAAAATGATATATATTTTACAAAATTCCAAACATATAAGTTGTATTAATTAATTTTATAATTAATTCACGCTGTTACAACAAATAGCGTGTTTTTAAGAAACAATTTATATCAAAAGTTTGGCAATTGTTTATGTCCAATTTCAATGTTAAATTAATTCTAATGACCAACATTGGATAAAATGGTAAAAATATATTCTAATTATACTTTAAAACCACTAAATATTATAATTTATCACTAAAAATTATCTTGATTAGAAAAGTTGTTTTTAAGTATTTTTCACAATTCATAAATATTTAGAAGTTTTCAGAAAAATACCAAAAATTCAACATAGGCTAATTTCAATATTCCGAATCCAAAAATGAAGTCCATTTTGATAAATAAAATTTATAAAATTTCAAAAAGTAGGTATTACTATTCACAACGGCTAGTTTAATTAGTTGTGGTGTGTGTAAGAGCTCGAGGTTGCGTACAACACACGCTATTGCATTATTCGAAGGGAAACGTACAGTGGAAGCATGGGGTGTTACACACATTAACCATTTGGTACAATTAAAATGAAACATGACATCATCAATTAGCACCAAAGCATAACAATAATTGAGTAGGAAAGCATAGGAATCTATTTCCTACTTTTATCTTGAAGACAGAGCACCTCTGATTGAGGGGTTTTATTATTAAATCGTTAGTTTAGTGACCAGGAAACCATTTTAATCTTATCCCTACAATTCACACTCTTTGCAAAAAAGAATTTAATTGAAACTAAAATTACATAATTAACATACAAAATCATTACATAAATAACTAACTAATACTTCACATTAAATTAAAGGCAAGCAGAGGGATCCTACCTCAAGTTGGATCCATCTGTCCACTCCAGCTCTTGGCGCTTTCTAATTAAAAGTTGTTGCTACTCCCCCATGAGGCATATGTGATTTCATATACAAACTATGCCTCAGAATCAAACTGGTGGATCGAAATCACCGAAATTCACCTATCCTTCCGCGGATGATGTCATACAAACACCAAAAAGGTCTCAAGGGAACTTCCACGTCACCCTAGAATAAGCGGAATAAGAAATAAACAAAAACAAAAATCCATCATAACCCTAGTGTTCGGACGAACAAAAAATATGGCAAGGGGAAGCCCTAAAATCAGCCAATGGGGGAAGAGTAAGGAGGGAGGATCTTACCATAGAGAATATAGGATAAATCCCCAGTGAAATCGGAGGAGAGGAGGTCCAGCGAATGGAGGGATCACATGAGGCTGAGGCGCCATGGGAGGAGGCGGTGTGTCATGTGGTCTACTGAGAGGAAGGTGAGGGAGAGTCTTTTAGTTTAGGTTTTGTTTTTAATTTATTTTTTCTAATTCATTTTAAATATTTTAAAAACCCAAAACAGGGCATGGTGTAAGGCTTGGGTCGCACAGTTTGGAAAACCATGCGCCAACCGTCCATCCCCCACTGGACACCCAAGACACCCTACACGGGATGGACGCACGTTTTGGGGAAACCGTGCATAGGCCGTGCAGACTCCTCTATCTCCCTATTTTAAGATGCATGGTTTGGGATGCACGATTTGGGAGGTCATGAGCCAACTCTACACCTTCCGTTATTCTTTAAAAATCCTGCCTCTTTTAGGTACGATGCAGCCGAAACTCCCTGAGACTCTCAGGAAACTTCTCGGGGCTTCACCCAACCCCAAAAACATTAACAAGAAGGGATCAAACCTTCAGAACCTCGTTCCGAAGCCCGATTCAAAAAAAGACCAGTTCAGTAATTAAAATAGTTCAATTTCCTGCACTTTTTAACTTGTTTCAAAATTTGGGTCATTACAACCATCCATCCTTTGAACATCTCGTCCCCGAGAAGCCATCGGGAATAGAACACACCTAACTTGACCTACAAGGGTCATGAAGCTTCATTCAAATGAGCGTGTTACGTTTCAAAACGTCCCACGCACCAATGACAATCCACTTAAGCACACTGCACATAACCCGTCAACACCTGATCTAATGCTCGTTTTCCAACTGAAATAGCCAGACGACTCTTACCCAAGACCGTCATACCAGAGACACAGCCTCATCATCGTTTCGCCAAGAAACCAATCAAAGGTACTTCCCACCGTAGATTTTTAACATTAGGCGGTCAAATCTCAAAACCTAAATGGTCGATGCTTTACAACCTAAAATGGGAAGATTCAATCCACTCAGAATGATTATAAAGAAGATGCCCAACTTAAATGGTCGATGCTTAACAAGATGAACAATGATGCATCCTCCCAAGGCATCTCACACTTACTATGAGAATGTTCACTGAAGCTTATACTCGACCCCCGTTGACGTCTCTACGATCAAACCACAAGAGAAACCATGAATCCCATATGAAACAACAAAAGAGAACAACCAAAAAAGCTCAACAGCTTTCAAAAACATTACTGCGGCGTTAGACCGACACTATCTTAGTGAATCCAGGATGAAATCAAGATAGGGGACATGATCGTCACATAATAGAGTACACTAAGAGGATTTTAAGAGGATTCTAGTTAGTCATACACAAAAACTAGAAAGGAGAATAGTCGAACCACCCCTGGTCAACTCTAAAGGAGAAACTCAGCTTCACATGCCGACACATCATGATTTCTAAACGGATCATAATGCTTTTTCCCATATAAGGCATTCCTTGATCGTTCACGATTTACCATTGAGTCCTCCACGACCAACGGTGCTTCTTAAAAGGGGTTTGTATACACCGCCAACCAGATCAAAGTCATGTTGCCGAGCAAGAATCGATGCATAACGACACCTGCAATCCTCAAAGGCATTCAAACAAACTTTACCATTCCCAAATGGTCCTTCTTAACATGTTCCTTCTACCCAAAAGAACACACTTTACAAAACCAACATGATGCTTCCAACCTTAAAAGCATCGGTGTCCCCAAAACAAGAAAAGACCATCTTCCCATAAGCGAACTAGTTCATAATGATTATCCGGACGTGTGTCGCTCCTCTGATCCATGATCACCATGTCGAAACGCCCAAGAAAACCAAAGCAACAAGACTAGTGTGTCAACCACCCGAGTCTTCCCAACACCATCCCGAGCATTGGGACAACTTGATTCACAAATTCTCATGTCACTCTACCACGGAGATGGCCTAAGACTGTACACACCAAAATAATAGATTTAGTTGAACGTCATTTTTCCCTTATACGACCGTTCACATGGACGAAGGATTACCAATAGTCTATTACTTAAGGAGTCAAACAACCAACAAGCAACCAACCATGCCTGAGGCATGTCTACAGAGAATTACCATATGATCAATCCCATAAAAAGATCAAAATAATCATGACCACCCATCTGAACAAGGGTGTTTTTAAAAATTGGAAGTCCTACAAGGGATATAGACACTAGAACAGTACAAAATGTCAGAAGACTCACAGCACTAGTAAGGCATAAAAGCTCTAAGGGCGCTACCAACCACGTGATTGCCCCTCACGAAGAACCAGCGTCGACTCAATCATTTGGCCACGCCAAAATAAATGTCATCAGGCTCATTCCTAACATTAAAGTCATTTTCCAAAAGAAAAAAAATGCTCACGGAAAACACCTACGGTTCCATCTCAAGGCACTCGCAAGAAAGACATAACATACCCTCAGATGAGGATTCAATATAGGACACCAATATAGGTTCATTTTCCAGGCCTTTTATATTTAATCACATTCATTCTTTTAATCACCTTATAAGAGTCAATTCAAAACATCATGTAACCTTTCAAAACCAAAATCACAAGGCACTTGATCATTTTTAACAAACTGCTCAAAGCTAAGCAGGAAAGTCTCAACAAACACCCTTTTATCCATCAGACATTTATCAGACATCCCATATTATTCTAGAAATTTATCATTATAAATTCATTTTAAACAATTCAGGCAGCCTAAGAGGTTCCCTTCAAGCCAATTCACATCATATCAAAACCAAACATAGTTTAGACAACAATGCATTTCACAAATCAAGCTCCCATCACATGCATTATGGGTTTCCATTTTCCAACTCATAAAGCACCCATACACTTCATGGGTTAAAAATTCGCTTCCATTAGATGAAACAAATAACATTCCAGAATCAAACACACTCAAAGCAATCATCCATTCATACGGGTGGCCACCTACAAATCTGTAAAGTACCCATACACTTTTCAGTTTGTCCATTGGCTCCCTTTAATAAAAACAAATCTCATTTTACAATTTAACTTTATCAGCCCCTTTTTCTCGAAAATCAATCACATTGGTTACCCTTTCTCAGCTATAAGGCGCTCATACACCTTACAACTGAAAATTGGCTCCCATCATAATTGAAATCATTAAATTTGGTCGATGAAAATGATTCCATATTAACTGAAGCTAGCATGCCATCAAAAGAAGTAACACACAAACATGAAATATCACATAAGAATGGAATAACTACCAAAACACATATCACAATAGTATGCATCAACTGATGCATCCTAAGTGGCATTAAATAATGCATGGCATGTGATTTTTAACAAAGTGCATATATGATGCATTAAATGGAATACCATCGTATCATCGGGTTTCAATAGAAATGGAATCCACAATTGCATCAATAGTAACAACAGAAACCATGTGCATCACCCAATGGTGAAATCAAATCAACTGTAATAATCAAAATCATTAAATTAATAATTTCATTCAAGGAATTTTTCCTTTTCCCTGTACACAAGTTAGCTACTCTCGAGCACATCTTATTGCCAAATTCCATCTCCTTCTTATCCCTGTTTACTGTCGCTAAATAGTAAAACAAACCAGAAAATAGAAACTCCTCTAATACAACATTGTAACGTCCTGGCCCAGACTACCATCGAACTAGTAGCCATTCTGGTAGGTCACATGGCCTCAAGCACATCTCCCCGTACACCAGAGGTTTCCGACTAGCAGCGAGGGTCTCATGGGGTGATAGTGTGGATACTATACCCTCATGTTAGAGTAACACAGCGGTACTATCAGAGTAAATGACATTTAATAACGGAAGCAGTAAACAATTAAAAGGTAGAAGCAAAAGACAAGTGACAACCATTTTATAAAGGGTGTCCAAATCCCATTTACATGATACAAGGATGATGAATGATACAAGGTGAAAACAAGAAACAATACAGCATGCTGACAATACAATGCAACAGAATAATGAAATGACAGCAAGGCTCGGCTAGCGATCTCCTACGAATCCCAAGCTCTCGCTTGGTCCTTTTCTCCCAAATCCTCTTGGATAAACCACACAGCACACAACCTAGGTCCTGCAAGCAAGAAGGTCTACTCGGGTACCCCATAGCAATGGTGGCCTTAGTAGAGTGTCAGATATAAATCTCAGTAGGCTGGCACCAGTGGTATCAAACCCAATCTAGAAAGTGTATAATAATTAAACAGTGAGCAGGTGTGGAAAAATATGTAAGAAGAAGTACATAAGTAAATAACACCCAACCAGGTTCACAGGGCACACCTGACGGTTATACCATCTTCGGCTCATTGCCGTTGAACTAGCCTGATCATGTCACTATATTTATATATATATAAATAAAGGCATTTATATCATAGACGGTGTGGGGTAATAATTCCTCCCACCTAATAATCGAGATTAGCGGGCACGAGGTATGAATGCTTCTCATCCCTATAGGTCAACTAGCAAGGGGTAAGAATGCCTCCCTTCCATACACGTATCAAGATTATCGGGCACGAGGTAATAATTCCTCTCATCCCTAAATAAACTGGAAAAGGGTAAGAATTCCTCCCTTCCATCACATTCATAATACTAGCATGGGGTATAACTTCCTCCAATACAAACCCGAAAAACATCACTAGAAGTCAACTGGCCAGGGGAAAGAATGCATCCCTTCCAGACATGTACTTTCACACTGGAATGGGGTATAACTGCCTCCCATCCAACCACGTATCTGTCACTAGGTGGCCTCTACATGCACTCACATTTATTATCATTCATTATGTGGCATCAGCATGTGCGCACTCACAATAAAACCATGTCAATAATATACAACTTATGGCATTACATCATAAGAATTCCAAGAATCATATAACCATAACAAACTATCATACACCCCATATCCATGTAAATGGATATAATCACGTTCATACAAATATATTTAAGGAAAACCATCTCAAGTATCATTATCACATCATTTATCGTATTCATCACATTGATATAAAATACATGAGGAAACCCACTCATGTACGGTATTATCTAACCCCCAATTCATTCCGCATTCCTTTTATATCATTTTAATGACATATATGGACTTACAAAGCATGAAGAGGTGTTATGGACTACCCCTCCTAGATAAGTCACATTCAGTAGATCCATTCCATTAACATAAGTCGTGCTTATTCTATTATCCTAAGAAAGGTCCTAACACCATAATCCATTATATTCATGTTTAACCATTTCATCCAAAGAGTACAGTTGTCATGATTTAACCATTTGGTACAATTCAGAGGAAACATGACATCATCAATTATCACCAAATCATAACAAGAATTTAGTAGGCAAGCATAAGAATCTACTTCCTACTTTTATGTTGATGATAGCAAACCTCTGATCGAGGGTTTTTTTATTAAATCATTAGTTTAGTGACCAAGAAACCATTTTAATCTTTTCCCTATAATTAACACTCTTTTCACAAAAGCATTTAATTGAAACTAAACTTGCATAATTAAAATACTAAAGTAGTACATAAATAACTCACTAATACTTCACGTTAAATTAAAGGCAAGGAGAGGGATCCTAGCTCAAGGTGGATCCATCTGTCCAATCCGGCTCTTGGTGCATTCTAATTAAAAGTTGTTGCTACTCCCCCATGGGGCATATGTGATTTCACATATGACCTATTCCTTAGAGTCAAACAAGTGGATCGAAATCATCGCAATCTGCCTCGCCTTCAGTGGAGGATGTCGTACGCACACCAATAAGGTCCTGAGGGACCTTCCGCACCACCCTAGAACAAGATGAATATGTAGTAACCAAATACATAAACCCATCCAAATCCTAGGATTCGTCCGAATGAAAAATAAGGCATGGGGAAGCCCTAAAATCGTCCAATGAGGGAGGAGGAAGGAGGGAGGAGCTTACCATGGTGATTATAGGAAGAATCTCCAAGGAAAACGGAGTAGAGGTGGTCCGACCGAGAGAGGGCCCGCATGAGGAAGAGGCACCATTGGAGGAGGGGGTGTGTCATGTGGTCTTCCAAGAGGAAGGTGAGGGTGATTCTTTTAGTTTAATTTATATTATTAATTTCTTTTTTTTTAATTTTAAATATTTTAAAATCCCAAAACATGGCACAGTGCATGACTTGGGCCGCATGGTTTGGATAACCATGTGCCAACCATGCGTCCCCCACTGGACACCCAAGACACCCCGCATGGGCTGGTCGTATGGTTTGGGGAAACCGTGTGCAGGCTATGCAAACTCCTCTGTCTTCCTGAATTATGTCACACGGTTTGCGCCACATAGTTTGGGAGGTCATGCTCCAACTTTGTGCCTCTTGTTGTTCTTTAAAAACCCATCCTTCTTCAGGTACACCACACCTGAAACACCCCGATACACTTAGGAAACATCTCAGGCCTTTTCCCAACCCCAAAAACATTAAAAAGAAGTGTTCAAACCTTCGAAACCTCGTTCAAAAGCCCGATTCTAAAAATGACTGGTTCATTAATTGAAAAAGCTAAATTTCCCCCACTTTTTACCCCAGTTCAAAATGCGGGTCATTAAATCATGACCCATCCCCCACGGCTCATGCGGTGACTACCCCATGCCCACCTTCCATAGGCCAGGGGCTGGGGACAAGCACCGAATGGAGAATTCCCAAAAATCGGGAATGCATTTCCATTATATCCTGTAAACATAAGCAACTGAGAACACATCAAGATACGAACACTAGTAAACTGTACAGTAAAAGTGTTGGAATAGTAAGAAAAAAGGTGCCAGAACACAAGCCCGACTAGAAAGTATAAGAAAACTAAAAAGTAGAAGTAAACTGGAATAGCTCCTGTGAATTCATGTCATGGATCTTTCCTGAAGGGTAGGTATAGCTCTCAAATTGTCATCTTTGATGTACGCCTCATCTAGGTCCACCATCAATCTACCACCAGTCCTGGTACACTCTTCCTCATTCAGTGTTTTCCATCATCTACACCAAATAGAACAGGGTGCGGGCATAACCTGTCCAGGGGTGAGTATAATGACACTCTGTAGGGACCCCGAGACACTCAAGGTCTCACAAAATCCACAAAGGATAAACCAATAGGCATGAAAACATATGAGAATCCTACTTAGGAATATTTCCATACATATACCTAAGTTATCATGTATACACATCTCAGTCATGTGGAGACACATAGTCCAACTCAAAATCCCCAAGGTCAACTGTTCCCCAAATGATGAAATACCATGAAGGTAAGTAATTCACAGGTATTCCACTCAAAATAATACCACCAAGGTATCACCACAAAGGAATGTACCACACAGGTACAGACTCAGCTCACACCATGTATATCTTAGGTACAATATTAAAGATGATTAGATATAACTACTGAATCATCTTACTCTGTTAAGAGGCTGACCTACGAAGGATCCTAAATCATCATCATACCCATTGGGGAACGTATTTGATCAGTAGACCCACATAAGATCCTAGTACCTCGTCAGACCAACACAAGATCCTCGTACATCCTCAGACCCACACAGGATCCTAGTACCTCGTCAGTACATCGTCTGACCCACACAGGATCCTAGTACATTGTCAGTACGTCATCAGACCGACACAAGATCCTAGAACACTTTCAGTACATCAACATACGCACACAGGATCCTAGTACATCATCAGTACATCGTCAAACCTAAACAGGATCCATGTACATTGTCAATACGTCGTCATACCCACACAGGATCCTAGTACATCGTTAGTACATCGTCAAACCCACACAAGATCCTTGTACATCACCAGTACCTCGTCAGACCCACACATGATCCTATTACATCGTCAGAATATCGTCAGAACCACACAGGATCCATGTACATTGTATGTATGTCGTCATACCCACACATGATCCTAGTACATCATCACATCCAGCTATAGGATTTCCTCATTAAGCCTTATCATCTCTGGGAGGGTCATCTCCTAATTCCCTTGGTCGATAATCCAACTACCACGATGTCCCATTAATAAGTATCCCAAAGGACTGTCACTTCATAGGGGTATCAATGCAACAGACGGTGTGTCAAACAGACGCATGGTCTGTATGTTATCATCCATTTAGTCCTGAGGGCCCAGTTGGATTAGTACTCAATCCAACCTGACCGTTCCCCATAATTTTCAAAATATCCAGTGTGGTATAAGAAATGGATCGTCTCACTCCAAGGTTTCCAGTGACGTAGACGGTTCGTCAAATGGACACTCGGTGCCAATGTTATGGCCAATAGAGCAGAAATGGGTCGAAGCTGGTCTGGGTCCGGTTCGACCTGGTTGGACCTACCCGGCCCGACCTGGCCCAGGTTGACCAAACCCAGTTCAGGTCGACTAGGCCCGCTGTGTACGGGCCGACCCACGCTGGGGAGCCTGACCTAGCGGAAGGGTTGTCGCGGTGTGGCATGGTGGCTGTGGGGCAGTGCAGCGGCCACACGGTGGTTTAGGGGCCGTGGGGAGGGGGCCCACAGCAGCTGGCTTGATGGCCGGGTATCCTCTCCTTGGGGTGTGGTCATGTTCCGTGCCTTCGCCGGCATCCAGGTCAGCCGACAGTCCTCCCCTCGCTGTCCTGGCACAAGCCGTTGTTCTCTTCTGTCGGGCGATATGGTTACGCCGACGCCTTCGTCGTAGCCGGTCATAGTACGGGCCGCCATTCTCATGACCTACCGGTGTTGGATTCCATCCTCCTCCATTGTATAAAACAAAACAATAAATCACAAGAATTTGGTAGAGGTCGGGCCAGGATTTTTTGGCCCGCACTCTCCATGTTAGATCAGTAGCCAGCGGCGATAACTTCTTCTTGATTTATGAATAATTGATATAAATTGGTAAGGGTGAAAATCAAACATCCACCCTAGCTTGAAAGTTCATTGATTTTCACACAAGAATGAATTTGAAGATGTCGACATTCATCACACCCGCCACACGCCTCCGATCCTAGGCACGTTCGTCGGATAATCGCTCTTCGATGGAGGTGGTTCTTCATTGGATAAAAATCTTCATTGGGAGGTGTTCTTCTTTGGAGAAGCATAATCCACTAAAAGCTTAACCCTTCTCCATTCCCAACCAAAATAATGAGGTACCAATATAATATAACATACGAAAATTTATTATGTAGGCAGAAATAAAATTTCATAAACATTTCATTAAATGATAGTTGGCTCCAACAATTTAATTGGAAGTTGGAATAATTAATTAATGGGAGGATTTTGAAGAGTTACCTCTCATTATAAGGGTTCGGGTGGTCCCCACCTATGATTTTGAAATAGAGATTTTAGTTTGGTGGTCCCCACCATCATAACCCATGTAGAGAGGTTTTAATAGAAATAAAATAAATGTTAATTTTATTTTATTTTCATTTCCATGAAAAAACCAGAATCTATCTTTCAACCTCGACCTACTGTGGTCGAGGTGAAGGTCTCTCTAAGAGAATACTGGAACTGAATGTTCAACGGAGCCCTCATATTTTAATTCTGAGCACCATTTTAAAATTTACAATAACTCGCTAACTCGTTTACTAAACGTTCCCGAAAAAAAGTTCAGAAATTCATTCCAGGAAAACCGGGGCTTGGAATCACGTGCCATGAATTTTCACTAACTATTAAAATTCAAATTTAATTAAAAAAATTACAAATAATTTATGCGTCATTACAATCTCCCAACTTTAGGGCGTTGTGTCCCAAAAATCCACATCACAATACTACGAAAACAAGTGGGGGTACTGAGCACCAATCTGGGCCTCATCCTCCCATGTGCTCTCTTGGAGGTTCTCGTGCTGCCAGTGAACGTGCACCAGAGGTATCGACCACCCATAAAAGACTCATTCCTGTCGATTCTCAATGTCCACTAAAACCTCTCAAAATGTCTCCCTATCGTCAATGTGTGGCTCGCCATAGTCGATGACATGAGATGGGTCATGCACATATCTCCTCAGCTGGGATACATGGAAAACATCATGCACTCGGTGGAAAAGAGGGGGAACTGCAAGGCGATAAGCCACCTCGCCAAATATAATGAGAACCATAAAGAGTATAATGAACCTCAAATATAACTAGTCACCCCGGAAAAATCTCCGAAAACCTTATCGAGGTGAGACCCGTAGAAATATGTGGTCTCCATCCTCGAACTCCAGAGGTCTTCATCTCCTGTCGGCATAAGACGTCGGCCTGTCCTGTGCAGTCTTCATCCATTCTTGAATGATCTCCACCATTTTTGTGGTAGCCCGTACCATCTCTGGTCCCACGAGTGCTGACTACCCTAGCTATTTCCTGCACAAAGTTGATCTGCAATGCGGCCAGCAGCTCTGTCACCTCACCTAGAAGTTGTAAACCAGATCTCCTACTCAGTACATCTTCTACATCATTACCATTCCTAGAAGTATAGACTATATCGAAGCCATTGTCTTGGAAGAACTCATGCCAACGTTGTTGTCTCAAGTTAATGTCCTTCTGAGATAAGATATACATATGACTGTTGTAATCCGGGTAGACTGTAAAATGTTATCCCATCAAGTAATGTCGCCACATCATCAATGTGAAGACCACTACTGCTAACTACGGGTCATGGGTAGCGTTGTTCTACTCGTGTTGACTCAACTGTCAACAACCATTTGCGGTCACAGCTTGTTCCTACCTCAGGACACATCCTAGGCTAGTCCCAGATGCGTCATAGTAAACTACGTACCCAACGCCCTCCTCTGGTATCCTCAAGATGGGGGCACTCGTCAGTCTCTACCTCCGCTCATGGAATCTACGTTGGCATCTATCATACCACACGAAGGGTTGACCCTTCTTTGTTAATGCTGATTGGGGTGCTAAAATGCTGGAAAAATCTGGCACAAATCTCCTCTAGTATCTAGCCAAACCCAAAAAACTCTGTACCTCTGTCACACTCCTGGGTGGATCCCAAGAAATTACTGCCTCGATATTCACTAGATCAACTGCAACTCCATCCATCGAGATAAGATGTCCAAGAAAGTGAACCTCTCGGATCTAGAACTGGCACTTCAAGAGCTTACCATAAATCTAGTGCTCTCAGAGTGTGTCTAGAACTACATTCAATTGATAGTCATTCTCCTCCTCTGTCTCTATGTAGATCATAATGTCATTAATGAAGACCACCAAAAAGCGATCATGGTATAGCTAAAAGATCCTATTAATGAGTCCCATGAAAACTACTGGAGCATTGGTTACACCGAATTCCGTAACCAAGAACTCGTAATGGTTGTACCAATAACTGAAAGTTGTCTTCTGTACATCCTCATCTCACAATTTGATATGGTGATAGCTTGATCTGAGTTCTATCTTTGAGAACCACCATTATCCATTCATCTGATCAAAGAGGTCGTGAATCCCCAAGAGTGGGTACATGTTCTTCATGGTCTCTTGGTTCAAGCGTCGATAGTCAACACAAAGTCTCAAGCTCATATCCAACTTCTTGGAGAACAAAATCGGGGTTTTCCATGGAGAAACCCTTCGACGAATGGATCCCTTTCCCTATAAGTCCTCTAGCTATTCACACAGCCCATGAAGCTCTGTGGGAGCCATCCGATATGTTGGTGTATATATCGGTGTCGTCCCGGGGAAGAATTCAATGTAAAAATTCACCTCTCTTTGTGGAGGTAGTCTCCGAACATCATCAGGGAAAACATCCGCATAATGGTCCACCACTACAGGATAGCTTCCAATCTCCACATCAACCGCTCTGATGGTATGGCTAACTAACTAATGAGTAATGAGCTACACCCTCCTCCGGGTAATTCCATCATGTGTTGTAAAGGCTCCATTCTCACCGGTGAAGTTAAACATGGTCTCATATGTGTGGACTAACCACAGATTACACGTAATACAGTCAATATGAGAATGGAATTTAGATAACCAGTTCATACCCAAGATGACGTCATAAGGCCTCGACGCCGCTACTAGGAGATCCCAGCCAAAGCTCTCGCCTCCTAG
This sequence comes from Viscum album, assembly GCA_963277665.1. Classification (NCBI taxonomy): domain Eukaryota; kingdom Viridiplantae; phylum Streptophyta; class Magnoliopsida; order Santalales; family Viscaceae; genus Viscum; species Viscum album. Next base: position 1,574,421,084 of record OY728126.1, read on the forward strand.
AGTAAGCTCACACTGTCGGCATTAGTGCATAATCTTCAAATCCGCTCATGTAGGAGTCTCTAGCGGTAAGGATCTAGCCAACGGCTCCATCGAAATCTCTGTGCTTCGAACGTGGGCAGTGTCAATAAAAGAATTATTGGAACCTATGTCAATAAGTACTACAGCTCAAGTGGAATAGACACAGAGCATACCTTGTATCATCTCTGGAGCGTCGTGATCGTACTCCTCAGCTACCTGAAGCTGAGATTGCCACTATCCTCTTTCTCCCTATGGTTCGGGTTGATCACCTAGTGGTGGTGGTAGTAACATCTCGAAGCATCACCTACTGTCAGCTGCATGACCAGCTCCACTTTCATGTCCACTTACTCCCTGCAGACCTCCTCGGTCGAACCACTTTCTTTGCATGAGCGGTCCCTCGACTGTCTGTTGTTCATCTGTACAACTGGTCAGATAGTCACGAGTCATGTGAACCTACCCTCCACATTCTTTAAACTTCCCACTCCTTTCAAGAATGGATCTATCTCTAGTGCCCCACACATCTTATCCTCAATCATGCGGTCATCCACGAGTAGGTCTGGTCCTCTTAGTCCACTATGACATCTATCTGTTGCCAGTTGAAGAAGACTCTGCTACATGACGTCTGGTGTTGGGTCTCCCTACTGGAGACTGCTCAGTAAGAAAACTCTCCTCTAAGAGGGCTCACTCTAACACCACCGCCTACATCGGGACGCGGATAGAATTCATTGATGTCCTGATATCCCCCCTGAGTCCCTGATCAAAGGTCTAGTCCCTAAAGAATGGGTCCCTCACCATATCCGTGGAGTAGCGTGAGAGGTCATTGAAACTCACTGAGTACTTAGCCACAATCAGGCTACCCTGCTATCTATGAAAAGGCTCATATATGTGCACTGCACGAAGAGTCGGTAGGACAAACTCTTCCCGAAACAGGCTCTCGAAGACTACCAATAAATGTGAACCTCGTCGTGAACCGGAAGTATCAAGATCCACCATCTGCGTGTTGCTGCCTATAGAAGGCTGGGGGAAAGGATCACCATGAGATCAGCTGGTGTCCCTACCAGTCGGAACACTCTCTCTACGTCCTCCAGCCAATCCTCAGCTGCCTTTGGGTCTGTCCCTCCCTAGAACCTTGTTGGCCTCTGGCGCTGGAACTCGTGCAATGCGCTCATGCGGCGTTCACCCTATGCTGCTGGGGTTGTTGGAATCAGTGGCCCAATGGGTAATGGTACCGCCGGTGCATCCGCTGGTGCCTCTACTGGAAGAGGGCCTGACACCGTAGCCTCATTGCTCGGTGGGCTATCAGAGCGTACTATATCTGGATCCCTAGCTAGCTGTCTGTGTGGTGGCATCCTGAAAAAAAAACATGTGCTCCACAGTCAATAAGTTATACCTGGTGAGTAGACATAATGAGATCACAAATAAGACTCTTGAAAACACACACGCAACTAGTGTTTTCATGCACTGAGTAGGAAATCAGAAGTCTGGGTCTTTGTATATGGATACGTGGGCCGCCGCACCAATACTTAATTCCCTAAACTGATAACCACACACACTGCACTTAAAATTATTACCGTTAAAAATATCAGAGTCCAATGTTCTACGGTAGAACCGAGTTCTTTGATACTAATTTTTCACGACCTTTCCCTTGGGGCTCATGCTGTGACTATCCCAAGACCACCTTCCATGGGCCAGGGGCTGGCGACTCGCACCAAATGGAATATTCACTAAAACCAAGAAGGCATTGCCTTTCTATCCTATAAACACACGAAACCAAGCACACAACAAGATACAAACACAAGTAAACTGTATAGTAAAAGTGTGAGAACAGTAATAAAAAAGGGGCATGAATAAAAGACAAACTAGAAAGTACAAAAAATGGAAAAGTACAAGTAAACTGGAACAAATCCTGTGTACTTCCATCAAAGATCCCACCAGAAGGGTAGGTACAGCTCTCAAACTGTCGTCTCTATTGTATGCCTCGTCCAGGTCGACCTTCGGGCTACCTCTAGTCCTAGTACCCTCATCCTCAGTCAGCCCAGTCCCTCGTCTCCACCAGACAAAACAGGGTGCGGGCATAGCCCGTGCAGGGGTGATGTCACGACCCATCCTCAGGGCCCGTGCTGTGACTACCCCAAGCCCTCCTTCCATTGGCCAGGGGCTGGCGACTAGCACCAAGGCATAATTCCCGATAAAAAGGGAAGGCATTTACTTTGTAAAGTAAACAACACCATAGAGAAAGAAAGCAAAAGAAGTAAATAATAAGTAAAAACTGATACAAAATTAAGTGCGGAAATGTAAGTGGGCTATTATACAAACCCAAAATGAAAGTAAGTACAACTGGAAAGGGAAAACAACAACTGAAAGTAAAGACGCAGCCTCGAGCCGTCCACTGGAAGTCCCACCTAAAGGGAGAGTACAGATAGCCTCCACAGCTCCATGTGTCCAGCCGTCCGCTCCAAGTACGTCCCGCCCAGTGGTCCACCTCCAGGTACCGACCTGCTCCGCAAGCCTCAACCGAGATCAGCGCTGTCCATCGTCTGCAACCAACACAACGTTGTGTGGGCATAGCCCGTGCAGGGGTGAGTATAAGCTACACAGTAGGGACCCCGAGACCCCTGAAGGTCTTCTAGAATCCAAAAAAGATAATCCACAAAGGAAAGATACAATAACGAAGTAACATCTGACACCACTTACGTATATGCCCATACATATACCTAAGTCATCAATTCCAGTTTGGCTCCAACAAATGAGCCCATGTTCGATCACATCCACACAGGATAGCACAACACAATCCATATAGGAAAGAAAGTCAAGAATTAGCTCACACATGTATACTTCTTTGTATGACGATAGAGATGATCAGATATAGCCACTGATTTGTCTAATCCATTGGACCCACACAGGATCAATAGGTACTAACCCCCGCAATGACCCACAAAGGATCGATAGGTAACTAACCCCAGCAATGACCCACACAGGATCTGACCCACACATGATCGATAGGTAACTAACCCTCGTAATGACCCACATAGGATCAGACCCACATAGGATTTGTAGGCGCTAGCCCACACAGGACCGCTGAGCGCTGACCCACACAGGATCGGTGGCACCGATCCACGTAGGATCGCTGAGTGATGTAGTCGTCGTTGTCGAATCCACGAAAGATTTCTGTACAGTCTTCATCGTCGTTGCAGTCGCAGCTTGCTCTAGGGTTCCCGCACACAGCAAGCTCGTTTGGGAGGGTCCGCTCTACGAGCCGAGGGGCTGATACATCAACTAACACATAGTCTGGAGTTGATGTATCCAAAAGTTCTGTATCGTCAACAGGAACTCAACGTCACAAACGACACGTCAATCGGATGCCCGGTCTGAGAGTTATTGGCTTTTTCGTCCCAGGGGCCCGGTTGGTTTTTATGTCAAAACCAACCCGACCATACTCCACCTACATCCAAACCTCGAGCGGACTAAGCCAAAAGGTTCTTCTCACTTAGAGGAATCCATCAAAGTCGATGGCACGTCAATCAGATGTCCGGAGCTCAAGTTATAAGTGTTTCCGCTCCGAGGGCACGGTTGGATTCATGTACGAACCAACCTGGCCGAACCCCATGTTCTCTGAAACCCTGAGTGTAATATACTGAAATGATCGTCTCGATCCAAGGATCACTACGCAACAGGCGGTGCGTCGATCATAGGCCCTTAGCTCAAGTTATTGGAAAAAGTGAGAAAGAGGTTCGATATTAGGGGGTTTGGGCCCGGTCCGACCCAACCCGATACCCCCAGGGTCGGCCCAAAATGGGTCCACCCGAACAGACTCCGGGTCCGGCCCGCTTGGGCGCGGCCCAGCCCGGCCTGGCGGTCTGGCCGGGCAGCTCGGCTCGGCGCGCTGGCACTGGCCAAGCGGCCGCGCAAAGTGGGGACGGCCCCCCAAACAAAACCGTGACCCCGCGTGGGGGCCACCCCTTGCCAACGGACGTGGCCGGTTTCCGCGTCCCGCCTGCTCCGGTCCCACGCGGTTGCAGGACTTGCAGCCTACCACCGCGGCTTGACCCGCGACGGCTCTTCCCGGCGACGCACCGGGCACTGCCGTTTTCTGGCGGCCGGACGATGTCGGCCGCCGCCTCCTGCCGCTATCACCACCGTGCTGGCGAGGCGTGCCGGCGGGTTGCTCCACAGACCACTGGACGAGCTCCGGTGGTTGTAATTTCCCGCCGTCTTTGCCAACGTCCCTCCCGGGACCGGTTCTTCACTACGAAAACCTCACAACGCCCGTGCGGCCTGCTTCATCATCGCCTGCCGATCCTCACACCAAGAACAAAGGGACGGTGGGTTCGGACTTGTTCATTGGTCCGCACCCACTGCGTTAGCAGTTTAAAAAGGTTTCTGAAAAATTTTAAACATATTTCGCGGATATAAATCACAAAGATTTAATTGAATCGAACCCCTACCTCAAGCGTCATCGAGTGAGGGTTCGTTGCGGAAAAGCACGTCGAGGAAGAAGGCATCGCAGAAGGGGGATCGTCACGTCGTGAAGGAGCATCGTAGAAGAAGCGTCGTTGACTTTTCGGTACACAGCGTCACATAGTCGATCTCCGAGGATTTGGCGTTCTTCGTCGGAGATCGATGCATTCTTCGCGTTCTTCGCGTTCTTTGCGTTCTTCATCGAAGAAGAACGCTTTCCTCCAAATCCTCTCTATGCAACAAGTTCCAACAAAAATAAAATAAGAGAAGTCTTATTTTATTAAAGCACAATCCAACCATTGAAATTCAAAAAGAAACGAAACGAACAATTAATTGAGGGGTTTAAAACCGTCCAATTAATGAGGCGTTTATTAACCAAAATAAACGCATGAGTTGACTTTATTAAAAAGGGGGGGTGCGGGTGCGTTACTTAGAAGAAATGAAACGGTGGGGATCATGTGGGCCCCACCTCACAAATATACTACCATGTGGGTAGGATATTGTGGGTCCCACATCATCCACTTAACTTAAGTTAAGAAAAATAAAATAAAAACTGGTTGCACCACTTTTATTTTATTTCGTAACTTAACCCCAAAAATTAAAAACCACACCCAAGCAAACGTAACTCCGGAAAATGTGTTTCTAAGCAAATACCGGCGCTTCGATTCCATTAGTGCCCTCAAAATTCGATTCCGAGCACTGGTTAAAAAGTTAGAAAAACCTGCTCGTTCGTTCACTGAACATACCTAAGCTAATCATCGGAAAAAGATTCCGGGCACACTGGGCCTCGAAATTAGGTGCTGTCAGAAACTGCGTTCTTGTAAAATTCAGAAAAAAATTAAGAAAAAAAATATCTTGAATTTTACGGGTATTTACATCAATCCCACCTCAGGGATTTACGTCCCCATAATGATACATAAAAAACTAGGGGAACAAATGTGGGAACTGAGCACTTATCTGAGCCTCCCGCTCCCAAGTGCTCTGCTGGAGGTTCCCGTGCTGCCATCTGATGCACACTAGAGGAATCGAACATCCACGTAGGAACTGCTCCTATCGATCCTCAATCTCCACTGGGACATCCGCAAAAGTCTCCCCATCATCAACGTCTAGCTCCCCATGTTCAATGATATGCGTCGGGTCGTGCACGTATCTCCTCAACTGAGATACGTGGAAGATTTCATGCACCCGGTGCAACTGAGGTGGTAGAGCCAGATGATATGCCACCTCGCCAATCCTACTAAGGACCTGGAATGATCTGATGAAGTGTGGAGACAACTTTCCTCCTCAGCCAAATCTCCACAATCCACGTCGAGGTGAGACCCGCAAGAAGACGTAGTCGCCATCCTTGAACTCCAGTGTCCTCTTCCTCTTGTCAGCATATGACTTCTGCCAGCTCTGAGCTGTCCTCATCCGCTCTGGGATGACCTAGAACTTCTCTGTCATGGCCTGGACCATCTCTGGTCCAACAAGTGTTGACTCCCCAGGGTCTATCCAGCACAGCGGTGATCTGTAAGGTCGGACGTACAATGCCTACTATGGTTCCATCCCAATGGAGGAGTGGTAGCTGTTGTTATACACAAACTCCACCAAGGTTAGGTGGTCCTCCCAGCTGCGACTAAATTCGAGGACACATGTGCAAAGAATGTCCTCGAGAGTCTGAATGGTCCTCTCCGGCTGACCATCTGTCTGAGGGTGAAAGGCAGTACTCAGACGTAGCTGCATCCCGAATGCCTCCTAAAACCCCTTCCAAAGCCAGGAAGTAAAGCGAGCATCTCGATCGGAGACAATAGATGATGGAACACCATGAAGCTGCACAATTTCTTGAACATAGATACGTCCCAAGCTCTCCACTGAGCCCTGCTCTCTAAATGGTAAGAAGTGAGATGACTTGGTGAGTCGGTCAACAATCACCCAAACGGAGTCGTGACCAATGGAAGTGCGTGGAATTCCAGTCACGAAGTCCATAGATATGTCATCCCACATCCACTCTGGGACCTCCAAGGGCTGTACCAAGCCTGATGGTACCTAGTGCTCTGCCTTCACCTACTGGCAGGTGAGGCATCGAAAAACGAACTCTACCATAGCCTTCTTCATGCCTGGCCACCACTGCTGTCGCCGGAGATCCTTGTACATCTTCTCCACTCCATGATGTACCGCCAAAGGGGAAATGTGAAACTCTCTCAGCACCTCCTCCTGCAAAGCAACTGGTACAAAGTTACGTGCTATGAAAAGGACGTTGTGCTCTCTTCCTAAGGAGAAACCATCAGGTTCCTGTCCTGAGGATATCTGCGTACACAGCGTCTCATAGTCAGCATCCCCACATTGTGCCTCTCTTACCCGCTACAGTAGTAGAGGAGTGACTGTGAGTGACTGAAGGAAGGCTGCTCCATCTCTATCCACGAAGGATATCTGCAAAGTGGCTAGCTGCTCTGTCGCCTCCCCAAGTAGCTGAATGTCCATCCTCCTGCTGAGAGCATCGGCAACTGTGTTCCCATTCCTAGAAGTATAGACTATCTCAAAGTCATAGTCCAGGATGTACTCGAGCCATCACCACTATCTCAGGTTCTGGTCCTTCTGAGAGAAGATGTACCTGAGACACTGATGGTCAGAATAGACTGTAAAGCGCCCTCCCATCTGATAGTGTCGCCACATCTTCAGAGCGAAGACCACTGCTGCTAACTCCAGGTCATGGGTAGCATAGTTATGCTCATGTTTCCTCAACTGACGTGACCTATATGTGATCACGGCCCGCTCCTACATCAGGACACATCTGAGTCTAGTCCCTGATGCATCGCAGTAAACTACGTACCGTACTCCCTCCTCTGGCTACCTCAAGATAGGCGCGCTGGTCAATCTCTGTCTCAGCTCCTGGACGCTCTGCTGAAATCTTTCTGACCACACAAAGGGTTTCCCCTTCTTCGTTAAATCTAAGAGTGGTGCCGCAACTCTGGAGAAGTCTTGCACAAATATCCGGTAGTACCCAGCTAGTCCCAAGAAACTCCACACCTCGGTCACGCTCCTGGGTGGCTCCCATGCTAGCACTGCCTCGATCTTCGCAGGATCCACCGAAACTCTCACCTCAGAGATGACGTGTCCCAAGAAGTGGACCTCACGTATCCAGAACTAACACTTCTAGATCTTTCCATAAAGATTTTTCTCTCAAAGTGTGTCTAGTACAACCCTCAAGTGGTAGGCGTGCTCCTCCTCAGTGGTCGAGTATATCATAATGTCGTCGATGAAGACCAAGAAAAATTGATCGAGGTATGGCTGAAAGATCCTGTTCAGGATGCCCATGAACACTGATGGAGCTTTGGTTACGCTGAATGGCATATCCACGAACTGGTAGTGGCCATACTGACATCTGAAGGTTGTCTTCTACACGTCCTCATCCCAAACTCTGAGATGATGATTGCCTGACCTGAGGTCTATCTTCGAGAACCACCGTTCTCCCTTGAGCTGATCGAAGAGGTCATCAATCCACAGTAGCGGATACTTGTTCCTTGCTATCACCTAGTTCAGGCGATGATAGTCGACACAAAGTCGCAAGCTCCCGTCCACCTTCTTGGTGAACAATATCAGGGAAGCCCAAGGTGAAACACTGGGTAGGATGAATCCCTTTCCCTATAAGTCTTCCAACTGTACCCGCAACTCTCGAAGCTCGGCCGGAGCCATCCGATATGCTGGGGTGGATATCGGGGCTGTCCCGGGGTACAGATCAATATAAAAGTCTACCTTTATGCGAGGAGGTAGTCCTGGAACGTCGTCGGGGAAAATGTCCACATACGGATCAACCACTACAGGAAAACTAGGACTCTGCACGCCAACTACTCCTAGGATGAGGCTAGCCAACTGATGAGTGATGGGTTGTCCTCTCCTCTACGAGAGTCTATCCTGTGCTGTGAAGGTTCCCTTCTCGCCGGTGAAGGTGAACTCGCTCCCATCAGTGCGTACACATCACACCTTGCGCCTAATATAGTCACTCTGATCATGGACTGTAGATAACCAATCCATGCCCAAGATGACGTCTTAAGGCCTCGACGCCGCTACAAGAAGATCCCAGCCGAATCTCTCGCCTCCTAGAGTAATCTGACACTGTCTTCACCCGTGTGTAATCGTCGAGTCTTCTCCCGTAGGAGTCTCTAGCCGTAAGGATCGAGCCAACGGCTCTATCGGAATCTCCGAGCTCCGAACAGGGGCAGCAGATATGAAATAATGACTCGCTCCTGTGTCTATAAGAACTTAAGAAAGGGTGGAATAGACACAGATAGTACCTCGAATCATCTCGGGCGCGCCATGGTCGTAGGCCTCTGCTTCTTGGAGTTGTGCATGTGTCTCCCCGCCAGCTCCCTGTGGTCAGGGTGGACCTCCTGGTGGTGGTTGTGGTGGTAGAGCCTCAAAGCGTCGCCCACCACCTGCTGCTCGGCCAGCTCCTCTTCCTCGTCCTCCTTCTCCCTACGGACCACCATGGTCGACCCTCTCCCTTGGCCTGGGTGGTCCCTCAACCGTCTGCTGCTCCTCGGTAAGGCGGGTTGGGCAGTCACGAGCCATGTGGCCCTGCCCGCCGCATGCATAGCATTTTCTGCCGCTCGAAAGACCAGCTCCGTGCTGTGTGCCCCGCACTACTGAGCCAGTGTCCTGAGGTTGTCTTCCTGAGGGCCTGGTCTGCCTGGACCCATGATTCATCTGTCGACTGCCTACTGCAGATGGCTCAGCTACATGTCGCCCTGCGGTAGGTCTCACTGCTGATGAAGGCTCCTCAAGGAAGCTCTCGATCAAAATGGCGCTCTCCAGTACCTCTGCCTGAGTCGGAATTCTGAGGGAGATCAGCGATGCCCGGATCTCATGCCTCAATCCCTGCTCAAAGGTCTGGGACCAGAAGAATGGGTCTCATAGCATGACAGTCGAGTAGCGCGAGAGATCGGTAAATCTCGTCGAGTACGGGGCGACCGTCATGCTACCCTGCCGCAGCTGTAAAAGCTCCTAGATGTGCACCGCACGGAGGGTGTCTGGGACAAACTCTGAGCGGAAGGGGCTCTCAATGTCCGTCCATAGGAGAGATGCCTCATCGTTCACCTGGATAATCAAGCTCCACCATATGACTATTTCTGCATGCAGTAGGCTCGCTGCGAGGATCACCGTGAGGTCTGATTTTGTCCTCACTAACCTGAAAACCCGTACAACTACCTCCAACCAATCCCCGGCTGTCTAGGGGTCCGTCTCCCTGCGGAACCTGGGCGGTCGCTGGTGCTGAAACTCATGTAGTGCACTAAGGCGACGTGCATCGTCATCGGCTGGGGCTGGTAGCATCGGTGGCTCGGCGAGAAGAGGTATCGTCGGTGCCTCTACTGTCAAAGGGCCCTGTACCGGGGCCTCGTCGCTCAGTGGGTTGTCGTCATGCACAACTCTTGGTACCCAAGCTGGCTGCCGTTGTGGGGCCATCCTGAAAAAAAAAACAGGTGTGCCATGGTCAGAACATTATACCTGGTGAGATGACACAAAGTAATCACAAAGAAAACTTGAAACACATATCCAATCAATGTTTTCGTGCATTAAGTCGGAAAATCAGATGTCAAGGTCCTGGTGTACGGATACGTCGGCCGCCGCACCAAAACTGGACTCCCTGGACTGATAACCACACTCAATACTCTTAACACTATTGCTTCATATAGAATAAAGATCAGAGTCATGAGTTATGCGGTAGAACCAAACTCCTCTGATACCAATTTGTCACGACCCGTCCTCGGGCCCGGTGTCGTGACTACCCCAAGCCCGCCTTCCATAGGCCAGGGGCTGGCGACTAGCACCAAGGCATAATTCCCGATAAAAAGGGAAGGAATTGACTTTGTAAAGTAAACAACACCACAGAGAAAGCAAGCATAAGAAGTAATTCTAAGTAAAATCTGATATAAAAGTAAGTGCGGAAAAGTAAGTGGGCCAGTATCAAAACCCAAACTGAAATTAAGTACAACTGGAAAGGGAAAACAGGAACTGAAAGTAAAGCCGCAGCGTCGAGCCGTCCACTGGAAGTCCCACCTAAAGGGTGAGTATAGATAGCCTCCACAACTCCACGGGTCTAGCCGTCCGCTCTGAGTACATCCCGCCCAGTGGTCCACCTCCGGGTACCGACCTAATTCGCAAGCCTCAACCGCGATCAGCATTGTCCATCGTCTGCAACCAACACAATGTAGTGCGGGCATAGCCCGTGCAGGGGTGAGTATAAGCTAATCAGTAGGGACCTCGAGACCCCCGAAGGTCTCCCATAATCCACAAATGATAATCCAAAAAGGATAGATACAATCACGAAGTAACATCTGACACCGCTTAGGTATTTGCCCATATATATACCTAAGTCATCAATTCCAGTTCGTCTCCAAAAACCGAGCCCAAGTTCAATCACATCCACACAGGATAGCACAACACAATCCACATAGGAAAGCAAGTAAAGATTCAACTCACATAGGTATACTTATTTGTATGACGATAGAGATGATCAGATATAGCCACTGATTCATCTAAGCTGTCGGACCCACACAGGATCGATAGGTACTAACCCCCGCAATGACCCACAAAGGATCGATAGGTAACTAACCCCCGCAATGACCCACATAGGATCGGACCCACACAGGATCTGTAGGTGCTGGCCCACACAGTACCGCTAAGCACTGACCCACACAGGATCAGTAGCACTGACTCGCGTAGGATCGCTGAGTGCTGTAATCGTCGTCGTCGAATACACGGAGGATTTCTGTACAGTCTTCATCGTCGTTGTAGTCGCAGCCAGTTCTAGGCTTCCCGCACACAGCAAGCTCGTTTGGGAGGGTCCGCTCCACGGGCCGAGGGGCTGATACATCAACTGACACATAGTCCGGAGTTGATGTATCCAAAAATTCTGTATCGTCAACAGGAACTCAACGTCACATGCAGCGCGTCAATCGGACGCCCGGTCTGAGAGTTAATGGCTTTTTCGTTCCAGGGGCCCCGTTGGTTTTTATATCCAAACCAACCCGACCGTACTCCACCGGCATCCAAACCTCGAGCGGAGTTAGCCAAAAGGTCCATATCACTTATAGGAATCCATCAAAGTCGACGGCACGTCAATCCGATGTCCAGAACTCATGTTCAAAGGGTTTCCGCTCCGAGGGCCCGATTGGTTTCGTGTACGAACCAACCCGGCCGAACCCCAAGTTCTCTGAAACCCTGAGTGTAATAGACTGAAATGACCGTCTCAATACAAGGATCTCTACGAAACTTACGGTGTGTCTATTGGAGGCACGTAGCTCAAGTTATGGGCAATAGTCCGATAGAGGTTCGGTATTAGGGGGTTCAGGCCCGGTCTGACCCGACCCGATACCCCCTGGGTCGGCCTGAACCAGGTCCTGGTCCGGCCCGCTTGGGCATGGCCTGGCCCAGCAGGCGCGGCCCGGCCTGGCCTAGGCGCGGCCCGGCGTGCTGGTGCTGGCCAAGCGACCGCGCAAAGGGGGGTCCGCCCCTGGATGAAACCGCCGCCCCGCGTGGGGGCTGCCCCTTGCCAAAGGATGCGGCCGGTTGCCGCGCCCCGCCTACTCATGTCCTGCATTGTCACAGGACTTCCAGCATGTCGATGCGGATTCAGCCGCGACGACTCTTCCCAGCAGCGTGTCGGGCGCCAATGTCTTCTGGCGGCCGGCCATTGCCGGCCGCCCCCTCCCGCCGCCGTGCTGGCGAGCCGCGCCGGCGTGTTACTCCGCGGACCACCAGACAAGCTCCGGTGGTTAGAATTGCCCGCTGTCTTCGCCAACGGCCCTCCCGGGACCGGTTATTCACTGTGAAGACCTCACAATGCCCATGAGGCCTGCTTCATCCTCACCCGCCGATCCGCACACCAAGAACGAAGGGACAGTGGGTTCGGACTTGTTCTTTGGTCCGCACCCACCGCGTTAGCGGTTTAAAAATGTTTCCGAAAAAATTTAATCATATTCCATGGGTATAAATCACAATGATTTAATTGAATCAAACCCCTACCTCAAGCGTCGTCGAGCGAGGGTTCGTCTCGGAAAAGAACGTCGCGAAAGAAGGCGTTGCGAAAGAGGGATTGTCGCGTTGCGGAAGGAGCGTCGTGGAAGAAGCGTCGTTGACGTCGCGGTACATGGCGTCGTGTAGTCGATCTCCGAAGATTTGGTGTTCTTCATCAGATATCGGTGCGTTCTTCGCGTTCTTCGCGTTCTTCATCGAATAAGAACACTTTCCTCCAATTCCTCTCCATTCAACAAGTTCCAACATAAATAAAATATGAGTAGTCTTATTTTATTAACGCACAATCCAACCATTGAAATTCAAAAAGAAACGAAACGAACAATTAATTGAGGAGTGTAAAACCGCCCAACTAATGAGGCGTTTATTAACCAGAATAAACACATGAGTTGAATTTATTAAAAGGGGGGTGCGGGTGCGTTACTTAGAAGGAAAGAATTAGCAGGTCTCATGTGGGCCTCACCTCACAAATATCCTACCATGTGGGTAGGATATTGTGGGTCCCACATCATCCACATAACTTAAGTTAAGCAAAATAAAATAAAAACCGGTCGCACCACTTTTATTCTATTTCTTAACATAACCCCAAAAATTAAAAACCACACCCGAGAAAACACAACTCTGGAAAAGGTGTTTCTAAGCAAATACCGGCGCTGCAATTCCATCAGTGCCCTCAGAATTCGATTCCGAGCACCGATTCAAATGTTATAAAACCTCACTCTTTCGTTCACTGAACGTACCTGAGCTAAACATCGGAAAAGGATTCCGGGCACACCGGGCCTCGGAATTGGGTGCCGTCTGAAACTGTGTTCTTGTAAAATTCCAAAGAAAATTAAGAAAAAAATTCCTCTTGAATTTTACGGGTCTTTACAGGTGAGTGTAACGATACTCAGTTGGGACCATGAGACCCTCAAGGTCTCAAAAATTACATAAAAGATAAACCACAAGGAATGAAGACAACTAAGAACCCTACTTAGGTATATGCCCAAACATATACCTAAGTTATCAAGTATACCCATCTTTATAATTAGGAATCACATGGCCCAAATCAAAATCCCAAAGCTCAACTATTCCATAAAGTAATAAATAACACAAGGGTGAGTACTTAACAGGTACGCCACAAAGAAGAATAGCACCACGGTATATCGTAGGTATAGTAGTATAGATGATTAGATGTAACTACTGAATCATCTTACTCTGTTAAGAGGAAGACCCATAAAGGATCCTAAATCATTATCAGACCCACAGTAGATCGTAGAACATCGTCAGACCTAGACAGGATCCTAGTACCTTGTTAGACCCACACAGGATCCTAGTACATCGTCAGAACCACACAGGATCCTATTACTTCGTAAGTACATTGTCACACCCACACAGGATCCTGGTACATCATCAGTATGTCATCAGACCCACAAAGGATCCTAGAACATCGTTTGTACATCTTTATACCCACAAAAGATCCTAGTACTTCCTCAGTTTTTCATTAGACCCACGCAGGATAGTAGTACATTTTCAGTACGTCGTTAGACCCATAGGGGATCCTAGTACATGGTCAGTACATCATTAGACCCACACAAGATCCTAGTACATTTTCAGTACATTTTAAGAACCACACTAGATACTAGTACATCGTTAGTACATCATCAGACCCACACGTGATCATATTACATTGTCAGTACATCGTTAGACCCATGTATGATCCCAGTACATCGTCACAGACATCTACAGGATTTCCACACAAAGCTTGCTAATCTCCGGGAGGGTCCACCCCTCAAGCCACTCATTGATACTCCAACTGCCAGGACGTCCCAAGAAGAAGTATTCCAAAGGACCAACACATCATATGGGTATCAATGAAATAAATGATGCGTCAAATGGATGCTCGATATGTAAGTTATTAGCTTTTTAGTCCTTAGAGCCAGGTTGGATTCATGCTCATTCCAACCCGACCATTCCCCAACATTATCCAAATCACCAGTGGGGTATACCAAAGGGACTGTCTCACTCCATGGTTTCTACCACCATAGATGGTTCATTAAACTGACACTCAGTGAAAATGTTATGGAAAAAAGATAAAATTGTTCGAAGCTGGTTCGGGTCCTGTCTGACCCGGCCCGACCTGGCTGAGGCCAACCCGACTCGTTTCAAATTGACCTGGCCCACTGGGTCTGGCCCAGCCCACGCCGGCCGGCCCAGCTGAGCGGCGGGGAGTCTGTGGGGTGGCGCGGGGGCAGCGATGTTGGCGCGAGGGCCGCTGGGGCCGTGGGGTGGTGCGAGGGCTGTAGAGGACATGGGGCGGCGCAGGGGACATGGGGAGCGATGGGTGCCAAAGTGCAGTGTGGGGTTCGCGGGGCGGCGTGGGGCCCGCGTGGCGGCGTCGGGGCCGTAGGGCGGCACGGGGGGAAATGGTGTGGAGGTCCATCATGGCTGGATGAATGTCCATCTATCCTCTCTGCGCGGTGCGGTCACGCACCACACCTTTCCTTGCGGCAAGTTCAGTCAGTTGTCCTCCCTTCGTCGATGCAGCACAAGCTCTGGTTCTCTTCTGTTGGGCGGCGTTGTTGCGCTGACACCTTCGTCGTGGTCGGTCGTGGTGCCTTCCACCATTCTCGTTCCCCACCATTTTTGGTTTCCATCCTCCTCCATTGCAAAGAACACAACAATTAATCACAAGAATTGGAGAGAGGACGGGCCATGTTTGTTTGGCCCTCACTCTTCGCGTTAGATCTATTGCATGAAGCTATAATTTCTTCTAGATTTATGAAGAATTGTCAAGAACAGGTAAGGGGGAAAATAAAACAACCACCCTACCTTGAAGGTACATTGATGTTGGAGCGAGAATGAATTTGAAGATGTCGACATTCATCGTGCCCACCACACACCTCTGATTCTAGGATCGTTCATCAGATAATCTCTCCTTGATGGATGTGGTTCTTCATTGGAGAACATTCTTCATTGGGAGGTGTTCTTTGTTGGAGAAGAATAATCCTCCAAAATCACTCACCTTCTCCATTACCCACTAAAAGAATGATGTGACAATATAATTAAATGTAATAAGATTAATTATGTTGGCACAAATAAAATTTCTAACACATTTGATTAAATGTTAGTTGGGTCCAATAATTTTATGGGGAGTTTTCATAATTAAATAGTGGGAGGAAGTTCAAGATATGTCTCTCATTAAAGGGGTTCCAGTGGTCCCCACCGTTGAATTCAAAATGGAGGTTTTAGTTCGTTTGGTCCCCACCTCCATAACCCATGTAGAGCAGTTTTAATAGAAATAAAATTAAAGTTTATTTTATTTTATTTTCATTTCCACAAAAATCCCAAAATTTATCTTTCACCCTCGACATACTGCGGTCCAAATGATGGCCTCCATAAACGAATATAGGCACTGCGAGTTCAACGGTGGCCTCCGATTTTAATAACATGCACTGGTTTTAATGTTACAAAAACCCTCTCTCACATTTACTGAACGTACTCGAAAAAAAGTCAGACATTCATTCCAGGCACACTGGGCCTCGAAATCACGCGCCATCAATTTTTGCAGACTCGTAAAATTCCTATTTAATATAAAGAAATTACAAGGAATTTATGGGTCTTTACAATCAAATGGTTCAATAAAACATTTTTTACTAATAAAATTGGAATATGAAATATGACAAAAAGAAATAAATCTTATAACTACCTTGGATGAGTCTCAGCATCCCAACATTGTTTTTTCAGTTCATCCACCGGTATATGGTCTATAACCCAAACCATCACATCAACCACTAATCAATAACATTCACCAACATTACCCTATATCTTGTGAGAATAAAATTATATCATTTACTATAATCAATGTATTAAATAAAATCCATTATATATTTAAATGCATGTAACGAATAAAAAATAGGTTTTAAGAAAATAACAAGAATAAAACTAGTCAAACCATTATTTACTAAAAGTTCCACATCAATATGTCAACACATGTCTTATTCGGAATGTTTTAGTCATTAGTATCTCTATGATATTACCATATCTAATCATATTATCTAAATAACACATGAATAGTTTCATGGGTATTAAATCCAACCTCGAATATACATAAAAATATATTTTTTAAACGGTGTTTTTTTGAGTTTATTGTACTCATTTTGAAATTAATTTATTTCTATTATATTATTTGAATTTTATAATATTTACTCAATATTTGGAATGAGGAAGATAATATTTGATAAATACTTTCCTTTTTTTGTCCATATGAATAGTAACAATAGTAATTTTTATCCATTATAAAGAGGTTAAATTGGGTTGATCTTTGTTATAAATAAGGGATATGGCCACATTATTTAATCATAATTCTTATTGGAAAATGGTTTTTATAAATTATCACTATTTTTTGGAAATTTGTTTTTTAATGGATACTTTTCTATCAATATGACATATATTCTATATAATGAACAAATAAAAAATGATAGTCTCTTACTTTTAAATATCTATTATTTGTCCAACTAAGCACAAAAACATGTTAATAATGAATATAAATATATACAATTAGAATAATAAAGAAATTTCCTTATTTAGATTTATATTTAATTTCTAGTCAAATATAATTAAATTAAATTTTAATGCATTGCTAATGAAGTATTTCTTGAGTCAATAGAAAAATAAAATACACGATTTTAAAAATATTAAAAGTTATATAATATTAAAGAGTAATAGTGTTACCCAAGTTATGTAGATTAATATGATATAATATATATTACTTTAAATTATAATATATTATATAAAACTTTTTATTTATGAAATTTATTTCAAATAAAATGAACAGTTTCAAAATTGAGATTAATGATATTTTTTGATATAATATTTTATAAGATAATTTAAAAATAATAATAGTATTTAATGGGTAAAATGTGGATAAGATATTTTATAAAAATCCATGTATTATTAAACTATTATTCATTTTTTAACTTACATGAAATGTTACAACCCATTTGGATTGGAAAAGGCATTACCATAGAAAAGCTGAAAATAGGTTAAGTAAGGTGTTAAACTAACAGATAATGTCAAAAATGCCACTTAAACCTATCAAAATTTTAATTTATTATTGGTTCTGAAATAGATCATAACATATAATTGAATCCATGTCTTTTTAGAATCATTTTTATAGATAATTACATTATTTTATTTTTATCTTTAAAGAAATACCAAGAGCTCCCCTCCCCTAAACATTAAAATGGATCCCCTCCTTTCTATTATTAACACCACTTTGAGACTTCTAGTTAGTCAATTACCTGAGAGAAAACCCATATAATATTCCTTATATATATAATATATGTATTTTTATTCCCAATAAACTAACCCCAGGGACCTTTATAGGATATTTAAGATGTTTTTATGAAGAAGACATAATCACCATTACTAATCACTTCCTTTTTAATTCTTATATTACCACTTATAAATCAGTGGTATTTGTCTTAAATTAATATATTATGTATCATTATTATAATGAAATTTTAGTATAGTTATTTAACAACTATTATCATCCCTATTTTCATAAAATGGGTTTTGAATGTATTGCTCGTGCAAACGTACGACATGTCATCTCTATGTAGTGAGACTATTTATTTTTTCATCACCATAACACATGGATGATTATTAGGATGAGTTTAATAATTATATGTGAATTTTACTAAAAAATTAAACATATAAAATGATCATATATTGTCTAAATTATTACCTTCCAAACCATTGAAAATAATAATTTGTCTGTGCATACATGTGGACTTCCACCTCCACAAAGAGATTAGATACATTTTCCATATCAACTTCATGGATGTTAATAAGAATGTACATGATTATATGTCAAATTTTACATAATAATTATTCTTTAAAGAAAAATTCTTATTTATCTTTATTGTATTACATCACTCAGAAGTTGAAAACAACATTCATTCATACATACAGTGTGCAGTCTTCATGAATGATGTAATTCATTTTTCTAAATATAAATTCAAAGATGAATATATATATATATAATATATATTTTATATTTATATCATGGTTAATATTATTGAAATTATATTTCTATGATCAATCTACATAGAAAAAGACTTCCAAACTGAAACAAGCAACACAATTGAAGAATCTATCTCAAGGAACAGTGATATAAATAATATGTTTTTAATAAAAGGGTGATACCATATCATAAGAAAATATCACATGGTATAATATATATTAGATTATGTATATTTAATAAATTAATAATAAATCTATATATATTATATAGGATGTTCAAATGCGTATGAAAAAGGAGGGACTTTACATAAATAATTTTTGTTTCACAATAATTTTCCTCAGACACATGCCATATTCAACAATAATTTATTTTATGTGGTGTCTTTAGCTCACATGAATTTAATTTATGGTTCATATAATGAAAATTATTGGACATAAACATCCATATAATGCACTTCATTTCACGGGGATTATGATTCCAAAGTAACCATTGTGTTAAGGGGTTTACGTTTCAGTACTATTTTAATCGGGACTATTTCTGATTTAATATGAATTATTGAAATTATATGATCCTTATCTGAAAATAAATTTTAATTTTTCTTCATTTCTAGTTATATCATAATAATTCGTGTTTTTATTTCTCTTTACCCACATTATGTAACCTATATATCTAAAAAATGTTTTTTAGTACAGCTGACTATCTTTCCTGTTCGATCAAAAATATTTTGTCTTCCTTCTCCATGTTTAATCAAAATTGTATTCGAAATTAATTTAATATTTTCCAATTATTTTTGAATTATGATTTACCAATGTTTAAATTTATATAATTTTTGCAAATTTAATCTCTAAATTTTTATAAATGTGGTACTTTTGGAATTTTTACAAAAGTGTAAATGGAATGTTTTTTATCTAATATGTAATGAAATGAATTTCACTAAATAATAACCACTAAATTTATTAAATATAACATTATTTTTTTCAACAGAATATTTAAATAAAATTTAATTCCATATTATTTTGGAAATTATATGATTTTAAATAATTTATTTCAAATGAAAAATGGTATTTTCATCAAGTAATATTCTAGGGATTATATTTATAAAATATTCATCTATGATAACATATTTTTATGTTAATTACGTTTTATATGGGATATTATGGAGTGGTACTATAATTAGCCTTTCTATGTATGTTTTATGGAAATAGTGATTAGATTTTTATAAAACCAATTTATTTTCCATGAGTTATGCGACGATGAGATCATGAAATGTTTATGAAACCAGTTTACATTGCATGGTTAGTGATTTGATGATATGGTTGATGAAATATGATCTTATAGATCATATATATATGACTTTATTATGTTATGGGTGGTATTATAAATAAATAACCCTCTAATTCATTGGTTAAATATTTGTATATTATGATATAACCAAATGAAACAAGTTGATGGGGATGATCCATTATAGGAAATAAGTCAATGTGCTTGATCCATTATGAGAAACAAGTTGATTTTTTCACCTACTATGGGAAAATGGTTTTGAGGCCAAATATTTTAAGATTTTGTACTCATAGTAGTCATCCTAGACATATAAAATATTTTCTATATCAATGATGTTGCCACACATTAATGAAATAAAATTATGGTTCATGATTGAAGATGATTTATCACACTTATGATTCATTTATTTATAAATGATGATGTTTTATTCCATGATTCATATTTTGGATCCATGATATATCGTATTAAATCCCTAAACCCGTACTCAAAATTCCAATTCAAAATTCATATAATTTAATTTTTTTGGATTTGTTTCTAAATAAGGTGACCAACTTTTCTCTTTCAAAAATTTACAACATAAAAAAAATTTCGGATCACATAAATTCCGATGGAAACATTAGCTTTTTGGGTTTCATAGAATTTTGAAAAACTCATACATATGTAATACTGAAGAATTCTATAGAGGGTTTTTTCCAAATACCAATCCTCTCATATTCTATAGTTAGTCATCAATATATCCCAAAAAATCATCACATTAAGAACCATCCTATACAAAAATCATTTAATAATCATTATTCATATCCTAGAAAATATGAAATACAATAGGGTGAGCACAAACACTCAGTAAGGGTAAAAATAAGAATTAAATATGAATTTCATAAATGAGAATATTCAGATAATAAGGGTATGATGAAAAAATAAATTTTCATTATAAAAACTTAATAATAATCCTATATATCAATACCTATATTGTAAAATATAAAAACATGTTATAAGGATTTATCAATGTAATGTGTCACAATAATCAATAATCATGAGCTATGTGACATCAATTTTGATCAATGGAAACATTAAAATTGATCGAAATAGAACTGAAACTATCATGGTATCTTTGAAAATAATCTTCATTACCAATTTTAAGCTCATTTTAGAATTAATAGATGCTTGATTAAATTTATATATGAAACGATCAGATAATCCCATATTTCTTTCCCTTAAAGACAAAGAACATTACCCAATGCATTGGAGTTTTATCTAGATGCAACCATAATATAATATATAATGGGATAACTCAGTACTCTCTAGTATCACCCATTGTATATGAAATAAAAGGGTCACCTGCTATTATTTCGAAACACCCATCATATAAGTTACATCGGGCTCACCTCTGAGCTATAATGGGGATCGACCCCAAAAATTGTTGTGCTGAGATCAATAGCTCATCATCAATAGTTCCAATGTACCATAAATTAATGAAATAATTCAAATTTTTAACATTTCAATCATTTCAAAAATAAATTTTATTTCATGATTGGTCTAACCTTATTAATAAAAAAATGTTCCATGACAATATTATAATCAACACAAAAAATAATGAGGACTCAATCAATACAACTTATCCCTCGTGGAGTGTTTTTAACATCATGTGTTGTTGACAATATAAAATGGAAATACCATTGAATATTCATCAAAATAATTCTTGAGTAATATTACAATTTCATGTTGAGAATCATCAAAGTCTGTCATCTTAGATGGAAAAAGATTTTGAAAGATCTCTAGGTACATTTATTGAGGAAAATATTATTTCTCTTTTGAAAACACATAATAAAAATCTGAAACATTGTCAATCATTGAGGAAAACATTTTATTTGAAAATAACCTATGAAAATAAAGAAATTATATTTAAAACAATGAGTGTTCATGAAGGTGGTAAAATCTATTAATGTTTTAAATGTCAGAAATAAACATTATTTTCAAACACTTTGCAATGTGAGTCAATGTGACCCATTTTGGAAAAAATCATGAAATTTCAGTTTTAATACATCTTAAATGATGGTAACTCATAATGAAAAACGATTTAATAAATCAATTATGTTTAGAAAACATACATTACCGAAAACAATTTGACTTTAATGATATATAAGAGAAATATTCCCAGTATAAAGGAAATATATAAGATATGAATCACTTTCATACAACTTTCATGATATTATTTAATAAATGAATGAGGAAAGGGAAATTAAACAAGTGAAACACATTCATAAATGGTTAATATGAAAATATATGTATTTCAAGAGAGTATTATTGAACTATTTACCCTAAAATAAAACATCCTCATTAATAATCCATACAAAAAATTTATTTTAGCATAAATGTAACACCCCGAGATTTTATGAAAAATATTGTTTTAATTTCATTGATTTCTTGTGTTGTACGCTACACTAAAATTTTCTTGTGTTATATGAAATATTGTATTATCTTATATTATATGCAAACACTATTCTTGGCTTGTGTTGTACGCAATAGCAACCTTCCTCAATAGAGTGTGTATTACGCAATACCGTGTTTTACTAAACAAATATATATTGTTATAATATTATTATGGACTAGCTGTTATGAATTGTATTAACTACATTTTTAATTTAATAACATTATTATTCATCATACATATTTTCTAGAACATGGTATGAGATCAAAATAAATTTTTCTGGTAATATAAGTATTTTTCAAAAAATTCAGTTTTGCCACCTTTTGATGGCGCACTCATTTAAAATATAGTTTTTGATATGTTTATAAGTTCAATTTGACAAAATAAAATTCTTCCTTATAATCATGATATAAGAATTTAATTTGGATAAATTTTTCATATTATTCTGATAACTTTCATATTTTAATAAATAGTAAAAAGACTCAATATTTTAATTAAAAACAACATTTTTCATCGCAATAATTTTTATGGATTGATTATCTTTATAAATGGTTTTAAAGTGTACTTATAATATATTTTTACCATTTAATCCAATTTTGGTCATTTTAATTAATTTCATTTAGAAATTGGACATAAACAAGTGTCGATCTTTTTATAGTTATTGTTTCTTAAAAACACGCTATTTGTTTTGATAACGGGAATTACTTTTAAAATTAATTAATTCCAATTCTGTGTTTTTATTTTGTAAAAATAGACATCATTTTTGAATTCGGAATATCAAATATATCTGAGGCTGAATTTTTGGTATTTTTCTGAAAAACTTCAATTTTTGATGAATAGTGAAACCACTTAGTGGTAGTTAAAAACTGACTCTTTCATTTAAATGAAATTTTACCACTTCTATGAATTGAATTTCAAAAATCTGACATACATGTTTGTTATCATGAAGTAAAATTTGGTTAAATAAGATGAAAATATGTTTTGGTGAATAGTAACTTTTGACTTTTATTTACTGCGGTTAAAGGTAAATAGGGTAATTCAAAGTTAAAACAATATTATAATAATTCAAAATTACCTTAACACTTGTCCTAACCTTATTTTATGAGTAGTGGGAGACCAGTTTCATTATTGGGTCGATTTTGGGACCCCATTGAGCCACTTGGATGTGATAATGACAATTTGGATTAATTAATTCAATGTAAAGACAAAATTGACATTAAAAAAATCGTTTAGTAATTAATTTTTATAAGGAGTTATATAATTATCTTTTATACTATAAATATTAATTGGAATGCTAAAAATATTTCCTACATGGTGGTTTTTTGTATAATTTTTAGACATCAAATAAATTAAATTATTTATGACACAATAATGATGTAGTATTTACCACATTAACAAATTATTTAAATAAATAAGATTACAATGATTAAAATATTATCCATAACCTATCCAATTCTGATTGGATGATTTTATTTCGACCATGATTCATCATATATTTATGGTTAATGATTTTTTGACCTTTCGAAACCGATGATAAGTTTATAATAATATAATATTTTCACACTTTCCCAATGTGCCCCTCTCCACCCTTATAAAAGGGTACCTCCTCCCTCTCCTCTTAAAACAACATTGAGACTTCACGCTCGGACAACCCCTGCCCATTTCCATTCTCAACATCCCTATAAACATTATAGTGGTTCTGGTCTCCTCAAAATATCAACTCCAGTGCCTTAAGAGGAGTTTAAGAAGAGGCGCGTCAAAGAAGAGGTAATATCCTTTACTGATACTTTCCAATTTATTTCTTCGCCCACTTCTTCATATTTACTTGTTTAATCATAAATTAATAACATCAGTATCACTCATATACTTATATGTTAATATAAATATGAAACAACTCTATTTCACCTTCTATCCATCCTACGGAAAACAAAATCACCGCACGTGCGTACGTACAGAATACCGTCTTCACGCGGTGGTGTAATCTGTTTTCCACCTCCACCTTTCATGGATGGGTAAAATGGTGTAAATAAAAAACTATATATGATTATTTTAAATTGATATTGATTCTGAAATATTATACATACACTTCAATACAATTCCATGATCATGGAAATCATATCATCGCTCGTGTGTATGTACGGACTACTGTCTCCACGAACGCGATGAGATTCATTTTCCATGATTAACCATTCATGTATGATTATATAGTATATATAATAAATAATCATGAAATATATTACATAATAATGATACTATATTTACATACATATATGCTTCATTTAGTTCATTCCATTTAATTGAATAAGTAAACGAAAACAACGTTCATACGTACGTACGACCTACCGTCTCCATGAACGGTGTATTTCATTCCATTTATCGATCTATCATATATATTTATATGATGAATATATATTATGTTTTAATTTATGGAATTAATTAAATCAATATATAAGTAATAATATCAAGATCAACATGTTCAAACATGTATGATAAATGAAACGATTTTACCCAAAACAGTGCTTTAACATGGAATTTACAAAAGAACGAGTCATATAATGTCATAAGTGAACCATGTAGGATATAATAATAATGAATATGATTCTGTAATAAGTAAATGAAATTATTTAAATTATTATACCGGAGTTTCGGATACATACGTATCATATTAGACGTAAGGATATAAAGAATGTTTTTAGGTAAGAAAAAAGGGGATGATATTTATGGGAGATGTTGAAGATATTTCATCATGATTAGAAGATTGTGTTTTGAGTTTCCAAATACACTAAACTACTATGATCCTTAAGTGTTGGTTTTTGTTATGTATTAAGTATTCCGAAAAAGTAATGTAATGTCCATGTACGTCATTCTTTGGGTCTCTACAGTTGGTGTCAGAGGAAAGGTTTAGTCAACCTTTGGAAACTAGGATGCAAAAACTTTAGTGGGATCCCTAGAGATATTTCAAAGGTATGTATAGGGATGTCTCTAAGGTTACGTATAAGTATAGGTTATAGTCCTAGAATTATAGTAAAGATCTTATAATTTAACCTAATATGTTAGATATTGAAGGTATGCCCCCTTGATTATGATTTTTGCCTCTCAAACTATTCTTATTGGGTTTTATAAAATAGCTGGAAATAGGAAGATTCACCATAATGGAGGATATGATGGACAATGGAATGATATTATTCATGATAAACCAAATAAAACTGGATCTGGAAGTCCACATATTGCTATTATGCCTAATCATCAATCTCATAATATGATCAATAATCTCTACTTTGGTATGTTTCCTGACTCATCTAATAAGAGATAGATGGAGTTTCATGATGATCATAGAGGAAAGAAAGTTCAATTTCCCTCATGTAAATCATGTGGGAAGAGGAATCTGGGAGAATGTTTCAATGGAAGTGGAAGATTCTTTGCGTGTGGAAAAGAACGACACCAAGCCAGTAATTTCAAAGGAAAAGGTTTAGTTAACACCATGGACAAGGATAATGGTATTGCTAAGATATCAACATTGGTTAAATGTTTTAAATGTGGAATGTACGAGAATTATGCAAACCAATTCCCTAAGTGAAAGTCTCATTAAAAGAATTAGCTTGGTTGTATGGGTATTATTTATGTTGACGATGATGAAGAGACTACAAATGATATATGAGACGAAATAAGTGTTGAGGAATAAAATGAGGAAGCTCGGTCAATGGTTTAAGAAGATAGTGGAATGATTGTATTTTTATCAAGAGTTATGTTTTATAGGTAATTTAATGGTACTATGGAATAAAGAAACATCTAAGGATTGTTACACTATTGTTTTTCCTAAACTATTTGAAAGTATAGGTTGAATGGTATGGGTAACCATGAAAGGATATTCAAATATTTTTAGAAGGTAGATGAGATGTTCATAATGAAAGGATAAGAATATAATGAGATGTTTGATAGTATTAATGAGCTCATGACTGATATATGGAAAAAGTTATATCATGGTTTGAGTATATCAAATTTTTGGATTTTGGTATGTGGAAAGTGTTAACTTTTAACAGCATTCATGTTTTCACTAAGTTTCAATGGGTATTCATTTTCCAAGAGAATAAAAGATTAAGGTATTCATATGTTTGGAATACGATCAACAAGATATATCTTATGATATATTAGGGATAAGTGAGGGTATTCACGTGCTTATTATATGACTTTTTTAGTAATCGTTCTCTTTATACCATGAGTTTGGAAAAAAGTATTTTGTATAAGCCTAAAGATTGGAATGGATTATGTTAGAAATAAGTTAGTATCATTTAAATCTATAACTTTTTTGATATTAATGATAGGATTTTATTGTAATGTAGTTTTAGAAAAAGGACAACCTGTAGGACGGGTGACAACCCGTCACGTCGGACAAGGCTGCGGGAATCAAACCCACAACTGAATTGCGACAGGCCTTTATCACCTACCACTAGCCTACAAGAAGTGACTGGTTAGTAGAAACTAGTTTTATTTAATTAAGAGGTATGATAGATGAAGTATAAGTCCATTTTAGGAACCATATACGATTAATCTCAGCATAGATGGACTTATGTAAATTTAATAACTTGTGATAGAGGTAGATGGAATGACCTATCTTACTATCGCATGATCTACGAAAACTTCGAGAATGAAAAATTCAACTTCATTTCTTTAAATAAGAGGTGAAGTGGAAATTGTTCATAGGATGACCAACAATGATATTACACTGAAATCAAGTATGTATTTCATCATATTCAATATTTTCAACTTTAGGGAAATGATATTGAAAACCAAAAATGTTGTCTTAGTGCTATTATATATGATGAATCAGATGGAACCTTAGATCATCACAAATTAATGGATTTGTGATTTTTGGATTTTTCATAGCCATGTTCTCTACCACTCTCCATCAGAGCATAACAGTTAGATTTCCCTTCCATATCCATATTTTCACCTTTGTTCTCCTATGTGGGAACCCAAGTGATGAGTTACATTGGGTATTCGTTTTATTTCTAACATTCATTTCATTAAAATTAGCATTTAGTATTCTTTTTACGATGTGGTTTTCTATGAAGGAAACTTTCAAGTAGTAAACCATTTATAACCACGATGAATTTCGAGGGAGAAATTAATTTTAAGGGGGGTAGAATGTAACACCCCGAGATTTTATGAAAAATATTCTTTTAATTTCATTGATGTCTTCTGTTGTATGCTACACCAAAATTTACTTGTTCTATACGCAACACTGTATTAGATTATATTATACACAAACACTATTCTTTCCTTGTGTTGCACGCAAGAGAAACCTTCCTCAATAGCGTGTGTAGTACACAATACTGGGTTTCACTAAACAACGATATATTATTATAATATTATTATGGACTAGCAGTTATGAATATTATTAACTACATTTTTAATTTTATAAAATTATTATTCATCTTAAATATTTTCTAGAACATGGTATGAGAACAAAATGAATTTTTCGGGTAAAATATGTATTTTTAAAAAAATGCACTTTTGCCGCCATTTGATGGCGCACCCATTTTAAATCCAGTTTTTGACATGTTTACAAGTTCAATTTGAAAAAATAAAATTCTTCCTTGATATCAGGAAATAAAAATTTAATTTGGATAATTTTTTCATATTATTCTGATAACATTCATATTTTAATGAATATTAAAAACACGCTTTATTTTAATTAAAATCATCTTTTTTTCATCGTAATAATTTATATGGTTAGATTAACATTTTAATTGGTTTTAAAGTTTAATTATAACATATTTTTACCATTTAATCCAATTTTGGTCATTGGAAATAATTTCACTTTGAAATTGGACATAAAAAAGTGTTGATCCTTTGATAGTTATTGTTTCTGAAAAACACGCTATTTGTTTTGATAACGGGAATTACTTTTAAAATTAATTAATGACACTTATATGTTTTGAATTTAGAAAAAAGGCATCATTTTTGAATTCATAATATCAAATATATCTTAGGCTGAATTTTTGGCATTTTTCTGAATAACTTAAATTTTTTATGAATAGTGAAAACACTTAGTGGTAGTTAAAAAACTGACCCTTTCATTTAAATGAAATTTTACAACTTCTTTGAATTGAATTTCAAAAATCAGACATACATAGTTATTATCATGAAGAAAAATGTGGTTCAATAAGATGAAAATAATTTTTCAGGAATTGTAACTTTTGACTTTTATTTACTGCAGTTAAAGGTAAATAGGGTAATTCAAGGTTAAAAGAATATTATAATAAATCCAAATTGCCTTAAAACATGTCCTAACCTTATTGGATGAGTAGTGGACGACCATGGTCATCCATGGGTTGATTTGGGGAACCCATTGAGCCACTTGGTAGTGATAATGACAATTTGGATTAATTAATTTAATGTAAAGACAAAATTGACATTAACAAAAATCTTTTGGTAATGAATTTTTATAAGGAGTTATATAAATTATCTTTTAGACTATACATATTAATTGGAAAGATAAAAATATTTCCTAAATTCTGGTTTTTTTATAATTTTTAGACATCAAATATATTAAATTATTTACGACACAATAATGATGCCGAATTTACCTCATTAACAAATGATTTAAATAAATAATATTATAACGATTAAAATATTATCCAAAACATGTCCAATTATTATTGGATGATTTTATTTCGACCATGAGTCATATTATCCTCATCTTTAATGATTTTTGGACATTTTGAAACCGAATATAATTTTATATTAAAAAATATTTTCACACTTTCCAAAGGTGCCCCTCTCCTCCATTATAAAAGGGCACATCCTACCTCTCCACTTTACACATCATTGAGCCTTCATTATCGGCCAAACCCTACCCATTTCCCTTATAAACTTCCCTAGAAACATTATATAGGTTCTGTTATCCTCAAAAGATCAACTCTAGTGCCTTAAGAGGAGGTTAAGAAGAGGCGCGTCAATGAAGAGGTAATATCCTTTATCGATTCTTTTCAATTTATTTATTCTTCTTCTACTTCTTATTCTTTATTTGTTTCATCATAAATTTATATCATCAGTATCAATCATATAAAAATATGTTATTATAAATATGAAACGACCCTATTTCACCTTCTATCCATCCTACGGAAAATGAAATCACCGTGTGTACATACGTACGAAATACCGTCTCCACGCCGTGGTGTAATCTGTTTTCCACCACCTCCTTAATTGGATGGGTATAATGGTGTAAATAAATAACTATATATGATTATTGTAAAGTGATATTGATTCTGAAAAATTATACCTAAACTTCAATACAATTCCACGATGATGGAAATGATATCATCGCTCGTGCGTACGTATGGACTATCGTCTCCACGAACGCGATGAGATTCATTTTCCATGATTAACCATTAAAGTATGATTATAAAGTATATATAATAAATAATCATGAAATATAATACATAATAATGATACTGGATTTATGTAAATATATGTTTCAATAACTTAATTCCATTTAATTCAATAAGGAAATGAAAACAGTGTTCATGCGTACGTATGACCTACCATCTCCATGAACAGTGTATTTCATTCCATTTATCGATATATTATATATATTTATATGCTGAATATATATTATTTTTTACATTCTGGAATTATGAAAATCTAGATATAAGTAAAAATATCAAGAACAACATGTTGAAACACGTATGATAAATGAAACGATTTTACCCAAAACACTACTTTAACATGGAATTAACAAAAGAACGGGTAATATAATGTCATAAGTGAAACATATATGATATCATAACAACGAATATGATTCTATAATAAGTCAGTGTAATTATTTAAATCATTATATAGGAGGTTCGGACACATACGAAACATATCAGACATAAGGATATAAATAACGGTTTTAGGTAAGAAAAAAATGGGAAGATATTTATGAGAGATGTTGAAGATCTTTCACCATGATTAGAAGCTTATGTTCCAAGTTTCCAAAGACACTAAACTATTATGATCCTTGACTATTGGTTTTTTTAATGTATTAAGTATTATTCAAAAGTAATGTAATGTCCATGTACGTCAAGATTTCGGTCTCTACAATAAAGCCTTTACAACATTACCAGCTCTTCAATCTTAATCCCAGTGAGGGAATAACATCAAATAAAATATTGAATACAATGAACATAAAAATATACATGATATAACATGTCAAAGTGGTCTTATAAACAACTCAAAATTTAACATTTTTGAATATATAAAAATATTTCTCAATGAAATAAAATTTTAGACTAATAACCTTTACCAATATCATACAATTGAATTTGAAAATGAATTACTGAATTGACACATTGTATCAAATGTAAATCCACATAAAACAAGTGGATATAAAAAATAATATTATCCAAATTCAACACACACATAAAATTATAATATTAAATACATTGAATATGTAATATAACCCTTTTCAATAAAATTAAGTAGGGAAATTCTTTTCCACTTTATAACATTCATGTCAAATCCTCTTATATGAAATAATTCATATTTAAAGATAAATGTATATTTTTTATTTTATAATTTTGAAATTAATTAAAAAAGTAGATGTTTATAAACAATATTAATTAAATTAAGTGTAAAATATTAAAATATGCCACAATGAAGGGAAATAGAGAAAAATCCCGTCACCTAGAGTATTGACATTACATGTAAATACTTTATATCCTATAAAATAATGTCATATAGAAAATGTTATTAATGAGTAAAATTTTAAAATTTAAATACCTTATAATTAAATTATTTTTTAAATGTCATATTTAAATACTTAATCAGTTAAGTCCATGTCATTTGATTTTTTTTCATTTAGTTAATTATTTCAAAATGAAATTTGTGTATTGACTCTAGTAAAAGATGAAATTTTTTAAAAATATCTAGATTTATATATATTAAATAGTCATCATATTTATTCATAATATTTATTTTTAAAACCATTCAATAAATGTGTTAATTAAAAATGAACTACATTAAAATGATGGTGATGTTAGGCCGTATGTACACATGAGTAATGCTTCCATTTTTAATAATCATTGTGAAACAATTTATGTATTATTGTACATTTATAGAATAATAATATCACAAATACCATATTATTTCATTAAATACACTCACATATATATATATATATGTATATCAGTCATTTGTTGTGGTGATGAAAAATGAATCACATTGCTTCCTGGAGGTGGATGTCTATACGTACACACAAACAACATTATCGTTTTCCGTGCCTTGAAAGGTAAGAAAGAAAATGACAAATTATCATTCTAGAATGATAAATATTCCATTAATATTATAAAAATTTCATATATATCGCATATATTAATTAAATTTTCCATTTATACCTTTTATTAATTTTTTTAGTGAAAAACAAATCACATCTTTTCGTGAGGCTATAGCCACCATATACGCATGCAATATTATCATATACACCATAAAATGAAAAATTATAAGTTATATGTGATATAATAATTACATAAGTAAAAAATATGATACAAATATCATATATATATATATATATATATATTTACACTTTAATTTAATCAATACAACCATTCTTAATTGGAGGTGATGGAAAAAAATTATATCTATTTTTGGGATATTAGTCTATCGTACACACGAATGCTGATTTCGTTTGTCATTTGAAGGAATTGGAGATATATTGTGATTAATACATAAATTTGTAAAATATAAGTATAATTTATTTAATTTTTTTATTATATCATCTTAGTTTAAGAATATTGTAAGGTGGTGTATTGAGAAACAATATAAAAACACTCAGTTAATCTCGATACCTCTTTTCTGAACAACCGCCTTAGGATAGAACCAAAATCATTAATATTATGTATTCCTAATAGTTAAAATGATTGTAGGATTTTTGGAGTCAAATAAGGAATTTATTTTGGAAGATATTGGCTGAAACATAAGGGTTTTAAGGTGTGGAGAGCATAAGACAATTGGAGGCATTTTATAAATGAGGTGAGTGACATAGTAGTAAATTTTTATAAGAAAAAGTGGTACCCATTTTATTAACATTTAAAAAAGCTAAAATTGACTTATATCAATAATTATACATTAGAAGATATAAATATTACAAAAAAACTATATCTTAGACATGTTCTTTGTTCATTTTTAAATTATATTTTTATTTTAACCCTATAATAAATTTGTCATTACATTACACTGGGTAAAATATTTTTACTATTCTCACTTTTAATTGTAACAAAAAATTTTGTCAAATTTATTATATAATATAAATTATGCTGATTAAAAATATTCAACCCATTTTATTAAATTCAATTCAAATAATACAAATTTTTTAATTTAAAATCAATCTCATATATGTGATAGAAAACACGACTATCAAGAAGTGTATTTTTCAAGAAAAGATGATTTCATATTAACATTATGACCAGTAATAAGAATGATATGAATTCAATTTCATGATTATAATAAAATAAAATATAAATTTAATTTAATTGATTCCTATTTAGGGGTATTTTAATTAATTAAAATGGGGAAACATTATTCACTTTAGAAAAGTTATTTGGAAAAAACAAGTTTTTAATCCCAAAAATTAGCATAATATAAAATATAATATAATTATGTTTTAAATTTTATAAATTTATATAAAAGTAAATCTTTAATACTTATGGTACGTGGAATTAAAATTTTAAAATAATTATTTTTATATTTTTTATTTTGTTAAAAATAGAAGTGTTTTATACGAAAAAAAAATTATTTCCACTGTTCATTGAACAATCAATACTATCCCAAGATTCCAAAAATTTCCCAAAATATTAATATTGATATACTGATTTATAAATTGAATTTTATTTTAAAAAATTAATTTTATTAATTTTTTAAAAATTAATTATAATATTATATCACAAAAATAAAAAAAAAGTAATTTTTTAAAAAATATATATAATGATGAGTAAAATGACATTACTAAAAGTTTAATTATTAAATACTAAGATTTTAATAAATTATTCCAATTAAATTTGAACATGATCTCAATAAATTAGGGGGTTAAATTTTAAAATAATTTTATTGTAAACCCACATTATATAAAGTGATAAGAAATCATCTTCTTGATAAGGGAGAAAGGTAAGTATTAAAGTTATATAGAATTACGCATAACTAGGATCCCAAATAGGAATGAATTGTTGGGAAGTGAAATATGGACTTGGAATAATATTTTAAATCTTGAATAATAATTCATTTTGATCAATATTGTGTATCATAATAAAGATAAGGATCATGAGATATTAAATAATCATAAAACCATAAACCAAATAGGTGTGAAAATGGTCCGAGATGTCTTTGGAAAAGAGGGTTATAGAAAGAAAATATTTATTCAATATAATTTTATAAGAGTAACATAATTTCTTTATCATATAGACTTATATCCTATGTAAATATACTTACTCGATGACTAGAATTTAACCCTTTATTAAATTACCAACATAATATTATCTTTTTCTATGAATGATGTCTATTAAAAATGAAATTTTTATTCATTCCTACAGTGCTAAAATCTATATTCAAGGGTACACATAACCATAAAAAGGAAAATAAATATATTTTACATGTTTCTATACATTAACAGAAAACAAAATGATTGGAATATGGTATGATTTTTTTAAGAAATGAATAATCCTTTATATCATTAAATAATTAATAGGTCTCAAAAAAATAAAAAGTAATAAATAATTATTAAACCAATGATTTCATAAATAAATAAATGTATATCCCAAATATCCACAACAATAAATTTAATTTCAAACTCACGTTTTATCTCATTCCACTATGATTATAATCCTACAAATAATTTTATTCTTTTAAAATAACTTTAATCAGTTAATCACCAAATCACTTTTCAATTTCATTTCTTAATAGATGATAAAACAATGTTCCCATAAATACATCAATATTTAATATCAAAAAACCTTGATGGTTTTCCAATACCTTTAAAAAAAATTCATGAAAATGTGAATTCATACATCACATTTAACGTAATATTTAAATATACTTCATCATAATAAAACATCACATTAAATGTTATTAATCTTTTTAAGATGTCATAATTTATAATATCAAATTGGGGGTCTATGAATTTTGAACATATAATCAAACATAATATTTTAGAACTATTATGGTTCCCATAAATTTCACGATGACTTCACATGAAACCATCATAGTCTCAACAGTTATCGAAACCTTACTCATATACCAGCTATGACATCTTGAACACTCACACCTCTCTCGGTAGCAAAACTATTAAAATTTACATTTTTTGAATTTGATACTGATTAAGGAGACTAGGTTTCGCCATCGAAAACTAATGGAATACGAAATATTAAATGGTTCATAAAAATACCCAAATACCTTTTAGTTTAAGAGTTTCAGATAATTATGAGCAACTCTTACAAACACAATACCCTTGAATTCAAGGTTGTATTTTTTCCAATTGACCCATGTTTTCATATTGAATATTAATTAATCAACATTTCAAATAAACATCATATCATTGGAAACCTTTCTAGACACAAATAATTTTATCCCCATTCTTCATAACCTAGGGAATATGGAACATAAGAGGGGTGATCTAAAATTATCTATATTGGTAAATATAAGAACTAATAGTTGAATGTCATTTAAAAAATTAAAATTTCATCAAGGGTATGATTACATAATCAATGTGAATTAGAATAACATAAGTTAATTCATACACAACAATACTCGGATCATTAAACATGAAAACAAGGAATGTGGATTTAACAATGGCAAGACTCATCAGAATCAATAATCAAGAGCCATGTGATATCAATATTTACCAAATGTATCTTTAAAATCCATTGAAATAATAAATAAAAAAAATAGTATCACGGAAAATCATCCTATTAATCATTTTGGAACACACGTATTAATCAATTTAATCCTATTAAATTCATAGGAGATACTCTCTGGTAACTGCCACCTTTGTGCCTCTTAATTTGAGGAACACCACCAATTAAATTGGATAACTATCTAAGATCAACCATCATATAAACTATAACAATATCAATCTTTTCAATACACCCACAACTTTCATCTAAGTTATAAATATCTCACCTAGGGCTATTGGGGTTCACCCATCTTATAAGCTATATCAGACTCCCCCGTGAGATATAATGGGGTTAAACCCTTTATATAAGCTGTATTGGGTTCACACATTCATCATCATTAATTTCCAAGTACAAATCAGGATTAATTTTTTTTAATTCCTCAAATTTTCAATCATAACACAAATTAATATTATTTTATATGTTTATTAACCTATGTAAATGAAATGGGTTCCGTGACAATCTCATAATCCATCTAAATAATAATAACGATCGTATCAATACAAAATTTGTTTTGATAAAAGAATATAATATTAATTAGAAAGATCAGCAGAAGTGCATGTGCAATGCCATGAAGGGAAATTGTCTAGCCAGAACTGGTTAGTACTGAATGGGCCTGAGGACTCCAGCTGATGGGCCACATTGTTTCCTTCCCATTTGGTGAATGAGAATTAGCACAATGAGAAGCATTTGTGAAGTGAGAAAATTCTCTTGATAATGGTGCCAAATGACTGGAGTCCTCTATCATTGTGATTAATAGCATCGACTACAGAAAGATAGTCAGACTCAATGATTATGTCACCCCATCCACATTAAATAGCGAGCATCATAATAGTAAGGATGGCCTTGGCTTTAGCAACTGCCAATTCCTAGAATGCCTGATGTGGTTCATACATAGCAGCAGGGATTTGCCCCAGAACATTTCGGGCAAGGAGGCCGAGGGAAACACGCCCAACTTTTGGTTGCGTCGTGTCTATGATAATATTGAGAATCCCTTCCATTGGGGGATTCTATTGAGCAGGATGGGTGGGGAAACACCCGACATAGAACGTCCATTGTGGCCTTCCCAACCTTCAATATGGGAAGTAGCATGATCAATCTAGAATTTGGGGGGTCTGTGAGCATGATGAAAAAAGCGTCGTTGAACCATACCGAAATAATCCAGGCCACAGTGTAGAGTGAACCAACATCAGCCGAGGAGAGAGAGGAGCACCAACGTGTCAGAAGATCGGGAAGGTCAGAGGCCAATTCCATCGAAGCAACAGATGTCGGGCCCCATTGATTCCAGATTTCCTTAGCTCCAGGGCAGAAAATGATAGCGTGCAGACGAATTTTAGGACTGTTCGGATAGAAAGGGAAAATGCGGTACTGGCCATATATCGATAAATGAGAATTCTCATTATTGGGAGAGTGCCCGTACAAACCTTCCACCAAGATTGACGATTTTTTTGGGGGACGTTGAGAGACCAAATCTATTTCCAAGGTCCCTCATCTCGGCCTACTGGGTGGATTCCCAGAGCAAGTCTGTAGCCAGATCTCACCGTGTAATCACCCGAAATGTCATTGATCTATAAGAGACGGTCAGGGCTTGTGTCTGGTACCTAGGGGATGCTAAGGATAATTCATTGATATCTTTCATTAAACCATTCAAGAATTCATTCCAAAAACCACATTTCTCCCTGATTGGAAAAGAGGCAACTGACAGTGGCATCTTCCCGACCTGGTTGGGTGGGGGGTGTAGCCCGTAAACCATCCTTATCAACAAGCCAGAAATCAGTCCAAATTTTGACATATGAGCCAGTCCCAATCCTCCAGCCCAATCGTTTATCCATGAGATTTGTATCCCCCCCAGATGCTTCGCTAGAGGAGGCTAGGATGGGGACGAAGAGAGGAAGCGTGAATGTCTGTGTGGGGAATGTAACATCCCACGTAAATGAAGAATAAGATACTTTTATATTTATTAAAATTTGTTAATTAAATATTAATTTTAGCTTAATAGGGGTTGCTATGTTTGATAGCGTACCCGATACGCAACAACGGGTTTCTTTGGAATCTTATGTTGCACACTAATAATATAATATTATTTTTTTAGATGGTAGTTAACTCCTAGCTGTTTTATTGGTGGGAATTAACAAAACTAACTATCATATTATTATACATGTATTTATATTTATCCAATAAAATTTAGAGGCATAATATAAGAATGAATCTAATTTTAAGCTTAATTTACATTAAAAGGCCGATTTACCGCCTTTTAATGGCGAACCCTTTTTAATCTAGTTTTTTTCACTTTAATACATTGTAATTGAACAAATAAAATCCTTCTTTAGAATGGGGACAACATATTTTACTTTGTGCAATTTTTTGGAATTTTTCCGATAATGTTCATTTTTAAATGAATAGTGAAAAATATTGTATTTTAATTCAAAAGTACTTTTTAATCTAATTTATTTATATAGTTATATTATCTTTTTAATTGGTTTTAAAGTTAAATTAAAATATATTTTTACAATTTAATCCAATTTCGTTCATTGGAATAAATTTCACTTTGAAATTGGACATAAACAAGTATCAATCATTTGATAGTTATTGTTTCTTAAAAAAACGCTATTTGTTTTAACAGCCGGAATTAATTTTAAAATTTATAAATGTCACTTCTATGTTTTGGAATTGGAAAAATAGACATCATTTTTGAATTCGGAATATCAAATATAGATTAGGATGAATTTTTTGTATTTTTCTGAAAAACTTCAATTTTTGAGAAATAGTGACACCACTTAGTGGTAGCTAAAAAACGACTTTTTCATTTAAATGGAATTTTACCACTTCTATGAATTGAATTTCAAAAATCCTACATACATGGTTTTTATCATGATGTAAAATTTGGTTCATCAAAATGAAAATAATTTTTTGTGAATTGTAACTTTTGACTTTTATTTACCGCGGTTAAAGGTAAATAGGGTAATTCAAGGATAAAAGAATATTATAATAATTTAAAATTATCTTAAAACTTTTCCTAACCTTATTGGTTGATTCATTCACGACCATGGGCATCTTTGGGTCGATTTTGGGACGCCATTGATCCATTTGGGAGTGAAAATGACAATTTAGATTAATTATTTTAATGTAAAGGCAAAATTGACATTAACAAAAATCTTTTAGTAATTAATTTTTATATGGTGATATATAAGTCTTTTTTTCGACTATAAATATTTATTGGAAAGATAAAAACATTTCCTACATGATAGTATTTTTTTTATAATTTTTAGACGTCGAATAAATTAAATTATTTATGACACAATAATGATGCAGTATTTACCTCATTAATAAATGATTATAATAAATAAGATTATAATGATTAAAATATAATCCAAAACATGTCCAATTCTGATTGGATGATTTTATTTCGGTTATGAGTCATCTTATCTTTGACCATAATGATTTTTGGACCATTATAAACCGAATATGATTTTATTATAAAATAATATTTTCACACTTTCCTAAAGAGCCCCTCCTCTACCTTATAAAAGGAGACAACTTATATGCAATTCCTCAAACCTCTCAAGCAATTTGGCTCGTCCAAACTCTACCCAATTAGGGTCCATACATCCATCTCCTACTCATAAAATCCTTCCCTTAGGCAGAAGGCACTTCAAGAAGTCTTTTGGTTCAATCCAAAGAGAGTTACCCAAATTAAAGGTAATGACTTCTCTTAAATTGTTTTTTTATTTTACTTTTCCTACCCCTAAACACTTTTTATTTCTTTATTTTTAAAAAAAACAGTATCCTCAATATACTAGGATGTTTTTATAAGAAATATTCGACCTACACTTACATACACCTCCATCTAATGGATGAAGAACATAATGTTTCTGTGGATGGAAAACTGACGCCTCACGAAACGATGATTGTTCAATTACATATTACCGCCTCTCATGGTGTCCATTATGATGTAAATGTATTTATATATGATATATATTATGTTTATGATTTCCATATGCATCTTTACTTCCATTTTTATTGCATTCCTTTATTGATTCCATAGTGGGTAAATACGATAATCTCATTTGAGGAAGTGCGGACTACCGCCCCCACAAAGTGATGTGATTCGTTAATGCCTTATGTGGGATGTATATAGCATGGATTTAATGATATTATATATGATATTATATATGATATTATAATTTAATTATAATATACTTATGTATCATTATGTTTTATTTTCCATTAAAATAATAAATACAAATGAAAGTAGCATTCATGTATACGTACGGCTAACCGTCTCCATGAACGGTGCATTTCATTTCTTACCTCTAAATGTTATGTAATATTATAAATACATGTATATACTGTATATATATGATATATATGATATAAAAATCATGAATATAATTCTGGATATAATGACCCATTGACCACATGAACAACATGTAATTATAAGAAGTCCTTTTTTGACTCAAGTACCAAATATCGACAAAATGAACATTGTTTACTTAAATGATTAAATAAAATTTATAATAGTAATAAGTGATATAAAATTAATAATAAACTTTAAAAAGGTTCTTAAGAAAGTATAAATTAACGTTAGTTTATTTTTCAGGATAGTAAAGATCGATCGAGTCAAGTCGGGCACGAGGTAAGGGATCCGACCTCTCTCTTTCTTTTCAAGTACTCTCTTTTATGTCATTTAATTTATGCTCCGTATTCTTATGTTGGAGGATGTTCTTTTATATTCACCATACTGTAATTTTTATTTTCATATTATGAGATACCCCCCTCTTACTCTCATCAATTCATTTTAAGAATTTTTAAGTGGCGTTGTTAGGCTGCAGAATTTTTGTAAGGTATTTTCTTATCTCACTTTTAATTCCGTGATATTTCCATTGTTCGCCACGTATTCATTACATGTGGTGTATTGTGTACTGAAATTTTATATATATGATCATGATTCTCATTATATTCATGGTATTCTGTGATTCATTAGGTGGTTATTAACTTTTTGTCATACGACTCAGTTGATTACAATGTGGTAAAGGGTTTCGTCTCACTTTTTATTCTCATGAGATTCATGCTATACATTCCACTATTTTATTTGTGTGGTGTATGTACTGCCCATGATTGTACTCTTGGTTTAATATACTATCATTTATGAGTATTTACATCTTTATTTCATGATCCTTCTTTCATGTGGCAAATGTTTTGTAAGTTACCAAATCGGTAAGGGACTTCGTCTCAATCTCCTTTCATTGAGGCATTTTTAGTTGTATACATGACTTTATTTTATACGATGTATAAAACACTTTTACTTTTACTTATATTCAAAAGGAATCATTTTTCTACGAAGCATTTTACTAAACAAAAAAAAGGAATGTTTCTTTAACGTAAGTGGTGATAACGACCTTTCCGCCGCCGCGAGTATTATTTTAAATTTTGCTTCCTTTACAAGCCAGAATGTTTTTAAAAGGAAAAATAAATACCAAACACTCTTTTTACATATTTTGGTATTGAAAATTATTTTGAGAATGGATTTATTATTTCAATATCTTGAAATGATATTTTATTATTGCAATGTGGAAATGTTATATTTACTTTATGCTTATGTTATGTGTTAAGATCCTGTTATGGTTCTTGGGAATTATTTACGTATATGGGTGGTTCCGTGATAAACCTAGGGCGGGTGAGCCTGAGATAGCTCTCCAATGCATTGGGTAACGTGACAGAGGTGAACGTGAATGTTTCTCCTAAGTGAATTAGGGAATACACTGTGATGGGTATTCCAAAGTAACTCCCTATGTAGCTGTGATAGCTACAATGTAAGTATGGTATGGATGCTGCAATTTACCTTTATGATTTATGATTTCTATGTGTCTTTCATAAATCTTATGTTTTCATGAGATAATTAAAAGAGTTCATGTTTTTTATGTATTTATGAACAAATGTTTTCATTCACTGTTTTATAACCCTTACTGAGACTTTTATGCTCATCCGAAGTTTTGAAATGTTTTCCACAGGACTTAAAGATGAATAGGGTCAAGGATGGGATCAAGGAAAAGCCATGTTATCTAAAACATGTAACTAGACTTGTTTCTTTTTAAGAGTTTTTATATAATGACGAAATTGGTATTGAGTAGTAGTGTCTACTTGTAATATTCATGTTGTAATAGTTATGGCCTAAATCTCTAAAACTCTAAACCTGAAAAGATTCTCAAGGTGAATTATTAATTTAATTCAATATTTTGTAATGTTTTAGGCCGGGTCCTTATAGTTGGTATCAGAGGTCGGTATAGACAACATTAGGGATTAGGAGTTTTTGATAGACACATGGTTATTCCCTATATCAATTATTTCAGTTAAATCCTTGTTTTATAAAATTTTTCAGGTCAAGTATAGTCAGTTACGAATGGAAGGAGAAGGATCTCAAATGACATTCCTATATCCTCCTGATGACATGCTTGCAATAATTATTGCAAAGTCATGTTCGGATGATTGTGAAACTTTTTCTAGCATACAACTCACTTGCAAGCAGTTGTTTAAGATATCAAACACCTCCACTATAACTCGTTATCATCGTGGATCATGGGATGTATTTAGACAAATACTATTTTCACAATATTCTCATATTTTAAAGAAAGGTAAATATTATCAAGGTATTTTCAAATATTTTACCTTATCACAACAATTTGAAGCAAATTATGATTTTAAAAATGGTGGTGAGGAAGGATACCCTTGCGCAACCTATTTATATTTTCTTTTAAAATATAGTCTCTCAAATCATACTTATGGTATTTCAAAAGAACCAATAATAGAAGTTTTCAACTCAAATTATGTCCGGCTATTTTATAGAAATCATCTTTTATCAGATGTTTTGGAATTATGTGTCATACATGATTATTTTCCAAAATTGTTCTTCTGTGAACACCCATATGACCCATGTTATACAAGGTGTATTTGGATGGAGGAAGCAAACGATTTTGCTGGATTTCTAAATCATTTTTTTAATGAATGGGTCTTCTACCTACATGAACAAGATGACAATGAAACTGAGTGGACGCCATGATCAAGGTATGTTGTTATTAATTTTGGGACTCATTTTATTTTATCTTCTGGTTGTGAAATAAGACTTCAAGAATTATGATGTTGATATCATATTTAATTTGGATGAAAATGAGAGGTATAAGGAAACCATTTAGGTTAAAACATGTTAGGGTTATTATTGAGTTTTATAAAAAGGACAACCCATAAGATGGGTGACAACCCATCGCATCCGGCAAGGCTGCAGGAATCGAACCCGCAACCGAAGGGCGACAAGGGCGCATCACCTACCACTAGCCTAAAAGATGTCCCAGGTTAGTTTGACTAATTCTTTTTAGTTAGACGATTTTATGAATCAAGAGTAAGTGGATTTTGGGTTATCTATGGAAATTATTAACCTATCATGGAGGATACGTGATTAGGTTAATTACTTTTCAATATGAGACTTCAAGAGCAACTGATGTTATTTGGAGATAAATGTTAATTTTTACCTTGGAAGACTATGTGATTAAATCCTTAAAATATTTGGCTTACAATCTTAGTTTGGCTTACATTAATTAATTTTATGGACAAATTGTTTATCGAATGGTCTTCGTTGAACATTGGGTTTGGTTAGACAAATTTTGGAGATTAAGAGAAGTTTTTCTTTATGTAAAAGTTTATCTTTTTGGGGGATTGTCTGATCTTATACTAAATGATTTAATTTTAGTTAATATTTAATGACATGGTAAATATATAGTTCATCATTTGTGTATTATTTGATTCTCTCGAAGTTGGTTATATCGCTCTTAATGTGAAAAAAAGTCATCCTGAATATTCACTGTTTGGAGAAAATATGAGTTTGTGTTAGAAATATAGTAAAAGATGAATGTCTACATGACAAGTAAGAATATTTCATTATGTTTTTGGTCAGTCTCATTAATAAATTCCTCAATGAAAAGTAAATTTAAACAAAAAACTTGTCCGTTAAATTTTCCTACGGGGGAATCAAAGACTATTTAACCCATCACAAGTTTGTGATTTTCTGGTGGTTAACTTTCTCCTAAACATGTTTTCTATCACTCTCCATCAGAACATGATAATTTGTTTTCTCCTCCATATCCATGTTTTCATGGAATCCTAGTATCTGTTATCTTAGGTAACCTTTGTACTTCTCTTCATTTAATTTAAATTGATAGTTTTATTCACTCTTTTTCCGATGTGGGGGCTTTTAATGATGTTTCCAAGCCAAGTTTTATAATTGCGGGGATGCAATTCCCAAAAGGGGGGAAGGATGTAACATACCAGGTAAATGAAGAATAAGAGATTTGTATATTTATTAATATTTTTGAATTAAATATTAATTTTAGCTTAAAAGGGGTCGCTATGTTCGATAGCGTACTCGATACACAACAACAGGTTTCTTTGGAATCTTACGTTGCACACTAATAATATAATATGACTATTATAAACGGTAGTTAACACATAGCCGTTGTATTGGCAGGAATGAAAATAACTAACTATAATATGATTATACATGTATTTATATTAATCCAATAAAAGTTAGAGGCTTAATATATGAATGAATCTAATTTTAAGCATAATTTACATTAAAAGGCCGATTTACCGCCTTTTAATGGAGAACCCTTTTTAAATCTAGTTTTGGTCATATTAATACATTCTAATTGACCAAATAAAATCCTTCTTAGGAATTGGGACATCAAAATTTACATTGTGCAATTTTTTGGAATTTTTCTGATAAAGTTCATTTTTTAACGAATAGTGAAAAATATTGTATTTTAATTCAAAAGTGATTTCTAATATAATTTATTTATATGGTTAGATTATGTTTTTAATTGGTTTTAAAGTGAAATTAAAGTATATTTTTAACATTTAATCCAATTTTGGTCATTGGAATTAATTTCACTTTGAAATTGGTCATAAACAAGTATCAATCTTTTGATAGTTATTGTTTCTTAAAAACACGCTATTTGTTTTAACAGCGGGAATTAATTTTTAAATTAATTAATGTCACTTATATGATTTGAAATTGGAAAAATAGGCATAGGTTTTGAATTTGTAATATCATATATAGATTAGGGTGAATTTTTGGTTTTTTTCTGAAAATCTTCAATTTTTGATGAATAGTGACATGACTTAGTGGTAGTTAAAAAAACTGACGTTTTCATTTAAATGGAGTTTTACCACTTATGTGAATTGAATTTCAAAAATCCGACATACATGGTCGTTATCAAGAAGTAAAATGTGGTTCATTAAGATGAAAATAATTTTTGGTGAATAGTAACTTTTGACTTTTATTTACTGCGGTTAAAGGTAAATAGGGTAATTAATGGATAAAAGAATATTATAATAATGTAAAATTACCTTAACACTTGTCCAACCATTATTGGTTGATTCATTAACAACCATGGGAATCTTTGGGTCGATTTTGGGACCTCATTGATCCACATGGGCGTGAAAATGACAATTTAGATTAATTAATTTAATGTAAATGCAAAATTGACATTACCAAAAATCGTTTTGTAATTAATTTTTATATGATGATATATAAGTTATATTTTAGACTATAAATATTCATTACAAATCTAAAAATATTTCCTACATGATAGTATTTTATTATAATTTTTAGACCTCGAACAAATAAAATTATTTATGACACATTAATGATGTGTTACTTACATCATTAATAAATGATTTAAATAAATAAGATTATAATGATTAAAATATTATCCAAAACATGTCCAATTCTGATTGGATGATTTTATTTCGGTTATGAGTCTTCTTATCTTCGACCATAATGATTTCTGGACCATT
Source organism: Viscum album (assembly GCA_963277665.1). Classification (NCBI taxonomy): domain Eukaryota; kingdom Viridiplantae; phylum Streptophyta; class Magnoliopsida; order Santalales; family Viscaceae; genus Viscum; species Viscum album. Next base: position 1,574,466,055 of record OY728126.1, read on the forward strand.
AGAAACCGAATACCATTATATTATGAAATAATATTTTTACACTTTCCTAAAGAGCCCCTCCTCTCCCTTATAAAAGGAGACCACTTCTATGCAATTCCTCACACCTCTCAAGCCATTTGGCTCGTCCAAAATCTGCCCATTTAGGATCTCTACATCCCTATACTCTACATAAAAGCCTTATCTTAGGCAGAAGTCACTTCAAGAATTCCTTTGGTAAAGGGAGTTAGCCAAATTAAAGGTAACAGTTTCTGTTAAATTTTTTTCTTTTATTTTACATCTCCAACCCCTAAAATATTTTTATTTCTTTCATTTGTAACAACACCAGTATCCTAAAAATACTATGATGTTGTTATAATAAGTATTTGAAATACAGTTACACACACCTCCATCTAATGGATGAGTAACATAATGTTTCTGTGGATGGAAAACTGACGCCTCACGAAACGATGAATGTTCAATTACATCTTACCGCCTATCAAGGTGTCCATTATGTTCGAACTGGATTTATATATGATATATATTATATTTATGATTTTATTATGCTTCTGTACTTCCATTTTTATAGAATTCCTTTATGGTTTTTATAGTGGGTAAATACGATAATCTCATTTGAGGATGTGCGGAGTACCGCCCCCTCAAAGTGATGTGATTCGTTAATGCCTTATATGGGATGTATAATGGATGGAGTTAATGATATTATATATGATATTATACTGGAATTATAATATACCTATTTATCATTATGTTTCATTTCCATTAAAATAATAAATAGAAATGAAAGTAGCGTTCATGCGTACTTACGGCTTACCGTCTCTATGAACGGTGCATTTCATTTCTTACCTCTAAATGTTATGTACTATTATAAATACATGTATATACTGGATATATATGATATATTTAATATATAAATCATGAATTTAATTCTTGATATAATGAACCTTTGACCACATGAACAACATGTAATTATAAGAAGTCAATTTTTGACTCAAGTACCAAATATCGACAAAACGAACATTATTAACTTAAATGATGAAATAATGTTTATAACATGGTAATAAGTGATATAAAATTAATAATAAACTTGAAAAAGGTTATTAAGAAAGTATAAATTAACTTTAGTTTATTATTCAGAAGATTAAAGAACGATCGAGTCAAGTCAGGCACGAGGCAAGGGATCCGACCTCTCTCTTTCTTTTCAAGTACTCTTTTTTATGTCATTTCATTTATGCTCCATATTCTTATGTTGGATGATGTTCTTTTATATTCACCATACTGTAATTTTTATTTTTCATATTATGAGAGACCCCCCTCTTACTCTCATCAATTCAATTTAAGAATTTTTAAGTGGCGCCGTTAGGCTGCCGAATTTTTTTAAGGGATTTTCTTATCTCACATTTAATTCCGTGAGATTTCCATTGTTCGCCACTTATTCATTACATGTGGTGTATTGTGTACTCCCATTATATATATTATCATGATTCTCATTATATTCATGGTATTTTGTGATTCATTTGGTGGTTATTAACATTTTTTCATACGACTCAGTTAATTACAATGTAGTAAAGGGTTTCATCTCACTTTTTATTCTCGTGAGATTCATGCTATACTGGACACTATTTACTTTGTGTGGTGTATGTACTGCCCATGATTTTACTTTTGGTGTAATATAATATCATTTATGAGTATTTACATCTTCATTTTATGATCCTTCTTTCATGTGGCATATGTTTTGTAAGTTACCAAATCGGAAAGGCACTTCGTCTCAATCTCCTTTAATTGAGGCATTTTTAGTTTTATACATGAATTTGTTTTATATGATGTATAAAACCATTTGACATTTAATTCTATTAAAAAATAATATTTTCTCTACTAATCATTTTACTAAATGAAAAAAAGGAATGTTTCTTTAATATAAGTGGTGACAATGACCTTTCCACCGCCGTAAGTATTATTTGATCTTTGGCTTCCTTAACAAGCCGGAATGTTTTTAAAAGGAAACATAAATACCAAATACCCTTTTTATGTATTTTGGTATTGAAAATGATTTTGAGAATGGATTTATTATTTAAATATCTTGAAATTATATTTTATTATTGCAATGTGGAAATGTTATCTTTCCTTTATTCTTATGTTATGTGTCAATATCATGTTATGGTTCTTCGACATTATTTACGTATACGGGTGGTTCCATGATAAACCTAGGGTGGGTGAGCCAAAGATATCTCTCCAATGCATTGGGTAACATGATAGAGATAAAGGTGAATGTTTCTCCGAAGAGATTTAGGGAATATACTGTGATGGGTATTCCAATGTAACTCCCTATGTAGTTGTGATAGCTACAATGTAAGTATGGTATGGATGTCGCAAGTTACCTTTATGATTTACGATTTCTATATGTCTTTCATAAATCATATGATTTCATGAGGTAAGTAAAAGAGTTCATGTTTTGTATGTATTTGTGAACAAATGTTTTCATTCACTGTTTTATAACCCTTACTAAGCCTTTTATGCTCATCCCATGTTTTTAAATGTTTTCCACAGGACATAAAGATGAATAGGGTCAAGGATGGGATCAAGGAAAATCCATGCTATCTAAAACATGGAACTATACATGTTTCTTTTTAAGAGTTTATATATTATGAAAAAAATTGGTACTGAGTATTAGTGTCTACTTGTAATATTCATGTTGTAATAGTTATGGCCTAAATCTCTAAAACTCTAAACCTGAAAAGATCCTCAATGTGAATTATTAATTTAATTCAATATTATGTAATGTTTAAGGTAGGGTCCTTATAGGGAATGTACTTAGCTCATAGAACTTGCACACATAGAGATTATGAGCGGTTAATTAGGCACTATCCTTGCTTGGCCAAAAGTGCATCGTTGAAGAGCGGAAGATTCTAGAACCCCATCCCACCCTCTGATTTGGGTTTGAAAAGTTTCTCCCAGGCCATCTAGTGGGGTCGATTCCTTCCATCATATTTCCCCCACCAGAAATTCACAGTACTTGTGTGGATCTGGTTGATGATGGCCACCGAGAGATTAAAAAGGGACACAATGTAGCTGGGGAATGATTGGATGGCAGCTTCGATGAGGGTCTCTTTGCCAACTTTTGAAATTCTTTTTGGATTACAACCTTGAATTTTTCCTTCAATCCTGTCCATGATGGATGAGAAGATTTCTTTTTTAGATCGGCCAATCACCATGGGACACCCGAGATACTTCTGATGTTTAACTACCATATGGATGCCAGCTGATGTACAAAGGTCATCCCTCTTAGAAAGAGGCACCCCTACACTGAAGGAAATTTCAGATTTACCATGATTGATTGTTTGGCCAGACGCCCTCTCATACTAATGAATCACCTGGAATATCACCCGACATTCGTTAATGGTTACTATGGAAAAAAGGAGGCAGTCATCAGCAAAGAAAAGATGCGACACTAGAGGGCTAACTCGGCAGACTTTTGTCCCATGAATAGACTTAGAGGATATAGCCCTGGAAATAAGATTAGAAAAAACGTCAGCCGCCAGGATGGAGAGAAAAGGGGAGAGGGGGTCTCCCTGGTGAAGGCCTCGAGATGGGGTGAATTCTATGGTAAGCTCCCAATTGAACTTGATTTTAAAAGAGACAGTCGAAACGTAGTTCATGACTATATCCGTCCATTTAGCGCAAAAACCTATTTTCTACATAACGGCTCTTAGGAAGTGCCATTCAACTCTATCATAGGCCTTTGACATATCCAATTTCCAGGACATGGTTCCTCTTTTCTCCTTGGAGCGTGATTTCATAGAGTGGAACACATCATGGGCCACAATTACATTATCAGTGATCAGTCTCTTGGCCAAAAAGGTGTTCTTATTATCGGAGATAATATCTAGAAGCCTAGGTCATAGCCTATTGACAAGGATCTTTGAGAAGATCTTATAAGAGACATTATATAGGGTGATAGGTTGAATGTCCGTGATTTCCATAGGTTTCATGATTTTGGGGATGAGGACGAGGACAATTTCATTGACGGACGCAATTCTTGTATTACCAGCCCTGATATGTTTAAACATATTGCAGATGTCAAGACCGATTATGATCCAGCATTGATTAAAAACTAGGGTGTGGAACCCATCCTATCCCAGAGCCTTGGTGGGATAAAGATGTTTCAGAGCCAGGAATATCTCGTCATTTGTCACATCTTTAGTGAGCATACTATTGATCTCTTCAGTGATCCTAGGTCTGATACATTGTTCCACCTTAGCAGAAATGAAAGGGGTTCCCACAGAGAATATGTTCTTAAAAAATCCAGTCAAGGCCTCGTGGATACCATTGGTGTCAGAAACATTTCTTCCATCAGGTTGTGATATGCAAGTAATAGTGTTTTTTCAAAGCCTGGCAGAAGCTTTCTGGTAAAAATACCGGGTGTTAGCATTCCCTTCTTTAATATCAATGGCTTTCATCTTAGATGGAAAATATTAATGAAATATCACTTGAAACATTTCTTGAGGTAAATATAACTTCTATTTTGAAAACAATTTTTTTTAAAATATAAAACATTATAAAATATTAAATATTATTTTTTAATGGAAAATAATCATCAAATAACAAATAGGATACTTAAAGACATTAGGGTTCTCATAATTGTAGAAAAATCCTTTCATGTTGTAAATGATAAAAATATACATTATTTTCCAGCTTTTTGTTAGGAGTTCCAAAGTGACCAATTTGGAAAAAGTTATTGATTTAATTTTTTAAAAACATTTAAAATAAGGTAAAGGATCGTGAAATATAGCTTCCTGAATACAATTTTATTTTGAAGAGAAATATTTTGAAAATATTTTTGAGAAAATTCATATAGAAGAGAATGATTCATAGTCTAAAATAAAGATGCAAGATCAGTACCATATAAAAAAAATTCTTGATATTTGGAAATTAAACATTTAAACACATTCATAACCACATTGTAATAAAGTATATTTATTTCACGAAAATATGATCATATTATATACTTTTAAAGAAGCCTCGAACCTAAATAATACTGAATGAAAAGAGATAGTAACATAATCCCCTTTCCACAACAGTAACTGTAACAGCCCGAGATTTTATGAAAAATATTCTTTTTAATTTTATTAATGTCTTGTGTTATACGCTACACCAAAAGGAGCTTTCACAATACACATCTCTGACCTGGCTTGAATTATACGCAATCGCGACCTTCCATGATAGCGTGTGTTGTACGCAACACTGAGTTTCACTAAACAACGATATGCTATTAAAATATTATTAAAACTAGCCGTTATGAATAGTAATAACCACTTTTTAAAACTCTGTAAATCTTATTTTTCAAAATGAACTTCATTTTTGGATTCGGAGTATCGAATTTAGCCTAAGGTGAAATTTTGGTACTTTTCGGATAACTTTCATATTCTGATGAATATTGAAAATTACTAAATTATAATTAAAAACAACTTTTTTAATCGAAATAATTAATAGTGATAAATTATTAATTTGAGTGGTTTTAAAGTATATTTAGAATATATTTTTACAATTTAATACAATGTTGGTCATTAGATGTAATTTCACATTTAAACCAGACATAATCAAGTGTCAATCTTTTGATAGATATTGTTTCTTAAAAACACGCTATTTGTTTTAACAGCGGGATTTAATTATAAAATTAATTAATGCAAATTCTATGATATGAATTTGGTAAAATAGACTTCATTTTTGAATTCGGAATATGAAATATAGATTAGGATGAAATTTTGGCATTGTTCTGAAAAACATCAATTTTTGATGAATAGTGAAACTACTATGTGGTAGTTAAAAAAATTAATTTCTTCATAAATCTTAATTTTACCGCTTCTGTGAATGGAATTTAAAAAATTTGAGAGACACGGTTGATGTCAGTAAGTAAAATGTGGTTCAATGAGATGAAAATAATTTTTGGTGAATAGTAACTTTTTACTTTTTTTACCACGGTTAATAGTAAATAGGGTAACTAAGGGTAAATATGATATTACTATTACCCTAACACATGTTCTAATTCTATTGGATAAGTGTAATTCGACCAAAAACAACCTTATGAATATAATATGACCATTTAGGTCCACTTGGATTAGATTATGACATTTAATATTATATTATTTAATGAATAGTTAAAATAGTTAAAATCAAAGTTTAATAACTAAAACATTTTTAATATGGGGTTATACATAAGATAAATTCGACTATAAATATTCATTAGAAAGATAAATAGATTTCCTACATAATGAGATTTTATTTATAATTGTTAGACTTTAAATAAATTAATTTATTTATGACACAATGATGATGCAGTAATTACCCTTTTAAGGAAATATTAACATAATTGATGTTATAAATGCTCAAATGAATGTAATTTGAGACTTTTTATGACTTAAACTAATTTTATAGGTTAGTATGATATATTATTGTTGATTTAATAAACTTGGTTCGAACATATAATTCTGTTATGACTTTCAAAAAAATCATATATCAAATAGTGTCAAAATTGACACAAAATAGTTTTTAAATAAAATATTATATTATTAATTGTTATTTTATTCCTAAAAATCTAAGGTTCGGCCAAATAACTTAGATAAAGATATATTTATGAATAATATACAATTTGGGGTTCGTTTGGCATGTTATAGTAAGTGTATTAACCATATAGTGAAAGAAAACAAAAAGACAAGGTAAAAGTTAAATTATTTAACTTAGAGTTAAATCTAATTGATAAGGTTAAAATAATAACCTAAACTTGTCTAAATCCTAATGGATGATAGGATTTCGACCCATCCCCACTTTATCTTCGAAATAAGATCCTTTAGAACCATTATAAACCGATTTTGACTTTAATATAAAATAATATTTTGACATATTCCTAAGGTGCCCCTCTCCTCCCTTATAAAAGGACACCTCCTCCCCCTTCCTCCTCACACCAATTTGAGAACTCAAGCTCGGCCAACCTCTGCCAAAATCCCTTATACACTTCCCTATAATAATCCTAGAGGTCCTGGTCTTCTTCAAAGACCAATCTTAGTTCCCTAAGTGGAGGATTCAAAGAGGCGTTTCAAAGAAGAGGTAATAACCATTACCGATCTTTTCAATTTCTTTCTTCTTCAACTTCTTCTTCTTTAGTTGTTTCATAACAAAGTAATAACATCAGTATTACTTACATACTGATATGTTATTATAAATATGAAACAACCCTAATTCACCTTCTATCCATCCTACGGAAAAAATGAAATCACCGCGCGTGCGTACGTACGGAATACCGTCTCCACGCCGTGGTGTAATCTATTTTCCACCACCACCTTACATGGATGGGTATAATGGTGTAAAGAATAACTATACATAGTTATTAAAACATCATATTGATTATGATATCTTGTATAATCCACTCCAATTCAATTCAATATTTATGGAAATGATATCATCGCTCGTGCGTACGTACGGACTACCGTCTCCACGACGCGATGAGATTCATTCTCCATGTTAACCATTTAAGAATTATTATAAAGTATATATAAGAAATAATAATGAAATATATGACATTATAAAGCTACTGGATTTATGTGTATATATATATGTATGTCATCTACTTACTTCCATTCAAGACAATAAGGAAAGAAAAACAGCGTTCATGCGTACGTACAGACTACCGTCTCCATGAACGGTGTTTTTCATTTCATTTATCTATCTATTATATATATATATATACTGAATATATATGATATATAAATCATATTTTATATTATGGAAGTAAGTAAATCATGATATAAGTAATAATAATGTCAAGAACAACAAGTCAAAACACCTACGATAAATGAAACGATTTTTCCCAAAACGCTTCTTTAACATGGAATTTACAAAAGAACGGGTAATATAATGTCATAAGTGAACCATATATGATATCATAACAATGAATATGATTCTGTAATAAGCCAATGACATTATTTAAATCATTATACATGAGGTTCGGACACATACGAAGCAAATCAGACCTAAGGTAAGGGAAATATCACAATCTCATTTTTATCTGAGATTGTTTATTCGTAAGTATTTACTGGGGTGTATTTTATCATCCACATCCATGTTTCATCAATATGTAATATTATTTCCATCCACCTACAATTTTTTAAATCCAATTTTACCCTTCGGTGAGTTTTTAGTGAAAGATATGAAACGAATCTTTTGTCTTTTTTCATACGAGGTACTTTTTGACTTTTCCGACAAAAGTACGGGAAGAATGTTTTTTTTAACTTATACGGCATGAATGGATTTTTAAAACATTGTTTCCAAGAAGCATCCTTTACAAGTTTTCAAGTTTATTTTTAATCAACTTATTTTAGTTTAGAATTTTATGACATTTTAAGAAAAGAAAAGTGTTTTTGAAGAAGAAAGGATATTTTCCTCAAGAATGGAGTTCAAGTGTTTTATCAAAATTATTTTCCATCTAAGATAATAAAGGGTTCTGTTTTTATCCCTATTATTACATTAATTTGATTATGTTGTGATTGAATTATTTTCATGAAGTCATTTACCTTATATGGTTTGTTTTATGATGTCATGATGTTTCAAGAATCCCATTTTTGTTACCTGTGTTATGCGATGATGTATGTTTTATGATTATGTGGAACACATAAGAAAGGATTCATTATAAGATGGGTGGGACCTATATCTACCTCCAATGCATTGGGTAAAGATTTTATATCTCATGAGATAGACATGGCTGGAATGGTAGGTTATACCGGTTCAGTGAAACAGGACTGAAACGAGGGTTACTCGATTCAGAAAGGGACTTTGTCCACTAAGATAGTCTTGGCAATGAGTCTTGACTAACAAGAAATGATTCTCTATGATTATGTGTGAATGCCACAAACTTTCATGTTTTATGTTATGATTATTGTGATTACATTTCACTGCCATGATTTACCCCATGTTATGAAATTATGATCTCTTTTGCAGGTTAAGATTTCCAAAAGTTATGTGCTTATGTATATGATGTGATTGATATATCTTTTGTTTACCCTTACTGAGTATTTGAGCTCACCCTTTTATGTTTTCTTTTCTCCAGGATATAAAGAAAGGTTTTAGGTAAAAAAAAGGAAGATCATTATAGGAGATTTTGAAGATCTTTCACCACGATTAGAAGATTATATTCCGAGTTTCCAAAGACACTAAACTATTACGATCCTTGTGTGTGTGTTTTTGTTATGTACTAAGTTTTCCGCAAAAGTAATGTAATGTCCATGTACGATAAGCTTCGGGTCTCTACAGTTGGTATCAGAGGAAAGGTTTAGTCAACCTTTGGAAACTAGGATGCGAAAACGTTAGTGATATCCCTAGAGATATTTCCACGGTATGTCTAGGGATGTCCCTAAGGTTACGTATACGTATAGGTTATAGTACTAGAACTACACTAACGATCATACAATTAAACCTAAGATGTTAGATATTGAAGGTACTTCCCCTTATTATGTTGTTTTCCCTAGCATGATTTTTGCATCTCACACTATTTTTTTGGGTTTTAGAAAATGGCTGGAAACAAGATGTTTCACGATAATGGAGGATATGATGGACAATGGAATGATATTCTTCATAATGAAATGGGATTTGGAAGTCCCAACATCATTATTATGCCAAATCAGCAATCTCATAATATGATCAATAAAGTAAAATTTGGTAAGGCTAATAAGAGAAAGATGGGGTTTCATGATGATCATAGAGGAAAGAAAGTTCAATTTCCCCAATGTAAATCAAGTGGGAAGAGGCATCAAGGAGAATGTTTCAAAGGAACTGGAAGATTCTTTGGGTGTGGAAAAGAAGGACACAAAGCAAGTAAGTGCAAAGGAAAAGGTTCAGTTAACACCATGGATGAGGATAATGGTATTGCTACGACATCAACAATGGTTAAATGTTTTAAATGTGGAATGTACGGGCATTATGCAAACCAATGCCCTAAGGGAAAGTCTCATGAAGATAATTAGTATGGTCGTATGGGAAGTGTTTATGTGGATGATGATGAAGAGACTACAAATGATATGTTAGATGAAAGAATTGTTGAAGCTCGGTCAATGGTTTAGGAATGTAGTGGAATGATTACATGTTTATCAAGTGTAATGTTGTATAAGTAATATCATGTTACTATGGATTAAAGAGACATGAAAGGATTGTTACACTGTTGTCTGATTAATGTTACCAGTATCCGTGAAAGGTTATTCAGATATTTTTGGAATGTAGATAATATGCGCATAATGAAGGGATAAGGAGAAAATTAAATGTTTGATAGTATTCATGAGCTCATGACTGATATAAGGAGAAGGTTATATCATGGTTTGAGTATATAGAATTTTAGGATTTTGTTATGTGGAAAGTGTTAACTTTTAACTCCATTCATGTTTTCACTAAGGTATTCAAGAGAATACACGATTAAGGACTTTGAATGTTTGGAATGTGACCAACAAAACATATCTTATGATATATGGGGATCGACGATGGTGTTAAATCTCTGGTAATCGTTTTCACTATGTTATGAGAGTGGATTGCAGTATTATGGATAATCCTAAAGATTGAAATGGATTATGTTGGACATAAGTTAGTATTGTTTAAGGATAGAAGTTTTTTTCGATATTATTGATGGGATGTTATAGTAATGTAGTTTTAGAAAAAGGACAACCTGCAGGACGGGCGACAACCTATCGCGTCGGACAAGGCTGTGGGAATCGAACCCACAACCAAAGTGCGACTGGCCTTTATCGCTTACCACTGGCCTACATGATTTCCCTGTTTAGTAGAAACTAGTTTTATTATATTAAGCAGTATGATATATGAAGTATAAGTCCATTTTAGGAACCATATGTGATTAATCTCACTATAGATTGACTTATGTATATAATTTTTGCTAAACTTTTGTTTGAGACAGATGGAATGACCCGTCATTCTATCACATGATCTGCTAACACTTCACGAATAACAAATTCAACTTCATTTATTTAAGAGATGAAGTGGAAATTGTTCAAGGCATGAACAATAGTGAGATTGTACCAAAATAAAGAAAGTATTTTTTCTATTTCAAATTTTGAACTTTAGGGAAATGATCTTGAAAACCAAAAATGTTGTCCTAGTGATCTTATACCTGATTAATCAGATGGTACCTTAGATCGTCACAAATTTATGGATTTTTGATTACTGTATTTTTCATAGCCATGTTCTCTACCACTCTCCATCAGAACAAGATGGTTAGATTTCTCTTCCATATCCATATTTTCACCTATGTGGAAACCCAGTGATTAGTTTATTTGGGTAATCGTTACATTTCATACATTAGTTTTTAAAGCCAAGTTTTGGTATTCCTTTTTACGATGTGGGTTTCTATTAATGAAACTTTCGAATAGTAAACCATTTATAACCCCGACGAATTTCGAGGGCGAAATTCATTTTAAGGGGGGTAGAATGTAACAGCCCGAGATTTTATGAAAAATATTATTTTTAATTTTATTAATGTCTTGTGTTATACGCTACACCAAAAGGAGCTTTCACAATACACATCTCTGACCTGGCTTGAATTATACGCAATCGCGACCTTCCATGATAGCGTGTGTTGTACGCAACACTGAGTTTCACTAAACAACGATATGCTATTAAAATATTTTTAAAACTAGCCGTTATGAATAGTAATAACCACTTTTTAAAACTCTGTAAATCTTATTTTTCAAAATGAACTTCATTTTTGGATTCAGAGTATCGAATTTAGCCTAAGGTGAAATTTTGGTACTTTTCGGATAACTTTCATATTCTGATGAATAGTGAAAATTACTAAATTATAATTAAAAACAACTTTTTTTTATGGAAATAATTAATAGTGATAAATTATTAATTTGAGTGGTTTTAAAGTATATTTAGAATATATTTTTACAATTTAATACAATGTTGGTCATTGGATGTAATTTCACATTTAAACCAGACATAATCAAGTGTCAATCTTTTGATAGATATTGTTTCTTAAAAACACACTATTTGTTTTAACAGCGGGATTTAATTATAAAATTAATTAATGAAAATTCTATGATATGAATTTGGTAAAATAGACTTCATTTTTGAATTCGGAATATGAAATATAGCTTAGGATGAAATTTTGGCATTGTTCTGAAAAACATCAATTTTTGATGAATAGTGAAACTACTAAGTGGTAGTTAAAAAAATTAATTTCTTCATAAATATTAATTTTACCGCTTCTATGAATAGAATTTCAAAAATACGAGAGACACGGTTGATGTCAGTAAGTAAAATGTGGTTCAATGAGATGAAAATAATTTTTGGTGAATAGTAACTTTTTACTTTTTTTTACCATGGTTAATTGTAAATAGGGTAACTAAGGGTAAATATGATATTACTATTACCCTAAAACATGTCCTAATTCTATTGGATAAGTGTAATTCGACCAAAAACAACCTTATGAATATAATATGACCATTTAGGTCCACTTGGATTAGATTATGACATTTAATATTATATTATTTAATGAATAGTTAAAATAGTTAAAATCAAAGTTTAATAACTAAAACATTTTTAATATGGGGTTATACATAAGATAAATTCGACTATAAATATTAATTAGAAAGATAAAAAGATTTCCTACATAATTATATTTTATTTATAATTTTTAGACTTTAAATAAATTAATTTATTTATGACACAACGATGATGCAGTAATTACCCTTTTAAGGAAATATTAACATAATTGATGTTATAAATGCTCAAATGAATGTAATTTGAGACTTTTTATGACTTAAACTAATTTTATAGGTTACTATGATATATTATTGTTGATTTAATCAACTTGGTTCGAACATATAATTCTGTTATGACTTTCACAAAAATCATATATCAAATAGTGTCAAAATTGACACAAAATAGTTTTTAAATCAAATATTATATTATTAATTGTTATTTTATTCCTAAAAATATAAGGTTCGGCCAAATGACTTAGATAAAGATATATTTATGAATAATATACAATTTGGGGTTCGTTTGGCATGTTATAGTAAGTGTATTAACCATATAGTGAAAGAAAACAAAAAGACACGGTAAAAGTTAAATTATTTAACTTAGAGTTAAATCTAATTGATAAGGTTACAATAATAACCTAAACTTGTCTAAATCCTATTGGATGATAGGATTTCGACCCATCCCCACTTTATCTTCGAAATAAGACCCTTTGGAACCATTATAAACCGATTTTGACTTTAATATAAAATAATATTTTGAGATATTCCTAAGGTGCCCCTCTCCTCCCTTATAAAAGGACACCTCCTCCCCCTTCCTCCTCACACCAATTTGAGCACTCAAGCTCGGCCAACCTCTGCCAAAATCCCTTCTCCACTTCCCTAGAATAATCCTAGAGGTCCTGGTCTTCTTCAAAGACCAATCTTAGTTCCCTAAGTGGAGGATTCAAAGAGGCGTTTCAAAGAAGAGGTAATAACCATTACCGATCTTTTCAATTTCTTTCTTCTTGAACTTCTTCTTCTTTAGTTGTTTCATAACAAAGTAATAACATCAGTATTACTTACATACTGATATGTTATTATAAATATGAAACAACCCTAATTCACCTTCTATCCATCCTACGGAAAAAATGAAATCACCGCGCGTGCGTACGTACGGAATACCGTCTCCACGCCGTGGTGTAATCTATTTTCCACCACCACCATAAATGGATGGGTATAATGGTGTAAAGAATAACTATACATAGTTATTAAAACATCATATTGATTCTGATATCTTTTATAATCCACTCCAATTCAATTCAATATTTATGGAAATGATATCATCGCTCGTGCGTACGTACGGACTACCGTCTCCACGACGCGATGAGATTCATTCTCCATGTTAACCATTTAAGAATTATTATAAAGTATATATAAGAAATAATAATGAAATATATGACATTATAAAGCTACTGGATTTATGTGTATATATATATATGTATGTCATCTACTTACTTCCATTCAAGACAATAAGGAAAGAAAAACAGCGTTCATGCGTACGTACGGACTACCGTCTCCATGAACGGTGTTTTTCATTTCATTTATATATCTATTATATATATATATATATACTGAATATATATGATATATAAATCATATTTTATATTATGGAAGTAAGTAAATCATGATATAAGTAATAATAATGTCAAGAACAACAAGTCAAAACACCTACGATAAATGAAACGATTTTACCCAAAACGCTTCTTTAACATGGAATTTACAAAAGAACGGGTAATATAATGTCATAAGTGAACCATATATGATATCATAACAATGAATATGATTCTGTAATAAGTCAATGACATTATTTAAATCATTATACAGGAGGTTAAGACACATACGAAGCAAATCGGACCTAAGGTAAGGGAAATATCACAATCTCATTTTTATCCGAGATTGTTTATTCGTAAGTATTTACTGGGGTGTATTTTATCATCCACATCCATGTTTCATCAATATGTAATATTATTTCCATCCACCTACAATTGTTTAAATCCAATTTTACCCTTCGGTGAGTTTTTATTGAAAGATATGAAAGGAATCTTTTGTCTTTTTTCATACGAGGTACTTTTTGACTTTTCCGACAAAAGTACGGGAAGAATGTTTTTTTACCTTATACGGCATGAATGGATTTTTAAAACATTGTTTCCAAGAAGCATACTTTACAAGTTTTCAAGTTTATTTTTAATCAACTTATTTTAGTTTAGAATTTTATGACATTTTAAGAAAAGAAAAGTGTTTTTGAAGAAGAAATGATATTTTCCTCAAGAATGGAGTTCAAGTGTTTAATCAAAATTATTTTACATATAAGATAATAAAGGGTTCTGTTTTTATCCCTATTATTACATTAATTTGATTATGTTGTGATTGAATTATTTTTATGAAGTCATTTACCTTATATGGTTTGTTTTATGATGTCATGATGTTTCAAGAAACCCATTTTTGTTACCTGTGTTATGCGATGATGTATGTTTTATGATTATGTGGCACACATAAGAAAGGATTCATTATAAGATGGGTGGGACCTATATCTCCCTCCAATGCATTGGGTAAAGATTTTATATCTCATGAGATAGACATGGATGGAATGGTAGGTTATACCGGTTCAGTGAAACAGGACTGAAACGAGGGTTACTCGATTCAGAAAGGGACTTTGTCCACTAAGATAGTCTTGGCAATGAGTCTTGACTAACAAGAAATGATTCTCTATGATTATGTGTGAATGCCACAAAGTTTCATGTTTTATGTTATGATTATTGGGATTACATTTCACTGCCATGATTTACCCCATGTTATGAAATTATGATCTCTTTTGCAGGTTAAGATTTCCAAAAGTTATGTGCTTATGTATATGATGTGATTGATATATCTTTTGTTTACCCTTATTGAGCATTTGAGCTCACCCTTTTATGTTTTCTTTTCTCCAAGATATAAAGAAAGGTTTTAGGTAAAAAAGGAAGATCATTATGGGAGATTTTGAAGATCTTTCACCACGATTAGAAGATTATATTCCGAGTTTCCAAAGACACTAAACTATTACGATCCTTGTGTGTGTGTTTTTGTTATGTACTAAGTATTCCGCAAAAGTAATGTAATGTCCATGTACGATAAGCTTCGGGTCTCTATAGTAACTCTTCAATTTTAATCCCTCACACATAATAAAATTAAATTTAAAATTAAATATCATTAAAATATGTATATCTAGGATATATCATTTTGAAAGGTATATATATACACCTACTAAAATAAATATTTGTGTACATAATGAACTTATGTGTCAAAAATAGATAATTTCAGGCATGTAACCCCTTCCAAATATCTTACAATTTAATTTTACGATTAATAAATGAATCAATAATGTGTATCAAATATATATCCACCTGAAAAATTATAAATAGAATATAATTTAATAATAATTCATTACACATATTATCATATAATATAAAATACAATGAAGATGTAATATATCATAATGAAAGGACATTGAGTTATGATATTCATTACCACTTGGTAACATTCTTGTCAAATCCCGAAGGTTGAAATAATTAACATCGAAAATTAATATACCATCATATAAGAATGATTCGTGATATTAAATTTAAAATGGGTATCACATACAACATAATAATTAAATTAGTGGATAATTTTACACATAATTGTGGAAAATGAAAAAAAAATTGTACCTAAAGTCCATATATTCATTACTACACAATAACTTGAGTGTAAAAATATTATATAAATTATTTTATTAATTACTAAACATTTAAATTTTTTATAACTTATTTTTATGTCATTTAATTTTATTCGAATATTTGGATACCTAGTCAATTAATTCAATGTCACGATTTTTAAAGATGATTAGTTAATTTCTTCAAAATGGATTTGGTTTGTTGATCATGGTAAAAAGGATCATTATTTAATCATGTAATGATTAATAATAATTACAGAATTATAATATTTTTTCATCAATTTTTCTTTTCAAAGAAATCATGAAATATGGTTATGAAAAATTAAGTACATTAAAATAATTGAGATTCTAGGTCACACAAATGCAATAGTACCGTTTCCATTTTTGAATGATCATTATTGAAAGTTGTTATGTAATTTTTTTATAATTACTCAATTATAACCATATAATGAATAAAATAGTTCTTCTTTAAATATAATTATATATATCATACATGTGATTTGGTTATAAAAAACAAATCACATCGCTTCATTGAGGTGGTAGTTTACATGTACACAAGAATAACATTGCCATTTTTAAGTGAGTGGAAAGATATGAAATAAAATGACATAATTTATTTCCAGAATGATAAACACATAATTAATATTATATTTATTCCATATATATAACACGAATTAATTAACCATATCTTTATTACCATTCATGTAAAGCATTATTAAAAAATGAATAACATCACTTTGTATGACGGTAATTAACCGTACACATGATCGACATTATCAAATCAATAAAGGAATGGAAAATAAGATGGTATATGTGATATCATAATTTAAGAAGTATAATTATTTTATAAAAAATACATTAACATTAATTCCATTTTTAAAACCAGATGTTAGGGGAGGACATGAAAAATCATTCACATAAGGTCGCGAGGTAGTAGTCTGGAAAACACAAAAATAATGATTTAATTTCCCATTTAATGGAAGAAGTGAGGGATTATGGTTATTAATAATAAACTATTATTAAATTTTAGAAACTATTTTTATTATATCATCATAATTTTAGAATATATTTTTGTTGGAATAAGAATCAAAATAAAAATTCTCTGTTAATTAAGATACCTCTTTTTGGAACAACCTCTATTGGCTTGCACAAAAAGACTAATAATGATGGTTATGATATCAATAAAATGCTTCTATGTTGTGTATACAGAATTAAGAAATGTCTTTTATTGGTATTTTACGAACCCAAAGGGGTTTAATGTATGAAGAGGAGAGGATATGGGTACCTTTTATAAGTTTTGTGGGTGGAACATGATTAATGTCTTAAAATAAAAATTTTTAACCACATTTTTCGCATTAAAAAATTATCCAAAATAAAAAATTATCAAACCTTATAAATAATTATGCCATAATATTTTTACCCATTATATTTTGTATAAGTTTTAAGGTTATTATAACCCTTATGTATATAGTTTAACTCTATGTAAATCTGTTTTTTATCTTAAACACCAAAATATTTTTATTCATTTTTAAATTCATTTGGTCCAAAAATGCAGTTGAAATTGTTATATATCAAAAATTTTGTTTATTAAAAACATGGAATCCATTTTTTCAAATTCAACTCAAAAAATAATCAAAATTTAGTTTCTAATTAAACATGCTTACATGATGAAAATGTTGGCTTTCAAGAAGTATATTTTTCAACGAAACGTCAATTATATATTAACACTGTGACCCACCGTAATAATTATATTTATATAAAATATTCTATATATATATAATATAAATATAATTTAAATATTTATTCAATAGGTTATGTTTTAATTAATTGAAATGGAGAATCATTATGCACATTAAAACACTTTTCATAGAAATCATGTTTTTATTCCAAAAAATTAACATATACTAAAATTCAAATGGAAGATAATTAAATTTTAATTAAATTAATTAAATATAACTAAATATAATTTATGTGATTTTAAATAAAATTAAAAACAATATTTGACTTCTAATTTTATTTATTTGTTGATAAATAAATTACATTAAAAAATCTTTTTACTATTCTCTGAAAAACTAATTTTTTTATCAAAAGTCCCAAACATTCAACCTATGTTAATTTTTATATCTTAATTTGAAAAATGAATAAAATTATATAAATTTCATTTTCTATAATTTTTAATGATTTATTTTGATATTTTTACATAAAAACCACTAAAGTCATTTTAGAATTAAACCTTTTTGTTGAAAAAATGATATATTAACAAATTATTTGTTAATTACTATGAATTAATTAGTAACATTGAGTAGAATATTTTTTTATATTTCATAACATAGTTAATACTATTCACACCCACTGATTTTTTGCCGAGGTTATAATAGGTATATATTGTAATGACCCAAACATTCAGTAATGGAAATCCCTCTTGATCTAGATAAATGTATCTTTATCTAAAAAATTTATATATAATATCAAATTCTTAGCTTTTATGTTATGAATTGTGACTGTTGCTAATATAGCTGTTGAACAGTGATCACATGATTAGTATAAATATAGGGCTTTAACGAATCCAATTTACTCTGAAAAAGGAAGCGATGACCTCATCCAGTAGACGTTCCCCATACGAAATCCATTTGTCTGAACTCGGAAAATAGGTGGCATCATTGGGATTCACTCTTGACCAATCCCAAGTCGAGCTTCAACAAGTTATGCTCGAGCGGGACCTCCTACGACAGAAGAGGAAGTTGATAGAGATTACCACCCGAGCAATGTCATCCAAGCCACCCCAACTGTCTGTCACTATCGCACCTTACGCATCTGTCTTATGCGGGTGTTATAAGGGGTTATGTAACAAGACCTTTGCACTATTGTTATGTATATTATTTTTTTATATAATAATGAATATATTTTCAGGTTATTTTTTTTACCTTGTAAATAGTTTTTAAAGCTCAAATAGTGGTTTTAGTTAATATTCAACTAAGTAAACTATTTTGATGAATTAATGGATTTCTGTATTAAATAATTTTTTAATAAAATATTATTATTATTATTAAATTAATTTTTATTAAATATAAATTATTGTATAATTTTATGAATGCAATCGTAATTTTTATTAATGTTTGAAAGCCATTTTTGTCAAAACCCGTGAATTTTCCATAAATGTCGGTTTATATTTCAAAAGTGAAAATTAACATATTTAAAAATTTATTTAGATAAAATAAATATTATTTCTGGAATCATGATATCAAAATTTTCCAATGGAATTTTTTTTATTTTTCTGATATTGTCATATTTTTGGGTAAAAATTAAATACAGTTTAAATATATAATGTGTTTTATGGCATCATAATGACCCAATAGTGATGTAATAAAATACTGTAAGCCTTATGTTTGGAAAATATATTTTTTAACATTAAAATAATGTTATTTTGGGTCTTTTTGACTTATTTTACAAAGCATTGATGGACCCTTCAAGGCTTATTAAACATCATGTATTTTTAAATTGTTTTCCTTGGGAGTGTGACTCACCTCCACATAAGAAACCCCATTATTTTAAGAATTTATGACATTGGCATTATAAAATATTTTTTTCCACTCCCCTTTGGAAAAAAACATGTGTAAAAACCATGGGCTGGTTTGTGTTCTTAATTAGTTTAATGTGAGGAGTCCCAACCCTAAATAATAAAAAATTCACTCACCTTACCTATATAAACCCACCAAATCTCCCACTTTCTACTCACTCAAATATTTTAGAGTGCATCCAACCTCTTCCCTACCCTCCCTAGAATCCTCTCAAGGTGCCCCAAGCTCCCATGATGCCTATCTCAAGTCTCTATCAAGCCTTTGGAAGCACACTTCCAAGTGAGGGTTTTTCTTCCCATCTCATTTTTGTGCAATTTTCTAAAATGTCGTTACGCCCTTTTAATTCCAATTATAAATTTTGGGGTATGGTTTTTCCCCTCCCCCATACTACCCTAATTATTTTTTAATTACGATACAGCTCTTTCTCTCGAAATAAATTCCTCTCATTTACACCTGTTACTATGCCGAAATTCCGTGAGGGATTTACCTCTCTTCTTTAACATCCAAGTAATCCTTTTGTATTATGTATCTAAATTCCTATAAAATTGTTGGAAAATGTATCTATATGAAACCCTTAATGTACATTTCATTTATATATGATGAGACACCCATTTCTATCTCATCAACCATTTTTTATAAATTCTTACGTCACGTCGTTACACTGCCGAAATTGCACCAATTTTCCAAGACAATGTCATTGTGTAGTGAATACCATGCCCATATCTCAATCAAGGGTATTCACAATTATTCACATTTACTTATTGATTATAGAGTTTCATGTATGAATTCCATATTTTTTATTGTAGAATAAATGATGATTTTTTATGAATCAGTGTTATATGATCCATGTGGCACACTTATGTACAAAATGAAATGATTAAGAAGGGTGCACCTTATAGCTCTCCAATGCGTTTGGTAATGTATAGTATCATGATACATCATGTGAAATGGGTGTTTACTCATGATAATTCAAGTGCAATCAGTTTTTACTCGTGCTTCATGTGAAATGAGGATTTACTCATGCTCCATGTGTAATATGCCTTGGCTCATGCTATTTCCATGTTAAGTGTTGTTGCCAAATTTCCATGTTATTATTATCATGATTTATCAATAATTTATGTTTATTGTTCTATTGTACTCTATTTATATTCCTATTTCCTATCTTGTATTTTATTCCTCATGTTATTCCATGATTATTCCCTTACTAGGCTTTATAGCTCAACCTTTTCTTATGCATGTCCTCAGGTTATCCCATGAAATGCTAAGTACGAGATAATGTAGTGGTCATGTAAAGGAAGATTTAAATAAAGATGTTGTATTTCATGTTTTACGTTTTTATGTAATGTTCCTAACCCCCAAAGACACTATAACTCTCGATCTTCCATGTTGTATCAAGTGAAGGTTTTACGTAAAAAATCAAGTCTAAGTTTGAAATAAAAAGCAGGATTGTCATAGGTGGTATCAGAGGATAGGTTTATTTATTTTTGGTATTAGGATTAGAAAACACTAGTAAATCTTTAGAGACAAGACTAAGTATAATAAAAACATCTCTAGGTTTTGGTGCATATTTGTTAAGTAGTTTAACAAGAAAATACATCCCTATCTAGATACGAGCAGGTAGAGGCGGCTCTGGCACAGATGTATCCTAGGGGTAAAACATGAAAACACCGCTTTGAGCTAGACTTGAACGGGAACTGGTTCATGACAATGAGCCTTGCTGCACTCTGGGTTCCGACACTCCTGGGGGATATTCTTTGGTAAATTCACAGGCTTAGTATGAATCATTATTAAGGGACAAAACAATGCCCTATCAATATATGTTAGAATGTATATCATGGATAACATAGACTGAAGCCAGTAGATTCATATGTTAAGTAAATAATAGTTATATATAAGTCATATGTTTTGTCCATGTATTAAACTTTCCTTGTTACCCCTAACGTTCCTTTTATTCCAGCCAATGGCTGGTAATAGGAGGACTCGTGCTAACAACCGATGTGAAGATCAATGTGATGATTGTACTAATGAGATTCCCAATCCAATAGGAGCAATAATCATGAAATTTTTCACACTTCTATCTCATCAAAATCATGATTTGATTGGAAAAATGGGTCATGAGGAACATTCAACCCCCCTAATAATGAACAAGTCACTATGAATAGCTTCATGAGACAAAGGCCTCCTAATTTTTATGGATCATCTGATCCCTCAATCACTGAACACTGGATCACCTCCATTGAAAATATCTTCTCCATCATTCAATGTTTTGATAAAGAGAAGGTTTTATTTTCTACTTATCTTATGGAGGGTGAAGATGATCAATGGTGGACGTTGATTAAAAATACGAAGCCTGAGGAGGTGATCACAGCGATGAAATGGAAGGATTTCTGGAAGATGTTTTTTGATAAATATTTCCCACCCACACTCCAGCGTAAGTTAGAAAGGGACTTCCTTGCGCGCAAACAAAAAATATGGTGAATCTATTGGAGCGTATGAGGAAAAATTCACACGACTAGCATGATACGCTTCCGACTTTGTCTTTACCCCTGAATGCAAGGTTGACCGCTTCTTTGGTGGACTGAAACCTAGCATGTGGAAAGAACTGGAAATCCGTGACTTCGACAACTATGATTAAATTTTCTGATGTTCCCTCAAGGTCAAAATGGAGATTGTAGAATCTCAGGGGTATCATGGGGATAAAAAGTGTAAGGTGGAATTACATGGTGCTGGTTCGATAGATAACTACAATGGTGAAAAGAATATCCAACACCCCACTTGATAAAGGTGCAGAAAGAATAACCCCATAAATTCCCAAAAGGTTAAAAGAAAGTGCTTTATGTGTGGAAGTGAAGGGAATATGGTTGTTAACTATCGGCAAGAATGACCCGCGGCTGCGATAGAGGAGAGGAATGCTCCATTCAAACCTCAATGTGTGATTCATTCCGAAAACTGCAGAGAACCAGGGAATCTTTCAAATCAGTTGCCTATGCTAATGGTTTTTGGAGGCAACCAACAACCTCCAAGGAAGCAAGGGTGAGATTTTTTCCTTCACTACCTCTAAAGTGAACCTCGACAATGAAGTGGTGATAGGTATGCTAGTTATTCATTCATGAATAGTGAACATACTTTTTAATTCCATTTCTATGGATCCTTTATATATCTTAAAGGCTTAGTAGATAATCCCATCACCAACACAAATCATGGAAGTGAAGATGTTGGTGAGTATAGAAAATGGGGTGATTATTGTATCCCATGAATATAACTCCTCACTTGTCATAATCTTAGGATTGAACTTCCTTGTGAACCTCGTCATACCCCTTCTGGTGTAATTTGATGCAATTCTTGGAAAGGATTGTCTTTCCTTTTATAAAGTCAACATAAATTGTCGTGATAGTGGAATCACTCTCCATGTGGAGAATTGACCCCCGATTCATTACAAGTTCAAGGAGGAAGATGAATATTCTTTAGCTCCATCATCTCGAGCGTGGATATTAATTCCCTACGAGCACGTGTATCTGGCTCCGATGATTGATTCCATAGAAGAAACCGTCCTTAACAACATGCCTACTGTGTGGGAATTCACTAAAGTGTTTCCCGAGGAATTTCCTGGTCTCCCTCCCAGAAGAGATGTTGAATTCTCAATTGAACTTATACCGGGGGTGTTTCTAATATCCAAAACTCCATATAGAATTTCTGTTATGGAGCATGAAGATCTGAATAAACAACTACAGGAGAATCTTGATAAAGGGTTTATATTCACAAGTGCTTCACCATGGGGTGCACCTGTCCTCTTCGACAAGAAGAATGATGGATCAATGAGCCTTTGCATCAATTATCATGAGCTCAAAATAATCAGAATAAAGGACAAGTATCCTCTCCTACAAATTTTTTACTTATTTGATTAGCTGTGTGGAGAACAATACTTCTCCAATGTGGATTTTTGGTCGGAATATAATCAAGTAAGGGTGAAGAAGGAAGATATCCCTAAGACTGATATTCATACAAGATACGGGGACAATGAATTCATATTAATTCCATTCAGACTCACTAATTCTACCCCAATCTTCATGGAATTGATTAATAGAGTCTTTAGAGATTACCTCAACAAATTTGTGGTATTCTTTATAGATGATATTCTGATATACTTCAAAACCAGGGAGTATTATGAGGAGTATTTGAGAACTATACTAGAGAGCTTGCGGAAGTAGAAGATTGATGAAAAGTACAGAAAGTGTGAGTTCTGGTTGAAGGAGGTCTCATTCTTGGGCCATATCATCAGAAGAAATGGGATATCTGTGGATCCCTCCAAAACAAGGGCAATTGAGGGGTGGTTGAGGCCAACATCGGTAACATATATCTGTAGATTCATGGGGTTAGCGGGATATTATCGACGATTTGTGAAACAATTCTCATGATTTTTCATCCCTCTTACCAAGATAACTCAGAAGGGAGTCAATATTTCATGGAGTGATGAATGTGAAGAAAGCTTCAAGGAGTTGAAAAGGAGGCTTATCACTACACCCATGCACACATTACCCACAAGTGGAGAACATTTCGTGGTATTCAGTGATGCTTTGAATAGGGGTTTAGTATGTGTATTGATGAAAATTGACAAAGTCATTGCCTATGCTTCAAGGAAATTGAATGTTCATGAATAGAACTACCCAACACATAACCTCGAGCTGACTGCAGTGATCTTCACTTTGAATATTTGGTGTCATTATCTCTTTGGGGAGAATTATGAAATATACTCGGACCACAAAATCCTCAAATATATATTTACACAGAAAGAGTTGAATATACACCAACAAAGATGGGTATAACTGTTCAAAGACTATGACTGCTCAATCCATTACCACCTTGGGAAAGTGAACATGGTGGCAGATGCTCTAAGTAGAAAGGACCCAGAAATTCTGTCATTGATGAGAATTGTAGAGGATACAATCTTCTTATATTTGATTAGGATGGACAGGGGAATCATAAAGAAGGGAACATCTTCAATCATTTCACAAATTATTGCTAAAACATCGATTTTTGAAGAGATAAAGGATGCTCAAAAAGGTTAATGTGGGAATTTAGGAAAAAATAGAAACAATTGGAGAAGGGAAATCCTCGGAGTTTAATGTTAATGAAGAAGGAATTGTGAGATTTTGGAAAATAATATGTGTTCCATCAATTTTGGAGCAGAAGAAGGAACCTTTCGATGATGCACATAGTTCAAATTTCTCTATTCACCCAGGAAACACAAATATGTATCGAGATCTCCTAGAGCATTATTAGTGGGATAATATGAGGAAGGAGATCGATGAATATACATCAAAGTGCCTGGTGTGTCAGTAAGTGAAAGCAGAGAGGCAGAAGTCAAAGGGGATGATACAACCATTGCCCATACCAGAATGGAAATGGGAGGAAATTACCATGGCCTTTGTCACAAGACTTTCGAAGACATCCAAAGGCAACAATTCAATCTGGGTTGTTATGGATCGTCTTACAATGTATGCACATTTCATTTATTTTCAAGAGGATTTCTCATTAGACCAACTGGCATAAATATATATCAGGGAAGTGGTAAGGCTTCATGGAGTACTATTATCCATTTTTTCCAATAGAGATCCAAGATTCATCTCTATGTTGTGGAAGAGTCTTCAACATGTTCGGAATACTGAATTGATCTTCAGAGTTACCAGTATTTTCTTTTAGTGTGGAAAAAAGAAATTTCGAGGGTGAAATTTTTAAGTGGGGAAGATTGTAAGGACCCAAAAATTCATTAATGGAAATCTCTCTTGATCTAATTAAATGTCTCTTTATATAAAAGTTTTATATAAAATGTCAACCTCTTTGATTTTACGTTAATAATTGTGACCATTTCTAATATAGTCATTGAACAGTGATCACATTATTATTATAAATATTGAGCTTTAACGAATCCAATTTACTTAGAAAAAGGAAGCGATGGCCTCATCCAGTAGACGTGCCCCATGCGAAGCCGATTTTTTGGAACATGGAAAAGTGGGGGAATCATTAGGCTTCGCTCTTGACCAAGACCAAGTTGATCTTCAATGGGTTAACCTCAAGCGGGACAGCCTGCAAGAGAAGTGGATGTTGATAGAGATTACCACCCGAGCAATGTTTTCCAAGCCGCCCCAAGAGTTTGTCACCATCGCACACCTTACTCTTCAGTCTTATACGGGTGTTATAAGGGGTTATGTAACAATACCTTTGCATTATGGTTATGTACATTATTTTTTTATATAATAATGAATATATTTTAATGTTATTTTTTTCACCTTGTAAATAGTTTTTAAAACTCAAATAGTATTTGTAGTTAATATTCAACTATGATGTATATTTTGATGAATTAATGGTTTTTTGTATTAAATACTATTTTAATAAAATATTATTATTATTAAATTAATTATTATTAAATAAAAATTATTGTATAATTTTATGAATGCAATCGTGATCTTTATTTAGGGTTGAAAGCCATTTTTGTCAAAACCCATGAATTTTCAATAAATGTCGGTTTATATTTTAAAAGGTAAAATCAAAATATTTAGAAACTTATTTACATAAAATAAATATTATTTCTGGAATTAGGACATCGAAATTATCAAATGGTGAATTTTTCATAATTTTCTGAGATAGTCAAATTTTTGGGTAAAAATTAAATGCCTTTTAAATATATAATGTGTTTTATGACATCATAATGACCAAATATTGATCTAATAAAATACTATGAGCCTTATTATATACCAATATATGTTTTGACATTAAAATAATGTGATTTTTGGTTTGTTTGACTTATTTCACAAATCATTCATAGACCCTTCAAGGCGTATTAAACATCTTGTCTTTTTAAATTGTTTTCCTTTGGAGTCTGACTCACCTCCACATAAGGAACCCCATTATTTTAAGAAGTTCGGAATTTGGCCTTATTAAATATTTTTTTCCAATAACATTTGGCAAAAACCATGGACAAAAACCATGGGCTGGATTGGTTTTTGAATTAGTTTAATGTGAGGTGTCCCAACCCTAAATAATAAAAAATTCCCCCACCTTTCTTATATAAACCCACCCAAGATCCATATTTCTCCTCACTCAATTCCTTTGGTGTTTGTACAACCTCTTCTCTACTCTCCCTATAACCATTACATGGTTACCCAAGCTCCCATGAAGCCTCTCTCAATCCTCTCTCAAGACTTTGGAAGCACACTTCCACGTAAGGGTTTTCTTCCTTTCTGATTTTTGTCCAATTTTCTTAATGTTGTTATGCACTTTTAATTTCAATTATAAATGTTGGGGATTGGTTTCTCACCTCCACCATACATAACTCTATATATTTTAATAATTATAAACCCATTTCTCTCTCAATAAATTCCTCACATGTATACCTGTTACTATGCCGAAATTCCGTGAGGAATTTCACTCTCTTCTTTTACATCGAAGTGATCCTTTTGTATTATGCATATAAATTCCATTACCATTATTTGGTAAATGTATATATATGACCCCCTTACCATCCATTTCATGTACATATGATGTGACACTCATTTCCCTCTCATCAAAATATTTTTATGAATTCTTACGTCATGTTGTCACACTGTCGAAATTGCACGGATTTTCCAAGCCATTGTCATTGTGTAGGGAATACCATGCCCATATCTCAATCAAGGGTATTAACCTTTAAAAAATTTAATTATTGGTTATAATTATTCATGTATCAATTCCACATTCCTTTATCGTGTAATAAATGAGGATTCTCTATGAATCCATGTTATATGATCATGTGCCACACTTATGATTGAAATGAAATGTTTAAGAAGGGTGCTCCCTTATAGCTCTCCAATGCATTGGGTAAAGTATAGTATCATGATACCTCATGTGAAATTGGTGTTGACTAATGATAATTCAATTGAAATGAGGTTTTAGTCATGCTTCATGTGCAATGAGGATTTACTCATGCTCCATGTGCAATGAGTATTGGCCATGCTAATTCCATGTTAAGTGTTGTTGCCACATTTCCATGTTATGATTATCATGCTATATCGTGAATTTTTTTTATTCTATTATAATATATTTACATGACTATTTTATAACATGTATTGTATTCCTCATGTTATTACATGATTATTCCCTTACTGTGCTTTATAGCTCACCCTTTTCTTACGCATGTCCTCTAGTTATCCCATGAAATGCTAAGTACAAGGGAATGTAGTGGTCATGTAATGGAATTTTTCAATAAAGATGTAGTATTTCAGGTTTAAAGTTGTTATGTAATGTTCCTAATCCCCAAATACACTAGACCACCCGATCTTCTTATGTTTTATCGAGTGAAGGTTTTATGTAATAAATCATGTCTAAGTTTGAAATAAAAAGCAGGATTGCCATATATATTCTAGGGGTCATTTAAGCTTGGTGTTCTTTGTCAAAAAATCAATAAACTTTAAGGTTAGAATTTTAAACTATTTGGGATTTAAAAATTAGTTATGTACTTTATAAATTATTTTCATGATATCAGACACATATTCTTATCATGTTCATTCATGTGAACATAGATTGATATCCCATATTTTTTACCATGTGGAGCATTAGATTTCTCCCTTTCATATGTTTCATATCCCAAGGATATTATTAATGTTTTAATTATGTTATGTTAATGTTTAATGATACATGGGATTATTTGTATGGGTGTAATTATAGATCATTTATAAAAAATTTATGAATATTGTTTGTAAATGTACTAAACATTTATGATCATCAAACACATATCTGTTAAATTTGTTTAATATTCCTCTCTAATTTTGAAATATTTATATATGAAAATATATGGTCCTAATAGTTAGTATCACATGATATTTATAGTAAATTATTAGATTTTACAATTTAAAAACATAAAAGAAAACATTGGGGATAAGTCTATGTAGAAGAAAACATCATCATGTTTTGGTTATGACCATGGATAATCCTGGGTAAACATAAGTTCCCTTTTATTTCTAATAAGGTGACATGATTTAGACATAATATGGATTATTTTTCATGATTATATGATATCTCACTCTCATTATGAATGCTTTATTCTTACACTTTCCTATTTTTATTTTAGTCTATAGATGGAATTAAATTTAATCATCTTAATTATGAATTTGATAGACAATGTGATGATTGTACTCTTGAGCATCCATATGTTATGGGAGTCAGAATGTAAATACTAATTTATTTGATAACAAAACATTCTTATTATATGAATCATTTTGAATATTAAAATGAGAAAAATAATAAAAAATTTATTTTGATCCCATCATTAAGAAACTTTCACCTTTCTTTAGTGATTAAATTGATCCACTAGTCAATGAGAAATTGATAAGTACCATTAAAAATTGATTTTCTATTATCCAATGTTGAAATATTAAAATATCATTTTATTAATCAATCTTTTTATAGGAAAATGAAATAAATTACGAACACTAATCAATAATATGAGGTAATAGGAGGAAATTGAATCTATATATTAGGATGAGTTTAAGATATTATTTTTAAATAACAACATTCCTCCAATTATTCATACAAAAATGGATATGTAATTAGTTGAGATAATGTAGAATGATGATAAATCCATCAGAACCAATTTTGAAATTTTTAAAAGACTTTTGAGGGACCCTTATTGTATTATCAACCTACCTGAAAGGAAGGTAGATCGATTATTTAGTGACATAAAACCAAGAATTATAATGGATTTATATATAATACATTTTGGTATCTAGGTAAAACTAATTTTATGTTAAATAAAAGGATAAATATAAGTAAGATATTACTATCAATCTTATTATTTTGATGAGAAAAAGATGATAGAGTCTCAGGAAAACACAAATAAATCACGTAATATAAATAAATTAGTGGTTTCTATCTTCTAGAAACATGAGAAGAAACATCATGTGAATTTTATGAATGGAACAATGAGGTTCATTAAAAGTATAAGGGCTGGTGAAAGATCCTATGAATGTCAAGAGTGGATGAATGGGCTAGTTAATGCATCGGAGGAAAAGATGATACCTAATAGCACACCACTAACACTAAAATCATTCAAATGTAAGAAATATGGACATTATAAAAACCAGTGAAAGAATCTATGGGTTTTTATAATCATCATGAAAAATGTTAATCCAAAATATTAAACGGTGTTTCATGTGATCATGACTATTACAGTGGGTTTCGAGAATAATATAGTGAATGGTATGCATATAATAAAATCTAGAACAACTAATGTCTTATTTTTTTTTATAATTATACCCACCATTTTATATCTAAGTAATTTAAAAAAGGTATCAAATTACCAAATCCATGATTATATATGGAGTTTGTAGTGAAATATCATAGTGGAGTGATGGTTGCTTCTTAAGTCTACAGATCTTCTCCAGATAATGTTTGTAGGAAATAACTTCATGTAGGTCATGTTATTTTCTCTTCTGTAAAATTTGATGTGATTCATAAGTGTATAGGGATTCATTATCAGGAACCTATATCAATTCCCCTGGTTGGTAAGTAAAATTTCATATTCTAAATGAACCTAAAAACATTTATTTATGAAATGATAAATGTAAACATTCAATGAAAATTAAGGATATCTCGTGAGTTTGAATTCGTTACCATGACGTTTTTTAACTCATGTGGTTGGTGTGAAACTAAATAACCAAGATATGCCAATTTATTGGGAGTTTTATGATACCATTCATAAATAATTAAATTGACTTCATCCAAATCATGAAGTGGAGTTTTCAATTGAACTCATACCTAGTTCTACACCAATATTAAAGACACAATAATATGTGGACCTAATAGAGTTACGAGAATTTAAAGAAGGATCGCTTGGGAATCACTACAAGGTATTTATTTAGGAAAGAATGTCACAGTGTGTTTCACTAGTTCTTTTTGATAGGAATGAAAATTGATCATTGTGTATTTTCATTTATTATTAGGATCTTAACTATATAATAACCATGGAATAACATTCTCTACCTTGTTTTTATTACTTTTTTTATCAACTACATGATGATTGGTAATTTCCTACAATTGAACATAATTACATATAACATAAATTGATGGTCAAGAATGTGAATATACCCATGGAAATGTTCTGTACCAAGCATTGAAACTATAAATTTATTATGATGAATTTAGTATTATTAATACCCCTACTACCTACATGTATTTAATTAATATATTCCTTATATATTATCAATAACAACGTTTTCAAGTACTTATATATTTTATTATTATATATTAAAATATAAATGAATGTCATGAAGATCATTTGAGAATTTTTATGAATACCCTAAATAAGGATACTATTTATATAAAATTTACCAATTATGGATTTTTGATTTATAAGGATTCATTCATGGGTTAAATAATCTCATGTGAGGGTATATCGATGTATCCTTTACTTCTGGAAGTTATTGAAATATTTAGTCTACAAAACACAGTAACAAATATCTATAGTTTTCATGGGTAGGAAGCATATTTAAGGAAATTATTGATAGAATATTCATGATTTTTTATTCTTCAAATCATGTTTCCAAGGAATGAAGACATTTTATTGTGGACAAGTGATTCTGAAGATAATTTTAGGGAGATGAAGTTATGGTTGGTTAGTGCACTTCACCACCCACTACTCTATAGTGAAGAAGGATTTGTGATCTATAGTGATGGTTCCATGAAGTTATTGGGATATTTATTAATTCACAATTATATGGTGATAGAATATCCGTCATTCAAATTGAAAACACAGGATAAAAATTAACTGATGGGGATTTGGAATAGTATTTGGTAATTTTTTCATTGTAGATATGGAGTCATTATATTTATGGTGAAAACTATGAATTATATATTTAATAAAAAAAATTAAGTATTAATACACAAAAGATATGAATATTCAACAAATAATACTGTTGAATTTTATTACATATTTCTGTTGATCAAAAAATTAACACCTAGTTAAAGATATCAAGGTGGAGAATGGTTTGAGTTAAAAAGATCATGCTAGATTATCTATGATGATGATCATAATAGATATAGTAATTATTAATTTTTTAAGGTTGGATCAATAAATTTTAAATGAAGATGATAAATATTATCTTTCTCAAATAACATTTCAATCATTTATCCATATGGAAATTAAAGAAGAACATAATGAAGATTGAGAAATATAGAGGAATGACATAAATGTTATTGATTTCATCTATGATTGTTAGGTAATGATGAGTTTATGAACCATGTATTTGTCCTGTCAATACTAGAAATACACAAGGATCTATTAGATGAATATCATAGTTGATCAATCTATATTAATCCTATAATTATAATGTTGTATAATGGCCTGAAATTTAATTTAGGTTGGGACAAAATGAATAGAGAAATTTGAGAGTATGTATCATGATGGTTGGATTACCAGAAAGTTATGGAAAATAAATTTAAATATAGGTGGTTGTAACAACCATTACCTATTTCCAAATTGAAATTGAAAAACATCAACATGGATTTGTTTCATTGGAAACCCTAAAACTACTAAAGGGTTTAATTTTATTTGGGTTATAGATGATCACATTATCAATTAAACACACTTCATTTAAAACAAATAATATTTCACCACTGATCAGTATGATTGGTTGTACATTAATAAAGTGGTGATATTAGAAGGATAATATAATTATATTGTATCTAATTGGGATTAAAGTATTACCTTTATATTATGAATTAATCTTTAGTAGTATTTAGATAGGGAGTTTAGTATCATTTCTTCTTATTATCCTCATATATATACTCAATATAAGCCAATAATTCAATCCATAAAATAATTATTAGATCACTCTCTATGGAATTCATTGGTGGTTAAGATCAACACCTTCCATTGGTGTAATTTTATTCCAATAATAGATTTCACTAACGAATTAATATGGCTACTTATGAATCCCTCTATAGTTTGATGAGTAGAACTCCAATGTGTTGGGATAATTCTAGAGAACTAAATATATTGGTTCTAGAGAAAACTAAATAAATAGAGGAAAAGGATATATCCATCCAAAAACACATTGTGGAAATATAAAGAATATTGAAATGTTTTTCTATTAAAAACTAATGACCTATGGAGTTTATAGTTCATGATAAGGTATTCATAATAATAACACCAGAGATAAATGTTATGATTTTTGTAAAGAAAGGAATTTTGGCCCTAGATATATTATTCTATCAATATTCTTAATCATATTGGGATGGTTTCTTATTTTTTTATGATTCCACATAATCTCCTTGATTTTCATAAATTGGTCCATGTACATTTCAATAGGAATAAAATATTGGATCCTTCAAAGGTACTAGACTCATAGAACATACTAATCACTAATGGAAAATATGTTTATCCCCATGGTTTAATATAGATGTAGGTATGGGTGATAAATTATAGTTTATACCCTTGTTTTTCATTAAAATTATGAGTGTAAATTTCTGTATTTCAATGTTTCATTGGGCTTCCCATCCCTATTTTTCATTTCCATTGTCCTCCCCCATGAGAACCCTCTCCTCACCTCTCCTGGCCACCCCCTCCCTACCCCCATTACCTCTCAGCTCTCTCTCCTCTAGTGACATCCCCCTCCACTCTCAAGTCCATCTCCCCTAGAAATTTTACCTCACATATTGGATTCCTCTCCTCTAGTAACACTCTACTAACACCCTTCTCATCCATTGTCACATGTGAGACCCCTTGTGGCCAAACACCCCACGCAATGTCCTCCTCTCTCGGCTCTCTCTCCTCCTACCATTTCATCATAATTTCTTGAGGGTTTTTTTCAGTTAATATTTGTATGTATTTATCTTATTTGGTTCTTCATTTCAATATATTATTCATCTCTCTTATTTCCCAGTTTAATTTGTCTGAACCCTAGGGGTTTTGAGGTTCCAATATTCAAACTTTGATACTTCATTATATGATGGATCTTGGTTCTCTCAGGTCAACATTTGCCATGTTTTGTCATCCTCTTCTAAATGAAAATTGGTTTAGATCCTCTTGTTTTGTCTTCCACCATTTGAGGTTGGTTTATTTTTCTCTCTTTATTTAGAAAAATTTAATTCAGGGAATTTGGTGATTTTTATTCGTATAAAAAATCTATATTAAAAATGAATTGTATAAATAAGACTACTTTATAGAGTTAGTAATATGTTTTTTAAATTTTATTATTATCCTTGTCATATTTTGTTTTAAAATCCATTGAGAAAATACCAATGAATAATTTGATACCTTAAAATATCTTATATTAGTGACTTTATTTTTATTTTTCCATTTTAGCATACCTAATGTATCATTTATTTTGGAATTGTCAAAAAAATATTTGTGAGTTTTAAAATTACTATGCTCTATTTAATGTTTACAGTCATTTCAATGACTTTTTTAATTACTCTACAACTATAATTTTTTTATAATATTTATTATTATTTTATTATTATTCTTACCATGTTTGTATTTTGTAGTTTTTAAAAATATGAATAAGAAAAAACTTGTATAAATTTTCAACTAGTAATTTAAATTATTTTATTATTTTTATTGAATATAACTAGTGCAAGGAATTATATGTGTACTGATAACACAATGACATACATTTCTTATTCCAATGATCCCATATATATCGTTAATAATTCTCTCACATAATGTGAATATTTATATTCTTGATATTCCATTTCATTTATTTTTTTATTGTGTTTATTTATTTATCTGGTGTTATTATATTACCTAATTTCTTAAATCATATCAATTTTAAATTTTTTTAGTTTTATGTTAATATTATATATAAATATTGAAATAAAAATTATTTGACAATATAAAATTTCTTTCACTATTTATATTCTATTTTTTCATAACACATATTATAATTCATATTCATCTTATACATATCATACTTTGTCACTATTTTATTTTATTATTCAATACTACACTAAATAAAATATATTACTATATATTTTTAATTTTTCAGTAAAAAAATATATATAAAATTTCATTAATGATTCTTTTATTATATATTTACATATGATTACTCATGTTGTGAAATTTATTTTTTGTAGTTTATTACCAATAACAAAATCCTTGTTTCTTGGTGGTTTGAAGAATGATTTCATATCTCCATATTATAATAATAACCTCTTTGTTTTAATTCTTTAAAAAATACATTAAACTAGTCAAAAATCATTTTTTCATTTCAAAGGATTATGTTGTAAATATTAGTATACACATGAGGTAATATGATTTTCAAGTGTTTATTTTCACTCAAATTTATTCCACATATTTTAATACATATACATACTATTATAATATAAAATTACAATCCATAATTATTAAATTAACAGAATCTAATTTTATAGTTTAATAATTATAATAATACTCTAATTTTTTGGACAGGTATTTGGGGAATGTATTTTTTTCATAAATGTTGGGAGGCGACTAGTCTCGTTATAGAAGTTAGGTATGTTACAGTTTAGTTTTAATTTTATTTTAGTCATCCAGAAGAAACTTATGGATTTTACAACTATCTAATGAAGGCATGTGGTTATATTCTATGAGGGGGCCAGAAGGACACTAGAGGAGGCTACACAGTTTTCATTGTAGTGGAGGGAGATTGAGGTAGTAAAGGGATTAATTATTGTATTTCATCTTTGTCTGCCTTTATATAGTGTTGTTTCTGTTTATTTTATTTTCCTTAAGAGTTGATTCCCAACATATTGATAGATCGTGCCAAAATTTTATTTATTTCACGTTGTTATTTTAATTAATTGTTTATTGGTGAAATTATTCCAAAATGGTGATTCATTTTATTCCCAGACACATGTGTTAGCCTATTTTCATAGCCTATCCACCTTATTCCAACATATTCAGTCTTATATTAAATTATAACTACGTAATTGCTATGTTTAAACCATGGTAGGGACTAAAAAAATTACCCAATGACTAATTTTCCTTGGACTAATTGACCAAATATCAAAATATCATAATGGCCTAATGAACAACTGGACACATGGCATAATAGACCCATGGATATTCTCTACATACAATACCCAAATAATTTCAAAATATAAAAAAACTTTTGAAATGTTCTATTTCAATATTAAACACTAATATATCATCCCATAATCTCAAAAGTGAATGAAATTGATTACCACTTTTGTTTACACACCCATTAAGTAGAAATATAGTATAACCTAGATTTAAGGACATGAAAGTCCATAAAATGAACCACATTGTTTTTTTTACTGGGAATCCAACTCATCTATTAATGGAATCTTAAAGAACTCATGATAATTGTGTAGCATGAAATGACTTATCAAAGACATGAGAAATACCCCAATGCCTCATTGTAAGACTAAGGATGTGTTAACAGACCATAACTAGGGGGAAAGGAATTTATTCACGTATAATATACACTGAGTGGAGTTCCATACAATCCTAAATAAAAAAATTTGTTCAAAATAAATACCTGATGTTTTTTAATCTATCCTTGTTCTTTGATACAATGTCTGGAACAAGGTGAATCTTCCCACCAATTATTCGATAACGATTTTTTTCATTTATAGAGCCGCTCCACATATTTTATTCTTCTAGGGAATCCCAATCATCCTGAAAAGCAATGATAAATTCCTTATGATAATTGGGATCTTTGGATTTAATTTTCAATATCTTCCAAAAATATTCCCCTTGTAAGACATTCAACATTCAAAAATATCATGCTCAAGGGTTAGGTGATTAATCATTTTTTTGAGACACCAATGGGAGTGTTGTATAACCCATATAAATATTTATTTCATTGTTTTCCTTTTATTTATTTCAATCATTATCTCTAAAAAATTATTATATTAGTTTTTCAATGATGTTCATTATATTGTGGTGACTTAGAAGAAATGTGCCTTCTTTGTTTTGGTATATTGTTAGTGAATAATTGTATTAAATACATGAGTGCAATGGTAAAATATCAGGTACCTCATTAATCTCTCTAGTAATGGTGGATAGGGAAGAGGAATCTATATTGACATGTTAATAACCAACTACCTCCGAACACATAAATAATGGAGGTATCCTGATAAAAAGAACCATTAATAAATGATGAAATATTTATATGGCCCATTTTTCCACCTTATTAGAAAAATAAGGAATGACCCTTTGTTTTTAGTGAAGATGAAATTTCATATTATCTTTTTATTCCATATTTTCATGATGGACCACATTTTCCCTACATCTTATTGTGACTACTCGACCATTCCATACCACTACAATGTTTGCAAATTAATACATTTTTTCCTGAGTGAATAGATATATGTGACCCTATATTAATGTATTGAGATGCCATTTCAACACAAGATGGTGAGTTATACAAATAAAACATCAAAACGAATCTCAAATGAAGACCCTTTCTAAAACATTGAGCTGTCAGGACACCATCTAATAAACACTTAGCACGTTAAAACACCAACACTGAGAAACACATAACAAATTCTAACACTAGTTGTTCAACCTACAGAATATAATAGAACAACAAATCATTCACCAACTTTGTTTTTTAGGGTAAAAATATTTAATTAAAAGGGGTTTCAAACTATCCCATAACTAGTACATCAGTGGATTGTTCAAAATTATATACTTCCACTATTTACAACTAGAAGCTTCCAACTTGTATTTGATAAATCTAGTCTTGTAAAATTTAGTAATTTCAATCATATGGAAGATGTATTCAATGGATTTCATTATATTATGGTAAATATATCATTGAAATTTTTATTTATTTTATGTTGTTGTTTTAATTCATTATTTTTGGGAGAAATCATTCCTGAGTGGTGATTCATTATTTCCAAACACTTGTGTCTGCTCGAGGTCGTAGCCCATAAACCCTTTTCCATCCTAGTATTACTATATTAGAGTTTATGTCTGAACCATTGGAGGTTTTAAGTAACATTGATAACTATGGAAGTATTGAGAATATATGGGAATGAATTGTGAATTCCCAGGAATAAGGATTGAGGACATTGAAATTTACAATGAGCAGATATATTAGACTATGAAATATATATAGATTTTAGAAATGTTATGGGTATAAAAGGTGGTGAAATGGTAATTCATTAGGATTACTAAATGTAAATTCACATTCATTATAAATTTGATAATGTAATATCCAAAATGAGAAACATTACATTGCAAAAGTTGATGATTAGACTCCATCCTAATGCAATAATAGAAATACCTTCGTGTTCAAAATAATCTATCATACATTTGATAGATTGGTTTGAAATTCCAAATAAAACCTTTATTGGCCTCTAGTAAGATATACTGAACATTAATTAAAATTAATTCACTTTAAATCACTATCCATCAATTAAAATCACTAATATTCCACGAATCATCTTGTAATATAACTCTACAAATTCCCAGTGGATAATCTATTTTAGTTGGCTACAAATAGAGAGAAATTCAACCACTATGATGAGTTTAGTAATAGAATGAATTAATCATCATCTAGGTGGGTATTATATGTGCATAATGAGAGATTAGATTCTTTTGATGATGATTATTATTAGACAATTCTATTTTGGATCTTCCAATTTTATGACTACAACAACTTGATTATTTTGAAATGATGATGTGATTTAAGACACTTATTTCTGATTAACAAGTGTAAGAGTTTACCAATAATATCATGTGTTCTCAATTGAGTATAGTTATACTGTTTCATGTTGATAAGATAATTAGGATTGTTTTTTAGCCATGTTTATATATAAATTAATTCATATACAAGTGGGTATGTCAACGTTTTCCATTCTCTCATGGTATCTACAAGGTTCCATGGTTTTTATGTCCTTTGTATTTTTTTACAGATAAAGTATTGAAGAAAGGATGGTATTTCTTATTTTAGAATGGTTTTTATAAAAAAGACACCATTAATAGTGGGTACATTATGTCTGTTTTAGTCATTTATACCCATGGTTTAACTAAAATTGATGGTATTAGGGAAATTTTTTGGGTTATAGCCATGGGTTCTATGAAATTATAGATAAATATTAATATTGATGCCTCGGAAGGCCAAGGTTCATGGAATCATGAGTATATCCTATAACAATGGTTTTAGGGGCTTTACCCACCATTTGAAACAAGGGTATTGGTGATATTTCCAAAAATGAATGTAAAAATATTTTTTTATTGAAGAAAATCTGTTAAATATTATAGTTCTTATAGAAAAAGTTCAACGAAAAAAATCATTTTCCAGGTAAATGTTTTTATGGAACCACAAATTTTAGGAAGCTATGTGCGAACCTAGGGATGTGATAAGGCAGAAGTACCTTAATCTTTTTGTATTCGTGTGAAATATTCTCAAGGGAAAAATTATTTTTAAGGGGGTGTTATAAAACAACCTATTATTATACAAAATAGTTCTCTATAAATTAATTATATTTCTTTGATATCTTCTCTAAATAACATCACTGAGTTTAAATCAACCAAGATGTACTATTAATTTTTTTTAATTTAATGTTATATTTATTTAATATACATTATTTTAGTATGTATGAATATGACTAACTATTTTTTGAAAAACATATTCTTTCCACAAAAAGAAAATTATTTCACTATATATCAATAAATTAGAAATGTAAATTAAAATAATTTGAATATCAAATAGTTATTTCTTGAAAAAACATTTTTATACACGAAATGTGTTTATATATTTATTATTTAAATTAGAGATAATTGGTGAATTTTTTTATTTAAATTTATATATTACATATTCATTAAAATTATTTTTCAATTGTAAACTACTTTAAAGGATATTGGATAAGAATAAATCCATTTTTAGGATTAAAAATTTCTTTTTCAAAAAAAGAAGTTTTCATCACGTATTGTGAATATATTTTTTAATTAATTTTTGCAACTTATAGAAATTGAATTTTGTAAAATATATTAATTTTTTTTATTTACGATGTAAAAAATTTGTTAAGTAGGAACATTTTATTTTTATCAATATGAATATTAACTCTAGAAAAATCTATCACTTCAATAAAGTGTAAATTCGGTTAGTAAAGGATAAAAGTAAGTTATAAGAGCACAATGTTTCATCTAAATTATTATTTGTTGAAGGTAATTATACCCTTATCAACTTTGGATCGGAATTAATTAGTTTAAATTTTACTTTTTAAGGAAAATGACATATATGATATTTAAAGAAAATAATTATAAACAATGTCAACCACTTACTTTTAAATACCTGTTATGTGTCCACATTGGAAAAAAAACAATGTTATGAACAAATATAAATTTTTTTTTGGGAATAATATAATTATTTTCCTGATAGAAACTTATTTCAAAATTTTAGTAATTATATAATTTACTGAAATTTATATGTAACACCGACACAATATTTCATAATTTATATAAAAATAATATAAATAAGGTTAAAAATATTAAAAGTAATATAATATGAATTATTTATGGGGTTACAAGAGTTTTATAGATTAATATGACATACTAATATTTTTTAAATGATAATATTTGAATTATAACTTTTCATTAATGTCTTATAAGTTAAATTATTTGAAGAGAATTAAAATTTACATTAATGCAATTTTATTAAAATAATATTTATTAATTTATTTAAAAGGAATATAATTTTTTAAAAGGACAAGGTGGATTATATATGACTGAAAATTTAGTCCATTTTCCAAATATGTAAAAATTATTATCATATTAGTAAAATTATAACCCTTTAAGAGTGAAAAGATGTTACATTGTTCATGGTTAAAATAGGTTAAGGTAAAAAACCAATATGTGATGTTAAAATAACACTAACACCTTTCAAAATTGTATTTTTTTACTGGTATATAATCCGCACAACACCATATCGTAATGCACCTTTCTATTTTAGAGAATTAGGATAGATAATGACCTTGCAGTATTTTAATATTTCATGAAATCCCTAACTGACCCTCCCCTCAATTATAAAATGGTGCATATAGTCTCTCTTTTTAACACCACATTGATCGTTATAGTTCATCTAAACTCTACCAAATTTCATTCTCAAATTCCATTGACACAGTATATAGGTGATTTATTCCCCACATACGAACACTAGTATCCTCAAGTGGATATCTGAAGGAGTTGTTCTGAAGAAGATATAATCTACAGAACTGATCACATCCTATTTAATTATTATATTACCTTCCCAAATATATTATATACATCATAAAATAAAAAAATTACTTATGATAAATATACTAAAATGCTATTATGAAAAAGAAACCACCATTATCCATCGGTTTTCTCATCACTCAGATTTTCTCTTAGCCAAACCTAATCCCAGATACAACAATTAAAAATCTAATGAAACTATTTAAAGGAGAAGGTAATGACTACATAGATCATATTCCATCCAATTTTAGTTTAACCACACTTCAAATGTAATACCATCACACACCTTATCCTAATGGAATACAATATGGTAATAAAAAGATTATGTATCATGGCCCCAATAATATGTTTTTTTATATTTCAAAAAACAAAATTATGATATTATTGACACAGTTGCATTATGAAATAATATATATACATGATTATAAAATAAATTTTGATAAAAATTATATTTTTATGTAAAGACACCAAATTAATAATTTTCCTAAATAAATAGTTTCACTTAAAAATATTTTTATAATAAATTTAAGAGTTGTTTAAAATCATCTTTTTACGTGAAATGGCCTTCTTAAATCACATTTATTTAAATATAAATGTTAATAAAATTTAATGAAGTAGGAAGTAATTTATATTAGGATTATATTATTCTTTTGTTGTGAAAAAATTGTATATTTCAATAAATATAAATTTTTATTAAAATTTAAAAATTATTATATTTAGAAAATTATAATCATAATATTAATATTATTTTTGAAATTTACATTTTTAATTTATCCAATAGTGTATCAATTATTATTTTATGAGATCAAATAGTAACATGGTCTTTGTTATAGTGGTCCTGGAATTCAACATAATCTAAAATAGAATGAACTTGTATGGGAATGGGGGTAGGGCCTAGATCACATTGATGTTCGTAAATGTACCTTATATTCAATCAGAATAGTATATTCATTGAACTATATTGTTACCGAGAACATCATTATAATGTTCACTATTTATAATGGGATTGGTGTTCATGGTTATTTAATTTCTTACAAAGGGATGTTTTACATAAAATTTTCTTCTGACCCAAGTGTATTAGATCAAAATCAACACTGATGACTCTTCCAAAGGTAATCTGAAATACACTAAATAAAGAGATGTTTTTATAGACTATAAAGGATTATTTATTTATTATATCAACCGATATTTGTGGAAATCCTTTTCTTATGAATCATATGCAAAATCTGTGATTTTGGTAATTGAAAGTATGAGGAAAACAATCTTTACAAAACTATGCATGTCACATGAATCTGTTTTCTTAATTGTATCATGATTGAAACCTCCACTCAATCCTAGAATATTGGAAAACCTAGGGTGGATTGTTGAGAATAATATATATTGATTAATTTTTTGGTGTCTCACATATAGAAAGATACTAATAAAATTTATGTTCATCTTTCCAATCTAGTATGTGCTTCATAGAGTTGTATTTATTCATTGTGTATTACAGATGTTGATGAGGATCATGTGTTATCTGACATGTGTCTAGCTCCCTCTTTTTCTGTTATATTTGCAGGGGATTGGATATTTTCTCTAGGGATTACACCTATAAAAATATTTATAATTTTTATTACTATAAGATATGTATTTTAACACTAGTACGTCTAAAAAGTCATGTAATAAATTCTCAAAAATTATTTCATTTCCAAAAACAAGTCTTATATTTATAATAATGTCATTTTGAAGATATTTAATTAATTTTACAAATCTATAATGGATCCTCTAAAAATTATTTTCACATCCAGATAAAGAATGAAATTATGTTATGTATTATGGTTTATGACATAATAAAATGTTCTTAACCGCCATGGTAGAAACAATGGCTCAGAACCATGTTATGGATTGTGGTTTTGATTATTTTTTTACCTTGACTCCAAAAACAATGTTTAAAATTTATTAATAAATCCCCCACTATTTTCAAAATAATTATCCATAGACCTCTCATTAGTCTCCACAGAAACCCAATTGAGAATAATGATCCTCTCCCTATCCTTCCCGAAATACCTACCAATGTGTTACTAGTCATTTTTAAATATCATACCATTTTTGTAAAGGAAACCATTCATGTGAGGGATTCACTTACTATTCCCATTAAATTTAATTACTTTATCTATACCATTCGATTTATTTCCCAAATTTGAATGTTGCAATTTTTTACACATCTTTTAATTATCCTTATCATTATAAAATAAATATAGATTGCCATTAACACTCATTAACCATACAGGCACCATTATAAACACCTCTTATACTGCTAAAAATATTCAATAGTTTTCCACACCATACATTTTTATTTCAAATACCATTATCCATTTCCCTTCAAAGCTATTCACATGGTTATACATATCCTTATTTGATTTGGGAATTACATGTATGAATCCTACACTTATTAATTGTGGGATTAAAATAGATAAAATATGTTCTTATTTTTCATGATTTATGTTTCACAAAAATCAATGTAGATGATATTATTATAATAATTGGACCAAAATTATGTATCCTTCCAATGAATTTGTTAATTTTATTATTTAATGATATAACCTGTAATTCACATCTAAGGCCATCCTAAAAAAGTATAGTATGATATCTTGATGGTTATAATTGACATATGATTATGAATTTCAGTTTTATGTT
Organism: Viscum album; assembly: GCA_963277665.1. Taxonomy (NCBI): domain Eukaryota; kingdom Viridiplantae; phylum Streptophyta; class Magnoliopsida; order Santalales; family Viscaceae; genus Viscum; species Viscum album. The sequence continues at coordinate 1,574,509,759 of OY728126.1, forward strand.
GTTTATTCATTTATAAAATTCCTTGATTTTATCATCTTATTTCATGTGACGATTTTCAGGATTATGATTCTTACCTTTCATTCCCACCATGTTCTGCCTCTTTACATTCATGTACAGTCGTAATTTATACTATAAATTTATTAATACATTACAGTGATTTATAGATATCCCCATTCATATGTGTATCACTAGTTTTTTCATGTAGTATTATAAGATAAATATATTTCACAATACATCTATAGAGTTTTTAAATATTATATTTTTACCCCTATTTTATTTTTTGTGCTATTAATCACATTTACCAACGTCATTAGCTATGTTGGTCTTCTGGGAATATATTATGTGTATCATTATGTCATAAGTCATGAAATAATTTATATAATAGTTTTGGGTTTTTATATATAATACAATCGAAATGAATTTCAAAATGTGAGATATGAACAATGATCTCCTAAAGGGATAAATATTTAACGAATCTTCCTAACCTATTTTGAAAATAATGAAATCCTATAGAAAATTTTTCTTTTATATAATTATCCCAATGCTCAAAATAACCAAATTATAAATAAAAAAATAAAATTTAATTAAAAAATAATTAAAAAAATATCCCATGGTAAATATTAATGGAAAAATCATACTCATGATGATTTATCCTAGAACCTAATTACATAACAAAACATTTTTGGTAAACATAATCATCACCCTTAAAATATGTAAAAAATTCCTTTAAACATATGCTCATTAGATTACATTATGAAATAAATATAATTTTATAAAATCTCATTTTCATGAATACCAAAGCTATGTAGGTATCTTGGGTCATCTTATCCATATCATTTATACAATCACCCTAAAATGAACTAATACCAATGGAATAAAAACTTGTTTTATTTTAGTAAAAAAATTATCGATTATTAAATCATTAACCAATGAATTCAAGTGCTTTATTGGTCTCACCCATATTCATGAAAATTTAAAATTACAGTAATATATATAATGAAGATAAAATATTTCATTTCAATTATAAAAATTTGAAAATTATTCTATTTTACACATATGAAGAAACACATTCTATCTTTATGTTATAATAAGGACATACAACCTTTTTCCCAGTGAAAATACATAAAAAAAGTCCATAGAAGAATATGAAAAAATATATTTCAAAAATAAATGTAAACATATATATGGATCTTATTAAATTATAATTGACATGATAGTGGTAAATTATGATGATGTCTTATACATTAGAAAATCATTCCTTTAAAACTATTTGAAAATTTTCAAAAAATAACCAATTTATAAGACATCAAAAGTTTATATTTAAAAAATTAAAAAAGTATAAAATTTTATAGAATTTATTTTAAATAAATATCTTTAAATTAATTCCTTACATTAATTAATATAATTTACATTGATATGGAAGAAAATGATAAAAAATCATATAAACTTTTGAAATAAGGTTTTAAGGAAAAATACCACAACTTAAGTCTTCCACACCACGTACATACATTAAATAAATTATAATAAAATTATATTAATTACTTAAAATATTGATAATATGTTATGTTTATTCTCACAATAATAATAAAAATTAGAAATTTATTTCATTTTCTTATATTTTAACTAAATATGTTATCCCCCAGTCTGACTTTTTGATCATATTTTGTTCATAAACCTCAAAAAACATCGATAGTTTGACCATTGTAACATAGTTAATTCATCCATAATATAAATAATAACCAACAAATAAATATCATGTTTTTACATTAAATTTAGTTTTATAACCATCCCTGAATTGAGGACATGGAAGATGAGTCAGACAACATTGTTGAGGTGGTAGTCCACACATACGGAAGAGAAAAGTATTCATTTCACAATTAGTAGATTGTTATAATGGTGAGTAATATAATATAATTAAAAAATAATGATGATTTAAATATCATAATTTATAGAGTCATTAAATTATTATTAATATCCATCCTTTTGAGGTGATGATGAAAAAATAAACACATTGCATCGTGGATGTGGTAGTCCAGACCCACGCATGGGAAATGTATTCATTTAAAATATGATTGAAAATGAGATTGAAAAGTGAGTAACATAAAAAAATAATTAAATTTAAGTATATTAGATAAATTTATGTCATTACATCATCACGTTAATTATATATTTGGGGGAGTTATAATATTAAATAAACATGAATGATCTAATTTAATGGTTATACATATATAGTGGAAAACACATTTGGCATAAAACTTAATACTTCTAGGTTAAAATTATGGTGAGACTAGAACCCCTAGTAAATGGTTGATATGTTGGATAGGTACATAAAAATATATTGATTAATATAAACTTATCATTTTGTGTGTACATGTGAGGAAATGACATTTCATATTTTAAGTAAGTCGAGTGACACTCTCCTAAATTGATTATTATGCTACACATATTTAAAAATATACATAGACAGAAGAGTTATCATAACACAACAATCAATAATAAACATATTAGTGCATCATTTCCACTTTATATGGGAATAGTTTTTCTAAAAACATAAGGAAATCTGCCATCTCAAATTTTGACTTCCTCCTTCCAAATTGGATTCTCCTACTTCTAATGATATTCATTTTATAGACATAAAAATTCATAAAATATAGGAGTAAACCAATAATAATAAGAAAAATACATCGTTTTCAATGTTATATTTATTCATCAAAAATAAAAAAAATCTCGGTGATGATCACCCCTTCGTGATTAATGAAATATCGAAAAACCCTCTGATTATTGTCATAATTAAATTACTTTGCACAAACTTAATAATGGTCATAAAACCTTATGCTATTTAAAACTACGTAGAAAATCTTCCATTTATTGAAACTTTATGTTGTTTTCCATAACAACATCATAAGATCATCATAGAATACATGCACATGACTCTTTCTCTATATGTTGGGTTCTTAGATGTTTTATGGTTGTATACTTTCAGTTGAACCCTTATATATCTTATATACTTCTATATAATAACGTTATAGAACCCTATCACATGACATATTAATAATAATCATGATGTCTTTGAAACACTTTTTCTAACAAAATCATTCTTAATCTTCATTCCAAACAAAATAATAAACCATTCTCTTTGCTATAATATATCTATTGGATCTTACCACCAGGAAAATTTTGCCTAATGGATTTCTAAGAATACATCAGTTTAATTTCACAATGAACTATTTATTATTGAAACATTTAACTGATAAACATCACATAGAAACCTATATATAATGAATTTATATTAATACTTATTTATTTGATGATATTCATAGGTTTCCTTTGATTAGTTTTACAATTTCTTATTTTTTATGATTATTCTTGGGTATATATTTATGATGGAGTTATATAGAAACTATTGTCTGATAATTTTAAAAAATATTCTTGATATAGTCTATGTGATGACATATCAATTTCTACCGATAGACATGATACTTATTTTTTTCAGCTACATCCTTTTCAACACATTATTCATTCCTTTATTAAATCTTATTCACATTGAAAATCGATTTCTTTACAAGTCCATCTGATCAAATTTATAACACTCATGGTTCCACACTAATTCGGAATTGTAACATCCCATTACCCATTTTTTAGTACTTCTTAACCACAATTTTTAATCCCCTTTTCATTTGGTTATGCTTTCATTTTATTTTAGATATTATGTAATAATTTAGGTTTTCTATATTGAAATATGCCATGGTGAATGTTATGTGGCATGGAGTCAGTGGGTCTTTGTTTTGGATCATTAGACTACGGTGGGGGTGATTTTTAGATTAGGAAGGGTTGCGATGAAGGTAGTTTTTTATTTCATATATATTCTGATAATTTTTTTTATATCTACTTCTTAATATATCGTAGTTTCTCCCTAGGGGATGGGTTGTGTCAATCCCTTAAATAAGCAGTTTATCCCTGAACTGTTTGGGGAGTCTGCTGTAGCATTGGGTTTTCCCCCACATCCAAATTGAAGGTGGGTTTCGTGTGGTTATTTGGTTATTTCATGGTCTATCCTTGGGTTAAATGGATTAGGGAGATTCTCATGGCGTGTTCTTAGAAGACCATATAACCTAGAGGTGTTTCTAAATGTCATGGGGTGGTTACATCATGTTCTGGTTGTTTTTTGTATTTTGTCACCCAGACCATGGAGGCTACATTATGGAATATGTTTTTTAATATTTCAAAATCTCATATCATATTGAAATTCAAAATTCACTTGTTAACACTTCATTTGACCTTTTGGAGTTCAATGGCTCCCAAGAGAATTTTAAACTCCACAAGCAACTTTTCCCCTCATATAGATGTACGTGTGGACATGTTTGTATCATATTTTTTAATATCACCTTCTTCTATTTAGGAATACATTTTTATTTATTTACCTCAATTTATAAATATTAATCCTCAAATTAATTATTGATTAGAACCTTGTCTTAATGGTTTTTGTTTCTACAGAATTAATCTTGACTCTACGTGGCTTTAAATCACTTTTATCCATATTTTTTAAGGTGTTTGGTCATCAATCTTTTTATTAATGTTTTGTGGTACCATTCAAGTTATCATTCATATAAGCCTTTTATTTTATGATCTATTTAAATTTGTTTTCAACTGATTTATGAAAAATCATTGGCTATGTAATAATGAAATTATTCTTTCTAATAAAACCATTTTTAAATAGTTTTTAATAACATTATGTCTTTTTATTAATGATGGATTGAATTTAGAAATTATTTTATGAAATTATTTTATGGTTGATCTTGGAGAAAATTTACTAAAAATTGTTTTTAATACAAGAATATAATGAAAAATATTATTTGGGGTTGAATCTGAAATTTTTATGTTAAAACATGAAAATAAGGAAATTAAACTGTGAATGATGTATCATTTTTAAATGAATGAATTTCCCACGTTTATTTGATTAATTAAAGAACATGAGAACCTAGTTAGTTAGTAGTGAATAGTAAATGCATGATATGAATCTAAATCATTATAAATTGATTGAATATTAAAAATATAACATATACTTGGTAGGAATTATTTTTCCCATATAGGGTGTTTTCCATATGGGAATTACCGAAGGGATATGTGAAGACTTTCGTTGTGATCACTGATTATGATGTGTGAGGATCCTTGATCTAAATAATAACTGACTACAAGGATTTTTTCTTGGTTTAATGATATATTTTTATATTATTATTACATTAAATTGGTTATAAAATTTTTTTATTTATGTCAAATTAATTTTTGTGAAAAATTCTCATTTGATTTTGTTTTGTTATGAAATCCATATATATACATGAAATAATGTTTCGGTTTAAAATGTAAAAAATATTTGATGATCAAAATTTATTTAAAAACTGGATTATATATTTGGTTATCAATTACTGTAATTTCTTATTGAAAACTTGGTGATTTCTTACTGGTCTGCTATGCTCACACCCTACATTTTCCTTCAGGTGTTTATATATTTTTTATTCCTGGTCTTGGGAGTGGGAATTAGAAACTTTGAGGTGGTAGTTGTACTTTACCTATGGGACTATAAGGTTATATTTGTGATCAATAAATTTGTTTTGTGCCTTTTATTAATGATTTGGATAATTATTCCGGATAGATTTTATGTTGTCTTTGGTTTATTTTTTCCCTTGGGAAGTTTATTATTCATATTGTGGTATTTTTATCCCCATAGAGTGTTGGAAAATAAACAGGATTCAATTTTATCTTCCACTATATGTACATATATTTTTTAAGTGAAAAAATTGTACCCTATAATACTAATATGATGCCAAGAGTTATTCAACAACCATTGTGTATTGGGAACACCATTAAAGTTATATCAGGGCCGACAATGGTTTTTTTGTACTACGGTATCCATGTTGAATCATGGAAAAGTGTTTTAAAATTATTTTTTGTGTATTTCCATGATTTTTATATGTATCTTAGGTTATCATACATGAAATTAGGTGGAATTTATAGGACATAAGATTTCTTTATGGAGTATTAGTCCATATCTCAATAAAATTTTCCTCATATCACCATGGGTGACTATGAAAACTAACATTGAGTAAAATCATGATTTAATAATATTCTTCTCAAATTTGGATATAGGTTCATTAAAATCTATACATTTCTTAATCATTTTAACTATCAATGTACCCTTGCTGATGTTTTTATTATTTTGTTTTTATGTTGTGTAGAATATTCCTCTGAGGAGTGTTTTAAAATGGAGCTGGAAGTATGATTTTAGTGATTTATTGAAAGATAAATTTTCCAGTTGAAAATAATCTTTTTGAGATAGTGATTTATAATGTCCAAGATCATGGATAGTTAGTGAAATTCTTTCCCATTCATTATCCTGTTGTGGAACCTCTAAGGGATGCAAGAATAGACTGTTTTTGGGAGTTTATTTTATACAAACCACCATCTTACAATGTATAAAATTATCATTAAGAAGAGGTTCATTGGTTGAATAATATTTATATTCACATTGATTTATTTAAAATTATTAAGGTTATAAAGGTCCTTTGTACTGCCTTTATCTTTTTAGGTTGAGGAAGAGATTGAGGGTTTTCATGGTTATAGCTAAAAAACACAAGGTAATGGAGTGGAAATTCCTTTGAATGTTTGTCACTAAATAGTTGTATCTAGATTCATTAATCTTACTAAAGTATATAGATTTTCTTATCATCAAATGGATTATAAAAATATGACTCCATATGTGAATCAATTTTCTAAAATTATTCTATTTTATCATAAGGTATTGTTGAGTGAGAAACTACAGTAATGAATATTCGATATGATTCTTCCATATAACATCTAATATTATGATTTTATACAGCATTTTATTTCTTATTCTAACATACTTGATGGAACAATAGTGGTTATTCTTGTCCTAAATGTTATGTCTAGTTTGACAAGAGTTCTTCCTAATCTCAACGGAAGTTCCACTAGTCCATTTAAGGGAAAGAGTAATTTTGATGAGTCCCATGGTGGTTTTAGAAATAAGACATCATTAATATCTCTGAATTTTTCTATAATAGGACCTTTAAATTGCTTTTGGTACAGAGAGGATATGTATTTGAGGACGTTTTGTCCCATAGAAACAGAGAATTGTGGTTTTCTAGGTTATCCAGACACCTTCAAAACTTTTGTATAGTAATCCCTACCCTGTATAGTGGGATGATTTCTTCAGTACCGAAAATTATTATGGTTTAATTATATTCTTCATGAAATATATGGTTCCATTCATAGGAATATGGAATTATGATTCTTCACATAGTGGATGATTCTCTAGGGGAAGATGATATTTTTCCATAAATAGTTAGTGGTAGCATCACTATAGAATCATCATTAGTGTCTACATTACTTGAAATTTTTTCATATCATATGTTCATATCGAATCAGAAGGTATGTTTTCACATTATTCCTATATATATTATTACTTGTGTGATTAATATTACTATGCCCCTTGGAACAAAGAGACAAATATTTATTTAATTGTCTACTTGTGTCTTCTCTTCACCATATATCGGTCTTACATTTAATTTTCGGGTTACCGACATAAAAATTGTATACATTATTTTTGGGATGGATTGGTTGATTTTCCATAAGGCCCTAATTTACTATTATCTCCAAAGGGTCTCTTTTTATGTATATGATGGGGTGTTCTATGTGTTATAGGGATAATAGTACCTAATATTGGTTCAAGTGGGTCATAAATTTATAAAGTTTTGTAAAGTAATTTCAATTTTTCATTTTGATTTAGTGATAAATTATTTTATTATGGATCTTAATCTAGCATTTTTTGAGTTCATTATCATTTTTCATTATGAATTAAATATTCTTTCAACTGGTAAGAGTGGTATTGTTTGATTTTTACTTGGTACCTAGAACATTGACTATCGTTATTCTTTCTTAATGTATAGAGTGAGTATAATTGATGGTTTTGAAAGTATGGATGGATGATTTTTTAAGGTCCTCTTTATACACCCTTCTGTATCACCTTAGGAAACACCAGTTCTTTTTTCAATGAAAGCCAATGGAACCCTCCACCTATGTGTTGTTTATCAGTATACCAACCGAGTTATGGTAAACAAAAAATATCAATTTTCTTTGATTGATGAATTTTTCAATTACATGAAATGTGTTAAGTGTTTCTCAATGATTGATCTCCTATCAAGTTATCACATGATTATAATTAAATAATCTAACATCTTGAAGGCATCCTTCATTAGTAGTTATGAACATTAAGAGTACCACCTAATGAATTTAGGTCTAACCATTGAACCTTTGGGTTCTATGGAACTGATGAATAGGATATAACATGTCTACAATAACTTTTTAATGGTATACTTTGTGGATAATATTTTGGTTTTCTCTAAAACAATATATGATCATCTGAGTCATTTGAGTGACTTTCTAAAGATAGTTTGAGTTTACCGACATTACAAAAATCTTTTGAAATGTAATTTTTTGATTCTAAAAGTGAACTTATTGATACATGTGGTATAAAATCATGGAATTATATTTGATCATGAGAAGCTGAAGGATGTTATGACATGGGATATACTACAAAAATTTTACAAGATTCATCTCTTCTTAGGTTTGGAGTGTATTATGATAGGTTCCTTATATATTTCTTGAATCACTCTTCTCTAATGTCTAGACTCACATCGAAAGGAGAAAAGTTCTTATGGGATGTGAAATTTCAGATGTATTTTGAGGTTTTAAATCATATTTTGACTTGAAGTCTAGTTTTGAATCATTAAAAGGATATGTAGTTCTATTTGGTTTTTTGTGACATGTCATTTTTAGTTTTGGTTTAGGTTCTTATATAGGTTAAAAATGTGTAAGCCTGTGGTTTCATACCACTTAGGTCATAAGAGAATAAATATCATACCCATGATATTGAACTAAAATATATTATTCATGATCACAAGACATTGTGGAATTACATTTACATATAATTATTCACCGTCTTCTATAACAAAAAAACCTAATCTATATCATCTCATGATAATATTGTAAACTTATTCAGAGGCATTGGGTGGCATACATACAATCTTTTTTATGTTGTTATTTCCTACACCCATTGTAATAGGAATGTCTTCATTTATTAGTTGCATTAGAATATTATGTCCTACTTCATCATGAAAGAATCATTAGAAATGTGGAATCAGATGGATCTCATTTCTTAGTTTCATTAGGGATTTTAAAGGGATGTTACTGATTTTGTTATGATGAACGTTTAGTTGGAATTAAATATTCTTGAGAAGATTCATTATAATAAGGATCTTGATTTTTTCCTCCATGGATTGAGGGATTATTTTTATTGTGGGGAGACCATCAGTAAGTGGATCTTATCTTTATAGAGTTTCTTATATTTTCAAAACCTAGTACGATTAAAGTTTTATAATGAAAAAATTATTTAAGGTGTAATTTCCAAAATTCATACTTGTAATCTCACCATATAACCATGAATATGTTTTATTTTATGTGGATATTATTCAGGGGCTATGAGTGTGATGATATATCCCTAATTTAATTTTTTATTCTTATACCTTGTAGAAAGTCAAATATGTTCACCCAAAAAACTTTTCGTTTGTATCAACCTCTTACTATGACGGAGTGGAAGTGGGATGATATTTCAAAGTAATTTTTTGTTTGTTTTATTTGTACCCCTTAATGGAAGAAATTGATATGGTTTCTAACCAATATACTAACCATGTTGGGTCATTCTATACACATTCAAGAGACAACCTAAGTTGAGGATATTAGAATAATTTATGTCGATGTTTTTTCCATTTACATGGATTTTAATCTACCATAGTCTCAAATAGAGATCCACATTTAAATTATTATTTTTGGAAGCACCTCCTGGAGGCAATGTAATCCCAGGATAGTTTTAATATGTCTTATCTTCTATAGATGGATGGACATGAAGAATGAGTTATAAAGATACTTTTATACATGTCACGTTAATGAATTCATGGATTTAGTGAATATTAGGATGTTCATTTGGAACTATTTGATTTATATTATAGAAATAATTTCCACTATACAATCAAAATGGATCTTTTTTAAGAATTCTATGGATGACCTCATAGATATTCTATTTGTTAGATGGATATTGGTGACCCTTACTTGGTTGTTCCATGTTTTTTTCCAATTTAAAATGGTGGAGATTTACTTTATCAATCAAATAATGGTGATGGTATAGATATGGTATAAATACTATGATGATTATCTGGGAGTAAATTTAGAAATTTCAGTTTCTAAATGGCTGTTCATGAGAGTTTATCCTCAGTTGTATACAAGATGGGTTTGGAAATAGTGAATGATTTCACTAAGGTTTATTATTAATTTTTTTATTTTTGAGTTAGTGGGGATGGTGGATTTCTAGTTAGAACTTCCACCATTGTTGAATTCTATCGACAATGTGTTTCATGAATCATATATTAGGGAGTATCTTTCTGAACCTTCTCATATCTTATATTGGGATGATCATGATGTTGAATCTGATATATTTGTGATTGAGCATCTTGTTATGATTTTTGACTCCATGATAAATGTTCTTCACAATATGATGATACCATTGGTCTGTGTGTTATTGAATCATGGTCTTAATTTTCATGATAATTAGGTGTGTGATGAACTAATGAAATATTAGTGGGATAAACTCTTTGATATAGAGTTTCTCTATTTTCCTTTTTGGGGAAGAATGTGTTAATGGTGGGATGTTTGTAACATCTCATTAAAATTTTTTAAGTACATATTACCCCTAATTTTTTTTATCCAATTTTAATTTGGGTATGTTTTTTGGTTTTGTTGGAGGTTTTGAAAAAAAAATAAGTTTTTTTATAGTGACTTGTGTTTTGGTGGTACTATTAGAGTGTAGTTTTGGAGGGGGTTTTTCATTGACCATTAAATAGTGGCATAGAGGAGTTTGGGTTCAGTGAAGGATGCTTCACAGGTTTTTAGTTCAAGCATTGAGCCCCCAATAATGTATTTCAGATAAAATTTATATTATATCATATATATTCAATGGAGGAAGGTTTTTTTTACAATCCTTTGGGGGTAGTTGAGCCATGCGTGATAGGGGGTTTGCCCTAACATTGATTTCTTTATCCCTACTTCATTAACTCTGTTGGTAGTATCATTGTTCATTATATGCACTATAGTCTTACCCCATGATAATTACATTTAATTTAGGTCTGTAACATGTTTTTAAGTTTCTAGTTAATAAGGTGGTGTTCTATCATGACATTGGGTGGATTCACTTTGGTATGGCTATTGTTGACATTATTAAACCATGACCATGGAGACAAAATCATGGTTTGTGTTCTACTGACATGAAATCTCATATCATATTTAAATTCCATCATATCTGTCTCAAACCATATTTGAAATTTTTGGATTTTTGAGGCTCTTAATAGGATTTTTTACTTATCCAACAATATATTTTCTATATATCAAGTCACTCATGGATATATTCAATCCATTTTTGATATGATAATATTATTCTTTTAAAAATTACATTTTTCTTATTTTTTCACCACTGAGAGTGATGAATCTTCATTTTGAATATAGATCATAACCTTCTCAAATTTATTGTATTTATAGGTATTCTTTATTGATCATTCACTCCATAAAAACTATGATGGCATTTCCATTTATAGTGTTTTAATGATTATCTAGTTAATAATGGTATGTGGTTCCATATGGATTTAATATTTATTTGAAAAAATGATTTATTTATCAATATAAATGACTTTTCAATTTCTTTCTAAAGAATCCTCTATGTATTTTAATAGAATAATTATGTGAAAGCAAACTTTTTTAATTAAATTTAATTTACATAATTTATTTTTATTTTATAAGTATTTAATTGAGAAATGATTTGATGAAATGATTTAATGGTTGATATATGACATAATAGATTAATTTTAATGTTTATTTTGAACCTCATGAAGATGATGAAAACCATGATTTGGTTTTTAAATTGAAAGGGGCATGTTGAAATAAATAAACTATGAAAATGAATGTTTAATTCTGAATCATTTTTTACATGAATCAATTACCGATTTGTATTTGATTTATTGTAGAACATTTGATTCTAGGAAGTTAGTGGTGAATAGAAAAAGCATTATATGACTCTGAATCACCAAAAATGGATTGATAATGACAACTATACCAAAAAACTAGTGGGGAAAATTTACCCATGATTGGGTGTTTTCCCCATTTTCAGGAACTGAGGGACATGTTCACACTAGATACATGATTAATGATTATGATTTGTGACGATCCTTGACCTAGAAACTAATTGAACAAATGGATAATGACATGGTTCTATGATATTATTTTATTTTATGATTACATTACACAAATTATATAACTATTTTTTTCTTGTCCATGCCATTTTTTTAAGAAATGTTCATTTAATCCTATTTTGATATAAATTCAATTTTTTACTTGAAATAAAATTTTGATTTAAAATGTAAAAATTATGGGACCTACCTTGTTTTTTTAAAAGTATATCATATATTTGGTTTATTGTATCATAATTTCTTATAGAACATGTTCTAAGATGCTACGGTGCTATTTAGATCACACCATAACTTTTCCTCTTGGAGTTTTTATACTTCATAACGCTAGATCCAAGGAATGATAATGTTCCACTTTGAGGTAGTAGTTTTACATGATCCTCAAGGGTCTAGAGTAATAGTGGGGATTGGTGTAGCTATGGTCCACACATTTTTCAGTTATTGTGAGACTTCATCATTATAGATGTCGATTTTTTTGTTTATGTTTTCCCTTATTTTGTTTGTATTTATTTCTGTTGTACTTTTCTGCATTTCAAGTTTTTGATATATTGAATTCCTTCTATTTTGAATTCTGATGGTATGTATATATGGTTTTCTTTCTAGTGGAAATACCATTCCCTTTAATTTTAATATCATTTTAGGTGCTAGTTAGAAGCATGTGGGGATTGGGAACAACAATAAAGTTATATGGGGACGAACATGGGAATCAGTTTACTAGGGTAGTCAGGTTGTTTCATGGAAAATTTTCATAAGGTTTGGATCCCATAGTCTCATTCTATTCCTATACAAAATTAATATAATAGTTACATGAACATTGTACAATAACTCTTTATTATCCTTGTTGGAGTTAAGCTGATTTTACTATATATCATATAATTTTCACTTATTATAACTTGTGTCTTGAATCTGAATGATATGGAATTTGTTTATAAAGATAAATTGACATAGAAATAACTGATATTTTTGTCTAATCACATGTTTTCTGATCAATATATTCTACTCAAATCAGTTCAAAATCAAGGTTAATCTGCTTATACCGGTATCCCAATATTTCTTCCAAATGATGGACTTTTCATCTTGGAATAATTGAGTTACTCTATAATGAATACATTATAATATATCATTTATTGGACACTCAATATGATTTTATGATTTAAGAAACCTTATTATTATGGATTTAATCTAATTTACTTCATCTTGTCACCTTGGAACACTAGTCTCCACCTTTAGTGTCTCTGGTCCAAGATTTCTTCTTTCATTCATCACAAACATCACCCTTTCTTTTTCTCCACTTCCTCTATCAAGTAACAGTTTTTTTGATAATATAATCATGGAATATCCTTATTGAATCATCTTAATATTGATAATAACCATTCTTCTATAATCATAATGTTTATGTTTTTGACATTAATAACAGCTCACTAATAATCATAAGTAAAATCAATGTCCTAAAAAAATATTATCTTTTTTTGAAATGAATAATCCCAATCATCATAATGGAAATAAAAAAATTTACAGTTTTCTTAAGATAATAAGTCATCTGTACTTGATTTATTATTAATTCATTCATGTAAGCTACATCAACTGTGTTACGAATATTAAATAATTCGATCGAAACATCCATTAGATTGTTCTTATAAAATTGTTACCCTATAAAATTAGACTAAATATTTTCATTTAATGGAAAGAAATTGAAAACAAATAACAAACATTGTCCAAAAATTCAACTCACATAGAGAGTGTTATGTTCAAAAAAACTATAAATTATTCAGGTAAATGATAGGTGGATCATATAAGGGCTAGCCCCTATTCGTTATTTTCCAAAAAAGGATTAACATTCCTTTGAAAGTGGAATGAATTTAATATAAATTAAGGATTATGTGATTAAATTCATCCTCTTTATTTTATAAAAATATCCCTTCACCATCCCACATATTTTCACATATAAAGACTCTTAAATTGAGAATTTTTTTTTAAAAACCCCATTATTATCTCTTTGTATTTTGTTATATGTAATATTATCCTCATTTAATTTTACATAAAACCATGTTTTTTATATATTCTATATGTACATTTATGTTTGAATCATTTTATTTTAATGACAATTACCCTTATAGAATGTTTGTATGATTACATGATGGTGAAGGTGTGTTGAAATGCCTTGTTTAAGGGTATATCCCACTTGTCCTAAATTTCATAAGCGAAAAAAACATTTTCTATATCTTTTTTAAGGGTAAACTATATTTTTCATGAGACTAATTCTATAGTATATGTGTTTTTTAAGGGTAAACACAGGTATCATAAGGGTAGTGTTGTACTTCATAAGTGAAACAAGTGATTTGTGTGAGGGTATCTACTTGTAAAATGGTGTCATGAAAGGGTAAAAACGGTTTGTGTAATGAATTTTCATTTGTTGTGTTAGGTTATCCTAGATATTATGAATATTAGGTAATGGTATTTTGGAATATGTGTAAGGGTAGGATGATGGTCATCCATTGTTCAAGGGTAAGCTTCATACCCAATGAAGAGGGTTATAGATTCATACGGGTAATAAAATGGTATCCTTATGAAAATAATTTTATAAGGAAAAAATTTGTTACCATTTTCTAATTATTCATTCCCTAGATCAACCCTATTAAAAATATAAATTATATTAAATTCCAAATATAGTGTCCCATGTTTTGGACCAGTCTAAAAATTTCAAGGGAATTAATTTTTCATTTTGGAGAATGGGGTGTTTTTTTAACCATGTTTTGAAATATAATTCCAAAATACGTGGTACTTAAAAATGTTTTTTGGATGAGTATCGAGGAATCAAATGTTTCTCATTTGTCTGGATGGGTTTCATCAGTATTAAGAACCATATGCCCATTTTTTGGAAAGGCATTAGGATGTGGATGCATATAACATGGTTAGTGCTAATAATGATCCTCAATTGTGCATCCCTATAGGGGTTCCCTATAGATTGTAATACTATGAAACTAGGGTTATATTATCTAGGGAAGGTATTATAAAAAAATTTAGAGCTGAATCACATGCTCTATGCATGGTTTGTCTTACTATGTTCATAGTCATGTGATTGGTATACCATCTTTAATAGTACTAGTGCATGGCTGGTGTATGGTCCGACTGACCATGAATTCAAACCACACATCTCTTTAAAAAGGGTGAAATTATAATTCTTCACTTATTTACCCATAAAATTTAATACATAATTCTCCTCCACCATTCCTCGGAGAAAAACAACTGCTTAATCTCGCACTTTTGTCTCCACTAGGCTTTGATGGACCTCCGTCATCCAATCCCGAAATTGAACATCATTTCTCTTGTTCAATCGCCCTCGATTATTCTAAAATTCCATTACCATATATCCTCTTTGTATCTTACCACATCATATTTTATTTCCCTGTGAACTCATATTCTCTATTTTCAAGGAGTTTCTCTATTTCTTGATTTCTCCCATTATGTATCAAATGAAATCCTGATATTGGATTTTGATGCCTCCTAATCTTTATGTATTTTGTTTATAGTAATTACATTAATGTTGTTTCATTTGAATTATTTATTAAATGTTCCACATATTATAATTTCAATGAATTTACCAAAAAATTTAAATTAAATTAAATAAAATGTCTAGCCAATCGTTTTGATGATCTTTAGATGCCTTAACTTGATTAGAGGTGGTCATCCCAACCCAGAAAACCCCTTAGGGAGGCTACAACTAAAATATTCATGATTATAAAAATCTTCATAAAGACTAAACCAACACATTGGTAGGTATGACTACATACCTTGATGACTTATGTTTTCTTGTGATGAAAACACCACTATGTTTTGTTTAGTTTGGTGTTTTCAAGTGAAATGCTATAAATTTAACCGAAAAAATGTTTTATGGAATATAAATATCTATGGAAAAATTGATCACATTAAAATAAATTTAATGAAACTTTAATGGAATGTTTATTTCACTTGATATATGGTAAACAATGACGTGGAAGAAGATTAAAGTTGGCACCTTATTATTACTCTTCATCCACATGAAATTTATGATGTATTAAATCAATTAAATATCATTATCCCAACTATGTAAAATACAGAAAGGGGTGAATTCTGGTATAATATATTATAACTACTCCCCTTTCATATCATTTTTTTGTTAAACAAAATTATCTTCTCTCCATTTTATATAGAAATGTATGAAAATATATAAAGGCATGCATGACATGCATCAATTCCACATGGATCATCATCACTGGATTATGTCCAAGGATTATACAACCTCAATGTACCAATGTAACATATCCCCTAAGTCGCACTACAAAATTATGATTTTGGAAAGATAACTTTTATCCCTAACATCACTACCTTTACCAGGTTTAGGGATAACTCAATTCTTTCTAAGGGTCACTCGCTAACTTTATTTTGATGGCTCACTATAAGTAGATAGAGTACCAACATCATATTCCATTAATCATTTAACTAATGGGATCCACCCAAATATTAGGGTCTTTTAGGTCCCTTGATTAGATATAGTGAATACATCCTTATTTTTGGAATTCCTCTCCATTGGAATCCCAGTTTCTCCCACTTTATGAATCTAAATATACTATAGATTCAATATGAAATCCTTTCAGAACTATTTCATGATTCTTAACATTTTTTTGAACCGTACCTTTTTCATGAAGCTGAAATATCCCTCCTGAAGATACCTCCTTTCAAAAATATTTTTTATCCTTCAAAAATCACACAACTTTCAAAAAGCTCTCTAATCCTTTTCAAATATAAAAATATTGGGCATACTATTTATTTCCCTCATAAAATCCATTAATTTCATTTTTCTGAAATGTTTTTTTATTTAACTGCCATTATGAACATCCATTATTTGTAATATTTTTCACTAGAAACACGATTTTGAATCACCTTCTTGAATCCTTAGAATAGTAATCTATATTAAGTCTCAATCTAGTTTATGAGGGTTATAGAGGATTATTTTTTATAGTAGCCTCTAATTCCAAAATATTTCATCCCCATCATCCCCATTTCCAGAATATCACCAATAATTTTTCGAAGCTCTATTATATCATGATGAACTATAGGAATTTCCAATTCACAAAACATCTCATAGCCATTGAGATCATTGTCAAACCATTATGTATTCGTGGTGTTATAGTCACGGTGATCCACAACATCACAAAACCCCCTTCCTAAAACCATGTCTTCAAAAAAAAATCTATTCACATATTTTTACATGTACTTCAAGGAAATCCATCTTTTCCAATTGTAGATATCTTTCAAAATATTGACCCTAAAAATTTGGAAAAACCTGTGAAATATTGTTTCCTAATGTACACACATTTAAAACCTCTTAAAGAGAATCTATTCCCCCGTCAAGGTTATTTTTCAACATACCTAGTCAAAAAAAATGGTGGAACTCCACAAATTTCCGTGTCCAACTTCTTTTACAACAAACATAATCAGCCCAAAAACACTTCAGTGTTACCTTAAATGATTTTTCCCAATAATATCACCCTTTTTGATTGTTGACAACTCGTTATATTTTGATACCTCATCAAATATTCCTCCATATTCTACTAACATGTTTTCATACAATTCAGATAAGGATCGACAATTTACTAAACAAAAACTTTAAGTCCACATGAGCCACGATGAGAATGATAAATTAGAGTAGCTTGAATATTTTATCAATTTATCAATTCATCCCATAACCACTGAAATGCGATCATCAAGAACCACTTCACATCGTGATATATATCCTTTGATAAATCAAATTTATAATCATCATATTTAAAAATTATTTACATTATTTATTAATCTATTGTTTTATCCCCAATCTAGATTAATAGATTTTCTCCACTTTTATCCTTTTATAGCTACAATTTTTCTGCCTTGGTCAATGAACCTGAAGGAAAATCTATTATGGATTGAAAAAAGTCAAAGAACACTGGTCACCTAATTAGGGGAAAACACTTCATACCGCATAAAGGGGGGATCCCATTTCAATATTTTTAAAATCACAGGGTGTCTACTAAATTCTATGATCCCATATATGTCATTCAAACTCTTGTTTCAGAAAGGAATTCATCATAATTAATGAAACCTATATATCTGTAGGCACATACTCTAACATTAAAACACTTTTCCAAAAATTCTCCTGGATAAAATTATACATGATTTTAATGGGATTTTTACTTGTGTGATGGATTTTATTTTTTCTATTATTTTTAGATGTTAATTATCATAATAGATTCTGATCGAAGACTTCACTTGAACTCCCATATCATAGAGCTATTGCTTCATCCCCAATATCAATATGCACACTTGAGTAGCCACAATGGGTTCCCATATTAGGGTGCCTAATGAAATGAAATCCTTTTTCTTGTATATAAAAGAGATATGTAATCCACCTAGTTAGAAAGCACCACCTAACGTTGATTTCATATGATATTTTTTCAGGAATTGTTTTCATCTGTATATAATATTAACAATTTTTATAAATTATCATTGTACAGAAAACCAAAATAAATTATTCCCTTGATATACCAATGTATTATTTTCCCTTCAAGAACGTTTCTTTCTATGGGATTACCTTGATATCTTTCTTCTTGGAATTCAGAAAAAACAACATCAGGTCTTATCTTTATCTTGTACAACAGACTTCAAATAATATTCTAATACTCTGTGACATTAACATTATTTATTTCATCATCTTAAAAAAATTTCATTGTTGAATAAATTTCCCATCCTACAAACTCTATTCTCATATTTATGAATGATAAAACCATTAATATTACATTTATATTTATACATATATATCTTCTTCGAAACACCCATTCAAGAATTCTAACTTGAAATCCAATTAGAAAAAATTGAACATTCATTACACTACTATTTAAAAGACTAATTTAATTTTATCTAGTGTTAAAACATGTTAAAATTTTCCCATAACATTGATACCCTCTGCATAAAAGTACCTTATTAGAATCACTACACCATATCCATTCATCTTATTACGGAACACCCATTTAGTCCTAATAACATTCGTATCTTTTGGTCTCAAAATAATTTCCCATGTCTGACTCTTCTCAATTAGACCAACCTCATCATTTATGACATGGTTCATGTTGACATCTCTAGTTTATTCTTCAAAACATTTAGTCTCTACATGTTATAAGAAATATTATTTTTATAGAGTCTTCATTCTCCTTGTTTTCCCCAGTTTTGTCTGATCACCAATTATGTTTTTTCTATCGATTTCTATTCTTATCATATGTCATTCTATAAATACTGACTTATTATTATCCTTTTAATAATCTAAATCTTCCTATTAATAAGAATTTTTAATTTGAACATCCCCTAAGCTACTTATATTTTCATCAAAATCCTCTTAAGACTGGTCATGTTTTTAATGAAGAATATTCTGATTCTCTACTATAGTTATATAATTTCATTCAACTAATTTTCCAAGACACATATTGAATCATTTATATGAATTTATTTTTCTTAGGTTGAAAATTAATATACCTACATATCTATGAGATTCAAACATCATGTGTTTTACCTTATTACGAATAATCTAAAGACTCTAAATTAAATCAAGGATTTTTTCCATACCACAACTCATATAGAGTATTATATTCATTTGGTAATAATAACACTCTCTTTGATGTATTAAATGATTTCCTCAGTACTTCTTACCAAAACATCCATGTAAGGTCTTTCTAAATGAGAATTGTTTTATCCCTGTGTTTGATAATTCAGTTTCTTGTCTCAGCTACTCCATTTTGATGTAGAGTTCATACTACTAAAACATGGTTCCTTATCCATTGTTTCTCAGTTTAATCCTCCAGATGGATATTTTTTAAATATGTTCCATAATATTTTTTGATCATCTGTATTCTTAGAACCTTTTTCATTTCAACTTAAATTTGATAAGTTGTTTTGAAACATAACACCTCATACATTGGATTGATGACTTAAACCTGTATCATTCTTATAAAGCCATCAATGAAGGAAACAAAATATCTTCTCCCATTAATATACCATGATTAAATAGGTCTTCACACACCATTTTTAAAAAACTCAAGCACTTTTTTAGCCTTTTTACTTTTCCATTATATTTTTTTTGAATGATATTCCCTTTGGGATAAGAATCACATGTATGGGTACAATAATGTGATAACATAGAGAGCTCTCAAGTAGAATCAAATTTTACCAAATATTCCAATGATGTTTGGCTCAATTGAACATGGATTTGATGCCATAACCTATTTTATTCTCCCTCAATTTAGAAGCACATATCTTCTTCACCACTTGCAAATAAGATATTCCACATTCATCGCTTTCCCTACAATACAAATACACCGTTATTTTCCTTAATGATATATAATTTCACTGAAAATCATATGGAATGTCCTCGATCACAATGTTCACATACACATATAAAGGTTTTAATGAGACCTTAAACAACTATGACATCTTTACTTCTCATGTGTTTTCCCCCAAAATTGGATTTTCCCAAGAGAATTATTTTAAAGCCTTTATCATTACCAAATATTTCAATATCATTCTTTTCATATCTGATTCTTACCACAAGTTCATTATTTCCAATAATATGGTATGTACATCCACTATCAATGATACAAATTCAAGTGCAATATGAATCTTTGAAACAAATCTATGAAACCACTACATGTTATTCCCACTTTTTTATCTGTGATTTTTAATTCATTCCTAGTATAGATTGATAATTTTTTTATTCTTCAATAAATGACGAAAAAAATTCATCTTTCAGATAAGTAAATAAAATTATTAATTTTCACCCATTTTATGATTCATTTATCTGCTAATTATGACCATATTTACTCTACTTTGGAATATTCCTTTAAATTTTTGATGGAAAATATCTTTACATGTTTTTGAATCATCCACACCCAAAAAATGTCCATTAAATGATATTGTAGAATATTGAGTTCAGTATGGATTCCTTTTTTTGTCTTATTACGTCAATTAAATTTTCATTATAGAATTGAAATTTTATGAGTGTACATTCTTTCCATAACAATATTATATTCTGCAGAGTGAATTAATTTGTATCACTACTACTCTTCTAGTTTTACATTGGTTTATCTACATATTATGATCCTAATTCATACCAAAATAAATCATCAATATTGGGGTGGGTTCTAGTGTTATTACTTCCACAATTAATTATTTCTATGTTCAATCATGCCCATACCAACGGTAACATTCCTCTCTATCATTTTTTCTCCTAACATTCAATTATCTATTTCACTAGGGCTTTGAACAAAAAAATTCCTTTTTCAACTACATTTCTTCCTTTCCTTCTGGATGCAACAGTTTCTTTTAATCATTCGCATTCCTTCAATGTTTTAAAAATTCCTCCCCAAGCTTTGATGTGTTTTTATTGGTATTTTTTTGTATTATTCAAACCATCTATCACTATTTTTTCATTTACTTTATCCATGTACACACTGATCATATATGATTTCTCTTGATTTAACGATTTATGCATTTCAATTTCATCTATCATTTCAGTTTTCTCTTCTTCATTCTCTTGCATGTTGAGTTTGGCATCATGAACAACCCCTTTGTCTCTATTTTTTTAATCTCCAAATTCCTATCTCTTTATGTGAATATTTTAATTTAACATAAACATCAAATTACCCTTCAATTTCTCCTTCTTCATTATCAATTTCATCCTTTATTTTGTAATTTCTAAAAACATCCACTATATCATTTTATTCATGATCCTTGCAATATTCCAACTCTTCTACATCTGAATATTCTAAATTGTCGTTTTACTTTGAAATAAAACGCTTCTTTTTGATAAAAAATTTCATAAATTTTTTCTTAACTTTTCCATAAGATGATGAATTTGTCATGGGAATCTAATCTTTATCCTCTTTATCTTATTGAAATATCTTTGGGATCTTTTCTACAATATGTCCAACCCTTCCTCGTAGAAAGCCTGAAAAGGGGATTTTTCCATTGAATATTCATTTTCCTATTTGAATATTTTAGGAATGAAATGAAATCACCTTATCTATCTCATCTTATTCTTTTCCATCTTCAAAGGTCAGCTTCATGATGGCGTAGAATTCTAATTGTTTAAACTTCACTTTTTCCACAGACTCGTTTTCTTCATTTCTCATCATATTATAAAACAATAGTTCTTTCAAATATATCAAATATCAAATCATTTTGATCATTATCTTCCAATACAGAAACAATCAGATTGAACTACGATGGATGAAATCTCAAGATATGCTTGACTATATTAAAATCATCTATAATTTCTCTGAGACAATGAATGTTATCCATAATAAGATTCACTTAGTAAAATATTGCATCAACATACTCATTAGGGTGCATTCGGATATCCACATACATGTTTCATATAACTTGCATCTTTTCTTATGTTTTATTAGGATCACCCTCATAAACATTCAACAACTTTTACCACATATAATGTTATGACTTACATGACATCACCATCATATATATTTCATTGGATAAGGCTCCCACTAATGCATTAGTTCCTTTAGAGTGTGCATCCAATTCCCTTTAGTCATCCTTTGATAAGGAACCCCTATCGATATTAGCCAAAATTTTATACATAACTAATGTAAATGAATCCATTCCTTGTGATAGAAAATGTTATGCTTTTAATTGTTCCATAATTGAAAATAGTCTCCAGAAAAGATTGGAATCTATTTGTGATTTAAAACCTCTATTTCTTCAACTAGGATATAACCAATGACTCTCATCCTTTACCTATGATAACAATTGTTAGACAAAAATTGCTAAATGCCCCAAGGGGGTTGAATCTGGATATGACAGATTAAAAAACATCTCCTTCAAGTCATGATTTGTTGTTAAAAAAATGAACATATCCCCCATTCATGATTTAAATATATGAACATAAATGAAATCATGCACAACATTCAGAAATTTTTGCTGGTTAACCCTCATTTGGGCTATATCCATGGTGTAAACAATGACAATGTGTCAATATACCAAATCCACTATGTGTCAATACAAAATTATGGTTCGAGATAGATCACCTTTATGCCTAGTATCACTACCTTTATAATGTTTAGGGATAGGTGACTACATCTCAAGGGTCACTCCATGACTCTTTTTTGATGGCTCTCTTCTAGAGGGAAAGGATCACCTTTTTCTGCTTAATATTCTTTCTGATTTGTAAGGTATCTGCACACATTTTATGGACATGTAGTTTCCTTTATTAATAATAATTAATAGATCCAGAGTGGTAGATATATTCTCTATTTTAAGTCTCACCTTCACCCACTTGATTGATATAACTATACCATAGATTCGCTGGGTAATCCTATATGAACACATTTATGATTCTCACTACCTTCAGGAAATAGTTATATTTTACAAATCTCAAATAGAATTGATGAAGTAATCTCCCTTCACAAAGCTAACATAGCCTTCGCAAATATGAAAAAATTAAAAAAGACAACTTATCCTTCAGGAAGTTCACAAATTATTTCTATATTTTTATAGACTTCAGAAACTCCATTTCATTCATACTATTTACAATTTTATGTTAGATTTGATAGCCTTCACTAACTTTTTCACAATAACCACCTTCAAGAATCACCTACATTAATCTGAAGCCTAAGAATATTCTTTATGTTTTTCTCTATTTGTTGAGAGGTCTATAAGAATATTAATAGATGGATCCTCCCATTCTAGAATCTTTTATAAACATCATCTCCATTTGTTGAAGCTCACCAATCTCATTCGTGAAGCTCTATGTCTTCACGAAGCACCATGAAAATTTATTAATCGCAAAACTATTTGTAGTAACCATGATCACCATCACACCATTGTGAATTCATGATTCTCTACTTATGATGAGCCATAAAAGTGGGAAACCCTGTTTATGAGACCCAATAGTCACAAAACTCATGCCTTTACCATACATTGATAAGGCCTTCATGGAAATCCCAATTTGGTGATGATATACATCCATTAAATTTTGGATCGCATAAATTTAGTAAACAATGGGAAATGGTTCCACCTTTTGAACACAATTATCTAGAAAACTAATAGGGAATCCATTCCTTTGTCTTGGATAATTTTCAACATACATTGTCAAAAATCATGCAAGAACTCCACACCTTTTCATGTCACCCAAAATTTCCTACTAAAAAATTAACCCAAAAACACTTCAATGTTACCTTAAAGGATTTTTTACAAAAAACTACCATTGATTATATTACATGGACCCTATCTATTACTTATTTGTGATGGATTATTAAATTAGAGGGTTTCATAAGTGGAAATAAATGCATTCCTTGTCCATGTTTTGTGGAAATACATTATGTGATTATATCATTCTTGCTTACCTGTATTGGGAATTGTGCTCATTATCATTTGTTGATCCCAATTGGATATGAAGTTGCATAATAATTAATTTATTTGACCTAGAGTTCATAATTGTTTAATTTTAATAGTTTATAGTATAATTCCAATTATTTTTTATTAAAATAGGACAGGATGTTCCTCATCATTCACATGACTGTAATTGAACATGAGATTCCTCATTTTTTACATGATTTTCTTTAGAGAGTGAATTAATAATTATTTAATTTTTTTTGGATTGGATTATCTTCATTAATTATTAGGTTATAGATGGACATGTTTCTCCACATTCACTTGGTTTGTTTCTTAGATTGAAACGCCTATTTTAAATATGAAGCCCGATTATGATAACCACTGTTCATGGAATAAGTTGTCTTATACAACATTTCCGTAGTTAATTTATATAAAATTTAATTTATCAACGATATTTTAGCTTATTCCAATGTATATTGAGTTGACTGGGTGTCCCATGAGGAACCCAAGATCATTGGTTTATCATTAATTTAATAGTCTTATTTATATTACCAACACGCTAAATTATTTTATATCTAGGGATTAGATTTCCAATAGACCCTATTGGTGGGGGAATACTAAATTTTAATCATATATTATTTGATCCATAAATTAGTTCCTAGAAGTATCTTCCAAATACAAGTTATAATTCTACTTGTGCCTCTATGTGGTTACTTTACTATGGTTGAGGACTTGACATCTAGCTGGGGATGAGGTTGTACTCCAGCAGCCTAAGGGATTTAGGGTATTTTATTTGTTTATTATAATTTTATCTAATAAATTTTTATTATTTCTACTTTTATTTAAGTATAATCTTGTTTAATCATGGTTGGTTTTATTAGCACTTGATGAGTTATGCAGTTAGTATTATCTTACACATTTAATTATTTTATTTATTCTTCTGATGTTTAGAACAAATCAAGGGGGTATAGTCTCCAATGTAGACCACCTTTAGACCCTCGCAACTATATGTAAGCATCTAGAATATTGGGATATACACTTGAGTTCATATATTTTATCAACTCGACACACTAGTCTAACAAAACATAGGATGGTATGTTATAGTAAAAATAATTAAATTATATCCTTAGAATCATTTAAATAATTAACTAATATTTTGGGATGAAATTACACTCTAGTAAATTACGATTCACATAAAAAATATTAAATGATGATATTTTATTTGTGGGTTTTTTGAACGTATATGCGGTTAGTTATTTCTAAAATTCTAAAACCCTCATGGGCATAAATTTTTAGTTGGTCCTTTGACTTTGAGATACTAATAAATCGACTTGAGAGAGAAGTGTGAAGCTTCTATTATAGAACCTATTTCATTTTTAAGTATTTTGGAAACATAAGAACATTCATGTTTCTCCACTTCCTGAGTGAATTACTTAATAGAAATAATACCCTATGTGATTTTAGTATTTTATTATCTCTTTATTTCATCCTTCATTTTGAAATAAACATTCTAAAAAATTAAAAATGATTTCATTAATTATAATAATATTAAAATTATTCAATAATGATAAAATAATTATATCCCAATAATATAATAAATAAATAATAAAGGATTATGACATGAGTATTATTCAAGAGATATAGAGTATTATGACAAGTGGTTTTATTATTATTCATTTTGAAAGAAACTTCATGGACATGAATTAGAATTTTTTTTATAAGAAAATAAATATATTGGAAAGGGAATATATTACTACATGTAATATTTTATTCGGTTTTTGAAATAAATTATTTTTACTTGTTCCTAGATTACATGAAGAAACATGAATATTGAAATATCAAAGACTGTGATAATAAATCCAATGAGTATATGTTCATTCCTCTTGAAGATTCCAATCTAGATTAGAAACCACACATGGAGGTTTATCTTTGATGCTGATGTTAATGACTTTTAGGTAGGAAATTTTATAAATTTTGGGGATCTCAATTACATAAAATCCATGTTATGATTTTCATGGTGGAATAAATGATAAATGTGGTTTATTTAGACCACATGTGGGTGTGTGTATCCAATGAGACCCGTTGTAATATTTGATTCCATTTTTATTATTATACTAGCGTGTGACCATGCTTGATTGTGACTAAATGTTTATATGAATTTATACTATTTTATCATGGTGATATATTATGATTTCTTCATAGTCTCTACAATATATGTGTGTGTCAATTTCTTAGAGTCTATTATTGGTACGTGGGATAGGTGGACCATCATGATTTTTTGTCCTTTTGAGGGGGTGTTTTCATGACTTGTGATGATTAATATTTTGTAATTGAGAATAGGGTAATTGCATGAGTGTATAGGCCCATGACACGAGGTATTGAAATGGGTGTATTACATCATCACGGCTTGAACATAGGCATAAATATGGTGCGGTGGTTTGGTGGATTGACTCATCATAGAGCTATTATATGATGTAATGGAATGATAAAACTCAATTCCATGAGACCACCGGTATACTTGTTATGATCCTAGTTTATTTTTCTAGTTTACATTACAATCCATGATTATCCATTGCGAATGGAGTCAATGTTGGTATAGTTAGGGGTTTTTGATGTCCTGGTAAGCATGAAACTACTCAGTTTTGGATTTCATGTTGTTATTATTGTTACCATTTATTTCTATCTATTTATTAAACTATCATACCCGAATTCACTTGATTTTGAAACATAAGAGGTTTCCTCCTGAGTCTTATACTCAAGATCTATTGAAGAATTTTAATTCACTTATGTATTTCCTAGCTTGGGATCCATTGAATTGAATTGGAACTGTCTTGTATGGAATATAATAGAAACATAGATATTCTAGTTCACTAGGATGTACTGTGGTGGATCCCACCTGTTGTTTTTTATTTATCATCACTTTATACTCAATATTTCAATGAAAAAAAATGGGATATCATTTGTTAATTTATTGTATACAATGTATTCCATTATTTAGTTTAATCATGATAATCTAATTATGTTTAATTAATTTATTTTAAAAAAATAATATGAAAAGTTGTAGAGGGTATCATCTCTAAATGATGGTATTAGACCCACTCTTATAGTCAGAAGCCTCTTAAATTTACGGTTACATGTATGATTTTTTGTGGAAATCTTGTTCAGAACTAGTGGTTTCTGTTGGGTTGTTACAAAAATAGTTTCTGAATGGTGTTTATTATTTTATATTTGGGATGAATTACTACATGTATGAAATGAGATAGACGTTTGAAACTCAAGTAGAGGAGTTTCCCTATTCCAATCTATCACATGTGTAACATACCTATGAGTTACCTTAGATGATAATGTTATTAAGGTTCTAATTATATTTCATGTGAATTTAAACATCATGAATAGGAATACTGGACTTGATGACATATATAAGCCTGTTATTGTGTGTTATAGTAGTTCTTAAGTTGAAATCATTGAATTGTTTTATCTATTCAGGATATTTTCTAATATTGTGTAATGTGGTTTCTTTCATGTTATTATGATATATATTTTTTAATCATAATGTAGATGAACTTTCAATGTTTTTGTCCTAGTATATATATAATGAGTATGAATAATTTTTTGGGATGAATACCAAGAATAATGCAAGGATGGGTATACCATGGGTTATGGGTAGACTCTATGGAAACCACAGGGTGATCTCATATACCATCTTGGATATATTTATGTACCTATTTTTATTCATGTAAAATATATTTTACGTCAAATTTTTTTTGTGGGACCACTTACTAAGTATGAGGGTGCTCTAGAGAACCTTCCCACTCCTTCTAGAGTGGTCTATTCATTAGTCCCACTCCAACTGAGAGTACATCCCCTGATATCCCCTTTCAACTATTCTAGAATTTTTCATCACCAGTATCCTTTGTCCTTTTAGGGAAGTAGTTGACCATGTAATGTTGAGGACTAACTGGATATCATCAAGAACATAATTGACCTCATTGATATGGTAACTTATGTGATGGTGAAGATGACAGTATTCATGCTACATGGACCTTCCAGGGGTTTTCAGGGAGTCATGAGACTAGTTCGACAACAGGATGATCTCACCAGGGAGGTCATAAAGGTCTTGTTCATTAGATAGATCATTATCGATACACTGTTTCATGACAGAGTGAATCAGTTCATATATCTATATCATAGTTCCATAAGGGTTTCTTCCTACATTCATTGTTTTGATGATAATCATCACTTTTCACCTCATCTATCATGGAATGTTTCTTATAAGGATCTACTATCTGATATCCGAAATAATCCAAATATACGAAAAAAGATCTATAGATAAGACCTGGTGTTATAAGATAATTTTTAAAGAATTACATTACCATTGAGATGATATATTAGGAGGTTGAGAATTTAGTCTATTTCTACCCTTTAGTACCTAGATTTCTGGACCTACAACTGCTTCCCTGAGTGCATATTCTAATATAAAGAAATTGGAAGGCTATGGATGTAAATAAGAGTGTTTTTATACATGTGCAACATAGTTTAGATTATTCAATTTCCATTTTATTGTACCCATAATTCATCATGTGTGAAAATATTAGACATTATCATAGGATATTTTAATTAGCTCATATAATTTTTTGGTAGTTAATAAACATAGGTTGTGTCAAGTATTTTTTTCATAAATCTCTGAGATATTATTTAAATAAGGGGGGGTGACTTAGTTAGGGAACCAGAGATCCAGCTAGAAATCCTAATATAACAATCAAATGATGACTCAAATAGGTCATGCATATTATATATGGGCTATTGTATCTATGGTCGGTCATGTGTGCACAGTGGGTCAAAAACCAACAAATGATGTTGAGGGACCATCTTCAATTTGGGGTGTGGATTTCATCACCTATACTTTTCTTCTTCCTCATTTGATATTGGTTCTTCTTAATCCTTAATGTATACTCATGTAGTTATTTTTAATAACCTAACATTAATGTTATCTTTTGAGTTAATCACCCGGGATACACCATTGGTCACAAAATTGGACCATCTTCAGTAATTCACTAAGCATCCTATAGTTGTTTCTAGATATGGAAATTTATGGGACTTCATAATTCTGTAAATTTTTGGAGCTCACATTTGATAGCATTATATATATATTTCATTAAATTATCCAGATAGAGATATGTTCATGTTGACCAGATAGAGAGAAATGAGAATAGGAGGAGTCGGTAACGAATTGAGTCACCGCAAGATGATCATGAAATAGATGGTGGGATTGGTACTTTTGATGGGATTAGTGTAAAGCCCCAAAATTTTTCTCTGATCATGGATCTCTATCAATATTTATTTTTGGATGAAATTATATGTCCTTATCATAATAGAGGATCTTTCATTGAGAATTATATCATGTTGGGTACACAGAGAATTTAGATACATCCTTTCAATATGGTTTCATCTAAGCTAAATGAGGTCAAGGTATGACTTGATGACACATAGTTGTAGCGATTTATCAAGAAGTGTACTTTGATGTGGGGTTCACTAGGGTCATTCACCAAGAAGGTGTATGGTAGTTTTCGACTCTAAATTGATTAATAGAAACTGAAATAGGTGACAATGATAGAATAATATTCATTTCCCCATGATTTATGATCATTTTTATTAGTTTTGGAGAACTCGATGGTTCTCTAAGATTGATCCTCAATCAAGTTATCAACTACTATGGGTTATAGAGGAGGACGTCTTGAAGACTGTGTTTTAGAGTGTGAAAGTGTTGTATGATTACATGGTTATGATGTTCAGACTAACCAATGTGACAAAAGTGTTCATGTCCCTCATGAAAATGCCCCATAATCTATAATTGGACGAGTTCGTTATGTTTTTTTTGAAGAAATACCCAAATACTCGACAACACCATAATACCATGACCAATATATTCTGAGTGTCTTGAGTATGCTTCAATAAATTCATCTTTATTTCAAGCTACTGAACTATAAAATTGTGATTCTTGAGGTGAAGTTCTTAGGGAATGTGATTCCTGAGACATGTATATCCATGGAGCTAGAGAATGTGGATCTAGTGCATTCCATGACACATCCCTAGGATCTATTTGAGATCAGTATATTTCTAGGAATAGAATGTCATTACCAACATTTTGATCTAGAAATTATCCTTACTATATACACTAGTAACTATACTAATGAAGAATGGATTGAACTTTCAGTGGTAAAACTAGTGTGATTGTGCATTGCTGGATCTGATGAGGATGTTCAATACATCATTATTACTAACACTCCCTATCCTTAGGAACATATATGAAGTATATTATGATGTATCAGACATTTTTTAGGAGAATTAAAAATGAAGAGGGAGAGGATTGTATATTCTAGGTCCCATTTGTAAAACCTTATGGTTTTAAGAAATAAATTGAAATGAATGAAAATTTATTTTACGTAGATATTTATAATTATCCTTTAACCTTTATATTTCCACATGTATGTTTTGAATATCGAAAAATGGTCATCTAAAATTGTCATAAGTATGTTATTTGGAGTATAATGGATCCAACGTGATTTTGGGGGAATAGTTGTCACACCCAGACTTCGCGCTGCAGCACGTTTCTGATTTTTATTTTTTATCATTTAATTTTATCTGCTTTTAAATATATATATATATATATAGATATATTTTATATGAAGTGTGGGTCGATCCCGACTTGGGTTTTGCACACTTGCACTGATAAATGAGCGTTTTTTCGTTGATAACATTCAGTGCGCCACTGTCAAATCTGGGCGGCCTCGCTTAGGTCGCCGCGCGGCCTCGCCAGGTTTTCCGTGCACCATCCCTATGTTCAGGAAATTAAGTGAAATGAATTAATAATGAGAAAAATTAAGTGAGTGGTAACATAGATAAATTAAATTAAGAGGATTTCACTGATAATGATAATGTTATTATTTGAGGTTATTATTAAATTTTAATGAGTATTTTTATTATTTCTATTATTGATGAAAATTTGGTTATTTTATTTATGATTCTATGTTTTATTTTATTTTATTATTCTTCATTATTGTTATTATTATTGTTATTCATGTTATTATTCCTATTTTGATTTATTATTATTATTTTTATTTTTATTATTACAATTGTTAAACTCATTACTATTATTATTATTAATTTGTAATATATTTTTATTGGTTTTTAATTTTGTTTTTCCTCTCCTAGGGTTGGCGCTCCCTCCAGTCCATCAAGCCCCCCCCCCTTCTCTTCTTTTTTTTCTTCCACGCTGCACTGCCCCCTGTTCACTCTCCCTTTCCTGTCGCGCCGAAATCGGTACCCCAAATCCTACAACATTCCTCCTTCACTGCGCCTCCCAGTTGTCTCTCTTATGTCGCCCGCACCCTCCCCTCGGCCAGCCTTGCTTCCCCCCGCACTGTGCCCCCTCTTCTCCCCTTGCTCACCATCCAATATGCCCCTTTCCCTAGCACCAGCTGTTGCCCTACCTCCATGCGTCGTCACCCCCGCACACCCCGGTTGCTACTCCACCCCCCCACGTGGTTTGAAGCCGGTGACCCCTGATCTACCCGGATGTATCCTTCCCCCTTCCAGCAATCTCACACCACACCTCCCCTTGGCCGGCGGCCCCTGCTCCATCTGGAGGCCCTCTTATCCCTACCTCCCAAACACCTCCCGCATCCAGCCTGCTCTGGCAGGAACCTCGCCAAACCGTTGCCCCTGCTCTATCCAGAAACACACCACACCGCTGGCGCACCCCACATCTTCATCCCACCTTCCAGCCGCTACCTCCGTCCATCCGCCTCCCTTAGCGCCACTCACCCGCATCCCCCATCCAGCAACAACAATGCACCAAACCCTCATCTTGGCCACCCCCACTTCTCCGACCAACTCTGTCGTCAACCGCATCAGTATTCGTGTCGTTGTTGACGGTGTTGGTGGTTTTCCCAGTGCACAACTGCATCGTGCCGACCGTTTCCCTTTTTTCGCGACCACTCTTTTCGAGTGTGCATGTGCACTGGGGTGAGGTTAATGCTATTTATTCTCATTGATAATTAATTTGGCACGTTTTTGATTAATGAGTTTGCTGTGAAGTTTAGTTTTTTTTATGAACTTGTTTTGGGTTTTATATCTTCTAACATGTTCATGTGAATTAAGATGTGTTTTTGTGGAAACTAGTCAGGAGTTGTTTATTTTCCCTTTTATAAATTGTGCAATTGACTTATTTAACTGTGGAAGTGGTGAATTTCTGTTTTAGTAGGACGTAGTTGTGTTTTTGATCAAAAACATGTTTTTGAATGAGTTTTGTTTTTGTAAAGTTGCGAGTTACTTTTTGAATATTATTTCATAAATTTTAGAGTGGTATAGTAAATATTGTAGGTGGTGTGAGTAATGTTTTGAAAACATGTCGAAGAATTTCTATAGCGATGGTTGTTCGTTGGGATTATTTTAAGTCCGTGTTTAGGTATTTTGTTTATCATTGTGGTTGCAGCACGTTGACAAGGTTTTTCCACGGTCCTTCGATCATCAGCTTGCGTGTTCTTGTGTGCCCGTGCGAGGCATGTCACATCATCGTGTTTTGACTGCGAGTCAAGGTAGGTCCCCACTGCACTTACTATTAGATTTAGAATTTATTAATTGATTTTTGTTTTATTAACTTTTAATGAATGAGAAATAATATAGGATAATTAATTTTTAAATGGTTATTTGGTGTAAAAAAGCCGTTTATTTTTTACCGAACACTTGAAACATTTTCTTGACAAGCGGAAACCCATTATGGAAAGAATGCATGTTTGGCCTTTAAACATAATCCATGAAATTTCAGATTTACTTATAGTTTTAATGATAAATTATTTCTTTTGAACAAGTGTCATGGGTTTTCTCGAGAAATGAGGTTTTGCTTTAAAATTGGTTAAGGCCCTCTTGGCAATTTAATAAAATAAATTGTTTTGGAAAACCCATTCAGGGGTGATCTTTGGTCTGCATTGATTGCGTGAGATGTATGTGATGTTTTTTCATCATGAATTATTGTTTGAAATTGTTGATTCACCCCTATTTTATTATATGTGTTGACATGCGAAACCAGCATAGTGAGTGAATCTTCTGAGAACAATTGCTGCACTTGTTTAGACCACGCACTGGCTAGTGGCCCCATAGTAGGGGAATACTTAGTTATTGCTGTTATGGGGATTGGGCCCCTCGGTTAGGCCATGTAGGGATATACCGGGTAGTAGTATGGGCGTTATGACGTCATCGAGTTAGGGCATGCCTTCAAGATGAGTCAGATGTATAGTATGTTCTGTATTCTTCACGATCTCCTAGGTTCGTCCCGTGTTTTCTTTTTGTAACACCCCAAGATTTCATAGTGTGTTATTTCTTCAAAATAATACAATAACTTGAACTACACGCAACACCGAGTTCAAGCACACCATGACTTACCAATCAAGCCGTTCAAAAGAGGTTTTGAATAGTATTAACTAAATTTTAAACTTTATATAATCCTTATAATTTTAGAATCCATATTATGAGTTTCTTAGACATAATGTAAGAACAAATTCATTTTCAGTATTGCACTTTTACCAACTTTTAATAGTGAACCCTTTTTAAATACAATATTTTCAACTTTTTGACTAAATGGGGACATCAAAAAATTTAAAATGAAACATTCCAAGCTTCCACGGTACGGTTTCCTTTAAATAATACAGCAGCGTGTGGTGTACACAACTTCGAGTACTAACACACACCACAACCAATCAAACTAGCCGTTATGAATAGTAATACATACTTTTTGAAATTATATATATTTTATATTTCAAAATGGACTTCATTTTTGGATTCGGAGTATTGAATTTAGCCTAATGTGAAATTTTGGTACTTTTCGGATAACTTTAGTATTTTGATGAATAGTGAAACTACTAAGTGGTAGTGAAAAAACTGAATTTTTCATAAAACTTAATTTTACCGCTTCTGTGAATGGAATTTTGAAAATCCGAGAGCCACGGTTAATATCAAGAAGTAAAATGGGGTTCAATGAGATGAAAATAATTTTTGGTGAATAGTAACTTTTTACTTTTATTTACCACGGTTAAAAGTAAATAGGGTAATTATGGGTAAAAATGATATTAATATTACCCTAACACATGTCCTAATTCTATTGGACAAGTTTATCTCGACCAAAACAGCCTTAGAAATAAAATATTATCATTTAGGTCCACTTGGATTTGATTAGGATATTTATTATTATTTAATTCAAAGAAGAGTTAAAAGAGTTAAAATCAAAGTGTATTTACTAAAAAAAATTAATATAGGGTTATATATAAGATAAATTCGATTGTAAATATTCATTAGAAAGCTAAAACAATTTCCTACATAAGGATATTTTATTTATAATTTTGAGACTTTAAATAATTTAATTTACTTATGACACAATGATGATGCAGTAATTACCATAATAGTGGAAAATTAAAATAATTGACATTATAAATACAAAATTAAATATAATTTGAGACTTTTTAGGAATTACACTAATTTTATAGGTTAATATGACATGTTAGGAATGATTTATTTAAATTTTTTCAAAGTAATCTGTAACGCCCCGACCCTAGTTACCCCGAGTCGGTGCATTATTACATAACATTGGCATGATCACAAGAAAGATCAAATCTCGAAAGACCGATTGGTTTAGTATCCTTGGAAACACTAGATATATTCATAAGTTTTACATTACATCATAAAGTGAAAAACTACTACAACAACATAATGTCACCATAGTCCACACTATTATCCCCTCATAATATCCCTGTAGGTCATTCATAAGTTACTTCTTCACATCCTGGGAAAAATAAAACATAGAAAAGGGGTGAGCTCAAATGCCCAGTAAGGATAACAATATAGGGGAACATTCAAAAATAAGCATAAACATTTAAGGCAATGCATTACTAAAACAAAAGCCTTTTAAACTTGAACTTCAACATAGTATGGCAAAAGTAAAATGAAATAATACCATTTACTTACTCACATTGATATTATACTAATCGAATAATCACATGAAATATCAATAACCACTTTCATAATGTTGGAATTCATGATGCTGGACTTTAATTTCTTTGTCAAGGCCTCGTCCCAAGACTAGGGGCTAACTGTAATCGGAACCCAACCCGGAGTGCCTCTAATAACCGGACACCAACCCGGAGTGCCTCTAATAACCGGACACCAACCCGGAGTTCCTCTAATAACCGGAGACCAAACCGGAGTTCCTCTAATAACCGGAGACCAAACTAGAGGGCTTACTTTTACTGGTCCCCAACCCGGAACATACTTGTCTAACACATTCATCTGAATGAAAGGTTCAAATATAACATAAACATTCGGATTACAAATAACTTATGAAATGTCAATAATCTAAAAAAAACCATGAGTTACATAATAATAACTTATCCACAGTCAAAAATTTCACAAAACCTTCAATAAAATATGGATGTTTTGTATCATAATAAATCAACTTCAAATAACTTAATATCCATCAAGGGATGTTGACATAGATGAAATAAAGACTATTTTAGAAAATTAACTCTTTCTATTTTGAAATCATTTAAGAGTCTTATATTTATGAAATAAAACATTTTTTTTGAAAATATTCTTATTATCTTGTAAGGGAAGCTTCGACGATTTTATAACGGCGGAAAATAGCCGCACCCGCCGTATAAGTTAAAAAACATTCTTACCTTAATTTTGTCGAAAAGGTTAAAAAGCACCTTGTTTGGAAAATGACAGAAAGATTCCTTTATAAATCTCTTATAAAAAGTCTAACAAGGGTATAAATGACTTTAACCCATATTCTAGTAAATAGTAAAAATGTTTTGAAATTCATTTTTAAGAAACATGGATGTGGATGATAAAGAGATCCCAGTAGATTATTATGTATAAACAACCTCGGATAATGAAGAGATTGCGAAATAACCCTTACCAATTTGGTAACTTATGAAACATACAAACCATGAAATAGGTATCATACAATGAATATGTAAATACAGATAAATTAGAGTGTATTACACAAAGAATATAATTATGGGCAGTACATACACCACACAAAAGGTTATGGTGGAAATATGGCATGAATCTCACGGGAATAAGGAGTGAGATGAAAACACCTTACCTTGTACTTTTCCTTGGATGGGGTAGGTTAAACTCTTGTATAATGGTGAAATAATTGTTATTAAATTATACAATAATCATATACATTAATATGATATCATATATGATCTTTTAATATTGATTTGATAATAATATCTTAGTATTATCGTTGTTTCGGGTGTTAACTTACTTGTTTTCTTTTATATGTTTTGTTACGTAAGCCATGTTTGTAATGGATAAGTTGTATATTATTCATATCCATAATGATATCAAGTCCTTAAACATTATTTTTAAATCATCAAATGATAATTATACTTGAATGGATACGATGGAGAATGAATCTCATCGCGTTCGTGGAGATGGCAGTCCGTACGTACGCACGAGCGACAATATCATTCTTCTGAAATAATATATAAATGGTTGTTATATCATATATACATAATTGTTAACATGTTATATTTATTATTTACATGAGTTACATATCATTATTATACCCATACAAATAATAATATATTGAATAACAATTACACCACGACGTGGAGACGGTAAGCCGTACGTACGCACGTATGGTGACATGTTATTCAAAGGGTGGATAGAATACTGAATATGGTTTTTCCGTATTTATAATAACATCACAGTATATATATTATACTGGAGTTATTATTTTAGAATGGTAATAACAAAGGAAGAAGAAGTGGAAGAAGAAAGGAACTTGGAAAAGTGTGGTGAAATCATTACCTCTTCTTCGGGTTCTTCCTTTTGATTTGATCAAAAGGGATCCTTAGGTTGGCTTTCAGATCAAACTAAGTCCTCTAGGTTGTATTGAGGGAATGTGGGAGAGTATTTGGGCAGAGTTTTGCCGAACCAAAAGGTTTTGAAGTTGTGAAGAAATGAGAAGGAGGAGTGCCCTTTTATAAGAGGGGTGAGGGGAACCTTTGAAAAAGCTAGAAATATTAGTTTACAATAAATTCATATTCGTTTTCTAATGGCTCCAAATATGATTATTTAAATGTTAAGGTGGGGATGGGTCGAAAACAACTCAACCAATAGAATTTAGAGAGGTTTGGGTACTTATATTAACCTTATCTTTAATTATTAACTCTAAGTTAATTAGTTTCACTTTTACAATGTCTCTTTGTATTTTTATATAATATGGTTAATAAACTTACTATATACATCCAAGAGACCCCCAAGTGGTCCATTAATGATGAACCTATCATGATATAAGTCTCTTGGCCGAACCTTAGATTTTTAGGAATTTAATATCAATTAATAATATAATATTTGTTTTAAGAACTCTTTTATGTCAATTTTGACACTATTCAATAGTTGATTTTTTTGAAACTCATAACAGATTGATTACTTAGATCAAAGTCAAGTAAATAAATACTAATGTATCATATTATCATAGAAAATTAGTTCAATTCATTAAAAGTATCATATTATATTTCTTTGGGTATTTATAATATCAATTATTTTAATTTTTCACTATTATAGTAATTAATTCATCATCATTGTGTCATAAATAAATTAAATTATTTAATGTCTAAGAATTATAAATAAAATATCATTATGTAGGAAAAAAAATTTCTTTCTAATGAATATTTATAATCTAAAATCCAAAATATATAACCATATGTAATAAATTGTTTTTCTAAAAGATATATGCTTGTGTCATTTTGGTATTCATTTTAACTTAATTAAAATAAAGTGTCCCTATCACCTACAAGTGGCACCATGAGGTCTCAAAATAGACCCAAAGATGCCTATGGTCGAACATGTATCAACCAATAAAGCTAGGACACGTTTTAGGGTAATTTAGTATTATTATAATATTATTTTTTTAACCCTTATTTACCAGATTTACCCTTAACCATGGTAAATAAAATATTTACCGCAGTAATTATTCAAAATGTGTAAAAATAAAAGTTACATATTTACACAATTTGAACATCAAAATTCCAAATATGGAATCTATTTTTCTAAATTCATAACACATAAGTGGCAGAAATTAATTTAAAATTAGTTCCCGTTGTCAAAACAAAAAGCGTGTTTTTAAGAGATAATAACTATCAAAAGATTGACACTTGTTTATGTTCGGTTTAATTGTAAAATTATGTACAATGACCAAAATTATATTAAATGGTAAAAATATATTCTAAATATACTTTAAAAACACTCAAATTCATAATTTATCACTATTAATTATTTTGATTAAAAAAGTTGTTTTTAATTAAAATTTAGTAATTTTCACTATACATCAAAATATGAAAGTTATCCGAAAAGTACCAAAATATCACCCTAGGCTAAATTTTATATTCCGAATACAAAAGTGAAGTCCATTTTAAAATATAAAATATATATAATTTCAAAAATTATGTATTACTATTCATAATAGCTAGTTTGATTGGTTGTGGTGTGTGTTAGAACTCGAAGTTGCGTACAACACACGCTACTATATTATTCAAAGAAAAGCATTCTGTGGAAGCTTGGGATGTTTCATTTGAATTTTTTGACGTCCCCATATAGTCAAAAAGTATAAAATATTGTATTTAAAAAGGTTTCACTATTAAAAGTTGATAAAAGTGCAATACTGAAAATGAATTTGTTCTTACATTATGTCTAAGAAACTCATAATATGGATTCTAAAATTATAAGGATTATATAAAGTTTAAAATTTAGTTAATACTATTCATAAACTCTTTTTAATGGATTGTTTGGTAAGTCATGGTGCGATTGAACTCGGTGTTGCGTGTAGTGCAAGTTATTGAATTATTTTGAAGAAATAACACACTATGAAATCTTGGGGTGTTACATTCTCCCCTACTTCAATAAATTGCGTCCTCACAATTTGAAATTGTTCTTTGAAAATAAAAGGTTGAAAATAAAAAATATCTTTGTGGGAAAACCCACATCGGAAATTGGGTTACTAAAATATATTCTTAATATGAGGAAAAGTGAAATGAAAGGGTCACCACCAAATTATGATCTCGATTAGAAGAACATTAGTGGAAAATAGAGACATATAATTGGAGGAAAAATGTAAATATTTATAGGTAGTGATTGAGGTCGACAATCACAAACAAGTTTAAAATTGAGGTCCTTAAATTCATCAATCTACGATGATTTATAATACCATCGATTCAACAAAACATAAGGTATTAGGATAAAACATTTTTGACGTTTCAAAATATCTTAGTTGAAATCCCACATCGAAAAATGAATTAATGTGGCCTCTATTTAAAATAAATAGTGGAAAGTATGAATATTACCGAAAATAACACATACTAGGGTTCCATGTAAGAAAATATGGTTATGGAAGAGAAATATAACCATCAATTATCTGATAGACAGTGGTAGAGAACATGGCTATGAAAAGGACAACAATCCCAAAGCCATAAATTAGTGATGATTTAAGGTACCATCTAGGACAACATTTTTGTTCTAAGTTCCTTTTCGTAATGTTGAGGAATTTATTTATGAGATTGGATAAGATCATAAGGAGATATACTTACTTTATAATTACAGTTTTATCCATTAATAAATTTCTACCACAAACTCATCTTTCACTCGTAAAAAAAATTCTATTTATACTATTCGTACAGGGTTCCAAAATAAACGAATTTATAATTCATCTACCAGATATTTTTTAAAAAAACTACATTATTTAATCCAGGACATCTCGTGGGCCAGTGGTAGGTGATACACCCTTGTCGCCCTTCGGTTGCGGGTTCAAGTCTCGCGGCCTTGCCGGTCACGACGGGTTGCCGCCCGACCTCTGGGTTGTCCTTTTATGGCAATCAAAAATTAATCTCAAACTAGAATTTATCCAAAATACTTCTGTCCAAACTCACAGTCCAAAATTTACAAGGAAGTTAAACATAATGTAGATCCTTTTTACCCCATAATAGGATATGAATACATTCATCGTGTATTCTTTTAAAACACTAAAACATCCTGAATTACCATAATACTTATTGATTACATTCATGCTCCCTTATTCCATATAGAATGCTGGATATACTTCATCAATAAAAAAATGTTTTAAACCCCAATAATGATGGAATACACAAATCATTAATCAGCTTCAACGTAGTCAATAATATCCAATATAATTTATCCAAATCAATCATGTATTATTCTAAAATCACAACCTCGGTATCAGAACCATATTATGGTTTATCTTTCTGTCAACCATATATTTTCCAAAAATTTAACCTGCTATTGAGTCACTTTTCTTTGTTCCACACAATCTGAAGTCCTTAATGAAATAGTACTGCAGTACAATCCTTATATACTCCATAATTATTATAACAAGTACATTGTTGATACAACACTCAAACGACATAATCAACATAAGAACTCTAATCATTCCTCTTCATTCTGTGGAAGAATCATAACTTTATTATTATCCAATAGAAACATTTGCGGCATAGTCTGATGACTGGAACATAGGTTCGTGTAGTGTCCAAACTCCTTGCAAATGAAGCATTGTACATTTGAAACCATTTTCTTACCCTTGCAGTCACGTACTTTGTGCCCTTTTCCTCCACACTTATAAGAAACTCCCATTCCTTTCAGACAAGTTCCAGGGTGTTTCTTCCCATAGTTATCACATATGGGAAAATTCTTATTTTCCCTCTTCCCTTTATCCATCGTTCTCTCTTCCATCCTTTTCATCTCTTGCTTCCCTTCAAATCCATAGGACTTAGTAAAATCTTTACTCATCTTATCAACACATGATATTATTTCTTCATATGATGATAATAAATGGGAGACTATTTCTCTTATAAATTCTGGCTTAAGACCATGAAATATATGATCATTATTTCTCTTTGGATCATGTGCATTGCTAGAGTTCTCATTCCTTCTACTGGACGCCATTTCTAAACAATGGAATACACTAGATTAGTTTATGAATAACAATACCTAATCCCAAACTTGTAGACACATAACCTAAATTAAATAGTTTATGGATATAATCCATAATCATAAAAATTTCTCCTTAGAGGAAGTAAATCCACATAAACCCTTCATAATGGTTTGGAAAGAAAATGATAATTATCCTAAGCATATCCCCCGGGAGTGTCGTAACCAAGAGTGCAGTAAGGCCCGTTGTCATGCACCAGTTCCCGTTCGAGTCAATCTCAAAGCAGTGTTTTCGGGTTTTACCCCTAGGTACATCTGTGCCAGAGCCGCCTCTACCTGCTCATATCCAGACAGGGATGTATTACTCAGAAAACTCACAAAATCTCTACAATACCAAAATTCTAGGAAGTTCTTCTATACTAATCCTCAAAGACCATCATAAATCTATG
Source organism: Viscum album (assembly GCA_963277665.1). NCBI lineage: Eukaryota > Viridiplantae > Streptophyta > Magnoliopsida > Santalales > Viscaceae > Viscum > Viscum album. Next base: position 1,574,551,982 of record OY728126.1, read on the forward strand.
TGCTCTAATCAGAGTTTGTCTAAATCTAGCTTCCAAGGTTTGTACTAAACTTCCTATGATACCAACTGTAACGCCCCAACCCGAGTTACCCAGAGTCGGTTCATTATTACATAACATTTCCATGATCACAAGAAAGATCAAATCTCGAAAGACCGATTGGTTTAGTATCCTTGGAAACACTAGATATATTCATAAGTTTTACATCACATCATAAAGTGAAAAACTACTACAACAACATAATGTCTCCATAGTCCACACTATTATCCCCTCATAATATCCCTGTAGGTCATTCATAACTTATTTCCTCACATCCTGGGAAAAATAAAACATAGAAAAGGGGTGAGTTCAAATGCCCAGTAAGGATAACAATATAGAGGAACATTCAAAAATAAGCATAAAAATTTAAGGCAATGCATTACTAAAACAAAATCCTTTTAAACTTGAACTTCAACATAGTATGGAAAAAGTAAAATGAAATAATACCATTTACCTATTCACATGGATATTCTACTAATCGAATAATCACATGAAATATCAATAACCACTTTCATAATGTTGGAATGCATAATGCTGAACTTTAATTTCTTTGTCAAGGCCTCGTCCCAAGACCTAGGGGCTAACTGTAACCGGAACCCAACCTGGAGTGCCTCTAATAACCGGACACCAACCCGGAGTGCCTCTAATAACCGGACTCCAACCCGTAGTTCCTCTAATAACCGGAGACCAAACCGAAGTTCCTCTAATAACCGGAGACCAAACCGGAGGGCTTACTTTTACCGGTCCGCAACCCGGAACATACTTGTCTAACACATTCATCTGAATGAAAGGTTGAAATATAACATAAACATTCGGATTACAGATAACTTATGAAATGTCAATACTCTAAACAAAAACCATGAGTGACATAAGAATAACTTATCCACAGTCAAAAATATCACAAAACCTTCAATAAAATATGGATGTTTTGTATCATAATAAATAAACATCAAATAACTTAAAATCCATCAAAGTATGTTGACATAGATGAAATAAAGACTATTTTAGAAAAATATCTCTTTCTATTTTGAAATCATTTAAGAGTCTTATATTTATGAAATAAAACATTTTTTTGAAAATATTCTTATTATCTTGTAAGGGAAGCTTCGACAATTTTATAACGGCAGAAAATAGCCGCACCCGCCGTATAAGTTAAAAAAACATTCTTACCTTAATTTTGTCGAAAAGGATAAAAAGCACCTTGTTTGGAAAATGACGGAAAGATTCATTCATAAATCTCTTATACAATATCAAACAAGGGTATAAATGACTTTAACCCATATTCTATTAAATAGTAAAAATGTTTTGAAATTCATTTTTAAGAAACATATATGTGGATGATAAAGAGATCCGAGTAGATTATTACGTATAAACAACCTCGGATAATGAAGAGATTGCGAAATAACCCTTACCAATTTGGTAACTTATGAAACATACAACCCATGAAAGAGGTATCATACAATGAATATGTAAATACACATAAATTAGAGTGTATTACACAATGAATATAATTATGGGAAGTACATACACCACACAAAAGGTAATGGTGGAAATATGGCATGAATCTCACAGAAATAAGGAGTGAGATGAAAACCCCTTACCTTGTACTTTTCCTTGGTTGGGGTAGGTTAAACTCCTGTATAATGGTTAAATAATTGTTATTAAATTATACAATAATCATATACATTAATATGATATCATATATGATCTTTTAATATTGATTTGATAATAATATCTTAGTATTATCGTTGTTTCGGGTGTTAACTTACTTGTTTTCATTTATATGTTTTGTTACATAAGCCATGTTTGTAATGGATAAGTTGTATATTATTCATATCCAGAATGATATCAAGTCCTTAAAAATCATTTTTAAATCATCAAATGATAATTATACTTGAATGGATACGATGGAGAATGAATCTCATCGCGTTCGTGGAGACGGTAGTCCGTAAGTACGCACGAGCGACAATATCATTCTTTTGAAATAATATATAAATGGTTGTTATATCATATATACAGAATCATTAACATGTTATATTTATTATTTACATGAGTTACATATCATTATTATACCCATTCAAATAATAATATATTGAATAACAATTACACCACGATGTGGAGACGGTAAGCCGTACGTACGCACGTATGGTGACATGTTATTCAAAGGGTGGATAGAATACTGAATATGGTTGTACCGTATTTATAATAACATCACAGTATATATATGATACTGGAGTTATTATTTTAGAATGGTAATAACAAAGGAAGAAGAAGTGGAAGAAGAAAAGAACATGGAAAAGGGTGGTGAAATCATTACCTCTTCTTCGGGTTCTTCCTGTTGATTTGATCAAAAGGGATCCTTAGGTTGGCTTTCTGATCAAACTAAGGCCTATAGGTTGTAGTGAGGGAAGTTGGGAGAGTATTTGGGCAGAGTTTTTCCGAACCAAAAGGTTTTGAAGGTGTGAAGAAATGAGAAGGAGGAGTGCCCTTTTATAAGAGGGGTGAGGGGAACCTTTGGAAAAGCTAGAAATATTAGTTTATAATAAATTCATATTCGGTTTCTAATGGCTCCAAAGTTTATTATTTAAATGTTATGGTGGGTATGGGTCGAAAACGACTCAACCAATAGAATTTAGACAGGTTTGGGTACTTATATTAACCTTATCATTAAGTATTAACTCTAAGTTAATTAGTTTCACTTTTACAATGTCTCTTTGTATTTTTATATAATATGGTTAATAAACATACTATATACATCCAAGAGACCCCCAAGTGGTCCATTAATGATGCACCTATCATGATATAAGTCTCTTGGAAAACCCTTAGTTTTTTAGGAATTTAATATCAACTAATAATATAATATTTGTTTTAAGAACTCTTTTGTGTCAATTTTGACACTATTCAATAGTTGATTTTTGTGAAACTCATAACAGATTGATTACTTCGAAAAAAGTCAATTAAATCAATCCTAATATATCATATAATCCTAGAAAATTAGTTTAATTCATTAAAAGTTTCATATTATATTTATTTGGGTATTTATAATATCACTTATCTTAATGTTTCACTATTATAGTAATTAATTCATCATCATTGTGTCAAAAATATATTAAATTATTTAATGTCTAAAAATTATAAATAAAATATGATTATATAGGAAATATTTTTATATTTCTAATGAATATTTATAATCTTAAATCCAACATATATAACCCTATGTAAAGATTGTTTTTCTAAAAGATATATGCTTGTGTCATTTTTGTATTCATTTTAACTTAATTAAAATAAAGTTTCCCGATCACCTACAAGTGGCACCATGAGGTCCCAAAATCGACCCAAAGATTCCTATGGTCGAAAATGTATCAACCAATAACGCTAGGACACGTTTTAGGGTAATTTAGTATTATTATAATATTATTTTTTAACCCTTATTTACCGGATTTACCCTTAACCATGGTAAATAAAATATTTACCGCAGTAATTATTCAAAATGTCTAAAAATAAAAGTTACCTATTTACACAATTTGAACATCCTAATTAAAAATATGGAATCCATTTTTCTAAATTCAAAACACATAAGTGGCAGAAATTAATTTGAAATTAATTCCCATTGTCAAAACAAAAAAACGTGTTTTTAAGAGATAATAACTATCAAAAGATTGACACTTGTTCATGGTGCGATTGAACTCGGTGTTGCGTGTAGTGCAAGTTATTGAATTATTTTGAAGAAATAACACACTATGAAATCTTGGGGTGTTACACAATCAATCTGTTATGAGATTCACAAAAATCAACTATTGAATTGTGTCAAAATTGACATAAAAGAGTTTTTAAAACAAATATTATATTATTAATTGATATTAAATTCCTAAAAATCTGAGGATCGGCCAAGAGACTTATATCATGATAGTTTCATCATTAATGGTCCACTTGGGGGTAGCATGGATGTATATAGTAAGTTTATTAACTATATATTATAAAAATACCAAGTGACATGGTAAATGTCAAACTAATTAACTAAGAGTTAAAACTAAAAGATAAGATTAATATAGTAACCCAAACCTGTTTAAATTCTATTGGTTGAATGGTTTTCGACCTATCCCTACCTTAACCTTTTAATAATCAACTTTGGAGCCATTAGAAATCGAATATTAATTTATTATAAATTAATATTTCTAGCTTTTCCAAAGGTTCCCCTCACACCTCTTATAAAAGGGCACTCCTCCTTATCCTTTTTTACACCTTCAAAGCCTTTTGGTTGGGGGAAAATCTACCCAAATACTCTCCCAACTTCCCTCACTACAACCTAGAGGCCTTAGTTTGATCATAAAGCCAACCTAAGGATCCCTTTTGATCAAATCAAAAGGAAGAACCCGAAGAAGAGGTAATGATTTCACCACCCTTTTCCAAGTTCCTTTCTTATTCCACTTATTATTTCTTTGTTATTACCATTCTAAAATAATAACTCCAGTATCTTATATAAACTGTGATGTTATTATAAATATGGTATAACCATATTCAGTATTCTATCCACCCTTTTAATAACATGTCACCATACGTGGGTACGTATGGATTACCGTCTCCACGTCGTGGTGTAATTGTTATTCAATATATTATTATTTGGATGGGTATAATAATGATGTGTAACTCATGTAAATAATAAATATAACATGATAATGATTCTGTATATATGATATAATATCAACTTGTATATTATCTTATTATCAAAAGAATGATATTGTCGCTCGTGCGTACGTACAGACTACCATCTCCACGAACGCGATGAGATACATTCTCCATCGTATCCATTAAAGTATAATTATCATTTTATGATTTAAAAATGATGTTTAAGGACTTGATACCATTATGTATATGAATAATATACAACCTATCAATGAAAAAGATGGCTTATGTATCAAAACATATAAAAGAAAACGAGTAAGTTAACACCCGAAACGACGATAATTCAAAGATATTATTAACAAATCAATGTTAAAAGATCATATAAGATATCATATTAATATATATGATTCTTTCATAATTTAATAACAATTATTTCACCATTATACAGGAGGTTAACCTATCCCAACCAAGGAAAAGTACAAGGTAAGGGTTTATTTCACAATCTCTTCATTATCTGTGGTTGTTTATACGCAATTATCTACTGGGATCTCTTTTTCATCTACATCCATGTTCCTTAAAAATGTATTTAAAAACATTTTTACTATTTACTAGACAATGGGTTAAAGTAATTTAAACCCTTATGTGTTTTTAAAAAAATCTTTCTGTCGTTTTCCAAACAAGTCACTTTTAACCATTTCGACAAATTTAAGGTAAGAATGTTTTTTTAACTTATATGGCGGGTACGACTATTTACCGTCATTATAAAATCGTCAAAGCTTACCTTAGAAGCTTATAAGAATATTTTCAAAGTAAATGTTTTATTTTATAATTATGTGACTTTTAAATGATTTCAAAATAATTATTTTAAGAATTTGTGAAAGGTACTCTTTATCAAGATCATAATTTTAAATGTTTTAAAAATTTATCTTTATAAATCTTTTAATTAATGTCCATGTTTTCAATATGATTTTAAGGATTTATTTATATGGACAGGAATTTTTTGAAATGATATTTCTTTTCAAAAGTTTCAAAGTGATATGGGACACTTTGATTCAAAAATCTCTTTTAAATTACTTCCTTTATAAATGTGTGACTTTTCAATGATTTCGAGAAAAGAGATATTTCTCTCAAATAGTTTTGATTTGCATCTATGTCAACATCCTTTGATGGGTTTTATGCTTATATGAAGTTTATTTAATATGATAAAAAACTTTTGTATTGTATTGAAGGTTTTGTGATATGTTTTACTGTGGATGTGTTATTTTTATACCATTCATGGTTTATGGAGAAAGTATTGACATTTCGTATGCTAGTTTAAATACGAATGTTTATGTTATGTTTAAACCTTTTCATATGGGAATGCATTGGACTTAGTAAGTGACCGGTGGAGCCCGCTAAAGCTCCCCGATGCATCGGTAGGTCTCATGAGACAAACTAGTGTCTTGGCACAAGGCCTTGGCAAAATCTTATTTGTAGTCTTGGCACGAGGCCTTGGTTATGTGGTTATGATAGTCTGGAATTATGCATTCCATCATTATGAAAGTGGTTATTGATATTGCATGTGATTATTTTATTAGTAGAATATCCATGTGAATAAGTAAATGGCATTATTTCATTTTAATTTTGCCATACTATGTTGAAGTTCAAGTTTAAAATGCTTTTGTTTTAGTTATACATTGCCTTAAATGTTTATGCTTATTTTTTGAAAGTTTAAAATATATTTTTATCCATACTGGGCATTTGAGCTCACCCCTTTTCTATGTTATATTTTTCCCAGGATGTGAAGAAGTAAGTTATGAATGACCTGCAGGGATAGTATCTGGGGATATGGGTGTGGAATATGGAGACTATGTTGTTGTTGTAGTTTTTCACTTTATGAATATATCTAGTGTTTCCAAGGCTACTAAACCAATCGGTCTTTCGAGATTTGATATTTCTTATGATCATACCAATGTTATGTAATAATGCACTGACTCTAGGTAACTGGGGTCGGGGCGTTACAGTTGGTATCAGAGGATGTTTAGTACAAACCTTGGAAGCTAGATTTAGATAAACTCTGATTAGAGAACATAGATTTAAGATGGACTTGGAGGATTAGTATATAAGAAATTCCTAGAATTTTGGTATTGTAGAGATTTTATTAGTTTTCTGAGCAATACATCCCTGTCTAGATACGAGCAGGTAGAGGCGGCTCTGGCATAGATATACCTAGGGGTAAAACCCAAAAACACCGCTTTGAGCTAGACTCGAACAGGAACTGGTGCACGACAACGGGCCTTGCTGAACTCTTGGTTACGACACTCCCAGGGGATATTCTTAGGATAATTCTAATTTTCTTTACAAACCATTATGAAGGGTTTATGTGGATTTACTTCCTCAAAGGAGAAATTTTTATGATTATGGATTATATCCATAAACTATTTAATTTATGTTATGTGTCTTAAAAGATTGGGATTAGGTATTGTTATTCATAAACTAATCTAGTGTATGCCATTGTTTAGAAATGGCGCCCAGTAGAAGGAATGAGAACTCTAGCAATGCACATGATCCAAAGAGAAAGAAGGATCATATCTTTCATGGTCTTAAGCCAGAATTTATAATAGAAATAGTCTCCCATGTATTATCATAATATGAAGAAATAATATCATGTGTTGATAAGATAAGTAAATATTTTACTGAGTCCTATGGCTTTGAAGGGAAGCAAGAGAAGAAAAGGATGGAAGAGAGAACGATGGATAAAGGGAAGAGGGAAAAATAAGAATTTTCCCATATGTGATAACTATGGGAAGAAACACTCTAGAAATTGTATGAAAGGAATGGGAGTTTGTTATAAGTGTGGAGGAAAAGGGCACAAAGTACGTGACTGCAAGGGTAAGAAAATGGTTTCAAATGTACAATGCTTTATTTGCAAGGAGTTTGGACACTACGCGAACCTATGTCCCAGTAATCAGACTATGCCGCAAATGATGCTATTAGATAATAATCAAGTTATGATACTACCACAGATGAAGAGGAATGATTAGAGTTCTTATGTTGATTATGTCATTTGAGTGTTGTATCAACAATGTACTTGTTAAAATAATTATGGAGTATATAAGGATTGTACTACTGTACTATTTCATTAAGGACTTGAGATTGTGTGGAATAAAGAAAAGTGACTCAATAGCATGTTAAATTTTTGGAAAATATATGGTTGAGAGAAAGATAAACCATAATATGGTTTTGATACCGAGGTAGTGATTTTAGAATAATACATGATTGATTTGGATAAATTATATTGGATATTCTTGACTACCTTGAAGCTGATTAATGATTTGTATATTCCATCATTATTGGGGTTTAATTTTTTTTTGGATTGATGAAGTATATCCAGCATTCTATATGGAATAAGGGAGCATGAATGTAATCAATAAGTATTATGGTAATTCAGGATGTTTCAGTGTTTTAAAAGAATACATGATGAAGGTATTCATATGCTATTACGGGGTAAAAATGATCTACATTAAGTTTACCTTCCTTATAAATATTGGACTGTGAGATTGGAAAGAAGTATTTTGGATAAATTCTAGTTTGAGATTAATTTTTGATTTCCATAAAAGAACAACCCAGAGGTCGGGCGGCAACCCGTCGCAACCGGCAAGGCTGCGAGACTTGAACCCGCAACTGAAGGGCGACAAGGGTGTATCACCTACTAATGGCCCGCGAGATGTCATGGATTAAATAATGTAGTTTTTTTAAAAGATCTGGTAGATGAATTATAAATTCGTTTATTTTGAAACCTTATACGAATAGTACAAATAGAATTTTTTTTACGAGTGAAAGATGAGTTTGTGGTAGAAATTTATTAATGGATAAAACTCTATTTATAAAGTAAGTATATCTCCTTATGATCTTAGCCAATCTCATAAATAAATTCCTCAACATTAAGAAAAGGAACTTAGAACAAAAATGTTGTCCTAGATGATACCTTAAATCATAACTAATTTATGGCTTTGGGATTGTTGGCCTTTTCATAGCCATGTTCTCTACCACTCTCCATCAGATAATTGATTGTTATATTTCTCTTCCATATCCATATTTTCCTACATAGAACCCTAGTATGTGTTATTTTCTGTAATCTATATACTTTCCACTCTTTATTTTAAAAGAGGCCTCATTAATTCATTATTCGATGTGGGGTTTCAACTAAGATATTTTGAAACGTCAAAAAAGTGTTATCCTAATACCTTATGTTTTGTTGAATCAATGGTATTTTAAATCATCGTAGATTGATGAATTTAAGGACCCCAATTTTTAACTTGTTTGTGATTGATGACCTCAATCACTACCTATAAATATTTACGTTTTTTCTCCAATTATATGTCTCTAATTTCCACCAAGGTTCTCCTAATCGAGATCATAATTTGGTGGTGACCCTTTCATTTCTCTTTTCCTCATATTAAGACTAAATTTTAGTAACCCAATTTCCGATGTGGGGTTTCCCACAAATATATTTTTGATTTTAAACCTTTTATTTTCGAAGAAAAATTTCAAATTGTGAGGATGAAATTTATTGAAGGAGGGGAGAATGTAACACCCCAAGATTTCATAGTGTGTCATTTCTTCAAAATAATACAATAACTTGCACTACAGGCAACACCGAGTTCAAGCACACCATGACTTACCAAACAAGCCATTCAAAAGAGGTTATGAATAGTATTATATAAATTTTAAACTTTATATAATCCTTATAATTTTAGAATCCATATTATGAGTTTCTTAGACATAATGTAAGAACAAATTCATTTTCAGTATTGCACTTTTACCAACTTTTAAAAGTGAACCCTTTTTAAATACAATATTTTAATCTTTTTGACTAAATGGGGACATCAAAAAATTTGAAATGAAACATCCCAAGCATCCACGGTACGCTTTCCTATAAATAATACAGTAGCGTGTGTTGTACGCAACTTCGAGTTCTAACACACACCACAACGAATAAAACTAGCCGTTATGAATAGTAATACCTACTTTTTGAAATTAGATATATTTTATATTTCAAAATGGACTTCATTTTTGGATTCGGAGTATTTAATTTAGCCTAAGGTGAAATTTTGGTACTTTTTGGATAACTTTAATATTTTGATGAATAGTGAAAATTACTAAATTTTACTTAAAAACAAATTTTTTAATCAAAATAATTTATAGTAATAATTTATATTATTGAGTGGTTTTAAAGAATAATTAGAATATATTTTTACCATTTTATCCAATGGTGTTCATTAGAATTAATTTTACTTTGAAATTGGACATAAACAATTATCAATCTTTTGATATATATTGTTTCTTAAAAACACGCTATTCATTGTGACAGCGAGAATTAATTTTAAAATTAATTAATTCAACTTATATGTCTGGAATTTTATAAAATAGACATCATTTTTGGATTTGGAGTACTTAATTTAGCCTAAGGTGAAATTTTGGTACTTTTCAGATAACTTTAATATTTTGATGAATAGTGAAACTATTAAGTGGTAGTTAAAAAACTAAATTTTTCATAAAACATAATTTTACCGCTTCTGTGAATGGAATTTCGAAAATCCGAGAGACACAGTTAATATCAAGATGTAAAATGTGGTTCAATGAGATGAAAATAATTTTTGGTGAATAGTAACTTTTCACTTTTATTAACCACGGTTAAAAGTAAATAGGGTAATTAAGGGTAAAAATGATATTAATATTACCCTAACACATTTCCTAATTCTATTGGACAAGTGTATCTCGACCAAAACAGCCTTAGGAATAAAATATTATCATTTAGGTCCACTTCGATTAGATTAGGAAATTTATTATTATTTAATTCAAAGAAGAGTTAAAAGAGTTAAAATCAAAGTGTATTTACTAAAACATTTTTAATATAGGGTTATATATAAGATAAATTCGATTGTATATATTCATTAGAAAGATAAAACTATTTCTTACATAAGGATATTTTATTTATAATTTTTATACTTTAAATAATTTAATTTACTTATGACACAATGATGATGCAATAATTACCATAATGGTGGAAAATTAAAATAATTGATATTATATATACACAAATAAATATAATTTGAGACTTTTTAGGAATTACACTAATTTTATAGGTTAATATGACATGTTAGGAATGATTTAATTAAATTTTTTCGAAGTAATCAATCTGTTATGAGTTTCAAAAAAATCAACTATTGAATAGTGTCAAAATTGACATAAAAGAGTTTTTAAAACAAATATTATATTATTAATTGATACTAAATTCCTAAAAATCTAAGGATCGTCCATGAGACTTATATAATTATGGTTTCATCATTAATGGACCACTTGGGGGTCTCTTGGATGTATATAGTAAGTTTATTAACTATATATTATAAAAATACAAAGTGACATGGTAAATGTCAAACTAATTAACTAAGAGTTAAAACTAAAAGATAAGATTAATATAGTAACCCAAACCAGTCTTAATTCTATTGGTTGAATATTTTTCGACCTATCCCCACCTTAACCTTTGAATAGTCAAATTTGGAGCCATTAGAAACCGAATATTAATTTATTATAAATTAATATTTCTAGCTTTTCCAAAGGTGCCCCTCACCCCTCTTATAAAAGGGAACTCCTCTTTCTCATTTTTTCACACCATCAAAGCCTTTTGGATTGGCAAAACTCTACCCAAATACTCTCCCAACTTCCCTCAATACAACCTAGAGGCCTTAGTTTGATCATAAAGACAACCGAAAGAGCCCTTTTTATCAAATCAAAAGGAAGAACCCGAAGAAGAGGTAATGATTTCACCACCCTTTTCCAAGTTCCTTTCTTCTTCCACTTCTTCTTTCTCTGTTATTACCATTATAAAATAATAACTCCATTATCTTATATATACTTTGATGTTATTATAAATATGATACAACCATATTCAGTATTTTATCCACCCTTTGAATAACATTTCACCATACGTGCGTACGTACGGCTTACCGTCTCCACGTCGTCGTGTAATTGTTATTCAATATATTATTATTTTGATGGGTATAATAATGATGTGTAACTCATGTAAATAATAAATATAACATTATAATGATTCTTTATATATGATATACTATCAACTTATATATTATTTTAATATCAAAAGAATGATATTGTCGCGCGTGCGTACGTACGGACTACCGTCTCCACGAACGCGATGAGATTCATTCTCCATCGTATCCATTATAGTATAATTATCATTTGATGATTTAAAAATGATGTTTAAGGACTTTATATAATTCTGTATATGAATAATATACAACCTATCCATGACAAACATGGCTTATGTAACAAAACATATAAAAGAAAACGAGTAAGTTAACACCTGAAACGAAGATAATTCAAAGATATTATTAACAAATCAATGTTAAAAGATCATATATGATATCATATTAATATATATGATTCTTGTATAATTTAATAAAAATTATTTCACCATTATACAGGAGGTTAACCTAACCCAACCAAGGAAAAGTACAAGGTAGGGGTTTATTTCACAATCTCTTCATTATTCGAGGTTGTTTATACGCAATTATCTACTGGGATCTCTTTATCATCCACGTCCATGTTCTTTAAAAATGTATTTAAAAACATTTTTACTATTTACTAGACAATGGGTTAAAGTAATTTAAACCCTTATATGTTTTGAAAGGAATCTTTACGTCGTTTTCCAAACAAGGAACTTTTAACCCTTTCGACAAATTTAAGGTAAGAATGTTTTTTAACTTATATGGCGGGTACGACTATTTACCGCCATTATAAAATCGTCAAAGCTTCCCTTAGAAGCTTATAAAAATATTTTCAAAGTAAATGTTTTATTTTATAATTATGTGACTTTTAAATGATTTCAAAATAAATATTTTAAGAATTTGTGAAAGGTACTCTTTATCAAGATCATAATTTTAAATGTTTTAAAGATTTATCTTTTTAAATATTTTAATTAATGTCCATGTTTTCAAAATGATTTTAAGGATTTATTTATATGGACATGAATGTTTTGAAATGATATTTCTTTTCAAAAGCTTCAATGTGGTATGGGACACTTTGATTCAAAAATCTCTTTTAAATTACTTCCTTTATAAATGTGTGACTTTTCAATGATTTCGAGAAAAGAGATATTTCTCTCAAATAGTTTTGATTTGCATCTATGTAAACATTATTTGATGGGTTTTAAGCTTATATGAAGTTGATTTATTATGATAGAAAACTTTTGTATTGTATTGAAGGTTTTGTGATATGTTTTACTGTGGATGTGTTATTTTTATACCATTCATGGTTTATAGAGAAAGTATTGAAATTTCGTATTCTAGTTTTAATACGAATGTTTATGTTATGTTTAAACCTTTTCATATGAGATTGCATTGGACTTAGTAAGTGACAAGTGGAGCCTTCTATAGCTCCTCAATGCATCGGTAAGTCTCATGAGATAAACTAGTGTCTTGGCACAAGGCCTTGGCAAAATCTTATTTGTAGTCTTGGAACGAGGCCTTGGCTATGTGGTTATGATAGTCTGGCATTATGCATTCCATCATTATAAAAGTGGTTACTGATATTGCATGTGATTATTCGATTAGTAGAATATCCATGTGAATAAGTAAATGGAATTATTTCATTTTTCTTTTTCCATACTATGTTGAAGTTCAAGTTTAAAAGGCTTTTGTTTTAGTTATACATTGCCTTAAATGTTTATGCTTATTTTTGAAAGTTTCCAATATATTTTTATCCTTACTGGGCATTTGAGCTCACCCCTTTTCTATGTTATATTTTTCCCAGGATGTGAAGAAGTATGTTATGAATGACCTGCAGGGATAATATCTAGGGATATGAGTGTGGAATATGGAGACTATGTTGTTGTAGTAGTTTTTCACTTTATGATGTAGCGTAAAACATTATGAATATATCTAGTGTTTCCAAGGCTACTAAACCAATCGGTCTTTCGAGATTTCATCTTTCTTGTGATCACACCAATGTTATGTAATAATGCACCAACTCTAGGTAACTGGGGTTGGGGCATTACACTTTTAGTGTTTATTTATATGTGGAAGATGATTGAGAGGTCTAGTTCAGTTGATGGCCCTGTGTTCCACTATTTCCATTTCCCTTAGTGTGCGTTGTGTTTTTTGTGTGGTTTTCCATTTACCCAACAACTAAAATTTGGATTTCTAAATTGTTCCCAAAAGTGTTTTAAAATGCAATGCATCTGTTTCTTCCAAACACTGAACTTGTTCTTAAATTAAAAAATGAAATGGACTGTTACTTGTTTTAGAAATGAAGGTGTGTGTGGAAACCAATATTTTATATAATTTAGTTCAAAACTTGAATTGATAAATTCTTTATTTAGTGGTACGTGCATTGGTAATAGAGTTTTTCGGTCTTACCTACTGAGTTTTAATATTCACGCCTATAGTGTTTTCCTATTTTTAGTTTCTGTTTCAGGTTGACTTGAGCTCTCTCGTTGTGGGCGAGATCTGGTTGTGGAGTCATGAGTGACTCTCGAAGTCGTGAGGAATTTTGGTCATGGTTAGGTTAGTTGTTGTTGATGGTCGTTCTTTCTTTTAGTTTTGTTTATTTACTTTGTGTTGTTCTATTTTTTCCGCTTCTCTATTTATTTTTATTGGGTGAAATCAGTCCCTCTTCCTCTCTTTAATGACATGGTGCCTGTCGCCAGCCCGGGAAGATCGGGAATGCCTCTTGGGCTATGTCGCGGGCCAGCTCGGGTAACCAGTTCAGGGTCGACCCGGGTCGGTTCGTGACAATAGTAACCTACCCCTATGAATATTAATATTAATAGACATATTACCATATTGAATAGTAAATTATATAATTATATTATTTTCCAATGTTATAAGATAATTAGATGTTGATTAATTTTTCAAGGTGTTAAAAAATGAGTTATTGATTTAAAAGTCTTGTTTTTGAATAAATTATGATTTTAGCTAAAAATTAAATGAATAATATATAGAAAAATATTTTAAAAAAATTGATTTCAATTTTGAATTATATGCATCAAAAAATGGATTGGGTGAATTTTTGGGGGTTTTACTAAAACTATTGAATTTTCGGTGAATATTAAAAATACATTTTTGAGTTTTCGGTAAGATTTATAACATCATTAATGTTGTAATAATGATTTAATAATTCTGGTAGAATCTTGAGGAATAAAATATTTTATGAGGTTTTCCAAGTGTCCAATACCATGGTCCAATACCATGGGAAATCACATAATGTTTCAAATACCACTTATGAGATGTCCCTAGGAAATTAATAAAAAATTCCCTCACTTTTTCTACCAATACCAAGCCATTACATCATATCATTCATTAAAAATTACTCCTTAACAATGATCTTCTCATTAATCCCCATATTAGTCATACTAATCTTTCCTAAATCCCCCAAAATCCCAACATTCATGTCTTAGGATTTACTCTACCAGATAAGAGAATACAAAAAAAAATTCCATTCATGTTCCTTATTATGTGGTATAACATTCATGTTTTCGTACCATGTTCTTATTTAAATTTTATTCTATCTATATACTATATTATGATTTATATATGGATGGGTTACCACTATCCCCGATATTTTTAATGTTTTCTAAAATCATGTAATGTAGCTGTTATGATAGAGAATTTTCATCTCAAAATCTCTCTCTTTTTCAAGCACACTTATTATCTTATTATCTTTAAATTTAAATTGGATAATGTCGGTATATATCATTCCATATCCCCCTTACATTCCATATTGATTAATAATTATTAGATACCATTTTATCTCATCACAATATTTTGTGGATATTTCTACGATGTCATTAGGCTGCCGAATTTTCGTAAGGGATTATTCATCTTTTCTTTTATTTCATGTTCCTTTATTTTCTTCATATTTCCCCACCTACCCATATCCAAGATGAATTAATGATCCAATATCATAAAAATTTTTCTTCATCATGTATTTGGAATATTCAACATTATTTTTCTTCTCTTACCCCATATATTCAAGAAATTATAACACCATCTGTGATTTTTCATTTTACAGACATCATGGAAAAGGTGATTTCAATTAATTTTAGTTCCTTAATTATTGGTCATGAAACCATATTTATGGATGAACCAGATTTAGATTATGTATTATATCTTATATATGGTTTTGGAACCATTTTGATTGCATGCGATTATGTTATAAAAATGAGTTAATTATGATCAAAGAACAGCTTAAAAGACTTGAAAATATCAATAACATTTTAACTTATGAATCTTCCCCATTAATGAATTAAAAATGATAAATGATATAATTTATGTTTTTGGAAATATTTAAATACCATTCCATTCCAATTATGCAGTTTCACTTCCAATCGGCTATAATATCCATCATGAACTGATCATGGAAACCATGTAAAGAACACACGTGAAACAATGTAAATAGTAAAATATTTACTAATAAGTTTGTCTAATAATGTTGTAAAATGATCATATATGGTGTTATAAACATGAATATGATTCATTAAGAGAATAATAATACTATTTTTACCAATATTCAAGAGTTTGATACACATTTTAAGTAAGAGTAACCCAAGCTAAGGGAATTCTTAACTTAATTCCCATTCTTTGGGTTAACCTTCTTCTTTATTCTTTATGTGGTATTATGATATTTGGTGAGATGAATTTTTCTTATATAAAATTTCAATATGTTTATTTATAGTGCATACACACATCCATTCCATTATATTAATTCTCACTCCAATTATATTTTAAGAGACATTCCTTTTAAAAATCTTCTAAAACTCTCTTTAATAAAATTCAAAAGTATTGTTTTTGGAATGAGTGTTTTCTCCTGATTTCATGATACTTTATTAAAATTATTTGTTCCATGGAAATTATTTATGTTTTTTTGAGCCCATTTTAGCTAAAGATATGTTGGTTTGAGGCCTTTATAGGTCAAGTTATGACGGGTGAGCCCAATTATATATCTCCAATGCTTAGGTACTCCAGAGATGGAATTTGACCAAATGGTTATTCCATGTGTAAGGGTGATTGTAATAGTGATATATTATATATCTTACAAGGAAACTACATGATGTTTACATTCTTGTTAACAAGTTTCAATGAAATGGGTTTTATTGGTTTTTATGTTATCACTTGACTAACAAATTCTTTCCTTATATACCTTATTGAGATTTTTGTGCCCATCCCATGTTTTTAAATTTCTTTCACAGGTTATAATGATGTGTAAGAGAAATAAAGAATACAATTAAAATCTCATGAATAATTTTCATAGTAAATATTTCATATTTGAAAAGTTTTATATTTTATGAAATTGGATATTATTTTAATAGTATCCACAGGTATGGTTATGATATGTTATATAAGTTTTATAACCTAATTACATAAAACTATAAACATGAAAAGATCATCATTGGGTAAAAATATATATTCTAGTCTAAATGTTAGGATTATGTATTGTGTTAAGTACGGGTCCTTATATTTGGTATTTGAGGATGGTTTAGATAATATTACGTGTTAGGATGATGTAAAAAGATTATCATAAATGATTTTTACTCTATGGTAATTTAAACTTTTATAGGATTTAGGGATTACCATGTTACTAAATCTATGTTATGTATGTCCATAATGGTTTCCCCTTGAGGAAACATGGAAGCTGAAGTTGGGATGCACCAAGAGGCTGATCTTTGTCCAAGTCTATAGCCCAGAAGAGTGGGAATCAGAACTGAGAAGTTTGCAACAGAAATGGATTAGTTGACTCAGAAAACAAACTGGAGTGGTATTCATGCTATAGAGGAACATTATATACCTTGAAGATACATCTATTTTGGAGCATTTTATGAGTTAACATCCTCTAGCTTTCAATGGAACCATGGATCTAGTGATATCCAAAGGATGTATCAATGCTCTAGAAAATATATTTGATATCATGTGATGATCGAAACATTAAAAGGTAATACTATCAATATATCATTTGGAAGGTGAAGATGATTAATGGTAGTCTCTGGTTATGAATATGAGACAAAGAGATGATCCTAACAGTCTGGAATTGGATGATTTGAAGAGTCTTTTTTGGGAAAAAAATATTTTCCCAAAACTATTCGACTCGGAAGAGAGAAACAATTATTGGGAACTGAAGTAGAAAGATGATGATTATATGGAAGTATATGAATCCAACATTACAAGACCTCCCAGGTATGAATTTTTTTTACTCAAGTTTATTATTGTAAAATCACAGATTTTACTATAGTTTGAAACCATTTTTTTAAAGATATTTGGCTTCATGAGAGTTTAAAATCTATGAGAAACATGTTCATTATGATGAAAATGCGGATATTGAGTTTCTAACACATATGATCCTCATGATGAAAAAGAATAAGAAGACTTCCGGATGGTCAAATTTAGGTAAGAATTCATCAAAGAGATCTGGAGGAAAGAAAATCAATTTACCTTCGTGTGAAAATTTTGTTAAAAGGTATCCTGGTGAATATCTTGTAAATTATGAGAATTGATACCGATGTAGAATATTTTGACACATGTTTTGTGAGTGAAAGGAAAATGACCCAAAAATCAATGAGTAGTCGATTGTGGGATTCATTAACTGTAAGGAATTGTGTCCTTTTGATAGTGTTTTTTTGAATCTACTCACTCAAGCAGGGAATCAACAAGATTGGATGGGAAGGGTTTAGTAAAATCATTTTCAAAAACATTAGTGAATGTTGAGCTGTCAAATGAGTTGGTATCAGGTACATTTCTTGTTTTTATAGATTTCACAAATTTGTTGTTTGATTGAGGTTCTACACATTCATCCATTTCTGAGAAATTTTCAGAATAATTGGGGATTCAACTTCATGAAATTAAACAAGATATCATGGTAAAAACACCATGGGGAAATATTTTGGTAAAAAGAAATTATGAGAATCTATATAATCTGGTCTGTGGAAATAGTTTAACTAAAAACCTTACTATTTTTCCTCTAGAAGAGTTTGATGTTATTATGGGTATGGATTGACTTTATCTCTATCATTCTATGATAGATTGTAATGAAACATAATATTTTTAAGAATTAAATTTAGTGTGTGTACAAGAATGAAACCATTACATTGATAACATATCACGAAGATTAGAAACTGATAAAAGATAGAAATGAATGTTATCTTCCTCGTATTTTTTAAGATAACAGAACTATCCAGATTAATGATGTAGTAGTGGTAAATGAATACCTGGATGTTTTTCTTGATGATTTTCCTTGTTTTATTCCTAATCAAGTGGGTGAGTTTACTATTTACATAGTTCCTGATGCTATGCCACTTTATAAACCCCCTTATCTAATGACCCAAATGGATCCTCTGGAATTAAAAAAATAGTTTCATGAATTATTATATATAGGCTTCTTCTGACCTAGCACTTCACCATGAGGTGCTCCTATCTTGTTTGTTAAAAGGGATGATGGTTCAATGATACTTTACATTTATTATAGATCCTTGAATAAAATTACTTTTAAAAACAAGTATCCATTTCCTCATATATATTATTTGTTTTATCAGCTCTTTGGAGTATAGTATTTTTCAATGGTTGACCTGTGTTCGGGGTACCGAACGTTTAAAGTGAAGGATAAAGATATCCAGAATGTGTTCAATTCTATATATAGTCATTATGATTTTTTATTTATGCCTTTTTGGTTACCTAATTCACATTCTTTATTCATGGATCTTATAAATAGAATATTTCATGTGTTCTCAGATAATATTGTGGGTGTGATTAATGATTAAATTCTGGTATATACTAGATGAAATGGGAAGCATGCAAAACATCTAAGGGTTGTTTTCCAGACCATAAAAAAAGAAACAATATGGAAATTTCTATAAGTGTGATTTTTGGTTTCAACATATTTATTTTCATGGTCACATTGTAAATAAAGATGGAATAATTATTGATCCTTCCAAAACAAAAGTGGTTGTGGAATAGAAATGTCTTACCAATGTTACAGATGTTCATAGTTTTCTTGGATTATCATGTTATTACCTACGGGTTGTTAAAAACATCGCATGCTTATCTATCACACTAACTATGTTAACTTGAAAAGAGTTTAAATTTATTTGGAATTAATATTGTGAAGTTTGTTTTCTAGAACTAATGAAAATATTGGTGAATACTTCAGTTTTGGACTTGATTTCTCAAAATAATGGTTTTTTTCATCTACAATGATGCTTCATTGAAGGGACTTAGTTGTGCTCTGATGCAGTATGATCAGGTAATTTATTATGATTCAAGAAAACTAAAAACTCATGAGTTAAATTATCCCACACAAGATTTCGAATTGGCAGCTATGTTTTTTCCTTGAAAACTTGAATGGACCATTTATACGGAAAAAAATATACAATATATACTGACCAAAAAAGTATAAAGTGTATATTCACATACAATGAATTAAACATGAGGAAGGTAGGATTTATTGAACTAATAAATAATTATTATTACATGATCAATTACTCTCTAGGTAAATAAAATGAAGTGGTGGATACCTTGAGTCGAAAACATCACGCATCATTAACAATGTTACATATGGAACATGATCCCTTGATTAATGATTTCATGAATTTTGGCATAAATGTTTTTGGTGCAGGAAATACATCTATTTTGTTTCATGTTTTAGTGCATTCATCATTATCAGACAGAATTAATCTACTGTAAACTAAAGAACGTGAGCTATAGAAGATGGTAGAATTGGTTGAAATGTATATGTTTCCATAATTTAACCATTATAAAGAATTTGTTTTATGATTTGGAAAAATGTTGTGTGTGCCTTGTGATTCCCAGTTGAAGAAATATTTGTTGGGTAAAGCTCATAGTTCTCCATTTTCATGTTATCCAAAAAGTACTAAGATGTACAGAGGCCATTAAGAGTATTAATTATAGGATGGAATGAAAAGAGATATTATAAAATTTACTGTGAAATGTTTGACATGTCAACAAGTTAGAAAAGTGTGACAGTTACCGAAGAGTATGATTCTTCCTTATCCAATGTAATAATAGAATTGGGAGAATATATATCCATAGACTTTGTGGCAGGACTACCTAAGAAATTTTATTATAACAATGTGATTTGGGTTGTTATTGACCAGATGGAAGAATATGTATATTTTCATTCTATTCGAGATATAATTTCATTGGAAAAATTTCAAAATTGTACCAAAAAGAGATTGTCAGGTTACATGGAGTTCCTCTTTCCATTATTTTTGTTCAGGATCACAGGTTCCCATCTAAATTATAGAAGTGCCTTTAGATTTTGTTCGGCATAGAATTAAATTTTAGTACATATTTTCAACCACAATCAGTTGGGTAGTCAGAACAAATGATTCAGGCATTAGAGGATATGCTTTAAGCTTGTTCAATAGGCTACAGGGAAGTTGGGATCACCATCTTTCTTTATTTGAGTTTTCATATAATAACAGTTTTCACTCTATTATAGAGATGGAAACTTTTGAGGCATTGTATGGGAAGTGGTGTTGAACTCCATTTTTTGGATAAACATAGGTAAACATTGTTCATGATACCAAAAATAGTAGAGGAAATGGATACAAAAGTGACGATGACCTAGCCTCACATGAGGAAATATCATATCATGTAGAAATGTTATGTAGATAATAGGAGGAAAGACATTGTTTTGAGACCTGTGATCATATTTTTCATAAAATATCACTATGGAAAATGGTTACGCATTTTGGTAAGAATGGAATGAAAAGTACATGGTTCATTGGAACTTATGATATTTTGGAGAATTTTCAACAAATTGCCTACTAATTGGCTTTACCTCTGAGTTTATATAAGGTACACGATGTCTATCAGGTTTTTATGTTGATAAAGTATGAGCCAGATTCATCTCATCTCTTGAGCCTAGAAGCAGTTCAGCTGGAAGATAAAAATTAGAATACAGAGAAACAAGTGTGTATTACTCATAAAGGGAACAAGTACTATGGAATAAGTTAATCCACATGGTAACTGTTTTTGGAGAAACCACATGGTATAAAAAGAAACAGAAAAATCTAAAAATTCTATGAGGGAGAGGTACCCTCACTTGTCTAATGAGAATATAAAATTGTTAGGATACAATTTCTAGAAGGTGGGGATAATGTAACACCCCTAGGTTTTAAAAAAAATGAAATGAAAGAACCTCTATTTTAATTAGATAACTATAAATAGAATTTAAACATAATTTTACAATTCATATGTTTTGAATTTCCAAAAAGGATCATCTACAATTGTGATCAGTAAGTTATTTGGAGCCTAATGGAACCAAATAGATTTTTGGTCAATAGTAACCTACCCCTATGAATATTAATATGAAGAGTAATATGTCTCTAATTAATAGTAAATTGTATTATTATTTTATTTTCTTATGGTTATAATATAATGAGATGTTGATTAAATTTTCAGGGTGTTAAAAATGAGTTATGGATTTATAATTGTTTTTTTTGAATAAATTATGATTTTATTTAAAAATTAAATTAATAATATTTATAAATTTACTTTCAAAAAATTGAGTTCATTATTTAGTTATATATTTCCGAAAATGATTAGGGCGATTTTTTGGGATATTTCTGAAACAGTTGAATTTTCGTTGAATAGTAAATACAGTTTTGAGTTTTCAGTATGTTTAATGACATCATTTATGATGTAATAATGATTTAATAATTATGGTCAACTATTGAGGAATATGATATGTTATGAGGTGTCCCAGGTGGCCAATAACTTGGGAAAATTCCTTGGGCAAGCCCATGGTTTTGCAAATACCACTAATGAGGTGTCCTTGCAAATTAATAAAATATTCCCTCACTTTCGATAAAAATAAAAACTTATTCCTTCATTCAATTCATTAAAAAATCATCCTATATAAATCTCTGGTCTCCTTAACCCTACTATTCCTCACAAGGTGTCCTCAAACCCCCATGGTCCCTACCTTCAAGTCATTAGAGTTACTCTACAAGGTAAGAGAATTCTCAACTTTTTTCATTTCAAGTTCTCTTTTATGTGGTACATCATTCAAGATTATATACCACTGTATTATTTCCATTTTATTCTATATCTATAAAATATTATTATTATTTTATGGATGGGTGACACATTTCCCCTCTATTTTTAATGTTTTCTAAAACCATGTTGTGTAGTTGTTATGCAATAGAATTTTCGACTCCAAATCTCCCTCTTATTTAACCACTTTTATTATGAAATTATCTATTAATTTAAATTGGATTATATGGAAATATGTCATTACATTTCGCCCATAAGGTCCATATTATTTATGAATTATGATATACAAATTTTCGTTCATCGAAATATTTATTGAATTTTTAGGTTATGTTGGTAGGTTGTAGAATTTTCATAAGGGATTTCTCAACATTTATTTTTTTTCAAGTTCCTTTATTTTCATATTATTTCCTCTACCCCCCTTATCCAAGAAGAATTAATGATATTGTATCCTACATATTATGGATTTAATAATTTTTATATAATATTCACCATAATACTTCTTCTCCCTTCCAATATTATCAATACAATAAAACAACATCTCTGATGTGTCGATTTACCGACATCCTGGACGATGTAATTTCAATTTCATTTAATTCAATAAATACTAGTAATGAAACCATTTTTATGGTCGAACCAGATTATAAATTATTCACTATATCTTACATAAGGATCTGAAATATTTTTTTACACATGCGTTAAATTTAAAAAACTAAATGAGATCATTATGATCGAAGAATCTCCAAAAAGAAATAAACAAATATAAAAAATGTGTTAACTTATGAATAATCCTCATATCATAATTAAAAATGAAAAATGGTATATTATATGCTTATATAAATATATAAATACCATTCTATTTTAATTCAGGTTTTTGACATATAATTGAATATAATATCCATCATTAACCGATCATTCAAACCATGTAAAGAACGCACCTGAAATAATGTAAATAAACAAATATTACTAATAAATGTGTTGAATGATATTTTAAAATGATCATATAAGGTGTTATAAACAATAATATGTTTCAGAAATATATTAATAACACTCTTTTATCCATTATATAGGAGTTTCAAGCACAATTGACGTATGAAGAACCTCAGGTAAGGTAATTCTTAAACCAATTTCCATTCATTGGGTAAACCATCTTCATTAATCATTAGGTCGTTTTAAGATTATTAGTGTGATAAATTTTTCTCTGTACTATGTTTCACTTTGTGGATTTACAATTTCTACAGATATACATTCTATTATTTTAATTCATACTCTAATTATATTTTAAGGGACTTTCTTTTTAAAATCCATTTAATACTCTATTTAATAAATTTTAAAATGATTTTTTTTTGGAATGAGTGGTTTCTCCTACTTTCAAGATACATTATTACCATGATATGTTCCATGTACATTAATTATGTTCGGTTTATCCCATTATAGGTAAATATATGTTGTCTTGATCCCATTATATCTCAAGATATGATGGGTGAGCCCCATTATAGATCCCCAATGCATTGGGTACTCCGGTGGTGGAATTTCACCAAATGGTTATTCCATATGTAATGGTGATTATAAGAGTAATATGGTAAATATATCCCAAGGAAACTAATTTATGTTTAAATACATGTTAATATTATTTTATGAAATGAATTCTATTGGTTTTTATATTATCACTTGACAAATAAATTTTTTCCTTATATTTCTTACTGAGCTTTCTGTGCTCATACCGTGTTTTTAAATGTTTTTCATAGGTTATAAGGATGTGTTATAGAAATAAGGAAGAAAATTTAAATGTCATAAATATTTTTTCAAATAAATTATGTTTTATTTGAAACGGTTTTTATTTTTTGAAAATTAGATATTGTTTTAATAGTATCCACATGTATGGTTATGAGATGTTATGTATGTTTTATGTCTTAATTACCTAAAACTATAAATCTAAAAATCCGACCTTGTGTAATACAGAAAATTATTGCCTAAAACTTGGGATTATGTAATTTTTTAATGCTAGGTCCTTGTACCATCAACTATTATCCAACAAGCTAAAATATCCTACTCTTAGCAGGGAGATGGAATTGGGGTTCTACCCTCTGAAGTGTTTGCCACACTATTTATTAGGTGAGATATTCATAGTCAACACTGAAACCAAGAGCCTCTAGAATATCCTCAAACATAGATACCCAAACATATGATATATGTTCTATGTAGTGTATCTTTATAAATTATATTTTTATATCCATTACGAACTATGGAAGGGTAATTTCGTTGATGATTTTTTTACTCGTAGTATATAGGTTGAGAAAAATTTGTTGAGTGGTCTTAGTGGATTATTGGAGTTTGATGATATTGGTAGCCTATTGGAAGGTGGAAACATCAGATTATTGGGTATTAATGATTTATTGTCCCTTGATGGTCACAAATCCCATGGTATAATTATTAATCATTGGACAAGATACTGACACAAAGTGTGTTGTGATGTGAACAAAGAAATCAAAAGTTGATTTGACACCCGGGTGGTCATTGTGTGACAATGATGTGATCTTTATAGATGAGAGAGTAGTAGTACCTGATTTCATCATAGAATATATGATTAGATATATCCATAAATTTATATGGGTGATACACCCCCATGAATCAAATATGTACCACAACATTATGTGATAGTTGTAGTGGTCATGGATGTAGTGGGACATTTCTGGAATGATATCTGGATGATTTACCTATAAGATGGTAAAGGATGAGAACCAACATCCTGGTGGTTTACACCATCCATATCCTATTTACCTATTAATGTGGTATTAATTTATGATGGAATTTTTTATGGGGTTACCTAGGACCCCAATGATTCATCAAATTATCTGATTGATTTTTGATCGGCTAAAAAAGACAGCTCACTTCATGCATATATGAGTAACTCACTTATTGGACGTGCTAAAAAAATTTTGAGTACAAGGGATCATATAATAATATTGTCTTCCCTTGATAATTTTATATGATAGATTTGCATGCTCCCCATCAAAAATTTGGATGGTATTTGATAAATACCTGGGGACTCAACTATGATCAATAATATAATACTATTCATAAAATGATGTTCAGACAGAGCAGAAAATCCATATTATAGTAGATATGATTTGAAAATGTGTTTTGGAATTTAGTGGAACTTGGAAAGATCATGTATACCTATTTAAATTTGTATATAACAACACTTAACATGATTTTATTCAGATGTAACCGTTTTTTTGGCTCTATATGGGAGGAATTTTTTTATTATATATGTTTTTAAATGAGGTAGGTTACATAGTTTTGTGTGGCCCAGTTTCATTTAGGAGACCTCTAAGAGAGTAAAATTTAATCAAAAGAGTATGATCATAGGTCAGAGAAGTATAAGGTCATATAATGTCTATTGGATAAGACATTTGCAATTACATGTGGGTGATTAGTAATTATTGAGAGTGACTCCTCTATTAACCCATTGACATATGATGATTCTTGAAAAAAACATTTTTTAAAACCCTTGAGATCAATGTATGGGTTTTGATAGTGGTGTACCATATTTGTCTTCCTTTTCTATTTTGAGGTATACATGAGGTGTTTCAAGTGTAACAACTCCAGAAGTACATGGTCGATCCTACACATTTCATCGACATTTAATTCATTGATTTGGATCATGATGCATCTTATGAAGAGTCTCTAATGAAAATTATAGATTACAGTGAGAAATTACACTAATGGAAGATGGTATCACTTGTCTATATTCTGTGGTAGAAAGGATGAATTCAAGAGGAGATGTGGGAGCATGAGTTGAATGTTCCAGATCATTGTTTAATGTTATTTTTATAATATATCTAGAGATACAAATCAGGGATTATAAGTCATTATAGAGGAATAATTATTTATTCTCAATTATTAATTATACTTAAAACAAGAATTTTTATTTATTCTATATATATTTTATGTGAGAATCTTTTTTTTAAAATAACATACCCTAACTATTGTTTTATTATGTCACATAATAGAAATTTTGTGTTAAAAGGACTTTTAAAAAGCTAAAATTAATTTTTCCAAACTTATGAGAGGGTCAAAAACCATTTCAATATGTTTTGAAATGTTAATGTGTATTTTATAAAAGGTTAATCCAAGAGTATATGCGCTTTATAAGGGTACCCACATGCTGGATAAGAATTGAACTGTGCTATTTAACTATAGCCAATGGATTTTATTAGGGTACCATCCCATATAAGGGTGTTTCATAAGTGTAAAAATGATTTTAATGGTAGTCAACACTCTTTATAAGGGTATACCACACATTATATATATTATATAAGGTTAACCTATCTTATGCGTAAGGGTACAAAGATGTTCAGCCGCTACATAAGGGAAAACTACATTCCCTCATACAAAGGATAAGAGCTATGTATGGGTAAAACCATATTACCCTTACTTAGTAATTTTATAACAGGACTATTTTTTCATGTTTATGAATCTTTATCCCCATATAAACCATTTACCAAATTTCAATGATTCTTGTGTTAAAAATCATGGTATTATATCAATTGAATCATTTTAATCAATAAGTAAAATTTGTGGATGAAATTTAACTCTCCAAAATTGTGTTTAAAATAATAATAAAATTAAATCATGATATATAATTTATAATTTCATTATGATTTACATATATATGGGTTGTTATTTATAAAATATTTAAACCCTCACTGTCTTCATTTTTTTGGTTGAAACTTTTAGTCTAAGATACCAATAAATCAATTTATCGAGAACTGTGAAGACACTTTGATCAAATCATGTTATTTTTCTGATTTTTAAATAACATAAAACCCATCACTTCTTACCTATTCAAGATTTAATCATTGATAAATAAAATTATAGGTAGTATATTATTTATTTATATTGTAAAAATTTCATGTGTATTCCCAAAATAAATATTCAAGATAAATTGTTTAAATAATTATTGAATGGTGATATTGTGGAAATTATAAAATAAAGATAAGAACATTATTATCCTCTAATATGAATGAAAAATAATATAGTTTTAGAACATATATATTGTTCTATATAGAGAGATATTATTTTCACAAGTCGTTTTATTATTAATTTTGATGAAAAATTTTCAAGCGCATCTATTAGAATTTTTGAAATAAATTTTGAAATTATCCATGATTGAGAAACTATTTTAACATGTGACATTTTATTATTTTTTTGAAATATAATATTTGTAATTGGTCCTAGAAAAATCTAATTAACATTGAATGTTCATATGATGAAAACTATCATAATATCACCAAGGTGTAGGTGTTATTGCCTATAGGGGTTTCCACTAATACTTTTGAACAATAGAGGGTGTTCTGTCCATGATGTTGATAAAAACAAAATTATGGCATAAAGTCTAACACCTTTTGGTTCTATAATTTTAATATTTTTCATTGTAAGGATTTTGGTTTCCATAACTATTGATTATTCTTGATTATGATTTCATTACAGTTAATGTGTGTGTAGTCTCTGATTCCCGTTGTGTTTTTTTTATTCCATGAGTATTTCTATAATATATTATTTTCATGTTTAATTATGATATAATTTTGTTATGTATTAAAAATATATTCTTACGATGATATACTATTATTTCCACATATTTATTTCTCTTTATGTGTGTTATCATACTTTGTATATTATTATTGGGACATAAAGTATGTGGAAAATCATTTGGTCATTTTTCTTAGAGGGGGGGGAGTGTAAATGGATGATGATATTTAATATGATAGAACATGGAATAGGTTAGGGTAATTACGATCAAGGTGCCTAACCTAATTTAGTGAATTAGGTCCATGTTAATAAGGGGGTCTGACCCTAGAAATATATAATGAATTATTTTCTACAGGCCTGACTCGTGATGAAGCTATGATATGATGGTGTGGGGACCAAATCTAACATGATGCATTGAGACCAATGGGAGATGTGTTATGAAACAAGAATCTTTTTCTTTATCATTTTAAATTCTTTTATTATCATTTAGGAATCTATCCAAAATAGGTATATCTCAGGGCTTATAGTGGAGTGTGTATAATAAAATAGATTAGTATTGGATATTATGTAATTTTACTTATTTCACATTTTTTGTTGTTGTATGTAATACACCAATTATACAAAATAAAACATGATAATGACAAATTATTGGTGTACAAATATGTTTGGTACTCAAAAATAACTAAAAGATTTTGGTGTGCCATTATATTTCTTAATTATTGTTCTTTTTAAGGGAAAAATACATATGGTGGGTGTTAGAGCAGAGGAGCATGAATGTGTTAGCAGGCTGGGATAGACTACTATAGACCCTATTGTTTTATTTTTTAGTTATTGTAACATTATACATTATATCAGATTTAAAACATGGGAACCCTTTTTTAAATTTAATGATATGTATTCTGTCATTTTGTCTCTTTACGTTAGTATTATTATTTATTATTAATTTATTTTATTCTTTTACTGTGATAAGATAGCGATCTTATTGAATCCCACTTATAGACAAAGATTACATATTCAATTAAAAATCATATTGCATACATGGTGGAAGACATTTTTTCATGTGAAAATATGAATTATAACAAGTGGTTCAGGTCATGGTCTGATATTTGGAGGTTTGTGTCTCCCCAAAATTCCATTATATGATGACTTAAGTATTTGGGTCTAGGAGTATTTTAAATAATCTTAATCACTCTATTTTCATTTATATTCTTTTCATTATTATTATTCATAAAAGATATATTTAATGAATTATAAATTAATTAAATTTCTATCATTATTAGAAAAAATTTATTATTATTCTGATTTAATAATAATTTCCTACATTCCTATCAACCATATGAAAAAAATGAGAACCTTTTATGTGTTCTGTAAAGACTACGACCTCCATGAAAATTTTATTTTTTTCATCACCGCTTTATAAATATGGATATAAAAAATATTTTATGAATATATATGATATAAAATATTAATATATTTAAATAATATGATTATGTAAGGAATAAGAATTAAATAATGATCATTGTAACGTAATCCATTGATGTCATTAAATTACCCAAAACAAGTTCATTGTGGATACTATTATCATATTATATTAAACAAATATCTAACAAATGACCATGGGAAAGAATAAATTATTTATGAAAAGTGATTTAAAAAAATTTCTATGTTGGGAATGATTTTTTTTTATCAAATATTGTGGTCTTAGTTTTCCATTGTATCATCATTTTCTTTTTTAATGTTTTTATACTAGTACATGTATCTGATGTTTTCTTTCACTGTGTACATAAATTTATTTGAATTTCTTTTCCATAAATCAGTACCAAAGTCTTATTATGGAATCAATGGTGATTATCTCTATCCTATGGGGATTGGGAACTCAATTTAGGCCAGTGGTGACTAGCTTAGATATTCGATCAGATGGGGTTCCATGTCGGTTCCTTACAATTGGAATCAAAGGAGTTATATTATTCAAAGTTTCCTTCTGAGAAAAAATGAATGTTATTTTTAGGGTGATTTGTGGTGGATAATATATTAGTCATATGAGGGTACATATGTGGTAGTTTTTGAAATGTTGGAAGATCACAACCTGTTTCAATGATACATGAGTTACTATTAAAATTTAAGACATTAGAATTACATTAGTGTAACACCCCAAGCTACCACGGTACGCTTCTCTTTGAATAATATAGTAGCGTGTATTGTATACAACCTCGACTTCTAACACACACCACAATAAATCAAACTAGCCGTTATGAATAGTAATACCCCCTTTTTGAAATTTTATAAATTTTATCTTTCCAAATGGACTTCATTTTTTGATTCGTAATATCAAAATTACCCTAGGGTAATTTTTTGGTATTTTTTTGAAAACATTAAATTTTTGATGAATAGTGAAAAACACTGAGTTATTTGTTAAAATAGAATTTTTATTTAAATAATTATTTATTTTATTTAAATTTAATTATGGTAAAAATAGATACATAATACATATATAAGTTCAATGTAATTAATTGGAGTTAGTTTATAATAATTTTAGATATATAAAAATTTTATTTAACTTTTCACCGTCTTTTACCCACCTCCTGGGAGAATTTGTAAATTTGCATAAAACATAATTTTACCACTTCTTTGAGTGGAATTTTGAAACTCTGAGATACACGGTTAATATCAAGGAGTAAAATGTTGTTCAATGAGATGAAAATAATTTTTTGTGAATAGTAACTTTTTAGTTTTATTTAACACGGTTAAAAGTAAATAGGGTAATTAAGGGTAAAAATGATATTATAAATTACCCTAACACATGTCCTAATTCTATTAGAAAAGTGTATCTCGACCATAAACAACCTTAGGAATAATATATTATCATTTAGGTCCACTTGGATTAGATTTGGACATTTATTATTATGTAATTCAAAGAAGAGTTAAAAGAGTTAAAATCAAAGTTTAATAACTAAAACATTTTTAATATAGGGTTATGCATAAGATAAATTATATTATAAATATTCATTAGAAAGATAAAAATATTTCCTACAGAATGGAATTTTATTTATAATTTTTAGACACTAAATAATTTAATTTATTTATGGAAAAATGGTGATGAATTAATTACCTAATTAATGAAATATTAAAATAATTGATTTTATAAATATCAAAATCAATGTAATTTGAGACTTTTTATAAATTCCAATAATTTTATAGGTTAATATTACATATTATAAATGATTATATAAATTTTTTTCGATGTAATAATGCTCTTATAAAATAATCAAAAACAAAATACCCAATTGTGTCAAAATTGACATAAAGGAGTTTTTAAAACAAATATTATATTTTTTATTTATATTCTATTCATAAAAATATAAGGTTTGGCCCAGAGAATTATATAATGATTGTTGTATCATTAATGGACCACTTGGGGGTCACTTGGAAGTTTATAGTAATTTTATTGACTATATAATATAAAAATACAGAGAGACATGGTAAGTGTCAAACTAATTAACTAAGAGTTAAAACTAAAAGATAAGGTTAATAATGTGAACCAAACCTATCTAAAACCTATTTTTTGAGTGGTTTTAGACCTATCCCACCTTAAATTTATATAATCCACTTTGGAGCCATTAGAAACCGAATATTAATTTATTATAAAATAATATTTCTAGATTTTCCTAAGGTGCCCCTCACCCCTATTATAAAAGGTCACTCCCCCTTATCTCAATTTCACACCTTCAAAGTTTTTTGACTCGGCCAACCCCTGCCCAAATATTCTCTCAACTTCCCTCACTTCGACTTAGAGTCCATAGGTTGGTCAGAAATCCAACCTAAGGACCCCTTTTGATCAAATCAAAAGGAATAACCCGAAGAAGAGGTAATGTTTTCACCACCCTCTTTCAAGATCCTTTCTTCTTCAACTTCTTAATTCATTATTATTACCATTATAAAATAATAACTCTAGTATCTTATATATACTATGATTTTATTATAAATATGGTACAACCGTATTCAGTATTCTATCAATCCTTTGAATGACATGTCACCATACATGTGTATATACGGCTTACCGTCTCCTTGTCGTGGTGTAATTGATATTCAATATATTATTATTTGGATGGGTATAATAATAATGGGTAATTCATGTATATAATAAATATAACCAGATAATTATTCTGTATATATGATATACCATCCAATTAAATATGATTTTAATATCAAAAGAATGATATTGTCGCTCATGCGTACGTACGGACTACCGTCTCCACGAACGCGATGAGATTCATTCCCCATCGTATCCATTCATGACTAACTCACATTTGATGATTAAACGTAATGTTTAATAAATTTAACTCATTCTAGATATTAATAAGATACAACATATCCATAAAAACATGACTTATGTAACAAAACATATAAAATAAAACGAGTAAGTTAACACCTGAAACGACGATAATACTAATCTATTGTTAACAAAGCATTATTAGAAGATAATATAGGATATCATAATTATTTATATGGTTCGTGTATAATTTAATAACAATGTTTTAAATATTATATAGGATTTTAACATACCATCGACTAAGGAAAAGTACAAGTTAAGGGTTTATTTCACAATCTCTTCATTATCCGAGGTTGTTTATACGTAATTATCTACTGGGACCTCTTTATTATCCACATCCAAGTTTCATAAAATTGTATTTCAAAGAATTATTACTATTTTACAGAATATGGGTTAAAGTCATTTATACCCTTGTTTACTTTTTATAAGATGTTTATAAATGAATCTTTACGTCATTTTCAAAATAATGACATTTTTAACCTTTTCGACAAAATTTAGGTAAGAATGTTCTTTTTAACTTATACTGTGGTTGCGCCTATTTTACGCCATTATAAAATCTTCAAAGCTTCCCTTATAATCTTATAAGAAGATTTTGAAAGTAAAAAATTTTATTTTATAATTATGTGACTTTTAAATGATTTCAGAAAATGAGATATTTCTCTCAAATAGTTTTTGATTTCATCTAGGTCAACATCCTTTGATGGATTTTATACTTCTTTGAAGTTGATTTATTTTGATACAAAACATCCACATTGTATTGATGGTTTGTGATATGTTTGACTATGGATGTGTTATTTTTATACCATTCATGTTTTAAGGATAAAGTATTTACATTTCGTATTCTAGTTTTAATACGAATGTTTATGTTATGTTTAAACCTGTTCATATAAGGAATGCAGTGGACTTAATAAGTGACAGGTGGAGCCCATAATAGTTCCTCAATGCATCGGTAGGTCTCGTGAGACAAACTAGTGTCTTGGAACAAGGCCTTGACAAAATCTTATTCGTAGTCTTGGCATGAGGCATTCACTATGTGGTTATGATAGTTTGTCATTATGCATTCCATCATTATGAAAGTGGTTATTGATATTGCATGTGATTATTCGACTAGTAGAATATCCATGTGAATAATTAAATGTAATTATTTCGTTTTATGTTTGCCATATTTTGATTAAGTTCATGTTTAAAAGGCTTTTGTTTTATCTATACATTGCCTTAAATGTTTATGCTTATTTATGAATGTTTCCTCTATATTTTGTATCCTTACTGGGCATCTGAGCTCACCCCTTTCAATGTTTTATTTTCCGAGGATGTGAAAATTGGATTTATGAATGACCTGGAGGGTTATTATAAGGGGATATTAAGACAAGATGTTTTTATTGTAGTTTTAACTTTATGTTGTAATGTAAACATTATGAATGTATCTAGTTATTCCAAGGCTACTAAACTAATTGGTCTTTTGAGGATTTATCTTTTGTGATCACGCCAATATTATGTAATAATGCACCGACTCTGGGTAACTGGGGTTGGGGTGTTATAGTTGGTATCATAGGATGTTTAGTACAAACCTTGGAATC
This sequence comes from Viscum album, assembly GCA_963277665.1. Lineage (NCBI taxonomy): Eukaryota > Viridiplantae > Streptophyta > Magnoliopsida > Santalales > Viscaceae > Viscum > Viscum album. Next base: position 1,574,586,145 of record OY728126.1, read on the forward strand.
TAGATTTAGATAAACTCTTATTAGAGCACATATACCTAAGATAAACATTAAGCATTAGGATAGAAGAACTTCGTAGAATTTTGGTATTGTAGTGGGTTTGTGAGTTTTCCGAGCAATACATCCATATCTGGAAACGAGTATGTAGAGGCGGCTCTGGCACAGATGTACCTAGGGGTAAAACCCGAAAACACCGCTTTGAGCTAGACTAGAATGGGAACTGGTTCACGGGCCTTGGTTCACTCTTGGTTACGACACTCCCGGGGGATATTCTTAGGATAATTATCATTTTCTTTATAAATCATTATGAAGGGTTTATTAGTATATACCTTCTCAAAGAAAACATTTTTATGTTTATGGATTATATCCATAATATGGAATTATGTATTTTGATTCATAAACTGATCTAGTTTATGCCATTGTTTTCAAATGGCACCTAGTGGAAGAAATGGAAACCCTATCAATGCACGCAAACCATGTAGGGATTTCTCTCTTGTTCAAGATAATTATAGTGAAGTTGGTGATGCAACTGGTGCTGATCAGCTAATCACCATACTGGGACAACTCACTCATATTATGAATAATAACCTTACCTGTATGGAGATCCCTGATCCGCAGTATGGAGGATCAATGTTATATCGCTTCATTAGGCAGAAACCACCAACATTCAATGGGAGTACAAATCCATTGGTAGCTGAGGAATGGATAAGTTCCCTAGAGAAAATATTTCAGGCTTTGGGGATTAGTGAAAGAGAAAAAGTTATCAGTGCGGTTTACCGCCTCACTGGAGATGCTGATCAATGGTGGTCATTGATTCAAAACACGAAGGAAGATGATGAAGTATCAAATATGGAATGGAGGGAGTTCGAAGACTTGTTTTTAGAAAAATAATTTCATTGTGACCATCGAGCAGATATGGAAAGGCAATTTCTGAGTCTGAGACAAAATGATGATAAGAATGTCGCAAAGTATGATTCTAACTTTATGAGGATAGAAAGGTATGTTGGAGAATATATATGTAACCCAAGATGTAAGATTGACCATTTATTTGATGGGTTAAAACAATTTCTCCATCGAGCATTAGTCTCACAATACTCCTCGTCGTATAAAGACATTGCCTCATGTGTTAGCAAGACATCAATGGAATTCTCCAAGTCTTATGACTTTAAAGAAAAGAATGAGTAGAATAGATCTGATGATCAATCTGGGAATGGAAATAAGGGATAGAAGGAAAAATTTGAATATCCATCCTGCAGTAAATGTGGGAAGAAACACCCTGGTACTTGCTTGAAGGGAATGGGAGTTTGTTACAAGTGTGGTGAAAAAGGCCACCAAGCTCATGATTGCAAGGGGAAGAAGGATTCTACCGATGTCCAATTCTACAATTTCAAGGAGATGGGACATTATACAAATTAATTTCTTAAGAATCATCATAACATACCTCAGAAAAGGCCAAGGGATCAAAGGTAAGCTTATGATATCACTACTGTTGAGGTAGAAGCTCCGAAAGACGTAGTGGCAGGTAATTTAATGGTTTCATAAAGTTTAGAAAATGCATTATTTGATTCTAGATCATCACATTGTTTCATATCTTCCCAGTTTTCTATGAAAATTAGATATTTCCAATTTGATTGAACAAGGGAGTTTTCAGTTAAAACTCCTAAGGGAAGTATTATTGCAACAATGTTTTGTGAATCCATCCCCATTAGGGACATAAATGTTCTTTATCCGGTGATCTCATCATCATATCTATGATTGAGTTTGATATAATCCTAGGTATGGATTGTATTTTGGACCATGATGTGAAGATTAATTATAAGATGAAGGAGGTTATGATTTTTGATGATGATGATAAGGAACGCCTTATCTTTAGAGCAAAAATTTCACCACCTAGTTCATACCGAGATCCACCCCAATAGCTCAACTAAATTCAATTATTATGGAGGAATAGAATGAAATGATTGTGGGTAAGGAAAGGAATGTTCAAATAGAGGATGTAAAAATAGTGAAAAAATATGCAGATGTGTTTCCGGAAGATTTACCTGGACATCCTCCAGAACGAGAAGTTAAGTGTTCCATTGATTTAATTCCTGGATCAAGTCCTATATCGAAGACCCCTTATAGAATGGCCACTGTAGAATTAGTGGAACTAAAGAAACAACTAGAGGAATTGACTAATAAGGGTTTTATTAACCCTAGTGTTTCTCCATGGGGATCCCCGGTACTTTTTGTTAAGAAAAAAGATGGATCTATGAGGTTATGTATCGACTACAGGGAAATCAATGCTATAACAATAAAGAACAAGTATCCCCTACCTCGCATTGATGATTTATTTGATCAACTGCATGGAGCTCAATACTTTTCAAAGATTGACATTTGATCTGGATACCATCTGTTTAGTGTGAAGAAGGAAGACATTCTGAACACAGCATTTCAGACCAGGTATGGGCATTACGAGTTTACAATAATGCCTTTTGGACTGACTAATGTACCCTCTGTATTCATGGATCTAATGAATAGAGTTTTCAAGGAATATCTCGATGAATTTTTGGTGGTATTTATTGATGGTATCTTTTTATACTTAAAAAGTGTAACGCCCCGACCCTAGTTACCCTGAGTCGGTGCATTATTACATAACATTGGCATGATTACAAGAAAGATCAAATCTCGAAAGACCGATTGGTTTAGTAGCCTTGGAAACACTAGATATATTCATAAGTTTTACATTACATCATAAAATGAAAAACTACTACAAAAACATATTGTCTCCATAATCCACACTCATATCCCCACATAATATCCCTGCAGGTCATTCATAATTTACTTCTTCACTTCCTGGGAAAAATAAAACATAGAAAAGGGGTGAGCTCAAATGCCCAGTAAGGATAACAATATAGCGGAAACTTTCGTAAATAAGAATAAACATTTAAGGCAATGTATAACTAAAACAAAAGCCTTTCAAACTTGAACTTTCAACATAGTATGGCATAAATAAAATGAAATAATTCCATTTACTTATTCACATGGTTATTCTACTAATCGAATAATCACATGCAAAATCAATAACCACTTTCATAATGATGGAATGCATAATGCCAGACTATCATAACCACATAGCCAAGGCCTCGTGCCAAGACTAAAAATAAGATTTTGTCAAGGCCTTGTGCCAAAACACTAGTTTGTCTCATGAGACCTACCGATGCATCGAGGAGCTATAGCGGGCTCCACCCGTCACATATTAAGTCCAATGCATTCCGATATGAAAAGGTTTAAACATAACATAAACATTCGAATTAAAACTAGCATACGAAATGTCAATAATTTCACCATAAACTATGAATGGTATAAAAATAGCACATCCACAGTAAAACATATCACAAAACCTTCAATATAAAATAGAAGTTTTGTATCATAATAAATCAACTTCAAATAAGCGTAATATCCATCAAAGGATGTTGACATAGATGAAATCAAAACACTTTTTAGAGAAATATCTATTTATATTTTTGAAATCATTTAAGAACCATATAAAATAAAAAATTTTCTTTGAAAATATTCTTATAAACTTGTAAGGAAATCTTTAAAGATTTTATAACGGCTGAAAATAACCGCATCCGCCGTATAAGTTAAAAAAACATTCTTACATTAATTTTGTCGAAAAGGTTAAAAAGGACCTTGTTTTGAAAACGACGGAATGATTACTCTTATAAAAAGTCAAACAAGGGTAAAAATGACTTTAACCCATATTTTTTTAAATAATGAAAATGTTTTGAAATACATTTTTAAGAAAACCTGGATGTGTATGGTAAAAAGATCCCAGTAGATTATTACATATAAACAACCTCGGATAATGAAGAGATTGTGAAATAACCCTTACCTTGTACTTTTCCTTGGTTGGGGTAGGTTAACCTCCTGTCTAATTGTGAAATAATTGTTATTAAATTGTACAATAATCATATACATTAATATGATATCATATATGATCTTTTAATATTGATTTGATAATAATATCTTAGTATTATCGTTGTTTCGGGTGTTAACTTACTTGTTTTCTTTTATATGTTGTGTTACGTAAGACATGTTTGTAAAGGATAGGTTTTATATTATTCATATCCAGAATGATATCAAGTCCTTAAACATCATTTTTAAATCATCAAATGATAATTATACTTGAATGGATACGATGGAGAATGAATCTCATCGCGTTCGTGGAGACGGTAGTCCGTACGTACGCACGAGCGACAATATCATTCTTTTGATATTAAAATAATATATAAATGGATGGTATATCATATATACAGAATATTTAACATGTTATATTTATTATTTACATGAGTTACACATCATTATTATACCCATCCAAATAATATTATATTGAATAACAATTACACCACGACGTGGAGACGGTAAGTCGTACGTACGCACGTATGGTGACATGTTATTCAAAGGGTGGATAGAATACTGAATATGGTTGTACCATATTTATAATAACATCACAGTATATATATGATACAGGATTTATTATTTTAGAATGGTAACAACAAAGGAAGAAGAAGTGGAAGAAGAAATGAACTTAGAAAAGGGTGGTGAAATCATTACCTCTTCTTCGGGTTCTTCCTTTTGATTTGATCAAAAGGGCTCCTTAGGTTGGCTTTATGATCAAAATAAGGCCCCTAGGTTGTGTTGAAGGAAGTTGGGAGAGTATTTGGGTAGATTTTGGCCGAACAAAAATGCTTTGAAGGTGTGAAGAAATGAGATGGAGGAGTGCCCTTTTATAAGAGGGGTGAGGGGACCTTTGGAAAAGCTGGAAATATTAATTTATAATAAATTAATATTCGGTTTATAATGGCTCAAAATTTGATTATTCAATGGTTAAGGTGGTGATAGGTCGAAAACCACTCAAACAATTTAATTTAGACAGGTTTGGGTACTTATATTAACCTTATCTTTTAGTATTAACTCTAAGTTAATTAGTTTCACTTTTACAATGTCTCTTTGTATTTTTATATAATATGGTTAATAAACTTACTATATACATACAAGAGACCCTCCAAGTGGTCCATTAATGATGAAACTATCATGATATAAGTCTCTTGGCCGAATCTTATATTTTTAGGAGTTTAAAATCAATTAATAATATAATATTTGTTTTAAGAACTCTTTTATGTCAATTTTGACACTATTCAATAGTTGATTTTTGTGAAACTCATAACAGATTGATTACTTCGAACAAAGTCAATTAAATCAATCCTAATATATCATATTATCCTAGAAAATTAGTTTAATTCATTAAAAGTTTCATATTATATTTATTTGGGTATTTATAATATCAATTATTTTAATTTTTCACTATTATAGTAATTACTGCATCATCATTGTGTCATAATTAAAATAAATTATTTAATGTCAAAAAATTATAAATAAAATATCATAATGTATGAAATCTTTTTATCTTTCTAATTAATATTTATAATCTAAAATCCAACATATATAACCCTATGTAACAACTGTTTTTCTAAAAGATATATGCTTGTGTCATTTTTGTATTCATTTTAACTTAATTAAAATAAAGTGTCATTTTCACTTACAAGTGGATCCATGGGGTCCCAAAATCGACCCAAATATGTCTATGGTCGACCATGTATCAACCAATAGGGTTAAGACACGTTTTAGGGTTATTTAGTATTATTATAATATTATTTTTTAACCCTTATTTACCGGATTTACCCTTAACCATGGTAAATAAAATATTTACCGCAGTAATTATTCAAAATGCCTAAAAATAAAAGTTACCTATTTACACAATTTGAACATCCTGAATCCAAATATGGAATCCATTTTCCTAAATTCAAAACACAGAAGTGGCAGAAATTAATTTAAAATTAATTCCCGCTGTCAAAACAAAAAGCGTGTTTTTAAGAGATAATAACTATCAAAAGATTGACACTTGTTTATGTTCGGTTTAATTGTAAAATTATGTCCAATGACTAAAATTATATTAAATGGTAAAAATATATTCTAAATAAACTTTAAAACCACTCAAATTCATAATTTATCACTATTAATTATTTTTATTAAAAAAGTTGTTTTTAATTAAAATTTAGTAATTTTCACTTTTCATCAAAATATGAAAGTTATCCGAAAAGTACCAAAATTTCACCTTAGGCTAAATTCGATATTCCAAATCTAGAAATGAAGTCCATTTTAAAATATAAAATATATATAATTTAGAAAAGTAGGTATTACTATTCATAACGGCTAGTTTGATTGGTTGTGGTGTGTGTTAAAACTCAAGGTTGCGTACAACACACGCTACTGTATTATTCAAAGAAAGCGTATCGTGGAAGCTTGGGATGTTTCATTTTAAATTTTTGATGTCCTCATTTAGTCAAAAAGTTTAAAATATTGTATTTAAAAAGGGTTCACTATTAAAATTTGATAAAAGTGCCATACTGAAAATGAATTTGTTCTTGCATTATATCTAAGAAACTCATAATATGGATTCTAAAATTATAAAGATTATATAAAGTTTAAAATTTAGATAATACTATTCATAACCTCTTTTGAATGGATTTTTTTTGTAAGTCATGGTGTGATTGAACTCTATGTTGCGTGTAGTACAAGTTATTGAATTATTTTGAAGAAATAACACACTATGAAATCTTGGGGTGTTACATTCTCCCCTCCTTCAATAAATTGCATCCTCGCAATTTGAAATTGTTCTTCGAAAATAAAAGGTTGAAAATAGAAAATATATTTGTGGGAAAACCAACATTGGAAATTTGGTTACTAAAATTTAGTCTTAATATGAGGAAAAGAGAAATGAAAGGGTCACCACCAAATTATGATCTCAATTAGGAGAACATTGGTGGAAATTAGAGACATATAATTGGAGGAAACACGTAAATATTTATAGGTAGTGATTGAGGTCATCAATCACAAAAAAGTGTAAAATTGAGGTCCTTAAATTCATCAATCTATGATGATTTGAAATACCATCGGTTCAACAAAACATAGGGTATTAGGATAACACATTTTTGACGTTCCAAAATATCTTAGTTGAAATCCCACATCGAAAAATGAATTAATGAGGCCTCTATTTAAAATAAAGAGTCGAAAGTATGAAGATTACCGAAAATAACACATACTAGGGTTCCATGTAGGAAGATATGGATATGGAAGAAAAATCTAACCATCAATTATCTGATGGAGAGTGGTAGAGAACATGGCTATGAAAAGGCCAAAAATCCCAAAGCCATAAATTAGTGATGACTTAAGGTACCATCTAGGAAAACATTTTTATTCTAAGTTTATTTTCTTAATATTGAGGAATTTATTTATGAGATTGGCTATGATCATAAGGTGATATACTTACTTTATAATTATAGTTTTATCCATTAATAAATTTCTACCACAAACTCATCATTCACTCTAAAAGATAATAGAATGTAAAAAAAATTCTATTTACACTATTCGTATAGGGTTCCAAAATAAACGAATTTATAATTCATCTACAAGATCTTTTAATAAAAACTACATTATTTAATCCAGGATATCTCGTAGGCCAGTGGTAGGTGATACACCCTTGTCGCCCTTCGGTTGCAGGTTCAAGTCTCGCAGCCTTGCCGGACGCGACGGGTTGTCGCCCGACCTCCGAGTTTTCATTTTATGGCAATCCAAAATAATCCAAACTAGAACAATCCAAAATACTTATGTCCAAACTCACAGTCCAACATTTTTAAGGAAGGTAAACATAATATAGATCCTTTTTACCCCGTAATAGCATATGAATACCTTCATCATGTATTACCATATTCCTTATTGATTACATTCATGCTCCCTTATTCCATATAGAATGCTGGATATTCTTCATCAATCCAAAAATGTTTTAAACCCCAACAATGATGGAATAGACAAATCATTAATCAGATTCAAGGTAGTCAAGAATATCCAATATAATTTATCCAAATCAATCATGTATTATTCTAAAATCACTACCTCGGTATCAGAACCATAATATGGTTTATCTTTCTCTCAAACATATATTTTCCAAAAAAATTAACCTTCTATTGAGTCACTTTTCATTGTTCCACACAATCTCAAGTCCTTAATGAAATAGTACTGCAGTACAATACTTATATACTCCATAATTATTATAATAAGTACATTATTGATACAACACTCAATTGACATAATCAACATAAGAACTCTAATCATTCCTCTTCATTTGTGGTAGTATCATAACTTGATTATTATCCAATAACATCATTTGCGGCATAGTCTGATGATTGGGACATAGGTTTGCGTAGTGTCCAAACTCCTTGAAAATGAAGCATTGTACATTTAAAACCATTTTCTTACCATTGAAGTCACGTACTTTGTGCCTTTTTCCTCCACACTTATAACAAACTCCCATTCCTTTCAGGCAAGTTCCAGGGTGTTTCTTTCCACAGTTACCCCATATGGGAAAATTCTTCTTTTCCATCTTCCCTTTATCCATCTTTCTCTCTTCCATCCTTTTCTTCTCTTGCTTCCCTTCAAATCCATAGGACTCAGTAATCTCTTTACTCATCTTATTAACACATGATATTATTTCTTCATATGATAATAATACATGGGAGACTATTTCTCTTATAAATTTTAGCTTAAGACCATGAAAGATATGATCCTTCCTTCTCTTTGGATCATGTGCATTTCTGGAGTTCTCATTCTTTCTACTGGGCGCCATTTCTAAACAATGGAATACACTAGATTAGTTTATGAATAACAATACCTAATCCCAAACTTGTAAGACACATAACATAAATTAAATAGTTTGTGGGTATAATCCATAATCATAAAAATTTCTCCTTTGAAGAAGTAAATCCACATAAACCCTTCATAATGCTTTGTAAAGAAAATTAGAATTATCCTAAGCATATCCCCCGGGAGTGTCGTAACCAAGAGTGCAGCAAGGCCCGTTGTCGTGCACCAGTTCCCGTTCGAGTCTAGCTCAAAGCAGTGTTTTCGGGTTTTACCCCTAGGTACATCTGTGCCAGAGCCACCTCTACCTGCCCGTATCCAGACAGGGATGTATTGCTTAGAAAACTCACAAAATATCTACAATACCAAAATTCTAGGAAGTTCATCTATACTAATCCTCAAAGTTCATCTTAGGTCTACGTGCTCTAATCAGAGTTTATCTAAATCTAGAATCCAAGTTTTGTACTAAACTTCCTCTGATACCAACTGTAACGCCCCGACCCTAGTTACCCAGAGTCGGTGTATTATTACATAACATTGGCATGATCACAAGAAAGATCAAATCTCGAAAGACCGATTGGTTTAGTAGCCTTGGAAACACTAGATATATTCATAAGTTTTACATTACATCATAAAATGAAAAACTACTACAAAAACATATTGTCTCCATAATCCACACTCATATCCCCACATAATATCCCTGCAGGTCATTCATAATTTACTTCTTCACTTCCTGGAAAAAATAACACATAGAAAAGGGGTGAGCTCAAATGCCCAGTATGGATAAAAATATAGCGGAAACTTTCATAAATAAGAATAAACATTTAAGGCAATGTATAACTAAAAAAAAGCCTTTCAAACATGAACTTTCAACATAGTATGGCATAAATAAAATGAAATAATGCCATTTACTTATTCACATGGTTATTCTACTAATCGAATAATCACATGAAAAATCAATAACCACTTTCATAATGATGGAATGCATAATGTCATACTATCATAACCACATAGCCAAGGCCTCGTGCCAAGACTAAAAATAAGATTTTGTCAAGGCCTTGTGCCAAGACACTAGTTTTTCTCATGAGACCTACCGATTCATCTAGTAGCTATAGCGGGCTCCACCCGTCACATATTAAGTCCAATGCATTCCCATATGAAAAGGTTTAAACATAACATAAACATTCGAATTAAAACTAGCATACGAAATGTCAATAATTTCACCATAAAATATGAATGGTATAAAAATAGCACATCCACAGTAAAACATATCACAAAACCTTCAATACAATATAGAAGTTTTGTATCATAATAAATCAACTTCAAATAAGCGTAAAATCCATCAAAGGATGTTGACATAGATGAAATCAAAACACTTTTTAGAGAAATATCTCTTTATATTTTTGAAATAATTTAAGAGCCATATAAAATAAAACATTTTCTTTGAAAATATTCTTATAATATTGTAAAGAAAGCTTTGAAGATTTTATAACGGCGGAAAATAACTGCATCCGCCGTATAAGTTAAAAAAACATTCTTACCTTAATTCTGTCGAAAAGGTTAAAAAGGACCTTGTTTTTAAAACGACGGAAAGATTCCTCTTATAAAAAGTCAAAAAAGGGTATAAATGACTTTAACCCATATTATTTTAAATAATAAAAATGTTTTGAAATACATTTTTAATAAAACATGGATGTGTATGGTAAAAACATCCCAGTAGATTATAACATATAAACAACCTCGGATAATGAAGGGATTGTGAAATAACCCTTACCTTGTACTTTTCCTTGGTTGGGGTAGGTTAACCTCCTGTATAATGGTGAAATAATTGTTATTAAATTATACAATAATCATATACATTAATATGATATCATATATGATCTTTTAATATTGATTTGATAATAATATCTTAGTATTATCGTTGTTTCAGGTGTTAACTTACTTGTTTTCTTTTATATGTTTTGTTACGTAAGACATGTTTGTAAAGGATAGGTTTTATATTATTCATATCCAGAATGATATCAAGTCATTAAAAATCATTTTTAAATCATCAAATGATAATTATACTTGAATGGATACGATGGAGAATGAATCTCATCGCGTTCGTGGAGACGGTAGTCCGTATGTACGCACGAGCGACAATATCATTCTTTTGATATTAAAATAATATATAAATGGATGGTATATCATATATAAATAATTCTTAACATGTTATATTTATTATTTACATGAGTTACACATCATTATTATACCCATCCATATAATATTATATTGAATAACAATTACACCACGACGTGGAGACGGTAAGCCGTACGTACGCACGCATGGTGACTTGTTATTCAAAGGGTGGATAGAATACTGAATATGGTTGTACCATATTTATAATAACATCACAGTATATATATGATACTGGATTTATTATTTTAGAATGGTAACAACAAAGGAAGAAGAAGTGGAAGAAGAAATGAACTTAGAAAAGGGTGGTGAAATCATTACCTCTTCTTCGGGTTCTTCCTTTTGATTTGATCAAAAGGGCTCCTTATGTTGGCTTTCTGATCAAACTAAGGCCCCTAGGTTGTAGTGAGGGAAGTTGGGAGAGTATTGGGGCAGATTTTGGCCGAACCAAAAGGCTTTGAAGGTGTGAATAAATGAGAAGGAGGAGTGCCCTTTTATAAGAGGGGTGAGGGCACCTTTGGAAAAGCTAGAAATATTAATTTATAATAGATTCATATTCGGTTTCTAATGGCTCCAAAGTTGATTATTCAAAGGTTAAGGTGGGTATAGGTCTAAAAACACTCAACCAATTGAATTTAGACTGTTTTGGGTACTTATATTAACCTTATCTTTTAGTATTAACTCTAAGTTAATTAGTTTCACTTTTACAATGTCTCTTTTTATTTTTATATAATATGGTTAATAAACTTACTATATACATCCAAGAGACCCCCAAGTGGTACATTAATGATTAACCTATCATGATATAAGTCTCTTGGCAGAATCTTAGATTTTTATGAATTTAATATCAATTAATAATATAATATTTGTTTTAAGAACTCTTTATTGTCAATTTTGACACTATTCAATAGATGATTTTTGTGAAACTCATAACAGATTGATTACTTCGAAAAAAGTCGATTAAATCAATCCTAATATATCATATTATCCTAGAAAATTAGTTTAATTCATTAAAAGTTTGATATTATATTTATTTGGGTATTTATAATATCAATTATTTTAATTTTTCACTATTATAGTGATTACTGCATCATCATTGTGTCAGGAATAAAATAAATTATTTAATGTCTAAAAATTATAAATAAAATATCATAATGTAGGAAATCTTTTTATATTTCTAATGAATATTTATAATCTAAAATCCAACATATATAACCCTATGTAACAATTGTTTTGCTAAAAGATATATGCTTGTGTCATTTTTGTATTCATTTTAACTTAATTAAAATAAAGTGTCATTATCACTTACAAGTGGATCCATGGGGTCCCAAAATCGACCCAAAGATGTCCATGGTCGACCATGTATCAACCAATAGGGTTAAGACACGTGTTAGGGTAATTTAGTATTATTATAATATTATTTGTTAACCCTTATTTACCGGATTTACCCTTAACCATGGTAAATAAAATATTTACCGCAGTAATTATTCAAAATGTCTAAAAATAAAAGTTACCTATTTACACAATTTGAAAATCCTGATTCCAAATATGGAACCCATTTTCCTAAATTCAAAATACAGAAGTGGCAGAAATTAATTTAAAATTAATTCCCGCTGTCAAAACAAAAAGCGTGTTTTTAAGAGATAATAACTATCAAAAGATTGACACTTGTTTATGTTCGGTTTAATTGTTAAATTATGTCCAATGACGAACATTATATTAAATCATAAAAATATATTCTAAATATACTTTTAAACCACTCAAATTCATAATTTATCACTATTAATTATTTTGATTAAAAAAGTTGTTTTTAATTAAAATTTAGTAATTTTCACTATTCATCAAAATATGAAAGTTATCCGAAAAGTACCAAAATTTCACCTTAGGCTAAATTCGATATTCCGAATCCAGAAATGAAGTCCATTTTAAAATATAAAATATATATAATTTAGAAAAGTATGTATTACAATTCATAACGGCTAGTTTGATTGGTTGTGGTGTGTGTTAAAACTCAAGGTTGCGTACAACACACGCTACTGTATTATTCAAAGAAAGCGTACCGTGGAAGCTTGGGGTGTTTCATTTTAAATTTTTGATCTCCCCATTTATTCAAAAAGTTTAAAATATTGTATTTAAAAAGGGTTCACTATTAAAAGTTGATAAAAATGCAATACTGAAAATGAATATGTTCTTGCATTATATCTAAGAAACTCATAATATGGATTCTAAAATTATAAATATTATATAAAGTTTAAAATTTAGATAATACTATTCATAACCTCTTTTGAATGGATTTTTTATTGTAATTCATGGTGTGATTGAACTCAGTGTTGCGTGTAGTGCAAGTTATTGAATTATTTTGAAGAAATAACACACTATGAAATCTTGGGGTGTTACAAAAAGATACGAAGATCATGAAAATCACTTGCACATTATTCTGAAGACTCTTAAAAGACATGAATTATATGGGAAGTTTAGCATGTTTGAATTCTGGCTTCAGGAGATTTCTTTTCTGGGCCATATTGTCTCTAAAGAAGGAATCTTTGTTGATACTTCTATGACCAAGGAAATCCAAGAATGGCCAGCCCCGATGAGTATAACTGAGGTACGCAGTTTTATTGGTTTAGCAGGTTATTATCGGCGTTTCGTCCAGAATTTTTCCCGATTGGCTAACCCATTAACGAAGCTCACACGTAAAGGGATTAAATTTGTTTGGACAAAAGAGTGTGAAGAATGTTTTGATGAACTGAATAGAAATTAGTCAATGCTCTTATATTGAATCTACCATCGGGGAATGATGGGTTTGTTATTTATATTGATGCATTAAAGAAATGACTTTGTTGTTTCCTTATGCAGAATGATAGGGTTATTGCCTATGCATCACGACAGCTAAACATTGATGAGAAAAAATATCCTACTCATGATCTTGAGTTAGCTGCAGTAATATTTTCTTTGAAGATATGGCGGCATTATCTCTATGGTGAAAAATGTGAGATATATAACGATCACAAGAGTTTGAAGTACATCTTCTCATAGAAGTAACTCAACATGAGGCAAAGGTGATGGATTTAACTACTCAAGTATTATGATTTCATGATTCACTACCACCTGGAGAATGCAAATAAGGTGGAAGATGCTTTCATCAGAAAGGACCATGGAGTTTTGAACGTGATGAGAACTTAAAGGGATCCTCTTTTCATGGATCAAGTGAAAATGGATATGGGAATTACCATGGAAGGTGAAACATTGATACATTTTCTAATTTTTGCCAAACCATCTTTACTAGAAAGCATAAAGAGTTCTCAGACCGATGATGAAGAATTTCAAAATAAGATTAAAGCTGTGAATGATAGGAGATTGAGTGACTTTGTGTATGAAGATGGAATTTTGAAATTTGGGAAAAGATTTTGTGTTACCAATATACCTGATCTAAAAAGGGAATTCTTAGATGATGCTCATAGCTCCAATTTCTCTATACACCCTGGGAGCACCAAAATGTATAGAGATTTGAAGGAACATTTTTGGTGGGACAACATGAAGAGGGAGATTTCTGATTTTGTTTCAAGATGTATGGTTTGTCAACAAGTGAAATATCGAAGGCAACGGCCTGGAGAAGTCATGCAACCTCTTCCCATACCTGAGTGGAAATGGTATAATATCACGATGGACTTTTTCATGGGGCTACGAAAGACTCCTAGAAGGAACGACACAATATGGGTTATTGTTGATCATCTTACCAAGTCAGCACATTTTCATTCTATAAGGGAAGATCTACCACTTGAGAATCTTACAAGACTATATATTAATGAAGTTGTGAGACTTCATGGAGTACCCCTATCGATTGTTTCTGATCATGATCCCTTTTTTAATTCATGATTATGGAAGAGTCGTCCGAAAGCCTTGGATACTGAACTTAATTTGAGCACTGCCTACTATCCCCAAACTGATGGAAAATCAGAACGAACTATTCAAACCTTAGAAGACATGTTGAGATCATGATCACTTGACATTCAGGGTATGTGGGGTCAATATTTACCTCTGGAAGAATTTTCCTATAATAATAGCTTCCATTCAAGTATTTTGATGGCACCATATGAAGCGTTATACAGAAAGATATGTTTCATACCAACATATTGGGATGAAATTGGTGAAAGAAAACTTGTAGGCCTAGAACTAATGGAGGAAATGCTGGAAAAGGTTAAGGTAATCCAAAACCACATCAAAGAAGCTCAATGTAGGCAGAATATCTATGCTGATAATCGAAGGAAGGATTTGGAATTTCAGGTATGAGATCATGTTTTCTTCAAGGTATATTCATGAAATAGATTTATACGTTTCAGTAAGAATGGTAAATTGCGTCCCAGGTACATCGGACCATTCGAAATTCTAGAATTAATTGGGGCTGTAGTTTACCATCTGGAAATGCCGCCAAGTCTCTTCAAAGTTTACAATGTGTTCCACATATCACTATTGAGAAAATACCTTCTGGACCCAATGCATGTACTCACTTATGAGGAATTAGAACTGGAACCCGATCTGTCTTATTGCGAAGATCCCATTAGGATTCTTGATACCAGAGAACAAGTGCTGAGAAACCGGATGACTCGTCTAGTAAAAGTTATATGGAGAAACCAACAGATGGAAGAGACTAAGTGGGAACCCGAGGAACTCATGATGTAGAACCACCCAAGTCTTTTCATGTGGTAGTATTATAGAAATTTCTTGGATTAAATTATTTGAAGGAGGGGAGAATGTAACACCCCAAGCATCCACAGTATGCTTATCTTTGAATAATACAGTAGCGTGTGTTGTACGCAACCTCGTGTTCTAACACACACCAAAACCAATCAAAGGAGTCGTTATGAATTGTAATACCCACTTTATGTAATTTTATAAATTTTATCTTTCAAAATGGACTTCATTTTTGGATTCATAATATCGAAATTATCTGAGGGAGATTTTTGGGTATTTTCCTGAATACTTTCAATTTTTTGATGAATAGTAAAAACACCGAGTTATTGGTTAAAACCGACTTTTTATTTAAATAATTATATATTTTATTTAAATTTAATTAATGTCAAAATAGATAAATAATACCTATATAAGTTCAATTTAATTCATTGGAGTTATTTTAGAATAATTTTAGATATATAAAAATTTTATTGAACTTTTCACCGTCTTTTACCCACCTCCTTGGAAAATTTGGAAATTCACAGAAAACATAATTTTACCGCTTCTATGAGTAGAATTTGTAAAATCTGAGAGACACGGTTAATATCAAGGAGTAAAACATTGTTCAACGAGATGAAAATAATTTTTGGTGAATAGTAACTTTTTCATTTATTTACCATGGTTAAAAGTAAATAGGGTAATTAAGGGTAAAAATTATATTAATATTACCCTAACAAATGTCCTAATTCTATTGTAAAAGTTTATCTCGACCAAAAACAACCATAGGAATAAAATATTATCATTTAGGTCCACTTGGATTAGATTTGGACATTTATTATTATTTAATTCAAAGAATAGTTAAAAGAGTTAAAATCAAAGTTTAATAACTAAGACATTTTTGTATAGGGTTATACATAAGATAAATTCGATTATAAATATACATTATAAGGATAATAACATTTCCTAAATAATGGTATTTTATTTATAATGTTTAGACACTAAATAATTTAATTTATTTTTGACAAAATGGTGATGCAGTAATTACCTAATTAATGAAACATTAAAGTAATTGATATTATAAATATCAAAATAAATGTAATTTGATACTTTTTATAAATTCCACTAACTTTCTAGGTTAATATGACATATTGGGACTGATTATATAAATTTTTTCCGTAGTAATAATTCTGTTATTAAATTATCGAAAACAAAATAACCAATACTGTCAAAATTGACATAAAAGAGTTTTAAAAAAATATTATATTATTAATTTATATTCTATTCCTAAAAATCTATGATTCGGCCAAGAGACATATATAATGATATTTGTATCTTTAATTGACCACTTGTGGATCTTTGGGAAGATTATAGTATGTTTATTGACATGATAATATAAAACTACAATGAGACATAGTAAGTGTCAAATTAATTAAATAAGAGTTAAAACTAAAAGATAAGGTTATTAAAGTGACCAAAACCTATCTAAATCCTATTGGTTGAGTGGTATTAGACCTATCCCCACCTTAACATTTAAATAATCCACTTTGGATTCATTATAAACCTAATATGAATTTATTATAAAATAATATTTATAGATTTTCCTAAGGTGCCCCTCACACCTCTTATAAAAGGGAACTCCCCCTTCTCTCAATTTCACACCTTCAAAGCCAACCTAAGGAGCCCTTTTGATCAAATCAAAAGGAAGAACCAGAAGAAGAGGAAATGTTTTCACCACTCTCTTTCAAGTTCATTTCTTCTTCAACTTCATCTTTCTTTATTATTCCCATTCTAAAATAATAACTCCATTATCTTCTATATACTATGATGTTATTATAAATAGGTTAAAACCATATTCAGTATTATATTCATCCTTTGAATGACATGTCACCATACGTGCGTAAGTACGACTTACTATCTTCATGTCGTAGTGTAATTGTTATTCAATATATTATTATTTAGATGGGTATAATAACGATGTTTAATTCATGTAAAAATATATATAACATGATAATGATTCTGTATATATGATATACCATCCAATTATATAATATGTTAATATCAAAAGAATGATATTGTCGCTCGTGTGTACGTACGGACTATCGTCTCCACGAACGCAATGGGATTCATTCCCCATATTATCCATTCAAGAATAATTATCATTTGATGATCCAAAGTAATGTTTAAGAACTTTATATTATTCTAGATATGAATAAGATAAAACCAATCCATAGTAAACATGACTTATGTAACAAAACATATAATAGAAAACGAGTAAGTTAACACCCGAAACGACGATAATACTAAAATATTATTAACATAGCATTATTAGAAGATCATATATGATATCATAATAATGTATATGGTTCATGTATAATTTAATAAAAATGTTTTAACTATTATAAATGAGGTTAACATACCATCGAATAAAGAAAAGTACAAGGTAAGGGTTTATTTCACAATCCCTTTATTATCCGAGGTTGTTTATACGTAATTATCTAATGGGACCTATTTATCATCCACATCCATGTTTCCTAAAAATGTATTTCAAATCATTCTTAATATTTTACAGAATATGAGTTAAATTAATTTATTTACTTTTTTGTATTTTTATAATATGTTTATAAAGGAATCTTTACGTCATTTTCAAAACAAGGACATTTTTAACCTTTTCGACAAAATTAAGGTAAGAATGTCCTTTTTAACTTATACGGCGGGTGCGGCTATTTTCTGCCGTTATAAAATCTTCAAACATTTCTTTAAAATCTTATAAGAATATTTTGAATTTAAATATTTTATTTTATAATTATGTGACTTTTAAATTATTTCAAAAAGGAGATACTTCTCTCAAATTGTTTTAGATTTTATCTATGTCAACATCCATTGATGGATTTTAAGCTTATTTGAAGTTGATTTATTATGATACAAAACTTCCATATTGTATTGAAGGTTCTGTGATATGTTTGACTGTGGATGTCTTATTTTTATACCATTAATTGTTTATGGATAAAGTTTTGACATTTTGTATGCTAGTTTTAATATGAATGTTTATGTTATGTTTAGACATTTCATATGAAAAATGAATTGGACTTAGTAAGTGACGGTTGGAGCCCACTATAGCTCCTCGATGCATCAGTAAGTCTAATGAGACAAACTAGTGTCTTGGAACAAGGCCTTGAAAAAATATTATTTGTAGTATTGGTACAAGGCGTTGACTATGTGGTTATGATAGTCTGGCATTATGCATTCCATCATTATGAAAGTGGTTATTGATATTACATGTGATTATTCTACTAGTAGAATATCCATGTGAATAAGTAAATGGAATTATTTCATTTTATCTTTTCCATATTATGTTTATGTTCATGTTTAAAAGGCTTTTGCTTTAGTTATACATTGCCTTAAATTTTTATGCTTATTTATGAAAGTTTGTGCTATATAGTTATCGTTACTAAGCATCTGAGCTCACCCCTTTCAATGTTTTATTTTTCCAGGATGTGAAGAAGTTATTTATGAATGACCTATAGGGATAGTATGAGGGAATATGAAGACAATATTTTGTTGTTGTAGTTTCCACTTTATGATATAATGTAGACTTTATGAATGTGTCTAGTTATTCCAAGGCTACTAAACTAATCGGTCTTTCGAGACTTGAACTTTTGTGATCATGCTAATATTTTGTAATAATGCACAAAATCAGGGTAACTGGGGTCGGGGTGTTACATTTAGAGCATTTCATTTATTTATGTTGATGTTATTAAATTTACTTATGAGGCATTCTTTAATTTTTTGTAACTAATATGATATTTGGGTTTGAATGGAGAGGTGTCTACAGATGACCAATAACATCACAATCAAGTAAACCTAGAGGAATCAGTGTGGTTAAAATAGAATTTAATCTAGAATCTATTGTAAGGTCAGTGGGTGTCTTATGGTCCAATGCCTCCAAACCATGAATATTACTACTATAACCAAGATCATGACACCTATTCATTTTTTTTCAAAATGACTGCACTTATGTGAGTCTAGTATGGAGGATTTTTATTGGATGATAGTGTTTTTGGATTGTTTATATTATTTTTGTTATTTATTTTGAATACTTTTAGATAATTTAAAATCACTTGAAAAACAAATTTTGTTAATTAAAATAGGCTTCATTAGATTTATTTGAAAATAATGGGTTGACATTACTAAAATGATTGTTTTATGAATTTATTATATTTTAAAAACTAATTTTCAAATGCTCATATAGGATATTTTCATGTTATATTTTAAGAAGAAATTTTAGTTTTTTAATGGATTTAAAAAATTAATTTTTTTTAAATTAGGAGACTGGATTAATTTCATTATAGTAATGGTTGAATTTTCCTTTTCTAGTAAATTATTTTTGGTTATTGGTAGATAAAGATCATTTTTTATCATTTTTAAAGTAAAGAGTAATGTTCTATAAATTGGTAAAAGAAATTGACTTAAAATAGAAATGTTTTGGTAATTGAATTTTGGGATTAATTAATAAAATTTTTGTTTTTCCCTATTAGGATATTTCCATATAAATGAATTAATGATCTTAACTTTCAAAATTTCTAGAAATGACTCCATGATTTTTTTAATAAATATAAAATTTATGTTCACTAGTTTGGTCATCAAAATCATTCTTCATGTTTTATATAAGTGACATTTCCCATTGATGACTCTTCCTTATCTATGTATTGAGTTGCGGTGTTAGGGCCCTTCCATCTATTGGATCCAATCCAGGTCCTCTTGGATCCTTGACCATCTTTGTATGGGTGTTAATAGGGTTCTTATACGGTTGT
This sequence comes from Viscum album, assembly GCA_963277665.1. Classification (NCBI taxonomy): domain Eukaryota; kingdom Viridiplantae; phylum Streptophyta; class Magnoliopsida; order Santalales; family Viscaceae; genus Viscum; species Viscum album. The sequence goes on from OY728126.1 coordinate 1,574,606,541, forward strand.
GAGGTGTCATGAAGAACTGCATGGTACCTTTGATTATCTATATAGTTACCCAGGCTTCTCATACATGGATATTACATCTTTTAGTTTGATATTCAATACATTACACAAACCAACACCTAAAGACTATAGTATTTTTATTTATCTATAGACTAGGAACACAATATTCTAATTTGGTGTTATATCTTCACTGTTTAAAATAAATATCAACTCATTTAGTAATATTCACAAATATATCATACATTAATCCTTTTTTATAACTTGGGTAAAATGAATCTAATAAAGGGATATATTAGATGCTCGGTAAGGGAAAACAAGGGAGATGCATATGAATAACAAGAACATAATTGTTTGGGAACATGATCATACCAAATGAACACCATAACCGAAATACCAAATCTTGGAAAATTTAGAAATTTCATAATGATTGGTGGTTTACAAGACATCAATAATAAGGAAATCAAGGGACATTTTCCATGATAGAATAACATTGGAATAAGACATTGAATAGTTCCATATACATAATCAGAGAAAATACTATGTTAAGGATACCCTCCAAAAAATTCATTACATGTTAGGATTGGTCTAAGTATTCATATACCTGCATAAAAAATGAGAAAACCTCATGTGTAACCACTTTTGGGATTAAGATAACCTCCCATGTATACTCATTCTAGCTTCGAATAAATTCCCTTGTAACCTTTGAGATTATATATCATTATTCATTACACAATGTTTTAGAGGAAATTATAGGTCAAACCCATAACATAATGAAAACCCTTAACATGGGTTCCACAATATCATAAAGAAATAATCATATTAGAACCCATGAAAAGAAATGGATTTTACAAACATTTTATCATAGCATATCCTGTGAAAAATAATTTTGTTCACAATTATTTCAACATTTCATTAGAGAATAAACAGTGAAAAAATAAGTGCATTCTTAGTAATAATATCATTTTATAACTCATGTGATGTTAAAGAGATTCCTAAACATCATTTCATTAGAAAAATAATACATTCAAAAAAATAAAAATAGTGCTATCCTTAGATCATATCCCAAGTAATGCATAAATAATGATAAAGGATTTCATATTTCTTCGAGAAATATATTGAAATAATATTCACATTGAATATTTATTTAGGAAACTAAACTACATTTGAAAATCAATTTTTAAAACTAAACCTAATAAAATATTTTTAAAATCCTTTTCTTTCAATACACAACCCAATCCGGGGCTTGAGTCTCAACTAACCCAAGACTGCATCCATATACCATGGGATACACACCATCAACAAAAGTATAAATAACATGGTAATTACTTTTCCTAAGTACATGGAGACACACACATAGACATCTCTCTTGAAAATTCTAGATGGAGTAAAAGTAAAAAAGATAAAAGCTAAAAGAATAACCATGCATGAAAAACCTCTATAAAACATAAGAGTATGGTAGTAAAAACTAATATGTAATTGGGAAAAATACACAACCAACCATAAATATTTCCCAACCTGATAGAAAAAATCAAAAATACATAGCTCAATGAGAGCCTAGCTCCTAAACCCCAAGCTACGACCACCATAAGTTGTCCAAGGATGGAGTATCCCTTTGCTTCTCTGAAGTCACTATTGACCATTCCATCTTTAGCATAAGGAACGACACCTGAATGAAAATACCACACATGGGTTATTATATACATACCAACTAGGACACATTGAATGCTAAATGAAGAATATTAAGAGATATAAAAGGAATGAAAAGTAGCAGATTCAAGATACATTCAATGTGGATAGCTTAACCCAAACCAAAAGTAAATGTATGATAATTAAAACATAGGGGATAATCATGGCGAGTTAATGAACTACCCTTCATGCCGACACCACATATAATAGGAGAGTGGAATCATCCAAAAAGACAAGTTAAATAGAGAAAGAACGTGGCATACCCCAAGCATCTTCACCTCTCTTGGAAATAAAGTAACCAAATACATTGAGTGGATACACAAGGATTTATATATATATGATCAATAAAAATAATCCAGAATGATTGAGTAAGGGGGTCTCCATCTCATAACTTAGATATAGAATAAGTGTTTCCAATAGTTCCAAAAGTCTATTATTGATTCCCACCATCTCACATGTCTTCTCAGAACTAACCGTCTGGGATAATTCATACCATTTCATTGATCCAAATAGTTGAGGGTCCACAATTTTTTAGTATATGAACCATATTCTAGTGTGAAAAGTGGGTTCCACTATGATATTATTATTAGAAGACTCACACCCATTTTTATTGGGGGTTCCACTCTAATGTCACAATGACACAAACACTGTGGTGATAGGGGGTTCCACTCAGAAAGGTAGAATACCATCTCCCAGGCCATTGGCGGGATCCACTATAGTGGTTGAGGTCCTGATTCTCTTTGTGTCAGTGGGATCCACTATATTTATCGAGGACCTGCACCCTATCGGATAGTGGTTTCACTCAGATATAGAGGACTCATACCCTAGAACAACTCGGGGTTCCACACTAGTCATCTAAGACCCACACCCAACATAGTTGGGAGTTCCACTCAGAAGGTAGTTTAAAACAACCTTCATCTATGCTAATGTGGTGTTCCTCTCTAAATACCAAGGTATCCACTAATGAGCTCTATTATGTGGTATAACTTGGAAGTCTCTGGTTATTCTTCTTGGTGACTACCATCATTTAATGTCACCTCAACATGCACTATTCCCAAAACATTTCACATCATATCTCTAGATCCAGAAATGAAGGAATCATCAGGTTCTACTCAGAGAAACACTCAATATAGGCTACTCATAGGAAAAACATGAGTTCAAACTAAAGAGATACAAAACCTTGATGTTTCTCTAAAATAGGTCATGGGACACCCAATGTGTGAGGGGACCCACATGGTGTCTGGTCCCCCTCCACCACCAAGTTGTGTACCTAGCTTGAAAAAAACTCTCATCCCATGTAGTATTATAGGCCATGTAAGGAGGAAAACATAGTGTGTCTAGAATAATCGAGATCGGTCCATGGTGATATACTGACCCTGTGTCTGTGTACTTGGGTACACGATTGTGTACTCGGCCATGTACCTCCACATGGGTTCATGCCCAAGGGATCATCTACATAGTCTATATAACTAGGAATGTAGAACATGACATGTTATATATATTACATGTTATTCCATCCTTAATTTTTTAAAAACCCTATCCATCGCCACTGGGGGGGGATACACATAGTGTGTTCATCGTTGTACTCATCATGCGTTTATGTTTTCACAAAAATTCTCATATCATCAGATCCACTTACTGATCATTGAATCTGGTATCACTACTAATGATTTAGTATTATCTCAAGTTGAAAAATGTCTATCTAGTCTAAAATAATACTTTTTTTTGTCATTCTCCTGGAATTGACTCTGGTTTTTCTTTTGGGTTTTGTTGCAAAAACCACATGACACTATGTCTTGTATCATAGATTCATTGATTTAAAATAAATATAATGATCATCTTCATTATGAAAACTTCCCATACCAAAACACATTTCATTTATCCTTTCAATGCTCAAATATTTTTCTTGGTTTTGGGGGTCTGATTATGCTTGGTAACTCCTGACAATGTAAAATCAGGACCGCGGAGTCAACCAAAGTAAAACATGAAGAATATTTTGGATAAAAGGAAAACAAATGTTTAATAATCATTTAAAAATATTTCTAATCAATCAATCAATAACGTTTATACTATATTAGAAAACAATTTAATAAATAAATTGAAATCTGTTACCTAGACATCTGAATTGGCCATAATAGGTTCATATCCAAGAATAAGGATGGATCTTCTCAAAAAAATTAATCAATGGGAATTAATCACCAATTTTCAGTTCTTATCAATATTATAGATCATAAATTAATGAATAGAGTAATTTACAATAATCGAATGAAATCATTGGGTTCATTGCATCTTGATTTGATCTGATACACTATTTCGTCATCAAACAATGAGATTTTATAACAACGAATGAAGGAAGATATATATAATTATACTGGAGTTTATATGGATAACCCGGTACAATTAACCGTGGAATTAATCATACGTTTTATTTCACTATGTTTAAATGAATTAATTAATTAATCCTGTAATTAATTAACTCACAGAGCATTCTTACAATGATCGATGAGTCTGATAGCACCCCTTGAACCATTTTATGTCACGCCTATGGTAAACACCACATGATGAACTTAATTATGGTCTCAAATTTATGATCAGAGGTTCTATTTAAGTGTTATATAATTTTTCATAATATGGTGTGTGCAGACACTATAAAATATATGTAATATTTTTATAAACTAAATTCCAGGGACACATCAACCTATAGTCTCGTATTATCTAAATTCCTTGCTCTATAAATATCTATATAAATTTCTAAAATTATTACTACGAGAAAAATGGGTCTCTTAATAATTCCCACCTTCAAGATTTTTGACCCTGATAAGAACAAACTAAACAATCAACTTGGGATACTGAGCCCGAACATGGCTCTCCCACTCCCAAGAACTCTCCTGCCAATTATTGTGCTTCCAAGACATGCGGAATATGGGGATAGTGTATCCACATGGGGCCATTTATTTCTGATCCTCTATCACCAATGGATTCTCAACAATTATTTCTTTATTCTTGATGTATAACTCACCTCAGACGATTGCATGTGTAGCGTCATGCATGTATGTCCTCAGCTGCGACACGTGGAATACATCATACACCAACTCCAACTATGGGGGCGGGTTGTGGTGGTATGAATCCTTGACCACCCTCTTCAGGACCATGAATTTCCTAATAAACCTCAAAGATAACTTCCATCATTGGCTGAACCTCCTCACTCTTCATCATGGGGAGAATCTTAGGAAAATGTGTTCTCCTTTCTAGAATTCCAAGGACATATGATAGTGATTTTCATAATATTTATGTCTATTCTAGATAGTCCTCATCTAATCATTGATGAACTGAAATTTATTCATCATCACATGCACTATCTATGGGGCCATGATCATGTAGCAACTCACTATTAATTTTTACCCTTATATAATTATGTTAAACATATTTTGTATCAAAAATTAAAAATTTAATAACAAATTTCAATTCATGTTTTGATTAAATTATTTTTTTAATAAATTTTAAAATTGGAAACAAATTATGATTATGTTTTTATTTGAAGTTATTTGAAGGGCCCAATAATATGTTGAGAAAAAATGTGCCATACTAATTAAAATTCCAAGAACACCAGTGGACTCAAATGGACACTTCAGCTTTCCAATGTATCCAATATGGCTATTTTTTATCTAAAACGTTAGTGGGATACAACTATTAGAAAAACAACCAATGAAAATTCATCTATTAAGTGGTCCGACCAAATATATATGTCCAAGGAAATGAATATTTCCAATGTTAAAATATGTGTTCCATGTTTTGTCTATATATCATGAATTTGACCTCCAAATGATGCCAAATTTTTAGTGGACATATTGTAGAGGTGTGTTAATAACATTTATAGTTTTCTCCAAACAAGATAAAACATTATGGATACCAAAAACCATGACCCATGTGGTTCTATGAATCTGTGTGCCCAAAACCATCTTCATCTTTTCCTATAAAATGACTATGGGGTCACCGCATTTGTATGATCAAACTAGGAGAAAATCACTACCATTTTCAATACCCAAATGATTAATGTCTTCATAAAATAATGTTTATATGTCTCAATCCTCATTGGGGGGTCTCGGATGAGGGCCAAGTTCCAACTGATCCTCTTCCTCCTCTTGATGGCGAGAAAAATAGTGGCTGATCATTTCGAGAGAGCTACACATCCGATAAAGGGACTTCTATAACCTTTTATTCTTATGGTTTGCTAAAAAAAATTAAATTTTTTTTTTCTGATTTCTCTTAACATTAGCCTCAATTTAATTAATTTATTTAATACACTTATGTGTAACACTTTTCATTTTTATACGGATTGGGTTTATATTTATGTTGTGGTCTTGGGTTGTTTTGATTAGAAAACACAAGAATATTATTTCTCTCACACATATATAATATTTATATATGATTTGGAATCCATTTTTTATATTACTGGTATCCAAATTTCTAGGATACCAACCAATACATTCAAAACATGTTAGGATTGGTCAAGATTTCATGTACCTTATTCAATAATGGGATAACCACATGTGTATCCTCTTTTGGGATTGGGATAACCTCTCGAGTACCATATTGCATCCATGGGATAACCTCCCATATATATTTTGATATCATATAGCATAATCCAATACCAAATAACATATAGAGATATATAGATCCAACCCATCACATAATGAAAATCATACACATGGGTTTTACATGATCATAAAAAATTCATCATATGAGAACCCATGAAAAGAAATAGGTTTTATAAAAATTTCATCATAAAATATCATGGGGAAAATAAACATGTTCACATTCATTTCAACATTTCATTAGAGAATAACCTATAGAAAAATAATTGGTTTCATAATAATAATATCATGGTATAACTCATGGGATGGGAATGAGATTCATAAACATCATTTCATCAGAAAAATCAACCATTAAAAGAAATAATATGAATTGTATTTTTATATTGTATCCCTAGTAATGTATAAGTAACGTAAAATGATTTAATATTAATAGAAAAATTATTATGAACCAAATTTTACATTGAACATTTAATGAGAAAATGAATCTTCTTTGAAAAATAACTTTTTAAAACTAAACCTTATAAAATATTTTGAAAATAATTTTCTTTCCTGACCCATCCAATTCATGGATTCTAGTGATAAATATACCTAGAAGGTATCCATATTCCATGTCCTAGAAACTATAATTAAAGGCATAAATAACATAGGGAGGCCTTTTCCTAATTTCATGTCTACACAAATAAAAATTTCGATTAAAAAGTGTAGAGGGGGTAAAAGTAAAAAAGATATAATCTAAAGGAACAACCATGCATGAAAAACCACTAAACATCACAAGAGTATGGTAGTACTAACTAATAATTAAATTTAAAAATTACCCAACCAACCACAAATATGCCCAATCGTGATAGAAAAAATGAAACATAAATATATGAAAGAGATTGCAGCTCTTGAATCACAAGCTACGACCACCATACGTGGTCTAAAAACCATGTATGTGTAAGATCCTCTGAAGTCACTCCAAACTAGTATATATTTAGCATAATTAATTAAACATGTAGAAAATACTTTGGATGTTTGTGTATATATATACTCAGTAGGACACCCTAAAAGTTGATGGGGGAGTATGATGAGATACAACAGGAAATAATGACTGTATATGTAAGATATTGTCAAAGTTGAATGATCAATCCAAACCAATAGTACCAGTAAGATCATCCAAACACAAGGGATTGAAAATAGTTCTTATATGAACTACCAATTTTTTTTCCACCTATAGTTAGAGAGTGGGCTCATCCAACCATGAGAATCTATAGTGAGAAAGTTTTTGGCACACGTCAAGGTTCTTCGCCTCTCTTGGAAAAAGTGTAACCAAATCAAATGAGTGGATTCTAGTTGATATGTAAATATATATTATCTATATAATCATAAATGAGATTTTAAGGGGATCAATATTGCACATCATAAACAAATAAGAAGTGTATCCAACAAATTTAATGTCCATAAATGACACCTAGCATCTCATTCATCTATACCAAACTAACTTTCCATGTTATTCCGCACCTTATCCATATGACACATAGTCAAGGGTTCACAATCATGATGTAGTGGACCCATGCCCCAATGTGAGAATGGGGTTCCACAATGATAATATCTATATAGGATCTGCACCCATGAATGTAACGCCTCGACCCTAGTTGCCTAGAGTCGGTGCATTACTTCGTATCATTGGCATGATCACAAGAAAGATCAAATCTCGAAAGACCGATTGGTTTAGTAGCCTTGGAAACACTAGATATATTCATAAGTTTTACATTACATCATAAAATGAAAAACTAATACAACAACATAATGTTTCCACAGTCCACACTATAATCCCCTCATAATATCCCTGCAGGTCATTCATAACTTACATCTTCACTTCCTGGGAAAAATAAAACATAGAAAAGGGGTGAGCTCAAATGCCCAGTAAGGATAACAATATTGCGGAAACTTTCATCAATAAGAATAAACATTTAAGGCAATGTATAACTAAAACAAAAGCCTTTTAAACATGAACTTTCAACATGGTATGGCATAAATAAAATGAAATAATTCCATTTACTTATTCACATGGATATTCTACTAATCGAATAATCACATGCAAAAATCAATAACCACTTTCATAATGTTGGAATGCATAATGCCAGACTATCATAACCACATAGCCAAGGCCTCGTGCCAAGACTACAAATAAGATTTTGTCAAGGCCTTGTGCCAAGACACTAGTTTGTCTCATGAGACCTACCGATGCATCGAGGAGCTATAGCGGGCTCCACCCGTCACATATTAAGTCCAATGCATTCCCATATGAAAAGGTTTAAACATAACATAAACATTCATATTAAAACTAGCATATGAAATGTCAATACTTTCACCATAACTATGAATGGTATAAAAATAGCACATCCATAGTCAAACATATCACAAAACCTTCAATACAATATAGAAGTTTTTTATCATAATAAATCAACTTCAAATAATCTTAAAATCCATCAAAGGATGTTGACATAGATGAAATCAAAATTCTTTTTAAAGAAATATCTCCTTTTATTTTGAAATAATTTAAGATCCATATAAAATAAAATATTTTCTTTGAAAATATTCTTATAATCTTGTAAGGGAAGCTTTGAAGATTTTTTAACGGCGGAAAATAGCCGCACCCGCCGTATAAGTTAAAAAAAACATTCTTACCTTAATTCTGTGGAAAAGGTTAAAAAGGACCTTGTTTTGAAAACGACCGAAAGATTCCTTTATAAACCACTTATAAAAGTCAAAAAGGGTATAAATGACTTTAACTCATATTCTAGTAAATAGTAAAAATGTTTTGAAATACATTTTTAAGAAACATGGATGTGGATGATAAAGAGATCCCAGTAGATTATTACATATAAACAACCTCGGATAATGAAGAGATTGTGAAATAACCCTTACCTTTTACTTTTCCTTGGTTGGGGTAGGTTAACCTCCTGTATAATGGTGAAATAGTTGTTATTAAATTATACAAGAATCATATATAATAATATGATATCATATATGATCTTTTAACATTGATTTGTTAATAATATCTTAGAATTATCGTCGTTTCGGGAGTTAACTTACTCATTTTCTTTTATATGTTTTGTTACATAAGCCGTGGTTGTTGTATCTTATTCATATCCAGAATGATATCTAGTCCTTAAACATAATTTTTAAATCATCAAATGATAATTATACTTGAATGGATACGATGGAGAATGAATCTCATCACGTTCGTGGAGACGGTAGTCCGTACGTACGCACGAGCGACAATATCATTCTTTTGATATTAAAATAATATATAAATAGATGGTATATCATATATACAGAATCATTAACATGTTATTTTTATTATTTACATGAGTTACACATCATTATTATACCCATCCAAATAATATTATATTGAATAACAATTACACCACGACGTAGAGACGGTAAGCCGTACGTACGCACGTATGGTGACATGTTATTTAAAGGGTGGATAGAATACTGAATATGGTTGTACCATATTTATAATAACATCACAGTATATTTAAGATACTGGAGTTATTATTTTAGAATGGTAAGAACAAAGAAAGAGGAAGTGGAAGAAGAAATGAACTTGGAGAAGGGTGGTGAAATCATTACCTCTTCTTCGGGTTCTTCCTTTTGATTTGATCAAAAGGGCTCCTTAGGTTGGCTTTATGATCCAACTAAGGCCTCTAGGTTGTAGTGAGGGATGTTGGGAGAGTATTTGGGCAGATTTTGTCCGAACCAAAAGGCTTTGAAGGTGTGAAGAAATGAGAAGGAGGAGTTCACTTTTATAAGAGGGGTGAGGGGCACCTTTGGAAAAGCTAGAAATATTAATTTATAATAAATTCATATTCGGTTTCTAATGGCTCCAAAGCTTATTATTCAAAGGTTAAGGTGGGGATAGGTCTAAAACCACTCAACCAATAGAATTTAGACAGGTTTGGGTACTTATATTAACCTTATCTTTAAGTATTAACTCTAAGTTAATTAGTTTCACTTTTACAATGTCTCTTTGTATTTTTATATAATATGGTTAATAAACGTACTATATACATCCAAGCGACCCCCAAGTGGTACATTAATGATGGACCTATCATTATATAAGTCTCTTGGCCGAACCTTAGATTTTTAGGAATTTAATATCAATTAATAATATAATATTTGTTTTAAGAACTCTTTTATGTCAATTTTGACACTATTCAATAGTTGATTTTTTTGAAACTCATAACAGATTGATTACTTCGAACAAAGTCAATTAAATCAATCCTAATATATCATATTATCCTAGAAAATTAGTTTAATTCATTAAAAGTTTCATATTATATTTATTTGTGTATTTATAATATCAATTATTTTAATTTTTCACTATTATAGTAATTACTGCATCATCATTGTGTCATAAATAAAATAAATTATTTAATGTCTAAAAATTATAAATAAAATATAATTATGTAGGAAATCTTTTTAGCTTTCTAATTAATATTTATAATCTAAAATCCAACATATATAACCCTATGTAACAATTGTGTTTCTAAAAGATATATGCTTGTGTCATTTTTGTATTCATTTTAACTTAATTAAAATAAAGTGTCATTATCACTTACAAGTGGATCCATGGGGTCCCAAAATTGACACAAAGATGACCATGGTCGACCATGTATCAACCAATAGGGTTAAGACACGTTTTAGGGTAATTTAGTATTATTATAATATTATTTTTTAACCCTTATTTACCGGATTTACCCTTAACCATGGTAAATAAAATATTTACCGCAGTAATTATTCAAAATGTCTAAAAATAAAAGTTACCTATTTACACAATTTGAACATCCTGATTATAAATATGGAATCCATTTTCCTAAATTCATAACACAGAAGTGGCAGAAATTAATTTAAAATTAATTCCCGCTGTCAAAACAAAAAGTGTGTTTTTAAGAGATAATAACTATCAAAAGATTGACACTTGTTTATGTTCGGTTTAATTGTAAAATTATGTCCAATGACCAACATTATATTAAAAGGTAAAACTATATTCTAAATATACTTTAAAACCACTTAAATTCATAATTTATCACTATTAATTATTTTGATTAAAAAAGTTGTTTTTAATTAAAATTTAGTAATTTTCACTATTCATCAAAATATGAAAGTTATCCGAAATGTACCAAAATTTCTCCTTAGGCTATATTCGATATTAAGAATCCAAAAATGAAGTCCATTTTGAAATATAAAATATATATAATTTAAAAAATTAGGTATTACTATTCATAACGGCTAGTTTGATCGGTTGTGGTGTGTGTTAAAACTCGAAGCTGCGTACAACACACGCTACTGTTTTATTCAAAGGAAAGCATACCGTGGAAGCGTGGGATGTTTTATTTTAAATTTTTGATGTCCCCATTTAGTCAAAAAGTTTAAAATATTGTATTTAAAAAGGATTCACTATCAAAATTTGATAAAAGTGCAATACTGAAAATGAATCTGTTCTTGCATTATGACTAAGAAACTCATAATATGGATTCTAAAATTATAAGGATTATATAATGTTTAAAATTTAGTTAATACTATTCATGACCTCTTTTAATGGCTTTTTCTTGGTAAGTCATGGTGCAATTGAACTCAGTGTTGCGTGTAGTGCAAGTTATTGAATTATTTTGATGAAATAACACACTATGAAATCTTGGAGTGTTACATTCTCCCCTCCTTCAATAAATTGCGTCCTCACAATTTGAAATTGTTATTCAAAAATAAAAGGTTGAAAGTAGAAAATATATTTGTGGGAAAACCCACATCGGAAATTGGGTTACTAAAATTTAGTCTTAATATGAGGAAAAGAGAAATCAAAGGGTCACCACCAAATTATGATCTCGATTAGGAGAACATTGCTGGAAATTAGAGACATATAATCGGAGGAAAAATGTAAATATTTATAGGTAGTGATTGAGGTCATCAATCACAAACAAGTGTATAATTGAGGTCCTTAAATTCATCAATCTATGATGATTTGAAATACCATCGGTTCAACAGAACATAGGGTATTAGGATAACACATTTTTGACGTTTCAAAATATCTTAGTTGAAATCCCACATCGAAAAATGAATTAATGAGGCCTCTATTTAAAATAAAGAGTGGAAAGTATGAAGATTACCGAAAATAACACATACTAGGGTTCCATGTAGGAAAATATGGATATGGAAGAGAAATATAACCATCAATTATCTGATGGAGAGTGGTAGAGAACATGGCATTGAAAAGGCCAACAATCCCAAAGCCATAAATTAGTGATGATTTAAGGTACCATCTAGGACAACATTTTTGTTATAAGTTCCTTTTCTTAATGTTGAGGAATTTATTTATGATATTGGATAAGATCATAAGGAGATATACTTACTTTATAATTATAATTTTGTCCATTAATAAATTTCTACCACAGACTCGTCTTTCACTCGTTAAAAAAAATTCTATTTATACTATTCGTACAGGGTTCCAAAATAAACGAATTTATAATTCATCTACCAGATCTTTTAAAAAAAAACTACATTATTTAATCCAGGACATCTCTTGGTCCAGTGGTAGGTGATACACCCTTGTCGCCCTTCGGTTGCAGGTTCAAGTCTCGCGGCCTTGCCGGACACGACGGGTTGCCGCCCGACCTCCGGGTTGTCCTTTTATGGAAATCCAAAATAATCCAAACTAGAACTATCCAAAATACTTCTGTCCAAACTCACAGTCCAACATTTATAAGGAAGGTAAACATAATATAGATCCTTTTTACCCTGTAATAGCATATGAATACCTTCATCATGTACTACCATATTCCTTATTGATTACATTCATGTTCCCTTATTCCATATAGAATGCTGGATATACTTCATTAATCCAAAAATGTTTTAAACCCCAACAATGATGGAATATACAAATCATTAATCAGCTTCAAGGTAGTCAATAATATCCAATATAATTTATCCAAAATAATCACATATTATTCCAAAATCACTACCTCAGTATCAGAACTATATATGATTTATCATTCTCTCAACCATATATTTTCCAAAAATTTAACCTTCTATTGAGTCACTTTTCTTTGTTCCACACAATCTCAAGTCCTTAATGAAATAGTACTGCAGTACAATCCTTATATACTCCATAATTATTATAACAAGTACACTCTTGATACAACACTCAATTGACATAATCAACATAAGAACTCTAATCATTCCTCTTCATCTATGGTAGTATCATAACTTGATTATTATCCAATAACATCATTTGCGGCATAGTCTGATGACTGGGACATAGGTTCGCGTAGTGTCCAATCTCTTTGCAAATGAAGCATTGTACATTTAAAACCATTTTCTTACCCTTGCAGTCACGTACTTTGTGCCCTTTTCCTCCACACTTATAACAAACTCCCATTCCTTTCAGGCAAGTTCCAGGGTGTTTCTTTCCACAGTTACCACATATGGGAAAATTCTTCTTTTCCCTCTTACTTTTATCCATCTTTCTCTCTTCCATCCTTTTCTTCTCTTGCTTCCCTTCAAAGCCATAGGACTCAGTAAACTCTTTACTTGTCTTATCAACACATGATATTATTTATTCATATGATGATAATACATGGGAGACTATTTCTCTTATAAATTCTAGCTTAAGACCATGAAAGATATGATCCTTCCTTCTCTTTGGATCATGTGCATTTCTGGAGTTCTCATTCCTTCTACTGGGCGCCATTTCTAAACAATGGCATAAACTAGATCAGTTTATGAATCAAAATACATAATCCCATACTTATAAAACACTTAACATAAATTGAACTATTTATGGATATAATACATAATCATAAAAAAAATTTCTTTGAGGAATTATATACTCATAATCCCTTCAAAATGATTTGTAAAGAAAATGAGAGTTATCCTAAGCATATCCCCCGGGAGTGTCGTAACCAAGAGTGCAGCAAGGCCCGTTGTCGTGCACCAGTTCCCATTCGAGTCTAGCTCAAAGCGGTGTTTTCGGGTTTTACCCCTAGGTACATCTGTGCCAGAGCCGCCTCTACCTGCTCGTATCCAGACAGGGATGTATTGCTCGGAAAACTCACAAAATCTCTACAATACCAAAATTCTAGGAAGTTCTTCTATACTAATCCTCAAAGTTCATCTTAGGTCTACATGCTCTAATCAGAGTTTATCTAAATCTAGCTTCCAAGGTTTGTACTAAACTTCCTCTGATACCAACTGTAACGCCCCGACCCTAGTTGCCTAGAGTCGGTGCATTACTTCGTAACATTGGCATGATCACAAGAAATATCAAATCTCGAAAGACCGATTGGTTTAGTAGCCTTGGAAACACTAGATATATTCATAAGTTTTACATTACATCATAAAATGAAAAACTACTACAACAACATAATGTTTCCACAGTCCACACTATAATCCCCTCATAATATCCCTGCAGGTCATTCATAACTTACAGCTTCACTTCCTGGGAAAAATAAAACATAGAAAAGGGGTGAGCTCAAATGCCCAGTAAGGATAACAATATAGCGGAAACTTTCATCAATAAGAATAAACATTTAAGGAAATGTATAACTAAAACAAAATCCTTTTAAACATGAACTTTCAACATGGTATGGCATAAATAAAATGAAATAATTCCATTTACTTATTCACATGGATATTCTACTAATCGAATAATCACATGCAAAAATCAATAACCACTTTCATAATGTTGGAATGCATAATTCCAGACTATCATAACCACATAGCCAAGGCCTCGTGCCAAGAATACAAATAAGATTTTGTCAAGGCCTTGTGCCAAGACACTAGTTTGTCTCATGAGACCTAACGATGCATCGAGGAGCTATAGCGGGCTCCACCCGTCACATATTAAGTCCAATGCATTCCCATATGAAAAGGTTTAAACATAACATAAACATTCATATTAAAACTATCATATGAAATGTCAATACTTTCACCATAACTATGAATGTTATAAAAATAGCACATCCACAGTCAAACATATCACAAAACCTTCAATACAATATAGAAGTTTTGTATCATAATAAATCAACTTCAAATAATCTTAAAATCCATCAAAGGATGTTGACATAGATGAAATCAAAATTCTTTTTAAAGAAATATCTCCTTTTATTTTGAAATAATTTAAGATCCATATAAAATAAAACATTTTCTTTGAAAATATTCTTATAATCTTGTAAGGGAAGCTTTGAAGATTTTATAACGGCGGAAAATAGCCGCACCCGCCGTATAAGTTAAAAAAAACATTCTTACTTTAATTCTGTGGAAAAGGTTAAAAAGGACCTTGTTTTGAAAACGACCGAAAGATTCCTTTATAAACCACTTATAAAAGTCAAAAAGGGTATAAATGACTTTAACTCATATTCTAGTAAATAGTAAAAATGTTTTGAAATACATTTTTAAGAAACATGGATGTGGATGATAAAGAGATCCCAGTAGATTATTACATATAAACAACCTCAGATAATGAAGAGATTGTGAAATAACCCTTACCTTGTACATTTCCTTGGTTGGGGTAGGTTAACCTCCTGTATAATGGTGAAATAGTTGTTATTAAATTATACAAGAATCATATATAATAATATGATATCATATATGATCTTTTAACATTGATTTGTTAATAATATCTTAGAATTATCGTCGTTTCGGGAGTTAACTTACTCATTTTCTTTTATATGTTTTGTTACATAAGCCATGGTTGTTGTATCTTATTCATATCCAGAATGATATCTAGTCCTTAAACATCATTTTTAAATCATCAAATGATAATTATACTTGAATGGATACGATGGAGAATGAATCTCATCGCGTTCGTGGAGACGGTAGTCCGTACGTACGCACGAGCGACAATATCATTCTTTTGATATTAAAATAATATATAAATGGATGGTATATCATATATACAGAATCATTAACATGTTATTTTTATTATTTACATGAGTTACACATCATTATTATACCCATACAAATAATATTATATTGAATAACAATTACACCACGACGTAGAGACGGTAAGCCGTACGTACGCACGTATGGTGACATGTTATTCAAAGGGTGGATAGAATACTGAATATGGTTGTACCATATTTATAATAACATCACAGTATATGTAAGATACTGGAGTTATTATTTTAGGATGGTAAGAACAAATAATGAGGAAGTGGAAGAAGAAATGAACTTGGAGAAGGGTGGTGAAATCATTACCTCTTCTTCGGGTTCTTCCTTTTGATTTGATCAAAAGGGATCCTTAGGTTGGCTTTCTGATCCAACTAAGGCCTCTAGATTGTAGTGAGGGATGTTGGGAGAGTATTTGGGCAGAGTTTGTCCGAACCAAAAGGCTTTGAAGGTGTGAAGAAATGAGAAGGAGGAGTGCCCTTTTATAAGAGGGGTGAGGGCACCTTTGGAAAAGCTAGAAATATTAATTTATAATAAATTCATATTCGGTTTCTAATGGATCCAAAGCTTATTATTCAAAGGTTAAGGTGTGGATAGGTCGAACACCACTCAACCAATATAATTTAGACAGGTTTGGGTACTTATATTAACCTTATCTTTAAGTATTAACTCTAAGTTAATTAGTTTCACTTTTACAATGTCTCTTTGTATTTTTATATAATATGGTTAATAAACGTACTATATACATCCAAGCGACCCCCAAGTGGTAAATTAATGATGGAAATATCATTATATAAGTCTCTTGGCCGAACCTTAGATTTTTAGGAATTTAATATCAATTAATAATATAATATTTGTTTTAAGAACTCTTTTATGTCAATTTTGACACTATTTAATAGTTGATTTTTTTGAAACTCATAACAGATTGATTACTTCGAAAAAAGTCAATTAAATCAATCCTAATATATCATATTATCCTATAAAATTATTTTAATTCATTAAAAGTTTCATATTATATTTATTTGTGTATTTATAATATCAATTATTTTAATTTTTCACTATTATAGTAATTACTGCATCATCATTGTGTCATAAATAAAATAAATTATTTAATGTATAAAAATTATAAATAAAATATAATTATGTAGTAACTCTTTTTAGCTTTCTAATTAATATTTATAATCTAACATCCAACATATATAACCCTATGTAACAATTGTTTTTCTAAAAGATATATGCTTGTGTCATTTTTGTATTCATTTTAACTTAATTAAAATAAAGTGTCATTATCACTTACAAGTGGATCCATGGGGTCCCAAAATTGACACAAAGATGCCCATGGTCGACCATGTATCAACCAATAGGGTTAAGACACGTTTTAGGGTAATTTAGTATTATTATAATATTATTTTTTAACCCTTATTTACCGGATTTACCCTTAACCATGGTAAATAAAATATTTACCGCAGTAATTATTCAAAATGTCTAAAAATAAAAGTTACCTATTTACACAATTTGAACATCCTGATTCTAAATATGGAATCCATTTTCCTAAATTCAAAACACAGAAGTGGAAGAAATTAATTTAAAATTAATTCCCGCTGTCAAAACAAAAAGCGTGTTTTTAAGAGATAATAACTATCAAAAGATTGACACTTGTTTATGTTCGGTTTAATTGTAAAATTATGTCCAATGACCAACATTATATTAAAAGGTAAAAATATATTCTAAATATACTTTAAAACCACTTAAATTCATAATTTATCACTATTAATTATTTTGATTAAAAAAGTTGTTTTTAATTAAAATTTAGTAATTTTCACTATTCATCAAAATATGAAAGTTATCCGAAATGTACCAAAATTTCTCCTTAGGCTATATTAGATATTACGAATCCAAAAAATGAAGTCCATTTTGAAATATAAAATATATATAATTCCAAAAATTAGGTATTACTATTCATAACGGCTAGTTTGATCGGTTGTGGTGTGTGTTAAAACTCGAAGTTGTGTACAACACACGCTACTGTTTTATTCAAAGGAAAGCGTACCGTGGAAGCTTGGGATGTTTTATTTTAAATTTTTGATGTACCCATTTAGTCAAAAAGTTTAAAATATTGTATTTAAAAAGGTTTCACTATCAAAAGTTGATAAAAGTGCAATACTGAAAATGAATCTGTTCTTGCATTATGACTAAGAAACTCATAATATGGATTCTAAAATTATAAGGATTATATAAAGTTTAAAATTTAGTTAATACTATTCATGACCTCTTTTAATGGCTTTTTCTTGGTAAGTCATGGTTCAATTGAACTCAGTGTTGCGTGTAGTGCAAGTTATTGAATTATTTTGAAGAAATAACACACTATGAAATCTTGGGGTGTTACAATGAAGATTGGGGATTCCACTATAGTGCCATGAGGACTCATGCACTATGTTGATAGTGTGTGGTTCCACTCAATAATGTATAGGACCCACGCCCATTTCTATGGGGGTTACACTCTAATGGATAAAGTCTTGTTCCCCGGTGTGTTATGGGGTTTTACTCTAGTCATAGAGGTCCCACACCCTATCTGATATGGGGTTACACTCAGAATTATAGGACCCACCCCATAGTTCAATAGGGGTTCCCCACTGGTTATCAAGGACTCGCACCCTACTGGGTAGGGGACTCCTCTCGGAAGTTAGTTTCATATGATATTTTTCCATGTTGTTGTGGTGTTCCACTACAATGTTCAAGGAATCCCCTACCCATATCTACTATAGGGTCAAACACGGTAGGCTCTAGTGATTCATCCTTATCAATTACGTCATTGAATGTCACCTCAAAAATAATCATTCCTAAAACAATTTACATAATATTTGCAATGAAAAATATGGGGGAAGCATTATTTTCTACAATGAAAAAAAATTTTATAGGAAAATAACATGAAAAAATTGGAGTTC
Organism: Viscum album; assembly: GCA_963277665.1. Lineage (NCBI taxonomy): Eukaryota > Viridiplantae > Streptophyta > Magnoliopsida > Santalales > Viscaceae > Viscum > Viscum album. The sequence goes on from OY728126.1 coordinate 1,574,625,697, forward strand.
AAATGAAGAAGATATGAAACCATAAAGTTATAAAAAATATTTCAAGAGACACATAGCATGTGAGGGGACACACTATTGTGTGGTCCCCTACCACCACTTAGTCATGTCCCTAGATGGTACATGACTTCCATCCCATGTAATTGTATATATCGTGTAGGTGGACTAAATAGTGTGTTCAGAATAAGAGAAGTTGGGCTATGTGCTGTATTTACCTTGTGTCTGTGTACTCAGGTATACACACATGTACGTAGCCATGTACCACCACATGGGTTCATGCCTGTGTGATCCTCCACATAGTCTATCCAACTAGTAAAGGGGTACATGACATGTTTGATTACATACCCTCCATGTCATTATTTTGTTTTCCAATATCTAATCCATGTCTATTGGGGGGATACATGCTGCATGTTCATCTTTATACACAGCGTGTAGTTGATCTTTTCCCTAAATATCATGACCATCAAATCCTTTTAAGATTCTTCAAATCCAGCCTCGCTTCATTAGATCTAGTTCTATCTCTAGTCGAATTGGTCTGTATAGTGTAAAATCATGTTATTGTAATCTTTGTCCAAGAATCAACTCTGGTGGTTTATTGGGGTTTCGTTTCATGAACCACATGTCACCAAGGATTTAAAAAAATGATGCATCATTATCAAAACATTGAAATGATCATCTACACCTCACAAATATCCAATATCTAACTTCATATAATTGATACTTTCTATGATGACTAATTCATCTATGTTTCAGTGATATGCTCAGGCTCCATACCATCTGACAATGCCAAATCAGGACCATGGTATCCTACCAATGATGAATGTGAATAATATTTAGTAGAAAGGAATAATAAAAATGGTTTACAAATCATTGGCTTGGATTTCTTATCCAGAGAATAATAAATGTGGTGTCAGGATATAAAACAATTTAATAAATAATATTAAATGTGGTACTAAGGCATATGCATAGGCAAAAATTGGTGCAGATCCAAGAACAAGGATGGATCTTCTCAAAATAATTTAATCAATGGTTATTAATCACTAATTTCCATTTCCTACCTAGTTTATGGACCATTTATTGATGAGATTCATGCTAACAAGTGATTGAGGTAATTCATTGTTTTTGTTGCACCATGATCTGATCTGATACGACATTCCATCATCCACCAATGAGATTTTCCAACAAAGAGGGATGGGAGAGATCTGGAATTATCTTAGAGTTTAGGTACGCTGGGGAATTTACCATGTAATTAATCTTATATTTCATTTCGCTATATATAAATGAATTATTTATTTACTTTAAAAATTAATTAACTCACTGGATGTACTTCCCAGAAGCAACAAGTCAGAAATCCTAACACTAACCCAGTTTATGATGCGGCTAGGGTAAACACTGCATTATAAACTCAATTTTGGTCTTATATTTATGATATTATCTTCTATTTAGGATTTATACCATTTTCGTTAATAAAATTTCTTCAAAAAATATAAAATATATTTAATACTACTATAAAATTAATTATTGGCACAGGGGGACTTGTAATCGCATGTAGTCGTAGTTCCTATAACTATAACTATATATATATCATGGTTTTACAAGGATAATATTGGGTTTCTAAATCATTCCCTTATTTTTATTTTTGACCTTGACAAGAAAAAACTAAACAAATAACTCTAGATATTGACCCTACACATGGCTCTCTAACACCCAGAAACAATGCTATATGTTCTCATGCTTCCACAACATGAAGACAAAGGGGATGGTTTATCCATAAAGGTTACATTATTTTTGATCCTTGATCACCACTAGATTCTCCTCAAAGGTTGCTCCATCATTGATGTTGAGCTCACCCTAGTCGAAAACATATGTAGGTTCATGCACGTATCTTCTCATCTACGACATGTGGATGAAATCATAAACCCACTCTAATTGTGAGGGTGTGTGAGGTGATTGGAAACCTTTATAACCCTAAAAATTATCTTGAATAGCCGAATAATCCATAGGTATATCTTGCCTCTTTGGATGAAGCTTTACAATCCTCATCGTGGGTAGACTGTGAGGAAAACATGTTCTCTATGCTCGAACTCCAAGGACCTATGACCGTGATCTTCATAATAGTTTAATCTAATCAAGGATATTATAATATAATCATGGCTAAACTAAAATTTCTTCTTCATCTCTTTCACCACCATTGGGCCCATGATCTTTTAGCATTTTTATATTCATTTACACCCTTATATCACTTTGTTAAACTAATTTTGTATAAAAAAATTACAAATTTAATAACAAATTTCACATGATGTTTGATTCAATTGTATTTTGTTAATAACTATTAAAACGGGTAATTTTACATTTTTGGATGATTATGTTGTAGTTGGAAGGGATTTTGATGGCCCAAGTTGATGTTTAAGAAAAATGTGCTATACTAAGCATGATTCCAAGAGCACCAGTGGAATCAAACTGATATTGCATCTTATCTATGCGTCCAATCAAGCTGAAATATTATTTTCTATTGCACAATTTTGCGGGTCACAAATAATATTAAAACACCCAATACAAATTTTTCTATTACAGGGCTCGACCAAACTTACCGGTCTATAGAACTGAATCTTCCTAAAGATGAATGATGCATTTTATATTTACTCTATATATAGAGTAGTAAACATACAAATGATTCCAAATATTCATTAAAGATAATTCAGAGGTGTGGTAAAAACTTTTATTTTTATTGAAAACAAGATAATACATTTTAGATTCGAAAAACCAACGCCCATGTGGATCTTATAAATCTACGTTACCAAAACAACCATTCTCTTTTCCTATAAAATTGAACCATGGGAACCCATTTTGTAAGTTAAAATGTGTAGAAAAACTATACCATTTTAGAGACCCAAATGGTTTATCTCTTCATACACAAATTTCTAGAGGCCCCTATCCTCATTGGGGGATCAAGGATGAAGGCGATGTTCCAAATAAGACTCCTCCTCATCTCAATGGTGAGCTAAATGGTGGACGATCATTTTGAGAGAGCTACACATCTTGTAAAGGGAGTTCTGCCACTTTTGCTTCTCGTAATTTGGTATAATTTTTGGTGAAAAAATTTATTTATCTGTTATCTTAATTATCTCTTCCTTTTAGTTATTTTCTTTGGTACACTAATGTGTAACACTTTTCATTTTAATATCGATTGGGCTGAGATTTAATTTGGAGTCATAGTTTGTTTCTATTAGACAACATGAAAATCCTATTTTTGTCGCACATGAATAAGATTAATATGATTTCATAGTCATTTTCTATTCATGATATTAAAAACCTCACTACACAATTGTTTTGTTTCGATTTTGTTCTTTGGGCATCATTTTAAAGGGCATGAAGTGAATTGAGATATTGGTTACCATCAACTGAATGTTTATATTAAACCATGTGTAATTATTAAAACAATGAACTAAATAAGGTGTGTTTGGAACCATAAATGACATCCTCCTCTCATAATTCATAAAACACCACCTTTACATATCAACTATTCAAATCCTTTACTATGTCAATTTATTTTCAAAACATTTTTCAAAACTATATCCACATTTTGTAATGTCCAAAAAAATACACACAATAAACATCTGAATCTCCAAGAGAGATACCTCAGGTTTCCCGTTTACTATAAATCATCATTAAAAACATAATTAATTTGGTATTTAATGAAAACATGTTCATCCCACCAGATATGTCTCACTGATATCTATCTATCATATGGGGTGACCTGCAAGGTCTACCATATATAGCCTCACAAGATTCCAAGTCAATGGTAGATAGGTAGTTATTGATGTATGATAACCCTTCTAAGGGTAGGGGATTAAACCTACTATAGAAAAAATCCAACACACATGCCCTCAAAATATCCTCCAACATTGGGATAATGCGCTCAATCTGCCCCTCAGTCTAGGTGTAAATGGATATACTCATCCCAATTTGGTTCTTGAGTTCATCCAACATGCTCCTCCATAATCATGACACAAACTGAATGTCATGATAGGAGAAAAATTTCTAGCGAACCCTATAAAGATGATCAGTCTCTCAAATGTAATGATTCCCCAAATCTCTCCACCAAACTCTTCTCCATGATGGGATGAAATGTTTTGAATTCGTGTGTTGGTTAAATATCACACACATGGAATCATGGCCCTTTTCTTTCCACAAAAAACATGTACCAATGTCTAGTAATATTCCATCCTATTTCCATTTGGGTATCTAAAGGGGATATAAAAAACCTTCCAGAAAATGGTGCTAAACCTTCATCTAGAGATAATTGAGGCACCAAGTGATGAATTGAGCTATGGTTTTACTTATGCCAAACCAAAAAAACTTCCACTGATGGTCTTTCTACATCTTCCTTATATTGGGGTATACAACTATGGGAGAATTGTTGAACTCTTGCAATCACCTCCTCCCACAACCTACCTAGAACCAAAATACACTATTAGAACGAGATGATATGATTCTCTCCTTCTTAATATTCATTTGGATAGTGTTATATGGATATTTGATCATGTAATACCTCACAACTATTATCACCCAGTTTTTACTCCCTCAAATTCTCAAGAAGAAGAGGAGTCAACACCATCGACTATAGAAAAGTAGTACCCTCATGCTCCACCAAGGTCAATGGTATAGATGCTAAGTACACTAAATCCTCATGAACTAAATAAACTTGCGACTTCCTTCTAAGGGAATCTGCAAAAATTATTCATTTCCATCAAGTGTATACTATCTCAAAGATATAGTCCTGGAGGTACTCTAACTAGCACCATTATCTCAAGTTCAAGTCTATCTGCATGAATACATAAATAATATTCTCATGGTCTGAGAAAACCACAAAGATCTATCCTAAAAGCAAGTGCCTCCACATCCATAGGGAGAATACTATTGCTTCCTGATCAATCTCATGAGTTGCATAGTTCTTCTCATTGGGTTTCAACTACCTCGACCAATATGCGATATGTTCATACCTCTTCATCAAGAATAATATTATCCCTTATCCTAAGGAATCACAATACACTATAAACTCTACTCTTTCCTATGGTATTCTCAGCATAGGAGCTATTATTATCCTCAATCAAAACTTCTTAAAGGCCCTCAGGAATAGCTCAGACTAGGTTAATAGCTTCCCTTTCAATGTCAGGGCAGTTAAAGGGGTTGTTATTCTATAAAATTATTCCAAAATTCACATGTAGTATCTTGAAAACCAAGAATGGTTTTCACCATTGAAACCCTCTTGGGTGTCTCCCAAGAAAACATCGTGTCTACCTTTTTGGGTTTGTGGTTAAACCATGATAAAAAATGACATTCCTCAAAAAGTGATCATCATGAATCATGAACTATAACATAAAGAGAATTACATAAAGATAGTTCTCTCAATGATGATCTAGAAACATCCTCAAATGATCTGCATGATCCTCCTATGATGGGTGTAGATGAGTATGTGATTGATGAAGACAACAACAAGCTAGTCCAAGTATGAATGGAAGATCTAGTTCATAAAATACATAAATAATATAGGGGTATTCATCACACCAAATGGAATCACTAGGAATAAATTATGTCCTCAGTGACATCAAAATTCAAAATTTGGAAGATCAACCTCAAAATCCATCAAATGGGGGTCGATGGTCCTGAGATCGATCTTTATGTTTCACCTCATACCTTATTACTAGTCAAATAGTTTTCCAATTCTCAGAAATGGGTATTATTTCATTATCATTCCATGGTTCAAGTGATGGAAATCCATAAAAGGTCATAAAATCCCATTTTCCTTTTTCAAAAACAACATAAGAGTTGTCCAGGGGGAAATGGATATGATGAAACTGTTCACTCAAAGTTCCTCCAATAGCAACAACATCTCCCAAAGCTCATTAGGGGAATCTCATATGTCTTAGGATATATCAGAGTGGTTTTGGGATTTAGGACAATGAATATCTTTGTATCCCACCATAGACAATGTCTTGAAACCTCCATGAGGAATTAATCCTTCTAATCCTCCACAACATAAGGAACCCATATTCTTGAAGATACTTTAGTAGAAAGGGAAGCATTTAGTAACTAATGTGTGATGGATGCAACCTTCTTATTACAAAATATGCTTTACCTTCCTTGAGTTCTCTCTCACCAATAATTCATAATCTCGTCCAATCAGTTTGAAGGCACATGACTTGTATATGGTGATAGTCAATCTAAACCTGGAACATGGGAAACCAATCAATGCACAAGATGATTCCACAGGTTTTCAAAGTGAAGATAAAAATATCCCATGAAAACCTCTCTCTACTAAACGATAGCTCTCTCTTTTGGTAGATTAAAGGTACAAAAGAAGTGTTCCCAATAATAAAATCAAGATAAAGATGTTGTGATAACACCTCAACTAGGAGATCCATCTCTCGTAGTAGGAGTAGAGAGATAATGGAATGACTAGAACTTGTGTCTAATAGTACTAAATCATAATTATAAAACTTATATATCATACCTCTAATCATCTCCTATGTCACGGGATCATAAACCTCTATTGTCTATATCTATCTATGACCTCGACCACCATCTCCCTAAGATGGAAGTGGGCCACCTGGTGGTGGTGGTTGAAGGATATCATCACATCATCCACCACTCATAACCACTCTAGCTCTTCTGCCAGCACTACCTCACTAGGGACCACCCAATCCACTCCTGGGAGACCCTAGATAATGGTGTTTCCTCTACCATTATGGTCCATCTGTTATCTCCCAATGTTTCTCAGCATGTCTAGTTGGGATGTCTTTGGCAATGTGACCTCACCGGCCACATGTAATGAACATCCCCTCTCTGTTACTCCCAAGAACTTTTATATATCTCTTACCACATTCTTGAGACTGATTATAGCATGTCTCTTTCACTGAGATCCCGGTGCTTTGTGTTTTCTAACTACTACAGTTTCCTCAACTCTATGTGGCCCACTTCCTTCTCTATCTTTCTATAATCTCCCTGAAATAAAAACCACTCTCACCAATGCTCGTTCCAACAACCCAAAATTGGTGGTGATACATTAGGGAACAAATCTCACTCAGATATCTCTATGGAATCCCTAATCAAACTTATTTTATCAAAATTAGTAATCCCAAATCATGTCAAGGGAGTAATAAATAAGCCATGTGAACTGTGGTTCATACTCAATCACCATTATCCCTCCCTACTGCATCTCTTGAAGATATTAAATCCGGACTGAGCGCATGCATGAGGGGTAGTGCTCTTCATGGAATAACTGTTAAATGTCGTTCCACGAGAGTGTTGACTCATCTTGAATCTATGAAACAAGGTCCACCAGTTTCCAGCTACATCATGGAAAATACTATCTTCTAAGGAAGAAACAAGATTCTTGAGGGTCTGAAAAAGCCTAATGATATAGACCACCGGATCTATCCAATACTATATAGCTGGAGGATCTGTCTCACCATAGAACCTTAGTGGTATCTTTCTCAAAAACTCATGGAGTTTGTTAAGACTATGTGTATCGTCCACCATCTCTACTAAAAAAATCTATTGATTGATATGGGTTGGCGATACTACCTACTGACTTAGAGGATGCAGGTTGGATGATGGACCCTAAACTGATGCCTCCTCACTTATTGAATCGTTTCCTTTACCCAAAACCAGTATCCTAGATTATTGGAGTCCTGGTGGCATCCTATGATTAATCAAGATATACCATGGTAAAAAGAGCATGTATATATATATATCAATAATCTATAGTTTAATCAAGAAAGATATCCTAAGACTTAATATTATTTGATGAATATACCATTGATCCCTGTAATTAATGTCTTGGAATGATTATTTGACAAGAAGGCAGTCTAGTTCATGGTTAATGGATACATGGAATTCCCTCACTATAACTGGACTCCCTAGAATGGGAGCTACACTATAGAAATTTTGAAATTGTTCCCCTAAACCAAAAAAATCCTTTTAAAGAGTCTATTCTAAACAACATATCAAGGATAAAAATAACTTTTGATATCAATCCATCACTACCTGAACAAAGTTGGGGCTCGATCCACATAAACCCCAATTCTAAAACCATAGGACATGGGATGGAGATCATTGTTAAAGTAAAAACTATTATAAGGATACATTTTCTTATGTACCTATATTAACACAGTCAACCATGTAGACAAAAAATTGCAAAGATATTAAAAGAAAATTAAGCTGAAAGAAAAAGGAACAATCATGCATGAAAATACTCTAAAAATTATAAGAGTATGGTAGTAAAAAATAAAATTTAAAGGGGGAAAATAAATACCCAACAAGAATTATGTCCCAAACTAATAGTAAAATACTAATGTATATAACTGAGAGAGAGCACATCTCATGACTACCAAGCTATGACCAACGTACATTATCCAGACACAGTGTATCCCTAAGCACCTATAAATTAACTGTCGAACTGTCTTCCATCAACCTATGAATTGAAAAGTGCATGAAAATTCAGTTTTAGGATGATTATATACATTCCCATTATGATTCATAGAAATCCAAAGGGTAATATGTAATAGTTGCCACATGAAATAAATATGATAGATAAAAGGTAAGTTTTAAGAGAACATGTCATCCCAAACCAAGAGTAAAATTAAGCATGTCCAAATATGAGTGGATAAATATGGTGAGTAGATGAACTACCCATTATTTATTCACCACCTATAGCTGTAGAGTAGAGTCGTCCAACTACGGGAATCTAACCATGGAAAGAGTGTGACATTCCCACACATCGTATCCTCTCTTGTAAGGAGAGTAAAAAACCAATGAGTTTATGATGAAGGATATATATATATAAATATATTCTTAGTGAAAAGAAACAACAATTAGAGTTTTAGGGTATCTTCATCTGAAATCTTATCCCAAGAGGAAGAGTATCCAATAGGTCAAAAGGTCATTTAATGATTCCATCTATCCCACGCATCTAATGTCATGAGGACCCATGCCCTATACTGATAGGGGGTTCCACTTGGTAATATAGTTGACTCATGGATATGTTGATGGGGCGTCCACTCTAAATAGAGAATACCCAGGACCTGGTTTGTCAATGGGTTCCACTATAGACATTGAGGAACCATACTCTATCCTATTGGGAGTTCGACACGGAAGTCGAGGACCCATGCTCAGGTACAACAGAGGGGTTCAACTCAGGTCTTTCAATACCCCCACCCTACCAGGTTGGGGGATTCCACTCATATTATAGCTATAGAGGACCCACACCCATGTGGATGGAGGGTTACACTCAAAAGGTTGAGGACCCCACTACACATCTCTACTGGAGGGTATAACTTGATACTCACTACTGTTAATGTCTGATCATTTTCATCATCATGTGTTTCCTCAACAAGCTATTTTGTTGGACCATTTAAAATCATATATTATTAGTTTTATCTGATCCCAAAATCACATTATATTCATAAAAACACTTAGAATAGGCTACTCAAATGCAAAAATCTATGTTCAATAAAATAAGATACAAAACCATTATGGTTTCACAAAAATAGGTCAAGGGGTACATGGAGTGTGATGGGACCCACATAGCATGTGTTCTCGCTCCACCACCTGTTAGTGTCTCTAGTTGGAACATGTATCCCATCCCATGTAGTAGTACACACCATGTATGTTGAATACATGGTGTGTCCAACCTAATTTGGATCGGTCCCTACCTAGAATTGAACCCGGGTCTGGGTACATGAGAACATGACTGTGTACCTCCATATGGGTTACCTCTCATGTGATCCTCCACAAGGTATGTAAAAATGTTAAAGGGATACAAAACATGTTTCATAAATTACACTCCATTTAAACATTATTTTTTCAAAAACCATATCCCTCGCTCTTTCGGTGGGATACACGTTGTGTGTTCATCCTTGCTCACAGTGTGTGGAAAATTATTTTCTAGAATTTATAGCACTTTAGATCCACATCTGGTTCCTTATATATGGAATATCCACTTCATCTATAGAATTATCTATAGATGAAAATTTTGAATCTAAAAATATCAAGGTTTTCATCTGTCAATTATTGGGATTAGACTATGATGGTTTTTCGAGGATTCATATAATGAACCGCATGCCTCCAAGGATTCTATATTTGATGAATTGATATCAAATCAAAAACAATGTTAATATACACCTCAAAACATCGCATATCAAACCAAATTTTTCATGCTTTCCTTTATTTCCGATTTGTCGTAGTTCTGCGGATTTGATTAGGTACCTCCCAAAAATGTTGAACCAGGACTGTAGTGTCCTATCGATGATGAACGAGAAGAAAATTTTGTATAAAAGCACAATAATAAATGCTTAATCATCTTGTTTGAATAATTCCAAGACAATTATTAATAAAAGAGATTCTATGTTCGAAAAAATTTGAGAAAATAAATTTAAATGTCACCACTCGTCCCCTAGGGCTCATACCGTGACTACCCCTAGCCAACGTTCCATAGGGCAAGGACTGGTGACTCGAATCCGAAATGAATATCCCAAAAAGGGATGAAATTTCCATTAAACCTATAAACACAATGACATGGAATACTACCCAAAGAAAACCAAAAATGAATGAAAATAGTACAACTACCAAAAAATACAACCATTGAGACTAAAAGGTGTGAACTCAAAGTAAATGGGACAGAATACTAGCCCAACTAAAAGGAAAATAAATAAAAAAGAAGTAAATGCATCCGGGTTCTTCCACCAAGGATCCTACATAAAGTGTAGGTACATATCAATATCGTATGACATTGGAGTAAACCATGTCTATCGATCCACCATTGAGCGTCATCTAGCCCTGGCTCCCAAAGTCCTTTTCAAGGTTTCCTGTCATCCTCACTAGACACAACAGGTGTGGGCATAGCCCCTATAGGGGTGTGTATAATAATACCCAGTGGGGACCCTGAGACCCCCAATGGTCTCTCATAAATTCAAAAAGGGAAATACAAAAAGAAATATCTCAACGTAATGTACAAATAAAAAGACACATCTCACACCTTGTATAATGTAAGTACCGAAGTAAAGTTGATTAGTCGTGAAGCATGATCATCTTATTCAATTGATAGGCTCTGCTCCTTATCCACATAGGGTCGCTATGTATTGATGAACACAGGGTTTCTAGTAGCTGATCCACACAGGGTTTCTAGGTGGTGATCCATAGAGGGTCGATGTGAGTTGATCTATGTAGGGTCTCTAGGTGCTGATCCACACATGGTCTCTAGGTGCTGATCCACATAGGGTCTCTATGTGTTGAACCACATAGGGCCACAATGAAATGATCCAAATAGAGACTCTAGGTGCTGATCCACATAGGGTCGCAATGGGATGATCCACATAGGATCTCTGGGTGATAATCCACATAGGGTCACTATTTTTAGATTCCCATAAGGTCTCTAAGTGGTGATCCACCCAGGGTCACTAGGTGTGAATCCAAAAAATATTTCTAGGTCCTAATGCTCACTAGGTGCAACACCCCGAGATTTTATAAGATATATTCTTTTTAATTTCATTGATGTCTTGTGTTTTATTCTAAACCAATATTATCATGCGCTATACGCAACACCGTATTAGCTTTTACTATTCACAACACTATTCTTGGATTGTGTTACACAAAATTTCAATTTCGTTTGATAGTTGTCATTCTACGCAAAATTGAGTCTATATATATATATATATTAAATGTATAAATGAAATATGGTTGGATTATGTTATAAAAAACAATGAAGGAGTCTTGAACAACACACAACCCTAACTTGGCTTGCATTACACGCAATCATGACCTTCCTCGATAAAGTGTGTTGTACGCAGCACCAGGTTACACTAAACAATGATATATTGTTATAAACATATTATGGACTAGCCGTTATGAATACTATAAACTACATTTTGAATTTTATAACATTATTATTCATCTAACAAGTTTTCTAGAACATGGTATGAGAACAAAATATATTTTTCGGGTAAACCATGTATTTTTCTAAAAATGCAGTTTTGTCGCCTTTTGATGGTGCACCCACATTAAATCTAGTTTTTGAAATGTTTATAAGTTCAATTTGAAAAAATAAAATTCTTATTTGGAATCAGGATATAAAAATTTACTTTGGACAAATTTTTCATATTATCCTCATAACTTTCATATTTTAATGAATAGTAAAAACGCGCTCTATTTTAATTAAAAACAACTTTTTTCATCATAATAAATTATATGGTTAAATTATAATATTTAATAGTTTTAATGTATTAATATAAAATATTTTTACCATTTATTATAATGTATTTCATTATCCTTGATTTTACATTGAATTCATAAGTAATATAATTTCAATCTTTTGCAATGTTTTAACTTTTAAAACTCATTTTCTTAACTGTGGGATTAATTTTAAATTAATTTCTGCAACTTCTGTGATTCGAATTTGGGATAATGGATTCGATATATGGAATCATTTGGTCCAAATAATGTTAACAAGCTACTTACTATTTTTAGGCATTATGAATAGTAACTACGGTAAATTTTATTTACCATAGTTAAAGGTAAATCAGGTAATTAAGGGTAAATATAATATTATAAAATTACCCCAACACTTTTCTTGATATAATTGGATGATTTTAATTTTCCCTAAATCATACTTGGGTTGAAATTGATTCTAATGGAACCCACTTGTATTTGATTATGAGCTTTAGTTTATTTTATTTAAATGAAAATGAAATACATCTCACTCAAACTTTAATAATTAATGTATTTTTAATATAAGGTTATACAGAATATAAATTCGGTAATAAATAAAATTTTGAAATATAAAAGGTTTTTCTTTATCATGGTAATTTATTTGTAATTTTTAGGAGTTATTTAATTACATTATTATCTTATGCATTAATGATGCAGAAATTATTTATTTAGTTAAAAATCAATAATATAGTTTTTATTGAAATATTAATACATATAAAAGGCCCAAAAATAAGAATAAAATATATTGGTAGTTTATATATAAACCATAATCATCCACTGGCCGAATTTTGGACCATTTGGATCATTATAAAGGCAATTATGACACTTATATTATTTAATTTTAAATGATTCCAAAGTTGTCACCTTCATAATTTAATAAATATAACAATTTAGATGTTGTTATTTTAAGATGATAAATTATATTAAATGTATTATGATGAAATCTATAATATTTATATTCATAAAAAAATTATTTTTAATTTTTATGCTACAAATAAGTATATTAAATTACTATACAAAAATGTTGTACTAATTATTTTATTAAGAGATATACAAAATAATTTGTTTTAAAAATATTAAAATAAATAATATATGAACTATTTAATGTTCTCCAAGAATTTTATAGAAAAATTGGACATGTTAGTAATCTATTAAATATTGTTTTAGAATATATCCTCTATTTGGAATTTATTTAAATTAAAATAAATAAATACTGTTAAAATTGACTCTATTGTTATTTTATAAAAATAACAAATTTTAAAATTGTTTAAAAATCACAAAAATATATAAAGATTAAAAATTGAAATTTATAAGGTCTAAAATATCATAAATTATTCATTTATGGAAAATTCACAACACATAAGTAAATCTTTATAACAATTTAAAAATTAGAATATGATTACCACAAATAAAATTTAATATATTATATAAGGATAAATCAAGTTGATGATGTTTAAAATAAAATCCCAACATGTCTAAATTTTATTGTTTGATGAGATTACAACCCTATTTTATCTAATCTCAGGATTTGAGTAATTTAATGTGGTTTTTAAGTGACTTTGAATTTATTATAAATTAATATTTCTTTTGTTACCAAAGTTGCCCCTCTCCTCCCTTATAAAAAGGCCACCCTTCCCCCTTCACTTAACACCCTTTTGAGCCATGTAGCTCAGCCAAAACCTTCCAATTCCTCTTATAAACCTCTATAGTTATATCATAGAGGTTGTGGTCTTCTCAAAAGACCAACTCTAGTGCCCTAAGAAGAAGTTTAAAGAGGTGCGTCGAGGAAAAGTTAATCTCTTCTACTGATTCTTTCAAGTTTCATTTTTCTTCAACTTATTCTTATTTAGTTTTTTCATTTTATTGTAATAACATAAGTATCGCTAATATACTGATATGTTAATATAAATATGAAACAATCCCATTTCACCTTCTATCCATTCTATGGAAAATGAAATCACCGCACGTGCGTACGTACGGAATACCGTCTCCATATTGTGGTGTAATCTGTTTTCCACCACAACATTACATGGATGGGTATAATGGTGTAAAGAATAACTATATATGATTATTATAACATCATACTGATTCTAAGATATTATATCATCCAATCCAATTCCATTCAATAAATATGGGAACAATATCATCGCTCGTGCGTACGTATAGATTACCGTCTCCACGACGAGATGAGATTCATTTTCTTTATTAAAAATTCAGGAATGATTATAAAGTATATATAACAAGTAATCATGAAATATATGACATATTAATGATTCTGAATTTATGTATATGTAATTTTATTACATCTATTAAATTTAATAAGGAAACGAAAACATCGATCATGCGTACGTACCACTTACTGTCTCCATGAACGATGTATTTCTTTCCATTTATCGATCTTTTATATATATGTATATTATGAATATATATTATATATAAATCATGGTTTATATTATGGAATTAAGTAATCATTATTAAGTAATAATATTAATAATTACAAGTTAAAACACAGACGATAAATGAAACCATTTTACCCAAAACGTTGCTTTAACATAGAATTTACAAAAGAACGGGTAATATAAAGTCATAAGTGAACCATATATGATATAATAAAATGAATATGATTCTATAATAAGTCAATTAAATTATTCAAATCATTATAAAGGAGGTTCTAATACATATGAATCATATCAGACATAAGGTAAGGGATAACTTTTCCAATATCGTTTTTTTTCAAGATTATTTATACGTAAGTATTTACTAGGGTTATATTTTTCATCCATGTATATAAAAATATTTTTCATAAATTGTTTAATATTCTTCCATACATGTTTAAATTCATTTTTTCTCCTCTTTTACTTTTAATTTGTGTTATGGAAGGAATATTTCGTTGGTTTACCATATGTGGTCCTTTTTGACTTTTCCGAAAAAAGTACAAGGACAATGTTTTTTTAACTTATACGGCATGAACGTATTTTTAAAATTTTATAATGCCTTATTCTAATGAATTGTAATCTAAAAGATTTCATGACTAATTTTAACAGAATACTCTTCTTTTAAAATTTCATGGCATTTTGTGAAAAGAAAATTATTTTGAAAAATAAAGGATATTGTCATCAAGAATTCATTTCAAGTGTTTTATCAAAACCATTTTCCATCTAAGATGACATTATTTCATATTTTTATGATTCAAGTATAATATATATATGATTTACATGGTTTCATTTTCCATATGAAGAAATGATATCCATTTTTTTATATGGATTATGTTATGATGGGATGATGTTTATGAATCTAATTTTATTCTTTGGGTTATGATGAATAATTTATGGTTATGTTGTTGCACACGTAAGAATGATTTCATTATGAGATGTGTGGGACATATATCTCCCTCCAATGAATTGGGTAAATATTTATATCTCATGAGATAAACATTCCTTGAATGGTAATTTAATCCGGTTCAGTGTTACAGGACTGGAACGAGGAGTGAACTCGAATTAGAAAGAGACTTTGTCCACTAAGATGGTCCTGATAGCAATGCCTTGGATACTATAGAAATTATATCATGTGATTAATGTTTTTCCAAAATTACATGTTTTATTCCCATGCTATTTTATCATGATTAATGTTCTTTTATGATCTATGCCTTATGTACTACAATGTTTTATGTCACTTCTCATGATTTTGATGTTTAGATTTTATGCTCATGTTTTTACTGTCAAATTTTATTAGATGGTTTTATGTTCTCTATGTTAACCTTTACTAAGAATTTCAGCTCACCCTTTATATGTTATCTTTTCCCCATGATATAGGATTTACGTAAGAAAACAAAAGGGGAAGATCTTTATGGGAGATGTTGAAGATCTTTCACCATGATTAGAAGATTATGTTCTGAGTTTCCAAAGACACTAATCTATTAAAATCCTTGAGTTTTGGTTTTTTTATGTATTAATTATTCCTAAAAAGTAATGTATTGTCCATGTACGTCAAGCTTGTGGTCTCTACAGTTGGTATCAGAGGCAAAGGAGGTAGGAATTAATCTTATCCTTGGGAACTCTCACATGTGAGCATTGGACGAAGCATGGCTCTCTGCCCAAGGGATTCATGATGAAATGGTTGCCACTGGGGATGGTGGTGTTTCCCGCCTAGGGGGTGTAGCCGCCCATAGAGTGCACTGATAGGTATCAATTATAGTCCACTGGATGTAATTTTAGACTGCTACAGTTGGTATCAGAGGAAAGGTTTAGTTAACCATTGGAAACTAGGATGCAAAAACTTTAGTGATATCCCTAGATATATTTCTATGGTATGACTAAGGATGTCGCTAAGGTTTAGTATAACTATACTTTACAGTCCTAGAATTATGTTGCCGATCATGAATATCCTAGGGTGAACCTAAGGTGTCTTGGATTAAAGAATGTGTGATATGTTTGACATCCCATAAGTGACTTTTTATGATTATGTGGTTTCCCATTATTTTAACTGTTTCATATACCAGGGATTTTGGTTTTAGTCAATGGAAGGAACCAGAAGGAATTGGTTCAACATTGCATCCAATGGAAAAATTGGTGACTATGAGAAACAAAATTTCATAATTCCTATAATGAATTATTTTTTAATTATAACGAATTAGTCATCGCGATATATGATTAACAAGGTGAAATTTAGTTCCATTCCTAATTCATAAAATTAGAGGAAGATGGCCTTTTATTCATGTTTGCATGTTGAGGAGCATAATGAAAAGAAGATTGAGATTTATAAAGAAGGGAAGAAGAACCTCGATGAATACATCAAATGGTGGGGAAGATATTATCTATGTGGAGAGAACGGTCATAGAGTGATAGACTATTATGGAGTTCAATGTCTTATCTGTGGAGAACATGGGCATTACCCAACTCAATGCCGTGACCAAAGAGGTTACTTCTAAATCAAGGAAGGACTTATTCCATTTAAATCATTGAAAAGGATGAATTAAAGTGTTTATGTATTGGTATTCAAGAATAATGTTGTCGAGGTACTTTTATGGTATATTGGAATATCTATGTATTGGTCCATTGTGGTTTTCCATATGAATATAGCATCGGTAACCATGAAAAATAATTGAAATATTTTTGGAGATCAGATGATATGTGCATAATGAAGGGATAATAAAAAAATAATATGTTTGATAGTATTCATGAGCTCATGATTTATATAAGGAAAAAGTTATATCATGTTTTGATTATATAGAAATTTTTGGATTTTTGTATGTGGACAGATTTAACTTTTGACAGCATTCATGTTTTCACTAAGGTTCAATGGGTATTCATTTTTCAAGAGAATACAAGATAAATGTATTCACATGTTTGGAATGTGACCCACAAGATATATCGTATGATATATGGGGGATAAATAATGGTATTCACATTCTCATTAGATGAAATTTCTAGTAATTGTTTTCTTTATACAAGGATATTGGACACAAGTGTTTTGGATAAGACTAAATGTTGGAATGAATAAAATAGACATAAGATAGCATTGTTTAAGGCTATAAATTTTTTCAATATTATTGATGGAATATTATAATGATGTAGTTTTAGAAAAAGGATAGCCTGCAGGATGGGTGACAAACTGTCGCGTCGGACAAGGCTGCGGGAATCGAAACCACAACTGAAGTGCGACAGGCCTTTATCACCTACCACTGGCCTACAGGAAGTCCATGGTTAGTAGAAACTAGTTTTATTTTATTTAGAGGTATTATAGATGAAGTATAAGTCCATTTTTGGAACCATATACTATTAATCTCACCATAAGATGGACTTATGTATATAAATTTCGCTAATCCTATGTTTGAGACAGATGTAATGACCTATCATTCTATCACATGATCTACTAACACTTTGAAAAAGGAAAATTCAACTTCATCTCTATAATAGATGAAGTGGAAATTGTTCAAGGCACGAGCAATGGTAAGATTTTACCAAAATCAAGTTAGTATATCTTTTAATTTAAAAAATTCTTCAACTTTAGGGAAGTGATATTGAATACCGAAAATGTTGTCCTATGACCTCATATCCGATAAATCAGATTCTACCTTAGATCATTACAAATTTATGGCTTTGTGATTGTTGGATTTTTCATACCCATGTTCTCTACCACTCTCCATCAGAACATGATGGTTAGATTTATATTCCATATCCATATTTTCACCTATGTTCTCTTATGTGGAAACCCAGTGATGAGTTACTTTGGGTAACTGTTATGTTTATTACATTAATTTTTAAAATTATGTTTCAGAATTCCTTTTTACGATGTGGGTTTCTGTGAATGAAACTCTCATGTAGTAAACCATTTATAACCCTGACAAATTTTGAGTGCGAAATTCAATTTAATGGGGGGTAGAATGTAACACCCCGAGATTTTATAAGACATATTATTTTTAATTTCATTGACATCTTGTGTTGTATGCTACACCATGATTTTCTTGCAATATAAGGAACACTGTATTAGCTTGCAGTATAAATAACACTACTCTTGGATTGTGTTACACCCAATTTCAATTTCATTTGATAGTTTTCATTATATGCAACATTGAGTGTATATATATATATATATATATATATATTCAATGTATAAATTAAATATGGTTAGATTCTATTATACGAACCAACGAAGGAGTCTTGCACAACATGCAACCCTTACTTGGCTTGCATTACACGCAATCGCGACCTTCCTCGATAGCGTGTGTTGTACGCCATACAAGGATTCACTAAACAACGATATATTGTTATAATATTATTATGGAATAGCCATTATGAATAATATTAACTAAATTTGAATTTTATAACACTATCATTCATCTTACACATTTTCTAGAACATGTTATGAGAACAAAATAAATTTTTCGGGTAAAATAAATATTTTTCAAAAAAAGTAGTTTTGTCGCCTTTTGATGGCGCACCCACATTAAATCTAGTTTTTTGACATGTTTATAAGTTCTATTTTAAAAAATAAAATTCTTGTTTGGAATCAGGATATAAAATTTTAATTTGGATTAATTTTTCATATTATTCTGATAACATTCATATTTTAATGAATAGTAAACACACTATATTTTAAATAAAAACAATTTTTTTCAAATTAATAATTTATTTGGTTGAATTATAATATTGAATAGTTTTAAGGTAATAATATAATATATTTTTACCATTTAATATAATTTTTGTCATTAGCATTGATTTTACATGGAATTCATATGTAAAATAATTTCAATCTTTTGCAAAGTTTTAACTTTTAAAACTCTTTTTCATAACAGCGGGATAAATTTTAAATTAATTTCTGCAACTTATGTGATTTGAATTTGGAAAAAGTGATTCCATATTTGGAATCAGTATGTCCAGTTTTTTTTAATAATCTACATTTTATTTTTAGGCATTATGAATAGTAACTACGGTAAATTTTATTTACCATAGTTAAAGGTAAATCAGGTAATTAAGGGTAAATAAAATATTATAAAATTACCCCAACACTTTCCATGATATAATTGGATGATTTTATTTTCCCTAAATAATTCCTGGGTTGAAATTGAATCTAATGGAACCCACTTGTATTTGATTATGTCCTTTAGTTTATTTTATTTAAAGGAAAATGAAATATGTCTCACTCAAACATTAATAATTAATGTATTTTTAATATAAGGTTATACAAAATATAAATTCAGTTATAAATACATATTTTAAAGATAAAATGTGTTCTTAATCATGGTAATTTATTTGTAATTTTTAAGTGTTATTTAATTACCTTATTACCTTATACATTAATGATGCTGAAATTTTTTATTTAGTGAAAAATCAATAATATAGTTTTTTTTGAAATAGTAATACATATCAAAAGGCCCAAAAATCTGAACAAAACATATTTTTAGTTTATATATAAACCATAATCATCCACTGGCCGAATTTTGGACCATTTAGATCCTTATAAAGGCGATTATGACACTTATATTATTTTATTTTAAATGATTCCAAAGTTGTCACCTTCCTAATTTAATAAATATAACAATTTACATGTTTTGATTTTAAGACGATAAATTAGATTAAAAGTATTATTATGAAATATATAAGATTTATCTTCATCATAGGATTTTATTTTTAATTTTTATGCTACAACTATGTATATTAAATAATTATACAAAAATGATGTACTAATTATTTTATTAAGAGATATACCAAATAAATGGTTTTAAAAATATTTAAATAAATATTATATGAACTATTTAATGTGCTCCACTAACTTTATAAACATACTTGACATGTTAGTAATCTATTAAATAATTTTTTAGAATATATCCTCTGTTTGGACTTTATTTAAATAAAAACTAAATGAATAGTGTCAAAATTGACACTATTGTAATTTTATAAAAACATCATATTATAAAATTATTTAAAAATCACAAAAAAATTTAAAATTTATAAATTGATATTTATATGGTCTAATGTTTCATAAATTATTCAATTATGGAAAATTAACAACACATAAGTAATTATTTATAATAATTTAAAAATTATAATATGATTACCACGAATAAAATTTAATAGATTAATTAAGGATAAATCAAGTTGATAGTGTTTAAAATAAAATCCCTAAATTTCTAAATTTTATTGGTTAATAATATTACAACCCTATATCATCTAATATTCGTATTTAAGTCATTTTTTGAGTTTTTTATGTGAGGTTTAATTTATTATAAATTAATATTTCTTATGTTACCAAAGGTGCCGTACTCCTCCCTTATAAAAAGGGAACCCCTTCCCTATTCTCTTCACACCCTTTTGAGCCATGAAGATCAGAAAAACCATGAAAATTCCTCTTCTAAACCTCTCTAGTTATATCATAGAGGTTCTGGTCTTCTCAAAAGACCAACTCTAGTGCCCTAATAAGAAGTTTAATGGAGGTGCATCGAGGAAGGGGTAATCTCTTCTACCAATTCTTTCAAGTTTTTTTCTTCATAAAATTCTTCTTCATTAGTTGTTTCATTATATGGTAATAAAATCAGTATCACTAATATAATTATATGTTATTATAAATATGAAACAACCACATTTCACCTTCTATCCATTCTACAGAAAATGAAATCATCGCGCGTGCGTACGTACGGAATATCGTCTCCACTCTATGTTGTAATCTGTTTTCCACCACCACCTTACTTGGATGGGTATAATGGTGTAAAGAATAACTATATATTTTTATTATAACATCATACTAATTCTAAGATATTATATCATCCACTCCAATTCCATTTAATAAATATGGGAACGAAATCATCGCTCGTGCGTACATACAGATTACCGTCTCCACGACGTGATGAGATTCATTTTTCATCTTGACAATTCAAGAATGATTATAATGTATATATAAAAAGTAATCATGAAATATATGATATATTAATGATACTGAATTTATGTATATGTTTATTACTTACATCTATTAAATTTAATAAGGAAACGAAAACAACGTTCATGCATACGTACGACCTACCGTCTCCTTGAATGATGTATTTCATTCCATTTATCAATCTATTATATATAAGTATATTATGAATATATATTATATATGAATCGTGGTTTAAATTCTGGAATTAAGTAATCATTATCTTAGTAATCATATGAATTATTACAAGTTAAAACACAGATGATAAATGAAACGATTTTACCCAAAACTCTAATTTAACATGGAATTTACAAAAGAACGGGTAATATAAAGTCAAAAGTGAACCATATATGATATCATAAAAATGAATATTATTCTATAATAATTCAATGAAATTATTTAAATCATTATACAGAAGGTTCGGATACATATGAAGCATATCATACATAAGGTAAGGGATAACTTTTCCAATCTCATTTTTTCGATATTGTTTATACGTAAGTATTTACTAGGGTTATATTTTTCATCCATTTCCGTAAAAATGTTTTTCATAAAGTGTTTAATATTCTTCCATGCATGTTTAAAGTCATTTTTACCCCACTTTGACTATACTTTGTGTTATGTATAGAATCATTCTTTTGTTAACCATACGTGGTCCTTTTTGACTTTTCCGACAAATTTACGAGAAGAATTTTTTTTTTAACATATAGGGATTGAACGGATTTTTACAATTTTTTAACGCCTTATTTTCATGAATCATTCTCTACAATATTTCATGATTAATATTAGAAAAATCATATTCTTTTAAAATTTCATGGCATTTTGTGAAAAGAATATTATTTTCAAGAAGAAAGGATATTTTCATCAAGAATTCATTTCAAGTGTTTTATCAAAACCATTTTCCATATAAGATGAAATTATTTCATATGTGTATTTTTCATGTATAATGTCTCTCTGATTTACATGGATTCATTTTTCTTATGATGAAATGATATCCATTTGTTTTATATGGATTATGTTATGAATGGATGATGTTTATGAAACCCATTTTATTATCTGGGTTATGATGAATGATTTATGTTTATGTTGTTCCACACATAAGAATGATTTCATTATGAGATGGGTGGGACCTATATCTCCTTCCAATTCCTTGGGTAAATATTTATATCTCAATAGATAGACATGGCTGGAACGGTAAGTTAATCTGGTTTAGTGTTACAGGACTGGAACGAGGAGTGAACTCGATTCAGAAAGGGACTTTGTCCACTAATATGTTCTTGACAGCAATGCCTTGACTACTATGGAAATAATATCCTGTTATTAATGTATTTCCACAACTACAAGTTTTATTTCCATTCTATTTTATCATGATTAATGTTTTTTTATGATCTATGCATTCTGTACGGCAATGTTTTATGTCATTGCTCAAGATTTTGATGTTTAGATTTTATGCTAATGTTTTTACATTCAAATGTTTATGGATTGTTTTATGTTCTCTATGTTTACCCTTACTGAGCATTTTATATCACCCTATATATGTTCTCTCTTCCCCAGGATATAATTAAAGGTTTCAAGGAAGAAATAAGAGGGGAAGATCTTTATGGGAGATGTTGAAGATCTCTCACTATGATTAGAATATTGTGTTCCGAGTTTCCAAAGACACTAAACTATTACGATCCTTGAGTTTTGGTTTTTGTTATGTATTAATTATTGTGCAAAAGTATTGTATTGTCCATGTAAGTCAAGCTTCTGGTCTCTACAGTTGGTATTAGAGGCAAAGGAGGTAAGATTGAATCTGATCCTTGGGAACTCTCAAATGTGAGCATTGGACGAAGCATGGATCTCCACCCAAGGGCTTCATGTGGAAATGGATTCCACTAGGGATGGTGGTGTGTCCCGCCTAGGGGGTGTATCCACCCATAGAGTGCCCTAATAGGTATCAATTATAGTCCACTTCAAGTAATTCCAGACTGCTACAGTTTTTATCAGAGGAAAGGTTTAGTTAACCTATGGAAACTTGGATGCGAAAACATTAGTGATATCCGTAGATATATTTCTAAGGTATGTATAAGGATGTCCCTAAGGTTTAGTATAACTATATTTTACAGTCCTAGAATTATGTTGATGATCATGATAACCTAGGGTGAACCGAAGGTGTCCTGGATTTAAGATTGTGTGATAAGTTAGACATCCCATAAGTGAATTTTTATGATTATGTGTTTTCCCGTTATTTTAACTATTTCTTACACCATGGATTTTGGTTTTAGTCAATGGAGGGAACCAGAAAGAATTGGGTCAACATTGCATTTAATGGAAAAATTAGTGACTATGACAAAAAAAAATGCGTAATTCCTAGAATGAAATATTTTTTTATTATACCGAATCAGTCATCGTGATATATGATTAACAAGGTGAACTTTAGTGGTATTTATAGTGCATAAAATAAGTGGAAGATGGCCTTTTATGCATGTTCGCATGTTGAGGTCCATAGAGAAATGAATATTGGGATTTATAAAAAAGGGAAGAGGAACCTTGATGAATACATCAAATGGAGGGGAAGATGTTATCTGTGTGGAGAGAAGGGTCATAGAGTGACATACTATTATGGAGTTTAATTTCCTATCTGTGTAGAACATGGGAATTACCCTACTCAATGCCCTGACCAAGGAGGTTACTTATAAATCAAGGAAGGACTTATTCCATGTTAATCATTGAATAGGATGGATTAAAGGTCTTATGTATTGGTATTCAAGAATAATGTTGCCGAGGTACTTTTATGGTAAATTGGAATATCTATGTATTCGTCCATTATGGTTTTCCATAAGAATATGGCATCAGTAACCATGAAAACTGATTGAAATATTTTTGGAATGCAGATGAAATGCGCATAATGAAGGGATAAAGAGAAAATAATATGTCTGATAGTATTCATGAGCTCATGACTGATATAAGGACAAAGTTATGTCATATTTTGATTATATAGAAATTTTGGGATTTTGGTATGTGAGAAGTGTTATGTTTTGATAGCATTCATGTTTTCATTAAGGTTCAATGGGTATTCATTTTTCAAGAGAATACACGATGAAAGTATTCACATGTTTCGAATGTGACCAACAAGATATATTGTATGATATATGGGGGATAAATGATGGTATTCACATGCTCGGTAGTTGAAATTTCTAGTAATTTATTTCTTTATACATGGAGATTGGAAAGAAGTATTTTGGATAAGCCTAAATATAGGAATGAATTAAGATATACATAAGATATTATTGTTTAAGGCTAGAACTTTTTTCGATATTTTTGATGGAATGTTATAATGATGTAGTTTTAGAAAAAGGACAGCCTAGAGGACGGGTGACAACCCGTCGCATCGGATAAGGCTGCGGGAATCGAACCCACAACCGAAGTGAAACATTAATTTATTGCCTACCACTGGACTACATGAAGTCCATGGTTAGTAGAAACTAGTTTTATTTTATTAAGATGTATGATAGATGATGTATAAGTCCATTTTTGGAACCATATATTATTAATCTCACCATAAGATGGACATATGTATATAATGTTTTCTAATCCTATGTTTGAGACAGATGGAATTACCTATCATTATATCGCATGATCTGCTAACACTTCGCAAAAGTCAAATTCAACATCATTTATATAAGAGATGAAGTATAAATTGTTCAAGGCATGAGAAACAGTAAGATTTTACCAAAATCAAGTAAGTATTTCTTTTAATTCCAAAAATTCTTCATCTTTAGGGAAATGATATTGAAAACCAAAAATTTTGTCCTAGTGTCCTCATATCTGATGAATTATATGGTACCTTAGATCATCACAAATTTATGGCTTTGTGATTGTTGGATTTTTCGTAGCCATATTCTCTACCACTCTCCATCAGAACATGATGGTTAGATTTCTCTTCCATATCCATATTTTCACCTATGTTATCTTTTTTGGAAACCCAGTGATGAGTTAATTCGGGTAACTGTTATGTTTATTACATTACTTTTTAAAATTATGTTTTATTATTCTTTTTAATGATGTGGGTTTCTGTGAAAGAAACTTTCATGTAGTAAACAATTTAAAATCCCGATGAATTTTGAGGGAAAATTCATTTTAAGGGGGGGTAGAATGTAACACCCTGAGATTTTATAAGACATATTATTTTTAATTTAACTTGTCTCTTGTGTTGTACGCTACACCAAGATTATCTTGTTCTATAAGGAACACCGTATTAGCTTGTAGTATACACAACATTATTCTTTGATTGTGTTACACACAATTTCAAGTTCATTTGATACTTGTCATTCTACGCAACATTGAGTGTATAAATATATATATTCAATGTATAAAGGAAATATGGTTGTATTCTGTTATACGAAACAACAAAGGAGTCTTGCGAAACACGCAACCCTGACTTGGCTTGCATTACATGCAATCGTGGCCTTCCTCGATAGGGTGTGTTGTACACAGTACCGGGATTCACTAAACAACGATATATTGTTATAATATTATTATGGACTAGCCATTATGAATATTATTAACTAAATTTTTAATTTTATATCATTATTAGTCATCATACACATTTTCTAGAACATGGTATGAGAACAAAATAAATTTTTCAGGTAAAATAAATATTTTTAAAAAAATGCAGTTTTGTCTCCTTTTGATGGAAAACCCACATTAAATCTTGTTTTTGACATGTTTATAAGTTAAATTTTACAAAATAAAAGTCTTCTTTGGAATCAGGATATAAAATTCTACTTTGGATAAATTTTTCAAATTATTATGATAACTTTCATATTTTAATGAATAATAAAACACACTATATTTTAATTAAAAAAAAAACTTTTTTCATCATAATAATTTATATGGTTAAATTATAATATTGAATAGTTTTAAAGTATGAATAGAATATATTTTTACTGTTTAATTTAATGAATGTAATTATCATTTATTTTACATTGAATTCATAAGTAAAATAACTTCAATCTTTTGTAATGTTTTAACTTTTAAAACTTGTTTTCTTAATAGCGGGATTAATTTTAAATTATTTTCTGCAACTTCTGCGATATGAATTTGGAAAAATGGATTCCATATTTGGAATCAGTATTTCCAAATTATGTTTAAAATATAATTTTTATTTTTAGGCATTATGAATAGTAACTAGGGTAAATTTTATTTACCATAGATAAAGGTAAATCAGGTAATTAAGGGTAAATATAATATTATAATATTACCCCAACACTTGTCTTAAAATAATTGGATGATTATATTTTTCCCTAAATCATACTTGGGTAGAAATGGAATCTAATGGATCCCACTCGTATTTGATTATGACCTTTAGTTTATTTTATTTAAATTAAAATGAAATATGTCTCACTCAAACTTTAAGAATTAATGTATTTTTAATATAAGGTTATACAGAATATAAATTCGGTTATAAATACTCATTTTAAAGATAATTTTTTTTCTTTATCATGTTAATTAATTGTAATTTTTAAGAGTTATTTAATTACCTTATTATCTTATACATTAATGATGCAGAAATTATTTATTTAGTGAAAAATCAATTATATAGTTTTTATTGAAATAGTAATACATATCAAAAGGCCAAAAAATATGAAAAAAAATATAATTGGATGTTTATATATTAACCCTAACCATCCACTGGCCAAATTTTTTACCATTTGGATCCTTATAAATGCGATTATGAAACTTATATTATTTTATTTTAAATGATTCAAAAGTTGTCACCTTCATAATTTAATTAATATAACAACTTACATGTTGTGATTTTAAGATTATAAATTTGAGTAAAAGTATTATTATAAAATATATAAGATTTACCTTCATCATAGGATTTTATTGTTTATTTTTATGCAAAAAATAAGTATATTAAATAATTATACAAAAATGGTGTACTAATTATTTTTTTAAGAGATATACCAAATAAATGGTTTTAAAAATATTAAAATAAATATTATATGAACTATTTAATGTGCTCCAATAATTTTATAGAAAAATTTTACATGTTACTAATCTATTAAATATTTTTGTTAGAATATATCCTCTGTTGAATTTATTTAAATTAAATAAATGAATAGTGTCAAAATTGACGCTATTGTTATTTTATAAAAACAACATCTTATAAATTTATTTAAAATAACAAAAAATATTTAAACATTATAAATTGAAATTTATATGGTCTAAAATATCATAAATTATTCAATTATGGGAAATTAACAACACATAAGTAATTATTTATAACAATTTAAAAATTGAAATCTGAGTACCATGAATAAAATTAAATAGATTAAATAAGGATAAATCAAGTTGATAATGTTTAAAATAAAATCCCAACATGTTGAAATTTTATTTTTGATTATATTAAAACCCTATCTCATCTAATGTTTCTAATTTGAGTCATTTGTGGACATTTTTAAGTGAGGTTTAATTCATTATAAACAAATATTTCTTATGTTACCAAAGGTTCCCCTCTCATCCCTTATAAAAAGGTCACCCCTTCCCTATTCTCTTCACACCCATTTGAGCCATGAAGCTCCGGAAAACCCTACCAATTCCACTTCTCAACCTCTCTAGTTATATCATAGAGGTTCTGGTCTTTGGAAAATATCAACTCTTTTCCCTAAGAAGACGTTTAAAGGTGGTGTGTCGAGGAAGAGGTAATCTCTTCTACCGATTCTTTCAAGTTTCTTTCTTCTTAATATTCTTATTCATTAGTTGTTTAATTATATTGTAATAAAAGAAGTATCACTAATATAATTATATGTTATTATAAATATTAAACAACCCCATTTCACCTTATATTCATTCTACAGAAAATGAAATCAACATGCGTGCGTACGTACGGAATACCGTCTCCATGCTGTGTTGTAATATTTTTTCCACCACCACCTTACTTGGATGGGTATAATGGTGTAAAGAATAACTATATATGATTATTATAAAATCATACTGATTCTAAGATATTATATCATCCACTCCAATTCCTTTGAATAAATATTTGAACGATATCATCACTCGTGCGTACGTACGGATTACCGTCTCCACGACGCGATGAGATTCATTTTTCATGTTAACAATTCAAGAATGATTATAAAGTATATATAATAAGTAATCATGAAATATATGACATATTAATGATACTTAGTTTATGTATATGTTATTTACAAACATCTATTAAATTTAATGAGGAAACGAAGACAGCGTTCATGTGTTTGTACGACCTACCATCTCCATGAAGGGTGTATTTCTTTCCATTTATCGATCTATTATATTTATATTTATATTCTGAATATATATTATATATAAATCATGTTTTATATTCTGGAATTATGTAATCATGATCTAAGTAATCATATGAAGAATTACAAGTTAAAACACGGACGATAAATGAAACGTTTTTACCCAAAACGCTACTTTAACATGGAATTTACAAAAGAACGGGTAATATAAAGTCATAAGTCCCCATATATGATATCATAAAAATAAATATGATTCTATAATAAGTCAATTAAATTATTTAAATCATTATACAGGAGGTTTTGATACATACGAAGCATATCAATCATTAGGTAAGGGATAACTTTTACAATCACGTTTTTTTATGAGATTGTTTATACGTAAGTATTTACTGGGGTTATATTTTTCATCCATGTCCATAAAAATGTTTTTCATAAAGTGTCTAATATTTTTCCATGCATTTTTAAAGTCATTTTTACCCCTCTTTAACTTATACTTTGTATATGGAAGGAATCTTTCTTTTGTTTACCATACGTGATCCTTTTTGACTTTTCCGACAAAAGTACGAGGAACATGTTTTTTTAACTTATATAGCATGAACAGATTTTTACAATTTTATAACGCCTTATTTTCATGAATTGTACTCTACAAGACTTCATGACTAATTTTATCAAAATCCTATTCTTTTACAATTTCATGGGATTTTGTGAAAAGAAAAAGACTTTTAAGAAGAATGTATATTTTCATCAAGAATTAATTTCAAGTTTTTTATCAAAACCATTTTCCATCTAAGATGACATTATTTCATATGTGTATGTTTCAAGTATAACGTCACTATGATTGACATGGTTTCATTTTTCTTATGATGAAATTATATCCATTTGTTTTATATGGATTATGTTATGATGGGATGATGTTTATGAAACCCATTTTATTCTTTGGGTTATGATGAATGATTTATGTTTATGTTGTGGAACACGTAAGAATGATTTCATTATGAGATGGGTGGGACCTATATCTCCCTCCAATGAAGTGGGTAATGATTTATATCTTAAGAGATAGACATGGGTAGAACGATAAGTTAATCTGGTTCAGTGTTACAGGACTGGAACGAGGAGTGAACTCGATTCAGAAAGGGACTTTATCCACCAAGATGGTCTTGAAAGCAATGCCTTGGATACTATGGAAATAATATCATGTGCATAATGTTTTTCCATAGTTACAAGTTTTATTCCCATGCTATTTTATCATTATTAATGTTCTTTTATTATCTATGACTTATGTACTACAATGTTTTATGTCACTACTCAAGATTTTGATGTTTGGATTTTATGCTCATGTTTTTACATTCAAATGTTTATGGATTGTTTTATGTTATCTATGTTTACCCTTACTGAGCATTTGAGCTCACCCTTTATATGTTCTCTTTTCCCTAGGATATAAAGAACGGTTTTAGGTATGAAAACAAAAAGGGAATTTCTTTATGAGAGATGTTGAAGTTCATTCACCATGATTAGAATATTATGTTCTGAGTTTCCAAAGACACTAAACTATTACGATCCTTGAGTTTGGTTTTTGTTAAGTATTAAGTATTCCGCATAATAATGTACTTTCCATGTACATCAAGCTTTTTTTCTCTACACTATGTCACTAGGAACTAATCCACAAAGGGTTTCTAAGTGCTAATCCACCCAGGGTCGCTATGAGCTGAACCATAGAGGGTCGCCAGTCTTCGGGTCTCAGCAAGTCACCAGATTCATGCACGTAGCGCACTTGATTCTGATAGAATATAATACTAAAGAAAATTTTCATATTTCAGTTTTTATGAAATTACCACATATAATTTACAAAGGACCATCTTGTCATAAGGATGCCAATGCAACAGAAGATGTGTTTTCCAGATGACTGTTCTGTAAGATATTGGAATTTATGTAAAAATATCATGTTTAAATTCATGTCCAGTACAACATATACATATTCCATCCTAAGAAAAAACACTCATAGAGTATCTCAAAAGGACTACCTAGTCCTAAGGTTCCTTGTGCCACAGACAGCGCGTCAATCAGACGCATCGTCTGAGAGATATAGTCTTTTTTGTAAATAGATGCTTGTTGCATCTAGGCCTGGTCCGACTCAGTCGGACCAACCCAACCACTCTCAGCCTAAGGTCCTCCATGAACCATCTTATCTGCCTCTCCCATTGGGCTTCAATAGACTTATCTCGGGTTGGTCATCGGTCTAATCTGTCGGGTCACCCAGTAACCTAGTTTTATCCAACTCCGCCCGCTGTGGTGGGCCGGTCTCATTTTCCCACCGAGGCCGCATAACAACCTATGTGTCTGGCTTTAACTCACTTGAACTATCTACTAAAATGGATGGTATTAATGAACTAACCATGCCACTTTGGTGGCCCAGTCCAACTGTCCCGGTTCAGCCCAACACGAAGGGTCGGCCTGGATCGGCCCTGACTGGTTTGGACGGTCCTATTGGGGGTGTGTGAAGCATGTCAACCCATCTGCCCCCTTTAGTCAACATAGTCTATAGATTCAGGCCATTTCTCTATGCGGTGACCAGTGGAATCACGTCTCCAACAATATGCCATGACTATCGGGCCACGACATGCGCCTGGTGCACCGCTCTTTCCTACCAATGGCCCTTGCCACATTACTGCAACATGCTGGTCGTGGCTCTCTATGTTGGTGGTCCACCACCGGAACGCTGGTGGTTCTTTTCTGGCCTCCAGAGTTGCTCCATTGGTCGGTGTCTGAAATCCTATGCATCAGCTGGATCGTAGGGATGCTACATTTTATGCAGTGGATTTGAACTCTCCTGGACGCCACATTAAAAATTTGGCAATTAAGAATGCATAATAATGCGCAAGGCAGACGGTCTCAGTTCTTGTTCATGTCGGCTTGCACCCTCTGTGTTAAAGGTGTATAATCAAAGGGTAGGTTTGGGATTTCAACACATTAAACTACCCCGCCTTTCAAGTCCCTGTGTTTAAAAACCCTCCCGCCAGAACACACGATCCACAGATCAACCAGTTCATTAGTGGATCCATGTTCATTGTTTTAGAATGAATAATAGGGAAAGAAAAAATCACCGAGAAATCATAACCCCATCTTTATTTGAGGATTCATCACATACAAGGGGTAAAGCGTTGATCTGTCATTGAACCTCACTCTTTTAGTGTTCTCCATTGTTCTTCTTCTCTCCAATATATTCAACTGGTGTTCTTAGTTAGTGTTCATTATCGGAGGGAGAGTGAGGGAGTGGTTCCACATTCTTCATTGGATGAAATTCCACCAATAGATTTCTGCAACATGTTATTAAAAATAAAACATTTCGCAATGTTTCTATTACGCTACGGTGTCACGTCGTTACGCTGTTTCATTTCTGAAACAATGTTGTTGTTACATTTTCACAAAAACATTCCATGATGAGTTTCATTTAATGTGCCACATCACTACACCACTACTTCATCGTCCTCTTCTCAATAGTTATTGAGAAAAAATACAATAATGTTTTTTAGTTATTTTATTATTTTCTGAAAATTTCAAAAAATAACTTCCCCATCCGACCCCTGCCCGTCGATGTTTAGTTTTCTCTGGGTGAATCTCGATGTTTTGATTTCAATGGTGCCCCGAGACTTTCGATAATGGAACTAGTTCAAAAGGTAGAAAAATATGATCACACATTTATTTAAATGAACCTTAAAAATAGTTCAAAAATTATCATTCACCCTCAACCCGTGCCAGTTGAGGTTAGGCTCCAAATAAGGGGAACACTCTATCACGATCTCAATGGTACTATCAGATTATCAATCTGAGTTACCTTTTAGGAGTTATAAGGATTTCACAATAAAATAATTGTTACATAATTAATTTATTTATGGACAAAAATTAACATCTACTATTGGAACGTTCCGGACAGTGTTTGGATGTGTCTAATGAATTCATACCATCATGAGCTTAGAAATGTTCTTATATTTTTAATCTGAGTCGCCGTTCCTGAGTTTTATGCCTTTGGAAAAAATAAATTCATTTTATTTAATTATTTTATTTACAGTTATTTTAATTTTTGTGTATTCTCACTGGAGTCCTGCGTAGACTGAACGTAAGTCACGCATTGGGTAAACTCGCCATCTTGAATGCAACCGTTCTCTTAGATTTATGATCCAGTAACTCTTTTAAGAGTTATTACACCTTTTCAGGAATATTTCTCATTCACACTATTTGAATCTTACCATTTTTTGATGGATCATTTCGGGCACTCTGGGCCTCAGAATAGCATACCATCTCTGTGCCTAGTCTCAAAATAATTATATATAATAAAACAATTACATTGTATTTCCAAGAAATTACATCAGTCTCCCATTTTTAGCATCATGTTCTCATATGAAAAAACAAAGTATAAATAATCAAATGGGGGTACTGAGCACGAATCTGAGACTTCCTCTCCCCTATGCTCTCCTGGAGATTCTCATGCTACCACTGAACGCGAACTAGAGGAATCGAACATCCATAAAAACCCTTCCCCTATTGATCCTCTATCTCCACTAGGAAATTCTAATATTTCTCCCCATCCACAATATCCATCTCACCTCAGTCGATTGATGTGCAATGAATCATTCATGGACCTTTTCTGCAGTGAAACATGGAAAACATCATGCACCTAGTGCATATTTTGGGGAAGAGATATGTGGTAAACCTCCTCACCAACTCTGATAAGAATATGAAATGGTTCGATGAAATTTATATATAACATTACACCCCATCCAAAAATCTGAAATCCAATTCAGGGTGAGACCCAATAGAACACATGGTCTCCCCCTTGAACTCCAAGGGTATTCGTCTCCTATCAGTATACGATTTCTTCCTTCTCTATGTAGTCCTCATCTAATCCTGGGTGATAAGTACATTCTTAGTGGTCTCCCATACCAACTCGAGACTGATTAGTGCTGACTCCCCTGGGTCTTTCCCTCATACATGTGATCTGCATGGCTGCTCATACAAGGCCTCAAACAGTGAAATGCTAATGGTGGGTTGATGGTTGTTGTTGTATGTAAACTCCACCACCTCCTCCCATAATGCCACTGGTACTATTACATGTCGTCTAAAAAGTATTATTTTCTCCCCACCTATTTTAAATCCATGAGGATCTTGTCTTAAGGATAAATGAGCACATCTGGCCTCATATTCAACATCCACATTTTGTGCCTACCTAACTCATTATAAGAGTTGGAGAGTGACATCCATTTACTGAAGGTAAGCTTCTCCATCATCATCCACTAAGGACATATTCATTACAGCTAACTAGTCAGTCACTTCACTCAACAACAGTGGGTTGGGACTCTTGCTGAGCCCATCTACCATCATGCCCCCCTTCCCATGAGTATAGACTATTTCAAAGTCATAGTCCTGGAAGAACGAAAACCATCGTCACTGTATCAACTACTGAAAAGTCTGTGTGCACATTTCTATCCACGCAAAAGGCTACCCATTTTCACTGATTGATGTTCTCATCGACCATTTGGTTGTGGTTACATGTTCCCTACCACCACTTGGTTAATGTTCGGGTTATCCACACATAACCTAGAATACTAGGTCTTAGTAATCCTTTCTTCTAAAAGTCCTCAACCTATGCCCTCTTTTCAAAAATCTCTACAAAAGGAATATGATATATCAATGTAGATATTGGTGCCACCTAGGGCTGTAGAATGACGTAGAAGTCCCACTCTCTGTAGGGAGGTAATCATGGATACATCTTTTGAAATGATGTTCCCGCACTAAGCCACTATTGTTGGTAACTGAAAAACTCAAAACATCTGCTACCATGTGTGTAAGGCAGGCTGACTCAAGAGTGATCGGATGCACCCTCCTAGGCATTAGTTTATCTCATGTTGTTTGGGTTACCTTTTCACTGAGAAAGGAAAAAATGATTCCAAGGCTATAGATATACCTCATCCTTTTTCATAAAATAGTTAATATGAGCATCAACTATGGATGATAATTCTATACCCAAACTAACTTCGAAATTCCTCAACACTGCCACAATGAGGGTCGAGCCGAAACTCACAATTCAATGTTCAGATCAGACCCTCAGCATAAGTGTTATTATCTAGTCTCCTCCCATATATATCTTCATATATAAGGATCATGTCAACGGTTTAACTAGAACTCTAGGTGATGAACAAGATTTTTCATAAGAAGGAATTATTATTATCTATGAATATTAATATTGTAGTAATTAGTAGAGACAGAATGTGCCTTGATTCACTACTGGAGCCCTTAGGTCATACTCTTTGACCACATGCAGCTACTCCTCTATCATGTTCCCTAGCTCGCTGAACCTAGTGGGGACCACATTGGGGTGGTGGTTATAACATGAGGAAATGTATACAACATACTTCTTCCGTACAAATTCATTTGTCACCATCGGTTCCTCTTCCTAAAACATTTTACACATCAAAGTCTCTATGACTAACATCAGTTTCTTACTTTCCCATTGCTGATATTCACTAGATGTATTTTCTCATCCAATGAAATTTCAACCACAATGGTTCTCTATATTAGCAAAATATAATTATGAATTTGCAAAAGCATAGTTCTGGCTTAGATGTACCTAAACACATCTCGCTCAGAGGTCCGATCCTAGAAGCACTAGTTGTATCGTATTTATTGAGTACTCGTAATGGTCGGTACCCCTCAATTAATACTCAGCTACTTACATGTCGTCCTGCTGAAGATATAGAAGCTTTTCGGAACACATACCCCTTAGATTTTAATGTCAAGAGAACCCTTCTTTGAGAAATTTTCTCAATCTCTGGCCATCGAAGAATCACCTTATCATAAGATCGGGGCAATATAAACCCTAACATCACCGTGCTGAGCCATGTATATGGATCACCACTTGGACCTCCATCTGATCTAATGGTGCCATGGGTAGATTGAATATCAATCCCCCCTCAACCCAGTCCTTAGCTTCATGCGATTTAGTCTCTCCTTGGATGTTATAGTGTATATATCACAGAAACTAGTGTAGGTCACTCAGAATACATGTGTCCTCTACAAGTAGTGCCAATAGTAACTTCTGACCAACTAGAAGTGGTATTTCTAGGACACCGCTTGAAGGTACCATCATTGGCCACAATCCCTATACTGAAGCCTCGTCACTTTTTGGACCATCCTTATGGTCATGCATAGGAATCCTGGATGGTTTTCTATGTGGAGGCCTCTTGGAAGAGAATCAATATGAACCACAGTCAACAAGTTTTAACTAGTGAGATGACTCAAAGGAGTTGAAGTGAAACACAATTCAAAAACAAATGAAACAATTATTTTCATGGACCGAGTTGGAAAATAGAATTCAGGGTCCTAGTGTATGGATACATTGGCCGATGCACCAACACTGGACACCCAAGACTGAAAGTCGAACTAAAGACACTTGAAATTATTTCCTCCATCGAAAATACAAACCCAATGTTATTATGGTCGAATAGACAACCCTTCAATACCACTTTGTCCTGATCCATCCCCCTGGTTCCCATGCCATGACTACCACAATCACACCTTCCATATTCCAAGGGTTGGTGACTAGCAAAAGAAAGTCATATCCCAAAAAGGGAAGGAATTACCTTTAAACCAGTACACACATAGATAGGGCATACTACATAATGAAAACTACAAAGGAAAGAAAATAGTATAACAACCACAAAGTACCACCACTGAGAGTAAAAGGTGTAAACTAAATTCAAAGTGTCCGGAATACAAGCCCAAATGAAAGGACAGTACTAAAAAATAAGTACAATCTTTAAAGGTCATCCACCCAGGATCCTAACTGAATGGTAGGTTCAAATAACTATCTGATGTCACTACTGCACACCATGTCTATCGTTCCACCTCTGAGCACTATCTAGACTTGACTCCCTAAAGTGACAGTAAAATTTTTATGTCATCTGAACAAGACACAATAGGTGTTGGTGAAGCCCATGTAGAGGTGAGTATAACAACACTCAGTAAGGTCCCCAAGCCCCCTGAACGTATCTCAGAATTCCACAAAATAAACATAACAAAAAGAAAGATCTCAACAAAAAGCACAAAGAAAAAGACACAGATCACCCTAGGTATAACCTAAGTACATAAGTAAAGATGATTATTTGAAAAGATAGATCATATTGTTATATTAAGAGGATCTTCTACTGATCCACACAGGGTTTCTAGAGGTTCATTTACATAGGGATTCTAGGAGATGATCCACATAGGGTTGATAAGTGCTAATTCACACAGGGTCGCTATTAGTTGATCCACATAAGGTCTCTAGGTACTGATCTAGACAGGGTCACTAGGTGTTAATCCACATAGGGTCGCTAGGTTTTGATCCACACAGGGTTTCTAGGTGCTTACCCACACAGTGTCATTATGAGCTGATCCACATAGGTTCACTAGGTGTTGATCGACACAGAGTCTATGGGTGATGATCCATAGAGGGTTACTATAATATGATCCACATATGGTCATTAGGTTCCCAACAAGACTGGGTAAATAGGTGTTGATCCACATAGGGTCACAAGGTTTTGATCCGAACTGGGTCACTCTGTGTTGATCCAGACATGTTCCCTAGGTGTTGATCCACACAGGGTCGCTATAAGCTGATCCACACAGGGTCGCTAGTCTTGGTTTCTCATCCAGTCATAGGATTCCCACATGAAGCGCGCTTGATTCCTCAATAATATAATCCTCAAGAAATGTTTTATATTTAAATTTCAAATAAATTCCAAAATAGAATAACCCAATGTTCCATCTCTTTGTAAGGGTCCCAATGCAACAGATAGAACGTCGAACGGACACCCGGTCTGTAAGACATGTGCATTTTGGTAAAAAGACATGGTATGATTTGAGACCGATCAAACATGATCATACTAAAACCTCTTCGAAAACTCACATAAAATATCTTTCAATGACCTCCATGCTTCAAGGGTCCTCGTGCAGTATATTGGGGGTCAATTGGACGTCTGATCTAAGATATATCATCGTTTTTGTAATGAGGGGACGGTTGCCTCCAAGCCCGGTCCGACTCAGTCGGACCGACTCGACCAATCCTCACCTGGGGTCCCACAAGACCCATCTAGATTGCATGGACCATTGGGCGTCACTATACCCGGATCAGGTTGGCTATGGGTCCAATCCACCGGGTCACCCATTAACTTAGATTTATCCATCCGGACCCGCTCTGGCAGGCCAGCCTCTTTTTCTCACCCCGGCCGCATAGCAACCTATATTTCCCTACCATAACTCGCTGGCCCAGTCCACTAAAATAGACCGGCTCAAGGAACTGACTGAGCTGCTCAATCTTCCTGGTCTAACTGGCATGGCTCAGCCCGGACTGGCTCGTCCATTTCGGTTCAACCCGAACCAGTTGTGGGCGCACATGCACGGTCAACTTGGCTACCCGCCTTGGTCAAATGTGGCTGGAAGATGTGGGAAATTCATCAACGTGATGCCTGATGGAACCACACCTCTAGAACACCACTTCTACCGTCAGGTTGTGTCCTCCTACTGCTCTGTTATAGCGTGTGTGGGATGTGCCTATCCTACCTACCTCGATACCATGTCGGTAGCCCTTGTCGTACCACTACAGCAAGCCAGTGGGTGTGCCCCCTACCTCCACCTGAGGCCGCTTATGTGGGCCCCAACTAGCCCTTGCATC
This sequence comes from Viscum album, assembly GCA_963277665.1. Taxonomy (NCBI): domain Eukaryota; kingdom Viridiplantae; phylum Streptophyta; class Magnoliopsida; order Santalales; family Viscaceae; genus Viscum; species Viscum album. The sequence goes on from OY728126.1 coordinate 1,574,664,349, forward strand.
CACCGGCGCCCAGGTTGTTCTTTTGCTTGCCACAAAAGTTTCTATGGGGATACATTTCTTATCTGTCTGTGCCGATGGAATCATATGGCTACCACCTTTTCTGCAGAGGTTTCAAACTCTCCTAACCTCCACATTGTAAATTTGTCCATAAAGAACACAGAAGAACACACAAGGCGGAGGGACTCATGACATATTCAGGTCGGCCAACACCCTCCATGATAGTGGTGAATAATCAAAAGAGAGGTTTTGGAGTTCAACACATGAATCTTCCCCGTCATTCAAGTCCTTGAATTTAGCCACCCTCCCGCAAGAACAGAAGATCTATGGATCAACCTGTTCATGGTTTGACCCTAATTGATTATTTTAGAACAAAGAACGGGGAATAAAAATCAATCCAAAAGAAAGCATAACCCCTACTTGGTTTGAGGATCTGTCACTGTTGAAGGATGATGCTTCAAGCTGTCATCGAACTTCACTCTGTTAGCGTTCTTCGTCATTCGTTGTCTATCGAATCTGTCCTACCAACATTCATCGATAGTGTTCATCATCAAAGGGAGAGGGAGAGATAGGTTCCAAATTCATTGTTGGATTAAATTACACCATTTGATTTCCCCAATGTTTTATAAAAAATAAAACATGTCACTGAGTTTCTGTTACGATGTGATGTTGTGACGGTACACTATTTCATTTATAAAACATTGTAGCTGTTACGCTTTCATGAAAATGTGACATGATGAGCTTCCTTTAATGTGAATCTTCACTGCACCACAATATCCCCATCCACTACTCAATAGTTGAGAAAACAAATAAAAAAACTTTTTTATGTTATTTTATTATTTTTCAAAACGTCTGAAAAAGAACATATCTGTCCGACACCTTCCGGTCGAAGTTAATTTTTTTCAAGTTGAATCCCAATGATCCTAGTCCAATGTTTCCCTCACATTTTTTATCCAGGAACCGGTTCAATATTTAGAGAAACACACTGACACATTTATAGAAATAAACATCCAAAATAGTTCAAAAATTAACTTTCACCCTCGATCTGTGCTAGCTGAGGTAAGGTTTCGCCTATGTGTTACACACCCTCACGATCTCAACGGTACTCTTGGATTTTCAACTTGATATACCATTTTTGAGTTATAAGGATTTTACAATAAAATAAATGTTACTTAATTATATTATTTATGCCCAAAAACTAACATTCACTGTTGGCCCACACTGGCCAATGTTAGGATCTTCATAAGGAAATAATACCTTCATAAGCTCAGTGGGGGGTCTCCTACTTTTAATCAGAATCATCGTTCTTGATTTATAATCCATAGAAAAAATAAAATAATTTAATTTAATTATTTTATTTATGGTTATTCCATTTTCAAGATTTCTCATTGAAGGTATGTGTCGACTATACTTAAGCTACGCCTAGGGTAAACCTGCTATCCTAAATGAAATTGTATCCTCAGATTCATAATCTGGGCACCTATTTTAGAATTATTCCACATTTTTTTGGAAAATATCCCAAGGGTGGTCTTTAATGCATGGCATTTTTTGAAGGATCATTCCGTCACTCCGGGCTTTGTAATCACACGTCATCTCGGTATCTGGTCTCGAAATAATTCTATTTAATAACAAAATTTCATGGTATTTCTATGAAATTATATTAAATATGGAATGTAGGTGCATGCATAAGTCAATATTGGCATAGATCCAAAAACAAGGAATGAACAACTAAAAAAATTATTTAAAGGGAATAAATCACTAATTGATGATTCCTAACTGATCTATAGATCATTAATTGATGAAGAACTTACTCTCTAATGATCAAGATAGGTTGTTTTATTCGATGCATTCTGATATGATCAGATCCAACATTTATTTGTTGTTTAATGAGATTTTCTAATGATGAAGGAAGGGAAGGATCTAGAATTCTCCAAGGTATTATATGGAGGACCCTGGAGAATTCACCCTCTTAATAATCATATAATTCAGTTTTTTAGATAAATTAATTAAATATTTAATTTAATTATTGATCAACTCACTGAATGTACAACCAGAAAGTTAGGAGTTCAAACGCCCCTCACCTAACCATTTTATGTCACACCATATGTAGACACAACATTTTGGACTCAACCATGGTTTGGATTTTTGATCTGATCTTACAATTAACAATTATTATATTTATTTAATAATTTCATTGTTAGCGATATAAAAAATATTTAACATTTTCATAAAATTAATTTGGGCACAATGGGCCTTATAATTGTACACAGTCTCAATGCCTAACTCTAGAAATATTTACACATATATTTCAATGTTTGACAAGGGAAAATGGGTCTATACATTTTCATTGTGAATTAAAATTAAAAACATATAAGTATAAATTTAAAAATATTCTAAAACTTTTTTTGAGTTAAATATCATTTTCCCCTTGAAAAACACATTTTAGAAGATAAGTTATTTTTAAAATCCTTTTCTTTGAAAATAAAATTTAAAATTTTTAAATGATGAATGAAAAATAATTTAAACATTTTTTATGAAAATATAAATTCTTATTAGACAAAATTTTTTTAATACATAAATACATTGGAAAATAATTTTACTTGAAAATAAAAATGAAAACTTATAAATGATGATTTAAAATTATATTAAAAAGCTTCTTATAGGAAATATCATTTCCTTTTTGAAAAAAACTTTTTAAAACATAAATAATATTTAAAATCATTTTCATTGAAAATAACATTGAAAACATATAATGTAATTTTAAAATAATATAACGGTCATGATGGAAGTAAATTCCATCCATGTAATACACATTTATGCAATGACTCCATTTAAATTTTCAGTAAAATCCATAAGAGCGTTGTTTAGAAAATGAGAAGAATATTCCATTCAACCATTTTTTTAAAAATATTAACATGGGTTAATAATTAATTAATAATAATTTTTAATAGTGTTAAATGAATTTTTAAAATTATTTTTTAGAAAATATGTTTTTTGGAATAAAACATATTTCCAATCTAAGAGAGAGATAAATTCATATTTTCATAAAAAATATTTAATCAATTATTTTAATTAACGATGATTATGAAAAATATAGCACTACATGAAAATATCATGAATAACCAGAGGATAAGAAAATTTATAAGAATTATACAATGTTATAATATACCACTTCAATAATGGAGACATAATAATTCACAATTCTGATAAACAGTGATACTATAACATAAAGCCATTACCAAATTTTATTTGTAGATAAATAATCTCTGTGAAGGATATATTAAAAAATTATAATGTATCCCCATAATATTCAAGAAAAGTTTTGTAAAATAAATTCTTGGGAATTATATAAACCTCATCAAATAAATAAATGGTGATTATTTCTTGTGTATCATAGATCTAAAAAAGTGTCATGGAATTCCTTTACCACTTAACTAATGTTTTAAATTTTAATAAATATTAAATAATTTTATAAAAAGAAACATTTAATATAATTAAAATAGGTTTATTGAGGATATAAAATTTCATTGGGTTAGTATATAAATACAAAAAAAAATGAGTGGTGAATATGGTACATCTCTCATAGAAATAAAAGAGAGACTAAAAATATCTTACTACAAGAATATACTTCCTTTATACACATTCAAAACTTCTATATAATATATATAATTTTATTCTACATATATTTAATAATATATATTTATATATTAAATATACCATAAATGATTTACTTATGACCATTAATGAAGCATTTATTAACAATTCTTTGTCAAATTCATGTTTCCGGTAATAACTGCATTGTTTTTCTTATATGTTTTGATTTCTTATATTGGGCCCTCTTAATTTCATCAGGGTTAAATGACCATAAAAATAGTAATAATGAGATAGTTATCATATTTATATATCAAAAATACTTTCACAACCAATCATTAAAGGTAGTTTTGAGAAATGAAGTATGTTATGATCCTTGAAACGGTAGGCCATGTGTACAAATGAGTAACATTTCCATTTTTAAAAGATCATTATAGAAACGAAATAAGTAATATTTTAAATTTAGAAATTAAAAATTTACCATAAATTAAATATTATATCTTCAAATATATATATAAACATAATCAATGTGGTGTGGTGATAAAAAGAGAGAGTCGTGTTGCTTTGTGAATGGGGGTAGTTCACACATACACGAATGAAGTTATCATCTTTCGGTGAGTGAAAATGTAAGAAATAATATGATATATTATAATATAATATTGATCAATTTTTCATTATTATCATAATTTTTTCATGTATATCACATATATTCATTATTATTGATTTTATTATTTTCCCTGTAAAGAATTAGTTAAAAAAACATCTCATTGTGAGCCGGTAATCCAATGTATAAATGGACATTGTTAGCTTATTCCCCACGTAATAGAAAATAAAAATTTATATTCCACATAATTACCCCACTGGAATAGTTATTTTATAAATATATATATAAACCATCATCATACCCAATAGTTAGCGGTGTTAATAGAAAAAGAAATGACATCAGTTATCATAATAGTAGTATGTTTTACATGTGAGTGATGATTGTGTAACCCATTTAATGGAAGTGGGGATGATTTTTTTAATTAATTTAATGTAAAACATATGTTTATGTGGAATATACTTATTTTATTATATAATAATGGTTAAATTATAATTGAAGGAGGTCGAGGAAGAAATAAAATAATAGTTTTTGTTGAAGAACGTTACCTCTTCTTTGGGTAACAACACTAGGATTGCAACAAAATACATCCTAGGTTGAATTTATGCCCAAAATAAGGATTGTATGATGAGAAAAAGTATTTTGGGAAGTTATTTCGGTAGTTATTGGATGATAAAAAATGGTTTTATTTTGAGAATAGTATAATATAGTGGGTGACTTTTTATATGTGACCTGAGTGGAAAACGTGTAATTTTATATAAAAGAGAAAGGTGTACCAACAATTTTCATATTCCAAAAGGATAATAAATTTATAACTCTAAATGATTAGAAATTATATTGTCAAAATATGGATATAAAATATATTTTTTAAATATATTTTGTCATTTTAACACTTATCATTCTAGTTTAACACCTCGTAAACCCATTTTAACTTTAGCCACTATAATTAACTTTTACTATTTCCACTATTAATTTAGGTAAATAAATTTATTTAAACTTATTAGATAGTATATATTTTTATATACAAAATATTAAATCAATTTTTTTCAAATTCAATTATGATAATAAACATAAGTTATTTTAAAAATAATCCATTAGATGCGATGAGGAAGCTGGTTTTAAAAAAAATGATTAAAATATTATAATGTTTTAATGTCATAATTAAATTTGAAAATTATTAAGATGACATAAACTGGATTAATAGATATATAATTTAAATAACTTTACTTTAATATAATTTTAAAATATAATTTTACATTATAAAGTTTTTAAACACAACAGTTATTTTCAATTAAATTTCAATATTTTTGAATATTTATCAACAAAATAATATTTATCACAAAAATATAAAATATTCACACTATGGTAATTTTTAAATTATTATTTCAAAAATTAATATATATTTTTGAAATATATTTCATTATATTATGAAAAATTAGTCATAAAATTTGATTAAAAATGTGACAAAATTGATTTTTCAAAGAGTGTACTTTTTAAGTGTAAAATTTGATTTATTCTTATCCCCATTATAAAAAACAGATATGATGAATCTAAAATAATTGATTGATTATATTCTATTACATTTAATTATAATAATCCACTAAAAATTATTTTCACTATTTATTGAGGTAAAACACATTTGATCACGTAAAGATATTATTTTAGAAAAAGATTTATGTTATTTTAATATAGTTTTTATTTTAATTTCAAATTACTTGGACACCAAGGATTTATTTTCATATAAAAGTGTAGACTATATAAATTCATAATTTTTTTAATATTATTCATAAACAACTTTTTAATAGCTAAGGAATAACTATCATATAAATATCTTTATAGTATGTCACATTTCTTTTAATCATAGTATTGTATAAAACATGAGATATACATGGTGATGTGTCTAACATAAAATAATCTCATTGTTGACTAAAACCTAAGATAAAATAATTTTTTATATAATTAATGTAATAAAAAATATTAAATTCATTAGAAAAAAAATATTTGGAAAAATCAGAGGGTGTTACATTTTAACCACTTAAAATGAATTTCACCATTAAAATACAACTCATCAATCAACGGTTTATAATCTGAAATTTTCATTATATAAATTGACATAGTAAAAAGGGTTAATAAAACATACAATTTAAAAAAGATATATATGTTTAAAAATCATTTATAATAACACATAATAGGTTTCTATAGAGGAGAACATAGGTGGGATGTAAAAATTCAGATGTATATGAGAAAATTAAAACCTAAATAATTATAGAGAGTGAAAGAGAAAATGGTACATTGAATAGTAACTACCAAAAAATTCATAACCCAAGGAGGATTGAAAAAGGATACTGATGTCCTTCAAAATTATGATAATAGGAAAACATTTTATTTCGAGATCATTTTCGGAATGCAGAGAATTCATTTTTCATCTCGACCTAGAACTTGTGAAAATGTACATACTTTATATATCTTTGTTTCATATACATATTTTCATCCTTTTGTTACGACATGATCAATTTTAAATTCATATACGACTATATGTGATGAATATTTTCATAAGTGAATTAGTAAATAAGATCTATAATATAATGAAAAGTCATTCCTTCTATATCTAGAAAAAAATATGTTATGGTTAGTTATCAAATATGGATAAATCTTCATATTGTTCAATAGTGCATTAATCTCTAAAACCTTATACAAATTTAAACAAAAATCATTCCATAATTGGGTATCTTTAAAACCCTTCCAAAATATTAAAATACAAACCTTTAGAAACAAGGTAAGAAAACATAAAAAATCAAATTATCCTTAATCCCCAGTAATATATGAAGTGTTTCTTAATTGTAACATACCAAACATATGAATACCTTTACCATATATTCTCTTTAAATAATTATATAACCCAAATTTCAATAAAACATTATTTAAAACACCCATGCCTCCAAATTACATAAAGAAAAATTATATCATTGGTTGTTTTCCATAAATACAAAAAATAAATAAACTACATTAACAATAGCATAAATCACTTTGTCAATGAATTATTTATATTTTCAAAATAAATTAGTTCAATCCTATTTTATCACTTATATAAAACATCTCTTAATCTAAAAATAATTATCTCAACATTTGTAACATATTAAGGGTTATCATAACTTTATAAAAATAACAACTTTCTATTGAATCACTTTTCTTATCAATTTGTACCACTTAACCTATTTTTGAAAATACTTAGTGAAAAACTTACACTGATAAATCCTTCTATAAATAATTATTTATATAATATAATCCATGAATTATTACACATTAAAACTTCAATCATCCGAATTATTTCTAAACCTATTAACTGGTCTTCATCATCTAATTCTGAAATACCTATTTTCTTTCATAAGAAATTCATAGCGTCTTCAAATTAATGGAAATCCCATTTATCATAATACCGTGATGATTCCCATTATGAGTTTTCCCCTTAGGTCCTAAACATCAAGAGTTCCTATACATTCTACATTTAAAACATTCCATAGTCAATAATACCTTTGGGGACCATTATTATCATCCATTTAATTAACCAAACAGTTAATTTATTCCCTTCAAGATACTTTCTTTTTGTAATTATTTTCAAAATCCAATACATCTTCTTATCCCTTTGAGACATTTTTTGAGTTTATCTTCCCACATTATAAATATATATAAAACTGAATCTTTTATTTCAATGGCCTCCACTACCTGAACAATTAGAAAATTGGACCATTCTCTTCTTTGGTGAGTCTAATACATAGTCAAATTTTACATTTTTAATCATTTTTTATGATAGCTGATTAGGCATAATCACTACATCCATCACTCTAGTAATAATTCCATTTTTCTTCTCATCATCGAATTTTCGATCACATTCAACGTTTACCTCATACCTTATTGTCCCTCTATTGACTAAAACCAACAATAATAGTATGATGAACACTATTCAGAGTGGAAAATGAAATAATCAAGAAAAAAAATCAATTATAGGATTTTAAATCATGAAAATTTCTTTTTAATCTATGAAACTGTAGGTTTATCCTTGTTCATGATAGTTGTCATCTACTTAAATACTTCATTATAGTTCATAAATAGTTTGTGAATTTTTGTATCATATCCCCCATGTTTTTCAAACCATGGGTGTATCAAGGCTCATTTCCATTCACCAAGTGACAATCAAGTCGAGATTAGTGCACACTGTTCTAAGTTATTCCCCCTAGGTACCTTTGTAACAAATCAATATCCACTTGTAGTATCCAGATATGTATTTAATTATTTATAAAATGATCCCAATATCCTTTAAATAAATTCCTAGATGTTTTCCAACACATGTACATATACTTAGAATTATCCTTAGATATATCCCGTGACATATCCTTTAAAATATCCATAGAGATATCACTAAAGTTTTCTCATCCTAGTTTCAAAATGTTTACTAAACATTATCTTTGATACAAACTATAGAGACCCAAATTTTTCATACATGTATATTACATCTTTTACATGAACATTCAATAATTTTCATGAACACATTACTAAATACTATAATAGTTTTTGATGGACTGTATGACATAATATGAATACAATTGGTGGTGGATTTTAGTTCAAAATCTTATAACTAATGAAATCCCAAACCACTTTATCAAAGCTTATAAGAATGATATTACATATCATGATTACGCTAACTTGTAACAGATCCAAAATAATACCATATTAAAGTACCTTGTAATGGGAACATATTATGGAGGGTAAAATAATGCATAATTTTTTTACTAAAACTAAAATTCATAAAAAACATCACAGTGGAAATATATAACTTTTAGAAAAAATATAAATGTTAAATAAAAATTCAAAAAATACTTATTAAATACTTATAAAAAAGTTCTATACTCCATAAACATAAGAGTTAAAAAAGACAATGAACAATAACTATAGGTATCCATGGTTTTTAAGATGAACATATGGTCTGTCTTCCTTTAGTAAAAAGGACTCAATATTAATTGTCAGAATCAGCTCTATCATCCTATCCCCATAAGTCATTGATCATCCAAATTGGAATCATCAATCATTTTATCCCTATAAGCCCTTGATCTAAACCAAGATGGTACATATAATACAATAAAAAAAAGTTTTAAAGTATTTAAAATCCTCACATGGATTCTATAAAACAAAAAATCACTGAAATGTTATAAAAACAATGTAATGAGTCTTTACATAAAACCAACATCTCTTAGATCCTAAAATGAAAATCTTTTTATAGAAACTCCTTTAATGGTCATATTTCCATTATTCCCAGAGTTGGATGTAATGGCCTCAAATTATCTTCACATAACAACTCAACAAACACATATCCATATAATTTCATTCTACTAACATCAATACAATTCTATTAAAATTTTATTATGACCAATAAAAATAATTCTTACTCCAAATATATACAATTTTATTCTGATGTAATTAAAGAATGTTACTATGATGAGGTATACCCAGTCATACCAATGAACTATAATAAATCATACTAATAAAATATATTTTATTCTACCAATGTATAACTATGGTAATTCTAATAGAATGGACTTTTTTCTATCTGATGGAATAGACGTCAGTCAGTCTGACGAATCAACCATTTCTCAATTTGATGGATTATACTAATAATAAATATTATTTCATCAATTAAAATATATATATATATGCTAATTAATATTATTATTCTTATATAAAAACATTTCAAAATACAAGTAAAATATAAATTTCATAAATCCACTTTTTATGTGTTTTTTGTGATTTTCAAAACTAATGATAGAAGATATAGAAAGTAAAAAATTTGACTCATAAATATCATTCCTTCTAGAAATCACAAAACACAATTCCTGCAGATAAAAATCACAACATTAAAAAAATATATATCCCATTATTAATTTATGCATATTTTCCATTTTATCATTTTTATCTCCCCCATTCATTATGAGTCCCTTTTATTAAACAAATTTTTTCTTGATAGTTATAATAACATAACCTATTTAATTGTATATAAATTGATAACTTATTCTCTCTAAAAAAATAAATTCTCCCCAAATTAATAATTTCCTTAAATACATCACTAATAATTACTTCTTCAAATACTTTTCCCCCTTTTTGATTTTTGAAATGGAATATAAAAGGTAGAAAATAATGGAATTTTTTTTGATAATAATATTATAAAAAATTATAAAATAAAAAAATTTATTCAAAATAAACATATAATTGACATTCATCCAACTAAAATTTGAATTAAAAAATTCAAATATATATAGAATAACATTCCAAAATTAATTCAATAAAATTATTGACTGAATAAGACCACATCAAATGTTTAGAAAGTAAAAAAATTATTCTATGTTTCATAACTTCAACTTGTTGAATTCTAAATTTTTTTAACTCATATTAGTTCTTCTAAAATTATAGATTTATTACCTCAAACATTGCAAGACACCCTTTGTGAACATCAAACCTATATCCATATTATTATATTATATCAACATATCTTCTCAAAGACTGGTTTTTATTATTATGATAATTCTTAAACTTTTTATATCCTCTTTCGAGTGATATGTTCTCCTATTGTAATTTATAAATTTAGTGATCTTTATATCCTGATAATAATTAAATGTTCTCAACATGTTCATATTCCTCATCAACTTTGGAGGAATATTTTTGAAAATAATCTAAAAACCTAATAAAGACTTATTAACCACATATATTTGTTCATCCTGAACAATCATATCTCACTCTGTGTATTTTAAACATATATCAATCTATTTATCTATTCTCATTTTATTTTGTGAATTATCTTTGATATCAATTAAATCATAATCATTTTTCTATAGAGACTCAGCCAACTGATTTAGAGTGTCTAGGTACTCGAACACATTTATCCACTTCAAAGTGTTTTCATACTAAGATTCTACATTTAGAATATATGGAATGGAATCTATGTTTTTTCTCAATGACTCATATAAATTAGAAAATTTGGATTCCATTTTTTAATCGGAATTTATAGTATGAGAATCAATTAAATTTTATGAAACATTATAAACATTTATCCTTGAGGGTCCAAAAACTACTATTTCATTATTTTTCTCAATCACTTTTTCAATATCAAAAAGGTCCATAATATCAATATTTATATTTATATCATATTTTTATAATTAATTGGTTTGATTTTTTTTATTTTAAGTTTGTTTTTCATAATATTCCCTATTATATGAAACTACTATATTTGTATCATTATCTAATTTAGTATAAAATGATGATGCTTCATTATAACTATATTCTTTTTATTCCTCTTATTTAAAATAAATTGAAGAGTTTTATTTATATATTTTTTCAAGAATTATTCTAATATAATAAATACATTTTCCTTCATATCAAAATTCATGTTTTCCAAACTTTTCACTAATATTTTTTAACCTGATATCATTTTTAATAATATGTTTTCCAGATTTATCAACTTTTCCGTCCCCATTTTCATCATTAAGTGGAACTTTAGAAGTAACAGTAACATCTAGTTCTAGAAGAATATTTTTAATACAACTATGTTGGAAGGAGGAATAGTTTCTCTTAGTTACAATTGATAAATTGAGAGAGCCCTTTTTCCTTCTTAGTCTTCAAAATAAATAATGTCATGGGCTCTTTCAATAGTTTTCATCATAATTTCAACTACTATTACATCATCGAACCTCTTAATTTATTTATCCTCTTTTCGTTATCTTTTAGAACATATTTTTTTTCAAAGACAATTCCTTTTGATTTATCAATCCAAATTTTAAATCTCAGGGTTTATTTTTTTCCTTTATTTTCATCATTTGCTAAAAACATTATCCAGAAAGGCTTTTACATTATTCATTGTTCTAGGGGTGAAGATACACATTTCAAATTTTCATGAAATTCTTCTTATATTCAATGAACTTATGCATCAGATTTAAATTTTTTCTAATGATCAACGAATTTCATTTATTTCAGAACAAAAATTAATTTCACTCATGAAATAGTTTCCTCACTAATAAACAATATATTTTCTTTCAATGTCATGAACTGATTTTTAATACAATATAAAAACATGAAGTTTAAAAATTTCTTGTTGTCAGACCATGGAATTTATCTAAGAATCAATTATATGGACATTTTTTTAATCACGTCAACTGATAAGAAAACATATGTGACAAATTTTATTTTTCTCTTGTTCATAAGAAAATAAAACAAAAATATTTCCATCACTTTCAGTGTATCTCTATCACCCTACCTTATTGTTATGTATCCCTACATCCACAATGTAACTACCCTTGCATTAGTTTCAAATAGTAGTCAATCATAACATTACCATAAGATGGAAACAACAAGGATTAATCCTTGATTTTATTCAAAATTCTATAGTTTCTATAGATTTTTATGGGTTAGAAGATTAGGATCTCCATCTAGTGGAACATTGACACATTAAAACAATTTTTTAATATTTAACATAAAATAATGATCAAACAAGTTAAAAAATCCCTTCTAATTTATCTTCTACCTGGAACTCAATAGATGAGTAAAATTCCATTAAAATATCTATATAATGAATATCAAACTCTAATTTTCAACACATACCACTTCACATCCCAAATATTATATATTTTATTTCAAAAATGAATCAGTATTTTCTAACCATTTCATTTCAATCATCTCTTATTTGATAATAGCTTTGTTTCCAATATCATCTAGAGTAAAAACTTTACAGATACTGATTTGATTGTTTAGTTTTTATCAGATAAGGAAAATATGTGTTAGGTGGATGAAGAATGATCAGACTAAACAAGAGTATAAGGCCCAAGAGTAATATGAAATAATTGAAATTATTAGGGGATGTGGGGACCCACCCATGCATTTATAGGCTCAAGGATAAGATTTTACTTCCTCAAAATCATACAGCTAAAGTTCCATCACAAAAATGATTCAATGACCAAAATTTATCTACTGTGGTTTTAATATATTTCAAAACTATTAAAATGTTTTTTGATATAATGTTATGAGATGAATAAATTGGCTGGAATGTTTTTTTGAACTATTTATAAAGACATAATTTTGTGAACAAAAAAAGCATTATAATATAAGATTGTATAAAATGAATATTGGTAATTACATTGTCAGAGTAGAAATGTAACATTCCAATAAAAATTAATTCTGATAAAATGTTCATATTTTTTGAGAAAAAAATTTAATTTTATAAAAAATCAAATGTTATAGAAAATCCAATGAATTTAGTAAAATTAATGTTTTTAAATGAGTGTGAAAAACTAATGGTGTTGTAAATATTCAAAATGATTTTTACTAAATACTAAAAATTTAGAACATTAATTTTTTTTAAATGTTGTATTTTAAAAAATGACATACATAATATCCCTTTTGAAATAAGTTTAGGACAATAAGGAAATTGGTTATAAGAATTAGATATGAATGATCACTTAGTATTTATCATTCCTCGTTTCCATTTAAAATTTTCTAATCTATCGAAACGAATGGGATTACAAAAAATATCTGCTAATTTTTCATTTTTATGATGAATTGTAAAATAATATCTCGTTTTTGTATGTGATATCTTATAAAATAGAGTCTTATATCTATTTTCTTTTATCATGAGTGATTTTTCAGGTTCTTACTTAAGTCAGTGGCTCTTTTTTTATGACACAAAATTTTAATTTTTCTAAAATACATTCCATGGTCAATGACTATGGGTTACATCTACACCACTTGAGCATAGAAATTTCCAATTTTCACATATTTGAATTTAATAGTGCATGGTTCTTTTGATTATTGTTTATTATAGTACTGAGAAGCTAAATCTACCTTAAAAATGTCATGTTCTGGATGCACTTTTTTATATCAATTTTACACCCCCCCCCCAAAGTCAACATCTGAAAATCTTTTTAGTTAAAAATCATTTTCAAATGAGTAAAAAAATAATATTACCATTGTTTCCTAATGATAAAAAATAATTGTTTTATATCCATAATATGGGACTATTTTGGATTATATTAATATATTACCCACAATGATAAAGAAAAAATTAATTACAGGTGAGTAGTTGTTATGTATAGTAGACTTTCAATCCTTACACTAATGAACTATTGATCAACTAGATTCCATGATTCATCAATATGTAAGGTATTTGACGTTATGATAAGAGTACCAATAATTTTATATTTCTATATCCAAATTTATAAATAATTTTTTTCAATAAACAAAGATTCAGACATAAAATTTCATTCTGTTTTTTTTTTTAATTTTGAAAAAAATATGTATGTTCTCCCATCATGATTATTCAAAACTCATATATCATAAGTCCCAAAAAACGAATCTATTATATATTTTTGAGTTGAACCAAAAATAATTTATTTGAAATAAATTTGAACAATGATCATTTTTTTAAATGCCATTTATAAAAAAAATTGATCTGTAAATCCCTTAATAAAGATTTATTGTACCGGAAATTCATTTTCCCTCTCATAAAAAGCTCTAGGGGAATTTTTTTGTCTGTAAAGATCCTTTTTAAGATTGAAATAATTTATGGACATTTAATATTTTCAAAACTGGGGGGTTTATCAAAATGGAATTCCACCTATACATATCCTTTATGAAGTGCACACTTCACATCCATTTGAAATAGTTTGAAATTAAGAAATTCTATATATGTAAGAAGTATATGAATAGCCTAAATCCATTCTACTTTACTATAATGTTTTTTCATATTCTATAGAATCTTGTTGAAAATATCTCTTAATAAAATTTATATAATTAATTATTATTATTATTCAATTTTCATGACACTTATTATGAAAATTCCATTTTACTCTAATAAAAATGTATCTTTATATAATTTAACCAGTGTCCAAACATGATTCCTTTTTAATTCGTTGGGTTCATATTGTATATAATTTATCTCATATTTATCAAAACATCATCACTGGAAATTTTATGTTTGAAGGTTTTTGAAAATTCGCAATGTTCAACTTCTTTATTAAGGAGATTATAGTTTTAATTGGATGATTGGCATCACCATGATATTATCCAAAGGATGATTCCTAAAAAACAAATGATTACATGGGTTTATAAATTTATATTCTTCATAAACATATTGAAAATATTTTCATGTTACTACTTAAGAAACCTATTATTCAGTTGTTCTCTAATGAGATGAACATTCCGATATTGGTTTTAAATTAGTTTTTTGAAATAACATTTAAATATCTAGGTTGAGTTTGTTCAAAAAAGGAAATGTTTCATCAAATTTACCATTTAATATTTCCTAAATAGAAATTTTTTATTTATAATTCTATATGACTAAATAGGTGTATAATAACCTAAAAATATTCATGCATTATATTTTATAGAAAACTCATGGTTGTAATCATTATTATTCAATATGAATACTTTTTCTCCAAAAACATTTATGTAGGAATGTTTTCGTTTACTTCAAGTACCAAACATATAATGACTTTTATTAATACATATTCTTACAAAACATTATTTATAATATAAAAAGTAGTAGAAACAACATTAAACCAAAAAATGACAATTTATTATTCATTCAACGCATTTATTATAAACTCTTAATGAATTAGATTTCCCCATTCAACTGTACATTTTTTGTGGATCTCTATGAGATGAAAAGTTATATATTATACCCTTTATATTATGAATTGTTTCAAAATATAAATTTTCAAAATATTCCCCATGATCAATAGGAATAGTTATGAATGATATATTTTTATCATTTTTAACATGGGATAAAAAATTCTTAAAAAAAGGCATGTTGTTACCTTTTTAGAAAATAGAGCCATATATATCAATTGTAATCGTAAACAAAAACATTTACATTTTTTCCACTAATAAACCCAATTTGTGTAGGACCAAACATGTCCATGACTACTAATTATAATGCATCAGATGTTGAGAAATTACAATTAGTTTAAAAAATGACTTGTGTTCCCTTCTAAATTGATAATGATCACAAAACATTTTGGATATCAAACATAAATTCTAGAATATTATTTACTAGTCATTTATTTAATAGTTTAGAAAATGTTATAAAATTTGAGTTTCATAATTTTATATGAAATAGCAATGATTTATATTCCATTTCACTAAGTAAAGGTAGATCTTGTCTTATAAGGTCTTCCATTTTAAGTGTGTATACATTCTCATTCCAATTTTGAGAAAGAATAAATTCATATCTTGAACTATGAATAATAAGATTATCTTTCATGAAGTTAAAAAGATATACCTCATCAAAAAATTGAGTTATAAAAATATGTTGGTTCTTAAAACCTCTAACAAATAAAATATTCAAAATTAATTCTTTTCTAGGAACTGCAATATTAATTATTCAAATGATTTCTCCTTGATAATGTTCAACAATGGTAACTTTTCCGCATCTCATTTTTATAATAATATTAATGAATTATTTGTTTGAAGTTATATGTTTAGAAAAACCATTATCTATATCCTATATGCTTTTTCTGGTACATTTTATATTTTTATGAAAACAAAAGTATTAGATTTTCAAAAAATAAACTAGCTTGATTCTGGTTTTATTTTCATCATATGTTGAATATTATTCATGAAAAGATTTGTAATTATTATTAGAATCATTATCATGATTGTTTTCATTTAATTTATGATTAGATAATGATTTTTTAGTTTCCTTTTCCTTGAAGCAGTAATTGATCTTCAGAATCCGAACATAGTATTTGATATTATTTTTATCGTCACTTCCACTATCATAATAACTTTCTGATGAACTATTTCCAACAATTTCACTACATGAATTTAAATCATTTTAACCTTTTATATTCAAGATCATTTTTTATTTATTTTAATTCATTTATGAATTTATAAACTTCTTATATTCTCTTTTCAAATTTCGACATTCTAGGATGATATAACCGAAATTCATTCATTCATAAAAATTAACTTCTAAAGAATCCATTTTATCACATTTATCCTTATGAAACGTTTTATAGTTAAACTGAGAGTCCTTTTTCCAAACTATATTTTCCATTCAGTCTTCTAATTAATCAATTTCATCTTGCCTTTTTTGTATTAACTACTACATATTTCAACGTGATCCTTCTTTTTATTCAAAGACATTGAAACCTTCTCAACAAACATAACTTCATTTGAAACCATTGAAGTTATAGGAAAATCAAACCCCTTGTTATTCTAGTTCATTTTCATAGCATCTATTTTTATTCTACATGCACAGTTTATGAGATTTTAGATAATATAATTTAATATAAAATGTGTTATCCCTGTCCTATCACGAAAATCATCTCTTTTCTATCATCATTCTCTAGGAATTAGTTCAATAAATTTTTAAACTAATATTTCTTCAGCAAGATCATTTCATCCAAAAAATTTAAAAATATTTGAAATTTTCATGATTCTTTAATTCATCTTCACAAAAGATTCACTAAGTATTCAATCAAGTTCGTCATAATTCCCATGAATCACAAAACTTATTTTTGCAATTACATTGGAAGTTCGAAAGTCTGTAACATCCGATTTTTTTGAGATAAAATTACTAACATCACATTATTGTTTTTAACTATATGTTTTTCATTTCATATATCATGAAAAAGTATTCCTTACTCTATAATTTAACTAATATTTTAATTTATTATGATTTTTAGAAGAATAAACTTCTTTTTCAGAGATATTATAATTATTAGTTAAGAGAACAAAATCCTTAACTACGATGTTTATAAAAATGACTTCATTTTGTCCCAAAAATAATCATAATCAGCTCAGTATATGAATGATGGTCTTCTATGATTCATATTTTTGAGAGTACCAACATTTAAAACTATCATCTTTTATAAAAAAAATTATTTTTAAAAAATACATGTTAGTGAAATAAAAATTTATATAAAAATTGTTGATAATAAATGTTATTTAAATTTAGAAACATTAATTACACAAAAAAGTATAAATTAGAAATTTAAGTAGTAGAAACATCTACAATACCAATTATTGGAATATAAGAGTTATTATTACTGTAAGAGTGGGTGAATTTTGGTTTAAAAAATTAAAATAATTTAATCAAAAACAACATTCTTATAGTTTATCAAACTTATATTGTGTCTAATGATCATAGTAACCTGTAATAGACTCAATATATCTCTAGATCAGAGTAACATGTAATGGAATAAGATTGGTTCTGGTAAATAGAGCATACAAATTTTTAATAAAGTAAACATTATTAATAAATTGAACAATGATAAAATATAACCTATATGAAAAAGTAAAATATTAAATTAAATATATGGATGTCATAAATAAGCCTTATCAAAACATTATATAATCTTTAAAATTATTATTTAAGGATGTCAATAGTCCCTATATATAGGTATCCATGTTTTTGAAATAGACTGTATGGTCTATATTTCATCAAAAAAAATCATGTGATCTAAATGATCAAAATACGCATTATTTTTCTTTCCTTCAAATCTCACGATCTTCCATATCAAAATCATCAATATTCCTATCCCCAAAATCTGTTTGTCTAAACCTAAATTAGGATAAAAATTAATTTTAAAAATCATAATAAGGATTAAAAATCATCAAACGGATTTCATATATCTAAAACTATCTAAAACAATTGATAGTGAAATTAATGAGTCCTTATGGAAAATAAATATTCAGATCGATTGAGTTATCTAATGTATCATATCCCTACTCCTTGAATTGACCTCTATTTATATAAAATCCATCCCATTTAATATTTCCATGATTCTCAGTGTTGGTTCCAATAGACATAGATAATATTAACTTAAGAGCTCATCAAATACATATGCATTATATGTTATTCTGGTAATACCATTACATTTCAATTAAAATATATTCCAACAAGTAGAAATAATTCAGACTCTTGTTATAATTTTTTTTATTTTTATGGAATAAAAAACATGTCATTCTGATTGAATAATCTCATTCATGGTATTGAATAAATAGATTCATACTAATAGAATAGTTTTTTTTTAATTTTGATGGACTGAACTAAGGTCAATATGATAGACTGAATACTACCGAGTTTGATGTACTAGACATTAGTTAGTGAAATGGATTAGAATTTAGATAGTCTGATGGATCAGAATAATATTGATGTTTAGATTATTAGTTCAGAAATATCTCTATGTTAAGTATAATAACATGTTTTCAAAAAAATTATAATCATTTGGGAAATATATTGATTTAAAACCCACTTTTTAAGAGTTTTTAGTAATTTTGAAAGATATGGATAAAAAGTATAAAATGTAAACTTCTGACTCAATAATTTATTGTCTTTGGAGACCACGTATAGAATATTCAAATTTGGTTAATGATATTCAACATTTACCATAAATATAATCTCATTTATTATTCCCCATAAACATATCCTACCTAAAAATGTTCTTCATAAACTAGGGAAAAGATTCATAGGAATGGATGAGCTCATATTCTTAGTAATGGTAAATGAGGGAGACACAAAAAACATGAGCATAAGTGTAAGAGGAAATGGTAAAATCAAATGAAAACCATATCATGTACATCAATGATTATATTCTTGAGTCATGGTGTAAATATTTGAAGTAAATAAGACATTAATCACAAATAAGTCAAAGAACAAGTTCTATGATATAATAAAAATGGAATAAGATAAAGAATTATGGATTATATAATCCTAGGAAATGTTATGTCTAGGTTACCTACCAAGACATTTATAACATGTCTGGTATGGGATAATAAACCATGTACCTACTCTAGGCTTGATATAACCTCTCATGTATCCTCTTTTGGGATTGGGATTACCTCCCATGTACCTTGATTCAACCATGGGATAACAATGCAGGTACCCATCGAATTCATATAACATTAATTATTACCCAACGAATTACATAGATATTTAGGTACCACCCGTAACATAATTAAAATCATACACATGTACTCCACATAATCGTAAAACATTCATCATATCAGAATGATGAAAAATGGATTCCATAAACATTTCATCATAGCATAATATGTGGATAATAAATAGGTTTACAATCATTTCATTATTTCATCACGTAATAACCTCTCAAAAATAAGAGGTTTTCCTAATAATTATACCATGGTATAACACATGGAAGGGAAACAAGTTTCATAAAAATCATTTCATCATAAACATAAACCATTCTGAGAATGACTAAGAATTGCATCTTTGGATGATATCCCTAGTAAATCATAAGTAACATTAAATTACTTCATCTAATGTGGATAGTTATTTTGAAAATGAAATAACAATGAACTTTTCATAATGAATATACCCTTTTGTTTAAACTATCCTTCTTAAAATAAACTTTATAAAATATTTTTTAAATAATTTCTTTATAATTTACTTTAAAAACATATAAAGTAATAATTAAAAATAATTCAAAATACTTCTATACAAAAATATATTTTATTCTTTGAAAAAACGTATTTAAAAATTAAATAACTTTGCAAATCCTTTTCGTTGAAAATAATGTTGAATCATTATAAAAAAATATTTAAAAATACTTTAAAATGTTTCTGTAGAAAAATATAATTTCTTCCTTTAAAAAACATTTTAAAAATTGTTACTTTTAAAAATAATTTTATTTTAAAATAACAGTAATACCATATAAATGAATCATAAAAAATCATTTAAAACATTTCTTGATAAAAATATAGTTTCTAATTTGAAAAACACATTTTAAAACATAATTTATTTTGAAAATAAATTTATTTTGAAATAAACCTGAAAACCTATAGTGTTATATTTAAATTAAAATAATTTCCATGAGTTTGGTAAATTCTATACATGTCATACGAGTTAAAATAAACATTACTGCCACATTTTTGGTAAAATATATATTAGAATTATTTGGAAAAGAACATAAAAATCCCTTTAAAAACACTTTTATAAATGTATAACATGGGAAAAAATGACTTTAAGAAATCATTTGTATATTTTTTTTAAAAATATTTGATAATATTGTTGTAGGGACCCGAATTTTCCATGTAATTGTTTTTAATTATATGGAATTATTACGAGTCTACAAAAATGGGCGGCGCGTAATTCTGACGCCCGTTGTGCCCTGAATTAATTTTTGAATGGTTTTAAGGTACGTTCAGTAAATGCATGAGTGTAGTTTTCTAACATTGGAACTAGTGCTCAGATTATAAATATGAAAGAACTGTTGAATCCGCAGTGCTGGGCTTTGCTTAAGGGAGACTTTACATTGACCGCATTAGGTCTGGAGAAAAAGTTATGTTTTGTGACTTTTTAAAATAAATAAAATAAAATAATTTTATTTTTTTATTATTATTCTTAACTTCCCATGGACCAGAAGAGTGTGGGGACAACAATGTATCAAACCATTAAAGGGATTGAACCTTCAATCAAGGTAGATTTATGTTTGGAGAATTGGGAAGCTTCTTAATTAATGAGCCCCCATTAATTCCCAACACCGTTAGACACCCTCCCCCTCTCCTATTTATGTGGATCATAGAAAGAGGTGTCGGGACGGCTTCTCCAAGAAATGAAGTGTTGAAGGAGTACCGAGATACCAAACCCTTGTAAGACAGAGCCGGTTCTAGCGAGCAGTGATGAGCAACCCCAATACCCCAAACCGAAGGATGACTTGCAGGTGGTGTCGTTGGATGCATGTGGCTGGAACAAAGATCATTGATTCACCTTCAAGAATGGATGTTCCCCAATGGGTTTATGAGTTAAGGGTTTGATTTTTGATTAATTCCAGTGAAATCCTTAAACACTTTAATCCTCCCTTGTCATTAAAAGCTAATACTGAGGGCGTGAACCGAACGAACCCCCCCCCCCACATACTTGCTACCCATGTGTTCTCCGTGGAATACCACTGGTGCGGCGGCACCAACTGGATATGATGAAAGTGGCAAAACATCGCGTGCTACAAGAGGAGGTCATGGGACTTTGCTGTGGTGGTCAGCAGAGCAGCCAGCACCGGTCGGCCATGAAGGATGTGCGGTGCACCGTCGCACTCCACCTAAGGTACTGGCCCGAGCTTGTGAGCCACTACGAACAAAAGAGGAAGGTGACGCACTAACCTTCTGTGGAAGGCAAGGGAGGTGAAATCTACATGCCGCCGGTGGAGCCGTGGCTCTGATCCCATGGTAGTGGGAACCACTCGAGTCCCACAGGTGACTTGGCAGTGCCAGTAGGCACTTCTGTGGGGTCTTCCTAACGGAGGTGTCATTCCCCTCCCATGCCAGCTAAGGAGAATAGTGCCCCCCCCAGATGCTTCTGATCCACCCCACCCCCCCCCCCCCCCACCCCCCGCCACACACCGGGCCGCACC
Organism: Viscum album; assembly: GCA_963277665.1. Lineage (NCBI taxonomy): Eukaryota > Viridiplantae > Streptophyta > Magnoliopsida > Santalales > Viscaceae > Viscum > Viscum album. Next base: position 1,574,686,945 of record OY728126.1, read on the forward strand.
CCTCCATGGGTCGGCCCTCCCTCTTGCGGGCCGGGTCAGACTGGACCTCAGTACAGCCGGACCCAGAATCATTTAAAGGTCAATAACATGAAATCCAGGTGTCTGTTTGACAAACCGTCTATGGTGCTGGGATCCCTAGAGTGAGAGAGCCCTTTTTTCTTACTCCACAATAGTTTTAGAGATAGTTGGAGTATGATTGGGTTGGATCAAACCTGAATCCAACCAGGCCCTCAAACTAAAACGCTTATAACGAACATACTGAGCATCCGATTGATGCATCGTCTATCACATTGGAAACTGTACGACATGACGGTCCTTTAGGTTACTCTTTTGTGGAGATTAGTGGTGTTTATGGTACGACCTATATCTCATGGGGTGGATTCTACAGAACTCGAGCGCACAGTGATAAAGGAATTTTGTGGCAGGCTGTAATGTGAAGGAAGAACATCGATCATATGTGGGTCAGTGCTCAGTGATCTTTTGTGAGTTAACGCATAATAATCCTATGTGGGTCAGATCCTATATCAGTCAGTGAGGGTTAGTTACCTATCAATCTTATGTGGGTCAGTAAGGGTGAGTTACCTATCAATCATGTGTGGGTCAGAAGCAGTGTCACTTATTAGAGTAAGATGATTTATCTTATGACTAATCATCGGTAATTCTGTACTTATGTTATACCTGATTATGAGTTGAGTCGTCTATCTTCATCGTGTTACCTGTGTCATAATTATGACTTCGCGATGTTACATGTGTGGTACTTTTATCTACATGGTGTTACCTGTGTGGTACTTCTATCTTCATACTGTTACCTGTGTGTTACTTCTATCTTCATGGTGTTACATGTGTGGTAATACTACCTTTGTGGGGTTAGCGTCCTATTTTTACCTATTTGGTACTTCTAGCTCTGTGGTGTTACCTTTTTATTATTCTTTCCTCATGTGTGAGATGATTGTATCTTGCTAACATAGGTATATGTATGGGCATGTACCTAAATGGTGATCATGTATATCGCTTCATGCTTGAGTCTTGGGTATTCCCTTGTAGTTTTTTTGTGGAACATTGGGAGACCCATATGGTCTCAGGGTCCCTACTGAGTATCGTAATACTCACCCCTACATGGGCTAATCCCACAACATCTTGTGTCTTTTTCAGAAGACGTAGAGAATTTATTGAGGCCGAGGGAGCTAGGACTGGACGGTACTCGGAGGTGGAACATTTGGAATGACGTGATTCATGGACTAGTGATCGTGAGCTATACCTACCCTTCAGGTAGGATCCTCGGTGGATGGTCCTGGAGCTATTTTCCGCTTTTATGTTGTATTGTACCTTTCAGTAGTACTTGTACTTTTACAGTTGGGCTTGTATTCTAGCCCCTTTACTTTCGGCACTCTTTTAATACAGCTGTCTACTTTGTGTTTTCTTCTTATTGAGTTCCTAGACTATGTGTCTATAATGGTTAGAAAGTATATTCCTTCCTATATTACGGATATTCCTTTCTAGTGTGAGTTTCTAGCCCCTAGAGAATGGAAGACGGGCTTGGGGTAGCCATGGCCTGGGCCCGTAGGACGGGTCGTGAAAATGTTGTATCAGAGGAGTCAGTTCTACCTAATAACTAAGACTCTGATCTTTTCTAGGTGGAAATAAGATTAAGTGGTATAAGTGTGTTTTTCAGGATGGGGAATTTAGTGTTGGTGAGGCGTTTGACGAATCGATACACCAGGCCCCTGACTTTTGATTTCTGACTCAGTGCAAGAAAACATTGATTGCGTGTGTTTTGAAAATTTTTCTTATGAACACTTCGAGTCAACTCACCAGGTATAACTTATTGACTGTGGAACACATGTTTTAATTTATTATGTCACCATGTAGACGACCATCCATGATTCCCGAGAGATTACCCAATGATGGCCCACTATGCGATGAGGCCTCAGTGTAGGGCCCTCTAACGGTTTTAGAACCTTCGGGTGGTCTTCCAGAAGCACCACTACCTGTTGGGAAGTCGTTTCCACCAGCCCCACCCATAGAGGGTGGAATCTGACTAAGCGCATTGCATGATTTACAGTGGCATAGGACTCTAAGGATCTTAGGTGAGACAGACCCATAGGAAGCTAAGGACTAGCTGGAGACTGTAGTCAGAGTTTTCTGCCTGGTTGAGACACCAACTGACCTAATTGTGATCCTAGCATCCAGTTTTTTTATGAAATGGAAAGGAGATGGTGGAGAATGATTATTCAGATACATGATGAGGTGACCCTCATCTGGGAGGACTTCAAGAGACAATTTAGGGAGGATTTCATCCCAACAAATTTAAATTGAGTACAGATTAAAGAGCTACTGCACTTACAGCTAGACAGCATGACTGTGGCCTAGTACTCAACAAGGTTCCCTAATCTCTCTCGCTACTCCACTGACATGGTACGAGAACCATTATTTAGGGGCCAGACCATGGAGGAGGGTCTCCAATGAGAGATCAAACTATCGATGATATCGCTCATCATACCGACACCATCTAGGGTGCTAGAGGGAGTGCTTTTTGTGGAGAGCATCCTAGCTGAGCAGACATCGACAATGAGATCCACCACCAGACATCAGGTAGTAGAGTCCTCTGTAGCAGGCAGTAGGTGGATGACACAGGGGCCCAAGAGGGCTAGGCCTTCTTCTAGATGACCTCAGTATATAGTGTCGGTGGTGCGAGGCTCATGAGACATAAGAATACCGTTGAGGAGCAGGCAGTGCTAAACGAGTGGTGGGTAGAGTCACATGGCTTGCGAATTCTTGACCTGCCATACGGAAGACAAGCAGAAAGCTGAGGGACCACTAATACAAAAGAAAAGATTCGATAAAACCAGTCCTTAGGCAATAGGCAGACATGGCAGAGGAGCTGGCCAAGCTGCTGGTGGTGGGAGGTAGTTTGAGGTTCTACAGCCACCACCTGAAGGTGGTCCACCCTGAGCACTGAGAGTGGGTGGACAGGGACAGGCTCAGATCTAGGCAGTTGAGTCATACGGCCACAACGCTCAAGGTATAATTATAGGTACAGTCTATGTCTACTCCACCTTAGTTTCAGTACTTATAGACACAGGTTCCAGTCACAATTATATTTCCATGACCCTCCTTCGGAGCTCGGAGAATCTAGTGGAGCCATTGGATAGATCTTTAAGTCCAAATACTTCTACATGAGTGGATTTTACGATTACACACCAATTTTGGTAGTGTGAGATACCATAGGAGGATAGAGCTTAAGCTGGGATCTTCTTGTAGCGGCTTCGAGGCCTTATGACGTTATATTAGGAATGGATTGGATATCCACATTCAATGCACATATTTAATATATTAGGCAGAAAGTGTGGTGCTTTTACAAGGATTGGACTAGGTTTTCATTCACCGATGAGAACGGATCCTTTGTAGAATAGTATTGACTTACCTAGAAGTGGGTGAAACCGATCCCACATCAGTTGGATAGCCTTAACCTCGAAGCAATAGATGTTTAGAGTCCAAACTATCATGTTGTGGTGGACTAGTATGCTGATGTTTTTTCTAATGATATTCCTGGACAACCTCCATGCAGAGTGGTAGACTTTTACATCGACCTGTACCCTGGGATGACACCGATATCTACACTAGCATAACGGATGGACCCCATGGAGCATTATGAGTTACTGGTACAGTTGGAGGACATGTTGAGAAATGGGTACATAAGGCCCATCATTTCATCAAGGTCCACCCTGATATTGTTTTCTAAGAAGGAAGATTTGATTTTGAGACTCTGTGTGGTCTATCGGCACCTAAACAAGTTGACCGCGAAGAACAAGTATCCACTTTCAAGAATTGATGATCTTTTCGATCAGTTGAAGGGAGCACATTGGTTTTTGAAGATAGACCTCAGATTAGTCTATCATATGCCTCGAGCATGAGATGAGGATGTTCAGAAGACGACCATCAGATGTCAGTATGGCCACTATGAGTTCTTGGTAATACCATTCGGCATGACCAATCCCACAAAAGTGTTCACAGAACTCATGAATAGGATCTTCCAACCATACATCGATCGCTTTGTGGTGGACTTCATCGACAACAACTTGATATACTCAGAAATGGAGGAGGGCCATGCCTATCATCTGCAGATAGTTCTAGATACACTCAGAGAGCACCATCTTTATGGTATGCTCTTGAAGTTTCAGTTTTAGATACGAGAGGTCCACTTTTTAGGACACGTTATCTTGGATGATGGAGTTTTTGTGGATCCAACGAATATAGTGATTGTACTTTCTTGGAAGCCACCCAATAGTGTTATCGAGGTGAAGAGTTTCCTGGGATTGTTTACATACTACTAGAGATTTGTGCATGACTTTTCCAGAGTCGCGACACATTTGTTTGTGTTGAAAATGAAGTGCCATCCCTTCGTATGGATGAAGAGATGATGGCAGTGTTTTCAAGAGATGAGGCAGATACTGGCGAGTGCCCCCATCTTGAGGCTACTAGAAGAACGAGTTGGGTATGTAGTCTATTATGACAAATTAGGGACCAAACATGGGTGTGTCCAGATGCAGGATCGAGAAGTGATCACTTACGTCTCAAGACAAGTGAGGGAACATGAGAAGAACTATGATACCCATGACCTAAAGTTAATAGCAGTGGTCTTCTCCATGAATTTGTGTCGACATTACATGATGGGTGAACGTTTTACATTCTACTGTTATCACAAGAGTCTCCGATATATCTTCTCTCAGAAGGACCTGAACCTTAGATAGTGACGATGGCTAGAGTTCCTCTAGGACTATGACTTTGGGATATTCTATACTCTTGGGAAGGGGAAAGTGGAAGTAGATTCACTCTGTAGGAGGTCTGGTCTGCAGTTGCTGAGTGAGGTGACAGAGTAGCTAGCCGCATTGTAGATATCCTTCATGGATAGATATGGAGAAGCATACCTCTAGTCTATCATAGTCACTCCCTGACTCCTTCAGCGAGTCATGGAGGCGCTACTAGGGGAAGTTGACTACGATGCTCGACATGATCATATATCATCAAGACATGCACCTAAGGGATTTTTTGAAGGTGGGGAGCACGCCATCCTCATTAGAGGACATATCATGTTATCGATGGAGCTATGGTAGAAGGTGTTGAGGGAGTTATTTATATCCCCTTTGGTGGTATATCCTGGTGTGGCGAAGTTGTAATAGAACCTCCAGCATCAGCACTGGTGGCCAGGGTTGAAAAAAGTAATGGTAGAGTATGTCTCTCGATGCCTCACTTGTCAGTAAGGGTAGGCTGAGCATCAGGTTCCAGCAGGCTTAGCACAGCCACTGGATGTGCCAGATTTTATGTGAGATGGAATGTCCATTGATTTTATGATGGGACCTTCACATACGTCTAGGGGACATGATTCCATCTGGGTGATCGTTGATCGGCTCACCATGTCCACCAACTTCTTACATATAAAAGAGATGGGATCAGTAGAGGGTTTGGGATGCTTCTACGTACAGGAGATTGTGCGACTTCATGGGATGCCATAGATGATCGTCTCTAACCATGACGAATGTTTTACTTCCCTGTTGTGGACGGGGTGGAGGAGGCGTTCAGGACTCAGCTTTGTTTGAGAACTTCCTTTCGTCCTCAGACATATGGTTAGATGGAGCGGACCATACAGAAACTGGAGTTGGTACGATGTAACATTGAGAAGGTGAAAATCATACAGGAGAGAATGAATATTGTACAGAGTAGGAATAAGTCTTATGATGATAGGTGAAAACAGAATTTGGAGTTCTCAGAGGGGGACCGCACATTCTTGCGAGTCACCCCTCGGTGTGGACTAAAGTGATTTGGATGAGGAGAAAAGTCATCACTGAGGTTTATCAGACCATTTATGATACTTCAGAACATAGGAGAGGTGGAATACTGCTTGGTACTACCACCAGAGTTGGAGAGGGTGCATGATATCTTCCATGTATCCCAGCTGAGGATATACGTGCATGATCCATCACAAATCATCAACCATGACGAGTTAGACTTTGGTGATGGGGTAAATATTACCGAGGTTCCAATGGATATCGAGGATCGATAGGAGTGAGTACTTCGTGGGTGGTTGACACCTCCAGTGCACATTCAATACCAACACGGGAACCTCCAGAAAGCACATGGGAGCGGGAGTCCTAGATTTCTGCCTAATACCACCATTTGTTTTCTTCATCTATGATGTGGATTTTGGGGATGAAAATACCAAATGTGGGGAGAATGTAAGGACCCATATTTTCTATGAATTTTTTATATAATTATATGAAATTATTATGAGTCTGTGAAAATTGACGGCGTGTGATTCCTAGGCCCATTGTAATCAGGATGAATTTCTGTACATTTTTTAAGGTACGTTCCATAAATGCGTGAGCGGCTTTTTCTAACACTTGAACTAGTGGTCAGATTTATAATATCAGGGCACCATTGAATCTGTAGCACCAGGACTCTCTTAAGGGAGACATCACATTGACTACATTAGGTTTTCATAAAAAGTTATGTGTAGTGACTTTTTAAAAGAAATAAAATAAAATATTTTTTTTCATTCTTATCTTCCTACGGACAAGAAGTGTGTGGGGATAGCGACTTATCATGCCATTAAATGGCTTGATCCCTCAATCTATGTATCAGTATCACTGGAGAATTGGGAAACTTCCAAATTGATGATCCCCCATTAATTCCCAACTCCGTCAGACACCCTCCCGCACTCTTATTTATACGGAGATTGGGGTGAGGTGTTGGGATAGATTCTCCAAGAAACAAAGTGATGAAGGAGTACCAACACACCAAACCCTTTGAGGACAGAGCCGGTTCTGGCATGTGGTGACGTGCGACACCAACATCCCAAACTAAAGGACGATGTGCAAGCAGCGTCATTGGATGCCTGTGGTGGGAACAAAGTTCAGTGATCCACCTTCAAGCATGGACATGGTCTAATAAGTTTACGAGGTAGGGTTTTCTTTTCATTTAATTCAAGTGAATTCCTTGAACCCTTTAATCCTCCCTCATGATTATAAGATAATGTGGAGGGCGTCGACCTACCAAACCTGACCCGTACCCCCCCCCCCCCCCCCGTGCTAACTTGCTACCCATGTGTTTTCTGTGGAATACTGCCAGTGCGGCGGCCCCGACCGGATAAGATGGAGGCAACACACCGTCGTACACTGCAAGAGGTGGTTGTGACAGTAATCCGCTATGGTCATCGGATCGGCCGACACCAGTCGGTCATGGAGGAGGTACGGTGCACCATCGTGTGCCACCAGAGGAACCGTTGTGGTTCATCATCCGCGGTAGATGGAATATGTGACCGACACACTAGTCGGCTACGGATGGCGAGGGTGCCGTGACCAGGTCATCGCTGGTGGAGCCACGGATTCAATGCCATGGCGACGGGATCCACTTGGGACATGTGGGTGGCTTGGTAGCACTAATAGGTGCTTCATTTTGGTCTACCTAATAGAGGGGGCCACACCACATGTGGCCGGGATATGCCCCCTATGGGTCGGGCCGGACCTCAGCCCCGCCCGCCTGGGTTGACTGGAATCGGGTTAGGTCGGCCTAGACCGGGTCGGTCCGGTCCGGCCTAGACCGGGGCCCAACCAGACCCAGAAACACATAAAGGGCCATAACATGAAATACAGACATCTGTTTGATGAACCGTATGTGGCGTTGGGATCCTTTGAGAGAGACATCCCTTTTGGATTTCTCCACTTTAGTTTTAGAGAATGTTGGAGTACGGTCGGGTTTTATCAAACTTGAATCAAACTAGGCCCTCAAAACTAAAATGCTTATAACTGACAGACCCGGAATTTGATTGAAGCATTTTCTGTCGCATTGGAACCCTTATGACATTACGGTCCTTTGGGTTACTCCATTGTGGAGCATAGTGGCGTTCTAGGTATGACCAATAACTCTAGGATCAATTTCTAAAAAACTCGAGCACACTGAGTTCCAGAAATCATGTGGCCTACTGTAATGTGAAGGAAGAACCTCTATACTGTGTGGGTTAGTGCTCAGTGATCCTATGTGGGTCAGTACATACTGATCCTATGTGGGTCAGATCCTGTGTGGGTCAGTGCTCAAGGATCATGTGTGGGTCAGCGCATACCGATCCTGTGTGGATCAGATCCTGTGTGGGTCAACATGGGTTAGTTACCTATCGATCCTGTGTGGGTTAGCTGGGGTTAGTTACCTATCGATCCTATGAGGTTTAGTGGAGTTAGTTACATATCGACCTTGTGTTGGTCAGAAGAAGTGCTACTTAAAAGAATATGATGATTTATCTTACAACTAATCATATGTACTTCTATACTTATGTAATACCTGATTGTGAGATTTTTATTCTATGTCCATGGTGTTACCTTTATGGTACTTCTATCTTTGTGGTGTTACCTATGTGTTAGTTCTATTTTCATGGTGGTACCTCTGTCGTACTTCAATCTTCATAGTGTTACCAGTGCGGTACTTCTACCTTCGTTGCATTACATGTGTGGTACTTATACCTTTGTGTTGTTGTCATCATTGTGTTACCTATGTGGTACTTCAACCTCTGTGGTGTTACCTTTTTGGTATTCTTTCCTCATCTATGAGTCATGTATATCTTGATAACATAGTTATATGTATGGGCATATACCTATGTAGTGTAGTTTTATATTTCTTCATGCTTGAGTTTGGGGTCTTTCTTTGTGGAATTTCCTTTGTGGAACTCTGGGAGACCAATGGGGTCTCAGGATCCCTAATAGGTATCGTTACACTCACCCTTGCACGGGATATGCCCGAACATTGTTTTTTCTTGTACAGATGATGTAAAGCATTGATCGAGGCTGAGAGAGCCAGGACTAGACAGTACTCAGAGGTGGAACATTTGGCATGACGTGATGCATGGACTACTAATCATGAGTTGTACCTACACTTCAGGTAGGATCCTCAATGGATGATTCAAGAGTTGTTTTCCCTCTTTCAATTATATTTTACCTTTCAGCTGTACTTGTACTTTTATTTTTGGGCTTTTATTCTGGCCCCTTTTCATTCATCACTCTTTTACTACAGTAGTTTACTTTGTGGTTGCTTCATGTTGTGTTCTTGGACTGCGTGTTTGTATAGGTTAAAAAGACAATACCTTCCCATATTATTCATATGTCATTCTAGTGGTAGTCTCCAGCCCTTGGCCTATGGAAGGAGGGATTTGGGTAGTCATGGCACAAGCCTGGGGGATGGGTCGTGACAATTTTTTGAAAAAATTGTTTTTAGAGAAACTGGATTTTTGACTGAAGAGAGAAACAAAGTCCGATTTCCTTAAAAAATTATCAATAATATTACATACCTAATAGTGAGAAAATGGTATTAATAATTTAAAATATCAGGAATAACCACAAGATAATATAATATATGAGAATTAGTGGGTGGTAGATCATAATATTTTAATATTGAAGACTTAATCACAAAAAACCTCGATAAAATATGATACTGTCACATATTACAATTACCACTTTGGTAACATTTTTAAAAAAATCCAATGAAAGGAATATCCAAAATTTTATTTTTAACACCAATAATAATTTTTTAAATCATCATTATATAAATTCTTGGGTACTATACAAAACACATCAAATATATTCATGGTTAATATAGATCGTGTCTCATCGAAGTAAAAAGTGAGACAAAAATCTCTTCCACTTTAGTAATCTCTTGAATCGTATTACTAATTAAATAATAAAATAAAAATAAACATTAAATATTTTTAAGTTATATATATTATTTATATAACATGTAAATGTGGTATTATATACCCTACAAAAATAAAATGATCTTGAATATGCTACATGTCTTTCAAAAATAAAAGAGAGACTATAAATCCCTTACTTTAAGTATCAACTTCTAATATACTTGTTTGAACCTTTTGTATAATAAATATATGTTTATTATACATATATTACAAAAAAACACACATAAATATTAAAACACATTTTATTTACTTATTTCAATTTATTACATTTTTATTAACAATTCACATTTAATATCACATTTCGGGTGATAACTGCTTTGTTTTTTGTATATGTTTTGATTTTTTATTTTCAGTCCCCTTAATTTAGTTGTCACTCCATCATATCAAGAATAATAATCATAATATAATTTTCATATTTATAAACCAATTTTAATTTTAATTAGAATATTTAAATATGGTTTTTTGAAATGAAGTATGTTATGATCATGAAGAAGATAGGTCGTACGCACAATTGAGTAACATTTCAATTTATCAATGATCATTATGGAAAGGAAGAAATAAATATGTTATCTTCATTGTATGATCCAAATATCCTTTATAACATATTATTTCTTTATTTATTTGTATACTAATATTCCATGTTGTCCAGGGATGAAAACATAGTGTTGTATTGCTTCATGAAGGCGGTATTTGACACAAACATGAACAATGTTATCATATTCCAGTGAGTGAAAATGAAATAAATAAACTGATATATTATATTTTAAGAATAATATAAATGTCATTACTATAAAAAGTATATATTTTATATAAAAAATATTGAAAATATTATCCTTATTATTCTCCATGTAAATATTCAATGAAAACAAATCACATCGCTTCTTGATGCAGTATTCTGTCATAGACATAAATGGCATTATTGTATCCTCCGTGAAATGGAAATTAAAAAATATATATTTCTATTATATGTAACACAATGGTATAATTATTTTATAAATATCATATATATATATATATATATCCATCACCATACCCATCCTTGAGAAAAGGTAATGGAAAAACATGTGGCATTGGCTCACAAGGCGGTAGTCTATTGTGCACATAAATGATGATTTTGTAACCCATTTGATAGATATAGGGATAATATTTGGTAATTACCCTAAATAAATCATTCTATATGGAATATACCAAGGTTTTTATATCAATATGTTTAAATAAGAATTAATGGATGTGGAGGAAGAAATAAAATCAAATTCTCATTGAAAAATGTTTCCTCTTCTTCAAGTCGGCTTCTTAGGTTTTCACAAATAGCATCACTAGATTAGATTTTTGAAGAAAATAAGGCTCATAGGATTATAGGAGGTAGTATGGGAGGTAATTTATTAGGTATTCTCTTAACCAATTGTTTTTTAAGGTGTAAATATCAGAATAGATGGGTTTGATATTTATAAGTCAGGTGGGTGACACACATGTAGTTTTTTGAAAAGAAAATGATTTACTAATGTTTTACATGAAACAAGATAATATAATAAATAATTATTAAGAATTAGACATTATAGATTTAGATATTTACATTAAATATATTTTACCCATGTTTTTACGAAATTTTAACCCTTATATTTTTCATCTAACCCCCTTCTAAACCTATTTTTACCTTAATCATGGTAACTAATTTTTAATGTTTTCACAATTCAAATAGGTTAAAAATTAAGTTAAAATTATTATATCATATAAATTTGGATTATTAAATATATTTAACCCATTTTTACATATTCAATTCAAATAATTTTTATAATTTAATTTAAAATTAACACTTTTTAGGCGACGTGAAAGCGATTTTCAAAGGGAAAATATCCAAGAGTTTATAATGATTTAATATCAAAATTCAATATATAAAAAAATTAAATTTCAAAAATTTTATTTCTAGATATAAAATTTAAATAATTTCATATTAAAAACAATTTATAATATAATTTTAAATTGTAAACAATGGAAAAAAAGGGCAGTTTTCAATTAAAAGTCTATATTTGTAATTATTGTTTGTATGAGAAACATTTGATTTATTTTTCTAAAATATATGGTAAATAAATAAGATAAATTATAAATAATTTATTTATTTTTTTTAAAAAAACATCTTATCAAATTCATTAACCAAGAGTGATTTTCATAATTTTATAAGGTAAAACACCTTCGTGTTCATAAAATAGTATTTGAGAAAAAGATTTCCATTATATTCAAATAGTTGTTATTTTCATTCATAATTAATTAGTCATAAAAGAATTTATTTCACATACATATGTAAGAAATATATTTTTATAATTTGTTTATCGTTATTAATTCTCTTTATTCCAATGGTGTGGTGATACCTATCATAATATTTTTTTAATAGTATGTAACATTATTGTCTAAAATCAGTTTTGTGTGTGATGCAAGATAAACATTTTGTTGTGTATAAGAAAAAATAATCATGGTGTTTCTTTTAGTTTTAGATAAAATTAATGGTTTGTGTAAAAAATAATATAAAAATATTAAATTAAATATTAAAAATATCACAAAATCTCATGGGGTTGCAATCTCAATCCATGTGATACTCTAAATGTCATGTTTATAAACTCATTGTTTGAGGGACCTCACCAAGAGTGCTGGAAACTTGTGAATCATCCTCACCTACATGAGGTATTGTCATAGTAATTCATCAAGATAGTTATTTTTAATTATCAATATCAAGAGGAAGTAAATAATAATAATATTTCTTAGATCTTATCTTTTATTCAAGGTAAGCATTTAGTTGAGTAATATGTTAATAAAAACTTTTTAGTATTTTTCTCGTCTTATTTATTACCGGATGAATCCATTAGTGATATGTATTTTAAATGATAAATTTTTTAAACCTTGGAACTATCCTACTTGTCGTCTATATCACCTCTTATCAGAAGGCGATTTAAAGATAATTTGTTGTTAAAGATGATCAAAAAGGTAACTGAAAGTGGTTAGTGCCTCATTTGTGGTTGGAATAGGTGACGATTTTCCATCTAGTAGATTTTGGTTTTTTTCAATATAGGGATATTATTTAAAAAAATACATATCTCTTGTCCTTCTAGTGTGGAAAATATGTTCATTTTGTGAGGTCATGTTTTCATGATATGTTATATTATGATAGGTGTGGCTGCATAAGCCACCATAATTGGATTTGTTTGTGGGATTACCAAATGGGGGGAATGATTCGTGGATCATCATATCCTAACTTCTAGACTACAAAGGCTTCAAGATAATAGCGCTCTTACTAGATTTCATGTATTGATGCTTTTTCACACAATGAAGGACTTGTGCAGGTCCATCTTATTTTACCATATAACGATTAGAAGAATTTTTGAGTTTTTCTTTTTGTAGTTCATCATGTTCTATATATTTATTATGGTTTTTTTATATTTTTGGATGTTTTATTATGGAAATGATTCCTTCAGAACACTTTAGTTTCTCTTTGTGGATGATCTCTCATGATTATGTTCTTATCCACTAATGTTTGTTACACTCCTGAGGTATGGTATGAGATCATCTGATAAAACCGATAGATGTTTTGGATTGTTCGATTACAAAATTCATTTTGTCTTATTACATGGTTGTTTACATTTAAACAATTTCGGAAACTATTTGGGATGGTTTTTTTCATTGTTACCACTCCTCAACCCTTCATTCCATTTTGGGTTATAGATCTATCTTGATGTTATGGGTGATCATTCTTTTGGAATGATTATTCTTCATTGTTTTTCAATGGTGTAGTTGTTTGGTTTTCTTTTCTATTTAACTTGAATAGGCCATCAAGTTATATTCAGGTTAATAGGTAGACATGGATTCTTGTTAGACTGGGCATCGAGAGGTATTGTTTGATGTTTTATTTATATCATTGAGGGGTAATTATATATGTTAGAAATCATTGGTTATCAAGAAGTGCATTCCTAAGAAATTAATCCATATCTTTTTTATTACCTATTTTTTGATTGTTGGATCATTGATGGATATTTAGGTCATCTCCACTTTTGGAATCAATATGAAGTTTTAAAATTTTATTTTCTTTTAGGATTCATATTTAGCTCTTGATGGTTCTCCATAGACAGTAATAAATGTCTCCTCATTCGAATTAATGGACAATTTATTTATGGATTTTATCCTCATGTCCCACTATTTTTATGATCCATTAAGTTTTTTAATGTTCTATACTTGGTATCTAGTTTTGTAACTGCTTATATTTGTTACTGGTTTCATTGGGCACATGTGATGATCATGGAGGATATACATAAAGGGTTTCTTGTAGTGTTTATAGTTATCTATTTCATATTTCAAGATAGATAAAGTTTCCATTAATATGTTTTTTTATGTTCTATAGATTGTTTACCTCACAGGTTGAGTTTGGAATTTATTGTGTGTTACTTTATTCTTTGTTCCCCAGTAGAAGTATTCTAATGATAGAAAGTGATTTGGTGTGGATAATTTTAACATACCATTTTCCCTTTAATAAGTGCATCACTCCTTGAAATTTTTTTAGGTGGATTGAGGGTTATAATGATGACCCAGGTCATCATAGAAGGTGGGGAAAATAACCTGCATCATTCCAAGATGTAGGAGGTCCACTAGATATCTAGTGAGGTCCGTCAGTTGATTGGTAGGCCGGATAGTGGCTATAATGTTTTTTATTGTACATTTGTTTTCCAATTGGTTATGATGGTGTTACATCAGTTCTGTTGTAACCACCAATGCACTGGTGGTGACATTGGGAATGGACTTACATAAAGGAAACACATTAAATTCACCATAAACCCCCTTTTATTTTATTTTCTCCTCTAACTAATACCAAATTCAACCCAAATTTACCATATGTGTCTCAAAGATGTTTTTATCTCTCAAAATATCTTCTCATGGAAAATAAAAGTTCTATTTGAATAGACGATCCGATTTCGGTATGTTTTTATCTTCCTATACATTGATCTATCCACATTTACCATTATTTTTTCCAATAAGATAAAAAATACGTAATATTAATTAGAAATTTAAATTTTGATGTTCAATTATGTTTTAAAGATATCTTCTTTATTACTTAGAAATTTCTCTGCCAGGATTTCATTTTCTACATTGGAGGAAATTCATATTATATTTGTTTCAGTTGGATTTTGGATATTCTAAGAAGTTTTTTGTCTTATTTTTCATTATCTAATGATTCGTTATTTTTGTTGAAGTCATTTACATGTATCTATTCTTTTGAATATGTGTTCTCTTTTATGAAATCTTGATTTTACTCTATAAATACTCTTTGATACTCATTATTATGATCTGAATATGGAATGTATAGAAATTATTAGAATCATCGTCCTTCTAAATAATTTATAATTTTTGAATGCCATATTTATTTAGATTTATTGCTAAATACATTTCAAAGGAATAATTAATGAGGGATGGGGCCTTGGCCTAGTTTTCATTTAAATTTTGAAACATTATGATTTGAATGAAGTATTTTTATTATTGTAATGTTTTCCTCAGTTTTTTGAAATATTTTATTAGTGAATTTATTATGACCCCTTTAAAAATGATTTTCTACTTAGTTATAAATAGATGTTCTTGTTAGATTTGAAATGGGTGATTTGTACATATGAAAAAGGTGTAGACCATAGTGTGTGGATGACTTCAAGACATCAAATTGTGAATCATTATTCTTGATTAAATTGGATATATTTTCAAATTAATTTTTTAAAGGCCAAATTTTCATTTATATGATGATTTTTTAAAGGAATATGGTAGGATTACACTTTTGAATGTTTATTTTAAATGACATATTTGAATTGAAATTAATGATGCTTGATGAGCCAATTAGATCCTTATGATGCTCCTCCCTTGTGATAATCTCTTAATGTAAATTACAAAATCATATCATTCCCATTGATGGGTATTGATAAGAGGTTTATTTTCATTGAGGGAATTTCTGGTGAGAGTCAATTGTGAACTATGAATGAGACCAAATTTTGAGGGTTTTTTGAAACACTCATAATAATAAAGATTCAATTTTTTATACAAGTTAATTCATTACAGAAATCCCCTCATTTTATTATTCTTGATTACATTTTCAATTAGATTATATGAAATGGGTTATACTTCACTAGTGAACACACACCCTAACTAGAAGATCCATGGAAAACAAGAACGTTTTAAGATATATATGTACAACTAGGAAAGGTGGTGAGAATGTAAATGGTATTATTGAGTACGATTTAGAAACTTTTTAAACCCAAATATTAGTCTTGATTTTTGGATATTATAGACTATGGTGGACTCGCAATAATATCAATGTTATTCCCATTACACCATCATACTTGATACTCAATACAAGGTAGAATTTTTTTAAATAATTGGCATTGGAGTTTCAATATATGACTGATTAAATTTATTGATTGATCTATTTATATATATTGTAAATCTTTGTTCTATTTCATTCACTCTTTTATATCTAAATTAATATATATTACAAGGTTATATTGTTTGGATTTTCTAAAAATTAACCGAAATTTTTTTAAAAAATATTTTCATTAAATATGTTGGTTTTTGAATTAAATAATTGATAAATTTTATACCTTGTTCTTAAAAATATTTAAAAATGTTTGAAAAAATATCTTGAAATTAACCATTTTATAATATATATTTAATTAATTTAATTTTCCAATCTCAAATATAAATATTTTTTCTTTACTTGTTGTAGTCCCTTTTAATAAATTTATTAATACATTATAAATTAACATCATAGACTCTTTGGTGGAATCCTACTAGGCTATATTTCTTACACCCTTCTTGTGTTTTTAGTGTTTTCTTCCACCATATTTTTTTAGTTGGTGGTCATATTCTCATCATTATATATTGTGGATGAATGATTGGTTGGATATGAGTATGTCACTTAGGAAAAGGGTGGTGGTCTTGGACAACCATGAGATGAGGGGAGGTAGTTATATTTTTATTCATTATATTTCAATTTCTTTTGAATAATCTCATTATAACCCTATGTGGTTAGAATATTTTTTTTATATGATGATTTTTCAAGAATTTACTTTTGTTATTTCTTTTGCTGGTAAAATCATTGAAAATGATTTTATAGATTCTTGTTCACTTGTTTCTAGTGTATGGGGATCAATAATTCTCTTTTGACCTATGGTGACCCTTTTGGATGTTGGTTCAGATGGTATTATGGGATTATTTATTACACAGTTAGTGGTGGATCGTAGAATTTGGTGATTACACGGTTGGAAGTGATTCCTTTTGATGATAATATATTTTATATAACGGGGATCATGTAGAACAAGATTAAATTAGTTTTATTTTATTCACATTCAGGATACCATGCTTCCTTGATTGTGAGTTTGTGGTTATCGAGATAGTGAAATAATAGATCTACATGATGATGTAGATCACATAATTGGATGTTGGTACCTATGCAAGGTCGGGATGGGTAGTGTTTTGACATAAACCACATTATAGATAACTACCTATGTAGTTATAAAATGATTTTGAAGGCAACCAAGAACAATAAATCTTGTATTGGGGTGTGGGAGAGGCAACAAAGTGGGGTGGTAGATGCATGAAACCTTTATTAGTCATTTCTTATAATTATTATACAACCCTATTTTTTTATTTCATGAAAAATAGTTGATAATTTTTAGGATGATTATATGAACTCCCAAGGAGATTGTTGGTTCATTTATTTCATCAGTAGTGTCTTCGTTAGGCCTTTTATCATTTTAACAAAATATCTTAGGTATTATTATAGAATGTATACAAGTTCTTATCGCCATAAATATATATAAACAAGTTCTTTCTTGGTTTCCAGGAGGGGTATGGGGACCAATATAAATAATAGTATCATGGAAAAAAGAGCTATTATGGAGTCTCTACCCTTGTTTTCATTTTGTATTTACCATGGACACTATTATATTCGTTTCTTAGACATGTGGGATGGTTTGGTTGTTTTTATATTATGTGAAGGAGTTGTTTTGTGGGGTTTCATACTCTATCATGGTCCATTCATATACTCTAGTAAATCACTCCCATTTGAATGTTTTCACCAACAGTGTTTGTTTCTATCCTATAGAATCATAGATTCCAAACTTGAAGAAAATCCCCACCTCTTTAATACTCTCCTAGTATAAGTAATAATGGAAGGGGTCATGAAAGTGTAATATCAAAGTCATGTTAAGATATATTATATATTCTTGCGTACATAACTAGTGAGGATTTTAAGGGAATGGTAGAGAAACATATTTAGTGAAATATATTTTTTGATATATAAATGGGGACCATATGGGACATAAGTTTTTAGATCCCCCAATGATCAAAAGTATGGAAATTGAGCATACATAAAATCAGAGGTGAGATAAATCCAATTTCATGGTAATGTCCATGGGGAGGTACATGTATCATAATTGTTTGATTTTAGGAATGAACATGGTGTGTTGTGAATAATTATGAAATAAAAAAATAAATTGAAATAAATTCCATGATATAAGTATTGTAATTATATACATTGGTTTTTTATGATGCATCATGGTAATTATCTGCATGTACTTCTAGAGATGGAGGTTCAATAGGCTGAACTTTTCATTCGTCAAATGATTGATCTGATAGTGGAGGTTGATATTAGGTAGAGGGTTTTTATTGATTTTTAATGTTAGTTAGTGGAAAATTATGAAGGTATATCTTTAATCTAAATATATATCATTCATTAGAGGGGATAAATATTTCCATAAGTCTGATTTGGGACCACACTAAGTTCTAGTTTCTAATGGTAGTCAGTCTTATATGGTGAGTGGTGCATATGCAAGAGCTAAAGATTATGTTTAATGATCTACAACTTTTTTGTCATTATTATTTTTGAGATTTGTATTATAGAGATATAAATAGTTTAATGGATCTATAAACATCAATCAAATATGAAATATCACTATTTATGCATCTATTGTACATATCAGTGTAGAAGAATGAAAATTTGAATGATCATATGCATTCAATATGATGTGTAACTTTATAGGGGGTCACTAGAGCTTCTAATAGATAACATCATCCAGAGGATGATCAATGTTTTTAGTGAAGTCTATATTTTGATCTATAGTGTGTCTATTAGAGTAATCCACCCCATATTATTATGTTCTGATAGTCCCTAAACGTCTACTTGGGGATATATGTTCACAATCTATGTCTATATTGGTTATAGTGACTTTAAATATCAACACAAGTCCACTCTGTGAGCCTGATTTGGTTTGAGTGGTTAAGCCCCTCTGGAGCTAGTATAATAGAAGATGTTGATAGTGTTTCATAATTAACATATTGGTGATGGTGTTGGTATACGATAGATCTATCATGGTCCTGATCAAAAGGGACCTAAGACATATAATGATAATGGAGGTAATCAAGAGGAATAAAGAGTAGATAGATGTGGAAATTTTCAGTTTGTGAAGGATCCATCACCAAAAAGAATAGAATTTGGTTCTAGTGCAATTGGTTTATCACATAGTTTTGTTTCTACTATGTTTGGTTTTGAGTGTTTATATAACTTTTTTGGACTAGTATTTTTCTAGGACTAATGATTGGAGGTAGAGAGGATTATATTTCCCTTGGTGTTTTCCAAACAAATTGGAGGCTATAATTTCATATTTTATGTGTTTTAGGGATGTTCATAAATGATGGGTAATAATTAGTTGGTGGGAAGTTTGTTATTATTTTAGAAATAGAAATATAACACCATCCTAATAATAGTGTAATGTATTCCATATATTTTTTTAATTGTTATTTTGAGAGTATAGTAATTTTTTATGATGTCGAGGTCCAGTGAGCAGAGTACATTGGAGAGTGAAGCTATTTTACAGGCATAAAGAATTAAAATCCACTTCCATACCAGTATGAATAATTTTCATTAGAGACCAAGGATGTGGGTATTCACCATGTTTCTTAGGATATTCATGATGTAATCCTGAATGTAGAGACCCGAAGCTTGACTTACATGGACATTACATTACTTTTGCGGAATACTTAGTACATAACAAAAAACACACACACAAGGATCGTAATAGTTTAGTTTCTTTGGAAACTCGGAATATAATCTTCTAATCGTGGTGAAAGATCTTCAAAATATCCCATAAAGATCTTCCCTTTTTTTTACCTAAAACCATTCTTTATATCCTGGGGAAAAGAAAACATAAAAGGGTGAGCTCAAATGATCAGTAAGGGTAAACAAAAGAAATATCAATCACATCATATACATAAGCACATAACTTTTGGAAATCTTAACCTGCAAAAGAGATCATAATTTCATAACATGGGGTAAATCATGGCAGTAAAATGTAATCACAATAATCATAACTTAAAACATGAAACTTTGTGGCATTCACACATAATCATAGAGAATCATTTCTTTTTAGTCAAGACTCATTGCCAAGACTATCGTAGTGGACAAAGTCCCTTTCTGAATCGAGTAACCCTCTTTCAGTCCTGTTTCACTGAACCGGTATAACCTACAGTTCCAGCCCTGTTTATCTCATGAGATATAAAATCTTTACACAATGCATTGGAGGGAGATATAGGTCCCACCCATCTTATAATTATACCATTCTTATGTGTTCCACAAAATCATAAACCATACATCATAGCATAACCCATGTAATAAAAATGGGATTCTTAAACAACATGACATCATAAAACCATCCATACAAGATAAAGGAATTCATAAACATAATTCCATCACAACATAGTCACATAAATGTAAAAATATGGATAGAAATAGAACCCTTTATTATCTTAGATGGAAAATAATTTTGATAAAACACTTGAAATGAATTCTTGAGGAAAATATCCTTTCTTCTTCAAAATCAATTCCTTTTCACAAAACATCATGAAAGAAAGAGATTTTACTGAAAATAGTCATGAAATATTTTGGAGTAAGGTTCATGAAAATAAGGCTTTATAAAACCGTAAAATTCTGTTCGTGCCGTATAAGTTAAAAAAACATTCTTCGTACTTTTGTCGGAAAAGTCAAAAATTACCTCGTACGAAAAACGACAAAAGATTCCTTTCATATTCTTTACTAAAAACTCACCGAAGGGTAAAATGTGATTTAAAAAATTTTAGGTGGATGGAAATAACATTACATATTGAGGAAACATGGATGTGGATGATAAAATACACCCCAGTAAATTTCCAAGTATAAACAATCTCGGATAAAAATGAGATTGTGATATTTCCCTTACCTTAGGTCCGACTTGCTTTGTAAGTGTCCGAAACTCCTGTATAATGATTTAAATCTTGTTATTTACTTATTCCATAATCATATTCATTGTTATTATATCATATATGGTCCACTTATGACTTTATATTACCCGTTCTTTTGTAAATTCATGTTAAAGTAGCGTTTTGGATAAAATCGTCTCATTTGTCATTCGTGTTTTTAACTTGTAATTATTCATATGATTACTTAGATCATGACTACTTAATTCCAGAATATAAAACATGATTTATATATATATATATATTCAGAATATACATATATAATAAATCAGTAAATGGAACGAAATACACCGTTCATGGAGACGGTAGTCCGTACGTACGCATGAACGCTGTTTTCGTTTCCTTATTGAATTGAATGGAATTAAGTAGATGACATAAATATAAATATAAATAATTCCAGTATCATTATTAGGTCATATATTTCATTAGTACTTATTATATATACTTTATAATCATTCATGAATGGTTAATCATTGAGAATGAATCTCATCGCGTCGTGGAGATGGTAGTCCGTACGTACGCACGAGCGATGATATCGTTCCCATGGTCGTGGAATTGTATTGGAGTATATATATATATATTATTTCAGTATCAATATTACTTTATAATAATCATAAATAGTTACTCATTACACCATTATACCCATCCTTGTAAAGTGATGGTGGAAAATAGATTACACCACGGCGTGGAGACGGTATTCCGTACGTACGCACGCGCGGTGATTTCATTTTTCCGTGGGATGGATAGAAGGTGAATTAGGGTTGTTTCATATTTATAATAACATATCAGTATATAAGTAATACTGATGTTATTACTTTATCATGAAACAACTAAAGGAGAAGAATATGAAGAAGAAAGAAATTGAAAAGATCGGTAACGGATATTACCTCTTCTTTGGAACGCCTCTTTGAATCCTCCACTTAGGGAACTATGATTGGTCTTTGAAGAAGACCAGGACCTCTAGGATTATTCTAGGGAAGTGGAGAGGAGAAAATGGAAGGGGTTGGCCGAAATTGAGTGCTCAATTTGGTGTGAGGAGGATGGGGAAGGGTGCCCTTTTATAAGGGAGGAGAGGGGCACCTTAGGAATATCTCAAAATATTATTTTATATTAAAGTCAAAATCGGATTATAATGGTTCCAAAGGGTC
Source organism: Viscum album (assembly GCA_963277665.1). Taxonomy (NCBI): domain Eukaryota; kingdom Viridiplantae; phylum Streptophyta; class Magnoliopsida; order Santalales; family Viscaceae; genus Viscum; species Viscum album. The sequence goes on from OY728126.1 coordinate 1,574,709,133, forward strand.
TTATTTAGAAGGTAAAGTGGGGATGGGTATAAATCCTATAAACAAATAGGATTTAGACAAGTTTAGGTTATTATTTTAACCTTGTCATTTTGATTTAACTCTAAGTTAAATAATTTAACTTTTACCGTGTCTTTTTGTTTTCTTACACTATATGGTTAATACACTTTCTATAACATGTCAAACGAACCCCAAATTGTTTATTATTAACCTATATATCCTTATCTGAGTCATTTGGCCGAAACATAGACATTTAGGAATAAAATAACAATTAATAATATAGTATTTGATTTAAAAACTATTTTGTGTCAATTTTGACACTATTTGATATATGATTTTTTTGAAAGTCATAAAAGAATTATATGTTCGAAAAAAGTTGATTAAATCACCACTAATATATCATAGTAACCTATAAAATTAGTGTGATTCATAAAAAGTCTCAAATTACATTTATTTTTGTGTTTATAACATCAATTAAGTCAATATTTCATTAATAAGATAATTACTGCATCATCATTGTGTCATAAATAAATTAAATTATTTAATGTCTAAAACTTATAAATAAAATACCATTATGTAGGAAATCGTTTTAGCTTTCTAATGAATATTTATAGTCTAATTTAGCTTATGTATAACCCCATATTAAAAATTATTTACTTATTAAACATTGATTTTAACTATTTTAACCCTTCTTTAAATAAATTAATAATAAATGTCCTAATCTAATCCAAGTGGGCCTAAATGATAATATTTTACTCTTAAGGTTGTTTTTGGTCGAGATACACTTGTCCAATAGGATTAGGACATGTGTTAGGGTAATATTAATATCATTTTTACCCCTAATTACCCTATTTACTTTTAACCGTGGTAAATAAAAGTAAAAAGTTACTATTCACCAAAAATTATTTTCATCTCATTGAACCACATTTTACCTACTGACATCAACCGTGTCTCTCTGATTTTTTAAATTCCATTCAAAGAAGCGGTAAAATTAAGTTTTATGAAAAATTCAGTTTTTTTAACTACCACTTAGTAGTTTCACTATTCATCAAAAATTGATGTTTTTCAGAACAATGCCAAAATTTCATCCTAAGCTATATTTCATATTCCAAATTCAAAAATGAGGTCTATTTTACCAAATTCATGACATAGAAGTTGCATTAATTAATTTTATAATTAAATCCCGCTGTTAAAACAAATAGCATGTTTTTAAGAAACAATATCTATCAAAAGATTGACACTTGTTTATGTCTGGTTTAAATGTGAAATTACATCCAATAACCAACATTGTATTAAATTGTAAAAATATATTCTAAATATTCTTTAAAACCACTAAAATTAATAATTTATCACTACTAATTATTTCGACTTAAAAAGTTGTTTTTAATTAAAATTTAGTAATTTCTACTATTCATCAAATTATGAAAGTTATCCGAAAATTACCAAAATTTCACCCTAAGCTAATTTCGATATTACAAATCCAAAAATTAAGTCCATTTTGAAAAATTAAATTTACAAAATTTCAAAAAGTGGTTGTTACTATTCATTACTGCTAGTTTTAATAATATTTTAATAGTATATCGTTGTTTAGTGAAACTCGGTATTGCGTACTACACACGCTATCAAGGAAGGTCGCGATTGCGTGTAATGAAAGGCAAGTAAAGGATGTGTGTTGTGCAAGCTCCTTTTGGTGTAGCGTACAACACAAGACATTAATGAAATTAAAAATAATATTTTTCATAAAATCTCGGGGTGTTACATTCTACCCCCCTTAAAATGAATTTCACCCTCGAAATTCGTCGGGGTTATAAATGGTTTACTATTAGAAAGTTTCTTTAATCGAAACCCACATCGTAAAATGGAATACCAAAACCAATATTTAAAAAACAAAAGTATGAAACGTAATGGTTACCCAAATAAACTAATCACTGGGTTTCCACATAGGTGAAAATATGGATATGGAAGAGAAATCTAACCATCTTGTTCTGATGGAGAGTGGTAGAGAACACGGCTATGGAAAAGCTAGCAATCACAAAGCCATAAATTTTTGATGATCTAAAGTACCATCTGATTCATCAGATATAAGATCACTAAGACAACATTTTTGGTTTTCAAGATCATTTCCCTAAAGTTGATGAAATTGGAATTAGAAGAAATACTTTCATGATTTTGGTATAGTCTCACCGTTTGTCGTTCTTTGGACAATTTCCACTTCATCTCTTAAAGAAATGAAGTTTAATTTTGTCATTCGTGACGTGTTAGCAGATCATGTGATAGAATGATGGGTCATTCCATCTCTTTCAAACAATAGGTTAGAAAAAGTTATAAGTCCAACTTATGGTTAATCGTATATGGTTCCAAAAATGAACTTATACTTCATATATCATACTGCTTAATAAAATAAAACTAGTTTCTACTAACCAGGGACTTCCTGTAGGCCAGTGGTAGGCGATAAAGGCCAGTCGCACTTCGATTGTGGGTTCGATTCCCACAACCTTGTCCGACGCGATGGGTTGTCGCCCGTCCTGCAGGTTGTCCTTTTTCTAAAACTACATTACTATAACATCCCATCAATAATATCGAAAATATTCCATCCTTAAACAATACTAAATTATGTACAACATAATCCATTCTAATCTTTAGGCTTATCCATAATACTGTAGTCCACTCTCATAATATAGTGAAAATGATTACCAGAGATTTAATACCATAGTTGATCCCCATATATCATAAGATATGTTTTGTTCGTCACATTCCAAACATTCAAAGTTCTTAATCATGTATTCTCTTGAATTCCCATTGAACCTTAGTGAAAACATGAATGCAGTTAAAAGTTAACACCTTCCACATACCAAAATCCTCAAAATTTTATATACTCAAACCATGATATCACTTAGTCCTTATATCAATCATGAGCTCATGAATACTTTCAAACATTTCATTTTCTCCTTATCCCTTCATTATGCGCATATCATCTACTTTCCAAAATATTTGAATCACTTTTCATGGTTAACGGTACCTTAAAATTATTGAAAACCAAAATAGACCAATACACCATAAAAGTACCTCAACAACATTATTCTTGAATACCAATACATAAACACTTTAGTCTATCCACTTCAATGATTGTCCCGGAATAATTCCTTCCTTGATTTAGAAGTAACTTTTTAGGTCAGGGCATTGAGTTGGGTAATGCCCATGTTCTCCGCAAATAAGACATTGAACTCCATACCAGTCTGTCACTCTATGACCCTTTTCTCCACACAGATAACATTTGTCCCTCCATTTTAGGTATTCCTCAAGGTTCTTCTTCCCTTCTGTAGAAATCTCAATCTTCCTTTCTTTATGCTCCTCAACATGCGAACATGCATAATAGTTTATCTTCCTCTTCCTTGATGAATTAGCCATACCACTAAATTTCACCTTGTTAATCATATATCGCGATGACTGATTCGGCATAATAATAATATCTTTCTCTCTAGGAAATACAAAATTGTTTTTTTGCTCATAGTCACCAATTTGTCTATTGGATTCAATGTTAACCGAATTCCTTATGGTTCCCTCCATTAACTAAAACACAAAAAGAATCTTGTGAGAGGCAAAAATCATGCTAGAGAAAACAACATAGTAAAGGGGGAGTACCCTCAATATCTAACATCTTAGGTTAAATTCTAAGATTGTTAGCGCAATTCTAGGACTATAACCTATACGTATACTTAACCTTAGAGACATCCCTAGACATACCATAGAAATATCTCTAGGGATCACACTAACGTTTTCTCATCCTAGTTTCCAAAGGTTGAGTAAACCTTTCCTCTGATACCAACTGTAGAGACCCGAAGCTTTACTTACATGGACATTACATTACTTTTGCGGAATACTTAGTACATAACAAAAAACACACACACAAGGATCGTAATAGTTTAGTGTCTTTGGAAACTCGGAATATAATCTTCTAATCGTGGTGAAAGATCTTCAAAATCTCCCATAAAGATCTTCCCTTTTTTTTACCTAAAACCTTATTTTATATCATGGGGAAAAGAAAACATAAAAAGGTGATCTCAAATACTCAGTAAGGGTAAACAAAAGAAATATCTATCACATCATATACATAAGCACATAACTTTTTAAAATCATAACCTGCAAAAGAGATCATAATTTCATAACATGGGGTAAATCATGGCAGTGAAATGTAATCACAATAATCATAACCGAAAACATGAAACTTTGTGGAATTCACACATAATCATAGAGAATCATTTCTTGTTAGTCAAGACTCATTGCCAAGACTATCTTAGTGGACAAAGTCCCTTTCTGAATCGAGTAACCCTCGTTTCAGTCCTGTTTCACTGAACCGGTATAACCTACCGTTCCAGCCCTGTCTATCTCATGAGATATAAAATCATTACCCAATGAATTGGAGGGAGATATAGGTCCCACCCATCTTATAATGATACCATTCTTATGTGTTCCACAAAATCATAAACCATACATCATAGCATAACCCATGTAAGAAAAATGGGATTCTTAAACAACATGACATCATAAAACCATTCATATAAGATAAAGTAATTCATAAACATAATTCCATCACAACATAGTCAAATCAATGTAAAAATATGGATAGAAACAGAACCCTTTATTATCTTAGATGGAAAATAATTTTGATAAAACACTTGAAATGAATTCTTGAGGAAAATATCCTTTCTTCTTCAAAATCAATTCCTTTTCACAAAACATCATGCAAGAAAGAGATTTTATTGAAAATAGTCATGAAATATTTTGGAGGAAAGTTCATGAAAATAAGGCTTTATAAAACCGTAAAAATATGTTTGTGCCGTATAGGTTAAAAAAACATTCTTTGTACTTTTGTCGGAAAAGTCAAAAATTACCTCGTACGAAAAACGACAAAAGATTCCATTCATATTCTTTACTAAAAACTCACTGAAGGGTAAAATTTTATTTAAAAAATTTTAGGTGGATGGAAATAACATTACATATTGAGGAAACATGGATGTGGATGATAAAATACACCCCAGTAAATTTCAAAGTATAAACAATCTCGGATAAAAATGAGATTGTGATATTTCCCTTACCTTAGGTCCGACTTGCTTTATAAGTGTCTGAACCTCCTGTATAATGATTTAAATCATGTTATTGACTTATTCCATAATCATATTCATTGTTATTATATCATATATGGTCCAATTATGACTTTATATTACCCGTTCTTTTGTAAATTCATGTTAAAGTAGCGTTTTGGGTAAAATCGTCTCATTTGTCGTTCGTGTTTTTGACTTGTAATTATTCATATGATTACTTATATCATGATTACTTAATTCCAGAATATAAAACATGATTTATATATATATATATTCAGAATATAAATATATAATAAATCAGTAAATGGAAAGAAATACACCGTTCATGGAGACGGTAGTCCGTACGTACGCATGAACGCTGTTTTCGTTTCCTTATTGAATTGAATGGAATTAAGTAGATGACATACATATAAATATAAATAATTCCAGTATCATTATTAGGTCATATATTTCATTAGTAATTATTATATATACTTTATAATCATTCATGAATGGTTAATCATTGAGAATGAATCTCATCGCGTCGTGGAGACGGTAGTCCGTACGTACGCACGAGCGATGATATCGTTCCCATGGTCGTGGAATTGTATTGGAGTATATATATATATTATTTCAGTATCAATATTAATTTATAATAATCATAAATAGTTAATCATTACACCATTATACCCATCCTTGTAAAGGGATGGTGGAAAATAGATTACACCACGGCGTGGAGACGGTATTCCGTATGTACGCACACGCGGTGATTTCATTTTTCCGTAGGATGGATAGAAGGTGAATTAGGGTTGTTTCATATTTATAATAACATATCAGTATGTAAGTAATACTGATGTTATTACTTTATCATGAAACAACTAAAGGAGAAGAAGTTGAAGAAGAAAGAAATTGAAAAGATCGGTAACGGATATTACCTCTTCTTTGGAACGCCTCTTTGAATCCTCCACTTAGGGAACTAAGATTGGTCTTTGAAGAAGACCAGGACCTCTAGTATTATTCTAGGGAAGTGGAGAGGAGAACATGGCAGGTTTTGGCCAAGATTTAGTGCTCAATTTGGTGTGAGGAGGAGGGGGAGGAGTTGCCCTTTTATAAGGGAGGAGAGGGGCACCTTAGGAATATCTCAAAATATTATTTTATATTAAAGTCAAAATCGGTTTCTAATGGTTCCAAAGGGCCTTATTTCGAAGTTAGAGTGGGTATGGGTCGAAATCCTATCAAACAATAGGATTTAGACAAGTTTAGGTTATTATGTTAACCTTATCAATTAGATTTAACTCTAAGTTAAATAATTTAACTTTTATCGTGTCTTTTTGTTTTCTTACACTATCTGGTTAATACACTTACTATAACATGCCAAACGAACCCCAAATTGTTTATTATTAATATATATATATCCTTATATAAGTCATTTGGCCGAACCTTATACATTTAGGAATAAAATAACAATTAATAATATAATATTTGATTTAAAAACTATTTTGTGTCAATTTTGACACTATTTGATATATGATTTTTTTGAAAGTCATAACAGAATTATATGTTCGAACCAAGTTGATTAAATCAACACTAATATTACATAGTAACCTAGAAAATTATTGGGATTCATAAAAAGTCTCAAATTACATTTATTTGGGTGTTTATAACTTCAATTATGTCAATATTTCATTAATAAGATAATTACTGCATCATCATTGTGTCATAAATAAATTACATTATTTAATGTCTAAAAATTATAAATAAAATACCATTATGTAGGAAATAATTTTATCTTTCTAATGAATATTTATAGTCGAATTTATCTTATGTATAACCCCATATTAAAAAATGATTTACTTATTAAACTTTGATTTTAACTATTTTAACCCTTCTTTAAATAAATTAATAATAAATGTCCTAATCTAATCCAAGTGGGCCTAAATGATATTATTTTACACTTAAGGTTGTTTTTGGTCTAGATACACTTGTACAATAGGATTAGGACATGTGTTAGGGTAATATTAATATCATTTTTACCCCTAATTACCCTATTTACTTTTAACCGTGGTAAATAAAAGGAAAAAGTTACTATTCACCAAAAATTATTTTCATCTCATTTTACCAAATTTTACTTACTAACATCAACCGTGTCTCTCGGATTTTTGAAAATCCATTCACAGAAGCGGTAAAATTATGTTTTATGAAAAATTCAGTTTTTTTAACAACCACTTAGTAGTTTCACTACTCATCAAAAATTGATGTTTTTCAGAACAATGCCAAAATTTCATCCTAAGCTATATTTCATATTCCAAATTCAAAAATGAAGTCTATTTTACCAAATTCATAACATAGAAGTTTCATTAATTAATTTTATAATTAAATCCCGCTGTTAAAACAAATAGCGTGTTTTTAAGAAACAATATCTATCAAAAGATTGACACTTGTTTATGTCTGGTTTAAATGTGAAATTACATCCAATAACCAACATTGTATTAAATTCTAAAAATATATTCTAAATATACTTTAAAACCACTAAAATTAATAATTTATCACTACTAATTATTTCGATTTAAAAAGTTGTTTTTAATTAAAATTTAGTAATTTCCACTATTCATCAAAATATGAAAGGTATCCGAAAATTACCAAAATATCACCCTACGCTAATTTCGATATTACAAATCCAAAAATTAAGTCCATTTTGAAAAGTAAAATTTACAAAATTTCAAAAATTGGTTGTTACTATTCATAACTGATAGTTTTAATAATATTTTAATAGCATATCGTTGTTTAGTGAAACTCGGTATTGCGTACTACACACGCTATCAAGGAAGGTTGTGATTGCGTGTAATGAAAGGCAAGTCAAGGATGTGTGTTGTGCAAGCTCCTTTTGGTGTAGCGTACAACACAAGACATTAATGAAATTAAAAAGAATATTTTTCATAAAATCTCAGGGTGTTACACTGAATGACGCTGTGACACTACTACCTCAATGTAATGTAGAGTTTGTGATAATTTTACAAAGAGATGGATATTTAATTTCAATGGATCCTTATCCCTTATAACCAATATATATATACATGACTTGAGACTCCAGATCGATGATTTCTTGTAGAAGGTATTTATCCAGCCTAGTGTATATCAATGGGGTTCTCCATTATTGTTTGATAAAATGTATAATGGTAGTCTAATTATGTAAATAGACTAAATAATGGTTTATTAGTTGATATTCATGAACTGTTTCCCTCTTCCAATAATAGATGATTTTTTCAAGCAATTTATGGGAGGTTTTTTTATAGGATCAAACTATGGTATGTATATCCCTAAAGTAAGGTGATGAAGGAATATATCCAAAATAATTCCTTTTATATAGATATAGATACTTCAAGATTGTGGTAATTTATTTATCCTATAAAAAGGCACTAGATATGTTCATAAGGACCATAAAATCTATATTCTTTGAGTTCTAGAACATGTTCAATGTTATGATCATTAACGACGTCCTTATATACTCATGACTAAGGGAGGATCATGTACACAATCTCAATGATTTCTTTGACAATCTTTGACACAAAAAACCCTATATAATGTTTTCCATGAGAATTTTCTATACATATAATGTTAATTTTCATGGACATGTGGTGTCTTAATGTTGTGGGTTCATTGACCCATAATAGATCGAGGGAGTTGTTTCTTGGACAGCACCCAAGAATATGGAAGAGGTTTAGAGCTTCCAGGGTATTTTAGGATATTACTAGAGGATTTATTTCTACATTATCTTATATTAAATCTCCATTAATATATTTTATTATGAAATATGAGGTTTTAATATGGATTAATCGATTTTGGTAATATTTTTGAAATCAGAAGGACTGGTTGATTAGTTCGCCTATGATTCAGTTTCAAGAAGTTATGGTGATTATTAATGTATTTTTTTATTCTTATCTTGTAATACTAGGTTGTATTTTGGTGAAAAAAACGGTAATGATCTTACGTGGGTCAAGAAAATTTCATCCCCAGTATAAAAACTAACCAATTTTCAATATGGAGCTGGAAATAGAATTATTTTCTCTAAATAATTGGATGCATTACATCATTGGTGGGAAATTTGTTTATTTATAGACCACAAGAGAGTGAGGAATGATTTCTCTTACAAGGATTGAATCATACATATATATATATATATATCTATCTATATATAGTTACTCTATTATTTTTATTTGGATACCTCTTAAATAGTAGGAATAGAGAATGTATTCACTGATGCACTATGCAATAATTTACATGAAGATACTGTTTGGGAGTTTGAGGATTCCACGAAAGGGAGGGAAGATGTTTTATGGTTGAATATTAGTTTAGAGGATGTTAGTAGAAGAGGATTCCTATATCTGATTATGGTTTATTTGTTTTTTATAGGTGGTTGAGTCTTACTAGGGAGACTCAATGGTGGGTGTTATGTCAGACCATGTGTGTCGAAGTGATTCCCCTAGGGGCGGTCCAAGGATAATCAGAATCAAATGTTATTTCCATAAAAACTGTGTATTCCATTTTCAATATATAAGGGAGTTATCTATGAGTATTACTATTAAAAAATATTTTTTCCTCAAGGTGTATCCATGATTAACCATGGTTTGAAGAGGATTCTTTGTTGTTTGGGGAAAATATTTTTCACGCTGGAGTTTTTGGAATGGTGTCCAATTTATCATAAATTAAATGTAGCACACTGTGTTCATAGAGATCTCATGTTACCCAAAAGAGTACCCAAGATTATTTTGGAGTGAATATTCTATGAATTATTCACCATTTTTTTAAATCATAGGGAGGTTTTAATATCATTAAGAAAATCATGTACATTTTGATGATGTCATCCCATTTTCTAGCAAATGGTAGTTGAGTGTTTTTACATCTCCAGAAAGGCCGTACATGGATGCTCTTTTCAGATTAAATGGGGACCAATGATCGAGGTATCCTAACATTTTTTTCATATTATCTCAAAATTTTAGAGAGTTTTTTAGCCTGATTTTCCACCCAAATACAATTTAATATTACTTTCAATACCAAAACAAAAGGTTAGACAAAGTGTACCATCCATATGGTTGATTAAATGTTGTGATCTTGTAACATGGACTCCAAAAGATCATGGATGAACCATCAAACATTGGATGAGTTTCCCTATAATAATAGACATTACTCTTCCATCGGTATGGCTCTATTTGAGGTGTTTTATGTGTGGCTTTGTTGTTATCCATTTTGAATAACCCGTGTTTCAGAGTCAACAAACATTGGTCCTAATGTCTTGAATAGAAAAAAAAATTATTTGGGTTTTTTTAGATAATATGAAGGTAGAAAATTAATTTTAGATATGTTATAAATTTAATAGTTATAGGTGTATTTACAATGAGGTTGGGTACCATGTGTTCTTTATATTTACCCATCATCAATCGTAGTTAATTTTTGGACAAGGATGTAAGAATACCCCATGATAATTGCGAATTTAGAGGTGTCGAAGCATGTTAATAAGGTGACTTATTAGATATAAATACCAATATAGATTAACTAAGTTCATGATATCTTACATTTCTATCATATTTTTCCATATCATAATGATTCCTCACATGTCTACGTATTCATTGATTTTGATATTGATGATGAATAAATGTTCTTGAAGAAGATGGTTTAGATCCAATAGCATCAGGTAAAGGTGTTGTGTGGGAGATTTATATCCTTGGTTGGTGTGTTTTGGAGCTATCTTGGAGTTGTGGATAGTAGTTGGTAGAAGTATTCATAGATGTGTTCTCAATATTCAATTCATTCTAATTCATGACATGTTTCCATTTTATTGAGAAGTTATAGATAATATTACTCCTATATATGATAAACCTTCTCCCTTGATTGATGATATCACCTAGATATGTGTTTTCATACTCTGATCTATTATTGTGTTATTAATATAGTGAGATCATTCAGATTTATCTCACTTAGTATATTTTATATCTATTTCCAAATCTCTCATGTTCTATATTCTTTCATGAGGATGACAATATTTTGCGATGTCTTAAAAAAATTTCCCCTAGTTCTTCTAACCTTTCCTTGATGATTTAATAAATATTACAGAAGGAATGTGGATGTTTAGTGACTTAATCCCTAAGAAATTATTGTGATGGTTCCCATGGTCAATCAATTTTTCTCATGGTTGATCTATTACATCTCATAGTCGATATTTTTTCATGATAGTTATTTTTTTCTCATGGTAGACCATTTTTCTCAAGGATGATACCTATTATAATGGTCGATTTATTCCTTCCCATAGTAGATTCATTCCTTCACACAAACAATAATTATTTCACATGATTGTCATTACTTATAGTTGGAAAATTCCTTCACGCGAATAATAGTTTGTCCTCATAGGTGATCCCTTCTTGTGGTCAATCCTTTGTTATAGTTGATAGTTTTTTCTCATGGTCCCTTTATAAAATGACATAAAATGTTATTTGGATGTAAAATTTGGGTGTTAAACCTCAACTGAATAATTTTATATTCCTTTTAGTTTTTATTAAATTTATAAATTTAATTCCATTTACCCTACATTTAAAAATGATTAATTCCATGTGTTTTATGTGGAACTGAATTTAATGGTAATTAAAATATAAATTTAACCACATTAATCATTGAATTCATCCTAGGATATGTATCTAGAATCAAAAAATTATGATATTTCCTATGTTTGAGTGTTATTTTATTTTCATTATGTTTGGATGAAACAAAAACATGATTATCGACCATAATTATGGTCTATATTAAAAATATACCTTACTTTTCATGATACCATGCATGTTCAATAGTATGGTTACTCTTATACAACCGTAGTTAATCATGTTTTAGGTAGAAGATGTTTTCTACTTCATATTCCTCCTTTATCAGTATGATTTGTATGCTTTATCAATTCAAAAACTTCACAATATCTAGTCACTGACCCCATCATTATTCCACTAATTTCAAAGATTCGTGTTTTGGAATTTATTTCCATGGTAGGTGATCTGGATTCATTGTTCATAAGAATATGTGTTATTATAATGATTTTATCAATGTATGGGTGATTTAGATTAACTAATTTGGATAATTAACTATATTAAATTGAATTTAAATGTATCTTTTGTAAACAGATGTGCTTTAATATTTCTTGTTATATCTTATTTTATTCTCGTGAAATTTATAACCTTTTATAATCTGAAATTTATGGCTATTGTGAATTCATTAAACCTTATTGTAAATTCATAACCAATGATAGATTTTCTTTCAAACCCATAACTCATTAAAGGATTAATAATTATATTTTACTTGGAATTGTTATCGTGTTTAAATAGGAAACATTGTGAAAATTCCTATGAACAAGAAGACTAATTAATGTGAAATCCCCCTATAAAAGAAAAATAGTAAAACATATGGTTCAAAACTATCTTTTTCTATGTTACTAAAATGTATTTTATTAGTTGTGTTGATGTGTGGTGTTTTTAGGGTTTATATGATGAATGGGGTGATAGTTTTGGATGCAATGTGGGATATGGTCCATGAAACTACAGTGGAAGATTTGATGGGTTATTGTGTGATTCTAGGTTATGGTGTCTTGGAAACAATAGAACATTGTGTTAGTAAAACGAAAATGGAAATGGTGTGGGATGGTCTCTAGTTAATGTATAATTGAATTTATATGTTATACATAGTTTGAAAAAGAGAAAAATTATTAATGTAATAGAAAAAATAGGGTATTAATACGTCAGTTTGATTTAGTATATTTTCATTAAATTTTAACATAGTTTTCTTGATTAATTAATTTAGATTATTAATATAATAATATTTAATATTTGTTGAACTTTTTATTATGATAAATAAATTTTTTGGTTGTTTTGGTAGTTTTATAGATTGGATTCTTCTATTTAGTAGAATAGTGTGGTAATGTTTGTATGGTGTGGATGTTAAGGTGAAGGTGATGATTTATTGATGTGAAAACTTTTGTATGGGATTGAAAATTATTATATATATATATATATATATATATTCTGATATTTTCTTGTTACATTTATAAACACCTCACCCATGTTGAGTAATATATACAGATGCCCAATGTTATAGTAGAGATTTCTGAATCATTACGATGATGAGGAATGGATGGTTTATTACCAAATCGTCCCCTATATCACTTTTGATGTAGTATAGAGGAATGATGTTTTTTGTGGTAGAGTCTAACCCAAGATGAATAATTTTTTAGTGGTGATCCTTATTGATTATAGGATGTGTTATATAGTGGGCTTCTTGCTTGGTTTGAGGAAAACAGGTTTATGTACATCATTTTCATGATAACCTACTAATCCCATTGTGATGTTTTAGTTATTATTTTTATGTGAAGAGATATGTTTATAATAAAATTGATTCTATAATGGCACATTAGTCACTATGGGAGGCTAAGGTAGGTAGGGTTATGACCCAACCCACATTATAGATGTCTTGATATGTGGTGATGTGATGATACTAAATGCATTATTACACATGATGTTTGATATTGGTGTAAGGTAGTGACAATATAATATGAATTTTCATGTGGGGTAACTATATAGAAAATGTATTGAGATTATCTAACTAACTCATTGAATAATTTTTTTGGAAAACCCATAGTGATGTTGGGATAGACAGAAGACTTTTCTTGGTTCTGGTTGGTTTTAAATTTTTTTTACGACTATATTGTAATGTTATTTTTACATTTTCATAGGAGACCATGGGTATGATCCAAAATATAATACTTGATACTCCTAACCAAGGTATATATAAAAAAATTTAGGTTACCATAAGGGTTATGAGAACAGATCTGAGAATTACAAATTTTAAAATCATAGGTTTTATACAGTCTCTAACATAGTTTTACCTTTTTATTTACCTTAGACACTTTTTTATTGTTTGATATACACATGTGGGGTGGTTTGGTTATTTTATGTTATGATATAGAGTTATTTGGTTTTCATGTATATTATCTTTTTTCCTTTCATATACTAAGGGTAATACCCCCATTTTTGTTTTTTCTTCCTCGATGATAGTCTCCAACATGGGGCGTACATGAGGTCAGACTCGTGGGGGGGGGGGGGGGTTACTACTTATCATCACTACCATCCTAGGATTGTACCACTGGTGATGGTTTATGATATTCAATAAATGTATGATGTATTTTTTTATAGCATTATATTAATTTAGATGATTGTGCCATCAATGTTCATAATTTTTAATGCAACAAACTAAATGTATCGTATTCATAGAGATCAATGGTACATTTTATTGATGATCCTTTTTTTGAATAAGGACAAGTTCTATAGGAAATCCATTTAATAAAACATAAATATAATTTTATAATCCTTTTGATGCATATAAAGATCCATTTTTTAGAAAATTGATAATAGATGTTTATCACTATTAATAATAGGATAAATATACTACCCAATAGTGATTTAAATCAAGTTGATAGAATATGAAAAGAAATGAGTTCTAAATGAGTTTCACTTCAACCATGATGAATGAATTCTTATAATAGATGTTTTCTCTTATAAACTAGTCTACGATGAAATGATGGTCTGACTTGTGGTTTTAATTGATAATCAAGATAATGGGGATTGATAAAAATTGTACAATTTAGTTTGAGATATTTTGTAAGAGTTATCGATTAGTTTTTAAGGGGATGTTTAACTATAATAATATCAATGGTCATTGTTGGGATAGAATGTTATTGATGTTTAGATTAGTAAAAAACATATATAATGATTATTGATCATGGTTAAGGAAAAAATAAAGTAGAAAAAAATTCACATGTTTTATGTTTTTATTTTGGAGACAAAACAACTTGATGTTGTTGAGTAACATACGGATATTAAAAGTTTAAAAAAATTAAAAAACTAGTTGTAAAATGTGGAAATGAAATATAAAACGAAGAATTGATGAACAATTTTTGAAATTATCGACATCAGTTAGATATGATAATTCATTAAATGAATGAAACCATGTAATAATGAACAAGATAATTGGAAAACTAATAGAGGCTTCATGGAGAGATGATAGAGGGAATTGGGAGACACTCGTAAGAAGGGATAAAAAAGGAGATAGATTTGGATAGAGAACCTCACTTGATAATGATGATCCTTATTTCTTTCCCCATTTCCATTGATTCTACATAATTCAAAGATATATTTCTTTTATATTTTTACTTCATTTACTAGGCACAGGTAAACAATTATGGGAATCATATATAAAGTATTTAAATATATTCACAATTATTGTAGAATTTATATTATTAATGGTTTAATATTATTCTATAGATCAATATGTTATTTTTTGTTATTTATATTCTCTAAAAATAATTTTGATAGAAAAACTTATTTGATTAATATATTTTTATTATTGAATAATTCATTCAATAATCATAACAATTGACCAATTGAGGTGTGATTAATTATGAAATTTTCAACTCTATTTTTTTATTCAATGATTTGATTTTATTCCTAATGAGAAAAAATTTTAAACTATTTTAGATTCTAAAAGATGATAAATACATTTCTATTTCCCTGAAAAACATCCACCACAATAGTTAATTTGGAAGGAAGTGAGTGTTTTCACCTCCATTAATGAAACATTAAATTTTTTAGAGTTAAAATGAATTTCAGAGGATGAGTATCAGAAGATGTGTTCATCGTCAAGTGAAAGTAAGGTTATCCAAAACCATTTCCTCAATGATTTGGAACATTTTTTTTTACTCTTGACTAAATAATAGAAATTCATTTTTCAATTCAAATTAGTTTAGAATCCATTATTTATCAACTATAAATTCCTTCTCACCATATTATTTCGAAAAATAATTTCCTGTATTATAAATATTTCACATTTTTTCTATTAGTTTCTTCTTAACCATATATATTACTTCTCATTAGTCGAACCCTACTTTCCAATTTCATGTTATAATAATTTTATAATTATATTTTTTGAGAACACAAACTAAAGATATTCTATATATATATATATGTAATATTAATTAATGGGGTGAATTCTACAGCATACTCATTTTATAGTCCACTGTTTAAGAATCCCCATTATAACAAATTATTTTATTCTCAAATTAAATTTCCATTTATAAAATCCATAACTACATAGACATAGTGGAATAATTTTAACACAAAATTGTGTAACCATACATTTTTAGCACTTCTTGAGCATCTCATTGACAGTATTGGAAAGATCAAATCATTTTGTCTGGATTCCAATATACTCAATAGAGAAAACATTAATCCCTATGTTTCAATCCAAAAATTATATAGAGTTTAGTGAGGTTGATGAAAATGTATTATAAAATGGTAACTCACATCCATTGATAATACAAAAGTCTCATTCTTGAAAGATCAAAGGAAAAAAATTTGATAATGGGTGGAAATAAGGGAGTGCAACCCCCTTGGTCTGAGACATCTCTTATAAATGGTTACACATATTATTAAAAAATATATACATTTCTATTTATTATTTAAATTATATTCCAAAAAATAACACATATTTTTGGGAATTAATATGAATGTAATATATTAATTACCAATTATAGGGATACATGAAAAAAAATATGTGTACATTGTGGAATTAAAAATATACAATAAGACTCAATGAACCTATCTAGAGTATTCAAAAGAAATCGTGGACCACCATTGCAATGTGATCAAGGGCTTCATGATTTAACACCATAATCGTACAATGTGATATCACCCAAAATTTCAATGAACCTATTCCTATAGAATATTGAAAGGTTTTTTTTAAAACAATGTGCTCTAACAAAGTCAATATATCCCCTAAAAATCAAATTTTTAGAAGTATTAAAGTGTAATATTCTAGAAGCATGTTCATGAGAACTGGGGGGAATATTGAAAAGTTGTTTTAGATAATGTTGAATTGGGATATAGATTCTATGGATTTAGATCATGATTTTTATGTTTAGAAAGTGGTTTTTGTAATTTGGGAATAACTCCAAAGGATATTGTAAGGTTATAATAATGGCTTTCAAAGGTCATGTATGATTATTTAAGTGGGATATAAAATAAATTTCAGTTCACATAAACTGATCAACTAATTTCAAATGTTGATTCCATATAGTAGCAGGTGTCCTTGAAGTGATTTAAGGCCACCCATATATATTATATGGAAGTAGAGATTGAATATATTGAACAGATAGTGATGGAACTACAACTAATAGTAAGAAGATTTTTTAAATAAGGGGGTGGGAACACTATTATTAATGGTGAAAATCCTATAAACATTCTCTATTGTTAGTAGTAAAAGGAATATATTTTTTTCATTGTAATAATATTGCATTACAAAAAAGGAAAATTCAATGTCACTTTTTTTATCCTAAAAAAAATTTGTTCTTTGTCTTTTTGGGTTCTAGATCATTTTAATATGGTCATCCTTATTAGGAGAAAAATATTACAGGTTAGATCTATTATCAAGTTTCTTTAAATTTCATATTGTCAAGATTCAAAACCAGCAACTAGGATTATAATGTGAGGTTCCAAAAAGGTTATTATATTTTAGATCCTCATCCCAAATAGTTGTATTACTTCTTGGTTACAAACCACTGTATTTTTTTACCATAATGAAATTTATTTTCATGGGAGATTAATTATAATATGAAAATGGAATTGGATGATAGTATGGTTTGGATTGGGTTGTAAAATTGATAAATCAATAGATTCTAAAGACAGAAAATTGAATACTATTTTTATCTAAAGGATCTTCATCTTCCCTTGAAAGTGGCTAATGAAAATTCAATATAAAAATTCTAATGATAATGAAATGAAAAAAATAACTCTCATTTGTTTCAAACATATAGGCCCTGAACATGGTATGAAACATCCAATCAGTGATGAATACAATAAAACATTTTGAAATTATTAAGAGCAGTAATGAAAGTCCTTTATAAATGATCACACTATTTACCTTGTAGAAAATATTCAGAAAGATAATTTTGGAAGGAAATATTATGTTTTGTCATTTCAATGACTTCGTCATGATTTAATGACAACATAATATAGA
This sequence comes from Viscum album, assembly GCA_963277665.1. Classification (NCBI taxonomy): domain Eukaryota; kingdom Viridiplantae; phylum Streptophyta; class Magnoliopsida; order Santalales; family Viscaceae; genus Viscum; species Viscum album. The sequence continues at coordinate 1,574,727,306 of OY728126.1, forward strand.
AATAATTTAGTTCACAGATGTAATACGTGTATAATAATTAATTTTATCAGTTTTAGATTCTTTTAATATGACAATTATTAATATTTTCACCTCTTCTAGAATAAATGATTTTCTTTTATAAAAGATCGAATATATTTTTTCAAATTATTGGACTTTAATGAAAGCCATCTAGAGTCTTACCTAAGTAGTTTTTTCTGAGGAATGTAAAAAAATTTCAATAAATTGGAAAAAAACTTCCAAAATAATGGTAATTATAAAATTAAAAAGTTATTAGGGATGTAAAATGGGATGAAACACACATTATAGAATTATAGGAAATAAGGGGTACCTAAAGATTAATTTCATGGAAAAAATAAAAAAATCACTATATTTATTCTAGAAATTAATCTATAAATTACCGAGATTAGGAATATTTGAATTTACTTTTGTGTTTCTAAATCCAAATTTTACGTATGGATCATTGATTTTCTGGATTTATTTATCTCAAGATTTAAGAAAGGGAGAATGGAAATTTAAATTTAGGTGACACTCTATATAGTAAATATTTGATATGAAATAAAAATTGATATTATTTTTAGGTTTATAAGAATATATGTAAATTAATCTAAGATTGTTTTAAGATAATGGATATACGACACATACCAATGTCAGGGGAAAACAAAAATGGCATTATATAGATAAATGATTAAATCATTTATACATATTATGAATCTTGATCCTCATGTTATCATGATATCATAGTGGTGGAAAATGGTGTGAATGGTGGAACATTGTATATCAATGAGTGTACAATGGTAAAAAACATTCCAAAAAAATATGGATATTTGATATTTTAAAATAATTGTCTAGGAAACTATATTTTGAAGGTGATAAAGTTCCTAGAAACAAATGGGATGTTTAATCTCGAGTATATAGAGTAATAAAAATCTAAACAGATAATCATAGGAAAATAGAGGATGGATAATTTCACTACATAAGAAAAACGGAAAAGAATAAAGATATTATAGTTATTTTATAATGACGTACAAGGGTCAGATCTAGTTTAATATCGTTTATTGCCATTGAAATATTTTACTTTATCAAAACTGTGACGTGAAAGGTGTGTTGGGTTTTTATCAAGAAACAGTAAAATTATTTTGAATCAAATTTCAATGGATAACCATTGAATAGATAGATGGTGGTAATGTATAAATTCATAAGGTTTCATAATGGTTCCCAAACATGGGATCTTTCAAAACATATTAATGGAATAAATGATTTGCATAAAAAGATGTCCTACCTATATAAGAAAGTTTTGTATAGATATAAATGACACTGTTAGAGGTTAGTTTTCATGTTATTTCAATAAAATGAATTGTTTTATATCATATAATTTTTTTTCTAGTCATTTAACCCATAAATGTCTAGATAATGTACATAATAGTTGTGGCGGAAGGGTTTCTTTATGAATAGTTTCATGTTAAAAAATCCTTTCAAAATTGAGTCTTCAATTATGAAATATAAATTAATAATCCGGAAGGATTAAAAAAATATATAATTTACATGGAATTCAATCTACAATTTTTCCAATATTTTTTAAGGCAAGAACCCATAGAGTTGAAAATGGATTTTTCTACATTTAAGAATGAATGAATACTCATCCAATGTATTGTGTGTCAGTTATTCCACAATGATTTCAATGGTTAGAAATCCATTATAATCATATTATATGAAGATATCATGCTCTTGGTATTTCTGAATAATAAATAGATTAATGAGAAAAAGGATGAGTTATTTGAAACGTTTTAGGTTAAGGATATTGGGAAGGATAACGGGATTTTGGGTTTGATAATTTAAAGGGACTAAAATAATTAAATATTGGAGATTACATAGTCATAGAAAATTTATATGAATTATTATAGGATTAGAATGTCCATAGTGAAATTTGACACAACCTCATAAGTCGTATATTTAAATATATTAAAATACAAGGTGTCATATGTAGGATAGTAGGATATGCACAGGAAAAATGTTCAATAGTTATTAGAATGTGGATGATTGATATATTCAATGATTTATAATTGTTTAAAATTTTATCTAGTAGGGGTAATTTATTCAATTGATGTAATTTTTTTAGAAGGATCAGTGGGAATTAGTGGAGTGAAATCACTAGTATCTTATTTATTTAAATGTATTTAACCTATATTGTGAAGTAGATGATAAATTTCAATTTTTTCTAATGAAAAATTTATAGTTTTTTAATAATTATTAATAATTTCCAGGATAAATATGTTAAAATATATAGTAACTAATATAGGTTAGTTGTAAACACATCAATTGTTTTTTAGTATAAACCATATAAGTAAATAAATTTTCTATAATAGAAACCGAGGTAGATATTACAAGGTTGTTGTTTTGTTTTTTGATGAGTTTTGATGTATACTGGTTAATGGAGATTCACATCCTAAGAATTATAGTTAATTAACATTGTTATGAATCTCATCTTTTAATAATTGAAAAACACATTCAACTAAAATATCCCCTCATAGGGAATATTTTGGTGGGAGGAGTGTTAGATATCTAGATGTTAGAAGGATGTTTTAATCCTACTAAAATCAAAATGATGGCCATAGATTATAAATATATGTGTTAGTGTTGTATCTCAGTGAGACATTGGAGATCTAGAATAAAATTATTATGAATAATTATAGAATGTGGTAGGAAGGAAAGATAAAATACATTTATTATCGATGGTCCTGCATGTTAATCATAGTATTCAATTATAAAATTAAATATTGATTGGATTTTGTGAAAATTATTTTATTTGTATTTCAATATTGCCTCTAAAAGATAGGTTTCATTTCATATTCTAATGGTGCTAGGTAGAAACACGTTCACTTGAAGAAAGGGGTATTGAAATCAAATACTATAATGGAAGATAATGTTATAGAAAGAGCTAATGACTTCCTAATCTAGATGTTAATGTGTGGAATTAGTTTTGGATTGCGTAGGAATAACTCTAAAGGTCTACTGTAAGATTATATTTTAGGGTCTAAAATTCCTATATTATTCATTAAAATTAATAAATTTGTTTTTTATATTAATTTTTTATTTCTCATTAGATTTGGAATATTTAATTGGTGTAGTAGTACTGGCCTTGACTATATAGAGGATTGGCCATAAAGACCTTTATTTGGTGAAGATTGACATCATATATCAGATGGTGGTGTCACCATATCTACATGTGATTCTATTTTATAAATTATATGGGTAGATCACATATCATATAGTTCACAATTTTATAGTCATTTATTTAATTTAATAATAATGTAGTAAGGGGTTTATCTTGTGGAATCTGATTATTTTTATAACTATGTTAATCAATTTTCATGTTTTCATATTGTACTTGAGTGATTTAATCATTACATATTTATTTAGTACAAAATATATAATGGTAGTCAGGGTGATTCAATGTGAGATGTTGTAGATAATTTCCCTCTAAATTGTATTACAATTGAATATTTCTAAACTGTGATACCTATGACTTTAATTTTTATTTTACATTTTAGAATTACTTTCAGAATATAGTCCCATGCAACCAAAGAAAATTATAGATAGATCATGATTATAAAATCATTATTCTAGATGTAAATAAAACTTATATTGATGTCGTGGATGAATTACAAATATTAACGGTTAAATCATTATAATATTGAATCAATATCCTATATAGATTCTTAACCTCATTTAAACACTACAAAAACCCTCAGAATTCATCCCAATTTCCCACCCAATAATAAATTATGTAAATGTCTTTTAGGTATTTATAATACATCTAAAATTCGGTTGACCTTTGTACTTCTCTTTCTTTATTTTAAAGTGATTGTTTTACTGACTCTCGTTCCGATGTGGGATTTTCAATGAAGATTCCAAGCCCAATTTTAAAATTGCGAGGACGCAATTCCCAAAAGGGGTGGAAGGATGTAACACCCCAGGTAAATAAGAATATGACATTTTCACATTTATCCATATTTTTGAATAAAATATTAATATAACTTTAAAGGGGACGCTATGCTTGATGGCGTACCCAGTATGAAACAACGAGTTTCTTTGGAATCTTACGTTGCACTCTAATAATAAAATAATATTATTTTAAATTGTAGTTAATGCCTAACCGTTGTAATGGCGGGAATGAATAGAACTAACTAAAAATTTATTATATATTTTCTTCACATATTTTTTACATTTTACAATAAATTTTAGAGGATTAAAAATGCGAATGAATCCAATTTTAAGCATAAACATTCTGATATTCTTTAAAAAGTCAATTAACCGCCTTTAGATGACGAACCTCTTTTAAATCAAATTTTTGACAATTTAATGTGTTATATTTTACTAAATAAAATTCTTCTTTAGAATCGGTATATCAAAATTTACTTTGTCTAAAGTTTTGGTATTTTTCCGATAATGTTCATTTTTTTAATGAATAGTGAAAATGTTGTCTTTTAATTCATAAACTCTTTTTAATATAATTTATTTATATGATTAGATTATCTTTTAAATTGGTTTCAATGTGAAATTAGAATATATTTTTACCGTTTAATACAATAGTGGTCTTTGGAATTAATTAGATCTTGAAATTGGACTTAAACTAGTGCCAATCTTTTGATACTTATTGTTTCATAAAAACACGCTATTTGCGCTGATAGAGGGAATTAATTATTAAATTAATCAATGTAACTTATATGTTTTCAATTTTTTAAAATATTCATCATTTTTTAATTCTGAATATCAAATATATCCTAGGTTTAATTTTTGGTAATTTTTTGAAAAACATCAATTTTTGATGAATAGTGAAACCACTAAGTGGTAGTTAAAGAAATAGATTTTTCGTTTAAATGAAACATTACCACTTCTGTGATTTGAATTTCAACAATATGACATACATGGTTGTCATTAAGAAGTAAAATGTGGTCCAATGGGATTAAAATATTTTTTGGTGAATAGTAACTTTTAAGTTTATTAATCGCGATTAGAGGTAATTAGTGTAATTTAATGTAAAAATAATGTTTTAATAATATGAAATAACCTAGACACATGTCATACCCTCATTGGATTTGTCATGTCCGACCACGAAAATCCATGGGTCAACTAGGGGACCCCATGGAGCCTCTTTGGTTGGAAAATGACATTAATACCTTTTTATTTAATGTTAAAATTAAAATGTCACAAACATGTGTTGTTTTACTAAAACAATTATTATATTGGGATATACAGGTCATATGTTTTACTATAAATATTCATTAGAAAGATAAAAAGATTTCCTACATCATGATATTTTTTCTATAATTTTTAGACACTATATAAATTAAATTATTTATGACACCATGATGATGCAGCGATTACCTCATTATTTTACGATTTAAATAAAATGAAAAGATAATGTAAAATCTAAGACCTACACTTGTCACAAACCTATTGTATGAGTGTATTTCGAAACCTTATCACCTAATCCTAGAAATATATCCTTTGGGAATTTTAAAATCCGAAGATCATTTTATAATAAAGTAATATTTTATAACCTTTTAAGAGTGCCCCTCCTTTTCTCTTATAAAAGGCCCCCACCTCTACCACCTTACCCACACCTCTCAAGCCTTTGTCTTGGACAAACCCTGACCATTTCATCTCTCCACATCACTCTCTACATCACTGGATCCTCACTTTTGGCAGAATCATTTCCAAGGAAGCCTTTGAGCTCAAATCAAAGAGAGTTACCCGATTTAAAGGTAATGTCTTCCCTTGTGTTCTTTTGTTTTATTTTTCTTCTCCAAACCCCTAAACTCTTTTTATTAATTTTTTTGTAACAAAACCATTATAATAAATATATTAGGACTTTTTTATAAGAATTATTAGAGCTACACTTTCACACACCTCCATTTAATGGTTAAAGTACATATTGTTTCTGTGGATGGCGAATTCCTGCCTCACGAAACGATGATTGTTCAATATTATTTTAACACCTTCAAAGGCGGCCATTAAGATGTCACTATATTTATATATTATATATAATATATTTATGGTTTCCTTAATTTTCTGTATTTTTTCATTTATGGAAAACCTTTATGGTTTCCATTATGGGTAAACGCGATATCTTCATTTTATGAAGTGCGGACTACCGCCCCCTCAAAGTGATTTGATTCTTTAATGCCATATGTGGGATGTATAAAGGATGGAATTAATGGTATGACATATTATATCCTACTGGAATTATAATATCCCTTTATATCATTATTATTTAATTCAATTGAATACAAAAGAAAAAGAAATGAAAGTAGCGTTCATGCGTACATACAGCTTACCGTCTCCATGAACGGTACATTTCATTTCTTATCTCCAAATGTTATGTACTATTATAAGTACATATATATAATGGATATATATGTAATATATTACATCTAAATGATGGATATAATTCTGGAATTATAATATATATCTCTCTCATTTTGTTTTAATTCCATTAATATGACAAAAAAATGAAAGTAGCATTCATGCGTACGTACGGCCTACCGTCCCCATGAACGGTGATTTTAATTTTTTATCTCCAAATTCTATATATACTGGATATATATTATATTTAAAACATAAATATTATTCTGGATATGATGTACCTATAACTACATGGAAAATTCATTCCAACAAGTTCGATTTTTACTCATGTACCGAACATCGACAAAAACGTCTGACATGAACTCACTTTATTAACCAATTATTATAACATTATAATATGTGATATTAACTGAGTAATAATCTTTAAATTAGTTCCTTAAGAAATTATAAATTGACCAAATTTTATTATTCAGGAGATTAAAGAACGATCGAGTCATGTCGGACACGAGGTAAGGGATCCTACCCGTCTCTTTCTTTTTAAGTACACTGTTTTATGTCATTCCTTTTAAGATCATCTTTCATATGATTGGAATGTTCATTTATATTACTACTACTGTACCTTTTATGTTCATATGATGAGAGACCCTATTTTCTCTCATCAATCCATTTTGGAAGTTTTGAGTGGCGCCGTTAGGCTACCGAATTTTCGTAAGAGATCTAACCTCTCTCTTTCTTTTTAAGTACTCTCCTTTTTGTCACTTCTTTTAATATCCTCTTTGTTATTATGGGGGATGTTATTTTATATTCACCTTTATTTAAATTTTATTTTAATATGATGAGAGACCTATTTGATCTCATCAATCCAATTTTGGAAGTTTTAAGTGGCGCCGTTGGGCTGCCAAGTTTCCGTAATGGATTTTTCATCTCACTTTTATTCCCCTGCGATTTATGCTACATTTGCCACCATTTCCATTGAGTGGTGTATGTACTTCCTATTATTATACTCTTTGTGTAATATAATTTCATTTATGGGTATTTTCATATTCATTGTATGACCCTTCTTCAATGCGGTGTACGTTTCGAAAGATACCCAAGCCGGTAAGGGAACCTTTCACCCTCCTCTTTTTAAATAACTTCTTTTGTTATGTCTTTTAATTCAAATAATATTATGTTGGGATATGTTCTTAAATATCCTTATTGATGTAAATTTTATGTCCAAGTGATGAGATACCCTTTTTATCTCTCATCAACTCATTTTTTGAATTTTGAAGTGACGCTGTTAGGCTGTCGAATTTATGTAAGGGAACCTCTTAACCCAATTTCCGTTATTTGGGTCAATATACTACATTAAAATTATGTCATGATTATATTATGTCCTATCTTGTATTTGTACTTTTTTTGTGTACTTATAGTGAATACACATAATAGATCTATTTTATATAAAAAATGATCTTTGTAAGGGACTTCGTCTCAATCTCCTTTCATTGAGGCATATTTTGTTTTATACACAACTTTCCTTTATACGATGTATAAACCCCTTTTACTTAAATTTTATACAAAAGGAATCTTTTTCTACGAAGCTTTTTAAAAAACGAAAAAAAGGAATGTTTCTTTTAACATACGCGGTGACAATGACCTTTTTCCGATGCCACGAGTATTATTTGGTTTTTGGCTTCCTCAACAAGCCGTAATGTATTTAAAATGAAATAAATAACATATACTATTTTATGTATTTTGGTATTAAAAAAGTTTTTTATAATGGATTTTTTATGTCAATATATTTAAGTGATGTATTGTGATCAAAGTGTGGAAATGTTTTCTTTCCATTATATTTGATTTATGTCTTATGATTTTATAATGGTACTTAGACATTTGACGGGTGGTTACGTGATAAACCATATGATGAGCGGTGCCGTGAATACCAGGATGGGTGGTTACGTTATAACCTCCAATGCATTGGGTATGGAAGTCGTCCGTATGGCTATTCCATTAAGTATGTGTGGAAGTCGACCGTATGGTTATTCCATTTAAGTATGTTTATGTCCCAAGTTACCTTTATATTTTATTTGTTCTTTATATGGTATTTATGGTAATCTTTTGGTTACAAAAGGGTATGTAATGATATTTTATTCAGTGAATAGTTTTTACTACTTAATAAAGGTGAAAATTACTACTTTGGTAAAGTACTCAGGGTTTACTTGTTGTTTTTGAAAAACTAACAGTTTTCCTTTTTTGTGTATCCTTTACTGGGATTTTTATGCTCATCCCAAGTTTTTGAAATGTTTTCCACATGACTTAAAGATGAATAGGGTCAAGGATGGGATCAAGGAAAGACAAGCTATCTAAAACATGGAACTAGACATGTTTCTTTTTAAGTGTTTTTTTTATTTTATGGAAACTTAGTAGAAGTGGCTACTATGTTATCTTTTGAGATGTAATAGTTATGACGTAATTATATAAAACTCTAAACCTGAAAAGATCCTCAATTTCAATTATTCATTTAATTCAATAATATGTAAGGTTTAAGGATGGGGCCTTATAGTTGGTATTAGAGTTTGGTTTAGATAACTTTAGAGGTTAGGGTATTCTCTAAGCATGAGTGACATTACCATAATGGTTAGGATTTCAGAAAGAGTCCTAGTTTTAGATAATGTGAATGAGTAAGTATATCTTAGTGTTTATCTTCCACATTAGTACATGATGGTTTCGTTGATAAACTCACACTGACATTTCTGTTTTTAGTGAATGGATGGATCTATCAGGCACCAAAGTGACAATAGGTTTGAAGGAAACTGTGGTGGTACTCTGATTAAGAGACTGGATGAAATGGGGGATTCAATGTGGAAACTCATGGTTGTTCTAAAACAACTATCAAGGAGTCATGATCAACCACTTGTACCTTGGTATGTTCTATAATTCATCATGTATGAGATGACCAATCGATGAGGAAGTTCAGGTAATAATTATAAAGGTAACCATTAGGGTTCATATGATCCTTACTTTTGAGGTAATTATGGGTTACTATATGTTATGATGGAAAGTGAAAGGCATGATATAAAATTGAGGTTAAATTATTTTATGGTTATTTTTGATGATTTTATCTCTTTTTGGGGAATGAGTTGAGAATTATATAGTTTTGGAAAAAGGACAACACGCAGACCGTGTGACAACCCATTGCGTCGGACAAAGCTGCGGTAATCGAACCCACAACCAATGTGCGCCTGGTATTTATCGCCTACCAGTGGACTACGTGAAGTCCCTGGTTAGTTTGACTAATTCTTTTTAGTTAGATGATTTTAGGAATCAAGAGAAAGTTTATTTTGGGTTATCTATGGAATTGATTAACCTATCATGGAGGATATGTGATTAGGTTAATTACTTTTTAATACGAGAATTTAAGAACAACTGATGTTATTTAGAGATAAAAGTTAATTTGTACCTTGGAAGACTATGTGATTAAATCCTTAAAATATTAGGGTTTCAATATTAGTTTGGTTTACTTTGAACAATTTTATGGAAAATTGTTTATCGAATGGTCTTCGTTGATCTTTGTTTTTTTTTGGGACAAATTTTGGAGATTAAGAATGTATTTTCTTTTTATAAAGGATTATACATTTTTGGATTATCTGATCTCATACTACAAATTTTGGTTTTGGATTTTGTCTAAAGATATGAAAAATATATAGATCTCTTTTTTGGATTAGGTGATTCTCAAGAAGTTGATTATAGTACTCTTAATGCGAACAAGTCTTCCTAAATACTCGACTTTGGAGAAAATATGAGTTTGATTAAGGAATCTAGTAAATGTTAAATGTCTACATGACAAGTAAGTATGTTTCATTATCATTTAGTTAAGATCAAAAATAAATTACTCAATGAAGAGTAACTTAAAACCAAAAATGTTGTCTGTTAAATTTTCCTACTGGGGAATCGAATACCGTTTAACCCATCACAACTTTGTGATTTTCTTATGGTTAACTTTCTCCTAGACATTTTTACTATCACTCTCCATCAGAACATGACCCTTTTTTTCCTCCATGTCCATATTTTCATACTTGGAATCCTAGTATGGGTTAACTCGGGTGACCTTTGTACTTCTCTTTCTTTATTTTAAAGTGATTGTTTTACTTACTCTTGTTCCGGTGTGGGATTTTTAATGAAGTTTCCAAGCCCAATTTTAAAATTGCGAGGACGCAATTCCCAAAAGGGGGGAAGGATGTAACACCCCAGGTAAATAAGAATATTACATTTTCACATTTATCCATATTTTTGAATATAATATTAATATAACTTTAAAGGGGACGCTATGCTCGATGGCGTACCCATTACGCAACAATGAGTTTCTTGGAAATCTTATGTTGCACTCTAATAATAAAATAATATTATTTTAAATTGTAGTTAACTCCTAGTTGTTTTAATGGCGGGAATGAATAGAACTAACTAAAAAATGATTATATATGTTTTTCAACTATTTTTACTTTTTACAATAAATGTTAGAGGATTAAAAATGTGAATGAATCCAATTTTAAGCGTAATCATTATGATATTATTTAAAAGGACGATTAACCGCCTTTAGATGACGAACCTCTTTTAAATCCACTATTTGAAAATTTTATGTGTTATATTTGACTAAATAAAATTCTTCTTTAGAATCGGGACATCAAAATTTACTTTCTGTAAATTTTTGGTATTTTTCCGATAATGTTCATTTTTAATGAATAGTGAAAAATGTTGTATTTTAATTCAAAAACTCTTTTTAATATAATTTATTTATATGATTATATTATCTTTTGAATTGGTTTCAACATGAAATTAGAATATATTTTTACCATTTAATCCAATAGTAGTCGTTGTAATTAATTTCATCTTGAAATTGGACTTAAACTAGTGTCAATCTTTTGATACTTATTGTTTCATAAAAACACGCTATTTGCGCTGACAGCGGGAATTAATTTTTAAATTAATCAATGTAACTTATATGTTTAGAATTTTGTAAAATATGAATAATTTTTTAATTCGGAATGTCAAATATAGCCTAGGGTTAATTTTTGGTAATTTGCTGAAAAACTTCAATTTTTGATGTATAGTGAAACCACTAAGTGGTAGTTAAAGAAACTAATTTTTCGTTTAAATAAAACATTACCACTTCTTTGATTTGAATTTCAAAAATCCGACTTACATGGTTGTCATTAATAAGTAAAATGTGGTTCAATGGGATTAAAATAATTTTTCGGTGAATAGTAACTTTTTAGTTTATTAATCGTGATTAGAGGTAATTAGTGTAATTTAAGGTAAGAATAATGTTTTAATAATATTAAATGACCAAGACACTTGTCCTACCCTCATTGGATGTGTCATGGCCGACCATGACAATCCATGGGTCAACATGGGGACCCCATGGAGCCACTTTGGTTGAAAAATGTCATCAAAACCTTTTTATTTAATGTTAAAATTAAAATGTCACAAACATGTGTTGTTTTACTAAAACGATTTTTATATGGAGTTATAAAACTCATATTTTTTACAATAAATTTTCATTAGAAAGATAAAAAGATTTCCTACATCATGATAGTTTTTTTATAATTTTTAGACACTAAATAAATTAAATTATATATGACACCATGATGATGCAGCGATTACATCATTATTTAACGATTTAAATAAAATGAAAAGATAATGTAAAATCTAAGACCTACAATTGTCAAAAACCTATTGTATGGGTGGATTCCAAAACCTAATCACCTTTTCCTCGAAATATAGAATTTTGGAAATTTTAAAATCTGAAAATCATTTTATAATAAAGTAATATTTTATAACTTTCCAAGAGTGCCCCTCCTTTTCTCTTATAAAAGGCCCCCACCTCTACCACCTTACCCACACCTCTCAAGCCTTTGGCTCGGCCAACCACTGACCATTTCATCTCTACACATCACTATCTTCATCATTGAATCCTCACTTTGGGTAGAATCCTTTCCAAGGAAGCCTTTGAGCTCAAATCAAAGAGAGTTACCCAATTTAAAGGTAATGTCTTCCCTTGTGTTCTTTTGTTTTATTTTTCTTCTCCAAACCCCTAAACTCTTTTTATTACTTTTTTTGTAACAAAACCAGTATTGTAAATATACTAGGATGTTGTTATAAGAAGTATTCGAGCTACACTTTCACACACCTCTGTCTAATGGTTAAAGAACATACTGGTTCTGCGGATGGCGAATTACTGCCTCGCGAAACGATGATTGTTCAATATTATTTTAACACCTTCAAAGGAGGCCATTAATATGTCACTATATTTATATATGATATATAATATATTTATGTTTTCCTTAATCTTCTTTATTTTCTTATTTATGGCATACCTTTATGGTTTCCATTATGGGTAAACGCGATATCTTCATTTTAGGAAGTGCGGACTACCGCCCCCTCAAAGTGATTTGATTCGTTAATGCCATATGTGGGACGTATAAAGAATGTTATTAATGGTATTACATATGATATCATACTATAATTATAATCTACCTTTATATCATTTTTATTTAATTCCATTGAATACAAAAGAAAAATAAATGAAAGTAGTGTTCATGCATACGTACGGCTTACCGTCTCCATGAACAGTACATTTCATTTCTTATCTCCAAATGTTATGTACTATTATATGTACATATATATAATGGATATATATGTAATATATTACATCTAAATGATGGATATAATTATGGATTTATAAAATATATCTCTCTCATTTTGTTTTAATTCCATTAATATGAAAAAAAAATGAAAGTAGCATTCATGCGTACGTACGGCCTACCGTATCCATGAACGGGGATTTTAATTTTTTATCTAAAAATTCATATATACGGGATATATATGAGATTTAAAACATCAATACTATTCTGGATATGATGTACCTATAACTCCATGGAAAATTATTTTCCCACAAGTTCGATTTTTACTCATGTACCAAACATCAACAAAAACGTCTGATATGAACTCACTTTATTAACCAATTATTATAACCTTATAATATGTGATATTAACGGAATAATAATCTTTAAATTAGTTCCTTAGGAAATTATAAATTGAACAAATTTTATTATTCAGGAGATTAAATAAGGATCGAGTCATGTCGGACACGAGGTAATGGATCCTACCCCTCTCTTTCTTTTTTAGTACATTGTTTATGTCATTCCTTTTAAGCTCATATTTCTTATTATTGGGATGTTATTTTATATTAATACTACTGTAAGTTTTATGTTCATATTATGAGAGACCCTATTTTCTCTCATCAATCCATTTTAGAAGTTTTGAGTGGCGCTGTTAGGCTACCGATTTTTCGTAAGAGATCTAACCTCTCTCTTTATTTTTAAGTACTCTCCTTTATGTCACTTCTTTTAATCTCCTCTTTGTTATGATGGGGGATGTTCTTTTATATTCATCTTGATGTAAATTTTATTTTAATATGACGAAAGACCCTATTTGATCTCATCAATACATTTTCAGAAGTTTTAAGTGGCGCTGTTAGGCTGCCATGTTTCCATAAGGGATTTTTCATCTCACTTTTAGTCTCGTGAGATTTATGCTACATTTGACACCATTTCCTTTGAGTGGTGTATTTACTTCCCATTATTATACTCTTTGTGTAATATAATTTCATTTATGGGTATTTACATATTCATTGTATGACCCTTCTTCAATGAGGTGTACGTTTCGAAAGATACGCAAGTCGGTAAGGGAACCTTTCACCCTCCTCTTTTTAAAAGGCTTCTTTTGTTATGTCATTTAATTCACATACTATTATGTTGGGATACGTCCTTATATATCCTTATTGATGTAAATTTTATGTCCAAGTGATGATATACCCTTTTTATCTCTCATCAACTCATTTTCTGAATTTTGAAGTGACGTTGTTAGGCTGTCGAATTTCTATAAGGGAACCTCTTAACCCAATTTCCGTTCTTTGGGTCAATCTCCTACATTCAAATTATGTCATGATATTATTATGTTCTATCTTGTATTTGTACTTTTTTTATTTGTAATTATAGTGAATACACATAATAGATCTATTTTATTTAAAAAATGATATTTGTAAGGGACTTCGTCTCAATCTCCTTTCATTGAGGCATATTTTGTTTTATACACAACTTTCCATTATACGGTGTATAAACCCCTTTGACTTAAATTTTATAAAAAAGGAATACTTTTCTACGAGGAATTTTACAAAACGAAAAAAAAGGAATGTTTCTTTTAACATACACGGTGACAATGCCCTTTTTCCACCGCCACAAGTATTATTTGGTTTCTGGCTTCCTCAAAAAGCCGTAATGTTTTTAAAATGAAATAAATACCATATATTATTTTATGTATTTTGGTATTGAAAATGGTTTTTATAATGGATTTGTTAGGTAAATATATTTAAGTGATATATTGTGATCGAAGTGTGGAAATGTTTTCTTTCCATTATATTTGTTTCATGTCTTATGATTTTATAATGGTACATGGACATTTGATGGGTGGTTACATGATAAACCATATGACGGGTGGTGCTGTGAATACCAGGACGGGTGGTTACATTATAACCACCAATGCATTGGGTATGGAAGTTGACCGTATGGCTATTCCATTAAGTATGTGTGGAAGTCGACCGTATGGTTATTCCATTTAAGTATGTTTATGTCCCAAGTTACCTTTATATGTTATGTGTTCTTTATACGGGTTTTATGGTAATATTTTGGTTATAAAAGGGTATGTAATGATATTTTATTCAATGAAGAGTTTTTACTACTTCATAAAGGTGAAAATTATTACATTTATAAAGTACACATGGTTTACTTGTTGTTTTTGAAAAACTAACAGTTTTCTTTCTTTGTGTGTCCTTTACTGGGATTTTTATGCTCATCCCATGTTTTTGAAATGTTTTCCACAAGACTTATGGATGAATAGGGTCAAGGATGGGATCAAGGAAAGACATGCTATCTAAAACATTGAACTAGACATGTTTCTTTTTAAGTGTTTTTTTTTTATTTTATAGAAACTTAGTAGAAGTGTCTACTATGTAATCTTTTGAGATGTAATAGTTATGACCTAATTCTCTAAAACTCTAAACCTGAAAAGATCCTCAATGTGAATTTTCCATTTAATTCAATAATTAGTAAGGTTTAAGGTCGGGGCCTTATAATTTTCATCATGAAATATTTCAATGACTCAATTAATAAATTTTTTACTTATGTTAAAATCCATTGATTTTAATTATGCTTGACATGGGATATGATCCATTGAAACCATACTTTACATTTCCATTGATGGTTTATGACTATGATGATGACATGTTTATTAAACCCATTTCTTTTTCATGGGTTATATGATTATGAGATCTTGGAATGTTTATGAAACATGCTATATCTTCAGGGGTAGTGATATGGGGATTTGATAGTTGATTTATGATACGAATGAACACATATATATAGTTTTATTATTTAATCGGTGGGCTTCAAACATTACAAACCTTTAATGTGTTGGGTATATTTTTATATCTCGTGAGATAACAATAGGAAACACGTTTATGGGATTGATACATTACTGGAAAAAATTCGATGTACTTGATCCGTTATAAGAAAGAAGTTTCTGTTATTAATATTCTATGAGAAAGAGGATTTTAGTCTTATTATTTTATGATTTTATATTTACTATAAAACCTTGAGATTTTGTGAAATATTTTTTAAAATTTGTTTATAATTACTTTATATTTTTCATTTCATGAAACAATGAAAATAGTTTTTTATATATGAAAGCACAATGTTTGGGTTGGATTATATTAAATAAATTGTAGTTTATAGACTACATGAAATATAAATCTTATATTTCTCTAAATAGAACCCTGAGGTCAGCTTATGCAAGACAGAATCTCCACGAGGCCTTGCGTAACAAGCAAGACTGAGTTAAACCAAACCGTAATATATTGTTAATATATTTTTATTTAATACATTAAGACATAACATATCTGTTAAGTTAGTGGTTAGTAATATTATTAACTAAATTATGATAAAATAGGGTTTACACAAGTAAAAAATGTATTCATTTGTTACAACGATCCAATTTAATATAAAGGGAATATCATTATAAACTAATTTTATTATCCTCAAAAGTTGATTTATCTAAATAAATAAAATTAATTAAAATTAGTTATCAATATTAATTTAATACATATATATATATATGTGTGTATTATTCAAAAAAATATTTTTTATATTCATCAAATTGATTCGATGGGAATAAGATAATAACAAACCCAATTTTATAAACAAAAAAATCATAGTTTTATTAATGAAATTTTACAGTGATTTGATGGGAAAAAATTTTAAATATAAATATTGGAACATTAATAAATTTTAAATGTCAATATAAAATTCATTTTTGATATAGAGAAATAAAAATAATTCTATGATCTATTTTTGGTATTTTTCTATGAAGTTCCATTTAATTAATGAATAATGAAAAACATTGATATTTAACATAAATATACTTTTTCATTTAATTTACCTATGTAGTACAATTATATTATTAATTTAGTGTAAGGTTTAATTAGATTTAATTTTATCAATTTTTCCAATTTAGTTCTTTGGAATCTATTTGACATTGAAATTGGTTATAAAAACCAAGAAATCTTTTTAACATTTTTACTTTAAAAACTAAATTTGTCGTCCCGCTTGTGGGATTAAATATAAATTAATTTCTACGACTTGTATGTTTTAAATATTTAAAAGTAGATTCAATATTTATAATCAGAATAATTTTTAATTTCTTTAATGTTAAACTATGTTTTTATCCAAAAATATTAGTGAAGGAAATATAAATTAATTACAACGATTAATGTTAAACTATGTTTAAAAAGGGACTATACCATAATGGTAAATACCAAAAACCCTATAAACTTTTCCAAAATCCATTTTATTGCCATATAGAGACCCTATATTCCATTATCTTGTCATTGGAGAATTATTGGATCCACTTTCTATAAAAAACGTGGTTGGGGTTTCCCTTTTTCAAAAACAATACATGAATGCCACTCCTCATCCACTATAAAAAGTATCATATCATCCCACTCCATAAATCATGTCAAGACACTTTGGCTCAAGGAAACTCATCCCAAATTTATCCCGAAAATCCCTCCCATCCTCCTTGAAGCTTTATTATATGAATAAATCCATCCAAGTAATCCATTTGGTGAAAACCAAAATGAGTTTTACAAAGAAGTGGTAACATAATTCCACAATATCTTTTATTTTTTATTTCTCCACCCCCAAAAATATAATTACCTAATTATTTTATACAAAAATTTATAATAAATATAATAAGGAGTTTAAATATCACTGGTTTGACCTACACATACACACCCCACCATATAATGGGTAATGAACATATCATTCGTGTATGGAGAACTACCGCCATGCGAAATTATGATTGTTCATTTTTCCATTCCAACCATTCACAGTTTGTAATTATGTTGGAAAACCTATTTATATATGATATATATGATATATTTAATTTCATTATAATTCTGTATTTTTTATAACAAAATTATTTTATTCCTTCCATTATGTGTGAACACAATAACATCATTTTTAGAGGTGTGGACTATTGCCCCCTCAAAGCGGTGTTATTTGTTAAATTATAAATGGAATGTTTAAAGGGTGGTTTTAATTATAAATATGTGAAATAAAAAACAACAATATTATATTCATCAAAATAATTAAATTTATTTAAATATAATATATTCCATTTTTATTATTTCCATCGCACACACTTATAATATGATAACGTTGTTTTTGATTTCATAGACTACGACCACCTCGACATTATATGATTACTCTTACATCCCAAGAATTATATATATAATTTTAAATGATTTAATAATTCATTATTCATGATATAATTTTCCTTCTTGGAAAGACTAATATATCATTCCTTCTTAACATAATGATCATTGATAAATGGGAACATTACTCTTCTGTACATACTACCTACCATATCTATGATTGTAATGTTGATTCATATTTCTCAACAATATTTATTTCCTGTTTTTAAAAGTATAATTAATGTATAAATATGATAATTATCTAAAGGTAATTATTCTTGATATGTTTATATAATGATCCCTTTGACCACAGTCGTCCACCCAAAGTCATTTTTAATACATGAACCAAATTTGGTTAAAACACCCGACATATACATAATTGTTTAGTTAGTTCTGTTAAACATGGAACTAAGTGAAGTAAATGTTTTAATAAACAAGAAAATGTTTCAGAATCAATTAATTAATTAACATATGTTTATTATTCAGAAATACAATGACACGTGAGAAAAGTCGAACTCATGGTAAGAGAATTTCATCTCACTCTATCTTTCTATATGAAGCATGATTTATTCACTACACACTTCTATTCTGTGTTGTATATACTACCCATGAACATTTTATATTCCTATTATACATAAATATATGGGTGTTTTAATAACCATTTTATGATCCTTATATCTTAGGGTTTATGTTTTAATAGTTACAAAATAGATAAAGTAATTGTTTCTCAATTTTTCCTCCTTTGAGACACATGCCATGTTATTCACCTATATTTTTATATGAGGTGTATAAACTAAATATGACATGTTGTAAAATGAATCTCCTTATTTTAATTATATTTTAAAGCTCCATGAAATTTCATTTTCCTACATAGGTAATATGATTCAAATTTATCATGTTGTAAGATTTTATTAAAATAATATAACCATTAATCAAGATTTTTTATGATCACATTTTCATTAATAAAATATTATGATCAATATTTCAAAAAAACTCATAAATTTTCTTCTCCTATGGTTAGTATTTATGTATTGATGTTTGAGTACCATTTTTCCTATTCTTTGTAAATTATGATTATTAAGAAAATACTTTTTTGGAAAAATATGACTTTTCCTCTCTATTAGGTTGTAAATATGTGTTTCTTCAAAACCATGGTTTCCAAATAAAGATTCCAATAATATTATAATAATGTCTTATGATAATTGAAATAAACCCTTACCATTTTTTTATTTAACAACCTTTTTTAAAGTAATCATCTTGTCTCTTTCTGAATGAGGAATTTTTATTACCTTTTTACTATACAAAATAAATGTTTTTTCATACCTCATATGGCATGTCTGCATTTACCTCCCTTGAATTATTTCAATCATTATTTTAATTTTTTAATGATTAATTTTTAATAAACTACTTTTAAAATAGATTTTCAACGAAATAGTTTTCTTATGTTTTTTGGTTTCTTTTATAATGTTTCAATAAAAACAGTTTTCAAAAGTTTTTCAAGATCCTTTCAAAGGGAAAATGCTCCCAAAATATTTTCAGTGTTTCCATTATAAGTTTTCAATTTAATTTTCATGAAAATGTTTTTGAAAATGTTTTATGTTCTAGGAATCATTTTCAAAATGAGGAAGGATAATTTCATCATGAACTGTTTTTAAAAGATAATTTAATGTTTTTTCTCATCAAAGATAACATTATTTAGTGTCACTCATGACTTTATAGTGAAATAATCAAACAATTCAATTCATTTTCTTTCTTTGACTGGTTTGTGGTTTATGGAATTATGTTTATGAAATACTTTTCTATTTCATGGGTTTTATTCTTATGAAATATGCTTCTCTTCAATGGTTTTTCATTAGTGAAATTATTATGGAACCTATTTCTTTTCTACCAATTAAAAAATGATTATATTTTTATGACACCCATTTCATCTCA
This sequence comes from Viscum album, assembly GCA_963277665.1. Taxonomy (NCBI): domain Eukaryota; kingdom Viridiplantae; phylum Streptophyta; class Magnoliopsida; order Santalales; family Viscaceae; genus Viscum; species Viscum album. The sequence goes on from OY728126.1 coordinate 1,574,747,449, forward strand.
TGGTTTATTACAAGTTTTTTTGATTTTTTGGCACATTAATGTGTGATTTCATTATGATATGGGTGGGGCATAAATATCTCACAAATTAATTGAGTATAAATTTTTTATGTGATCAATGGGTAAACTAGATTGAATCCTAAGCTCGAAACAATATTATACATAGGCGGACATCCCAATCCTGAAACAAGAGGGTACACTAAAGGACATCCTTATCCCAAAACTAGAGGGTACATGAGATGGTAAACGAGAGGGATTCCCAAGAATAATGTAGGTATATAGGTGATTAAACCAAGCCTAATGTGTTACAAATTTTTTAGTATTCATATTTTATATAGGGTTTAAATATGATTATTTGTCGACCTCAATTCTATGTCTTATTCTTATATAATTATTTCATGGACCATGTTATTTATTTCTATATGATTCATGTCTTATGAACTAAAAATATTTATTCCATGATTCATGTTTATGATTCTTGATATGAGATAAATGATCTTATAATGATCATGATCATGTTCTCATACCGTTATGTTTATGATATGCTTGCATATTTACTTTATTTACACATACTATGAATTTGATCACACACCATTCTTATGCTTACCTTCCTAAGGATATGAAGAAATGATTTTAAATATAAATACTATGGGGGAGATCTTGGTTGGAAATATGTAATATATTCACATAGTTAGAATTTTTTTTCCATGTATCCAAAGGCACTAAACTAATACAGTCTTTGGGAATCAATATTTTGTAATGCTTAATATATTCCACACAAGTCATGTAATGTATATGTATATTAAGACTAGGTAATTATAGTTGGTATCAGAGTTGTAGTTTTTTATCCTTAGGAAAACTGGATGAGAGAGCCTTTGTGAAAACTTTAAATAAATGTATAAGGATAAGTCTAATGATAAATAAATTTATTGGAAATTTTGTTGAATTTAGGTAAAGGATAGAGTATTTGGTTTCATAGAAATAAATCACTATCAGGATACCAGATGTGGATGTGGTTCTAGCATAGATGTGCCTATAAGTTACAACATTGAAAAGATGTATTAGGGATAACTTGGTGTAATATATTACATGACAATGTTCATTGGTTCACGCCTATTTTTACACACACATGGGATATGCTTTGAAAATTCATAAACCCTTCACAAAAAATCATAATGCATTTAGGTATACGTTTTCTATGAGTAACATAGGATAAACCTAAAGTTTAATATATTAAAGAAGGTGTCAAAAATTAAAAATTATATAAGTAGTTTTTCATTATTATGTGGTTCCTCACTCTGATAAATGTTTCTTACTCTATATTATCAGTTTTATTCAATTACTGGAAACCAATGAAAGTACATTAATAGTGATTTCAATGGAAAATGCACTGACTGTCCTCATGAGAAACCAAATGATATGGAAGATGAAATGAAATGTATTGTTCTTATAACCACCCCAAATTCCCAATATATGAACCATATTAGACTCCCAAATTAAAAATGTAGTGAACAACATTCTATTGGATCCTTCATGAAGCAACATCTTCATTCCTTCAGTTGGTTATCTGATCTAATTATTTCTGAATAATGGATCCTTATCACTGAACAAGTGTTTTCCATTATCCAATTTTTGGAACATGATAAATTAATTATGGATACTTATTAGTTAGAAGGTGAAGCAGGTCATCGGTGGACTCTAATCAAGAAGATAAGGTTGCAAGACAAAATTGACTCAAAGGAGTGGGATCAGTTCAAGAACATTTTTTAATAATTGATTTCACCAGATTCTTTATATGAAGATCGAAAAGTACTTCTTATAGCTTAATTATAAGGATGGATAATCTATTCGTGGATATTTAGAAAATTTTAAAATTCTTTCAAGGTACTCTTAGGGTAGTATCCCTCATCATGAATGAAAAATTGATAGATTATTTAGTGGTCAGAAAAATACTATTAAAAAGGCCTTGGCTATAAGAAACCTTAACTACTATCAAAAAGATTTCATATATGATATGAAGGTGGAAATGTATGTTGGAGTTATGTATCAATCTCACGGTTTTCACAAGAAAATGAAGATGGAGTTCAATGGAAAATATAACAACCTGGAGAAAATAAAACGATCCTTCCATTATGTACACATTATGGGAAGACACATGGATGATATTTTCTTAAGGGGACTACAAAATGTTTTATGTGTGGAAGATAAGGTAATAAAGAGGTTTAATGTAGAAATTGTGGGAGAAAGTTATATAATGATGGAAATAATAATTCATTCCCATATAATTCACCTCCCACACTTTAGTGTTTCAATTTCCTAGAGATTATCCATTCTCATATAAAGTGCCCCAATATAAGGACTAGTGTGAATGATAATCTAAAAAAACCCTCTAAAGATAAAGTAAAAAAATTGAAAATATTACGTTATCATAATGGATGAAGTGACCCAATATGATTATGAAATACTTATCCTCCCATCAATATTAGGGATTTTTATTTTTTTTATTTTTTATGAATAATCCAAATGAAATACTTATTATTCATCTTTTAGTGATATTTAATGTGGTTATATTTCTCTATATAGATTATCGAATAATAATAAAAATTGATATTATATTAGTACATGGATGCACCCATGACTCTAATTAAATTTTTTTGGGTTAATGATATGATCTTATTTAACGAATAAATGGTGAATTATATATTTTAAGGGTTGTAAGGTTATCCATTTATAGAATTTGTAGATTAAAAATTATATGAAGTTTGTGATATATCAATTATTATCTCTCCATATGGGGAATTATGTAATATTGGATAAATTTTGATAACATTATTTTGTGAATAGATAGATGGAATGACCTGTCTTTCTATGTTTGTGGAATGAAAAATTCACCTTTATTTCCTAGAATATGAGATGAATTTGAAGTTGATCAATGTAAAAAAATGATTATATTGTACCAAATAAAGTAATTATATCTAATCATGAAAATTAATCAACTTGAGGGAAACGAACTTGATACAGAAAAGGTTATCATAGTACCATCCCTTTCGATGAAGAAAATGGCCCCTTAGGTCATCACAGATTTATGGACCGGTGATCTTTAACATTCTCTTGAACTTGTTCCCTATCACTATCCCTCGGAACATGATGTTTAGATTTCTCTTCTATGTATATGTGTTCGCTTTCCACCTATGTTATCCCATATAGAAATCTAGTTATATGTTACTTTTGGAAATTGTTATGTTTCCAAGATTGCTTTTTTTAAATGAGGTTTTAGTAATCATTTCTAAAATGTGGTTTTATATGAAAGTAACATTCAATTATTAAATATTTGATAACCTAGATTAATTTTGGGGTAGAAATGCATTTTAACAGGGTATAATGTAACACCCCAAGTTTTTTGGATATATTTTTCTCGAATTAATTAATAATTTATTCATATTTTTCAATTCAGGAAACAATGAAATTAGTTATTATATATCGCAACACTATTTTTTGGATTTAATTGTATGAAATACCTAGATAATTATTCTCTAAACACAATATAAAGTTAATATTTTTCTAAACATAACACCAAGGTCAACTTATGCAATACTGACTTACCTTGATGCCTTTCATAACATGTAAGACCCAGTATTTCCAAACAATAATATATTATTAAAGTATAATTATATAATACATTAAAAATTAACCTAGCCATTAAGTCAATAGTTAAGAATAGTATTAACTAACATACAAAAACCTATATATTTCCAAATTATAAAATTAATTCATTATTTATAAAGAACCTGTTTAATATAAATGTAATATTTTAATGGAAAACTATTTTTATTCTCACAAAGTAATTTTATCCTAATAAATAAATTAGTTAATATTAGTGAGGGATGTTTATTTAATATATATATACATATATATATATATATATATATTATTCAATAAAATATTTATTTATATTAACCCAATAGATTCAATAAGAATAAGATAAGAACAAACACAATTTTACACATTAAAACCGATATTTATTTTAAGGCACTTTTACCGCCTTTCGATGGAGATCCTGTTTTAAATATAAATTATGGAACTTTTATAACTATAATATATGTCAAAATAAACATAATTTTTGAAATAGAAATTTAAATTTAGGTTAGTATGAATTTTTGGGATATTTTAGGTGAAGTTTTATCTTTTTAATGATAAGTGAAAAATACGGAAATTTAACTAAAAATTGATTTTTCATCAAATTTATTTGTAAGGATAAATTATATTTTAAAGTTTTTTTAAATTTTAATTAGATTAATGTTGTATAAATTTATCTAAATCAGGTTATTGGGAAAAATTTCACATAGAAATTGCTTTAAAAACCTAGCAAACTTTTGATTATTTTTACATTAAACCTCTCTTTGTCATCCCGTTTGTGGGATTAAATATAAATTAATTTAGGCCACTTCTATATTTGGAATTCATAAAAATGTATTCCCTATTTGTAATCATAATAATTTCTAATTTCTAATATGGTCAAATTATTTTTTTCCCAAGAAGGATTGTGAAAGTAATTAAAATTAATTACAACGATTAATGTTAAATTAATCATAATAATGGACGATATTGTAACCTTAAAAACTAAAAACACCAATAAATCTGTCCAAAATAATTTTTATTGACATATTATGACCTTATAATCCCTTTTTATGACTTTTGACAATTATTGGAACCATATAGAATAAAAAAATGTTGGTGGGATTTCACTTTTTCAAAATATTACAAGAGTGTCACTCCTCCTCCATAATAAAAAGGCCTCCTCTCCTTCAACTTCCATACAACTATAAATACATTTTGGCTCAAAAAAACATGACCAAAATATATACCAAACATAAATCCCTTCCTCCTTGATTGATCACATTTGGAATAAATTCAACCACGGAAGCCCTTCTGGTTAAACCATAAAAAGTTACCCAAATAAGAGGTACCATACTTCCTCAAGCTCCATTATTTTATTTTATTTCTTTGTCCCCTAAAATATACTAGTTTAATTCTTATATAACATCACAAATATCATAAATATACTGATATGTTTCAATATTAATTGTTTTACCTATAGTTACACACACATTCATCTAATGGTTAACAAACATACCGTTCATATATGATGAACTACCGCCTTGGGAAGTGATGAATGATCATTTTTGCTTTCCCATATTTCAAGGTAGGTATTTTTGAGGATCACTCGGTATATATATGATATATATGATATAAATAGTATCTTTATTCTTCTTTATTTAATTTATAATAGATTACTTTATTCATTCCATTATGTGTAAACATGATAACATCTTTTCTAGGAGTGTGGACTACCACCCACTACAAGTGATGTGATTTAATCACATGATACAATGAATGTATAAATGATGGTTTTAATTATAAATATTTTACATAAGAAGTTTATATTATATTAATTACTTAATTAATTTTCTCCAAAGAAAATATATACCATTTTCTTTATTTCCATTTCACACACTTATAAAGTGGTAATGTCGTTCGTGGACGTGAAGACAACCACATCCTCAAAAGGATCTAATTCATTTTACATCACAAGAATTGAATATATAACACTAAATTATAAAATAATATTTTATTTATGATATATTTATCATTATAAAATTAATAATTTTACTTTCCTTCTATCTATAATGATCATTGAAAAATTGTAATGTTGCCTATTTATACGTACGGCCTATTGTCACCATAATTTGAACGCTAATTCATTTTTCACAATCATATTTTATGATTGGTTTTAAAATAATAATTAATATAAAAATATGATAATTATTTCCTGATTATTATTCTATATATGTTTATATAATGACCCCTTTGACCATATTTGGCCAACCAAATTCGTTATTAACACACTAATCGAATTTGGTCAAAACACCAGACATAACTTAATAGTTTAAATGGTTCTATAAAATGTGGAAAAAAGCGATGAAAATGCAATTAAAAATGGAAAAATTTTATAAAGAAGTTAATTAATTAAAATATTATTATTATTCATGAATAAAAAGACACATGATTCAAGACAAACTCAATTTAAAGGGAATTTCATCTCACTCTTTTTTTGTCAGATATAAGTATTACTCACTACTAACTTATTTAGGGTCATGTATATACTTCCCATTAATTTATTTTAGGAAACTCAAATTACATATATGGGTATTTACGTATCCATTTTAGTATCCTTCTATCATAAGTTTTACGTTTCAAAAGTTACCAAAACGGAAAACTAATTTTGTCTCAATTTCCCATATTTTGAGACACATGCCCTGTTATACACCAGTATTTTTATATGAGGTGTAAAAAATAACCTAGAGATGTTATAACATGAATCTACTTATTTTCAGGATATTTTAATTCTCTATGTAATTTCATTTTCCAACATGAGTAATATGATTCAATGTTACCTTATATTAGGAATTTATTAAAATAATATCACCATTTATTGAGATTATTTATGATCACATTTTCATTAGTGTAAAATTATGATCCGTCATTCAATAACACTCATTAATTTTCTTATGATATTGTTTGTATTTATTTATTAAAGTATTAGTACCATTTTTTCATTCTTTGGTACATTAGATAATTACGAAATCTTATTTAGGAAAATATTTCCTTACCTTTCTCTTCTGTTGGAAATCCATGTTCCTTCAAAACCATGCATTATAAAAAGATATTCCAATAATACACTACTAATCTCCTATGATTATTAAAAATAAATTCTTAATCTAATTTTCATTATCCAATTTTTACAAGGGAATCTTTTTTTCTCTTTCCAAACATGTAATTTTTCTAAAATTTATTCTATTTAGAAGGAATGGTCTTCTTACATCATACGAAATGTAGGGATTTACTCACCATAAATTATTTGAATCCTAATTTTCATGTTTAATAGAATTAATTTTAAGAAAAAAATTTAACTGTGAATTTCAATTAAATATTTTTGTAATGTTTTTTAATCTTATTTTATAGGTTAAAAAGGAAAAATGTTTTTCGAGCTTCTCTAAATTTTTTCATAGGAAAAAGGATTTCAAATTGATTTTAATGATTCCTTTATAAAATTTCAAGTTTATTTTAATGAAAATGGTTTTTAAATTTTTTAAAATTTAAGGAGAATTTTTCAAAAGAGAAAGGTTTATTTCCTAATGAAGTGTTTTTTAAAATGATTTTGAAATTATTCCCCATATAAGATAAAATTCATTGGTTTTACTCTTGACATGATGGGGAAATTATACAATGTTTTCATTATAATTATTTCTCTGAATGGTTTATTCTTTATGGAATAATTTTTACACAATCTATTTTTCATCCATAAGTTATATTCTTATCAAAACCATTATTTTTTCATGAGTTATGCATTGATGAAATTATTGTGAAACTTTTAACTTTTCCACAAAATAAGATAGGATTACATGTTTATGAAACCCATTTCATTTCAAGGGTTATGATATGATTGTTTATGATTTTGTGTCACATGTATGTATAATTTCATTATTATAGGGGTGGGACATATATCTCCCTCCATTGCATTTGGTAATGATGAATGTTCTTTGAGCTCAATAGGTACACGGGATGGCATCCCATGCTCGAAACAATATGGTACATGGTGGACATCCGAATCCTGAAATATGAGGGTACACAAGAGGACATCCCATGACAAAAACAAGCGGGTTCATGGGAGGGAATACCAATCTTGAACCAGGAACACAGGGGATTAACCCCGGCCTAACATGTTACAATGTTCATAGTAGGAATCCTTGACATAAGGTTTTTATCTTCTTATTTGTCTCTCACAGTTTCATGTCTTATTCTTGTATTATTATTTCATGGCTTGTGTTCTTTGTTTCCATATGATTCCTATCTTATGAAAAAAAAATATTTATTATGTGATTCATGTTTATGAATTTTGATATGCATGGCTTGATATTCTAATGATAATGATCATGTTATCGTAAACTTATGTTTAGTATATGCTTACAAATTTCCATTATGTACCCACATTGATCATTTGAGCTCACCTCGATCTTATTTTTCCCTTCCACTAGTTATGAAGAATGGTTTATAATTTGATATACTAAGGGGATATGTTTGTGTGAAACATTGATGATATTTCTCTGAGTTAAAATATTTTTGTTCTATAATTTGAAATGCACTAAAATACAATAGTCTTAGGGAATTTTCTGATAACATTTTATGTATATGGAAAAAAGTGATGTAATATCTTAGCATATTAAGGCTGGGTCATTATTTTCACGGTATTTAACCTCAAAAGTTGAATTTTTTTCTATATCAATGATGGTTTCAGACATTAATTCCATGAATGTATGGGTCATGATTGATGATAATTTATAACTCTTATGATTTATTTACATCTAAATGATCAATTATAATTCCCTGAATCATGATTTTGATCCATGATAGACTCTATAAAATCCCTAAACCCACACTCAATATTCTAATTTTAACATCATAGGAATTACATTTTTGGATTTTATTCCGATGAAGGAGACCCCATTTTCTACATCCAAAATGTACATCATGAAAATGAAATATTGGATCACATAAATACACATGGAACATTTAGGTTTTTAGTTTATATGAATTTAAAAATTAAACTCATACATACATAATAACTATTAATTAAAGGGACTATTTTTTCCACTATACCAAACATTTCATGTTCCATATTATATATTCCATATCTACCAAAAAATAATCACATTAGAAACCTTTATATACAAAAAATCCTTTAGTAAAAATTCTTCCTATCTTGGGGAAAATGAAATATAAGAGGGGTGATCTCAAATGATTAGTAAGGGTATAGATAATAATTAACTATATAATTTCATAAATGATAATAAGAAGATAATATGGGTTTGATGGAAAATCAATGCGCATGAGCATGACATGAATATTCATACCCATCAATACCTAGATTTTCAAATTTGAAAACATGGGATAAGGCTTTCAAAATGGAACGATTAATCCGAATCAATAGTCATGATCTACGTTCCATCAATCTCAATCAAAGGAAACAGTAAAACCCATAAAAATAATGTATAAATGTATTTTTATCTTGAAAATCATCTACATAACCTATTTTAAACATATGTGATAATTAAAAGGTGCCCAATTATATCCATATAAGAAACCCTTAAATAACTCACCAATTCATGGCTCCGAAGATGAGGAACATAACCCAAATAATTGGAGTGATATCTAGGCCCGCCCGTTATATAATCTATAATGGGCTAACAAGATGCTATCTGGGAACTCCCATAGTATATAGAATAATAGATTCACTTGGTGCTATTCGAGAACACCCATAATATAATTTATATCGAACACAACCATGAACAATGGTGGTGATTATCCCTATATATTATTTATATCAATCACACTCATATATTGTCAATAATGTCTAAGTATCGTTCACGAATAAAAATATAAAGCCTTAACTTTTCAATTGTGATAGAAAATAATGTTATTTCACAACTAGAATAACCTAAGGAAAAGAAAAATGTTTCATGACAGTATTATAATCCATTTAAAGAATAAATAAGGATAGTATCAATACTACATATTCATTTTGGAGTGTATGTAACAGCATTGTTTGTTGATATTGAAAAATATAAATACCATTAAATGTTTATTTCAATCTTAATTGAGGAATATAAAATTTCACTTTAATTAAAATTAATGTGTGTAATATTATATGGAAAATGATTATGAAATAACACCTAGAACATTTAATAAGTAAATATTTATTTCGATTTTGAAAAAAAATAGTTAAAATATGAAACATAATGAAACATTAAATAAAATATTTTATTTGAAAATAAAAATTAATTTTAAAATGAAATTTTAAAACAAGTTGATTTGTCATGATGAGGGTAAAATACATACATGTAGTAAATGTTAAAAATAATCATTCTTTTCAAACATTTTGGAAAGTGAGTAAAAGTGACCCATTTTGGAAAATTTTATTAAATTACCATTTTAATACCACTTAATAAAAGATATAGTATAATGAAAAATGTCTTTAAGAAATAAATTTTGTTAAGTAAAAGAGAAATTTTTTTAAAACATTACTATAGAATAGAAAGATTCTATATCTAAAATAATGATACAATATCCCTATAACTTACAAACAATTTCTTGGTATTTCTTCATTCAATAAGTGATGAAGTATAAATTAAAAAATTGAGACACATTCATTTCATGATTTTTTTAAAATAAATGTGGTTCACGAGATTAATAACATATTTTTCTCTTAAAATAAAACATGAAAATAAATAGTCCAGAATATGATGATACTGTAACGCAAAGCCTTTTCCACTTTGGAAACTCTACAATCATAATCCCTTAGAAATAATTACATAAAACTATAACTTAAATACAATTAATATTAGTAGATCCAATATATAACATGTAAAAAGTGTTGTATATACATATCAATACTGAATATATGTTCACATCTAAAATTATGTCTCCAAAGAATGATAATTTGATATAAATAACACTTACAAAGATCATACCATTGAATTTGAAAATGAATCAATGAATTGATTACATGTATAAAATTTAAATCCGCAATAAACAAGTGTAAATAAAAAAAGATAATTAAAATTCATCACATGTATAATATTTGAAATAGAATACGTTGAAGAAGTAATATAACCCATAATAAAAAAATTGAGTTATAAAATTCTATAACACTTTGTAACATTCATGTAAAATCTCATTAGATGAAATAAAATCTATTTGAAATAATACTCACCTTTATTATTAAGTATTCATAATATTACATATAAAATGGAAAGTATGTACACCATATAAAAAAATTTACTGATGAATATTAAAATATTTCTCAATTAATGAAAACTGTGAAAAAACCCTTACCTATAATCTAGACATTACATGAATGTCCGCTAACTCCTATATAATAATATAGTCTACTCTACACATGTGTTAAATTATTATATACCCCAAAGAATGGATATAAATATGGTATATGGGAAATCATATTTAGTGAAATGTAATATTCAAAAAAACATCATATATGTATATATAATTTAATTCTGTAATTATAACCATCCTTAAGAGGAGGTGATGAAAAATTAATTATATCATTTCATGGGGTAGTATTCCACTATACAAATAAATGATGGTTAAGTTTCCCATTTGATGGAATTTAATACTCATTTAATTATTACATTAATATACAAACATCTACGTATATTGGATATACTTTTTTATATCAGTATAATTTAAGAGTATGTTACGGTCACGGAAGAAGAAAAAATTAAAATCTCACAGTTAATCTAGGTACACCTATTCCATTAAACCTCTTTATGTTTACAACAAAAGAAGTCATTTGATGGATTATTAATAATTAAAATGATACTAAGATGTGGGGAGTGAAGTATGAAATGTATTTTGGAAGGTCTAAGCTGAACCGGTATAATTTTATGGTGTGAAGATGAAAGGAAAGGTGGTGTCCTATTATAAATGTTGTGAGTGGTACATTTTTAATTTTCGATAAGGAAAAAGTGGTACCAATATTTTTCACAATATAAAAGGCTCAAAAATTGTCCGTTATCTAGTATTAGAAATTTTGTGTTTTAAATATTACAAATTAAATATTTTATAAAAGTTTATATTCCATTATAAAACATAACTTCTTAGTTTAACCAAATAATAAATTTGTTATTAATTTACCCCAGGTAAAATATTTTCACTATTTTCACTATAAATTATGACCAAATATTAATTTCAAATTATTATATAATAAAACATATTTTTATTCCAAATATGAAATCTATTTTAATGGATTAAATTCACATAATTAGAATCTTTTTACTTAAAATTAAACCTGTATATGCAGTGAAAATGTAGGATTTCAAGAAGTGTATCATTCAATAAAAAAGATGATTTCATATCAAAAAAAGACAATTAATAATCATTTTATTAATTATAATTCATATTTCTAGTAATATAATATATAAATTTCATTTCAATCATTGTTAATGAGGGTTTTTGAAATTAATAAAAATGGAGAAATGTAACGCAATTTAGAATAGTTTTCATAAAAACAAATAGTTCTTAACCCCCAAAATTAACTCAGTATAAAATAAAATAATTAAGAATTAAATTATATTTTGTATTAAATTTAAATAATTAATATTTATGTCACTTGGAATCAAATTCATAACATAAATTTACTTTCAAATTAATTAATTTGCTGAAAATAAATGAATTTTTTTCAAAAATCAGTATTATAACTATTCAATGAAAAATATATACTTTCCAAAGAATCCAAATTTTTACACCATATTAAAATTTATATTTTATTTTAAATATTAATTTAATTTTATCAAATTAATTTCAGGAATTATTAAAATATTAAAATATAATATTTTCCCCCAATAATGAATTAAAATCCTTTTTGATGAAAACATTTTTTGATAAATAAAAAAACTTTACTGAAAATCCATTTATTAATTACTAAGAATTTATCAATGTAATTGATTCGGAAATTTATTTATAATTTATAATGTGTATAATACTCTTCAAGACCACTAATTTAATAACTAGTTTACAGAAGTCATATATTTCGCATATTTTTTATGTTTGGTGTTGCATGTCAAATTCACTATCAAACATAATGTTTTTCTTTTAAAATACCATGGTGTTATTTTCCCACCACCGATAAATAAATTATGTCCATGAAATTTTAACATGATCTAAATATTAATGTTAGTAAAATAGAAAATTATTTTGATTAAAACCCACATCATAAAAATGGTTAAGAAAACATCCTCTTGATGAGAGAGAAATGGAAGTATGAAGGTCGTCAAGAATAACTCATAACTAGGTTACCAAGTAGGAATGAATTTATGGGAATTGAAGATTTTTACATGGTGAAAAATCATAATTTGAAAATAATAATGGGTTTTGACATTGATCATTGATCATAATAAAGTAAATGGTCATGAGAAATTCAATAATCACAAAACCATAAACCAAAGAGGTGTTAAATAAATCATGGAAATCATTAGAAATTATTTTAATAAAACAAAATTTTGTTTCAATATCATTTTATGGAGTTAAAAATTAATTTACCTTCTTAAATTATATAAATAGTACATATAGTTATTTAATTTTAATAATTTCAACGTTTAATAAATTTCCATCATAATCTCATATTTTCCTCAAAATGATGAGTATTAAAAATGAATTTTTTTCATGACTGAAGAACAAAAATCATATTTATAATAAATATATAACCTTTAACATTATAATAATTCTATTCCACCTATGTTAATACATTTACCAAATAAATTATTAGTATTTGGAATGATGTTTTAAAAAAATTAATAATCCATCATATGATGAATTAATTTATTAAAATCCAAAAATAATTTGCAATTTACAACGATTAGACAAAATAATTTTATAAATAAATATCTGTATATCCCAAATAACCTCAAAAATAAATATTGTTTTAAAATTACATTTTGTTACATATATATAAGCTTATATATCTAAAAATAATTATATTATTCTAAAAACATTATTCACTTAGTCACTAAATAACTTTTCAATTTCATGGTTATTTATTAGATATTATTAATGATCCAATTATTATATTAATATCCAGGATCATATAAACTAAAATGGTTGTCAATAAATTAACTATTTTTTCCAAAAAATGAGAATTCATAATTCAGATTAAATAAAATCATTAAATAAATTTCAGTCTAATAAAATGTCTCTTAAAATATCATTAATCATTTTGAGATCTCATCAATTACAACCCCAAAATATATGGTTTGAACTTTGGGACTTCTGATCAAACATAATACTTTAGAACTATTATGGTACCGATAAATCTAAAGATATCTTCACTTTAAGTCACCATAATCACAAAATTTATCTAAACCCAAATTGTACACTAACTATAATTGCACAAACACTCACTCACATATCTGATTATAAAATAATAAACTTTAAATTTTTAGATTTGATACCAATTAAGGTGAACCAATTTTTACTATCCAAAATATACAACATCATAAGGAAATATTAGATCATATATATACCCAATGGCCTTTTTGGTTTAGAGTTTTTTATAATTAGTAAAAACTCTTTCATATATAATACCCATGAATTTATGGGTATTTTTTCCAATATACATAGGTTTTCATATTCCATATTAATTATTCAACATCTCTAATAAGCATCATAATGTTATAATCCTTTCTAGACATGAAACATTTAATCATGATTATTTATAACCTAGGGAATATGAAACAAAATAGGGGTGATCTAAAATTATCTATATGGATAAACATAAGCACTACCAATAGAATTTCATTAGTTGGAATAAAATGAGCATAAGGGTATGATGACATAATTTCTATTAATAATAATTACATAAGAATATCCATACCCATAAATACAATGATCATCAAACATGAAATTATGTCATATGTCTTTAACAAAGGCAAGAGTAATTAGAATCAATAATCATGATCCATTGGATATAAATCTTTATCAAAGGAATCATTAAAACACAGAAAATGAATAAATAAAATGTATTATTATCTTGAAACAATATCTTCATAACCCATTTTTTACTATGTGTCATATTAAATTGGATACTAGTAAAATCCATATGGGAAACACCCCCAATAACTCTCTTCACTAAGCCTCTAAATTCAAGGAACACCACCCATGGAATTATATAACTATCTGGGATCAACCATCATAAAAAATATTACATCGTCACTGAGTTTTAAATGGTCACACCAATGATATATGATATATTTCTCTCACCCAATGCTAGATGGGTTCACCCATCATATAATCTATATCAGTCTCACTTGTGCTCTATAACGGGGCTCAAACCTTCAAATAAGTTATATAGGGTTGACCCACTCATCATCAATAATTTCCTAGTGTCATTCATAAATAAAATCATCGAATCCTTCAATTTTCTATCATAAAAAAATAATTATTCTTTTTTAGCTTGATTAACCTATGGAAAACAAATGTGTTCCCTAAAAATCTCAAAACCCGTCGAAAAAAATAAGGTCTATATCAATAGAACGTATCACTAGTAGAGTTTAAGTAATATCATGTGTTTTTTGATTTTTATGAATGTAAATACAAATTAATGTTTATTAAAAACATAATTTATGAAACTAACCTTTTCACATTGAGTAATATCAATGGTTTTTCATCATAAATGGAAATTTATATTGAAATATCAATTGTAACATTTATTGAGAAAAATGAACTTTCCATTTTAAAGACACAATATTACAATATAAAACATTTTCAAATATTAAAGAATATATTTTCATTTAAAAATTTCCTTAGAAGCTTATAAATTAAGTTTTACATCATTGAGTGGTCCTGACGGCAAGAAAATCCATTCATGTTGTAAATGTTAAAATTAAAATTTATTTTCAAACATTCTGTAAAGGGCGTCCCAAGTGAACCATTTTGAAATTGTTGTGAAATTTTATTTTTAAAACCTCTTAAATGAATTTAAAATATAATTAAAATAGATTTATGAAATCCAATATGTTTTTAAAATAAATCTTTTGAAAATATTTTCCAAAACATTTATATAGTGTAGTTTGATTCTTGATCTAAATGAAAGATACAAGATCTATATCACAGATAAATAATTTTTTTTATATTTAATTGATAAATAGTGACTTGAATAGAAATTAAAAATTTAAAACACATTCTTCCTCAAAGGATAATAAAAAATATGTGGTTCATGAAAATATAATCATATTATTTCCTCCAAAAGGAACCATGAACATAAATAATACTGAAAAAATAGATTGTAGCATAAAGCATTTACCAGTTCGGTAACTCCTCAATCATAAACCTCATTAAATAATAAATTCAAATAAAACCTTAAATATCATTAATATAGGTAAATCAATGATATAAATTGTAAAAAGGTATGCATATACACCTCAAAAATTAATATATTTTCAAATCATGAACGTATGTCTCAAAAAAAGAGAATTTTATGTGAATAACCCTTACAAATATCATACAATAGAATTTTATAATTAATAAATGAACGAAATATGTGTATAAATTGTAAATCCCAAAAAAAATTAAATACAATACAATATAATAAGAACTCATTACACACATTGTGTTATAATATCAAATACAATGAATAAGTAATATTACCAATAAAAATTCAGTGAGTTATAAAAATATTTACCACTTTTTAACTTTCAAGTCAAATCCACATGGTTAAAATATTTAAAACTGAAAATTATAATGCCATTATGTACTAATTTTTCATGATACTATATGTAAAATGGGTATTATATACACTATAATCATTAAATTAGGTTAAAATCATTAAAATATGATGAAATGAAGTAAAATTGAGATGAAGCCTAACACCTCAAGTTAAGAAATTCATGTATGTCCTTTACCTCTAGTATAATAAGATTATATAAATTATATTATAACATATAAAACATATATAAATTTAATACCATATACCTATGTCATTTATTCTAGATATTTTTAATGGAATATTTTAATGCCTAATCAATTAAGCCCATATCATGAGTTTTTATAATGTTCAATTAATTTTTTCAATACAACTTTTTTGTGTATATCATGCTCAAAAATATCATTATTTTATAATTTATTAAATACTAATAAATAAATATTTATCATATTTATTCATAAATTATTATTTTAAAGACAATCATGAAATATGGTTTTGAAAAATGGACTACATTACAATCATTGATATGTTAGGTTGTACATTTTCATAAGTATTGTTTCCATTTTTCCACAATCATTATGGAATGAAGGTAAGTATTATTTTATATTTATATAATTATAAACATCTCATAAATAAAATATCATTTCTTTAAATATAATTTTATATATAATCAATGAAATGTGGTTATCAAAAAATATCCGCATCGCTTTATAGAGGCAGTAGTTTACACATATGCACGAAAAACATTACAATTTTCCGTTATATAGAAAGGTCAGAAAGAAAACGATATATTGTTTTTTTATAAGGATAAATATGTAATTAATTTCAAAAAAAATTCACATTTATCACATATATTCATTAAAATTATCCTTATTATTGTCCATGTAAATCGTTAGTGAATAATGTATCACATCACTTTGTGTAGAGATAATCCACTGTACACACGAGTGATGTTATCGTAAAAACCAAATAATCAAATTTAAGCAAGCATCACACCCGGTTTTTCATGTTTGGTTTTTGATGCCATTTATTGGAAGTGAATATATTTCTCTTAGGTCCTGGGTGGGATGGGTGTTCTAATTTTATGTGTTTTCATTTTCTAATATTTCCCACTTTGTTCCCCCATGGCTTGTTTGGGAGTTTTTGAGAAAACATAAAAAGTTTGGAATGATGATTCCATGATCACGGGTGTTGCATGGCCATGTGGCCACTTAGGGGTGATCGTACGGTAGTCATACAACCTACTTCATGTCTAGAGCACAGGCATGCGGAAAATTATTAGTAAACGTGAATTTTCTCTTGTTTATGTTTCATGGTTTAGCACATGGTTTAATAAACTGTGATGCCTAACTTGATGGTCCTTCCTAGAACATAAAATTATAATTTTAAGGGTTTTCTCGCATGATATTCTTAGACCCAAGTGCAGAAGAATCATTTCCCATGGTGCGTCCATACCTTAGGAGGTCTTCCATGTCTTCCCAAGGTATTCTCCTTCCACTATTAGTGTAGATCTAAGGGAAGGTAAAGGGTTGACTAGTTTTTTAAAGGTATTTCCTTCTCCTTTCTCGTTCCTCTTCCGTCTTCTTCAAATTTTTATTGGATTATTCTTATTCACTGGTCATTCTCTTCCTAGGGTTCTATTTTCCCAAGGTTTTTATGGGGGTTTTATTCATTTATAGCTAGCCTCCAACGATCTAGGGTATTAGAAATTTCAACATGTGATTTTGGATTTGTGTTTCTATTCTGGCATGGATTTGATGTACATTCTCCCTTATACTTTCCTTTTTAATTTATTATTCATCTATTTATTTTTTTTGAACATTATATATTTTCTATTTATTTTTTTTCAAACGTTTATATAATTTATTTGATGTAAAAAATGACAGTTTATGCCTTGTTTTGTGGAAAATTGTGTTATTTTTTTAATATGTGCACACCACTTGTTTAATAAACTATTCTGTATGTTTTTCTAGTGGTTTTTGTGGTTTAGAATTTCGTTTGACAATTTAAATAAATATATGGCATTAAAATTTCGGTTTATCACCTTGGGAGTGTTAAATAGAAGTTGTTTTATTAAATATTGTGTGCCTTGTGGAGGAAAAATTGCCCAGTTGGATCTTATGATTTATTTTGGATAAAAAATAATTGGGTTTGATTTAAAAAAAATTAGTATAATTCTGAATAGTATTTTGAGGCATCTAATTTCGTTTCAAATATATTTTTGGTTTTATAAATAGATGGATTTTGGTTTTTATCATGTTTTGGCATGAGTTTTTCGCAAGTGGACCATTTAGATTTTTTAATGATATTGTTGTTCTTATAATATTCATCTTGAATTTTTTAAAAGGTTAATAGAAAAGTTTTTATGATTAAAATGTAGTTATTTCACCACTGTATGGAACGTTTAATTTATGGCTTTGATAAACATTTTTTTTTGGAAAAATGCTTAATGTTTCATTTGGAATTTTTATTTAAAAATGGTTTTCATCTGTGTTCCTTGTTATACCATTTAGGGTCATTTAATGATTCAAATAATTGATTTATTAAATTGTGTTGGGTATTCAAAATAAGTTTTGGTATGGTATTGGTGATAATTTTCCCTTAAAATAGAATTTTTAATTGATTTTATGTGAAAAGCCTTATTATAGTACTTGAAGTTCTTCGATGAATATTTCAAGTGGTATAATACCTAATGAGTGATAAAAGTTTTTGGGTACTTCTTGATGTCTGTATGGTTTAAAAATGAAACTTTTATGTGATAATGGTATCTTATAACATGGGGAACATTATAGAGCACAAAGTGGGAAGCATATGTATCAAGCTGGGCGGACAAGGACTAGTAAGCTAGCGATCCAGTAGTGGCTCCATCCCTATTTCACATAGAAATATTGAAGATGAAAACACTTAATAAAATATTATTGAGATTGGTGACCACTATAACATTGGGTTTTCCCTTCCTGGTGGCTCATGAATGAGAATTTTATTTGTTATGGATACTTTTAAATAGAGATATGATGTACTTAGGGCCCCACATCTGGCTAGTACATAGGGGTGTTCCCTTGTCTAGTGCTCAATAAAAATTTTGTACTCACCATCAGTAAATGATGTGTCTAGATGGTAAACTCAGTGTAATTTTTGTTTCCTTTAATATTTTTAGTTCATAAAATGTTTCTCCCTTCAAAACTATTTCTAATTAATGTGGCATCTTTTTAAAAGTTATTTCTACTATTTCATTTTTAAAGAAACATGAAATCATTTTTTCCTTATAATTTTTATAGTATGGAATCTTTTTCGGAAAACATAATTTTTTATACATTTGTTCAAATGTGGAAATTTATGTTTCTTTTACATTAAAGAAATTTAATGTGGAATAGATTATCAGGCTAGCCTACTGAGTATTAATACTCCCACCTATGGTTTTATAGTATTTTTTGACATTATGTTGGTGTTATCTTGAGTTACATTACCTTGAAAAATGTCTCTTTATGTTTTGGTAGTGTGACCAGTAGGGTCACAATGGAATTAGTATGGTTACCAAGTAAAGTCAGTATAGTTTTTTATTCAATTGTATTTTTTGTTTCTTATAAAAATAATTTTCAGTTACGTTTTATTTTTATATATTTGGTATTTTGGTTTATTTATGATATTGTTCATAATTTATTTATTCGGAAATTTTTTTACCTTGTATATAATAATGATTCTGGGAACTATTTCATGTCCCTTGGTGAACCGGAACACCCATTGGTTCATTATGTGGACCATCTTGTTTGACCGGTTGAAGGTCGACTCGAGAAGGTTCATGAAAATATGGTATGAAAGGGAGTTAGGCTCTTAGAATACCTTGATTTTAAGAGTTCCCTTGTTATTTAGGGATGTCAATGTAGATAGATTAATCTTTTCAGGACTTGAGGGTAGGGGTAGGAAGATCTTTTCAAGCTCTTTCTCATTCCAATCATTAGGTTTCCATGGGAATTCTAATTTATTAGTTTCCTTCGTCTTTAAGGAATATATTGAATTGGGATATGACCAAGGGAGTTAGACTAATGATCTATGTGAGTTCATAGGGTCTAAAAATCTTTTTGGAGTTGGGGCATGGTCTTAAGAAGGCACTTCGTTTTGGTGGTGTGTCTGACATATGGCCTCTAACCCTATGGTCTAGTCACTTAAAGACGTTGGTTCTATATTTTGGGTTTCCTTCATATTTCTTGAATTCTGAAAATTAATTTGAAAATCCCTGTGTGAGAATTTTGGAAAATGTGTTAAAGGAATAGTTGAGTTTTGAAAAGTAGAATATGGGTTTTCAAACATTAATATAGGAATGGTTTCAGAATGTTGGGTTATTGGGAAACCAATCCTGGGGTTTAAGTATAAATGATTTAATGGCATTGAATTTCTTTAATCCAAAAATGTGGTTTCTTGAAATGAAATTTTTGGAAAGCATGATTTATTTTGAGGTGATTTAAAAACTTTTTTAAATGGGTTGTGTTGAGAAGTTGAATTTTTTTTAATCTGATCAAGTATTTTTTGAAATCAGTTTTGAGCAGATGGTGTTTTTCTTAAAAGGGTTTTCACATTTGTGGGTGTTGGATTATAGAAAGAGACTTTGGTGAATTTTAGAGAATGGTAAAGGGTTGTTTGGAATGGAATTTTTGTCTTCGGAGTTGATTAAAATGATGATGATTATGATGGAAATCAATGCATTTTATTTTTCAAGCATAGTGTTTGGTGTGTGAAATCATAAAATGTTTTTTGACTTTGTGGTTATTGTGCTCTATGAAGTTACTTGGTTTTTGAATTGAGTTTAATGTTTTGTTTTGGAAAATTAGGTTGTTTTTTTAAGCTTTGGTGTTTTCATGGGTTCTCACATTCATCATTTTATATGGCATGGTAGATGGGTTACCGAGGCACCATGGAAATGAACATGTGAGTGAGACTCGATAAAACACCATTGGTAAGTGTAAAAATCCACCAAGTTTTCATGTATTTAAAAAGTGTTTTAAGCTAAAAATTGGGGTGTTTTTTAAATCGGTGGTTATGTGGTTTGTTTTCTATTTCTTAGAAGTTTTATTTTTTCAGTAAGCTTCCTCAAGATCTTGAAGTGATACTCTTATTGTGTCTTGAGACAGAATCATTTCAAATGATCATTTTTTGAGCAATGTCTAGTGTAATACAATTAATTTTTTTTCATGTTGTGATGTAGATATAGATAGTTATCCATTTGTAAAAATTCTAGTTGATCAACCAAAGTATTCATTTCAAATGTTAATTACACCTCTTCTAATGATGACTCAACTTGTTTGATAGAATAAAAATATATTTGGGCTTGATTTAGAGTGATTTACAATTTTGGGGATTGTGTCGGTTGTAGTTGTTTTGATCGGTAATGTTGATGTGTTTTTTCATGTTCTATGTACATACTCCTCCTTTTTTAGAGTTGGTAATAATTTAGTTGTGTATCTACCAATTACTATTTAGATAAATGTATATTGTTGAAGAGGTGAGTTTTGAGTTGTATCAAATCCTTTGTTTCTATCAGGGAGTGTCATGTGCCTTCATGTGGAACTTGGAAAAGGGGTTCTGATTTGGGGTTTA
Source organism: Viscum album (assembly GCA_963277665.1). Lineage (NCBI taxonomy): Eukaryota > Viridiplantae > Streptophyta > Magnoliopsida > Santalales > Viscaceae > Viscum > Viscum album. The sequence goes on from OY728126.1 coordinate 1,574,769,371, forward strand.
GAATCTTCTAACTGTGAGGAAACAGTTTCGAGCACCATCCATAGGTATCAGAGTGAAGATGGTGTGTAGTCAGGAATCCCATATATTTTTGAAGTCTAGTTAACTTTTTTCCTCATCCATTATGGTAATTCATTTTCATTATTCCGATTGTGGATCCTCTATCAATGAAAAATTCCCTCTTGTGGCAAAGACCATGGTGGACTTACCTCTTATACAACATTTGAAAATGTGCCTTCTAATATTGAGGGTTTTCTATCAATGTTCTTGATTGGACTTCCCATGTGAATCAGGTTCGGTCTTGGTTTTATATATTCATAGGTGAAGTATGATTGGTAGTTTTCAGTTTTAGTTTCAGTGGTCCATGAATTGGTCTCCTCCTCTCCCCTCCCCATGTTGTTGGGTTTTTTAGTCAGCAAGGGAAGTCTTGGTTGAATTATTGTCCCCTCTATTTGGAAGTGGGATGTTTAATGGTCATGTTATGTTCCTCTTATCTTGTGTTGTTAGGTTTTTGTGGGAAATTTCTAATGGGCCTAGGTGGGAGTGACCTGATACTAGTTCATGTGAAAATTTTATCTGATCATTGTTAGTTGGTTCTTAATGGTGGGGAGGTCCACCACGAGTCTCATAGATATTCTTTAAAGGATTTTTCTTATGTTGGTTTCATTATAATAATGGGGATTCTGTGATGACCTACCCCGAAATTATTTGCTTTTTTGAGTGCTCATCCATTTGGTTGATCATTGGGATTATTGGGAGATGGCCAAACAATTTTGTTTTCGTTGTGGTTGTGGGGGCGGATTGATCATTTCTATTGATTCATGAGAAGTAGTATCGATTTTTTGTTCATCTTTCGAAAAATACATAAGTACCATTTTTGGTGGTGAAATGTTCAATGTTAAGAGTTTGGATCATGTTGATAAAAAATCCTTAGGCATTCATCAATCTGCTGGAATGTGGTATGGCTATCCAGGGGTGGAAATCATTAATAGTTGGGGGAATTGTCACACCGAGTTTTTTAAGTTCATATTTTGATCCAGTTTGTAGGAAATTTGGGTCTTTTTTTGGTACAGGGTGTGCCTGTTTTCTGGTTTCAATGTTTGTTCATTTTCTAATATTTCCCTCCTGGTTTCCCCTTGGCTCCTTTTAGTGTTTTGGAGAAAACATAAAAAAATGCATGAAGAGACCCTACGATCGGTTGGCACATAGTCATGCAGTCCCATAGGGTAAACCATGCAGTAGGTATAAAACCTACGACATGGCTTGAGAATTGGTGTTCACCCACATATTAGTGACCGTGTGGTTGATCATGGGTATGTCGCATAGTTTGGTGCACCGTTTAATAAATTGTGTGGCCCTGCCCAAAATATAAAATTTTAATTTTACAAGTTTTTCCCCATGGGATTCTTCGACCCAAATGCAACAACAAAATTTCATCTTGTGCATCCCGACCTAAGGAGGTCTCCCATGGATTCCCAATCCAATCCCTTTCCTCTTTTAGTGTCTAACTATGGTATTGTGAAGGGTTGACTAGTTTCATCAAGGTATTTCCTTCTCATTTATCCTCCCTCTTCTTTCTTCTTCCAATATTTCAGAATTTTATCATCTCCCATAGCCATTATAATCCAAGGGATATGTTTAACCAAGATTTTTTATGTTTTTTTCGTTTTAGGAAATTTATTTATATATCTAGGGTATTGGAAACCATGGAGATTGATTTTGGGTGTGTGTTTCCAATCCACCAGGGATTTGAGGTAGTTTCTCCCTTTCACATACCATTATAATTTATTTTTCATATATTTATTGATATAATAACCTTATATATTCGCTAAAAATTTCTTTGAAACCTTCAGATAATTTATTTCGGGTGAAAAAGGATAGTGTATACCTTTTTTGTGTAAAATTGTGTTATTTTGATAAATATGTGCACACTGCTTATTTAATAAATTTTTCCGTTAGTTCTTTCAAGTGGTTTGTGATGTTTAAAATTTGGTTTGACACTTTAAATAAATATATGGAATGAAAATTGTGGTTTATCCCCTTGGGAGGGTTATATATATGTGTTTTTGTTAAATATTGAATGCCTTGGGTTGGAAAAATTGCCCATTTGGATCTTATGGTTTATTTGGGATATAAAATGATTGGTTCTATTTTATAAAAACATTGGTAGTGGGAGAAATATTATTTTGTAGCTTTGTATTTGGTTTCAAATTTGGTTTTGGTTTATTAATGAGTACGGTTTTTATTTTTAGTATGTTTTTGCATGAGTTGTCGACAAATGGCACATTCGGCATCTTTAAAGAAATGATTGTACATTGAATGTAAAACCTAAGTGTTTTATGGGGTTCATATAAAGTTTTTTCATTTAAAAATGGGATTTTTTCACCTCTTTATGGACACTATAATTTTTATATTTGGTAGACATTGGTTTTGTAAAATGATTTAAGGCTTATTTGGAATTTTTCATGAAAAATGGTTTTGATGTGTGTTCCATGTTGTACCATTTGGGGCCATTTTATGATAAATGTAATTGATATATTAAATGATTTTAGGGATTCCAAATCTGGTAAGGTTGGGTATTGGTTTGTGTTTTTCATTAAATTATCATTTTGGATGGGATTTTATGTGCAAAGCCTTGTTATACTACTTGAAATTGTTATATGAAATTTTTTTCTGGTTTATTGATATTTTTAAAGGAGGAGAAACGTTTTTGGGTATGGTTTGGTGTGTGTATGGTTTAGAATGTGAACATTTCTATTAAAATGGTTTTTTATGACATGTGAAATATTATTGATCACAAATTGGGAAGCTCAGGTATGCCATTGGGAAAACTAGGACAAGTATGCTTCTGATCCGGTAGTGGATTCATCCATATTTCACATAGAAAGATTGATAAATACATAAATAACTAAACTATGGTGATTATTGAGGACCACTAGTCCATTTGGTTTTACCCTCATAGTTTCTCGTGCATGAGACGGTTATTGGTTATGGATACTTTTTCATAGAGATACGATGCACAAACGGCACCAACGTTAGCAAGTGCCTAAGGGTGTTCTCGTGACTACTGCTCATTGGATATATTGTATTCACCATATTTAAACTATGTGTTTGGTTGGTAAATTCATAATCATGTGTTTTCCATTAAAAGTGTTCATTCCTTAATGTTCCCCTTGATTTTTTTTCTTTTAATGTTGCATCCATTTAAAAATTGTTGTTACTATTGCCTGTTTATGAAAACATGAAATAATGTTTTGATTTCAATTTTTATAGTGTTGAATATTGTTGGAAAACGTACTTTTATATATTTTATTTCAAGCATGTTAATGTACATTTCTTTTTTTAAAGGATGGTTACTTGGAATAGATTAGTGGGAAATACTAAAGAGTTTTAGTACTCACTCATATAGTTTTATTCTATTTTTAGACCTTATACAGGTTCAACATGAGTTTGATCACCTTGACCTATGTGTGTTCATTTTGTTGAATAATGATGAGTGGGGTCACATAAAATTATAATGGTCATCAGGTTCAGTTAGTTTAATTGTTCTGTTCAGTTTTATCTTCAGTTTCTTGTACAAATAATGTTCTGTTCTTTTTTATTTATATATAGTGGGATGTATGGATTCTTTCTACTATTGGTAATTATTTAATTATTTGGATAATTTATTCCCTAGTATCCTATAATGATTCCCACCACTAGTTTTAAATCCATGGTGATTGGGAATGCCCTTCGGGATATGTTGCGGATCAGATCGAGTGACTGGTTCAGGGTCGACTCGAGCAGGTTCGTGATAGAAGGTATATGTGATAACCTAATTTAAGAAGAATACTTCTGTTTCAAAAATAATATATAATCATTAATTCCATTATAACAACTAGTCATAAGGGGAGGTTCTGGGAAATGAATAACATTGGTTAGTGAGGTGGTAGTCTTCCATACACATGAAGGATAACTTAATTTCCCATTTTATAGAAGGGGAGATGGATTTTGGTTATTAAATTAACACCATAAAATATAATAATATGTTATATACTATATTTAATATATAATAATAAATTGAGATTATCTTCAGGAATGGGAAGAAGAGGAAAAAATAAAAATGTTCGATTCAGAAAGAAAAATCTTCTTCGGACAACCTTCTTAGTTTTTCAAAAAAACACATCTAAAGATGGATATGAGATCAATAAAAATTTTATAGTATCTTGGTATGGATTTTTTGAAGGTATTTTGGTTATTATTTTCTGAACCAAAATGATTACAATGTTTGAAGAGGGTAGGAGAGGGGTGTCCTTCAATATGTGAGGTGAGTGGAACACATTTAATTTTTAATAGAAAAAGGTGCTCCTACTTTTTCCCCATGGGAAAAAGATAAAATATGAAACCTTATCACGTCTTAGACATGATACTATTGAAATATTCCTAGAAATCATATTTTAAAAAACATTTAATTTCATTTTAACATTTATCTTTTCAGATTAACCCATATAAAATCAATTTTTACCTTAACCACAACAAAAGACTCTTACTGTTTTTAAAATTCATTTTGTCCAAAAATTAAATTCAAATTATTAGATATTTTAAATAGTGCATATAAAAAATTATTAATACATTTTATGTAATTCAACTAAAAAACATAAATCAATTTAAAATTAAACCCATGGATGTGATGAAAATGTGGTGTTTAAAAGGTGTATTTTTCATGAAAAAATGATTTTATATTAACTCTATGACTCATAAAAATTATTATATGAATTTAAATTTTTTTTTTGAAGATATTTAATCTATGAATATAATTTAAATAATTCCTCGGTAGGGTTTTATTTCATTAATTAAAATGGAGAAACGTTATGACCATTAAAACACTTTTCATTTAAATACTTTTTTCAAACCAAAAAATGAAATTATACAAGAACAAAATAAAAAGATAATTAAATTTCAAATAATTGTATTAGAATATCTAGGTGTTACAAATTTTTTATTTACATTATAATTTATTTTCATGATCTTAGTCCTATATGGTCATCTTATTCATTCACCTGAACATAAAATGATATCTCTGATCTATACCCTTACAAAGCATTAAATATCACCCTTTCTTATGTTTCCTTTCAAATGGATATGATGAAATCTTTTATTACATTATGCCTATGTTTAATTCCACATGGTATGATATTTTTGGAGGATATTTCATATCATTCATAATATGATTATGTATCTACTATCCAAAGTAACTAAACCTTTATTACCCTCAAGCTTGTATATGTGAAATTTAGGTAATATTCATCTTTAATGATTTCATATTTAGGTATGAAATTCTAGGGTACTAATAGATGGTATTATAGTATAGTTATTGAAAATAAATATATATTAGTGTTTGAAAACTTCTAAGCATTCCCAGGGGATAAGTCTAAGTAGTGGATAAAATCATAAGGTTTTGGCAATGACCATGGATAATCTTGTTTAAACCTAAGTTTGCATAAATTTAGAAGAAGGTTTCATTATTTATACATCCTAGTAATCTTATTTCATTATTATATGTTATATCACTTTCATTATGATAGTATGATACATTCACTTTCCTCTTTCACCATTACTTAATGGTTGAATCCCAAAGTAATCATGTTAATGTCAAATGTGAAATACAATACAAAGATTATCCTCCTGAGTAGCCAAATGTGGTGGTAGATTTGATTTAAAATATCATTCCTATGATCAAAAAAATTCTCAATATATGAATCATTTTCAATTTATAAATGATAATAGAGTTGAATAAATTTATATTGAGTCCTTTATGAAAAAATGTCCACCATCCATTAGTGGTTCCATTGATCCACTACACAATAAGAAATGGATAAATACCACAGAAAAGTTATTTCCTATTATCCATTTTTCAATGAATAAATAAGTAATTTTAGATATCTATCATTTGGTATGAAAAAAATAACAATTATAAACTCTTATAGATAATATGATGAAATAGGGAAAATTGACTCTATGGAGTTTGATGAGTTTAAGATATTTTTTTTAATAAGAACATTCCTCATATTATTCATATAAAAATTCCGAAGGAATTACATGAGCTAAATTAGAAAGAGTATGAATACATTGGAATGTATGTTTAAAATTTTACAATACTTTTGAGGTATTCTTCTCATATTATCATCCAACAAGAATGTAAGGCTGATTGATTATTTATTGGATTAAAACCAACAATTATAAAGGTGTTAGCTTTAATAGACTTTTTTATCTATGAATAAATAACTAATTTTAAACACATGGGATAAATGTAATGTGGAGATTACCATGATTCCTAGGGGTTTGATAAGAAAAAGATGATCAAGTCTCATGAAACCCCAAATAAAACACATGATATAAATAAATTATAGTATTTATATGATAGAAATTTGAGAAGAAACGTCAAGTGAATTTTGTTAATGGAATATAGAGGTTCATAAAATCGGAAAGGGATGGTCATAAATCTTGTGAATTTGAAAAGAGTATTATTTCACTGGTTAATTCATGGGAGAAAAAGAATATCCCAACTAGTGCACCAACCACACTATAATTATTGAAATATAAATAATGTGGCTATTATTCCCACCAATTCATGAATCAAAAGGTTTTTTATGATCATTATAAAAAATATTTTAAGACCAAAGACAAATTGAAGTGTCATGTGATCATGACTACTGAAGTGGTTTACAAGAATTATGTGGTGAAATGTAAACTTATCACCCAATCTAGAATAACTAACGTGTTATTTGATCTTATAACTACCAAATCATTTATATATAATAAATTTTTAATGTGTTTCAAATTACCAACTCAATGATTAAATGTTTAGTTATCATTGAAACCTCATAATATTATTAGGTGGCATATCATTTCTATAGTTCATCTTATGTTTATGTTTGTGTGAAATTTATTCCTGTAAATCCTGTTATTATACATTTTGTTAAATTTGATATGTTTCTAGTAATGTATTGGGTTTCTTTTTATGGAACTCGTATCAACTACTAAGGAATGGAAGTATCATTTCATATTCCAAATATAACTATGATCAGTTATCTATGTGAGGATGAATTTTAACTACAAATGGGAATTAATTCTATCATGTGAGCCTTAATTTTATTTTTCCATGAAGGGATTTTATTTTAGATTGTTTGGGAGAAACTCAATATCAAGGATATGCTTATTATTTGGGAGTTTTAGGATGTTATTACTAAATAATTTTCTGGAATTACACAAAATTCGGAAGTTGAGTTTTAATGGAACTCATACCTATGTCCAAACCTATATGAAAACACCCTATATAGTAGCCTTGATCTAGTTATAGGAATTAAAGAAGAAACTCTAAGAGAATCATTGCAAGGGATTTATTCAGACAATTATGTCACGTTGGGGCGCACTGGTTCTTTCTCTTATGAATAGAAATGGATCAATGTGACTTTTCATTTATAATTCGAAACCTTACAAGGTAATAATCATGTAAAACATCATCTACCCTATATTAATGACTTTTTAGATCAACTACATATAGATCAATATTTTCCAAATATTGAACTTCATTCCTGATATCATCAATTGGGGGTCAACAAGGATGGTATACCCAGGACAGTATACTATACAATAAATGGAATCAATGAATTTATAGTGATGCTATTTGGTATTACTAATACCCCCTCTACCTTCTCATATTTTTTTAATAGACTCTTTATATAATATCTTTAATAGTTTTTATAGTCTTTGTATATTATGTTGTTATATATTCAAATAAAATGGAAGATAATGAAGATCATTGGATAATTTTACTAAAGAGACTATGGAATGATAATATTTTTGAAAATTTTATAGATTATGAATTTTCGATTCAAAAAGTTTCATTATAAGGTTATATAATCCAATGTGAGGGTACATCATTGGATCCTTTAATTATGAATGTTATTGAGCCTTGGTCTAGAAAAGCAATGGTAACTGAGATCATTTTTTTTTTTGGCTGGTAGGTTATTACAAAAAAAATTATATATTTCTCATGAATTTATTATCCACTCATCATGTTTACAAGGAATGGATTTGTGATCTTGTGGATATATAGATCTAAAGAGAATTTCAAGGAGCTGAAGAGATAGTTATTCAGTGCACTTGTAGTTACACTACTCTATAGTGGTGAATGTTTTATGATCTTTAGTGATGGGTCAAAGAAGGCATTGTGATTTTTTAAAGCATAATTATATTGTTATATATTATCCCTCATTCCAATTGAAAAAATAAGAAAAATTACCCGACCCAATTTTGAAGAAGGAATTGGTAATTTTTTAATTTAAGATAAGAAGGAATTATATTTTTAGATAAAATTACAATGTATATACAGATCATACTATTTTAAAGTATATATTCACATGGGAATTTCAGAATATACACCAAATAAGATGGTTTGATAGGATTTAATATTGTTATTGATCATTACATTACCATCCTATGAAAGAGAACAATGTGGAAAATGATCTGAGTTGAAAGGATTGTGCTATCATATAAATGATAATGACTACAAAAGATCCAATACTTCTAGATTTGTTGGGGATGGATCTATAAATTTTTAAATAAAGGGATAAATCATGTCTTTAAAAAATTACTGTTCAATAATCTATCAGTGTGACAATTAAAGAGGCACATAATGAAGATTTGGTAAAATAAAAGAAGGTAAGAAAAGATCCTAAGTCTATCCTTGATTATTAGGCAATGATAAGGCTTAGGAATCGTTTATGTTTCATATAGAGAAAATATTTTCAAATATTTAGTTTTAAATTTTAATTGTTTAATCCCACCAGGGTTTTATTTTAAGGTAAATGTCACAATTTATTGTGTTTCAAGTATTTTGATCATAATTACAGAAATAAACTATTTTGGATTTTAACTATTTCATTTTTATTTTGTTTTTTGGCCATAACATTTTATAAAATGATCTAAATTAAAAAATTATTCTTTTATAGGATACTATTTTTTATGATTTTCTTTCAATTATTTTGGTCACAAAGAACAATGCATCATTTTTAATCCCAAATCAAACTCACTAGACAATACACCCAATATGTGAACAGATATGGATATTTTTTATGTTGAGACCATATTTCAAAAATATATGGTCCAAATGAGAATGAATTTGAAAAAAAAAACCCTAGATAAAATCCATATAAACAACTTTTATTAAGTAGGACACTCCTGATTCATTCATTTTTATGGCAATAAATACACTCAAACTAGTTGAATTCGAATATGAATAGTCTTTCTAGAAAGACTAAATATCCAGAGAAAATCGGTCAAAAATCCTTCATCTAGGCATACATAAATATTAAATTTGTATGGTGAAATCAGAAAATGTATGTTAATAACTTTAAAAAATTAATATTTAGAAAATTTTATCACTTATTTGGCCATCTATGAAGAATCATTTGTAGTTCTATTTTGGAGCCAAAAACATCACATCTTCTCCAAATAAAGTAGTGTCCCTTCTTCATTACAATGGGTTGGAAATGTAGTTTCCATTATTTTTAGGTTTATTTCTGAAATGATTTTATATTATATTTCTATAATTTTAATTTATAATATCTTTCTTATCTATACCTCGTTCATCCTTTTTTTACTTTAATGTGTTTCTCCCACTGTATTCTCTCTTAAATCTATTAGAATGGAGAACTATCCTCGGTGTTTGTTCGAGGGATAGAATGGTGGTTGATTTAGTTCAATTTCACATTAATTTAATTTTATTTTTTAATTATGATAATTTTGGTGGTGGTTTAATTGATTCTGATGTGATATTTCCACAACTTATCTACCACTGAGTTGTTCTTCCCATTCAATATTCATCATTCCCTTCATTTTCTAGGTGATGCATATGATGAATTACGGCTTGGGTAGTGATGCCTAAAAAATAGATATCCTAATTAGTTACTGGAATATTATTTTCCCACATTCATATATCTCTATGTTTGGGTAATAAAATTTCAAATGGGAGGGTTTAGTGTCACATATTTTGATCACTACATTGAATTGAAATTGAGAATAGTTTAAAGAATAGTGATATCAACAATTAGGATTTCCTATGAAAGAATGTCTCACATATTTCTTTTTAACATCATTTTTTCACATTTCATATATATATATATTAATATATTATATATCTTCAAAACCCACCATTTTATTTTATTTAGCTTTATATTAGCTAGAATTTAAATAGTGAAAATTGAATTTTTTTTGTATAAGTTTCTTATTTATAACCGACCCTAGGTGTCCTATATATTGTATGATATTGTTAAAAAATTACTTTACTAGGGGTCTAAAAAATAACTGTGCATCAATTTTGTGCCATTTTTTAGGAGATTAAAAACATTCACACACTGTTTTTCATAAAAATCCTAAAAAAATCATAAATTTCAAATTAAAATTAAAACAGATTTCATAGTTTATGATGTCATTGAATTCAAACTATTATGATTGGACTGACCAGTCACATGTTCCATAAGAAGTGTATAAGGATCTTGATGTTAATTTTCAATGGATTAGTGATAAAATTAAAAAACTAGAGAGACAAATAGAATGGATAAATAAATTGGTTCTTGCATGTCAAGATAAACCCAATATGGAACTTGAACCAGAACCAAAATGAATGGTGGAAGAGATTTCACCAATCATTTTTATGTTGATGAACATAAGGAAACTCATAATGACATTCTAAAATAAGTAATAAAATCATACTGAAATCAACAATTGCTTGAGAAGGCACCTGAAAAAAAATTTAATCTAATGCACTTTTGGTAGATCATCATTTTTGGTAAGAATCATTTCATTACTTTGTTGAAGATCACCAAAATCATGATTTTTCTACCATTAAAAATGAAAAAACATCACCACTATAGTTCTCTCTTTGTTTGTAGGATTATTAAGAAGATTCACATACTGATATGGATATTTTAATTGTCCAATAATAAGATATTAATTTCAAATATGGATTATTTTAAAGAAAATATTTCTTTTTTTTCGTCATGCTTTAATCTTATTCATGTTCAATGGTTTTATAAATTCGATTTTTCCTAATTTTCTAAAACAAAACATTTGGAGAATGCCTTGAATATTTTGGAAGATACAACCCATGTAGTGTTTATTGAATAATAATATTTGGACAAGAATATGGGGGTGACACTACCTCCTCAACAACAATTTACATACCATATGGCAGAGGACACCACATAAATGAATAGGGAGAACCCCTATTTTCATTTCCCTCCCACTTTAGACCATAAATTCAATATTTATTTTTTCTTTGGGGTTGGTAACAGTATTCTATTATTTGGGGTTCTCCATTATTTTTTTGTTACTCAAGGATATCGGGAAACATCTCACGGTGAGGTTTATCTAAAAGAAACACCATCCTGCTTAAGATTGGGGATAATCCACTACAACTGTTTGACTAGGGGCAGTAAAAAAATAGCACCTACATGGGGTCTAAAATAAGTATTTTATTTTTTTACATGATATCATTCATTTTCATTATTTTATGATTTTTTGTTATTTATTTCTTCTAGTCTTCAAGTGCTACCATCTAGGAGCTTAACTCAAAGCTACCACTAAATAATAAATCCAGTTGTACCTTTGTTTTTCATTATTTTATTTTCATCCCAATATAAATTCCGTATGAAAATATTTTTTGACATAATTTTAGCTAAAAATCTGTTAGTAAATGGAATATGGGTGGGGGTGGATTTTAACTTGTTTTTAGTAATTTTGAATGTTATTTCATTTTATTTTCATGTCTTTTTCTGATTTTTTTGTTTCGTTTTTCAAATATTTTTGTGTGTTCTTGGGATTCATGAGCTGAATTGAATAAATTGGGAAATTACAAAAAACATATATTTTTTGATGAATTTCATGATTTTACTATTTGATAATTTAAATGATTGATGAAGGAATTTTTTTACTCATTTCCAATCTTTTCATTTGATAAATTTTAATTGATTGTGAATCTTTTTTTCACTATTACAGCCTAAATTTAAGTTCATTCCAAACCTGTGATGTTTATAAACTTTTTGACATAATCTTTCCATTTTTATATTTCTTGGGAATCTAGAGACTTGTTTTTTATCTATAACATTTTATTTTTCCCTTTTTAAATTCAATTAGTGTTAATGGAATGTGTTGATTTAGATTGAGGAATAACATAGAAATCCTTATTGACATTGAACTCTATTTTGGCATACCATTTCATATAACACTAATTAAAACCTCATTATCCATGAAATAACTTTTTAAGAAGACTCATTACAAGATCCTTATCCCCTTGTTACCTGTTCTAGAATTTAAATTAATGAATATTGTTGAACTCAATTGTGGGTGAGGGAGAAGATTAGCTATATTTTCATTCTTAAATAATCCATTTGAGCAGAACTGAATTTGTTTCTATATATATTACTGAACTTTTAGTAGAAATTTCTTGAGGGAAATATGTATTTGTGACCAACAATATCACTACACATTTTCAATGGGTGATGAAAAATATTTTAAGATCAAAACATTAGTCTAATTTCCTCAAAAACATGAACTAAAGAGAAATCCATTTATGAATTAAAGGTGAAACAATGCTACAAATAGGGGAAAAGAGGGAATAAATTTACCATTGATTTTGAAATTCCATCTATGAACTAGTGATGGGGGAAATGGTGCTTGGTGGTGAATTGTTTTCAAATGATTGATGAGCACACAAATCTTGAGAAAAATTGGTTTCATATATTTACTTTAGAGCTTAACAATCCTCATTCTACCTCAGATGTTTTTACACATAAAACATTCCAACCCTCATACTAAGAACAACTCATGAAAAATTACTCATGATTGAAGAATTTTATAAACTATTACATGGATATAATATAAGTATATCAAGACTATTAAGAGAAAACATGTTCTTAATAATGAGAAAAAATCCTTATTAAAAATCCTTGACTAAGTGATAAATATTATTCCATGTAGGTAGGTAGGATATGAATGTGAGTATTAACATAATATTGAATATATTCCTTTTATTTATTAGGATTTAAGAAATTTTAATCCATATAGTAAGAAAGATATTTTATTTTATTAGATAATTGAGTTGTGTTGTAATTAATTTATTAAGAAGCTTGTTTTGACCATCGTATAAGATGATTTCCCAGTAGTGTAATTTTTACATGTGGGGGAAATAAAAAAGAAACTATTTTCAATTATTTTACTTTTAATTTTAATTTTTTAATCCCACCAATGTTTTATTTTAGGGTAAATTCTCATATTTTATAGTTTGTTTTGTATTTTTAAGTTAATTTTAAAAATAACTAATTTTTGAATTTTTTTATTTCATATTTTTATTCTGTATTTTTTTCATAACCATTATAAACATATCATAATTGAAAATTTATTATTATATAGTTTACTGTGTTCGATATTTTTCCTTTCGTTCTTATATACCCAAATATCTATCTATAATTTGAAGGCTTAAAACTAGCTCACAAGACATGCCCTTAAATTTGTGCACAGATCTGGATAGTTTTTATGATGGGACCATATCTCTTAAATTTCTAGTAAAAATGGGCTGATATTTTACAAATGCCTAGATAACATTCGTACGAAGGAATTTTATTCATATGTTCACTCTTGATTCCTTCTTTTTGACAACCTTTAACTCATTGGAACTAGGTGGATTGAAATAGGAACCGTCTATCTAGGAAGATGAAATATAAGGAGTCAATCAACCATAAATAATTCATACCACATACAATAAAGATTAAAATTGAATGGTGGGATCAGATAAAGTGTAAGAACATCTTTAAAGAAACAATATTTTCCAAATTCTTTCATTTAATAGGGAATCTATGTAAACAAGTTCATAGTACCATTTTGAAGCCAGGAATTTCACCTCTTTTCCATATAAAATAGCATCACTTCTTCATTCTAAAGGGTTGTAAAAGTAGGGGTCATTTTTTTGTCTTTATATTTTAATTTCTTATGTAGTATGTTTCTATACATTGAATTTATATTATACTTCTTCTTTAAACCTCATTCTTCCATTTTTACGTTTATGTGTTTCTCCTACCATATTCTCTTATAAATATATGAGAATATGGAACTGACAATGACATTTGATTGAGGGAGAGAATGGTGGTTGATTGAGTTTCATTTCCCCTAAATTTAAATATCATTTTTTAATTATGAGATTTTTTTTGGTTGTTAAATTGGCAATGTTGTGTGATTTCTCCATTTTCTCTACTGTTGAGTTCTTATTCTCATTCTTCATTCATCCTTCCCTTCATTATTTATCTCGTTCATACGATAGAGTATGGATTGATTAGATATGGTTTTGAAATATATATCATTTTCAACTATAGAAAAATCATTTCCCCAACGTCCAGAGATCTTGTTATTTGGGTAACAAAAATTTTATTAATAGGGTGTTCTGTGAAAGTTCATGATCACTACATTGAATTGATATTGAGAATATTTTAAGGAACAATGATATCAACCATTATGATTTCCTAATAATGAATATCTTTGTTTTTTCTTTATAACATCATCTTATTCACATTTAATATATATATATATATATATATTAATATTTACTACATCTTTGAAACCCACATTTTTATATTATTTGGTTTTATATTAGTTTGAATTTAAATAGTGATAATTGAATTTTTATGTTGTGTTAGTTTCCTCAACAAGATCGACAATAGATGTGCACTATATTTAATTATTAGTTGAATAATCTACTTATTGGGACTCTGTGAAAAGTACCCACACATAAGTAACCTTTTTATACCATAAATGAAGATGGATATATATGATGAAGCTCATATTTCATCATTACCTATTCATCTAGGAGGTACAATGATTTATAGAGACCTGAAAGATTATTTCTAGTGGGAAATTATGAAGAGAGATATTGTTGAGTATGTATCTTGGTGGTTGATTTTTCAGGCATTTAGGGTAGAGAGATATAAATATATGAGTGTTTGAAAACTATTACCTATACCAAAATGGAAATGGTAAACCATCACCATGGATTTTTTTAATTAGACTCCCTAAATCATAGGAAGGGAATAATGTTGTTTTGGTTGTTGTTTAAAACCCTAGGAATTCAATACACTTCATTTCCATAAAATAATATTTAACTATTGATCATAATTTCAGCTTATATATTATGAATGTTCTGATATTGGATGGAGAATAACATTCTATTGTATCTGATTGGGATGAGAGGATTACCTCAATGTTCTATTGAAGTATTCAGTAGGCTATAGATAGAGACTTATATATCAATGCTTCTTATCATCCTTAAATAGATGATCATATTAAGTTGACCATTAAATCTATAAAATACATGTTGGGAACATTATCTATGGAATTCAAAGGTGGTTAGGATCAACACCATCCATTAGTGTAATTTTATTAAAATATTAGATTTCACTCAAGTATTACCATTGTTCCTTTTGAATCCCTATATGGTAGGATGTGTATAAATCAAATGTGTAGAGATAATTTAAGAGAAATAAAGATATTGGTACCTAAAAAAATTAAATAAATGCAATTTAATGTGAAATCCATTCCGCAACACATTGGGGAAACAAAAAGATGAAATAAAATTTATGCCAACAATCATAGGTGAGATGTAGAGTTTGAAGTTTGTGAGTTGGTATTTCTATGAATATATCCCTGCTTGAATTTTATGAGGTTTGGAAGGTAAATAATTTTATCCCTAGACATATTGTTCCACCATGATTATCGATCGTATTGGGATGTTGCGTCATTGTTTTTTTCGTCCACTAATTCTCTTTGATGTTCATGATGTGTTACATATATCCATCTTGAGTAAGAGAATTCCTAATCATTCACATATATTGAACTAAGGTGTCATTCAAATAGAACATGGTCTCTTTAAAAAATAAATGTTTCTAGATATTATAGTCTATATAGAAAAATTTCTATGAAAAAACAATCTTTCACCAAGTCAATGTTTTATTTTGATACCACAAATTTGGGGATGCTAAAAGGGAACCTAAGGATTTGATTATGAAAAAGTACACTCATCAGTTTGTATTGGATTGAAAGTATTGAAGTGGGAAATTATTTATAAGGGAGGTTTAATGTAACACTCTAATATTTTATGAAATATTTCTCTCTAAATTAATTTTATTTCTTTCATATCATGTGTTACATGCACCACCGTGTTTAAAACAACCATAATATACTATTAAAATATTATTATTTAGTATGATTGTTATTTGAGAGCCATTAGATTATAAGGTTAGAATATAACAAACTAAATTATGAAGAGCACATTTTTTTCAGAAAAATAAAATAATTTCACTAGATATCAAGAAATTAGAAATGAAAATTTACATCATCTGAAAATAAAAGGGTTGTTTTCCTTAAAAAATCTATGCACGCAATGTGATTTTATATTAATAAATTAATTTAGACACTATTGATTAACTATTTAATTGATATTTATATAATATATATTCTATCAAATGTTTTATAATTTATCAAATATTTTAATATACATAGGGAAATAATAAATCTAGATTTATGCATAGAAAAGTATTATTTTAAACAGGTTTCATCACATTTTTTATCACTTATTTAAAAATTTATTTATGAAAAATATAGAAATTTAATTAGATAAAATTAATTCCATCTAATTAGTTTGGGAAATAAAATTTTCTAAACATACCCCTTTTATTTTAGTAACCTGAATATTTACTGTGTAAAAATTTCACCCCTTAATAAATGGTAAATCAGATAAATATTTTTTTAAACAAAGATATATTACCATAATGTTTCATCTAATATTTTTTATATGAAGTTAATTATACCCTTATAACATTTGACTCTAATTTGAATTTTTAATGGAAACTTTTACATTTAAATGAAATATATAATATTTTGTGATAAGAAAAATAATAAATGTCACTCTCTTATATTTAAATATCTATTTTGTGTACACATATGGAAAACCATGTTATAAAAAACTATAAATATATGTTTTGAGAATAATGAATTTGTTTTCATGATCAGATTTTATTTAAAATTTTATGTATTTATATAATTTTCAAAAATTATTATGCAATGGTGACATAATGTTTCTTCAATTAAAAATAATAATATAAATGATTTTAAAAATATTAAAAGTAATATATTTTGAATGATTTATGTTGTTAAAATAGTTTTATATTTTACTATGATAAGCTAATATAGTGTTAAAATATTATATTTTAGTTCAAAATTTTCATTTAAGTAATTTAATTCAAATTAAATAAAGACATTCAAAATGGACATTAATGATTTTTTATCAAAATAATATTTTTTAAAAATTATTTACAAATCATAAAAAACTAAAATATTACAAGGTGTAAAATATATAATAAAATTTTTTATCTGTTTTAAAAAGATGAAATAATTATGAACTTATAATTAAAATTAGAACACAATAAGATTAAATCAGGTGATACCGCAGTTAAGGTTAAAACAGGTTAAGTTAGTGGTAAAACACAAAGTTATTGTTTTAAATAAAACATAAACTTATCAAAATATTATTTTTTATGGTAATTAATCCCCATAATACCATATCATGAAATACTTGAACATATGGAAGAATTAGGATTGATAACGAGTTTAGTGTTTTTTAATATTTTATGAAATCCCATGTGTGCCTATCCCCTCAATTATAAAAGGAAACTCATTCATAATATTTTGAAAACTACATTGAGACTTCTGGTTCAACTACCTACTACCAAAACGTATTCTCAAATTCTATAGACACATTATAGAGTTTATTTTCTTTCCAAAAGACCAACCCTCTTATCCTCAATATGATATCTAAAGGAGTTGTTGTAAATATGATGTAATCAACATAACATATGGATTGATATTTAATTATTTTATTACCTCCTATAAATCTATGAGATTTATCATAAAATAAAAGGTTTTTTATCATAAATATATTGAAATTTTATTATGATTATGAAACCACAATTATCTACCATTTTTTTATAACTGGGATTTTCCCTTAGCCAAACCCAATCCTAGATTCATTAACTAAATATCAATTGAAACAATTTTACGTGAATATAAAGATTATATAGATCATAGTCCATATACTATTTTATGTACTACACCACTAAATTAATACCAACACACACTTTACCCAAAGGGTGTACACTATGTTAATAAAGTGTCATTTATCAGGACCCTGGTAATATGATTTTTCTATATTTTAAAAAACAAAATTATGATTATATTGATACATTTCCATTATCACATAATATATATAAATTATTATATAAATATTTTGATAAAATTATATTTTTATATAATGATACAAAAATTATATATTTTGGAAATAAATATTTTCACTTAAAAGGACTATAAAGGATGAAATATTTTTACAAGGACTATAAATGACGAAATATTTTTATCTTTTACAAGGATTGTATGATATCATTTTTTTAAATCATAGATAGAATGTGAGATACTGGTAATTTAGATTGTAAAGTATAAAAATTTCATTATAATATGGGTTTAACTTTAGTCCTCATATGAATACCATCATTCTTGACACCTCCTTTCACTTCTAAAGAATTAAAAAATCATGAGAGGTTTTTTATAGAATATTATTAGTAGATTTATTTTTTTGTATATTTCCATTACGAGGATGATATTAAATTTTTTTATTAACTTTCCAATCAAGGGTTTGGGTTATAGTATTTTTTCATGATCTATTATAGATTTTTTTATTAGGATCATGTGTTCTTTGGCATGTGTGTAACTACCTAAATTTTTAGAAGATGTTGTAGACCCTGAAGTTTTCTCTGGTAAGTCACTTATAATAATTATTAATATTTTATATTATGTATTATTACAATATTATGGATGAAATGTGTCGTAATAAGTAATATAAAATTCATTTATGTCTCAATTTTTTAAATTAATTTATAATATCATTTTAAAGATATTTTATTAATTTTATAAACATTTAATGAATCCTCTAAAACCTATGTCATACTGTTGTGGTTTAAAAAATTGTTTTTCATAACTAGAATCCCTTCTTGATAATTAATGACAATATATTAATGATTATATTCCATGACCAAAAAAAGTAGTTATAGCCACTCTTTTATAGAACAAACCATGGGTCAGAACAATGATATGACCTATGGTTTGGATGACTTCGTTTATTAGAGTCCAAAACTAATGTTTAAAAATTAATAATAAATTCCCCTATATTTAGTCATAAATATCAACTTACCTCCCATTACTCTATAATCCAAGCTGATAGATAATAAATATACTCTTCCCCTATCTCTC
The DNA here is from genome assembly GCA_963277665.1 of Viscum album. Classification (NCBI taxonomy): domain Eukaryota; kingdom Viridiplantae; phylum Streptophyta; class Magnoliopsida; order Santalales; family Viscaceae; genus Viscum; species Viscum album. The sequence continues at coordinate 1,574,788,754 of OY728126.1, forward strand.
TAAATCCCACCCAAGGTGTTTATTATTTTTTATAAACATTCTACCATGCTTTAAGAGGCATCCTTTTAGGTGAGGGATTATCTTCATCTTCCAATGAATTTTAGTACATTCTATCTAATAAGAGAATTATTTTCCAAATTTTCATATTGGAAAGTTTTTGTACACATCTGTTAACTATCCTTAGGATTTTATAATAATGAAGCACCGCATTTCACTCCCATTAATACCTTCCATTTACCTTTTTGTACACCTGTTATGCTATTGATATTATTACCTAATTTTCTATGAGAAACTTTTTTATTTCAAATACCTGTCACTATTTCCATTCAATGTTATTCACCTAATTATACATATCATTAATATATTGGGTAATTCCATGTATGAAACCCACATTACTTAATCATGGGATTAAATGTGGGGAAATAGGTTCTTATTTGGTATAATCTATGTTTCACACAAATTAATGTAAATGACATGATTATGATTTGTGGCCCCAAAATTATGTTTCCCTTCAATGTGTTGGTTAATGTTATTATATCATGATATAACATGTCTGGTTTATCATGGACTATCCTAAACACACTATGGTATAGTTTATTGATGGTAAAACTTGACATATCTTTTTGATTTCATGCTTTATATAGTGGCTAAATTCATATAATGACTTCATGTAATCATCATATATCATGTGACTATTTTCATGATCATGGTTATCATAACACATTTTCAAATTTTTGTTTTTCTTGAGTTTCATGTATCGATCTAATTTAAAAAATACCATTATTATTCCCTTTCTGGGAATCATATCACTTCTATTTCTTTTGTGTATCCCCAGTTTTTTTGTGTAGTATTATAAGAAAAATGGATAATATGATTCTTCTATATGGTATTTAAATAATGTATTTTTACACTTTATTTAATTTTATTATTCTATATATCTAATTTCACAAATATATTTGCCTCGTATATCTTATGGGATTATATTATTTGTATATTAATGTGACAAATCCTAATATAATGTATATAAAAGTTATGTGTTTTTATAAAAACATCCTGTGAAATGCTTCTTAATATTTGGGATGTTAAAAATTATCTCAGTAAGGGATATATAATTAATGATACTTATCCATCAAAATTGAAAATAATGAAACCCTATAGAAAATTTTCCTTTTATATAGTAATCCTTGAGCTCAAAATAAATAATGTTTTAATCAAAAAATAAACATCACTTAAAAAAGAATTTCAAAAAAAATTGGATGGGAAATTTTCATAGAAATATAATATTCTAGGTGATTTCTCCTTGAACATTAGGACTCAATAATATTTTTTGGAAAAATATTTTTCACCCTAAAAATAGGAAAAACATTTCATTCAATAGATGATCATCAAATGACCTTATGAGATTCAAATTCATCCATGAAAAATAATTTTTTAGCATAGAAAATTCAAGTTGGTACCTCGGGTAATCATATTAATATCACTCATACAATCACCCTTAAAAGAACTCTTACAAATGGAATATCTAATTGTTTAATTCCTATAAACTTTCTACCGAGAACAAAATATTTAACCAATGTATTTGGATTAGTCTCACGAGTACTCTTGAAAATTGTAAAATTACAATAACATATATAATATAGATAAAATATTTCATTTCGATTATAAAATTTCATAATATATACTTTTTAATTCAAATGAAAAAACACATTTGAGCGTTATGTAAAAATAAGAACATAAGTCATTTTTCCCATTAAAAAGTTTAAAAAGAAAAATTTACAGAATAATATAAAAAATATACTTCAAAAATAATTGAAAACATATAGAAAGATCTTCTTAATTAATAATAGTTTGGATAGTGGGAAATTATGCTCATGTCTTATAAATTTAAAAAATATTTCTTTCAGAATTTAAAAAAAAATTCAAACATAACCAGTTTCTAAATCTATTAAAAATATTATTTTCAAAAAATAATAAAAATTTATAAATTTATCTAACATTAATTTGACTTAAATTTAATTATATTAATTACATATTTGAATAAATTTAATTTTCATTGATATGGAATAAAATTATAAAAAAATTAAAACACTTAAAATAAGTATTTATGAAAACAATACCCTGACTCAATTCTTCAACGCCGTGTGAATTAATATATTATGTATAATAAACTTATATTTATTATTTACAATATTGAGAATATTTGTAGGTTTATCACCATATTATTATAACTTTTATAACTTCTATTACCTTGTCGTATGTAGTTACCAAATAGGTCATCTTATTTTCTGGATTTTGGTTATATTCGATTTATAATCCCAAAATAACTTTGGTAGGTTGACCATGGTAAGATGGTTAATTGTTCCATAATATCAATAATATTAATAATGAAATTATTACTATGTTTTTCATTAAATTTAATTTTAGAATCACCCATCAATATAGGACATGGAAGATCAGTCACATCACATCATTGACATGGTTGTCCACACATATACACAAGAAATGTAATTAGTTTCAAATGGATATAAGGTTATGAAGGTATGTGATATCATATATTTAAAATATCCTAATTATTTCCTTAATATAATTTATATATTCATTAAATACATAATAATATCCATCCTTGTAAGGTGAGGATGAAAAAATAAACACAATGCTTCGTTGAGGTGGTAGTCAACTCTCACTCATGATAAATATATTTATTTACCAAATTATGGAAAAGTAGATAAAATTATTTCCCACAATTTTTTTTAAAATTATGTTAAATTCGATAAATTTATATTATTATCTCATCAAGCGTTTGACATTTTTTAAGGTGGTATAATGAGAAATAAACATGATTGATATTGGTTAAGGGTTATACATTGTCTTTGAAATCATTATATTTTCTTAATCATAAATCCTTATAGGTTGGTATTTTGGTGACTCTTAAACCTATTGGGGACATTTGGAATGTGAGGAGTTATTTTGGAATATCTTGATCATGATAAATTACTCGTGTATTGTGGATAAGTGATGGGAGGACATTTCATTTAATAAGTAGGGTGAGTGACACTCTTGTAAATATATTTAATATATTAAAATTATAAATTCCGTAATCCTGGAAAAGAAGTAATAAATAAATTAAATTTCATAATTAATGTTATGGTGATTTTATTATTAAAATATAATAATAAATAACATATGTTTTATTAACAACATTATAGAGTGTTTACTTTAATTAACATGTTTTCCCTTTACCTTGGTTGCTGATGTTTACCATGGTTCATAATACATGTCAATATAATTGAAATATAAATCATTAATAAAATTTAAACTACTAATTGAAAATAATATAACCATTTTACACATTTCATTTTTTAACGGATTTAAATTAATATTAATATAACAATAAAAAAGTCATTAAATAACATTTTTTAGAAAAAAATATTATTTTTCCATGATATGAATTTATACCAAAGTAAAGTATATGGTTGATTAAAATTTAATTATATGGATTATTTATAGTAATATGGGTTTTATTTTAATTTAAAACCAATCCAAAAATATAATTAGTCTTCATAAATTAGTGAAAGGAAATAACATCTTTTATAAAGTTCTGTACATTTTATTATTCAAAAACAAATAAATATTTTCATATAAAACCATAAATTATCTCCCATATATTTTATATGAAGAAATAAAATATTATCTCCATTTTAATAAATAAAATTTATATTTTTCATAATTTTTACCATTAAATGAAACAATGGGATATATGTAAAAAATATTGTTCAGAATAAATCTTTTTATTTTTTTATTCGAAAAATGATATAAAATTCTATTAATAAATGTCAATCCATAAATTCTAATCATTAATTTTAATAAAAAATAAAATTTATATATTATTAATAGTATAGATTATTTCATATTTTTCCACCATTGTGAAATGGTTAGCATTCAATTTAAACCATCAAATTAATATAGAGAGATATTTTCTCATCGTGGCCTTTTCTGGTTCCCATGTTGTTTCTTCAAATATTTGTTTTTACAGAACAAACTAAACAAGTTATTTGGTTTATTATATATTTCCTACTCTATGAAATCTAAAATTTTAACTATATTTTCAACAAATGAAATATGCCCTTCCAAATATGCCACCTTAGGGCTGAAAATATGAGATACATCTTATACATATTTCATTAAAATAAAAATGTGGTACACATAATGTGATTGTGATAAACATATAGAAAACTCCACATGTACTAAAATAAACATCACATTGTCTGGAATTTTATTTAGTCTAACAAAAAATAGACATATCTCTTCCTTTTACCAAATCTCTTAAGACTATTCTATGGATATATTTAAAGAAATACAAGATCACTAACCTAAAATGAAAGGTATTTGATCTCGTTATTCTATTAACTATTTTACCAACTCCAAGATACCACCATGTGTTGTTGAATCATATCTACAATTAAAAAATATATTCTACCAATTAATTTAAAAAAATTATCTTTCACCAAAATCGTCTTATCAATATGTCTTTTGAAACTTCATTCAATTTAATTCTTCAAAATGATTCTTCTATGTACTCAAATGGAAATTATTATTATAATAAAATTAATATAATAAAATATATTGATACCAAATTATATTTTATTCTTATGATAAATCTCAAAAAATATCCCCTAATGTATAGATCATTCGTTCAAACTATCAATCAGATTGAGGATCAGAATATGTATAGAAATTTAATTTAGTACCTAATGGATTTTGAATTCCATTATAAAAATAATAGGTAAATATATGTCCATGAGCATATACAATAGATATATAGAATCCATGTTATCAGGATATCACTTTATGGTAGAGTAAAACAATAAAATCTAAAGGTATAAAATCATGAATAGAAATTAATTTCATATGTTTAACAATTAGAACTACAATGACTATGAATACATCATCACCTCGACATGTATTTTTTAACCCCCCCCCCCAATATATGGATATATTATCATATATACATTCAATAACTAGAAAATTCTAATCAATATCACTCTATAGTTTTCACTCATAATTTACTATGTCAACAGTTGATATATATAATGTTAAAATCAATATTTTCTATAATCATTCATTCCGAAAATTAAAATTCATTATGGCTTATATACATCTTAGTGAATCTAGAATGAATAAAAAATGATATTTATAATCTTCACTAAATAATTCCTTCATCAATTAGGTATCATGTGGAAAAGATAACCTCTTTAAAAATATTTTTACACATTCATTTTCAATGCTAAATTCAAAAAACATTCCCTACAAAAGAAACAATGCTATTTTTTGAAAACCACATTCACATTTCTCATTATGTTGAAATATATCCAACATAAATGACTTCACTCACACCTGATCTAAAAGATATGTAGTTATTTCATGCACAATTTATTGGAAACATTTCATTAAAACATTAACTGAAGGATTATAATCCAAATATAACATATCTAATGTTGCATTATATTTTCTTCTCATGGAATTGGATAATTATTTTACTTACAACTATGATTTTGAATCCAACAATAAAAATTATATATCAATTCCAACCATATTCTATGGACATGTTCATCTCTATTTGAGTGATTACATAATCTAATATTTTATAGTTAGAACAAATTTCATAGCTTATAACATATTAAATAGGTATATATATTTGTAATGAGAAAATTATTTCCACTAGTTTAATATAATGCATAGGGTAATATTCTTATGGATTTTAAATTTATGTTAAGCATATAAATTTACCCAATCATCAGGAATCAAGAGAAAACCATGCTCTTTTAATGAAACATCACTAATAATAATAAACTAGCACTTTCTATATGGAATGTCTAATGCTATCAAATTATCCAATATCATTCTCATTTCCTAAAACCTTTCACTATATTCCTTTATCAAGATAAGTTTAACTCATATTTGAGTTAACTCATTTAGTGTTCTTGAAAAATGAGAAAAAATTCAACAAACCATTGGTTGTAACCCACTAATCCAATAAATATTTTAATCCCAGTGACATTTATTGGTCTTGAACATTCTTCAACCACCAATGTATTAAAAGGATAAATAGTTATAGTATTTTTTGAAATAATATAACCATGTAAATAAATGTATTTTATCCAATACTCGAATTTAATTAAATTTCTAAAATGAATTTTTATTTTAAAGTGTATATATCAATACATAAATTTTTCTCATGTTCTATATATATTTTACAAAAAATAGAACATCACAAAAAATTTATCAATATACTCATAGAAAACCATATTTATAAGATCCATGGATGTAGTGGGAGAACTGATCAACCTGAATGAAATTTCTACAAACTCATATTCCCCATAGCTAGTATAAAACAACATAGTCATAATTTATTAACCTCTACATTCTATCTAATGATATCTATTCGTGATTTTAATCATTGATAAAATAATCATCCCATTAAATACAATCAAAAGAGTAAACTCTGTGAAGAAAAATACATTTCTTCTTAAAACTAATGTTATTAAATGTAACATAATCAATGAAATGATTAATTTAATAATGCATCTTCTTAATTAAAAAAATGGGTTCACCCCAATAAGATAGTATAGGAATAAAGAAGCTCTAATAAGGAAAATTTTGTAACTTCTTTTTTAGTTACAATAAAAATTATGGAGGCAGTCAATAAAGGTGTTTTTAAATTGAAATAGCTTCTAGAACTATTTTTACAATGAATTGTACATATCAATCAGCAATAAAACTAGGAAAATAAATAGGAAATACAACTATATATTTATTTACTACTATTTCATTATTAATATAAATATAGTCTCTATTTTGAACAATAAGAGTAAAATATCATTAACTATAGACATAAATTATCTTATAATATTATTAAGACATTACCATAAGTATAGAATAAATAATATCTTAAAATTCAATATCACTTTCAAAATATAATATAACATCTGTAACGCCACAATATTTCTTGTAATGTTAAATTTAAATCCAATATATACATAGAATAATATAAAAAAAATTATTGGAGTGAAAAAAATATTTTCAGGAATTTTAATTCTACAAATTATCAAAGGAATAACAAAGTAAAGCATGATTTACTTAATTTTTACACATTGTTTTTCCGAAATATATTTCCCCATTTCATAGGGTAATATTTTATTTTTTCTGGAAAAATTACCAAAAAAAGCACATTTTGACCCCAAACCAACCAAGTCAATAAAATAATATCACCTCAATAGTATTGAACCTATAACCACTTCATTTGCTGGACCATCATTTCACAAACAACCATAAATTTAATTTTCACATGCTTATGAATACTTTGTTTATATTTTTCAAAATTCATTCTTTTCTTTAGACAGGCATAAATATAATGGCCAATATCATTTCATTTAAAACACATTATTTCCTTCCAATCATAATTTATCAGGTAAATAGATTATTTCTTTTCATTGTAATGAAATTCCATACATATCATCATACTATATAAAGAACACATTATCTATTTCATAAAACACTCCCCATTATTCTTTTGGCCACATGTATCCCAATAGGGAAATTTTGACCTCTTACCTTCATATATCATTATTGGATGATTTCCTATTTCTTTTCACTTGGTCCACTTCATATATTTGTTTTCTAAAAAGTCAAAAAACTTCATCCAGACCTTATCAAAACTCCATTATAAATAATTATTATAATAGAAATTTAATTTTTAAAGAATATCAAGTCTTATAGATTATATAAAATTAATCACCAAGGTTAAATAAACCATGTAATTATATTAATTTGAAAATGATAGTGGTCACATAGTCTTTAAATTTGTAGGTTTGAATAGGAGTAACAACATTAAGAATGATATTTAAAATTTTCTTACTAAATTTATATTTTTAGATAATTTTATATTAAATAATCACTACATTTTTAGTGAAGTGATTTTGTGCTTCAAGAATAATTGTTTTCGTAAATGTTATATTTGATTCTTTTTTCGAGAAAATAATATATTAAATTTATGACACATTTAAATAAATTAATTTAAAAATATATATATTATTTTATTAATCATGTGAATATAACTATCTTATGAAAAAAATTGGGTTTATTTGAATAAGATTTATTTTTTAGTGAATTGTGAGAAAATACAGAAAATATAGAAAATATCGATTTCCATTCAAGTATTCAAAAATATGTTTTTTTAATTGATTTTATAATTTCATTAGTTTTATTTGATTAATAATTATCCAATTAATTTAATTTCAATATACATTATATAAATTCTTATTTCCAATCATCCATGAACATTATACCCTCTTTTTGATCCCCTTTAGATTAGTTTTAATTTTGAAGGGACTTCTTGTGTTTTTATTTTTTTTATATTGGGAGAGGGTATTCTAAATAGGATATGATGGATGAAGTGTGAGTTTCAAAAATTTGGAATAGCCTATTTTTATGCCTCATCTTTTTTCAGGTAGGGCTACAGCGTGGAGGGGAGCTATGACATGGAAGTAGTTTTTTGTTTTTCTTCCATTTTAGAGGTACTTTTTGCATGGTTTGTGGAATGTGAAGTTACAGCACCTTGGGTTACAGGATCTGTTAAGGGATTATTCTAAATATTCTAGGTATGTGGGTGGTTATAGTGTGGTTCCTTTCACTATGCACTGATTTATCCATTCTCATCATTTGTGTAGTGTGGTGGCGGGGTCCGCACCATGTTCATTTCTTTTTTGGTTTTAAAATAACATAATTATTTTTCCAAAGATCACTTATTTTAATATAATGCATCCCCATGTATCCTTGATATTATAAACCTGAATTTTCACTCTTCTATCCTATATTCATCCTAGATCAATAAATCGGTGGATGTGTTTGACCTCTCTCTAATAAATTATTCATTGTATTTTCATTAGAATACTATTTTCTTCTAATATAATTTAATAGTTATTAATCTAAATTTGTTAGATGGGTTTGATCCATGATTTATAAATAATGAATCATGGGATTCCTCAGTGACCTTTCTTTCCTTTATCTCTTTATTAGCAGTTCCAAATATATGTGTTTACATGATCTAGTGATATAATGGTAAGTTGTTAATATAATTATTTTCCCTATAATTTAGACCTCAACTGCTAGATTGATTTTAAATGTATTTCCCAATTTTTTAAAATCATAGATTGTAATTATTTTGCCGATTAATTTCAAAGGAACTCAATTTGTGAAATAAATTAATTTTTCAATGGGTTTTGAAATATTTTTTGATTAGTTAATATATTGATTGAATTGAGAAATTACTGTATAAACTTATCTGAGATTAATTATTTAAAAATATATCTGAAAAATAATATGATTTTAAAGGCGCGAAAAAGATTAAAAAATTTATTTTGGAATTGATGTTGGAATTTCATGTTCAATGTGAAATTGTGAATTTGAAAGGTGAATGCTAAGTTGAATTAAAATGAATAAATTACCCATGATTGATTTATTGAATGAACATGAGAGATTTATTACTTATTAGATGATTAGTACAACCAATCTTGGACTTTGACTCCCTAAAAATGGATTGATGATGATAAATCTAACTAAATAAATTATAGTATAATTTTACCCAGATAAATAGTTGATTGATTATCTCGATGTCCTGAGCCTTAGGGACATGTGAACACACTTTGATATGGGATGATTGACTAGATAGTGTGAGGATACTATATCCAAAACCTAACATATCATTGGTATTATGAAAATTTTTCTTGGTTTTGTTTTGATTATCAAAATCTAATGACTATAGTCCTATTTTATTAAAAAAAATTCATTTATGAAAATTATAATTTAAAATAGTTTTTTATAACTTCTATCAAAATTATTTGAAATAATAAGTTGTCTGAAATTATCATATTGTTTATTATACAATAGTTTGTTTAAATTTGGGAATTAATGATTTATTTTCCTATAACTAATTATTGAAAATATGGGGAGATCCTACTTAGATGTTTAAATTACATCCTATCATTTCCTTTGGGTGTTTGTTGATTATATTGTTCTAGGTCTTTGAAAATGGAGAGTTCCACTTCAAAGTGGTGGTTGTGATTGATTCATGGGACATTGGATGATAGCGATTACTTATGGAGCTATGATCCACTTGTTTCATAGGTATTATGAGACCTTTCCTTTATATATGATGTCATATTTTATATGATGTTTTAGTTTGGGTTTCTTTTTTTCAAAATAATTCCCTTTGAATAATTTCTTTTTCTTTTCGCCTAACTGTGGGTAATGGGAACACCATTCATGCTATGTGAGAGCTAGATCAGGTACTAGAGTACTAGGGTATCTAAGACAGTTCATGATGAAGTGGTATTAGTGGTGTCGGTGGGTATCATTCCTTGATGTTGGTATGCAGTTTTAAGATGTTTGAATGATAAGAGGTATACTTATTAGGAATTAATAGGTATATATAGTAGATTGAATTGTCAACTTACATCATAAGGAGCCTTATGTCACCATTTCTGTTTTGGAAAAGTTTTCTTGAGTAATAAACTGATATGATTCAATAAATTTACCAATTTAACATGAGTGTTTGGAAATATATAATTTTTAGTTCTGTTTGATGGAATTTATGTTCTCTGATCTTTTGATCAAGTTGATGACCAGGGTATCCTTTCTTATGTTTTGAATTTTTTGGTTCATATTGTGTAATATTATTCCCCAAGATGATTTTTTAATAGAAAACAAGATGGATCTGTTGATGAACCAAGTTATATGAATCATCATGTTGAAAATAACATAATTTAGATATTGGCGTATGAAATCAAATCTCCAGGATATTTACCTTCACCCATTCCCATTCGAGCTCTGATAGTGTAACCTAGAAGGTGAAAATCTAATGACCATGTATAATAATTTCATCACTAAAAAACACTTTCTTTTCAAGGATTGAATGATATAAAATTGAAAATTATTGGTTGAAAAATATTGAACTACTTTTTTGAGTTCTTATAAATTATATAATCTATAAATGTTAAGTGTCAAACCATTAAGATTAAAGGGTCTTGAAGGAGTTGGTGGGATTCATTACTTATACCGCACAAACACCAACTCTTATAGTGGAAAACTTTTAAATCCCTATTTACCAAATATTTCTATACAAATTTGGTCATTTATAAAAAATTTATGGAGTTTATCAACCTTTAGTAGGATTATAAGAACATGAATTGGTATGTGAATCATTTTGTTGAACAAAAATATTATTCTCCTAATGTTGTTATAAATGAGAAACTAAATGTATAAGGATTCGAGATGGGTCCTAATGTAATATTGAATACCTGGTTTTCATGTTTAGTATCACTTATTATGATGACATAGTGGATAGAATGTTAATAGATGAGCTTGGACGTGATGGTAAGATTAGTTTGAAAAGAGTTCCTATAACTCTAAGTGGAATTTCTTCTAATTCCTTTAACTAAAATTTAAAATGGTATAGGTCTCATGTAATATCATAACAAGAAAAATTCTCCAAAAAATATATGGAGTCTGGTAGAGGCATGTTTGAATTTCTTTTAGGGTTGTATGGTTTGGAATTCAAATTGAGTTTATACTAAGACAAAAAATATATGTGGTTTATATGGTCAATCAGGCTCACTATAGAATTTATGCCTTCTATTTTCTACCCTGCACAATGTTACATGATAATTAGTAAATCATTACCATTTGTTTCAATCAAATTAATCATGAACTGAGGGTATATATTAGTAGGAATCTAGAAGAAACCTTCATCACTATCACAAACTGAATCGGGTCGCCATCAACTCGACGCCCGACCCGAACCGCAGTAAGGCCAGAGGGGCGTCCCCGATCCCCACGGTCTGGCACAAGTGCCCGAGTATCAATTTAAACTTTGGGAACGATTTACCCGAGAAAACAAATATAAGGCAGCCAACCAAAGCAAACCAAGCAAAGGTAAAAGTTACGGTCAAAACGTGTATTTAACCAAAACAGGTTTTTGAGTCACAAGTATTAAAAATCCAAATAACACTAAAAACAAGGTGACCAAGAACCAACCTAAGAATTGTCACCCGGTGTTAGGACACCGCCCCTAATTCACCACCAAAACGCCACGTAGATAGGCATGTTAACAACCTGAACCACTACTCCCAATATCTGGACCCATACCTGTATCAGAAGTAAACAAATCTACTTACACCCAAGGGTGTAAGTAGGGTGTGAGAAATCTCCCAGCAGGATATCACCAAGAAAAGATTCCACGCACAAAAATCAAAAGACAACCCATTTGCAATGCTAAATAAGGAAAGAAAGTGGTTCAAAAAGAAATGGATTTCATAAAACGACTTAAAAGAAATACAGTTCAAGATAAAAACATTAGGGTAGTAACTCAAGTGACATATCACGTATCATTGTGCGTGCAAAGTAACCAGTAGAACCAAAGGATGGGAGAATCCCTATGGATACTAGAAACATGTGGAACCCTAGAACGTTGTGTCTCGGTGAAACGTGGCTTAGGTGGCCACGACCCTCACATAACGTGGCTTAGAAGGCCACGACCCTTAGAACACGTGGCTTAGAAGGCCACGACCCTCAGATATCATATGTTTAGTTAGTGTTGCAATCGTCAAACCTACCAGTGAAACCGGGTCGGGTCATCTCCATAACACTAGCTCACTAGTCCTAGTCTCCCCACCTAATACCCCGGCTTCCCTCCTTGTGCTCACCTAAATTCAAAGTTCACATAACATGTCACTCGCACACTGATTTCTTTTTTGAAAAACCACACGCACACCAAAGTGTTTTAAAATATAGCCTGCACTGCTAGAACATTAAATTAAACCAGTTGCATAGTTTTTAAAAAAAACACTTTTTATAACTAGGAAAACCATTCAAATAATTAAGTAGTTTTGAAACATGTGGCAAAATATTCAAAGGGAAAAATTCAGTAAAAATATTTTACAAGACAACCACATTTTCCTAAAACACGTTGCATAGTTTTCAACAATAATAAACGGCCCGAATGGTGTTTTCACAATAAAAATTAACTAGAATCACCTGAACATAGCTCTAACTAAATAAAAACACAATAAATCTAAGTCAGAGGAAAAATTTCACAGCATGTAAATAAATGGATAACGCATTAAATTAATTAAATAAGAATGCAAATGATTGTAAACTAATACTTGTGTGCAGAACCACCTACGTCAAATAGGAATGGAAAATGACACGACGCAAAACTCTAGTTGCGCAACGATCGTACCATATTGAGCGGTCAAGAAGTTCCTAAAACAGTAGACCGTTAAACAGGTTCAAAAATAATAATAACATAATAATAATAGTAAAAACAATAATAATATAAAAATAAAATCATAATAATCACAATAATAATAATATAATAATAATAATAATAACATAATTATAATAATAATAATTCCAAAATAATAATAATAGCATAACAGTAATCATAATAATAACATAATAATAATAATAATAGTATAATAACAATAGAAATTTATAATATTATTATTAACATAATAATGATAATAACAAAATAAATCGTTCATGGGACTAATAGGGGCTTGGCCGAGTGGGGAGGTGCGGCGGAGCGTGGCCGAGCGGGGAGGTGTGGAGGAATATGATAGGGGTGCGACGGTCTGCTGGTGGAGGGCGGCCGAATAGGAAAAGGGGGGTGTGGCGGTCTGTTGGTGGAGGGTGTCCGAGCCGAGACAGCGGGAGCAGGGAGGCGCGGCCTAGCGGGGAGGCGTGGCCGAGCAGAAGGCGTGGCCGAGCAGGTGGCCGAGCTGGAGGTGTGGCCGAGCTGGAGGTGCGGCTGAGCGGGTGGCTGAGAAGGATGCTTGGCCGAGCGGGTGGCCGAGCAGGAGAAGGGTGGCGGCCTATTGGAGGATAGAAGGGAGGTGGATCATGGTAGAAGAAGATGGAAGGAGAGGAAGGAAGGAAGAAGAAGGAGGAGGAGATGAAGAAGAAGAAGGAGAGAAGGAGAAGGGAAGGGAGAAGGAGGGGTGAAGCGCGTGACAGGAGAAAAGGAGGAAGGGGGAGCGCTGTGGGAGAGCAGCACCGGGAGAGAATAAAGGGAAATTGGGAGAGAGAGATATGTGGGGAGGAAGAAAAGGAACGAAAGAAAAAAGAAAAAGAAAATAAAAAAATGAAAGAAAGGGGTGGCGGCTAGGGTTTCAGGGGGGAATTAAACAAATTAATTAAAATAAGTTAATGATATTAATATCATAGTAATAATAATAATAATATTAGTAGTAATAATAATAGTAATAACATAATAATCAATAAAAATAATAATACTATTAGCAATAATAATAATAACATAATAATAATAATAATAATAACATAATAATAATAATAATAACATAATAATAATAATAATAATAATAATTCTTTGAAACTCAAGTTAATTACCCAGCAAAAGAACGTTTGCGTAGCGAGTGCTGCATGTTAAAAAGGCGAGGTCACGTGGCTACACCCGTTCTCTGCCTGTGCACCGAGCGGTGTAGAGCTAATGTGCATTTATCAGCGCCATAGAAAATGCCTCACATCAGGTTCAGCCCACACATAAAACTAGTAAATAAATAATCAAGCGATTAAACTCATGAAATAAAAATTTAAAATTAAGGTCATACCTCAAAGAGGATTCCAGGCATGACAATTCTCCCCACCATGAAAACCTTCCGCCCTTGGAAAGTCAACTCAATGCCTGATCAGAGAATAGTAAAGGGCACTCCTGCTCGACCCAAGACATTTGCTCCCAAGTCTCATGCTCATCATTCCCGTGCAGCCAGAGAATACGAACCAGAGGAATGGACTCTCCACGCAACACATTTTCCTGAGAATCCACTATATGCACTGGTCACTCAACCACAGACAAGACGGATTCTAACTCCAGCTCCTCCCAATTCAACACATGAGACGGATCGGGGTTGTACTTCTTTAGATGGGAGACATGAAATATGTCGTGAATCGATGTCAACTGTGAGGGAAAAGCTAACCGATATGCCACCTTGCCAATCCGAGCAAGAATCTCGAAGGGTCCGACATATCTCTGTGTCAGCTTCCCCAGCTTCCCCAAACGACGGTGACCCAAGCGAGGGGCCACTTTCAGGAACACTCTATCCCCCACTGAAAACTCAAGATCCCGCCTCCTCTAATCTGCATAAGACTTGTGGAGACTCTGAGCTGTCAACAAATGTTGCCTAACCAGCTTTATCTTCTTAGACGTCTCCTGAACAAGGCTCGGTACCAAGAGAGAGGCCTCTCCTTCCTTAGCCCAACACATAGGATACCGACAAGGCCGGCCATAGAGCACCTCAAAGGGTGCCATTCTGATGGAAGACTAGTAACTGTTATTATAGGAAAACTTGACCAATCCCAAATGGCTATCCCATGAGCCTCCAAAATCTAACACACAGTCTCGGAGCATGTCTTCCAGAATTTGATTCGCCCGCTCCGTCTAACCATCGGTCTGCGGATGGTATGCCGTGCTCATCTTAATCTGCGACCCCAAAGCCTTATGGAGGCCTCCCCAAAATCGATATGTAAAGTGGGTGTCCCTGTCAGAAACAACTACCGAAGGCAGACCATAAAGTCTGACCACCTCCTAAACACACAAGCGGCCCAGCTCCACTACCTTCGTTGTATCTCTGATCCGAATAAAGTGAGCTGACATGGTCAAGAGGTCAATCACTACCCAGATAGCATTCCTCCCCCGAGGTGTACGAGGAAAATCAATAATGAAGTCCATGGCGACCTTGTCCCACTTCCAAGTAGGAATGGGTAATGGCTGGAGTAGGCCAGATGTCTCTGATGCTCTGCTTTCACTTCCTGGAAACTGTAACATCTCGATACGAAGTTAGATATGTCCCGTCTCATACCTAGACACCAGAACTAATGGGGAACATCCTAATACATCTTGGTAGTACCAGGATTGACGGACCACTGATATTGGTGGCTATCCTGCATCACCACATTTTGCAGAGACAACGGCACCACAACATGACCATTGAAGCACAAGACCCTCTGGGAAGACAAGGACCAATCTGAAGGAGTCTCCCCACCATGGAGAAACTGCATGGATCACTGACACAGCTCATCACCGGGATGCTCTCACTGAATCAACTCCAGGAGAGCAAGAGTCAACTGTATGCTAGCTAAGAAGGTACATCCGCTGCGCTCCCTACTCTCCAAGTGCATCTAGGCGAAGAGCCCCATCAAAGTCCACTCATCGCTGGACTTCCTCAATGCCTGTACTGGTACTTTTCTGCTCAAAGCGTTAGCTACCACAATACCCTTGCTAGGGGTATAGACAATATCAAAATCAAAACCCTGTAGGTACTCGACCCAGTGGCGCTGCCTCAAATTGAGATCCATCTAAGAGAAAAAATCGGCCAGGCTCTTATTGTCAGAATAGACCACAAACTTCTCCCCACAAATATTGTGGTGCCACGTCTTCAAAGCATTCATCACCGCTGCCAACTCTATGTCGTGAGTTGGATAATTCTTCTCATGCGGCCAGAGCTAGAGAGAACCATAAGCCACAACATGGTCATCCTGCATGAGCACACATCCAAGTCCCGTACCTGAAGCATCACAGTACACCACATAGCCCTTTCCCGACTCTGGTATGGTCAACACAAGTGCGGTGGTCAACTACCGCTTCAACTCCTTGAAGGATTCCTGACACTGAGGTCTCCACTCAAACTTCACCCCTTTCTGGGTGAGTTCGTTCATGGGGCAGGCAATCCGCAAGATGTCCCGGACAATGCGCCTGTAATAACCAGCCAAGCCCAGAAAACTCTTGATCTAAAACACATTTCTCGGCTTCTCCCAAGACATAACTGCCCCGATCTTTTCGGGATCCACTGAAACCCCTTGTTTTAAGACGACATGCCCCAGAAACTTCACTTCCTTGATCCAGAATGATCATTTTGAGAGTTTGGCATACATGCGGTGATCCCGTAAAATACCCAAAACAACGCGTAGGTGATGCTCATGCTCCTGCTCGTATCCAGAATAAACCAGGATGTCATCCACGAATACCAGGACAAATGAGTCGATATATTGGTGGAACACCCTATTCATGAGTGCCTTGAAAACTGCTGGATCATTCGTCAGTCTGAAAGGCATGACCAAGTACTCAAAGTGATCGTACCTGCTTCGGAAATCCGTCTTCGGGATATCTTCTTCTCTCACCCTGAGCTGGTGGTATCCCGAACGCAAATCAAACTTGGAGAACCACTTTTCCCCCTTCATCTAGTCTAACAAATCGTCAATCTGGGGCAAAGGGTATCTATTTTTCATGGTTACCTTGTTCAATTTCCAGTAATCAATGCACAACCAGAGGGTTCCATCAGCCTTCTTTGCAAATAAAACCGGGGTGGCCCAAGGAGAGACACTCAGGTGAATGAATCCTTTGGATTCCAAATCATCGAGCTGTATCTCTAATTCCCTCAATTCGGTTGGGGCCATGCGATATGAGGGAAGAGATATAGGTTGTGTTCCCGGCGCCAACTCAATCGAGAACTCCACGTCCCGCTCTGGGGGTAAGCCAAAAAAATCATCTGGGAAGACCTCTGGGAACTCATCCACTACATGAGGTAACCTGCCCTGTGAAACACCACCATCGTCCTCCAGTGCGAGCGACGACAACTGATAAGCAAGATTTCCCAACTTAGGGAGTGGAGGTCCCGCACGTCCTGACCAAGGATCTCATTCTCCGTGAAATAACTAGGGAGTCCCATCTGGTGCTGTAAAACTGACTTGGCACCGATAGCAATCAATGTGTGCCTGAAAACACACCATCCAGTCTATACCAAGGATCACATAATATAGGTTCATTTCAAGGACCAAGAAATCCCATTCCATCTCGACTCCCGACACCGAGAGTGCGCACGATGGGCACCTAAGGCCCCGCTCCCTTTTTTCCCCAATGGTGTTGCCAACTCCATAGCAAATGATAACAGATCAGTCAGTAGGTTCAGCAGATTCACAAGGCGAGCAGATATAAAAGAAACTGAAGCACCAGTATCAAATAAAACTGCAGTTATAGAAGATGCAAACAGAATAGTACCTCGAACCGTCGAAGGCCCTGCATCAGATCCCTCCGGTGCCTGATCCACAGCATGCAAAAGTATGGTCCCTGCCTGAGAATGACCGCTCTCCTGAG
Source organism: Viscum album (assembly GCA_963277665.1). NCBI lineage: Eukaryota > Viridiplantae > Streptophyta > Magnoliopsida > Santalales > Viscaceae > Viscum > Viscum album. Next base: position 1,574,806,977 of record OY728126.1, read on the forward strand.
GCTCTGACCGGATCTGTCTCTGCCCTGAAGATGATCCGGTCCTACCACCACGACCACCGAACCGAGATCATGTCATTCTGGTCGGCTCTGACTGAACTGATACCCCTATGGAATCCACCAATCCAGCCCCACTCTGTTAAGGGCGTGCAGTCCTACAGAAGCGTTGTAGATGTCCCACAACTCCACATCCATGGCATGGTCTGGGAGGGTATGGATAAACAGGTCGTACGTTCCCTACCCTTCCGTACTGATGGCACACTACGGACCCTGCAGCAGAAGCTCCAGATGAAAACTACCTGGGAGGATGACCTGAGCTGCCATCAATCTTCTTCCATTGCTTGTCACGCTTCCTCTTCTTCTCAGATGAACTACCACTACCAATCCCTGACATAGATCCCGAAATCCCCGACTTTCCCTTCTGGTCAATCTCGGCCATAAAAGCACGATCGACCACCTTATCATAAGTCTTCAGCTTGAATAAGAAACCTGGGAGTGGATTTTTGGTTGAAGGCCCTTCTCAAACATCCGAGCTTTCATGAATTCGCTCGAAACTATCTCAGGTGCGTACCGTATCAGTTCAGCAAAGCGGTTCGCATACTCCAACACTGTCAGATTCCCTTGCGAAAGGTCCATGAACTCCCGAGATCTAGCGCAGGCTATGAACTCTGGACAATATTTCTCGTTGAATATCACCTTGAAATCTTTCCAACTCATATGCTCATGCTTCCCAGCCTGGATCACTGATTCCCACCATTTACGACTGGAACCTTCTAGCTAGAACGAGGCACACTTCACTCTGACTTCCTCAGGTGTGTCAAGGAATTTGAATATACGTTCTATCTTTTCAAGACACTCCTCTGCCTCCCGAGGTTCTGTACTACCTCAGAATGAAGGAGGTTTTCTCTTCAGAAACTCCTGAGCTCTATCCCTCCTGGAGACAAATTCTTCCCCTCTAGCTGGAAAAGGGGCGGGGGCGGAAGTTACCCCTTGTCCCAAAGTCTGAATGGCTCAGACCATAGCCTCTACCAATCACTGATCAAGCGGCGCGGGAGAAATTTTTCTGGCTTCCCCCCGTGGGTGCAACGGAGCTCTCCGAGGAGGCATCTTACTACAAAGGGAAACAATCAAGAAGTAATACCACAATATCACATATCTCAAAAGGAACTATTTTTTTTCAACCAGATAAATAATCATGAAAAAACGACTTCGTCAAAAAACTCTACTTTCTTGCTGGTTTCCACGTACAGTCTACAGCCTGTACTTCCCTCCTAGGAAAGAAGTCAAACAAGCACCCTGACATCCCATGGTGACTCAGTATCTGTCACAAGGCATGATGGCCAGGCACCCTACTCGCACACATGAATTCTGAGACCCTACAGACCCAACTCCTGTATAATCCAACTCATCACAAATAACAAAAACCATGAGCTAAAACCTTCCTCTGATACCATTTTTTCACGAACCAAATCAGGTCGCCATCAACTCGACGCCCGACCCGACCCGCGGCAAGGCCCGAGGGGCATCCTCGATCCCCATGGGCTAGCACAAGTGCCCAGGTATCAATTTATACTTTGGGAACTATTTACCCAAGTAAACAAATATAAGGCAGCCAACCCAAGTAAACCAAGCAAAGGTAAAAGTTATGGTCAAAACATATATTTAACCAAAGCATGTTTTTGAGTCACAAGTATCCAAAATCCAAATAACACTAAAAACAAGGTGGCCAAGAACCAACCTAAGAAATGTCTCCCGGTGTGAGGACACCGCCCCTAAGCCACCACCAAAACTCCACGTAGATAGGCATGCTAACAACCTGAACCATTGCTCCCAAAAGCTGGACCCTTACCTGTATCAGAAGTAAAAAAATCTACTTACACACAAGGGTGTAAGTAGGGTGTGAGACATAACCCAGCATGATATCACCAAGAAAAGATTCCACACACAAAAATCAAAAGACAATCCATTTACAATGCTAAATAAGGAAATAAAGCGGTGCAAAAAGAAATGGTTTTCATAAAACGACTTAAAATAAAGACTGTTCAAGATAAACACATCAGAGTAGTAACTCAAGTGACATATCACGTGTCATTGTGCGTGCAAAGTAACCGGTAGCACCAAAGGATGGGAGAGGCCCCATGGGTACTAGAAACATGTGGGACCCTAGAACGTCGTGTCTCGGTGAAACGTGGCTTATGTGGCCACGAGCCTCAGATAACATGTCTTTGAAGGCCACGACCCTCAAAACATGTGGCTTAGAGGGCCACGACCCTTAGATATCTTATGTTTAGTAATTATTGAAATCGTCAAACCTTCCAGTGAAACTGGTTCGGGTCATCTCCGGAATACTAGCTCACTAGTCCTAGTCTCCCCACCTAAAACCCAGGCTTCTCTCCTTGTGCTCACCTAAATTCAAAGTTTACATAACATTTCACTCGCACAATGATATATTTTTTAAAAAACCACATCCACACCAAAGTGTTTTAAAACTTAGCCTGCACCACTAGCACATTAAATTAAACCAGCTGCATAGTTTTTAAAAAACACTTTTTATAACCAGGAAAACCATTAAAATAATTAAGCAGTTTTGAAACATATTGCAAAATATTCAAAGGAAAAAATTCACTAAAAATATTATACAAGACAACCACATTTCCGTAACACACGCTGCATAGTTTTCAACAATAATAAACGGCTTTAAGGGAGTTTTCACAATAAAAATTAACTAGAATCACCTGAACATAGATCTAACTAAATAAAAACACAATAACTCTAAGTCAGAGGAAAAATTTCACAGCATGTAAACAAATGGATAAAGCATTAAATTAATTAAATATGAAAGCAAATTATTGTAAACTAATACTTGTGTGTGGAACCACCTACCTCAAATAGAAATTGAAAATGACACGGCACAAAACTCCCGTTGCGCAATGGTCGCACCGTATTGAGTCGTCAAGCAGGTCCAAAAACAGCAGACCGTTAAACAGGTTCAAAAATAATAATAACATAATAATAACAGTAATAACAATAATATAATAATAATAACATCATAATAATCACAATAATAACATAATAATAATAATAACATAATAACAATAATAATAATTCCAAAATAAATATAATAGCATAAAAATAAAAATAATAATAAAATAATAATAATAATAATAGTATAACAATAATAGAAATATAATAATATTATTATTAACATAATAATAATAATAACAAAATAAATCATTCATGGGACTAAAAGGGGCTTGGCCGAGTGGGGAGGTGCGGTGGAGCGTGGCCGAGCGGGGAGGTGCGGTGGAACAGGACAGGGGTGCGGCGGTCTGCTGGTGGAGGGTGGCCGAACAGGAACAGGGGGGTGCGGCGGTCTATTGGTGGAGGGAGGCCGAGCCGGGACAGCGGGAGCAGGGAGGCGCGGCCGAGCGGGGAGTCGTGGCCGAGCAGGAGGCATGGACGAGCGGGTGGCCGAGTAGGAGGCGTGGTCGAGCTAGAGGTGCGACCGAGCGGGTGGACGAGCATGAGGCTGGGCCGAGCGGGTGGCCGAGCAGGAGAAGGTCGGCGGCCTTTTGGAGTAGAGAAGGGAGGTGGAGCATGGCAGAAGAAGAAGGAAGGAGAGGAAGAAAAGAAGGACGAGGAGGAGGAGAAGAAGAAGGAGATAAAGAGAACGGAAGGGAGAAGGAGGGGTGAAGAGCGCGGCTGGAGAAAAAGAGGAAGGGGGAGTGCTGTGGGAGAGTAGCACCAGGAGAGAAGAAAGGGAAATGGGGAGAGATAGATACGTGGGGAGGAAGAAAAGGAACGAAAGAAAAAAGAAAAAGAAAATAAAAAAATTAAAGAAAGTGGTGGCGGCTAAGATTTCGGGGGGGGGGGGAATTAACAAATTAATTAAAATAAGTTAATTATATTAATATCATATTAATAATAATAATAATAGTAGTAATAATAATAATACTAATAACATAATAATCAATAAAAATAACAATACTATTAGTAATAATAATAATAACATAATAATAATAATAATAACAATATTAATAATAATAATAACATAATCATAATAATAATAACATAATAATAATAATAATAATACTTTGAAACTAAAGTTAATTCCCCGGCAAAAGAATGTTCGCATAGCGAGCACCGCATGTTAAAAAGGTGAGGTCACGCGGCTACGCCCGTGCTCTGCCTGTGCACCGAGCGGTGTAGAGCTAATGCGCATTTATCAGCGCCACAGCAAAGGCCTCACATCAGGTTCATCCCACACTTAAAACTAGTAAATAAATAAGCATGAGATTAAACTCATGAAATAAAAATTTAAAATTAAGGTCATACCTCAAAGCGGAGTCCAGGCGTGACAATCACAAAGTGGATGAGTCTCTAGAGGAATCTAATTTTGTTCCAATGATAGAGAGAGGTATCGGCACTAAATCCTAATATTTATTAACTTTATTATTCGATACAAGTTCATACCATTTTTTTATATTCACTCTTGAAGTTGATTTACTAGAACTTCACACCAAGCTTATGTATTTTGTGATAGATATTTCTACACCCCATGGAATGAATAATTAGAATGTCCTCATATTCCATTCTTATACCATATCTTTATCATAGATTGATCTTTTAAAGGAAATTATAGTATTAAACAAGAAACACATTGATTTAATTATTTACATGAAGTGGATAATTTCACATAATAATATATTTCTTAATTATCTTTAGCGAGTGTATTTTAATTCCACAAATTGGGTGTTCCATTATTTTCTAGGTATAATAGGTCCCTAGGTCATAGCAAACCTGAGAACATTTTTTTAGTTGGTAAGTGTAATATATGTGTTTTCTTTGATCTAGAGTGAGAATCCCTAAGTATAAATTTCCCTTCATTAGAAATTGAGTGTCCCTATATGTTCCCATACAACGTTTCATGTTTTCCATGAGTAGGTGAATTATATTTTACTATTGATTATGTTCTGTGTACCCATACAATCTTTATTCTTTCCAATCGAATAGAAACAACTAAACTAATGGAGTTGAAGCCCCAGTTTGATGATTTTTTTGGAAAATACAATATAGACCAGATTGAGTTTCCTTGGGAGAAACTTATTCTTTTTAAAAAAAATTATTTGAATATTTTCTATTATGTTGATATCTAAAAAACTAATTGATTTATTGTAAATAATAATTTTTATTGAGATGGTTTGATGATCTATTTTACTATTTGAATGTGATTAAGGGTTCCCAAACATGGATCAAAATTATTTCTATCCCTAGTTGAATATAAAATAATATGATATCACAAATATCATCTTTAGGAGAAGGGATATCCAATTTGATTATCGTGTTATGCCTTATAGTCTTAAAATTTCTCCTCTATTTTTTATGGAATCAGAGAAAATGATATTCTATTGGTACCTCAACTTGTTCATGGTATTATTTGTGCATGAAATATTGGTTTACTATCAGTCCGAGGAAGATCCCATTTCTTATATTAGTGTACTTGTTGTAAATTTTGTATAAATCAAAAAAAATTACATTCAATTGAAAGGTGGGTTTTCATATGGTAAGTGACTTTTAGGGGACATGTGGTCTCCAATAAGAGTATTATAGTAAATCCTGAGAAGTTTGGAGCTATAATGACATAGGATTAACCACAGAAAGTCTTTGATATTGGGTGGTTCTTCGGTTTATTAGAATGTTACCATTGTTTTTTAAAATATTTCATAAACATTTATTCTCTGGTGAAATAACTCATGTGAAATATGGTTGTTTTGAAATGAATGAAATCAATAGAAACTAGAGTTTTGGTATTGAAATTTAAATGGAATTTTTATCATGGAATTGGGTTTTTTAACTATGATTAATGAACTGAATTGATATGAATAAATTTCCATTAATTGATAGATTTAAATCACTTGTGTTCCTAAGAGGGTAGTGGGAAATTAAGACTAGAGTGATAGGACTATGGCTCCCTATAAATGGATTAATAAAAATAACTCTACCTACACTGAGTTTTATATAATTTTATATGGATATATTTTCGATTGATTATCCATATGGCCTAGGAATTTTGGACTACTTGACACACTTTTATCCTTAATGATTTACTATGTATTGTGAGGATGCTATATCCAAAACTAATTATATTAAGGATATCAAACATGTTTATTTGTTTTTATTTGATTATTACAAGTCATTGATAATTAAACTATTTTTTTATTTCCTCTACACTTTATCAAAATGATCATTTAATCTTGATTTTTTATATCTTCCTTCTATTTTATTTGGAAGTATATGTTCATTGAAAATATGAAATTCTATATTTTAAATCATTTAACATAATTTAAATCATTAATGGTTTATTGTATTTGAAATTCTTATGGAACTCTTGGTGAGATATTACAGGTATATTCATCTCTCACCCTACCTTTTCCTTCTATAGTGTTTGTATTATTTTATATCAGGAGTAGGAAAAGGGAATGTTATGCTTGGAATTGGAACGTGTTCTTCATTCATGGGACCTTAGGTGATGATAGTGACCAACGCAGTAGTGATTCACTTATTTAATAGTGATTGTGATACTTATATGTGATAATTGTTTTCATATTTTGGATTATGATTAACTTTAGGATTTTAATCATACATATTTTAGTATATTTCTCCTTTATATGTTCTTGGCATAAGAAATATGCAATGATTTATCATTCGTTTTTTATCCCATTTATGGAAAAATCATCCCCTTTATCTTATTGATGATGTTAGGTGCTAGTCACAAATCTATGGGGATTGGGAACACCCTTCAAAAAATGTTAGGGTTGTATTGGGTACCATCATTCCAAGGTATCAAGGGTGTTTTGTGAAACATTGTGCTCAATTTTTTAATGAATACATTTGTATAGAAATAATGATTTCTTTGCAAAATCATTTTCCATTCCATTTTCTAGAATTTTAAAAGTAATATATGAAATATAACGAGATTGAATTTGATAAAATAAATTTCATTTAACGAATCATAACTTTAAAAAAAATTAATAAGGTCGGAAATATTATTTTTGTCTATATGAATAGTTACCATGATAAAATTATTATCATTACAAGAAGTGTAAAACGGGTAGAATAGGGTAAAAACTATGAAATAAGGAATAAAAAGCATCCATAAACATACCTTTATTTTATTTGATTTATTTAATTTGACCAAACTTTTTTATATTTGTTGAAAAGTTATTTTGGTTCTATTTTTCATTGATAAAGACCTTAATATTATTTTTTTTGTAAGGGAAATCTGAAAGTAGTTGATTCATGATTTTAATATAAATAATATTCAGTAATAAAGATAAATAAAAGTTATTAAAGGTTTTAAAAGGTTTTTTGGATAGGAAAATTTAAAATTCATCATTGTAAATTATTTTTAATTGTTTTCATTAAGTAATTACATTAAATTATTACTCAATATAGACATATTTCTTGTGAAACTAGTAGAAGAATGATGTAAATGATTTTAAAAACTCTAAATATACTTCTTTGGGTATTTTATGGTATTAAATTAATTTTATAAATAAATATAACGTATTAGTGAAGTGTTAAAATTTTATGTTCAAATTACATTACTGTATTTTCATTTTTTTTAATGTCAAATTAAGTGACATGTCTTGAAAATGAGTTTATTGGTATTTTATGATAAATATTATTTTAGTAAATAATTTGAATTAACTTAAAAGATTATCATTATAAATTATAAATTGATATGGTTTATAATATCAAACATTGTCAATTTATGGGTCACAGTTCTATAATTTTTTTTTTAAAAAAGACACTAAATAGTACAAAACATAGTTATCATGGTAGTGGTTAAAAGGGATAACCACTTATTAAAACTAAGTTATAAGGGATAAAAGTCACATAAAATTATCAAAATTTAATTTAATTTGAAAATTCCGAAATATATCCATTGGATATTCTGTATATATATTAATTTTCCACATGACCATGAATATATATTTATATAAATTTGACACTTTATGTAATTCCATGGTCTCCCCTCACCTCTATTATATAAAGACACCACTTATCCTCTCATCCTCACACATATTGATATAATTTTATTTAAAATAATTACAAAATCATGTTCTTAACATTCTTATATGAATTATATTTCTTTTGATCATCATAAAAGACCATCACATGATCCATTATGGGATATCCAAAGTGGTCCTCCAAATTAGATGTAATTATCTCAACCATTCTTATTTATTTTACATCTTCAACGTCCTCCAATTATTTCACACGCATTCCTATATAACAGCATTATTATCTCCCATATACTAATATTCAATTTTTTATCTTATAGTCAATAATCATCAAGAATTTTACCAAATAAGAATTGAATCCATCATTCGCACATATGTGTGGACTATTTTCTCAAGAATAGTTGAATTTTATTTATCATAACTATATTTAATGGATTGTTATTATGAAGTATTTAATGTATAAATATATATATTAATCATGAAATAATCATTAATATTTAAATATAAAATATTATCTATATTTTTACCATTCAAATTGTTAAAATGAATTCAATGCACATGAGTTCATAGAGACTACCTTCTCTACATAGCGATGTATAACCTTTTTTCAGAAAAAATATTATCAACTCTAGTCATGGGGACAAGTTTAATGAATCTGTTTGATCTTAAAAAATAATACTGCTTTTTTAGAGATAATAATTTCTCATTTATTTTTTTTCTATATGAAGAAATGAAAAAAATCTCACCCTTGTGTACGTGCGGACTACGGCCTCACAAGGAAAAGTATTTTATTTTTCATAACCTATTTTCATTGATGAACCTAAAATTATATTCTCTATATAAAAATGTGAATTATTTAATTATTATTATCCTATAGTTGATGAAACAATGTACTCATTGACCATGATCATCCTTCCAAATTAATTTTTCAATTATGAACCAAACTTCCTCAAAACGTCAGACATGGACATAACCAATTATTTAATTAAATATTTCATTGAGATGAAATAAATAAATTGATTAATTTTAATTTAAAAAATCTGGAAATGGTTTTTAAACGTGTTAATGATTAACATAAGTTTTTTACTTAGGATATAAATTATATAATATATTGGTTTGTACTCGAAGAAAAAGGTTTATTAATTATATTCCCATGTATCTGGTTATATCGCCTTTTAAATGACAATATTAATCCATAACTATCAATTAATTGACCTCTAAATTTATTTATAATTTTAGAAAAATTATATGGATTTACAAAAGTTTATATAATAATTTTATGGATTACTAATCATATAAAATTTTATGTTCTTGGTATGATTTTTTTCTATATCTCATTCTCAATTTCATGTGACATGTTTTATATCACGAAACATGATTTCTTTGCTAAGTGAAATTACAACTCTGTAAATGAATTTCGAAATACTAATTAAATTTATTACTGTTATTTAAATATATAATTCATGTTCTTTTCTTCATTTAATGTTTTCCAAATGTTACCAATGCATTGAGGTTTTAGGTTACAATCATCATTATTTTCAAGATTATCAATGATAAATTTAAAATAAGGGAAATTGTGTACATATTATCTATTAGAAACTATATATTTTATTCCCTTTAGTTTAATCCTTTAATTATTTTTTATTAGTTTTATTCATTCTCTTTGGTACATAATATCATGTTGAAAATGTTTTCTAGTAAAATTGATTGTATTTCTCCTTTTGGCTAGGAATCATTTCTCTTCTATATCCATGCTCTAAAATTTTTATTCTAGATTGTTATTTTCTGTATAAATGTTATTTTTTAGATTTATTTTGAATAATATTTTACTTTTTAAATGATTAATATGAATCATTTTTTTCATTTTTCAAAAAGGGTATCATTGGTTTTAATCTGATTTTTGAAAGATATCTTTATTATAATATTTAAGAAAATGAATAGTATTTCACACTGTCATAACTATTCTATTCTATGATGTTTCCCTAGCATGTTTCCATGAGGAATTTTTTTAAATATTTTTCTCGATATTTTTTGTATTTTAATTTAAAACATTATAGAATGAGAAGGATATCTTCCACGAATTCAATGAAATGTCTTAAATGTTTTTAAATTTATTTTTAATATGTTATAATGTCATTTTTTTATTATCCTATGACAAAATGGATATGTGTTACAATCATTCTATACTTATTCTCTTTATGACTATCATATGAATTTTTTAAAGATATTTTTATAGAATCCATTTCTGTTATACAGGTTAATATATATAAAAAGGAATAATATTTTTTCAAGGGTATTGTGTTGAAAAGTTCACACTTCTAAATGTTTTTCCATTCTATGGTTCATGGACATATGTATAGATGATTAATGCATGGATATCTTATTAATAATGTATATGGGGTTATGTTACTATTCGGATATTGGTTGATACGTTATAAACCATTGATTGGGGGTTACATTGAAAAACAATGATGGGTGGATCCATTATATCCCACCAGTGCATTAGATAAAGTGACAATTCTGTGTTATTATATGTTTATCCTAAGTTATGTCAAATTTTAGAGGCTATTGGTTACTCATATTGTATATGGGAATTATCTAGTTAGTATATGCCATCATGTATGTTTGTTGTTTTCTGATATATAAATGGGTTTCCAATTATTTCTATGAGATATAATGGATCATTTACTCAATAATAACTTTCTCATGGATAGTTATTGTTAGTTTATATGACACAACCCTTATATTAAATACTTCTTCCCTCTCTCATTATTTATGATTAATTTATTTATGGATATGAATTCTCTTATGTTATAATCATGTACTACAACAATGTCATCGTAACCTCATGCTCATATTATTATCCGTGATGACATTCAATTGGTAATGATTATGTTTACCCTTAAAGTGAATTTGATCTCACACTTCTTATCATTCAATTTTTCTATGTTATAAATTTTCATGTTAAATAAATTATATCTTGAATGTTTTATTATGTTTTGAATTTTATGTTATATATTAATGAATTATTTTGAAATTAGAAATTATTGGTATAGGTGTGGAAATGATCACTTTAATATATGGGAATTATAATGTATGTTTTTATCTGAATTCTCTAACACTACAAACATGAAATTTCATTGGTTATAGAAGGGATCCAAAAACTTAAGTTCATTTTTTATTTTCATATAGCTTAAATTGTTACATTTTTATTTTTATCAATGCCGGAATATTAATGATTATATTTTTACCACAGAATATGGGAGTGTTGGTTCATATCTATTATAATTCGTATGAGATGAGAGTTTAGTTGAAATTAAAATTTTAGATTTATTCATGTGATTATAACTTAAAATTTATGGATAAAATCATGGTTTTATAATTATAACTTTGATTATAAGTTTAAATTCATCGACATACCTATTTAAATTTTAAATGATGATATTTTAACATGATTAATGATATTTTGTGAGATAATTTATTTGGTTTTCTTATAAGTAACCATTAGGTATATCATGTGATTTAACATGAAATATTATTCATTAATAATTATATTAAATTCTTAGGGATATATTATAAATGGTATGAGATAACATTTGAGGTAAAATTCATTCCATAATGATGACATCATTTAGGTTAATCTAGATATAGGTAAATTATTTTTTGAGTAATAAATGGTTAACCTTGGATGTCATTGTTGATTTTTTTGGAGTAAGATGTATTATTTAGTTATATAAAGGTAAATTCTTTTATGAGAATTACCATAACATGTCCTAAAAATTTTGTATTTTATAAATACAAGGGGATTATATTTTTATCCTTGATTAGATCCAATGGTCAATTAAAAGTTGATTCTTTAGGCATAAAAAATATTTCACATCGATACTCATCACATGGAATTTGGGATGATATATATATATATATATGTATGTATGTATGGAAAATATATAAAACAAATATCGAGATGATTTATTTTCATTTTTTTTATTTCATGAAATTTTAATATTTATATTTCAGAATTTTCAGATTTAGGATAAAAAAATAACCCCTCATAAATAAACAATGTAATCTTATTAGAATGATTTCTAATGTATTGAAAGTCTTTTTGTCTCTCTTAATAATTAATGATTTTTATTAATTATCTTTCTTGTTATCATTGTATCTATCACTCCTTATCAATATTTTGAAATTTGTTTCCATCCATTTCCATATTTTTAATTCACACTAATTATCTCTAATTTGGATTCCTATATATGTCTTATTGTATATGAACTTAATATTTTCCTTTATATATTTTCAAAATGTTATTTTATTACCCATTTATATGTTGTGGGTTTTCATCAAAGAGATATTCAAATGTTAAACCATTGAATTATCATTCTCGGGAAGAAAATACAAAGAAACATTTTATTTATGGGGATTAATTTAATAAATTTATATATTAAAATAAGTTCATTTTGTATTGGATAAGACACTAAACATGGATCTTAAATAAACTAAAAAATATATTATATTATATGAAACCATTATAACCTTATTATTGGATTGGAAGGTATGAATATGATTATCCATATTATTAAATATATGTATAATTTTCATACTTAAAAAATGTATTGATTAATTATTATTAAATAATTAATCGGTTTTCAGTGAAGTTATTTGATGCTTCAAAATTTATTTTTATTCAAAAATGTTTGGTAATGTGTTTTATGAAAATTTATTCTAATTAATTTATTGCAATTTTATAATTTTAGTTTATAAAAATTATATCATTTTTTAAATAATCATGTACATATTTTCTTATGGTGAAATTTATTGATTTTTTCGATAAGATTAATTTTTTAGTGAATAGTAAAAATAATAAAAGTTTACCAAAAAAATATTTTCCGTTCAAGTATTTTCAAAATATATATTTTATAAAATTAATTATTAAATTTCGTTATCATTTTTTTATTGACCATAAGAAAATTAATTTTCCTTTTATGGATATTATGCTTAATTTTAGTATGAAAAAAATTTATTCTTAAGTATGATTTTTTCTTTAAAACTGCTTGGTGTCCTTTTTTAGGTTATATTTTAAAATTAATTTTATACAATTCAATAGATTGAATTTAAAAAAATTATTCTATATTTGGAATCATAATTTCATAAATAAATTATATATTTCAATTTTTTGTTTGTTCATAATTAATAGTAAAACCAAGGAAATATTTTTCTCTAAACTATGGGTAAACTTTGTAGAACATGGTTAAAACTAGGAAGTAACGCATAAAACTTATCCAAAAACATTTATATATTTCAATTTATGAGGTTAATTATACCTCCCAATTATATATAAAAAATTTGTAATTTTGGTGCTAGTTTTCATTGATAAGGTATTTATAATATTTTAACAAAACTGATATTCAAAAATGTCTCTTTATTTTTTATGATATGTATAATATTTCTTTCCAAGGATAAAATCAAGTTAAAAATTTTATAAAATTTTATTTTTTATATCAATAAATTTATCTTATCATGGTATTTTTTTAATTTTTACCGATGAAATAATTCCATTAAATGCTTACGAAATGCCAACACAGTTCTTGTGCAAGTAGTAGAAAAAGAAAAAAAATTATTTTGGAAACACTAAAAGTAAATTTTTTTGGGTAATATATGGATTTAAGTATATATATATATATAACTAATGAATTAGTGATTTTTTAACTTTTTATAAAATAATTACATTGCTGATTAAATATTTTTTATGTAAAATTATCTGAATAGTCTTTCGAATGCCTTTAATGGTAATTTATGTTAAATGGTATTTTTTTAATTGATGATAACTTCATAAAAATATTATTATTAGGAAATCTAATGGTATATTGTTGATAATATCTTCTATTTTCCATTTATAAGTGTATTATCCTTATATAGTAACTTTAATGTCCACTACAATGTAAAATAACATTGTTCTCACAATAATTGAAAATTGGTAAAAAGAGAGTTAATACTAAGGTATAAGGGATGAAACATAAAATAAAACTAAATAAATTTTATTAGATGAAATTTTTTAAATTTATATCCATCCTATTTTTGAAATATATAATTTTTTTTCTATATGAAAATGAAAAATAATTTTTCATAATTTCATTCTTTATGAAATTTTAAGGGTCACCCTCTCCCATCCAATATAAGTACACCTCCTCTCCTCCTTTACCCAAATATTTTGAGCAACATATATTTAAAAAGACCTATGAAAACATGTTCATGCCATCCTTATATACATTTTGGTTGTTATTTTATCCTTTAAAGACCGTCTATAGGGTCATTAAGGAGACATCCTAAAGAAGTTCATCAAAGTGGAAGTAATCATCTTAGTTGATAATTTTCATTTAAATTAGTCATCATACTCCATAAATTATATCTTAACCACTCCAATATAATAACATAGGATTATAAAGTATACATATATTTCATCGTGTTTATTGCATAACCTTATTCATCTTATTTATTTATCAAATGGGAAATGAAACTATTTTGTATATGTATGTTTGTTCTACAACCTCACAAACTAATGAATTTTGTTTCTCATCACCAACATTCAAGGATATTTATTGTGATGTTATTAATTAATATATATATTATTTATGAAATTATTTGGATTCTTGAATTATAAAATTGTATTTATATTCATACCATTCCCATTATAAAAAAAATAGAATCATTGCACGTGTGTACGTACATAATATCGTCTCTACATAAGGATATACATAATTGTTACAGAACACCCACTCATGGATATCTACAAGGATGGATATAGTGATGATTTTTTAATTTTATAACTATTTAATTTTTCATGAAAAATGATCTTATATTTTCTATTATTATTTTTTATCAAATAAAAAGTAAAAAACATCACTTGTATTTATGTGTGGACTACCACATCACAAGCCAATGTAATATTTTTTTCTTAATACATTATCATGGAGGAATAAAGAAATATTTCACATATAAAAATTTTAATTATATCATTATTATTTTTATTATATAAGGTATGGATGAATGAAATATTTTACCATTATCAACCTACCAATGTCATTTTTCAATTATGAACTGAACGCCCTTAAAGCCACTGAATTGGACTTAACCAATTATGAAATTAAATATGTCATTGAAACAAACTTTATTAATGTCTTAATGATAAATTTATTAAGTAAATATAAGTTTATTATATATGAGATAAAGTATATACATTGTAATTCCCGACTCATGTAAGGAATTTCATAGCTCAATTTCCTTTCATTGGATTATAAGGCATCTTCATTCACTATATTAAACCATTATTATGTATGAATTGATCTATATTTTTTATTTTTTCTTCGAATTATTATATTTTGATTTTCATATGTTCATATAATCAATTCAATGATTAATTATCACATCAAATGTTATGATCTTTGCAATGGTTTTATTTATCTAAATCTCTTTTTCTAGATACATGTTTCATGTTGTGCTCCTTGTTTTATTTTTATGGTCTACTCAATACCCAGTTAATGAATTGGGACTTATTAAATTATGTAATTTATTTTAGTAAAATGGGAATATTAAATTATTTCATTGAATTATTTTTTATTTTAATGTCCCTGAATCAGTAATCTTCATGTTATACTCATAATTATTTCTATATTTTTTTTCTAAAATATTATTGAGGGAAATAATATAAATATTATTATTTGAACCCCATATATTTTCTATAACTTTTGTTATTATTGTAATTTTCAAGTATAATTAGATTTTATTTCTCCCTATTACATATAACTATTGATATTTTTTGGGAAAAACAGTCTTACTTTCTATTTTGGTTTTGGAATCATTTATGTTTCATATCCATGTTATTAAAAATGTTTTCAAAAAATTTTATCTTATTTGAAAATTTTATTTTTTAAAGTGATTTTTTTAAAAAAAATATTATTCTTTAATTTTACTGTTTTATATTCCATCATTATGTCATTTTCAAAATAATGTACTTTTTTATTGGATGTGTGATGGGGATCATTTTTTTTATTTACCAGATTAATGCATTTTATAATAATAAAAACTCTAATTTTGATTGATATGTATTATTTAAATGTATTTATGGTTATTTTTAAAAAATATATTTTTCAATATTCTTTTTATTATTATTTAAATTTTTATCTATATAAAATAATATTTTCCCTATTTTCAATTAGCTTTATTCATTATTCTTTAAAATACATTTATTTTGATTAATTGTCTTTTTTTTATTTTATATGATCAATTTATACCATCCCTATTCTATTTAATTATTTATTATAATTATTATAAAGAGATAATTTTCAAACCCCTTTCATTTCAATGGGTAAATTAAGCTAAAAATGATATATGGTGGTTTTAAAAGAAATTATATTGAAAATTCTATGATTATGAATATATTTTTTATTATATAATAAGTTTAAATAAGATTGAATGATTTAAATGTGGTTTCATTATATACTAGATATGGGTGGTAACATTAGAAAAAGGTGATGGGTGGATTTTTTATAATCCATGGATGGTTAAATACATTATAAACCAACGATGGGTTGGTCTGTTATAACCCTTTAATGTATTGAGTAATGCGTTGAAGATAACTTTTTATATGTTTATCCTAAGAGATTATAGAGTATTATTTTTATAAGTTACACCTAATATATAAAGGGATTATGTTTTTAGGTGATTCCATGATAATTCTTTCTTGTTACAAGATATATACACAATTTTAAAAATCATTATATGTGTTTTAATTGATACTTTTATCATGTATTGTTTTCACATACCTCTTAATTATTGGATTATGTGTCTATTTCCTTGTGTTAATTATTTATTCCATGTATCATGTTTTCTGATCCACATTTTGATGGTTATGAATTCTCTTATGTTATTCTCATTAACATTGATTATATCATCATACTGATATTCTCATATTTTTTTCAACAATTAATTTCAATTGTAAATGTTTATATTTACCATTAATATTTATTTATTCTCTCACTTATTATTTTTTCCATTTACCTAGGTCATTTTGAATTATAATAAATTAATTATATCTATATAGGATTCGTTAATAAATAAGTTCACATGAGATATGTATTCATTGTTATGAAATAGAAAATATTCTGTATAACCGGAAAATTGACCACCTTATAATATGGGTATTGTTATGTATGTATTATTATTAATTCAATAAAACAGTAATCCAAAAATGTCCTTAGGTGTATATGTGATCCTTTTTTTATTTAGTATTTTTTGGAAGGATAAAATGGGATCATGGTTTCTATTATGAAAAACATAAATATAAATATTACTATTTTTTGCACTATATATGGGAGTGTGGGTCTGTGGTTGTTATCCAAAAACATTTTATATTCATCAGTTTCTAATTCTCTTCATAAATATGGTATCAGAATTGATTAAAACCTGTCCATTTTAAAGTCTTTTTCAAGAATAAAATTTTTTTCATACCTTGAAAAACTAGTAAATTTAGATTTATATGTTGAATAATAATTACTCATGTAGTTTCTTTATTTCCAAAACTACCATTTCCATCCTAAAATTAAATATCATAGAATATTATTTCATAATTAAAATATCTTTAATCACTAACCATTCCTTAACACCAATCTCAACGCACTCCTAGATATTTTTAAATAAGTTACACTATTTATTATCTTTATATTCACAATATAAATTGAATGAATTACCTTTTGAAATTCTCAACAAACTAAAATATTGAATATATTTTCAAGATCACTAGTAAATACTTTAGATACCACTCAGTCTAGTGTACCACCAAATGATGGAGGGTGTTGTTTCATGAAATGATATCATGTAGACATATTCCTTTACAGACTATTCTGTCTCTATCTAATTTGGGTAAAACCAATAATAACTTGCATGAACTAAGTTAATATTTCTAGAAACTAATCTGTTCAAATTCCAATAATAATATTTTGATGATTTTGAATGATATTATCCATTTTATTCATATCTTCTTCATTTGGTATGTTTTCGATATGAAAAAACATTCTAAAATAGAAAAAAGTTTAGATAAGGAAGCATGGTAACCCTCAATTTTTTCTTATTTTAATATAATACATTAATAAAAATACCTTAACTATATTTTCCCAATAACATCCTAACCTATGATTCTATATAAACAATTCTATGATACAAACTATGACAACTTCTACCCTAATCTACCCACTATTATGTGATTAATAACAAGGATTGAATATTCTAAAATTATAATGGTATTTAAAGTTTTGATTTTTATAGAATTTTGGAATTCTCTTAGAAATAAAACCCTTAATATAAAAATGTAATATTTAAATTAATGACTATTTTTTGAACCAAAATAGATATCATTAATTCTAACTATTGTTTTACTCAAAACATTTTTTAATCATTTTAGATTAATCTCCACAATATAAATATTGACCTTGCTATAAATTCTTACTCATTATGAGGACTTATATAAAAAATTTCAAAAAATGATATGAGTAGAAAAGACACGTTAATGGATGAAAAATCATTAGTCCATTTTGAACCAAAAATTCCTTTAGTTTTATACAGTTAACATCATGATAAATATTTCCATTTAAAAACAAAAGAAATAAAAATTTCCTGCCAATTATTTTTATAAAAAATCTTATATAAAATTTAAAGGAAAAATTAAATTAATGGGTGTTTATTTTAAAACATGATTACTAATGAAATAATTTTTAGGAAAAAATTATTTTTATCCATAAAAGGGAATAAAAATTCCGTTCCACATAAGCTAATTAACTTACTTTATGGAAAAAAATGAATCTATCAAATCTCATTTGAAGTAAAATAATATTCATGTTGATTCCTTTGGACTTCATCTTAATATCACTATTATAGTAAATCTTACATGATCTATAATAAATTAAATAACATAATCAGTTAATACCAATATATATTACCTAAAAAAAACATTACTAAAGTAATTGAATAGTGATATCAAGCACACCGATTATCATGAAAATTTTATATGGACCCAGAGATATATTAAAATATATTATATTTAATATATATTATAAATTTTTTTATATTATGTTGTTTTAAATATTTACAAAATCACTTTTGGGAATCATGTAAAAGTAGGGATTAAAAAATACAATTGAAATCAATCAAAACAAAAAATTCCAAGAAGAAAAAGATAAACAATTATTTAGAGAAAAAACAAATTATAGTTAAATATTTGGAATGAATAATTATCAGGATGGTGGGATATTCCATTTATATTACTTACATTAAAATTTGAATTATTCCTAACATTTTTAAAAATGTAAATAATGTCTTCTTTGCAAAACATTAAAACAAATGTTTTTAAAACATCATAAGTAATGTGAAAAATGGTTTAATATAAATTTAAATATATAATTAATTAGATTATTATGTTTACTTAAAAGTTTTATATAACATTCTTTGGGATGATAAAGAGGAAGAATACATTAAATATTTTGAAATAAGGTTTAAAGGAAGAATCCCTTAATTTGAGTTTGGCATGACAGGTATGTACTTTAACTCCATTATAATAATAAAAATTTATTTAATTTTTTTATTTCAAAAAAAATTATAGTTTATAAAAATTTTATAATGTATTTTATTTGATTTATAATCAATTATTTTATATTTAAAAAATAAATTATCTTTATTTCGTATGTTTGTAGGATGTTTGGATCATAAGAACAAAACAACTTTGGTAGATTGACCACGGTTAAAGGGGTAATTTTTCTATCATAAAAAGAATATTAATCATGAAATAATTAAAAAATTTATACATTAAAAATAATTATAACCATCTCTTAATGGAAAACATGAAACAAAAATCAAAATCACATCACTTTGTGGTGGTGGTAGTCTACAGATACACAAAATAAACCTTATAAGATTGTAATGAATGTAAGGGTAAGTAGGTAAGTATTATATTATTATATAAAAATAAAAATTAATTAATTAATATAAATATATTAATTAAATACATCATAATATTCATCCATGTGTTGTGGTTATGAGATACAAGACACATCACTTCATGGATGTTGCAGTCCACACATTTTCATGGGTGAAATTTAAATTTTCCATAGGTTGGAAAAGGAGATGACTAAGGGTTTTACCAAAAACATAATAAAATTTCAATAATTTTGGGATATATATGATATTATATCAGTAATGTTATAATAGGTGTTATGGAGCATCAATATGAAATAAACAAGAAAAATGTGGTTAAGGGTTATAATACTTCCTTGAGAAACTTCCTTTGGAATACACTATAAGTCTTCTAGGATGGTATTAAATTTTTAAAATGACCACAAGGATATATGGAGAATTATTTGGAGGTATTTGGGAATATAAATATTGAAATAATTTATTTTAGTTGTGTGTTATTTTGAGTAGATTTTTTTACCTTTTATAAGTGATGGGAGTATCACACTTATAAATATCACTAAAATTTTATTTTAAAAAAAAATTAGACATGTTAATGTGTAAAGAAATCAATATAATTTTTTATATAAGGTTTTATGGATCTATATCCACTCATAAAATAAGAATTAAGATATTATTTTGTTACTTTTTCAATTATTTAGTAACATAATAAACATGTTTTACCATTTCCCATGGTAACTATTTTTTATGATAGTAACAAGTCATTATAACTAATAAAGAAATTAAATAAATCAAAAACTATTAACCTATAGATTCTATATATGAAAAGTATTTTTCAATGATTCAATTTTTATGTGTGAAATTATTTAATTTTTATCTATAAACTCAAAATGTATGGAAATGGTTTTAATAAAAATTCATTTTTAATATAAAAAATTATTTAATACTAAAAAATTATAATTATAATTAATATAGCATTAATTGGATTATTTTTTGAAAAATTGGAATAATATTAATTTAATAACTCAAAAATATAAAGGTAATTTTTAAATACACACAATGAAATTATTTTTTTTTATAAAAATTTTCATTTTTTTACTATTTACCAAAAATAAATCTTCAATGAATATATCACAAAAATACACCATAATATATAATTTAAGTAATGATATAAAAAATATGTCAATTTTTAAAAATCATCTTTTAAAATTTAATATTTTAATCATTAAATAAAGCCATATAATTCCGGGAAAAAAGTTTGTTTGAACAAAACAATTTATTTTTAGACTTAAAAATCATAAAATATTGTTATAATATTATTTATAATCCACAAAATCTAATAATTACTATTAATAAAGATTGAAATTTAATTATTATTTAAATTATATATGTTTTTATAGATGTTTATTCTAGGTGTGGTTTGTTTAAAGGGAAATTCTGAAAAATTCTTGATATAAATTCAAAATACTGATGGGGGGTGAGATAGAGAACATATAATAGATTACTTATATAGTGATATTCCTTGAGAAATATTTTCCATGTGAGAAACATTCAAAAATTAAAGTGGTATTTATTATGTTAATATAGGTGGATTAGGAAAAAAATTGAGTATGGGGATAATGTTATTAGATTAGGTCTTAATGTTTAAGACATTATACAAAATAATGAAAGTAAGACTTACTATTTAATTTGTCATATACAACAAATCCCTAAAAGGTCACTAATCTCTAAAACATTTTAATCATAAGATGATATTGTATATATATTTTCCAATAAATATAAATAATACTATAAATATAATATTTTCTATGTAAATCATAATAAGAAGATGATGGATCAGAACGAGGTAAAAATTAATATATCAAAGAAAAAAGAAAGGAAGGTTGGAAAATAGATCATATGATAGTTGTGAATAAAATACCTAACCAATATCTTAAATGGAATTGAAATATTTTACTATTATAAAGATAGAGGATATAAAACTCAATATTTTAAGGGATAAAATGAGTCTTACCGTATATAATTATTGAACTATAAGTAGATGGGGAACTATTAGAATAAATTCCCTAAGAAACATAAGACTACTCCTTAAAATATGTAATTAGGTTAAAAAAATTATTTTTATTGTTTATAATAACATGATATAAGGAACTTTGATTACAAATTTAGTTATAGAAAATTATTTTTTTATTTTCGATCTAACCACTCTTTATATGATCCTTGTTATAAAATAACATTCCATCATCCATCAATATATGTAGTATGGTGTTTTTAATTAAGACACTTGCTGGTAATATTATCCTAATAGAGTTATGTCATGATGACTAAATTAACATGAAAAACTATACCCTTATTATAAACTTGATTGTTAAACCTATGATTTACTTAAACATAATCCTTGGTATAGATAAGAACCCATTGTATGTTTCAAAAAATTATTGTCGATTGAAGTAGATTACTATTATGGATGGAGTCACAACATCATTTACATTTATATTAGAGACTCTATTATCTGATTCATGTATAGATAAACTTCTAGTATCTCACCTTAATGAAATAAGGGGAGTGGAAGAAGAGAAAATAAAATCTATTGATGGGAAAGAAATACAAATTATCAACGATAAATCAATAGTTTTACAATACATGGATGTATATCTAAAATAATTACACGAAATTCCACATGAGCATGAAGTTATGTTTTCCATCGAACACATCCCTAACGTGAAACCAATATAGATGGATCCCTTTATAATTGATTCAATGAAATTTGTATATTTAAAGAATCAATTGTTAGAGTGTTTTTAGAAAGGTACTCATCTATCATTTTTTACATAGGTGATCCCCATTAATATATATAATAAAGAATGATGGGTCTATAAGGATGTACCTAAATTATAGTTAAATCCTTGTGATTACTATAAAGAATATGTATCCATTAAAACTCATCAAGAGATTGTTTATTCTATAAGAGGGATCACAATATTTTTAGTGATCGGTCTACGTCATGGGTATCACCAATTGTGGGTGAGGAAGAATGATATATGATAGATAGAATTTAGTACATGGTATGGGAATTATGTTTTTATTGTAATTAAAATCATATTGAGTAATGAACCATTAGTTTTTAAAGATCTAATGATCATCTTATTAAAGGATTTTCGTGATAATTTAATTTTTGTACCCATTTACAAGACCCTAAAATAATTTGAAATATATGTGGATAATGATAATCATATGAGAATAATTCATGGGACACATCGAGAAATATATTAAATGGTAAATTTAGTAACTGTGAATTTTGGCACTTTGACGTTTCTTTTCTTAACAATGTTTTTTGAATGTATTAAATATCAGTTTATCCATTAAAGGAAAAGGAAGTGCAGGAATTTCTCACACTGATGAATATAACTAGTATGCATTGTTTCCATAGTAGGTTAATATCAATTATTTGTTCAATATTTATATTTATTGGATAACTATTTATCCATGTTGACAACTAAAATGTTCAAATTCCCATGGAAAAAATAATGTAAAAAATTTTATGAGGAGGTAAAAAGGATATTTTTCAATGTACGTTTACTGAGTCTACTATAAAAAATTTTGGATTTTTTATATATCGTGATTCATAAATTAAAGGATTGGAACGTTTCCCTTTGTATAATTATATATTTGTTTCTTATAAATCCTTTAAATTTATGATCCTTGAATAAAACAATTCAACTCATGATATTTAGTTGAAAATTAAAGTCATTTTCTTGATGACATGGGGTCAATATCTTTATGGTGTGAGATGTGAGATATATAATGAACAATATTTTGAACTAAAAATTATTTAGGAAATATTCCCATATGAGGTAAAGTATTTGTTTATAAATATTCAAGGACTATGACTACTCAACATACTACCACACTTGAAAAAAATCATGGTTTTTTATGTAATGACTATAAAGGACAAATTTTTTTATCAATATAAGGATAAAAAATAAGACACCAAATAATTATAAAATAATAACATCATATTTAATACCATATCTGGAATGAAAACCAAGACAAAACAACCCCTGAAATATATCGCTTTAAATTTAATCTCTTTGATAGCTTGTAGAACCCATAACCCCATCTTGAAATACGAAATAATATAGTTTACAATTATAAATTAGCAAAAAAATTGATCTTATTAATATTTATATCTAAAATATTAAAATTATGATTACCTGTTCATTATAAATAAAATATTAATCATCTAAATGAAAAAGACATTTTTTATGAGAATCTATAATCTAAATAAGATGGATTAGTCACAATATTTTCACATTATTTAAAATAATTTTTTTCAACCAGTAAAACTATTATTTTATAAATTTAAATAAACTTTTGGAATAAAAATATAAAAAATATATTTTGGTGAACATTTTTTATTTTTCTAAAACATTTAATTTTTTGCTGAATTGTTAAAAATATGGAATTTTAATTTAAAAATAACATTTTAGTTAAATTATTAATAAAATTAAATTATATTTTAAACTGTTGTTAATAAAATTTTACTTCAATTTTATATTAATTGGTCCAATTTAGTTCATTTTATTAATTTTTAAATATAATTTTGGTATAAAAACATTGTAAACTTTTGAACATTTTCTCTTTAAAACCCACATTATTGTCATGTCTATATGATTAATTTTAAATTAAATGGTCAAAATTATGTTAATTGAATTTTTAAAAATGTTTTACATATTTCTAGTAACCATAATATAAAATTTATAACATGTTTAACATTTTCTTCCAAAATGACTAGTGAAACTAGTGACAATCAATTGTCGTAGTTAAGGTAGAAATGCATATATCGCGGGTTGAACTAAGAATATTGGTGCAAAAATGACATACCATATAAGGATTTTTCCTTACAACATTACATAATCTTGAATTAATTGAATAATTAACATTTAGGATCATTTTAGGTTTATAGTTCTAGAGAATTAGGCAATAACTATTACATATCAACTTGAAAATTACATGTAGACACTACTACTCAGTATACTTTTTTTAAAAAAAATAAAAAATCTTAAAAAAACATGTCAAGATCCATGTTTTAGAATGCATGGATTTTCCTTGATCCCTTCCATGACCCTATTCCACTTTATGTCATATGAAAAACATTTCAAAACTGTTGGATGTGCAAAAAAGCTCAGTACGGGTTATAAAATAAGGAAATAAAACATTATCCCAATAATAAATACAATTCAATGAAACCATACTTTTCAATCATAACATACCTCATGAAATCATAAGATTTAAGAATAAAACCTAGAAAAAATAAATCCCAAAGGTAACTTGTTGAATAAATATCACACTTACTTTGTATCTATCAAAGCTACGTAGGGAGTTATGTTGGAATACTCATCATCGTATATTCCCTAAATCTCATATGAAAAAAATTAACGTTTACCTCAGTCACATTACCCTATTCATTTGAGAGCTCTCTCGGGCTCTCCTGCCCTAGGTTTATCACAGAACCACCCATATACATAAAAAATTTCCAATAACCATAACATATTCAGAAGACATAAAAAATTATAAAGGAAATATAACATTTCCACATTGCAATCACAATATATAGTTTATAGATATGGACATAATCAATTCTTTATCAAACCATTTTCAAACCCATTTAAAATATTCAATAAAGTGATTTTTTAATCAATGATTCCCATAACACATTGAAACTTTTAAATTAATCATAATTTTAATACATTAATGTCCATATAAATAAATTTTAAAAACCATTTTGAAACCATAGACATTAATTGTAAATATTTAGAGTAATTAATCATTAAAACAATATTTTAGTTAAGGAGTTCTTAACCAAATGAGAGATTCTTGAATAAAAATAATTGAGGGATAAAATTTAATCAAAACTTAATAATATCATGAGAATAATGGGATTCATCATATAATATTCCAATGAACAGTATATACACCATATAAAAGTGAATTGGTTCATAACAACAATGAAGTCTCAATGTAATGTAAATTGAGAATAAATCCCTTATAAAGATGATATACATAGATTAAGGATAAATCAATTAAATAATTATGTGTGAAAAATAAAAATACACTCAATACTATGGGATATTATGTGTAAAATAATCAGAGGTCATTCGCACATATTCACAGCAAGACATTATCAACAAGTATAATTTTAACCCTAAAGAATATAAATTTTTTTAATAAGTCCTCTTATTGAAATTTGACAGGCTTACAACGTCATATTAAAATTCAAAAATTGATTTTAATAGAGAGAAAAGTTTATCTCATCACTTGTAAATAAAATTTACAAAAATAAGAATTCAAAAGAACATATCCCTACAAAATAATATGTAAATTAAAAAGACATAACAAAAAAGAAGACTTTTAAAAAGAGAAGGGTGAAAGGTTCCCTTACCGATTTGGTATCATATGAAAAATACACTCCATGAATGAAGGATCATAAAATTAATTTTTAAATACCAATAAATTTAAGTTTATTACACAAAGAATATAATCATGGTCAGTACAAACATCACACAAAGGTAAATAGTGGAAAATATAGTAATAATCTCACGAGAATAAAAACTGAGATGAACACACCTTAACTCATTGTAATCAATCAAGTTGTATAACCAAAAGTTAATAACCACCAAATTAATAACAAAATACCATGAATATAAAAGAAATAATTATAATATATATCAAATGGCAGTAAACAATAGTCTATATTCAAAAATTAGTGGCGACTAATGGAAATCTCACGGAATTAATAGTGAGATTAGAGACCCCTAACATTGTGTCAGACATGACTCGTTTGTTACATGTTCTTCCGGAATAATAAACCTAATTTAATTTCTACATGCATAAAACCCTTTTTAAATTTTACTATTACATCTATATCAATTATTACCTTTCTATAACAATTAGTTAATTATTTGAGTTTATATAGTAAATTTTGTTAATGTTCGGAAGTTGAGTTAAAAATGTACTTGTTATAATTATAAATTGTCCATATGGTCGATATTACATTATCTCCATAATTATATTCATTATTTAGATATCATATATATAATATATATCCAGTATATATATATGTATTTATAATAGTACATAACATTTGGAGATATGAAATGAAACGCACCGTTCATAGAGATGGTAAGTTGTATGTACGCATGGACGCTACTTTCATTTTATTTCATATTTAATGGAAAGAAAATGTAATGATAAATATCTTTATATTATAATCCCAGTATAATGTCATATATAATTAAATTATCTCTATTCTTTATATGTTCCATGTATGACATGAACGAGTCATATCACTTTGAGGGGGAGGTAGTCCGCACTTCACCAAATGAAATTATCATATTTACCCACCATGGAAAGCATAAAGGTATTATATAAATGGAAAATACAAAAGAATATTAAGAATATAAAAATAATATATATCACATATAATTACATTTCCATCATAATGTCCACCATGAGAGGCGGTAGGAGATAATTCAACAATCATCGTTTTGGGAGGCAGTAGTTCGTCGTCCATAGAAACAGTATGTTCTTTAGCCATTAGATTGATGTGTGTGTAAGTGTAGTTATAATCCATCTCATAAAAACAACATATTATATTAAGGATACTTTTTTTTATAAAATTATGGAATAAAAATATTTTATAGGGTTGGATAAGTAAAATAAATGAATAACTTAAGAGAAGATGTTACCTTTAAACCGTGTATCTCTCATTGGTTTGAACCAAACTTTTTACTTGAATTGCCTTCTACATTGAGGAAGGAACTTAGAAGGAGTATAGGGATTTCGGGAGAGTAATTTGGAAGAGTTTTTATGAGCCATGGGGCTTGATATGTTTAAATATTGGGTTATATGTGAGGGCTTTTTATAAGGGGGAGGAGGGGCTCTTTAGGAAGGTTTAAAAATATTATTTTATTATTTAAGGATTTTCGATTTATAAATGTCCAAAACTTATTAAAGTACAAGATAATATAACTCATGTTTGATATAAAATTATAAAATAATGATTGTACATGTTTTGGATATTGTTTTAATCTTTATAATCTTATTTATTTAAATCATTCATTAATGAGATAAACACTACATCATTATTGTGTCATTAATTATTTTATTTATTTGATGTCTAAAAATTATACAAATAATATCATGATGTAGGAAATATTTTTATCTTAAAAATTACTATTAATATTTGAATAGATCATACGTATAACCCTATGTAAAAATTTATTTACAAAAAGCTATATGTTTATGTCATTTTTGTCTTATCTTTAAATAAATTAATATAACGTGTTATTATCACATGTAACAGGCTCCATGGGGTCCCAAAATCGACCCAAGTATTCCCATGGTTAGATATTTATTAACCATTTGTATTAAAACACATATTAGGGTAATTTTATATTATTATAATAATATTTTGTTACCCTTATTTACCAGATTTACCCTTTAACCATGGTAAATAAACTTTTCACTGAAATAAATATTCATATTGTCTGAAAATAAAAGTTACATGTTTACACAATTTGGACTTACTAATTACATATATGGAATCCATTTTTACAAATTCATAACACATAAGTGGCAGAAATTAATTTCAAATTAATTCATGTTGTAAAAACATTAAAAGTGTTTTTATGAAATAATAACAGTAAAAAGATTGACACTTATTTATGTCCAATTTCAACGTAATATTATTTCCAATGACCAACATTGGATTAAATGGTAAAAACATAATATAATTACACATTAAAACTATTTTAAAAGATAATATAACCATATAAAAAAATCATATTGAATGGTATTTATGAATTAAAATATAGTATTTTTTACTATTCATAAAAAATGAACATTAGCAAAAAAAATAAAACAAATATTATCCAAAGTAAATTTTGATGTCCCGATTCTAAAGAAGAATTTTATTTTGTCAAATATGTCATATAAAAGATACCAAACCTATATTTAAAGATGGTTTTCTGTCAAAATGTATTAAATCGACCTGTTAATGAATATTAGAGTATTTAGGCTTAAAATTTGATTCATTCTCATTTTAAACCTCTTAATTTTATTGGATAAATGTAAAAACATTTCACAAACATTTATAATCATATTTTAGTTAGTTATATTCATTCCCTCCAATACAATGGCTATGTGTTAACTTCCATTTAAAAAAATATTATTATATTATTTTTTAGTAATACTCAACGTTGTGTGCAAAGTAAGCTTTAAATGAAACCCATTGTTGCATATCAGGTACGCCATCGAACATAGAATCCCCTTTAAAGTAAAATTAATATTTAATTCAAAAATATTAATAAATATGAAAATTTTATATTCCTTATTTACTTAGGATGTTATAACTGTCCCCCATTGAGAAATTGCATCCTCAAAATTTTAGAATAAGGCTTGGAAACTTCATTGAATGTTTCATATCAGAAAAAAGATTTAATAAAAATATCACTTCAAAAGAAAGAAATAGAAATACAAAGGTCACCCAAGATATCCCATACTAGGATTCTATGTAGGATAATAGGGATATGGAAGAGAAAACAAACCATCAAGGTTTAATGGAGAGTGGTTGAAAACATGATTAGAAGAAAGTTAACCACCAGAAAATAACAAACTTATTATGGGTTAAACAGTCTTTGATTCGCTAGTAGGAAAAGTTAACAGAAAATGTTTTTGTTTTAAGTTACATTTTATAAAGATGAGGAATTTATTTAAGAGCTTGAATAAGAACATATGGAAACATTCATACTTTTCGTGTATACTTTCATCCTTTACTAGATTTCTACCACAATCTCATCTTTTCTCCAAATGATGAGTAATCAAGATGACTTGTTCACATTGAAAGCTCTATAATAAATTTCTAGAGAATCACATAATCCACAAAAGGTGAAATATATTTTCCCATGTCTTTAGAAATTTACCCAAATGAAAATGGTTAGTACAAGATCAAACTATCCAAAAATGGATTATCTTTTACAAAAAGAAAAACTACTCTTAATCTCCAAAATTTGTCAAAAAATACCCAAAGTTCAACAAAGACAATTAAAAATAAAATTGTCCTTAAAATTATTCAAAATAATGCAAACTAATATTGAAACCCAAAACATATAAGGATTTAATCACATAGTCTTCCACATTAAATCTTAACATTTATCTCCAAATAAAATCGACTACTCCTAAATTCTCATACTAAAGTGTAATTAACCTAAACACATATTTTCTATGATAGATTAATCATTTCCATAAATAACCCAAATTACCATATGTCCACAATAAAAACATTGATTCTTCCCAAATAATATTTCAACCATTACTCCCCAAATTAAATCCCATAGTATTTTATTTTCCATAAGCATATAATGTTCACAAATGAGAGAATGTATTCTAAAATAACATTTATTACCTAATCACCCAATAATTTTCTTATACTAAGGATATTCATTTGATAAAACATAATATCCCAAATAAACATTTTCTTGATCCATAAAATAATTTAACTTATTGAATAAGTCATACTAACCAGTGACTTCATGTAGGATAGTGGTAGGCGATGCGCCCTTGTCACCCATTGGTTGTGGGTTCGATTCTTGTGGTCTTTCCAGGCTCAATGGGTCGTCACTTATCTTACGAGTTGCCCTTTTTATAAAACTCAAAAATATCCCTAACATGTTTTAATCTCAATGGTTTTCTTATACCATTAATTTTATTCCAAATACATTAATACCTCAACATCTTATATATTGTCATTTTTTCACCTCTATATGATTAAATAAAACTATTCCCAATATAAAGAATAGCATACCTTGATCATGGATTCCATATGGTTTCATCATCATCTTTTTCATGTAGGTAGAAGGTTTATGCATTGCAAAAATGATTTATAGATCCATAAAAATAATTTTCTTCCTTCATCCAAATACACTTTATACAACATTTATCATATGGGTGTTCATAGAAAAACAGTTTTAGAAAGTAATAGTGTATGACCTATAATTTCAAAACATTTGATAAAACATGATTTTTATTAAATAGTCGAACCAAGTTTTAGTTGATACTTTAAATAAATGTTCCTTATAAAATAACATAACAGTGTTCTGAGATATAATATTTTTAAAAGAAAATATAAATAGGTTGTGAAAGATTCTACTTCTTTAGCACATTTTCCAAAATCTTAATATGCTTCAAAATCCTGTGAGAATGTAAAATTTTTAAAAATGCCTTGAAAATATTTACCTTTCTTGAAAATATGAGAATATTGAGAAAATAGGATTTCATTAAATACAACCCATGATCCACAGTGACATTGAGGTATAGTGGAGGTGTTTGATATCTCAAACAACTGCTTTCTAGAGAGTTATATGCTAAAAAAAGTTTCACACTCTTCTGAACATGACTATGAAATAATTATTGTGTGCATGTTATCGGGAATAGATTGGAATGTCAAATGAGGTCCTCCTCCTTCCATTTTAACTGACTTTCCTTGATCTGAGAAATTTATAAAACAATTATTTAACAAACATAATAGATATAGGGACTAACCATGTGTTTAACAAAAACTTCTAGTCCCTAATGTTGTCTAAACTGACCTCTAAAACCAACTAATAGGACTTGACCTTAAAACATTACATAATCATGAATTAAATGAATAATTCACATTGAGGGTCTTTTATGTTTATATTTTTAGAGATTTGGGCCATAAATATTACATATAAACATGAAAATTACATTTTGACACTACTACTCTGTATCAATTTTTTTTAAAAATAAAAACTCTTAAAAAGAAACATATCTAGTTCCATGCTTTAGACAACATTACTTTTCCATGATCCCATCCATGACCCTATTCAACTTTATGTCCTATGAAAAAAATTCAAAAACATGGGATGAGAAAAAAAACACAGTAAGGGTTATAAAATAAGGAAACAAAACAATATCCCACAAATAAATGCAATTCAATGATACCATACTTTTCAATCAAAACATACCTCCTGAAATCATAATATTTTTGAATAACACATAGAAATCATAAATTATAAAGGTAACTTGTGGCATCCATATCATTCTTAAATTGTAGTTATCATAGCTACATAGAAATTTATGTTAGAATACCCATCATATTATATACCCTAAATCTCATAAGAGAAACATTAACATTTACCTCTATCACATTACCCAATGCATTAGACAGCTATCTCAGATTCACCTGCCCAAGTTTTATCTTGAAACCACCCATATAGGTAAACAATGCATAATAACCCTAATATATTCATAAAAAATAAAACAATCATGAAGTACATATAACTTTTCCACATAGAAATCACAATATATCATTTTCAAGATTTTGACATAATCATTCCTTTATCATACCATTTTTAGAATCATTTAAAACATTTAATAAATGGATTTTTTATCAAAGTGTCGCATACCACTTTGAACTTTTTAAAAGAATCAATATTTGAAACATTAATATCTATATAAATAAATCCTAAAACCCTTTTTTAATACATAGACATTAATGAGAAATATTTAGAAGAATAAATCATTAAAAAAATATTTTAGTTAAGAGGTTCTTTACCAAATTAGATATTCTTGAATAGAAATAATTGAGGAATAACATTTAATAAAACTATTATAATATCATGATAACAAAGGTATTAATGATATAATATTCTAAAAGACTATATATAAATCATATAAAAGTGAATTGGTGCATAACAATAATGAAGTCTCAATGGAATTTAAATTGAGATGAAATCCCTTATAAATATTGTATATTTAGATTAAGGACAAATAAATTACATAATTATGTGTGAAAAATATAAAGACACTCAATATTATTGTATATACAATGTAAAACTAGCATAGGTCATTCTCACATATTCATAGCATGACATAATAAATAAGTTGAATTTTAACCCCAAAGAATTAAAATTTGGTTAAGAAGTTCTGTTATAGAAATTCAACAGCCTAACGACGTCACATTAAAATTCATAAAATGATTTTATGAGAGAGAAATGGTTTTATCATCACTTTGAAATTAAATTAACATAAATAAGGATATATAATAAAATATCCCCACATATGAATATGTAAATTAAACGATATAACCAAAAGAAGTCTTTTAAAAATAAGAGGGTGAATGGTTCCCTTACAGATTTGGTAACATACGAAACATACACTTCATGAAAGAGGGATCATGCAAGGAAGATTTAAATACACATAAATTTAAGTATATTACACAAATTAAAAAATCATAGGCAGTAGATACATAACACAAAAGGAAATAGTGGAAAATATAACATAAATCTCTTGAGAATAAAAAATGAGATGAAAACCCCTTACCTCGTTGTAATCAATCGAGTCATATGACAAAAAGTTAATTACCAACAAATTAATTAAATAATACCAAGAATATAAATAGAATAATTTTAATTTATATCAAATGGTGGTAAACAATACACCATATGCAAAAAATAGTGGTGAACAATGGAAATCTCATGGAATTAAAAGTGAGATAAGAAACCTCTTACCTCATTTCTAACTTGACTCGTTTGTTCCTTGTTCTTATTGAATAATAATCTTTAGTTAGTTTATAAATTTTTAAACACATTTTTAAAGTTTATTATCACTTTTATATAAATTATTACCTTGCTATAACAATTAGTTAATTATTTGAGTTCGTATCGGACATTTTGTCGATGTTCGGAACTTGAGTAAAAAATGAACTTGTTATAATTAAAAATTGTCCATATGGTCAACATTACATTTTCTCCAAAATAATATTTTTTATTTATATATCATATATATAGTATATATATAGTATATATATATATTTATAATAGTATATAACATTTGGAGATAATAAATGCAATGCCCCATTCATGGAGACGATAAGTTGTACATACGCATGAACGTTACATTCATTTCTATTTCATTTTTAATGGAATGATATATAATGATAAATGTGTATATTATAATTCCAGTATAATATCATATATATTTAAATTATCTCTATCCTTTATAAATTCCACCTATGGCATTAACAAGTCATATCACTTTGAGGGGGTGGTAGTTCGCACATCCTCTAATAAAATTATCATATTTACCCACTATGGAAACCATAAAGGTATTATATACATGGAAAATATAGAAGCATATAAAAATTAAAAATATAATATATATCAAATATAATTAGAGTTCTATAATAATTTCCACCATGATAGGTGGTAGGATATAACTGAACAATCATCATTTCTTGATCCAGTAGTTCATTGTCCAGAAAAAACAGTATGTTCTTTAACCATTAGATGGGTTTGTGTGTAAGTTTAGATCGAATACTTCTTGTAAAAAAACCTAGTATATATAGGATACTGATTTTGTTATATAATAAAGTAATTAAAATTGTTTATTAGGTTGGATAAGTAAAATAAAATAAAATAAAATATGATAAGACGTTACCTTTAAATCAGGTATCTCCTTTTGGTTTGAACCTAAAGGTTTACATGAATTGCCTTCTGCCTAGGGGAAGGGTTATTGGAGGAGTAGAGGGATGTAGGGAGCTTAAATGGGAAGATTTTTTATGAGACATGGGGCTTGAGAAGTGTGATTAATGGGTTAGAAGTGAGTGCGTTTTATAAGGGGGAGGAGGGACTCTTTAGGAATGTGTAAAAATATTATTTTATAATATATTTTTTTTCTAAATGTCAAAAACATATTACTCTAGACTATAAGATGGCTCATGTTTGAAATAAAGTCATCCAATAAAAATTGTATAGGTTTTGATTATTTTTTTTATCTTTATAATTTTATTTATTTAAATCATTCATTGATGAGGTAAATAGTGCATCATTATTGTGTCATAAATAATTTTTTTATTTTATTTCTAAAAATTATAAAAAATATATAATGACATATGAAATATTTTTATATTTAAAATTAATATTTATAGTCTAAGATATCTTATATATCCCCATGAAAATATTGATTTACTAAAAGATATATATTTATGTCATTTTAGTCTTTACTTTAAATTAATTAATATAAAGTGTCATTATCACTCTTAAGTGGCTCATTGTGGTCCCAAAATCATCCCAAGGAAGCCAATGGTCGAATATGTATTAATAAAAAGGTTAGGACACATGTTAGGGTAATTTTATATTACTAAACCTAATATTTTGTTACCCTTATTTAACAGATTTACCCTTCAACCATGGTAAATAAATTTTTTGCTGACGTAAATATTCATATTGTAAAAAAAATAGTTACCTATTCTCAAAATTTGGACCTACTGATTCCAAATATGGAATTAATTTTTACAAATTAAAAACATATAATTGGGAGAAAATTATTTAAAATTGTTTCCCGCTGTCAAAATAAAAAGCATGTCTTAAAGATATAATTACTATCAAAATATTGACACTTATTTATGTCCAATTTAAAAATGAAATTATTTCCAATGACCAAAATTGGATTAAATTGTAAAAAAATAATATAATTACACTGTAAAACCATTTAAAATATAATCTATCCTTATAAATAAATTTGATTAAAAGGAAGTTATGAATTAAAATACAATATTTTTTATTATTCATAAAAAATGAACTTTATTAAAAAAGTACCAAAATTTTATCAAAAGTAAATTTTGATGTCCCAATTCTAAATAAGAATTTTATTTTTTCAAATAAAACATATGAAAGTGACTAAAACATTATTTAATGAGGGTTCTCCACCAAAAGGCTGTAAATCTACCTTTTAATGATTATTAGAGTATTTATGCTTAAAATTAGATTCATTCACATTTTAAGCCTCTAAAATTTATTGAATAAATTTTAAGACGTTTAAAAAACATATATAATCATATTTTAGTTAGTTATTTTCATTACCTCCAAAACAACGTCAATGTGTTAACTATCATTTAAAATAATAATATTATATTATTAGTTTTCTGTATAACTCAACGTTATGTGAAACGTAAGATTTACAAGAAACCCATTGTTGCATATCAGGTACGCCATCGAAAATACAATCCCCTTTAATGTAAAAGTAATATTTAATTCACAAATATTTATAAATTCCAAAATGATATATTTCTTATTTACCTCGGATGTTACATACCAAACTTTCGAACACCCATTGGATGGAAATTTTTCCACCTTCCCTAATGTATTTTATATAAAGGACCATTTTACAAGATTTTTTAGGATAAGAATGTGGGTATGATTGAATATTTTAAAAATATCATAATTGTTCCCCTCACCTAGCTTATAAAAATCCACCCCCTCTCTTCTCTTATACACACATTCAAAATTAATTTTCTCATCCAATACCTAGCCAAATAACTTTTAAATTTTTTTTCTAATCATCATATAAGTGTTATTTTGGGCATTAATCAACCAAATAATGATTTTTTGTAATCATGGTAAGGATACCTAAAAAAGAGTTCATGTTCTTCAATGAGCTATTTTATTTTATTTATTCTTATACCTCCATCATATTATTACTAAAACATGATGATATAATAACCTTATTATATTATATAGAGAGAGAATTAGTTATAATAATTTAATTACCAAAAATAAAATACACTTCAATAAAATGGGATTTTAAATCATTTTTCTTCTGTACAGCGGACTACCACCTCACGAACTGATGTCATTCGTTTAACCATTACTACCTATCACAGTTGGGTATTATGATAGATATAAAACATATATATAATATTTATAAAACAATTATACATATTTAGTCTTTATATATTAAATATATACCTTTTATATTACATTATGTATGAAATATCATAACATCACTCTTGTGTACAGCAGACTACTACCTCACTAAGCGATGTGATCTGTCTTTCAGTAATGATTTACCCAGAATGTGAAAAGTATAATATTAATGATTATATATGATATAAATAAAAAATTATTATATTAATGACATATGTATCATTTTTTAATGTTAATATATCATATTATTTCTTACGTTTTCACTCACTTAATGATGATAACATCATTCATGTACGTGTGAAATACTGCATTCATAGAGTGTTGTGACTCTCTTTTCATCGCCTAACCACATGGATGATATATATATATATATATATATATTTAAAGAAATAAAATGGTATATATTATATTTTTATCATTAATAAAAGATATTATATTACTTACCATCTTTATATAATGATTATAGGAAAATGGAAATGTTGTCATGCGAATGTCTGACCTACCATCTCCATTATCGTAACATGCTTCATTTCACAAAACCATTTTTACTGATTATTTTTAAAAGTATAAATAATGTAAATATATGATAATAATTTCATGATTACTATTATATCTATTATTTTATTATAAAATTTCTGAATGAACTTAATCTTTCTTGATGAAACATGCACGAGAAAATAAGAAAATTAACACCTAAAACAAAATAAATATTGAATGATTGTTAAAAAATGCATAATAAGATTTTATAAAAGGGTAATATATTATTTTATAAATATTAATATTCTTCTTTAATATGTCAATATATTGTTTAAAACAATTATAAAGGGTTTTAATGGATGTTTAACCAAAAAGAAACATATCATAAGGGATTTCTAACTCATATTTTTTTATTGGGTAAAAGTTATACATCAATGATTATTTAATGTTAAGATTATATGTATAAGGGAATTTTATTATTTTATGTTATATTAACACTTTTTACATGGTTAATTAAATTTGATAAACATAATCAATTCATTGATTAATCCCCACAGTAGTGATATAATCCTTGTTGTAGTTTTCATTTCATTTTCTTCTTATTGAGGAATATTGTAATAATATTCATCTATTCTCTTTTATATGGAGCATAAAATTCCCCATTTATGTATAATATAAAAAAATTAATTATTAATATGATTTTATGTTTTAAATTTAATTATTAAAACAAATCTGATTTAAATTACAATTTACTATGTGGTAAATAATTTTATAACTCAATTTTATTCCATTAGGTTATTTACTTCTCCATTTTCATTCTTATTACAATATTTTGTGTATTATGACTTTTGATTGTATAATTTGGTATTTATAATAGATATTTTTATTTAATGTTATTAAATTTAGCTAATTCATTTATTAATTATCAATTAAATTTTATGATCAGTTTAAATTTTTATTTCATAATCTCACTCTAACAAAGAATGTTTATTATTAAAGTTTCAGTTGAAGTAAATTATTTGATAATTTTATAATAAACCCATTTATTTTGAATCACCAATTTTTATTCACAATATTTTAATATAACAGTATAATTTCATTTCTCTTTGGTACTTAAAATGTTTTAAAAATGGATAAAAATGTTTTTAAAAAATATGACTTCATTTCTGTCTTCGGTTATCAATCTATTTTTTCTTTTCAAAAATCATTTTTTCCAAAATTGTAAGAAATGTTTTTAACCCATTTAAAAATCATTTATTAAATACATTTTCAACAATCTGTGATTTTAAAAAAATGGAAGGAATCGTCATGTCGTTTTCAAAACAATGATTGTTTGGATTCTACCAGAAATGGGAATGGAATATTTGTTTTATAGTACTTTTCATGTATTTAATTTACAGAAATCAAGACCAATAAATGTTTTAATGATTTAATTATAAGATTCAGATGTTATTTTGAAAGAAATATTTTTTTTTGAAAAATATATTAAACTTTTTTTAAAAAAAATATTCCAAAAATAAATGTGATATTTTCATCCAGAATGTTTTTAAAGATATTGTATGGTATTTTTATTCATAAATGACAAAAACCATTAATTTTAAATGTACTCCACTAGAAATATGATTTATTAAAACCAAAATTATAACTCATTTAGATGGTTTATCATTATTTTTAAAATAATAGTGTTG
Source organism: Viscum album (assembly GCA_963277665.1). Taxonomy (NCBI): domain Eukaryota; kingdom Viridiplantae; phylum Streptophyta; class Magnoliopsida; order Santalales; family Viscaceae; genus Viscum; species Viscum album. The sequence continues at coordinate 1,574,845,908 of OY728126.1, forward strand.
CCATTCACTTTCTTGTTTTAATTTTTATAGTCATTAACATACCCATGAATTATTCACTTTCAATTGATCATTGGACATTAAATTTCTCCCAATATCCATATTATTTATCATTGATATTTTTACTTCTTAAATTTTATATCAATTATATATATGTCTTTGTATATTTAATTCATTTTTTTATATTGCTAAATATTCATAAATCTATATTCATTTCTCAATACACATATTTGATTATATGGCGTATTGTTTATGAATAAGATTGAGTGTTTTAAATGTGGGAAGTGATTCGGACCTGAAAGTCATGGGTGGGTCGAATTATTAATCTCCCATCGATACATCGTTAGTCTCATGATGTGAATTATAATGCTATCATGAAATTAGATGGCCAAACCAAATAGGTTTGTACCTAGTAGTTTAAACTATCTTATGGAAGGTCTTTGTAGTAGATGTATGATGATTCATTACATCATAGTTTCCAAAAATTAATTATTTCATTCATTTATAATTAATTTATTATTATCCATGAGATCTTCTCATTTATATTATTTTTGGATTCATTTTTATTAGTTATTTATTAAATGGCATGTGTTTTTAGTTATTTATCTTTACATATTCATTATGACTTATCAAGATATGATTTTCATATTATTTATTAAAAAGAATTTTTTTAGTCATTTACCTTTCCATATTAATTATAATTGATGGGATTTTTTTCATTTATATTATCTCCAAAAGCTCATCCTACTTACTTTATTGACTACATAACATGTGTGTTTAGGGATTTACTTTTCCATAATGATTGTTCTTGTAGATTCATGACAGATCAAATTGTACATAACCCTTGTTGAGAATTTTAACTTAACCATATTTTTTCCCATACCCATGAATCCATTATGTTCACCATGATTGATATGTAAGGATATTCTAGATTAAGTAAAAAAAATTCAAAAAAGTTATGTTTTAATTTCTAATTTCAAATATAATATGAGAATCATGTGTCTATCTAGTTTATCAAGACTAATAAAATGTTATGTTCTTTTATAGCAACATAGGATTAAAATAAATATATATTTCATCATTTAATATTAATATTTAGTACATTAAAAAAATGCATTCCTCAAGAATATAATAGTTTAGTGTCTTGGTAACATGGAAACATAATCTTTTTCCCTGGTGAAAGATCTTCAAATTCTCTGGTAAAGATCTCATCCATTAATACTTCTGCCTAAAACCATTCTACATAACCTGGGGAAAGGAAATAGAAGAATAGGGTGTTCTATGATGCTCAGTAAGGGTAAATAAATTAAAGGTGTAAGCATAACATAAACAAAAGGGTGTGGAAATTGAGCATATCATTTTTAGATCATACAAAGTATATTGCTGATCAAAATAGTTATTGGAAGGTCATAAGACATTAATCATAAATAAATAGAGAATATAATCCATGAAAAGATAATATAGGAATAAAACCAATAATTGGGGAAAAAATAAACATATAAAAATCATATGTCAATGTGGCCTTCCAAGGCCTTTGTATCATGTTAGGCATTGGTTAATCACCTGTGCACCTACTTCAGGCTTGGGATAACCACCTTTGTACCCTCTTTTTGGGCTTGGTATTTCCTCTCATTTACCCTACTGTTTTCAACTTGGTATGTCATCTCATGTATCCTATTGTTTTAGTCTTTTTATTTCCTCCCATATACCATCTGGTTTCAGGCATGGGATGTCCACTGGTATACCCTCTTGTTTCATGCCTGAGATGACGTCCTATATACCCTATTGTTTTGGTCAAGTGATCTCCTCTTGTAAACCCTCTTGTTTCGGGCCTAGTATTCCCTCCCTTGTATCCTTTGAGCTCAAAAACAATTTATAATTACCCAATGCAATTAAGGGTGATATAGATCTCATCCATTTCATATATAATGAAATCATACATACATAGGCCACAAAATCATAAACAATTATATCATAAACCATGAAATTGAATGTTTATCAATTAAATTTTATCACGTTCTAACCTATAAAAATATATAGGTTTCAAAATCACTTTTTCAAAGCATAACCAATGAAAAGAAGCGGGTTTCAAAATAATACAACCTATGTAAGTGAAATGTGTGTCTTAAGAATCATTCCACCAAAACATAAGCCATTGAAGAAATAATATGAATGGAACCTTTATATCATTTCCTAGAGAGGCATGAGTTACATTAACAGATGTCATCTTTGATGGAAACTATTTTTGAAATATCTTTCAAATACATTTCTTGAAGAAAGTACACATTGTTATTTGAAAAAGTAATTTCAATACATAAATCCATTTCAAAATTACTTTCTTATAAGATGACTTGAAAATTTATAATGAATACATGAAATAATTTTGAAAACAAGTTTCCTTGAACACATATAAAATAATCTTCAATGCATTTTAAAATCATTTTTATTTGAAAACATTTTGAAAACATTAAAAAAATATTGAAAAAATTTGGAAAACTATTTCATTGAAAATAAAATGAGAACTTATAAATCAATCTTTATTAAATTTTTAATACGATTTCTTTTAAAATAACATTTAAAATATACCAATATTTCTTGATAATGATTTAAATACATTTTAAACATAAATCATGTTTGAAAAAGATTTTCTTCAAAAATATGTTTAAAACATATTAAAGAATCCTTGAAAATCATAAATCATTTTAAAAATAAATTTTTCTTTAATATTATCTTTAAATGTAATTTAAAATAAATTGAAAATTTTTTTGAAAATAGGTTTTATTTAAAAAAATATTTCTTTCTGAACATAGGTATGTAGTCATATTTTTATTAAAAACATTATCTCAAGTAAAAAAAGATTATAAAATTGTTCTAATACATGCATATATCTTGAATGAATAGACTATATAAAACCTTATTAGTGTTCATGAGATATGGATTATAATATATCATCAAATTAAGCATAATCATTAATAATCTCAAAATGTGACGAGATTGTTTCAATAAACTCTTACCACTTGGTTAATTGAGATCATACTCTTTATTTTAAAAAATAAATTTAAATAAATCATAAAATATCATTAAAATAATTAAATTAGTAATATTACATGTTATTTGGAATCATATAAAACATTTTAATGAACAGAGGTTCATAACTAAACATATTTCTCAAATAAGGCAGTTTGAGACAAACCCACTTTACCGATTTCATAACTTTAGAAACATTAACCCCATGAAATAAAGATCATGGAATTGATATCTAAATACCCATAAATTTAATTCTAATAATAATCAAATGAATAAATTGTAATTATATACACCACTCAAAAGTAATGGGTATAAAAAAAGCATGTATCACACAGAAATAAAACGTAAGGTGAAATTCCATTACATTGTGTCTTGACTCTATTCATACTTGTACAAATAACCTGTATAATAAATATAAATTTTTTATAAATATTTTACAGAATAAAATTCTTATATATAATACCACATATATTTTTATTATGACCTTATATTACCCTCTTTTTATCAATCATTTGTAAAATATTCACTTTAGGTAATATTATCTTGATTTTTCACATGTGTCTTAATTTATTATATCTTTGGTCCTTAAACATATATCATGATTTCCATAAAGTAATCCATTATATAAATATATTTTATATATACTATATTTTTATTATCATACACTATATAATATATTATAATGTAACTAAATACACTATTCCTGGAGACAGTAAGTCGTACGTACACAAGAACACTATTTCAGTTTAATTATCGTGTTTAATGAATTAATGAAAATAATATATATAAATATATATATTAGCTTTATAATATCATATATATCATATAAAATTAATAAATTAATCATTTATACATTCCATGTTGTGTATGAACGAATCACATCGCGTTCAGGGGGTGGCAATCCACAATTCCTTAAACAATATTATCATTTTCACACCAAATGTAAAGTAAAATGATATGTGTTGTAATAGGAATAAATAATAATAAATAAATAATAAATATAATATATTTCATATATTAATATATCTTCCATTATAATTCCCACCATGAGAGTTGGTAAAGGAAAAATGAACAATCATTGTTTTTTTGAGGCACTAGTTGGTCGTACACATAAATAGTATGTTCATTATCCACTAGATGGATGTGTGTGTAAGTGTATCCAAAACCCTTAGAATAAAAAAATAATAGTATTTTGAATATAATTTTTTATACAATAATTTATAAAAGAAATTGGTTTGAATTGAGAAGGAAAATAAAATGAATGAGCTTGAGAGAAGAGGTTACCTCTTAATCGGGTAACTCCTTTTGGTTTATGCCAAAAGGATTCATTTGATTGTTTTATTCCAAATGAGGGTAATATAAGAGGAATTTTTGGATGTTGAGAAGTGTATTGGTACGATCTTGGTAGAACCTAAGAGGATTGAGAGGTATGGAGAAGAAGGATATTTGGACACCTTTTGTAGGGAAAGAAAACGATGCACTTAGAATTTTAAAAAACAAGTTAGGTGTACACATTTTCTTACCTATTAAAAACCATAAAAACCGAAAAACAATAATTAAATGTTTATTTTGGAAATATTTCCATAAAATGGGTGTTGGATATGTTTCAATGTCATTTGGGGCACTTGGATCATGGTTTATTCCCTAATTAAGCTTAATTTTACCTTAATCACTATGAGTAAATTTAATCAATTTAACTAATATTTTCTGGTAAAAAATTATATAATTAGAAAAAAAATATAATAATTATTAAAATGTATTCTATAAATTTTTCTAAATTCTATTAAAATAAGAGGTAAAATTAAGATAAATTCTAATCCTGTAGATAGGATGAAATAACGGGGTGTTACATGTGAAAATTGTTCAACAATTGGTTAAGTTTTTATATTCAATTTAAAAATGAGGGTTATTATAATGAAATAAATTATATTAATTGATATATAATTTATCTAATTTCAGTTCAAATAAAAATTAAATTGTAAGATAACATTAAAAATTTTCTAAATGAAAAGGATGTTATAAACTAAAATTTAGTATTTTTCACTATCATTCAAAAAAAAGTATCTCAGAAAAATGCCAAAAAATTTACACTAAGATAATTTCAGAAATATAAATTCAAAAATTAAGAATATTTTATCAAATTTAATTGCTATATGGTTCTAAATATAATTTTTTCCCTCATATAATACATTAAATTAAGTTCATTTTATAAAATAGTATTATTGAACATATGAAGACATTATAAAAAATATATTTTTCATTCTCAATATGTTTTATTTATATAAAACCATTACAAATTATTATAAAAGTAGTTATTTTTATTCATTTTAATATGTTTTAATGGATACATTATAACTAACCTATTTATGTACTTATAACAATAAAATTATGTTTCATAGAAACATGGTATTGCGTTTAACATACGCCATGTTGTTGTTGTATGTAGAGCATTTCAAGTCGCTGTTTCATGGAGCACAATCCAAATTAGTTTTGCATATAGCACAATCCAATTTGGTGTCATGTGAATGTAATGTTAAATAGAGTGTTTTAATATATATATATATATATATATATATATATATTATGTGTCGTGTGAAATGAAAAATATCCAAAACATATTTCTCCATGACCCCCTCCCACAAAACATGCCCCTCCTGAGTTAGAAATGGATAAAGTCAGATAATGACCCTCGAGTCCCACATCTAGTAGGCCCTAAGGTGGTGACCCGAACCAAGGGTATAAAAATCTCAAAGTGGCAGGCATTACCCATGTTATAGTAAGCATGTTCAAGAGATAAGATGTATCAAACTCATATCAACTCCAAGTCATGTATATACAAGAATGCCAAAAGCATCTCACGTGACTGTTTAAATTGAAACAACGATAAATTTAAATAAACTCCATTGTAATTACGAAAAACTAGTGTAAGTAGCGAAACAACAATGGTCCCAAATTCCAAGCAAGTAATGACCAACACGATCCATGTAGTCCTCCTAGAAACCTAAAATATATTTCAAATATGTAGGGTGAGCGTACAAGTATACATTGTAAGAAAAACCAATGTATCTCCGGAAAAAGTGATAGTATCACACTAATGCTTCTGTGATGAAATATTAGAAACCAACAACACCTAACAAGGTATATTATCTACCCCATCCTCACCAAGGCACGTTCATCAAATAATGAATGTCAAGTAAAGTTATATAGTAAGAAAATCGATGATAGGGTACCCTACACGACTTTCCCACAGATTATCCAATCTCACACCGTAATGAAAAACATCTTGGTGCTCCGAACTCTTCTAAATGAACCACATCACAGCCCGCCTGCACACACCAGGTCCACATATCTAGTCCCACAACTTAGGAAAATGAAGCTCATCGCATCTCTCCCGCAGACACATGGTCCCCACAACCATGTCTTGCCCATATAAAACTATCCCACACCACATAAAATCCCTATACACTTGGTAAAGCACCACACATCTCATCCTGAAGAAACCTAGTAAAACAAAACTCATCTCATCCTAAAGATACCTATAAAATTAATAATCTCTTACACAGACTTGGGCCCCACATACCACAACCTCCCAGAAGTGTATTGGGCTATCACCACCAAGAATAGGGACTCAGAAAGAACCGGTGGCCATCCATCCATCCTCCCATATGGTTGTTTTGGAAATACACCATCTCCCATAAAAATGAGGGTGTTCAGCAGATAGTTCTAAAATAGGGTGGGTTTCATATATAAAATAGAAGGAAATATATGAATATATATGTTATCAAACACTCAAGACCAACCTATGGTATCTAAATCTCATAATCAACCACCGAATAACACTGCCAATATTTCGTCTACCTTTAAATGAATATATCAACATTAGATATGGTCACTTCAAAAGTTGTAAATGAATATTTTTTCACAAAAATCCACAACTCAAATCATACCCCCCTTCAATTAAATTAACCAATTCTCATTCATTATAAACAATTCAATTATTCATTCTATAACTGTCCAGGAAAGTACAAGGTATACCACACAACAAGCCTCAAAGAAAAAAGTCACACAAAGTAAGAAGTACCATGGTAAATTAACCCACTTCATGTTTTTTGGCCCATAAGAGACTGTAGTCGACCCTTTCTAGTATTAATGGTTTTAATAATCATAAATCATGTCAAATTCAATTAATAATGTCTAATAATTTCAATAATGTTTATTTATGTTTCAATATTTGTAATTATGATTATCTAAGATCACATATATGTTTAACACATTTTGATAATATTTATGTTGTAAGATAGTCCCAAAATAAATATTTTTTATGTATGAAATACTTACACTAACTGTTCAACTATGTCACACATATTGAAAAATGACTCACCAATAGATGACTCAACGATAGTGAAAATGAAACACTGGAAAACCAACTATATGACCAATAGTTCAAACGAGTCACTGAATGCACAATTGTCTCCCCAAGGCAATGACACACTGATGCATGAACATACTGAAATAAGGAGACACAGATAGAATGAGACACTAATACTGATAGAAGGAATCACCGATGGAATGACTCACTGACACATTACTCACTAGAAAAGGAGTCACTGATAGACTATTTAAATTTACTTTTATTTAATATTATTTCTAACGGTGCATTTTGAGTGTTTTAATGTGAATAATTAATTAGATGTTTTTTGCATACATATTTAATGTGGATGTTAGAATTATTAGGTACAACATCGACCTAAAAACATGCACATTTTCGAGCTACAAGAATATAAAAAAGAAAAGGACATGATATGAAAGATACAAAAATAACAACACAAATCATCTCATGAAGGATACACAAAAAGATACACTTAAACATAGTAGTATACCCACAGGAACAACATACAGAAAGGAAGAACACAAGAGGAAATCTTCATTCCTACATACTATGAACTAGAGAACTACTGTCCATCAAAGTTCCAACATCTCTGAAGCATTCAACTGAACCTATGAAGAAGAAAATCTCATCTTCCTAGAAGACATAACACATTTCTCCACGACACTCTGTTTTCAGAATCTTCTTCTGAAATAGGACTCCAACTTCAACTATGATACATCAAATTGTTTAGATCATAACTTCATTACACGCAAATCCATACTAACCCTATCCAATCATGGTTTCTCTATTGTCTGCCTTTTATTACATTTTTCAACAGTGTGTGTATATCTCTATAAAACTCACACTATCTCCTCCCCTAAAGTAGAGGATACAAAATATCCTAACTCAAGTATATTGTTACACTTTTTTATCTCATGTATAACTATGGTATAGGTCCTGTGTGACCTGGGTGTATTTTTTCCCATGTAGAACTGTGGTAGATGTCATGTGACCTGGATAGTTTGTTTACTATTGTGTAAACCCTAATTCAGGGTGTGGATAAAAACCTTTTTCATTATAGATTTCTTGGTGGAAGGTGATCACCAAGTGGAGAAAGTTATGTCTTGGATTGAGACTGAGCCTCTAGTTTTATATCTGATATATTTTTTAATTTTATTTTCTTTGTTTTTATAAGTATTTTAGAAAAATGAATTTCCCATTGATAGTTATTCTTGTGGAGAGTTTATAACTGATTAGGAATATTAGATTAGTTTCAAAAGTTATATAAATATCTCATATTTTTACAACTGAGAAATAATCAATCTTCTGCGAAATTAGTCGAATCATCAGACTATTATAAAGATACAATGTTGATTAACAAGCATGTTAATTTTTAAAATGGGTAAATCTTTTAAATATACTTTTTAATGGAATGTTTATAAGAACTAAATTTACCCCCTTTTAGTGTCCACCACTAAAAACCATTTCGTATCAAGGGGTTCTTTAAAATCCTTTTAAAATATTTTCTATTGTGATTTAGTTATGTTTTAATGATCTCTAAATTTTTGTTAGTTATAAATTTTTAACTGTTGGAAAATAATTTCATTAGTATGGATAATAGATTAAGAGGTTATAATACAATTAGACCAACCTAATTTAGTGGACCAAACAATGCCCAGTGGAAGATTAATATGAATATACATTTAGAATGTATGGGATTTGATATTTGGAATGTTATAGAAGATAAATATGACATACCAATGAATTCTAGGAATACTTGGATTTATGTCGTAAAGACTGCTTATAATAACAATTGAAAAGCATTGAATGGTCTATTTTTTACACTTGGAGATGAATAATTTAATATAATATCTTCTTGTACATCTGCCTATGAAATTTGGGACACTTTAGCTATTTCACATGAAGGAACTGCTAATGTTAATGAAATAAGAATTAATACATCTATTATTAAGTATAATAATTTTAAGAAGAATCTTGATTAGCCTATTTCTCACATGTATCTCAGGTTTAATGAAATTTTGAACACCATGATTGTAACAAACCGAACATTGGAATAATATTTATTTCCTAAATTTGTTTTTTATTTCATTTTATACTATGAAAAACTATATCCTTTAATAAATGAAGTGATGTCGTTGGGTTTCAACTATTTTATGGCCATTGGTCAATATGACCATTGGAATGTAAACTCTTAACATTACAATTATTGTTTATAAATACAATTGATCTTGGTTAATTAATACAAAGAGAAGAGTCGATGGCCTCATCCAGTAGACTCGGGCCATATCAAGCCCATTTGTTAGAGCATGGGAATGAGGTAGTATCCTTGGGATTTGCTCTCAACCAATCCCAAGATGAGCTTCAACATGTGAAGATTGAACGGAATATCCTAAGGGAGAAGTTAAAGCGGATATAAATAACCAATTGTGAAATGTTGTCTGAGCCGCCCCAATATTCTATCACCATAACTCACCTTACACATAGGTCCTTTGCAGGTGTTATAAGGGGCTATGCAACGAGGCCTTAATTACATTGTGTAATCCAGTTGTATAAATAAAATTGTTATTCTTAATATATTAAAAATTTTAATTTCAATTGACCAGATAAATGTTGGATGAACTTCCATATTATTGATAATTTTTTTTAAAAAAAGTTTTTTAAAATATTTTTATAAACATTAAATAATTAATAATGTGAAATGATTTTTAGAAAATAGTCTTGTACAATTATGACTAGTAAGAAATTTGGAGTCTAATAAGATCAACATAAGTTTTGGTGAATAGTAAATTATGAATAGTAATATACCCTTATGAATAGTAATGAATAGTAAATCGTCCAAAAAACTAGAATCTTCAGCCATGAATGTATAAATTCAATTTCGATATCTTTAATGTGAAAAAACAATCATAGTATAAGTTTTGTTATTTTTGAAGGTCATACATATTTCATTTAAAATTTAATAATTAATTTAATAATTTATAATGAAAATTTATTTTCATAAAATTTAATCATAAATTTTTACTTTATGGTCTTATGGTTATACAATAATTTTATGGGACCTTGATTACTTTTTCAAGGTGTTACAAAATATATTATAGTTTTAGAGTTGTTTTTTTTAATAAACATGAATTTTATTTAAAAATTAAATATAAAAAATTAAAAAAAATATACTTTCATAAAATGGAGTTCATTTTTTAATTCAGATCTTCGCTATTTTGTTAGGGTAAATTTTTTGGATTTTTCTGAAATAGTTGAATTTTCATGGAATAGTAAAAAATACAGTTTTGAGTTTCAGGTGTTTAATGACATCTTTGATGATGTAATAATGATGTAATAAATCTAGTATAATTTTTAATAGTATGATATGTTATGAGATGTCCCAAGTGGCCAATACCATGGTCAAATACCATGGGCAAGCCTATGGTTTTTCAAATACCACCGATGAGGAGTCCCTTGGAAATTAAATAAATATTCTCTCACTTTTCCTATAAATACCAAGCCATTCCTTCATTCATTTCATTCCAAAATCCTCTTCGACAACATTCGGGTCTTTCTAGATCAAAATGAGTACTCCCATGGTTCCCACAATCCCCCCAAGGTCACGACCATCGCGATTTTGAAGATACTTTTCTAGGTAAGGGAACCTTCCACCCTCCTCTTTTAGTCATGATTTCTATTAAGTTATGTCTTCTAGTTTCCATATTCTTATGTGGGGGTATGTTTTTATATATTCTAATTAAATTCCATTTCATTTAAAAATTATTATTTACCCTTTCTTCTCTTATAAATTTATTTTTATGAATTTTTATGTGACGCTGTTAGGCTGGAAGATTTTCATAAAAAATGCATCTTCTCTTTTCCATCGAGTTTCAATTTCAAATGGAATTTCCTAAAAAATAGATAACATTATATTATTTCTTTATATTATATACCAATATAGTATTATTATTTTGTTATTAGTGGGTGACTTTTTTCCCATCTCTTTTCAATGTTTTCGATAACCATGTTAAATAGTCGTTATGCTGCAGAATTTTCGTCTCAAAATCTCTCTCATTTTCTCGAAAAATATCTTTTATTATTTATTTGAATACCCAAATATATTTTCATTTATAGGGGTATTCATAAATACATAAAATGGATTTATTTTATTCTATAATTTGCATACATATAACCCTCACTCCCTTTCCATGGGTTATAAATGACATAATGATCTTATTTTTGAGCACTTTTAAAACGTCATGATTTTGTAATGAAACACATTTCCTTGATTCTATTTGGGTTATTTATCAAATTTTTTATTATTATATATGTGGCTCACATGAATGTAAATATATATTAATATTTCACCCTAATATCTCTCTAATGCATTGGGTAAGGAATTAATCTCTAGAGATGACAAGTTTCATGATACCTTGGTGAATAGCCATGGTAATATTTTTATGAAACCTTGGGAATGAACCTTATTGATATGTTCATGAATTTCTAAATGAAATTTTGTAGCCACATATTCATGTTCTTATTCATGTTATTTTTATATTGATATGACTCTTTTTCCATTACTCATGTCTTATATTTTTCCTCAACTTCTTATTAATATCACAAGTAAACGGATTCCCTTGTTTTCCTTACTGGGCCTTCTACTAACCCTTTTCTTTGATGTATGTCACCACGTTATGAGATGCAATAATTGTACTTAGGAACAAATTTTAATGAAGTTGTACAATTGGATTAGAGGAATTCTTTATTTTTTTATGTTTTATGTTCCTGATTTCCAAGACACTAGACTTTAAATATCCTTTGTTTGTAAAATGTAATGAAAAGTTATGTTAAAAAGGAAGGATTCCATAGTTGGTATCAAAGGAAATATTAGTTATTTATGGAAATTAAGATATGAAAACATTAGGAATAATCTTATAGAAAAGTTTAAATATAGGAAAAATTCTTGGTATTTGGGTGAGTACTGAGTAATTGGTTTATCAAGAAAATACATAGATGTCGGATACGAGTAGGTAGAGGCGGCTCTGACATAGATGTACCTAGGATTGAAAACTCTGACGAGGAGTTTCAGTCTTTACCCTGTGTATCCTGGTACATGACACTGGGCCTTGCTGCACTCTTGGTTAAGAAACTCTCAAGGGATATGTTTGGTTCATCATAAGCTTTTTATGAATCATTATAATGGATTTATAGAGAAATTTAATTGTATAAATCATGAAGTTTTAAGACATAAATTCATTTATTGTTAATAGATTCAGAAATCAAATAAGCATCTCACTAATGTTATATTCTTTTAGAAAATGGTGGGCAATAAGGAGGAAATGTGCAAATGGTGCCTGCAATGGACAATGCACTGACGGCTCTCCAATGGAAGCCGGAATGGAAACTTTCATGCGAATGATGAACCAACTGACTCATGTTATGCAAAATAACATGAATCAAGCTGAGATACCAATCTCATAGTGAAGGGAACAACTTTCTATGGAATCCTTTATGCGTCAACGACCACAAACCTTCAGTGGATCTATGAACCCATTGATTACTGAATATTGGATCAACTCTATTGAGAAGATATTTTCTATGCTCTGTTGTTCAAAAAAATGATTGTTAACATGGATGTTTATCGCTTAGAGGGAGAAGATGATCAATGGTGGGAACTGATTAAAAACACGGGGCAATAGTGTATGTTGAAGCTATGGAGTGGGAAGATATCAAAGGGATCTTATTCAAACATAATTTCCCTCGATCGATGAGAACAAGAATGGAGAAGGAATTTATCGAGCTGAAGCAGAAGGAGAATGAATTTGTGGGAATCTACAAGATGAACTTCACAAGGATTTCACATTACACCACTAGATTTGTCCTGGATCTAAATGGTATGGTTGATAGATTCTTCGGTAGACTGAGACCTCATCTATGGGAGAATCTAGCCAACCAGGATTATGATATCTATGAGGAGATCATGCGATGTCTGATGAAAGTTGAGTAGAAGTTTAGTGAGACCCAATAGTCTCATAAATCCAATGACAAGAAAATATCGAGGGATGCAATCTTAGGGAGGATCTTAGATCAAGGTAGTGGAGGAAAGCTAGTGAAATTTCCCACGTGTAATAAATATGGGAAGAAGTATTCAACAAAATGTCTGCTCGGGAGCGGGAAATGCTACAAGTGTGGTAGAGATGGCCATATTTCACGGAATTGACGTAGTGAGATGAAGACAGAACTTCCCAAAAAAATGAAAATGTGATTATGGTGTAGGCCCTACCTGATGCCCAATGTTATAAGTGTCGACAACTTGGGCACTTTTCCAATCACTGTCCAAATCTGAGGGTTGTGGAGGGTATTCACCATCCGCCTTAGCAATGACCAAGGGAACAAGCTCGTACTTTTTGAATCACTATGGCTGAAGTTGATGCTCCAAATGATCTGGTGGTAGACACTCTTTTTGTTCTCTCAAATCTAGAACGAACTTTTTTTATTCTAGTTTTGTGAATTCCTTTATTTACTCCAAGTTTGCAGTGAATTTAGAATCAACCCCCAGTTTTCTAAAAGTAGAGTTATCAGTCAAGAGTCCCGGTGGGATTATCCAATCATTGTTAGTGTTTAGATACACTAGTATTTACATTAGTGAGAAAAATATTATCACAAGTCTAGTAGTCATTCCCATTTTAGAATTTGACATTATACTTGGGATGGACTGGCTCTCAAAGTATAATTCTAAGATCAAATGCAAAAGAAAGGAAATATCAATAGTCTTGAATAAAAAAACTATAGTTTTCTTCCAAGAAGAGATATCTCAACCTGATCTTTGTCTACATGAACCTTCTATATCCTTATTTATAGATTTGATCGGTGAAGAAGAAGGAAGAAATGATAGTTTCATGATAGAAAATGGCCCCATCGTCTAGGAATACGTTGATGTATTTCCAGTGGAGTTCCCTGGACCTCCCCCAAAAATAGAGGTAGAGTTTTCTATTGAAATCATGCTTGAGTCACATTCGATATCTAATACCCCTTATAAGATGGAAAATGAGGAGCTAGAATAATTAATGATACCACTCCAAGATCTTTTGGATAAGGGTTTTATCCGACCAAGTATGTCTCCTTGGGGAGCACCTATTCTCTTTGTAAAGAAGAATGATTGATCAATGCGGCTATGCATTGATTATGGGGAACTGAATGGGATCATTGTGAAGAACAAATACTGTCTTTCAAGAATTGATGACTTATTTGACCAACTTTGTGGGGCTCAATTCTTCTCTACGATTGATCTTCAGTCTGGTTATCATCAATTGAGGGTGAAGAAAGAAGTTATTCCAAAATCATCCTTCTAATCAAGATCTGGTCATTATGATTTTTTTGTTATTCCCTTTGGACTAACTAATTCATCTATTATTTTTATGGATTTTATGAATACAGTCTTTAAGTACTACCTTGATAACATTGTGGTAGTTTTTATTGATGATATTCTGATATATTCCACAAGTCGCGAGGAGTATGAGGATAATCTAAGGTGTATTTTTCATACTCCATGGAAGGATAGGCTTTTTCGAAAGTTTAAAAAATTTGGATTTTGGTTGCAACAAGTTTCTTTCTTTGGGAACGTTGTGACCAATGAAAGAATCATAGTTGACCCTGCAAAGACAAAATTTGTAGAGGAGTGGGAATAAACTATAAAAATAACTGAGATTCATAGTTTTCATGGATTAGAGGGATATTATAGGAGGATTGGGAAAATAATTTCACAAAATTTTAATCCATTAACCATGTTAACTCAGAAATTTTTCAAGTTTATCTGGATAAAGGAGTGTGAGGAATGTTTCCAAAAGTGGAGGAAGAGATTGGTTACTAAACATGTGTAAACTCTTCCCTCGAGTGGATAAGGATTCGTTATTTTATGGAATGCATCTCTGAAAGGGCATGGGTGGGTCCTCATGAAAAATGAAAAAGTCATTGCTTATGCATATCGATAGTTGAAGACTCATGAGAAGAACTATCCTACACATGATCTGGAGCTGACTGTGGTTGTTTTTTGCTCTAAAGATATAGAGGTGCTATCTTTATGGGGAGATATGTGATATATACATAGACAATCAAATTTTGAAGTATATTTTCACACAAAATGGATTGAACATGAGGTAGAGGAGATGGTTGGAACTTATCAAAGACTATTATTGTTCAATATATTATCATCTAGGAAGAGAAAACAAATTCACTGATGCAGTAAGTAGGAAAGAGCCAGTTGTTCTTTCCATGATGAGGATTCAATGAGATCCTTTGATCAATGACATAGAAAATCTATACATGGGAATTATAAGGGAAGGTTCATCATCAAACCTGACCCAAATTTTTTCTCAACTTTAATTACTAGAGAAGATCCAGAAAGCTCAGATAAAAGATCCTTTGTTACAGAAGATGTTTGAGGCTGTATAGGATGGAAAGTTTCATGAGTTCAATATTGATCGAGAAGTTGTACTAAAATTTCAAACCAAACTATGTTTTCTATCTATTCATAAAACAAAGAAGGTGATAATTTATGAAGCTCGTAGCTCTACTTTCTCTATACATCCTAGACTAATGAAAATGTATATAGACTTTCATGATCATTATTGGTGGGATAATTTGAAAAAAGAGATTGCTGAGAACACTTTAAGGTGCCTGGTATGTCAGCAATTGAACGTAGAGCTTCAAATTCCTAAAGGGGTATTTCAACCACTACCCATAAAATCGTAGAAGTGATACAATATCACTATGGACTTCGTCACTGGTCTCCTGAGAACTTCCTAGGGAAACAATGCAATATGGGTTATTGTGGACCGTCTCACCAAGATTTACAATTTTATCTCCATTTGAGAAAATTTATATCTTGAACAAATTTCTATGATTTATGTGAAAGAAGTGGTAGGGCTTTATAGAGTTCCACTTTTTATCATATCTCATCGTGATCCAAGGTTCACATCAAAATTTTGGAGAATTCTTCAACATGATATAAGAACTAAATTGAGTTTTAGTATGGCTTATCACCCCCAAATCAATGGCCAATCTGAAATGATTGTTCGAACACTTGTGGATATGTTGAGAACATGCTCAATGAAATTTAAAGGTGGATGTGATCAACATCACTCTTTAGTTGAGTTCTCTTATAACAACAGCTTCCACTCAAGCATTCAAATGGTACCTTATGAACCTCTATATGGTAAGTGATGTAGAACTCCTAGTCTTTGTCTAGAAGATGGGGATAGATAGCTTCTGGGGCCTGATCTAGCGTAATATATGACAGAAAAGGTCCACGCCATCCAGAAACACATAAAGGCTGCTCAGAGTCGGCAAAAGATCTATGCCGAAAACCATCGAAGGGACTTGGAGTTTGATGTTGGTGACAAAGTATTTCTTCGAATATCACATTGGAATAGATTTATGAGGTTTGAGAAGAAAGGGAAGCTCAGCCCTAGGTACATTGTCCCCTATGAAATCCTTGATCATGTGGGAGCAGTGGCTTATCGACTTGGACTTCCTCCAAATCTTGCAAAACATCATGATTTCATCTATGTATCCCTCTTGAGGAAGTGCATGCCTGACCCTTAACATGTACAATATACAGAGGTGGTGAAACTAAAACATGACATTTTTTATGAGGAACATTCGATCGAGATCTTGGATCGTAGAGACGAGGTTCTAAGCAACCAGACTACCCACCTTGTTTAGGTGTTATGGAGGAACCACAAATGCATAGAAGCCATGTGGGAACAAGATGAGTCTATAAAGAATAAGTACCCACACCTTTTCTCTTCTTTGGGTATGATTTAAATTTTTGGGGACAAAATTTCTTATAGGGAGATGAATGTAACGACCTGAACTTTACAATAATATTTGTTTCCTAAATTTGTGTGTTATTTCATTTTATACTCCACAAAACTATATCATTCAGTTAATAAAGTGATAATATTGGGTTTTGACTATTATATGATTGTTGGTCAATATTAATATTGTAAACTAATCTCTTAATTTTACAGTTATTGTTTATAAATACAAGTGATCTTGTTTAATTAATAAAGAAAGAAGAGTTGATGGCCTTATCGAATAGACTCGGGCCATACGAATCTTATCTGTCAGAGCTTGGGAATGAGGTTGCATATCTGGGATTTGGTATAGACCAATCCCAAGCTGAGCTTCAATATGTGAACCTTGAATGGAATCCCATAAGAAAGATGTTCAAGCTGATATAAATTATCACTCGGGAAATGTTGTCTAAGCCGTTGCAAGATTCTATCACCATAGAACACCTTACACATAGGTTTTATATAGGTTATAAGGGGCTATGTAACGAGACCTTAGTAACAATGTGTAATCCTTTTGTATAAATAAAATTGATATTCTTATTATGTTAAATTTTATAATTTCAAATGTCTGGATAAATGTAGGATGAAGTTCCATATTATTGATGAATTTTGGAAAAAGGGTTATTTTAAAATATTTTTGCGAACATTAAATAATTAATAATATGAAATGATTTTCAGAAAATGGTCTCCACAATTATGACCAGTAAGAAATTTAGAGTCTAATAAGATCAACATAATTTTTGGTGAATAATAATGTATGAGTAGTAATATACCCTTATGAATAGTGATGGATTGTAATGAATAGTAAATTGGCCAAAAAAATAGAAACTTCACCCATGATTGTATAAATAAAATTTAGGGATCTTAAAAGTGAAAAAATGATCATAGTATAAGTTTTGTTAATTTTATTGGTCATAAATGTTTTATTTATAATTTTATAATTAATTTAATAATTTAAAATGAAAATGTACTTCAATAAAATTTAATCATAAATTTTTACTTTATTGTCTTATGGTTATACGACAATTTTATGTGACCTTGATTACTTTTTCATGGTGTTACAAAATAAGTTATAGTTTTAGAGTTGTTTTTTTGGAATAAATAATGATTTTTTGAAAATTAAATTTAAAAAATGTAAAAAAATATTTTCATAAAATGGATTTCATTTTTTAATTCAGTGCATCAATATTAGGGTAGGGTAAATTTTTGGGAGTTTTTTGAAACGGTTGAATTTTTTGTGAATAGTAAAAAATACAGTTTTAAGTTTCGGTTGTTTAATGACATCCTTGATGATGTAATCATTGAGTAATAAATCTGGTAGACTTGTGAATAGTAAGATATGTTATGTGGTGTCCCAAGTGGCCAATACCATGAGAAAATACCATTTTCAAGCCCATGGTTTTGCAAATACCACCGATGAGCTGTCCTTTGTAAATTAATTAAATATTCCCTCAATTTTCCTATAAATACCAAGCCATTCCCTCATTTATTTCATTCCAAATTCCTCCTCAACAAAGATCCAGTCTTTCTACCTCCCAAGGAGTCCTCCAAAGGTTCCCTCAAGCCGCCCAAGGTCCCAAACGTTGAGATTTCAAAGATACTCTTCATGGTAAGGGAACCTTCCACCCTCCTCTTTTAGTCATGACTTCCTTTAAGATATTCCTTCCAATTTCCATATTCTTATGTAGGGATATGTAATTATATATTCATATTACTGTACATTTCAGGCCCAAATGATGATATACCCTTTCTTCTCTCATCTGTTTATTTTTCTGATTTTTTATGGGACGTCGTTAGGCTACCGAATTTTCGTAAAAGAAATTGCACTTCTCTTTCCATCGAGTTTAATTTTCATATGGTATTTCCTTAAAATATCCATACTATGATCTTATTTATTATTATTAAATACCTATACAGTATTATGAGTTATTTATGAGTGGTTTACTCATGTCCCCTCTATTCTATATTTTTTCTAAAACCATGTTATATAGTCGTTATGCTGCAGAATTTTCGTCAAAAAATCTCTCTTTTTTTCTCAAAAATTATCTTGTAATATTTATGTGACAACCCAAATATATTTTCATTTCTAGTTTTATTCATAAATACCAAAAATTGATCTATTTGATTCTCTAATTGACATATATATAACCCTCACTCCCTTCCCATGGGTTATAAATGACATAATGATCTTATTTTTAAGAACTTTTAAAACATCATGATTTTGAAATGAAAACTATTTCATTGAATATATTTGGGTTATTTATAAAATTTTTGATTATGATATATATATATCAAATGAAAGTAAATACATATTAAGGGTTATCCCCGCTAGCGCTCTAATTCATTGTGTAAATAATTAATCTCTAGAGATGACTAGTTTTACGATACCTTGGCGAATAACCATGGTAACATATTTATGAAACCGTGGGAATTAACCTTGGTGATATGTTCATGAATGTATAAATGAAATTTTGTAGCCAAATATTCATGTTTCGATCCATGTTATTTTTATTATTATATGCCTCTTTTTCCATTGCTCATGTCTTGTGTTTTTCATCAGGTTCTTATTGAGATCACAAGTTAACTGATTCACTTGCTTTCCTTAGTAGGCCTTATGCTCACCCATTCCTTTAATGTATGTCTCCAGGTTATGAGATAAAATAATTGTTCTTAGGATTAACTTATGATGAAGTCGTACAAGTGGATTACGATAATTCATTATGTTTTCATGTTTTATGTTCTTGATTTCCAAGACACTAGATTCTAAGATCCTCTATTTGTAAAATGTAATGAAAAGTTATGTTAAAACGACGGGATGTCATAATGTTCTCTCTAGGAAGAGATATTACAACCAAGTAAAATATCACGAGAATACTCATATTCATACTAGATAGTTGGAGAGGGAATTTTGTATCTGTAATAGAATCATTTGACCTGAACACTTTTCCAGTAAAGGAGATGATAGGATAGTTGATGATGTTTGTGGAAGAACTAAAAGTAAACAAGGAAGAGGATGATGAACCCAAAATAAAATATTTTTCTTTTAAATATACTCCATCTAAATAGATGGAAAAATTTCAAGATGAAACTGAAATTCCATGTGATAAAAAAATCATCAACAGATAGTGATGAAGAGACGGCTCAAAAAGCTAGAAGGTTTATGAAGTTTTATTGAAAGAAGAAATTATTTAGAAAGCCAAAATACACAATAATTTATTATCATATAGTATATTGGGAATATTATTGGAAATGGGGTAATGATTCAAATGAGATCATCTTCTATTAGTGAAAAAGAATGGGACATATAATGGCTAACTGTCCCAAGCTAAAGTACAAGATGAAGTATGATGATAGGAATATTATATAAAAAGTTTATGAAGGAAACATATATTTCTTCTGAGTATATCTCAAGAGACTGAGAATCCTCTCATGATGAAAAATGATAGAATGGAAAATATGTGTTTAATGAAAATAACATCTAAGGTAACGCTAAACTCTCCTGGACATAATGCTTACTATTTTGGAGATGAATTTGTTTTTTAAAATAAGACAAATAAGGAAATGATTTCATATTTTATAATGTTGGAGGACACTTGTAATGTATTAAAATAAAAATATAAATATTTGATGACACAAAATGATTTTAATTCTTCTATTTAATCTGAACTTGCTATATAAAAAGATAAAATTGCCCAACTTCTTAAGGAAAACAATGAGCTTGAATTGTCAAATGAGAAATTTAAAAGGGATTTAGAAACGTTTTCCAATGGTAAAGATATCTTGGATCAAATTCATTATAAAAAAGATTCATCCAAATACACTAGTGGTATTGGATACCAACTTGGTAAAATAAATTTTGTCAAAACCAATTTTGTATCAAATATAAAAAATCAATTTTTATGCATAGTTCTAGAAAAATTTCTGCAAGCTTCATCCATGAAAAATCTTCTAGTGTTTCTTGTTTTTATGGCCAAAATAAACTCTTTTCCATATAATTTACGATATTCTTATAGGTAACCCACGAAGAAAATGTGGGTACCCAATGTTCTTATTACTAATTTTATTGGACCCAAAAAAATATGGGTACCAAAATATTTTCTAGTCGAATATATTTTTCTAGGAATGTTATTTGAAGAATCCTATAAAATATTATGATCCTTGGACAGTTGATGTTCAAGAAACATGATAGGATATTACTCATTCTTCAAGAACATTATAATTATTGATGGTGGAAATGTAACTTTTGGTAAAAATGTTAAAGGAAAAATAATTGGCCTTAGCCAGATAGGTAACTCTAACTTAGATTTAATTTCTAAATTTCTTTTTTATGGATTAAAATATATCCTAATAATTATATTTCAGTTATGTGATGATGGTTTTTAGGTTAAATTAGAAAATTATGCTTGAAATATTTTAAATTATTAAAATGAGTTAGTATTTTTCAACTTTTAGAAATGAAAATGTCTATGCTATTGATTTAGATTTATTAATTTTTCAAAATATTTCATTTTTGAGTGCATAATGATTCTTTACTTTGGAATATGAGATTATGGCACTTCAATATACACTCACTTAGAAAGATTACTAGTAAAATATTATTCAAGGATCTACCTAAACATGAGTTTCCAAATGAGATAGTCTGTAATCCTTTTTTAAAGGGTAAATAACAGAAAATATCCTTCAAACCAAAGAAAGAATTTTAAACCTCTCAACCTCTTGAGTTAGTTCACATGGACCTGTTTGGAAATTCTATAGCTTCAAGTCCATGTTGTAAGAACTATGTCTATGTTCTTGTAGTTGACTAGCTTATATACACTTAGACCTTCTTCTTGGAATTCAAAAGCTAATGTTTCCCTCATTTCACCAAGTATGCTATGACTGTCAAAAATCATAGTGAACTTAAAATTCGATCCCTTATAAGTGACCATGGGTGTGAGTTTGAAAACCAAGAGTCTTAATTATTTTTATCACTAAATGGTTATAGTAATAACTTCTGTGCTACTAGGAAACCTGAGAAAAATAGAGTTACAGAAAGAAGAAATCGAACCCTATGAGATATTTCTAGAACCATGATTAGTGAGTATGAAATACCTATATACTTTTTGAAAAAACTGTCAATACATCGCTCTATATAATCAAAAAAGTATTCATTAGACATATTATTAAGAGATATATTTATGATTTGTGGAACAATAGAAATCCCAAGGTTAGCTAAATTAAAGTTTTTGGTTGAAAAGTATATATTATTAACTCTCTAGATAATCTGGACATATTAACCACCAAGAGTGATGAAGGAATTTTCCTAGGTTATAAAATTTCTAGTAAAGCCTATAGAGGCTTAAATAAGAGATAAAAATGTGTGAAATTATATGTACACATCAAGTTTGATGAGACATATCCCCTTAAGTCAAATACCACCCTAGAAAATTATGAGTATGATATGTCAAATCTAGACATCAATACAAAATCTTCTAACCATCCTCTTAAGGAATCTATTAAAGATTACATTTCTGGAAATTTTCTAGATTCTAGTCATGATGATCCCAAACCTATTGAAGAACTTGAAGTGACAAGCGCCACTTTTTCTAGACCTGTTAGAACTCTCAAGAACCATCCTTTAGATGCTATAGTTGGAGATTTAGACATATAAACACCGACGAGAGATTTTCTATGAAATCTAGTTTAACATCCATCTTTCTTGCCACATCTTGAACAAAATACAATCAATGATTTTATAAATAATTAAATTTGGTTGATGTCTCAGCAATAACAATTAAATCAGTTTGAAAGAAACAAATATGTAAAATTATTGATAGACCCAAAGACACCTTGACAACAGGATCTAAATGGGGGGTTTAGGAATAAAGTACATGAATCTGATAATATAGCTATAAACCAAGATTTAATTTTTTCACAAGTTTATAATAAAAAATATGGGATTGACTATGAGGAAAACATTTCACTAGTAGATATACTTGAGGCCATTATAATCCTGATTGCATATGAAGCACATCTATGTTTAAAAATTTATCAAATGGATGTTAAGAGTGCATTCTTTAGGGTTATATAATTAAGGATTTTTTTGTGTAACAAACCCCTAGTTTTATAAATACCCACTTTCAAAATCATGTCTTTAAATTATCTAATGATTTATAAGGTTTAAAGCAATATCCAAGAGCTTGGTATGATAGGCTGAAAACTTTTCTTATTTCTAAAGGTTTTAATAAATGTATTCCATTTCCTACCATTTTTTAAAAATTAATTTCCAAAGATGTTTTAGATATTCTAATATATTTTGATGATATTATTTTTTATCTTCGAAAAAATAATAATGTATTGATTTTTCAAAGATTATGAATGTGGATTTGAAATGAGTTTGATTGGGGAACTCAAATTATTTCTTGGATTTCAAATATTTCAAAATAAAGAAGGTATTACTTTCAATCAAAGTAAATATACTAAAAATCTTTTCAAAAGATTTATATTTAAAATCACTAAGATTAGTGACACTCTAATGTGTAACACTTGTGTGTTGGACCTCGATGAATATGGTAAATATGTTGATCAAAGCACTTACAGAAGAATTATTGGGATTTTTCTCTACATAACTACTAGTATGTTATATATTATATTTAGTGTGAGCATGTGTGAAAGTTTTCAATCAAACACAAAAAAATACTCATTTAAATTATATAAAAATGATTTTCATATACCTAAAATATATAACTAATTTATGATAGTTATATCCTAGAGGGAAACATTTTTATTTGGTGAGTTATTCAATTGATGACTATGGTGGTTATAAGTTAGACAGAAAGACAACCTATGGAAAATTTTGGGAAAGTATCTAGTTTCATGGTGTAGTAAGAAACAAAATTATGTTTCATCATCTTCTACCTAAGTTGAATACATAGCTACTTGTAGTTGTTGTGCACACATCTTGGGGATGAGAGACACATTTCTGGACTACGGTTATCAATTAAGACATTCCCCAATGAATCATGATAACACAAGTGATATTAATATTTCTATAAATCATGTTTCACATTATATGAAAAAACGCAATGATATAAGATGTCACTTTTTGAAAAACCATTATAAAAAAGGTGATATAACTTTAGAGTTAATTGGAATTGAACATTTCCTTGGTGACATTTTCACTAAGCTATTGAACACTAAAAGCATGAACTACATTAGACATGAGTTAGAAATGATCAATCTATAACACCTTATGTTGTTATACCTTTGAAATATTTAAGTGATGCTCTCATACCGACACTGACTGTATGAAGATGACAATGTCCTTCCAACGCCAATAACTCTTTCATACTGACACTGATTCCTTTTCATAAAGACATAGTTTTCATGCCGACAATGATGCCTTATCATGCTGACACCATTAATTTTATGAAAAATATATCACACAAACACTGATGACTCACTATTTTTATCCATTTTATTTTTTTACCAAAACGATGATGTTTCATTAATTATTTTGAACCTGATTCATAATTTTTTGATTTCAAATTCCCTTAATGATATAAATTTGATTCAATCCACTATACTTTTTACCTTTATACTCACTTAGTCGTTTCTCTCTCTCTACCCCCGACCTTTCACCTCCCAACCATCAAAATGTACTATTGGAATGGTGTGTGTGAAGCGATATCTTAATGGTTGTTCAGGAAAAGAGTCATATATAGATGAGAAATAAATATAGTATTAAATCAAATCTTATAGACCAGTGAATCCTACTCTAGAGAACTGTGTAGTTACTCTAGAAAAAAAGGTGCCTGTAGAATTTTTTTGGCAATAAAGTCTTAGATGCTCAGGATGTAACAGGATTAGGGATGGCTTGAGTGGTTATCATATAATGAAATACCTTTATACCCAAGTCTAGTTCATAATATTTACAGGATTGTGGAGTTTTTACTAGAAGGTAGTTATGTATGTTGGATTAAGTCCATAGTGAAATGTATGTGAATCTATTTTTCATCTTGAATGTGGAAAGAATGTTTTAAGGTACCCCATGAGGGTGTGATTAATGACAATCAAGGTAGTTCTCAACCTTAGAGTGACATTTTCTACTTTGATACTACTCTTAATGATCTTACTGACAATGAAAATCACAGGAGACACATTGCTACAGAGTTACATGGGGAATGTAGAATTTTTGTCCAATTTTATACTATAATGAAAACTATTATAATGAGAAAACTCAGCTAAAGAGAGATATTGATCCCAAATTCCCTGGTAGTCCATTTTACAAGCTCAAAGCATATTATCCAAATTCTGAATCATTCATTTTTACTAGCCATCTAATTTTGGATGAAAATTTGTACTGATGTTTAATTCTGTACCCAGCGACTTCTGAAGGCCCTTCCAAAAATTAAAAGTGAACCTAGGATCCTGATCAGATAAAATGGAAACAGGAACTCCATGTAACCTGAAAATCTCTTTGAGGCAGAGTCAAGAAACATGATCATGCATCATTGTATCTCAAATATAAAGGAAATGTGTATATTTTTTCAGCCGATATACAATAACCCAAATCTCATTGTATCCTTTAGAAGTCTTAGGTATTCCCACCATAAGGTCCATAAATACATTCTCCTTTTTTCACTCTAGCATTGGGAAAGGCTAATGCATCCCCTTCAGTAATGGCCTCTCTACTTTAACCTATTGACATGTCAAACATTTCATGGTAAAATTAACAATATCTCACTTCATTACATCCCACCAATAATACTACCAGAGTCTCTGTACATCTTAGTGCTTCCAAGATGAACTGAAAATGGAGAACTAAGAGATTTACACAACAAATCATTCTTCAACTAAGAATCAAAATGCACACACAACCTTTTACCAAACCTTAAAACATAATCTCCATCAAGGATAAATTTTGGAAACATACCCATTTAAACCAATTCTAATTTTTTTATAGCTCAAGGTCTTCCTTCTGTGCTTGCTTACTTCTGTCTAATAATGATGACTGCACTGAAATCTAAAACAAAACATAGGTATTAACTACACCAACAAATTTAAATCCAAAATTCATCCAATCAGGAATCAAGGGATCGTGTACCAAACATAACATGGTTAATGATTCATGATGTTTTTGAATCAAGGAATATTCCACTTTTCTCTTCTGGGATATTAATTGATCATGAAATCATTGTCCTTTATCAGTTCAATCCATATTCTCTTCCTCTTGTTTAATTCCTTCTGAGTGAATATATACATCAAACATTTATGGGGAGTATATATTTGAAATTTGGATCAGTATAAATGATGCCTCTATATTTTCAAAGCAAAGACCATAATATCCAATTCCAAGTCATGTGTGGGATAACTTAACTGATGCAGTTTTAGTTGTATTGAATCATAAGAAGTTACCTGATCATTCTGTATCAAAACACAACCAAGTCCCTTCAAAAAATCATCACTGAAGATGAAAAACTCCCATTTCGGGAATGTAAGGACAAAATTGGAGCATTCTCCAATCTCTTCTTCAGTTCCTGAAAGATAAACATCACATTCTTCTATCCAAATAAATTTAACCTATTTTCGTGTTAACTTAGTTATCGGGATAGATAATGTTGCAAATTTCTTAACAAACTGTTAGTAATAACCTAGTAGTCCCATAAAACTACAAATATCTGTAACATTTGTAGGTCTTTGTCATTCATCAACAACTTTTTCTGGCTAGATAAATTGTTATTATATCTTTATTTAAAATGTTCCAAATAAAATAAATCTTTTGTAACCCAAAATCACACTTTCTGAATTTTCCACTCATTTTCTTTTACTTTACCATTTGTAAAAGAACCCTAAGTAGTTTTTAATGCTCCTATTTACTATTATCAAATACCATAATATCATCAATAAACACAACAACAAACTTATCCATGAGTTCATGGAATAATCTCTTTGTAAGATTCATGAATACATCAGGTGAATTTGTTAACCCAAATGGCATAAATCCAAATTCTTAGTACTATATCTAGTACAAAAGGCTATTTTCAGGATATCAACCTCCTTCTCCTTCAACTGATGGTATCCGGATCTCAAGTCAATCTTGAAAAAGTATTGAGTTCCCTATAGTTAATCAAACAAGTCATCGATATGAGGCAAATGTACTTTTTTTAATAGTGATGATATTCGAAGCTCTATAATCAACGCAATGTCTCATCAAATTAGCTTTCTTTTTAAAAAATAACATAGAAGAACCCCATGGTGAAGTTATAGGATGAATGAAGCCTTTATCAAGAAAATACTTCAATTGATTTTTCAATTCAAGAAGTTTTATTTGAGCCCTATGATATGGGGGGTTGGAAATTGTATTAACATTAAGAACTAAATCAATTGTGAATTAAATTTCCCTATCGGGTATGACACCGAGTAAATCATCATGAAAAACATCAAGGTATTCATTTACCACTGGCACATCATTAATCTGAACAGTTCCCTTGTTTTCAAAAATATGAACAAGATAACTTTTATATCTATATTTCAATAGATTTTCAGCTTCATGATATGTTATCAATTGTATTGGTTTATTCTTATATAAAAATGAAACTCTTTCTGAAATACAACTTCTTTATCTCTATAGTCAATCATAGCATGATAAACATAAATCCAATCCATTACTAGAATAATAACAAACTCAAATAAGGGAAAAACAACATGGTTCATAGGTAATTTCATTCCACTTACCACAATAGAAAGATTCTTATAATTCCTCTTTGATATAATATTCGCCTCTAGTGTTTTAACAGTAAGTTCCGGTCTCATTTTTTGAGGTAATATTTCCTATTTACAAGAAAATTTATCATAAATGAGGGAATATATAGACCTCATATCAAAAAAAACTTTAGCCAAATATGAGTAAACAAACAAGGTACCTGATACAACTTCATTAGATGGCTCGGCATCTACTAGCGTAGTTGGAAAGGATCTCACTCCACCTTTCTTGTTATAGTATGGCTTCTCTGCATAATTCAAAATTCTCATTGGGTAGGCATTTTCATAATGTCCCATCTCAATACATTTATTACAGTTTATAGTTTTCTTATTATGATTAGTCTTTTGATCATCTTCATTACAATCTCGGGCCATGTTTCCAAACATAGCACATCGAAAACACTTCCCAGTTTTATTAAAACGTTCCCTAGGGTCCTTCTTACCTCATTTTTCACAAACTGGAAATTGGATTTTTTTACCATAAAATTTCTTTGGGTGATCCTTAACCATCGCTTTCCATCTGGTCCTCAACTTCTCCATGTTTCCTAAATTCACATGATAATAAACATACCCTATCTCTACCCTCTTAGCACCCCATAAAATCTTCTCATGACTTTTGAATTAACGGGAGGCCATCACCCTTTAATCCCTTTGCTTCAAATTTGAGTAAAAGTGGTTCATTTTTCTATCAATATCCAGAATAAGATTTGGAGTACACCTCTCCAGTTGGGTGATATTCTTTTCATACACAGCCATTGAATCCTCCTCATTTTACTTCAATTCAAGTAGTTTCTTCTCTATCATAAGTCGCACCACGTTAGGAAAATATTTTTCAAGAAAGATACTTTTAAATTCATCCCACTCCAAGCCATCAATATCCTCTCTATCCCTGATATTCTTTACCATTAACCACCACTAATCAGCTTCACATTCAAAACGATAAATGGTAATACATAAATTTTGATTATCTGTACAACTCATTACATAAAAGATCTTTTCAATGGCTTTAATCCATTTTTCATCTACTACTGGGTTAGAAGATCCATTGAATGTAGGAAGGTGTTGTCTCCTAAAATGTTCCACTATTTTCAGTTTTCATTGTGGTACCTATGGTTGTTCTCTTTCTTGGATGACACCACCATTTATTTCCTGCATTAGCTGATCCATTATTGTCACAAAATTCTCGGTTCAAATCCCTACTATTTAGGGCTTTAGATTTGTAAAGATATCATTATGTATGTGCCTCTCCTCAACAGCGTCAATTTTCTTAATGCGGACAAAAATTCCAAACAAAAATATCTTATTCAATGAAACATGGTAATCTTTAAATTTTATAACATTTCATATTAATCATAGAGTAAAAATAATTTATGGTATTCTATTAACATCACCCTCACCCCTAATATTATCTAAATTGTCCTATAATACCAACTATAATGACCATGCCTTATTACATTACATAATCATGAATTTAGTCAAGAAAACACTTCCTTTATCATTGAGGATATTTTCTGGTTTAAAGCATTAGAGAATTGGGACATATTACATTCATTATAATACACATTAATATAGAGTGGATACCATAAAAACAATATTCATTTCATCCAAAATATAAATCTTTTAAAATAATACATGATTTCATTAAAAATTCGTCAAACATTTAACATTGATTCCTTCTATGTCTTACACATCCTTATAAACTATAAAATCATTTAAAAACATGTGAAGATATCAAAAATCTAAGTAAGGATATAAAAAGAAGTAAATAACACATTAGTCCATGAATACATGTAACGTATGAAATCATTCTAAAAAAGACATACATGTAACCCATATAAACATACCTTTTGAAACATAGGATTTTAATGAGAGTTCCACAAAACATATAAAACATAACTAGAACCATAAAGGTATCTTGGGGAATTAATTACATAATATTCTAACCCTCACTACTACCTTATAATTTGTAGCCTTCATGGATACCTTGCAATTTGTGTAATCATCACAGTTATACATAGAGTAACCATGCGGCTGACCTCATACTTACACATTCCCAATGCATTGGAGGGAGATATAGGCCCCACCCTTCATCGTAAACAATGCCTAAGAACATGAACATAATCATTAAACATGAATAATTTAATAAAACATTTCTTTTTAATTTTGTAAAACAGACTTTTAAAAGAGTATTTTAACTGAAGAAAACCCTTAGAAATATCATATACTTTAGGTGGTACTTAATAGAGTGGATGGAATATGTATAAACAGAGTAAATACACATAATTCAACATAATATAATCAAATACCATTACACAAACGATTTTAATACCACATAAACAAGGAAGTAGAAGGTTAACTCAAAGAATGGAAATCAATTTAAGAAATCCCTTACCACGGGTTTGTCTTACTTCCAAATCGTATGAACATCCTATTGATCTAATATCCATGAGATCCTTGGTAAGGCCTTTGGGTTTGGCCTTTTGGTGAGAAATAATGAAATATGACATGGGGAAGAGCCTTGGACATAGTATTGGGCAGAACATAGGTAAGGATGAAGGCTTGAGAGTTGTGGGCTGAAGAGGGAAATGAGGGTTGTATTTATAGAGGAATAGAGGGAGTATTTTCATTGTGTTAATAATTATTATAATATTTTTTCACAAGATTATGAATAGTATAAATTCATGTTACTCAAAATAGTAATAATGGCATGTGAGTTCTAACCAAGTAGTATTACATCACCTATGATGTCATAAATAGTTTATTTAACTGATAATTTAAATATACAGTATTTTACCATATTTTACAATCCATCAGAAATTCCAGAATTTCTGAAAAATTCCAAAATTTCACCCTAACCATGTTTTGACATTTATAATTCAAAAATGAACTCAATTTTGTGAAAATAATTTTCTAATTATTATTAATTTAATTTTGAAAAAAAATCATACTTAATTCAAAAATTAACAATTTTAATTCTATAACTGCTTTTCCATCACATTGAAAAATCAACCAAGATGTCGTTATCATAAATAATTAAGAAAATAAAATAATAATAAAACTTTACTATTCATTAGGGTCATATTATTATTCATATTACAATTTATAAGGGAATGAAATTATTCAACACGAAATCAAGTTAGTTCCATAAGAATCCAAATAACTTACTAAAAACAATTGTAGAAGACAATTATTAAAAATTCAAAACATAAATGTGGAAAATTTATGTTTAACAGATGAATATAAATATCTACTAAAAAATTCCATGCATTAAAAAATATTTTTAAAACCTTGGGGGTGTCACAACATTTCCCATCCATTCCACAATCTATCAATCTCTTAACCTGCTATTCCATTATACAGCCCTAGCCACCCCACATCGCACAGCCAATCCCACAACCCTACTACAGCACAAGTCAGAAAAAATATGATCACATAACACCGCCATACAGACCAAGTGAAAGCATATTGAGGCTTAAAAATTCATTTCTCATTATTTTTCTTCTTGTTAAATTAGAGGTTATCACCCAAAGAAATTTGATCATGGGGAATCTGTTTATTAGCCATTTATATTTGGATAACAATTTTCATATTGAAACATTCATCCAATATCAAACATTATTCATTCCACAGATAATTTCATGCAAAAACAAATACCACCACTGACCGTTATTTTCAATGGGTGATTGGACCATACAAAACCCAAAATGAACAACAAATAATAAAACAGAAGAATGTGTCTCTTTTTTCTCGCCCCTGTATATTGATCTTAAAATGATTCAATTATATTTATTTATTTAGATTTGTTATATATTCGCAAAGTAAAACATCTTACACCCACCCCGCATGATACAAATGTTAAAGGGACGCGAAGGGATCCCTAAATGGAAGAATAGACCATCATCACTTCATTATTTCACCAAATATTGGGTGTGTGGGTAGCAAGAAGAACCTCCAAGGAAAATTCAATCCAACATACACTACACAACACACAAATACTATAAGAATGATTGTATGAGGTGTAAAACAAGTAAATGGGGGCTCACAAGGAAGAGAGTATCATGGCTTTTGAAAGCCCAGATCCTATATCAATGAAATTAATGGGTTTTAAAGGCGAGAAAAGGTAGATGTTGACCAATACCACATGGGTTGGTAGTCAAATGAATAATCAATTTTTTATAAGATAGATACGCATTGAAACATCCCCAAAAAAATTAATTATGGTTTTAAACTCAAATTACATCAAATAAAATGTTAAATTGGTGATCTTGGAGGTAACTGGAAAACTGGAGAAATTTGGGAATATTTTCAAATTGTTGAACATGAGTCATCAGTGGATTATTCACCAGTAGATGAGTCACTAGTGGTTGATTCATTGATGTAGGATTCATCACTGGATGAGCTACTAGTAGATGATTCACCATCACAACTCACTGTTGTGGCCTATCATAGCCACTTATTGTTAGCAACACATCGTTGTGAGTCACCAGTGCGGTTCAATGTTCTTACCTACTGATCCTGGATCACCAGTCCTAACTCACCAGTCACGAATCATTGGTGATACGACCTACCTTCACTACCTATTGTCACTGACTCATTGTTGTAATTCACCAGTATGAGTTAACCTTCTAACTTACCGATCCTGACTCGCCGATCCTGACTCACCGCTGCCGCTCACTGTTCAGATCTTCTCGAAGATAATTTAACTTCATGACACACTATCTTGACATATAGTCACCACCTACCATTATGATAAACAACTGGTGACCTACTGGTGTGAATTACAGTTTAGAATCACAGGTCCAACACATGGATAGAAGAGCTAAAATTCAAAAGATGGGATTTTGGACAAACTCTTGAAATGTGTCATTGTTGCTTCATAGAACACTTTAAACAACATATTTTCAAAAAATAATAGGCAAGATAGGTCTATTCCATTACATATATTAATTAAAAAAATATATTTCACAAAATATTGGTCGGTTACATTCTACCCCTCTTAAAATAATTTTTCCCTCACAATTCATCTGGGATATAAAAGGTTTAATATTTGAATGTTCATTTCATAGAAACACAGATTGTAAAAATGATTACTAAAATTTACATTAAAATAGAAATTTATAAAAATATAGTTTACCAAAAGTAACATATAACTAGATTTCCTCATAGGAGAACATAGGTGAGAATTGAAAACATTGACATATAAGATAAATCTAACCATCAAAATATGATGGGGAATGGTAGAAAACTTGGTCATGAAAAATTTATTAATCTAATAGCCATAAATATGAAATTATCTAAGGGATAATTTATTCATTAGAAAATAAGGTTGAAGGATAATATTTTATTTTTAGATAATTTTCCTAAGGATTTATAATTTTCAGGAAAAGATATACTTTCCGGATTTCAAGACAATCTCACCCTTTATTATTACATGATCCACCTCACCTCTTATTCTGAAAGGGGTTTGAATTTTTTATTCCTAAAGCACAAACAGATCATGAGATCCATGATAAGTCATCCCATCTCTCTTAAGTTATATCAACATAAAATTGTTATAAATGGTTATCCAATGTGAATGAATTCTCATGTGGATAGATAACACATTAATCTTTCTAACTTCATCTGTTATATAACATAAATGTTCCAAAATGGTTAACCTTATAACCCTTCAGAAAGATTAATATACAACTATTTATAAATAATGATTTGAAATAATATTATCATTTATCCCCTATATATCACAATGTTTTTCTTTGTTTTCTTATTAAAAACATGTGAATAACCTCATCGTATATTCCTTTGAAACATGGTAACAACATGAATTACCATAAATCCTTTTGGAAAACATACACACTTCCTTATTCCAATTATTACTTAATACATTCTTCAGATCCAAGAAGTATTAAAATCCATAATTGATGTTATATACCACTTTTTAAATAATGATTTCTAGGGTAATTTGTATCATCCAATTTATGTATTCATGTCCAACATATCATAATACAAAGATCATTTTCTCAAACTAGGACATTAATTAAGGGTTACCTTACCTTAATCAAAATATCACCTTTCCATGAAATCACCCTTAAACATATCCTTTTCATTATACTATAAAAATTTATACTAAAAATGCTTATATATTTCATGAATCATATAATATAATCTTTGAATTCAAAAACACAAATACCCCATTATTCCAACCTTATTTTAAATCCACTACTCAACCTTCATCAACATATTCATTGAAACTTATTTCCTAGAATATGAAATATGAATCATTCATAATTTTACTCAACATTAATATAAACTTTCTTCTTATGTTTAATGTAAACAATATGGTAAGAACATAAAAAATCTCTTCACATGTCATTTGTTGTCTAATTATCTTTATAAGTATAACAAATACTCATACTAACATCATGATTCTCTTTATGATATTCTTATATGGGAAATATATTGAATTAATTACCTTGATATCCACATATAAAACATTAAATTTTTTCCATGTTCCTTCTATTTATCTCCATGAATAAAGCCAAAAATAATAATGTGGGAAACATTTATCATATTGGGGTACCATATAATTATAAAAATTTACTTAGAGGGTTCCTAAATTATGTCTCTATATTCATTAATCTATAGTACCTTAGTATTATCCTAGGTTATTCATAGTCATTATTTATTTAAATCCTTCATGATTTTATGTGAAGAGTTTGTGAATTTCCAAGGAAAATACCCCGGGAGTGTCAAACCAAGGGTGCAGTAAAACCTGTTGTCGTGTACCAGATCACCCCATGTCTGGCCTGATACATTTTGTTAGATTTGATACACCTATGAACCTTTTTCCTAGATTCACATCCACTTGTAGTATCCACAAAAGGATTTATTTCTAGAAAATACCTTACTCTCTCGTTTATCAATTTTTATGGACATTTTTCTAAACATTAAATCATCCTTATACTTATCCTTATGTACATCCCTATATATATCTCTATAAATATACCTAGGGATATCACTAATGTTTTCTCATAATAGTTTCCAAAGGTTGAATAAACCATTTCTTTGATACCAACTATTGAGACCCAAGATTTACATAAATTGATATTACATCATTTAAATGAATATTTATTAAATTACAAAAATACATGCTTCGGGACAATAATAGTTTAGTGTATTTGGAAACATTGAAACAAATTCATCTATCCTGGTTAAATATCTTCAAAATATCCCATAAAGATCTCCAACATTATTACTTTTTCATAAATCATTTCTTCATAACCCGGGTAATGGAAACATAAGACAGGGGTGATCTTAAATTCTTAGTAATGGTAATTAATGGAAATGTGTGAGCATAACATGAAAAAAGGGTATGAAACATTAGCATAAAATATAAAGATCATTCCCTACATATTTAAGATCATTATAAATATATTAAGTTCATAAGACATGAATAATAAGTAAACAGGAAACAAAATCCCTGAAACAATAACATAAGAATAAAACTTATAGTTGTGGGAAACACATAAGCATGTAAAACCCCTTTCTTAAGGTGGCCTACCAAGGCCTTTGTAACATGTTAGTCTGGAGTTAATCTCCCATGTACCTGGATCGAGCTTGGGATTTCCTCTCGTTTACCCTCTTTTTTCGAGCATGGGATGTCCTCCCATTTACCCTCTTGTTTCGAGCTTTGTATGCCCTCATGTGTACCCTCTTATTTTGTCTTGGTATGTCCTCCCATATACACTCCTGTTTCATTCTTGGGATTTCCTTTTGTGTACCCTTTGAGCTCATTAAATATTTATCATTACCCAATGCAGTGAAGGGAGATTTAGGTGTAAGCCATCTCATAATGAAGTCATACATATAAGTGACCCAGAATCAAAAACAATCATATCATAACCCATGAAATGCAATGTTTATCGTTAAAAATCCAGAACATCATAACCTATGAAAATAGATAGGTTTCACAATCACTTCACAAAATCAGAACCCACGAAAAGAAGCATGTTTCAAAAGAATACAACCCATGGAAGTGAAATGGGTGTTGTAAGAATAATTCTACTAAACCATAAGAAATTAAAAAATAAATATGAATTGAACCTTTAGATCATTACCTATAGTGTAATGAGTTACATCAACGGATTTTAACCCGTATGAAAAATAATTTTGAAATATCATTCAAAAGTATTTCTTGATGAATGTAACATCCAATCTTTGAAAAAATGGTTTTCAATATTTAAAACCATTTGAAAATAATTTTCATTGATAATACCTTAAATATTTATAATGAGTACCTGTAATCATTTTGAAAACTGTTTTCCTTAAAAACCAATAAAATAATCTTCAATGAATTTTAAAAACATTTTTCACTAAAAACACTTTGAAAATTTTAAAAGAAAAATTCAAAACATTTTGAAACCCATTTTATTGAAAAAAAATTTAAAACATTTAAATAAATATTTAAAACCTTTTTAAAACCATTTCATTGAAAATAACAATGAAAAATTATATATAAATCTTTAAAATGTTCAAAATATCTCTTTAAATATAAAACATTATTAAAAAATTTTTTGAAAAATAATCATTAAAAATAGGTTTGAAAAAATATAAAGGAAGCCTTGAAAAATATAGAAAAATTTAAAATAATTTATCATTGAAAATTATATTAAAATATATTTTTAAAAAAAATTGAAAATGTGGTTTTTTAAACAAAATAGATTTCTGACTGAAGAGAGTGATATTGGCATATTTTTCTTTAAAAACATTATATTAATTATATTAAATAACAAAAAGTAAAAAATTATAATAATACATGGATCTATTTTTAATAAATAGTGGATATGTAATATCATTATCTTTCATGAGATATAGATCATAAAATTTCATCAAAAGAAGCATAATCATTAACAATCTCGAAAATCGATGAGATTGTTTCCATAATCTCTTACCACTTGGTTACATGGAATCATAATCTTCATGTAGTAAAATGGATTTCAATAAATAATAAATATCTTTAAAATAATTAGATTCATTATGAAAAATTTCAATTGGAATCATATACCCATCATTAAATAACTTAGGTTCATAACAAAACTTGTCTCTCAAAAAAGGTAATTTGAGACAAAACTACTTTACCGATTTTGTATCGTTTGAAACATTAACCCCCAAAAATAAATATCAAGTAATGGATATGTAAATATCCATAAATTTAGTTATAATAATCATATAATACATCCATGAGAATTATACACACCACTAAAAAGTAACGGGTGGTGAATAAAGCATGTATCTCAGGGAAATAAAAAGTGAGACAAAATTCCCTTACCTTGTGTCTTGACTCTCTCCATACTTGTACAAACAACTTGTATAATAAATATAAATTTATTATAAGTATTTAAAAGTACCATATTATTATATCTAATTCCACATATGTTGTTATTATGGCTATATATTACCCTCTTGTTAGAAATCATATGTTAGGGTTTCACTTCAGGTAATATTCGTTTCATGCTTCACATCTGTCTTAATTTGTTATAAATTTGGTCCTCATAAATATATCATGATATATAGAATTTATACCATGATATAAATTTCATTTATATATATTTTCTGTTTATAATAATAATCCTTATAATATTTAATTATCAAATGAAATAGACTATTCATGGATGGTAAGTTGTGCGTACGCATGAACGTAATTTCTTCTTCCTTATCAAGTTGAAAGAATGAAAGTAAAAGATATATAATTACATATATATGAATATATATAAATATTAAATCAGATTTATTATATCATATATATATATCATATATATTCACTCAACTTATCCTTAATACATTCCATGTTGTGTACGAATGGATCACATCGATTTGGGGGGGGGGGGTAGTCCACACTTCCTCAAACGAACATATCAAATTTACACAAAGTGGAGAGTAAAAAATATATGTGTTTTAAAAATAATAAATAATACTACATTAAAAATAAATATAACATTTTACATATATAAATATATTTTCTACCATAATTTTCATCATTATATTACGTAAAGGAAAAATTAACAATCCTCGTTTAGTGAGGTTGTAATTCAGCGTACACATAAATAGTGTGTCTATTTTCAATTAGATGGTTGTTTGTTTAAGTGTAGGTTTACAAATTAACATAAAAAATCCTAGTATATATAAGATAATATTTTATAAAATAATTGTATACATAGAGTGGAGGTGTGGAGAAGGAAAATAAAATAAAGTAGTTTGAGGGAAGAGGTTGCCTCTTAATTGGGTAACTTCTTTTGGTTTGTGCCAAAAGTATTCTTTGGTTTTCTATATGACCTAGAAGATAATTATAAGAGTAAGGTAAGGATTTAGAGAAGTTTATTGGTCATATTTTGTCCAAACCTATGATGTTTTGTGGTTTGAATAATAGTGATAAGTGGTTTCCTTTTATAGGGATGGAAAAGGACGCACATGGAACATTTTTAAAACAAGTAAGGTGTACACAAGTTTTTACCTAAAAAAGTCATAAAAACCAAAAAAAATAATGTAAGGTTTATTTCCAATATATAGGAATAAATTGTCGTTTTAAAAGTGTCTAGGTCATTTTTTCCACTAAGATTATGTTTCAGTCCCGAATTAAGCTTAATTTTACCTTAATCGCTATGATTAATTTTAATCAGTTTTACTTATATTTTTGGTCAAAAATTAACATGATTTAATTAGAATATAAATATTATAATGATTAAAATAGTGTATTAGATTTTTTAGAAATGAAGTTAATATAAGCATAAAAATTAATATTAATTCTAATCCTATAGAATCGACGAAATAACAAGTTTTTAAAATAGAAAATTGTTCTTCAGTTTATTATGTTTTTATATTCAATTTCAAAGTTAAATTGATTATAATGACTTAAATTGGATTAATATATGTAATATTTGTCTAATTTCACCTAAAAATAAAATTAAAATATAATTTAAAATTAATAATTTCTTAAATTAAAAGGAATTTATTAACTAAAATGTTCTATTTTTCACTATTCATTGACAAATGAAGTTTCTTAGAAAAGTACGAAACATTTACCATGATAGAACTTCATCAATATAAATTAATAAATGAACTTTATTTTAACAAATTAAATTTATATATAATTCTGAAGTTAATTTTCTTATGCAGAGAAGGAGATGAAAAGAAGTTCATTCGAAAAAAATATTATTTTTAAACATATAAAAACATTACGAAAAATTACATTTTTCATTCCCAATATGTTTTATTTATATAAAACTATTATAAAAGTATTATAAATTTAGTTATTACTATTATTATTACTATGTGTTAATGGATAGGTTATAAGTAACTCGTTTATGTAATAATAACAACAAGATTATGTTTCATAGAAATTTGGTATTGTGGGTAATGTATTTCTAGTTTGTGTTGCATGTAGAGTATGCCAAGTTGGTGTTGTGTGTAGCACAATCTAAATAAATGTTTCAAGTAGAGAAATCCATGTTGGGGTCCTGTGAAAGTACTATTTGACTTAGTGTTTTCATATGTGTATATATATATATATATAACTATTTCTTATTTCAAGTGAAATGAATAATATCAAAAAGATAAATTAATTCAAAAAAACATATTTCAAAAAATATCAAGGTACTACAAATTTAGGATGTGATTCCTTTTATATTATAAAAATAAAATAAACAAGGAAACAAATCTAGGGTACTATAGTTTCAATCGCTAGAGTTGGTATCAGATAAAGTTTAATAGAAACCTTGGGAACTATATTTTGGAAAAAAAGACTAGGGATCATAATTCTATGGAAGAGTTTTAGAAAGAGTTTAGAAGATCGTCCAATATTTAGATAAGGAATATATTATGTGGTATTTTCAGGAAATATACACTTTTTTTATACTAGAAGTGGAAATGGTTTGAGAATAAATTTACTTATGAGTAATAACCTTGAAAAGGGTTCGTTGGAATTGAACTGATCATCACCTAGAGCATGAAAATAGTCTTTTCTAGATAACATGTTTTTACAATCCCAGGGTATATTATATGGATCATTCACATATTCATTATAAAACATTATGAATGATTTGAATAGATAATTATATAGAATGGCCCAGATAAAACTTAATGTTTCTTATATTAAGAAGAATGTGTCATGGAATGACCTTAATTGAACCATAAACCTAGTCATTTGAACCCATGAATCTCTTATAATACCTTGGTTTCCATCCTAGAACATTGTACGCTATTACTCATCAGGGTTACTTATTATACTAATGAACATCCCCGAAGGCCAACACAAGTTCATTATAGTGTAATTTTTCCTCAATCCAACACACCTTATGAACCTTCCTAGAAGGTCACCTATACTAATCACTACTCCATACCAGGAATTCATAAAAATGGAGTTCTAATCTGGTAGGATCTTGAAAATAATGGGGAACCTTTTTGACATGGGTAGTAAAATTTCTTATTTTAAGTCTCATTTTTTCAAGGGTGTTACACTGTTCATCCCTTTAAATCACAAATCCCTCATTGTGGACCCCAATCCTAAAACCAAGGTAGTGCATCTCTACTTATGGTAGGGTATTGGATCTGATACCATTTTTAGTGACCCAACCATCCCCATGAAATTAACCTAGTCATCTGAACCAATGGGTCCCTTGTGAATCCTTGATTTTTTCCCATCACACAACATTATATTACTCAACAGGGTCACTTATCATAATAATTACTATCCCCATAAGACAACACATATTCATTCCATTTTTATTTTTCCTCACTCCCGCACACCCTAGGAAAATTCCTTAAAGGTCACCCATCCTAATAAATTCTCTAGGATAAGCACACATAATGAGGAGTTCTAATATGGTAGGATACTAAAAAGAAACATCCACCTTGTTGACATGGGTAGTAACATTTGGCCATTTTCAGTCTCACATTAAATAGGTTATTATAATGAATATACTTAAAATAATGGTAAAATTATTTTTGTGTGGAAAATAATGGAATAATGTTAACAATGTTTGATAAATATCAATACTACAATGGAAGAAAATATATAAAATCCTAGGGATATGTTTATAGTTCTTTGCCTTAAATGTGGAGAATGATATAATTATCCATGTCAATTCCCTCTGCTATATATTAACTCATCAACCAAGTAATGGCCTATGATGAAATAAAATGGTTTACGTATTTATTAGTATTAGATAATTACATTATATATGAATTTTTACCAAGGGTATTTTGGTATACAAATCATTAAAATTTTATAAGTATATATTTCTTCATTAACCTACATCTTAGGTATACCATCTTGGGTTAATTACTTTAAGATTGATCATAAGTTAAAAGTCAAAAACACTCATTTCTTGGTTTTATATGGTAGGAGTCTACCATGATTCAGTGCATTTTAGTGATATTTATGGCATGTATATATTTTTGTAAAATATTTATTATAGGAAAAATTCATTTATATTTTTTAAACCTACATTTGAAGGTATTAATATACTTTAGGGTTAATATGATTATTAATGAAATTGTAATAATTTTATAATAATATTGTACTATATAAAAAATATATTTTACTAAAAACCATATAAAAAGGTAATTTAATGATTAATTTTATTTAAATGATGTCCATCATATTTTTTTGGTAATTTTATTAAATGGACAACCTGAATGTTGGGTGACATATCACAACATCCAGAAAGGTCATTTCCCTTGAACCCATGACTAGAGGATGATAATTTCTTAATGCATTCAATTTTTTTATGTGAGGAACACATTAATATGTCATTGTTTTTAGTTAATGGATTTGTAATATAAATATTAATGACAAAAAATGGTTTTCTTATTGAGGTTTATAGATTTATGTATTATATTGGATTACATATGTTTTCCATATTAGTTTTGGAAGATAATTAGAGATATACATGAAAAACATGTCTCCATTTTATGGTCCTCAAAAACTGTTAAAGATGAATTTTAGTGATTCATGCATAAAAAATTCATTTTCAGATATTAATTTTAGGGAGATAAAGCTGAATTGGAAATCAATCAATGAATAACTATAGTCCGGAATTTTTCTTATAAAATAGAAATGTATCAATTAAGTATATTTCATTATATTCATATATAGTAAACTAATTAAAAAAATTAGGAAAAGGTTCTTACAAAAATGTTATCCTATTTCATTCATATCTAATGATTCATTTGGTCTTTTAAATTACCATAGAATTATGGTTTTTAAGTCCTAGATTGATCATTCACATTATTATGTTTGATGACCTATATCACTCTCTAAAATTAATTATGATTTTATCCTATGTAAATTTATTTAATTCCACCAATGTTCCCCTACACATAAAGTAGGGTGTATATACTTCACTGTCTCTCCTTTTTAGGGGATTTTTTATTATGCCTTTTCAGGATATGTGTTATCCAACATTCGTGTTTCCAAATGACCAACACTTGATTACTACGAGCAGGTTTAAATTGCAAGGATTCATTTTTTTGGATGTGTGGATAATGTAACACCATAAAATTATAAAATATGAATATCGAATTTGATATCAAATTTCAGCCACAACACTAGGCATAAATAACCAAAATAATTATTTTTTAAAATTTAATCTCTATGGTATCTTATGGAACAAGTATCCCCGAGTCTAAATGAACCATAATATTTTATACCATTATAAAATATACATAAAATTGGAGGGAATGAATAGTAAAAACTAAAATATGAAAATTATTTTTCTTTATTTATTAGTAATAAAATAAACATAATTTAAAGAAAAAAAGATATCTTTTATGAAAACTGTATTTTTCTAAAAGAAAGATTAGTTTTTCATCGTGAACATAATTTAAAATTATTTTTTAACACTTATGAAATTTATTTGAAAATTTTGAGTTATGTTTTTAAATAAAAATATGATAATTATATGACTGTTAATTTTTTTGATTAATCTGGAACATTTATTTTTTAAATTAATAATGAAAAATACTAAAATCAAATTGAAAATTGTCGTTTAGATTAAATTATTTCTAATGTGAAATTATATTTTAAATGGTTTTAAAGTAAATTAAGTTAAATTATATATCAATTAATACAATTTAATTCATTGGAATCATTTTCATAATTAATTTTTATATAAAAACATTGTACAATTTTGAACATTTTCTATTTGAAAATCTACATTCTCATCACATATATAGGATTAATTATAAATTAAATTATTTCATATCATTGAAATGAATTTGGAAAAAAATTATTCAATATTTCATATCATAATAATTTCTAATTGCTAATAATTTCAACTTAATTTGACCAAAATGAATTGTAAAAATAATACAAAAATAATTACCATGGTTAAGGTAAAAATCGATTTTTTCAACGGGTTAAACTTAGAAGATAAAGGTTTAAAATGACCTACCAACATTTCCAACACCCATTGTATTGATATATTTAGATATTAGATATTATATGATTGATAATGTCTTATTTTATAAGCATATGTAATTATAAAAATTTGTGTCCCCTTAAATATTTTCAAAATATTACGAGGGTTCCTATCACCTCACTTATAAAAGGCCACCCCTCTCTTGTCTTCTTCACACCTTTAAGCCTCATTTTTTAGATAGGTAAAACACAAATAACTTCCCTAATGCCTCTTCTAATACTATATGACTTATTTACGACATAAATCTATCATAGTAAGGCTTTATTTAAATCTTAAAGAGGATACCTGAAGAAGAGGTAATGTTCTTCAATGAGCATTTTTAATTTATTTATTCCTCCACCTACATAAATTATCATTAAAAATACTGGTATAATATTATAAATATATTTCATATGCATATATGTTTTTATAAATAATTCATGACCTAAATCCATATCCACTTCGAAAAAATAGGTCAGAAAATCATTATTTTCATGTACGGAGGACTATCTCCTCACGAACCGATGTGATTGATTTTTCGATTAACACCTATCATGGTTCAGTAGAATGATGGATCTGAAGATATTTTTATGGTATTTCAATTCATCAATTAAAAATTCCATTATTTTACATTTAATATACTATGTATATATTGTATTGATTCCATCCTAATTCTTTCTCTAGATGGTTTATGATTATTTTGACCAAGAATAGTATTTTCATTCACTTATTTCATTTTGAAGTAAATAAATTTACCTTAATTATTCACTTTACCAGGATCATTGGATATTAAATTTTCCAAAAATATACAATTTAATTATCAAGTGTATTTTTATTTCTTAAAACATATATCA
Source organism: Viscum album (assembly GCA_963277665.1). Taxonomy (NCBI): domain Eukaryota; kingdom Viridiplantae; phylum Streptophyta; class Magnoliopsida; order Santalales; family Viscaceae; genus Viscum; species Viscum album. The sequence continues at coordinate 1,574,890,207 of OY728126.1, forward strand.
TTTCAACATATAGTGATCTAAATTTAATGTCATTTGTTTATTTGGGGAAATATTGACAAATTTTATACTTTACTTAATATAGATATTTGATGATAATGATCATTGTTTTGGAATTAAATTGATTATTCAATATTTTAGGAATCATTTTGACATGAAAGAAAATTTTTGGCCCAGTTAATGATAGTCATGCAAGGCATTAGTAATCCCATGAGGTGAATTTGTTAGATAGCCTGAAATTTATTGGTCAAACCCAATGGGTTTGTACCTAGTAGTTTAAAATGTCATATGACTAGTTTTTATAGTTTATTAATCATGATGGAAGATATCATAGAATCAAATAATTAATTTATTCATTCATTCAGAATTTAGTTATAATTATCCATTAGATTTTTGAAATGATATTAGCGCCTGATGAAATTCATTCTTAGATATGGAATAAGTGGAATGCATTTTCAGTTATTTATTGTTCAATATTTATTATTCCATATTCATCTATCATAGTTATGTTTTTTATATAATGGAATCTTTTTTAAGTTACTTACATTTCTATATTGATTATCATACATCCTATTTTTCGTTGATATTATCTTTGGATACACTTTATTTACAGTTTATTGATTGCATGGAATGTGTGTTCCATTATTTACTATTAAACATTGATTACTCAAATTGATTCATGATAGATTCCAATATAATAAACCCTTACTGATCATCTGAGACCACCATTATTTTTTCTCCTTACCTAAGAATCAATGAAGTTTACTATGATTGATATGCAAGGAAATTCTATATGGAATAATTTTATTTTCAAATAAAATGTTCTCATTTTTGTTTTCAAATGTAATTCAAGACTCAGTTATTTGTATATTTTACCAAGAATACTGAATTATTTATTACTTGGGCATGTGATTCCTTGCATTGTATGCCAATATAATAAAGTATACATCGGCTCGCGGCTACTGGGGTTAGGTTAGATACACATAAGGATTCTATATTTTTAGATAGAGCAAAGATGAATGTTTTCATACTATGGAGAGTATGAAGCCCAAGAGGGTCAACTTTATTAAATGGGATGCCCTTGGACTTCACTATTTCAGGTCTCCTTAGATGATGGTCCATGGAAAGGGTGGGGGGATCTGTTTTCATCATTGCTTATATATTCCCATTTGTGTTTGAATAAAATTATATTTGATTATGATGAGTCAAGATGAATATGGTTATTTTATGAATTGGGAATCTTCATCCCATAAATGATATTTCAAAACCATATATACTAGAATATATAAATATATATATATCCATGTGTGTGTGTCTTAATAAATTAGTAAGGGTTTATCAAAGAGTGTTAAACACATGAATTATTTTATATTATTATATTTTATCTATTAAGATGGTGTTTTCTGGGAAAAATAAAATGTCTTACATCCATACATGAGCTACAAAAGTAAATTACTTGATAAATTTCATTATTCAAATTTCTATATATACACTAGTATTAAAATGATATATATGAACTTAATTGAAAATTTTTGGTTGGATGGTATAAATCATGAAATCGTGGACTATGTACCTATATTCCTATTATTATAGTTGGTAAAGGATAAAATTCCATATCCTAATATATTTTTTCAAAGACTCCCTAAACCAATTTTGAACAAGGATACTATTACAACAAACTTTTTTATAATACTTATGAAGACTATAAGAAGTAATCATGTAAAATGGTTCATTATGGATCCCACTTCTACATATTCAATGTTAATCATAATAAGGAAGGTTCGTTCTCTTTAATGTCTTATAAGACAATATATTAATGAACTTGTGAGAAATCAAAACCATCAATCTCAATTTTATCATATCATACCCCCCCCCATTAACATACAATATATAGATAAGCCTTTAGGATCCTATCGAAACTGAGATACATTTGATAACTAACAATAATCCTTTAAATTATGGGAAGTTAAAATGGAAAATTTGAAAATTAGAAGTCATGTTAAGTTCATTATCATGAGACATTAAAGGTTTGTGGGATGATTTCTTACATTTAATAGAATATTTATATAATAGTAACTCCCTGTCATGTATTCAGATGGAATGGTATGAGGAATTATATGGAAGATATTCCATTACCCATAATTTTGGAATTTTGTTAGGGAGAGGAATATAGTAGGCCCAAAACTTATAGAGGAAACCATTATTACATTATGATCTATTTAGAAAAATATTAAGAATGCTGAAAGTAGAAAAATAATATGTGTAGATAATAATCCATAGGAAATAAAATTTAATCTTGGGTACCATATATTCTTAATTTTTTTCTTTATATAATCTTGATATATTTAATATTAATATGGATAATATATAGCCATATTTAAGAATCGGGTTTTTCACTCAGGTATAGATTCATTAACATTAGAAATAATTCCTTATTCAGGACCTAATATGGATGAATAGTGAGTTGAGAAGGTACTAAGGGTGTCTAGGTCTTATTTAGATACCGTAACCCATCTTTTTGGGAGGAATGGACCTATCTTATAGTTAGATTAAATTGTGTTGGTTGGTCGCACGATTAGATATAAATGTGTGGATGGTTAAATTTTTAGGCATAGCCTTCTCATATAGTTGCTGCATGGTTTACGTAATAGTGTAGGCTAACTATTTAATTCCACATCTTCCCCTGGTACCCATTCATGGTTTCCACGTACTTTGGAAAACCATGTGGAGAAACCGTGCACGGGATAAACTTTTGTTATTTTAACAATTTTACCCTTAATGATCTAATTAAAACTTCCTTCTTCCCTAGTCCTAATTACAGTAGATAAAACCTCTATTTTCCCTCATTTTTTTATCTTTTTAAGGCCTAATATAAGGATCAAGTGATCTCCATCATCCATGATATTTTTGATCTTCTCCTTTTCACGTTTAATGTGCTACGGTATGTACCCAAGTCTGTTTGAGTCGTTATTATTCTCTCTTTCTCTCAAACTAATTATCATGGTGTGATCATTTTTACTTTTTAGTATCTACTCCATTCAAAGACTAGTTAAAGGCTAATACTATATGAAAAGATTCAGACAATCATATGATGTCTGGTCTACAAATCAACCCATGTGTTCATTGATTTTTGAATTGTTGTGTGCAGCACGCCGATTTCATCAGCTATCATTTAATGAATTTGTATTACATTCTTATAATCATTATAATCATATAGTTATTGTCTTTACAAATATTTGATATGTTTTAGTGGTGATTCCCATACATCTTCCATCCCATGATGTTTTTTTTACATAATTTTCGTTTTAGTATTTTGAAACGTTTGAGCCGTCGTTTAGGTGTGCCTTTCCCTGACCCTTATAAGAGAAATATTTTCAATATGAAATAACTAGATTTAAATTGTGAATTTTATATTATAAAATACCATGTATTCTCACCACATTACCCACCTAATTTATGTTTTTCAATTGATAATCAAATGTGAATTGGGAATTGGCATGTATACTAAGTATATGACTCAGCCTTATTAAATATAACTGAATAATAGGTTGAAAGTCGGTAACACCCCTTACCATGTTGATGGATGTCATAGGGGTAAAACATAATTATTTAATATTCCTTAATTGTATTTTATGATGATTTCATTGATATTTTTACTTGTCGCGTTAATGAAAAAAGTCTTGAACAAAATGGTCTTATTGATTTATTATGACTTGATTGAATGGTTTCAAGCTAAATTAGCCTTATAACACTAATTATAGGTAATGGAATGAACAATATGAATTATATGAAATACTTATAAAATTGTAGTGGCCTAAATTAATATCACCTTGGATTCCATAGTGAATTCCTTGAGCAGTCAAGAACCCCATTATGATTCAATGATTTGGATTCCTTTGTTTGAAACCCACCTGGAACTAGATTCTTATCTAACCATGGATGGATAGTATAACACCATACGATCCATTAAATATTATTATATGATTTATTAGATACACACCTTAGATACAATATTTTAAAGTAGGTACCATGGTTAAATCCCACCAATCCAAGTCATTTCTTAAACCAATTTTGCATTGGTTAAACTTCATAGACTCAGTAGGAGTCTTATTTCCTAATGAATTGGACAATGCTCTGTGTATTACACACATACCCCTAGCCTGGGTATAGTTTTTAATAAGTTTGAAATCCTTTAGGTCTACATTTCCTTGGTTATTACCTTATAACTTCATTATTAAATATTATTACTGATTTCCATGTTACATCTTGGGACCTTCACTATTATTAACATGTGGATTAATTATTAATTGATTCCAATAAAATAATGAACTAGTAACATGTTCAGATGCCATCCAAGGACTGAAAAAAACATGGGAATTTAATTACATTGTACTTATTTACTTTATATATGCATGATTTCATATTGTTACATTTCCATTTCATGGGTAGATTTTATAGACATCATTGGTTGTGGCCCACTAAGATTTATGTCACACACTCTCTGGGTGTCGTTTGGTACCCGGGAAGATTTAATGTACGAAGGTGTTGACAAAGGGATGAATGTTTCTTCATACACTCTATTGCTTACTGTTTTTGATGGATCGTGATAGTAGATAACTGACATGGGGATCAGGATTCTTAGGATAGTCTTTTGATTTCCTTTATAATTTGTTGGAACATGTTATATCAGTTGTATTGTATCCATGATTTCCAGTTTTCTAGTGACATGATGCATCATCATCAGTTATTATAATTGATTCAGTTATTGTTATCACTGTCTATTATTTACTTTCTTCTACTTTTATTGTTCACTTATAGTTCTTATGATTTTTCTTTCTGTTATTATTCATCCATTATGCTATACTCTAGTAATGAGGGCATAGTCTTCCCACAAACACACCCTAGGCCCTCACTACTAGTCATCGGCCTTTGGCATCTGGGGATATGCATTTGAGGACATGTGACCACTGAGCGTGGGGAAACTATTCAGTGGTATATGAGTCCAGGACAACACAATGTGGTATCAGAGGAGTTTTTCCCTTTATTTATTTATTATTTGGATAAAATTGTTTGGAGATTGGGAATAATTAGGACATGGTCATATGTTGTGCTTGGGCATCGCAAACCCAGCTTCAGGGTAAAATACATGTTACCCAAAATATAAAAATTGTTTGGTTTTTTCTATTATAGATGATATTATTTCATCATTGGGTGATGCACATGTTGTGTGGTGTTATTTATGTTTCTATTAATTGAGATTTTATTTCATCCTTGGCCCGATGATATCAGGGAAAATAGTATTGTCGCATGAATCATTATTGGAACCTAGAATTTTCATGTCATACATATTTCCATGCCATGTAGATGCATTTCATGGATTTTCATATATTAATATTCATGTGATTATTGAGTGGTACAATAATAGTTATCTCATAATTGTATTATTATTCTTAGTTGTGATTGAATGATTTATTATCTCAATTCATTGGGTGTGTGGTCCCTCATTGGTTGGGATGAGTAATTTATTGAGTCAACCCATTATGATATAAATAAATGGTTGAAATTTTCAATGATAAAGTGTTTGGGAACTGATTGAATGAGAATATTTACCCTTTATAAAACAATACATGGCATCTAAAATGAAATTATTTTATATCCTTATCCCTCCTCATTATTTTTATGAAATTTAAATAAGTGAACCTGGTAATTAAAAATAAAATTAAATGAATATTATAGTTGAGAAATTACTAGTTCTTGGCCATATAAGAAGATATTTAGGGTAGTATTCCTTAGGTGGTGAGTATTATTGTGTTCAAATTCCTCCAATGGTTCTATCTACCTTCATAAATATTGTTCTGAGGAATGTTTATGGAAATTTTATATAATTTCTACCTTGAAATCCTCATATCATACTCCATGATGGTGGCTATCATCAAGCTCCAAACATGGTGGTCCTTGGGCCACCATTCATAACTGTATCCATTCAACTTGAGGCACCTCCTACTATACTTAATCTAGGAACTGAATCCCAAATTTGTGATAGTTCCTACAATACATGTAATTCACAAATGATTCTCCATAAGTTGCACCAATGATATATGATCTGACTCATGAGTTACAGCAGTTTCTTCCACCTACATTATGATGGTATGGAGGTCTATAGGCTAATAAGTCTTGGATATATTCCACCTAGTCTATCTTTGAGAATCTGGTGATGTCTCTTGAGTATAGGTTCAAACTTTCGACTTATATGTTGTGAGAATCAGCCAAGAGCTAATGGGTTGTGATTAGCTAGGATGGTCATCATCATGAAATCTTATGTGATGATTTCTATACTAGCTCCTGGGATCATCTCTTTCCTCATACATAGAGAGATGATTGAGCCAGAGAGTTCATGCATGTTGAACAGGGTTCTATGGCAGATATGGGATATTCATCATGTTTTACTAAGTAGTAGGTATTTTCACTCCTTCTACCCAGTGATGAGATTTCGTGTGCTAGACGAATCGAGGATGGGCATGTGTACGCCATTCATACGATGGAGAGTGAATTTATCTTGATTAATTTTTCTAAAATAGTAAATGACACTCTTATCAGTGACTACAACCTAATAGATCGAAATATCAACAGGTTTATAGGATGAGTGTCGTGATCGGCTAGTAGTTCTCCTAGTGGCAGGAGGCATTCGCTTTAGGATTCTTATTAAGGAAGTAAAAACTAGAGTAACAATTTTGATATCTCTATTGTATGTCATTAGTGTGGAAGACGGTGGAACCTTAAGTCTCATTGTGATAGATACCTAATGGAGTGTCAGTCTTGAAGCCATATGGGGCATCTTTAGAGATTTTGTGGGACCATTTCACCATCTTTGAGTGGAAAAGGATCTATGTCGGCTCCACCTTCAAGAGAAGGTTATTTTGTGTCACGTCAAGTGTGGATTTGGAATATCACAAGAAGTTCTAGATAAGGAGGAGTTCAAGTTCATGGTATCCAGACCCCTATACCCCAAAAAACACTAATAGAGCAGTTATGATCGTGGTAGTCCGGATATTGCATTGGGTCGTGGATTGGGCCAGTTTAACTTGCTACAACAGATATTGAAGGATCAATCTATAAGACTGTCTAAAGTATGAGGTATTATTCTAGTAGAATATACAATAGAATCATCTTTATTTGATATAGGTTCTTCATACTCTTTTATCTTTTTATCTAACATGTAATTTCACAAACTATAGATACAGTATTATTGTGGTGTAATGACACTAAATACACCTTTAATATTGTAGTCGAAGGGAATACGCTAATGTTGGGACTGTACCCTTGAGGTAGGCATTTAACTTTTCTTATGAAACCTCATTGTTCTCTAGATTATAGACTTCAATGTGTTTCTCAATATGGATTGGTTGGTTAAATTCATTATTTTTTAGAGTCTTATCACCACAATGTATCTTTTACATCAGCAGAGGGCATCAGTTATCTACAATAGTGGAGTGGGATGTCCTGGCTGGTAGAGTAGGACCAGATCATCATGGGATATGTGGAATGATTTATAATAATACTTTCAATCTTCAAAACATGAATAATTTATAATAATACTTTCAATCTTCAAAACATGTATTTTTGTTCAATAACCCAAAGGAATTGATAACAACATATAGTAATTCAATAATTAGAATTTCCCGCATAGATACACATACCTAAATAATGGGGGAAAGCCATCCACCTTTGATAATGGAGATTGGAAACCAATAGATCATTCTTCAATGAAAAATACATAAAATAAATCCTTAAAGGGTCGATATAAATCACCAATTGAACACAATGTGAGTCACTTACTCATCCAACAATGTTTATTAGACGAGTGGTATTGAATAAATAGAATAAAACTTACCAAGTATATATGGAGATCCTTAGTGGGATTCTAATGTCGAACTGAGTGATCCAAATGGAGGGAGATCACAAAAAATTTCCCTGAAATTTCCCAAAATATTGGGATGTAGGTATGCACCCTAGATAATAAAAAGGGTTATATATACAGTGTGATAAATACCACTGAACCCAAATAATTCACATCCTGAACCCCTTTCCTGGTTTGAATTCCATGAATTTCATATCAATCAAAAAATGAATTTCCTTTGATTAAATTAAATCCATATTGACCCATTCACGATATGAAATGGTTTCATGGCTTGTAAATTTTAATAATCTAAAAATACTCATAAAATTTTCCTTTTAATAGGTTCACATCATGTTACCTATTTATATTGTGAATATTCCTAACTTGTAGTGTGCAATCTAGTTTCTTTCAGAAAATTCATGAACAATTTCTTGAGACTCTCTTAGCCCAAGGAGAACCCTCTAAATATATTTAAAAATTTATATTCCAACTTCATTAATTAAAATATACATAAATCCTATAGCATTAGATCATTTTCCCCAGCAAATTATCTCTATCCTCAAAAATACCGCAATGTACTAAAACAAAAATTGAAACCAAAACAAGATTCAAACCATACCTGATGAATGGAAATGGGGTGTTACAATCTCCTCAACATAAATGATTTCTGTATTAAAAAAATCCACATAATCCTGGAATCAAAAAAATTGTAGGATAATCATTCTCATGAATAATTTCTTCTCTCACATCTCATAGATATCCTACATGAAATTATATAATAAACTGACCAATGGAATTTTTTTACCACAAAACACCTTCTCTCAGTGATCCATAATTTGAACTAGTTTCTAAACCATAGGGATGTCAGGCTTAAGAGCAACATCCCCCTACAATAAAATGGTAAGTATCTAATCAATATCTCTTAATATATGAAACATGAAACACATCTTGGATGAATGTTAAAGGAGTTAGTATGTCTAAAAGATATTGCACCTTTACAATTCATCCAGTGATCTCAAATGGGCCCACAATCCTTGTTTCCATATTACCCAACTTACCAAATGAATCATGTCTCAAGAGATCTAAAACAATAAGAAAGACCCGATCACCATACTCAAACACCAATGGATGATAAAAATGGTCCAGATATGATTTATGTTGATTGTATGTCATGATAAATCTCTTTGAGATAAATTTAAACTTTTCCATTGTTTTATAAATAAGCCACATATTATCCAAGGACCTCTCTCCCAAATCTACCCAACTCAATAGGGATCTACATGGTTTACAATAGAGATCCTCAATTGTTTCAATTTTGATTAAGGACTGAAAACAATTTTTTTATGAAAATATTACTGAAGGAAAATGTTTTTCACAATATACAATGAAATTAAGTACATATTCTCTTAGAATATCCTCATGAACCTGGATATCCCTCTATGTCCTCTCATCAATATTTGGGTGATATTCCCTAATTAATTTCAACAGGGAACCCAACACCTCTTATAAACCTTTAGAAAACATGAATATAAACATTTGGTCCCTTTCAGAAACAACTACAGAGGGAACCCCAAAATGACTCACAATCTCTCAAATATACATGTCCACAAGCTACTCAACCTTTCTAATATCCTTGATTTGAATGAAATGTGTCAATTTTAGGATTCAATCATTGAACACCAAAATCGTGTCCTTCTACCAAGGTTATTTTTGTAAACCACTAATGAAATCCAAAGAAATATCATCCCATTTATATACCAGAATGGGTAATTTCTGAAACAAAAAAATAAGGTCTCTACTGCTCCACCTTAATTTCCAGACATGTAAGACACTATGATACAAAATCCAGAAAATACTGTCTCATCTCCAACCACCAATACTGATGTCTCAAATCATGACACATATTGGAATTACCTAGGTGTATAGAAAAAACATGAATGGTTTCCAATTTCAATCAACTCATGTCTTAGAGAAAAAGGAACAACCAACCTATTTCAAAAAACAAGAAGCGCCACTAGGAGACTAAGACAACTCACTAATAGTCTCTCCACCATAAAGGGTTTTACTAAATCCCAAGAACTTTGGTTTAGATATATGATTGAGATAAACCCACTAATAAGATTTTGATTCATTATTCATCAAATCCAAACATATATTACCACTATCTTATTCCATTCCCTTGCACATATGATCAATGAACTTTATTAGAGACCACTCTTCCAAGCGGTCTTTCACTTCTCGTGTCTATAACTTCATATTCATCACATCAACAATCAAATTCCCTTTTCCAAGAGTATAGTAAATATAATTATAAAAAATTTCAAGATAATCCACCTAGAATATATTTTTCAAGATCATATTGCTCTGGGTGATAATATACCACATATTATTAAGAACATAATATATAGAAAACTTCACCCCAAAGAGGTAGTGACACCGTGTGTTGAGTGCATAAATAATGTCTACCAACTCTAGATCATGGTTAGGTTAGATTCTATCATGATAACCTAACTAGTGAGAGATTTATGATACTACATATCTCTTAATAATCAAGAAAACACCCAAACCTAACACATTTATGCTGCATAAAACAACATAACTTGAACATTGTTCCAAAATAATAAAAAATAGAGTTGAATACAGTCAATCCTAAGGTTTCAGGAAAGATCTCTGACAGGTTTCTTTCCACTCAAACCTTCCACACTTATAGGTTAAATATGTAATCATAGATGAAATCTTAGAAAGGTCACGAACAAACCTCTTCCAATAACTAACCTTTAACAACCCAAAATTTTATCAATGAAAATTTCCTTTTATAATTATGTTATATATTATAAATCAAATTAAATCCCATAAATGACACAATATAAACTTTATAAATGAAAAATTAATGAAATTATAAGTATTTCTATAAGTTAAGGAACTCATACCAATGAAATTGTAACTTGGCCTTAGGAATAGTAACATGACTTTGTAAATAGTAAACACTCAAAATGATTAGTCACCTCACCCATTAATTTATAGATAAAATTTGTAAATATTATAAATTAAATTATGATATAATTAGAACATTGTAAAATTAATTAAATGTGTTAGAAATTATTAATTATGTTTCGGTATTTTTATAAGTCACAAATATTTATTTAAAATTTTATGATTAATTTAATAATTAAAAAGAAAATTTAGTTTCATAAAATATTTTCATAAATTCATATTTCGTTTTCATATGATTTTAGGATAATTTTATGTGACCTTATTGAAGTTTTCAATGTGTTATAAAAGTAGTTATAATTATAAAATCTATAATTGTTTAGTAGAAGTTTATTTTAATTAAAAATTAAATACCTCATATTTATAAAATTATTTTCATAAAATGGGGTTCCTTTTTTATTTCGAAATATCAAAAAAAATCGGGTGAATTTTCGGGGGGTTTTTTAATACTTGATTTTTTTGTGAATAATGAAATAAGGTAATTTATAGTATAAGTAAATAAATAAATTATTGATTCATGAATGGGTCATGGATTATTTAAGTGACCAATGGTTCTAAATCTCATGCACTTATTATTTTATTTAGTCATTTGAATACTTACTATTTCTTTTCTTGATAAAAACAATAAACAAATGAATAAAATACTGAGAAAACACCCCTCTCCTTCACTATAAATACCACCCCTCACCACCTCTCATCATCACACCTCTCTAGATTTTATCCTTTCTAATATTATTCTAAAATATATCCCCAAACCTCTCCTCTATTTCTATAATCTCATTTTCTAATAAAGAGACCAAAATCTTTGTGGTAAGGAGGTTCTCAAGGATGAGAAATTAAAGAGGTAAATTCCTCTTTTTTCTTTTAATATCATTTATTATTCTATCATTACCTCCCCAAATCAAAATGGAATGATAAATATGGTAAATTACATAAAATTAAATTTTATTATGTCTATTGAATAATCCATTATCAATTCTTTACCCTCTCCTTTTAGAAAAAAATGAAAACATCATCTATGAGGTGTTAATATATCACATTCATGGATTACAGGTTTCCAATTTCTATTACTGTCTTAAAGGATAGTCATGAAACCATTTTTATGGTTTAAAAAGATTATATTATATCTATTATGTCTTGTTTTAGTTTCTAGGATCATTATATATACGTGATATTAAATAATACAATAAAACTAGTTCATTGGGAATGAAAAACTATAAAAGTTAATCTAAACGATTATCATTAACTTTTTATCAAGTGATTCATCCTCACATCATGAAAATAATAATATATAAGACCAATTAAACATTAATTTTTTTCATTAATAACATATAATTTCAATTGTGGATAATTATAACCATTCTACATGAACATTGATATGCTTATACAAGCGAACCGATCATAAAAACCTAGAAAAGAAACACTATCAAACGATAAAATTAAACTATATAACCAATAGAAAAGCCCATAAATGATTTTAATAAAACTATAATGGTTAAAATTAATTTATAAAATCTCTTTTTGTTAGTATATTAATAAATTTAGTTTGATTATTCTGTAAATTGATATCAAGGGCAGAACCGTTTCGGACGTAAGGCAAGGGATCAATTCCAAACCTCCATATTTCCTTTGGGTTACATTTTATCTCTATTTTACCAATTTAACTCTTATTTATTTTTATTTAATTATTCTAAATTCTGTTTATGTGTTCCAAAATCATGTATCTAGGTCATATCATCCTTATTTGATGGGGAAATACATGTTTTAATAAGGTTGCCTTATCAAATCATCCAGAAAAGCATACCCGATTCCAGGTAACTTCTGGATTTCTTACCCATTTTCAAGCACACTCTATAATATATTTTTATACTCCGTTAATTTTATAAAATCTCATATTTCATTATAAAAAAATACCTCAGTTAATTTCTAGTTTTATACAAACAATTATTCGTCTTCCATTTTATAGAATCTTTAATATTTTCCTTAAACCCAATTAAAATTTTTTATTTATAAATTTTCTTGAACACTATTTTTACCTGTATTCATTTTTTATTGAAGTCACACATCATGATATATTCCTATTTTCCCTAATTAATGTCCATATTTGATTTAAATCCTTCATTTCATTGACCTCATCTTAATATTCCATTTTGATATGGATTTCGACTTGGTTATGATACCTAATTCTATCCATGGGTAACCTTTATGTTTGACGTCTTCTGTATGATTACTTATGTAAAAATCGTTACATGAAAAGGTTATTATGGTTGTTCACAAATAGCAGTATAATGAATTGGGTAATTTATACAATCATGATACAATATGTTCAATAGTCTTGGTGGTAATCTTTGACTTGTGCTCCATGTGCCATAGTCTTGGTTGTTAGCCTTGACTTGTGATCATCCATGTGAAATGAGCCTTGACTCATGCCAAACTCATGTTATATGTTTCTTCCACATTTCTATGATTCCATGATTATTTTTTCTCATGTTATACAGGTTTTTCTTATGTTTTTTCACATTATATGCCTTTTATGACTTCATGTAATTCTTTCTAACCCATGTGCTATGTTTTATTCCAATGCTTATTTCCTTAATAGGATTTTTAGCTCATTCCATTGTTCATGTATTCCCTATGTTATCCTATGAAGTTATAGGATCTCAATGTAATTTAGGATCTCATTATAAATATTAAATAAAATATGTTTTCATGATTTTAAATTACTTTCCTAATTTTATAAAGACACAAGACATTACGATCATTGATATATAATTTTATGTTTAATTAATAATCAAATCAAATAAAAATATTTTTAAAAGGATAGGGCCTCAATAGTGGGTATCATAGTATGGTCTAGTTAATTTTTGAGAATAGGAATACCGAAATTTAGTAAGAACAATAGGGATAAAACATTGTATGAGAAAACATCCCTAAATTTTGGTGAGCATAGAGTTTGTGGTTTATCATGAAAATAAATCCATGTTTGGATACTAAAAGTGGACTTGGTTCTAGTACTGATTTAACTAGGAGTAGAAACTCTAACAAGGTATTATGGGTCCTACTCAGGGTAACTTGGTACATGAAAACAAGAATTACAACACACTTGGTTTGACACTCCTAGGGGATATGATTTTTTAAATTCATAACCTCATTACGAACCATTATTAAGGGATGAAAAAAATCCCATAAAATATATTTTTGGAAATTGATCATGGATAACCTAAAATTATTTCTAGGGAATCACAAGTTAGGATATAATTTTTCATTACATGTTTATCCTTTTATTCAAAGTTTTATTTTAATATTCTTATTAGTTAAGTATTCAAGCCCCCTAATTGTATGTTCTTTTTATTAGTTAATGGCTAGGAATAGAAGAACTTTTGCCAACAATAAATGTAATAACAATGTATTGATTTCTCTAATGGTATTCAAAATATGATCAGAATAGGTGCTCAAAACTTTGTGAAAGTACTTTCTCAGCTATCTCAAGTTATGAATAACAATTTTAATCGTATAGAACACCCTCCTTCTCTAAAGAAAGAATAGGTTTTCATTGAATCCTTCAGGATGTAAAGGCCTCCAATGTTTAGTGAATCTTGTGATACCCTCCTCACATAAAAAATGATTAAGACAATTGAGAAAATTTTCTTTGACCTACATTCCTTTGAAAATAAAAATTTTGGGTCAGTGGTATATTGTTTCGATGGGGAAATCGATCAGTGGTTGGAACTGATCAAAAACGAGAAGTCCAAGGAGGAAATTGGTTTCATGGAATGCGAATATTTAAAGAAAATATGTTTCAATAAATATTTACCTCAAACCCTCATTATTAAGATGGAAACAGAATTCCTCATACTTAATTATAAGGAAGACGAGTCTATCAGGGCATGTGAAAAACCACACATGGCATGCATGATACGCTTCCACCTTTTTCACAAACACCTAAATAAAGCTGGTTAGTTCTTTAGAAAACTAATACCAAGTCCATGAAAAAGAATTGGTGATTTGAGACAGTAATATCTAATAAGAGATACTCCATTATTCCCTTGAGGTGGAAATAGATATCATAAACTCTCAGTGTAATACCCAAGTATTTTGTCAAATGTTTTCTTCAAATTAATTTAATCTTTTTTATATTTTTATTTTTACACAACGCTAAAAATAATTTATTTTATATTAATGAACTATGTTATCATAATATTATATGAAACTCTAAGTTATTCATGCACTACACACAATAAAACTTTTAGCATTATTTTCACAGCACACCATGGTTAGCTTTCATTATACACAAAAATGACTTTCATCGATGTATTGTGTAACACACGTGACCGATTTTTACCGAACAATGGTATATCGTTAAAATGATATATTTTAATATATAAATATATAACCTTGCTATTAAATTAGAATTTATGAATAATATTAAATAATTTATGAAATTTTATGGTTTAAAAAAAATATAACATGAATTCATATGTTAATAATTAATTATAAGTTAATATGAAAACTAATGGAATATAAATGAAATCACTATTATTTTTATATTCACGAATCTATTTTAACCAAACAAATTAAATTAATTAAAACTAATGATTGATAACTATTTAATTTATATTTTATATATTCAATCAAATATTTATGATATTCATACAATAAATTTTATATAATAAGATAAGAAAAAACCCAATTTTATGCTTAAAACCCAATATATTTTATAAAAGTATTTTTACTCCCTTTTAATAGAAAACCAATATTAAATCTAGTTTTCAGAAAAGTAATACATTTAATATTTTATAATAAACTTTATTTTTTTAACCTAAACATAAAAATTATTTTATGATAATTTTTTGGTATTTTTCAATAAGGTTTTATTTTTTAATAAATAGTTAAAAATACTAGATTTTGATTCAAAACTGCATTTTTGTATAATTTATTTATAATGTTAAATTATATTTTAATTTGGTTTAAAATTTTAATTAGATAATATATTTATCAATTAAAAAAATTTAGTTCCTTGGAATCAATTTTACAATGAAATTGGTTATAAAAAACATAGCCAAAGTTTGGTTGTTTTTACTTTAAAAACTAGTAGTGTCATCTCGTCTATAGGATTAATTTGAAATTAATTTGTGCCTATTCTGTGATTATATTTAGGAAAAATTGGTTCCATATTTTTTATGATAAAAATTTATAATTTATAATGAGGTGAAAAAAATTTTGACTAAAAATATTAGTGAAAATGATTAAAAATAATTACAACATTTAGGAGAAAATTAGGTTATTAAAGTAAAAAACATTATATTTAAGACCAAAAAAGACCTATAAAATTTTACAACACCCATTGGATTTAAATTATTCACTAATTTAACTTAAATTATTTAGTTTGTTTGGTTTTGTGTTACTTTATTTAGTTAAAAATGTTGATACACCTAACCTGTTTCCAATAATTCCAAGTGTGTCTTTTCAATTACCTTAAAAGGCCACCACCTATCCCTCTTCTTCACACCTCTCAAATCACTTAGGATTAGAAAATATATACCCAATAAAATTTAAAAAATCCCTCCTTTACTCCTATAATACTCCCCTTGGGCATGATGAAATCCATGTAACCCTTTTGGAAGAAACTAGAATGAGTTACCTGATTAAGAGGTAACGTCTTCTCTGAGGATTTTTTATTTTATTTTTTCTTCCACCCCATTTCTCTATTTATTACAATATTTTATAAGAAAAATTATATTAAATATAATAGGATTTTTTTATTCTAATTATTATACCAACATTTATACACACCTCCATCTAATGGGTAACAAACATACTGTTTATGTGTACAGTAAACTACGGCCTCACTAAACGATGATTGTTCATTTTTTATCTAACACCTCTCATGGTAGAAATTATGATGTAAAATCTAATTATATATGTCATATATCATATTTATTATGTTTATAATCTTATTTATTCCATTAAAAAAATATTTTCACATTCTATTTGGTGTAGATACGATAATTTGTTTTTGAGGAAGTGTGGATTATCGCCAATCAAAGAGATGTTATTCATTTACATTCTACATGGAATGTATTGAGGATAGTTTTAGGGAACTAATATCATATATATAACATTATAGTGATAATTTAATTATATTATATACATATATACATATATTTAATTTTCTTTTTTTCACTCAATAAGACAAAAAAATAGAAACATCATTTATGCGTACGTACGACTTACCATCTCCTTGAACAGTGTATTCCATTTCATACTTATATATTATATATATTATTATAATAAAAATATAATGAATATATATGATAACTATATCATTAATTACTTTCTGGAGTCATTATCAATGTATAAGTACCGAATCTATAACAAATTAAGACGCATACGAATAACAAAGATAATATTACTCGAAGTAAAACCTTAACATAGGTTTTGTTAACACGAGGTTAATACAAGGTTATAATAAAACTATATATGGTATTAGATATAATAATATGGTTTTATAAAAGATTTATAATAAATATATATGTGTTATACAAGTGGTTTTAATGAGTATGATGAGATTCAAGACACAATGTTAAGGTATTTCATCTCACATTGAATTTCTATGAGTTACATGCTTTATTCCCCACCCATTCCTTTTGTATGATATTTATAATTCCCATTTATTTGTTATATGACTCTTATACCTAAATTAATGGTAATTTACATTTCTATTTTAATATCTTTATCTCATGGTGTTAATGTTTTAAAAGTTACCAAATTAGTAAAGTAATTTTCTCCCAATTTTTTTCCCTTGAGACACATGACATGTTATGCACCTATATTTTTCCAAGAGGTGTATATTCTGACATTGAAATTTTATATCATGAATATTATTTTTTTTTTGATATTTTAAGCTTTATTTAATTTACTTTTCTTAGATGGTGAGTATGGTTCAAAGTTACCAAGTGGTAAGAGTTTATTGATACAATCACATCACTTTTTGAGATTATTTATGTTTATGCTTACTTTAAGGATATATTATAATCCATATCTCATGAACACTACTGAATTTCATCTACTTATATATATTCATGATATATTCAAGTATTATTACCATTTTTCCAATATTTGGTTCCTAAGATTGTTAAGAAAGTGTTTTTAAAATAACCTGACTTTACCATCTCTTCAGTTAGAAATTTGTGTTCCTTCAAAACAATGTTTTCTAAATAGGGTTTCAAAGAATATTCTACTATTCGCCTATATTATTTAAAATAAATTTTTACCCTCTGTATTTTACCAATGTTTTCAATGAAATTACCTTTTCTCTGTCTTAATGAGGAATTTTTCTATTTTTTACCATGTAAAGGGAATGTTTTTTTTCCTCTTACGACATGTATATATTTACCCATCCTCAATTCTTTGAAGATTTGTTTTCATGATTAAAAAGTAAATTTTTTTAAAATTATTTTAAAATATATTTTCAAGGAAATGGGTTTTAAAAAAATTTATGTTATAAATTTCATTTTTCAATAATGAAATTATATTTACCACAATAAATGTTTTCATAATATCATCCCATGTTATTTTCCATATTAGATAACCATTGTTGATGTTTCCCATAACCTTCTAGGAAATGATGAAAAGGTTTCATTCATATTATTTCTTGAATGGTTTATGTTTTAATGGAATGATTATTAGACACCCACTTCACTTCCATGGGTATTATGCTATTCAAACCCTCTTCTTTTCATAGGTTATGATTTCAAGAAGTGATTATGAATCCTAACTATTTTCATAGGTTATAATGTGATTAAATATTAACGATACCCATTTCATTTAATGGGATATTATATGATTTTTATAAAACCTATCTCTTTTTATGGGTCATTATATGATGAATGTTTTATTATCTTGTGGAACACATATAAATGATTTTATTATAAGATGTGTGGGACCTATAACTCCTTCCAATTAATTGGGTAATGATAATTTGTATATGATATCAAAGGGTACATGAGTTGTATCCCCAAGACTAAAAACAATAAGGTATATAGGCTGTAGCCCAAGCCTGAAAACAAGAAGTTCCATCTTCAATATCCCAATCCTGAAAAAAATAGGTTACATGACTTATATCCTAAGACTAAAAAACAAGAATGTACATGGGATATATACCTAGCCTAAAAGTATGAGGGTATATGGGTTATTGACCAATATTGAAAAAAGAGGGTACAAGGGTTGTTTCTTGAACCTAAACGTAATAGTGTAAATGAGTTTTTATACCAATCCTAAAGTAATTAAATGGTTCATAGCCTAAACCTAACATGTTATAAAGGTATTTGTTAGTAGCCTGGATATGGTATTTTCCACTCTTATGTTCATTCCAAAAATTCCATCTCTTATTCCTATGTTATGATTTCATGTTTTATTCTTTTAATTTTCTTATGATATATATCTTATCAAATTACAATATTTATTATTATCACTTATTTACATGGTATGATATTCAAATGTTATTCTCAAGTTCTACACCCTTTTGTTCATGTTATGCTTATGCATTTCCTTAATTTACCCTTACTGACCATCTAAGCTGACATATTTCTTATGTCTCCTTTCCCAAGGTTATGAAGAAATGTTTAAGGTATAATTACTTAAGGTGGAGGTAATTATAGGATATGTTGAAGTTATTTCACCAGGATATGATATTTGGTATCCAAATTTCCAAAGACACTAACCTATTGTAGTCCTTGGGCATGTATTTTTGTAATTTACTGAATATTCATCTCAAATGATGTATTATCCATGTAATTTAAGCATGGGTCGTTATACTCCATGGTATTGTGGGCCCAATGAAATAAAAGAAGAAAATGGATTCAATTATGGGTGCATCAAAAGGTAAATCCCATAATGGAAAGAAAACCCAATATCCCACGTGTCAAAATTGGTGGAAGAAGAATCATAGTAATTATTTCAAGGGTACTATGAAATTCTTCTAATGTGGAAGAATGTGGAATCTAGATAATAATTTCATAAGGGATAAGAATAATCCCACTAATTTGGAAGATAATGAAAGGTTTTGATCAACACTGATTCTGTAGTGTAGTGCTACAACTACAAGGAACATGGGAATTATGCGAACCATTTCTCTAATCCAAAGGTTCTTGGAGGCAGTCAATAAAAAAACCTCCAAGGGGGCCAAGAAAGGTATATTCAATCACTACTGTTAAGCAGGAGCAAGAAAATGATGGGGGTTAGGTAAGATGGTTATTCATTCAATAATAGATAATATAGTATTTGATTTTAGTTCTAAAAAATCTTTCATATATTTCATGTTTATTATAACTATTCAAAAATAACCATAAAATTTGGTGACTGAGTTATCTGTGAGAATAGAAAATTGGGAAATTACTACATCCAATTTTTATAAATCTTCCCCAGTTAATTTCATTCGAATTAACCTCCCATAAAATCTGTCATACACCCTTTGGTAGAGTTTTATGCTATATTGGGCATGGATGTAAGATCATTATATAAATCCAACATCTACTATCATGAAAGGGATACTACACTTCACATCTCGAATCATTCTAAAATTCAATACTATTGTATGTAGTATGATGAATCTTTTTAAGATTAATTCTCTCAAGTGTGGATATTTCTACCTTATGAGTGTGCATATCTATCTGAAATGATTGAGACAAAGCATAGAATCATGCTCTAATACATGACCACTATGAGGGACTACACAGATGTGTTCCCCAAAGAGTCGCATGGTCTTCCTTCTAATCAATAGGTTGCATTCTCAATTGAACTTGTTCTGGGATCTCATTATATATCAAAGATACCTTATTGAGTAGCCATTGTTGATCTGGTTGAACTGATGAAGTAGTTACAGAATAATCTAGAAAAAGGTTTTATATGCCTGATTGCTTCACTGTGGGGTGCACTAGTCCTCTTTGTTAATAATAATTATGGATCACTACACCTTAGTATTTATTATCACGAGCTCAATAAAATTGTAAAAAATAAAAAGTATCTCCTACCTAAAATAGACGACTAGTTCCATCAGATACATTGGGATAGTTATTTCAATAAGGTGGTACTTCTGTCGATATATCACCAACTAAATGTGAGGAAGGAAGATATTCCCAAGACTGCCTATTTAATGAGGTATGGAAAATATGAGTTCATAGTGATTCCCTTCAGGATCGCTAATTCTCAAAAAATATTAATGGATTTAAAAAATTGAGTCATTAGAGATTACCTTGACAAATTTGTGGTAGTATTTATCTATGATATTATGATATACTCCATGAGTAAGGAAGAACATTAAGAGAATCCGAATATTTCATTGAAGACATTGTAGAGGGAGAAACTATATAAAATGTACATTGAATTTTAGTTATGGATGAATGAATTATCATTCTTGGGGCATGTTATCAACATCGAAGGGAAATATGGGGACAATTCCAATACAAATGCAATTGAAAAGTGTCCCAGGAAAACAATTGTATTTGATTTCCATAGTTTCCTTTTTATATAAGGGTTTTCCCCAAAAAAAATTGAATAACTTTTCATGATTTTTAAAACCACTAAAAAAGCTAACTCAAAAGGTAGTCTTGTTTTTTTTTGGACCAGTGAATGTGAAGATAGCTTCAAAGAGTTGAAGAAAAATCTTATCACTACACCAGTAATCACACATCCAAAAAGTGGGGAACTCTTAGTGGTGTGCAATTATTCATATATAAGGTATTAGGTTGTGTACTGATGCAAAATGATAATTTGATAGCATGTATTTCAAGGAAGTTCAAAATTCATGAGTAAAAGTTTCCTATGCATGATCTGGAGTTATCAGTTGTGGTATTTTTGTTGAAAATATGGTGGAATTATCTCTAGGTGGAAAAGATTGTATATATATTGTTCACAAGACTATGAAATATTTATTAAAATAGAAAGATATTAATATGGACCAGTGATGATGGTTATAGATCATCAAGTATTATGAATGCTCAATCCAATACCATCTCTGTATGGAAAATAATGTAATTGATGCACTATGTAGAAAGGATCTTGCATCTTTATCAATGATTATAATTGAGAAGGATACAATATTCTTAGACAAAAAAATGGATACGGGAATCATTAAGGAAGGAACATCATCAATAATTTCTAAAATGATTTATCGACCATCCTATGAGAAGAAAATAAAGTATTCTTAGTGAAATGTTGTGGAAATCCAAAAGAATGTTGAAGCTTTAAGAAAGGAGAACTCCCTAGAGTTTAAAATTGATGAGGATGGAGTTGTAAGATTTGGGAAACGACTATATGTACCTTCTGATCCAGAGATAAAGAAGGATCTTATGAATGATTCACAACGATCAACCTTCTCTATTAACCTAGGGAGAACAATGATGTATCAAGATCTATTATATTTTTATTGGTGGGACAATATGAAAAAGGGATTGTTCAGTATGCAGCAATGTGCCTGGTATGTCAGCAAGTGATGGTTGAAAGATAAAATTATAAGGGAAAGATGAAACCACTACCCATACCAATATGGAAGTTGGAGAACATTATCATAGACTATTTCTCTATAATTTCGATTACATCTATACGAAACAATTCTATAAGGGTTTTAGTGGATCATCTTACAATGACATCTCACTTTATCTTAATTGGAGAGGACTTCTCATTGGATCAAAATTCATAGATATACACCAAAAAAATGATATTTTTTCATGATTTACCACTATAAATTGTATCTGATTGAGATTCGAGATTCACATCCAAGTTATCAAAAAGATAGCAATATTTTCTAAGCTCTGATCTGAGCATCAAAATGGTATGTCATCCACAAACTGATGGCTAGTCTAAGTGAACTATTCAGACACAAAAAGTCATGTTGATAGTGTGCTCTATGGATTTCAAATAAGGAAGGGGCCAACAGCTACTATGAACAAATTATATTACAACAATAGTTTCCACTCCAGTATACAAATGGCTCCATATGAATCCCTTAATTTGAAAAGACATAGAACCCTGGAATGTTGGGATAAATTCAGTGAACATAAGCTTCTAGGACTTGAAATGGTTGATGAATTGGTGTGGAAGGTGAAAACCATTTTGGAGCACATTAAGGCATCCCAAAGTCAAAAAAATATCAATGTAGACAATCATCAATGATATCTATATTTTAAGGTTCGAGGTATGGTATTACTCATCATATCTCCTTGTAATATGATCATGGTATTTAGGAAGAAAGGAAAGATAAGTCCCAGGAACATCAACATCTTCGAAATTTTTTTCTGTGTCATAGATATGGCCAATTTTCTAGCACTACCACCAACCATGTCCCAAGTACATGATGTATTCCACATATCCCTATTGAGGAATTACATACCCGATCCTTCACATGTACTAAATCCAGAGGTGGTATAGTAGGAAAATGATCTGTCATATGATGAGTGGCCAGTGAAGATCTTGGATCGTAGAGATAATTTTCTACCCAATGATACTAATCACCTAGTAAAATTAATATGGTGGTACCATAAGAACTAAGAGGCCACATGGGATCCTATGGAAGTGATGAAAGTGAAGTACCCACACCTGTTTTCAACTTAGTTTGTGAAACAAAATTTTCAGGGTGAAATTTACTATGGCGGGAAGAATGTAATGACCCAAATTTTTATAAATGGAATTTTTTATCTTATAATTATGTTATATTTCATAAATGACATTAAATAACACAAGGAAAACAATATAAACATTATAAATGAATAAATAATTGAATAATAATTATTTAAAGAAGTTACAGAACCTATACTGAAGAAATAGTAACCTGACTTTAGGAATAGTAATGTGACCCTTATGAATAGAAAACTAGTGAAATGTATAGCCACGTCACCCATGAATGTATAAATAAAATTTAGGCATATTATAACTGAATGTGTTGTGTAATTATATCATTTTATAAGTAATTAAATATCTTATAAATTATTAATTGAGTGTTGGTATTTTTATAAGTAAAAAATATTTAATTAAAATTTTATGATTAATTTAATAATTTCAATGAAAATTTATTTTCCTAAAATGTATTCATAAATTATTATTTTTTCTTATTATTTTAAGATAATTTTATTAGAACTTATTTAATTTTTCAAAGTGTTATAAATTAGTTATAATTTTAAAATATGTATTTTCCGAGTAAATGATTATTTCAATAAGAAATTAAATTTATCATATTTAGAAAATTATTTTCATAAAATGGGGTTCATTTTTTATTTATAAATGTTGAAAAGTTTATATGGTGATTTTTTTGTGATTTCTATAAAATAAGTGAATTTTTTGTGAATATTGAAATACATTAATTTACAGTTTACGTAAATAAATGAATTTTTGATTCATACATGAGTCATAGAATATATAAGTTTCTAAATATTCTAACTTAAATGTACTATTTATTTTATTTAGGGGAAAAATTATTATTTCTTGATTTGAGAAAAAAATAAACTAATGAATTAAATAATGAGAAAACACCCCTCTTCTCCACTATAAATTTCACCATTCACCACCTCTTCTCCTCAATCCTCTCAATATTTGAGACATGAAGAAATTATACTCAAATATCTCCCCAAAGATCAACCCCATGTCCAATAACTCTTGGTCTCACAAAAAGACTGAATTATTTTTCCTATGGAGGTTCTCATAGAATATAAATTCAATATTTAAATTTCTATTTCTTTTCTTTTAATTTCATTTAATGTTGTTTTATTTTCTTAATCTCTCCTTCCATACCCTAAAACAAATGAAACAATAACTCCATTACATTAAATATACTATATTTTTATTGTTTTCATAGATTAATCCATCACAAATTCTTTCCCTTCTCCATTTGTTTAAAAAAATGAAAACATCATTTGTGATTTGTTAATTTATCACATTCAAGGACGAAAGGTCTTCAATATCAATTATCATATTCAAGGATGGTCATGAGACCATTTTTATGGTTGAAAAAAATTATAATATATTTATTAGATCTTATTTAATGTTCTAGAACCATTATAAATACATTATATTAAATAATATAACAAATCATGTTCGTTGTGATCGAAAAATCATTAAAATTTATATAAATGATTATCATTACCATGTTTTCAATTGATTAATCCTTATATATGAAAAAAATAATAAATATGATAAATTACACATCTATTTGTTCATTAATAACATATATTTTCAATTATGTACAATTATCCCCATTCTACATGAACTTTCGTACTCTTATACAAGCGAACTGATCATGAAAAACAAGAAAATGGGAACTCCTGAATATTGAAATTAAACTCTATAGCTCATTAAAAATCCCATAAATGATATTAATAAAACTATAATGATTCAAATTCAATTATAAATTTTTTTTATTATTATATTAATGAATTTAATTTGATTATTCTGGACATTATGATCTCGTGCAGAATTTTTTCTGACATAAGGTTAGGGATCCTTTCTGAACCTCTTTATTTCCTTCAGGATACATTTTCTATGTATTAGAACAATTTAAATATTATTTATTCTTATTTAATTCGTTTAAATTCATTATTTATGTTCCAAAATCATGTATCCAGATCATATAAGTTTTATTTTATGGGGTAATAAATGTTTTAATAAGGTTCCCTTCTCAAATCTTCCCTAAATGTAAAACTAATTCAAGGGAACATTCTGATTTATTACATGTTTTCAAGTTCACTAAATAAACTATTTTAATGCATAATTATTTTTATAAAATATCTCATTTTATTATTTGAAACTATCTCTATTCATTCATTGTTTTTTACAAACAATTATGTATTTTTCATTTTATAGAATCTTTAATATTTTCATTAAACCGCACTAAAATGTTTTATTTATAACGTGCATTGAGATCACTTTTTACATGTAATCACCAAAATTTGACATTAAATATCTTCATATATGACTATTTTCCCTTATAAATATCCATGTATGATTTAAATCCTTCCTTTCAATTATACCATCATAATATTCCCTTGTGATATGCCTTTTTTGAGGATTGTGAAACCCAATTCTTTCCATGTATAACCCTGATGTTTGATTTCTTGTGTGTGATTCTTTATGTGTAAAAAAAATTCATGAACATGTTATAACGGGTGATCTCATATATCACATCAATTTATTGGGTAATTTTTAGTCTCAGGAGAAATCATGTGTAACGGTCTTAGTGGTTAGCCTAGACTCGTGCTCCATGTGCAACGTTCTGGATGGTTAGCCTTCACTCGTGCTCCTCCGGGTGGAATGAGCATTGAATCATGCTAAAGTCATGTTTTATGTTTCTTCCAAACTACTAAGATTCCATGATTATATGATACCATGTTATACATGTTGTTCTACCATATTTTTATTCATGTTCCATTCCTTTTATGTAATCATGTTATGCTTTCAAGCCCATGTTCATTGTTTTATTCCTATTATTATTTCCTTACTATGTTTTTTAGATCGTCTATTTTTTTCATTTATTCCGCATTTTATCTTATGTAGTTATAGGATCTCAATGGAAGTCAGGTTCTCATTATTCAGATTATGTAAAATATGTTTTCATCATATTTATTTATGTACCTAATTTTCCAAAGACACTAGACTTTACGATCCTATTATTGTAATGTGATGTTTAATTACACTTAAAATCATGAAATAATATATATAAATAGTTAGGGTTTCTATATATCCAACCCCAATAAGCATTGTATCTCAATAATATTTTTTGGATACACTTAGGACATAACTGTATGTACCTTTTTAGGGTCCACTCATCCCCTCTCATATATAAAAACCCTAAAAACATTAATTCTTTAATCCAATACTCACAATTGGAAAGCATACCATAAAAAAAATGTTCCCACTTAGTTCCAAGAATAATTTCTAAACAGTCCAAGTGCCCCGTCAATTACATTGAATAAACAAAAATATCATCCTTGAAGACAATAATAAAATATTCTAGGAACTGATGAAATATTGGGTTCATCAAATCCGAAAATACCACAAGATCATTAGTGAAACTGAATGGCATAACTGGAAACCTGAAATTCATATATCTTCTCCTAAGATCTGTTTTTGTTATATCCTCTTCTGGGAATCTCATCTCGTGATACCCAGATCATATATCAATATTTGAAAACCATTAATCCCCTCTAATATAATTAAATATATCATCAATCTTGTTAAAGGTCTACTTGTTCTACAAAATCACTAGATTTAACTTCCAAAAATAAATATAATTTCACGATATCTCATCTACCTCTTGGGAAAAGAGTATATGGGAATCCCATGGTGACATGGTATGATGAATAGAACCCAAATACTAGAGATCATCAAGATGGACCTTAAGTTCTACCAAATTAGCAAGTGTCATACAATATGTTGGAATATGAAATGGGAATTGTACTAGGTGGCTATTCTATGGTATACTACACCTCTATCATTAGTAGAAACCCAAAAAAATTCATTGTAAAGGACATGAGATCCATACATACCACCACTGTAATGGAAATTCTCAAAAAAGGATGAATGGAATCTATGAAAAATTTCTAAAATTGACATGAAATCACCCCAGTGTAAGTAAATGGAGGCCCTGCTCTTCCAGACCTGAAATCACACTCACCCTAAAAGATAAGTGTGATTCCATCTAGAGATAGAAACTAAGATAGATGTTTATAACAACAAATCTTGGACTTAATGTTGATCATCCAATCAATTCTAATTATTTGGTATAATTAAGAACTATGAATTTACACTCCCCATGGTCTGCTATCTTCACTCGACATGGTATATACAAGATACATTTTTCATACCTCTTTCCAAAAGGTGTGGAAATATCCAACATGAATATAACAATCTCTAAATGAAAGACCAAAATTTCTACTAACTTTGATGTTATAAAAAAATAATATTACTAGAATCAAACAAATATATTACTATAGAAGATGAAATAAACATTGTTCCAATAATTATAGTTGGCCCTACATCAAATTAATATAATGCATACTCCACAAAAAAACATCCAGTATCAGATCAACTTTGAGATTTATTAGCTAGATTAATGTACCCTTTATCCTAAGGATAAGATCCATCTCCCATAGAAAAACTGTACAAACATGTGAACCCTTGGTGATAGTGGGTCCAACCTTACTTCCTTGGGATATACATTTACAAAAAAAAATCATTAGATGGCCATCTTGTCCACAATGATGATCAGTCTTGGTATCCAACATACAATTAGGCTTGGTATGACTAGTCATTCCACAGTGATATAAAACATCCTATTACATTCTGATGAAAGATCCCGAAACTGGTCATGAATAAAACATGCTACCTTTTTGCTTCCATTTTTAACTACAATATACATCCTGGCTAACGATAGTACCAACTAAAGAACCTCCTAAACTAATTTTTTCTACTACTTTTGACTATTACAATTAATTTTTATCTGCTACCTCCAAAAATTCATAAGGTACATGGGAATTAGTATCAACCAAATATCAACCATATTCCCCAACATAATCCTATGAGCATTTAGGTAATTAATGGTGACTAGCATCGGTTCCAGGATAAGCAACTTAACAAAATAGGCTGAATAATCCAAAATGGTACACCCTCTTTACTCTAAGGTCAAAAAAAACTAAATATTTTCCCCTTATATTGTTTCAGGATAAAAAAGTTGTTTTATGATTTTTATAAAATATTCCAAGGTGAGATCCTCATGCCACAAAACCTTCACCGTAGAGTTCCACCATTTCCTTCCCAGTCCATCAATCACATACATGGAAACCCCCACCTAAGAGTCTTCAAGATTTTTGAGAAAGTTTATTATCCTCTCAATATGCTTAATATATTATTCAAATACCTAGGGTCCTTTATTATAAAAAATGATATGTTGATATGGGTTTGTAAATTCTAATTCATGATTATAACATCATGTTACCAATCTGATAAGAACGTCTTTGAACTTGTCAGGGTTTTTCGATTTTCATTACCTGGGTATGGTTGAGAATGAATTGAGAGGATACATATAGTGGTTAATCAAGATATTTTTTGGAATCTCAAATTAAATATAAATTTTCTATAGGCTTTTGGAGGGTTAAACACATTGTAACTAGGTTACATGACATGTAATGGTTTCTGGAGGTAGGTCATGAAAGGCTTCATGATGTGAAGGGTACATGACCTGATGATAATTTACACATCTAGAATTAATTAAAGACCAGTTTTTAATTCATATAATTGGTTTTAAAATCCAGGTGACATGTTTCTTGATGGTTTTGGAAATTAACTATTTCATGATGTGTAGTGGGAAAACAAGTTGTGTAATACCCCAGACTGTTTTTTTTTAATTGGAAGCATGAATGAGATCTATTTTCCCTTCATTTCCAGTTTCATTTCCCTCAACCCAAATACTTC
Organism: Viscum album; assembly: GCA_963277665.1. Classification (NCBI taxonomy): domain Eukaryota; kingdom Viridiplantae; phylum Streptophyta; class Magnoliopsida; order Santalales; family Viscaceae; genus Viscum; species Viscum album. Next base: position 1,574,919,548 of record OY728126.1, read on the forward strand.
TCTAGGAATTCATGTCACTCTACAACCCTTCTGGATCCTCTCTTTCAGTGTTTGATCATCATTGTGCATGTGGTGTGATTCCTGGGTAAGCATTCTTTCTCATTCGTCATCTTTCTCTCTTTCTCCTCCATTGGGATTTAAATATATCTTCCTAAAATTGATGGATCTTGGATCCATGTTGTTATATATCATATCTAGGATGTGTTTTGAGGTATTCTGCACCATTTTTCTCATTGAAAGGTGTCAGTGTGAGTATTGAGTTTTGGGAAAAGGTAGGTGATTCCATCATGTTTAGCCAAATTGATTAACATTGAATTTTATTCATTTATTTGAACTATTGATTTAAATTAAATAGCTCAAACATTAATTATATATATTCAAAAATGAAATCAAATTCTAGTGATTAGGGATATTTGAAATGGTTTCGACTTGAGAATGGGGAAACCCCCAAATTCCATTGAATTTTTGTGTGGTTATAAAAATTGGTTGATTTAAATTGTCTAATTTAAATTGGTGTTTTTTTAAAAAAATCCAATTAAATTATTTAATTTAATTGTGGAATTGAATTGTGAGATCAATGAAATTGGATTTGAATGGAATTTAACCTTGTGAAAATGGTTTAAAATGTTTTCATAGAAACCCAGTGTTTTTATTTTATTAAAGATGCATGTTTTTTTATTAAAAAATATTTTTATTTTAAATTGGAAATTGGAATTGAAATAGAAGAATTGGATTTAATTGTATTTTATGTAGTCGTAAAATAAATTTCCCATCATTGATTATATAACAGCACATTTAAGCCATAGGTATTTGGTGAGTTATTTAGACACACTCTATGCTATTAAAACATTGTAAAACCTACATGTAGCGGGTCACATCCCTGATGGGATGGTGACAAGTCTATTTTGGCCAGTGTTAGGCAGAAATTTGTATACACATATTACAGAGATCACTTAGAGAGTATAGATTCCTATAGCCTAAAACATTCATGCCTATTTTTTAGATCACCATGTCGCCTACTTGTTTTATATTTGAAATATATGTGTATGCCAATGTTTTAAAAATAATTTACATGACTTCTCAATTTATATAAATATTTTTCTATAAATTTTTTATTTTCTATATTTTTTTATAAATATTACATCATATTTTATTCCATTATTTAAATTATTTATTCCATCATCTGAACTGTATAGAATATTTTATTTAAATATTCTTGTAGAATGACAAACATGTTTATTTTAAAAATTTAAACAATTTATTTGGAAAATATATTATTGGTATATGTTATGAAATCCTTTGTGATACCCTACTAGGATTTTCATCTCACACCCTACTTGTTCCTTCAGTTGTTTCTAGATTATCTTCTTCAAATTTCGAGTAAGGGGAAAGGATCTCTTGGAGGTGGATCAAGGTCTTGAATCAAGGATAAGGTGAGTTGTGTCTGTATGGACTTAGGGTGTTTTCCTATATTTTTTTACATGGGTTTTAGTAATTTGGACGTTTATTCCTTGAAGACTTCTAGTACATTACTCCTAGCAGAGTTTCTTTTGTACGTATGTGGAATCGCTTATCTTGATTTCACTATTTTTGGTGAAAATTTCTTTCTCACTTTCATGTTGTGTGATGCCAGGTTCTAGTCATCAAACCTTGTGGATTGGTAATTCCCTTTGGGCTATGTGAAGGTTGGATTAGTTATCAGGTCCCTAGGGTACCAGAGAGGGTTTGTGACCCAATGATATCAAATGAGGTTGTTGATGTTTTTTCATAATTTCATTATGCAGTTGAAATATTTTTAGGACTTACGAGGTAGTTGAGATTGAGTGTCTATCCAAATCTCACCGTAGTGAACCTTAAGACACTAGGAATGATTAGAGAAGTAAGTATTGTGGATTAGTTTTAGTATTTTCCATATTTTCATTAGGATGGAGTGAAATCCTGATCTCGTCGTTCCATCTGTTGGAAATTATTTCCCTTGTTTCTAAGTTAGAGTGTTAGTTTGATATATTATTTGTTATCTGCTGATGTTCGGTAACATAAAGCCTATGATAATACATATAAATTATATCAAGGAGAAAATAGTTTTTGAAATGCAATTAGAGAATCCTCTAGTGTACCCAAATCTTGTTGAGGTGATTGTGCACACAATCCATGCAATGGGACATTCAACGGCTCTAGTTCCCAGTTAGGCTCTAGTTGTGGACATTAGAGGGACATTCTATGAAATCATTCTCAATAGTTCCTTCACTAGAAGCCACCAGTATTAAAAGGATCCACTGACCCTCATCATTTTGAGGAATGTGTGGGAAAGATATATTTTTTTTTAATTATTGAAGACAAAAAAATGAGATCAAGGAAAAATGTGCCACCTTCAGGTTGGAAGGACTGAGTAGGAGATATTGGTACACGATAGAGATGTTGAAGAAATAAAAGGAATTAGAGTTGAAAGACTACAAGGTTATTTTAACCAACAAGTTCTATCTAGATTCTATGGTGTTTTTCAAGGATTTTGAGTTATTTGAGATTGGGAAGGCTGACATAACCATGACTGGGTATTCACATCACTTTACTAAACTCGCGATGTGTCACCTAAGATTGTATCTAATGAGATTATGAAGATTAAATGGTTTGTGTTGCGAATTAGATTAAATATCCATTTTCAGGGTTAATTTATATAGTTTCCCACTAATGATGATGTACATGATAGGGAGATGATGATTGAGATGTAACTGGCTGGAAGGTCAGGGTTATCATGAGTTTCTTTCTCTCCAAGTGGTAGTGTAGGTTACTTCAAGGTAAATTGAGAGTGATGATTCCTGAAGCAACTCTCTATGGTAGGGTCATTCTCAGACCTCCAAGAGTGCTTAGAGGAAGTCCTTTGTTTTTCTATCTTTGTGGAAGTCCAGGATATTCTAAGAGCATTTTCACTATGGCACCCAAGAACTGTAGATCTTGTGGATGTTCAAGACACTTATAAAGATTATGAAACAAATTTTCTACTCTGTGTAGTGGGATACGATCACCATCTCATCCTAAAATGGTAGGTAAATCATATCATTCATGTATAAAATGGTTCCATCCACGTGCATTGGCAACAAAATTACATCACAAAGTGGAAGAGCCTCTAGAGGACGCAGATGCGGGTCTAGCCACTGTGAGAGGTTCCATTACTATAGTACTATCATTAGATACTTATATATTTGATATGGGTTTATCTCAATCATTTATTTCAACATGTATTGTTAGTCTTCATAATCATAATATGGAGATTTTATCTTGTGCAATGGATATTACTACACCCCTTGGTAAAAAGAGAGTGTGTGGTCTTTGTTGATCTTCTTGTTTCTTATCTCTATATGATGTCAAGGTATCTTGGACTTTTCACAACCTTGATAAGAAATATTTCAACATCATATTTAGGATGAATTATATTATTGACAATAAATCTCGGATTGGTTGTAATCGTCAATGGGTCTATCTTACTACACCCGGTGTTCTATCACTTGTCTTTCAAGGAGAATGGGTCTCAATGTCGAGTAGGTTTGTACCATCATATCGAGAATTGGGGAATTACATATCATTGTTTACTTTTTATTAGAAGAGGGGGCCTTTTAGCAGTTATCTCCCTCTAGTTCTCGATGAGTTTCACGTCGTGTTTCCTTATGATTTCCATAGTTCACCACTGAAAAGGGAAGTCATGTTTTTCATTGAATTAATTCATGGAACTCAACTAGTTTAAATTATATATTACTGAATGGATATAGCATAAATGAATGAGATGAAGTCCCGGTTGAATGATATTCTTGAGAAAGGCTTTACATGCCCATGTGTGTCACCATAGGTGGTGTCGGTTATCATCACTAAGAAAGCTGACGATTCCCTTTTGTTGTGTGTGGATTACTGCAATAAAAATGGAGTAGTGCTGAATAAAAAGTATTTTTTTCCACGAATTGATGATCTATTTGATCTGTTGAAAGGGGTGAATTATTTTTTGAAGATCATCCTCTGATCTGGTTACCATAGGAGGAGGATAAAAGAATATTACAGTCATAAAACCTTCATTCATGGTAGGTAAAACCATTATGAGTGCCTTATTATTCCCTTTGGTATAAAAAATTATCCTTCAATTTTCATGGATCCAATGAACATTATTTTTAAGGAGTATCTGGATACCTTTGTGGTAGTCTTTTTTGATGCAATCCTCATTTGCTCTAAATATGAGGAGGATCATGGGCATCACCTTAGGACATTTATAAATTTTCTAGGATATATTTACTCTATTATAAGCTTTAAAAGTGTGATTTATGGATTTGGGAAGTTAAATTATTTGGACATATGGTGTCAAAGAATGGTATATCAGTTCACACTGAGATGGTAATAGAATTTATGACATGGGAGTAACCGTGAAATTTCATGGATATTTGAAGCTTCTGGGGATTATCCGGATATTACCATCTATTTGTGAAGGACTTTACAATGTTATATTCTCCAATGACTGCTCTAACTCAGAATTGGGTGAGGTTTGTTTGGAATGATAAATGTTAGACTTATATTCGTGAGATGAAATGCCTTTGGAATCTTGAACAGATGTTGACTCTTCCACAAGTTAGGCATGGCTATGTAATCTTCTTTTATGCATCGAGTTCATCATTGAGATGGGTTCTTATGTAGGGTGATCATGTATTTTCTTATGGATATCCTAAGATTATGCCACACGGGAATAATAATCTTACCCATGAACTTGAACTTGCAGCTATCATGCACATGCTTAAGTGTTGGTGGCACAACCTTTTTAGATAAAGGTTTGCTATGTACTTAGAAAAAAAAAGTTTGAGTTACATATTCTATCAAAAATATTTTAATCTAAATCAGAGGAATTTGGTGGATTACCTTTAATATTTTTAATTTGACATCTCCTATATCCCAGTGAGATTGAATGTCATTGCAGATGCATTAAGAAGGGAACATCAAACCTAGAGAGTGCATAAATATTTAGAAGAGAGGAATTTGATGGATCAATTTTCACATGTTCATATTTATGTTTAGGAGAAGGGGGTTGAAGTTTCTTTAGCAATAATTAAGATGATTTCCACTCTTCTTGAGGTAATCATTAAGGAGAAACATCTTGATTATTAATTCTATAGCATTAGAGACTCACTTTATGGTGGGGAGATAGTAGCTTAGTGGTTTTTCTCTAAAGAGGGTGTTTTATGTTATCAAAATCACTTTCATGATCTATTTGTGAGAATGAAGGATATGATGGGAGAATTTCTTAATTCCAAATTGGTTGTTCACCCAAGAACCACTACGTTGTTCTATGACATGTGAAAGTAGTTCTAGTGTCCAGGTATGAAAGGGGGCATTGCTAATTTTTTTTCTCTTTGGTATACATTCCAGCATGTGATGGCTGAGCATCAGAAACCTACAGGTTTACATTAGACACTTATATTCCCTACTTTGATGTCATATTTGATCTTTATATACATTGTGGTGGGGATTCCACAAACCCAAATAAATATAATGTTATATGGTCTGTGATAAATAGGCTGACCAAGTCAACTCACTTCATACACATTTGAGATACATCCAAATTTGCAAAGATGGGAAGTCTCTACATGAAATATATTTTTCATTATCATGGAGTTTCATCTAATATAGTTTTGGATAGGGACATGTTACATCCCAGTCCTAGATTCCACTTAATAGGTGCCTTGATCCTGGTGGGCCACATGGCCTCAAGAGTAGATCCCCAAATGCCAGTGGCTTCCAACTAGCAGTGTGGAACTAGGGTGTGTCTATGGGGAGACTATTCCCTTATTATAAAAGTTTAGCACAATGATTAAATATAGAATTAGTTAAATATAGGTAGAAATATAATTTAACAGTTGAAGAAGACAAAGTAATAGATAATAAAAGAGAAAATAACTGTATCTACTGGAATAACTGATGTTGATATGTCGTGTCACTTGAAAACTGGAAAAAATGGATACAAGATAGCATACCTAAAATGTTCCATAAAATGTATAATAGAAATCAAATAACTATACCAAGAATCTTGAGCTTCAGATCAATTATCTATTATCAAGATACATCCTAAACAATAAGAAATCAAGTATTTGATGACATATTATTCCTTTTTTAAAAACCGGCATTCAGGTATTCTGCTTCGGGTACCAAACAGTGCCTGGAGAGGGTGTGAGATAAATCTTAGTGATCCACCACCATTGGTGTCTATAACATTTCTCCCATGTAATGGAAATTTTTAAGTGTGAAGGAATGCATATATATAAAGTATATTAGTACAATGTAACTAAATATCTAAGTACCTTCTTCATCCTTTGGCCGGTGTCTAAACATATAACCAATTCATTCATTTATTATTACCAATTTATAAATAAGTAACATATTAACAATGGTGAAGGTTTGTATATGTAACAAATAAACCATAATTGATAGTTAATAAGATGTGGTTCAATGGTATTCACCAATGAAACCTGGACCTCAGGGGTCACTAACTCGGTAGTAACTAGGTATAGTTATGGGTAAGAGTGTAGTCCAAGGATAATTGTACAAGTATTTCCACAATAGGTTTCCTATCGAATCCAAGGTTACCATCCAAGGAAAAATTTGGCTATGTAGTGACTGAGCCCTGTGGGATTTTACCATGACACCTACTTGTCAATGTTGGATCTAAGGAGTGTATCCATGGAATACTTTAATAGTATGAGAGTGATCATTTGGTGTCATATTGGAAAACCAAGAATAGGTAATGATCAAGATCAAGGAGGGTCTAAACCTAAAAAAGCCACATCCTTGAATTGGAATGGGGTTCCTGACGGCTCAAGGAATTCCTCGATCAGAATCCATGGAAATCTCGAGTTAGTCCACTCCTATTTAATAATGAAGTAGTGTATAATTACAATTGGTTCAAACCTTTCCTTTCATTAGTGTATCAAGGATAAGTATCAAGTAGCATTTATTTAATCCCTTTAGGGTATATTAACTAATTACTGTACATTCTGATACATTCCATTTATGTGGTATGGGGTGCTACAGGCATGAACATATTAATTATTTTCATTTAATCTGGCCATTTCATATACTTAGAATACTTTCCAATTTCCATTTCACAATTTATCATCAATTCAATCACTTACGTAGGTGGGTCCAGTGGTGAGAATAAATGGTAATTTCCATTTTTCAATTGAAATTTAAATTTAGCAATTGAAATTGAATTGATTACCCTTTGAATGGTTATTCCAAGTCCCACCCAAATAGTGTCTCAAACATGCCAGATACTAAAAACCCATATAACATCCCGGTTCCAAAATCCACCCAGAGTCGCCCTGTACCTGGATGGCCACATGGACTCAAGTGCATTTCCCCAAATTCCAGAGGTTGTCGACTAGCAGTGAGGGCCTTTGGTGTGATAATGGGGAAACTATGACCTCATTAGAAGAGTAACATAGTGGAGGTAACATAAATAGTAATAGAGGAATCAGTAAAACATGAAATATGTAAAAAAGCAGGTGTAATAAACAACTGGATCCCATATATATAGATGACGCATGATATATCTATCTAGGAAAGTAGCCAAACAAGTCACAATGCTGGAATATACTAATAAACCAAAGTAAAAAATAAAATAGAAAATATCCAGTAGTATCGTAAGCCTCGGCTTGGTCACATGCTCTCCAGCTCCTCAGTAATCAAGTACCTAAAGTAGAAGTGTGCTTTACCTTATCTATACCTATAGTAATATAATCTGTTTGGGCCCAAAAGCATGGCCCAAATAGGGTGTGAGACAAATCCCAATAGGAAACCACCCCAAAGATCTATGCCTAACTGTCACAGAATATATATGGCATGTGATAAGAAAAAGGAAGTAGTAAACAAGGAAGTACTCAAAAGTAAACATTCTTACATTTCTATTTACAAACAATACTTTTAAGAAATTAATCAACCAAAACAAAAAAAATCAACCCTCTGGGTAGTTCTCACAGCCTAACCTCTCTGGTTTAACAAACAAGGAAAGATATAAAAAAGAATCTGTGAGGAATCACTCCCAGTCAATTCCCCTAGCATCAAGTGTGATTAAAGACTCTATAAGGAAGCTCTCACCATCAATTCCTCATGTGGTCTCATAATGTAACTATAGATTCTCTGAGGGAGCACTCAACATCAATTTCTCATATGGTCTCATAGCGTGATAATTATAACAAACACTCTGGGAAAGCCCTCAACGTCAATTTCCCCTATGGTCCCACTACACCAGGTTCTTGCAGCCCCATGTAATGTAATCGTGAACAAACGATAATCAACATCCTAAGTAAACCTCTAGAACTACTTTGCTAAATAATCTACAACACATCATAGCATGTCAGATATAAATAAGCACTCCATTCTACAATACTAGGCATGTGAAAGGAATAATGTAGCCTAACTGTCAAAGCTACACTAAACGGTCAAAACAATAAAACAAGGGAAAAAATTTCACATCATAGAAAATATATCACTAATCTCAAAAATTAACCTCTATCCAATCAAACTAGTCATAGAATTCAACAAAAGTGGATTAACACCATAAACACGCAATACCCCATTCAAGGGTATTGGGAACTCTTGCACATATAACTCAATGGCTATCTACAGAATGGCATAAACCACCTACCTTGGTGTCGTGAGATTGATATACCCCAGTGATGGCCCTTGGATCGACCTAGAACACCGTAGATCTACAAAAACATCTAAAACATTCAACTGATGATAACTTGAGAAAGAGGGGAAATCAAGAGACGAAGCTCTATAAGATGTAATATCTTACTATGTTGACCCCAACGCAATTGACGGCGGTCGAATCGGATAACGGATTCTAGATCGGGAGCTCGGGGAAAGATCGGTGTCGTATGGATGCTCTTGGTTGAAAAATAAAAAGAAGAAGACACTTCTTCCAATTATATGTGACCCCAGTCCATTTAATGAAAAAAAGAGAGTACACGGCATATACTTTCCCTTAGCTGGCCTCGCTTCAGGTGGCCCCTAGGTCACCACACACAGATGTGTGCTCAGATATTACACGGCCAGCACATGGCTACCTCTGGAAACAGAGTACATGGCGTGTACATAAAAGTACATGGCGTGTACTTCAAAAATTTCTAGAAACTCCTATTTTTTTTAAAAACACTAGAAAAGCAAAAAAACTTACCTGAAACGAAGATCCATGTTCTTACAAAATTCCCTCTTTAAAGAAATTTGTCCCAGAATTTCTTTAGCAAGGCAGCGTAGAAGAAGAATCCTCGAAAAGATCTGGCCACTATGATCGTACATCGGCCTCCCTCCCCTAGGTTTCGTCCTGTAATCGCCTGTGCTGCCACATCACTCATACCAGTGGAACAGAATGGCCACGGAGAGCCTTCTCACTTCGATCTACTATCATGATAGAATACTCTTCAAAAGATGTGTCCACTTCTAGCTCAACCTGCTCGGGTTGGAAAACATGAGACGGGTCTGAGATGTAACGTTGAAGCTTAGAAACATGGAATATGGCATGCATATCTCGGTACCTCTGAGGTAACTGAAACCGATAAGCAACCAGACCAACTCTCTCTAACACCTCAAATGGCCTGACATACCTCGATGAAAGCTCACCTGGTCTCCTAATCCTCCTGTGTCCCAACCTTGATGTAACATGAAGAAACACCTAATATCTGGACTCAAACACACTAGGTCATCTCCGTTGATCAGTATATGACTTCTATTGTGACTCTGAAGTAGCCATCCTATTCTAAATCAACTCTATCTGCTCTGTGGTCTCCTGGACAAGATGAGGACCCAACATAGCTGCCTCTCCTACCTCCAGTGAGCTTAAGGGTGATCAGCATGGCCTGCCCTACAAAGCCTCCTAAGGTGGAATCTAAGTTGTTGCTTCAAAACTATTACTGTAGGCAACCCCCACATGAGGTATGTGTTTCTCCCAAGAACTTAAAAAATCTAGGATGTATGCTCGAAGCATGTCCTCATTCTCCTAAATCATACGCTCAGACTGGCCATCTTTCTGGGGAGGGTATGATGTACTCAAAAGTACATGTGTGCCCAAAGCCTTCCGTATCCCCTGCCAGACCTGAGAAGTAAAACGTGCATTCCTTTCTGAAATAATGGAGTGTGGAACTCCAGGTAAACGTATAATTTCTCAGGTGTACAATCTTCTCAGTTCATCAACACTGAAGGACTCCTTGATCGGCAAGAAGTGAGAAACCTTAGTAAGTTTGTCAATCACAACCCATACTGCATCATTTCTCTGAGGCGACCTCAGAAAACCTATCATGAATTCCATCACAACATCATTCCACTTCCACCCAAAAATGGGAAACCGCTGTAAAATCCCTGCTGGTCGCTGATGCTCTGCCTTCTCCTACTGACAGGTGGAACACCTTATGAAAAAACCCACAACATCTTTCTTCTTACATGGCAACTAATATTGATGGTGTAGATCACAATACATCTTGGTGACCCCAGGATAAACTGCCCAAATAGAGGAATGAAAGTCTTGCATCATCTCCTCGTGTATGTATAATAGCACCCATAAGTTCCCCGAGAAATGAATGATCTCATCCTCGCATATGGTTCATCCAGAAACAGGGTCCTCTCCTCACACACTCTCCCGTAGGACTAGGCCTTTAGAATCTGATAGCTGCCTTGTTCGCACTTGATCAAAAAGAGTTGAGGTAATAGCCACAAAGGAAAGGAAAGTCTACCCCTATCTATCATGTACCTCCAAATGCATCTTAGAGAAAAATGCCATAAGCTGGCACTCATTACTGGCCTCCTGAACTGCTTGTATATGTGTCCTCCTACTAAATGCATCAGCTACGGCATTGCCTTTCTGAGGTGTTTAGGAAAGCTCGATGTCAAAGGACTTAAGGTACTCAACCAACCTTCGATGTCTCAAATTCATATAACGCTGAGTAAATATATACTTGAGACTCTTTTGGTCGGTGAAAACCACAAAATGCTCTCCCAGAAGATAGTGTCTCCAACAGCGTAAAGCATGAACAACTACAGCCAACTCAAGATCGTGTGTTGGGTAATTCCTCTCATGTGGCCTCAACTGCCAAGACCCGTACACAACAACACTTTTCCCCCCTGTATAAGCACTTCTCCTATCCCAATACCTGATTCATCATAGTACACATTATATCTCTTACCCAGCTCGGTCAATACTAGTATCGGTGCTGAAGTCAACCTCCCTTTCAGCTCTTAAAAGGATGACTCACAAGAATCTTACCACAATAACTTTTCGCCCTTATTATTCAAGTCTCTCAGTGGAACTACTAGGCGTGAAAAGTCCTGTATGAAACGTCTATAGAATCAAGACAGTCTTATAAAACTCTATACTTCAAAGATGTTCTTCAGTTGCTCTCAGGAAACTGCTACTCTCACTTTCTCTAGGTCTACGGATACTCCTATCTCTGAGATAACATGACCCAAGAAGTTAATCTAGTCCATACAAAAGTGGAATTTTGATAGATTATAATATAACTGATTCTCTCTCAGTGTACTCAAAATGATCTCAAGATGGGTGGCATGGTCGTGTCGAGTGTGAAAGTACACCGAGATATCATCAGTGAAGACTACCACGAATGAATCCAAGTATGGATGGAACACTCGGTTCATTAGTGCCATGAAAACTATAGGTGTGTTCGGGAGACTGAATGGCATAACCATATACTCGTATAGACCATACCTGCTCCAAAAGTTCATAAGGGGTATATCTGATGGTCTAACATACAACTGATGGTAACTGGACCTCAAGTCAATATTTGAGAACACCCGAACTCCTCGAAGATGATCGAAGAGATCATCAATCCTTGCCAAGGGATATCTGTTTTTGACCGTCAACTAGTTCAACTTCTGATATTCCACACAAAGTTTGAGGATACCATCCACCTTCTTCGCAAACAGGACAGGAGAACCCCAAGGAGAAGTACTGGGTCAAATGAAACCCTTTGTCTAAAACTCCACCAACTACTTCTTGAGCTCCTGCAACTCTAGTTTAGCCATCCTATTAAGAGGAATGGAAACCGTTTCTGCTCATGGAACAAGCTCAAAAGAAAATTCCACCTCTCAATCCAGAGGAAGACCTAAAATGTACTCTAGAAAGATGTCCATGAAACGATCCACCACTGGAGTAATGTCCATCTATTAAGTCCCATGTTCATCCAGATATAGACTAGAAATATGGGCTATAACTTTTCCCAACCCATGATGCTTGGGTCTCACTCTGCTCGCTTGGACATCCCATTTTCCCTTATGAAGAAACAATCTACCCTCTGGTGATGTGAAACTCACCCTTTGGTGATAGCAATCAACAACTTCCTAGAAGGGAAATAACCAGTCCATTCTGAGAATGACATCATAGCATGTTATCTCTAAGACATAAATGCCCCACAAGAAGTGACACCCACCAGCCTCTAGAGGGAACTCCTTGCACTGATGTACACTAGCTGTTCTAGTCCCCAAAAAAGTTTCTAACGTCAAGGTATCCATAGAAGAAATGATATAGAGCCCAAGGATCCCCACAATAGAAAAAGATATAAAGCTATGGTATACTCTTGTATCCAATAGAATAAGATAAAACTATGGAATCAAGAATTTTACCTCGAACTGTAGAGGGTCTTGGATCCTTCTCCTACTGGGTGTGCTTCACAGAAAAATTCTAGCATGTACCGCATCCCTGTGACCCTTCCTGGCCACTTTGAGATGTTCCACCCTACTGTCACTGAATAACTGGTGACTGACTACCATGGCCATGACCTCCACCTCAGCCTAAATGGCCCGAAGAAATCAAGTTTTCTGACTGAAAAGTAATTGGTGGGGATGATTCTGAGCACGGTGTCATAGAAGAACCCATGTCACCAGCTGCTGGTGAGAGGATCTGATAGAACCGCCGAAGGTAACCCATCTTACCACATGGTCGGCACTCCACCGGGTCCCTCAAGAAATGTGACCTTTTATGCTCGGCATTTCCACACTGATAGCATACCACTAGTCCACCTGGAGGTGCATCCCTCATACTTGGATCTCCATGTGTAGTCTCCCTATGGCGCTCCCTACTATCAGTTCGAGAAGAACTAACTCTGGATGCTAAACCAACAGGACCCACATCTCAGAATTCCTTAGATTACATTCTATGATCAGTGCTTGGTAGACTATATAAGTGATAGAAGTCATCCTGGAAATGTTCACCTGAGATCGGATATCTTGCCTAAGACCATCCTCAAAATTCCTTGCCAAGAATAACTCTTCACCTCCTGGAAAGGGTGTAAATCACTGCAACTCTGTTATGTGAGAAGAATACTTCATAAAAGAAAGAGTACCTAGCTTTGGACTCATAAAATATCAGGCTCGATCAGCCCTCAAGGTCACTGGGTAGATGTAATCGAAGAAGGTTCACTAAAACTTCTCCCAAGCCATATTTCGCTAGCGTCCTGCCTGTGAGATCACATCCCACCACCTCTTGGAGGAATCCTGAAGAATATATGTAGAAATCTTGTCCCTTTTCTCTAGAAGAGTCTCCAGATGCTTGAATATTGTTAGCATGGATTCTAGCCATGACTCTACAGCTTGGGGTCCTCCATCCCCTGAGATTGTGGGAGGATACTACTGCTGGAAGACCCGTGTCAATTCTGCCATCGATGAGGCAAGAGACTGTGCTCCCTAGAAGGTTTGGACCATCCTCGTAAATCCCTCTCTGAACTATGCACCATCACCTATGTCTAAAATGGTGGCTAGTTCCAAGACTGGTACAACTGGAGGATCTATAGGTAGTCTCTGATCAGCCATGTCTGGTGTCCGATCACTGGCGTACAACCAGAGGACATCTCAGTGACCTGACTTTTCAAGGTCAAGCGCACATCTTAGATCATGATTAACATGGAATGAAACTTAGAAGTTTAATAAGGGAAAAAGAGAAATAATGTATTCATTTTTTTCTTTCAAAATAAGGATACATGGTGTGTATAATGCCTACACAGTGTTTTCCTTTAAGCCTTCACATTGGCATGTCCTTTTTTCATCCCAGGATGTGTAACACCCCATACACATGATGTTTTGTCCTAACACACGACATGTACTTGGATCCTCTTCCCTTTCATGAGTACTTCTATATGGCTAAGCCACACAGTTGTCCTAGAACAAGTCTACATGATGGGTTAGCGCCAGACACGGTGTGTACTAGACAAACGTCACCAACCCATGTTGTTAGTTAAATGACCGATTATGAGACTCACTCTACATGACATGTTCCATATGGACACGGTGTGTACTAGAAATATTTCACTTCCCCATGATTTTCATTACACAGCCGGATACAAGGGTTACAATACACGACGTGTTTGATCTTTACACCGCATTTATAACTGAGGTTTTGTCCATCTGTGTCGTTTTACACATGGGTGGACACATGTTATCCATAACACGGCATGTAAATCCAGTACACGACATGTTCCACCAATATTTCCCAACCCCGTGTCTCTTCCCACACATCTAGTGACACAGTTAGAGACTGTACGGCATGTACATAAAGTACATGGTGTGTATTTAATAAAAACAGTTTTCACGAATAGTAGGACACATGGTGTGTATTCATCATTACACACCATGTATTCCAGGTTTTTTTAGACAGTAGGCCCTAGAAACTACCCCTGAAGCCCAAAAAAAGACTAAAATGAACATCAAATTGCCAAATTCCAATATGTGAGGGCCCATACTCCCCATGAATCAAAGCTTATCTTTTTATACAAGTCATACACAAAGAATAACAATATAATGATCCACCAAATTCTGATCCATGAGGGGCCATAACACCTCAAGAACCAAAGTATGACGCTCATTCAAATAAACCATACAAAAACCAATACCCTATCAAATAGCTGGTATTCTATCAAGGCATCTATCACAATAGCATTCATATCTAGCACAACATCTATCACAACAACATGCAATCACTAAAGCACCCTAAATGGCATGGAAAGAATGCATGACATGTGTTCTCTAGAAAGTTCCTATATGATGCATGAGATGGAATACCCTCATATCATCAGGTTGAAATGGAAATAGAACCTCAATAATACCAATGATAACAGCCCAAAACATATTAATAACCGAATGGTGAAATCAAATCAACTGTAAAATTTAAAAACCATAAAATTTACAATAAAGAGGTGGATTTGATTTTCCCTGTAAATGGGTTAGCTACTTCTGAGCATAGATCACTACCATGTACCTATTCCTTCATATCCCTGGCTATAGGCTCCAAACAGTAAGTCACGAAGAAAAGAATTCCTCTGATACCACTTTGTAACATCCCAGATCCAAAAGCCACCCAGAGGCGCCCCGTACTTGGTTGGTCACACGTTCTCAAGTGCATTTCCCCGAATTCCAGAGGCTTCCAACTAGGAGTGAGGGCCTTGGGTGTGAAAATGGAGTAACTATTCCCTCATTAGAAGAGTAACACAGAGGAAGTAAACTAAATAGTAATAGAAGAATTAGTAAAAAATTCAATAAGTAAAATGCAAGAGTAATAAACAATTGGATCCCACATTTATAAATGACGCAGGATACATATGTCTAGGAAAGTATCTAAACAAGTCAAAATTCAGGAAAATAGTAATAAACCAATGTACAAAAGAAATTATAAAATCTCTAGCAGAATCACAAGCCTAGGCTTTGTCCCATTCTCTCCAACTCCTCCGCAATCAAGTGCCTAAAGTAGAAGGGAGATTTACCTTATCTATACCTCCAAAAATATAATCTATCTGGGCCCAAAATCATGACCCAAACAGGGTGTGAGACTAATCCCAGTAGGCAACCACCCCAAATATCTATTCCTAACGGTCAGTGAATATATATGGAAGGTGATAAGGAAAAGGAAGCAGTAAAAAAGGAAGTACTCAAAATTAAACAGTCATACAGTTCCTTTTAAAAAAATTACTTTTATTAAATTAATCAACCAATAAAAAACAAGAAAACCTTTGTGTAGTTAGCATATCCTAACCCCTCTGGTTTACTATACAAGGAATTATATACAAAATACTCTCTGAGGAAGCACTCACCATCAATTCCTCATATAGTCAAGTGTGATTAAAGACTCTTTGAGGAAGCACTCACCATCAATTCCACATGTGGTATCATAATGTAACTGTGTACACTATAAGGGAGAACTCAACGTCAATCCCCCCTATGGTCTCACAGTGTGATAATTATAACAGACACTCTGGGAAATCCCTCAATGTCAATTTCCCCTACGGTCTCACTACACCAGGTTCCCGCAGCCCCGTGTAAAGAAATAGTGCATAAACAATAATCAGAAGCCAAAGTAATCATCTAGAACTACTTGGCTAAATAATCTACAACACATCATAGCTTGTCAGATATAAATAAACACTCCATCTGACAATACTAGGAATGGGAAAGGAACATAGAAGCCTAACCGGTAAAGCTAGTCCAAATGGTCAAAAAAATAAAACATGGGAAAAACATTCACATCTTAGAAAAGATAACCCTAATCTCAACAATTAACCTCATTCCAATCCAACTATCCATAGTAGGCAACAAAATGGGGTTAACACCATAAACAAGCAATAGCCCGTTCAAGGGTATTGGGCACTGTTAAACATTTAACTCAAAGACTATCTACAGAATGGCACAAACCACCTACCTTGGTGTCATAAGATCGATATACCACAACGCCGACCGATATATTGACCTAGAACTTGATAGATCAACAAAAACGTCTATAAACTTCAACAGAGGATAACTTGAGAAAGTGGAGAAATCAATAGATGTAGCTCTAGAAGAAGGAAGAGCATACCATGGTGATCCCAAGGCAATTGACGGCGGCCGAATCAGAGAACGAATTCTCAATCAGGGGCATGGAGAAAGTACTATGCCATATGGATTCTCTCAATCAAAAAATGCATAGAAGAAGAAATTTCTTCCAATAAAACGTGACCTTGTTCTGTTTAATGAGAAAAAAAATAATGTACATGACTTGTGCTTTATATTACATGGCATGTACTTGCCCTTACTGGGCCCTGCTTTTGGCGGCCTCCAGGTCACCACACACTGTTGTGTGCTCAGCCGTTACATGGATAGCACATGGATATGTGTGGAAACTGAGTACACGGCGTGTACATATAAGTACACAACATGTACTTCAAAAATTTCCAGAAACTTCACTTTTTCGCAAAAACATCCGAAAAGATAACAATATACCTGAAAAGAAGATCTGAGTTCTTACAACCCAATTATATAAAAACAACCTACATCAGATTGATGGAGTTCTGGGCATAAAAAAATATTAATAAAATATTTTGAAATATCATAACCATATGGTTCTAATGAATATAAATATGGAAAATAAATTCAATAAACGACTCCTGAGAAATCAGTGGACCCCACATGACCAATTCCAGAATCAATGAACTTGAGAGATCAGTTGTAAACCACCCACATTAGGGTTGTATGAATCTAATACTCCTATATCATCCTTTAATTCATCATTTAATGAAGTATATATGAGAAAAAGGTACTAACTCTCACACCTCCATAACTAAGTCAAGAGAAAGAGAAGAGAACAATAGCTAAAAAAGACTCGAGTACTAACAGTTTTTCATACAACATGATGAAAAGAATCTCGATCAGTTCCCAGTTGGAGGATATCTTTATGTCCCTACCATAAGACTTCAAAAATCTACAATATGAGAGAAATATAGGTTAATACTGCATGTATTTATATCAGGAGGAAGGAGAAGGCCTAATTTTATCATTAAGGGAAAAATTGTTATTTTACCTAGAAAATAGCATGTGCATGGTTTGTCAGCATGGTTTGAAAAACCATGTACAAACCATTCATAGTTACCTATGAAAAATGGGCACTCATGAATTTAAGCCACATAGTTAGGGAAACCATGTTCCAACTGTACAGTAAGGCTTTATCCAAAAGCATTCCCCCCACACGGTTTGCTATAACAATGCATCCTTCTCTCATCGTTCACTATAAACCATTAACCAGGCCTATTTTCCCAAAAATTTGGTTTTTAGGATCCTAAAAAGCCCTTGAACACCCTTGGAAATATTCACTAACTCATTAGGAATTCAAATTATTTGGAAAATAGAGAATTAGATTGAAATTTAAAGGATCCATACCACAATGAAAATCATGTTCTTACAGTCCTCATTCCTTAAAAGAACTTGTCCCAGAGTTCACCTTCCAAGGGTGGTGAAACACTGTATGAGAACAACTCTGGCCATTGGGCATGTATGTCAGCTTCTCTCTACGAAGTATCATCTTACACATGGTCATGCTTTCATATGACCCACACTAGAGGTACATATCAACCTTAGAGAGCTGTCATTATCTGGTCAATGCTTTTTACTGGATACTCCCCAAAGGTTGAATCAGTATTTGACTCAACTTATTTAAGATCAATGGTATGAGATGGGTCAGTATGATATTGGTGAAGCATTGAAACATGGAATATGTCATTCATGGAATGGTACCTCTACGATAGTATCAACTGATAGGCTACATGCCCAACTCTCTCAAGGATCTAAAATGGCCCTACATAATAAGGTGATAACTTCCATTTCTTATGTAACCATCTATTCTCAATCCAAGGTGATAATTGAAGGAAAACATGATCCATGATCTCTAACTATAGAGGTTTTCTATAGTGATTGACATATGATTTTTTTGTAGATTGAGTAGTAGTTATACACTTCTTGATCAGCTGAACCTTCTCTGAAGTCTCCTGAATGAGACGAGGACCCAATAGTACGGCCTCACCTTCCTCTATCCAGCATAGGGGAGAACAAAATGACCTTACATATAAGTCCTCAAAAGGATCAATCTGAATTGTCTCCTAAATTTAGTTATTATAGGCAAACTCAATGAGAGGGATACCCTTCTCCCATGAAATGATAAAATCTAGGAAACATGCTCGAAGAATATCCCCTATAACCTCTAATGTATGTTTTAATTTTCCATCAGAATGAGAAAAAAAAGTTGTGATTATAAGAACTTGTGTTCCCATAGCCTTCTTCAATCCATGCTAGAACCATGACATGAAATGAGAGTCCCTATCTGGAAAGATAGTATATGGGACTCTATGTAGGTGTATGGTCTCATGGATATAAAGTCTTTTCTTTTCATCAAAAGACAAAGTCACCCAAATAGTAATGAAGTTAGCCAATTTCTTTAGTCTATCAATGAAAACCCGTACTGCGTCCCTACCTCTAGGGGACATAGGAACACTAACTACAATGTCCATGGAAACATCTTCTCATTTCTATTCAATGACTTGATGTTTCTGTAATGAACCTATAGGTCTATGCTTTTCTATATTCACCTGCTGATAGGTGTGACACCTAGTGATAAAGTCTTATATATAATGCTACATCCCAGAAAACCAATAATGGAATCACATATCTCGATACTTATTTAAGATTTTTGGATGGACTACCCATTGAGAATAATGGGACTCAGTCATCAATTGCACTTTCATATCTGTAGGTACCTAGACACATCCATGAGTACGCATGATATTGTCTCTGTCTATAGACCAATCTGGAGGTGTGTTATCTCCTAATATACTCTCATGGATAATCAAGCCTTCAAGATCATAAAATTAACTACTATTCACCTTCTCAAGGAGGGTATATGTAACTGTCAATGATGATAGGTAAGAGAATTTTTGACTATCATAAAACTCCAGATACAACTAAGAGAAGAGGGGCATTAAAATCCATTCATTAATGGCCTCTCATACTGCATGGGCCAGATTTCTCTGACTCAATGTATCTGCAACTACATTACCTATCCCAGGTGTATAGGCAAGCTCAAATTCAAAACTGTTGTAGATATTTGACCCATCTCTACTGTTGAAGGTTCAAGTCATGCTATGAGAACATATATTTTATGCTCTTGTGGTCTGTGTACACCAAAAATTTCTCTCCAAAAAAATAAATTCACCTGAAATTTAATGCATGGAAAACTACTGTAGCTCATGGTCATGTGTTGGAGAGTTTATCTCATGAGGTCTTAGCTATCGAGATCCATAAAAAATGACCCTATCATACTACATCATTAGTGATCCTAGGCCGATGATTTATGCATCATAGAATATGGTATAACCTACACCTGGATCTTGAAGAATTGGAATAGGTGCCGAGACAATCCACTCTTTTATCTTTTGAATGGATTTCTCACGTGCTTATGACCCCAAGAACTTAACACCTTTCTTGGAAAAGCTAGTAAGTGGTGAAGCAAGATGTGAGAAGTCTTCTATGAAACACCATTAATATCCATATATCCCCAAGAAGCTCTATATATCAAACACATTATTGGGATTATCTGAGGAAACTAAAACACTAACCATATCTTGGTCAACAGAGACACTAGATTCCAAAATAAAATGACCAATGCAGTGAATTTTTTTATCCAAAAGTGGTACTAAGAAAGCATGGAAATAAGGTGATGCTCTCTCAGTGTAATCAAAATGATATCAAATAGTTTGGAATGGCCTCTATGAGTGTGAGAATACACCAAGATGTCATCCACAAATACCATGAAAAAAGAATCAAGATAGGGATGGAAAACCCTATTAATTAGATCCATAAAAATTGCATGCATGTTCACAAGACTGAATGAAATAACAAGGAACTCATACAGACCATAGCTACTATGGATGGATGTATGAGGTATGTCTGAAGGCTTGACATGAACCTAATGAAATCTTGATCTCATGTCGATCATAGAAAATATTCATTCTCTTAATATCTAGACGGAGATATACTTTATTTGATATAGTGGAAACTGGTTCATGATCGTAAGCTAGTTCAATGGTCTTTAATCCATGCATATATGTAAGGTTCCATCCACCTTCTTAGAGAAAAGAATCGGTGAACTCTAGGAGGATGAATTAGGCACTATAAATCTTTTGGCCACTAAATCCTCTAACTATCACATTATCTATTGAATATAAATAGGTTCCATAATATAAGGAGCAATGGACATGAGATATGCTCCTAGAATAAGCTCAATCATAAAATCTACCTCCCTATGAGGACATAATTTTGAAAAATCCTCAAGAAAGACTTCCCTAAAATGAATCAATTATTGAGGCAAATAGGCTTGATGTAAACCCTAATCCTTTATGAAGAAGTTTTGAATTTGGGAGGTCAATCCACCTACCCATGATGCTTTGGTCCAACTCTGCCAGTCTAGACATCCCACTCACCCTTATGTAGATAACTAGTACACTATGGGTTGTAAACGATGCCCTAAAAAATATAATTCTACAGAAACATGATACTAAACTGAAAAATCTATACTAGTAATGAAATTTAATCCCATCATCTTGAGAAAAAATATTTTCCATAAGAAAAGGTAATTTCCAAATTCCAGGGTACATTCCCTACACTGGAGTATAACCTTTTTTTGTACCCCAAACAGCGTATCTATGGTCATCACACCATAATAATAATATATAACATTTTGGAGACATGACATGATAGGTATAGAGATAAATGATTTCAAAGAACCTATACAAGATAAATGTGATACTATTGTAGATTCCACAAGAATAGTACCTAGTACTATAAATGATCCCTATACTTGATCCTTGGGTGCCGACTATAGTGCATGAAATTGACCTGATCCACGACTGTATGAAACAAATGGACTGTCGAGATCATAACTGCTATTTTGGCATTGCTGGTGATCAAGGGTCTAAATTCCATGAACATGACCTCCTACTCAGCCAGTCCTTTTTGTACTATTCCAACTCATTTCCTGACATGATGCAAAATAAACCACTCCTGAAGGTGGTGCTGGAGAGGATCCTTTTCCACACGATGCTGGTGGATAGGTCCTACAGAAACTTTGAAGATGTCTCATACAACCACTAGCCCAACTCTCAACTAGGTCTCTATAAAATGGGGCTTTAGGTTCCCCTTTCATCCCCACTAATGACACACTATAGATCTACCAAAATAGTCACTCTAGTTGTCAATTCCCTAATGAGAAACCTTAAGTGAAAGTCTCCTACCACCAATAGAACTACTGGAATGTCGCAGCATTGATCCTCTAATCCTATTTCTATTTTTTTCCATCGGGTTTTTCATAGTGATAAAATCTTTATTAACTATTGTTGAGAGAGTATGCTGAAGAAAGACATTAGCCTACGTATGGATGGAATACAAGATCCCATCATCGAAACGTCTAGAATGCAAAAGCTCATCACTGGATAGAATTAGTGAAAAGAACATAAACTCAATGAAACATGTTGAATATACAATAAATAACATAGAACCTTTCTTGAGATGCATGAACTCTATAGCTCTGTCATCTCTCAACATCTAAAGAAAGAATAAATGATAGAAGGCAGTTTGGAAATGATCCCAAAACATGCCCTAATGATGAAAAAGCTAGGTAATCACATCCCACCAATGCTTGGAAAAATCCTAAAGTATGTATGTAGCAAGATTGACCCTCCACTATGGAGGCATATCCAAATGATCAAAGATAGATAAGGTGGCCTCTAATCAAGACTCAGTAGCTTGTGGACCTCCATCCCCTAAGAAAGTAGGTGAATGATGATGTTGGTACTCATGAGTCAGATCAACCATCATAGGTTCAATCCATTGAGCACCATGAATGGAATGAATTATATGTATGCTATCACAAACTTGGGAATCAGTTCCCAGATATGGTATAGTTGGAGATTCCTCAAGTGTCACTCCTGGAAGTATGAATGGTTTCTTAGGGACCACTACTTCTAGAGCATGGTCATCACCACCTTCCTGGTGTACGATACTGGGACGTCATCATGGAATTAGCCTAAAAATACCAAGAAAACGTCTCAAAACAATATTAAGTAAAATGGTAGCATCATTATTGGAAGGTGAATGTATGAAAACTAAGAACCCACGAAATATGCGCCAACTAATCACTTAGACATCCAGGTATCGGTAGGTCCTCAAGTATATGTTTGATTTCATTTTACATTATATTTCCAGATTCACTCCTCTACCTTTCATAAACATGACAAGGATAAGGATGTGAAACCATTTCATATTATAAGACATGTTTCACTTTATAATGGATAGTTATTCCAATTTAATCACTTCCCATACACATCATTACTGAAAATGAAACCCATTTATTTATAACATAATGGATTGACTATGTAATTTACTCATCCCAACCCATGAGTTCCAATAAACCTAATGAATTAAGAAAGGAAATCACTCCATCACAACCAGGAGTAATACAATCATAATATAACTATCACAAAATCACTCAAGAATCATATGCTTATCAAGCAATGAAAATAGTGAAATGAACCTATATGGCATGGAAATATGCATGACATGCGAATTCTAGGTGCCTATAATGATTCATGTAACAATGATACTTTCCCTCATATCATCTGGCCAAGCATGAAATAGAATATTATTTAGAACAATAATCAAAAACACCACACAAAATGTGTATCACCCCAACAGTGAAATAATTTCAATTGTAATAGGAAAAATAGAACAATTATATTTTGGTTAACTTGGATGTTACCTTGAACCGGGGTTCTTGAAGCCCATGTACGGATTATGACTAACTCCCAAGTGTTCCAAATATTTGAACTATTTTCTCCAAATAGTAGAGTAATAAAATAACTTCCTATGATACCAATTTGTGACATCCTAGACCTGGATGCCACTTAATAGGTTCCCCGATCCTGGTGAGTCACATGGACTCAAGCGCACCTCCCCAAATTTCAAAGGCTGCGGAAAAGAAGCAAGGCCCTTGGGTGTGTTTGTGGGGAGACTATTCCCCCATTAGAAAATTGAAGTGCAACCGTTAAATATAAACTATGGTAAATAACAAAAAAAAAATAAGCACGCAGTGGAAGCAGACGATATAATAGATAAAAAAAAGATAACAAAAATTGTATCAACATGAATAACTGATGATGATATGTCATGTCACATAAAAACTAAAAAACCTGGATATAATAAAACATGCATAACATGTTCCACTAAAGTATAATAGAAATAAAATAACCGTACCAAGAATCTTGAGAACCTAGTTGGTCATATGCTGTCAAGATCTATCCTAAATAGCAAGCAGTCAAGTATTCGAAGATGTAAGCTTCCCTTTGTCAAAACATGCATTCAAGTAATCTGCTGCATGAACCAAATGACATTCAGAAAGGGTGTGAGATAAATCTAATTGGGCCACCTCCAATGGTGTCTATAACATCTATCCCATGTCATGGAAATGTCATACTGGTCAGGAATGCATATATATATAATAAAGCAGTACAATGTAACTAAATAACCAAGTACCTACTTCAGACCTCAGTTTGTGTGTGAACATATAACCAATTATTTGGTTTATTATTAATAATTTTTAAATAAGTCACACCTTAACAATGTTTAAGGTTAAAATACATAACACAGAAACCATAATTTATTGTTAATAAGATCTGGTTCCATGGTATTCACAAAGGAAACCTAGAACCCATGGGTCGCTAACATAGTAGTAACTAGGTATATCTAAGGTTAAGAGTGTAATCCAAGGAGCATAGTCTAAGGATTTCAACAATAAGATGCCTAATGAATCCAAGGTGACCATCCATGGTAAAATGGTTCTTGGTAGTGACTATTTATTATGGTCTTTAACCATGGAACTTACATGTAAATGTTGGATCAAAGGAGTGTATCCATGGAATCCTTTAATATTTTGTGAGGGATCTTATGGTGTCATATCAAGAATCCAGGAATAGAAAAGGATCTGGATCAAGGAGGGTATCAACCTATGTAATCCACATCTTTGAGTTGGAATGGGGTTCTTGGGTTCTCATGAAATTCCCTGATAAGAATCAAAGGCACGCTCAAGTCAGGCCACTCTTGTTTAATAATGAATCTATATATAATTTCTACTGCTTCAAGAATTTCCTTAAATTAGTGTGACTACGTTAAGTCTCTCTTGGAAACTTATCCTTTACAAATAGTTTCAAACCATTGGTATAAACTATAACAATGGTTGTCCAGACTTTTGGCTATAGAGTTGTGGGGATAGATATATCCCTACAGTTCTATGAGAACCATTCAGATATGATAGGAAAATGGATTATATACCAACAGTTTCATGTAACTATTTGTATAAATCATTACCAATGGTTTAGAAATATTGGAAATATCAAACATCATGTTTATACCAATGGTTTTAAAAACTTTTGTATAGAATTTTACAAACGGTTCCCCACAAACCATTGGTAAAAGTCAAGTAAAATGTTATATACCAACGGTTTGTAAACCACTGGTTTATACTTTTTCCAAAGGTTTACAAGAAACTGTTGGTATATGTTCTGTTTAGACACATGTGCCAATAGTTTACAACCATTGGCATAGGCTTTATACACCTGCAGCAAGCCTGCCTCCCCCTGTGCACCTACAACACTTCCACCAGCAAGCCTGCCTCCCCCTATGCAGAATTCATACAGAATTCTCAATAACTGCAGAATACATACAGAATTATGTATGAATTCATTCAGAATTCATACAACACATAATTATCAATACCTCTAATTCTCTATTTAATTACACACACAGAGATAAAATTCCTAATTCATAAGTTAATTAACAATTAACACATACAGAATTCAATTCAGAATTCAGAATTCAATTAAACTATGCAATAAAAAATTCTTAATTGAATAGATACCATATTTAATTCTCTATAACATGTACATAATTTAAGTCCAAATTAAGAATGTAATAACCCCTATAGAGAAAAATCATGTTTCTAGTTTTAAATAAGGCATTTTTGTTCATAGGAATGGGTGAATTCAGATGAGATTTGAATTTTTGGATAATGTGGTATGCCATGTTGTAGTAAAGGGTAATGTGACATGGGGGTGGGGGCTGTCCCGAGGATTGGGGGTTGTCCAAGGGGGTATGTTTGTCCCGGGGTGGGGGTTTTCCAGGGGGTGGGGGCTATCCTTAGGGGTGGGGGTTGTCCAGGGGGTTAGGGGTTGTCCAAGGGTGTAGAGGGTGTCTCGGGGGTGTGGTGTCCGGGTGGTGGGGGTGTTCCGGGGGTGGGGGTTGTCCAGGGTGGTGGGGGCTATTCGTGGGGGCTGGGGGTGTCATGGGGGTGGGGCAGTATTGGGTGATGGGGGTGTCCATGGGGTGGGGGTGTCCAGGGGGTGGGGTTCTGTCCAGGGGTGGGGGCAGTCTGGGGGGTTGTCCAAGGGGGTAGGGGTGTCCTGGGGGTGGGGGATGTCCAGTGGTGAGGGCTATCAATGGGGGTGGGGGTGTCAGGAGGTGGGGAGTCCAGGGGTGGGGTGGTATCTAAGGGGGATGGAGGGTCTTTCCAGGGTTGGGGGCTATCCAGGGGGTGGGGTTGTTCAGGGGGTGGCGGTTCCAGGGTGTGGGGTGGTGTCCAGGGGGTGGGGTTGTCCAGTGGGTTGAGGGCTATCTATGGGGGTGGGGATGTACAGGGATGGTGGGGGTGTCCAGGGGGTGGGGTGGTGCCCAGGGGGTGGAGGGGTTGTCTAAGGGGTTGGGGGATGTCCAAGGAGGTAGGGGTGTCTGGGGGTGGGGGGTTGTCCTGGGGAGTGTGGCAGTCCAGGGGGTTGGGGTGTACATAGCGGTGGGGGTCCAGGGGGTGGGGTGTTGTCTAGGGGGGATGTCTAGGGGGCTCTCCAGGGGGTCGAGGGTGTCCTGGGGTGGGGGTGTCTAGGTGGGGTGGGTGGCCTTTCCATGAGGGTGTGGGGATGTCGAAGGGGGTAGGGGGTGTCCAGGGGTGGGGGATGTCCAAGGGGTGGGGTGTTGTCCGTGGGTGTGGTGGTGTCCATATGGGTGGGGGCTGTCCAGGGGGTGGGGGTTGTATAAGGGGTAAGGGGGTGTTCGGGGGCTGGGGTGGGGGGTGGTGTCCAGGGGATGGAGGGGTTGTCCAGGGGGTTGGGGTTTGTCCATGGGGGTAGGGGGTGTCCACGGGGTGGGGGCTGTCTAGGGGGTGGGGGTTGTCCAGGGTGTGGGGGTGTCTAGGGGGTGGGGGTGTCTAGGGGGTGGGTGGTATCTATGGGGGTGGGGGTCTATCCAGGGGGTTGGGGATTTCCATGGGAAAAGGGTGTGTCTAGGGGGGCTTCCAGGGTGGTGGGGGCTGTCTATGGGGGTGGGGTGTCTAGGGGGGTGGGGGTGACCTGGGGGTAGGGGTGTTTGGGGGTGGGAGGGGGTGTCCAGGGGGTGGGGTGTCCAGGGGGGTTGGGGGTGTTGTCCAAGGGGGAAGGGGGGTTTCTAGGGGGTGGGGATGTCCAGGGGGTTGGGGGGGATTTTTAATGGGTTGTGGGGCTTTCCAAGGGGGTGGGGTGTCCTGGGGGTGGGGGTTTCGTGGGTGGGGGGATGTCCAGGGGAGGGGTGAATCAGTCAATAAAATAATCAAGTCATGTTTAATTATTTATAGATAAATAAATAAATATAATGTATCCTACCTAATCATATATACATTTAAGCACACAAAAAACATCAAACATCAAACGTCAGTAAAATCAGTCAAAAATGTAACAGATCAATCTATCCCTTATCACAATCACTATCATCACTGTCATCATCAGCATCACCCCATCCTCATTTCCATACCCATAATCGTCCCTGCCCTTCTCAACTCCCTCCTCCTCATCCTCATACTTCGCTTCGACCTCCTCCTCACCCTCCTCCTTCCCCTCACCCTCCTCCTCCACCTTTGCCTCCTCCTCACCCTCCTCCTCCCTTGTCTCGCCCTCCTCCTCGACATCATCTCGACCAAAACATGAAAATCACCTGGTGCACCATATATAGAATTCATTGACGACAAATATTCATCACAAGTTATGCGGGCCTCTGGTTGAATTGTTGGACGTAAAACATCCATTAGTTTCATAAATGTAGTGTTTCCCTAGCAGGCAGTTTTACCGTCTCTGTGGACTTTTTTAGCTTGTTCCGCATGTGTCATAACCTACTGGGACTTAGTGGCACTACAACTAGTACCAAAGGAGGGGACAATACCTCATCGGTACTATTCTAATCGCAGGTCGGCAGCGTAGTCTTCCAGGGTGCTCATCTCCCAACACCAAATTTAAATATCATTTGGCCCAAAATTGTCAGGTTCCTGGGCATCAAGGGCCTCTAATGAATCCTATTACAAATATAAATAGATTATTGATTTTCAAAATAGATATTAAAATTGAAATCAACAATGTAAACCTTACATTATTTTGTTGAGTCGGTTCATTAACCGCACTTCCATCTTTCTTCCTTCTACTAGAGCAAAATGGTTTTGCTCAAGGCAAACGTCCTTCTATATTTAATGTTTTCCTCAAAAATTACATTGAATTTAGGAAACCATAATTAAAAATAGGTTACCAATAATAAATTTCATAACTAAAATTTTATAAGCAACTATCAAACCAGCTTCCTCTCATGATCTGGCATCGTAGTACGTTATAATTTGTGGTGGTATTGTTTTGATCAATGTTTTTTATTTATTTCGAATGATCCCTAAATAAAATTCAATAATACAAAAAATATTATTAATGAAAAACATGAAAATTTTCCTTTAAATACCTGAAATGTGGTTAATATATTAAAATGGGTAGTTTTCCAATGAGTAATCATCTATCGATGCTATTATAATGGACAATCATCAACGATAGGGACCTCCTAAAACTTTGTTCCAACTCTATCATGCCATCCAATTTACAAATTGTTCTTATAGGCTCTCCCAAGCTCACCTAAATCCTTTAGATGTTCTGGTCGTGCACCCTCACCATCTTAAAAATTAAACTGAAGCTGACACCAAATTATTAATTCATATAAATACAAAAAATAATATATTGCATTAAATACAACAGATTTTTTACCCATATATCAACCCAAGAATTATCCTTGAATTCATTTATAAACTGTCTCCATGAGAGTGGGTTGAAAAGAATGACGTCGAAGTATTTGGAAATCATCACCGAAAAACTCCAACATTGATGCCCTATTTTTCCAATCATTTGACTATCTTCATTGTAGTCCACCATCAACTGCATGCGGTGGTTCCACACTGCATGCATGAATGTATACACATGCCCTGCCTCTTATCATTATATGTATCTATTATGAATGAAAATAAAATATTTTATCAATACATTTTATAATGAAAATAAATTATGGTATAAATTTTTTTTAGGGTTGTATAAATATACCTGTCGTAGTCTGATCAATGGGCACTTCTAGATCCACATAAACTAAATGAACACCCTATATATATGGAGTGGGTCCAAATGTATGCTATGCAGGGACAGACTCTAGCGGAGTAGGAGTCGGAGAAGATGGAATATAAAATCTCAGAGAGAAGGAAGCAGAAGTAAAATAATATGACACTGATGGCTAGCAGAATGTTGGATAGGGAGTGGGAATCATCATCAGATATGGTAAAGATGGGTGAGGGGGATCAAATGTAAAGGGTGGTGGAAACATGGGAGGCCTAAATATCCCATTTATCCCTAATGACACACCAGGATCATAATGTGAGATATATGGTATGTCAGTGGGAGGGGTATTGTCTAATCACTTACGCCGACTAGATCGGCTAGCTCTTATACAACCCCCCCCCCTGAACACCCTGAGTAGTGGGACCACTACTAGGCTGCTCATCCAATAATTTTCACCTAATAAGTGGATACTACAACAAATTTAAAACTAATTTAATCACATGACATTATATATTATTTAAATATATATATATATATTTGAAATAAAATACTCACTGCTGACACTAGTGGTGGAATTGCCATCTCAGCCATGCGATGATTTTTATCCATCATATATTTCCATCACCTCAATTTAATTATTTTCATTTCCTACATTTTAAAACAAATATGGATGTAATAATAAAAGGATAACTAATGTGTAACCCAAAAAATTAAGAGAGGGAATAGGGGTTTTCATGGATAATTTAACTATCCATTATTTTATGCGAGCTTGAATGGATATATAATGAATTCAATAAATCGTATAAGATGTAATAAAAAAATAATTTTGAGTTGGATAGTAATTTACTAAGTGTCATTAGTCTATATATTATGAATGATTAAACCCTTGAGATATTTGAAACTGTTGATATAAACATATGAACAAGGATAAGTTATCTAACAGATTCATAAGTGTTAAATTACTTGTTGAAATTAATTAAAAAATTAATTTCTCTAACCCAGGTAGATGATGAAGATTTCTATACATATTTTTTAGAAGAAGAAAAACCATCATGTACATTATCTGTTGAAATGTTAAAGGGGGTCTTAGAGTTATACTAATTTTATAAATGGTCAATAAATCATTGAAATGAACACCAAGTTAGAAAGGTTGGTTTCATAGGGTTTAATACAGTTCAATTCCAAATTAGAAAATGAAATACAAATAAAATTACAACCAATAAACATTGAAAATTCACACAACATTCAAGTTGGATACACTATATTTGTAATAAATATTAAATCAAATTGAATTGTACCAACCTTAACAACCCAATTCGAGTGAAACCAAATGAATTGAGAACATGGATGGATGATTCTATATATTTCTGACCACAACTTCAGGTTCACTATCAACTCTGAAAATTAAGCTATTGGTGTCATCAAAAGTAATAAATGGATCGTTCCCGATGGTAGTAGTGATAGAATCAATTCCATCATCACCATCATCAAAAATATGTCTTGGAATTACTTCAATAATGACACCAAATTCAGGTTGAAGATGGTCTTTAACATAAAAAACATGTTTCTCCATTGATGCCAATATATATGGTTCATCAATATCAAGAGTGTGATTCATATTAATTACTATAAATCCTCAATAATCAATAAATTTTCCCTTCTTCATCATCGAATCAGACCACTGGCATTTCAACATCGTCACACGTCCATGAGAGTAATAATCCATTATTATTTTTTTTTTAATTACTCCATAATAACCTTCATTTTCAAATCGCAGTCTACTATATGATCCACTAGAATAATATTCTATTGTGGTGGTAACCATAACACCATCATGTTTTGTTCTCATGTTCTTTTCTTGTTTGGTGATAATAAATTTTTACCCATTGATAACAATTTATTTACAGTCACGAACCACGGTATTAGAACCAAAATATAAAGCTCTTATTTCCTCAGAGACAGAGTCAGAAGGAAAACTCAATACCAAAAATATAAATGAATATTAAACTTAATTAAATATTGTTTTAATTATTTTTAATATTAATATTATTACCGTCAATTTTAAACAAGCAAAAAACTTTTTTCTATGCAAAGTCTCCCTCCTTCTCAAAGATAAAGAAAGATTCTTTCTATTTATCATCGCTTTTTGTTCCCTATACATAAAAATTGGAAAAATTTAACATATAAATATATATAATATACATATTAAATTTACATACACGATGTAGTCATCAAAAAAATCATAGTTGAACAAAATTGTGCGATGTGCCATCTCTCGATCTTCAAGGCTTAATGTCATCAATGTATATGATCCAAGAATTCCTCTTGTTTGAGGAAGTGATGGAAAACTGGTTTCAATTTTCTCATATTGATCTTCTTTGTTTCTCATTGGTCTTTTCATTCATGCCGTAATTCAGAAAAATACATAGTGCAGTAATCCATACATTCTTGATCCAAGTAACCGTTCACGATAGAACCTTCGGGGTAAAAACTGTTTTAGAAATAAGACATTAATGTGTACATATTTATTTCAATTGGATACATACAAGGAAAAGAAATAGGTCCTCTTATAAGTATTTTAATTGGAATATAGGCAGTCAGATACAACATGCATGTGAAAAATAATGGAGGAAATATTTTCTCTAAATCACACAAAATTAATAGGGCATCTGCCAACATTTTTTGACAGAAAGACTTAGAAAACATATAGGCAGAAAGATCTCTAAAAAATCGCACAACCAAATAACAACTACCCTTACATTATTGGAAAAAATATGACCGATTTCTATTGGAATCAACTCATACAAAAGAATGTGATAATCATGAGTCTTCAAAGATTTTAGATTCAACACTCTTCTATTGACCGATTTAGATATGTTTCTTGAATAACCATCAGGAACATTAATAGTCTCTAGTACTTCCAGAAAATTTTTTTTTCTATAGGTGTCATCACATAAGAAGAAAATGGAACTTTCTATTTATTTTCAATGAAATGAACAGCAAGCAATTGTGGTCTGATGCCCCAATCCACCAAGTCACGTCGAGACCGTAAATCAACTTTTATCTTTCCCTTAAAATTTAGAAGAATTGAAAGCAACATTTCACATATATTTTATTAAATGTGAATTATGTCTAAGAAATGATGTAAAAACTTGGTTCACCAATAAAAAAATAAAAGAAGATACTTCTCTTCTTCTAATTGTAGCAATTTTCAGTGGAAACATTTTTTCTCTATCCAAATCGCATTTCCCCCTTCCCAAATGAAAAAACTGAAATCTTTCAATCCATTAAGCACATCATTTCTATACATACTCTGAGGTGGAACATCGGTCTCCTTGGTATTTTCAAATCTTCAACGATTATTTCTATATGGATGGTCCATTGGAAAGAATCATCGATGTCCCATAAAACTAAAACTACAGTTATTTTTAGTCTCCTAGATCAAGTATTCTTCATTAAAACTAGACATGATAGTTTTCCCTTTGTGCACCATCCAGGCATCATTGCATAAGCTGGAAAATCATTGATCATCCACAAAAGCACAACATGCATCTATAACCTTCTTTTAGAGTTTGCATCATATGTGCATACACCCACATCCCAAATAAGTTTCAACTCTTTTATTAAAGGTTTCATGTATATGTTTGTATCATTATCGGCATCATAAGGGATAGATATTAGTATACTCATGAAAGTGATATGTTTTTTTATACAAAATCATGGGCGAAGGTTATAAATGTGTATAAAAACTAGCCTTGTGCAGTGTGAAGTAAGAATTTTCCCAAACAGATTAAAACAATCACATGGAAGACTCAGCCTCACATTACGCACGTCATCTATAAAATCAGGATATCAAGAATCAAATCTCTACCATGTAAATCCATCTATAGGGTGAACCAAATCCTCATTAGTCTTCTTTCTCTTGGAATCATTCCATGACATTTTTATTGGTATTTCATTAGAAATAAAAATATTCTAAAGTGTGTGGATCAATGTAAAGTTCCACATTACTTCTTTGTGGCACACGGGATGGTGTTCTATCAGCTTTTGGATTCCAGTGGGATCTGACACATTTTATACAATAATTTCATTAAGAAGTTTCCTCCCATAATAAACTACAATCTTTTAGGAAAGCATGGTTTTTTTCATAAAAATCCAAGTTCCTCAACTAACATTCATACCATATGGTGGTTTGAGATAATATTTTCATCATGTGAAAGTATGTCCTTTAAGAAGGTGATAATGTGATCAATGGAAATATTAGAAATCCCAAACATAGTTTTCCCATGAAACAGTTGGATTAAAAAATACATCTTTTAATTTTACCTCATTGTCGATATACTAGAGTCGTGGTAGCATAATTCAATTCTTTCACCCTGAAAACATCACCATTTTCATTATACGTGTAATATTTTCTCATATCATAGTCTTCTTGGGTCGGAATCCTTTATTTTTCATGATGATGAATAAACAGAAAGTAATCATATAATAAATTCTCCAGTCCAATCCTCTCATTTATATCATCAGAAATTTGTGATTTAATTTTCTCCCCATTATGATACCCAACAGAGTAGTTTTCTTGAAAAACATATTTGGTTATGTGGTAGCTGACTTCTTCACAGATCAAGCATGGTCTTCCCACACAATTGTAATAGGGGAAGTTTATGTGACCACTATCTAAAGCATTGTGAAATTCAAAATCTTTAATGATCTCCAAATTGTTTTGAAAATCGATTGAGATCTGATCAGTTTCATACATCCAACTTCTATCCATTGTATAAAAAAATTATTAGTCATTTCTTCAAAACCAATTCAATAAGATAGAATTTTAATTTAAAATATATTTAAGTTAACCGGAATTGTTCACTTTATAAGGAACCATAACTGACACACTACTCTATATGAGAATCATAATATAAAAGACAAAAAAATACTATATTTATAACAAAATATCATCAAAGAACTATACAAGAGATTACCAAATCATGTACACTTATGGAAGAGAATTCATCAGGAGTTGAGTAAATTTAGATCAAAAAAAATTTATATTTTAGTAGATTATTTGAGTGGTCACATACACTGCCCAAGGGGGTGGGGGTGTCTAGGGTTGGGGGTTGTCCCGGGGGTGGGGGATGTCCATGGGGGTGGGGGTATCCATGGGGTGGGGGTGTCCAGGGGTGGGGTGGTGTCTGGGGGGTTGTCGAAGGAGGTGGGTGACTAGGGGGTGGGGGCAGTCTAGGGGGTGGGGGCTCTCCAAGGGGCGGGGTTGTTTAGGGGGTGGGGGGCTTCCCAGCGGAGGTGGGGGTGTCCAGGGGGCGGGTGGTGTCTAGGGGGTGGGGTGTTGTCCAGGGGGTTTATCCAAGGGGGTGTGTGGGGGTGTCTAGGGGAGGTGGTGGATGTCCAAGGGTGGGGGTTGTCTTTGGGGTGGCGGGGTTTCCAGGGGGTGGGGTGTCTAGGGGTGGGGGCTGTCCAAGGGGTGGGGTTTTCCACCCCCAATCTAGGGTCATAGAATACAATCTCTATCCAATTGTAGCATGATTTAAATCCTATTATATATGACCTAGAAGACTGTTTGTGTAAATCATGAATATCATACAAATAAATCACAACACACCTAATTGTAAACACACCTCCAAATATCTTACATAGATCAGATTTTATCATCCACTCTAAATATCATACATGAATTCTAAAAAACACACCTAATTGTAAACACACATCCAAATTTTGAGTGAGATATGCGGATTATTGATTCCTTGATACACAAGCTGAGAGATAATTCTAGGTTGTGATACAGGGTGATTGTTTACAAAATTATTTTGTGTGTCAAATATGATCCTATATATGTTGTTTAGGCATATAATCCAAATTTCGATGGACATTACTCTTGGGAGTATAATCCTGGTTATATCATTAGGTGATATTGAGTTGTAGGAATGTTAAATTTGTATGAGATCAATATGGATAGTGGATAAAAACCTGAGTGAGATTTCATTATAGTGATCACTTCTTCTTGGAAGGGTAAGAGTGGTTGCTGGTATGAAACTTTCAATAAAATTCTTAATGTGTGAAAGAAACTATAAATTGGTTATATGTGATTCCTATTTTTTATAGAGTATCAGATTGGACAACCCACCCCTCCCTAAATAGCCCCCACCCCCCCCCACACCCCCTACAGTCCACTACCCCTACACTCCCCCACCTGGATTAGCCCCCCCCCCACCCCACCTCTGGACATCCCCTCCCAGTCCACCCCCCCTCCTCCTAGACAATCCACACCCCTCCCCAACCTGAAAGCCCACCCCCACCCCCCACCCCCTTGGGAAGCTCACCCCCCCCCCCCCCCGACCTAGATTTTCCACACACCACCCCCTCCCATGCATCCCCTACACCCCCCCCCCCCCTACAGCCCCTAGATAGCCCCCCCATGGATATCCATACCCCCCCCTCCCCCCACCTAGATAGACCACCCCCTTGACAACCCACCCCTATCCCCTGCAGCCCCCTTACCCCCCTACAATCTCCTTGAACCCCCCCCCCCCCCACCCCCCCCACCCCCCCCTAAATGGACACCCCCACCCCCACATAGATAGCACCCCCCCCCCCCACCTGGATAACCCATCCCCCACCCCCTTGGACAGCCCACCCCTAGGACAGCTCACACCCCCTCCCCACCTATACACCCCACCCTAACCCCCCGGTATAGCCCACACCCCTCATTGGGCAGCCCATACCACCCTCCACCACACCCATGTACCCCCCCCCCCCCACCCCCTACCCCCCCTTGGACAACCCACCCCCACCTAGACAGTCCCCCATGCCTGGACAACCCCCTACCCCCTGCATCCCCCTCTTGGGGTAATTTTATTTAAAACCATTTTAAATTTTTAATGAAAGGCAACCCATCATGCATTTTCCATTTCATTCCAAACAACCCATTAAATTTATCAAAACATGAAAAATTCAATTTATAAAAACATGAAAAATTCAATTTATAATTCCATATGGGTCACTTAGGAAATGTCATTAGGGAAAGGGGAAATCACTTACATTGTTAATTACAATTTAAAAACATGTCCAAGCACTTAAGAGGTGCATTAGTGTCTATGAGGTTTTGTGGTGTCCAGGAGGTGTGGTGGTGTCTCAGGGGGGAGGGGGCTGTCTTAGGGGGTGGGGGTTGTCCAAGGGAGTGGAGGGTGTCCAGAGGTGAGGTTTCTAGTGGGTGGGGGTTTTCCAGGGGTGGGTGTGTCCATGGGTGGTTGTGGGGATGTCCAAGGGGTGGGGAAATCTAGGGGGTGTCTAGGGGGGTTGTCCATGGGGTGAGGGGTGTCCAGGGGGTGGGGGTGGGGTTGTCCAGGTGGTTAGGGTGTGGGTGTTTAGGGGTATCAATACCCAGATAATACCTTAAAATGATCCTATACCCAACAACCAACATCACAATTCCAATCCATCACCCAAAAAACTGCCAATTCATCCGTAATATCATACACTTCCCATTATTCCTTGAACAAAAACTATAAATACAAAATCCAAATTCTCTTTCAACTAAACTAAAGTGAATAGAAACTACCATATCACTACACTAAAAAATAGAAAACCACCTACACCACTACCCTAACCTTCCCCAATCCCTTCACATGGACCATCCTTATATCCATTACCCACCTCAATACCATATGACTAAACAACCCCTTTATCATCTATGATGTGTAAAACAAAAAACAGAAAACAAATCCAGGAATTTGGTATTCCAGAAACAATAGGAACTCTGATTTAGCCAAAATCAAAACATAAAACATAAAAATAATATGCATAACATTAAAATTGAGGCAACACTTACTAATTTGAAGTGTAAATAAAAAATTTCTTGATTGAAGAGGTTTATAATGGTGAAAGTATTTTCATGACCTAGGATAAAGAGAGACCTTATGGAGGAGCTTCGGATTAGGGTCCGCAATCAGGCAGAGTGGGAGATGGGCTACTGTGCATTTAGGGGAAAACATTCCCAATGGTTTTTAAAAAGTATTGGTAAATGTAATAATTACCAACAGTTTTAATAAACTGTTGGTATATATTAGATGAATTATAGATTTCCCAATAGATTGAGTAAACCATTGGGAAATATTAATTATAATAACACATTGCCAATTTTTGGAACAACACATTGGGAAATGCTGGGTTTTGTAGTATACCAACATTTTCCTCAAACTGTTGGTATAAAACTGTTGGGAAAACCCCAGTTTCCAGTAGTGAGTTGCATGTAACCTTTTTTTAATCTATTTATGAAGTTTTAAATAATTAATATCCATTATATTACCTTCTATTAATGTGGTAAGGGGTTCTACAGACATGAAACCTATTATTTATTTATATTATATCTGGTCAGGTCATATACTTAGTATACTTACCAATTTCTACTTCACATTTAGTTATCAATTGAAGCACTTATCTTAGGATGGTCATGTGGTGAGTGTAAATTTTACTTTCCATTATGAAACTCACAGTATAAATAATTCCATTTAATATAGAAAATATTACCTTTATAAGGGTCAATCAAAGTCACACGAGAATAGTGGATCAAATGTGTCAAATACTAAAAACCCAATTATGGAATAACAACAAACATGGGTTGGATGGAGTTGTGGGTGTAACCATAAAAAAATAATCACATATTTTAAAATATCACAACCATATGGTTCTAATGAATATAAGCATAGATATAAATTCAATAAACGACACCCGATGAAATTGGCGGGCCCCACATGAGAAATTCCTCAATCAAAAAACATGAGGGATGAGTTATAGACCATCCAAAATAGGGTTGTACGACACTAGTCCTCTAATATCATCCATTGATTCATCATATAATGGAGTAGATCTATGAAAAAGGGAAAACACTCACACCTCGATAACTAGATTGAGAGAAAGAGAAGAGAAGAATCTCTAAAAAGAACTCAGGTCCATTCCATTTCATATCCAATGGGATAAATGGAAGATCGATCTTATCTCGGATGAAAGCATTCATTAAATACATATCTTAGGCCTTCAAAGAGCTCCAAAATGAGACAAAAATAGGTTAATCCCATAAGAATTTGGATTAGGAGGAAGGTGGAGGCTTAATTATGTTATTAAGGGAAAAATGTTCATGTTCCCTAAAAAATAGATTATGCATGGTTTGTACACATGGTTTGAAAAAACCGTTTGCAAACCATCCATAATAACCTGGGAAAAGTGGAACTCGCCTGGTTAGGCCACATGGTAAGGGAAAATGTGCACCAACTATATGGTAAGGCTCTATCCAAAAACAAGCCACCGACACTATTTTTTTTAACGGTGTGGAATTCACACACAGTTTACTATAAACCATGAACAATTCTTATTTTCTCAAAAGGATGGGTTTCGGGCTCTGAACTAGCATCGGGAACCCTAGGAAATCATTACTAACTAATTAGGAAACCTAATTTTCTCCAAAATAAGTAATTAGACTGAAATATAAAGGATCTATACCCCAGTGAAAAAAAGGTTCTTACAGGATCCTCGGTTCACTTCTCTCTTTTAGAGTGGACTCCTGGAGGCATGAGATCTCATGTCCACTTGAGAAAGACCTACCATCCATAGTAGGATGCCCATATAAGGATAAATATATAGATTCTATAGGATATTCTTCCCACTAGTGTTCTTAACTTCGGTGGGGATTGGGATGATCACATGGGGCTGGTTATGTTTTCTTATAATAATAGTTATCAATCTGTGATTAGAATGTCACCTTTTGAGAACTTGTATGGCCAGAATTTTAAATCTGTATTGTGTTTCTCAATGATTTCTGATTGTTCCTTGGTCGGACCAAGTTAGGATCAAGATATGATAGTAAGAATTCAGATTATTCTTCAGATATTATTACAGCACAAAGTTAATATAAGTCTTACATTGATCTTTTTTATAGGCGTTTGAAGTTCTCATTCATTGACTAGGTGTTCTTAATAGTATCACCTTGGTTGGGTCATTGATGTCTTTGGTGGAAAAGGAATATTTCTTCTCATTTCATGGGACCTATCAAGATTGTAGAGATGGTGAGGAATGATGAATACCATTTAGAACATTCACTACGGGTGATGTAGATATAAGATGTATTCCATGCATCATAGTAGAGAAAGTGTTTGTCTCATCCATCGCATGTTTTGAGTTGGAGTGATCTTTATATTGAACCTGATTTATCTCTAACTGAGTGCCCAGTGGAGATAGTTGACTTTGAGACCAAGGTACTTCGTGGGAGGAAGATGCATTTTTTCATGTTCTATGATAGCATGGTTATGATAATCAAGAGACATTATAGCATGAGACACTAATGAGAGATCAGTGAACTCATAATTTTTTGGAATGGAAACTTCTTCATATGCTTTCTATGGATATAAACATTTTTTGGTGGAGAGGTTGTAACATCCCATTACAAATCGGTCAGGTACATCATTAACTTTGTCATATTTTTTCATTTTTCATTGGTTGGGTAGGGTTGAGAATGAATTAAGAAGATACCTATAATTGTGAGGCCTAATATTCATCATAATATCATCATTAACCGAACTCTTCTATAGGCTACTGGAAAGTTTCACATTGTGTAACTAGGTTATACAGCGTATTA
The DNA here is from genome assembly GCA_963277665.1 of Viscum album. Taxonomy (NCBI): domain Eukaryota; kingdom Viridiplantae; phylum Streptophyta; class Magnoliopsida; order Santalales; family Viscaceae; genus Viscum; species Viscum album. The sequence goes on from OY728126.1 coordinate 1,574,959,487, forward strand.
CAGTTTCAAGATGCAAGTCATGAAAGGATTCATACTATGAAGGGTACATGAGGTGAGGACCCTTTACACATCATGAATTAATTAATGGTCTGTTTTTTATTTCAAAACATTTTTTTAAAATTAGGGAAATGTTTTTCTTAGAGGTTTCGAATATAAACTATTTCATGACGTGTTGTGGGATTACACATCATGTAATACCCCCGACTGAATTTTATCAAACATACAGCACTGTTGAGATCTATTTTCCCATCCTCTCCAGTTTCGTTTCTCTTGACCTAAATCCTTCCATAAGAGATCTTGTAGCTTTACAACCCTTTTGTATCCTCTAGTTTGGTATTCGATCATTGTTTCAATTACATTGGGATTACCAAGTATGTGTTCTTCCTCATTATTTGTCTTTCTCTCTTTCTCCTACTTTGGGATTTTAATATATCATCCTAAAATTGATTGATCTCTACTCCATGTTGTTGGATCTCATATCTAGTTTGTGTTTCTAGGTCTTTTATGCCTTTTTTATCATTTACATGTGCCATTCCAAGTGTTGAGTTTGAGGAAAAGGTATTTGATTCCATCATATTTAGCCAAATTCATTAACATTTAATTTCATTGGATTATTTAAACTGTTGGTTTAAATTTAATTACTAAAAATTTCATTCAATTTATTTAATAAAAAACAAAATTCTAGTGAATTGTGAGATTTGAAATGGTTTTGGAATGAGAATTGGGAAAATCCCCAAATTCCCTAGAATTTGGGTGTGTATATGGAAATTGGTTGATTTAAACAATTTAATTTATATTGGAGTGTTTTCAGAAAATAATTCAATTAAATTGATTGATTTAATTGTGGAAATAAATTGTGGGATAAATGGAACTTGTTTTTAATGGATTTCAAACTTGTGAAAATGGAATAAAAAGTTTCGGTAGAAACCCAGTGGTTTTATCTTGATAAAGAGGAATGTCTTTTTATTAAAACTCATTTTGGTTATAAATAGAAAATTGGAATTGAAAGGGAATAATGGTATTTAATTGTAGTTTAATTAGACTTAAAATAAATTGTCCATCATTGATTGTGTAAGATCAAATGCAATCCTTAGGTTGTTGGTGAGTTATTTGGACACATTCTATGTTATTACAGCATCCTAAAACATACATGGAGTGGGTCACATCCCTGAAATTATGGTGATGAGTCACCTTTGTCTAGTGTCAAGGGGATGTGTGTACACACCTATAGATATGATCACATAGAGAGTGAACAGTCCTATAGCCTGAATCTTTTGTTCTTATTTGGTAGATGGCCATCTTACTTTCTTTTTTTATATTTTAGATATAAATATATTCCAATGTTTTAAAACTAATTTACATGACTTATGAATTTATATAAAAAAAATTATATAATTTTTTTATTTAAGACATTATTATATTAATATTATATCACATGTTAAGCCTTTTCTTAAACTATCTCTTCCATAATTTTAATTGTACATCATGATTTGTTTAAATATGATTTAAAAATTTGAAACCAATTTATTTTAAAATTTTAAAGCATTTATTTGGTTTTTCTATTAGTGGTATGTGTTATAGAACCCTTGGTAAGACCATATTGGTATTTTTATCTCACACCATATGTGTTCCTTTAGGTGTATAGATCATATTCTTTGAGGTTAGGTCAAGGGGAAAGGATCTCATGGAGGTGGATCAATATTTTGAACCTAGGATGTGTTGAGTTGTGTCCTCAGGGACATGGGGTATTTTCCTCTTTTTTTGGTACTTGGATTGTACTACTTTGGGCTCTGATGCCCTGTTCAGTTCTAGTATATTACTCCCAATGGAGTTTCTTTTGTTTGCATGTTGAATTTCTTATCTTAATTCCACTATGTTTTGTGGAAAATCCTTTCCCACATTCATGATACATGTTGACGTGTGCTTACCACAGACCCATGGGGATTTGGAATTCCCTTCAAGACATGTCATGGCCGACTTAGTAATCACGTTACTTGGGTACCCGAGATGGATCATGATAGTGATCTATTGCTCATCCAAGGTTCCCAACTCCTACTTGACCAATAGTTTGAATAGTATATATTACATCTTCTACCAAAGAAGTTTCCATGGGAGGTTACACCTACAGAACCTATCGCTCCGCCTCCTTAAACAGATTTAGAAGATCTTTTCAAAGAGGCATTGAATAATAATCACTAAAAACCAATCAGTCATGTACAGATTCCCAAATCATAAGAACAACATCAGGTATCCATATCAATGCTTTAAAATAATATGAATTTAAAGAAATCATGAATTCTTAGATTAATGTTTGAACAAAAATAATGAAATATATATTTAAATAAACCCCATATATATATATATATATTTCATTTAAACGACCTCAAACACCAAGTCTCAAGATTTTAAAAAATCCATGTTCGGCCATAGTTACTCATATTTAGACATTAAAGTGAGTTGTTAAGGCACATTTTTATACCCTTACTTCCCAAATTACCACGATCCTAAATTTGGTCTACCAAAACACTGATCCACAAATAGGTAGTGTTATAAACACTTCAGGCTAGGAATTCCATTAAATATCATTTTTTAACAAACCAACCCGGGTCAACTAGACAATCCACCAAATGGTGTGATATAGAAAATAACCAGAAGTATCATTTACACATGAATAATCATAAATGAACAATTAATAACAAAGAAATACATATCCATGACACGTATAAGTCAAGATAAATAATCCAAACAATAATGACCAAGAATACCAAACTAAAAAAGTTTCTATGTGACTAGTTGTCACCACCAAACCACCCCACTTTGAGGGTGACTAAGGACATGATAACCTTACATGCTACATTATTCCCTCCCCTTTACCTAATTCCTAAAAAACAATTTCTACAACTAAAAAAATAAAAAAAAATACGGTGTTTGGAATGAGACCAGTAGGATACCACAAAATAATCTATAGAAGTTATATTATCTAGAATACCCAAGTTTTAGCTATAAAACAAAATACAATTTATAAATCATTTTCAGAAATTAATCCATTTTGTAAAAAATCCTCAATTTTTTATAAATACTTACCATATTCACCAAATACAGAATATGTCATTTATAAATGAAAGTAGGTAAGCATAGTTAAAACCAACCATGGACACACCATAATATAATCATGTGAGGAAATATCCATGAAGTAATCCATATTATGATAAAGTGATTATAAATGACTAACCATTACATTTGGGATTCATCTTATTGGAACAAATATAATAAATAAAATAATCCCAAATCAAGAATATATTTTTTTCTATGTATTGTTGATTCCTTTAAAATTTTATCAATATCTTAATAACTCTATAGGTATTACGCACAATAAAGTGACATGTCTATTTCGGGATGCACCCAAAGTTCCCAATGTTCTTACTATGTCAAAACCATTTCAAAATTCATGATCATGTTTAATAAAAACTCTTCATATCAAATAAAATATTTTTTTAAAGTCAAATCCATTTTCAAAACATGAATCCATTCCAATAATATATTCAAACATAAAAACATGCATTTCCATTCAGTAGCCCTAAAGAATTTACAATAATATTTAGAAATTAAAGAACTAGAATCACTTTTAGAGATACAACAACCAAAATAATGATATATACATGATCCCCTTCAACAATAGAGATTAGAAACCAAAACATCAGACTTCAATGGAAAAAACATGAGGGAAAATATAAATGATAAATAGAAAACACCAAATGTTCAAAATCAAAATCACAAATTCATCCAACTCCACTATTGAAACCAACAACAATTAAAGAATAAGACGACCACTTACCATGAATATGAAACACAACCTCTATGGGATTTAGAAACCGAATAGAGTGATCCTGAAGGTGGGAGATCAACCAAAATCTCACAAAAATCTCCCTATGGATAAATAGGGAGGTCTGTGCCCCAAATAAAGAAAAATGGTTATGTGTGCATCATGGTTAAAACCATCAAACTCGAAGAATTCATTTTGGGAACCCTATTCATGGCATGAATTCTATGAATTTCAAGTATAATGAAAAAGTTGTTTTCTTGGGTTAAATTAAATTCCAATTGACCCATTCATGACATAAAATTATTTCATGATTGTAGAGTTTCAGACTCTAAATATGAATCATGGCATCTTCCCTGCAACTGGTTCATGTCACAATGTGAATATAACCAGCAGGCTGTGTGTAGTCTTGTTTTATATAGAAAACTCCCAAACGAATTCATAAGTCTCTCTAAACCCAAGGATAACCCCTAAAGGTATTTACACATTTATACCAAGACTCCATTCATTAAAACATACATATATCCCTAGAATTTAGGTTTTCTTTTCTGACAATGTCTCTCCATCATTGAAAATCTTGAATTGAACATTAAAAAAAAGGGAAAACAAAACAAAAGTCAAAGAATACCTAAAGAAAGTTAATGGGGGTTTTATAAACAAAATAGCAATTTGCTAAAAATATTTAAAATAAAAAAATCAAAATATTCAATATAACTAATATAAAAACCAACGCACACTCTCAAATACGGTTAAAAAATATATACTTTATAGTTTTAGATTTGGTACCAATGAAGATCACTATATTTTAGTCATCAAAATCATAAAAAATAAAAATGAAATATTGGATCACTTAAAGACCCAAGTACCTTATAGGTTTAGTGATTTTTTATAAAAAATGTATATAAAGAATTCCCTTGAATTCAATGGAGTTATTTTTACACTATACATAATATTTAATATTCCATAAGTCTTCAAAATCTCCAAAAAACAACATCATTTTCGAAACCATTCTAAAAAAATTAATCATCATTATTCATAACCTGGGGAATATGAATCATAATAATAGTTAGATTAAATTATCATTAGGGGTGTACATAATGATTAACTATTTAATTTAATCTGTGAGAAAAAAAGAATAAGTGCATGATGATAGAATAAATGTATATGAGCATAAAATAAGAATATTCATACCCATAAAGTATCTGGATCATCAAACATGAAACCTATCAGAAATACTTATCAAATTAAAGAGTCATAATAATCAATATTCACGTGATGTGTGATTTCAATATTATTAAAGTAATCATAAAAAAAATAGCGAAAATAAAGAAAACTGGTTGGAATCTTGAACATCATCTTTATGGAACCCTTATCAAACCCTTACAAAAACATTATAAATGAAATAACCAGATGTTCAACATACATACCCAATTAAGTGGAAAATTATTTGTGTTCACCTATCATATATTTTATATCAGGATCACTCATTTCTATCTAGGCGCACCCATTATATGTAAAATTGGGCTCTCTCATGAGTTATAATGGGGCTCAAACCATTATATAAGCTATATGAGGCTCACCCATGAGATGTAATGGGTCTAAAAGCTTTATAAAAATATTACGGGAACAATAACATGAATAAAGTATATATAACTAGAAACACAATATAAAACTCATAAATACATCCATTATTCCTTTCTTAACTTGATAAACATGTGGAAAATGAATGGGTTCCCTGATAATATATTTTAAACCACAATAATTCATCCAAAAGAATAATGAGGATGGTATTACAACAAATGATCCTTAGTGGATCATAAGTAAAATCAATGTTTTTTTGAATTTTTTTAATATAAATACCATTAATTTTTATTAAAATCATTATTGAAGAAGATAGAATTTTCAATTTTAAAAACACTTTTAAAATATGAAAATTCCCAAAATATTTTGAAAATCATTTTCCTTGGAAACAAACATGGAATCATATAATGTAAACATTGAGGAAAAAATGGAAATGATGTAGGGAAAATAAAATCATGTTTTAAATGATAAAATAAATGGACTTTTCAACTAAAATATAAATGGATTCAAAAGTTACCCATTGGGAAAAAATTGGTGAATTATATTTTTTTCAAAACCATTCATAAGAAGGTAAAATATAATGTAAAATAGATTCATTAAATCTTTTGGGTTTAAAAAATACCATTTTGGAAAAAAATAGAAAACATGGATATGGAAGAGAAAGATTCCTGGAATAAAAGATGTTAAAATATCTCTATAACATATAAACAACATTATTTATGCTTATATAAATTAATAATAGAGGAAATTAGAACTTAATTTTTAAAACAAATTCCTAACAAAAAGATAAAAAAGAGATGTAGTTCATGAAAATAAGATGGTATAATTTCCTCTATAAGAACCATGAAAATAAAAAATCCCAAAAAAAGGAGAATATAACATAAATATATTTCCACTTTGGTAACTATTTAATCATAATCCACATAAAATAATAACATAGAATCAAACATTACATTTAATAACCCGAAATTCTTAAGTATGAACATTGTATTAAATAGCGTGTGTGATAGGCACCACCAAGCACTAAGGGAATATAATATCCTAAGTCTCTATAATATATTCACTATATAAGATAAATTTAATCTATAAAATAGATTAAAATGAATTAAAATCATATTTTTCTTTTTTCACATGCAAGACTGACTTTCATAAATGGCTTATGATACACGCAAGACCGGGTTTTACTGAAAAATAATATATTATTAAAATAATATTATTTTATATAATAAGACATAACTAAGACACTAAATTAGTGGTCATAAATAGTATTAACTAATTTATGAGGAAATATATGTATTATATGTCCTATTAATTTTTTTTCTATTCACAAAATATATTTATTAGTCATATTATATGAATGATTCCAATGTTATGCATAAAAACCTATATTTCTTTACTGGTAATTTTTCCACCTTTAACGAAAAACGTTTTTAAATCCAATTTTTGGAACATTTATAAGTTTAATATGTCAAAATAAAATTTATATTTGAAATAATTCCATAAAAATTGGCTTTTGGTGATTTTTTTGTATTTTTCTAAAGAGTTTCATTTTTTAATGAATAGTTAATAATACTGAATTTTAAATCAAAACTGTTTTTTCGTCTAATTTATTTATAAGGATAAATTATGTTTTTGATTGAATTTAAAGTTAAATTATTTAAATTTTACATAAATTAATTCAATTTAGGTCATTTTAATCAATTTATCATTAAAATTGGATATAAAAAGTTAGCAAACTTTTGAAACTTTTACTTTAAAAAAACATACTTTGTTGTCCCATCATTGGGATTAAATTTAAATTAATTTAAGCCAATAATTTTATTATAATATTTAAATATTGATTTCTTATTTTTAATAAGAATAATTTATGATTTCTAATAAGTTAAAAAAATTATAAAATGATATTAGTGAATGTGATTTAAATTAATTACAGTGATTAAGAGAAAAATTAGACTAATAAGGAATTAAACCATAATTGTAAGAGAACAATTCCCTATATAGTTGTCCAAAATCCATTATACAAGAATATTTATACCCTATCCTACCATTTAATCAAAAAAAATCATTATTCAATCCACTTTTCATAGAAACAAATTGGGTTGAATTCCCTTTTTAAAAATTTACATGAATGACACTCCTCTTCCACTATAAGAAGACATTTTCCCCCACCCACTTATTCACACCTCTAAAGACATTTAGATAATTCAAATCATGTTAAAATAAGATCAAAAAATACCTACCCTAATCCTATAATCCTTACCTTGGGTATAAATCTAACCAGAGAATTATTTTGGTAAACACTATAATGATTTACCTGGAAATGAGGTAACATTCTCTAATGATCACTTTCACTTTATTTCCCTCTCTCCACCTTAAAATGTTATTAATACATGCTTATATAATTACTGAATTACCCTAAATATACTTATATGTTTTTATTATTAGGTTTTCACCTACCCTTATACACACTTCAATTTAATGGGTAATGACCTTAATGTTTATGTGTATAACGAACTACTGCCTCATGGAATGATGCCGTTCGTTTTTCCTTTACCACCTATCATGGTTAGGAATTATGATTGAAACCATATTTATATATTATATATGATAAATTAGTGCTGTATTAATACTTTTGTAATTTTTATATATCTCATACCATAATACCTTCCATTTTGGTGGAATATGATAACATCATTTGTGGATGAGTGCATTATTGCCTCTTCAAAGTGATTTGATTCATTCACGCTATACATAGATTATATTAAATATGGTTTTAATAAATCTATTTAACATATATGACATATATAAGATACTAAATTTATAAATTAAATATGCATGTATATCATTTACATTTCATTCTTTTAAATATGGAAAATAAATGAAAGTAGTGTTCATGCGTACATACGACCTTTCATCATTATAATCATTGCATTTCATTTATTATCTCCAACAACTATAGATTAGTATAAATAAATATATAATGAATATATATAATAATTAAATCATGTTTTATATTATTTATTTTATTAACTCATGATATAAGTAATAGGAACAAAATTAACAAGTTGAAACATACTAGACAAACTAGGAAATTAACACCTGAAATAGTGAAAACAAAGAATGGTTATTAAAAAATGGGTAATAAAATATTATAAGAAGTTAATATACGATATTATAAATATAAGTATTCTTTTTTTATAAGTTAGTGACATTATTAAAACCATTATAAAGTAATTTAAATTATTTTTATCAAAAAGGGAACGCAAGGCAAGGGATTCTTATCCAACTTTTCATTCCATGAGGCATACACCATTTTCAACACTTAATTATTTTTTGTGGTGTATATATGGAAAATAATTAATATATTACATCATGAATTATTTTATATTCCTGGTATTTAATATTTATTTTGAATTTATATCTTTCATGGGGCTTACGATTAAAAAGTTACCAATTTGAAAGTGACGTCATCTCAATTTCTATTCTTTGAGATTTACGTTATTATTGTGCACCTAAATTCTTATAAATAGTGTACATAATAAAAATTTGACAAATAATATCATTAATAATTAATTATTCATTATATGTTGAGTTTCAATTTAACTTATTTCTTCTAATGATATTTGGATTAACAGTAACCAAGTTGAAAGTAATTTCATATCCCAGTTTTTTTCGTGGGGTTATATTACGTCATCATTGCCGTTAATATTATAAGATTATTTTTTAATTACTTTATACTATATATTATTTTATTTAAGATTTTTTTATGTGAATTTACATTTGAAACACATAATATATTTATTGATTTATTCTCACTTGAATGTTATGGTCCTTTCAAGGGATTACTTTACAATCACATTTTATTTGGGATTTTTTTAACTTGGATTTATATTAGAGGAAATTATATGATAATTATTTAATGAACCATTTAATTTTATTTTCCTATGGTTATTCATGATTTTGTTTCTTTTAATAGTTCCACTTTTACATTCTTTCATACTTTAATTTTTTTATAATGCTTTTAAGAAAACCTGACTTAATTTCACTCTTTAATTGGAGAATCTATTTTATAATAAAACCCATGTTTTAATAAAACGTTTTAAAACAATTTTTAAACTGTTCAATAATTATTTATTAGATTCATTTTCCCTTCTTTCTTTGATAAATGTTTTCAAATTAATCTTCTTGTCTCTTTCCAAAAAAGTAGTTTTTCTAACCTATTTACCATGAAAAATAAATTTTCTTTTTACCTTGTATGGACTATATAGATTTACGAGCCATAATTTTATAAAATATTCATTTGCATGTTTATAAGGTTAATTTTTATATAAAAGTTTCTCAAAATTTAATTTCGAATAGAAATATTTTAATAATGTTTTTCAGTTTAAATATGATATTTCTCCTAATAATATTTTTAAAATAAATTTTTATAGTATTTCAATTCATATAAAATAATACTTTATTATAATTCAATTTGGATTTGTTGTAATTATACCATAAAAATTCTTATTCTAGATGTTTTTTATTTATTTTTCAATAGATATTATTGACATTCACTTCATTGATTCATTTTTATAGTCCCCACGAAATATTCACTCATTTGGTCATTAAACATTAAATTTTCCCTAAATATCCATATCATTTTCATGGATTTTATTATTTCCTAAAACATATACCATTTTTACATATGGTTTTTACATTGATAGTTATTTGATTATTGGGGGAAATATTTATAAATTTGTATCCTTTATTCGATATGAATATTTGATAAGGAATGTGGTTGATGAATTAAATAAATTATTCGATATTTAATGATTGATTTTAATAGGTACGCCATGGGTGGAGTGCGGTTATATATTTCCCCTGAAATTCATCAGTAGTCTTAGGGGACAAAATCCATTAAAGATAAACCCTTTTAGTTTGTTTCTGAATCATGTTTTTTAAAACTATTTTTGAAAGGTCTTGACATTATTATGATAAAACATCTTGTGAACGTTCTTAATGGTAAATGTACCATGTACCTAGGAATCTTTGAATCCAATAATAAAGAATTTAATTAATTTATATTCATTTAGTATTATCCTTGATATTTTTTCTATAAACTTATCTATGGATGCATTTCATTCTCAATTCATTTATTAAACGACATGTGATTTAGTTATCTACCTTTCCATATTGTTTACTCACTTAAGTCCCATTTTATTGATTAAATGGAATGTGTATTCAGTTATTACCTTTACTTATTTATTGTTCTCATTGATTCATTTTTTATTCTACAATTCATGGCCCATAATGAACATTTGAGATCACCCTCATTATTTTTTCTTACACAGAAATCCAATAATTGTTATATAAAAGGTATTAAAGTATATTCTAAGTTGTAATAAGGTTATCATTAATAGGAAAATAAAATATTGTAATAAGTGTATTCATTTGAACTACAAGCCTCATGTATATATCCGATTTACCAAGACAACTAACCACATTAGTAATTTTGGATTTTATTACTTGTAATCATGTTAATATAGTGGTAGTAGACACAAAAATTGGGATTCTTGGGTTTGGTTCGTTACAATAGGTATCAAATAAAGTTTAGAAGATTCCTTGGGAACTAGATTTAGTAAAAAAGAATTAGAGAATATAAACCCAAGGTAGATATTGAGGATAATTTTAGAAGAACATCCTATAATTTTGGTAAGGTAGATATTATTTGGTAATTTCTACCAATACATCCCTATATAAATTTAACAAATGGGTGTGGTTGTCGCACAAATATACCTAGGGGAAACAAATCTAAAATGGTGTGTTGGTCCACACTCTAGCGTAACCTAGTACATAAAAACTAGCCTTATTACGCACCATGTATGACACGTCTAGGGTATATTATTAGGATAATTAAAATTTTCTTTGAAACGCATTATAGATGATTTGAATAGAAAATGAAATTGAATAACATAGGTTAAACCTGAGGAGTATTAGATTGAAAATAATGTGTCAAGATTTGGACATCCTAAATATTATTGTATAGTTTTTGATATTATAATTAATGTTCAGACTATGGTTATTGGTTTTAGTATATTCACACATCTAAAGGAAAAATGATATACCAAGGAATGAACAATGTACAAATAAATGGATGGAGTATTTATGTATTGAGGATGTATTTAAAACCATAGTTAAAAATATATTTAGTGATTAACATTATTTCAAGGATGTGCACCATATTTGTTTTGTAAAATATATTAATTCAGTTTTAGAAAAGAGAAACATATATTCTGGTTCATAACTCATCAAGTCCAGCAAGGCCATGGGACTTGAACCCATCGCTGAAGGGTGGTAAGGGTTTTGTCCCTTCCATTAGCCTATGGGATGTCTTTTTTAATGTGTAATTATTTTTAGTTAAAAAAATGGATGAATAAATACTAATAATGAACCATTAGATTTAGATATTAATATATTAAACATATTGATTTTGGAAAATAGTTAGATAAAAATATAAATAATTGTTTTATGGGTATTATGATCCGTTAAAAGAATCTTTTAGTTCATAAAATAGGGGTTTATTATTGGATATTCATTTCTTAAAGTAAGGGATAAAATTTAATTTTATATAAGCATAAATAAAAAAGTGAAATTGTGTTTATGAAATAGAAATATATCAAGTGTGTTTATTTATTTATACCCTTAGGCATTAAAATAATTAATCAACATTAGGTAAATGATCAAAAAAATGTAATCCTAATACATTAATTTTTGTTCAACTAGTGTAATTTTAAATCATCATATATTTATGGATTTTAGGCCCTCAACATTCCATTGATCATTTATGTGTTTATTATTTATGAGCTCAATAACTCCCTATAAATATTTACACAATTCGATATAGTCCATAATTCACTAGCAACTAATGTTCGCCTTATTAGATACCTAGTTATATGTTAATCCATGTGAACTTTGTGCTTATGATTATCTATTATTAAGATGATATTTTATAAACACCTTAATTATGTGTTATTTAAACATAGAAAATATCAAACAATCTATTAACAAGATCAAGATTAAATTGTGAGGATGAAATTTAATTAATGTTTGTAGAATTTAATACCTCAAAATTCTAAAGTAAGAACATTGTATACAATTGTGTGTTTGAAATGCAACACGAAGTGTATAAAGTAATATAATATCCTAACACTTTATAACATTTTCACTATTTTAGATAAATTAAATCAATTTTATAACTTTAAATACATAAAAAACTATATTACCTTATGTCGTACGCAACAATGACTTTCTTCAATGGCTTGTGATACATTCAAGACTGAGTTATATTGAATGAAAATATATTATTAAAATATAGCCATTAAATAAAATTTATGAATAGTATTAAATAATTAATGTGAATACAAATTACAAATCCAATTAAATATTTTTAAATTATTCTGATATATTTTATAGTCATAAGATAAGAATGAAACCACTATTACACATAAAAACCTATATTTTCCTAAAGGTACTTCTACCACCTTTTAATAGATAACTTATTTAAATTCCAATTTTTAACACTTTTAAAAACATTATATTTTAAAATAAACTATATTTTTAAATTTTTAACGACAAAATTAGTCTTGGGAGAATTTTTTATTATTTTTTCAGGAATTTAATTTTTTATGGAATAGTGGAAAATATAAAATTTTAATTCAAACCTGATTTTTTTCTCAAATTTATTTATGAGGTTAAATTTTTCTTTTGATCAGTTTTAATGTTAAATTAGATAAATTTATTATAAATTAATCCAATTTATTAAATTTTAATTATTTTAACTTTTAAATTGTACATAATATCTTCACAAACATTTGAACATTTTACTTTTAAAAAATAATGTTATGTTGTCCCATCTATGGGATTAAATTTAAATTATTTTCTGCCACTTTGTGATTTAAATTTTAAAAAATGAATTATGTTTTTTTAATAATAATATTTTATAATTTAAAATAATTTCCACTTATTTTTTTTAAAACAAATATTTTTAAAAGTGGTTAAATTTAATTTCTGTGATTAAGAGAAAAATTAGCTAAACAAGAGACTAGATCATAAACATAAGACCAAAATGACCTAGAAAATTGTCCTAAATCTAATTAATGTACTTATTTAGACACTATAATAAATTTTATTTAATTTTTACTATTATCTCATCCATTTTTCATAGTAGAAAAGTGGGTGGAATTAACTTTTAAAAAATTTATAATAATGACACACCTCCTCAAATATATGTATGCACTCACCCCTCCCACATATTCACATCTATCAATCAATTTGGATAATCAAAACCCAAATAAAATAAGCATTCAACATCTCTACCCTCTTAATAAAAGTGTCACATTGGGAATAAATACAACCAATAAATTATTTTGGTATAAACCAAAATAATTTAGATGAAAACGAGGTAACATTCTTCAAAAATTACTTTCATTTTATCTTCTTATCCAACCCATAAAATATTATTATTCCATTAATTTATAAAAACCTAGGTATCCTAAATATAATAAGATGTTTTTATTCTCTTTTTTAAACCAAATTTTACAAAAACATTCTTCAAGTGGGTAATGAACTTATAGTTTATGTGTGTGGTGAACTACCGCCTCACGAAATGCGGTCGTTCGTTTTTTCTTTACCACCTATCATGGATGGGAATTATGATGTAAACCCTATATATATATATATGATATATGTGTTATTTATTTTTTATTAATACTTTTAAAATTTTTATATGACACATACTTTAATTCATTCCATTTTATGGGAATATGATTACAATGTTTCTGAACGTGTGGACTATCGCCACCTCAAAGAGACGTGATTCGTTAACTCTATTGATGGAATATATTAAGGATGGTTTTAATAAACCTATGTAACATATAAAAAATATACATGAAAGTTTAATTATAATATATTTACATATATATATATATCATTTACATTTCATTATATTTAATATGTCAAAGAAATAAAGTAGTGGTCATGTGTACGTACGACCTACCGTCTCCATGAACGTTGCATTTCATTTCCGACCTCAAAGTATTTTGGATTATTATAAATATATATATATTAAATATATATGATAATTATATCATGGTTAACATTCCTTATATAATTAAATCATGATCTATGTAATAAGAACAAAAATAACAAGTTAAAATGTACTCGGCAAGGTAGATAATTAACACACAAAATAGTAAAAATAATGAAATATTATTAACAAATGGGTAATAATATATATTAAATAGATGATATATGATATTATAAATATAATTATAGTTTATTTATAAGTTATTGAAATTATTAAAACCATTATACAAGATATTAAATGACATTCACTGAAAAGGAAACACAAGGTAATAGATTCTTGTCTCACTTTTCTTTCAGTGAGGCATACTACATTTTCACCACATAATTATTTTTTGGGGTGTATATACTTCTCCTATTTATGTATTATATCAAGAATTATTATATCTTAATTTAATTTAATGTATCTTTTTTTTTGTTATCTCTTTCATGGTTCTTATGATTCAAAAGATACCAAGTAGAATGGGACTTCATCTCAAATTCCATTCTTCGAGAGATATATTATTGTTGTGAACCTAAATTTATATATATGGTTCACATACTACCAAATTGATATATAATATCACGATTAATTAATTATTCATTATATTTTTATTTTTAATTCTAATAATTTATTCTAAGTTGATTTGAATTTAGCATTACCAAGTAGAAGAGAATTTCATAACCCAATTTCTTTTCTTTGGTTTATATTACTTCTTCATTGTTGTTAATATAGTAATATTATATGTGTAATATCTTTTAAATATATATTGTTTTATTTCAACTCTTTTTACATGTATTTATATTTGAAACTCATAATCTATTTATTAATTGATTCTCGCTTCAACGTTATGGTTCTTTTCAAGGTTTTACTTAACAATATCATTTTATTCAGGACTGTTTGCACTTGAATTTACATTAGAAGATATTATTTGATAATTTTTCAATAAACCCTTTAAAATTATTTTCCTATGGTTATTAATGATATGTTTCATGTAACATTACCAAATTTCCACTCTTTGGAACTCAATAGTTTTTGGAAAATGTTTTTAAGAAAATCATATTTCAATTCTCCTTTTAGTTCGAGAAAATATTTTCTTATAAAACTTATTTTTTATAAAATGTTTTAAAAAATGTTTTTAACCTTTAAAATTTATTTAATAAAGATATTTTTACCCATTTTTACAAATTTTTTCAAAGGAATCATGTTTCTTCTTTCTGAAAAATTCACTTTTTTACCTTTATACTGTGAAAAGGAATTTTCTTTTTACCTTGTTCGACATGTGCAGATTTGTATACAATCAATTATTTGAATATTCCTTTACATGTTTAAAAGGGATATTTTTAATGAATTTTTCTTCAAAATTTATTTTCAAAGAAAAGGATTTTCGTACTATTTTTCAAAATAAAAACTATATTTTCCTGAATAATTTTATTAAAAGATATTTTTTATAGTATTTCAATTCATCAACGATAAAAACCAATTATTATACTCTAATTTGGATATTTGTATTTATATCATCCTTATTCATTCTCTAGATGGGGTTTGATTTATTTGGTCAAGGGAAGTATTGATATTCACTTCCTTGATTTATTTTTTATTCCACATGAAATATTCACACTCCAGTGTTTATTGAATAATAAATTTAGGCTGAATATTTGTATCATTTTTCTTGGATATTATTATTTCCTAAAACATTTGACATTTTTACATAAAACTTTTATTTTTAAAATTATTTCATTATTTGGGAAAGTATTGATAAATTTGTTTCCATTATTCTATTTAAATATTTGATAAAGCATATTATTTTGGAATTAAATTGATTATTAAAAACTTAAGAAATTATTTTGAAAGGTATGAAATGGGTTGGTCATGGTTATAGATATCCCCTTGATGCATCTGTAGTCTCGTGGAACAAAACCAACTGGTGACAAACCCTTTCACTTTGTTTCCAAATCAAAGTACTTCAAAACTATCTTGTGAAAGGACTTGATTGTAGTATGATAAAATATCTTGGGAATGTTATTGAAGGTTAAGGTACCATGTACTAGGGAAATGTGTAATTTAATAATTAATAATTTCATTAATTTAGATTCATTTATTATTATCTTGATATTTTTTATTTTTTATTATCTATTGGTGTATTTCATTTTCATTTCACTAATTAAATTGCATGTGATTTCAATTATTTACCATGACATATTTTTTACAAACATTATTCTTAGTTTATTGATTAAATTTATTGTTTCTTCAATTATTACTTTAACATATTAATTTTTCTCATTGATTCGTTATTTCTTCTTCTATGCTTGACCCTTACTAAGCATTTGAGATTACCATTATTTTTTTCCATTCTTGGGAATCCAAGAATTCACAAGGAATGATATGAAAGGATATACTATGTGGGAGTAAATTAATCCAAGAAAGTATTTTCTTTTGAAATTTTGGTATTCAATTATAATACAAGACTCGTGTTTGTATCTGGCTTACCAAGACTACTAAACTCATTTGTTCTTTGAGATTGGATTCATTGTAATAATTTCAATGTAATGGTATTATAAACTAGCTCCGATACACGAAATAGCCTAGGTAACCTAGTAAGATGATAACCAAGCCATCCTTGATAGTTCCCGAAGTGAATTCTTGATCCCCATGGGTTGGTGACTAAAACCAGGAATCATGCAACATTTAATTTCTAATGTATTTTCCAAAAAACATAGCGGAATCAAGATAAACATGTAAACATGAATAAAAATGATACTCCACTGGGAGTAATATACTAGAATTAAAAAAATCAACAATTCCAAAAGTAATACAACCCATGTACCAAAATAGGGGAAAACACCCCCAAGTCCCTAAAGACACAACTCACCACTTCCAAACCTCAACAGCTGGAACCATCTCAAAGAGATAATTTCCCCTTGCTTGAACCTAGAAGGAGATAATCTTCAAACATCCAAAGGAACAAGTATGGTGTGAGATAAAAATCTCAGTAGGGTCTCACCAATTATTTCATAATAGATACCAATAATAGATTAATCAAATAAATTATTTTAATTTTTAAAATAAATAAGTTTCGCATTTTCGAATCATATTTAAACAAATCATGCAATACACTACAAATTATGCAATAAATACTTTAAGAAAAGGCATTAAAAGGGATGGAATATATCTAAAACATTTTCTTTAAAACATGTATATAAAACAGTTGAAATAAATTCAAAAAGAATTTAAATCAGTTTTATAACCTTGGAATACATTTATATCTTAAATATAAAACAAGCAACCTATAGGGTCATCTTACAAATATGTATGAATGTTTCAAGAAATAGGACCCAACACTCTCTAATTGATCTCAACAATATTTTTATACACATATCCACCTAACTCAATAAAAAGGTGGATCATCTCTATTCATCAGGGATGTGTCCCACTACATGTAAGTTTTAAAATGTTGTAATAGTTTAGTGTGTGTCCAAATATCTCACCAACTACCAAAGTATTTAATATTATAAAACATAATAAATTATGGGAAATTAATTTTAAGACTACTTAAAATAATATTAAAATTCATTTTTCTATTTTAATTCCAATTTTCAATTTAAAACCAAAACCAGTTTTAGTCAAAAACATTTCTCTTTAACAAGATAAACCACTAGGTTTCTATCAAAACTTTTTTATCCATTTCCAAAAGATTGAAATCCATTCAAAACTAATTACATGAATCTCACAGTTCATTTAAAAAATTAAATTCAATGATTTATTTGAATTATTTTCCATCAAAAAATTAGTTTAAATTAAACAATTTATATCAATAAATTTCCATAAACATACCATAATTAAATGGAATTTGGGGGTTCTCCCAATTCTCATTACAAAACCATTTCAAATATCCAAATTCACAAGAATTGGATTTTATTATTTAATCAATTGAAAGAATGCTTCAACAGTTGAATTTAAATCAACAGTTGAAATAAATCAAGAAAGTTCAAAGTTAATCAATTTGGCTAAACATGACAAAATCACCAAACTTTTCCTAAAACTCATTGCTCTCAATGACCCCATTCAACAAGAAAAAAGGTGTAGAAGACCTAAAAACACAAATTAGAGATGATATCCAACAAAAAAGTCATAGATCCATCAATATTAGGATGATCCATTGAAATCCAAAAGGAGGAGAAAGAGAGCATGACAAAGAACAAGGGAGAAAGCTTACCCGGGAATCACACTGCAAGTGCAATGATGATCGAACGCCGAATGAGAGGCTCAGGAAGGATTGGAAAGCTCAAATATCTCTTATATAATTATTTGGGTAGAATAAAACAAAACTATTTATGTGGGAAAAATATATCTCAATAGTTCTATCCATTCAAAAAATGCATTGTCGGGGTATTACATGTTGTCTAATCCAACTAGACACTGTGAAATAGTTATCTTTCGTATCCACCAACAAAAAATCTCTCTTTAAATTGAAATCCATTCATTAAATAACTCATAACATGTAAGATCTTGTCACGAACTATAACCTTTCTTGGTTTTAATCTTCTCATGACATGAAATTCTCATGGTATGCTCCTAGAGAACATTACAAGTCATGTAGCCTAGTTACATGGCCTGTAACCCTCTGGAAGATTGAAGAAAATTTTAGTTAAAGCTAAGAGTCCAAGAAATATCTAACTTTACAATTTATAGATATCCTCCAAATTCATTCCCAACCCTACCTAGTCAATGAAAATGAAAATCTATGAAAATGTTAATGGAATACATGACAGATCAGTAACTGGATGTTACAACCTCCCCACCATAAAAACTTTATTTACCCATATTGACTATGATGAAGCTTCCATGTCAAAAATATGTGGTCATTACTCTCTCATCATTGAATCATGTTCTCATGTCTCACGATTTTTCAAACCATAATGACATAGAATTCAAACCAAAGGTATCATCCTCCCACGAAGTACCTTGGTCTAATATTCAAATATCCTGGCTGACCACTCAGTCAAAGATAAACCAAGTTAAATCTCAAGATCACCCAAGCTCAGAACAAGATATGGACCATACGAACAATTTCTCATATATGATATAAGGTATACTTCATGTATCAATGTCAAATATGGTGGAAGTGGTAAATGGTATGAAAATTTCCCCAACTTCTCAACAACCTCAAATGTTCCCATGAAATAAAGAGCAAGCTTCTCATGCCTCCCAAGCCACCAACGACCCAACTGGGGTGAAACATTTAAGAAAATCTGGTCAACAACATAAAACTCTTAAGGACTATGGTGATTATCATCATAATAATCATATCTTCTCTGTACTATCAACATTCTGTGATGAATAATTTGAATCCTCATTGTCATCTCTTTCACCATGCTTGGTCTTTCTAGGACGCTTTCACCAATCATCAACCAACATAATAGAGATTTACAAGTATAGCTATATAAGGCCTCAAGAGGTTCCATTCTAATATAGTACTGATATATACTAGTATAATAAAACTAAACTAGCCCCATATGACCATCCCATGCCCCACCAAAGTCGATAACCTAAGTGTGAATCATATCCTCTAGATTCTGTATCGCTTTCTCTATCTATCCATCCGATTGTGGATGGTATGTCATACTCAAATGGACCTAAGATCCCAGTTACTCGTGAAGGACTCTCCAAAAGAATGAAGTGAACCATGGACCCCTATTTGAAACTACAGTAGAAGGAACTCCATGAAAACAAATAATCTCTTTCATGTAGATACTTCACAACTCCTCAACATTAGAAGCATCTCAAATGGGTGGGAATTGAGATGACTTGGTCAGCAAGTCGATCACAACCCAAATCATATTATTATTTATCTAGGTAAACCAACCAAAAACTCAATAGATATTTGGTCCCACATTAATGTAGGGACTTAAAGTGCCTAAAGTAAACCCAAAGGTTTCAAATTATTTTCCTTCACTTACTGGCACATATAATAAAGCAATACAAACTCAGCAATTCACCATCTCATCCATAGAAACAAAAACGACCACCACACATCATAGAACATCTTAGTAGTTCCTGGGTGCATATCCCACTAGGAATTATGACAATCCCCCATCACAACCTCTCTTACTACAGATGGAATATTAAAGAGATTCTAATATCATAGAACACCCTATTTGGAGAATGACCATAGGGAAACTTTCTCCCCACCATAAATAGATTCTCTAATTCTATGAAATTCACCCTCAAGCTCTTGATCCTAAAAAATATTCCCAATAAGATCATATTTTAATTTACTGCTCGATAAATAAACCTTTTCCCATTTCTTGTTAACACAAATATGAAAAATATACAAAGAGATCCATAAAATTCCACTCTTTTGAAGTTTCTTACCATACCTGGGTTGGATGTTTCTTTCTCAACAAAATAACATTTACATTTATCATTCATAGAAAAATTTCCCACCATTAAACTCAGAGGGGTCATCAGAGATCACAACTTTGAGAATTCATTCATGAAATAATGATAAAATATAACTAAGCCCAAGAATCTTCTAATATCGAAGACATTTCATGGTTTCTCTCAAGTCATAATAGCCTTTAACATCTTAGGATTAATTGATATACCCTTCTTTGACACCACGTGTCCCATGATTTTTACATCCATAATCCAAAAATCACAAATTCAATTCTTGGTGTAGAGTGGGTGATTTTTCAGTAGACTCATAATTTTCCTCAAGTGATTCACATGATCCTCCTAGGATTTAGATTAAACGAGGATTTCATCCAAAAATACTACCATAATGGTATCCAAATAACCATGGAAAATCATGTTAATTAGACCCATGAAAACTGAATGAGTATTTCTTAAACCAAAGGGAAAAATAAGTTACTCATAATGGTTATACCTACTATGAAAGGTGGTTTTCTGAATGTTGGATTCTTTTATCCTCAACTGATAGTAACCATATTAGAGGTAGGCCCTTGAAAACAATTTTTCCCCTTTCAACTGATCAAACAGATCGTCAATTAATGGATATGGATAATTTTTCTTCATCATAAATCATTTTCTATTTCATTAAACCACACATAAGTGAAGATAACCATTAGCATTTGTAGTGAAGAGAACTGGTGATACCCATGGTGACACACATGGGCGTATAAAGATTTTCTCAAGAATATTTTCTAACTCGGAAATAAGATCTTTCATTTATAAAAGAGCCATTTGGTAAGTGGGAATTGAAACTGGTTGAGTTCTAGGCATTAAGTCACCGGAAAAATTGACTTCCCTTACCGGTGGAAAACCATAGAAATTAGAATGTAATATGTCGGGAATCTCGATGAAAACTTAAGAGAGACCACCACTGAAATATTCCCACTCCATTTGAAAATAAAACACTAATATTACCTTCTCCTCCTCCAGATAAGAAGGTGTGACCATTCCCAACCTTGGGTCCTCTTCTCCTTGAAAGACAAGAGACACACCACTGGGTGTAGTAAGGTTGACCCGTCTAAGATAACAATCAATATGAGATTTATTGGAAATGATCAAATCCATCACGAATATGACATTGAGAGATTTCATGTTGAGGACTAGAAAACACTATGGTAGCTCAATATCATATACATAGAAGAAACAAGTAGACTGCGAAGACTCTGATCTCTCTTTTTACCAGGGCGTATAGTGATATCCATTGCATAAGATAAAATCTCTATAAGAAGATTAAGAATATTAACAATATCGGTTGAAATAAATAAGTGAGATGCACTATTATCAAATATAGTAGTCACTAATGATGAATATATAATAATGGTACCTACTAAAGTGGATGGACCCATATCTGCTTCCTCTAAAGACTCACTAACTATGTGACGTTGATATGTTCTCCATGCGTGTGGATTGAACTCTTGAATATAGGAAGTATCTAATTTCCATGTAATTTTAGGAGGATTTTATGATCATGTGCCAAAATGGGAGTAGAAAAGGTATATAAGAATATTATTATGTTCCATGAATATCCATAGGATATAGGGTTATTTGGTTCCTTAGTTAAAACTCTTTTAGAATGTCTTATGTTTTCACACTTAAAGAAAACCGAAGAAATTATTCCTAGTGATGTAAGAGTTCTGGAATGAACCCATCATTGATAAATTCATAGATAATTATCATGATTCTATTTTCCCATTAAGGAACTCACACTATCACTAGGAGGGAAAGAATCTCTTGATAGCCCTGAAATTCCACCCCGGTCCATCTTGATCATCAACACCATATCCAGTACATCAGCATAAGTGGGAATCATTAGTAAGAAAACCTAATAATGGATATTTTATCAAACTCACAACTCAAACCATTGAGACTTCATCCTCTCATTACATAAAATATTATGTAAAAAAGGCATGAGTTTTACCAAGAGATTTGAATACTCAGTCATGGTTTTATTAGCCTGTGCAAGCATCAAAAACTCAACAACCATGGCCAAAACCATTGACTCTGGATTTGACTAGTTTGTAAAAATAACTTTGGATTCTTTCCACTATAAGACCACATTCTTCTTTGTTATCACTATCATGTCCATAAATCTCATTATCAGTACTTCAAGCATTAATGTATCACATTTTACCTTGATCTCATATGATATCTCCTAGAACTCAAACAGATGTTCTATCATGCCCAAACATTCCTCAGCATGTTGCAGATGAATGGAGCATTTGAAAATAAGTGACTTCTATTGAAGGAACTCATTAGAATTATATCTCAAAAAATCCTCTTAAGGATCCATAGTAGGATCCTGAATGGTAACTAGAGGTGATGCATATCTCAAATCATGGATAGTGCGCACAATAACTGCAACTAGATTTGGGTCCAATGTGGGATTCACTCACAACGGTTCAATAGAATATTCATACAGGATCTGATTTGTACATCTTCTCAGAGGCATGATTCTACACAACATCAACAAACATCAAGGAAGACAACATAATAAAACTCAAACTGAGAAACAAGGTAAATTATTTCCAATAGATTGATCAAAGAGGTCTAGATTTCACTCCATTCAAATCACAATAGGGAAAAAGACAATAATTAATCCACAATATGTCCTTACTTATTCACCATTTTAAACTTAAGGCTCATTACTATGAGATCTTATAGCTACACAAGCCTTTTACATAAAACATTTCATGATTTTAGGCGTAATTAATCATCCGAGTAAAAGCTAAGGAACGTTAAGTCTACTGTCTTGGAAGACTACGTACATATAACATAAAACATGGGACTAAAAAACTTCTTTATTTAATATACATAAATATATTAAAACTTCCTTTTATCTCTTAAATCTTCATAGGGTACCCTAGGGAACACATTAACAAATGGATGAGCTAAAGAGCCCTGTAAAGGAATGAACATAAGGATACATCTCAAGCACATGAGTTACGAGGCATGACTTAATGATATCCAAAGCATGAAACTTATAAAATCATTAAATATAAGCATGGGATATTATAAACATAGAATCATATAAATGTGGAAGAATCATAAATCATATCTTTAGTACGGGTCAAGGCTAACTGCCAATCCCGTTCCCATTTTGGTATGGGTTAAGGCTAACCGACAATCTCGTTTCACATCGCATCTCATGATATTTATCCATACCTAATGCATTGGAGCACTATCTGGGAACACCCATCTCAAAATATTCATGAATATTCTTGCCACCTAAATAATCTTTCCACATAAATAATCATACATAATCAACCATACATAAACATAAGGTTACCCATGGAAAGAACTGGGTACCACAATCATGACATAAAACATATCCAATGGGTGTATCACGAAAGTGTCCATGAAAGGAAGGGATTAGAACATACATGGACATTCATAGGGTAAAATTTGTATATAACATGGTAAGTGGTGTAAAATATAAGTAACAACATATAAAAAAATGTATTTTAGAAACATTTTCATTTAAACATTTTTCTGTGGTTTTAAAGAAAACACTCTAGAGCTTTTCAATTAGAAAAGGGGACATTATTTTATATAAAACCTGAATTGAACCAAGAATGATTTCATAATAATAATACTGATTTCATAAATAAAATGGTGTTTTAAAACATAGGATACAGTGCACATGAAATTTGGGTAAAAATTTGGGAAGTCCCCTTAAAATAGGTTGGCTTATCGGAAAGTTCTAAGGAGGGAATCTTTCAAAATCATGTATATCCCAGAAAGAATGTGATGAAAGGGTCTTGACATAATAATCATGTAAAAATAACCAGAAGAAATAAGACTCACATAGATAGATAAGATATAACCTTTTTTAAAGAAAGATAAAGAAACCGGAAAGAACAAAGAAGGTTCGGGTAGAATTCATTACGATTTTATAGGCATGGTGTCGGGTGTGATCAAGAATGATTGATGAGAGAGAAACGGGGTTTATCATCACTTATAAATCCAGAAGTAATTATGGGGGAGGTTCTTAAACATACCCCATCATTTTATAGTAAACATATAAAGGCATATTATAGAGGACAATCTTGATTAAGAGAGAAAAGGAGAGGATCACTTACCTCAAATCTGGTGGTGTTCTCCACTTGTTATTAATGACCTGAATAAAGAATTAGTATTTTTAATTAATAAGTCCAGAACCTATTCTATATGTAATTGATTTACTATAACCCTTTTCATTTAAATCCTTTTTGATTAGTTATAAGGTTCAATTTCATTGTTTGGGCTCATTTGTGTACTTGGCTTTAAAAGATCAGTTCACTTATATTCAAGTTTGGATTATATGCAAGATGAAAGTGGTTGTCCAGAATTTAAGTAACATTATTTATTTCATATTCATGATATTACATGGTTTTAATTTTAATTATGTTACATAGAGTGATGTAAAATTATTATATATATAACCTTAGTGATAACCGTTTTTTGTTAATCGGTGGATTTGGTTACAAAGAATGTGTTTTTCATTATAACTTAATTCCATTTGTACCAAAAGATTAAAGAACCAAAAATAGGATATATTACATATATAATAATCTGGTTCAACTATAACAGAAATGGTTTCATAACCAGAATTAATTATAATAACAAAAATTGATAAACTATTGTCCTTGAGTGTGCTAAATTAGCACATCTCAAATGGTGCTTTCATTTCTTTCAAATAAAAGGGTTGGGAAAAGAGAGAAGATAATGAATTTACCACTAGCATGAAGACATTACAGTACATTTATGCTAATGTATTTATCATACTATTATGGTGAAGGTATTTGAGGAAGGAAATTAAAAGGAAAATAACTTAAAAGAAAAGAAGAAATTTGGGAAGATGAATTTACCTCTTGAGACTTCCTCCTTTCGGAACCACTTAAAGGGAGATGTTTTGGTATTTTTAGGAGTCTGAGAGATTTTTAACGTGGGGGAGGAACTTGGGGAGACATTTGGGAAGAATTTAGAGAAATATTGGAGCTTGAGAGGAGTGGAGAGAAGAGGGAGTGAAGGGGGGTTTTATAGTGAAGGAGAGGAGGGATTTCATAATATTATAATCATTAATTTATTATTTCTCCCCAAGACAAGGAATAGTAAGTATTACATGACCAAAAATAGTGATGTTATCATGTGATCCCGAACCAAGTGGTCTAACATCATCAGAGCATCATCGATAACTAAATTAATCCATTATTTAGCATTTATTGTAAATTATCGGATTCTACTATTCATAAAAAATTCATGTATTTCAAAAAAATCCCAAAAATTCACCCTAATCATTTTTTGACGTGTAGAATCGAAATATGAAGTCTATTTTTCAAAAATAATATTCTAAGTATGATTATTTTAATATTTAATTAAAATAATAATTTATTATCAAAACCAGTTTTAAAACATTCATTAAGTCATTCTAAAATAGAGGTATATTGCACTTCCAACTTGAATATTATTTTTTTCCACCATAGGTGAGGTTAATATTTATTAGGTTATATCAATATTCATAAGGGTTTTTTACTATTTATTAGGATAGGTTACTATTCACCAAAAATTATTTTTGTTTTATTAGACTCCAAAGAGAATCTTGAACACAACCGTGTATGCTGAATTTTCAAAATTCCAGACACAGAAGTGAAAAACATATGTTTAAAGGAAACTTATGACATATTAGTTCATTATGTTGTGATTTCATGTGATTTTATTACATAAATATAAGAATGTAATTTCCATTGAAAAACTTTAGTTCGTTACAATCTTCCCCCCTTATGAAATTTCACCCTCAAAATTTCATTTTACATACTAAGCAAAAAAACAGGTGTGGGTAATTTTCCATCATTTCTTCCTCTAATTCCCATGTTTCTTACTCAAACTTATGGTTCCTCCACAACACTTTGAAAAGATGGGTTTTCTTTTTTGTGTAGAACCTTATCTCTCTGATCCAGAATCTTTAATTGTTGTTCCTCATAGGATAGATCATCTTCCAGCTACACCACCTCTGAGCTTAGTACATATGAGGGATTAGGTATGTACTTCCTAACGAGTGATATGTGGAAAACATCATGAACTCGATCCATATTTGGTGGAAGTGTAAGCCGATATGCCACGGATCCTATGTGGACAAGGATCTTAAAGAGGCCAATATACCTTAGGCTTAGCTTCCCTTTCTTCCCGAATCGCTTGACTCTCTTCCATGGAGATATTTGAAGGAAGAATTTATCTCCAACATCGAACTCCAATTCCCTTCGACGGTTGTCAGCATAGGTCTTTTTCCAACATTGAGCAGCTTTGATGTGTTTCTAGATGACTTGAACCTTATCTATAATCTCTTGAACAAGATCGGGTCCAAGTAACTTTCTTTCTCCAAATTCATCCCAATAGGTTGGAGTTCTACATTGCTTTCCATATAGAGCTTCATGTGGAGCCTTCTGAATACTCGAGTGGATTCTATTGTTGTATGAGAAATCAACCAATGGGAGATGCTTATCCCATCCACCTTTAAATTCTAGAGAGCAATCCCTAAGCATATCTTCAAGCGTATGAATAGTTCTTTCAGACTAGACATCAGTATGGGGGTGATAGGATGTGCTGAAATTTAATTCAGTACTCAAATCATGTTGAAGACTCCGCCAAAATTTATATGTGAACCTTGGATCATGGTCAGAGACAATTGAGAGTGGAACATCATCCATTCTCACAACTTCCTTCACATATATCTTTTCATGTTGTTCAAGTGATAGATCATCTCGAATAGTAAAGAAATGCGATGTGTTGGTGAGTCAGTCAACCAAAACCCATATCGCATTATTTCACTTTGACGTCTTCGGGAGACCCGTGAAAAATTCCATAGTAACATTTTCCCATTTACACATGGGTATAGGCAATGGTTGTATCATACCTTTGGACTTTTGTCGCTCAGCTTTAACTTGCTAACATACCAAGCACCTTCATATATATTCTGAAATCTCCTTCTTCATGTTATCCCACCAGAAGTGTTCACAGATATCACGGTACATTTTGGTACTCCCATGATGGATAGAGAAGGTTGAGCTATATATATCATTCAATAGGTCCTTCTTTATCTATGGATCAGATGGAATACATAATCGTGTCCCAAATCTTACAACTCCTTCCTCACCAATTTTAAAATTAGAAGATTTGCCATTTTTAACAGATTCCACCCTTTTTTGAATTTCCATATCATTTATTTGAGAAACCATTATTTTTTCCATGAGGGATGGTTGAGAAATCATTTGAGAAAGGATTGATGATGTTTCTCCCTTAATTATTCCCATGTCCATCCTTTGCAAATATAAGAAGATCAGATCCTATTCAATTCTCATCATTGATAAAGATGCACGATCCTTTCTACTTATAGCATCTACCACCTTGTTTGCCTTACCAGAATGGTAGTGGATTGAGCAGTCATAATCCTTGATGAGATCTATCCATCTTCATTGGCACATATTAAGCTCTTTCTATGTGAATATATATTTGATACTCTTGTGGTCAATATATATTTCACATTTTTTCCCATAGAGATAATGCTGGAAGATTTTCAATGTAAATATCACAGCCACTAACTCCAGATCATGTGTGGGATAGTTTTGCACATGGATTTTCAGCTTCCTTGAGGCATAGGCTATCACTTTATCATTTCTAATTATCACACAGCCTAAGCCTTTCTTAGAAGAATCACTATACACCACAAATATCTCTCCACTTGAAGGGAGTGTGAGTACTGGCACAGTGATAAGCCTCTTTTTCAACTCCTTGAAATAGACTTCACATTCCTATGTCCAGACAAACTTTACTCCCTTCCGTGTCATCTTGGTCATTGGGTCTGACAATCATGAAAAGTTCTTCACGAATCATCGATAATACCCAGCTTGACCTAAAAGGCTATGGATCTCTATTACAGATGTTGGCCTTGGCCACTCTTCAATTGCCTTCATCTTAGAAGGGTCCATAGATATCCCTTTCCTGGTGATAACATGCCCCAAGAATGATACATCCTCCATCCAAAACACGCATTTACTGTACTTTTCATACAAATTCTCCCTTCGCAAATTCTTTAACACAGTTTCCAAATTCTCCTCATATTCCTCCTTTATCTTGGAGTATATCATAATATCATTAATAAAGACCACCACAAATTTTTCAATGTAATCTCTAAAGACTCTATTCATTAAATCCATGAAACATTATGGAGCATTACTGAGTCTGAAGGGGATCCCTATGAACTCATAGTGTCCATACCTCGTTCGAAAGGCAGTCTTGGGAATATCTTCCTTCCACACCTTTAGTTGGTGATATCCCGACCGAAGGTCCACCTTAGAGAAATAACTGTCCCCATGAAGCTAATTAAAAAAGTGATCTATCCATGTAAGGGGATACTTGTTCTTTATAGTGATTTTATTGAGATCACGATAATCAATGCAGAGGCACATTGATCCATCCTTCTTCTTGATGAAGAGGACTGCAGCACCCCACGGTGAAGCACCCGAGTGTATAAAACCCTTCTCCATATTCTCCCGCAACTACTTCTTCAGCTCTTCTAGCTCTATAGTGTTCATTCTGTAAGGTGTCATTGAGATTGGCAGAGATCCATGGATATGTTCAATTGAGAACTCAACCTATCGGTCAGGGGGAATACCAGGCAACTCTTCGAGAAATACATCAGTGTAATCCCTCACGATGGGCATGTCTTCAAGAATGATTCTCTCCTTTGTCTCAATCATTTGACTTAGGTATTCATGATCATAAGGAAGAAATATCCAAACTTGAGACAAAGATTCTAAAGGAGACTCATCTTCCTCCTTACACTTGTAAATAATCAGAGGACGCTTTGGGATGTGAAGAGTAATCTCCCTTTCCCGGCAGTTGATGTTGGACTTGTACAAAGATAGCTAATCCATGCCCAAGATAGCGTCAAACTCCACTAAAGGAAGTTTTAAAAGATTTTATAGGAGGTTCAGTACACAAACATTAACTGGGGAGGAGTTATAAACCATGGATGTAATAATTTCCCCATTCTCTGTTCTCACAGATTACTTTTCATCTAAATTTTGTGGTGGTGTTTGAATAGTTCTACTAAACATGCAAGATATGAAAGAATGCGTAGAACCAAAATCAAATAGTATGTTTGCTATTCTTGAATGAATAACAAGTGTACCTATCACCACATTGTTTTCCGGCTCCACATCAGCAGTAGTGATAGCATAATCCCTTCCTTGTTTCCTTGGAGGATGTTGATGATTGCCTCTGACAACCCTCAGCTTAGGGAAATTCTTCACATAATGCCCAAGCTTCATGTAGTTAAAACACTGCACTACAGGCTGAGTGTTGATCTAATACTTATGATCTTCATCAACATTAGCGGGATTTTTCATATCCCTTCAGTAGTTCTTGTCCAGATGACCAAAGTTTCCGCATTTAAATCAATTCCTGGTTCCCTTGAGATAGTCATCAAAATGCTTCTTCCCACAATTCATGCAAAGAGAAAAGTGAGGCTTCTTTCCATCATGGGATATTTTTGATGAACCAACCATGTTGTTCTCCATTTTCTACTTCTTGTCACTAGGACCATGAGACCATTGAGAGTCTCCAATCTCTATTTCAACCTTGATGGAAGAACGGACTATCTCCTCATAGCTGCCAAAGTCTCGAATTGCCTACACTTTTCATAGACTCGGCTTTAGTCCGCTAAAGAAGCAATCCACCTTGCTTTTGGTGTTCATGACAAAGCTAGAGGCATACCTTGAAAGCCTTGTAATGATCTCTTCATACTCCCCGATGGACTCATCTTCCTTCTGGTTGTGTGCAAGGAACTCTCCTTCCATCTTGAGATGAAGGGTTTGAGGAAAATATTTTTTTAAAAACATCCTCTTGAATTCCTACCAATCTATGGAATCAATTTCCTCTTAGGAATTCGTATTCTTGATTAGTTTCCACTACTGGTCAACTTCCCCATCAAAATGATAGACTGTCTATACAACTTTCTCTTCTTCCGAGAACTGTACGATAGAGAAAATATTTTCAATGTAGCTAATCCATTGTTCTGTGAGGAGGGGATCAGAAGACCTTCTAAACATGGGAGGCCTTTTTCGCATGAAGGATTCTACAGCAACTTGCTCTTTCCGTGTAGGAGGGGGATGTTCCACTTGATTCAAGTTATTATTTATAACTCGAGCCAGATGAGTATGTACTACCATAAAGTTTTGAGCACCCACTTCCGTCACATCAGGCATGTCATTAGGGCAATCATCACATTGCCTATCACATTGGTTGTTGGAACGTGTTCTTCTATTTACCTCCATTAACTATGAAAGAGAACGTATAATTAGAGGTCTTGAATACTTAGCTATTTATCATAAAAAGGAATCTTTGACCATTAAAGGATAAACTTATAAATAAGAAATACATTCTAACTTGTGATTACTTAGGTTTATATCTAGGTTATCCTCGATCTATTTCATAACTTATATTCTTATGGGATTTTTTTATACCTTAATAATGGTTTGTACTAAGCTCTTGAATCTACCGAAGCATATCCCCCTATAGTGTCGTAACTAAGAGTGAAACAAGCCCCATTATCGTGCACCAGTTCTCATTTGAGTCTAGATCAAAGCAGTTTTTTCGGGTTTTACCCCTAGATACATCTGTACCAGAGCCGCCTCTACCTGCTCGTATCCAGACAGGGATGTATTTTCTTGATAAAATACTTACTCTATACTCACCAAAATTTAGACCTGTTTTCTTTTACTTAGTCTCATCCTTAAGGTTCTCACTATGATTCTCTATTCCTAATCTCCAAAAATAACTATACCATCCTCTGATACCAACTGTAGCGACCCAAGCCTTTTACATAAAACATTTCATGATTTTAAGCATAATTAAACATCAGAGTACAAGCCATGGATCGTTAAGTCTA
Source organism: Viscum album (assembly GCA_963277665.1). Taxonomy (NCBI): domain Eukaryota; kingdom Viridiplantae; phylum Streptophyta; class Magnoliopsida; order Santalales; family Viscaceae; genus Viscum; species Viscum album. The sequence continues at coordinate 1,574,991,389 of OY728126.1, forward strand.
GTGTCTTGGAAGACTAGGTACATATAACATAAAACATGGGACTAAAACAAACTTCTTTATTTAATGTCCATAAAGAGATTCTAACTTCCTTTGAGCTCTTACATCTACATAGGGTACCCTGGGGAACACATGAACAAAGGGATGACCTAAAGAGCCCAGTAAAGGAATGAACATAAGGATACATCTCAAGCACATGAGTTAGGAGGCAAGACATAATGATATCCAAAGCATGAAACATATAAAATCATTTAATATAAGCATGGGATCTTATAAACATGGAATCATATAAATGTGGTAGAATCATAAATCATATCTTTAGTACGGGTCATGGCTAACCGCCAATCTCATTTCCAATTTTGGTACGGGTCAAGGCTAACCGCCAATCCCGTTTCACATCGCATCTCATGAGACTTATCCTTACCCAATGAATTAGAGCTCTATATGGGATCACCCATCTCAAAATATTCATGAATATTCTTTCCCCATAAATAATCATTCCATGTAAATAATTATACAAAATCAACCATACATAAACATAAGGTTACCCATGGAAAGAATTGGGTACCGTAATCATGACATAAAACATATCCAATGAGGGTATCACGAAAGCGTCCATGAAAGGAAGGGATTAGAACATACATGGACATTAATAGGGTAAAAAATGCATATAACATGGTAAGTGGTGTCAAATATAAGAGACAACATATAAAAAATTTATTTTAGAAACATTAGCATTAAAACATTTTTGGGCGGTTTTAAGGAAAACACTCTAGATCTTTTCAAATAGAAAAGAGGAAATTATTTTATATAAAACCAGAATTTAAAAAATAAGGATTTCATAATAAAAATAATGATTTTATGAATAAAATGGTGTTTTAAAACATAGGATAGAGTGCACTTGAAATTTGCGTAAAAATTTGGGAAGTCCCCTTAAAATAGGTTGGCTTATCGGAAAGTTCTGAGGGAATAATTCAAAATCATGTATATCCTAGAAAGAATGTGATGAAATGGTCGTGACATAATAATATGTTAAAAATAACCATAATTCATAAGAATCACATATATAGATAATATATCACCATTTTTAAAGAAATATAAGGCAACCTGAAAGAACAAAGTAGGTACGGGTAGAATTCGTTATGATTTTATCGGCATGGTGTCGGGTGTGACCAAGAGGGATTGATGAGAGATAAATGGGGTTTATAATCTCATATAAATCCAAAAGGAATTATGGGGGAGGTTCTTAAACATACCCAATCATTTTATAGTACACATATAAAGGCATAGTATAGAGGACAATCTTGATTAAGAGAGAAAAGGAGAGGATCCCTTACCTCAAATCTGGTGGTGTTCTCCACTTGTTATTAATGACCTGAATAAACAAATTAGGATTATTAATTAATAAGTCCAGAACCTCTTCTATATTTTATATATTTATTATAACCCTTTTTAGTTTATTTAAATCCTTTTTGATTAGTTATAACGTTCAATTTCATTGTTCGTGCTCGTTTGTTTACTTGGTTTTAAAAGATCGGTTCACTTATATTCAAGTTTGGATTATATGAAAGATGAAATTTGTTGTCCAGAATTGAAGTCAAATTATATATTTCATATCCAAAAGATTACATGGTTTTAATTTAAATTCGGTTACTTGGAGTGATGTCGAATTATTATATATATAACCTTAGTGATAACCGTTTTTGTTAATCGGTGGATTTGATTACAAAGAATGTGTTTTTCATTATAACTTTATTCCATTGTTACCAAAATATTACAGAACCAAAAAAAGGATATATTAAATATATAATAATCTACTTCAACCATAACACAAATGTTTTCATGACCATAATTAAAGATAATATCAAAAAATGGAAAATAGTTGTCCTTGAATGTGCTAAATTAGCACATCTCAAACAGTTCTTTCATTTCTTTCAAATAATAGGGTGGGGAAAGAAGAGGAGATAATGAATTTACCATTAGAATGAAGAAACTATAGTACATGTTTGCTACTGGATTTATCCTACTATTATGGTTAATGGATGTGAGGAAAGAAATTAAAGAGAAAATAACTTAAAAGCAAAGAAGAAATTTGGGAAGAGGAATTTACCTCTTGAGATTTCCTCCTTTGAGAACCTCTTAGGGTAAGAGGTTTTGGTATTTTTAGGAGGCTTAGAGAATTTGGAATTGGGGGAGGACCTTGGGGAGATATTTGGGAATAATTTAGAGAAATCATGGAGCTTGAGAGATGTGGATAGAAGAGGGAGTGAAGGGGGGTTTATAGTGGAGGAGAGGATGGATTTCATAATATTATAATCATTAATTTATTATTTCTTCCCAAGACAAGGAATAGTAAGTATTCCATGACCAAGAATAGTGATTTTATCATGTTATCCCGAACCAAGTGGTCTTACATCATCAGAGCATCATCGATGACTCAATTAATCCATTATTTTGCATTTATTGTAAATTATCGGATTCAATTATTCATCAAAAAATCATGTATTTCAGAAATATCCCCAAATTTCAACCTAACCATTTTTTGATGTTTAGAATCCAAAAATGAAGTCCATTTTTCAATAATAATTTTCTAAATATGATTATTTAAATATTTAATTAAAATAATAATTTATTATCAAACCCATTTTTAAAACATTCATTAAATCATTCTAAAATATTGGTATATTGCACGTCCAACTTGAATATTATTTTTATACCACCATAGGTGAGGTTACTATTTGTCATGGTATATAACTATTCATAAGGGTATGTTAATATTAATTAGGGTAGATTATTATTCACCAAAAATTATTTTTGTTTTATTAGACTACAAAAGCATCTTGAACACAACCGTGTATGCCGGATTTTCGAAATTCCAAACACAGAAGTGAAAAACTTATGTTTAAAGGTCACTTATCACTTATTAGTTCATTATGTTGTGATTTCATGTGATTTTATGACATAAATATAAAAAATGAATTTACATTGAAAAACATTGGGTCGTTACAGAGCTATCTTGGAACTCAACTGTAACGCCCTCCTATGTCCCGACAAGATCTCAGATGAATACTAACATTCATAAAAAAGATCAATGGCCTCCATTGATAAAAATATTTTCATGAACTAGTCTGGAAACCCTGGTAACCCGATAACTGAGCTGGCCTAGAATAATCTCGAAGGGCCTTCCTTATCCCAATTGTTCGGTGACTATCACGTAGCATCATACAATACGCAAGTGGGAACGAATTTATAAAAAAACATAGTAGAAGGAAGATAATCAAGTAAACATGCCTATAAATAAAAATCCATTGGGATTAATGCACCTAACATTGAAAAAGGAATCAAATCCTAAAGTAATATATCTCAAGTACCAAAAAATGGGAAAACATGCAAATTCCCCAGGGAAACAACTCACCACACCCTAAGTTTAACAATTGGGTCCACCTCTAGGAGATCCTTTCCCCATGATCAAACCTAGAAGGAGATAATCAACAAACACCTCAAGAAAAAGGGTAGGGTGTGAGTTTAAAGCCCATTACAATATCACCAAGGATTCAATAAAAGATAACAATTATATATTAACCAAATAAATGATTTCAATTTTTAAAATGAAAATTTTTTGTGTTTTCAAAGCAAATTTAAACAAATCATTTTGTACATATCAAATAATGGAAATAAATACATTAAGTAAAGTCTATACAAGTGATGGAATATTTATAAAATGATACATTAAATAATTCAATTATATAAAATAGTGTGTATAAATTCATAAGGGAAGTAAAGAAGTTTAACATCATTGGTATACATTTATATCCCAAGTATAAAACAAGAAAACAATATGGTCATTTTCCAAATAAGTCTGAAAGTTTTAGGCTATAGGAATATGCACTATATAAGTGATATTAATAATATGTGTATACACATGTCCCCCTAACATTTTCGAAATCCGACTCATCAACATCCAATTAGGGATGTGACCCACTGTATGTATGTTTTAGAACGTTGTAAAAGCGTAGTGTGTATTTAAATATCTCACCAACTACCTATGGTTTGCATGTCCTCTTACACAATCAACGATGGGAAATTTATTTTATGACTCCTTAATGTATAATTAAATCCAATTATTTCATTTCAATTCCAATTTTCAATTTAAAACCCAAATGAGTTTTCATCAAAAAAACATGCCTCTTTAAAAAGATAAAACCACTAGGTTTCTACAAAAACATTTTAATCCACTTCCACAAGTCTGAAATCTATTCAAAACCAATTCCATAAATTTCAGAATTCATTTTTAAAATTAAATATAACAATTTAATTTAATCCTTTTCCATAAAAATTCTAATTTAGATTAGTCATTTTAAATCTACCAATTTCCATAAACACACCCCAATTCAAAGGAATTTTGGGGTTTCCAAAATTCTCATGCCAAAACCATTTCAAATATCCCAAATCATAGGAATTGGATTTTATTATTGAATGTATTTAATGAATTTTCGACCAATTGAATTTAAATAAATAGTTAAAATAAATCAATAAAATTCAATGTTCATAAATTTGGGTAAACAATACAGAATCACCTACCTTTTCCGGAAACTCAATACTCACTGCAACTCCCATAAATGAGAAAAAATGTGTAGAAGACCTTGAAACACAACCTAGATATGAGAAACAACAACACAGAACATAGATCCTTTAATTTTAGGATGATCTATTGTAATAAAAAAGGTGTAGAAAGATAAACGGATAAACAATATGAGAGAAATCTTACCATAGAATCGTACTACAAGCACAATGATGATAAAAAATGTACAAAAGAAATAAAGAGGGTTATAAAGATCCAAGATCACATGAGGAAGTATTTGGGTTAAGAAAAATGAAACTGGATAGAAGGGAAAAAGATATCTTAGTTGTGGTTCCCATTTAAAAGAATGTTGTTGGGGTATTACATAATGAGTAATCCAACTACACACCATGAAATAGTTACATTTTATAACCACAAAAAATGCATCATTTTAAATTGAAACCCATTCACTAAATAAATAACGATGTGTAAAGGATAGTCATGACCTATAACATTTCACAGTCTGGATATTCTCATGATATTATTCTTCTCACGTTATGCTCCTAAAGACCATTACACATCGTGTTACCTAGTTACATAGTGTGTAACCCTTTAGAAGCATGCCGAACATGTTTGTTAAATTTTAGACTCCAAAAAATTTTTAAATTCTCCATTTATTGGTATCCTCTCAATTCATTCTCATCACTACCTAGTAATTGAAAAGGATAATCAATGACATTTTTGAAGACATGCCTGTCAGATCCGTAACAGGATGTTACACTCTGGGCTTTCTGGGGTTGGTTCACTATATTAAATATAATATATATATATATATATATATATTCATGATATACATGTGAAAGTGGTGTTATATACACATCTTAAATTAATATAAACGAATTTCATAATTGTATGTCCATAGAAAATGAATTTTAGTTGACTAACCCTTACAGTGATCACATTGTTGAATTGACAGTCCATCAATGGAGAGATTATACTTAACAATTGTAAATCCTCCCAAAAAATTGAAAATGATGAATAAAAAAAATTAGATATATTGTATAGATAATAATTTTATAATTCATTCAATTTAAAGGAGTTATAACCCAGTGAAAGGAAATTGAGTTAAAAACAATTTACCACCTGGTAACATTCATGTAAAATAAAATTGGAAAAAATAATTAAAATTGAAGATTAAAATACCATAATATATGAATGATTAATGATATAACATGTTAAAGGGTAATTATATAATCCTCAAAATATAAATAAGTGGTGAATATGGAATATTCCCCACATAAATAAAAGTGAGATGAGAAAACCCTTACCTCGAGTCCAGACTGTCAAGGTATGTCATCTAACTCATGTATAATATGATTATATAATTTATATAAATTATTAAGAAAATATTACAAGTTTAATACCCTATAATTAAATAATTAATTTTTATTTATTTTAATTACATATTTAAATACATAATTAGTTAATTCTATATCATCAGTTTTGAGGATGTTTGGTTCATTATTTCAAAATGTCTTCAGTGTGTTGGTTGAGGTCAAAGAGTTCATTGTTCCATCATATCCATAATAAAAATTTTTAAATAATTATAATTTTTATAAATAAATTACAATTTTTAAAAAAATCCTTCAATAATGGTTATGAAAACTGAACTATTTTATAATTATGCTGACAGTTGGTCATACGTATGCATGAGAAGAGTTTCCATTTTTCAACGATCATTATGAAATGATTGTAAGTCTTATTTTAACATTAAATAGTGATCATAATATCATAAATATAATATTATTTATTTAAATATATTATATATATAATCAATCTAATGTGGTGATGAAAAAATAATCACATTGCTTCGTGGAGGCGGTAGTCCACATGTACGCACGGATTATGTTATCATTTTTCAGTGAGAGGAATGGTAAAAAAATAAAATGATATATTCTCTTTTGGTAATGATAAAAATTTCATTAATTTCATAATTGTTTCATATATATCACAAATATTCATCCAAATTATACTTATTACCTTCATTATAAAGCATTAGTGAAAAATTAATCAGATCGGTTTGTGAGGCGGTGGTTCGTCATACACATGAGAGATGCTATTATATGGAATGTGATGAAAAAAAGATACATTAGTTAATGAGTAAGTAGTTTGTCGTACACATGAATGAAGCTTTCATTTCCCATTTGTTAGAAGAGTTGAAAAATATAGGTTATTACAATGACATAATAAAATATCAGTATATGTGATATAATATTTTTTATTATATCAACAAATGTTCATAATATCTTACAAATTTTGAATAAAAAATTAATGAAAAATGGTCGGTTAATTCAGATGCATCTTCTTCGAACAACATCTTTATATTAGGGCCAAAAACATTATTTGGATGGATTTTATAAAAAACCATGGGATCTAGGTATTGGGGATGAAATTAAATAATGTATTTGGGTAGATATTATCTTATCCGAATGACTTTGATGGTGTTAAGAGGAGAGGATAAGGGTGAACTTTTATTAGTGATGTGAGTGGAAAACTTATAATTTTATAAATGAAAAACACATACCCAAGTTTTTACCTGAAAAAAGGATCCAAAATAAACCATTATATAGAATAATAAATTATATGGTATAAATATGTCCATAAAAAAGATTTTTTACAAGCATTTCGGTCATTTTAACCCTTATTTTTTCAGTTTAACCCCCTCGAAAACTCGTTTTCACCTTAACAGTGGTAAATAATTTTACTGTTTTCAATATTTATTATGAACATAATTAAATTGAACTTATTAGATCATATAAATTATTAATATTAAAAATATGGAACATATTTTACCAAATTAAGTTCAAATAAGTGGCATAATATAATTTAAAATTAAAACCTATAGATGCGATGAATAATAGGATTTCAATAAAAAAACATTTTAGAATAAGATTATTTTATATTAAATATTTACCTAGTAATCATCTTTGTATGAAATTAAATTAATTTTTTATGGTATATTATAATTAAATTTCAATTAAATTATTCCTCATTTGTGTTTTTTAAATTAATAAAAATGGATAAACATTATGCAGTTTAAAAAGTGAAAATAAAATGTTTTAAACCCAAATATAATCTTATAATAAAATATTGAATAAATATGATTCAAATGTAATTAATGGGATTAAATTTAACTAAAACAAACTAATTTTTATTAAAATAAAATTTACATCATAATGGGTCTATTTAAATACATTATTTATTGGAAGGATATGATAGTTTTAAAAAAATGGTATTTTTCACTGTTCACTGAAAAAATAAATATTTTCCAAAAAATACCAAAATATCATGCTGTGATAATTTTTATTGGGTTATTTATAAAATTAATACCATTTTATCAATTTAATTTTCAAAAATTTCTCAAAAAATAATTATAATATTTTCTCAAAAAAATTAATAAAAATCATTTTTATAAAATAAATATTTTTAATGAATAATATGAATTTACTAATAATTGATTGATTATTTAAAAAGAATTTATATATAAATTTATTTTCCAATGGATATATATATATATATATATATATATTGTAATGTTATTAATGTTATTCATACCCTCTAATTTAACATCTTCGTTATAACGGTCATAATTAAAATAATATTATTTTGTGCTTCGTCTATGTTCGGTGTTACATGTCTTATATACTATCGAGCATTTATTCCTTTTCTAAAGTCTTGGGGTGTTACATTATCCCCCTTTAATAAATTTAATTATCATAATTTTAATGTTATCATGGTAATTAAAAGGTTTACACTTTAAAATATTTTGTTTGAAAACCGATATTGTATAAAGGGTTGAAAAAACATCCACATGAAATGAGAGAGAGGGGGAGGTATGAAGGTCATCTGAAGAAACACATAAATAGGATTAAAAGTAATAAAAAATTCCCGAAACATGAATATATGGACATGTAATATCATAATGACCAAATAAAAATGGAGGGTGATAGTGATCATTGAACATAAGAAATTGAATGATAATGATAAAGTCAACAACTACAAAACCATAAACCAAAGTGGTGTGAAAAAAATCATTGGAAATGAACATAATATTATTAAAATATATTTCTCAATATCCTTTTGTTAGGGTTTAGGAATTATTTACCATCTATAGTAGGAAAATAATCATATATAATTACTTGATATATTGAATTTATTCTTTAATCAATTTCCACAACAATCTCCTATATTTCTATAAAAAATGATTATTTATTATTAATTTTTCAATCCTAAATTACTTAAATCAACTTTAAAGGTATTATATACAAATAAAAGGGATAATCATGATATTCCACCTGTCTTTAAACATTCACCAAAACCAAAATTGTTGGAATATGGTTTGATGTTTCCCTAAATGAATAAACCTGCAACATTAGATAGTAAAACCCAAAGATCAAATTAAATCATTCCATAAATGGACAAAAACATATCCCAAATAAGCTAAATAACCTCAACATTAAATAGCCTTTTAAAACCAAATATTATCTCTTTCTTTTCATCTTACATGTCAAAAACATTTAGTGACATTCTTCTAAAATAACATCAATCACCTAGTCCTAGAATAACTTTTAATCCCATGATTTTTTAAATGATAAAACATATATTACCAAAATCAACTTAAACATCATTTTTCACACCTCTTGAGAATAAAACAAGTATTTGGAACTAACTTAGACATCACCTAGGCAAGTGGTATGTGTTTCACCCTTGTCACCCTTTGGTTGCTAGATCAATCCCCATGACCTGGCTAGATACAATGGGTTATCTTTTGGCCTCCATGTTTTCATTTTTCCAAAAATTATATCCCTGTAACATTCCTATAAATATGATGAACACCATTAAAAATAACCTAGATCATCAATGATTACATAAACCCTAAGGGTTCTCAATGACATTAAATTTATGATCAAACTTAAACTCATAAACCAATGATGGTATCCATAACCCTTAAGATAACAACGCAGGAAAACATCCTAATCTCCACAGTTATAAAAACCCTTATCTAATATCAACTATAACAACCCCAAACTTTCACTCTCATATATGGTGAAAAGAACAAAAACATTATATTTTTTGTTTTGATACTAATAAAGGTGACAAAATTTTCACCAACCAAAACATAAAACATAAAAAGGGAATATTGGATACCATATATATCCAAGGATATTTTAGGTCTATAGTTTTAGATAATAAGGATAAACTCTTACATAAACAATACTGATAAATTAAAAGGTGTATTTTTCCAATATAACCATTTTTTCATTTTCCATATTAAGTTTTCAATAACTTCCACTATCATTATCACATTATAAACCTTTCTAGACACACAAAATCTTATCGCCATTATTCATAATCTGGGGAATATGAAATATATGAAGGGTGATATTAAATACTCATTAAGGGTAAAAATAACCATTAACTATTGAACTTCATTGATGAGAAAAAATCATAAGGGTATGAATACATAACCAAAGTTAATGAGAAAACATAATAATATTCATGCCCATAATTTACCTATATCATAAAACATGGAACATGGAACTCATATTTATCAATGTTAATAGTCATATGAATCAATAATCATGATCCATTTGATTTCAACATAGATCAAGGAATCCTCAAAACCCCATATCGAGAATACAAATATGTTAGTATATCAAAACATTATCTCCATTGAATCCTTACAGAACCCTTAAAAATGGAATAACCATATGTTCATCTACTATACATAATGCATTAGAGCACTATGTGTAAATAACCATCACATATGATATATATATCTCATCTGCGACATAAAACGAGTCTGAACATGTATTATAAGTTATAATGTTCCCACATGTGAGCTCTAATTAGACTCAAATTTTTGTATAAATAGTTTTAAGAAACCATAACATAAATAATGTAAATAAAACATTCACCACATTATAAAATTCATAAGAACATCCATTATTCATTTTATTACTTGATTTACTAGATGAAATGGAATAGATTCCATGCAAGTCAATTTAAAAAATCATAATCCATCTTGAGAAAGAATGTGTATAGTAAGATTAAAAATTATACCTTGTGTAGAATAAGTAACATCAAGGGTTTTTTACATTGATGAAGAATTAATATCACTAAAAGGTCATTTAAATAATTATTCAATAAAATAAACCTTTCACTTCGAAAATAAATTTTCAAAACTAAAAAATCAAAAAATACTATGAAAATACATTTCATTAAAAAATACTAGGAAACATATAATTTGTAATTCAAGTAAATAATTTCCATGAGGGAGGGAAAATACATTTATGTTGTAAACATTAAAATAAACATTCTTTTCAAACATTTTTTATGGGCGTGAAATGTGACCCATTGGGAAAACATTAGTAAATTCTTTTTTTATTTTTAAAAATTTAAAATTTCATGTATAATAGTATTAGGAAATCTTGTATGGTTTGAAACAATATTTTCAAAAACATTTTAGAAAAAATGGTTATAGAAGAAAAATATTCATAATCTGAAATAAAGTATAAGAAAGGTAACCCGAACAAAAAAAATTCTTGGAGTTTCTGTAGTCAATGAGGGAGTCAATGGAAACAAAACAAGTAAACTGCATTCATAAATAGTGGATAAAAACTGGTTGAAAAAATAATTTTTTCTGATTTACTCTAAAGGAACCTTGAATATAAACAATTCAGAAAAGAAATAATGTTATAACATAAAGCCTTTTCCACCCTGGTAATATTTCATTCATAGTCCCTATAAGAAAATAATATAAAATGAAACTATAAATATATTTTAAATAATTATTTTCAAAATAAACATGTCAAATTAGTAGTATATATAACTCATAAAAGAATTTTTTTTATAGATGTATTTCCCAATGAAATGTGATTTGATATGATTAACCCTTACAAATATGATATAATTAAATTAATAATTAATTACTAGAGAGATTGTATATAAAAATGTGAATCAACAAAAAATAGGAGACAATATAGAATAAAAAAATTATATTTCTATTTATAAATAATCATGGAATAGAAAATTCAATGAAAAAGAGTTATAACCCAATGAAACTAAATTGAGTTAAGAAACTCTTTACCACTTAGTAACATCAAGTCAAATACCCTTTGATGAATCAATTAAAATTGAAACTTATAATACAATGAATTATGAAGGCTTCATGATATAACATGTAAAAGGGCTATTATATACACAACATAATATAAATACATGGTGAATATGGTATATTTCTTATAGACAAAAAGTGAGATGGGAAAAACCTTACCTTGAGTCCAGTTTTTACATGTAAATCCTTTAACTCCTATATAATAACATTATAAAAATTATTTAATTTATTAAAACCATTTTTCCATGATTAATAAATTTTAATTATAAATTTTAATTTATTTATTTTAATTAAATATTTAAATACTTAATTAGTTAGGTCCACATCGCGTGTTTTAAGTATGCTTAGTTAATTGTTTCAAAATGGATTTGGTGTGTTTTACATGGTCAAAGAGGTCATTTTTCACTCAAATAAAATATAATAATGTCGAAATAATTATTATTTTTATAAGTCAATTATAATTTTAAAATAATCCCCAAATAATTGTTACAAAAAATAAACTATTTTACAATCAAATATATGGTAGGTCGTACATACGCATGAGAAAATTTTCTATTCTTAAATGATCATTATAGAAGGAAGGTAGGTATTATTTTATATTTATAGAATAATAATAATATCATTATTATAATATTATTTCATTAAATACATTTATAAATATATTTTTAATGTGATGTGGTGATTAAAAAGTAATCAGAATGCTTTGTAGAGGCAGTAGTCCACAAGTACATAGGAATGATGTTATCATTTTTTAGTGAGTGGAATGGTAAGAAATAAAATGATATATTATCTTTTAAAAAGGATAAATATGTCATTAATATATTAATTATTTCATATATATCACATATATTAATTAATATTATCCTTTTTACTATCCATGTAAATAATTAGTGGAAAATGAATTCCATCCCTATATGAGGCGATAATCCCCCACACACATGAGTGATGTTATTGTATCACCCATAGAATGAAAATTAAGAATTTTTGTGTGATATAAAAATTAAATAAGAATATTTGGGTTAAATATATCATATATATACTTTAAATTCTTCATTATTACCAATTGTAGGATGAGGTGATGGAAAACTATTTTCATTGGTTCGTGAGGTGGTGGTCCATTATAAACATGAATGATGTCTTGTTTCTCATTTGATAGATGTTGATAAATATTTAGGTTATTATATTAATATAATACAATATCATTATATGGGCGATAATATTTTTAAATCATAATGATTGAAGAATATTTGATGGAGGTGGAAGACGAAAGAAAATAAATATGATCAGTTAAGAACGATACCTCTTCTTTAGACAATATCCTCAGTGTGGCACTAAAAGCCATATTGGGATGGATTTATCATAAAAATATGGTACAAAGGTATAGGGTACATAATTATTGAATTCATTTGGTAGGAATTTTCATATTCAAAGGGAATTGATGTTGTAAAGAGGAGATGGGAGAGGGTGGCCTTTTATAAGTGATGTTAGTGGCATACTTGTAATTTTTGAAAATAAAAATTTGAACATAAAATTTTCACATTTTAAAAGGATAAAAAATGGACCATTATCGAGACATAGACAGGATAAGATCTAAATATGTCCATAAAATCGTTAATATACAATTGTTTATGTCATTTAACCATTATTTTTTAGTATACCCTCCCACCCAGTAAATAAGTTTTACCTTAACCACAGTAAAAGATTTTTATTATTTTAACTATTCATTATGAGAAAAAATTATGTTGACCTTATTGAATAATATAAATTATTATAATTATAAATATTTAATCCATTTAACCCAATAAAATTCATATAAGTGGAATAATATAAATTAAAAATAAAACCCAAAGGGGCGATGAAAAAATGGTTTTACAAGAATTGTAATTTTCAAGAAAATGAAGATTTTATATTAGCTTTTTTACTAGTAATAAAAATATAAAAAATTAAATTAATTTTTTTTGATATATATTCTATATATTTAATTTAAATAATTACCCATTAGGTGTTTTTTATTTAATTAAAATGGAGAAACATTATGCACGCAAAGATAACTTCCACGAAAAAAACCATTTTTAAACCCAAAATATAAAATTATAATAAAATATTTTATAAAGATGATTCAAAATTAAATAATTTGATTAAATATAACTAAATAATACATATTTAACTTTAAATAAAATTAAAATCAGATGGTAATTTTAAATAAATTAATTTATTGGAAATAAATGATTGTTTTACAAAAAATTGTTATTTTTTCACTATTTTCTGAGAAAAAAATATTTCTAGAAAATAAAAAAAATTAACCTAAGTTAATTTTTATATGATGAGTTCAAAAAAATTAATTTTATCAAAAAATATTTTAAAATATTTTAAAAATTAATTATAATACTTTCTCACAAAAATCAAATGAAATCATTTTTGAGGAACACATATTTTTAATGAATATAACTACTTTGGTAAAAATTAATTGATTAATTACGAAACAATTATTAAAAAATTTATATTGAGTAGCCAATATATATATATATATATATATATATATATATTAAATAATTTAATACTATATATACCCTAAAATTTAATATCTAGGTTAAAATAGTCATATATAAAATAATATTTTTTCGTGGTTTATTTATGTTTGGTGTTGCATGACTTGTACGCTGTCGAGCATAAATTAATTTTTTTTTAATCTCAAAGTGTTAAAACTAGTATAAGTAAAAAACCCTCACACTTTTGGAATTTCATAATATTAGAATTATCTAGGATTCACCTATTTTTTCCTTTCCACAGAATATTTGGTCTATTAAATATGTTCAAATATAAAGAATTTAATATAAAAATTTTCTACCTCAAAAAATAATTTATCATATCAATTTTAAGTACATGATATTTTAATATAATATTTTATTTTTTTAAATAAAAATTATTCTTACAATAACTGATGTTTTATACATATAATTTAATCATTTCAAAAAATATTAATTCTTCAAAAGAATATTTTTTTAAAAGAAAATTTTTGAAAATGTTATCTCATATGTCCATTTGAAAACATTTGTCTCCTTTTAAACACCATTTTCTCATCTTAATTTATAATCTTTTTATAATGGGTACTCTTTTATTATAAAAAAATATGAAACTAAAACAATATATATGATTCTCAATATAAAAATAAATTTTTTAAAAAAATATTTTACTAGATATAATTTATTAAGAATAGTCAATATAATAACAAAAAACAATGCCCAATTTTCATTCTTGAGTATATTATGTTTAAAAAACTATTTATATTTACATAAATAAATAGATAATATATATCTTGATCATAACTTAACATCACATCAATTTCAATAATGTTTTATTGAATGATAAACTATATCATGCTCAGAAATATAATATTTAATGGAAGTAAAAAAACATGTATAAATATTTAAAAAAATTATAAATTAAAATAAAATAATATATAAGGAGTAAGTTATGAATCAAAACATAGGTGTATATTTGAGTGATTATAATTAATTTAATAGCACCTAATAATTTATTCAAGAAAAAATATTTACTTTATTGGAATTTATTTATTTACTTAAATCTATTAAAAAATTTATATAAATATAAATGAGACAATTATGACCAACTATGCCACTCAACCACAGGATGTAAGAACAGATGTGACGAGTGGATATTAGCTAAGACCTAAGTTCTTGATCCCAAATTTATGAATATATTATATCATGATACATAGAATTATACCTTTTACATAACTATTCTATGTAGATTGAATACGCATACACCTCTAATAACTTATTATTCCGGTATAATAGTATTGGACAAGTATATTTATTAGACACTTATAAATTCCAATCATTCCTATGATTTTTATACTATCGATAACATAATGATTATTCCATTCTTATCTTGGAAAAAAATATAATAACAATGACCAGAATACAAAAATAATAACAAAATCAGGACTCCTATATACCCCATGGGAGTTCCACAATCCCTAGGGGATACTAAAAAATAAGATGGGTTAATTTTTTTCTTTGGATAATGATGTAATAACATCTATATTATTTTTTAACGTATTATACATTCTCAAGATAAATAAAGAGTCAACACATGATAATGTTAAAGGAGTAAAATGGAATCAATGAAATCAATAGATCAATATAGCCTAAAAGTGAATGATAGTCTATATGCAATCACACTAAATAAGACATCTAATATTATATAGAATTTACAAAAATAAATACAAAATTCAGTGTTCCAAAATTCTCAATCCAAACCTAGACTACTAGTATTAATAATATTAAATACTGAAATCAGAAATTTCACTAGTAACTAGTTATATAGTGCTATATTAAAAACAATTATACTAAACATTAATCCATAAAATGTCATAAGTGAAGTTTGATTTCCACATATCTATTTATAATGGTTTTGATAATATACATACTAATTACAGAATCACTAATTAGAAAAAACACAAGAGTTAACTAAGAGGTGTATGAATGTGTATGAGCACAAATTTGAATATATATAATAAAACTAATTTAAATTATTTTTTATCTATAACATATAATCAATAGAAAAAATTGAACCTGGTAAATTGATAAAAGCTTGATATAATATGAATACATAAAATGGGAGGTTTTATACATTCTCATATGTACTTCTTGTTTCATATTGATATCTAAGATGACTAGGGAAGGACCAATTACATCAACATCCATACAAACTCATCTCATAGAATTTCATCACATAATAGTATGTGGTAAACACCTTTCTTGTTGTAAGTTGAAGGTGTATACTATTTTTTGGAATCTAAGGGACCATCCCCATTGGAATAATGGAAAGGTTATAATAGTGTTTGAAAAATGAAATCCATTCTTATTCAACAGTGTTCAAAAAAATTATACATATGTATAGTTCTTATAATATTGATAAAAAACTTCTCGTAAACATAAAATCTACTAAAATAGTGGTCATTACCCAAAAATGGTACTAAATATATCTACTTGAATCTTATATATATATGGATAAAATAATTATTGACATATTAAAATAGTACCCATTCTATATTAAACATTAAATTAAGCTATAAATAATCATGACATAGCATAAAACTCTATCACAAAGAAACTCCAATATCGTAATAATGAAACATACTAATAAAAACTCCATAATAGTATAAATAATACAATAATATTTTTAGAAATTAATTTTTATAAACTCAAAATAAATACATGAGTGAAATATATGGGATTATACCAATGAAATAAAAAGGAACAGGGTGATACTTAGGAAATTACTAAGTTGCATTAGATATCATACCCCCTATAAAAGAACTATTTTTAATCATTTATAAAAATGAATTTAAATTAAATAATTTCATTAAGAGTATAATAAATTATTAGAAAAAGATCGCATAACCCTTTAACACTTAAAATATGTACACTGTGATTATATTAAATTCAGTTCATTGGAAAATTACAATAAGAATAAGTGTTAGCAAATAAATAAATTTTATAATGTTTTTTACATATTAAAAAAATATTATAAATATAAATTGATCCAATTAAATTAATGAAAGAAAAATTTTATTTATTAAAAAAATTCTCTACTCTTTATATGATAATCTAGTTAATCAAAATAATTTTATTATCGAAACATATCATTCCATTCCATTTAAAGTAACACAGCAATTATATGACCACTGATGTCTACTCTAAAATGTGATTTTTTATATCACAAACTTAAAACTTATAAATGTTACTATGGAATGAAATGATTATATTTTTAATGTATAAAAATTTTATAAAGGGGTTTTATTTATAAATAATAGTTATTTTAATGGTATTTTAATATATACTGTCACTCATTTAATAATAAGAATTTTTTTGAGAACTAACCTTGAACACATATAAAATAAATCATGTCAATTTATATTAGATTCAATGTCAGTAATTGAGTAATGAATCAATATAATCTATGAAACATAACATGAATAATAAAGATTATTTAAGAGGATATACATAGCATATAACATAATAAATTTAATACTGCAAAAAATCACAAAATTGTTATATATTTCTTTTTAAAATAAGTAACAGTCTATAATTCCACAATTTATTAATAAAATAAATATTATTCCTATCATAAAAAAATATTAATAATTAATCTAAATAAAAAATAATTATAAAAAATAAATTTCCACATATCTATAAACAATAGTTTTTTAAATATGGGATGAATAAATTTAAACAACACATTAATTATTTTAAAACCCCATTTAAACCCATATTAAATGATATATCATGTATTGTTAAAAACCACCCATTCATATTTCTAAAAATAATGTTCTGAATTTATTTTTCCTTTGTGAAAAAGCGGAACGAAGGTCTTAAAAATATATTGAAAATACACTGAATGGGTTTGGACCTCTTAACATTTTTCATTGTGAGTATTATCTAATAATTGATCATTCAATTTTAATTGAAACTTCTTCATGTATCCATTAATATTTATTAGAAAAAAAATTTCATAATCAAACATTCATAATAAATCAAATAGTATATTCGAATATGAGAAAATATTCATGAAAATTCAAGTGTTTCAGTACTAAAATACTTATCAAAATCTTAATATCCTAATAGACATATCAAAACAAACTCATAATCTTCTAGTTTCATTTTAAAATCATGTAGTTATTAGAAAACACATTAAATGGTAAATTTTAATTTAAATATTGATAATAAGGACAAACAACCCCTTAGGGATTCCTTTTGAGAAAATTAGAATAATCATTATTGATTAAAATTATTTCTACTATAGTCCTATAAATTCCATTATATAATTCCAAAACAAAGAAAAAATTTAATGTCGTTAAAAGTAATGGAATGAAAATGTGTAGAATTTGTGGGACTACCTTTTATTTGGCATGATAAAATCCACTGGAAACACCCTTCATCTATATGATAGAAGTTGGGTGAATAAATATAAAATAATAGATTTTAGAGAAAAAGTTTACAACATGGAGATGAATAGCCTGAGTAAAACACTATTTGGGAGTAAAAAAAGTATTAATTTATGGAAATTTTAATTTATTAATTGAAAATTTGACAAGGTCACCTAATTTAATAGTTATATAGCCATTGGTTCCCTATTTTAAAATTAATAATTTCTCCACACTACTTTAGATAATCGTATACTAGGTACAAAAAACGAGGTAATCAGTGCCACCTAAAGATATAAACGTATTGTGGCACCACATCTAGAATACTCCCAAATTCCAAAAATAAACCTGAAACTAAAAAAACACAAAAAATCTAAATTTCACTCTCATACTACAAAATTCAGGGATGTCCCTCAAAAAACAATCTATTATCTAGAAATAAAATTTTTAATGGCCTGTGTTTACATCATATAATTGTAATGATGAAACCAAATGCATTATTAATTACTTTCAATAGAATATGATACATAAAAATATTTCATCATAATCATCATTCATTGAAATAATAGGTCCATATTTGAAGGACACCTAGAAAATACAATAAAAAAAGTTAAAAAAATATTTCTAATATCTTACCATCACATGTTAATTTTATTCATATATCACAGTTTCATCATCTCCAATAATTATGGTACAACATTAAAAATAAAAATTATTAAAGACAATATTCCATCTTATGATGACTCTTTAAAAATATCCATATACACTATAACTAATAAAAATTGATAGACTCTTTAAAATTAATAAGAATATTTCCAAATTAATATTTTATTAATATATATATATATATATATAAATTTTTTATGTGTGTGTGTGTAATGTATATTAGAAATATCAATCACTACCAAATAAAAAACCCCATTTTTTTCATCAACATATATCATTACATATCAAACAAAACTGTAATCCTTAAAAATCACAACAGTGCAAATGAACCTCAAAAATAAATAAATAACATGATATGAATATGAAAATACATAGGTCCCCAATAACTATAAAATATTACACTTGAAATAAAAAAAGTAAAAAAATATTTAAAAAATATTGTAATTTTATAAAATATGTAAATAAAACGAATATAAATATATGTAAAAGAAGAAAAATGGAGGTTTTGATAGGAAGTGTAAAGGAATCGTCATCATTGGAATAGTGAGATTATTCCTAGAATAGTAACATAACTTTTAGAATATGAACCTAAAGATTATATAGGGACCAAATAATTGGAATATTAAAATGATAGGTATATAATATTTATCATGGATATAATAATTAGACATAAATATTACAATTATTATAAGTAATTACTCAAAATAGGTAACTCTAAGAACTTATATATAAAGAATTTTAATAATAATTTTTTAACTTATTTTATTAAAATCATAAATTTTATAAGAATAAATATATAGTTAAATTATATAAAAAGTAAAAAATAATCAAAAAATAATCTCATTTTTTGGAAACAATGTGTTCAAATTTTCTTATAATGGTTTTCTTAAATTAAAAAACATGAATTTTCAGGACAAAATAAAAAAATATAATTTACCAAATATAATATCTTATTGGTCATAATATCGATATATTAATTAACAAATTTATTCTAAAATAGGTTTCGCAACCTAGAATATGATTATTTACATAGTAGATTTATTTAATAAACATAACTCTATAAAACTATAATTAAATTTCCATTATCAAAGGGGATTATGTATTCCATTAAAAATATATTTTGTTATTTTTTTTAGTTTTTTGGATAATTAAAAAGATAAGTGTTTTAAGGGTTGAAAATAAATGAACACATTAATTTTTAATTAAGTACAATTCATAGTCCTAAATAATACAACTATTTAATGTCTTAATCCTATAATAATATTCATACATTATTTTTAAACAAAATACCTCTCTATTTCATGTTTAAAAACCTCATGTATCCCATTCAGATAATAAAAAAATGGCTTCCATTAAATAATATCTACTAAAACCTAATATAAAAAACCTCTAAAAATCCTTATATAATTTCTTCCCTCACATAAATATGTAATTTCATGGAAGTACTCACTTATAAAAGGTGAAAACATCATCTTCATGGTAAGAAACAGTCAATTTTGCCCCAAAGTATTGTTCTTCCGTATTTTAACTATCCAATTAACAATATACCATTACTGATAAAATTATAAGACTATTACTTTAACATGACAACAATGTTATTATTAAATTTTAAATATATTATAATTGATTTACTATATATATATTCTCTCCCATTTTTTCATGTCCCCTTAATGGCTGGTTTTAATCATCTACAACGTCATTTTTAATTCATTATGCATCATGAAATTTATGTATGGTTACCAAGTCATATATAATAATATACGAATTTTATTATGATATTCTATAATAGTTATAATTCATTTATAATATATTCTTTTGTATCTCTAAATTTATTATAAAATCCCAGTAAATGTTGTCTTATTCACTTGTGATTATGTTGTAAAATGTTTAATTATCACCACATTTATGTTTGTTTATTGAAGCATATATCTAAAATTTTAATGTATATAAATTTATGGTTCTAGTTAGACAAGAAGAAAAATAAAAATGTATAAAAAACATTAAGTAAAAATGAATATTAAATAATTCAGACAAATATTTAATCAAACTATTTTATAATTAATAGAATTTTAATAAATAATTATTAATGATCATAACTTATCCAAAATTACATTAAATTTTTATATACAGTTTTTTATCGATGTTATAAGAAAAATAATTAGGGAGGTGGTGCACATTTGAAGAAACAAAACAAGAACTGGGGTTTGGGTAATCTAAAACACTATAATTTTTATTATTGATTATAATTTTTATTCACATATATTCCATATTATTCTTCTAAATTTTAATAAAATCCATTATAAATTAATTTTATCTAAATATTATTTTATTTTATCATTATCATTGGGATATCCATTCTTTCATTTCATTGGGATGAATTCTTTTTCACCTCTAATGATGTAGAAAAATTAATTATTTTCAAATCCTATTTGGGTTTCTACATAATTTTTTTCTTATAATATTCAAATCTTATGGTCCTATATTTGATTCAATCACTAAATTTGGAAATATTGATTCTTCTCTTCCTTATAGAAACCTTCATCTCCATTCACTAACATTTTAATTATGTCATTAATATCAAATTCATTATTTTCTCATGTGTTTATTTTATTTTTAATGAATATGAACATTTCATTCTTATTTGGAATGCATGATTATGATATCATAATGATTTTATGGGTGGTATGAGAATTATTCATCCATCCCGTGTATCTCGTGAAGTATAATACCCCTGGAAAATTCTGCATATACTATATTTTTTTATATTTGTATACATTGTTTTTCATTGGAAAGATAGAGTTAGATTTATCAATTTTTTATGATGCCATAGAAATAATCCCCATATTATTATGCTTCATTATTATGAATATATAACATTTTACATCTTCTTTAAATAAATTCCTTATTCTTGTGATTACAACCATAGGATTATGACGGTAAAATGGCCACTATTCACCACCATTTACTTATTTTCATTCATATCTTAAGATAATTCCAATTATTCCACACCTTACTAGATATTTCATTCACTAATTCATTTATGTATATACCTATGTGGTTAATTATTTTATAAATATTATAATGTCCTATAGGATTACTATATAAGGATTTAAATAAAGAGTATCATTTTCTATTTTCTATAAATCTAATTTTCCCATGTTACAATGCCTATTTGTTTGTATAGATATAATATTTTGTGTGTTTGAATTAAAATAGATATGTAATTATATATATAAGGTATTAGATGATATAGTTAGTATCTTAGATATGGTAATATAATTTAGTAGTAATGTTTGAAAATGACAACTAGAATAAATATTTTAATTTTAAGTGTTATGACTATAGAAGGGATTAACTCACATGGAAAAACATTTGAACAATGATTTATTTACCTCATATTTTTTTATACTTTTATATTTTAAGAAATTTTGTTAACTTGAAGAAACCATGAAAGTAACACATTTTATGGTCCATCCAATTATTGTAAAAAGGAAATTCCTAAAGCAATGGGAAATTGAATTAAAAAGATAATGAATTTAAATAAAAGATTTTCCTTTGTAATAAAAAAATAAAATTATCTATATGGAATGGATACCTTCACCAAAATTCAAGAAATTATACATCAAGTCATTCATGTGACAAATTATACATCATGTAATTCATTATTTTTATCATTTACCATTATAATTTGATAACTATTATATACTAATAATAAATTTAAAGTAGAAGTATGATATTGATTAAATTTACATGGAAGATAATAATGAAATATTCATGGAAATTGTTTCCCTTGTAGAAATCATACCGTGATGGATAGATAATTTTTGGAGCTAATAAAAATAAAACATGAATCTATTGAATAATATGATGAAATTTTAAAAATGTTTTCAAGGTATACCACTAGTTTATTTTTCAATCATGATAGAAAAATAGATGGATTTTTTGGTTGTTTAAAATCACATATCTAATTAACTAGTTATTTAATTATTTAGGGTTATGATGAAGTTGATCGATGTTGTATTAATTTATTGATGGTGTTTATAGAATAGTATAATGGAAATAGATACATGAAATAATTTATTTAGTTTCATACAAAGAATAAAATTAAAAAAAACATGGAGGAAAGAATAATCAATTATCCACATGTTAATAATGTATTAAAATGGACATGAGGAATAACCATAAGGGAACAAGAAAATTATTTATGTTTATAAAAATAGGTTATCTTTTAAAATAGTGTATAAGGGACCAAAAAATGACACTCAATAACTTTTAATATTTTATAGATTCACTGAATTTTAAACCTATAGCTTAATCCTTCTAAATTATGTAACAAATTTAATAAAAAATAATGTTCACCAAAATTAGTTTCCTTATGGATAATCATCACCAATTATCACAACCACTAAGGGAGAAAGGATAAATTTATTATACAACCACCAATACTGAAAGGAGTAGCTAAATTATATATTAAAAGGTAAACTCACTATTCATATAACAGTGGGGAATTTTTTTTAGCATCAATTTATTCCTCTATATCATGACTATTTAAAGAAATATCCTAAATTTTTTAAAAATTTAATATTTTAAAAAACACCTTGTGGTGTAATTATTGTAAGACAATGGTTAGAATATTCTAAAATTATCATCAGTAGAATTATAACTAGAGTAAATATCATAATTCTTTCAATGCATGAACTTGATGTTATACTAGTAATGGATTTTCCCACTTTTTATTGAGCACATAGCAGTTATAGACAAAAAAATTGTTAGTATATATCATAAAATTTCCAATTAATCATCAATAATGTAAGGAATATTATGGATCATCATTAAAAAATTGTTCAATTATGTGGGTATGGACAGCCAATAAAAAATAACATCTCCACCAAATTATTTAGAAAATAAAAAGTATTGAAATTAAAAACATTCCCATTATCATGGAATATAATGATGTAATTTTTGAAAAATTTCACATCCTTCCACATTATAGAGTAAAATTTCTCAATAAAACTTCTAAATTATGTGAAACCTATATCCTATATCCCCTACAAAATTAGTCTATTGTAATATGATTATTTAATTAATAAACTAAAAGATAATATATAAATACATTGTATATTCACTAGTAAACCACAATAGGTTTCATTAACATGCATTTTCATAATGAATGATGGGAAAATGTTGATTTAAAATTATTACTATGAGTTCAAAAATTTCTCCATAGTGAAAAAATATTTATTACTATGGATTTATGACTTTTTTATCAACCTCATAAATCATAATACTAGTCAAAAAAATTTACTATCATTAACTGATGTTTAAGAGATAATACATTCAATAAACATATTTTCATATATGATGTGGAAACAGGAAGTTCATAATGATTCCATTTACACATTCAAATGTATTACAAGTTTTTTTGTATATCTTTTATCCTGTATTTATTTATTACCTTGATAACACTTATATTTCCTCACTATAATAAAAATTCTATTTTACAATATTTTTTTTCAAATTAATCATAATTATAGAAATGTGCAAAAGTTTTAAACCATGTTTGAGAAAAACATGAGAAAAGTAGTAGTGTTTAATTTCACCTCATTTAAAAATATATCAAATAAGTCACATTTATGATAACATGGATAACTATTCCCAGTATAAGAAATGAAAGTAACTAACCTTATTTCGTGAAACATGTCTAATTAAATATATTACTCAAAATATAAATATTTATAAATATTTATAAAAAAGGATAATTACCCACATATAATTTTTCAAAATTTTAGATAAGACACTTGAATGTGGAAATTTTGAAATGTGTCTAGAACTATATATATTTTAATATAAAACTATACACACATTCACACACTCACTCTCATTCCCCTGGCTATGGATAAGCCCATGATTGATCCAACATCAAACCATCTATGGGGGCCCTTCACCCACACCAAAAACCCAAATATTCACCCCATAGTGGAGTGTGCATGTGTGACCAAGAAAACCCCACAACTAATACCACCCCCATTATTTTATTATTTACCACAAGATACCATTACTCTTATGGAAAATTTTTCATCTAACAACGTATGTATTCCACTATAACATGTGTGTTCCCTCGTAATCATTACCCCTCACTCCCACAACCCCCAAACCCACCCCCAACCCCACCCCCTCATAAAAACACACATTCTAACCTACCACTGACTACATTTGTACCAATATTTATCTAAAATCAAACAACTATTTTATTCCCACACAAACAATTTGTTACTAAAAAATATTATTCCATGCACCTCTGCACCCCCCCCCCCAATTCCCCAGAGCTCCCTTACACATGATTCTATTCCCATGAAACCTATACCCCCTTTCCTTTATGTGCATCCCTATGTAATCACATGTATAAACAAGGATATAAATTTTAATAATAACATTTTAAATAAATATTTAAATAATGTGTAATAAATATTGTGAGTCTATGTAACATGAATATATTTTTCCCATTAAATTAAACCCATGTATATTTAGAGATTTAATATTTTATATATTTTAAATGAAAATAGTATAATAATAATTTATTTAAGGTATGGGAATTATAATCTGTATTATTTCCCTTATATTTTTCAATATCTCCACGATATATATATATCCTAATGAAAATTTGTAATTCGCAATTATCTTAACCTCGAAGATGCCTTAATTTCCATCCGTAAACATTCCAAATATAATTAAATGTTCCAAAAAATCTCCCTAGGAAAACGTTTTACTCATTAGATTATCATTATAAAATAATCCATAAAACATAACTTACTCAATGTATTCACCATACAAGTGCATATTACTATTCAGTACAATTTTAATGAAAAATATCATTCGTTTACCTCAAAAAAAAGAAAAAAAATACTCTTATCAATTAAAAAAATACTCATGGGGATCAAAAAAAATTCACTCAATAATAAATTATCACTTACCAGAAAATCACATTTTTAATATGAATTCAACGTGATTCAATTATAAAGGAACACTTTTCCTCAATAAAATATTTTTTTCCTAAGAAATAACCTTGTTATAACTTATAACATTTATTTACCACATAGAAATTATAACCTAATTATGTAACTATCACCTAAAATTATTTTCATCACCAAATAACTCTTTCAAATCAATAAGCATAATAAAATTATTTTACCTTATATATAATAGGTATTAATAAGTATAAAAATAAGAAACACTAAGTGAACTATTATAAAATCCATCCAAATTCATTCTTTAATTTGTAGCTCATATGATATCTCATCACAGACACACACTCTTGTACATGGGATCACAGAGTCAGAAATTTAAATTAACTTAATAATCTCACACACTCTCAATTTCAATAAAACATTGAAAAACTATAAGTCATATACTCTATTACTATTTTTATACCAAAATGGACTTATTCCCTAAATATTAATATCTCTCCTACATTATGCTCAAAATAATAATCATTTGGTTTAGGGGATACATGTTAACAAAACATGATGAAAAAATATTACTTCATCGCTTCCCACAAATTCCCAATGTAATATATATACCTACACTACCTACAATAGTGTTTTTATACACATCTAAATCATATCTTGTATGTAAAATACACTATTAGTTTCCAATCCATACTGAAAGAATCTACAGACTACATTAATGAATTACTTTTGACTACTATAAAAAATTTCAAAAAAATATTCTTTGCATTTTCTAAATGAGGTAATTTTTACTAATTATCAAAAATGTTAGTGAAATTATTATATTAATGTACATAGCATGAGTAAAATTTTCCTCTATTGTGACCAATAAATTCTTGGGATATTACATTATAGGATTCCATGGCTCCTTTCAAATAAAATTATTTTCCTAATATTTGTTGATTTTTTGTATTTTAAATAAATTATATGAAAATTTAATGGGTATTTTACTCAATAAATATTTTAATGATCTATTAAAAATAACTTCTTCTATGTAAACATAATTTAATGAATCTAATTATTTACTAAATTTATAATATAATGATAACATCCAATATATTTCTCTTGATTGATTATAATCAATTTGAATGGATAATGTTTTGAAATTATGTATTATAGTCTTTCCATAACAAATAATTATTTATTGTTAGTTAATGTTGATTAAAATGTATTGATTATTCATATTTTGAATAAATTTTACCTATAAAATGACTGGAGGGGCCTATAATAATATATCCTCATGATGCATCAGTGGGTATCAGGAGATAAAAAAAGTTTTGTTATTTGGATGAGGAATTACCCATTTATATAATATCTCTTGGCATGATGACTTTATGGTATGTTTATGATTTCATATATTAAGGCCTCAACATTTCTTTTAATATTTCTGGAATTGCATATTATAATATTATAATATTAGTTATTATCAACCTTTTGATTATTCAATCAATTATTTCATGCATTGGTAAGTGTCAAGATCAAGTGATTATTTATATGATATTATTTTATCATCATTTATTCCTTCCAAATTATGAATTCCTTATTTATTCATTGTTTTCTTATTATGTGTGCATTCCCTTTTTTATAATTTAAGATCACACATTCATTATGTTTCCTCTCCCTATGATTCGAGGAAGTGTAATATAAATGATAAAAAGGATATGCTAGAGAAAATTATGATTTTATAATGTAAAATATTATGTTTTATTTTATGTTTTAAAATAAAATGTGTGTTTCATGAGTTTATCTATGTTACCAAAAATACTAAAAAAATTCCTTTTAGATGTGGCCACCCATATCTAGTGCCAATGTAATAATGTAACCCCTGGATTTAGACTACTAGGGTTGGGTTCTTTACCCAAAAATCCTGAAAATTAATTTCTAGGATTTCTAAATCCTAAAACCTTCTTTTCAATCCATGAAACCATAATTTTATCCAAGGTCATTCAAGGTCATCATATATTAAAACCCTTTATAATGGTTTATATAAAAATTTTGATTTCACCTAACCATATTGTAGAGACCTGGATTTCACCTTGTAAGACTTCATAATAATTCAACATATATTTCCAGAGTTGGGCACTGAGACGGCGTGCAATTCCGAGTCTCGGAGTTCCTAGAATAAATTATTCATTAATATTAAATGTTTTGTACTATTAGTGCAATGAGAATAGGATATCTCTTAAACGGATGATCTGATCATAAATTTAAGACCATGATTGGATCTAGAACGCTGTGTTTACCCTACACGCGACATAAAATATGTCGGTGCGGGACGTTAGGACCCCTTTCTCCTTAGTGGTACGTTAAATATACGAATTTATTTATTAATTCAGTAATTTAATATCTCAAACCCATATAACTCTCAAATAGAAACTCATATCAGAAATATGAGGCCACAGTTGAGTCTGGAGTGTGTAATTTACCCTAGGATGGGTATAAGTTTTTCCATTGTTGACTTTCTGTAGAAAATGTCCTGAAGAAAAAACCGTAAATGAAATAATTAAATAAAAAAATTATTTGAAATGCTACTTTGAATAACATCCAAACGGGGATTCAAACTGTAAATTAGAGACCTTCATTGATCTCGTAACATGGTTTTTTCCCTAGGGGTGACCTCAGTTGAGAGGGTGTGAGAGATTCGTATTTCACGTCCGCTGGCAGGTTCCTATAAATAAGAGGCTCGAGGAATGAGCTAGGGTTGGCTCATTAGTCTCATGGATGGGGGAGCTCTATCCTTTGGAAATTTTATGTCCGAATGTTATTGGATCATGATGAAACTTTAGGCGCTAATATATCATAACACAAAAAATTAAATGGAGGAATTACATTCATGGTAGGATTTCTATTTTGGATTTTATATCCCTCAGGTTGATTATTTTGTCGTTATTTTCAACTTCTATTCATTTTCACTACTATAAAATTCTTTAAAGATGGATAAACAAATAACTACCATCATTTGTTTCGATTTTTGATTTTCTATTATTCGTGTTCTTCACAATTTTCATCTTAAACCTTTTCTTCTTTCACAAACGACCTCTGATCGCAAAGGTGGACCCATATCTATGAAGCCCTCGACCCGAGGAGTCCTGATCAGTGCTCTGGTTCGAGTTGTGGGCATAGTAGGAAGCGCAAAAGTGAGCACAATCATTAGTTACTTTACACCATGATGAAAAATAAATGGATTGTTTAGTGGAGGCAAGAACCAGGAAGGTCTCATACCGGGGAGTCCAGATCTAGTCTTGAATCGCTATTTAGACCACCGGAGTGAACGTGGGGTCCGTGGAAGCTTTCTGGTGGCATGTTTGAGTGAGGGGATCTGGCTTTCGGCAGAGAAAAGTGGATGGCATGTGGAGCGCAGAGGACTATGGCACGTGGTGGATGATGGTGGAGCCGCGACGGTGCGGTAGTTCGAGCCAGACCAGCCGGTTTGTGACGGTCTCAGCCGGTTCGGACAAGGGATATAATAAAACCCTCGTAAATTTTTAATTCGGGAGTCTATTTTGCAATCCGTATGTGGTCACACAATTCTTGTTCTACAATAGATCTTTTGAGGCCATTTTGATATTTTTTTTCTTATACTTGATTCTTGTCAATATGAATCATCTATTTTTAATAATACAATTATTATTATTTGATGATTCTCTTACCGGATGTAACTTTTGCGTCTGGCGTTCGATTGACGCAATGTCAGAGGCATTGTGACCCTAGATTTGTGGTGGAATTTTTAGGGATTATTGTGGGAGATTAAACTAAAATAGTGGTGTGGGCCATACAAGGCCTGTTTCGGGCATTTACGTTAAAATGTGACTTTTTCACCGAGTATCCATTTTGGATTATAGATTAGTCTATCTTGTGTGTTCTTTCGAAAGGATTGAAATGGCATGATCTACTAGACTAAATTTGGGGCCAATGCATGGGCCCCACGAGATGCATTTTTGAGCGTAATGTAGTGCTTTACAAATTCTACATTGAAATTTCATTTAGGGAATGTGAATAGTCTACCTTTCTTACTTTTCCTCAAGGATCACAATTGTGTGATCCATTTGGATGTGCATAGCCTTTTCATGATCGGTAGTGACCGAACACCAATCGGGTGATTGCACTGAAAAGCTCCCTTTTCACTGGTTTCATATTTTTGACAAATGAATAGATGATCCTATGTGTTTTTATGAGGGGATGGAAATGAAACAATCCTTGTGATTTGTTTTGGAATCGAGTTGTGCACCTCATGGAGCACTATTTGTGCACAGCATGGTGGAATGTAGCTTCTTCACCAAGAGTGCGTTTTGGGTGAAAGAATAGTTTATCCTGTGCATTTCTTCATAAGGATTGCAATAGTGTGATTCATTTGGTTATCTGGGGATATTTGTAATAGGAATGTTGGGATACTTACTTTTTCACCCTTCAGGTTAGTAACAAGTATTGAGCGCTCTTCAACCTTTTCATTAGAGGTGTTGTGTAATCTAGGAGTACACTGGCATGGCTTGTGGGTACTTGATCATAGTTTAGTACTTGGGTATGGCTAAGTACACTGCCAATTGATGGGGCAGGGTCACACATCGTGTGGGACCCACACGTGTTATGTACAACTTTATAGATCTTCTACCTCTCATATCTTCTTCTAAAATCAGATTGTAGCCTGCCAATAGCCTATCCTAAGTGTTTTCTATGTAGAACATGACGGTCCCCTCTGAAGTGGCATTTGAGGTACGATGCAAGATGTTCCGAGTGAGATGTCTATCAGAGGTGATGCTTGATGATGGCAATGATGGATGTGATGTTTTCAGAATCACTAAATAAATACTAGTATACCCTCCAACTGTGGCTGGGCAGTGAGTTTTGTCGACTGCTCTTTTGGACTTACCGTCCAATGGGGCTGTGTAGTGAGGTTCGACATACATTCTTCCAGGTATACACTTGATCATGGCTGGGAAGTGAGGTCCATCTTTCTCTATTCTAGGATTAATCCCTAGTGCGGTTGGGCAGTGAGGCTCGACATTCTCTCATCAGGGCTTACCCGCCAGCGCAATTGGGCAATGAGTTTGCCAGTTACTCTTTTTGAAAATACTCTCTATCAGGATTTGGCAGTGAGGTTCATCATTTATTCTTATGGTCTTCCCCTCCAGCTAAGCTGGGTAGTGTGTTCGCACATTAAGTATACCCTCTAGTGGGGTTGGGTAGTGGGTTCCCAACTTTCTGACACTATCTCCCAATTATGTGGCATAGTAATGAGACATGCCTGACGTGACTTTGGAAAATCAAGAAATTGGGACACTTTTCCCACCAAGACGCATCCTTGTGACACGACCTAAAACCATGAAAGTGAGACATACCTTCCCAAAGTGGCTAGAATCATGGTGTAGTGATTGATCCCCTTTGACTCACAGTTCAGGGTAGACATTTGGGATGCTAGGCATCGACGGTGGACACTCCTGGAATTTTTTGCAACCCTTTTCTTGGTCTGAGCTAGTGATATGGAGATCCACTTACTCTCTCTTTTGGGCTTCTTTGGTTGATCATATATATATATATATATATATATATATATTGTATTACGGTACCCACTCCTTGGTCTTTGGTTACTCTCTTTCCATGAGAGGGGAAGATGCGTAGGGTATTCCATGTGCTTTTTGTTTCTATCTTCACAAAGTTGGATGAGTGTACTCTCCTACTATAGGTAGAAAAGACTTGAAGATAAGTCCATCTTCTCACCATTTCTAGATCCTCATTTTTGGATGGGCTTACATCACTATTTTTTTGGATTGAGCTATAATATTTTACTGTACATTTTTCGATCTATTACTTCCTTCTTCAGTACCTCTCTTGTTAATCCCTTGAACCTTCAGGCCATCTTATTATATATTTTTATACTCACCACTTCTTGGGATTTTCCCTGTATCGGTGTTCCCTTATAGGTGACTGACATGTTGATTGTGACTTCAGAGGAGCATAGGGATACGGGCATCTTGGACCGTGTGCAGTGGTCGTAGCTTTGGATCTAGGAGCTGGGATCTCTCAGCTGTTTTACTTTTCCACATATATTTAGGTTGTGGCACTTTTCTGGTTGGGCATATATTTTTCCCTTCCTTACTTTTACTATTTAGAGGTTGATAAATATGTGTGGTTTATATATATAGTAGTTTTGTAGCTTGTTTTCCTTTCCCTCTACACTTTTTCATTGATTTAGCTGTGTGTGTGTACAAGTACTTAGAAAAAGGCATCCCTGAGTTTTTATGCCTTCGGTGATGGTCGCCAGCCCCTGGCCTATAGAGGTGGTCTTGGGGTATTTGTCGCTCGAGCCCTGGTATGGTTCAGGACTTCAGAAATTGGAATCATAGGTGGTTCATTCCTTGGTAAATTGTTCAGACGATCCCTAAAAATTAATTGGTTGGGTTTTAGAGAAATAGTGTCAATGTGTCTCAAGAGTGGCTCTCATGATAGGGAGTCCAGTGATGGTGTGGTGGATGACTTAGCCATTCAAAAAGACCCATATTACCCACTAGATGACTTGACGTTCTGATCCACTTATTGCAAACAACATTGGTACCTCCATCATATAAGATGGATTCATTGACTATCCTTCTTGAGTCAGCTCCCCACCTATATTGATATATATATATATATGATCATGTGAGTATGGTACTCATTAATCGGATTCAGATGCCTCCATAATGACAGTAATTTAGTATAGTTTCTTGAATATGTGATGAAAATTTTGTGAGCAATGAGGCCTTAGTTCAGGATCCATCATACGATTCCCATTCTCCAAGAGGATACGCACCAACACCTCCACTTTTTGACAAGCATTTAGTCCCAAAAGAGTAGGCTGAGGAAGTGTACAGGTTGAGTGCACTTTGTGAGTTCTAGTGTCAGAGACCAATATGGTTCCACATTAAACTAGACCCTCAGGAAGTGACAGGTTGAATAGAGTTGGTGGTTCGCCTCTTCAGGCTTGTTCGGACACCGACAGATTATATGGAAACTTTGACACCCAATACTTTTTCCATGGTTCATCTGGGAATTGGAAGATTCTGGAATCTCAGGTTCATGATGAGTCAGCATTCTCATGGGATGACTTCCAGTAGCTATTTCATGAGGATTATTACCCCTTATGCTTATTCCTATTACAGTTTCAAGAGTTACTGGATCTTCATAAGGGAGGGATGACGGTGGCTGATTACATGACTAGGTTCACAAACTTTACTCAGTACTCATTGGATGTGGTATATGAAGGAAAATTTCATGAATGGAAGTTTGATCAGTGTCTCTGTAGAGGGGATCTGTGCCAGCATAGTCCCCTTGAGCATTCACACCTATCTCGGGGTGCTGGAGTAGGAACTGGTGATAGAGAGATTCAGTAAGAGGGGTTCCAATTGGCTAGTTTTGGAAGTGGGTGTAATAGAGTTGGGATGTCTACCATAGCTAACAGACATCAGTTGGAAGGCCCTTGACAGAGTAGGCATCCCCTTGAAAAGTCTCAGCAACATCTTTGGGGACAATTTAGAGCATCGGGATAGCCAAGGGAGTTCTAGTGCCATGCTTATGATGATCAGGGTCAAGTGGCATGATATTACCCAAACAGATGTGTTGAGCTTCCCAGGAAGTTGGTAGATGTGCCACCATGGAAGAGGTAGTGTTGTGATCAAGGATCTCGCAGGTGTGGATAGGGTGGTCCTGAGGGATACAGTGATGGCACAAGAGCAGAACGAACAATGGTTGGTGGATTAAATTTTGAGATCCTTCCACAACCACTAGGAAGCCCTCATCAGGCCTAGGGAGCTTTAATCGTGGTCCATGGGAAGATGAAAGCTATAAATATCCCTAATCTTGAATTCCATGAGACTATAGGATGTACGCTCTGTGTCTCTTCTACCTTCTTCAGTAGAATTTTTTAGACACTATGTGAAGTACTCTTTTCATCCAACTCCTTACTCAAGAAGTATTTAAGGGTGATGTGGGGCGTTGGTGTAACCCTATGTCGGTGTTGTTTTATTTAGCTTTGAATGGATGAGAAAAATGGTTCTTTCCCCACTATTCATTTTTTGTGACACGAGAAAAATCTATGTTGGAGATTCAATCCCACCCCATGCGAATAGTATCGAGGTGTGGTGTATGAATCCCTCTAACTTGCATGTCTAGAGTAGTGTTGTGTAGTGGATTGTTAGATCAGGTGATTTCTTTGCTAGTGGGGCTTCACTGCATGACCTCTCTTTGCTAGGGTTTCCACTAGGGGTTTTGTTAAAGTTATTTTTTTGGGGATTACTCTCCTTACAAGAGTGGAAAAGACATGCGGGGTATGTTGTGTGCTTTCTATGTCAAGCCTCTTACGGTTGGATGATTTTTATCACCTTCCCTTTTCATTGGTACCTTGCATGATTAATTTATATCTTGATACTATAATCAAGTAAAGGTCGAGGTGATGGACACCACATAAACATTACTACGTGACTCACTATTTGGTGTTGGCAGCAGTAGTCTTCTCCCAAAGAATTTAGAGATGCTACCTTCTGAGAGAGCACATTGTGGTTTGTTCAGACCACCAGAGTCTCAGGTGTATCTTTCCCATGAGACACATGATCCTGAGATGGTGGTGTGGGTTGAAATTCCTATAGGACAATGACTTTGTGGTAATCTATAATCCATAAAAAAGGAAATGTTGTAGCAAATTCCCTTAGCATGAAGTCCTAGGATCTCTTAGTTTGGTAAGTTTTTGAGAAGTTAGTTTCCCTATAGCTGACCCTAGTGGGGTAGGAGGGTAAACTTTCCATCAATCGATGGTGTTGACTCCTTCTCTCCTCGATCATGTTAGAGAGTATTGGCTGTGAGACATCGACTAAGAGATCTTGTATGACCAGATATCTTTGGGTATTTCATGAGATGGATATTCTTATTGAGGGAATCACGAGACCCTATTCCATTAAAAAACTGTGATTCAAGTCATGACATAGAATGTAGAGGTTTGGCCGGGGGGAAGTAAAATATCCCCTGAGTTTCTTTGGGCCATTCAGAATCGTGCAAGAGATGGTGAGGTTTCCTACCTCCTTGCCCTACCCCTCAATAGCTGGAGTGGGTCCACAACGTCGTCCATGTGTCACAGCTGATGAGATATGTGTGTGTTCTTATGCAAGTCATTGAATGGAGTATACCATATGTGGAAAAAACACCCCTTTTGTTCATGTGTTGTGTAAGCATGGTAACATGCATGTTTTTCTGGGAGCAGGAGTGCCAAGTGTGAGCTCAGTATCTCAAGTTGTTTTTCCAAGTATTTTTTTCAGGGAAAAAAACATGAAGGAGGTAACAATGTAGAGAAACTTTTATCACCCTTTAAAGATTTTTAATATTTATACATATATTTTTAGTGCTAGACATAAAGACGACATACAATTCAGAGGCCCATAGTACCCGTAATAATTAAAAAAATATTAAGTCTTTTTTACTATTCACACAATGAGAATGGGATGTCTCTAAAATGGTTGATCAAATTATAAATATAAGACCATGGTTAGGTATGAAATGAATTTTTTACCCGAGGCATGATGTAAAATATATTGGCCTGGGACGTTCAGACCCCTCACCCATCAGCGGTGCGTTAAATGGTTGAATTAATTTATTAATCCATTAATTTAATAGATCAGACTCATATAACTCTCAAATGGTAACTTGGATCAGAAATATGAGGTCATTGTTGAGTCTATAGCATACTGTTTATCCTACTATGGGTATAGGTTTTGTCGGCGCATATCATATATCAAAAAAGTCCCAGAGGGAAAATTGTAAATAAAATAATTAAATAATTTTTTTTATTTTAATCACTACTTTTCATAACCTCCAAATGGGGACTCGGATAAGAAATCCAATACTGCTATAAAGCTCGTAGTGTGGTGTTTACCCTAGGGGTGACCTCAGTTGAGAGGGAGCGGGAGATTCGGATTTCTCATCCCCTAGTAGTTTCCTATAAATAAGAGGCTAGATGAATGGGGTAGTGTTGGCTCATTTCTCTCTTGGATGGAAGAG
This sequence comes from Viscum album, assembly GCA_963277665.1. NCBI lineage: Eukaryota > Viridiplantae > Streptophyta > Magnoliopsida > Santalales > Viscaceae > Viscum > Viscum album. The sequence goes on from OY728126.1 coordinate 1,575,027,763, forward strand.
CTATGGCTGATGGCGATTCAACTTTTGAACATTTTCAGGTCATGATGAAACTTTAGACGATGATAGATCAGAGCATAGTGAAAGAAACGGAAAAACCAGATTCAAGGTAGGAATTATATTTCAGATTATGTAGCCCTCCGGTTGAATATTTTGTTTTCATTTTCAACTTCTATTAGTTTTTTCTGTTATGGAATCCTATAACGATGGCCCAAAAAACAACGGTCATAATCTGTTTCATTTTCCGATTGTTCGTTCTTTAAAATATTCATCGTAAAAATTTTTCTCTTGCACAAATGACCTCCAATAGTGGAGCTGGACCCATATATGTGAATCCCTCGACCCAAGGAGTCCCGGTCTATGCTCGGGTTCAAGTTGTGGGAGCCAAAGGAGATGTAATGGCTAGCAGAAGCATCGGTTAATTTAAGCCACTCTAAAATGTCGACAGATCATTGAGAGAAGGCTGGCTCTATGAAGATCTCATCCTTGGGAGTCCATATCTGGTCTCGGATCACTTTTGGACCACCGGATTGACTGTGGAGGTCCACATATGCTTTCAAATGGTGAGTTCCAACAAGGGTCTCCAGCTGGTGGTGGAGCATAGAGAAGTTGCGACTGCACGGTGGTTCGAGCCGAACTGGCTGGTTTGGGTCATGGGTTCTAACAAATCCTTTGTATCTTTCAATTTGGGAGTCCATTTTTCATGGCATCTATGGCCATGCGATCCTTGCTTCATGGTGGACTTTTGAGGTCATTTTGATATCTCTTTTTCTCAAGCTTGGGGCTCGGTGACATGTAACATCCATTTTTAATAATAATAATTATTATTATTATTATTATTCGATAATTCTCGTACGAGATGTGAATTTTGTGTATGACGTCTGATTGGCACGTCGTCAGAGGCGTTGTGACCCTGGAGTTGAGGTGGAAATTTCAATCCCAATTTTGGGTGCTTAAACTAAAACAGTGGTGTGGGTTCCATGAGGCATGTTTCGGGTGTTTGCTGTGAAATGTGACTTTTTAACTATGTATTAATTTTGGATGATTGAGTTGTTGATCTTCTGTGTTATTCTGTGAGGATCGTAATGGCATGATTTTCCTGAATAAATTTGACATTGAAGAATGGTCCCAACAGGATGCCTTTTTTAGCATAATTTAGCATTTTTCAGCTTCTAAATTGGAAGTCTATTGGGTTGATGTCAATAGTCTACCATGCAATCTTTTCCACAAGTATTGCAATGGTACCATCCATTTGGATGTGTGTAGCTTTTCATGATCAGTAGTGATCGAGCACCGATTGATCGATTGCAATAAAAAATATCATTTTCACCGGTTTTCCATTTTGGACGAATGAATAGCTGATCCCATTTGTTTTTTCGAGTGGATCATAATGGAATGATTTGTGTGATGTGTTTCAGAATCAAGGCATGGGCCCCATGAGGAACTATTTGGGCGCAACATGGTGGAATGCAGCTTCTTCACCGGGAGTCCATTTCAGGAGGATGAATAGTAAATATTGAGTGATTTTTTGCGTGGATCACAATGGTGTGGTCTGTTTTGTTATCTGGGGTTGTTCAAAAGAGTCATGTTGGAAGACTTATGTTTTCACCCTTTGAATCAGTAATGATACACCTGCACTCATCAACCTTTTGGATAGAGGTATTGTGTACTCTGGAAGTACAGTGGCACAACTTGTGGGTAATTGATCATAGTTTAGTTCCATGGTATGGCTAGGTACAAGGCCAAATGATGAGGTGGGGTCACATGTCATGTGGGTCCCACACACATTTTTGTACCACGTTAAGAATCTTCTACCACTCGTATCTCTTTATTCTGAACTCATATTTTTGCCTCCTATCCTCGGTTTTTTTCACATAGAATGCAATAGTTCCCTCGTTAGTGGCTTTCGAGGTATGATACAGGATTTTTTGAGTGTGATGCATATATGAGGTGACACTAAATGATGAAAATGATGGTAGTGATGTTTTCAGAATCACAAAACAAATACCGGTTTACCCTCCAACTGTAGCTGAGTAGTGATATTTTCCAACTACTCTTTAGGACTTACCCCTTGCAGGGCAGGGCAGTGAGGTTCATCATACCCTTTTCTAGGCTTACCCTCCAGTGCGATGGGGCAGTGTGGTCCGTCTTTATCTCTTCAGGGATTACCGTCCAACATGGCTAGGCAATGAGGTTCACTGGTTACTCATTCATGGTATACCCTCCAGAGGGGCTGGGCAGTGAGTTTCATCATTTACTCTTCTGGGCTTACCCTCCATCTTGGCTGGATAGTGGGTCCGCTAATGACTCTTCTGAGTATACCCTCCAGTAGGGATAGGTAGTGGGTTCATGGTTTTGTGACACAATCTCTCAACTGTGCGGCATATTAATGATATGTTCTTGACTTGACATTGAACTCTCAAGAAAGAGGGGTGCTTTTCCCACCTAGACATGTCCTTCTGATGTGACCTAAAACTATGTGGGTGAGATAACCCCACACAAAGAAGATAGTATCAAGATGTGGTGATTGAGACCCTTTGGCTTGAAGTTTAGGGTAGACATGTGGGATACTGGGCATCGATGGTGGTTACTCCAGGAATGGTTGGGGACTCTTTTCTTGGGCTAAGCTGGTGACATGGAGATCCTCTTACTCTCTTGTTTGGTCTCCTTTGGTTGAACACACACATATATATATATCGCATTTCCATACCCACTCCATGGGATTTGGTTACTCCTTCCAGGAGAGGGAAAGATGCATGTGGAATGCCATGTACTTCCCATGTCTATATTCCCATGGTTGGATGAGTTTACTCTCCTAATGTAAGAAGAAAATTCTCGATGATAATCCCATCTTCTCTCCATTTCTAGCTCCACATGTTTGGAAGGGAATACTTCACTTATTTGTTGGGTTGAGTTATACTCTTTTACTGCAGATTGTTCTATCTATTTCTTCCCTCTTCAGTACCTTTCTTGACTCTCCCTTGAGCCTTCAAGGCATCCTGTTGAGTATTTTTATACTCAACCCTACTTGGGATTTGACAGCACTCAGTGTTCCCTTGAAGAAGTTGGACAGGTTGATCGTGACTTTTGAGGATCATAGGGATACGGGGTTCTTGGACCGCATGTGATGGTCTTAGCTTGGGATCCAGGATCAGGGCTCTCTCGGATGTTTTACTTTTCCACATGTTATTAGGTTTTCGCACTTTTCTGGTTGGGAGTGTATTTTTTCCTTTCCCTTTCAGTTTACAATTCTATACTTGTATTGTTTAGAGTTCAATTCATATTTGAGGTTTATATATATATCAGTGTTGTATCTTGTTTTCCTTTCGCTTTTCACTTTTTCATTTAATTGGTTGCATGTGTGTGTACTGGTATTAGGTAAAGGCCTCCTCAAGTTTGTTATGCCTTCGACATTGGTTGTTATCCCCTAACCTAGAGAGGCGATCTTTGGGTAGTTGCAGCTCGAGCCCCAGTATGGGTCGGTTCATGACACATATCCCCTAAGAGTTTCAAACCATGTTCATAGTAAGGGAAAATTCACCATGCACTAGTATAATAGTCAAGATAAACTCGACCACCTTTTTTAGAGTTATTACGACTAGATGCATCTTATTCAAAAATGTATCAACCTATAGTATCTAAAAAGGTTTGTATTTATAGTAAAATAATGTAATATATATCTTACCATGATTTTAGGATGATATCTTATCCATATAATTATCCGCATGGTTTTAACTAATTTTTTCTAACCCTAATCTATATATATTAATTAAACCAAGATTTGATACCAGCTATAGTGGCCTATAATTTTTACGCATAGTTATTACATCTTATTTTATGAATATTAATTACATAACATTATGATCCACACTAGAACAATAAAGTTTTATTTCCTTTAGAGACTAGATACACAATCTATATATTTCATGAAATTCGTTCTACATCTCGAAAAAATATCTTCCAATACAATAATCTTATTAGACATACGCTACCTAAAACCCATCTTCATAACCTAGGTAATAAAAACATAATGAAGGGTGAGTTGAGATGCTCAGTAATTGTAAACAAAAGAGATTTAAATAAATTATCATAAGTGATAATAGGATAATAATAAGGTTGTAAAACCCCAATATTTCATAGTATGTTATCTTATTAATGTAATTAAGTAGCTTGTGCTACAAGCGACACCGAGTTCGAGTGCACCACAACTTACCAAACTAGTCGTTCAAAAAACAGTTATGAATAGTATTAACAGCATTTTTAATCTTATATAATCTATATAATTTTAACATCCATATTATTTTTTTCTTAGACATAATATAAGAACAACTTCATTTTTTAATATAAAATAAGTATTTTTCAAAAAATGCAATTATACCTCTTTTTAATGGAAACCCCTTTTTAAAAAAAATATTAGACACTTTTATATATTAAATTTAATGAAATTAAATTCTTACTTAGAATCGGGACATAAAACTTTAGTTTGGATAAATTTTAAGTACTTTTCTGATAACTTTCATATTTTGATGAATAGTGAAAAATACTATGTTTTAATTGAAAACAACTTTTTTAATCAAAATAATTTACAATGCTAATTTATAGATTTGAATGGTTTTTAAGTATAATTAGATTATATTTTTATCATTTAATACAATTTAGGACATTATAATTAATTTCACATTTAAATTTGACATAAACACATGTCAATCTTTTGATAGTTTTTACTTTTTAAAAAACCCGCTTTTTGGTTTTGACAAAAGGAATTTATTTTAAAATAATAAATACAAATTTTATGTTTTGAGTTTGTTAAAATAGACTTCATTTTATAATTCAGAATATCAAAATTATCTTAGGTTGAATTTTGGGCATATTTCTGAAAAATTTCAATTTTTGATGAATAGTGAATAACACCACGTTATTATTTAAAACCTACATTCTATTAAAATAATTATTTATTTTATTTAAATTTATTTTAGGTCAAAATAGATATATAATAACTATATAAGTTCAATTTAATTCATTGGAGTCATTTTATAATAAAACTAGATGTATAAAATTTTAATGAACTTTTTAACCTCTTTTACCCACCTTTTAGGTACATTTGCAAATTTGTATAAAACATTATTTTACCGCTTTTGTGAGTTTAATTTCAAAAATCATACAGACACGGTTGACATCAGTAAGTAAAATTTTGTTCAATAAGATGAAAATAATTTTTTTGTGAATAGTAACTTTTGACTTTTATTTACCACAGTTAAATGTAAATAGGGTAATTAAGGGTAAAAATGATAACATAATTACCCTAACACATGACCTAATTCTATTGGAAAATTGTAATTCGACCAAAACAACCTTAGGAATAAAATATGATCCTCTTTGGTTCACTAGGATTAGATTAGGACATTTATTATTATTTTATTTGAAGGAGAGTTAAAAGAGTTGAATTCAAAGTTTAATAACTAAAAAATTTTTAATATAGGGTTACACATAATATAAATTCAACAATAAATATTCATTATAAATATAAAAATATTTCCTACATAATGGTATTTTATTTATAATTTTTAAACATTATATAATTTAATTTATTTATGACACAATGATGATGCAATAATTAACTTATTAATGAAATATTAAAATATTGATATTATAAATATCCAAATAAATGTAAATTAAGACTTATCATTAATCCCACTAATTTCCAAGGTTAAAATGACATTTTGGGGTTGGTTAATTAAATTTTATTCTAAGTGATAATGTTTTTATGGATTTCAAAAAAATAAAATACTAAATAGTGTCAAAATTGACATAATTGAGTTTTTAAAACCAATATTATATAATTAATTGATATAATATTCTTCAAAATATATGGTTCAGAAAAAGGACATATATAAGGTTATATATATTAATAATTAACCACATGGGGTTCTCTTGTCTTGTTATAGTATGTTTATTAACCATATAATATAAAAATACAAAGAGACATGGTAATTGTCAAACTATTTAACTAAGAGTTAAATATAAAAGATAAGGTTTATATGATGACATAAACCTGTATAAAACCTATTGGTTTAGAGGTTTTCGACCCATCCCCACCTTATACTTTAAATAATTTATTTTTGAGCCATTATAAATTGATAATTATTATATTATAAAATAATATTTCCAACATTTCCTAAAGTGACCCTCACCTCTCTTATAAAAGGGAAATTCACCTTCTCTTAATTTCACACCTCAAAAGTCTTTTGGCTCGGCCAAACCCTACCCAAATATCCTCCCAAAACTCCTAACTTCATCCTAGAGTCCTTCCTTTGGTTATAAATTCAACTTAAGGACCCTTTTTGATCAAATCAAAAGGATGAACCCGAAGAAGAGGTAAATATTTCGTCACCTCTTTCAAGATATTTTCTTCTTCCACTTCCTCTTTATTTGTTGTTTCCATTATAAAATAATAACTTCACTATATTCTATATAATGTGATGTTATTATAAAAATGGTACAACCATATTAATTATTCTATCTATCCTATAAATGACAAATTCACCATACGTGTGTACGTACGGATTACCGTCTGCAAGTCGTGGAGTAGTTTATTATTCAAACACTTCATTATTTGTATGGGTGTAATAATGAGTATAACTGATATAAATAATAAATATAACATTTAAATGATTCTGTATATATGATATACCATCCAATTACATACGATTTCTCCATCAATATAGTGATTTTATCACTCATGCGTACGTACGGATTACCATCTCCACGAACGCGATAAGATTCATTACCCATCGTAATCATTTAAGAATAATTTTCCTTTTATGATTCAAAAAAATTTCATGAACATAATTTCATTATTTATATGAATCAAATACAACCTATTCATAACAGACATGTCTTACGTAACCAAGAATATAAATTAAAACGAATCAGTTAACACCCAAAACGATGATACTACTAAAATATTATTAACAAATCAATATTAGAATATCATGTATGATATCATATTTATGTATACGGTTCTTGTATAATTTGATAAAAATTATTTAACTATTATACAGGAGGTTAACGTACCCTCGACCAATGGAAAGTGCAAGGTAAGGGTTAATTCTTCAATCTCGTTATTATCCGAGATTGTTTATGTGTAAATTTTTACTGGGACATATTTATTATCCATGTCCATGTTTCATAAAGGAGTTTTAAAAAGGACTATTTTTAAGGGACTCTTTAACTAAAAACCCATTTTAAATTTTTTGAAGATTTATTCTTCTAAACCTTTCTCATTAATGTACATGTTTTCAAAATGATTTTAAAGATTTATTTATATTGACATGAATGTTTTAAAATGTTAATTCCATTCAAAAGTTTAGAATTGGTATGGGACACTTTGATTCAAAAATATATTTTAAATGACTTCATTTATAAATTGTGTGACTTTTAAAATGATTTCAAGAAAAGGGATATTTCCCTCAATGATTTTTACTGATCATTTTCAAATATATAAACATCTTTTACTAGATATTATTCTTGATTGAGGTTGATTTATTATGATTAAAATATTCCACGTTGTATTGAAGGTTTTATGATATGTTTGACTGTGGATGTGTTATTTTTATACCGTTCATGTTTTATGGATAAAGTATTGACATTTTTTAAGATTGTTTTAATACTAATGTTTATGTTATGTTTAAACATTTTTATATGAGGAATGCATTGGACTTAGTAAGTAACGGGTGGAGCTTGCTATAGCTCGTTGATGCATCGGTAGGACTCATGAGACAAACTAGTGTCCTGGAACAAGGCCTTGACAAAATTTAATTTGTAGTCTTGGCACAAGGCCTTGACTATGTGGTTATGATGTCTGACATTATGCATTCCATCATTATAAAATTGGCTATTGATATTGCATGTGATTATTCGACTAGTAGAATATCCCGTGAATAAGTAAAAGGAATTATTTGATTTATATTTTCCTTATTATTATGATTTATAAGTTTAAAAGTCTTTTTTTTAGTTTAATACATTACCTTAAATGTTTATACTTATTGGTGAAAGTTTTCGCTATATTTTTTTCCTTACTGAGCATCTGAGCTCACCCCTTTCTTATGTTTTATTTTCCCAAGATTCAAAGAAGTGTATTATGATTGATAAGCACAGTTAATCTAGGGGATTGATGGATATTTCAAAGGATCATTTATGTTGTGTTTTATTTTATAATGTATAATGTAATGTTAATGTATGTAATCTATTTTCTAAGACTGCTAAATTGATTGGTCTTTTGGGACTTGATTCCTTATAATCATGCCAATGTATTAAAATAATGCACTGACTCTGGGTAACTAGGGTCAGGGCATTACAAAGGGTATTAGAACATGATTATAACATACAATAATCATACCCAATCATTAAATTATAATTAATAATAAATTAGGGTATAAAAGTATTGACATAATAAAAGAAAAAATTCATAAGTGTGAGGAATCCTCAATAATATATCATAATCCATATGAACACGTCATAACTGTAAGACATATCTTATTGGAATGCACATAATCATTGAAAATGATTTCCTTAATCAATAATAATTAACATGAATATCAAAGGTGATTGAGATCACTCCCCATTCCATCATATCTGTCATCAAGTATTACACTAAAGATTATCAGAGCAGATAGTGTCCTTTATTAAACTGGTTCCAATACCCATTCCATTTCTAATTATCTCATGACATATCCTTCATTAACCGATGAATAGGTGAGATATATAATTTTTGAGCTTACCGAGAACATAATAATAATCCATATATATGTGTTCCATAAATTATAAAATATTCATCATATCATCATATCATAACTTGGGGAAAGGAAACGGGTTTCATAAAAATTTCATTATAGAATAACCCATGGAAAATAAAAAATATTGATAAATATATCATCATCATAATCATAAAACAAAAAAATAAATAATTATGATGGTATCATTGTATTATATCCTCAGTAACAAATAATTAATATCAAATAATGTTACCCTAGATGAAAATTTACTTTTTAAGATCATTTAATTACTTCCTAAGGAAAATACCATTATCATTTTGAAATACATTATTTTATATCAATATATTTAAAAAATATCTAGTAAATTATTTTATTTTAAATAAAACATAGAATAATGTAAAGTAAACATCAATTCATTCAGTGGTCATGATGGTGGTATATTATATTCATTTCATAATCATTAAAACAAATATTTTGTTTATACCTTTCATAAAATAATACAGTGTTCATAAAATGACCAGAAGATTATTTTTATACATTTAATAAAAATAAACATGGTTTAAAATTCCATTAAAAAATTATTTAAGAATAGTGTAACGCCCCAACCAGAGAATCATGGATCCAGTGCATTATTTTAATACATTGGCATGTTTACAAGGAAAAAATCACAAAAAATTATACATTTTAATAGTATTAAAATCCCAAATACGTACATGATTCCCAAAAGAAATTGGGAAAACAAAACAAATCAAAAAAAATCAAAACATGAATAAAAACTCAACAACCTTGAATCTCAATTAAAAGAATTCATCTTCCTAACCTAGGGAAATAAATCAAAAAAAGGTGATCTAAAATGCTCAGTAAGGGTACATAATGTGGAACCAATAACTAATTGATAAGAGTAAATCAACATGGTAAGGTAAATAACAGATAACACATTCCAATAAAATAAAAATAAATAGTATAATCAATATGGAATAGAAAATAACATAAAGATATTAATTCTAAATCAATAAATTGAGAATAGAAAGCATCTATAGATACATCAATGAAAAATCTCAAGGATATATAATAACTGAGTCTAAATGAGAGAGATTATTAGTTATTGGAGGCCATGTTTCTTAGGTATGTAGAACATTTACCAAAAAACCATTCACAAGATGGTTTATCTTATTGGGTAGAAACCCATCTATTTTTTCCAACTATTTCTTCTTGTTAGACTATCTATGCATTGAGGGTCTATTTATAACTATGGCCCACCCATGTAATGCCAGTCTAAAGCATTCCTCATATCGAATAATCAATTCAAATAATAAAACATATTCTATATAAAATATCATTATTAAATAAGTTATCAATATTTTCCCAGTAGCGGATAAGTAACAATGAGGTTTTTTGATGTTGTTGAGCGTAAATACCATTAAAATATCTTTAAATCATTTTTTTGGAAAATAATCTTTAAACATTACAAACTATCCCATACCACTTTGAAACATTTGAATCATAGTAAAAATGGAGTAATAACATTAAATGAAACTTATAATATAAGTTGAATAATTAGATTCATGATATAATATGTTAAAGTTAAGTATACATACCATATAAAATTGAATTGGTTTATAACCTCAATTGAGTCCTAATGAAATGTAAACTGAGAAAAAATCCCTTACCTTGCATTTCCTTCTGGGTGATCATCCTTTAAACATCTGTATAATGATTTTAAATGTGTTAATAACTTATTAAAGAACCATATTAATATTTATGATATCATATATGACCATATCATAATATCTTATTACCCTTTTGTTAACATTATTTCGTTATTTTCTCTCTTTCAGGTGTTAATTGCCTATTTTCTCAGGTACGTTTTGACAGGTTATTTGTTTTTCTTATTAATAACATCATTATTTCATTATATGTAGAATGTAAACCATGATATAAAATGTAATATACATTCAATATATATTTATTTATAGAAATGCATAAAATTTTGAGAAAAGAAATGAAATGCACCATTCATGGAGAAGGTTGGTCGTACATACGTAGGAACACTACTTTCATGTGTTACCCCATTATAAGACTGAAATGTAAATTATATATGTGTATATTATAATTAAATTACCACATATATTTCATATATATCACATATGTTTATTGAAACTATCTTTTATATGTTCCTTGTACAGTGTGAATGAATCACGTCTCTTTGAGAAGGTGGTAGTCCACACTTCTACAAATGATGTTATCATTTTAAAAAAATTGAAATTATAAAGGTATGTGTTATAAAAAAATTCAAAAATAATAAAGGCATAAATATAATATATATATATATATATATTAATTAAAAATAGGGTGCCTATCATAATTCCCAAAAATAAATGATGGAAAAGGAAAAATGAACAATCATGGTTTCGTGAGGTAGTAGTTCGTCATATACAGAAACATTATGTTTGTTACCCATTAGATGGAATTTGGTTTAAGTGTAGATTGAAACCATAGTACAATAAAATATCTATATATTTAGTATACCGAGTTTATTATATAAATAGGAAATAATAATAAATGAAGGGGTGGGGAAATAAATAAAACTAAAGTAATAATTTAAGAACGTTACCTTTTTTTCTGGTAACACCATTTAGTTTCTACCAAATGGATTCCTTGGATGTATCTATGCCAAATAGAGGCTTCTAAGATGGAGATAAATATTTTGGGATCTTATTTATTTAGGTATTGGTTCATCTAGAAAGCTCAATGCGGTTTTAGTATGTGAGGGGGAGGTTTCCTTTTATAATCGAGGAGAGGGATACTTTTTAAAAGGACAAAAAATATTAAATTAACATAAATTTATTTTCTCCTAAAAATTGATCATAAATGAGTAATTTAGAATATAATATGATTATTTTTAGAAGTACTCACTACCGAGGTTTTTTAGTAAATTTTATGTCACATTACTACCCATATCTCTTGGCGTTAACCCTTAGTTAAACCCATTAACTCTTACTGTGACAACATGGCTTTTACCCATTAAGGGTTAATATATTTACTATAAAATGAAAAAAGATACCCAAATGGATCATTGACGAAACAAATAACCTTATCCAAATAATTTTTCTGAATTTAAATTTTTATAAATTTTATACCATTTAATATAATATTATTTATTTTAAAATATCAATATTGTAAACTTTGACACTATTCAATACAAGACATTTAAAAAAATACCATAACAACTATATATCTTCAAAAAAACATATTTAAATCAACAATAACATGTAAAATTAATCCATAAAACTAGTGGATGGACTTAATTATATCAAATTTTATTTTTTTTAATATTTTTAATATCATTTATTTGATTCCACCGTTAATTAACTAATATTTCATCATTATGTCACCATTAAATTTAAATATTTATTTATTAAAAATTATAAATAAATTACCTAGATGTAGATAAAAATTTTATCTTTCCAATGAATATTTATTGATCAATATATCTTCTTAATAACCATACATAAAAAATGTAATACATATTAGAAATACGAGTAAGACAAATTGAACATTCCTTAGAATAAAATTCTATAAAAGCCATAAATTCATCCAATTGGCTTTAAGAGACCACAAAATTTTTAAAAGGATGGTTTTTTTAAAAATTCACTAATCCAATAAAATCGGGACAAGTGTTAGGGTAATTTTATACTTTTGTTTTTACCCTTAATTACCTGATTCACCCATAACCGTGGAAATTAGAATATTTCAAAATTTACTATTCATATGCCCAAAAAGAAAAGAAACCTATTTACATAATTTTTATTCACTAATTTAAAATATGGATTCAATTTTTATAAATTGAAAACCCAAAACTTTTAGTATTTTATTTAAAATTATTCTCGTTGACGGAGTGAGAAAATGGGTTATTAAACCTTCAAACATGAAAAATATAAGAACAATTTATATCAATATTCAATAAGAAATTTATTTGAATGACATAAAATTGATTAAATGAAAAAAATATATAATTATAATTTAAACCCAAATAAAATTATTACTTTACACAATAAATTATTTTTATTAAAATAGTTGTTTTCAATTAAAATTTAATATTTTTACAATTCATCAAAACATGAATCTTATCAGAAAAATATGAAAAAATCATCCAAAGTAAAAAAAATTATTCCTATTAAAAATTTTAAGATTATTTTTTCAAAAATGGGATTTAATTAGGTTCTCCATCAACTGTTTGTAAAAATTCCTTTCAAAAAATACAGGTTTATATGTGTAATATTTGGTTTGTTATTATCTTATTCAAATCAAATATATTTGATAATTGTCAAAAATATTGGATTGAATATATAAAATATTATTTCATTAATATAATTCACTAGTAGTAATTATTATAGTTTATTAGTATAAATTTTTTTTTGTGATCATAGAAATAGTCTTCACAAAAACATTCTCATTATATTCAATTGGTTCTTATTTTCTTTTCAAATTTATTTTGTAACCAATGAATTCAGCCACATTTTTTCATAATTTAGTTAGTACTATTCATAACCACTAACTAAATTACTAGTTTATATATATTTAAATTAATTAATAATATTTTAATAATATATTATTTTTTGGTAAAACAAGATCTTGCAAGTAACGCAAGACAACTCAATGTTGTGTATAGCATAATCTTAACATAGTTTTGCATATAAAAAAATCTTGTAACAAAATTAAATTTATTCAAAAATGAAAATATTGTATTGTCTTTGGGTGTTAAATTCTATCATCCTTCAATAAATTGTGTCCTTATAGTTTTTGTATTCATGTTTGGTAACGATGGTTTGACTATTCAAAATATTTTTATTGAAATGCAACATCTGAATAAGGGTTGCTAAAAATTTCACATTAGAATAAAGGAAAGGAAATTATTAAGTTAACTAGAGATAACACGTACTATGTTTCCATGTAGGAAAACATAGACATAGAAGATAAACCTAATAATCCATTTTTGATGGAGAGTGATAAAGAACAGGATTAAGAGAAAGTTAAAAATCGCAAAGCTATAAATCTATAATGATCTAAGGGACCATTTGATTCATAGGAAAATAAGAAACTAGAATAAATTTTTTGGTCTCAAGATCCACTCAATAGAGTTGAATAATTCATTAACTTTATATTCTAAGAACATAAGGAAACATTCTTACTTGATAAGTAGAGTTTTACCCTTTAGTCAATTTCTCACACAAATTTATCTTTCTCTACAAATGATAATAAAATTCAAAAATATTATATTCATATTATTCTTATAGGGTTCCAAAAATAAATTTATACATCATCATTCATAATTTTTAAATAAATAAAACTATATTATACAAACCAGGAAATCACATATACAAGTGTAAGGAGATGCACCCTTATCGCCCTTTGGTTGCAAGTTCATGCCTCACGACCTTTTTTGATGTGACGGGTTGTCATCCGACCTACAGTTTTTCCTTTCTCAAAAACTATATCTTTATAAAATTCAATAAGTAACCTTAATATATTAAACATTAATGAAATTTTTCAACCTCAAATAATAATATCCAATGTTTGACTTAATCTATTCCAACCTTAAGACTCATACAAAATACATCTATCCAAATTAACAATCCAAAAGGTCTCTAAGTTTCCAAAATAAATTTTAACATCAAATTTTACAAAATACTTAATTTATATCTTATTTTTACATACCAAATATTTTAACACATTAAAAACTTAAATAAAAACTTCATGATTCCAAATAATTAAATAAAATTATTGCAGTACAATCCTTATTTATTTCCATAATTCATATAACCAATACATCAGTGATAAAATATTAGAATGAAATAATTATTAAATCCAAACATATTAACATTAATCATTATTCTTCATCGATGGAAGTAGAATAATTCCGACCATGATCCATTAGCTGCTTTTGGGTTATATTTCATTGACACATGAGACATTGATTTGCGTAGTGTCTCAGATCCTTGTAGTTGAATCATGAAACATTAGAAACATTTTTCTAATCATTACAATCCCAATAATGTTGGCCTTTATCTCAGAATATATAGAAAACTACCATTCCTTTTAAGCAAGTAACATGGTGATTATTTCCACAACTATTACATGTGGGGAAAATACTTCTTTCCCTTCTTTCCTTTATCCATATTTTTTCCAACTTCTCTCTTATTCTCATTATTCCCTCTGAAACCATAGTACTTAGAGTACTCTTTTTATAACACATTATCAAAAGATAACGTGTCCTCATATGATGATAATTCTTGGGTTACAATTTCCATTCAGAATATTGGCTTAATATGAGAAAATATGTTATCATCTTTATTCTCCAGATCACTTCCATTGATAATGTTTCCATTCCTTCCACTATGGTTCTTTTTTAAATAATGGAATACACTAGATTACATTATGAATCGTATTTAATAATTTCAAACTAGTAAAACAATTAACATAAATTGAAAATTTAACGTATAGCTAATCTCATTATCATAAAAAGGTTTTTTAGGGACATATTTACTTTTAAATAAATTATAATGGTTTGTAAAGAAAATTTGAATTATCCTAATAATATCCCATGGGAGTGTCAAACAAGGTGTGTAGTAAGGCCTATTTTCCTGTACCAGGTTACGCCGAGTTGGGCCCAACACACCTTGTTAGAGTTGTTTCCCCTAGGTACATTTCTACTACAACCACATCCACTTGTAGTATCATGATATGGATGTATTTAAAGGAAGTACCCCATAATCTCTACCATACAAAAATTCTGGGATTATCTTCTATTATTATCCAAAAATATTATCTTATAGTTATATTCCATAATCATTGATTTCTAAATCTAGTTTCCAAAGTAGCATCTACACTTCGTTTGATACCAATTGTAATGCCCCAAAACCGTAAGCATGGATCCAGTGCAATATTTTAATTAATTGTCATGTTTATAATGAAACAAATACCAAATGATCATACATTTTAACAGTTTTGAAATCCATATTACATACATTATACCCATAATACATTGGGAAAATAAATTAAACCATAACATAAATAAAACTCATCATCCTTGAATCTCATTCAAATGATTCCTCTTCCTAACCTGGGGAAATGAAACATAATATGGGTGAAGTCAAATGTTTAGTAAGGGTAAGTAAAGTCGATGTAATAATTAATTTATGAGAGTAAATCAACATGGAATGGTAAATAACTGATAACACATGCCATTAAAATAACCAGATAAGGCTTAATAAATATGGAATCGTAAATAACTAAAACACATTCCATATTAATGAATAAAATGAGAATATATTTCATCCATATATATTTCCACACAAAATCTCAAGGATAAATAATCACTTAATCTAAATGGGGGAGATGCATAATTAATGGATTCCATTTTTCCTAGGTGCATGGAACCTTTGCAGTCGAGGCCTTTCACAATAAGGTTTATCATATCAGGTAGAAACCCATCTATTTAGTCCAACTATTTTATCTCATGAGACTACTAATGCATCATGGGTCTATTTATAACTAGGGCCCACCTCTGTCATACCTATCCAAAGCATTCCTCATATCGAATAATCAATTAAAATAAAAAACAATGTGACTTATAAAATATCTATTTCAAATAAAAGACAAATAATACCATAATGGAGGATATTTAACTATAAGGGTTTTTGATGTTAATGATTTAAAATTCTTTTAAAAGATCATTAAATCAGTTTTTAGGAAAATATTCATTTAATATTCCAAAGTATCACATAAAACTTTGAAACATTTGAATCAAAATCTAAATCGAGTAATAATATTATATGAAACTTATAATATAATGAGAATAATGAGATTTGTGACATAATATGTCTAACAGTAGTATATATACCATATAAAAATGAATTGGTTCATAACAACAATTAAGTCTCAATGAAATGTAAATTGAGACAAAATACTTTACCTTGTGTTTTCTTTTGGGTAGTCATCCTTTAAAATCTTTTATAATGAATTTGATGGTGTTAATAACATATTAAACAACCATATTAATATTCATAATATTGTATATGACTATCTTATAATTTCTTATAACTCTTTTTTACCATTATTTAATTATTTTCACTATTTCGGGTGTTAATTTCCTAGTTTCTCGAGTACATTTTTACTTGTTATTTGTTGTTCATATTAATTAGATCATGGTTTCATAATATCAATAATGTAATCATTAATTTAAATATTATATATATTAAATATATATTTATTTATAATAATCCATAAAATTTTGAGATAAGAAATTAAATGCCTTATTCATGTATATGGTAGGTCTTTCGTATGCGTGAATGCTACTTTCATTTCTTTTTCGTGTTAAAATAATGAAAATTAAATGATATTAATTTATTTTATAATTAAAGTATCATATAAATTTCATATATATCACACATTTTTTTAAACCAATCCTCTATGTTCCATGTATAGTGTGAATGAATAACATCGTTTTGAGGAGGTGATAGTCCACACTTCCACAAACGATGTTATCATATTTACAGAAAAAGATAATTACAAAAGTATGTGTTATAATATAATTACTAAAGAATAAATAAAAATATCATATATATATATATATATATATTAAATAAGAATAGTGTGTCCTTCGTAATCCCCAAACATGAATGGTGGTAATGGAAAAATGAACAATCATAGTTTCATGAGGCGATAGTTCACCGTACATAGAAACATTATGTTTTTTACCCATTAGATGGAATTATGTGTATGTTTTGGTTGAAACATAATTATAAAAAATATCATTATATTTTGGATACTGATATTATTATATAAACATAATATAATAAGAAATAAAAGAGTGGGAAAAGAAATAAAACTAAATCTATCATTGAAAAATGTTACCTTAATTTCTGGTAACTCCTTTTGGTTTATAACAAAAGGATTCCTTGGATGGTTTTCTTACAAAAGGGTATATTAAATTATGTATAGAGTGAAGTTGAGATATTAATTAGGTAGTTTTTGTTCAATATATAAGGCTCAAAGTTGTGTTTGGAAGTAAGGGATGAGGTGTCCTTTTATAATTTAGGTGAGGGATAATTTTGGAAGCTCTAAAACTATTAAATTAATATAAATTTACTTTCTTTTAAAAAGGGATCAAAATAGTGTTATTTAAAATATTATATTATTATGGGTCAAAATCTTCTCAAACAATAATTTTTAGAGAATTTTAGTTCACAGTATTACCTTTATCATTTGGCTTTAACCCACAACTAAACCATTTAACTCTTACTGTGACCATTTTTCTTTTTACCCATTTAGGATTAATATAGCTACTATAAAATGAAAAAAGAATCCCAAATGGATCATTTATGAAAATATTAACCTTATACCCATCCATTGTAAAAAATATATATTTTAATAAATTTTACAACCTTTAATAATATATTATTCATTTTAAAATATCAATAATATCAATTTTGACACTATTCAATACATGACTTTTAAAAGAATATTATAACAAATTTATATATCTAAAAAACTAAATTAACTCGACCATAACATATAAACGTAATCCATAAAATTGTTTTAGGGATTCAATTATAGAAAATTATTTTTATTTTAATATTTTTAATATCATTTATTTAATTCCCCCATTAACTAAGTAATTATTGCATCACCATTATTTCAACATTATATTTAATTATTTATTTTCTAAAAATTATATATAAATTAACATGATGTAGAAAAACATTTTTTCATTCCAATTAATATTTATAGTCAAATATATCTTCTTAATAAACATATATAAAAATATAATACTTATTAGAAACAAGAGTAAGACATATTAGACATTCATTAAGATAAAATACTATAAAAGACTTAAATTCATCCAAGTGGATTTAAGAAGCCGTAAAATCTTCATAATGATTATTTTGGTCAAACATTACTCATCCAATAAAATTATGACAAGTGTTAGGGTAATTTTTTAATTTAATTTTTACCCTTAAATACCTGATTTACCCTTAACCATGGTAATTAAAATATTACTAAATTTACTATTCATATGAACAAAAATACAAGAAACCAATTCAAATGATTTGGACTGACTGATTATAAATAATGAATCCATTTTAAAAAATACAAAACCCATAATTTTTAGTAATTAATTAAAAACTAATCACATTGATAGGGTGAGAAAACTGGTTATTAAAGATTAAAATAAGAAAAATAAGAAAATGTTTTTATAAAAAAATTAATTTTAAATTGATTTCAATGACATACATTGGATTAAATAATAAATATTTATTAAAATTATACTTTAAACCAAATTAAAATTATAATTTAAAACTAGAAATTATTCTGATGAAAAAAATTGTTTTCTATTAAAATTTTGTATTTTCAATATTCATCTAAACATAAAACGTATCAAAAAATAGTAAATATTCAAAAAAAAAGTACATTTTTATATTAATATTTAAAATAGATCATTTATGTTTTTAGAATTGGTATCTAAAATAGTTTCTTTATCCAAATGCAGTAAAACATCCTTTATAAAAATATTGGATTTTATGTGTAATATTGGGTTTGCTCTTATCTTTTTTATATCAAATATATTCGATGAATGACAAAAATATTTGATTGAATATTTAAAATATATATTTCTTTAATATCATTCACCAATATTAAATAATTTAATTTATTAGGATAAAAAGACACGGTTAGAATAAAAATAGTTTTTATAGAAACATTCTCATTAAATTCAGTTTGTTTCTATATTCATTTCTAATTAAATTTGAAACCAGTGAATTCAACAATATATTTTAATAATTTACTTAAAATTATTCATAAAATACATCTAAATGACTAGGTTATATTTTATTATGTTAAATAACTATATTTTAATAATATATTGTTGTTTGGTAAAACATGGATATGCGTATAACACAAGCGAACTCATTGTTGTGTGTAGCATAAGATTAACATAGTGTGACATATAAAGAAAGCTTGTAAGAAAATTAAATTTATTTAAAAACTAAAATATTTTAAAGTATCGGGGTGTTACAAATATTCAGAATCATTATTTTATTTTTTTATAAAACATTTATAGGGAAGAAAAATGTATTTTAACTGAAAGATGTGAGATAAGATAATATTTTCTTAAAAGAATTTTATGGGGCGTTTATATTACAAAATAAGGGAAAATGGTACTGAAACCTAAAATTTTTACACATAATTGAGTAAAATAAATATTAAATGGAATTATTAGATAAGAATCATATAATTTCCTCAATGTAAATTCAAGTATAAATAATCCCAATTAAATTGAGAATGAAACATAAATCCCCTACCTCCAATATCGTTTAGTTTCTTACATGTTAGAAACTATATTATTATAAAGATATATTTAATATAAATATATTGAAACCCCATAATCATGTATATAATAATGTATATAATTTACTTGTAACATATTGTTAACAATTTATTAACAAATTATTATTAAAATTACTATTCCGAGTGATGACTACTTCATTTTTCATGTCTGTTTCAAATCGGTAGTCCCAGTCCTTGAACATTGATCATTGTTCCGTCATATACATATTTTTAATCATGATATAAATATCATATATATTCAATTAATACATATTTATAGTAATTATTATAAGAAAACATGAAAAATGAATCACGTCACATTGTGGAGTTAGTAATTCATATGCACTCACAAGAAACATTATCATTTTATTGAAGAGTTGAAGGTTAAGTATGTAAAGGAAAAATTTCATTTCCAGGACCATAATTATTTATGCTTCATCTAGATAATTTTTTCTGAAAGATTATTATTATAAAGGGATTGGTATAATATCACAATCAATGACCTCGATTGGGTTTATCCATAGAAACACACTGTGGTTCCCACATCCGTAAGGAATTTGAGACTAAATTACCAATATAGTATGTCTCTTGGGGTTTCAAAACCAATGACACTTATTAACTCCCATAGGTCGATGGGATGGGAGGTTTGACTCATCACTCCCTTTTGGGGGGAATTATTTTCTATTTCAGGACTCTTTTATATATTTAATATATGTTGATGAAATCCTTTTCAATCCCTGATACATGAATTTTCACCCATGTGCCAATGACATGATCAAGACCATGTTTTGACGGGAAAAACTATGTGTATCATGGTTCCTCCATTATTTTCTTATCTATTATGATGCTTTAGTTTCTCTCCATTTTGATATCACTATAGTTTATTACTATCTAGGGAGGTTCTTGGTGTCCTGGGCATGGAATTGAACTTCTAAAAGTAATTCTTTGTATCCAGTGATAATACAAAACAAAACCCATGTAGTTAGTTTGACATAGTTTAAGGTCATATTATAGGACTATAGCTTGGTATTTTACATCATTAAATAAGGATGTAATATTGGGCTCATGTCTTTAGGAGGCATCCAATCTATCATTTTAAGATAGTAATTAGAGTCCACATAGTTCATGGTATGGGTTCCACATTATAAAATATGTTGTAACATAGGCTTTAGGTGAGATTTATTCATGTTATATTTCCTTAGACTTCCTCATTATGAGTATGACCGTTTGAGTAATGATGAGATGTAATCGAGCTTACATCCCAATGAAGGGCCCACACTAGGGGAACCCTCATAATGCTATTGATATTTTATTTTATTATCCATAAACCCATATGAGTCATTCTCTATGTGAGAAACAATAGATAGTGTATAGTGACACTGACCCCCAAAATCTCAGAGTCAGTGTCTTCTTTATTATATTAGCATAAGATACAAGGAATTAAATACCAAAGGATAAGATATATAAAATTAAAAATTAAAATACCATGAATAATGATTTGTTCATGATATTTCATGTCAAAGGGAAGTATATACACCATATAAAAGATACTAAGTTTACAAAATTACAATAATCCTAAAAAATAAATTGAGACAAAATATCTTACCTCGCAATTCCTTTTCATTTAACCTGATTTAACAACCTATATAGTGGTTTAAAACATGGTATTAACTTACTCAAAAACTATATTAATATTTATAATATCATATATTATCTTTTTATAACATATTATCTCTCATTTGTTAATAATATTTAATTATTTTCATTGTTTCAGGTGCTAATTGCCTTGTTCTCTCATACATGTTTATTCAGAAAAGATTTGGTTCTTGTGCATATTATATAGTCACATAATCTCCATAATAATAATCATGACATAATTATCATATTTATACATCAATTATACTTTTAAAACCAATCATTAATGTTGGTTACAAAAAATTAAGAATGTTACAATCATGGAGACGGTATGTCATACAAACGCATGAGTAACGTTCACATTTTTCACTGATCATTATGGAGTGGGGTTATGTGATTTTTATTATTATATAATGATAATAATAACATAATTATAATATCATGGTCTTATTTATATCATCCATGTGGTCTGGTGATGAAAATAAAGTCACATCACTTCGTGAAGGCAGTAGTCCACACGTACACGAACGATGTTATCATTTTTAAGTGAGTGAAAATGTAAGAAATAAAATGATAAATTATATTTAAGTAATGATAAATATTTCATTAATTTCATAAGTATGTCATTTATATCACATATAATAATTAAATGTATCCTTATCACTTTCCATGTAATGCGTTAGTGAAAGAAAAATCACATCACTTCGTGAGGTGGTAGACTACTATAAACACGAGCAGCATTATCGTTTACCATATAGAATGGAACATAAAAAATATATATGATATAATGACTCAAGTGGTATAATTGTGTTTTAAATTAGATAAATATAATATATATCCTTCATCATATCTAACGGTGATATGTGGTAATGGAAAGACAAATGATATTGATTCGTGAGGGGGTAGTCCACTGTACACATGAATGATGATTTTGTAAACCATTTTATAGAAGTTGGTATGGTTTTAAGTCATTACCTTGACATTGTTGGTTTTGGGCACAATGAAATCATGTGATGGGTCATTCCAAACATTTATTTTTTTTAATGATCTTTGATAAATCGGAGATGCACATGATAATAAACACTGTGATAAGTGGAACTAAATCAAATAAAATATACAATGGATAATATGTTAGAATTAAGGGGGCCATCATAATTAATTTAATAAATTAAAGAATTGCCTTGTTGGAATTTTTTCCTCATTTATATGTCTGACACTAGATCTTTGTTGTACCTTCATTTGGTTGTAGGAATCAAGATCAAATTCCCTTTATCAATGATTCACAGGGGTTCAAAAAATACATGAACGTCGCCGTAGGAATCTCAGGGTGCTAGAATGGCAGATCCTATCACCTGTATCATCCACCATTGATCTCCGTAAGAACCAATTTCAATGAATTATTCTTAATATCTCTTTAAATGAGAGTAGGAGGTGGATAAAGATTTCTCTACATTCTTGGGAGAATTCTTGAAGAAGGGTGCTCTCAAGAGCTTGAGAATATTCTCTAGATTTGTTGTACACAACCAAATAAATTAATTGGTTCTATTAAAAAATTATATAATTGGGTTCATATACTACTAGGGTTAGTATAAAATAATTGCATAGGTTCCCTTAATTATTTATTTAATCCCTACAGAACCCCATGTCAAATAATAATATTATTATTATTATTTCTCTACATTCACATAACATTTGAATTAAATTAAATAATATTTAATACAATAATATTCAATATTTATTTTTTCTCACCATACCATTAAACTCAGTTCATCATTCCTCAACACTATTTATCAGGCCTTGAAAAGTGACTATTTATTTTTTAAATAAATATCACATCAATATTCTCCAATAAAGAAATAAATATTATATTCACTAAATAGAAGATGAATATTTATTAAATATTATGAAGACATTATATTCTATCGAATAACTGGTGACGAAATAATTGTGATCAATTAAACATGAAAAATTATTAAACTATATGTGGGAATAATATTTATTCTAGTTCTTAAATAATAAATAATATTTTTATTATTTAACTAAGATTCTAGATACACATAATGTGTGACCCTCTTGGCATCTTTCTCTCTGGAATTAGGATAACCAGCATATAGTCTAAGGTTAGCTTCTAGAAACACCAAAAGGCACCCATATAGAATGAATTTAATATAGAAAATACATAGTACCACGTAAGTACACATACTTTGTAATATAATATCTTTTTCATGATATTTGTAATCAAGTATATTGTATGTTGGTGTCATCAACCTATGAGTTTGATCTCTCTTTCATTTACATCTCAAAAAATGAACATTCCTATAGTAA
Source organism: Viscum album (assembly GCA_963277665.1). Classification (NCBI taxonomy): domain Eukaryota; kingdom Viridiplantae; phylum Streptophyta; class Magnoliopsida; order Santalales; family Viscaceae; genus Viscum; species Viscum album. Next base: position 1,575,051,882 of record OY728126.1, read on the forward strand.
ACCATGGACGTGGATTTATTTAGGGAATATAATTTCCCTCAAAGGGCCTGATATATCAACTTCTATTAAATAACATAAGGGAAAAATAATTTCTCACATTGTTCATTAATGAAATATTAATCGTGACACACCCAACATATCCTACCACTCTGCGAACATATATCTTTACAATTTTTACCAATACATCAAAGTGCATGACTCATAATACTCATTAACAATAATCTGAATATATAAGGAACAATACACATATTCGTAGAAAGGTACACCCAATGAAACATATAAATTTTATATTTCTAACTAGCGTGCCTTATTCCCCTAATATCCTATACTGGATAATAACAAGCGAAGTACACCAGGAGAAGGTGCCTCAAATTCCTATGAGTCTCCACTCCTGATATCCTATATCATTTGTTCCCCTCAAATGATATCATTGAGCTATAGAACATATATTTTGAGAATAGTGTCATAACACTTCTTGGTTCTCATCATGGTGGGGAAATTCAATGACCTTTTAGTGCGATAACTACTCTTGGTACATTCTCAAATACTATGTCATGCATAAGAACAATCATGATCATATAAATATTTTATTAATATTAAAAACTATGAATATAGGTCACCAAGGTTGTTTCTAGAGAACCAAATCCAACAATTATAATAAAATATAAGTATATGTAAGATACTAACATTTATATATAATCATGGTTTAATAATAATTAGTGGATTTTGGTAAATAAAAAAATAAAAATTCTTGATGAAGAATGTTACCTATATTTTGGGTATCCTCCTTATATTTGAACCAAAATCTATGTTAGGATGGATTTATTCCTAACAAAGGTATTATATGATGATAAGAGGTAAGTTTGAAAGTGATTTAGGAAGGACTTGGCGGAAAAAAAAATGGTGCGATGGTTTTTAGAATAGGGGATGAGGGTACCCTTATAAAAGTGTGGTGAGTAGCACACTTGTAATGTTTTCAAAAGATTCAATAATATCCTTGTTTTTGTTATGAAAAATTCCACCAAAATGGGAAATTATAGAACCTAAAAGTGATAAGGTCATGATATGGAAGTAAAATGGATTTTTGACATCTTTTGAGGTAAATTTTAACTCAGGTATTCTCAGTTTAACTCCCTAGTAAACCCATTTTTACTTTAACTACAACAATTATTTTTTTCTGTTTTCACTATTGATTTTGATCAAAAATTTAGTTGATATTATTATAAATTATAACTTATTATTAATAATAAAATGGAATACATTTTAAAAAATTCAATTAATATAAGTGGAATTTATTAATTTATAATTAGTCTTGCATATGTCACAAGAAAGTGAGTTTTTAAATATAAATATTTCAAAAGATTACAATGTTTTTATATAAAAATTAAAAAAGAAAATGATTCAAATTAACTAAATTGGATTAATTGATATATAAATAAACTAAATTTAATTTAGAACATATTAAAAATATAAATTAAATTAATAAATAATTAATATAAAAAAGGCAGTTTTCAATTAAAATTCATTATTTACACTATTTATCAAAAAAATAAATATTTCAGAAAAATCCCAAAAATTCACGATAAGATATTTTTGTTATTATTATTTAAAAATAAATAAATTTTATCAAATAAATTTCTAATAATTTTAAAAAATAAATTTAAATTATGTACGCAAAGCCTGACTAATCTGTATTTTAGGAAATTTCATTTTTTTAAAACATTTATTTTTCTTTTAAATTATTACTATTTGATTTATAATAAATAGATAAATATGAATTTCATATTTTAGTAATTAATATTCATAAACTTCAATTTAATGGCTATTTTAAAATTTTGTACTCTACAATAGTTTGTTTCGATATGGGGTGTGCATTCTGCAATGTATCAAAGATATTAAAATTAAGGAAATATATTTTGTGGTTTGTTTAAGCTTGGTGTTTCATTTTTCATATGATATTGAATACAATGTTCATATTTTATAATTTTATAGTGTTACATCCTCCCCAACTTAGATAAACTGATTCATCTCAATTTATATTTGATATTGGTAATCAAGGGTTTGATATTTAAAAATTATTTTCTTGAAATTACACATCATAAAATGAGTTAAAAATATTTTTTTAATAAGATAGATATGGATGTAAAAATTTCATATGTAATAACACATAAATTGGGTTTTTTTAGGATAATATTATCTTCAATTGAATATATGAACATGGAAGAAAATTGTAAATAATTATAGAGAGTCATTGAGGTCATTGATCACAAGAAAGTGGATGATAAATAGAAATTTAAGGGCCTCAAAACCATAAATCTATGATGATTTAAATAACTTAATGAATTATCATATATGAATTTAATTGGATATTAATTTTGTTTCAAGATACTTTTATTAAAGATGATGAATTAAGTAACTCTCTATGAATATAAGTAAATTTACTTAAATGTTATATTACTATTTCATAAGGACAATTTCATACTTTGGGTGCGCCTTGATAAATTTCCAATTCATACCATACTCCAAGAAATGGATATCTTAAAAAATAATTTTTTATGCCTCAATAACGACAATTTAGTTTTAATTGATCGTTGCATCCCTAAAAGAATGAAAATTATTTATGCCAATCTCTAACTATTTCGAAAACTAATATGGTTTGAAAAAGTTATATAATATAATAAATAAATCTCTAAACCTAAATTTAATACCATTGATTCATTATTAATATGTTTTTCTAAAAATAATAACATATTGACAAAGATATTTCGTAGCCCAATGGTCAGCGCTAAACCCTTATCATCATTTGACCATGGTTTGAAGTCCCATGACCTTGCTGGATGTGATGGGTTGTCACCCGGAATATAGGTTTCCCTTTTTATAAATCAATATTAAAATAGTTTCTATAATATTCCCCAAAAAAATTATGATGGACATCCATGAAATAAAATTAATCATTAAATAACCTTTTTACTAAGGTTTTCAATACAACTCTTATTTTCACGGAGACTAATAATAATATTTTAAAAATAGTAAACATTATTTATTGATCATATTATCCCTAAATTCTATAAATACATTTATACTTATGTGTATAAAATGTGAAGTAGTTATTCCTCAAACAACCTTTCCACTAAAATATATGCTTTCCATAAATTTCCCCAAAAATATTCTTAATCTAGGTAGACTATCATCACATAAAACCCAAAAAGATGTGTTTTAGACATTTAATTATGAGAAATCATAAACTCATAACCCATGATGGTATCTATGACTCTTATTATAGTGAATAAATATATTCTTTTAAAATTCAACACAGTCCATAGATGTTTCATGATTCTTGTATCCAAAATAACATTGGTAAAAATACTTCAAAATTTTAATTTTCCAAATCTCAATACATAAATAATTCATCCATTTTATTTCAACATAGTTCCTTCCTATTCATGGGTTTAACCTTTACAATGGTTCAATAACTTAGATAATTCCATGATTATACACATTAATGAAGAAAACCTATAAATGGTTCCTTAAGATGAAATTTATTTCTTTCCATCGTGATCTTTATTTTTTCTCATCAATTAATTTATTTATTCCAATCTTTTCCACATAGAAAACATTTTCCCATTAATTTTAGATACCTTATTTTCAATAAAATACACCTTTGGTTTAGCCTAGGTCATTCATTGTCATCATCTATTCAAATCCTTCAAAATGGTTTGTAATGAAATTTTGAATTATCTTAAGTATATCCCCCATGTATTTCAAATCATGTGTTCAATAAGGACCATTTTTATACAATAGTTTATGATTGGGTCAAGAACAATGTGCCCTTTTTATTTATTAAACCTTAGTATCTATGTGTTGAAACCACATCCACTTGTAGTATCCATACATGGATGTATTTGTAGGAAAACCCGCACAATATCTTCCTTGTCAAAACATTAGGATGTTATTCTACACTTATCTTCATAGACTGTCATATAGATATGCTTCCTAATCAATGTCATACTTAATTAAGATACCAAGGATTCAACTTACCATAAATTGATAAAAACAATTGTGTCCATAACCCTAGTAGCCGAGAGCCGGTGTATGCTTCATTTAACATTCATAATATACAAGGAATCACATCCTAAAGGACTGAATAGATTAATAGTCATGGTATACTAGATACGTACTTGAGTATTACATTAAATTTGTATACAAAAATTACTACATAATATTTTTGAGAGTATCATTATTCTTTATAGAATATTCTTTCATATCATTCGTACTACACTAAAAGGATTCTTGGTAAAGGAAAAAAAATAACAGTGAACAAAAATTATCAATAAGGATTAAGTATAGTGGAATATATCAGGAATAAATGAAGCATCATCAATATGTAATGAAAAATATTGAAAGTCAAATATCTGAACACACAATCAATTTAAATAATTTACTATCATGGTAAGATAACAAATAATCAATATATAATGATAAATAACTAAAAACTCACGTCGTTAAATTAATAAAATGAAAATAAAATGCATCCATAGATGATATCATATAAAAAATATCATGGATAATAATTGATTAATTATAAATAAAGGAAATTCAAAATTATTAGACATCATGTCTCATGGACATGATACCTCTACCTTCAGGACCATTCACAAGATGGTTTAAAACATCATAGTAAAACATGGTCTGATTTGGCCAACTATACTTTTACTATCAATACCATTCAATATAATTTTTAAAAATACTAGTTACAAATTAAAATATTTTTTTCAAATAATATTTCTCATGAGATCTATGTGTAACTTCCCTCTTCTTCTCATTCGATCGAGAAGGTGAAAGGGATTACTTTTCCCTAGGTGACATCCCCAGGATACCAAATGCTGGAAATAAATTCCAAGGACTTCATTAATAGATGGGGGAAAATTTTCCTTTTGAAAATAGAATAACCAACCAAACATATTGTACCCAAATGAACCACTACATGATGCATGATAAAAATTAATGAAACCCAATAAAACACCATTTATATCAAAACAACTACAAAGTTTACCACAGTGGAAGACTACAAAACCAACCAAACTCAAAGCCAACAAATAACTCCAATTATCCAACATACTCCATGCTCCAACTCCACAACCATCCCATGTTTCACTAATAATCACTAGAGAAATGTGATATTTTACCGTTAACTGTGTCATGATAAATGAAATCTACAAAAGAAACAATGTGCCAAAGCATGGGTGAGTAATGAAACTCAGTAGGTTGTCCCCAAATTTCTTCTCTACTTATGCTACTAGAATATAGTATGTTAGAATATTTATATAAACCAATTTAGATAAAATAATTAAATCAATTTACCAAATCCATGACATTTCAATGTAAAATAGTATTAATACCAAAAACAATTTTCAAATCTAAACCGTAATCAAGGAAATAAACCAAACAAGTCATTAAAAATTTCATATAGTAAATTGGCATTACGCATTCCATATCACTACCACACACACCCATACATTCCAGCCTTATGTTACCTTTGATGGTGTAAAATTCACATCCAAACCCAATATGGTGGAACATTCACATCCAAACTTGTTCCTTTGAAGGTGGAACATTGATGTCCATAACCATCCCTTTCTCATTCAACTCATTCTTAACTGATTAATCCGACCACATGTCAAAAACAATCTTTTCCAAACCAATTCAAACCATTTCAATAAAACCATTCTTTTATTGAATAAATTTAATCAAAAAATCAATATATTGAAATAAATCCATCCTTTATTGAAATCATATCAATTTAATTATTTTCCAAAAATCCAGGAAAGTAATATTTTAAAATTCCCAATTTAAAATAAATAAAACCAATAACATTTCATAACCACTTTCCACAATTCCACAATTTCATCAATAATCAAATAAGTACTCAAACCATCACTAAATAGGGTTTCTACCTTTCTTTGCAAATAAATTTCATATTCAATTTCACATAAAACAACAAATTTTAAATTTATCCTTCATATTCTAAATATAGGAGTCAATAATGAAGTCACCTACCTCAGGTTTTATGGAAAAAATTAAGAACTTCCCAAAAACTCCCTTGAACTCAGGTTGAAACTCTAATAAACCACCTTATATGTATTACCCTATCATCAAAAAGAGAATTTCCAAAACAAATTGGCATTAAAAACTTTAGATCTATCCATAGTCGATATAGATCTAAGAAACAGAGTGGGGGAGAAGTAAATCTAAGGAAAACATCCAAACCCACCACGAACGATGAATTACCACAGGAATCGAGATTTAACACACAAAGAAATGCCTCTGTATCACTTCTAATTTGATGGGGAGAGGTTATCGATACTTTAAGAGAGGAAAATTCCAAGTCAGGGCCATTTGGGAAAAACAAGGGTTTAAAGGCTTAATCTGACTTAGATCCACAATTTTTGGATCTTGTTTTTAAATTGTGATGGTTAATCGCATGGTAAGGAAAACCGTACACTAACTTTTCACGATCATATGTCCCATGCAGGATCCTCGTATAGTGGCCTCACACGGTTTCCAAAAAGTTCACCAACAATTCTAAATCACACTCTCTCAAGTAGAACAGCTTCTCCTATGAATCTATATAGTTTTTAAAAACCATCTACCTACCCATGTTCCTTCTCCTTAGCCACTTTTTAATTATGTATGATTTCCTATAGGTGTTTCATGATTTCACCAAATCATTCCCTAATTGTTCACTCTTATAAAAACCCCAAAACCATTTCAAAAGGTCTACAAACCCTCCCAAACATCACCCAAAAACTTTATATACTTAAAATATATAAATAAAGGGTTACTAACTTGAAGTTGGGGGTGACACATTCTTAACACCATTGTAATTTCAATCCCTAGAAAGTAGAAAACAATTGGTGTCCTGAAAGAGTTCAAGCCATTTCTCAGTCATTTCCTTCTCTCTTTCCCATGTCTCTTCCTAGATCTTACCATGTTGCCATAAAACCTGCACTAGAGAAATTCTTTTTTCATGCAAGACATTCTCTTTCCTATCTACATACCACAATTTCATGTGCAACAATGAAGAATCCATCTCTAGGTCGAAGTGATCCAACTGAATCCCATGGTTAGGATCAGGCTAATACTTTTTCAACTGAGATATATGAAACACATTATGCACAACCCCATATCATGGTGTTAATGCCGTAAAATATTCCACATCACTGACCCTACCATGTATCTCTAAAGGGTATATGTAATGAGGATATAACATTACCTTCTTCCTAAAACGATGATGTTCAAGCCTTGGAGAGATCCTCAAGAACATGTGATCACTCACCTCAAATGAAAAAGGATGTCGATGATGAACCCCCTATGATTTCTGACAACACTATGTCATCTCCATCCATTTTCTAATCAACTAAATCTTTTATGTAGTCATTTGGAAAAGGATTCGCCCAACCGTTGATATCTCACCTATTTCCACCAAACAAAGTGGGGAATGAAAAGGACACATGTACAATGATACAAAAGGATCCATATGTGTTGAGGCCTTGTAACTATTGTTATATGATAACTCCACAAATGGTACATGCTCTTACCATGAGCAACCAAAATCTATTACAAAATCCAAAAATATGTCATCCAATGTTTGCATCATCCAATGTTTGTATCATCCTTTCAGATTTCCCATCAGGATAAGGATGATATGCCACACTCAGGGTCAATTGAGTCCTAAGGGATTTCAATAAGGATTTCCAGAAATGAGGCATAAACACTGGACATTTATAAGACATTATTGAAACTTTAATTTCATGCCTCTTTCCTACTTCTCAGATATAAATTTTTAAAAATTCATCCACCATATGGGATTCATGAATAGAGATGAAATAAGCTAACTTTTTTAGTCGTTCCACTATCACCCATATGTTTTCTTGTTTCTAATCTATTATTGGGATACCTGTTACAATATCCAAATCTATTTTATCCTATTTCCAGACAATAATTGTTATATAATGAAACATACCTACTGGTCATTTATGCTCTTCTTTAACTTGCCGAAATTTTAAGCATCTCAAAACAAACTCAACTAACTTTCTTTATTTATCGACCCAAAAAACTATGAATTCAATGCCTTATACATATTCTATATTATAGGATTAATAGACCATATCAATTTGTGGTATTCAAGAATAATATGTTCATGAAAATCCATAGTTATGACCATCATATTTTTTTTTGAACCACAACACTGAACTCTCATCTAGTTTCCAGCCCTTAGTGGTCTCCCTGCCAATGAGTTTTGACCTCAAAGGAACACATTATTCATTTAATTAATGTTCCTCTTTAACTATATCCAAAAAATAATGAATAAACAAAAATGGAAATAAAACCAAAAAATTACCATGTTAATCACATTACAAGTGAATGTTATTTAGGAAAGACATCAACATCCACTCATTTGAAGCATACTTTTACAATTTAGCATTCGAATTTTTTCTTAATACATCTGGAACCAAATTTCCTTTTCTCACTATATCCATCAAGTCAAATTCAATCATTTTGAAATACATTTCCCATCTCCTTTTTATTAGATTCCAATCCCTTTGTGAGAAAATATGTTTCAAGCTCTTATGATCCATAAAAACAGTTAATTTCTCACTAGGGAGGTAATGACGTTAGGTCTTCCAAGCATGGAATATGGAATATAGATCTAAATAATGTGTTGGGTATTTATTCTCATGTACCCATAACTTTATTAAGACATAACCAACAACATGACCTCCCTGCATGAGAACACATCCCAACCCTGATCCCAAACCATCAACATACACAACATACCCTTGTCCTAAATTCGGAAATATCCAGATAGGAGATAATGTAATAAGAACATTAAGATAATAAAAATAATTCTATAATTCTTCATTCCATTGGAATGGAACATTATTATTTGTTAAATATTTCACTGGAAATGGTAGTCAAGATAAATCATGATTAAAATGTTGATAATAAGCATCCAATCCAAGGAAACTTTTTATCTCAGACACATTCTTTTACGGTTTCCATGAGATAATAGATTCTATATTTCATGGATCTATTTAAACACATTTTTCTATGATTACATGTCCAATTAAGTGTACCACTTTTCTCCAAAAATAACGCTTTTATAATTTGGAATACATACGATGATCCATCATGATTCTAAACTCTATCACCAAGTGTTTATCATGCTCAGCCCTGGTCCTTGAATACATCGATATGTCATCCACAAAAACCACTACAGAAGAATAGAAATACCACAAAAATATCTGATTCATCAATTACTTAAAAGAAATTGTTCATTTATAAGACCAAAAAGATGACCATATACTTATAATGGCTATATATTCTCTTGAAATATCACTTTGGGATATCCTTCTTCCAAAACTACAATTGGTGATATCCTAACCGCAATTAAATCTTATAGAAACATTGTGCCCCCCTAAATTGATCGAACATATCATCAATACATTAAAATGGATAATTTTTCTTAATCATAACTTGGTTATGCTTATGATAATCCACATATACTTGAAGAGATCCATCCACCTTTTTGACAAATAAGACCAATGATTCCCATAAAAATGTGCTCAGCCGAATGAAACCCTTGCTTTCCAGCTCCTCAAACTGCACTTTCAATTCCCTTAATTTTTTTGGTTTCATCCTATAAAAAATAGGTAAATAGAACTATTCATTGTGGGGAGATCAATTGTTAACTCCACATCCCTTATAGGTGGTAACCCTAAGAAATTCTTCAGAAATACATCGATAAACTAATCAAAACTCACTGGAAAACTGTTATTCTTGATCTCGTTAATCAATACCAAAGTCTACTATGTCATCTTGTACTATTTCATTCCAACAGATGGTGATAACAATCTTGTTACACCTACATTTACATTCTATTCTCCTCGAAAGAGACAGTCGATGCCATCTTCATTTGAAAAACTTACCTATCAAGTATAACAATTGATTTGAGACATGATCATTGTCAACCAATACAAACCTAGGATTATGTCATACACATCCATTTCCATCACAGATAAACCCCATTTTATATAATCTCTATACATAGTTATAGAACATTCTCTCCATATAAAGTCTCGACATTCTCTTTGACCAAGAAGAGTTTATAGTTTTGACAAAGAAAGAATCATCTAAACATTTAAACTTTTAAAATCAACAACATCCAGATAAATAAATCAATGGGAAGAACTAGTATCAAACAAAATTTTCATAATGGTAGAATTCAAAATAATTATACCAATCCCTATTGATGGTCGAGATTGATCATCTACAATAACATTCTAACCTCTATTTAATTTCTTACTCACTACACTTTGTTATATATTTCCCTATTGATATTTCCCCTACTGAGGAGTAATTGTATTTATTGAATCTCCATTGATAGATTTATTCTTCTGATGAGACTGATTCTTTTTCCATCATCGCATAAAAACATATGACGTCTACGACACCTGAGAAGTGTCTCGAGAACCCAACCTTGGATCACTGTAACAATAGCACCGAATATTCCCCATCTGGTTGCAGCTATAGCATGATCTAGGTTCTATCAAACAATCTTGCTTCATGTAATTCAAATAACCACATTGGGAACATCTGGCCATGTTCTTTGGATTTGTAGGAAGAGTTAAATCCAACCATTGGATTCTGATCCATACTCCCACCTTGGAAATAGGTTCCCCTCTTCATTTTTCTCTCAAAATTAGAGTTCCCCCAATTTCTCATATGTATCAACGTACATCCTCCTCTCATAGCTCCTGAGATGTCTCTTTCTTCCGTCATCACATGATTAAACATATCTTTATAATCCATAATACAAATCAAAACTATCTTTGAGTGAATCCCCCACCTCATCCCCGATTCAAAGATGTGTTCCTTTAAGGATGGACAAGTATCAACTTCAGGTGAAAAGCACACTAAATTCAAGAATTTTTCCATGTACTCCATGATATAAATATTATCTTTCTCCAAGATAAAACATTATTTCATTATCCAAATTTTTAATGTGTTGGTATATAATTTTTTGATAAAAAATCTTCAAATCCCTCCCATGCTAGGCCTTTGTCTAATTTAGCCCAAACTACTAAATCCCACCTTTAGCGTGCAAGATCTTCCAGAATATATGTTTCCATATTCACTTTTATCTCTTCTGGTGTGCCAATGAAATCCAAGAATTGATTCATCCTATTCAGAAATACCATTACCTTCTCTGGTTCTGAATCGCCCTAACATATGGGTGGATTCAGCTTCTTCAAATAGAGGGAATGGTCTAATTTCCTTGGATAATCCTACATGTTCCCACTATTCATAGCCTGAAACACTCAGAAAATATTGTAAACTAGTTGTTGGTTCACATGTAGCTTAGGAGCAACCACATTCTCAGTAGCTTACTCCAGTTAGTTCTTACAACACCTATCTGGTGCCATTTTTCTGAGAAAAAAACTCCATAAGTCTCATTATTTATTAACTATAGTCTTAGAATTTAACATTATACCACATAAAAATATTGCAACAGTTCTATCCATATATCAACATTCTAAAAATTCATCCATATTTGAAAATTTTCAACTTTCTTTTAAAAATAAAACCATTTTCAAAATAACCATTTCATGCCTTTTCCAAATCATACATTTGAAAAGAACTTGAACAATTTTCATAAATCAATAGTTTTGTACCAAATCATAATTTATTACTAAAACTGAAATATGAACTCCTAGTGGGAAGTCATCTCTATAATGAATGGCATGCTTTAATCATTGGATAAACCCCTAACAATGAGATTTCTTATCCAATAAGTGTTTCCAAAACACTTATATACCCAACTCTCTAGTAACATGATTTTGAGTATAAAAAGGTTAGATATGCCTTTTTATGCTCTAGATTTAAAGTCCAAACCATCCTAATCCTTTCTACCAACCCAACGCAACGAATAGACCTGAATAAATTGTCAAATCCAAGACCAACAACCAATACCAAGTGAAAGAACACATGTTCCAAAAAGATATTTCAAATCACCAAGTTGATACCACTTGTAACTTCCCTCTTCTTCTCATTGTTTTGAGAAAGAGGAAGAATGTTACTTGGCCATAGGCAACATCCCCAATATTCCAAAGGTTGGAAATAATTTCCAAGGGCTTCATTAATAGTTGTAGGATGATTTGTACTTTGAAAATAAAACAACAAACGAAATGTGATGTAACTAAATGAATCACTACATCATTCATGATACAATTAAAAGAGAACTCAAGAAATACCATTTATATCAAAAAAATAAGAAACATACCACAGTGGAAGACTACAATATCAAAGTGCACAGCAGAATACCACAAAACCAAAAAAACTCAAAGAAAACTAATAACTCCAAATATCCAACATGCACTATGCTCCAACTCCCAAAAAATCCCAATTATCACTTATAACCACAACAGAAATGTGATACTTTACCTTTTACCATGTTTTGGTAAATGATATCTATAAAAGCACCAAAGTGCTAAAATAGGGTTGGGTAATGAAACTCAGAAGATTTTTCCCAAATGACTTCCCCACTCATACCACTAGTGTAGAACATGATAGCACATTTATATAACAAAATTCATGTAATTTTTCAAAGCCAATCCATTTCAATGTAAAATAGTTTTCATACCAAAAAAAATTCTCAAACTAATCTGCAACTAGGGAAAGAAACCAAAAAATCATTTACCATTTCATGTATTAAATTGGAATTTCCCATTCCATATCACATAGTCTAACAAACCCCCACATGCAATCTTGGATGTACATTTGATGGTGGAACATTCTTCTCCAAACCCGTGATGGTGGAAATTTCACATATAAACCCATGAATTTGATGGTGGAAAAATAAAATACATAGCCATACGATTCTCATTCAGTTCATGCTTAACCAATTAATCCAACCACATGCTAAAAAAATATTTTCCAAACCAATTAAAACCATTTCAATAAAACCGTTATTTTATTGAAAACCTTTCATCAAACCATTTCAAAACATTACAATAAAACCTTGATTTATTTAATTCTTCTCAAATTAAGAATTAACTAAAAATATAGAAGAGCCACATTTTAAAATTCACATTTTAAAATCTAGAAAACAAATAACATTACATAACAACTTTCCCCAATTCCCCAATTTTATCAATAATGAAACAAATACTCAAATCATCACTAAAGAGGGTTTTTACCATGATTTTCACACAAATTTCACAATAAATTTCACCAAAAACAAACATTTTTAAATTTATCCATGAAATTCTAAATATAGGTGTCGATAGTGAAGCCACATACCATGGGTTTTATGGTGAAAATGAAGAACAACACTCAAACACCCATGTAACCATGTCAAAACTCCAATAAACAGACATAGATCTATTCTCATATCATAAAAAAGAATAAATATAAAAATATTTTTCATCTAAAAACATATATCTATTCAAATCAAATGCAAATATAAGAAATTGAAAGAGAGTGAGTGTAACACCGCAAGCTTCCACGGTACGTTTCCCTTTTAATAATGCAATAGCTTGCATTATACGCAACTTTGAGATTCTAACACACCGTGACCAATCAAACTAGCAGTTATAAATAGTAATACCCACTTTTTGAAATTTTACAAATTTTAACTCTCAAATTGGACTTCATTTTTGGATTTGGAATATTGAAATTACCCTAGGGTGAAATTTTTGTATTTTTCTGAAAACATTTAATTTTTTATGAATAGTGAAAAACACTAAGTCATAGTTTAAAACCAAATTTTTATTTAAATAATTATTTGTTTTATTTAAGTTTATTTTTGTTCATAATAGATACATAATACCTATATATTTTCAATTTAATTCATTGGAGTCATTTTATAATAATTGTAGATATGTAAATAATTTATTGAACTTTTCACCGTCTTTTACCCATCTCGTAGGAGAATTTGTAAATTTACATAAAACATAATTTTACCACTTCTGTGAATGGAATTTTGAAAATCTGAGAGAAACCGTTAATATCAAGGAGTAAAATGTGGTTCAATAAGATAAAAATAATTTTTGGTAAATAGTAACTTTTTACTTTTATTTATCACGGCTAAAATTAAATAGGGTAATTAAGGGAAAAATGATATTATTATTACCCTAACACATGTATTAATTCTATTGGATAAGTATAATTAGACCAAAAACAACATTAGGAATAAACTATAATCCTCTTTCATCCACTTGGATTAGATTTGGACTTTTAATATTATTTAATTCAAAGAAGAGTTAAAAGTGTTAAAATCAAAGTTTAATAACTAAACATTTTTAATAAAGAGTTATAAATACTATAAAATAGATTATAAATATTAATTAGAAATATAAAATTATTTTCTACATAATGGTATTTTATATATAATTTTTATACATTAAATAATTTAATTTATTTATGACAGAATGATGATGTAGTAATTACCTTATTGAAGAAATATTAAAATGATTGATATTATAAATACCAAAATAAATATAATTTGAGACTTTTAATGAATTACACGAATTTTAAAGATTAATATGACATGTTATGGTTTATTAAATGAATTATGTTCGAAGTAATAATTCTTTTATGACTTTAACAAAAACAAAATACAAATAGTGTTAAAATTAACATAAAGAGTTTTTAAAACAAATATTTTATTATTAATTGATATTCAATTATTTAAAATATAAGGTTTGGCCAAGAGAATTATATAATGATATTTTAATCACTAATGAACCACTTGGGGTTCCCTTGGAAGTATATAATATGTTTATTAACCCTTTAATATAAAAATACAAAGAGACATGGTAAATGTGAAACTAATTAACTAAGAGTTCAAACTAAAATATAAGGTTAATATAGTGACCCAAACCTGTCTAAAACCTATTGGTTGGGTAGTTTTCGACCCATCACTACCTTATACTTTAATTAGTCACTTTGGAGCCATTAGAAACTGAATATTAATTTATTATAAAATAATATTTCTAGCTTTTCCTAAGGTGGCCCATCACCCCTCTTATAAAAGGGCACTCCACCTTATCTCCATTTCAAACCTTCAAATACTTTTGGCTCAGCCAATCCCTGCCCAAATATCCTCTAAACTTTCCTCACTTCAACCTAGAGGCCTTAGTTTGATCATAAATCCAACCTAAAGAGCCCTTTTGATCAAATCAAAAGGAAGAACCCGAAGAAGAGGTAATGTTTTCACCACCCTCTTTCAAGTTCCTTTCTTCTTCCACTTCTTCTTTATTTGTTATTTACATTATAAAATAATAACTACAGTATATTCTATATACTATGATGTTATTATAAATATGGTACAACCATATTCATTATTATATCCATCCCTTGGATGACATGTCACTATATGTGCGTACGTACATCTTACCGTCTCCACGTCGTGGTGTAAATGTTATTCAATACATTATTATTTAGATGGGTATAATAATGATGTGTAATTCATGTAAATAATAAATATATCATGATAATTATTCTTTATATATGATACAACATCCAATTATATATTATTTTAATATCAAAAGAATGATATTGTCACTCCTACGTACGTACGGACTACCGTCTCCAAGAACGCGATGAGATCCATTCCCCATCGTATCCATTCAAGAATAATTTTCATTTGATGATTAAAAATAATTTTTAAATACTTGATATCATTCTGTATATGAATAATATATAACTTATGTATAACAAACACAGCTTATGTAACAAAACATATAAAAGAAAATGAGTAAGTGAACACCCGAAACGATGATAAAACTAAAATATTATTAACAATTCAATATTAAAAGATCATATATGATATAATATTTATGTATATGATTCTTGTATAATTTAATAACAATTATTTAAACATTATATAGGATGTTAACCTACCCTCGACCAAGTAAAAAGTACAAATTATGGGGTTTCATATCTCACTTTTAATTCCGTGATATTTCCATTGTTCACCACTTATATATTGCATGTGGTGTGTGTACGGCCCATGATTGTATTAATTGTGTAATATACTTTAATTTATGGATATTTACATAATCATTTTATGATCCTTCTTTCATGGGTGTATGTTTCATAATTTACCAAATCGATAAGGGAATTTGAAATTTCAATTTCCACTCATTCGGCTTTACGCATACTTCATTGATTATTTTACTCCAAGATTATGTGTGGAATCACTATTAATTTACTTATGTCATAATTTCCACTCCCATTTCTGTGGATATACTTTGATACACATAATCAATCCATTGATAAATTCTCAAGTCATCGATATGAACTTGATAAGAGTAATTTTATCTCAATCTCCATTTGTTGAGTTAAATATCAAAGTCATTGGTGTGGTTTTTACAAGAATATGTGTGAATGTCATCTGATTGATTTACACTGAATATCCAATCATATTTAGTGTATTTATATTTTTCACACATAATTATGTCATTGATTTATCTTTCACCTAAGGATACAGTCTTTATAAGATATTTCATCTCGGTTTACATTCCATTGAGATTTATTTGTTGTTATACACCAAATCAATTTTTATATGGTGTATATAATGTGCTTTGACATGGTATATCAGGAATCCCTTTATTCTCATGATATTACAAAGTTTTTATTACCTCAATTATTTGTATTCAAGTGTCTCTATTTTGGTTAGGAACTCTAACTAAAATATCATTTTAAAATGTTTTAATGATTTATTATTCTAAATCTTTGTCATTAATGTCCATGTTTTAAAAATTGCTTTAAGGATTTATTTATATGGACATTAAAGTTTTAAAATTAAAATTCCTTTTAAAATTTTCATAGTGGAATGGGACAATTTGATTCAAAAATCTATATTTAAATGGGTTCTTGACAAATAGTGTGACTTTTAAATGTTTTCAAGAAAAAAAGAGATATTTCTCTCAAATAGTTTTGATGATTATTTTCTTCTATGTAAATATCATTCATTATTCTCGATTGAGGTTAATCTGTTTCAATACAGTCTTCCATATTATGTTGAATGATTTATGTTTGACTATGGATGTGCTATTTTTATACCATTCATGGTTTGTGGATAAAGTATTGACATTTCGTATTCTAGTTTTAATACGAACGTTTATGTTATGTTTCAAACTTTTCATATGAGGAATTCATTGGACTTAGTAAGTGATGGGTGGAGCCTGCTATAGCTCCTCGATGCATCAGTAGGTATCATGAGACAAACCAGTGTCTTGGAACAAGGCCTTGACAAAATCTTATTTGTAGTCTTAGCATAAGGCCTTGACTATTTGGTTATGATAGTCTGGAATTATGCATTCCATCATTATGAATGTGGTTATTGATATTGCATGTGATTATTCTACTAGTAGAATATCCATGTGAATAAGTAAAAGGAATTATTCTATTTTATTTATACCGTATTATGCTGATGTTCAAGTTTAAAAGGCTTTGGTTTTAGTTATACATTTTTACGCTTATTTATGAATGTTTCCACTATATTGTTTTCCTTACTGGGCGTCTGAGCTCACCCCTTTCTATGTTTTATTTTTTACAGGTTGTGAAGAAGTATTTTATGAATGACCTCCAGGGATAGTATAAGGGGATATTAGTGTGGACTATGGAGACTATGTTGTTTTGGTTTTTCACATTATGATATAATGTAATATTTATGAATGTATCTAGTGTTTCTAAGGCAACTAAACTAATCGGTCTTTCGGGACTTGATATTTTGTGATCATGCCAATTTTATGTAATAATGCACTGACTTTGGGTAACTGGGGTCGGGGCGTTACAGTTGGTATCAGAGGAAGTTTAGTAAAAACCTTGGAAACTAGATTTTGAAAAACATTGATTAGAGAACATAGCCCAAATATAGACTTTGAGGATTAGTATAGAGGAACTTCCTAAAATTTTGGTATTTTAGTGATTCTATGAGTTTTCCAAGAAATACATCCTTTTCTCGATACGAGCAAGTAGAGTCGGATCTGGCACTGATGTACCTAGGGGTAAAACCCAAAAACACCACTTTGAGCTAGACTTAAACGGGAACTTGTGCACGACAACGGGCCTTGCTTCACTCTTGGTTACGACACACCTAGGGGATATTCTTAGGATAATGTAAATTTTCTTTACAAACCAATTTGAAGTATTTGAATATAATATGATAATAAATTACCTTGGTTAATCATAATTTGTTTCAAATTGAGAATATGGTGTCATGATATTCTCTAAATGATTTTTTGACTATTTTTACTCACACAATGCTTTTTGGTTTTAGTCAATGGCTGGATTCCAAGGAATTCATAGTAACTTTGAGAATGATGTACAAGGTGGGAACGGTGGTAGAAATGAGAAACGAAATGGAATGTGGATAGGTATAAAAGATATTGTCTTCATGTCGAATCTGTTTTCCAAAAATATGATCAACAACATATATATTAACCAACTCCCGAACTCAACAATGAAGAGATAGTAAGTGAATGATAAGAGCTCCAGATATGGAGACCATAGAGAGAAGAAAGATCAATTTCCATCATGTCAGAAATGTGGAAGGATACACCCATGAAAGTGTCTCATTGGAACAAATAAATTCTTTATGTGTGGGAAATAAGGGCCTAAAGTAAAGAATTGCCGAGGAAAAATGAAGAGTACTATGGATGAAAATAAAAATGATCCTAAAATTACAATTACGGTCATTTGTCGTAAATGTAAGGGACCTTGGAATCAACCAAGTCAATGACCTATTCTATAATATAACCTCTTGGTCAAGGAAGAACCTACATGGAAATAAATGGATGGAAAACTATTTAAAGGTATTAGTGCTCTTTGTTGTTGAGATTACTTTGGGTGAATTTTATCTTATATGTGTAACCCTACAATTTATCATGTAAAAATGATATTTGAGGAATAATTGTCTTTTCTTTTGTGGATATAGTTGTAAATAATTATTTGGTTTTCTATGATCCTTGAATTTGAGCCAATTACAAGTTATTATATTTTGGGATGAAAATTCAAGGTAAGAGATAACATTTGTGGTTAAATTATGTTATGGTTATTTTGAGGAATTTATCTCATTTTGGTAATGTTATAAAATATAGTTTTTGAAAAAGGACAACATGCAGACCATGTAACAACCCATCGCATCAGACAAAGCTATTGGAATTGAACCCACAGCCAGAGTGCGATTGGGATTTATCGCATACCACTGGACTATGTGAAGTCCCTGGTTAGTGTGACTAATTATTTTTAGTTAAATGATTTTATTGATCAATAATAAGTTGATTTGGGATGTTATGTCTTATTGAATGAATACCCTTATTATAGAAAAATTATTTGGTTATTAAGTGATAAATGTTATTTTGGAAGACGTTCGCTCTGTTGGGAACACTATGTGACCAAGGAAAATTGAATACAATGGGATTTCATTTGAGGAGTAATGGTGGATTTTTATCTATGTTTTTTTTTGTGGGTTTATAGTGATTTGGGTTATTTATGGAAATGATTAACCTATAATAGAGAATATGTGACTAGTTTAATTACTTTTTCATATGTTTCTTTAAGAGTAGTTGATGTCATTTGGAGATACAATTTAATGTGGAAGACTACATAACCAAATTATTCTATGTTTTGGGTTTCAATATTAGTTTGGATTATATTGAAGGATTTTAAGGACAATTTTTTATTGAATGTTATTTATTTAACTTTGGTGTCTTGTTGGTTTAATTTTGGAAATTAAGATTAGTTTTTCTTTATCTAAAGGAATATCCTTTTGGGGGATCATCAGATATTGTACTAACTGTTTTGGATTTGATTAATCTCTAAAGACAAGGTAAATATATACTTTATCCTTTGTGGATCATGTGATTCTCTAGATGTTTATTCAAGCTCTTCCATTGTGACCAAGCCTTCTTGAATACTCATCGTTTAAAAAATGATTTAGTGGTAGAAATTTATTAAATAATGAAACCCTACTTAAAAAGTAAGTATATCTCTTTATGTTCTTAGACAATCTCAGCAATTAATTCATCATCTTTACGTAATGTAAATTCAAAAAAATGTTGTCTGTTTACTTTTCCTACTAGGAAACTAGTGACCGTTTGTCCCATCACAAGTTTTTGGTTTTATTGTTGTTAAGTTTCTCCTAATCATGTTTTCTATCCCTCTTCATCAGAACATGACACTTAGTTTATCATCCATATCCATGGTTTTCTACATGGAATCCTAGTATAGGTTATCTCGGGTGACCTCTGTACTTCTCTTTCATTCTTTTAAAGTGATAGTTTTATTGACTCTTTTCTGATGTGGGACATTCCGTTATATACCCAAGCCCAATTTTAAAAATTGTGAGGACACAATTTATTGAATGAGGGGAGAATGTAACACCCCAAGCTTCCACGGTATGTTTCCCCTTGAATAATGCAATGGCTTTCATTGTACGCAACTTTGAGATTATAACACACCATGACCAATCAAACTAGTCGTTATGAAAAGTAATACCAACTTTTTGATATTTTATAAATTTTATCTCTCAAAATGGACATCATTTTTGGATTCAGAATATTGAAATTAGCCTAGGGTGAAATTTTGGTATTTTTCTGAAAACTTTCAATTTTTGATGAATAGTACAAAAACATTGATTCATAGTTTAAAACCATATTTTTATTTAAATAATTATTTATTTTATTTGAATTTATTTTAGTCCATAATAGATTAATAATACCTATATAAGTTCAATGTAATTAATTGGAGTTGGTTTATAATAAATTTAGATATATAAAAATTTTATTGAACTTTTCACCGTCTTTTAACCATCTACTAGGAGAATTTTCAAATTCACATAAAACATAATTTTACCGCTTATGTAAATGGAATTTATAAAATTTGAGAGACACAGTTAATATCAAGGAGTAGAATGTGGTTCAATAAGATAAAAATATTTTTTTGTGAATAGTAATTTTTTACTTTTATTTACCACGGTTAAAAGTAAATAGGGTAATTAAGGGGAAAATGGTATTATTATTACCCTAACACATGTCCTAATTATATTGGATGAGTATAATTCGACCAAAAACAACCTTAGGAATAAAATATTAACCTCTTTGGTCCACATGGATTAGATTAGGACATTTAATATTATTTAATTCAAAGAAGAGTTAAAAGAGTTAAAATCAAAGTTTAATAACTAAAACATTTTTAATATTGGGTTATACATTCTATAACATAGATTTTAAATATTAATTAGAAATATAAAAATATTTCCTACATAATGGTATTTTATTTATAATTTTTAGACATTAAATAATTTAATTTATTTATGACAGAATGATGATGTAGTAATTGCCTTATTAGTGAAATATTAAAATGATTGATATTATAAATACCCAAATAAATATAATTTGATACTTTTAATGAATTCCACGAATTTTATAGATTAATATGAAATGTTAGGGTTGATTAAATGAATTAGTTTTGAAGTGATAATTTAGTTATAAATTTATCAAAAACAAAATACCAAATAGTGTTAAAATTGACATAAACGAGTTTTTAAAACAAATATTATATTATTAATTGATATTCAATTCCTAAATATCTATGGTTCGGCTAAGAGACTTATATAATTATAGTTGTATCATTAATTAACCACTTTGGGTTCTCTTGAAAGTATATAGAAATTTTATTAACCATGTAATATAAAAATACAAAGAGACATGGTAAATGTGAAACTAATTAACTAAGAGTTAAAACTAAAAGATAAGGCTAATATATTGACTCAAACCTATCTAAAACCTATTGGTTGGGTGATTTTAGAACCATACCTACCTTATCCTCTAATGAAGTCACTTTTGAGCCATTATAAACCGAATATGAATTTATTATAAAATAATATTTCTAGCTTTTCCTATGGTTCCCCTCACCCCTCTTATAAAAGAGCACTCCCCCTTCTCTTAATTTCACACCTTCAAAGCCTTTTTTCTCAGCCAAACCCTGCCCAAATATCCTCTCAACTTCCCTCACTTAAACCTCGAGGCCTTATTTTGATCATAAAGCCAACCTAAGGATCCCTTTTTATCAAATCGAAAGAAAGAACCTGAAGAAGAGGTAATGTTTTCACCACCCTCTTTCAAGTTCCTTTCTTCTTCCACTTATTATTTCTTTGTTATTTCCATTATAAAATAATAAATCCAGTATATTCTATGTATTGTTATGTTATTATAAATATGGTACAACCATATTCATTATTCTATCTATCCTTTGGATGACATGTCACCATACGTGCGTACGTACAGCTTACCGTCTCCACGTTGTGGTGTAATTGTTATTCAATACATTATTGTTTGGATGGGTATAATAATGATGTTTAATTAATGTAAATAATAAATATATAATGATAATTATTCTGTATATATTATACCACATCCAATTATATATTATTTTAATATCAAACGAATGATATTTTCGCTCATGCATATGTACGGACTACCGTCTCCACGAACGCGATGAGATTCATTCCCCATCGTATCCATTCAAGACTAATTTTTATTTGATGATTAAAAATAATGTTTAAGGACTTGATATAATTCTGGATATTAATAAGATACAACCTATGTATAACAACAATGGTTTATGTAACAAAACATATAAAATAAGATGAGTAAGTGAACACCCGAAACAAGAATAATACTAAAATATTATCAACAAAGAAATATTAAAATATCATATATGATATCATATTTATGTATATGATTATTTTCTAATTTAATAAAAATGATTTAACTATTATACAAGAGGTTAACTTACCCTATACTAAAGAAAAAAGTACAAATTAAAGGGTTTCTTATCTCACTTTTAATTCCGTGATATTTCCATTGTTCACCACTTATATATTGCATGTGGTGTTTGTATGGCCCATGATTGTATTAATTTTGTAATATACTTTAATTTATGGATATTTACATAATCATTGTATGATCCTTCTTTCATGGGTGTATGTTTCATAAGTTACCAAATCGATAATGGAATTTGAAATTTCAATTTCCACTCATTCGGCTTTACGCATACTTCATTGATTATTTTACTCCAAGATTATGTGTGGAATCACTATTAATTTACTTATGTCATAATTTCCACTCCCATTTATGTGGATATACTTTGATACACATAATCAATCCATTGATAAATTCTCAAGTCATCGATATGAACTTGATAAGAGTAATTTTATCTCAATCTCCGTTTGTTGAGTTAAATATCCAAGTCATTGGTGTGGTTTTTACAAGAATATGTGTGAATGTCATCTGATTGATTTACACTGAATATCCAATCATATTTAGTGTATTTATATTTTTCACGCATAATTATGTCATTGATTTATCTTTCACCTAAGGATACGGTCTTTATAAGATATTTCATCTCGGTTTACATTCCATTGAGATTTATTTGTTGTTATACACCAAATCAATTTTTATATGGTGTATATAATGTGCTTTGATATGGTATATCAGGAATCCCTTTATTCTCATGATATTACAAAGTTTTGATTACCTCAATTATTTGTATTAAAGTGTCTCTATTTTGGTTAGGAACTCTAACTAAAATATCATTTTAAAATGTTTTAATGATTTATTATTCTAAATCTTTCTCATTAATGTCCATGTTTTAAAAATTGATTTAAGGATTTATTTATATGGACATCAAAGTTTTAAAATTAAAATTCCTTTTAAAATTTTCATAGTGGAATGGGACACTTTGATTCAAAAATCTATTTTTAAATGGTTTCTTGATAAATAGTGTGACTTTTAAATGTTTCCAAGAAAAAGGGGGATATTTCTCTCAAATAGTTTTGATGATTATTTTCATCTATGTCAATATCCTTCATTATTCTCGATTGAGGTTAATCTGTTACAATACAATATTCCATATTTTATTGAATGTGTTATGTTTGACTGTGGATGTGCTAATTTTATACCATTCATGGTTTGTGGCTAAAGTATTGACATTTCGTATTCTAGTTTTAATATGAATGTTTATGTTATGTTTCAAACTTTTCATATGAGGAATGCATTGGACTTAGTAAGTAAAGGGTGGAGCCCGCTATAGCTCCTCGATGCATCGGTAGGTCTCATGAGACAAACTAGTGTCTTGGCACAAGGCCTTGACAAAATCTTATTTGTAGTCTTGGCACAAGGCCTAGAATATGTAGTTATGATAGTCTGGTATTATCCATTCCATCATTATTAAAGTGGTTATTGATATTTCATGTGATTATTCGACTATTATAATACCCTTGTGAATAAGTAAATGGAATTATTTCATTTTATTTCTGTCATATTATGCTGAAGTTCAAGTTTAAAAGGATTTTGTTTTAGTTATACATGTTTATGCTTATTTATTAAAGTTTCTGCTATATTGTTATCCTTACTGGGCATCTAAGCTCACCCCTTTATATGTTTTATTTTTCCTAGGATATGAAGAAGTATTTTATGAATGACCTACAGGGATAGTATGAGGGGATATGACTGTCGACTATGGATACTATGTTGTTTAAGTTTTTCACTTTATGATGTAATGTAAGATTTATGAATGTATCTAGTGTTTCTTAGGCTACGAAAATAATCGGTCTATCGGCACTTGATCTTTTGTGATCATGCCAATGTTATGTAATAATGCACCGACATTGGGTAATTGGGGTCGGGGCGTTACATTGAGAAGTATATCTATGAAAAGCCACCAAAAACCACCATGAATGATGACTTACTGGAAGAATTGAGCTTCAACTAACCAAAAAACACCTCTTGATCGCTTAAAAGTTCATGGGGAGAGGTTCTGCAACCGTTGAGAGAAAAAAATACCAAGTTAGGGATTTTTGGAGGGAAACAAGGGGTTAAAGTCATAATCTGTCATAGATTCACAATTTATGGATCTTGTTTTTAAACCGTGTAGGGTTTGTTGCTCGGTTAGGAAAATTATGCACTAAGCATGCACCGGCTTATATCTCAAGAAGAAACCTCTCATGGTTTTCTTTCATGATTTTCAAACCATTTTCCAACTAATACAAATCCCACTATCTCAAGTATTATAGTTTCACCTAGGAAGCTACACGGTTTGGATTAACATTGCATCTGTCTGGGTGCCTTCTTCCCAGCCTATGTCTCATTATTCATAGTTTCTTGTAGGTGTTTCATAGTTTCTCAAAACTATTCCTGAACTATTTAACCATATAAAATCCAAAAAAACATTAAAAAATATCTCAAAACCCTCCCAAACATCACCCAAACACTTTATATATATAAAATTCACAAATCAAGGGTTACTTACTTGAAACTAGGGCTGATGAACTGTGAATGCATCAAGGGGATATCATTAAATGGGCCCTAATTTCATGTCCAAATTATTTCTCATATATCTAATAATCAGTTTAATTCATAAAAAAACTTCTTATCATAAAATATCTATATTTAGTAAAGAATAAAAAATTTCTATATTTCCACAAACAAACAAATCACTTTCACTATAAAACATCGTATGTAGAAATGATATACAGTTTATGAAATAAAAATATCCAGGATAAATAGTTTGGATATTTAGCAGTAATTTAATATTCAATTATTATAGTAATGTGAATAATTGAAGGTAAAGTTAGTGAGTAAAAAACGAAACAAGGAAGTAAATGTCAATATTATCCTTGGTCAAAATAATCACGAACCATCAAGAAGAAGAATAAGTATGGTACCAAGACAACATATCCCTAGTGGAGTACATTTAAAATAAAGTTTTTTTTTCATTGATTAATAAAAATATCAATCAAAAAATCTTTATTAAAACATCATTTTCATTTTTCTAATTCTATTTTTAAAATATAAAACTTTTTCAAAAACTTTTTCTTTGAAATTCAATTTTATAAACTAAGAACTTCCAAAATATTTGGAAACATATTCTATAAAAAAACATGTAAAATTCAACGGAATCTTCAAATTAATGAAATTAATGATGGTACATAATTTCATACATGTTTTAGATGTTATAAATACCAATTATTTTGTGTTTTCAAAGGAATATAAAAGTTTCTTGTTCAGAAACTGATAAGAAGATTTCTTTCATAATTTACAGTAAAACCCCAATGGGAATTGTTTGGAAAACAATATAAAGATTCCTTTATAACATTTTAATAAAAATAAAAATTGGTAAAAATTCATTAGTAAATCATTTTAAAAAATGTTAAATAACATTTTTTAAACATTTCATAAAAACATGATTTTGGAAGAAAAAAGATTTCCAGCATAAGAGATAAATAATATCAGAATATCTTAAAAACATTTTCCCAATAATTTTAAGTTAAAAAGAGTTGTAAATAGTGATATAAATTTAAAATATTAATAATAAAAATATTATAATAAAATTAAATAGGTTTATCTAGAACGTAATCAAATAGTTTCATTTATTTGAAAATCATAAATAAACATTCTCAATTGGAATGAGATTGTGAAATGAACTCCTACAATGATCATAGAATTGAAGTTATAATTAATCAGTGAATAAATTATTTGTACCAATGATAAATCCACATAAAATGGGAACTAAAAAATTATATAATAAAAATTCATTATACACATAATCGTAGAATACCAACGACAATGAAGAAGTAATATAAAAAAATGAAAACAAAATGAGTTATGAAATTCTTTACCACATTATAATTTTTATATTAAATCCCCTTAGATGAAATAATTAAAATTAAAACATAAAATAACATGAATAATTTTCTTATTAATGATATTACATTTCAATAGGGTATTATATACACAATATAAAGAATCTAGGTGCGTAATGTTACAATATAACTTAATAAAATTGAAATTGGGATGAAATATCTTACCTCACACTTCCTTTTGAAGGAAGTTAATTTAAGTTTTATTATAGTGGTTTTAAGAATTTTATTACCTTATTTATAAAGCATATTAATATAGTATTATCACATTTGATCCTTATATTACATCTTATCACCCACTATTTAATCATCATTCATTATTTTCATTATTTTTGGTGTTAATTGCCTTAATTTCTCATGCATGTTTCATCATAATAATCCAGTTCTTGTTCATATTATATTGTTAAATAATATACATAATAAAAAACATTAAATAATTATCATTTTGTACATAAATTTCACTTTTAAAACCAATAATAACATATGGTTATAAAAAATGATGTACGTTTTGATCAACGAGACGGTACGTCATACGTACGCATGAGTAACGTTTCCATTTTTCACCGATAATTTTTAAAAGATGATAAGTAATGTTTTATCTTTCCATAATGATCATATTTTCATAATCACCATATATTATATTTATATATATCATAGATGTGGTTTGGTGATAAAAATAAAGTCACATCACTCTATGAAGGAGATAGTCCACAAGTACACAAAATATTTTATCATCTTTAAGAGAGTGAAAAGGTAAGAAATGAAATGATATATTATCTTTAGACAATTATTAATAGGTCATTAATTTCATAATTTTTTCATTTATATCAAATTTAATAATTAAAATTATCATTATTAATCTCCATGTAAATCATTAGGGAAAGATGCATCACGTCGCCTCGTGAGGTAGTAGTCTGTCATACACATGAGAGACATTCTCGTATACCCTACAGAATGGAACATAAAAGGTATATATGATATAATTACTCTATAGGTACAATTTTTCTAAAAATATTATATTTATATATATAATAGATCCATCATCATATTAAACTATTATATGTGGTAATAAAAAAATGAATTGCATTTGTTCATAAGGTGGTAGTCTGCCATACATACGAATGATGATTTTATAACACATTTGATTGAATTTGAGATGGTTTTAGGTCCTTAAATTATTATAAAACTATATAATTATAAGTAATATACTTTAGTTATTATATCATCATTTTTCAACAAGAATTTAGGGAGGTGGAGAACAAAATAATATAAAATTATTGTTGAAGAACATTGTGTCTTCTTCATGTATCCTCCTTAGGTTCCCACTAAAAGCCTTACTAGGATGGTTTTATTCCAAAAATAAGGATTCTAACATGAGATGAGGGATGTTGGGAAGTTATTTTTGATGATATTGGATAAACTAAAATGGTGTGATGGTGTGAATAAGAGAGGAGAGTGGGTGGCCATTTATAAGTGAGGTGAGTGACACACTTGTAAGTGTTTGAAAAAATTCAATCATACCCACTTTTTTATAATACAAAAAATCCTCCAAAATGGGTATCTATAGAAAATAGAAGTTATTAGGGAGTAAAATTTCCAAAAAAATCGATTGGAAAAGTTTTTAGGAAATTTTTAACCCTTATCTTCTCAGTTTTACGCCTAGTAAACCATTTTTAACTTAACCATGGTAATTAAATTTTACAATTTCCAATATTCAGTTTGTTCAGTAAATTATATGAAATTATTATAAATTAGAAATTATTATTATTCCAAATATGGTATACATTTCTTTAAATTCAGTTCATGTAAATGAAAAATATTAATTTAAAATTTTTCCCACCGATGCGATAAGTAAGCCGGTTTTTAAAGGGAAAATGTTCAAAAGTTTACAAATATTTTATAAAAAAATAAATATAAAAATAATTCCAAGGAACTAAATTGGAGTAATTGACATATAATTTAACTATTTTTAGTTTAAACCTGTATAAAATATAATTTAACATTATAAATAATTTAAATAAAAATGAAATTTTCAATTAATATTCAATATTTTCATTATTCATAAAATAAATGATATATTACAGAAAAAATAAAAAAATTCACCATATTATAATTTTGATACTATGGTTTCAAAAATGAATTTAATTTTATCAAAAAAAAATTATAAAATTGGTAAAAAATAATTTTAAATTATGTGTGAAAAGCACGGTTATTACGTCTTCTAGAGAAATAGAGTATTCTTAAAGAATCTATTTTTAATTTAAAGGATTATTTTTTATTTCTAATCAATAGATAAGAATGTCATTAATATTTTAGTTAGTACTATGTTTACCTTTCAATTTAACAATTATTTCATAATGGTATATTGTATTATTATTCATTTTGAATCAGGGTTGTGTGTTCTACAAGCTATCAAAGAGACTAAATTTAGAGAAATTTATTTAGTTTTTTGTTTAAGCTCATTGTTTCATATCATAAGCACTATTTTAACATCCTTATCCTGGATTCCACTCAACATTGCACTGATCCTAGTTGTCCACATGGCCTCAAGCTCACCTCCCCAAACATCAGAGGCTTCTGACTGGTAAAGAGGGCATTGGGTGTGTTTGTGGGGAGATTGTGCCCTATTACTAGATTGTAACATAATGGTAGAAAACATACAGATCAAATAGAAAAAGTAGTGTAATAGTTAGATAAAAAATAAAAATCATGAATAGATAAAAAATGCTACAAGAAATCTCTTTTATAAAAGATGATGATTCATGTCATTTTTCTAAAAAATATCCAAAACTGGTACGTAGTAGTATAATATAATACATAGGTCAAAATACCAAAAAGACCAAAAAGCACTATCGTGAGACATCATCCTGAGCCTCATCTCGGTCCCATGATCTCTTTATTCTTAGCAAAGAATAAAATCAGGCCTCATATTATGGCTTCTTTCACAGGTCCCTACCTGCATCCATATAGTCTGTTTAGATACCCAATTGCAGCCCAAACAAAGTGTGAGATACAATCCAAGTAGATAATCACCCAAAGGTCTATAACAATTCTGCTTGTTCAATATAACAATATATGAAATGATAAATACTTATCACAAGTAAGAAGTAAATAAAATTAAAGTTCATATGGGGTATATAATACAAATAAAGTGTTGTTGTAAATCCCATCGTGGATCCCTACAAAACATGGGTCAAGATCCAATAATATGGAATCTACAAAAAACACATAAATTACTAACATGGCCTCTCTATACATCCATATGTATCATTTCAACCATGACCTTTCTGTATAATCTATATATAACCAAACCCACAACATACAACCAGAACTGTCAAAACAACCATGGTCGAGCCGTACGACCAATCATGTATCATTTAACATAGTTGTTCTGTATAATAAAGTGTCAAACCCCTTAGGGATGGATCCAACTTATAGTGGACAAAGGAATCCTCATCGAGTCCTAGGATCATCTTGGTGGAAACTAATTTAGGCTTGATTTAGGGTATAAGGACAATATCTACCGACCATATCCATTACGATCCCAAACAAACTAGATCCCAATGCTAGAAAGGCCTAAGTCATCCCACAGAATCAAAATCCCATGATCATACAGGTCCAGGGCATTATCTACCATTTCCATGACTCATCGCATATCACAAACATGTAATCCTATTTAATCATTCATTATTTTAAATTCATGTTCCATGAGTATACCCACTCATATCACAATTCACAATCAAATTCATTCCATGAGTTTACCCACTCATATATACTATATCTAAATAAACCATTAAAGCACTTTTATAAATCAATATCATGATAGTACATATAAAGGGAGGAAAATCATCTCCTATTCAAACAATTCAATTAAATTCATATATTAACAAGATTCATCTAACTAAAAAAGAACTAATTCACCCCATGGGTGGTTAAAAAAGGCATAAGCATGGTCAATTTACATGACACACCCCATGTGTTGCCTTGGTTAGGGAAACAACCTCCAATTCATCTAAAAGGAATGAAAGGGCATCCCAAATAGGTTCCATTTCATTTAATTCAATTAATCATTTGATTTTTGGTGATGCTTCAGAATATATGGTGGGTGGCATAATGAACACTAGCCTGATAAACCACCAACCCAAATAAGAAAATTACAGACCACCTACCGTAGCTAAGTAGTAATGTACTTGTCCATTATCAGCTTCTAATTCGACTCATATTGGATGAAAAATAAAAAACTGAAGAAAACCTTGAAAATAGGGAAAATTATCTTACACCCAAAAAAGAACTGTTGGAACTAATAAGAATGAGGAAAGACACAAAATTAATTGATTACTCACCTATACAGGTCCAACAAGACCGATGATTCTCAATTGTGAGATCATATGGAGAAGTGGGATCGAAAACTACCTTATATGTAAAATTGAAACTCTCTAGGTTAAGAGGGAGTGCATAAGAGAGGAAATATAAATTAATTTGAAATATTATATTAATTAAGTTAAATTTATTAATTTCACCCAAAATCTTGGGTCTCATGGTATGGCCACATGGTTGGACAAAAGGTGCCCCAACCATGCACTTCCTACTGTAAGAAGGTGAATATCACATGATTTTCCAACACACTTTGACTAACTATGCACAAACCATGTATTATCCCTATAAGAAAAACAAAAGAGGGTACAGCATGGGAATAAACCTCAAATTTCATGCTTTTTTAAACAATGTGGGATCCCCCTACTCACATCGTAACCTTGTATGATTAGTGATAACCATGCGTTCTATCCTGTGTGGTTTATATTAACCAAGAGGTAGCCCTATTTCTCCCTAAAAGTTCATTTTTTGGCTCTGAAAAAGCCTAAAACACCACAGATACTCACATTACTTCAATGGTAATTCTCAATAGGCTGTACACAATCATTTAAACTAAAAAAAGGATTTTTACCTCATAAAAAAACAAGGGTTCTTACAATAATCCCTCTTAAAGTGGTTTTTCCCTAAATTGTCCTCTAAATGGTAGTTATGATTATTCTTATAAAAACTCTTGAAACTGAGCATGTACATCGGTCTCCCACTCCCAAGACTTTTCATGTTAATGGTTGTCCTTCCATATCACTTGTACTAGAGAAACTTACTGGCCACTGAGAACATTCATGATCCTATCAATGATATGAATCAGATTCTCCTCAAAGGATGAATCTACCTATAACTCATCCTTTGAGGGATGAAAATCCCGATACAGTTATTAATTATAAGTTTGTAGCTGAGATATGTGGAATACTTTGTGTATGGATTTGTACCTCTGAGGTAACTTTAATAGATAGGCTATTGTCCCGACTCTACTCAGTATCTCAAACGAACCAACATATTGTGATGAAATATTACCATGTATCCTAATCCACTTATGCCCCAGTCTGGTCAAAACATGTAAAAAGAATTGATCCCAAACCTTGAACTCTAAAGGTAATATGCAATAATTAGTGTAATATTTTTGGTGAGAATATGTAGTATCCATCTGATCCCTGATCAACTAGACCAGATCTGAAGTTTCCAGCATGGGATTTGGTCCCAATAATGTTTCCTCACCAACCTCTATCAAACTCCAGGGTGATCGACATGGCCTACCATAAAAAGCCTCATAATGTTTCATCTCTATAGTCACCTAATAACTGCTTTTGTTGGAAAATTAAACCAGGGGTATGTGCCTCTCCCAAGAGCCCCTAAAATTTTTGACACATACTTACAGCATGTCCTCAAGGACCTATATCATGCAATCTAAATTTCTATTAGTCTGAGGGTGGTATGTCATTATCAGAATCACCTGGGTACCCTACATTCTCTACAAACTCTACTAGAAACAAGATAATAATTGGGAATCCCTATCCAAAATGATAGTATATGGGACCCCATGAAATTGTACTATGTCACAGATATTAAACCACCCAAGAACATATACACCAAATTTATCCCTGATTGGTAGTAAATGAGAAACCTTCATGAGCCTATCAATAAAAACCTACAAAACATCATTACCTCAAGTCGACCTCAATAAATGAGTCACAAGATCTATCATGACATCATCTCATTTCTACTCAAGAATAGGTAACTATTGTAAAAGTTTGGACTATCAATGATTTTATGCCTTCACATGTTGATAGTTTAAACACCACGTAACAAGTCCAACTACATCTGTTTTTTTCATACACATCAACCGATATTGGTGATATAAATCCCAATACATCTTGATGATGCAGGGGTGAACTACCCAAGAAGAAGCATGAAAGTATCACATCATCTCCTCACTCATGTCTACTGGAACCAAAATGCTACCATGGATACGCAGGATCTCATCCATTCCTACATTCCAACATGGAGGTGGGTCCTCACATTCTACACTATCATATAGGACTAGTCCCTCTTAATCAGATAGTTTCCTCATCCTTTCTCTATCTAGTAGGGTACATGTCACTAATAAGGATTAAATAAACGTTTTCCCTGACTTTCCAACCCCTCCAAGAGTATCTTAGAGAACAAATTCATATTTTTTCACTCATTAATAGCTTTATAAACTGACTTTATCTGAGTCCTCCTCCTCAGTGAATCAGCCGCTATATTGCCTTTATTAGGAATGTAGGCAAGCTCGAAGTCAAAATAATATAGGTATTAAACCCACCTTCACTTCCTCAAATTTAGATCACACTATGTAAATATATAGTTGAGTCTTTTTGGGTTCATTTATACCACAAAATGATCTCTTGATAAGTAATTTATCCAATAGTGCAATACATGAACAAATGTATCTATCTTAAGATCATGTTTCAAGTAATTCCTCTCGTGCATCCTTAGTTTCCGAGACCCATAGGCCATGACTCTATCCACTTGCTTCAAAATTGCACCAACATTGATACCTAATGTATCACAATACACAGTGTATCTTCTACCCTACTCTAGTATAATTAGGACCAGTGTTTAATTCAAACTCCCTTTCCTCTCTTAAAGGTTATCTTGTAGGTATATGCCTATACAAATATCACACCCTTCATAGTCAAGCCCATCAACAAAGCTTATATGCATGATAATTCCTATATTAATTGCATGTAATATCCATCCATCCCCGAGAAACTATGTTTGTAAAATATTTTCTTGTGATTCTCCAATGAAACTATATCTCCCACCTTCTATGGGTCAAATGATACTTCTATCTCTGAGATAATATGTCCCAGGAGGTGAATTTTATTTATCCATAAGTGGCTCTTGGTGAGATAATTGTATAACTGATTCACTCATAGTGTATAATAAATTATCTCATTTTGTTTGGCATGGTCATTTTGATTATGAGAATATACCAATATATCATCCAAGAAAATCACCACAATCAATTCCACGTAAGGATGTAATACTCTGTTCATCATCGCCCTGAAAACTATTGGTGCATTTGTGAGACCAAATAGCATAACCCGATACTCATATATAAAATACCTTATTTGATTGGTTGTATGAGGTATGTATGTAAGTAAAAAACGTACCTAGTGACATCTCAATAACAAATTAATTTTTTAGAACACCCAATCTCCTATAAGTTGATCAAACAATTCATCTATCTGTGGAAAGGGATGTCACTTCATAACAGTCAACAGGTTCAATTTCCAATAATCCATGCATAGCCTAATGATTTTATCCACCTTTTTCATCAAAAGGACAGGAGAACCCTGTTGATAATTTTTATGTCAAATAAATCCCTTTTCCATCAAATCCTCGAGCTACCTCTTAAACTCTTGCAACTTCGTCATAGTTATCCTATAAGGATGAATGAAAACTAGTGAATTTATCAGCACTAGCTCGATGGAGAACTCCACCTATATCTCATGAGGTAATCCAAAATATTCATCTCAGAACACGTACCTAAAATGATCTACCACTGGAGTAAATTCCTCTAGATATATTCATCGATCATCCAGAAACAAACTAATGATTCAACAATCATCCCACCCATCCCACAATGTTATGTTCTATATAGCATCTCCTAGAAATCCAATTCACCATTTTGAGTATAAAATATTTCCTCGAGTGATGTGAAAGTCACCCTTTAGTGATAACAGTCGATGTAGGATTGACAATCCCCTAGCCATTTCATACGAAGTATGACGTCAAACTCAGTCATATTGAGGAAAATAATTATTTCAAACTAAGTAACACCCACCAACCTCTAGGGGGAACTCCCAAAACTAACACATACTCTCCATTATGATCCCTAACGATTTTTCAAGCATCATAACTCCCTCAAAAACTGAATCAAGAGACCAAGTATCTCCACAATAGGAATAGATACAAAATAATGTAATAAAAATTTGTCAAAAAGAGAAGATACAAGAGTTAAGGCTACTAAAATCACACCTCTAACCATAGAAGTTCTATCACCTGGATCCTTATGGGTAGGATGTTCAAAATAGATCTCTCCTAAACCACATCACTACCCGAAGTAGGCCCACTATATTTTATTGGTACAACTGCTCTCTGGCTACCTCGGCTATAACCACCACTACCTCTGTCAAACTCGGTTTTTCATGTCTTTGTTTTGATCTGGTTCATTTAAAATCCTGATAAATTTCTTGGGTATTGTGTGATATTAATGTTTATTTTTGAAGTTTCATATATGTCTAATAACCCTAATTTGGTTTCCCCATTTCTTGTTTAGGAGTTTTTGAAGAAAGGGTGGTTACTTCATGATTTGGGTCAACCGTGAGCCCATTTCCTGTTTTAAAAACCAAATTTTCTTATTTTATAACTCCTTTGTCTTTTAACCTATTCACCCATTCCAATTCCCACATGGTCTAAACTGATATATTCAAAATACCATTTCATTTTTGACCCCTTAAGAATTCAAAATCATGGTGAATTGTGGTTACTTATTTAGGAATTGGGCCATCCCATGGTCCCATTTCCAGTTTTTAAAAATAATTATTTTATATATAATTAAATATTTAATATTTTTCTGTGATTCAACCTCCCACCCCAATAAAATATCCCTATCCTCACTACCATTATCGATTTTCCCTATTTGGAGCTCATAATTGTCGCGGAGTGGGGAAACATTACCAATGTCTCTCAAATCGTCTAGAATTGACAAGGTAAATTTTATCAATCATAAATCAATCAATTCGTACTCTTTTGGCCACCAATATTCTTTACCTGGTTCCTAAAGACCTTAGGAGTCTCTACAAAAAATTTCAAGCTATTACCTTCTCTCTAGGGTTGCATATCTAATGGAAGATGAAGAGTTTTCTATGGGTAAAAGTGAGATTCCTTCTCCTTTCTCCTTCCTCTTCCTCCTCCTTTCATTATTTCTTGGTTTTATATGGTTCTCTAGTCATTATCAACCAATGGTTATGTTATAAAATGATTTTTATGGGGTTTCAGTTCTCTTAGGTCTTTCCTTTATAGTTTTAGGGTTTATAAACCTGTGACGAGTGATTTTGGGTGTGTGTTTCCATTACGCCAAGGATTTGAGGAAGGATGTCCCTTGAAAAAGCCTTTATAATTTATGTTTCATAATTATAATACTTTTATAACCTTATTTATATGATATTTTCTACTGTGAAACCTTGGTTTTAATGGTTTTGTGTGAAAATTATGTTTTATGACTTATTTTGTTAAAAATATTGTTGTTTTGGTATAAATGTGAAC
Source organism: Viscum album (assembly GCA_963277665.1). Taxonomy (NCBI): domain Eukaryota; kingdom Viridiplantae; phylum Streptophyta; class Magnoliopsida; order Santalales; family Viscaceae; genus Viscum; species Viscum album. Next base: position 1,575,088,339 of record OY728126.1, read on the forward strand.
TCCTCTTGTTTGATAAATTATTCCATGAGATTACGCACTTGGTTTATTGTATTTTGAATATGTTTCAGTATCTTGAATAACTTTATGTCATAAAAATGGAATTTTATCAATTTTTAAGTGCTTACAATAAGTTGTTTTTTTAAGAGTTCATGCCACATGTTCGCTAAATTACCATGTTGGATTTTATGTGTCTAGTGAAATTTAAAATGATTTATTTGGATTTATAAATAAATTGGTTGCCTGTAAAAAAATTTATTTTGACATCCTTTTATGGCTTTCCAATTTGTATTTGGTTTTACAAATAAATGGGTTTTGGTTTACAACATGTTTTGGCCCGAGTTGCCGGAAAATGGCCTATTTCACATTCTTATGAAAATGGTTGTGTTTTGAATATGCAACCAGAGTGTTTTATGTGATTTATGAATGTGTTTTGATGTTTTATATGGTGTGTATACACATATTCAAAAAAAATTGAAATTCATATCTTTTTCAAATGTTAGTTTTGGAAAAATGTGTAAAGGCTTGTTTGGCATTTCCTAAAAATAAAGAATTATTGTTTTAGTCTTATATACCATGTTGTGTCAATTAGGATTTTTTTTTCCTCCCTGAAATGATTTTCTTAAATGTTTTTAGGGATTCCAAATATGTTTGGGTGTTTTCTTGATCTGTGTTTATAATTCAAATAGTGTTTCTGAATGAGTTTTATGTGCAAATCCTCAATACACTCCTTGAAATTGTTTTATGAAAATTTGTAGTGGTTTATTGATTCGTGAAAGAAATGTGAAGAAAGTTTATGGGTTGTTTGTGTTTTTATGGTTTTGGAATAGAATTTGGATGTGAAATTTTTATTTTATAATATGTTTATCTTGATTGAGCACTAAAGGGAATCCCGGGTATCAAGGTGGGCAGACGTGTACTAGTATGCTAGTGATTCTGTGGGGTTTGTCCCGTATTTCATAGATCAAGTTTGACGATGAAAAAACTAACTAAACTATGATGATGATGTTTTTGGGGGACCACTATTTTAGGGGTATACTCCCTACTAGTGGCTCTTGTGCACGATAACGTATATTTATTATGGATACTTTCAACGAGATATGAGGTACCTGGGCCTCACAACTAACTAGTGCCTAGGGGTATTCCTGTGACTTGTGCTCATTGGCTATTTTGTACTCACTGTTGGCATACGGTGTGTTTTTTTGGTAAATTCAGAATTGTGTGTGATTTATTTAAAAGTTTCAATTATTTAAAGCATCCCTCTAGAAAACTATTTTCATTTTTAAGTTGCACCTCTTTGAAAAATTGTTACTAGCCTAATTGTTTATAAACCACGCAAGTTTTTGTTTGATAATTATTATAGTATGGAACCTAATTTGAAAAACATACTTTTATATCTTGTATTTAAAACATGAAATTGATGTTTATTTTATTTTAAAGGATGTTCATTGGGAATGGAATATTGATCTAACCTACTGAGTCTTAATACTCAAGCCTATAGTCTTCTTTTGTTTTTAGCCCTTGTGCAGGTTTTAGTTTGAGTTCGATTTCCTTGGGCGATGTCTGATCATTATGTTGTAGATTGACCAGCGGTGTCACATTGAGTAATTTGGTTATCTTGTTTGGTCATTTGAGTTGTTGGTTTAGTTCAACTTTTAGTTTCTTTTACAAATAATGTTTAGTTCAATTTTTATATAAATGCATTTTGGGATTTCCATTTCTTTCCGCTGTTTGTTTAATTGTTTGTATATGGGAGAAATCGTTCTCATGTGTACCATATTGATGCCCTTGGTGCTTGTCTCCATCCCAAGAGGATCAGGAATGCCTCTCTGGACATGTCGCGGGCTGTCTTGGGTGACTAGTTCAGGGTCGACGCGGGCTGGTTCGTGACAACCTCTACCTGATCAAACAGCACTACTCCGACTCCCAAGCTGACATGGTTCTATAAAAGTTTCTCTAAAACCGGGTATTGTATCTGACCCCTACCACTCGCTATTGGATGGAAGGTCCTGTAATAATGTTGCATGTGGCCCATCCTGGTGCAAGTTAATCATTCGATAGGGTTGTAATCACACTAATTTGTTAGGTGTCCCCATCTACCATGTCGATGACAGAAAACCAACATAAAAATACTCATAACCTGAATATTACTCATCTTATGGGAATCCTCAAAACATCACTTCCTTCCACTAGAAGATTAACTATTGAGTCGAGAGGCTACACTTATTTGCTCTACACCCCCATCTAGCCATAGGTTCTTCTCTATAATTTGTGCTTGATTTAATATATCAAAAAATTTCATCAACCTTAAAATTTTACCTGAGATCTAACATCATGTTAGAGACCTCTCTCAATGTTTATCTCACTTGATAGCTCATCATCATGGTATCTCCGCATAAAACACTAAAAAACTCTAAAGACTACTTAGTACTCCATAATCATCATAGATCCCGCCTCCAGATGTATGAAATCACAAGATATCTCTTCATATAAAGTATCAATAGAAAAGTAGTTGAAGAACCTAGTTTGGAAATCAACACAAAGCTTGTCTCAAGGTCGGTCATCCTAGTTCAAAACATCCCACCAAAACTTTTCTATTCCACGTAGAATATTCCTCATGAGCTTCACTCTCCTCTCAAGAGGTGTCCCTAGATGATTGAGTATTGACATCATAGTTTAAATCCACAGCTCAGCTTCCAATGGACTGCCATCCCCCAAGATCATGGGAGTATGCTACTACCGAGACACATGAATCGGCTCATCCATAGACAAGGAAGGTGTCAGTCCTCTTTGAAACATTTTCTTAATTTGATAAAACACCTCGTGTAAATATTCCTCATCACCTGTTTCTGGAATAATAGATGGTTTTGTAGTTGGCACTAAAAGAGGATCCATTGGTAGCCCATGTACCACCACCTATAAAGAATGGTCTCCACCACCCTCCTGACATATGATTATATTTCATCATGTTACAATTCCATGACAATTACAAACAAATACATCAAAAAATAATGATATCAAATTACATAGCTCAAAATCCTAGTCCAGTTCAAAAGATCCCTATAACTAGGTCATACGAAATAGCGTTATCCTAAATTCAAGAGTGTAAAAGATAAATAGTTGGAAAATTCACTTGAAATTTTACTATTTTCCACTCAAAATCCATCTCAAGGTCAATTTATATATTTATCATTTCTATTTTTCCATTTCATTTTCATATTCATTTCAAATTGTAATCACAATTCACTTTAAAATGGTTAAAAAAATGGTGTGTCGCTTTGAATCCATAAGGGCCTATACTCCTTATGAACCAAAATATTGAGTCCACCAAATCCACACCATAAAATTTTCCAATTCTTGTAACTCATGGTCTATGACTCAACATCCACAATTGACTACTCAGAGTGTTTGTTGTAGCCTAATCAAGAAAACACTTCTTAGGTAACGACAGCCACTCTGAGTACCAACCATTTTTCTCAATTCCCTACACATAAGTCTGTCAAAATAAAAGGTATATCTATTATGGAACCTATAAAATATCATTCAAATAGCATATGAATCCTATATGGCATGGCATAACTCATGGAATATCATTTTGAACAAGTGCCTAAAATGATGAATGAGATCAAATAGCCTCATCTCATCAATTTGAAACAAAACATAAATCATAATAGTATCAATAATAACATAAAAATTCAAGTAAATCACCCAATGGTGGAATCAAATCACCCATAATATTCAAAATATAGAAAACAATAATTTCTATTCGAGGCAATTTGGAATTTTCCTTTACATGGGTTCACTATGCCCTAAAGACAATTCCTTACCAAATTGTATTCCTTCTTATCCCTTTCTATTGTCTCTAAGTAATAAGCTATAAAATAAAACCACTTTGATACCACTTTGTATCATCTTAGACCCTAATTCCACTGAACAGTGCCCCGAGCATGGTTTTCCAGATGGCCTCAAGCTTATCTCCCCAAATGCCAAAGGACACTGACTAGTAGTGAGGGCCTTGGGTGTGTTTGCAAGGAGACTATTTACTCTTACCAGAGTGTAACACAAAAATGAAAAAAATACTGATAATTTATATGAGGAATTATAATAATCAAAAAATAGATAAATAGCATTAATAAATAGACAATTCCAGAACTAATCTTGTATACAAAAATGACGATTCATTTCATGTTTCTATAAAATAGACAAAATCGGTACATGGTAATATAATAAAATACATGTGTCAAAATACGAAAAAGAAAAAGAATATCTATCTCCAGAAAGAATCACGAGCATCGGGTTTTTCCCATTATCTCTTTATCTAAATCATGGAACAAAATCAAGCATCATACTATGAGATCTCACCCTAGTCTCTACCTTAATCCATATAGTCTGTTCGGGTACCCAAAGATGGCCCAAATAGGGTGTGAGATACAAACATAGTAGTTAATAACCCCAAGGTATATAAAAATATTTTATATGCAATATAAAAACATAGGTAGAGTGTAATACATACCACAAGTAAGTAGTAAATAAAATTAAAGCTCCCATGGAGAAGATACTATAAATAAAGTGATATTATACAACCAAACATAGCTCCCTACAAAACATGGGTCTAGCTCCTATAACAAGGAAGATATAAATAATATAGAAATAACTAATATAGCCTCATTGTATATTCATATGAATCATTTCAACCATGTCCTTGGTTTATAATCATAATATCAAACAACCACGACCACATTGTATAACCAAAAGTGTCAGAACATTCACGGATGATCTGTATAACCAAGCATGTAACATTTACCTTGGTTGTTCCATATAATCAACTTCCATACCCCACAGTGATGGTTCCAAGGTATCATTGACCAATTAATTCTCCTTGAGTCCTAGGATCATCTCGGTGGAAACTTGATTAGGCTTGAATTGGGGTCCAATGAGAATGTCAACAGATTATATTCACTGTGATCCCAAACAAACCAGATCCAAGGGGTAGCAAGGCCCAAGGCATACCATGGAAACAAAATCCAAGAAGCATACATATCTAAGTAATTATCTAATATTTAAATGACCCATGGGTTGTCACACACATGGAGTCCTATGTAATCATTCATCATTTCTCATTCAAGTTCCACAAGTGTACCCACCCATATCATAATTCACATTCAATTCCATTCAATGTGTTTACGCACTCATATGAAAAATTCTTAAATAAACCAATAAATAAATTCTATAAATCAACAACATGATAAAACATGGAAAGGTAGGAATAAAATCTCCCATTCAACTAATTCAATTCAATTCATTTATTAATAGTCTTCCTCAAACTAGGAAAGCACTAACTCACCCCATGGGTTGATTAACAAGGAATATGAATGTGAAATTTAAATGGAAAACCCCATGGGTAGACTTGGTTGGGGAAACAACCTCCAATTAATCTCAAAGGTTCTGAAAGGAATACCTATAAGGTTTATTTTTTATTTAGTTCAATTAATCATTTCATTTTTAGGGGTTGTGTTGGAATTTTTGGGAAGCATCACAATGTAAACTAGCTTAATAAAGCACTAAACCAAATGGGAAAATTATAGAACACTAAATGTAGGTATGTAGTAGAGTGCTCATCTAGTATCATCTCGTAATTTAACTCATATAAAGATAAAAATGATGAACTAAAGAAGGCCCTAAAAATAAGGGAAAATATTTTTCACCTAAATAGCACAGTCGATACTAAAAATAATGAGGAACATCAAAAAATGAATTGAGTACACGTCGGTGTGGATCCAATGAGACCAACTCTACTCAATTCTGAGGTTAGATGGAGAAGTGGGATCAAAAACTAATTTTTGATGAAATAGGTGTTATCCATGTCAAATGAATTTGTCTATAAGAACAAATTGAAATTAGGTTGAAATTTATGATTACTTAGGGAAAATTTCATAATTTCACCCTTAATCCGAGGTCACATGGTTTTCCCACATGGTTGGAAATATTGTGCACCAACCGTGAACCCACTACTATAAAAAGAGGCATCTCACATGGTTTTACTAACTGTGCACAAATCATGTCTTGTCCCACTATAAAAAACTATAAACTATGTCACACAGGTGTGCACCTCAAATGGCACAGTTTATCAACCCATGCAGGCTTCCCATTTTCTCTTCCCATCCTTTCATAGTTAGTGTTAAACATGTTTCCTACCCTTCTTGGTTTCTACTGACCATGTGGTAGACCTATCTCTCCCCAGAATATGGATTATGGTCTCTGAATATGTCACAATCAGCCCTGATAATCCCACTACCTCAAAGGGAATTTACATTAGGCCATACATAAACATTTAAACTAAAAATAAAAATATTATAACCTCATACATAAAACCTAAGTTCTTACAGTTATGAAATAAAATTTTATTATTATATAATTTCATGGTTTCACATTCTCCTCACATTAAATAAATCTTTTCTTCACAATTTACATTTTATCTTGGTAAGTTATTTTGTTGAAAACCCACATCAAAAAAGGTTTAATAAAACCTCCTCTTAATAACATTATAAAGGATGTAAAATTTCATATGGAATAAAACAAAACTAGGTTTATATATAGAATAAAAATAGTGGAATGTGAAGATATGTACATCGAATAAAAACATAAATAATTATAGAGAGTTATTGAGGTTATTAATCATAATCAATAGAATGGTCAATGGAATGTTAAGTTCCAAAAAACCATAAATATGTAAGGATTTAAAAGACAATATGATTTTATTAGATATGAATATAATAGGATAATATTTTTATTTCAATATCCTTATCTATTTTTAAGGAAATATTTTAATATCTAATAATATAATAAAATAAATTTACATGATACATTTCAATTTCATAATCAACATTTCATCATTTGGTTGTTCTTTTATTAATTTCCAATTCATCGTGTAATCCATGAAATGAGTATCTAAAAATTAATTTTTTATGACTAAAGAACTAAAACTCACAATAAATGGATTTTTAGATCCTCAAAAGATTGAAAATTCTTTCTCCATGTCTCTAACTATTTTCAAAAACCAATAAGGTTAGCACAAGTTATCCAATATATTAAATCATACTCTAAAACTCGATGTAACACCATTCGTTTATAATTAATATTTCTTAAATAAAACCAGTGATATATTAACTAGGACATCATAAAGGAAATTGGTAGTAACTAAAATATTATTATCCTTCATTCATGGGTTTAATCCCCATGGCCTTTTTGGATGTGACATGTTGTAATCAGGGTCCTCTTAGGACATACATTGATAGAAAAAAAATACATCCCCTTTCATTGTTTCACTGGTAACCTGAAATATTGATATTATCCTCTTAATCATGTACATGTGTGTGCTCTCGAACCCTTCTTCTGATGATGTCTAGATTACTTCCTCTTAGTAGTGGATTGAATAAACTCCCAAATATTCCCTGGCTAGGGGATGAGATGTGTTCCCTTCTTAAATGAAGCCCCATACCAATCTTTTTTCTTCAAGGATGTTGTTTCCAATTCCTCTATAAAATGTATATCATTATTCCTTTGTACCAGTTTCACACTCCCCAAATCTATGATAAAAAAGTGTTTGGTACACAATTAAGGGTGATAAACCCCCCCCCCCCCACCCCCAATAGAATTAGATTTGTTTAGAAGGAAAATAAACTAATTCTAATGTAAAAAAATATTTATTTTTTGTGTATTTAATCATCTAATGGGATTTGATATTGATCCCTATGAGAGGATTTTTCAAGAGTTTTCTTATTGAGGGTAGTAATATTTTCTCAAGAGGATGCTCTTGACCACATGTACTTGGATGAATCCAAGATAAGTATTATCCTTGTCTTGTGTAATAGATATTATGAGATTAGAGTATGTGTAATTTCTAGTACTGAAAATATATTGGGTTAAAAGGAACTTGTTGACATATCCAATGGAAGGAACTTGGACGTTGCTACATATACAGTGGTGATGGGAATCAAGTCATGCATATTTTTAAGTAATACTCCTATGAAAAGAAATCTCATGCATAGGGGAAATATGTTCATAGATGAAGAAATCTATGATGCAAGATCCTATGTAGATCTGGTTTATACATACAGAATGGGATGTCAAAACATTGTGATGAAATATAGGTAGGGACACTTGTTTTGGGGGAGATATTGCACAGATTTGGATATCGTGCCACATTTAAGGCCACATAATATAAGCCACTCGAGGAATTTTATGGCCCTATTGGATGGAATAACTCTCATGAAGTTTAAAGTCATGAGAGGAATAGGTGCCCTCAGGTGGGTGTGAAGAAATAGATATTCTCACTAATTTTTTTCTTAGGTCATCAAACCTAGTGGGTGAGGCATTATTTTTTTAATGGAAAGATATGTCACTACAGAATTTGTATCATTTTTTTCAGTATTATAATTTTTCTAATCTTTATATGTGAAAATATTATCTGTTGTGAACTAGTCTTTTTCTCAGTCTTACCTTTATGAGTTTCCATCCTAGCATGATTTTTGCCTTTTCCACTTCATGAGTTTTTAATGCTTTCTAAATCACATATAAGGTGTGTATATAGAGAAAAGAATTTATTTTTACCTAGGTTTCCCTTTATGTGGTTTCAACCTAGCAAGTATTGTGTCCCTTTTAGTTAGTTATTTTAAGGTCTTTCAAACTAGAATATTGGTGTAGTTTAGATTCTTCTAGTTTGGACCATCTGCTACTCTAATTTAGGGTCTTCTAGCTTAGATAATATATTTTTTTATTTTAGTTTATTCAATATTAGACAATCAATTTCTATAATTTCTATCTCCTATAAATAATTTTAATTTTTTAGATTCTTCATGTTTATACTATATATTACTATAGTTTAGGGTCTTCTAGATCAAACCATCTATTTCAACAGTTTACATTTTTCTAGATCGGACCTCCATCAATTATAATTTAGGATCTTTTATATCACACCATCTATTTCTAGGGTTTAAGGCCATCTATCTAGGACCATATTTTATTGTTGTTTAAGGTCTTATAGTTTGAATAATTTTCTATTGTAGTTTAAGGTCCTCTAGATCGGACCATTTGTTGTTATATTTTAAGGTCTTCTAGATCAAACCATCATCTGTTGTAGTTTAGGGTCCTTTATATTGGACCTTTTATTATTGTATTTTGGGTTCTTTTATATCAGAACTTATATTTATTTAGTTTAGGGTCTTTTATCTTATACATTCTATTGAAGTTTTGGGTCTTTTATATCAGACCTTCTATTGCTATAGTTTAGTTTATTTTAAATAAATCCTTCTATTTTTTTAGTCTAGGGTCTTTTATCTAGAACTATTTTCCATTTATTTTTAGGTTCTTTTATCTCATACCTTAAACATTTTTAGTTTAGGGTCTTTTAGCTCAAACCATTTTTTGTTGTAGTTTAAATACTTTTAACATAGACCCTCTTATATTGTAGTTTAGGGTCTTTTATCTCATAAATTATGTTTTTTTAGGGTATTTTATCTAAAAACTTATTTTTTTATTTTATGGTATTTTATCTAGTACCTTCTTTCGTTGTATTTTAGGGTCTTTTTCCTCAAACCATTTTTTGTTATATTTTATGGTGTTTTTTCTCGAAAATTTTGTTGTTATATTTTATGGAAAATTAGTTCATACCTTCAATAGTTTTAGTTTAGTTTATTTTAACATAGACCTTATATCATTGTAGTTTAGGTTATTTTAGATCAGACATTCAATTTTGGTAGTTTAAGTTGTTTTGGCTTGGACCCTTTTCTGTTGTAGTTTCGGTTCTTTTAGCTTGGACCTTTTTTTGATTTTTTGGGTCTTTTATCTTTGAAAATATATTTATAGTTTTGAAATATGTATACTCATGATGGGTTTTTGAACCCCACATCCCTACTAGGATTCTAAATAATGAATAACCAAGAACAGTTTTGATACCCTGTATTCTTGATTGATATTCTGAAGAATAAATTTTCATGGAGGGTGTGATACCCTATGTTCTTTCATAAAGCGTAAAGGATGAATATTCATGGAAGGTGTTAACACCATACATCCTTACTAAGATTATATTTAATATATGGTCAACTATTATGGATGTCATGTCCACTTGGATAGTTCTTATATGGGTTGTGTAAATAATAGTCCAAAAGTTCAAATTGATGAATATGGAATTAGGTAAAAAACAACCTAAGGTGATGAGTTCCACAAAAATGTGTCTTGGTATCATGAGGATTATAGATTAATTCCTATAAATAGGATATGCCACTAATTTATGGGTCATATTCCCTTACGCGTGATCCCATAGGGTCTAGATACATTATCAAGAAAAAGGGTCCCCGCTCTTTTCCATGGTCCATGAAACTTTTATGAAGATTAGAATGTTTGGTCGATGAATTGGGATATAGGGAAAATATATATCCAGGAAGGGTTCTAAAAACCTAGGGTAGTTAAGTTTATATATTGGAATATTGGGCCTTATATCATGTGGGTTTTAGTCACATGGTTTAGTCCATCAAAAGGTTCGGGAATGGAATATCACATTTCCTCTGTTATAAAGGGTACAATACATGGGGACGTAACACTGAAGATATTTAATGTTCTTTAATAGTCTTGTTATTTGGATTTCAAATCATCATCTTGGAATTTATAAGGTAATAGGAGGTTGAAACCAGGGAAAATAGGTTGTCCGTTTATAATGGTGGTGGCCCATATTCAACACAGTCATGATAATAAATCCTTGGATTAAGGGGGGCCTCTTATCTATAGCCAAAACATCCTCTAGGCACAAGATCTCAAGAATTGTATAATTCACTAGGGAATCATAGCGAGGTCCCTTAGGATCATCCAATAACTATTACCATCTTACTATAGGGGAGAACCATGAAAATTTACTTGAGGATATGAGGTTCTCAGAGAAGGGAAAAAACTCAGTGAATCGGTGAGTTTCAATTCCAACATGGAAGACAAAAGGTGATTTGAGGAAAATGTAATATTCAAGAATAGTTAGACACACTAAAATTTGTGTCACTGTATATTGAAAAAATTATCATGGTGAGGGTATGTGATAAATAATCACCTTCACTTTTTCTTGGAACAGGGGGTCCAGTGAGAAAATATATACTTTTACTAGATCCTCAATTTGTTCCCCATGAGTTTGGTTTATTTTTTATTTCTGCTATAAAATTTTCTTAAACTCTAGAGGTGAATAGTTTAGTGATCAGATAAATGAATTTTTTTCAAACCACTCATTATAGGTTTACATCCTAAAAAATTTTATGCTCTTTCACTAATAGTTTAAGGTCTATTCATTTGGACTATCAAAGGCTATAGTCTAAGCTCGTACATCTTATATGTTTTAAGGTTACGAAGCATGTGGATCTTGTATTAGGGGGATTTACAAAAAAAACTAATTATGATTACCATGGTAAGAGTAACCCAACAACCTTTTTAGTGTGAGATGGGGAATTTTTAAATCATGAATCAAGGTTCTAGGGTCATGAGTAATGGTTTGAGATATTCATGATGAAAATGATCTGAAACCACTCTATGGTGATGAGCTCCATTGTGATGATGATAGGGCCCACAATGATTAGAAATACCATACTATAGGTAAAATATACAATATTTCTCTAGTTAATGGTTATAAGGTCCTAATGTTGATCAATCTCTTAAATGGCTAAATAAATAGATATTTTCTTCTTTCCAAGGTTCATTGAAGGTTATGGAAAACTTGAGAAGCTCAATACATGAATTGTGATCTATGGATTGAGGTTATTAAAATATAATTGAAGCACCCCCATAATCTTTTTGAATTAGTTATGGATCTTTTAGTCCTTATATAAGGACTGATGATGGGTAATGGAATGCACATTTTAACATAATGTAATGGGGACTTATTTTTCATGCATTTTAACAACATGCAACAAGGATGTTTTCCTTTTACTTTAATGTCATGCGGTAAGGATGATGTCACTAAGATGAATGAATAACTCATATAATTTTTGTCTTCGCATAATATTCATACCATTGTATGAAGGGGTACAAAAATATGATGTTAAAAACTTACATATATAGTGGGTATGATGCACATGTGAGTAAAATTGAGGGTATCTAAATCCTCTTGAATAGTAGGGTTGTGGGAAGTGTAAATCATAACTTAAGAGTATCTGAGTTAACTAGAGGTATAAATAGGGGAGTATAGGTCAACCATTTATAATTTTAAAAAACCCATATTCCATGAAGTAAGGAAAATAATTCTTGTGCTTAAGGGGGACTCTCATATGAGGACAAAACTTCCCCTAGGAACAAGATATTTGGATTTATATCATTCACCATAGAATCCTTATGGGGTCCCTTTAGATTATTCAGTACCTCTTTAAAATTTTCTATAGGGGAGATCCATTACCATAGGATTCCAAGGATTATAGTGTTCAAATATAATGGTATCAAATAAAGGAATTGGTTAGTATCAGCTTAGATATCAATGATATGAAGTTGGTTCAAGGAGAATATAAGACTTGGGAATGGTTGGACCACCCTATAGGTGACACCAATATTTATTGAACACATTTCTATGATCATGGATATAATATGTGATTCCCAAGTAAAATATCATCATAGTGGATGATCCATTCATGAATACATATTTTCATACAGTTTAACATCATGCAACAAGGGAATTCTTGTGTAGTTTAACATCATGGAACATGGACATTGTTCCCTATCTTCAACTAGAAAGCATCTCGGTCACGGTAGTCAAATAGGACTTCCATATTACCTATGTTCACATAATTCATAATCGGTGTGAAAAATAAAAGAAAACTAGATATCCCACCCAGCCCTGCAAAAGTGTGTGACCAAGAATATATGGTGCACTCACATTTTGGTATGATAGGTAATCCCCACACAAATTTATTTCTCATCAACAATCATAGTGTAAGTGATTATAACTCATATTTGGGAAAAACGTTAATATAGGAATCATTACCTATCCCATAGTATAGTAATAAAACCACACTTAGTTCATCAGAAATGATATCCCTAAAAATATTAGGCTAATGTTAAGGGAATTTTCATTTTATCATTACATCAGGGATAGACCCAGGATTTGGAACTTTGGTGTCACTTGATATCTTGTGGTCACTGAAATCAATTCTCACATAGTTCTTATACATCATAAAATTCCTTTCTTGGGTATAAACCATACATATGGTGCATGAATTTTTTTTCCATTTATACTTTGTTATACCCATGATTGGAGAACTAGGTGTTACTATGTATCATGATTAATAGGAATCAATCCACACATAGTTCATGAACGAAAATTACATGCATCGGTTTGATCCATATGTAGGGAAGGGTGACATAATTATATTGAATCTATAACTAGGATTTTACATTTAGATACCACTATAAATCTTTTATTTATAGGAATCGAGCCACACATAGTTCATGAACGTGATTCCTCCACATAATTCTTACCCATATGCGGTGGGGGTATAATTTTTTATTTACATTGTAGATGGACCCATGATTGTACATCTGATAATTACTAATTTTAATATGGTAATATGAACCAATCCTCATATATTTCATGAATAAGAATCCTCCTCATAGGTCTGACCCATACATATAAGGGGTACTCTTTTCAAATTTAAATCGTGGCTTGACCTAAGATTAGAGATATGCGATTAAATATGTATCATGTGGTATTAGGAATAAAACCACACATAGATCTTTAATGGGACTCCTATGTGAAGGTTTTACCCATATTCATTGGGGGATATTTTTTCTCATTTATATTGTGGTTGGACCCAATATTGGAGATATGGGTGTCACTACAAATCCTTTGGTAATAGGAATCAAGCCACACATAGTTCTCGAAAATGAATCCACCGTGAAGTTTTGACCCATACACAAATGGGGTATTCTTTTCTGAGTTATATTGTGGCTAGAACCATGATTTTAAATCCGTGAATCACTACGTATCCAGTGGTAATATGAGTCCATCCACATGTAGTTCTTTAAATGGAATCCTCCACACATTTCTAACCCATATACATAGGGGGTATTCTTTTCCCATTTATATTGTGGTTGGACCCATGATGGGATATCTGGGAATCAATACATATTCTATTGTAACAGGAATCAATCCATATGTAGTTTTTGAATGGGAATCCTCCATGAAGTTATGACACATAAACAATAGTGGTTTTATTTTTCCATTTATATTATGGATGGGCCTAGGATTGGAGATTTGAGTATTACTATGTATCTTTTGGTAATGAGAATCAACCCACATGTTGTTCATGATGTTTCTTATATAGATCTCACTCTCACATAGGGATGGGGATATGTAATTTTTTTCTCTTCAAAAAATTTCACCTTTTGCAGTGAATCATCTATGAAGTAACATCCTCAATGCAGTTTAACATCAGGTGGTAAGAAATATTCAATGCAGTTTCATGTCATGGGGTATGGAAATCTCATGTGTGGTTTAAAATAATGTAGTAAGGACTTAACTTTCTACAGATTTTACTGTATTCTTATTAGAAGATGGGATACTATATAGTTTACAGACTTTCTCCTAGTATCAGGAATTTTGTAGCTTAGAGTCTCACCACTATGACCTGGGATTCTATACGGTTTAGAGTCTTGTCTCTAAGACTTGGGATATGAATGCATAAACTACTAAGGTATTCTTGATCCCTTTCCAGAATAGGGAAAATTTGATATAATGTTCCATGTCATTGAATTTATTTATCTAGAATGATGATTCGATTATTAGTGGGACCAATTCCACACCATTAGATAAATGGATCATGGGAGTAGGGGGACCTTTCCTCTGGGACCAAAACATACCCATGAACAAGCTCTTTGGTATTTTACTATTCATACAAAAAACCTAATAGGGTTTCTTCAGGATTGGTCAGTACTTGTAACCAATATTCCATGAAATTTCAATAGAATATGTTATCAGGGTATCTATAATTTTTTACATGAAAATATGGGCATTTAGTTTGATAAGGTGTTATCTAAAGGGATTTCAAAGATGAATTAAGCTAGGTATTCATGGTGTATACATACCCTGGAATGAAGGGGTACAAGAATGATATGTAATATTCTTGATTTGAAAATGGATAAGATACATAGATGAGTAACATTTAATTTATCTGATTCTGCATGAATAGTTGGATTATATAATGTTTAAATCATAACCCATGAATATCTGAGTCAACTAAAGATGAGGAACGATGGGTAAAAGTCAACCATTAGTAATGGTAGATTGCCTGTATCCCATGGAGTTAAGACAATATCCCCAGAATTTAAGGGGGGGTATGTCCTCTGGGAAAAAACATCATATGTGCCCAAGATCTTTGAAATTGTGTCATTCACAAAAGAGTCTTATAATGGTACATTTGGATCAACCAGTCCCCTTTACTGTCTTCTATGAGGGGGATCCAAGAGTAGAAGATCCGGAGGTTCATGGGGTGCCAAGATAAGGATATCAACTTGAGGAATTAGTTCTTATTGACTCATACATCTATTATATGAATTTGAATCCTGGATAATGTAATATTCAATGATTTATCGGGAACCCTAATGGATACACCAAAGTGTATTGAACACATATTTAGGTTGAATGGATAGAACATGTGATTATTTAGTACATATTCATTAGGGGGATGACCTATTTGTCATGAAGGCCAATTTTCATATAATTTAATTTCATGTGATTAGGATGTTGTCATGAAATTAAACATCATGTAACTAAGACATTGTCATGCAATTTAACAGCATTCAAATAGGAAATTTCAATGAAGTTTAGTATCATGTGATTAGGATGTTGTTGTGCATTTTAATTTCATGTGAGTAGGAAATAATTCCATGTCCAGAACACATCTCAATTGCATCATCCAGAGTGGATTTATAGGATCCCAAATCTCATATAATTCATGCTTGACATGAGAAAAAGGGGATAACATGGTAGTTTTTTAAGATATATTAAAACATTTGATAGGGAATATGTGGAGGATTTAACAATTTAATGTAGGCTGAAACCTCTAAATAGATGTGACTCTCATGGAGGTACATTTTTGGGAGTAATAGAAACTTATGTCTAGGCCTGTTATGGAATGTATATGTTGTACTATATATCTTATAGTAATAATAATCAAGAGACATGTAGTTATTTTATGGAAAATTCTCAACATGGGTTTGGACCATATGCAAGGAAAGGTGAATTTTTATATATGTTTTGGATGGCCCAGAATTGGAGATATGGTAGTCACTACGTATCCTATTAAATAGAAATCAAGAAACACATTGTTTTAAATATGTAGGAATTCTTTATGAGAATATAAAACACACATAGTGATGTGGCAATTCCATTATTCTGCACAAAACCAGATAATTTATAGTGAATTGACAATAATAACATGCCCTTATTAAGAAGAAAGTAAAATCATCATGAATGAGGTTCTAGTTCAAGAAACAAATTAGACTGAAATTCCCACATCCTTGTAAATTTAGATTT
Organism: Viscum album; assembly: GCA_963277665.1. Taxonomy (NCBI): domain Eukaryota; kingdom Viridiplantae; phylum Streptophyta; class Magnoliopsida; order Santalales; family Viscaceae; genus Viscum; species Viscum album. The sequence continues at coordinate 1,575,104,888 of OY728126.1, forward strand.
ATTTGGAGTCATCATTGGCACATTCTTATCCCATTGTTGAGGATATAATGTTTCATTGGGTGGTGATTAAGATCCAAAATTCCCCCATCCCAACTGGAAAGGGTTAGTTTAGAGATGATTCTGATTCCTTTATGAACCTATTGGTGTTTTATGGCCCTCGAGGTGTGGTTAGTGGTAAAATCCCCCCCCCCCCCATCCATGTGATCTAAATTCTCTCCTTGATGGCTACCATGGTGGATGCTATTATGATTTTTCTGATTTGACACAATCTCATTCATGAATGAGCCAAGTGAAATGGATACTTTTGATGGGAGTCACTCCTTACAAGTTGTTGTTGGGTAATACAATCGAGCTTCTATGTTTGGGGTGTGTTCCCAAGTTTTTTGAGAGGACCAACTTTGGAATCTATTATAGGTATTATATTCACTAGTCCCAATGTATTTTCATCCTCAAAATAAAAAAAGTACATTATATTGACCAATTTTCCCACACATCACCTAGTACCCAAATTCCAATAATGGATTTGACATTTTTGGATTCTGTATCCATGGAACATTATTATCCTTGGGATATAGTAAGTTGAAGTTCTCTTTACATGCCTCATTGTCATATATGAATGTCTGACACGGATCTGAAAGTCAGTTTCTAGAGATTTTTCATGATGTAGTCATTTCTTTTAATCATATGTCATAGGGAAAGGATAATGAATCCATATATAGCTAATAATAGAGTGTATATATGATCTAGAGGTTACATTTATATCCTTAATAAGGTAGGTTTCTATCCTTCAATTGCTAATAGGTCTCATAAATATTCAGGCATGTAAAACAAGCACTCCTCTTCTAAACCATCTAAGATCTTGTAATCGGGAGTGGAAATGGTCATGAACATGTTTGGGATTTTGGTTTCTATCCCACTCTCTCCATATATCCATTCCAACTTCTTCTTAAATGGATTTATTTTTCTCCAAATGGTCAACTCATAGAGGATTCTTCTCTAGATCACTTTCCTATCATCGATAAGTGATGCTAATGGTTGATGGGAAATTATATACAGTTAAATAAGGTGTTTTGAACACCACTCTATATGAATTTGTTTAGGAAATGGTATAATTTCCTTATCTATGAGATATTTCACTATAGAGAGGTTAAACATGGTGGATTTTAGGAGTAGAGTCCCTACAATCCATCTCGGAAATACTATGATGAGTAATATTGAAGTAGTGATCATCCTCTACTTTGTTTAAAGACTTGATAGACCCTTGAGGTGTTATAGATATGTTTCATTCAACCTCAAGGATATTGGACTTGACCAGATTAGGGAAATGATCCTTAATATACATTGTGGTTGGAATATTCCAACCTTCATTTTGGATTAGAGCAAGGATATGATCATATTGCATGATAACAGTTGGAAAATATTATTAATTTTTTGGTGATTCTGGGATGGGATCTTACTACTGACAAGCTTCCAAAGTATTTGTAAGAGATTCTATACCATTGGTAGGGATATTATCATTCATCTGAGTGGTTACTAGAATATTCCAGTCAATACTAGATGAATCGGGTGTATGAGATTGTTTCAAATATTAATTCCCCTTCAAAAATATGCCAAACAACCTCTATAATGGGATAAGGGATATGAGACTCTTGATCTATTTATTCTGAATGATTATTGTGTAGTATTCTATTAGCGATAATATGGATATGAGGTTCATCCAATAATCTTCTAGAATATTTTGAGTATCTTCATCAGTGGGGATGCGAGCCTACCATAAGGTAATTGTCATACTATGTGGAAGGACCTCAGTTAGAGTGGGGGTATAGGCTTGGTCTTTTTCCTTTGGATTATTCCACCATCTTTATTCAATTGTATTGTGTTCATGTCTTAAGGCATGTGTCAAACCAACATGGTGAGATTCAATTAGGAAGAGGGTATGAGCTCAGTCATGTGCCTCAATCATTACTAGAATATGCTAATAATACTCTTAGATGAGAGAATGAATGTGTGCTTTCTTTGGAGTAGACACTTATTCATACTAGTCAGGGTGACATGTTGTTTTATATATTTTTATAGGAATGTGTTCATGTCCTTGTGTTATCACTATAATATACTATCATAGATCCTTTGTCACTATTAAAAGGTATTGGAACTTTGGAAGAGTATGCATAGGAATGTATGTATGAACACTCTCTTTTTAAATTATATGTTGTTCAGTGTATTTATTGAAACGATAATTTTTTTTCTCACTCATGTCCCCCTTATGCCATTAGAATATGCTGATGGCCTTTATACACAGGGGAATGGACAATTCTTTCCACATTTATGCTGCCCAAATATGATATCATCCTTTTCATGAGTGAGTATGGATATAAGGAAGCTCATTGGTTGATGTTGGAATATGATTATAGATATTTAGGTGGATTTTGGGGGTATGAGTACACTCACTTTTCTCCACAACATTCCACATTCGATGAAATGCCCTTAATTCCCAAATCTGAGTATATAGGGAGGTGACCTGTTTGGTAACACCCTCAGCAGGTGACTAAGGGGTATTGGTGGTTTTATGATATTGTTGGGATTAAGATTATAATGTATTTATTGTACATATGGAAACTATAATTGATACTTGATGTTTATGATATCTACAAGATATTAATAAGTCACAACATTTATCGTCCTGTGACAGGGATTTGTCCCATGCACTTTCACATAAAGTAGTAAGGACATTATCATTAATTTTAATGTTATGTGACTATGATTTTGTCAGGAATTTTAATTTCATGTAACTAGAATATTGTTATACCATTTAACAACATGTGACTATGACATTTTCAGGCAGTTTGACATCATGTGATTGGGATACATCATGCAGTTTAACATCATATGGCTAGGATGTATCATGCATTTTAATGTCATACGAATAGGACATATCAATCCAAAATATGTTTGGAGGGAGGCTTTTCTGATAAAAATTAGACGACTCTTATGTATATTTCATGAGTTTTGAGATCCTATAACTCTAGAAATCCTTCATTTACCTACTTTTCAAGAAATAATTTAAACCAAAATCAACTCTCTTTTATGTGACCAATACCTTTGTGGTAGGTAAAATGATTTTCATATCTTACCAACTACAACCTCTCTCAGCCTCATCATTGTAGTGAGTTACATTAAATCATTATGCATGGAATGGAAAAATGCTTGGGTACATGTTTTGGCTGGAAAGAATAGACATTGTTTCAGCTAGCACTGAGAGATAGCCTTTTATCACCGCTAGATATGTGGTCCATGTTCAATTGAAAAACATGTGTGCTTTTATAAGAGTTATAATGCAGATATCATGGGGATTTAGGGGTTGGTGATTCAAATATCCCTTTATCTATCAGCCTCTAAATCCAACCCTTAATGTTTTCATGACTTTCTATGTATACCAAAGACATTTGTGGAAGGGGTGGTGATTATCATGTCCTATCAACTCCACCTCACTCACCTTACTTGTTATTAGAATTTCAATCAAATAATTATCGATGGAATAGTAAATGTGCCTAGGGAAATGTTTTGGTTGAAAGTAATATACCCTTCACTATCTTTCATCAAGAGATGGGTGACCATGATGATTCTCTTACATGTTACCTATACCTATGTTGGATTGGGAACATGGATGATTTTAGAGTCCAAGGTGAAAAGGCTCATTATTTATTATTTTGGGGGATGTTTTTTAATAATTGGGGCCTTTTATGTTTCATAAACACCCCATTTATTTATGTAACCCAGCTCTCCTTGAGGCACTGTGGTAACTATTGAGGTTTGATGGTTTCCATAGTACCTTCAATGAGGGGGTGGAAAATATGGAAATTGCATCATCCCTATAGGTTTTGGGACTTGAGAATATAAATATTTGTAATGACACTAACTCGTGTAGCCCAGATCTAGTGCCTCACTTTTTTACATTGGCGTAAGATACAAGAAATCTCATCCTTTAGGACAGAAGAGTTTAGTAGTATTGGTAAACTAGATACATATTTTAAATTCAAATCACATTTAATAAATAAAAAAATAATTGAGAATGAATTTATTCCCCCATAGTGTAACCCTTCATATCCATCTTAATAAACTTCTTATAAAACTAGGGAAAATTAAACATAAGAAATGGGTGAGCTCAAAGGCTCAATAAGGGTTAAGTACAATGAAATTGAGTTTAGATCAATAAGAATAATCAATACGAGAAGGTAAATAAATGAAAAACATTCCATTTAATAAATGAACTGAGAATAAAATGAATCCATAGATTTTTTTTCATAGTGAAAATCATCTAGATAATGATTAGTAAATACTGAAAAAGGTGAATGCTTAATTATTGGATGTCATGTATCTAGAACATTAACCAAAACTGTTAAGACATTTCACAAGATGGTTTGATATATAGTTAAAAACCTATTTACTATTATCTTAATTGATTTGTCCCATGATACTACTGATGATTATGGGGGATATTTATAACCCATTTCCACCCATATCTTCTAGTCTAAATCATTCATCTTATATCAAATAAACAATATAAAATAGATTTATAAATCAATGTTTTCCATACAAATTTGAAACAGTTGAATATACATAAACCATTTACTAGAGTATAGAATATGGTATCATAATAGATAAACCTCAGTGAATTAAAATATTCAACAAATTGTGTTGACATAGATGAAAATACATTAAAATAGACCATTAAAAATTTCATGATGAAAATAATCCTTAAATATTTCAAAATGTCCCATACCACTTTGAAACAGTTGAATTATAAGCCCCATGAAAGAATATCATTTAACAAATCATTTAATAAAATGATAATATATAAATTCATGATATGTTATGTCAAAGGTTATATATATACACCTCATAAAAGAAAGTGTTTGTATAACATCAATATATTCCTCAACAAAAAGAGATTCAGATGAAGTCCCCTATAAAGATAATTTCATTAATCAAATGGAGAAATTTTGTGTATTAACTGTAAATATAAATAAAACAAGTGGAAAAATAACATCATATAGTCAAAAATAATTTCACATAAAACCTTATCATGACATAATCCAGGAAATATAAGTTTAACCTAATTAATGAAAATTGATTTAAGAAATCCCTTAGGACTTGTAATTAGTCGAACCATATGCCCCATAAAAGTAATAATTATCAAATTAAACATTTAATACCTTAAATATATTGAGATTAATTATATGATATATCCAATTACGGTATACATACTCCACACACAATAAATATGTGTGGAATGAATAATATATCTCATAGAAATAAAATTCGAACGAGAAAATCCTTACCCCATGTTTCCATTTAGTGGTATATACTTTAAACTCATGTATAATGGTTTAAATAGTATTATTAACTCCTTAATAAACTATATTAATCTTTATAATACCTTATATTATTATTTTATACAATCTTATGACAAATTAATTAATCTTATTTCGTTATTTTCATGGTTTTGGGTGTGTTTGTTTCATAATATCATAATTGGTTCATTTGTGTAAAAGTATGGATGTTCTTGTAAAATGATATTAAAACTACTTAAGTGGAATGAAATAGTATTAATGTAATTAAATAGGTATAAATGGTCCCATATTTCATTATTTTCTTACACAAGTATGGTTCATTTGATAAAACATTAATGATAAACTTTTAGTTTATTTTGCCAGTTTTTTCAAACATCACAAAATAGACTCATTTTATTTAATATTTTGAATATATATTAGTTACATAACAAGAAATAGGATATAAAATAATTATGAAAATACTATTTAACCAAAATAATTGTTTTATGACCATCCATTAATGCGCTAATGGAAAATAAACCAAAACATTATTCATGGAGGTGATTAACCAACATAACATGGACAATAGTTTCGTTTCTTGGAAAAAGTGGTGATAATAGAAGGGGTGGACATAAGATATTTCATTAGAAAAATAAATTTCCATCACTTACATGTTTATGGGATTATTATTCCATGATTTATGAATTATATGATATGAACGTTGAAGAATAAAAGAAAACAAGAAATGATTGTTGAGAAAATTGGCTCTTGAATATCACCTAGTTCAGAGACCCTTTAGGACCTTAGATTTGGTCTTTTTGTGCGAAAATAGGAACTTGTAAGTGGTAATAGTGATTATGAGGTGATTTGGACACTATTTTAGTAGTTTAAAGGATTTTTTGTATAAATGGAGTGGTCAGTGGTGCTATTTATATTTGAGAAGAGGTGGGTTTAAGTTATTAAAATAATGAATATTTTAAATTTAAAGCCAACCACATTGAGGTGGAATTAATTTCTAAAACATTGGGTGGAAATTAATATTGTTTAGGATGTATAGGGTCAATATACACGTCAAAAAAGCATTAAATTTTATTGTTTATATTTATTTTAATCCTTTACCATTGAAACTTTAAATCATTTAATTGTTTACCTATATCGCGGTAAATAATTATTTTTACCATGGTTACTTTTTTTATACATAAAAATTAAATTGACCTTAAAAAATAGTTTTTAATTTCTGAATAAAATATTTAAACCATTTTAATAAATTCAATGCACATAATTGGAACAATTGTATTTATAATTAATCCAGTAGTTACAATGAAAAGGCGGGTTTTTTAAAGTGAAAAGTTCTGAATTCTAGAATGTTTTTATATCCAATTTCTATGTGAAATTGATTCCAATGACCAGAATAAGTTTTAATTATGTATAATTTAACTAATTATAATTTAATATAAATTTAAAATATAGTTTAATAATACAAATAAATTAGAATAAAAATGAGTTTTCAAATAAAATGTTATGTTTTTCCCAATTCATAAAAAATGAAACTTATCAGAAAAATATCAAAAAAACACCCTAAGATAATTTTTCTATCCCACATACAAAAATGAATTTTATTTATTTCATATTAAACTTATATAATTTTCAAAATTTATTTTTAAAAAAAGGTGTGACATTAAAAGATGGAAAAACTCTCTTTAGAAATATATAGTTTTTTATGCTTAAAATTAGTTTAATTCTAATCTTAAGCTTCTAAAACATATTGGATTAATTTAATAAAATATTACTGAATATATTAAATATTAATTTAATTATTATATTTAAATAATAGTTATTAATTCAATTTATTATGATAAAATGTCATTGTGGGTATAAAAATAGTATTTTATAAAAACACATATATTATATTAAATTAGTTCTTATTTTTATTTCTAATTAATTGGTAAAAAAATTCAATTTATAAACTAGTGTAAAATATATTTTTATAATTTAGTTAATATCATTCATTAACACCATTCTAATGGATAGGTGATATCTATTACAATTAAATAATAATATTTTATCATTTGTTTAAGTTTTGTGTTTTGTGTAATAGAAGTTACTGTATAGATTGAATTTAAAAAGAGGTATGTCGTAATATTTTGTGGTGTTACATTCTCCCATACATAAATTAATTTAATCCTCACAATTTTAAATTTCACTTATAAAAACAATGGTTGATATGTGATAATTATTTTATGGGATACCCACATCGTAAATAGGGTTAATAAAATATCTTCTTAATAATACAGAAAAAAGGAAATGAAAAAATGACCACAAAATTATGATTTAAAATAGGTTAACATTAGTGATAAGTAAAAACTAAGACATGGGAGAGAAATATAACAATAATTTTATTATAGATAGTGATATATAACATGGTCAGTAGAATTTTTACAATTAAAAAACCTCAAATCTATGATAGGTTAAAGAGGTCATTAATTTCCAAGTAAAAAAATTAAATGAATTGTGTTTTCCATTCCAAATTACTTTCGTAGAGTTGAGTGATTCTTTTAGTGAAAATATAAGTAATTGAGTAAATGATATTACTTGATATCATTTCATTTCATAAGAATAATCTTTTCCTCCTACTATTATTTGATTATATCAACTTCATCTCTTATGCTAAGAAATGGATATTTTAGAGAAATATCTATTCCGGAAGATGTTTTAATGAATTCTAATATCCGTAAATAATTTCTCCACTCTATAAATATTTTCCAAAACAAAAATTTTTATATAATGTTATGAAATATGATAGATTTTACATTAAACTAAATTGATAATATCTATGGTTTTACTTAATCCATTCCAAAATTAGTTAACTTTAAGACTCATCAAAATTCACAATCCAAAAAATTAGTAGGAAGGTTGATAGATTTCCAAAATTAATGTTATATTCCAAAAAACAAAATAATTTAATTTTTACTGTCACATGAAAAATATATGAATACCTTTATCAACTTAAAACCTTAATGTAAATAAGCATGCTTCTAAAAAAAGATCGTAGGTTGTTTAAAATATTACTTAAATCCCAACATGTCATAAACTAAGCATAAACCTTTAAATAACTAACTACTTTCATGATCACTGATACAATCCCATAAACATATCTTTATAATTATTATCTCAACATCAACCCCATATTAATGTTATATTCCATAAATCATGTATTTTTTGAAAGATCAACTTTCTATTAAATCACTATTCTGGGTTATCGGTATTATTCAACATGTGCTCTCAAATTATTAAAGAATAAGTAGTATAATATAATACTTGTTTATTTAATAATTATTATAAATACTAAATCACTAATAAAATAATAAAATTACATAATTATTTAATACATGAATAATTAAATTAATCATTCCTCTTCATTTTTGGTAAGATTGTAATTTTGTACACGATGCATTAACTTCTCTCGAGATATATTCCATTGATGCTTGGGAATTTATTTGTGTAGTGTCCCATTTCACTATAATTGAAACACTAAATAGCAGTCTTTTCTTTCATCCCTTTTCATTCTTTTTCCATAAAAACCTTTTCTCTTCACTTATAACAAATCCCCAATCCTTTCAATCATTTCACAAGGTGATCCTTTCAACAATTTCCACATGTTTATATATCCTTCTTTAACTTATTTCCTATATTCATATTTTAACTAGTTGTACTCTTATTCTCATGCTTCTCTCAAAAACATAATAATTATAAAATTATTTATCTATATCATTATCACATAACACTATGTCTTCATATGATGAGAAGTTTTTGGTGACTAGTTCCCTTTGAAAGACTATCTTAAGACCATAAAAGATATGATCCTTCTTACTCTTTGGATCATATGGATTAGTGAGGTTCTCATTCCTTATAATATGTGCCATTTCTAAAAAATGGAATATAATGGATTATATAATATCATTACGAAACATAATATATAATCAAAAAAATAGTGAAACACTTATGATTAATTGGAAATTTAGATATAATGTATCACTAAATTTTTAACTTCGTTTATCTAGGAAACTTTTCAAAGCCTATTATAGGGTTATGATTCCCTAATATAAATTTTCATAAATATAGTTACCAAGGTTTATACTAAAATTCCTCTAGTACTAACTATAATGATTCTGACTCTAGTATCCTAGATCTAGTTCCTTACTTTATTACATTGTCATACAATAACAGAAATCACATCCCAAATGACTGAATATTTTAGTAGTCTTGTTAAACAAGATACATATTTGAAATTAAAATTACATTTTAGACCTAAAATAAAAAATATATATTTTCATTAAAAACACCATTATTCTCCCTTAACACAACCTTTCATATCAATCATAATAAACTTCTCTAAAACTAGGGAAAAACAAAACATAAAAAATAGATGAGCTCAAATGCCCAGTAAGGGTTAAGTATAGTGGAAGATAGTTTGTATCAATAATAATAATCAATATGGAATGGTAAATAACAGAAATCAAATTCCATTTAATCAATATAATATGAATGAAATGCATCTATATATTTTTTCATTGGGACAATCCTCTAGATAATGATAACTGAATACTAAAAAATGAGAAGGCTTAAATATTTGACGCCATTTATCTAGAACATGAGTCACTATCATCAAGACCATTTAAAAGATGGTTTAATATATATATATATAACCCTATTTTCAACTAGATTAACTGATTTAAAACATGAGACTACCAATGCATCAGGTGTCTATCTATAACCAGGCCTCACCCATATCATCCACTTCAAATCATTCCCCATATATCAAATAAACAATTTAAAAGTGATTTATAAGTCAATGTTCCCCATACCACATTGAAACATTTGAATAAAAATAAACCATTTTCTAAATTATGGAATATCATATCATAAGAGATAGTCCACAATGAAGTACAGGATTCAACAAAAGATGTTGACATTGATGAATAAATATTAAATGATATCACTGAAAAACTCATGTGGAAAATAATCTTTAAGCATTCCAAAGTGTCCAATACCACTTTGAAACATTTTAATTATAATCTAATAAAGTAATAACATTCATAAAACATTTAATAACATGGTATTAAATAAATTCATGATATATTTTGTCAAATGGGTTGTATATACACCTTATAAACAAATGTGGGTTTATAACATCAATATACTCCTCAATGAAAGGATATTGAGATGACGTCTTTTACAAAGAACATTTTATTAATAAAATGGATCGATTATGAATATTCACTATAAATACACATAAAAATGTGGAAATAAAACATGATACAATTAGAAGTCATTTTACACATAACTTTATCATGACATAATCAATGAAATATATGTTTAACCCAATGAATGGAAGATTAGTTAAGAAATCCCTTACCACTTGTAATCAGTCGAATCATATGCCACATATAGGTAATAATTATAAAATAAAAAATTAATACCATGAAGATAATTATATTCATGATATATTATATCAAATGGTATTATAAATACACCACACACAGGAAATATGTGGTGAATAAGGAATATATCTTACAGAAATAAAATTTAGATGAGAAAATCATTACCTCAGGATTCCCTTTAGTGGTGTGTACTTTAACATCCTATATAATGGTTTAAAGAATACTATGAACTCAATATATAAATATATTCATATTTATAATAACTTTTGAGATTATTTGATAACATATTGTGACAAATTTATTAATAATGTTTTTTTATTTTCATGGTTTTGGGTGTGTTTGTATCATAGTTTCATGATCGACTCATTTGTGTAAAATTATGGATGTTCATGTAAAATGGTAATACAAGTATAGAAGTGAAATGAAATAGTAATAATGTAGTTACTGAATTATAAATTTTCCCATATATCATTTTTATTTTTTATATGAAGATGATTCATTAGATAAAATGTTAATGATAAATGTATAGTTCATTTCAGTGGTTTTTTGAACATCACGAACAAGTTTCATTTTTTACTATTTTGAGTATATATTACTTCCAAGACATGAAATTATATATTAAATAATTATTAAATATTATTTAACAGTAAAAATATTTTTATGACCCTACATGAAGTCAGTGATAGGAAATGAACGAAAACATTATTCACAGAGGCAATTAACTTGCATAACTTGTAAAATAGTTTCATTTCTTTTAATAATAGGAGGTAATAAAAGTGTTGGAGATAATATATTTCATTAGAAACATAAAATTATTGTATTTACATGATTCTTTAATTATTATTCCTTTATAGATGAAATATATAATAATAAAGTAGAATAATAAAAGAAAATAATATATGTGTTTTGAGAAAATTACCTCTTGAATATCACCTCTTGGAGAGACCCTTGAGGAACTTTTATTTGGTCTTTTGGTGATACTAGTAAAACATGGATGTACAAAGAGTAATGAAGAGGTTTTTGGGTAAATAATTTAGGATATAAAATGATTTTAGGTCAAATGGAATGATGAGGGGTGGTATTTATACTTTAGGGGAGGTCGCTTTAAGTGATTTAAATAATGAATTATTTATATTTTAAGCTAAAAAAATTGAGATGGAAATAATTTCAAAGTATTTCGATGGAAATTAATATTTCTTGTTCTGTATGGGGTTAATAAACACATAAAAACCCATTAAATTTTTTATTTTTTAGGTATTTTAATCTTTTACCCTTTTAACTTTATCTCATTTAATTTTTTACCCATACCGAGGTAAATAATTTTTTTCCATGGTATCTTTTATTATGCCTAAAATATTTGACCATAAAAATAATTTTAACCTTACTATTACAAATATGGAATCTATTTTACTAAATTAAATTAATATAAATTTCAAATATAGATTTAAAATTAATCTCACCGACATAATGAAAACGCAGGTTTTTAAAGTGAAAAGTTTAAAAGTCTGAAATATTTTCTTATCCAATTTAAATTTGAAATTGAATCCAATTACCTATGTTAGATTTAATTATTTATAATTTATATAATTATTTTTTAAAAAAATTGTAAAATAAAAGTTATTTATATAAATAAATTGGATGAAAATTAGTTTTTAGATAAAATTCAATATTTATACTATTCATCAAAAATGAAATTTATCAAAAAAATATCAAAAAGCACCCTAAGATAATTTTGATATCCCAATTTCAAAAATGAATTTAATTTTTTCATATAAAACAAATAAATTTGTCTAAATTTTTATTTAAAATTGGTGCTCCATCAAATGGCGACATAACTACCATTAGAAATATATATCTTTTATGTTTAAAATTAGATTTATTATTATATTAATTTTATCAAACATATTGGATTAATTTAAAAAAATTATTGAATATATTACACATAAATTTCATTATTATCTTTCGCTAATAGTGATTAATTCAGTTTATTAAGATAAAATGTCATTATAGACATAAAACTAGTATTTTATAAAAACAAATCGTCTCTATTCAATTGGTTTTCATTTTTATTTATAATTAACTACTAACCAATTATTTAATTATATAAAAATGTGTAAAATATATTTTAATAATTTATTTATTCTTCTTCATTCCCTTTATTCCAAAAGCTAGGTGTTATATATCACAATTAAATAATAATATTTAATCATTTATTTAAGTTAGGTGTTCTATGTAACATAAGTTATCAAAGATATTGAATTTAAAAAGAGGAATACCATGAAATATTTGGGTTTTAAAATATTTTCCCTGGACCTTGGGATATGGTGAGGTGGAACATTTTCTATATTTCTCCTGATGATGGGATGTAGAATATAAAAAATCCTTCATCGCTATGGGATAAGGTAAATCACGGCAAGGAGGGGAATTATAGGAAGGTGTTGGTATGTCATTCAAGGGAGGAGATACAATGATTATACCAATAATTATTTTCCAGATATCCTTATTCTCTTATTGCATTTAAGTGATATTATCCTTCATAGAAACTAGTTTTTCATACATTAGGGGATGAATAAATGGATTTATGACAACACCCATTCTTCTATCAACGGTAGGGTGGGTAGATTATGATGGGAGTCTTAATATGGACCCTAGAAACTAAATAAGTTGCTTACATTATAATAATCCTACTTCAATAACACACTCTATAACCTCAACATGGTTCGTGATAATTTCTATAAATGTATGAAAGATACTATTGAGCCCTACTTTTCATATGTCAGGGGAAAGAATTTGGGCCAACCTTCTATGACTCAGATGAATACAGAGGGTTATGATTATACTCTTCAAGAGTATTCTAATCTATCTCAAATTAGAATTTATTATATTTGGATTATATCAATTTGATGGAGGCATAGGCTGGCTGGTGATTAACTTCAATAGAGTTTCTCATTTGACGGGTCAATTCCTGATGTGTTGTTTGGTAGGACGGTTCCAATTATACCATTTTGTGTGTCATTTCAATTTATACCACTTGGTAGGTTAGTTCCTATTGTACCATTTAGTTGTTCAATGCTCGTTTTACCATTTGGTGGGATTGAACCCATATTAAATAATATTCATCTATAAAAAATGATAAATATCCCCCTAGACCTATGGGATATGGTTATCTCAGGGATTCCATGGTTATTAAGGCTAGTTGTGATGAATTAATAGGCTCCTATCAAGTGATGATATGGGATTGAGTATGGTCCTCTATCAGGATACATGGATGGGATTCTAAAACATTCATTGTAATATGGATATAAACCTTATCTTGAGTTGCATTTTTTTGATACATCAGGTGAGATATCCTCTTGGAAAACCTAATTTGGATGGTTGGTGTAAGAAAAAATTCCTCTATAAATACCTATGGAATTAGAGTCATATTTTTATGATAATGAATGGAATGGATAGGATCCCTCCTAGGCATCTCCTGAGATGTTGAGTTGACATGGTGATTTTCCTCATCTACCTCCCCAAGGTAGGGAAGGTATGTGTTTCTTCCCTATAGTTTTAATATCCCAAAGAGTTCGAATTTGAAAATAATACCTCTTACTCTTATATGGCCTCATGAGAAATATGGAATGTGGTGATTCATCCTCTAAAGTATTTCATATACTTCCTTCAAAGTTGGGATGGAGCCATGGAGGAGGTACTCCTAGACCAATACTTTCACAAATTTCCATTGTATGTGTTGATTTTGTGACAACATATGTTAGGGTCTCTGGAATAAGGATTATATGGTGGTTGATGCACCTGATTGGTTTCATAGTTGGTGGATCATAACATCTTTTGGGGTTCTGTAAAAATTACTGACTTCTCTAGTGACCTCAGAATCTATTGGCACATTTAACGATTCGATTTGGATTATAAGGAATATGAAAAGTCCTAGAGAGGAAATAAGACACCTTATAAGTGCATAATCATATATAAGAGCACATGTATGATCAATTACATTGATATTTAAATGATAAAAACTGGTATTTTTTTGTTTTTTATGAAAGGTTCACATAGATAAAATATTTCATTTCTTGTTCAACATTTTTTTTATCTGGATACTCTGGTTCAGTGGTGGTCGATTATCTGGGGCTCTATATAGTTTCATAATCAGTGATATGAATGGGGTTTATCTATAGAAACATAAAATGGTTCCCAAATCCATAATTAATCAAGGCCTACATTCCAATGGAAGATGGTCACTTGGGGTTTCAAAGACAACAATTCTTAGGAACTCACATTGGTTAAGAGGATGGGAGGTTGGTATCATCACAAACTTTTGGGGAGAATTATTTCCTATTTTGGGACACTATTATAGATTAAATATATGTTTGTGAAATCCTTCCCAAGCCTTGATATGGGACTGATAACCCATGTGTTAATGAATAGATTAATACCATGTTTTTATGGGAATAACTTCATGTATCATGGGTTCTCTATTATTTTCTTATCTATTTATAATGATTTATTTTATATCTATTTTAATGCTCTTTAGATTTTATTCCATCCATGGAGGTTTTTGGTGTACTAGGGATGATATTGAACCTTTATGAGGCATCCTACGTATCATGTGAGAATCAGAAATTGTTTACGGTTATATGATAGGACTATACCTTGTAGCTTAATGTAATGTGTAAAGGATGTAAATAAAGGGCTCAAGCCCTGAAGAGGTCTATCATGTATCCTATTAAGATATAAATAAGATTCCACGTAGTTCTTTTTATGTGCATATACATCTTAAATGGTACGATATAAGAGGCCTTGAAAAGGGCTTATCCATGTTATGATTCCTTGAACTACCTCATTAAGAGTATATCCCTTTGAGTGTAAATGATAGGTAATCAGTCATGTATCCCAGTGAAGTTCCCATACTATAGGATTCCTCAACATGTTATTGATATGATTTTCATTGATATCCAATCCCACATGATTCATGCTTGACATAAGAAAGAATATATAAAATATGATAGGACATATTGTATGAGAAAAAATTTGTACAGGGCTTACACATAAAAGTTTCCCTCAGAGAGGTGTGACTACCCATCTCATGGAGAATATTATATAGAAATCATATCTTATAAATCCATCTTCTGTATCCTAGTTATATCATGAATCATATTCCTCTTATTTCAGTGTTTACCTAACCCATTCAAGGGCTTATGGTACTTGGGGGGTCATGGTCGAGGATTTCACATAGGAGGATGCACATGTATAAACTCACCTTCCATTTACTGATAGAAAAGGAAGGAAGATAGACTCATAAGAGGATTTAGTTTCTATGAGGCAATGTAATTGGAATGTGGTCAGACTTACACTAGAGTGGATTTGCTGCTACATATTCATACTCTATCCTCAGACAGATAAAGAGAGATGATGAACGTATAATGTCTATAGAATAGGTTTAGTATGACACAAGGGACCATTTAAGAGAAGGAGAAAAATAAGGTTATATGATTGTGTAACCCTAACCTATTAATGGAAATCCCCTCATAAAGGGGGTACTCATCCCAAGGTTAACAATGGGGATTTTACATGGTGTATATCCAATTGTGCTTTCTAGACAATGTTGACATGTCCTAGGGTGCCTACTCGACATGTCCAAGGTGTCGACCTAACAAGTAGTAAGTGTTTACCCGACATGACCAGATTGTATGCCCATCATGTAGAGGGTGTTTACCTAACATGTCCGGGGTGATTTTTTGACAATGTTGATACATCCCAGGGTGGTTGGAATGATCAAATATAACATGTAAATGGGTTCTTGTGTGACCATGTTGACATGTCAAAGGTTCTTCGCATGATAAAAAAATACATGACCATGGTTCTTCACATGATCAAAGTTTGAAATATCAAGAGTGAATCAAATGATTGATTCCAAATTGTCTTGGATGTCTACACATGATCAAACTGACCTGTCTATGATTTCCTCACATGATCAAACTAACTTTTATGGGATTTCTTGGTATGATCAAGCTTAATTTTTGGGTATTTTTTCTCAAGATCAAATTAAATTATTTGATATATCATCACATGATCAAATTATATTGTCTATGATGTCTACTCCTGAAAAAACTAAATTTTCTGGGATGTCTTTGTGTGATCAAATTGAATTTTCTAGGTTGTATTCACAAGATCAAGATGACTTGTTCGGGATATCTTTATGTGATCAAGCTATCTTCTTTGGTATATCATTTAATGATAAAAATTCATGGGCAAGTATTTACATTGAAATGAGGGGTTCATGGATAAGGGTATATATTCATGATAAGGGGTGCCCACATGACCAAGGGCTTACACTATACGAAAAACAAAGGTGTCGAGAGACCGAGATTTCTGCCTTTTGATATTCTATGATAATGAATCACCCATCCAATACTTATACATGTATTGAAAAAAAGGCACACATGAGGGAATAACATGATTTTATATCATCATGTGATCACCTAACCTCAAAGAGATCATGTGATGGGCTCCTGTGGTGGGATCTCATTGTTAATAGAAGATTTATCTAAAATTAGTAACATGCTATTCTCCTTTGTTATGCTCCTAGGCGTCTCCCTATCTCCTTTACCCATACTCATTTGAGTACCTTTTTTGAAGGTTATAATGTGTTATAT
The DNA here is from genome assembly GCA_963277665.1 of Viscum album. Taxonomy (NCBI): domain Eukaryota; kingdom Viridiplantae; phylum Streptophyta; class Magnoliopsida; order Santalales; family Viscaceae; genus Viscum; species Viscum album. The sequence goes on from OY728126.1 coordinate 1,575,122,312, forward strand.
ATAGGTATATGTTTCTAAGGGTCCATCTTCTTGGCGTGATGCGCATTTTGTGTGCATCATATTAAGGTGGTGACAGTGTATATTTAGAGTGTCGTATCTCATGGCCTTGTCACACTCACATAATACTCCGTTCATAACATCATGGATTTAGCTTTTCATGATTGCTCTACCTTCTTGTGGTCGAATTATGTGATCACGTGAACAATATTTATTTGGATTCTCAGGATCTTACAAAAGTTAGAAATGATCAGAGCCTCTTATAATGGAAGACACATTCCTTTTCACATGGATCCATAGTGATTTATTCATTACCTCACTTGATCATAACCATTTTATCACAACATTAATAGTGATTTTTTATGTCTTCATATTGGGATTCACTTGATTAGGTTTAATATGTTCATGTGATACTCAAGTGGATAGTCACTTTGTGAAATTTTGAAGGATTTATCATTGGAAATGGACATGCACTGCATGAATCTTCCCAGTCCTATAGACTTCATGAATCATTTATAGAATAAAAAGATTCAAAGATCACTTCTCATGATCCCTCACTTGATTATGTATTTACATTAAAGCATGAAAATAAATTGGGTGAAGTATTTATGTAAAAGAAATAACCTCAATGTGCTGGAAAAAATGTGTTGATTTTCATGTGAACTACGTGTCCTAAGAACTATTTTGCATGATCATGACTACTTTGATCACATATCATTAGATCCTATCATGATGGTATCACAAGGATCACATTTTTTGCCTCATTTTATGGATTTGGTTTCTTAAAAAGGAATAAATATGAAACAATGTCTCATACCTATATCTGGGATGTGGAACATGTATCCATTATCACGGTTTGATCATCGGAGAAGGCTTACATGGTGATCGTCAAGCATCGGGGTCAAGCAAGCATTGAGTGTAGATTTTGGTGTCAAAAATGGAATCAAGGACTATGGAGGATGATAAGAAGTTTGAATATAACGTGGGGTGTGATCGTATTGATCATATCATCTTGATTGGATGTCATACATTATATATGTATATTTTACGGTAGGGGAACAATATCACACACTAGGAAAGTCCAGCATCAATTTGATAGATTGGAGAATCACACATAATAAGTTAACACAAACCCATTTACTTACAGAAGTGAGTACGTTGGTCAACTCCTGAAATATTCTGACAATGACCCAAGCTGACGCTTTTCTCTACTGCTCTTCTAACCCACAACTTTTTTATCCTCTGGAATGTGTGCATAAGCACACTTACTCATCCTTCCTCCTATGCTAGAAAGGTGGATTCCTCCCATAAGTAGTTTTAGTAAACTACCACATGTTCTCTATTTTGTGGCTAATATTTTTCCCTTATAAAATAAAGCCCAATACAATGACATTTTCATCAAGGATGATTCATCAAAGTCATCCATAAAAAATTATATCAGTATTCTTTTTCATGGGATTCACACTCCTCAAATCCCAAACAAAAAATTATTTGGTACACATTTATGGTTTTTTAAAATTTCATAAATATCATATATATTCATTATTTTCTTATTTTTTAAATTCAATATAAAATGGTGATGAATATTGAAAAACACCGCTATGTGGAAATGGTAATCCACACATACGCATGAGTGATGTTTTCATTTTCCATAAGATTGAATGAAGGTAGATAATGGTTGTTCAATAATAATAATAATAATAATAATAATAATAATAATAATGAAGATAGTGATGTAATTATTTTATAATGGATAGAATATTTTTAGATGAGGTATAGGATGAAATAAAATTGAAAGTACTTGATTAATAGTTATACACCTTTTTTGAGAAACCTCTTACAACTTAATCCATGAAAGGATCATATTTTATAAATACCAAAATCTCTGGGATGTGGGGAAGGAATATAGGAAGGTATAATGGTAGGTATTAGATGGGATATAAGGCTCATAAAGTATGGAGAAGAGAGGATATGTTGTATCCTTTTATAATCCACTTAACCAAGAAGTGGCTTTTAGAAATTTTATAAAAGAGATTTGGAGGAGGTGGTATCCTTTTATAATGGGGAAGGGAACATATGGAATTACATAAAATATTATATTATATATATAACTATATAATTATCATTTAATGTGGAAAATAAGCACCCAAAATAAGAATATATGATGTTATAAGGTCTAAATAAACTCAACCAATCAAATTTGGATACTTTTTTTATACATTTTAATCTTTATCACCTAGTTAAACCATATTAAACACATTTTCACCTTATGCTTGATAACTCAACATTTTACCATGAAAACCTAATTATATGACCAAAATTAAAGGGTATTCTAAGAAAATTGGGACATTTTGATTAAAAATTTAGAATATGTTCTTTTATTATTACTTTTTATATGTGGTAGAATTTATATTTAATATAATAACACAAAACACATGAATAACAGGTTTTAGGAAAATACATGAATTGAGAATTAAAATCAATTTACGTTGAAGTAATAAATTATCTTCCATTAATTCTTTTGGTTAAATAATAAATAATGTAAAAATTTAAACTATTATAGCAAGGAAAAACTCAATGGAATCTTTCAAACATTCCATTAAATGAAAATATACAAATTAGTTATTAATTTGATCAAAATATACCTTATCTTCAAAAAATTAATACTTGGGTTAAAAATTATAAATAATTTTTGAAAATAAATTTTTAAATCCATAAATTTATCTTTGGTCGAAAAAAAACCATCCAATAGTATAAAGGAATATTTTATAGAAAATTTCAAGCATTACCATTATGGTTTTAACCCAATTGTACCTCTTTTACTATCGTGACAAATATTTACTATGGTTACTATTCATAATTATAAAAAAATATATTTCACCTATTAAAAAATTCTAATTATGATTATTGGAAATATTTAATCCATTTAATGAAATTCAATTCAAAAAACTGAGATAATTTAATTAAAATTAAACCAAGAAAAGGTGATAAAAAGTGTTTTCCCAAAAAATGTATTCTTACATATAAAAGTTTTGTACAATAATCAAGAATACATGTGATTAAAATTAAACTAATTTAATTATTCATAATATATATGAACTAATTATTATTTTAATCTATTTAAAAATAAAATTTAACTTTGTGAATCCTTGCATAAATAATATTGTTTTCTATAAAAATCAGTATTTTCCAATATTCACTTTAAAATTAACAATTTCATAAAAATCCTAAAATCTCTCCATAAGTTAATTTTTATATTGTGATTTCAAAAATTAAATATTTATTAGAAAATAAAATTTATAAAACTTTCATAAATTTATTATAATATTTTCCAACAAAAATAAATAAAAACCATTTTTTGAAGAAAATTTATTTTTGAAGCATTAAATAATCCTAATAAAAATAATCTACTTATTTATCAATTCCATTGAATTATATAAATCCTTTATAAATATTTTTAATGATTTTTTAATTAATAATACTACAATAAGATTTAAATACTAGGTTATAACAGTCATATTTAAATAGTTTTATTTATATTGTGGTTCATTTAAATACATTGTTGCATGTAATGAAATCTATCAATGAAATAGAATTTATTTAAAGAGAAATATTTAATAAAATCTATAAGAGTTACAGAGGTCTGAAATCACTTATCCAAAACATGTGTAAAAAATAGAACAGATGACACCTGAATAATTATTTTAATAAAGAATTATTAAAAATGAGAAATTTGAAAGTATATGGGAATTATATATAAACATATAATTATGAATATTATTCTTGTATGGATATATAATAAAACTAAAATTATTTTAACGGATGTTGGAGAATTTATGAATCTATTCAAGAGAAAAGGTAACATTTTATATTATTATATATCATTTTATTAGAATTTTAAAATGAGAAATTCCATTGTGTGAAATTGTATGTTCATTACCTTAAAAGACAAATTTATGTTATTCCAATACAGTTATTTATGGTTTTTAATATAATATTTATATTTACCTCTATTTGGTAATCAAAAATGATGAATGAATGTTTTAAGAAAAATATGCCGTATTTCATTTTTTTTATTAGTGAGGAATCATTCTCTTTTATATCCATGTTCTTTTTCATTATTTCCTAGAAGCTATAATCTAATTTTAAATTATTGATAAAGGTATTTTTATAATTTCAGTGTATTTAATTCCATATGTTTTATATAAATCATCTTATTTTTTTCCAAATGTGTTATTTTTTACTTTCTTTAAAAAAGTGAGAAAATAATGGTTTTATTAACATCTACATCATGAACAGATTTTCCCACATTCATATCCCTTTTTCAGAATGATTATTATTTTAGAATTTTCCATGGTATATTTCAAATAAATACCTATTATTATTTCTCTATTTTTTTATAAAAATGATACAAATTGTAAAATTAAATTTTCTTTTTTCTAAAGCATGTTTATAATGATTTTATAAATGTTTTTTTGGATATATATCATCATACACTAAATATATTTCATTTTTCAAAGTAGATATGCTCATATTATACCATTTATATTCATTCTCTTTATGTCATATAATGATGATGTTTTAATTATTCTTTCATAAAATTTATTTCTTTATGCCATGTTATTTAAGCTTAGATTAAATGATGACTGTTTTTGGGATCTTATAGAAATCATTTTTATGATTATGTGAAGGGAGATAAAAAAATTATATATACCTCTAATTCATTGGTTAACACTTGATATTTACTTATATAATATCAAATGGAATATGTAGTATACCCAATCCACTATAGGGTTCTATGTGTTATGTGCATGGGAATGGGGAGTCAACCCAATAAACCATGGGACACCATACATTGTGTTATGATGGACATGGTAGTTATCTTTTAATTAGGAAATTATTTTCTATTATTATTTGTATCTTATAAACTTATTACTATTCATATGATATGTTCTCAAGACTCGTGATTGATTATTGGTTATTCCACACTCTTATGACTCATGTATTTTTTATGATAAGTCATTATTCCATGGATAATGATTTATTATATATAAATTTTGGGGTATTTGTTAAGAATATGTGATCTTGTTATCATATAGATATTCTTATCTTATGCTCACTTATGATCATTGATTTATATCTCCAATTTTTTACCCTTACTAAGAATATGATCTCACCCTTTCTTATGTTTCTATTTCTCTAATATATGAATAAATTAATTAAATATAATATTTCAAAGAAGGTTACAGTGTTATAATAACACTACAGGAGATGTTAAAAATTGTTCATAAAAAATATTATTATATATATAGTATCCAAATACATTAAACCCTTACTACTGTGGAGTGTGTATTATTTATTGAGGTTATTAATAATCATTAAAAATAATAGTATATGAATTTATGTTATGATCGTGTCACCTTAGATACCTTGTTAATTTCGTATATTGGTATTTATAAAAAGAAAATATGCCCCCCTAATTTTATATTCAACTATAGAAAATTAATTTTTATTATATATTAAAGAAATTATGAAAATAATTTTCAAGAAAAACATCATTATAAATATTTCACTCCACGGTATCAATTTCATTCTTCTCTATTTTACTCTTATTTAAAGGATACATGTGATCATATTCACCTTATAGTTGATATACTATAAGGGTTGGATTCTAATTTAGTAAATAACACAAAACATAAAATATATCTTCCAAATAATTTACCCTTTCTTTAGCTATCACTGGGTATGGGGTCCCACAAAATAGTTGAGGATATAGTCACATGAAATGATCCACTGTTAAATTATTCCTTTATGGATAATTTAATGATTTTATTGTAGTATTTCAACCTTTTAAAACATGTATTAAATGGTATAACAATGAAAAAAGTTATCATCTCTAACCCAAACCATTTCAAGTTTTGGATTTGGATGTCTATTATCCTCTTGTTTCCTTTCTACTTCATTTAACCTGTTACAAATATATAATACTATTTTAAAATTGGAAAATATAAAAACAAATGATTTATTAACCCTTTTGATAACTAAAAACTCTCTCATAATTATATGACCATTAATAGTTATATCTCTAAATTTTCCACCCTTAGATTCCTTACCAATATTCTAACCCGTTATGTTATTATCTAAGCCCTGATTTGATTCTAACTATAAGATACCCATACAACCATTCCAAAATTAATTTTTTTTTAAAAAAAATCAACACACACATCCATAGGAACATTATGAATTGATAACCATAGCATGAGGAAAATCACTAAATTCTAAAAACTAAATTTCCACTTAGTTTAAATTATTTCCAAACATAAAAATTCTAACAATAATGGTATTTAATTATTCACGTAAATTCTCCATTATTGGAACTTTAAATTCATTATTATTTCTACTCATCCATAAACCCATTAAAATTTCTTTTAAAACATGGTATGAGCCTATAAATATATATATAGGGTATAAAATTAAAGAAAACCAATATTCCATTGAAATGCATAAAAATCCATGAAATAATTGACTTTAAATAATAAACATTGATCCTATATAAACACATATTCACTTATGAAAAAAAATTATTTTCATAAGTAATTCTACAATGAAAATCAAAAAAATGTATATGGGATATAATAAAATATACAAAGTTTCTTCGAAAATTATATACAAAACCAACCATACAATCACCCTTACATTCACCTGTTTAATGAAATAACACATTTAGTTACTTCCAATAAATTATTTTCATTGATTAAATTATATCCCAATTACATAGGGAGTTACATCATGGGAACACCCATCATAATTTATAGTTCATAAGAAATGTGACATGAATTAAATACATATGAGATTTCATTTCAAAACATTTTCAAAATCAATAATTTTAACCAAGTTATGAAAATGAGATAAAAAAATAGGTTATGAAATTATTTATTGAGAGGAAAATGAACCTGAAAAAAAAATTATAAATATTAACAAGAAGGTAGAAATAAAATTATCCTAAAAACTTTGATATATATTTGAGAGAGAAAATCCAAACATTTTATGGACCATTTTAAAAGAATACCACTAATATCAGGTCTTCTCTTGGTTTTTACATCTTCTAACTTCCCGAATAATAAAATTATGTTATTTAAATAAAAAATTATATACCTTTTTCATTATTATTATCCATGTTTATTCATTTATTATCATGCATTGTATGTTTATTGGAATATTTTTCCTTTTATCAGTTGTTTTGAGGTTATCTAATCCAAATATTCATAATAGCTTTCATATAATAGTAACACTCAAATATAAATATCCAGTGGTTCCATAATCTCTATAAGTTTTTAGGTATGTGTTTTATGTCATTATATAATAATAAGAGTTTATTTTATTTTTAGATACTTATAAAACAGAAAATCATCATTGGTAATATTGTTTTATATGGTTAAAATGAGTTAGATTATTTATGATTATTATTGTAAACATTACTATTTTTCATTCCATATTAATAAACAAAACTATTTACTTATTAATTTATATTCAGTAATTACATAATTCTTTATGAATATCCATGAATATATCAATTTAAAATTAAATCACCAGCTTTCCATTGATAAATTAAAATCACTATAAGTGGATTATGTTTTCTATAACAATTTACAAGAAAGAATTATTAAAAGAATTTAACTCTAGATAAACCTTTTAAAGTTTTTATACTACTATTTCAATATTATATTTAAAGTATATCTTTAATATTTAATGGGGAATTTGATAATAGAATAGAAAATGTAATTATTATGAAACTTGTACATCAACCTAAAATTGGTTTTTGTTAAATGGTTCGAATAAAAAGGAATGAGTTATAATTCATCATGAATGGATCAAGAATGTATTTAAAATGTTGTAATATATTATTGATAGAAAAATAAATTTATTTTTTAAGGATTTTTAGAATAAATTATTACTAAACAAGAAATGAAAAAATGAGTTTATAACCCTTACCATGATCTTTGAATTGCCTCCTTTGGATTATGTAGACCCCGCTTTGTTTGTATTTGTTTTCAATGGTTATCAATGATTTTCAATGAAGAAATATTTCATTAATATAATTTTTTTTGGGAATAAGAGTGAAGATTTTGTATATTGGAAGATATCATCGGTTTAAGAATCCATGAAAAATGATAAATAATATTTTTTTTGGATGTTGACTACAGATGATAATGAAATACTGATCATGAATTTCAATGTGTCTCTGATTTTTAAATAAGAGAAAAAGTTCCCAAATAAGTATCTACTTCTTTTCATGTTTTTAAAGATTTTATAAAAAACCATAGAAGATTGGTTTGGATGTCATTTAATTTTCTTTACATGGAAGTACTTGATATATTTAATAAAAATTTACTGAATGAAGTCTAAATCCAAAAAAAATATAGAATTTTACATTTAGTTTCATATCTCAGCTAAGGAAATAAATTATTTTTTAATTTTTCATGAATTTCACCTATTTATCACAATAGTAATATTTTCATATTTTTTATATCTTTTAATAAAAAAACATGGGTGGTTTTTTGTGAAGAATTCGATATGATTCATTATATTATATTTCATTTCCAATTCATCAATAATATTCAATATCACAACAATGTGAGGTGAAGATTCCTGGAGATAAATTTATATGATTCTTAAACTAATTCTAATAGTTTATATATTCAGAGAAGAATTTCATGAAGTATGAAAATTGAAGGATAAGTAGACAGAGTTATATTATTCAAAGCATGATTTTGTGCTATAGAAGTTGATTAAATAAGAATATTTGTTTCGTAAATGATGTCCATGATGTATCCTACTAACATCGAGTTAAGATACACAATAAAAGACGTATTCATGTCATGGATATGTGGAATTTTTCAGTATGATATAAAATTTTCTTCAAGACCTACACCATAGAGTATGTTTCCACGTCATAGAGGACACTCAATCAGGGTTCACCAAATCATATAAGGAGTAACATATCATAGAGGAAGCTGGGTCAATATTTTTTGATCTAGACCTCCATTACATAGTGAATGATCATGTTTTAATACTTAGAAATATTAAATTAAATATCTCAAGAAAATTTAGAACATCTAGTCTATATATTTTTTCAAGATTGTAGTTGAGAGAAAATATATAGTCCTTCGCCATAGTGAATGGACCAAACCACATAGGTGTTTTGTTGATTTATTAATTTGAGGACATCCATTCTATAGAATCTTTCTTAGGTCATATAAAGTTATGAAAATTGAAAAAATTGGTTTGAACAACTACGTTATACCACAATAGAGTTTCACATGATGTAATTTCTTAATATTTTAAGATTAAAAGAAGATTGCTTCCTTAGATTCATTTTATCAATTTGGTAGAAATTATATTTTAAATAATTATTGAATTAACTTAGATAGTCAAGATCTACTAGGATAATAATCCAATGGTTGAGTTATAAGAATAGTTTAAAGGAAGTTTATGGTCTGAATTTAAATTTGAATATCAAATTCAAACTTGATGTATTGGAGGATTTCTATGTAGAAATACATTATATACATCAAGGATGATAATAAGAAGATGATGGTTAATTAGGAGTGTGAGAATAAAAGTTTAGAACTATATAAATTTAGATAATTTCTTTGTTCCAAATATAATAAAATAATAATAACTAGTAAAATACTGTATAACCCTGATGTTAAAAGTAGAAAATAAAAATAGAAGAATATTTGTTAGAAAAATTAATTTTGCAGTAAAGAAGAAGAGAATCATTGAAACCAATTCATGAAATAAAGTAACATTTACCTTATAAAATGAATGATAAAGGGTTTTTATTCTACTTATCTTATAATAAAACAAATCCTTGAATTATTTTTTTCAAGTGAAATAATAATAAGATAGAGGCAGCACATCTACAACATGAAAAAAATTTACCTCTGTATTAGAATCACTTATTTTTATCCAAATGTATATCATTGTAAGGTTTGGTATATACTTTTGTATGGTGTGAATCAAAAAATGGTCAGGACACATGAATAAATGAGTGTCAAGGTTATACCCTACTCATTATAGTTACAAGGAAGAATTTAGTGGGTTGTGTGATCTTGGAGGAATCCAGTTCCACCAAGGATGATCCATCTCACATTAAGTGTAAAACCTTGTAAATTATTTTGTTCCTTGTATGAACGTGTTTGATAGTGATACAAGAAAGATAAAATAAAATAGATAAAAAATTGATCATTTCACATAAACAAATGATAAAGGGAAAAGGAATAATTGGCCCCCTCAATTATTATCAAAGGGATAAGTTTATGTCTGTTGAATTGAATTTTTCAAAGTTATTATATTTTAATATTTTATTATTCTTTCATAAAATTATAATAAATTGTAGTTTTTTAGAAATACATTCTATGTCAGATCAAAATTTTGGTTATTTTCAAGACAATGATGTAAAATAAAAAATAATAAATAATAAATATGTTACAAATATGACCCTATTTTAAAATGGTAAATATGTATCATGTTATCCAAGCTATAGAAAAAAAATAAGAAAATTTAAACTTTATTAGATAAGTATATATATTGCATAGCCATTCTACCTCAACTAGATCAAGTAATTAAAGTAATCCATAGTTATATAAAGATTCTTGATTAACCTGTTCATATGAAAAAGAATCATTTGGGTGTAATGTTATGTCAAAAAATTTATTTATTTATCCATTGAATGGTAATATCTATGGATTACCTAATGAATTCATTTTTTAAATTTGTGTAATTTTGGAATTCTGATAGGAAGAGATCACTCATCATGAATGTGAGGTATAATACTTGGATAAATATTTAAGATAAATTAAAAAAACTTGTATAAATCACTCTAAATGAGTTATTATCAAATAAGATATTAATAAGGATCTTAAATATAGATACCCCAAATTTAATGAAGAGTGGTTTAATGAAATACAAGATAAGTGTGAGTCCACTAAAGTGTTTGAGATAAATATACTTGCATCGGAATAAAATTTAGAAAGCAGGATTGATTTCATGAATACATTATTTGATATCAAATTCATGATAATCGAGGAGATTGACTCAGAGTTTTAACTGATTGTACCGTGGTTCACAGTTTCATTTTTACCATTACACCACTGTGCTAAACTAGTTTTTAATTGAAGATTATAAAAATAATAACAAATTTCACTTCATGTTTGATTCAATTATTTTGTGTTTATCAATTTTAAAAAGGTAAATTTTCCTTGTTTTGATAATTACAGTGTAGGTGGAGGTGATTTGGAGGTCCCATGACGATGTTCCAGGAAAAATGGTCCAAACTGTGTAGGATCGAAGCACACTGGTGGACTTAACCACAAACTTCTTCTAAATCGTGCATCAAAATGGGATGATATTTTGTGGGATGGTCCTAAAGTAACTGGACTACATTTCATATGAAAAAACCCAAGCCTCATTTAGCCATATGACGGCCCATCCAAACTGATCAATCCAAGCCATCGAATCTTCCTAAAGTAAAAACGTTGGTTATGTATTTCATCCTTATCTACTAATGTGATTGTAAAAATTGTTCAAAAAATTTGGTGGAGATATTCAGTATGTGGGGATAAATATTTTTAATTTTTTTAAAATTGATATAATAATTTCTTGTTGTCTAAAACCATTGGACAAGTGGTTTTTTGAAATCTTGTTTCCCAAAACCACCATCAATATTTCTTATAAATCAGACCCTTGGGATCCCCATTTATAAGATCGGACAAGAGGAAAATATCTAGTATTTTGGAGACACAAAGGAGTCTTAACCTCATTTAATATGATCTGGAGGCCTCTATCCTCATAGGGGGATCAAGGATGAAAGAGAAGTTCCACCCGAGCCTCCTCCTCCTCTTGATGGTGAGCTAAACAGTGGAGAATTATTTTGAGGGAGCTACAGATACTTGGGAGGGTGTTATGGAACTTGTTCTTCTACTGGTATTGTGTAATTTTTTTTAAAATATTTCATTTATGTTTTATTTGGTTGTTTTTTTCCTCTGAATATATTTATTTTATTATAATTAATCAAAACACTTTTTATTTCAACACTAATTGGGTTAAGATTTCAAGTGGGAATATTGGTTGTTCCGATTGGAAAAGACAATAATCGTCTTTCTTTCACACATAAATAATATTTAACTATGCTTTTGTAAAACATTATCCAAGTTTTAGAATCAATCCTCGACAACAAAATTTTTGTGTCAAGGGGTGAACCTTTGATCATCATTTTAAGAGGTTGGAGGGAAGTCAATATCTTGACAACCATAAACCAAGGATTACATTAAAGAATATAAAATTTTCAGAAAAACGAACTATCCAAGATTTTTAATGAAAATTAAATGAACTCATTGTCTCATAATTCTTAAAACATCACCTTTATTTATCAACTATCAAACTCTTTAAATCAAGTCTTTTTCTTAAAACTATTTCCAAACCCACCCCCTCTTTTGTTTCTTTTTGTTAGAAATTCACACCATAAACCACCAACGCTCTTTCATATATTACCTAGGTTCTTCCCTAAACTATAAAATCAAAATTAAATTGTAATAAATTCAATATTTCATGACAACACGGTCAAATTTTGGCACCGTTTTCGGGGAGGGCTTTAGTTTTTACTATGTGTTTTTTATGAAAATATTGTTAATTTTGGAACTATTTCTTTAGTACATCCCTTAATTAATTTATTTAGTTGATTTATAAAATCTTACTGTTATGTAGTTCTATTCATGAAACATTCTAATCCTAGAAATTTACCACCTTTTTATCCCAAATCGTAGAGGATCTTACATCAGCGACATCGTGACACACGAGACAACCCTTTGAAGGAGGACACATCACATCTCGAACCTGTTATTTATACTTCTTCTTATTCTTGAACCAACATCAAAACTGAATTAAATTTTTATAATATGGATGAAAAAAATATAACATTAAAATATCTATCCTCCCTTTATGTTGGTGTCAAACCAACCTATATTCAGTTGCATTGTGAGGCACCCAATTTTTTACTAAAATCTAGTATAATGCACTTATTGCCAAGATTTCATGGACTAGATGGAGAGGATTAAAATAAAACCATAAAATAATTTCATATTGTGTTGTATACATTAAAACCTAATAATTTTGATGGTGACAAATTAAAGTTTAATGCATTTCCATTTTTAATATAAGACACTGCAAAAGATTGGTTGTATTATTTTAATTTAACGATTAGAGGTTGGGAAAACATGAAATGCCTTTTTATTGAAAAATATTTCCCTACCTCTTGAACAGAAAAAATAAGGAATGAAATTTTTAGGATAAGACAATCACAAGGTGGAATAAATCATGAATATTGTGAGAGATTTAAGTGGTTATGTTCATGTTGTCCACACTACTAAATAAGTGATCAACTATTAATTCGGTATTTTTATAAAGGTTTAATTTCTATTGATCAAAATATGATTGATATTGTAGCAGGTGGTTCACTAGTTGATATAAATCCAATTTCTACAAGGACCCTAATTGATAACATGGTGAAAAACACTCAGAAATTCGGTTCAAGGTCTAGTGTACCCATTCAAGGTGTCCATGCAGTGTAAAGTACTGAATTTGAGAAGAAGGTGGACATGAAGTTCAAAGAGGTAAGTACCCTTATTCAATAACATGAAATTTTCCAAGGGAAATACCAATATTCTCCTACCATAAATTTTGGTATATGTTCTTATAACATCCACTACTCTAAAAAATTCCCCCAGTTGAGAGAAACTTATGAGAGTTGTGAGGCCATATTTCCCGGACGCCCCTATAGGCAACCCTTTAGAGTGTAACCTTATTATCCATCTAACCATCGGTGGAAAGAAACCCAAGATTATATGCAAGGGGTTATTCAAACCAAACTCAATATCCATGGAACCAATTGGGGAAAAGTAGTCATCCACCACCCCCCAAAAATCTTCAACGACAACAAAGTCCTTTCTAACAACCCCTTCCAAAACCTGAGCCTAGCATAGAAGACATGATGAAACAAATGGATTATAGCTATATCTAATTCCAAAAAACCACCCAATCTTCCATACAAGATCTAATAACCCAATTAAGAAAACTCGTTAAATTATTGGGGTAAATAAAAGGTTATGGTTCAGGTAAACTACATTCTAAAATAGTTGTTAACCCTAGGGATAAGAAAACCATTAGTTCCATCACCCTTCAGAGTAGAACAAAACTTAAGATCCCAATCACCCTTCCATTAGAATCATCCTCTACTAAAGAAACCACCCTCCCTACCACTAAAAATGGTCCAAATGAGGACAAAACTTATACTGAGATAAGACCTTCCAAAGGAAATAATGTTTCATTTAATATATCACTAAACCCAACTATTCTTATTCCATTTCTATAGAGGTCCACCCAACCAATAAAAAAAATAAAAATGAACTTGATAAAAAAATTGGAAACTTTCAAAAAAATTCAGGTTAACATCCTCTTGATTGATGCCATGAAGAAAATTCCAAGATACACCAATTTTTTTATGGAGATGTGTACACACAGAAGGAATCTCTAAGGTGATGATAAGGTGAGCTTGGGGAGGAATGTGTCAACATTGATAGAGCCATCACTTCCCACCAAACGTAACAATCCAAGAACATTTTCAATTACATATACTATAGGAGAGTATTCCTTTTCATATGATATACTTGATTTGGTTTCTTCTATAAATGTGATGCCTCACTATATTTACTCTTCATTATAGGTTAGGGAACTGAATCCCACCAGAATTTTTGTTTAATTATAAAATCTGAGTACAGCACACCCTTTTGGTGTATTAGATAATGTTCTTGTGGGGTTGAAAATTTTAATTTTTCCTGATGATTTTTATCTTCTAAAAATGGAAGATGATAAGATGAATGGAAATTCCCTAATTATATTGGGAAGGCTCTTTATAAGAATTAGGAAAACCATAATTAATGTTCACAATGTTATATTATCTATGGTGTTTGGTGGTGACCTTTTCCGCTTAAATATCCCTGATGTCATGAAGAACCCATTATAGGAACATTACTCTCTCCCTATTAATTCAATTGATGTACTCCATTCCCTTAAGAAACTTCCTTTCATTCCACTAATCCCCTTTTTGAGTTTTCTTCATTGATTGAAATTCTATAAAATGAATCATGAATATAATATTGTACCATTCTTGAAAAATTTCAGTCATGCTTGTTAATTGATGATTTCTTGAACATTGAGGATCACAAGACCATTGATGACATTGGTAAGCATATATAAGTTCATTCCTCATCTGAGGATTATACCATTTGAGCAGTTAGATGATATCAGTGACTTCTAACTATCATACACACTCCCATAAATTAAAAATCACCGTGAAATGGAACTAAAACAACTTCCTCAAGATTTAAAATATTCATATCTTACGAACGGAAATAAGATGTTTGTCATTATTACTAGTTCAATCCCTTGAGAGAATAAATTTTGACTACCTGAACTTTTGGGGGAGTATAAACAATATTTTCGGTGGAAACTAACAGACATTCCTAGAATTATACCATCAATTTGTACACATAATATATTGTTAGATGATGATTCTAAAATAGTGAGGAATTCAAAACATTGACTAAACCTGAACCTACTAGATGTTTTTAAAAAGGAGGTAACAAAATTATTGGCTAATTGAATCATTTACCCCATCTCTAATAGCCAATGGGTCATTCAAATTCAAGTAGGTCTAAAAAACATGTCTAAAGATAATTAAAAATGAAAATAATGAATTGGTTCCAACTCATTTGAAGAATAGTTGGCATGTCTGTATAGACTATCATTGACTAAACCAATACACTAGGAAATACCATTTACAATTGTTGTTCACTGACCAGATGCATGATAGACTGGTAGGGAAGTCCCATTACTATTTTCTTGATGGGTATTATGGATACTTTCCGATCTATATTTCCCCCAAGGATCAGGAAAAATAACCTTTACTTACCCCTTTGATACATTTTCATATATAAGGATTCCATTTGGTTTGTGTAATGCTCTAGGTAATTTCTAGTTATGCATGGTTAATATTTTTTCAAATTACCCAATGAATTGCTAGGAAGTATTCATGGAATATTTCACTATATATGGATCCTCCTTTGATGAATGATTGAGTAGATTAGGTTCTGTCTTTTATTGCTGTATTGAAAGAATCTTGTATTAAATTATGATAAAAATCCTTTTATGGTGTGACAAGGTATAGTATTGGGACATGTCATTTCGGGATATGGTATCCAAGTAGATAAATCAAAAGTGGATTTCATTTCATCCCTAACATTCCCTAAAAATGTGAAGGATGTGAATTTCTTCTTAGGTCATGTTTTATTTTACCATCGTTTCATTTTTGAAATTAGTAAGATTGCACTCCCCCTCTCCCAATTTCTCCAAAAAGCAAAATAATTTGTTTCTGATAAATAATGTGAGGGAGCTTTTAATAAGTTAAAATGGGTTCTCACATAACCCCTAATAATCCAACCACCTAGGTGGGATTTACAAATTGAGCTCATGTGTAATGCATCTAACTATGCAGTTTAGGAAGTCTTATCACAAAGGGTCAATCGATATGCACATGTAATTTCCTTACTTCACATACACTGGACTCTCCCCAAGAAAATTACACCATAAATAAAAAATAATTTGTTACCATTTTGTTACACTTGGATAAGTTCTGGCCATACCTTTTAGGGTCCCAAGTCATTTTTTTCTTAGACCATGCAACCCTCTGGTATCTCCTTAAGAAACCAGAAGCAAAAACACGTCTCATTAACTGGATACTCCTCCTCCAATAATATAATCTATAAATTAGGGATAAGAAAAGGATCACGAAATGAAGATCCCAGTCAGGATCTAAGTATCACTTAGAGGGGGAGGGGTGAACCAGTGATTTCCTTTTTTATTTTATGTTTCCTCATTTTTGAAACAACCCTCGCCTCCTGTTAAAGAGTTATTCCCCCATTGAATGCACACAACCACAATTATACAATATTTACAAGGTTCACTACTCAAAAAGATTAGCTGCATCCTTGGTGTGGTGCAGAAACAATTTAGTACCACAAAATCCACTAGAAAACAATCCTTTGATGCGGAATAAAATGTGTAGGATATTCCCTTACACTCATGTCACACTTTGAAAACAATCCAATAGTGTGTGTGCTCCCTCTTATCACAAATAGGGTAATACAATGTTTCAATGCTTCTGGATGAACTTACACAAATATTTTCACTTAAAGAAGTCTTCTCTTTCATACCTAGAAGTTGGTAAGAAACTCTAGGACTTTGTAATGATACTTAGTCTGATACCAAAGTATTATTTTGATGTTCTATGAAATTCATGTTCACTTAAACTAGGTATCCAAAACTACCTCTTTGCAAATATCCTTCGCAATGCTCCTCTTCAATGCTCCTTCACAATGCACAATAGTTTGCAGAACTCACTAGTTCGCAGAGCTCACTATTTCGCAGATCTCATGTTGACCTTTGTGAAGTACACTTCGTTCTCAAAGCTCAACGGCTCGTTGAGAAGCTACTTACTTTTGTAGAGATTACTTCTTTTGTATATATCACTCTGTTCACAGAGCTCACTTTCTTCACGTGTTTTCTTCACAATTTTAGAGCTCTAAGATTTTTGTTAAGTCTCTCTACTCTTCTCAAGGGGGTATGGGGCCTATTCATAGTCATTTCCAACCAACTATAAAACCTTTTATCCACCTCAGCACCATGTCATCACCAAATCACAATGCATTGAAATTTCTGCCGAAAACCATCATTTTCTTGAAGCAACATGGCTATTTTTTGAATTTGAAAATTTCATTGTAATCACGAATCATTTTGTCAACTCCTTCATGCCACCACAATTCTCTTTCTTTTTTTCACAGATATAATACTCTTCACCTTAACCTCCATAATGCTCACTCATAATATTCTTTTCCTCTACCTTTCAGAAATCTAATCATAATAGTGATGAATAACATCAACATTCTTCGTGTCTTTTCTAAATCTACTTCATAAATCCCATCTTCACGAAATTCATTACTTTGCCATATTTTGATGAGATCTTCAAGGAAGTCTCGTTTTTTTAAATGCTAGACCAACTCCAAATTTTGGTTCTCAAAAAATTAGCAAACACTGGAAAACTATGCCACCTTAAACACCTTATTCTACAAGACGAACCATGCTAATTGAAATTATATTTTCACTCCCTTTCCTTAATAAATCATGTATCACAAGTTCTTTAAAAACATAAGATCTTTGTGAAATACATATCAAAAAACCATCATCAGATTTTCCATGGAAAGTATTGTAACTTCTCTATCTTTCCTCATCCACTTATACAAAGTGAAGTGATTTCCTTTCTTCTCAAGCATCCTTGATAATAAAATACAATACCTAAAAAATTTACTCTTCATTGTAAACTTGGTCCTAACAATCTCCCCCTTTAGATTTTTTGTCCACCAAGACTCATAAATCACTAAAATTTGAAACCTAAAGCAATGTATTACTTATCAACAATTCTAAGGCTATGTGAGATAACTCATTATAGAAAATAAGAATTATTGATGGCCAACACCATGCTGTCCAAAAGTAGTGACTATGAAATTTCATCATTAGTTCTTTCTCATCTTTCTCTAATTCTTCATATTTTCTAGAAAACAAAAAATAATTTTTTCCTACAATCACTCCAACTAATATATAGAAAATTTCACTCACTTATATGCTAGATCCACAGCTTACCCAAAACTCCTCCTTTATTCATGCCCATTAGGAATGACTTATGAAATAATTCTCCCCCTTGACAAAAATATCAAAGGTTAATATAAACAAGGGATAGAAACACATACATCAAATTTTATGAGAAGGAGGTTGGACTCCCATGTTTAACCTAAATTTAGAAAATGGTTCCTTTGGTAATGGTTTTGTGAAAATGTCAGCAACTTGTTCTGATGTAGGAACATAATCCAACTTCATCTCATTATTCTCTACATTCTCTTTGATAAAGTGGTACTTGATGTCAATATGATTTGAACGATAATTTTGTACCATATTCCATGTAAGATTGATTTCACTTTGATTGTCACAACCCAAGAGAAAGGGTAACATTACTTCAACAAGTAGGTCTTCCAACTGAGTCTTCATCCACATAAGTTGGGTAGAATCTTGAGTGGAAGCAATATACTAAGATACAACCATGCTAAGAGTTTCTGAATTTTGTTTATTTTTATTCTAACTTACTCAACTTTTCCCTAGAAAGAAAACTCCACCATATGTGGATCTTCTATCATCAATGTTTCCTGCCCAATCAGTATCTGCATACATAAATAGATCAATATTTTTTGATCCATCATACCTGATTCCAAAAAAAAATTGCCTTTAATATAGCTGAGAATCCTTCTTCCACCAATTAAATGTGGTTCTTTAGGGGCACTCTAAAACCTTTCACAAATGGTAACAGCATAGACAATGTCGGGTCTTGTGGCATTGAAATATAATAAACTTTCAATCAACTTCAAAAAAAACTTTCTGATCTACTTCCTTACCTTCTCCATACTTAGAAAATTTGTTCCCAATGAAATTAGTGTGGAAACATGTTTTTATTTTTCCAGGCCAAACTTCGTTAGGAGTTCCTTAGAATACTTTTCTTGACAAAGAAAAATGTGAATCTTCTTCTGTAAAATTTGTGACCCAAGAATGTATTTCATGTCTCCCGGCATGGGCATCTGAAACAACTTCTTCATTTCTTCAGCAAAACTTTCACATTATTTTTCATCATTTCCACCAATGATAATATTATCAAAAATAAACAATTATGATAAAAGAAAAATCCTGAAATTCCTGATGTAATGATTTTAGGCAACACTTCATTTCTTGAAACTCATATTGATTAAGTAATTATCAAATTTGGAATACCAAGCCCTTAGATCTTGTTTTAGCCCATACAAGGCTTTATTCAACCTACACACCTGACTTTCATCTTTCCCAACAACAAAGACTCATGGTTTTTCAATTTAAACTTCCTTATCAAGACACCCTTTAAGAAATGTGGACTTCACATCCATTTGAAAAAATGTGTAGCCTCATTGTGTAGCAAAAGTTAGAAATATTATAATCGTTTCCAGTATATCCACTAGAGTAAAAGTATCATCAAAATCAACACCTTAAATCTATTAGTAACCTTTGCACAGATCTTTCCTTGTTTATTATCACTTCTCCTTCTTTATTCAACTTGTTTATAAAACCCCCATTTTCTTACAATTAACATTTTTGTTATCAGGATTGGGTACAAGTTCCCAAGTATTATTCCTTTCAATCTAATAAATCTCTTCATTCATAGACTAAACCCATTCTAGATGCTCAAAGGCATCATTCACATCATTCATCTTGACATATGAATACAATTAAGTCTATGTAATATCATTTTTTCTTCGTCTTACTTGAACCCTCTTGTTTTTATTACCAATAATGTTATGAGCATTCACTTTATTCCTCAACCAAGGATGAGTAGTTTTAATTTCATCCTCATCACTTGAAATTACTAAGTCTAGTTCTTCTTCTTGAGTAGGATTATTACTATTGACAACATTATCATAATTTTTACTACAAATTTATTTATCCTAGTCAACTTATATATCATTAAAGACTGTTTTTTCTTTATCAATGTTTTCAACAACCTTTGCATCAGAAGAATCAATAATTCTTCATGTTTCTTTTTTGATCTATCTATATCATCTTCCTATTAGAATATACCCACGAAATATTCCATCATCTCCTCTTTTTTTGAACTTTACAAGGTTTCCATTTTTCTTCTTTATAATGCATAGACTCCCAAAAACTCGTAAGTGTTTCATACAATGAGTTTTTTCATGGAAAATTTTGTATAGAGTCGTTTCTAAATTTGGACTATAGAAACAACGGTTCTGAATATACACAACAGTGCTATAGAGACCCAAAGCTTGACGTACATATGCATTATATTACTTTTGTGTAATATCTAATACATAACGAAAACAGACACTAAAGGATCGTAATAGTTTAGTGTCTTTGGAAACTCGGAATATAATCTTCTAATCTTGGTGAAAGATCTTCAACATCTCCCATAGATATCTTCCTTTTTATTCTTACCTAAAACCATTATTTATATCCTGGGGAAAAGAAAACATATGAAGGGTGGGCTCAAATGCTCAATAAGGGTAAGCATGCAGAAAATAAAACAAACCATATACATTTGAACTTAAAAACATGAACATAATATTTAAACATCAAAATCATGAGCAATGACATAAAACATGGCAATACGTAAGGCATAGATCATGATGGATCATCAATCATGATAAAATACCATGGGAATAAAACATGTAATTGTGCAAAAACATTAAGAACATGATATAATTTCAATAGTAGCCAGGGCATTTCTACCAAGACCATCTTAGTGGACAAAGTCCCTTTCTGAATCGAGTTCACTCCTCGTTCCAGTCCTATAACACTGAACCGGATTAACTTACCATTCTAGCCATGTCTATCCCATGAGATCTAAATATATACCCAATGAATTGGAGTGAGATATAGGTCCCACCCATCTCATAATGAAATCTTTCTTACGTGTTCCACAACATGAACATAAATCATTCATCATTACCCAAATAATAAAATGGGTTTCATAAACATCATCCCATCATAACATAATCCAAATAAAAAAATTGATATCATTTCATCATAAGAAAATTGAAACCATGTAAATCATAGATACATTATACTTGAAACATACACATATGAAATAATTCCATCTTATATGGAAAATGGTTTTGATAAAACACTAGAAATGAATTCTTGAGGAAAATATCCTTTCTTCTTAAAAATCATTTTCTTTTTAAAAAATGCCATGAAAGATTAAAAGAAAAGTATTTTGTTGAAAATAGTCATGAAATTTTGTAGATTTACCTTCATAAAAATAAGGTGTTATGAAACTGTAAAAATCCATTCATGCCGTATAAGTTAAAAAAACATTATCCTCGTACTTTTAACGGAAAAGTCAAAAAGTACCACGTATGGTAAACAAATAAAATATTCCATGCATAACACAAATTAAAAGTCAAATAAGGGTAAAAATGGATTTAAACATACATGGAAGAATATTAAACACTCTATGAAAAACATTTTATGGACATGGATGAAAAATATAACCCCAGTAAATACTTATGTATAAGCAATCTCGGATAAAAATGAGATTGAAAAATTATCCCTTACCTTAGGTCTGATATGCTTCATACATATCAGAACCTCCTGTATAATGATTTAAATAATGTTATTGAGTTATTAAAAAATAATATTTATTGTTATGATATCATATATGGTTCGCTTATGAATTTATATTACCCGTTCTTTTGTAAATTCCATGTTAATGCAGCGTTTTGGGTAAAATCGTTTTATTTATTGTACGTGTTTGGACATGTTGTTCTTGATATTATTATTACTTATATAATGATTTACTTACTTCCAGAATGTAAATAATGATTTATATATCATATATATTCAGTATATATATATACATAATAGATAGATAAATGAAATAAAATACACCGTTCATGGAGACGGTAGGTCGTACGTACGCATGAACGTTGTTTTCCTTTCCTTATTGACTTGAATAGAGGTAAGTAGATGAAATATATATATATATATGTATACTTAAATCCAGTAGCTTCATTATGTCATATATTTCATTATTATTCATTATATATACTTTATAATCATTCTTGAATGGTTATCATGGAGAATGAATCTCATCGCGTTGTGGAGACGGTAATCCGTACGTACGCACAAGCGATGATATCATTCCCATAATTATTGAATAGAATTGGATTGGATGATATAATATCTCAGAATAAGTATGATGTTATAATAACCATATATAATTATTCATTACACCATTATACCCATCCAAGTAAGGTGGTGGTGGGAAAAGTGATTACACCACGGCATGGAGACGGTATTCCGTACGTACGCACGTGCGGTGATTTCGTTTTCCGTAGGATGGATAGAAGGTTAAATGAGGTTGTTTCATATTTATAATAATGTATCAGTATATTAATTATACTGATTTTATTACTTTATAATGAAACATCTAATTAAGAATAAGTTAAAGAAGAAAGAAACTTGAAAGAATCGGTAGAAGAGATTGCCTCTTCTTCAACGCACCTCCTTTAAGATTCCTCTTAAGGAACTAGAGTTGGTCTTTTGATAAGACCAGAACCTCCAGAATGTTTCTAGGGAATTATAGAAGTGAAATGGTCAGGTTTTGGTAAATCTTGAAAGCTCAAAGTGTTGTGAAGAGGAGAGGGAGGATGTGCCCTTTTATAATGGAGGAGAGGGGCACCTTTGGAATGTGTGAAAATATTATTTTATTATAAACCTATCTTCGGTTTCAAAAGGTCCAAAAAACATTAAAGATGAAGATAATATGACTCATGGTCGAAATAAAATCATCCAATCATAATTGGACATGTTTTGGATAATATTTTAATCATTATAATCTTATTTATTTAAATAATTTATTAATGAGGTAAATACTACATCATTATTGTGTCATAAATAATTTAATTAATTTGATGTCTAAAAATTTTAAAAAAACCACCATTTAGGAAATATTTTTATCTTTCCAGTGAATATTTATAGCCCAAAGGATAATTTATATATCTTCATATAAAAATTAATTACTAAAAGATTTTTGTTAATGTCAATTTTGTCTTTACATTAAATTAATTAATCCAAATTGTCATTATCACTACCAAGTGGCTCAATGGGGTCCCCAAATCGACCCAAGGCTTCCCATTGTCGGAAACTACTCATCCAATAAGTTTAGGACAAGTGTTAAGGTAATTTTGAATTATTATAATATTCTTTTAACCTTGAATTATCCTATTTACCTTTAACCGCAGTAAATAAAAGTCAAAAGTTACTATTCACCAAAAAATATTTTCATCTTATTGAACCAAATTTTACTTCTTGATAACTACCATGTATGTCGGATTTTTGAAATTCAATTCACAAAAGTGGTAAAATTTCATTTAAATGAAAGAGTCTGTTTTTTAACTACCACTAAGTGGTTTCACTATTCATCAAAAATTGAAGTTTTTCAGAAAAATACCAAAAATTCATCCAAAGCTATATTTGATATTCCAAATTCAATAATGATGTATATTTTTCCAAATTTAAAACATAGAAGTGGCATTAATTAATTTTAAAATTAATTCCCATTATCTAAACAAATAGCGTGTTTTTAAGAAACAATAACTATCAAAAGATCAACACTTGTTTATGTCCAATTTCAAAGTAAAATTAATTACAATGACCAACATTGGATTAAATGGTAAAAATATATTCTAATTAAACTTTAAAACCAAATAAAAAGATAATATAACCATATAAATTATTGTGATGAAAAAAATTGTTTTTAATTAAAATATAACGTGTTTTGACTATTCATTAAAATATGAAAGTTATCAGAATAATATGAAAAATTTATCCAAATTAAATTTTTATATCCTGATTCCAAAGAAAAATTTAATTTTTTTAAATTTAACTTATAAACTTGTCAAAAATAGATTTAAAGTGGTGCGCCATCAAAAGGCAGCAAAACTGTAATTTTTGAAAAATACATATTTTATCTGAAAAATTAATTTTTATCTCATACCATGTTCTATAAAATGTGTAAGATGAATTATAATGTCATAAAATTCAAAATTTAGATACTAATATTCATAACGGCTAGTTAATGATAATATTATAACAATATATCGTCATTTAGTGAAACCCGGTATTGCGTACAACACATGTTATCGAGGAAGGTCGTGATTGCGTGTAATGCAAGACAAGTCAGGGTTGCGTGTAGTGAAAGACTCCTTTGTTTTTGGGTATAATAGAATCCAACCATATTTCATTAATACATTGAATATATATATATATACACTCAAAGTTGCGTAGAATAACTACTATCAAACGAACATTAAATTGTGTGTAACACAGTCCAAGAATAGTGTTGTGTATACTGCAAGATAATATGATGTTGCGTATAGCGTAAAATAATCTTGGTGTAGCGTACAACAGAATATATGAAAGAAATTAAAAATAATATATCTTATAAATTCTCAGGGTGTTAAAAGTTCTCATGTCTTGCCTCTAATAATAATGTGATGGACTGTGTTCACGTAACATAGTTCTGCCCATTTCCACCAGACATCTATTCTTTCTTTTAGCAACCACATTTTTTAAGGTGAATATGTTGAACTGAACTCATGCTGAATTCCATGATTCTCAAGATAAATTTAATACTCTTAATTCTTATACTATCTACCATTATTAGTTCTAAACTTCTTTACTGAGTACTCACATTCCTTCTCTGCTTTCCTCCTAAAACTCTTAATCATTTTTAGAGCATCTGACTAATGTCTCATGTACATAACAAAAAGTAATGTGATTAAAGTCTTCAATTAATGTAATGAAGTGATTATATCCATTTTTTATTTCATTCTCATTGTTCCATAGATATCAAGATTTATAAGTTCCAAAGGTCATTTTGAACGAATGTAAACTCTCTTATGCGTAGAGTTTGTAATTTTTCCTTTCTCACAAATAATGCAACACGAATCTATTCTCCTTGATAAATCAAGAATATCTCGAACACTATCTCACATTGTTAACATGGACATGTTTTTCTAACAAATATGTTCTAGTATTTTATGCCATAACTGATTTTCATTCACCATACACATGTAACAAGAGTTCGGTACATCACAAACTTAGAACAAGTTCTCTTTTGTACGTTGGACTCTTGTAACTACCTTTCCATCATTTTCAATTTTCAAAAAAACCCATATTTTCTGAAGATAACTGTTTTTCCTTGTCAAAGAGTTAAGAAACACTCAGTAGATTGTGTTTAATCCCATCAACCTATAAATGTTTCCTAGATTCCATTTCTTCTTTCCTGATGTTGGCTGATCCAACACCTTTGATCCTCGGAGATTCATCATTGCTATATTTCACTGTTCCTTCTTTGAACTATTTAACATTAATAAAAAAACATTAAGTCTTCTATAATATGAGAACAAAACTCTCTATCAAGAATCCATGTATGTTCACCATTTTTAGCTTTCAAAGTAGTTTGAACAACAAGAGATTTTTGTTCTTACTTTTCATTCTTCATCTCCGGATTCTGAGATTTGTTAAGAACCTTTTATTGTGCGGGCAACAAAACAAGATATCCATTAGCAACATGTCTAGGTTTTTCACATCTTTCACAAATAGTTTCCAATGGTTGGAACCTATTTTCAACCTTCACACTATCCTTCTCATATTTCTTCTGAACTTCCTTCTCATACTTCATCTTTTGAGAGGATTGACTCCCCCTCAAACCTTGTCTTCCATAACTTGTGGAATAGTAGTAATGTTTCTAGTTGAACCACAAAATATTTTCCATGTGTCCGAATCCACCACAATACTAGAAGTATCCATAGACTAAATATTTCCCTCTGAAACTTCCATACTGACCGGAGTTGTAAAAAATGTTTCTCAACACTCTTCTTAAAAGAACTCTATTAACCATCAACCTTCCTATTTTCAACTGTAACTTTCTTCTTCTGCTTATATTTCAGTTCAGACTTAATAGAACTAGAAGTAGCAGAAATATTTTTGGACTTAAAATTTTTATGTACTTCTATTTTTTTTGCACTTCTTACTTTGTCCACATACATGGCCTTTCTAGCATTGTTCTTATCAGATTCAGTTCCATATTTCTTCTCAACCTTTGAAGTTAACTTTTATTGATTCTTCTTTGGTTTATACTTACTAGAACATTCACCAAATTCTGAGATAGATTGTTTGAAATTGGCATTCCTTTCATTAGATTTAGAAAGTTTTTGTTGGACAACTTCAAACTCTTCTTCTTTTTCCTTCAGCTTTATTTCAAGATGATCATTACGATTCATTGGAATCTCAAGAGAATTATTCATATTATCAATCTCATATTACAGATTTAATTTCTCATCTGAAAAACCTTCTTGATTGTTTAATGAGGAATTCACATCAGCCAACTTCCTATTTTCCTTCTTAATCCTTTAGATATTTCTCAAACATTATTTCAATTCTTCTTTGAGATAGTATTCAAGTTGAGTTTATTCTCCTTCAAAACTTTTTCTCCTATAATATTCATTATTTACTCCTATAATAAAGGTATTATCTCCATATTTCTCAGAAAAATATTCTTTGGATTCAGATTTTCTATCTTCTTCTTCTTCATCTTTAGACAAAAACATTCTTCTTTTATATTTGAAGAAATTTTTATCCTTCCCCTTTCAAAAATATTTATCTTTGTTAGCTTGTTTCTTCCATGATCTTCTTGTCCTTCTATCTACTTCATCACTATCATCATCTTTACCTTTTTGAGGGAAATTAGCTGCAAAGTGTCCAATATCTCCACATTCAAAACATTTCAAGGAAATATTTCCCTTATATTTCCTTGTTCCTCTTTTCACGTTCATTGAAAACAAGGATAAAATATTTTCATGATTTTTACATACCTTATCTTTATAATTGGATTCACAATATTCATATTCAATAAGAATCATCTTTGACTTCTCATTATTTGTATCCTTCAAATACATTTATCTCCCAGCTTTTATTTTAATTTTCATAGCTTTCTCTCTTCTCATTTCATAAGTGATGAGAGTGTTATGTAGATCATCAAGAGATAATTTTTCAGAGTCTCTACCTTCCAAGTAATAAACTTTTGCATCAAACTTGTCAGGAATAATTCTCAAAATCGTTTCAACAACTGAAGAATCCTCCAACATTTTACTAAGACATATAATTGTACTAAAAATTTTGTTTAGCTTAGTAAAGATTTCCCCAGTATATTCAAGTTCTCCAATTTTCAAGTCATCGTACTCCAGTGTCCAAATTCGAAGTTTTTTCTTCTTCTCTTTTTTATTTCCAACATAGATGTTATTCAGCTTACCCCAGATACATTTAGCTATAACGACACCTTTCACTCTTAAAAAATAACTCTCAGACAGAGATGAGTGTAATGCATTTTTATCCCTTCCATAATTCTCAAGATTCTTCATATTAACAGGTGTAAGAGGAACCTTATCATCAATGGTAGGAAATCCATCTGTTGAAGCTTTAGGAACTTCATACTCAAAAGATATAAGATAAGGAATCATTCTATCTTTCTAGATATAAAAATTCTTTCCATCAAATATTGGAATACCCTTACTATTCATACAATTCAGATTTTCCATCATAGATTCTCTTCAAGTCTTTAGTAAAGAACAAATGAAGGGAACCTGTTGCTCGGATACCAATTGAAGTTCTCAGTCAGGATCCAAGTATCACTGAGAGGGGGAGAGGTCGAATCAATTATATCCTTTTAGTTTTATGTTTCCTTATTTTTGAAACAACATTTTCCTCATGTAAAATAGTTCTTTCCCTATTGAACACACACAACCACATGAACATAATATTTACAAGGTTCGCTACTCAACTAGAGTAGCTACGTCCCTAGTACGGTATAGAAACAATATGGTACAACATAATACACTAGAAAAAAAATATTTTGATGTGGAATACAACGGGTTGGATATTCCCTTACACTCATGTAGCACTTTGAAAACAATGCAATAGTTTGTGTGCTCCCTCTTAGCACAAATAGGGTAATGAAATGTTTCAATGTTTCTACACGAACTTACACAAATCTGTTCACTTAAAACAGTTCTTCCATTTCCTACCCAGAAGCTAGAAATACCCTCTTGGATACTTATTCCAATAATGATGTCTTCTTTTGATGTTATATGAAAGTCATTTTCACTTAAACAAGGTATCCAAAACTACCTCTCTGCAAGTCTCCTTCGCAATGCTCCTTCTCAAAGCTGCATCATAGTCCTCCTTTGCAATGCTCACTAGTTCGCAGAACTCACTAGTTCGCAGAGCTCACTATTTCATAGAGATCAATTTGACCTTTTCAAAGTACACTTCTTTTTAAAAGATCAATGGCTCGCTATAAAGATCCTTTTTGCAGAACATACTAACTTCGTAGATCTCACTCTCTTCGCAAAGCTCACTTTCTTCGCAAGTTTGCTTTGCAATTTGAGAGCTCTATGATTTTCATTATGTCTCTTTACTATTCTCAAGGGGGTATGGGGTAAATTTTTAGGCATTTCCCACTAACTCCAAAACCTTCTACCCACCTAAATTCCATGTCAACACCAAATCACAGAACTCGGAAATTTCCATCGAAAAAACTCAATTTCGTAAAGCACCGTGGAAATTTTTTGGATTTAAAAAGATCATTATAATCGTGAAGAATTTTTTTCAAATACTTCATGACACTGTGGTGATTCTTCTTCCTTTGTGACATTGTAATTCACTTCACCTAAACCACCTTAATTCTCACCCATAATGCTACTTTCCTCTACCATTCACAAAGCTCATCATAATTGTGAAGAACGTCATCAACAGTATTCATGACTTTTAAAAACCTACTTCATTAATCTCATTTTCACAAAATTCATTCATTTTCCATATTTTGATTAGATATTCAAGGAAGTCCCCTATTCTCAATGCTATACCAACTCCAAATTTTGGTGCTCAATAAATTGGAAAACACAGGAAAACTATTCCACCTTTGACACCAACTTCTGAAAGACCAACCATGCTGATTGACATCATCTTTTCTCCCACTTTCCTTCATAAAGATTGAATCACAAGTCCTCCAAAAAAACTTATGATATTTTTAAAATACATATCAATAAAGAATCATCAGATTTTCCATCGAAAATATTGTAACTTCCCTACCTTCCCTCATCCACTTATACAAAGTCAAGTGATTTCCTTTCTTCTCAATAATCCTTGACAAAAAATACCTGAAAAGTTACTCTTTATTATCATCTTGGTCCTAATAGGAAATTTAGTGGCTAACCATATTATTATGATCCTTCCATACTCACACATTGACCCATACCCCTATATTTCAATAAATGACATGTTTCATGATAAGCAACTATACCAAGTGCAAGATGATATTCCTTGGTATGCTGAAATTTTAAATTATTTTGTTGCAACTTTCATTCTTTCTGATTTCAAAAACAATCAGGCTAACCATCAAAAACAAGAGGCATGTTGGTAAAATTGGGATTACACCTACCTTTGGAGAAAATTTAGTTATCATGTACTTAGGCATTATGTTCCCGATAGTGAGTTTCATATCATCATTAGGTTCTTCTACACTCTTTCTATTGGGGGAAACTTTGGTCCCCAATGGACTCCTCGCAAGGTCCTTGATTCTGGTATCCTTTGGCCAACATTATTTCAATATGGCCATGATTTCTATAAATCTTGTCATCTGTAAAAAAGAATGGTTAATGTCTTCAAAAGAAATTCAATTCCACTAAAACCCTTTATCTTCCATGAAATTTTTTATGATTGAGGAATTGAATTTATGGGTCCATTCACCAATTAATTTGGGAACTTTTACATACTTCTGGTAGTTTATTATGTGTCAAAATGGGTAGATTAATGATCTAAAAGGTGTGATGATTCCATGACTATGGTGGATTTTTTGAGTTCCCAATTTTTTTGTTGATTTGGATTACCTATGTTCATCATTAGTGACCAATGTTCTCATTTATACAATCAAAAAATACAATCACGTCTGTGTTGGTATGGGGTTGGGCATCAAGTGTCTATTGTTTATCACCCATAGACCAATGGTCAATCTTATGTGTCGAATAGAGAGGTAAAATATATTCTTGAAAAAATGGTTCAACCCAACAGAAAAGATTGGAGTCTTAGACATGATGATTCATTATGGTCTTATCATACTACTTTCAAAACTTCCATTGGAATGTCACCATATCAGCTAGTGTTTGGAAATATTTTTCACCTCCCTATTGAGATAGAGCATTGGGCCTACTAGGCCATTAAATAATGCAATTATAATCTTTCTGGGGCATGTTCTCAATGAAAGTTCTAGATTTAGGAGTTGGAGGAAATGATTTGAAATTCATATGAGAACTCCATGATTTATAAAGAGTGAACCAAGGATATACACAACCATCTCATCCTTCATAGTCAATTCCACATTAGGTATAAAGACCTCCTTTACAATGCAATGTTGAAGTTTCTTCCAGGTAATCATCATTCCGACTAGTTTTGAAATGAAACTGTTACTAAGTTTTACCCATTTTTTGTTATTCAGGTTCAAAATGAAGAAACCAAAAAAACCATTGCTGCCAATGGGAAATGACTTAATAACTTTCATGAATCCCTTATGGAGTCCCTAATGGAGGAACTCTAAGTTTAAGAAGCATCCCACCAATAACACTCACCAATTTTTCTATTTCCTTACCACATTCTCTTTTATTATTGTGAAAATATTATACACTCTAGGTGTGGGGGGATGGGTATATTCTTGGGTTAGTCATAAATTTTCATCATCGTTCTTCTTTTTTTTGGCTTGTTGGATTGTATTTTCACTTCCCCCCCCCCCTCAATTTTGTTCCAAAATGTTAATTTTTTATGCCCAATTTTTCATGGAAAATGATGCCAGCTTAATCGTAGAAGTTATTGGAAATGAATTATGAATTTCTCTATTTCAATTTATTTTAACATTCAAAAAATATCAGATGAAATTTTTTTATTAGGAATAATTCAATAATGTGTTGTGACATTATCTTGAAATTTGGTTCTTTTTTTATGATATAAATAGTTTTATAATTTTGAAACCATATAGAATAATGGTACCCTTTGTGTGAAAGTCACTGAATCTGCTCGAAGTCAAAAAGTGGGTTCTGTATTTTGCCCATATCTCTAGATGTGATTGTACAAATGGGGCCAAACTTCGGTGGAGATATTCAGAAGGTGAGGCTAAAATTTTTACATCTTTTCAAAAGTGAGATAAGATTTTCTAGCCAATTAAATCCATGGGACAATTGGTTTTTTGAAATCAGGGTGCCCAAAACCACCTTCCACATTTCCTAGAATTGGAACTTTGTGTTTCCCATTTGTAACTTCAACCAGGAGGAAAAGATCTAGTATTTTTGAGACCCAAAGAATTCCTCTCCTCATCTAAGATGTTCTAGAGGCCATTATTCTCATAGGAGGATCAAGTATTAAGGAGAAGTTCTACCCGAGCCTCCTCCTCCTCTCGAGGGAGAGATAAATGGTGGATGATCATTTAAAAGGAGATACACAGACTAGGGAGGGAGTTCCATCACTTGTTCTTCTACTGGGTTTCTATAATTTGTGTGTTAAATATTTCACTAATTTTTATTTTTGATGTGTATATCCTCTAAATATATTTATTTTGTAATAATTAAGTGAAAAACCTTTTATTTAAACCCCAATTGGTTTGAGATTTCAAGAAGTAGTTTTGGGTTATTTTGATCAAACAAGACAAGAATCCTCTTTCTCTCACACATACATACGATTTCAGTATAATTTGGTTGAACTTTTTATATTTTTTAGAACCAATCCTTGAGAACATGATTGTTATGTCAAGGGGTGAAACTTTGATCATAGTTTTAAGAGGAAAGAGGGAAGTCGGGATCTTGACAACCCTCAACCAAATAATTACATTAAAACATATAAAATTTTCAGAACAATAAACTATCCAAGATGTGTAGTGAACTTTAAATAACATCCTTATATCATAATTCCTAAAACACCATCGTTATATTTCAACTATTAAACGGTTTAAATAAATTAATTTTCTTAAAATTGTTTTCAAAACTACCCACCTATTTTGTCCATTTTTATTATAAATTCGCACCATAAACCCCAAATTCTCCTTGAGAGACAACATAGGTTCTTCCCTAGACTATAAAATCAATGTTAAATCATAATAAATTTTACGTGTCATAGAAACGTGGTCAGTATCCCTTAAAAATCAACTATATTTAGGGAAAATTTTGTTTTTATAAACCCTTAATAAAATTCACATTTTAATATTTAATGGCACAAAAATTCTAATTTAATAGGATGAATATAGATTGTGAACTATCTAGGTCAAAATAAACAATGAATGAGTTTTTAAAATATTTCCTTATAAATGGTATCTAATAAATAATTGAAAATTTTGTATTTAACAATTTCTCATTTTATTATAATAATTTTTTATAATATGTATAATTAACTATTTCTTTATTATAAATTTAATATAAATAAAGATAAGTTCATTTAGAGGGAAAAAATAGAAATTTTTCAGAAAACTATTTTTAAATGCTTAATGTCATTCAATTTCAATTAATTTAAATAAAATTTATGTATTATATATATAACTATATGAAGTTAAATCCATATAATGATGATTACTAGTCAAATAGTTAATCTAAGATCATCTAAGTCTTGAAAAATAAACTTCTTTAAAAAACCTTTTTTTTTGTTTTATGGGTTTATTTTTAAATTAAATGCTACAACTAATGTGGATTTAATTTTATAAAACAGTTTAAATATTTTTATTCATAAAAATTAATATTAGTAAATAATTTCAACTTTATTTTTTGGTAATAAAAAAAAGTAAAAATAGTAAAAATTGATTATTATAGTAAAGGTCAAAACGGGTTTACCGTGGATTTAATCTAGAAATATAACAGTTAAAATGACCTTAACACTTCATTAAACATCATTTAATGGTTTTATGTAGAACATACCCTTATATTATTCTAATATGATTCTTTTTGGGATCCATTATTTCAATAAAGTTACTTAATAATATTTTAAAACATTAAAACCCTTATAGGTGTTTCACCCACCTGAATATTATAAGGGCGCCTCCTCCCCATGTGTATTCACACATATTCAGCCATTTATCTCAAACCCCCCTCCCCCAATATCTCCAAAAAATTAATATACACATTTAGGAGTTTCTTTTATTTCTGATAATTCATCCCTATGGTCTTTAACAATATATCCAAAAGGGGTTTCTCTAAGTGAAGTTAATAATCGTAACAAAGCTATTTCTTTTAACATTTTCTTTTACCACCTTCAATTATTTCATAAAAATTAAAATATAATAATTCAATTATATACCATATACTGAAATTTTATTTTGTTTATTTCTTAATATTTTTCCTTCTCCTTATCTGTAAAATGGGAAACAAAACCATCTCTCATTTGTAAGATGGACGGCCACCTCAAAAACTGATGTAATTTGTTTTTTATCACCACTTCACATGGATAGTCATAAAGATATAAATAATGAATGTATATTATACTTATGAAATAATATTTATTATTTAAATTTAATATATTATCTATTTCCTTTCCCTATCACCCATTAATAAATGATAATGTTTCTCATACGTATATATGGACTACCATCTCCACAAAGTGATGCGATTCATTTTCCAAGTCCAACTTTCATGAATGATTCTAAAAATGTATCTAATGAATAAATATAATATTTATAAAATTAATAAAATTATATATATTTTAAAATAATATCCTATCCACATAAACTGGAACATCCATGAAAAAACATGCATGAGAAAATAAAGAAATTAACACACAAAACTATAGCAGTAATGAATAGTTGTTAAATAATGGGTGATAAGATGTTATAAAGGGAACATATATACTAAACCATAGATTTATTTAAAATTAATATATATTTATTCATGATGATTGATTTTTTAATTCAATTATACTCTTTCATGGGGTTGCAATTTTAATGTTACCAAAGAGGTAAGTATTCATTTTAGAGCCTCATTTTTTTGGGATTACTTATAGATTCCATTGAATAAATCTCATAATCTATCATTCATAAACTACATATATTTTATTATCCTATTGATATTTATGGATCTTATGTATTCTATTACATATTTTCATCTCCTTAGAACATGAATCAATATATGAAATCATTAAAATAAAACCCAATCATATTGCCCTTTTTTATCAAGCATGTTTTTCTTCCATGTCTATATTTTTTAAAATTAATTTATACAAGTCCTTTTATTTAATCAAATGATTTATTGAGGAAATTTTATTTCATCCTTGATATTTTAAAAGGTCTGAAAATAATTTTTCTACATTTTTATGAAAGGGTTGTTTTGAATTTTTTTATAAAATTTCAAAAGGAATGTTTAATTTTAAACATATATGGCATTAATATATTTTCCCACCACCATAACCATTTTAAACTGTTTAGATTCTTCTAAAATTTAGTAGTGGTTTTATAAAGAAAAAATTAATGAAATCTTATTTTAATTTTTTTCTTCCATTTTCATTTATTCCCCCAAAAACATGAACTTATTTCAAAACATGTATGTCTAATGAATTGATCTCTTATTAATTATGCATTCATTTACTTTTTCATGAAAACTTTACTTTATTATGATAATATTTCATCAAAAATTTCGTTTATCATAAATATATATATTATTGATATCATGGATATTATTATTTTATAAATCATATACCATTTTTACATACAGTGATTTACCATTAAAGTTATTTGATTGACTTGGGAAATCTTGATATTATGTATCCCTTACTCAATATAGATTTTTTATAGGAAATGTTGTTAATGGATTAAATTTAACATTAAATTTATTAGGAATTCATTTTAACTGTAGTGATATGTGGGGCCTAAAATTATATTTCCCATCGATGAATTAACATGTCTCATGAGGTAAATAGTTGTACAAACTTATTAAATGGGTTTTTGTTATATACCTAACCAAAGATTAAAATTTCTTGGAATAAGGCCATTATATGATGTCTGATATCATTATTTATAAAATTAGGCATTTCTGTGATTGATAAATTAGTTATTATTATCTTAGATATTATTACATTGATATTATTCATGGATTCATTTTTTGATTATGTTATTGATTAAATGACATGTGTTTTCAGTTATTTACCTTTCCATATTGATTATTCCTTGTTTACCCTTGATAAATTCCACTATATATACCCCTTAATGAGAATTTTATATCACCGTTATTTTTTTTCCTTTCCCTATAATATGAATAATAAATCATTGAATGAGTTCAAGGATGAATAATATTTACTTAAACTAGGTTTTTATATTTTATTCCCAACGTAAAATGAAAAGCATGATCATACGTGGTTCTTAAAGAATAAAAAAACAATTGATGCTTAGTGATGGGTTGCCTTCTATCTTATGCCAATATAATATAGTATATAGAGAATCAGGGTTACTAGAGTTGGTTATATTATTGTGGGTATTATAGAATGTCTAATAGAAACCTTGTGAACTAGATTTAGGAAAACATGGATTGGTTAACATAAACTTCTAGAAGACATTGATTATATGTCTAATTATAAGAAAATATTGTAATTTTTTTGTTATGGTATATATTATTTGGTTTTCAAAGAAATACATTCCAATCAAGATACTACAATTCGATATGTTTTGGAATAGATGTATATAGGGGTAATAACTTCAAAAAGATTTGGTTGAGTATATCAGGGTCATCATTATGGCACATGGTGAATGGGCCCTTACTGTGCACCTATTTTAACACTCCTGAGGTATATCCTCAGTTTAATTCACACTTTTATTACAAAACATTATGAAAGATTTGATGATATTTTTATGATTTAATGATATTTCCGTAAAAACATAAGAAGGTGGTATTTAGTCAAAAATCCTTGTGGAAATCTCACTAAGGATATGTCAGTCAGTTCGCATTATGACACATAGACATTTCTAATTTTAGGACTTCATTATTATACATATAGTATACTTTGATATAATCACTAATATGAACTATATTTTAAATTAAAATGCAAAAATTATTAAAAGGTTAAGGAAATGAAGATTCATGATGAGGATGTAGAAGTCCTTAACATTCAATTGGGACTTTATCATCTTGGTCATGTCTAGATCCACCCCCAAGAGCCCTTATAAATTATATTCTTGGGAAAGAAGAGTAGAAATATTCCATGGATGGAA
Source organism: Viscum album (assembly GCA_963277665.1). Taxonomy (NCBI): domain Eukaryota; kingdom Viridiplantae; phylum Streptophyta; class Magnoliopsida; order Santalales; family Viscaceae; genus Viscum; species Viscum album. Next base: position 1,575,159,357 of record OY728126.1, read on the forward strand.
AAGTTAATCATTAAATTGAGTATTGTTAGGACCCAACCCATTCGAGGGCTTGAGCCGTAGCTACCCCAAGCTCACCTTCCTAGGAAAAGGGTGGAGACAAGAACTGAAGGCATAACTAACTTGAGGAGGCCATCCCCTCAAAACCAGTACACATTTACACAACCAAATAATTGAAAAAGTATATAGGAAAATAAGAAAATACACATCACTACAATAAAGTAAACCAAGCATTCATGAACCTCTCGACATTACTCCAAAAGCCCATGATCAGGTAAAAATTGGTCATAAGAGATTAATTAAACAAAAATACAAATGAGTCAGACAAATAGAGGATTATTAAAAAACTGATAGTGCAAGACACCCAACATATCCTCCTCTACCATTGAGACACAATAAACAGGGGCTATAAAGGACCACATCATATACATCACCAAAATCGCCTGCTTGGACAAAGCATCAGCCACCTGATTGGCCTCCCTATAAAAATGTGAGACTACCAATTGTAAATTAGTTACCTTGATGCTGAATTCAACCCAGTGAGGTAACACTCTCCAGGAAACATTTTACATTCTTGATTCCAAGGAATGAACTACAATCTGAGAGTCCGATTCAATCCTTAACATGTTCCAATTAATATTGGACAACATACCTAACTACATGAATTATCACTCATAATTAAGCCTTGTAGTAAACTCCAATGATAGTAAAGTTGTAGAAGCATCCCTTGACAAAACCTTGGTATGTGAGAAAAGTGAAACCACATTCTGATAGTCCTGGTTCACCAGAAGCGACACCATTGACATTAACCTTTAGTTATGGACTGATCGAAGGTATCCAGCATATGTACTTAAGAACCAGGGGCTTCCAAGGCTGCTCGGAAACTCCAAGAAGTCTACAAATCTACAACTCATAAAAGAATTTGTGCATTGTACTTGTTTGATTCTGTGAAGAAACATAAACCTCCTTATAGATCGCTGCCATGCCACTCTATATAGGTACATGATTTCCATCAAAGATCAGGGCATTGCGAGCAGCCCAAGTGGCCATGATCAGAGCTGCAATGGCCACAAGTAGAAGATTCCCAACCTATGTACTGCAGCGCACCTTGGACAGCCCTATTAGCAGATCCTGAAGCAGTAGATTTCCATTGAACTCCATCCCAAAAAGGCTTCCAACATATTCTCACAACCTCCTACCATAGTTTCACTCCACAAAAATATGTTTAGCATTCTCCTCGGTAGCCATTCATAGGTAACAAGCTGACACAAAGTAAAAACCAGCCTGCTTGAGCTGGTCATGGGTAGGCACCTGGTTTCTACAGATTCTCCAAATTAGAAGAAATATAGAAGGCTGGATAAATGTGGTCTGGAATTGTAATAGCTAGGAAGGTGCCCGACAGGGCCCTCCACAAATCATCTGATAATAATCCCTGCTCGTGAACTGTCCATTGCGGTTATGCCTCCATATCACTATTTCATAGTCCATAAAAGTGAAATTTTGAACTTACAACCCCACCTGATATGGAACAATGCAGCTAGAATAGTGCATGCAGGAAAAAAATTAGTAATCAGGAAATGACCTGCACCAAGAGGAACTACCACGCTATCTTGCAGAGGCCTCTCGAGCCATGTCATGCTCCATCAGTTGAGTTCAGAGTCCCTACAAACCAGCCACTTGGTGTCATGACTGAGTTACATGAAGGATTTCTTGAGAGATTCCCAAATAGATGAGGCCCAAAAAGTAAGATAGTTTATACTGAAAATTAAAGGGGGATAAATACATTCCCAACTGAAAATATATCCATGCCTAGTAGAAAACTAGAATGTGTAATAAGATGAGAGATCCCACCTCTTAAATCCCAAGCTAAAACCACCGTACACAGTCTAAGCACCCAATATCCCTAAGCTACTCTCTAGTCACAGTCAATCTAACAATCATATACATAAGACACAACATGTGTAGTAAAATCCCATGAAGGTGTGTGTATAATAATAACCAGTATGAAAACCAAAATACTAAAGGGGCAGTAATAGATACAATAGAAGAATACAAGAGTAGATAGAAAAAGGTATAATGAATGAGTATATATTAACCCAACAAAGAGTGATATAAATCTCATCCAAACACATGGGGCTAAACACAGTGAGTAGATGAACTACCCTTTGATTTTTCACCTCTTATAGCAAGAGTGTATACTCATACAACCATGAGAAGATAAACATGAAATGCATGTGGCATTCCCCTCGCATTTTCACCTCTCATGGGATAAGAGTAACCAAATCCAAGGTGTGGATACAAAAGATGAATATATATATGTGTGTGTGTGTGTATGTGTGCTCAATAAAATTATCACAATACAAGAGAGTAATGGGATCTCCATATCATATCTTAGACAATGAAGAAGAGTAACCAATAGTTTCAAGAGTCCATCAATGATGCTCATCTTCTCACACATCTACCCAGCATAAAACATCTAGGTCAAATCAAGCCTTGTCACTGTTTCACAAATTCGAGGGGTAGAAACTCTAGGTAGAGGACCCATGACCTTGTATAATAGGAGGGTTCCACTTTGAGGGGAAAGGACCCATGCCCAACCCCATGGGAGGGTTCCACTCTGATCATCAAGGACCCATGCCCTGCCATGCAGGATGGTCCCAATCATAAATTTGAGGACCCATGCCCAGCCTATCCGAAGGGTTCCACTCTAGGGTTTCAAGAACCCATTTCATTCCCCTCATGAGGGTTACACTCAGAATTTCAGGGAACCGTGCCTATCTGAGCTAGAGTACTCCACTCTAGGTCATTGATGACCCATTACCTACCCCGTAAGAGGGTTCCACTCAGAAAGAAACCCCTAGTGATCTTGATTGATCACTATAGAAAATGAGCATTGCCTCAATATAAGTAATACCCATAAAATTCCACATCGTATCTTGAAATCCAAAACTAATGGAACCATAACATTCTATTCATAAGGAAACTTGGGATAGGATACTCATAGTCCAAAATCAGAGTTCAAATGAAAAAAATATGGGTGATAAAAATTTTCTCAAAAGAGATCAAGGTGTACAGTATGTGTGAGGTGACCCACACAGCATGTGGTCCCAATCCACCTCTAATCCATGTCCCAAGTAAGCACACAGAACCATCCCATGTATTAGTACATGCCATGTAGGTGGAATACATGGCGTGTCCCATTTAACTAGGACCAGGGTCATGTACCACTTGTTGTGTCCATGTACCGGAGTACATGACCATGTATTGGAGTATACAGTTGTGTACTCCACCCCATGTACCTCCACATAGGTTGTCATATGTGTTCCCAATCACATGGGTTGTCCAACCATGGAAGGGGTACATGTATTGTATTAGATATTACATGCCATGTCATCATTAAATATTCCTAAACCCTAGCTGTCATTGAGGGGGAGGGTACACGTCGTGTGTTCATCCTTAACACAGAGTATAGTCGGGATTTTTTAAAACAAAATCCCATATTCAAAATCCACACAACAAATCAAGAATATATTCTTCATATACGGTGCCAATATCATCCAAAAAGGTGTATTTATCCATATATCATGGATCTCGACCATCTCTCAACATAAAACAGCCACCGGAGGTCTTTAGGGGTTTCATCATTCATTCTGCATTCCATTGCACCTCTGTTTATTAAGTTCTTGAAGTTTAATCAACATATCTATCATCTTTGCCTAACAAAAATCACATATGTATAAAAATATCATTAAACCATTAATTATTCATGAATCCTCTATGAATTTGGGGGTCCAATCAGGCTCGGTACTACCCAACAATGTCGAACTGAGAATGCAGGGATCCAACCGGTGAATAACGTGAAGCATCGGGGGAGAAAAGAACCATAAATCAAGGTTTAAATGTTTTTGGACAGTATTTCATAAAAAAATACCAATAATAAAGATTCTATATTAGAAAATAATTAAGAAAAATTATTTTCTATACATGGTTACATGAAAAGGCTGCAAAGGGGTGCATATCGAAGAACAATAATCAATCATCTCAATATAATTAATCAAGGGAATAAAAACACGTATTTAAGAGTACTAAAATGGTTAAGTATTGTTTATTGAAGAAGAATGCACTAACTAACAATATTAGATGAATTTCAATGTTTTATGTATCTTAATATGATCTGATCTGATATTTCATCATTGTCTGAGATGATCTGATAGAGGAAGGAGGATGGTGAGCATTTTCGGTGACTTCAGAATTATGAGGCTAACCCTAGTGATTATTCCATAATAATATATTTATAATATATCATTCAGGTTAACAAAATAATTAATTAATTAATTTAATAATCAATTAATCCACTTAATGTACCACCACTGAGTGAAGGGTTCGAACGCCCCACACCGACACAATTTATATCATGGCTTGGGTAAACATCACGTTATGGACTCAAATAAGGTCTCAGATTTTTTATCCATGTTTTATTTTAAGATTTATCCAATTTTATTTAATAATATTTATGAACATAATATCAAATATGTTTTATATTTTTATAAAATTATTTTTACGCCCACCGGGCTCGGAATCGCACACCCTCTCAGCACCTAGATCTAGAAATATATATAAAAATATCTAAAGACCTTAAAATGAAAAAACCTAGTCACTAAATTATTCCATACTTTAATCATTTTATCCTTGAAAAGTAAAACTTGGAAAACAACTTTGGATACTAATCCCACACTTGGCTCCCCCACTCCTGGGAACTCTCTTATACCTTTCTATTCTTCCACAACATGCGAACCAAAGGGATAGTCCATCCACGTAGGGTATTCTCCTACCAATCCTTGATCATCATCAGTATATCTACAAAGGTGTATCCATCCTCGATAACATTCATGGGTTCTTTTACATATCTCCTCAACTGCAACATGTTGAAGACGGCGTGCACCCGCTCTGGCTTTATGGGTGGGGAAAGGCGGTAGGCAACCTCACCATGCCTCTGCACTATCTCGAATGTCCAGATAAACCTTAGGGATATCTTTCCTCTCTAGAAGAACCTCCAAATTTCTTTTCATGGGGAGAATTTATGGAAATCATGGTCTCCAAAATCAAACATCAAGGGCCTATGATGGGGATCTGCATAAGATTTCTATCTACTCTAGACCTTCCTCATCTTCTCACAGATGTCCTATACATTCTTTATCGTCACCTACACTAACTTTAGGTCCCCAAGATATGACTCATGAATATTTGTCTAGTACAAGGGTAACCTATATAGTCTCTCATATATGGCCTCAAAATTTTTCATTCCAATGGTATATTTGTTTTTTTTGTATGAAAACTCTACTGAAGGTAGGTGATCCTCCTAGATCCAAAAAAAGTCTAAAATCTAATCCCTCATCATATCCTCCAACACCTAGATAGTGTGGTCAGTCATCCCAATGGTATGGTGGTGAAATGCTGACAAGTGAGGCATCAAGAGATGAAATAAGCTACACTTAATCTCATTCCTGAAAAAAAAACTACTGTTGAAGGTATATGTAAATATTCTTCACATCATGATCAACAATTGGGAGAGAAGTGTGGAATTCCCACATCACCTCATCCTGCAACATTACTAGAACTATTATTCTCCCCTAGAACAAGATGACATGATTAAATCCTCTAGAATACCTATATGGTGAGTCACCTATGGATATCTGACAACATAATACCTCAAAGTCTATGTCAGAAAGCTAAGACTCTCTCACACACTCCATAAATTATGGATTCAACAACATTGATTGTAGAAAGGTTATACCCTCCTTTCCCACCAGGTTTAGCAGCAGGAAAGAAAAATACTCTAAATATTTCTATACTAAGGGGTCCTAGGACTTTCTACTAAGGTAATATTCTACAATTTTGACCTTCCTTGGAGTATATACTATCTCAAATTCATAGTCCTATAGGAACTCCAACTATCTTTGGTGTCCCAAGTTTAGGTCTCTCTGTGTGAATACATACCTGAGACATTGGTGGCCTAAGTATACCACAAAGAATTCCACTAGAAGGTAGTGCCTCTATATCCTTAGTTAAAAGACTATAACTTCCAACTCTTGGTCATTGTTTGTATAGTTATACTTTTGGGGTCTCAACCGCCTCAACCCGTATGTGATAACTATCTACTACTACATCAATAGCTATCCAAGGTGAGCTCTTAAATAATTGCAATACCCAATGAACTCCATGACATCCTCTAGTAGTCTCAACTCGATAACACTCGTCAATATAAGCCTCAACTCTCCAAAGGTCTTATAGAACTACTCATACCAGGTAAACAACTGCCCTTTCCATGTTAGGGTGGTCAAAGGGGTTTCAATTCTAGATAACTCTACCACAAACCTCCTCTATTATCCTATCAAGAAACAAAATCTCTGCACCAATGAAACATTCTAGAGTGGATCCCAAGAAATAACTACATTTATATTTTTTGAATCCATGGATAAACCATACCCAAAAATGATATTACCTAGAAGGTCAACCTCATGAATCCAAAACTGGAACTTTGATAGATTTTTGTGATGTCGGTGCTCCCGAAGAAAGTCTAAGACCATCCTCAAGTGCTATACATGATCCTATTCTAATGTAGAGTAGATGAGTATGTCATCACTGAAGATGACCACAAACATGTCGATGTACTAATAGAATACCTAGTCCATCAAATATATAAATATGGTGAAGTATTTTTTCACATCAAATAGAATCACTAGGAACTCATAGTGTCTATAGTGACATTAGAATTCTAAACATAAAATAAAATCCTTATGAACCCTCAACTAGGGGTAACTGAACCTGATATCAATCATTGAGAACCATCTAAAACCTAAAAACTAGTAAAAGTGGTTGTTGATCCATGAAAAGAGGTACTTTTCTTTATTGTGGTCTAGTTCAAGTGACAATAATCCACAAAAATCCATAAGATCCTATCCACCATTTTCATGAATAGGACTAGAGCTTCCAAGGGGGGCACATTGGGTCTGATGAAATATTTCTCTCAAAGGTTCTCCAATTGTAATTGTAGCTCTCGGAGCTTGGTAGGATCCATATGATATGTCACAGAATATATCAGAGCTATCCCTAGAAGAATGTTAATGAAAAACTCCATCTCTCGCTACTGAGGTAGTCCTGGAACGTCCTCGGGGAATACATCCATATAATATTCCACAGCTGAAGGAATCCAGATACTTGAAGAGACTATTGAACCAAGGGTTATAGTAGCTAACTTATGGATGATGGTATGTAGTCTCCTACTTGTCAGACCCATGTTCCCTTCAATGAGATCTTTCTATCTAGAAAAGGATACAATCATCCCATCAGTGCGTAGAAATATGACTTGACCGTGGTGATAATCAATCTGGGCTTGGACTGTGGATAGTAAATCCATAACCATGATGATTTCATACGGTTCCATTGTGATGACCAAAAGTTCACACATGAACTTCTCTCCACCAAGCTATATCTCACACTTCTAGTAGATGAAAGATACAGAAGAAGCATTCCCTATATGAACCTCAAGAAGAAGCTGTTACACTAGCGCCTCAACTAGGAGCTCCAAATATCATACCAAGATTATAGATATAAAATAATGACTACCACCTATAACTACTAGAACTTAATAAATAGTAAAAACACATAGATCAAACCTCCAATCATATTTTGTATTGTGGGATCATAAACCTCCCAATCTTACAGGTGTTTATGGCCATGGCCACCAACTCCCTAAGCCTGACACGGGCCCCCTGATGGTGGTGGTAGAATGATATCATAGTGATTTCTACCACCCATATCTCCTCCGGCTCCTCTTCCAGCTCCACCTATTTGTGGCCCACCCTGTCCATCCCTGGGAGATCCTAAACATAGAGTTGTCTCTTCCATTATAGTCCATCAGCTATCATTCTGTGCTGCTCAACATGTCTGGTCGTGCAGTCTCATGCAATGTGACCTCACTCATCACAATTAATACTCATCCCATCTACGAGCATCTTTTTTCCTCCACACTATATCGAACCACATTCCTTAGTATGATCATAGTAGGATATCCATCCCTAAGATCATGGTGTCTCGTGTTTGGTAGATGTTGTAGATGACTCATCTATGTGGTTCCCACTTTCAGATCCATCTTTTTTTAATCCCTATGACATAAATATCGCTGTCACTATTTCCCTCTCCATCACCCTAGAATATGTGTAGATACACAAGGGTAAAACTTTGGCTCAAATATCTCAATGGATTCCCTACTCAAACTTCATTACTCAAAATTAGCCATCCTAAATCATGTCAAGAGAGTACCATGTATAGTTTTTGAACCTCCTTCATACTCATCCACTTTTATCTCTCCCTATTGTATCTGTAGAAGCTCTAAGATCTTGAATGAGTGCAATTAGAAGGGGTAGTACTCCTCAAAAAACAACTATTGGATGTCAGTCCATGAGAGATTTGACTCATCATGCATATGTATAATAAGTCTCCACCAACACCCATCTGGTCCATGGAAGATGCTATCTACCAGTGCAACCACATGATATGTCGGGGTTCAAAAAAGAATGAATATATTATCCACTGACTCTAGCCAATATTCTTTTCCCTAAGGATCAATATTTCCAGAGAACATGAGTAGTATTTGATGCTATAACTAGTGGAGTTCGCTAAGACTATGCTTATACTCATCCCACTCTACTGGGAATATTTACTACTCGATAGGGGTGTCACTACTTCCTTCCCAACTAGAGGAAGGGGTTCATGAGATAGACCATGAACTAAGGCCTCTTCCCTCATAGGATCCTCATCATGAAGTAGAGCTGGTATCCTAGCTGGATGTCATCACAAAGGCATCCTGAAAGTTATCAAGGAGTATCACGGTTAGATGATAATATATATATATATATATATATATTAACTAAATTGGGGGGATGGCTCAAGAAGGATAGTCAATTACTCAATCATATATGATTCATTTACTATATATCCCAACAACAAATGTCTCAGTATACCGAGTTGAAAATAAATTAGTCAAGGTTCTAGTGATTAGATATGTTGATCATCAGACTATCACGTGATTCATAATCCTAAGATCCATACACGAGACAATTTGACAATATTTTCATAAACCCAAAAAATCCTTTTAATGGGATGTTTCTAAACAACGTACCAAGGAATGAATGTGTTCTGATACCAATCTCTCATGAACCAACCCAGGTTGGGGATTAAGCCTCAACAAACCCAAGCATGCATCCATTGTCCAGGTTTGGAGACATGTGTTGAAGGCATAACCCACCCGAGGAGGCCTTTTCATAAAAACCTACACACTTGCACATATCCAAGTCAATATAAAAGTGAATATGGAAATAATAAAAGATGTAACACTACTATAAAGTAAACCAAGAATGCCTGAACTTCTAGATAGTAAAAAACTATAGTAGTGTATACTAAAAAGTAAAGTGTACAAATACATTCCCAACAAGAAATGTGTCCCAACCTAACAGAAAACTAGAAAGAGTAAATAGCTGAGAGTTCCCAGCTTCAGAATCCCAAGATATTTCCACCGTAAGCTGTCTAAGAACCCATTATCCTTATGTTTTTCTATAGTAATGGTCCACTTATCAATCGTCTACATAAGACACAACATGTGTAGGAAAATCCTGCATAGGGGTGAGTATAACCATTCCCAGTAGGACATCCTAAAATCTAAAGGGGGAGTAGTAAGAGATACAATAGAAGTGGGTAAAATTAGATAGAACATGGTATAATGAAACAGTATAGGTCAACCCAAAAAATAATGATAGAAGGATTGTCCAATCATAAGGGGATAAACAAGGTGATTAGATGAACTAAACCTTAAGTATTTTCTACCTATAGTAGGAGAGTAGACTCATCCATCCATGATAAGCTAAACATGGAAATCACATGGAATACCATACACATCTTCACCTCTCCTAGATAGAGTGTAACCAAATCCAAGGTGAGGATATGAAAGAATATATATGTGTGTGTGTGTGTGTGCTCAGTCAATGAATCCAAGACCAATAGAGTAAGGGTAATTTCATCTCACAACTCTTCCTAGGAAGAATAGTAGTTGACATTTCCAGAAGTCCACCAATGATGCTTAGTATCTCACACGTCTTCCTAGTATAAAACATCTTGGTCAAACTAGGCCTTTCCCCTATGATTCGTATTTGAGAGGTAAAAACTATAGATATGTACCCATTACCTAGTATAATTGGAGGGTTCCACTCTGAGGGTCGAGGACCCGTGGTCAGCCCAGCTGGATAGTTCCTCTCTGATCATCGGGGACCCATGATCTTCCCTACAGGAGGGTTCAACTCAAAAAGTTGAGGACCCATTACCAACCCTGCTAGAGTGTTCCACTATAGGTCATCAAGGATCCAGGCCCTACCAGAAAAGAGGTTTCCAGTGAGAAATTCAAGGACCCATGCCCAGCCCAACTGTAGGGTTCCACTCTAGGTCATCATGGACCCTTTACCTACCCCGCAGGAGGGTTCCACTCAGAAATAAACCTATGGTGATCTCTCCTGATCAATTCATCCATCGAGTTTCTCCTAAAAAGGTTCCTTAACACGAACCTTCCCCATCATATCTTGAAATCTACAATATGTTAACCATTGAGTTCTACATAAAAAAACACTTAGGATATGATATTCTGGGGGGAATCAGAGTTCAAACGATGGAGATATGGGTGATCTAAGATTGCTAAAAAGAGATCAAGGTGTACACGACGTGTGGTCCCGCTCCACCACCAGGTCGTGTCCCTGGCCATCACATTTCTCTATATCATGTAATATTACACACCGTGTAGGTGGACTACATGGTGTGACCTATCTAACTAGGATTGAGGCCATGTACCACTCTCCTTGTCCATGTACCGGACCTCGTGTACCTCCACATGGGTTTCTATCCATGTGACCCATCACATGGGTTGTCCAATTGAGGAAGAGAAACATATTATGTAAGAGATATTACATGTCATGTCATTATTAAAATTTTCAAAACCCTATCTGCCATTGAGGGAGAGGGCTACACACAATGTGTTCATCCTTGAACACAGTGTATAGTCAGGATTTTTGTACAATTCCTATATCCGGCTTCTACACCACAAATCAATCTCCACCACTTCATATCTAGAAGCAATCTCATTTGAAAAGGGTGGATCTACTATTATATCATGGATCTCAACCATTTCTCACTGGAAAACATCCACCGAAGGTCATTGGAGATTTCCTTGTTCATTCTATATGCTACCGCACCTCTATTTATCAAGTTATAGATGTGAAATAAATAGATTAGCCATCCTCACCTTGGAAATATCCCAAATATATTCTTAGATCATAAGAAAGTTCATTATTTTAAATTCTTCTATGAATCTGGGGGGTATGATTGGGGTTTCTACCGCCTATTAATGTCGAATCGGGACCAAGGGGATCCAACCAGTGAATAACACGAAGCAATGAGAGATAAAAACTAGAAATAAAATTTTAAATGTTGTTGGCCAACCATTCTTTGTCAATAGATGAGAAAAAGGATTCTAGATTATAAAACAACTGAAAACAATTGAATTTCTATACATTCAAACATGAAGAGGCTATAAAAGGGAGTAGATAAAAGAAAAACAATCAATGTACTCAATATATATAATATAGGGCATAAAAACACCAATTGAGAAGTCCTACCTCGATTATGGATCGATCACTGATGAATAATGAACTCATAAACAATATGAGAGGAGATGTTGTGTTTGTTGCATCCTGATATGATTCAATCCAACATTTTGTTGTCATCTAAGATGATCTTCCAGAGGAAGAAGGAATGATAACTTTTCTAGGGACTTTATAATTATGAGGCCAACCCTAGAGATTCTTCCATAATGATATATTTATAATATATCATTTAGGTTAAAAGTGAATTAATTAATTCATTTAATAATCAATTAATCTACTAAACGTACCTTTTTGAGAGAAGGGTTGAAATGACCAGCGCTAACCTATTTTATGTCTCACCTAGGGTAAACACCTCATTCAATACTCAACTGTGCTCTCAAATTTTTGATCCAATATTTATTTTAAGAGTTATATCATTTTCTTTAATAAACTGCATGTGAATAATATAAAATATATTTAATATTTTAATAAGATTAACTTCATGTACATCGGGCCTTGAAATCTCACATATTCTTGGTGCCTAACTCTGGAAATATATATTGAAATATTTCATCTTATAAGGAAAAAACCGTGTCTCTAAAGTATGTACCTATTGAACATGAATACATTGATTTATTTCAAGAGGAAGTACCTAGACATCCACTAATGCATGAATTTGAGTCTTCTGTATATTTAATTCTTGATGCATGACCTATATCAACGAATCCGTATATAATAGACACTATGAAATTAGTGGATTTAAGAAAACTACATGAGTATTAGTTTGGTGAGGGATTTATATACCCTAGTGTATCACCTTGGGGAGATATTGTTTGTTTTTCTTAAGAATAAATATGTATCTATGAGGATCTTCAATGATTATATGGAAATAAATGTTATTATGATAAATAAAAAGTATCATATGCCTCACATCGTTGAAATACTCAATCAACTTCACGAAGCATAATATTTTTCAAAGATTGAGTTTTATTATTGATATCATTAATTTCAAGTAAAGAAGGAATATATTATAAAGAAAACATTTATTATGATGTATGGAAATTATATGTTTAAAATAAATCCATTTGGATTGACTAATTCACGTTATGTTTTTATGGGTATAATGAACATATTATTCAATTAATATCTGGATATTTTTTGTGTTATCTATTGATGTTATCTTGTTGTAATCTAACATCTATGAGGAACATGAGAATCACATGCAAACCATTATTTAGATTCATAGATTAAAAGTGTTATATGGGAAATTTAGAAATTGTGGGCACTATCTTCAGAAATTTTCTTTTCATGGAAATATGTTCTCCAAGTATGGAACCTCAGTTGATCTAAAAAATACAATGGTGTTCAAATAATGCAATAAACTAATGAACATAATATAGGTACGAAGTTTCATTGGTTTATCATGTTACTATCAGTGATTTTTCCAAAAAAAAAATTGGATGGATAACCCAATAAATATTATTAAACATAAAGTGGGTTAATTTCACATGGAAAAAGGAATAAACTTTTCTTTTGAAGAAATGAAGAGGATATTGTTCAATGCTCTATTTTTTACTATACCATCAGAAAATGGTGGTTTTTTGATATATAATGATACATCGAATAAAGGACTTGGTTGTTTACTTATGTATAATGATAAAGTTATATCTTATGCATCAAGGTAGTTAAAGTCTCTTGAATAGAACTACCTAACTTATTATCTTGAGTTGGAATCCATAATATTTTCCTGAATCATATCAAGACATTATCTCTAAGGAAAAATATGTGAGATATGCATAGATCATATGATTTTAAAATAAAAATTTTCACAAAAAGGGATCAACATGAGTAAAAGATGATGGCTCAAGCTACTCAATGATTATGATTTCTCAATACAATACTACCCATGAAAGTAAAATAATGCAGAAGGTGTATTGACCAGGAAGGATCATGTATTCCAATAAAAAATGAGGATTGATAGGAATCTTATGTTAATAGATTTTTTTAAACATGGATATGGAAATTATTAAGTAAGGGGAAAAATCTCTCCTTTTTTTAAATGATTTCCAAAGTATATATATTGGAAAAGATAAAATGTTCTTATCCTAATGAGAATACTTTTCAAAAGAAAATTCAATCTGTGAATGATGTGAAATTGGTAGTCTTAATATATTAGGACAAGGTTCATAAATATTGAAAGAGGCCATGTGTTCCGTTTATACATGTGCTAAAAAGAAATTATTAGATGATTCTCGTAGAATGAATTTCTCCATACACCCTAGTACCAAAAATATGTATATTAATTTAAAGGATCAATTTTTTGGGGATAATGTGAAGCTAAAGATTTCTTATTGTGTATCAAGATTCTTGGTTTTTCAATAGGTGAAGGATCAAAGACAATGTCCTAGAAGATTCAAGTAACCTGTAACTATTCCTATGTAGAAATGGGATAGAATTATTAAGTGATTTTTTACAGTATTACCAAATACTTCTAGAATAAATGATTCAATATTGGTTATTATTGATCATCTTACCAAATCTATAGATTTACTCACTATAAGAGATGATTTTACTCTTTATCACCTTTTATGGCTTGATATTAATGACATTTTAGGACTTTATGGAACATGTATTTCAATTTTGTTTGATCATGATCCATTATTTTAATCATAAATCTTGAAAAATTTTCATATTTATCTTTAGAGAATGATTTATTAGAGCACCACCTATCATACTAAAGTTGATGGATAGTATGAAAGGACTATTCAGTCCCTATAATACATGTTGAGGTCATGACCATAAGACTTTCAAGTTGTGTGGGATCAAGATTTACATTTGGTATAGTTTTCCTATGACAATATCTAACATTAAATTATTAAAATTGATTCATATTAAGCCTTATATGGAAACAGATAGTTTACTGAAAGTAGTTAGGAAGAATTTATTGAAAGGAAGCTTATAGGCCATAACTTATTTATGAGAAAATGAAAAATGAAAATATAGTTCAAACTTATCTTAAATCATCCAAAATCAGTAAAAAGAGTTATGCCGATAATAGAAGGAGTGATTTGGTATTTCAAGAAGAAGATCATATTTTCTTGAAATTATCTCAATAGAATGGTGTTATAATGTTTTCAAAAAATGGAAATCTAAGCCTCAGCTACATCGGACCTCTTAAAATTATAGAACCAATTGAAGTTGTGGATTACCATTTGGAAATGACACTGAACCTCTATAAAATAAATTTTGTTTTCCATATCACATTATTAATGATTTATATTCTAGACCCAAGGAATATTCTCACCTATAAATAAATATAATTGGAACCAATTCAATCATATGGTGACGATCCTATCTAGAGTCTTGACACTAGAGGACAAGTGATGAGGAATTGGACAACTAAACTAGTGAAGGTTCTTCGGAGAAATCATAAAATATAGGAAGAAACATGGGGGCCTTAGGATGTTAGGAGGAAGAACCACCATTATTTTTTTATAACAAAATACCCATGATATTTTTTATAGTGAAATTTTTTAATGATAGAATAACGTAACAACTAAGATTAAACTATAGTAAGTGATAATTTTATTTTAATAAAAATATAATATAATTCATATTTTAATATTTCATGGAAGAAAAATTTGAATTTTATAGGTTGAATATTGATTTTGAACTTACTAAGTCAAAAAAAGTCAATAATATGTTTTTGAAATTTTACCTTAGAAACAAGATTTTATGAATAATTTAAAAATTTGTATTTGAATATTCCAACATTTATTTATAATAACTTTTTATAATATATAGAATTACCCATGTATTAATTATCAATTTTTTTGAAATAAATATAATACGATTTACAGGTAAAATGATATATTTTTCATAAAACAATTTTTAAATTCATAATTTATTTACATTTAAATTAATATAAAAAATATTTGATAATGATTGATTTAAATGAAATTTATAGATTTTATATATAAATATATGAATTTAAATCCATATAATTATGATTTTTATCCATAATTTTAATATAAAATCATCATACGCTTGAAAAATGCATCTCATGAAAAATCATTTATTCGTCATTTTGAGCATGTTTGTTTTAAAATTAAATTCTTCCAATTAATTGAATTAAAATTGATAAAATTTATTCCATATTTTTAATCATGATAATTAATATTAGTAATTTTTTTCAACTTAATTTCTAGACATAATGAATATTAAAAATGGTAAATTTTGTTTACCACGGACAATTAAGGTTAAAATGGGTTTACCATGAGTCAATCTAGAAATATAAGGGTTACAATTACCAAAAAACCTTCTTAAACCAAATTGGGTTTTTATATTTCTACTATAACCTTTTAAACTTTTAATATGAGTCATTGTGGAGCCATTTTTTCCTATAAGGTGACTTGATAATATATTAAAACATTGATAATTTTCAAGTGTTCTCTTCACCTCAATTACAAAAGGCACCTCCTCCCCTCACTTATTCACAAATCTTGGTAAATTTATCTTGACCAAAACCCTACCAAAATCACTCCCCAAAACCATTATCCTTGTTATATAAGTTCTATTTGTAACACCCTGAGATTTTATGAGAAATATTTGTTTTATGTCTTATTTTATACGCAACACCAAGAGAATTTTTCACTACACACAACACTGGCTTGGCTTGCGTTACACAAAAGAGCAACCTTCCTCGATAGCTTGTGTTGCACGCAATGCCAAGTTTCACTAAACAATGATATATTATTATAATATTATGAACTAGCCGTTATGTATAGTATTAACTGAATTTTGAATTTTATAACATTATAATTCATCATACATATTTTCAAGAATGAGGTATGAAAACAAAATCAATTTTTTGGATAAGATAAGTATTTTTCAAAATAAACGCAGTTTTACCGCCTTTTGATGGCGCACCCTTTATAAATATAATTTTTTACAAGTTTACAAGTTAAATTTTACAAAATAAACTTCTTATTTTGAATCATGCTATAAAAATTTACATTAGATAAAAAAATTTATTTTTCTGATAAGTTTGTTATTTTGATGAATAGTAAAAATACGCTATATTTTAATTAAAAACAAATTTTTTTCATCAAGATAATTTATATGGATAAATTATAAAATTTAATGGTTTTAAAGTATAAATAGAATATATTTTTACCATTTAATATAATTTATTTCATTACCATTAATTTTACATTAAATTCATAGGTAAAAACATTTCAATCTTTGGCAATGTTTTATCTTTTAAAACTCGTTTTCTTAACAACGGGATAAATTTAAAATTAATTACTGAAACTTTTGTGTTTTTAATTTTTAAAAATTTATTCCATATTCGGATTCAATAGGTCCAAATTATGTTAATAGGTTACTTTTATTTTATTCATATTATTAATAGTAACTATGGTAATTTTTATTTACTACAGTTAAAGGTAAATCGAGTAATTAAGGGTAAACTTAAGATTATAAAATTACCCTAACACGTTCAAAAATTCTATTGGATGAATAAAAGTCGACCCATATCACCTAAGGGTAGTAATATATTCTTTTCATAGACTTTTGACCATGAAAATGAAATAATTATTATTAAAACCAAAGAAAGTGACAACATGTCACTCTCTTATATCTTATAAGTGTAATAAATTTAATTTAGTGATAAATTTCATTAAACTTAGAATATAGATAGTCTCCAAAAATCTAATCAAATTATCTACACCATGAGTATTTATTTATAATTTTTAGGGATAAAATAATTAACATTAATGATGACACTATAGTGATGTAGAAATTATTTTATTGATTGAAATATCAAATAAATGGTATTAAAAATATAAAAATAAATAATATATGAACTAATTAATGTGATCCATTAATTTTCTAGCTAAATATGACATGTTGGGAATCTATTAAATATTTTTTTTCGAACATATCTTTTGTGTGGATTTTATTTAAATTCAAATAAATGAATAGAGTAAATATTGACACTATTGTTATTTTATAAAAATAACATATTATTAAATGGTTTAAAAATCACAAAAATATTTAAAAATTATAAATTTAAATTTATATGGTCGAAAATGTCATAATTTATCCAATTATGGACAATTCACAACACAGAAGTAATTATTTATAACAATTTAAAATTTATAATATTATTACCACAAATAAAATTAAATAGATTAAATAAGGATAAATCAAGTTGATAATGTTTAAAATAAAATCCCAACATGTCTAAATTTTATTTTATTTTTGTGACATTAAAACCCTATATCATCTCATATTTGGATTTAAGTCATTTTTTGAGGTTTTTAAGTGGGTTTCGAATTTATTATAAATTAATATTTCTTATGTTTCCAAAGGTGCCCCTCTCCTTCCATATAAAAGGGCACTTCCCCCCTCTCCTCCTCACACAATTTTTATCCTTAAATCTCGGCCAACCACTGCCAATTTCTCTTCTTCACTTCCATAAAAACATTCAAGAGGTCCTGGTCTTCTTCAAAGACCAACTTTAGTGCCCAAATAAGAGGTTATGAAGAGGCGTGTCAAAGAAGAGGTAATATCCTTTACCGATTCATTCAAACCTATTTATTCTTCTACTTCCTCTATATGAGTTGTTTAATTATTAAGTAATAAATCTAGTTTCAATTGTATATTTCTATTTTGTTATGAATATTAATCAACCATGTTCTATCTTCTATCCATCCTATGAAATAAAACAAAATCACCACGCGTGCATACGTACGGCTTACCGTCTCCATGCCGTGGTGTAATCTATTATTTCATCACTAACATACTTGGATGGGTATATGATGGAATAAATAACTATATATGATTATTGTGAAGTAATATTTATTCTGAAATATTATACACCATACACTTCAATACAATTCCACAATCATGGGAATGATATCATCGCCTGTGCGTACGTACGGTCTGCCGTCTCCACGATGTGATGTGACTCTTTCTACATGATCTTCATTGAATAATGATTATATAAATGAATTGGATTAATAAATATGATATATATTACACTAATACCATTCTTTAAATGAGGTATCTATATCCTAAAAAGAGGAATAAGAATTTTTTCGACAAAACATGCATAAGAACATAAAGCAGTGAACACCCGAATAACAAGTACCAATATTACTAATAAGAAGATAAGAATATGACCATATATGATATCATAAAAATGAATATTATTCTATAATAATTCAATGACATTATTTAAATCATTATACATGAGGTTCGGATACGTACGAAGCATATCGGACCTAACGTAAGGGAAAATCTCACAATCTCATTTTTATCCGAGGTTGTTTATACTTCAAAATTTACTGAGGCATATTTATCATCCACACCCATGTTTCCTCAATGTGTAATATTATTTCTATAATCCTACAATTTTTTATATCCATTTTTACCTATTGGTAAATTTTTAGTAAAAGATATGAAAGGAATCTTTTGTAATTTTCAGTACGAGATATTTTTTGACTTTTTCGGCCAAAGTACGAGAAGAATGTTTTTTTAACTTATATGGCATGAATGGATTTTTATGATTTCATAAAACATTATTTCCATGAAGATTACTTTACTTGTTTTCAATTTTTTTTAATTAACTTCTTTTAATTTAAAATTGTATTACATGTTAAGAAAGGAAAAATGTTTTTGAAGTAGAAAGGATATTTTCCTCAAGAATGGAGTTCAAGTGTTTTATCAAAATTATTTTCCATATAAGATAATATAGGGTTATGTTTCTATACCTATTTTTACATTGATTTGATTATGTTAGGATTGAATTAGTTTTATTAGGTTCTTTTATCTTATATGGATTATGTTATGATGGCATGATGTTTAAGAATCCCATTTTTATTACATGGGTTATGCTATGATATATGATTTATGATTTTGTGGCACACATAAGAATGGTTTCATTATGAGAAGGGTTGGACCTATATCTCCCTCCAATTCATTGGGTAAAGATTTATATCTCATGATATATACATGTCTGTAACGGAAAGTTAATATGGTGTCATGATACAGGACTGGAACGAGGAGTGAACTCGGTTCAGAAATGGACTTTGTCCACTATGATAGACTTGGAAATGAGTCTTGACTAATAAGAAATGATTTTCTACGATTATGTGTGTATGCCACAAAGTTTCATGTTTTATGTTATGATTATTGGTATTACATTTCACTACGATGATTTATCCCATGTTATGATATTAGGATCTCTTTTGCAGGTTAGGATTTTCAAAATGTTATGCTCTTATGAATATGATATGACTGATACTTCCTTTTTTTACCCATACAGAGCATTTGATCTCACCCTTTTGTATGTTTTATTTTCACTAGGTTGGGAAGAAGGGTATTACGTAGGATATTCCAAAATGGTCTCTAGATATGATTAAATAAATGGGATGCAATGTAGATGCTTTATGAACCAGTTGTTTATGTTCCCCAGTTTCTAAAGAAACTATACCTATACTGTCCTATCATGGTTTTGTTACATGTTGTAATAAGTATGCTTCAATTCTGAAGTAATAAAAATGTATGTAAAGTATGGGTCGTTATAGTTGGTATCAGAGGAAAGGCATAGTCAACCTTTGGAAACTAGGATGTGAAAGCCTTAGTAAGAACCTTAAGGATATGTCTAAGCATAGAACAAAATATTAGTGTTTTAGAAATGGCCATTAATAACCTATGATAAGAGCTTAAGTGTGAAATTTTATTCTTGGTTATGTGGTTTTCCTATAATGATTAGTGTTTCTCACACTATGCTTATTGGTTTTAGTCAATGGCTGGAACCCGAAGGAACCGTGTTAATGCTAAATGCGATGGGAAATGCAAATGATTGTCCCCATAAGCAACCAAACATTATGGGAGATGGAATGAAAAATATTGTAGCCATGCTCACACAACTTTCTCAAGATATGAATCATGTAGGACTTCCAAATGAGCAAAGGAAGGAGAAACATTCTGTTGAATCCTTCATGAGGCAGCATCCACCATCATTCTGTGGGCCTACTGATCCATTAGTGGATGAACAATGGATAAGTACCACTGAAAATATATTTTTAGTTCTACAGTGTTCTGAACATGATAAATTCATCGTAATAGTATATATTTTGAAAGGTGAAGCTAATCAATGGTGTAATCTTATCAAGAATACGAGGCAATGAGACGAAATTCAGTCCGTGGAATGTGACAAGTTCAAGAACATATTTTTCAATAAGTACTTCCCTTGTATTCTTCGAACAAAGATGGAGAAAGAGTTTCTTGAACTAAATCAAAAGTATGATGAATCTGTTGGTACCTACGAAGAAAATTTTATAGCAACTTGAAAGATATGCTTCCGTAATTATTATCCAACCTGAGAGTAAGATCGATCGATTCTTTAGTGTCTTAAAACCAACTCTTTGAAGGGAATTATCCATAAGGTACTTAAATAGCTAAGAGGAAATTTTTCGATGTGCTCTCAAGGCTGAGAAGAATATTGGAGTAATCCATCATTCATATGGGTTTGATAAGAAGCGGAAAATGGAATTCAAATGGAAATATAATGACCACACTGAAAAGAAGATGAGTTTTCACTAATGGTCAAAGTGTGGAAATAAACATGGAGGGGATTTTCTTAAAGGTACAAGTAAACATTTCAAATATGGAAAAGATGGAAAGAAGGAATTTCAATGCCGCAATGATGGGAAAAATATGTCTACTGATGCGAACAAAGAAAAGGATGCACAGAATTCACCTCCTACACTTCAATGTTACATGTTCAAGGAAATGGGGAATTATTCTAATCAATTCCCTAATCCAAGGGTTGGTGATGATGATCGATGTCAACAAACTCTTAAGGCCAAAGAAAAAGGAATGTCACGTGCAATTTCTATCAGTGATGTGGAGTATGATAACGAAGTGGTGAAAGGTACACATACCATCCACTCTAAAGTAGAAAATGTTTTATTGGATAATGGATCCACCAACTCTTTTATTTCTGAAGAATTTTATAAGGGTATCATCATATTACCTCAACAATTAGTTGTTGAGTTAGTAGTGACAACTCCTAATGGCACAACGGTTCCATCAAAAGTTTATAATTATTCTACAGTTGATGTTTGTGGGAAAGTGCTTCCTGAAAATCATGTGATCCTTCCTATAGTGTAATTTGATGTGATTCTAGGCATGGATTGGCTTTCCTTATATGGAGCTCATATTGATTTCCCAAAAAGGGAAGTCACCTTTCATATTCTTAATCGATCTATGATCATCTATCGATGCAAGGATGAATATAACCTTTCAGTGGAAATTTCTTCCATCTTATGGGTCTCGATTACAATAAATTAAGGATATTTATCTTAAATGGTTGGAGAGAAACTCACGATTAAGAATATTCCCATTGTACGGGAGTTTGATGATGTCTTTCAAGAGGAATTTCCAGGTCTTCCACCAAATCATGAAGTTGAGTTTTCAATAGAGCTCATACCGGGTTCTATGCCCATTTCAAAGACACCTTATAGAATGGCCCCAATTGAGTTGTAGGAATTAAAGAAGCAACTCCAAAGAATCTGGATAAGGGATTCATACACCCTAGTGCATCACCTTGGGGAGGACCTGTTCTGTTTGTTAAGAAGAAACATGGATCAATGAGACTCTGCATTGATTATCGAGAACTTAACAAGATCACTATCAAGAACAAATATCCTCTCCCATGCATTGATGACTTATTTGACCAACTATGAAGATCTCAATACTTTTCCAAGATTGATCTCCATCCAGGGTATCATCAATTAAGGGTCAAAAGGGAGGATATACCAAAGACGTATTTCCGTACAAGGTATAGACACTATGAATATATATTGATGCCATTTGGTCTTACTAAGTCCCATAATATCTTCATAGATCTAATGAATAGAGTCTTTAGATACTATCTTGATCAGTTTGTGGTAGTCTTTATAAATGATATTCTTATCTATTCAAATAGAAAGGAAGAACATGAAGATCACTTGATAATTGTATTGAAGACCCTGAGAAAGGATAAGCTTTATGCCAAATTTACCAAGTATGAATTTTGGCTTCAAAAAGTTTCATTTTTTGGTCAAATGATCTCAAAAGAGGGGATATCTGTGGATCCAGCAAAAACAGAGGTTATCAAAAGATGATCTAGACCAACAACAGTAACTGAGATCTGAAGTTTTCTTGGTTTGGCTGGATATTATCAAAATTGTGTCAAAGCTTTTTCACGATTATCTAATGCACTCGCCAGATTGACTCGAAAAGGAGTTAAGTTCGTTTGGACAGAGGAGTCTGAAGAGAATTTCAAGGAGTTAAAAAGAAGGTTATCCAGTGCACCTGTGCTCACACTGCCTTGTAGTGGAGAAAGGTTTGTGATCTACAGTGATGCGTCCAAGAAGGGATTGGGGTGTGTTCTCATGCAAAATGATATGGTGATAGCTTATGCCTCATGACAGTTGAAAATCCATGAGAAAAATTACCCAACTCATGAATTGGAATTGGTTGCGGTAATATTCGCATTAAATATTTAGAGGCATTATCTTTATAGTGAAAGGTGTGATATTTATACTGATCATAAAATTTTAAAATATATTTTCACACAAAAAGAGCTGAATATGCGCCAAAGAAGATGGTTAGTGATGATTAAGGATTACGACTGCTCAATTCATTACCTCCATGGGAAAGCAAACAAGGTGGCAGACGCATTAAGTCAAAAAAAGAATGCTATCTTATCCATGATGAGGATCAAAAAAGATCCAATATTTATGGATTTACAAAGGATGGATCTTGGAATTATAATGGAAGGGTGAAAATCTTATCTTTCTAAAATGAATGTTCAACCATCTATACATATGAAGATTAAAGAGGCACAGAAAGAAGATGTAGAGTTACAAAAGAAGGTGAGAAATGTTCCTGAATTTCACATTGATTGTGATGAAATAATAAGGTTCAGGAATCGGGTTTGTGTTCTTCCCATCCCAGAATTAAAGAAGGAAATATTGGATGAAGCTCATAGTTCTTCATTATCTATTCACCCTAGAAGCACAAAGATGTATAGGGATCTGAAAGAGTACTTCTGGTGGGATGGCATGAAAAGAGATGTTGTTGAATATGTCTCTCGATGCTTGGCTTGTCAGCAAGTAAAAGATGAGAGGCGGAAGTATAAGGGGATGTTACAACCATTACCCATACCATAATGGAAATGGGAAAACATCACTATAGACTTTGTAATTGGACTTCCTAAAACATCCAAAGGCAATAATGCTATCTGGGTTATAGTTGATCATCTTATGAAGTCGGCACACTTCATTGCAATTAGAGAATATTTCTCTCCTGATCAGCTTGCCAGGATATATGTGAAGGAAGTGGTAAGATTGCACGGAGTACCACTTTCAATTATATCTGATCGAGATCCGAGGTTTACCTCGAAGTTTTGGAGAAGTCTTCAGCATGCTATAGATACAGAGTTGAGTTTCATCACTTCTTATCATCCTCAGGCAGACGGTCAGTATTATAGGACAATTCAAACTCTATAATACATGTTTAGAGCTTGATCTATGGATTTCAAAGGTGTTTGGGATCAACACCTACCTTTGGTGGAATTTTAATATAATAATAGCTTTCACTCTAGTATTCATATGGCTCCATATGAAGCTCTCTATGGAAAGAAATTCCAAACTCCGACTAGATGGGATGAAGTTGGGGAAATAAAGATATTAGGACCTAATCTTGTTGATGCGATGGCAGAAAAGGTCTGATCTATTCAATAACACATAAGAGCAGCCCAAAGTCGACAAAACATTTATGCCCACAACCAAAGAGAAGACCTAGAGTTTGAAGTGGGTGATAAAGTGCTCTTAAAAATATCTCCTTGGAAGAGAGTAATGAGATTTGGAAAGAACTGCAAGGTGAGCCCTAGGTATATTGGTCCTTTTGAAATATTGGATCATGTTAGGAAGGTAGCTTACCGATTGGAACTTCTGCCAAATCTCTCTCAATTTTATGATGTGTTCTATGTATCTCTCTAGAGAAAGTACATACCTGATCCTTCACATATACTAAGCTCAGAAGTTTTACCGCTGGAGCAATATATTTCTTATAAAGAACTACTGATAGAGATTATGGATCGTAGCAAAAAAGTTCTATGAAACAAGACCACTCTCTTGGTTAATGTTTTATGGAGGAACCACCAATTAGAAGAAGCTACATGGGAACTTTAGGATATGATAATGGAGAGGTATCCTCATCTGTTTGTTACGAAATGACGAATTTCGAGTGTGAAATTAATTTTAAGGGGGGTAGAATGTGACACCCTGAGATTTTATGAGAAATATTTTTTTATGTCTTATGTTATAAGCAACACCAAGAGAATATTTCACTACACACAACACTATCTTGGCTTGCGTTACACGCAATAGCAGCCTTCCTCGATAGCTTGCGTTGCACGCAATGCCGAGTTTCACTAAACAATGATATATTTTTATAATATTATGAACTAGCTGTTATGAATAGTATTAACTAAATTTTTAATTTTATAATATTATAATTCATCTTACATATTTTCAAGAATGAGGTATGAAAACCAAATCAATTTTTCGGATAAAAGAAGTATTTTTCAAAAAAAAAAATATGGCTTTACCGCCTTTTGATGGCACACCCTTTATAAATATAATTTTTGACAAGTTTATAAGTTCAATTTTACAAAATAATCTTCTTCTTTTCAATCATGCTATAAAAATTTATATGGGATAATTTTTTGGTATTTTTCTGATAAGTTTCTTATTTTGATGAATAGTAAAAATACGCTAAATTTTAATTAAAAACAAATTTTTTCATCAAGATAATTTATATGGTTAAATTATAAAATTTAATGGTTTTAGAGTATAAATAGATTATATTTTTTCCATTTAATATAATTTATGTCATTACCATTAATTTTACATTAAATTCATAGGTAAAAACATTTCAATCTTTGGCAATGTTTTAACTTTTAAAAATCGTTTTCTTAACAACGGGATAAATTTTAAATTAATTACTGCAACTTCTGTGTTTTGAATTTTGAAAACTGGATTCCATATTCGGATTTATTAGGTCTGAATTATGTTAATAGGTTACTTTTGTTTTATTCATATTATGAATAGTAACTATGGTAATTTTTATTTACTACAGTTAAAGGTAAATCGAGTAATTAAGGGTAAACCTAAGACTATAAAATTATCCTAACACATTCCAAAATTCTATTGGATGAATAAGAGTCGACCCATATCACCTAAGGGTCGTAATAGATTCATTTCAGGGACTTTTGACCATGAAAATGAAATAATTATTATTCAAACCAAAGAAAGTGACAACATGTCACTCTCTTATATCTTATAAGTGTAATAATTTTAATTTAGTGATAAACTTCATTAAACTTAGAATATAAATATTCTCTGGAAATATAATCAAATTATCTAAATAATGATAATTTATTTAGAATTTTTAGGGAGAAAATAATTATCATTAATGATGACGCAATAGTGATGTAGAAATTATTTTATTGATTGAAATATCAAATAAATGGTTTTAAAAATATTAAAATAAATATTATATGAACTAATTAATGTGCTCCATTAATTTTATAGATAAATATGACATGTTAGGAATCTATTAAATATTTGTTTTCAAACATATCTTCTGTGTGGATTTTAATTAAATTCAAATAATTGAATAGTTTCAAAACTGACACTATTGTTATTTTATAAAAATAACATATTATTAAATGGTTTAAAAATTAGAAAAATATTTAAAAATTCTAAATTTAAATTTATATGGTCAAAAATGATATAATTTATCCAAATATGAACAATTCACAACACATAAGTAATTATTTATAATAATTTAAAATTTAGAATATTATTACCACAAATAAAATTAAATTGATTAAATAAGGATAAATCAAGTTGATAAGGTTTAAAATAAATTCCCAAAATGCATAAATTTTATTTTATGATGAGATTACAACCCTATATAATCTCATAATTGTATTTAAGCCATTTTTTGAGGTTTTTAAGTGGGGTTTGAATTTATTATAAATTAATATTTCTTATGTTTCCAAAGGTGCCCCTCTCCTCCCTTATAAAAGGTCACCTCCTCCCTCTCCTCCTCACACCATTTTGAGCCTTCAAACTCAGATAAACCCTAAAAATTTCTCTTATACACTTTCCTAGAATCATACTAGAGGTCCTGGTCTTCTTAAAATACCAACTTTAGTTCCCTAAAAGGAGGTTAAGAAGAGGCGCATTGAAGAAGAGGTAATATCCTTTAACGATTCTTTCAAACCTATTTCTTCTTCTAATTCCTCTATATGAGTTGTTTCATTATTAAGTAATAACTCCAGTATCAATTTTATACTTATATGTTATTATTAATATGAAACAACCATGTTCTATCTTCTATCCATCCTATGAAAAAAATGAATTCACCACGCATGCGTACGTATGGCTTACCGTCTCCACGTCGTGGTGTAATCTTTAATTTCATCACTAACATACTTGGATGGGTATATGATGGAAGAAATAACTATATATTATTATTTTAAAGTAATATTTATTATGAAATATTATACACCATACACTTCAATACAATTCCACACTCATATGAATTATATCAACGCTTGTGCGTACGTACGGCCTACCGTCTCCACGATGTGATGCGACTTGTTCTACATGATCTTCATTGAATAATGATTATATAAATGAATTGAATTAATAAATATGATATATATTACACTGATAACAATCTGTAAATGAGGTATTTATAACCTAAAAAGAGGAATAAGTATTTATTCAACAAAACTTGCGTAAGAACATAAAGCAATGAACACCCAATTATCGGGTAGCAATATTACTAATAAGAAGATTAGAATATGGCCATATATGATATCATAACAATGAATATGATACTATAATAAGTCAATGACATTATTTAAATCATTGTACAGGAGGTTTGGATACGTACGAAGCATATCAGACCTAAGGTAATGGAAAATATCAAAATCTAATTTTTATCCGAGATAGTTTATACTTAAGAATTTACTGGGTCATATTTATTTTACACACCCATGTTTCCTAAATATTTAATATTATTTCTATCCTCCTACAATTTTTTAAATCCAATTTTACCTACTGGTAAATTTTTATTAAAAGATATGAAAGGAATCTTTTGTCATTTTCAGTATGAGATACTTTTTGACTTTTCCGACCAAAGTAAAAGAAGAATGTTTTTTTAAAATTATACGTCATGAATGGATTTTATGATTTCATAGAACATTATTTACATGAAGCTTCCTTTACATGTTTTCAAGTTTATTTTTAATTAACTTCTTTATTTTAAAATTTTATTACACTTTAAGAAAGGAAAAATGTTTTTGAAGTAGAAAGGATATTTTCCTCAAGAATGGAGTTCAAGTGTTTTATCAAAATTATTTTCCATATAAGATAATATAGGGTTCTGTTTCTGTCCCTATTTTTACATTGATTTTATTAAGTTATTATGGAATTATTTTTAAGAAGTAATTTTATCTTATATGGATTATGTTATGATGGAATGATGATTAAGAATCCCATTTTTATTACATGGGTTATGCTATGATATATGATTTATGATTTTGTGGAACACATAAGAATGGTTTCATTATGAGATGGGTGGGACCTATATATCCCTCCAATTAATTGGGAAAAGATTTATATCTCATGAGATAGACATGGCTAGAATGGCAAGTTAATCCGGTTCAGTGATACAGAACTGGAACGAGGAGTGAACTCGGTTCAGAAATGGACTTTGTCCACTATGATAGTCTTAGCAATGAGTCTTGACTAATAAGAAATGATTTTCTATGATTATGTGTGTATGAAAAAAAGTTTCATGTTTTATTTTATGATTATTGGGATTACATTTCACTACTATGATTTATCGCATGTTATGATATTATGATCTCTTTTGCAGGTTAAGATTTTCAAAATGTTATATTCTTATGAATATGATATGACTGATACATCATTTGTCTACCCTTACTGAGCATTTGAGCTCACCCTTTTGTATGTTTTATTTTCTCCAGGTCAGGAAGAAGGGTATTAAGTAGGATATTCCAAAAGGGACTCTAGATATGATGAAATAAATGGGAGACAATGTAGATGCTTTATGAACCAGGTGTTTATGTTTCCCAGATTCTAAAGACACTATACCTATACAGTCCTATCAGGGTTTTGTTACATGTTGTAATAAGTATGCTTCAATTCTTAAGTAATAACAATGTATATAAATTATGGGTCATTATACTATTATTCCAAAAATACTAACTATAGTGTTCATAAGAAGAGATTGAAAAGAGGTTTCTCTAAGAGAAGGTAATCATCTTAACATAGAACATTGTTTTTTAATTCTTCTTTCACCACCTTCCATTATGTCCTAAAAATTACAATATAATAACACTATCATTTCCCATATAATGATATTTTCTTTTTTTTATTTCATAATATTTATCAATATCATTCTTTATCAAATGGGAAAAAAATCATTGCTCTTGTGTACGGTGGACTACCAACTCACAAACCGATGTAATTTTTTTTCCATCGCCACCTCACATGCATAGTAATAAGGATGGAAATAATGAATATATATTATAATTATAACATAATATTGATTCTATAAGCTTAATATATCATCCAATTTCTTATCCTCACTCAAATTAAGAAATCATAGTATCACTCATGCATACATAAGACCGACCATCTCCAAGAAACGATGAGATTCATTTTCCATGTCAAAATTAAAAGAATAATTCTAAAAATGTATATAAATGATAAATATGATATTTATGAAATGAAAATAATTCTTTTTATTATTTAACTATATCCTATTCAAAATAACTAAACCTAAAGTGAAAAAACAAACATGATAAAATGAATCAGTTAACAGCCAAACAATGATAATAATGAAATATTGTTAATGAATAAGTTATAAGGTTTTATAAAAGGATAATATCTGATATTATAAATATGAATATGATTCTGGTATAAATTAATAACATGTTTAAAATATTTATACAGAATTTTAAATTAAGTTAAACTAAGGGGTAGTGCAAGGTAAGGGATTTCATCTCAATTTCCACTCCATGGAGGCATATTTGGTGTTCTGTATATTTTTATTTATATGTTCTGTATATACCACTCCATTGATGTATTTAATATTAATATATATTATTAATTTTTATTATAATTTCTATTCATGTTTAATCTTTCAAGGGGATATAATTTAAAAGTTACCATAGAGGTAAGTATTTATTTTACATTTTCATTTTTTGGATTCCTTATTGTTTTCATTCATGGAATCTTATATTTTATCCATTAGAAAATCCATATATTATCTTATAATATTTATATTTAATGAGTTTCCAAGTTTTATTCCAAATCCCCCTATCTTTGGAACTTGAATCAATCTAATAAATTTTTAATAGAAAATATGGTCTTATTTTTATTTTGATCAGGTATATTTTTCTTCCCTGTTTATATTTTTCAAAATTGATTTACAAGAGACATTTTCAATAAATTACTTTATAGAGGTAAATTTATATTATCACATAATTTTTGAATAGTTTTAAAGTATTCTTTATACTTTTTTTGAATGAGTAAATTTTGACATTCTTTTATCATCATCATCATTATTTATTTATTCTATTTTAAGAGTCGAGAGATCATACAAGGGAAAATTAAAAAGATAGAACAAAGGAGGCTTGGAGTAGTGTAGACCAAGATAATCCCCTATTAAAATACTTTCTCCCTAATGCCTCAAACAAAATTATCTTGGGAAGCAGATAATACCAAATCCTTAAAGTGATATAGATGCTATGCGATTTGAAACCATATTTCCCTTGTGCCATGTGTGAAATGCATGGGTATTCTTACTAATAAATCCTTTAAATCATCTGATTTTTTAAGATATTTTTGACAGAATATTACTTATTCCCTGTATATAATTTTATATAAATATGCAGTCTATTTCCACCTCTTCTACATAAATGTTTCTCTCCTACTATCAGCGCAGGCCCATGAACATGGCTATGGCTTCAGCATGGAAAAATTGAAAACCATCAAATTGATATATAAATGCCAAGAAAATAGCTCCCCTAGAATCATGTAAAACACCCCCCAAATAATGTCACCAAGGATACAAGATTTGTTCTGCTTAAGTTTTAGTCTCATTACGAGTGTTCCAATGAACCCATTGCCCCTAAGAATTGCAGGTTGGAGGATGGGTAGGAGGAGAACTCACCTGTAGCAGCCTCATGATTGGTGTTCCATGAGAATTATTGAAAATTTTCACCATATCGATTAGCAAGTTCCATGTTCTAATTATAAGAAGATTCCCAGTTGTAAACTCCTCATGGAGAAATCTATTCCTAGCATGCTATATACACCAGCAACTAGCGATAAACACCATAGATCTTGTAGTCCTTTCTGGACCTATATCACCCGCACCATGAAACCATTTCTCCAAAAATAATGAGTCACGATTCTCCTGGGTAGGGAGAGCAGTAAAATCACTAGATAAGTTCTAGATCACATGATCCCAATCACCTTCAATGAATAGGTGGTTCATGTTCTCTTCCTGTAGGTTCCTATATCATGGACACCTGGATGTGATAGGGATACCCATTCGTATAATATTATCTTCAGTAGGAATTTAATGGTTCCTTATTCCCCAGACTAGGAAGTTATATATTTTAGGGATTATATTTTACCATAGAATCAAATTCCATCCATTAACTTGGTTCCATCAAAAAATAACCTTTATAAGTACCTTGAGGAGAAAATCCCTAAGTTAGAGGTGGCGAGAATACATTTCTTTGGTTATTCATTCAGATCAACAAGATCAAAACGGTCATGCTGGTTCTGATCCAGGAATGCATTGATGAATTTTGGATGAGATCTGGCCTCCATAAATATGATAATTGACTGAATATTTGAGGAAACCAATCCACAACCTAGTCTAATTGTGATTTTAAAATATAATATCACTTTTCCCTACAATCCATCAGGTTTTAGGCTATAGGGATGAAATATGAGGAAAAAATGGGCCACAAAAGGGTGGAAAATCTTCCAGACACCTTCACACCCTCTCTACATCTTGTTTCCATGTCCCTTACCCAAAGGTTAAACTCCTCCAAAATATCCCATGCTAATTTTTCATGAATTCAATGAAGAGTGTAAAAAATATTTCTTACATTGATACCCCCTTCCAGTGTTGTCATTGACATTCTATCCCATGATTCCCAATTCCTTTTCCCCTCTAAAAGGGTATCC
Organism: Viscum album; assembly: GCA_963277665.1. Taxonomy (NCBI): domain Eukaryota; kingdom Viridiplantae; phylum Streptophyta; class Magnoliopsida; order Santalales; family Viscaceae; genus Viscum; species Viscum album. The sequence continues at coordinate 1,575,191,413 of OY728126.1, forward strand.
CAAATAAATCCCACCAATACCTTATCAATATTATAAATGTCCATTTTTTGAACTTTAACTGATGAAATTGCATGAATGGGGATAGTCTATAGAAAATTATTAACCAGAACAATCCTACCAATAAAGGATAAAAAGTGATTTTTACAATTCAAGATCTTCCCTACGATCCTACTCATAGTGTGATCAAAATGGTGGATGCACAGTCTACCTAAAGACATGGGGTAACCATGGTATTTTATGTTATTAAAATTTTCATGACTTATTATATACTCCCTTTACTAATTTTATATGAAATGTGCATAATTTGTGTGAAATATTAATGTTTTAATACAAAGTATAATTTTTGAGCATTTTTAGAAGTAGTCCAATTGAGTCTGTTTACTATATTATTTCTAACTATCAACCTACTGATCCAAATTGTGTGGTTCTTCATTTTTAGGATTTCTAATTCAATATCCAACATCTCATTAGAAGGGATCATGGGCCAATTCTTCCATTTGAATGCTCATATGGACCACACAAGAGGGCCTACAGAATCTGTAAAAAAAACTGGACCAGCCATGAAGATTTAATTTCTGGGATCAATATTGAAATTAAAATTCCTTAATTCTCCTCAAATGTTTGGAAGACGATGTAAGGAGTCTTGGATAAATATTTCAAGGCCCAACTCCAAATACAAGTGGCCCAAATGATTCATTTAAACTCATCCCATCATTCTGGCTGGGAATTAAAATCTGTACAGTATTCATGACATGTATCCTAATATAGTAATCAAATAAATATGATAATTTTAATTTTCAAATAGGAGATATATTTGGTATACTTTTTTGAAGAAAGAATTCGGATTTGAAGTCATCTTCCTATTTCAAAATCCATTCACATTTTGGCCTTCGAAAAAGCATGGATTGAAATGGACAGTATAACTTTGTTTAATAAAACTGCTATAACTTTGTCTCCATATGTCCAAATGACTCCAAATGTAGCAAGAAGTCGTCCAACATTATTATATACAACTTTGAAGATGACGATATCTTGAGATTCGGCTGTCTGGATGTCCAAATCGTCGATCCAAGTGGAGGGACAGATTGGGAATGCCAACAGTCCACTTCCTTAGGCTATAAATACATTCCCCTCCTATCCTTGAAAGGATTTAGAATTTCCAAAGAGAGGATCACATATTGACACGACCAAAACCTTTAAAAATTCTTTGGAGGACCTTCCATACTCAATTTTTTACTTGAGATATCTTTCCTCCTCTCATTGTTTTCATTTACTTTTGTGCTCATCTTTGTTGTAATCTTGTAAGTCTTTCTTTTGTAATTCTATTTTAATGAAAGTTTCTTATTAAATATCTCTTATTATCATCCACATTATGTAGTTTAATATTATTTTTCTTAAAATATTTTAAATATAGTTTAATCCCCATCCCTTATTTTTCATTCTCATTCAATCTAAAGTCGGTATTTAATTCCCTTCATCGTTTTTGTGTGAGTTAGACACACCACTCTTTTCTTATCCCTTTCTTTTTCTTATCTTCTTAATTTATCATCATAATAATTATAACCACATTAATAATAATTTAAATGGATAAGTAAATCTACCATTGGGGTGAGTTATAATTTGGGGATATTGAGTGATTGAGAGCCTTTGGTCTATGAGCATTCTTTGAGTTAATATTGTGTATGTTGAACTTTATGTGTCATTGATTAATGACATGTTTTGTTTAATATGTGGATTTCATGGATTATTGGAACCACAAATACACTACCATAAATAAGTAATGGTAATTATTAGAACCCTATGTTAGGTTACGTCTTGGATTAATGCTTTAATGCTTGGGAATTCCGATCAAAATCATCTTGTGAAGTGGGTATTAATTTAATGCAATATAAAGCAAAGCTCAAGGATATCATAAGCTTAAATCCCTAATAATGAAATCACCCCAATCTTTATCAATTTTTTAAATCAAACATCATCCATAAATTATTTCATAATCCCTAAAAACAAACCCCCCCAATTAGAATACAATTAACTGAAAACAACCGACTATAAAAAAGTATCATCGCTGAGGATTCGACCTGAGTGCTGCTATACACATTCGCAGAGCACTGGAACCTTGACCGGTTGATAGGAAACAATAGGCCACGTGTTTCAAATGGATCCCTTTCTGGGGATAGTTCAATTAAATAGTCTTTAGTTTCTAGTTATTATAAAAGAACAAAAAAACAAAATTTCAAAAAAATTGAAAAAAACACAAAGAAAAACCCGCCTTCCTCATAAAAATCATAGACGGAAAACACAAATCCTGAATTTCTTCCTCCATTTCCGGAAGTTGTACTATGCCTGATGGTTCTAGACATTCTTTGTGGCTTTCCTAATATGCAGCTCTCATCCTTAGAGTTTGAGGAAACCTCATCCCTCTTGAATCGCATGGTGGTGGCTCGCTTCAGGCATAGACAACCTTCAATAGACTCCTTTGACCGGTTCGTCTTCAGTGGTTGGGATCTTCAAGACAGGGCAGTTGTTGGATTGCTCGACAGCCATCATATCATGATCCGTTTTGAATCATAAGTGGATCTCATCAAGGCATGGTCGAAAGCTCCTCGTAGCTGTACTGGTTCTCATTTCCTCTTATTACGGTGGTCCTTCGATTTACATATGAACTGGGATTCTCCTGCTTCGGCGGTTTAAGTATGTTTCCCAAATCTTACATTACCTTTTCAGAATCCTTCGGTGATTCAGATGATAGTCAACCTCATAGGATGATATTTGTGTTTTGATACCTGCACTGAGGCCATGTGTCACCTGGTGAACACTCGTATCTGTATCGAAGTGGATGCCTCTCGCCTTCCCTTCGACTATGTTTGGATCACTATCGGAGAAGACTACAGGTGGAAGGAGTGGGTTTTTATAAGAATTGGACTGATTTTTTCCCATCTTGCAAGCGTTTAGGCCATTATTTGTAGGTTTTCCGCAGGAGAGGCATAGATGCCTCATTGAAGGGTCGACGCAGGGGTAAGTAGGTTGCGGCAAGACAAGTCAGTGTTGCATCGGGCGAACTCCCGGAGGTGGTTGTGATATCTGGTACGGTCATGGAGCCTTCGGGTCCCAATGATGGGGGCGCTCTGAGTCCTATGGTTAAGGATATCAGGAAGTATGCTCTCGTGGTGACTGCAATGAAAGTCCATAATTCTGAAAATCCAAGTGTTTTGGCATTGCAGGTGAACCCAACGGTTACAGAGGTTTCCAAAAGACTTCGGTAGGATTTGGAGGGCTTCTCTACTCCCTTGGATAGGAAGGAGGCCGGATTGGGTTTCCAAGAAGTTTTTTTGGTGTAGAACATGGATAGGGAAATATCGGGGAAGGATAAGAGGGTGGGGATAAGGGGAATTACCTCAGGCGTGGCTAGTCCAGATGGTACTGGGGGTTCCAGTTCTTTAGACCCTTCAGCTCGACCCTTCCTTATTCTTACCGATAGGTTTGAAGGAATCTCGGGAGAAACTCTTGGTGTTAGCTTAGATCTGGGTCCTGTGTGCAGTGGTGCTGCTGAGGGGGCCTGTGTGGAAGGGCACATTTCAGTCAGATCAGGTCACGAAGATATCCCTAAGAACAGAGAGGATGATTTTTCAGTGATTGAGTGTCTTGCCACGACTGATATTAACACACCGGTGAAAAGGAGGGGGATTCCTTGGGGTTGCATGGATAATACTCTGAAGTCCAAAAAGAAAAATTCTTCTGGGGGAAATAAGGAAAATATGAGTGTTCCATCATTCCTATCCTTCAGTGACATTGTTCATAAGGAGACTGGTAGGATGACTGAGTGCGCAGAACCTATATCTACTACACCAAGAAGACGAGCAAGGAAGGACTACTCTTACCTTCCATGACCGATGTGTACTAGAACTTCCCTTAAGTGGGACAAAGGTGTGATTCTTGCCTTTAAGAAAGACAACTTGATCAAACAACCATGCCCAGTGTAGCCTTTACTGGACCAGTCAGGGAGCTTTGAGCAAATAAACTATTTCTTGAGGCAACATAAGTCGGCCTCTGAGTGGGAATCGGCTATGGCTACAGCAGAAGGGGACTCCTATGTGAGATGCAGAGATGATTATGGGTATTATGATACGTAGTCTCGTGGTGTGCTAGTTGGATTTTGGTTGTCCTACATATGTCCTTTTTGATCTTTTCAAGTCGTGTCCTGGTTGGTGTTCAGAGATGTTCGGTTCTCACTTTTCCTAAAGTGTTTGGAAATAAAATAATAATAATTTTCAGTCAAAAAAATTATCCAACCAATTGAATTAGATATGGCTAATCCTTGGGAATAAAAACTTAAATAACACTCTACCCCTGATATTAATTACTAACCTCTTGGTATTAAATATCCTAACATAGAGGCTGACTTCAAACTCAAAACGAATTTGATTCATCTTCTTCCTAATTTCCACAGGCTAGCTAGTGAGGATCCACATCTCCACCTTAAAGAGTTCCAAGTAGTGTGCTCTAGCATGAAGCCTCAAGGGGTTTCTAAGGAACAAATCAAAATCCGAGCATTCCCTTTTTCCATAGCTGGCTCTGACAAGTCATGGATTTACTACCACCCTTCGGGTTCCATAACCACATGGAATGACATAAAGAAACTCTTCTTAGAGAAATTCATTCTAGCGTCTCGTACTGCTTCTATCCAAAAGGAAATAAGTGGTATCTGTCAGTTACCAAGTGAATCACTCCATAAATACTAGGAGAGGTTTAAAAATCTTATTTCAACCTTCCCACACCACCAAATCATAGACCAACTCTTGATCCAATACTTCTATGAGGGGTTATTGGCTATGGAGAGAACCCTCATTGATACCGTAAGTGGTAGTGCTCTTGTTGATAAAACTCCTAAAGTTGCAAGAGATGTCATAAGAAACATGGATGCGAACACACTACAATTTCATACTCACGCACATGCTCAAGTCAAACAAGCCCAAGATAGTCAGCCGATAGAGCCGAAAAAGATGATAGAGTGGATGAGTGAACTTACAGGTCTTGTGTGACAATTATTTGTGGCTAGCAAAGCCCCAACTTCATCTTCTCCACAATCAATGTTTCTTAGACCTATCAAAAACTGTGGAATCTACAACTCACCAGCTCATCCAACTGACACATGTCAACAAATTCAAAACGATCAATCCGATTCATTTAGACCAATGGAGCTCAATGCAGCATATGCTCAGTGGAACACCAACCCTCAACAATTAGTTCAGTTCATTAGAAACTTCAACCAACCCCATTCTAAGCCTTTCTATTCTACATATAACCCTAAACTAAGGTTTGGTAATCCTGTCTCTCATCCCCATCAATTCCCTCATAAAAACCTAAACCTGTTTCAATATGGTCAATGTGTTGGTAACTTCCAACAACCTTACCCTTTTCTTCCTCAACCTCAAAGGATCAATCCTCCTCCTGGATTCCACTATCCTAGTGAGCCTTCCCAATTCCCAAACTAATACAATCGCTTTCCCAAGAACCAAAATCTTGGTAATCCCAATTCAGGACAAGCCTCTTCTTCCAAGAAACCATGGGAATGTGCAGTGGAAGATCTTTCCTCATACAACTGTTCCATCCTTAAGATCATTTAAACCCAAATTGATCAATTTTCATCCAACCTTAGTCAGCAGTAACTATCCAATTCTTCCAAACTTCCAACTCAAAAATTACCCAACCCCAAGGGTAATGTAAGTGCAATTTCACTTAGATCGGGGAAGAAAATTGTTGTTCCTCAAGATAAGTCCTCTAACCCCACTTTAAATGTTGACCTAAAAAATAAATAATAAAAATAAAATTGAAAAGGAATCTGAAACCGTTCCCTTACATCATTCTATTCCACTTAAGAACCCAATTACTTTTCCTCAAGCCGTTTCTAAGCCAAAGAAGTCCTTTGAACCTGGTCTCGAAATGATTGACATGTTCAGATGTGTTGAAGTCAACATTCCCCTCTTAGATGCCATTAAAAAAATCCCTACATATGCCAAGTTTCTTAAAGATTTTTACACCCATAATAGGTAACTTAGGACCTTTGAAAATTTTTTCACCCAATAGTCCATACCCATTAAGTGCAAAGATCCAGGGACCTTTATAGTTTCATGCCAAATTGGAAGTTACAACTTTGATGATGCACTCATAGACCTGGGATCCTCAATTAATTTCATGAACAAATCCATCTTCTCCAACCTTGGTCTAGGTCCCTTACATCCAATGGGTGTTTTTATTTAGTTATCTAATCAAATCACTGCTAGTCCTGAGGGTATAATTGAGGATGTCCTTATCCGAGTCAATGATCTTATCTTCCCAGCTGACTTATATGTCCTTGACATGGAAGGTGAGACAACTTCTTGCCAATCTCCTATGATTTTAGGAAGACCTTTCCTCGTGACATATAAAACCAAAATTGATGTTCATGCTGGCATATTATCCATGGAATTTGGTGACCAACTGGTCAAGTTCAATATTTTTCAATCCATGCGATACCCATCAGAGAATGAATCTGCATTCTCTATCTATTCTTCTCAAACTCTCTCTGAGAGTGTGTTGAATCCCAATCCATCCTGCATTTCTTATTATACTGATAGAGGAGTTTGTGAATATTGAATCCTCATTAACAAAGTCATAAATTGAGAAGTTGATGTTGAAATTACAAATGCAAACTCCATTGACCTAAATGATCTTGAAAAATCTTTAGAATCAAATCTTTCCTCTGACCTTCACTTATCCATCTTGGATGATAATGAAGAAAAAGAACTAGATTGCTCATTTGTTAATTCAAATCAGTTTATCCAACATTCATCATTTCCTATCCGTGATTCTGAAAATTCTGTTATATGTGTGGTTAACCCTAAACAAATGTTTTTATCTGGTCCCTAATTAATAAATTGATTATTGGTGAGGTTGCAATTGACCATTCATTGGCGAAAAACATTGAAATAAAGGATATAGAAAATTTTATTCAATCTTATGACTTCACTGATCCTCATTACTCTACATTGGTAAATGATGAAATAAATGAGTCAAAAACAATTGGGATATCATACTCTGGTTTCATGTGATCTAAACCTTACATAAATGAACCATCAAAATTTAGATATCTTCTTCAATTTCCAAGCATAGAAAACCATCACTTTGTGGAAATAATCATTCTTCACGTTGAAGACCAAAGAGAGGATAGTCTTATTCTCTTCCCAACCCCATTTAATTGCAAGATAAACATCAAGGAAGGGGATAAATTATCCAATGAAAAATCAGGAATCCTGAAGGAGAATTTTTCTAGAAGCACTCTGGATTTGAGAAAATATGGTGGCCACCATCGGATTATGGGTAGTCCACTGCAACTCTCTTGCTGTAGACAAATAAATGCAGAACTTCTTGAGAGGAAACCCATGTTTTTTCTAATTTTATGTAATTTTAATTTATTTTTAGTTTTTCATTAGATGAATAATGATTTTTCATTTTCAAGTAGCATCCCACAATCCCGGAACCACATCGACTTCCATCGAATCCCCAACTTCTATAGTCGACCCACCACTAGATGGAGATGGAAACCCACCAAATCCAAACCAGGGGCACCTCTTTCCCTATAAATATCTTTTCTCTCTCTCTCTCTTTATTCTTCTTCCTCCCTCATTCTAATTTTTTTACCACTTTCCTCATCACATTTTTTTACTCTTTATTTTCTGTGTAAGTGTGTCTTTATAAAAAACTAAAAAAACTAAAAAAACTAAAAAAAACTCAAAATCAAAAAAACAATAATAATTAAAAAACAATATAAAAATAAAAATCATGATTACTCAACTTAAAATTTTTAAATTTTTTCCAACCATTTTGGGAAGTTAATAGACATGTTTTCATATAAAACATTTTTTATTTTCATCATGACTTTGGATAAATAATCTTGTGTAAAGAATAATAAATTTTGAATGCTCAATTTTTGATTTGGAAAATGATTTTACCCACTCATGAGGAAAACCATTTTCTTCCATACCAAGTCTACCTATGGACATCTTTTCAAAAAGTGTGTTTTTCAACCCCATTTTTTAGTCTTGAGTTTGTGGACCTTCAAGCTGAATTTCCTACTTTCAGGTGCATTAATATGATAGAGGCATTTTCTGAACCACATGAGAATCACAATGTCCAAATAGCCTCCCATTTCCCATACAATAATCCTCATTTTGAAAGCCCCTTTGAGCCTATGAAAACCTTTTCATTGTTATCCACATTACAAGACCAATATCTGATCCCACCCAATGTCAACATGGATTTTTCATTGAATATTTTTCTTCGAAATTGATGTGTGGGGGACGGATTTCATTTTGGGTACCCTTTGTTGATTTCACTATATTATCATATGCTTGAGGTAAAGCATCCATTTTAGTGTGGGGGAGAGGTTTTCTTTCAGTGAGTTTTGGGGAATTTAATGTGCTTCCATTTATGTAATTTTGTAAATGCTATTTACAAAGTTCAAAAAAATCAAAAATGATCAAAAAAATCAAAAAAAATGAAAAAAATGTGTTCTGTCTTGGGTAGGTCAAAAATCACTCTTCCGCAACCTTTGATCTTATTATAAAAATTGAAATTATTGTCATGAGGAGATGAAACATGGATTGGGATATGAGTGTGAGATCTTTTTCAAGTTCAACTTTCAAAAAATGAAAAAGAAAAGAAGAAGAAAAAGAAAAAAAATAACACTTGTGTCATTGAAAGAAGTTTTGTGTTTTGTAAATATTCCATCTTATCATTCCCTTCATATTTCCTTCAAATTTTGTGTCTTATTTCACATTTTCATTTACTTGTAAATATGGGTTTCCATTTCCTTTCATGTATCAATTCAAAAAAATGTTCATTGCTTTTTCCATGTTGGTGTTTTACCCCTCTTCTTCTCTCTCTTGGACATTATATTCCTACCATCCCATAGCCACAGATAAAACCCTTCAAAAGACATATAGATTCTTGTGCACTTTGGATAGGGAGTGGAAGATGAGATCTCTTTCAAACTCAATGATTTTTACTTTTGGTTGGTGAATGATTGAAGCTCCATAAATTAATTTTATCATCTTTAAAGGAGTAAGTTTTGTGTGCCACCATTTTCTATTTCTAAATTTGAGCATGAAAAAATGAATTGTTTTTTGAATATTGTTTCTATAACAACTTGTGGTGAAATTCTATATGGATGAGCGAAATTGTCTAAACCTCCCCTGATTAGGGAAAACAAAATTTTAATATTTTTTGGTGAGTGAAAATGATTTTGTCATGTTTTTATATTTGTTACACATGAGGACATGCACAAGACTAAGTTTGGGGGAGTTTATGTTATAAATATTTCCATGACTTATTATATACTCCCTTTACTAATTTTATTTGAAATGTGCATAATTTGTGTAAAATATTAATGTTTTAATACAAAGTATAATTTTTGATCATTTTTAGAAGTAGTCCAATTGATTCAGTTTACTGTTTTTTTTATAACTATCACCCTAATAATTCTAATTTTGTGGTTCTTGTTAATGTAAGGCGTATTTTATAAAACTTTCAAGGCCCAAATCCAAAGACAAGGGGCCCAAATGATTCATTAAACGCATCCCATCATTCTAACTGAGAATTAAAATCAGTACAGTATTCATGACATGTCTCCCGATCTAGTAATCTAATCATACTGAGATTTTTCAGTGTGAAAGGGAAGATATATACAGAAGAATTTGTTGAAGAAAGAATTTTTATTTGAAGGCATCCTTCTATTCCAAAATCCATTCACATGTTGGCCATCAAAAAAACATGGAATTAAATGGACAGTTTAACTTTGTTTAATCCAACCGCCATAACTTTGGCTCCATAAGTTCAAATGACTCTATATTTTGAGAGAAGTCGAAAAACATTATTATCTATAACTCTGAAGAAGAAGATATCTCGAGATTCAGATTTATTAATGTCCAAATCATTGATCCAATTGGAGGGACAGATTGGGAATGCCAATAGTCCACTTCATTGGGCTATAAATATATTCCCATCCTCTCCTTCAAAGGAGTTGGCATTTTAGAAGAGAGGAGCACATATTGGCATGTTGGAGGGACAAATTGGGAATGCCAATAGTCCACTTCCTTGGGATATAAATACATTCCCCTCCTCTACTTCAAAGGAGTTGGAATTTTAGAAGAGAGGAGCACATATTGGCATGAACAAAGCCTTTCCAAAGGCTGGGGAGGACCTTTCATACTCAAGTTTTCACTTGAGAGACCATTCCTCCTCTCATTATTTTCATTTACTTTTTTGTTCTTCTTTGTTGTAATCTTGTAAGTCTTTCTTTTGTAATTCTATTTTAATGAAAGCTTCTTATTCAATATCTCTTATTCTTATCCACATTCTGTACTTTAATATTATTGTTCTTAAAATAGATTAAATACAGTTTAATCCCCTTCTCTTCTTGTGATTTCTCATTCAATCTAAAGTCGGTATTTAATTCCCTTCATCGTTTGTGTGTGTGTTCGACGCACCACTCTTTTCTTATCCCTTTCTTTTTCTTATATTCTTAATTTATCATCATAATAATTATAACCAGATTACTAATAATCTAAATGGATGAGTAAATATACTATTGGGTTGAGTTATAATTTGGGGATATTATGTGATTGGGAGACTTTGCACGATGAGTATTCTTTGAGTTAATATTGTGTTTGTTGAACTTTATATGTCATGGATTAATGACATTTTTTGTTTAATATGTGGATTCCATGGATTATTGGAACCACAAATACACTACCATAAACAAGTAATGGTAATTATTAGAACCCTAATTTAATTTATGGCTTGGATTAAAGCTTTAACACTTGGGAATTCTGATCAAAATAATTTTGTGAAGTGGGTATTAATTTAAAGCAATATAAAGAAAAGCTCAAAGATATCATAAGATTAAATCCCGAATAATGAAATCACCCCAATCTTTATCAATTTGTTAAATCAAACATCATCCCTAAATTATTTCATAAGCTCTACAAAACAAACCCCCAAATTAGAATACAATTAAATAAAAACAATCGACTATAAAAAAGTACCATCGCTGAGGATTCGAACTGAGTGCTGCTATACACATTAACAGAGCATCGAAACCATGACCTGTCAATAGGATACAATCAGCCGTATGTTTCAGTATTCCATTAGGATGTTCCCTCTCAGTATGGTAAGATTGTTTCATATGTAGGTAATCCATCTATCAAAGCATTTATTAGAGAATTAAATATTTATCTTCGTCGTGTTAACGATCTGACCACTCCAATGAAAATACTACTCAAGGACCATATTGATGATACAGATTGATATTTTTATACAATTTAGTAAACTAATTTTGTCATATGCAAATATAATATAATAAATACAATAGGGACTCTGTCTTCTTCGATAAGGGAGGATGTCAACCTTAATCATGCCCAAATTAATGAGGTGACTAAGAACATCTTGGGAAAGAAAGAAGATACTCAGATATAAGTGGTCACCCTACCTCAAACCATATGTTTCATTGAAGAATTTGTGACCCCCCCATAAAATTAACTAAAAACCATGATGAGATAAATCAATTGAAAATCATATTAGAATCCCCTAGAGAGAGGCCCATACCAACCAATAACTTCTTAATAGATCTCCATTCGATGTGGTTGTATTATTTATCTATATAAATTTTTTTCCATGTTTGATCCATGTTCCTTGAGATTAATTCAACCAATTACATCCTTGGCTAGTGATATGTCACCTTATATTGTTTGGCCTTTGACAAATATGTGTTTCTCTTTAGAGATCTAGAGTGGAAGATGAACTGAAAGCCTTCTGTTGATAACACTTTCCAAGAATTTATAAGGAAAGTTACACATGCTCACCGATCTATAGTGGTGTAGAGAAGAGGGGAATTTGATTTGAGGAATGAAAACTAAATTTATCATACAAGAAAATTGTTTAAGAATCCCTCTATAGAAAAATTCTTGGATGCATATAATCAAATCATTCCTAACCATGGTCCAACAATATCTATAAAAGGATCCTAAGAAGCCATCTAGACTCGAGGCACTCTCCAGATTCAATCCCATTATAGCCTCATGAATTTCTTTCTCATCAGGTCCTACATCCATGATTATGTTGTCATATCTAGAAACTTTGTTCCGAACCACCTCTGTGAACTTATCATTTCATATCGGGTATCCTTCAAGCATACGAGGGTTGGGCCCTACAAGAAGCATCATAAAATGAGAGTGATCCATAAATCCAATGATATTTTGGTATTCAAAGTATGATCCATACTCAATCAATATATTGGGTCTAATTATATTTCATTTATCCCTTATACGGTCATGAAAATAGGATGTATTCCTATCACCTTCTCAGGTCCACCTTATTTTTTATCTCTCCAATGTTTAATGTTCTTATTGCAAATTCATTTCAGGAAAAACATAATTTTTGCTAGAGAGCTCATTAAACAACATTTCATTCGAATCATCTTCCAGTATGGATTATAACTATTTGATCTCCTTCTTTAGAATATACATGTCTTGTATTAGAGGGATGGTTCTCCCTGGCCCATGATTATAGGGTGTTTTTAAGATGTCTCAACTTGTTGTGTATGCTTATCCAAGCATTACCCTATATAGAAATGCACCAAGAATCACCAATCACTAGGTGATAACCTGGTATCCAAGACCATAGATGAGATAAAATGAAGCGCTCATTGTTCACCTAGCTAGGATACAATGACATTAGAAATGTTGAATGATAAAAAATACCCCATACCAGATGTGAGACCTTTTCACTGGGGTAGGCAGCAATGGCATGGATATTTTATAAGCATCTATTAAGGATGAATTAGGTATGGAATCCTTTCTTTGATTATTGTACCATGTGAACCGGTCACATGTATATCCCATATCCATAAGTCCCATGTTGGCTATAAATTGTTCAAAGTCCATACTGACCTTCGAGGGAAAGTCCCTTATTCCTTTTTTCACCTATGGATCTACTATGACATTAAAATATCCTCCAACTATCCATGGGGATTCACCTGGGTCAAATTGTTGTAGACCATGCCACTAGTACTCTCTCCTTTGAACATCACAACTTCTATAGGTAAAGGAAGAAGAAAAAACTGCTCGCACATGTAGTCACTTTAGTAGTGATAAATTGTTTATTTTCTTGGACCAAATCCACTATGATATTACTCTACCAAAATATCCAAATATGAATACAAGAGTGGTTATCATGAATGTAGGTGTGAATTTTGATAATAAGGTAGAATTCACCAATTTTTGAGGAGTCCCGGTTAGGTTCAAGAACCGAAACAATGGATACCCTAGAGTTTTGGATTTATGTATCTATGAAATCTATTTTCACTTGGGAACCCAGGACCCTAGAGTTCCATATTAGAATACTTAACATTGAAACTAATGTTTTTTGTCTTTTTCCTCATGTATATTGACCTTTTTTCGATGGGAGGAAGAGCACCTCCCACTACTAGAAAAGAAGGATTTGGAGACCCCTTACATGAGCAACCGCCAATGGTGGTTTCTATTGTTACCCTATAAATACCTCCAACGGAGGTCGCAAGGCTTCTCAAAAAAATATCAACACCCCCCTCCCCCCCCCCACCATCACACCCGATTATGTAACTGAACCCTCTACATCCGCTCGTCCCCTCCCTCGCCGCACCACCACCACCACCCGTCCCCTCCCTCACTACACCAGTGACGCCACACAGCCGACGCCGCACCGCCTCCGGCTCCGGCTCCCCATCGATGTTGTCGCTCGTCCCCTCCCTCACCGCACTGCATGTCAGATCCCTCTCTACATAGCCACCACCTCACTGCCTCCTCCTTCGACTCCCCGCCATTGTCATTGCCCATCCCTTCCCTCACTGCACCACCTTCGACTTTGGATCCCCTCCACTGCCGCTCCTCTCCCTCACAGCACCACCTTCGGGTCCCCTCCCTTCCGAATTTGTCCCACTCTCAGGTATGCCCAAATTTATATTTTAGGGTTTTAATTTTGGGAAATTTATAGAACAAATTTGGTATGCATGAAAATTATATGAATATTTTGTGTGAGTAAAATGTGTGTAAATGGAATTTCATGTGTGTACAGACTTGTGTGTAGTAATAATTATGAAACAATTTGTGTTGAAAGTGTGTGTATGAGAAGACTTGACACTTTACTTGAGGCTGGATGTTAGATAAAATGTATAGTCCATGTATATATTAACTGTATTGATATTAAGTTGTGTTGTTATTTGATTTATATCATTCTTGAGTTTATCGCATGTCTATGTGTGTATGTGTCCCATGAGAAAATGTTTGAGGTTTGACCACATGTGTATACTTTCATAGCCCATGTTACCCATGTTTGAGTTTGATCACATGTGTGTATTTCAATACTATATGTTATTATTAATATTATATGTTGTTACTCTATGTGATATTCCATGTTTCAATGTGACGTTCTTTGTATATTTTATATTGTGTTGTTCTATGCATGGAACAAATGATACTGGTATACTCATCGTGGCTCAGTAAACCTTAAGGGGGGGCGTGATAAGATTATGTGTGTTCCATGAAAGTTGTATTGAGATAGATGATGGGTTATATTGTATTTTTTTAACCTCACATAGGGTCATGGTAGAATTATGTGATCTGAACCTTCATGTGAAAATGGGGCATGATGGTATTCAAAGACATGACTTGAGATGTACTTTTGGGATACAAAAGCCCAAGGGAGTGTAAAAATGTGTTGGCATTATGAATTAACTGAGATACATATGGGTCTTGATGGCCTTCTATAGTATGACTTGATAATCTTACCTTTTTATGTTTTGTAATAAATGATGTGAAATTGTCGTTGACTAAGTTCAGGAATTTTTTTATAACTACATTTCCATCACAGATCCAAAGTTTTTTTAGCACATGACCACTCCAAACATGGTGTGTGTTTTATTTCATGCACATTTATTTATTATCACAACATAAACTCTTATACCATTTCACATGTGTTAAATACAAATTGGTTTTTTCATACTACTTTCATATTCCCAGAATTCATGGGTATCTCGAGGCATGTGAAGACTTCATAGTTTTGGATACAAGAATGGGAAAGGCCCTGATGATAGGATCTAATATATAGAGAATGTTGTTTAAAGGTATAATCGGGATGGATTTTAGACTGATGTATCAATATTTTTTCACATTCTTGTTATTTACCCAACTTTTATTGACCTAACACTTTAGGGGTATTTGGGTTTTTATTATATGACTTGAGATACCTTCCATGGATTATGATTTTTCATTGTTTATTGACTCTATTATGTTATTTTTTATCCTTTTCATTATTTATACCAAGGGTATATTTTCTACACTGATGAAATTCATACCCTTACTACTTGTAACAAACCTCTTTCATAAAATGATGCCTTCTTGAGTCCATGAGGAAAATTGTCTTGGACCCTGTGATTCAACATGGGCATCACATTCATTATCCCACATATTCTCTATTGATAACATAAGTCAATATAGATTGGTATTTTTTTGTTCTGTAATTGTATATATTTGATGTTATCCTTGATATAGATTAGTTAGTTTTCTATAAATTAGTGATTAATTATTATCTTTGATGGTTAATCTTTACTACCTATGATGGCAGAAAGGCAGCGTGAATCATAGAGGCAGTGAGACATTATTTTTACAAAGATACAGTTTCTCTGAGTTTTAGAATATTGTTCATCACAAATTGATTTTGGGAACTTTCATCGCAAATTATATTAGTTGATTTATTGGCAGTCATTAACTTAGTCACAATGGATGATAGTTCAAGATTAGTATTTAATGAATTTTTTCATGTAACACATACGCATGAAGGTTATTATGATGTGTTTCATTTTTTTTTTGATATAGCATTTGACTTTCTATAGTAATAGTTTCTTTATATGTTTTGATTATAGTGTATCCAAATTTATGCGTTATGATATTAGTGGACCATAGATTCCTTATTGTTCATTTTGGTTTGGTATTTTTTTAGTATACCCAATATATAATATTTTTTTAACTGATCGACTCCCCCACCCATCCAATCAAATGAGTTAAATAATGTCATTATATATGACCCATGATCTATCCAACTCCATATTATGAAGAACAATATATTGAAGAAAATCAATGATCATGTTTATAAGAGGATAATATGATAAGTTTGAGTCACTTTATGGAAGCAGATTTGAGAACCAAACAAGAAATTCACAGCTCAATGCTGACAAGCTTGTTGTGGATGACCCAATCGGTTACCTTAGGATAAAAATTAACCAATGATTGAGAAAAATTAAACATTTTTCAAGAAAAATTAGTATACTGGATGTTTGACTAATGATATTCCATAGCTATAATATTCTTTTCTTGAAATATTATTACTCTAGGGAATTATAAACCAAATTCATTCTCAATATAGTTTCTTTATTATACATATTTTCATCTAATCTTTCAGGAGTTTTGAAATATTTCATTTTCATTTTTTAAAAATATAATCTAAATATGACTAGGGACTCTTGAATATAGAATCATCATTAGATTTACCAAACCAACACGGTGGTGATGACATGGGATTTCACTTCCATTCTATTATATGTTATCTTATTTATTATTTAGAGATATAAATTGTTTATTTTATCAATGGTCCACATGAAATTGCTCAGTCTTTATTTTAAATATGTTTGATATGAAAAATGCATGTAATATGAAGTCTTGTGTAAATTTTTGTTATATATATATTATTATGGATAAGAGTTGGATTGATCTTCCAAATTGAACGCCTAGATAATATTTCAAGGGAATTAGATAGTTTATTGAGTTCACTGGAGGATTTCAAAGTGACTGTATTAGTTGTCCATGTAGAAAATGTGCAAATAGATATCAATTCACACAATATACCATGAGAGATCACCTATTCTTGAAAGGATTTCTGAATATTTATAATAGTTTGACTCGTCATGGGGAATAATATATTTATTGTCAAAATACAGATGAATTTCAGATGAATGTTGATGCGAGGATGAATGATCCAATGCATGAAATGCTTACTGAAATGGTACAAGGGTTGGATCATGAAGACATTGACATCCGGAATGTTAAGACATGTGAGATAAATTTGCGATCTGGTGAAGATTGTGATTCGAGGAGGTTTTATGAAGTACTTGACGATGCAAAAATGGAATTATATCCTGGATGTACTGCTTATAATAAATTGTCATTTATCGTGGAGTTGTTGCATTAAAATACTTTGAACCAATGATCAGACACATCATTCAACATGATGTTGGTGTTATTGAAAAAGGTTCTTCCTGTCGACGCTAATATTCTTGAGTCGAATTAGCATGCTTGTAAGTTGACAGAGAACATAGGTTTTATATATGAGACCATAGATGCATGTGAAAACAATTGTATGTAGTTTAGAAAATAAACTTCCCATTTGGTTATTTGTGCGGTCTGTGGCACTTCCAGATGGAAAGAGAACAGGGGAAATCAGAATCATTAAAGTCAGACTATGAAATAGGGAAAATTAATTACCGTAAAGAAAATGTGTTACATTACCCTAAAGTTGAGGTTGAATAGATTTTTATGTCATCTAAAGATTCTAATTTAATGAGATGGCATGATGAATGAAATCGGGAAAGACACATGTTAACCCACCAAGAAGACTCTCGTGCATTGAAGGATTTCAATAAGAGACACCCTAACTTTTCTAAAGATATTCGTAATGTCCGATTGGGTTTGGAAGCAGATGGTTTCAATCCATTCAATTCTATGGTTGGTGCAACTCATAGCACATGACCCATGGTGTTGGTTCCGTATAATCTTCTTTTGTGGCTTTGTATGAAGCAAAAATTTATATTAATTTCCACTCTTACTGATGGACCAAGAATTTCAGTGGATAACATTTATGTTTATCTTCAACCATGTATTGATGACTTGAATAAATTTTGGGGTGATGGTGTGATGACTTATGATTGTGAAATGAATGAAATGTTCAAACTGTAAGATGCTTTATTGTGGACAATCAATGCCATCCCGACTTATGAAAATTTATCAGGTTGCAGTACTGAAGGGGAATTTTCTTTCCCTGGTTTCAATAAAATTAAAAAACCTATATGTCTTATACATTCTAAAAAATGGTCATACATTGATCACAAACGTTTTCTTTCCCCTCAACACAGGTTCAAAAAGGACATAGTGACATTTTATGGTTCTAGAGAATTCAACACAGCAAAAAATATCATGACAGGAGTCAAAATGTTATCCGAGATTGAGGAATAGAACATCTGCACGGTATATGAATTTCAAGATTTGGTGGCTCACCCATTACCTAATATTTGTGGTGCAGGTAGACAGCACAGTCACAATTGGAAAAAGAAATGTATTTTTAAAATCTCCCCTATTGGAAAAATTACATGCTAAGGCATAATTTTGATGTCATGCACATTGAAAAAATGTTTTTGATAATATATTGTGGACCATTTTAGGTGTTAGTGGAAAATCAAAGGACCATGTTAATTCACATCATGATTTGGAAGAAATGGGTTTAATGAAACAGATGCATTTACAGTTTGCTAAGAGAAACAAGGAATATATACCTGCTGCATAGTATATAATGACTACAATGGATAAAGAGACTTTTCTTTCCATTTTAAAGATGCTTAAGGATCTTGATGTTTACTCTTATAATATTTCAAAGTGTGTGAATTTGAATAGTAGGACATAGAAATGGTTGAAAAGTTATGAAAATCACATACTACTTCAGTAGTTTATTCCCATCACAATTTATGATTTCCTATCCCCTAATGTTGTTCAACCGTTGATTGAGATGAGAATTTTTTTTAGACAAATTTTTTTAAGAAATCAAAGAATGAGTGATTTAAAAAGTTTGCAGGACTGAATTGTACATACCCTTTGTCACTTGGAGAAACATTTCCCCCCCTCATTTTTGATGTTATGGTTCACTTGACAATGCACCTAACTAATGAAGTAATGGTTGTTGGTCCAGTAAACTAAGGTGTGATGTTGATTGTTTATTCTATTGTTGTGGAATTATCCTTTCAATAGAATAAGAGTTCTGTTGGATTGGTGCATAATAACACTCTTCATAGCAGTGTCCAACTTTGTTGTAGAAAATATATAAGTTTCCAAAATAATTAAATCTATTTTTTCCAAGACAAATTTTTCATTTTTTTGTGTTGTTTGTGGTTATCCAATGGGTTTTCTCTTTGTTTTGGTTTTTCTCCCTCTTTCTTTAGTCCTTTAAGTTGAAGATATGCTCAACAAAAATCATGTTTCAGGGCTTCCCACTTGAATATGTCCAGCTAGTTATATCAGGGCTCCTGGATAGCTGACCCCCCCCCCAAAACTACCCCTGGATAGCCCCCCCCCCCCCCTCCCCCCTCCCCTCACTTGCAGAGCCCTTCCCCCTCCACCTGGACCCCCCAATACCCCAACTCCGGACAGACCCCACTCCCAACCCCCCTAGAGATCCCCCCACCCACCCACCCACCTACATAGCCCCTCCTGCGAACTAATGTGTGATATTGATTGTTCATTCTGTGGTTATGGCATTATCCTTTCAATAGCATTACAGTTGTGTTGGATTGGTACATAATAACACTCTTCAAAGTAGTGACCAAATTTATTGTAGTAATTATAAAAGTTTCCAAAATAATAAAAAAAAATCAAGACAAATTATAAATTTTTGTGTTGTTTGTAGTTATCCAACGGGTTTTCTCTTTTTTCGGTTTTTCTCCCCTTGCTTTAGTCCTTTGAGTTTAACATTCTCTCAACAATGATCAAGTTTCAGGGCTTCCCACTTGAATATGTCTAGAAAGTTATTTTAGGTCTCCTAGACATCCCACCCCCCAAAAACACCCCACGAACACCCCCC
Organism: Viscum album; assembly: GCA_963277665.1. Lineage (NCBI taxonomy): Eukaryota > Viridiplantae > Streptophyta > Magnoliopsida > Santalales > Viscaceae > Viscum > Viscum album. The sequence continues at coordinate 1,575,211,381 of OY728126.1, forward strand.
AGCCTTGGAAAACCCCCAGTAATAACCCCCTGGACATCCCCCCCCCCCGGATAGCCCCCCCCCCCAAAAAAACTCCCCCTAGACAGTCCCCCCCACCTACACAGCCCCTCCACCTGCACCTGGAAACCCTCTCGGGATATCCCACCCCCCCAAAACTCCCATCAGACAACCCCCCCCCCAACCCTCCCCTTGGGATAGCCCCCCCCCCCCTCCAACCCCCTGCAGCCCCACACCTACCCACGATAAAAGAATTTTCACTTCTTACTGTAAAATTAGAATGATATTTCTACTATAAAAGCTAATAATTATTCTATTGTATGAATATTTAATAACTAGGTAAAATAGTCCACTATAGTAAATCACTTCACATTAAAAGAACCCTTTAAATACAAGCCTTTTTGTACATAATTGTTTTTATGTTTTGTTAAGTTTCTAATTTTTTAAAATCCATTTAAAACTAATTATTATATCCCTTTTTGTTTTATTAACAACTATACAAGTTTTATTCTTTAAAAACAATCCAATTTATCTTTTTAACACTTTATATATTCCCCTTACTAATGTTTTCTATGACTGCAGGAATTTCAGGGGAACAGGTAACAGATCCACATCATTTATCTGAGTCATCTACGTCTCAGGGTCGAGGTATGTTTGAATGTAACTGTGTTTATTTTTTTATGTAATTTATAAACATATATATATAGATAAACATCTGTTAAATTATGTATAAAATTGTTTTCAATATGATTGGACTTGACCACTTCTTCCTCTCGCAAGAGCGGCCCTAGTCATGGAATTTCATCATGGAATTCTGACACGACTTTTGATGTTTCATTTGAAGAGACATTTCATCCTGTGGGATTGACTGCCCATGCATTTATTCATTATATGGGTCATATCATATGCGAACCACGTAAATTTTCATTGACCACATGTGATTGGGCTTCTATCCCTCAGGATACATTATATCGGCTTTGGTGGGAAGTTCAGGTAAGAATTCCATTTTAGTTTCTTCCATAAGTTTAAAAAATACTAACATGTGTGATTTTTTTTCTTAAATAGAATAAATTTAAAGTGTGCCCTAGTGGGTTTAGGCTGGTTTTTATGGGAAAATATCGTATGATATGTAAAAATTATAAATACAAAGTCAAGAGGGAGCAATGGGTGCCAAATGTGGGTGCCCCAGACCTTCAGGAAAAAGTCCCGAGAGGTGTTCTCCCATCTCAGTGGCATGACTTAGTTTCATATTGGTTTACTGAGGCCATTGTAGTTAGTATATTTATTTTGGTACTTATATTTTCAAGAATGTGTGACATTATATTTGTTTGAAATTTTAATTAATTGAATATATGAGGTGTCACCACGCCATTCCGAGAATCGAGCGTTGTAGGGACCAACTCACAGGCTCGGGACTCATTACGTTTCTCAGATCGGATATGATGTATTTATTTTTTATTTTTTAATTTATTATTTAATGTGGTTCTGTGTTATATTTTTATATTTTATAGGTATACAGTTACGGGAGAAAGGTGCACCAACTGATAAAATGTCAGTGTGGATGAGAACTCATGATTGAAATGATCGAGAGGCTATAGTTATTATAGTAATTAAGTGCTTCGACTCATTATCAATACTTACATGCATATGTATATAAACATATATATATATATATATATATATTTGTGTGTATATATATTTTAATGTTGCACATACTCAATTTGAAGATGAGTTAGAACAGCTTCCAGAGGACCAACGACAGCTTCCCATGCGAAGGGATGAGATATTTCATCGCATTATTGGTCATGACAGTCATGGATATAGTTTGTCCTATGGAATAGGGATTCCTCATTCTGTAGTATCACACGCTGAGGTTATCGGTCCTGCTGTTTCTCGGATGACACAGCAGTTGTCAGATTACGAGGCATGGTTGCGTATTTCTGAGGAAGTAAATGTGCAATTTATCACTGAGGTTAGAACACTGCGGGAATATGTACATTCGGTTGATGGTGCAGGGGATCATACGATTCAAGTTTATACTGAATTTATTTATTTACTTTCTATTATTTTTGTTATTAAAACCTTTATAATCTTTATTTGTTGTAGGTCCTTGGCACACCAGATGGAGGTATCAACCATGACCAGGCATGTCGCATCATATTCATGAGGTTTGTTTCTTTTATATTTATTATTTAATTAATGTTATATATTGATTTTGACATTAAATGTATAATTTTTTGATATTAGAACAATTTATATTTTTAAAAACTCTAATGTTTTTTAATTTTAAGAGAATAATCAGTAATTGGATACATTATTGTGGTAGATGATTTCTTAAAATCCCCATTAGAGGATAAGAATTAGGATAGGTGGCCCAATGGCCTAATTTCCCAATGGACTTATGGCCTAATGTCCTAATGGACTATTGGCCTAAGGGGAGAATGGCCAACTGGCCTATTGGCCTAACAGCCAAATGTTTGAATATCCCAATGCCCCAACAACCCAAATGGACAAACGCCCCAATGGCCTAAATGGCCTAACAGGCCAACGACCTAATGCCCCAATGACCCAACACCCTAATAGCCCAACGGCCAAATTTCCCAATGAACTAACGCCCCAACGGCCTAACCTCACAATGTATTAACAGCCCAATGGCCTAACAGCCTAACAACCCAATGGAAAAATTGTCCAAATGGACTAATGTCTTAATTACCTAATGTCCTATTGGCGTAATAGAATATTAGCCTATTGTCCTAATGACCAAATGGCCTAATTGTCCTTTTTTCCAAATGAAAAAATTACTTAATCGCCTAATGTACAATGTTGTTGATTTATACCATGATATCAATTTTCCTACTGTGTTGCTAGATAGTGCACTATATATATACACTATTCTTGTTAGTATGTTTTGTTATGCAGTGGATTTTCATGTTGTTCTTGATAGAAATTGGTAAAGAATGTAAAACCTGAATTGATTGATAAATAATTGGATAGAGAATTAAGAGTCATGTTTACAGAATCGTGTGTTGGTTATAATTTGATAATAATTAAATTGACTCATTTCACATGTGTAATTGAAAATAAATATGTTATTGGGGTTTGCTGGGTAGAGGGGGGGTTGTGCGGGTTGGGGGGGTGGCGGGCTATCCAGTGAAAGATTGTTTGGGGAGGTAGGAGTGGGGGTTGTTTGAGGGTGGGGGCTATCCGGGGGTAGTAGGGGGTGGGGACTATCAGTGGGGGTTGAGAGTGGGTTGTCAACCAGTTGAAATTAGAGGGATTTTCATAAAAAAATCTCTAAATTCAATCAATTTTTACATCATATGTGGAGTCTCATTATTTAGAATTATGAGACTCTTTATTTTCAAAGAACAATATTTATAAATAGTCTCAAAGATAGAAATATCAATTACACTAACTCCTCTATTTGGCATGCTCTAAAATTTTCTTTCTCTATGATTACAATGAACTCCCACTGGTTGTTCAACATCAACTCTTTCCTCAATTTCTAATTAGATAATTAGACTTGCATGCCACTATTTGAGGTTATAAATTCACTAGATCCCTCACCTGACACAACTATATCGATCAAGGATCAAATAGAGGGTTCTTTAGACAATATTATGTATGAAGTTAAGGCAATCATCCATAATCACACTTTTATCAATTGTAAAGACACTTATTATAGGAAAAAATCACATAGTGGATGGTTAACATCAAATGTTGCCTCTAAAACAGCTATGTAGGCGCATTCTAACAGCTAGGAAAAACCTCTAAATAGATTCTAGATTCTTCGATCCTATTTTACACTTTCTTGTAGAATCATTCATGCTAGGTTTCCCACAAAAAACCTACTTCAGCAAGTTGGTATTAATTTATGCTCATACTTCATATTGTGTAATCAACATAGGGATAACATAAATCATTTATTCTTTAGATACAAAACTACTAATAATAAATTATGGGTTGATAAAACAAACATGTTTAATACTTATATTCCATATTCTTCTGGTATACAGGATCAGCAGGAAGATTTCACATAGCTATCTAGGGGTGGGGGGCTCTCCGGGGTGAGTGGGGGGGGGGGGGGGTTGTCCAGGCTGTCTGGGGGGAGTGGGGGTTGTCCTGGGGTGGGGGCTATCGGGGGAGAGTTTGTTTGGTGGGGGGGAGTGTTGGTGGTTCGGGTGGAGGGAGTGGGGGCTGTCTGGGGGGGGATGTCCGAGGGGAGTTTTGGGGGGGGCTGCCTGGGATGAGTTTTTTGGGGGGGAGGGGGGCTATCCGTGGTGAGTGTGTTTGTGTGGGGTATTTCCATAGGGGGTTGGGAGTGTGGGATGGGGGGTGTTTTCAGGGGGGCTGTTCAGGGTGGGGACTGTCCAGGGAGGGAGTGGGGTTGTCCGAGGGGGGCATTTTGGTGTGGGGGGGTGGGGGTTGGGAGTGGGGGTTGTTCGGGGGTGGGGGCTATCCTAGGGGAGTTTTTTGGGGGGGAGATCTGGGGGAGAGTGTGGGAGCTGTAGGGGGTTGGGAGGGGGGATTTCCAGGGGTTGGGGGGCTATTCAGTACTGAACATTAATCTATATAGTTTAATTTCGAGCGAACGCAACCGAATGGTGGTCCAAAACTCTTTTCAAGCCACCTCATCGCGTATGAGCAACACAGTAGGTCCCTACTAGAGTGGAGTAGTGAGTCTAATGGCCTAATGTAAAAATTATCCTAATGGACAACTGTAAAAATGGAGAGTTTTCCAATTGGGAAAATTCTCAAATGGCCAAACGCCTTAATGGCTGAATGGCCTAATTCCCTAATGGCCTAATGCCATAATGGTATAATACCCTAAATCCCCAACTCCCTAATTCCCCAATTCCCTAATGGCCCAATGCCCTAACGGCCTAACGACCAAATGGAAAATTGTAAAAATGGACTACTTTCCTAATTAACTAATGTCATTTTGGCCAAATGGCATATTAGCCTATTGGTAAAATTACCAAATAGCTTAATGACATATTAGACTATAGGACTAATGGCCAATTGGCTAAATGGAGACCTGGATAATTGGCCAAACTCACAAATAATCGAATAGCCAAATGCCCAAATAGCCTAACACCCTAATGCCCTAACATCCAAACTTCATAACGGCCAAATTCCCTAACGACCAAATGCCCTAATGCCCTAACGTCCTAATGCTCTAAATCCATAATTCCCCAATGCCCTAACGCCCCAATTACCTAATATCCCAATGCCCTAATGACCTAACAATCGAATGGACAATTAGCCAAATGGATATTGTCCTAATTACCTAATGTCATATTGGCCTAATGGAATTTTAGCCTATTGGAATAATGAACAAATAGCCTAATGAAAAATTACACTATTGGACTAATAGCCAATTTTCAAAATGGAGAATTGGCCAATTGACCAAATTCACAAATGCCCAAATTATCAAACACCCTGAAGCCCTAACGCCCTAATGGCCAAACTCTATAACGGCCAAATTCCCTAACAACCAAACGCCCTAACGCCCTAACGCCCTAACGGCCCAACAGCCTAACAACGACCCAATGTCCCAACGACCTAATGTTCTAATGGACAATTGTCCAAATGGATGGTTGTCCTCATTACCTAATATCTTATTGGCCCAATGTCCTATTGGCCTATTGGTCTAATGGAATATTATCCTATTGGCCTAATGACAAAATGACCTAATAACATATTGGCATATTGGCCTAATGTACAATTGGATAAATGGAGACTTGTTAAATTGGTCCAATTCCCAAAATCCCAAATGGCCAAATGCCCGAATGGCCTAATGCTCTAACAGCCTAACAACCCAATGGCCTAATGTAAAATTGGTCAAATGGACTACTGTCTTAATTACTTAATTTCATATTGTCCTAATGGCATATTATCCTATTAGTCTAATGACCAAATGGACTAATGGAATTTTAGCCTATTTTCCTAATGACCAATTGGCTAAATGGAGACTTGGTCGATTCTTAGGTTACCCATAGCGACCACTATTTGGTTGAGCGTTAGATCACCTACAGAGGCTGCCAACGGCGGTCACTATAACCCTACAGTGATGGGAATAATGTGACCGCCATTAGCAATTTCAAGGAGGCCTCCAAAGACCATTAGTGACCGCTAATGGCGGTTGGTAATGGTCCAATTTATAGAAGTGTCCGGTTACTTTTTGTCTGAGATCTTGTGAAAACACCACAAACCTAAGATGTATTAGGAGAAGCTGGTGGATTTTTTAATGTCTTCAAGAAAGGCTTCACCCCTATCTGACCATTGTAGGGAGTTTGTGTGGAAACCCCACACTTCCTGGGGTGGTTGCGGGGTTCACTTCTGCGTGCCAGTGTGGCTTGATTTCCTCTCTTTGAGGTGCCTCCTTTCTAATTTCCTTTGAATGAACTCCATCTAAGAATAAACTTAGGGCCTATGGTAGATCACAAATAGAATCAACTGGAAGGATGGGAAGTTGGACAAAGGGACCTAGATCTATGAATGGGGGTAGGTGCCCCAATGGGATTTCAACAATATTCTTCCCATGGAACCACCAAATAAAGGCACTAACCAAATCTTCAACCTCACCCACAAAAGTAGCATGGACCATCTTCTTATAAAGAACTAAGGCCATGAAAGGAGACTGAACATCAATTGAAGGAGATGAGTGAACCCTCTCTGGATAATGGAATAGCATGCCATCTAACCTAGGAAGAACCAGGATGTGTCCACCCTCATCCTCCTAAAAATGCTCATGTCCGGGGCATGGATGTTGGTTTGAGGAGACTAAACTAATCGACTGTTTGACACCCCCTGATGTCCATGACCACCCTGATTATGTTTCTTGAAAAATGGAAAAGAATGACCATGGATATGGAATAAAAAGAAGTACCTAGGAACCATGGGGTATAAGATATCCTGATTCCAGAAAAAGAAAATCCATAATGCGAAGACATATCTGATCAGGAAGAGGAGAGTGAGGTTCAACTCTACATGAATTCGGGATAAAGAAACATCACCGTAACAGCTGGTGCAATCATCTACGCATAGGAAACCACCTAGAGAGTCACTAATAGCTCGTAGGAGGGTTCCATTTCTTAATGGAAATGGGACGCTGGGAAGATAGATCCAAACTGATTTACAAGGTTCTTCCTTGCCTGAATGATACTCCAATGACCAACAGGATAAATTGAAATGCTAGCACCCCAAATATCTAGGGGAATTATGGCAAGCCTGGATAAAATATGCCTCCAATTCCAAGACCATGCAGAATGATTTATGATGCATAGATGATACTCTGTTCGGAGACATCGGATTCTATGAATAAATAAACCTTTGGAAAACAAGGAGTGGTGGTATGGTATATCTAATCCTCACAACTAGAGTCCATTTAAGGTAGTCGGCAGCAGCATCAAACATCGAGGTTGGGGTCTCCAGAACTGGATGAGGCCCATATTGTGGCACCACTAGAGATTCTAGAGGGATTTTTAGGAAGCAAGGAAAGAAGGATCACTACATTTTACCGTACAAGGAATCCTTTAAGGAGCCAGGGCACTGAACTGAGTCGGTTGACCAAGAGGCAGCAGAAGAGGGAGACAAATATGGTAGAAACGATGATGAGCCAGTGGTTATAGCTGCCGAATAATGGGTCTCCACCTAGGAAGGCATAGTGTCCGAAGAAGTAACGCTCAAGATTTTTTTGAAAAATAGGTGCCACATGGGGTGCGTTCTGTAGTTTTTTATATATGTTGGTTTTTTATTTTATTTTTTTATTTAGTAAAAAGGGGTAGGGTAACCAATATTTTCAAAAATGGGTCCTATGATGCGTGAACCCCATTCACGCATCCCTGATCCTAGGAAGATGCGTGAACGGGGTTTACGCAGCATAGGCGCAGTGAAAGATGCGTGAACCCTGTTCACGCATCCTTTATAAACTTCGTGAAGGATGTGTGAATGGGGTTCATGCATCCTACAGAAGATTTTAATTCTTTAATTTTTTCTAATTTTTAAAAAAAAAATTTGTTTTTTTTTTGTTTATATATATATATATTTATATATTATATATATATATAACAAAAATTTTCAGTAGAATTTATCTGCTATTTAATATCCTGTAGTACTGTCCTTACAACAGTCTAGATTCTGACAGAAACTCTCTCCTAGGGATCTCTTTTATAAGAGGTATTGCCCTAAAAATCATTCTGCAGTTTCGAAGTGGGGTTCAGGTTCTCCCTTTCCTACGCAGAACATTCTACATTTCAAATGTGAGATTCTGTTTCAAGTACATGACTTTGAAAGACTATAAAATACAAAATATAAAACCAATATAAATGAAACTTAAAACATGGATTAAATATATAAGAAATAGTTTAAAATGAAAAGAATTTTGTAAAAAAATTTGACGAATAATAATTTATAAGCTTTGAAAACCACCAACTTGAAACATAAAAATGTTTCAAATACGTGGCTTCGAAAGATTATAAAATACAAACTATAAGACCAATATAAATGAAACAGAAAACATGGATTAAACATATAAAAAAAAGTTAAAAATTAATTAGTTAATTAGTAATATAATTATTAATTATTTAATTATTCATTAATTAGTAATATCATTATTAATTATATAATAATTAATTGTAAATATAATTATTAATTATATAATAATTAATTAGTAATATAATTATTAATTATATAATAATTATTTATTTAATTTTTAATGTAATTATTAATTATATAATAATTAAATAGTTAATTATTAATATGATTATTAATTATATAATAATTAATTATTTAATTAGTAATATAATTATTAGTTATATAATAATTCATTAGTTAATTAGTAAATTAGTAATATAATATCTTATTATAATTATTCATTATAATTATTAGTTATTAATAATTTATAATTAATTAGTTAATAATTAATTATTTAATTAGTAATATAATAATTAATTATGTAACTAATAATTATATTACTAATTTAATAATTAATTATTATATAATTATTAGTTAATAATTAAAATTAATAATTATATTACTAAATATAATTAATAATTATATTACTAATTAACTAATTATTTATTATATAATTAATATTTATATTACTAATTAACTAACTAATTATTATATAATTAAAATTTAAATATTGAAAATTATAATGAGTAATTATAATTAATAATTATATTAATAATTAACTAATTAATAATTATAATTAGTAATGAAATTATTAATTAACTAATTAATTAGTATATAATTAATAATTAATAATTAATAATTATAATTAATAATTATATTATTAATTAATCATTTTATAATTATTACTTATATTACTAATTAACTAATTAATGATAATATAATTATATTACTAATTAACTAATTAATTATTATATATTAGTAATTAATAATTATAATTAATAATTATATTACAAATTAACTAATTTATTATTATATAATTAATAATTACTAATTATAATTAATAATCATATTACTAATTATAATTAATAATGATATTAATACTTAAGTAATTAATCATTATATAATTAATAATTATATTATAAATTAACTAATTAATTATTATATAATTTATAATTTATAATTATAATGAATAATTATAATTACTAAATATATTACATTTTAATTATTAATTTAAGTTATAATTAATAATTATTTTACAAATTAACTAATTAATTATTAATAATTATAATTAATAAATATATTACTAATTAAATAATTAATTATTATATAATTATATTACTAAATAACTAATTAATTATTTTATATTAGTAATTAATAATTAATGATTAATGATTAATGATTAATAAATATTTATATTACTAATTAACTAATTAATTATTAACTATTTCTTATATATTTAATCTGTGTTTTATATTTCATTTATATTGGTCTCATAGTTTTTATTTTATAGTCTTTCCAAACCACATACTTAAAACATTTTTAAGTTTTAAGTTGGTGGTTTTGAAAGCTTATAAATTATTTTTCATCAACATTTTTTACGAAATTCTTTTTATTTTCAACTATTTCTTGTATTTTTAATCCATATTTTATGTTTCATTTATATGGGTCTTATAGTTTTTATTTTATAGTCTTTCAAAGCCACATACTTGAAACATTTTTATGTTTCAAGTTGGCGGTTTTGAAAGCTTATAAATTTTTATTCATAAACTTTTTTTATGAAATTATTTTTATTTTCAACTATTTATTATATGTTTAATTCATGTTTTAAGATTCATTTATAATGGTCTTATAGATTTTATTTATAGTCTTTCAAATTCAGGTAATTAAAATAGAATCCCACATCAGAAATGAAGAATGTACTATACAGGAATGGGAGAACCTGAATCCCACATCAGAAATGCAGAATGATTTCCAGGGCAATCCCTCTTATAAAAGAGAGCCCTGGGTGAGGGGTTATATCATAATCTAGAGTGTTGTAATGACAGTACTGCTAGATATTAAATAACAGATGAATTCTACTAAAAAATTTGGTTATCTATAGATATATATATATATAAAAAAAACAAAAAAACAAAACAATAAAAATCAAAAAAATTAATAATACAAAAAAAATTAAAAAAATATTTCTATAGGATGCGTGAACAGGGTTCACGCATCCTTCATAAAGTTTACAAAGGATGTGTGAACCCCGTTCACACTTCCTGGAAAGGGTATATGTGTCAATGGGGTTCACTCATCTATTATGACGTCTGCGAAGGATGTGTGAACCCTGTTCACACATCTCTCCTTGTCGAAGATGCGTGAATGGGGTTCACGCATCTCCAAACCCATTTTTAAAAATAGTTGAAACCCAATCCTTTTTCTAAAATTTTATTTCAAAATCACTTTTAAATAAAAAACCCCCAGTGGGAAGATACCATTCTGAAAATCATTTAATAATTTTTGACTTTTTTTATAATAATTCAAAACGAATGTTTTATTTTTAAGGTATATGATGTTAACAAATATTCAACTACCATACCAATTTTAACTATTTATCTTCTTATTCAGGTTTTCAATTATTTTACAAACAAAAATCATTAATTAATGATTATGTTAAATTTTCTCTTCCATTTTATTTTAATCTCCAAAATATAAGAATTTTTCACAAAACCAATATTTCAAATGAATTGATCTCTTTTTAGTTTTGTGTCCATTAACTTTCTCTTAAAATATTCACTTTCATGTGATCATATTTCATTAGACGTTAAATTTATATTAAATATCCATGTTATTTAAAGTATTTATATGCTTATTACCTAACTATATATCATTTCTATACAGGTTTTTTACTATGAATGTTTTTTAATTGAATGAGGAAAACTTATTAATCTCTATAATTTTCTCAATATGGATATTTATTGACAAGGGATATTGTTTATAAATTAAATTTTAAATTAAATAGATGATTAATGTTTTGAAAATTAAGTTATGGATCAGGTCTAGAGTTATATATCCTCCCAAGGCATTGACTAGTCTCAATGGAGACCCAATTATCCAAACATATTAAATGGATTTTTGGTGTATACCTACCCATAAATTAAACTTTATTAGAACAAGGTCATGATGGTAAATATAAAATTGTGTATGATAACATGACATCCAACATTATGAATTTCTTTTAATGATAATTTTGTTATTATTATCCATGAAATTATTAAATTGATAGTATCCATGGATGCATTTTCTGCTCATGTTATTGATTAAATGGAATGTGTTTTTATTTATTTACCATATCATATTTATTATTAATTATTTATTATTGATATATTCCAATGTACATTTCTCTTATTGGTCATTTATATCACCTTTATTTTGTTTCTTTTCCCTAGGATTTGAAGAACTAGTCTTTGAATGAGTTCAAGGATGCAAAATATTTACATTCACTATATTTTCATACATTAATCCCAATTTAAAATGGGAATGGTTATATCTTCTTCTATAAGAATACTAAACGGGTTGATCCCTGGTGATGTGATCCCTTTTGTCTTATTCCAATGTAATGACATATACAATGACTCTAGGATACTAGAGTTGTGGTTGTTACAATTATTATAAGAGAATGATTTTATGCATGAAGAGTATTGTAGCACCCTAAGATTTTATAAGAAATATTATTTTTAATTTATTTCATATATTCTGTTGTACGCTACACCAAGATTATCTTGCGCTATACGCAACACCGTATTATCTTGCAGTATATGCAACACTATTCTTGGATCGTGTTACACACAATTCCAAGTTCGTTTGACAGTAGTTATTCTACGCAACTTTGAGTGTGTGTGTGTGTGTGTGTGTGTGTGTGTATTCAATGTATAAACTAAATATTTTTGGATTCTGTTATACTCAAAAACAAAGGAGTCTTTCACTACACACAACCCTGACTTGGCTTGCATTACACGTAATCGCGGCCTTCCTCGATAGCGTGTGTTGTACGCAATACCGGGTTTCACTAAATGACGATATATTGTTATAATATTATCATGAACTAGCCGTTATGAATAGTAGTATCTAAATTTTGAATTTTATGACATTATAATTCATCATACATATTTTATAGAACATGGTATGATATCAAAATAAATATTTCGAATAAAATATGTATTTTTGCAAAAATTGCAGTTTTGCCGCCTTTTGATGGCGCACCCACTTTAAATCTAGTTTTTGAAATGTTTATAAGTTCAATTTGACAAAATAAAATTCTTCCTTGGAATCATGATATAAAAATTTAATTTGCATCAAATTTTCATATTATTCTAATAACTTTCATATTTTAATGAATAGTAAAAACACGCTATATTTTAATTAAAAACAACTTTTTTCATCATAATAATTGATATGGTTAGATTTTATTTTTAATTGGTTTTAAAGTTTAATTAGTATATATTATTACCATTTAATCCAATGTTGGTCATTGGAATTAATTTCACTTTGAAATTGGACATAAAAAAGTGTCGATCTTTTGATAGTTATTGTTTCTTAAAAACACGATATTTGTTTTGATAACGGGAATTACGTTTAAAATTAATTAATGATAATTATATGTTTTAAATTTGGAAAAATAGACATAATTTTTTAATTCGGAATATCAAATATAGCTTAGGCTGAATTTTTGGTATTTTTCTGAAAAACTTCAATTTTTGATGAATAGTGAAACCACTTAGTGGTAGTCAAAAACTGACTCTTTCATTTAAATGAAATTTTTCCACTTCTGTGAATTGAATTTCAAAAATCTGACATACATGGTTGTTATCAAGAAGTAAAATTTGGTTCAATAAGATGAAAATAATTTTTGGTGAATAGTAACTTTTGACTTTTATTTACTGTGGTTAAAGGTAAATAGGGTAATTCAAGGTTAAAAGAATATTATAATAATTCAAAATTACCTTAACACTTGTCCTAACCTTATTGGATCAGTAGTGTCCGACCATGGGCATCCTTGGGTCGATTTTGGGACCCCATTGAGCCACCTGGTAGTGATAATGACAATTTGGAATAATTAATTTAATGTAAAGACAAAATTGACATTAACAAGAATATTTTAGTAATTAATTTTTTTAAGGAGTTGTATAAATTATCTTTCTGACTATTAATATTAATTGGAAAGATAAATATATTTAATACATTGTGGTTTTTTTATAGGTTTTAGACATCAAATAAATTAAATTATTTATGATACAATAATGAGGCAGTATTTACCTCATTAATAAATGATTTAAATAAATAATATTATAATGATTAAAATATTATCCAAAACCTTTCCAATTCTGATTGGATGATTTTATTTCTACCATGAGTCATATTATCTTCATCTTTAATGATTTTTGGTCCTTTTGAAACCGAATATAAGTTTATAATAAAATAATATTTTCACACTTTCCAAAGGTGCCCCTCTTCTCCCTTATAAAAGGGAATATCCTCACTCTCCTCTTCAAAACACTTTGAGAATTCAAGCTCGGACAACCCCTGACCATTTCTCTTATCCACTTCCCTAGAAACATTCTGGAGGTTTTTGTCTTATCAAAAGACCAACTCTAGTTCCTTAAGAGGAATCTTAAAGGAGGCGCGTCGAAGAAGAGGTAATCTCTTCTACTGATTCTTTCAAGTTTCTTTCTTCTTCAACATCTTCTTATTTAGTTGTTTCATTATAAATTAATAACATCAGTATCACTAATATACTTATATGTTATTATAAATATGAAACAACCCCATTTCACCTTCTATCCATCCTACGGAAAATGAAATCACCATGTGTGCGTACGTACGGAATACCGTCTCCACACCGTGGTGTAATCAGTTTTCCCACCACCACCTTACTTGGATTGGTATAATGGTGTAAATAATAATTATATATGGTTATTATAACATCATAATGATTCTGAGATATTATATCATCCACTTCAATTCTATTCAATAATTATGGGAACGATATCATCGCTCGGGCATATGTACGGATTACCGTCTCCACGACGCGATGAGATTCATTCTCCATGATAACTATTGACGAATGATTATAAAGTATATATAATGAATAATAATGAAATATATGACATAATGAAGCTAATTTATTTATTTATACATATATATATGTCATCTACTTACTTCAATTCAAGTCAATAAGGAAAGGAAAACAGTGTTCATGCGTACGTACGGTCTACCGTCTCCATGAACGGTGTATTTCATTTCATTTATCTACCTATTATGTATATATATATATATTGAAAATATATGATATATAAATTATTATTTACATTCTGGAAGTATGTAAATCATTATATAAGTAATAATAATATCAATAACAACGAGTCCAAACACGTACGATAAATAAAACGATTTTACCCAAAACACTACTTTAACATGGAATTTACAAAAGAACAGGTAATATAAAGTCATAAGTGAACCATATATGATATCATAACAATAAATATAATTCTGTAATAAGTCAATAACATTATTTAAATCATTATATAGGAGTTTCAGATTCGTACGAAGCATATCAGACCTATGGTATGGGATAATTTTGCAATCTCATTTTTATCCGAGATTGCTTAAACGTAAGTATTTACTAGGGTTATATTTTTCATCCATGTCCATAAAATGTTTTCATAAAGTGTTTAATATTATTAAATGAATGTTTAAATTCATTTTTACCCATATTTGACTCTTACTTTGTGTTATGGATTGAATCTTTATTTTGTTTACCATACATGGTACTTTTTGACTTTTCCGTTAAAAGTACGAGGAGAATTTTTTTTAACTTATATGGCATGAACGGATTTTTACTGTTTCATAACACCTTATTTTAATGAATCTTACTCTAAAATATTTCATGACTATTTTCAACAAAATCATTTTATTTTAAAATTTCATGGAATTTGTAAAAATAAAATGATTTTGAAGAAGAAAGGATATTTTCTTCAAAAATTCGTTTCAAGTGTTTTATCAAAACCATTTTCCATATAAGATGGCACTATTTCATATGTGTATGTTTCAAGTATAATGTCTCTATGATTTATATGGTTTCACTTTTCTTATGATGAAATGATATCCATTTTTTTATTTGGATTATGTTATGATGGGATGATGTTTTTGAAACCCATTTTATTCTTTGGGTAATGATGAATGATTTATGTTCATGTTGTGGAACACGTAATAATGATTTAATTATGAGATGGGTGGGACCTATATCTCCCTCCAATGAATTAGGTAAATATTTATATCTCAATATATATACATGGCTAGAAAGGTATGTTAATCTGGTTCAGTGTTATAGGACTGGAACGAGGAGTGAACTCGATTCAGAAAGGGACTTTGTCCACTAAGATGGTCTTAGCAGCAATGCCTTGGCAACTATGGAAATCATATCATGTGATTAATGGTTTTCCACAATTACATGTTTTATTACCATGGTATTTTATCATGATTTATGATCCATTATGATCTATGCCTTACGTACTGCCATATTTTATGTCATTGCTAAAGATTTTGATGTTTAAATATTATGTTCATATTTTGAAGTTAAAATGTATATGGTTTTTTTTTATTTTCTCCATGCTTACCCTTACTGAGCATTTGAGCTCACCCTTTATATGTTTTCTTTTCCCCAGGATATAAAGAAAGTTTTTAGGTAAGAAAAAAAAATAAGATATCTAAGCGAGATGTTGAAGATCTTTCACCAAGATGAGAAGATTATATTCCGAGTTTCTAAAGACACTAAACTATTATGATCCTTTGGTGTCTGTTTTTATTATGTATTAGATATTCCGAAAAAGTAGTGTAATGCCTATGTATGTCAAGCTTTGGGTCTCTACAGTTGGTATCAGAGGAAAGGTTTAGTTAACCTTTGGAAACTAGGATGTGAAAACTTTAGTGAGATCCCTAGAGATATTTCTAATGTATGTGTAAGGATATCTCTACGGTTAAGTATAAGTATAGTTCATAGTCATATAATTATGATAAAGATCTTATAATTAAACCTAAGATGTTATATATTAAAGTTACTCCCCCTTTATTATGTTTTCCTAGCATGATTTTTTCCTCTTACACTATTCTTTTTGGGTTTTAGATGATGGCTGGAACCCGAAGGAACCGTGTTGATCAATGTAATGGGAAATTCAATGATTGTTCTCCTAAACAAACCAATGTTAGGAGATATGGAGCGAAAAATCTTATTGCTATACTTACACAAGCTATGAATCATTCTGGACTTCTGAATGAGCAGAGAAGGGAACAATATTCTATTGAGTCCTTCATGAGGCAACGTCCACCTTCTTTCAGTGGGTCTTCTGATCCACTTGTTGCTGAACAATGGATCAGTACAATTGAAAAGATATTTTCCATACTTCGATGTTCAGAACATGAAAAAGTCATTCTGGTTGTTTACCGTTTAGATGGTGAAGCAGACCAGTGGTGGACTCCAATTAAGAATACAAGGCCCTAAGGTGAAATTGACTCCATGGAATGGGATGAGTTTAGGAATTTATTTTTCAATAAGTACTTCCCTCATATTCTTCGATCAAAGATAGAAAAGGAGTTCCTTGAGCTTAATCAAAAGGATAATGAATCTGTTTTTATATACAAAGTAAATTTTACAAGGCTTGCAAGGTATGCATCTGGCTTTATCATCTAACCTGAAAGTAAAGTTGATCGATTCTTCAGTGGCTTAAAACCAAGTCTTCGAAGGGAATTATCTATAAGAGACTTTAGTAGCTATGGATAAATTGTGCGTTGTGATATCAAGGTATAAATGGAAGTTGGTGTTACATATCCATCTCATGGTTTTGACAAGAAACTAAATATGGAGTTCAAGGAGAAATCTCGGAATAATGTTGAAAAGAAGATGAATGTTTCTTTATGCTCAAAGTGTGGAAAGAAGCATGGTGGAGATTGCCTAAAAGGTACTAGAAAATGTTTTTTAAGTCTGGAAAATAAGGTCATCGAGTAGTTGAGTGTCAAAGTAATGGGAAAAAGGTTGCTAATGATGTGAATAGAGAAAAGACTACAGAGAATGCTCCACCAACACTTCAATGCTTCAAGTGCAAGGAAATGGTGCTTTATGTTAATCAATTCCCTAATCCAAGGGTTAACTATGATCGACATGACCAACCACATAAGGAAAAGGACAAAGGGAAGTCACATGCGATCACTATTGGCGATGTTGAATATGACCACGTTGTGGTGGAATGATTAAGTGTTTATGTAATGGGATTCCAAAATAATTTTGTATATAGTATCATGGAATATTAGAATATTTATGTATTGGTCTATTGTGGTTTTCAATAATTTTATGGTACCAGTAACCATGGAAAGTGATTGAGATATTTTTGGAAAGAAGATGATATGCACATAATGAAGGGATAAGGAGAAAATGAAATGTTTGACAGTATTCATGAGCTCATGACTGATATAAGGACAAATTTATATCATGGTTTGAGTATATAGAATTTTTGGATTTTGGTATGTGGAAAGAGTTAACTTTTGACATCATTAATTTTTTCACTAAGGTTCAATGAGTATTCATTTTTCAAGAGAATACCAAATTAAGGTATTCACATGTTTGGAATGCGATCAACAAGATATATCTTGTGATATATGAGGGACAAATGATGGTATTCACGTGCTTGTTATATGACCTTTTTAGTAATTATTATCTTTATACTATGAGTTTGGAAAGAAGTATTTTGGATAAGCCTAAAGATTAGAATGGATTATGTTGATCATATGTTTGTATTTTTTAAGGCTAGAAATTTTTTCGATATTATTGATATAATGTTATAATAGTGTAGTTTAAGAAAAGGGACAACCTGCAGAACGGGCAACAACCCGTCACGTCGGACGAGGATATGGGAATCGAACCCACAACCGAAGTGCGACAAGCCTTTATCGCCTACCACTGGCCTACAAGAAGTCCCTGGTTATTAGAAACTAGTTTTATTTTATTAAGCGTTATAATAGATGAAGTATAAGTCCATTTTTGGAATCATATACGATTAATCTTAGCATAGATGGACTTATGAATATTTAATAAATTGTGCTAAACTTTTTGCGATATAAAAAGATAGAATCACCTATCATTCTATCGAATGATCTGCTAACACTTCACGAATGACAAATTCAACTTCATTTCTTTAAGATATGAAGTGGAAATTGTTCAAGGCACGAACAACGGTGAGATTGTACCAAAATCATGTAAGTATTCAACAATTTTTCAACATTAGGGAAGTGATATTGAGAACTAAAAACGTTTTCCTAGTGTCCTTATATCTGATTAATCAGATGGTACCTTAGATCATCACAAATTTATGGCTTTGTGATTGATGGATTTTTCATATCCATGTTCTCTACCACTCTCCATCAGAACTTAATGGTTATATTTCTCTTTCATATCCATATTTTCACTTATGTTCTCCTATGTGGAAACCTAGTGATTAGTTAATTTGGGTAACCATTACGTTTCATACTTTAGTTTTTAAAGATATGTTTTGGTATTCCTTTTTACGATGTGGGTTTCTATGAAAGAAACTCTCATGTAATAAACCATTTATAACCCTGACGAATTTCGAGGGCGAAATTCATTTTAAGGGGGGTAGAATGTAAAAACCTGAGATTTTATAAGATATATTCTTTTTAATATCTTTCATATCTTCTGTTGTATTCTACACCAAGATTATATTGCGCTATATGAAACACTGTATTAGCTTGCAGTATACGCAGCACTATTCTTTGATCCTGTTACACGCAATTTCAAATTTGTTTGATAATAGTTATTCTACGCAACTTTGAGTGTATATATATATATATATTCAATGTATAAATGAAATATGGTTGGATTCTGTTATACACAAAAACAAAGAAGTCTTTCACTACATGAAACCCTAACCTGGCTTGCATGACATGAAATCGTGACTTTCCTCGACAACATGTGTTGTATGCAATACCAGGTTTCACTAAATGATAATATATTGTTATAATATTATCAAGAACCAGCTGTTATGAATAGTAGTATCTAAATTTTGAATTTAATGACATTATAATTCATCTTACACATTTTATAGAACATGGTATGATATCAAAATAATTTTTTTGGATAAAATATGTATTTTTCAAAAATTGCAGTTTTGCCGCCTTTTGATAGCGCACCCACTTTAAATCTAGTTTTTGACATGTTTATAAGTTAAATTTGACAAAATAAAATTCTTCCTTGGAATCAGGATATAAAAATTTAATTTGGATAAATCTTTCATATTATTCTGATAACATTCATATTTTAATGAATAGTAAAAACACGCTATATTATAATTAAAAACAACTTTTTTCATCGCAATAATTTATATGGTTATATTATATTTTTAATTGTTTTTAAAGTGTAATTAGAATATATTTTTAACATTTAATCCAATGTTGGTCATTGGAATTAATTTCACTTTGAAATTGTACATAAACAAATGTCGATCTTTTGATAGTTATTGTTTTCTTAAAAACACGCTATTTGTTTTGATAACAGGAATTACTTTTAAAATTAATTAATGCCACTTCTATGTTTTGAATTTTGAAAAATAGAAATAATTTTTGAATTCTGAATATCAAATATAGCTTAGGTTGAATTTTTGGTATTTTTCAGAAGAACTTCAATTTCTGATTAATAGTGAAACCACTTGGTGGTAGTTAAAAAACTGACTCTATCATTTAAATGAAATTTTACCACTTCTCTGAATTGAATTTAAAAAATCTGGCATACATGGTTGTTATCAAGAAGTAAAATGTTGTTCAATAAGATGAAAATAATTTTTGGTGAATAGTAACTTTTCACTTTTATTTACCGCGGTTAAAGGTAAATAGGGTAATTCAAGGTTAAAATAATATTATAATAATTCAAAATTACCTTAACACTTGTCTTAACCTTATTGAATGAGTAGTGTCCGACCATGGACATCCTTCGGTCGGTTTTGGGACCCCGTTGAGCCACTTGGTAGTGATAATGACAATTTGGATTAATTAATTTAATGTAAAGACAAAATTAACCTTAACAAAAATCTTTTAGTAATTATTTTTTATAAGGAGTTATATAAATTATCTTTTCAACTATAAATATTCATTGGAAATATAAAACTATTTCTTACATGGTGGTTTTTTTATATTTTTTAGACATCAAATAAATTAAATTATTTATGACACAATAATGATGCATTATTTACCTCATTAATAAATGATTTAAATAAATAAGATTATAATGATTAAAATATTATCCAAAACATGTCCAATTATGATTGAATGATTTTATTTCGACCATGAGTCATATTATCTTCATCTTTAATTAATTTTGGACCTTTTGAAACCGAATCTATGTTTATAATAAAATAATATTTGCACACTTTCCAAAGGTGCCCCTCTCCTCCCTTATAAAAGGGATCATCCTCCCTCTCCTCTTCACAACACTGTGAGCCTTCAAGCTTGGCCAACTTCTGTCCATTTCACTTCTACACTTCCATAGAAACATTCTAGAGGTTCTGGTCTTTTCAAAATACCAACTCTAGTTCCTTAAGAGGAAGCTTAAAGGAGGTGCGTCGAAGAAGAGGTAATCTCTTCTACTGATTCTTTCAAGTTTCTTTCTTCTTAAACTTCTTCTTATTTAGTTTTTTCATTATAAAGTAATAACATCAGTATCACTAATATACTGATATGTTATTATAAATATGGAACAACCCCATTTCACCTTCTATCCATCCTACAGAAAACGAAATCAAGGCACGTGCATACGTACGGAATACCGTCTCCATGCCGTGGTGTAATCAGTTTTCCCACCACCACCTTACTTGGATGCATATAATGGTGTAAATAATAATTATATATGGTTATTATAACATCATAATGATTCTGAGATATTATATCATCCACTCCAATTCTATTCAATAATTATGGGAATGATATCATCGCTCGTGCATACGTAGGGATTACCGTCTCCACGATGCGATGAGATTCATTATCCATGATAACCATTCAAGAATGATTATAAAGTATATATAATGAATAATAATGAAATATATGACATAATTAAGCTACTGGATTTATGTATACATATATATATATACATGTCATCTACTTACTTCCATTCAAGTCAATAAGGAAGGGAAAACATCGTTCATGCATACGTACGACCTACCGTCTCCATGAACGATGTATTTCATTTCATTTATCTATCTATTATGTATATATATACTGAATATATATGATATATAAATCATGATTTAAATTGTAGAAGTAAGTAAATAATTATATAAGTAATAATAATATCAAGAACAACAAGTCCAATCATGTACGATAAATAAAACGATTTCACCCAAAATACTGCTTTAACATGCATTTTACAAAAGAACGGGTAATATAAAGTCATAAGTGAATCATATATGATATAATAACGATAAATATGATTCTGTAATAAGTAAATAACATTATTTAAATCATTATACAAGAGGTTCGGATACGTACAAAGGATATCAGACCTAAGGTAAGGGATAATTTTTCAATCTCATTTTTATCCGAGATTGCTTATATATAAGTATTTACTGGGGTTATATTTTTCATCCATGTCCATAAATTGTTTTCCATAAAGTGTTTAATATTCTTACATGTATTTTTAAATTAATTTTTACCCTTATTTTACTTTTACTTTCTTTTATGGATGGAATCTTTCTTTTGTTTACCATACGTGGACCTTTTTCACTTTTCCATTAAAAGTACGAGGAGAATATTTTTTTAACTTATACGGCATGAACAGATTTTTACTATTTCATAACACCTTATTTTCATGAATCTTACTCTATAATATTTCATGACTATTTTCAACAAAATCCTTTTCTTATAAAATTTCATGGCATTTTGTAAAAATAAAATGATTTTGAAGAAGAAAGGATATTTTCCTCAAGAATTTGTTTCAAGTGTTTTATCAAAACAATTTTCCATATAAGATGGCATTATTTCATATGTGTATGTTTCAAGTATAATGTCTCTATGATTTACATGGTTTCACTTTTCTTATGATGAAATGATATCCATTTTTTTATTTGGATTATGTTATGATGGGATGATGTTTATGAAACCCATTTTATTCTTTGGGTAATGATGAATGATTTATGTTAATGTTGTGGCACACGTAAGAATGATTTCATTATGAGATGGGTGGGACCTATATCTCCCTCCAATGTATTAGGTAAAGATTTATATCTCATGAGATAGACATGGCTAGAATGGTAAGTTAATCTGGTTCAGTGTTACACGACTGGAATGAGGAGTGAACTCGATTCAGAAATGGACTTTTTCCACTAAGATGGTCTTAGCAGTAATGCCTTGGCTACTATGGAAATCATATCATATGCTTAATGGGTTTCCACAATTACATGTTTTATTCCCATGTTATTTTATCATGATTGATGACCCATTATGATTTATGCCTTACGTACTGCCATGTTTTATGTCATTGCTCATGATTTTGATGTTTAAATATTATGTTCATGTTTTGAAGTTCAAATGTATACGGTTTGTTTGATTTTCTTCATGCTTACCCTTACTCAGTATTTGAGCTCACCATTTATATGTTTTCTTTTCCCCAAGATATAAAGAAAGGTTTTAGGTAAGAAAAAAAAGGAAGATATTTATGGGAGATGTTGAAGATCTTTCACCAAGATTAGAAGATTATATTTCGAGTTTTCAAAGACACTAAACTATTATGGTCCTTTGGTGTCTGTTTTTGTTATGTATTAGATATTCCACAAAAGTAATGTAATTCCTATGTACGTTAATCTTTGGGTCTCTATATGTATGTTGAGAATATGATAAATAATTGTGAATAGAGAGATTCATTTTTTGAATATCATAATAAAATACTCACTATAATGTTTATTTGTTTTATGATGAAATTTTTCAAACTTTAAATGACACATATTGGGCCTTCATAAATCAAGGATGATGAAGATGATTTCACTCATTTATCTAAGGAGGATTCTAATTTCAAATGACTTGTAACACCCCAGGATATTAAAAGAAGAAAATTGGTCTCGATAGAGTATATGAAACACAACACCAATCTTATATGAGAATGTAACAACCTAATACTTTATGATATATTTCAATTTAAATAAATTTGATCTCTTTGATAGCTTGCAGAACACACAACCCTGATTTTAAATAAATTTTAATATAGTATACAATTATAACCTAGGAATTTACTTAGTGGGTATGAATAGTAGTAACTAAATTATGATAATTATGGTTATCTATTGATTATAAATAAAATAATAATCATTTAAAATAAAAAAATGTTTTCTGAAAAACATTGTTTTTCTAAAAGTCGGTTTCATCGCACTTTGCTCATATATTTAAGATTAGTTTTTTCCACTTTTATAGAATTTATTTGAAAAATAAACATCATTTTTTCAATCCAAATATAAAAATTATCTTCTAGGGAATTCTTTTGGATATTTCTGAAATGAATTATTTTTTGATAAGTAGTGAAATATGCTAAATTTTATTGAAAATTGATTTTCCATTTAAATAATTTACAAGGATAAATTATATTTTAAATTGTTTTTAAAGTAAAATTAGTTCAATTATATTACAATTTAACTTATTATGGTCATTTTAATCAATTTCATAATGAATTTTCTTACTAAAATATTCTATACTTGTGAGAATTTTCTCTTTGGAAACCCATTTTTTTATTGTGTATGCGGGTAAAATTTTAAATTTGATTTTGTCACTGAAGTGAATTTAACTGGAAAAAATAGATTACATATATGAAATTACCATATTTTATATTATATAATAATTTCAACTTAATTTTTTACCATTATTAATTGTAAAATCAGTAGAAATTAATTACCGCAATTAAGGTAAAAACTGATTTGTCATTGGTTAAACTAAAAAGATAAGAGTTATAAATGACCTAAAAATTTCAATAAATAATTAGATATCCATGTTTAAACCATATAACCTATAATTTTATAAAATTAACAATTTTTTATGATTTCATAATGATAAAAACAAGGGTTTAATTGATTCTTTTCAAAAATTCCATGTGTGTCCTCTTCCCCACATATAATAGGCCATCACTTCTCCTCTCCACTTAAAACCTCTAAATCCATTTGATTTAGAAAATACCTGAAAATATAACATCCTGACTCACCTAATATAATCTTATATCCCAAGGTTTTATCATAAATCTATCCAAGGAATGCCTTTAGTGAAAACCAAAAGATGTTGTCCGAAGAAGAGGTAACATTCTTAAATGGGGGTTTTTATTTTGATTCTTCTTACAGATCTTTAAAATATTATTACACCATTATTATATAATTAAATAACTATCTTCCATATAATTATATTTTATTATGTCAAATATATGACCTATATACCTCTCATTTTCCATCAAATGGGAAACGGTGTCGATCATTTGTATGGCGGGAAATCGCATCATAAACCGATGTAATTAATTTTCCATCACCACACTTCAAGACTAGATTTACTGATATATTTAACACATTCATATTATATTTATGATATTATTATACTTATATAATTATAATATCATATATACATTCTTAATTTCCATCTCATTTAAATTATGACAACATCGATCATGTGTATGAAGGACTACCACCTTGCGAAGCGATGTCATTCTTTTTTTGCATACGCATTTTATGGAAGTTAATAAGGATAAATTTACTGAATATATGTGATATATAAGAAATCATATTGATTCTATAAAATTAATATATCACCCACTTCCTTACATTTTCACTCATTAATGGAATGATATTGTCGCTTGTGTGTATGTACGACCAACCATATCAACAAAGTAATGTGATTCATTTTCCATGTACAACCTTAAATAATGATTATAAAATTTTATATAATTAAAAAATTATATTTATAACAATAATATATTTTTATATATGATGTAACTATATAATATTCTCAAGAACTAGAACATTCATGTTAAAACGTGCTTGAGAAAAGAAGGCAGTTGTCACTTGAAACAAAAATAATAATAAAATATTATTAATTAGTTGGTGATAATATATTATCAAAGGATAATATATGATATTATAAATATGAATATAGTTCTATTATAAGTTAACAAAATGATTAAAACTATTATACAGGAGGTTAAAGTGCGTTAAACTAAAAGGAATAATGAGGTTTG
The DNA here is from genome assembly GCA_963277665.1 of Viscum album. Lineage (NCBI taxonomy): Eukaryota > Viridiplantae > Streptophyta > Magnoliopsida > Santalales > Viscaceae > Viscum > Viscum album. Next base: position 1,575,237,089 of record OY728126.1, read on the forward strand.
GGACTTCATCTCAATTTACCTTCATTGAATCATATTATAATGTTATGTGCCAAATTTATTTTATAAGATGTATATTTTAACACATCTATTTTTTAAAAGGAAACACAATGTTCGATAGCCTACATTATACACCACATAGAGCTTAAACGAACAACTAAAAATTATTATTTAATATGGCAGGTATCTCATAGTCATTAGAATGATGAGTATGAATAGGATTAACTGAATTATGAATATTTGATTTACACATGTATATATAATTAATTATCTTATATAAAAGTAATTATAAATGAAAATAAAACCCTTTTTAAAATAAAAGGAATTTTTTTCAAAAACACTATTTAAATACACACAGGTGTGTTTTATACCAATAAATAAAAAAATAAATATTGTTGTATCATATTAATAAAATTTATAATATATTAAACCTAATATTTAACATTAATACTATATATTTTATATACATTATATAAGAACATATCAAATTTTATTAATAAAAGTTGTATTTTTCTAAAAAGGAAGTTCTACCACCTTTTGATGTTGCAATTTATTTAAATTTATTTTTTGATATTTTTATAAATTAAATTTTGAAAAAATAAACATATTATTTTAAATTATAATATAAAAATTTAGTTTGTTTAATTCTCTTTATTTTTCGAATAAGTTTCATGTTTTGATGAATAGTAAAAAAATCGGGATTTTAAATGAAAACAGCTTTTTCATCTCAATAATTTATGGTGTTAAATTATCTTTTTAATTGGTTTTAATATATAATTATATCAATTTTATATCATTTAATTATATTTATGTCATTATATTAAACTTCAAAATGAATTTAATATAAAAACATTTCAATCTTTTGAACGTTTTTACTTTAAAAACATGTTTTCCCAATCCGTCAACGGGATTAATTTTAGATCAATTTATACAACTTATGTTAATTTAATTTTGAAAAATGGATTCTATATATTGAATAATAACATTAAAATTTATTAAATATGTTCATTTTATTTTTGGACAAAATGATTAGTAACTTTAGTAATTTTTTATTACCATGGTTAAAGATAAATAGGGTAATTAAGGTTAAAAATAATATTATAAATATTATAAAATTACCCCTACACATGTAATAATTTTAATATATAAGTTATTATAAAACAAAATACTCCTTGGGATAATTTATTACCTTTTGGATCCACTTTGATTACATTAATCCATTTATAATATTTTATTTGAAAGAAAAGTCAACGACGTCATACTTGTGTGTTAATAACTATAACATTTTTAATATATATTTATTTAGAATATATCTTCTACTATAAATAGTCTTTATAAATATAAAATATTTATCTTTATCATTGAAATTTATTTTTTATTTTTATGAAAGAAATAATTACCTTAAGGAATTACAGAATGATGTTGTAGTAATTGTTTCAATAATGTAAATATCAAATAAATGAAATTACATTTATTAAAATAATTATAATTTGAAATAATTAAAATCATCCAAGAATTTTATATATTTATTTTACATGTAATTTGTGTTTTAAAAGAATTTTTCTAATTTATCTTTTTGTAATTATATTTTTATAAAGTCATATAATGAATAGTTTCAAAATTGAAATTAATGGTATTTTTAAATTAATACTATTTTATTATATTATATAAAATTCATAAAAATATGAAATTCATACAAATTATTTTTATAAGGTTTAAAATTTAATCAATGGTCCATTTATTTCTCTTTTGGAATTTTATTGTAACTATATTAACCCTTAAATTGTAAAAACACATGTTATCAAAGAAAGAGTTAAAGAGGTTAAATAAGGGTTAAATCCAAAATATAAGGATTAAAAAAATAGTAAAAACTTATCTAATTTTCATTGGATTAATATATTTAGACCCATAATCATATTATATTATAAATAATTTAGTTTTGTTATATTTTTAATAGAAAATAAATTTATATTAATTTAATATTGGAGGAAGCTCCAAGAGTGCCCCTACCCACTCTTATAAAAGGGTATATGTTCTTATTTATTCCTGCCACATAAAACCTATTTATTCATCCAATATCTACCCAAATAACTTCATATAATCAATTCCCACATTCTATATCTCTTATTTTTCAAATAATATCAATCTTACGGGTCTTAAGGTGTCAAGAAAAGGAGGTAGTTCGAGAAAGATGTATCATTTTTAATAAAGTGTTTCTGTTTCATTTTTTCTTCAAATTTGTTAAAATATTATTAAACCATGATGAAATAATAAATTAATTACCCTCAATATACTAATATTTTTTAATGTTAACATCATCTCCTAAATCTATCTCCACTTCCATCAAATAAGAAAAGAATTAATCATTCATGTGTATGGAGGACTACCATCTCATGAACCGATATAATTCATTTTCCATCACAATATCTCAATACTGATTATAATAATAGAATTTATTTTTATATATTATATTAATTACATTTTTATAATTATGAAATAATAATATATCATTTACATTCTAACCTATCCACGTACATAAAAATGATAACATCGTTCGTGCGTACGTGTGAACTATCACCTCCATGAAGAGATGTGATTATCTTTTCATCATTAAATCATATGGATGATATATATAATAGATTAATATTATGTTTAAAATATTATTATAATTATAAAAATATAAAATGATACTTACTATATTTCCATAATTTTCATTGAAAAATGAAATTGTTACTCATGTGTATGTATGACCTACTGTCTCCATGATTATAACGTAGTTCATTTTTCATAACCATAATTAATAGTTTGATTTAAAAGTATAATTTATGAATAAAAATTATAATAATTTCATTAATATTATCCTAAATATTATGTAATAATTACCACTTTGACTATATACATCATTTTAAATTCATTTTTGACTCAAGTATCAAATATCATCAAAACATCTTACATGAACATAAATAATTTTGTAATTGTTATATGTTGATAAGTGATATAAATGGAATAATAAACTTTAATTTTTTACAAATAAAGTAAATAATTAACCTAATTTTATTATTCAAGAAGCTAATGATTGTACGTGATGAGTCAGACTCAAGATAAGGGACATTGTAACTAAATAAACCCTATTTTAAATGTTATAAAGATTTATTTTCTAAATATTTCTCTTTCATTTCCATGTTTTTAAAATGATTTTAAAGGATTTATTAAAATGTACATGAATGTTTTAAAGGTATATTCTTCTAATTTCTCATAATTTTTTTTAAAAATTGAATCATTTTAATTTTTTATGCAAGGGGATTTCTTTTATGACCTTCTTTTAAAGTTCATTTTCAAAAAATTTTACAAAAGTCAAAGGGAATGTTTTCTTAACTTATACAACATGAGTGGTTTCTTTTGATTTCATAAATATTTATTAAATTAATTTTTTAATTATAGTTTTTCATAGTTCTTTTTCAAAAAAAATTATTTCATTATTATGTGTGCGGTTTTTATATTTTAAAATTTATTTTTAAAAGAAAAGAGTATTTTTATACAAATATTTTTTTCATATAAGATTAACACTGTTTTTCAAAGGGTTTTATGATGAAAGTGTTGTATTATTTATGTGGTTCATGAGAATAAAATATGTGGTGGCTAAGATATCTTCGGGTAAGCCTGTTACAACATAACATGGGGTGACCTAGATAACATTAGGAAATCCAGTTATAGTTTAACATGGGGTGGCATAGATAACACCAAGTAAGCCAATTATAGCTTAATATGGGGTGGTCCATATATAATCGGGTGATCCTTTAATAGCTTTAATGTGTATGAAAGTATACTGTATGGTTATTCCATTTGTTATACTGACATGTTTTGTAGTGGTTCATTTGGTTATTCCAATTGAAAGGGTTTTTAAAGGGATTAATGAATACAATGATCTAAGTCATGTAAAGGATTTTTAATTTCTTGTTATGGGTTTGAATGATTTTATTTGAGTAAAATGTGTGTTTTTTTAAATAAAATTATTTCATATTCTCAATGAAATTTGAAGATAAAGGTTAACATTATATGATTTTTTTTGTTTTCACTAAACTAATATCTTATTTTATTTTTATATCCCTTATTGAGATTTTTGGATCATCCCAATTTTTTAAAATAAATTTGATAGGGTTTAAGGGGGAATATATACAAGTATGAGATCAAGTGTGTAATTGTAAAGTTTTTATATATAGATAAATCATGTTTTATTTTAAATAGTTTTATATTGTGGGAAAATGGATACTAAGTTTAAGTGTCCACTTATAATGTATGGGTTTACTTTGTAAGATTTTGTCCCAATTCACTAGAACTCCTAACTAAAAAGATCCTAGAATATGATTTCTAGTTAAAAACACTAGGATATATAAGGGTTAAGGTTTGTTCTTTATAGTTGGTATCAAAAGATAGTTTTAAAAAATAGATATTAGGATTTTTTCTTGAATGTTTTGTAAATTATCATGGGTTTATAATTTTATGATTTATAATAAGTTTAATGTCTTAAAAAACATTTTGAGGCTTTAATAAATGAATTGTTAAGTTGATTAATGGTATATTTTGGGGACATTCATTTTTTAGGTAATGTTGGGTTGGTACTATTTAGGATTCATATGATATAACCTTTGTTGTTATAATATGTTATGGTTATTTTTATGGATTTTATCATTTTTTTGGAATTTTAAAAGAATTATATTGTTTTAGAAAAAAAAAATCCCACAGACATCAGGACAACTTGTCATGCCTAGAAAGGCTATAAGAATGGAACCCACAACTGAAAGCAAAAATGGGTGCATCACCTACCACTATCCTATGTGAAGTCTTGGTTGGTATGAATTTTTATTTATAGTTAAACAATTTTGTGGATGAAGAATAAGTTATTTTTGGAAACATATATTTTATTGAATAGATATCCTTGGGATTGGAAAATGATTCGGTGATTAAGTGATTAATGTTATTTCGAAATAAGTTTACTATTTGGGAATCCTATAAGATTAACGAAAATTGAATATTATGGAATTTTATTTAAGGAATAAAATTTCAATTATATTTTGGAAGCATATATGATTTTGTTATGGATTTATGGTGATTCAGGTTATTTATGGAAATAGTTGTCATATCTTGAATATTATTAAGGGAATTACTCTTTGGTATAATACTTCATGAGCATTGGATTTTATTTGGATATAATTCATGAAATTTATCTTCGAAGACTATACTATCAAATAATTTTGGATTTTGGGTTTCAATATTAGTCTGGAATGTTTTTGAGGAATTTTAAGGATAGTTTATTATCAAATGGTCTATGTTGAATTTTTGGTATTACTGTTGAATTTTGGAGATTGGAGTAGTTTTTCAGCATATAAAGGTTTATTATTTTTGGAAAATTATCTTATATTATACTAATTATTTTGGTTTTTCTTTATGTTATAAGAGAAAATAAATAGATAGTTAATATTTTATAGATTTTGTGATTCTATAGAAGTTTATTTTAATGGTTCAGGCATGAAAATTCAACTTAAATACTCAACGTTTGGAAAAAAAGATGAATTTGTGGTGGAAATTGATTCATGGATGAAAATATATTTTTAAATTAATTACATTTTCTTATGTCATTATCCAGGTAGTAATATATTTCCTAAAATCTATGAAAAGAATCTTAAAACAAAAATGTTACTTGTTTACTTTCCTTGTTTATAAATCAATGACATTTTAGCCCATCACATATTTATGGTTTTGTGATTATTAGATTTCTCATGACCATTTTCTCTATCACTATCCATTAGAACATTATAGTTATTTTTATACTCCATTTCTATATTTTCATACATGGATCCCTAGTATGTGTTATCTCTTATGACCTTCATACTTCCATTTCTTTCTTTTAAAGTGGATGTTTTATTGACGCTTGTTCCAATGTGGGATTTCAATAATGGTACTTTGAAAGTTCAAACCCCAGATACCAAGCATGTGTTCAAATTTAGAGGATGGAGTTTATTAAAGGGTAAAATATAACATCCTATGTTTTTAAAAAGAAACATTGTGTTCGATAGTGTACATGATGCGCCAAAACGAGCTTAAATGAACAACTAAATACTATTATTTAATATGGAAGTTATTGCATAGTTGTTAGAATATCAGGTATGAACAAGAATAACTATATTATGAAAATATGTTTTAAATCTTTATATATAATTAATTATTTAGTGACCAATTAATTATAAATGAAAATTAAACCCTTTTTAAAAGAAAAGGAAATGTTTTTCTGAAAATCTATTTAAATATACACAAGTGTGTTTTATACTCATAAATAAAAAAATAAATCTTGTGTGATTATATTACTGAAATTTATAATATATTCAATATAATTTTTAACATTATCCTATGTTTTTTATATACATGATACAATAAAAAATCCAATTTTATTTGTAAAATATGTATTTTTCTAAAAAGGCAGTTTGTCACCTTTTGATGAAACTCTTGTTTCAAATATAAAATTTGACACTTTTATAAATTTTGTTTGAAAGTTTTAACTTAATATTTTAAACTGAAATATCATAATTTACATTGGTTGAATTTTTGGCATATTTCTTATAAGTTTCATGTTTTTATGAATAGTGAAAAATACTAAATTTTAAATGAAAATAATTTTTCTTCTAAAAATTTTATAGTGTTAAATTAATTTTTTGGATGGTTTTAAAGTATAATTATATCAATTTTATATCATTTAATAAAATTTAGGACATTTTAATCAAATTAAAATTGAATTTGGATATAAAAACATTTCAATCATTTGAAAGGTTTCACTTTAAAAACTCATTTTCTCATTTTGTCAATGACATTAATTTTAAATTAATTTCTGAAAGTTGTGTGAAATTCATTTTGAAAAATTGGTACAATATTTTTAATTATAATTCCAAAATTTATTAAATATGTCCCATTTTTTGGAAAAAATTAATATTAACTTTAGTAATTTTTTTATTACCGTAGTTAAGGGTAAATCTGGTAATTGAAAGTAAAAATAATATTATAAATAATATAAAATTACGCTCTCACTTGTCATAATTTTATTTTATATGTTTTTATCAATAAACTCATCCTTTTTCTGATTTTATAACCTCTATGATACACTTGGATGTCTTTAATCCCATTATAGTCTTTTATTTTAAAGATAAGTCAAAGATGTAATACTTTTGTTAAATAACAATAATTTTTTTAATATATGGTTACTTAGAAGATATATTCAACTAAAAATAGTATTTGGAAATATAAAATGTTTATATTCATTATGAAAAATTATTTTTAATTTTTATGAATGAAATAATTGCCTTAAATTGTTACAAAATGATGATGTAGTAATTGTTTAATTAATAGAAATATCAAATAATTGATATTAAAAATAATAAAATAAATATTAATTGAAGTAATTAATGTCATACAAGAATTTAATATGTGATATTTAAAAATTATTGATGGTTTAGAATAATTATTTTGAATATATCTAGTTATTATTATATTTTCAAAAAGTCATGTAATAAATTGTGTCAAAATTGACATTAATGATATTTTAAAATAAAAAATATTTTATTAAATGATATAAATATTTTAAAAATAAAAATTTATCCAAATTATTTGGATAAGGTTTAAAATTTCATCAATTATCCATTTATGGTTATTTTTTTATTTTATTGTAACTATATTAATCCTTAAATAGTAAAGACATATGTTATTGACGTAATATTTAAAGAGGTTAAATAAAGGTTAAAGACAAAAGATAAGGATAGAAAAATAGTCAAAACATATCTAGATTTAATTTGATGAATTTATTTATATCCACAATCATACTATATTATAAATAAATTATTTTAAAGCTATTTTTAATATAAAATTAATTTATATTAATTTAATATTATGAAAAACTCTAAGAGTACCCCTCCCCTCTCTTATAAAAGGTAACCTCTTATTATCTATTAATAACACATAAAATATCAATTTTGAGCCAAATATATATCCTAATACCTTCCTTTAATCCCTTCCCACATTCTAGGTCTCTCATTTAGGCATAATACCATCCTTAGTGGTCTTAATGTGTTAAGAAAAAGAGGTGGTATGAGAAAGAGGTATTTTTTTTAATCTAGTGTTTCTATTTTATTTCTCCTTCCACTTTCTTAAAATATTATCAACCCATTATGAAATAATAAATCTATTATAATAAATATAATTATTTTTTATTTTTTTAATGTCATCACTTAAATCTATCATCACTACTATCAAATGGGAAAATAATTAATCGTTCATGTGTATGGCGGACAACCACATCGTGAACTTATATAATTTAGTTTCCATCACCATATCTCAAAATTGTGTATAATGATACAATTAATTTTTATACATGATATTAATGAAATATTTATCATTATTAAATAATAATATATCATTTACAATCTTAACTTTCCATGAACATAAAAATGATAATGTCATTAATGTGTATGTGTGAAATATCTCCTCCCTGAAGTGATGTGATTTTTTTCATCACCAAATCACATGGATTATATATAAGTGATTAATATGATATTAATAATATAATTTTTATTCTTTAAAGATAAAATTATATATACCTTCTTTCCATAATTATCATTTAAAAATGAAAATGTTACTTATGTGTACGTACGACCTATCATCTTCTTGATTATAATGTAGTTCTTTTTTAATAAACATACATAATGGTTTGATTTAAAAGTGTAATTGATGAATAAAAAATATTATATTATCATGAATATTTTTCTGGAGATTATGGTATAATGATCGGTTTGACTATAGACATCATATCAAAGTCATTTTTAACTCAAGTGTCAAATATCATCAAAATGTTCGTTGTGAACATAAATAATTAAGTAATTATAATCACATGTTGATAATTAATATAAAAGGAATAATAAACATGTCTTTTTTAAATAATGTAATTATTTAACCTATATTTATTATTTAGTAATATAAATAACATATGTGATGATTTGGGCTCAAGGTAATTGTCTATTTAACTAAATAAACCTTATTTAAAATTTTTTAAAGGTTTATTTTCTAAATCATTATCTTTCATATACATGTTTTTAAAATTATTTTTATTAATTTATTAATATGGACATGAATTTTTTATAAAATAATATTTTAATTTATCTCAATTTTTTTCAAAATGGAATCTTTTTAAGGTTTAATGTGATGGAATTTCTTTTAAAACCCCTATTTCAAAGTTCATTTTTTATCTTTTTTTACAAAGGTTAAAGTCGATGTTTTTTTAGATTATATGAAATGAGTGGTTTCTTTCACTTTCATGAAGATTTATTAAATTAATATTTTCTTTATAATTTTTCATAGTTCTTTTCTAAGAAAATAATTTCCATATTATGTTCATTATTTTTATTTTTTGAAAGTGATTTTTAAAGGAAATGGTATTTTTATATGGAAGTGTTTTTCATATTATATTAAATGAGTTTTTTAAAGAATTTTTTGATTAAATAATTTTAATATTTATATGTTATTTGAGAATTTAACAGGGGTGTCTTAGATAACGATGGGTAATCCCATTATAGATTATCATGGGGTGTCCCAAATAGCACCAGGAAAGCCTGTTACAGCTTAACATGTGGTGACACATATGACATCAGGTAAGCTAATTACATCTTAACATGGGGTGTCCCAGATATGTTTTGGTAATCCCATAATGGCTTAATTTTGTATAGAGTCAACTGTGTAACACCCCAACCCCAGCTACCCAGAGTCAGTGCATTACTTCGTAACATTGGCATGATCACAAAAGATCAAGTCTCGAAAGACCTATTAGTTTAGTAGCCTTGGAAACACTAGATACATTTACAAGTATTACATTACATCATAAATTAAAACAAAACTACAACATCTTCTCTTCATATCCCCCTATATTATCCCTTCAGATCATTCATAATATACTTCTTCACATCCTGGAAAAATTAAAACATTGAAAGGGGTGAGCTCAGATGCTCAGTAAGGAAAACAATATAGCGGAAGCTTTCATAAACAAACATTAACATTTATGTCAATGTATAACTAAAACAAAAGCCTTTTAAACTTGAACTTTAGTATAATATGGCAAAAGTAAAATGAAATAATGCCATTTACTTACTCACATTGATATTCTACTGGTCGAATATTCACATGAAATAACAATAACCACAATTTCATAATGATGGAATGCATAATGCCAGACTATCATAACAACATAGCCAAGGCCTTGTGCCAAGACCACAAATAATATTTTGTCAAGGCCTCATGCCAAGTCACTAGTTTGTCTCATGAGACCTGCCGATGCATCGAGGAGCTATAGCGGGCTCCACCCGTCACTTATTAAGTCTAATGCATTCCTCATATGAACAGGTTTAAACATATCATAAACCATAACATAATCGTATCACATAAAACATGCATAAAGGAAACATAACATTTCCACATTTCAATTACAAGATATCAATACAACACATTGATATAATAAAAATACTTTCAAAACCATTTTCAATACCAAAATAAAAGAAAAGTAAAACATGGTATTTATTTTTCTTTTAAAAAAATGTATGGCTTGTAGAGGAAGCCGAAACTCAAATAATGGTCACGGCGGTAGAGAAGTCATTATCGCCGCATACGTACGACAAAAACATTCCCTTTTTCGTTTAGTAAATTCTTCATATAAAAATATTCCTTTTTAATAAACATAAAAGTCAAAGTCAAAGGGGTTTATACACCGTATAAAAGAATGTTGTGTATAAAACAAAATATGCCTCAATAAAAGTATATTGAGACGAAGACCCTTACAAAGATCATTTTTTTAAATAAAGTAGGTCTATTATGTGTATTCACTATAAGTACACATACATAAATTACAAATACAAGATAGGACATAATAATATCATGACATAATTTGAAAGTAGGAGATTAACCCAAAGAATAGAAATTGGGTTAAGAAGTTCCCTTACCTTGCATCCTGTCTTGACTCGACCATTATTTAACCTCATGAATAATAAACTAGAGTTAATTTATAATTGCTTAAGAACCTTTTTCATGTTTTTTATTCCTTTTATATAACTTATTACCATGTTATGAACATTATGTAATTATTTAATTTAATAACGGTCGTTTTGTCAATCTTTGGTACTTGACTCAAAAATAAACTTCTTATAATTACAAGTTGTTCATGTGGTGAAATATCCATTATATCCAGAATTATATTCATGATGTAGATATCATATATATCATATATATCCAGTATATACATTCATTCATAATATTACGTAACATTTAGAGATAAGAAATGAAATGCACTGTTCATGGAGACGGTAAGTCGTACGTACGCATGAACACTACTTTCATTTCTATTTCGTATTTAATGGAATGAAATCATAATGATATAAATTTATAATATAATTCCAGTATAATATAGTGTATAATACCATTTACTCCATCCTTTATACATCCCACATATGGTATTAACGATTCAAATCACTTTGAGGGGACGGTAGTCCGCACTTCCTAAAATGAAAATATCGCATTTACCCATAATGGAAACCATAAAGGTATGCCATAAATGAAAAATAAAAAATAATAAGAAATCCAAAAAAATAATATATATCATATATAAAAATAGTGTCATCATAATGGCCACCATTAGAGGTGTTATATGAGTGTTGAACAATCATCATTTCGTGAGGCAAAAATTCGCAATCCACAGAAACAGTATGTTCTTTAACCATTAGATGTAGGTGTGTGTAATTGTAGCTATAATACTTATTATAAAAAAATCCTAGTATATTGAGGATACTGTTTTTGTTACAAAAGAAATGAATAAAAAGATTTTAGGGGGTTGGAGAAGAAAAATAATACAAAACAACATTAGAGAAGGGATTACCTTAAAATCGGGTAACTCTTTTTTATTTGAGCCAAAGGATTCCTTGGGAAGAGTTCTTCCCAAAGTGGGGCTTCTAGGAGTAAGAGGGGGAAGTTGGGAGAGTATTTTGGCAGAGTTTGGCCGAGACAAATGGCTTGAATGTGTGAATGAGGTGGTAGAGGTGGGGGCCTTTTATAAGAGGATAGGAGGGGTACTCTTGGAAAGTAATGAAATGTTACTTTATTATACAATGGTTTTCGGATTCTAAAGGTACCACACTTCTATAATTAGAGGATAATGTGATAAGGTTTCTAAATATTCTCATCTAATAGGCCTTGGACAAGTGTAATGCTTAGATTTTACATTATCCTTCCATTTTATTAAAATCGTTAATTAATGAGGTAATCGCTGCATCATCATGGTGTCATAAATAATTTAATTTATTTAATGTATGAAAATTATAAAAAAAATATCATTATGTATGAAATCGTTTTATCTTTCTAATGAATATTCATAGTCAAAAATATGAATTGTATAACCCCATTTTAAAATTGTTTTAGTAAAACAACTCTTGTTTGTGACCTTTTTATTTTAACATTAAATAAAAAAGTTATTTATGTCCTTTTCCTACCAAAGTGGCTCCATGGGGTCCCCAAGTTGACACATGGATTTTATTGGTCGGCCATGACACATCCAATAGTGTTTGTACAAGTTTAAAGGTCATTCCATATTTTTATAATACTATTTTTACCTTAACTTTCACTAATTACCTTTAATCGCGATTAATTAAACTTAAAAGTTACTATTCACCAAAAAATTATTTTAATCCCATTGAACCACATTTTACATCCTAATGAAAACCATTTATGTCAGATTTTTTAAAATCAAATCACAGAAGTGGTAATGTTTCATTTAAATGAAAAATCAGTTATTTAACTACCACTTAGTGGTTTCACTATTCATCAAAAATTGACGTTATTCATAACAATGCCAAAATTTCACCCTAAGCTATAATTGATATTCAGAATTAAAAAATGATGTCTATTTTAAAAAATTTCAAACATATATATTTCATTAATTAATTTTATAATTGATTTCCGCTATCACAACAAATAGCGTGTTTTTTAGAAACAATATATATCAAAAGATTGACAATTCTTTATGTCCAATTTCAAAGTGAAATTAATTCTAATGACCACCATTGGATATAATGGTAAAAATATATTCTAATTATACTTTAAAACCACTAAATAATATAATTTATCACTATAAATTATTTTGATTAAAAATGTTGTTTTTAAGTATTTTTCACTATTTATAAAAATTTGGAAGTTCTCAGAAAATTACAAAAAATTCGACATAGGCTAATTTCGACATTCCGAATCCAAAAATTAAGTCCATTTTGAAGTATAAAATATATATAATTTCAAAAAGTGGGTATTACTATTCATAATGGCTATTTGTATTAGTCGCGGTGTGTTAGAATCTCGAACTTGCGTACAACGCAAGCTATTGCATTATTGAAAGAGAAGTGTATTGTGGAAGCTCGGGGTGTTACAAACTGTATGGTTATTCCATTTGTAAGAGTGACAATTTTGGAAGTCAATCGTATTGTTATTCTGATTGAAATGGTTTTTAATGGGTTTAATGAATACAATGATCTAATTCACCTAAAAGAGCTTTAATTGATTGATAAGTGTTTTAATGATATTTGTTGAGAAATATTTTTGTTTTTTATGTGATTTTTTATTTCATATTCTTAAATAAATTTTAAGATAAATGTAAATGTTATGTAAGTTTTCATCTTTTTACTAAATTAATTGTTTTATTTCTTTTTATGTCCCTTGTTGATATTTTTTATCATACTATGTTATTAAAATTTCTTTCATAGGGTTTAATATAAGATATAGACTAGGATGACATCAAGGGAATAATTGTGAAGATTTTTTATAAATAGAAATTGTGTTTTATTTTAAATAGTTTTATTTTAAATAGTTTTATATTAAGGAAAATATGGTAACTGAGTATAAGTATCCACTTATAATGTATGGATTTTCATGGTAATATATTGTTCAAGTTATTTAAAACACTAAACTAAAAAGATCCTCAAATGTGAATTATAGTTAAAAAACATTGGGATGTGTAATGCCTAAGGATGGGCCCCTACATATATATTATCCCTTTTCTTGTAATATAATTAAAAACTCATACTTCATTGTATTTTAATTTTTAATTGGAATTATTTCTTCTAAGTGGACTTGAATTGAAAATTACCAAGTGGTAATGAATTTCATGACTCAATTTATTTTCATTGGGTTATATTAATTCTTCATTGTATTTGAAATTATATGATTATGTGTGTAAATAAATTTGATTTTATTATGCGATATTTACAATTTTTTATATGGATTTACATTTGATACACATAATTTATTAATTAAATAAATTGTAAGTAAAAAATTATGATCTTCGTAAGATATTTTTTCTAAATTTCCATTTCATTGATACATATTTGTTAATATAAACCTATTAACTTTTATATGGTGTATATACAACCAATTTAAATTATTTAACATGAATACATATTTATTCATGGTTTTAAATTTTTGGTTTTAAGTTTATTATTCTTGGGGTTACAATTTAAACTTTACCAAAAAGGTAGATAATTTATTTTACAATCACACTTTATTTTATGATTGTTTGCATTATCTTAAAACAATCACTTTCTTATGATTTTTTCCATTGGAAATTATGTTTCTATTAAATATTAATATTATTTATATCATAGATATGATTATTTCCTAAACTGTATACCATTTTTACATATAGTGATTACTTTGAAAGTTGTTCGATTATCTTGTAGAATATTTATAAATTTATATCATTTACTCTATATGGATATTTGATGATAAGGCACATTATTCCATTACAAAATAAATTATTATATATATTAGAAATTATTTAGACATGTATATATGATTCAGGACCAGTTATAGATATCCCCTTGATGTATCGATTGTTTCATGAGAAGAAATATTTTTCTGTCCTTAGTAAAATGTTTTTCTCATTTATACCTACCCATAAATTTTAAATTTTCCTATAAAAGGTCTTGATAATAGAGGTATCATGATTCCTGAGATCATGAAATCCATTAATTACTCATTTAACTTAGTAATAATTCAGTTATTATTATTGATGATATTTTCACAATGATATTATCTCTAGATGTATTTAATTCTCTGTTTATTGATAAAATAGAATGTGTGTTTGTATATTTACATTTCCATATTGATTATTACTTACCTAATCATTATAGTAAAATAATTTAAATGGAATGTGTGTTCATTTATTTACCTTACCATATTGATTATACTTATTAATTCATGATAGCTTCTAATGTATTTAACCCTTAATGAGTATTTGAGATCAACCATATTTTATTTCCTTTACCATGAATCTAGGATGTGTACTATGAAAGATATGAAAGAATACCCTATAGGGAATAATGATAATATTTCAAAAATAATGTTGTAATTTTTTTATTCAAATGTAATATGGGAATAATTTATGTATCTATTTTACCGAGACTACTAAACAATTAAATCCTTCAAGATGTGATCTCCTATATATAGTGCTAATGTTTTAAATAAAACATTGAATCTAGGTTATCGGAGTTAGAGTTAGTACATTTGGAATCAGTGTACTTTAGTTGAAACCTTAGTAAATGGATTTAATAAAATATAGATTAGGGAGTATAACCCTATGATCGGCTTTGGGGATAATTATAGAAAAATATCCTAGTGTTTTGGTATGGTATAGATTATTTGTTTTTTCCTAGAAATGCATCCCTATCTAGACAATGCAGGTGTATGTGATTCTATAATAGATGTACCTAGGGGTAAAAACTATGAAAATGGAATGTTGGGTTTGAATCAAGTGTTACCTAGTACACAATAATGGTCCTTAATGTGAACCTTTTTTGACACTCCTTGGGAATATGATTTAGATATGTAAAATTTTATTTACATACCATTTTGAGGGATATGAATATACGATGAGAATTAATGGAGTTTTTAAATCCTAATGAGTCCTATATTTAATGTAATTTTTCATGATTAAGATATCCTATAAATGATTATATGGTTTTCTCACTATGATTATTATTTCTCACACTTTTCTTTTTGGTTTTATTCAATGGATGGAACCCGAATGAATCATATAAACATTGAAAATGATGTAAAATGTGGTGGATATGAGAAAATAAATGGGAGGATGATGGGAGTCAAACATATCATGATTATATCTAATTTATTATCCCAAAATATTACTAATAGACTCTACCTTAACCAACTATTAGACTCACCAAGGAGGAGAAGGATGAAGTTTATAAAGATCTCAAGTAATGGAGACCATAGAGGAAAGAAGAATTAATTTCCTTCATATCAGAAATGTGGAAATAGATACCCAGGAACTGTCTAAAAGGAATGGGAAAATGTTTTATTTGGGAAAAAGAAGTCCAAAATTCAATGAATTTACAAGGAAAAATGAAGAATATGATGGAAGGAAACAAATATCATCATATGGATCCATTTATAGTTCATTGTCTTGAATATGGAGAACCTATGAATTATCCAAGTTAATGTAATCCTCAAAAGTTTAACCCTTAGAACAGGGAAAGCACTATATTGAAATAAAATGATTGAAGTATTTATGTATTGGTATTTTATATTTAAATTTAATAAGTATTTTTACCAATGAATTTTTTATTATAAATATCTTGAAACATCTAATGATTGTGTTAAATTTTATAATCATGTTTTTTTATTAACCTAATAGTTATTTATACCATTATATGTTTATAAATCTAATGTTGATAATAATTTCATAGTATTAAACACACCATTTGAAAATTTGTGTGGTAGTAATGTCACATGATTAAGGATATTTTTGGAAAAACAATTTAAAATATAACCTATTGGTTTAGTATATAAAAGAGTTATTTGAGTAAGAATTCCTTTTCATTTTTTAGACTTAATATTAAAGGTATTGGTAACCTTTAAGGTTTATATTATCATTTATTTTATAGTAATTATGGGTCATCATAATTTTGGAATGGTATATGAATTATATTAATACAGTTTAAGAAAAAGGATAACTCTTTGAATTCAGTAAGGTATCGAGGCTTGAACCCATAACCAAAGGGTGATAAGGGTGGTGTGATTATCACTAGCCCATGTGATGTTCTTGATAATATATCATCATTTTTACATAAACTATTTGAAAAATAAATATCAATGATGAACCAGTGGTATTATTATTGAAGTTTATAGATTAATGCATTATATTGGATAACATGTGTTAACCATATTGGTTTTGGAAAATATTTAGATATTAGAAAAAAAGACTTTCCACTTTTTTTGGGATCATATGTCCATTAAAAGTTAATTTTAGTGCTTCATGCATAAAAATTCATTTTGGATATTCATTTATTAGAGTAATAGATGAAGTGGAAATTGATCAAAGCATAACCAAAGGATCAAATTTTTCATATGAAATATAAATATTTCAAATAAGTATATTTACATGTATTCCTATACAGTAAAAGAATTCATCAACATTAAGAAAATGATCATTGAAAAAAATTATCTTATTACCTTAATATATGATGAATATATGGTCTTTTGACACATCACAAATTTATGGTTTTGTGGTGGTTGACATTTCCTTGATTATTCACATTCTTGTGATCAATGGCCTCTATCACCCTCCAACATTATTTGGGCATTATAATTTTCTTCCATGTCCATATCTTCACTTACCACATATTTTATCTTACTAGAAAACCTTCTAATTTTTTATTCCAAAGGAAAATTCATATTTATATTTCCCTATTTTAAGAAGAATTTTGGTTATCCCTTTTTATTAATTTGTATTTTTGAAAAAGGAATTTTCAAATAGAAATCCTTTGATTTACAAGAGAAAGTTCAAATTGAGTGCCCACAATTTATACAAGGTTGTGATAATGTAATACCATGATATTTTAAAAGAAAAAATTTTGGTTGATAGCATATATTACATGAAAAAATAATCATAGGCAAGAATGTAACACCCTAAGACTTTATGATATATATATATATATATATATATATATATATATATATTCAATCTCTTTGATACCTTTTAGAATACACAACCCCGAATCTAAATGAACTATTATATAGTATACCATCATAAACTCTCCATTAAATTTTATAGTATTAATATTACTAAATAAATTCTGAAAATTAGTGTTATATAATTATTATAAATAAAATAAGAATCATTTAAAGAAAAAATAAATGTTTTTTGAAAAAACCGTACTTTTCTAAAAGGAAATTTCATCGCACTTTGAGCACATATTTCAAAATTAAATTTACCACTTTTATAAAATTTATATGAAAAAATAAATATATTTTTTGAAATAAACATATCAAAATTATCATATGGAAAATTTTATGGATTTTTCTAAAATGTTTCATTTTTTGATGAATAGTGAAAAATACTGATTTTTATTAAAAAGTGCATTATATTTAAACAATTTACATGGATAAATTATATTTTCATTTTTTTTAAGTAAAATTGTTTCAATTATATTAAAATTTAACTAATTTAGGTCATTGTAATCAATTTCATATTGAATTTTTATATTTAAACATTATATACTTATAAGAATTTTCTCTTTGGAAACCCCCTTTTTCATTGCATCTACATGCATAATTTTTCATTGTATTCTTCCAATTCAGTGATTTTAATTTGGAATAATGAAATAAATATTTTTAATTATCATAATTTATATTATTTAATAAGATCAACTTAATTTTTTACCATTATGAATAAAAAAATAAGTGAAAATTAATTATCACAGTTAAGGTAAAAACATATTTTTCAGGGGTTAAACAAAATATATAAGGTTACAAAATAACATAAAACTTTTAAAAAATCCATTTTATGGAAATATTTTGACCTTATAACCACTGAGGGTCTATATGGACCCATTTTTGTGGATTTTTACATGATGAAAATTGTGGGTGTAATTGATTCTTTTCAAAAATTTCATGTGTGTCCTCTCCCCAACTTATAAAAGGCCAGACATTATCATCCCATATTAAAACATCCAAATCCATTTGGTTTATCCAATACATATAAAATTCATATCATTACCCCCTATCATCATCCTAGATCCCTTGGTTTATTATAAATCTAATCTTGGAATTCCTTTGGTGCAAACATAAAGATGTAGTCTGAAGAGGAGGCAGTGTTCTTAAAAATCATTTTTATTTTGTTTCTAATTAAAACTCTATAAAATATTATTAAACTATGAATATTTAATAAGACAAGAATATTTAGTATATTTAGATTTTATTATTTTAAGGTCATGACCTATATACATCTTTTCTCCCATCAAATGGGAAATGAAACCATCGATCGTGTGTATGACGGACTATAGGCTCGCGAACTAATGTAATTCATTTTTCACCACTACCTTCCAAGGATGGATATAATAAAGGATATAAAACATATATATATATATATATATTATATTTATGATATTATTAAATTAATCTAATTATAATATCCCATATACCCTTTTACTTTCCATGTCATTGAAATTATGATAATGTCATTTATGTGTATGGCAGACTACCACCTCACGAAGTGATGTCATTAATTTTTCACTTACAATTTACATGGATTCTAATAAATATAATTTTAGTGAATATTTTAGATATATATAAAATTATATTTATTCTGTAAGATTAATATATTTCCCATATCCTTACTATTTTATTCATTGATGGAATGATACCGTCACTTGTGTGTATGTACGGCCAACTATCTCTACAAAGTGATGCAATTCATTTTCCATGTCCAACCTTAAATAATTATTTTAAAATTATACATAATTAAAAAATTATATCTATAACATTGATATTATTTTGGAGATTATTTAACTATATATTATTCTAAATATCCCCAACGTTCACATTAAAACTTGTATCAGAAAACAAGGTAGTTATCACTCGAAACAATAGTAATAATTAAATGTTATTAATTAATGGGTGATAAGGTGTCATAAAAGGATCATATATGATTTTATAAATATGAATATAGTTCTATTATAAGTTAATGAGATGTTAAAATCCACTGTATTGAAGGTTAAAGTATGTTTGACTAAAAGGAAGTGTGAGGTAAGAGACTTCTTCTCAATTTCCCTTTATTGAGGCTTATTGTAATGGTATGAACCTAATTTATTTTATATGGTGTATATACTACCCCGTTATCATGTAATATCATGAAATTTTCATAATTTATGGTATTTTATATTTTAATTTTAATTATTTCTTCTAATATTATTTTAATTCAAAATTATAAACTGGTAAAGAATTTTATAACTAAATATTTTTCATTCGGTTATATTACTTCTTCATTGTCTTTGAAATTCTATGATTGTGTGTGTAAATAATTTTCAATATCTCATTCTATATTTAAATTTTTTTATTTTGGTTTACATTTGATGTAAATAATTGATTCATTGATTAATTCTCAGTTTAACGTTATGATATTTGTAATGGATTTCAACTCAATTTCCATTTCATTGAGACATATTTATTAATATGAACCCATTAAATTTTATGTGGTGTATATAATGAATCCTTGGTTTATTTAACATTAATAACTATTTATTCTTAATGATTAATTTTTTCCAATTTTATTCTTCAAGGGCTTACAATTTAATAGTTACCAAAGAGGTTAGGAATTTACTGTATAGTCTCACTTTCTTTTGTGATTGTTTTCATTCTCTTGATACAATCTCTTTCTTGTGATCAATTTTCATTATAAATTAAATTTATCTTAAATATCTATATTATTTATATAATCTTTATTATTATTTCCTAAACCATATAAAATTTTTCCATATGATGTTTACTTTAAATATTTTTTTATTATCTGGTGAAATATTGATAAATCTTTTTTTCTTACTACATAAAGATATTTGATGATAAGTCGCATTATTCATGAATTAAATAAAATTATCGATATACGAGGAATGATTTGGACATGTAGATATAGGTGGTTCAAGTGACAGATATCCCCTCAATGCATCGATGTTCTCATGAGATGAATTAGTTTTCTAGCCATAGTTAAATGGGTTTTGGGTGTATACCTACCCATCAGTTTTAATCTGTCTTGTGAAAGGTATTGAAGGTATATGTATCATGATTCCTAAGATCATGATGTCCAATAATTAAATATTTCTTTTAGTATAAATTAAATTTTCATTATAAAGGTTATTTTCAAAATTATATTATCTTTATATATATATTTAATTCTCCATTTATTGATTAAATGAAATGTGTGTTCAGTTATTTACCCTTTAATATTGATTATACCTTATCTAATCATGATAGTAAAATTATTTAAATTTCATGTGTGATTCATTATTTACCTTTCCATATTTATTATGATTATTTATTCATGATAGCTTCTTTTTTATTTAAACCTAACTAAGCATTTGATCTCACCCTTATTTTTTTCCCTTTCCCAGGAATCCAGGAAGTATACTATAAAATATATAAAATAATATTATAGAGGGAATAATGATATTTCTGAAAAAAAAATGTTCTAATTTTTGTATTAAAATATATTATGGGATTCATGTATGTATCCAGTTTACCAAGCCTACTAAACTATTTGGTCCTTTGGGATGAAATCTCTTGTATATAGTGTCAATGTAATATTTTAGACCCCAAATCCTGGTTAATGGAGTTGGGGTTGTTACATGAACTCTATTATGTGAATATAATATCATGAAATATTTTGATATAATATTCCCAAATAAGTATCAAATAATGATGTATCATCCTTGTCATTTTATAATGAATTTTATTAATCTTCTTTTATATAAAGTGTTTTTCTAAATGAAGTATATTCACAATTACGAATAACAATAAATGAAAATGAGACTACAACCATTTATAATGTTGATATAATAAGATTTTTGGGAGATGGATATGAAAGTTAAGCTAAACCAATTGCTAGGAAGACCCAAAAATAACATGATACTTAATTTAAAAAATATAGAGATCATGTACTATAGAAGAGAATAACAAGGTATATTAGGAAATTCTATTAATGTAATTTATTTGGGAATTGTGAAAAGGGTATTTTGTATAATTAATTCCTTTCATAGTCATAGATAAAACACATGTCAAAGGGTAGTAATATAGTGACAAAGAATTAACCACCACAAATGAAGATTAATATTTTCTACAGAGAAAATTTAAAAGAACATGAGAATATTTGTGATGTTTATAATATTTGTGGTTATATAATTGATTTATGTTCAAATAAACATGTACTAATTGAAATAAAGAAGAAATAATCTCTTGTTAATAAGGAATAGTCATCTGTAGTTTGAAATTTGTAGATAAATACAAAAAATATTACATCAGTGATGTATAAAAAAAATGTTAAACATCCCTATACAAAAAGATAAATTCAAATTATATTCAATATAATTCCATGATGACTTGTAGTATTTCCTCATCTAAAAAATTTTATGTGAAGATGAACAGTCATAAGTTTTCGTGTATAGACTTCAAGAAGTCTGTAGTGGTTTCAAAAACTTATATTTATTTTTATAATAGATTATAGAATTTATAAAACATTTAATAAGTACAAGAAAGGGATAATGAAAATTTAAAAAAAATCCCCCAGAACAAGATGAATTTCATGAGATTCTGTCAACAAATGATAACCCTAGAGATAATGAAGACCTATCCAGGAGATGCAAGATGGTTAGACACAATTCCAATGCTTGTTTGACCATGTATCTTGTTAAATAAGAAGCATTGAAAATAATTCAATCAATAATGATATTGAAGACTAATATCTCACATTAATAAGAAGAGTATGAGAATAGATATATACTCTTAAAGACTATATAAGATTTTAAATTTAGATACATAAGCGTGATGGTTTGAGAAACTTGGTTAAGGAAATCCTTTTAACCATGTTATTCGCATTAAGAAACAATGATGATTCTCCATATTCCCTTTAAACTTGTGTATTTTATGTGTACTTATAGTTAGAGAATTAAAGGTGATTAATTTTTATATGAAGAGATATTGAGAAAGTAAATGTGCTTTCAGATCATGATATCCAATATGATGAAAATTACATCTTAGACTAATTTATCAATTAGTATTCAAATAAACATATTTTAAGAAGTTTCTTTGATGAAGTTGAATAATCTCGTGTAATAATTTGATATAAATAATATAGATATATCATCTATGTTTGATCTCACATGTTGATATTACAAAGATCATTTATTGATGAGATCATATTTTGTGAAGATGTGTTGGTTATAAAATATGGACAGCTACATGAAGAATTACAATTTTTTATACTCTCATCATATAAATCCAAAATATTTTTTTATTTAATATATTGACTATAGAAAGATCATAAGTAGTGTCTTCCAAAGGGGGTAGACTAATAAAAAAAATTGAATAAACTTCCAGAATTATGATCTCATTAAAATATTAATATTCTTAAAGTTCCTACTGAGAAATGTCATTGAAGAGGAATTCATTATTTATCTATAAACCCTAATAATTAAAATTAAGATCCTAAAATTAAGTGGGATAAATTAAATTTATCAATTAAATAAACAAATAAGTATGAATAAGTTCCATGGCTATTATTTTGTTCAATTTGTACTTGATTTTTTTACTAGTGTATTGTAGCGGGTATAGAAAAAAATCAGGTAGATATGGTTTATGGAAATATGGTATCTCAAATTTATATCCATAACTTGAGATAACCTGGTTTAGAATTAACATTCCTTAAATAAAAATTTATGAGTTGTCTCATTTAATTTGGTATCATTTGAATTTTAAAGGGACAACTTATTTGTTTAAATGAGACCCAATTATTTTCTTCACCAAACATGGATCAGTAAACTTGTGGTGGAATTATTGATGACACTATTTCTAATATGATTTTATACCCATTACAAAGTACATTTTATTTCTTTTAAATAATAGGGAGGGAAATAAAATTGAAAATATTAGTGATAATGTGGGAGAGATTTAGAAATTGGGTGGAGAATGAAATAAATGATGAAAATCTATTGGGGAGAAGAAGTTCACTATATTTTCTAAGAAGTGAGTTATATATATTGATATTGACACATCATTTTACATGTGTGTTGGAAAAAAATAAAAATTGGATATTATTAATACAACTTTGTGTGAGTTATATTTGTTTGTAATGGTTGCCAATGATTTTCATTGAAGAATGATTTCATTGAAATAGATATGATGAAAAATTAGACTAAATAATTAGAGTGATGAATTTAAAGCATATAATATATAATCATTTGAATAATCAAAGAATATTGATGAATAATAAGTATTTTTGTTTTTTACAATAGATGAAAATGAAAAAATAATCATGAATGATAGAGTATCCAAGCATGATTGAGAATATAAGAATGTCCCAAGGAAGTATCTAGTTTTTTCTAAGTGTTTTATTATTAGATGAAAAACCAAGGAAGATTGGTTTGGATGTTAGTTGAAGTTATTTCAATAGAATTACTTGATATATTTAAGAAAAAAATATGGTGGATGAATCCTAAATCCAACCAATGTTTGAATTTGATATTTGCTTCATATCTCAATAAAAAAATACTATTTTTTGTATTTTTTATTGAATTTGAGAAGTTGATCATAAGTATATAAGATTAATTGTTTTGGATTCTATTTTCAATGCATCAAACATATTCAAACTAGAATTCATTTGAGTTGAAGATTCTTGAATTAAAATTTAGACAATACCTAATTTGGTTTTAATTGTTTACATATCATGATAAAAAGGTTATGATTCAATAAATTTTAAAGATTACAAAAAATAGTTCCAAATTTAAAATCATGGTTTTTGAAATATAGATGTTGATTATGGAAGAATTTTTGTGTCACTATTGATGTCCATGGAACATACTATTGACATCGAGTGAGGATACATTCTAGTATAGGTATTCATGTTGTGGAGATGTTAAATTTGGAAGTTAGATGCAAAATGGTCTACATGGTCTCACACTGTAGATAAAATTTCTATGTCCCATAGGAGAATCACTCATAGTTATCCACATTATAAAAGTAGGACCATATAATAGTCGAGGCTAGGTTGATTTCAGTGGATCTAGAAAATCTAAAACCACCAAGTTATATTGAAGTTTCATGTCATAATGCATGATAATATGGAATTCAGTAGCTATGTATAATTTAGGACCTCCAGACCATAGTATATTTCCCATACCATAGTCAAGACAAAATATGAAGAACTTCAATATAGTGAATGCACCATGTCGTTTAGGTGTTTTTTTGGCTCTAGAAACTTGAGTACCTCCATGAAATATATGTTTTTTAACACCACATAATGTTTTTTTAATTGATAAAATAATTAGATTGAACTATTGTGATATTTCACTATGGAGGTTTCCACATTATAATTTAATAATCTGGGAAAAATAATATAAGAGTTTTGACTTTCCTTCATCTGAATCATTTGGTAGTTATTTTATCAAAAAATAAAAATAAATTTGAAATATATGATTAGGATCATTCAGTAAAAAGATAAAAAGTATGTGTTTTAAGAAGATGATGATGAAAGAATTTTTTGGTTTGAATTTATATTTAAATTTCAAATTGAAACACGATTCATTGGAGAGATATTGTATAGAAAATACTATATATATAGAATATTGGGGAAGAATAATATGGTGGTAAATTATATGTGTGAGAATATGACTTCAAAACTATATTCATTAAGAAAATTTATGTGTTTTATGTAAAAGAAAAGAATTAGAACTAGTGAAATATTTCTTATCATTGAATTTTGAAGAAAAAAAGAAAAAGAGAAGAAGAGTTGTTGTGAAAAAGTGATTGTGAAATGAATAAAAATAGAATTCTTTTGACCAGTGCATAAAAGGAAGTAACTTTTACCTACTTATGTGAATGATAAAGGTGTTTTATTCTACTGAGTATAAAAAATAGGAAACCCTTTCATGCTAATATGTTATTAAAAGAATAATAAGATAGTGTAAACACTTATACTATAATATAGAGTTCTACACTGGTATTAAAATATCTTTTTGTTATCCAAATGTTTAGGATTATAAGGTGTGGGGTGAATTAGTGTATAGGATATACCAAATAATAGTCAAGAGATATGAAAACATAATCCCCAAGGTCACACCCTTCTCGTTGTAAACTATGAGAGGAATTTTTTTTGGTTGTGTGGTCATGGAGGAATCTAGTTCACACCAAGGACTATCCATATCATATTGAGTGGCGATCCTTGTAAATTGAAGTGTTCCTTTTGTGTGTGTTTGATGATTTTATAAGAATAAAAGAATAAAAGAATAAAAGAGATAATAAGTTTGATTTGTTCCCATAAGTAAGTGATATAGGTAAAAGGAAAATGGATAAAATGATAGAAGTTTTAATTTGTTCAAGACCTACCAACATGGATCCCCCCCCCCTCAGTGTGGTTTTATCCCAATTAGTCCCCTCAGATTGTATCACAATCCTTCAGAGAAGGGACCTTTGTATATATTAGAGATATATAAACATGGAATGTTATGTTTAGAGGAGAATTTGTTTAAAATTATTATATGAAACCAAAAAAAAATATGATTGATTGAGTGCATAATGTGGCTCCATTTATTATATTATTCAAGGGAATATTCCCAACAAACTAAATTTTATGGGTCAAGAATTTATTTTATTGATAAAATATCACTCAAAAATGGATTTTATATGATATGTTAGATAATTAATCATCATCTCATGACCAATGATAATGTTTTATAAATTTTTATTAATTTTTAAATCATTTTTAACAAAAATCCCATTTATATTGAATTTATAGTGTATTTTCTTTAATTTAATTTTAAAAATAATTACAAAATTATAAATTTAATGGTTTAATTTTATATATTTACTTAAAATTAATAATTATCCATAAAAATAATTAAATACAATAATTCATCTAAA
Organism: Viscum album; assembly: GCA_963277665.1. Lineage (NCBI taxonomy): Eukaryota > Viridiplantae > Streptophyta > Magnoliopsida > Santalales > Viscaceae > Viscum > Viscum album. Next base: position 1,575,264,122 of record OY728126.1, read on the forward strand.
CCATATCACTTTAAATATTTTAATACCATTATATTTCACATTCCTCCAACTTTCAAGGGTTGTGCGTCTACACTACGTTAGCCTTTTTTGATAATTATCCAGCGATTTATATTAAAAAAATTAATTCCATAAATAAAATTTATTATTCATCATTATTATCATATAAACCCATTCATAATTTACTTTTTATTCTAATCCTTTTCATGATAATATTTTTAAGATAAGAATTTGGACTTTTTATATCTTGCACAAGCATAGGGTTTGAATTTATTTAATTAATAAGTTAAACAATTTTAAAATTCATTATTATGCATTAATAATTTGAAAAAATATTCCTGTTAATCTATCAATTAATTAATATCCTTTTAACTACATAAATTCTATATGTTTGTGAATAATTTTTTCTTTTCCAATGTTGTGAAAATAGTTCATCAACCTTGATAATTAATTTCATATTTCTTTCCACATACAAATTAATCTATATTGAATGAATAATCATTAACTGATATTTTTATTATCTTATCTTATATGACTCATTAAATAGGATCATATAAAGTTCTACATACTTTAATTATTAATATAATAATAAAAAGTATAATTACACATAAACTAAAATTCATATTTTAAAAGGAATTCTAACTTGAAATATATTCCTTAAATTATGACCACATAAAATTAAAAAATTAGAATTCAAAATAGATATTTTTAAAATTAGAATGTATAAATTGAAATAAAATTTTCATTAATAATCCATTAGTATAATCGTGTATAAAAAATGATTATGCATCCCATTTATTACTCAATGACATATCCTTCTCATATAAATTTTTAATAACTTACATTTATAATATTTCTGACATAATAATTCAAAATATAGAATCCTTTTTATTTAAATAATTATAAAAAATATAAAATATTTTATTTTAAAATAAAACCAATAATATATTAAAATAATATATATATATATATATAGTATAAAAATGTTTTATTTTAAACTAAAAAACCCATTCTTGTTTCATATCATTCCATATTATTTTCATAAGACATTAAAAATATTCGATATCATTAAAAACGAATAAAAATAATGTAAATATCCACATCTAAAACATATTGTAATAAATTATATAATATAATAAATATAATAAACTCACTTTTTATGTTTTGAAATTAATACATTTTCAACAAATATTAGTCTATAATATATATCAGTGACCCAAAAATCGTTATAAATAATATACATATATACTAAAAATAATATATTACATATATTTATTAATATATCCTAAAATATAATATGAATACATGTGTAATGATTCTATAACCCATGGTCATAGTAAACAATCTCATTAAGTCATTATTGTGTGCTTATCGGGCTCCCATGACACTTAACCATATCTACATCAGAAAATGGTTATGTGTATATCATTCTAATCAATTGGTTGTATAAAGTATAATTATACCCTAAATATACACTATATAACATAACAAAATAGTCATCAATAATATAATCTAAAATAGTCTAGGTATACCTTGTAAATAATGGTTTTGACCGCAATGACCCCAATAGTCAATACACTCTTTAACCATATTGATCAAAAATATAATAAACTAAAAGGAAAAATTACAATGACTATAATTATCTATGTAATATTTAATCCCAATGTCCCATGTAGTATCTATACTGAATGGTTTACATACATTTTGGCCCTAATTGTTTACAACATAATGAAAAAATGGTCTATATCCCAATGACCCCAATAGTACTTCACATAATTATACTATTAGTTATATATTTTATTATATTTCATTTAATTCCATGACCATCATTTTGTTAAAGTAATTAAACAACCCATAAATTTATCACCCAATGGGAAAGTGATAATCTCACTACAAATTGTTTATATAAATTTACTAATTAATTTGTAAACACTATGGACATGTGTAGTGAACCAACCATGGTCAACTGAATATTTCACTCGAGTTAGCACATCACAAGTCATGAGTCACATTACTGATCATCCCTAGATGAAAACTAGTTCCATGTTATCACAAGTGACAACATGGGAACAATTTCACCCCCATGAAAACTGAGATCATCAATAGGTTTCAACCTAGAACAAGGCTTGAGGTCTCAATGCATTAGAAAACCTTATTCATGTAAATAAGCAGTTATAAAATAATAATATACCCATATGGAATAATAAATTAAACAAACAAAACTAAATTCCATTTCTAATCATTTTTTCAATATTAAACAAACCATTTTTATAAAAATCGTTTACAATACACAACGTGGAAACAAAGATGAAAAGAAAATAAGGTTGAAGCTTCCAATACTCCACTTAACTCAAACATCTAAATAAAATCAAGATATAAATAACACTATAACACTGTGACTTTCTATTCCCCACAATGATCCCAATAATTCCTAATTCATAATAAACAGATATAGAAAATCAATATGCAATATATAACCAAAAAACTTGTAGAAAACATTAGGAATATATACTCCCCAGTGTAAGTATATAGGGTTTGATCCACAGAATGGTAGAAGGATACCATAAGTACATTACATTAAATTTATAATGAAATAAATTCCACTAGTTTGAACGTTATAGAAAAATTAGTTTTCATTTCTTTTAAATAAAATTGAAATAAACTAAAAATTCCTCATATATTTTCTTAAAAGGAAACACTCATAAAAAAAGCCTAAAAGATACTTTAAAAAGGTAATAAAATTTCAAAAACCAACCATTCACCCCTAAAATAACTTGTATTACAAGAAAACATATTTAAAATTTCCTTTATAGTTAAATCATCACTTTAGAAAAACAACCATTCACCATGGTTTAAAACATTTTCAAAATAAATGTTTCACAATATATTTCATTTAAAAGAACCCCCTCTTTTCAATTTTAAATAGTAAAATAGAAACACCTCAAATAAGAATAAATAATTATGGAAAACATAATTAGAACCAAGTCCATGGAAATTCATAATGAATGAAGATAAAATGAATGGGAAAACTAGTTATATTAAATCACAAGAAAGATCAATACAATAAATAAATATCCATCAAAAAAATTAGAAACACATTATCATAATATATAATAATGTGTAACATTGGATATATATGCTGATGAAACACCTTATGGACTAATAGGAAATTTACATTATATGAATAGTAGGAACCAACTACTTGATATTTAATGTTCGTTCAACTCATCTGCTAAATCACTCTCAACTAGTCTCATTGGTGACACATCCCTATGGAAGGTCATAACATTCAAATAGGGGTTACTTTCAAGTGTGTAATTCTAAAATTGTGTATCCAACATCCATATTATCCCAATTTAGTATCCTAGGGTTCCTCATGTCATAGATATCATAGATGGACCACTATCAAGCCAATGTCAATCGGATGAAAATAATACAACCCAAAGGTAATAAAACACAAAAAAAACATAAAAAACCCACCACAACACAGACCTTCCAAAAATAGGCCCTCCTTCCCTAAAAACATAAGAATGAATCACAATTAATTTAACCATTAACAATCACACAAAACCATAAAAAATGGATAATAATAGGGATCAACATAGGTGTAATCATTAATTGATAAAAATGATATTTCAAAAAAATGTCAAACATTCCATTACATTGAGATAAATACCCACACTTTTGGAAATACCTTTTTAAAAAAACCTTTTAAAAAAGATTCTAATTTAAATGAAACACAAAAAAATACTAATTCGTAGTCCAAATCAATTCAAGGAAATGATTAAATGTAGTCATTAATTAGTACATTCCCTTTTTAATATAAGAAAACCACCTTGATTCAAGGAAACACCCAACATAGATATCACACATAGAAAAAAACATCTTGAACAATCATTTTTCTTAGATAAAATCATAAATTTAATTTTATCACACTTAGGATGCATAAAATACCATTTAAAAAATAGATTTTATTAAACTATGAATTCATCCCATTTTGGTTAAAGAAAAAACCATAAAATCATGGAAAAAATTTTACAACATAGGATAGATATCTTTTATTTCATTATTTTAATTCCAAATAACATATAAACAAAAAATGATACATGTAACTCTTTAATAAAATGAAATATAAGGGAAACACCTAGATCAAGAGACAAAACCACATTTTCTTTGAAAAAAACCAGGGAAATAAGTCTCCTAAAATGGATCACATCCACAGAAATAAAATTACAAAAAACTAAAAAATCCTAATATACTAATTATACAGCATTGACACTAGGGTTAAAAATATTGGAGAAATAGAGAGAAACCAAGATAAAGTGAAATGATAATTCTTTACCTATTAATCTAATAGGAAGTCCACAAAGTAGTCACTCTAAATCCACCAAGTAAGTTATTGGAAGGGGTATAGGAATTTTTGATGTTACTATATTGATAGAAATAATATGTGGAATCCAAATTATAAGAAACAAAATAAAAAATACATGAAATGAAAAAATAAGAAAATTTGAGAAGGTTTCATAGTTTACTAAATCGTATGATAGCCATGATATTTCTAGTTCTTCAAACTGTAGACTGTGAATAGTTTCTATTAAATAGTATCCCAACCATGAGTTTAAACATGTGACCTTGTAAAAGTTAAAAAATATAAAATTTAACCTAGTAGCACCCTAAATTTTTTGGAGAAATCAATATTAAATGTGTAAATAATAAAATGGTATTTCATGATGTCACAATTCTATCCAATATTCCACTTACTACCCCAAAACAAATTTCCAAAAAAGGGAAATTATAAGATTAAATCATATAAATAAAGGACCATTCCAACAATACAACTTCCTAAACATGATAGATATAACTCAGGATACAAGAGAGACACTCCTTGGCTAATCTGTCTAAATAATTTATGATTTACATGACACCAAATCACTATGAAACCTAAAACTCAATTCCTGACATACCAATACATTGTGACATCAACCCCTATAATATCCTCTAAACAAAATAACTAAAACATATAGATATAATAAAACTCAAATGTTATTCTTGTCCTTAAATAATAAATAAGTACAAAACAACACCAACACCCCCTAGACATCTGAGGTCAAAAGGGATAATGGTCCCAACCAAACTCATCAAGAAATATTACTTCCAATGAACAAGGAAACCCTATATGAATATTCCTAAGGTCTCACATCAATTTAGAATGTATATTTTATATTTAAAGACAGACAGTCACACCCAAAATAATGATCATCTTCAAACCTAACCGACCATAAGGCAACCAGCTGAAAATATAATAAAAGAGTACAAACTCGAGAAACATCCAAAAAGATAATTAAACCAGATCACCATATGTAATATCCCAGACTTCATGGAGGTAATTTATTTTTTAGTTTTTGGTATAAATCTATTAATTTTGGTTAATGTAATTTCTACTGGGTGTATGAGGAGGTTCAGGGGTATGTAGGGTGGTTTTGGACACGAAGGAAATGGATTTTGGTCATCCAGTGCATGTTTCATGGTTGGAGAATAGTGGGGGATAATCGTGCACCCAAACCATGATATACAAGAAGAGGGGATCATGATTAATAAAATCTTTCAAGGGGAGATCCAAACCATGTGGGATTGTATAGAGGCATTCCGCACAGTTGGAGCGCAGTTTTCCAGACTGTGCGGAGCTCCTAAAGAAAACATTCGACCTCAACCCCTATTAGACAGTATATGGTACTTGGTTTTTTTCATTGTTTGGAAAAAAATGTGGCCAACCCGTGTTCCCCATTAAAGAGTGAAAAATTACCTAACTTTCCCTTAAGGATTTTAAGTCTCTTTCATTATTTCTTCCCCATTTCCCCTACTCTCAACCCTAATGACTAACCAAACTCCTCCAAGATTCACAAGGATCAATATCCTTCGATTCTAGGCTATTTGGAGCACCTTTGGTTGAAAATCAAATCTTCAGGTGAGTCTAATATTCATCATTCTTCTCTTTTCTAGATTAGGGCATGTAAATTTATTATTCTAATTATGAATCCATAAAACCCTCTTTTTTTTGTGGATCTTAGGTTGGGTATTCAAAGAGTGCTTGAATCTAGATCTAAGTCTAAGGCTAAGGGTGTGTTCATCTTTGAATTCTATGTAGGTGGTATACAAGTTCTATCTCATGGTTCTATTGGTGATTTGTGCATGTTTGGTTGTTATATTTCTTCTCTCTTGATGTTATTTTAGTGTATTTAGTAATATTTTGTAAAATTATTGGTTAAAAAAGGATTTAGACCCATCATGATCATCGTGGGATGCATTGAGGATGAATTAACCAGTTTAGGGACACCCACGGAGTGCGTCAACATTCCCGAACATAAATCATGGTTGTTTTAATCATTTAATTGACATATATTGAAATGGAGACCATGATAAAATTGTTTACATGATAGTTTAAATTATAATTGGGACCAATAATGGTTGTGTATAGTGGTTGATAATAGAATAAGGGATTATTTGGCTTATCATGAATATATTTGGACACAATGAAAAAATTATTCTAAGAGATTTATGAAATGTACTTGAAATGAATAAGTGGTTTAATTCATAATAAATTGTGAACATGTTAAATGGGTAAATAGTTGTGAATTGATAAATGTGTTAAATGGGCTAACATAATGGAATTGATGAATTTGTTAAAGGAGATAATGTATATGGATTATTGAACATACCTAATCAGTTAAGGCATGAGAAAACAGAAATGGGTTAAATGACCAAGGTAATGTAATTGTTAAATGTGCTAATGGTGTAAGGCTTGGTGTTAATTCACTTGTTGAATAATTATGAGATGTTAATGTTATTTTTATTGATTATGCATGTTTTGTGATATGTTATATGTGGTAAATGGATAAATAATCATGTTCACAAGGCTTGGTTGTTGTGGGGTATTGTACTTGAGGATATATGCCCACAGGTTGGTTTAGAGTGAGGCTCTAAACCCCAAAACATAATGCATGATTTTGATAAGTGGAATGAGGATCTATACCTCTAATGGATTCATTTGATAAAACTACCTGGATCTAGGCAGTATGGTAAGTGTGATGTATTTAACTATGAAATGTTCTCCCTAGAGAGATAGGGAACTTGATATATCCCCTTATGCATGATAATTGAATGGATTAGGTCATTGTGTAAATTATTTAAATGCCTAACCCATATAACATGTGATTAAAGTGAATTAAGTAGTGAAAGTGGTATAGGTGATTAAAATGGAAATAATGTTGGAAATAGTTAAATTTAGTATTTTTAACCAGTGGCACTCGAGTTGTATTTTGTTGCTTTTTCATTTATTTCATAATTTCATGGATTATCTATTTAGACTAGATATTTTTTAGACACCATTGGTGATGGGATACTGATTAGTACTCACACCCTTCTCTGGCCACTATTGGGTACCCAATAGACTTCATGGTTTCAGGTCAAGACATGGGAAAAGGCTATATGATATGGAGTTGAGTTTGGTAGGGGATGTGCATGGATGGGGATCTAGACTTGGATTCAGTATCCATTTTGGGGAGTTAGTTGTTTGTCTTTGTTTTTGATTTATTTCACACATGGCATTGTTAGCATGACATGTCATGTTCATTTATTTGGTTGTAGTTTTTACCCCATTTGGGATTTGTTTATCAATGCATGTTTCCATTTTATTTGATATTGTATTCTTTATTTCATATGATATCCACTATAAATTACTCTAACATAGAGGGTATAGTCTCCCCACTTGATTCATTAGAACCTCACCACTATTTGGAAACCTCTATCATAAAGGAAGGCACAATTGAGGTCATGTGGTCACCTGGAATTGAGAACGGGTTTAGTTTCTCTTAGGTCATGGATGTTACAAAATGGTATCATAGTAGTTATTTTATGCGGAATTACTTTTGGGATGGTAGACAGGAGGTTATGAAGTTTCGGGCCTTGGAAATGAGCTTGTGCATGGGAGTATCTATCCCATATTTGAGGGAAAACCTAGCTGCTAGGGGTGGTAATTTTTTTTCTTGATGTGTGTTGTTATAGTAAAATGATATTTCACAATTGGCTGATGCACTTGTTGTGTGATGTGGCTATTTTATGATATTTTACTTGTCCAGAATGGCATGAGGATGGGAATTAATGCATCATTATAGGAACTTAGGGCTATAAGTTCCATTCATCATGATAGGCACGCATGGGATGGGTGTGTGGGACATTAAGGGTAGGATGTATTTTACTTCCTTAAAATTTAAAAAAAATGGTGTCTAATAAAGATGATGCACGGGGTAAATGGAAAAAATATTAAAGAATGGTTAAATAAGTGTGCTCAATTAAGGGGTGTGAATGAATTATTTTGGCTACTAAAGTTCCTCCTTTATATAAATTGTAGAAGTTTTATGTTATATGTTCTATGACTCGTCCTTGGAATTGTAGGAAGATTCCACCACATCGACACGTGCGGGTTGGGCAACAAGAGGACATCATTGAGAACACTCCTCCATAAATGGGGCATGAAATTCTGGTAGTTTAGGGTAATAGAGGAGAGGATCAGTTCAATGAGAACTTTTCTCATTTTATATAGGTGGTGGAATGAGACCTAGGGTGGGAGGAACCAAGTAGGTTCGATCTAACCATAGAGTTTCAGTTGAAACACCTTCCAACATTTATTGGATATGGTGGACCCAAGGATGTAAAGTTTTGGATAGAGTCCATCCAAATGATTTTGGATCCCATGAAGACTTCTTCAGATAAGATATTAAAGTTGTAAGCCTACATTTTGCAGGGACTAGTAAATTGTTGGTGGGATATATTCATCTAGATTTATAGGATAAAAGTATGTCGAGCATAGATAGAGGATTAGAGGTTAATCTGAGTGTGGGTAGGGGATCAGTTACACCTTACCATGCATGTGGTTGTAGTTCTAATAGTCATACTAGTCTAGGTGGTGGGTGTGGTACTTCGGGGCGAGAACATCACTACCAGTAGGGTGGAAAAGCACTGGAAACTTAGACTATGTCCCAAAGTAGAGGGTAAGGTCAACTTCATGTAGTTAAATATACATCTGGTAGTGGTGAGGTTGGGCCATCAATTGTTCGATGTTAGATCTTTTATAGCTTCTATGCTTTGTAGTGTTTTATCTGACACAAGTGCCTCATATTCTTTTATTTATACTCATTTTGTGGTTTTGATGGGTCAAGAGGTGGAATTTACATGTGGGGTTATATTTATTGATACACCATTAGGGGTGTGATTATAAAATATCTCGTAGTGTAAAGGGTGTGCGCTCGAAGTTAGTGAGTATTGTTTCCTATGGGACTTGTTTATTCTTGAGATGTTAGGTATTGATCTGATTTTTGGTATGGACTGGCTAGTGTTATACCGATCCCAAATTGATTTTTACCACCATAGGTTGACGTTCACATCTCTTGAGGGAGACACATATATCCATCGTGGTGAAGGGGATTCTTTGGCAGGTCGTGTAGGTCCAGTTTTCCAACAGATGGGTGAACTCAGAGCCCAAGTAGCTTGGATCATGCTATATGATAGTGGAGTAGATAATTCTCTATTTTCTCCAGTGGTGGATCAATTTCATGATGTATTCCCTAAATATTTCTTAGGGCTTCCACCCAAGAGGGATGTTGAGTTCATGATAGAGTTGGTACCAAGAGAAAAACTTGTATCCATTCTGCCATATAGAATGGAACCAGTGGAACTCCATGAGCTTAAGACTTAGTTAAGGAGTTGGAAAACAAAGGGTTTGTCCATTATAGTACATCACCATGGGGATCTTCTGTGTTTTTTTCAATAATTCTGATAGATATTTGAAACTATGTGTCAATTATAGGAAGATGAATCAGATGATGGTTAAGAACTAATACCCTCTACCTCATATTGATGATCTCTTTGACTAGATGAGAGGTGAAGTTGTACTCTCCATGATTGATCTAATATTAGGGTATCATCATATAAGGGTGAGACCCTCTGATATGCTTAAGAATTCCTTTAAGAGTAGGTATGGGTTGTATGAGTTTTTGGTGATGTCATTCGGATTAACCAATGCACCCAAATTGTTTATATCCCTAATGAACTGAATCATTCATCCTTACCTAGATCATTTCATGGTTTTCTTTGTTGATGAAATCTTGGTGTACTCTAAAACTCATAACGATCATGTAACACATCATGACATATTCCTGAGTACACTAAGGGAGAATAGTCTATTTTCTAAGATATCTAAGTATAGATTCTAGATTTGAAGGGTACATTTACAAGGTTATATTATTTCTAAGGAAGGGGCATCAGTGGACCTAGAGAAGGTTTTTATATCCAAATCATGATCTTAAGTTATCTGTGATGGTTCATTCTTTAAAATGTTGGTGGCATTACTTGTTGGGAGAGTGGTTTACGGTGTATAGAGATCATAAATTCTTGAATTACCTCTTTTCTCAAGGTTATTTGAACCTTTATAAGTAGATATGGGTTGAATATATGAAATCCTTTTATTCTAATTTTCTTTACACACTAAGAATGGGAAATAGTGTTATAGATGATTTGAGATAGAAGACTCAAAACTAGGCGGTTTAAGAATCATGTCCGTAGTGGAAGATGATGGAGTTGTTTTCTGATATGAATCATAATGTGTAGGATAGTCAAGGGCAGTTGACCCTTTCATATTTGATAGTTTATTACTTGATTTGTATCTAGGTCATGGAGAAACAATATGAGTATTCAGAATGATTTACTTTAAGGTAAATTCTTAATGGTGGGCAGTCACCTTTCGGTTGGAATGTTGGTGATGATGGGATTGTTTATGTTTGTGATCAAGTGGTTTTTTATATCCACTTCCCATTACAAAATATAAATAATATGACATGATGATAGATTTCATGGTAGTTATTATGAGGATGCTTCAAAATAATGATGTGATTTGGGTGGTAGTGCCTCGGTTAACAAGGGTGGATCATTTATTAACAATTTGAGAGACCTTCATCATGGATCAATTGGGTGAGTTGTATGTTTGGGAAATAGTACAGTTTCATGGGGTACCATAGATGATAGTTTCTAAAAGATATCCATATTTTATATCCTAATTCTAGTAGGGATTACAAAGAGTGATTTGTACTCTGGTGTTTTTAGTACGACCTTCCACCCACAGACGAATGGGAAATCAGAACATACCAATCAAGTGATAGAGGACATGTTGAGAGCATGTGTCCTATATTTTGGTGGATCTTGGTAAAATCACTTGTCATTTGTTGATTTTTATTACAAAAATAGATTCCAGTATATGATTTAGATGGAACTATTTGAGGTTCTCTATGATAGACCATGTCAATCCCCATTATGTTAGATGGAATGTGGGGAATCAAAATTGGAGGAACAAAGTCTCATGAAGGAGATGTCGAAACAGGTTTTCTTAATTTAGAAACGTATGAAAAATATCTCAGAGTAAGTAGATGTCATATGTAGATCAACATTGTAGACCTATTGTGTTTGTGGTGGGTGATTTTGTGTTTCTTAGAGTGTCTCCAAGGTTGGGTCACCATTGAATTTCAAAATAGGGTAAGTTGGCACCCAATTATGAGGGGCCATTTGATATTGTATAAAGGATTGGACTGGTGGTAGAACAACCGTGCTCTTTATTTCATATTTAAACATGTTTATTACATAAAATTTAAATTAATACAACTCAAAATAACAATTGAAACAATTGAAACTTGAAATGCAACATCTTTAATGAAAATTTATTTTACATGACCACAACATTCTTTCATACTTAGCATTACACAGGATAACCTGAGCACATACATAAGAAAAGGGTGAGCATTAAAGCCTATTAAGGGATTAAAAAAGGCATAAAATGAAGAATACAATACATGTTTGGAAATAGGCATATCAATGGAGCATAAGAGAAACATGAACATAAATTCATGATGTAGCATGAATATTGTAACATGGAAATGTGGAAACAATATAAAACGTTGCATCATTAACATAAAGGAATTAGGTAAAACCATGTCCCAACAAGGTGTAAAAAATTCCTATAATAAATTTAGGTAAACACCTATCCCAAAATGACGTATCATGATAATAAACATTACTCAATACATTAGAGTTCTATTATGACAAAACCTTCATAATCATTTCAATTTCATGCTTAATTGTGAACAGAGATCATACAACACGGATTCAATCAACATCATCATTTATTCCACGATCAAGGATTGTGGAATAGATACATTTAATTCCTCAATAAACAAGTATATGTGCATAAAGTTCAATACCCTTGGTAAAGAAATGGATATGGTATTCACTGTATTATGATTTTGTCATGGAAAATCATGGTGCAATTTCGGCAGCATAACGATGTCATATGGAAATTCATAAAATGGGTTAATAAGAGATAAAGGGGTCTCCCATAATTTATTCATGAAATGAGTAGTAAGTTTTTCATGGAATATAATATCCCATCGTATTAAATGGAATATAAGTTTCATAATAAAAAATAAGTTCTTTAATGGCAATGAGGAGAGAGAAATCCCTTATAGAATTTTGGCATGGTAACAGGTGTACATAAAGGCTCGTGAATGGATTAATGAGAGTGAAAGGAATCTATAATTATTTATAAATAAAATTTATATTAAGGGTATTATTTATTATCATATCCAAACATATGAAAATTAAAATTAAAAGAAATATTATAAAAGGAGTTCTTGATAAAAGAGGACAGTGGAAGACCCCTTACGGAATTTCGGCATAGTAACGACTTAGTTAAGGGTCCAAATAGGGGAGGATAAATTATAACTCATTGAAATATCATCAATTTGATAGAAATATAATGATTACAAAATAATTTCAAAAAAATAAATTGAAATTAAAATAACTACTCTAAAATAATTTTCTTGAATTCAAAGGGGATGGGAGGAATCCCTTACAAAATTTTGGTAGAGTAAAGGGTGGGATTAAGGGGTCATATGGGGGGGTTAATGGGAGTGAATGGAAGATAAAATAATGTATAAATAAAATTTATTTCAATGAGTTATGTAATAAGATATCCCAAATCCAGCTAATTAAAATTAAAATGCATGGCATAAAAGAGGTGCTTGAAGTAAAAGGAGAGAAGGAGATCCCTTACTTGGATGTCTGATCCAAAAGGCTCAAGAGAGGCTTCTTTGGAGATTGTTGGAACCTATGGGATGACTCTAGGGAGTAGGGGGAAGAGTGTGGTCTAACTTTAAATAGATTGAGTGAAGAGAAATGGGTTCTTGGGTGGGTTTATATAGGAATGGTGGGGGAATTCTTTATTATTTTGGTTTGGGACACTACGCACTAAAATATTAAAAAACACAAACCATCACATGGATTTCTCCCATGGTTTATGGAAAAGGGGAGTGGTATAAATTATTTTATAAGGATAAGGGATAAATATATTAAAATATTTCCCTTGCTCATGTAGAGGTGAGTCACACTTTCAAGGAAATGATTTAAAAATCGTAAAATAATTTATATGTCTTGGAGGATTCACTGAGGGTTTTTAAAATAAAAAAAATAAACCTAATATTAACTTATTTTAAATTTTAAACATATATTTGGCTGAATTTACATTTTATAGTATATTATTACACCACTATTGGTTCATTATGATGTCGTAAAACACATTATATATTTATACGGTATTTAATTTTTAACCAAAAAATAAGATATTTTAAAAAATTATGAAAAATTTAACGTTAGATAATTTTGACGTCATGATTCCAAAAATAATATTCATTTTATCTAAATAAATTTATAAATATGTGAATTTTTACTTTTAAAATAAAAACTGACATTTATCGAAAATTGACGGGTTTTGACAAAAAAACGGTTTTCAAACCTAAATAAAATTTACAATTGAATTCATAAAAATTATATGATAATTTATATTTAATAAAATTAATTTTATAATAATATTTTATTTAAATATTATTTAATTCAAAAATCTATTAATTCATCAAAATATATTTCATAATTAAATTTAAATATTAACCAAAAATACTACTTCATCTTTAAAAATAATTTACAAAGTAACAATAATAAAATGAAACTATATTGATTATTATATATATAAATAATTAACATAATATTAATGATAGGGTATTGTTTCATATCCCTTTATTACACTAGCATAATCCCTAAGAGTAAGGTGTGCAATGGTGGGGCTTTCATGGGGTCATTCAGTAAACATGGTTTGGGTCGTGATCTCGATGAGCTTGAACTTATCTTATAACGGTTTTTCTCATGCTTATGTCATTGGATATCATATTGGGATTGGTGTAGATAAAATCCCATTAATTCTATCTCCCTCAGAAGCTCCAATAAATGGGATTCATAGGGTACGATCCTACTGGTTTAGTCCATCACTTCCTTTTTCTATGTCAAAAGAATTTGTTAAAACCTTATATTTATACTAGTCATATGATCACTATTCAATGAATATATTATCAATGGTAAGGATACTTAACAGTAATTTAAATCCAATTGAATATAATAAACCAAAATGATTACATGTGTTTTATATATCCATAAGAAATTTAATTAAAAGAAAGGTAATTTTATTCATAAATGTTTGAGTCATTACAAACATCCCCCTTATAAAATTTCGCCTTCAAAATTTCATTTTTGAACATTAAAACAGATGAGGGTAACTCTACTTCATCACTTCCTCTGGTTCCCACATTTCTTCTTTAAACACGTTGTTTCTCCACAACACCTTGACAATGGGCATTGTCTTATTTCTTATAAAACTTTCTCTAAGATCTACGATCTTCACCAGCTTCTCCTCATATTATAGGTCATTATACAATGGGACTATATCAATATTTAGTACATGTGATTGGTCTTATTGTACTTCCTTAATAGTGATACATGGAATACACCATGTACTTGAGACAAGTTTAGTGGGAGTGGTATTCGATAGGACACTACTCTGATGCGATCAAGGATCTCAAAAGGGCCGATGTACCTTGGACTAAGCTTTAACTTCTTCCAAAATCTCATAACTCTATTACAAAGAGATATGTAGAGGAATACCATGTCTCCAACATCAAACTCTAGGTCCCATAGATGATTGTAATCATATCTCTTTTGTCTACTTTGAGCATTTTTTATGTGTTTTTGGATGGTCTTAACCTTCTCCACCATTTATCTGACCATTTTTGAACCTCGTATTTTTTTTGTTCCCCAATATCATATCAACATGCTACTGTTCTACACCTCTTCCCATAAAGGGCTTCATAAGTAGCCATTTGGATGCTTGAGTGTAAAATTCTGTTGTAAGAAAACTCCACCAAAGGAATATGTTGGTCCCATCCACCCTTGAATTGTATTGAGAAAGATCTCAACATGACCTCAATTTTATGGATAGTACACTCATATTGTTCATAATTTTGAGGGTGATAGGCCATGATGAAGTTTAAATTAGTTTTTAAAGCATATTGGATACTCTTCTAGAACTTAGAGTTGTATCTTGGATCTTGATCAGACATAGTCGATAGTGGTACTCCATGCAGCCTTACCACTTCTCTAATGTATATTCGTATTAGTTGATACAATGATTAATCCTCTCGAATCATAATGAAGTGTGAAATATTTTCTAAAATAATCCACAACAACACAGATAACATTGCTTACTTTGGATGTCTTCATAATTTCGATGAAAAATTCCTTGGCTATGTTTTCCCATTTCCATATTGGTATAGATAATGGTTGCATCATCCCCTTATACTTATGCCTCTCATACTTCACTTTCTGGCATACAAGGAACGTTGATGTGTATTTAGAGATATCCTTATTCATCTTATCCCACCAATAGTTCTTCTAAAGATCTTGATACATCTTTGTGTTTCCTGGGTGAATGGAGAAATTTGAACTATGTGCATCATCCAAAAGTTATATCTTTAACTCTGTATTTGATGGAACACATAGTCATGACCAAATTATCAAAATTAATTATTTTTTAACATTTAACTCCAAGGATTTCACCTTTCTGATAGATTCCACTTTCTTCTGAATTCCCACATCATATTTTTTGGCATCCTTTAATTTTTCCAAAATAGAAAATTGAGCAATAATTTTTGAAATTATTAATGATGTTCCCTTCTTTATGATTCCCACGTCCATATTCATCAAATATAAGAAGATTGGATCCTTTAAAATTTTCATAAATGATAGAATTGTTGGGTCCTTACTAATTAGAGCATCTTCCACCTTGTTTTCTTTCCCTGGGTGGCAATGGATTGAGTAGTCATATTCCATGATAATCTCTGACCATCTTCATTGGTGCATATTCAGATCTTTATATGTGAATATATATTTGAGACTTTTTTGGTACATATATATTTCACACTTATCCCCAAAGAGATAATTTCGTCATATTTTCAATGTGAAGATCACATCTACCAACTTCAAATTATGCATAAGATTTTTTTCTCATTAATTTTCAACTTCCTTGAGGTATAGGCAATGACTTTGTTATTCTACATCAACACAAAGCTCACACCCTTCTTAGAAGAATCGTTGAAGATTACAAAAAACTCCTGACTAGTGAGTAGTGTGAGCATAGGGGCAATGATAAGACTCTTCCACAACTCCATGGATATTTCTTCATATCTATTATTCCAAGAAAACTTGACTCCCTTCTGGGTTATCTTGGTAAGAGGGTTTGGAAATCATGAAAAATTTCTCACAAATCGGTGATAATATCTGGATAACCATGGGAAGCTACAGATATCCATCATAGATGTCAACTTCGTCCTTCCATCAATTGATTTTTTTTAAGGATCCACATATATCCCATTGATTATGATCATATTCCCCAAGAATTTGATATCCTTCAACCAAAACTAACACTTTCTGTACTTTTCATAGATCTTCTCCTTTCACAAGGCCTTTAGCACTCTGCTGAGATTCTCATCATAGTCCTCCTTAGATTTGGAGTATATTAGAATATTGTCTATAAAGACAACCACAAATTTTTTGAGGTAATCTCTAAAGACTCTATTTATTAAGTCCATGAAGATTACTGAAGCATTATCAAGTCTGAATGGTATCACTATGAATTCATAGTGCCCGTACCGTGTATAAAATGCAGTCTTGGGGATATCCTCCATCTTCATCCTTACTTGGTAATATCCCGACCATAGATCCAACTTGGATAATTATTTTGCTCCATGTATCTAATATAACAATTATTCAATTCATGGAAAAGGATACTTATTCTTTATCATTATTTTTTTGAGCTCATGATAATCAATGCCAAGGCGCATTGACCCATCCTTTTTCTTGATGAATAGGATTGGTGCTCTCCATAGTGCAGCACTTGGGCATATAAAACCTTTATCTAGATTCTCCTATAGTTTTTTATTTAGCTCCTAAAGCTGAACAAAAAACATTCTATAAGGATTCTTCAGTATTGGAAATTCCCAAGGTATAAGATCAATCAATAATTCAACATCTATTCTAGGAGGAAGACTAGCTAATTCCATGAGAAACACATTAGTGAATTCCCTCACAATAGGAATGTCTTCAAGGATGGTTCTTTACTTATACTCAATCATCTTAGAAAGATATGTGTGCTCATAGGGCAGTAATATCAATTCTTGAGATTATGGTTCTAAAAAAGATTCATCCTCTTCCTGGCACTTGTATAGAATCGGGGGTCGATTCCCCATATGGAGAGTGATTTCCCTCTCGTGGAAATTAATGTTAGATCTATATAGGGAAATCCAATCCATACCAATAATTGTATCAAATTCCACTAAGGGAAGTATGATGAGTTTCTACAGGAATTTAAATCCACAAATTGTGAATGGGGAGGAGTTATATACATAGGACGCAATAATTTCCCTATTTTTCATCTTCATAAACATCACTACTTCCATGCTTTGTGATCGTGTTTAGATTATTCTACTAAAATTTAGAGATATAAAATAATGTGTAGAACTATAGGTGATAACCCTATATTTCACTTTTTGATTCTGGTTCTACTCTATCCAATATAGAATTAGGGATGAGTAACTGTTAAACACATAAAGGGGAGTCTAAATACTATAAAGGGATAACTTATAAATTACATTTATCTTGTTAAGTTATGAATTTCTAGGATTTAGTCTAACTTATCCATGATCTACCTCCGAACGTATATTCTTATGGAATTTTTTTATTCTCATAATAATGGTTTTTACAAAGATTATGAATTTACCGAAGCATATCCCCATAGAGGGTCAAACCAAGAGTGAAGCAAGACCTGTTGTTGTGCACCAGTTCTTATTTGAGTCTAGATGAAATTAGTGTTTTCCTATTTTACCCCTAGATACATCTATTCTAGAGTCATATATACTTGTTTGTATCTAGAAAGGGATGTATTTTATTGATAAACCACTTACTCTATACTAACCAAAATTTAGGAATTATTTTCATATACTTAGTCTTATCCCTAAGGAATTCACTGGAGTTTTCTAATCCTAATCCCAAAAATAACTAAACCTATCCTCTAATACCAACTATAACAACCCTGCTATTTATTTTATTTTTAAAAATGACTTATTACATAAAATTGAAGTTATTAAAACTCAGAAGGTAGATAGGTTTAGTGTCTTGTGAAATTTGGAACATTATATAAAAACATAAACATGAAATACAATATCTTTATTGAAAACTTATTTTACATGACCACAACATTCCTTCATACTTAGCATTGCATGGGATAACCTGAGGACATACATAAGAAAAGGGTGAGATATAAAGCCCGGTAAGGGGGTAAAAAAGGAATAACATGAAGAATAAAGTACATGTTAGGAAATAGGCATATCAATGGAGCATAAGAGGAACATGAACATAAAGGCATGATATCGCATTATTATCATAACATGGAAATGTGGCAACAACTTAAAACAATGCATTATTAACATAAAGGAATCAGGTAAACCCCTGTCCCAGCATGGTGGAAAAAATTCCTATTAAAGAATCAGGTAAACTCCTATTCCAACATGATGTATCCTGATACTAAACATTACCCAACACATTGGATCTCTATCAGGGCACACCCTTCATAATCATTTCAATCTCATGCTTAAGTGTGCCACATATATCATATAACATGGATTCATTCAACATAATAATTTATTCCAAAATCAAGGAATGTGTAATAAATACATGTAATCCATCAATAAACAAATATATGTGCATAAATTTTAATACACTTTATAAAATAATGGGTATGGTATTCACTAAATAATGATTTTGGCATGGAAAATCACAGTGCAATTTCGGCAGCATAACGGCGTCATATAGAAATTAGTAAAATGGGTTGATGAGAGAGAAATGTTTCTCCCATGACTTATACATGAAATGGACCTTAATGGTATCATGGAACATAATATCCAAACATATGAAATGGAATTTAATGTGCATAATATAAAATAAGCGCTTTAATGTAAATGAGGAGAGAGAAATCTAGTACGGAATTTTGGCATGGTAGGCATATATAAAGGAGAATGAATGGATTAATGAGAGTGAAAGGAAGATATAATTATTTATAAATAAAATTTATAGTAATTTTAGTATGTATTAATATATCCAAACATATGAAAATTTAAATTAAAAGACATATTATAAAAGGAGTGTGTGATAAAAAAGGGGAGTGGAAGATCCCTTACAGAATTTTGGCATAGTAATGGCTTAGGTAAGGCTCTAAATGGGGGAGGATAAATGATCCATAATTAAAATAACATCAAATTTATATTAAATTAATTATTAAAAACAAATTTAAAACAATAAATTAAAATTAAAATAACTACTCTCAAAGAATGTGCTTGAATTCAAAGGGGAGGAGAGGAATCCCTTACGGAATTTTGGCATAGTAATGGGTGGGATTAAGGGACCATAGGGGAGATTAATGGGATTGAAAGGAATATACCATCATGTATAAATAAATTTTATATAAATTATTTATGTAATAACATATCCCAAATTAAGAAAATGGAAATTAAAAGACATGTCATAAAATAGGTGCTTGAAGAAAAAAGAGAGAGGGAGGTCCCTTACTTGGATGTGTGATCCCAAAGGCTTGGAAGATGCTTCTTGGGAGATTGGGGACACCTTGGTAGGACTATAGAGATTAGGTGGAAGAGGATATTCGAAATTAAAAGAGCTTTAGTGAAGAGAAATGGGTTCTTGGTGGGTTTATATAGGAAAGGTGGGGGAATTCTTTATTATTTTGGTTTTGGACACTGCACACTAAAATATTCCAAACCACAAACCATAAAGTTGTTTTTACCATGGTTTCTAGAAAAGGGGAGTGTTATAAATTATTTTATATGGATAAGGGATGAAGATATTAAAATCTTCCCTTTTCTTATGTGGAGGTGAGTCACGCTTTCAAGGTAATGATTTTAAAATATTAAAATACTTTATAGGTCTTAAAGGATTCACTAAGGATTTATAAAATAAAACAAATAAACCTGAAATTAACTTATTTTAAAGTAAAAATATATATTTTTCCAAAGATACCCTTTTATATTATTTTATTACATCACTATTGTGTCATTATAATGTCATAAAACACATTGTATATTTATACAGTATTTAATTTTTACCCAAAACATTCACTGTCTCAAAAAATTATGAAAAACCCGCCATTAGATAATTTTTACATCCTTATTCTAAAAAATAATTTTAATTTTACCTAAATAATTTTATAAATATGTGAATTTTTACTTTTAAAAAAACTGACATTTATTGACAATTGATGGGTTTTGAAAAAACAGTTTTCAAACCATAATAAATATTAAAATTGACTTCATAAAAATTATATGATCATTTATATTCAAGAAAATTAATTTAATAATAATATTTTACTAAAATATTATTTAATTCAAAAATCTATTAATTCATCAAAATGGATTTCGTAATTGAATTTGAATATTAACCAAAAATACTATTTGTTCTTTAAAAATCATTTATAAAGTAATATTATTAAAATTAAAGTATATTAATTAATATATACAAAAATAATGTACATAATAATAATATTAGGGTCTTGTTACATATACCTCTATTACACCAGCATACACCCTACGAGTAAGGTGTGCGATGGTGGGGATTTCATGGGGTCGTTCGGTGAACATGGTTTGGGTCATGATCTCAATAAGTATGAACTTATCCTATAAATGATTTCTATCATGATTATGTCATTGGATATCAGCTTGGTATTGGTCAATCAAAAATCCCAAAAATGCTATCTCCCTCAGAATCTCTGATAAATGGGATTCATAGGGTACAATCCTAGTGGTTGAGGACATTACTTCCTTTGTCTGTGTCAAAAGGATTTGTTAAAACCCTATATTTATATTAGTCATGTGATCATTGTTCAATGTATATATTATCAATGGTAAGGATACATAAGGTTAATTTAAAAATAATTGGATATAATAAACTAAAATGATTGCATGTGATTACTATATCCATAAGACATTTAATTAAAAGAAAGAAAATTTTATTCCTAAATGTTCGGGTCATTAATGGTGGCATACAGACTCACTCTTCCATTAAGATATAGAGATATGCATTATGATTTTTATATGTATAATCTTCAATAATATCACCTTAACCCATATCATGTGATCAATGTTGAAGATGTTGATCTTGAGGCTAATACGTCCGTTAAGGAGAATCCAGCTCTTATTGTGGATCGTAGTGAGAATGTCTTATAAGGAAAGAATGTTCCATTTTTTGAGTTTTATGGTATCATGGTAACATTAAGTATGAATCTTGGTAAATAGAGTCATATATTCAAGATCAATGGCCCAATATATTTAATTTGGAATCTTAGTGATGCTTGGGAGGAGTGGCTTGAGGATGAGCCTTTATAAGGTGGGAAGGTTGTAAGATCATATACTTCATGGAGGTAAGTCATTTTTTAAATTTTAGTTTAAATATATTAATTTTGATTAATTTAATGTTCACTGGGTGTATAAAGGGGTCTATGGGTGTGTTGGGGGTTCAGGACATGAAGGAAATAAATTTTCTCCATCCAATGCAAGTTGCACAGTTGGTGCACTCTTAGGGTTAACTGTTCACCCAAACCGTGATAGCCAAGAGGAGGGGTTCATGGTTAATAAAACCATTCAAGGGGAGATAGAAAAACTATGTGGTCTTGGACATAATTATTCTTCATGGTTGTTTCATGGTTTTCCAAACCGTGTGAAGCTCCCCATGAAACCGTGTGATATTAACCCCTCTTAGAAAGTGGTTAGCGCATGGTTTCGCATGGTTTGGAAAACTGTGTGGCCAAACCTTGTGCCCCATTAAAAAGTAAAAAATTAACAAACCTCCCCTAATTATTTTAAGTATCTCATTCAATTTCTTACCCATTTCTCCACCTCTAGACCCTAGTGATGAACGAAACTCATCTAATCATTACAAGGATCAATCTCTTTTGATTCTAGGCCGTTTGGAGCACTGTTGGTTGTGAATCGAAGATCTAGGTGATATTTCTCTTGTTTCTCTTTTCGGGATTAGGTATTTTATATTTGTTCTTATTCTTCCAAATCCCTAAAACCAACTTTTTACAATGGATCTGATCTGGGGGATTCAAAAATTTCTTTAATATAGACCCATGGATAAGGATAAGGGTGAGTATATATTTGGATTCAAGGTAGGTGGTCTACATATTATATCCCATATTTTTATTATCGATTAATGCATGTGTAGTTGTGATATTGATTCCCTCTTGATTTTATTTAAGTTTATTTAGTAATATTTGGTAAAATGATTGGATAAATGAGGATGTAGACCCCTCATGATCCCCATGGGATGAATTGAGGGATAAATGACTAGTTTAGGGCCACCCATGGAGTACACCAACATTCCCGAATATTAAGAATGGTGGTGTTAAGCCTAAAATTGAATTATATTTAAATGAATCCCATGATAAAAGTGTTTAAATGTTAGTTTAAATTATAATTGGGACCAATAATGGTTGGTTCTAGTGGCTGATAATGGAATATGGGATTTTTTATCTTAACATGAATAGATTTGGACACAACTAATAAATTGTACTAAGAGATTTATGAAATGTACTTGAAATTCATAATTGGTTTAATTCATAAGAAATGGTGAACATGTTAAATGGGTGAATTCTTTTGAATTGATAAATGTGTTAAATGGGCTAACATAAGGGAATTGAAGAATATGTTAAAGGGGGAAATGTATAGGGGTTGTTGAACATACCTTATGGGTTAAGGCATAAGAAAGGGGAAATGGGTTAAATAGGATAGTAAATGTAATTATTAAGTGTGCTAATGGGTTAAGGATTTGTGTTAATTCAAATGTTGAATAATTATGGTATGTGAATGTTATGTTTATTCATTTTCATGGTTTGTGATATGGTATATGTGGTCAATGGATAAATAAGCATGTTCACATGCCTTTGTTGTTGTGGGGTATTTTACTTGAGGATCTATACCCACGGGTCAGGTTATACTGAGGTTCTAAACCCCACCCCATAATGCATGGGTTAGAGAAGGGGGTCAGGCTCTATACCTCTAGTGGATGCATTTGATGAAACTTCCTAGACCAAGGATCCAAGGTATGAGTGATGTATTTTATTATTAAATGTTATCCCAAGTGAGATAAGGAACTGTATTTATGCCCTTATGTATGTTATTTGATTGGCTTAGGCTGTTGTGTAAATAATGTGAATGAATAACCCATAGAACATGTGGTGAAATTTAATTGAGTAATGAAAGCGATATAGGTGATAAAAATGGAAATAATGTTGGAAATAGTTAAATTGAATATTGTTAACTTGTGGCATCCAAGTTGTATTAGGTTACTTTGACATTTATTTCATACTTGGATACACTATCTATTTAGACTGGATATTTTATAGACACCATTAGTGTTGGACTACTGGGTTGTACTCACACCCTACTTAGACCGCCATTGGGTACCCGAGAAGACTTCATGGTTACAGGTCAGGACAATGGAAAAGGCCCTATGATATAGAGTTGAGTTGGGTAGGGGAAATGCAAGGATAAGAATCCAGATTTTGTGTTAGGACCTATTTTAGTGAATCATCTATTTGTCTTTGTTTCGTTTTTCTTTCACATTTGGAACTGTTATCATGAAATGGCATGTTCACTTGTTTGGTTTCATTTTTACCCATTTTGGGATTTTCTTATCAATTTATGTTTATGTTTTATTTGATATTGTATCCTTTATTTCATATGTTATCAATTTTCACTTACTCTGATATAGAGGGTATAGTCTCCCCATTTAATTCCATAGAACCTCGCTAGTAGTCAGCAACCATTGGCATATGGGGAGGTGTATTTGGGCTCATGTGAAACCCGGCTTTGAGCGCCAGTTTAGTGGGTCTCGAATTGGGGATGTTACACCAAATCAATTCATTTAAAAAATAGGAGAAAAATAAAAAACAAAAACTTTCCAAAACCTGGAAATACATTTTTCTAACATCGCGTCATAAAACTACACGAAGGACATCTTGGGGACATTTGAATGGAACACCCACCCTCATTGATCTAAAAATAAATTGTCAACCAAGATTCTCCCATGAACTACATACAAACCATCATCCAATCCTTATTAACCTTGCCTAAACCCATGGAATCACTATGTTATCCATCAAAAAAACCTTCAATCAAGGCTAAAACAATGCCAAAAAGAAAATATAAAACATAAATCAATGAGGCATGAATATCAAAAAACACACTAAAACAAGGATCGAAGCTCTCTATTTCATTTCAAAAATGTATATAGGGTGTACTCATGATAAATAATAAAGTCCAAAAAATTAAAGAATACATAGGAGAACACTCTCAAAATTAAAAAAAAAATTAATTTTGACTCGCTTGTGGAAAAAACACACAAAACTACTACTCCAATAAAAGTTGGGTATGAGGTTTCTTATTTTAATGTCATTTTATAAAAAAAAATTATGTTGACCAAGAACACAACATTAATGATAGGGCCCGTAAATCCATTCAACAAGAGAGACTAATGTTCTTGGATTTTCCACAATTGAAAAACACTAATGGTTTTTACTTATCGCTAACTATATAATAGTCACAGACACTAGACTTGGTCAAATCATCAATTTCCATAGGTTTTCATTCCAATAATGACTCTATGATGAAAAATTTATAAATCACTTCTACAAAGGTAGTTAGGATACACTAAAATTACACTAATCTAACATATGGACAATTGACTATTGAAAATAACCAATCCTTCTTTGAATCATTCACTACTATCTCAGGGGAGATGGATACTAGAAAAGTGAAATTTTCAATTATTCCTCCACTAAATTATCACCCTGATGACCACCCAAGAAATCCATCACCTATGAAATGATCACATAATAATCATATAACTTCTTGATGAAGACTGTATTGAAATATTCCATATAATAAAAATAAAATGTTTGGGAATAGATAGTTTTTATCCGTAAAATCTGGACCCAATCCTTCAAACAAAGGATTGGTACACCTCACCCTAGAGGTCTCAAGAGTTCCTAGTGACTCAATGTTCTCATTAATTATAGCTATACACTCTATCACGTCATAGGATCTTTTATCATCCATAAAATTTGATGAGTTATAATTTAGAAACACTTACAAAAGATTCACAATCCATGAATAAAATGGCCCCACCACTAAACTATGATTTTGGGTGGATTTATAAAATGTTAAGATAGTATATGGATCTCTGGAATAATAACATGATACATTATGTTTATAACTTGTTGATTCCTTTCCATGGGTCAAATTCAAAATCATCACCAAAACAAAACATTCAATAAAAATACCCCATTCCCAATATAAGGGATATAAAATCCAAAATCAAGAAAACTAAGATCACGAAGAACCCTTCATAAATTTCATTTCAAAAATTCCTAACAAGGACTTCA
Source organism: Viscum album (assembly GCA_963277665.1). Classification (NCBI taxonomy): domain Eukaryota; kingdom Viridiplantae; phylum Streptophyta; class Magnoliopsida; order Santalales; family Viscaceae; genus Viscum; species Viscum album. The sequence continues at coordinate 1,575,290,106 of OY728126.1, forward strand.
TTCCTTTCTAGAACACTAAAGCATTTCAAAAAAATCGCCTTCAATGTTTGTAACACCCCAAGATTTCATAGTGTGTTATTTCTTCAAAATAATTCAATAACTTGCACTACACGCAACACCGAGTTCAATCACACCATGACTTACAAAAAAAAGCCATTAAAAGTGGTCATGAATAGTATTAACTAAATTTTAAACTTTATATAATCCTTATAATTTTAGAATCCATATTATGAGTTTCTTAGTCATAATGCAAGAACAGATTCATTTTCAGTATTGCACTTTTATCAACTTTTAATAGTGAAAACTTTTTAAATACAATATTTTAAACTTTTTGACTAAATGGAGACATCAAAAAAATTTAAAATTAAACATCCCAAGCTTCCACGGTATTCTTTCCTTTGAATAAAATAGTAGCGTGTGTTGTACGCAACTTTGAGTTTTAACACACACCACAACCGATCAAACTAGCCGTTATGAATAGTAATACCTACTTTTTAAAATTATATATATTTTATATTTCAAAATGGACTTCATTTTTGGATTCTTAATATCTAATTTAGCCTAAGGTGAAATTTTGGTACTTTTTGGATAACTTTCATTTTTTGATGAATAGTGAAAATTACTAAATTTTAATTAAAAACAACTTTTTTAATCAAAATAATTAATAGTAATAAATTATGAATTTTAGTAGTTTTAAAGTATATTTAGAATATATTTTTACCATTTAATATAATTTTGTTCATTGTACATAATTTTACAATTAAACCGAACATAAACAAGTGTCAATCTTTTGATAGTTATTATCTCTTAAAAACACGCTTTTTGTTTTGACAGCGGGAATTAATTTTAAATTAATTTCTGCCACTTCTGTGTTTTGAATTTAGGAAAATGTATTCCATATTTGGAATCAGGATGTTCAAATTGTGTAAATAGGTAACTTTTATTTTTAGACATTTTGAATAATTACTGCGGTAAATATTTTATTTACCATGGTTAAGGGTAAATCCGGTAAATAAGGGTTAAAAAATAATATTATAATAATATTAAATTACCCTAAAACGTGTCTTAACCCTATTGGTTGATACATGGTCGACCATGTTCATCTTTGGGTCGATTTTGGGACCCCATGGATCCACTTTTAAGTGATAATGACACTTTATTTTAATTAAGTTAAAATGAATACAAAAATGACACAAGCATATATCTTTTAGAAAAACAATTTTTACATAGGGTTATATATGTTGGATTTTCGATTATAAATATTCATTAGAAATATAAAAAGATTTCCTACAAAATTATATTTTATTTACAATTTTTAAATAATTTATTTTATTTATGACACAATGATGATGCCGTAATTACTATAATAGTGAAAAATTAAAATAATTGATATTATAAATACCCAAATAAATATAATATGAAACTTTTAATGAATTAAACTAATTTTCTAGGATAATATGATATATTAGGATTGATTTAATTGACTTTTTTAGAAGTAATCAATCTGTTATGAGTTTCACAAAAATCAACTATTGAATAGTGTCAAAATTGACACAAAAGAGTTCTTAAAACAAATATTATATTACTAATTGATATTAAATTCCTAAAAATCTAAGGTTCGGCCATGAGACTTATATCATGATAGGTTCATCATTAATGGACCACTTGTGGGTCGCTTGGATGTATATAGTAAGTTTATTAACCATATTATATAAAAATACAAAGAGACATTGTAAAAGTGAAACTAATTAACTTAGAGTTAATACTTAAAGATAAGGTTAATATAAGTACCCAAACCTGTCTAAATTCTATTGGTTGAGTGGTTTTCAACCTATCCCCACCTTAACCTTTTAATAGTCAACTTTGGAGCCATTAGAAACTGAATATGAATTTATTATAAATTAATATTTCTAGCTTTTCCAAAGGTGCCCCTCACCCCTCTTATAAAAAGGCACTCCTACTTCACATTTATTCACACCTTCAAAGCCTTTTGGTTCGGCCAAACTCTGCCCATATACTCTCCCAACTTCCCTCAATACATCCTAGAGGCCTTAGTTTGATCAGAAAGCCAACCTAAGGAGCCCTTTTGATCAAATCAAAAGGAAGAACCCGAAGAAGAGGTAATGTTTTCACCACCCCTTTTTAAGTTCCTTTCTTCTTCCACTTCCTCTTTCTTTGTTATTACCATTATAAAATAATAACTCCAGTATCATATATATACTGTGATGTTATTATAAATATGGTACAACCATATTCAGTATTCTATCCATCCTTTGAATAACATGTCACCATACGTGCGTACGTACGGCTTACCGTCTCCACGTCGTGGTGTAATTGTTATTCAATATATTATTATTTGGATGGGTATAATAATGATGTGTAACTCATGTAAATAATAAATATAAAATGATAATTATTCTGTATATATGATATAAAATCCAATTATATATTATTTTAATATCAAAAGAATGATATTGTCGCTCCTGCGTATGTACGGACTACCGTCTCCACGAACGCGATGAGATTCATTGTCCATCATATCCATTCAAGTATAATTATAATTTGATGGTTTAAAAATAGTATCTAAGGACTTGATATAATTTTGTATATGAATAATATACATCCCATTAATAACGAATATGGCTCACATAACAATGAATATAAAGTAAAATGAACCCGTTAACACCCGAAATAACGATAATTCTAAGATATTATTAACAAATCAATGTTAAAAGATCATATATGATATCATATTAAAGTAAATGATTCTTGTATTATTCAATAACAATTATTTCACCATTATACAGGAGGTAAACCTACCATCGACTAAGGAAAAAGTACAAGTAAGGGATTTTCTTATCTCACTTTCAATTCCGTGAGATTTCCATTGTTCGCCACTAAATTATTGAAAGTGGTGTATTGTGTACTGCCATTTGATATATATTATCATGATTATCTTTATATTCATGTTATTCTGTAAATCATTTGGTGGTTATTAAATTTTTTCCATACGACTCAGTTGATTAACGTGGTAAGGAGTTTCTTATCTCGCTCTTAATTTCTTGAGAATTCCATTGTTCACAACATAATTATCACATGTGGTGTATGTGTACTGCCCATGATTGTATTCATTGTGTAATATACTTTAATTTATGGGTATTTACATAGTCATGGTATGATCCTTATTTCATGGTTGTTTGTTTCGTAAGTTACCAAATCGATAAGGGAATTTGAGATTTCAATTTCCACTCATTCGGCTTTACGCATATTTCATTGATTATATTACTCCAAGATTATGTGTGGAATCACTATTCATTTTATTATGTCATAATTTCCACTCCCCTTCCTATGGATATACTTTTGATACACATAATCACTCCATTTATAATTCTCAAGTCATTAATATGAATTTGATAAGAGTAATTTTAACTCTTTCACCATTTGTTGAGTTAAACATCCAATTCGTTGGTGTTGTTTCTACAAGAATATGTGTGAATATCCTTTGATTGTTTTACACTGAATATTCAATCATATTTAGTGTATTTATATTTTTTCACACATAATTATGTCGTTGATTTATCCTTAACCTAAGGATACGGCCTTTATGAGAGATTTCATTTCAATTTACATTCAAGTGAGACTTCTTTTGTTGATATACACCAAATCACTTTTATGTGGTGTATATAATGTACTTTGACATAGTATATCATGAATCCCTTTATTCTCATGATATTACAAATTTTTTATTACCTCAAATATTTGTATTCAAGTGTCTCTCTTTTGGTTAGAATCTCTAACCAAAATACCATTTTAAAATGTTTTAAAGACTTATTCTTTTATATCTTGCTCATTAATGTCCATGTTTTAAAAATGGTTTTAAGGATTTATTTATATGGACATTAAAGTTTTAAAATTAAAACTCCTTTTAAAAGTTTCAAAGTGGTATGGGACACTTTGATTCAAAAAAATCTATTTTTAAATGGCTTCTTGACAAATAGTGTGACTTTTAAATGATTTCAAGAAAAGGGGGATATTTCCCTCAAATAGTTTTGATGATTATTTTCATCTATGTCAACATCCTTCATTATTCATGATTGAAGTTAATGTGATACAATACAATCTTCCATATTGTATCAAATGAGTTATGTTTGACTGTGGATGTTCTATTTTTATACCATTCATGGTTTTTGGTTAAAGTATTGACATTTCGTGTGCTAGTTTTAATACGAATGTTTATTTTATGTTTAAACCTATTCATATGAGGAATGCATTGGACTTAATAAGTGACGGGTGGAGCCCGCTATAGCTCCTCGATGCATCGGTAGGTCTCATGAGACAAACTAGTGTCTTGGCACAAGGCCTTGGCAAAATCTTATTTGTAGTCTTGGCACGAGGCCTTGGCTATGTGGTTATGATAGTCTGGCATTATGCATTCCATCATTATGAAAGTGGTTATTGATATTGCATGTGATCATTCGACTAGTAGAATATCCATGTGAGTAAGTAAATGGCATTATTTCATTTTACCTTTGCCATTTTATGCTGAAGTTCAAGTTTAAAAGAATTTTGTTTTAGTTATAAATTGCCTTAAGTGTTTATGCTTATTTATGAAAGCTTCTGCTATAATGTTATCCTTACTGAGCATCTGAGCTCAACCCTTTCAATGTTTTATTTTTTTCCCAGGCTTATGAAGAAGTAATTTATGAATGACCTGCAGGGATAGTATGAGGGGATATGAAGACAAGATGTCTTTTTTTATGATGTAATGTAAAATTTATGGATGTATCTAGTTATTCCAAGGCTACTAAACTAATCGGTCTTTCGAGACTTGATCTTTCTCGTGATCATGCCAATGTTATGTAATAATGAACAGACTCTAGGTAATTAGGGTCGGGGCGTTACAGTTGGTATCAGAGGAAGTTTAGTACAAACCTTGGTAGCTAGATTTAGATAAACTCTGATTAGAGCACGTAGACCTAAGATGAACTTTGAGGATTAGTATAAAAGAACTTCCTAGAATTTTGGTATTGTGGAGATTTTGTGAGTTTTCTGAGCAATACATCCCTGTCTGGATACGAGCAGGTAGAGGCGGCTCTGGCACAGATGTACCTAGGGGTAAAACCCGAAAACACCGCTTTGAGCTAGACTCGAACGGGAACCGGTGCATGACAACGGGCCTTGCTGCACTCTTGGTTACGACACTCCCGGGGGATATGCTTAGGATAATTTAAATTTTCTTTACAAACCGATTTAAGTAATATATACATAATATGAGAGTAAATGACCTTGGTTAATCCTAATATGTTTCAAATTGAGAATATGGTGACATTTTAATCTCTAAATGATTTTACGACTACTATTACTCACACAATGCTTTCTGGTTTTAGTCAATGGATGGATTCCAAGGAAGTCATAGTGACTTTGATAATGATATACAAGGTGGGAACGGTGGTGGCAATGAGCAACAAAATGGAATGTTGATAGGCGTAAAAGATATCGTCTTTATGCCAAATCAGTTTTCCAAAAATATGATCAACAACATATATATTAACCAACTCCCAGACTCAACAAGGAAGAGAAAGGTGATAAATGATAAGATCTCCAACAATGGAGACCATGGAGAAAAGAAACCTCAATTTTCATCATGCAGGAAATGTGGAAAGAGACACCCAGGAAAGTGTCTCAATGGGACAACAAAATGTTTTACGTGCGGGAAGGAAGGACATAAAGTGAAGAATTGCCGAAGAAAAATGAAGAGTACTATGGAAGAAGATAAAAATGGTCCCAAGAGTCCATTTACAGTCATTTTCCGTAAATGTAGGGGACCTGGCCATTACCCGAGTGAATGTCCTATTCTATAGAATATTTTCTTGGTCAAAGAAGAAGCTATGTGGAAATAAATGGTTGGAGAAAAATTTAAAAAGTATTAGCACTCCTTGTTGATGGGTTTACTTTGGAATAATTTTCTCTTGTATTTGTAACCCCGCTGTTTTCCATGTGAGAATGATATTTGAGGAATAATTGTCTCTTCTCTTGTGGATATAGGTATAAATAACCATTTGGTTTTATATGATCATTGGGGTTTGAGAAAATGATAAGTTATTATAATTTGGGATGAAAATGCAAAGTATGATATAACATTTGTGGTTAAATTATGTTATTTTGAGGAATTTATCTCATTTTGGTAATATTATAAAATATAGTTTTTGAAAAAGGATAACACGTAGACCGTGTGACAACCCGTCGCATCGAACAAAGCTGTGGGAATCGAACCAACAACCAAAGTGCGATTGGGATTTATCGCCTACCACTGGACTACGTGAAGTCCCTGGTTAGTGTGACTATTTTTTTTGTTAAATGATTTTATTGATCAATAATAAGATGATTTGGGTTCTTATGTCTTATCAAATGAATACCCTTGGTATAGGAAAATGATTTGGTGATTAAGTGATAAATGTTATTTTGGAAGATGTTCGTTTTGTTAGGAACACTATATGCCCAAGGAAAATAGAATACAATGAGGTTTCATTTGTAGAGTAATGGTGGATTTTTATCTACGTTTTTATTGTTGATTTATAGTGATTTGGGATATTTATGGAAATGATTAACCTATAACAGAGAATATGTGATGATGTTAATTACTTTTAAGTATGTGACTTTAAGAGTATTTGATGTCATTTGGAGATACAATGTAACATGGGAGACTACATAATCAAATTCTTCTATGTTTTGGGTTTCAATATTAGTTTGGATTATATTAAAGGATTTTAAGGACAATTGGTTATTGAATGGTATCTATTTAACTTTGGGTTATTTTTGGTTTAATTTTAGAAATTAAGATTAGTACATATTTATCTCAATGAATATCCTTTTGGGGGATCATTAGATCATTCACTAACCATTTTGGTTTTGATTAATCTTCAAAGACAATGTAAATATATGGTTTATCCTGCATGGATCATGTGATTCTATAGAAGTTTATTCTATCTCTTCCAGTGTGACCAAGTCTTCTTGAATACTTATCGTTTAAAAAAAATTGAGTTAGTGGTGGAAATTTATTAAAGAATGAAAATATACTTAAAATGTAAGTATATCTCATAATGTTCTTAGTCAATATCATAAATGAATTCCTCTTCCTTATGTAATGTAACTTTAAAAAAAATGTTGTCCTAGATGGTACCTTAAATCATCACTAATTTATGGCTTTGGGATTGTTGGCCTTTTCATATCCATGTTCTCTACCACTCTCCATCAGATAATTGATGGTTAGATTTCTCTTCCATATCCATATTTTCCTACATGGAACCCTAGTATGTGTTATTTTCGGTAATCTTCATACTTTCCACTCTTTATTTTAAATAGAGGCCTCATTAATTCATTTTTCGATGTGGGATTTCAACTAAGATATTTTGAAACGTCAAAAATGTGTTATCCCAATACCCTATGTTTTGTTGGACCGATGGTATTTCAAATCATCATAGATTGATGAGTTTAAGGACCTCAATTTTATACTTGTTTGTGATTGATGACCTCAATCACTACCTATAAATATTTATGTTTTTCCTCCAATTATATGTCTCTAATTACCACCAATGTTCTCCTAATCGAGATCATAATTCGATGGTGACCCTTTCATTTCTCTTTTCCTCATATTAAGACTAAATTTTAGTAACCCAATTTCCGATGTGGGTTTTCCCACAAATATATTTTCTATTTTCAACCTTTTATTTTCGAAGAACAATTTCAAATTGCGAGGACGCAATTTATTGAAGGAGGGGAGAATGTAACACCCCAAGATTTCATAGTGTGTTATTTCTTCAAAATAATTCAATAACTTGCACTACACGCAACACCGAGTTCAATCACACCATGACTTACAAAAAAAAGCCATTAAAAGAGGTCATGAATAGTATTAACTAAATTTTAAACTTTATATAATCCTTATAATTTTAGAATCCATATTATGAGTTTCTTAGTCATAATGCAAGAACAGATTCATTTTCAGTATTGCACTTTTATCAACTTTTAATAGTGAAATCTTTTTAAATACAATATTTTAAACTTTTTGACTAAATGGAGACATCAAAAAAATTTAAAATGAAACATCCCAAGCTTCCACGGTATGCTTTCCTTTGAATAAAACAGTAGCGTGTGTTGTACGCAACTTCGAGTTTTAACACACACCACAACCGATCAAACTAGCCGTTATGAAAAGTAATACCTACTTTTTAAAATTATATATATTTTATATTTCAAAATGGACTTCATTTTTGGATTCGGAATATCTAATTTAGCCTAAGGTGAAATTTTGGTACTTTTCGGATAACTTTCATATTTTGATGAATAGTGAAAATTACTAAATTTTAATTAAAAACAACTTTTTTAATCAAAATAATTAATAGTGATAAATTATGAATTTTAGTAGTTTTAAAGTATATTTAGAATATATTTTTACCATTTAATATAATTTTGGTCATTGGACATAATTTTACAATTAAACCGAACATAAACAAGTGTCAATCTTTTGATAGTTATTATCTCTTAAAAACACGCTTTTTGTTTTGGCAGCGGGAATTAATTTTAAATTAATTTCTGCCACTTATATGTTTTGAATTTAGGAAAATGGATTCCATATTTGGAATCAGGATTTTTCAAATTGTGTAAATAGGTAACTTTTATTTTTAGACATTTTGAATAATTACTGCGGTAAATATTTTATTTACCATGGTTCAGGGTAAATCCGGTAAATAAGGGTTAAAAAATAATATTATAATAATACTAAATTACCCTAAAACGTGTCTTAACCCTATTGGTTGATACATGATCGACCATGGTCATCTTTGGGTCAATTTTGGGACCCCATGGATCCACTTGTAAGTGATAATGACACTTTATTTTAATTAAGTTAAAATGAATACAAAAATGACACAATAATATATCTTTTAGAAAAACAATTTTTACATAGGGTTATATATGTTGGATTTTCGATTATAAATATTCATTAGAAAGATAAAAATATTTCCTACATAATTATATTTTATTTATAATTTTTAAATAATTTATTTTATTTATGACACAATGATGATGCAGTAATTACTATAATAGTGAAAAATTAAAATAATTGATATTATAAATACCCAAATAAATATAATATGAAACTTTTAATGAATTAAACTAATTTTCTAGGATAATATGATATATTAGGATTGATTTAATTGACTTTGTTCGAAGTAATCAATCTGTTATGAGTTTCACAAAAATCAACTATTGAATAGTGTCAAAATTGACATAAAAGAGTTCTTAAAACAAATATTATATTATTAATTGATATTAAATTCCTAAAAATCTAAGGTTCGGCCATGAGACTTATATCATGATAGTTTCATCATTAATGGACCACTTGTGGGTCGCTTGGATGTATATAGTAAGTTTATTAACCATATTATATAAAAATACAAAGAGACATTGTAAAAGTGAAACTAATTAACTTAGAGTTAATACTTAAAGATAAGGTTAATATAAGTACCCAAACCTGTCTAAATTCTATTGGTTGAGTGGTTTTCAACCTATACCCACCTTAACCTTTTAATATTCAACTTTGGAGCCATTAGAAACTGAATATGAATTTATTATAAATTAATATTTCTAGCTTTTCCAAAGGTGCCCCTCACCCCTCTTATAAAAAGGCACTCCTCCTTCTCATTTCTTCACACCTTCAAAGCCTTTTGGTTCGGCCAAAATCTGCCCAAATAATCTCCCAACTTCCCTCAATACAACCTAAAGGCCTTAGTTTGATCCGAAATCCAACCTAAGGAGCCCTTTTGATCAAATCAAAAGGAAGAACCCGAAGAAGTGGTAATGTTTTCACCACCCCTTTTTAAGTTCCTTTCTTCTTCCACTTCCTCTTTCTTTGTTATTACCATTATAAAATAATAACTCCAGTATCATATATATACTGTGATGTTATTATAAATATGGTACAACCATATTCAGTATTCTATCCATCCTTTGAATAACATGTCACCATACGTGCGTACGTACGGCTTACCGTCTCCACGTCGTGGTGTAATTGTTATTCAATATATTATTATTTGGATGGGTATAATAATGATGTGTAACTCATGTAAATAATAAATATAACATGATAATTATTCTTTATATATGATATAAAATCCAATTATATATTATTTTAATATCAAAAGAATGATATTGTCGCTCGTGCGTATGTACGGACTACCGTCTCCACGAACGCGATGAGATTCATTGTCCATCATATCCATTCAAGTATAATTATAATTTGATGATTTAAAAATAGTATCTAAGGACTTGATATCATTTTGGATATGAATAATATATATCCCATTAATAACGAATATGGCTCACATAACAAAGAATATAAAGTAAAATGAACCCGTTAACACCCGAAATAACGATAATTCTAAGATATTATTAACAAATCAATGTTAAAAGATCATATATGATATCATATTAAAGTAAATGATTCTTGTATTATTCAATAACAATTATTTCACCATTATACATGAGGTAAACCTACCATCGACCAAGGAAAAAGTACAGGTAAGGGATTTTCTTATCTCACTTTCAATTCCGTGAGATTTCCATTGTTCGCCACTAAATTATTGAAAGTGGTGTATTGTGTACTGCCATTTGATATATATTATCATGATTATCTTTATATTCATGTTATTCTGTAAATAATTTGGTGGTTATTAAATTTTTTCCATACGACTCAGTTGATTAACGTGGTAAGGAGTTTCTTATCTCGCTCTTAATTTCGTGAGAATTCCATTGTTCACAACATAATTATCACATGTGGTGTATGTGTACTGCCCATGATTGTATTCATTGTGTAATATACTTTAATTTATGGGTATTTACATAGTCATGGTATGATCCTTATTTCATGGTTGTTTGTTTCGTAAGTTACCAAATCGATAAGGGAATTTGAGATTTCAATTTCCACTCATTCGGCTTTACGCATATTTCATTGATTATATTACTCCAAGATTATGTGTGGAATCACTATTCATTTGATTATGTCATAATTTCCACTCCCCTTCCTATGGATATACTTTTGATACACATAATCACTCCATTTATAATTCTCAAGTCATTAATATGAATTTGATAAGAGTAATTTTAACTCTTTCACCATTTGTTGAGTTAAACATCCAATTCGTTGGTGTTGTTTCTACAAAAATATGTGTGAATATCCTTTGATTGTTTTACACTGAATATTCAATCATATTTAGTGTATTTATATTTTTTTCACACATAATTATGTCGTTGATTTATCCTTAACCTAAGGATATGGCCTTTTTGAGAGATTTCATCTCAATTTACATTCAACTGAGACTTCTTTGTTGATATACACCAAATCACTTTTATGTGGTGTATATAATGTACTTTGACATAGTATATCATGAATCCCTTTATTCTCATGATATTACAAATTTTTGATTACCTCAAATATTTGTATTCAATTGTCTCTCTTTTGGTTAGAATCTCTAACCAAAATACCATTTTAAAATGTTTTAAAGACTTATTCTTTTATATCTTGCTCATTAATGTCCATGTTTTAAAAATGGTTTTAAGGATTTATTTATATGGACATTAAAGTTTTAAAATTAAAACTCCTTTTAAAAGTTTCAAAGTGGTATGGGACACTTTGATTCAAAAAAATCTATTTTTAAATGGCTTCTTGACAAATAGTGTGACTTTTAAATGATTTCAAGAAAAGGGGGATATTTCCCTCAAATAGTTTTGATGATTATTTTCATCTATGTCAACATCCTTCATTATTCATGATTGAGGTTAATGTGATACAATACAATCTTCCATATTGTATCAAATGAGTTATGTTTGACTGTGGATGTTCTATTTTTATACCATTCATGGTTTGTGGTTAAAGTATTGACATTTCGTGTGCTAGTTTTAATACGAATGTTTATTTTATGTTTAAACCTATTCATATGAGGAATGCATTGGACTTAATAAGTGACGGGTGGAGCCCGCTATAGCTCCTCGATGCATCGGTAGGTCTCATGAGACAAACTAGTGTCTTGGCACAAGGCCTTGGCAAAATCTTATTTGTAGTCTTGGCACGAGGCCTTGGCTATGTGGTTATGATAGTCTGGCATTATGCATTCCATCATTATGAAAGTGGTTATTGATATTGCATGTGATCATTCGACTAGTAGAATATCCATGTGAGTAAGTAAATGGCATTATTTCATTTTACCTTTGCCATTTTATGCTGAAGTTCAAGTTTAAAAGGATTTTGTTTTAGTTATAAATTGCCTTAAGTGTTTATGCTTATTTATGAAAGCTTCTGCTATAATGTTATCCTTACTGAGCATCTGAGCTCACCCCTTTCAATGTTTTATTTTATTCCCAGGATTATGAAGAAGTAATTTATGAATGATCTGCAGGGATATTATGAGGGGATATGAAGACAAGATGTCTTTTTTTATGATGTAATGTAAAACTTATGGATGTATCTAGTTATTCCAAGGCTACTAAACTAATCGGTCTTTCGAGACTTGATCTTTCTCGTGATCATGCCAATGTTATGTAATAATGCACAGAATCTAGGTAATTAGGGTCGGGGCGTTACAATGTTCCATTTCCAAATCCATAAAACATCACAAGTCTAATAATATAGGAAACCCTCTTCTCAAAATCCCAATATTTCCTTAAAACCACACACATTGAAACCATTTACTCTTATTTTTCAACAAACTATGACCTGAATTGGTCACCAAATTCATGCCCCAATGAAATTTAATAATGAAACAAAATGTTACAATATATGCATGAGGTGTAATGAGCTTAAAAAAATAAAATAAAAATTGAGGGAGATGCATGATGAGGTTCCATAAAAATACAAACTAAATCTCACATTCCATTATACCTTCCTGAATACTTCTTGCCTTTAGGTAAGAAATCACCCCATCCAATAAATCATCAACTCCATGAGAGCACCAACACCTCATAAGAAATGATTTATATCCTCTAGGATACAAATTTACCAGATTTATAAAATGAATCAAATGACTTGAGTGAAGAAAGAAAATGAAAAAGGTAGAAAAATTCATGATGGAGAGAAAGAAACATAAGTTATAGCACCGCCCAAAGAAAGCACTGCATGATAACAAGACATCAAAATGAAAACTCCCATAGATTATTGAACAAACATGCTGAAAGACATAAAATTAAAGGTCTTCTAATCAAAGTGCAGCATCATAACTCCAGTTTATGAATAATTATAAAAATATAACAAATACTGATTATTAGTAGATTAGTGCCAATATATTAAAGGTCTGAACACCACTTTTCTATTGTCATAACTATACAAAAATCCAATATTTCAATAAATGTTAGATCAAAGAATAATATGTCAAGAATATACAGGAAACATTATCTTTCAAGATGAACATAGGAGTAGGAAGTTTCTTCAAAAATCCCATAAAATGTCCATAAAATAGTACATTGAGAAAAAATAGCACAATAAAATCCTAATCAATAACAACCTATATGAAAAACCTAAAAAATATTCCACCTACTTAGAAGTCACTATTTCTGCAAAGAAAGAGTCTCCATGAGTACATAAATCCATCATAATTAGGAATATGGTGCCACCGTTACTACTCATTACTTCACTACCAATGAGAAGACAACCAAAAACAAGTGAAACAGCCACAAAAGATAATGAAATCTAGATAAAAAGTCTCAAAGGAATGTTATAAACAAAAACAAGCCAAAGAATTTTACAAACCAGAGTTTCATCCATTTTCCTGACATTATTCAAGGATCAGATAGATATCATAAATCAAAAGGTTCAACCAAAAGAGTCCAAAAGGAATTAATAGAGAACAAACATAAAAGCGGTATCCAAAAAGAGTAAAATATGTTCAATTTTCCAGTATAGTTTAAAAATCAACCTTAAAAATGGAGAAAAAGAAAAATAGGAAACTCAATTCAAACAGGAACCATCATCTTTACAAAGTAGAGACATTTCCAAAGAATATATTTTAAATTGAAGTTTGAATTTTTCTTAAAATCTTCCACCACTTTAATAAAAATCTTATTTCTGATGTGAATGTAGATATTAGCATAGATTTCACCATTTTTCTATTTATAGAAGGTAGTTGTATCATTATCTTTCATCCTAGAGTCAAGTTCATCTGAAAAATCCAATTTCTCTTTAATTTGGTAAGCATCCATTAAAACATGGTACTTTTCATCCGTATTGTTAGTGTCTTCAGAGTTGGATGATTCAGAGGATGTAGTATAATGGTTAGTAGGCACTGGTTGTGGGGGAATAATATTTTTTTCATTCTTAGCAGTACCTAGGTATGGTGTGATAATATTTCTCTCAATTTCAGTGTGATACCTATATTTTTTAGTTTTTCGGGCATTCGGAGTGATGAAACCATCTGAATCAATCCTTGGTTTTTTTACCTTTTTTAGCCTTTGATTTCCAGAAATATTCCTTGAGCTGGCAATATTTATCAAAATAATCATGAAGAGACACTCCAAAATGAGATTTTTCTTTATTTTTCTCTTCGTTATCAATTTGTGTGACCTCTATAGCTGATGGTTCGGATTTATGAAGCAATTATCTATCCTTATTAGTATACTCAACATTTTTCACTGCCTCCACAAAACTTGAGAGGCTGGAAGAGGGAATCATATTATTAGAAGGACCTGAAGTATTATTTTAAGTATTCTTATCAATATTATCCCTTTTTTGAATAATGTATGCAACAACCAACCCATTTTGTGATTTTTTTTCTAACCAAATTCATTTGGAATGAGAAAGGGGGTGTGTAGCATGTTTTTTATTCTCACTTTCTCCTTCATAGTTTCCAATTCTAAAACATCTATGGTAATAGGCACGAACATTTTAAAAAAAATTATAAAAAAATCCATAATATCCGTTTTGAATCAAAAAATGTGGTAGAAAAGCTTGTGATATATCAATTTCATCACATATTCTAGCAACTGAAGGTCGAGATATATTCAAAGCAGCAGAATCTAATTTAAGAGGTTGACTAAATAAAATAGAAATTGAAAAGAGTGAATTTTTCTTAATGAAATGAAAATGAAATCCTAATATTTTTTTAAATAAATAATGAAGAAATTAAAATAAAAATTATAGACTTTATCCACTACAAATGCTTCAGAAAAATGTTTTTCTACACAATGTACCAACTATTGGAGTGTCATTGGAATATTTTCCTAATGATCTTCATAGATTATGCATGTTTTGATAGATCATTCACCAAAACCATATGGAACCTTCATTTACTCCAGTAACACTCTGAATATATTTATTTTCCCAAGATATATCTTGAGGTATTCCTATAACTCAAATTGGAAAAAAAACTACATTAAAATACCTCAAAAAAACAACCATACAACTTAAATTCATGATAAACCTCCAGACAACCCATGGAAATTGGAGGTCTAGCATGATGAAGAGCGGTTTAATAACTCCTATATATGAACCACATAAGCCCTAATAGTCTTAAATCATATATTCCTTCAGTCCCCAAATAAAAAGTGGGCTCTAAAACCATTTTTGTAATGAACCAACTATGATCATCATGAAAGGTCACCTAGGTTAGCCCCTATAAGGGCCAAGTCACATTCCCTCATCACCACGGGCTAGAAACTAGTGGCATGGTATCATAAGTGAAAACTTTGGGATGATTTACTTCTAGAAAACAAGGATCAACAATGAGTTTTGTCTTGTAACCTATCATGATTTATCATTGTGTGGAAATATAAAGAAAAATTAAATATGTTATAAAATAATAATATCCAAACATGACATAATAAATCAAATAAAAAAACTAAATCATTTTACAAATAACTTTTTCCACAAAAATACCATTTTTATATATTGATTTGTAATAAAAAATAAGGAAACTAATCTGAACCAAAAAAAAGAGTCCAGAGAGGCGGCTACTCCAAATGACCTAATTGGATAAATTAAATCAAGAGACAAACTTAACTATCACATTTTGACTATAATTTCACTTTCATAATCCCAAACACACCTTCTTCACAATAGGGGGTGGTAGAAAACCAACCAACATTCCCTAACCTAAAAACCTACAGAAAAC
Organism: Viscum album; assembly: GCA_963277665.1. NCBI lineage: Eukaryota > Viridiplantae > Streptophyta > Magnoliopsida > Santalales > Viscaceae > Viscum > Viscum album. Next base: position 1,575,306,260 of record OY728126.1, read on the forward strand.
ATAAAGACTACATGCCAAGAAATGTGACTATGTAGGGTGTCTTCAAAAGTATTGTAGGATACCACCATTACTCCATTAAATTGTTTTTATAAAAAAACCAAGACCACTGCCTTGAAAGTACTAGAAAATTATGTTTTAATTTTCATCACATAAAATAATAAATTAACAATACCTTATATCTTTTCTCAAAACAAACCATATATGAAATATGCCTCAAAGATACTTTTTTATGGTAATATAATTACAAAAAACCAGGTAGTTACCCTTAAAGTAGAATTTATTTAAATAATCCAAGTTAAACCATCCCTTTCCATTTAAATAATCACATTTTAAAAACAACCACTCACCTAGGATTAAAACATTTTCAAAATAAACATTTCACAGTGAAATGGATATAAAAATCCCTTTTTTACCTTTAAAAAATTAACTCACACACACACAAAATATGCGTAAAGATCAATAGGAAAAATTAATAAAATTAATATACATGGAAGGTAATAAATAATGACAATAAACTAAAAGAAAAAAACTAGTTATATTCTAGACTAATCCATAATAATGATCAATGTAATTATATAAGCTCCATCTAAGAGATAATAAATACATACCAATAATCATAAAAGATACATAAAATAGGATAAATATTATAAGGAGACACCTTACAGAATATTGGGACAAGTTATTCATGTTCATAGGTCGAACCAACTTCCAAAAGGTTAATGGTCACACAACTCATCAATTTAATCACACTCAACTAGTCTCATCGATGACACATCCCCTAGCTATGTTATAACATTCAACTAAAAGCTATTATCTAGTTTGTACCTCTAAAGTAGTATATTCATCATCCCTCAACTCCCCATAGAATATAATATAGTTTTTTATATCACAGATAGTGAATTTGGGACACTATTAATCCAATTCCATCACATATCCCAAAGGTATTAGAATAAAACAATAATATACATATCACCCCAATACTCACCATCCAATAATGAGATCCGCTTTCCAAAACACATTTTCATGAATTATAGTGTATTTAACATTAACACGTGAACACAAACATAAAAAATTAGTAATAACAAGTATCTATATGATTGTAGTCATCAATAAATAAAATATATATTTCATAGAAGATACCAAAAAGACATTTACCTTGAAATCAAGTACTACACTTTTGGAAATCACTTTTTAATAAAAATATTGATAACAATGCAAAAATACCATGGAATACACAATAATATGAAATCGTATACTTAATAAATTCAAGTAAATAATTAAAATACCTCAAAAACCAACACATTCACTTTTTAAAAATGTGGACACCCCTTTAAATCATAAAAACCCAACATATAGAAATAAAACATTGCCCAAATATCATGAGAAATCATTTTTTATGGATAAAACTATCAATGGAATTTTATAAAATAGTTAAGATTACTGAAATTCTATTTAAAATCAAAATTCCACTAAATTGTGAAATTCCCCCTTTTGTCAAAGGAAATACCCAAAAAAATTAAAAACTCTGAAATGACAAGATGGATATCACATATTTCATTATTCTGGTTCAAAATCACATTTAATACATCATGCATATATGGAAGGTTTTCATAAGAGGATGTAAAATCAAAACACATACCATAAGAGATAAAACCATGTATTCATCAATGGAAACTACTATAATAGGAATTAAAATATGAATCGCAACCATTATAAAAAAAATATACAATTATCTAAAAACCATTGAAATATAATTTTACCAACATAAACACTTTGTTTAGTGACTATGGGATAATTATATAGAAACCAAGATAATGTTTAATGAGAATATATTACCTTTAAAACAAGGAGAATATCCACCAAGAAATCCATCCAAATCCACCATTAAGGGGTTTGGAAGTAGATGAGAGGTTTTTGAGAGGTTCCTTGGATGGGGGAAATGAAATGGGGAAGCTAAATAAGGATCCCCTAAATAATAAGAACATAAAATGAAAAAAAAAATTACTCAAAACCAATTTGATTTCATGGTTTAATTTCATAGTTCACCAAAATGTGTGGGGATCTTGCGATCTCTACTACCCAAATCTTTTGATGATGGATGATTTCTATTTCATGGTTTCCCAAACCATAAACCTAACTGTGAAACCTTTAAAATATCAAAAAAACTAAAATTTCACTTTATAAAACCCCAAAAACATGAGAGAAATCAAACTTACGAAAGTAAATGAGAAAATGGAATTTCAAGGTGTAACACCACCACTTTTTCCCCTCAAATATTTTTTCAAATCATTATGTGTTCAAATAAATTAGAATCAAAAAATAGATTATAGAATGTATCAGAGGTCACCTACAAAAATGTGAAGTGAATGAAAGTTTTTTCTTAAATTATGTGATTTATATGTGAAAGAGAAATAAAGGGAACTTTGAGAGTTGGGTTTTAATAAAAAAAACAATAAAATGAGAAAAACATAATGTGTTTTGGAGGTAACACATTGTGTTTAGTTATAGTAAATAAATGTTATGAAAAAAATTTAATATAATCAATGAGATAAGAATAATTATATTATTGGTCAATATATAAAAGGAATATTTAATGGTTTTCATGGATTAGGTATAAATGCCATGGTTGTGAGGAATTGTTTGAATTTGATATATAATAATTGGTAACATAAGAAATACACCATGATTGACTAAAAAAATATCATGGTTAATTTATTTATGATATTGGTCCATACGGGAAAAAATGACTATATTTCATTTCAAGGATTTTGGATAACTAATTAAACATGTTGTCGATTATATGAAAAATCATGTTCATTTTCAAATCTTCCTATATTTAGTTTATAAAATGTTTGATTATTTTTTGGGGTGATATAAAACAAAAAATTATTTTAAAATCTATATTATAATGGAGAAACATGTGATGTATTAGGTGCACACACCATGGTTTTTGAGAATTTGTATTAAAATTTTATGGAGCCATGTGAAACTTCATTATTTGCACATGTAATATTTTAATCCCAAGGGAATTCACTATAGAGAGGTTAGGAACTTATTTATAATCAACTTAAGTATCAAACAATATAATTCTTCATAAGAGTTGTTTTTAACTGTTTAAATTTGTGATATTTTTAGATTTATATTAAAAGATGAATGTTCGTTATAGTAATTGGATCATAGAATGTATGGTATTATATCTTTTATTTTATATGTGGTTTATGAATTCACAAAATATTGATGATTTATTGGGGTATAAATTCTAATGTTTATCTACATTTAAGAATTTATAAAATACCCAATATGATTTTTGATGTAATAAATTGAACAAGAATTGATATTGAATAATGAAATTATTATAAAGGTAAAAATTCTAGTAAATAATGTTGGACTTAGTTAGCATGAAACTATAATGTTAATCATATAATAAAAAGAATATATTTGATATAATGGGATTGAAAAATAATTTACTTCTTGATACGATAACATATGGTTTTTTCATATAAAGGATAATCTTTTCCATATCATTATATTTTTAATTATCAATGGAAAACTACCTCCCATAATGAAAAGATTTCAAAAAACTAGGCCTTATAGTTACTTTCATCGTATAATAGAGAGGCATCACCAAGAGGGCCCTTCGTGGTGAGAAATTTATATAAAAAAATGTATCACATGAAAACAAACAAATTTTGTGTATCTAAGGACCAACCAAAAACCTAGACTGAAAAAAACCAATTTAGTAGAAAATAACACCACATATAATCATGATTTCTAGATACCCCATCAAACACTCCAACTACACCTTCCCAAATAATCATGATATCTTTTAAAAATACTAAAATGTATTTTTCCAAAAAAATTTATGAAATAGGATAGGTTTTAGAAATAAAAAATATCTACTACTATGAACATAGACCATAAAATAAAAACCATCAAAAAAACCCCAAATCTTGATATACTAAGACCCTCAGAGGATACATATACCATCACTACCCCAAAAAACAATAACATCATTTTTCCTAATCAATCTGGTGTCTAACATGATTGGAAAAATTAAATAATAGAGGTAAATGATTAATGAATCATTGTTTTTAGAATAACTACTCAAACCTTAATTAAAACTGATTTAAGAGGAATAAAAAACCACAAAAACCAAATTAGATGAGAAATCATGGATATAGAATACCCCGTATAATGGGGGATATAAAATGGATAAAAGGATAAAATTAGAAAAATTAGAGTGTGTTGTCACATAAAAAATATTATGCAAACCATAACATGGTGGAAGAATGAAATAGAGAGGAGTATCTAGAGGTTAATTGATCCGCATACTATTTTTAAACCATAATACTTTTCAATTTTATTTGATTTCATGAACACTTGATAAGTACTATGAATTGAATTATGGGATTATTGAATTAAAAAAGGGTTTATTTTGATATGAGATGATGGAATATTATTTGGGTAATATGGGTAGATTATGAATGGTTGAGCTGGATTTCAGAGGGACAGCTGGTTATTATAGTATATGAGGATTAGTGTTGTGATTATATTTTTTTTGTGAACTTTAGTTTTAAATTGTATTTTATGTGGTGATTGTATTTTTTTTGTTTGATTACATAATGAGTTTGTAAATGATATGAAATTTTCTACGAGAGTTTAGTTTGATGAGTATGTCACAGTTTTATGGGATTTAGTATTCCTTAGTGCTGGTTTGGTTCTATAGGATATGGTATTTTTAAATGAAATATAATTTTAGGGGTGTGGTAATATAGGGAAGTATTATTCCACCATTGGTTTAGTTATTGTTTTTGTTTTCATAGATATATCATTATGTTTTTGTTTTTGTTTTTGTTTTTATTATAAGGTCCTCACATGAAGTTATTCATTTTATACCAATATCACTGGGTAATTTTGTGGTAATAGTAACAAGATCCTTATAATTGGGGAAAATATGGTATGGTATAATATTTGTGGGAATTTTGGTATTTATAATTCAGTTTCATGGATAGTGGCTTGGATGACTGGTGTTTAATGATTACATGTGATGAGATTTCAATTTATTTCTATACATAATTGATTAATATCTATATATGAAATTATGTAAGTCATTATTATCCACATTTTATTTACCTATGAAAGGATGGTGGAGGAAACTTCTTGATAAATTCATAGACCCATCCTATAATTATTTTTTGTTTATTAATCTTACAAAATCATATTAAATGTGGAGTTATAGATTTCATGTACTATTGGTTTCAATTTAATATTTTTTGAACTTTTATCTCTATGCATGTGACATATAAATTCATATTCTCATATGAGATATTGAAAAGTATTTTTTATAATAGTAAATATAGTTTTTTACATAAAATATGGACGATTCCTCCCATTTTTGGAATTGTATACCCTTAGTGCTAGTCATTACTACGTGTCCTATTGGTGGTGGGATGTATGTGTCATTCATGATATTTTTTATGGATCAAGAGAAGTTATAGAAGGTTTATAAGGTGATTGAATGTTATTATAGTGGGTGTTCATAGACGCATTTTAGAGTATTCACTAGGGAGAGTCTCCTATCATGGTAAGTATACCAGATTACTTGAAAATGTTATGTAAAGTAAAATAGGTAAACATGATTAAAATACAGAGGCCACTGGTGATTATTTGACTGGGTATAGAATTTTTATGGATCATTAATAGAGGAATTATTTACATTCATTTGTGTAACTATATAAGGTCTATTTTTATGAAACATATAATGTTAAGTAAATAATATCATTCAATATATAAATTGATCATATAACTATGATATATTTTAAGGTAGTGTAACTAGAGAAACCTATATTAATCATGGGATAATATGTTTTTTCTTGTATAGTGTTATACATTTGATTAAATGGAAAGGTATAGGTGGAAAGGGTGGAATAGGCGCTTATTTTTTCATAAGATGGTGGACTAGAAAAATATTGAGCCATGCATTATTAAATTATGGGAGTTCTAGTAAAAGATAGGTCAAAATTATTATTTATATTTTTCTAATAACATGATAGAGAAGTTTTAAGGGTATGTGAGAATAACCATCCAAATTATCCCCGAAGTTTAGGATCATATATTTATTTAGTTGTGAGCCTTTTACTTGTGGATGTTTATATAAGGTGGAACATCATAGAATAATTCCACCCATTATGTCCTGATACTTCACTAAAGTTTTTCTTTCGCATATTCAAAATCTAAATCATGAAATAAATTATAGAATTGTGTATGGACTCCCTTCATAATAAAACACCTTATATTATGGTATGATTTTTAAATTAATATAAAATCAGTGTGGAATTCACTATAAGACCTTTCTAATTGAGATGTCCCATCTAAATCATTTAGTTATTATTTTAAATTATTACCAAACTTTACTCTATCCATCTTAATAAAAAAATTAAAACTACCTCTCCATCATAAAATACATAAGACTGGCATGTATCTCAATTCACCAACACATAAATTTACAAGTCACTAAAAACATTTCTTTGTAGCTATTTACATATTATATAAGAAAAAATATACATTGTCAATAAATTTTTAACTATATCAGTCATATATTTATTATCATTTTTTTATGATTTACCTCCAAATCCAATCACCATCCCAATGCATGACTCCCAAAACTGAATTTATTATTCACCAAAGTTATGTTATAGATCTCCAAGATTCTATCTAACCATTCTATGATTTCTATAACATCATTAGTTTCATTAAATTCCATGTAATCTATTTATTCTTTTGAATTCCAAAACCAATCCTCTTAGTAACTATCTCATTCCAAACACCAAAATGCTATGATGGTGGATGAACACATCCATGAATCCAAAGACATGAATAATTAACCCTTATATATCCATATACTTCCCCATACTATAATTAATAATTATTAATTTTTTATTATAAAAAAGTTGTATCCTCAGCATAGGAATCACCCGTAGAAAATTCATCCCATGTTCAATTCATAGACCCATGAAAATTAACATCTATCTACATGATCCCAACACTAAACACCCATTTAATGGGAAAAACACATGGATCTCTCCAAAATATTCTATGAAAATAAAAAATAAACACTTCAAAATCATAGGTCACTTTCATAAAAAAAACACAAAGTAATTTAATGTAGTTTTTCACATTCTCCAGTTTCTTATTTAAAAACTAACTCAATCACATTACACATACCAGAAATCAAGGATTTCATAGATATACCCCAAAAACTCCCTATAATATTATTCCAAAACCAAAATACCCCATAATCTTTGGTTTTGTCGATATATTCCTCAAAAATGAATTTAATTTCAATCCTTGTTTTAAAATGAAATTTTCAAAAACTACTTTTTCAATTTCCATTAAACCAAAAAATCCAACTAATTCCATAAATCACTAAATCCATTATCCATTTCATGTAAAACTAAATTATAAAAAAACATTATGAATGCATCCTAATTCAAAATTATTTTCTATTTCATAAGAATTATTTTACTCATAATTCCAAAAGATCCCCAAACCATTTCTCTATGGTGGCCGAATAGACACAACAATCATTTCATCAAACAAGGATCTTAGACCAATATACATTTAATCACCTCATAAAATTTATCTGAGAAGATATACAATAAATTTTTTGTTTCATAAAATTATATTTGATCTCAATGTCACAATATGATGACAAACACAACCCATTGGCACATATATCATGTCCAACCATGAAACTTTCATGATGAATAAACTTTGAAACATGCTCCCAACCAAGACCTATGACTCATCCAGGATCACATTAATCTTACATTTGGATAGTTGGTTGCATACATCACTTATCCTAATGTTCATAATAATAATCACTAGATATCCTATAAAAACTTGGGTTTCAATGAAAGTTATTTCTTCTACATCTACTCGTGATCTCTCTCTCGATCCCCCACATCATATCTTCAACTCTTAATAATATTTCCCCCAAAACAATATATCTTTAGAACCATATATAACAACTAAAAGAGGTCCAAAAAAATGGTGATTGGTCTAGATTTTCTTCCACACTTTAGGTTCACCTCCCAATATAGTAAATTTTTTCAATTAGTGGTGATAGATTAGTATAATAATGGGGGCACTATTACCTTAAATATAGATACCATGGGTTGATCCAAATATGTTGATATTTTAGCATGACCTGTGTGTACAACAAATATCCCAAAAACATGGATACATAAAATAGAGAGACAAGAGGTCCCCTAAGTTTTGAATATAAAAGAGGTAAATATTATACGTTATGACATAATATATAACCGCGCATTAGTTTCACATATACAAAAAAATGAATCATGAATATAGATACAGAAGAAGTACCTTATGACAATATATATGAAATAAGAACAAAAAATAAAAATACATGAACTTCTATACAGACTCACGTTACTATCTCATGTCAAATCATCGACCTTGTCATTATCTAGAGGACACATAACACTTATCCACCTCAAAAAAATACATGTTCCAGAAATAATACATAAATATTTATCTATGTGCATAAAAAACCATGTCATCTATCTTGTTAGGGGGTGAGTACAATTACCTAGTAGGATTCTCTCTTTCATCACAACATGGTAAATAATGGTGATCATTTGAATGTACATTAAAATTTTATGAGATATTGAAAATTCATGCATAGTGAAACTCACCCACCTCTAAGAATAAAAAAAGATGATCATATATGTCATACTAATGCTTACACTTCTAGAAGAGACACTCACATTGACGACTCGTGATTTCACTACACAACTTTGAATGATACCCATATGTATGTAACTAGAAACTCATATACCCTCATAACTATATAATATGTACCTCGCTAGTCCTATCTCATTAGACACGGTCACTACGAGCTGTAACTATTTTTAAAAACCATCATGAGTCATGCATCCACCGGATGCCTAGGTTATCCCATGATAGAGAAACAAGTGTGTTCTCAATCCCCATAGGTTGGTATGTAGTTCCATGGAATCAAGTAAAAACTCAATAGGAATGATTTATCCCTCAAATAAGAGTAATGAAAAAAATTAATAATATTAATGAAAACTTTATGTGTTATATTTCCACAAACCTGTTGATAATAATCATAATAAGTAATGTAAACAATTTTAAATAATGATATTTTATCAACTCGCCTCTAATTCCCACCATAGAAATGAAAAAATATTTCAACATCAAAATTCTACATATATAATTAAAAATTTATTAAATAATGGAAAATAAGCATGTGTGTATGATTTGTACATTACATCAAGGAAACTAAATACAATAGAATGATCAAATTACCTCTAAATTATCCCAAGGGACTGACCAGGACTGAAATAATCAGTGGTCCACGTGTAGTCAATAAGTGAATTGAATACCTAAAATTAAAATGTAATATAGTTGTGAGAATAAACAATATTAGTTGGTCACCACTCACCTTACCATAATCTCAACCCTTAATTATAAATCTATCACAAGATAGTTTAAAATACAATATAAAAAATCAGTTTTTCATATGACTTATACATAAGGGAACATCAATGAAAAATCCTGAATAATATGTTGGACTTTTATTTTTATTCTTATATAAAAATAAACACATGGAAATATTTTCCTCAAAACACACATTCCTTTTAAAGTATCTCATTCTCATTTAAAATTCCCTTATCAAAAATTATTTCAGATTTCCTTTTTAAAGCCAACTCACATTGTATTAATAAAAGATAAAATTATAGAACCACATCACAAATGAAATAAATGAAATAAAAGGGACCAATAAAGGGTGACACACAAGTTAATAAATCTAGGGATACACCAGGATTTCAATTAAATCATATGAATTAAACAACCAAAAATGGAATAGGTGTCTTGGGATCTACCCTATGTCTATTATTGAGATAGTCCTAGACATTACCAAACATGGACCAACCTATTGGATTATATTGCATCTTATTATAAGAAATATGTGTACCATGCTCTCTACCTCATCAGAATGGCACACCCCATCTAGGACTATCACTAAACATAGGGGACACTAGTAGTGTGTGACTAACTAATACAAAATAAGTTGGGAATTTTTACTTATATGACTTGATTCACATGAAGAAACATAGTGGATTTGAGAGAAAAATAACAAGTGATCAATATAAGAATAAAAATGTAAGATCCCAATTTTTTGGACCAGGTTATAATTTCCAAAGGAATTTGAACTTTCAAATTTGATGGATGTTGAAAATATTAAATAGAGTCTTGAAATGTGATTCCAAGAGTTATAACACATAAAATTGTGGTTTATGGATAAGGTTTAAGGCCCTAGAGTTTTCTCTGATCTTTGGGTGACTTTTAAGATAATTAGGATCCAAAATATCTTTTTTCATGAGAAATAGATACATAAAATTATTTTTTTAACTATACATCCCCTCAAGAGAAATCATGTGGCCCTCCATGGGGTGTCTCAAAGTTGTTTAAACCATGCAAGGGGGGGTACACATCCATGTGAGGGTGAATGAAATAAATTGCAGAGGTGGGTACATGTTCTGTGCATGGTTTGTTAAAAATGTATTCCTAGCCCAAATGGTTAGTTCTACTTAACTAGCAGCACTGCATGGTTGGCACATTGTTATCTCAAACCATGTGGCCAAACTATTCAGGGTATGGGTCTTATGAAGAGTGAGATAAATGGTTGTTGCTAGTTTAGCCAAATCATGTGGCCTAACTATGTATCTCATTAATGGAGGAAGAATTTTGATTTTTTCCCTCCAACCCTTTAAGGGTTCCTCCTTTTTCCTCCCCTATTCGACCAGGACTTCCCCTATATGCGCCTACCTACTCCTATTCTCCCTTGTGGTGGTTATCCATCATTTGAGATAAAAATTTAACACCATTAAGTGTTTTGGAATCATATCAGTACGTCTATAACTCCACATGACTCTTGTTTTAGTTTCTATTCTCACCATTAGTACTAACTTTGTGCGAGCTAGTTCACCCTATTTTCAGGGAGTTTGTCTCATAATCCAATTTCTCCTATCCTGAATTTAATGAAATCCAGGTATTGGATGAGTGGACTATACTAAGAGCAAGGTAAGTGGTCTATGTATTCTCCATTATATTCTCATAGTTTTACAACACACTTTGTTTTTATGTATGTTGTATTCTCTTTATATTGCTCTTAAAATGTGTCATAACATAAATTAATTGTTTAAAACACAACCATGACCCTTTGTTGGGCCTATTGACATGGATTGAGGTTCGTGACATCTACTTAGTTAACCCCTTTGGTTTGACCTATTAATTTTGATTCTTTCCCATTTTTGTAAGTAGCCCTGGAACTAGTTTTAATTTATCAATTATATAGGAATTTTGTAAATAAAAATTGATTTTTCCTTATCCTGTGATAATATAAGAAATATGCCTTGGTTAAAAAAGGGGTAATCAAATAGATATGTGTGTACTAATAGATTCAAGGATAATCCAATGGCCTTCATAATTACCAATGAATAGAATGGCCCAAATGGTATACTTGAGGGGGATATGGAATAATTTTGGGCATGACCTTCTTATCTAATTGTGACTAAACAATAAAATGGAATGTTGTTATACTTGGCCTCATTTATGAATAAATTGAACAAGAAATGGGGGTGTGTATTCACTTTGACCATTTTCTCTCTTGAATTAAATATTAATTAGTGAAATATGGAATTTTAAGTTGGCGTGAATAATTTTCATGGAATATGAATACATTTTATGCATGATTACTTCTTCTAGTCACCAAACTACTTTCTAAGTGGGCTTAGGGTTGACCTTTATAAATGGAGTGGCATCAAAAATAACACAACCCTTAAATTTATTTAGTTTAATTTTAGTATATTTTTATAGAACAGTATGGAACACTAAGCATGATATCCCTTATCTGATATATAATTCCCTAATACAGATGTCATGGTACTAAACCTCATATCCTCACTCGAGAATGTATATCGTTTCATTAAATTTTTATATGTACACACATATATACATGATTTAATGTTAAGATATATTTTAACTTAGTCTAAAGCGGGTATCGTCGGCTAGGTTTCCTTGAGAAAACCAAGCCCAAATCATTATATTTACATTTATTTCCCTAAATTAATTTTAATATAGCTACAAACTTATTTATTTTATAATCATGGGCTAGATTAGTGTAGACACCATTGGTGGTGGCCTATTATGTATATCTCACACTCTGTTTAGAAAGCTATTTTGTACCCAAAAAACCACATGGTTGCAGGTTCTGGATCATGAATTATGATTATTTGTAGTTATCCTTCTGGGATATGATGAAGTATGGGAGAAGGGGACTGATCTTGGGATCCCAATGCTATTAGAGATAGTTGATGAGTCTTATATTTATTATTTTCTAATATTGTGTATGTATACCTATCACATTGTCTCCCAGTATTTCTATCATAGTATGAATATGAATATTTGTATACTTGGCATTGATCAATTTATTAGTATTTATTTTTTCCATTAAATTATTATCTTACACAATTTTTTAATTTATTATGATTATTATTTTTTATTATACTAATCTATAGGATATAGTCTCCCCATAGTACCATAATTAGACCATCACTACTAGTCTGCATCACCTAGCATACAAGGAGGCATTGTTGAGGCCTAGTGGCCAACCAGATCAGGACATCATTTTAGGGGTTCACAGTTCGGGATTCTATAAGTTTTATTAGAAGTTTACTTTTCCTCTTTGTTCACACTATTTTGGAGGGTAGATAAGAGACTAGGTATTTTTTGACACATGGTAAATAGCTTGTGTCTTAGTCTGGTCAACCCATGCATAAGGAAAAGATCATGTTTCATGGGATGGGATTGTTGATCATGATGATATTTTATTATAGTGGATTATTATTTCATCTTGGGTAAATATTGTACTTCCACTGGTTGTTTTTTATAAACATATAAGATTTTCCTCTTGTCTTGGTATGGAAATATATGAGGTGTGTTCATGAATCATTACAGGAAATAGATGAGGTGTGTTCATGAATCATTACAGGAACATAGAAATTTACAAGCCATGCATAAATTATGTCATGCAGTTGCATTGTATATTTCTCGATGCATGATGATTTTTATAGAATGCCTATGTCATTTGTTTCATGCTTATGTGTATACCATGTTTGGTGGATTACCTACCTTTTTTATAGTGTTTTCTTCTTACAAGGTAGCTTTCTATGATTTGTTTCATGTCTATGTGTATTATTTCTATGATATCATACCATGTTATAATCATAATAGATGGTCAGGTAAATAATGTGTTTTCATCATCCTAAATGGTTTTCTCTTATATAACTTGATGATTTCATTATAATTGACTACCCAATAATGATATGTTTGAGCCATGTTCCATTTGTTTCATGGGATGAAAAAAAATTGGTTGTGATGAAATGGGTGATAATAACAATTTATAAAGTGTACAGGCCTTTATAAATTGGTAAGGGTAGCCCATATAATCATACCATTATATATCAATATGTTATATTTTGACTCTAAGAGTAAAACCCCAGTTATAGTTACATTAATATCAATTTTAACTTATAGAGGTAAGAACCTTTATAATTTTGGAATGGTAATTCATATAACTAGATATTTATTATTATATAGATATGCTAAATTCAAATTTTTATAGAAAATAGTTTCCTTTATAAAGTCTTGTAACTTTATCACTTAGTCATGGTGACTCATATGACTAAACTCAAAAATTCATGACTGGACCCCAAGTAGGTCAGTTGGGATAGGTTTCTAATGATATATACCCATTAAGGGTGTGATAAATATTTAATTAAATAACAGTTAGTGGTTTCATTTAAAAAGTTATTAAAATTTTAATTTATATAATATTTAATCCATAAATTGGGAATGGATTCCCATATAATTGGTCCCAGATTGAAAAGATGTCACCCTCATGGTTTGGCTTAATCATTATATTCCTTGGTACTTAACCCCATGTGGTGTAAGATTATGTTAATGGGATAATAAATCAAAGTGTTTTTAGATTTTTATATGGTGTTACATATAAATTTATGGTGGTATCTTACATGATCTATCCCATTACTTGATAAAAGACCTATTATCTTCTTTTGTGCATTATTTTCAATAGTCAGTTAATTAAAATTCCAATTAAAAACTAAAAAGTGTTTTCCTCTATAGAGTAGAAATTGAAATTTTCTTTAACTGGTACCATTTGTGAAAACATTATGGGTAGGTTAAATGATGGGTTAAATATGAAATTACAAGATATTTGACTCTTTATTCATGGAATTATCTATAAAAATGCATAGTATAGTTTTAAATGTTTTAATGTTTTATCATCACACTACATGAATGGAAGGCTATACCAATGGTTCAAAACTGTTGATATAGGCTTGAGATCCATTGGTATATCCTATACCAATGGTTCTCCAAACTGTTGGATATGGTGTCGTTGGGAATTTCCTATGTTAATAGTCCTTAGTGAACCATTGGTATAGGGTGATCTGAAATTAATTTTAACTATTATTTCGATGTAAACTATTGGTTAAAAGATATACCAATGGTTATAAAACCGTTGGTATAGACCTCCCTCCCCCCCAACTCAATTCCATAGCTAGTAGTTGTTTCACCCTTCTATCAGAAAATATAACCTTCAATAACATACAAAAAATAGAACCTGTAAACATAACCTGCATCCCATAGAAAATAGAACATGAAATGCAAAAAACAGACCTTCAATTAATCCAACATAGAATCCTCAAAGATACAAAAACCAATACATAAATAATGATATCATATAAAATCAATTGATGAATTTAACCAGTAATATCATTCAAAACATCACATATATTTATTCAGAACAAATCATCAAACAAAAAATCTCATAAATATCAGTCAAGAATATAAAGGGTCAATATTTCATTCCTCACCATCACCATTATCCTCAGCCTTATCTACATCCTTATCCTCATCCTAATCTTCAGCATCATCCTCATCCTCACCCTCTTCCTCGCCATCATCATCACTGTTATCCTTGCCATTACTATCACTATAAACGTCATTGTCTGGATCACCAAAAGGATTGTTGCCCGATTCATTATATAACATACACATCAACAGCATATATGCATCACAAGCTATGGTGGTCACTAGTAGAAGTAAAGGGAATAAAACATCCATCAGTTTCATAAATTCAGTGTTCTCCCTTTTAATACATTCTTTCACTTGTATGGTCCTCTTTCATTTTTTTCTACCTTATCCCTAGATTGTGTTGCCCATGAATTAGCATTTTCCATGTCGCTGCTACTAGAAATAGACCCTGTAGTGGGCCAATACCTTGTTGGGACCATACTCTTCCATGGTCGACAACATACTCTTCTATGGTGACCATCTCTCAAAACTTGATTTAAGTGATCATTTGGCTAAAGGATGTCAATTTATTGGGAATTAAGGGCCTTCAATGCACACTATTACAAATATTAATAAACTATTAAGTTACAAAATAGATATTAAAATTTGAAATCAACAAAGTAAAACTTAAAATCTATGGTTGTGTCAGTTCATTTACCACACTTCCATCCTTTTACTTTCGGCTCAAGAAAAATAGTTTTTCTCAAGGCACACATCTATCAATATTCAAAACCTACTTCTGCAATGACATTCATTATAGAAAACCATAAATTAAAATAGGTTACTAAAAATTAATTTAATAACTAAAATAATATGTATATTAATTCTAAATGAATATGAAAAGGGAATCTTATGGTAGATTAATTATGACTAAGTATCCATGAATGGGTTATCAATAGATATAACATGTATAATAGTGTATAGGTTATCATGGTAATCAATAATAAGGTGGATGTATGATCACCATAAATAATGATAAGTTGAATAGGTATTAATATAACATAAAGGAACATGTAGTAATGGGTTATAAACACTCAAATAATTACTATAACATAAATTTATGTTTTGTATGATATAATAATACAAATTTCATTCCCTATGTGATCATTTTGAGGTTTAAAATATATTACTACAGTTGTTTTGATTTAATGAGACAAGTGAAATTTTGTTTCTCCGTAATGAGGTCAAAATGTTCTTTGGAACCCCTCATTCTATCAATTATAATGTTTCTCAGAAACCTGATTTTTTAAAGCATGTGATTGATTTGCTATATCATTATTTAAGGTATTGTCACTTTTAATTACTAAGTATCTTTATATTATGTAATTTAATTTTTATACATTGATATTTATATAATATTCTAGTATATTTTCCTGACTTTTGATTCATACCCTAATATATTAATGATTATATACCTAAACATTTTAAAGGGAAGTGGCCCTAGAAATATATTTCCCTTTCCTATTAAAAGAATGTACATTAAATAGAATGATTAGTGGTTGTATAGGTTCATGACATGATCACAAACATAACAATACTAATAATAAAAATTTAGTACATAATAAATTATTTCAATAATAAACTAAATAATACATGATCATTTATCTAGACCAATTAGAAATGGAATTAAATATAGAGGAAACAAAATAATTTTTATGTCCTAATGAAAAATTATAAATGAGGGTTGTACATGCTTTCTCTCATGGTCTGACATCATAGTCCACCCTAGAGTATGGTGGTATTTCATAGAATATTTTTTATTTCATCTTGAAGTTTGATAAAAAAATAATTTTCATTCATACAAAAGAATTTATTAAGAAAAACTATAGTAATTTTCATTTAAAACCCTAAAATTAGATTAATACCTTGGACTCGATTCTCATAAAATGAGAAATCATTTCCCAATAATATTATACCAGACAATCATAAATGATAGGTTCGGCCTATAAATATATTCCAACTTTATAATATCATCCATTATACAAATCATGCTTATATCCTATCCATATCATACCTAATTCCATGAGTCGTGCTGGCCTTACAGCCTCACCATTGGGAAAATTAAAATGAATTTGGCCCCCAAATTTTAATTCATATAAATAATATAATAATATAACATTATATCCAAAGATAATTTTTAACCATATTTTTTCCCAAGCATTATATTTTACTTAGTTTTGTCAGTGTCACCAGGAGAGTGGTCTGACAGGAATAATGTCAGAGTATTTGGAAAGTATTGAAAAAAATCCTAGATTCCAATTCATTTTTCATATCAATTAGCTGACTTTATTATTCTTTACCTTAAGTTGGGTGTGGTGGTTCCACACCACATGAATGCATGTAATCTCATGAAACTTATCATTAGAATATCTAGATATTAAAAAGGAAAAACAAATATTATATCAATACATATTATAATGAAAAAAAATTATGGTAAAAAAATTAATAGGGTTATATAATTATACCTGAGATAGGCTGATCAGTGGAAACCACTGGATCCCTAGGTACTGAAGGAACATTAACCTGTAAATATTAAGTGGATCCTAGTTTATGCTTTATATGCTCAAAATGTGTCGGAGTAAGATTCTAAGAAGCATGAATGTAGAGGCTCATGGAGAAAGAAGAAGAAGGAAAAGAAGATAGCATAGATGGTTGTGAAAATGCATAATATGGATAAGGATTAAGTATCATTATATGATATAAGAAAGATTTTAAAGGAGAATAAGATAAAAAAATGTGGTAAAAACAAAGCCATTATAAATATACTATGTGTTTTTAATGACACTACAGTGTCAGAAGGTGTGGTAGATGGTACATCAGGGAGAGGGATGGGCTTTGATTTGGTATGCTGACTAGAGAACCAAGTTGTCATACCACCCCCTTGTATCTCCAGCCAGAGCACTAGAACCACTAGGCTGGTCAGTAAATAACTGGTTCCTTGGTGGTGGATCCTGATTAAAAGTTAAAAACAAAATTAATCACATGAAATTATATGTTATTGATATATATATATATATATATATTTGAAATAAAATACATAGAACGAACAATAAAGGAGGGGTTCCCATCTCAATCATTCAGTGATTATTGTATTCTATCTTTTTTCTTTGTAACTTATCAATTTGTTTCATTTAATGAATTTTAAACAAATATGGAATTAATTATAAATCCATAACTAATGTGAAAACTATAAAAGAAAGAAGATGAGGCATGACTTAGTTAAGGAATGCCACTTGTCAAACCAAATATAGGATACATATAACAAAAAAATTATATCTAGTGGGAAGAATATAAAAACATAATACATGTCATAGGAAAAACAAAACATTCAAATTATCATGTTTAGAATTGGTTTGATATAGTTTTTTTCTATTTTAAATTCGATCCCATTCAATTTTTATTACATCATTTAATTAATTCTGGTCAATTAATTAGGACATTTGTCCATTTTTATTTGTCTTTGGTCATTTGGTCCATTTTTTCAATTGATTAGGTCATTTATCCATTTTTATTAGTCTTAGTTCATTTGGTTCATATTTTTTGTTAGGTCATTTTCCTATTTTTTGGTTATTTCATTATTTTCATTGGTTTTCATTTTCATATCAATTTTTTTAATATTTCCAATTCAATTCATCTTGTTTTTTAAAGTTTAATTGCTTCATTTTTATTTGGTTTGGTATGTTTTAATATAGTTCAATTCAATATTAAAAAATGAAACAAAATAAACAACCAGTAAATATTGATAATTCACAAGAAGGTGAATTTAGATACAAAATATTTGTAATCAATAGTAAATCAATTTTTATAGCACTAACCTCAACAACCCAAGTTGAGATAAACCAAAATAAATGAGAACATAAATAGATGATTATATATATATTCCATCATAACTCTATGTTTATAATCAACTTTTATAAATGAATTATTTCAGTCATCATAAGTGATAAATGGATTGAGGCTAATGGGGGTTGGGATGGTGTCAATTCCATCAACACTATCATCAAAAATATTTCTTGGGATTACATCAATAATGACACCACATTCTAGTCTAAGATTATTTCTATCCAAAAAACTTCTTTTGATATTGATGCCAATATATACAGTTCATCGGTAGCAAATGTGTCAGTCATGCCAGTAACTCAAAATCCCAATAATCAATAAATTTTCCATGCCCCATTATCGAATAAAACCATTGTCATTTCATTATAGTGACTTGACCATGAGATTAATAATCTAATATTAGTATTTTCTAAATGACTCCATGATAACATTCATTTTCAAATCGAGGTCTACCATCTGATGCATTGGCATAAAAGTTTATTATAACAATTTCCATAACACCATCATGTTGTGTTCTCAAATTCTTTTCTCGTTTAGTGATAATAAATCTATACTCATTGATCATAATTGATTTTTATTTCCATACCACAATATTAATACCAAAACCTAAATCTCTCATTTCATTAAATACATAGTTAGAAGGAAAAATGAATACCTGAAATATAAATGAATATTAACCCAAATTAAATGTTTATTTTATTAATTTTTATTTTAATATTTCCACCTTCAATTTCAACCAAGCAGAAAACAATTTTCTATGCAAAGTATATATCCCTCTCAAATATAAGAAATGGCGCTTTCTATTTATCATGTTTTTATGTTCCCTGCTAAAAATCTAGAAATAGTTACATGATATGTAAAATTACATGAGATTGTATACGATATTCCTATTCAATTTATTTACTTGATATAGTCATTGAACAAATCATAGTTAAAGAACATTGTATGGTGTTTCATCTCCCACTCTTCAAGGATTAATATTTTCAATGTATATTATATAGGAATTCATCCTATTTTGGGAAGTGATAGAAAACTAGGATCAATTTTATCATACTATTATTATTCATTTCTCATTGGTATGTTCTATCTCGTAGTCAGATCAAACAAATACATTGAATAGAAATCCATACATTCTTGAGCCAAGTGTCCTTTCATGATAGAACCTTCAAGATGATTTCTATTCCAGATATAAGACTTCAATGTGAACATGTTTCTTTTAGTTTGATACATCCAATGAAAATCAACTTGTCCTCTGATAAGTATTTTGGTTAGAATATGGACAGTTAGATGCAACATGCTTGTGAAAAATAATAGAGAAAATATTTTCTCTAACACACACAAAAAGTAATAGTTCCTCTACCAATTTTTTTTTAATAAATACATCAAAAAGATAATAGAAAAGATATATCAAAATAAATGGAACAATCGAATAACTAACACCCTTACACTATTGGAAATAAGATGATGGATATCTATTGGAATCAACTCATGTAGAAGTATTTGATAATAATGAGTCTTCAAAGTTTTAAAATTCAACTCGCTTTAGTTGAACCATTTTTAATTGTTGCTTGAATAGCCATCAAGAACTTTAATAGTCTCTAATACTTCTTTGAATTGAGTTTTTTCTATAGGTGTGATCACATAATAAGCACATAGAACTTTCCATTTATTTTCACTGACATACATAAGATGAAATTAAGTTTTTATTCCCCAACCCCCCAAGTCATTCTGATATCATAAATCATATTTTTTCTTTCCCTTGACATTTAGAAGAATTTAAAGTGACATTTTACATATATTATTTTCAATTTTCATTACATCTAATAATGACGTAACAAATTGTTTGACCAATAAGGAAATTCAAAGAAGATATTTCTCTTCTTCCAATTGAAATAGGTCTCATTAGAAACATTATTAATCTTTATAGATTTCAACTAAACCTTCTTGAATGGAAAAATAAATTCTTGGAATTCATTAAGAACATCAGTTCCAAACATACACTGAGGTGGATTTTCGGTCCCCATCGTATTTTCACATCTTCGATGATTATTCCTATATGGATGTTCCATTGAAAAGAATCGTCATTATCCTATAAATCTGAAACTATGGAGATATTTCAGTATTCTAGATCATGTATTTTTTATACAAATATGACATGGTATTTTTCCCTTCATGCTCCATCTAGACATCATTACATAAGTAGGAAAATCATTGATCATCCACATAAGCACAAAACGCATCTGAAATATGTCTTACGAACATGTATCATATGTGTACACACCCATATTACAAAGATTTTTAAACACTTTTATTAAAGGTTTCATGAATACATATATATCATTTCTAGGATTATAAGGACCGGATATGAGTATACTCATTAAAGTGAAAGTTCTTTTCAAACACATCCATAGAGGATGGTTATAAATCTGTATGGAAACTAGCCATGCCATGTAAAATGTAAGCATCAACCCAGATGGATTAAACCATCACATGAAAGACCCAACCTCACATTACACAAATTAGCTTCAAAATTAGGATATCTAGAAACAAATTCCTTCCAAGAAAATCCATCTACAGGGTGACCCAACTCATCATTATTCTTTTTTCACTCTATATCATTTTATTACATTTTTATTAATATTTATTCACACATGAAAATATTACGGTGTCTAGGGATCAATGGAAAGTGACAGATTACATTTTGTGGAACACAGGATGGTGTTCCATCAACTTTGGATTCCATCTGGATGTGCCACATTTTATACAATCATTCTGTTTAGTAGTTTCCTCCCAGAATAAGCTGCAAACTTTTAGGAAAGCATTAATTTTGTTTTTTGAAAATGGAAGTTCCTCAACTAACTTTCATGCCATATAATGGTTTTAGGGAATATCTGCATCATATATAATTAAGTCCATAAAAAAATTATTGATGAAATTATTAGAAATCCAATGAATTGTTTTCCTATGAAATAGTTGGATTAAAAATCCATTCTTCTTCATTTTATCACATTGTCGATATACTGGAGTCATGGTAGCATCATTAAATTTTTTCACCCATTCAACATCATAGTTTTCATTAGATGTATCATGTGTTCTCATATTTAAGTCTTCATGCATTGGAATCCTTTACTTCTCGTGATGGGGAATAAATGGAGACTGATCATCTAATAAATTCTCCATTCCAGTCCTCTCATTTTGATCATGAGTATTTTGAGATTTAATTTTCTCCCCATTTTGATATCACACATAGTAGTTTGTTTGAAAACCATATTGGGTTATATGGTAGATAAATTCTTTATGGATCAACCAAGGTCTTACAATACAATGATAACATGGGAAATGTATGTGACCACTATCTGAAGAATTTTCAAATGGAAAAACTAAAAAAATATCTCCAACTTGTTTTAAATTTTTCTCGAGCTCTGATCAGTTTCATATATCCATATTCTATCCATTATGTAAAAAGTTTTATATTTAATTTTTTAAAATTAATTGAATAATATTTAAGTTTAATCAAAAATATTTTTTAAGGAAATGATAAATGGTCACTTTATACGAAACCATAGCTGACACACTAGTCTATAAGAGAATAATAATATAAAAGACATAAAAATACTATATATATTACAAAGTACTATAAATATAAAACAATTATATTGAATTAAGTTGTATCAATGAGTAATGACTACACAAAATACTACACAAATTTTTTTTATTGATGTTTTTATTTTTTCTCTTCATTTATTCACTTTTTAACTAATGTTACAACTATTCAGAAAATTCATGTATAAAAGATTACTAATTCTTGGTAACCATATTAAATTTTGTAAGAACCTGACCTCAGTTCCTCAAATCCGGTGCCTTATTTTATTACATTGGAATATAAACAAGGAATATGCATCCCAAAGGACCGAGTAGTTACGTAGCTTTGGAAACAAGATACGTACATAAGTTTAACTTTACTACTTGAAAAGAAATACAAAATAGAAACTCCTTTGAAAACCTCTATAACTCCTAGGTTACTTATGCATGTCATTCATAATACACCTCTTTGTGTCCTAAGAAAATGTAACAAAGGAAAGGGGTACGCTAAAATGCTCACTAATGGTATGTAATATAGCGTAAGATATCATAAACATAAACATTAGGCATGGTGAATAACTTAAAAAAACATGCCTTTTAAAAAATTAGCATGAAAATAATATGGAAGGAATAAGAGATTAATAAATAATTCCATAATAAAATATAATCATGGGTATTATACTAGTTGAATAACCACATTAAATATCAATTACATGTTTTAGAATGATGAAATTCATAATGTGGGATATCATAACCATACCGTCAAGGCCTCGTTCCAAGACCATAAATGTCCATTTTGTCAAGACCATGTGCCAAGACCATAGCTTAGCTCATGAGACCTACTGATGCACTGAGAGGCTATAATGGGCCCCACATGACACTTACTAAGTCCAATTCATTCCTCATATGAACAGGGATAAAAATAAATAACATATACATTTATATTGTAACTAATATATGAAATTTAAATAACTTTCCCTGAACATTAAGCACAAACACTAACCATTCAAAGTAAATTGGGGAATGGTTTTAATATACAATATCCATAGTTAAAACATAGTGAATTATATCATAAACCATTAACCCCATTTAGACATAATAATCAACAAGAGTGCTGAAATGGGTGAAAATGCTCTTTAAAATCATCGAACAATTCTTGTTATAAAAACCCTTTTACTTAGAAAAGAATTGTTATTTGGAAAAATAAATATATAAAACTAGAAGTAATTTGAGGTATATTTATCATAATAAAAAGAGTTATTTTATGAGAATAATCTTTATTAAACACATATTATAGAGTTTTCTTGAAAATAGGTAATAATTGAGAAATTCCCTTAAATCAGGCTTGTATTTTGGGAATAATTTTAGAAAGTTCCTTTTAAAACGTGTAAATGCCCATAAAATAAATATTTATTATGTTTGGTAAAAATATATAGAACACTAATATATAATTTATGAGGGGTAAATAATAATGCATAATAATTTCATTGAGGTAAGTAGACAATAAAAGTAACCCGAATGAAAAAGGAGGTTTGGGTGGAAAACCCTTACCTTAAATATGACGGTGTTACTAACTTGATCATAATGACCTGAATAATAAAATTTGGGTTCATGAATTAATTATTCCATAACCTCCTATAAATTTAATTTATTTATTTTAACTTCATTATGTTCATTAATGTTCTTTTGATGGGTTAAGAGATTCAATTTCATTGTTTAGGAGTATTTTCTTCCTTGATTTTCATGATCGGTTTACTTATATTCAAGTATGGATAAACACGTTGAATGAGAATGGTTTTCCAGAATAGAAGTTTTATGTTATTAGTGAAAAAACATAATATTACATGGTCATAAAAAAAATTTGGTTATTGGGAGTGAAGATTAATCATTATATAAAACTTTAATGATAATTATTTGGGTTAATTGGAGGTTCTTGATCACAACGAATTCATTTGGATTTATAAATTAATATCATGTGTAAAAAGGATTAAAAACCCTTAAATAATTTATAATAAATATATCATAGTTTTTTTAACCATCAAAATGATTTCATGACCATAATTGAAGATGGTAATAAAAATTGAAAACTCGTCATCCTTAAATGTGATAAATTAACACATCTTGGACGGTGTATTAATTTCTAGTATAAACGAAGAATAAAGAAGACATGATGGAGAATTATTCCTTTATAATAACCAAATTCCATTACATGTAATGTACTAGAGTCATAACATCATTTGGATAAAAGGAATTAAGGAAATAAAACTAATAGAATGGAACTTGAAAAAATTAATGAAAAGCGGAATTTACCTATTGAAGTAATCTTCCTTTAGAGCCTCTTTAGGGGAGAGGTTTTGGTCTTTTAATGAGACCAAGGGCTTATGGACGTGGGGGAGGATCTTGGGAGGTTATTTTAGCACAATTTAGATAAGGCATTGGGCTTTAGAGGAGAAAAAAGAAGAGGGAGTGAGGGGGGTTTTATAGTGGAGGAGAGGGGTAATTTGTGAGTATCTTATTCATTATTTTATTATTTACCTCAAGACCATGAATAGTATTGACTCTTGTGACAATAAATATTAATATTTTCATGTGAGTTTTAACCAAGTGTTCTTACATCATCCATGATGCTAGGAATAGTGAATTTAACTGATAGCGTATATATACTGTAAATTACCGTATTTTACTATTCATAAAAAATTTAAGTATTTCAGAAAAGTCCCAAAAAATCACCCTAACCATTTTTAGTTGTTTATAATTCAAAAATGAGCTCCATTATTTAAAATAATTTTATAAATATTATTGATTTAATTTAAAAATAAAATCATAATTTATTCAAAAAATAACAATTTTAAAAATATAATTTGTTTTATGTCCCCTTGAAAAAATAATCAATATATAATTATCTTATAACCTTAAGACATTAAAATAATAATAATATTTACTATTCATAAGGTTCATATTACTATTCAAAAGGTTATTTTACTATTCACCAAAAATTATGTTTTTCTAATCAGACTCTAAATATCTTACAGAACGCAACTGTGTAAGTCAGTTTTTCAAAATTCAAATCACAGAGGATGAAAAACTATGTTTACTGGCTAGGTTATAACAAAGTGGTGTAGAGACTCAATATTTCATACATTCAATATTAAATTTATTTTCAAAATCTTGGGTTGTTACATTATCCCCTCCTTACAAAAATTTCTTCCTCGAAATTACCATAATGTTACCTCATAAAAAGATTTGGGTTATTCTTCATCATGAGCTTCTGAGGCTCCCATGTTGCCTCTTCGATTTTATGATTTTTTTCAAAGTATATTTACCAGTAGAGTCATCTGTTTCCACAACACATGTTCTTTAGTGTCCAGAATCTGGATAGGCTCTTCAATATAAGATAATTAAGGTTTAAATTATATACCTTCATAAGTGAGTACATGTGTTGGGTCTGGAATGTACTTTCTTAAAAATGAGATATGGAACACATTGTGTACTTTAGATATGATAGGTGGCATAGCCAAATGATAATCCAAAACTCTAATTCTCTCTATAATTTCAAAATAACCAATGTACCTAGGGCTATGATTCCCTTTATTATCAAATATTATAACACCCTTCCATGGAGACACTTTCAAGAAAACATGATCTCCCACTTGAAACTCAAAATAATTCCTTTGATTATTAGAATATATTTTTTTCTTCTTTGAGATGCTTTGATATGGCCTTGAATAGTCTTTACCTTTACTATTGTTTCCTCTACAAGCTTTTGTCCCACAAGCTTCTTTTCTCCAACTTCATTCTAACAAGTTAGTGTACGACATCTCTTTCCATACAATGCTTTATATGGTTCCATTTGAAACTTGAATGGAAACTATTATTATAGGAAAACTCCACTAAAGGTAAATATTGATCCGATATTCCTTGAAATTCAAGTGAACATGATCTCAACATGTCCTCTAAGGTATGGATCTTTGTTTCTGATTTTCCATTAATTTGAGGATGATAAGTACTCAAATGAAGCTTAGTATCCATATCTTTCTGAAGACTTTTCTAGAAATTCGATGTAAATCGTGGATCAGGATCAGAAACAATTGAGAGAGGTGATCCATTAAGTCTCAAAACTTCATTGATATAGAGTATTTTTAGGCGCTCCGGTGGAAAATCCTCCCTTATAGCAAGGAATTGTGCATATTTTTTAAATCGATCCACAATTACTCATATTGCATCATTTTTTCTTGGAGTTTTGGGTAATCTAGTGATAATATCCATGGTGATTTCATCACATTTCCATGTAGTAATAGGTAATGGTTTCATGACCCATCTAGGATGTTGTCATTCGACCTTTACTTATTGACATACTAAACATATTGATACATAATCAACAATTTCCCTCTTCATGTTGTCCCATTAGAAATGTTCCTTCAAATCTCTATACATATTAGTACTACCAGGATGTATAGAGAAATTTGAGCTATGAGCATCATCCAATAACTCCCTTTTCATCTCGGGTAGAGAGGGAACACATAACATCTTCCCAAATTTAATAATTCCATCTTCACACATGAAGTCAGCCAACTTCCCATCTTTTACTGAATTAATTTTCTTTTGAATAGTCTAGTCATCAGAATGTAAAGCTTTAATTCTTTCCAATAAAGATGGTGCGGAAACCATTTGAAAAATTAGTGGTGATTCACCTTCTTTGATAATTCCCATATCCATCCTCACTAGATACATGTACAAAGGATCCTTGTCAATCCTCATTTTGTGGAGAACTCCATGATCCTTCCTACCCAATGCATCATCTACATTTTTTTCCTTTCCTGGGTGGTAGTTTATGGAACAATCATAATCCTTGAGTAGTTTGATCCATCGCCTTTACCTTATGTTGAGTTATTTCTATGATAATATATATTTAAAACTCTTATGATCCATATATATCTCACATTTTTCTCCATAGAGATAATTTCTCTATATCTTTAGAGAAAATATTATAGCTGCTAACACAAGATCATGAGTTGTATAGTTTTTTTCATAATTTTTTTAGCTTCCTTGATGCAAAATCAATAACTCTATCATTATGCATAAGGACACAACCAATTCCTTTATTTGATGTATCACTATAGATCACAAACCCATCATTCCATGATTGTAGCATTAGGATCGGATCATTCACTAATCTCCTCTTCAATTCCACAAAACATTCCTCACATTCTTTTTTCCCTACAAATTTAACCCCTTTACGTATAAGCTTAGTCATTGGGTTGGCTAAACGGGCAATGTTCTGAATGAAATTCTGATAATAACCTACTAAACCAATAAAACTACATACCATTGTTATGTTTGTTAGAGTAGTCCATTCTTTCATAACCTTTTTATTTATAGGATCAAAAGATATTTCA
The DNA here is from genome assembly GCA_963277665.1 of Viscum album. Lineage (NCBI taxonomy): Eukaryota > Viridiplantae > Streptophyta > Magnoliopsida > Santalales > Viscaceae > Viscum > Viscum album. The sequence goes on from OY728126.1 coordinate 1,575,334,066, forward strand.
TCCATAGAGACAATGTGGCCAAGAAAAGAAACTTACTGAATCCAAAATTCACACTTTCTAAACTTCCTATATAATTAATTTCTTCTAAGGGTCTTTATAATAGTTCACAAGCGATTTTTTTGATCTTCATAGATTTTGGAGTATACCAAGATATCATCAAAAAATACCACCACAAAGTCCTCAAGATATTCCTTGAAAACTCTATTCATTAGATCCTTGAAAATAGAGTGGGAATTAGTCTATCCAAAAGGCATTATTGTAAACTCGTAATGCCTATACCAGGTTCAAAACACTGTTTTTGGAATGTATTTCATCCTCACAAGTAACTGATTATATCCAGATCGAAGGTCAATATTAGAAAAATATTGGGCTCTATGAATTTAATCAAATAAATCATCAATGTGAGGTAGGGAATACTTTTTCTTTATTGTTATAGCATTGATCTACCTATATTCAATGCAAAATCTCATAGATCTATCTTTCTTATTAAAGAAAAGAATAGGAGCTCCCCATGGAGAGACACTAGGGAGAATAAATTATTTATCACTCAATTCCTCTAGTTTTTTCTTCAATTATACTAATTCCAAAGTGGTAATTCTATAAGGAGTCTTTGATATAGGCCTTGAATCAATAATTAAGTCAATGGAAAACTCAATTTCCCTCTTTGGAGGAAGTCTAGGTAAATCCTATAGAAATAAATCAACATATTATTGCATAATAACTACATACTCTATTTGAAAATTCTTTTACTCACCCATAGTTATTTCATTCCCTTCCTCCCCAATAATTGAATTCAATAAAGCTATAGGGGTTTCATCTAGATGATAATTAGATGGTGATGTTTATGCCCTAATGATATGGGATTCCACATCATCCTAAAAAATTGTAACCTCCTTCTTCTTGTAATAAATTTTCACATAATTTTTCGAAATCCAATCCATACTGAGGATTATATAAAAGTCAATCATTGGTATGATAATAAAATTAGTAGATAAATCACATTTATATCCATAATAGGGACTGTCTGACACAACTTTATCACAATAATACTTCCCTTAGTAGTTTTGACTGACAAATCCCTTATTAAATAAAATTGGAAATATCTAATTTTCTTAGAAAACTGGAAATATATGAAATAATTTGATGATTAAAAATCAAATAAATCATTGGCTAAGTTTGGGAAAACAATTAAAGTTCCTACCACTACATTGTTAATAACGTCAACCTCCATAGTTGTGACCGCATAAGCTTTTCCTTTCCCCCTTGACCTTCTTTGGGTAACATTTCCCTGAATCTTAGGAAATTCATGTGCATAATGTACCATCTCCCACTCATTGTAGCATTGATAATTGGTAGCTTCTTTCTTCCCCTTACAATCCTGATATAGGTGGAATTTTTTCTATGCACTTGTAAGAGACTCCAATTCCCTTCAAGAAAGTGTCAGGGTGTTTCTTCCCAGAATTACTTTAGGATGGAAGGTCAACTCTTCCCTTATTCCCCATTTACTTATTTCCTTTTCTAGAGTTTTTCAAAGCCCTGTTCTTCTATTTATTTTCATTAAATTCATAAGACCTAGAAAATTACTTTTCCATCTTGATAGAACATGATACTATATCTTCTTATGATGAGAAACTTTGGGAGACTAGTGACCATCAGGGGAATGGTTTTAAACTATTAAAACATCGATCAATATTTCTCCTTGGATTATATATATAGTCCGCAGCATGTCCTAATAACCTTGTGAAGTTAGCTTCATACTTTTCAACATTCTCATCCTCTTTTGGCCTCGTATTCAAAAACTGAATTTCCATATCTACTCGTTGTTCATGAGGGAGGTATTTTTCTAAGAATTTTTCCTTATAATTCCTCTATTCCATTTATTATATTTCCTCCTCCTTTGTGTTTTTGTAATTCCCAGGCCCTAGTTACCCAGATTTGGTGTATTTTTACATAACATTCGCATGATCACAAAGGATCAAGTCCCAAAATACCAATCAGTTTAGTATCCTTGGAAGTACTAGATACATATATAAGTTTTAAATTACATTATGAAATAAAAAAACAACATTATGTCTCCTTTGAACACACTCATATCCCATATCCTATCCCTGAAGGTCAATCATAATATAATTCTTCACATCTTGAGATAAACAAAACATAAGAAAGGGGTGAGCTCAGATGCTCAGTAGGGATAACAATATATCAGAAACTTTCAAAAATAAGCATAAACATTGAAGGAAATGTATAAGACTAAAAACAAGCCTTTTAAAATTAAACTTCCACATAATATAGAAAAGATAAATCAAATAATTCTATTTACTTATTCACAAGGATATTATACTAGTCTAATAATCACATGTAACATCAATAGATAATTTCATAGTGATGGAATGCATAATGTTGGAAATCATAAACACATAGTCAAGGTATTGTGCCAAGACTACAAATAAGATTTTTTCAACACTACTGGAAATCATGATTTTCCCAATGCTTGTATACCAATGGTTCAAAGAACCATTGGTATAAGTAATCTTTACCAATGGTTTTCATAAACCATTGGTAAAAATCTATAAAAATTGTGTTTTCCCAACAGTTTGATGAAACTGTTGGGAAAAATGGGTAAAAAAGAGTTTTCCCAACGGTTTAGTAAAACTGTTTTGAAAGATGAAGACTTCTATACCAACATTTCTATAGAATAGTTGGTATATATAGTATTAAGAGGTTTTTCCCAACAATTTTTTGAAACCGTTGGGATAACATAACTTTCCCAACGGTTTTTTAAAACTGTTTGGAAAGAAAATCCCCAAATATCATCGATCTGCAACTCTAGAAATCTCGAAAATTTTTCCCTAACTGAGACCTGGATGCACCCTCTCTAAATTTTTTCCCTAAACCTCAACTGTTTGGAAGGTTTTCCTCTAAATCTCGACGCAAACGCTACTTCCCAACACAACAGGTCTAGTTTCCAATGATTTTTTCTTTCCGTTTAAATCAGTATGCGTGAGTTCATTTATTTTAGATTTGATCTTCCATTTTAAATCAGTCTATGTGTGTTAATTTATTTTATATTTTGTCATTCTATTTTGGTGAAATCTAGTTTGTATTATGATCCCCTTACAAAAATAAGGCATATATAATTTTTGGTTATGGTTCAAACCCTACTTCACAACCTGCTCTAGAGGGTGCTAACTATAATTTCCAACGGGGCATCTATCTTTGATTCAAGAAATCTTTGTTCTTCCATTCTAAATCGGTAGGTGAGCCTCCATTTATTTTAGATTTTTTCATTCCATTTTTCTAAAATGTATTGTGTATTATGATTCCCTTATGAACACAATCAATATATCATTTTAGGTTGTGGTTTTGTTGTGATTTATCTGTATTGAATAATTTTGGTTGATATTGAAGAGGTCAATATGATCATGAGTTATTTTATCCTTGATTTATTTTAAATTTAAGGTCTATTGACTTGATTTCGTTGGATAGCCATAAATACAGTTAGGGTTGTCTAGGTGGGGTGGGGGGTGGGTTTTCCAAGTGGGGTGTGGGGGGTAGGGGTGTCCAGGTGGGGTGGGGGTGGGTTTTCCAAGTGGGGTGGGGGTAGGGCTGTCCAAGTGGGGTGGGGGGCTGGGTTGTCCAAGTGGGGTGGGAGTAGAGCTGTCTAAGTTGGGTGGTGGGGTTGTCCAAGTGGGGTGGGGGTAGGGTTGTCCAAGTGGGGTGGGTGTGGGGTCGGGGTAGAGTTGTCCAAGTGGGGTGGGGGTAGGGTTATCCAAGTGGGGTGGGGGAGGGGTTATCTAGGTAGGGTGGGGGAGGGGGATGGGTTGTCCAAATGGGGTGGGGGTAGGGATGTTTGGGGTGGGGGAGGGTGTGCAGGTGGGGGTAGGGCTGTGTGGGGTGGGGGAAGGGATGTCCACTCGAAGTGTCTCTCTATAGTTTAAAATGGACTTCATTTTAATTGAAAACAACAACTGACATACGGAAAACCAAAAAAACATATTCATATTCTGTTAAAACTTTAGGACAACGTTCCATGAGTCATTTGTGACGTGTACGAGTCAACCCCGCCTCAATCTGAGGCTAGGTGTGGCCGGAACCACCCAAAGTCTCTTAGGTTTATTTGAAATAGACAACATTTTAAATGAAAACAAAAACTGACATACGAAAAACTGACTAAACACATTTTGATTCAGTTGAAAATTTAGGAAAAAGATCCATGGGTCATATGTGACGTGTACGTGTCAACCTAGCCTCAATCCGAGGCGTGGAGTGGCCGACACCACACAAAGTGTCTCTCTGTAGTTTAAAATGGGCTTCATTTTAATTGAAATCAACAACTGACATACGGTAAACCGACCAAACGGATTCAGATTTTGTTGAAACTTTAAGACAATGATCCATGGGTCATATGTGACGTGTACGAGTAAACCTCTCTTCAATTTGAGTCATTGTGTGCCCAAGATCACTCTAAGTGTCTCTCTTTTGTTTAAAATGGACAATATTTTAAGTACATATGGAAAACCGGCCAAACGAATTCTGATTGTGTTGATACATTAGAACAGTGGTCCATGGTCCATATATAATGTGCACGAGTCAACCCCACCTCAATCTGAGGCGTGGTGTGGCCAGCACCACTCAAAGTGTCTCTCTTTAGTTTAAAATGGACTTCATTTTAAGTGAAAACAACAACTGACATAAGTAAAACCGACCAAACGCATTCGGATTCTATTGAACCAATAGTAAAATGATTCATGGGTCATTTGTGACATGTACAAGTCAACCTCTCCTCAATATGATTCACAGTGTGGCCAAAACCACTCAAATTGTCTCTCTTTCATTTATAATAGACTTCATTTTAAGTGAAAACAATAAATGACATACAAAAAACTAACCAAATGTATTAGGATTCCGTTGAAACATTAGGACAACGATCCATGGGCCATATGTGACATGTACGAGTCAACCCCACCTCAATCCGAGGCCTGGTGTGACCACCACCAATTGATGTGTCTCACATTTATTTGAAATGGACAACATTTTAATTGAAAACAAATACTGGCATATAGAAAACTGACCAAATGCATTCAGATTATATTAAAACTTTAGGACAACGTTCTATGAGTCATTTGTGACGTGTACAAGTCATCCCTGCCTCAATCCGAGGCTAGGTATGGCCAGCACCACCCAAAGTGTCTCAGGTTTATTTGAAATAGACAACATTTTAAATGAAAACAACAACTGACATCTGGAAAACTGACTAAACACATTCGGATTCAGATGAAACTATAGTAAAACGATCCATGGGTCATATGTGACGTGTATGTGTCAACCCAGCCTCAATCCGAGGTGCGGAGTGGCCGACACCACTCGAAGTTTCTCTCTATAGTTTAAAATGGACTTCATTTTAATTGAAAACAACAACTGACATACGGTAATCCGACCAAATGCATTCGGATTCTGTTGAAACTTTAGGAAAACTATACATGGGTCATATGTGACTTGTTCGAGTCAACCGCACCTCAATCTGAGTTGCAGTGTGGCCAGGATCACTCTATGTGTCTCTCTTTTGTTTAAAATGGACAACATTTTAAGTACATACAGAAAAACAACCAAACGGATTCTGATTGTTTTGATAGTTTATCACAATGATACATGGGTCATATATGACATGCAAGAGTCAACCCTACCTCAATCTGAGGTGCGGTGTGGCCGGAACCGCTCAAAGTGTCTCTCTTTAGTTTAAAATGGACTTCATTTTAAGTGAAAACAACAACTGACATACGGAAAACAGACCAAACGCATTCGGATTCTACTGAACATTTAGTAAAACGATATATGGGTCATTTGTGACGTGTGCGAGTCAACCTCGCCTCAAGTCGAGGCACAGTGTGTTCGAAACCACCAAAATTGTCTCTCTTTCATTTAAAATAGACTTCATTTTAAGTGAAAACAAAAAATGACATACGGAAAACCGACCAAATGCATTCAAATTCTGTTGAAACTTTAGGAAAACAATACATGGGTCATATGTGACGTGTACGAGTCATCCTAGCCTCAATCTGAGGTCTGGTGTGACCGAAACCACACAAAGTGTCTCACATTTATTGGAAATGGAAAACATTTTAATTGAAAACAACCACTGGCATACGGAAAACCGAATAAACACATTCAGATTCAGTTGAAACATTAGTAAAACGATTCATGGGTTATATGTGACGTGTATGTTTTAACCCAGCCTCAATCCGAGGCGAGGAGTGTCCGACACCACTCGGAGTGTCTCTCTATAGTTTAAAATGGACTTCATTTTAATTGAAAACAACAACTGACATACAGTAATCCGACCAAACGCATTCGGATTCTGTTGAAACTTTATTACAATGATCCATGGGTCATATGTGACGTGTTCGAGTCAACTTCACCTCAATCCAAGTCGCGGTGTGGCCGAGATCACTCTAAATGTCTCTCTTTTGTTTAAAATGGACAACATTTTAATGACATATGGAAAACTAAAGAAACACATTCTGAATGTGTTGATGCTTTAGGAAAACGATACATGGGTCATATATTACGTGCACAAGGAAACCCCACCTCAATCTAAGGTGCGGTGTGGTCGGAACCACTCAAAGTGTCTCTCTTTAGTTTAAAATGGACTTCATTTTAAGTGAAAACAAGAACTGACATACGGAAAACCGACCAAACGCATTTGGATTATGTTGAACCTTTATTGAAACAATCCATGGGTAATTTGGGACATATATGAGTCAACCTCACCTCAATCCGAGGCATGGTGTGGCTGTAACCACTCAAATTTTCTCTCTTTCGTTTAAAATAGACTTCATTTTAAGTGAAAATAAAAAATGACATACAGAAAACCGACCAAATGCATTCGGATTCCATTGAAACTTTTGGACAATGATCCATGGTTCATATGTGACATGTACGAGTCAACCCCGCCTCCATCCGAGGCTTGGTGTGGTCAGCGCCAATCGAAGTTTCTCTCTATAGTTTAAAATGGACTTCATTTTAATTGAAAACAACAACTGACATACGGAAAACCAACCAAACGCATTCAGATTCTGTTGAAAATTTAGGAAAACATTCCATGAGTAATTTGTGACATGTACGAGTCAACCCCACCTCAATCCAAGGCTAGGTGTGGCATACACCACTCAAAGTGTTTCAGGTTTATTTGAAATACACAACATTTTAAATGAAAACAACTGACATACGAAGAACTGACTAAACGCATTCAGATTCAATTGAAACTTTAGAACAATGATCCATGTGTCATATGTGATGTGTACGTGCCAACCCAGCCTCAATCCGAGGCGCAGAGTGGCCAAAACCACTCGAAGTGTCTCTCTATAGTTTAAAATGGACTTCATTTTAATTGAAAACAACAAATGACATACGGAAATCCGACCAAAGGCATTCATATTCTGTTGAAAATTTAAGAAAACGATCCATGGGTCATATGTGACATGTTTGAGTCAACCGCGCCTCAATCCGAGTCGCAGTGTGGCCGGGATCACTCTAAATGTCTCTCTTTTGTTTAAAATGGACAACATTTTAATGACGTATGGAGAACCGACCAAACGCATCTTGAATGTGTTTATGCTTTAGGAAAATGATACATGGGTCATATATGATGTGTACGAGACAACCCTTCCTCAATCTGAGGCATGGTGTGGCCGGCACCACTCAAATTGTCTCTCTTTAGTTTAGAATGGACTTCATTTTAAGTGAAAACAACAACTGACATACGGAAAACCTATCAAACGCATTCAGATTCTATTGAAACTTTAGTGAAATGATCCATGGATCATTTGTGACATGTATGAGTCAACCTCGCCTCAATCTAAGGCATGGTGTGGCCGTAACCACTCAAATTGTCTCTCTTTCATTTAAGATAGACTTCATTTTAAGTGAAAACAAAAAATGACATACGGAAAACTGACCAAATGCATTTGGATTCCATTGAAACTTTAGGAAAACGATCCATGGTTAATATGTGACATGTACGAGTCAACCCCGCCTCAATACGAGGCTTGTTGTAGTCAGAACCAATCGAAGTGTCCCTCTATAGTTTAAAATTGACTTCATTTTAATTGAAAACAACAACTAACATACGGAAAACCAACCAAACGCATTCAGATTCTGTTGAAAATTTAGTACAACATTCCATGAGTAATTTGTTATATGTAAGAGTTAACCCTGCCTCAATCTGAGGACAGGTGTGGCAGACACCACTCAAAGTGTCTCAGGTTTATTTTAAATAGACATCATTTTAAATGAAAACAACAACTGACATACAGAAAACTGACTAAACGCATTCGGATTCAGTTGAAACTTTAGAAAAATGATCCATGGGTCATATGTGATGTGTACGTGTCAACCCAGCCTCAATCCGAGGTGCGGAGTGGCCGACACTACTCAGAGTGTCTCTCTATAGTTTAAAATGGACTTCATTTTAATTGAAAACAACAACTGACATACGGTAATCCGACCAAATGCATTAGGATTCTGTTGAAACTTTAGGAAAACGATCCATGGGTCATATGTGACGTTTTCGAGTCAATTGCGCCTCAATCTAAGTCACAGTGTGGCCGGGATCACTCTAAATGTCTCTCTTTTGTTTAAAATGGACAACATTTTAATGACATACGGAAAACCGACCAAACGCATTATGAATGTGTTGATGCTTTAGGAAAACAATACATGGGTCATATTTGATGTACACGAGTCAACCCCGCCTCAATCCGAGGCACGGTGTCGCTGGCACCACTCAACGTGTCTCTCTTTAGTTTAAAATGGAATTCATTTTAAGTGAAAACAACAAATGACATAGGGAAAACCATCCAAATGCATTCCGATTCTGTTGAACCCTTAGTGAAATGATCCATGGGTCATTTTTGATGTGTGTGAGTCAACCTCGCCTCAATCTGAGGCATGGTCTGGCCGTAACCACTCAAATTGTCTCTCTTTTGTTTAAAATAGACTTCATTTTAAGTGAAAACAATAAATGACATACGGAAAACTGACCAAATGCATTTGGATTCCATTGAAACTTTATGAAAATGATCCATGGGTCATATGTGACATGTACGAGTCAACCCCGCCGCAATCCGAGGCCTAGTGTGGTCGGCACAAATCGACGTGTCTCTCTATAGTTTAAAATGGACTTCATTTTAATTGAAAACAACAACTGACATTTGGAAAACCAACCAAACGCATTCAGATTCTGTTGAAAATTTAGTACAACGTTCCATGAGTAATTTGTGACATGTATGAGTCAACCCTACTTCAATCCAAGGCCAGGTGTGGCAGAAACCACTCAAAGTGTCTCAGGTTTATTTGAAATAGACAACATTTTAAATGAAAACAACAACAGACATACAGAAAACCAACTAAACGCATTAATATTCAGTTGAACCTTTAGGACAACGATCCATGGGTCATATGTGACATGTACGTGTCAACCCAGCCTCAATCCGAGGCACAGAGTGGCCGACACCACTCGAAGTGTCTCTCTATATTTTAAAAAGGACTTAATTTTAATTGAAAACAACAACTGACATATTGTAATCCGACCAAACACATTCGGATTCTGTTGAAACTTTAATAAAATGATCTATGGGTCATATGTGATGTGTTCGAGTCAAATGTGCCTCAATATGAGTCACAGTCTGGCTGGGATCACTCTAAGTGTCTCTCTTTTGTTTAAAATGGACAACATTTTAATGACATACGGAAAACTGACCAAATGGACTTCATTTTAATTGAAAACAACAACTGACATACGGAAAACCAACCAAAAACATTCAGATTCTGTTGAAAATTTAGGACAACGTTCCATGAGTAATTTTTGACATGTATGAGTCAACCTCGCCTCAATCCGAGGCCAGGTGTGGCAGACACCACTCAAAGTGTCTCAGGTTTATTTGAAATAGACAACATTTTAAATGAAAACAACAACTGACATATGGAAAAATAACTAAACACATTCAGATTCAGTTGAAACTTTAGGAAAAATATCCATGGGTCATATTTTATGTGTACATGTCAACCCAGCCTCAATCCGAGGCATAGAGTGGCCGACACCACTCGAAGTGTCTCTCTATAGTTTAAAATGGACATCATTTTAATTTAAAACAACAACTGACATACGGTAATCTAACCAAACACATTCAGATTATATTGAAACTTTAGGACAACAATTCATGGGTCATATGTGACGTGTTCGAGTCAAACGTGCCTCAATCCGAGTCACAATGAGGTCGGGATCACTCTAAATGTCTCTCTTTTGTTTAAAATGGACAACATTTTAATGACATACATAAAACTGACCAAACGCATTCTGAATGTGTTTATTCTTTAGGAAAATGATATATGGGTCATATATGACGTGCACGAGTCAACCCTACTTCAATCTGAGGCGCGGTGTGGCCGGAACCACTCAAAGTGTCTCTCTTTAGTTTAAAATGGACTTCATTTTAAGTGAAAACAACCACTAACATAAGGAAAACCGACCAAATACATTCGGATTCTGTTGAATCTTTTGTAAAATGATCCATGGGTCATTTGTGATGTGTATGAGTCAATATCACCTCAATCCGAGGCACAGTGTGGTCGTAACCACTCAAATTGTCTCTCTTTCGTTTAAAATAGACTTCATTTAAAGTGAAAAAAAATAAATGACATACGGAAAACCGACCAAATGCATTCGTATTTCGTTGAAACATTAGGAAAACGATCCATGGGTCATATGTGACGTGTAAAAGTCAACCCCGCCTCAATCTGAGATACGTTTTAGCCGGTATCACTCCAAGTGTATGTATAATGTTTAAAATGGACATCATTTTTAGTAAAAACCACTTGTATGTATTCTTAATTGTGTATAACACATATAATTACTTATTCAATTTTTTATGTATTTTATTTATAATTGATAATTAAATTATGTATGTATTCAATTATGAATTTAATTTCAGATTTTACATATAATTGTCATCTAAGTTTTAAATTGAATTCTAAATTAATTATGTATATTTATAATTACGTTATAAATTATGATTTAATTCTGGATGTGTATAGTTCTAGGGTTCAATGTTAAATGTGTATTTGTTATATGTTAAATAATTGGAAAGGAGAGGGAATGGATAATTACATCACAATTGACAATAATGGTATTACACACCTGTGCAAATTGCAGGCAAATTGCAGGCTGTTGTGCAATTTGCACAGCATAGCCTATTCCAACAGTTTCAAACCGTTGGCATACATTTTGTATGATGTTTTTACCAATGGTTCAATGAGAACCGTTGGTTAAAACCCTTTCCCAACAGTTTTGTAATTCATTGGAAAAGGTTCCTCAAAGAGCTTTTTGCCAACGGTTTGGTTGAACTGTTGGAAAAAATTATACCAACGGTTCAACCAAACAGTTGGGATAGGTTAATGTAACAAACCTGTCCCAACGATTCTACATAAACTATTGGGAAAACTTTTTCCCAACGGCTTACTTCCCTACGGTTGGCAGAACAATTGTTATAAGATATACCAATGGTTCTGCAGCCTATCCCAACAGTTCTGAACCGTTGGAAAATATGATATTTCCAGTAGTTAAAGGCCTTGTACCAAGACAATAATTTGTCTCATGAGACCTACTGATTCATCAAGGACCTATATTAGGCTCCACCTGTCACTTACTAAGTCCAATGCATTCCTCATATGAAAATTTTGAAACATAACATAAACATTCGTATGAAAACTAGAATATGAAATGTCAATAATTTAACCATAAACCATGAATGGTATAAAAATAGAAAATCCAAAGTCAAACATATTATAACTCATTAAATACAATATGGAATATATTATAATAAATAAACTTCAAACAAGTGTAAAATCCATCAAAAATTGTTTACACAGATGAAATAAAAACTATTTGAGAGAAATATCTCTTTCTATTTTGAAATCATTTAAGCCACATAATTATAAAAGAAAATATTTATTTTGAAAATATTCTCATAATCTTGTAAGGGAAGCTTTGAAGGTTTTATAATGGTAGAAAATAGCCACACCCATCATATAAGTTAAAAAACATTCTTACCTTAATTTGTGGAAAATGTCATAAAGTACCTTGTTTGGAAAACGACGGAAATATTTCATTAAAAAATTTATAAAAAGTAAAAAAAGGGTATGAATGAATTCAACCCATATTCTAGAAATATTAAACTTTTTTTGAAATAAATTTTTAAGAAACGCGGATGTGTATGATAAAGAGGTCCCAGTAGATACACATGTATAAACAACCTCGGATAATGAAGAGATTGTAGAATTAACCCTTACTTTATAATTTACTTTAGTCGAGGGTATGTTTAACCACAAGTATAACAGAAATAGAATTTTATTAAATTAAACCAGAACCATATTAATATTTATGATATCATATATGATTCATATATTTATACGACCCATTTAAAAATAATGTCTATGTTAAAGTAACATTTCGGGTAATAATCGCTTTCTTTATCGTATGTGTTTTAACTTTTTATTCTTGATTGTATCACTTAGATCATGATTTACATACTTACAGAATATAAAACATGATTTTTATATCATATATATTCAGAATATAAGTATTTATAATAGATAGATATATGAAATGGAAACACCATTCATGGAGACGGTAGTTCGTATGTACGCATGAACGTTGTTTCTGTTTTCTTATCGTATAGTATGGAAGTAAGAAAAAAACTTATATTTATCTAAATAAACATATATTATTACAGAAGATATATTATTTCATATACCTCATAATTAATCAATGTATTTATTTTTATAAAAATTCTTGAAGGGTGATCGTTGAAGATGAATTTCATCGCGTCGTGGAGACGGTAATTCGTACGTACGCATGTGCGATAATATCATTCTATTAACAATGAAATGGTGTTAAATTAGATGGTATATTACATATATAGAATCATTACCATGTTATATTCATTATTTAAATTAATTATACTCGTTATTATACTAATCCAAATAATGTAGTGTTGAATAACAAATTGCACCACGACGTGGAGTCAGTAAGCCGCACTTACACACTTTGGGTAACATTGTATTTCATAGGATGGATAGAATAATGAATATGGTTGTACCATATTTATAATAACATCACATTATGTATAGGGTACAAGATTTATTATTTTGTTTTGGAAACAACAATTAAAGAGGAAGTGGAATAAGAAAAGAAATTTGAAAGAGGTGATGAAATAATTACCTCTTCTTCAGGTGTTTCCTTTTGATTTGAACAAAATGGCTCCTTAGGTAGGATTGTTTATCAAAGTAAGGCCTCTAAGTTAAATTCAGGGTAGTTGGGAGGATATTTGAGTAGGTTCTGGCTGAGCCAAATGGCTTTGGAGGTGTGATTTTGAGAGAAGGGGAAGTACCCTTTATAAGAGAGATGAGGATCACTTTAGGAAAAGCTAGAAATATTAATTTATTATACAATAATATTCAGTTTATAATGGATTCAAAATGATTTATTTCCAGGATAAGGTGTGGATGGGTCGAAAACATCTCAACCAATAGATTTTTGATAGGTTTGGGTCACCATATTAACCTTATCTTTTAGATTTAACTCTTAGTCAAATATTTTAACTTTTACCATGTATTCTTATATTATTATAATAAATGGTTAATAAACTTACTATAAAAAGCTAAGAGAACCACACGTGGTTAAATATTGAAATATTTAACCATATCTAAGTACTTTGACCTAGCATTATATTTTTAAGAATATTATATCATTTAATAATATAGTATTTGTTTTAAAACCTCATTTATGTCAATTCAGTCACTATTTAGTATTTAGTTTTTTTGAAAGTAAAAAAACATTATTACTTAGAAAAAAATAAATTATATAAATCCTACCATTCCATATTAACCTATAAAATTAGTGGAATTAATCAAAAGTCTCAATTTACATTTATTTGGATATTTATAATATCAATTATTTTAATCTTTCATTAATAAGGTAATTACAACATCATCATTGTGTCATAAATAAATTTAATTATTTAATGTCTAAAAATTGAAAATAAAATAAACTTATTCATGAAATCTTTTTATCTTTCTAATGAATATTTATAGTAGAATTTATCTTATGTATAACCCTATATTAAAAATGTTTTAGTTATGAAATTTTTAATTTTACACATTTAACTCTTCTTTAAATAAAATAATAATAAATGTCCTAATCTAATCCAAGTGGAACAAATAGGATCATATTATATTTAAAAGGTTTATTTGGGTCTAAAAACAATTATCCAATAGAATTAGGACATGCGTTAGGGTAATTATAATATAATTTTTACCTTTAATTACCCTATTTACTTTTAACTGTGGTAAATGAAATTCAAAAGTTACTATTCACCAAAACTTATTTTCATCTTATTAAACCACATTTTAATTAATGATGTCAACTATGTCTCTTGTGTTTTTTAAATTCAATTCATATAAGGGTTAAAATTACGTTTTACGCAAATTTGCTAACATGCCTAAAAGGTGGGTAAAAGACGTTAGAAAGTTCAATAAAATTTTATATATCTAATATTATTATAAAATGAATCCAATGAATTAAATTAAACTAATATAGGTATTATGTATCTATTTTGACTTAAAATAAATTTAAATAATTATTATTATTATTTAAATAAAAAGTTGGTTTTTATGTACTATGCAGTATTTTTCACTATTCATCAAAAATTGAAAGTTTTCAAAAAAAATACCAAAAATTCACCCTAAGCTAGTTTTGATATTCTAAATCCAAAAAAAGATGTATATTTTTCCAAATTTATAATATATAAGTTTCATTAATTAATATAAAATTAATTCTCATTGTCAAAACCAGAAAGTGGGTTTTTGAGAAGTAAAAACTATCAAAAGATTTATATATGTTTATATCCAATTTAAATGTAAAATTACTTCATATTACCAAACTTATATTAAATGATTAAAATATAATCAAATTATACTTTAAAACCATTCAAATTTATAATTTAACACTATAAGTTATTTTGATTAAAAAAAGTTGTTTTTAAGTATTTTTCATTATTCATCAAAATACGAATGTTATCATAAAAGTACCAAAAATTTAACCAAATTAAATTTGTATTTCCTATTTTTAAAGAATAATTTTATTTTTTCATGTTTAATATATAAAAGTTCCAAATATTATATTTAAAAAGGGTTCTCCATTAAAAGGCGGTAAAATTGAATTTTTTTAAAGACACTTATGTTATCTGAAAAAAAAATTGAATTTGTACATATATTATGTCTAAGAAACACAAAATATGAATGTTAAAATTATATAGTATATATATATATAATTAAAAATTTGGTTAATACTATTCATAACCTCTTTTTAAATGCCCAGTTTGATAGGTCATGATGCGTTTGAACTCGGTGTTGCATGTAGCGCAAGCTATTGAATTACATTAAAGAGGTAACGTACTATGTAATCCTGGGGTGTTACATTCTCCCATCCTTCAATAAATTGTTTCCTTGTAATTTGAAATTATTCTTTGAAAATAAATGGTTGAAAATAGAAAATACCTTTGTGGATAACCCACGTCAAAAATAGGGTTACAAAAATTTAGTATTTATAAGACGGAAAGGGAAATGAAAAAGACACCACAAAATTAGGGTTTAGAATGTGAGAAATTGGTGGCAATTATAGACACATAATAGGAGGAAAAATGTAAAAATTTATACGGATTGATTCAGGTCATCAATCACAAACAAGTGAACAACAAATGGAAAATTGAGGGCCTCAAATCCATAAAAATATCATCGGTTTAACCAAACCTAAGGTATTAGGATAACACATTTTTGGTTTTAAGATCATTTCCCTAGTGTTTAAGAATTAATTTATTCATCGAAGAAGAAAAAAATAATACTTGAAAAGTAGAGTTCCATCCATTAACTAATTTCTACCACAAACTCATCTTTCTCTCCAAAAGATAATATAATTCAAAAATATTCTATTAAATTTAATCATATAGGGTTTCAAAAAAAATGAATTTATAATTCATCTACCATACAATTTAAAAAAATACATTATACAAACTAGGACATCACGTAGGCCAGTGGTAGGTAATGAACCCTTGTCGCCCTTCGGTTGTGAGTTTAAGTTTCTCAGCATTACTCGATACGAAGGGTTGTCACCCGGCCTTCGGGTTGTCCTTTTTATAAAAAATCCAAAAATAATCTTAAGAAATGATTTAAACTTAAACCATAGTATCAAATGTCTAACTTAATCCATTCCAACCTTTAGACTTATCTAAAATACTTATGTCCAAACTCATAGTCCAAAAATTTATAAGGAAGGTGAACATAACATAATGAACACCTCTTTTTACCACATAATAACATGTGAGTACCTTCATAATGTATTCTCTTAAAACATGGTAACACCCTGAATTACCATAAAACCTTATTAATTAAATTTATGCTCCCTTATTCCTTATAGAATACTAGATATATTCCATATATCCAAAAAAACTTAATACTCCAACAATGATGGAATAAACAAACCATTAATCAATTTCAAGGTTGTCAAGAATATCTAATATAATTTATCCAAATCAATCATCTCTTATTCTAAAATCACTACCTCAATATCAGGACCATATTAAGGTATATATTTCCCTCAGCCATGTATTTTCCAAAAATATTAACTTTCTATTGAGTCACTTTTCTTAGTACCATAAAATCTCAAATCCTCAAGTAAATAGAACTACGATACAATCCTTATATACTTTATAATTATTATAACTTGTACATCATTAATACAATACTGAAATGACACAATTCTTTAATAAAAACTTAAGAATGCTAATCATTCATCTTCATCAATGGTAGTATCGTAACATAATTATTATCTAATAGCATCATTTGGGGTATACTCTGATGATTGGGACATTGATTCACGTAGTGTCTCAACTCCTTGCAGATGAAGCACAGTACAATTGAAACCTTTTTCTTACCCTTTCAATCCCGAACATGGTGTCCTTTTTTCTCTACACTTATAAAATACTCGCAATCCCTTCAAGCATTTACCAAGGTGATTCTTTCCACAGTTATCACATGTGGTAAAATCCTTCTTTCCCTTCTTCCCTTTATCCATATTTTTCTATGTCATCCTCTTCTTCTCTTTATTCCCTTCAAATCCATAGGACTCATAGAATTCATTACACATGATACTATTTCTTCATATGATGATAATATGTGGGAGATTATTTCCCTTCTAAATGTTGTCTTAAGACCATGAAAGATATGATCCTTCTTAATGTTGAGATCATGTGTAATGCTATAGTTCTCATTCCTTCTACTGGGTTCCATTTCTAAATTACGACATATTCTAGGTTAGATCATGTCATAATTTATAATCTAAAAAATAGAAAAATTATCAACATTAATTGAATATTTTCACACATCTAGTATCATAATCATAAAAATGGTTTCTTTGCTATTATATTTTCTTGTAAATCCTTTATAATGGTTTATAATGAAAATATTAATTATCCTAATCATATCCCCCAGGAGTGTCATAACCAAGAGTGCAGTAATGCCTGTTTTCATGCACTAGTTCCCGTTCAAGTCTAGCTCAAAGCAGTGGTTTCAGATTTTACCCCAAGATACATCTGTGCCAGAGCTGCCTCTACATGCTCGTATCCAGACAGGGATGTATTGCTTGGAAAATTCACAAAATCTCTAAATTACCAAAATTCTTGGAAGTTCTTCTATACTAATCCTCAAATTCTATTTTAGGGTAATGTTTCAAAATTAGAGTTTATCTAAATCTATTTCCAATATTTTTTCTAAACTTCCTCTAATACCAATTGTAATGCCCCGACCCTAGTTACCAAGATTTGGTGCATTATTACATAATATTGGCGTGATCACAAGGGATCAAGTCCCAAAAGACCAATCAGTTTAGTAGCCTTGGAAGTACTAGATACATAAATAAGTTTTACATTACATTATGAAATAAAAAAACAACATTGTGTCTCCTTTGAACACACTCATATCCTATATCCTATCCCAGTTGGTCAATCATGATATAATTCTTCAAATATTGGGAAAAATAAAACATAAGAAATGGGTGAGATCTGATGCTCGGTACGGATAACAATATAGCGGAAACATTCATAAACAAGAATAAACATTGAAGGCAATGTATAAAACTAAAACACAAGCCTCTTAAAATTAAACTTCAGCATAATATAGAAAATATAAATCAAATAATTCCATTCACATATTCACATGGATATTCTACTAGTCAAATAATCACATGCAATATCAATAGCTAATTTCATAATGATGGAATGCATAATGCCGGACATCATAACCACATGGTCAAGGCATCGTACCAATACTACAAATAAGATTTTGTCAAGGCCTTATTCCAAGACACTAATTTGTCTCATGAGGCCTATTGATGCATCGAGGAGGTATAGAGGGCTCCACCCGTCACTTACTAAGTCCAATGCATTCCTCATATAAAAATGTTGAAGCATAACATAAACATTAATATTAAAACTAGCATACGAAATGTCAATAATTTAACCATAAACCATGAATGGTATAAAAATAGCACATCCATAGTCAAACATATCATAACTTATTCAATACAATATGGAATATTGTATTATAATAAATCAACTTCAAACAAGTGTAAAATCCATCAAAGGATGTTGACATAGATTAAATCAAAACTATTTGAGAGAAACATCTGTTTCTATTTTGAAATAATTTAAAAGTCATGTAATTATAAAAGAAAAAATTATTTTGAAAATACTGTTATAATATTTTAATGGAATATTAAAAGGTTTTATAATGGAAGAAAATAGTCTCACCCGCCATATAAGTTAAAAAAACATTCTTACCTTAATTTGTCGAAAAGGTCATAAAGTACCTTATTTGGAAAACAATAGAAAGATTCATTTCAAAAAAAAATTATAATAAGTCAAACAAAGTATAAATGAATTTAACTCATATTTTAGGAAATAGTAAAATTGTTTTGAAATACATTTTTAATAAACACATATGTGGATGATAAAGAGGTCCCAATAGATACTCACGTATAAACAACCTCAGATAATGAAGAGATTGTAGAATTAACCCTTACCTTGTACTTTCCTTTTGTCGAGGGTATGTTTATCCTCATGTATAATGACGATAGTATGTTATTAAATTAAACCAGAACCATATTAATATTTATGATATCATATATGATCCATTTATTACGTTATACTACCCATTTAATAATAATTTCCATGTTAAAGTAACATTTTGGGTAATAATCGCTTTCTTTATCGTACGTGTTTTAACTTGTTGTTCTTGATAATGTCACATAGATAATGATTTAAATAATTTTAGGATATAAAACATGATTCATATATCATATATATTCAGAATATTAATATTTATACTAGATAGATACATAAAATGGAAACACTGTTCATGGAGACGGTAGTCTGTACGTACGAATGAACGTTGTTTCCATTTTCTTATCATATAGTATGGAAGTAAGTAAACAACATATATTTATCTACATAAATTTATATTTTCCAGTAGAAATATTATTTTATATACCTCATAATTAATGAATATATTTATTTTTATAAAAATTCTTTAAGGGTGGTCGTTGAAGATGAATCTCAACGCGTCATGGATACAGTAAGTCATACGTAAGCACGCATGACAATATCATTCTATTAACGGTGAAATGGTGTTTAATTGGATAGTATATTTCATATACAGAATTATTACCATGTGATATTTATTATTTAAATTAATTATACTCATTATTATGCTCACCCAAAAAATGTAGTGTTTAATAACAAACTACACCACGATGTGGAGATGGTAAGTCATACGTATGCACGTATGGTGACTTTGTCATTCATAGGATGGATAGAATAATGAATATGGTTGTACCATATTTATAATAAGATAAAAGTATTTATTGGGTACTAGATTTATTATTTTGGTATGGAAACAACAAAGGGGAATTGGAAGAAGAAAATAACTTTGAAAGAGGTGATGAAATAATTACCTCTTCTTCGGGTGTTTCCTTTTGATTTAAAAAAAGGGCTCCTAAGGTTAGATTTCTGATCAAAGTAAGGCCTCTAGGTTGAATTGAGGGTATTTGGGAGGATATTTTTGTAGGGTTTAAAAGATCCAAATGGATTTGGAGGTGTGATTTTGATAGAAGTAAAAGTACCCTTTTATAAGAGAGGTGAGGGTCACTTTTGGAAAAGCTTGAAATATTAATTTATTATACAATCATATTCAGTTTATAATAGATCCAAAATGATTTATTTAGAGGATAAGGTGGGTATGGGTCAAAAACCTCTCAACCAATAGGTTTTAGACAGGTCTAGGTCACCATATTAACCTTATCTTTTATATTTAACTCTTAGTTAAATAGTTTAACTTTTACCATGTATTCTTGTATTATTATAATAAATGGTTAATAAACTTACTATAAAAATCGAAGAGAACCCCAAGTGGTTAATTATTGATATATATAACCTTATATAATTCCTTTTTCCAAAACTTATATTTTTAGAAATATTATATCAATTAATAATATAGTATTTGATTTAAAAACTCATTTATGTCAATTTTGACACTATTTAGTATTTGGTTTTTATGAAAGTAAAAAAAACTTGATTACTTCAAAAAAAAATTAAATCAATACTATCATGTCATATTAACCTATAAAATTAGTGGAATGCATCAAAATTCTTAATTTACATTTATTTAGATATTTATAATATCAATTATTTTAATCATTCATTAATAAGGTAATTATTGCATCATCATCGTGTCATAAATAAATTTAATTATTTAATTTATAGAAATTATAAATAAAATACCATTATGGAGGAAATATTTTTATATTTCTAATGAATATTTATAGTCAAATTTATCTTATGTATAACCCTATATTAAAAATGTTTTAGTTATGAAAATTTGAATTTAACACTTTTAACTCTTCTTTAAATAAAATAATAATAAATATCCAAATCTAATCCAAGTGGATTAAAGATGATAATATTTTATTCCTAAGGCTGATTTTTCTCATAAAACACGTATCCAATAGAATTATTACATGTGTTAGGGTAATTATAATATCATTTTTACCTTTAATTACCCTATTTACTTTTAACCGTGGTAAATACAATTCAAAAGTTACTATTCACCAAAAAAATTATTTTCATCTTATTGAACAAAATTTTACTTAATGATGTCAACCGTGTTTCTCAGATTTTTTAAATTCAATTCACAGAAGTTTTAAAGTTACGTTTTATGTAAATATGCTAACGTGCCTAGAAGGTGGGTAAAAGACGTTATAAAGTTCAAAGAAAATTATATATCTAATATTATTATAAAATGAATCCAATAAATTACATTGAAAAAATATAGGCATTATGTATCTATTTTAACTTAAAATAAACTTAAATAAAAATAATAATTATTTAAATAAAAATTCAGTTTTTAAGTACTATGTAGTATTTTTAACTATTCATCAAAAAATGAATGTTTTCAGAAAAATACCAAAAATTCACTTGAAGATAATTTTGATATTAAGAATATAAAAATGGTGTATATTTTACCAAATTCAAAGCATATAATTATCATTAATTAATCTAAAATTAATTCTCGTTGCCAAAACCAGAAAGCGGGTTTTTGAGAAGTAAAAACTATCAAAAGATTGATATGTGTTTATGTCCAATTCAAATGTAAAATTAATTACAATGACCTAAATTATATTAAATGATAAAAATATAATCTAATGATTCTTTAAAATGACTCAAATTTATAATTTAACACTGTAAATTATTTTGATTAAAAAATTTGTTTTTGAGTATTTTTCACTATTCATCAAAATATGAAAGTCATCATAAAAGTACAAAAAATTTAACCAAACTAAATTTTTATGTCCTATTTCTACAGAAGAATTTTATTTTGTCAACTTGATTATATAACAGTGTCAAATAATTGATTTAAAAATGGTTCTCCATTAAAAGGCGGTAAAATTTAATTTTTTTAAAGACACTTCTTTTGTCTGAAAAAAATTGAATTTGTCCGTATATTATGTCCAAGAAACAAAAAAAGGATTAATGATAAAATTATATTGGATATATATAAAATTAAAAATGTGGTTAATACTATTCATAACATCTTTAAATGGCTATTTTGATAAGTCGTGATGCGCTTGAACTCGGTGTTACGTGGAGCGCAAGCTATTGAGTTACTTTAAAGAGATAATGTACTATGAAATCCTAGGGTGTTACAGTTTTAAATTAAATACCACCATTAATATGTATCTCCTGATAGTCGATAAAATATCATGATAACCTTCACTCTTTCATGACATCCCAAAGCAAGAAATATATTCTCTAATGAACTTATCCACTACTCCTCTATGAATGGGTTTGATGTCCCTTTAAATGATGGAGGTTGTTGTTGAATAAAGTGATCTAACATAGCTCCCCCATGTTGTGGATATAGATGCTCTATATGGGTAAGGTTGTTATTCATAACCCGAGTCAGCTTTCCCAATATAGTTATAAGTTTCTCAAAACTAGTCAGAGAACCATATCCAACATCATTATCTTTCATTGGAGGAAAATCCTTACTTGGGACACACATGTTCATGCGGTTTCCATTCCTTCCACTAGGTTCCATTTCTAAATAATGGAATACACTATATTAGGTTATGAATCATAATGTATAATCTCAATGTAGAAAAATACTTAGCATAAATTTAAATTCTATACATAGCTAATATCATAATCATAAACATGGTTTCATTGAGGAAAAACTTAAATTTAAATCCTTCATAATGTCTTGTAAAGAAAATTTGAATTATCCTAAGCATATCCCCCGAGAGTGTCAAGCCAGGTGTGCAGTAAGGTCCGTTTTCATGTACCAAGATACCCTGGGTCAATCCTAAAACTCCTTATTGGAGTTTTCAATCCTAGGTACATCTATGCCAGAACCACATCCACTTTTAGTATCCAGATAGAGATGTATTTTCTAGAGAGATCCACATAATCTATTCCTTACCAAAATATGAGGGTGTTCTTGAATATTTATCCTCAAAGACTATCTTAGGGATTTCTTCCCTAATCTATATTTTCTAAATCTAGTTTCTAAGTTCTCTACTAAACTTACTCTATTACCAATTGTAAGGACCTGACCCTAGTTTCTTAAAGATGGTTCCTTATTTTATTACATTGGAATATAAAAAAGGAATATGCATCCAGAAGGACCGAGTATTTTAGCGGATTTGGAAACAAGATACATACATAAGTTTAACATTATAACTTGAAAATAAATGCAACATAAAATTTCCGTTGACAACATCAATAACTCCTAGGTTATTTCTGCATGTCATTCATAATATACCTCTTTATGTCCTGGGAAAATGAAAAATAAGAAAGGGGTGAGATCAAATTCTCATTAAGGGTAAGTAATACATAGGAAGATATCATAAACATAAACATTATGCATGGTGAATAACTAAAAAACATGTGGCTTCAAAAAATAGGCATGAACATAATATGGAAGGATTAAGTGCAAAATAAATAATTCCATAACAAAAAATAATCATCGGAATTCTACTGGATGAACAACCACATGAAATATAAATTACTAGTTTCATGATGAGGGAATTCATAATGTAAGACATCATAATCATACCATCAAGGCCTCGTGAAAAGACCATAAATATCCATTTTGTCAAGGCCTCATACCAAGACCATAGTTTGTCTCATGAGTCCTACTGATGCACCAAGGGGCTATAGAAGACCCCACCCGACACTTAATAAGTCCAATTAATTCCTCATATGAATGGGGATAAACATAAATAACATATACATTCATATTGAAACTAACATATGAAATGTAAATAACTTTCCCTGAATATTAAACAAAAACACTAACCATTCAGAGTATATTAGTGAATAGTTTTAGTACAACACATCCACAGTCAAAAAAATTTGGATGATATCATAAAAAATTAACTCCATTTAGACATAATAATCAACAAGAGTGTTTAAATGGGTGAAAATACACCTTTAAAATCACCAAGCAATTCTTGTTATAAAATCCCTTTTACTTGGGATGAAGAGTTCTTCTACAAAAAAATTTGAATAAAACCATGATTTATTTGAGGTAGATTTCTCATAATAAAAACAGTTTTTTTATGAAAATAAATTTTTTGAAATATAGATTATATTGTGTTATTGAAAATATGTAATAATTGATAAATTCCCTTGAACAGGGCTTATATTTTGGGAATAATTTTTTAAAGTTCCTTTTAAAATGTATAACTCTCCATAAAATAAAGAAGGATTATAGTTGGTAAACATATATAGAACAATAATATATAATTTATTATGTGTACATAATAATTCATAATAATTTCATTTAGGTAAGTAGATAATAAAAGTTACCTGAATGAAAATGGAGGTTCGGGTGGAAAACTCTTACCTTAAGTCTGAAGGTGTTCCTCACTTGATCTTAATGAAACGAATAATCAAATTTAGTTTCATAAATAAATGATTCCAGAACCTCCTCTAAATTTAATTGATTTATTATAAACTTATTAGGTTCATTCATGGCCTTTTTAGGGGTTAATAGATTAAATTTCATTGTTTGGGAGTGTTTTCTTCCTTGGTTTTCATGATCGGTTTACTTATATTCATGTATAGATAGACATGTAGAATGAGAATGGTTGTAAAGAATATAAGTTGTATGTTATTAGTAAACAAACATAATATTACATGGTCATAAAATTATTTTGGTTATTAAGAGTGAAGATGAATCATTATATAAAACTTTAATGACAATTGTTTGGGTTAATTGGCAATTCTTGATCACAACAAACTCATTTTGATTTATAAATTAATATATTTCGTAAAAAGGATTCCAGAACATGAAATAAGTTATAATAAATATATTATGGTCTTTTTTAACCATAAAAATTGTTTCATGGATAGAATTAAAGATGGTAATAGAAATTAAAAACCCATGGTCCTTGAATGTGATAAATTAACACATCTTGGATAGTGTTTTCATTTCTAGTATAAAAGAAGGGGAAATGAGACATGATAGATAATTATTCCTTTAACATAAAAAATTCTAGTACATTTAATGTATTTTAGTGATAAAAACATTTGGATCAAAGGATATGAGGAAAGAAAAAGAAAAGAAAGGATCTTGAAAAAAAAAAGAAATAAAAAGAGGAATTTACCTCTTGAAGTAATCTTCCCTGAGAGCCTCTTTAGGGGAGAGGTTTTGGTCTTTTATGAGACCAAGGGATGAAATATGTGGTGGAAGGGATTAAGAGAATATTTGAGTATAATTTAGGCAATTAACAAGGCATGAGAGGAGTGAAGATAAGAGGGAGAGAGGGGGGGTTTATATTGGAGGAGAGAGGTAATTTGTAAATATCTTATTCATTATTTTATTATTTCACTCAAGAAAACCAATAATATTGATACTTGTGACCAGGAATATTAATATGTGTATGTGAGTTCTAACCAAGTGTTCTTACATCATCCATGATGTGAGTAATAGTGAATATAACTGATAATGTATATATACGGTAAATTACCATATTTTACTATTCATCAAAAACTCGAGTATTTTATAAAAATATCAAAAAATCACCCTAACCATTTTTTGATGTGTAGAATTAAAAAATGAAATCCATTTTTTTAAAATAATTTTATAATTATTATTAATTTAATTTTAAATAAAATCATAATTCATTCGAAAAATAACAATTTTAAAACTATAATTCGTTTAATGTCACCATGAAAAATTAATCAATATCTCAATAACATATAACCTTAAGAAAATAAAATAATAATATGATTTAATATTCATAAGGTTCGTATTACTATTCATAAAGTTATGTTACTAGTCACAAAAAATTAAGTTTGTCTTATTAGACTCTAAATATATTACTGAACGCAATCGTGTATGTCAGTTTTTTTAAATTCAAATCACAAAGGTGGAAAAACTTTGTTTACTGGCTAGTTTATAAAAAAGTGGTGTTTTGTAGAGACTTAGTATTTCATGCATTCAATATTTAATTTATTTGAAAAATCATGGGGTGTTACATGTTTTATTCAGATCTGTTTTGGTCAGTACTATTTATTTATGATTATTTTAGTTCTAGTCGATTCAGTTTGGTTGCGTTTGTTTTTTTATTTTGATTGGGTCGGTGCATGACTCTTAAAGTTTTATTAAATATTTTTCAAGTCAGTTAATTTTTTATCATTAATATATAATTTCATTTAGTAAGTTTCAATTTATTTCACTTCTTTTTTTTTAATTTTAGATTGATCGAGTTTAGTGTAGTTCATGTTAACTCACACAATAATTGAAGGAATTTACATTAGAAAAAAATCCCCAGAACCCAAATAATGAGATTTTAATGATAAATTATTGTATTAAATTTCAAAAAAAATCATGACCCACAATCAAAATGACATAAAATAGACCATTTAAAATCCATGTAAACTAATAAGTATTTTGAAAAATGTAGACACCAACTCTATAATGACATAATCATTCTCATGAAATTTTTTCTCAAAAACCACTTCTAACACATTCTGTTATTTCTAAAAATAATATATATATACATATAAGGGGTGAGTATATAATTAAAATTAGTAGGTTCCCCTAACCCTTATGTTTTTATGTGATAAGTGAATGTTAATGCATCTTTGGATTAATAAATAAAATAAAAAAATCAAATAAAAAGGCATAAACAACTTACTTATAAATATTTGACATAAAGTATGCAGTTCCAAAAAATAAAAAATATAATATATTCGTTTTTCAATAAAAAAATATATAATGTTTAACCCTCATCAGTCAATAACCACTACATCATCCATCACCCCATCATACAATCATCACAGAATGTTACTTCTTTTTATACCATAATTTCATTAAGGAATAAAATATTAGTGTGTTATGTTTCTCTATGAAATGGTGAGAATAATGGAAATAGCTATATATCACTATGATTAAAATAAAAATAACCATATATGACATCTATATTTTTACAATAAAAAAATAAATATATTTACACAAATATAATAAAAACAACTTCACTTATAAACAACACTTATTTACATCAACCACCATATTCAAAATATTATAAAAAACCCAACAGTATACCACAATTAAATCACTTTCCACTTTATATAATTACCTCATCCCATTCATCATCCCACTTTTAATTCATATTATTATTAAAAAAATATGATTTTCTCATATCCTGGGAATCTGATTACAATTTAAACTTCTAACTAATATAACTACGTCACAAAATAGATGGATATCATAGAATTAAATCTTATTTATTCATATTGAACCAAAATTTTATAAAAAATGGGATTTAATACATCACATATAATCATGAAAAATGTATCATTATCACCTTTATTTTCTATTCAACTTTATCCTTAACCACCATATGATAATTAATGTATTATAATTTTACATTAAAATTTAAATAAAATACTTTTATAATTAAAAATAAAATAAACTCATTCCAACCCCACATATAATTAATATTATCAAAATTAATTATCTTTCATGTTATTTCATGTGGCCCATTTTTAGAATTAAAATAAAATATTTAATCCCACTTTTAATTCACATATTCATTCTCTTAAAAATTTCACATATGAAGAACCATTTTGAAGATTTATAAAAACCAAAATCTATCTTACATTTTAAAGTCCAATGAAACTCATAATTATAAACACGTGATTAATCAAATTCTATCAATTTTAAATTAAATAAAATAAATTTCAAAATCACATACTTCAACAATAATGTGATCAATGTTAAATCAATAAAAATAATAATACATCACATACTAAATTATATGTGATAGTGACACATAGAAACTCATTGCACCAACTTACCTAGAAAAACCCCGATGAATGCAATAGTATGGTTCCTTCTATTTACAAAAACACTAGAAAGATACCCCATCCTTAGAAGACATGATGTTTTTGAAACATGCCAATTTCATATTCAAGAATAATCAAATGAAAACCTTAACTAATGAGAGATTGTAGTAGGTAGGGAATGAAACTAAACATCATAGACAAAAAGGAAAAATATATCTAAGAAGAATATATAACTCATTCCAAACTCACCAGTTTGAAGTAGAAGAAACTGAAATACATAAACCATGGATAGATCTCTCTCTAAGAGTAGCGGTCTCCAGCTGGGAAGAAGAGAATCACTCAGGTAGGAAAAAATGTGGATTAATTCGAGAATGAGGAGGGATATTCATGCTATGAATTTAGAAAAAATATATCCCAATGGTTTAAAAAACCATTGGTATAGATTATCTATTCCAATGGTTTTTTAAAAACTGTTGGGCTAGACTTTTATCATATGGCCTATCCCAAAATTTATGCTAAACTATTGGGATAGGACCCCCTATCCAAATTATTTTTTAAAATCATTGTGATAGGGGTGTTGGTATGGGTATAAATTCCAATAGTTTTATTTAAATTACTTATAATAAAACCTATTATAAGTTTGTCTTATTATTCCTCGTGTAATGGTTAGTTTTAAATGTTTTCTTGGGGAAATAATGTGGACGTTTCCCATAGACCCCTATTTACTTTTTATTAGGTTGTGTTGGACCTATAGGTTAGGAGAAAAAGTCCTAGTGACTATCAAGAATGGATCTAGTTTTAATATCAGTTCCTTATACTAATTAATGGATTATTCTATGTAGTATTTACCCTATATATGGAAAACTGATTGAACATTGAGTTGAGTTTTTAGGAAGGTAAATTGTTGTACTTGAAATTTGAGTCGGGTAGGACTCTTAGCTGATAACATGACACCCTCAGTTAGGATGGTGGTTGTTTCATTAGTGGGACCTCAAGGGGGTTTACCATATATAGATACCTATTGAGTGTCATCCCCTTATCCTCTAACTTGATGGCATGACCCTAGTAGGTTGATTAACTTCCTTCCTTCTTCAGTTTATCTCTTTTAGAGAGAACTAATAGGCTTATCAAATGACTTGTAATGGATTCCCCTAGTTTTTTATGGTTCTCATGCGAGAGACCTTAGGGTTAGGTGGATGGACCTAGTGGCCCTATTTGATATTTTAATGTTAGTTCTATGTGGAATACTTGGAAACAATTAACCTTGACTCAGGCCATAGGAGGTCATCATTTATCTTATTCAAGGGAAACCTGTGAGAGAGGTTGTCCCAAAGTGTATATTTTCCATAAAAGAAATGATTTGGTTTTTATACTCATTTTTAGACTAGTGTATGGAAGGTTATTGTCACACCCAGCCTTCTTCAAGATGAGTTAATGGATTGAAAGATGTTGAGACCTTCCTTCCTCAAGATGAAGGAGATATAATGACCCCCTGAGTCCCACCTCCAATAGGCCTCGGGGTGGGGACCAGCATCAAGGGTATTGAAATCTACAAAACATGGGTGGGATTACCTTTTTTATAGTAACCAAGGTTTGGAGATAAGATATATCAACCTCAAACAACTCCAAGTCACATATATATAGAGAAACCAAAATCCATCCAACATGCATGTTTAAAGTAAAACTACTTGAAATGTAAAATAAAATTCCAAAGTAATTACCAAAATAAAACTAAACAGCGACACATCAATTATCCCCAACATCTGAGATAGTAAGGCCCATCACAGTCTGTGTAATCTCCCTGGAAACCTTAAAATAGTTTTATAGACGTAGGGTGAGCATACAAGTATAATATGTTTGGGAAAACCAAAGTCACTCGTGCATAAGTGGGCGAAGCATACTAATTCCCCTGTTATAAAATAGTAGAAACTCAAAAGAACCTAAAATAGTATATTATCCACCCCAAACTCACCAAGTCACACTCACCAAATAACGCAACTCAAGTCAAGTAATGTTTTAATCACATTGATATTTGGGTACCCTGCACCACTTCACACTATTTAACTGCTCATCCCTCACGGTGAACATCCTGACACTACCACACTCTTCTACAAGCCCCAATATAACAACCTACCTACACACACCTAGACCAAATACCACATCACATATCTCTCGTAAACACCTAGGATAAAACCATAACCCCATACCGAATACACCTAGGAATAACCACAGAACTCATCCCAAATACACCTAGGAAGCACACCTCTCCTGCAGACACCTGGGCCTCACAGCCACACCGCAACCTACCTGAAGAGTCTAGGGATACCAATTCCTAGAATAGGGAGCAGAGAAGATCTAATAACCGAACATCCATCCTCCCACTAGGATGTTGGGAAAGGACACCCTCCCTCATAACAATGGGGTTGTTTGGCACTTAGTGATCAACACAGATGGGATGCGTAATCACAATGAACTACATGTGTGTATATATATACCAAAATATTATCCCAACCTATGGTTTTTAAAACAACAAACAGCCCCCACCAAACTGTCCTTACTTTCAACCCTTCATGTACATACCACAATGAATGACGGTCACTTCCATAATTCGATGAAAGAAAGATGCTTCACAAAAATTCACAACTCAAAATATACCCCCAGCCAATTCATTTAACCAATTGTCACTCTACATTAACAATTTTTTTATTGACTCCAACCCTAACCGGGAAATTACCAAACCCTACAAACATTATAAGGAGAGGCCACAATACAAACCACTTACAAATACAAACAAATAAATAAGGGCCAAGGTAAAAGAATTCAATCTAACACCCATTCATAAAAACGAATGATACTCAATCATCTTACTATCCCACTGCACACTCCCTGGTCCTGGATGCCTGTTCAACCACTACCATAATCATTATTCAAAGTCATGCCACCATGTACATCCTCTCAATAAGTAAACCCCCCCCCCCAAAACACCTCATCACGACCCCACTTAGAAACCCCACTTCATAACAACAACACACCCATCACACCCATAAACAAGAATATGACACAACCCAGTCCTGCAGCCCTGTTGGCCAACCACTTCCCAGATGAAGTCCCACTGCATAACAAGTTCATCAATTCCCCAATCATCCAATCTCTCAGCATGAGATACCATTACACCACCCATACCACCCCATACTCACAACCACACACCCAGCCACAACACCGCATGAAAGGCATAGAAATAAGCCGAACAGAACCACACATAACACTCATCCACACCAACAAGGAAAAGTTTATTCATAATTTGCAGCACTCGTGCTTTAATTTTACATGATAAAAAAAGGGTGTTCATACAATTATTTTGATCCTAGGGCATCCATATATTTAACTAAATATAAATGATTAATCATATTCCAATTCTTACAGCAGTGATTCACAAAGCATACTGGTGTGCAAACAGAGACCACCATCGGCCATGATTTTCAAAAGAATACAACCCATAAAAGTCACAACATGGATCAAGGATAACATATAAAACAAAGTGATCATCATCATCATACTCACAACCCCTTATTTATTACTTCTTATTATTTTCCTTAAATATGCATCCAACCATATTCACAAGTGTACATGATCACACCCACCACGTATGATACACAATTAAAAGAGAGATGAAGGAAATACCTACTTGGAACAAAAGGTGATCAACAATCCTTCATTACACCAAAAATATGGGGTTCATGCGAGTAGCATGGAAGAATACAGGGGAAAATGGAACAGACTCGTACATCACAGGAACACGACCACTAAGTGAAGAAAGGATCCTATTGTAGAAAGATAAAATTAAATGGTTCGAAGGAAGAGAGAATTTCCACTTTAGAAAGGCCAGATCCAAAATCTATGGGGGAAACTATTTCAAAGTCCTTTAATGTCGAAACATGATCAAGACCATAAAGTTTGGGATTCAAAGGAAGCATCAGGTTTTTAAAATATAAATTCCATTTTAAATGGACCAACAACTCTTCAAATATGGAATTTAACTCATTTAATGTCAAAGAAAGCGTCAAAGGGGAGGAATAAGAAAAACTTGGAAAACTTGGAAATGACTCACTAATGGGTGAGTCACCAATGCAAGTCACTGATGGAAGATCCAGTGATGTTGATCCACTAACTGGACTCACTGACACCACTCACTGATGCCCAACCTACTGATGCCTCGAAATACTAACGCCTTGTCCTACCAACACCTCAACCTACCGACAGCCTAACCTACCGATTCCATGAGTCACTGATGCCCTGAGTCACCGACGCCCTGATTCACCAACACCCTGAGTCACTACTGATCTAAGTCACTGATGTCCTAAGTCATTGATGCCCTAATTCACTGATTCCCTAAGTCATCAATGATGAGCTACCAGAACGACTCATTGATGGAAAACTAGAAAATTTGACAAACTCTTGAAATGAGCCACTGATTCCCCCTAGAACACCCCAAACACTAGATTTTGACAATGTAAGGGACCACAGAGGTCCAGGCCATTACATCATATACCCCTCAAACTATTCTTGCCCTCGAGAATCCAAAACCAAACCCAAAAGAAAGATGTGTCCAAAAAAACACCCCATAAGATACCTCTCAGGGATAAACCAACTTGTGTTGTTCGAAAGTTGGTGTGAAACCTCAACATACAATAAAACCTCCTCGTACATATGATAACTCAAACATTAAAAAGATACATCACACAACCAACAACTATTTGAACACATGAGATAGGGAATTCTTTCCTCCATGTCAATATATTATCTGCTCTGGGTGGCACTGACTTGCCCAAATGGGTTTAATCGTATCCAGATTAATGTGTCTTGATTAGGAATCAGGTCCCCCATTTCACATGTTAGGACTTCTTCACAAAATATAGAAGAAGTAAGAAAACCATCTTATAACAAACAAGGTTCAAGAACTACATAACAGATAAAAACACACAAGAAAAACATAAAAACACATCAGACATTGACCACGCATCTGCGTATCCCGCTCTCAAGTACTCTCCTCCAAGCTACCATGCCTCCACATTACACAAACCATAGGGATGGTCCATCCATGGATCCCCTTCTCTTGAAAGTCTAGGATATCCATTGGCTACTTCATGAAGGTTGTGTCATCCTCAATATCCAACTATCCCCATCAATAACATGGGAGTCATTGTGAAGATACCGACAAATATAAGGGACATTAAAGATGTCTTGGATCATCCTAAACTATAGTGGTAATGCCACCAACTAATATTCCACTTATCTAACTTTTCCCAACACTTTTAAGGGTCTGATGGACCTTAGAGAGAGCTTTCTCCCCCTACCGAACCTCTGTTGCCCATGATGAGGGGAAACCTTCAAGAACCTGTGGCCCCCAAACTCGAACTTCAAAGTCCTAATCCTATGATTGGAATAGGACTTATGCCATTCATGTGCTTCCATAATCCTTTCATGGACAAGCTACACCTTCTCGGTCATACTCCACACCATGTTTGGACCAAGAACAGATGCTTCCCCAACTTCTATCTAACAAAAGAGTGAACAACAAGGTATTCCGTATAAAGCATCAAATAGAGCCATGCCAACGGAAGAGTGATAGATATTATTGTAAGAAAACTCTATCAAGGGAAAATGTCACACCCAAGACCCACTAAAGTCCTAGACGCAAGCTCACAGCATTTCCAACAAAATATGGATGGTTCTCTCTGTCTGCCCGTCGGTCTAAGGGTGGAAATAAATTCTGAGTCATAACTAAGTTCAAATTCCATGTTGCAATCCCCTTCAGACTCATAACATAAAAACCATATCCTGGTTTAAGATGATGGATATTGGAACTTCATGTAGCTACACCACCTCATTCACATAACTATGTGCTAAATCATCTACTACGCTTGACTCCTTGATCACTAAGAAGTGAGCTGATTTCATCAATTGATCCCCTACTACCCATATTGCATCACATCTTACATGATCCTTGGGTAAACCTGTGACATAATCCAATGACATATCATCCCACTTACACTCAAGGACATCTAAGGGTTGCAACAAACCACTATGAACTTGGTGCTCATCCTTCACTTTTGGGAACACCAAGGACTTTTCCACGAACTCTGCCACTACTCACTTCATCCCAATCCACCATAATTGTTCCCTCACACCATGGTACATATTGGAAATCCTCGATTGTACCACTATGGGTGAGCTGTGAAACACAAGTATAACTCCATCATGCATCTCCATGAGAACAAATAGCTTCCCAAGGAACAATATCTGATTCTGACCATCCTTCGGCCATCCCTCCAGAGCATCACCCAAGCCAAATAGATCAGGCATTACCTCTTCCTCTTAGTCTCCCCATTTTGACTCCTCCACCTACCACATTATAGATGACTGCACCTTCATCAGAAACAAACTACATATTCCACTATCCATTCCTTCATCTATGTTCAAGGAATCCAACTCCTCCATTTCTCTCTAAGAGTTTGCAGATTCCCAAACCACTTCCTTCTACAACTTCCTTCTCAAAGAATCATCCACAACATTCCCCTTTCCAGAGGTTTAAGAGATCTCAAAATCATAATCCTGGAGAAACTCCATCCACTGTCATTAAAAAAAGTTTATATCTCACTGAAAAAAGATATACCTTGGGCACTTATGGTCCTTTAAGACAACAAATTGCTCCCTAATGATGTAATTTCTCCACGGATTTAGTGAAAACAGAACCGTTGTAAGATCCAAATCATGGGTGGAAAAGTTATGTTCATGGGTAAACAACTTCCTATACCCATAAGAGATCACTCCCCATTATTTCTTCATCACACAAACCCCAAGAACATATGGGAATCATTGAAAAATACCTCAAACATCACCTATTCCTCTGGTAACCTGAGCACTAGGGCACTTACCAACTTCCCCTTCTGATAATCAAATGTTGTCTAGAACTGCTCACTCCACTCAAAAGCTTGGCATTTTCTAGTCATAACCACTAAAGAAACTTATACTTGAGAGAAATCAGGTATGAATATCCATTATTAGCCTCCTAGACTGAGAAATTTGTGAACCTCTATAACATTCTCAGGTGCTGACCAAGAAAAGACTGCCTCGGCCTTCGACGAGTCCATTGATACACCCAACAGAGACACCACATGTCCAAGGAAGTGGACTTCTTGTGTCCAAAACATGCACTTAGAAAACTTTACATAGAGATGGTGGTGTCGAAGGACCTCTAGGACAATCCTAATCTACTAGGTATGTTCCTCTTCCAAATTCGAGTAGATCATGATGTCGTCAATGAATATGATGACGAACCTATCTAGGAACTCACGAAAGATAGCGTTCATAATCCCCCATGAATATGAATGATGTTTTCGTAAACCCGAATGGTATAACCATGAACTAAAAGTGCACATACATTCACCTAAAAGTAGTCTTCAGGATATCAATCTCATTCACCCTCCGTTGGTGATATCGAGACCATAGATCGATCTTCGAGAACCAAATTGTTCCCCTTAGCTGATCAAAAAGATAATCTATCCTCTGGGTAGAGTAAAGGTTCTTGATCGTTGCCTGGTTCAACCTTTTTTAGTCTATACATAGCCACATACCACCATATTCCTTCTTTACGAACAAGATCAGAGAACCTGATGATGACACACTAGGCCAGATAAATACCTTCTTCATAAGATCATCAATCTAAATCCTTATCTCCCACAGCTCAGAAGGTTCATCTGATAAGGATCCATCGAAATCAGAGAACCACCAGGCTACAAGCCTATCCCAAACTCAATGTCATGTAGAGGGGGTATAGTCACAACCTCCTCAGAAAAAACATCCTAGAACTCCACCAACAACTCTGGTTTCCCCTACCATCTCCACATCCACTGATTCCACTTATAGCTCAACCAACAAGGAATGAAGAGGCTCCACACGCCGACTCCCCAGAAAACAAATCCACTCGCCAACAAAAGCCACACATTTTCCATCCATGTCTAAAAACATGACACTTCTCTAGGGGAAGTTGATAATAGCATATATAGAGTACAACCAGTTGATTCCAAGGATAACACCATATGGATACATCTATAGCAGAAAGAGATCCCCACTAGACTGATGTGGCTCCAACATCAGTATGCATTCCTAACAAACATCAAACAAGCTGATCTGAACTCTTAATGGTATACTAAACACTAAGGGCATGGAAAGGCTCTCTATATATATTCCTATTGAATGGTCTAGACCGAGTGAAACAATGTATTGAGAAGATCCTGAATCAAACAAGGCGTAAACAATAGTACTGATCCAACTGATCGTACCTTAAATGATCTCCAACCCTTCTGGAACTGCTGCCTCGGTAGCGTGAAACTGACGAAACCCAGCTCCTCTAACCCTTTCTTATCATCCACCTCCCTGACCAGGCTCATTTTGAGGTCCCTATAGAATTCCCTCAGGTTGGACTCTTTTTTCTTTGTCTCCCCTCAGTGGAGCAGGAGCCTATTTTCCCTACTTATGAAACAGCCTGTCTGAAAACTACTGCTAAGGCAGGCACTAGACCTGCCCACCTCCACCATACTGATCTTGAACTAGTCACTAACTCTGAAGGTACGTATGACCTCCATATGAGATACACCTCGGTCCCAAGACTTTGGTAAAAGTACGAGGACCTGAAGGTCATAAATGAAACTAATAGGGTCATCTCCCCACTAGTCGAAACCCAGAAGGTCATGATGTCGGAGACCTATTGCTAGTATCCTTCACCTTTGAAGAACCTGAATAGCTCCCCTCTCATGGAATACCTATTCACAAGTTCATCCTTTCCACCGCCTCATCCTTCTTCTGAACCTCTAAGTATGTCGGTAGGGTGAAAGGAGTAACCCCATAATAGAGGGAAGGATAGAGTGTCTCCTATAAACATATCTCCTGAGACTCCTCATCCAGAATGAGATCTATAGAAAATATAATGAGATCCTTAAAATTGATTCCCAACTCTTTCATAGACATACTCCCCTACTGGAGGGAGAGTAAATCATACCTCTTTTAGGAATTCATCATGAAAGAACAGAATTCCACCCGGAACTAATTCTCAAAGTCATCCTATAAAACATCAGTCTCCTTCTCCTCCCCGAGGTAAAGCATCCACCACTGACATGCTTCTCCCCTCATATAAATAAATTTCAGGGGAACCCAATACTCTGTTGGAGCCTAGATCAAGATAAAAGTGATCACCATCTCCTCGAGCCATCTCTCTATCTTCATATCTGAGATACCAACCTAATACTTTCCTAGAGTCTGCTATTGGAAAGAATGAAGCATCTTCTTCCATGGATTTTCCTCCTCCTCTGGATCCACCCTCTATCAATCAGTCGGATTAGCTTGCTTAGACTCCACTACGAGATCCAGTCATGGACGATGACCGGGTTCCATAGCTGAAATGTAAATAAGAACTTACTAAGCCTGAGTAGTATGGAATTTATTTATGATTAATTTTAACTCATTATTTAATTTAATTAGCCAAAAATTCCCAAAAAAATACAATTCATCATGATGAATTTACCTTTCCTAGGGTCTCTACCCCATAATCAGTGTATCATCCCTTGGTCATTTGGTATGCACAGAGTCCTTGCATCAGATCTTGGGGGACCCTAAAATATCATGTCCTAGCCAATATTCCCTATCTTATGTCATGCACCAAGATCACCTTACACTGTTTCCCTACTAACCCATGAAATCCTCATTGTTCCTAACTCTAAACTCCGTCCAATCTCTCAAACATCACCTTTGATACCATTATTTCACAACCCACCTTCTTCAAGATGAGGAAAGGGATAACAAGATGTCGAGACCTTTATTCCTGAAGATGAAGGAGAGATAATGACCCCTTGATTCCTGCCTCTAATAGGCCCTAGGGTGGCGACCAGCACCAAGGGTATAGAAATATCACAAAACATGGGAGGCATTAACCTTTTTATAGAAACAAAGATTGGGAGATAAGATATAGCAACCTCAAACAACTCCAAGTCACATATATATAAAGAAACCAAAATCCATCTCACATGAATCTTTAAAGTAAAAATACTAGAAATAAAAAAGAAAACTCCAAATTAAGTACCAAAATAAAACTAAGCAGCGACACATCAACCATCCCCAACATCCAAGCTAGTAAGGTCCAGCATGTTCCACGCAATCTCCTTGGAAATCTGAAAATAGTTTTGTATACATAGGGTGAGAATACAAGTATACTCAGTACGGAAAAATAAAAATCACACGTGAACAAGTGGGAGAATCATACTAATGCACCTATGAGAAAATAGAAGAAACTCAAAATCACCTAACAAGGTATACTATCCACCCCAAACTCACCAAGGCATGCTCACAAAATAACACAAGTAAAGTAAAGTAAAGTAGTAATCACATCAATATTTGGGTACCCCACACCACTTACCGCTGGTTAACTGCTCATCCCTAATGCTAAAATTCCTGAAGATACCACACTCTTCCACAAACCCACTACCACAACATGCCCGCACACACCTGGACCACATACCACATCACATCTCTCAAACAAAAACCAGGTTCACAAACCACAACCCCATTCCGAATACACCTAGGAATCACTACATAACTCATCCTGAAGACACCTGGGAAGCACACCTCGCCCATAGACACCTAGGCCTCACAACCACACAATAACCTTCCTGAAGAGTCTAGGGCTACCAAGGCCTAGAAGAGGGAGCATAGAAGATCCAACAACCATCTATCCATCGTCCCATTGGGATGTTGGGAAAGGACACCCTCCCCCATAACAATGGTGTTGTTCAGCACGTAGTTCTCAACACAGGTGGGGTGTGTACATAAATCACAAGGAACTATTTATATATATACCAAACACTCATCCCGACCTTTGGTTTTCCAAAAACAACTATCCCGCCCCAAAACTTCCCTTACTGCCAACCCTACATGAATGTACCACCACAAATGATGGTCACTTCTGTAAGTAGATAAATGAACGCTACTTCCCTAGAAGTCACAATTCCAAACATACACTCGACCAATTAATTTAACCAATTGTCACTTTGTATTATCAATTTGTTTATTTAATCTATCCCTACTCAGTAAAATACCAAACACTACAAACTTTATAAGGTGAGGCAACCATACAAACCACTTCTAAATCCAAAATAATAAAGAAAGTCCAAGGTAAAATAATCCAATATAATGTCCATTCATAAAAACGAACAAAACTCAACCAGATTTTAGTTCCACTACACACTCCCCCTTTATGGAATCCCATTCAACCACTTCCACCATCATTCTTCAAATTCATTCTGTCATTTCAATCCTCTTAATAAGTAAACCCCCAACACACTTAATCATAACCCCACTCGGTAGCCCTGTTTCATATCAATTCCATGCCCATCACACCCACAAACATGAACGTGAGACAACCCAGTCATGCAGCCTCGGTGCCCAACCACTACCCAGATTCAACCCCACTATATAAAAAGTTAATTCATTCCATAATCAATCAATATCTCATCCTTAGATACAATTACACCACCCATAACACCCCATGCTCACAACCACACTCCCAACCACAACACCACATGAACAGCACAGACACAAGCTGAACAGAACCACACACAGCACACAAATGGACCAACAAGGCAAGGTTTATTCAGATTTAGTAGAACTTGTGCTTTAATTCCACTTCATAAAATAGGGGTTATCACAAAATAATTTTGATCCTAGGGAATCCATATAATTAACCCAATATACATGATTAAGTATATTCCAATTCTTACAGTAGTGATTCACAAAGCATACATGCGCAAAAATAGATACCACCAATGTCCATGATTTTCATAAGAATATAACCCACACAAGTCACAACATGGACCAAGGATAACATATAAAACAAATAAATCATCATCATTGTACTCCCAACCCCTTCTTTATTACTTATTATTATCTTACATAAATCTGGTTATAACCGTATTCATAAGGGTACATGATCACACTCACCTCACATGATACAAAATTAAAATAGAGACAAATAAAATCCATACTTGTTACAATAAGCGATCAAAAATTTTTCTTTCTTCCAAAAAAATGGGTCACGTGAGTATTAGGGAAGAATATTGGAGAAAACGGAAAAGTCTCGTATAGAATAGGCGCACGACTCTTCAGGGAAGAAAGGTTCTTGGTGTACCAATAGAAAATGAAAGGGTTTGAAGGAAGGGTTGATTTTCCACTTTAGAAAGTCTAGATACTAAATCATAATGGGAAACTATTTCAATGGACTTTAAAGTCATTTCATGATCAAGACCGCACAATTTGGGAGTTATTGAAAGATTCAAGTTTTTAGAAGATAAATACCATTTTAAATGGGCCAAAAACTTGTTAAATATGGAATTTAACTCATTTAAGATCAAAGAAAGAATCAAAGGGGGGAAACTGAAAAAACTGGGAAAAACTGGAAATGACTCACTGATGGGTGAGTCACTGATGCGAGTCACTGATGCCTAACTCACCAACAAAATATCCACAGATGCTGAGCCACCGACACGACTCACTGATGCCACTCACTAATTCCACTTTCCAATGCTAGACCTAACGACACCTCAACCTACTGACACCTTGACCTACTGATGCCTCGACCTAACGACGCCATAACCCACCGATTCCTTGAGTCACTGATTCCCTATGTGTCACCAATACCATGAGTCACCGAAACCCTGAGTCACCAACTCCCTGAGTCATCGATGACCTGAGTCACTGATGATGATCTACCAACCCGACTCATCGATGGAAAACTAGAAAATTTTACAAACTCAGGAAATGAGCCACTTATTCCTCCAAGAACACCTCAAACACCTGATTTTGAAAAAGTAATGGAACACAGAGGTCTGTTCCATTATAGTGCTTCAACCCTTTAATTCAAGCATGGTGGTTCCTTTTATTTTATAAAATCACCTAAAGTGGTTGTTTTCAAAACTATATATGTTGGGTATGAATGTTCAGGTGCCTATCCCAGTTGACGAGTAGAAGTGTGGTTAAATCCTTTGTTTATGAAATTATTTCATGGTGTAGGATAAAATTTAGTAAATCAATGAACATATGGGATGCCCAATTTTTAAGATTAGTTCCAAGGGACCTCTCAGCATATTGAACTATTTATTTTTCATGTAGCATGGTCAGTTTGACCCTATTTATGAATGACTCATGGGTGCATGAGTCGGGCCTCGAACCAAGTGTTACGGGATATACATCCTTTTTCATGATTAGTAGTTCACAATGGTTATTCATGGTATCTTTTGAATACATACTTCATTGGATGAACATGTATGAGCTGAGGACTAATGGATTCAGGGAAGTAATTCTTGTGGTTAGGGTGACCCAGTGTTTTTTGGTAAATTAAATGATTCTTCATATAAGAAGGGATAATTTAAAAAATTAACCAGGTGACGTGACACAGTTGACCCTTGATTGAACCTTAACATTCATGGTTGGGGGACATGGTGTTATGGGTAATTAAATTCTTTTTATCTTGTTTTATAGAGATTGTGTCTTGGGAGGAGTGATAAATGTCTACCACTAAAAATCTCATTGTACTCC
Source organism: Viscum album (assembly GCA_963277665.1). NCBI lineage: Eukaryota > Viridiplantae > Streptophyta > Magnoliopsida > Santalales > Viscaceae > Viscum > Viscum album. The sequence continues at coordinate 1,575,375,726 of OY728126.1, forward strand.
TATTCTAGAAGGGATCATGCCCCTTATCTTATCATCTTCCAGAGTACACTGAGAGAGAATCATCTTACACCAGGATACTCATCTAAATGTATTTTATGGTTTGATGAAGAGACTCACTAAGAGTTTCACTCACATAGTGGTTTAATATAATCCATTCGGTGCATAGTATGCCAGTGGCCCCTTTAGTGTGGTGACCCCTTTAGGGATTCAAATTTCAGAGATCATTGTGGGAACCATTCTCATAAATTGGGAATTAGTGATGAGTAACATTTATGTTATCTCTCAGGGTGAGAAAGATCTTATCCATTCCAACTGTTAGGTGTGGGGATGGACAGGGCATACACTATGGTAATAAAAAACATTGATTGATTTAATGAAATTTATGCTTCAAGGTTGGAAGAAGGACCTAATTTTCTAGTGGGTGACCCTCATGTAAAAGGGGTTGTATGACCATGGGACCAGTCATTAGACAGTTATTTTGGAACACATATCCCATTAAATAAAAATTGAATCGGGGATGGTTCGATCAAGAGACATCATTAGAAGTCAGTGCAGGCTTCAATGAACATTCACGAAGTGAACATGAGGTGCCTTGGGAGAAGGAATCTTGTTTCAGTTTATGATGATTCAGCTATCTAAGTTGATAATTTTGATAATATTCAATCAGGGTATCTAGATAAGAGATATCTAAAAAAAGAGGTGTGCGGTCATCAGGGAACCATTTTATGCATGTCACGGGTTGAGACGGGTTCTGTGTAATGGTCGTATGGGACTTTCAATGAAAACCATAGTGGAAAATTTCTGATAGGTCAAACAAATTTGTCCATTAAGATCAAAATGAGGAATTGGATAAATTTCCTCTCTTATAATCGAGAGTATCATTTTGAGAAATGTTTCATGAGCATCGTTAGAATGCTATGGGCATGATTGGTGGTAAATTTCAATGGTGGAAATTCCATGACTTATAATTGGCCACATAATGCTATGAAATGCGGTGGGAAGACCACCGTCCAGTTAATAAAGGATACGACAACATGATTATGTATTTGATTAAATGGGATTAGGTAAGTATCGTCTTGAAAGATTGTTTTAGTTACGATAATTTGACTGAGTTTTCAATACATAAGTACCATTTTCTTAAATCATCTCTTGAAGGTGTGTTAGGAATTTATAAATGCACCTTTTCCATTTGAGTTGGAAATCCCATACCCAAGTAGGGAAAGTAATATTTTCATTATTCCTTAAGGCTTCTTAGGGATGAGAAGTTTCATGGTGGGGAGACTAAAATATTAAGTGTTTTTGGACCAGGTTGAAATTTCCAAAGGAATTTGAACATTCTCATTTATTGGATGGTCAAAATCTTAAAATGAGTCTTCGAACATAATTATGAGAGTTTTAATACTTAAAAGTGTTGTTTTGGGATAAAATATAAGGACCAAGAAGTGTCTCTGAAGTTTCGATGAGGTTTGGGAGGTTTGGGCTCTAAAATCTCACTTTTTGGGAGAAACAAAAATGTCACATGATTTTTTTAAACCATGCATCCACTTAGGAGATACCGTGTAGCCAACCAAGGTGTGTCGCACGATTTGATAATCCATGAAATTTGGGGAACGTGATTGTGCAAGGGTCTTGTAATAAATTATATAGATGGTTACATGGTTTGCGTACAGTTTTTTAACCGTTCACCTAGCCTAACTGATTAGTGCCACTTAGCCAATATTGATACACTGTTAGAACACAGTTAGACCAAATCGTGTCACCAAACCATTTGTTGTATAGCTCTTGGGAAGTGTGAGTTGCACAGCTATTTTATGGTTATCCAAACTGGGTAGCCTAACCATGACACTCATTAAAGGGGGAATAATAATGATTTTCACTCTGACCCTTTAAAGTTTCCTCCATAATTTTCCACCCCCATTCGACAAGGAGGTCCCCTACACATGCCTACCTCTTCCTATTCTCTTGTCTGGTGGATCTACCATATTTTAGATATGAGTTGAATATCATCAAGTGTGTTATAATCATATCAATATGTCTATGACTCCTCATGCGTCTTATTTTAGTTTCTCTTCTTCCCTTCAACACTAAATTCATGTGAGATAATTTCCCTATTTTTAGGGAGTTTGTCTAATATTCTAATTTTTCTCATTCTAGCTCAAATCAATGCCTGATATTGGACAGTTGGACCATCCTAAGTATTAATTAGGTGTTCTGTGGATTTTCCATTAAAGTCTCATTGTTTTATAATATATGACATTGTGACACATGCCTAATTCTATGTGAATATCACATAAAATGTGTAATAACTTAAATTAATTGGTTAAACCATGAAAATAAACCTTTTTAGACTCATTGACATGGTTTGAGGATTGTTAACTCTACTTAGTCCACCCCTTGGGTGTGACCTATTAATTTCCATTCATGGAAATTGTGGTAAGTGGCCCTATAAATAGTTTTAATTAGTCAATGATAAAGGAATTGTGTAAATTAAAATGGGTGTGTACTTATCCCATGATAATATAGAAAATAATCATTGGTTAAAAGGGGAAATAAAATGGAGATGTATATACTCATAGAGGCATGGACCTTCCCATTGAATTCATAATTACCTATGAAAAAAATGGCCCAAATGGTATACTTGAGTGTGATATGGAATGCATATGGGAATTCCCTTATTAGATCATCATGATTAAATTGTAAAATGGAATGTTATTATACTTGGCCTCCTTTATGAATTATTTTAACTGGAAATGGGAATGTGTATTCACATGGCCCATTTTTTCTCATAAATTGAATATTAATCAGTAAAATATGTAATTTTTAGTTTTCATGAATAATTCACATGGCCTATGAATAACTTTTATGAATGATCCCTTATTTTAGTGACCAAACCACATTCTATGTGGTTTCAAGTTTGAAATTTATAAATTTAGTGGAATGGACACTAACACAACCCTTAAAATGAATTATTTTAATTTTATTATATTTTGAATGATGGGTATGGAACCCTAAGCATGAAATACCTTATCTAAAACATAATCCCCTTGTGTGGATTCATTTGTACTAAATATTTGATCTTTTCCAGTGCATGTATATATTTTTATATGATTGTTTAATATACGCATCTATATAAATGATGGAATGTTTAAAGATATTCTGTCATATGCTGATGAAGGTATGGTCAGCCAGGTTTCCTTGAGGAACCCAAACATGAATTTTAAATTTACATTTATTTCACTACCTTACTTTTGATATACCTATACACTGCTTTATTTTACAATCATGGACAAGATTAGTGTAGAAACCATTAGTGGTGGCCTACTGAGTTTATCTCACACCTTGTTCAGGTTGCTGGTTGGTACTTGAATCGACCTCATGGTTGCACATTTTGGATCATAGATTGTGCTTATTTATTGTCATCCTTATTGGATAGAATGGATTATGGGATCAAGGGATTGAGCTAGGGCTTGTGATGCTATTGTAGAGAGTTATTGAGTCTTCTATTTAATTATTTTCTAGTACTATTTATCTATGCCTATCACATTGTCTCCATGTATTTATGTCACATCATGTCCATACATATTTATATACTTGGAATTGATCAGTCTATCAAAATTTATTTCTAGTAGTTTTTCATTAATTTCTATTATTGTGTAATTTATTATGTTTCTTCTATCTTGTGATACTAATATAGAGGGTATAATATCCCTAATATACCATCATTAGACCCTCACTACTAGTTGGTATCCTCTAGTGTATGGGGATTCATGCTTTAGGCCCATTGATCAACTAATGTGGGGAACCATTTTAGTGGATCTCGGGTTAGGATGCTACACAAAAAGCATAATAATAACTCACCCTCAACTCTAGATAACTCTAAATAAATCTACCATGAGACATAAAGAATAGAATTTTCATACATCAAATAATACCCATTAACGAAGAATAAGATCATGGGGAAAACATATGGTCTCATGCACCCACACCATTTGAAATCCAATTTTAAAGTTCTATACAAGACTTTTTCCAAAAATGAATCAGAGTTCCATAACCTATTATTTAATGGATTGAAATTTTATTTGACATAATTGTTTTTAAAACAACTCATCTAAAAGTAACTATTAGAAACATTTTGAAAACTTTTCTTATGAAATACATTAAACTCAATTTAGATATTTATTTAATTATCAAATTATCTTTCATTAAAAATTCCATAAGGTTCTAAAAAACAATCGTTCAATTTATTTCATGGCCCAAACAAGGTTAGGTTATTTATAAACCACACATTTTATTTAATAAAAAATTTGAATTCTTTTTTAATACATGAAATTCAATGTATTACATGAAATACCAAGAAAAATTATTAAACTAATTGAGAATTAAATTTGAAGAATAGATTCATAGAATCATCAAACACTTGTGGTTTTTAAGTAATTCAAAACATCACACATAAAACCAAATATACAATAAAAATTATTGTAAACCTTTTTAAATCTATTTTAAAGTCTTGAACACATTTATATATTTCAATATATTTTTTAATGAGATATTCATGTGTCTATGGTTTTACAAATTTTTACTACATAATCCTAATGAGATTATGATAATTTTTTTGGAGAATTGTATAATTTACTAATTGTCAATACTTTATCATTTTCTTATGGAAAATTTATCCTGACCCCCACCCTTAAAAGATACCCCTCATGGACTGGTCAATAATGGAAGAGAGATATTGACCCCAATCCCCACATCCAGTAGCCCCCGGCTTGGCAAAAAGAACTGAGGGTATGGAAATCTCACTAATGGGAGGAATTTCCCTATAATAATATAGGATTATGAGATAGGATAAATAACCACCAAGAAACTATATCATATAATATAAAAGTAAACCCAAAACTATCCCATGATGCATGGTCAATGTTAACAAATATAAAAAATGTTTAAAAATAAATACCAAAAGACAACTCTTGTGGTAGAGACTCAACAGTGGCTCCAAATCCCAAGCTAGTAAGGCCCATCATAGTCCCCCAAGTCCTCTCAGAAACATTAAAAATATTTTATATACATAGGGTGAGAATAAAATTATACTCAGTAAGATCATAACTAATGTCTCAAGTTCACATGTGAAAAGTGCATAATAATTTACCATGAAATAAACATTATTACCAACAAGAACCTAACAGGATGACTAACTAACCCTAGACTCACCCTGGCTCACCCAAAAAATCACACTTCCAATATATTAATATAGAAATAAAAACACAAAAAAGATCCTTATTTTTGATTCCCCACTAATTTTCCACTCTCACACCCCCAACATCGAACATCCTATACTCCCATTACTTCCATTCAAAATAGATCACATATCCTACAATCTCTAACATGGGTTAAGGCACATAACTACCTACCCAACCCTTACAAGGTCTTGAATCTGGTTCTAGAATCATTCATCATCACATCACATATCGCCTACACACATTTAGGCCACCACATCACATCTCAAAACCAAGGCAGTAGGGTATCATAAACACAAAAGACATAAACCATGTTCCATCCTCCTACCATGCATGATCCCCACCACATATCACATCACATCATAGCCTCATCATATCACATCTTTCTATAAAGCACATGGTCCAACAATAATGAGTAATCTCTAAAACCAACTCATAACATTATAGTTGAAGGAAGTGCAAGGAAGAGGGTTTATCCATCCATCCATGTCACCACCGTCCTAGATGTTGGGGAAAACACTCAGCCCCCAAATACTATGAGTGTTGGTAAGGTTATCTAACTCGGGTGAAGCATATAGAGAAGCAACATAAAAATACATGATAGAGAGATAGAACAAAATACCCAAACTATTGGTTCACAAAATCTACAAAAGAACACTCCACCACATCTCCACCTCACCACACAATGTCTACCACAAAAGATACCCCCACTAAATTCAACGCACCACTAAACTACCACACAAACCACACATTCACACCATCAATTGTAGATTACACCATTTTCTAGATTAAATGATTTTCCATTAACTCCCATTTACTATGTTATTTCATTCACACTTACATATCCCATTCATTGATCATTAAAATTAAATTAACCCATTTAACACACATTAATTACCACCCCCTTTTCTTTTTATTTTACAAACCCATGTCATTTTATTTTAGAATTAAAAATTTATTCAATGTCTACCACAGTAACTAACACAACTACACTAGACAATGCCTCACCCAGATCTAATCAACTATCACTGCCACACCGAAAAAACCATGTGTCTCATCCACCACACATCACCTCTACTGCAAACCACATCCTTCGCACACCACAACTTCATCACACATCCACCACTAAACAACTACCCACATCAAATGTCATACCATCCAACCACATTTCACATCACAACCCCACTTATTTTCATAGCCTAACTAATCACCACTATCATTTCACCACAACCCACTTCACGTAGGAAAAAACAAAAATTACAACGACACACAATAACACATGTAATAACCCACAAATTAATTAATGGATTTTATTATTTCACTTATTAATATATCATGGGAATTATCACACAAATAATATTTCCATGGGAAACCATATATTTTCCATATATACATTCTTTATCCTTGTATTAAGGGTGCGATAAAACAATAACATGGAAAGGTTCACACATACATCAGTTATAGCATACACAAGGCTCCCAAAAACTATGACTTTAATTATTGAAAAAAGAATATAAAACCGCGTTCCCTCCCCATTTATGTGGTGAATTTACCATATTTCATACTTCCACTAAAATTTATGGCACCTTGGCTTGAACTATTACACATCATGAATTCAAATTTAACATCATGAATCTATTTCTTTCACTACTATAGCACTGAATACATGGTATGAATCATCAGTGACAGAAGCCATGAATAGCATAATCATGTCATGAATTACCCTATCATGACATGAATTCAGTACTACAGTTCTGTTGTAACTCTAACATCAAAAAAACCTCCTCAAGCATAATCTCAAACACTCCTAACACCCAAAATGGAATAGTAAATAGATTAAAAGTCTTTGACTATTACATTAGATACCAATTAAAAAATTATAGTCCTTGAGAATCAAAACCAAACCAAAAATAAAGAGTGGGTTTAAAAAATCCCCATGAAATATCTATCAAGGATATAATTACGCCACAAAACTACTACTATCCAAACACACCAAATGATAATGTATTAAAAAACATTCCACACAACCAAATAACCATCTCTTACTGGGAATAACACCACATCAATTAGAACCAATTAAGATCCACCTATTTTCCACATAACCATCTGCACAACCATATCAACCTCCATATGGTTCAAGCCAGCATCTTCCACAACCAACACACAACACTACCCATAGGAACATAAATCAAGTAATTCCATCTTCTATATCATGATTGTATCCTTTTTTGGTGGAACTAACTTGTTTGTGTAGTATTAAACATGTCATATTATAATGTGTCTCAATTAGGAATTAATTTTTCCCCTCTTCACATACTAGAATATTTTTCACACATCGCATCATCAAGGAAACAAAACATATCATAAAATATAAAAATACAAAGACCAAATCAACAAGAAAATGGAACAAAAAAATCATAGAAAAAGTCTTGGTACTGGTCACACATCTGAATTTCTCACTCCAAAGTACTCTAATCTAGGCAGCCACGCCCCCACAATACATGAAGTAAGGGAAAGGTTTGTCCACACAACACCTTTTATCTATAATCATTTATCTCTACTAGTCTCTTTTTGAATGTTGTGTCATCCTCAATATCCAACTATCCCTAGTCGATGACATGGGAGTCATCATGAATATACCAATGAAGATAGAAAAAATGGAAGACATTTTGGATCATGTCTAGCCATGGTGGAAGTTCCAACTGATACGCCACCTCCCTAATTCACCCCAACACATCAAAGGGACCAATGAACCTAGGATAAAGCTTATCCCCTAATAAGTATATAATTATCTCATCTAGGGGAGACACTAAAGAACACATAGTATCCAACCTAAAACTCTTGGGACCTCCACCAATGATCTATATAGGCCTTCGGATGATCCTTCATTGAACTCATCCTCTCTCAGACCTACTGAATATTCTCTATCATGATCTTTAAAACATCAAGACCAAGTACTACTGACTCACTAAACTCCATAGACCACAAAAAATAATGAAATATCCTCCTATAAAATTCTTCAAATGGATCCTTGAAAATGAAAAGGTGGTAGATTTTATTGTATAAAAACTCAATTAGAGACAAGTTCCATACCCATGATCCCCCAAAGTCCAAAATACAAACCCGCAACATATCCTCAAATGTCTGGATGGTCTGTATTGTCTTCCCAACCATATGAGGGTGTAATGTAGTGTTAAGGTGAATCTAAGATCCAAAATCATGTTATAATCCCCTAGATTTCAATAAATTAGAATGAGGATCCGATCAAAGATAATTTTCCATAGTATAATGTTAATCCTAACCACATTTTCCACATATAACCTTGTTAATACATCCATGAAACTATACTCATGGATCACCAGAAAATGAGCCAACTTCATCAGTTGGTCCACTATCACCCAAATTGTATCATATCCTCCCTAAGAATAGGGTAACCTAGTGATGAAATCCATCAATATGTCCTTCCATTTTCCCTTGGGAACATCGAAGGACTACAAAAAAACTCTAGGGAACTATGTTCCACTTTAACCTACTAATAAACCAAACACTTCACCACAATATCTACCACAAACTATTTCATCCCTACAAACCAAAGTTGTCTCCTTAAGTGATGATACATCGTAGACACAATGGTATGTTACCGTAAATTTGAGATGTGAAACTCTTGGAGAACAACCTTATGCACTTTCAATAGGACAAACAATGTGCCTTGAAACCACATGTGATTCTGATCATCCTCTAAAAAACCATTTGGAGCATCACCATGGACAACACGGTCATGTATCACCTCATCCTTTGAGTATTCCCATTGAGGATCCTCCTCCTGCCACATCAAGGATGAATCCACAGTCATTTGATGAAAACTAGCTTGATCACTTCTCCCCTTCACTTTAAGATTCATCACTGAAAGAATATCCATCCCTTTCCAAACATCAATAGAATCCCAAACCACATACCCTAAATACTTGTGACTTTGTTCATCAAAAACAACATTACACATTCTTAGGGTGTAAGAAATATAGAAATCACAATCCTAAAGAAACTCCACCCACTTCTACTTTTTAGAATCAAATATCTCTAAGAAAAGATATATTTTAGGCTCTTATGATCTATGAATACCATAAAGTGATAATGAATGATTTAATATAGCTGAAACTTCAATGAAAACTCAATTTTCACTGGCTCCAGATCAAGGGTAATATAGCTATGCTCATTGGAACATAATTTTCTAGACCCATAAAAGATCACCTCTCTTTTATACATAAATACACATCTCAAGAACAAATAGGAAGCATTATATAAAACCTCAAACATTGCTCTCTCTTCAGGGAACTTTTTTAATAGATAACTAACCAACTTATACTTTAGGTAACAAAATGCTTCCTAAAACTAATTAGTCCACACAAAGGCTTGGTCATTCTTACTAAAATATATCAATGGGGTGAAACTCAAGATAAATTAATAAAAACCCTCTGGTAATAGAAATCCATACCAAGAAAACTATGAACCTATATCACATTATTAGGTTCTTTCCAAGAAACTATTTCCTTGACCATTGATGGGTCTATAGACACACTCTTCAAAGACACCACAAGTTCAAGGAAATGTACCTATTGAATCCAAACATGTACTTGGGTAGCTTTCCATAGAGGTGGTTTTTTTAAAGGATGTGTAAGAAAGCTATGTGATGCTCGGAATGTTTCTCCTCCGACATTGAGTAGATCAACATATTTTTTTCTGAACATAATTGTAAACTAGTCCAGGAGATCACGAGAGATGTAGTTATTGAAACCCATGGACCTAGATGGGGTATTCTTGACACCAAAGGATAAGACCATGAACAAGAAGTAACCATAACTACACCTAAAGGAATTCTTCAGGATGTCCTCATATTTTATCCACATCATGTGATATCCAGGACTCATTTTGAACTTTGAAAACCAACTAAACCCTCTCAACTGGTTGAAAATATCATAAATCCTTGGAATGGGGTGACAGTTCTCGACTATTACAATATTCAACCCCTAGTAGTTCACACACTACCAAATACTACCACATGTGTTCCTAGAAAACAATACTAGAGCACCCTAAAGAGACAAACTAGGTGGGATGAAACCCCTCTACATCATATCATCCACCTATTACCTCAACTCATGAAACTCTATAGGTTTTATTTGATAGGTAACCATCAAAATTAGATATGTGACTTGTTTCAACTATATCTCAAACTAAACATCACATTGAAGGGGTTTTTTCTTAACCATAACTTAGAAAAAATAAAATAAATATTCCATAACAATGGTAATATCTTCTACCTAATATTTAACTGATATGTCCACCAATAGAGAAAAAAAACTCCCCTGGCCTTCCACCCATATGATAACTTCTCTCACCAATGAATGCCACTCGATGGCCCTCCTCATCGGAAAAAAACACTCATATGGAATAATTTTATGACTATGAATATAGAATAAGTTAAATCCATGCCAAGGATATCATAATATGGATGTATCTACAACAAGAATAAATCCAACTATGACTAGTTCTTTCCCATCAACAGACTACACCCCCATCATACATCGAACAAAGTATTCTAACCTCCAACTAGTGTAGATAAAACTAGGGGTACTGAATGCCTCTCTATATCCCATCCTAAGAAAAAGACCAAAGTGGGAGTAAAAAATTATTTTGGGGCTCTTTAATTAAATAAAGCATAAATATGAGTATATGGTAAAGTGATCAATCCTTGGACAACCTCTGGCCCTACTGGTGATGCTACCACTAACATGTGCATTTGACAATGCCCTAATAATCTACCTTTATACTCTCAACCTCCATGGCCATGATCAATCCTAGGTCCTTATGGATAGAACCAATAATGAGGCTACCCATACAAGTACCATCTTTCATTTACTACTAAACAAGCATCAGCAGTCCATGTTGCTAAATCTTCCTCGGAGGATACTGATGTTGTAGCTGAAAAGGGGACCAAACACCAATCTCAAACTTGCCTCCCTAAGTAGTTGGACACTAATCCTGTTGGTTTCCATGCACTCCATAGACATATCATGAAACAAAAATCCTATGGTAGGTGAAAAAAAGCCACATTTACTATAAGGATGAGAAAGGACCTTCCACTATCGATTTCTCACTAGTTGAAACCCTGACTGCCTGAACTCCCATGGCCCACTTCTTGAAATTCCTCTCATTGAAATACCATGGTGGAAACTCTCTTTAAGATAAAATACTAAATAAATATTCTACTTGATAACATCTACTTTATTTTACACCTTCATTTACATATAAATCATAAACATGGTGACTGCATACCTGATCCTAGGGTGTAAAGCCTCCTCTATAAATCTCACTCTAGACTCCTCACTTGGAAAAAATTTCAGGGAGAATAGAAAGAGGTCCTTAAACCTGATCATAATCTCCTTAAAACTCAGGACCCCCTAATTATGGGAGATAAACTCTTGCTTCTTCACTACCATTTTCATCCAGTACAAGAATTCTAAATGGAACTTCTTCTAAATGTATGTCCATAACACATATACCTCCTTTCAATCACTAAGATACAAAGTCCACCACTGACACAAAACTCCTCTCAGTTGAATAACTTCCAAATGTAACAAAAACTTATCCCAATATCTAATAAAACCAAAAGAGGTTGTTTTCTCCTCCAACAAATGCTCTATGTACAAATCAGAGACACTCCCATCATACTTCCCCAAACCACACCACAAAAATACAAGAAAAACTCTCAACTATGCCTCATAATCCTCTATCAATTAAATCCTATAATAATCAACCGGATCATCCAGGTGAGGCTAAACCAACTAATCTTCTTATGGATGATGAACTGGATCTATTCCTGAAAATAAAATAGAAATCCCCATCTTGATTGCATGGAATTTTATCACATTTTTATTTAAATAATTCATTTATTCATCTTACTTCACATCATTACCCCAGTTCAAACATGAACACAATAAATGATGATACATGAACCTCTCCTAGGTATCTACCTTGAAAACAGGACAACCTTGCACAGTCATTAAATATGGTCGGAGTCCATGCACCAATATCTCTAGCCTATGTCATGCACCAAGATCAACTGGAACTATTTCCCTACCAAACAATGAAAACATCACATTTCCTAACTAAAAACTCCACCCTACCCCTCATCCAAAACCTCTAATACCACTTTTTCATGACCCCCTCCATCTAAAGATACCCCCTAATATAGTAAATTGAGAAATAAAGATAATGACCACTAAGCCCCACCTCTTATAGGCCTCGGGTTGGCGACATGTATCGGGGGTATAAAAATATCATAGATGGGTGCCATTACCCTCTAATAGTACAGGATCAAGAGATAAGGTAAATAACCACCAATAAACTATAGAATATAATATAAAAGTAAACAAAAAACCATCCCATGATACATGAAAAATGTTAATAAATACAATAGAAGCCTCTAAATAAATACCAAAAGATAAGTCTTATAGTATCAACTCAACAACAACTCAAAATCTCAAGTTAGTGATACCTAACTCGATCCCCAAAATCCTCTTAAAAACCTTAATAATATTTTTTATACATAGGGTGATCATAAAAGTATAGTTAATAGGATCATACCTAAGGTCTTAAATGCACATGTGAAAATATAATAACAATGAGCTAGTGAACAAGAAGCAGAACCAATAAGCACATAACCGGTCGACTAACAAATCACAACCTTATGGATCATTCACCAAATCCTGCATCTAATATATAAATATAGAAACACAAACATAACATGGATCCTACTTCCACTTCCCTAATGATTTTCCACTCTCACACCTCGATATCAAATATCATATGCTCCCATCCCTTCCATAAAAACCTCATCACATATCCATCCATCTATGATGTACGTCAATATACATCCATACCTATCTCATTGTCGCATGGTCTAGAATCTAGTGTTAGCATCAGTCATCACCACAGCATATCTCACTGAAACACACTTGGTCCACCATATAACTGGTTTAAACCTAGGACGTAGTGTATCAATAACACAAAGTACATCAACCTCATTCCCTCCTCCCACCACGCATGACCCCCACTAGATATCACATAACATCACAACTTTATTGCATCACATAATTCCTAAAAACACTTGAATAAACACTATTGGGTAATGTCCAACACCAACCCATAACATCACTATTGAAGGGAGAGTGGAGAAGATTTGGTATCTAGTCATCTATATCCCCACTATCTTGAATGTTAGGGAAAACACTCAAAACCCAAAACCTTTGATCATTAGTAATGCTATAAAACTCGGGTGTGGTGTTTATAAAATAAACACAAATATACATGATAGATAGATAGAACACAATACCCAACCTATGGGATCTCTAAAACTACATGATAATACTACACCACGTCACCACCTCACCACACACCATCCACCATAATAAGAGCCACCACTAAATTCAACACATCACACAACCACCACACAAGACACACATTCCCAACATTAATTACTAATACCACAATTTTATAAATTTAATGAGTTTTTATGAACTCAAGTTTACTAAGTTATTTCAATAACACTTGCACAACCCATTAATTTATCATTCAGATTAAATTAATCCATTTACTATACATTAATTCCCACCCCTTTTTTCTTATTATTTTACCTACCCATGTCATTTCATTATAGAATTACATATTTCTTCCATCGCTACCCAAGAAACTAATACAACTATACCACATAATGTCTTACCCAACTCTCATTAACCATCATTTCCACACCATAAAAACCAAACATCTCATCCACTACACATCTCCACTACTACACACCCCAACCATTGCACAACACAAATACCACACACCTCTACCACTGCAAAACTACCCATATCGCATCCCATGCTAGCCAACCACATTGCACATCATAGACCCACTTGTTTTCATAGTCAATCCAGTATCCACTGTCATATCACTATGTCCCACAACATGGAGGTCCAAATAACAAGAATAACCATACAAAATAACATATCCTAACTTTCACAAATTAATAAAGAGATTTTATTATTTCACTTTTTTATTTATCATAGGCATTACCACACAAACTATATTTACATGGGAAGCCATATTTACCCATATATACATTCTTTATTATTTTATGCAGGGTATGATCAAACAGTAACATAGAAAGGATAACACATACATCATCTATAACAAACAAAAGGCTCCAAAAGGAATTAATTTTAAGTATTCACAATGAGAATATACAATCTCATCCACAATATAATCAAAGAGGTAAAATCATATGATTTATTTTCATCACCATTAATTGATATTTTCTAATTAATTATATTATTATTATGATCCTTACTATCCACTCAAAGGAAGACAAAATCATGAAATCCTCACATCTAACACATAAATTGGGTGAGAATGAAGATTATATACTTCAATAAATCCTTCTAATTCATTGTTCTTTGTAGGGTGAAAAATAAAGAACTCAAAAACAACAAACACTCTAGGAAAATATGGATCAACCTGAACTACACCAAGGGATCATAAAAAAATGGTCCAAATACACATTGAAATAATGAAACATCACTATTTTTAATCACCTGAAGAAGAATGCATGGAAAACATGAGTATAAAGATATGAACTCACCACAGATCACTAAAATAAACCATGGGAACATAGGGATCAACTCTAAAGGAAAGGGGCTGGAAGATCCTCTGAAGACGTCAAGGTTTCACAAAAAACTGAGAGGAAATAAGTGCAGAAATAGAGGGTTCATCCAAACTCTAAACCTATAAACAAGTTGAAAGTCACCCGATTCATGACATGAGTTACAAACTCACTTCCTGAATTCTATAGGGTCCATGAATTCAATCCCTAAAAACTATTTGATCTATGAATTTCCCATATCTCAGACTTCCACTAAAATTTAATGCACCTTAGCTTGAATTTTTAAACATCATGAATTCAACTTTCAGATTTTTAATCCTTTTCACAGACTACTCCACTGCCACTACAAGCCGTGAATTTCTGGTCATACAAGAATTGAATTATAGAATAATGTTTTGAATCACCCTTCAATGACATTAATTCCCTAATATAGTTATATTATAGCTACAACCTCCATAAAACCTCCTCAAGAATCCTCTAAAACACTCACCGCACTCAAACTGGAAAAGTGACGTGCCAAAAATACTGAGATAATAAAAAAAATTCAAATGATAATTGATTATATTTTGGAAGATTTGGTGCTTTAAATATTCAAGGTTCTTTGATTTAATTTTTTTATATCATGTGAACAAATTTTCAAAAAAAATGGAAATATAGTTTGAAATAATATTTTCAGTGTTGTTTTTGTGTCTATAGATTTGGAATATTAATTTCTGATGTTCCATGACTGATTTTGAATACATTTTAAAGGAATTATTTTTTACACTCTTAATGATTTAACTGAATAGTTTTTGTTTAAATTAGAGTTCTGAATATTTAATTTTCATATTATATGTTTCAAAATATTAAATATTCTTTTATAAAAAAATTAGATTCTGTTTAAATTAAGTAATTCATGTTTTTTCTTATGCTGTTTCATTATAATTTGGAATACATTTTAATTTTTTATAGTTAATTTACAATTTTTTTCTAAAATTTCCATAATAAAAATTTTGATATAATAGTTGTAAGATATATTTTTGATTTCACCATAAATAATTTTTAAGTCATCTATATAAGAGAAATTCAGTAATTAGCTCATAATATAATTTTGATGTAGTAATTGTGATAGAAACTCTAGTGATTTTGGTAAAATAATACTTGTCCCTTTCCCTTAAGATAAATTCCCATAAGAAAATTTTTAGGTATTATTTGAAAAATTTATGTCTGTGTAAGAGAAATTACTAGTTTTTAAGAGAATTTCCTTTGATATTTTTAGGTGTTATCATTGAAGAATAATGACCTTATGAAATGAAGGCTAAATCTTGAGAACTAGATCTTATAACCTGAGGTTTATTGATGGATACCAAAGAATATTACAAAATACCCAATATTGAAATTGAGTGAAAATGATTTTTAAAAGTCCCAAATATGATCAATGCAATCACTGATTGGGGGATTTGTGAACTAGTGATATATTTTTCTTTTATGTTATATTTCTTATATAACAACCTTTACCTCCTATTAAAGATTTATCACTTTTTAGAATACCAAACATTCACACATCCATAGAAATATAAGTATTTATAAGGTTTTCTACTCAATAAGAGTATCTTGTTTATGGAATAGTTTGGAAATAATCCAATACCACAAAATACACTAGAAAAAAATCCTTTTGTATGGATACAACAAGTAAAAAATACCCCTATACTTATGTAGAACTATGATCAATAACAAAATTCATGTGCTTATTATATCAATAAATATGTAAATAAGATTTTGTAACAAGTTTAGAAACCTTCACTAGTTGGTTCCAAACATTGTCACGATATTGCTTCAATAACTTCTACTTTTTTAATTATTTGAAAAAAATATTCACTTTCTTACCCAGTGGTGGGTAGGATCAACTTCTCTGGACATCGTACAAAAACTCAGTCCGATCAGTTACTCTAAATCCCCTATCCAATTATTTAGTTTGAAAACAATTCTAACCCAACAATCTGATTGTTCAGTCCAATCTGGTGAATCCACACCACAACCCTTTTGGTCAAAAACTATTTTCCCAAAACACCTCTAACCGCTTCTTTAGTCGATAAATATTTCTCTTATAATTATTTCTCTAAAATAAAATTAAACTTTCCGCCTTTTGTAAACATGCATAGTGTTAGAGTACATTGTACCTGTAGCCCTTTATATAGTTTTTTCAAAAAAAAAATTCAGGAATCTAAAATTATTTCCCCCCTCAAAAAATTACATTTTCAAATTAATTTGAAAATTAAAACTTCATAAGACCATTTCTCAACACTTCTCAACTCTTCTAGATTATTTTTGAATCTTATTGAATTCTCTAGAACTTCTTAATTCGGAACCTAATTTGAAAAAGAAATCCTCAAGTGCTCAATCCATAAGTTTATAGCTCGGAAGATCTCAATCTAAAACATGTTTTTCATTATGGTTCTCCTTTCTTGATTAAAAACAAGTAAATTAAAATAATTCTCACTATGATTCCCCAACCCAACTAAAGATTATTTTTTATAAACATCATTGCAATATAAAAATACATCATAATCCTATAACAACAGCTCATTAGAAACTTTAATATGTTTCACCTTTTAATTATTTGTTCAACTGGCCCTGAGACTGATAAAAGTACATCTAATGAAACTCAAAATCTATTGACTTATTGGTGTTAAATCTTGCCCGATAAATCTTGGCCCTATTGAAAGAATTTATAGGTTTTTCCTTTAACCCACCTAAAACAAAACAATTTGAATTCATAATCTTATGCTTCAAGCTAAATGAAAATGTTTTACTACAATATTTTATTTTATATAAATTATAGGTCTTTGATCCCCATATAATGGATCTATATCTGAAGAACATATGATTCATCAGTGTCAATAACTCAATTTATGGATCGGTGTTAAAAACATCTATTCTTAGTCACACTTAAAAAATTTAGTCTATTTGATACAATTTGGATAGTATGATATTTTCCTTTTATGGAACTCTCCATATGATTCCATTTCAATGCCAACTACTTGTCGGATGCATCGATGTTAAAATCTTCTATCATGGATTGGTGTGTGTATCGACTTCTTTGTTCCAAAAACTTAGCAACTGATGGATAATTTGATGGATTGGTTTGTCTAATGTATCACTATATGAGAACTTCTTTCAATACCTATGACTTCATAAAATTCAAATTCCCAGTCTCCAAACAAATTTTGTGTTCATTTCACCTTGATCCGATAATCTACACTCAAAAAAATTAAAATTCATAGAAACAACAAAAAAAATTATTTCTCTTTTATTCAATGAAATCTTACATATTTCATGTCTTCTTAATGATGTTAAAAACATTAAATTATTATAAAGTTATAGATATATTTTTTACATATCTAAATACATTCTATATCCTATATAACTCCTCAGTCCCTTACGAAAGTCTCCATTCTAAAAATTAAATTCCAAAAACAAGTTCTACCAGAAAACTAATTCATGATAAACAACTTCAATTGATGGAATTTATTTGAAAATATATATATATATATGGTCATCCAATTATGATCACTAGATGTTAAAAAGTGAGGTTATTCTTTGTAATGAAAACAAAATAAAAAATATTCAGCAAAACACCTGTTATATCATCTGAAAAACCATCTTCATCTAGCATGGTCCCAAAAATCTCCCCCTTTGGATTTTTTTCATACAACCTAAATTAATCAAATAAACTCTTTATCTCAAGATATAGATCACTAATAAAAAATTTGAATCATACATGAGAAAAATCAATATAGGAAACAAAATAATTGAATATAAAAACCATGTTGTCCATATATAGTGACTTAGAAAAACACTCCTTGAACTTTTAACTTTTTATATTCTTCTTCACAAATTTTCAACTCTCCTCTAAACAACTTTTCTACAACCACTTCAATGAACTGTTAAAATAGTTCACACACGCACACACTAAAATCATAGATTACCCCTTTTAAAACCTCCCCACAAATACATTTTTTCCCTTAAAAGATTTTTCACATACTAATATATATATGATTTATGAAACATTATTTTTATCCCCATCAAAACACTATCCAAATAAAATATGAGAGAGGGGATAGAAACACAGACCTAAACCTTGGAGAGAAATATATTGGACACCCATGTTCAACCTCAGATTGTAAAAATATTACTTTAGTAATGGTTTTGTGAATATGTAAGCAAATAGTTCCATTGTTGGAACATATTCCATCATGAGTTCATTCTTCACCACATTCTCTTTGATGAAGTGATATTTGATATCAATATTATTATAATGAGAGTGTTGCACTGGATTTGTAGTGATATTTATAGTACATTGATTACTCAAGAGAAGGGGTAACTTTACTTTGATTATAAAATCTTCCAATTGAGTCTTCATCCATATAATTTGTGTTACATATTGAGTGGTAGAAACATAGTTAGCTTTATCCATACTAAGAGTTACATAATTTTACTTTTTATTATGTCAAATCACACAAATTTTCCCAAGAAATAAAACTCCACCATGTGTAGATTTTTTATCATCCACACTTTATTCCCAATCAGTATATGTATATCCAAAAATATAAATTCTTCTTGATATGTTATATTTGATACGAAAATATGTCATGTATTTGATATATCTAAGAATTTTTTTCTGTCTAACAGATCAAAATATTTTGGATCAATTTGTGATATTGCACAAAATGTAACATTATAAACGATATCTGGTCTTGAAGTAGAAAGATATATCAAACATACAATTATATTTAAAAATTATTTGGAATCCACTTCCTTTCCTTCTCCATAATTAAACAAATTGATTCCCATTGAAATTTATGCGGAAACAGGTTTTTAATTTTCCACTAGAAACTTCTTAAGAAGTTCCATAGCATACTTCTCTTGAAATGGAAAAATATGCTTCTTCTATTGTGATATTTGTAACCTAATAAAATATTTAATTTCACTTAGCATTGACATTTCAAAAAACATATTCATATCTTCAAAAAAACTTTCACAAGTTCTTTCATCATTCCCAAAAAAGATAATATCCCAAACATAAATAATTATAATGATAGAGATCCCTTTATTTTATTTGATGCATAGATGGTTGTCAACTCTTCCTTTCTTGAAGTTTAACAAACTTAAGAAGGTATCCAATTTAGAATTTGAAGATCTTGAATATTTATTTAACCCATAAAAATATTTATTCAACTTAAACGCATAACATTCATATTTTCCAATTATGAAGCCACATGGTTGTTCAATATAATATTCATCTTCAAGTCCTCTGTTGAGAAAAGTTGATTTCACATCCATCTGAAATATTTTATAACCTCATTGTGCAGAAATTTCAAGAAAGATTCTATTTTTTTCTAACCATTATATAGGAGAAAAAGTCTCATCAAAATCATTACCTTCAATCTTTGAGTAACCTTTTCAAACTAATCATTCTTTTTTTCTTATCACTTCACCATCTTCATTCAAATTATTTCAAAACACCCAATTTGTAACAATAACATTTTCATTATTTGGTTTGGGTACAAGTTCTTAATTATCATTCTTCTTAGTCCGGTTGATCTCCATATTCATAGAATGAATCCATTCTTGGTGCTCAAAATCTTCATTAACATCTTTTGGATCAAATTTTGGATACAAAGAATTGTGTGCAAAAAACTTGAATGTTCTTCTTGTTTGAACCTTTTTTTTTATATCAATGATGAGGTTTTGTACTTTCATATATTTCCTTAACCTAGGATGAGATGTATGAAGATATTTTACATCATTATAAATACCAAATTCTGATTATTAAATATGTGTGGCATCCCCATTGTTGGAATTATTTTCATATTTCTCAACAACAACTCTTTCATATTCCCCACCTTTCTAATCTATATGTGTTTTTGAAACCTATTCTTCAGCTTTTTCAATAAATTTTACATCAATATAACCAACTATATTCCTTTTTTATTTTTTGAATCACATATACCCTCTTCCATTAAGAGAGTAGCCACGAAAAATTTTCATCTTCACCTATTTGATCAAATTTTACCTGATTTATATTTTTAATGATACAGGGACTCCCAAAAACCATTAAATTAATCATTGAATTTCATTATATATAAACTCATACAGATTCATATTAGATCATGGTATGTATAAATACCGATTATGAATATAAACTTCTATACTCATTGTCTTTCTCTAGAAGTAGTGAGAAAGACTATGTTCAATCAGCATTTTAAGCCTTATCTCCACCAAAAAAATTTCTTCCTTTCAGAAACACTATTTTGATATGGTGTGTATGGTTTACCGAACTCATGATGAATTACACTTTTTTCAAGATAACTTCTGAATTATTCATTATTGTATTCACTACTATTATTAGTTCTCAACTTCTTCTGAAACTATCCACATTACTTTTCGTGTATCCTCCTGAAACTCTTAAACAGTTTTAGATCTTCTCATTTGTATTTCAAATATAAAATACAAGTAATGTGAGTAAAATAATAAATGAAGGAAATGAAATATTTATCTATGAAATTTAATTTTTTTATCATTGGCCCAGAAATATTACAATGAATTAGTTACATGGGATGAGTTGAATGAATTTCAACATTCTTGTGCATGAAGTTTGTAATTTTCCATTTCTAAAAAATTGAACAACACCAATATCTTCTTCTTTTCATATCATAAATATCATGAACATTATATCTCATTATTAACTTTATTATGTTTCTTTGAAACATATGTCCCAATAGTTTATGCCACAATTAATTCTCTTCCATTATGCTTAGATAACATGAATTTTTTACATCACCAACATGATTCAAGTTTCCCTTTTTTTGTTTATCTTTGGTAATAACTTTTACATCTCTAAATATTTTTTTCCAAAAAACCGTATTTTCTAAAAACAAATTTATTAACTTAATCACATAATTTTAAAATAATTAACAAGTTGTTTTTCATCCCATTAACAAAGAATGCCTTTTTGGATTCTAGTTTTTCTTCCCCAATAATAAAAGATCTCACACATTTGTGTCTAAGTGATACATCATTTCCAAACATCATTGTTACTCCTCTAAAATATTTCACATTCTTCAATAGTTTCAAATATTCTCTCATATGTGAAGAGCACCCACCATAAGAAATCTAGGGTCACCCTCCTTTTGTAGCTTAAAGATCTGTTTCTACAACAAGAGATTTATGTTTCCCTTTATCTTCTTTCACATACAGCTTTTGATAATTGTTATAAACATGTTGTTTTTCCATTATCAAAACAAGAAGTCCATTATCAAGATGTAAAAGAGGTTAAAATATTTTACAAATAGTTTTCAAAGGTTAGAATATATTTTCAGTCTTCACACCAACTTTATCTAGTTTTGTTTTTTGAGCGTGTTGAATCCCCCTCAAACTTTGCTTCCAATTTCTCAGGGGATAATTTTGGTGTTGTTTATTAAACCAACACATGTTTAATGTATGAAACAATCTACCAAAATTCCATCAGTAACCATAGAAATAATATTTTCCTTTATAACTTCCATACTCTCTAGTTTTGTAAACTTATTTTTATGAAAATTTATTACTTTACACATTAGGAATTTGTTGAGCCCCAATAGTTATACTATCTTTCAAAATATTCGTCTTAAAATTGTATTTATTCCCATCTTTAACAAAATTATAAGTAGTATAAATATTTGATTCAGACTTAGAAATTTTAAAAAAATATAAATTTTCAACTCTAATGGTTTTGGAAAAATGAAAAATTTTCCCAAATTTCTTCTTCTTATGAACATATTCACTTTTATTTTTAATCTCTAAATATAATATTTGTTTATCTTTCTTGGGTTCATACTTCATAAAACTATCTCCAATTTTAGAAATTGGGTTTTTTAAAATTGTAGCTCCTTGTTCATATTTAGAGATCTTTTTTGGGACAAGTTCTAATTCTTCCTACACTTTTATCTTTATTTCAAGATGTTAATTTCAATAATTTTATTTTTCATGATATTTATTCAAATGATCAATCTCTTCCAACAATTTTGATTTCTCTTCGAGAAATGATTCCTGAATATTTTCTGTAGAAATTCCCTCTTTCTGCAGTTTGATTTCTCTTTCAAGTCTAACAATATTTTGATAACATTATTTCAACTCTCTTTTAAAATCAAATTATAATTGAGTCTATTCTTATTCAGAACTACTTATTTCATAACCAAAAAACTCCTCATCATTTACATTTTAAATAAATGTGTTTTTGGAAACGTATTCAGTGAGTTTTTTTTATTCAACTTTCTTGTCATCATATTCATCTTCTTTAGAAACTTCTCCTTTTAGAATTAGAGCACTTTTTATATTTTCTTTAGAATAATATTTTTATTTTTCAACATGTTTATTAAACAATCTTGTGTTCATTATATAATCTTCTTTTCTTTCCTCTTCATCTTTTTTTTTCAAGGAAATTTTCTACAAAGTTCCCAATAGCTCCACAACCAATACCATTTATAGGTTTCTTCCATTTGTACTTTCCTATACCTATTTTTCCATTTTTGGAAAATAAAGAAAACAATTCATCTATATTGTTAATAACCTCATATTCTATGTTAGAGCCACCAATGTCTATATCTTCAAGAATATTATTAGATTTTTTTTAATTGTTAAATTTGAAGGAAATTTCTTGATAAACGTTTTATTTGATTTTCATAACTTTCTATATTCTAATTTCATATGTAATGGGAGTTATATTAAGTTCATAAAAAGATAGATTTTTAAGATCTCTATCTTTTAAAGATGATACTTTAGCATCAAAATGTTTAGGAAGAATTCATATGATCTGTTAAACAATAGTTTAATCTTCTATCTTCTCAAAAATACATCTTATAGTGTAAACAATATCATTCACCCTTTTAAAGAAGTCTCTAATAGATTTATACTCACCCATTTTAGATCTTCATATGGCAGCCTTCATATTTGTAACTTTTCTTTATTCACATTCATATTTCTTTAATATACATTTTTAAACTTTTCCAAGATACCTTTAGCAATTTCAACTCCCTTCACTCTAAGAAATTCACTTTTAAATAGTGATAAATGTAAATATTTTTTATCCCTTACATAATTCTCCAGATTTTTCTTATCAATAGATGTAAGTGAAACATTTTCAAAAAGAGGAGGAAATCCATCTATACTAGATTCCAAAACATCATAACCAAGAGACATAACATATGGAAGCATACTATCTTTCAAGATATGATAGTTATTTCCATCAAAAAATAGAATCCTATTTCTATTCACATTGTTCAAATTTTCTATATAAACTTTACTTCAAGAAATTCAGAAAAGTAGTTAATGAAAGGAACCTTCTCTCTTATACGAGTTGAAAAGGACCAATCAGTGTTAATTAAATCACTAAGAGGGGGAGGGTTGAATTAGTGATATCCTTTTCTTTTATGTTATCTTTATTATATAACAACTTTCACCTCAAATTAAATATTTATCATTTTTTTGTAACCCAAACATTCACACATCCATAGGAAAACAAGTGTTTAAAATCCACACTACCTAATAAGAGTGGATAATCCTTGGAATGGTTTGTAAATAATCCAGTGCCTCAAAATCCACTAGAAACAAATCTTTTTGTGTGGATAAAACAAGTAGAGTATACCCTTACACTTGTGTAGAACTATGATAAATACAATAGTGGGTGTTTTTCTTCTAGCATGAAATATGTAAATAAGATTTTGTAAAAAGTTTATAATCCTTCACTAATTGGTTCTGAACATTTTCCCAATATTGATTTAACAACTTTTACTTTTATAATTATTCAAAAATAATTATTCAATTTCTTACCCAAAAGTATGTAGGACCAACTTCTCTATACATTATATAAAAACTTACTCTGATCACTCACTCTGATTCCTCTAACTAATTCTTCATTTTGAAATCAAGTATGACTTGTCAGTCTAATTGTTTAGTCTCATCTAGTTAATCCATACCATAACTCTTCTAATCACAACTTCCCTAACAAAAAATTATATGAACACTTCAACGGTCCATAAATCTTCCTCTGCTAATTTTTTCTAAAAAACCACAGTGAGTCACCTTTTACACTTGTGAATAGTGTCAAATTATGTTATACTTCCTTCCCTTTATATATGTGCATCAGAAATAGAAAAGTCAGGAATACAAAATTACTTTTCCACTCAAAAAATCAAATATTTAAATTAATTAGGAAATTAAAACATCATAAGACCATTTCTCAATGATTCTTAACTCTTATGGATTCTTCTCAAATCTTCTTGAATTCTCTAGAACTTATTAATAATGAACCTAATTTAAATTGTAAATTCTCATGTTATCATTCTAGATGTTGATAGTCTATATCATATCAATCTAAAACATTTTTTTCATTCTGGGTCTCTTAACTTGATAAAAAACTAGTAAAATGAAAAACTTTAGATTCTGATTCTTCAAACCAACAGATACTTCTTTATCATCAACATCATTGAAACTTCTAAAGAATTAAGAATCCCAAAAAAATAGTTAAGTAGAAATTTTAATATGTTTTACCTTTTCATCATTTTTTCAACTACCTATAAAATCAATGAAACTATATTTGATTCCCTATCAGTGTCAAACACTTTTCTGATGGATCGGTGTCAGAATATTCTCTGATGGATCGGTGTGTGTATCAAATTCCTTATTTAAAAAACTTAGAAAATAATATATAATTTTATAGATCAGTTAATTTAATGGATCATTCTATCATCACTTTTGAAAAACATCTAACCTAATCAAATTAAAACTCCTAATACCCAAAAAAACTCATGTTTCTAGTATACCTTGATCTAAGGATATACACCTAGAAAACATCAAATTTTTAGAAACACCATAAAAATTTTACCTTTTCTTTCATCAATTAATTATTGTATCTTGAATTATTCATGATGTTGAAAACATTAAATTATCAAAAAATCAATGTGATATTTTTTTCGAATATCTCTAAAAACATTATGTATCTGATACAACTCCCTGGTCTGTTCTGATAAGCTCCATTCCAAAAATTCAAGTTTTAAAACAAGTCCTCTGAGAAAAAAACTTCAAAATAGAAAACTTCAATTGTTTGACATTATTAAGAAATATTAATCCAATCTTCTAAATCTAATAACCAAATGTTACAGATTTAGGTGATTGTTTTTAATGAAAACAAAATAAAAAAAATAAACAAAACACTTCCTCCATCATCTGAAAAACCATCTCTGGGAAACTTAGTCCCAAAAGATTGATGTTGTTTCACCAATGATACTTCAAAAAAAAACTATACATTCATCAACTAATAGAAGCCTAATCATGATTCATAATGTTGTAGAGAATATAGGATAAAATAAATCCCATCACATGTTTGAATTAATATTGGATGAAACACATAAAGGATGATAAGATATTTTTGAGTCGCTATTGATATTTCTATTTCAAAAACTATAAACCCAAAATTGGATACATGAACCAAGATTGTAGTTCTGGTCTAACCAGGGAAATGATTGAATTAATAATTATTTTCATATTCAAATTTCCTATGTAATTATTCTTATAATTAAATTTTTTAATTTCATGAAATTTTAGTTTTAAAATTTATATGATCAATTTATTAAATTTTGGGATTCAATTTTTTTATTGGGCTTGTATTTTGGGCCATTTACTAGGAAAACTTATTATGACCTTGGCCAACAATTATCTTATGGTTTGTGACTCATCGATTAACCATGGATCAATTCCTTGTCATTGATTATATTTTCCCCCATTTCATCTCAACTGCTCACTTATTCATTCCACTTGATTGATCTACTTCATTTCTATTTTAGTGAGTCTCTATGGTGGCTTCTGATTTATTGTTTTATTTTTAGGGAAAATGGGTGTTAGTGGAATTGATGAACCCTACACCCTATCCATTGAACTCAATCATTCTCTTCAGCATTCAATTTTCTAATTTTTCTTTCAATTCTATTACTCTCTCACCCTGGTTCTAGAACCTCATCACTGAAGTGTTCTTCATCCTAAAAGAGAGGAGATTTTATCCTTTCATCCTCCATGTACACCACTAGTTTAAATTTTGTGGTGGAGATCTGGATGGCATCCTTCCCTAAAAGTAAGTGTGGGTACCATCCATATCTAAGGACATCATATTTGAGTCCAAGAAAGAACGATTACGTATGTGAATATTAAAAACCATATAAACGATGTCGACACGGTTTAAGAGATCAGTATTTTCGAATTGTTACATATATCATTGTAAATATTAGTTATAATTTTATTATTCTCTAATTTGTGATTATAAATATTATTTCATCATTTTCTTTTTTGATTATCATGGGTGTTTTAATCTATTTATTTTAGCATTAATAAATCACGTGACTTGGGTGGTGTTCTTATTGTGCACATAGGAACTGAAGGAACCAAAGTACCTAAATCCTTGTGTTTATTTTCTGACTTTATTTCTTAATTACATCTTGTGTGGTTAATTTCTATTTGATTCGACTTCTATAAGAAAAATACCCATTCATTCCTACTTAGGTTCTTGAATTTGGTTCTTTCTAGTGCACTTACCCCTCACAAAGTGGTATCAAAGTCGTACTAGTTCTCTTTTATTATTTAATTTGTTTCTTAATTTTAATAATGGTCTTTTAAAAAATCCAGCATTTTTTTCCTTCTTAATTCACATATTTTATCTTATATTTTTTATTAAATCCATATTAAAATCCATAAGTCATTTTAATTTCAAATAAAGTTAGATAAACATGTATACCCAATGATATTGGATAGTTTTTTGGGGAATACACTTCATTTTTTCTGTAAAAACTTGATATCAAATCATTCGGGTAAACATGTCCACAACTAGATATGAAAATGAGAAATATGATGGTGAAAATGACTTTAATTTATGGTGAATGAAGATGAGATGATTTTTAGTTCAACAAGGATTAATTGATGATCTCTGTGAACCTAATAAACCTATTGTAACTCTATCTAAAACCAGACATACTTTCACTAAATATTAAGATGTTCCCCGTGATTTCTAAATTAAGACACATAGTTTGTTGCTTCTTTATTTAGGATATAAATTTCTTAGGAAGGTTTCCTATGAATCTACTATTGTTGGTATATGGATTAATCTATAAAAATTATATATGATATCTTTTTTAGTTGTGAGTTTTTAAAAGAAACACCAACAGTTTACATTTAAAATGAAACTTGTTAGTTCAATTAAATCCCACTTAGATGAATTTAAAAAATTCATGATAGATTTTTTCAACATAAATGTAACTATTGATGATGAAGATCAAGCAATGATACTTTTAATTTCTTTAGAAAATGCCTATGGTAATTTAGTAGAAACCATGATGTATGGTCATGAATCCTTAACCCATATAGATGTTATGTCTTCCCTTTTCTATAATGAATTTCATTCAATACTTGGAAGAAAATGTGAGGTATAGAGCTTGTTTCCCATGGGTAGATCCCTATATAATGGTAAAAAAGAAATATTTTAATAATGATTATGTAAAGAAAAAATAAGAAACCCAATCCTAGGTCTAATTCTAGAGATTGAGAAATTGTTTGTTTTTATTATGGTAAACTCAGGAACACTAAGCCTGAGTGTAGGAATCTTAAACAACTACTTTAGAATAAACAACCCACTAACCATTCTCTTATAGTTAAATTTTTCTATGACATAATTGATGTTTTGAATGTGTTGATCCATGCCCCCAACCATGAGTGGGTCCTTGACTTGGGTTTCTCATTCCACATGTGTTCTTTTAGAGATTCATTCCTAGAATTGGTAGACATAGTAGAAGGAAATGTTCTCTTAGGGAATAATAAGAGGTGAAAGGTGGAGGGAAGAGGCCCTATCTTAATAGAACATGATGACCATTTCATCATCACATTTTTTATTTTAGGTGGGTTCTCAACCTCCAAAGGAACCTTATTTCCTTAGGGATTATAGACCAAAAGGGGTGTATCTTCAGGTCTAGATCAGGTGTCCTAAGGGTATTCAATGGATCTATGACTTTAATAAAGGTCTATATCATTAATGGGTTGTAGTTTTTGAAATTAAATCCTCATTAAAAATAGTTGGGTAGTGTGTATACCACTAATATTTATAATACTTAGTTATGGAATAAGAAATCAAAGCATGTATGCTTCAAGAGCCTAGAAAAACTCAACAAACATGGATTTTTGAATGACATCACACCTATTAACCTTCCATTTTTTATGATTGTGTGATGGGTAAGGATAAGAGAGTCGCTATTAATAGGTCTAATTTTAAAGTTTCCTTCCCCTTAGAATATGTATATTCTGACCTATGGGGATCGGCTAGGATTACATCCCTTGGTGAAGGTTATTATTTTTTCACCTTTATATATGACTTATCTAGAAAGGTATGGATTTATATACTAAAAAATAATGATTATTTTTAAAAAAACATTAAAACATGGAAAATACTATTTGAAAATCATGTTGGGAGAAATATTAAAATAATGATAACAGATAATGGACTAAATCACCTATCCACTGAATTTATTTAGTTATGTAAATCTGATGGTATTAAAAGAGAAAGATGTGTTTCAAAAAACCCCTAACAAAATGTTATTTATAAAATATTGTATAGAACCATTATAGAGAGATTCTGAAGCATTATTTCATGCTCATTCCACCCTAAATCCTTCTAGGAAGAGGCTACCACTATAGCAATTTACCAGAAAAATATGTGTCCTTCCTCTACTAATCAATTCAAATCCCTTAAGAACTTTGAAATAGTAAACCATCATTATATAGTTACTTAAGAATCATTGATTTCACTACTTATACTCATGTAAATACTAATAATAATGATCCTTGTGCTCTTAAATGTATCTTTATGGGGTACCCTGAAGATGTAAAAGGTTATAAACATGGGGTAGATAA
Organism: Viscum album; assembly: GCA_963277665.1. NCBI lineage: Eukaryota > Viridiplantae > Streptophyta > Magnoliopsida > Santalales > Viscaceae > Viscum > Viscum album. Next base: position 1,575,405,624 of record OY728126.1, read on the forward strand.
ACCTAGTTACCAAAACTGCATTATTTATTGGGATGTGGTTTTCCCTAAGTCATGTTCTCCAAAATCCAAGTCTATCACACCTGATAGTAGTTACCCATAGATAGATCATGCTAAAGAAACTGATTCTCTAACCCAATATAAGGCTGTCATCTAGCCTCCTCCACCTGATCATCAGCTTATAACCTGGGATGATTCTATCCCCAATTCTGATTCAGAATCATATGATGAACCTTCTTCTAATAATGTTGACTATTATCTAACATAAGATAGGTTTTGGAGGGTCCCTAGAACTTCTTCTAGGTTTTGAAAATACTCCATGACCTCATATTATTTTCATGTTTCCCAATATCTTCTGGATGATGATCCTAAAACCGTTAATCAACCCCTTAATGATAAGGATTGTAAATAGTGGGTCATTTCCATGTATAAAGAAGTGAATTCCTTAATAAAAAACACACATGATCTATTTTAAATAAACCAACCAATGATAAAGTGATTGTATGTAAGTGGATTTATAAAAATATGGAAGATAACACTGCTAGAAATAAAATTAAATTTAAAGAAAGGTTATTTTCTAAGTGATTGTAATAAAGAGAAGGAATATACTACTATGAAATTTTTTTCCCAATTGTTAATAACTCTTCAATAATTCTGCTACTTGATTTTTCTGCTTATAGTGACCTTCATATTGAAAAAAATGATAATAGAATAACCTTTCTTTATGTTTATATAAATGATAAACTTTACGTGAACACTCCTGATGGTTACTATAGAGAATTAAAATCTTAAAAAGTTTGACTTTTAAATAAATATTTTTATGGTTTAAAACAAGCTTCAAGTAAATTGTATAAAAGGTTTGATTATTTTATGCTTGATAATAATTTTACCAAGAGTCGATATGACTATTTTGTATATTTTTTTCAATTAATAAAAACATTCTTTATTCTCTGTTGTATGTTGATGATCTGCTCATAATTTACAATAACATGATTTTCATTACTGCTGTAAAATCTCAATTGAAAAGGAATTTTTGAAATTAAGGATTTAAGTATAGCTAAGAAGATTATAGGTACTTAAAAAATTATGGATATTCCTAATAAACTACTATATTTGTCTCAAAATTATTATGTTTTAATGCTTCTCAAAATATAATTATTTGAATCTCTAAACCTCTTATTATACCTTTTAGACAGCACTTTAAATTTTCATTCACTCAATCACCTACTACTACTGATGATATTTAGTTTATGTCTAAAATCCACTTTCCTAATATAGTTGGAAGTATCATGTATAGAATGATCTATACTAGGCCTGAAATTTCCTTCTTAATCTGTACCCTGAGAAGATTCATGGACACTCCAGGTAAACCACATTAGCTTGCCATGAAATGGAAACTTCAGTATTTGTCTTATACTTTTAATTTTTCTTGTGTTATGGTAAAAATGTTGATACTTATAAATTAATAGTTGTATATTTATATGATGACTAAGAAAGAAATATTGATACTATAAAATCATTGATTTATTATGTTTTCAAAACTTGGGGATGAACTATTTGCTTGAAATATAACATGAAATTTGTGGTTTCTCTTTCAACCACAAAATCCAAATATATATACTTAACCAAGGATATCGAGGGGGGATTATGGATTAATGGTTTTTATAGTGAAATTAAATTATTTAATTCTTATTTTAATTTTTATAGTGATAGTAAATCCATAATAAATTTATCTAATAATTTAGTATGTCATGTTAATTCTAAACACATAGTCATTAGGCTACATTTTATTAGAGATATTATAGAATTTTTAATCATGTGTATTAAAAATATACACCCTAATGATAACCTGACTGATAGTTTGAATAAAGCTCTAATATTTTATAAATTCATATATTGCTTACATATGATGATTTTGGTTCCAATTATATAACATTAGGTTCAAGAACATCGCCAATTTTCAATTGAAAATGGTGGAGATTTTTGAATTTAGGTATTATTTTCATATTGAAATCATCAATATAAATATTTTTTCATTTAAATTGTTTAAATGCATGTATTTTTAATTTTTAATTTTATATTCCCAATATATTAATTTGTTAGAAATCTATTTTTTATCCATTGTCCTTTTTTTCCTTTTACTTGTCCTTATTTTTATTACCTTGGACAATGATTATCCCATGGCTGGTGACTCATTGGTCCACCGTGGATTAATTCATCACCATTGATTATCTTTTCTACTTTTTGTATCCCTAAAATCTACCTATGCACTCCAATAAATTGAGCTACTTAATTTATATTCTAGTGAGGCTTTTTGGTGGCTTCTAATTCATTTTGTTGTTCTAAGGGATAGTGAGAGCCAACAGAATTTATGCCCCTTTCAACCCATCTATTCACCTCGCCAATTCTATAAGGCAATAAATTTTCTCATTTAGATTACTGATCTATTATTCTCTCACCCTGCTTATGAACTCTTGTCACTGGAGTGTACTCCATCCTCAAAGAGAGGAGATGTTGTGCCTTTCTTGCTACATGTGCAATGCTGGTGTACAGTTCATGGGGGAGCTCTTGATGGTGTCCTTCCTAGAAAATAAGTGTGGGAATGATTCATGGATGAGGACCTCTGACTTCAATTACAGGTGTGCATGAGTACCTATGCAAGGATTAAGAATCATATTGGCTTTATCAGTATGGCTTTAAGAGATCAGGACTGTAAGACTGTTACGTTCAGTGATGTAAGTATTACTTCTAGTTATTTTACTCTCTTATTTTTTATTTTAAAGATTTTTTTCATTTTCTTTTTGATTTTCCTGTGTGTTGTAATCTATTTATTTAACCATTAATAAATCATTTGAGTTGGGTGGTGTTTTTTCCATGCACATAGCTTCCAATGGGACCATAGCAGGTAAATACTTGTGTTTATTTTACTAATATATTTATTTATTGAATCTTTAATGGTAAATTTATGTTTGATTTTACTTTCATAAGAAAAATCCCCCTTCATTTCATCTTGGGTTACTGTGTTCTATTCTTGCCAGTGTACTTACCCCTCACACGATATGTAGGATTCCAAGCTCACTCACGATTATAAAAAAAGGGATATTGATGATGCCTAATTTTTTTTGATTAAAAAGGGTTCTATGTGGATGATTCCACACTGATATAGATGGTGATTAGAAAAGATCTTGATTCATTTATGAGTGTTGACAAACAACTCCAGTACCACAGATGATGAAGAAAGCATAAATTTAGGTCGCACCTGTGTTGGATGAATGATCATGAGTTCCCACCATATAAATAATGATGGATACAAAGTTCACCTATATATTTCCTTTCTCAACTAAGGTTATATGTAGAGGAATTGTGTCGAAGGTTCTTTGATGTTGTGGGAATATTATGAACTCATATATGGAATTTTTTTGTTAAATATTTCTCAAACCTGTGATTTGTGATTTCTCTCTATGTTTCAGTGTTTTATTGTAGATATAGAGGGGAGATTAAGTTTCTATGGGTCATGTATGTGTGGATTTAGGGAGATTGAAATTATGTGATTGATAAAATTATTGAATGAAATTGTTGCTTGGAACCTTGTCCAACCTTTACATCGAGGCAGGATAATTTCAGTCAAGTTTGTCTTGGTTTTCAAGCTTAATCTAAAGATTGGAAAATTGAGTTAAGGAACAATTATTATTGGAATATGTAATTAATGAATCATTTAACATGAATTAATTCATGATAATTAATCTGAATGATTCATAAGACATTATTGTTATCTTTAAATATTTTTTTCACTTATATTGAAGTAGTTATCATGTCAGATGAGTTATCTTGTTGAAGAATCCAACCTAGTATATTGGGAATAGGTTTATTAGAGAATATGAGGAGTGTTTCAATGATGTATCATAGTGGGGATGATGATTATTGAACTTTTTAGTGGCATATGAACATATGGTAAATTAACACATGGATTTATTACTGCGGAATTAGTGAGTCTTAACTACATTATTAATTACCTGAGAAAGTGGTAGAATTTTTTAGAGTTGTTTATTAAGTTTAAAAGGGTAGTGATAGGAGGACTATGTGAGGATAGACTATTAGTGATGATAGACTCATTAATGTATAAAACTATGATGGTGTGGTAAGTTAGTGATTGATATGAAGAATAAATCCATAACTCTAAAAAATGGGAGATATGGATTTTTTGAGATGAAATATTTTTTGACCTGGAAGAGATTCAAAGATTAGAAGAAAAGGTGGTGAGAGAGAATGGTATAATTAGAGCTTTAAGTATACGGAATATGGAACTGGAAGTGAAGTTCTTTGTTAGATAAGACTCCCTTCCCACATTCTTTTTCTTGTTTTCATTTCAATATAATTATTTGTTTTTGTTAAATTAAGAAATAATCCCAGATAAAAATTTTGAGTAAATCAGTTTTTCAGGTGATATATGTGACTTCATTTATGATTTATTTACTAGATGTTTTCTCTCTCATCAATTTTTAGGTGGTATATTTTTCAAAAAATTAAATAAAAATGAAAATTTTGATTGATATAATTAAATAAAAACTTTTGAATCAATTTTTACTTAAATTTAATAGAAGTACATTATGATCAATGAGAAATTGATTATCATAATTACATATTATATCATTTTTTAGATAGCTGAGATCGGATTTGAGAAACTATCAAATTGAATTAGACACTGGTTGATCAATTGAAAAATCCAATTAACCTCACTTCTTTTAGTTCCATTGAATTTATCAAAGCATGAATTAGGGAAAAAAATTAAAACTAGTCAATCATGTTATAAATATCATCCATCATTGTTACTCCATTTCCTTACTTCTACTTGTTCATAATTCATACTTATTTTCTTGCCAGTATTTTCATGTCATCTCTATAAATTTTTCTTGGGATATTGTTTTTCAATTTGTTCACACACATATATAATTATCCTTCTCTATGGATTCAATCCTTACTTTATACTGAACTAGTGTTAGGTAAGGAAAATAAATTACTAATTTTTCTAATATTTGAAAACATCTAGGTCGTAATTTTAGTGTTGTTACTGGGGAAGTAACATGTGGACAATCCAAAAAAATTATCTCCAAAAAAATTTCCTATAATAAATAAAGTCACAAAAATAAAAAAAAAACTCTTGTCTTCATGTTCAACGGGTCTTGTTGTGAAAATATACATCCTTTTATCCTATATATTGAAAAACACATATTTTATCTAAAAAATCAAGGAAAAGATAAATTGAAAACGATTTGGAAAAATAATAATAATCAACATGTGAATAATAATCAACATCAACCTCGAAATTATATGTCTTAGAGATTTGTTCGTAGGGAGTTTGAAGTTCCTATAATTTATAGTAATCTTTCATATATTAGGAAAACCCCTAAGGAATGGAGTTTTGAGATTAATAATTCACATTTTTTATACTTCCATTATACAATGGACTAGCTAATGAAGAATAACATGGATTCATTAGGTATTTTTATTTTGAGGTGTAGTAACGACCATTAATTGGGTTGACTAAGGAATAAATAAAACTCAATGTTTTCCCCATTATATTATAAGGGAAATTCTAGGACATGGTTTCAGAAAATGGATGAGGAAGTTTTTATCACATGGGATTAACTGTTTAATTATTTTCTAATGAAATTTTTCCCAATAATAATGATAAATGAAATCAAGTATATGATCACTAGTTTTACTCAGGATGAGGTTGATTTATTTCATGAAACATGGGAAAGGATTATAGGTCTAATTATATATTGTTATAATAACTGGTGTACACCATGATTCCTTGTGGAAACATTTCCCAATAGTCTTAAATATTATAACCAAAACCTTGTTGATCAATATTCTATAGTGATTATTGTTATATGACTTTTGAATAGTTGAAATAAATTTTCAATGTGATGGCACAAAACTCAAAACACAAGTGTTTTAGGAGAAGAAACATTCTAGGAAAGTGATCAATCATGTCCCTCAGTATGATTTTAATGTTGATGGTTTTTATAATATAAATAATCCAAAACATCTTAGGGATTAATGACACTACTATGGTATGTTTAGTTATTCACACTATTGCAAACCACATTTTATATGCCTTCCAAACCACTTGAAAATATACATTTGGATGATTTTTTCTATTAGGTGGAATAAAGGGATGACTCATTTTTTAATTAGTATAATCAAGGTTAAAGAAATCATCCAAACCATTAATGGAAATACCAAGGGGTGTTTAGATCTGCTATTCCCCATGGATTCAAATAGAAGCCTAGGAAACCTTTCTGAAATCAATAGAGGGAAGAGTCTTTTAATCTCTATAAAAATTTTGAAGGCCGAGTTCTTTATAATCTGGATAAATTTTTAAATATAATGGATTCCCAAGAGGAAAATTATAAATATAAATTTTATAAATATAAATTTTATAAATATAAATCTCAACATGACTTGGATAAAGTACAATATTATTCTAGAATGCACAATTTGGAATTATAAATGGGTCAATTGGTTAGTGTATTGAATAATAGAGAACAATTTCAGCTAACTAGCCCAACAGAATTAAATACAAGGGAGTATTTGATGGGTATTAAAACTAGGATCGGTTTAAAAACTCACTAGGAAGTTAATATATAACTTGAACCTACTCAGAATAAAAAATTGGTAGAATCTATAAAATTAAAATTAAAAAACCCAAAATCTGGTAATCTAGATAAATGCACTAAAAACACCTTGAATATTTATGTTATTTTTTAAATTAAAAAGTATAAATACTATAAAAATGTAAATAAAGTGGATAATATGATAGAATAGGTTGTTTATGGGATTCCATATTTATTGAAGAATATACCACAACCCATTCCATTTCCTGAAATAATTAAAAATGAATAATCATGAACCTGAACTGCTTAAAGTTAATGATATTTTTAAGAAACTCTTAATAAAAATGTCATTACTAGAGTCCTTTTTTTATATCCTATATTATTTTAAATCATTAAAAAATGTAAAAAATACTTTGTAAGATTGTTCTACATAGAATTTATTATAGGGTTGAAGTGACGTCCATCAAAATAGGATACCTCCTAAACATAATGGTCTAAGAAGAATTGTGATCTACTTCACCTTAAGGGATAGTGTAATGTTATATTTTATGTATGTACTTGGTGTGATTATAAATTTTATACCATGGTATTTGCTTCAGAAATAGAATTTAGGAGTTCCACAAACCATCCCAATTGTCTTATAGTTAATAGATTGTTTCATTACTCACCCAATAGGGAGGGTTGGTGATTTATTATTTAGAGTATAAAAGCTATATTTATCTACTGATTTTCCCATATTTGACATGGATTGTGACAAGGATGTTTCTTTCATCCTTGGTAGGCCTTTACTAGTAACTAGAGGAGTAGTGATATATATGTCATATGGTACAATGATTTTCAATTTAGAAGACCATAAAGAGGAATTTTGTGTTTTTAAAAGATCCAAATCACTTTTAAAAAGTAAAATATATTTATGATATAAGTTTCTAGAAATAAAAGAACCTATTTATGAATAAGAGGAGTAATTTTTTTTAATTATTTATTAAATTAATAGTAGATCATTTGTTGTTGAAACTAACATTGGAAAATTCTCATGCAAAGAGGAAGATTATTTAAATGAGTATGAGGGAGAGTTCTTAGACTGCCCTAATGAGTTTTCACTAGAGAACATTCATGACCAAAAAAATTAATTCTATATATGAAGAACAATCTATTTTTTATTTTAGTGATGAGGAAGAATATTTTTACATCACCTTCCTTAAAAGGATGTTTCAATACCTTAGAACTCCCAATCCCATGAGTCTTTCTTCTAGTGACTAAGCACCCATTTTTTAGCTCAAAACCCTTTTATCCCAAATAAAATAATGTTTTGGGGTGAAGACTCAACTTTCAATATTATCATATCATTCGTTTTAGTGGGTAGTCAAGAGTAATGTTTCTCGAATGTTTTGGGGAATTAAAAATCTATTATTGGTCGGTCCATAACTAATATTAAGAGAATCATTCCTTCTTACAGCATGCATAGAATTTTTATAGAGTCAGAAAATAAACCAAGAGTTGAGGGACATAGAAGATTAAATCCCAACATGAAATAGGTTATTATAGAGGAAGTAATCAAGTTATTAGATGATGGAATGATTTATCTTATATCATATGGTTCATGGGTTAGACCACTTCAGGTTGTCCCTAAGAGGGGATGTTTCACTATTGGTTCTAATGAAAAAAATAACTGAATCTATGTTAGAAATTAAACCAAGTGGATAGTCTATATCTATAGGAAGAAAAATTATTCAAATAGAATAGATAACATCCTAATATCATTTTTAGATCAAATGTATATGTGGTGAGAAATAAAAGAATTCTTCCTTTTCCTAGATTACTATTCTAGTTACTATCAAATACCTATTTCTCTGGAAGATCTAGAAAACGCCAATTTCACATGCCCCTTTGAGACATTTTTTAACTGATGGATTCCATTTAAATCCTTTGGAGCTCTGGCTACCATTCAAAGTTGTATAATGATAATTTTTTCTAATATGATTGAGATAATCATTGAAGTGTTCATGGATGATTTTTCAATTATTGGTAGTAATTTTGGAAACTATCTTAAAAATATGAAAACCATTTTTGAGAGGTACTATGAAACCAATATTGTGTTGAACTGGGAAAAAGTTAATTTATAGTTACTGAGGGAATAGTAATAATTCATAAGGTGTCTACGAGATAAATAAAGTTAGATAATGGTAAAATTAAAGTCAATCAAATGCTTCAACCTATGGAAAATGTTAAACCAATTAGATGTATTTTGGTACATACCAGTTTCTAATAGTATATTATCAAGGATATATCAAAAATCCAAAGTCCCTTATTCCCACTGTTAGTCAGGGAAACACCATTCATGTTATATGAAGAGTTATTAGTTTCATTTAATATTCTCAAATTGAAACTCATATCTTCACCAATTATTTCAAAACTTGGTTGGAAGATTCCTTTTGAGGTATTGTGTGATTCCAGTGACTTCTCTGTGGGGGAAGTTTTAGGGAAAATAAAATAGGTGAAGTTGCATGTGATTTACTATTCTAGAAAACTCGTTGATGATGCTAAAAATAATTATTCTACAATTGAAAACTAGTAAGTTGTTTTCATGTTTTCTCTTGATATGTTTAGGTAGTATTTTTTAGGTTCTGAAGTTATAATTTCCAAAGATCATTTTACACTTAAATATCATTTGACCAAGAAATAATCCATATATAGAATTATGATATGGAACCTTCTATTATAGGAAGGTGATATATAGATAACAGAAAAGAAAGGTGTTGAAAATATGGATGTTGATCAATTATCTAGGTTACCTATTACACATATTGATGAAATAATAGATATTAGTACATCATTCCCATATGAGAAAATATTTTTTATTTCTATGAGGAAATCTTCTTGGATTTAATATTATGAATATTTTCTTGTTGTAGTTTTCATGCTCAAATTTATTTCACAAAACAAAATAAAAAAAAATCATTTTTTAGATTATTCTTTTAACTGATAGATAAGCTAATTTTTCATTATTTTTAATTATTATTCTCACCCATAAATTTAATTTTGTATATTTAATCACTGATAATTATGTTTGCGGTTCACCTAAAGATAAGTAGAATTTTGGATGTTCTAGTTTTATGCAAATTGAAATGTGTTTAATTATTTTCCAAATCTCCAATTTCAATAATTTTGTGTAAAAAATGAAACTATATTGAACTAAAATCATTCAATTTAAGGAGTTCAATCACATTTTTATATGTAGAGGGTCCATGGTGTGAAATTTATTTGAAAATTAATTTTTTTTTGGAATTTCCAATTTTTTCTTGAGATTTATTCTTTCCCATTGAAATTGATGAGTTTATTGATTGAGGTAAAGAAATATTTTACATGTGGAAGAATTTTATGTGACTTTTTTATATTACATTTTTGAAAAATGGTTCTAATTAAATTTTGATAAAAGTTTTTATATAGAGTGCTTAATTGACTAATATTCAACATTGTATCCTGTTCTGATGGAAAAATTAAATTTATTGAAAAATAAATTACATTTTAGTTTATTTGGTGCTTTAAATGTTTAGGATTATGCATAATAGAACTTTTAATGCTCATAATAGAATCCCCTTTTCTATTTTCAAGCATCGTCATAGAAGATAAATGACCATGTCAAACCGAGACTAAATTTTAGGATACAGATTTTCAAAACCGAGTTCAATCAAAGGATACAAAGGGGATTCTGAACTGGCCAAGTTTTAAACTGAATTCATCTTATTCAATATGATTCACTAGTGGTACTCAATGAAAATGGAAATTGAATACTCTTTAACTAAGGAAAGATCGATCATGATCTATGGAGATTTTGAGCATGTAGGGGGAATTGAATCCTGATACATGTTTGAACTACCATCGGCTGAAACACACAATGGATGTTGAGACGATTCCAGGTCACTCTTGAGCTTGATGGTTCAATAAAAGTTAACCCTAAATAGGTTATACAAAAACCAAGATTTCATTTCTTATTCAACCCAAGATATTTCAGTGATTTCAAGATCACACATGAAGATGATGATGTGGGAATTGAAGATGCCTAGAGAAAAATTTATTTTCCAGGGATCTCTATTGATGATGTCACACTAATGCCAAAGATGATCAGAACTAAGTAATATAAATTGATGATTTCCAAATAACTTCTACATTACCAAAGCTAATAAATATGATGAATTTTTTTTTGGCTATACATGCTAGGACAAGTGATAAATTAAAATGGGAGAGAACACAAAGGACCTTTTGAGCTTGTATTGCACATATATTTCATACTATAATTTCCAAAAATATATAGGAATTTAAAAATAAATGAAATAGAAACATTAATAAATGAAATTGACACTTTAAAGAAATGAAAAATCCAAATTAAATGGACACATTAAAGAAATAAAATAGACACATTAAATAGAAACATTAAAGAAATGAAACATCCACATTAAACAGACATAATAAGGAATGAAACAACCACATGGGGAAGACCCTTTTAATTTCCATCAGATGTATTTATTTAGCAATTTCAAAAGTCCCCTTCAAACAAAAATGCCTCATTCCAAGCATTATTCTTAACTATTTGAATGCATCTTTCAATAATGTATTTCTGAAAATATCACCCACTTATTTCATAGTATGGAAATACTCCAATTTTATAATTTTATTCTTCACATTATCTCTCAGAAAATTATATTGGTTATCAATGTGTTTTCTTCTTCCATGTTGCACCATATTTTTGGATATTTTGATTTCTAACTTATTATCCACATATATGACTATGGATCCATCTGGTGGATGCTTCAGCTCTTTTAGTAGGTTTCTCAACCAAATTCCTTCACAGATAGTGGATAATGATACTATGTACTATACTTCACATGTGGATAGGGCGACCACACTTTTCTTCTTCAAATTACATGTGAAAGAAGTCTTCCCAAGAAAGAATAAATATCTAGTAGTTCTTTTTCTTTCATCTTGTACACCTCCCCATTCACTATCTGAGTATCTATATAGACTTTCTTTATCATTTTATGGATATAAAAGACCAAATTCTATTGTTACTTTAATGTACTTGAGGATTCTTTTTGTGACTAGCCAATGTGATTATTTTTGTTCTTCTATGTACCTACTTAGAAGCCCAACACTATAGAAAATATATGGCCTAGTGATTGTGAGGTACCTTAGCCTTCCAATTAGACTCTTGAAAAAAGTCGATTCAGTGCTTCTTCCTTCTCCTTATTTTTCTAGTTTTAAAGACACTATTGCATGAGTTTTTACAGTGTTGCAAATGGCCTTCATGAACTTTTCAATTAATTACTTGGCATACTTCTTCTGAGATATATAGATTCCTACATGTTATTTATTTACTTCTATTCCCAAAAAAAGGACATAAAACCTCTATCAGTCATCTCAAACTCCATAAACATGGCCTTCTTGAATCAATCGAACATTGGTTGGTTGTTCCTTATAAACAACAAATCATCAACATATAGGAATTCTATTAGAATATCTCCATGATAATTCTTCTTCATGTAAACTACAAGCTCATATGAACATTGGGAGAATCTTTTCTCTTAAATATAGTTGTCTATGCATGCATTCTAAGCACGTGGAGATTAATTTAACCCATAGAGATATTTATTCATTCGATACACCTTGTCTTCCTCCCATTTCATAATAAATCCTTCAAGTTGGTCAACATAAACCTCTTATTTTAGAATTACATTCAAGAAATCATACTTCACATCCAGTTGGTATATCATCCAACTGTGATGGACTTTAAGGGATATAATCATCCTCATAGTGTCAAGGCAAGCAACAGGAGTGAAGAATTCTTCATAGTCCACCCCTTATTTCTATTTATATCCCTTTTCAGTGATCCTTTCCTTGTATCGATTGATCTTGCCATCATTATTTCACTTGATCTTCTACACTCATTTGATGCTAATGGTTTTATAGATATTAGGAAGTTTATTCATCTCCAATGTGACATTTTTCTCTATGGAATGAATTTATTCTTCCATAGAAATTCCCCATTATTCTTCCCTTATGGATTCCTAAAACATCAGAGGCTCTTGATCTTCATACAAGAAAAAATATTTACCTATTCAGTTTTCTCATACATGTATCTTAATATTTTCATCTTTATAGAAATCATAGGAGAGGAAAATCTGGCTAAAATTTGACTTCATAGAGTGCTTTCAGAAGTGATGGAATATACTCCTGGACTCCTGTGTACTGTCGATGCACCTGAGGAAGGTGTTGTCGGAGTTTTCTCTTGATGATCAAGCCTTTCTATATGATATTATATTTTTACTAGAACAAATTTTTTTTGATTCTTCATCCTTCCCTTTCCATGCTTCTTCATCACTAAAGACTGCATCTCTACTCATAATTACTTTATTGGTTAGTGTATTTTAGGGAATTTGGGAGTTAGACGCTTCATTATATCCGATGAAGATTCAATTATCAACCAGATCATCAAGATTCCTTCTTCTTGCTTCTGGGACTTGAGTGCAGGCAACACACCTAAATATTCTTATTTGTTCCATGATCAGTTTGTAACCACTCCATTCTTATTATGGTGTCAAATATCTAAGGATCTTGGTTGGACAACGATTGAGTAGATAGGTAGTACATGAAACTACCTCTTCATAGAATATCTTTGGTATCCATTTCTCCTTTAGCATGATCCTCTTCATATCAAGGATGGTGTAGTTCATTCGTTTTGTAATTCCATTCTATTGTGGTGTGTAGGCTGTAGTGTATAGTTTGTTATTCCTTATTCCCTACAAAAAATCATGAAATTCATTTGAAGTGTATTATCCAAATATGTCATATCTCAGTACTTTAATTTTGTGACCATTTTATGCTTCAACATGAGCTTTGAAAATTTATAATATAGTACTAGAATAATATTTTTCTTTGATGCAATGAACCCATTGTTTTCTGCTGAAATCATCAATTAGTGTAATAAAGTACTTATTACCTCTAAGTGAGGGTGTTTCAAGTAGTCGGGTGTGAACCAATTGAATTGGTTCCTTTTATCTTACAGACACTCCACTTGGGAAGGGTTTCCTCTATTTCTTACTGAGTTTACATGCCTCACATACATGATTTGGAACATCAATCGCTAGAAAGCCACACACCATGCTTGATTAGGATAAAAGTTTAATATCACTTAAATTGAGATTCCCAAAGCATAGATTCCATCTCTATGATTCATTCTTCATGATTCCAAAGATACACTCCTCGACCTTTCTGTTGATATATAGTGGAAACATGTGATTCTTCTATATTTGGACTTGAGAAACAAGTCTCTTGTGATCATCTCTTATAGAAAATGAATATTTTTTCATGTGTATGACATACCTCTTCTCAAGGAGTTGGTTGATACTGATGATATTATTTTTCATGTTTGGAACATAATACACATTAGAGATGTAATTTTACTCACCATTATTCTAATAGATTTTGATTTTACCTTTCAAATCACAGTAACCTTTTATAATTCTCCAAAACCCATGTCACCATGAACTTCTTCTGTGAGTTCCTCGAATAATTTTTTGTTACCACTCGTATGGTTTCTTGTACCCATGTCAAGATACCACACATCTGGCCATTCACATGCCTTTTCTTGTGTGAGTAAAAGTGTGGTGACTTATTCTTTCGGGTGAGATGCTTCAGCATAGTTGGATCATTTTTCATGATCCATTTTTCTCCAACAATCAGAGGAATAATGGCCAAATTTCTTACAATTATTTCAATGAACGTTCTTTGAGTTTCCACGACCACGTCTGAATTGGCCTCCATCATTTCATCTTCCAGTAAAGCTAGTAAAATTTTATTTTTTTGTTGATTACTTGGATAATATCTATGCCCTCTTCTTCTTTAACGATGACCACCACAATGTGTTTGGACATTCTTTTGTTCTTGTAGAGTCAACTTAGACGCTAAGGAATGATCAATTTTTGAACTCATATTATTTTGAATTCATTGCTCATGCACTTAAAACAATCCCATCAGTTCTTTAATGGATAGTTTTTTCAACTCATTTGATTCATCAATATCCACAACAAAATTCTCAAATTTAGTTGTGAGAGATCTAAGTTATTTTTCAATGACATGATTGTCCTCAACTTTTTCACCATTTATTTTCAAATTGTTAATAAAAACAATTAAATGTGATAATTAATTATAGATACTCTAGTCGTCTTTCATTTGTGCCGCTTCGATCTCTACTCTAAGTATTTGAAGATGAACTCACTTCACTTGATAAACACCCTTAAATATGGTTCTAAGGGTATCCCAAGATTTCTTGCTTGATGTTTCTTTGACAATCTTTTCAAATGTTTATTCATCCAACCCGTGATTAAGGAGGAACAATGGATTGTTGTCTTTCTTCCTTTGATTTTTGAGAGCTGTCATTTGTTTATTTGTGAAGGTGGATTCTTCATCTATAGTGGGTACTATATACCCATTAGTGATGATCTCCATTAATTATTGTGATCTGAACAACACCCTCATTTGGATTCACAACCTTTTGTAGTTATCCATAGATAACTTTGGAACTTGTGGTTGAATTGTGGTGGACATCTTCAGAAAATTAAGGATGCCTTGAAACTGGACTCTAATACTAGTTTTTTGTGCATAAAATTTAGGAAAAGTGAGAATGAAAAATGTGAGAGAACATAAAGGATCTTTCAATCTTGTATTTCACATATATTTCAGACTATAATTTCCAAAAATATATAGTAATTTACAAATAAATGAAATGGACACATTAAGAAATGAAACTGAAAAAGTAAAGAAATTAAATAGCCAAATTAAATGGAAAAATTAAATAAATAAAATAGCCGCATTAAATAGACACATTAAAAATAAATGAAACATCCACATTAAAAAAATGAAATAGCCACATAGGGAAAACCCCTTGAATTTCCACTGTATGTATTTGGTTTACAATTCCAACAAAATTGATATGTGCTTAAATTGGATGAAGGGTTATGAGTTCCCACTATTTTATGATTTGAATAAGAAAACATTGATTTGTGGAAGTTATGTCTTGACTGAAGCTAGTTATATAGGAACTGATTCATGGGTGAGTTGAAGTCAAGGGAAGATGATGAGATCATCTGTGAATTTTTTTTCATATTCTTCAAACCTATGCTCAGTGATTTATCTCAGTTTGTAGGTGATTTTTTGAAGATGTTGTGGGTAGATAAAGTTTCCCTGAGCTATGTATTCTTAGATGTAGGGAGATTCACTTTGGGTGCTCGATGAAATTCTTTAAAGAAACTATGGTTTGGGACCTGGTCTGACTTTGATGTAGAGGGAGTATAGTTTCAGTTTTGTTTGTCTTGGTGGTCAAGCTCAACCTAAAACATAGAAACTTGAGCCGAGGAATAATTGAGATTGGAATATGTGATTGAATAATCATTTCCACCAAATGAGTTCACAATATATAATCTAAATGAGTCTGAGGCCAAGCATATTGTTTTTAAAAATCTCCACATATTATGTTGAAGAATTTTTCTTATTGGATGATTTTGTGCATAAGTCCATGAGTAGGAGTTGTTTCAGGGCATGGGAACTAAGTGCATGTTGAAGAATCCAAGAAGGTTGTTTGGGAACTAGTTTTTTTGTGAATAAGATGAGATTCTTACTGAATCATTGTACCTAAGTAAATGATTATTTAAATTGTGATTAAAATCTATCCACTTCATAATTTTACATGTTGATTTGTTACTATGGAATTATTGAGTGTATGGAGCATTAATTACCTGAGAAAGTGGTAGATTTTATTAGAGATGTTTATTAAGTTGACAAGGATAGTGACAGAAGTTCTATGTGATGAATGGTTGTTGATAAAGATAGACTCGTGAATTTAGAAAAGTGAGACGGTGTGATAATTCAGTGATTGAGAGGAAGAATAAAATAAGAAATATAAAAAAATGGAGATATGGATTTCTGATGTTGGATTTTTTTTTCACAAGTAAGTGGTTTGGGGATGAGAATAAGAGGTTGTCAAATAGAATGGGATAGTCAAATCTCGAAGCAGGTGAAAGGAACTAGAACTGGAATAAATTTTATTCGATTGATAAGATTTTTTTCCCACCATGTTCTCTTTTATGTTTTTATGGAATAATTTTTTTATTAAATAATGAATGATTCTTTGAAAAAAAATATGGGGAAAACAATTTTTATGATAATGTCTAATAAATCATTCTTACTTTCTATGATATATTTATTCTCTCTCATCCATTATTAGGCTATAAATTTTTAAATACATCAAATACTAATGAAAATTATCATTGATAGAATAAAAAAAAGTATTCAATCATTAATAAAATCTGAGAGAATCACAATATGATCAATGATAAATTGATTATAATGATTAATGAATGCATCATTTTATGGATCACTGATGTCACAAACCAAGTCAAGATTTCATCTAACCTAACCCGACCTGAGTCAAGTCTTGAAGGTAATTCCTGACCCCAACATGCTAACAATTAGTACTTGGGTATAAACAACATGTTTTTAGAATCAATGTTTCATAATTTCATCCAAAATACAAAGTGAAACAACCGAAATGAATCTGATAAACATCCCAAAATCCTCCATGAAACATGAGGGACATCACCCTCAAGCCACCACCACCAACACCTACAACCAATAGAACTCTCTAGTAACCAGAACAACCATCACCATGACAGGTCTTTTCTTTATCAGGGTCATACATAACAAAGTGTACATACACCCAAAGGTTCATGTAGGGTGTGAGCTAAAGCCTAGTAGGATGTCACCCAAAAGTAATGATTTCATACTATAACATTAGAAGATAAATAAATATTCACATTTATATAAAACACCTAAAAACATTTCAAAGGTAATTTCAAGTATACATTTTTTGAAAAAGATATTCTTTAAAGATAAACCATTTTTCAAAAGAAACTAGTCTCACTGCCACAAAGTATACAAGGTCCACCATATACTGATGGTTATAACCACATCACATTTATAATATCATGAGAGAGAATCTTGGGTAAATCCTTAATGGTGGTCTAGCACAAGTGAGTCACTAAGAACTATGTACCTTGGTGATAAATATCCTCCGACTCAACTACCAACAGTTTTCCTATGCATGATAAATTAGGAGGGATAATCCCATAGGTCTAGTGGCCTATAAATAATAGTCCAATGCCAATATGTTCTCATGCATGAGCCACTAGGAGGGACCATCCCAAGGTCCTTATGGTCTCTGATCATATCACATGTTTAGTTAGTGTTTTAAGAGTAAATCCCGCTAAGTGAATCCAGGCCTTTCCACTTCCAAGTCAACTAGTGTCATGTATAATAGAAGAATTCGGGATTTCCACTTTCACATCACTAGTGTACTAGTTCTAGTTTACCCATCTAGATACTCAGGATTCCCTTTGTGTTCAAATTATGTTACCACATAACCATCACTTTCACAAACGCATTTCATGACACATATGCACACAAGGAAACCATTGATTTCACAACAACTACATGGAAACCATAGTTTTCCATAAATAAAACCAGTTTCCATTTTACACACACCAAAACCATTTCAAAACATATTTTTCATAACTTTCACAATCCATGAAACCCATTTGAAAACATTACAATAAAATTACATAATCAATTTAACCATTTCCATGGGTCATGCCTTTTCCAAATCCACAGATTAACTAGATTCACTTCTCAACATGATTCACATAATTTACTCAATTCACAAATCACATTTTAAGGTTCACACACTAATAGAAAAACTTCTTTTTATAGCATAGTTTTCACATCAATTATTTATAACCAACATGAAAATTTGGGAATATTTTTTTTTCTCATCTGTTTTATGAAAACCAAAGTGAAAAAGTGTGTATTTTATACCCTTTCATGCCAAATATATAATTTAACCAATGTTAAAGAACTGGTTTTTGTGTTATTTATGCTATAACTAGTGTGAAAGACCTCAAACTATCCATTTTTCATTTTGGTTATATTATAACAGATGTAAAAAACCTTTTCAAAATATATATATTGATCAAGGGTTTCATTACGTAGGCTTCCAATATCATGAAGGAGATCTCGTTTCTCTCTTACAGAATCCCTAACATTCTAGTTTCTTCAATCCGGTGGTCCAAATCTCTCCTTACGATCTAAATCGAGCCATAGGGTTTCATCGGCCTCGGGTTATGCATCTCAATTAAGCCACAAACATTTTCGCTTATTTCTTTTCAGTTATTCTTTGTATTAGAATCTATAACCGATGATTGTTCAACAAGGTGTTCTTCATTCTCACATTTCTATCTTGCTACATTCAGATATTTTTATCTTCATTATTGTGCATTCGATTATAGATCTTCTCATCTACAACTATCTTTCCTGAAGGTTTGAATATATTTCATATTATGTTAATTAGTTGTTCCTGAAGTTCCAAATATTGTTTTTCTAGGTATTGAGAAGTATTTATTTAGAATGATATCCTAATTTTTATATATTTTAAAAAACAGATTGCTTTATCTATAACTGGTTTAAAATTTCATAGTGTTAAAAGTGGAAGTCTATACTGTTTAGTGGTTGTTGCATGTTGTGGCTTCCATAATTATTTAATTTCTGGTCCATAAAACTCTAAATTATTGATAGATTATTTTCTCTTTATTTTTTTATGAATTTATCCCATTTTTACAAACATAGACTAGGAAACCTTAACAACCCTCTACATTCAAGTTCAATTTAGTAGTAATAACAAGTTTTTCACTTGATGATGGTTTGGTTTTGATGATTGTTGAAAAAATTAATGGGTCTTTTAGTTTAATATTGAATGTAATTCATTTTTTTGGGGGCTAGTGAATTAGTTATTTCATGGATTGTATTTTTTTTAAATCTTAATGTTTTGTAAATGAGTTGATACCTTCGACATGGGTACACTGTGTAATATTTATTTTTTCTATTCTCTTTTATGAACTAAATAGAACAATAGTTTTCCCTGTTTGTTCTTATGAAATAGTAACCATATTTTTACTCTTTCATTTTTTGAATCAAACATTATAATGAATTGTGAGTAAATCTAGGTGACAAATTCTTATCCAAGTTTAGTATCAGAAACTTTTTTTTTCTGATGGCTTCAAAGTTTCAGTATTATAGTGTATCCCCTTAATTGTTGACAATAGAATATAAATTATATTTTAAATTATAATTCCCTTTTTCCCCATTTTATTTATTCAATTATAATAAATTAGCATAATAATAAAATCTAACATGATAGCTATTTTTTAGGTTTGTAGCTTTTTGGAACAAGTTAAAGTCAAATTCTTAGTGCACGCCTCACATGATTGAGGCTGAATATTCTAGTTCTGATTTTATAATGTGTTAATTAGTTCTTGATTTTATTTAATGTGAAAATTTTTTAAACTAAGACAAAATTTATGTTTTTATTATATTGTTAATTACAATATAGAATACTTTTATTTTATTTTCATAAATAATAAACAATGAATTAGTTATTATCCTTCTATTTATTATTGTATGGATATTATTTTATAGATATCATTGTAAATATTTTTTAATAATTTTATAAGGATATGTTAATTTATTTTTACTTGAGACGTTTTTTATTTGAATATATTTTGTAATTCTCTCTGCATGAATGAATTTTCTCATCAAAAGTTTCTATTTTACTTCAAATGTTTCCATTATTGGTTTTCAATATTTTTCGATGTCATTTATAATATCAAAATTTTATAAAATACTACCTTTTATCTTTATTTTTTATATATAATTAATTGAAGTTGGATTAATTCACATTGAATAGGTGATGAATATAAATAAAGTTTTGATGATTTTTTGGAATTTGATGAATGAAATGTTCTACAAAATGACATGATTTTCTATCCATGCCTAAATGTTTAAATTTGAAGAAGTTGAAAAGAAGATAAATTAAATATCATATAATTTTTCATGGTTTTAATTGGAGTTACATTCCTTGGATATGGCATGGTGAAAATGGGTAGAATTCTATATCTATTGATGATGGTGCTTTGCAAGATGATAAATCTGATAAACTCGATGAAATGATTTGTGGTATTTAAGTTGAAGAAATTGAGAAACAACCAACAATTGAGTGTTTATATGGTGATGCTAAGATAACTTTTTATCTAGGTTGTATAGAATATATGGTTTTATAGATGGTGTTTATATTGATAAAACTGATGGTGAAACACTAATGGACTGACTTGATTTTTACAGAGCTTCTACAATTGATGAAATACATTTTTCCTAAAGACAGTGATCTTCTAGATTCACATTATAAGGACAAGAAAATATTATTCCTTATGGGATAGGGGTTATAATAAAATATATGTATTCCCAAATGACTATTTTCTATATAGTAGAGAATAAAAATTTCTATTATAGTGTCCTAAATGTGGGACATCAGGGTATAAGATGAAAGAAAAATCATAGGCTGGTTTAGAAGTTTCAAAGACCCATGCCTAATGATTTGGGTATCTTCCTATAATTCCTTATTTGAAATTTTTATTTTTCTAATTCACATGATGAAAAAAGGTTAATATGGAATGTTGATGAGTATATATTTGATGGAAAATACATTATCAAGATAATTATCTATAGTGGAAAAAATTGATCACTAGTTTCCTACATTCAGAAATGAAGTTCTAAATCTCGGACATGGACTGTGCACAGATGGAATGAATCCATATCAAATCCTTAGTAGCACACATAGTTCATGGCCTATTTTATTGGTAATTTACAACTTATCTCCTAAATTTTTTATGAAGTAAAAATATTTCATGTTGAGTTTAATGTTATGTGGACCAAAATATCCTAGAAATGATATAGACGTTTTATTGTCACCATTAATTGATGATTTGAAATTGTAATGGGAGGAAGGTATAAGGGTGTATTATTATTATAAAAGGGAATATTTCCAACTATATTCAATGATTATGTTCACTATAAATTACTTTCCATCATATGGAAATTTTTCTAGATATAGTGCTAAGGGGCATAAACTTGTCCAATTTGTGAACACCAGACTTCTTATTGTCAACTTCTTCATGGAAGAAAAATAGTATACATGGGTCATTGAAAGTTTTTTCTTACGGGTCACTCTTATAGAATATTGAAAAAGGAATTAAATAGATAATAGGAATTTGATATTTCTCCAAAACCTTTATCCACTGATCAGTATTTTGAGATGGTGAAGAAAATTGATGTGACATTTAGAAAGACACAAAAATCTGGTAATGATAGAAATATTTTGAAGAAATGGTCAATATTTTTTAATCTACCATATTAGAGATATCATGAGGTGAATAATAACATTGATTTCATGCACATGGAGAAGAATATCTATGAATGTTTTATTAGAACATTGTTACATATTAATGGAAAGACTAAAGATGGGATAAATGCAAGAATAGATTTACTCTCAATGGGAATATGTTTGGAGTTGTCTCCCCTACTGATGCAAGGAGAACATTCCTACATTTGGCTTGTCATACTTTAACCAAGATGGAGAAAACTATATTTTTTCAATGTATTCATGTTATCAAAGTTCCACATGGTTATTCTTGAAATGTACAAAATGTTGTGCCTTTAAAGGATTTAAATTTTATAGGTCTGAAATCTCATGATTTTCATGACATGATTCAACGAATCCTACCAGTTGCATTGAGTGGAATATTTCCCACCTGTGTCAGAATGAATATCATGAGGGTTTTTTATTTCTTTTAATTCTATTTTTAATAAGTTTATTGATTTTAATGGTTTGAAAATTTTAGAGAATGAAGTGATTTTTATACTTTTTCAATTCGAAATTTATTTTCCTCCATCTTTTTTTTATATCATGGTTCATTTAATGGTTTATTTGGTGAGAGAAATAAAGCTATGTGGACCTGTATATCTACGTTGGATGTATTATTTTGAATGTTATATGAAGATATTGAAGTGGTATGTTAATAATCCATATTAATCTATAGAATTTATTGTTGAGAAGTATATTTATAAGGTGGTTGTAGAGTTTTTTACAAGTTATTTTTGTAACGTGGAGCATATCGGTTTGCATACATCTCGCCATGAATGAGTTAATTGTGGTGGAAAGGGGATTTTTGGCTTGAAAGTAAAATCGTTGACAGGTGAACAGATAAAGAAGATACAGTTATACATCTTGAATATTATAGATGATGTTGAATCATATATAACATTTTATATTAATGAGTTGAAACAAATTTATCCAAAAAATAAAGATATGTGGATTTTTGAATGAACATTAAAAAAAACTTTTTTTCCATAGTTTAAAGTGATTGGGAAACCAGATAGATTAGAAACATTGAGATAGTTAGTGGGTGGTCCAGGTTTAAATTTTATAACATGGTCCGAGTATGACATTATTGGACATACTTTTCATATGAAATATCATTACAACAGAAGTGTGGTTTAGAATAGTAGTGTGTAGGTGTTCGTAAAAGAAATGAATTTTTCAACTACTAAAGAAAAAAACCCAATATCCACATAAAAATAATATTATGGAGTCATTAAAGAAATATGGGAGGTTTATTACATTAAATTTCAAGTTTTAGTGTTTATGTGTAAATGTTTTATCAGTAACAATAGTGTCTGACACGATGAATTTGGAATGAAACTAGTTAATATGAATAAATTTGAATACACAAATGATCATTTTATCATGGAAACACATGAAAAAAAGTCTATGTTCTTGATAAATATAATATGCAGTGGTTTATTGTTATACAAAGAAAAAAATATTATATTGGAGATGATAAACTTTATGAAGATACTGATTTATGTGAGACCCCTACATCCATGGAATAGTTAACAAATAATATTGATGACCACATTGAAGACATGGTTTGTGCCATACTAAATGATCATGATGAAGCAATTTGGGAAAACACTCTTTAGTAAATTCTTAATATTATAGGTAATATGTGTTTAAATATGTTTTACTTTTTAAAATTTTATAAGTTAGATATTTAATTTTCTTTTCTTTATTAAACACATATTATTACTAATAAGTTAAATTGTTTGTTTATATTAATTTAGTTTTTTCTAGTTTTCTATGTGTACACTTAAGTAACTTATCAATTAATTGGTTTTATTAAAAAAAAATTATTTTAAATTTAGCATTTTAAATAAAAACAAAATATATTTTTAAGATTATATTATAAAATAATTATTTTTGTTGTAAAAATGATTTATCAGGTTAGTGAATTTTCACTAAGTCCTTTCATCCAATTAATATTGTGTAGTTTTAATTAATTTATGTCATTTCATATATTCTTAATATTGTTTTCATGTTATTTAACTATAACAAATATGAATAAAAATGTGTTATGTTTAGTTTTCTTTTCTTTTTGTTTGATAATTGTTATTTTTTTATTTACATTTGTATGTAATTGTTGGATTTGTATATTTTTTCTAATTGATGTTTCTTTGATTTGTAGGATAATGATAGATCAATCCTCTGGCCACCACATATTTCTAGATATGATCATACTCATACCTATGGGGACTAACTTACACATGATCCTATTGATGATCCTCCTCATCCTTCTTTACATGAGACATATACTTCTATGAGGGAAAAGAAGAGTTCAAGGGTTGGTAAACATGGCACCACATGTTTACCACAATTATCAGTTTCTCGTACCCAAGAACAGAGGATACCATTGGACTTTGATGATAATGATATTCCAATATGTCCAAAAGAAAAAAAACAAGACTTTTGTACCAGTAAAGGCTAAAAGTAAAGTTAGTATTTTGTTTGAATATTTGAAAAGTTTTGACAAAGCCACATTATAAATATTGTGGGAGCCCATTTTGGTAAGTTTTTTGTTATTATTTTACTTATCTTGAAATTTTTACGGTAATATATGTTTTTTCCCTTCTTGTCAGATGATATATGATATAACTGACATAGGAGAAGTCAGGAGGAAATGTTTATCATTGGCGGCTAAGAGATAGATGGATTTTAAATCATCTCTCATATCACAGTTCATTTTTGGGAATAAATATCATGAAAATACATGTGATATATATCCATTTATAGATGAAGATACATGGAAACAATTTGCTGAAAGCAGACAAAGAGAAGAGTTTTTAATAAGTGAAATGTTACCTTTTAGATGTTTTTTTATATCAATGATCACGTTAATGATTTCTTTATTCTTAATAATTAATTTATAGAAATAAAGGATATCTTATTAGAAGATTCAAGATAGAAATATATATCCTCATACATTATCTCGAGGAGGGTATACATAATTAGAAAAAAACATGCTACAAGAAAAACATAAAAAGTTGAGAGATGAGTCATTAGGATCTAGAGAGGTGGCCCCTCCACCCCCCCCCCCCCCACTAGACATAAAAATGGAAGAGAGAAAGAATGATCAAAAAGGACAATATATTATGGAAGATTCAATAGTTGTAGCTGATAATATTGTAAGTTGTTTGATTATTTATTGAAGTTAAACCATCTCTATATATTTTGATTCATTATATATTTTTTCATATATTCAATACATGATAATCTTGAGGAGTAGAGCACACATGGGGATTTTATTACTGAGGGTAGACATGATATTTTAGTTGTAGTATTGGGAAAGCTTGAACACCAAGATATTTTACGAGGATACCCGACACGTGTATCAGTAAGAAATGTGTTTCCACATTCTGAAGCTTCCTTAAATGATCATGTTTATAAAAAAATAGAATCTTTGGAATCCAAATTTAAGGATATTCAAGTGATGATGGAGGAAAATATTAGATCTTTGGTATAATAGATTCTTACAGGTATTCAAGGACAGTTTCTGCCTACTGATTTGACTCCTCCACCTACACCAGTAGATCCCACTCCTCCTCCTTATCCTACTCATACATATGTGTTTCTAGATGACACTCTTTCTTATCCTACCCCAACACCCCCTCCTACATTTCTTCTAAGTTACTATGAGTTATATGTTCATGATCATCATCATATTGTTTCATATGGGATGATATATTATATCACCAATACCATTCATCATTTCCAGATTGAGATAGAGCATTATAATATCAGTGTATAGGATATTATAGATAGATAAGCAAAAATACCATGTCCTAAAGATAAAATATGTATAGCTGGAAAAAGTATCAGTCATTTTTTTAGTTTGGACATCTAGAATAATTTGAAATATTACCATAGATATTTGTATATTTTTTTTATTTTATTTCATTTTTATAGTAAATTTTTTTATCATTTTAATGTAAAAGGTAAAGAAATACTGTATAGACAACAAAAAATCAAATTACCATGACTTCATATACATATTCTATCGGTCTTGATCAATTTTCAACATACTCAAATTTTTTATTAGGAGTATATGAAATTCCATTTTATACTTCTATTTATGTGTGTGTAATGACTGTGACGATTTTGAAAATTGATATCATGAAGCATATAGCTGTAGATCAGTTGGGCATCAAAATGATGTAATTTTTTCATGTAATTCGATTAACAAAAAAATCATTCCATTAATTTATTGAAAATTTATAATTATTTCTAATTTGTATTAGGTATCTATATAAAATGTGTAAATAGCATGATAATATAGATGCATATGGATTTATGGACCCAAAATTTATTAATCGTATAGCTTTTACAATGACCAATGTTGAAAGAATAGTTTATATAGCTGAAATATTCAATAATAATGTCATCATTCAGTGTTGGATGTTTCTATATATTGAAAGGTGTGAAATATTTTGTCTCACAATGTGTTAAATATCACTTAACATATTAATAAATTGTATTGAATTTTTTTTATATCAGTGGTCACTAGATGTTCTATGTTTTTTTACAAGAGAGAAGGCATTGTATTGGCTATGCTCTATCCATATTGAAGTGAGAGAAAATTTTAAGAAAGGATTGAACACGTAAGTTTTCATATTTTAATAATTTTTTATATTATAGTGAATAAAATTTATTATATTCATATTATATTCAAATAGGGCAAGGAATTTCATTAAAGATATGACAAATAAGAAGCACACCAATATCAAATTTGTAAAACAAAGGTTAATTTTCATTTAAAATTACTAAATTGTGGATATATTAATTAAAATGTTATTTTGAATTAAAATATATTTAAAATAGTGTCATAAACAACAAGGTGGAACTAAATGTGTATATTTTTTTATAAGATTCATGTATGAAATAATTTCAATGGGGCCAGTTATAAGGATTCATAAGGTTAGATTTCTTTATAAATCTTTCTATAATATTTAATATGTTTTATTGAAAATTCAAGTTAAATTATTTCTGTATTATTTTTGTATATTAATGATGAAGAACGGTCATATACTTTGGAGGATTTGAGAAATTTACAAATTGAATGTGAAAATAATTTTATAGGTTTGATTGGTTTTTACATTATTTGAAAGTTCAATGGTATGTGTATTTTGTTGGATTTTTTGTTGCCTTTTCTGGTACCTCTTTTTTTTCTAGCTATTTTTGGTGGAGGAGATGAATCATTGTACAATGGTATTTAGTTTATTATAATTTTCAATGGTATTTTTATTTTTCTAGATTTTGTGCTTCCTTTTTTTCTTTTTCCATTTTCTGCCTCTTATGTTGTTTTTGGATGCTTCTAGGGGTGGCCTTTTTCTGTTTTCTACCTCTTATGTTGTAGCTTCTACTGGTGGAGGATATGAATCAATGTTTATTTTTAAAAAATCATGTTTTTCACATCATTTATCAGATAACCGACTTGAAAAATGCATTCACACTATTTTTCAAGTTGGTTATTTAATAACTGATGTGAAAACCCATTTATCACATTGGTTATATAAATAACTAACATGATAAAGGGTGTGTAATTGGTTTGTCACATCGTTTATTGGATAACTGATGTGAAAAACAAATTACACATGGTTTTTCACGTCAGTTATTCAAGAACCTACATGAAAACCCATTTATCGCATCGATTATTTTAAATAACTAACATGATAAATGGTGGATAATGTGTTTTTCAAGTTGTTTATCCAATAAATTATGTAAAAAATCAATGGAATAAATTATTTATAATGTCGGTTTTAAGTAACTAACATGAAAACATTTATTTACTACATACCCTATAACCACACTGTCTAAAAACTAACGTGAAAAATCATAAAAAGCCGACGTGATAAACCCTTTATGCACTAGTGACAACAAAAACTAACATGTAAAAATAATCTATTTTCATTTAGAAAAACCACTTTCAACACATTCGCACCTCAACTACATTTGAAAACATATTTTAAACCCTTCACATAATCATAAAAACACCTTCAACAAGCACCATAAGTAATAACATACATATAATAACCATTTTTCTTTGAAAATCCCATTTTTATCACATATACATGTCAAACTCTTTCAAAACATATTTCACACCACATAAGAAAATCATAGAACACATTTATAATTCCAAACATGAAATATCAAAACCATCTAAAAATGTTAGAGCATGCACCCATCATAGGCGGATGGGGTGCAGGGGGATAGGGTTTGGGGGCATCGATCATGGGGTTGACGCCCTGGATGGTTATCTTTGAAGTGTGCGTATAGTTAATGGACCCACCTTTTAAAAAATGTTAAGCATGGAACTACCTAACTCACACTTGGAAGTTTTTAGAAATTGGTTTAAAACCACAACTACACCTCCAAAAGACTCTATAAAGGAAAGATCAACCAACAACCATCAATATCTTCCCAAAAATCTCAAGATTGACCCCCCCCCCCCCCCCCCATAGTTCAAACATTCATTGGAAAATAAGATCCCAAGAAAGAGGGAGAAAAAACCCTAGAAAAAGGGGAGAATCAAGAAAGAAACCACTTACATGGAGAACCCTTGAAGTTTTGAGGACAAAACCACCCATGGAATGATTTCCAAGAGGTCGAAGGATTCTTGGAGAGATCTCCAAAGGATGAAAATTGTGTATGGTTTGGAATAGGGGTGGTTTAGTGTTAAATCTTGAGGGGACACAAATGGTATTTTCTAATTTTTAATGATCTGGAAAATTCCTAAGGTTTCCCATGTAGTTTTCCAAATTGTGAGGCAATTTTGTGCCCCTCACTCTCCAAGAAGGACATGCTGCATGGTTATCTCGAATGGTTTGAAAAACTATGAGGTACCCACTATCCAAAAATGTCATTTGGAGGCATGGTTTCCTAGGAAAGGCACTCGGTTTCTCTTAACAGTGCACAAATTGTGCTCTACCTTTTATTATGCCCAAAAACAAAACTTTTTATCAGCATTCAAGGGGGAACCCTGAGGTTAACCACTAGACTAAAATAAACAAAGGAATGCCTCAAAATGAAAACACGGATGTGAAAATTCTCTTCACCGTGAAAACTTACCACCTCTAGAAATTCATCCCAAATCTTGATCCCAAAATAAGAATGGGTACTCCTTTTAAATCCAAGACCATCGCTCCTGAGTATCATGTTCATCATAACCATTATACTAAAGAACTTGGACCAATGGAATAGACTTCCTACTAAGCACCTTATCTTGGGAATCTATAATCCACACTAGCCGATCAAACACAGAATGATCGGGATCCAACTCTAACTCCTCCCATTTCAATACATGTGACATATCTGGATTACACTTTTTCAATTGTGAAATATGGAACACATCATGAATCAATGTTAACTACAAAGTTAAGGACAACCGATATTACACCTTGTTGACTCCCTCAGTAATCTCAAAATGCCCAACATACCATGTCATAATCTTCCCTTGCTTACCCAAACGATGATGACTCAAGTGGGGTTAAAATTTAAAGAACACACATCCACCCCTAAAGAATTATAAATCATGATGCCTCTAATTGGCATAAGACTTATAACAACTCTAATCTATCAATAAATGTTGTCTAATCAACTTCACTTTATAAGATGTTTCCTGCACAAGGCTCAACCCCAACAATGAGGTCTCACCCACCTTAGCCCAACACAAATGGGACCGGAACTAATGACTTTAAAGAACCTCAAAAAGATCCATTTGAATCGAATATTGGTAACTATTGTTATACACATTGTCATCCAATCCCAAATGGCTATCCCAAGAACCACCAAAAGACAAAACACATGATCGGAGCTTTTCCTCCAAAATCTGATTCACTCGCTCCATCTTACCATCTAATTAAGGATGATATGTCATGCTCAATATGACATATGAAATCATTTCCTTCTGATTGAATTACCAAAACCGAGAGGTGAAACATGGGTCCCTATCAAAAACAATAGCCAATAACATACCATGGAGCCTGACAACCTCCTAAACATACAACCAGCCTAACTCGTCCACTTTGGTTGAATATCTGATCGGAATGTAATGAGATGAATTAGTTAGATGTTCAATCACTTCCAAAATGACATTCCATACTCAAGGAGTATGAGTTAATCCAACAATTAAGTCCATGGAAATCTTATCCTACTTCTAGTTTTGAATAGGAAGAGGCTGAAGAAAATCGGAAGGTATCTGGTGCTCTTCTTTAACCTACTGACACGTTTAACACCACGATAAAAAGTCATCTATTTATCATCTTATTCTTGGCCACCAGAACTACTAGAACACATCATAAAACATCTTGTTAGATCTAGGATAAATGACCCACTAAGACTGATGGATATCCAACATCTCAATCTTCTGTACCAGCAAAGGCACCGCAAAGAAACCTCTAAAACAAAAATCTCCCTCATGAGGCAATGACCACTCACAAGGCTCCTCCCCACCATGAAGAAACTACATAGAGCACTAGAAAAACTAATCATTCGGTTGTTCCTTCCTATTCAATTCCATGATGGAAGGATTCGGCTACACACTATACAAGAACACACCTCCCCCATTCTCCTTGGTCTCCAAGTGCATCTGAGAAAATATCCCCATAAAATTCCACCCATCACTAAACTTCTTCAGCTCCTACACTGAAACATTTTTTTCAAGGAATATTCCACCACATGAACTTTTCCCAAGGTATAGACTATATCAATTTAAAACCCTTGAAAGTACTCAACTCAAAAATTCTTCAAAAAGTTCAAATCCTTTTGGGAGAAAATATAGACCATCATATTATGATCATAATAAACCACACATTTATACCCAAAAAGATAATGGTGCCACATCTTTAGGGAATTCAACACTACTTCTAACTCCAGCTCGTGATTTGGGTAATTATTTTCATGTGTTCAGAGATGGAGAGAACCATAAGACACCACATGATCATCATGAATCAACACACAATCAAGACTCATACCCGAGGTATCATAATAAACCACATATATCTTTCCAGACTCTGGAAAAATCAAAACATGAGTGGTGTTAAACAGTCGCATACGCTTCTGAAAGGACACTTGGCATTATTGGCTCCATTCAAACTATACCTCCTTCTTTTTAAGAGTGGTCATGGATGAAGAAATCTAAGAGAAATATCGAATGAATGGCCATTAATATCCTGACAGTCCCAGAAAACTTTTTATCAAAAATACATTCCTTCATTGATCCCATGACATCACTACACTGAATTTCTCAAGGACCACTAAAACTCCTTGCTTCGACATCACGTGACCCAGAAACTTCACCTCCCTGATCTAGAAGTCTCATTTATAAATCTTTTTATAGAGATGATGATCTTTAAGATTTCCAAAAACAATTATCAAATGTCCCTCATGCTCCTCCTTAGATCTAGAATAAACCAAGATTTCATCAAAGAACACCACAATGAAGGGTTTGAGATACTGATGAAACACCCTATTCATAAGTTTCATAAAGAACATTGGAGCATTTTTAACCCAAACTACATCAAAAATTACTCGACATGGTCATACCTACTTTGAAAATATTTTTTCTGGACATCCGCCTCTTCAACTCTAACTTGGTGATAACTAGAACGTGTGTCAATCTTAGAAAATGACCTTGCCCCTTTAAGTGATCAAAAAAGTCATCAATGTGGAGAAATGGATACTTTTTCTTAATCATCACCTTATTCAACTTTTGGTAATCTATGGACAACTATAGATATCCATCAGCCTTCTTTGAAAATAGAATCGGGTTGTCCCAAGGAGAGACACTCGAGCGAATGAATCCATTGGATTCCAAATCATCCAGTTAAACATTTAATTCCCTAAACTCAATGGGGGATATACTATATGATGGAATAGATATCAATTATGTTCCCAATATAAAATCAATAGATAACTCCACATCCCGATCTAGAGGTAAACCCAAGAAATCATCGGGAAAACCATTTTTGGAATTCATCAGCCATAGGAGGTAATTAATCTCCAGAACTACTACCATAGTCCTCCAACATGAGTGATGATAATTTATGCACAAGTTTACCAACTCTAGAAGTGTAGATCCATATGACCTGACTAAGGATCCCATTCACCATGAAAAACTTGGGTACTACCATCAGGGGCACAAAATTCACTTGTCGCCTATACCAATCGATGTGCACCTGAAAATGAACCATCCAAACCATATCAAGGATTACATAGAAGAATTCCATTTCTAAAACCATTAAATACTACTCTAGCTTGACCCATAACACGATAAGTGAACAAGACAGACACCTGAGACCCTTCTCTTACTTCTCACCAAGTGGTGTTACCAACTCCATCGCATATGACATAAGCTCAGTTGGAAACTTCAACACACCCACAAGACAAGTAGAAATAAAATACATAGATGAATTAGTATCAAACAGAATAATAACTAAAGAGGATGTAATAAGAATGGTACCTTGAACTGTCACGGGCCTTGCATCTAACTCCACTGGAACTCTATCCACCGCATGAAGATGCATTATCTCAGCCTGAGCCTGATAACGACCACTAACCTATGGCCCTGCCTTGAACATACTCTGCCCAAATGAAGATCCAAGCCTACCACCATGACCACCAAACGGAGATCCCACTGTCTTGGAAGGTTCTAGCCGATCTGACATCCACCTAGAATCCACAGATCCAGCTCCACTCTGATATGGTGGGCAATTTGAAAAACCACTGTCAGTGCCCCAAAATCTCCACATTGATGGAAAGGTCTGGGTGGTGATGAACACACTAATCACTTATTCCATGATTTTTCACAATGATGAAACACCACTGACCCTGAACCTAAATCCACAAATGAAGATATTTGATAAGGATGGATTGAACCACCGCCACCCCTCTTCTCCCACTCATCTCACTTCCTATTCTTCTCAGATGAACTACCACTACTTACTATTAACCCAACCCCAAATGTACCAAACCTTATCCTGTGATCAATATCAAACATTAAATCATGGTCAACCACCTCATCATAGGTTTCTAGTTTAAACAGAATGACTTCAGAATGAATTTCTAGCTGGAACCCCCTCTTGAACCTCTTAGCATTCATCTTCTTAAAAGAAATGATCTCGGGTGTGTACTATACCCTCTTTGTAAAGTTTTTATCATAATATATCATTGTACGGTCACCTTGGGTATGATCCATAGATTACTAGGTCTGGTCATAAGCCAAAACCTTGATACAATACATATATTTGAAGGAAATTTTGAAATCTCTCCAACCCATCTGCTCATGATTTCTAGCTTGCACCGCTAAGTTCTACCACTTCCAACTAGGACCTTCCAATAGAAAAAAAAACATGTTTCACTTTGATATCCTTAGGAATTTAAATAAATCCAAAAAACATCTCCATATTCTAAATCCAATCCTCCACTTTTTGAGGTTCCACATTTCCCCAAATTGACGGAGGATTGCTCTTGAGGAACTCTTGAGTTGTTTCCTTTCAAAACCTTGTTTGGATTCCCTAAACAAAGAAAAACTACAGCCTTATCCTTGTACCAATTCTTTTAAATTCTGAACCACTTCCTTCACATGCCTCTGGTCAATTGTTAAAGGAGATCTCTCTCCAACCTCTTCTCGTGGATGCATAGGAACTCTATAAGGATTCATTTTTCTAAAACAGGAAATACCCACAAGAAAAACTATCAATATAACCATTCTGAAAATCTTTATGAACAATAAAAAATATCAAAAGCTTGCATAAATCAAGACATAACCAAGTTCATCACAATAAAAATCCAAAAAAACCAAACTACTCTACCTCCCACACAGTGTCCTTATACGATCTGCAGCACATATGTATCACCTAGAGGAGAAGTAAAAAAATCAAACCCCAATATCTCATGGTGACTTGAGCCCTGTTACGAGGTGTACTAGCTAGGAAACCAACTTTCAACCATAATATCATGTCTTAACAATCCTAACTCCAATATATCCAGACTCATCCCAAATATCATGACCCAAAATAGTGTAAACTCACCTATGATGCTATTTTGTTAGGAAACATGCCAGGATTCCATCTAACCTAACACCTGACCTGACCTGATATAAATCATGAAGGGCGTTCTCGATCCCTACAGGATGAAAACCAGTACCTGGGTATCAACAACATATTTGGGAATGATTTTACCCAATTATATAACAATAACCATCCCAAAAAATTAAAAAATGCATAAACAATTACCATAACCAAACATAGTACAAAAAATTTCAGAATCAATGTTTTACAATTTAAACCAAAATCCAATGTGAAATAACAGAAAGGGAACCACTAAAAATCTCAAAATACTCTGTACAACATCAAGGACATCACTCTCAAGACACCACCACCAACACCTGCAACAAGTGGAACTCTCTACCAACCGGAACATCCATCACCACGAAAAATCTTTCCTTTTCCTGGGTCATACATAATAATGTCTACATACACCCAAAGGTGTATGTAGGGTGTGATCCAATGCCTAATATGATTTCACACAAATGAAAATATTCTATTCTACAACATTAGAAGATAAATCAACATGCACATTTGTATGAAAGCACCTGGAAACATTTTCAAAGTAAATTTGAAATAAACATTTTTAGAAAAACATTCCTTCAAGAAAACCCATTTTAAAAAAGAAACTAGTCACAATGCCATAAAGTATACAAGGTCTATTTTATACTGACGGTCGACACCACATCACGTTTATAATGTCATGAAAGAGCACTATAGGTAAATCCCTAAGGGTATTCTAGCACAAGTGAGTCACTAATAACCTCATACCTCAGTGATCAATATCCTCCAAATTAACTACCAACAGATTTCATGTGCATGAGACACTAGTAGGGATAATCCCACAGGCCCTATGGTCTCCAAATAATACTCTAATTCCAATACGTTATCATGAATGAGCCACTAAGAGGGTCCATCCCAAGGACCTAGTAGTCTCTAATCATATCACATGTTTAGTTAGTGTTGAAAGCATAAATCCCACTAAGTGAATCTGTGCCTTTCCAATTTTGAGTCAATTAGTATTGAGTCTACTAGAAGAATCCTAGATTTCCACTTCCAAATCACTACCATACTAGTTCTAGTTTACCCACTATTTTTTGGGATTTTGTGGTATGGAATGGATTCTGCTTGCTGCTTTACCATTGTCACTTTTCCCTAAAACTCCAAATGGTCCCCCCATCTGTATCTGGGTATGCACCTACTTTCTAAAGGCTGGTGTTTTTATGGGTTTTCAAGCCTAGTGACTCTTGGGTACTCACATTGGTCGAGAGTATAGGAGGTTGGGATCATCACACCCTTTTGGGGGTAATTATTTCCTACTCTAGGACTCTCTTATAGATCTAAGACATGTTAATGAATCTCTTCCTAATCCTAATGTGGGATCTGTTACCCTAATAAAACAGCTATGGGTTAACTCTCTTTTATATGTGATAGACTGGGATCTCTTTTTTGAATCCATCTGTATGAATCTGAGGTTCTTCATCATTTTTTATTAATGGTAGGTTTCTTATATGTTGAAACCATATGAAAAATTTATTTGGTCCATGCTCCCTTTTATGGAGGTGGTTGATATTCTGAGGATGGTATTGATCCATTATGAGGCGTCCTACATATCCTGGTTATTGTAGGAATCAAAACCCATGTAGTTTGGTTGATCTATGTAGTTTAACAACCTACAGTAAGGACTAATCTGGGGGGTGTCGAAACACCAAATATTTGGGCTCGAGTCTGGAAGAGATGTCCAATGTATACTGGTTATGTCAGGAATCAGATTCATTATAGTTCAGTCAATGTTGGGGCTTACACACTGAAGCTTCCCTTGTAAATGGGTATTTCATGCCTAATGAGGTGTTTTTTGCATCCCCCTAAGCCCGTGTGATCCATTCTCATTGTGAGAAACATGGGGGAGTGCATGATCAGCCTCATATCATGTGGATATGGGATATGCATATTGGGGTAGTCCTTGGAGTGTTTGATATGAAGCTCAGGCCTTTAAGGTGGCATCCAACATATCCTAGCCATGGTGAGAATTAGAGTCCACATAGTTCTCTTAGAGATTTTAGGGCTTACAAACTAATTATTCTCTATTTAATAGGCCTTATTATCTGGAAGGTGTCACATGACCCTATTGGTATACCCTAGAGGTCATCCTGTGACCTGTCTCGACAGATGTGGAGGGTGTTGTGAGAGTCATGGTAGTGTGATCTGAGGGGTGTTGTGTGTCTTGGATGACACATTTGGAGGACATCACAGGACCAAAAAGACATGTACAGGGGGTGTCTCATGTCTTGGATGATACCTCTGGGGGGACATCATGGAACAGGCTGACATGTCCAAAGGGTATGCCATGAGAGTTGGGTTTTCATGTCCAGATGTGTTGACAAGGCTCATTTGACATGAGTGGGAATCATTATATAAGGTAGGCGGTGCATCTTTAGGACGTCGCAAGTTCGTGGTAATGAACCCAGAGGATTTGTAGGATATAATTGGTGTTCGTGAAGGGTCCTCGTGAATTTTTTGAAAATTTCTGAGTTTTATTCATATCCTAGATGACATGTCAAAGGGATATCGCAAGGTCTGGGAGGTACAACTTTGTACCATCGCGTATTCTTGATTGACACATGTGAAGCACATGGAGGTCCACGATCATGTCTTCCACTTGTTTTTTCCACTTTGAATCCTATTTTTTTACCCTAGTGTTGTGAGTTCCTTACTCTGGTTCAGTGTCAGTTTGTTGTGTCTCACGTGATCTAGAGGACATGCGATATGGTTTTCACATATCTTGCAAGGAGTCCTTTAAGTGGTCTTTTATTTATCATGAGGAGGGATTTATTCCTGGTACATGACTATTATGGTAGTCCACCGATGTATTACCTGGAACAAAGTTGATTGGTCATGTGATCAGATGTGTGCAGAAGCCTGAAGTCTGAGGGCCGATGTGTGTAGTGGCGGTCTGAGTCCAAACTTCTAGCGTTCGATTCTCCAACCAAACAACCAACCAACCAAACCCTTTTTCCATGTTGGTGCAAGGAACTGATAGGTATATCCATACACATACTCACCAGTTTGTGTGGGGAATCTAGCACGAGTCTAGGATGGATTCAACATGGTGTCTAGCGTTACGCTGTTTCGTGAGTCTTTGTGGTGCACCGTGTCAAGGGTGCTTCCTGATTTTTAGTAGTGGAAAGTTCATCCATCCTTTATTGTATTATTGAAAACAATTGAGGACTTTCTATTTGAAGGAATTCTATGACATCATGTCTACATGTACAAGGGTCTTCGCGAAATCCAAATGACTATTGGAAGGCATTCGCGAGTCCATGGATGGATTATCTCAAGGTCTCACGGGACCACGCCGAGGGTGAATTGAGCACATCATATGCCCTTAGGCAACCACAAACCCTGTGTACCTTCTCTTTGTCTATCTCCTCTATTGTATTTCACAAATTTATAGGGTCATGCAGGATTTCATGATCAATGTCTGGGTTTTATACTTGATTTGTGGGTGAAGTTTCACTTGACCAATATGGGGCATAGGGGGATTGTGCGAGCATATAGGGTAAAGGTCTATCCATCTGTCTTTAGAGAACCATGGAGTTGTCTAGATGCACATGCGGGCTTCCGACCCGTAAGGTTGACAAGAAAAAGGTACTTCTTAAGGTGATGCGGTCATGACACTGAGGTCTCGTGGTGTCTCATGGATCGCTCTAGGCATGTGTTGCATGTTCTTTAGTGACTGAGGACACCACTCGCCTCCACCCTTTTGATCCCCTTTTTTTATGTGACAAGGGTTGGGAGGAATGTTATTTTTATCAAGTAATATCTATGATTTTTACTTGATTTCCAATGGTGTCTCACGTGACCAATGTAGATCATATGAGAGTGTGAAAATATTGTGGAAAAAACTATGTTTCTATCCTTAGATCACCGCAGAATTGTCTGAATGTTTCCATGAGGTGTGGCTGACTAGCCGAAGGGGTTTCACGAGGTGCACCAGACAGGTCATAGTGCATCGCATGTTTTTAGGGGTGTGCCTCATGTCTTTTAGCAACCATGATCCCCTCTAACCTCCTCCTATTTATCCCCTTCATTATTTGTGATGAAGGCTCAGAGGTCTCATGAGATGTCTTGGATATCATCTAGGTATTTTATTCTTCCCAATGATGATTTGGTGCATGATCAGTGTGACCATCAGAGGTCTATTCTTGGAAATGTTGCTTCCCTTGATTTAAGATGGATTTAGAACTGTTTTTCAGGTACTTTACAATGAAAAATTGTGCGGCCTAAGGTATAATCATCCAGTTGTCAACATTTGGCCACTGGTGAACAAGGTTTCTCATTGAGGAGGGCTCTGGGGTACTTTTTGCTGGTGAGGTGCCTTGTGTGGAGACTTCACGTGACCTTGTTGTTTTCATGAAATCACGAGTATTTAATCATCCACTTCTTCCTTATTAATGTGTGGAAAATAATATCCACATTTTGATATTTATTTGTTTGTGGTTTTTCTGATTCCTATTTGGCAGGGGGTCAAAAATCCCCCCCCCCAAGGAGAAACACCCGAGGGGACAAGGAATCGATCCTGAGGACAACTAAATGCCCTCCAGAGTCCTTTATTGTAACGACCCAATGTTTTATCGATGTAAATTTTCTTATTATAATTATTTTATAAAATCACATGAAATTAAAATATAATGAACTACTAAGTGCTATGTGACCTTTAAACATAATATCCTCACCTCTGTGATTTGAATTTTGAAAATCTGACATACACGGTTGTGATCAGTAATATGTTTAAAGTCTGATAAAATAAACATAATTTTTTGGTGAATAGTAACCTACCCTAATGAATATTAATATGACTCTTATGAATAGTAAATAATCCAAAAGAATAATGACCTCTCCCTTGAATGTATAAATAAAATTTAGGCATCTTATAAGTGATAATATAACCATAGTAAAATTAATAATTTTTTTGTAAGTCATAAATAAATAATTATAATTAATTAATTAATTTAAAATAAAATATATTTTCATAAAAGGTGTTCATAAATTAAAAATTTTATGTCTTCTGGTTTTAAGATAATTTTATAAGACCTTATGTAATTTTTGAAATCATTATAAAATCAGTTATAGTTTTATAATCTGTATTTTTTAAGAAAATTATGGTTTTAATTAAAAATTAAATTAATCATATTTAAAAAAATATTTTTGAACAATGGATTTCATTTTTGGAATCTACACATTGAAAAATGGTTAGGGTTAATTTTTTGGATTTTTCTAAAATACGTGAATTTTTTGTGAATAGTAAAATACATTAATTTACCGAATAAATACAGTATAAGCTAAATGGACTATTCATGACATCATAAGTTATGTAAGCACAAAAATATAGAACTCAAATGAACTTATTACTATTCTTGGTCATGGAATCATCACTATTGATTATCTTAAAGAAAAATAATAAACTAATGATTAAAATATTAAGAAAACTCTCCTCCCCTCTACTATAAGAACCACCCAAAATCTCCTATTCTCTTCACTCCACTCAAGCCTTGTGCCTTGACTAAATTATGCCAAATCTCTCCCCAAGATCTTCCCACACATCTATCAGCCCTTTTTCTCCTCAAAAGACCAAATCCACTTCCTTTAATAGGTTCTCAAATGAGATAAACTTAAGAGGTAAATTCATCTTTCCGATTGTTTTATTTTCTTTCAAGTTCTTTTCTTTTATTTTGTTTCTTTCCTCACCCCCCTTTACCCAAATGGTATGATAACTCTAGTAAAATACATGTACTATAATTTTTTTATGCTAATGGTATAACTCATTATCATCTTTCCTTTCCCCTTCTTTTATAAGAAAGAAATGAAAACATCATTCGAGATGTGTTAATTTATCACATTTGAGGACGAAAGTTTATCAATTTCTATTACCACTTTCTATTCTGGTCATGAAATAATTTTTATAGTTGAAAAATAATATTAGATATTTATTTTATCTTATTTTTTGTTCTTTAAATCCATTTTCACACTTTATGTAAAATAATAATACAAAACAAGTTAATTATAAACAAAATCGCAAAGTTAATCCAAGAATTTAACATTAATGTTTTATATAATGATTTACATTCACTCCAACTAAAAAAATGAATTTTATTACCATTTAATATTCTGGATGATCACTAATTTTATATAAATTCAATTCTGGACAACCACCTTCATCATACATGTGTGTCCGAACATGAATATAAGTGAACCAATCATTAAAACCAAGGAAACAAACGAACTTGAACAATGAAATTGAACCTCATAACCAATCAAAAAGGTTATGAATGAACTCAAAAAGGTTATAATAAATCATTTAAATTTAAAATAGGTTCTATAATTATTAATTAATTAACCTAATTTTATTATTCAGGTTATTAATATCAAGTTCAGAACACCATCGGACTTAAGGTAAGGGATCCTCTCTCTTTCACTTTTATTCAAGAATGTCCTCTATGTTATTCCCTTTTTGTGTAATCCCTAATGATGGGTTATTATTTTTTACCTCCCCCATATATACCTCATGATTTATAAGTGATTATAAACCCTTTTCTCTCTCATTAAT
The DNA here is from genome assembly GCA_963277665.1 of Viscum album. Taxonomy (NCBI): domain Eukaryota; kingdom Viridiplantae; phylum Streptophyta; class Magnoliopsida; order Santalales; family Viscaceae; genus Viscum; species Viscum album. The sequence goes on from OY728126.1 coordinate 1,575,446,280, forward strand.
CCCTCTTATGTACACCTGACACCATGTTGAAATTCTGTAAGGGATTCCACCCGATCCTCCTTTGTTCCTTCGGGTTTCCTTATCTTTATTTTACCAAAATAAAGTTATATTATCTTTTTATATGAATCTTCTAAATTATATGTACATGTACCAAATTTAATTATAAAGACCCTTTAATCATTCTATTTTAGGTATATACATGTTTTTAAGTGATTCCCTCCTCAATACTTCTCGATAAACAAACCTATTTTGAGGGAACTTCCCGAATTCTTACCTGATTTCAAGTGAATTATATCTTATGTTTTAAGACACCATTATCTTTATAAAATCATTATTTTTATTATTAAAACCTTCATGGTTAACTTTTGGTTTTATATAAAGGATTGTTACCTTTCTATTTTAGTGGATCTATAGTATTTTCCTTAAAACCTCACAAAAATGTTTGAATGCTAAAATTTCTTAAATACTTTTTTTACATGTTGTCACTTCTACTTGAAATCACTTAACATGATACATTCCTATTTTAACTTATGAATATCCATGTATTTTTTAGTTCCTTTATTTCATGGGCACTTTTATGATATGACCATTTGTTATGCTTTATGACATCATTGTGGTACCCAATTCATTCAATGGGTAACCCTTATGTTTTATGTATGATCCATTATGTGGAAAACATATTCATGAAAGTTAATATGGGTGTTCCCAGATAGAACTTCAATGAATTGGGTAAATTTGAGTCTCATGTAAAGTTGTGTATGATAGTCTTGGCGGTAAGCCTTGCCTTGTGCTACCATGTGCGATAGTCTTGGCAGTTAGCCTTGGCTTGTGTTACCATGTGCAATGGTCTTAGCGGTTAGCCTCGAATCAAGATAAAGTCATGTTTTATGTTGCTTCCACATTAATGTGAATCCATGTTTATATGATTAATTGTTTATATTTTATGATTCCATATGTTACATTCCTTTTTATATCATCATGTTATGCCTTTTATACCATGTGTTAATGGTTTATTCTTATGGTTATTCCCTTATTAGGCTATTTTGGTCATCCCGTTATTCATGTGTTCCCCAGGGTACCCTATACAGATATAAGGTATCAAAGTAAGTTAGGATCTCTTTACAGAGATTAAATAAAGAATTTTTCCCCATGTTTTAATATTTATGTAGTTTGTCTTCAAAGACACTAGACTTCACGATCTTTATCTTGTAATCTAATGTATATTTATTCTTAAAATCATGTAATGTTATATGTAAAATTCTACAATTTCTATAGTTGGTATTAGAGGATGTTCTAGTTATTTTTGGATATTAGGAATAGATAACTTTAGTAAGAACCTTAAGGATCAGACTAAGTGTAATAAAACACCCCTAAATTTTGATAATTATAGAGTAAGTGGTTTATCAAGAAAATACATCCCTATCTAGATTCAAACAAGTAGAGGTGGCTCTGGCATATATGTATCTAGGGGTAAAACCTGAAAACACCACTTTAAGAAAGACTCAAACTAGAATTGGTGCACAACAATGGGACTTTCTACACTCTTGGTTTGACACTCCAGGGGGATATGCTTTGGTAAATTTAGGATCTTAGTACAAACCATTATTAAGAGAATAAAAAAAGAGATCCCATAAAAATAGAAGCTAAGAAATAGATCAAGGATAACCTAGATTGAAACATAGGGAATCAAAAGTTAGGATATACATATCTTTTAAAATTTTATCCTCTTATGTTCAAAGTTTCCTTTTTTTAATCTCAATAGATAAATATTCAAGCCCTATGATTGTATGCTCTTTTTCTTAGTTAATGGAGATAAATAAAAGAACATGTGCCAACTATAAATGTGATAAGGAATGTGAAGATTGATCTAATGATATGCCCGATATGATGGGAACAGGTGCTCAAAACTTCATGACAGTACTTACTCAACTGGCTCAAGTTATGAATAATAACTTGAATCATGTGAACACCCTCATCCTATAAGGAAATAGAAAGTTTTAGTTGAATCCTTCATGCGTAAAAGTCCTCCCATGTTTAGTGGGTCTTCCGATACCCTCCTCACGGAACATTGGATTAACTCCATTGAAAAGATATTCTTTGTCCTCCAGTTCTCAAAAGAATAGAACATTTTTTTGGAGGTCTATCATTTTGATGGGGAATCCGATCAGTGGTGGACACTGATCAAGAATATGAAGTTCCAGGATGAAATTGATTCCATGAATTATAAGGAATTCAAGAAAATGTTTTTTAATAAATATTTTCCCCATACCCTCTATCTCAATATGGAAAGATAGTTCCTCAGAATCAAGAAGAAGGAAGATGATTCCATCAGGGAATATGAAGAAAACTTTACAAGGATTTCAAGGTATACCTCTGGCTTTGTCATGAACACCGAAAGTAAGGTGTATTACTTCTTTAGTGTACTAAAGCCAAGTCTACAAAAATTATTGGCGATTTGAGACTTTGAAATCAATGAGGAGATTATATGTTGTTCCCTCATGGTTGAAATGGAGATCAGAGACTCTCGGTTGTATTTTAGGACCAGTGACAAGAAGAGGAAAATGGAATCTCATGTGGGTGGTCTTGTAAATAAATTCCATGATGGGAAGAAGCTCAATCATCCCACGTTTAAAAATTGTGCAAAGAAGCATCTTGATAACTATCCAAAGGGAACCAGAAATTGCTTCAAATATGGAAAATTGGGACATTTGGCTAAAAACTACCAATGGGATATGAAGAATCTCGCTAATTTGGAATAAGAAAGGAAGGTTCAGATCAACACTCAGCATGTAGTGCAGTACTACAACTGCAAGGAGAATAGGAATTATGCAAAAAAAAATCCTTAACCTAAGGGTTATTGGAGGAAATCAGCAACAACCTCCAAGGCAACAAGGAAGGGCTTATGCTGTCACTACTGATGAGGTGGATCCAGATAATGATGTGGTGGTAGGTATTCTATTTATTCATTCAAGAATATAAAATGTACTTTTTGACTATTAATCTATACATTCTTTCATATCTTTCAAGTTTAGTATAACTATTCAAACACCGCATCAAAATTTGGAGGATATGTTATCTGTGAGAACAATGAATGGGGAAATTCTTGCATACATGGTTTATAACTCCTCCCGGTTAACGTTTGTGGACTAAACCTCCCAAAAAATTACATCTTACTTCCTTTATTAGAGTTTGATGCTATATTGGGAATGGATTGGATATCCTTATACAAATCCAAAATCAACTATCAGGAAAGGGATATCACTCTTCACATCCTGAAGAATCCTCCAATTCTTTACAAGTGTAAGGAGAAAGATGAATCTATTTTAGAATCAGTGTATCAAGTGTGGATATTAATTCCTTATGATAAATCATGTCTAGCTCAAATTATTAAGACAAAATAGAGAATTATGCTTGAATACATGCCCATCATGAGGGATTAAATTAATGTATTCCATGAAGAGTTTATTGGTCTTCCTCCTGACCAAGAGTTTGAGTTCTCAATTGAACTTATTCATGGATCTCTGCATATATCAAAGACACCTTATAGAATGGCCAGGGTAGATATGGAAGAGTTGAAGAAGTAGTTACAGGAGAATCTGGATAAGGGTTTTATATTCCCTAGTGCTTCACCATGGGGTGCACCAATCCTCTTCATCAAGAATAAGGATGCATCAATGCGCATCTGCATTGATTATTGTGAGCTCAATAAAATCACGATAAAAAACAAGTATCCCCTACCATGGATAGATGAATTGTTCGATTAGATTTGTGGGGCTAGTTATTTCTCTAAGTTGGACCTTTGGTCGAGATATCACTAATTAAAGGTGAAGAAGGAATATATTCCCAAGAATTACTTTTGAACGATGTATGGAAACTATAATTTCATAGTAATTCCCTTAAAAATCATTAATGGTCCATCAATTTTCATGGATTTAATGAATAGAGTCTTTAGAGGTTATCTCAAAAAAAATTTGGTAGTCTTTATCAATGATATTCTGATATAGTCTAAGAGAAAGGAGTAACATGATGAGCATTTGAGTACTGTGTTAAAGACTTTGCAAAGGGAGAAGTTGTATGAAAAGAACAGAAAATGTGAGTTTTGGATGGAGTAAGTATCATTCATGGGGCATGTTATCACTAGTAATTGGATATCTATGGACCCTTTCAAGATAAAGGTGATTTAGGAGTGGCCTAGGAAAACATATATAACGGAGATCCACATCTTTCTAGGTCTAGTCGAGTATTATCGACGATTTCTAAAGAACTTCTCATGATTTTCAAACCCATTGACCAAGATAAAAAAAAGGGAGTAAAGTTTTTTTGGACTCAATAATGTGAACACTGCTTTAAGGAGTTGAAAAAGAGGCTTATCACTATGCCAGTACTCACACTCTCATCAACATGGAAGTGGGAGAACATTACCAGGACTTTGTCGCTGGACTTACAAGGAAATCCAGAGGAAACAATTCTATATGGGTCATTGGGATAATCTTACAAAGGAATATCACATTATCATAATTCAAGAGGACTTCTTATTGGATCAACTTGCATGGATATATATCACAGAGGTGGTAAGGTGGCATGGAGTTACACTATCTATTGTATCTTATTGAGATCCAAGATTCACCTTGAAGTTCTGGAAAAGTCTCCAACATGCTCTAAGAACTGAATTGAACTTTAGTACGGCCTATCATCCTCAAACTGATGGCCAATCTGATCAAACTATTCAGATATTGGAAGATATGTTGAGAGAATGTTATATGGACTTCAAAGGAGTATGGGACAAACATCTTCCACTTGTTTAATTCTCCTGTAACAACAGTTTTCACTCGAGCATCCGAATGGTACCATACAAAGTCCTTTATGGGAAAAGGTGAAGAACACTAGTGTGTTGGGAGGAAGTCGATGAGCATAAGCTAATATGACCTAAAATGGTTGAAGGAATGGTGGGGAAGGTGAAAACTATTCATTAGCACATCAAGGCAGTCCATAGTCAAAAAAAGAGTTATGAAAACAATCATCAATGATACCTTGAGTTCAAATTTAGAGATGTGGTATTTATACATATATCTCCATGGAAAAAGGTTATGAGGTTTGGGAAGAAAGGAAAGTTATGTCCCAGATATATCGGCCCCTTCGAGATCCTTGATCGAATCGGAGCTGTGGCCTATCGACTAGAACTTCCACTTACCATTTCTAAAGTACACGATGTCTTCCATGTATCCCTCTTATGGAAGTACATACCAGATCCTTCACATGTACTCTCTTCAGAGGTGGTACAGTTGTAAAATGATCTTTCTTACATGGAGCAGCTATTGAAGATCTTGGATAGTAGAGATAAAGTTCTATGTAACAAGACTACTAACCTATTTAAAGTATGGTGGTGGAACCATAAGTATGAAGAGGCAACATGGGAACTGGAGGAGGCCATGAAAGAAAAGTACCTGCACCTGTTAATGGATTAGAATGTAAAATGAAATTTCAAGGGTGAAATTTCATAAGGGGAGAATAATGTAACGAATCAATGTTTTATCAATGGAAATTCACTTCTTATAATTATGTCATATAATCACATGAAATTGCAACATAATGAACTACTAAGTACTATGTGGTATTTAAACATAATATTGTCAACTCTGTGATTTGAATTTCAAAAATCTAACATACATGGTTGCGGTCTATAAGATGTTTGGAGTCTGATAAAACAAACTTAATTTTTTTGGTGAATAGTTACCTACTCTTATGAATATTAATATGACCCTTATGAATAGTAAATCTTCCAAAATAATAGTGACCTCACCCTTGAATATATAAATAAAATTTAGGCATCTTATAAGTGATAATATGACCATAGTAAAGTTATTGGTATTTTTGTAAGTCATAAATAATTAATTATAATTAAATAGTTAATTTAAAAAGAAAAAATATTTTCCTAAAATGTGTACATAAATTAACAATTTTATTTCTTCTGGTTTTAAGATAATTTTATAAGACCTTATCTAATTTTTTAAAACATTATAAAATCAGTTATAGTTTTAAAATCTGTATTTTTCAAGTAAATTATCATTTCAATTAAAAATTAAAATAATCATATTTAGAAATTTATTTTTGAAAAATTGAGTTCATTTTTGGATTCTACAAATTGAAAAATGGTTACTCTGAATTTTTTGGATTTTTCTAAAACAGATGGATTTTTTTTTAACAGTAAAATACATTAATTTACCATATAAATACATTATAAGATAAATGGACTATTCCTAACATCATAAGTGATGTATGCACCCAAATATATGATTCAAATGACCTTATTACTATTCTTGGTCATGGAATCATCACTTTTTCTTGTCTTATGGAAAAATAATAAACTAATGATTAAAATATTAAGAAAACCCTCCTCCCCTCCACTATAAGATCCACCCCCACTCCCCTCTTCCCTTCACTCCACCCAAGACTTTTTCCTTGCCTAAATTCTACCAAAATATCTCCCCAAGCTCCTCCCCCACGTCTATAATCCCTTTGTCTCCTAAAAATACCAAATCTTCTCCCCTTAAGAGGTTCTCAAATGAGATAAACTCAAGAGGTAAATTCCTCAATCTAATTCTTTTATTTTCTTTCAAGTTCTTTTTTTTCTTTTCTAATTTCCTCATATACCTTCATCCAAATGGTATGATAACTCCAGTAACAAAATTATACTGTAATTTTTTTATTATAATGGTATAATTCATTATCATCTTTCCTTTTTCCTTCTTTTATAAGAAAGAAATGAAAACACCATCCAAGATTTGTTAATTTATCACATTCAAGGACGACGATTTATCAATTTCTATTACCATATTCTATTCTGGTCATGAAACCATTTTTATGGTTGAACCAGACAATTAGATATGTATTTTATCTTATGTGTTGTTCTGGAAATACTTTTTTACACTTGATGTAAAATAATAATACAAAACAAGTTAATTATGAACAAAATCGCCAAGTTAATACAAGCCTTTAATATTAATGTTTTATATAATGATTCACCTTCAATAAAAATAACTAAATGAATTTTATAACCATGTAATCTATTGTATGATCATTAATGTTATATAACTTCAATTCTGTATAACTACCTTCATCATTAATGTGTGTCTGAACATGAATATAAGTGAAACGATCATTATAACCAAGGAAACAAATGAACCCGAACAATGAAATTGAACCTCATAACCAATAAAAAAGTTTATTAATGAACTCAAAAATGTTATAATAAATTATTTAAATGTAAAATAGGTTCTTTAATTATTAATTAATGAACTTAATTTGATAATTATGGTTATTAATATCAAGTGGAGAACACCATCGGACTTAAGGTAAGGGATCCTCTCTATTTCACTTTTATTCAAGAATGTCCTCTACGTTATGACCTTTTTATGTAATCCCTAATGATGGGGTATGATTTTCACCTACCCCATACTTGCTTCATGATGTATAAGTTATGAGAAACCCCTTTCTCTCTCATTAATCCCTCTTGAGTACACCCGACATTATGCCAATATTCTGTAAGGGATTACACCCGAACCTCCTTTATTCCTTCGGGTTGCCTTATCATTATTTTACCAAAATGAATTTATATTATCTTTTAATATATATCTTATAAATTCTGTTTAAATTTACCAAATTCATTTATCAAGACCCTTTCATCATTCTATTTTGGGGATATACATGTTTTTAAGTGATTCCCTCCTCAATACTTCTGGATAAGTAAACTTGTTTTGAAGAAACTTCCAAAATTCTTACCCAATTTCAAGTGCACTATATCTTCTATTTTAAGCCAATATTATCTTTATAAAATCATTATTTTTATTATGAAAACCTTCTTGGTTAACTTATGGTTTTTAATAAAGTATTGTTCCCTTTTTATTTTTAAAGGCTCTATAGTATTTTCCTTAAAACCACACAAAAATGTTTTAATGCTAAAATTTCATAAATAGTTTTCTTACATGTTGTAACTTCTACTTGACATCACTTACCATGATACATGCATATTTTCCCTTATGAATTTCCTTGTATATTTTATTTCCTTTCTTTCATGGACACTTTTATGATATGATCATTTGTTTTTATTTATGACATGATTGTGGTACCCAATTCTTTCAATGGGTAACCCTTATGTTTTATGTATGATCCTTTATATGGAAAAAATATTCATGAAAGTTAGTATGGGTGTGACTAGATAGCTCTCCAATTCATTGGGTAAAGTTTAGTCTTATGAGATGTTATGTACGGTAGTCTTGGCGGTTTAGCTGGGCTTGTACTACCATGTGTGATGGTCTTTGCAGTTAGCCTTGGCTTGTGCTACCATGTGAAATGGTCTTGGTGGTTATCATTGACTTTTTCTAAATTCATGTTTTATGTGGCTTCCACATTACTATGAATCCATGTTTATATGATTCCATGTTTATATGTTATTATTCCATATGTTACATGCCTTTTTATATCATCATGCCATGCCTTCTATACTATGTGTTAATGCTTTGTTCTTATGGTTATTACCTTACTAGAATATTTATCTCATCCATTTGTTCATGTGTACCCTAGGGTACCCTATGTAGATGTAAGGGCTCAAATGAATTTAGGATCTCTTTATAGAGATTAAATAAAGAAGTTTTTTCCCATGTTTTTAGATTTATGTTCCTGGTCTTCAATGACACTAGACTTCACAATCCTTGGATTATACTCTAATGTATAATTATGCTTAAAATAATGTAATGTTATATGTAAAAGGATAGGGTTTCTATGTTGGAAATGTCGTAATCCCATACTATTGGGTGACATTCGGTCTACTGAGTGACATTTGGTATTCCACGAACCGCCTATATAGAGGGGGTGTGTGGAAAAAATTTCAGTCCACCAGACACCTCCTTCTCCAGAGTGCTCCCACTGCTTCCTTATTTCAAGACCTCTCTGCAAACCCTAATCACAAGTCCTACCCACGAGTCCCGATCAAAATCCCTTCTCTTGTGTAAGACTGATTTCTGCTCAGACACTCATCTTTCTCGACTACATACTAAGCTTTGGTAATTCCTTATACCTAGGTGGTTCTCATGAGGGATTTGTGAGACCCACTAGCTCAACCTTGATTGATTTCTCATAACCACATCCTGTTCATGCGACCGCAAGCCTCTAAGGAGGTCATGCAATGCACTTGGGGCCTCATAGGGGTTATTCACCCTGTGATTTTTCCAGAGACCAGGTGGTTCATGAACTTCTTAATGTGGCTCTCGAACCCTAGGTTGGGTCATGTGATGCACATGATTCCATTGGTGCATTGTCATGCCTTCATCTTTTTCAATACTTTTTACTCTTTCATCTGACATGTGAAACTTACTTATTTTCAGATGTATTTTGAATACCATAAAGTTTCCTCAGCCACAACTAATCAAAGGGCCATGCTTTCTAATATTTTTAATGTCAATCCCCAATATCATGTGCATACTGATATTGAGATTTTGTGGAATCTACTTTCACCTGGTATCCATGATTATCCCCTATCTAACCAACTTCCATTGTATGAGTTTGGTCCAGTCGATGATGTGGTTATTCCCTCCCTAGTCTTCAATATTCCGCCTCGTTGGGTGTTTAGTTCCTCTGACTATGTTCATATGATTGTTACTGAGGATGGTTAGTTGAAAACTACCCAGCCATAGGGATTATCCTACCTGCTGGTGCACTCCCCCCTAAGCCTGGATGACTATGATCTTTCCCAACATCCTATCTCTTAGATCTATTCAATCATATTCACCTCTTCCCTGAACACTCATGGTGGTGGGTTGTACTCGAAGTGATACATTCACCCTGGTGGAAACTTATCCGATGAATGGGAATGGTCATCCTTGGTACGGAAAAGCTGTCTAGAATTTGTCATTAATCTATACAGGGTTCATCTTTATGAAGTCATGTGGATATCTCAATTCATAATCTATCACCATCATTACCTCCTTTGAGAAATGATCGGCCACGGGTTCCCTAGGAACAACACATTTCACCTTCCCCAGGGTGAGGTGGGTATTGTCTTGTGTGATATCCATCATCTAAGAAGAATCCCTCCTCTTTGAGAGATGTATGATGAGTTCATCCCTGCTGAAAACATTTGGTATGACCCTTTGCAGACTTTAGATTTAGTGAAAGTGATGCTTGTCCTCATGAGATGAAACTATGGTGAGAGATGACAGTGCTCTCACTTTTTTCCTTCACTGACTAGATCAAAATTTTCCTGCACAGTAGTGGGGTCAAACCATGCATCATCTACCCTTGTCAATGTCCCTCCTAGAAATTTTATGATGATTCTAGCTCATATTGGGTCATTCTGGAACCTGGGGATCATACTTCATGGGGCTATCGAGTGAACATGGATTTTTCTCTAAACCTTGTATAGTGGGGTTTCTAGCTATGTTTCTAAATGGATGGCTCTTCCTAGTTGGAGATTCATGCTCCGGAATCTGTGTTAGCACCCTGGAGATGGAGGGACAACTCGCAGAGGGGCGACATCTCAACATGGCAGTACCAGTCCTTGAACGCCTTTACCAGAAGTTGGGCCATATCCAATAAGGCAACACCCCCTACAGAATTGTCGGTTCCCTTTAGTTCTTTTTTTGTTGGATAGGGGATCACATTCGTTGGTATGAGTACTGTAATACTTCCTAGATTCTAGACCCCATATCCTACCCCAGACTATTGTACGTCTCTAGAGTTGGGCCTATGTCCCTAACCCCAGCATAGGTCAAAGGCTCACCATGCCGGTCTGACAATTCTGACATCTCTACCCTACTTATACCATCTAGTTGAATCATTAACGATGAAATTGGTTCTCTCAATGATAGATCTTATATTGTTTCTCTTCATAATGGGTCCTTTCAGCCAGGGTAGACGATCTTATTATCTGTGAACCATACTCATCGCATCATTTTTCTTGACAATTTTGATGTGTGAAAACGGTCTCCCCTATTCCCTTGACCATTGTTAATGGGGAATAACATCCTAGAGTCATCTTCCAATTTTAGAAGATGCTATCTCATAAAGACTCCAAGTCTATAATTATAATTCTACCAGCCGATGCTCCTACTTTCCTCACCCAAGATTATGATTGGGCTTGGATGACATCTTATCCTAATGGTGTATTGGGACATCCGGTCTATCATGTGGACAAACCTATTGGATTTATAAATTCTCTATTCATGGAATCAATGGATCTGATTGCAGATATAGGTGAGGAATCCTGGAAACGAACTCACTTTGATGACATTTTTTCAGACATAGTACCATATTCTACTGATGAAATCAGTTCTCCCATGAAGGATATAGATGATTCATCTATTGAATGGGGGTGTATGGGGCCTCCTCTCCTATTTCATCATTGATTTGATTGATTGGATATCCTTCTTCCATACCTACTTCATTGGTTTCTGAGGTTCGGTCACGTCGTAGGCTGGTTTGGGAGAATATCTAGGCCTTGATTACTGAGACCCCTCTTGAGAAATTCTATCATCAAGGGGAGTGGCTTCCCCAATTATTCTATGATCTAGGGGAAGGCGATTTTGATCGACAACATCTATTTTAAATTATGTAACGGGTCATTCTAACCTAGAGATACTTGGATATAAAGGATAGGATCTTACAGGATTTTGTGAATGAGGCTTCCCTCGCCTAATAATTGAAAGAGACAATAGAGGAACTGGAGAAGGGTCATTAGCTGTTTTCTGGATTGCAACCCCAGATGGATTCTTGGATGGTGTATATATAGAAGCATGAAGATATTATTACTTGGTTGAAGTCTAATATTTCAACATAATAGACTTCTTTGGCCATAGCCCAAAATATATTTAAAGAGATGGCTACTCTATTCGATGTTCTTCGTCCTACGACAGAGGTGTAGAAAGTGGGGAGGGAGACACTTCAATGCTCGATTGACACATCCCTCCAAACCCTTACCGATCTTGCTAGCACTGGTAATCATTTTTTTCCGTAATTCATTTTTCTTTCACCAAAAACCATACTTTTTCACTACACCCCATTTTTGTTGAGGTTTTTTTGGAGAGACTCCAAAATGTGGAGATTCCTACCTCTTTTTAATATTATGAATTAGTGAGTTTATTTTACTATCCAATATTTTTCTTCATATGATTCATTTCAATTCTATTGAATTTGTAATTATTGTGAGGGATTATCTCTTACATTGTGATATATGAGCATGAATTTTTGATGTGTAGGTAAATCATTAGAGTAGGAGATATGTCCTAAATTATGAGTTCTTTACATATCCGTGTAGAGAATATCATGTGTGATATGGCCATATAGCGGGCTCCATGACAACTATCACGTGATTTAGTTTATCATATTTTAGCTCGGACCTTTTTTTTATTTAGATTAAGGTATTTTAGCTCAAACCTTCTGTTGATTTAGTTTAGTGTATTTTAGCTCGGGCCTTCTGTTAGTTCAATTTAGGGTTTTTTAGCTTGGACATTCATGGAATATGGGGCTGTCTGGCCATAAATGACTCAAAAAAAACTATGGGGTGCTAAGTTTTTCCATAGAACTAATAGGTCTCATGAGGATTAGAGTTCCTTTTATATAAAGGGGAGATACTTTTAGCTGTAGGGTTAAATCCATTATGCATCAATCGTATGGACAAGAAAAGCTAATATACACTATTTTCCAAGGGATATGGAGGATTTTATGGGGTGAATATGGTTGATGAAAAAATACTAGGGTATCTAGGTCTTCCTGGATAGTTGGAATGTGGGTGATGTAAGTCACAATACAAAAGTTTGAGCCATGTAATATGGAATTGGTTAGACATGATGGGTATGTCCCTTGACACTATGGGGTTTCAGGTTTTTCCAAAGTGTCATTGAGGATCAAAAGGATTAAAAGGACATTTACACTGGGCTAATATTTTTTTGGTTTGTGGGTCTGATCCCTTGCATAAATACCATGGCCAAGCGGAGAGATCCATTTTCCTTTCCAGGTGATATGAAATATTTATGAAGGATCAAACAGCAATATGATGAAGTTGGGTATGGAAGGAAGGCTATCCAGGAAGGGTTATAGAACCCTAGAGAAACATATCTCATAATTGAATAGATCAAGACCTACACCTTGTGGTTTCGAATCACAAGGTTTATCCATCAAAAGGTTCATGAATAAAGGGTCGCATTCCGACTTTGATAATGGTTGAAAAAACATGGTGATGCAATGTTGAGGATATCATATCTTCTTGGATAGTCTGATATGGAGACTATAAATCATAGTAAAAATTGCTCAGGTCATGAGTAAGGTATGGGATAATCATTCTGGGGTAACCTATAACACAATGGGGTGTTGGTTTCCAACTTGGTAACATTAGGCTCACAAGAATCAGAACGCCCTTTAAACTGGGACAAGACATCTCTAGTTGGTGGGTCTGATCCCTTACATCAATAGCATGGAAAAGAAGGGAGATCTATTTTCCTCTTTAGGGTAAATGAAATATTTGTGACAACCTGAGACACTTCATATCATGAAGTGGGATATATGGAAAATGTAAGATCCAAGAAGGGTTTGATCACCCTAAAATTTGTGCCACCACTTTTTTAACATATTCTCGTGACAAGAAGATGTGATGAATCATCGCTCTAATTCTCACTTGGACCAGGGGTTCTAGTGAGCATATCTTGGATTTTATTAGGGTTACAGAATACACCCTATGAGCTTTATTCCTTATTTATTTGTGCCATAATTTTTTCCTAAACTCTGAAGGTGAAGAGTTTAGTGGGTGGGGACTTGACTTTGGATTAGGCCACCCTTTGAGGGTTTTCAACCTGACAAGTTTTTTGTCTCTTTTTTTAAGTTTAAGTTATTTCAATTTGGACCATTATGTGATAGATTATAATTTCGTACAACTTTGACCAAGGTGAGAGCATTTTAAGGTCATGCCACTTGGACCTAGTATGGGTATTTTACAAAAGAGGCTCATTAGGATACCCAGGGTTAAGAGTACTCCAACATCCCTTTGAGTGAGCGATGGAGATATCATAAATCATTGATCAAGGTTCTCAGTTCATGAGTGATGATATAGGAAAATTATTCTGGGGATAAACTATAACACAATGGGGTGCTGGGTTTCACCTTGGTGACATCGGGCTCACAAGAATCAGAAAGCCCTTTACACTGGGAAAAGATGTCTCTTATTGGTGGGTCTGAGCCCTCGTATCATAGCATGTCCAATCAGAGAGACCTATTTTATTCTTCAAGGGTAGTGAAAGGTTTATGAAAACCTGAGATACTTGAGACATGGAGTGTGTAACATGGATTGAGCTGCTTAAAAAGATTATAGAATCACTTTGTTCTCTGGTTGGCTAGGGTAAGCCTCTTGTGGTACTTTGATAAAGATGGATTATGGATGATGAAATACATAGTTTATCATCATTTAGTTGGTATGTTCTTCCTTACAATTTAACATCATGTGGTAAGGATGAACTTCTATGCAGTTTAAAGTCTTTTAGTGAGGACTCTTCCATGAAGTTTAACGTCATGAAATAAGGATGTGATAACTGACACAAAAGGTGGTAATGCTATGCTCGAGCCCCAGGATGAGGACCTGGGAATCACTACGTATACCATAGGAATGATAATCAATCCACACATAGTTCTTGGAAGATTACATACAGTTTAACGTCATGCGGTAAGGACGAATGTGACTCGTCATGAATTAATTGGGACATTCATCTCTGTGCAGTTTAACGTCATGTGGTAAAGACGTGAGAACCAATGTGAAAGGAGGTAATGTTGCCGATATTCCCAATGATAATAACTTGTGTGTCACTATGTATCTCATGGAAGTAATAATTAGGCCACACTTAGTTCTTGAAGGACCATGTAGTTTGACATCATTTGGAAAGGACTTACTTCCATGTAGTTTAATGTCATGTGGTAAGGACGATGCACCATAGTTTAATGTCATGTTGTAGGGACATATGTGTATAGTTTAGGATCATGTGATTTGGACTGTAAGATGGATTCGATGATGGAGATTCACAATGAGATGTCATGAAGAGACCCGATGTGAATGAAGATATAAGAGGTATTAAACACACCACACATCATTCCGAGAGAACTCAATCCAATGGGGACAAAGGAGTTTATACTTGTGGATTGGCTTAAAGAAAAAATGTATCGGTGTCACTACGTATCTCATGAGGATGATAATCAATCCATACATAGTTCTAAGAGCTCCATGTAATTTAACGGCATGCGATCAAGACATATTTCCATGCAGTTTAACATCATGTGATAAGGATGAAGTATCACCCATCATGAAAGGAAGACAGTCTTATAGATGGGACCAGAATTAGGGGTTGATACATCACTACATATACTATGATGATAAGAACCAATCCATATTTAGTTCTTAAAATTCTGTACATTTTAACTTCATGCGGTAAGGATGAATCTATTCTATAAATTTTAACGTCATGCGGTGGGGGAAAAGGTGAACCGATGTGAAGATGATGGAATAGATAAGGTCCATGAAACATTACGCTTGAACCCTATGGTGGTTTCCTACATACCCCATCTAGTTGGGAATAAATATCCACATAGTTATTGAAAAATGAGGTACTCTACGCAGGTATGGCTCATAGGTAGAGGTGGGAATTATCCCATGATTATACTTGTAGTTGGACCTAGGATTGGAGATCTAGGTGTCACTATGTATCTCATGGGAGTGATAATTAGGCTACATGTAGTTCTTAGAATTCCATGCAGTTTAATGTCATGTGGTAAGGTTGAAGGTGGGGGGATGAGGTCCTGAAGGGTTTGTGCATGGTGTGATAATGAAAACCTGACATGAATGAAGACCAAAGAGATATACACCACTCTATACATCCCTAAAAGGGGATCATTCCATCAGGTCAAAAAGAATGCAGGTTTTGTGGTACATGGGGCTGGACCTGAGGATTAAATTCCTGAGCATTCCTATATATCCTATAAGGATGAGAATAAAGACACATGTAGTTCTAGAAGCTTTGTACAGTTTAACATCATGTGGAAAGGAAAACATTCTGTGCATTTTAACATCATGTGGTAAGGAGGTGGGTCACCCGATGTGGATGGAGATGGATTTCATGGGTTCATGTAGTTTTATTTCATGCGGTAAGGACATTGGCCATGCAATTTAATGTCTTGAG
Source organism: Viscum album (assembly GCA_963277665.1). Taxonomy (NCBI): domain Eukaryota; kingdom Viridiplantae; phylum Streptophyta; class Magnoliopsida; order Santalales; family Viscaceae; genus Viscum; species Viscum album. The sequence continues at coordinate 1,575,462,485 of OY728126.1, forward strand.
GTAAGAAAATTGGATCAACTGACAGGAAAGGAAGTCAATCCTATGGCTAGGCCTATAAATAGGGGTATGGGAATCAATAAATATCATGTGATGATAATAATCAATCCACACGTAGTTCTTGGAGAACCATTTAGTTTAACATCCTGGGGAAAAGATTTGGGGGGGAGCACCTCCAGAAGGGTATGTATGAAACAACCTACTATAACTCAATGTGAATGAGGGCTATGAAGGCCCATGTTGTGACATACATTCCTTGGGAAGGCCTATGGTTGGGCATAGAGACAAAGTGTATGGGAATCACTATATATCCCATAAGGATGGGAATCAAGCAGGGCATAGTTCTAGAAGTGTTGGTGTGGAAGGAGACTGACATCAGTAATGGTGTCCCTCTCTGGTGAGGTCCACAGGGGCATACAGTTTTAAGTCATGTAGGGGAAATTGACAATGCATTTTAATATAATATGGTAAGGAATCATGGTATTCCCTTTATCATCTTTCATTTAGGATGATAATGAGCTCATCCCAGGCCTTCATGCCCTGTTTTATATAGGGGTAAACCCTTATTGGAATTAAAAATCTCGCATGAGCTATGCTCGGTGTAAGAAACAAGAAATAACAAGGGTCCCTTCAACTATTCAGAGGCATGGAAGATAGGATAGGATTATTTTATGTTTTTTTGTGGTTAAGACAAGATATATGGTCAATTAATCCCTACATATCCCATTAGAAATGAGAATCAATCTGTATGTAGTTCTGGGGGGCTGTGTAGTTTAACGTCATGTGGTGAGGACGTGCTTTCATAGTTTATCATCATGTGTGAGGCATTACATGCTATTTAATGTTATGAAGAAAGGAAAATAATGAGACTTACACCATCTTGGATGCCCTATTACTAGTGATTATGTAAAGTATTTATTGATAAATATCACATTGGTGGGTGGTGTGACACGCTCCCCATTCATGGTGGTCAGCGAATAGGCTCTATTATGATAGACTTAATGTATGATGTAAGGTCCATCCCACTTGGTTTCCAAATTCGGGGGATTATTTCCCAGTATCATTGGGGTTCTAATAGCTAGAATCAGTTCTCCCTGGATGAATGAAAAGAGGTGAACCTTTTTATTGAAGGTTCATGTTATTTGGTTCTGGGGGATCATAAGGTTGTGCAGTGTTTGAAACCTCTAATCATCTAGCCACTCCAACTCATTCTACTATTTCTATTTTTTTCATCATCTAAGAGTTTCCCAAAAATGGCTATTCAAAGTGAGGGCAGCTGGACCTCTATGGGTGGCACTGCCTCAGTCTCATACACCAAAGAGTATTCCATTACTTGTGTAGTAGTATGTGTGGTGGAACGGTAGGCCTATAAAGCATGGAAGAGTTTTTCTGGCCAATACCTCTTATCCTTGTTCACCCTCTTCTGGAGTATGTTCGATAAAGTCTTATTGAAGGCCTCTATTTTTTCATTTTCCTCCACATGATAGCGAGATGAGTGATTGGATTCAATGTTATACTCCTGGTATAGCTTCTTCAACTATGTAGAATGGAATTTGGTGTCATTTTACATCAATATCGTGTGAGGGACTACAAACCTGGCGATGATATGGGACTTTACGAAATTGATGATACTCTTTGTTCTGAATTCCTTGAGGGGTATCGCCTCATCCCATTTGGAGAAGAATTCAGTAGTAGTAAGGATGTACTTAAACTGCTTTATGGTGGCTTGGGGATATGGTCCCACAATATACATCCCCCAAACTGAAAATGGCCAAGAATATTTGGTTTTATGTAGTAATTATGGGGATTGATGGATGAAGTTTGCATGAATCTAGAACACATGACATTTTCTGGTAAATTCCACACAGTCTTGTATCATGGTCTACCAGTAATATCTCAACCTTCGGATCTGGTGGGAGAGCTTAGTTCTAGATTGGTGGGAATCGTAGGAGCCTATGTGGACCTCTTTCATAATGGTGAGGATTTCTCCTTCTACTATGAACCTGAGGAGAATTTCATCGAAACCACTCTTCTATCAGATTTTCTAATCATTTGGACCATCCTGTAAGGCGAAGTTCGTTATCAAGAGTTGAATCTATTCCTTTTTACTGTGATTTATTGAGAGAGTTCCATCCCAAAGATAGCTGATTATGGGATCCATCCACCTAGAGGAGTTCACTAGTTTTTCACGCTCTAGGGTGGTGTTGATCTGGTTGATCTCCTTCATATCACATACAATGATCTATGATACCATTCTTCAATGTGCTATGTGGAAGGTTGTCTCCTCCTAATCAGGGTCTACCAATACAACCGATGCATTATCTAGTGCATCGACATGAGAATTTTGTGATTAGGGGATATAATGAAATGTGGGATCAAAGGGGAATTCTACCATTAGTCCCCTGACATAGCTATTGAGGGGGTTTAGTTCTTCCTTATTTATAGAATATTCACCATTGGTCTTCTTTATCACTAGTTTTGAATCCCATTTTATGTTAGGGTAGGCTATGTGTAGCTGTAAAGCTAGTTCCAACCCAGTAATGAAGGATTGGTATTCAGCCTCATTTTTCATGAAGCCTTCAGATAGTGAAAAAAAGTAGGGAAAAACTTCTTTGTCTAGAGTGAAAAATATAACCCTTAGGACAACATGATTGAGCATTGGGTTTTTCATTCTTGTGCTGATAGGACTCCAGGAGGCACCATTAAAAAACATCTCCCATGTTTGGGAAGTGTCATGGGCATAACAGACCTCTTTATATGAGAGTTCGGTGTCCTCTGGTGTATATTTTAGAGAAGTATGTTCCTCCAAGAAGTCAGCCAGAGATTGACCTTTTACTGAATTCTGGGATATGAACTAGATGTCATACTACTGTAGAATGGCCGCCCATCGATCCAAGTGCCTGGTCAACATAGGTCGGCCAAGGAAATACTTGAGTGGGTCAATACGAGAGACCAGGTGGACCTCATGGTACTACAGGTAATTCATCAGTGTTGGCACTATGAAGATGAGTGCAATGAATTTCTTCTCAACATCATGATATCTAGTCTCATCACCCATCATAGTCCTGATGAGGTAATAAATACTATTCTCACTCCATGTGTCATTCTTCTGTTCAAGGAGGGTGCCTACTGATCATTCCATGGTAGCCACATATAAGATGAGTGGCCTCCCTTCCATCGAAGGCATCAAAATGGGTGGGTGTTGGAGATACTTCTTTAGATTTTTGAAAGATTTTTGAAACTCATCATCCCATTGGTAGGTGAACCCCTTCTTAATTATCCTCATGAAGGGGAGGGCTTTTCCTACCAAGTTGGATGTGAATTTCCGAATGCAGGCAAGGTTTCCTTGGAGCCCCCTTAGTTATTTTAGATTCTTGGGGGATACATTGATAGGATAACACTAGTCTTCACTGGTTCTTCCTCTATACTGCAGTGGAATACCACAAAACCAAGGAATTTACCTAATGTTACCCCAAAAGTGAACTTTAGTGGATTCATCTTCAGACTATGTTGTCGCAGCTTGTTGAATATATCTCAAAGATCTTTGAAGTGATCACATCACTACCAGGATTTAATGACTAGGTCATCGACCTAACACTCGGCTATTCTTTCCAATAATGGCTTAATTATGAGATGCATGGCACACTGGTATGTAGAACTGACATTCATTAATATGAATGGCATGAATGGGAAGCATAAGATCCCTAGGGGCACCCTAAAGGTGGCATCTTCTTCATCATTAGGGGATATTTTGATCTGATTGTACCCCAATTAACCATCCATGAAGGAAAGTTCTTGGAAGCTATAAGTGGCATTGTTGAAGAGTTTTGTGATTGGAAATGGGAAATCGTCCTTCGGGCAATATCAATTAAGGTCTCTGAAATCAATGTATACCCTAATCTGCCTATTCTTTTTCTTGATGGGGATGATTTTAGAAAGACATTTTTGGTATTTCACTTCTCATAAAAAATTCATTGATCAACTTGTCGACTTCCACCTCCACATTTTTAAAATTATATGGGTGCATTATCCTAGATGCCTTCTTAAAGCCTCAATGATCTTCAATTAGTATGAGATGGTGTGTAGCCACATCTAGATTTAATGCAGGCACTTATGTATAGTTATAGGAAAACGCATATTGGTGTTTCTTTAAGAATGTGATATACATATCTTGCTCTTCGGGAGGCATGGCGGTGCTAATCAAGGTAGATCATGGGTCTTCTTTTGTCCACAGGTTTATCTAACGAAACTCATCTATGGTGGTAGAAACTTTATCCTTTAATTCTAGATAGGTGAATATAAAATAATACTCATCTTATTCTATTTTTGAGTCATCTCTTTTCATCTGAGTTGTAGCAGAGAGATACTAAATATGATTGTCACTGAGGATAAAATAGGTATGGACATTTGGGACTAGGTTTTCTATTTCGACCATGTTTATGGGGAGCACTTAATCCTCATCGAGCATTCTCTAAGGATTTACAAGGGCGGTCCCTAAACCATTGGGGGTGGAAACCTGTATATCATCTTCTTCCATAAGTTGTTTGTCTCCCTTCTTGTAGAAGTTTATTTTAGCATATATGGCTCTGCTAGTTTTGAAGGGGGAATTTTCACCATGAAGTATGCCAGCCTTTCCATTGATGGGGTACTTCAAACATTGATTTAATGTTTATGGTATCGCCGATTGGATATGGAGCTAGGGACTTCCAAGAAAGACGTTATATGTGGTGTCTTGCTGGATGACCATAAAATCGGCATCAAATGTGATCTACCCAAATTGGGTCTCTAGATTAATATTCTTGAGGGGACTTTTCTCGTGCTTATCATATCCCTGGATGGTTAGATTTTTAGGGGATAAGTCTCCTTCACTATACCCAAAACATTGGAGGGTTTGGGCTGGGAAGAGATTGATCCCGGATATATTGTCGATAAAAAACCATTGAAAGTTGATGTTATTGAGTTTTTTTGAGATGTACAAGGGTTTGATGTTTCCTTGGATGGCCTCTACATAATCTTGATCGGTGAATGATATGGTGACATGACATTCTAAGGACATGGTTTCCACTCGATAGATCTCAGCCAAAGCGACTTTTGTCTCAAATTCTTATGGGTTTCAGAGGGCTTCAATAAGTGTCTCCCTGAGTTCTCTTGAAATATTAAGCGCATCAAGGATTGATATCTTGGATGGGATTATAGCTTGTTATTTCAGAACATCATACTTTTTTACCAAATTTCATCTCTTCCCAACATGGGGATGCTCTGGGGTGTTTGGATCAGAAACTAGAATAGATAAGGATGATGGACACTAGGCTTGTGTGGAGGTTTAGGGGATATCTGCTTCCAGTGGCATAGGTTGCGCCAACCTCCCCTATTTCCTAGGTTGATCAGGTTGAACCCTTGTTGAGTGGTCATGTAAGAAAATCATGTGTTGGAAACTACTGGAGGGCTCTACAGCACCTCCCTTCTTCCCTTAAACTTGCTGGAGTTCTTTCCCATGGGTCTCTACTATATATATGTCTTCTGTGGGGATATGACTAGGATACTAACTCTGACCATATCTTTGTTGTCCCTTGTATCCTCGTATTCATCACATGTAGCCTCCCATTCCCCTATTATATGTGGGAAACCGTATTTGGGGCATACTAATAATTGGAGAAGGGGTTCTCCATGTGTATCGTGTTTATGGATCTGAATAAAATCTCTTTTCCTAATGAGGATTCTATTTAGAAGGGTAGTGTTCGTGCCATAGATGTTAGAGGGATGAAATTTTTGCACGAGTTATAGTCTTCTTTGGAGTATAATATCACTCTTCCTTTTCTATTTATTCTTTATTCTGGTGGTCACACCTACCCTTGGGAGGTACATAAGAATTATCCTTTTTGGGTGGTGGAGCTATTGTGAGTTTTTGAAAATGTATCCTCAAGGTATCGTGAGCTCGACCAAATTCTTTATGAGTCATCCAACTTCTATGCTTTCCTGGTAGGAACTTTCTACCATCCTTCTTCTTCCTCTGACCAGGCAATGTTTATGCAAGCTACTTGTTTTGGAGGACCGTCTAATGTCACATGTCTAGAGTCAACCATGCCTTGAAGGATGTCCTTAAAGATGAAACAGTTTTGGATATTATGACCCAACCTTCTATGGAAAGGGAATTAATTAGGATGATCATTGAGGTTGACTTCATTAGGCTTCTTGTGCTATGGAATCATGATAAGGTTGTTGTCCATTGGATTCCAAGAATTAGCCTGTTAATTTCTTATTTCAGAAGGATTACACCTTGTTCATTAATTCCTAAAATTTTGGGTGGTCCTGGTTTCTCTGTGCTTCTAGCCGAGGTTGATTCTGCAGTTTTCATCAGCCAGCAGGAGGTGTTGGGTGGTTTAGAGCTTGCCTAGGTTCTTGGACTATTTTGGTCTTGAGGTTGACATCTACAGCTTCTTCTCTTCCTAGACTTTTTCATTATTTTTTGGGTGTGTGTTGAGACTAGTATTAGGTTCATTGAATAGACTCTTCAAGATATTGTGTTGTTTTATAGAACTCTCTAAATCCACCAAGATATTTCATGGGGATTAGGGGTGTCTGTGGATCATCCTTGAGATTTTTAGCACAGAGTTCTATTAGTTGTTTCTATGAGAGAGGGATGCATAGCGAATAGGTCAGACCCATACACTTTACTATGAAGTCATACACCCTTTTATTCTCATGATTCTTTCAGTTTTTCAGGTCAAAAATCATCATCTTTCTCAGTGTTAAACTAAATTGGTAAAGGAACTAATGAAGAAGGTCTTACCATCCCATGATATATCCTATGGGTAGATTACTATACCATAAGAAGGATTTACCTATCAATGTTTGTATGAAACACCTCAACATGGTCCCCTACTGTTGATCCCAAGGGCCCATAATTGGTCTGCATCAAGACATAAAGTGTGTGAGATGCTTCTCTAGATCGCCTTCATAGTTGAAGGTAGAAAAGGTAAGATTGGAGAAGTTGGGTGGAAGTGGGGCATCATCTACCCATTTAGGATATGGCATCTTCTTAGGTTTCACTGGTGCGCGTCGCCCTTCCATGGCTTCTATCCAAGTATTCAAGGATTCAATAGAAGTGGGAAATTCTGGAGGCACTAATGTTTAAGTTGCCTCCCATCCATAGGGAGTGGGTGGGGGCCGATAAGGTGGTCCCACTTTCATATCTCAATGATCCTCTATTTTTCCTATGACTAGAGAGTTACCCTGGTGGGGGAGAGGTTTTTGTCATACCGTGGGGAAGTCCTGATCATTCCCAGCTTCCTCGTTTACAAGGATGGGTTTTCTAGACCATAATCTAATATAATATTCCGGTGCTTATTTGGTTGTTGGATCAACTATAGGTGGGAGAATATTCACCTCTGGATGGAGATGATACCCAACTAGAATATTTCCCCTAAGTAACTCCTCATTGAGCTGTTAGAGAGCTTGTATTTCACTCTCATATTGTGATAATTTCTCTTTCAAAGATGGAAACGTATGTCTAGGTAGTTCTTTCCCTTTATCATTATAGATATTCCATAGATGATGTGGAAACTTGTTATTTGGTGGTGCTAAATTTTGGAGCCTTCTTTGATTCTGGGTGCGTGAAACCTCATTTAGTGCATCCAAATCACCCTCCTCCTGGGGTATGTCTTCCCTGTTATGACCCTCTTCATTCGAATCTTGATTCATTTATTCCATATTAATAGTGATGATTTTCATATAGGCATATAAAGTAATGTTATTTGTTCAATTGCATTCCACATGGAAAGCCAGATTTTTAAGTCTTTCATTAGGGTCGTTATTTGAACCCTTAGCATTATTTGGCCATTTTTTCTTGCAACCACAGTGGGTTCTGATTTCTTTCATCGTATGATATTATCCTCTTAGTTTATTAATGATGACCTTGAGTAAATTTCTGGCGGGGGTTTCTGAATGAGTGCCAACCTATAGAGGTTTGTCTTGCAGCCGGAGGAACTGGTGGTATGTCGAGCATTGATCCTTTCCTCCCAACCTAGAGAATACCGATTCCCTCGGTGGTGCTGATGATGATAAAAATTCCCCCATCCTTGTGGGATGGGGTTTATCTGGGGTTATCATTAGACATGAATATGTGGTTATCCCTATCTCATTGGGGTTGAGTTGATCTAGAATTTCCACTAATTTTTCCCATCCATTTTTAGGGGATAATAAATTTGGAGAAGGCAATTGAGATATAAATTTCCCCATCCCTGTGGGTTGGGGTTAGTCTGGGACTACTGCTAGAATTTCCTAAATTTTCTCAGGAACTGAGGACCATAGGGGTATAGGTAGTGGAAAATGTTCTCCTAGTCCATGGGGATGAGTCCAATCTTGGAAGACCACTATGGCAGCAGCTACTACGGTCTCTATGATGCGGCGCAGTTGTGCTTGCATGAAAGCTGGGTGTGATGGCAGCCCATGATGAGGATTGTTCCTTGCGGATAGTTGTCCAGTTTATCTCAACTTTGATATCGGTGTTCATAACATCCTTCCATTATCTTGAGGGGGCCGTTTGAAGGCATGTTTTCTATCCTCTTTCTCCCCATTTGTGATGTCTAGGCATTGTTGGAGTGAGGGTATTTTTTTGCAGCATTCAACTAGTCTGATCATTTCTTGGTCCCCTGACCTCACCAGAGGCTATAACATTGAAAGATTCCATGTCTAAGGGTCTCTTTTATTCTAGGGGAGTGGTGAAGTTTAACACTTTATATTTTACCCATCCTTGAATTTGGATGCCTGACATGGCTTTGAAGATTAGCTGCCAAAGTGTCATAATGCAATGGTTGTAAGAATGTTGCAAATTTGGTTGTGCTTTTCTGGTTTTGGATCTCAGGACATGGAGAGAGTAGCTAGTTTGAGATTTAAATTGAGTATCTTGATGGTCTGGTGGTGAGACTCATATCCTGGATAAGGGAGATGCAGATCTTTCAGTAACTAATGAGTAGCCCACATATTATGGAATAGATACGGAATGCACTCAGTTTATAGCTCATCAAGAATCTTGTATCTAGAAGTAGTGATGGGCCAGAACATGATGGGGTGTTTGTTTCTTGATAACTCTCTCTATATTTCAATTTCGGCCTCTTCTTTTCCATAATTACATGCCTCCATCCATTCTTACCATTGAAGATGACTCTGATGGTCACCTACTGATAGGAGTGGAGTGATGTTGGATGCTGATGGGGAACTATATACAGTTTACCCTACTATTTCGAACACATCTCTATATGAAGGTATTTATGTTTGGTTCACCTCATTATATGGAGGTTTCTATAAAAAGGAAGGATTTCCTTTCCCATTAGATATATCACCATGGAGAGGTTGACCATGGTGGATTTCAAGAGTAGAGTCCTTGCAATCTATCACCACATTACCATGATAAGGACTATCGTGGTAATGAACGTCTCCTGATTCAAATTTGATATAAGAGTTGAAGGACCCTTTTTGTGTTGAGAGTGTGTCTAGAACAACCTCGAGGACATTTTTATTGAGAAGATTAGAAATATTTAGTCATGTTTTGCATCATTTTCAGAGTATGTTGACCTGTCTTTCGTGGTTGTGCATGGATATGGTCCTATTGTACAACGGTTTCTGGAATTTGTATATAACTACCTAGTGTTGTGGGAATATGAGCCCACTACTAAGGAGATATCGGAATATGTCAATAAGATTCCTTATTTTCAATAGGGATATGAGCATGTCTTGAGGTGTGTTCCACTCTCACTTGGTGAGGCTCAGTCAAGATGAGGGTATTGGACCAATCTTGAGCCTTTGGTATATGTCATCAGTCTTTGTTGGTAGGAGTATGAGACATCCCCATGGAATGTTCCTCTCTCAACCGGTTGGCCCTGGTTGGATCAAAAGTATATGCTTGGTCTAAATATGAATTCCCTATAGGAATATTCCTTTTGACCTCTGAAATGGGAGAAGGAATATGAGCCTCCTCATGTATTGCCTTGGAATAATGTTGGCATAGACGTTCATTTGAGGAAGTAGGAATATGTTCCTTTCTTCAGTGATTGTATGTAGTATTTCAAGTTGATTAACTGATATGAATATATCTTATACTAAGGATTGTGCCACTATCACCTAGTTAGCCTCAGCCAGAACATGGATATGGGCCTGATTCTAGGCCTCCAGATCATGTCGTAGGACTTCTTCAATAAGAATGTGCCCCTATCAAGGAATGTTCCACTCTCACCTGGTTTTCCTTAGTTGGAATTGGATTATGATCCCATTCTGATTCCTCTCCCTTCATCGAGATATGTTGATAATCCTCCCAAGTGATAACAAGAATGTGTGATTTCTCTGGTACAACCACTTGATCATGATGATGAAAGTGTTAAATTGTCCTGACTTTAGAGATAGAAGTATTCACCTGTACCTTGATCTGAAACAGTTTCAAAATATGCCGACATAGTTCTTCAGCTGTTTCTAAAATGTATTTTCATTTTAGCAATGTGTGTGAATTGATGTAAGCCTGCAAGTTTTCCATATTCATGACCTATTGACGGATATATTCTATTGAAGAAGGGTTTTTCCTCTATGTTCCATCGGGATATGCTGATGGGATTCATGCATAGGTGTGTGAGTATGATCCTCCCCCGTGTTTTCTATGGGAATATACCCACAGACTTTTTTTGAGTGAGTAGGGATATGATCCTATTGGTTGGTCCCTACTAGCGTATATTGGCTGGAACTGTCTGTAAGACTGGGGGTATTATCCCTTTCTTAGGTATCCATCATATTCTTTATCCAATGATTCTTACTTGGTAGAGCCCATGCATGGGTATCCAAGGTGGCTTTCTTTCAGTAGGTACCCTCAGCTGGTGGCTAATAGGTACCAGTATGATGAAATTGGTGATAACGATTAGCAGGTTCCCTCCTTGGCAGTGCCCAAACAGTGGGGAAGCTAAATATAGACACCTAATCCTCCTTCATCATGTATACAAGGTAGCGGTTTTCATGATCTAGGTATAATCTCCCAAGGCAATTGGTCGTGGTAATAGGGACCACCAGTTTAGTGGAAACCTTCTTCGAATGACGTGGACTCACTGGCTGATGCACTTGTAGAATCTCGTAAGCGGATTCCATAGTTTGGATTGTACCATATCAGTGGTACTCTCTAATCATCATGTTTTCTACCTAATAATGGAGTCGTTTAGTAGGAGAGACCGTGTTAACACATGTTAGGGTTGCGGCGGTAGATGGAGTACTAGAACAACTGTTGGAAGATAAATACGTTCTCTCAGATCGGGAGTCTAAAATAATGTGTACAACAAGGAACAAGGCCTCAAATCAGTGATATATCATAGGAATAACAATGCTCAATCATATATTCAAGGTTAACACAATTTTCTTGTATTCCCTTTCCATCCATTCTGCTCGTGTGGACTTGTTAGCACGAGGATGGACTAACAGGAATCCTGATTTATGATTTTTTGGTTGGTTTTTTCTATATGGTTTACAAATAAAATGGACTAAGAGGTTCACATTGATCTTATCAGTGTTGTTCAAGTATAATGGTAAATCAACATGAATTGATGGATTATAACCCAATTTTTTGTTATTAGAGGGATTCACATCATATTCATCATTTTTTTGTGTATGGGGATAAATGGAATGGTCCAACGGATTATAGCCCAGTCATTTTTTTATTTTTGAGATTCACATCGGGTTCACCATTTTTGTTTCATTGGGATTTTGTGGCATGGAATGGATTCTTCTAGTTTCTTTACTATTTTCACTTTTTCCTAAAACTCCCAATGGTTGCCCCATTTTTAGCTGGGTATGGACCTACTTTCCAAGGGCTATCGGTCATTTGGGTTTTCAGGCCCAATGACTCTTGGGGACTCTCATTACTTGAGAGGATTGGAGGTCAAGCTCATCACACCCTTTTGGGGGTAATTTTTTCCTACTCTGGGAATCTCTTATAGATTTAAGACATGTTCTTGAATATATTACTAATCCTGATAGATGACAAATTACCCTAACAAAATGGCTATGGGTTAACTCTCTTTTCTATGTGACAGATTGGGATCTCTTTTGTGAATCCATATATATGTATTCGAGGTTCTTCATCATTTTTTAGTAATTAGAAGTTTCTTATATGATTAAACCATATGACCAAGTGAATTGGGCCATGATCCCTTTTATAGATGTGGTTGATAGTTTTAGGGTTGGATTGATCCATTATGAGGCATCCAACATATCCTGGTTATTGTAGGAATAAAAACCCACGTAGATCAGTTGATCTGTGTAGTTTAACTTCATTTGGTAAGGACTGGTATGGGGGTGTAAAACACCAAATATTTTAGATCGAGTATAGAAGAGGAATCATGCGTATTCTGGTTATGGCAGGAATCAGAGTCATCATAGTTCGGTCAATGTTGGGGCTTACACACTGAGAATACCCTAGTGAATGGGTATTTTATGCCTAATGAGGTGTTCATTGAATCCACCTAAACCAATGTGATACATTCTCATTGTGTGAAACATGATGTTTTTCATGACAATCCTCATGGATTATAGATATGGGATTTACATATTGGGGAAATCCTTGGAGTATCTGATATGGAGATCGGGCCTTTAAGGACACGTCCTACGTATCCTACTTATGGAGGGAATCTGAGTCCTCATAGTTCTCTTGGATATGTTGGGGATTACACATTGAGGTTTCCCTGGTGAATAGGACTTATTATAAATAAGGTTTCGCATTACCCTATTGGCATACCCTAGAGTTCATTATGTGACCTAGCTTGATACATGTGGAGAGTGTTTCGAGAAACATGGTAGCATGATCCGAGGGGTGTCGTGTGTCTTGGTTGAAACCTCAGGAGGACATAACAGAACCAGGATAACATGTATAGGGGTGTTTCATGTCATGGATGACAACTTGATGGGACATCACGGGACCAGGATGACATGTCCAGAGGATACGTCATGAGAGTTGGATTATCATGTCCAGATGTATCGACGAGACTCGGCTGACATGAGTGGGTATTGTTATATGATTATGGAGGTGCATCTTGAGGATGTCTCTAGTATGAGGTGATGAACCCAGAGGACTATCATTATCCAAGTGGTATCCACGAAGGTTTCGCAAGACTTGTCTCGACATGTCCGTAGCATTCTGTATATCCCAGATGACATGTCAAAGGGATGTCATGAGGTCCAGGTGGTGTGACTCGGTATGGTCGTGTATTCTTGATTGACACATTCTAAGCATGTGGAGGTCCACGATCATGTCTTCCACTTGGGTTTTCCAATTTGAACCCTTGTTTTTTTACCCTTTTGTTTTGAGTGCCTTGTTTCGGTTCAGTGTCAATTTTTTTGGGTTTCGCATGATCTGGAGGACATGCGATATGGTTTTTGTATGTCTCAATAGAAGTCCTTTGCGAGATATTTTATTGATCGTGTAGAGGGATTTATTTCTGGCACATGACTATTCTAGCGGTCCATTAGTGTATTACCTAGAAGAATGTTGACTGGTCACATGATCAAATGTGTGCAGAAGCTCGAAGTCTGAGCGCCGACGTGCATAGCGGTGGTCCGAGTCCAAACTTCTATAATTAGATCCACCAACCAATGAACCAACCAACAAAACCATTCTTCCAAGTTGATGTAGGGAATTTATTGGCGTATCCATCCATTTACTCATTGGTTTTTTTGGGGCATCAGGTGTGAGTCCATTGTGGAGTCGATTTGGGGTCTGGCATTCCGTGATTTCGTGAGTCTCAGTGGTGGACCGCATCAAGGGTGCCACCTGATTTTAACCGGTTGCAATTCCATCCATCCTTTATCATATTATTGACAACTATTGAGAACTTGTTCTTCTAGGGACTTCCATTTCATCATGTTTATATGTACAAGGGTCTTTGTGAAATCCAAATGGCTATTGGAAGGAATTCATGTGTCCTTAGATATCTTGTCTCTAGGCCTCGCGGGACCACATTAAGGGTGTGTTGGGTGCATTCCATGCCCTTTGGTGACTGTGAACCATGATTTCCTTCTATTTTTCTATATCCTTTGTTTTACTACACAAAGGTCTGGGTTCATGTAGGATTTCATGATCAATGTCTGGGTTTTATGCCCGATTTTTGGGTGATGTTTCACTTAACCAAATGGGACATATGGATATCATGCGAGAATGTAGAGGAAAAGTCTTTCTATCTATATTTAGAGTACCATATAGTTATTTGGATGCACGTGTGTGATTCCAAGTGGTGAGGTTGACAATCCAAAGGGACTTCATGAGGTGAGGCGGTCATGACACTGAGGTCTTTTGGTGTCTCACGGATCACTTGAGGCACGCGTCACATGTCATTAAGTGACCGCAGACACCACTCTCCTCCTTCCTTTTGACCCCCTTTGTTTTATGTGACAATGGTTGGAAAGTATGCAGGTTTTCTCGAGTAATATATATGATTTTTACTCAATTTTACACTGTTGTATCACTTGAAAAATGTGGACCATATGAGAGTGAGCAAGTATTGTGGATAAAACCATGATTTTGTCTTTAGAGCACTACGGAATTGTCCAGAAGTTTCTATTTGGCACTGATGACTAGCCGAAGGGGTTTCACAAGGCACACCAGATAGGACGTGGTGTGTCACATGTTTTTAGGGGAACGTCGCATGTCCTTTAGTGACTGAGATCCCCTCTCTCCTCCTCCTAGTTATATCCTTCATTATTTTTTATGAAGGATCAGAGGTCTTGCAATATATATTTGATATCATCTTGGGATTTTATTCTTCCTAATGATGATTTGAGGCATGATTTGTGTGACCACTAGGGGTATCCTCTTGGAAATGTCACATTCCTTTACTAATGAAGGATACCAAATGGTTTTTCAAGTAATTTCCGATGACAAACCGCATGGCATGGGAGATTCCCATATAGATATCATTGTTTGGACATTGGTGAATAGGGGTGATCATTGAGGAGGGATCCATGGGACTTTCCAAGGGTTAGGCACCTTGTGTGGAGACTTCACGTGACCTTACCGTGGTCACAAAATCCCAATTCTTTAATAGTCCCCTTCTTACTTGATCTCATGGGGAAAATAATATCCATGTTTGGATGTTTATTACTTTTTGGTTTTTCTGATGCCTATTTGGATGTCGTCAACACCCACCTAGATATATGGGATTCCCTTTGATCTCAAACTTCATTACTACATAACCATAATTTTCACAAACACATTCCATTCCACATATGCACACAAGTAAATCATTACTTTCACAAGAACTACATGGAAAAAATAATTTTCTATACATAAAACACTTTTCATTTTACACACACCAAAACCTTTTTATAACACATTTTCCATAACATTCACAATCCATGAAACCCATTTGGAAAAATTACAAGAAAATAGCATAATCAATTTAACCATTTCCATGGACCAAGCCCTTTCCAAAACCACACATAAACTATATTCAATTCTCAATGTGATTCACATCATTTACTAAATTCACAAATCACATTTCAAGGTGAAAAAAAAACTAACAAGTTAATCCATTTTCATTTAGAAAACCCACTTTCAACACATTTGTACAAAACTTCCTTTGTAAACACATTTCATACCTTTCATATAATCATAAAAACACCTCCAAGAAGCACTATAATTAAGAACATAAAAATAATAACTATTTTCCTTTGAAAATACCCTTTTATTTCACATGCATGTCAAAATATTTCAAAAACATATTTTTCACCACAAAATCAATTCATATAACACACTTATAAAGTCAAACAAGCATATTAAAAGCATCTAAAAAATTTTAGAGCATGGAACCACCTACCCCACACCTGGAAATTTCCAGAAATTGTTTCAAACCCACAACCGCACCTCCAAAAACCCCTATAAATATAATATCAACCAAAAACCATCAATATCTTCCCCAAAATCACAAGATAACCCCCCCCCCCTAGGCCAAACATCCACTGGAAAAAAAAAGAACCCAAAATATAGGGAGATAAAATCCTAGAAAGTGGGAAGAATCAAGAGAGAAACCACTTACTTGAATACCCCTTTATGTTAAAAGGTCAAAAACACACAAGGAATAATTCCCAAGAGGTCCAAGGAAGCTTGGAGGGAGCTCCAATGGCTGAAAATAACATATGGGGTGGAATAGGGGTGGTTTAGGGTTAAATATTAAGATGAAACAAATTAAAATTTACAATTTTTATTGACCAAGAAGAGTCACATGGTTTTCCCGCATGGTTTTTCAAATCATGTGGAAATCATGCACCCCTCACTTTCCAAGAGGGGCATGCTACATGGTTAGCTCACCTGGTTAGCTCACATGGTTTTACAAAACTTTCAATAAATGTGTAGTAGCCACTATCAAAAATTTCTTTTTGGCAACATGATTTATTGGGCAAGGCGCACAGTTTCCCTTAACCAAGCGCAAACTGTGTGCCACCTACCGTTAATCCCAAAAACTCAATTTTTCATCAAAATTCAAGGGGAAAAACCATGGTTAAACACTAGACTGAAAATAAATAAAGGAATTTCTAAAAATAAAAATAGAGATGTGAAAATTGAGTTCACATTCAATAAAAAATAAAATTGAATCAGACATAGGTTGATAAATTGAAAAAGTTAGTTAACCTCAATTATTTCAGTTCCAATATATTTATTGAATCATGAATTGTGGTTTTTTTTAGAAATATCCATTTGAGTTCCCTATCTAATCTATTATTGTTACTTAATTTCCTTCCTCATGAATATTCATAATTCACATGTATTTTATCATCAGTAATTTCATGTTGTCTGTATTATGTTTTCTTCTGATTTTTTTTCTTACATTGGGCACACACATACACGATTTCCCTTCTCCATGTGTTTGACCCTTATTTGCTTCTACACTATGGTTAGATAAGGAAAAAAAATCAATATTCAATTACATCTAAGTTAAAACACATGTGGTTTATATATGGTTCAAGACACCACACATATGACCAATCACCCCATAAAAATCTTAGTAAACCATTAAAAAATTGATTTGAAAGTCCAAAACACCATTATAAATTTTAGTATATATTTTAATTTTAAATCTATGATAAATAATAAAAAAAATTGAATGGATAAATTAAATCATATTTGACACTTCACATAAAATAGAGAAACCATTCCATTATGATGGAAACTGGGTTGAAAACTAATATTCTTCTTAGAAATCTCATAAAAACGTTTTTTACTACCACTATAAAATTAAAACACAAATTTAAAATATCAAGAAATAAATGTTTCTAAAACTAAATGTTATAGAATGAGAAATCCTACCATAAATCAATAGAAAAATTTCTAGAACTTCATATAGGAGTTAAATGGAGTTTGGAAGATGAATCTCACACACTATTATCAAAATCCTGAACCATATCAGAACTAAAAACCTTCCTATGGTTCAGATATGGAGGTTCATAGTGAAGGGAAGAAAAAATTTTAAGGGGAAATAAGAAAATAAATCTGAAGGAAGAGAATAAATCATATCCTAAATAGATTGTAGAAGAAATATAAGGGATAGTTTAATGACATGGATTTCCCATGTATTATTTTTGGATATTGTATAGATTATTTAGGAGACTAGTCAATGAGATGGAATGTGATTTCAAGGCCCGGTATTCTCGGAATAAATGTTTGAAATATATTAAATATATTAAATAAAATGCATCTGTAGTTTTTCTAAAGAAGAGGAATAACTTCTAAACGGCGGACCTGAATCAGGAATCCTAGGGAACCATTGAGTTCAGAAGCTAGGTTTTATCCTAGGTGCAACATAACCTTGGTCTAAATTCAGAATTTGTAGAAAAATCATCGAAGGAACAGAATTAATAAAATAATTAAATAAATTATTTTATTTTTTTGTTGACACAATGACCTATTTTCCATATTTAAATATTCACTTATGGAAAATTTGTAGGGTTAGCCACATAACCCTGTGAATTGAAAATATCCATTAGAGCCACTATAGAAGATCGTAGTGGAAGATGAAAAATGGATCAGAAATTGAAAACTGGTGCTAGATGAGATCAAAGGGTCTCTCCAAAGATCATGGTGTAACTCCGTTCTTCGTCTACAATCGATCCAAATCAAGGAAGGATGTTTGTTTGGTTTGGTTTTTTCCCTTTTTTGGTTTCTATGATGAATATGGATTAATCAACTAACAAACTGATCCACAAATCATGCATATTGTGGGATGAGATTGTTTTTGTGGGAATTATTTTGAGGTTTTATTTATTTTGGATCTTTATTTGTCATTTTTAATGGAAACGAATCAAGGAAAACCTTACAAGGTCGATGTTCATTCCTATTATAGCATGTTTTTTGGTTTTTTCCATTTTACTACATACGTTCATCGTTGGGGTTTTTTTTACCCAATGATTCGACCCATTACTAAGGAATCAAATGTTGTGAACCCGTTTTTTGTCACAATGACTTGATATCACAGATTCAGACTCTATATGGTGTAGTGATCATGAAATGATGATAGTAGTGAATGGATCAGGACTAGGTTGACATGCATGAGTGTTGATATTGGATGTGCGGTGATAGAGAAGTGTTGGGATAAAACCATATTGAAAGAGGCCACCATAAATTGTATTTCCAGTGATGATCAGCCTCATTTGACCTAGATATTAGTTCTAAGGGCGTGATTGGTGGAAATAACAGTAGATCTGGGCATCGGATAGAATGAACGATAACATGGTAACCAGATCTGGAAATATGGAAAATATACACTACATAGTGTGTAACTAGGATCCACACATCATGTGGGACCCACTCAGTAGCGGATAGGGCTTTAGAAAGGAGATGAGTATCACAGGGCATGTGACCCTATCACATAGTGTGTGACCTCTCCCTGGTGTCTTTGCATATACGTTAGAAAATACATAGACATGGGTAGGAGTATATAGGCATGGTCATGTCATGTAATCCCACACAGACAAGACTTGACCTGGTGTACAAGGGCATCCCCGTGTACTAGTAAACAACAAGAGTACATGGAAATCTGCATGCCTTGTATTTTTACATAGACATAGGACGTGTTCCATTTACATGGTAAAGACCCGAGGTCAAAGGGACATGGTGTGTAAACCTACTACATGTTGTGTACTCCTTAAAACATGTCTCGGAGCCCTTTTCCTCTATATCTTGGACAAGTTTCATTAGGGTGTGTTCCATTTATTCTTTTCCCTAAGGGTTGGTATGTAATCACCTCCTATTCTTATGATAGCAATCCGTTCATTGTTGATTATTAGCTAGAGTTGTTGGAATCCTTCTGTGAGGGTTGGAGTGAGATCCTCTATTCATCGTTGTTCCTTAGGTGGAGTTCTTGGTATCATCGTGAACAACACTATGTGGGAACTGATCCTCTACTTAGTAGATCAAACCATATTTATTTTTTGGTATACCCCATGGCCTTAGGACATATCCTCCTCCATGTAGCGTATCTATTAGGAAATTTAGTGTTTACTTCCTATGGAAAGATCTGATGAGCATTATCTCTTGGATAGACGTCATCATTGATTTCAGACTCGGGAGTGTGTTCTCTCAGATGAGTTCTATGTGGAACCTTTGAGCTAGAATCCAAGGTTTTCATTATGGTTGTGACTTACCTTTAGACTATGTGGCTTTGTTGAAAATATATATATATTCTTGTTATATGTGTTGTAGACATATACCTATGTAGATCTGACCATATTCTTTTGTTGTATGTTTTGTGGTTTTAGGGTGTTCTAATTTGTATTTTTATACTCACCCCTCCATTGGATTTTCCATAAAGTGTCATGTCTTGTGAAGAAAATATACCCTTTGACAAATTCATAGATAGAACCGGACTAGACGGTACTTAGTGAGACCAAACATAATGAGATTTGTTCCTACGATATCATAATAGGAGTCCCCTATTTTACTTTTAGGTTGTACTTATTTTCAGACACTTTATGTTGGGATTGTATTTGGATATGTTTTACTCTCCTTTACTTCCTACCATACTTTAGTTGTGAGATTTATATTTATACATGCATGGTTGTTAGGTTATTTTAACATTTCATCATTTTTATGAAATTGAAGATGTGTGTGTATGTAAAGGTACTTAGGATAAGGCCTCCCATGTTAGTGTTATTCCTACTCGATGATAGTCTCCAGCCCCTAGCCTATTAGAGGTGGGATTGGGGAGTTGCGGCATAGGCCCCACTAGGATAGGTTATGATAGAGTGGTATCAGATGGTTCCATTCTACCTTAGGACCAGATTCTGAGATATTTGTTTGGGACAATAGTATTGAGTGTTTCGAGTTTGACTTTCAAGACATAAACTATGGTGTTGGTGTGGAGGCCAACATATCCATACACCAGGACTCTAATCACCTACTTTTTGACTCGGTATATGAGAACACTGGTTGTGGGGAAAATAGTGGTACATGTATTATATAGAAAGAGTTGTGGTTTCTATGTTATTCTAGAGTTATCTCTCCAGATATACTCATTAATAGTGGTACATCATATTTATTTCAGGATTCCTATATGATGTATGTGAGATAGGGTTTAACATCATGATCATGAAGATGATCCTCTTTGTGATGAGGCATAGATATAGGGACCAGTTCCAGGGATGTTACCTCCTGGTGGTGCACCAGCTATACCACCACCTTTAGAGAAGCACATGGTACCCACAGTACTAGTGGATGTGGTGTATAGGCTGAGCGCACTTCATGAGTTTCAGTGACAGAGACCCCATAAGTTCCAAGGAGAGCCTGAAACATAGGTGACTGAGGACTTGGTTGAGGCAGTGAGCTGCATTTTCCATCTGGTCAATAAAACAGTATATTAGATAGTGGTCCTAGCGGTGAGCCATATCAATGGATCAGTGGGATGGTGGTGGGGTTTTGTGACTCAATCATATGACAAGGAAACTCTAGTGTGGTCAGAGTTTGAGCATTTTTCAGAGAGTATTTATATACATCTATGCTAAGGTTTGTACGTATCTAGGATATTCTACAACTCCAGTAGGGTAGCATGATGGTAGCTAAGTATTCATCTAGTTTTACCAACCTCTCCAGATACTCAATATATATGATTCCTGACCAGTCCTTCAAGGCTTGGACCATTGAGTGAGGGCTTTATAGAGACTTCAATGCCAGTGTTATCCATCTATTCGTTCTTACATATTCTAGGGTTCTAGAGTGATCTTTGGTGTTTGAGAGTTTCTTATCTAAGAAAACACATCTAGTGGTTATTGGTAGTGGGAAAGAAGGGGTGGGGACCTTGAAAACAGGGAGTCAACATCAGTCTCAAGGACCTGTACATGTGAGATGTATTTTTAGTAAGTCCCAAGATGGAGGATATGTGGTTCATGGATCACAATGTTGGGTCTAGTTTTCCCAAAGAGAGATGATGATACTCATGTGATGGAAGTGGACATCTTTCCTGAGATTTTCCAACCCACTGTATGACTGAAAAAGAAACTGTGGATGGGCCACCAAGGAAGAGATAATAGTAGTAGAAGACAGTCCATAGGGTTGAGAACATATAAGAGGATCTATGAGAGCATCATGAGGTGGTAGGAACATTGACTTGTTACCACCACCACCCCCAGGTGGTCCACTCCATGCTTAGGGGGCTGGAGGATAGGGGCATAGACAATTGTAGGTGGTCAAAGATTACAACCCAGAGACTCTGGGAATGATTTAAAGTATGATCTATGTATTTTATACCTTAGTTGCAGTACTGATAGACACAGGTTCTAGTCATTCTATTATTTCCATATATCTTGTTTGAGACATATAGATTCTAGTTGATCCCTTGGCTCGACCTCTATGTTTGGATACCCCTACTAGAGATGAATCAGTGATCACACACTTGTGTAAATAGTGTAACCCGACTCTTGGAGGAAAGAGTTTATGTTAGAATATATTTGTATCAGTGATGAGGCCTTATGATGTCATCTTGGGTATGGACATGGTTATCCATAGTTCATGCCCATATTGACTGTTTCAGTCAGAGGATGTGGTGGGTCCACAGTTACGGTACCAGATTCTCCTTTTTTGGTGAAAAGTAAACCTAGGAAGCATGGTATAAAATCATGCATGGGTGGGTGAAGGTGATTAATCATCATTTGGTTAGTCTTCCCTTGGTGTAGTAGATGTTATGAGTTTTTAGTTTCCTATAGTGGTGCCAGGGTATGAAGATTTCTTCCACGAGGATTCTCTAGGCTTACCTTCTTCTCGAGAGATAGACCTTTTCATTGATCTATACCCCAGGAAAAAACCAATATCTACACCAGAATATCATATGGCTCCCATAGAGCTTCATGAGTTGAGGGTGTTGTTGGAGGAATTACAAAGGAAAGGATTTGTTAGACCTGGTGTTTCACCCTAGGAATCCTTAGTTTTGTTCACCCCAAAGGCATATGAGATCTTGAGGTTATGTGAGGATTACTGGCACTTAAACCAGGTGACTGTGAAGGAATAGTATCCAATACTGAGGATTGATGACCTCTTTGATCAGTTAAGAGAGGCTTGATGGTTCTCAAAGGTTTAACTCATGTCATTTTATCTCCAGTTTGGAGTATAAGATAAGGATATACTAAAGATGAAATTTAGATTTCACTACGGTCACTATGAATACTTAGTTATGTCCTTTGGAATGATGAATTACCTAGAAGTGTTGATGAAACTTATGAACCATATATTTTAGCCTTTCTTAGGCTATTTTATGGTAGTCTTCATCAATGGTATCCTTGGGTACTAAGCATTTGACAAGGAGCATACGAGACACCTGAAGATGGTTCTAGATGTACTACAAGAGAACATGATTTATGGAAAGCTCTCAAAGTGCCATTTCTGGATTTAGGAGGTCCACTTTTTTGGACATATTATCTTAGTATATAGACTGGTAGTGTACCCAGCTAAGGTTGAGGTGGTTTTAGCATAGGATCCACCCAAGAGCATGATGGAGGTGCGGAGATTCCATGAGTTGGTAGGCTATTACCTGATATGCATACCTTATTTATCTAGAATATTAGTACCCATGCCATCTTTGACCTGAAAAGGGAAGACTTTCATGTGGATAGAAAGGTTCCAACAATATTTTTATCAGTTGAGCCGTAAATTGATGAGCGATCCCATCTTGATATTTCTAGAGGAGGTTTTTGAGTACGTATTGTTCTTTGATTCATCAGGAACTAGGATTGGTTGTGTTATGAGGCAGAGTTAGGAGGTGGTTTCCTATAGTTTATATCAATTGAAACCACATGATTATAATTATACAGCCCATGATCTTGAGTTTGAAGTGGTAGTTTTCACACTAAATATGTGGTGACACTACCTGATGGGAAAGCGGTTTATCATCTATTCTGATCACAAGAGTCTCAATTATATCTTCTCTCATAAGGATATTAACTTGAGATAGAGATGATGGCTAGAGTTTCTCATGGATTATGACTTCAAGATTTTTTATACTCATGGGAAGGAGAATGTGGTCATAGATTCTCTCAATAGGAAATATTATTTGCAATTACTGAATGAGGCATCATAGCAGTTTTCCTCATTGAAATTATACATTGTGGATGAATATAGAGCAACTTACCTCTATTCGATGGTCATTACCCCTATTATTTTACAACAATTTAGGGAGACACAACTTGGGGATACTGAATGTAATGCCCTATGTACTCAGATATCCACCAAACATGCTCCTCATGGATTTTTTGAAGGTGGGGAGCATGTCATTATTTTTTGAGGATGCACGATGGTACCAGTGATGTTATGGGAGGAGGTTCTGAGAGATTTTCATACATCTCCTTTGGTGGTATACCCAGTGTAGCACCCCAAACACTTCATGGTATGTTTCTCTTAAATACATTCTAGTTATAGCCTATATTTCATGAATCACTGAGTCTATATGGAACAAAACATGGTTACTTATAGAATATTTCCATAACCTATCCATTAAACTTAAATTTTCCAACTCTTCTATTTGAATTTTAAAAATCTGACATACACGTTTGTGTTCAAGATGATATTTAGAGTCTGATAGAATTAACTTAATCTTAGGTGAATACTAACCTACCCTTATGAATAGTAACCTACCCTTATGAATTGTAACTTACCCTTATGAATATTAATATGACTCTTATGAATGGTATCCATGCCCTTGAAGGTATAAATGAATTTAGGCACCTTAAAAATGAAGATGAATATTTTAAGTGTTTATATTTTTTGATTAAATAATTGTCTTAATTAAATATTTAATTAATCATATTTAGAAAATTATTTTTGAAAAATTTACTTCATTTTTGGATTCTACACATCAAAAAATGGTTAGGGTTAATTTTTGGTATTTTTCTGAAATACTTAAATTTTTTATGAATAGTAAAATGTGATAATTTATGATAAATGGTAAATAAAAAATTTATTGAGTCATTGATGATGATCTTATGATGTAATCCCAATTGTTTATAAGTGAAATGCATATATTACTTCTCTTGGTCATGGAATAATCATTATTGGTTGTCTTTAGAGGAAATAATAAATTA
Organism: Viscum album; assembly: GCA_963277665.1. Classification (NCBI taxonomy): domain Eukaryota; kingdom Viridiplantae; phylum Streptophyta; class Magnoliopsida; order Santalales; family Viscaceae; genus Viscum; species Viscum album. The sequence continues at coordinate 1,575,487,058 of OY728126.1, forward strand.
ATGATTATAATATTAAGAAAACTCGTCTCCCCTCCACTATATAAACCACCCCTCACCCCCTCTTTCTCCCACACCACTAAAGATTCAATCCTTGCCTAAATTCTGAAAAATACTCTTACCAAGACCTATCCCCACATCCAAGACCTACTTCTCTGACCAAAAGTCCAAAAACAAAGGCCTTAAGGAGATTCTCAAGGAGGAGTACTCAAGAGGTGAACCTTCCTTCTCTTTTCTTTCAATTTCTTTTACAAAGTTCAAATATTTTTTTGTCCCTTATCACCTCCCCTCATAAAAATTCCATGGTAATTTCATTAACTTAAATTTAATGTATTTTCATTATGCTAATGTAATATTTCATCATAATATCTCTTTTTCCCCTCCTTTTATACAATAAATGCAAACACCGTCCGAGATGTGTAAATTTATCACACTCAAGGAAGATGGGTTTTCAATTTGCATTACTATCTTCAATACTGGTCATGAAATATTTTAAATGGTTGAAACATGTCATAATATATGTATTTTATCATGATTAATGTTCTATAATCTTTATACCTTCATAATATGGAATAATAATACAAAACAAGTTTATTGTGCACAAAACCGCCAAGCCAAATCCAAGCGTTTATTTTAACTCGTCGAATGAGTCATGCTCATGGTATATGACCTGAATCATTATAAGATCATTTATATCTCTTTAATTTCACTATGAATTTATATTAACAATTCTATATGTTTAACCATATTTCAAACAAACATCCATTCATGAATACAAGTAAATGGATCATGAAAACCAAAGAAGAAAATGCTACCAAAACAATAAAATTTAATCTATTAAACCATCAAAAATGTCATTAATTAACCTAATAAGGTCATAAAATATAAATTATATATTTATTAGGTTCTGGAATTATTAATTACTGAAGCTAAATGTGATTATTCAGGTCATTAAGAACAATCAAGAACACCTTCGAGCATATGGTAAGGGATCCTCTCTCTCACTTTTGTTCAAGAATATCCCCTATGTTGTTCTCTTTTATTATTAATTCCTAATGATGAGTTATGTTTTTTCACCTCCCCCATACTTCCCTTGTGACATATAAATAATTTAATACCCCTTTACCTCTCATTAATCCCTCGCAATAACACTTGTTACCATGCCGAAATGTTTTTAAGGGGTTTCTCATCTCACATTCATTTCTGTGAGATTTCTATTGTTCGCCACTTATTTCTTGTATGTGGTATATGTGTACTTCCATTTGATATATAATAACATGGTTCTCTTTATATTCATGTTATTCAATGATTAATTTGAGGGTTATTAAGTTTTTTTCATATGATTCGACCGATTACATTGTGGTAAGAGACTTTGTCTCAACTACTATTTTGTTGTGACTAACTTTGTATTGTGCACCTAATAATCCTTATGTGGTGTACCTAATTCTAATTTGAGATCACTTTTAATTTGAAATTATATTTATATTAAATATCCATAATCTCATATCATGGATATGTTTTTTTTCTAAACTGTATAACATTTTACATACGGTGTTTATTTGGAAAGTTATTTTAATTATGGAAATATTGATGAATCAGTATACTCTACTCTATAAGGCTATTGAAAAGGCATATTTATATTGTATTGAATAAATTTATAAAGAATTATTTGGATATGAAGTGTCATGTGGGGACCACTACAGCCCCTCGATGCATCGGTAGGTCTCATGAGACAAATCAGTTGGCGACAAACCCTTCGAGTTTTTTTTCCAAAAATCAGATGGATTTCTACCCATAGAACTAAACTGCTTTTACGGTATTATGTTTTCATGTTCTGGATACATGAAATCCAAATAATAAGCATTTTCTTTATTCATCATCAGTTATTACTATCCACGAGGTTTTCACTATGAAAAAATCTATGGATGCAGTTTCATTCTCAGCTTATTAATAGTGTGAGTTTTTTATCTATTCACCATGCCATATTGATTATTACATATTGATTATGATTCACTTATTATTGTATTCATGATTTTGCTATTTGAAACCCTTATTGATCATTTGAGCTCACCCCTTTCATTGTTTACTTTCAACAGGTGACAAATAAGAGATCATTTATTGAGTTTGTGTGGATGTAGTTTTTTTTGATTTCGTTATGTATTGTATTTTGTAAAATTTTCCAATGTAATTTGAGTAACATATATGTATCTAGTTTCTTCAATACTACTAAACTGATCGTTACTTCTAGATTTTCATTCCTTCTAACCATTCCAATATCACAATTAATGCACCAACTCCAACCTAGAGGATTCGGGGTATTACAGTTGGTATCAGAGGAAGTTTATTAGGAAACTTGGAAACTAGAGTAGGAAATATATAGAAAGGAACAAAGCCCTAATGTAGTATTTGAGGATAAATGTACAATAACGTCCTGGTATTTTGGTAAGGAATAGGTTATGTGAATATTTATAGAAAATACATCCCTATCTGGATACGAGTAGGTAGATATGGCTCTGGAAGAGATGTACCTAGGAGTGAAAACTCTGACAAGGAGTTTCGGGTTTGACCCAGGGTATCCTAGTACACAACAACAGGTCTTATTGCACTCTTGGTTAGGAAACTTCTGTGGGATATGCTTAGGATAATTCATGTTTTCTTTACAATCCATTATGAAGGATTGAAATATAAATTATTCCTTAAAGAAACCATTTTTCTGATTATGGGATTAGCCATGCTTAGAATCTCTTATCTTTAGAGAAGAGACCTCTCCATCTAATTATTATCTAGAACCACCCCAAGTAGCTCTACTAAATTCAATACTTGGAGATGAAGACACACCAATATCTATGGGAAAGGAAAGAAATATTGAAATTGAATATGTGCATATAGTGCAAGAATACATTAATGTATTTCTAGAGGATTTACCTAGATATCCTTCAAAGAGGGAAATTGAGTTTTCCATTGACTTAATTCTTGGTGCAAGACCTATATCAAAGACACCCTATATAATGGAAACTGTGGAGTTAGTGGAGCTAAAGAAACAACTATAGGAGTTTAATTAAAAATTATTTATTCAACCTAGTGTTTCTCCATGGGGAGCCCCAGTCTTGTTTGTCAAAAAGAAATATAGATCAATGAGGCTATGCATTGATTATAGGGAAATAAATTATATTACAATAAAGAATAAGTATCCTATTCCCTGTATTGATGATTTATTTGATCAACTTCATGGAGCTCAATACTTTTCAAAAATTGACCTTAAATCCAGATATCATCAACTACATGTGAGGAAGGAAGATATTCTGAAGACAGCATTTCGAACCAGGTATGGGCATTATGAGTTTACAGTGATGCCTTTTGGACTGACAAATGAACCATCTGTTTTCATGGATTTAATGAATAGAGTTTTCAAGTAATATCTTGATAACTTTGTTGTGGTATTTGTCGATGATATCCTTGTATACTCAAAAATCTATGAAGACCATGAGAATCACTTGAATATTATTCTAATAACTCTTAGAAGAAATAAATTATATGGGAAGTTTAGAAAGTGCGAATTTTGGCTTCAATCAGTTTCGTTTCTAGGTCATATTGTCTCTAAGGATGGAATCTTAGTTGATCCTTCAAATACAAAGGAAATCCAAGAATGGCCCATGACAACAAACATAACTGAGTTACACAGTTTTGTTGGCTTAGCATGTTACTATCGGTGTTTCGTTCATAATTTTTCCTGACCCGCTAACCAAGCTCACACGTAAAGGAGTTAAGTTTGTGTGGACAAAAGAATGTATAGAATGATTCGAAGAATTGAAAAGAATATTGGTCAATGATCTAATTTTGACTCTTCCATCTAGAAGTGATGGATTTGTAATATACAGTGATGCATCAAAGAATGGATTGGGTAGCATCCTTATGAAAAATGATAAAGCTATTTCTAATGCATCAAGACAGTTTAAGAATCATGAGAAAGATTATCCAAGTCATGATCTTGAGTTAGTATCCATAATCTTTGCTCTGAAAATATAGAGGAATTATCTCTACGGAGAGAGATGTGAGATTTATACAGACAACAAGAGTTTGAAATACATTTTCACACAAAAAAACTCAACATGATGCAAATAATATGGCTCAAGTTACTCAAATATTACGATTGTTCAATACACTACCACCCAGTAAAGGAAAATAAGGTGGAAGATGCATTTAGCAGGAAAGATCATGGCCTTCTGACTCAAATGGGGATTGAAAGAGAACCTATATTCATGGATCTACTGAAGATGGATATTCGAATTGTTAAGGAAGGGGAAAAATCACTCCTTGTTCAAATGATTGCTAAACCATCTTTACTAGAGAAGATAAAAAGATCTCAATCTAATGATGAGAATCTGCACAAGAAAATTAATGCAGTTAAGGATGGGAGATTGGCTGACTTCGTGTATGAAGAAGGAGTTCTGAAATTTGGGAAGAGGTTATAAGTTCCATAAATACCTGATCTAAAAAGGGAACTATTAGAAAATTCTCATAGTTAAAATTTCTCTATACGCCCAGGTATCACCAAGATGTATAGAGATCTGAAGGAATATTTTTGGTGGGATAATATGAAGTGGGAAATTGCTGACTACGTGTCAAGATGTCTAGTTTTTCAACAAGTGAAGGTAGAGAGACAACATCCCAAAGGAGTGATGCAACCTCTACCTATTCCTATGTGGAATTGGGATAACATTATGATGGATTTTGACATTGGAAAACCGATGAAACCTATAAGGAATGATGCAATATGGGTAATTGTTGATCGTCTCACAAAATCAGCACATTTACTTCCAATAAGAGAGGATTTACCACTTGAGCACCTGGAAAGACTTTATATTAATGAATTTGTAAGACTTTATGGAGCACCTCTATCGATTTTGTCTAATCAATATCCCTAGTTTACATCAAAATTCTAGAAAAGTATTCAGAAAGATTTGAATATTGGGTTTCGTATCAGTACTGCTTATCACCCCCAAACCGATAGACTGTCTAAAAGGACTATTCAAACATTAGAAGACATGTTGAGTTCATGTTCTCTTGACTTCCAAGGTATATGGGATCAATACTTGCCTTAGGTGAAATTTTCATACAACAATAGTTTCCATTCTAGTATTAAAATGGCTCTATATGAAGCATTATATGGAAAGAGATGTCGAACTCCAACTTGTTGGGATGAAGTTGGTGAGAGGAAACTTATAGTCCTAGAACTTATTGAAGAGACCAAGACAAAGTTGAAGACAATCCAATCCCATATTAAAGCAGCCCAAAGTAGGAAGAAGAGTTATGCTAACAATCGGAGAAAGTATTTGGAATTCCAGGTGGGAGATCATGTCTTTCTGAAAGTATCTCCATGGAAGGGTGTCTTAAGGTTTGGTAAGAAAGGAAAACTGAGCCCCAGGTATATCATACCATTTGAAATTCTAGAAAGAATCGGAGCATTAGATTAGTGTTTAGCAATGCCGCCAGATCTATCTAAAGTCCATGATGTGTTCCATGTGTCATTGTTGAAGAAATACATGCCAGATCCAACGCATGTACTCACCTATGAAGAAATTGAACTGGAACCCAATTTATCACACTATAAAAAGCCTATTGGGATTATTGACACAAGGGAGAAGGTATTGAGAAATTGGACAACTTTTCTAGTAAAGGTTCTTTGGAGGAACCAGAATATAGAGGAAGCAACATGGGAACCTGAGGATGTTATGAAAAAGAATCACCCACATCTTTTTGGTGAGCTTCAAACATAAAATTTCAAGGACGGAATTTTCGAAGGAGGGAATAATGTAGCACCCCCAAACATTTCATGGTATGTTTCTCTTAAATACATTCTAGTTATAGCCTATATTTCATGAATCACTAAGCCTATATGGAACAAAAAATGGTTACTTATAGGATATATCCATAACCTATCCATTAAACTTAAATTTTCCAACTCTGCGATTTGAATTTTAAAAATTTGACATACACAGTTGTCTTCAAAATGATATTTAGAGTCTGATAGGATTAACTTAATTTTTGGTGAATAGTAACCTACCCTTATGAATAGTAACCTACCCTTATGAATATTAACTTACCCTTATTAATAGTAATATGACTCTTATTAATGGTATCCATTCCCTTGAAGGTATAAATGAATTTAGGCACCTTAAAAATGAAGATGAATATTTTAAGTGTTTATATTTTTCGGTTAAATAATTATTTTAATTAAATATTTAATTAATAATATTTAGAAAATTATTTTTTAGAAATGGAATTCATTTTTTGATTCTACACATCTAAAAATGGTTATGGTGAATTTTTGGGATTTTTCTGAAGTACTTAAATTTTTTATGAATAGTAAAATGTGATAATTTACGATAAATGCTAAATAAGGAATTTATTGAGTCATTGATGATAATATGATGATGTAAGCCCAATTGGTTCTAAGTAAAATTCATATATTACTATTATTGTTCATGTAATACTCACTATTGGTTGTCTTGGGAGAAAATAATAAATTAATGATTATAATATTAAGAAAACTCCTCTCCCCTCCACTATATAAACCACCCCTCACCCCCTCTTCCTCCCACACCACTCAAGCTTCAATACTTGCCTAAATTCTGCCAAATACTCTTCCCAAGACCTCTCCCCACGTCCAAGAACTTTTTGTCTCACCAAAAGTCCAAAAACAAAGGCCTTAAGGAGATTCTCAAGGAGGAGTACTCAAGAGGTGAACCTTCCTTCTCTTTTCTTTCAATTTATTTTACAAAGTTGCATTCTTTTGTTCTCCCTTCTCACCTACCCTCATCAAAATTCCATAATAATTAAATTAAATTACATTTACTGGATTTTCATTGTGCTAATGGAATATTTCAACATAATCTCTCTTTTTCCCCTCCTTTTATACAATAAATGCAAACACCGTCCGAGATGTGTAAATTTATCACACTCAAGGAAGATGGGTTTTAAATTTGCATTACTATCTTAAATAATGGTCATGAAACCTTTTAAATGGTTTAACCAGGTAATAATATATGTATTTTATCTTTATTAACATTCTCAAATCTTTACACGTTCATAATATGGAATAATAATACAAAACAACTTTATTGTGCACAAACCCACCAAGCCAAATCCAAGTGTTTATTTTAACTCATCGAATGAGTCATCCTCGTGGTATATAACCAGAATAATTATAAGATAATTTATATCTCTTTAATTTCACTAATAATTTATATTAACAATTCTGTATGTTTAACCATATTTCAAACAAACATCCATTCATGAAAACAAGTAAACGGATCATGAAAACCAAAGAAGAAAATGCTACCAAAACAATAAAATTTAATCTCTTAAACCATAAAAAAGGACATTAATGAACCTAATAACTTCATAACATATCAATTATATTTTTATGAGGTTCTTTAATTATTAATTACTGAATCTAACTTTGAATATTCAGGTCATTAAGAACAATCAAGAACACATTCGTGCATATGGTAAGGGATCCTCTCTCTCACTTTTGTTCAAGAATCTCCCTTATGTTGTGCTCTTTTATTTTTAATTCCTAATGATGGGTTATGTTTTTTAACCTCCCCCATACTTCCCTTGTGACATATAAATAATTTAAATACCCCTTTACCTCTCATTAATCCTTCACAATAACACTCATTACCATGCTGAAATGTTGGTAAGGGGTTTCTCATCTCACTTTCATTTCTATTATATTTTCATTGTTTGCCACTTATTTCTTGTATGTGGTATATGTGTACTTACATTTGATATATAATAACATGGTTCTCTTTATATTTATGTTATTAAATGATTCATTTGAGGGTTATTAAGTTCTGGTTATATGATTCGACTGATTACATTGTGGTAAGAGACTTTGTCTCAACTACTACTTTATTGTGACTAACTTTGTATTGTGCACATAATAATCCTTATGTGGTGTACCTACTGCCCATTTGAGATAAATTTTCATTTGAAATTATATTTATATTAAATATCCATAATATCATATCATGGATATGTTTTTTGTCTAAACCGTATACCATTTTACATACGGTGTTTATTTGGAAAGTTATTTTAATTATGGAAATATTGATGAATCTGTATACTCTACTCTATAGGAATATTGAAAAGGCATATTTCACTTGTATTGAATCAATTTATAAAGAATTATTTGGAAATTAAGTGGTGGTTGGGGCCCACTACATCCCCTCGATGCAACGATAGGTCTCATGAGACAAATCAGTTGGTGACAAACCCTTCAGGTTTGTTTCCAAAAATAAAATGGGTTTCTGCCCATAGAACTAAACTGTTTTTATGGTATTATGGTTTCATGTTCCAGATACATGATGTCCAAATAATAATCATTTTCTTTATTAATTATTAGTTATTACTATCTATGAGGTTTTCACTATGACAAAATCTATGGATGCAGTTTCATTCTCAGTTTATTAATGGCGTGGGTTTTTCATCTATTCACCATGAAATATTGATTGTGTAAGATTAATTATGATGCACTTATTATTGTATTCATGCTTCTTCTATTTTAAACCCTTACTGAGCTTTTTATCTCACCCCTTTCATTGTTTACTTTCAATAGATGACAAAGAGGAGATCATTTATTGAGTTCTTGTGGATGCAGTTTTTTTTAGTTTTACTTATGTATTGTATTTTGTAAACTTTTCCAATGTAATTTGAGTAACATCTATGTATCTAGTTTCTTAAATACTACTAAACTAATCATTCCTTTAGTATTTTCATTCCTTTTAACCATGACAATATCACAAGTAATGCACCGGCTCCAGCCTAGAGGGGTCGGGGTGTTACACCGAGGTGTGGTAAAGATGTACTAGGACCTCCAATGTCAATTTTGGTGTCTAGGGATGAAGATAAGAATTGCAGAGTTTGTCTCTTGATGCCTTAATTGTCAGCAAGTGAAGGATGATCACCAAGTTCTAGTAGGTTTAGCTCAACCCCTTGAGGTTCTAGAGTAGAAGTGGGATGGGATATCTATAGTCTTCTTAAATGGTTTAACTCATACGTATAGTGGACACGATGTCATCTGGGTGATCATAGAACAAATCACCAAGTCATCCCACTTCTTAGCTACTCGGGAGAAGAGTTCACTAGATATCTTGAGACGCCTCTACATGCAAGAGATAGTTAGAATCCCAGGAGTTCCATCAATGGTCATTTTTTACCATGATTCTCACTTCACATCCTGATTTTGGAATGGATTCCAGTAGGTGTTTGGGACAAAGTTATGCTTGAGCATAGTGTTTCACCCCCAAAACGATGGCTAGATAGAGTGGACCATTCAGGTCTTAGATGACATGCAGTAAGTTTTCATGTTAGACTTTGGACATAGTTTTTAGGATCACCTACCACTGGTGGAGTTTTCATACAAAAAAAATCTACCATTTCACCATGTTATATAAGTATTCGATTCTTTGTGTGGGAGAACCTACAGGTAAACACTTAATTGAACTGACCTAGGAGAGTAAACACTCATGGGCCAATAGTTGGTACAAGTAACTACTGAGAAGTAGAAAAACATCTAGAAGCAGATGAAGACTTCAAAGAGCTACCAAAAAACTTATGTTGATAAAATACAGAGGACTTTGGAGTTCAAAGAGGGAGACCGTGTGCTCCTATAGATTTCACCTCGATGTGGATTACAAAGATTTTTCTAGGGTGTAAAGATATCTCTAAGATTCATTGGACCTTTCCATATACTTTTTAGAGTTGGAAAGGTGGAGTACCTCTTAACTATACCTCTGAAGTTATACCAGGTACATGACATCTTCCATGTGTCACAACTAAGAAGTTACATTCATGACCCAATGCACATTATCAACTAGGGTGTGCTGGACATTAAGGATTGAGATACCTTTGTTGAGTACCTGATAGAGATCAAGGATCGGTAGGAGAGGATCCTTCATGAGTGGTCATTTTATTTAGTGTGTGTCTGATGGAAACACAAGAATCTATAGGAGAGTACATTGGAGTAGGAGGCTTAGATTTGTGCTAAGTAACCACATCTCCTTGTATATACCTTATTTTTGATTTTTGTGGTGTAAATCCCTAAGCTATGGATAATGTAATGACTTTCATTTAACATGTATTATTTCTAGATATTGTGTGGATTATTTAAGAGACTAGACTCTAAGATGACGTGTGATTTAGAGGCCCAGTGTTCCCAGAGTAAATGTTTGAAATATATTAAATATATTAAATAGCACACAAGCATAGTTTTACTGAAGTAGGAGACTGCTCAAATTACCAATCTTACTGGTGAATGGCGCTGAGCATAGACAAGAGCTAATGAGATTTTTCTGGAGTCCAAAAATGAGGAATCGAATCATAGGAAGAAAAAGAAAATCTTAGAGGCCTCACACCAAAGTTTTTCATAGTTAAAGCACTCAATCACTAGGGTGGATCCATAGAGGCTATTTTTCTGAAACTCATGAGAGGCTCTAACATATGGATGTCACAAACATGCCTTGACTTAATTTAATACCATGAAACCTTGAGTGAATGGACACATATTTTCTTCTTTCTTTAATTACTCCACTTAAATAATATTTGTGAAACGAAAAATGTCCAATACCTAAAATAACGTGGTTCATTCCTGGTGTAAGAAAAAAGAGACACCCACATAATTGTTCACTTTTTAAGATATTGTTAGATAACCATTGAATACTTAGGGTTTATTACTAATGACTAACTGCTATGAGTTTTATGGACTAATAAAGGTTGTGGCTAGAGGATATGACTTTTAGAACATCCAAATTTCTTTCCTGATGTAAACTATTGAATGAATGAGATAATGCTAGGAGAGTTGGATTTGACTCAAACAAAGGGGGATAGGGAGTGTGAATCACAATACCCAATATCTTGAATGCAAGGTGAGTGGAATGACGATACAAGATAACTGTTGAATGTGTTTGAAACATATACTTCATATCATTAGCCTAAATGGGGACAAACAAATGAGGTTTGATCGCTAGCCATGTTAAAAAAACAAAACTTATCTCATAATGTTGTCCAAATTCTTCTGGTATGTTGGACCAGGATGGTAGGTGAGACAAAGTGGCATGATGCCATGGCGTTAGTGCGTCCCTCAAGATGAGGAAGAGGATGATGATCCAAATGAGTGGCAAGTGAAGTGTGGGAATGGAGTTATGTAATGTTTGAATGGATTCCAATACTCTGGGAATTATGAAACCATGGATTAGATCAAATTGGTGTAAGAGTATTGATCAGAATGAAGATAAAAACCATCTTCTAGGGTGTTACATCTCCAATGTAGAGTGATAGTGGGAAATGTGAACAATGAAGCAAATGATCGGCATTGGGAAAGGACCTCTCTGGCGAGAGCCCAAGACATTTTTTATTTTTATGTCATGAAATTGAGGATGAAATACACTTAGTTTAACATTGAATGTTGAGTATGGTGAATGATAAAATTTAATGTTGTGTGATCATGATGCAGTTTATAGTTTAATATCATGCGACCAAGACATTGTACACAGTTTAAGGTTATACTGGCTGGACCTAGACAAACAGTTTAAATTTGTGTTGAATGGACTGTGAAAATGTCTATTACCAATATATATTTGTGTCATATAAGACATATTCCAAATTTTAAAAAATCCAAAGAGTCTTTCATACCACACAATTATTAGGAAACAGATGAATGTTGATGCAAATAAGGACCAAGGGGGGCCATGTTGCACCAAAAAATTACAGTGAGGCTCTTAGTTTAAGGTCATAGAGTTTGGAAATTGAGGGATAATATGTGGATTAACCACATCAGTACACACCCTACAATAAATCCAAATACTACATGATTCATGCTTGATGTGGGAAACAAGAAATGGTAGATAGGGTCTATCTAACATGTGGGATCACACAGTAGAGGCGATTCCAAGGGTGGAATTCCATCATGATAAAGGGGCGTGGAAAGGTGGCAAGTTAAGACTTTCAAGGTCTAGATAAAGGAGAAACCACAGGGTAAGGATTAACTATTTAACATGTTTGAAACATAAGTATCACAACCCCACTAGTTAAATATGGGGTGAGAAAATTCAGAATCAACCATTGACCATGTTTTGAAACACCAGATTCGTTGTCTGCTTCTAGAGATCCATTAGGGAATTATCCCAACATGGGAGGAGAGACACAATAACATGATACCATCATCGTTAGGGAGTATATATATATTTGTAATATTATAGAAAACATAATCAATAAATAATTGAAGTTTGTAATGAAATATATTGGAAAGTGGCATTCAAACCCAGATAATGAAAGTAGTTTAAATTCACATTTCTTGGACTAAGGAAAACAGTTTAAATTCGTGTTTCTTGGAATAAGGAAAATAGTTTAAAGTCATGTTTTCTATACTATAGGGTATGTAAATAGGTTAAGGTCATAATTCTTGGACCATGAATAAAAGGGGTGTTTAGAGATGTTCACATAGTGCGAGAGTTAAAAACTTGACATGAATAGGGACCAAGGAGTCCCTGAACTATGTGAAATGAACTTGACACTTGTTTCCCACAATTTTAAAGTTATATGATCTAGAATTTTTGGGAAATAATTTTAAATTCATGATGTACAAACTGAGAAAGGGGAAATTTACAGAGTGTCTATGTGGCACGGGAGAGGCATAACCCGACGTGAATAGCGCCAAAGAGGCTCTCATACCATTTTCATACCTTGAAATATATTTTGTACATTTTAAGGTCATATACCTAGGCTATAATAAAGTACAAGGGGATGAAGGATTGAAGGAACTTGTGGTTGGTCCCAAAGATGAAATGTTTGGGTGTCGCTACGTATCATATGAGGATGGGAATCAAGCCAGACGTAGTTCTGGAGAACAATATGAAAAGATATCAATAATGGTAGTGGTAATCATATTTGGAGAGGTAACTGAAGTATAGTGACCTAGGATTAACAGACATGGATATTACATCATTTTATATGAATATTTAGTACATTGAAAAAATAAATGCTCGATGTCCATAATAGTTTAGTGTCTTTAGAAACTTGGAAGCAAAATATTCTATCCTGGTGAAAGATCTTCAACATCTCCCATAAATATATACAATTTTAGTACATATACCTAAAACCATTATTCATAACCTAGAGAAAGGAAACATAAGAAAGGGGTGATCTTATATGCTCAATAAGGGTAAATAAAGAAAATGCATAAGTATAACATGAAAAATGGGTATGAAACATGAGAATAATATTTGAAGATCATAACCTTCATATTAGAGATCATAATAAAGATTGGAAGTTGATAATATGTGAACCATAAGGAAATAAATAACATGATCCTTGAAATAATAACAAATGAATAAAACATATAATTTTGGAAAACACATATGCATATAAAAACTCTATGTCAAGGTGGCATACCATGGCCTTTATATGATGTTAGGATTGGTCTAATAACCTATGTACCTACTTTAGGATTGGGATTCCCTCTTATGTATCCTCTTGTTTTAGGATTGGGATTTACTCTCATGTACCCTCTTGTTTTGGGTATCAGATGTCCTCTCATTTACCATCTTGTTTTGGGATTGGGATTTACTCTTGTTTTCCCTCTTGTTTCGAGCTTAGGATTTCCTCCCATATAACCTCTTGTTTTGGGATCAGGATGTTCTCTCGTGTACCCACTTGTTTCAAGTTTGGTATGTTCTCCTATGTTACCTCTTATTTCAAGGTTGGGATGTCCTCTTGTGTAATATTTTAGCACATAAAACATTTATCATTATCCAATGCAGTGGAGAGAGATATAGGTCCCACACATCTCAAAATAAAATCATTCATACATGTTCCACAGGATAATAAAACTTCTTTATATCATGAACCATAAAAAGAGATCAAATCATAACCCATGAAATGGGTATCATCAACATTTCATTTCATCATAACCTATGGAAAATAGATAGTTTTCATAATCATTTCATCAAACATAACCCATGAAGAGAAGCAGCTTTCAAAAAAATATAACCCATGGAAGTGAAATGAGTGTCGTAAGAATTATTCCATCAAAACATAAACCATTCAATAAAGAATATGAATGGAACCTTTGGATAATTTACAATAAATTCATGAGTTACATCAACATATTTCATCTTATATGGAATATAATTTTCAAATGTCTTTTGAAAACATTTCTTGAGGAAAATATCCTTTATTATTTGAAAAAATTATTTTTGATACATAAAACCATTTGAAAATAATTTTCTTATAAAATAGATTTAAAACTTATAAAGAAGACTTGAAATCATTTTGAATACCTTTTTCCTTGAAAACTTTTAAAAGAAGCTTCAAAACATTTTAAAAACTATTTTCTTTTAAAACACTTTGAAAACTTATAAAGAAAGATTGAAAACATTTTGAAAACCATTTCATTGAAAATAAATTTTAAAACTTATAATGAAAGTTTTTAAAACCATGAAAATATTTTAAATCCTTTTTCTTTGAAATTTATCTTCAAAGATCATTTGAAAACATTTTTGAAAACATTTTTGAAAACATGGTTTTTGAATACAATATATTTCTGACCGAAGAGAGAGACGGTCTGATTTTAATTAAAAACATTATATTAAGTAAAAAAGAATGTAAAAATGGCACTAATACCTAAGGATATCATGAATAAAGAGAGTATAAAAAATTTAATGAGTTTTATTGAGATATGTATCATGTGTTTTAATTAATTGAATCCTAATCATAAACATTCTCGAAAAACGATGATATTGTTTTAACAAAAAATCACTACTTGGTTACTTGGTATCATACTATCCATGTAAGAAAATAAAATTACATGAAGCTTTAAATATCATGAAAATATTTAGATTCATGATATAACATTTAAAATTTAAGTATATATACCTTGAAAATAATTTAGGTGTGTAATAAAACATGAGTCTCAAAGAAGGAAAATTGAGACAAAACTATTTTATCGATTTGGTAACTTTTGAAACTTAATACCCATGAATGAAGGATCATAAAATGGACTTGTGAATACCCATAAATTTAATTATAAGATACATATAATACAATCATGGTTAGTACATACACCACTCCAAATGAAAGAGTGGTGAACATAGTATGTATCTCACAGAAATAAAAAGTGAGATGAAATCCTCTTACCTTGTGTCTTGACTCTCATCGTACTCATTCAAACTTCCTATATAATAAATATAATTTTATTATAAATATTTTAAATAATATTATTATTATATATAATAAAATATATGGTTTTATTATTACCTTATAGTACCCTCTTGTTAACGATCATATGTTAAGGTTTCACTTCAGGTAATATTCACTTTGTTCTTTGCATGCGTCTTAATTTGTTATATATTTGGTCCTTATATATATATAATGATTACAATAATTTAAATAATGATATAAATATAATTTATAATAATTATTTTTATATGAAAATAATATATATCATAAATAAGTATAAAATGGAATACACTGTTCATGGAGACGGTAAGTCATACGCACACATGAACGTTGTTTCCATTTTAATTGTCGTATTGAAAAAAAAAGAAAAAAATGATATATAAGTGTGTATATATATAATATCACTTATTTATCATTAAAATGTTATATATATTATATAAGTTAACTAAAATAATCCTTAATACATTTCATGTAGTGTTTGAATGAATCACATTGCTTTGAGGGGGCGGTAGTCCACACTTCCTCAAATGAAATTATCGCATTTACACCAAATGGATAGTAAAAAATATGTGTTGTAAAAGGAATAAAGAAGCTTAAAGAAATAATAAATATAATATAATACATATATAAACATATATTATATCATAAAATCCACCATTATAGGTGGTAAAGGAAAAAAATTAACAATCCTCATATCGTGAGGTAGTTTTTCATCATACATAGAAACAGTATGTTCATTACCCATTATATGGAGGTGTGTGTAAGTGTATTTAAAAATATTTAAATAAAAACATCATATTATAATGAGGATAATTTATTTTCTATATAATCATGGAAAAAAATATTTTAGGGGGTGGAGGATGGAAATGAAACTAGATATCTTGAGAGAAGACGTTGCATTTTAATTAGGTAACTCTTATTGTATTGTGCCAAAAGGAATCCTTGAAAGGATTTAATCCCAAGGGAGGATTCAAGGAGGTAGTTAGGGAAGTTTTTAGATTATTTTATAAGATTTTGGGTGATCCAAGGGGCTCGATATGTGTCAGGAAGAGGGAGTGGTGGTGGCCTTTTATAGGAAAGGAAAAGGACTCACTTAGAATTTTTTAAAACAAGTTTGGTGTTCACATGTTCTTACCTTAAAAAAGTCATAAAAACCCATCCTAAATAAATAATGGATGGTTTTTGGCCGAAATATGGACATTCAATTGGTTTTGGACAAGTGGATATGTCATTTGGTCTCTTAATTTGAAGGTGTAGTCCCAAATTAATCTTAATTTGACCTTAATCACTGTGATTAATTTTAATCACTTTTACTAATATTTTTGGTCCAAAATTATGTTAATATTATTTTAATACAAAAATTATACTTATTATAATGTTATATTTAATTTTTTCAAAATTAAATTCCCAGAAGCAGGAAAATAAAGGTTATTTTTAATCTCGCAGACATAGCGAGAAAGCGAGTTTTTAAAGTAAAACGTTCAAAAGTTTATTAAGTTTTTATATTCAATTTCAATGTGAAATTGATTATAATGTCATAAATTGTATTATTATATGTAAAATTGATATAATTTTACCCAAAAAATTAAAATATAATTGAACATTAATAATTATTTAAATGAAAAGGAAGTTATTAACTAAAAGACAGTACTTTTCACTATTTATCAAAAAATGAAGTTTCTTAGAAAAATACCTAAAATTAACCCTAAGATAATTTAAGTATTCTAAATTCAAAAATAAATTTTATTTTATTAAATTAAATTTCTAAATGTGTCTAAAATTAATTTTATTATTAAAATTGGTTCATTATAGAAAATGGTATTTTTAAACATAGAAGGGCATTACAAAAAATCATATCTTTCATTATCAATATTTTTTATCTATATAAAAAAAATATAAATAATATTTGAAAATTATTTATTACTATTCATATAACTAAGTTTAAGGACTAGGTTATAATTATCTCGATTAAATAATTTTAACAATAAAATGATTTTTCATAGTAAACGTCAGTGTTTCATGTAACGTATACCAAGTCAGTGTTGCGGGTAGTGAAAGCCAAGTTAGTATTACATACAACATAAGCCCAGTTGGTATTGCGTGTAGCACAAGCCAAGTCAGTATTGTGTGTAGTGCAATCCAAGTTGGTTCCATGTGAAAGGAATTTTTGACTTAATGTTTTTAATATATATATATATATAAGAACTATTTCTAGTGTCATGTGAAACGAAGAATATAAAAAATATAAACTAATTCGAAAAAAATATTTCACAAAATATCGTGGTGTTACATGGATAATCTCATAATTATCGTGAGGCACTCTAAATTATTCAGTGTGTGGTTGTATTTTAAAATCGTGTGTTGAGGATGTTGGATCTTAGTTTCAATTCATATATTTAGGACCATGAGTAATGGTATCTCAAATGGTTATGTGTAGTGAGGTGTTATGGAAAATCTAACATAAATGAGGACCAAGGAGGCCCAACACTACACAAATCATCCATGAGAAGACCTGCATGCATTTTAAAGTCATGATTCTTGGACTATAGGCTCCCTGTTTAAGGTCATGGAGTTTGAACCTAGGGGGACACTTTGAATTGGGTATATGTGGTATGAAGGAGTAATAAATCCAATGTAAATAAAACCCTAGGAGGATTGATGATGCACCAAATTTTCCTGATGAGGCTTTTGAGACCGGTCCTGTAGACATTTGAATGGAATGGTTGGAAGGAATACCTGATGTGAATAGGGACCAAGGAGTCCTACATGAAATAAATGGGTCCTAAGGGAGAAAAAAATTAGTAATCTGTGGTTGGGCCCAAATAAAAACTGTCTGGGCCTCAGGACGTATCCCATGAAGATGGAAATCAAGCCACATGTAGTTCTGGAAGGAGATTTCCCTGTGTAGGTCTGACCCATACATAGGGATGGGGGGATTTTTTTTCTTATTTTTTGTTGTTGTTTTTATTAAGTGTCTAGACCAGGATATAAAATCTAGGAATCACTATGTATATAATGTAGATAGGAATCAAGCTATACGCAGTTCTCAAACACAACATGGTAGATGACCAGTGCCGAAGGCGATGTCCCCTAAGGTGAGAACATCACGGTGCTATTTCATTTTTCATCATGTGTCCAGGAAAATAATTGTTACATAGTTTAAATTCATTCAACTAAGAAGTGGATTCTATTAATTTTAACATTGTTTGGCTAGGACACTAGTTTTTATGCAGTTTATCATCATGCAGCTAGAATTATGGTTACTACATAGTTTATCATCGTGCATCTAGGATCCCATTTGTAATGCTCTTTATCATCATGAAACTAGTACATTGGGGGAGAGGTGTTTCTAGAGGAATTTGTATGATGTGACATCAATAACCCAATGTGAATAGGGATCAAGGAGGCTCACAACATTCCATGCACTCCTATAGAAGACCAGTTTATGGTTTAAAGTCATGATACTTGGATTTGAACTTCTAGTTTAAGGTTGTAGAGCTTGGACCATGTGCATGTTTTAACATCATGTGCTTGTGATGTAAAACTCCTTATGAAAAGTAATACTTGGGGAACATGTAATTGGTAGGAGGAGTGATTCACTCTCCATGCATGGTGGACAAAGAGTACGCACCGTTGGGATAGACCTTTTAAATGATTTATTGTCCCTCCCACTTGGGTTCCAACTTTGGTGGCTTCTTTCCTGGTATCATTGGTGTTCAGAGAGACAATACTATATTTCCTTGGTGGAAAGAGCAGAGGGGAACGTTCTTGTTGAACTCCCTTATTATCTTGTTCTGGTTCCTGTCTATATTGTTCAAGGCTTGGATCCTTTTTTTCAAGGGATTCCAGTTCATCTAGACAGACCTCAGCTATCTTTTTTAATGGATACTAATCATAGATAGCTATTCAGAGTGATGGAAACTGAATCTCAATGGTAAGGACAGCCTCTGTTCCATACACCAGTGAATATGGAGTCACTTGTGCGGAATTTTGGGTTGTCGTTTGATAATACCATAGAGTGTTGGGGAGCTTGTCCGGTTAACTCTTATTTTTCTAGACCACCATATTCTAAAATTTTTGGTATATGGTCTTGTTGAATTCCTCAATATTTCCATTTTCATATGCATGATAGTGAGAAGTATTGTTGGACTAGATGTTGTACTTGGTGTACAACCTCATCAGCTCAGTTTCCCAAAATTTGCTGTTGTTATCATTGATAATAGCATGAGTAACTCCAAATTTATCGATGATATTAGATCTCAAGAATTCAAAAATTGATCATGACTTGACTTCCTTAAGAGGAATCTATTTTTAAAACTTAGAAAAAACTCCATCAGGGTTAGAATAAGCATGTTCTAGATAGTTTTTGATGGTGGATATGGCCCCATGAAATTGAGTCCCTATACTGAAAAGGTCCAAGAATACTTGGTAGTATGGAGGGGAATTGGCAGTTGATGCACAATGTTAGGATGGACCTAACACATGTGTTGCCTCTTAGAGAACTCGATGCAGCCATGGACTATAGTGGAACAGAAGTAGACCAGCCTACAAATCTAGTGAAAGAGTTTCAGCTCTTCCTGATGAGCACCATAGGACCCAGCATGGACTTCCTGTATGACCTAAGGGATCTCATGTCCTTAATTCAATAGAGGATAATCCCATCAGATCCATTCCTGTAGAGAGTCTGTTCAAGCTTGGGACCACTCTAGAGGGTGAACAGAGTTTCACACCGAAAGATTCACTCATGTTCAGCTATATCTAGAAGTATAGTGTCATACTGTGGATACTCAATGAAAGGATCTATCTACTCAGAAGCTTCTTATGATATGGGGGGATATGGATATACTAATTTGGAAGTAATAGTAGTCATGTGGTTTACCCACTAGTTGTCATCATCATCTGGAAGGATGGGAGTGATAACCCTTCGATGCGCCAAATGAATGAAAATATCATCCTAGTAAGGTTCTATAAGAGATCCAACTAGAATGGAAAAGGAATCATCTTGACCATTCTACAATTGGGGAACATTAGTCACTTCTAGATGATAAGGTAACTGGTCCATCTGCTGGAAAGTGTGTTTTAACAAGGGTATGAGTTATGGCTTCCTAACGCCATAATCACCATTGATTTTCTTGATGACTAACTCAAAGTCTCCCTTCACATGTAGGTGGGGAACAAAAATCTTGAGAGACATCTCGAGACTAGTAATGAGAGCCTCATACTCCACCTCATTATTCATGCATCCTTCTGACAATAGGAATGAGTGGAGTAGGATAGCCTGTGTTGGGGTGATGAAGATGATACCCAAACCTACTCTTTTGAGCTTGGGATCATTAAACCTTATACCATTTGGGATCTAGGAGGCACCATATAAATTCATATTCTAGTAAGGAATTACATGATACATGAAGAGGATATCCACATATAATAAATCAAAATCTATAGGCATTTCCTTAGGAGTCGGATGTGCATCCATAAATTCTTCCAACACTAGACAGTTGACAACCTTCTGCAAAATGAACCTGATGTTGAACTACTGAAGGGTCACATCCAAGTGTTCTAGCCATCCTGTCAATATAGGGATATTCAGGATATTTTTTAGTGGATCCACATGGGATACCATGTGTATCTCATGATGTTACAGATAATTCCACAACTTATACACTGTGAAAACTAGTGCAAGGTATCTCTTCACAATAGGAGATTATCTGGTCTCTGTGTCGAGAAGCATGCGACAAAGATATTATAAATTGTTTTTTGTCCCTTTGTTGTTCTTCTATGTGAGAAAGTCACTGAGGGGTCATTCCAGGGTGGTCACATAGAGGATCAGAGGCCTCCCTAAGATGTTTGACATCAGGACCGAAGGTTGTAGTAGATATTTCTTGATCTCCTCAAACGCGGTCTAGAAATATTCATCCCACTAGAATACATCAACTTTATTCATGGAAAAGGGATTAAAATTTCCATCCAGATTCATAATGAATTAGTGTATGTAGGAAAAGTGTCCCTGAAGACCTCGTAGCTCCTGAAAGTTACTTGGAAGAGGCATCTGACTTGTGGATTTGATATTCTATGGGTTGATTTCGATGCCTCTATATCTAACAACAAAAATGAGAAACTTCCTAAAGGTAACCATGAAATAAAATTTTAGGTGGTTCATCTTTAGATTATGGGAGTGTAGGAAGATGAAAATTTTATCAATACCTCTAAGATGGTCCTGATGCTGGTGGGATTTGACCACCAAATCATCCACATAGAATTCCACTAGCATCCTGAGGATCGGTTTGAAGATGTGGTGCATGGATTGCTAATAAGTGGATCTGCATTATTAAAACTAAAAGGCATTACCTAATAGAATAATGTTCCTCGTGGCTCTTTGAAGGTGGTAGACTCCTCATCTTTGGGGGCCATCTAGATCTAATTGTATATAGAATATTCATCTACAAAATAGAGAGCCTAGAACCTAGTTGTGGCATTTATCAACAACTCTATCACAAGAAGGGGAAAATCATCCTTAAAACAATGGAGGTTGAGGTCTTAGAAGTCAATAAAAACTCTAATATTTCCATTCTTCTTCCTAAAGGGAATGATTTTGGCCATCCATCTAGGGTACTTAAGTTCCTTGATGAAGTTGGATTTAATGAACTTATCAACTTTGGCCTCAACCATGGCGTCGTGATAAGGGTTCATTTTCCTAGGATGATGTTTGAACCCATGATGACTTACTAGGAGAGAAAGGAAATAAATAGAAACTTGAGCATCTAGTCCTAGCATCTCATCATAGCTCTAAGAAAACACATGATGATGATGCTTCAGGAAATCCACATATTGATGTAGTTCCTCTATAGGAATGGATGCACTGATCAGTGTTGGCCTCAGATATATATCAGTACCAATATTAACCTAAACCAACTCATATAATTTGGTGGAGATACCCTCTTCAAATTTAGGAGGAGTGTATTCTAAGTCTTAATCTTCATCTGAGGTAGGGGAATTAGTTAGAGGAGATGCTCCATCTAATTCATCTGATTCTAGAAGAACATCGGTACCTACCCGAGAGAACATGGTATCCTTAATGGGGAATTCATGCTCCATATAAACCCTAGAGACAACAGTTATTAACCTGATTCCTTCATGCCTTCAGTTGTGGGGTCCATGCTTGATGTTAAAATAGTGGAAGCATGTTGGTTTATGGAAACTTAACCTAGCCCCGCAGAACAGATGAAGCTATTGAAAAATGGTGGCCTTTTGGTGAAAATCTCAATACCTTATAGAGGTAAGGGTTTATGGGATCACCCAATCCTATCCAGTTTAGGAGTACAAGGTAATATTCCAACATTCCTTATACCTGCGGAGGTGTACCCTTTTTTCAAAATGATGAAGCAATGTCCCATGTCTAGTTCCATAGCCTCTAAAAATGAATCAGGAGAAGGAAAGAATCATCCAAGTCTATCCACAGGTCATCCACAGTGGCCATGTGCTCAACCTTGTTGGATTGAACTTTATTTTCCTTTCTCTAGTAATAGCCAATATCCATATAGTAGGATTTACATGAGTTGAAGGTAGATCCATCACCTTAGATCATTCCTACTCAACCATTGAGGGAGTACTTGAGACATTGGTGATATAAAGAGGTAACTACTATATGTAGATGGATCCAGGGCCTACCCATTAGTGTATTATAAGTGGTATCATGTGAGACAACCATGAATTCACTATTTTCTACCAAGACACTGAACTGGGTCTTTAAATGAGTTCTTGCACATAGCCTTTGCTCGGTCCTATCATAACCTTGAATATTCAGGTCATAGGGAATCATATCTACTTTAGTTAGTAAAAACTTGTGGAGTGTCCGGGATGGGATGAGATTGATCCCATAACATGTGCTAACCAGATAGAAATGGAATTTTACACCATTAAACTGACTGGTGATGTATAGCGGGCGGATGTTCCCCTATATGAGGTAACCCTCATCTTCTCTAGATAAATAGATGATGTCTTGGCATTATGACTGCTCGACCTCCTTAGCATTGAATGTCTTTGCGATTTCTACCAATGTTTCAATATTGAGGGGGGTTTTCAAGGCTTATATGAGGGCCTTGTGAATTTATTGATATGGGAATAGGTCCCTGAGGATTGATAGATTTAAAGGAATGTTGGCGAGGTGATTTATCACATTATAATTATTTAATAAATGCACATTTCTACCTGTAAGGGGTTACTCTTTGGAAGAAGGCATGGTGGGTACTATTGTATGAATCTGTGGATTCTTACTAGTGTTAGCAATGTCCTGCTTCTCATTAGACAACTCACCCAGAATCGCTACTATTTTATTGTCGTCTGGCCGAGGACTAGTCATAGATGGACATGGCCAATCATGATACGGTCATGGATGTTCTACCTGGTCGAGTAGCATGATCAACTATAGTAGTGAATCTAACAAAAAGGTATGAGAGGACTATTCCTATTGACCTCTACACAAACATTGCTATCTGTTCTCAGTAGCATACACAGATTGTCTTGGGGCACTGGTCATAGCATTCTAACGATTCATAAGTCCTTGGATCCTTCTCCAACGATATCAACTGGATTCAATCAAGAATATTTCATTACACTATAAAGGACCATCCTAAGTACCCTGGTAACCCGATAACTAAGAAGGACCTTACATAGACTGAAGGGAATTCTTGGTCCCCATAAGTTGGTGACTAGCTCCTGGAATCATTCAATTGAAAGTGGGAATAATTTTTCCATAAGAATTGACAAAGTAAGACAAGAAAGTCAATATCCATACAAAAGAAACTCCATTAGGAGTAAAGTACCATAATACAACAAGCCATAAACAAGCCCAAAGTACTATAACCCGAGTACCAAAACAGGGAATAAAACTCAAGTCCCTAAGGACATAACTCACCATGTCCAAGGTTCAACAGCTGGATCCACCTCCAAGAGATCCTTTCCCCTTTCTCAAACCTAGAATGAGATAATCTACAAAAACCTGTAGGCACAAGTAGGGTGTGAGATAAAAATCCCAGTAGGGTCTCGCCAAGGATTCCATAATAGATTCCATTAATAGATTAACCAAATAAATGATTTCAATTTTTAAAATAAACTGGTTTGGAATTTTTAAAGCATATTTAAACAAATCATGTTGTACAGTTAAAATTATGGAGAAATACTTTAAGCAAAGGATTTAGAAGTGCTGGAATATTTCTAAAATAATTTCATAAATAAAACAGTTACATAAAATATTTTATGAAAATACATAAGGCATGTGAAGTATTTTTATAACATTGGAATACATTTATATGTCACATATAAAACAAGCAAGAAACATGATCATCTGCCAAATAGGTATGAATGTTTCAGGCTATAGGAATCTGCACTCTCTAATTGGTCTCAGCAATATTTGTATACACACATCCCCCTAACACTGGCCAAAGGAAATTTGTCACTATCCCATATGGGATGTGACCCGCTGCATGTCTATTTTAGAATGTTGTAATAGTGTATAATAGGTCCAAATAACTCACCAACTAACTAAGGATGGTATGTTCTCTTACACAATAAATGATGGGAAATTTATTTTAAGACTTCTTAAAATACAATTAAATCACATTCTTCCATTTCATTTCCAAATTTCCATTTAAAACCAAAATGGTTTTTAATAAAAAAACATGCCTCTTTAACAAGATAAAACCACTGGGTTTCTATCAAAACATTTTAATCCATTTTCACAAGTTTGAAATCCATTCAAAACTAATTTCACAAATTTCAAAAATTCCTTTCCCAAATTAAATTCAACAATTTAATTGAAATCATTTCCATAAAAATTCCAATTTAAATTAAACAATTTAAATAAAACAATTTCCATAAACACACCCCATTTCAATTGAATTGGGGGTTTTCCCAATTCTAATGCCAATACCATTTCAAATCTCCCAATTCACTAGAATTGGAATTTATTATTGAATAAACTGAAATAATGTTTGAGAAATTGAATTTAAATAAATATTTGAAATAAATCAAGAAATTCAAATTTAATCAATTTGGCTAAATAGAACGGAATCACATACCTATTCCCAAAACCCAACACTCGAAATGACACTCGTCAATGAGAACGAAGGTATAAAAGACCTAAAAAATCAACCTAGAAATGAGATCCAAAATCTTAGAGCATAGATCCATCAACTTTAGGATGATGTATTGAAATCCTAAAGGAGGATAAAGAGATAAAGATGAAGAATAAAGGAGAAGGCTTACCTAGGAATCACACTACAAGTGCAATGAAGATTGAACGTCAAAAGAAAGGATCCAGAAGGGTTGGTGAGAATCAAGACCGTTCGGAGAAGGCCTTAGGCCAAGGGATAAGAAACTATAGTGGAGGAGAAAATAGATCTCAACCATGATACCCATTTAAAAAACTACATTTTGGGTATTACATGACGTGTAATGCCCTTTAACATCATGAAATAGTTAAATTCCATAGCTGCCGAAAAATGTGTCACCTCAAATTAAAAACCAACGCTCTAAGTTTAAAACTAATATTTATATCATTCACAACGTGTAAAGGCTCTTCCTAATGTGTACCTTTCACAACATGAATCCTTTCATGTATTGCATCTATAAATTCTTACATGTCGTATAACTTAGTTACACAGTGTGTAACCCTCTAGAAGCCTACAAAAAGTATGGTCAAAGATGAGAGTCCAAAAAATATTTGGCTTCACTATTATAGGTATCCTCTCAATTAATTCTCAACCATACCCAATCAACAAAAAGGAAAAATTTTAAAAAGGTTACAGATGTACCTGTTAACTCGGTAATGGGATGTTACAAAAACTCTACATCATTGGGGACCATGTAGGGGTCGATCAACTTGATGGTATTCACGGATGCATACTCTTGACCATTTTTTAAGGATTATTCTAATACCGGATTGACTCTGGGGGAAATTCTTATCTTTGGATGCATAATATCACTAAGAGTTTGTGATGAATTTGGTACTGGTGGGGGAATTTACTTTCCCTTACATCGTCGGTGCCTACTCTTTTGAGACATGGAAGGTCGCACTGTGGATGAAAAAGTGCATGTTTGAGAATTCATGGAAACCATAGGAGGCTCGGTCCGGAATAAGTGGGAATATATGACATTATGGTTGTGAGATACTACTATATGATCTAACCAACTGTCATACTTTTGAGTCCCATAGTTGGAAACCTACTACCATTCATCAGAACCTTCATTGTTACTATCGAGCTCAGTAGAGAGGCATGTCACCTGCACCAGGATAGGGCCCAATCTGAATAAACCATTTTTCACTTAGTACTACATGAAATCCTTGAACACATAGAATTTATTGATGGTATTTACAAGGATTATGTGGTAATGGTAGTGGTCAGGACGATCAGTGAGCTCAGCCTCATGGGGTTTCCTGCACTCTGGTAGTTTCAAGACCCCGTGTTCTAAGGCACTATGGAAATAACTGGGGACCTTTGTATCCTTGAAAGAGTAGTTTTGATTTCTACTATCTTGGAAAGGAGATATGGGTTCTTGACCCTAACAAGAGGCTAGAGCCCAATGAGGCTCTAGAGCCACATTCACTCTTTTAGGTGGCGGTTCTTTCCAAGGAGATGTCTTCCAATTATAAACTTGGTGAGGCAGAGCTTGATAAGGTTCTTACACTCAACAAGGTTGTGCTCGATGAGGCTATTCTAGGAAAAGCTCTATCGGTAACAACTATAGTGATTCTGGAACTTCTACCTATATTTTAGTGGCATTATTTTCCTTGGTGGCTCTTCTTGCAGGACCTATAAGGGCCAATGGATGTGTCATCTTAGCTGATTAGAAGGATTCCTCTAGGTGATGGTCCTTGTTAGAGAAACCCCAAATTCCACCTGGGATTTTATGAGTGATGAGGGAAGGGAATAGCTCAGTCTGAACATTCCTCACATACATCATTAGTAGATTCTCTTGAGTTAGCAGTATATCTAGTGAATACATGAGGCCATTCCACTGAGAGAAAAAATATGCAGCATTATCATCTGGAAATTTATTGCACTTAAAGTGGCTAGAAATACTATTATTTCATGTGGTGGAGCTAAACTGGTTAATAAATTACCTGTATAGGTCTTCCCAACCAGCGATAGACCCAATAGGTAGCTATCTATACTAGAAAAACACATGCCCTTACAATGACTGAACAAAACATCAAATCTTGGCAGCCTCTTGCTACTCTAGAGTTCCCAACATGGGTTCGTACCTTGAGATGAAGTGTTCCATAGGCTACAGTGGGTCACCCATCCCATTGAAAGGGGAAGAAGGTAGTCTTCTCGAAATTTTGGGGTGCTCGCATATCATCCACCCAATCTCAATACGGGTGGCCATCAGTGGGGATTTTCACCTATCGTATTTCAAGGGATTTGAGGTGAGAAAAGGGAGTGGCCATATATTCCTAGTGGGGATTCCTATCTTGGTAGGGATTTCTAGCCACCAATGCATTGACTAGCTCATCAAAATTGTAGGTAGTCTTAGAATCCCACTGCACAGCCAGTGGGGAAACCTGATATCTAGCTTTATAAGTATCTTAATTTGGGTTCCAAGGAAGGTTATCACATTTCTCTCAAGGATTATGTGATGCATACCATGGTATTTTTCCATAAATTGAAGTCTCTACCCTACCTAGATGCATAGTATTGCCAAGATGGATCAAGGGAGGCTAGACGAGAAGGACTTGTGGCTTCCTCTACTACCCTAGTGGAGGAGAAACATGATTCTATTGAGGATTACCATTGACTGGGTTTCCACTTTGCAAGGTTCTCAATAAGGAGCTCATCAATGATCCTCCTATGATTTGTGATCTATTGGAGCAAGGTGACCATAGATGGATTGACCTTTTTCCTCTATGCAACATCAGATGGGTTAGAGGGCTTAGAGACCCCAATCTACTATTTACCCTTATTGATGTATCGACTGGTAGGAAATGATGTCTAGGTCTCTTCAAGGCCAAGTTCCTTCCTTTTTTGGTGGGTAAGGACACCCGTATGACGGTGCACCTAATATTGCAAAGCCCCAAGTGATGGGTCCTATTCATAGGACCCTACGCAGATGTTATTTTCTTTGAGTAAACCAATATCATCCATATTCACCATCATTTTACCTAGTGGAATATCCTCAATATCATTAGGTAAGTTAGGATTCCATAATATGGGATTGAAGTGGTGAGTAGTATAATATCCCCATCCCCAGATCTGCACGTGTGGAGATGCCTCTTCAATGGTTTTGTGGAGCACTGTGAGCTCAAAAACCATCTTTGTTGGAGGGTCTGGTGGTTTCTAGGTGACATAGGGTGCTGAGCCACTAGGAGTGATACCAAATTAACCATGCAGAACTGCAGATCAATGTCATCAAAATGATCCTGGATCTTTAGGTAGACCAACTGATGGTCACATAGGAGAAAATGCATCATCTGGCGGAAGAATGTGACCTTGTCTTGGGTGAGTGACTCTGGAATGTCAAAGTTGGGAATTGAATTTGTCCAAAAAACCACTGAAAACTGATCATAATCTAGAGTGTCTCATAGGATTCCCTATTCATAATTGGGGTCTGACTCTTGGTTGGACCAAGTTTTGATTAGTTTTGTCCCATATACTGGTGTAGAAATCCATGTGTATTGGTGCGGTGGTGGACTATTTGATGTAGGTGCCACAACATGAGTTGACTGATAGGTACATGTTGGGTCATCCCTCAAAGATAGTATGAGACACATCATCACGTCCCTTTAGGAGTGGTTATTTAGCACCGCATCAAGTGTGAGGGTAGCGGTAGTCATTTATGGGTCTACTAGATTCTCATTGTCTATTAAATCCCGGAATAATTCTTTATGATCTCATATAGAGGTAGAGAATGAAGCTGGTAACAAAGGATATGACTACACCGTGAGACCCTGGAAGGGAGCCAAATATTTCTCTACCTGCATGCATCTGCAAATGGATTTGAGGATATGGTGCATATCACCTTTTGGGATGAATAATATCACTTGCCAAGATCCTAACCTAGAATCTGATGTAGATGATTGGGGAGAAGGATCCATCATTGAATTTCATTCAGATTCATAATCTGAGAATATAATGGTATTGATATTAAATTGGAACTTCTCGAGGTTTTTCTTTCAGTGGTGATGATTCATCCTTATTCCTTATGAAATATCTTCAGGGTAGGGAGGTTCTTTTTCATGGGGAGGACCTACATGTTGATTAGTGTTAGAGCGGGTAGGGCCTCCTCTTTGGCTTACTGGGATATGGGGAGGACCTATGTATCAATTATTATCATATGAGGGAGGACCTATGTTTAAACTACTGTGAGATTAGGGAGGGACTCCACTCTGGATGTCAACGTATTAGGTAGGACCTCTGCCTTGGTCGGCAGGGACATGGGTAGGAACTCCATGTTTTCATGTGGAAACGGCATGGGGAGGGCCTCTATAATGGTAGGTAGAAATGTGAGTAGGACCTTTTCACTGATCAAACTAGACATAGAGAGGCCCTCCAATTGAATGTCTATGTATTAGGGAGGACCTCTGCTTTGATTGGTACTGGATTAGGAAGGACCTCTGCTTGAGATGGTGGAATCATGGGGAGGGCCTCCATGATGGTTGGCTAATGCATGTGAGGACCTCTGTGTTGGATGGTGGTTGTATGGGGAGGGATTATGTACTATTTGTCGATGAAGCAGGGGTACCTCTTCTTTAATTGATGATGGAGTAGGGAGGACCTCCGCTCGAGCTAGTGGAATCATGGGGAGGGCCTCCATACTGGTTGGATATTGTATGGGTAGGACCACTTCGTTGTTTGGTGGTTGTATAGGGATGGCCTATGTAATGGTTGTCTATGAAGTGGGGAGAACCTCATCTTTGATTGGTTTTGGAGAGGGGAGGACCTCCACTTGATCTGGATAAAACATGGGGAGGGACTCCATGATGGTTGGATATTTAATGGGGAGGACCTTCGTTTTGGCTGATGGTTGTATGGGTAGGGCCTCTATATTGGTTATTGGTGATGTTGGGAGGACCTCTGCTTGGATTGATACTGGAGTGGGGAGGACCTCCTCTTGATCTGAGAATGGTTTGAGGATGTCCTTTGTGTTGACGGTCTGTGATATGTGGAAGACCTCCATATCAGGAACCATAGGCACAAGGAGGAACTCTATGATGTATGTTGATGAAGTAGGGAGGACCTCATCTTTGATCGATATTGGTAACATGGGGAGTACCTTCATGTCGAGTGTGAGATCAGGGAGGACCTCCACTCTGACTAATGATGTTATGGGGAGGGCCTCTGTGTAACGCCCTGACCCTAGTTTCCCAGTGTCGGTGCCTTAATTCATTACATTTTCATGATTATAATAAAGTTGTATCCTGAAGGAATGGATAGTTTATAAGATTTTGGAAAAGTAGATACATACATAATTTCAACATTACAACTTGAAAAGAAATAAAACATAAAAGTTGGGAACATCCACAACTCTAATTTTATCCCTACAATTCAATCATAATACAAGTCTTAGAATCCTAGGGAAAAATAAAACATAATAAAACGGTTGATCTCGAATGCTCAGTATGGTTATGCAATACAGTGTAAGCATAAATAATAAGGCAAGGTGAATAACTAAAAGTACACATGCCATTAAAAATAAACTTGAACATAATATGGAAGGAATTAGAGATGAATAAATAATTCTATAATAAAACACAACCATGGGTATTATACTTGTCGAATAACCACATTGACTATCAATTTACTATTTTAATAATTAGGGAATGCATAATGCGGGACATCATAACCATAATGTTAAGGCCTCGTGCCAAGACCATAAATATCCATTTTTTCAAGGCCTCATGCCAAGACCATAGCTTGTCTCATGAGACCTACTGATGCACCGAGTGGCTATAGCAGGCCCCACACAACACTTACTAATTACAATTCATTTCCCATATGAATGAGGATAACATAAACAACATATACATTCATATTGAAAACTAACATATGAAATGTAAATAATTTTCCCTGATAATTAAACATAAACACTATCCATTCGGATTAATACGATGAATGGTGTCAAGATAGCACATCCATAGTCAAACTAATCATAAACCATTCAAAAAAAACATTATGGATGCTATCATAAAACATTAACCTCATTTAAACATAATAATCAACAAGAGTGTTTAAATGGGTGAAAATACTCTTATAAAATCATCAAGTAATTCTTGAGATAAAAACCCCTTTTACTTTGAAAAGAATAGTTCTTTTGGAAAAATATTTGTTTAAAAACAGAAGTGATCTGAGGAAACTTTATCATAATAAAAAAGTGATTTTATGAAAATAATGGTTGTTAAAAACATATTATAGACTGCTCTTGAAAATGGGTAATAATTGAGAAATTCCATTGAATCAGGCTTGTATTTCGGGAATAATTTTTGAAAGTTCATTATAAAACATGTAGCTTGTCATGAACCAACCCAGGTCGACCCTAAACCGGTCACCTGAGCCGGTCCGCGACATATCCCGAGGGGCGTTCCCAATCCTCATGGGCTGGAAACTAGTGTCGGGCATCAAAACCTAATTGTTGGGAACGATTTGGCCCAAAAAGATCAATAAATAACCAAGAATAAACAAAATAATAAAACTGAACTTGAGAAGTGGAAAAATAAATAAATAGAATAGCTCAACATACCTCCATGTGACCTTTTAGGTCACCTCCCAACCAAAGACCAACCTTGATCCAATAATGAGAAACTCATCCAAGAAAACATGAGCAAAGGAAACCTATAAATAAAAATATAAAATAGGTGTGAGCATTAAAAATGAACAGTAGGGTTTCCAAGATAAACCATAGAATCCAAGAATCTCACTTTCCAAAACAATCCAATGACACAAGTTTGAAATACAATTATGAAAGTAGGGTTTCAAATTTTAAAATAAGCAACATGATTTTCCCATTCAGAAATCTAGCAGACGCTACATGCTATTTCAATAAAACCATTTTTAATTTTATAAACAAAACCCAAAATAAAAGATACCAAAGCTAGGCTAAAATAATACAGGTAAATAAGGAAAGATGGAAATAAACTTGTACGAAAGAAAGTAAACAAGAAATGTAAATAAATGGGTAACCATGGGTGATCCTAAACATCCCTAGAAGACCCATGGACGTACTAGGTTTCGGAACCACCTTCCTTCATATGGTGAATCTCCTAAGTCTACAACCAACTGGCTGCCCTAAACTGGCCAATCCAATGGAAAAGCCCACCTGGCCTAACAACAAATCCAAGGGGTACCAACCCTTCTAATCAGGGTTGGTCAGCAACTATCACTTAATCATCTAAAATACGCCTAGGAACCCATGGTGGTTATAATAATACTGTGTAAGTAGGATGCCCCCACACGCGTGACTCATCTCACCACACTTTCCTACCCTAAACACAGACACTCCATATGATAACTTATAAGGGATACCCCCCTATAGAGGTGCCCCAAAAATATATATACATCATATCATCAGGGGTTCCAACCGAACCGTCATGTCATGAAATCATTAAAACCATTTGATACCTTTTTCAAAATATTAAAGTTGTTAAATGGGAATATAGTAATCAAAACGTCGTCATTTAAAAGAATCAACACAAACATTACACTAAAACTGAAAGTGTCAAATGGGTCATCACGTCACATCCATGTAAAAATCATTTTTCTAAAAACATTTAAAACTTCGACCAGGCACACAAAACTTCCAAACACAAAAAATTATAAAAGTTAACACAACTCCACCCATGATTTGGAAGATCCAAATGGGCCTTTAAGTCCAAATTATCTAAAAGCATTACCCAAACATCACCTTCGAATTGAAAGTTCCAAATGGGCCTTTGAGTCGACATGTCTAAATTCATTTACCTAAAAAATCTTAACAATACTGGTTTTAAATTTGTAAAGCTAAATGGTCATGGTTATTTCCAAACTCACACCAAAGAATGTTTCATGGCCAAATGGCCAAACCTTAAGGAATACATTTAAAACCATTTTAAGAACCACACAAATGACCCAACCTCATCTAGAAGGCATGAACCATTTAGAAAACCAAAATTTCAAGGAAATGTCAATTTAAAACACCACCTTCATTTGACGACACATCCATGTGTTCACCTAGTTCACCAATGGATGTTCCAATATCTAATGTCACCCCAAACAACCAAAGAGACACTCAGATGCTATTTTCACAAAATGCCAATTTCCTTTAAACCACAACTGACCAAAAAAATTGTAAATAATTTCATAAACAAACCAAAAAATTTATTAATGATTTTATAAACAAGACAACTAGTTTATAAAAAAATTATATGGACAATCCAACCAATTTATAAACACTTTTATAAAAAAACCAAGAAATTTTATAAACATACTAAACAGTTTATAAACAACTTTATAAATGGACCAAACAATTTAGTGAAAACCCCCAATCCCACTTTAAAGAAACACTGTCAATTAGGAAGAACCTCCTAGGTGCGAAAATCATAAACAATACGTATGAAGATCATTAAAACTTATTTTTAATCAATTCAATCATCTAGAAAACATCACAACAAACTAATTGCGTGCATTATGAATGTGAAAATCATATTTTAAAAAAATCAAAAAAAATATTTGGCACATAAATAAACAATTCAGCATGGATGCATATATGCATTTAAATCAAACATACTGAATTTAACAGCACAAATCCATAGCTGAATAATTGAATCAAAATCCATTTTAAAAAAAATCTAAAAACTTATAACTGTGTAATAAACTAATTAGGTATATTACGATGATGAAAATCCAATAATCAAATAAAATAATATTAATTGGAAGAACCAAGTTCCAAATAAATGCATTGGATAGGAAGATTTATGGATTTTCCTACCTCAAGTCAAGTGTGAATGAGACAGAACCTCGACGGAAGGAAGACTAATCCCATGGGATAATATGCACATCCTAGAAAATGAGTAAGAAAACAAAAATCACAACTTCAAGAATTAGGGTTTGGATAAAGAAGATAACCCCTAAACATTGATAAAATAACACACCGTCGAGGAGGTTTGTGGCCGGAAGGGTACTTCTGGTGAGGGGAAACATGGCCAGGGAAGGGGGTCACATCCGGTAGAGATGTGGATGGATTTTAGGGGCATGGTCAAAGCGAGATAGGGGGCATGGGTTGGGCCACTAGGAGTGGGGTGCACCGCACCGGAATGAGAGGTCATAGGAGCCGCTACTGGCCGGGAGTCATGCACCGATTATGAATATGGAGATGGAACCGGAGAGGTCAGCTAGATAGGGAAGGCGGTGTGCCGGTTTGGTCAACTGGATAGGGAAGGCAGCATGTTGGTGAGGTCGGCCGTCCAGAGTGAGGTGAGGGCAGCAGTGTTGGGAGAAGGTATTGGGGGAAGTGAGGGTGGCAGAGCGGGTGATTCCAGGTGTTGGGCATGGTGACGGGTCGTAGCGTGGGAGGCCAATGTTGGGGAAAGCTGTGAAGAACCAGGGAGGGAAAACGGAAGGCAGGGACCTGCGGAGGTGAGAGGTGGCGAGGACCTACGGGTGAGAGTCATTGGGCACAGTGCAAGCAAGGAGAGTCGCGCAGAAGAAAGGCAGGGTAAAAACGAGGGGGT
The DNA here is from genome assembly GCA_963277665.1 of Viscum album. Taxonomy (NCBI): domain Eukaryota; kingdom Viridiplantae; phylum Streptophyta; class Magnoliopsida; order Santalales; family Viscaceae; genus Viscum; species Viscum album. Next base: position 1,575,521,994 of record OY728126.1, read on the forward strand.
GGCCACCGTGGGTAGGGTTAGGTTTTTTTTATCATTTTATAATAATAATAATAATAATAATAATAAAACCAAAAATAATTATAATAAAAATATCAATAATAAAGATAATAATAAAAAATTTATAATAATAAAAATAAAAAAATAATAATAATAGCACCTCATTAATAATATTATTATTAATTACATAATAACATTATTATTATTAAAATTTAAACATTCAACTCACTTTATCTATATAAATCTTTATTTATCTAAATGTTAGACGTCTATGTGGGAACCCAGGTTGACCACGTGGCTACCGCCCACCGTACGGTGACCTCGAATGGGTCTGAAACCCACTAAAAATCTTAAACAAAAATAAATTTAAACTGGGACCCAACCCGGACCTTGGCGTGAATACCCGGAGCCAATAAATAATAAAATAAAAATTTATTAAATAGTCGGGGTGTGATGTAACTCCCAATAAAATAAAGAAGAATTATGGTTGGTAAAAATATATAGAACCCTCAAAAATAATTTATGAGAAGTACATAATAATTCATAATAATTTCATTGAGGTAAGTAGACAATAAAAGTAACCCGAATGAAAATGGATGTTTGGGTGGAAAACCCTTACCTTAAGTCTGAAGGTGTTCCTCACTTGATCTTAATGACCTGAATAATCAAATTTTGGTTCATTAATTAATAATTATAGAACCTCATATACATTTAATTTATTTATTATAAACTTATTAAGTTAATTCATGTCATTTTTTATGGGTTAAGAGATTCAATTTCATTGTTTGGGAGCATCTTTTTCCTTGGTTTTCGTGATCGGTTTACTTATATTTATGTATAGATAAACATGTAAGATGATAATGGTTATCTATAATTGAATTTGTATGTTATTAGTGAACAACCAGAATATTACATGGTTATGAAATTCATTTGTTTATTTTGATTGAAGATGAATCATTATATAAAACATTAATGATAGCCACTTTGGTTAATTTGCGGTTTTTGATCACAACGAATGCATTTTTCTTTATAAATTATTATAATGTGTGCAAAAGATTTCAAAACCTTAAAAAATACATATTACATATATTATGGTCTCTTTTAGCTATAAAAATTGTTTCATGACCAGAATTGAATATGGTAATATAAATTGAAAACCCATTGTCCTTGAATGTGGTAGATTAGTACATCTCAGATGGTGTTTTTACTACTAGCATAAAATAAGGGTAAAGGAGAGATTATAATAACTTATTACATCATAATAAGAAAATTATAGTACATGTAAGTTACTTTAGTAATCATAACATTTGTATGAGGTGAGGTGAGGGTATAAAAGAAAACAAAGGATCTTGAAAAGAAAGTAAAAGAATTGAAAAGAGGAATTTACCTCTTGAATCAATCTTCCTCAAGAGCCTCTTTAAGGGAGAGGATTTGGTATTTTGAGGATAAAAATGGATGTTGGACATGGGGGAGGAGATTAGGGAGATATTTGGGTAGAATTTGGACTAGGAACAAGGCTTTAGAGGAGTGAATAGAAGAGGGAATGGGGGTTATAGTGGAGGAGAGGAGTAATTTTTGAATATCTTAATCATTATTTTATTATTTTTCTCAAGACCAGCAATAGTATTAATTCTTGTGACCCAGAATAGTATTATGTGCATGTGAGTTCAAACCAAGTTGTCTTAAATCATCCTTACACTACTTATGACTCAATAAATCATGTATTTAATATTTATCGTAAATTATCATATTTTACTATTCACCTAATATTGAAGTATTTTAGAAAAATCCCAAAAGTTCACCATAACCATTTTTCAATGTGTATAATCTAAAAATGAAGTCCATTTTTTCAAAATAATTTTATAAGTATGTGACATTTAATTTTTAAATAAAATCATTATTTAATTAAAAAATATAGATTTTAAATTTAAAACTGATTTTATAATACTTTCAAAACTTAACCAAGGCCTCATAAAATTATCCCAAAATAATTGGACAACAAAATATTTATTTAGAAACATATTTTTATGAAAATTAATTTTAAATCCATTTATTAATTTATAATTTTAATTAAATATTTATCACTCACAAAAATACTAATAATTAATCAATAATTTATAAAATGTTCTATTTTATTTATAATGTTCCTAAATTTTATTTATACATCCATGGGTGATATTACTATTCATAAGTGTATATTACTATTCATAGGGGTACATTAATATTCATAAGGGTAAGTTACTATTCACCAAAAATTAAGTTGATTCTATCAGACTCCAAACATCACCCTCAACGCAACCGTGTATGTCAGATTTCCAAAATTCAAATCCTATAAGTGAAAAAATTTAGTTTATTAGATAGTTTATAACAATGTTTTGTTTTGTAGAGACTTAGTGTTTCATGAATTAAACATTAGGGTGTTACATTCTCCCCTCCTTACAAAAATTTTATTATCAAAATTCATAGAATGTTACCTCATAAAAAGATTTGGGTAAGTCTTCATCATAATCTCCTCAGGCTCCCATGTTGCCTCTTCGATCTTATGATTTTTACAAAGCATATTTACGAGTTGATTCGTCTAATTCATCAACACATGTTATTTAGTTTCCATAATCCAGATGGGCTCTTCACAGTAAGATAAGTTAGGTTCTAGTTCTATAATTTTAGAAGTGAGGACATGCGTTGGGTCTGGCATGTACTTCCTCAACAATGACACATGGAACACATTGTGTACTTTAGATAGTCTAGGAGTCATAGACAAGTGATATACAACAAATCCAATTCTCTCTAGGATTTAAAATGGGCCAATGTACCTGGGGCTCAATTTCCCTTTTTACCAAATCTTATAACTCCCTTCCATGGAGATACCTTCAAGAAAACATAGTCTCCTACTTGAAATTCCAAACCCTTCCTTCGATTATCAACATAGCACTTTTTCCTACTTTGAGATGCACTGATATGGGTTTGAATATTATTTAACATTACTATTGTTTCCTTCATAAGCTTTAGGCCCACAAGCTTCCTTTCTCTAACTTCATCCTAACAAGTTGGTGTACGACATCTCTTTTTGTACAATGCTTCATATGATGCCATTTGAATACTTGAATGGAAACTATTATTGTAGGAAAACTCCACTAAAAGTAAATATTGAACCCACATAACTTGAAATTAAAGTGAACATGATCTCAAAATGTCCTCTAAGGTTTGGATCGTCATCTCTAATTTCCCATCAGTTTGAGGGTGATAAGAAATAATCAATCAAAGCTCAGTATCCAAAGATTTCTGAATACTTTTCCAGATTTTTTATGTAAATTGTGGATCAAAATCAGGCACAATTGAGAGATTTGATCCATGAAATCTCACAACTTCATTGATATAGAGTTGTGCTAGGTTCTCCAGTGGAAAATCCTCCCTTATAGAGAGGAAATATGCAGATTTCGTAAGTCGGTCAACAATTACCCATATCGCATCATTCTTCCTTGGATTTTTGGGTAATCCGGTGAAAAAATCCATGGTGATGTCATTCCATTTATATGTAGGAATAGGTATAGGTTGCATGAATCCTCTTGGATGTTATCGTTCAGCCTTCACTTGTTGATAGACTAAACATCTTAATACATAATCAGCAATTTCCCACTTCATGTTGTCCAACCATAAATGTTCCTTAAAATATCTATACATCTTAGTGATACCATAGTGTATAGAGAAATTTGAGCTATCAAAATCATCCAATAACTCCCTTTTCAGCTCAGTTATAGAGGGAACACATAGCCTCTTCCCAAATTTCATAATCCCATTTTCACACATGAAGTCAAAAAACTTCCCATCTTTCACATCATTAATTTTATTTTGAAGATTATTGTCATCAAACTATGAAGCTTTAATTCTTTCCAATAAATATGGCTGGGATACCATTTGAAAAAGTGGTGATGTTTTACCTTCTTTTATAATTCCCATATCCATCCTCACTAGATCAATGTACAAAGGATCCTTACTAATCCTCATTTTTTTGAGAACTCCATGATCTTTCCTTCTCAATGCATCAGCTACCTTATTTTCCTTTCCTGGGTGGTAGTGTATAGAACAATCATAGTCCCTTTGTAGTTTTAGTCATCTCCTTTTCCTCATGTTGAGTTCTTTTTATGAGAATATATATTTCAAACTCTTATAATTAGTATATATCTCACATTTTTCTCCATGTAGATAATGTATTCATATCTTCAGAGAAAATATTACAACTAATAACTATATATCATGATTAGGATAGTTTTTTTCATGATTTTTTAGCTACCTTGATGCATAGTAAATCACTCTATCATTCTATATAAGGAAAAAACCAAGTTCTTTATTTGATGTGTCACTATAGATTACAAATCCACCATTCCCCAATGATAGAGTTAGGATCGGATAATTCACTAATCTTCTCATCAATTCTTCAAAACATTATTCACATTATTTTTTCCATATAAACTTAACCCCTTTACGAGTAATCTTGGTTAATGGGTTGGATAATTGAGAAAAGTTTTGAATGAAATGCCGATAATAACCTACTAAACCAATAAAACTATGTACCTCAGTTACGTTCATTGGAGTAGTCCATTCTTGAATAGACTTTGTCTTCACAAGACCAATAGATATTCCATCCTTAGAGATAATGTGTCCAAGAAAGAAAACTGATTGAAGCCAAAATTCACACTTGCTAAACTTCCCATATAATTCATTTATTTTAAGAGTATTTAGAATAGAAGGAAAGTGATTTTCATGATCCTCATAGTTTTTTTAGTATACCAAGATATCATCAATAAATACCACCACAAAGTCATCAAGATATTCCTTAAAGACTCTATTCATTAGATCCATGAAAACAGAGGGTGCATTAGTCAATCCAAAAGGCGTTACTATAAACTCGTAATCCACATACCTGGTTCGAAATGATGTCTTTGGAATATCTTCATTCCTCACTCACAACTGATGATATCCATATCTAAAGTCAATCTTTGAAAAATATTCATTAATTTGATCAAATAAATCATCAATGTGAGGTAGGGGATACTTGTTCTTTATTTTTATAGCATTTTTTTTCTGTAGTCAATACACAACCTCATAGATCTATATTTCTTCTTAACGAAAAGAACAGGGGATCCCCATAGAGAAACACTAGTGTGAATAAATCCGTTATCACTAAATTATTCTAGTTGTTTCTTTAGTTATACTAATTCTATAGTAGTCATTATATAAGGATTCTTTGATATAGGCCTTGAACTAAGAATTAAATCAATAGATAACTCAACTTACCTCTCTAGAGGATGCCCTGGTAAATCCTCTAGAAAAACATTAATATATTATTTCACAATAGGTATATCCTAGATTTTAATATTTCTTTCCTCTCCCATAGATATTGTGTTCTCATCCTCTCCAAGAATTTTATTAAGTATAGCTACTGGGGGTGGATCTGGATAAGAATCAGATGATGATGTTTCTGCTCTAAAGATGAGGTATTCTACATCATTCTCAAAAATTGTAACCTCCTTATTCTTGAAATATATTTTTGCATCATAATTTGAAATAAAATTCATACTGAGGATTATATCAAAGTCAATCATGGATATGATGATAAGGTCAGCAACTAAAGAAAATTTATGTGTCATAAGGGGGATTGATTGACACATTTTTGTTGCAATGATACTTCCCTTGGGAGTTTTTACTAACAACTCCTTTGTTAAATAAAATTAAAAATGTATAATTTTCTTGGAAAACTGGGAAGATATAAAATAATTTGATGATCTAGTATAAAATAATGCATTGGCTAAGTTTGAGGAAACTATTAAATTACCTTCCACCACATCATTAGGAATTCCAACCTCTGCAGTGGTGGTCGCATAAGCTTGGTCTTGATCCCTTGGACTTATTTAGGGAATGTTTCCTTGACAATTAGGACATTTATGTGTATAATTTTCCCTCTCCTTGAAATTGTATCATTGAAAGTTGGTAGCTTTTTTATTCCCCTTTCAATCATGGTATAGGTGGTCTTTTTCTCCACACTTGTAACAAACAATCATACCCTTCAGGCAAGTACCAGGGTGTCTCTTCCTATAATTATCATAGGGTGGAAGTTAAAATCTTTCTTTCATACCCATTTTCATATTTCCTTTTCCATATTTTTTAGCAGCCCTCTTCTTCTCTTTCTTTTCTTTAAATTCATAAGACTTAGAGAACTTTTTTTCCATCTTGATAGAACATGAGACTATGTATTCATATAATGAGAAAGTTTGGAAGAATAGTGCTCATCAAAGGAATGAATTTAGGCCATAAAATAATCAATAAATATTTCTCCTTGGATTATGTATGTAGTCCATAGAATGCCTTGCTAACCTTGTAAAATTGGCTTCATAATTTGCAACATTCTCATCCTCTTTATGCCTCAGGTTTAGAAACTACCTTTCCATATCTTCTCATTGTTCATGAGGGAAGTATTTTTCTATGAATATTTTTCTTAAAATCTCTCCATTCAATTTATTATATTTCTTCCTTCTCCTTTTTGTTTTGAATTAAATACCACCATTGATTCACATCTTCTAATAGATGATAAACCTCTATGATAACTTTCTCTCTTTCTTTATATCCCAAGTCCAGAAATATATTCTCTAAAGAACTTATCCATCGTTACACTATGAATGGGTTTATAGTCTCATTGAATGAAGGAGGTTGTTGTCTCTTAATCGATCTAACATTAATCATCCACATTATGGATTAGGATTCCCTATATGGGTAAGTTTATTGTTCATAACCTGAGTCAGCTGCCCCAATATTGTCATAAGTTGCTCAGCACCAATTGCAGCTCTAGAGCCAACATCATTTTCTTGTATTGGTGGGAAATACCTACATGGAATACGTGTGTTCATGTGATTTCAATTCCTTCTAATAGGAGACATTTATAAATAATGTCACACACTATATTAGGTTATGAATCATAGTTTATAATCTCAACTAGAAAAATACTTAGCATAAATTGAAATCCTATACATAGTTAATCTCATAATAATAAACATGGTTTCTTTGAGGAAAATATTGCATTTAAATCCATTATAATGTCTTTTATGGAAAATGCGAATTATCCTAATCATGTCCCTTGGGAGTGTCAAACCAAGTTCACAGTAAGGACCATTTTTTGTGTACCAGGTTACCTCGGGTCAAGCCCAAAACTCCTTATTGGAGTTTTCATTCCTAGGTACATATGTACCAGAACCATGTCCACTTGTAGTATCCAGACAGGGATGTATTTTCTATAAATATCCACATAATCTATTACTTACCAAAATTCTAGGATGTTATTATATGTTTATCCTCAAATTCTATATTAGGGTTTTGTTCCCTAATCTATATTTTCTAAATCTAGTTCCCAAGTTTTCTACTAAACTTCCTATGATACCAACTGTAATGTCCCAAACCCAGTTTTCTGGTGTCGGTGCCTTAATTTATTACATTAGTGTGATTACAAGAAATTCTTATCCCAAATGAATAGATAGTTTAGTAGATTTGGGAAACCCAAATACATACATAAGTTCAACATTACAACTTTAAAATAAATACAACATAAAAGTTTTATTGGGAACATCCACAACTCTAAGTTTATCCCTACAATTCATTCATAATACACCTCTTCACATCCTGGGGAAAAATAAAACATAATTAAAGGGGTGATCTTGAATTCTCAGTAAGTTTATGCAATAGAGAGGAAGCATAAATAATAAGGCAAGGTGAATAACTAAAAGTAAACAAGCCATTAATAATAAACTTGAACATAATATGGTAGGAATTAGAGATGAATAAATAATGCCATAATAAAACATAACCATGGGTATTTCACTTGTCAAATAACCACATGAACTATCAATTTACTAGTTTTATAATGAGTGAATTCATAATGCGGGACATCATAACCATATTATCAAGGCCTCGTGCCAAGACCATAAATATCCATTTTGTCAAGGCCTCGTGCTAAGACCATAGTTTGTCTCATGAATCCTACCGATGCACCGAGGGGCTATCGTGGGCCCCACCTAACTCTTACTAAGTAAAATTAATTCCTCATATGAATGGTTATAACATAAAAAAACATATAAATTCATATTGAAAACTAACATATGAAATTTAAATAACTTTCCTTGATCATTAAACATAAACACTAAGCATTCAGAGTAATATGGTGAATCGTGTCAAGATAGCACATCCAAAGTAAAATTAATCATAAACCATTCAAAAAAATAGTGTATTATATCATAAAACATTAACCCCATTTAAAAATATTAATCAATAAGAGTCTTGAAAATGGGTGAAAATGCTCTTATAAAATCATCGAGTAATTTTGAGATAAAAACCCATTTTACTTTGAAAAGAAGATTTCTTTTGGAAAAATCTTTGTGTAAAACCAGAATTGATTTGAGGTAGCTTTATCATAATAAAAATATTGATTTTATGAAAATAATGTTTGTTAAATACATATTATAGAGTTATCTTGAAAATAGGTAATAATTGAGAAATTCCCTTGAACCGGGCTTGTATTTTGGGAAGAATTTTTTTAAGTTCCTTTTTAAAAAATGTAAATCCCCATAAAATAAAGAAGGATTATGGTTGGTAAATATATATAAAACACTCACACAAAATTTATGAAGAGTAAATAATAATAAATAATAATTTAATTTAGGTAAGTAGACAATAAAAGTAAACTGAATGAAAATGGAGGTTCGGGTGGAAAACCATTACCATAAGTCTGAATGTGTTCCTCACTTGATCTTAATGACCTGAATAATCAAATTTAGGTTCATTAATTAATGATTACATAACCTACTATACTTTTAATTGATTTAATATGACCTTATTGGGTTCATTCATGTCATTCTTGATGGGTTAAGAGATTAAATTTCATCATTTGGGAGCGTCTTCTTCCTTGGTTTCCATGATCGAGTTACTTATATTTATGTATGGATAAATATGTAAGATGAGAATTTTTGTCCAGAATTGAAGTTTTATGTTATTAGTGAAGAACTATAATATTACATGGTTATGAAATTCATTTGGTTATTTGGAATGAAGATGAATCATTATATAAAACATTAATGATAGTTGTTTTGGTTAATTGGCAGGTTTTGATCACAACAAATACATTTTGCTTTATAAATTAATATCATGTGTAAAAAAGATTATAGAACCTTATATAAGATATATTACATATATTATGGTCTGGTTCAACCATAAAAATGGTTTCATGACCATAATTGAAGATGGTAATAAAAATTGAAAACCCATCACCCTTGAATATGGTAAATTAGCACATCTCAGATAGTGTTTTTACTACTAGCATAAAAGAAGGTTAAATGAGAGATGGTAATAAATTATTCCATAATAATAATAATAAAATTATAGTACATGTAAATTATTGGATTCATAATTACATTTAGATGAGTATAGGTGAGAATATAAAAGAAAAAAAAGTAACTTGAAAAGAAAGTAAAATAATTGAAAAGAGGAATTTTCCTCTTGAATTAATCTTCCTTGAGAGCCTCTTTAGGGGAGAGAATTTGGTATTTTGAGGATAAAAAGGAATTCTAGACATGGGGGAGGATCTTAGGGAGATATTTGACCATAATTTTTATTAGTAACAAAGCTTGAGAGGAGTGAAGAGAAGAGGGAATGAGGGGGGTTTATAGTGGAGGAGAGGGGTAATTTTTTAATATCTTAATCATTATTTTATTGTTTTTCTCAATACCATAAATAGTATTGATTCTTGTGACCAATAATATTAATATGTGTATGTGATTTCAAGCTAAGTGGTCTTACATCAGCCTTACATCACCTATTACTCAATAAATCATGTATTCAGTATTTATTATAAATTATCGTATTTTACTATTCACCTAAAATTGATGTATTTTAGAAAAATCCACAAAAATTAATAATAAAATTTTTTCATAATTTATAATCCAAAAATGAATTCCATTTTATCAAAATAATTTTCCAAATATGTGAAATTTAATTTTTAAATAAAATCATTATTTAATTGAAAAATAAAAATTTAAAATTTAAAATTGATTTTGTAATACTTTAAAAAAATTGACCAAGGCCTTATAAAATTATCCCAAAATAATTGTACAAAAAACTATTTATTTAGTAACATATTTTATGAAAATTAATTTTAAATTCATTTATTAATTTAAAACTGTAATTAAATATTTATCACTCACAAAAATACCAGTACTTAATCAATAATTTATAAAATGTTCTATTTCATTTATAATGTGCCTAAATTTTATTTATACATCCATGGGTGAGGTTACTATTTATAAGGATATATTACTATTCATAAGGGAACATTAATAATCATAAGGGTAAGTTACTATTCACAAAAAAAATAATTTGATTCTATCATACTCCAAACATCACCCTGAGGTAACCATGTATTTTAGATTTTCGAAATTCAAAACCTAGAAGTGGAAAATTTTAGTTTATTGGATAGGTTATAACAAAGTTTTGTTTTGTAGAAACTTAGTGTTTCATGCATTAAACCTTGGTTTGTTACACTCCGTACTAAATATCATTGTCATAGGTTGAACCATGATAGTTGTTGGTTGTGATAGTGGTTGAAAGAGTCAACCTAACCTTCCTATAATATGGTTGGGGTGTCGATCACATCCGAGCATTGATGGGTCCCTAGTCTGTAGTTGCAGGGATCTGACGGGATGCACTGGGGGTCATAGGATCCATTGGAGCTATGGAAGATGATGCCCCATATCAGGCACCATCCTGATCTCGAGCCTAACATTGACATCGGGTCATCTTGAATAAGGTAAGTGGGGCAGGGATGTAGTTCGCATGTTCCTCATCTTGAGATACTGGTCATTGGTGGCATTGATGGGGTCAGGTGGAAGACCTCCTTGATGGCTCCTAAGTGGTACCCATATCTGGGGTGACCATGGCATCCCCAACCTTCTTAGTGTAGGGGATTGAGTCGTAATATCGCTTCGATGAGAGGCTCCCAAAGTGGTTTGTTGTCAAAGTGGGGAGAAGAGGATCTCTGTGTGGCCCTTGGGGGTGGGGTTTTGGTGAGGCATAAAAGCCTCCAAGTCATGGCAGTCTATATCCCCCATGGGAATGATTCCATCCTTCTTGAACTGTCATACGATGGTGTTCATCTCCCTCCTATGAATGATTTCTGAGGGTGAGACCGGGTGTGGGCTCCTAGTGGATGTGGTTGCGACTTAATTCATGGTGGAGATGGAGTCATGTGGGATTGTAGTATTGACATTTTTTCTACCCCTTCATCTGTGAGCAGGGGGGATTTGGTTTCCTTTTGCTTAGGTCCTACAAATTAGGAAGATTCAGCTGTTAGTACAGATGCCAGGAAATAAATCCCCAATGCTCCAGCATCGTCCAATCGTCCATGGATAGAGAGAGAGATACATTCTGACAATGTCTCATACTTGAATTCCCAACATTTAACTACCCTAATTTCTAGTGAGTTTCACACTGGGCCCACTATTTTCTTAGTGGGTCCTGGCGTAGGATAGTTGGATCTGGTGACATGCTAATCTATTGATCTGATTACCAACATGGCCAATCACCATGGTTGAAGTGTAAAAGCTTCATGTCAGGTTCACCATTTCTGTTTCTGATTCTTTCACCAGGGCACACTGCCTCACATTTCATCATGACGTTGGCGTTGTATTTTTACCCTGTATTCTCACTTTCCAAAGGTGGTATACATTCATCAATTTCTTGGTGATGTATTCTCCTTGACTGAAATGGGGTGATGAGATGTTGGTCCCTATTTCCATGGATTCCTCCTTGGAATTCATCACCTAGTCTGGGTCTCCCTCATAGATTAAGATGTGTTCATAAAACTCATTCTTATTGTCATCTCTTTGTAGATGCTAGTCAATTACACTATTTTTGTCTATAGACATTCCAATGGGTCTTTAAAGGGTAGAAACCTTCATTAAAGAGAGTAGTCACATTGGGCATCTCTATCATGTTTGGACGTTGGAACATCGGTTACCTGTATTCTTCTTCATAAGAGGGCATCTCATGGAGGCATCTTAGGCATGGATCCTGAGGCATACCATGTCAGGTATATGATACCAAAGGCATATCTTCCAATGATTTCACCTCAAGCATCCCATGTTTAATATGAGTTAGAATTATGATCCAATTCATGATTTTAACATCTTACAGAGACAAAGTGAGGTTGGTTAGGATGCCCCGTGGATGCAAATCAGAGAGGTATATCCCTAGGAGGGAACACCTGGATGATTTACCAATGGATGAATCAAAATTCCCCATGGAGGTGGATATGGGGAGGTGGGTCCCATAAAGGGAAGATGTCACACCATGAAGGTTGATCTAGACACTATTGGAGGTGGATCATGTAGGTACACCCCTATGAGGGAGCCACCAAGGTTTACCATTGGTTGGGATTGAACCTCAAAGAGGCATTTTACATACCTTGTTTAGGAGATAGTGATCAAAACCCACATAGTTGGATGGATGGTGTGGGGATTACGCATGATTGTTTCCCTTCTCAAAAGGATTTATCATGGTTGGATTCTATTAGATTGTATGGGGATTATTCATGGGAGATGGCTAGGTGATTCTAGGAGAAATGATGATGTGGATGGAGATTTCCTGTAAGAATATCCCAAATGGGTGGCATGATTCCACTGGGATATAACATCACAGGTAAAATCGAGATGGATTATGGATGGATTTAGTGGATTGGATGGAGTGGATGAAGTGTATGTCTTGTTGGGTTTGGACCTCAAAGAGGCTTCCTACATATCCCAAGTGATTGGGAATCAAATCCTGCGTAGTTCGATAAGGGGAATTGGGGTTTATACCTAAAAAGGAGGCCCATGTAAATGGATCATATGGTTGGGGAATACTCTATGAGGGAAGCTCGTATAGTTAGGGCTTACACATGAAAGTATCTCATTGAGGGTGGACAGGTTTCATGGTATCTACTAACCTCTAAGCCCATGTGATCCATACTCAGTGTGAGAAACAAGGGGAAGTAGTAGACCTAACTCTCATGTCACAAAAGATGTTCTAGTGAGGGATGGTGTGGGCCTTATGCATGGAAGTTACCTATTTGGTTGGGTATTATGCATAGAAATGGACTATGGTGAAAAATTCCAAAGAGAGATGGATGGGTTATTGAGGGTGTTTGTCCCCTCATTGAGCCTTGTATCTAGGGGAGGCTAAGAGAAGAAAAGGTTATGCCTCCTGCAAGAAAGGTTGGGAGCTTACTCCAGGAGGGATTCCTAGGAGGATGTAATTCCTTATGCAGAGGATGTTATTCCATGTGAGGATGATCTCATTCAATTTCACTCATACATGGGGACATACTACATTTTCCGTACAAGGTGAGATCACAGTTTAACGTCATGTGTTGAGGAAGTTGTTGCTAGGTATTTTTACATCATGCAGCTCTGATGTGGGGGACTCACTCCTCACTCCTTGGGATTACATAACCATTGCTCATCAACCCTTGGGAGGGGTATGGCTTCATCAATGCTAATATGGAACGGTGTGGAGGATTTATCACTCACAATTTCCATGTTATCGTCCCTATAATAAAAATAAAAGAGGATAAGTGTACCTATTATGAAAAGAAAAAGGTATGGAAACGCATGCACAAGGGGCATAAGTGACATCTCATAAGGGACCAGGAAATTGTTGCATGCAATACTGGTGGGATTCACACAATAGATGAGGTTTGTATGAAATATGGGATCAAACATGGTGTTTTTACAAAGGAAAAATACATGTAGAGAGATGGTGCACGCAAGATTGGAGGCTTGCGTGCAAGGTTAGGGCATTTACACATGATTCTTATGCGCACCAGACTTAGGTTGAAAGAGATTGGATGAGAGTCAATCCAATGTGGTCCCATGTGAAGGAGGACCCCCATGGAACCTATCACACAGGATATTATACATTGAGGTTTCCATTATTGTGCAATGTCACGAATAACCAGTATTACGTGTAGCATAGAAACACTTCAACTTATGGAGGATCACCATGAAGATGGGGGTGCACTTCAATATATTGAAAAGGCCTTCCATAATGGTGTAAGATCCCATCTTTTTCTAGGTATGTATCTCTATGTTTTTCATTTGAGCCTTGGTGGTTGATTCTTGTTTGGATATAGAGAGCCCTTTTTCTAGAAAATGACCTAAAGTTCAGAGATGTATTCTTGTTTTAATTAATGGAGTCCAAGAGAAAATGGGTTAAGTGTTTAATGGGTTCATGTTCCGTTGAGAATATTTAAAATAGTTTTGGTTTGTTTTAAAGGAAAATGGGAAGAAAACTCAACTGAAGAACATTTACACATCACATAAAGCGATTACACATCATGTAATTTTTTGTGGGCTTTAATAAAATAAATTCAAGGTGATGGGTTTTTCATTGAATTTCATTAAAAATATTCACATGAAATTTAACTACATTACACACCGTGTAAAGTCCCAACCTACTATTTTAAACATGTTGTGTTTCTGAATTCTCGTTGTTTTGGAGGCATCTACTCTTTTATCGACCCTAGGGCTATCTATAGACTATTTTAGGGTTCCAACTTCTCTTAAAAATGTCTCTTTTGTGTGATAAATACTTGGTAAGAGGTTTTGGTCCTATTTATTCCTTATGTTCCTTATTCTCCAACCATTTCAGTGATATACCTTAACTGAATGTGTTTTTGGTTTTGATTTGATCAGTTTTGATCTAGGAACCTATTTTCAATCATCCATGCCTTCTTCCTCATGGACATCAGCTATTGGAAGTATTGTTGGATCATCAGTTAAAGTTAGAGGGTCTAAATCTTAACCCTATGGGTTGATTATTATCGTGTTTATGAAATAATGTGATAGATCCAATGTAGTGTGTTCCCAAATCAATTAAATGAACGAATGGTATTATCCCTTTAAGTCCTTTTTTTCAATTGGATTCCAACCTAGCTTATGGATTCACATTTGGTGAGAAAACCTTTTAATATAATTTAATTGGCTAATAGATTAAAGTATGTTAAGCATGACATGTGAACTTGGGTGATTTCTTGTTATAGAATCCTTAAATTATGGCTTATTGCTATTTTATATAATTTTTAATCATTTGTGAATTAAATTACAAGTGGTATATGAAAGAAGAATGGTAATTTACATAGTTAAACATTGATAATTGTGAACTTATTTTGTGATATCCATGTTGTATGATAGGGATTGTGTTCTATTTGGTAATGCTTATATATCGGGCTCAGCCCTGGAACATGCACACTTATATGCTATAATGCTGATATTGATTAGGCTCGGCCAAGTCCCATGTTGTAATGATTATCGAGAGTGGGTTATACCCAACCCCATGTTGTAATGATTATAGGGATTTTCCCCGGATGTTGTAATGCTTCTAGGGATTTGACATGGATTTTTGTGACTATACCATGGTTATATGGTTGTGGTTGGTATGGTCATAATACATGCTCAAATATATTCTGGCATGGTGATGAAGTAGGTTATTTTACCTTGGTTTTATGGTTGTGGTTGGCATGTTCATAAGACATGCTCATAGATATTCTGGCACATAGCCAAAGTAGGTTATTGTTTTATTTTATTAATAATTGAATTAATTAATATACCTATTGTTGGTCAGAGTAGATTATTCAAGAGGGGGTTAATTTAGTATCTATAAAAATTTCTGTTAAAAATTTCACTTAAAAATATTCCCCAATAAAAATGAATACAGCCTAGTTAATCAAGGTAATACTATTATAATAGTTTGACTATTTGAATAACTTCTTATAAGATTGATTAATTCATAGTAATATCAATGTGAGTTATTAATACAACTTTTGAAGCTATTCTAATGAGGAAAAATAGTTATAACTTCTATCCAAGAATAACTATCAAAGTAAAATCTAGTGTTTTATGAATTATACAATAAAGCAGAGAAAAAATAAATTAAAATACACAACGAATAAAAAGAGTGGTTCAATATCAATCTGAGACATAATCCACTCCACTTAGTGATCACCTGCCACCAATCAGTTTATATTAATAAACTTGATCCACACCCTAGATTGTGGTAAACAACAGTACACAGGACTGTCCAGGTCATATGACCTCTTCCACTATTCTTCATGGGTATAAACTACCAGGTCACACAAGGACCTCTTCCACACTTATCTATGGGAGTAAACAGGTGTAAGAAGTGATGAGAGGAAGGATATCTTGTATCCTTTAGTTTAATATAGGAGAAGTGTGTGTTTTAATGCACACGCTCACACTACTCGAAAGCTAAAAACAGTACACAGCAGATCAAGGATTATGAGAAAGGGTTAGAAGTTCTCTGAGTGTTATTCTATGTAGCTCTGGACTTGTAGGATCAATAAGATGCAAGTATCAAGTTCTCTTTTAAAAAACAGAGTATCACAAGTCTAGTGCTCTGGTTTCCAGCTCGATGGTATAATCTATCTAGCTCATTTTCTTCTTAGGGTTGGTACTGCAAAGATGTTTTTGGATCTGATCTATGGTAGTCCAGCCTTCAGGAATTGAGAGTGATTTATGTGTTATTTGGTTGTTTCTTATTTCATGTATCAATTCTCTTTTCAAATTCTCACTCTACTGCCCATGTTGTTTCAGTGCCAAGATCTCCTTTTTGTTACGGAGTGCATGTGTTGAAGCCTACAGGATGCATGTATTCTTCAAATCGTACCTCATACTATCAGGTGACATGTCTATAAAGAAACATTAACTATTCATGTGCCTTTAAATAACGCAAATATGACCGTTAAAAATTAAATTGAAAACAACAAAAGAGATTAAAGAATGGTTCCATAGTCTATCTTGGAACAGTATCACTTGGAAACAGTGTCACCACAAAACAATGTCTTTTTATTTACCTTTGAGTGGTGAGACAGTCATGATGCTACAGTTTCATTGAGCTTAGTAACCGATAGCACATATTTGGTGTTAGGATCACGGTGTCTGGTCCTTTTCCAAAATTTGTATGGTGTCTTGGTCATAGTGTCTGGGTCACGGTGTCTGGGTCACGGTGTCTGGGTCAGGGTGTCTGGGTCACGATGTTGGGTCATGGTGTCTGGGTCATAGTGTCTGGGTTACAGTGTCTGGGTCCTTTCTAGAAAACCAGAACTGGTGGCAGACTCACGGTTTCTTAGACTTAGCCAAATATCTGTAAAGAGTCTTAAGCAGTAATATTCACAGAATGAATTAGATTTAATAATTCATATAATAAATCATTATAGAACAAATGTAAATATAGTTTACAATAATCAAACATGATTTATAGGAATCATGATCTAGTGGAAAGTTTATTTAAAGCATAAAGAAACCAACCATCTCTGCACATGATTTGAGATAGATTAATTAGGATTAACAGGATTTGTGATCATTAAAACATGAGGAGTCTAACAATCTCCCCCTTTCTGATGATCATAAATCATAGGAGTTGGATTTATGTTCTTAGTGTGTTTTCTCCCACTTTTTGGATTATCAAAAAGATTAGAGGAAATAGAAAGAAAAAAGAAGGATATTAAAGAAGATAATAGAAAAAAACAGTGCACATTGCATTACATAGAAAGATATGTGTCATGAAAAGTAGTAGGAAAAAGTAAAAAACATCCCTATCAAGATACAGGTTTTACTTTTATTCAGCACTAGCTATATTTTCTTTTCCCTTGGCAGCAATATCAGAAGGAGCCATAGGAGAAGAAGTATAGGTTGAAGAAGGGAGTGAGCCAGGTTCCAGAGAAAGAAGAGGTAGCCCTTAAAAAATAGAAGGTTCCAAAGTGGGTTTGGTGGAATACAGAGGCAAGTTTTGGTCAAGGATAACAAGTCTGATCTGGCTCAGAGCCTAAGATACAAACATCAAGGCAGAGGAAAAATCAGTGGATGAGGAAGGAGTTAAACTAGGCCACAAAGGTGCAGCTGTAGAAGCCACAATAGTAGTGATATGCTCATGAAGATAAGGCTTCAACAACTGAATGAAATCAATAATGATCTCACCACCATACTACATTAATTTCTCAAAATCATATTTGTTCTCCATTAACTTGTCCAATAGAGGAGTGAAATATTTTAGCTTTTGGACTTGAGTCTTGAAGGCTTGAGTGACAGGAGGAATTTTTAAGTTCTCTAAAAGATATTTGAAATGATTAGTCATATCATGTTTAAAGAAAATCTTATTAAAGTAGAAAACCACTTTATTTGTAATTTTTCCTGAGCATAATTTGCAATCTTAAAATGAATCCTCACTAATTCAATGACTCTATCACTATTATTGACAACCATAGATAAACTTTCCTTGTCAAAACCATTGAACACTGACTGAAGTTCCTCCTTAACAACAGTTCTGAGTAGATCACTGTTAATGGGTTGAGATGACTGTCCAGATGCAGTAGAGGCAGTAACAACTGAAGTGAGGGACTTGAGATGATTGAGAACTTTTTGTAGACATACCTTGTACTTATTAGTCAGTTTTTTGAGACCAAAAAAAATCTCACACATCTCATTGACTATTTTTATGTTTCTCTTAGACACTTTTTCAAATATTGAATTCAAGTTCAGTTGAATCAGAGGCAACTTTATATGGAATCTGACCACTAAGATCCTCAACAGAATGAGAAAAAAGAGATTGTACTGATTGAAAAACTTTTTTATATCTTCAACCATATATTGGAGAGACTTAACCTCATTACTCAACAGCTTGTTTTCAATTATAACCTCTTGTATTTCATGAATCATTTTTTGTTGAATCTGCCGTATGATTTTCACTAAAAGCAAGGAAACATATCTTTCACTAAGATTTGTCATAGGAGAAGGTTTTGTGTTCATAATCTTTTCAAAACCATCTAATAAAGTAGCTCCAAAGGATTTCAAATCACTATGACTCACAGAAGAAGAAGGTTTTTGAGAAGGTTCAGGAACAGGAGTTGAGACAGGCTCAGGTTCCTTTGTAGAGATTACTTTTAGAGTAGAAATTGGTTTCAATTGAAACATAGTAGACAGGTCTATGCCTTTAACGGAGGCCTCCTAGCCATTATCCACATCAAAGTAGCTAGGAAAATTATACCAGGTATCCACAATTCTTTGATCAACATGATTAGTAACTTCAATACTTTCTAGACTAGGGTGCTTCTCCCCCTCAACAAGTGAATCTTTTTTAGGACTAAGAGATTTAGTCCCTTGATCTGTTTCTAAAAGTTCATCTCTAAAAAACTCATCCATTTAATTTCTATCCAGATGAAAGGCTTGTTCCATTCTTTCCTTGGAAAATAGGATATTTTTAGGATCAGATTGTTCCTTTAAATGTTCCTCAACCGCAACATATTTCTCAATAGAAAGTTCTTCTTCTAGATGCTCCTCAGGTACAACATTTTCTTTTACACTAATAGCAGATTCTTTTCCAGAAGAAGGTTATTCTTCTAAATTGGTATTTTCTTCAGTAACAGGTGCTTTATTCTCAACCATATTTTTTGGAACAGGTAGACCACTGCCTTCTTTTCCCAAGACAGTTTCTTCCATAGATGCAACAATTTCCTCTTCTTCTTCTTCAACAGGATATTAAAAAATTTCATATGGTTCCAAATGAGGATCAGATATGTTCTTAGGTCTTGAAGGATGCTCAACCAGATTAAACTTTTCATATATCCTTTCATTTTCCTCTACCCAATCCTTTTTCCAAGGATTCCAACTTATTTTCATCCTTTTGACTGTAACCTTTGAGATACATAACTCATAGTCTTTGATGACTTCTTCATCCAGTTCAACCACTCCTTTAGCATAAAGCATTGCAAATATTAACCTTGAATAGAACAAATAGGTATACTTTGAAGTTGTCTTAATCAAATCACACATGTGAAGTTTAATATACTTACACAGGTTAATCTTGTGTCCATTTTTCATAAGATGTATCAAGAATACATCTTGATACTTGAGGGTAGAAAAATATCCTTTCCTTGGACTAATTAGATTCTGTATAAACATAAAAAGAAACCTCGATTCACCATCCAACTCTGCAGCAATTTCTCTTCTTTTCTTTTTATTACGAGTCAAGCTTCCCAATGCCTCTTCTAAGACAAAAACATCACTAGGAGGAGGAGGACCTCTCTAGTAGTCCTCAAAAATTACTTTATGAGGTATACCTAGGCATCCATCCTAGAACCTTGAGGAAAATGTACATCTTTGACCATTAATCTGGCTTCTTACAAAAAAACCATCTTTAGTATTGAATGGAAACTGAACAAACTGATAAAACTGAGAAACAAGTTTTGGATAAATCAGGATTGCCTCTTTTGTGAACCAGTTCAGCAATCTAACTCTTACAGTACTTTCAAAACTAAATACTTACTTGAAAAAAACACTTGGGAAATATTTCCTTTTCTGGTACTACTATTATATCAATAATTTTTGGGTTCAATGGTCCTTCTGGTGCTACCTTTGGTTCCCTTATCACTTTCTTCTTAGATATGTGCTTCTCAGGAGTTGATGAAGATGGGCGCTTCATTTTGGGAATTCAATGAGGGTTAGAGAGAGAGATGAAGGGTTGAAGTAGGACTTATGGTTTGAAAAATAAAGGGGTTTCAGTTTTGAGAGAAAAGATCTTGAGTGAAGAAAAGAGTGAAAGATATTTTTTTATCATTTAGGGATTTCAAGCATCGCAAATTCAAAAGCACGGAATAAAAACAATAAAATAATCAAAATGGTGATATGCGTAATAAAATAAAAATAAAACAAAAAATGTCATTACAGTGAGACCAGAACAGATTGTCATGGTGAGACCAAAACAGATTTTCACAGTGTCATATTTATGGTGTGTCTCCAAACGGTGTGACTGCATCATTTGAAACAATAAGTGCAAGACAGTAACTGAGAGATAGTAACTATGGGACCATAAACATGAAACAATAACTTCAAGACAATAACCAGTTGAACTATGAGAGTGGGACATTAATTCTAAGATAATGACTTGTGAAATCGTAAATCATGAAACTGTAAACTGTGAAATATTAAGCTGTGAAATTGTAAGTTTTTTAAAACAGTACATTTTCTACTTGATATTTATCATTCCTAATTCATGTATAATGTAATATATCCTTTCATAATTTAATTTTTTTGTGAATATAACAGCAAACTGATATTTTTTTCAATTAATTCCAAATTGATATCAGCTTTTTGATAATGGTCTCTCAAAAAGTGATGTCTTGCATCAATATGTTTTGTCCTATAGTGTGAAACATGGTTTTTTGAAATTTTAATAGAACTTGTATTGTCACAATTTATGGGTAAATGCCTGAATTA
Source organism: Viscum album (assembly GCA_963277665.1). NCBI lineage: Eukaryota > Viridiplantae > Streptophyta > Magnoliopsida > Santalales > Viscaceae > Viscum > Viscum album. The sequence goes on from OY728126.1 coordinate 1,575,543,350, forward strand.
ATATCCATAATTTAGTAATGTGTGTTTCATCCACAAAATGTGTGCACAACAACTACCAGCAGCTATGTATTCAGCTTTGGTATTAGATAATGCAACAGAGTTTTGTTTCTTACTACACCATGATACTAGAAACTTTACTAAAAAGTGACATGTTCGAGAGGTGATTTTTCTATCTAACTTACAACCACCAAAATCAGCATCAGAATAGCTAATTAACTCTAATTATTGTCCTCTAGGATAAAACAGTCCTAGATTGGGTGTATGTTTGAGGTATTTGAAAATCCTTTTAAGAACATTTAAATGATATTCCTTAGGGTTTTCTTGAAAATGAGCACATATACATACACTAAACATAATGCCAGGTCATCTAGTAGTTAAGTAGAGTAAGTTACCAATCATTCCTATGTAAGTGGTTTGATCAACATATTTTTCATCTTCATCAAGATCAAACTTACAAGAAGTACTCATTGGAGTATCACTACTTTTAGTGCTATCCAAGCCCAAACGTTTCAGAAGATATTTAGTATATTTTATTTGATTTAAAATAATACCATATTTATTTTGAAATATTTGAAATCCAAGAAATAATTTTAGTTCACCCAATAAACTCATTTCAAGTTAATTTTGCATCATTTTAGAAAACTCAATACATAAAGAATTTTTTGAAGATCCAAAAATAATATCATCTACATAAATTTGAACTGCTAAAACATCATTGTAAATTCATTTTATAAAAATAGTATGATCAGCTATACCTTTTGTAAAACCTTTAGAAATAAGAAAAGTACTTAATCTATCATACCAAGCTCTTGGAGTTTTTTTTAAACCATAAAAAGTTTTTGATAATTTGAAAACATGATTTGGAAAGTGAGGATTTTTGAAACCAGGGGGTTGTTCAACAGAGACATCCTCAGTTATATACCCATTTAGGAATGCAATTTTGACATCCATTTGATATAGTTAGAAATTCAAATGTGTAGGATAAGAAAGAAGGATTATGATGGCTTCAAGTCTAGAAACAAGTGCAAAGGTCTCCTCATAGTCAACTCCTTCTTCTTGACTATATCCTTGTGAAACCAATCTATCCTTGTTTATAACTGCATTACCAGCTTCATCTACCTTATTTCTAAAACCCCATTTAGTTCCTATGGTAAATATGTCTTTGGTTCTATCAACAAGTTTCAAAACTTTTTTCCTTTCAAACTAATTAAGTTCTTCTTTTATAGACATCACCCAAAATTCATCATTGGTAGCATCATTAATTTTTTTAGGTTTAAGTTGTGACAAGAAAACTTGATGTTCAACCTAATTTCTAAGAGAAGCTCTAGTTTGAGTTCATTTATCTAAATCTCCTACAACAGCATCTAAAGGATGGTTCTTAAGGGTTCTAATAGCTCTTGAAAAAGTGGGGCTAGTAATTTTAGGTTCTTCAATAGGTTCAGGTTCATTATGACTTGAATATGGAGAATTTACAGAATTATAAGTTTTTGTAGATTCCTTTATAGGATAGTTGGAGGGTTTAACATTGATGTCTAGATTTGACATATCATCCTTAAGATTCTTTAGATGGGTCTTAGGCTCATATGGATCTATCTCATCAAACTTGACAATAACGGATTCTTCCACACATTTAGTTCTTTTTTAAAAACTCTATAGGCTTTACTAGAGATTCAGTGTCCTAGAAAAATTCCTTCATCGCTCTTGGATGAAAACTTGTCAAGATTGTGCTTAGTATTAAGGATATAAACTTTGAAACCAAAGACTTTGAAGTAGCTTACTTTGGGTTTTCTATTGTTCCATAACTCATATGGAGTTCTTTTAAGAATAGGTCTAATCAACACTCTATTAATAATATAGCATGTTGTATTTATAGATTTAGCCCAGAAATAAATAGGTAAGTCATATTCACTGAGCATAGTTCTAGAAATTTCTTTTAAGTTCCTATTTCTTCTTTCTACAACTTCATTTTGTTGAGGTTTTTTAGGGGTAGAGAAATTATGACTATATCCATTTTGTGAGAAAAAGTATTCAAACTCTTGATTTTCAAACTCACATCCATGATCACTTCTTAAAGATTTAATTCTAAGTCCACTAATATCCTCTACAGTTTTAACATATTTGGTGAAATGATAGAAGGCTTTACTTTTTTGATCCAAAAACAAGGTCCAAGTATATATATAAAATTAATCTACAAGAATATAAACATAGTGCTTCCCATTTAAACTAGAAACTCTAGATGGTCCAAAAAAATCCATGTGAACCAACTCGAGAGGTTGAGAAGTTGAAAATTCTTTCTTTGGTTTGAAGAAAATTTTGCGTTTCTTTCCTTTTTGACAAGGATTGTACACTTTGTCATTTAAAAACTCCATTTTGGGTGAATATTTGACTAAAATTTTTCTAGTTAAATTTCTAAGAGAGTGAATATTACAGTGTCCTAGTCTTCTATGCCAAAGTCAAGAATCTTCTTAAAATACACGTAAACATGAATCATTTTGAGAAAATAAATAATCTAAGTTAACATAATATACATTTTCATTTCTTAATGCAGAAAATACTAATTCATGTTTAGAATTAAAAACATCTCAAGAATAATTTTCAAATTTAGCATGAAATCCATCATCAAATAGTTGTGAAATACTAAGCAGATTATATTTCAGTCCATCAACAAAAAGTACTTTGTAAATTAAAACTGAGTTAGAGTTACCGATTTTTCCAAGGTCAATGATTTTTCCTTTGTCATTGTCACCAAAGGTGACATGACCACCATAAATTTTTATTAAGTTCTTGAAGCATGAATAGTCTCCTATCATGTGTCTTGAACACCCATTATCCAAGTACCATAAGCTTTTACAGGATCTCTTTAAATAATTTTCCTACAAAATAGTCAAATAAAAACAGACTTTGGTACCCATATTTGTTTGGGTCTAGTAATATTATTAACTAGTGCTTTAGGAACCCACATCCACCTCATAGGTTTCATATAAGCATTATGTAAATTATTTGAGAAATAAACTCTATTTGGTCTAGAAAAATTTGAAACAGTAGAGAGTGTATCATACTTTGAACTAGCAGAATATTTTCTTGAACTAGGAGTAAAGTTGTATGTTTGGGATTTAGAAACAAAATTATTTTTTCCAAAATTTCTTTTACCAAGTTGATATCCAATACCAGTAGTATATTTAGGTGCAATATGTTTACCTATAATTTGTACCAAGGTATCTTTACCATTAGTAAACCCTTAAAGGTCCTTTTTAAATTTCTCATTAGATAGATTTAGTTCATTATTTTCTTTGAGTAATTGAACATTTTTCTCTCTTTCTAAAACAAGTTAAGATTTAACAGTTGAGGTAAGAGCATATTGTTTCTTTAAAGACTTGTATTTATCTATTAGTTTATTACATGTCTCTTCAATCATATTTCACTACTCAAGCATTTCTTCTTTAGATGTATTTTCATAATCACTTTAGAATCACTTCAAGTTGTTTTAATTTCCTTTTTATACTTTCTATCCTTGTACTCATATTTATTTTTATATTTGAGCATGGTATAGTCTGCCTTTACATGTCCCTTTCATTTACTTTCATAATATACTATCTCATCAGACTTGTCATTTCTTTTCCAATCTTTCTTCCAGCTTCCCTTTTGATCATATATGCCTTTGAAGTTAGGCTTTCTGAAAAATTTCTTCCTTTTATAAATTTTTTTAAAACCTTTTGGCTAATTGGGCCATCTCCTCATCACTGTTAGGTGAAGATTGTTCACTATTGTAACTTTCTACAGAAACTTGAAATTTATCCTTTTCTTTGTGTTTAGAGGTGGTGGTCTTGAATTCCACAGATTTTATTTTGGGTTCATCCTCCTCTTCCTTGTTGACTTTCATCTCCTCTCCATACATCATTAGTTTACCAATGAGTTATTTTAAAGGTAATTTGTTGATGTCACGTGACTCTCTAATTGAGATATAGGTTCCTCTCCATCTATTAGGTAGGCATCTGAGAATCCTCATAATTTGTTCTTTGGTTGTAACTTCTCTTCCAAGAGAGATCATTTTGTTGACAATTTCGTTGAACCTAAGATACATGTCAAAAATAGTATCATCAGGATTCATTTTAAATTTATCATATATAATAGTATAAGTATTAAGTCTCATTTATTTTAGACTATAAGTTCCTTCATGTGAAATAGATAAAGTATCCCAAATTTCATGGGAAGTTTTACATGCAGACATTCTATTAAATTCCTCACCTCATAAAGAGAAATATAAGGCATTCATGGATTTTCAATTATTGTTATAAGTATTCTTGTTTGGGTCATCCCAAGTAATTCTATCAGTATCAGGAATGTTATACTCATCTATAATTGAAGACCAAATTTCCAAACCCATACTTTCTAAATGCATTTTCATTTTAATTTCTGATTGGGCATAATTAGTTCCATTAAATAATGGTGGTCTATTTGTTGCAACACCTTTGAGTCTATTATATATAATAAATAAATGATTTTAAAGAGCTATAAATTTAGAATTAACATAAATTTAAAGATCTTTAATATACAACTAAAATCATAGTTGAACAAATTTAAAAACAGAGTCTTAATAAGAATAAAATCCTCTAATACCAAATTTTGGTTGGAGTAGATTACTCAAGAGGGGGTGAATTGAGTATCTATAAAAAAAATATGTTAAAAGGTTCACTTAAAAAGCTTCCCCAATAGAAATGAATACAACCCAGTTAATCAAGGTAATATTGTTATAATAGTTTGACTGTTCGAATAAATTCTCAGAAGATTGATTAATTCTCAGTAATATCAATGTGAGTTATTAATACAAATTTTGAAGCTATTCTAATGAGGAAAAATATTTATAAATTCTATCCAAGACTAACTATTAAAGTAAAATCTAGTGTTTTCTGAAATATACAGTAAAGCAGAGAAAAAATAAATTAAAAGACAATGGATAAAACAAGTGGTTTAGTCTCAAAATGAGAACTAATCTACTCCACTTGGTGACCACCTGCCACCAAGCAGTTTATATTAATAAACTGGATCCACACCCTGGATTGGGGTAAAACACAGTACACAGGACTATCCAGGTCACATGAACTCTTCCACTATTATTCGTGGGTATAAACTACCATGTCACACAAGGACCTCTTCCACACTTATCCGTTGGAGTAAACAGAAGTAAGAAGTGATGAGAGGAAGTATATCTTGTATCCTTCAGTTTAATACAGGAGACAGTGTGTGTTTTAATATAGACACATGCACACTTATCAAAAGCTAAAAATATTATACAACAAATCAAGGATGATGAGAAAGATTTATAAGTGCTCTAAGTGTTATTCTATGAAACTCTGGACTTGTAGGATAAATCATATGTAAGTATTGAGCCCTCTTGTGAAAAATAGAGTATCACAAGTCTGGTGCTCTGGTTTCCAGCTCGATAGTATAATTTTTCTAGATCATGTTATTCTTAGAATTGGTACTATGAAAATATTTTTGGCTCTGATCTATGGTAGTCCATCCTTCAATAATAGATAGTTCTTCGTGTTTTCTTCGGTTGCTTCTTATTGCATGTATCCATTCTCTTTTCAAATGCTCACTCTACTGCGCATGTTGTTCCAGTTCCAAGTTCTCCTTTTTGTTACGGAGTGCATGTGTTGAAGCCAACAGGATGCATGTATTTTGTACCTCGTACCTCTTACTTTCCGGTGACATGTCTACAAAGAAATATTAACTATGTTAGTGCCTTTAAATAACTCAAATATGACTGTTAAAAATTAAATTGAAAATGAAAAAATAGATTAAAGAATGGTGTCACTGTCTGTCTTGAAACAGTATCACTTGGAAATAGTGTCACCAAGAAATAGTGTCTTCTTCTTTACCTTTGATCAGTGGGATGGTCATAATGCAATATTTGCATTGAGCTTAGTAATTGGTAGCACAGATACAGTGTTATGATCACAGTGTCTGGTCCTTTTCCAAACTCTGAACGGTGTCTTGGTCACGGTGTATGGGTCACGGTGTCTGGGTCACAGTGTCTGGGTCACGGTGTGTAACGACCCAAAGTTTTTCAATGGAAATTACCTTCTTATATTTATTTCATAAAATAACATGAAATCACAACATAATTAACTACTAAGTGATAAGTGACCTTTAAACATAATTTTTTCACTTCTCAGTTTGGAATTTCGAAAATCCGGCATACACGATTGTGTTCAAGATGCTTTTTGGAGTCTAATAAAACAAAAATAATTTTTGTTGAATAGTAACCAACCTTAATGAATAGTAACATACCCTTATTAATAGTGATATACCCTAATAAATAGTAACCTCACCTATGGTGGTATAAAAATAATATTCAAGTTGGAAGTGCAATATACCTATATTTTAGAATGAGTTAATGAATGTTTTAAAACTGGTTTTGATAATAAATTATTATTTTAATTAAATATTAAAAGAATCATATTTAGAAAATTACTTTTGAAAAATGTACTTCATTTTTGGATTCTACGCGTCGAAAAATGGTTAGGGTGGATTTTTGGGATTTTTATGAAATACATGAATTTTTTATGAATAGTAGAATCCGATAATTTACAATAAATGCTAAATAATGGATTAATTGAGTCATCGATGATGCTCTGCTGAAGTAAGCCCACTTGGTTCAGGATCACATGATAAAATCACTATTATTGGTCATGTAATACTTACTATTCCTTGTCTTGGGAAGAAATAATAAATTAATGATTATAATATTATGAAATCCCTCCTCTCCTCCACTATAAAAACCCCCCTTCACTCCCTCTTCTCTCCACTCCTCTCAAGCTCCAAGACTTCTCTAAATTCTGCCCAAATATCTCCCCAAGGTCCTCCCCCATGTCCAAAAGCTCTCAGACTCCTCAAAATACCAAAACCTCTTCCCTTAAGAGGTTCTCAAATGAGGAAGTCTCAAGAGGTAAATTCCTCTTCCCAAATTTCTTCTTTTCTTTTAAGTTCTTTTCTTTTTAATTTCTTTACTCACCTCCCTTAACCATAATAGTATTATAAATATAGTGGAATACATGTACTATAATTTATTCATGCTAGTGGTAAATTCATTATCTTCTCTCCTTTCCCCATCCTTTTATTTGAAAGAAATGAAAGCACTGTTTGAGATGTGCTAATTTAGCACATTCAAGGACAATTGTTTATCAATTGTTATTATTATCTTTAATTCTGGTCATGAAAACATTTGTGTTATGGTTGAACCAGATTATTATATATGTAATATATCCTATTTTTGGTTCTGTAATCTTTTGGTACAAATGGAATTAAGTTATAATAAAAAACACATTCTTTGTAATCAAATCCACCGATTAACAAAAACGGTTATCACTAAGGTTATATATATAATAATTTGACATCACTCTAAGTAACCTAATTAAAATTAAAACCATGTAATATCCTGGATATGAACTAAATAATTTAACTTCAATTTTGGACAACCACTTTCATCTTTCATATAATCCAAACTTGAATATAAGTGAATCGATCTTTTAAATCCAAGTAAACAAACGAGCCCGAACAATGAAATTGAACCTTATAACTAATCAAAAAGGACTTGAATGAACTAAAAAGGGTTATAATAAATCAATTAAATATATAAGAGGTTCTGGACTTATGAATTAATAATCCTAATTTTTTTATTCAGTTCATTAATAACAAGTGGATAACACCACCGGATTTGAGGTAAGGGATCCTCTCCTTTTCTCTCTTAATCAAGATTATCCTCTATACTATGCCTTTATATTTGTACTATAAAATGATGGGGTATGTTTAATAACCTCCCCCATACTTCCTTATGGATTTATAAGTTATGAGAAACCTCATTTCTCTCTCATCAATCCCTCTTGGTTACACCCGGCACCATGCTGATAAAATCGTAACGAATTCTACCCGAACCTTCTTTGTTCTTTCGGGTTGCCTTATCTTTATTTCAAAATGGCGTTATCTTATCTATCTATGTGAGTCTTATGAATTATGTTTATTTGTAAAATATTCTTATTTCAAGACCCTTTCATCACATTATTTCAGGGATATACATGATTTTGAAAGATTCCCTCCTTAGAACTTTCTGATAAGCCAACCTGTTTTAAGGGGACTTCCCAAATTTTTACCCAAATTTCAAGTGCACTCTATCCTATGTTTTAAAACACCATTGTATTTATAAAATCAGTATTTTTATTATGAAAACATTCTTGGTTTAATTATGGTTTTATATAAAATAATTTCTTATTTTCTATTTGAAAATCTCTAGAGTGTTTTCCTTAAAACCGCACAAAAATGTTTTAATGCTAATGTTTCTAAAATGAATTTTTTTTATATTTTGTCACTTATATTTGACACCACTTACCATGTTATATGAATATTTTACCCTATTAATGTCCATGTATGTTCTAATCCATTCCTTTCATGGACACTTTCGTGATACACCCATTGGATATGTTTTATGTCATGATTGTGGTGCCCAATTCTTTCCATGGGTAACCTTATGTTTATGTATGGTTGATTAGGTATGATTATTTATGTGGAAATATTATTTATGTGGAAAGAATATTCATTAATATGTTGATATGGGTGTTCCCAGATAGCACTCCAATGCATTGGGTAAGGATAAGTCTCATGAGATACGATGTGAAACAGGATTGGCGGTTAGCCTTGACCCGTACCAAAATGGGAAACAGGATTGGCGGTTAGCCTTGAACCGTAATAAAGATATGATTTATGATTCTGCAACATTTATATTATTACATGTTTATAAGATCCCATGCATATATTAAATGATTTTATAAGTTTCATGCTTTGGATATCATTATGTCATGTCTCCTAACTCATGTGCTTAATATGTATCCTTATGTTCATTCCTTTACTGGGATCTTTAGCTCATCCCTTTGTTCATGTGTTCCCCAGGGTACCCTATGCAGATGTAAGAGCTCAAATGAAGTTAGAATATATTTACGGAGATTAAATAAAGAAGTTTTTTTTACTCCCATGTTTTATGTTATATGTACCTAGTCTTCCAAGACACTAGACTTAACGATCCTTAGCTTATACTCTGATGATTAATTATGCTTAAAATCATGAACTGTTTTATGTAAAAGGCTTGGGTCACTATAGTTGGTATCAGAGGGTGGTCTAGTTATTTTTGGAGATTAGGAATAGAGCACCTTAGTGAGAACCTTAAGGATGAGACTAAGTATAAGGAAACAGTTCTAAATTTTGGTGAGTATAGAGTAAGTGGTTTATGAAGAAAATACATCCCTGTCTCGATACGAGCAGGTAGAGGAAGCTCTAGAACAGATGTATCTAGGGGTAAAACTCGAAAACACCGCTTTGAGCTAAACTCGAATGGGAACTGGTGCACGATAATGGGCCTTGATGCACTCTTGGTTACGACACTCCTGAGGGATATGCTTCAGTAGATTCACAAGCTTAGTACAAACCAATATTAAGGGACAAAAAAAGCTCATAAGAATATAAGTTGAGAAATAGATCGAGGATAACCTAGATATAAACCTAAGGAATCACAAGTTAGGATTTACTTCTTATTTATAATTTTATCCTTTAATGTTCAAAGTTTCCTTTGTATGCTCAATAGCTAAGTATTAAAGACCTCTAATTATATGTTCTCTTTCTTAGTTAATGGAAGGAAATAGAAGAACATGTTCCAACAACCAATGTGATAGGAAATGTGATGATTTCCCTAATGACATGTCTAATGTGATTAAAGAGGGTGCTCAAAACTTCATGGCAGTACTTGATCAGCTGGCTCGAGTTATGAATAATAACTTGAATCAAGTGGAACGTCCCCCTCCTCAAAGGAAAGAGCAAGTTGTCATAGAATCCTTCATGCGGCAAAGGCCTCCCATGTTTAGCGGGTCTTCTGGTCCCCTCCTCGCAGAACAATGGATTAACTCCATTGAAAAGATTTTCTCTGTCCTCCAGTGCTCAGAAGAAGAGAAAGTTGTACTGGCAGTCTATCATTTTGATGGGGAAGCTGATCAGTGGTGGACACTTATCAAGAATACAAAGTCCCAAGAAGAAATTGATTCCATAGATTGGGAGGAATTCAAGAGGATGTTTTTCAACAAATATTTTCCTCAAACCCGCCATCTCAAGATGGAAAGAGAGTTCCTTGGACTCAAGCAGAAGGAAGATGAGTCCATCAGGGAGTATGAAGTGAACTTTACAAGGCTTGAAAGGTACGCCTCTGGCTTTTTCATGAACACCGAAAGCAAGGTGGATCGCTTCTTTAGCGGACTAAAGTTGAGTCTACGAAAAGTTTTGGCAATTCGAGACTTCGACAGCTATGAGGAGATTGTCCGTTGTTCCCTCAAGGTTGAAATGGAGATTGGAGACTCTCAGTGGTATCATGGGCCTAGTGACAAGAAGCGGAAAATAGAGAAAAACATGGGTGGTCCATCAAACAAATCCCATGATGGAAAGAAGCCTCACTTTCCCCTTTGCAAGAATTGTGGGAAGAAGCATCTTGGTGACTGTATCAAGGGAACCAGGAATTTCTTCAAATATGGAAAGTTTGGTCATATGGCCAAGAACTGCCGAAGGGATATGAAAAATCCTGCTAATTTTGAAGAAGAATGGAAGGTTCAGATCAACACTCAGCCTACAGTGCAGTGTTTTAACTGCAAGGAGCTTGGGCATTATGCAAACAATTTCCCTAAGCCAAGGGTTGTCGGAGGCAATCATCAACAACCTCCAAGGAAACAAGGAAGGGATTATGCTATCACTACTACTGAGGTGGAGTAGGAAAATGATGTGGTGATAGGTACGCTTGTTATTCATTTAAGAATAGTGAACGTACTATTTGATTCTGGTTCTACGCATTCTTTCATATCTTGCAAGTTTAGTAGAACTATTCAAACACCACCTCAAAATTTGGAGGAAAAGTTATTTGTGAGAACAGCGAATGGGGAAATTATTGCATACATGGTTTATAACTCCTCCTTGGTTAATTTTTGTGGACTAAACCTCCCAGAAAATCTTGTCATACTTCCTTTAGTTTAGTTTGACGCTATCTTGGGCATGGATTGGCTATCTTTGTACAAGGACAACATCAACTGCCGGGAAAGGGAGATTACTCTTCACATCCTAAAGCATCCTCTAATTCTTTACAAGTTCAAGGAGGAAGATGAGTCTCCTTTAGAATCTTTGTCTCAAGTTTGGATATTGCTTCCTTATGAGCATGCATACCTAGCTCAAATGATTGAGACAAAGGAGAGAATCATGCTTGAAGACATGCCCATCGTGAGGGATTACACTAATGTATTCCCCGAAGAGTTGCTTGGTCTTTCCCCTGACCGAGAGGTTGAGTTCTCAATTGAACTTATCCATGGATCTCTGTCAATCTCAAAGACACCTTATAGAATGGCCACCATAGATCTAGAAGAGCTGAAGAAGCAGTTACAGGAGAATATGGAGAAGGGTTTTATACGCCCGAGTGCTTCACTGTTGGGTGCTCTAGTCCTCTTCATCAAGAAGAAGGATGGATCAATGAGCCTCTGCATTGATTATTGTGAGCTCAATAAAATCACTATAAAGAACAAGTATCCCCTTCCACATATAGATGACTTGTTCGATCAGCTTCGTGGGGCCAGTTATTTTTCTAAGGTGGACCTTCGGTCGGGATATCACCAACTAAAGTTGAGGAAGGAAGATATTCCCAAGACTACCTTTCGAACGAGGTATGGACACTATGAGTTCATAGTGATGCCCTTTGGACTCACTAATGCTCCAGAACTTTTCATGGATTTAATGAATAGAGTCTTGAGATATTACCTCGAAAAATTTGTGGTGGTCTTTATTGATGATATTCTGATATATTTCAAGAGCAAGGAGGAACATGAGGAGTATTTGGAAACTGTGTTAAAGACTTTACGAAGGGAGAATTTGTATGAAAAGTACAGTAAATGTGAGTTCTGGATAGAGGAAGTATCATTCTTGGGGCATGTTATCACCAGGAAAGGGATATCTGTGGACCCTTCCAAGACGAAGGCAATTGAAGAGTGGCTGAGGCCAACTTTTGTAACATAAATCCATAGCTTTTTAGGTCTAGTTGGGTATTATCGACGATTCATGAAGAACTTTTCATGATTGTCAAACTCAATGACCAAGCTAACATGGAAGGGAGTAAATTTCGTCTGGATATAGGAATGTGAAGATTGTTTCAAAGAGTTGAAAAAGAGGCTTATCACTGCGCCAGTACTCACACTCCCTTCAAGTGGAGAACTATTTGTGGTGTATAGTGATGCTTCTAAGAAAGGCTTAGGCTGTGTGCTAATGAAAAATGATAAAGTGATATCCTATGCCTCAAGGCAGCTAAAAATCCATGAGCAAAACTATCCCATGCATGATCTGGAGTTGGCGGTTGTGATATTTGCGTTGAAAATCTGGCGGCATTATCACTATGGGGGAAAATGTGAGATATATACTGACCACAAGAGTCTCAAATATATATTCACACAGATTGAGATTAATATGCACCAATGAAGATGGATAGAGCTCATCAAGTATTATGACTGCTCAATCCACTACCATCCTGGTAAGGAAAACAAGGTGACAGATGCTCTAAGTAGAAAGGATCCTGCATCTTTATCAATGATGAGAATTGAAAAGGATATGATCTTCTTAGAATTTAAAAGAATGGACATGGGAATCATTAAGGTAGGAACATAATCAATACTTTCTCAAATGATTGCTCAACCATACCTCGTGGAGAAAATAAAGGTTACTCAAAGAAAGGATGTGGAAATTTAGAAAAGGGTGGAAGTTGTTAAAAATGGGAAATCCTCTGATTTCAAAATTGATGAGGAATGAGTTGTAAGATTTGGGACACGATTATGTGTACCATCTGATCTAGAGATAAATAAGAATCTATTGAATAATGCACATAGCTTGACCTTCTCTATCCATCCTGGGAGTACCAAAATGTACCGTGATCTCCGAGAACACTTCTGGTGGGATAACATGAAGAAGGATATTGCGGAATATATATCAAGGTGTTTAGTATGTAAGCAAGTTAAAGTTGAGCAACAAAAGGCCAAAGGTATGATGCATCCATTGCCTATACCCATGTGGAAATGGGAAAATGTTACTATGGACTTTGTCACGGGTCTCCCGAAGACGTCAAAGGGAAATAATGCGATATGGGTTGTGGTTGACTAACTCACCAAGGCATCCCATTTCTTCCCTATTCGGGAAGATCTCTCACTTGAAAACATTGCAAAGATATATGTGAAGGAAGTGGTGAGACTGCGTGGTGTTCCACTCTCAATTGTCTCTGACCGTGATCCAAGGTTCACATCTAAATTCTGAAGGAGTCTTCAACATGCTTTGAGTACTGAATTAAATTTCAGCATGACCTATCACCCCCAAACTAATAGCTAGTCTGAAAGAAATATTCAGATGCTTGAAGATATTCTTAGAGCCTGCTCTCTAGAGTTCAAAGGTGGATGGGATCAGCATCTCCCATTGGTTGAGTTCTCATACAATAATAGCTTCCACTCGAGTATTCAGATGGCTCCATATGAAGCTCTGTATGGAAAGCGATGTAGAACTCCAACCTGTTGGGATGAAGTTGGAGAAAGAAAGCTACTTGGACTCGATCTTGTTCAAGAGATGACAGAGAAGGTTCAAGTCATCCAGAAACACATCAAAGCTGCTCAAAGTCGGCAAAAGAGCTATGCTGACAACCATTGAAGGGACATAGAGTTCGACGTTGGAGATAAAGTCTTCCTTCGAATATCTCCATGGAAGAGAGTCATGTGATTCGGGAAGAAAGGGAAGCTAAGCCCAAGGTATATTGGCCCCTTTGAGATCCTTGATCGCATAGGATCTGTGGCCTATCGGCTTGCACTTCCACTGAATATGGCTCTAGTTCATGATGTTTTCCACGTATCACTCTTGAGGAAGTACATACCTGATCCCTCACATGTACTAAGCTTAGAGGTGGTGCAGTTGGAAGATGATCTCTCCTATGAGGAGCAGCCAGTAAAGATTCTGGATCGGAGAGATAAGGTTTTACGCAACAAGACAACCCATCTTGTCAAAGTGTTGTAGAGGAACCATAAGTTTGAGGAAGCAACATGGGAATTGGAGGAAGCAATAAAGGAAAGGTACCCGCATCTGTTTTTGGCTTAGTATGTAAAATGAAATTTTGAGGGCGAAATTTCATAAGGGGGAAGAATGTAACGACCCAAAGTTTTTCAATGGAAATTACCTTCTTATATTTATGTCATAAAATCACATGAAAGCACAACATAATGAACTAATAAGTGAAGAGACCTTTAAAAATAAGTTTGTCACTTCTGTGTTTGGAATTTAAAAAATCTGGCATACACTGTTGTGTTCAAGATGCTTTTTGGAGTCTAATAAAACAAAAATAATTTTTAGTGAATAGTAACCTACCATAATGAATAGTAACATACCCTTATGAATAGTGATATACCCTAATAAATATTAACCTCATTTATGGTGGTATAAAAATAATATTCAAGTTGGAAGTGCAATATACCTATATTTTAGAATGAGTTAATAAATGTTTTAAAACTGGTTTCGATAATAAATTATTACTTTAATTAAATATTAAAATAATAATATTTAGAAAATTATGTTTGAAAAATGGACTTCATTTTTGGATTCTACACGTTGAAAAATGGTTAGGGTGAATTTTTTGGATTTTTCTGAAATACTTGAATTTTTGATGAATAGTAGAATCCGATAATTTACAATAAATGCTAAATAATGGATTAATTGAGTCATCGATGATGCTCTGCTGATGTAAGACCACTTGGTTCGGGATCACATGATAAAATCACTATTCTTGGTCATGGAATACTTACTATTCCTTGTCTTGGGAAGAAATAATAAATTAATGATTATAATATTGTGAAATCCCTCCTCTCCTCCACTATAAAAACCCCCCTTCACTCCCTTTTCTCTCCACTCCTCGCAAGCTCCAATACTTCTCTAAATTCTACCCAAATCTCTCCCCAAGGTCCTACCCCACTTCCAAAAGCTCTCAGCCTCCTCAAAATACCAAAAATCTCTCCCCTTAAGAGGTTCTCAAAGGAGGAAGTCTCAAGAGGTAAATTCCACTTCCCAAATTTCTTCTTTTCTTTTAAGTTCTTTTCTTTTTAATTTCTTTCCTCACCTACCTTCACCATAATAGTATGATAAATCTAGTATCATAAATGTACTGTAATGTCTTCATGATAGTGGTAAATTCATTATCTTCTCTCCTTTCCCCACCCTTTTATTTGAAAGAAATGAAAGCACCGTTTGAGATGTGCTAATTTAGCACATTCAAAGACAACGGTTTATCAATTTTTGTTATTATCTTTAATTTTGGTCATGAAACCATTTGTTTTATGGTTGAACCAGATTATTATATATGTAATGTATCCTATTTTTGGTTCTGTAATCTTTTGGTACAAATGGAATTATGTTATAATTAAAAACACATTCTTTGTAATCAAATCCACCGATTAACAAAAACGGTTATCACTAAGGTTATATATATATAATAATTCAACATCACTATAAGTAACCTAATTAAAATTAAATATAAACTAAAGAATGTAACTTCTATTCTGGACAATCACTTTCATCTTGCATATTGTCACGACCCATCCTCAGGGCCCGTGCCGTGACTACCCCAAGCCCGCCTTCCATAGGCCAGGGGCTGGCGACTAGAACCAAAGGCGTAAATACCGATAACTGGGAAGGGATTACCTTTATAAAAGAAAACAAAACATCACAGAGTACAAGAGGAAGTAAAATACTACGTACAAAAGAAAGTGCTGAAAAGTAAATGGGCCAGAATACAAACCCAACTGAAAGTACAGCTACAACTGAACGAAAATACAACAGAACAATACAAACAGCTGGAAGAAAGGAAGCAGCTCCTGGGTCGTCCTCCTCGGATCCTACCTGAAGGGTAGGTACAGATAGCGCAGTTCTTGGATCGTCCACCATGGATCATACCTGAAGGGTAGGTACAGATATCCTCCACAATGCTCTCGCCCGTCAACCTTCTCCGAGTGTCGTCTCACCGTGAAGTCCACCTCCGGATACTGACTTGTCGTGTGGTCCACCTCCGGGTACCATCCAGACCTCGAACACTCAGCCACTGTCAGCGTTGTCCGTCTTCTGCAACCAACACAATGAGGTGCGGGCGTATCCCGTGCAGGGGTGAGTATACGATACTCAGTAGGGACCCCAAGACCCTCAAGGTCTCACTAAATCCAACAAGGATAACCACAAAGAAGATCTAAATAGATAACCTCTACTTAGGTATATGCCCATACATATACCTAAGTTATCAAGTAACCCATCTCAATCATGAGGAAACACAAAGATTAAGAAATCAACGGATAACCACTACCCAGGTATATGCCCATATATATACCTAAGTTATCAAGTGACCCATCTCAATCAAGAGGTAAACACAAAGGTCATAGACTCAGCTCAAACCAGGATTTTCATTATCGAAACCGTAACTGCTGAAGATCCCCGTCTCTGGAATGTATAGTGGTCCTGTCACGACTCTGAGGTACTTCTCACTAACCTAATACTGCTGAGTTACTCCTCCTGTCGAGTACCACGGGTCAGCCACCCAAACACAGTAGTGCTTCCCACCGGGGTAGGCCACCCAAACACACTAGTGCACACCCCCTAATAGCCTGCAGAGGTACTCTCCGGACAAGTACCGTGGGTCTGAACTGTCACACAGGTAGTGCTTCATCCACCATGGGTCTGCACCCAAACAAAGTAGTGCTTCGTCCACTGGGCTAGTCGACTCACTCCAAGTCGAGTCGGTCAAGCAGTCGTTAGGTCTCAGTCGGCTACACGGTCTCTGTACTCCACACGCTCGTCTCCGAGAGAGTCTGCTCCATGAGCTACAAGTCGATACTCCAAGTATCTCAAAGTCCCATGAATAAGTATCTCAAAGTACCGCCTCGTCATAGGGGTCTCAATGCAACAGACGGCGCGTCAATCGGACGCCCGGTCTGTGAGTTACTAGCCTTTTCGTCCCAGGGGTCCAGTTGGTTTCGTGTGCGAACCAACCCAGCTGTATCTCAACTGTACCCCGAACTCTCATAGGGTAAGCTCATAGGGACCGTTTCTCAACGAGATCACCAATGCCGCTGACGGTTCGTCAAACGGACGTCCAGTCAGAAAGTTATAAGCTTTTCTGTTCCAGGGGCCCGGTTGGATTTCGGGTACAATCCAACCCGGCCATACTCCAACTACGTCCAAAACTCAGGTGAAGTATTCCAAAAGTTTTTTCTCATCAAGAGGAATCCAATAAAGTCGACGGCACATCAATCAGACGTCCGGAGCTCAAGATATAAGTGTTTCTGCTCCGAGGGCCCGGTTGGTTTCGTGTTCGAACCAACCCGGCTGTACCCAAAGTTTTCCAAAACCCTGAGTGTAATATACCGAAACGACCGGCTCGATCCAAGGATCGCTACGCAACTGTCGGTGCGTCGTTCGGAGGTCTGTGGCTCAAGTAATGGGCAAAATACTGAAAGAGGTTCGGTATTAGGGGGTTCGGGCCCGGTCCGACCCGGCCCGATACCCCCAGGGTCGGTCCAAACCGGTTCGACCCGAACCGAGTCCGGTTCCGGCCCGCTTGGGCGTGGCGCGGCGCGGCCCGGCCTGGGCAGTCTGGTCTGGCCGCGCGGTGCGCTGGCGCGCCGGTCAAGAGGCTCGGCCGAAACGGCCGAGCGTTGAGACGCGGGGGGGGGGGGGGGGGGGGTACTTGTTTTGCTAACCGTGGCCCCACAAGGGGCCACTCCTTTCCAATAGATGCGGCCAAGTGCCGCGTCCCGCCTCCTCCGGTCCCGCGCGGTCGCGGGACGAGCGGTCTGCCGCCGCGGCTTCAGCCACGGTGGCTCTTCCCGGCGGCGCGCCGGGCGCCGCCGTCTCCTGGCGGCTGGCCGGTGCCAGCCGCCCGCGTCGCCGTGTCGGCAAGGCGCGTCATCAGAGTCTTCCGCGGACCATCGGACGCGCTCTGGTGGTCTGTTTTGCTCGTAGCTTTCACCAACGGTCCTCCCGGGACCTGACCTTCACTGTGGAGGCTTCAAATTTACCTTGCGGCCCCGTTTGTCATTGCCCGTCAATCCACGCACAACAATCAACCAGCGGAGTCTTCAATCGCCTCTGTGGCCCCGACTCCAGCCGCGGTTTCGTTCGGCCTCAACGACGCGGCGCGACAGCGCCGCACTTCTTCGTCGCGTTCCTACTTGTTTCCGCGTGGTGTCGTTGCACCGCGCCGCCTTTGTTTGTGCCGCAACGAATCAAAACAACAAAGGGGGAGGAGAGTCGGTTGTGTTCGTGCGGTCCGACCTCCTCCCATTAAGTTGGTAACAAGCGGCCCAAAAGACGAAGAACAACAAGGATTTTCACGAACAAAAAAAAAGAATCAACCCAAACAGTTTTCCCCGAAAATAAATATTCCCAAATCACAAAAGAAAATAATTCGCGGATCAACTTGAGGATGATTTGATCCGAGTTCTTTGTTTTAAAAGGAAGGAACCACAGGAATATAAACTTACACAAAATTAACCCCTACCTCGAGCGTAGTTGAACGAAGGTTCGTCGCGGTAAGGGACGTCGTGGAAGGAGAGGTCGTGGAAGGAGGATCGTCATGTCGCGGAGAAAAGATTCATCGGCATCGCGTCGTCGATCTTTGAGGTAGGCGTCTCTCACCCTCGAAGGTCAGCGTTCTTCGCGTTCTTCGCGTTCTTCGCATTCTTCGCGTTCTTCACGTTCTTCGACAAAGAATGAAGAACTTCGAGACTTTGAGTCGTTCTCTCCAAAATCCTCCCGCACAACCAAAGCAACAACAATAAAATAAGGGTTGCCTTATTTTATTACTCACCCCAAACATTTTAAAATTCAAAAATGAATCAAACAATTAAGTGAATTAATTGCAACGTTTCAAACCGCCCAATTAATAGAGGCGTTTAATATTTAAAAAAAATGCACGAGTTGACTTTCATTATTTGGGGGGGTGCGGGTGCGTTACTGAAATTAAGAAGGGAATTTCGTGGAAGTTGAAAGGGTGGGGCTCGTGTGGGCCCCACCCCAAAAATATCCTACCAAGTGGGTAGGATATTGTGGGTCCCACATCATCCACTTAACCTAGGTTAAGCAAAATAAAATAAAAGATCGGTTGCACCACTTTTATTTTATTCCTTAACTTTACCCCAAAAATTAAAAACCACACCCGAGAAAACGCAACTCCGGAAAAGGTGTTTCTAATCAATTACCGGTGCTAAGATTCCATTGGTGCCCTCAGAATTCGATTCCGAGCACCGGTTCAAAAGTTAGAAAAACTCGCTCGTTCGTTCACTGAATATACCCGAGCCTAACTTCAGAAAATGCTTATGGGCACACCGGGCCTCGGAATCAGGCGCCGTCAGAAACTGCGTTCTTGTAAAATCCCAAAGAAAATTAAGAAAAAAAATTCCCTTGAATTTTACGGGTATTTACATTACTCCCACCTTAGGGCTTTACGTCCTCGTAAAGCTTTAACACAAACTGGGGACACAAAAGCGGTACTGAGCACGCATCTGAGCCTTCCGCTCTCATGTGCTCACCTGGAGGTTCCCGTGCTGCCAATGAAAGCGCACCCAAGGAATCAACCGTTATCGTAGGATCATCTCCTGTCGATCCTTGATCCCCACTGGAATCTCTACGTATGTCACCCTGTCGTCGACGCCCAACTCCCTGATGTCGATGAGGTGCGAAGGGTCGAGCACGTATCTCCTCAGTTGAGATACGTGGAAGTCGCCGTGCACCTGGTGCAACTGAGGTGGATGGGTCAAGTGTTAAACCCCCTATCCTACCCAGCTGAGGACCTAGAAAGTTCTATTGAACCTCGGAGATAACTTGACGCCTTGGCCACATCTCCGTAAACCCCGTCGAGGTGAGACCCATATAAGGACGTGATCGTCATCCTCGAACTCTAGAGGTCTCCAATTCCTATTAGAACTGAAACTCAAAACAACTACTACCATGAGGGTAAGGTTGACCAACTCAAGAGTGATCGGTCGCACCCTCCTGTGCAAGAGTTTATCCTGTGTTTCCTGGGGTTTCCTTTTTGCCGACCAAGGAAAACCCATTCCAACGTCGTAGTTAAACCACAACCTTTTTTTTGCCTAATACCATCAATTTTTGTATAAACTGTGATTGCTCAGTCCATACTCAAACCAACGTCGTAAGGCCTCGACGCTGCCACCAAGAGATTCCAACCGAAACTCTCGCCTCGAGGATCTGACCACACCGTCGGCGTAAGTGTGATTATAGAGTCTTCTCCCAAGGTATCTCCAGACGTGAGGGTCAAGTCTACGGATTACCGGAAACTCTAGGTCTAGGACAAGATTTGTGGAAGGAAGGAATGATTCATATCAATGTATGTTATTACGGCAGCTAGTAGTGGACACAGACTGTCCCTCGAATCATTCTTAGAGCCATTGGGTCACACTCCTTGACTGCATGTAGTCGCACTCTTCCACCACCCTCCAGCTCCCTGATGCTGGTGGGGAAAACTAAGGTGGGTGGTTGTAGCATGTTAAAATGTACACCACCTCATGCTTCTCTCCTAGCTCTGCCTCCATGTCTGCTGCATCACAGACTCATCTATCCTTTAAGCTTCCTCTTATTGAAACATTTAACACGCCCGAGTCTCTAAGACTGGCACCGGTTTCCTGTTTCTACTGCACTGTGCAGTCTTCATCCACTCCTGGATGATTTTCCCATTCTTTTCCTACGATCTGAAAGAGCTGCTAAAATTTCTCCTTTTCCAAAAAGAGAAACTCAGTCTCATCCCCTGGATGAACCACGCTCATTGCCTAATACAGTCAATCCTGACATGAATGATGCATTCATGTCATGGATGACGTCGTAAGGCCTCGACGTAACTACTAAGAGATCCAACTGTCACTCTCGCCTCCAAGGGTCGAGTCACACTTTCGGCATCAGTGTGAGGTCACCGGGTCTCCTCCAGTAGAAATCTCGAAAGTGAGGGTCAAGTCAAAAGTTTTAACTGGTACCACTCAGTATCAACCAAACAAAAGGACAGGAAAGAAAACATCATGAAGATAAGTGTCTTTTTATTATTTCAGCTCATAGTACAAAGACACGAATACAACAACAACATGTTACTAGAAGTACAAGGGACGTATCCACTAGTTCCACTTCTGTCCACCTGCTCCCGGAGCTCTACTGCCTTATCCACTGCTCGACTGTTGCTCAAGCACCCACCGCTGCTTCTACCTTGGTGGCTCCTCCAAAGCCTGCAGGTTAACTATGCGGGGGGTCGGACAGTCGCGTGCCAGGTGACCCTTCCTTCCGTATTCATAACACTTCCTGCTCCTCGTACGGCTGGCTCTGGTCCTCTTGGACCTCTGCATCATCTGTCTACTGCCCACAGATGACTTGTCTACTGATCGAAAATCATGCGGCAAAGGCAGCAGCTCCTGTACACGCTCGGGGTGTAGATCTACTGGCAAAAACTCCACCCTAAAGAAGGTCTCGAAGTCTTCCCATGTGAAGGTCATCTCATCGCAAAACTGGAACAAGCAGCTCCACCACCTGCCTGCTGCTGCCTGAAGGAGGCTGGCAGCAAAGATCACCATGAAGTCTGCTGGCGTCCCCACTAGCCTGAAGACTCTCACCACAGCCTCCAGCCAATCATCAGCCTCCTGCGGTTCCGTCTCTCCCCGGAACCTGGGTGGCCTCTGGCGCTGGAACTCGTACAGCGCACTCAAGTGTCATTCATCGCCTACTACTGGGGCTGGTGGCATCGGTGGCCCAACGTATGGTAGTACCGCGGGTGCCTCCGCTGGTGCCTCAACTGCAAGAGGGCCCTGTACTGAAGCCTCGCCGCTCGGAAGGCTGTCAGTACGCACATCCCTCTGGGCTCTAGCTGGTCGTCCGTGAAAAGGCATCCTAAAAGAAACAACGTGACACGGTAAAATGATTATACCTGGTGAGATGACCTGGGTTGAGCTGACTTTTAAAAACTTCTGGAAACACACACGCAATCAGTGTTTTTGTGCACAAAGTCGGAAATCGGTTGTCAGGGTCCTGGTGTATAGATACGTCGACCGCCCGCACCAACACTCGACTCCCTGAACTGAAGACCATGCTCGGTACCCTAAACACTATTGCTTCACAGAAAGAAAATATCAGAGTTATAAGTTCTGCGGTAGAACCGACTCCTCTGATACCAATTTTTCACGACCCGTCCTCGGGGCCTGTAACGTAACTACCCCAATCCCGCCTTCCATAGGCCAGGGGCTGGCGACTAGCACCAAAGGCATAAATACCGATAACTGGGAAGGCATTGCCTTTATAAAAGAAAACAAAACACAACAGAGTACAAGCGGAAGTAAAACACTAAGTACAAAAGAAAGTGCTGAAAATTAAATGGGCCAGAATACAAACCCAACTGAAAGTATAGCTACAACTGAACAAAAATACAACAGAAAAAGACAAACAGCTGGAAGAAAGGAAGCAGCTCCTGGGTCGTCCTCCTCAGATCCTACCTGAAGGGTAGGTACAGATAGCGTAGTTCCTGGATCGTCCACCACGGATCCTACCTGAAGGGTAGGTATAGATAGCCTCCACAACACTCTCTCCCCTCAACCTTCTCCGAGTGTTGTCTCGCCGTGAAGTCCACCTCCGGATACTGACTCGTCGTGTGTTCCACCTCCGGGTACCGTCCAGACCTCGAACACTCGGCCTCTGTCAGTGTTGTCCGTCATCTGCAACCAACACAACGAGGTGCGGGCATTGCCCGTGCAGGGGTGAGTATACGATACTCAGTAGGGACCCTGAGACCCTCAAGGTCTCAATAAATCCAACAAGGATAACCACAAAGAAGATCTCAACAGATAACCTCTACTTAGGTATATGCCCATACATATACCTAAGTTATCAAGTAACTCATCTCAATCATGAGGAAACACAAAGATTAAAAAATCAACGGATAACCACTACCCAGGTATATGCCCATACATATACCTAAGTTATCAAGTGACCCATCTTAATCAAGAGGTAAACACAAAGGTCATAGACTCAGCTCAAACCAGGATTTCCGTTATCGAAACCGTAACTGCTGAAGATCCCCGTCTCTAGAGTGTACAGTGGTCCTGTCATGACTCCGAGGTACTGCTCACTAACCTAAGACTGCTGAGGTACTCCTCCTGTCGAGTACCGCGGGTCAGCCACCCAAACACAGTAGTGCTTCCCACCGGGGTATGCCACCCAAACACAGTAGTGCACACCCCCTAATAGCCTGCGGAGGTAATCTCCGGACAAGTACCGCGGGTCTGCACTGTCACACATGTAGTGCTCCGTCCGCCATGGGTCTTCACCCAAACAAAGTAGTGTTCTGTCCACTGGGCTAGTCGACTCACTCCAAGTCGAGTCGGTCAAGCAGTCGTCAGGTCTCAGTCGGCTACACGGTCTCCGTACTCCTCACGCTCATATCCGGGAGGGTCCGCTCCACAATCTACAAGTAGATACTCCAAGTATCTCAATGTCCCTCAAAGAAGTATCTCAAAGGACCGCCTCGTCATAGGGGTCTCAACGCAACAGACGGCGCGTCAATCGAACGTCCGGTCTGTGAGTTACTAGCCTTTTCGTCCCAGGGGCCCGGTTGGTTTCGTGTGCGAACCAACCCGGTCGTATCTCAACTGTACCCTGAACTCTCATAGGGTAAGCTCATAGGTACCGTTTCTCAACGAGATCACAAACGTCGCTGACGGTTCGTCAAACGGACGTTCAGTCACAAAGTTATCAACTTTTCCGTTCCAGGGGCCCGGTTGGATTTCAGGTACAATCCAACCCGGCCATACTCCAACTGCATCCAAAACTCAGGCACAGTATGCCAAAAGTTCCGTCTCATCAAGAGGAATCCAACAAAGTTGACGACACGTCAATCGGACGTCCGGAGCTCAAGATATAAGCGTTTCTACTCCGAGGGCCCGGTTGGTTTCGTGTTCAAACCAACCCGGCCATACACATAGTTTTCTGAAACCCTGAGTGTAATATACCAAAACGACCTCCTCGATCCAAGGATTTCTACGCAACTGGCAGTGCGTCGTTCGGAGGTTCGTGGCTCAAGTTATGGGCAACAGACCGAAAGAGGTTCGGTATTAGGGGGTTCGGGCCCGGTCCGACCCGGCCCGATACCCCCAGGGTCGGCCCGAACTGGGTCGACCCGAACCGGGTCCGGGTCCGGCCCGGCTGGCGCGGCCCGGCCCGGCCTGGGCGGTCCGGTCTGGCCGCGCGGCGCGCTAGCGCGCCGGTCAGGAGGCTCGGCCGAAACGGCCTGGGCGCGGCGGCTCTTCCCGGCGGCGCGCTGAGCACCGCCGTCTCCTGGCGGCCGGCCGGTGCCAGCCGCTGCCTCCAGCCGTCGGTGCTGCCGTGCTGGCGAGTGGCGCCATCAGAGTCTTCCACGGACCACCGGACGCACTCCGGTGGTCCGTTTTGCTCGCCGCTTTTGCCAACGGTCCTCCCGGGACCCGACCTTCAATGCGGAGGCTTCAAATTTACCTTGTGGCCCCGTTTTCCGTCGCCCGTCAATCCGCGCACAAAAATCAACCAGCGGAGTCTTCAATCATCTCCATGGCCCCGAATCTGGCCGCGGTTTCGTTCGGCCTCAACGGCACGGCGTGACGGTGTCGCGCTTCTTCGTCGCGTTCCTTCTTGTTTCCGCGCGGTGTCGTTGCACCGCGCCGCCTTTGTTCGTGCCGCAACGAATCAAAACAACAAAGGGGGAGGAGAGTCGGCCGTGTTCGTGTGGTCCGACCTCCTCCCATTAAGTTGGTAACAAGCGGCCCAAAAGACGAAGAACAATAAGGATTTTTCACGAACAAAAAAAAAAAGAATCAACCCAAACAGTTTTCCCCGAAAATAAATATTCCCTACCCGCAAAAGAAAATCATTCGCGGATCAACTTGAGGATGAGTTGATCCGAGTTCTTTGTTTTAAAAGGAAGAAACCACTAGAATATAAACTTACACAAATTTAACCCCTACCTCGAGCGTATTTGAACGAAGGTTCGTCGCGGTAAGGGACGTCGCGGAAGGAGAGGTCGCGGAAGGAGTATCGTCGCGTCGCGGAGAAAAGATTCGTCGGCGTCACGTCGTCAATCTCTGAGGTAGGCATCTCTCACCGTCGAAGGTCGGTGTTCTTCATGTTCTTCGCGTTCTTTGTGTTCTTCGCGTTCTTCGCGTTCTTCGTGTTCTTCGCGTTCTTCGCATTCTTCGCGTTCTTCGCGTTCTTCGCGTTCTTCGCGTTCTTCGCATTCTTCGACGAAGAATGAAGAACTTCGAGACTTTGAGTCGTTCTCTCCAAAATCCTCCCGCACAACCAAAGAAACAACAATAAAATAAGGGTTACCTTATTTTATTACTCATGCCAAACATTTTAAAATTCAAAAACGAATCAAACAATTAAGTGAATTAATTGCAATGTTTCAAACCGCCCAATTAAGAGAGGCGTTTAATATTTAAAAAAATGCACGAGTTGACTTTCATTAATTGGGGGGGTGTGGGTGCGTTACTGAAATTAAGAAGGGGGTTTCGTGGAAGTTGAAAGGGTGGGGATCATGTGGGCCCCACCCCACAAATATCCTACCAAGTGGGTAGGATATTGTGGGTCCCACATCATCCACTTAACTTAGGTTAAGAAAAATAAAATAAAAGATCGGTTGCACCACTTTTATTTTATTCCTTAACTTTACCCCAAAAATTAAAAACCACACCCAAGAAAACGTAACTCCAGAAAAGGTGTTTCTAAGCAATTACCGGCGTTGCGATTCCATCGGTGCCCTCAGAATTCGATTCCGAGCACCGGTTCAAAAGTTAGAAAAACCCGCTCGTTCGTTCACTGAACGTACCTGAGCCTAACTTCGGAAAATGATTCCGGGCACACCGGGCCTCAGAATCAGGCACCGTCAGAAACTGCGTTCTTGTAAAATCCCAAAGAAAATTAAGAAAAAAAAAATTCCCTTGAATTTTACGGGTCTTTACACATATAATCCAAACTTGAATATAAGTGAACCGATCTTTTAAAGCCAAGTAAACAAACGAGCCCGAACAATGAAATTGAACCTTATAACTAATCAAAAAGGGTTTGAATGAACTAAAAAGGGTTATAATAAATCAATTACATATATAAGATTTTCTAGAATTATGAATTAATAATCCTAATTTGTTTATTCAGGTCATTAATAACAAGTGGAGAACACCACCGGATTTAAGGTAAGGGATCCTCTCCTTTTCTCTCTTAATCAAGATTGTCCTCTATACTATGCCTTTATATGTGTACTAGAAAATGATGGGGTATGTTTAAGAACATCCCCAATACTTCCTTATGGATTTATAAGTGATTAGAAACCCCATTTCTCTCTCATAAATCCCTCTTGGTCACACCCGACACCATGCTGATAAAATCGTAACTAATTCTACCCGAACCTTCTTTGTTCTTTCGGGTTGCCTTATCTTTCTTTCAAAATGGTGCTATCTTATCTATCTATGTGAGTCTTATGAATTATGTTTATTTGTACAATATTCTTATTTCAATACCCTTTCATCACATTCTTTCAAGGATATACATGATTTTGAAAGATTCCCCCCTTAGAACTTTCCGATAAGCCAACCTGTTTTAAGGGGACTTCCCAAAATTTTACCCAAATTCCAAGTGCACTATATCCTATGTTTTAAAACACCATTGTATTTATAAAATCAGTATTTTTATTATGAAAACCTTCTTTGTTAAATTCTTGTTTTATATAAAATAATGTCCTCTTTTCTATTTGAAAAGCTCTAGAGTGTTTTCCTTAAAATCACACAAAAATGTTTTAATGTTAATGTTTCTAAAATACATTTTTTATATGTTGTCACTTATATTTGACACCACTTACCATTTTATATGAATATTTTAACCTATTAATGTCCATGTATGTTCTAATACCTTCCTTTCATGAACACTTTCATGATACGCCCATTGGATATGTTTTATGTCATGATTGTGGTACCCAATTCTTTCCATGGGTAACCTTATGTTTATGTATGGTTGATTAGGTATGATTATTTATGTGGAAATATCATTTATGTGGAAATAATATTCATGAATATGTTGACATGGGTGCACCCAGATAGCTCTCCAATGCATTGGGTAAGGATAAGTCTCATGAGATGCGATGTGAAACGGGATTGGCGGTTAGCCTTGACCCGTAGCAAAATAGGAAACGGGATTGGCGGTTAGCCTTGACCCATACTAAAGATATGATTTATGATTTTTCCACATTTATATGATTCCATGTTTATAAGATCCCTTGCTTATATTAAATTATTTTATAAGTTTCATGCTTTGGATATCATTATGTCATGCCTCCTAACTCATGTGCTTGAGATGTATCCTTATGTTCATTCCTTTACTGAGTTCTTTAGCTCATCCCTTTGTTCATGTGTTCCCCAGGGTACCCTATACAGATGTAAGATCTCAAAGGAAGTTATAAGCTCTTTACGGAGATTAAATAAAGAATTTTTTTTAGTCCCATGTTTTATTTTATATGTACCTAGTCTTCCAAGACACTAGACTTAATGATCCTTGGCTTGTACTCTAATGATTAATTATGCTTAAAATCATGAAATGTTTTATATAAAAGGATTGGGTAGCTATACGGTGTCTAGTTCACAGTGTCTGGGTCATGGTGCCTGGGTCACGGTGT
Organism: Viscum album; assembly: GCA_963277665.1. Lineage (NCBI taxonomy): Eukaryota > Viridiplantae > Streptophyta > Magnoliopsida > Santalales > Viscaceae > Viscum > Viscum album. Next base: position 1,575,571,161 of record OY728126.1, read on the forward strand.
TTGGGTCACGATTTTTGGGTTATAGTGTCTAGGCCCTTTGCGAGAAAACCAGAACCGGTGGCAGACTCACAGTTTCTCAAACATAGCCAAATATCTGTAAACAGTCCTAAGTAGTAATATTCAAAGAATGAATTAGACTTAATTTTTCATATAAGAAATAATTATAGAACAAAATTAAATATAGTTTACAATAATCAAACATGATTTATAGGAATCGGGATCTAGTAGAAGTTTATTTAAAGCATACAGAAACCAACCTTCTCTGCACATGATTTGAGATAGATTAAACAGGATTAACAGGATTTGTGATCATTAAAACATGATTAAAACATGAGGAGTCCAACACCTATTTATCACTTTATTTCATATGCTTCTTATCAAACTGATTTTGTTTAGAAACGGTTGCTTCAAAATACTTATTTATACTCACACCCTATTTGGGCTGTCGTTTGACACCCGAGTAGATTTTGGGGATTCAGGTTTGGGAAAGGGAAAAGGACCTTGCTTTTGATTGCTTGTTTTTTGTTGGGATGGATTTTGGATATGGGACTAACATGGGATTAAAGACCTAGGAATTTGAGTATTTTATTTTATTCTACTAGTCTTTTTGTTTTATTTTTTTATCATTAAATTTAGTTACATTCCAGCAAGTCATTACATTATTGCGTATTTATTTTTTAGAGTATTTAGTTGGATTTTATTTCTGTATTTTTTCTATGTATTTACTTTGATTATTTCCATTTTAATATGAATTTTTTTACAGCTATGACACTATACCAGGGGGTATAGTCTCCTTACTATACATTTCACACCCCTGCTACTAGTTAGTATCCTTTGGCATATGGACAGACACGCTTGAGGTCTCATAACCAACCCTTTCTGTCCATATGAGAGAGTACTAGATTGGGGGATATTACAAAGTGGTATCAAGGGAGTAATTTTTATTTTATTATGCTTTACTATTTGGGTAAAGGTATAAAGAATACTATGATGTTTCAGGACTTGGTAATGAGCTTGTGCATGGGAGTAACTAACCCATTATGAGGGAAAATCTATGTTCCCATGGATTGGATTACTATTTTAGTTGTGTGATTTTTATAGTTGGTGTTGTTTCACCTTGTGTGATTCACATTTTGTGTGAGGCTATTGTTTTATGATCTTACAATTTCTTGGTATTTGTACTCGTGGCCTGGTATAGCATGGGATAAGGATACATGCATCATAATAGGAACATATAGATATATTGACATGAATTGGTCATGATTGGGACATATCTATTTTTTAATATGATATATACTTGTCTATTGAACTGTAATATGATATTTAAATTTCACTGGATGAATTAAATGAGTTGTTATGAAATGAAAAAAATACTTATAAGTCATGCATATAGAGACCAAGAGTTGGTGGTTCTCTGTTATAGTCACCTGTTGGGTTGACTTTGTTTCAAGCCAGTTCTCTAAGGTGTGCATTTTTCATATAGAGAAAATGCCTCCTCCTCATTTTCAACTCAAGCATCAGGAGATTGGAAATCAGTATGCTCTTAACACAGCTGAATCATAGATTCTTATAGTTCCTGAGGATCATATGGATTTTTATCTTCATGACAGCTTTCAGAGGGTCATGCGATCCATGGAAGGGGGATTGTTCATACCATTACTTCAATGTCTGGGTTGAAAAGAGAGTTTTAGATGCAACATTGACCAATGTTTATTGGGGAAGGGGGCCCCAAGTAGCTGATATTTTTATTGAGTCAGTACAGATGATCTTTAATCATATTAAGACACCTATGGATATGAGGGTGAATCTTGTTGCGTATATTCTTTGTGGACTAGCCAAGAATTGGGGGATATTGTAGAGGAAGCTAGGAAGCACTATGAGATATCTTGTAAGGAATTTGAGACAAATTTTTTGATTCATTTTTATCCAAAGACCCTAAGGGATGAAGAATATTGTGAGTTCATGCATCTGATGCGGGAGGGTTTATCAATTTTGTACTATGTTGGGCACTTTAATGGCCTACAATGCTCAGTGCCATCTTTAGTATATGATCAGATCTCTAGGGTGAGGCATTTCCAAGATGGTATTCATTATGAGATCAGGTCACAAGTAAATATTTTTTATTTAAGAATATTTGAAGTCGTGATGAATTAGGAACTCATCACAAAATGGAATCTGAGAGTTTCTATGAGTAGCGACCATGTTGTTTCAGCGGGGAAATCTAGGCATTCTTCTTCGAGTGGTAAGAAGCATTGTTATGATAGTTCCTGCAAAAGTAGTAGAGTAAATAGCAGTTAGGTTAGTGGACAACCATCTCAAGATTGTTTTCCATTCCAGTGATATCAGTGTGGAAAATTTGGTTACAATTTCCTATAGTGTCCTTACATCGTAGTCAAGTGTCATATCTATAGAAGTATTAGCTGTCTTCAGAGGTTCTATGTGAACTTTCCATAGAATACTAGTAGCATATGATCATGAAAGGCACCATAATTAGGAAGGTACTTATCTACCCCTCTATAGGTTGGTAACTAGAGTTTCATAGGTTGCTCAGGCCTAGGTAGGGTACATGGTACCCCAGTGCATGAGAAGCAATACCAAGAAAGATAAATAGATCAGGGTAGTCAGACTAGATCCTAGAATAGAGGGACAATTTAGTAGCACACTATACAGACTACTCCAGCTAACATGGATGGAAGACCATCTATCATCATAGGTATGATTCTTGTATCATCTACCTTATCTTGTGTTTTGTTTGACATAGGAGCATCACATTATTTTCTATATTCTCTTTTTGTAAATGGTTTGTTATTGGATGTGGAAATATTAGATGGTGTTTTAACCATTGACACACCGTTGGGAGCACGGTCTCTGAATATAAAATGTTGTAAGGTGTGTTTTCTAGAGATTGGTGGTTACCACTTATTTTGGGAATTGATCATGCTATAAATGACATAATTTGACTTGATTATTGGTATGGATTGGTTAGTTATATACTAGGCTCATATAGATTGTTATAGGAGGATAGTTACTTTCCTAACTCCAAAAGGAAGAAACTAATTTCACCAGGGTGAGTGGGATCTTCAGGATGGCCGTGCAGGACCAATTCAGTGTAGATTTTATTGTATCCTAGCTTATATTGTCAGTTTTGCACTAGATAATGGTGGAATAGAGTAGGATTATTTTTCTTCAGTGGTAGTCCATTTTCAAGAAGTTTTCCATGATGAGTTCTATGGATTACCACCTAAGTGAGAGGTCGAGTTCACGATCGAGTTGGTGTAGCGAGCAGAGCTAGTTTCTATCTCGCCTTACCGAATGGAACCAGTAGAGATTTGGGATTTGAATTTCTAATTAGAAGATCTAGAATCTAAAGGCTTCATATAGATGAGTACATCTCCTTGAGTTTCTCCAGTTCTCTTCTCCAAAAAGGCTTATGGATTTTTGTGCTTATGTGTGAATTATCGGAGGTTGAACCATATGATGGTTAAGAAATGATATCCACTTCCACTCATTGAAGATATTTTGGATTAGTTGATAGGTTCCAAGATCTTCTCCAATATTTACTTGAGATCAGGATATCATCAGTTAATGGTGAGACCATCAGACATACATCAGACTACTTTTAGGAGCACGTATAGCTTGTATGAATTCATAGTGATGTTGTTTGGGTTAACTTATACACATGCGGTATTCATGGTATTAATTAATATGATATTTCATCCTTTTATAGATTAGTTTGTGGTGGTTTTCATCAATGATATATTAGTGTACTTCCAGTCAGCAGACGATCCTGTCAAACATCTTGACATAATCTTGAGTACATTGAGAGAGCATTGGCTTTACACCAAGCTAACTAAATGCAGTTTCTGTATTAATGAAGTGCACTTATTGGGCCATGTCATGTTATAGGAAGGAGTTTCATTGGACCTAGATAAAGTTGAAACCATTATATCTTGAGAACATCCCATGAACTTCTAAAAAATTCTGATCTTTCTGGGATTCACAGGTTATTATCAGTGTTTTATCCAAGATTTCTTCCATTTGGCAGCACTAATGTCTAGGCTGACTAAGAAAGGGGTGAATTTTGTTTTGTATAATTCTTTAAAGAGAGATTTTCAATAGTTTAAATTAATTATGAAATTATAATATATTATCACTTTAATTGTTCTGGTTAAAGAATATATCGTGTATTGTGACACATTCGGAGTGGGAATCAAAGTAGTTCTAATATAGGAGGGTCGGGTGGTTTCTTATGGATCTAGGTAGTTGATAATGCATGATAGGAATTACCCTACTCATGATCTAGAGTTATTAGAAGTGGTACATTCCCTAAGATGATGGAGACACTATCTCATATGTGAGAGGTTTTTTGTATACATGGATCACAAGATCCTCAAGTATATCTTTTCTAAGGGAGACCTAAACCTTCATAAGAGGATATGGGTCATGTATCTATAGTATTTTGATAGTGAATTGTCTTATACAACAGGAAAGGGTAACGTTTTTACTGATGTTTTGAGCTAAAATACATATACGGAGGCAATATAGGAGTCTTGTGATGAGTGGAGGATAATTACCCTCTTTGAAGACATTCATCTGGATGATTAGGAATCTCAGGCGTTAGTAGCTCTGACTTCGACATCTGGTATACCCATGATTTTAGACCAGATTAAGACCAAGAAGATTTATGATCCAAAGGGCTCAGTTATGAGAGTCAAATTATATGGTGGGTAGATGCCATCTGGATGGTCTCTTGGTAGTGTAAATTCTCTTATTTTTTATGGATGAGTATGGGTTCCTATGGGCTTTCATGAGGAACTAATGAGGGAGTTTCATGTTTCTAGATGGTTGGTGAATCATATTTTAACAAATATGTATCATGATCTTCATAGATAATACAAGTGGTCAAAATGAATAATTATGTGGCAATCTTCATGGCTAGATGCTTCACTTGTCAAGAGGTGAAATCCGAGCATCGGAGGCCAACTGGGCTTTTTTAGCTTTTAACCATTCCTGAATAGAAATTGGATGATGTCACAATGGATTTTTCGATAGGAATACCTAGAAATAATTTTACTAATGATGTTTTATGGGTTGTTTTGGATCGAATGACTAGGGTATCTCACTTTTTACCTTTTAGGCAAACCTTTATAGTTGATGAACTAGGAAATATTTAAGTGTGTGAGGTGGTTTGGTTTAAGGATAATACAAGGAGTATCATTTCAAATAGATATTATCATTTCACATTTGATTTTTGGTAGGGTCTTCATAAATACCTGGGATTACAAGTTATTTTAAGAATAGCTTATCATCTATAAACTGATGGTCAAACTGAGTGGACTATTCAAATTCTAGAGGATATTTCACGAGCCTGTTTTTTGGATTTTGGTGGTTCATGGGAGAAACATATGGAACTAATTGATTTTTCATATAATAATAGTTTCCAAGCATCAATCCAAATGGAACCTTTTGAGGATTTGTGTGGCAGGTCATGTCATTCGCCTCTTTGATGGATGGAGACAGTCGGGTCAGCACTTGTTGGGCCTAGTCTCATACATAAGACGTTTGAACAGGTATAGTTGACCTGACATCAATTTTTGACCACATAGAGTAGGAATAAATCATATACTAACCATCGAAGACAACCTATGGAATTCGAGGATGTTCATAATGTTTTCCTTTGGGTGTCACCTATGTTGGGGAAGCAACATATTAAAAAATAAGTAAAGCTAGCACCCAGGTTGGTCGGGCCATTTCAAATAGTGGAAAGGGTTGGTCTAGTTTCATATTGTTTATCCCTTCCACAAAACTATAGTTCTATGCATGCCATGTTCCATGTGTCACAAATACTAAGATAATCCAAACCCTTCCCAAGTGATAGATGTAACAAATGCAGAGATTTACGTCGATGCGTCCTTTAAGGAGCATCTGATATGGGTTGTGGATCGTAGTGAGAAATATCTTCAGTGTAAGACTATATCGCTGGCTCATGTATAGTGGTATCATGAGAGATTTCAAGAGGATACCTGGGATAGGGAGTTTGATATGCAAAAAAAATGGCCAAACTGGTTCACTGAGACCTCATAGTGATTCTGGGAGAATCTCGAGGATGAGCTTTTATAAGGTAGGGAGGTTGTAAGATCCCATATTTTTTTAGGTATGTATCTCTCTAAGTTTTTCATTTGATCCTTGGTGGATGAGACTTATTTAGATATGAAGATCCTTTATTGGAGAAAATGACCTAAAGGTTTTGGATGTATTCTTGTTTGAATTAGTGGAGTCCGAGAATAAATGGTTTAAGTGTTTCATGGGTTCATAGAGAGTTGAGAAGATTTTAAAGAGTCTCGCTTTGTTTAAAATGAAAATGTGCTGAAAAAAAACTATATAACATTTACATATTGTGTAAAGGTATTACACATCATGCAATTATTCATGGGATTTAATAAAATAAATCTGAGGTGATGGGTTTTTCAGTGAATTCCATTAAAAATATTTACACGAGTGTAACTACATTACACGTCATGTGATTTCCTGAATTTTTATTCCTGAATGTGTTGTGAAACTGAATTCTAATTTTTTAGGCTTCAACTCCTCTCTTCTTGACCCTAGGGATCTCTCCAATAAATTTTTGGGTGCCAACTTCCCTTTCAGATGTCCCATTTGTGTGAGTAATCCTTGGTAAGAGGTTTTGGTCAATTTTTTTCCTTCTCTTCCTTCTTCTCCAACTGTTTCGGTGAAATCCCTTGACTGAATGCATTATGGGTTTTGATATTAATCATTTTTTATCTTGGAACCTATATTCAATCATCTGAACCTTTTTCCTCATGGATGTTTCCCATTGGAAGCGTTGTTGAATCATCATTTAAAAGTATGGGGTCTAAATCTTAACCCTATAGTCAGATTATTATCAATTTTATGTAATAATGTGATAGTTCCAATGTAATTTACACCAAAATCAATTAAATAAATGAATGAGACTTTCCCCAGAAGTCCTTTTTTCAATTAGATTTTGACCTAGCTTATGGCTACCCATTGGGTGAGCAACCCTTTGAATATAATTGAATTGGATAATGGATTAATGTATGTTTATAATGACATGTGATCTAGGGTTATTTATTGTTATATAGTCTATAATAGTGTATTATTGCTATTTTTTATAATTTTTAATTAATTTTGAATTAAATTGAAAGTGTTATATGATAGAAGAATGGTAATTCTCATAATTAACCATTGATAATTGTGATGTGATATTGTGATATCCATGTTGTATGACAGGGAATGTAAACTATGTTGTAATGCTTATTATTAGGCTCAGACCTATAACTTGCACACTTATATGTTGTAACACTGATATTGAGCAGGATCGACCCAGTATCATCCTGTAATGATTATAGAGAGCGGGTTATTCCTAGTCCCATGTTGTAATGATTATAGGGCTTTATCCCGTATGTTGTAATGCTTATAGGGATTTGACCTAAATTGTTGTGACTATACCATGGTTATATGGTTGTGGTTGGAATGGTCCTAAGACATGCTTATAGACATCACAAAATGATTCTGAAGTAGTTTATTTTACCTTGGTTATATGGTTTTGGATGGCATGGTCATAAGACATGCTCAAAGATATTCTGGCATGGAGCTGAAGTAAGTTGTTGTTGTATTTTATTAATTGTTGAATTAATTAATACACCTATTAATCGCTTTATTTCATACACTTATTATCATACTAGTTTTGTTTAGAAATAGTGGTTTTGACCTACTTATTTATACTCACACCCTATTCGGGCCACTATTTGGCACTCGAGCAGATTTCATGGATGCAGGTTTAGACATGGGAAAATGACCTTATTATTGATTGCTTGTTTTCTACTAGGTTGGAGTTAGAGATGGGACCGACATGAGATTTTGTACCCAATAAATTGAGTCTTTTATTTTATTTTGTTAGTATTTTTCTTGTATTTTTCTAGCACATAATTTAGTTACATTCTAATATGTCATTACATTATACCTTATTTATTTATTGTATTATTTAGTTGGATTTTATTGTTGTCTTACGGTATTTATTTACTTTGATTATTTTCGTTTTAATATGAATTTTTCTACTACTATGACACTTCATACCAGGGTTTATAGTCTCCCTACTCTACATTTCACACCTTTGTTGCTAGTCGGCATCCTCTAGCGCATGGGGAGGTGCGTTTGAGGCCTCGTAACCAACCATTTTCAATGACATGAGAGAGTACCAGATTGGGGGATGTTACAGATGGGACACAATATTTCAGGCATTGAAGAGGCCTTCCATGAATCCATTCCTTGATCCATCATGAGCGGGTGCACAAAGGACCAATTGATGTCACATTGGGTGTGCAAAGGGTTTGTGCACAATTTTCTTCCCTATGCATAGAGGGCACCACTTGCATGCCCCTTACATGGCTATTTTGAGTGGCGGGGGTGGAATATATCCATTTGATGTCTCATTGGGAATGAAATGTCTTTTCATGTGGATTTCAATCTTGTTCGCACACTTTAAAACTTGCACGCACCTTCCGTAGTATTCTTGGGATGGTCTATTGAGTCGGATGGTGCCTTCAGTTTACCCAGAGATGTCATGTTGCGGCTTTGTGTGAAATTCAACACCAAAAAAGTGTAAGGAGGATGTTGAATCTTATTTAGAACCAATATATCAATCATGTATATTATTTCCCTATGAGAAAGAATATCTATCTTAAATGATTTATTCTAATGAAAATATCACCATTGAAGACATGCCCATTGTGATTTAATATTCTAATGTGTTTCTCTAAGAATTTTATAGTCTTCCTCCTAGATGAGAGATTGAATTTTCAATAGATCTTATACATAGGGCATTTACATTACCCAAGAATCCATATAGAATGGATGTTGTGGAACTTGAGAAGATGAAAAAAGAACTACCGAAGAATATAGATAAAGTGTTTATACACCCAAGTGCTTCACCTTAGGGTGCACCAGTGCTCTTCATCAAGAAGAATGATGGGTTAATGTACCTTTTCATTGATTAGTATGATTTCAACAAGATCATGATAAAGAAAAATTATCCTCTTATAAAGATTTATGACTTGTTCGATTGGTTATGTGGATCCCAATACTTTTCCAAGGTGGATCTTTGATCGGGGTATTATCAAGTAAGGGTAAAGGAGGATATCCCCAAGACTGCTTTCCATACAAGGTATAAGCACTATGAGTTCATTTTAATTCCATTATGACTCACTAATTTTCTAGAAATATTTATTTACCTGATGAATAGAGCCTACCTCGATAAATTTATGGTTGTCTTTATTGACGATATTATAATATACTCCAAAAGCAAGGTGGATCCTGAGTAGCATTTAAGAACTGTGATAAATACATTATGAAAGGAGAAGATTTATGAAATTTATTGAAAATATGATCTTTGGTTGAAGGAAGTATCATTCTTATTCCATTTTATCACCAAAAAAATGGATATATGTGGACCCTTAAAAAATACAGGTAATTGAAGGATGGATGAGGCCAACATATTTCACAGATATCCATAGTTTCCTTAGACGGGATGGGTATTACTAACAATTTGTGAGAAATTTCTCATGGTTTTCAAACACTCTAACCAAGATAACTTGAAAGGGATTCACGTTTTTATGTAATAATGAATGTGAAGAGATATTTAATGAGTTGAAAAAGAGTCTTATAACTACACCTATACTTATGCTACCCATATGTTGGGAACATTTTGTGGTATACAACGATGCTTCAAAGAAGGGCTTAGTATGTGTAATAATGCATAATGAAAAAGTGATAGCCTATGCCTAAAGAAAATTAAAATTTCATGAACAAAACAACCCAATGTATGATCTGGAGTTAGCTATGGTAATTTTCATGTTGAAAATATGGTGGCATTATCTCTTTGGGGATAAGTATGAAATATATACGTATCATAAGAGAAACTGTCACGACCCGTCCTTGGGGCCCGTGCCGTGACTACCCCAAGCCCGTCTTCCATAGGCCAGGGGCTGGAAACTAGCACCAAAGGCGTAAATCCCGATAACTGGGAAGGCATTTCCTTTATAAAAGTAAACAAAACACCACAGAGTACAAGCGGAAGTAAAACACTAAGTACAAAGAGAAGTGCTGAAAATTAAATGGGCCAGAATACAAACCCAACTGAAAGTACAACTACAACTGAACAAAAGTACAACAGAAAAAGACAAGAGCTGGAAGAACGGAAGCGGCTCCTAGGTCGTCCTCCTCGGATCCTACCTGAAGGGTAGGTACAGATGGCGCAGCTCCTAGATCGTCCACCACGGATCCTACCTGAAGGGTAGGTACAGATAGCCTCCACAACACTCTCGCCCGTCAACCTCCTACGTGTGTCGTCTCGCCATGAAGTCCACCTCCAGATACTGACTCGTCGTGTAGTCCGCCTTCGGGTACCATCCAGTCCTCGAACACTCGGCCTCTGTCAGCACTACTCGCCGTCTGCAGCCAACACAACGAGGTGCGGGCATAGCCCGTGCAGGGGTGAGTATAACGATACTCAGTAGGGACCCCAAGACCCTCAAGGTCTCACTAAAACCAACAAGGATAACCACAAGGAAGATCTCAATAGATAATCTCTACTTAGGTATATGCCCATACATATACCTAAGTTATCAAGTAACTCATCTCAATCATAAGGAAACACAAAGATTATGAAATCAACGGATAACCACTACCCAGGTATACGACCATACATATACCTAAGTTATCAAGTGACCCATCTCAATCAAGAGGTAACACAAAGGTCATAGACTCAGCTCAAACCAGGATTTTCATTATCGAAACCGTAACTGCTAAAGAGCCCCGTCTTTGAAGTGTATAGTGGTCCTGTCACGACTCCGAGGTACTACTCACTAACCTAAGACTGCTGAGGTACTCCTCCTGTCGTGTACCGCGGGCCAACCACCCAAACACAGTAGTGCTTCCCGCCGGGGTATGTCACCCAAACACAGCAGTGCACACCCCCTAGTAGCCTGTTGAGGTACTCTCCAGACGAGTACCGCGGGTCTGCACTTTCACACAGGTAGTGCTCCATCCGCCATGGGTCTACACCCAAACAAAGTAGTGCTTCGTCCACTGGGCTAGTCGACTCACTCCAAGTTGAGTCGGTCAAGCAGTCGTCAGGTCTCAGTCAGCTACACGGTCTCTGTACTCCGTACGCTCGTCTCCGGGAGGGTCCGCTCCACGAGCTACAGGTCGATACTCCAATTATCTCAAAGTCCCATGAATAAGTATCTCAAGGGACTGCCTCGTCATAGGGGTCTCAACGTAACAGACGGCGCGTCAATCGGACGCCCGATCTGTGAGTTATTAGCTTTTTCGTCCCAGGGGCCCGGTTGATTTCGTGAGCGAACCAACCCGACCGTATCTCAACTGCACCCCTAACTCTCATAGGGTATACACATAGGGACCGTTTCTCAATGTGATCACCAACGTCGTTGACGGTTCGTCAAACGGACGTCTGGTCTGAAAGATAACAGTTTTTCCGTTCCAAGGGCCCGGTTGGATTTCGGGTACAATCCAACCGGGCCACTATCCAACAGCAACCAAAACTCGGGAGAAGTATTCCAAAAGTTCCATCTCATCAAAATGAATTCAACGAGACAGACGATGCGTCAATCGGACGCCCGGTCTGTGAGTTATTGGCTTTTTCGTTCCAGGGGCCCGATTGGTTTCGTGAGCGAATCAACCCGACCACACTCTGACGACATCCAAACCTCGAGCGGAGTAATCCAAAAGATCCGTCTCACTTATAGGAATCCATCAAAGTCGACGGAACGTCAATCGGACTTCCGGAGCTCAAGATATAAGTGTTTCCGCTCCGAGGGCCCGGTTGGTTTCTTATCCGAACCAACCCGGCTGAACCCAAAGTGTTCCAAAACTTTGAGTGCGATATAACGAAAGGACCATATCGATCCAAGGATCGCATTTCCACTGACGGTGCGTCTATCGGAGGTCTATAGCTCAAGATATGGGTAAAAGACCAAAGAGGGTCCGAAAACGGGGGGTCTGGGCCCGGACCGGCCCGGCCCGGCCCGACCGGCGTGGCCCGGCCCGACCGGCCAGCCGCGGCTCGGCCAGCGCGGCCGAGCAGAAGCCGCGGGGCGGGGTGCGCGGCTCCCCCCCCCCCTCGCCGCTGATTGAAGCTGGCGGCAAACCGTCGCCGCCAGCCTTCCGGCGGCGCGCCGCCACCGCCTTCCACGGACCACTGGACGCGCTCCGGTGGTCCGTTTCTCCTGCCGTCTTCGCCAACGGTCCTCCCGGGACCCGACCTTCACTGCGAAGGGATTAAAACGCCATAGAGGTCTGCTTCGTCGTCGTCTGTTGATCCTCACATCGATAAACAAGCTGCGGAGGGTTGTCGGGCCGTGTTTGTTCGGCCCGCGTCCTCCGCGTTAGGTGTTATCAATTGGAAAATAATAAACACATGATTTTAATCATTGATGAGGGTATAATTTATCCAAAATAAATTATACGAACACCTTGCAATCAAAAACCCACGCACGAGAGTTTAAAATTTTTGAATGCGCGGCGTGACGACGTCGCGCATTCTTGTCGCTCGATCCCGCACGGCGTGACGATGCCGCGCATCCTTGTCGCTTGATCTCGCGTGGTGCGACGGCACCACATCAATTTCATTCGATCCGCAACAACAAGAAAAAACAATAAGGGAGGGGGACGGCCATGTTTGTGCGGCCCGGCCTCCTCCTGTTAACTGATATCATGTGGTCCAAATAGACGCGGATAAAAGACGGAAGAGAATCACGTATAGAAAACACGTAAACCCCCTACCTCGAGCGCGGCTTGAACGAGGTTTTCTTCGCGGAGAAATTCGTCGCAGAGAAACCATCGCGGGAAGAGACATCGCGGAAAGAGGATTCGAAGACGTTGACGGAGATTGTCCGAGATGGAACGTCGTCTCCCTTCCTTTGACGTGGGAAGAAGAACGAAGGGTGGCACGTCGCGGGTATGGCGTCGCGGTAAACGGTCTCCGAGGGCTCAGCGTTCTTCGTTGGGAATCGTTCGTTCTTCGCGTTCTTCGTCGAAGATGAAGAAGATGATCTCTAAGCTCCTTTCCTTCTTTTTCCTCCAAGTCCTCTCAAGCAACAAAGGAACTAACCCAAAATAAATTAAGCCACACTTAATTCATTAACTCAACATGGCTTTTGACATTCAAGTGTTTGAATTTCAAAAACTCACATTAAACTCACTACATTAATGTCATAAGTTATTAACTTAAGTTAACAATATTAATGGTGAGTTGAGGGGGTTAGAGGATATGAAGGGGTGGGGTTCGTGTAGGCCCCACCACCCTCATAACCTCCCAAGGGAGGTTGGGTAGTTACCCAACTTCCTTCCAAAGGATTAAACACTTAGAGTAAAATAAAAATTGTTGTTAAATTTTTATTTTTAACTTCCACAATTTTTATCAACTTCTCTCGAGTAAACGCAACTCCGGAATAGGCGTTTATAAGCAAATACTGGCACTGCGGTTCCATCGATGCCCTCAGAATTTGATTCCGAGCACCGGTTAAAAAGTTAGAAATTCCCACTCGTTCGTTCACTGAACGTACCTGAGCTAAACTTCGAAAAATGATTCCGGGCACACCGGGCCTCGGAATCAGGCACCGTCAGAAACTGCGTTCTTGTAAAATCCCAAAGAAAATTAAGAAAAAAATTTCCTTGAATTTTACGGGTCCTTACATTACTCCCACCTTAGGGCTTTACGTCCCCGTAAAGCTATAACACAAACTAGGGAAACAAAAGTGGTTCTGAGCATGCATCTGAGCCTTCCGCTCTCATGTGCTCACCTGGAGGTTTCCGAGCTGCCTACGAAAACGGACAAGAGGAATCAACCATCCTCGTAGGACCCACTCCTGTCGATCCTTGATCCCCACTCGAACCTCCATGAAAGACACCCCATCGCCATCGTCCAGCTCCTCATGGTCGATGATATGCGAAGGGTCGAGCACGTATCTCCTCAGTTGAGATACGTGGAATTAGTTGTGCATCTGGTGCAACTGAGGTGGATGGGTCAAGCGGTAAACCACCCCGCCTACCCAGCTGAGGACCTAGAAAGGTCCGTTGAACCTCAGAGATAAATTTTCGCCTTAGCCACATCTCCATAAACCTCATCGAGGTGAGACCCGTATAAGGACGTGATCGTCATCCTCGAACTCTAGAGGTCTCCAATTCCTGTTAGAACTGAAACTCAAACGACTGCTGCCACGAGGGTATGGTTGACCGACTCAAGAGTGATCGGTCGCACCCTCCTGTGAAAGAGTTTATCCTGTGCTGCATGGGGTTTCCTTTTCGCCGACCAAGGAAAACTCATCCCGACGTTTTCCTAAAAACGTCAATTTGAGTATGAACAGTTATTGCCCATTCCATACTCAAACTAACGGCGTAAGGCCTCGACGCTGCCACCAAGAGATTCCAACTGAAACTCTCGCCTCGAGAGTCTGACCACACCGTCAGCGTAAGTGTGATTATCGAGTCTCCTCCCAAGGTATCTCTAGACGTGAGGGTCAAGTCCACGGCTTCCGGAAACTCTAGGTCTGGAACAAGATTTGTGAAAGCAAGGAATGGTTCATATCGACGTCTGTTACTACAGCAGCTAGTAGTGGACATAGACTGTCCCTTGAATCATTTTTAGAGCCATTGGGTCACACTCCTTGACCGCATGCAGCCGCACTCTTCCTCCGCCCTCCAGCTCCCTGATCCTGGCGGGGATAACTAAGGCGGGTGGTTGTAGCATGTTAAGATGTACACCACCTCATGCTACTATCCTAGCTCTGCCTCCATGTCTGCTACTTCGCAGACTCATCTCTCCTTAAAGCTTCCTCTTCTTGAAACATTTATCACGCTCGAGTCTCTAAGACTGGCACCGGTTTCCTGTTTCTTACTGCACTGTGCAGTCTTCATCCGCTCCTGGATGATATGCACCTTCTTTGCCTACGATCTGGAAGAGCTGCTAAAATTTCTCCTTTGCCGAAAAGAGAAACTCGGTCTCATCCCCTGGATGAACCAAACCCATTGCCTAATACAGTAAATCCTGACATGAAGGATGCATTCATGCCATGGATGACGTCGTAAGGCCTTGATGTAACTACTAAGAGATCCAACTGTCACTCTCGCCTCCAAGGGTCAAGTCACACTGTCGGCATCAGTGTGAGGTCACTGGGTCTCCTCCAGTAGAAATCTCGAAAGTGGGGGTCAAGTCAACAGTTTTAACCAGGACCACTCAGTATCAACCAAACAAAAGGACAGGAAAGCAAACATCACAAAGATAAGTGTCTTTTTATTATTGCAGCTCATAGTACAAAGACACGAATACAACAGCAACATGGAACTAGAAGTACAAGGGACGTATCCACTAGTTTCGCTCCGGTCTACCTGCTCCTGGATCTCTACTGCCTTGTCCACTACTCGGCTGTTGCTCAAGCACCCGCTGCTGCTTCTACCTCGGTGGCTCCTCCAAAGCCTGCGGATCAACTGTATGAGGAGTCGGAGAGTCACGTTCCAAGTGACCCTTTCCGCCGCATGAGTAACACTGTCTGTTTCTGGCACGCCTAGCTCTGTCCCCACCCCGGGTGCCCCGCACCACCGATCCTAAAACCCGAGATCACCCAACTGCTGGTCTAGTCCTCCTAGACCTCTGCATCATCTGTCTACTGCCCACAGATGACTCGGCTACTGATCGAAAAACACGCGGCAAAGGCAGCAGCTCCTGAACACGCTCATGGTGTAGAGCTACTGGCACAAACTCCACCCTGAAAAAGGTCTCGAAGTCTTCCCATGCGAAGGTCATCCCGTCACAAAACTGAAACAAGTTGCTCCACCACCTGCCTGCTGCTGCCTGAAGAAGGCTGGCAGCAAAGATCACCATGAAGTCTGTAGGCGTCCCCACTAGCCTGAAGACTCTCACCACAGCCTCCAGCCAAACCTCAGCCGCCTGCGGGTCCATCTCTCCCTGGAACCTGGGTGGCCTCTGGCGCTGGAACTCGTGCATCGCACTCAAGTGGCATGCATCGCCTACTGCTGGGGCTGGTGGCATCAGTGTCCCAACGTATGGTAGTACCGCTGGTGCCTCTGCTGGTGCCTTAACTGCAAGAGGGCCCTGTACCGAAGCCTCGTCGCTCGATAGGCTGTCAGTACGCACATCCCTATGGGCTCTATCTGGTCTTCTGAGAAAATGCATCCTGAAAGAAACAACGTGACATGGTCAAACATTTATACCTGGTGAGCTGACCTGGTTTGATCTGACATTTGAAAACTTCTAGAAACACACACGCAATCAGTGTTTTCGTGCACAAAGTCGGAAATCAGTTGTCAGGGTCCTGGTGTATGGATACGTCGGCCGCCCGCACCAACACTGAACTCCTTGAACTAAAAACCACACTCGGTACTCTTAACACTATTGCTTCACAGAAAGAAAATATCAGAGTTATAAGTTCTGCGGTAGAACCGAATCCTCTGATACCAATTTGTCAAGACCCGTCCTTGGGGCCCGTGTCGTGACTACCCCAAGCCCGCCTTCCATAGGCCAGGGGCTGGCGACTAGCACCAAAGGCGTAAATCCCGATAATTGGGAAGGCATTTCCTTTATAAAAGTAAACAAAACACCACAGAGTACAAGCGAAAGTAAAACACTAAGTACAAAGAGAAGTGCTGAAAAGTAAATAGGCCAGAATACAAACCCAACTCAAAGTACAACTACAACTGAACAAAAGTACAATAGAAAAATACAACAGCTGGAAGAACGGAAGTGGCTCCTGGGTCGTCCTCCTCGGATCCTACCTGAAGGGTAGGTACATATGGCGCAGCTCCTGGATCGTCCACCACGGATCCTACCTGAAGGGTAGGTACAGATAGCCTCCACAACTCTCTCGCCCGTCAACCTCCTCTGTGTGTCGTCTCGCCGTGAAGTCCACCTCCGGATACTGACTCGTCGTGTAGTCCACCTCCGGGTATCGTCCAGTCCTCGAACACTCGGCCTCCGTCAGCACTACTCGTCGTCTGCAACCAACACAACGAGGTGCGGGCATAGCCCGTGCAGGTGTGATTATAACGATACTCAGTAGGGACCCCGAGACCCTCAAGGTCTCACTAAAACCAACAAGGATAACCACAAGGAAGATCTCAATAGATAACCTCTACTTAGGTATATGCCCATACATATACCTAAGTTATCAAGTAACTCATCTCAATCATGAGGAAACACAAAGATTATGAAATCAACGGATAACCACTACCCAGGTATATGCCCATACATATACCTAAGTTATCAAGTGACCCATCTCAATCAAGAGGTAACACAAAGGTCATAGACTCAGCTCAAACCAGGATTTTCATTATCGAAACCGTAACTGCTGAAGAGCCCCATCTCTGGAGTGTACAGTGGTCCTGTCACGACTCCGAGGTACTGCTCACTAACCTAAGACTGCTGAGGTACTCCTCCTGTCGAGTACCGCGGGCCAGCCACCCAAACACAGTAGTGCTTCCCACCGGGGTATGCCACCCAAACACAGTAGTGCACACCCCCTAGTAGCCTGCTGAGGTACTCTCCGGATGAGTACCTCGGGTCTGCACTTTCACACAGGTAGTGCTCTGTCCGCCATGGGTATGCACCCAAACAAAGTAGTGCTCCGTCCACTGAGCTAGTCGACTCACTCCAAGTCGAGTCGGTCAAGCAGTCGTCAGGTCTCAGTCGGCTACACGGTCTCCGTACTCCGTACGCTCATCTCCGTGAGGGTCGGCTCCACGAGCTACAGTTCGATACTCCAATTATCTCAAAGTCCCACGAAGAAGTATCTCAAGGGACCGCCTCGTCATAGGGGTCTCAACGTAACAGACGGCGCGTCAATCGGACGCCCGGTCAGTGAGTTATTAGCCTTTTCGTCCTAGGGGTCCGGTTGATTTCGTGAGCGAACCAACCCGGCCGTATCTCAACTGTACCCCAGACTCTCATAGGGTATAAACATAGGGACCGTTTCTCAACGTGATCACCAACGCCGCTGAGGGTTCGTCAAACGGACGTCTGGTCTCAAAGATAACAGCTTTTCCGTTCCAAGGGTCTGGTTGGATTTCGGGTACAATCCAACCCGGCCACTACCAACAGCAACCAAAACTCGGGCGAAGTATGCCAAAAGTTCCGTCTCATCAAGAGGAATTCAACGAGATAGACGGCGCGTCAATCGGACGCCCGGTCTGTGAGTTATTGGCTTTTTCGTTCCAGGGGCCCAGTTGGTTTCGTGAGCGAACCAACCCTACCACACTCCGACGGCATCCAAACCTCGAGCGGAGTAAGCCAAAAGATCCGTCTCACTTAGAGGAATCCATCAAAGTTGACGGCACGTCAATCGGACGTCCGGAGCTCAAGATATAAGTGTTTCCGCTCCGAGGGCCCGGTTGGTTTCGTATCCGAACCAACCCGGCCGAACCCAAAGTGTTCTGAAACTTTGAGTGCGATATACCGAAACGACCGTCTCGATCCAAGGATCGCATCGCCACTAATGGTGCGTCGATCGGAGGTCTACAGCTCAAGATATGGGCAAAAGACCAAAGAGGGTCCGAAAACGGGGGGTATGGGCCCGGACCGACCCGGCCCGACCCCCCTGGGTCGACCCGACCCGGGTCTGACCCGGCTGGGCCTGGCCCGGCCCGTCCAGCGTGGCCCGGCCCGACCGGCCAGCCGCGGCTCGGCCAGCGCGGCCGAGCGGAAGCCGCGGGGTGGGGTGCGCGGCTCCCCCCCCCCCCCCCCTCGCCGCTGATTGAAGCCGGCGGCAAACCGCCGCCGCCAGCCTTCCGGCGGCGCGGCGCCACCACCTTCCATGGACCACCGGACGCGCTTCGGTGGTCCGTTTCTCCTGTTGTCTTCTCCAACGGTCCTCCCGGGACCCGAGCTTCACTGCGAAGGGATTCAAACGCCATAGCGGTCTGCTTCGTCGTCGTCCATTGATCCGCACATCGATAAACAAGCTGCGGAGGGTTGTCGGGTTGTGTTTGTTCGGCCCGCGTCCTCCGCGTTAGGTGTTATCAATTGGAAAATAATAAACACATGATTTTAATCATTGGAAAGGGTATAATTTATCCAAAATAAATTATACGAACACCTTGCAATAAAAAACCAACGCACGAGAGTTTAAAAAATTTGAATGCGCGGCATGACGACGTCGCGCATTCTTGCCGCTCGATCCCGCGCGGCGTGACGATGTCGCGCATCCTTGCCGCTCGATCCCACGCGGTGCGACGACACCGCGTCAATTTCATTCGATCCTCAACAACAAGAAAAAACAATAAGGGAGGGGGACGGCCGTGTTTGTGCGGTCTGGCCTCCTCCCGTTAACTGATATCATGCGGTCCAAATAGACGCGGATAAAAGACGGAAGAGAATCACGTATAGAAAACACGTAAACCCCCTACCCCGAGTGCGGCTTGAATGAGGTTTTCGTAGTAGAGAAATTCGTCGCAGAGAAACCGTCGCGGAAAGAGGATTCGAAGACGTTGACGGAGATTGTCCAAGATGGAACGTCATCTCCCTTCCTTTGACGTGGGAAGAAGAATGAAGGGTGGCACGTCGCGGGTATGGCGTCGCGGTAAACGGTCTCTGAGGGCTCAACGTTCTTCGTTGGGAATCGTTCGTTCTTCGCGTTCTTCGTCGAAGATGAAGAAGATGATCTCTAAGCTCCTTGCCTTATTTTTCCCCCAAGTCCTCTCAAGCAACAAAGGAACTAACCCAAAATAAATTAAGCCACACTTAATTTATTAACTCAACATGGCTTTTGAAATTCAAGTGTTTGAATTTCAAAAACTCACATTAAACTCACTACATTAATGTCATAAGTTATTAACTTAAGTTAACAATATTAATGGTGAGTTGAGGGGGTTAGAGGATATGAAGGGGTGGGGTTCGTGTGGGCCCCACCACCCTCATAACCTCCCAAGGGAGGTTGGGTAGTTACCCAACTTCCTTCCAAAGGATTAAACACTTGGAGTAAAATAAAAATTGTTGTTAAATTTTTATTTTTAACTTCCACAATTTTTATCAACTTCTCTCGAGTAAACGCAACTCCGGAATAGGCGTTTATAAGCAAATACCGGCGTTGTGGTTCCATCGGTGCCCTCAGAATTTGATTCCGAGCTCTGGTTCAAAAGTTAGAAATTCCCGCTCGTTCGTTCACTGAACGTACCCGAGCTAAACTTCGAAAAATGATTCCGGGCACACCGGGCCTCGGAATCAGGCGCCGTCAGAAACTGCGTTCTTGTAAAATCCCAATGAAAATTAAGAAAAAAATTTCCTTGAATTTTACGAGTCTTTACAGACTCAATTATATATTCACACTGAAAGAGCTGAATATGTTCCAGGGAAGATGGTTGGAGGTGATTATTGACTATAACTACTCAATCACTACCATCCTAGGGATGAAAATAAAGTGGCAGGTTCTCTAAGTAGAAATGATCCAACAATTTTATCATTGATGATAATTTAGAAGGATTTGATCTTATTATACTTGAAAAGGATGGACATGGGAATCATATAGGAAGGAGCATCATCAATCCTTTGATAAATGATTGGCCAACCATCCATTCTAGAGAAGATAAATTATTCTCAAAGAGATGTTGTGGAAATTCAGATGAAGGTGGAGGCTATATGAAAATTTAAATCCTCATTGTTTAAAATTAATGAGTAAGGAGTTGTAAGATTTAGGTCAAGACTATGTGTACCATTAAATAATTATTTAATGAAGGAGATATTGGATAATTTACATAGCTCAAACTTATCCATCCATCTAGGGATCATGAAGATGTATCAAGATCTTTAAGAGCACTATTGGTGGGACAATATGAAGAAAGAGATCGTAGAATATACATCAAGGTGTCTTGTATATCAGCAAGTGAGGGATGAAAGGAAAAAAATCCAAGGGGATGATGCAACCATTACCCATACCTACATGGAAATGGGAAAAAATAACCATGTACTTTTTCACAAGTTAGGTGAATACATCGAGACGAAATAATGTTGCATGGGTTGTGTTGGATCATATTACAAAAACTTCTCACTTCATTGAAATATGAGAGGTCTTATCAATTGATCAACTTGTAAGGATATACATTAGATAAGTGGTGCAACTACATAGAACACTACAATCAATTATATCTGATTGAGACCCAAGATTTACCTCCAAATTTTGGAAGAGTCTCCAACTTGATCAAAATACTTAGTTGAAATTCAACACTTTTCTCCCTCAAAATGATGGTCAATCTGAGTGGACTATCTAGACACTTAAGGAAGTATTGAGTTCATTCTTGATGGAATTTAAAGGAGGATGTGATCAACATCTTCATGTGGTTGAGCTCTCATACAATAGTGGTTTCCAATCAAGCATCCAAATTTCTACCTATGAATCCCTTTATGGGAAGATGTGAAAAACACCTTCATGCTAGGATGAAGTTGGTGAACACAAACAACTAGGTCATGAAATGGTCGATGAGATGGTGGAAAAGGTCATGACCATTATTCAACACATTAGGGCTACTTAGAGTCGATAGAAGAGTTATACTAATAATAATCGATGAAACATAGAGTTTGAGGTTGGAGATAAGGTTTTCCTCTATATATCTGCATGGAAGAAATTCATGAGATTTAGGAAGAATGGAAATATTAGTCTAAGATACATCAGTTTCTTTGAGATCCTTAATCACATCAGAGTGGTTTCCAGTCATCTAGAACTCCCACCTAACCTATCTCAAGTATATAATGTGTTCCATGTATCCCTCTTGTGGAATTATAAACCAGGCCCCTCACATGTGTTGAGTCCAGAGGTGGTACCATTGGATAATGATCTTTCATATGAGGAGCGGCCAGTGGATATCATAGATCATAGTGACAAAGTTCTATGAAATAAGACAATGAACCTGGTCAAAGTTCTATGGAGAAACCATAAGTTTGAAAAATCGACATGGGAACCAGAGGAGGTGATGACATAGAATTAACCTCATCTTTTTAATGTGTGAAATGAAAATTTCAATGGTGAAATTTCGTAAGGGGGAGATTATAATGGCCTAAACTTTTATAAATAAAATTCCCTTTGTGATTAAATTAAATACCATATTATGGTTATAGAAAACACATGCACTTCTTTGGTTTTATTATCATATAAAATTTTAAATACTCTTAAGAATAATAGCAGTTGATAATATAGATGTTTAATAGTGATCATATGATTAGTATAAATATAGGGTTTTGATAAATCCAATTGATATAAGAAAAGGAGGTGATGGTATCAACTAGTAGGATCATACCCTATGAATACCATTTATTGGAGAATTAAAGGGAGATAACATCATTGATATTTTCCCTTTACCAATCCCAAGTTGAGATCCAACAAATAAAGCACAAGTGAAACCATTTATGGTAGAAGTTCAAGCTCATCGAGACCATGAACCAAACCATGTACGCCGAACCACCCCATGAAAATCTTACCATCACACACATTACCCTCAAGGAGTTTTCTAGTGTAATATAGTGATATGTATCAAGACCATAATAATATAAATATATATATTGTATAAAATAATTTATATATTTACTTCTTATTATTGTTACTTTGTAAATGATTTTGGTTTTGATAAGATAAAACACAAATTGTATTTTTGTGTAATATGAAATTTCAATTAAGAAATTCCTTTTTGATAAATTCATGAATTTTGAAAATAAATAATTTATTAATAAAATAATACAATTAAATAATATATATTAAATATAATATTATAATATAATATTATGATGTCAAATGTAATTTTTATAAGGGATCAAAAACTATTATTGTCAAAAAAACATTTCTCAATGATATCGATTCTTGTTTTAAAATTAAAAATTCACCTATTTAAAAAATTATTTTGATAAAATAAATATTATTTCTTGAATCATCGCATCAAAATTATCCAAGAGTTATTTTTTCATAATATCTGAGATAATCGAATTTTTGGATAAAAATTAAATATGGTTGTATTATGGCATCACAATGACCGAAAAGTGATGTAATAAATGATATAAATGGTATCTGCGACTAAATATATAATTGGCCTTTAAAATAATTTTATTTTTATGTTATTTTATTAATTTTATAAATCCTTTCTGAATCCTCCAAAACGCATATTATATTTTAAGGTTTTAAAATCGTTTCTTCGTAAACATAACTCAATTCCACATCAGAAAGGGTAATATTTTATTATGTTCATCCCTTGAAAAAATAAAAAAATGTAAACCACTCCTCTTTGGTAGAAACCATGGGAAAATTCATGGGAAGGTTTTTGGTTTTGATTATTTTTTTATATAGAGTTCAAAACCTAGGTTTGGGAAATAATAAAGAACCCCCCTCTCTTTTCTATATAAACCTACTCAAGATACCATTCATGTTCACTCAAAAACTTGGATCAAGTCCATACTCTACCCTCACCTCTCTAGAGTCCTACCAAGGTTCTCCCAAGCTCTCAAGAATCTCCTCTCAATCTTTAAGAATCACCCTCCCAAGGTAAGGGACCTCTCTCTCTCTCTTTTTCCATTCAAGTATCTTCTTTAATTTGTGCATTATATTTCCAATTACTAATGTTGGTATATGTTTTTACACATCTGTATTACTATTCTTTTTATTTAAAAATGATGAGATACCCCTTTATCTCTCATTTAACCATTTTATGAATCATTAAGTAATGTCGTTATGTTGTCAAAATGTCACCACATTTTTCTATGTCGAACCTTTGTAATGTGAATACCATTGTTATTTCCACTCAAGGGTATTCACCTAGACATACATATACTAATATTATTGGGGAATTTCATTTATGTATTCCACGCTCCTTGATCTTGGAATTAAATGTGATGAAATATGATCATATGTTGAATGATCTTTATGGCACACTTATGCATGTACATGATATGAAAGCGATGAGTGTACCCAGAATTATATAGCACTCCAAAGAATTTGGTAATATTTTAGTCTAATGTGACATAATGTATGAGATTAGGGAGTGAATCTAATAAGTTATAAGACTTTTTATACCATGTTATGATGTATTGTCGGTTAGCCTTTGTTAGGTCCATTGGGTTAGATACCCTGAGGGGGGGTGAATCAGGGTATGACCGATTAAAACAAATTCCCCTAATGATCTTGTTTCGTTGTTAACCAAAATTCTCTTATCTCTATTTCCTATAGAAAATTATAAACAGAAACTAAATCATGCACAGGACACAATGATTTTTACTTGGTTCACCCTCACTGGGCTACGTCCAAGGAGACACTGGCGATGTGCCGATGTGCCAAATCCACTAAAAGTGCACTGCTGTTTAAAAAGTTCAGAGCGGACTCACTGTCCCTCCTGGTTTACAACCACTCACGATATGAAAGCTCACTTCTATCTCAACTGAAGTGTGCTCACTGCTTCTTTAGAAGATATACTCATAGTTTAAAGACTTGTAGGTCCCTTCATTATCACAAATGAATGCATCTTCATTTGTATGTAGATGCTCTGTGGAAGTTCCACTTTCATCCACTGATGAATACAACTTTACCACAGATGTACCGGGCAATCTTCCAACTTTCGCGCAGCCCTAGAATAACTAGCACACTTCTCTATTCTTGGTGCGCTTCTCTATGCTTTGGCACACTTCTCCAAACCTGGAACGCAAGTGTCACCAAACCACTTGTACAACACCCCCTTCTTCGACTCTAAACTTGGGTGACTCACACCCTTTTACACCCAAACCAATATTGGCACGCAACTATCAATTGGTGCGCATCTTGTGAGTATATTTATACTTGCGTGACCAAACCACCACTTGCGCGGCCAAACCACCTGCGCGACTGGAGCTCTAATTTTCACTAAGTGTTGAACTAGTTCAAAAATGAGGAGGGGTAGCCCTCTATTTATAGGCATTTTGGGTACTCTAAGTTTCGGCGTGCAAGTCTCCTCTCGGCGTGCAAGTCCAGCCGCCCGAGCCTCTGTCGCCCTGGTCACTTGCGCGCCCAAACCAAAACTTGGGCGCCCCTCTTTCCTTTTCCATATTTTGATGTTCTGATCTTGAAAAACATATGGCGTGCAAGTTTCCAAGATTCCAAGACACCGGTGCGCAAGTCCCTTTTCCAAAAACACTTTTCTCCATTTGTCGATTTTGAGGCCCAAAAATTTGGCAAACACTAGAAAACAACACCACCTTGTATCTGCTCTTTTTGTATCGCCTCCAGACCGTCTATTCCTTTGTCGAGGTTCTTCAATCAACCATGGATTTTTGACAACATCCATTGAACTCGACAACTCACTATGTAAACCCCCTTTGTCAACAAATTTGTACATCGTGGTATGCTTTGTCAACAAACACAACACGGAGGCCCGCTTTGTCAACAAATACAATCACCTCAAAAATGCTTTAATGATACCTTGAGAGATTTTTTCCCAACAGCCTCGTCCTATGTTTATGATGTCATGTTTAAAGTTGTTGTCACATTATCATGTTGCTTTTATGTTATCATGCTATATAATTCCTCTTTGTTCATGTTTATGGTTCTCACCCATTTTATGTCCTATTGAAATTCCTATTTTCTAGCATGTAATACTTTCATCATGTTATGTTTTGTTTATTCCCTTATTGAGCTTTATAGCTCACCTGTTTCTTATGTATGTCCTAAGGATATCCCATGTAGTTTTAAGAATGATGGAAAATTATGAGAATGTTGAGGAAGTTTTCAATAATGCTGATGTACCACTTGTTTTAAGTTGTTATGTAATGTACCTAATTACCCAAAGACACTAGACTTCTCAATCTTATGGGTTGTATTATATGTATTCTTATTTAATAAATCATGAATTAATGTGTAATAAAGACTATGGTTGTCATACTTCCAAATTGTTGGATCCCTAGTCATGAAATCTACATGCACAATGAAATGCTCGAGTAGGGTGTGATTACAATAATCAGTAGTCCACAACCAATGCGTCCTTAACCAAGTTTGATCAAGTAAACAAGTGTATGCCATAAACAAAAATAAATGTGCAATAATATTAATAATATACAATAAAAAATTGGGTGGTCATGCACTAACTAAGCCACCACAACCCCTAGATGTACCTACATTGGATCCATGATAGACGAATGATCAAAATTGGTGTCAGGAATCACCATGCAAGACATAGGGCCAGTGAATTTATCGCTTGAAAACCTCTTGGAATCATGTGTATATCCAAGCTCAACATTTTCTTGGACTCAAGTACGACATGTTGCTCGACGTCTATAAGGTATTGAGAGTTACACAGCCTTCAATAGGCATCAAGAAACCTGATACATGGCATAATGGAATCAAATTCATCCTTAACACGGCTCTATAACATCATCATATCTCCACCCTATTCTAAGGTCCATCTTCTTCATCATCTCAAGTCATGCATACTCCCCTTCTAAGAGACTTTAATATCGTGATGGTCCACCTATTCTGAACGCCAAGAACGATACCTCCACGAAAGGTATCATACATAAAAATGTAGAGAATACAAGGAAAGCATGTCATCATGAGAAATAAGTATCAATATGCATAAATGTGACCAACATCAAACATGGAAAATAGGATACAATAAAAAAAATCATGGTATCCATTGTCATAATAGGTCTCATTGGCTACACACACACCCACATGTAATCAAAATCAAGCCTGGTGAAACAAGTATGCTAACACAAAATTATAATATGGAACGAGAGCCCGAAGAAGTTAAGGAACTTTCTACACTTTGTGTAGTGACTATTCAAAGACAAGGGCCACTAATCGAGTCCAATTTCACCACTAATAAGCATTACCAAGTGATCAAATAATTTATTATAATTATCACCATCTTCGTTATTTAAAATATGAAAAAAGGAATAAATTAAATCCACATAAAAATATCTTATTGACTACAAAAACAGACTTAGGATTTAGTTTATACTCATCAAGACAAACCTAACGGTAGACATAGTGCATCAATTCGATTAGCATCAGAGAATATATCAAAGATATAACTTTTGAATAATAATAATAAAAGAAAAAAATACCAGAGAGGGGGGGGAGAGAGACCGACATTAGTGAGTGGAAGAGAGGTATGGGAAGGGAGGATGAATTCCTCATATATGTTATGCCTTGGGCGGTTTTCCCTTTCCCCTTTTCATATATATTTTTTCAATTCATCCATAATCACTTACCTCCCTCACTTCATGCATTACACGCATAACCTTTAAATTCCCCCTAATTTCTCTATGGCACACCCTAATCCCCCTTTTATTCCATCAATTAATTGTGTCATTATTTTTTTAGTTCCATTATATTGACATCATTTATCCTATATTTCATCTATCTCATTAACTTTATTTATTTTTCTCTCTTAACTCCATACGTCCCCATATGACCTCTTGATATGACTTTATTTGGATACTAATTTGCCGCATAGTATCTCCAATTGAATTATGTTTTTGTGTTAAAATAATGTTTCAATTGGCCAATTTATTTATGTGATTAGTTTGTTGTTAAAATAACAAAACTCTTAAAATAATTTTTTTATGATTAATTAATTTTTATTTTTTGTTTAACTTTTTATTATTATTAATTTTGAAGTTTATTTTAAAATATTATTTTAACGTCGTTGTTTAATTCTTTGTTTTTTTAGTTTAAATCATCTTTTCCTTATTTTTTGTTTTCAATTAGTTAATTGTAGTTTATCATTTAATTGATTTTATTTAAATAATTTTTCATTTTGTAATATAAAATTGTAATTTAATTCCTCAATTAATTTTTTTCTTTTATTTATTTAGCTAATTAAATAATTAGTAATTATTTTAGGATTTTTGTTTTTAATTCATTATTTTTTAATCAATTTAACAAAATATTTAGTTTGAATTTTTTTATATTAGTTTTTAGTTATGTATTTAATTACTTAATGAATGGTTATTTATTTTATTCTTTGCTGAATTTATAATCAATTAATTTATTATATATTAGGATGCAGCAGCTGGATTTTCTCAGTAGATCCATGTAACAATTTTTTCCCTGCCTCTAAATAGCCCAATCTGATCAATAATCAAGTAGCCATTTTTTCAGTAGCTCATATAGCCAAATTGAAAAAGGTCTCACGTCGCCAAACCGACCCACTTAGCCAAAATGAAGTAATCAACATACGGGCTTTATTTTTACATACCCAAGCTATACTAGCCCGCTAAGGGCCGGGCCGGGCCGGCCGGGCCGGGCCTGCCCTCCAAATCTGAGTGAAATCTGAGTGAAGTGTGTCATAAAATCTTCGTGGCCAATCTTTACGAAGGAGACGAACCAAAATTATGACCCCAATTTTTTGAAGGAAACTGGTCTGAGGCCGCTGATGTTGAAGAAGGACTTGATCTTAACAGGATCGACGAATCCGCCATTGTCAAAGATCCTCAAGCTGCGTCCATGAGCAGTGGAAGAAGTTGAACCCGGGGACGAAATCCCGTGACGAATCTAAAACCGACTGAAGCTTCCGTGGGAAGGCGATTGCAGGAGACGAGATAGGTTAGTAGATTCCATTTGTCTAGGCACGATTTTTGGAGGTCGATTTCAGATAATGATGTAGCTGGTGTTTTTTATTTTGAATCTTGAATTGGGAAATTGATGAAAACCGAGCTCATCTTGAGATATTATTTTATAGAAGTTTATGGAATTCAATTTGTCAGACTGTTCTTGTAAGTTTTTAGCCATATTTTTTTTTTCAATGGTTATGGTTTGCTTTCAGGTTGGTTTAGTCCATGGAGGGTACTTGAGGTTCTCAATACCACTGGTTGCCGAGATGAGCAGACAGTTTTCTAGTGGCCAGATCCTATATAATCGAGTGGAGATTTATTTCTAATATATTATTTCACATATATTTTACTTTAATCTCTCTTCGAATTTATGTTCATTGAATAGTCGATTGACACTTAATGATGATCTTTTTTGTTACTTTGTGTTCTAATCTTCTCTTCCACTTTGTGATCAATACATTTTAGATTGGAATGTGTTTTTTATAGAGTGGAGACTGTTAACTCAGTCTGGTTAGGGGTTTAAAAGGGACTTTCGTTGTTTAAGTTTCTCAATTCTCGAGCAAGAATTGTGAGCACAGTGGGAGATCAATTGAGTCTTGATGATCAGTAATCATTGAGTACCTCTAATGGAACCCAACGAAAGAAGGTTAAAAACTAATATTTCAGTTTACGAACTTGACTTTTTGAGCGGATTGAATTTCACATGTTGAGATCTTAATTCTTGCATTGATAGAGTTTTCAGTAAATATTTACAAGCAATGAAGAAATTTTGAAAATGAGACCTGCTAGATTTGGCCACCTCTCTCTTTGTTAATCTTTGTTATTCGTTTCACATTGTTTTCACACATTCTTCTGGTATTGCTTATTTCACTGTTACTTTTGTTTTCTGATTTTAATCTATTTTGTGTTTTGTTATCATAACTGTTTCTTTCTTTTACATATATAGATATATCTTTAGATACTTTAGAAAAAAAGTAAAGAAAATTAATAATGATAAATTAACTCCTACAAGATAGTCTCATTAGGAGACAACCTTAGTTAATGTTGTATTACAACCCACAGGTTTTTAAATTTGAGTTAGGTTTTAAAATGACTGTTAAAAAACCTTGCTTCACCTCTTACATGTTTTTTATCTGAATTCCTCTTTCAAACACATTAAATCATTCATGAAATATATCTTAAAAGTAATCCATATATATTTATATATTTATATTCTCTATACACACACCCTGTATATACATATATACTCCCCCAACCCGCGCCAAAGGAATGCCACCGATGAGGGAATCCGGATCTTCCTGCAATAAAAACGTCACTCTGGACTTGGATATACTCCAATCGGAACCAAGATTGCACCCCAATCGGGTTCCGAAGCAAGCCAGTGTTGGCGAGAGAACCGGGAAGGGGCAAGGGTAAACCAGCCGCAACAAACCAAAATCAGAAGACCAAATGCACAACAAATTGACCCAAACCTGCATACTGCAACATTGCACAAAACCTTCACCGAATCAAAAGCCTTCACAACCTTCACAAGCCTTCACAAACCAGCAGGGAAAGCCTCGCCCTGCCAACTGCACACCAGGACGACGAACCATCACTGGACGAAGACCCCACCGCTCCCAGGACAACCTCTGAAACCGCAGCCACATCAGAAATCCGACGAGGCAGACGCACCAAGGAACAAGAAGCTGAGCCAACGCCACCCAGGGCTGGAAGGCCCAACGACCATTCCAAGGAAGCGTCACCGATGAGGGGGATCGAGCCCAGCTGAGCCAGAAGCGCCACTCTGGGCATGAGACTAGCAGATCTGAACCCCGGAAGAACCCTCGCCGGAGGCCAAGACGAGAAAAACCATAGCAAAAAATCATGCATACACCCGTTCATCAAGTGCATTCTTAACATGACTCAATGACATAATCATATCTCTACACCGTGCTCTAGTCCACTGTCACCATCATAAAAAATCATGCATACACCCGTTCTAGGAGGTTGTCATGTTAGGATGGTCCATATGTTTCGAGCACCATGAACGGTACCTACAAGCAAGACAACTTTCATAATAAGGTAGATCCCAAAAGGAAAGTAAGTCATCATGAGAAATAAGTAGCAGTATATATAGTTGTGGCCTAAATCAAACATGAAAAATATGATATAAGAAGAAATCATGGCATCAATTATCATAACGGGTCTCACAGGTTAAAAACACACCCATATACGATCACAATCAATCACAGTAAAACAAGTATGCTAACAAAAAATTGTAACATGGAAACTTGTGACATTGAGTTCCCCAAGATGGTAAGGAACTTCCTACCTTATATGTGATGATTTTCTGATGACAAGGGTCACTAGCTGAGTCTAATTTCACCATTAAGAGGTTTTTCCTAGTGATCAAATATTTTATTAGAATTATCACAATCTTCAATATTTAAAATGAAAAAATGGATTAAATTAGATTTAAATAAAATAACCTTACTTGAAAAACAACTTATGATTTAGTTTATACTCATTGAGATGAACCCAAAGGCACATTGTGTCAATCCAATCAGTATCAGAGATGATACTTAAGAGATAATTTCAGAATAATAAAAAAAGAAAAAATATATATAAGAGGGGGGAGATGTGAGGGAGCAAAAGTGAGGTGTGATAAGGGTGGAAGAATTTCTCATGTATGATGCCCCTTAGTCACCTTCATATTTCTACCTTTATATATATATATATTCAATTCATTCATTATCAATTTCCTCTCTCACCTAATGTATTACATGCATCACTTTTAAATTTCACCGCTAATTTCTTTATGCCATGCCCCCTCTTCCATCAATTAATTATGTCATCATTTTTTTATTTCTATTATATTTCCATAATTTGTTCTATGTTCCATATATCTCATTCGATTTAATTATTTCCGTCTCTTAAATCCCATATGACCTCTTGTGCGTTTTTTTAATTCATATTTTAAACACATTAAATAATTCATTAAATATATCTTAAAAGTCATATATATATTCCCATTATAAATACACATACACCCGAATATACATATATACACCCACAAACACAAAAACCCACCCACCCACACATATATATATACCATATTTATACACATTATATATATACAAACACCCGCATATGCATATATACACCCGAAAACACAGATATATACGCAAATATAATTAACCCATATATATATACATCCACACACATATATATGTATATATTCATATATATATATATATATATTAATTTATCACAAAAAATAATAATCTTCCAATTTAATAATAATAATAATAATAACAATATATTTTATTATTATTAAATCCACCCATCAATACCCCCATAAACATATCTACAAAAACTTTCATTAAATATCGATAAAAGTAACTAAATTTTTATTAACCACACACAATTGAATTTATTTAGAACAAGTAATAATATCACCATTATTACTTTGACCACACATTAATATTCATGCAACATATATTTCTATCACAACACAATTATTAATTACACATGTATATTTCCATATTTTTACTATGACGCAAATAATAATAATAATATAGTTATTATTATTTTTAACTTCCCCAAAAATATTAGATACCAATTAAAATTTATTAGTTCAAAAAAATAAAAATAATCTGATAAATTTATTCGCATTCATATATTCTACCTTTTAATAAATCTCTTAAACCAAAAATTAAAACTAATGACAGGGTTCGTTACAGTCGTCACCGCTCAAGTGCACCACACTGTAGTCTCACATGACTTGCTATCAGAATTAAACATTCATAGGGGTTCAACATAGAGAATTTTATCAAGAAATCATTTGTGAAAACACAATATATGTTGTTGACACCAAAACAATTGAATCCTCTATCTCCAGTAAAATCATTCACAAGCAGTATATATGTCATATGAAAACTATGTGATGAATATGATGCCTCTTGCTGATATAGCCAAAATTCAAATACAAATAAATATACGACCTCAAAATCTATGAGTGTCACAAGAGGTGAAATAATATAACCATAATAGTTCAAACCAAGAATATCCATCCCATGCCCTGTTTACATAGACCTCCCTTGAGAAAAGTGTACACGATGCACCACACCAATTTTCATCACAAACACCTACACATTCTGAGCTAACCTATCTACCAACATCCAAAAACAAAAAAAATGATATTAAATATTGATTCATTATTTTACATTACTCCAATAACATAATTTTCATTTAAAATTGATTGATTTCAATTCAATGTTTGTGTTTTGATCATAAACATATATAAAGAGCATTGTTCGAATTCATTTAATTAAGCTGCAGTTTATTTTTTTTATCATATTATTCAAAATAATAATTAAAATTATGAATTCTTCTTTTTTAGAGTTCCTGATTCAAATTAAAACATATCACTAGATTGGATCTTTGGCCAATTCAGACATTTTAAGGGTCATATGGACTACACAAGAAGACCCACCGAATCTGTGATGAAAACTAGACCATCCATGAAGATAGAATTTCCGGGCTCACTCCGGAAGACCAAATTTGATGAAACTCCAAAATGTATTTGTTCATATCCAAACACATCTTTGATAAAAATTTGAATTCCCAAATCCACAAAAGGGTCCCAACTGATGCTTTGAAGTCCAACCCACAATTCTGTTTGGGATATAAAAATAGTCCACCTTTCATGAATTTTCTCCCAATCCAATCTACCAATTGATCTGAAATTTTGTGGTGTGAAAGAAAATATTTATCTTCCAAACATTGTAGAATAAATGGTTTAGATTTGAGGGCATATTCGTAGACATAAATGCATTCACATTTAGACCATGGAAAAACTCAACTCAAAAATGGAATGCAGAATATGGATTGGGAAAATAGCCATAACTTTGGATCCAAAAGTCCAATGGAAGCCAAATTTGGAGGGTTTACTTTCAACATCCATATGTACAACTTTTAAGAATAACATATCTCTATATTTGGTTATATGAATTGTCAAATTGTAGATCCAACATGAGGAACATTTTTGGAATGTAAACAATCCACTCCCTTTGGCTATAAATAGATAATCATTCTCACATTGAAAGGGGTTAGCATTTAATAGATTATGAGGATAGTGTGGCATGCACATAACCTTTAAAAAGGACTGGAAGGACATTATAGACTCATGTTTTGACTTGAGATACCATTCCTCCATGCTTTCTTTTCATGTATTTCAAGTGTTTTCAATTGTAATCGGGTAAGTTTGTTTTCATTTCAATTAAATATTAAAGAATGTTTTTCATAATAATTTCTAATTCTCATCCACACTCTATTGTGTAATATTAAATTTCTTAATTTATTTAAAATCAAGTTTAAAATCATTCCCTTCTTTGACTTTCTCATTCAATTGAATGTTTGTGCTTAATTCTATTCACCGTTTGTGTGTGTGTGCGGCACACTACTCTTATCACGTCCCTTTATTTTTCTTATCTTTTTAACTCATCACCATAAACAACATAAACCATATTAATAAACATATCAATAGATGATTAAATCTATCATTAGGGTGAGTCATAATTTGGGGATGCTAAGTGATTGAGAGTTTTTTTCTCGATTAATATTCTTTAAATTGATATTGTGTATGTTGAACTTAAAATGTCATGGATTAATGACATGTTTTGTTTGACATGTGGATTCTATGGATTATTGGAACCATAAGTTCATAAGGGTTCCTGAAATATTGAAACATCCATCAAGAAGAATTTATTGAGATTAGTGCCCTAGTTGAGGCATGGATTAAAGACAAAACATTTAGGAATTCTGATAAAAAATCATCTTGTGAAGCGAGTGTTAATTTAATGAAATATATAGAAAATCTCAAGGATATAACAAGCTTAAAACCCTAATGATGAACTCACCCCAATCATTATTAAATTGTTAAACCAAATACATAAATCATTCATTACATATAATATTTGCAAACAAACCCCCCATTTTCAAAAGACAAAACAAAAACAATCGAATATTTTTAAAAAGTACCATCGTTGAGGATTTAACCCGAATTCCACTATAAACAATAGAAGAGCACTAGAACTTTGAAAAGTTGATAGATGAAAATTATCTTCACTTCAAATGGTTATGTTTCTGGGGATAGTACAACTAGTAGTCGATAGTTTTTTATTTAAAAAAAACTAAATAAAATAAAATTCAAAACAATTAAACCAATTTTTTTTTCTAAAAAACACAAAGAAACAACCTAACATCCCATAAAAATCATTAAAATAAACACAAAGAAAAATATACCTTCCTCATCATTTCCAAACTTCTATGAATTCCCTATAGCCTCCCAAACAACCCATCAGATTTTTTTAACCCAGAAATCAAGCGAACTCTTAGCTGGATTAAGAGGAACATTAGGGACAGTCAAATCACCAAAGACACATTCATTACCCATCCAATTGAACTAGATATAGCTAATCCTAGGGAAAAAACCTTAAAATAACTCAATTCCCTTGATATGAATTACCAACCCCTTGGTATTCAATATCCAAATATTGAGGCTAATTTCGAAATCAAATCGGTTTGATCCATCTTCTACTTCATTTCCATGGGCTAACTAGTGAGGATCCTCATCTTCACCTCAAAGAGTTCCAAGTGGTGTGCTATACAATGAAGTCTCAAGGGTTTTTTGAAGAACTAATAAAACTTTGATCATTCCATTTTTCCCTAGCTGACTTCGCTAATTCATGGTTTGATTACCTCTCTCCTAGTTTCATAACCACATGGAATGAAATGAAGCGACTCTTCTTAGAGAAATTCTTACCTACTTATGAAACCTCTTATATCTAAAAGGAAATAAGTAGTTTCCGTCAATTCCTTAGTGAATCACTCCTCAAGTACTGGAAGAGGTTCAAAAATCTTGTGAAGACCTACCCATACCATCAAATCCCTGACCAACTTTTGATCCAATACTTCTATGAGTGATTATTTTCTATGGAACAAACCCTCATTGATTCCTAAAGTGGTGGTGATCTTGTTGAAAAAACTACGAAATCTGCATGAGATCTCATAAGCAACATGGCTACAAAAACACAACAATTCTATACTCGATCATATGCTCAAGTTAAATAAGTCCAAGAGAATCAATCCATAGATCCTACAAGATGACTGAGTGGATGAGTGTACTTACAAGTCTTGTGTGACAACTAGATGTGGCTACCAAAGCCCCAATCCCATCTTCTCCACAATCTCTATTCCCTAGACCTATCAAAAATTATGGAATCTATAGTTCACCAACTCATCCAACCAACACATTCCCATAGCTTCAAGATGATCAATATAATTCTTCTAATCCAATGGAGCTCAATGCAATATTTTCTCAGAGGAACACCAACCCTCAACAATCAATCCAGTTCATTAGAAACTTCAAGCAACCCCACTTTGATCCCTTCTCTTCTTCTTATAACCCATGATTAAGGTATGGTAATCCCCTATCTCATCCACCTCAGTTACCTCCTCAAAATCTAGACCAATTCCAATATGGCCAAGGTTGTGGTAAATTCCAAAACATTATCCTTTTGTTCCTCAACCTCAAAGGAGAAATCCCCATACTACTCATCCTGGAATCCACTATCCTAGTGAGCCTTCCCAATTCCCAACCCAATTAAATCGATTTCTAAAGAACCAAAATCAAGGTAGTCTCAAGTCGGGACAAGCCTCTCCTTCCAAGAAACCATGGGAAAGTGTTGTGGATGATCTTGCCTCCTTCACCCATTCTAACATTAAAAACATTGAAACCCAAATTGGTCAACTTTCATCCCACCTAAGTCACCAACAATAAACCAATTCTTCCTAACTCCCAGCCCAACCATTGACCAACCCTAAGGGAAATCTAAGTGTAATTACAGTTCGATCTGGAAAGAAAATTACTATGCCTCATGATGAATCCTATAACTACCCTTTAAATGTTGAGATGGAAAAGGAAAAGAAAAAAAGTATAAAAAGAACTTGAATCCTCTCCCTCAACTCCTTCCATTCCTCTAAGGAACCTAATTCATTTTCATCAAGTTGTATCTAAGCTTAAGAATCCCTTTAAGTATGATTCTAAAATTCATGACAAGTTTATGCATGTCGAAGTCAACATTCCCATCTTAGATTCCATCAAACAAATTCCTAAGTATGAAAAGTTTCTTAAGGAATTGTGCACCCAAAAGATACAACTTAGGACCATTGAAACTATTTCAACCCAAAATTCCATTCCCATGAAGTGAAAAGTTCTAGGGAAATTTACTATTCCATTCCAAATAGGGAGATTTAACTTTGATGATGCACTCATAGATCTAGGAGCCTCGATAAATGTCATGCCCAAATCCATCTTCTCTAAACTTTGTCTAGGTTCCTTTCACCCAATGAATGTTTTCCTCCAGTTAGCTAATTGAAGCACTACCAGTCCTAAGGGAATAATTGAGGATATCCTTATCTGAGTCAATGATCTTATCTTACTAGCTGATTTTTATGTCCATGAAATGGAAGGTGAGATGACTTTTTCTTGATCTCCCCTAATTCTAGGAACATCATTCCTCATGATAGCTAGAACTCATATTGATGTCCATATGAGCATCTTATCTATGGAATTTGGTGACCAACTCATCAAGTTCAACATTTTTCAAGCCATGAGATACCAATCATAGGACCACTCTTCCTTCTCAATACATGCTTCTGAGGACACTTTTGAGAGTCAATTAAACCCCATTCCATCATGTTCATCATATTCTAATGAGAGAGTATCTTTTGAAATTTTCACCACGATTAACCAAATCATAAATGGGGAAGTTGATGTTGACCTTTCATTCATAGACTCCATCAATCTAGAGGATCGTGGAAACTCTCTTGAATCCCATATTAACTATGATATCTACATTTCCACCTTGGATAGTATTGAGGAAAATGAATCAAAACCAACTAAAATCCCTTCATATGTTCCTAAGTTTTCTAGCCCACAAATAATGGATGAAAATAATCTAAAACCTCTTACAATGCACCTAAAATATGCATTCCTTTTCCATGATCATTATTATCCTATCATTGTATCTGTTGCACTTACTAAAACTAAGGAGTAAAAACGTGTTCATGTGTTAGAGAAAAATGGCCTTAGTTTTTACCCTATATGACATACCAGACATCAAAAATTCCCTTTACATGCATCAAATCCATCTAAATAGATCATCAAAACCAATCACACAACATCAAAGAATACTCAATCCACTCATACACAATGTAGTTAAGGAAGATATTACCATGTTTCTCCAAGATGGTATTTTCTAACCAATTTCTGATAGTGAATGGTTTAACTAGATTCAAGTGGTACCTAAGAAGGGTGGGATAACTATTATCATATATGAACATGGAGAGGTGGTCACAACTCGAGTGAAAAAATGGCATGTATTCATCTATTATCATAAATTGAATGCCGAAACATGAAAAGATCACTGCCCTCTTTCTTTCCTTGATCTAATGCTATAATGATTATCTAGAAAGTTGCATTATTGCTTTCTTGATGGATACACCAGATACTTCCAAATCCCAATAGCACCCCAGGACCAATAAAAAAATACATTCACTTGCCCCTTTGGAACATATGCATATAAAATAATTCCTTTTGGCCTTTGTAATGATCCTAAAACATTCCAGAGGTGTACGATGTGTATCTTTTCTAAATTCATTGAGCATTTCCTGGAGGTCTTCATGGATGAATTTACCATTTATATTGATTCATTTGAATCCTTCTTCTATTCTCTCTCTCTGGTCCTACAAAAGTTTTTCAAATTTAACCTTGTTTTGAATTTAGAAAAATTTCACTTTATGGTTACTAATGGGATTATTCTAGGGAACATAATTTAAAAATAGCATATTCAAGTCGATCCTTCCAAAATTGAGGTGATCCAATTACTTCCTAAACCCACATCAGTTTGAGAAATCTATTTCTTCCTTATTCATGCCAATTTCTATCATTTATTCATCCATAACTTCAGTAGGATTTCTCTCCCACTCACTCATATACTCCAAAATTAAGTTACATTTCATTTTGATGAGGCTTTCAAGAGATACTTCATTAAAATCAATGATGTTCTTACATCTTCCATGATAATTCAACCCCCGAATCAGTCTTTACCCTTCAAGTTGATGTGTGATGATTCTGATAAGCCCATTAGGGCTATTCTTTTCAAGAAGAGAAAAAAATTCCTCATGTAATCTATTATGCCTCAAAACCACTGGATAAAACTCAATCTCATTACACTGTCAATGAAAAGGAAATTATAGCTATGATTTTTTCATTGGATAAATTTCGGTCCTATCTCTTAGGTGCTAAAATCATCATCTTTATGGACCATTCAAATTTAATGTTCATACTCAAGAAAAGTGATTCCAAAATGATGCTAATAATATGGATCATAATGCTCCATGAGTTAGACATTATGATTAACAATGGCCCTAGAAAAGAAAACCTTGCGGCTGATCACCTGAGTAGAATTTCTAATTAAACTCATTCTAAAATCATTGATCCTTCATTTCCCATTGAACAAATCTCATCTCTCACTCCAAAGTCACCATGGTATTACCCAGTTGTAAATTACTTGGTTGCTGGTATTTTTCCTAATTTTTTTTCAAAAGAACAAAAAGTGAAGTTGAAAAGTGATTCAAAATTCTATTTTGGAGAAGATAATATACTTTGGAAAACTAGGGCTGACATGGTAATTAGGAAATGTGTTGATAAAGATGAACATTCCTCCTACTTAGAATTATGCCACTTAATGTCAGGTGGTGGACACTTTTGATCACAAAGGACCTCCCAAAAGGTCCTTGACTCAAGATTCTTCTGTCCTTCACTCTTCAAGGACTCACATGTTTTCGGTCAATCATGTCCCACTTTTCAAAAGGTTGGCACAGTCTCCATAAGAAATGAAATGTCCTAAAATCCTTTAATCTTTTTCGAGATATTTGATGTTTGGGGCATCGATGTCATGTGACCATTCCCCCATTCCAATAGATTATATTACATTCTTCTTGCAGTCTACTATGTTTCTAGGTGGGTTGAGGCCAAATACACTAGAAAAGATGATTCACATACTATTAGTGAGTTCCTAAAAACTCACATCTTCCACTGATTTGGAACACCATGTTCCTTGATAAGTGACTTAGGAACTAATTTTTGTAATTATACCATGAATATATTTTGAAAATGAATGGGGTTGTATATAAAAATTCAACTACATATCACCCCCAATCAAATGGCATGGTTTAACTTTCTAATATAGAACTGAAATGAGTGCTTGAGATAATTGTAATTCCCACTAGAAAAGACTGTCCTAAAAGAATTTGCGAAGTGCTTTGGGCTTATCGAACTGCCTATAAAACACCCATTGGGATGTCTCCGTTGAGACTAGTTTTTGGTAAAGCATGTCATTTAACAGTTGAAATCCAACATAATTCATTTTGGGCTATGAAAACTTATAATTTTGACTATCAAAAATCTGGTGAAGATAGATTATTATAGTTGAATGAATTGAAAGATCTTAGACTAGATTCTTATGATAATTCTAATCTCTACAAAAAAGGATAAGGCACTCCATGAAAAACATATCCTACAAAAGGTATTCCATGAAGGTGAAAAAGTAATTATCTTCAATTAATGATTTTAGCTTCACCCAGGTAAGCTTAATTTTCATTGAGATGGTCCTTTTATTATTACTAATGTTTACCCATTTGGTGCAAGGAAAGTCCAAGAACCCTCTTCTAAAAGTAACTTCATGGTTAATGGACATCGGTTAAATAATCACTATGAGAGGACACACATCTTAGTAACCACATATACTTTCACAAGATCCCCAACTACTACAGTAAACCCACCAATGGATGGATATGATGACCCACCAAATCCAAACCAGGGGCACCTCTTTCCCTTTAACTTTATCTCTGTCTCTTATTCCTCCTCCTCTTTCTCCCTCTCTCCCTCTCTTTCTCTCTTTATTATTATTCCTCTCTCATTCTCATTTTTTACTAATTTCTTCAGTAAATTTTTTTCCCTCTATCTCTTTTTGTGGGTATGTATTTAAAAAAACAAAACAAAGAAAAATAAATAAATAAAATACTAAACAAAAAA
Source organism: Viscum album (assembly GCA_963277665.1). NCBI lineage: Eukaryota > Viridiplantae > Streptophyta > Magnoliopsida > Santalales > Viscaceae > Viscum > Viscum album. Next base: position 1,575,611,930 of record OY728126.1, read on the forward strand.
AAGAGTCATAATTACTCACAACTAAATTTAAAAAATTTCTAACCTTTTTTGGGGAGTCCAATGACTTGTTTTCATCTCACACATTTTTTATTTTGATCATAAATTTGGATAAATAATTTTGTGTCAAGATCAATAAATTTTGAATACTCAATTTTTGATTTGGAAAATTAATTTTCCCCAACTTTGAGGAAAAAAATTATCTTTCATGCTAAGGTCACATTTGGAAATCTTTTCATATTGTGTGTTTTTCACCTCCGATTATGATTCTTGAGTTTGTGGACCTACGAGATGAATTTCCTTCTTTAGCATACATTAATAATAGAATAATTTGTTGAACCAAATGTGATGAAAAATAGACAAATAGCCTCCTATTACCCTTACATTGATCCTCCTTTTAAAATCCCATTTGAGCCTATGAAAACCCTTTTTTATAGCTATATTTCAAGTCCATACCTTGTCCCACCCAACATCTACATGGATTTACATTACATAATTTATTGAAATTTAAGTGTTGGGGGAATGGGTTTCATTTTGGGTATTATATCCTTGATTTTCATCATGTCATCATATGCTTGAGGGAAAGAATCCCTTTTAGTGTGGGGGAGAGGTTGTCATTAATCAAGTTTTGGGAATGGATTCATGTTTATGTATTTTTTTATATTTTATTGAAAAGTGTTCAAAAATATATACGCAAAAAAACAATAAAACAAAAACAAAAATGAAAAAAAAGAATGGTTTGTGTCTTGGGAAATTCAAAAATCACTCTTTATCAACCTTTTATGTTGTTATAAATATTACAATTAGGGTTGTGAGGAGATCAAACATGGGTTGGGGGATGAGTGTGATCTTTTTTTCAAGCTTTACTTTTGAACTAAAGATAGAAAAAAAAGAATAAAATAACACTTACATCATCTCTTCTTATATTTTTGGGTGAAGATTTTTGTTTTGTGTATATTTAATCAATTCACCCCCTTCCAATTTTCTCCATATATTGTATTCCTTAACAAATTCACACCCTTGTAAATATTTTTTTCTATTTCCTTCCATGTTTCATTTCAAAAAAATTGTGCATTTATTTTTCCATGTTGGTGTTTTACCCATATGTTCCTATCTTTTGAACATTATATCCCCACCATCCCATAGACACTGTATAAACCCTAAAAAGTCATCTTGATTAATATGAACTTTAGAATATCTAATGTAAGTTTATATTTATTTCAAACTCTAAGATTTTCAATTTTAGATGGTGAATGAGTGAACCTTGATAAATAAATTTTCATCATCTTGAGAGGAGTGATTTCTAAGTGCCCACATTTTCCAATTCAAATTTTGAACATGATAAATTATTTTTTTGGAACATTATAATGGAATTTTTTTTGGCGGAAATCTTTTTGGATGAGAGAACTAGTCTAGACCACTGATTGGAGAAACCAAAATTTTAATATTTGTTGGTGAGTAAAAATGATTTATTTATGTTTTTATATTTGATGCACATGAGGAAACGCACAAGACATAGTGTGGGGGATTTGATATTAAATATTTATTCATGATTTTACATTAATCCCATTACATAATTGTCATATAAAAAAGATTAATTTCTATTCAATGTTCATGTCTTGATCATAAACATATATAAAGAGCATTGTTTGAATTCGTTTAATTAAAATGTAGTTTAATGTTATTATCATATCATTCAAAATACTAATCAAAATTATGTGATTATTCTTTTTCATCATTTCTAATTCAAATTCCAACATATAATTATACTATATCATTGGAAAACCATCCATTTTAAGGGTTATATAGATCATAGAAGAAGGCCCACCAAATCTGTGATGAAAACTAGACTATCCATGAAGATAGAATTTTTCAGCTCAATCTAGAAGACCAAATTTGATGCAACTTCATAATATATTCTTTAATATCCAAAAACATACTGTATACAAATTTTAATACCCAAATACACCAAAAGGGTCCAACTAATGCTTTGAAGTCTAGCCCACAATTCTATTCGGTATTTAAAAACATCCCACCTTTATTGAATTTTCTCCCAATAATATCAACCAAATGATATGATATTTTGGGGTGTGAAATAAAATGTGTATAATAAAAACTTTTTAGAATAAAATTTTCAGATTTTAGGGCATCTTTATAAACATAAATTCATTCATATATAGACCATGGAAAAATTCAACTAAAAAATGGATATCATAACATGGTTTGAGAAAATAGCCATAAAATTGGTTCCAAAAGTCCAATGGACTCCAAATTTGGAGGGTTTAATTTCAACATCCATATATACAAATTTAAAGAAGAATATATCTATAGATCCAACTTTATTAATTTTAAAATTGGTGATCCAACATGAGGAACAATTTTGGAATGAAAACAGTCCACTTCCTTTGGCTATAAATAGATACTCATTCTCACCTTTAAAGGGGTTGAAATTTCATAGATTAAGAGGATTGGTTGGAATTATCATATCCTTGAAAAAAACCTAGGATTACCTTACAATATCATGTTTTGACTTGAGATACCATTCCTCCATTCTTTCTTTACATGTATTTCATGTGTTTTCAATTATAATCATATAAGTTTGTTTTCATTTAAATTAAATATTAAAGAATGTTTCTTCATCATAATTTTCAATTTATCATCCACCCTATATTGTGTAATATTAAAGCTCTTAATTTTTTTAAGTCAAATTGAAAACCATTCCCTTCTTTTAGTTTCTCATTCAATCAAATGTATGTGTTGAATTATCTTCACCATTTGTGTGGGTGTTTAACACACTAATCTTATTGTGTCCCTTTATTTATTCTATTTTTAACACATAACCCTAAAAAATATAAGCCAAATTAATAACCATATCAATGGATGAGTAAATTTATCATTGGACTGTGTCATAATTTGAGGATATTAAGTGATTAAGATCTTTTTCTCGATTAATATTCTTTAAATTGATATTGTGTATGTTGAACTTAAAATATCGTGTATGTTGAACATAAAATATTGTGTATGTTGAACTTGAAATGTCATGGATTAAGGATATTTTTTGTTTGACATATGGATTCCATGGATTATTGGAACCAAAAGTACACATGGGTTTATGAAATATTGAACCATCCATCAACAAGAATTTATTGAGACCAGTTCCCTAGTTGAGGCTTGGTTTAAAGACAAAACATTAGGGAATTCTGATCAAAAATCATATTGTGAAGTGGGTGTTAATTTAATGAAATATATAGAAAAAATCAATGATATCACAAGATTAACTCCATAATGATGAAATCACTATAATCATTATCAAATTGGGAAACCAAATACATAAATCATTCATTTCACATAAGCTCTATAAAGAAAACCCCCTTTTCAAAAGACCAATTTTTTTTGATTGTTTTTAAAAAGTACCATCATCGAGGATCTGACCCGAGTGCCGCTATACAAATTAGCAGAGCACTTGAACTTTTAACAGTCGATAGGTGACAATCAGGCGTGCTTCAAAATCACAATAACTCTGATACCATTTTGTAACATCCTAAAAAAATCACAAGGTTTGTGCTAGATGACCACATAACCTTAGGCGTACCTCCCCATATGATATAATCTATAGACTAGTAGTGAGGGATTAAGGTGGAAATATAGGGTGACTATAACCTCTATCAGAGTAAAAAATAATAAATAAATATCTAAACATGTAAATAGTAAATAATTAGGGTAAGTGGAAAACTAGTAACATACCATTAGTAAGTGTGAATGTGGAAACAACGGACTCAACAGTCAAAACTGGAAACAAGATACTAATCAGCCATAAGGATGATCACCTATAAAAATAAGAAAAAACAAAAAAGTATAAGAGGATCTATAATACCAACCTTAATCCCATCTCAGTCTTCATACTCATAGAGAGAAATCATGCTCAATTATTTAACTCAAGCCTCATCCCAATCAATATATGCAACAAGTGATGCCTTATCAATTACCCAATTCTCATGGCCACCTGATTAGGGTGTGAGTACAACTAATTAGGGAACCACCATCGTAGTCTATTACCCAACCAATAGTATTAATTGTACATTCATATGATATGATTATAAGGATAGAAACATGAAATACATAACTATGCAAACATATCATATAATCACCAAATAATGTACAAGAAAACTATAACATACACCGAGCAGTTGTGCCCTTACTAAGATTCTACGAACCCCTAGCTATTCCATCTTCACCTCCATGATGTAATGTGGTAATTACATATATTGGATTTGATCAAGATCGATCCACAAGGATAGTCCATAAGGTATCAAGACAACATGTCACTCGAGGTCCACAAGGAATCAAGATAACATGCCCCTTAGAATTCACTAGGCATCAAGTAAACATGTTTCTTGACAAACTATAGGAATTTATTTAGATCTATGCATAAGGTTTTCATATCCCAACTCTATTTTGGGTCAATCATCAAGGTAGTCTTACCCTATCTATGCCTTAGGTCTGGCCATATGGTATTCATCCCCCAAATGTTGCTTCCTCGAGTCAGGCCTCTAGGCCTTCTTTCCACTTCCCTATTCTTAGGTCCATTATCATCATCATCATAAGTCAAGCACACTCACCCTCCAAGGGTATCCAAAACACGAAAGTCGATATATCACCAATTATATAATAATACCTCCAAATGAAATATGATATATCACACAAATGGGTTGAGCATACATATGAATAGAACATATCATATCATCATGATTCATATAAACTACAAGTACACGCATGTGATCAATGAGTCAGAAATGTTCTATTGGGATATCTAAGAACACTCATGGAATCGATAATTATATTTATCATATATATATATAAATATATGGGAACGTGTTTATAAACAATATGGAATAACACATAAAGACATAACTTATCACATCAAGCATGAGTATCAAAAACCATATATAAACACACACATGTGTTCAACATCAAACATGATATCATAGGCACTAGGTCTCATATACCATAAAAGAACATCAAAGAGGGTCCATTTAATCCAAGTAACTCATTTGTGATCAAGCCTCGTCCATCGATGGCTAACATCGAGCTAGTGAACAAAGGATCATCATGGCCATTGGTACTTTTTCCAATTACTTTAGGAATGGTTACATTAATTATTTAGGATATAATAATCATTAATTAATTAATCATTACTTGTTATTCATAACACATTATGAATTTAAGGTTCATTTAAAAAAGGTGTAGAAACACAAATCACATGTCAACAAACAAATCATAACACCATAGGGTAGAGTATATAGGACCACATACCTCGAATAGAGTCAACTCTAAACCAAGAAAATCCTAAAAACTTTATCTGAGTCCATCAAAGTCCATTAAACCTCTATCAATGGAAAAAAGGTTAAAACAAATGCCCAATAATTCTAAATAATGATTTATAACTAAATTATAATTAATAAAATGATTACAGGAAAACATATAACTCGAGTGAATGACATAATTGACGAATAAAATACCCTGTGTCACTAACTTTCTAGAACCACAACCAAAAACCAATGGAAGCTCCATAAAACACTTTCAACATCATTCCAGAAAAAAACCCTATCAGGAGGCAACAAGATAAAGGCCATTTTAATATAATTAAATCATAATCTTTAGGATAATTAAACCGACTAACATACCTTAGTTGAAATTTCATCCAATGGAGTCCGGCCACTCCCAATGCACTCTCGAACCTAAGGAATGTAAAATTCCCAAATAAATTCCATGATACTATGTCTTGTTCAATTAAATTTAACCAAAAACCATAGAAGAGATCACTAGGAGATGAAACTTTAATAAAATTCCCATCAACAACAGGTGTTCATCATCATGGGATATCCTTTATCTAGGATTAGAAAAATACCAATCAAACACGATCGATTATACCATACTGTAAGATCCCAACCATAATAGAGATGTGTTATACTCATTTTCAGATACTCTTTTACTCTTGTTTTAGTTATATCTTGGTTGGGTTTTACTTTGGGGTTGTTTTAGGTCAATTTGGAGAAATTTGGAAGCCATTGGGGCTATGCACGGTTGGTGCACAGTTAGGGAAAACCATGCATTTTTTCCTAGGAAACTGTATGCCTCGTTTTGGAGGCATAAGAGGTGGTGCACGGTTGGCGCAAAACTTAGAAAAACCGTGTGGCCCCCTCCCCAAACCTTTAACCCTAAAATAGAGGGGATTAGCATAGTGAGTGCATGATTTGTCAAAACATGCACCACTTAGGAGAAACCATGAACCCCACGAGTAGGGGAACATAGTTAAGGCATACAGTTTGGTATACCATGCGCCTCCGACTAGGAAACTGTGCATGTGGGTTTTAATACCACTAAAAATTTTATTACAATTCCTGAACCCCCCAATTTTTACCCCAAATCACCTTGGATCAACCCTAAACGATTTCCTTTGATTTTGGAATCTCCCAGAAGGATTACAAAGCTCCTATAACCCCTTTCTTAGTAAATAGAATATCCGGTTAAAGGATTGAATCCTTATTGGTAAGTATTTTTATCCACATTTGATTTCCCCTATATCCAATCTCTCTTTCCCAATGATGAGGGATGATCTTTCCTCCTTTGGCGGTAGTTTAGATACAGGTTTTTATGGTTGTGTTTCATTGGATCTTGGTCCTAGGTTTTTATCATAGATTTATTTCATTGTTTTGAATTTGATAGTTAAACATCATATTGATGGCTGTAGTTTGGAAAATGTTCATAAAAATCTTTATGTAGCTGGTATAATTGTCAATTCCCATAGTATTGATTATATTTGGGTATATGTAATTGTGAAATTCCAATTTACTTGTTGGTAAATTTCATTTTTAAGTTGAATTAATTAATTGATTTTACCCATGGGATTATGAAATTGGTGGAATAAATAGGATTACAAAATTGGTTAACAAATGGTATTATATTTTTTTTTTGATAAATGGGATTATGAAATTGGAACAAAGATATGGGATATTTGGGAATGATGTGAATGCAGAGTTTTGGGATAGATAATGCTTCTCTAAATACACACAGGGTGCCAGACTGCCGCTCTAAGCCCCTAAGATATGTATTTATTTTTGTGTAATCACTGAGTTGTGGGACATAGACTACTTCTCCGAATACCCACATAGTTCTAGACTACTTCTCTGGGCCCCCATTATATTATTATGATTTTTTTTAATAAATGTATTATGATATACAATGAATAATTTAATTGGGATTTCCCTTTGGTGGATGGTTTAGACTCCAACATGAACCGAAGTAGGTATTGTTGGTTCGAGTGTCACCGTGAACCTGTAGACCCTTGTGGTTAATTAAAGAACAATTTAATTTGAAGACTGTTAAATTAATAATTTAAAATTTATTCTTATAGATCTGTATAAACTATCATAGACTGTATATAGTTTTGGATTTCATTGTTAGTGGCCTTCTGAGTTTTACTCACACCCTATACGGGCTGCTTGATCGGTACTCACATAGACTTCATGTTTGCAAGATAAGATAAGGGAAAGATCCCTATGTTAGATGGTTGATCTAGGATTCGAGATGAAGCATGGATGAGGGAACTATACATGATGTTGGTACCCTCTTGGTATTTTTGTGTGTGTCTTTATTTTTGTTTACTATTAGACACTTCACACTCATTATGGATACACATATCTACCACTTTGGATTATGGTCATTTTTTCATGTTTTTGGATTACATGAGGTATTGGTATTTATTGATTATGGTATTATCCCAGTTATTGTTCATTATAATTTGGATATTATTTATTGATTTCTGCTACTGTAATTCTTTGATAAAGAGGGTATAGTCTCACCACGTTACATATTTGACCCTCCCTGCTAATCGACAACCTCTGGCATACAGGGAGGTATGCTTGAGGTCATGTGATGAACCAAATTGGAGCACCGGCCTATGGAACCTAGGTATGGATGTTACAATGTGGTATCAAAGTCATGTTTCCTTTATTTTCTTTTTTATTACTATTTTGAAAAGGTATATAGGATACTAGGATGAGTCGAGCCTTGGTCATGAGCCCAGACATGGGAGTAGCTAACCCGTGTGTTGGGGAATACCCATGTACCTAGGGTGGGATTGCTATTCTTGATGTTTTCTATTATAGTTGAATGTTATTTCACCTTGGGTGATGAACTTGTTGTGTGATGTTATTATTTTTATGAGATTTTCCTTATGTCACAAAATGGCACAAGAGTTAAGTATACATGCATCATTTTAGGAACTCAAGATTTTATGTGACATGAATCATTTTAAGAATTCACATAAAATTAGGTTTTGGGTGAGTTTTTAAAATGAAATGATTTTCTTTATTGAGTATTTAAAAATGAAATGTTTCCTCATAATAAATTTATAATTGTAAATATTTCTAAATATAGTATTTTGAAATGGATAAAATCGGTGTCTAATGGGAAACTTTGAAAGATGGAAGTGTTTTACCTTATATAAGTGATGAAAAAATTATGAGATAGTAGAGGGTAGTGTTATTGCCTTAAATTTTATCATGTGGTGGGGTATGGGGGATTAATTGTTATGGAATTATGTGAATCCCTCATGTTTAAAAATGTGTTAATGATATGTTATGTGTCCTAAGATGTGCGTTTTTCATTTTTGAGATATGCCTCCACAACGAAGCTTGTTTATAGGACAACAAGAGGACATTGCTAAAAATGTGTCTCCAACAGTGGAGCCTAAGAACCAAATAGTTCTGGGTGAAGGTTCATGAGAGCAGTTTCATGATAACTTTTCCAACTTTATACAGTTCATGGAAATAGACTAAGGGTGGGATATGAGGAATATGTCTGACCTGACATGCAAGTTCTAGTTGCAACACCCTCCATCCTTCACTAGAGAGGGTGGACTTGAGGCAGCTAAGTTCTGGATTGAGTATATCTAGACAATCCTTGACCATTTAGTGACTTATATAGAAAATAAAGTCAAATTGGATTCTTATATGTGTCACAATTCAGTGAAGTATTGGTGGGATATTTAGACTCGGGATGAGTATCTAGAGAACATGGTGTGGAAATAATTTCAGGAAATGTTCCTAGAAAACTTGTACCCTGAGATTCTTAGGTAGGAGAGGATGGTAGATTTTATGCATTTGACCCAAGGGATTTTATCCATGATGGACTATGCTGGTCACTTCTTCAACTTGTAGCACTTTTTTCTAGCATTAGAAGGAGACGAGGAAACTATGGTGAAATATTTTCAGGATGGGATTAAATGTTAGATTATGACCCAGGTTAATATATTCCAGTTGAAGAAGTTTTCTGAATTGATGAATTAGGCTCTCATTTCTGAGGGAAACCTGAAGGAGGATTTAAATTGAATATAGGTGGTTTTTACTGGATGACCATAAGGTTTATATTCCAAGAGTATGAAGCATATCGATGAAAACATCAACCAAGGAGATAGAAAATAGATTGGTCAGGGAGAAAGATTAGCTAATTAGAGTAGAAACTTAGTATACTACTACCAATGTGTTAGGTAAGGTCATATTCATAGACATTGTCCCTAACCACTAGTGGAGTGCCAAAACTATGGTAGTATGGGTCACTTGAGAGTTATTTCATAGCCCCTCAATCAATGGGTAATGATGGAGGATCCAAAAATATTTAGAGTACTTGAAGGGGGTATTCTAGACCATACCGGTTAGGCAGGTGGAGTTATTCTGTCCATGGAGGTAATGATAATGGACATGGTAATTCAGGGATAGAGGACCTGTATCAGCAGATTGGTGCATCTCAAGGGGATCGGATTGTAGCACAGGGAAGAGGGGAAGGACAGATTCATGAAGTTCAACATTAACTTGGGGATAGTGAGGCTCATCCATCAACAGTTAGTGGTACTATTCTTATAGATTATGTGATTTCTAGTTCCTTATTGGATACAAGAGCCTCTCATTATTTTATATATGCTCAAATTTTGAATGATTTAAGTATGATGGTGGAATTTGTGTGTTGGGTTATGAAGATCGATACACCATTGGGTGTACGGTATAGATATATCTATTTATGTAAGGGGTGTTCTCTTGAGGTTGGGGAGTATCACTTTCTTTGGGATATTTATATACTTGACATGTTAGGTTCTGAATTGATTTTTGGTATGGAATAGATAGTATCATACCGATCCCATATAGATTGTTACCATAGGAGAGTGACCTTTACATCTTTTGAGGGTAAAATTTATTTTTTTCATGGGGAATGGGATAACCAGATAGGCCATTCAGGGCTAGTTCATCAGCAACTGGGGGAGCTAACTACCCAGCTTGCAAGTCTTTTTCTTGAAAATGAGGGTGTCAAGCTTGGTGTCTTTCCACCCATAGTGGACCAGGTTCAGGATGTGTTTCCTAAAGGATTATCAGGGATTCCACCTAATAGGGATGTTGAGTTTACAATTTCTCTCATTCTTAGAGCTAAAATAGTTTCTATTCCACCTTACTGAATAACACCAACATAGACTCTCAAAATTATTCTAGGTCAATTTATGGATAAGATATTTATACATATGAGTATGTCCCCTTGGGTTTCTCCAATTTTTTTGTTAATAAAGCTTATGGGATGTTGTGTTTATGTGTCAATTACTAAAAGCTTAATCAAATGAAATTTAAGAACTGGTACCCTCTTCCGCATATCAAGGATCTCTTTGACCAGTTCAGAGGATCTTGTGTTTTCTCTAATATTGAATTGAGATTGGGGTATCATTAGTTTATAATTAGACCTTATGATATACAAAAAACTAATTTAAGAATTAGGTATCACCTCTATAAGTTCTCTGTGATGCCGTTCGGGCTAAAAAATGCTTCGGGCATCTTTATGGACTTTATAGACTAAATATTTCACCCATACTTGGATAAGTTAGTGTTTTTTGGGGGATGAAACCTTGGTGTACTCCAAGACTCATGAAGATCATTCCCAACATCTTTACATCATACTATGTAAAATAAGAGAGCATTATCTTTATTCCAAGCTATTTAAGTTTCAATTTTGGATTAATAGGGTATATTTCTTGGGTCACATCATCTCCATGGAAGGTGTATTAGTGGACCTATAGAAGGTTCATAAAATGGTTTCTTTGGATAATCCTAAGAATGTTTTTGATATATAATGATTTCTAGGGTTGGAGTGATATTATCATAGGTTTATCCTGGTATTTTCCCATTTAAAATAACCAATTTTTGTCTTGACCAAAAGGTAATAAAATTTGAGTGGTCTATATCATGTGATAATTCCTTTCAGGACTTGAAAAATTAGTTGAATACTGCAGAAATTTTGATTCTTCCCGAGCCAGGTGAGGAGTATACCATGTTTTGTGATGGGTTAGGATTATAAATGGAGTAGTGTTAATTTAGGGATATCAATTTGTCTCATATGGATCATGATAGTTGAGGACACATGAAGGGGATCATCCTATGCAGGATCTCAAGTTAGCTGTGGTGGTATATGCCTTAAAGTGTTGGCAGAATTATCGATTTGGAGAAAATTTTACTGTGTATATCAACAAAAAAAGGTTAAAGTATATTTTTTCATAGTGATATTTATATCTTCAATAGTGTATATGGGTTGAGTATATATAGTTTTTTTTTATTTTGAGCTATCCTATACACTGAGGAATGGAAACAATGTTGCTGATTATTTGAGCAGGAAGACAAAGACTCATGCAGTTCATGATTCTAGTTCTGATTGGAAGATGATTACCTTGCTAGCTATGATGCATATTGATATTCTAGAGGGAAAGGAGTAGATGAAACATTTATCCATATCTTTCAAGACCACATTTCTGATTCATATTATATAGAGGAATTATGAGGATCTAGAGTGTTTATCCTTGATGGAAAGCCTTGAAGGTAGGGATTCACTGTCTGATTGGACTATAGATGAGGATGAGATGATCTATCTCTATAACCATGTTGTTGTACCTATGAGTATTCATGATAAGCTGATACATGAGTTTCATGACTCAAATTGGGAGGTGCATTCTGGTTTGAACAAAATGTACCATGACCACATCAGAGGTATTGGGGGTTGGTCATGAAAAAAATATTGTAGGGTTCGTGAAATGACACTACACCTATCAATAGGTAAAGTAAAAGAATCAATAAACTAGTGGGTTATTACAAATGTTTCCCATTAATAAATGGAAATGAGTTGATATTACCATAGACATTTTGGTGGGTCTTCTGAGGATCCCTCAAAAGAATGATGCTATATGGGTTGTAACACCCCGAAGTTTTCAAACCTCTTGAATGAAAATTGGGCTTTTTCTTTGTGCTTTTAAAGTTCTCTCTCTAAAACAATCAGAATGTAAAATATAAAAAACACGTAACTTTTATTTCATGAACTCAACACTGAAGGGTCTTACATTTTTCGGGATACAAGAAAAACTCACTAACCATATATTCCAACCAAGAACCCGATTACAATAATGGGAAGACTACTTAAAACTACTAAGAGCCCGAAAATGCGGTAGGGATTTCGAGCATCCATCATAAGAAACGTAAGGATTTCTGAAGCCACTGCGACCGTGCTCAACACCAAGGGGATCACAGGAACCATCTTTGCTTGTCCTTCAGTCACTTGGGGTAAGGGACACCCGAGACCAAACCTTTCTTTTTATAAGCACCCTAATATGGCCGTTGCACCCCAAACGGCTATATTTTTGACCGTTGGGTCTCCTTATCCTCTATGTTGACCGTTGGACCTCAAACGGCTATATTTTCGACCGTTGTTTGCCCAAAATATCCAATGTTTTGTTTTTAACCGTTACCCAAATAATGTTTAAATTCAGTTTTTGTCGACGTGATAAAACTTATTAAGTATAGTTTTGAAATAATTGATAAGTGATATGTATTTTCTTTTATATATATAGTTGTAATTTATATATATATATATATATGGTTTTGGTTTTTCGGCCTAAAATTTGATTAAATTTAAATTATTATAAAATTATCAACAAAACTATCTTATTTTTTTTTATGAATTATATTTACGGTTAACTTCTCATAAAATTGTTAATGATGTATATTTACCCTTTTACAAAATTAATTTATGAATTTCTTTATATAATAATAATAAAATAAAACTACACATTTATGTTCTTACTAAAACCTAATAATTTTGTTGCTTTAATTTTGACATTCTACCTATTTAGATATAAACTTATTAATATTAAACACTTTCTTTTTGTTTCAAAATAATCCGAATGTAATTTTTTTTTTAAAAATCATAAGTATATATGTTATTATACTTGAGTTCACTTTTTATTTTATGTATAAAACTTATATATGTGTATTTATATGTTTTGATAAAAAAAAAGAAATAGAGAAAAATGAAAATACAAATTATGTTTAAAATAAGGGTTTAATAGTTTAATATATAGGGGTATTAATAACCCTTGACTTAGGATATTAATAGTTTATTAATAAGATTATATTAATGGTTTCATAACAGGTTTAATAAAATAATAGAAAAATAAAATAACAGTATTTTTTTTAAGATAAACGTTAAAAAAAAATGAGAGAATCGGGGGCCGCGTGTTTTAAACGCCGCGGCAAGCTTGGGCCGTCCGATCTTCTTCCCCTTTGATCGCGACCGTCCACCCCTTTTAAAGCCGCACCACTCCTCAGCCATCCGATCGACCGGCGTTTGATCCTGGCCGTCCCTTCTGTTTCGCGCTTTCTCCTCTCCCTCGCGCTGCCACTTTCTTCTTCCTCATCACGCCGCTAAACCAGGCGGGTTCGGCCCTTGTTTCCTCCGCCCGAGCCGACAACAGTCACCCTCCCTCTCTTCTCCTTCCACGAAGTCGGCGCCGCCTCTTAAATTTCGGCCTCGGTTCCATCGTTTCCCCCCCGGTTGCAGAGTCTTCTTCTTCTTCCCTTTTTTTTAACTCCCTGTTGCACCGAAGCTGGAGGATTGGACCCGAACTCTCACGACCTCTCCGACCTCCGAGACCTCGTCGCCACCTCGTGATCTCCTCCTCCTCGTCATCTGGTAAGGGTCAAAGTCTCTTTTTTTTACAGTCAGTTTTAATCTCCCGTATTCATGCATATAAACGTATACGGGTTATATTTTTTTATGCTGTGTAAACACCCTCGTTTTCCCCTCATCTCATTGCTGCATCTCCCTCCTCTCTTCCTCGTCGAGCTAAGGTGAGGGAAAACCGCTTTTATACTGATCTGCTTCAGTTCGACGCATCCTTTTATTTACGGTTTATATATGTATATGTTATATAAATACATATATATATATATATGCAAGACCTCTTGAACCGTTTCAAACCCCCTTTCCCTTCCTATAATCGAACGGAGGAAGGGAGATCTCCACTTGATGTTTAATGTTTCATCTGTTTCGGTATATATATAACTATGTATATGTGTATTTACATATATGTATATGTTATATATATATAAATACCTAAGCTTTTCTGTTATGTCCGAACAAAAAAAAAAAAGAAACCAAATTCTGGAGTAAGGGTTCAAAGAATCCGATTTTATTTGGGTTTTGATTAACCTCTTTTTGTGTTGTTTAAACTATATATATGTATATTCATATTTATTTATGTATATGTGAAACAAACCATCTCGGGTTTTTATGATTTTCAATTGAGGATAATTTATTTATGAAATGATGATTCTTAATGAAAAAAAAACATGTAAGGGTTAAGTATGGTTTTGTGTCTTATGTTACTTCGGATATATTTATATATATGCAAGTTTATATAAATGTATACCCCTACATAGACGCAAGTCCATAAGACCCTCTTTCTTGTGTACTAGTATTCTTCCTCTCTTAGAGAACCTAGTTTGGGTATGAAATTAACACGTGTTTTTGATTTAATGTTGGTTTATGTATATATATATATATATATGATGAAGTTTCAGGATTGGTTTAATTCCAAAATGACTTTTCTAATTAAGAATTTTCATTTATCAGCGTTTTGAAAATTCGTGCAATTTTTGTAAAAATGTGTGGCATGAACCCCCCTTAAGAAATTATATGTTTCCAAGTGAATGTGATTTCAAAATTTCAGTTTCCAAATTTTTTTCTTTATTTAATTATTATCAGGACTTGGTTATATATATATAATTATAAACACATAAGTTTTTAATAATTTTAATTGATGCTAAGCCAACATGTGTATCGCACCAGTGGACCGGCTTAACCTGAAAATTTAAGTACCCTCAATGAAACTTATACTTATAAAGAATGTGTTTTGCATGTTTAAAGATATGAAATATGAATTTATGTTTTTATTTAATGAATATGATGAAATTTTACATGACCATCTGCTATGTTTAGTATTCCAGTTATTTCTGCATGTGCAATGTGTAAGTTGATTTAGTTTATTTGCATCAATGTTTAATCTGAAGCCAATGGCCTAGTTCTTTTTACATCTACGTTATGATCCCCTTCGAGTTATGATTATGTATGTAAAAAGGAGTTTCGATTATGAATGTATGGAACCCCTTGGACGAATGACCAATTCAAGATATGAGTGGGATGTATAGGACTTAAATGTTTATGGACGGGTGCGCCCGGAATTATACAGCGCTCCAATGCATTGGGTAAAGCAAGAGTCTCATGAGACGTCAAGTGCAACGGTCTTGGAGAATATCCTTGGCTCGTGCTATCAAGTGCAACGGTCTTGGAAAATAGCCTTGGCTCGTGCTATCATGTGCAACGGTCTTGGCAAATAGCCTTGGCTCGTGCTATCATGTGCAACGGTCTTGGCAAATGGCCTTGGCTCGTGCTACCATGGGAAACGGGATTGGCATTTGGCCTTGACCCGTACCAAAATTATGGTCATGACGAGAGGTCTTGACAAAGTCCGGTACTATGCATACCCTCTGCATGTAATGATAATGTTTAACCAGGGGTTAGTTCAACTAACAGGACAACCCCTAGTTGAAAGCTTCCAAGATCATGAAAATGTACTTTATGCAATAAGAACTGTTTTCATATGGTAAACTGTTAGATGATCTTCTTTTTACTGATGAATCATGATATGCATGTCTTCCCTGCTTAGTCATAGAATTCTTTTAGAAGTAAAGTAACTTTGTTTTTTTATGCATTATTTATTCCTCTTATATTGCGCACTCTGATCATGTTTATATTAAGCTCATTTCAAGTACGTGCTTCATCGTGCAAGTGGTTTTTCAAAGAAAAATGGATCTCATGTTTTAAGAAAAGATAATGTTTTAGTTTTAGCAAAGTGTTTTATTTTCTTCAAAAAGGTCTTATCTGAGAAAAGATTTTCTTAAAATGTTTTTAAAACCCCTTACTGGGCATTTTTCTCACCCTACGTTTTGTTTAAAATTTTTCAGGCTTGGAATGTACTGATGAAGTTAATCAGAGCAGCTGGTTTCCCAGAATCCTGAGCCTCGCGATCTTCTGTAGTCATGAGACATGATATATTTTTGTAAATGTTGTAATGAAATGCTAAGCATATCATGTCTCATGAGGCACCCTGGGTACTGGGGTCGCTACAGTTGGTATCAGAGGATAGGTTCAGACAACTCTGGAAAACCAGGTGATATAGATATATTGCTAAGACTAACTAAGTAAGAATGTTATAACTTTCAGATGGCTGAGGTGCCTACCGAACTTTTGTCACTCCCCACTGAGGCTCTAGAGAACATTATATCTCTAGCCAGCCGTGAAAACTTCCTAAATTATGCCCAAATTCGCATGACGTGTAAGCACTTGTACGATGTGTCAAACTCATCTAGGGTGCTTAGTCTCCACCAGGGAATGGGGATGGATTATCTCCTAATGATGATGACCCAGTTTCCCTCGTACGCACGTCGGGGAAGGTATCACGAAGGACTCTTCCGAGTGTTCACAGCTGGAGAGGAATCTGGCACAATGCTAGATAACCCTTTTGAAGAAGCTGCTGCTGCTGGAGACCTCCGAGCAGCTTATCTGTGCCAAGTCCTGCACTACGGCTTCTGGGGCCAGTTAATGGACTTCGGAGCGTTGGAAAATGAGTCCACCCGTGTGTCTCTTAGGCAAGAAGTGCACACCGATGTTTCCCAACTCCACACCCCTCACGCTAAACTCAGGAGGCGTTATAAATGTTCCCATGAGTTTAGTCCTGTATGTTCATCTTGTGTGTGGTTTGAAGAGTTAGGAAGTTTTTCCACTCTTTGTGGCGTACGTCTTGTGAACTCAGACTTTACTGTGTAAACTTTTTCACAAATGGAAGTTTCTTGTTTCTTTTCATGTCTTCACCGTATCTATGTTGTTAAGAGTTTCCCCTCGATGTTTGTTTTCAGATGGCTGGACAAACGAACTTCTCATCCCTACCCGATGAGCTAGTAGAAGTCATCTTGATCAAGGCATGCATGGTGGATTACCCATCATTTCTCCACCTACGAGGGTCCTGCCAGCGTTTGCTCAAATTAGCAAATGGTCCAGAGATTCTTCAGCTATGTCGAGAGAATAATCGCATCTTTCAGCTCATCGCTGCTGCTCAACTCCCCTGCTATAGGCGAAAGGGAATGTACTTTGAGGGCCTGTTCCAATGTTTCACTCTGGCACAAAACTTTACTGCCAGAGCGCGCTTTCTCGTGGCTGCCCAGGATGGCCAGCTCAGCGCAGCATATATGTTCCAAGTCTTGAACATTAGTCTCCTCGATCGCACCGTCCCTCTAGACTACCTCGAGCAGGATGTGGCCAGAAGATTCGTCAAAGAGTTTATCTACTCGGATATATCCGAGCTTTGCATCGCACGAGCCTCCCTTTGGAAGCCCGTGTGTAGTACACACGACCAGGAGTTCAAGGAGCACTGTTCGAGGTGCATCTGGACTAGGGAAACCGAAGAGCTGTGTGCCAACTTTGGTGTCCTGTTAACCGAGCCAGACCCTCTGTTTCGGTAGAGTTTTACGTTTGGGGTTTCAGTTTCCTTTTTTGTTTTATGATAGAATTGCGGGGACGCAATTCTTTGAAGGGGGAGATAATGTAACACCCCGAAGTTTTCAAACCTCTTGAATGAAAATTGGGCTTTTTCTTTGTGCTTTTAAAGTTCTCTCTTTAAAACAATCTGAATGTAAAATATAAAAAACACGTAACTTTTATTTCATGAACTCAACACTGAAGGGTCTTACATTTTTCGGGATACAAGAAAAACTCACTAACCATATATTCCAACCAAGAACCCGATTACAATAATGGGAAGACTGCTTAAAACTACTAAGAGCCCGAAAATGCGGTAGGGATTTCGAGCATCCATCATAAGAAACGTAAGGATTTCTGAAGCCACCGCGACCGTGCTCAACACCAAGGGGATCACACGAACCATCTTTGCTTGTCCTTCAGTCACTTGGGGTAAGGGACACCCGAGACCAAACCTTTCTTTTTATAAGCACCCTAATATGGCCGTTGCACCCCAAACAGATATATTTTTGACCGTTGGGTCTCCTTATCCTCTATGTTGACCATTGGACCTCAAACGGATATATTTTCGACCGTTGTTTGCCCAAAATATCCAATGTTTTGTTTTTAACCGTTACCCAAATAATGTTTAAATTCAGTTTTTGTCGACGTGATAAAACTTATTAAGTATAGTTTTGAAATAATTGATAAGTGATATGTATTTTCTTTTATATATATAGTTGTAATTTATATATATATATATATATGGTTTTGGTTTGTCGGCCTAAAATTTGATTAAATTTAAATTATTATAAAATTATCAACAAAACTATCTTATTTTTTTTATGAATTATATTTACGGTTAACTTCTCATAAAATTGTTAATGATGTATATTTACCCTTTTACAAAATTAATTTATGAATTTCTTTATATAATAATAATAAAATAAAACTACACATTTATGTTCTTACTAAAACCTAATAATTTTGTTGCTTTAATTTTGACATTCTACCTATTTAGATATAAACTTATTAATATTAAACACTTTCTTTTTGTTTCAAAATAATCCGAATGTAATTTTTTTAAAAAAAATCATAAGTATATATGTTATTATACTTGAGTTCACTTTTTATTTTATGTATAAAACTTATATATGTGTATTTATATGTTTTGATAAAAAAAAAGAAATAGAGAAAAATGAAAATACAAATTATGTTTAAAATAAGGGTTTAATAGTTTAATATATAGGGGTATTAATAACCCTTGACTTAGGATATTAATAGTTTATTAATAAGATTATATTAATGGTTTCATAACAGGTTTAATAAAATAATAGAAAAATAAAATAACAGTATTTTTTTTAAGATAAACGTTAAAAAAAAAATGAGAGAATCGGGGGCCGCGTGTTTTAAACGCCGCGGCAAGCTTGGGCCGTCCGATCTTCTTCCCCTTTGATCGCGACCGTCCACCCCTTTTAAAGCCGCACCACTCCTCAGCCATCCGATCGACCGGCGTTTGATCCTGGCCGTCCCTTCTGTTTCGCGCTTTCTCCTCTCCCTCGCGCTGCCACTTTCTTCTTCCTCATCACGCCGCTAAACCAGGCGGGTTCGACCCTTGTTTCCTCCGCCCGAGCCGACAATAGTCACCCTCCCTCTCTTCTCCTTCCACGAAGTCGGCACCGCCTCTTAAATTTCGGCCTCGGTTCCATCGTTTCCCCCCCGGTTGCAGAGTCTTCTTCTTCTTACCTTTTTTTTAACTCCCTGTTGCACCGAAGCTGGAGGATTGGACCCGAACTCTCACGACCTCTCCGACCTCCGAGACCTCGTCGCCACCTCGTGATCTCCTCCTCCTCGTCATCTGGTAAGGGTCGAAGTCTCTTTTTTTTACAGTCAGTTTTAATCTCCCGTATTCATGCATATAAACGTATACGGGTTATATTTTTTTATGCTGTGTAAACACCCTCGTTTTCCCCTCATCTCATTGCTGCATCTCGCTCCTCTCTTCCTCGTCGAGCTAAGGTGAGGGAAAACCGCTTTTATACTGATCTGCTTCAGTTCGACGCATCCTTTTATTTACGGTTTATATATGTATATGTTATATAAATACATATATATATATATGCAAGACCTCTTGAACCGTTTCAAACCCCCTTTCCCTTCCTATAATCGAACCGAGGAAGGGAGATCTCCACTTGATGTTTAATGTTTCATCTGTTTCGGTATATATATAACTATGTATATGTGTATTTACATATATTTATATGTTATATATATATAAATACCTAAGCTTTTCTGTTATGTCCGAACAAAAAAAAAAGAAACCAAATTCTGGAGTAAGGGTTCAAAGAATCCGATTTTATTTGGGTTTTGATTAACCTCTTTTTGTGTTGTTTAAACTATATATATGTATATTCATATTTATTTATGTATATGTGAAACAAACCATCTCGGGTTTTTATGATTTTCAATTGAGGATAATTTATTTATGAAATGATGATTCTTAATGAAAAAAAACATGTAAGGGTTAAGTATGGTTTTGTGTCTTATGTTACTTCGGATATATTTATATATATGCAAGTTTATATAAATGTATACCCCTACATAGACGCAAGTCCATAAGACCCTCTTTCTTGTGTACTAGTATTCTTCCTCTCTTAGAGAACCTAGTTTGGGTATGAAATTAACACGTGTTTTTGATTTAATGTTGGTTTATGTATATATATATATATATATATGATGAAGTTTCAGGATTGGTTTAATGCCAAAATGACTTTTCTAATTAAGAATTTTCATTTATCAGCGTTTTGACAATTCGTGCACTTTTTGTAAAAATGTGTGGCATGAACCCCCCTTAAGAAATTATATGTTTCCAAGTGAATGTGATTTCAAAATTTCAGTTTCCAAAACTTTTTCTTTATTTAATTATTATCAGGACTTGGTTATATATATATAATTATAGACACATAAGTTTTTAATAATTTTAATTGATGTTAAGCCAACATGTGTATCGCACCAGTGGACCGGCTTAACCTGAAAATTTAAGTACCCTCAATGAAACTTATACTTATAAAGAATGTGTTTTGCATGTTTAAAGATATGAACTATGAATTTATGTTTTTATTTAATGAATATGATGAAATTTTACATGACCATCTGCTATGTTTAGTATTCCAGTTATTTCTGCATGTGCAATGTGTAAGTTGATTTAGTTTATTTGCATCAATGTTTAATCTGAAGCCAATGGCCTAGTTCTTTTTACATCTACGTTATGATCCCCTTCGAGTTATGATTATGTATGTAAAAAGGAGTTTCGATTATGAATGTATGGAACCCCTTGGATGAATGACCAAGTCAAGATATGAGTGGGATGTATAGGACTTAAATGTTTATGGACGGGTGCGCCCGGAATTATACAGCGCTCCAATGCATTGGGTAAAGCAAGAGTCTCATGAGACGTCAAGTGCAACGGTCTTGGAGAATATACTTGGCTCGTGCTATCAAGTGCAACGGTCTTGGAAAATAGCCTTGGCTCGTGCTATCATGTGCAACGGTCTTGGCAAATAGCCTTGGCTCGTGCTATCATGTGCAACGGTCTTGGCAAATGGCCTTGGCTCGTGCTACCATGGGAAACGGGATTGGCATTTGGCCTTGACCCGTACCAAAATTATGGTCATGACGAGAGGTCTTGACAAAGTCCGGTACTATGCATCCCCTCTGCATGTAATGATAATGTTTAACCAGGGGTTAGTTCAACTAACAGGACAACCCCTAGTTGAAAGCTTCCAAGATCATGAAAATGTACTTTATGCAATAAGAACTGTTTTCATATGGTAAACTGTTAGATGATCTGCTTTTTACTGATGAATCATGATATGCATGTCTTCCCTGCTTAGTCATAGAATTCTTTTAGAAGTAAAGTAACTTTGTTTTTTTATGCATTATTTATTCCTCTTATATTGCGCACTCTGATCATGTTTATATTAAGCTCATTTCAAGTACGTGCTTCATCGTGCAAGTGGTTTTTCAAAGAAAAATGGATCTCATGTTTTAAGAAAAGATAATGTTTTAGTTTTATCAAAGTGTTTTATTTTCTTCAAAAAGGTCTTATCTGAGAAAAGATTTTCTTAAAATGTTTTTAAAACCCCTTACTGGGCATTTTGCTCACCCTACGTTTTGTTTAAAATTTTTCAGGCTTGGAATGTACTGATGAAGTTAATCAGAGCAGCTGGTTTCCCAGAATCCTGAGCCTCGCGATCTTCTGTAGTCATGAGACATGATATATTTTTGTAAATGTTGTAATGAAATGCTAAGCATATCATGTCTCATGAGGCACCCTGGGTACTGGGGTCGCTACATGGGTGATTGTGGACTGGTTAACGAAAGTATCCCATTTCTTACATATTCTGGAGAATTTTATAGTAGATCATTTGGAGAAATGTATGTTTAGGATATAGTCTTTCTACATGGGTATCCATGAAGCATAATTTTTTATCATGACTCATGTTTCACTTCATGCTTATGGCAAGGATTTCAGAATGTGTTTGGTACACAGGTGTTTCTGAGTGCAACTTTTCACCCACAAACATATGGGAAATAAGAGCATACTATTCAAGTTATAGAGAATATTATATGGGCATTAATTCTTGATTTTAGTGGATATTGGGAGAATAACTTAGGTCTCTTTGAGTTTACCTATAAAAACAATTATCAAAAGACTATTCATATGGAACCATATGAGGCACTTTATAGTAGGCCATGCATATCAACTTTATGCTGGATAGAGGTAGGGGATCATGAGTTGTTAGGAATGAGTTTGATGAAAAATTCATCAAAGAAAGTCTATTTGATTCCAAAATGTATGGATACAGCTTAGAGTAGGTGTAATTTTTATATTGATCAACATTGATGATCCCTTTAATTTATAGTGGGTTACTGTGTATTCCTTAGGGTGTTGTGGAGATTAGGTCACCTAAGGATTCAGAGGTAGGGAAAGCTGTCACCCTATTTTATTGGACCTTTTGAGATTTTGGATAGAATCAAAATAGTTGAATACAAATTGGATGTCCCACAGAGGTATAGTTATATGAATAATTTTTTTCATGTGTCACATATTCAACAGTATCACCCTGAACCTTCTCATATGATTTATGTTGATGATGCTGATCTTGAGGCTGATTTGTCCTTTGAGGAGCATCCAATTCATATTATGGATTGCAGTGAGAAATGGTTGTGTGGAATAACTATGTCAATAGATTGAGTATTCTGGTAACGTGGTTGTGTTCAGGAGGAAACATGGGAGAGATAAGAAGATATACCAGCTCATTGGCCTGACGATTTTACCTTGGAATCTTAGATATGCTTTGGAGTACAAATTGAGGATGATCTTTTCTAAGGTGGGGAGATTTTAAGATCCTGAACTTTTTGGAGATGTCTCTTACTCATTTTTAGGTACTATTTTACCCTTGTTTTAGTTATATCTTGGTTATTTTTTACTTTAGGGTTCCATTGGGTGAATTTTGAGAAATTTAGAATCCATAGGGGTTGTGCACGATTGGCGCACAGTTAGGGAAAACCATGTAGTTTTCCCTAGAAACTATGTGCCCCGTTTTGGAGGCATAGGAGGTGGCGTATGGTTAGAGCATAAATAATCCAAACCGTGCAACCTTCCTACCCAAACCATGCACCTTAAAATAGAGTGGATTGGCACAGTGGGTGAATAGTTTGTCAAACCGTATGCCACTTAGGAGAAACTATAAACCCCATGAGTAGGGGTGCATGGTTAAGGAACACAGGTAGGAAAACTGTGTGGCTCTACCAAGTAAATTGTGTTCATGGTTTTTAATACCCCTAATTTTTTTATTAAAATTACCAAACCCCCTGGGTTTTACCCATAATCACCCTGGATCTACCCTAAATGATTTCCTTCAATTTTAGAATCTCCCAGGAGGATTACAAGGCTCCTTGAACCCCTTTCTTAGCGAACCGAAGATCCGATTGAAGGATCAACCCCTAATTGGTAAGTATTTTATTCCTTATTTTGTTTCTTCTCTCTCCTGTCTCTCTTTCATGATGAAGAGGGGTTATTTTTCCTCCATTTATGATGGTTTAGATATGGTTTTTGATGGTAGTGTTTTTTTGGATCTCTATCCTAGGTTTTGATTCAATATTTCTTATATCATTTTGAATTTGATCGTTCAAGTTCAAATTGAGGGTTGCAGTTTAGTGAACATTCATCAATGATATTGGGATATGTGGTCTAATTTTCAATTAACATAGTCATTGTAATGAACCAACATGGGTCAACTAGCCAAGCCACCTGAACCAAACCATCACATGATATGGGTAAAACATGATAGAAAACTAGTCCTAAATATAGGTAAAAAAGACATACAACCAGAGTACAAAGATGAAAATAGACAAGGTTCCATAAAATACATAAATCTAAGCCAACCAGATAAGCCAAAAATTAATTCATATACCCACGTGACCAACAATCACCTACAGACCAACCCGAACCGAAATCAATAACAACAATAGAAACCAAAATACTTCAAGATGCACTTCCCTTTATATGGATCTTACTATACAAAATCTACAAACAACCAAAGGAACATGTAGGGTGTAAGATAAATCTTAGTAGGATAGCACCACCGTTTATATACAAGTACTAATATTAAGAATGAAAAAATTCACATTTTTAAAACAAAACAGTTTTACAAATCATTTTCATAAATCAAAATAATTTATAAATCATTTTCCCCTTTTCTTCCTATGGTATTAATAAATTATTCCATATTATCAAACCAAAAATATGACAATATAAAGTGATAAAAAGGAAATAATATCCATTCATAAAGAGGTAAATAGGTAATCACATATCCATGAATCAACATATCATGTGATGATATGTGATACAACATCATATATAAATAAATGTGAGAAGAAATCCATGATGTAAAAAAATCATGTGATAAATAACGATAAATGACAAATGAAAATGTACCAAACATATTGGGCTCAAGACCATGAGAAAAATGCATACTAGATACTCAAAATCCTAAACAAGCATACATTGGATCCAAAAGATATTGTATCCTACCAGTCGATACAACAAAAATTACCTCCTAGTGGTGAAACACACAATAAGGATACCCATGTCTCTACCCCGATGCACCCAATCTTTCCAATATGAAACTGTACAATAAATTTTCAAAACCATGCTCACAATTTCAAAAACTGTTTTTAAAATATTCTTTGGAGTTTGAAAATCCAATTCCAAATCAAAAAAACTCATTTTTCAAACAAAACCCCCTTTTAAAATTATTTTCCTTTCTAAGAAATCATTTAAAAACATTTATCACTTTAAATCAATGAAAACCCCATATGAATTTATCAATAACAACATGTAATTCATCAAATTAACCCATTTTATAGAAACACCCACCTCAACATGGTAGAAAACCAAGATGATTTTGAAAATTATAACTAAAAACCAAGAGAGAAACCTCCCAATGACAAGGAATTATAATAAGTAAAAAGTATCTATAGAAGACACTATATGATAAAAAATACACAACCAAACCACAACCATAACCAATACCATAGAAGAACTAGAAGGAACACTTACCTAGATGAACACATCGTAACTGTATCAATGATCATTTTCTGAACAAAACAACCTAGAAGGATTAGAGTTCTCTAAAATCATCCATGAGAGCTTCTAGGTCGATAGGGAGAGGAGATTCCAAAGGAGGAAATGATAATTCAGCCGATAGGCACACTAAAAAACCAACTCCCAACAGTTGGATGAAGTGTAATGTATTTACACAGTGTGTAATTCCCAAGGACCATATATATCAGAAAACCCATAAACTTTTTATTAAAAACCATATTTTTCCTCTTACATGGTGTGTACATATTACATGATGTGTAAACAATTCACACCATGTATCCAGTTCATGGATTCTACCTGGAATCCATCACATGGTGTGTACTTCACTTACATGGCGTGTAAGTTCCCAATGAATAGAAAAACTGCAGGTTTTTATACTGAAAAAATTCCATCAAATCACTTACTTCACCATTTCATGTATCCTCCCAATTTTTTTCCATCATACCGCAACCAAAAAAAGGAAACCAAAAACAAAGGCAAAAACATACCTGATAGAAAGGTAATGTGGTGTTACAATCTCCCCACCACAAATGCTTTCTACCCCTAGAAAACTCTCAAGATCCTATATATGAAAAAATAGAAGGCCACTAATTCCTTATGAATGAATCCCACTCCCACATATCATGGATATACTATCTGTACTTCTATAGTACCCAGAATAGGGGGATCATTTTCTAATGCAGTAACTTATCCTAACAATCCATAATCTGAACTGGCTGCTCAACCAAAGTGGTATCAGGCTCAAGATGAATATCTTCCCACATAATCACATTGGAAGGAATCAACTGGGAAATATTAAACACGTCATGTTTAGAAGTGAAGGTAGATGGTAAAATAAATCATCAGGCCACCCTCCCTAGTCGTCCAATGATCTCAAAGGGTCCCAAAAATATTAGTGCCAACTTACCCTACCTATCCAACCAATGATGTCCCAAGCGAGGTGAAACTATGATAAAGACCTAATCTCCAACCTCAAACTCTAGTAACCGACACCAATGGTCCATATAGTATTTCTGATGACTCAGTTCCATGATCAAATTCCTTTGGATAAACTTAACCATCTATGTCATCTCCTGAACAAAACTCAGCCCAACCAATGACCAATCTCCCAAATTTTCCCAGTATAAAGAAGATATAAATAGACACCCATAAAATCCTCAAATGGAACTATATTTATTGAATCTTGAAAACTATTTTTATAGAAAAACTCAACCAAAGGAAAATACATCTCCCACTATCCTCCAAAATCAAGCACACAAGCTCAGAGCATATCCTCTAGAACCTAGATAGCCCTCTCTTTCTATGGATGATAAGTTGTGATTAATTTAATCTAGGAACCCATAACCTCCTTCAAACCTTTACAGAAACTGGATGTGAACCTTGGATACCTATAAAAAACAAATGTAGAGGTAATCCCTTAAAGTCTCACAATCTATCATACATACAATTCCCTCAAGCTATTCCACCTTCTCCATCTACTTGTTAGGTAGGAAATGTGTTGATTTTGTGAGTCGATCAATGATCACCCAAATCACATACTTCCCACTAGGATTCCATGGAAAACCAATGATGAAATCCATGGAAATATCATCCCACTTCCATACCAGAATGGGTAAAGGATGTAACAACCCTTTCGATCTCTAGTTATCCTTATTAACACTCTAAAATGCAAGGTACTACGAAATAAAATTGGCATTCGATCACCTCATCCCCTACCAATAATACCTATGTCTCAAGTTGTGATACATATTAGTATCCCTAGGGTTCACAGACCAACAATAATGGTGTACACTATTTAAAAACTTCTATCTCATGGAAAATAGAACAACCAACTTGCTATAGAAGCAAACAGCTCCACTGAGAGACCGAGACCACTCACCTAGGGTCTCCCCACCATAAAGGATTTCAATAAAGTGTTGGAACTTGGTGTCTTACAACCGATTGAGGTAAACCCACTCATCAAGAGACGATTCATCTTTCATCAATTCTAAGAAAACTTGTCCACCAACCTATTCCACTTCTATGATCATCTCAATGAACAAACCAATTAGAGACCACTGCTCAAACGATTCCTTCATGGCTTGTGTCAATAATTTTCTACTCAACTCATAAGTAACCACATTTCCTTTCCCAGGGGTACAAGAAATATAAAAATAAAAAGTATAAAGACATTACACCCAGATTCTCTTTCCCATCTTCAGATCCCTCTAAGTAAAAATATATTTCAGGTTCTTATGATCAGAATATACCTTAAAACATTCCATAAAGAGATAATGATGCCATGTTCTGAGTTCATGCATAATAACAGACAAATCAAGATCATGGGGAGGATAGTTCATCTAATGAGGGTGTAACTAGAGAGATCCATAATCCATAAACTATTTCCCCTACATTAATATACATCCAAAACCTATACCAGAAGCATCACTGAAAACATCATAACCCAAACCAAGTTTTAGAAGAAAAAAAATTGGTGATGAAGTCAACATCATCTTTAACTTCTCAAAATATCTCTAAAACTTGTCCTTCCATTGAATCCTTACACCCTTATGGGTTAATGATATCACTGAAGATGAAAAGTTAGAAAATTCATGAACAAACTGTCTATAGTAACCATCCAAATCCAATAATATCTGGATCTCAAACACATTCTAGGATACTCCTAGGATAGAATGAATATTGGAGAGATGGGCCCATAAGGGGCACTGCGGTGCTTGGGAGCTTTCCTCGTCACCGCCTCCCTCTCTTGGTTCTCACCGCTTCCTTTCCTCAGATCTGGTGGCTGCAGGGTTTTCTCCGGCTCTCCCGCACTCGTCGCTAGCTTGCTTTCCCAATTCCTTTGCTGGATAGGGTTTTCGTTGGCGGCGTGGTGTCGGTCAGAGTTCGAAGCTCAAAGCTCCGGTGTGGGCAGTTGGTGTTTGCGGCGGCTCTCAAGGTCGATAAGGACGGCGGAAATAGGATCTGGGTTGTGGGTTTTCTTTGCTGGAAACGGTTTCCTGTTCCCTCGTGTTTAGGGTTTAATGGTTTGTGCTTTGTTTATTTGAATGTGTGATTTTTATTTTCTGGCCGGGGATTTTAATGTCTCCTGATGGTCGTTGGCTATCGGCTACGGTGGTTATGCTTGACGGCGCTCCTGGTTGTATCTATGGGTGTAAGACCGGTTCGGCATACTCTTCAGAGCGCTCTGGACCCTTCTTGGTGCGTGTCGGCGTCTTCTGCGGCGGTTGGCTCTTGACCACGGGTGATGGTGTTGTTGTCGGACGTTGGTGATGCTCACCTTCGTCCCGATTGATGCGGTTCCCTGCTGTTTCTCTGGTGGGCGTGATGAAGTTTGTGGCATGGATGGTGGTTCGTCTGTCACCGGTGTTGCTCACCGGCGAGGCCGTGTGATGAGCGATGGTTGGTCCGGTGTTTCCGGCCGGCGACATGATTGGTGGCGCGGTTCAAGGCAACTGCACGGATCGAGGACTGACACACGATGATGGCTCATGGCTTGAGGCGGGGCACGTGGTGTTTGTTGAATCCTGTTTAAGTTTGAATTTTGGATTTTAATTCCGCTGAATCTGGTCTGACTCTAGAATGTATGTGAGGTTTCCGGTTTTCCTCAAACCGGGTTGGGGTACCGATTCCCTCTAACCGGTTTCTGAAAATGGAAAGAAAAAATGATTGGCAGGATACTCCTAGGATATAACTACCTATAAATTTTTAAAATCTATTTAGATTCCCCGCTCAGATATCACATCCCCCAGAAACTTCACCTCTTAGATCAAAAAATAACACTTTAAAAGCTTAACATATAGATGATGTTCTTCCACGGATATAAGAATGATTTCCAAATAGTCTATATTCTCCTCCTCTAATATGGAGTACAACAAAATATCATCCATGAACAAAATAAAAAAAATCCAAGAACCGATGAAAGATATGGTTCATTAAGGCCATAAAAACCACATGAGAATTAGTGAGACTGAATGGCATAACCAAAAACTTGAAATTCCCATATCACCTCCTAAATTTTTTATTAGGTATATCCTCTTATTAGACTCTCAATTGGTGATACCCTGACCATAGTTCAATCTTAAAAAACCAATGATCCCCTTTAATATGATCATAAAGATCATCAATCCTTTGTGAATGATATTTTTTCTTAACAGTCTCTCGATTCAACTTTCATTAATCAATAAAAAGTATAAGGATCTCTTATTCCTTATTAGAAAATAATATAGGTGAATCCCACGGTAACACACTAGGATGAATAAATCCTTTAGCCTCTAGGTCCTCAAGCTGGACCATGAGTTCCACAAACTCAGCAGGTTTCATACGGTAAGATGGTATAGAGGTATACATCATGCCAGGGAGAAGTTCAATAGTAAAATTGACCTATCTATATGGTAGAAAACCTGAAAAATACTCAAGAAATACCTTAGGGTACTCACACACAAATTCAATAATTCTACCATTAAATCAAGGGGAAAATACATCTAGAAACATCTCTAACAACTAAAATGAGATTAACCTAGCATATGTAACAACATGCCCTACCCTTATCGATATAGAATCCCACTTACCATGTAATACACGAGTGACCACATTAGAAGATAATAATTAAAATTGATGATGATAACAATATATATAGACCTTAACACTAATAATCCAATCTATGTTGATAATGAAGTCGATGATGTCAATATAAAGTACCAAAAAGTCCCTCTCTACCTAAAATTTGGATATCATCACCCGACACACATGACATATGAAACCTTTTTTGGAAATCTTTCCCAAAGTCATGGAATGATCCAATAAGAAATGAATAAGTTCCAAACACAATAAGAAAACATCAACTAACTTTTATGATATAAAAGACCGAGTTGTACCCATATCAAACAAAGCTAGAACCATAGAAGATGAAGTAAACACCAGGCCTCTAACAGTCACTGGACCTACCTAAAATTTCTTTGGAGCATACTCTACTACATAAATTTATTTCTTCTTAGCCACATGAACATCTCCCTTTGACTAAGGATTAGACCCACCACCCTTGGAAGCATATTCAAGAGCCTAAAAACCCTTGGAGAGAGTGGATCCCTCCCAACTTCCCTAAGATAAATTTTCAAAATTGTTCTATATATGGACAAATAATCTATATAGATGAAAATTCCTAGAAGCCTATGAATAGTTAGGCTTGGTATACCCTTATCTTCCATACTAGTATTAGACAACCCATTTCTTCCCTATCTTCACCCCTGAGACTAGTCTTGAGGAAAACTGACCACTCCTACACTTCATTTTTATGATTGAAGATACACCCTATCTAACAACTAAACAAACTAAAGATCAACCCAAACCTATCTTCTCAGCTATTTATACCTCATATAAATATTTCTTATCAACTTAGTCCGCAATGGTCATAAGGAACAAGATTATAAACATTGATCAAATGTTGGACCTTAGTCCTAACTCAAACCTCTATGCCTTTAGGTTCTCATCAATAACAATATCCAATGCTAGATGCACTAACTCAGAAAAATAGGTAGAATAATCCATAATGGTATGCTCCCCCTTCTCTAATGTCAGAAACTCTTGGTTCTTCCCTACATGAAATATCTCTGGATAAAACTGCTGGTTAAATATTTTCTTTATAGAATCCCAAGTAATATCATCATGAAAATCAACTTCCACTATAGTCTCCCACTATATCTTTCCTAGTACCTTGATAATATACATGGAAAACCCACCTTAGAGTCTCCAAGATTCTTCAAAATGTTGAATATCCTCACTATCCTCTCAAGCCACTCTTCAAATTTCTAGGTTCCTTTTTCATTATGAAAGACATGTGGATGTTGTTTGGTAAATTCTGATCCATGATCAACTATGCTTCCTAGGTTCCCAACACCCACTTGACCCAAAGTCTGAATAGTATTGATAACAACTTCTAAAAAAGTATATTCCACTAGAGGGATCACCTTTAGAACATTTCTCATAGATTACTCTCTTATATTTGGAAGATATTTTCTCAGAGGTATTTTCTAAAAAAATAAAAAAAAGTAATCAGTCACGAGCCAATTCCAAAATTAATGGAACATATTTAGTTATAGATAAAAAATATTTAAAACATTAAGAATTTAATGCAACCATATAAAACCTTACTTAAAAAATAATAGGTCCATTTAAATAATCTTCCCATACGGTTCATTTAAATTACCTCAAAATCCAAGTCTCAAAACTAGTAAAAGTACCTGACCACCCATGGTAACTCAGTTCTAGTAATGGAAGTGAGCTGGCTAGGCCCATTTTCCACACCTACTATCCAAATTCTAATGGTCCTAATTATGGTATAACCAAGACATAGAACTAAAATCAGGCATTTCTAAACAACTTTAGGCTGAGAATCCCTATGATACCAAATTGTAATGAACCAACCCTGATCAACTAAACAAGACACCCAAAACCCCCCCATCACGTGATATGGGTAAAAAAGATAAAAAAAACCTATCATGAATATAAGTAAACTTGAAATACAACCAGAGTAAGAAGAGTAAAATAGAAAAGGTAACACAAAATAAATTCAATCCAATCCAATAGGATAAAAAAAGTAATTCATATCCCCACATGACCAATAGTCACCTCTAGATGAATCCAAACCACAAGAGACAATAAAAAGAGGAACCATCCTGCTAAAATATTCTCTTCCATTTACCTAGATTCTATAATAAAACATATATAAACACCCAAAGGCATAGGTAGGATGTGATAAAAATATGAGTAGGATACCACCATAGTTTTTATACATGGTCTAATACCATGAATGCAATAGTTCCAGATTTTAAAACATAAAAATTTTAAAAATAATTTTTATAAGTCTAAAACATTTATAAATTATTTTTCATTTTTCTTCCTTTGGTTTTCATAAAGTCTTTCATATTCTCAAAACAGATATATTACAAGAATAATTGAGAAAAATATAAAATCATATCCATGTATCAAGAGGTAAAAAGGTTAACACATATCCATGAATCAACCTATCATGTGAAGCTATGTGATATAACCTCATATATTAATAATTGTGAGAAAAAATCCATGATGTAAAAACAATCATGCAATAAATAACCCTGAATTACATATGAAAATGAACCTCACATATTGGGCTCAATATTATGGAAAAAAATCATACAAGACACTCAAAATCCTAAACATGTATATGTTGGATCCAAAAGATATCGATTCCTACCAGTCGATACCACAAAAGTTACCTCCTAGTGGTCCAAAACACACTAAGGTTACATGCGCCTCTATCTTAACACAACCAAGGTTACTAATGTTCAATTGTAAAATACATTTTCAAAACCATGCTAAAATTTCACAAAACATTTTTAAATCCAATAAAATACTCTTTGGAGTTTGAAAACCAATTTCCAAATCAAGTAAATCCTTTTTTCAATAAAACCCCCTTTTTGAAATCATTTTCCTTTCCAAGAAATAATTTAAAACCATTTATCACTTAAAATAAATAAATAACCCAAATAAATTTATCAAGACCACCATGAAATTCATCAAATTAACCCATTGTATAGAAACAACTACCTCAACATAGTAGAAAACACAGTCGATTTCGACAATGGTGACAGGAAACCAAGAGAATGACCTCCCAAAGACAAGGTATATCGAGAAGCCAAAAATGGTCAATAGAAAACACTAACTGATCACAAATCCATAGACAAACTAAAACCACAACCAAAACCAAAGAAGAACCAGAAGGAATACTTACCCATATAATTCACCACAACCACAATTATGATCAATCTCTGAACAAAATCATCCGAAAGTGTTTAAGGTCTCAAAAATCATCCTTGAGAGCTTCTAGGTTGAGAGGGAGTAGAGCATCCAAATGATGAATTGAAATTTTGGTTGAGAGGTACCCTAAAAACCCAACTCCTAAAAGTTTCATGGCGTGTAATTTATTTACATAGTTTGTAATTTTTAAAGCCCATAAATTCTAAAAAACCCATAACATTTTTATTAAAAATTTTATTTTTACCTTACATGGAATATAATTGTTACACGATGTGTAAACCATTCAAACCATATTTACAGTTCAAAAATTCTTCCTTACATCCATTAAATAATGCGTACTTCACTTACATGGAATTTAAGTGACTAGAGAGAAGCAGAAACTATACATTTTTATGTTGAAAAAATTCCATCAAATCCATGACTTAACCATTATAGGTATCCTTCCAATTTCCATATGGAATACTGTAACCAATGAAAAAGGAAACCAAAAAAAGGGAAAACATACCTAACAGAAAGGTAACAGGGTGTTACAATATTGATTATATTTGGGTGTATGTAATGTTTCAATTGCAATTTCCATGTTGGGAAATTTCAATTTTGAAACTAAATTAGTTAATTTATTTTACTCATGGGATTATGAAATTGGAGGAATAAATGGGATTAAGGAATTGGTTGATAAATGGGATTATGGAATTGGAACCATGGTATGATATATTTATGAATTATGTAGAAAAGAAATGCAGGACAAGGAAAACTTTTCTAAATACCCACAAGGTGCTAGACTACCTCTCTAGGCCCCCAAGATTTATATTTATTTGTATGTGACCATAGAGTTGTAGGATAGGGACTACTTATCCAAATACCCATGGGGTTCTAGACTACCAATCTAGGACCCCATTGTGTTATTTTGAAATTGGAATTAAATGGATAATGATAGAACATGAATAATTGAATTGTGATATCCCTTTTGTTGATGGTTCAGACTCCGACACAAGACGATGCATGTATTATTGGATCGAGTGTCACCATGAACTCAGGGACCTATGTGGTTAATTAAATATTAATATAATATTAAAATCATTTACTTTATCATTTTTACTGTATTATTTATATAACTACATGCACTGTTATAGATTGTATATTGTTTTAGATGTCGTTGGTGGTGGCCTATTGAGTTGTACTCACACCCTACTTGGGATTCCTGATCAGTACCCACATAGACTTCATGTTTGTAGGATCGGATAAGGGAAGGAGACCTATGTTGTATTAATGAGTTGTTATTCTAGATGGTTAATGGATGAGGGAGCCTAATATGATGTCAGGACCCACTTGGGATTTGTCAGTGTGTCTTTATTTTGGTTTTTCATTTGACACACGACACTCATTATGGCCTGACATATCTACTAATTTGGTTTATGGTAAATTTTCCATGTTTTGGGATTATCATGTGATATTGGTCTTTATTGATTATGGTATTATCCTGGTTATTTTTTATTATAATTTGGATATTGTTTATTGTTTTTCACTATTGTGCTTCTCTGATAAAGAGTTTATAGTCTCCCCATGTTACATATTAGACCCTCACTGCTAGTCATTAGTCTCTGGCATATGGGGAGGCATGCCTGATTTCATTTGATGAACCATCTTGGGGAACTGACCTATTGCACACAGGTTGAGACATTACACATACTCTGGTGGAATCAATGAAAACCCCTTAAACAGAAACACCCAAAATTAGAAATGATGGGGGAAAAAACACTAAAAAGGGTGGAAGAAGATCCTTTCCTATGACACCATAAAATCACACCTAGAAATTCCAAAATATATGGAGAAATGAGGGTGGGGAGTTTTGGACAATCCCTGTAATACAAGCCCCATTGTTCTAAATAAACATAGGAAAACCCCCTATTTTCATTAAAAAAACTAGCCTATCAATATTTCACGGACTGATGCCTTCCATCATGCTATGAAATTTAAGGTTATTCTTATCATTCCAATTTTAACATCCTGAAACCTCCCTAGCCACCCCAGATTCCACATCATGTTTTGAATACCATATTCATGATGTTAATGGACTGATTCTCCCTCTTTTAGTAGCCATTGGACCCTGTTGAGTCCTCCAGCATCCCCTAGACCCTTGGGTCATCATCTAATCCTAGAACACCATCCCAAAACACCCTTTTGAGATGTCCAAACTCTCAGAATATCATTCTGATTTCTAGTTCACAAAATAACCATTCCATAAACAAATGGTTCAAATATCTATGGAAAATTCCAACCTTTAATGACATGTATTGTTACACTACCTTGAATAAATATTCATTTTGAAAAATTACAATTCTTTAAGAATTTTATTTAACTCAAACCACATTTATTTTAGTTATTATATTTCATCATGAAATTATTAATTCTATGATTAGTTTATTCCACCCTAATAAGTCATTTCATGGAACCTTCTCTTCCCTTATAGAGGAATATTGCATTTAAATTCAATGATATTAAATTGATGAATTTCTATCTCAAAAAAATATCATTGTTGAATTTAATTTTTACCACATTTAATGAAAATTTACCCTCATTGTCTATATATTCATGAGCCCATAATGGGCATAGCCGAGTTAGGGTTAGTTTGGTAGGGATGATACAGAGGGAAAAGAAATGACATTGAGAGGAGAAATTGGTTTCTCATGTTTGGCGAGATAATTTTAAAGGGAGAGAAATGATAAGGGGAGAAATGGAGAGAAATAGATTTCTCTCCTGCTATTGTTTTTAAATCACTCCAAAATTGGGATGATTTGGAAAGAAATAATGGTGGAGGGCTATTAATATTTTAAAATTCCAATTTTATCCCTATTTTCTACATGTATCACAAAATAATATCTTTTATTTTTCTTTAAAAAGATTAACCAAACACGATGGAGAGAAATCCAAATCATTTATTTTCTTTTACTAAGTTATTGATCCCAACGCAAGGAGGTAAATCACAATCATTTCATTTCATTTATTTTCTTTTATAAAATATCAAATCATTTATTTTCTTTTACTAAAATCTCACCAAACACAATGTTAGGGTTTCCCCCTATCACCTATATCTTCTTCTCTTTACCAGGTTGGTTGTAGATCCTTCCTTCGACGATTATTCATGTTGTGATCATGGTGTGAGGCTCTTCTATATACGGTGACATTGAGGGTTCAATATCCAGTTACAATTATTCTTCGGATCGCGTCTCGATTTAGGTTTTGTTCTCATCTCTGTTCTATGCTCACTGGAGCTCCAACCATCTTCATTTATCTATTTCTTTCCTGGTTCGATAGAAAGACCTCAATGGCGGCCTTCGTGATGGGTTATTTCATGGGTAATCCTCGGTGGTCTTCTCACGGCTCAGTAGCATTGCTTCATTCCCTAGTGGTGTTGTAGTTCTTCCCCTACCCTATGGATCCAGACATTCTTTAGGTGTTCTCTGCAGTGGTGGGTGTGGTTCTTTTTCATCTGCAGCATCGAAGGTTTGTCGAGGGTTTATGGGCTCAGTAATTTCATAGCGGATCAATGTGGTCGAGATCCTACCTTCTGTGGTCAGATGGGTAGACACCTCGGTCTCTGTCTGCTGCAGTGATTTAGGTGGATTGTAGTGACCTTCTTGATTGGGTTTGGTGGTGGCGACAGGCTCTGCAGGTTTGGACTGGTTCGTTTTGTGGTGGGGTCTCCTCCCGGTATTGTCTATCATCTGGGAAGCCTGCCTATGTAGTGATGGTGTGTTTCTCTTGAATTGTTGACTTCATGAATTGGAATCGGTTATGTTTGTGTTTCGACTATAAGTGTGTTTCTGTAATTGTGGGTTAATCTACTTTGGTGCGGTGTTTTGGTGTTTGACTGTGGTCTGTGATTCAAGGTCTTGCACCCAGATATTCTTTAGAGGATGCTCTAGATGAGGTTTAGAGTTGTGCAGATTTTCATCTGATCATCGTTTTTTGTAATTGGATGTTTGAGAGGATATGGTTTTTTCCATCAGTACCAGACCCATGAATTTATGAACAAGACACTATCCAATTAGGGATGAGAAGATGCAACTGGTCTTAAGGTTTTTTATGATAGGGAGGAGTTGTATTTTGTAGATTGATTTGGTTTTATGGCCTTTGAACTATTAGAGCATGGTTTTTATTGTCTCATGTCTTGATGTCATGTTGGGTTAACCCTTTCCCTCAAAATGGGGATTATGATAATAATAAAAAATTAATTTTTAGTCAGTATATATTTTCCACCGAATGTTTTATCCTTTATATATGTAAAACTAATTATGTGTTATCTCTTGCGTCCTTCACATTTCCCTTTTATTCTTTTTAAAAAGAAGTTTGTTTATCCCTTTATATAATGTGGGTTTAAACAAAGGTATTTTAAACTAATAAAATGGTTTTCCTTCCCTGACCATTTGATTTATATCCCACCCAAATTTTCCTCAGGATAACCTTTATGGATTTTTATTAAAGGCTACATTATTGATGATTATTTTTAAAATTTAATGCTCTCAAAAGTAATCGTATCCCATTTTAAAGAAATAATA
This sequence comes from Viscum album, assembly GCA_963277665.1. Taxonomy (NCBI): domain Eukaryota; kingdom Viridiplantae; phylum Streptophyta; class Magnoliopsida; order Santalales; family Viscaceae; genus Viscum; species Viscum album. The sequence continues at coordinate 1,575,649,883 of OY728126.1, forward strand.
TCTTCTTAAATTAACATGTAACTTCATCTATTATGAAAATTTTAAAAATTATTTCTAATTCTTATGGTTTCACATCCTCTTTCCATTAGAACAAAAAATAATTTTATTTCATTATAAATTATTTTTAAAAAATTCCATATAAATTTTCTTTTAATATTTTAGGAGATTAAAATTGTGGAAGTCCATTACTACTTTTAACTTTCCTAATGATCCATTATGAATAAATGTGGTTTTTCTTCTAATACCTTTCATATCTGAACACTCTATATTTCTTTCCTCTTATTAAAGGGTGTTCAACTTGATGTAATCTATCAATTGATTGGGGAAATTATTGACTAAGATGTATACTATTTTTTTATATGATGTAAATGCCATATGATTTATTATTTTTATTGATGCATATTTACCAAAATCATTAATGAATTTCATTGGATACCCATTTATTTGACATGGGTTTATCATTTTATGATTATTGATGGAATTAGAATTATATCCATATGTGAATCCATTTGAAAAGTATATGAAACCCATTTTCATTCCCATAGTTCTTTATGATGTGATGAATGAAACCTAATTTATTCCTATGGATTCCTTATGATAATATGAATGATTAATTTAAATTGGGACACATAAGTATGAATGAATGATAGGTGGGGTCCTATATCACCCTACAACGAATTTTGTAAATTTTTCTATATTATGATACATATATATACATTCACAATCTACTTTATCACATGTTTGGGGGAAATTGTGTGACTCAGTAAGTTTTTGTATCCCCATTATATTTTTTTTCAACATTTACTTGGTATAAAGACTTGATACTCTCATGGATCATATTAATTAACTAAATTTTCCACAATATTTTTGATTAATAATATATTTCATGCCATGAATTATGTAATGACTCATTATTTTTGATCTGTGATTTCTTGGGTAAGAATTTATTATGTTATAACCATGTAAAATTAATATACACATATTCTCATCTTATTAACCTTTTAAATCTTTAATTATTATCAATTATGTTTACCATTATTGAGCATTTGAGATCACCCATTTTATTATGATTCCATTTCCTCAGTTTATAAAGATGAGTGTTATTTATGAGAAGTCTATATGGGATTCTAGTGTGACACTACTACACACAAGGCCTTTAACAACACTAAAATAAGTCCTTTTTAACGCAAAAAGTGTTGACAATCAGAGTTCCCTTAAAATACCTAGGCCTTTATTTGTGCTAAAAAGTGCTGATAAAAACCAACTTTATTAGGGATTATTTAAGTGTTCATAAAGGTAAACATTTATCATAACAATTATTTAGTGATAATAAAGAGATCCTTTATCAATGCTTCAAGAAGCGCCGATAAAGGGGGTCCTTTACCAATGATTTTTTTAGCATTGATAAAGGGACCCATTATCCACATTATTCCTAACACTGGTTAAGAATACCTTTATTAGCACTTTTTCTAGCATTGATAAAGGGGAATTTTTCTACAGTGCACTTTTAAAATTATTGCACACTATAATAGCAAAAATATGGACAAAAGAGAAAATATAGGGAGAGAAAATACATAATTTAATTGAAATAAAATTTACAACACTAATACCATAAAAACACTATTTTTTAAACATTGGTTTGTATAATTATATGAGTAAGTAAAATTTATCACAGAAATTTAAAAACATTAATGTTCCTTTATTTTATCCCTCGACACCCGGTCATGCTATTAGTTTCTGAAAAAACCACCCCAACTCGATCAAAATAATTCACCTGTAAAAGAAAATAATTTTTATATTAGAAATACTATAATGGAATAAATTAAACCCAATATGTCAATTTTAAACTAAAAACATATACTTTGATTCATACTAGGAACACCATGTATCATATTGAGTTATGGTTGAATCATAAATGTCACACTATTTCTTTTTGTTCTCAAAAGAAGGTGCACTTGAAATGGATCATGTATGTGGTGATAAAAAACTCACTATGGATATGATATAATTCAAGTGAAGTTTTTTTTTAAGAATAATCCTTCAACTATCACACCATTTCTTATTCATCTTCAAGCATTATCTATGTGAAAACTAACTAAATAAGTATGAGAAAAAAATGATAACTAAATTAATTAAGTAATAGAAGATAAAATGATGTAAAAATAATATGATCTTTTTATGCTCATTTTTTCTACGTGATGATCATTTTAAACTAAAATGACACTTATATATTGAAAAAATTAATTTTGAGTCACAATTAACACATCGTGTGTTGAATTGATGCACAATTAATTTTTACAAGTCACAAATGAATCGAGGATCATTATTCTAAATTTTGAAAACAATACGAGCTTATTTTCTCAGTTTTGTATGTGTCATGTGTTTTCAACTAAAATGAATAATTTATATTAAAAAAACATAATTTTATCCAAATCGATCACATCGTATGTCAGATTGATGTGTGGTTGATTCTTACATGTCACAAATGAATTATGGACCATTGTCCAAAATTTTAAAAACAATATGATCTCATTTTCTCAGTTTTAGCTATTTGATGTGTGTTTTAAACTAAAATGACACTTGTATATTGAACACATTACTTCGATACATACCAATCACATCATGTGTCATATTTTTATGCAGTCAATTTCTATAGTTTAAAAATGAATTATGGATCATTTTTTAATGTTTGAAAACAATATGATCTTATTTTTATTAGTTTTTCTTATAGAATGCAAATTTTAAACTAAAATAGAACTTATATATTGAAAACACACACTTTAAGTCATACCACCACATCGTGTGTCATATTGAAGTGTAGTTAATTTATAAAAATCCAAAATTAATTTCATATTGTTTTCCTAAAGTTTAAAAACAATATGAGGTTATTTTCTAGATTTTGGCTAGTGACATGTGTTTTAAACTAAAATGAAACCTTTATATTGAAAACAAACACATTGAGTCATATTGGTAAAATCACATGTCATATTTATATGTGGATTATTCTTACATATAAAAAATTAATTAGGAATTATTTTCCTACTATTTGAAAAAAATATGAGCTCATTTGCTCGGTTTTGGATATTTGATGTGTGTTTTAAACTAAAATGACAATTTTATATTGAAAATACACAATTTTAGTCATACGGACTACATAATGTGTTATATTGGTTTATAATCAATTCTTACATGTGAAAAATGAATTATAGATCATTTTATAAATTTAGAAACAATCAGATCTCGTTTTCTTAGTTTTAGCGACTTGACATGTGTTTTAAACTGAAATGGAAATTCTTTATTAAAAATATATACTTCAAGTAATACCAACCATATAGGGTGTCATATTTACATGTGGTATATTCCTACAAGTCAAAAATGAACAATCAATCATTTTCCTGAAGTTTGAAAAAAATATGAGCTTGTTTGCTCAGTTTTGGATAATGACGTGTGTTTTGAACTAAAATGACACCTTTATATTGAAAATACACACTTCAAGTCATATAAATAACATCATGTGTAAGATTGATCTGTGGTTAATTCATATACATCAAAATTTAATCGTGGACCGTTTTCCTAATGTTTGAAAATAATCCAATTTTTTTGGCTATTTGATGAGTGTTTTAAACTAAAATGCAAATTTTCTATTGAAAACACATACTTTGAGTCATACCAACCACATCATGTGTCGTATTGATGTGCAGTAAATTTTTAATGTGATAAATGAATTATGGATCATTTTCCTAATGTTTCAAAAAAATTTGAACTTGGTTTCTTAGTTTTATCTACTTGGTGCATGTTTTAAATTAAAATGACACTTATTTATTGAAAATATTCACTTCAAGTCATACTGACCACATTATGTGTTAGATTGACATGAAGCCAATACATACACGTGAAAAATAAATTATGGCTAGTGCTGTGTTTTTTAAAATGAGCTCATTTTCTAAGATCATTTTCATGTTTTTGACTATTTGATGTGTGTTTTAAACTAAAATGACACTTTTATATTAAAGACACATACTTCGAGTCACACTGACCACATCGTGTGTCAAATTGGAATGTGGTCAATTCCTACTTCTGAAAATTGAATTATAGATCATTTTACTAAAGTTTGAAAATAGTCCGATCTTGTTTTCATAGTTTTGGTTATGTGACATGAATTTTAAAATAAAATGGCACTTATTTATTGAAACATCTACTTCGATTCACATCGACCACATCAAGTGTTAGATTGATGCGTGGTCAATTTCTACATGTCATAAATTAATTATGGATCATTTTTCTAATGTTTGAAAACAATCTAATCATGTTTTCTTGATTTTTTCTAGTGGTATGTGTTTTAAAATAAAATGAAACCTTTATATTGAAAACACACACTTCGAGTCATATTAGTCCCATCATGGATTGGATTGATGTGTGGTTGATTATTTGTCACAAACCGAATCTGGTCGCCATCAAAATTGGCAGCTGCCCTGGTCTATGGAAAGGCCCAAAGGGCATTCCATATCCCCATGGGCTGGTACAAGTTCCCAGGTATTATAAATAAGTGTTTGGGAATAATTTACCCAAATTTATAATCATTAAAAAACCAAAAACAATAAATAAATTTAATCTAAAAATTTAATCCAAACAAGCCTTTAATAAAATTCAGAACAGAAATACATGGTTTTAGAAAAATCCCAAGAGGGACACAACTCAAGAGTAGTAGAAAAAATAACTCAAGGACCACCACACGGTAATGTTCTATCATCCCCAATACTTCTCCACAACACCGCTCCAAGAATGGAAGCTATTGACCCGAACCACCGATTCTAAAAGCTTTTCCCAAACTTGTGAAAAATATTACCAAGTCTACTTACAACCAAAGGTGTAAGTAGGGTGTGATCCTAAGACTAGTAGGATTCCACCTAAATATATTCCATGTGATAAATATTTTAAGACAAAAATCTTGCAAGTTTTTATAAACAAGAAATGCTAGTAATAATTTTTAAAAGGATGCAACTACAAATGAAAACAGTTTTTAAAGGAGAAACTTTAAGGAACAAACAGTTTTAATAAAAATGTACATGCTACTAAATTTTCCATCCAAACACACTATATTACGATGGTTAATACAAAATAATCAATGAACACTAGTCATAAGAACACCCCTAGGCACTAGCTAGCTGTGGGCCCCAAGTATCTCGTATCTCGGTGGAAAGTAACCATAACAAATATCCATTCTCATGCACAATCCACTAGTATGGAAAATACCCATAACCTAGTGGTCCCAAACTTCATCATAATTGTTTAGTTATTGTTTCCATTGTCTAACTTTCTATGTGAAACAGGGACGAAACCACTCCGGATCACTAGCATACTAGTACACGTCTACCCACCTAGATACCCAGGTTTCCCCCTTTGTGATTGATCAAGTTTCACGTCTTAAAAAATACTATTTCCACATGAAAATTACATTTCCAAATCACACACACACTAAACATCCCACACACATGTCAAATAATCCCATTTTTCATTCAAATTCATTTTAACATCATTCTCACACCAAAACAGCCCACAACATGTTTAATATCTCTTTCAAAATTCAATAAATCCTTCAAGAAATTTTATAAAACATTTCCAAGATGGTACACATCACATAACATCCTCTTCACAACAAAATGGACCATTTTAAAAACATACTCCTAATAAAATAGTTTTCCAACATGATTTAACCTCTTATATAAACCAATGAACCATTTAAAATATTCTTAAAACAATTCCAAGAAGTATAACGAGTAATTTTACATAAAATCCATCTAAAAAACCTATTTTAAAAACACAATGCATGAAAATATCACACCAAACCATATTTTCATCCCTAAAACCATTTAATAAAAATATTTCATGAACCATAAAATAACCTGAATCGATACCACAAAAGTTACACATGAAAAACACACATTTTCAAGAAAAAATGAAACTTTAAACTTAACGATTAACCAATGCTACAGAAAATGGTTTTTGCACCAAAAACAACATATTAGAAACATGCTAAATAAATAAATCAAGCAAGCTAAATCATCAAGAAATTCTTACAAATGGAATCACCTTACAAAGATGTCAAAAATCCCAAATCTTTGTGCGAAACTTCAACCACACCACCCACACACTGCAAGGGAGTGAAAAAAAACCTAAAACCACAAGATTGGACCAAGAAACTAAAGATCAAACCCTAGGTACGAAATCCTAGTTTCTGGACATTTGAAACTTCAAGGAGGGGATAAACCCTAAGTAAATTGAAGGAACAAGAGAGAAATTCACTCACTTGAGAAACTTTGAAGAAATTTCCCCAAATACACTTATAGCTGAATCTCCAAGCATCCAAAATTGAAAGGGAGGTTTGAATAAGGCGGATAAGGTTGAGTGGATACTAAAATGGGGGAAAAGAGTAAAAATTAATGGTTTATGATAGAAACAAATTCCCTTTGAAAATCTAGACGATTTGAGAAACCTTGAGGAAATTCTCCCTAATCCACAATGAAGATGAGATCCAAAGAGGGAAAATGGAACATGGGGGTGATCCTAGGGTTTTTGGACTTGAGTGAGAGGTATAATGACTGAAAAATGTTGAATTATATATAAAATAAATAAATTATTTCCTTAAATCTGGAAATGGGCTCACAGGTTGGCTTAATGTCTGAATAAATCACCCAAATACGCCATGATTATGAGTTTCTAAGGGGTCCAAATGGATATGGTGGTTTTAATAGGTCAGTAGAGGCCAATTAGGAAGTGTAATGGGTGATTTTTTTAAAAAAAATAAGGAGTAATAAAAGAAAAAAAATTTGTTTTTAAATATGGAAATGGGCTCATAGTTTGACCCAAATCTTGAAGAAACCACCCCAATAAACATACCCCAAAAAAGGTTCCACTAGAAGTGTCAAAAGTTCAATTCCAAGCCACCTCATCCTTATAACTTCCCTTAAAAAGGACAAATACCATAAAAGAATTCCAAGACAAATGACTTAGATCAAGAACACCCAAGACACAAAATTTAAACCCGAAACACCCGAAAACCAAGAGAAAACTAAGAACCAAAAGAATATTTGAAACAAAGCATGGAATTGAAAATATGGGTGTGACAATTATCCCCACCATAAATTTTTTATCCCCTATAAAGCCACAAAAATTACATATACAAAACAAAACCCAACAGATAGACCAAGATGGACTCCCTTTCTAAGTTTTGCCTGACCCTAAAAGGACAAAACACCTCCAGTTGATCAAACAAAGGGATACTCTCACCAACCATGATTTAAACCATTATCCTGAAATGGAAAATATTACCATATCCATACTTCAAAAAAACCATTGGGTGTTCCCCAACCCCAATGTTTACCCAAGGAAGAAATTGGTGGTTAGATAGGTCCAAACAAGACTACCTCACTGATAAGACAACACCAAGGAAAAAACTGATTCACTAATATCGAGAGACCTGAATGAACTCCCTAACATGAGATCCAACTTGATTTCCCAAGACAAAATTGAGACACCAACAGGGGGAGGCCTGAACAGAATCCCCACCATAAGGGATAGACTAACATTAGACTTATTCCAGGAGAACCTACATGTGACCCATGGTGGGTCTCCCCACCATAAGAACCAACCGTCTTAACCAACTAGCATGAGATAATATGAAAATTACCCCATAAGACCTAATCCCCACCGCAAGGGGGGGGGGGTCAATCAATGAAACTCTAGACCAATAAAGACATTAAGCGATACATCACCCCCATGAACATTACCATCCTCCGATGAGTCCAACAAAAACTAAGATCTAAAAGATCCTACAAGGATATTCATACATGAACAACCATAATGATAATTTCACCCACAAGGGTTCAGAAATTGGGTTTGAGAAAACAAAACCACCTTGCCTCCCTATAAAAAAGGAGGGACTTCTCTACCAACATAGATTACAAACATGAGGGATAGGGTCCCCAAGTCCCTTTCCACCACTTGGGACCACTTGAAATGAAACCACCACATCAAAACCTCAAACTATCTCCACTTCACACACTAGATACAGAAGTTGAACCAAGATCCATTACACCCTTGGAGATTTCCTAACTATGTGAAAAGCTTCACTCCAAGGCCTATGGATGGAGCCCTTATGTTTGAATCATCCATTTCACCACAGTCAGGAGCTAATTATCACAACACCCCACAAAATTAACTAGCTCAAAAAACACACCTTTACCCAAAAATGGACTTAGAAGATGCACATACCTCACCTCTTTCACCCATAAAAATAAACATCAGAAGGAAAACACACAGAATACATATTCACTTAGAATAAGGAATTCAAAATTCTCATAATAGAAACATGCTTTCATTTAAGAAGAAGCCCTCAAAACTTTATGCAACATCCACCTTTTTCCATTAAAATCAAACACAACACAACATGAAACCACCAAAAATGAATCTTTCAAGTGAAAGAGTCATTACCGAGAGTGAAACCTTAAACAAAGTTCCAAGTAACATGATATTACCGCAAGTGACCATTACGACCTCAAACGACCAGATTTTCCACACTGGTGGCTAACATGAACTCTTTCTTCAACGAGACTGACAAAAGACCCAAGGGACCTTTAATACACCACTCTACACTAAAAACCCCAAAATATTTCACCTTCCTTACTGGTATTCCCCTTCACCACTTCCAAATAGAACCAATAATGGTGTCAAACTTCACCTTTGACAATTCATGCAACTTAGGGAACCAAGGTGTATTTCAACCTTCCACAACCAATATCCTACTACATGAGGACATAGTTAACCAAAAAAGAAGAGGTTTAGAGTAAATATCCAAAGCTCAATAAGAAATTCCTTATGTTGATCAACTAGAGGATCTGCCAAAAGAAAATCACCTGTGGCCGCACTTCAATCGCGAATTAACTCTTTATGGGGGGATACCCTTGCCAACAAGGCAACCCAAGGACTCAACCATGCTGATCCTCTTGTCAAAACATACCACAAACCAGAACCAAACACATGAGGGGATCAACCACAAGGGATTCCCAAAACATTTCTCACAAAGGGACACCAATCAACACTTTAACCCAACTTACAAAAAAAAACAAAAACTCAAAACATTGTTCAAACAAGAGGGGTTATCGAACTCAATAAACCCCACTAAAACATTCAAAAAAACACATAAGGCACCCCACCCCAAAAACTGGTTATCAAAACATTATATTTTCTTATAAAATCACTTCTTTGAAAGTAAATGGGGTCGGCGGTTAGCGCATTCACCAATGGTATCTCATGGGCCTCACACATGCATGTTTTTGTGCCACCACAAGCACCCACCTCATGCCAACCTGGGCACTCATCCAATTTTCCTTACAAATATCCCATGAATGTTGTCACCCATGAGAACACCAAGGATCAAAACAAATTTCTTTACACTTTTCAAAACCAAACCATTTCATTCCACTCAAAACAAAATTTGAAAACCCAATTTAATATCATCCTTTTTTTCCAAACCATTGAGTTTGTAAATCCACAAGTTATGATTATAAAAATACAATATCATCTTACAAAAATACCATTTCATGAAAATACTACTTTTCAAAACCTCATTCAAAACTATTTTGAAAACCCATTTTCAATCCCTTTGAAAATCACACCATTCCCACTTTAAAATTCCATTCAAAACATATTTACAAAACCCTCTTTAACATAACTTACACTTTCCCAAAAATTAATTTTAGTAAACCACAGGTTTAAATTATGAAAATAAACTTCCAATAAACTCAACACTATTTACTCAAAACCATTTCCATTTTAAAATATAGTTTCATAATTTTTAAACAAGATATTTCCAAAATGATTTTCCAAAACCCATAAATATGCCGAATGAATTAAGGGAAAACTAGTGCCGATGGGTGACTCAAACATATGGTTGGTGGCCATACACCAGTCACACCATTGTCAAAAAAAGTGTTCTAGGATAATATCCCCGGCTCCAAATGGATTTTCAGGCCCTGCGAGCTCACTGAGACCATTGAAATAACTCCCATTTCATTTCCCAAATAACGAACAACCACAAGAACCAAAATACATAGATGAAACCTAACTTCTACTGGTAACTCAAGTACCGACATGAGGTGTTCTATCCAAGAACCTTACTCGTAACCAGAACATCAAGTTCCAATAATCCTATCTCTGGTCTACCTATACTCTTTCCAAAAAGAACATGACCCAAAATAGAGAACCTCCTTCGCATACTATTTTATCACGAATCGAATCTGGTCGCCATCAAAACCAGGATCCGACCCGGTCCTTGGAAAGGCCCGAAGGGCATTACCTATCCCCATGAGCTTGAAAAAGTTCCCGGGTATGACAAATAAGTGTTTGGGAATGATTTACCTGAATTTAGAAGAATTAAACAACCAAAAATAATAAATAAATTGAATCTGAAAATTTAATCCAAAAAATCCTTTAATAAAATTCAGAACTTAAATACATGGTTTTAGACAAATCCCAATAGGTCCAAAACTCAAAATTAGTAGAAAAAACAACTCAAGGACCACCACATGATAAGGTTCCATCATCTCCAAGCCTTCTCCACAACACCGCACCAAGAATGGAAGCTAACAAACTAAACCACCGATTCTAAAAGCTTTGCCCAAACTTGCGAAAAACATTACCAAGTATACTTACACCCAAATGTGTAAGTAGGGTGTGAGTATAATCCCAGCAGGATTCCAAAAAAATATATTCCATGTGATAAACATTTTAAGACAAAAATCTTACAAGTTTTTATGAACAAGAAATGCAAGTAATAATTTTTAAAAGGATGAAACTACAAATGAAAATAGTTTTTAAAGGAGAAAATTTAAGGAACAAACACTTTTAATGAAAATGTATATGATACTTAAATTTTCATCCAAACACACCATATGCCGATGGTGAATACAAAATAATCAATGAGCACTAGGCATAATAACAACCTTAGGAACTTGATATGTAAAGACTCAGATTTTTCCATATAATTTTTTTAATTATATGGAAAAATTACGAGTTCGTGAAAATTAACGGTGCGTGATTCCGAGGCCCGGTGTGCCCTAAATGAATTTATGAACTTTTTTAGGTATGTTCAGTAAACGCGCGAGCAAAGTTTTATAACTTTTGAACCGGTGCACGTAATTGATATATGAGGACACCGTTGAGCTCACAGTGCCGATATTCACTTAAGGAGACCTTCACCTCGACCGTAGTAGGTCGAGGGTGGAAGTTAGTTTTTCAGTTTTTCGTGGAAGAAGAAAAATAAAATAAATAACATTTTATTTTTCTTTTTGGAACCTCCTTTTTGAATTTTGGAGGTGGGGACCACACGAGGGTGGTTGGGCATTTAAGGCTGGGAATTAAATGCCCAGTTACACAAATTATGTAAACTCAACTCTCTTTAATTAATAGGGTTCATTAAAACTAAATTAATGAAAAAACTTGTTAATTAAGAGTTATTTTATTAACTCTTCTTGAGGGAATTGAGGGTTGTTTTTCCGTTGTTGAAAGGGAGAGGGGGCCTTTGATAGATAATCCTCCAACGAAGAATGTACTCCAACAAAGAACTTTCTTTGGATCAAGAATGAGGACGATGCTCAAGCCTGGATCGAAAACGCATTGTGGGAGCGATGGGTGCCAGTGCCCCCTTCATCGACTTCATCCTCTTACTCACGCCACCTCCAACAAGAAAATGAGGTAGGGGGTTTAATTTGAAGTATGATTAAATATATTTTGTTGATTCTTCATATAATTTATTCTCAATGATGATGGACAAATAAACACAACCATCAATCTGCACATTTACCATAACCTTTCCTATTCATTCTTCGCGCGTTCTTTGTGCGTTCTTCAACGCCAAATAATTAAGCACGCTAAAAACACAAAGTTTCATTGAGTGCGACATATGGACGTAGAGATCTCGAACCGAGGATTGTGAATATGTGAAATTCATAATTTTTGGGCTTGGAACGAAGCTGCAATGGCTCGCGGAAGAAGGCAGCGACCGACACCCATCCGGCTGCATGGAAAGAGGGTGGCGCGCGTCTGTGCCACTAGAAGAGGAGGCCGAGGCCTGTCGACCACAGCAGAGCAGGGGGGAAGCCGACACGCCGGACGAACGCGCGGTGAAGTGTCAATGCGTATCCACACCACCGGGGATTGAGATCACTGCCACTTGGCCACGGTAGAGACCGAAGGGTGGCCGACACCCGTCCAGCCATAGGTGGACAATGGTGCCGTCGCGCCACTGGAAGGAGGACTGGTAGGGAATCCGACCGGCCATGATGCATTGACCAGGACACGCTCTGGTGGGTCCTTATTTCTAGTAGGCCAAACGGTCCGATGGACCGTTTGGGAATTTGGGGGGGGGGGGGGGCTCCCCCTGGTGCAGCTAGGGTGGGTCCCGCCATGGAAGACCACACCCAGCCGGGCGGACCACACCTAGCCGGGCGAACCGCACCCAACCGAGCGGGCCACATCGAGCGGGCCAAGTCCCAGCAGGCCTCCCCTTCGTGGGCTGGGCCAAACCATGGCCCAACCCATACAGGACAGACTCGGGCCCATTTGGACCCATATACGCCTGTTTGGCCATATCTTGAGAACCGGATATCTAATTGACGAACCATCTACGACATTGGAATCCTTGGATCGATACAGTCATTTGGGTATACTCCACTTGATTTTTGGATAAAGTTGGATTATGGTTGGGTTGGATCGAACCCGAATCCAACCGGTCCCTCGGAAATAAAAGGTTAATAACTTACAGACCGAGCATCCGATTGATGTGCCGTCTGTTGAGTTGGGTTCCATATGATGTGAAAGACCTTTGGGATACTTCTTAGTGGGATTTCATGGAAGTTAAAGTATTTAGAAATGTCTTGAGGATCAGAACCTCCCAGAATCAAGTGTGATTAATGTGGGAACCCTGTGGATGGATGTACTTGAGAAGTCTTCAGATCTTGTGTGGGTCATCTTCAGATCCTGTGTGGGTCAGTGCTCAACGATCCTGTGTGGGTCAGCACATACCGATCCTGTGTGGGTCATCTCCAGATCTTGTGTGGGTCATCTCCAGATCCTGTGTGGGTCATATTCGATCTTGTGTGGGTCGTCTCTAGATCCTGTGTGGGTCATCTTAGATCCTGTGTGGGTCAACAAAAAAGCTTCTTAACGAAGTAAGATGATATAGAAATACATCTAATCATCAATAATTCTGTACTTAAGTTATACTAGGTGTGATCTGAGTCATTACCTTTGTGGTACACTTCTGTGTGGTGAAGCCTTTGTGATATTCTTCTTTGTGGAGTTACCTTTGTGGTACTTACCTTTGTGGTGATACCTGTGTGGTATTCTTTTGTGATGTATTACCTTTGTGGTACTTACCTTTGTGGTGTTACCTTCATGGTATTTATTCCTTCATGGAATAGTTGAGATTTTGGCTAAGGTTTTGGGCCTTGTGTTTTCTCATGAATGAGATGGGTATACTTGATAACTTAGGTATATGAATGGGAATATACCTAATTAGGATTGATTGTTGTTTCCATGCTTTTTGGTTTATCCTTTGTGGATTTTGAGATACATTTAGTGGTCTCGGGGTCCCTACTGAGTATTTTTATACTCACCCCTGCACGGGCTATGCCCGCACCTTATTGTGTCTTGTACAGACGATGAATAGTGCTGACTGAGAACAAGGGTACCAGGACTGGAGGCTGCCTGGAGGCGGACCTTAGATGAGGCATACCGCAGAGGTGATCATTCGAGAGTTGTACCTACCCTTCAGGTAGGATCCTTGGTGGGTGTTCACAAGAGATGTCTTTAGTTTTACTTTTACTTTCCAGTTTTACTTGTACTTTCTAGTTGGGATTGCATTCTGGCCCCCCCTTTACTTACTATACACACTCTTTTTTACTATACAGTTTACCTTGTGCTCGTATCTTGCTGTGTGCTTGGTTGTGTGAGTTTACTGGTTATAATGGCAATGCCTTAAGCCTTTCTGGTGCTAGTCGTCAGCCCCTAGGCTATGGAAGGCGGGCTTGGGGTAGTCACGACATGGGCCCCAGGGGACGGGTCGTGACATGCTATTTGTGGGCCCATGCACCACGTATGTTAATGGAAAATAATCATAAAAATTATCTGTTCTCATTCATGATCCACTATTAGGGAACATACCCATAACCTAGTGGTACCTAAAATCATAATAATAGTTTAGTTAGTGTTGTCATCGTCAAAATTTCTACATGAAATAGGGATGAAACCACTCTGGATCACTAGTATACTAGTACATGTCCGCCCACCTAGATACCCGGGTTTCCCCCTTTGTGCTTGATCAAGTTCCACATCTTAAAAAATACCATTTTAACATGAAAATTCAATTTCAAAATAACACACACACCAAACAACCCACACACATGTCAAATAATCCCCCATTCAAATTCATTTTAACATCATACTCACACCAAAACAGCTCGCAACATGTTCCATATCTCTTTCACAATTCAATAAATCCTTTAAGAAACTTTATAAAACATTTCCATGATGGTACACATCACATAACAACCCTATCAAAAAAAAATGGAGCGTTTCAAAAACATACTCCTACCAAAACAGTTTTCCAACATGATTTCACCTCTTATATAAACCAATGAACCATTTAAAATACTCCTAAAACAATTCCAAGATGTATAACCAAGCATTGCACATAAAATTCATCTAAAACCCTATTTTAAAAACAAAATTCATGCCAATATCACACCAAACTATATTTTTTTATCCCTAACACCATTTAATAAAAAACATTTCATGAAACATAAAACAAACCCAATCGATACCATAAAAGTTACACATAAAAACACACATTTTTAAGAAAAAATGAAACTTTAAAACTAAATGCTTAACCAATGATACCAAAAATGATTTTTTTAACAAAAAAACATATTAGTAACATGATAAATAAATAAATCAAAAAATCTAACTCATCAAAAAAATTCTTAAACATGGAATTACCCATCAAAGATGTCAAAACCCCCCAAATATTTGTGCGAAACTTCAACCGCACCACCATCGCACCACAAGGGAGTGAAAACAAAACTAAAACCACAATATTGGACCAAGAAACTCAAAATTAAACCCTAGGTAAGAAAACATAGTTCCTAGACATTTGTAACTTCAAGAAGGATGGGAGAAACCCTATGGAAATGGAAGGAACAAGAGAGGAATTCCCTTACTTGAGAAACTTTGAAGAAATCGCCCCAAATACACCAATAGTTGAATTTACAAGCATCCAAAATTGAAAGGGAGGTTTGAATAAGGATGATATGGTTGAGTGGAGATTTAAATGGGGTAAGAATAGTAAAAAATTAATATTTTATGAAAGAAACGAATTCCCTTTTCAAATCTGGAAGATTTGAGAAACCTTGAGGAAATTTTCCCTACTCCACAATGAAGATGTTCTCCAAAGAAGGAAAATGGAACACGAGGGTGATCCTAGGGTTTTTATTGTAGAGACCCTAAGATTAACGTACATATACATTACCTTACTTTTGTGGAATACTTAGTACATAACAAAAACACACACACAAGGATCGTAACAGTTTAGTGTCTTTGGAAACTCGGAATATAATCTTCTAATCGTGGTGAAAGATCTTCAACATCTCCCATAAAGATATTCCTTATTTTTTTACCTAAAACCTTTATTTATATACTGGGGAAAAGAAAACAAAAAAGGGTGAGCTCAAATGCTCAATAAGGGTAAACAAAAAAAATATCAATCACATCATATTCATAAGAACATAACATTTTGTAAATCCTAACCTGCAAAAGAGACCATAATTTCATAACATGGGATAAATCATAGTAGTGGAATGAAATCCCAATAATCATAACTTAAAACATGAAACTTTGTGTCATACACACACAATCATAGAGAATCATTTCTTATTAGTCAAGACTCATTTCCAATACTATCTTAGTGGACAAAGTCCATTTCTGAACCGAGTCACCCTCGTTTCAGTCCTGTTTCACTGAACCGGTATAACCTACCGTTCCAGCCATGTCTATCTCATGAGATATAAAATCTTTACCCAATTCATTGGAGGGAGATATAGGTCTCACCCATATCATAATGATACCATTCTTATGTGTGCCACAAAATCATAAATCATACATCATTTCATAACCCATGTAATAAAAATGGGAATCTTAAACATCGTGGCATCATAAAACAATTCATATAGGATAAAGGAATTCATAAAAATATAATTCCATCACAACATAATCAAATAATTGTAATAATAGGGATAGAAACAGAACCCTTTATTATCTTATATGGAAAATAATTTTGATAAAACACTTGAACTCCATTCTTGAAGAAAATATCCTTTCTACTTCAAAAACATTTTTCCTTTCTTAACATGTCATACAATTTTAAACTAAAAGAAGTTGATTAAAAATAAACTTGAAAATTTGTAAAGGAATCTTCTTGGAAATAATGTTTTAAAAATCCATTCATGCCATATAAGTTAAAAAAAACATTCTTCTCGCACTTTTTTCAGAAAAGTCAAAAAAAGTACCTCGTACGAAAAACGACAAAGGATTCCTTTCATATCTTTTACTAAAAACTCACCGAAGGGTAAAATTGGATTTAAAAAATTGTAGGTGAATGGAAATAATATTACATATTGAGGAAACATGGATGTGGATGATAAAATACACCCCACTAAATACTAAAGTATAAACAATCTCAGATAAAAATGAGATTGTGATATTTCCCTTACCTTAGGTCCGATATGCTTTGTACGTGTCCAAACCTCCTCTTCTTTGAAGTGCTTCTTTGAGAACTTCTTTTAGAGCACTAAAATTGGTCTTTGAAGAAGACCAGTACCTCTAGGATGTCTCTAGGGAAGTGTAGAGGAGGAATTGGTAGGGGTTGGCCGATCTTGAAGGCTCAAAGTGGTGTGAGGAAGAGGGGGAGGAGGTGCCCTTTTATAAGGGAGGAGAGGGGCACCTTTGGGAAAACAAAAATATTATTTTATTATAAAGTCAAGTTAGGTTTTAAATAGCTCCAAATTGATATATTTAGAAGCTAAGGTGGGGATGGGTCTAAATCCTCTCATCCAATATAATTTAGACAAGTTTAGGTTCCTATTTTAACCTTATCATTTAGATTTAACATTAAGATAAATAAGTTTACATTTACCGTGTCTTCTTGTGTTCTTATACTATAAGGTTAATAAACTTACTATAAGCAGCCAAACGAACCCCAAGTTGTTTATTATTAATATATATAACCTTATATAAGTAATTTGGCTGAACCTTATATTTTTAGGAATAAAATAACAATTACTAATATAATATTTATTTTAAAAACTATTTTATGTCAATTTTGACACTATTTAGTAATTGATTTTTGTGAAAATCATAACAGAATTATTAGTTCGAACCAAGTTAATTAAATCAATACTAACATGTCATATTAACCTATAAAATTAGTGGAATTCATAAAAAGTCTCAAATTACATTTATTTTGGTGTTTATATCATTAATTATGTCAATATTTCATTAATAAGATAATTACTACATCATCTTTGTGTCATAAATAAATTAAATTATTTAATGTCTAAAAATTAAAAATAAAATACCATTATGTAGGAAATCTTTTTATATTTCTAATGAATATTTATAGTCGAATTTATATTATGTATAACCCCATATTAAAAATTATTTACTTATTAAACTTTGATTTTAACTATTTTAACCCTTCTTTAAATAAATTAATGATAAATGTCCTAATCTAATCCAAGTGGGCCTAAATGGTCATATTTTATTCCTAAGTTTGTTTTTGGTCGAATTAAACTTATCCAATAGAATTAGGACATGTGTTAGGGTAATAATAATATCATCTTTACCCTTAATTACCCTATTTACTTTTAACAGTGATAAAAAAAGTAAAAAGTTACTATTCACCAAAAATTATTTTCATCTCATTGAACCACATTTTAGTCCTTGATATTAACCGTGTCTCTCGGATTTTCAAAATTCCACTCACATAAGCGGTAAAATTAAGTTTTATGAAAAATTCAGTTTTTTAACTACCACTTAGTGGTTTCACTATTCATCAAAAATTGAAAGTTTTCAGAAAAATACCAAAATTTCACCCTAGGATAATTTCGATATTCCGAATCCAAAAATGAAGTCCATTTTGAAAAATAAAAGTTATAAAATTTCAAAAAGTGGTTATTACTATTCATAACGGCTATTTTTAATAATATTTTAATAGCATATCATTGTTTAGTGAAACTCGGTATTGCGTACGACACAAGCTATCGAGGAAGGTCGCGATTGCATGTAATGCAAGCCAAGTCAGGGTTGCGTGTAGTGCACAACTCCTTTGTTGTTGCGTATAACAGAATCCAACCATATTTTATTTATACATTGAATATATATATATATATACACTCAATGTTGCGTAGAATAACTATTATCAAAATTGTGTGTAACATGATCCAAGAATAGTATTGCGTATACTGCAAGCTAATACGGTGTTGCGTATAGTGCAAGGTAATCTTGGTGTAGCATACAACACAAGACATTAATGAAATTAAAAGAATATTTTTCATAAAATCTCAGGGTGTTACATTCTACCCCCCTTAAAATGAATTTCGCCCTCGAAATTCGTCGGGGTTATAAATGGTTTACTACTCGAAAGTTTGTTTAATAGAAACCCACATCATAAAAAGGAATACCAAAACATGGCTTTTAAAAACTAAAGTATGAAATGTAACGGTTACCCAAATTAACTCATCACTGGGTTTCCACGTAGGATAACATAGGTGAAAATATGGATATGGAAGAAAAATCCAACCATCAAGTTCTGATGGAGAGTGGTAGAGAACATGGCTATGGAAAAGCCAACAATCACAAATCCATAAATTTGTGATTATCTAGGGTACCATATGATTCATTGGATATAAGGGCACTAGGACAACATTTTTCTGGTTTTCAAGATCATTTCCCTAAAGTTGAAGATTTTGAATTAGAATAAATACTTACTTTATTTTGGTAAAATCTCACTGTTGTTCGTGCTTTGAACAATTTCCACTTCATCTCCTAAAGAAATGAAGTTGAATTTGTTATTCATGAAGTGTTAATAGATCATGTGATAGAATGATGGGTCATTCCATCTGTTTCAAACAAAAGGTTAGAAAAGTTATCAAAAATACATAAGTCCATCTATAATGAGATTGATCTTATATAGTTCCTAAAATGGACTTATACTGCTTAGTATAATAAAACTAGTTTCTACTAAATAGAGACTTCCTGTAGGCCAGTGGTAGGCGAAAAAGGCCAGTCGCACTTCGGTTGTGGGTTTGATTCCCACAGCCTTGTCCGACGCGATGGGCTGTTGCCCGTCTTGCAGGTTGTCCTTTTTCTAAAACTACATTACTATAATATCCCATCAGTAATATCGAAAAAATTTCTATCCTTAAACAATACTTAGCATATGTCCAACATAATCCATTCCAATATTTAGGCTTATCTAAAATACTTCGGTCCAAGCTCATAGTATAAAGAAAACGATTACTTGAAATGTCATCAACCAAGAATGTGAATACCATCATTTATCCCCCATATATATATATTGTTGGTCACATTCCAATCATGTGAATACCTTAATCATGTATTCTCTTGAAAAAATGAATACCCATTGAACCATAGTGAAAACATGAATGCAGTTAAATGTTAACACTTTCCACAATCCAAAATCCTCAAAATTCTATATACTCAAACCATGATATCACTTAGTCCTTATATCAATCATGAGCTCATGAATACTGTTAAACATTTCATTTTCTCGTTTTCCCTTCATTATGAGCATATCATCTTATTTCCAAAAATATCTCAATCACTTTGAATACCACATTAGACCAATACATAAATATTCCAATACTCCATGATACATCATTATTTTGAAATCCCATTACATAAACACTTAATCATTCCACCACATCGTTTTCATATTCAACATCGCCAATAGTGATCGCATGTGACTTCCCTTTGTCCTTTGCCTTAAGCGGTTGCTCATGTCGATCATCACTAACCCTTGGATTAGGGCATTTATTGGCATAATGTCCCATCTCCTTGAACTTGAAACATTGAAGTGTAGTAGGTTCATTCTGTGTATCCCTTCCTTTGTTTGCATTATTAGACATCTTATTCCCATCATTGCGGAATTCAAATGCCTGATAACCTTCCTTTCCACATTTGAAACATTTACTTGTCCCTTTAAGATAATCTCCACCATGCTTCTTTCCACACTTTGAGCATAAGGAAACATTCATCTTCTTTTCACCATTATTCTGAGATTTCTCCTTGAACTCCATCTTTCGTTTCTTGTCAAAACCATGTGATGGATATGTAACACAAACTTCCATTTCTACCTTGATAGCACAACGCACAATTTCTTCATAGCTACTGAAGTCTCTTATAGCTAATGCCCTTCGAAGACTTGGTTTTAAGCCACTGAAAAATCGATCAACTTTACTTTCAGGTTGGATGATGATGCCAGATGCATACCTTGCAAGCCTTGTAAAATTCGCTTCGTATATACCAACAGATTCATCATCCTTCTGCTTCAGCTCAAGAAACTCCTTTTCTATCTTTGTTCAAATAATACGAGGGAAGTACTTACTGAAAAACAAGTTCTTGAACTCGTCCCATTCCATGGACTCAATTTCATCTCTTGGCCTCGTATTCTTGATAAGATTCCACCATTGATCAGCTTCACCTTCCAAACAATATACTGCTAAGATGACTATATCATGTTCAGAACATCGAAGAACTGAAAATATCTTTTGAGTGGTACTGATCCATTGTTCAGCAACAAGTGGATCAGAAGACCCACTGAAAGAAGGTGGACGTTGCCTCATGAAGGACTCAATAGAATATTGTTTCCTTCTCTGCTCATTTGGAAGTCCAGAATGATTCATAGCTTGTGTAAGTATAGAAATAAGATTTTTCACTCCATCTCCCATAACACTTGTTTGTTTAGGAGGAAAATCATTGAATTGTCCATTACAGTGATCAACACGGTTCCTTCGGGTTCCAGCCATCGTCTAAAACCCAAAAATAATAGTGTGAGAGGCAAAAATAATGCTAGGGAAAACAACATAGTAAAGGGGGAGTACCCTTAATATCTAACATCTTAGGTTAAATTCTAAGATCGTTACCGTAGTTCTAGGACTATATCCTATACGTATACTTATCCTTAGGGACATCCCTAGACACACCTTAGAAATATCTCTAGGGATCTCACTAATGTTCTCACATCCTAGTTTCCAAAGGTTTAATAAACCTTTCCTCTGATACCAACTGTAGCAGTCTGGAATTACTTCCAGTGGACTATAATTGATACCTATCAGGGCACTCCATGGGTGGATACACCCCCTGGGCGGGACACACCACCATCCCCAGTGGAATCCATTTCCTTATGAAGCCCTTGGGCGGAGAGCCATGCTTCGTCCAATGCTCACATGTGAGAGTTCCCAAGGATCGAATACATTCCTACCTCCTTTGCCTCTGATACCAACTGTAGAGACCCGAAGCTTAAAGTACATAGACATTACCTTACTTTTGCGGAATACTTAGTACATAACAAAAACACACACACAAGGATCGTAATAGTTTAGTGTCTTTGGAAACTCGGAATATAATCTTCTAATTGTGGTGAAAGATCTTCAACATCTCCCATAAAGATCTTCCTTATTTTTTTACCTAAAACTTTTCTTTATATCCTGGGGAAAAGAAAACATAAAAGGGTGAGATCAAATGCTCATTAAGGGTAAACAAAAAAAATATCAATCACATCATATTCATAAGAACATAACATTTTGGAAATCTTAACCTGCAAAAGAGATCATAATTTCATAACATGAGATAAATCATAGTAGTGGAATGAAATCCCAATAATCATAACTTAAAACATGAAACTTTGTGGCATACACACACAATCATATAGAATCATTTCTTATTAGTCAAGACTCATTTCCAAGACTATCTTAGTTGACAAAGTCCATTTCTGAACCGAGTCACCCTCGTTTCAGTCCTGTTTCACTGAACCGGTATAACCTACCATTCCAGCCATGTCTATCTCATGAGATATAAAATATTTACCCAATTAATTGGAGGGAGATATAGGTCCCACCCATCTCATAATGATACCATTCTTATGTGTGCCACAAAATCATAAATCATACATCATTTCATAACCCATGTAATAAAAATGGGAATCTTAAACATCGTGACATCATAAAACAATTCATATAGGATAAAGGAATTCATAAAAATATAATTCCATCACAACATAATAAAATCTTTGTAATAATAGGTATAGAAACCGAACCCTTTATTATCTTAGATGGAAAATAATTTTGATAAAACACTTGAACTCCATTCTTGAAGAAAATATCCTTTCTACTTCAAAAACATTTTTCCTTTCTTAACATGTCATACAATTTTAAACTAAAAGAAGTTGATTAAAAATAAACTTGAAAATTTGTAAAGGAATCTTCTTGGAAATAATGTTTTAAAAATCCATTCATGCCATATAAGTTAAAAAAAAATTATTCTCGTACTTTTGTCGAAAAAGTCAAAAAAAGTACCTCGTACGAAAAACGACAAAGGATTCCTTTCATATCTTTTACTAAAAACTCACCGAAGGGTAAAATTGGATTTAAAAAATTGTAGGTGAATGGAAATAATATTAAATATTAAGGAAACATGGATGTGGATGATAAAATACACCCCAGTAAATACTAAAGTATAAACAATCTCAGATAAAAATGAGATTGTGATATTTCCCTTACCTTAGGTCCGATATGCTTTGTACGTGTTCGAACCTCCTCTTCTTTGAAGTGCTTCTTTGAGACCTTCTTTTAGAGCACTAAAATTGGTCTTTGAAGAAGACCAGTACCTATAGGATGTCTCTAGGGAAGTGGATAGGAGGAATTGGTAGGGGTTGGCTGAGCTTGAAGGCTCAAAGTGGTGTGAGGAAGAGGGGGATGAGGTGCCCTTTTATAAGGGAGGAGAGGGGCACCTTTGGGAAAACTAAAAATATTATTTTATTATAAAGTCAAGTTCGGTTTTAAATAGCTTTAAATTGATATATTTAGAAGCTAAGGTAGGGATGGGTCGAAATCCTCTCATCCAATAGAATTTAGACAAGTTTAGGTTCCTATTTTAACCTTATCATTTAGATTTAACATTAAGTTAAATAAGTTTACTTTTACCGTGTCTTCTTGTGTTCTTATACTATAAGGTTAATAAACTTACTATAAGCAGCCAAACGAACCCCAAGTTGTTTATTATTAATATATATAACCTTATCTAAGTCATTTGGCCTAACCTTAGATTTTTAGTTATAAAATAACAATTGATAATATAATATTTGTTTTAAAAATTATTTTGTGTCAATTTTGACACTATTTAGTAATTGATTTTTTTGAAAATCATAACAGAATTATTAGTTCGAACCAAGTTAATTAAATAAATAATAACATGTCATATTAACCTAGAAAATTAGTGGAATTCATAAAAAGTCTCAAATTACATTTATTTTGGTGTTTATAACATTAATTATGTCAATATTTCATTAATAAGATAATTACTGCATCATCTTTGTGTCATAAATAAATTAAATTATTTAATGTCTAAAAATTACAAATAAAATAACATTATGTAGTAAATCTTTTTTATCTTTCTAATGAATATTTATAGTCGAATTTATCTTATGTATAACCCCATATTAAAAATTATTTACTTATTAAACTTTGATTTTAACTATTTTAACCCTTCTTTAAATAAATTAATGATAAATGTCCTAATCTAATCCAAGTGGGCCTAAATGGTCATATTTTATTCCTAAGTTTGTTTTTGGTCGAATTAAACTTATCCAATAGAATTAGGACATGTTTTAGGGTAATAATAATATCATCTTTACCCTTAATTACCCTATTTACTTTTAACCGTGGTAAAAAAAGTAAAAAGTTACTATTCACCAAAAAATATTTTCATCTCATTGAACCACATTTTAGTCCTTGATATTAACCGTGTCTCTCGGATTTTCAAAATTCCACTCACAGAAGCGGTAAAATTAAGTTTTATGAAAAATTCAGTTTTTTAACTACCACTTAGTGGTTTCACTATTCATCAAAAATTGAAAGTTTTTAGAAAAATACCAAAATTTTACCCTAGGCTAATTTCGATATTCCGAATCCAAAAATGAAGTCCATTTTGAAAAATAAAATTTATAAAATTTCAAAAAGTTGTTATTACTATTCATAACGGCTAGTTTTAATAATATTTTAATAGCATATCGTTGTTTAGTGAAACTCAGTATTGCGTACGACACAAGCTATCGAGGAAGGCCACGATTGCGTGTAATGCAAGACAAGTCAGGGTTGCGTGTAGTGCACAACTACTTTGTTGTTGCGTATAACAGAATCCAACCATATTTTATTTATACATTGAATATATATATATATATATATATATATATACTCAATGTTGCGTAGAATAACTATTATCAAAATTGTGTGTAACATGATCCAAGAATAGTGTTGCGTATATTGCAAGCTAATACGGTGTTGCGTATAGTGCAAGGTAATATTGGTGTAGCATACAACACGAGAAATTAATGAAATTAAAAGAATATTTTTCATAAAATCTCGGGGTGTTACATTTATTCTCTAGTTAGAGGTATAATTACCTAAAAATGTTAAAAAATTAATGAGATATTAAATAAATAAATTATTTCCCTAAATCTAGAAATGAGCTCACAGGTTGGCCCATTGCCTGAATAAATAACCCAAATCCACCATGATTATGTGTTACTAAGGGGTCAAAATGGATATGGTAGTTTTAATAGGCTAGTGGAGGCCAATTTGATAGTATAATGGGTGAAAAATGTTGAAAAACTAAGGAGTTATAAAAGAATAAAATTTTGTTTTTAAATCTGGAAATGAGCTCACGGTTTGGCTCAAATATTGAAGAAACCACCCCAATAAACATACCCACAAAATGTGCCACTAGGAGTATTCCAAATTAAATTATAAGCCACTAAATCCTTATAAATTCTCTTAAAAAACAAGTCTAAATACCATCCAAGACTTCCAATACTATTGACTTAGATCAAGAAGACACGAGACACCAAATTTAAACCCAAAACACCCGAAAACCAAGAGAAAAATAAGAACCAAAACAAGATTCAAAACAAATAATGGAATTGAAAATATGGGTGTAACATTCTTACATATCATAAATTAATTATAGACCATTTTACTAAATTTTGAATGAAAAATTGAGATCATTTTCTTAGATTTTTATATTTGATGTGTGTTTAAACTAAAATAACACTTTTATATTTAAAACACATACTTCAATTCTTACTAACCACATTATATATTGTATTGGTGTGTGATTAATTCCTACACATGAAAAATGAATTATGGATATTTTTTATAATGTTTTAAAAAAAATTTAGCTCATTTTCTAATTTTTCATAATATGACATATGTTTTAAACTAAAATGACACCTCTTTATTGAAAATATGCACTTCAAGTCTTACCGAGCACATCGAGTGTTAAATTGATGTGCATTAAATTACTAAAAAAAAAATTATAAATAATTTTCATAAAGTTAGAAAATAATAATAGATATTTTTCTCAATTTTTCTAGTGATGTATGTTTTAAACTAAAATGACTCCTTTATAATGAATACACACACATTGAGTCATATTGGTCACATTGTGTGTCAGATTGATGTGTGATCAATTTTTACACATAAAAAAATTAATTATGGACTATTTTATTAAAGTTTGAAAATAATCCAATAATATTTCCTTATTTTTGGCTATTTTATATGTGTTTTAAACTAAAATGAAACTTTTATATTGAAAACAAATACTTTAAGTCATACTGATCACATCATGTGTTAGACTGGTGTGTGGTCAATTCCTACACGTGAAAAAAGAATTATAGATCCTTTTACCAATGCATGAAAAAAATGAGATCGTTTTCTTAGTTTTGGACATTTGATGCATGTTTTAAACTAAAATGACACTTTTTTATTGAAAACATGTACTTTGA
This sequence comes from Viscum album, assembly GCA_963277665.1. NCBI lineage: Eukaryota > Viridiplantae > Streptophyta > Magnoliopsida > Santalales > Viscaceae > Viscum > Viscum album. Next base: position 1,575,676,074 of record OY728126.1, read on the forward strand.
GTCATACCAACCACATCAGGTGACAGATTGACATGAGGTCCATTACTATATTTAACAAATGAATTATGGAAAATTTTACAAAAATTTCAAAACAATCTAGGATTGTTTTCTCAGTGTTGGATACATGATATGTATTTCAAACTAAATTGACACTTATTTATTGAAAACACACACTTCTATTCATATCGATCACATCATGTATCATATTGATGTGAATTGAATTCAAACATATCAAAATTGACTTTTTTATCAATGTACTAAAGTATTAAAACAATCTGATTTTTTTTTGGTTTTGAGAACGCGATGTGTTTTTTGAACTAGTGTGTAAACATAAAAAATAAGTATAAAATAAAATGATAATGAAGTAATCTAATATAATTATATAAAATGATAAAAAAAATTAACTAAATAAGTAGTAGGACCTCACCTCTTCATGATGTTTGTATACATTTGGACACTATGTATTATTCCCATTCGTTTCTGAACAAATTAGCTTCTTCTACTATACTTTCCTTTTAGAATTAGATCAAAAATAATATATATGAATTATGAAACTAATGCTTAACATCCAAAATATATTTCTAATGTATTATTATATACTAGGTCATAAACATAATAAGTAGTCACCTAAATTTGATGTGAAAAAATAATTCTCACACCATGTACTCTGCCCACTAATCTCTAAATAAATTACTACTTATTTTGAGTATGTAGATTGTTGGAAATCTTGGTATTACTGAGAAAATATAAACAAACAAATTATTAAGAAATATTTTTAGTGAAATTGAAATTACTTTTTTGGGGATTCTAGTATTTTTTGGTATATGATATATTTTATAAATTTTTAAACATAATATCTAGAATTGTTATTGTTATCTTCCTCTGGGCACTTTAGAAACATTGATCAGAATAAATAAATTATTTTGAAATATGTTTTGACAGTTAATATTTCTATATATACCTTAATCTATTTCTATTTTAAGAAATCCATAGGTTTCTTATGTTTAGTGACTAACATCATACCATGATTTAGACTATATTTATAGATTTCCCTATTATAAAAAAAATCACATTAAAACACAAACTGAAACATATAATTTGAATTTTATCTATAGAATGTTAATTTTAGTGCATTAAAAATTCACAATACATATCATGTGTGGTCAATTTTAGTGAAATCCATGTATTGGATCCAAAAAATAAATATTTTTTGTATCAAAATTGATTGCGATGAAAATCTAGTTCAGCTTAAAAAAATCAAATAAGTAATGAAAAAAATAAAAATATATTTTATATTATTAGATTGAAATTTTTTACCCATGCATTATAGGAATCAACAAGGGTCTATCATATGTTAATTTATTCTCAAACACCATGGTTAGATATTTTTTTTATCAATTTCTTCAAAACCCAAATAAATTTGTTTTGTAAAAATGATATAGGTATTAATGAATCCAAATTTTGATTTACAGGGTTTTCCTTTTATATATTAGTAATATGAAACACCTATATAAATTATGAATATTTTATAAAATTAATGAACATTGTAGATTATTTTTTGGAAAGACATATTATGAAAATATACCTGATGTATGTATTCCCAACTAAGATTCGCAACCATTCAAACTTGAGAACTTAATTTATAATCTTGAGAATAATCACACCAGTAATGAAATATCCAAATATTTCTTCTTAATATTGAATATAGGACACATCTATATCTTTTAATGTGGTGTCTACATGAAGTTGTAATGTTAATATAAGCTTCAATGTAATTGGCAGGGAGAAGGTACTCTCAAAAGGTCCTTTTTTTTTCTTGATCGATTCACTAGATTTTCTTGATTAGACCTTCAATTTCCACATTGTTTTATCTATCTATAATTACATACCTCAATTCATACCTTTTTTATCAAATATTATAGGTTTTTATTTTGATAGAAATTATAAGGACATACCTCATGTATATTTACAAGATCATATGTACATGCTATGAAAGTTCCAACGTCATCATTGACTATTGTAATATCTAGATCATCAAATGGAAACGAAAACTCAGTTCTTGGATATTAAGCTACTTCAATCCCCAATCATATAGAATCTTTTAGGATTTATTTGTTGTGTATCATGTCCACTAGGATATTATACATCGTATTCCTCACAATAAGGTGGTCTGTGGGTGTTGATATATAGAATCACATACAACTTTACCCTGCAAAATTTTAGAAATATAAATTCATTGAATGTTATTGGATTCACATTTAGTAAAAATAGTAATGAAAAAATTGATCACCTCAGGTAAGGTATAAAATTGAGGGGAATGAATATCCTCAATGATAGTGGGGTCACTTGGCTGTTCATATGATAATATTTGTTCCACTTCTATTTTTCTTTGATCCTTTCACATATATAGGTATTCCAAAATAGACTAGAAAATAATATCTTGTAAAGCATATATTTGTGCCTGTAATCAATTGATTTATATCTGCTTGTGGGTTTTCCTTATAAAAATATGTTTTAGTTGAAAATCCAAAAATAACACTTCTAACAGAACCATATTGTTATAAACACTTTAAAAATATTTAAATTAGTTTTTCTCCATGTATGGTATTATCCATCTCTTGTGTATAAACTATATAAAAACATATGAACATAAATAGATATTTTTATGTAATAATTTTATAAAGAATAATGAATTACTATTATGTAAAACTTACACATGTTTCCCATACTTATTTTATATTTTCATCGACTAGTTTACCCTCTTTATTTACATAGGCCTCATTCCATAGCACTTGATGTGGGATGTAAGTGTATTCATATTTTTATTCATCATTATTTATATAAATAAAGGAACATATGTTGTTTCATAACACATAAAACTTTTATTATAGATTTAAAATACATATCATTTTCTTCTCAAGTGAAGCATACCCCATCCTTGCTTTGAAACGAGGGTATATTGGTTTTTTATTCACATTGTTTATTTTCATCTATCTTCTATTTCATAAAATAACAAATTTTAATCAAATTCAATAAAATAAGTAATGTCAAATAATATATTATTGACTACAATTCACCTAAAATTATTTATAATCATGATTACTATTGAAAGAATTCCATGTCCCCTCTATTATATTGTTTTCAAAAGAAACTTATGGGTGTGAATTTACTTTCCCCTCAGCATCCCTAAGATGAAACTTGGTAAGAAGTGTACGAAGGCCACTATGGGATTTTCTAGCATCCATTGAGACATATTTCTTATGGAAATCATCTAAAATAAATGAACTTTTCAAGGAATAATGAAAAGTAAATTAACTTTCATTATATTTTTTTAGTAAAAAAGTATCTCATAAAATTACCTTGGGTTTCCTTCATTATAGGTCGGATATAGCGCTATGAATCTATATCAACTAGCACATTAAATCCCTTTGTGACCCTAACACAACTAATGAACATTGACTTAGTGGTACCAATAGGCTGGACATGTTGATTCCATCCAACCTAAAATTTTATACCCTTTCTTATTTCATTGATAATTTTAGTCAACACAATGATGATACACTGTTCTTATTTTCTTCATTAATATTTTTTTAATCCCATAATAATTTTTTAGTTTTAGAAACAACTGAAAATTCTTCCTTGATATTGGTAACATCATCATGTTCAGAAGGCCTTATCTGCATGATTATTCCAACATTTAATTTATATTATGTCAATATAGTTGACAACAAAAAATATTATAATGAAAATAATAGTATATTAAAAAAACTTTAAATTTATTATTTTACTATCTTTCTTTTCTTTAAATTTTGAAGGGATTTTGATCCTCTATTAAGAATACAAATCCCCTATTTGTGGTCCTCTCTAAATTATAGTAAATTATCTAAATTAGGAATTCCATGATATGATTGTGATGTCCCAATAAAAAGGTTATCCTTGATTGGGTTTTCAAATGACCCTATACTTGTTTTAGTCACTTTCAGAATAATTGACCATTTTTTTCTTGGATCTGAGACATAAGATACCCTTACTACTTTTGATTCCATTATGAATGGATCATACTTGTACCCTTCCACATTGAAATATACTTTCACAATGCCCATGTCATTAACTTTCACTACACTCCAGTTGTCAAACCATTTGCAATAGAAAATTGGTAGTTGAAATATTGTATAATCCAAATCATATATCTATTAAAAGATGTTGAAATATGCCATATTCACATAAAATGGGTTTATATCATTTGAAACAAATTTTTTTATCCCTTATTCCATAAGCACAAATCCTCTATTTTTCATCATACTAAGTTCATCATTATCTTTTGTATAGAACATGTAACCATTAATTACAAAACCAATGTATGATATAACATTTTCATTTGGTCCCTTGACTACCCATTGATGTTTTTAGACAATTTATTTCATATTTTAAGATAAATCATTATAAATATGATCTTGGAACCATCCTATAAACTATTAATTACGTGTATTTGATATCCATCCTTCAACCCTAGATGGATTAAAATTTCTAATAATTTTTATATAGGATTCAATGTATGGATAAACATCATTACTATTATTTAAAATGTATAGGTGATATTCTCTCACTATATGATGTTAATTATAAAAACATATCTTCTAGGAATCCCTTTTCCCATAACACATCCTATTTGATGAGAATTTGGGAGACAAATGTTATCAAATTCCAATAGGTAATTAGTATAGAATTCAATAACTTCTTCAAAAATATATTTTTCTAAAAAACAACATTAGAGCCGACTTTTATTCATGATGTTACCTTTTCTAAATATTCATATATCATTCAATGGGGTATATCCATTTATAATGGAAAATACCACTGAGTTGAACCACTCTAACTAAGTGAAACACAAGATAGACCAGTATACAAAATAATTATGTCGGGAAGAACATATATAATTCAAACAATATGACTGAAACCTCTATTCATGATTATAAATTTCATCAGGTCTATAACATTACTACATATGTCTTTAAAAAAGAATAATATTATGGTTAATGTATATCATAAATTTTTTGGTAAATTATAATGTAAAGTAAAGATCATTAAATATTTCATCAAAAAATGGTATTAATGTGATTTTAGTCCCTATAACTTCAAATTAGTCATTGAAACAACATTATTAATATTTGATGAACACCCCTCTGAAACTTTTACACCATTAAGGAAAATAAAAAATTGTAATTTTTCTTTTCTAGATAGATTTTATGATGCTAGAGGAAGAAAATCATACCCTTTACCCTTCATCAGTTCCAACTCTTCCCTTATACCCATGTTAATAATGTCCAACCTAGCCTTGATACTATCTTTTTTTCTAGGAACATTTAGTTACGTTCCAATAAAACTATTTTTTTCTACATGTATGACATCAAGAAAATGTTTAACATACTGAAAATTCCATTACAGTAATTCAAATATTTTTTTCTCTTTTTCCAACTTATTTTTTTAGGTTTTCTGAAAACATTTTACCGAAAATAGTGGCAATATCTTTTACATTATCGAACAGTTGATAAACTGTTAGTGAAGACAGTTTTTTACCCTGTTTGGTATTACCATAAAATTTCTATCATCCAGGATTAGTATTTATCTTATGTAGGTAAAAATTTCTTATTTCCTAAGGATAATTTATTCGATGAATGTTTCAACCATAGTGTGTGAATTCTTCACAAATTGGACACCCCAAAATTCCTTTATTTATATAGCCTAAAAAATTTCCATAAAAAGGAAATTTATTTATCATCCCATACAACATATACCTAGATGTAAATTCTTTAATTATATGAGCATCATACATTATAACACCTATATATCACATCAATTTTAAATCTTCAATCAATGGATCCAAATAAATATCAGTATCATTACCAGGTTGTTTTGGTTTAGATATAAGTAGATACAACATAATGTATTTCTATTCATGCATAACCATAGAAGAAAATCATAATTTACCATCATAATTGGATATGTACTATGAGTACTACTATGTAAACCAAAATTATTTATTCCATCTATAGATAATAGAATATGGAAGTTTCATGAATCATTTCCAAATTTAGGATACTCACAGTCAATTTTGTTCCAATGAGGAATGTCTACTGGATGGAGGATTTTCCCATCTTTAATTATTGTATCTATGTTCCATGGATATTTTCTTATGGTTTCCTAAAATCTATATAGTATTATCAATTATGGAATGATAGGAAAGTACCATAAAAATTTGGAAGGAAATGACTCATCTTTATTTTATCGATTCACACCACACTTAGGGAATTTTTTGAGTGATTCATAGTCCTCGTAAAAAATATGAAATCATTTGGACAAACATATGTTTTTAGAGATCATTCCCATTGGATGTAGAATTAATTTAGAATCATATGTTTTACAAGAAAGTTTATTTTCTTTTGGTATCATATCATTTAGGAGACCAAGTAGTTCTGTAAAGATGGTTCCACTCTATCCACTTCCATAGTTCAAATTATATAACTTCAATATAACTAAAGATATTGTGTATTTAGTATAACCAGCATAAAATGGTCTCTTATAATACTTATTTAACATCTCAATTTTTTTGATAATCATGATGGTATTATTAAATTTACATTTTCATTTCTTCCATATAATCTACATCATCATTTAAACTGGTATTCATATCAAATGATCCATAAACCATAGTATCATCCCAATTGGTATGCACATTCATTTTTTACCTATGTTTATTCCAACATTTATAACTTTGATATATTATATGAAAAATAAAATATTATTCCAACTCTTATGGACTATTTTTTTTAATAAAAACAATGTCGACATGGACAAATTATTTGAGAAGGGTTGTATGCATTCTGTACTTTAAATTTGATAAAATATTTAAATACATTTTTTTTGATAAAATTATAATGCATGTATTTTGGATTCATATTCATCCTATTAGGGTCATAAAATATTTATTTTTTACAAATAAATAAATAAATACACATAATATTCACAATACAATGAGAAAGTTATAAATAATTATAATAAGGGGAACCCAAAATTTGAATTTTATTGATTATGATTCTTGACATGTTATAATTTTACACAAGGGTTACCTGAAATGAAGCAAACTTGGGTAAAAATGTGTCTATTGGTCCAGGTTTTCAATTTGATGTTGTGTGGGAAAAAGGTGGTAATAAATATGTTGGTAAAAAAAATTATTATTGTATAGAATAATTCCCTTGGAAATTCTTGTTATTTTATGTCATTTAATTGTGACATGGTTTTTTAAATTTTTTGTAAAAATATATTTCCTTAGAACATATAAAGTCGTGTAATCATCATATTATTATATAGGTTTAAAGATCTTATAATTTCATGAAACTAGTGGATGAAAATATTATTGATGACAAAAATGAAGTTGGATTCAATTTTAATATTTTTTTGTTGATTATTCAATACAATGTATTATAAGAATACCAACAAATATATTTTTACTATAACCCAAAGTTTTACCCCTATTTAAAAAATATTAGAGTTATCAATATTAGGTATATATCTCATATCTTACAATATCCAGAACCTCTATTCAATTTCATTAAAAACACAAAAAATTCATTCCATTAATAAACATTCCAAAAAATTTGGTTAGCATGGATTTCACATCATTGAGATCCAAAACATTCTGATTCCACCTCTAATAATGACATGGATAATCATAAGCTATCACCCACAACTAGTATTCAAAACCTTCATAGGTATATCCAAATGAGTATACTAATTCTTAACAAAATCCAAACCATGTGTATGGTTTGGGGATATTATAATAAAATTTATAAAATTTTTCCCCTATATTTTAATCCTACATGTGTCTAATATAAATGTATTTTATATCATAAATTTTTATGGGTGACACTAAAACCATTCCTAATGATACACAATAGATCAAAATAAAAATAATATCATTTACATGGATTAATCAAATTAAATAATGTTATAAATAAGAAGATGAAACTTATACAAAACCACACACCTCAAACCATGAATAAAGTTTTCCTTATACAACCCTCATATTTAAGGAAATAGGAAAAGAAAATTAATCTGGAAAATCATTTTCTCAACATCTATGTTAAGCAAGTAAAATTCACAATAACTTTGGTTTTAAATGCCTAGTTGGTGACCATTTTTCATAATTCTAACATTAAACTCTCCTAATACATTTTAAACACTAAAAAACTTTTTATACGTGGGTTGTTGCTTTCAAAAATCAGTTTTAAATAATTTTACTCATTTCACCACTCATTTATTTAAAAATCATTATAAATTTGATGAGTATTCAATAACTCAATATTCCATTTTCAAAAATATCATTCAAAATCAATATAAAAACACACAATATGCCTATTTATTTGTATTACATATGTTTCATGACTCTAAATAATGTTTTAAATTTACATGACCCCTAAACCAATCCATAATATCCAAGAATCATATAAAAAGTTTAAAATAAATAATTTCACACTATTCTTATAAATATAAACACTTCCCAACTCTAAATTAAAACACAAACAAAATTTAAATTAATAATCAAATAAATAACTTCCAAAATGAATGAAATAATAATTAAAACCATTCTAAATTTATGATTATAAACAAACAAACAATATCAACTAAACAAAAGGAATATTTAAACCAAAACCATTAGAAAAAAAGTTTTGAAAATAGACACAAAACCAAACAAGGAATAAAACCTATAATAAGTTCAAGATAACCATGTGACTAGTTTAAAATAAATAAAATACATTAGGTTTAACAACACATCCCAACCACTCATTAAAAAAGTATTTACAAAAAAAGTGAAACATTATCCACTATAACCACCCTTTCTAAAACAAAAAAAAACTAATTTTTTGAAAACATTTGGAATTAGAACAACAAATGAAAATCACAAACACATTTGAAATAAAAATATATATAATCAAAACCACATCCTATTGATTTAAAACCCAACCAAAATTACTCAAAATGAATTTAAATTCATTTAAATTCATCATTTCCAAAATAATTCTAATCAATTATATAAATACATTTAAAACAAAACCTAATGAAATAATATTATTTATAAACACATTATTTTATATTATAAGTCATTTTTAAACTCAAAATGAGCTCCAACAACATCCCCATATTTTGGAATGAAAATAATTTTATTTTACTTTATAAACCACACTAAAACCAAACTCAAGTTACAATACTATATACACCATTTCCTCACTAATTTTTAAAGGTTCACTACACTTAGAAATAATTTTTTTATTAAACATTCCAAATATATATAAAAAATTAAGTTTAAAAATCCAATCTATATTAAAAAACTTACCAATCCACTTAAATACATTCAAAAGAGAGAAATCAACAGAAAAGAACTCAAATAATTCCCTAATAGTTAGTTATAAATCCATATATTCAACTTCCTTAAAACTATTCTCACAAATGAATAAAAATTTAAGATATTTTTCAATACATTCAAAATAATACTAATATTCATTAAAAAAATAATAAAAAATCTAAAATATAATTGAAATCCATCAATTTCAATAATTAAAATCTAATCAAATACAAGCTTATTGACATTTACATTTCAAAAATTTCCATTTTATTGGAAAATATCAATAGTTTAGTACACCCAATAAATTTTAAACATGTATACCCTTATACAATAATAGAATAAATATAAAATAAATCATAAAAAGATTTATCCATTACTCACAACACAATTCATTAAAATAAAATACATTAAATATAATTACATAAATGAATTTAAATAACCATAAATTGAAATGAAAACCTTTCAATAATCAGTTCAACTCTATATCAAATTATTTAACCTATGTTATTTATTTTTCGACAGATTTTAAATTGGTTTTGATTTTGTCCCATTTTTTGGTATCATAATAATTGGGAAAAAAACTTTATAAAATAAACACACCTCAAAAATAATAATAACCACCAACCATGACACCTCACATACAATCATTTCAAACAAAACAACATATAAATAAAGTCATTCAAATATATTAAAACATACACTCACATTTAATGAATAACATCAATGAACTCAATATGGTTAGTTTTAATTTATTCAATTTAAAACCCCATGGTTTCTGCCCTACAATAAAAAATATTTTCATTATGTGAAAAAAATAATCCATTTACTTCAACATAAATTTCTTAAAGAGAAAAAAAATTAAGGAGGAGAAAAAATGGCCCAGTTATCCAAATGTAGACAAGGATCCGACATTGTAAAAGTGAGCCTATCATGGGTTGGTTTTAGGAAGGAGCATTAAGAATCAAGGGGACCATCCGATGTGTGGAGGTACTGGCCATGAGGATCAATTTTGGGTGGCATTGGTAGTGCTCATATACCCTAGTGTAGTCATGCTATAGAGAGTAAGATATATCCTTGATACCCGCAGAGTTCAGTTCACAACACGATTGAGTTTATAATATGAAGAGAGATGATCGACGACACTGATAAATGATAGAGGAGGAGAAAAAAATAACATACCATAGATTTTATAATTTATTCATCCGAGTGAAGATTGAAGGAGAGAGGTGAAAAATCAGAACTTCTGTGAGAGCTTGAATGGTGCTACGAAAATCGGTTAAGTTAGGGTTCTTTTTAAAATATTGGGGAGGGTATTATCAGCGCTTAAAAAATTTATTATAAAGAGGCGTTTTAGAAGTGCTAAAATAATAAATGATGATAAATACCTATATAATTAAATATAATAATATAATTAATATGCCCATGGGGTGTTAGCTGAGTGGTACCCACTGGTTGTACCCCTCGCTCTCCGTGGGAACTGGCCCAGACTTGAGTCCCGCCAGACTCAGACACTATGTGTATTATACACAGGGAAATTCAAAGCCATATGCTTAGCTGGGGAACATGCAGCACACTCTAGGGCCTAGAGGCCCCCCCAGTGGGAGTCAAGTGTTAACCATACACACGTTTCACACATGAGCCTCAGCCCAGTTGGTGTGGTCTCTTTAAGTGCATCCAAGAGACCCAGGTTCAAAACCAGGTAAAGGCATAATTCCGGGCTACTATAGTAGTACTATAACAGGAACTGTAGCAGTACTGTGAAGGTACTATAGTAGATTCTATAGTAGGTACTGTTTGGTACTATAGCAGCTGGAACTATTCACCTTAGGTCATCTGTTTGGTCTTGGAGTCCTTAAGGCCTTTGGACCACCCAGGACTTCAGGTCAGTAAGGCCTTTAGGACACCTTTAAGGACTTTGGGCTACCTCAAGGCCTTCGGGCCACCTCAAGGCCTTTAAGGCTACATGATATACAGATGCCCAGAAATATTCTACAAGGAACCAGCTCTAGAGGAGGATTCAAGAGCATGGGGCATTCACTAGAGCAGGGCTAACAGATTTGGAAGAATGAGAGGGTATGAAATTTCCATCAGTACCGGGCCTGTGCATCACTACAGAGGACAGCTAGCCGAATAGCTATACAAAGGTGGAGAGCTGATCACGATGTAGATGCTAGGGAGGGGTGGTTTCAAGTAGTCATAGTCTGCATGATTTCTTTAAGACCTATGGGTCCTTTAATGTCTCCAATCCTATGGGCAATGTAATCTCTAAGCCTATGGGCCTTGTAAGGGTCCCCCCTCACCTTGGAAGGGGGGTTATAAAAAATCAATAAAAAAAATAAGGAATTCTGTCCATTCAGGCAATAATATAATTAATATAATTAAAAAATTAAATGTTTATATATATATATATATATATAAATGTGTATATATTAAATATAAACATATTAAAAGAATTGTAAATATGTATTTATAAATATAATTATATATATATATATTTATAATGATAATTATAAATAAATATATTTTTAAACATATTTATAAATAAATACATTAGTAAATATATTTATAAAAATGTATATATAATTATTATTATATTTTATTATTATATTTTATAAATAATTATATATATATATATATTATAAATATACATAAATATAAATATAAATATAATAAATATATTCATTACATAAATATATTTATTATAATTATATAATTATCTAAATATATAATTATTTATTTATAAATGTATAAATATTTTTTTCTAAAAATTATATATATTTATTTATGATTATAAATATACCAGGAAAGTTTAGGGATGAGTGTATTGTACCCTAAAAATTATTATTGATAATTAAAATGCAGATAAAGTGATAATCAAACATGTGGTACAAAAAAGTACCACCAGATTTGAGAAATGGAAAAACACTGCCACCCCAAAAGACAAGCAAGCCCAAAACCACAACCAATAAAATAAAATATAGGGCGTTGCATTTTAAACAGCTACACCTGAGCATTAACTAGTATCCCAAAAAAACCAGCGGGCGTCGCTGTATAGCCAGCTGGTCTCCCTCCTGCATCCATAGGTCCACCCCGCATCAATCCTGCCACCTGTCCCTACAAGTCGCCGCTATAGCCCCACCCAAACCTTGTTGGTAGCTCACTTGAACCAGCCTCATCCTAAAAAGTCACGCAGGTGATCAGCGCTCCCCGCCATCCCACCAGAGCAGTCGCCGACCATCCCCTCAGACAACCTGTGATCGTCCCAGACCCAATCATAAAATCATCCCTATAAACGTGGCCACCCACTTGTCATGTGCGACAGCATATCAGAATGACTTGGGTCCTGTGCTAGTCTGGTCATCACTTTCCCAAGTCATCCCCTGATTGCCTATCTACATCCTATTTGACCACAACCTGAGGTCACACCCATGTCTTCTGTCGCCGGAGACTGTCCCCCATTGTCGCTATCACTGGACATCTCCCACACCTTCTGCATTGTCTGATGTCAGGTCCAGCATTGCGCCACTGCCATGAGTCAGTCTGATGCCACTTTACCTTCTTCACTATCTTCATCGGCCTCACCGGAACTCCCCAGCGCCACCCTACCAAGTGGTGGCCCTCCGTTGCCCCATCGAAATCCCAGATCTTAGGGTCCCAAACCCAAAAAACTATCGGGATCCCAGATCCACTTGGATAATCCATCAAGCACCACAATCAGATTCCACGTCACTAAAATGCACCCCACAACCCAGATTCGTCATTATTTTCTGTCATACACCACCTCCGATGATCCTCACTGCGGACGAGCACCCCACATCCCATCATCATCTCCAGTGACAAAATATTCCATCTCACCGCTTGATCAGTAGGGTTTTTTCACCCATAGATACCAGAATTTTCCCTAAATTTTCATTTGTATTTACATTCACAGATGAAATCTTAATAACACAAGGGGAAAATATCTCATAGTGGCTGATGATATCATCCTCAAAAGATCAGCTTGATTTGAGCCGCACCAGAGTACAATCTCCAGAGTAATTTCTATGAGAATCATGAGAGAGAAACTCTCCATCTATAAATATATTTATTCATAAATATTTATTTAAACACATATTTTTAACATTATTAATTGATATACAATATTAAATGAATTAATGTAAAAAAATTAGTGAAATTGAAAATTTAAAAATGAGTAGACTTTAAAAATATTAGAAAAATGTATATGATTTTTTAATTATACAAATTCTTAAAAAAAATATGGATATATATTTAAATAATGATGAATAAATAATAAACATATTGAAACATTATAAATAAATATCTTTAAATAAATATTACAAAATGATTAAATTATAAAAAAATCAAAAATCAAAAATATTAAAAATGAACAAATAATACTAACAAAAATAATATTAAAAATAAATAAATAATATTTACCGATTAAAAAAATAATATATTAAATATATTATGTTGCTAAATGGAATTCTAAAATGAATATTAAAGTTTGAACAAATTACATAAATATTAGTTCTATGTGTTTCTATATAAGATTTCATTAATACGTAAATATTTGTGTCTGTGAAATCAATGTATATATATACACATATGTTTGATATATGATGAATTGAATAATTAAACTTTATAATATTTAGTGTCTATTAATGAAATAAATAATAATAATAATGAATAAATTTAAAAATTAAATAACTATAATTAATTATATAGATAATTTTAAAAAACTACAAATGATTATTTATATATGTTAAAATGAGAATGAATACATGTTAATTTTATAAATTAAAACCATATTAAAAAATTTAAATGTGAATGAAAAAAATATATAAATAAATATTAGAAAATGGATAAAATTAAAAAATTATTGAACAATGAAAAATTGAATATGAAAAAATTACAAAATTATTAAAAATATTAATGAATAATTATGTATAAAATACATTAAAAATGAATAAATTACAAAATATTAAAAGAATAAATATTTAAAATCTATATATTATAAAAAATGTAAGGACACACTTAACATTATCAATGAATAAATTATATTAAATGAATGCAAGTTAAAAATGAGTAAAATTTAATTATATATATCTATATAATTAAATAACTAATATAATTTTTATAATTAATTAAAATGAATAAAATTAGTTAAAAAGAATAAATTTAATACATATAGTTAATTTGGACCCCCTGGGATATTTAATAAGGGGAAGAGGATTGATGTGAACAATGAGGTTATGGTTAATAATGATCAACCTTATGAAAATAAAGGAATGTGAGGCATTGTTTCTTTCTAGCCTACTAGTACCAACACTAACACTCCTGATTTGAAGTAATAGGAGAAACAATTTGAAGACACACGAGATAAGGATCAGGGTGATCTCTCTAACTCTAGTGTTTATTTAAAATAGGATGATGATCAAAATAATCAAACTGAGGAAGCATACTTCAAATTGCGTTCTCGGAAGGGGAAAATCCTATGGTGGATGTTGATGGATACATAACACCGAATCCCAAAAAAACAAGGAAACATAGGGACTAATCTACTCTTGAATGAATAATTTTTACAAGATCACATGACCCCTCTAGGAAGGAAAACAATGAGCCTCTAAAACAACTAATAGTTCTTGAACCTATTGCAACCCTTGCATTAGAATAGAAGGAATATAAAAAAAACAACGATCCTATATATAGATATGCCTACAAGATTGCAGAGATGGATGATGTGAGTGATGAAATTAGTGCATGGATGGATGAACAGGATAAAAATAAATTCCAGAAATACATCAATTATGATATTTCAGCTGATATGCACCTTAAAATTCGAAAGCGTATGTTCATGAGTATAGTTTATGAATATAAAAAGAATCTTCATTTCAACTTTAGAGACATTTATTGGGAATGATTTATACTGTTAAAAAGTTTTGTTTGCTGGGGATCAATTTGTTAGCTACTATTTCTTGTTTTTGTTCTATTTTTACATACATATTGGTTTAATCTATTCTGGTCAGGTATGTTGTGTAGAGACCTGAAGCTTGACGTACATGGACATTACATTACTTTTTAGGAATACTTAGTACATAAAAAAAACACACACACAAGGATCGTAATAGTTTAGTGTCTTTGGAAACTCGGAATATAATCTTCTAATTGTGGTGAAAGATCTTCAACATCTCCCATAAAGATATTCCTTTTTTTTACCTAAAAACTTTCTTTATATCCTGGGGAAAAGAAAACAAAAAAGGGTGAGCTCAAATGCTCAGTAAGGGTAAACAAAAGAAATATCAATCACATCATTTTCATAAGAACATAACATTTTGGAAATCTTAACCTGCAAAAGAGAGCATAATTTCATAACATGGGATAAATAATAGTAGTTAAATGAAATCCCAATAATCATAACTTAAAACATGAAACTTTGTGGCATACACCCATAGTCATAGAGAATCATATCTTATTAGTCAAGACTCATTTCCAAGACTATCTTAGTGGACAAAGTCCATTTCTGAACCGAGTCACCCTCGTTTCAGTCCTGTTTCACTGAACCGGTATAACCTACCATTCCAGCCATGTCTATCTCATGAGATATAAAATCTTTACCCAATGCATTGGAGGGAGATATAGGTCCCACTCATCTCATAATGATACCATTCTTATTTGTGCCACAAATTCATAAATCATACATCATTGCATAACCCATGTAATAAAAATGGGATTCTTAAACAACATGACATCATAAAACAATTCATATAAGATAAAGGAATTCATAAAAATAATTCCATAACGACATAATCAAATAAATGTAATAATAGGGTTAGAAACAGAACCCTATATTATCTTAGATGGAAAATAATTTTGATAAAACACTTGAACTCCATTTTTTAGGAAAATATCCTTTCTATTTCAAAAACATTTTTCCTTTCTTAACATGTCATACAATTTTAAACTAAAATAAGTTGATTAAAAATAAACTAGAAAACTTGTAAAGGAAGATTATTGGAAATAATGTTTTAAAAATCCATTCATGCCGTATAATTCAAAAAAAAATTCTTCGTACTTTTGTCGGAAAAGTCAAAAAGTACCTCGTACGAAAAACGACAAAAGATTCCTTTCATATCCTTTACTAAAAACTCACCGAAGGGTAAAATTGGATTTAAACAATTGTAGGTGGATGGAAATAATATTAAATTTTGAGGAAACATGGATATGGATGATAAAATACACCCCAGTAAATTCTGAAGTATAAACAATCTCGGATAAAAATTGAGATTGCGAGATTTTCCCTTACCTTATGTCCGATATGCTTTGTACGTATCCGAACCTCCTCTTTTTGACGCGCCTTCACTTAACCTCCACTTAAAGAACTAAGGATGGTCTTTTAATAAGACAAAGACCTCTAGGATGATACTAGGGAAGTGGAGAAGAGATTTTGGCAGGGGTTGGCCGAGCTTGAATGCTCAAATTGGTGTGAGGAGTAGAGGGAGGAGGTGCCTTTTTATAAGGGAGGAGAGGGACACCTTTGGAAAATCTCAAAATATTATTTTATATTAAGGTCAAATTCGGTTTATAATGGTTCCAAAGGGTCTTATTTCGAAGATAAAGTGGGTATGGGTCTAAATAATCTCATCCAATAGGATTTAGACATGTTTAGGTTATTATTTTAACCTTATCAATTAGATTTAACTCTAAGTTAAATAATTTAACTTTTACCGTGTCTTTTTGTTTTCTTACACTATATGGTTAATAAAATTACCATAACAAGCCAAAAGAATCCCAAGTTGTTTATTATTAATATATATATCCTTATCTAAGTCATTTGGACGAACCTTAGATTTTTAGGAATTAAATAACAATTAATAATATAATATTTGTTTTAAAAACTAATTTATGTCAATTTTGACACTATTTGGTACATGATTTTTATGAAATTCATAAAAGAATGATAAGTTCGAAAAAAGTTACTTATATCAACAATAACATGTCATATTAACCTATAAAATTAATGTAAGTCATAAAAAGTCTCAAATTACATTTATTTGGGCATTTATAACATCAATTATGTCAATATTTCATTAATAAGACAATTACTACATCATCTTTGTGTCATAATAAATGTTAATTATTTAATCCCTTAAAATTATAAATAAATTCCTATAATGTAAATAATTGTATTAGATTTCTGGAGACTATTCATGTTCGAAGTTTCATGAAGTTTATCACTAAATTAAAATTATTATACTTATAAGATTTAAGAAAGTGGCATGTTGTCACATTCTTTGGTTTTAATAATAATTAAATTATTTTCATCGACAAAAGTCCATAAAATGAATCTAATCCGACCCTTAGGTTATATGGATCTACTTTTAGCCATCCAATAGGATTTTTCCAAGTGTTAGGATAATTTTATAATCTTATATTTACCCTTAATTACCCGATTTACCTTTAACTATAGTAAATAAAATTTACCGTAGTTACTATTCACAATGCCCAAAAATAAAAACTAGCTTATTAAAATAATTTGGACCCACTGATTCCAAATATGGAATCCATTTTTACAAATTCAATACAAAAAATATGCAGAAATTAAATTAAAATTAATCCCGTTGTCGAAAGAAAACGAGTTTTTCTTTAAAACATTGCAAAAGATTGAATTGATTTATCCTACGAATTCAAGGTAAAATCAATGCTAATTAAATACATTATATTAAATGGTAAAAATATATTATATTTATACTTTAAAACCATTAAATATTATAATATAACCATATAAATTATTGCGATTAAAAAAGTTGTTTTTAATTAAAGTATAGCGTGTTTTTACTATTCATCAAAATATGAAAGTTACCAGAATAATATGAAAAATTTATCCAAAGTAAATTTTTATTTAATTATTCCATAGAAGAATTTTATTTTGTCAAATTTAACTTATAAACATGTCAAAAACTAGATTCAAAGTGAGTGCGCCATCAAAAGGCGGTAAAACTGCATTTTTTGAAACATACTTATTTTACCCGAAAAATTTATTTTGTTCTTATACCATGTTCTAGAAAATGTGTAAGATGAATAATAATGTTATAAAATTCAAAATTTAGTTAATAATATTCATAACGGATAGTTCATAATAATATTATAATAATATATCGTTGTTTAGTAAAACCCGGTATTGCGTACAACACACGCTATCGAGGAAGGTCGCGATTGCGTGTAATGCAAGCCAAGTCAGGGTTGCGTGCTGTGCAAGAATCCTTCGTTGTTTTGTATAACATAAACCAATCATATTTCATTTATACATTGAATATATATATATATATACTCAATGTTGCGTAGAATAACTATTATCAAAATTGTGTGTAACACGATCCAAGAATAGTGTTGCGTATACTGCAAGCTAATACAGTGTTGCGTATAGCGCAAGGTAATCTTGGTGTAGCATAAAACACAAGACATTAATGAAATTAAAAGAATATTTTTCATAAAATCTCAGGGTGTTACATTCTACCCCCCTTAAAATGAATTTCGTCCTCGAAATTCATCGGGGTTATAAATGGTTTACTATTTGAAAGTTTCTTTAATAGAAACCCACATCGTAAAAAGGAATACCAAAACCAATCTTTAAAAACAAAAGTATGAAACGTAAAGGTTACCCAAATAAACTAATCACTGGGTTTCCACATAGGTGAAAATATGGATATGGAAGAGAAATCGAACCATCATGTTCTGATGGAGAGTGGTAGAGAACATGGCTATGAAAAAGCCAACAATCACAAAGCTATTGATTTGTGATGATCTAAGGTACCATCTGATTAATCGGATATAAGGGAACTAGGACAACATTTTTTGTTTTCAAGATCATTTCCCTAAAGTTGATGAATTAAAAGAAATATTTGCATGATTTTGGTACAATCTCACTGTTGTTCGTGAATTGAACAATTTCCACTTCATCCCTTAAAGAAATGATGTTGAATTTGTTATTCGTGATGTGTTAGCAGATCATGTGATAGAATGATGGGTCATTCCATCTCTTTCAAACAAAAGGTTAGCAAAAGTTATAAGTCCATCTTATGGTTAGATTAATCGTATATGGTTCCAAAAATGAACTTATACTTCATATATCATACCGGTTAATAAAATAAAACTAGTTTATACTAACCAGGGACTTCCTGTAGGCCAGTGGTAGGCGATAAAGGCCAGTCGCACTTCGGTTGTGGGTTCGATTCCCACAGCCTTGTCTGACGCGATGAGCTGTCGCCCGTCCTACAGGTTGTCCTTTTTCTGAAACTACATTACTATATCATCCCATCGATAATATCAAAAAAAGGTTCTATCCTTAAACAATAATTACTTATGTCCAACATAATCCATTCCAATATTTAGGCTTATCCAAAATACTTCGGTCCAAGCTCATAGTATAGAGAAAATGATCACGTGAATGCCATCATTTATCCCTCATATATATTGTTCGTCACATTCCAGTCATGTGAATACCATAATCATGTAATCTCTTGAAAAATGAATACCCATTGAATCTTAGTAAAAACATGAGTGATGTCAAAAGTTAACGCATTCCACATACCAAAAACCCAAAATTCTATATACTCAAACCATGATATAACTATTTCTTTATATCAGTCATGAGCTCATGAATACTATCAAACATTTAATTTTCTCCTTATCCCTTCATTATGCGCATATCATCTACATTCCAAAAATATCTGAATAATATTTCATGGATACTGGTACCATTAATCATACACTTTCAAAACTCAAGGAAAGACAACAATGTAAAAATCCTTAGATGTCTCTTTATTCCATAGTACCATGAGATTACTTATACAACATTACACATGATAAACATGTAATCATTCCACTACATTCTTAAACCATTGACCGAGCTTCAACAATTCTTTCATCTCACATATCATTTGTAGTCTCTTCATCATCATCAACATAAATACTACCCATATGACCATACTGATTCTCTTCATGAGACTTTACCTTAGGGCATTGGTTTTCATAATGCCCGTACATTCCACATTTAAAACATTTAACCATTTTTGATATCGTAGCAATACCATTATCCTCATCCCTGGTGTTAACTGAACCTTTTCCTTTGCACTTACTGGATTTGTGTCCTTCTTTTCCAAACCCAAAGCATCTTCCAGTTCCTTTGAAACATTCTCCTTGATGCCTCTTCCCACATGATTTACATAGGGTAAATTGAACTTTCTTTCCTCTATGATCATCATGAAACTCCATCTTTCTCTTATTAGACAAGTCAGGAAACTTACCAAATTTTAGTTTATTGATCATATTATGAGATTGCCGATTCGGCATAATAATGATGGTTGGAATTCCAAATCCCATTTCATTTGGTTTCTCATGAATAATATCATTCCATTGTCCATAATATCCTCCATTATCGTGAATCATCTTGTTTCCAGCCATTTTCTAAAACCCAAAAAGAATAGTGTTAGAGGAAAAAATCATAATAAAGGGGGAGTAACTTCAATATCTAACATCTTAGGTTAAATTCTAAGATCGTTACCATAGTTCTAGGACTATATCCTATACGTATACTTATCCTTAGGGACATCCCTAGACATACCTTAGAAATATCTCTAGTGATCTCACTAACGTTCTCACATCCTAGTTTCCAAATGTTGACTAAACCTTTCCTCTGATACCAACTGTAGAGACCCGAATCTTGACATACATGGAAATTACATTACTTTTGCAGAATACTTAGTACATAACAAAAACACACACACAAGGATCGTAATAGTTTAGTGTCTTTGGAAACTCGGAATATAATCTTCTAATCGTGGTGAAAGCTCTTCAACATCTCCCATAAAGATATTCCTTTTTTTTACCTAAAACCTTTATTTATATCCTGGGGAAAAGAAAACATAAAAGGGTGAGCTCAAATGCTCAGTAAGGGTAAACAAAAGAAATATCAATCACATCATTTTCATAAGACAATAACATTTTGGAAATCTTAACCTGCAAAAGAGAGCATAATTTCATAACATGGGATAAATCATAGTAGTGAAATGAAATCCCAATAATCATAACTTAAAACATGAAACTTTGTGGCATACACCCATAATCATAGACAATCATATCTTATTAGTCAAGACTCATTTCCAAGACTATCTTAGTGGACAAAGTCCATTTCTAAACTGAGTCACCCTCGTTTCAGTCCTGTTTCACTGAACCGGTATAACCTACCGTTCCAGCCATGTCTATCTCATGAGATATAAAATCTTTACCCAATTCATTGGAGGGAGATATAGGTCCCACCCATCTCATAATGATACCATTCTTATGTTTGCTACAAATTCATAAATCATACATCATTACATAACCCATGTTATAAAAATGAGATTCTTAAACAACATGACATCATAAAACAATTCATATAAGATAAAGGAATTCATAAAAATAATTCCATAACAACATAATCAAATCAATTTAATAATAGGGTTAGAAACAGAATCCTATATTATCTTAGATGGAAAATAATTTTGATAAAACACTTGAACTCCATTTTTGAGGAAAATATCCTTTCTATTTCAAAAACATTTTTCCTTTCTTAACATGTCATACAATTTTAAACTAAAATAAGTTGATTAAAAATAAACTTGAAAACTTGTAAAGGAAGATTTTTGGAAATAATGTTTTAAAAATCCATTCATGCCATATAAGTTAAAAAAAACATTCTTCGTACTTTTGTCGGAAAAGTCAAAAAGTACCTCGTACGAAAAACGACAAAAGATACCTTTCATATCCTTTACTAAAAACTCACTGAAGGGTAAAATTGTATATAAACAATTGTAGGTGGATGGAAATAATATTACATTTTGAGGAAACATGGATATGGATGATAAAATACACCCCAGTAAATTCTGAAGTATAAACAATCTCAGATAAAAATTGAGATTGCGAGATTTTCCCTTACCTTATGTCCGATATGCTTTGTACGTATCCGAACCTCCTCTTTTTGATGCTCCTTCACTTAACCTCCACTTAAAGAACTAAGGATGGTCTTTGAAGAAGAACAGGACCTCTAGGATGATACTAGGGAAGTGGAGAATAGATTTTGGCAGGGGTTGGCCGAGCTTGAATGCTCAAATTGGTGTGAGGAGGAGAGGGAGGAGGTGCCCTTTTATAAGGGAGGAGAGGGGCACCTTAGGAAAATCTCAAAATATTATTTTATATTAAGGTAAAATTCGGTTTATAATGGTTCCAAAGGGTCTTATTTCGAAGATAAAGTGGGGATGGGTCTAAATACTCTCATCTAATAGTATTTAGACAAGTTTAGGTTATTATTTTAACCTTATCAATTAGATTTAACTCTAAGTTAAATAATTTAACTTTTACTGTGTCTTTTTGTTTTCTTACACTATATGGTTAATAAACTTACCATAACAAGACAATAGAACCCCAAGTTGTTTATTATTAATATATATATCCTTATATAAGTCATTTGGCCGAACCTTAGATTTTTAGGAATTAAATAACAATTAATAATATAATATTTGTTTTAAAAACTAATTTATGTCAATTTTGATGCTATTTGGTACATGATTTTTATGAAATTTATAACAGAATGATAAGTTAGAACCAAGTTACTTATATCAACAATAACATGTCATATTAACCTATAAAATTAATTTAAGTCATAAAAAGTCTCAAATTACATTTATTTGGGCATTTATAACATCAATTATGTCAATATTTCATTAATAAGACAATTACTGCATCATCTTTGTGTCATAATAAATGTTAATTATTTAATCCCTAAAAATTATAAATAAATTATTATGATGTATATAATTGTATTATCTTTCTGGAGATTATTCATGTTCGAAGTTTCATAAAGTTTATCACTAAATTAAAATTATTATACTTATGAGATTTAAGAAAGTGGCATGTTGTCACATTCTTTGGTTTTAATAATAATTAAATTATTTTCATGGAAAAAAGTCCATAAAATGAATCTAATCCGACCCTTAGGTTATATGGGTCTACTTTTAGCCATCCAATAGGTTTTTTCCAAGTGTTAGGGTAATTTTATAATCTTATATTTACCCTTAATTACCCGATTTACCTTTAACTATAGTAAATAAAATTTACCGTAGTTACTATTCACAATGCCCAAAAATAAAAATCAGCTTATTAACATAATTTGGACCCATTGATTCCAAATATGGAATCAATTTTTCCAAATTCAATACACAAAAGATGCAGAAATTAAATTAAAATTAATCCCGTTGTCGAAAGAAAACGAGTTTTTCTTTAAAACATTGCAAAAGATTGAATTGATTTAACCTACGAATTCAAGGTAAAGTCAATGCTAATGACATAAATTATATTAAATGGTAAAAATATATTCTATTTATACTTTAAAACCATTAAATATTATAATATAACCATATAAATTATTGTGATGAAAAAAGTTGTTTTTAATTAAAATATAGCGTGTTTTTACTATTCATCAAAATATAAAAGTTACCGGAATAATATGAAAAATTTATCCAAAGTAAATTTTTATTTAATGATTCCATAGAAGAATTTTATTTTGTCAAATTGAACTTATAAACATGTCAAAAACTAGATTTAAAGTGGGTGCACCATCAAAAGGCGGTAAAACTACATTTTTTGAAACATACTTATTTTACCCGAAAAATTTATTTTGTTCTTATACCATGTTCTAGAAAATGTGTAAGATGAATAATAATGTTACAAAATTCAAAATTTAGTTAATACTATTCATAACGGATAGTTCATAATAATATTATAATAATATATCGTTGTTTAGTAAAACCCGGTATTGCGTACAACACACGCTATCGAGGAAGGTCGCGATTGCGTGTAATGCAAGCCAAGTCAGGGTTGCGTGATGTGCAAGAATCCTTCGTTGTTTTGTATAATATAAACCAACCATATTTCATTTATACATTGAATATATATATATATATATAAACTCAATGTTGCGTAGAATAACTATTATCAAAATTTTGTGTAACACGATACAAGAATAGTGTTGCATATACTGCAAGCTAATACGGTGTTGTGTATAGCGCAAGGTAATCTTGGTGTAGCATACAACAAAAGACATTAATGAAATTAAAAGAATATTTTTCATAAAATCTCGGGGTGTTACATGTTGTCTCATGGTTTGGCTTGTTTGGGTGATAGAGATGGAGAATGTGCTCATTTTTCTTCGAAGGATGGAAGAAATGGCTCCGCACTCTCCCGGGGCCCCTCTCTTTTGACACTGCCTTTTCTAGGGTTTCCTCCTGAAATCCTCTGTGGAGGCTGTGGCGGCTGTGGTGACTATGGCGGTGCATCTCTTTGGCATGCTTCTTCTCCTTCCTTCTTCAGTCTCCTCTCTATTGGTCGCTCTCTATCAGTATTTCTCTCTCTCGACGCTTCCTTTTCTAGGGTTTCCTCCTGAATCCTCCTCGGCGGCTTTGGCGATGCATTGGTGCCCCGAAACGCTTCTTATCCTCCCTTCCGATGTTGGTTGTCTACTACAGATGCCCTCAGACGTTCTTCTCACGACTCTAACCTCAAGTTCTCTAGCTCCTCTCCAGGTCGGATTTGGCTCAGTGGTTCAAGAGGTTTCGGGCATCGCGATTCGGCGGTTGTAGGGTCTGACGACGCTACCTGGGTCAGTTTTCTCCTGCTTGGTTAGCTCCCAGTTTTCTACCTCATCTATGTTGCCATCATTCAAGCCCTCGTCCGCTTAAACCTCTGCCCTGACCTCACATTCCACTGCTCCTATCCTGGTCGGATCTGGAGTGGTGGTAACATTGATGTTTTGGGAGGTGTGGTTCGGTGGCTGTGTTCCAGGCCGACGACGTTCAATGATGGATTTGGTTCTTTCATATTTCTTCCTCATAATGTCGATAAAGGTTTGTTTTCTCCTTATCAGTGGTTTATTTTCTGTTTTGTGGTGTTTGATTTGTGTTTCTGGTTGGTCTGGCATTTGGTTTATTTCTGGTTCTCTGGGGGTCGACGTTGACTTGGTGCGGTGCGATGTTATTTGGCGGGTTTGATGGGTTCTCTTATTTTTCTACCTGGTTTTGGTTTTTTGGTTGTTACTAGTTTATGGGGATTTATGACTTCTTGGTGAAATGTTTACTATGGCTCCTGCGGTCTCCAACGGTCTCCGACATCTGATGTGTTGGTTGTAGGTGATGTTGATGCAGTGACGGATGGTGATGAAAACAGTGGTAAATCATGATATGGATGTTTGGAACTAACGTTGGGTGTTGGATATGTTTGAATTTTGAAATGTGAAATGGAGTGGTTCCAGCGTGGTATGTAGGTTTCCGCTCATCCATAAAGCGGTATTTTAAAATCAAATAAAAATGAATTTTTAGTCGGTGCTCATTTTTCTTTAATTTTTGTATATGGAGTTTTTTCATGGACCGCTTGAAATAGATAGGAATGATTCTTTATAATAGGATGCCAACCCTAAAGACATGAAACTTGATAGATGATTTTGCTAAGGCAGTCAAAGAATCAAAACAAGGTATCATTGACTTCAAAATGGATAGTTTTTCTATTGTGCGTGTGGGCCTTGGGAGGGTACACTTCTGCAAAGAAGCATTAATAGATAATAAAATTGGGTGTTAATGTGCGTCGAAGTGTTGTGATTTTTCCTGGTTATGTAAAGTTACCTCATGGTCATGTAAATTTGTAAAAGTGGAGGTTTTTTCTGAGTGGGCTGTAGTTGATGATCTCCAAGCTACTGGCACATATTTTGTTGGTGGAGTCGAACTTGTTGATGAAATAAATATTAGATAAAATTTTGAGGGTGTTTATAGGTGAATCTGATTTAGATGAATTTGAAAACAAGTTTTTTGAAATCCAAGTGTTCATATATACATCATCTTTAATTGAGGTCGAGCCTGTGGAGCATATCTTTTTCTTTAGTTGAGTGAACACTCTAGAAGAATCTGATGGATGCCTACTACAGCTGGACTCTGTCTTCCATGGATGAATTTATGGAGGTCTTGGGCCGGTTGTTGTCAAGTCTTTTCAACCAAATTTCTTGCTACTTGAGATGATTGATTTTTTATTGGTTACTTGAATTGTATTCCATTTAAATCCTTGCTGGTGTAAGCTATTTACACCTCATGCTTATACTGTATCATGACTTATCCCCTAGGGCCCATGCTGTGACTACCCCAATCCTGCCTCCAATAGGCCAAGAGCTTGATACTAGCACCGAGTAGGAATATCCCACAAACGGGAGACATTTTATTAAGTACCTGTACACACACACCCTTCTCCAAGCCCAAAATGATGAAACTGAAAACACTAAGTAAACAAGTATGTGTACCACTAAGATACCAACAATTGAGTATGATATTAGGAAACTAAAAAGTAAAGGGGTCCAGAATACAAGTCCAACCCAAAGGAAAAGTACATGTTCTTGAATCTCATCTATAGAAAACCCTACCTGAAGGGTATGTATAGAAATAGATGTCTAAAGTCACTAAAGCACACTTTGTGTATCGAGCCTCTCTCAAAGCACTGCTTAGTCCCAGTCCACCAAGAACTCTAGCATAGTGCTGATCATCTGAACAAGACATGACACATGTGGGAATAAACCATGGAGGAGTGAGTAAAACAATACTCAGTAAGGACCCTGAAACCAGAAAGGTACACTAATAATAAATACACGATTTATACCACAAAGGAAACACACAAGGTACACCACAAAGGAAACACAAAAATTACACCAAAAAGGAAACACATGAAGTACAATAAATATAGTCATCTCACCCAGGTATAAGTATAAAGCACGATGAGAAGGATTTCTAGTTGTAATCCACAAATATCCCAATCTCTATGACACTAGAAGTGTCAGCAGAACATGGAACGTTGATGGAGCATGGAGCGTCGATGGAGCATGGAGCGTCGATGACGCATAGAGCATTGATGGTGCACGAAACATTAGTAGAGCACAGAGCATCGGTGGTTCCCAGAGCAGTGATGGAATCCAAGATGTCAATGGCGCATGAAGCATCGATAGAGCACGAAGCTTCAATGGTGAACAAAGTGTCGATGGGTCATGCAGCCCCCAAGTATCACAGTCACCAAGATCACATAATCATAGCCATCCTCACCGCTGGGACGCATGACCCATCGACAAAATCTAACTCTACGCCGTAATTAATATTAATATTAATCCTCCCACCGTGCCGCATTCCACCCTCACCGCCGGTGGCCCACCGTTCATCGAACCCTCCACCATAAGCTTCCGCCAGCCTATTGCGCTCTCGTGGCACATCCACAATGCCCTTGCGGATCACAACCTTCGGTCTTAGATCATTGCACCATGGATCATGGGCGCAATGATTGATCGTTCACATAGGATTTAAAAGGGTGAAGAACACACAAAAAACATGATAGATTGGGGGGGGGGGATTAAGCACACAAATACACAAATAACGGATCTTGGCCTTGATCATTTGGTATTGATCTTTTCATGTTAGCAGGATCACAAAGAAACCATCAACAGAATAATCACCAAGATCTATTCCCTTTAATCCTGCAATAATTGTCCCTCCCGCTAGAAATATCAAACCATAGATCAAACTATTAGTGGGTTGGTCCATGTTCATCATTTGATTTTAAGAAGGGTAAAAGAAATTATGAAGATTTCAACACCCTACCTCGAGGATTCGATTAGTCATTAAAAAAGAGAGGATGTCTGTGTCATCGTCATTCCTCGATCCGTTGGTGTTCGTCATCGGGAGATAACTTCCTCCTCCTTGACTTAGGGGAATTCTAGGGTTATGGTGATAACCCTAAATTCCTTTGACATGGATTATTTAAAAGGGAAACTACCTCTGAATCAACACATAGCATCCAAATAAAATATTTCTTTTAAATATTTTAATGACTTTTACATCCAAAAACTAACTTTCACCCTTGATTAGCTACGGTCGAGGTTAGGCCCCACTTAAGGAAAACACCCCTTTAATAACTTAACGGTGGTCTCAAATTTCAAATAAGAGTCACCATTTATGATTTATTAGTATTTCAAAATAAATTATTTTTTATTTAATTATTTTATTTATGGTTACGCCCCTGGTGACATTTTCTATAGATGACATGTGCTGACAAATGTTAGGTCACCCCTAGGGTAAAGACACTACTCTGAGTTCAACACCACCATCATATTTCTAATATGATATCTGATTTAAGAGTTATTTCACTTTTCTAGAAAATCCTTATGCATATACAATTAAAAACACAACATTTTTCAAAAAATCATTCTAGTCACCCCAGGCATCGGAATTGAATGCCGTCTTAGTGCATGGTCTTGTAATTTTCTCTATTAATTTATAAAAATAAAACTAGAGAAACTTTGAGTCATTATATTCTCCCCACCTTAGATATTTACATCCCCAAAATCCAAAACAATGGTTACTTAACAAAAATGTGAGGGTACTGAGTATAAATATGATCCTCCAGCTACCAAGTTCTCTCCTAAAGATTTTTGTGATGCCAAAGAATGTGCATTATAGGAATTGACCACCCACTAAGGATCCTCTCCTGTTAATCCTCTATCTCTACGGGGTACTCAGAAAAATTCACCCTATCACCAATGTCCAGCTCGCCCTAGTCGATGACGTGCGATAGATCGTGAATGCACCTCCTCACCTGTAACACATATAAGACATCATGCACCCAGTGCAACTACATGGGTAGATATAAGTGGTACGCCACCTCTATAGATCTACTTAGAATCTGAAAATGGATAATGTATTTCATAGACAACTTGTTTCCCCACAAAATCTCCATAATCCCCGTTGAGGTGAGACCCAAAGGAACACATGGTATCCCTAATTAAACCATAGAGGCCTCTGTATCCTATCAAAATAATACTTCTTCTAGATCTGTGGAGTCCTAATCTTCTCCTGGATGATCTGCACCTTCTCGATGGTTGCCCATACCAACTCAAGACCCCAGGAGCGATGAATCTCCTGGGTCTATCCAGCACAATGGTGACTAGCATGGTCGCCCATACAAGGCCTTGAACAGTTCCATACCAATGGTGGAGTGGTTTTAATTTCTATATACAAAATCAACAAGGGGTAGGTGGTCCTCCAAACTATGTAAAAAGTCTTGGATGAAAGCATGTAACATATTCTCTATAACATGGATGACCCTCTTTGTCTGTCCATGCTTCTGGGGATGAAACGTTATGCTCAAGTGCAAGTGAGTCCCAAACGCATCCTGTAATCCCTTCCAAAATCAGGATATAAAATGTGCATCATAACATGAGATGATTATAGATGTGACTCTATGGAGTCAAACTATCTCTACATGTAGAGTCTTCCCAAGATCTCTACAAATCTCTACTCATGGATCGGTAGGAAGTGAGATGACTTGGTGAGTCGATAAACGATCACCCAGATAGTATCATTTCCCCTGGATGTGCATGGTCAACCTATCATGAATTCCATTGATATCCCATACCACTTACACTCTATAACCTCAAGGGGTTGAGTCAATCCCTCTATAACCTAGTGCTAATCCTTCACTTACTGACAAGTGTGGCATTAAGAAATGAACTCTTCCACTACCTTCTTCCTTCCCAAACACTAGAACTGATGTCGTAGGTCCTGATATATCTTTTCTACACTTGGAAGTACCAACAAAGGGGAGGTATGGAACTCCCTAAAGAATTTCTCCTACAACATCACTGTCACCACTATGCATCCTCTGAAGACAACGATGTGCTCCCCACCTTTTGAATATCCATCAGTGGCATACCCTATGGACATCTGAGCGTGTAAAATCTCATAGTTGGTACCTCCAACCTGTTACTCCCTAACTATATGTAAGAGTGGATGGGTAAATACCATATAAAAGAGATAATATACTCCATCTCTATCCACAATGGATGTTTTTAATGCGGACAAATGCTCCGATGCTTCACTTAGAAACTTCAAGCTGGATCTCCTACTGATAGCGTCTGCCACTAAATTCCCTTTCCCAAGAGTATAGACAATTTCAAAGTCATAGTCCTGAAGGAACTCTAAACATCATTTCCATATCAAGTTCAGATCCTTATGATATAAGATATAATTGATACTCTTGTGGTAATATTAGAAAGTAAAATGCTCACCCATCAGGTAGTGTCACCACATCTTCAATGCAAAGACTACCGCTTCTATCTCAAGATCATGAGTTTCATAGTTCTGCTCATGCCACATCAACTAGAGAAAACCATAATCAATCACCACTTGACCCTATATTAGGACACATCCAATACCAATACCTAATTCATCATAGAAAACCATGTACCCAACACCCTCCCTCAGTAATCTCAAGATTGGGGTGCTCGTCAATCTCTATATCAACACCTAAAATCACTGATGGCACTTCTCTATCCACATGAAAAGATGACCCATCCATGTTAAGTCCATCAAGGTTGCTGCTACCCTAGAAAATTCATGTACAAACCTCTGAGAGTACCCATCCAAACCCAGGAAACTCTGTACCTCGGTAACACTCTTAGGTGGCTCCCAAGAAAGCACCACTTCAATCTTTGTTGGATCTACTGCAACTCCAGCCTTTAAAATGCCATGTCCTAGAAAGTAGATCTCCTTAATACAGAAATGACACTTTGAGAGCTTCCCATAAATCTGGTGCTCTCGGAGTATCTCCAGGACTATCCTAAAGTGTATCACATGCTTCTCCTTAGACGCCGAGTACACCAGGATGCCATCAATGAAGACCACGATGAACCGGTATAAGTAAGGATGGAATATCCTATATATGAGTCCCATGAACACTGCCGATGATTTTATCACTCCAAAAAACATCACTAAGTACTCATAGTGGTCATACCGATATATGAATAATGTCTTTGGTACATCCTTATTTCGTAAAAGAAGATGGTGATAGCCATATCTGAGGTCTATCTTCGAGAACCACCTCGCTCCCTTAAACTAATCTAATAGGTTGTTAGTCCTTGGTAGTGGATAATTGTTCTTCGCGGTCACCTAGTTCAGGCACTTAAAGTACACACATAATCTTAAGCTACCGTCCGACTTCTTGGAAAACAAAACTGGGGCTGTACAGGGTGAAACACTGGGTCTCATGAATCCAGTTATTTGCAAGTTCTCAAACTATACCCTTAACACACAAATCTCCATGGGAGTCATCAGATATGAAGGTGTAGATATCAATGTCATCCCAGGGTACAGATCAATGAATAATTCCACCTCCCAGTGAGGAGGTAATACTGGAACATATTATGGAAATACATCATCACACTCATCCACCACTGTAGGAAACTGAGGACTCATTTCATCTATTGCACTGAGGTTCATGCGAGCCAACTGGTGTGTGACCATATTCACCCTCGTATGTGCAAGTCCATCCTGCATTTCTTGGATTTAATTTTCACTGAAAAAGTAAAACCTAGTCTCATCTTTATGGACATACCACACTCTGAGTTTAAAATAATCAATTTGGTCATGAACTGCAGATAACCAGTCCATATCAAGAATAACTTCGTAAGGCCTCGATGCTACCACCAAGAGATCCCAACCAAAACTCTTGACCCCAAGATTAAGGGAACACTTTTTTACAAGCATCATGGTGAGAAAATAGTGAATAGAACCTATGTATATCAAAACTACAACTAGGGTGGAAAAGACATATATCATACCTCTAATAATCTCTGGAGCATCAGGGTCATAGGCCTCCATCTCTTGAAGCTAGCATCGTCCCTATCCACCATCTCCCTGAGGTCATGGTGGACCACCTGAGGGTGGTGGTGGTACCTAAAACCTCCATCCACCTCCTGCACCTATCCAGACCCTCTGCCATGTTTTCCACCTATTGGACCACCCTTTTCCTACCTTCACCACTATCTCAGCGGTCCCTCGACCATCTATTGATCATCTATATAACGATTTGGGAAATCTTAGTCCATGTTTCCCCGACCATTTCACGAATAATATAGCATGTCCTTTGGTTGAATCACTCTTCTTTTGGAGCCTCACACCATAAACTCCATGGCCTGGGGTCATCCCCTGAACTATCTAACTTGCTTGGATCCCTATGTCAGCTGTCTTCTACATACTGCTGAAGAATCAGCTACATGACACTCGATGGTAGGTTACACTACCTATGTTTGATCCATAAATATATCTACTAGAATATATCTCTCTAGTACCCCAATATATGTCAGAATTCTAAGGGATATCATGAATGACATGATCTCTTGGTGTAGCCCCTACTCAATGGTCTAGGACCTGAAGAACGGATCCTGCACTATATCCATGGAGTAGGAAGAAAGATCCGAAAATCTCACCGAATACTCTGTTACTATCTGGTTTCCCTATTACAGATGTAGTAGATCCTATATATTCATGGATCATAACATCGCTGGAAAGAACTCCTCCCTAAAGAGATGCCCGATGTCTGACCAAGTGAGGGTCATCTCCTCATGTATCTGGATCACTAATCTCCCCAATCTCCCCACTGATCCATGTAGTAGACTCGTGTCTAGGACTTTCATCTGGTCGAGAGGCATCCTCCTTAGGCGGAATACACACATAACTACCTCCAGCCAATCCTCAGTTTCCTGGGGGTCTAGATCACCCCTGAACCTAGGGGGTCACTGACTCTAGAACTCATGCAACACACTTAGCCTTTGTGCATACACTACCGATAACACTGGTAGTAACTGCTTCTCTCTCGGTGGTGGTACCACTAGTATACCACCCAGGGGTGCTATCTATAGTACTGGTCCCTATAATGACATCTCATCACTAGGTGGATCATCCTCATGATCCTTCATTTGATTCCTAGTCAGCTTCCTACATGGAGGCATCCTGAAATAGATCAAGATGTACCACAATCAATAGAGTATACCCGGTGAGCTGAAACTGACTCAAGAAGAACATGAGAACACACTCAATCATATATGATGCATATACCATTTATTTTTCCTTAATCTAGTGTTTTCATGTACCGAGTCAAAAAGAAGAATTCAGAGTCCTGGTGTATGGATACGTCAGCCTCCACACCAACACTAGAGTCCCTGGTATGAAAGACGAACCCAAAACACTTAACAATATTTCCCCAAACCAACCTCATAGACTCTAGGTTCTTTAGGTTGAACCAACCTCCTATGATACCACTATTTCACAACCCATCCCCTGGGGTCCATACTGTGACTACCCCAAGTCCACATCCAATAGGGTAGGGGCTGGCAACTAACACAGAGTAGACAAATCCCACAAATGGGAGGCATTTTCCTAACTACATGCACTCACACACCCATATACAATACCAAAATTATGAAACTAAAAACAATAATTAAACAATCATGCATACCACTAAGATACCAAAAACAGAGTATGGAAGTAAAAAAATGAAAAAGTAAATGGGGACATAATACAAGACCATCCAAAATGAAATGTGCAAGCTCAAGAATCTCATCCATAGAAAACCCTACCTGAAGGGTAGGTACAGAAACAACTGTCTGAAGTCGCTAAAGCACACCTCGTCTATTAGGCCTCTATATAAGCACCTGCTAGTCCCAGTCCACTAAGGAATCTGTAAAGGTGTCGATAGTATACACAAGACACGACACATGCAGGCATAGCCCATACATGGGTGAGTAAAACAATACTCAATAGGGACCCAAAAACAACAAAGGTACACCACTAATAACTACACGAGGTACACAATAAAAGAAACACATTAATTACTCCACAAAGGAAACACAAAAATTACACCACAATGGAAATACATGAAGTATAGTCAATACAATAATCTCACACATGTATAAGTCTAAATCACCAAGATAAGGATTTCAAATTGTAATCCATATATCTCAAAGTTTCTATAACACTAGAAGTGTTAGCAGCACATGAAGTGTCGATGGTGCATGAATCTTCGATGAAGTATGGAGTGTTGATGGCACATAGAGCATCTATAGTGCATGGATCATCGATGACACACATAGTTTTAGTGGTGCATGGAGCGTTGGAGGCGCATGAAGTGGTGATGGCATCTGGGATGCTGATGGAACACAGAGCATCGATGGCGCCTAGAGCATCGATGGAACACAGAGCATCGATGGCGCATGAAGCATAGATGGGTCATGCATCCCCCAAGTCACATAGTAACCAAGCTCAACTAGTCATATCTAGCCATAGGGATTCCACTCGTAGTGCTATTTTTCCGAGAGAACCTACTCAAGTCATTAGTTCGTTAACCAACTTCCACAAAAACTCAAATAGAGTATCTCGGAAGGAATTTCTTATCGCAAGGGTCCTACCCCGTAAATAGCTTGTCAACTAGACACATGGTTTGATAGATATATCCAATTTAGTAAAAAGGGTCTGGTCCGATCCGGTTCGGCCGACACGGACCGGTTTGTCTGACCTGACCTGGATCGATGGGTCGTGCGGTCCAACCCACTGGGCCACCGAAGCGGCCCTGTTCTCCAGACTAGCCCACCGCATGCGAGATGGATCCTCCATCACATTTCTCAGTCATGCACTCCTAGTCAACGTGGATGGCACCGTGTCTTGGTCCCCTTCCCCACAACTTTGTCTGCCACTGGTTCTACATGGACCCCAACCACGTACTGACCCCCTTATTGTTAGGTACCGGGATGGCGCAACAGAAGCTGGTGGGCCGGGAATTAAAATTTTTCTGCATCACCAGAGTGACATAACCATGTCAACTCTGATGATCTTGTCTCATTTTAGTCTGAGGATCATGCAAGATTTAAGCAGAGAACAAAAATAAATTAATCATGTACCTTGTTTGGAATTAGCGTGTGCAAGTCCGCTGTAGGACGCCGACGATCATTGCTCAAAGAATCCAATGTCGAAGCCCTCTAGATCTTCCACACACGCCTCTCGAATCTAATCGCGCACTGTTCATCAAGATCCAGGTGTTAGCACAGATCTTCGATGATCACTTCAGCACAACGACGATCACCGCAAAGGAAGAAGCTTCAATCCGAGAAGGATGAACTTGAAGATATTCCTTCTCTTGAGAGACTCTCTCTCTAAATTCCAGGAGGAGAGAGATTCTCTCAATCTTGAAACATTAATAGTATCCATGGGAGAGCCTCTATCTCACTTATATAGGGAGTGTTTAAAATACACGGTATAGATTCCTGACCCCCCGTGTAATAGACGTCCTCTATATAAGTGATATAAATAATTATTTATGACAAATAAAATTATTCCATAAATAATATTTATAATTTATCACTTACTTATAATATATAAATATATTACATGATAAATTTGAGTCTTCAACTCGACTCATTCCTCCTGCTAATATTAATCGAACCTAGGATATTTAAATCCATTCGAATAATATTAATACTTGTTTTTACTATATAACTTGTAAATTCATGTTATAAATAAATCCAACTAATTATTCTAAACTCAAACATTAATTAATTTATTTATTATTTGGTGATCCATATAACTTGTATAGTGCTCGGACCCTTTGGAGGGGCCCACCAAGTTCTATATTCCTATTCTCAGAATAGGGAAGATTCTCAAGGTGCTATGATGTGTGACCCTCTAGGCCCTTACCTAAATAGAAGGGGATAATATCCACCGACCAAGAGCGGGGTCTAGCAACCCATCGAGACCCCTATAGAGATAAGGCAAAGTCATAGCAATGACTGCCTCCATACGAACATGGTATGTGTAATATAATCTCTTCGTCATCGATATCTCAATAAATCAGAATGCACACCAGTGTCATCATTCTTTATTTGTCTTTATTTTATTTGTTGATTTGTCCGGATGGTCTTACCTTCAACGACCATGGCCATGGATTTATTGAAGGTGCAACCATCCTAATCAAACAGGACCGAGATATCTATTCCTAAACTCGGAAGTGAAAAATCCTTTCTCGATCATTCAATAAATGCCATGCCATTAATGACGTACCCGATATAAACTACCTCACCACAACTTTGTCACCATGGTTTTTGCCTTAAATAAAATGTACGTAATTAAATTACATTCATTGATAATGATCTCAAGTCAGGAGACCATTACACATGTCCGTAGATAGGAACGACCAATGACACCTGAAACATGCGGTGTTCCTATTAAGTAGGCATGTCCTCATAATATCAATTACTAGAGATCATAAAGTGAGAAATTCATGAGAAGAAGTCTCAATGCTTATGATCCACAATCACCTGATGGCCACACATCATCTGTGTCCTTTCAGAATGATGTAACTGGACCATAGGATGTTACTTTAAGATTACTGTCATGGTATCTCAGGGTTCTCATTATAGCTTGGGACATGCTATAACCCTTTGATGTGATAGGTAATCTAAGGACATTTCCATAAATAAAGTGTATGCAGAAGTATCTACACTATCATGGTAAGATAAACACATGTATAAAAACAAACTTAATACATGTAACAATAATCAAAGTACAATACAAGTTGAGTCTAGGGCACCCACTTTCAACACTCCCACTTGCACTAGAGCCAACTGCTAACAAGTTTTAATCCGCTAGCTCTCACACGTGAATCATGCTTCTATTGAGAAATGGATTTAGTCAGGGGGTCTGCCACATTGTCCTCTGTGACTACTCTTCTAACTGTCACTTCACCTCTTTGAGTAAAATCCCTCAAGAGATGAAACTTCTGAAGAATATGCTTTGTCCTCCGGTGATACCTGGGATCCTTGGAAAGAACCACTGCAGCAGTATTATCACATTATACTGGAACAGGGTCTGCACTTCTAGGTAAAACACCAATGTATGAGATAAATCTACATATCCATACTGCTTCCTTTGCTGCATCGGAAGCTGCAATATATTCAGACTCTGCTGTAGAATCAGAAACCACAGCTTTCTTTGAGCTTCTCTAACTCACTACACCACCATTTAGGCAAAAGATGTAGCCTAACTGCGATTTCATATCATCATGATATGTCAGGAAACTAGAATTAGTGTATCCCCTCACATTTAGTTCCTCATCACCTCCATACACCAGGAACATATCCTTAGTACACCTTAAGTACTTTAGGATAGTTTTAACAACTGTCCAGTGCAGCTCTCCTGGATTGGATTTATATCTACCCACCATGCTTAAATCAAAGGAAACATCAAACCTAGTACATAGCATGGAATACATGACAGAACCCACTGCCAAAGCATAAGGGACTCTACTCATTCTGTCAATCTCCTCCTATGTTTGTGGACACATTTTCTTGGAGAGATTTACACCATGTGACATAGGTAACAATCCTCTCTTGGATTATTCCATATTGTAACTTTTGAGTACCTTGTCAATATATGTACTTTGACTTAGGCCAAGCAGCCTTTGAGATCTATCTCGATAGATCTTGATCTTTAGAATGTAGACTGCTTCACCTATGTCTTTCATGGAGAAGCATTCATTTAACCAAGTCTTAACTAACTGTAAGACTTGCACCTCATTTCCCATAATTAATATGTCATCAACATATAATACTAGGAAAACGATTGAATTCCCTTCAACCTTTTTATAGACACAAGGCTCGCTTTCATTTTTGACAAAACCAAAATCTCTTATGGCCTCATCAAAGCAAACATTCCATGATCTTGATTCCTGCTTCAATCCATAAATGGATCTCTGCAACTTGCATACTCTATTGGCATTATTTGACTTAACAAACCCTTTGGGTTGAGTCATATAGATGTCTTCAACCAACTTACCATTTAGAAAAGCAGTTTTGACATCCATTTTCCAAATTTCATAATCACTAAAGGCTGCTATTGCAAGAAATATTCTAATGGATTTAAGCATTGCCACTGGTGAGAAGGTTTCATCATAGTCAATGCCTTGATGTTTTCTGAAACCCTTTGCAACTAGTCTTGCTTTAAAGGTATTAACCTTACCATCGATGTCCAGATTCTTCTTGAATACCCATTTGCATCCAATGGGATTTACATCAGTTGGAGGGTCTACCAAAATCCAAACTTGATTTTGGTACAAGGACTCCATCTCAGAATTCATGGCTTCTTTCCATTTAGCAGCTTCTTTTCCTTCTACTGCTTCCTTGTAGGTTAGAGGTTCATCATCCTCAAAGACTATTGTGTCACCAGACTCGGTGATAAGAAAACCATAACACTCTGGTTCTTTAACCTCTCGTGTAGACCTACGCAGTATCTGTGTCTCAGGAACAATTTCTTCTTCCACTTGCTCTTATGGAGATTTTTCCTTTACCAATTATTGTGCATCTGGAGCATTAACTTCATCGAAGTCAATATTTCTCCCACTATTTCTAATAGAAATGCGATCCATTTCTAGAAATGTGGCATATCTTTCCACAATGACTTTTCTATCTAAAGGGTTATATAGGTAGTATCCTCTAGTTTCCTTAGGATAACCTATAAAGATGCACTTAGTGCTTCTGGATGATAATTTGTCACTTAGTAAAGTATTAAAAATGCATTGCACCCCCACACACGCATGTGTGTCAGATTGGGTTTCTTTTCATACCATAACTGATATGGAATCCCATCTGCAGCTTTAGTTGGTACTCGGTTAAGGGTATATGCTGCTGTCTGCAAGGCGTATCCCCAAAAGGATAATGGAAGAGTTGTATGACTCATCATTGATCTGGCCATGTCAAGAAAGGTCCTATTACTCCTTTCACTGACACCATTCCACTGTGGTGTATAAGGAGGAGTGAGTTAGGATACTATCCCACACTCCTTCAAGTGATCAATGAAAGCTTGGTTAAGATATTCTCTGCCTCAGTCTGATCGAAGTTCTTTTATCTTCTTACCAAGTAGGTTTTATACTTCATTTTGGTATTCCTTAAAGAAACGAAAGGAATCAGACTTATACCGCATTAATTAGATATAGCCATACCTACTATAATCATCGGTAAAAGTAATTAAGTATAGAAAACCACCCCTTGCCTCTACTGGAAATGGACCACATACATTGGTATGTATTAATTCCAACACTACATTGGCTCTTTATCCCTTTCCTGAGAAGGGTGATTTGGTCGTCTTTCCTTATAAAAAAGATTGACAAACATCTAAGGGTTCTAACTGTACCTAGTCTAGATACTCTTATTTATGTAATCTTCGTAATCGCTTCTCGTTTACTTGAACAAGCCTGAAGTGCCATATGCGGGTGTTATTTGAGTCATGTTGACTATTTTTGTCATTGATTTCCATTACTGAGTTTTCTAGTTTTAGCATATATAAACCATTGTTAAGATGTGCCATACCATAACATATGTTATCCCGATGAAAGAGACAACTTTTATTTCCAAACTTGAAATAAAAACCCATAGTGTCTAAACTTGACACAGAGATAATGTTCCTGGTAACATACAGTGCATAATAGAAATTGTTTAAAACAAGAACCGAACTAGTTGGTAAAGTCAAGTGATAGTCTCCCACTGCCAAGGCCGCCAGACTTGCACCATTTGCAGCTCAGAGATCCACTTGACCTTTTGTAATCTTCTTGAACCTACTTGGTTCCTGTATATGAATACATATGTGTGAGCCACATGCTGTATCCAATACCCAACTTGTAGATAAAGATAAATTGCATTAAATGAAAAAAATACCTGAAGTAGAAGCGTCAACTTGCTTCTTCTTCCCAGCTCTGCAATTCTTCTTCCAGTGGCATTTCTTGCCACATCCAAAGCAGACAGCTTCCTACTCATTACTTTGCCTCTGAATCTTTGGATTCTTTGCAGGACGATGCATTGGTGTCTTTGGCCTTGAATTGGCATTAGACCCCTTTTCCTTGCCCTTGTTTTTCTTGTTCACCATAAGGACAGTTTAATTGGTGTTTTTCATGTTCTTATCAGCTTGACGAACTAAACCCAAGAGATCCGAGAGTGACTTTGTCATATCATTCATATTATAATTGACAATGAAAGTTGAGAAGCTTAACGGTAAAGAGGAAAGAATGAGATCCATTGCTAGTTCTTGGTTCAATTTGAAACCAAGGGCTTCAAGCCTCTCAGTATACCCAATCATCTTGAGTGCGTGAGGACCGGCTTGGTGCCCTTCTGCTAGCCTGCATTTATAAAGTGCACTTGAGATCTCATACCTTTCTTGCCTATCCCTCTCCTCATATAGTTCTTGGAGATGTGAAAGTATCTTGTAGGCATCCTCTTCCTCATGCATTTTTTCAATTGGATGGACATGGATGACAACATGATGCATTGTAAATCAAGAACATTGTCTACATGCTTTCTCCACTTATCTTTTTTTATTATTTCTTTCTCCCTAAGGAGGGTCAGCAGGAATTGGGGATTCCAACACATATAACTTCCTTTCTTGGCATGGTACTATGCGCAAGCGCCTGTACCACTCCTGGAAGTTATTGCTGGTCAGAATATTTTCTTTATCCAAGATCAATCACAGTGATAAAGTACTTGTGGTGTTGGTGATTGCCATTTTGAATCTACATCAGATAAAAATTTAGCAGTTAGTACTTTGTCTTGATTAAGTTTTGACATTTTATGATTAATAAATTATTATATCATTTAATGTCTCCCACTATTTTAACGAACCTTAATATCCCTCACTATTAGATTCAGAATACTCTATCTCTTGAGCATTCTAGTGTCAAGGATCCTCGAAACCTCCCTCATAGTCTACAAGCTAGGGCTACGCCACTACTTGGAGGGTTTCAAGGTAGGCGCTATGCTGGCCAACCACTTGTTCTTGTGGTTCCTTGTGTTTGTTGAGTAAAGTCCCAGCTTTTGGAATCTAAACTTGATTCCCTCAACCTCTTGCCTCTAAAGTGATAGCAAGTTAGCTAAGGCTAATCCTTGACTACTCACTTTAGTTAAGTCGACCCATAGTAAGAGGCACTCTCAACTAAGGCTGACGAGCACCCAAACAATCAGTTTTGTTTAGATGTGAGAAATGGAAGGCATTTAGACTTAATATATCTTTGAGGGATTTTTAATATTTATTGACGAATATAATCTTTTTATATTTATTATGTTCAAACCAGGTTATCGTGCTCACAAATGAACATTCAATAGAATATTATTCGTCACAACTTTGTGCATTTTATCTTGTTTACTATTCTATGTGATCACGACAATAATCATGCAGACGCATAAAATAATAAACTATGCATAAAGTAAATCATGCATTCCGACTGGTCTTGAGCATTCTATAATGATCGATTGATAAATGATCAATCATTACCTAGAGGCATCCATACCTGAGTCGATACATGACTCATTTCACTGATTTCCCTAGTGCAAAGCGGCCAACTCTTGTTTGGACTACCGCTTCATCATGGCGGGGTCTGCCTCTTGGATCGTCACCGTATAATTACAAATATACTTTCACACAGGCGAGAGGGTTTGGGGTATGAAATACAACTAGTTCAATGGACGCGCAATCCCTTATACATATTTTAATTAAAAAATGATTCACAGACCGTCATTTATCTAATTAAATATTACTATCATCGCACGAATTGAATAAATAAATAAATAAATAAATAAATGCAAGAAATACACAGTTCGGTCACTTGCTCAAGACCAGTCGAGGTAAAAGCACAAAAAAATTAAATTGCAATGAATTTAAATAATTTGAGGGTGTTCTAATAAATTAAATTAATTTGATTAAATTCAAATAATTTATTTTATCGGTTCATTTGTTTAATTTAATTTTAATTCTAAAATTAAACCAAATCATTCATTTAATTTATTCTTAAATTAAATTAATATTTCGGATTAAAATTAAATTCAACCCCCTAAATTAATTCCAATTAATTTAATTTAAAAAAACCAAATTAATTAAAATTAATTTAATGCAGGGTTACCTCTAGCCCGAGAGGATTCCGGTAGGACT
The DNA here is from genome assembly GCA_963277665.1 of Viscum album. NCBI lineage: Eukaryota > Viridiplantae > Streptophyta > Magnoliopsida > Santalales > Viscaceae > Viscum > Viscum album. Next base: position 1,575,718,377 of record OY728126.1, read on the forward strand.
GCGTACTGCCGCAGGATGTCATCCTGGAACAGGGTACTGTGGCTTGACCGCTGCGTGATCGTGGCGTGACCGCGTCTTGACCGCAGCGTGACCGCGGTGTGACCGCGGCGTGACCGCGACATGACCACGGCGTGACCACGACGTCCAACGACTCTCACAGTGGCTGCATCTTCCGGCATGGTCTGAGGGGAGCAGGAGGAGGCCAGGAAAGAAACTGGACAACCACATGGCCGACATCCCGCTGCTCCGACGAGCCGGCGAGGCAGCTGCCCGGTTCAGGACAACCTGGACGGTGCAGCACGGCCCGTCCGGCGAGCTCGGGGCAGCCGTCAGAAGGTAGTCTGGCGCGTGGGGTCCGACGCGGGCTCAGGGTGGCTGGCTTGAGGCGGTCTGGCACAGGGTTCCGGCGCGGGCTCAGGGCGGCCGGCTATAAGCGGTCTCGGGGCGGCCGGCTGGAAGTGGTCCGGTGCAGGGTTCCAGCGCGGGCTCGGGGTGGCTGGCTGGAGGCGGTCCAACGGGAGGGGAGGCCGGCTCAGCTTGTGGCGGCCGGCCGGAGGCGATCCGGCGGGAGGGGAGGCTAGGGTTTGGCCTCCCCTATGAGACGCGTGAGAGGAGATCCCAAAGGGTGTCTTCTCCCTTCCTCATTTTTTTTATTTTTTTATTTCTTTTGTCCTTAGAAAAAAGGAGGCCACTTTTTTTTTTAATTTCTTAAAAAATAAAAGAGGAATACCCCTAAATTGGGGTCTTGGTGCTCCCTTTTTTTTTAAATATTTATAAATTAAAACAAGACTTGACTTCAAGTCTTGAAAATAATATTTTATAATAAAATAAAATATTATAATTTATTATAATAAAAAACACATTTAATTTTATCTCAATAAAATTGATATTAACATCAAATGAATGAGAAAAAAAAGAAAAAACTTGCCACGTCGATCCGTTTAAATTTTTCAAATGATCGTAACTTGATCATTAATAAATGAAATGACGCGCTGTCGAATCCGAATGAACCGTTTTAACACCCTGTACTTAAATTTAATGCATTTTAATTTTGTTGACTTGGAAAAACCTTGAGCTCCCTTTGATACCACTATCAGGTACCGGAACGGCGCAACGGAAGATGGTAAGTTGGTAATTAAATTTTTTCTACATCGCTGGAGTGACATAACCATGACAACTCTAATGATCTTATCCCGGTTCAGTCCAAGTATCACGCAAGATTTAAGTAGAGCACAAAAATAAATTAAGCATGTACCTTGTTCGGAATTAGCGTGTGCAAGTCCGCCGTAGGACGCCGATGCTCGTTGTTCGAAGACTCCGATGTCGAAGCCCTCTAGATCATCCACACACGCCTCTAGAATCTACTCGCACACCGTTCATCAAGATCCGGGTGCTAGCACAGATCTTTGATGATCACTTCAGTGCAACGACGATCACCACAAAGGAAGAAGCTTCAATCCGAGAAGGATGAACTTGAAGATCTTCCTTCGCTTGAGAGACTCTCTCTCTAAATTCCAGGAGGAGAGAGATGCTCTCAATCTTGACACATGAATAGTATCCATGGGAGAGCCTCTCTCTCACTTATATAGGGAGTGTTTAAAATACACGGTATAGATTCCCGCCCCCCCGTGTAATAGACGTCCGCTATATAAGTGATATAAATAATTATTCATGAAAAATAAAATTATGCCATAAATAATATTTATAATTTATCACTTACTTATAATATATAAATATATTACATTATAAATTTGAGTCTTCAACTCTACTCATTCCTCTTGCTAATATTAATCAAACCTAGGATATTTAAATGCATTCGAATAATACTAATACTTGTATTTACTATATAACTTGTAAATACATGTTATAAATAAATCCAACGAATTATTATAAACTCGAATAATTAATAAATTTATTTATTCTTTGGTGATACATAGAACTTGGATAGTGCTCTGACCCTTTGGTGGGGCCCACCAAATTATATATTCCTATTCCCAGAATAGGGAAGATTCTCAAGGCGCTATGATGTGTGACCCTCTAGACCCTTACCTCAATAGCAGCGGATAATATCCACCGACCAAGAATGGGGTCTAGCAACCCTTCGAGGCCCCTATAGAGATAAGGCAAAGTCATAGCAATGAATGCCTCCCTACGAACATGGTCTGTGTAATATAATCTCTTCGTCATCGATATCTCAATAAAGCAGAATGCACACTAGTGTCATCATTCTTTATTTTTATTTATTTTATTTGTTGATTTGTCCGTACGGTCTTACCTTCGACTACCATGGCCATGGATTTATTTAAGGTGCAACCATCCTAATCAACAAGGCCCGAGATATCTCTTCCTAAACTCGGAAGCAACAAATCCTTTCTCGATCATTCAATCAATGCCATTCCATTAATGACGTACCCGATATAAACTACCTCACCACAACTTTGTCACCATGGTTTTTTCCTTACATCAAATGTATGTAATTAAATAACATTCATTGATAATGATCTCAAGTCAGGAGACCATTACACATGTCTGTAGATAGGAATAACCAATGACACCTGAAACTTGTGGTGTTCCTATTAAGTAGGTCTGTCCTCATGATCTCAATTACTAGAGATCATCAAGTGAGAAATTCATGAGAAGAAGTCTCAATGCTTATGATCCCCCAGCACCTGATGGCCACACATCATCTGTGTCCTTTCAGAATGATGTAACTGGACTATAGGATGTTACTTTAAGATTACTATCATGGCATCATAGGGTTCTCATTATAGCCTGGGACTTGCTATAACCCTTTGATGCGACAGGTAATCTAAGGACATTTCCATAAACAAAGTGGATGCAGAAGTATCTACACTATCATGGCAAGATAAACACATGTATAAAAACAAACTGAATACATGTAACAGTAATCAAAGTACAATACAAGTTGGGTCTAGGGAACCCACTTTCAACACTTATCACCACGTCCTAGTCACCGCCCGTGGCCTCCCTGGCTTCGTGGGATCCCACTGAAGTGGACTCCGGGCCTTTTACCACCATAGCTTCCAAAAAAGACTCCTACTGCGGCTCCTGTTCACCACCTACGGCCTACGCCGTCGTGGGCTCCTCCTCCAATGCGGTCCCACTGAACTGTGGCTGTGCACCACGCTCAGCTGCGCACTGCCATTTCCACCGACCATCCTGCCAGTGGCCCACCGTTCATTATTCCCTCCGCTATAAGCCTCCGCCTACCTACTACACCCTCATCACACCTTTGCAATGTCGTCACAGATCACAACCATTGGTCTCAGATCATTGTGTCATGGATCATGGGTGCAATAATCGACTGTTCGTATAGGATTTCAAAGGGAGAAGAATGCACAAAAAATGAAATAGATTTAGGGGGGGAGATTAAGCACATGAACACCTAATGAATGGATCATGTCCTTGTTCATTCGGCCTTGATCCATTCATGTTAGCGGGATCATGAAGAAACCAACAATATAATAATCACCAAGATCTATTCCCTATAATCCCACAATAATTATCCCTCCTACAAAAAGATCAAACTATGGATCAACCTATTTGTGATTTTATACACATTCATATCTTGATTCTAAGAAGGGGAAAAGAAAAAATGAAGTGATATACACCCAACCTTGATTATTGGATCATTCATTGATGAAGAATGAAGGTTCGTTCCATCATCGTTCCTTGATCTTCTGTCGTTCGTCATCAAGATATAGATTCCTCCTCTTTACCTTAGGGGAATTATAGGGTTATGGTGATAACCCTAAATTCCTCTAACATGGATTATTAAAATGTAAAACTTCCTCTGTGTCAACACGTAACACCCACATAAAATATTTTTATTAAATATTTTAATGATGTCTACGTCCAAAACATAACATTCACCCTAGACCCGCACTGGTCGATGTTAGGGCCCCCTAATGAAAAATCCCCATACTAACTCAATAGTGGTCTCATATTTCCAATACAAGTTACCATTTATCAGTTATTAGAATTTCAAAATAAAATAATTTTTATTTAATTATTTTATTTACGGTTACTCCCTTGGTGACATTTTTTAGAGATGACACTCTCCAACCAATGTTAAGTTGCGCCTAGGGAATAACCGCTGCTCTGAGCTCAATAGTTCCCTCATATTTCTAATCCGAACTCCCGTTTAAGAGTTATTTTACTTTTTTAGAAAAGTCATGTGTGTGTGCTATTAAAAACATAACATTTTCAAACAAACATTCTGGGCATCCTGAGCCTCGAAATCGCACACCGACTCAACACTTGGTCTTGGAATTTTCCCTATTAATTTATAAAAATAAAACCAGAGAAAATACAAGCCATTACATACTGATATTTTTTATTTTAATAAAATTTTGGGGAATGAATTGGGTGACCAATTCATGTCACCTATTTTATAAAAAAATAATGAATAATATAAAAATAATTTAATTAGTATATTAAGTATTTAATAATTTTAAACATTTTTTTTAATTATTTTTAACACCATGAAATGTGTTCCATTCACTTTTTCAGTACAATTAAAGATGTAAACCTCCCTTAAACACCAAATGTTGAGTTTGAGTAGAAATAAGTCTTTATGATGGAAGAAGGAAAAGAATGGACCTCCATATGTCACAACCAAAAAGATCCTCGACCAGGATCAAAAAGTTCATGGTGTGACACTCCATTTTTATTGGGGGCCAGTGATGGTAGTGAAGGTACCATCCTAAAGGTATGGTACCACACCCCGACACTGATCAAATGCAGTGGTGCAACCCCCATGGTACGAAACAACGTGTTCACCCAAGTGAGTCACGCTAGTACCCCAAACACCATCGGCACACAAATTACTTGTGCGGAACCCTACATGACCGTCTTGTGTGCGTCACTTATGTGAAACACCTACATAAGATTACACCTTTTCCTAGGGTCCTATATTTTCCTATAAATAGGACCATGGGGTCCTTATTTTTATAGAATTTCCTGAAGACCAAACAATGCTCTGTACACCCTATTGCTTCGCTCAATCCCTATATGACCTTCCAGGTATTTCTATAACACATTAAGAGGATAAAATTAAATGGTAATAGTTATTCTAAAGTCCTCCCAAGGTTTCAACTAAACAACATATGTGAGATCCATTCTCCCAAACCCTAATTCACGAAGACTAACATGAGTTTCCCTTTCTTAACCAAGAACCTATTCGACTTACCTCTAGGAACACTTGTGGAGACCCTTGAAGGATCAAGTAAGGCCTTTACTAAGTGTAGTTTCCCAGGTGGTCCATCGTCTAAGGTTCTACTAATTCTCCTAGGCCCACCTACATGGAGCACCCCCTACCCGAGCATCCTTGGTTCACCCTGACCTTCATCTTGCACGATCCATTCATGAGGCCTTCTTGAAAGCCTTCCATGATAGGGTATCTACTTATTTGGTTCTCTTTTTGGGAAGGGAAAAAGTTGAAACCTCCACCGAGACCTACGAACTTACACAATCATAGAGAAAGTCACACCTCTGTGTCTCTCATTTGGATTTTTATTTCTACGGTCAGAGGTTTTTTTCACTTGTCCTACTAGAAGGTTAGGATCATTGGGGAACATGTAGATGTATATATCTGAAATCATGAGGACCCATACCCTAAGGAATATGTTAGGGAGTTACTAGTCTCAGATATAATGTTTAAGACCATGTCTTTTCCTTCTTGTCTCTGAGACCTGTAACCTTCAGTTCCCAGTAAGGAGGGTGAAGACTATGCTTGATTTTCTATTAAACATGGAATTAGATTCTCATCCTATTTCAGAACTGATTCTAAGGAATCCCTCATAGAGTAATCCCCTTTAATTTCTTATAGGAGGTTTTAGTCTTTATCCTCTCTACCTTTGTGTCCTTTACCTTAATTCCCTCCCTAGGGTGAGGTGAAGAGAGGGAAGTGTCGTAACCCCGACCTCTTCCAACATCGCCCCATCCCCTCCCACCAGTAGAGGAGGTGAAATTTGTGTTTTGTAGAATCTACCACTTCATCTAATTTCTCACATCGAGCATGACTCACATGGGATTATAGGTTAGTGGTGATCACGAAACCCACATGATCCATGCGACAAAATGAACTATGATAACTTTGATTCCTTCCATAACCAAGATACGTAGGATGATAACCTATGGGCTGAGATCAATGGGCATCGTCCTTAGGAGTATGCCACAACAAAATATCAAGTGGGAATCCTTATTAAGAGTAATCACAAAAAAAACCTCAAATGGGAATCCTATTTAGGAGTAATCCCCAACCAACTCATAAATAGGCATCCTCCTTAGGAGTAAGCCCCAACCAAACCTCAAATGGGAATCCTCGTTAGGAGTAATCCCAAACCAAACCTAAAATGGGTATCCTCCTTAGGAATAAACCCCAACCAAACCTCAAATGGGAATCCTCATTAGGAATAATACCCAAATGGTCCTTGAGAATCATACTTAGGATTAATCCCCAACCCAACCTCAAATGGGAATCCTCCTTAAGCATAATCCCCAACCAAACCTCAAATGGGAATCCTCACTAGGAATAAGTTTCAAATGGTCCATGGGAATCCTCCATAGGAGTAAGCTCCAAATATACATAAAATGGGTATCCTCTTTTAGGAATAATCCCCAAATGGTCCATGGGAATACTCCTTAGAAGTAGGCCCTAACCAAACCTTAAATGGACATCATCCTTAGAAGAAATCCCCAACCAAACCTCAAATGGGATTCATCCTTAGGAGTAAGCCCCAACCAAACCTCAAATGGGAATCCACCTTAGGATTTATCCCCAAATGGTCCATGGGAATCTTCCTTAGGTTTAAGTCCCATCCAAACCTAAAATGGGAATCCTACTTAGGAGTAATCCCCTATGGTCACCCTTTTTAGGAGTAAGGCCAACAAAAACCCCCAATTTACCATGGAATTTTCCTTAGGAGTGAGTTGTGAAACTCATCCTTTGGGCCTCCTCCTTAGGTTTAATCCCCAAATAAGCCTCCAAATCACCATGCGATAATACAAAAATCATGGACCCTTCTATAGGGAATATTTTTTTAGAGTATTCCCCAACTTATTTTCTTGAATTAGCAATGATAACTCTGATTCTTTCCATAACTAGGATACATAGGATTCCCACCTAAGGTCCATACCCAATGGGAACCCTTATTAGGAGTAAGCCCAAATAAAAAACCCCAATTTACCAAGGCATAATCCTTAGGAGTAAGACTTGAAACTCATCCTTTGGGCCTTCTCCTTAGGTGTAAGCCCAAAATAAGCAACCAAATCAACATGAGATAATACATCACTCACGAACCCTTCTATAGGGAATAATTTTTAGGAGTAATCCCAAACTTATCCATCTCAAAGGGCCATAATACCATATAGTATAAACCTTAGAGGGAATCCATAGGCATATGTCCTCATCACTGAACTACGTGGTCTTTGATTCCCCTCTAAATGGGATATGTAGTAAGCCTCCATGAGGTCCAAATCCAACACCCCAAATTAACCCTATTATTTCTAATCCACATTCTAAATAATTTCTAATTCATCCTAGGAATACATATTCCTTCCAGGTTCTTGGGGATGCTTAAACATAAGTCTTATGCCAAACATTTACTAGGTAACTTCAGGCTAGATATCCTCGCCAAATGGTGTTAAAATGTATGGTTGGGTCTTTATCACAAGACCTTAAAAGGTATGATGTTACCTATTAAGAAGAAATGAACTATTTGGGTTCTGATTCATTTCACAAGGATATGTAGGAACCCATTCACAAGTCCAATCCTTTCATAAAAACAACTCAGTCTCCCTGGATGATAAAAAACTCCAGTGTAACCATAGTCTCCCTGGATGAAAATAAATTCCACAGTGCCCCATTGTGTGGATAGAAAACCAACATCATTATATTAATGTCCAAATAATCTCTAATTAGTACATAAGAGGTTACCATTGATGGAGAACCTTGGATACATACATATATCTCCATTGATGAATAACTTTAGATACATACAGATGATTCTAGGTTCTATACATGATAATAATTGATTGTTAATTTTTAGGTAATCTGCATCATACATGGGAATTAATAAAGGATTTATGAATATACCTTAAATATATAAGAGAGTCCCAAAGTAATAAATAATTCCCCCAAAAGAGGTGTGATGAGTCCCACCTCCCATCCTCTTGACCAATGCGAGTTCTTAAGCATCGCTGGACAAACCTCCTAGTGAACACCTGCCTTTGGAAAGTAGGTCCCCTTGGATATAGAACCATTGGGTGTTTCTGGTTCTAAGAATAAACTTGGTGAAAACCATTCAGAAATGATGATTCATGACATGAACAAAATTACATAGTAAAAAAATGGTGAGCCCAACATGAATGACTTAAATGAGATATCTCTTTCATATGATAAAAGGTATGTACTGCACAGTCCCCTTTAGACCATTTCATTCCTCAAGAAAAATCCATTTCATTTGGAAAAAAATAGTGAAACTTCCATAAATGACTTAAATATGAAATCTCCTTCATAAGATAAAAGGGATGTACTGACCAGTCCTCATCGGAACATTTCATTTCTCAAGGAAAACCGATTTCTATCATAAATAAAAAACAGTGAACCTGATGTGAATAAATCAAATGTGACATCTATTTCATAAGATAAAAGGGATATATTGACCAGTCCTCAAAGGACCATTTCGTTCCCCAAGGAAAACCCAATTCTGTCTGAAAAAAATGGTGAACTCGATGTTAATACTTAACCAAGATGATTGTGACACCTATCTGTTAGGACACTCTCACACCTAAAGGGAATTACGTACAAGTAATATAATAAATCGTGCATGTATTTGAGATGTTTCTTTGATAGGGTTTTCTCATTTTTATTTTTTCTTAGGCACTTCTTTTCAAAACACCCTTCGATCTAATTGCCTCCTTCAAATTTTCACAAAAAAATGCCCCATCTACTACTAAGGAAATATCTTTGTTTGAGAAAATGACACCATTTACATCATATATTCTTTAAATCTAGGTCTCAAACTCATTGGTCTGAGAGTACCATCAAAATAGTATGACCCCGACCCTGGAGGCCACCCGAGAGGCCCTCCAGCTCAACCAGCACCACCAATCATTTGGTCAATGAAAACCAATAGTTCTGAAGTAGATGGTGCCAACCACTGTCTTCAACCATTTTGGGAGACTATCCCTAGAACGTGACAACTGGTACCCTACATATCTTAGGGAGGTGGATCAGGAGGTTACATACATCCTCACCTAGAAGACATAAGATTCCTTCTCAAGGGATTCTTCTAACAATCTCCCCCGCCAATGCCGCATGGTAGTAACCCCTCAACATGATGAGGGTTATATTATCAGGTAACTATCCTAGGCCCTTTAGGATCAAGAAGGAAAGATAGACCACTGGGGATGAAAACTGAAAACTAGTGAGCAAGTTCAAACCTATTCCCTCTCCAGAGAAGCCCACAAACTCATCTTTGTGTAATATTACGAAGGAGATCATACACCCATACACCTTTATTCATCTGGATAGAAGACTCATCTAGAAGCACCAAATGTTTCCCGCCATTAAAATTAGGTGACATATCATGATAAGAAAAATACACCTGCCTACACCCATCAAGCCTTCTAGCATCCTCATCTGGAAGCACTCAGAGATGTCAGTCTAAAAGTCCTGATGATACGAAAGGGGCAGACTCAACTCTATTCCCCACGCACGAGTACTGTCAATATCCACTTACATGTAAAGGGAGGATAGAAGTATGCACATATACCTACTTCAAATACAAAATGGGCATATATCCTCGTTTTTAATGATAAAGTCACCAAACATATCTTAGAAATGGTGAAAGTGGAGACACAAATACCTTCCTATATCCTAAAAATGTGTTAGGATATAATAACGACAATGATAGTATTGTATGAGGTATGAAAACATAACTCTATCCCCACAAATGGGGTGTCTCATCAATATTACACTCCATAGAATACACACACATCTACTCTCATCTAGGAGGGTTATGGGAAAAAATCTCCCATATTATATGGACAGTAAGATTAGGAATATACACCCACTCCAATCAGATGTAATCTGCTTATTCTGATGGGCACTTTGAAGCAGGAACAAACACCTGACCATGACAACCACTTCTCCTAGAAAGTGGCCCTAATCACTCGCAATAAGGAATCTAAGAATAATACTCATCAAACATGATTGGAAAATCAAGAGTCAATTTATGACCAGGCTTTCATTAACACTAGAGTTCTTGAATCCCTCAAATGATTATCCATCACAGCCCAAGATCCCACCCTCATGTTACCAAATTAAGGGATCTGTAGAAGTAATTTTGAAGGTCCTCATCTAAAACTTCACCATGAAGGCTTGATTCATGAAAAAAAATCAATCGATCTCAAGATCCCATCTCTTGATGAGAGCCATGGAAACCCTCCTTATATCCAAAAGACCAAGGAGAAAGAGGGTCTTACCCTTGATATAATCCATCATGGTGGTCCTCCCCATGATGGTGTTCACTATGAAATTTATCTCCACACTAGTGATTTTCACTATCAAAAGAATTCTCCAATTAGAAATGTAGTGATGAAAAATCCCTCTTATCATGAGGCACTTACAAACACAAGGCTAGTCATGTTTGATGTTCTATCACTGGAAGATGAAACTCTTTCTCAACCAGAAGACATCCTAAGGTGAAAATCATTCTAAGAACCTCATTTTGTTTATTTTAATTCTAACATAATAGAGGAAATCCCAACCAATACCATTTATTATGTTAAAATAATCAGGAATCATCCACTTTGGTTGGACCTGGTCGAGAAACCTCTGGTGAAAGATGAAGAAGATCTGCTAAACATGAGGAAAAAGTTGGCTAAAGACAACATAATAGTCATGTTTTTTCCTTTATCCACTTATAAATACATCATTACATAGGTTTTTTAGAAGATTGTGTGCATGAAATCCACCTCAATATATGAAAAAATCTTCATCACTTAAAAGAAAAAGTACTAACCTACGATGAGTATCAAACTCACATCAAGGTAATAAAAGGGTTACAGTGCCAAATTGACTTAGCATCTCTCTTGGATTCACAACACCCAAAGATCGAGATACAATAAGGACCCCTTTAACATGAATTCCTAAATGCATTAATGAGGTTGCGATAGATGATCATTGATACCCCATATGGTGTTCGTATTAGAGGATTAGGTGCACATGGATCATTGAATTTCACTACACTCCATAACTAGAAAAGATCAAAAAAGGTTGTATCATGAAAAATTATAGCCTTAGGATGAATAAAATAAAAATGAATCTATTCATGACATAAGATATGCTCAACAAAAATGGACCCCAACTGACTCTCACCGACATTAGTTTTGAAGAGAGAAGGCTGTTGATATAATTTTTCACCAATTATTTGAGAAGATTGAGAAGGCATACCTCCTAGAGGATGTCATCCATTAGATAGCACAAATGTAATATATAGAACAATGGTCTTCCTAAATGGGAGATTTAAGTGTGTTCCAAATGATTCACCCAACCCACATTCAAAAAAAATATAAAATCAGAAGATTAGTTGTGGTAATATCAACCACAACTGTTCGGGAGAAACCCCATCCTGCAAGGCTGTAGTCTCTTTTAACCCAACTTTTGAGTTCATCCAATCAGGACTAAAGGGTTGTTATAGTGGAACAAGATTATCCCCATCCATCAAGGCTAGGGGATTTTCACCTCAACAATCCCCTACTTCATGAGAATCAGTTTTCTCTTGATTAGGGAAGAAGTTGTGGAATTAATCCTCTCAGTTTTTCCCATCCTTTAATTTGGTACATTCACTTGGAACATGTGTGAGTGAACTCTCTGGGGATTCCCTTCAGGTCACTATCCACCAAACAACTCCCAGTGAATCAATAAAGAAAAGGAAAAGGTCTCATGGAGGGTAAAAAATAAGGTGATCTTTCAAACATATCGATAGAATTCCTGTAATGAATTATGAGTCAGTGATCATCATCAACACTATCACTGAAAATAATTCAGAACATGAAACTTATTCAGAGGAGTTAGGAGAGGAAGTTCCTATTCATGAGGCAGTCCACACCAAAATGAATGAAAGAAGTGTGTGTACCCAGAACCAGAGTCTTGCTAAAAATTTGGGAATCCCCTCAAATAATCAACCTCTACCTCCTAAAAAGGAACATAATAGAGGAAAAGGTATGGGTTAGACTATGTATCACCTTCCCATTAGAGAGTTTTAATCAATTTCACTAGAAGAAACATTTTCTTAGTTGGAGGAAGAGATGAAAGAATTGAGGAGACTCAAAGTAGAATTAATCCGATGCAGCCTCCCTGCTTGGTATGTTTTGCAAATAGATCCTCAAAATACACTTCCAGTTAGCGCACCTCAACAAAGAGAGTTTTTTGTGAAAATAGAAGTACACCTGGAATATACGCTCAACATGGGATACCAACCACCAATATATTTGGATCTCGTAGTAGGAGATTGTGAATTACCTCTATTACATGTGCAACCAGAGTAGGGCCAAGCACATTCTTACAGTCCTGACCCTATGGGTTACCCATGAAAGATACTATCAGTGCCACCACTAGTGTTCCTATATGACATTGTACCTTTATAGGCTCCAGTCATCATACCTTCTCAGGTCCCAGCTCATCCAGACATTCCTCGAATTCTTATGAACACCATTGAGTCACTGAAGGATCGATTGGAAGCCATGGAAGAAAGGCACGTTCTAATACAACTAGAAAAGAAGGCCTACCCCAAATGGCTGGATCCTACCCCTCCCCCTTTAAACATTGGGAGTCCTATATTTTTGATATTTAATGGATCATGAGACCCAGAGAATCACTTGAATCATTTCATCTCTCATTGTGATCCCATGACGGGTACCCCTAAAAAACAAGAGGTGGTGAAACTCAGGTGCTCTGTGTAGTTGCTGAAAGGACCAACCATTATGTGGAATGAGAGTTTTTAGTCTCAGTTAGTCATTGTCTAGGAATACCTTTGTTAGAAGTTTATTTTCTAGTTCATCTTGATGCAACATAAGACAATAGTCTTTGACCTCAGAAATTTCAAACAACAGGAGAATGAAAGGGTCTCTGATTTCATTGCCCGATGTAAAGGACTAAAATACTTATCAAAACTACCACTCCCTCAAGAATAATTATTTCCTATTTGTGTAGTGAATATTCATGATGAGTTTCGAACAATAATGATCCCTATGAAATACACAGGAGGGTTTCAGGATCTTTCTGAAATTGATCAGCAGGTAGAAGATTCAATTGTAGAAACCAAGGAAAAATCTTGAGTAATCCCATCAAATAAGGGAAGGAGGACTAGAAGAGTAGACGCCACAATAGTTACACTTAAGTAGGACCCTGTACTTGATCCCACCTCAAATTTCACAACATATCGTATAACCCAACCTCCTGAGTGTCAACAACAACACCTGCCTCTCCATGATGATCAAAGAGATCAATGGTAAAAGTAGTATAAGGAGATGAAAAACAAGGTCTATTCTTTTCAAAATGATGAAGTCACTACTTCATCTCAGCATTGTAAAACAAATTAGTCAAGTTTAAAAATCCATGGAATCCTGAAAAAGAAGGTTATAAAGATCAACCAAACTATTTTCCTTTTCATCAGATGTTGGGTCACCACATCTAGCATTGTTTTGTTTTCAAATACCTAATGCAAAAGATGTTGGAATCTAGGTAAGTAAATATGATGAATTTACCTACTCAAGTGGCATATGTTTCTACCAATAATCTAAAGGAGAAAGGTGAATGGAAATAGGTTAAGATTAAGAGCATGTATAAGTTTGGTGATTGGATCATCATAAAAATGATCAACCAGACTCACTCTATTCTATGAACATAGTTGAAACAACAAACTATGCCTCCTGCTACCCCCGCTATGGCACATCCAACTTAATCAATAGATCAATAATTTTAAGGTAAATACTTAAAAGAGAAACATGGCTAGAAGGGAAAGAAGAAAATAAAAGAATATGAGTCTGTCTTAAAACCAAAATTTTCTTTAACTTTATCTTTATTCATTCCTACATTCCCAAAGACATGAGAACCACCCCGCCAAATGTTACAATAAGAGACGACCCACCAAATAGAATCTAAAATAGATGAGGAGTTGATCTTCAATTCCAATAATGTTATTCACTTAATGGATCCCTTCACACATGATGATTCTATTTATGAACCTAACTTATCTACACTTGAATGGGGAATTGGGGGAAGAGGTCATTAAGGTCAAGGATACAAGGGAAGATGTAGTCATGCTAGAAGTCATCACTTTATCCAAACCCCTACCTGAACCGTCTATTCAGATGAAACTCATGACAAATATCTCCAACGATATCAGCATGAAAAATTAAATTCTTCCTCTACATATGTCAAGGTCTACCCCAACATGATCATCCTAGAGTACTGGCTAGAGGATATTTACTTGCCTTATCGGTAATTCGGCAGACCTAGTCAGCCCAATCCACCATGCACATGATAGATTCTAGCTCATACCCTAAAGGATAGTCTATACACACCAGGAACATCAGATCCTAAAGTGACTGAGAAATAGAATCTTTATACTAGGAAGTTAATTCCTTTAGACAAAAAATATGTTTTCTTGAGGTAGCTGGCCCAAGTACGAAAAAACATATCAATCCTGTATTCATTGAGTTTATTAAAAGATATTTGGGAAGTACTTATCTTGGCCTTCTCAAGCCCATGGGAGTTTGAAGTTGAGGTTTCTGCTGCTGAAGTATATCATGCAGAGAATTATCTTGCAAAATGTCATGTAATAATATATTTCACATATCAGGATAAGGATAATTTAATACAAGGACATGTCAGACCCCTGTATATATCTGGAAGAATAAATAAAATTGATATCTGACCATCCTTTATCAAAAATTTCTTAGACATCAACCTTATTCTAGTCTGTACACTTCATCAATTGGGTAATGAATCTCATTTATTTACCTCCACTTTGATGTTATAGGGTTATGAAAATAATGAGGAAGATCCTCTTGGAAATATCAAACTTAGAACTCAGTTTGGGGATCTTGTGTTCGATTCATAATTCATGGTCGTTCAACATGATACAACCTTCAATGTCCTACTGGGAATGCCTTTTCTACATCATCATTTGTCCATACCTTCATCATACCACCAGTGTATCAAATAATGTATCAATGGTCAAAATGAGACATTGAATGGTGAAAAGGACCCATTAAAATCCTATGATTCATAGTACATTGAAAAAGGGTTCTACCAAAAAGAAGGAAAAAATTATATGGTAGATGATGTAACTACTGGAAAGCAGGTTTTTCCCAACACTTATATACCAACGGTTCTCCGGAACTGTTGGTATAAGTGTTTTTTACCAACGGTTTTAACAAACCGTTGGTAAACAAGGGTTTTGTGAAGGCTTTCCCAACGGTTTCTTCAAACCGTTGGGAAAGCCTATGTTTTTTTATCTTTTCCCAACGGTTTTTACAAACCGTTGGGACAATTCATGTTTCCCAATGGTTTTTACAAACTGTTGGGAAAGTTCTTCTCAAATACATCTAATTCCAGAGGCCCCCCGCATGACACAACATTCCCCAATTTGCAGAAGCCGCGGCGCCCAGTGAACCATAACCCGATTTCTTTCATCCGATCGGATGCAACTCCATCATCTAGGTTAGATTATTTAAACCTCTTCCCAAATACAAGCTCTCTTCCTCCAATTTTCAAATTTTTTTCAATATCTCAAAAGATCACGTCATTTTTTCCTATTTTAGGGATTTTCAAAAATTTTAAGATTCACAATATTTGATAGTGAATCAATGACTAATATTTGGAAATTGATGTTTTTAACAAATTTCTTTGAGTTGTGTATAAGTAAATGTTGAGTTTGAGTAATGTATTAAATAAAACCATAATGTGGTGTTCATTGTTTTGACCTTCATTTAAGGTATTATTAAATTCTTCTATAGGTAGATTTATCAACCTAATAACATAAAATTATTTCTAATTCTATATGAATATTTTCAACATATAGGTGTCATTATGATACCATTCATACCATGTGGGAGTTCTTTTTTCTAAAATGACACCAATGATTTATGGGTCCTCATTTTATAAATTGAAACTACATAAGGGTTATAGCTTCAGGGAATTCATTGATTTTGTGAGTTATACATTCCTAGGGAATGGTTGAAAACATAGAAGGTTACATGAACCTTATTATTAATCATTGATCGATGAATCAAGAATTCATTAGCTAGATTAATAGTCATAAGAGTTAATCAAACTCTAGAGAAAATTACTTGTATGGGATATTATATACTTGGATTCATAGGGATGATGATCCAATAGAATGTACTAATTGGTGTGAAAATATAATAGTGAAATATAGAGCTAGAACACATTTGTTCATGTGGCACCTATCATGTTGTTAAACTATTAAAATGAATTATATTTGTTTGGTAGAATTTTTTTATATGTGAGATGTAAAATGACATTCATGGGTTATTTATAATTTATAACGGCCTAAATGTATAGATAATACATAGTTTTTCTGGTATAAGGGGGGATTACATTACAAAAGGACCATGTCATTTAACACCAATAATTAATTTATTTTTTAGATAATATTACTATTTACAATGAAGTGTGTGACTGTGACTAGAGAGATCATCACACATACATCTAGTGTAAATCTATTTTAACATAATTTCAAGTTTTTTCATTATCCTCTATATTCATTTTGGTGCCTGGTAAATGTATTTTTTGGCTACATCTGCAACTCATCTTCAATAGTGGGTTGAGTGTGTGCCTTGGGATGAGTTATCCTCCCTAGTAAATGAAGAACAAGTCACTTATAATATAGAGAATGTTCTATAGAATGTTTACTAGTGAATCCTTTCATTTGAGGGATCATAACCAAAAAAATAAATAGAATATGGTTAAAACATTTTATTATAGCTCGTGATGATATCAGTTAGGAATTTTATTCATTCAGACAATGATGATGATAAAACCTGTTTATAGGTTGTCATTGATCCCCAAAAATATTCTAAGGATTTTAGTGTGAGATAGACCCATAGGTAATAATACTTCGGAGGCATTTCATTACTATAAATTAAGTATAATGTTTTAATATCAATATACTTAAAAAAATTAAAAAGAATTCAATAATTAGGATTGAATTCCCTGATTTATCTAGATTTATCATAGTGTTCTGTGGTAGTAGGAAATTATGTTTGGTTAATGCTGACATGCCAGTAGGAGAATCTATGCTATTTCAAAAGAACTCATCTATTAAAGGTTTGAAAATTCCCCTTGGACAGCCCGTACCCCCCTGGACAGCCCACCACCCTTGTTGACAGCCCGCCCACCCCACCCTTGGACACCCTCCCACCACCCCCTGGACACCCCCATCCCCTCGGACGCCCCCGCCCCTTGAAAATCCCCCCACCCCCTTGAAACCCCCGACCCCACTGGACAGCGCCGCCACCCCGTGGATAGCCCGACCACCCCCCATGGACAGCCCGCCCACCCCCCTGGACAGCCCACCCACCCCCTAGACACCCCAGACCCCCTGGACAGCCCCTCCACCCCCATGGGTAGACCTCCCACCCCCTGGACACCCCGTACCCCCCGAACAGCCCCACCCACCCCCTAGACACCCCACTCACCTCCTTGGACAGCCTGCCCACCCCCTTGGACTCCCCCTACCCCCTTGGACAGCCTGACCACCCCCGCGGACATCCCACCCACCTGGACACCCCGACCCCCCTAGACAGCCCCACCCCCTGGACACCTCCGACCCCCCAGACGGCCCCACCACCCCCCTAGACACCCCGCACCCCCCTGGACACCCTGCACCCCCCTTGGACAGTCCCGCCACTCCCCCGATCCTCATCCTACTCCTCATCCTAATCTCCCTAAAGAAGTTAAAGTATAAAACTCATGTACTCCCAACAAGATCCTTAAGGATTATGTATTCCTTGATCCACTTCCAATATATTAATGGGAAATCCTTGAATATAGGCATTAGAAATTCTGTATCTTATTTTCTTATATACACAATATTTTTTTGTATTTCTTAATATGATTCTCATTTAGAGTAATGTGTCAGTTATGCTTTTATATAAAGTAAACAATTGTCATTTACCTAAATATTTTTTTGATTAAACTTCAATATTATTGAATTGATTTGAAATGACTTATTGCAATTTTTTTACAGAATGGAAAGAAGTTGGATTTATGAAACTGATCGGATTTCAACCGATTTTCAAAATAATTTGAACAGCTTTCTAGATTTTGCATTTGACAAGGCTTCAGATAGTGGTCGCATACACTGCCCATGTTTTAATTGTGTTGGAAGACCTTGGTTGAGTTGTGAAGCAGTTAGCTATCATATAACCAAATATGGTTTCCAAACAAACTATTATCTGTGGTATCACAATGGAGAGAAAATGGAATCTCAAAATGTTGATGATCCAAATGATAGGACTGAATTAGAGAGTTTGATATATGATCAGTTTCCATTTATTCAGCATCATGAGAAGGAAAGTATGTCCAGCCAACAAGATTTCGATACAAGCACACATGATGCATCCAATGAAAATGATGATGTTG
This sequence comes from Viscum album, assembly GCA_963277665.1. Lineage (NCBI taxonomy): Eukaryota > Viridiplantae > Streptophyta > Magnoliopsida > Santalales > Viscaceae > Viscum > Viscum album. The sequence goes on from OY728126.1 coordinate 1,575,737,080, forward strand.
ATAGGGTGAAAAAATTGAATGATGCTGCGATGACTCCAGTATATCGGCAATGTGGTAAAATGAAAAAGTTGGAATTTTTAATCCGATTGTTTCATGGGAAAACTATGTATGAGATTTCAAATACTGCAATTGATTATATTCTTACCTTCTTGAAGGACTTACTTCCAGATGATGCAGATATTCCCTCAAACCACTATATGGCATGGAAGTTAGTTGATGAACTTGGATTCTCAAAAAAAAAAATTCATGCTTGCCCGAATGATTACAGCTTATTTTGGGAGGAAACTGCTGAAAGAAATGATTGTATCAAATGTGGAACCTCCCGATGGAAGAAAAAAGATGATGGAACACCATCTCATGTGCCACAAAAAGTAATGTGGCACTTTCCATTGATCCCCAGATTACAAAACCTTTTAATGTCTGATGAAATATCCGTAAAAATGTGATGGCATGACACCGAGAGAAAAAATAATAATGAAGAGTTGGTTCACCCTGCAGATGGATTTGCATGGTAGAGATTTGATGCTCGGTATCCTGAATTTTCAGCTGATGTGCGTAATGTGAGAATGTGTCTTTCATGTGACAATTTTAATCCATTTGGGCAGATGCTTACTTCGCAGAGCACATGGCCAGTTTTCATACACATTTATAACCTTCCCCCTTGGTTGTGTATGAAAAAGCCTTACAATTTCTTGAGTATACTGATATATGGCCCTTCTGATCCCGGAAATGATATAGATGTATACATGCAACCTTTAATAAAAGAGTTGAAACTTCTTTGGGATGTGGGTGTGCCCACATATGATGCATGTTCGAAAGAAATATTTAAGATGTGTGCTGCACTTATGTGGACGATCAATGATTTTTCTGCTTATGCAATGATGTCTAGATAGAGCACAAAAGTAAAATTGTCATGTCCTATTTGTATGAAGAATACTCGATCGAGAAGACTGAAATATCGTCGTAGTTTTAGTTTTATGGCACATCGAAGATTATTTCCAATGAACCATCCATATAGAAACAATCGTCAAAGATTTGAAAATACCATGGAGAATGATGATCCACCTCAGCGTATGTCTGGAAATGATGTGCTTAATGAATTGAAAGATTTCAGTTATTCATTTGGGAAGGGTGTAATGAAATATAGAAAGAGGAAAAATGTTTCCAATGATACCTGCTACAATTGGAAGAAGAAGAGTATATTATTTGAGTTGTCGTATTGGTCAACCAACTTGTTACGTCATTTCTTAGACGTAATGAACATTGAAAATAATATATGTGAAATGTTGCTTTCAATTATTCTAATTGTCAAGGGGAAGACAAAAGATGATTTACGATCTCAGCGTGACTTGGTAGATTGGGGGATCAGACCAGAATTTCATCCTTTCTGTATCAGTGAAAATAAATGGAAAGTTCCACGTGCTTCTTATGTGATGACACATGCTGAAAAAAATCAATTTCTGGAAGTTCTAGAGACTATTAAAGTTCCTGATGGCTATTCAAGCAATATATCAAAACGAGTCAACAGAAAAGAGTTGAAGCTGAAATATTTGAGGACTCATGATTATCACGTCCTTTTACATGAGTTGATTCCAATAGCAATCCGGCATCTCTTGTCCAATAATGTTAGAGTCTCAGTTATTCGGTTGTGCTATTTTTTTAGAGATCTTTGTTCTAAAAGGTTGTCCAAATCCTTCTTGCAAAAACTTTTGGCAGAGACACCATTAATTTTGTGTGAGTTAGAGAGAATATTCCCTCCATCATTTTTTACATGCATGTTGCATCTGACTGTCCATCTTCCGACCAAAATACTTCTTGGAGGACCCGTTTCTTTCCGTTGGATGTATCCAACAGAAAGAAACATGTGCACATTGAAATCATATGTTCGGAACAAGAATTATCCTGAAGGTTCTATTGTGAATGGTTACTTGGCTCAAGAATGTATGGATTTCTGCGCAATGTATTTGTCTGATCTTACTACGAGAATAAACAGACCAATGAGAAATGAAGAAGAACCATATGGGAAAATTGAACCTATTTTTTCATCACTTCCTCAGACAGGAGGAATTCCGAGATCATATACATTGGCGAAATTAATCCTTGAAGAGCGAGAGATGTCACATCGCACAGTGTTGTTAAATTGTGATTTGTTCGATGAGTATATCAAGTAAGTAAATTGTACATGTATCTCTTATCTTATCTCTTGTAATTTTAAATATTTGTTAAAATATTATTATTTTTATCTACAGGGAACATAAAGAATTGATATATAGAAAGCATCGTTCTTTATCTTTGAGAAGGAAAGAGACTTTGCATAACAAAGGGTTTTCTACTTGGTTGAAATTGAAGGTAAAAATATTTCTGTAATAACTAAATAAAAATAATATTTAATTAACTTTACTATTTGTTTATATTTCAGGTATCGAGTTTTCCTGCAGAATCTGTTTCTGAGGAAATAAGAGCATTGGATTTTGGTCCTAATACCATGGTTCATGCTTGTAAATCACTTGTGATCAATGGATACAAATTTATTATTACTGAACGAGCAAGAAACATGAGAACACAACATAATGGTGTTATGCTAACTACCACAATAGACTATTATGCCAGTTCATCGGATACTAGACCTCATTATAAAAATGTTGCTTATTATGGAGTCATGGAGAAAATAATAATTTTGGATTATTACTCGCATGGTCGAGTCACAATGATGAAATGTCAATGGTTTGATTCAATGACGAGGCAAGGCACCTTTATTGATTATTGTGGATTTCGAGTTATTGACATGACTCACACTCTTACCACCGATGAACCATATGTATTGGCATCAATGGTGAAACAAGTTTTTTATGTCAAAGATCATCGTCATCCTAAATTCGGTTTAATTATTGAAGTAAATCCCAAACATGTTTTTGATGATGGTGATGATGAAGTTGACACTATCCCTACTGCAATTGGAAGCAATCCGTTTATTACTTATGATGATGACAATAGGTCAATTGTCAGAGTTGATTGTGAACCTGAAGTTGTGGTGGGAAATATATAGAATCATACAGTCGTGTTCTCACCTACATGTTTGACCTACATCATTCAGAGTGTGTATCATAGTACTTACCTTCAAACCACCATAAATGTTCTTTTACTTTATGTTTTTTTATCAGAATGGTTTTTCTATATTTTTTTTGGGTTACACATTTGTTATCTGTTTCTAATTACTTCCATATTTGTTTTCATTGCAGGAAATGACACCCATTGAAGAGAGGTGACGGAAAAAGATGACAGATAATAATCGTCGCATGGTACAGATGGGTGTTCCTCCAATCATCCCTATTGTGAGTATTTTATTTCGAATATAAATATTTCAATAACTTATAATATCATGTGTTTAATTTTGTGTTAAACGTTTTTTTAGGATCGACCCCCTAGACGAGAGATATCTGAGGAGGAGCCTAATATTGCTCCCAGTAGAGAGGCTGGTGGTAGGAGGGGGGGTGGTGTCAGAGATGGATGATCATATAGTGGTCCCGGTTCTGAGGCCGGTGGTACGAGGGCTCGTGGGGCGAGAGTTAGACGATCCACTACCACAGACGTATCTTCTTCGCCCCATTTTGATCCTGGTGTGTCTTCAGGGACACACGGGATATTTAGACCTCCGATGTTTACACTACCAGTTGGTCAGACGTCTATTCCATCATCTTTTGCTTCTGGTTCATTATCTCTGAGCTATTATATTCCACCTTCTTCAACTCCTGCTGTGACACAGTATGTGGCTGAGGAGCTTACACTAAGGGACACTCCACCTGCATAGGATATTCCTTCAGCTTCTGCACATCCAGTGATTCCCATTGATCCGACTACCACAAGTATATTTATATAACTCTATCAAATTTTTATACCAAAATTTATTTTATTATAACTTGTACTGATATTATTTTTCTTTAATAACAAATTCATCTATAGATAAGAGGCGGGGGAGGGGGTGTACTCGCTTGCGTGCGGCATGGAACTGCCAGACACAGTTGATGGTTGAATACAATGTTGATGGACAAATGATTGAGAAACCTGGGTAAGAATGTCGGGGTTTTTTGGCGATGCTAGCAAAATACTCCAATATCATTCCGGTCAGCCCTCTCTCTTGGAGACATCTACCAAACGAAGTCAAAGATAATGCGTGGGCACAAATATGGGTAAAAAATATATTGGATTTAATGTATTTATATGAACAAATCTATTGGGTTTCAGCTTCGGTTTAACTTCCCTGATGGTGAAGGTGCACGCCCAGTGCGTTTAAAAGAGTTAGGAGAGCTTTGGAGAGCTTATAAGCATGACCTGTATGTTGGCTGGTGTGATAGAGTGGGCATGGAGTTAGAGACATTACCTATCATGGATGACTTCCCGATAGAGAAATATCGCCAAATGATTACCCATTGGGCGACTGCCAAATTTAAGGTATTAATCTCATATGAGGTATTTAAATGAGAGTTTTCATATTTTTCATTAATATAATCTTATTTATTATTAAACATTATTTATGAATCTTCTGAAAAAAAACAAAAAAAAACATTGATTCAAAGCAATACCTCCACACTTTGGGGCACACAACTATGTCAGATCATGAGAGGCAGCTGGTACGATATAGTCGTTTATAATTTTTTTTAGGACTTTCCCTTTTTATTGTTTCCTACTAAAATTATGTGATTTATTGAATATTGAATATATGATTATACTTGAACTTTATATTGTTTCAATGTCATTACAGAATCACAAGTTGAATATTGAAGGACGTATCCCTCGAGCAAAATTGTTTTGCGGGAGTAGAAGAAAAAAAAGATGGAACTGCGGTAAATGAATCAACCCAAGAAAAGATTGTAAGTTTTTATTTGTTTATTTCAAAGTTTAATATCTATTTTGAAATTTATTAATCTATTAATATTTTTAACAGGCTGCTTTAGAGGCTCTTGATTCCCAGGAGCCTGACAATTTTGGGCCACATAATCATTTATATCAGGTTTTGGGAGAGGATCACTCTGGTCGAGTACACTGCCGACCTGGTAAGAATATAGTCCCAACGAGGTATTGGTCCTGTCCAAGTATCCATTCTAGTACCATTGAGTTGGAACAGGTCAAGGAGCATGCAATAAAGTATGATAAAAGGGTCACAGAGTTGGAAGTACAAGTTCAAATGAGGGACAAAGAATTTATGAAACTGATGAAAGATTTATTTTCATCACTTCCACCAGAGGCTAGCGCGGCTTGTCAGAAATTTATGTCATCGATGGGTGAATTATCCAATGCACCAGGCAGAAACTCTAGTGGCGGTTGAGATGATGACGTTCCTGGTGATGATAAGGATGCTGAAGAGGACGAGGGAGAGGATGAGGATGAGGATGAGGGCGAGGATGGGGCTGAGGGTGAGGATGTGGCCGTGGGCGAGGATGGGGCCGAGGATGAGGCCGAGGACGAGGAGGGGGCCGGCGATGAGCATGGGGATGATGACGAGGGAGAAGACAAGGCTAGAGATGGCGGTGAGGATGAGACCGATGATGACAGTGGTGATGGTGATGGTGATCAGGGGCAGATTGATCCATTACATTTTTGAATTTTGTATAACTCTATATTTTTGAACCTGGTTTTCCACTCTAGGGTTTTCCTCTGCTTTATAGGGATGTTGTTATCAGATCTATTTTTTGCACTTGATTCTTATTGTATGATTAGTCTACTACCTAGAACTTTAGTATTACTTGGTACTGTGATACCCATTTCTCTATTTTGTATTACTTAGCTTTCTTACTTAGCCATGTATTTCATGTTTATGTCATTTTCCCATAGAACTGGATTTTATGTCATTTATGGCTGCTGGGTGAAAAGGGTGGGTAGGAGGGGAGGGGCAGGGGGCTGCTGGAGGAAAAGGGTGGGCAGGAGGGGAGGGGGAGGGGGCTGCTGGGTGAAAAGGGTGGGCAGGAGGGGAGGGGCAGGGGGATGCTAGAGGAAAAGGGTGGGTAGAGGGGGAGGGGGGGGGGAGGGGAGGGGAGGGAAGGTGAGGGGGGGATGGGAGGGGAGGAGGCTGCTAGGTGAAAAGGGTGGGCAGGAGGGGAAGGGTAGGGGGCTGCTAGAGGAAAAGGGTGGGCAGGGGGGGAGGGGAGGGGAGGGGATGGGTGATGGCAGGAGGGAGGGGGCTGCTGGGGGAAAAGGTTGGGCAGGGGGGAGGGGGCTGCTGGTGGAAAAGGGTGGGCAGGGGGGGAGGGGAGGGGAAGGGGGCTGCTGGAGGAAAAGGTTGGGCAAGGGGGGAGGGGAGGGCAGGGGAGGGAAGGGGAGGGGAGGGGAGGGGAGGGTCGGGGAGGGGCTGGGTGATGGCAGGAGGGAGGGGGCTGCTAGGGGAAAAGGGTGGGTAGGGGGGAGGGGAGGGGTAGGGTGCTGCTGGAGGAAAAGGGTGGGAAAGGGGGGAGGGGAGGGTCGGGGAGGGGCTGGGTGATGGCAGGAGGGAGGGGGATACTGGGAGAAAAGGTTGGGCAGGGGGGAGGGGAGGAGAGGGGCAGGGGATGGGCTGCTGGGGGAAGGGGCTGCGCAGGGGGGGGGGGTTCTGAGGTGGGAGGGGGAGGTGTTGCATGTTTCATTGATTTTGTTTCCTTTTATTATTTTAAATGTATGTTACTTCAGGATTACTATTTCAATTTTTTGAGAATAAATTTTGCAATCCTGTTCCAATATAATTTATGCTTTCTACCGTTGCTTAGATATGCAGATGCGTGGTGGAAAATTATTCAGGGAAATCAATAGTTTTTTTATTATGAAGTTCAATGTGTCTTTTGTGATGGGTCTTCTCTTAAAGAAAAGGACATGTCTCTTCTTCTGGGATTTATGATATGAAGTCAGCACAAAATGGTTATTACTGAAGTGGAATCTCATTTGGGCCAACTTGTGAGTTTTAAACACGTTATAAAAAATTCTCCTTGGTTGGAAATTAATATTGTTATAAGGTGAATAATATTGATCATTCATGATGTCCTCTTAAAACAGACCTTTAGGGAGGGTGTCTTCGTTGCGGATGCATTTGGTTCTCAAAGTGTCTTTCTTTTGTTTAAAATGGATGCGCTTTTAAGTAAAATAAACAACATACAGAAAACCGGACAAATGCATTCGGATTGTGTTTATACTTTAGGAAAACGATCCATGGGTCATTTGTGACATGTACGAGTCAACTCTGCCTCAATCCGAGGTGCGGTGTGGCCGACATCACTCAAAGTGTCTCACTTTTCTTTGAAATGGACAATAGTTTAAGTTAAAACAACAACTGACATACAGAAAACTGACCAAACGCATTCGGATTCTGTTGATACTTTAGGAAAAGTTTCCATGGGTCATTTTTGATGTGTAGGAGTCAACCCCGCCTCAATCTAAGGCATGGTGTGGCCGGTACCACTCGAAGTGTCTCACTTTTATTTGAAATGGACAAGATTTTAAGTGAAAACAACAACCGACATACGGAAAACTGACCAAACGCATTCGGATTCTGTTGAAACTTTAGGAAAACAATCCATGGGTCATATGTGATGTGTACGAGTCAACCTCGCCTCAATAAGAGGCACATAGTGGACGACACCGCTCAAAGTGTCTTTCTTTTGTTTAAAATGGATGCGCTTTTAAGTAAAATTAACGACATACAGAAAACCAACCAAACACATTCAGATTGTGTTGATACTTTAGAAAAACGATCCATGGGTCATTTGTGATGTGTAAGAGTCAACCCTTCCTCAATCCGAGGCTTGGTGTGGCCGAAACCACTCAAAGTGTCTCACTTTTCTTTGAAATGGACAACAATTTAAGTCAAAACAACAACTGATATACGGAAAACAACAAACACATTCGTATTCTGTTGATACATTAGGAAAAGTATCCATGGGTCATTTGTGACGTGTACGAGTCAACCCCACCTCAATTTGAGGCACAGTGTGGCCGGTACCACTCAAACTGTCTCACTTTTATTTGAAATGGACATGATTTTAAGTGAAAACAACAAACGACATACGGAAAACCGACCAAACACATTCGAATTCTGTTGATACTTTAGGAAAAGTTTCCATGGGTCATTTTTGACGTGTACGAGTCAACCCCGCCTCAATCCGAGGGCCAGTGTGGCCATTACCACTCAAAGTTTCTTTCTTTTGTTTAAACTGAATGCGCTTTTAAGTAAAATAAATGACATACGGGAAACTGACCAAACGCATTCGGATTGTGTTGATACTTTAGTAAAACGATCCATGGGTCATTTGTGACATGTAAGAGTCAACCCCGCCTTAATATGAGGCACAGTGTGGCCGACAACACTCAAAGTGTCTCACTTTTCTTTGAAATGGACAACAGTTTAAGTCAAAACAACAACTGACATACGGAAAACAGACCAAACGCATTCGGATTCTATTGATACTTTAGGAAAAGTATCCACGGGCCATTTGTGATGTGTACAAGTCAACCCCGCCTCAATCTGAGGCACGGTGTGGCCGGTACCACTCAAACTGTCTCACTTTTATTTGAAATGGACAAGATTTTAAGTGAAAACAACTACCGGCATACGGAAAACTTACCAAACGCATTCGGATTCTGTTGAAACTTTAGGAAAACGATTCATGGGTCATATGTGACGTGTAACAGTAAACTCCGCCTCAATTCGAGGCACGGTGTGGATGGAACTACTCAAAGTGTCTTTCTTTTGTTTAAAATGGATGCGCTTTTATGTAAAATAAACGACATACGAAAAATAGACCAAACACATTCAGATTCTGTTGGAACTTTAAAAAAAACGATCCATGGGTCATATTTGATGTGTAAGAGTCAACCCCGCCTCAATCTGAGGTGTGGTGTGGACAAAACTTCTCAAAGTGTATTTCTTTTGTTTAAAATGGATGCGCTTTTAAGTAAAATAAATGACACACGGAAAATAGACCAAACACATTCGGATTGTGTTGATACTTTAGGAAAATGATCCATGGGTCATTTTTGATGTGTATGAGTCAACCCTGCCTCAATCCGAGGCGCGGTGTGGCCGGAACCACTCAAAGTGTCTCACTTTTCTTTGAAATGGACAACAGTTTAAGTAAAAATAATAACTGACATACGGAAAATGGGCCAAACACATTCGGATTCTGTTGATACTTTAGGACAAGTATCCATGGGTCATTTGTGACGTGTACGAGTCAACCCCGCCTCAATCTGAGGCACGATGTGGCCAGTACCACTTGAAGTGTCTCACTTTTATTTGAAATGGATAGGATTTTAAGTGAAAACAACAACCGGCATACGGAAAACCGACCAAACGCATTTGGATTCTGTTAAAAATTTAGGAAAATGATCCATGGGTCATATGTGACGTGTACGAGTCAACCCCGGCTCAATCCGAGGCATGGTGTGGATATAAATACTCAAAGTGTCTTTCTTTTGTTTAAAATGGATGCGCTTTTATGTAAAATAAACGACATACGGAAAAAAGACCAAACGAATTTGGATTGTGTTAATACTTTAGGAAAATGATCCATGGGTCATTTTTGACGTGTATGAGTCAACCCTTCCTCAATCCGAGGAGCAGTGTGGCTGGAACCACTCAAAGTGTCTCACTTTTCTTTGAAATGGACAATAGTTTAAGTGAAAACAACAACTGACATACGGAAAACGGACCAAACACATTCGAATTCTGTTGATACTTTAGGAAAAGTATCCATGAGTCATTTGTGACATGTACGAGTCAACCTCGCCTCAATCTGAGGCAAGGTGTGTCCGGTACCACTCGAAGTGTCTCACTTTTATTTGAAATGGACAGGATTTTAAGTGAAAACAACAACCGGCATACGGAAAACCGATCAAACGCATTCGGATTTTGTTGAAACTTTAGGAAAATGATCCATGGGTCATATGTGACGTGTACGAGTCAACCCCGCCTCAATACGAGGCGTAGTGTGGACGGCACCACTCAAAGTCTCTATTTTGTTTGAAAAGGACATCATTTTAAGTGAATACAATTGAAATTTACACTCATCATCGATAGTTGCAAACTCTTTTTCATGAGTTGGGTAGTTTCACTCATGGGGTCATAAGTAAAGAGACTCCTAGGAAAATACATTTTCACCATATATTATAAACAATACAAGTTCAATGAAAAATTCATCACAAATCATTATTTACCCAAATCTAGGATCAGAAAAAAATGGGATATGAGCCAATTTCAAACTCTTATTCAACTCTAATAGGTATTTCTCAAACTATTCTGCCTATTAGAATTTGATGGGGAGGTGGGGAGGCTGTGCTGTTTTGGGGGTTGTGCAGGGGTGAGGTGAATTACTATCGGATGATTGTTGTCATATGAAGATTGAAATAGGGAATTGTAGTACATGACATGGTTGGAAGAATTTGATGGTTTTATGTGTTTTTTGTGCTATTTTAGGTGTTTTTATACTCTTTTAACTTTGTATGTGGTTTTTGTGATATTTTTTATGCAGGTGTAGGTGTATAGTGGAGGGACTACTGGAGGGGGCTTCTGTGCAGTAGTTCTGGAAAAACTCAATACCAACGGTTATAAACCGTTGGTATAAGAGTGCTGGAATTTTGGGAAAACACTATACCAACGGTTTAGAACCGTTGGTATAGGTGTTCTGGAATTCTGAAAAAACACCTATACCAACGGTTTAGAACCATTGGTATATGTTTTCTGGAATTCTGAAAAAACACAATACCAACAGTTCTAAACTGTTGGTATATGTGTCTGGAAAATCACATAACCAACGGTTTTCAACCGTTGGTATAACAATTCTCAAATGCATTACCAACGGTTATAAACCGTTGGTATACATTGGGAGAAATTTAATAGAACAATATACCAATGGTTTATATCAAACTGTTGGTATAAGGCTTTCCTCACGGCTTACTAACCAACGGTTTGGAAAACCTTTGGTATAGGCTATACCAATGGTTTTCTATCCTATACCAACAGTTTAAAACCGTTGGTATAACCTTATTTTCCAGTAGTGTGTTACTCAAATCAATGCCCCGAATGGTCTATAAATGATTATGAACAAACATTTCAATTTTCTCGATATAGATTACTTGATTCCCATTAATCAAATATAAAGAGTGGTCTTAGATTCAAGAACTAATTCAATGAATTTAGTTATGCCCAACATGAAATTTGAATCCGATGGTACATGGGAATTTACCAACTCTCTAGACAGTGATTAGAGTCTGGATGAAAATTTATTCACTCGATCCCCCGAGATTCAACAAAACCTATCTCCATACATTGTACTAAAAGAGGCTATCATACTAATGAAAAAAAGACATGGATTCTTATTCTGAATCCCTTTATTTCTCTTCAGAGATCTAAAAATGCCCTTCACCACTGATTGAGCTAGAAATCATTGCTTCATCTTCTAAATGCCCAATTGAATATTCCCAACTTAGTTCAAAGATTCTTGCTTCATCACATACCTATTATGCAGATGTTAAAGAAGTTAAGAATTAGGAATAAAAATAAGGAGAGGATCTCAGGGATTCCCCTAAAGCTTTTGAGGAAGGTATCTCCACCACCATGGATGAACTCATAGAGATAAATCTGGGTACAAAAGAAGATCCACGCCCCACTCTAGTTAGCACAGTCATGAATATTAAAGAATATAAGGTATATAACTCCTTCCTTAAGTATAATTAGGACGTTTTTCCTAGACTTACACATAGATTACTTGTCTTGAACCAGATGTGGCCACCCATCACTTGGTTTTTCTAGAAGATAATCGGGGATATAAGTACGAACCCAAAAGGTCAAACATAACTCACACCTTCAAAATTGAGGGTGAAGTAGACTAGATCATCAAATATGAATTTATTTGAGAGGTATAGTATCCAAAATTTCTATCCAAAATTGTATATATAATGAAGAAGAATGGTAAAATAATATTTTTCATCGATTTTGTGAATCTCAACTGGCATTTTCCCAAAGATGACTTCTTGGTTCAATTATAGAACTCATGATTGATGAAACATCTAGTTATCGAGCCCTCTCTTTTATGGATGGGTATTCTAGGTATAATAAAATTTAGATAGCCTTAGAAGATGAAGAATCCACAACTTTAATATCTCCTCAGGGAGTATTCTATTATCTGGTAATTCCCTTTGGATTTAAGAATTTTGAAACCACATACCAACAGTCCATGCATTGCATATTCAAACCCTTTTTGGGAAAGTGTGTTGAATTCTACATTGTCGATCTATTGGTCAAGCACCGTTAATGTTCTAACCACTTGGAAAACTTGTAAACCATATTTAACAAGGTGCGACAACATAACCTAAAGATGAACCCATTAAAATGTGCTTTTGGGGTAGCCTAAGGAAAATTTATCTGTTTTTTTGTATGCCATCAAAACATCAAAGTTGATCCGGATAAAATGAAAGCTATCCTTGGCATGTCACCTTCTAGAAACCTGAAATAGTTGATAGGAATCCAAGGAAACTTGGCCTATATTCAAGACTTTATAGATTAACTTTCTGGAAATTTTATTCCCTTCACCAAATTAATGAATAAGGGGTCACATATCATTGGAGCAACGAATGTAAGGAAGAATTTGACACCCTTAAAAAATACCTCTTGAGACCACCAGTATTAATGACACCTATATAAGGAAATACACTCATTCGATATGTGATAGCCCTGGAGCGATCACAGGGTGCACTACTTGCACAGAAGAATAATTCTAGGAATGAGAAAAACCTTTATTATCTTAGTCAAACCATGATCAAAGCTAAAACTCATTATTTAAATATTGAGAATAGCTTCCAGGAATTAATCTTTTTCATTCAAAAGATGAGACACTATCTGAAGCACCATGATATCCACTTGGTTTCTCACAATAAACCACTCAAATTAATCATCATCCATCCTATATTGACAGTATGTCTGGCATGGTGGGTTGTTATTTTGAAATAGTTTGATATACATTTCATGCTTTAGAAAGCAGTGAAATTACATGCCTTGGAAAATTTTCCCGTTAAACACCCATCTGCAGAAGAGATTTCATTGAATACTGAACTTCCCAATGAAAAAGTCTTCTCTATTCAAAGAGGACCCCAAATATAGGAGATTTATTTCGATGGTGCATCTAGAAGCCCATAAAGAAAGATAATGGAAGACCCTACACTCAACAAAGCAGGGTTAGAGATTGTGTTTATCTCACCAAAAAAGCAGTGTGTCATAATACTTCCTATTATTAGAAGGTTTTACAAGAAACAAGGTGGAATATTAGGTTCTCATTATAGGCCTAGAATTGGCACATCAAATACTACTGAACCACTTGGAGATGAAAGGTAACTTAGAGTTGGTAATCAAGCTAATAAATGGGGATTACACCATCAAAAAATAGGAGCTAATTCCTCTATTTGACTGTGTATGAGGGTTAATGGAAGAATTCACCTAAGAGACAACATTTCCTCACATCCTGAAATCATAGAATTTTCATATATATGCATTGGAAAATGAATCCACAACTTTGAAAGATCCAACTTGGGATGAAACAATCATTAGCATTTCCCGCTGCTGAATGGCCTCACCTTTTGTTCGAATCAAAACTAAAGAGATCAAATAAATTAGCCCCATACCTGAAGAATATGTTCCTACCTTGGGATGGATAACATACATCTTGGACTACCTTCAAGATGGGGTGATCCCACTGGAAAGAACTATAAGATAGAAGATCTGAAGGCGAGCAACCAGTTTCATTCATTATGATGACTCAAATCACCAGAAAGTCCTATAAAAATGGGGATTTGATGGAGTCCTTCTCAAATGTGTCGATAGATAAGATCCTGTAGCTGTTATGAAAGAAGTAAATGCTAGAGCCTATGGTTCCCACCAATCAGAGTATATGATTTCTGATCAAATCTAAAGGTTTGGATACTTATGGCCTTCAATGATATAGGATTTCATAGAATTCACCAATAAATTTCATTCCTTCCAAGTGCAAGATAACTTTATCCACCAACCCCCAGAGTTTCTACATACATCCAAATACTCCTAGTCATTTCCTACATGGGGTATAGATGTTATTAGGATGTATCCTCCAGCTACATCCACATAGTTCAAGTACATCCTAACTACTAACAATTTCTTTTCCAAATGGGCCGAGGCAATACCCCTCAAAGAATTCGGATCCAAAATCATTGTTAGATTCATCAATGATAAAAAAATTAAAAGATTTGGTGTTCCTCATACCTTATTAATGGACAGTGGAACCAATTTCTATTCTGCTGAGATGGAAAAGCTATATCAGGAGTATAATATCAAATCCAACCATTCATCCCACTGCCATGTAGCAACCAACAAATAGATAGAGGATTTTAACAAGACCTTGTCGAACATACTATAGAATATGGTGCATAAATATAATAAGTCTTGGAATGAAAATATCTTCCACACCTGATGGGTTTATCAAACTACAACTCATACTGCAACATGAGAAACCCCATACTCGTTTGTGTACGGAACAAAAGCAGTATATCCCATTGATGTTTATTTTACATCGCTTTGTATTTCCATATGCGACCAACTATCTGTATATGAATAGTCTCAAAAATGGCTGGATGAATTAGAGGGACTAGATGAAAAGATACTACACACCTTTCAACAACTGGAGGTTTATCATAACCAAATAGAATTTTCTTTTAACAATAAGGTTCTCCTCTATTCATTCCTCCAAATATAGTTAGTTTTGGTCATTAGGAATCTAATGATACCATGAAAGAAGCATTTTAAACTTGAAACAAAGTGGGAGCGACCTTACTCCATGAATAAGGTCCACTCTAATGGATCTTATTCCTAAATATCAATAGATGAGGGACTCACTATGACCCCAACCAGTGCAAGGTTCCTAAATAAATATTTCATGTAATTAAACAATTAATGTCCTAGATTCAAGATATTAAACTATATAAAACCATTATATTTACTAGTTTCCAGATGGTAAACTACATTATACCATCACATATTCAAGTTTCAGGACGCTAAAATGTATAACACCATCATATGTCCTGGTTGTAGGATGATAAACTTCATAGCACCATCATATGTCCTAGTTGGAGGAGGTTAAACTACATAGCACCAGCATATGTCCTAGATGAAGGATATTAAACTAAATAACACCATCACATTTCCTAGCTATATAAAATTAAAATTCATAACACCATTATATGTCCAAGCTATAATACATTAAACTACATAGTGGGTCTTTGTCGCATGACCTTAAACTGCATGACATAATGACCTTGTTGCATGACAATAAATTGAAAAAAACCTTTTGTCCTTATTTAATGACATTAAACTTCATGGTTAACATCCTTTTCATTTGACGTAAAGAAACCCCTAGTGTACCACGAGAAGAAATACCCCTTATATTCCCTTAAAAATGGGCCCCAGTTTCATGTGTAGGTCCCAATCACATCACACTTACCCCTCAGTGAGTAAAGATGCCCTCTTGGCCAAAATTGAGGAATAAAGATGGGATGGACCCATGCATAAGTCCCACTTATATCATTTCCACTTCATTATGGAATTTGGGCCCCATTTTATAGGTATAACTCCCAACATTTTCACATTCTTATCACAAGACTACAAATTTCACAGTCAATGTCCTCATTGTATGATGATAAATTGCACGATCCATTCAAGAAATACATGTGTCTTGATTCTCATTATAATGAGATATGTAGTGACGCTTGGATCTCCAATCATGGGTTCAACTATGATTTCAAAAAAGAAAACTCCCCTTTTTCCCTTGTGTATGAACTATATCTTTATAGGGTACTTTTTCAGGACATGTGACTTTTTTCTCATTACAATGAGATTTTCAGTGACACCTAGACCACAAGTCATGAGCCTAACCATTGTTATGAAAAGTTTTAAAGCCCCTTTACCCATATCAGATCTTGATTAGTGTGGGGATCATCCTTTCAAGAACCATGGGTGTCTTGATTCTTTCTCTAGCGAGATACATAGTGGAGCCCAAATTTCCAATCTCGGATCCAACCATATTTCAACCACAAATCTTCTTTACTCCATGTGTATGAATCAGATCTACATAGGGATACTTTGAAGAACTATGTATGGATTGATTTATATCATCATAGGATACATAGTGACACCCAAAATTTCCATCCTTGGGTCCATCATCATTACCCTTTTCACATTGAGAAGGAAACATCCTTACCACATGATGATAAATTGCACGGTTCTTAAAGAACCACATATGGATTGAGTTTTATTTCTATGAGATATGTAGTGACATCAAAATCTTCAATATTGGGACCATCTATAGAAAAATATGGTAAATTCCTCCCACTCTTCCATGTATGAGTCAAATCTACACGAGAGGACCCAATATGGGTTCTCATCTTATGAATGGACTTGTATTTAAAAAAAATCCCCCATTTTCTCTACAAGTGAATTCAATTAGTATATGGAATCCTTTTTTAACTATATTTGGATTGATTCATTCTTTAACAAGATACATAGTGACACTTGGGTATTACACCCCAGTTCAGCCAAAATATTCTTTCATTTTTCAAATCGAATCACCTTCGTCCTTACCGCATGATGTTAAACTGCATGGACAATGTATTAACTACATTACTTTAAACTTAATGGTAGAACTATGTGTGTATTGATTATTATTCCAATGAAATATGTAGTGACACCCAGACCTCATGTTCTAGTCCCATCCACAAGGTAAATAAAAATTCCCCTCCTTTATACAAGAAATGGTCCATGTATGAGCTTTGATTTTGGGTCCCTTTATTAGGGGACCCACCAAGGAAACATAGATTTCCCCCTCTTATATATGAGTCAGATCTATGCATGGAACTTCCAACTCATGTATAATATCGGTCCAAATGGTTCCTTTGTTCTTAGACATACTCCTTTCACACATCATACTTCTAATTTTGAATACTTTTAGATCTTCGTAATCTTTCCTCATATTCTAGTGGCAGAATGTTTGATACATGAGAGCTCATTTGTCTGACTTTGTAGTATGAACCCCAGTTGGCCTTTCAGGAAACAACCCTCATAATGGTTTCATTAACCAAAGGATACCACCATTCGACCATGTTTGTTGAACAGTGGTAATTTCTCCCTTGGGAGAAACCTCTTTTGTCCTTAAAATCTCTGATGATAATAAGCTAGAACCCATGATTTAAATTCAGTCAATGGTCATCCATCACATTTTTTCCTGCTTCCATTCTCCTGATCTAAAAGTCTCTAGGAATATGGGTTATAATTTCATCCCTCATGTTCAAAGTATACAAGAACAAACTTAGTCTGATATGGCCATAGAACCCATGTTATTTCCATGATATTATGGTCCTATTCATACAACTTAAAACTAAAAACACCACACTTCCTATGATTCTATTAGACCTACATAGAAGACATGATTCCCTATTTCTTTAGAAAATTTTGACTTGAAATACCCTTTAGTATTCAGGAAATTTTATCCACAAACCATACTATATACTTGGGGAGATCCAAATATCGATAAACTTTCATCCACTTTTAGTGATAGAATGTCATAATTCTTGAGGAATTATTTGTCTGACTATGCTGTAACACACCCCAGTTGTCTTTGCATAAGTCACCCCCATAACAGGCCTATCAGCCAAAGGATGCCAAAATTGATTATACAATACATACCTTAACCAGGATTTTATAAAACACCCCACTAAATGGGGTTTTCAACCAGTGTTAACTTCATATTTGGGAGACACCTCCTCTAACATTCTAAGAACATTTTTTACACCACTCTTTAGATCAAGAAATCAAGAAATCATATATTACACATTCATCCCCTCACACCTGAATATGGTAGTTCATTCACAGACAAATTTCCAAAAATGTAAGAATCATCACCTTTTGGTCAAAGCTAAAGACCTTAAATTACAGCTCCCTAATGTCCTTGTTGTACGACTTTAAACAACATAGCATAATTTCCTTACTCGATGACTTTAAACGAAATAGCATAATGTCATTACAACATGACTTTAAATGTAATAACACAATTTCCTCACTATAACACATTAAACTACATGTTCCATGTCTTAGTCGCACGACATTAAATTGCATGATGCTTTTACATTTTTCAGAAAGGGGCCTTCCCCCTGACATTGATCACATAAAATGTACCCTCCTCTATACACCAAATTTGTGTAGGAGTGGTTTCCCATTCCTGGAATATAACAATATAGATATTCCCTTCATTATCAGAAATGTTCCCTAGGAAAAACTACCCTTGCACTACGGGAAAAATCACTATTTGCGACGAGATTTCTTCCCGTCGCAAATAACCCGTCCCGGAAGTTATTTGCGACAGGCGACTTTCCCAGTCGCAAATAACCAATTATTTGCGACAGGATTTCGTCTCCCGTCGCAAATAGTTTGGCGCAACTTACGCACCAAACCGCGTGAATATTATTTGCGACAGGGAGATGTCTCCCGTCACAAATAGTTTGGCATGACTTGCACGCCAAACCTTGCAGGGGTATTTGCGACGGGTCCCGTCGCAAATACCCAGCAGCGGTCAATACCTTTTTGTGACGGGATGTCGTCCCGTCGCAAAAAGACTGTCGACAGGTACTATTTGCGACGGGACCCGTCACAAAAAGACTGTCGGCAGGTACTATTTGCGACGAGACTCGTCGCAAATAACCTTTTAACTGCCGACTGTAATTAATGCGGGCGATGATAATTGCGACGACCCCCGTCGCAAATACCACCATTTGTGACGGGAAGCCCATCACTAATAATCTCGTCACAACTAATCTAACCTATATATACCCCCATCCGTTTTTTCCCAAATCATTCAGATCTTGCTCTCTCTCTCTCTCTCTTCATTCTTGAGTTTCTAAGAGAAATTTTCTTTTAGTTGAAATTTTTTATACGAGAGCAATCAGAGGGCGTCAATATCTTCAGAATATCAAAGTTTAAGGTATTTATATTTTATTTTTTTATTTTTTTATATTTTTTATGTTAATTTTAACTGTTGTTTATTAGTTCTAATTTAATTAGATTTCAATTGATTTTTATTTATATTTAGTTTTACTAAGAAATTGATATTGTTAGTTATAATTATAAATAATTAGCAATAATTAATATTAATTAGATATAATTAGGAATAAATAAATATAATTAGCAATAAATAGTTATAATTAGCAATAAATAGATATAATTAGCAATAAATAGATATAATTAGTAATAAGTAAATATAATTAGGAATAAATAGATATAATTAGGAATAAATAGATATAATTAGAAATAAATAGATATAATTAGGAATAATTAGATATAATTAGGAATAATTAGTAATAATTAGATATAATTAGTAATAATTAGATATAATTAGTAATAATTAGATATAATTAGTAATAATTAGATATAATTAGTAATAATTAGATATAATTTGTAATAATTAGCTATAATTAGTAATAATTAGCTATAATTAGTAATAATTAGCTATAATTAATATAATTAGAAATAATTAGATATAATTAGAAATAATTAGATATAATTAGTAATAAATATGTATAATTAGTAATAAATAGCTATAATTAGTAATAAATTAGGAATAATTAGCCACAATTAGATATAATTAGCTATAATTAGCTATAATTAGCTATAATTAGATATAATTAGCTATAATTAGATATAATTAGCTATAATTAGCTATAATTAGCTATAATTAGATATAATTATCTATAATTAGCTATAATTAGATATAATTAGATATAATTATCTATAATTAGCTATAATTAGCTATAATTAGCTATAATTAGATATAATTAGCTATAATTAGATATAATTAGCAACAATTAGGAATAATTAGTAATAATTAGTAATAATTAGTAATAATTAGTAATAACTAGGAATAACTAGGAATAATTATGAATAACTAGGAATAATTAGGAATAATTAGGAATAATTAGGAATAATTAGGAATAATTAGTAATAATTAGGAATAATTAGCAATAATTAGCAATAATTAGCAATAATTAGAAATAATTAGGAATAATTAAGAATAATTAGGAATAATTAGGAATAATTAAGAATAATTAGGAATAATTAGGAATAATTAGGAATAATTAGGAATAATTATGAATAATTAGCAATAATTAGAAATAATTAGCAACAATTAGCAATAATTAGCAATAAATAGCTATAATTAGTAATAAATAGAAATAATTAGCTATAATTAGCAATAAATAGATATAATTAGCTATAATTAGATATAATTAGTTGTAATTAGCTATAATTAGCTATAATTATCTATAATTAGCTATAATTAGCAATAAATAGATATAATTACCTATAATTAGATATAATTAGCTGTAATTAGCTCTAATTAGCTATAATTAGCTATAATTAGCTATAATTAGCTATAATTAGGAATAATTATTAATAATTAGGAATAATTAGGAATACTTAGGAATAATTAGGAATACTTAGGAATAATTTGGAATAATTTGGAATAATTAGCTCTAAATAGCTATAATTAGTAATAAATAGCTATAATTAGTAATAATTAGGAATAATTAGGATTAATTAGGAATAATTAGGAATAATTAGGAATAATTAGGAATAATTAGAAATAATTATGAATAATTAGCTATAATTAGGAATAATTAGATATAATTAGGAATAATTAGGAATAATTAGAAATAATTAGGAATAATTAGAAATAATTAATAATAATTAGAAGTAATTAGCAATAATTAGCAATAATTAGTAATAATTAGCTATAATTAGGAATAATTAGCTATAATTAGTAATAATTAGCTATAATTAGTAATAATTAGCTATAAATAGATATAATTAGCTATAATTAGCTACAATTAGCTATAATTTTCTATAATTAGATATAATTAGCTATAATTAGCTATAATTAGCTATAATTAGATGTAATTAGCTATAATTAGCTACAATTAGAAATAATTGGCTATAATTAGTAATAATTAGTAATAATTAGATATAATTAGTAATAATTATTAATAATTAGTAATAATTAGATATAATTAGATATAATTAGATATAATTAGGAATAATTAGGAATAATTAGCAATAATTAGCAATAATTAGTAATAAAAAAAATTAAATTATCAATATTTACAAAAAAACAATATTAATATTATTAAAATAATAAAAAATTTATAAATTATTAAAATTATCAATATTCGCAACATGATTTGCTCTATTCTTAACATGTTCAAATCTCAAAGGGTCGCCAATTGTCAGGTCATGTGCAATAAAAAGTTTGTGTCAGCCATGTCCAATGTAAACTCTATAATTGTCCTTGCATGGTTGATCACCTCGCAAGTAGTGTTGCAATCGGACAAACCAAGTCATGCCCTTCTTATCTATAAGAATCATCTCACATGAACCTTTATATAGACCATTATTCCTTGAAATTTTAAGGAA
Organism: Viscum album; assembly: GCA_963277665.1. Classification (NCBI taxonomy): domain Eukaryota; kingdom Viridiplantae; phylum Streptophyta; class Magnoliopsida; order Santalales; family Viscaceae; genus Viscum; species Viscum album. Next base: position 1,575,758,570 of record OY728126.1, read on the forward strand.
AAAATAATGATATCCCCTCAAATTTTTAAGGAAGAATGATCTATGTAAAGTGTCATGTGAGATGATTCTTAGAGATGAGAATGTCATTACTTTGGTCGTCCTATTTCAACACTACTTGCGAGGTGATCAACCATGCAAGTACAATTATAGAGTTTACATTGGACATGACTGACACAAACTTTTTATTGCGCATGACTTGACAATTGACAACCCTTTGAGATTTTAACATGTTAAGAATGGAACAAAGTCTGTTGTGAATATTGATAATTTTAATATTTTATAAATGTTTTATTATTTTAATAATATTATTATTGTTTTTTCATAAATATTGATAATATAATTTTTTTATTACTAATAATTAGTAAACGAAATCTACTTGGATAATGAAGGGAAAACTTGTAATCATCTCTACAATGATGATTAACAAATTTCCTTTCATTATTCAAGCAATTTTCCTTTTGTTAAGTATTCCTAAGTATTGCTAAATTAGTAATAAATAGTAATAAATAGTAATAATTAATAATAAATTGTAATAATTAGTAATAAATTGTAATAATTAGTAACAATTAGTAATAATTTGTAATAATTTGTAATAATTATCAATAATTAGGAATAATTAGGAATAATTAGCAATAATAAGTGTGAGAAAGATGCAATTAAATGAGCTGTCGGACAAAAGAGTAGCCTTCAATCCACTGGAAATTGTGTCACTCTTAATTAATGATAATTATTAAGTAGTTTTAATTATTTATCTTATTTTTCAGATAGTGTTTTTATAATTTCAAACTATTCAAAAATAGTGATGATTTTATATTTTATGTAGAAAAATATGGAATAAGGAAGTCGACATTTTTCATTATTAGATGATCAATCTTGGATAAATCTGCGTAGAAATCCAAATAGTTCTGGTTTAAATAGTGTATATATTGAGGGTGTTAAAGCTTTCTTAGAATTTGCATCATCAAAACCAGAATATGTTTCAGAAGGCACAATTAAGTGTCCATGTAAAAAATGTGCTCTGAAAACGTTTGACACATTTGACAAGGTTGAGGGACATCTCTTGCGGTTTGGTTTTCAACCAGATTAAGTTTTTTGGCATCAACACGGTGAATGCAGTTCCAGAGAAGATCCTAAAAACTTGATTCCGGATCCATCACGGTTTCAAATTTTAGTACATGATGTTGCAGGTCAATCTGTGCAACAAACTGAAACTCACGATGATATTGATTTAAATCCTGAGTTGGCACCATCCAAATTTTATGAGTTGTTGAGGTCTGCTGAGGATGCATTATATCCTGGTTGCAAGATAAGAAAATTAGAAGCGGTTGCAAAATTTACAACTATTAAATCAGATAATGCAATGTCAAACGACTATTTTGATCAGATATTTTCTTTGGTTAAAACACTATTACCTGAAGGAAATGTGTTGCCTGCAAATTACTATGAGAGAAAGAGGCTGATTCATAATCTGGGCCTTAGTTAGTGGAAGATTCATTCATTTTCAAATGATTGCATCTTATATTCTGGTGAAAATGAGTCATTGGATAGTTTTCCCACATGTGGAAAATCGAGGTATAAAGAAGCACAACAAGGGAAGTCTAGATCGATTCCAGTAAAATAGTTGAGATATTTCCCCCTTACACCCAGGTTGCAATGTTTATTTATGTCTCAGAACACAACGTCAATGATGTCATGGCACAAAACCAATATTTCAACTGATAAAAGCTTGAATCATCCATCTGATGGTGATTCATGGAAACATTTTGACCGTCTGCATCCGTCTTTTTCTATAGAATCCCGAAACGTGCGATTGGGTCTTTCTACTGACGGTTTTTGTCTGTTTGGTTCTTATGGTAGTCAGTATTCATGTTATCCTATCTTTATAACTCCGTACAATTCGCCTCCATGGATGTTGATGAAGGATCCTTATATCTTTTTGAATATATTAATCCCAGGACATCCGAAAAATAATATTGATGTTTATTTGAAACCATTGATTGATGAGTTAAATGCATTGTGGAGTGATGGTGTTAATACACATGATGTTGCTGCGAAACAAAATTTTATATTAAAAGCTACATTGATGTGGACGATTAGTGACTTTCCGGCATATGGCATGTTATCTAGTTGGAGTACTCATGGTCCGAAATCATTTCCTTACTTTATGAAAGAAAACAAAGCCTTTATGCTGGTCACTGGAAAAAAACCTTGCTATTTTGATTGTCACCGTATATTTCTTCCAATCGATCATCCTTTTAGGAGGAACAAATATCATTTTAGAAAAGGTACAATTGAAAGGGGTGAAACTCCAAAAATGATCTCAGTTATAGAGTTAAAATCAGTTTTATTTTCATTACCCCCCATCACATTTGGACCAATAGTAAACCAAAAAAAAATTCATGGCTTTGGGAAAGAACATAATTGGATAAAACAGAGCATTTTTTGGGATCTTCCGTATTGGTCTGATTAGTTGGTCCGCCACATGTTGGATGTTATGAATATTGAGAAGAACTATTTTGATAATTTATTTCATACAGTTTTGGATACACCAGATAAGACCAAAGATACTGTAAAGGCACAATTAGATCTTGCCCAAATTTGCAGGCGACCAGAACTTGAATTATTTGAAAATGTCAGATCACAGAGGTTAATGAAGCCAAAAGTATCTTATACACTGTCCAAAGAGAGTCTCTTATTATTTTGTTAGTGGATTGCATATTTGAGACTTCCAGATGGCTATGCTTCCAATTTGGGCAGATGTGTTAAGACTGGTTATATTACTGGATTAAAAAGTCATGATTGCCATGTTATAATGGAAAGACTTATACCAATTGGATTCATAGGTTTGTTTAATTCTATGATTTGGGATTCGATAACAGACATATAATATTTTTTTCGAGACATTTGGGCAGCGACAACAGACTACGATGCGCTAAGAAAACTAGAAGAAGATGTTTCTGTAATTATATGTAAAGTGGAAAAAATCTTTCCCCCAACTTTCTTTGACTTAATGGAACATCTGATATTACATTTTCCACATGAAGCTAAATGTGGAGGTCTAGTACAGTTTCTATGGATGTACCCATTCGAGAGATGCATGTAGAAATTGAAGAAAAAAATATGTAACAAAGTATCAGTTGAAGGCTCAATTGCTGAAGCCTATTTTCAAGAAGGAATTGATTTTTTCTGCTCTCATTATTTTGAATCTACATGTCTCTCAAAACAGAATCTCATGGGAAGAAATGAGGGGAATGTTAATGACAAAATGGAAAATCAATTAACAGTTTTTAATCAGCCAAATCTTGGTTTCAATGGAGTTCATGAAAGATAGATTTCAGATGATGAACATCACAGAGCTTATACATACGTTCTGCTCAACTGTGAAGAAATGAAATCATTTGTCCTGTGAGTGCTTATATCACTTATTCTATAATTTATGTTACATTATTTAAACTTATTTTATTTGTAGGTTATATGATAATCATATTAAGAAACAACTTCCACAAATTACAGCAGCTGCTCTTGAAGAACGCAAACAAATTTTTTTTCTCAATGGTTTCAAAAACTTGTAACATAAATTATTTATGGTTTAATATCAATTCCGTTTATTATTTATTATATTGATAATTGTTTTAAAAAATTTCAGGTGTCTCAATATGCTGATAAAATTGATAAGTAACTGTGTATATTGAGTAACCCACCATCCAAAATGGTTAAATATTATAATGCATATGTGGTGAATGATTTTCGATTTCATACACATGCATACAGGGAATCAAAAAAACAATGAATAGTGGAGTTTGCCTGAGAGGATCACATCAAAGAGAAACTGAATTTGACTTTTATGGCATTTTGGATGAAATTATTGAGCTATATTATCTAGGACATAATTACATAACAATGTTTAAATGTCAGTGGTTGGATACTGAGAGAGGATTGCATGTTCATCCGACTCATGGAATTGTCGATATTAAATATAAAAGTCTTCTTGCAGTAAATGAACCATTTTTAATAGCTCAACAGACACATCAAATTTATTATGCAAAATACTGTGCTACTTCAAGATACTTGAGCGATTGGTTGAGCATAATAAAAATAAAATCTTGGGAAAATCAGTTTACTCAAAATGAATGTGGTTCCGCTGAAGTGGAAGGAATTGAAATTTTTTAAGAGACTGCTCAAAATCCGTCTGATTAACAAAGAGATATGAATATCGATGATGAAACCCCACAATTAAGGATCGATGGTGATGAAGATGTTAATGATGTTACAAATGAATTTGAAATGAAAAGAGATGCTGAAACTGAAAATCATATGGATATTGATGATGCTGAGGAGGAAGATGAAGACATTGACATTGATAGCTATGAAGAAGAGGATGAATATGAACATTGACAGAGTTAAATACTGATTATAATCATAACTAATATATATCTATATATAATAGTTATTTTCAACTATCTGCTAACAACAATAATTTTGTGTTTCAGATGGACCCTGAGCTATTTCTCGAGTTGCAGGAGGCTGACCTACCATTGGATGAGGGTGATTTTGGATCATCTGACCCTCAGCCTACTGGCGGTTTAGGGGGTACGCGGAGGGGGCGTGGTCTTGCACGACTGATGATTCCTGACCCTATCCCCGAGCGACGTCCACATCTTGGTTTCGATCCACGCACACGGAGGTATGGTAACCTGTATATTTTAGTTAGATTTAATTAATTTATTTATATATATACTAATTGTTTGATCATTTATTCATTTGTCACAGTTTTTCACATGTAGCTATTGGAAAGGGGGCTCTATCTTGCACAATTATTTTTCTCAGCCATGGATCACATGGGAACAGATTCCCGTTGATGTGCGACACGACATGTTCCATCATTGGCTGGTACGTAAATAAATAATATTTATTTTAAAATTTATTTTATTAACAACTTGATATTATAAATTATTTGTAGGGTTTATGGTATCCTATCGATGATAGCATGCACAACGCTTTCCACGTGGCATGGTAGGTTTCTATGCATGACCATTTCTGTCAGTTTTTGCACAATTTGAGATGGAAAACCATTAAGAAAGCAGGGGTGACATAATTTGATGAGTCGTGTAGAGCCCACCGAACAGAGTACATTTCACATCACGTTTGGGATGGATTATGTTTAAACTGGTTGGGTGGTGAATTTCAGGGGAGATCTTTAGTGGGAAGACAGAACCGGGGGAGACAGGAGGTGACACATCAAGATGGTAGCCATGCATTTAGTTCACATAGAGATCATCTGGTAAGTATATTTTTTAAATATTTTATATAAATTTAAATATAAACAGTTTATTTTATATTTCTGTAGGCAGTCGAGCATCCCGATATTATGGAGTTTGACGTTTATCGGAGGATGTACAGTGATCCAACCACTGGAGAGATTAGAGGTGATCACCAACGTCAGATTGTGGTTAGTATTATTTTTTTCAGTTTAACAATTAACTGCATATAATATTTTTACAATTTTAATTTTAAATTGGAATTGAAGGAGTCATATGAGGCTGTGACCTCTTAGACACAGGATGAGGGTCAGGATGAGATGGCTGAGCAGACCAGTGCTCACCATTTCGATGAGGCGACATGGATGTAGGCGACTTAGTATGGCTTTGAGAAGGGCGAAGTAGTTGACATCAACTCTCATTTGACTCCTGGTACTTATTATGGTACTTCTGCGATGTCAGCGTGCAGCTCAAGAGGAGCTCATGGAGAGGCATCATCTTCTGGCTCACAATATCAGGAGCAGTTGCGAGCTCAGGATGAGCATATAGAGAATTTTCAGAAGTAGCAAGAAGAGATGTGTCAGCGGCAACAGGAGTAGGATCAGCATTATGAGGAGCAGATGCGTCGATGGCAGCAGCAACATCACAAGCAGATGGAGTACATGCGCCATCTGACTCGTAGTTTAGGGATGGAGTTTCCTCCACTAGCTCCTTCAACTCCTCCACCTCCTCCAGAATACGACCCCCAGTGATTTTTTATGTTACAAACATTTGAATTTAACATTGTAATATGAATTATTTACATTTTCCATCTTTTATATCGGTGCAAATATTACATAATTTAATTTTTAATATTTTAATATTTTTTTATATTTTTATGTGAATATTGATAATTTTAATATTTTTTATTTTTTTATTGTTTTAATAATAGTAATATTATTTTTTCATTAATTGTAATTTTATTAATTTTTTTTTTTAAATTAATCTATTATTTGTGACGGGACCTTTTGCGACGAGACTCCGTCGCAAATTGTCTAACTAAATATTTTTAAAGCCATATTTGCGATGAGACTACTTGCCCGTCGCAAATAATTTGTTGTGACAAACCCGTCATAGAAAGTTATATATATATATATATATTGCACCGGGACAAGAGCCCGTCACAAATAGTTTTTGTGATGGACCCGTCGCAAAAACGTTTATGTATATATAATACATATAATCAGAAGCTTATTTGCGATGGGCCCATCGCAAATAATTGTATTTGCGACAACGTTTTCTACAACGGTCTATTTGCGACGAGATCCCATCACAAATAGGCTGTCACAATTACCAAGAATTCCAGTAGTGTTGTGGTCTTGAGAAATCCAAATCTATGTAAACGACCTTCATCCATCAGCAATAGAATGTCAGAATTACTGGGAACTCCTTTACCTGACTATGCTGTACGTGCCCCAGTTAGAATTTCATATGTTTCCCCCATAATGGTTCTATTAGCCTAAGAATGATACTATTTGACTATGCAGAACATGCCCTAGTCATCCTCACATTAAACAAAACTCCAAATTGGTTCATCAACCAATGGTAACTTCGTCCCCAGGAGAGACCGCATCTATTCCTGAATGCCATGTTTTTTTAGAAAGCAAAATTTTTTGTCTCAAGATTTCCCTTGGGAGTATCTGAAGAATGTTGAAACATTATTGACTAGCAACCTTTGTCTGGGTCATCATTTCAAAACTTTATGGTCAAATTTTTTCAACCTTAAACACTGGACTTATTACTCTGACTTTCATGAATTTAAACTTCCCACAAAATGAGACATGATACTCACTAGATTGAAAACCCACAAAGGGAAATTTGAATAAAAGTTGAGTCTCAGTTCGCTAGACCTACACTCTATGTGGTTTAGGAAAAATCAAGTGATGAAAAGATAAAAATCACAAAACATGTTAGGCTGGATACCTGAAAGCGGTGGTCTATGCAAAATCCATGTCTCACCTACTATGTCTCCTTATTATCGATCTTATAAAAAATTTAGGGTGATGACACAAAAGACACAAAGTTTTTAGTGTTTCCAATTCAAACCTAGAAATAGTTAAACTATGCTCTCTAATCCCCATGGATTAGAAAAAAATTATAGAATACTTACATACTTGACACATCTCCAAAACACATAAAATGATGTTTGAATGTGTCAAAGTTTCCTATAGTTACCTTAGAAAAGAATTATCTTGTTTTTAGAATGAATATAATTCTAAGGTGGGGATTTTTTTTGACACCATGAAATGGATTACATGAACCTTTTCCACGTAATTGAAGATGTAAACCTCACTTAAACACCAAATATTGAGTTTGAGTAGAAATATGTATTTATGTTGGAAGGATCAGAATGGATTTCCGTGTGTCACGACTAAAAACATCCCCGACTAGGATCGAGAAGTTTGTGGTGTGACTCTCTATTTTTCTTGGGAGATAGTGATGGTAGTGAAGGGTCGGGACCATATCCCATCACTGATCCCAAGAAGGTGTATGGGGGAACAACCCTCTATGGTATGGAACATTAGGTTTTACCAAGTGAGTCACACAAGTACCCAAAGCATCGTCGGTGCGCAAGTTACCTATGTAAAACCCTTCATGACTGAACTGCATGAGACACTTACGTACAACACCTGGGAAAGATTAAAACTTCTCCAAGGGTCCTATATTTTACCATAAATAAGACCATGGGGTCTTCATTTTTATGAAATTTCCTGAAGTCCTAACGATGCTCTATTCACCCTAGTGCTTCACTCAAGCCCTCCGTAACCTTCTAGATATTTATCTAACACTGGAAGAAGAGGTAATTAAAGGGGAATGGTGAAACTAAAGTCCTCCTAAGGTTTCAAATAAAAAACACCTATGTGAGGAATTCCCTCAACCCATAATTCGTGAAGACTAGCATGGGGTTCCCTTTCTTAACTAGGAACCTACGTGACTTACCTTTAGGAACACCTATAGAGACCCTTGGAGGTTTTTATTAAAGCCTCACCAATGTGTAGTCACCCAGGTGTTCTATCACCCAATGTGATACCAATTATCCCAAACCTACTTGTGTGGAGCACCCATTGCACAAGCCTCCTTGGTTCTCCTTGACCTTCACCTTGAGCAAGCCATTAATGAGGCCTTCTTCAAAGCCTTCCATGGCGGGGCCTCTACTTATTTGTTTCCCTTATATAAAAGGGACCCAGTTGAGACCTCCCCAAAGACTATCGAACTTAAAAAATCATGGTGAAAGGTGAAAATGTGTGTCTCCCATTTGGATTTGTATTTCTACAGTCAGAGGTTTCCCACACATGTCCTACCTGATGGTTAGGACCCTCAAGGCACATGTAGATTTTTATATCTATAGTCATGAGGACCCCTAACCCAGGGACAGTTTCAGGGAGTTCCCAGCAATAGATATGAGGCTTAGGACCATGTCCTTCCCTTCTCATCTTTGAGACCTAGAGCCTCCAATTCCTACTGGGGAGGGTGAGGACTACACTTACATTTCTATTCATCATGGAATTAGATCCTAATCTCACTGTGGAATCTATTCAAGGGTATCCATCCTGAAGTAAGACCCCGTCCATTCTTCTATGAGGTTCCAGTTTTTATCCTATCTACCTTCATATCATTTTCATTATTTACATCCTTAGGGTGAAGTAAGGATAGAGAAGTGCCGTAACTTTGGCCTCTCCCACCGTCGCCTCGTCCTCTCCCACCAGCAGAGAATGAGAAGTGTTTTGTTTTTCAAATACCTCACTTCCTCTTATTTCTCACACTGAGAAAGACTCACATGGTGTAAGAGGTTAGTAGTGATCATGAAACCTTCAAGATCCATGCGAAAAAATAAACTATGATAACTCTGATTCATGCCATAACCAGGAAACATAGGATGCCTACCTAAGGCTCGATCTCAATGGGCATCCTCCTTAGGAGTAAGACCCAACCAAACCTCAAATGGGAACCCTATTTAAGAGTAATCCCCAACCAAACCTAAAATGGGAATCCTTCTTAGGATTAATCCCCAACAAAACAACAAATGGGCATCCTCCTTAGGAGTAAGCCCCAACCGAAACACAAAGGGGCATCCTCCTTAAGAGTAAGCCCCAACCAAACCTCAAATGGGAATCCTCGTTAGGAGTAATCCAAAACCAAACCTAAAATGGGTATCCTCCTTAGGAATAAGCCCCAAATGATCCATGGGAATACTCCTGAGGAGTGAGCCCCAACCAAACCACAAATGGATATCCTCCTTAAGAGCAATCCCCAACCAAACCTCAAATGGGAATCCTCATTAGGAATAATCCCTAACTGGTCCATGGGAATCCTCCTTAGAAGTAAGACCCATCCAAAAATAAAATGGTAATCCTCCTTATAAATAAGCCCCAAATGTTCCATGGGAATCCTTCTTAGGAGTAAGCCCCAACCAAACCTAAAATGGGCATCCTCCTTAGGAGTAATCCCCAACCAAACCTCGAATGGGAATCCTCCTTATGAGTAATCTCCAGTCAAACCTCAAATGGGGATCCACCTTAATAATAAGCCCCAAATGTTCCATGGGAATCCTCCTTAGGATTAATCCCCAACCAAACCTCAAATGGGAATCATCCTTAGGAGTAAGCCTCAATGGGAACCCTTCTTAGGAGTAAGCCCCAACCAAAACCCCCAATTTACCAGGGCATCCTCCTTAGAAGTTAGCCCCGAAACTAATCCTTTAGGCATCCTACAAATGTGTAATCCCCAAATAAGCCTTAAAATCACCATGAGATAAAAGCCCCAACTTATTTTCTCGAATGAACTATGAGAACTCTGATTCCTTCCAAAACCAGGATACATAGGATACCTACCTAAGTCCCGAGCTCAATGGGAACTGTTATTAGGAGTAATACCCAAAAGAACCCCCCAATTTACCAAGGCATCCTCCTTAGGATTAATACCTAAAACTCATACTTTGGGCCTCCTCTTTTGGTGTAATCCCTAAATAAGCCTCCAAATCACCATAAGATAATTCATCACTTATGGACCATTCTATAAGGATTCCTTTTTAGGAGTAATACCAAACTTATCCATCTCAAAGGGACATGGTACCCTATGGGATAAACCTTCAAGGGCCTCCATAGGTATAGGTCCTCATCAATGAACTACATGGGATTTGATTCCTCTCCAAATGGGACACATAGGAAGCCTCTATGAGGTCCAAATCCAACACCCCAAATCAACCCCATTCTATAAGGGCCACATTACTAGTAGGTTCTAATTAAACTTAGGAATCCATATTCCTTCCAAGTTTTCTAGGATGCTTCAGCATAAGCCCCAAACCAAACTTTTACAAGGAACCTTCCACCTAGACGTCCTCACCACATGACTTTAAACTATATGGTTGGGTCATTATCACATGACCTTAGAAGGTATGATGTTCCCCATTAAGTGGAATTGAACTTTGTCTATTATAATTTCTTTCACAAGTATATGTAGAAAAACCATTCATGGGTCTGATCACAACATCAAAACAACCCTGTATCCCTAGATGACAATAAACTCCAGAGTAACCTCAGTCTTCCCAGATGACAATAAATTCCAGAGTGCCCCCTATGTGGCTAGAAAACCAACATCATCATATTAACATCCAAATAATCTCTAAGTAGTAAATAATAGGATAACATTGATGTAGAACCTTAAATACATACAGATATATCCATTGATGAAGAACCTCAGATACATACAGATGATTCTATGTTCCATACATGCTAATAATTGATTTTTAATTCTTGGGTAATCAACATCATACTTAGGAATTAATAAATGATTCAAGAATATGTGTTAAATCTAAAAGAGAATCCTAGAGTAGGCAATAATCCCCCCCAAAAGGGTGTGATGAGCCTGACCTCCCATCCTCCCAACCAATATGAGTTCTTAAGCATTGTTGGACAAACCTCCCAACAAACATCTGCCTTTAGAAAGGAGGGGTGTTTCCTGTTCCGCGAATAAACCCAACAGAAACCATTTAGAAATGATGATTCCTAACATGAAAAAAATTCTGAGCGAAACAATTATAAGTTGTATATTAATTACTTAATTATATATATATATAATTAATATACAATTTATTACTATATATATATATATTATTTAATAAATTTAATTATAAAAAATATGGTGGTTGGCCCAATCAAAATCATGAACCCACATGATTATATGTTTAAATAAAAATAAAAATATATTAATTATGTAAATTACAATTGTATTAAAAACATTAAATGCTAAGAAAAATTATTAAATTTTTAGTAATGAAATGTTTATTAATAAAAATGAATAAATTTAATATATATACAATAATAAATAATATATTATTTATTTAATTATTATATTAAGTATTTAAAAAATTTATTCATTTTAATTAATTATAAAAAATTTATTACTTATTTAGTTATATATATAATAATTTTGTAATTTATAAATTTATAAATTAAATAATTAATATGCTATTTATTAATATATGTCAATAATATATATATATATATATATATCAATATTGACTATTTATAAATATATTTTTATATACGAAATAAGAATTTAATTATAAAATAATTAAAAAATATAAATAAATATTAAAAATGAATAAATTTTAAAAAATATTAAACAAATAAATTTTTTAAAAAATAATATATATATATGGATATATTAAATATTAATATATATATATATATATTAAAATATAATATATTCATATATATATATATCAATATATATTTTTATATATGAAATAGGAATTTAATTATAAAACATTTATTAAGTCATCTGGCCCTCATCCCGAAGGGCCATACATTTAGGCTGCCCAACTAGGAAGACCTACTAAAAAAAGGGTGGGTGAGAGCATGTAGAGAGAATATGGTGGTCTAAAGCCTATGCAGGTAGGCATGAGCCCATATATGTGTGTGTGGAGCATGTATGCGTGAGCCTATCCCTACAACAGGCTTTTGAAGTCATGATACCGTGGAATTGCATACAAAAGTGTCTAGCCATCCACATTTTTATGTGGGACTCATGTGCTAGTTTTATTAGTGATTTAACTAGAATTGATAAAGAAGACCTTTATCCGTGCTAGAAAATGCACGGATAAAGGTGTATTTTATTAGTGATTTTTTAGCATAGATAAATGGTACCCTTTATCAGTGATTTTCTCTAGCACTGATAAAATCTAGCACTGAATAAACCCAAAACTATATTAGTGTGGATCAATTATGAAAACTTTTTATAAGTATCGTAAAACAAGTTTCTTATGTTGTGAATCCTCAAAGACACTAAACCTTTTGTTATTGGGATAAGGTGTTTATTCGTGAGTAGTAATGTTTAAATTCTAGAAACTATGTAAAATAATGATATGTTTATATTGGGTTATCTCACATTATATAAAAGTTTGTCTTTTTAGCATCAAACACGAGACTGTAGGTATGGGGTGCTACAATTGGAATTAGAGAAGGGTTTAGTTAATTTTTAGGAATGATTTAGTTATTTTTAGGATTAGATTACTTATTTTTTTGGAATAGGATATTGGAAATTTAGTGAAAACCCCAAGGATAAGTCAAAAGGATATGTCTAAGTGTAGGATAACATCATGAAATTTTGGTGACTTTTTTAGAATATGGTTTACCTAGAAATTACATCCTTATATGGATAATATAAATTGAATGTTATTGTGGCATAGATTCACCTATGGGTAATTAGCCTAGAAAGGATGGATTATTATCAAATCAATATTCACTCTAGTGCATGATGAGTTGGCCTTATACTAAACACACGGATAGACACTCCTAAGGGATACACTTTGTTAGATCACATTCTCTTTATGATCCATTATGAAGAATTTATTATGTTTAGGAATTATGATAAGAAGTATAAGAGAACCCAACCTAAATAAAACCTAGATTAAAAAAATATTAATTTAGGGATAAAAAACTATATACTAATAAAATTTTGGTAATGAGTAAGAAATTTTTAGGTTGAATTTTCAATTTAATTATCTTATAAAAGTTCTTTTATGGGGTTAGTTTTTCATCACTCATGTCAAATACTTTTATATTTAGTATTAGATGAAGCATAAAAGAACCTAGTTTACAATTAATGACATGAAAATATAGAGATTTTCCTAATGAGAAACCTAATTGTATAATAGTTGGGGTGAAAAATATTGTGATTATTACAAACTGACTATCATGAATTTTTATTAACAACTAGAACTTAGTTGAATTTACAAAAAAATAAAGAATAAAAGGATAGAGTCTCATGGGGGTTCAAGTGAGGATGATGATGAAGGAAAGAAGATTGAATTTACTTCAAGTAAAACATGTGGGAAGAGGCACCTAGGGGGATTTCTCAAAGGAACTGGAAGATATTTTATTTTCAGTAATAAAGGGACTATATAAACATGTCTCTAAGAAAATATGAAGTAATCTTTTAACATTATTAAGGGAAAATATGTGTTTCCTAGTCATACCAAATATATTATGGTATAAAACTAATTTGAAATCATATCTTTAGTCATGACTATATTTTAGATTCCCTTGGATTTTCCATTAGTGAGAAATGATTAAAATTGTGAGGACAAAATTTATTTAAGGGTGGAGAGTGCAATGCCCCATTATTTTACTATATAATTTCTTATTTAAAAAAATTGTTTTGATAACTGTTTTCACATGAAACACCAAACTAAAATGATTCGTGTCATATTAAATAAGTAATAATAAATATAAAATTTATCCTGTATTAAATAAAAATATTGTAATCAATTATAAATGCATAAAAATTTATACTTGGAACACATAATCTTTTAAAAGTGTATTATTCAATAAATATAATTTACAATTATATATTTTATTATCAATTAAATGATAAATTTAAAAAAATAATAATTTAAATTTGAAAACAATTTAATTTATTTTCATCTTATGGATTTCAATATTTTCTTAGAATCAATTTTTTTGGATTGTTCTAAATTTATTAATTATTATTTTAACTATGAAAAAATATTTATTTTAATAATATAGTCAATTTTAGGAAATTATTATATTAAAAAAAGAGTTAATTTTTTTATAAATATATAAATATATATATAAATTAAAATAAAGTATTTAGGAATTCTATAAAACACAATTCTAATGTTTTGGAAACTAATGTAATATTTTACTCTAAATACTATTTTTATTTTCTTATATAAAAATGTTATTTTTCATCACATTCCAAAATTAAATCTAAAAAAATTATTTCATATTTTAGATCAACATGGTCATACTTTTTTATTTGGTTAATTTCATTTTTTGGCATAAAATTATGATTATCACAATTAATGTTAATGAACATCAATTGTGAATGGGGTATTTTCAATGAATTGTTTTATTAATGCTGTGTAATTTCTATCTAATAAATTAAATTTATTTATTTTATATAGTGAATCTGATATGATGTTTACCAATATATGAAAATATATTGTCAATTATTTTTTTAATTAATGTTGTATATGATTAAGAACACTTAATGGTTACAACATCATTTTTATAAAAAATGATTTTCCTATATAATATATTATTTAATTTAAAAGATAAAATTATATTAATTATAAATTTAAATAAATTATATAGATTTCTTAAAAACATAAAACTTTGGTAATATGGGTTACCTTAAATTTTTAATATAATTTAAATTACTTCGGTAAAACTTGTTACTAATGTAAAAACCGAAATAAACAAATTTTAGAGTCTAGTGATAAAAGAATTGAAAAATGGTTAACAAATGCATGAAATATATATGATAGAGTATTTATTGACCATATGTCACCCCGCACATCATTATTTCCCACTTATAGATCCATTGGACCTTGAATAGTGCCCTTCCATAATTGGAAAAGTAATGGGTATTTACAAAAGTTCCATTTTAATCACTTATAAAGGAGACCACTTCCATAAGATTTATTCATCCATTCTAAAGATTTATAATTACCAAAAATATACTCTAGTATCTCTTTAAACATTCACCAATGTTCTAGTTTATTTTTTATTCTCAAAATACCAAGCTAAGTATAATTAATGTGTTACCTAAGGGGGAACATCAAGGGGGAGTAAATGTTATAAACCATGCTCTATCAATTAGTTTTTTCCTCTTAAAAAACAAATATTTTCATTATATGAAATTAGGATAAAATAATTATTTATTATATACTGAAATTTTATTATAAAAATGGAACATAATTTTAATATCCTCCCCCAAAATCATTTAAAAATTGAAGACATAATCACGCCTTCATACAAACTACTACCTCCATGAACAATGTGTTTTATTACTCCTAACCACATTGCATGGATGGTATAAAAGTGTTTTCAATGAAAAAATGAAATAAATATAACATTATTAAGATTCTATAATTATAATTTCTTAATTTATTTAACACCCATATGGTTCTATTAAAAATTATAGCATCGTCTATATATATGCAGATCACCATCTCCACATAACAATGTATTTCGTTTCCACTACCACATAACATGAAAGGTTTTAAAAATCTATTTAATATATATATATATATACACATATATATATGATAGTTATAAAACCATTAATATTATGGAAATATATCAATGGACATTATATAAGGGATATTAACAATAAATGAACATAGTAAACTTTACCACATTGTATGACAACATCGAGGCACATTTGAAAATCTAAGTCCATTTAGAGAAAACCTATATAATTATATAAATTTAACAACAATATTATAATAAAATAAATAAAACTCTATAATTTTAGAGATTATGAGTCTTTATTACAAATTTATTTTACCATGGTTAATACATTAAGTATGTTTCAGTGAAAACAATGAAACCACCTTAAGTAACCGACATAAGAAAATAACACATGAATATAAATAAACCTTATAAAATTAATTATAAATGTAAAAAATGATCAAGAATTTTTTTAATAAATGTAATTTGATCATTCATGATGTTAGGTTCATGCACATAGTGAATCAAGACCTAAGGTAATGGTTTTTGAATCTCAATTTTGTTTTATTGAGATATGATTCTTAGTCAGCACTTGTTTCTTTTTTATGGTGTATGTATTAGACATGGATTTTTTATAATTTCATGTTTTTTAACCATGTTACCTCCATTATAATTTTATATTTTCATTTTATTGATGGGAAAACTTTTAATTTAATATTTGTAATGCAATTCTGAGAGTTGAAACACTTAAAATTGATGATTTGGATGTGGTTTAAGGAATGAGAAGTATCTCCAGAGTTCGTTTGAGTTTCAGGGGAATCAATATTTATAAGACCTATTTTGAAAAGGTATAAAGAGGTTCATGGGTGTTGAATGGTTAGTTTTAACCATGCAACTTAACTATTTAACCCATAGATATTGGATCATAGTTTGATAAACCATGAAAGGTGGGGAACATGACTATGTGAGAGGTTTGTAATAAACCACTAAGGTGGATGCATGGTCTTCAAATGGTTTCTTAAACTGTGCACCTAACTGTGTAAGGGGGAAATACCTTTGGACAATATTATGAAATGGTTGGTGCATGGCTATCCAAATTGTTCTGCTCATTAAAGGGTAAAAATTACTCATTTTCTCCATTAGTCCTTAAAGGGGTTTCACCAATTTTTATTTCCCATTTTTCCATCAGAATACCCTATAAACTCCTCCTCTTCCTCCCTCTTCCATGGGTGTATTTCCATTGTTATTAGTCTGATTCAAGTGTCGTTGGGTGCATTGGAAGCCTCTTGGTAAGTCTAAGATTCATCTTTCTTCCTTTATTCATTTATTTTTCCATGTTGGATGCTATTGAAGGTACCAGGGTCACAACAGAAGATGGTGGGTTGAGGATTTTAAAAGTTTTCTTCATCAGGATGAATAAACTTGTCTTCACCAATGATATTAGCCCTAGTACAGTCCTAGGACCTCACATGAAATTATTCCAATAAGAAAAATTAATTTAAATATGTACCTCATTACAAATAAATGCATGCTTGAAAGTAGCTCATCGCCGGGGATCATTACTTGAAGGATCCAAAGCCGGACCCCTCTAAATCATCCAAACCATCATAAAAAATTGAAAAGAAAGCCAATCGTTATATTCTAAGTGCTAGTGTGGTGATACAATCATGTATTTATTGTATTAACGATCCCCACATTGACGTACCATCTATGCATGGAGATAATCTCGATCTGATCACTTGGATCGAGAGATTATCTCTCTAGAAATTGGGAGAGGAGATAGAGGCTCTAGAAATCTCCCAATAAATAGAAATTATTAAATAGACTATCTCCTCTATTTATAGTGTATTCTCAAATACCTGGATTGGGTTCCTTGGCCCCTGTATTTTTAATGTCTACTAAAGAAATACTTATGATGAATTAAATGTAACATAAATATTATTTATATTCTATAACATACTTGTAATTTATATTAAATTTTTTATATGATACAACCAAGTCATCTAACTCAGCTCGTAATTCTTACTAACATTAAATGAACCTAGAATATTAAAATAATATTCGTTCAATTAATATTATTTCTTTTATTTACTAACTTGTAAATAATTTTAATAAATAAATTCAAAAAAATATTATTTACTTTAATAATAACGAATTTATTTATTATTCAGTGATCGATGAATTTGAAATCACTCGGAACCCAGTGGTGGGTCCCACCATGTCAAATTTACCTATTCAATAGAATTGGGAGGATTCTTAAATATGATATTACGTGTGACCATCCATAACCTTATCTTGATAACAGTGAATAAAATCCATAGACCAAGAGTAGATTCTAGCAACCCATCAAGGCCCCTGAAGAGATAAGGAATAATCATAGCAACAAAAACCAACCTACAGACACACACTGTGTAATATAATCTCTTTTTATTTAAATATCTCACTAGTAAGACACACACTTATGTCATCATCCTTACTTAATTTACTATTTATTGATCTAACTAGAGGGATTTACACTCAACTACCCTAGCTAAGGACTTATGAAGGCACTACCATCTTGGTCAATGAGGCTCGAGATATTATTTTCTCAACCTAGAAGAAACAAATCATATCTTTATCATTCAACCAATGTCATACCACCAATGACGTTCACAACACAAGATACATCTTCACAATTTCAATATCATGGTTTTTTCCTTCCATCAACGTATGTGATCAAAAGGAACACGTTGATAATGATCTCAATTTAGGAGACTAATACACATGTCTGTAGATAGGAAAAACCAATGACACTAGAAACATGTGGTGTTTCTATTGGAGGGCTTGTTTTCATGATCTCACTACTAGAGACACCAAGTGAGAACTCTATGAGAAGAAGTGTAAATTCTTATGAGCCCCCAACACCTGATAGTTAGACATAAACTGTGTCCTATTAGTATGATGTATATAGACCATAGATAATTTGTTTAAGATTAATTTCATAGTATCTTGAGGTTCTCATTATATCATAGGATATGCTATGAAATTTTAATATGATAATTAATCTATGGAAATTACTATCTAATAGTGTGCATAGAAATGTATACACTATAATGGTAAGAATACATCATGCATATCTAACTGTATACATGATATGGTAATCAAAATTACTATTCAACTTGGGTATAGGGAACCCACTATTACAACAATCCCACTTGCACTAAATCAAACATCCTAAGAAACCTTATTATCTCTCACATGATAAGGACCATGTTTCTGCTGAGTCAAGGCTTTAGTTGCTGGGTTTTCCACTTTTTTGATGTGTGGCTATTCTTCTATGTGAGACTTCACCACATTTAGTAAAACTTATCATGAGATTTCATCCCTGAGTGTATCCCTTTTTTCAACTGTCAACAATTTACATCTCATGTAGTACTAGTAATGAATTATCATGATGATAAAACATTACTTTGTAGGTGTGATTCCAAGAAATGGAATTTTTTTTGCATTTAATAACTACCTATTAGTTACCTTAGAAGCTACAACGTACTCTGTATTTGTTGGTATCTCTACCACTTAATTTTACGAGCTTGTCTTGCTCAACACCTTAGCCTAACTATGATACTAGATCAAATTGATCCTCCCAACAAAAATATTATCCCTTTTTCTCCACTTACCAGGTATATTTCTTTTGTATTTTTCCAAGTACAATCAGATAGTTTTGAATAATTCCCTTTCATTTATCTTGGATATAATTGCTATTTTCCTACAATATTGTATTTTATAAAAAAATCATATCATTTACATATCATGGAACTTGTGATTGATATATCACATAAGTATATGTAACTCAAATCACCATATTAATCTCATTTTATTCCTATACGTGTATTCTCGGAGAGATTTATGCCATGTGACATTGGTAACAATTCCCTCTTTAATTTTTCCATTTTTAATTTTTCAATACCATGTAAATATATGTACTATTGACTAGGTCTAAGAGAATATTAGATCTACCTCATTAGATCTTGTTCCCTAGAACTTATTTTGCTACTTTAATTCAATCACTGGGAAATTAATTTCATCCTAGTCTTAACTAACTGTAATAATACTATCTTTTTTTCATATGTTTCTAAACACATTTTACTTAGAAAACAATGGCGCTCCCACTAACCTATGAATGTCACATGGAAAAGATCCATTCCAAATGAACATTAAATGATCTTTTTTCTTACTTTAATCCTAAATAGGATTTCAATAACTTTCAAACTTACTAGAATTATATGATGTCACCATCCCTTTCTAGTTACGTCAAATAGACACCTTCTACGATTGGTGGTCGTGACATCAAATGCACAATAAAATGATTATGGATATTAGCAATGACAAGTAAAATTATAACTAATTTAGTCATAATGAATTTGTATGACCAATAAATCCTTATTGGTACCACGCTTGTACCACCCATGTATCATCTCACTTGAATACCCACCACGGTATTCAAAACAATAATCCACTTTTCACTTTGATACGTGAAATCCATTATTGAATTTTAATTGAACTTTTCAATATTATACGATTAAAAAATACTACCTACTTGTAGGAATTCTTATTCACAATTAATAATTTATCATCATACATGGTGAATATAAAACCATCACTACGGTTTAAACCTTCTTATGAAGTATGTGTCTCTAGAACATTCTTATTCCACATGTAGTTGTGGAAATAGTTCCTATGAAAACTACACGTGCATCTATGGTATTGAATAAACCCAAGTAAATATGGATCCCACTATCTCAATTACATAAGTGATCCCTTTTATAAAAATGTAGTCTGTCACTCAACTATAACTTTTTTATCATAGGGATTTTTGTAATTTACTAAGAAACTTTTTTGATAATTACTTTATATCCACATTTTGTTTTTCTTGATGCAATTTTTTTTGTATCCTAAAAATCAAATTGAATCTGAAAACATGTTATTAATACCTTATGGATTTACATCATGTTATGAATTATATGATATCCATTTTTCATGATAGTTGGAACATGGTTATGGGATTTTTTTATTATTTCTAAAGCACGTCTTGAAATATAATGGAAGTTTCTATAAGTTTCAATACTGGTACTACTTACATCATAACTACGATGCATAAAATGTGCATTTATAAATTAATACATGCTAAATTTTATTAATCAATGATAACATGTAAGATTCATTATCAATCCTCCTTATAAACATAACTACCATATTTGGATAAGGTAATGTTTATTTAGGAATTACTCCGCGCTACATTATATTGATCGATGAATGCTTGTTCAGTATATTATTTTTTATACCATCCCGAAGCATCCTATATCTTATGAACATACATATACTTCACTATCACATTACTTAATTACATTAAGGAATATATTGAATTGTATTTATCACTAGATAACCTTGGGAATAGTTCACTCTCACTAGCTAAACTAATTTTGAAACCTTTGTGGTATACCTTTATTTCTAAAGTTTTATTTGTCAAAATTAAATATATTGATAATACCAATGGTGTTTAGGTATACCAAGTTTAAATACCAAACTAGGTATATCCTTTAAGTCAACTTTTAGTTTTACTTGAAAAAGAATTATCATTCCTTAATTGGGTACATGAGTCTTAAATTTTATATTCATCAAGTATTTCAAATCATTCATATACTTCTAAACTATTTGTTGAGTATGATACACCACAAACAACATCTATTCCTAAATAAGGAATAATGTTTCCTTATGTATAATGGACAGATGAGATAAATGTTTAAGGTATACTCAATAATATTTTGACTTGAATAATTAACTTAGAAACTATAAGTTATGAATTTTTCATCACTGACTTAGGAATCACCCTTTCTTAGACACTTAGAGAATACACCTTACTTCTTATAATATTTCTATACTTACATGGTTACTTTATTTCGATACTCATATGTATGAAAGATATTGTATTTATACCCAAGAATTATTTCAGAAACAATACATATAATTGATGAATATTTACTAAAGAAGGAGCATGTACTTGATTATTTAATTCAGTTCATTGTGTTTAAACATATTTAAATTAATTTCAAAATATACAAAGGAAATAACCTCCTATTTAATAACCAACCTCTATTCTTTGAAAGAAATTATGAAGGTTCCTTTTGTTTTTTATTTCTATTAGCCTTTTAACTTTTTCTTTCAACTTTTTCACCATAAGAATTAAATATTATTCTTTCTTTAAGTTCTTATTTACTTAGAGAACCTTACCTAAGTGGTAATGAAGTGTTTAATAAATCCCATTCATTTTATAACCTTAAAATAAACTAAAGTATATGGGTGAAAATGATATAGGATTGTAATTTCTTAAAGACCATGGTCCATCTTTCATATTTACACATGACTAGTGTAATATTATCCATTCATATCTCGCTTCACATTATCCTCATAATCTTCTCTAAGATGAGACAAATGTGTAATCATACATGTACCAATGTTGTAACCACAACTAACATTAGACGTTGATGATAGTGTTATGAATTAACCATCATATTCTACATACATGAGTCTCTTATAATCATTTTTACACCCTTGCTTCCTGAGGTAGTTTAATAGGTGTTGGGGATATTAGTACCTTGAATTTCTGATCCAATATTATTATGTGCAAGAACCTCTACTATACTGGGAAATTTGTGATAGTATAGAAATTTACTTTTTCCATATTTATCAGTTTATTTAGTGGTATTAATTTCCATTTTATTCAAAAAGAAAACTAAAAAATTGTACTTTTATCTTGATTACCAATTTAGACATTATTGATTAATTAAATTAATCATTAAATGTCCCCACTATTTTATCGAATTTTATGAACCCACTATACTAGAATCAGAATACTTTATTGGTTGAGTATTTTATTGTAAAGGATCCTTGAACTTCCCATCATATTCTATAAGCTATGTCTACACCACTAATTGGAGAGTTTAAGGTAGGCGATTAACTAACCAACCGTATTAACTCGGTGCCCCTTGATCCATTGAGTGAAGTCCCAACCTCCCAGAATCATAACCTTGATTACCTAAACACTTTGAATTTAATGTGATAGAAATTTATCTATGGATAATCCATACTACCATATTCAGATAATTCAACCCATCATTCCCATAAGAACTCCCCAGTAGTAATAAGGACCCTCATCTATGGACGAACGAGTACCCCAAACACCTGGTTATGCTCAATTTCAAATGATGGAAGGTGTTTGTGACTTAATATTTATTTAATTGTAATTAATATTTTTTTGATGAATGTAATACATTTCTATTAATCTTTCTCATACTATGTTTTCATTCTCACAACTAAAAATTAATAGAAAAACATTCGCCACTTCTATAAACATTTCATTGTTTATACTTTTATGTATTTTATAATGTCATAAAATGTATAAAATAATAAATAAATACATAAAGGAAATCAATTACCAGACTGGTCTTGAGAATCTAAAACTGGGTGATCCATTTTAACTCAGTTGTCAAAACACAACCTAGGGGTATCATACCTGAGTCATAGCTTGACTCTTGATGCAGCTCGTCCCCATTCAATATGTCCACTGCTCGTTTGGATTATACATTGGCTTTGTGTTGTTTGTGTCTTACACCATACTTATCATGGAAAGATCCACATCATACATCATCCTCATTGAAGTAGAAAAATACTCGCGTGTAGACAACTGTAAATTAAGAGTTCAATGTACATCATATTAAATGGACACAAATTCCCTTAAACATATTTATTGAAAAGAAGCAAATACATGTGGACCATCTTAATTAATTTCAATCATCACATGCAATTAAATAATTAATTACATAAAAATAGACATACACAAGTCATATCAATTTCTCAGGACTGTTCGATGTAATTATAAGCATGATATAAATTAAAGTACCATAAATTAAGTATTGGGGCATTTAATAAAATCAATTTAATTAATTAAATTACAATAATTTAATTATATATGGTCTCGTAATTAATTTAAGTTTAATTCAAAAAATAAATAAATTAATTAATTTAATTTAAGACCAAAATTAAATTATTTTTTCCCGGGTATTAAAAATTATAATTTAATAACTAAAATTAATAGTTTAATTAATTTAATTTAATTCTAAAATTAAATTAATTAATTAAATTAATTTTGGTTAACTTGGGCCCCGAAACTCTGCCCTGGCCCATTGTAGGTCGCACTGAACCCATGCAGACCTGTAATGGGCCGTGTAAAGTCCATGGAGGGATATTGTGGATTAGGCAAGTTTTCTCAGACCCATACCAGGTGGGGAAGACCCGATTGACCCCATTTTGGTTCAAGACAGGTGCAAGCAGACAGAGGGAGATGAAAGCAAGGGTTACCTAACATGGCGGCCAGCTTTGTAAGGGTTGGTGGACCTAGAGCAAGATAGAGGCACCTGAACTGACAGCAAGAGAATCATGGAAGGTGTTCTTAGTTGTGGGGTGACCATATCTGGTCACCTGGTCATCGATGAAGGGGAATCAGTGGCCGAGGACTCAGCCGGCCTAAATATCACCGGGGAGGCAGTGTCGGGATCCACCGAATGGGATATTTCTGAGGGCGACGATATCTGGTTTTGGACCATCGAGATGCTAACGAAGGTAGGATCAAATATGCAGTGGTCAATCTAAACTGGGCTGGCAGTGGATGTGATGAGTCCGAATGGGTGTAAAGGTCTTCAACCGTGAACGACATGGAACCGGGACCCCATAGTGACCATATGAGATCGGGTGGCCAAAAGCCCAAATAAGGAGGGGCAGAAATGATCACAACCACATGGTGGAGTAGGTTGCAGAAGGCTTACTATCCGGTGCTGGCATGGTATGTCAAACCGACAACCTGGTATGGTGGTCAGCTGGAGTTGTCAGCGTGGAGGGGTGAACCAGGGTGACCAGCAAGGTCATACCCACTATAGGAGGACAAGGAAAAGAGGGATACTAGGGGGCCACCTAGTTCACTAATGTATGTCAGCTCCATGACTTTCATCAACCCTTTATTATTATTATTATTCAGTTTTATGTTAACCCAAAAACACTGGTCTCCCCCCCATTTTTTTCTTTGTCAGTTTTCTGACTTCCACAACCACTTTCCAATTATTAAAAAATGGTTTGGTTTTTTAATTAAATAAAAATATAAGTAAAATAATTAAAATATTATCATTATAATAATTATTCTTATTATATATTATTTTTCAATAAAAATGTGGAATGAACCCGACTATAAAATACTGTTCTGACAATCGGAATCTGACAGGTGTTCTATATAGAAATTATAACCGATCAATTTAATAAAAATTGTTCATAAATTTTAATTTACTTTGAATTTAATTTGATCTGAATCAATTCTAATACCAAAAATTAAACCAATCATGATAAATATTTTTTTAGATGGTCGTAACTTGGCCATCCATCCTCAGATTGAATCGCGGTTAGATCTGTTGGGTCCAATTTAATACCGTCTATTTAATTTTAATGCATATTTTTTTCTTGGATTAGACTAATTATGTGATTTATTTGATACTAATTGAAGGTAATAGGGTTGCAGCAGAAGCTGGTGGGCTAGGTATTTTAAAAAATTTCTTAATTAGAATGACGAGGCTTATCTTTGCCGATGATATGAGCCCTGATACGATCCGAGGATCTCACATGAAATTCTTCAAATCAAAATAATAAATAGAAACATATACCTTGTTCTTAATCAGAGAATGAACGATTTCAGATCATCACTATCGACCAGTGTTTAAAGGATCCAAAGTCGAACCCCTCTATATCATCCAAATATGCTTCATAAATTCATAGAAGCATCGATCATCAGATTCCAAGTATTATCACGGTGATCCGATGATGCCTTCGATGTCACGACGATCACCGCATCGACGTACCTTCGATGCAAGGAGATGAACTCAATACGATCATCTGGATCAAGAGATTCTCTATCTAAAAAATGGGTCATGAGGGAGAGGTTCTGGAAATCTCATAATGAATAGTCATTATGCAAGAGCCACTCTTCTCTATTTATAGTGGATGATCAAATACCCATATTGGGTTCCTGGACCCCTGTATATTTAACGTCCAATAATAAAATAATTACGATGAACTAAAATTTGTCATAAATATTATTTATATTTTACCACATGTCTATAATATGTACTAAATATATTATGTCATAAAACAAAGTCATTTAAATCGACTCATAATTCCTTCTAATATTAAATGAACCTAGAATATTAAAATAATATCCGTTTGATTAATATTATTCATCATATTTACTTAACATTTAAATAATTTTAATAAATAAATTCAACCCAATTATTATTCACTTGAATAACAATTAATTTATTTATTCTTTGCTGATCAACGAATTGGAAAACACTCGGACCCCCTTGGTGGGGCCCACCATGTCCAATTTAACTATTAAAAAAAGGAAGGATTCTAAAATAATTTATTGTGTGTGACCCTCTAGGCCCTTATCTCAATAGCAGTGAATAAAATACACTGACCAAGAGTGGTGACTAGAAACCCATTAAAACCCCTAAATAGATAAGGAATAGTCATAACAACGACAACCAACCTACAGACATGTACCATGTAATGTAATCTCTTTATCTTTAAATATCTCATAAGGCAGGACACACACATGTGTCATCATCCTTCCTTGATTTATTATTTACTGATCTAACTGGACTAATTTAATCTCGACTACCTTGGCTAAGGACTTATGAAGGTACTACCATCCTGATCAACCATGCCCAAGTTATAACTTCCACAACCTGGAAGAATCAAATCCTCTCTTGATCATTCAACCAATGTAAAACCACAAATGACACACCTAACATTAGGTACCTCACCATGATTTCATTATCATGGTTTTTTCCATGCATCAAAGTACGTGATGAAATGGAACACATTTATAATGATCTCAAGTCAGAAGACTAATAAACATGTCCATAGATAGGAACAATTAATGAAACTTGAAACATGTGGTGTTCCTATTAGAAGTTTTGTCCTCATGATCTCACTATTAGAGATCACCAATTCAGAACTTTATGATAGCAAGTCTCAATGATTATGAGCCACTATCAAATGATAGTCAAACATCGACTGTGTCTGGTCAGTATGATGTATTTAGACCATAAGAATTTTCATAAGATTAATGTCATAGTATCTTAAGGTTCTCATTATAGACTGAGAACTTCTATAAACTTTTGATACAAAAATTAATATATGTTCATTACCATTTAATAGTGGATGTATAAATTACTACACTATAATGGTAAGAATACATCATGTATATCTATATTTATGCACAATATTGTAATCAAAATTACTATTCATGTTGGGTATACATAACCAACTATTGCAACAATTATTCCCATGAGAGATCATATGCCCAATTTCTAGGGTGTTTAATGAATCTTTTAATTTCTACCATTCCAACTCAAAAAAATCATGATAATGGGTGAGTGAAGTGCCATTGTTAAAAGGTAGGTGGTCTAGTTTCTTTACCTTTTGAAGTATTTTCATTGATAAAATACACTGTTGTGTAGTGTGATAGAATTTATGCATGTCACCTAATAATTGTAAAATCTTTAAGTAGATACTAACACCTTAATTTAATTAGTATCTATTCACTTAATTTCATTATCATATGTCATCTATATCGACTCAGACCACCCTCTTAGGTGTTTATTTTATATTACCATAGCCCATTATACCTAGCTTTAGAATTAAAACCATTCTTTACGGTACGTTAATTAACATAGTTTAAAATGAAATGGTTAAATGAGATTACATGAATTATAAGTGGGGTGGACAACTCACTTAGCTTAGGATCATTATTTAAATTATTCTTTAATTATTCCCCTCCAAGTGAAATGGCCAATTTGAGATAAGTAAACTATTAATGGAATGTTTTTACCTTGTAAATGATAATCTCGTCAAATGTAGTGGTTACCCATTAATACTTATAAGTTAATGAATTGTTAGGTGGGTTTGATACACCCCCTTTATCCCTGGTATTTTATATGATTAACTATTATAATAGATTTACCCTAGGGACACATAAATTGTACCATGTCATGTATGATTACGTGTCCTTCCATTTTATTAGTAATTTATTTAAAAAATGAATAATAATGATGAATATTATTTAAATGGAATGATTGGATTCTCATTTAATTATTTTAAATAATGAATGTAATGTATTAATGAAGGTATACCACCCCTTGAGTGATGTTGAGTACCTCTTTATGGAACACCTAGGATTGGTATTATAGGGAAAGTGAGATTACCTTATACTCGGACATGACATCGCTTATTACTTATGATACTTTGGAATGGATTCCCCCATTATTCCATGAGATATATGGGAAGGATGACTATTATTTAAAATATGTGACCCTTATAATTAAACATGGATGCTTGAGTTACGCATCGAATCATGGATAATACTATATATATATATATATTTATATATATATGTTTCTATATATACAATATATAAATATACATACACACTTATATATATATATATTTATATACATGGTGATACTTGTTCAGAGACATTTTCAGCTTAGGCCAAAGTAGGAATGGTCAGCTAGGTGTTCTTGAGGAACCTGATCCTAACTTGATTTCATTTACATTTATTCACTACTTATCTATTATACATGAACACTACTTTATTTATATACATGGTGATACTTGTTTATAGAAAATTTTATCTTAGTTTGAAGCAGGTATGGTTGTCTAGGTGTCCTTGAGGAAGCCAATCCTAACTTGATTTCATTTATATTTATTAACTACTTATCTATTATAAATTTTACACTGATTTATTTTATTTTCATGTGATGTATTTCATTAGAAACCACTGGGGGTGGCCTTATGAGTTTTAATCACACCATGTTCGAGCCAACAGTTATTCAAAAAATAGATCACCAGGTTGTAGGTGGAGCATCATAGATTATGTTTGGTGTTGTTACTCATGTACATGAGACATTAAGAGCACAAGACTGATCCGATGATCAATATTCCCATAGAGATAGCCTTTGGGGATTTCTATTTTTCTTTATACATGTTAATATATTACCTGATGTATGTCTATTGATGTACATTGTAGCACATTCATGCATGATTATTTATTCATTTATTATTCATTTTTAGTTATTATTATCTTTTGCTACTTTTTATTGATTATCGATTCTGCTATATTTATTACTGATCCAGAGGGTATATTTTCTCCACTGTACCACCTTCAGACCCTCTCTACTAGTCAACATCCTCTAGCACATAGTGAGGCATTCTTGAGGCCTAGTATCCAACAGACTTGTGGAACTATTTCAGTGGATACCAAGTCGGGATGCTATAAGTGGTATCATAGCCTTTTTTTTTCTTTTTTATTACTATTTTGGATTGATAGATATGATACTAAAAATATTTTGACTCTTAGTAGATAGCTCGTGTTTGGGTCCAGCCAACATTCATATAAGGGAAAAATCATGTGGCTAGGGATGGGATTATTTATGTGGTTGCTATTACAGTTGATTATTATTTCTCCTTGGGTGATTTCTATACATCCATTGGTTATTGATTTATGGATTTATGATATTTAACTTTTTTCCTAGTATTAAAATATATGAGGTGTTTTTATGCATCATTATAGGAACATAGAGATTCACATGCCATGCATATTTCATTCCACATAGGCTGCATTGTTTTACTACTTGATATTTGATAGATGTTCTATATGTAATTATTTATCATTATTATCTATTTACCATTATTTGGTGATTTCATACATTGTGTGATAGTGTTTCATGTTTACATAGTTTTTCATGATTATTTCCATGCATATTGGTATTATTGTTAATGTGATAAAATTCCTTATTTTAGTTATTTTCTATTATTGGTTATTGAAATTCCTGTATAAACCTAAATGGTGTTTTCCAATATAAATTAATGGTGTCACCTTAATTAACCAATTATGATGTTTTTTTATCCATGGACCATTGGTTTCATGGGATGAAACATTTATTATTGTGAATAAATGGGAGCCAATAAAAATTTATAATGTGTATGGGCCTTTATAAACCGGTAAAGGTATCCCATATAATAAACCCATTATATGAACTTGTTATATTATGAAACCATAGGTAAAAAATTGTTTATAGTTACATGAATTACAATTTTTACTAATAAAGGAAAATACCTTTATAATTTAGGTTTATAAATTCATGTAATTGAACGATGACATATAAAATGAATTGATGTTTTTACATAAAATGACCAATTTTAAATTAATATGTAAATTGTAAATCTATAAAGACTTATTCCTTTATAATTTTGAATTAATACCCGTATGAATAATTCCATAATGCACAACTAAACCAAATTAGGTCAGTTGGGTCATGTTTCTTATAAGATAAACTAGATTCAACCTTATTAGGTCAGCATTGACAAGGAATGTTTATATGATAAACCCATTATGGGTGTTCTGAATATTTAATAATTGAACTATTATGGGTTTCATTTAAATGAACATAGATTAGCTTGGAGGGACCCTAGTAGGTCACCTTTACTCCTTTACATGCCTAGTTCTTATCCCCATAAGGGTATATTTTTAATATATGTGATGGTTATTTAAAGTGTCTGTAGCTACATATTTGTTGTTACTTGTAAATGTATGGTGTCATCTTACTTAACCGACCCCTTACTTGATAAAATCCTATTTCTTTGATTTTGATCTTTATTACTATAAATCATAAATTAATTAAAATTTCAATTACAACCTAAATAATTTTTTCCTCTATAGGTTGTAATTGAAATTTTATTTATCTGATCCCAATTGTGATAAATTATGGATAAATAATTAATTGAAATGAAATCTATGAGGTAAATTACCTATTATGCAGCATGGAGCCAACTAAATAAAATGATTATTAAATGATGAATAGGACACTGCTAAGGTGGGGAGCATTACGTCAAAAATGTTCTTTCATTTCCTTCCACTTAGAGGGGAAAAAATTGTAGAACCATTTTTAGATGGTCATATCAGCTTTTGGAAGCCCATGAGGCTAGTAGTTTTTGTTATATAGTCCTTGAGATGATACTCAAGATAGAACTTGATCATGGGTTGAGATCGAGTATGAATGCTAGATTCAGACTTAGGGTTTGTAATAAACACAAGAATGTAACACTTTTGAGTCATATCATTGTTTTATAGGATGTATGATGATGTAATGGTTTGTTTTGTACACAACCTTTAAGGACACCATGAGTCGTGGTTGGACTACATAGGGTATTTTTGAAACAATCATAGAATGCCTCAATAGTGATGGAATCATGTTCAGTTAATGTGGATGCATGAACATGTACAAATGATCTATTTTAAAAGAAGTCATCCCAAAATGGTTTGAATGTTCTTCTTACCTGTATTTGGTCATGGTTGTTTAGAAACAATATCGGTCTCTTCATCATGGATTTGATGGGATTATCTCAGGTCTTGTAGGTAATCATTGATATCCATTTAGTGTACTCTTGGTTTATAGATGAACATGTTCCCTATATTAACATCGTACATGGTACACTAAGAGAGAATTAGTTATAAGATGGGATAAAAATAAAGAAGTTAAATTTCTTATCGGGTCGCTAAATGGACTCTTTCAGAGTTATGCTCAGGCAATGCAAATAATTTTAGATGCATTGTTTCCCTGAGTGATATTGGGATTCCCATATAAGAAGGCCTTGGATGGACTCATAGGAAACATTCATTTATTTAACATAGTCACTAGGTGAGGTACCACTATTGGGTTTAGTCAGTGTTATTAATATGTGGAAATTTTATCTATGTACTGGCATCTCACTTATAAAATACTAAAAATTGACTACCTTGGATGAGCTCCTGGGAATCCAGTAGCTGATTCCATGGATACCTAGGACTTAAAATCAGGCTTGATTGATGGTTAGTTTATGATGATCCAAGGATGATGGTTTCGATTAAACCTAGGTTTGTGTTATGGCATGACAACAAAAAGGATCAATTGAGATAGAGATGCCACTAATGTTCAGATTACAGGTTTCTGTTAGCATGCCCAAAACAATATCAAGTTACCTTAGTTTAAAGGCATCGAGATCTGGTTTTTAGATGCATAGATAGTAGGAACCACGAGTTTTTGAAATAGTTGACGAGAGGCAGTTCAGATTGATTTATCTCAAATGATTAGATACAATTGGTGAGAAATTGAATTGGGAACACTGTCAAGATGATCCATATACATCTTAAAATTTTAAATGAGATTTTTAAGGAAAATTATGGCTCGAAAAATTAAAGAACAATATATTTGGATTCAAATGTTTTGATATAACAAGGATCAAAGGTGGTATCATCACATGTAATTTAATTTTGTGAGTTTAGGATTGTTCCAAGTGTCATTAGAACACTAGGGTCATGTTTCAATAGAAAAGTTTGGTGGTGGAAGTAATGTGACTTGTAATTGGACCTTAAAGTATAGAAAATATGTCGGGGTGTGTTATATTTAGGGTGATGAAAGATATTATGATGTGATCATGTCCCAAGTTAGGCGAACTTGAGTATGCTCAATCTTGATGTTTTAGTTTGAATATGATCATTGTATTTGGTTTAAGTGTCTTGAGTACCACATGTTTAAGTAGTGATTACATGTGTGTTTGGCATTTAAAACTCAATGAATCCATTTCAGAGGAATTTCACCTAACCCATGTAGAACAAGTGATTTTCTTTGTTCTCCAAGGCTACTCAGGGATGAAAATTTATAAGATGGGGAGGTTGTAACATCCTATGTTTTTGAACTGTGTAAATTCCATGATAAATTGATCTTTTTGTTTAGTGGATGGTCCAAATATGAAATTAATATCCAGAATGTAATTTTGAGAGTTGGAACAATTAAAAGTGTTATTTTTGGATATGGTTCAAGTCCTAAAAAGTGTATTATGAGTTTAGTTGATCTTTGGGGGTGTCTGTAACGACCCAATGCTTTAAATGGAAATTACCTTCTTATAAATATGCCATAAAATCACATAATAATGAACTACTAAGTGATAAATGACCTTTAAACATAAGTTTGTCACTTCTGTGTTTTGAATTTTGAAAATATGACATACACGGTTGTGTTCAAGATGTTTTTTGGAGTCCGATAAGAAAAACTTAATTTTTTTGGTGAATAGTAACATACCCTAAGGAATAGTAACATACCCTTATGAATAGTGATATACCCTAATGAATAGTAACCTCACCTATGATAGTATAAAAATAATATTCAAGTTGGAAGTACAATATACCTATGTTTTAGAATGAGTTAATGCATGTTTTAAATCTGGTTTTTGATAATAAATTATGATTTTAATTAAATATTAAAATAATCATATTAGAAAATTATTTTTGAAAAATGGACTTCATTTTTGGGTTCTACATGTCGAAAAATGGTTAGGGTGAATTTTTGAGATTTTTCTGAAATACCTGAATTTTTGATGAATAGTAAAATACGGTAATTTACCGTATATATACATTATAAGCTAAATAAACTATTCCTAGCATCATGGATGATGTCACCACCCATGGTTCGAATTCACATGACCCATTTACTATTCTTTGTCATGAAATACTTAAAATTCTTTGTCTTATGAAGAAATAATAAATTAAGGATTATAATATCATGAAATCCCTCCTCTCCTCCACTATAAAAACCCCCTTCACTCCCTCTTCTCTCCACTCCTCTCAAGATCCAAGCCTTCTCTAAATTCTGCCCAAATCTCTCCCCAAGGTCCTCCCCCACGTCCAAAATCTTTCATACTCCTCAAAATACCAAAAACTCTCCCCTTAAGAGGTTCTCAAAGGAGGAAGTCTCAAGAGGTAAATTCCTCTTCCCAAATTTCTTCTTTTCTTTTAAGTTATTTTATTTATTTCCTCACCTCCCTTCACCATAATAGTATGATAAATCCAATAGCATACATGTACTGGAATTTATTCATGCTAGTGGTAAATTTCATTATCTTCTCTCCTTTCCCCACCCTTTTATTTGAATGAAATGAAAGCACTGTTTGAGATGTGCTAATTTAACACATTCAAGGACAACAATTTATCAATTTTTGTTATTATCTTTAATTATGTTCATGAAACCATTTGTGTTATGGTTGAACCAGATTATTATATATGTAATATATCCTATTTTTGTTTCTGTAATCTTTTGG
The DNA here is from genome assembly GCA_963277665.1 of Viscum album. NCBI lineage: Eukaryota > Viridiplantae > Streptophyta > Magnoliopsida > Santalales > Viscaceae > Viscum > Viscum album. The sequence goes on from OY728126.1 coordinate 1,575,792,621, forward strand.
TACAAATGGAATTAAGTTATAATGAAAAACACATTCTTTGTAACCAAATCCACCGATTAACAAAAACGGTTATCACTAAGGTTATATATATAATAATTCAACATCACTCTAAGTAACCTAATTAAACCTAAAAACTTTTAATCGACTGGATATTAACTAAAGAATATAACTTCAATTCTGGACAACCACTTTCATCTTGCATATAATCCAAACTTGAATATAAGTGAACCGATCTTTTAAATCCAAGTAAACAAATGAGCCCGAACAATGAAATTGAACCTTGTAACTAATAAAAAAGGATTTGAATGAACTAAAAAGGGTTATAATAAATAAATTGAATATAGAATAGGTTCTGGAATTTTTTATTAATAAGACAAATTTGTTTATTCAGGTCATTAATAACAAGTGGATAACACCAAGGGATTTAAGGTAAGGGATCCACTCCTTTTCTCTCTTAATCAAGATTGTCCTCTATACCATGATTTTATATGTGTACTATAAAATGATGGGGTATGTTTAAGAACCTCCCCCATACTTCCTTCTGGATTTATAAGTGATAATAAACCCCATTCCTTTCTCATAAATCCCTCTTGGTCACACCCGACACCATGCCGATAAAATCGTAACGAATTCTACCCGAACCTTCTTTGTTCTTTCAGTTTGCCTTATCTTTCTTTCAAAATGGTGTTATATTAACTATCTATGTGAGTCTTATTATTTCTGGTTATTTTTACAAGACCCTTTCATCATATTCTTTCGGGGATATACATGATTTTGAAAGATTCCCTCCTTTGAACTTTCCGATAAGCCAACATGTTTTAAGGGGACCTCCCAAATTTTTACCCAAATTTCAAGTGCACTATATCCTATGTTTAAAAAAACGAATGTATTTATAAAATATTTATTTTTATTATAAAAACATTCTTGGTTCAATTCTGGTTTTATATAAAATAATGTCCTCTTTTCTATTTGAAAATCTCTAGAGTGTTTTCCTTAAAACCGCACAAAAATGTTTTAATGCTAATGTTTCTAAAATACATTTTTTATATGATGTCACTTATATTTGACACTACTTACCATGTTATATTCCAATTTTACCCTATTAATGTCCATGTATGTTCTAATGCCTTCCTTTCATGGACACTTTTGTGATACGCCCATTGGATATGTTTTATGTCATGATTATGGTACCCAATTCTTTCCATGGGTAATCTTATGTTTATATATGGTTGATTATGTATGATTATTTATGTGGAAAGAATATTCATGAATATATTGAGATAGGTGCGCCCAGATAGTTCTCCAATGCATTGGGTAATGATAAGTCTCATGAGATGCGATGTGAAATGGGATTGGCGGTTAGCCTTGACCCGTACTGAAATGGGAAACGGGATTGGTGGTTAGCCTTGACCCATACTAAAGATATGATTTATGATTCTACCACATTTATATGATTCCATGTTTATATGATCCCATGCTTATATTAAATTATTTCATAAGTTTCATGCTTTGGATATCATTATGTCAAGCCTCTTAACTCATGTGCTTGAGATGTATCCTTATGTTCATTTCCTTACTGGGAATTTTTAGCTCATCCTTTTGTTCATGTGTTCCCCAGGGTACTCTATGCAGATGTAAGAGCTCAAAGGAAGTTAAAAGCTCTTTATAGAGATTAAATAAATAAGTTTTTTTTAGTCTCATGTTTTATGTTATATGTACCTAGTCTTCCAAGACACTAGACTTAACGATCCTTGGCTTGTACTCTGATGATTAATTATGCTTAAAATCATGAAATGTTTTATGTAAAAGGCTTGGGTCGCTATAGTTGGTATCAGAGGACGGTCTAGTTATTTTTGGAGGTTATGAATAGAGCACCTTAGTGAGAACCTTAAGGATGAGACTAAGTATAAGAAAACAGTCCTAAATTTTGGTGAGTACAGAGTAAGTGGTATATCAAGAAAATACATCCCTGTCTAGATACGAGCAGGTAGAGGCGGCTCTTGCACATATGTATCAAGGGGTAAAACCTAAAAACACCGCTTTTAGCTAGACTCGAATGGGAATTGGTGAACGATAACGGGCCTTGCTGCAATCTTGGTTAAGACACTCCCATGGGATATGCTTTGGTATATTCACGAGTTTAGTACAAACCATTATTAATGAAAAAAAATCCCATAAGAATATAAGTTAAGAAATAGATCGAGGATAACCTAGATATAAATCTAAGGAATCACAAGTTAGGATATAATTATTCTTTATAAGTTTATCCTTTAATGTTCAAAGTTTCCTTTTTATGCTCAATATCTAAGTATTCAAGACCTCTAATTATACTTTATTTTTCTTAGTTAATGGAGGTAAATAGAAGAACACGTTCCAACAACCAATGTGATAGGCAATGTGATGATTTCCCTAATGACATGCCTGATGTGACAGAAGCGGGTGCTCAAAACATCATGGAAGTACTTGCTCAGCTGGCTTGAGTTATGAATAATAACTTGAATCAAGTGGAACGTCCCCCTACTCCAAGGAAAGAGCAAGTTTCTATAGAATCCTTCATGCGAAAATGGCCTCCCCTGTTTAGCGGGTCTTCTGATCCCCTCATCGCAGAACAATGGATTAACTCCATTGAAAAGATTTTCTCTGTCCTCCAGTGCTCGGAAGAAGAGAAAGTTGTTCTGGCAGTCTATCGTTTTTATGGGGAAGTTGATCAGAGGTGGAAACTAATCAAGAATAAAAAGACCCAAGAGGAATTTGATTCCATATATTGGGAGGAATTCAAGAGGATGTTTTTCAACAAATATTTTCCTTGAACCCTCCATCTCAAGATGGAAAGAGAGTTCCTTGGACTTAAGCAGAAGGAAGATGAGTCTATCAGGGCATATGAAGAGAACTTTACAAGGCTTGCAAGGTACGCCTCTGGCTTTGTCATGAACACCGAAATCAAGGAGGATCGCTTCTATAGCGGACTAAAGCTGAGTCTACGAAAAGTGTTGGAAATTCGAGACTTTGATAGCTATGAGGAGATTGTCTGTTCTGCCCTCAAGGTTGAAATGGAGATGGGAGACTCTCAGTGGTCTCATGGGACTAGTGAAAAGAAGCGAAAAATGGAGAACAACATGGGTGGTTCATGAAAGAAATACCATGATGGAAAGAATCCTCACTTTCCCCTTTGCAAAAATTGTGGGAAGAAGCATCTTGGTGACTGTCTCAAGGGAACCAGGAATTGCTTCAAATGCAGAAAGTTTGGTCATCTGGACAAGAAATGCCAAAGGGATATGAAAAATCCTGCTAATGTTGAAGAAGAAAGGAAGGTTCAGATCAACACTCAACCTGTAGTGTAGTGTTATAACTGCAAGGAGCTTGGGCATTATGCGAACAATTTCCCTAAGCTAAGGGTTGTCGGAGGCAATCCGCAACAACCTCCAAGGCAACAAGGAAGGGATTATGCTATCACTACTGCTGAGGTGGAGCCGAAAAATGATGTAGTGACAGGTATGCTAGTTATTCATTCAAAAATAGCAAATGTACTATTTTTTTCTGGTTCTACACATTCTTTCATATCTTGCAAGTTTAGTAGAACTATTCAAACACCACCTCAAAATTTGGAGGAAAAGGTATCTTTGAGAATAGAGAATGGGGAAATCGTTGCGTCCATGGTTTATAACTCCTCCCTGGTTAACGTTTGTTACTGAACCTCCCAACAAATATTTTCATACTTCCATTGGTGGAGTTTGACACTATCTTGAGCATGGATTGGGTATCTTTATACAAATCCAATATCAACTTCCGGGAAAGAGAGATCACTCTTTACATCCCGAAGAATCCTCCGATTCTTTTCAAGTGAAAGGAGGAAGATGAATCTCATTTAGAATCATCGTCTCAAGTGTGGATATTTCTTTCTTTTGAGCATTCATATCTAGCTCAAATGATTGAGACAAAGGAGACGATTATGCTTGAAGACATGCCCATCGTGAGGGATTACAATGATCTATTCCCTGAAGAGTTTCCTGGTCTTCCCCTTGACCAAGAGGTTGAGTTCTCAATTGAACTTATCCCTGGATCTCTTCCAATCTCAAAGACACCTTACAGAATGGCCACCATAGAGCTAGAAGAGCTGAAGAATCTATTACAGGAGAATATGGAGAAGGGTTTTATACACCCGAGTGCTTCACCGTGGGGTGATCCAGTCCTCTTTGTCAAGAAGAAGGATGAATCAATGTGCCTCTGCATTGATTATTGTGAGCTCAATAAAATCACTATAAATAAAAAGTATATCCTTTCACGGATAGATGAATTTTTCGATCAGCTTCGTGGGGCCAGTTATTTCTCTAAGGTGGACCTTCGGCTGGGATATCACCAACTAAAGGTGAGGAAGGAATATATTCCCAAGACTGCCTTTCAAACATGGTATGGACACTATGAGTTCATGGTGATGCCCTTAAGACTCACTAATTCTCCAGAAATTTTCATGGATTTAATGAATAGAGTCTTTAGAGATTACCACGAAAAATTTGTGGTGGTCTTTATTGATGTTGTTATGATATAATCCAAGAGAAAGGAGGAACATGAGGAGCATTTGGAAACTGTGTTAAAGACTTTGCGAAGGGAGAATTTGTATGCAAAGTATAGTAAATGTGTGTTCTGGATGGATGAAGTATCATTTTTTGGGCATGCTATCACCAAGAAAAGGATATCTGTGGACCTTTCCAAGATGAAGGCAATTGAAGAGTGGATGAGGCCAACTTCTATAAAGGAGATCCGCAGCTTTTTAAGTCTAGCTGGGTATTATCTATGATTCATGAAGAACTTTTCATGATTTTCAAACCCAATGACCAAGCTGACATGGAAGGGAGTAAAGTTTGTCTGGACACTAGAATGTGAAGACTGTTTCAAGGAGTTGAAAAAGTGGCTTATCACTGCACCGGTACTCACACTCCATTCAAGTAGAGAACTATTTGTGGTGTATAGTGATGCTTCTAAGAAAGGCTTAGGCTGTGTGCTAATGCAAAATGATAAAGTGATAGCCTATTCCTTAAGGTAGCTGAAAATACATGAGCAAAACTATCCCACTCGTGATCTGGAGTTGGTGGCTGTGATCTTTGCGTTGAAAATATGGTGGAATTATCTCTATGGAAAAAAATGTGAGATATGTACTGACCACAAAGTCTCAAATATATATTCACACAGAAAGAGCTTAATTTTCACCAACGAAGATGGATAGAGCTCATCAAGGATTATGACTGCTCAATCCACTACCATCCCAGTAAGGCAAACAAGGTGGGATATGCTCTAAGTAGAAAGGATCCTGAATCTCTATCAATGATGAGAATTGAAAAGGATCCGATCTTCTAAGATTTTCAAAGGATGGACATGGGAATCATTAAGGGAGGAACATCATCAATCCTTTCTCAAATGATTTCTCAACCATCCCTCATGGAGAAAATAAAGGTTTCTCAAAGAAAAAATGTAGAAATTTAGAAAAGGGTGGAAGCTGTTAAAAATGGGAAATCCTCTGATTTCAAAATTGACGAGGAAGGAGTTGTAAGATTTGGGACAAGATTATGTGTACCATCTGATCCAGATATAAAGAAGGATCTATTAAGTGATGCACATAGCTCGACCTTCTCTATCCATCGTGGGAGTACCAAAATGTACCGTGATCTTCGAGAACACTTCTGCTGGGATAACATGAATAAGGAGATTGCAGAATATATATCAAGGTGGTTGGTATGTTAGAAAGTTAAAGCTGAGCGACAAAATTCCAAAGGTATGATGCAACCATTGCCTATAACCAGGTGGAAATGGGAAAATGTTACTATGGACTTTGTCATGGGTCTCCCGAAGGCGTCGAAGGGAAATGATGCGATATGGGTTGTGGTTGACCGACTCACCAAGACATCCCATTTCATCGCTATTTGGGAAGATCTATCGCTTGAAAAACTTGAAAAGTTATATGTGAAGGAAGTGGTGAGACTGCACGGTGTTCCACTCTCAATTATCTTTGACCACCATCCAAGGTTCACATCTAAATTCTGGAGGATTCTTCAACATGCTTTGAGTACTGAATTAAATTTCAGCATGCCCTATCACCCCCAAACTGATGTCCAATATGAAAGGAATATTTAGATGCTTGAAGATATTTTAAGAGCCTTCTCTCTTGAATTCAAAGGTGGTTGGGATCAACATCTCCCATTGGTTGATTTCTCATACAAAAATAGCTTCCACTCGAGTATTCAGATGGATCCATATGAAGCTATGTATGGAAAGTGATGTATAACTCCAACCTGTTGGGATGAAGTTGGAGAAAGAAAGCTACTTGGACCCCATCTTGTTCAAGAGATGACAGAGAAGGTTCAAATCATCCAGAAACTCATCAAAGCTGCTCAAAGTCGGTAAAAGAACTATGATGACAACCGTCGAAGGGACTTTGAGTTTGACGTTGGAGATAAAGTCTTCCTTCGAATATCTCCATGGAAGAGATTCATGTGATTCCAGAAGAAAGGGAAGCTAAGCCCAAAGTATATTGGACCCTTTGAGATCCTTGACCGCATAGGAGCCATGGCCTATCGACTTGCACTTCCACCAAATATGGCTCGAGTTCATGATTTTTTTCATGTATCACTCTTGAGGAAGTACACACCTGATCCCTCACATGTACTAAACTCAGAGGTGGTGTAGCTGGAAGATGATCTCTCCTATGAGGAGCAGCTAGTAAAGATTCTGGATCCGAGAGATAAGGTTCTACACAACAAGACAACCATCTTGTCAAAGTGTTGTAGAGGAACCATAAGTTTGAGGAAGCAACATGGGAACTAGAGGAAGCAATGAAGGAAAAGTACCCACATCTGTTTTTGGCCTAGAATGTAAAATGAAATTTCGAGGGTGAAATTTTTTAAGGGGGGAAGAATGTAACGACCCGATGTTTTTAATGGAAATTCTATTCTTATAAATATGCCATAAAATCACATAATAATGAACTAATTAGTGATAAGTGACCTTTAAACATAATTTTGTCACTTCTGTGTTTTGAATTTTGAAAATCTGACATACACGGTTGTGTTTAAGATGTTTTTTGGAGTCTAATAAGAAAAACATAATTTTTTAGTGAATAGTAACCTACCCTAATGAATAGTAACATACCCTTATGAATAGTGATATACCCTAATGAATATTAACCTCACCTATGATAGTATAAAAATAATATTCAAGTGGGAAGTACAATATACCTATGTTTTAGAATGAGTTAATGCATCTTTCAAATCTGGTTTTTGATAATAAATTATGATTTTAATTAAATATTAAAATAATCATATTTATAAAATTATTTTTGAAAAATGGAATTCATTTTTTTATTCTAAACGTTAAAAAATGGTTAGGGTGAATTTTTGAGATTTTTCTGAAATACTTGAATTTTTGATGAATAGTAAAATACGACAATTTACTTTATATATGCATTATAAGCTAAATAAACTATTCCTAGCATCATGGATGATGTCACCACCCTTGGTTAGAATTCACATGACCCATTTACTATTCCTGGTCATGAAATACCTACTATTATTTGTCTTGTGAAGAAATAATAAATTAAGGATTATAATATCATGAAATCCCTCCTCTCCTCCACTATAAAAACCCCCTTCACTCCCTCTTCTCTCCACTCCTCTCAAGCTCCAATCCTTATCTAAATTCTGCCCAAATCTCTCCCGAAGGTCCCCCCCACGTCCAAAATCTCTCATCCTCCTCAAAATACCAAAAACTCTCCCCTTAAGAGGTTCTCAAAGGAGGAAGTCTCAAGAGGTAAATTCCTCTTCCCAAATTTGTTCTTTTCTTTTAAGTTATTTTATTTCTTTACTCACCTCCCTTCACCATAATAGTATTATAAATCTAGTAGCATACATTTAATGTAATTTCTTCATAATAGTGGTAAATTTAATTATCTTCTCTCCTTTCCCCACCCTTTTATTTGAAAGAAATGAAAGCACCGTTTGAGATGTGCTAATTTAGCACATTCAAGGACAACTGTTTATCAATTTTTGTTATTATCTTTAATTATGGTCATGAAACAATTTGTGTTATGGTTGAACCAGATTTTTATATATATAATATATCCTATTTTTGGTTATGTAATATTTTGGTACAAATGTAATTAAGTTATAATGAAAAACACATTTTTTGTAACCAAATCCACCGATTAACAAAAACGGTTATCACTAAGGTTATATATATAATAATTCGACATCACTCTAAGTAACCTAACTAAAACTAAAACCATTTAATCTCCTGGATATGAACTAAATAATATAACTTTAATTCCGTACAACCACTTTCATCTTTCATATAATCCAAACTTGAATATAAGTGAACCGATCTTTTAAAGCCAAGGAAACAAACGAGCCCGAACAATGAAATTGAACCTTGTAACTAATCAAAAAGTATTTCAATGAACTAAAAAGGGTTATAATAAATAAATTTAATATATAATAATTTCTGAAATTATTTATTAATAAGACAATTTTTTTTATTTAGGTCATTAATAACAAGTGGATAACACCAACAGATTTAAGGTAAGGGATCCTCTCCTTTTCTCTCTTAATCAAGATTTTCCTCTATACCATGCCTTTATATGTGTACTAGAAAATTATGGGGAATGTTTAAGAACCTCCCCCATACTTCCTTCTGGATTTATAAGTGATGATAAACCCCATTTCTCTCTCATCAATCCCTCTTGGTCACACCCGACACCATGCCGATAAAATCGTAACGAATTCTACCTGAACCTTCTTTGTTCTTTCGGGTTGCCTTATCTTTCTTTCAGAATAGTGTTATCTTATATATCTATGTGAGTCTTATGAATTATGGTTATTTGTAAAATATTATTATATCAAGACCCTTTCATCAAATTCTTTCGGGGATATACATGATTTTGAAAGATTCACTCCTTTGAACTTTCCGATAAGCCAACTTGTTTTAAGGGGACTTCCCAAATTTTTACCCAAATTTCATGGGCACTATATCCTATGTTTTAAAACAAAATTGTATTTATAAAATCTGTATTTTTATTATGAAAACCTTCTTGGTTCAATTCTGGTTGTATATAAAATAATGTCCTCTTTTCTATTTGAAAAGATCTAGAGTGTTTTCCTTAAAACCGCACAAAAATGTTTTAATGCTAATGTTTCTAAAATACATTTTTTACAAGTTGTCACTTATATTTGACACCACTTACCATGTTATATGCCTATTTTACCCTATTAATGTCCATGTATTTTATAATACCTTCCTTTCATGGACACTTTCGTGATACGCCCATTGGATATGTTTTATGTCATGATTATGGTACCAAATTATTTCCATGAGTAATATTATATTTATGTATGGTTGATTATGTATGATTATTTATGTGGCAAGATTATTTATGTGGAAAGAATATTCATGAATATGTTGAGATGAGATCACCCAGATAGCGCTCCAATGCATTGGGTAAGGATAAGTCTCATGTGATGCGATGTGAAACGAGATTGGCAGTTAGCCTTGACCCGTACTGAAATGGGAAACGAGATTGGAGGTTAGCCTTGACCTGTACAAAAGATACGATTTATGATTCTGCCACATTTATATGATTCCATGTTTATATGATCCCATGCTTATATTAAATGATTTCATAAGTTTCATGCTTTGGATATCATTATGTCATGCCTCTTAACTCATGTGCTCGAGATGTATCCTTATGTTCATTTCCTTACTGGGCATTTTTAGCTCATCCCTTTGTTCATGTGTTCCCCAGGGTACCCTATGCAGATGTAAGAGCTCAAAGGAATCTAGAATCTCTTTATGGAGATTAAATAAATAAGTTTTTTTAGTCCCATGTTTTATGTTATATGTACCTTGTCTTCCAATACACTAGACTTAACGATCTGTGGCTTGTACTCTCATGATTAATTATGCTTAAAATCATGAAATGTTTTATGTAAAAAGTTTTGGTCACTATAGTTGGTATCAGAGGATGATCTAGTTATTTTTGGAGATTAGGAATAGAGCACCTTAGTGAGAACCTTAAGGATGAGAATATGTACAAGAAAATAGTCCTAAATTTTGGTGAGTATAGAGTAAGTGGTATATCAAGAAAATAAATCCCTGCCTAGATACGAGCAGGTAGAGGAGGCTCTGGAACATATGTATCTAGGGGTAAAACCCGAAAACACCACTTTGAGCTAGACTCTAATGAGAACTGGTGCATGATAACGGGCCATGCTGCACTCTTGGTTACGACACTACCAGGGGATATGATTTGGTAGATTCATGAGCTTAGTACAAACCCTTATTAAGGGACAAAAAAATCCCATAAGAATATATGTTAAGAAATAGATCGAGGATAACCTAGATATAAACCTAAGGAATCACAGGTTAGGATGTACTTCTTCTTTATAAGTTTATCCTTTAATGTTCAAAGTTTCCTTTTTTATGCTCAATATCTAAGTATTCAAGACCTATAATTATACTTTATTTTTCTTAGTTAATGGCGGGAAATAGAAGAACACGTTCCAACAACCAATGTGATAGGCAATGTGATGATTTCCCTAATGACATGCCTGATGTGACGGAAGCGGGTGCTCAAAACTTCATGGAAGTACTTGCTCAGCTGGCTCGAGTTATGTATAATAACTTGAATCAGGTTGAATGTCCCCCTCCTCTAAATAAAGAGCAAGTTGCCGTAGAATCCTTCATGCAGCAAAGGCCTCCCATGTTTAGCAGGTCTTCTGATCCACTCCTCGTAGAACAATGGATTAACTCCATTGAAAAGATTTTCTCTGTCCTCCAGTGCTCGGAAGAAGAGAAAGTTGTTCTGGCAGTCTATCATTTTGATGGGGAAGGTGATCAAAGTTGGAAACTGATCAAGGATACAAAGTCCCAAGAGGAAATTAATTCCATAGATTGGGAGGAATTCAAGAGTATGTTTTTCAACAAATATTTTCCTCGAACCCTCTGTCTCAAGATGGAAAGAGAGTTCCTTGGACTCAAGAAGAAGGAAGATGAGTCTATCGGGGCATATGAATTGAACTTTACAAGGCTTTCAAGGTATGCCTCTGGCTTTTTCATGAACACCGAAAGTAAGGTGGATCTCTTCTTTAGCGGACTAAAGCAGAGTCTAGTAAAAGTGTTGGAAATTCAAGACTTCGACAGTTGTGAAGAGATTTTCCATTGTGCCCTAAAGGTTGAAATGGATATGGGAGACTCACAGTGGTCTCATGGACCTAGTTACAAGAAGCGAAAAATGGAGAACAACATGGGTGGTTCATCAAAGAAATCCCATGATGGAAAGAATCCTTACTTTACGCTTTTCAAAAATTATGGGAACAAGCATCTTGGTGACTGTCTCAAGGGAACCAAGAATTGCCTCAAATGCAGAAAGTTTGGTCTCTGGCCAAGAATTGCCAAAGGGATATGAAAAATATTCCTAATGTTGAAGAATAAAGGAAGGTTCAGATCAACACTCATCCTACAGTACAGTGTTATAACTGCAAGGTGCTTGGGCATTATGTGAAGAATTTCGCTAAGCCAAGGGTTGTCGGAGGAAATCCGCAACAACCTCCAAGGCAACAAGTAAGGGATTATGCTATCACTACTTCTGATGTGGAGCCAAAAAACAATGTGATGACAGGTACGCCAGTTATTCATTCAAAAATAGTGAACGTACTATTTTATTCTGGTTCTACACATTCTTTCATATCTTTCAAGTTTAGTAGAACTATTCAAACACCACCTCAAATTTTAGAGGAAAAGTTATCTATGAGAACAGTGAATGGGGAAATCATTGTGTCCATGGTTTATAACTCCTCCCCGGTTAACGTTTGTGGACTGAACCTCCCAGCAAATCTTTTCATACTTCCATTGGTGGAGTGCGACGCTATCTTGGGCATGGATTGACTGTCTTTATAAAAATCCAATATCAACTGCTGGGAAAGGGAGATCACTCTTCACATCCCGAAGCATCCTCTGATTCTTTTCAAGTGCAAAGTGGAAGTTGAATCTTATTTCGAATAATCGTCTCAAGTGTGGATATTTCATCCTTATGAGCATGCATATCTAGCTCAAATGATTGATACAAAGGAGATAATCATGCTTGAAGACATGACAATCGTGAAGAATTACACTGATGTATTCCCTGAAGAGTTTCCTAGTCTTCCCCTTGATCATGAGGTTGAGTTCTCAATTGAACTTATCCTTGGGTCTCTGCCAATCTCAAAGGAACATTATAGAATGGCCACTATCGAGCTAGAAGAGATGAAGAATTAGTTACAGGAGAATATGGAGAAGGGTTTAATACGCCTGAGTGCTTCACCGTGGGGTGCTACAGTCCTCTTCGTCAAGAAGAAGGATAGATCAATGCGCCCCTGCATTTATTTTTGTGAGCTCAATAAAATCACTATAAAGAACAAGTATCCCCTTCCACAGATAGATGACTTGTTTGATCAGCTTCGTGAGGCCAGTTATTTCTCTAAGGTGGACCTTCAGTAGGGATATCACCAACTAAAGGCGAGGAAGGAATATATTCCCAAGACTCCCTTTAGAACGGGGTATGGACACTATGAGTTCATAGTGATGCCCTTCAGACTCACTAATGCTCTAGAAATTTTCATCGATTTAATGAATAGAGTCTTTAGAGATTACCTCGACAAATTTGTGGTGGTCTTTATTGATGATATTATGATATAATCCAAGAGAAAGTAGGAACATGAGGAGCATTTGGAAACTGTGTTAAAGAATTTTTGAAGGGATAATTTGTATACAAAGTACAGTAAATGTGAGTTCTGGATGGAGGAAGTATCATTCATGGGGCATGTTATCACCAGGAAAGTGATATCTGTGGACCCTTCCAAGATGAAGGCAATTGAAGAGTGGCCGAGGCCAACTTCTGTAACAGAGATCCGCAGCTTTTTTGGTCTAGCTGGGTATTATTGACGATTCGTGAAGAACTTTTCACGATTTTCAAACCCAATGACCAAGCTGACATGGAAGGGAGTACAGTTTATCTGGACACAGGAATGTGAAGACTGTTTCAAGGAGTTGAAAAAGAGGCTTATCACTGCGCTGATACTCACACTCCCTTTAAGTGGAGAACTCTTTGTGGTGTATAGTGATGCTTCTAAGAAAGGCTTAGACCGTGTGCTTATAAAAAATGAGAAAGTGATAGCCTATGCCTCAAGGCAGCTGAAAATCCATGAGCAAAACTATCCCATGCATGATCTCGAGTTGGCGGCTGTGATCTTTGCGTTGAAAATATGGCGGCATTTTCTCTATGGGAAAAATGTGAGATATATACTGACCACAAGAGTCTCAAATATATATTCACAGAGAAAGATCTTAATACGAGCCAATGAAGATGGATAGATCTCATCAAGGATTATGATTGCTCAATCCACTACCATCCCTATAAGGAAAACAAGGTGGTAGATACTCTAAGTATAAAGGATCCTGCATCTCTATCAATGATGAGAATTGAAAAGGATCTGATCTTCTTAGATTTGAAAAGGATGGACATGGGAATCATTAAGAGAGGAACATCTTCAATCCTTTCTCAAATGATTGCTCAACCATACCTCATGGAGAAAATAAAGGTTTCTCAAAGAAAAGATGTGGAAATTCAGAAAAGGGTGGAAGCTATTAAAAATGGGAAATCTTATGATTTTAAAATTGATGAGGAAGAAGTTGTAAGATTTGGGACACAATTATGTGTACCATTTGATCCAGAGAGAAAGAAGAAGCTATTGAGTGATTTACATAGCTCAACCTTCTCTATCCATCCTAGGAGTACCAAAATGTACCGTGATCTCCGAGAACACTTCTCGTGGGATAACATGAAGAAGGAGATTGTGAAATATATATCAAGGCGCTTGGTATGTTAGCAAGTTAAAGCTGAGCAACAAAAGTCCAATGGTATGATGAAACCATTTCCTATACCCATGTGGAAATGAGAAAATGTTACTATGTACTTTTTCACAGGTCTCCCGAAGATGTCGAAGGGAAATAATGCAATATGAGTTGTGGTTGATCGACTCACCAAGACATCCCATTTCATCGCTATTCGGGAAGATCTCTCATTTGAACAACTTGAAAAGTTATATGTGAAAAAAGTGGTGAGACTGCACGGTGTTCCACTATCAATTGTCTTTGACCACGATCCAAGGTTCACATCTAAATTCTGGAGGAGTCTTCAAAATGATTTGAGTACTGAATTAAATTTCAGCATGGCCTATCATCCCCAAACTGATGGCCAATCTGAAAGGACTATTCGAATGCTTGAATATATGCTAAGAGCCTAATCTCTTGAATTCAAAGGTGGTTGGGATCAGCATCTCCCATTGGTTGAGTTCTCATACAACAATAACTTCCAATCGAGTATTCATATGGCTCCATATGAAGCTCTGTATGGAAAGCGATGTAGAACTCCAACATGTTCAGATGAAGTTGGAGAAAGAAAGCTACTTGGACCTGATCTTGTTCAAGATATGACAGAGAAGGTTCAAGTCATCCAGAAACACATCAAAGCTGCTCAATGTCGGCAAAAGAGATATGCTGACAACTGTTGAAGGGACTTGGAGTTCGACGTTGGAGATAAAGTCTTCCTTCAAATATCTCCATGGAAGAGAGTCATGCGATTCGGGAAGAAAGGGAAGCTAAGCCCAAGGTATATTGGCCCCTTTGAGATCCTTGACCGCATAGGAGCTGTGGCCTATTGGATTGCACTTCCACAGAATATGGCTTGAGTTCATGATGTTTTTCACGTATCACTCTTGAGGAAGTACATACCTGATCCCTCACTTTTACTAAACTCAGAGGTGGTGCGGTTGGAAGATGATCTCTCCTATGTGGAGTAGCCAGTAAAGATTCTGGATCAGAGAGATAAGGTTCTACGCAACAAGACAAACCATCTTGTCAAAGTGTTTTGGAGGAACCATAAGTTTGAGGAAGAAACGTGGGAACTGGAGGAAGCAATGAAAGAAAAGTACCCACATCTGTTTTTGGCCAAAAATGTGAAATGAAATTTCTAGGGTGAAATTTCTTAAGGGGGGAAGAATTTAACAACCCAATGTTTTTAATGGAAATTCAATTCTTATAAATATTCCATAA
The DNA here is from genome assembly GCA_963277665.1 of Viscum album. NCBI lineage: Eukaryota > Viridiplantae > Streptophyta > Magnoliopsida > Santalales > Viscaceae > Viscum > Viscum album. The sequence goes on from OY728126.1 coordinate 1,575,807,750, forward strand.
AATCACATAATAATGAACTAATAAGTGATAAGTGACCTTTAAACATAAGTTTGTCACTTCTGTGTTTTGAATTTTGAAAATCTGACATACACGGTTGTGTTCAAGATGTTTTTTGGAGTCTGATAAGAAAAACTTAATTTTTTTGGTGAATAGTAACCTACCCTAATGAATAGTAACATACCCTTATGAATAGTGATATACCCTAATGAATAGTAACCTCACCTATGATATTATAAAAATAATATTCAAGTTGGAAGTACAATATACCTATGTTTTAGAATGAGTTAATGCATGTTTTAAATCTGGTTTTTGATAATAAATTATGATTTTAATTAAATATTAAAATTATAATATTTAGAAAATTATTTTTGAAAAATGGAAATCATTTTTTGATTCTACATGTTGAAAAATGGTTAGGGTGAATTTTTTAGATTTTTCTGAAATACTTGAATTTTTGATGTATAGTAAAATACAGTAATTTACCGTATATATACATTATAAGCTAAATAAACTATTCCTAGCATCATGGATGATGTCACCACCCATTTTTCGAATTAAAATGACCCATTTAATATTATGTTTCATGAAATAATTATTATTCTTTGTCTTGTGAAGAAATAATAAATTAAGGATTATAATATCATGAAATCCCTCCTCTCTCCACTATAAAAACCCCCTTCACTCCCTCTTCTCTCCACTCCTCTCAATCTTCAATCCTTCTCTAAATTCTGCCCAAATATCTCCCCAAGGTCTTATGACACGTCCAAAAGCTCTCAGCTTCCTCAAAATACCAAAACCTCTCCCCTTAAGAGGTTCTCAAATGAAGAAGTCTCAAGAGGTAAATTCCTCTTCCCAAATTTCTTCTTTTCTTTTAAGTTCTTTTATTTCTTTCCTCGCCTCCCTTCACCATAATAGTATGATAAATCCATTAGTATACATGTAATGGAATTTATTCATGATAGTGGTAAATTTCATTATCTTCTCTCCTTTCCCCACCCTTTTATTTGAAAGAAATGAAAGCATCATTTGAGATGTGCTAATTTAGCACATTCAAGGACAATAGTTTATCAATTTTTGTTATTATATTTAATTATGGTCATGAAACCATTTGTGTTATGGTTGAACCAGATTATTATATATTTAATATATCCTATTTTTTTTTCTGTAATCTTTTGGTACAAATGGAATTAAGTTATAATGAAAAACATATTCTTTGTAACCAAATCCACCGATTAACAAAAATGGTTATCACTATGGTTATATATATAATAATTCGACATCACTATAAGTAAACTAATTAAAAATAAAACCATGTAATATCCTGGATATTAACTAAATAATATAACTTCAATTCTGGACAACCACTTTCATCTTTCATATAATCCAAACTTTAATATAAGTGAACCGATCTTTTAAAGCCAAGTAAACAAATGAGCCCAAACAATGAAATTGAACCTTGTAACTAATCAAAAAGGCTTTGAATGAAATAAAAAGGTTTATAATAAATAAATTTAATATATAAGTGGTTCTGGAATTATTAATTAATAAGACTAATTTGTTTGTTCTGGTCATTAATAACAAGTGGATAACACCAACGGATTTAAGGTAAGGGATCCTCTCCTTTTCTCTCTTAATAAAGATTGTCCTCTATACTATGCCTTTATATGTGAACTAGAAAATGATGAGGTATGTTTAATAACCTCCCACATAATTCATTATAGATTTATAAGTGATGAGAAACCCCATTTCTCTCTCATCAATCCCTCTTGGTCACACCCGACACCATGCCGATAAAATCGTAACAAATTCTACCCGAACCTTCTTTGTTCTTTCGGGTTGCCTTATCTTTCTTTTAAAATGGTGTTATCTTATCTCTATATGTGAGTCTTATAACTTATATTTTTTTGTACAATATTCTTATATCAAGACCCTTTCATCACATTCTTTCGGGGATATACATGATTTTGAAAGATTCCCTCCTTTGAACTTTCCAATAAGCCAACCTGTTTTAAGGGGACTTCCCAAATTTTTACCCAAATTTCATGTGCACTCTATCCTATGTTTTAAAACACAATTGTATTTATAAAATCAGTATTTTTATTATGAAAATATTATTGGTTCAATTCTGGTTTTATATAAATAAATGTCCTCTTTTCTATTTGAAAAGCTCTAGAGTGTTTTCCTTAAAACCGCACAAAAATGTTTTAATGCTAATGTTTCTAAAATACATTTTTTTACATGTTTTCACTTATATTTGACACCACTTACCATGTTATATGACTATTTTACCCTATTAATGTCCATGTATTTTCTAATACCTTCCTTTCATGGACTCTTTCATGATACGCCCATTGGATATGTTTTATGTCATGATTGTGGTACCCAATTCTTTCCATGGGTAATCTTATGTTTATGTATGGTTGATTACATGTGATTATTTATGTGGAAATATTATTTATGTGGCAATAATATTCATGAATATGTTGATATGGGTGTGCCCAAATAGCGCTCCAATCATTAGGTAAGTATAAGTTTCATGAGATGCGATGTGAAACGGGATTGGCGGTTAGCGTTGACCTGTACTGAAATGGGAAACGGGATTGGCGGTTAGCCTTGACCTGTACTAAAGATATGATTTATTATTATGCCACATTCATATGATTCCATGTTTATATGATCCCTTTATTATATTAAATGATTTCATAAGTTTCATGCTTTGGATATCATTATGTCATTCCTCTTAACTCTTGTGCTTGAGATGTATCCTTATGTTCATTTCCTTACTGGGCATTTTTAGCTCATCCCTTTGTTAATGTGTTCCCCAGGGTACCCTATGCATATGTAAGAGCTCAAAGGAAGTTATAATCTCTTTATGAAGATTAAATAAAGAAGTTTTTTATTCCCATGTTTTATGTTATTTGTACCTAGTCTTCCAAGACACTAGACTTAACGATCCTTGGCTTATACTCTGATGATTAATTATGCTTAAAATCATGAAATGTTTTATGTAAATGGCTTGAGTCGCTATAGTGTCGTGGTTTAGAATTTATGTTTTTGGAAAGGTAGTGGGAGGTACATGTTAGGCGCATGGTTAGTGATAATCATACACTTCAACCATGTGGCCCCAAAATAGAGGATCAAAATTTTATAAACAATTTAAGGTGTGGAGCACAAACATGAAAGAGGCCATCAATAATTTTTAGAGGTGGATACATAATTTGTTCATGGTTTGTTAAACTGTGTGCCCAATCATTTGAGGGGATATCCAATTGGACAACAACATTGCATAATTTTTAAACTATTAGCCAAACCATGTAGCTCATTAAAGGGGAAAAATTACCAATTTTCTCCTCTAATAATTAATGGGGTTTCAACCCATTTCATTTCCCATTTGTCTAGTGTCCTCCCCTATGTTCTCCTCCTCTTTCTCCCTCTTCCATTGGTGTATTTTATTTTTTATTGGTCCGATTGAAGTGAATTTGGGTGCATTGGATTCCCCTAGGTATGTATAATACTCCTCTTTATTCCTTTATTCCTTTATGTTTTTGTATTGGATATTATTAACATATGATCTCATATGACCTATTTTTAGGGAATTTGATTGTTCGACTGGTTTCTCTCATCCAGTTTTGATACAAATACTGATAATGTATTAGTTAAGCGTCCTTAGTTTACTTTCATTGGTCTAGTTGATTTCAATTTTTATGTTTCTTTATTAATAAAATACAATTTTGTACCATTCTCTTACTTTCTATGTGTTTCCTCATAAATGTGAAACTCTTGAAGTAGATATTAACACATTTATTTACTTAGTGCTTATATACTCAATTTCATCATTAGAGGTCTTGTACCTTGACTTACACCACCCTCTTGGGTGTGTTTATTATATCCCCATGGACTCTTATTCCTATATTTGGAATTAAAACCACCCTTTGAGTTGAATTAACTATCCTCTTTTAAAATGAAATGATTAAATGGGATTAAATGAATTATAAGTGGTGTGGATGAGTCACATAGATTATGATCATTATATAAATTATGATCGAACCATTTACCCTCTAAGTGAAGTGGTAAATTCAAGATAAGTAAACTTTTAATGCAATGGTTTACCCTTTCCCATGATAAACTTGTTATATGCAGTAATTCCCCCTAATACTTGTAAGTTAATGAATTTTTAGGAGAGTTTGATACACCCCCTAGTCCCTAGTATTTTATGTTATTAACTACTAAAATTGATCAAACCTAGGGAAACTTGAATTATACTATGGAATTTATGATTATATGGCATTCTATATTATTAGTAATTGATTTAATAATGTAATAACCATGATGAATCATATTTAAATGGAATGATTGAATTCTCATGGAGTGCTTTTAAATAATAACTGTAATGTATTAATGAAGGTCCATTGTGCCTTGAGAGATGCCAGGTTCCTATTTACAGAATTCCTAGGCTAAAGGGTTTAAAGGAAAAGTGGGATTACCTTATACTAGATTATTATAGAGGGATCTTGTTTAGGGTTGTGGAAATAGAATTTCAAACCCCCTTGGTCAAGGATACTGAACATGGTGCTTCAAATCATGTGGGTTATTGGGCATGACTTTCTACACCCCATTTATTTAAATGATGGTCATGATGCTTCAAAAAATTATTCATGATAATTGGGAATGGAATCCCTTATTACTTGTGATACTTAGGCATGAAGTCCCTCATTATTCCATGAGATATATGGGTACATAGACCCTTATTTAAAATATGATACCCATATAACTATACTTGGACGCTTGAGTTACACCTTGATTCATGGATAATACTATATATATATATATATTTATATGTATATAACACACACACACACATATATATGCATAGAAACTTATATATATATATATTTATATACCTGGCCATGCTTATTTAGAGACATTTCTGGATTAGGCCGATGCAGGTATGGTCAGCTAGGTGTTCTTGAGTAACCTGAGCCTAATTTGATTTCATTTACATCTATTCACTTCTTATCTACTATATCTACCCACTAATTTATTTTATATTTATATACTGGATTTAATTAGACACCGTTGGTGGGGGTCTTTTGAGATTTACACACACGCCATTCAGGCCACCAGTTGGTACCTGAAGAGATTTCCTAGTTGAAGGTTCCAGGTCATGAATTATGTTATGTATTTTTACTCATGTTAATGGGATATTAATAGAAAAAGGCTAAGTCAGTTCTTAATATGATCATGAAGATACACTTTAGTGTTTTTTTCATTTTTTATTATACATGTTAATGTGTTACATAATGTATGTCTATTGTTGTACATTGTAGTATGTTCTTTCATGATTATTTATTTATTTATTACTGAATGTTAGTTGTTATTATATTTCACTTATCTTTATTTATTATTGATTCCACTTTATTTACTATTTATCCAGAGGGTATAGTCTCCCCACTATACCAATTTCAGTCCCTTGCTGTTAGTCGGTAACATCTGGTGCATGGGGAGGCATGCCTGAGACCTAGTAGCCAATTGGATTGGAGAACCATTTCAATGGACACCATCCTGAGATGATACATTTTTCATAAAATTAATGAAATATATGTTATTTAAAAATCCAAATAATGTTCCAAATTCCATGGATTTAAATTCAAAATGTTATGACACTTTAAGGGGTTGTTTAATTCAAACCCCATTTCATTGAGTTATTATGTTTCATCTCAAACTTCTCAGTTATATGATTGGTTTCTTCTTTCCTAAGAATTAATTTCATGTTAATTTCTATAACCATATAGAAGAAAATTAATTTTGAATTCAAATATTTTACTTTGACAACTTTCTCTCTTAGAAAGTATTTTTTTGAGAATAACTCTCATCTTCTTTAATGACAATTTATCCTACTTTTCTACATTTTAATTCCCTCCAATGCTCTCCAATATATAAAAATTATGTGGTATCTCATGTGAACTTCATATTTTCCTATTTATATTTTAAAAATAAGGTTTTGTTATAAATTTTAATGACACGGGTTTCAATAAAGGTTTTAAAAAATATTTAAATGGTTTTTTCATCCATGATCATTTGATATATCTTCTACCCCACATTTCCTTTATATAACCTTTATGGGTTTTTTTCAGGGATTGATTATTGATGATTATTTTTAAAATAAAATTAATTCAAAATTTTATATCACCATTTTAATAAAATGTATTTTTAAATTGACTAGTAACTTATTCTTTTATGATACTGTTAAAAACATTTTCTAAAAAATCTTTTATTATTTTACTTCTAATTTCCTCTTTATCAAAGAATGATTTTATTTCATAATAAATTGTTTTTCACAATTTACCATCTAAATTCTCTTATATTATTTTATGGGGTTATACTCATCAACATGCATTATTGTTTTTTTCTTACCTAATCATACACTGTATATAAATACAGATTTTCTTCTAATGACATTCCTCTATGTAGACTTGTTATTTCCATCCTATAATTGAAGGTAATTCACCTAGATTCTATAAATTGATTAAATGAGGGAAATAATGAATTAACCATTTTATGTTTATTTATAAATTGTAAATATCGTATGTTATGTTATCTTAATTAAAGGGTATTTTCATAGAATTCTACTAAATATCATTGGATACCTATCTATTTTCCATGGGTTTATCATGTTATGATTATTGATGGAATTATGAATGATTTAATTATGTTAATCCATTTGAAATAGACATATCACCAATTTTCATTCCATGAGTTCTTTATGATGTGATGAATCAAACCAATTTTCTTCCCATGGGTTCTTTATAATATGATTAATGATTGATTTTAAATGGAATATTTAAGTATGGATGAATGGATGTAATGGTCCTATATCACCATGTAATTCATTGTTCAGATGTTTATATCTCACAAGACATGTATACACTATCTCTATTTGGTTTCATGAAATCATTGATGCATCTTTGTGACCCATAAAGGTGATGTTTTCCTATGATAATGTTTGTGGAACATTTCTATGTTATCCCTATGTTACACTATCCTGGATAATATTTATTGACTAATGTTTCAAAAAATATATCCATGTCCTATGCTATGCCAAGCCTTATGATATGGATCATGATTTTATATATATATTTTTTTGGTATGATCTTCTAATTTTATGTCTATGTACCTTTATTATAACCATATTCTAATATCATACTTATTTAATATTAGTAATTGTTATCACTTATGTTTACCCTTATTAAGAATTTGAACTCACTACTTTAATTTTTTTTCATTTCCCTAAGAAATGATAATGACTGTAGTTTATTACAATATTTGAAGTGAGTCTATTGTCTCTAAATTTATAGAGAAATATATACAAGTATCATAAAATAAGATTATTATTTAACTGATCCTCAAAAAACTAAACCTTCATTCTAGGGATTATTTTATTTGTGGGATGTAATATTTAACATATATAAATGATGTAAAATAAAAAATAATAATTATCATGGGTTATATTAATTTTTATCAAATATAGTGTTTAATGAATGTGTTTTTAGCACCCGGCATAGGAATGTGGGTTTAAGGCACTAAAATATGTCATGATAATGGTAAACAGATAAAACATTTGTTAACCAGTGATGGATCAAAAGAGATGCATAGAGGATTGACATGTTAGTGTTCAACCATGCTTTTAATGAGGATTTGGACTCTTTGTGTGGTAAATATTTCATTCATTGCATTTATCTTCATTGTAATACCTAATAAATTACATTAAAAAATAGACATATATAATTAAAAATTCATATAGTAAAAATAAAAGTTATAAATTAATTAAGTCTACTATAGCTAATAATGGATAGCCAACAAAAAAAATAATGTCAGCATAATATATAATTCTCATGTCTCATATTTTTTAATATACATCATGGTTTCAAAACATATAGTAAAAAATAAAAATAATATTATCCATTAAATTTTCATATTAAAAGAACTAAATATTACTAGTGTTGTTTTCTGGATTAGTATGAATGGATATGAAGTAAGATTTTATTAAAAATTATATGACCATAATATGATATGGAAGTTAGTGATATTTTCTATATAATGTCACCATTAGAGTTAGTGTATATTAAGTGCAATTAAAATAGTTAATCGGTGTAGATGATATAGAAATTTTCTTCAACTATTTGGAAAATCCCTTATGTTTCACATTTATCCAACCATGGGAAGGAGGTATCATAACTATTGTTTCCCTTATACCAGGTCTTGGTTGAAATTCAAAAATTAAAGTTCGAGCGGAATTATCCTCGAGAGGAAATCAATTTAGTGGAAATAAATAACATATCAATGTTATCTGAACAACCCTTTGAATGTACCACCATTATATACAATACCCTTATGGATTATAATTTTTTTAATAAGTGGTTACAAATTTTTGTGTAACATATTACTAATGTGTAAAATCTTTTAGTAATAAAATAGTTTTTGACTCAATATGAAATTTTTATTAACTGTATCAAACATTTATTATATTTTAAATTTAAATAATTTGGGAATTAATTTAAAAAATTTATTTAATATTTTTAATAAACATTCCAAAATTATTTTAAGGGACTAAAATTTATATTTTTAGGAATTAAATATTAAAATAGGGTAAAAATGGAGGAATATAGAGAAATATGGTAAATATGCATCACATATATATAAGAATGAAAACATTGTCCCAAGATATTTATTGTTTCAAAATTATTACACTAATAATTATAGTGGAGCATTAAGGAAGGTAACAAATAATGACGAGGAGTAGTAGAATACTTGAGATAATAGAAAATTAAAATATTTAACACTTTATTCAGTGGGTTTCCAATCAGTATTACTATATGTATCCATGAAAACTTTTTATTAATCCTTAAATCAAGATTAATTTTAATCATCACTAATTTCTCAAGTAGTATCTTCAGTAGGAATATATAAAATACTGAAGAGTTTGATTAGTACCGAGGTTTGTTTTAATAGAAAGAAACTCATGAGAGGCATGAGTCATTTTTATGTATATTTTAAATTTATATTTATATATCTATTTTTGTATCCTTTCAAATTATCATGTTCTTATTGCAATATTTATTTGATAACATTATAATTATTATCCTTATAATATCATATTTATGTGTGACCTCATTTTACTCACATTATACTCTTTTCATAATCTGATACAATGGTAAAATTCTCTTAAGAGATATAAAATTCAATATTTTCTATTATAAAAAATCATAATGTATTACTTGTATAAATTCTATTATAGACACATTAATTACATATTGTTATATTTTATATAAATATATTATATTTATGTACCTTTTAAATCAATTTTTAGGACTCAAATTGATTAAACTCAAATTTTTCATAAGTTCACCATTTCCATTAATGAGAAATGACATGTAGGTTATTGAAAAATAAATTTTACATACCTTATTCATATCAAATATGTGTGATTATATAATCTTAATTCTGAAAGGTTTTTAACCAAAAAATGTACTATCAGTTAAAATACATGTATTTTGCAATGAACTAGCTCGGGTCAACTAGACATGCCACCCAAAACAGCCCATCACAATGTGGTGAGGTGAAAAAAGATAACAAAAAAAAGTCTCATATATAAAAAAATAAGAAAAACAACCAGAGTATAATGAGGAATAAGAGATAGAACATCCATGATACATACATCCAAGCCGATCCAGTTAAACAAGAAAAATATGTTAGGATAAGACCAAAAAGTTCCCATGTGACCAACCATCACCTCTAAATCATCCTGTTACGAATGAAAAGAAAACAAGAGAAGTTGGCATGAAACATGATTCTATTCCCTTTATCTGAATCCTACATAAAAATTTCTAAAACCACCGATAGGAAAAATTATGGTGTGAGAAAAAATCCCATTAGTATTATACCACATAATCTATAAAAAGTATAATATCAAGAATGAAACATTTCTAGATTTAAAAAACTATAGTTTTATAAAGAATTTTCCAAATTCAAGACCATTTTCAAACCATCATTTGGTTTTCATAAAATTGTTTCATATTCATGGTATAATGAATATGAAAATTATATGTGATAAGCATGAATGAAAAATTAATACAATCCATGGTCACACTATCATAAAATCATGTAATCAATATAACCATGACACAATCTATCATGTGAAATCATGTAAGAAAATAACCATGAAACAATAAATCACATGATAATCCAATCATAAATAAAATAACACATTGTTTGGGTTCTACCCTATGGGTATATGTACTAGACATAAAAAATAAGTCCCTAATCCAGGCCTATGGTGGAACTAGCTGGTACAACCTCAAGTGGAATTACACACAATAAAGTGAAAGAAAACATCAAGTGGAAATACACTCACTATGAGTGAAAGAAAATTTGAAATGGTATTACACACACTAAAGTAAAATAAAATCTCAAGTGGAATTACACACACTATGAGTGAAAGAAAACCTCAAGTGGAATTACACACACTATGAGTGACATGTTTATTCATGATAGACCCAAGGTTACCCAATGTAAAAAGCTCATCCAAAATCAATTAAAAATACATGATCACAATTTATGAAAAATTTAAAAACAAATCCAATACTTTTCTATTATTAAAAACCTAATTTTAAACCAAAACCACCTTTCAATAATTTTATCAAACACATGGTGTGAGCAAACCATTTTTAAATTAAAACCCATTAAATTGATTTCTTTCCAAAAAATACACCATAATAACAAATAAATTCAATTATATGAATAAAACTAAGAAATTTACAAGAAAAATAATAAATTAATAGAAGAAACACTTTGTATAAATAGACCTACCTCAAGAATGGAGGTAGAACTAATTGCCTACAAAAACAGAGATAATTTAAGAGTCGATTGGGTCGTCATGAACCTATATCCATATAAAACTCATCAACATTTTTATAAACCCCTTATATATGACATATCCAACCGTATTAGGTTCTAAAAGATGAGAGGTTAAGATATCTAGTGAGGATCTATGAAGAAATGGAAAAATTGGATAAAAAAGAAAACATACCTTGATTAGATCCATTAAGAATGAAGGGAAATAGCCAAGAATACCAAGGAAGAAGTATCTGGAGTGCTGGGGAAGGATTAAGTCAAGAGAAAATGAAATTAGGGATTGATTATACATAAAAATGGCCACGAGAAAAGGGTAAAAATCAATTTTTTTGGCTTTGAGTGATGCACATGGTTAGGCCGCATGATTAGTCAAACCGTGCGCTAACCATTTGTGTTTACTATTACAAGCTGTATGGTTTCCTGGGACTAGCCATATGGTTTGGTAAAACTATGCAACCAACTTGGAAAAACACCTATACACACACAATTTTCCCTAGTGAGCATCTCAATTTGAATAACCATGTTCAAACTATACAAAATATCTTTTCTAAAACATAGAGTTATCCTTCACGACTACTCCATGGTTAGTACTAGATATGACCCAATCGTGTTCCTAGATTACCTTCTATGAAAATATACATTTCCAACCCACATTCCCATGAAACCTATAGAATGAATTTTTAAGATAAAACAATCATAAAGTAAAGCTTATCTGATATCTTGTGAGAATTAAAATTCTCCTCACCATGAAAGATTTATATCTCCAAAAATTCCCCAAGATCATAGGACAAAAAAAGAGAAGGCCACTATTGCCTCATCAATAACTCCTTCTCTTAAATCTCATGGATATCCTTTCCACACTGCCAAAGTACTTAGATAGAATGAATAATTTTACCATATAGTACCTTATCATGGTGATCCATAATCTGAAAATGTTTATCAACAATAGTGGTATCGAGGTCAAGATCAACATCAATGCATTCAATTCCATTGTAAGGATTTGGTTTATACCTCATTAGCTAAGAAACATGAAAAAAATCATGGATCAAATTCAAAATAGATGGTAATTCCAATCAATATTCCACCTTTCCATGTGACTCCATGACCTAAAAGGGGCCCACAAACCTCAATGCTAACTTACCATTATTACCCAACCGATGATGTCCCAAGAGAGGAAAAACTCTAAGAAAAACCTGATCACTGGCCTTAAACTCTAGAGACTAAAAATGGAAGTCTTCATAGAATTTATGACCACTATGTACTGTGAACAAACTCTTTTTGATCAACTGCAACTTTTTTATCATCTTCCAAACAAGACTTGCCCCAAAAAGGGACAAATCTCCCAACTCTGCCCAGTATAAGGGAGATATACATGGTCTCCCACACAATGATTCAAAGGTCCCCATCTTTATCCATGACCAATAACTATTTTATAGGAAAATTTGACTAAAGAGAAATTATTTTCCCAGGATCCAACAAAAATAAAGTCCGTAAGCCCGAAGCATATCCTTAAGAACCCAGATAGGTATATCTCTCTATCCATCCGTCTGATGATGATATGATTCACTCAATTTAAATTGGGAACCCATGAACTCTTTAAAACCTTTTTAAAATATGGATGTGAACCTCATATCCTTATCTGAAATAATCACAAAGGGAACCCCATGAAATCTCACAATCTCTCGAACATATAAGTCTTTTAGATGTTCCACTTTTTTTATCTCCTTGATAGTAAGAAATGATCCAATTTTTTAAGTCAATAAATGATCACCCAAATATAATATTTAAAAGTAGGATTTAGTGTAAAACTAATGATGAAGTCCATGGATATATCATCCCACTTCCATACCTGAATGGGTAAGGGTTTCATGAAACAATCTGTTTGGTTTTCTGTTTTAATTTTATGAAAAGTGATAAACCGTGACATGAAATCTACAATTGAAAACCTCATCTCGGGCCACATAAACCGATGTATCAATTCATGATACATATTGATTATACCAGGTTTCATGAACAGTAATACAAATTTCCACTTTCCATTAAATCTTACCTTATAGAAATTGGAACAACCAATATACCATGGAAGAAAAATTCTCCATTGGGATGCTGAGACCACTCACCCAAGGTATCCCCACCATAATATATTTTTAAAAATCATTGTAAACTGTTGTATACCACCTAATAAAGATGAAATTACTCATCAAAATATGAGATAACTTTCATAAAATTCAATAATAGCTATCCACCAACCTATTTTACTCAAATGATTATCTTAACAAACAAACTCTTCAGAGACCACTCCTCAACCGATTCATTCATGATTTGGGTTGAAAATTTTCTTATCAAATAATTAGTGACCACATTCCATTTTCTGAGAGTATATGAAATTTCAAAATCAAATTTCATAATATATTAATACTAGTGTCTCTATCACAAGTTCATATCCCTTTGAGTAAAAATATATTTTAGGATAATATGATTTGAATAAATTTTAAAATACTCCCCAATAGATAGTGATTCCACTTTTTGAGTTCATGCATAATCGCTTATAACTCAAGATTGTGGGTAGGGTAGTTTTTCTCATGAGGGAGTAATTAGTGTTATCCATAGGCCACTACCTATTTCCCTTGCATCAAGATATATCCCAAACTCATACAAGAAGAATCATAGAAAAAATTATAACCCAAACCTGATTTTGGATGAATCAAAACTAGTTCTGAAGTCAACCTGACCTTCAGTTCCTCAAAATATATCTCACATTATTCATACCAATCAAACTTTACACCCATATGGATTAAAGTTATCATCAGTAAGGCGATCTTTGATAAATCATGAACAAACAATCTATAGTAACCATCCAATCCCAAGGACCTCTAGATATAAACACATTTTTTGGATGATACTAGGATATAACTCCTGGTAACTTCTAAAGATCCACTTATATTCTACTATTATATATGACATGCACCAGAAATTTCACTTCTTAGATCCAAAACACACATTTTCAAAGCTTACCATAGAGATAATGTTCTATCAAGATTATAATAATGATATTAAAATGGTTAATTTACTTCTCATCATAATTAGAGTACAAAAAAATATCATCCATAAAAATAACAACAAAATAGCTTGTAAATCGATGAATGATCCAGTTCATCAATGCCATAAATATTGTAGGATTATTAGTGAGATTGAATAGCATAACAAGAAACTCAAAATTCCCATACCATATCCTAAATTCTATCTTAGGTATATCCTTATATAATATTTTCAATTGGAATTACCTTGATTAAAGGCCAATATTTGAAAACTAATGAGCCCATCTAAGCTGATCAAAGAGATCATAAATCCTAGATAAGGGATATTTGTTCTTGATAGTCACATGATTGAACTTTTGATAATCTATGTAATGTACTAGGATTATGTAAACCTTATTATAAAATAAGACTTTATATTCCAATGTTGATATTCTAGGATGAGTAAATAACTTATCCCTATGGTCCTCAAGTATGAATTTGAGTTCTATCCACTCATAAGGTTCCATACGATAAGACAACATAGAAATGAGCATCATACCAGAGAGTAGGTCAATGGTAAACTCATCGTATCTCTATGGAGATAAACTATAAAATTCATCTATAAATGCCTTGGGGTATGAACTCACCACTAAAGGAAGAATAATATTCAAAAAAGGGTTAATGTAATCTAGAAAAAATCTAAAAACTAGCACAAGATTACCCCAGAATAAGGAACAACCAGACCACCCCTTCTCAATCTAGAGTCCCAATCACCATAAAAATTACGAATGAACCCACCAAAAGATAAAAAATGAACCCAAAGACAATAAAATTATATGTGGACCTTAATTATGATCATCCAATACATTCCAAGTATCAGGTAAAAGATGAGAATATTGTGAACTAAGAAGTCCCACACCATCTCGAAATCAACTATCATCACCATACACGTGATACACTATAAACATTTTCGAGACATCTTTTCCAAAGGTGTAGAAATATCCAACAAGAATAGAATAAGATCTAAACACATTACAAATACAAAAAATAACTTTTATGATATATAAGAATTAGTAGAATCTATATTAAACAAATTGTTTACCATATAAGATGAAATAAACACCACACCTCTAATAGTACATGGACCTGCTTCAAATTACTATGGAACAAAATCCACCACATAAATATGTCCAATATCAACTCCTCCATG
The DNA here is from genome assembly GCA_963277665.1 of Viscum album. NCBI lineage: Eukaryota > Viridiplantae > Streptophyta > Magnoliopsida > Santalales > Viscaceae > Viscum > Viscum album. The sequence continues at coordinate 1,575,822,888 of OY728126.1, forward strand.
AACTTTCATAGATACATGAACTTTCACCTAGGATAAAGGATAAGAAACACCAACCCTGGAAGGGTTGGTATGAACATGAGAACCCTTGGTGAGAGTGGATAAATCCTTTCTTCCATGGGAAATCCTTTCACAAAAATGTCTCATATGGACTATTAGTCCAAAATTATGTCAAATATTAGGATTTTTCCTATAGTTATGACTATTATGACCACACCTTCTATATTTTTAGCAAAAAGCCTGCTACTGTCCTATTAAAGGCCCTAAAACCAGTCTTGAAGAAAACTAACCACCCTTACATTTACTTTTATGTCTATAAGACACACCATGGGTAAAATCTGCACCAACTAAAGCTCCACCCAAACAAATATTTCTAGCAATGTATTCCTCTACCAAATATGATTTTCAACTACCTCCTCAATGGTCAGAAAGAATAAGAGAATCAACATTGACTGTATATTATCCCTCAGTACTAACTCAAACCTTCAAGCCTTTAGGTACACATTGGTGATTAGCTTTGGTTCCAAATGTACTAACTCAGAAAAATGGGAAAAATAATCTAGAATGGTATGATCCCCTTGATCTTAGGTTAGAAACTCCCAATTATTTTCCTCACACAATTTCTTTGTGTGAAACTGTTGGTTGAATATATTCTTGAAATACGTCTAGGTAATATCCTCATGCAACTTAGCTTGCACAATTGAGTCACACCATATCATTCTCAGTCCCTCAAGCATGTATATAGAAAACAACCACCTTAGAGTCATCAGGAGTATATAATAATTTTAATATAAAATCAATCGTATCTATCCAAAACTTAGATTAATGGGGTAATTTGTCTCCATAAAATATGGGTGGATGCCACTTAGTGATTTCTGAGCCATGATCCACCACACATCAAGGGTTCCCAAAAACCACTTGACCAGGAGTCTGAGTTGTATGGATTATAAATTTAACCAAATAAGGTTCCACTAAAGGATTTTCATGTGGAACTTGTCTCGCTGTGGCCTCACCCAAATTTGAAACATCTCTTTTTGAAGGAATTTTCAAATAAACACAAGACAATAACCAACCATCTTTAGAGAACATTCCAAAATCATCAGATTAAATTCAATAATTCATGTCTATTCCATAAAATAATGACAATTTTAAGAAATATGAATTCTACCAATGAAACATAACACTTTAAAAATGTAATGGTCTATTTAAATAAAATCCACATCTAGTTCATTCAAATGACCTCAAACTTCAAGTCTAAAAAGTGGTAAAAAATTTCTGACAACCCATGGTAACTCAAGTTCAGACATAAAAGAGAGCTGGCTAGTCACCCTCCCACACTAACTACCCGAATCCCAAGGGTAATAAATCCTATATACCTAAGACACAGAACAAAACCTAGGAAGTGTTATCACACTTCAGGCTGGGTATTCCCTTTTATACCATTCTATAAAGATCCATCTCGAGTCAACTAGAAAACCCAACCAAAATGGCCTATCATAATGTGGTGAGGTGCAATGAGATAATGGAAACACGTCTCATATATAACAAAATAAGATAAAAAAATAGAGTAATAAATGGAAGAAGTGATCAAAGATCCAAGATAAACTAGATAAAATAGAAAAATAAGTCAAGACATGACCAAAACATCTCCATGTGACCAACATTCACTACCAAACCATCCCATTATGAAGGAAAATAAAAAAAGAGAAGTTGAAATGAAACATGATTCTCATAAAATTACCTAAATATTGAATGAAAAATTCTAAAACCACCCAAAAGAAAAATTATGGCGTGGGAAAAAATACTAGTAAGATTATACCACAGAATCTATAAAAAGTCTAATATGAATAATGCGTCAGATCTAGAATTAAAATAAATATAGTTTTGCAAATAAATTTTATAAAATCAAAAACATTTGTAAATCAACATTTTGTTTTCATAAAATCCTTTTATATTCACAGAACAATGAATATGATGAGTACATGTGATAATCATGAAATTATAATCAATATAATCCATGGGTACACCATAAGATAATAATGTAAGAAATATGATTGTGACATAATACATCATGTGAAATCATGTGAGAAAATAACCATGAAAATAATTCATCATGTGAAAATCCAATAATAAATGACAAATAATGTCATAAACTTTACCAACAGGGCCCAATATGTGACTACCCCAAGACCACATCCAATAGGCTATGAGATAGGAATCAATGCTGAGTAGGCATATCATACACATGGAAGGTCATAGCCTAACACACTTGTACACACACACACACACATCCACACCCATAAAATAATGAAATGTAAAACAACTGATAACCGTACATGAATACATCAAAAATAACACAATCATAGTAAAAAAAAAATTACTAAAAAACAAAGGTATAAATAAAATCCCATCTAAAGAAACTGAAAACAAGTCCAACCTATAATTCAGAAGATGACTGCTGTCAATGTGACCACCATAATACACCTCAGTCTATCTGCGTCACATCTCTCCACCTAGTCCTGGTCCCCCTAGGACTCTATAAAAAGGTATGTCGTCTACATAATACATGAAACATGTGGGAAAATCCCAAGTTTGGTGAGAATAACAATACCCAGTAGGAAACTAAGAAATCACTAAGCATATAGCATAAAAAATAATAATCAGCACATTAAATATATACATCAATGACTTATATAACAAGAACATCCAAATATATTCATATTAGACAAAAAATATCAAGGTAATATCAAAATAGTATTACCAGACTAGGATTCTTGCTCAGAGGATCCATATAACACTCGTCTGGGAGAACACACTCCATGAGTCAGATATTACTAATGGCATCCATCCAAGATGTCATGCTTGTCAGGTCTCGTTGTAAGAAGTACACATCGGGTGTATGAAGATATAAATACATGGATGGAAATCTACCCAGGTCCATGGGGTATACCAATAACCTCATCCAGATTAACCCTTTAAGTCAGGGATCAACACCTATGTAGTCTTGGTCACTAAGATACCAAGAACCCCAACTAGGGAAATTACGATGATAAAGGATCTCACTATGATCCTCATAGATGGATTACTCCAACTCTATCCAAGGATGAAGTTATATATAGTAATAACCATCCTATTCATAGGATGCGACCCCATACTAAACCCTCATCAAATGGATCAAGGGAACGTACACTAACAAAACTTGTCCAAGGTAAAGAGGACAAGAGATTCAATCCATTATTGAAGGCGTACATGGAGTGTACTGAATGTATATGACATATCCCTTTGGCACTTGGTTCTACCCATATATTACAGACCATGATAACTTCTATATCCGTGTACATGGAATGTTCGATCCTGTGTACTTATGACCATGTCTTTGTATGGATGGTTGTGTCCATGTCCAAATAGTCATCTCCATGTCCATGTACCTTACTGTGTACACATTGATCCATAGAGAAAGGTTCATGTGGAATGTGACCGAGTCACACATCATGTGATACTTATATCTATGTCAAAACCCTAGCACTACACATAAGGTCCCACACGACACGTAATTCTGGATTATATGTCGTGTAACTTTAGATTTTCCATAATATCCTAAATGGTTCATGCATCTTTGTCCTCTCTTCCAGCCTCTGATCTGGTCATGAATCATACCAGTAATAAAGGAACATATTTATCCAAGCGTTTCTATCACTGCTCATCGAAATTCATCAACCAAATCACATGGAAAAACCCTTTAGTCGAATATACTAGTCTCTGTATTCGAAAACCTACATGAAGAACTCTGATTAGGTTCAGATCCATCATCATAGATCAATCTCATCATTAATCCAAACTCAGATCTATGGTATCAATCCATTCTTCCAAGAAACGAGAGCACAATGATTGATTACTCAGTATTTATCGAACCGCATACCAAAGGGATTCCCCCCAATGAACAATTAATAGGGGAATAAATGCATAAAACACAAATGTGATGAATGGACATTGGACAAGGTTCTTATTAGCCTAGAGTTTTTGTTGTTTGGATGATTAATTAAGAGATGTAACATAATCAACAAAGAAATACCAAATCCTGGATAATATCTATCTCATACCTACAATATGCATGATCCAAAAATCAATTCATTAGTTAATTTATTTTCATTAATCATAGAAATAAAAAATAGGGATAAATCCAAATAAAGAAATTTCTCACCTTGAAATGGATTGATCGTTGATGAATAAATAATTTTTGTCATCATCATTGGCAAGATCCTTTAATTATGATGGTGCAACAATCCTCGATCCCAATCCGATCTGATGTCATATTCCAAGAAATCTCTCCTCCAACACTCTCTCGTGTTATGTGGATTATCCTACAAATTGTTCATAACATCATATTTATAGTCCAAGATAGTTCTTGGAGAATAAATTAAATTAAATAAATAATTTATTTTGTAAATTTAATAATCCAACGACAACTATGCTTAAACTGAAATTTCTAGAGATACAAGGATAAGTCCCACCTAGGTTAAATCTCATACCGTGAACTTAATGGAGACCTTATATTTATGATCCAAGCCTCCATTTAGAGGTTATTACACTTTTTAAGGAGAACTATGTGCACGTGATATTTAATATATTTCAAAAATTAATTTTGAGCTCACTGGGCCTTGGAATCTCATGTCATTTTAGATTCTAGCTAAAGAAATAATCTATATAGTATACAAAATTAATACATAGAGAAATCATATTTGTTACATTCTCCTTAACTTGGGGCTTTACATCGAGGAAATCCAAAACAAAAGGCTACATAAAGATATGTGGGTATTGAGTACTCATCTGTGTCTCCCGCTCCTAGGTACTCTCTTGAAGATTCCTGTGCTGCCACCAGAAACAAAATAAAGGAATTAATTTCCTATGGAGGATCCTATCCTACCAATCCTTAGTCTCTACTATGTACTCTACAAAAGTAGCTCCATATTTGGGATGAGTCGTGCATGTACCTCCTTAGACGTGACACATGAAATATAACATGTACCTAGTATAACTATGGAGGTATAGATAATAGGTAAGAGAGATCACTAAATATACATATTATATGGAAAGGTATAATGAATCACTAAGATGACATGATGCACCGAACAAATATCAACAACCCACGTTGAGGTGAGACCCTTAGGAAAACATGGTCTCCCTCCTCAAACTATGAAGGCCTCCATTGTTTATCCACATAGGACTTATGACAACTCTATACATTACTCATCCACTCTTAGATGATATGAAACTTATCATTCATGTATTGAACAAACTATGGTCCCATAAGTGCTGAATCTCATGGGTTAGTATAGCATAGTGGGGACCTATAGGGTCACCCATACAATGCCTCAAATGATTCCACATCGGTTGTGAAATGGAAGCTATTTTTAACATCCCAGTTCCGGAAGCCACCCAGAGGCACCCCTTACCCAGTTGGTCACATAGAATCAAGATCATTTCCCCAAATGCTAGAGGATTCCGAATAGTAGTGAGAGCCTTGGGTGTGATAGTGGGGAAACTAGTCCCTCATTGGAAGAGTACACAGTGGAAGTAAAGAAATACATACAAGAGCGGAAGTAGTAATAATGTCATACAAAAATAAACAGCGAAAGACTGATAGAATAAACTAGAGCACATATATAAAATGATGCATGATACATATGTCTAGTAAAGCAACGAAACAAAGAACAATGCTGAAATACAGTACTGAACTAAGTATAAAATAAAAACAGTAATCAGCTCCACAGCATCACAAGACTAAGCTTGGTCCCGTGCTCTCCAGCTCCACAACATGTCAAGTACCTTAAGTAGAAGGGCGCTTTCCCTTTTTTATACCTGAAATAATATAATATGTTTAGGCCCAAAATCATGGCCCAAACAGGGTGTGAGACTAAATCCCAGTAGGCAACCACCATGAGATCTGTTCATAATAGTCAGTGAATATATGGCAGGTAAAGTACGGAAGGCATTAAACAAGGAAGTACTCAGTAGTAAACAATCCATAGTTTCAAAGCATTAAAATCACCACATAACATGAAACAACTAATCAAAATAGATAAACACAATAGGTAACCCTTTGGGAAGTACCCATAGCCTATCCCCTCTGGTCCTACCTAGAAACACAAGCAAGCAGCTAAACACAAGGTAACCCTATGGTCTTACCTAGCAACACAAGCAAGCAGCTAAACACAAGGTAACCCTCTAGGAAGTACTCATAGACTATCCCCTCTAGTCCTACCTAACAAGTACAAGAAACCCTTTGGGAAGTACGCTCAGTCTAACCCCTCTGGTTTAGCTTAAGCATAGACACTCTGAGGAAGCACTCACTGTGAATTCCCCCTATAGTCTCGTATCGTAACTAAAGGCACTCCAGGGAAGCACTTACATCGCATTATTTCTATGACCCACGTCGAGGAACTAAAGACTCTATAAGGAAGCACTCAACGTCAATTCCCCATGTGGTCTCACATCATAAGATGAAAAGACACTCTGGAGAAGCCCTTATGTCCATTCTCCATATGGTCTATACATCAGGTTCACACGACCCTATGTAAGTCAAGAAAGTGTAGTAGCACGTATCGGCCAAGGTAAGCCTCAAGAACTACTTGGCTAGCATTCTACAGTATAAAAGCATAACATAACAATAGTCACACCATCCTACAATACCAGTCATGGGAAAGTAAACAGTAGCCTAACAGGAAAACTAGACCCAAAGGTCCAAACAGGAAAAACATGCATGGGAAACACAACCAAAGCACAACAATTCACCATATTCACAATCAATTATCATCTAATCAAGAATACAAGCATAGCAGTCAAACAATAGGGCTAAAATGGTAAATGCGCAATACCCTGTTCCTGGGTATTGGAAAAAATTGCACATAAAACGCATATAATTTCAACAGAAAGGCACAAAACACCTACCTTGGCATAGGGAGATCAATATACTTGAACCTCGAGGCTTGAATCACCTTAGAACTCTGTAGATCTATGAAAACATATAAAACATTCAACCCACGAGAACTCATGAAAGAATAGAAAATAGAAGATGATGCTCTAGGAGAATAGATAACTCACTGATGAGATTCCAATGCAATAAACGGTGGTCAAATCGGAGATAGAATGAAGGATCGGGGGCTCGGAGAAGGATTGCGGGCATACAAGTTCTCTCAGACGAATGAGACCTAGAAGAAGGGCGTTCTGTCTGTCAGACACGACCTTGGTGCATTTAATGGAAAAAAATAAAGTACACGGCGTGTACTTGTCATTTCCATACCCTGCATTAGGCGAGTTCTAGGTCACCCCCACATGTCAGTGTGCATGGATGCTACACGGCCTACACACGGTTACCCGTGGTAACCGAGTACACGGAGTGTACTCAGAAAGTACACGGTGTGTACTTTAAAAATTTCCTGAAATTCCTCTTCCTCTCCAAAATGAATAGAAGAAGGAAACATACCTTAAAAGAAGATCCGGGTTCTTATAAATTTCCCCCCTTAAATAAATTCATCCCTGAATTTCCCTTGAAATGTGGAATAGAAGAAGAAACCCCGAACAACTCCGTCCATTGTGATCATACATCAGCCTCCCTCTCCCAAGTCTCGTCCTGTACCTACCCGTGCTGCCATAGCACTCATACCAGAGGAATAGACTAACCACGTAGAACCTTTGTACTACGATCGAAAATCCGGATAGGATGCTCCTCGAAATATGCATCCACTTCCAACTCAACCTCCTCGGGTTGGAAAACATGAGACGGGTCTGAAAAGTAACGTCGAAGCTAAGAAACGTAGAAGATGTCATGCATAGATTGATACCTCTAAGGTAACTGAAATCGATAGGCAACCGACCCAACTCTCTCCAACACCCCAAACATCCCGACATACCTCGACGAAAGCTTACACTATCTCCTAATCCTTATGTGTCCCAACCTCGGTGTGACACGCAAGAAAACCTGATCCCTGACCTCGAACTCCAAAGTTCGTCTCCGCTGATCAGCATAATACTTATGTCAAGACTATGCAGTAGCCATCCTTTTCCGAATGAACTCTATCTACTCTGAGGTCTCCTGAACAAGACGAGGTCCCAGCAAAGCTGCCTCTCCTGCCTCCATCCAACATAAGGGTGATCGGCATGGCCTACTGTACAAAGCCTCATAAGGTGCCATTTGAATAGTTTCTTGAAAACTATTGTTGTAGGAAAACTCCACAAGAGGTATATACTTCTCCCAAAACCTCCAAAATCCAAGATGCATGCTCGTAGCATGTCCTCAAGAACCTGAATCGTACGCTCGGACTGGCCATCAGTCTGGGGGTGGTAAGCTATACTCAAAAGCACCTGTGTACCCAAGGCTTTCTATAACCCCTGTCAGACCCGAGAAGTAAAACATGCATCACTGTCTGAAACGATGGAGTGTGGAACTCCATGAAGACGTTCAATCTCACAGATGTACAACTTTCCCAGCTCATCAACACCGAAGGTCTCCTTGATTGGAAAGAAGTGAGATACCTTCATAAGTCTGTCAATGACAACCCATACTTTATCATTCCCTTGAGGTGACCTCTGCTTTCACCGGATGACATGTGGAACACCTCATGATGAAACCTGCAATGTATCTCTTCATACTTGGCCACCAATAATGACAATGTAGGTCATGATACATCTTGGTGATGCCAGGATGAACTACCCAACTGAGGAATAAGAGTTCTGCATCAGCTCCTCGCATATGTCTGTTGGCACCCATATGCGCCCCTGAAAATGCAAGGTATCATCCTCGCCTATGGTCTATCCAGGAATAGGGTCCTCTCCTGACACAATTTCCTGCAGGACTAGGCCTTCAGAATATGATAGATGCCTTATTCGTACTCGATCAAGAAGGGTAGAGTTAACAACTACAAAATAAGGAATGTCTGACCCTATCTGTCATGTACCTCCAAATGCATCTCAGAGAATAGAGCCATAAGCTGCCACTCACTGATCGCCTCCTGAACTGCCTATATCTGAGTCCTCCTGCTCAATTCATCAGCTACCACGTTGCCTTTCCCAGGCGTGTAGGAATGCTCAAAGTCAAAATATTGAAGGTACTCAACCCACCTTCGCTGTCTCAAATTCAAATCACGCTGAGTGAAGATGTACTTGAGACTTTTTTGGTCAGTGAAAACTATAAAATGCTCTCCCAGAAGATAATGTCTCCAACAACATAAGGCATGAACAACTGCTGCTAACTTGAGATCGTGCGTCGGGTAGTTCCTCTCATGTGGTCTCAACTACCGAGACCCGTGCGCAATGACTCTATATACCTACATAAGCAAATATCCTAGCCTGATACCTGAAGAATCACAATAAATAGTATAGATATTTCCTGACTTTGGCAATACTAGTATCGATGCTGAAGTCAACCTCCCTTTCAGCTCCTAAAAGGCTAACCCACAAGAATCTGACCATAAGAACTTCGTACCCTTCTTAGTCAGACCCATCAGTGGTTATTCTAAGCATAAAAAGTCCTGAATGAAACATTTGTAGTATCCAGCCATCCCTAGAAAACTCCGCACCTCAAAGATGTTCTTCGGCTGCTCCTAGGAAACTACTGCTCTCACTTTCTATGGGTCTACTGACACTCCTGTCTCTGAGATAAAATGAACCAAGAAGTGAATCTAATCCATACAAAAGTGTAATTTTGAGATCTTAGCATATAACTAATTCTCTTTCAGTGTACTCAAAACGATCTCAAGATGGGTAGCATGGTCATTTTGAGTGTGAGAGTACACCAAGATATCGTCCATGAAGACAACCACGAAAGAATCCAAGTACGGATGGAACACTCGGTTCATCAGTGTCATGAACACTGTAGGTGCATTTTAAGACCGAACGACATAAACATATACTCTTATAGACCATACCTGATCCGGAAGGCTGTGAGAGGTATATTAGATGATCTAATGCGCAAATGATGATAACCAGACCTCAAGTCAATATTTGAGAACACCATGGCTCCTCGAAGATGATCAAAGAGATCATCAATCCTTGGTAAAGGATATCAGTTCTTGACCATCAACTAGTTCAACTTTCGATAATTCACACAAATCCTAAGGGTTCCGTCTACCTTCTTCGCAAACAGGATAGGAGAACCCCAAGGTGAAGTACTGGGTCGAAGGAAACCCTTTTACTGCAACTCCTCAAACTGCTTCTTGAGCTCCTGCAACTCTGGTGTAGCCATCCTATAAGGAGGAACGGATAACGGTGCCTATCCTGGCATGATCTCAATAGAAAAGTCCACCTCTCGCTCCATAGGAAAACCTGAAAATTCCTCCGAAAAGACGTCCCTGAAATGATCCACCATTGGAGGAAAGTGTAACCGTGAATTTCCTTGATCATCTAGATATAAAATAGCAATATGGGATGTAACTCCTCCTAACCCATGATTCTCTGGACCTTCTCTGCTCACCTGGACATCCCACTCGCCCTTATGAAGAAAATATCCACCCTCTGGTGATATGAAACTCCCCCTGTGGCAATAACAGTCAACGAATTTCTGTAAGGGAACTAGCAAGTCCATTCCTAGAATCACATCATAGCGTTTCATCTCTAGAAAATAGAGATAACATAAGAAGTGACACCCACCAACCTCTAGAGGGAACTCCTTTCATTGACGTACACTAGCTATTATAGTCCCAAAAAGTGTGTCTAGTGTCAAAATATCGAAAGAAGAAAAGATGCAGAGCCCAAGGCTCTCCACAACAACAACAAATATAAAGCTATGAGAAGCCCCTGTATTGGAAAGAGTTGAAGATAAAACTAAGGAAATGAGGATCGTACCTCAAAATGAGAAGGTCCAGGATCCTTATCCTGTTAGGTATGATCTACTGTAAAGGTCTGGCTTACTCCACGGCCCTGTGACCCTGGCTGACCACTTTGAGCTGATCCACTATGCTGTCGCTGAAATACTTGTGACTGACCACCACAAACACGACCTCCACCTTTGCCGGAATGGCTAAAAGAAATCTAGTTCATAGACTTGTGATAAACTGGTGGTGCTGCTCCTGAATGTGGAGTCATAGAAGAACCCCTATCACCAGCTGCTGGTAAGAAGATCTGACAGAAGCACTGAAGGTGACCTATTTTTCCGCATGATCGACACTTCACTAGGTCTTTCGGGCAATGTGACCTCGTATGCCATCTCTTTCCACACTAGTATCACACCACCTGACTACTAAAAGATGTGTATCACCTTTGTGGAATACCGTGCAAAGAATCCCTACGACGCTTCCTACTGTCAATAGGAGGGATGCTAACTCCAGATGCCAGGACGCCCTGGCTCACAACTCTAGAATCACTCAGATTTTGCTCCATGATCAGCTCCTGGTTGATGATAGAAGTGATGTAATTCAACCTGAAGATGTTCAATTGTGAATATATGTCATGCCTCAGACCATCCTCAAACTTCCTTTCTAGGAATAACTGATCACCTCCTGGGATAGGCGTGAAGCACTGTAGCTCGGTAAAGCGTGGGAAATACTCCATAACAGAAAGAGTACCCTGCTTCAGACTCATAAAATCTCAGGATCGATCGCCCCTCAGGGTCTCCAGATAGAATTAATCATAGAAGATGCACTGAAACTCATCCCACACCATAACCTGCTGGCGTCCCGCCTGTGAGATCACATCCCACCACCTCTTGGTAGAGTCCCAAAGCATATAGGTAGTGAGCTTGATCATCTTCTCTAGAGGTGTATCTAGATGCTCAAAGATCGTCAGCATGGATTCTATCCATGACTCTGCATCCTGAGGTCCTACTTCCCCTGAGAAAGTGGGAGGATGCTGTTGCTGGAAAACCCATGTCAAATCTTCCATCGATGGGGCATGAGGCAGTGATCCCTAAAAAGTCCGCATCATCCTCATGAAGCCTTCCCTGAACTGTTCATCAACACCGGTATCATGTATAACTACTGGTGCCAATACTGGTACAATAGGAGGATCTTCGGGAAGTCCCTGATCAGCCGTATCCGGCGTCTGATCACTGCCATGTAACTGGTGGATAACTAGAGGATGTCTCGGTGGCATGACTCTGCAAGGTCAAACGCACACCTTAGATCAGGATTAACAGGGACTGAAACATAGAAGTGTAATAAGGTAACAAGAGAAAGAAAACATTCATGTTTTACAAAACATGACTACACGGCATGTATAAACCGTACACGGTGTGTTCCCTTAATTCATTCACATAGGCATTTACTTTTTCCAACCTAGGTCGTGTATCACCCCACACACACGACATGTTGTCTTAAGACATGGCGTGTACCTGAATCCTCTTACCCTGCTCGAGTCCTTTTACACGGTTAATCCACAGGGCTCTACTAAGGCAAGACTACACGGTGTGTTCAAGGAAAACACGATGTGTACTAGACAAGCTTCACTGACCTGTGTCGTTAGTGACATGGCCGGGTACACAACTCACACTAAACGAAGTGTTCCAGGTGGACACAACGTGTGTAAGAAGATACTCCACCGACCCATGTTGTTAGCTACACGACCAAGTTCCTAGGATTACACTACATGATGTGTTCAAGCCTGACACGACATGTATAACCGAATATTTATCCATCCTTGTCATTATTCACACGGGAAAACATAAGGTAAACACCACGCGGCATGCACAACCGGTACACGATGTGTTCCCACAAGAATTTTCCTATCCCGTGTCTCTTCCCACGTGACCTAAGACACAGTTAGAGACTACAAGGTGTGTACATAAAGTACATGGCATGTACTTAAGAAAAACAGTTTCTTCCCGAACAGAAGAACACATGGCGTGTAGTCAAACTACAAGACATGTATTCTGGGTTTTTCTAGATATTAAGCCTCTGGAACTACTCTGAAACCCATAAAAACACTGAAAAAAACATTGAAGTTGCCAAATTCTGATTCATGAGGGCCTATACTCCCCGAAAATCAAATCTTGGCATCTTATACATGTTATAACAAGGTAAAAAAGTCAATTATCCACCAAGTTCCGGTCCATGAGGGCCCATAACACCTTAAGAACCAAAGTTTGGCGTTCATTCAGACAAAAACTTACACAAAAAATACCCTATCAAACAGTTGGTATTTTATCAAGGCATCCATCACAACATCATGCATATTCTACAAAACATTTATCACAACAACATGAAATTGATAATGCACCCTAGATGGCATGACATAAATGCATGACATGTGATTTCTAGAAAGTGCCTATATGATGCATGAGATGACATACCATCATCTCATCGGGTTGCAGTGGAAATAGAACCTCAATAACATCAATGGTAACAACATGAAACATGTGAATCACCCAACGGTGACATCAAATCAACTATAAAATTGAAAAAAAAATAAAATTACAATAAACATGGTAGATTGGATTTTACCTGTACATGGGTTAGCTACTCCCAAGCACAACTTATTACCAAGTACGTATTCCATCCTATGCCTGGATATAGGCTCCAAACAGTAAGTAAAGAAGAAAAGAAAACCTGCTCTGATACCACTTTGTAATATCCCGGTTCTGGAAGCCACCCAGAGCTGCCCCATACCCGGTTGGTCACATGGCCTCAAGCACATTTCCCAGAAATCCAGAGGCTACCGACTAGTAGTGAGGGCCTTGGGTGTGATATTGGGGAAAATATTCCCTCATTGACAGAGTACAAAGTGAAAGTAAACAAATACATACAAGAGTAGAAGCAGTAACAATGTCATACAAAAATAAACAGCGGAAGACTGATAGAATAAACTGGAGCACGTATATAAAATGATGCATGATACATATGTCTAGGAAAGCAGCGAAACAAAGAACAATGCTAAAATACAGTACTGAACCATGTACAAAAGAAAACCAGTAATCATCTCCACGACATCACAAGCCTAAGCTTGGTCCCGTGCTCTCCATCTCCATAACATGTCAAGTACCTTAAGTAGAAGGGAGCTTTTCCTTGTTTATACCTGCAACAATATAATCTGTTTGGGACCAAATGCATGAACCAAATAGGGTGTGAGACTAAATCCCAGTAGGAAACCACCATGAGATCTGTGCCTAACAATTAGTAAATATATGACAGGTAAAGTCCGGAAGGCAGTAAACAAGGAAGTACTCAGCAGTAAACAATCCACAGTTTCAAAGAATCCAAATCACCACATAACATGCAACAGCTAATCAAAACAGATAAAAACAATAGGTAACCCTTTGGGAAGTACCCACAACCTATCCCCTCTAGTCCTACCTAGCAACATAAGCAAGAAGCTAAACACAAGGTAACCCTCTGGTGTTACCTACAACACATGAAAGCGACTAAACACAAGGTAACCCTCTGGGAAGTACTCACATCCTATCCCCTCTGGTCCTACATAACAAGTACAAGAATCCCTCTAGGTAGTACACTCAGTCTAACCCCTCTGGTTCAGCTTAAGCATAGACTCTCTGAGGAATCACTCACCGTCAATTCCCCCTATAGTCTCATATCGTAACTAAAGGCACTCTAGGGAAGCACTTACGTCACATTCCCTATGTAGCCTGCGTAAAGGAACTACAGACTCTTTGAGGAAGCACTCAACATCAATTCCCCCTATGGTCTCACATCGTAATAAGAAAATACACTCTAGATAAGCCCTTACATCCATTCTCCCTATGGTCTATACATTAGGTTCACACAGCCCTATGTAATTCAAGCAAGTGTAGCAGTGCATATCGTCCATGGTAAACCTCAAGAACTACTTGGCTAGAATTCTAGATCATAATAGCATAACAGAGCAATAGTCACACCATCCTACAATACTAGGCATGGGAAAGTAAACAGCAGCCTAACAGGCAAACTAGAACCAAAGGTCCAAACAGACAAAACATGCATGGGAAACACATCCAAAGCACAACAATTCACCCTATTCACAATCAATTATCATCTACTCAAGCATACAAGCATAGTAGGAAAATAATAGGGCTAAAATGGTAAACGCGCAATACCCCGTTCATGGGTATTGGAAAAAATTGCACATAAAACTCAAATACATTCAATAGAAAGGCACAAACCACCTACCTTTGCATTGGGAGATCAATATACTTGAACCTCAAGGCTTGAATTTCCTTATAATGCCATAGATATATGAAAATTTATATGACATTCAACCCATGATAACTCATGAAAGTAGAGAAAACATAATATGATGATCTAGGAGAAGAGAGAACTCACCGATTTGATTCCAATGAAATAAACGGCGGTCGAATCGGATATCGAACAGAGGCTCGGGGGATCTGAGAAGGATCGCGACTGTACGAGTTCTCTTAGATGAATGAGACCTAGAAGAATGACGTTCTGTCCATCAGATGTGACCCCAGTGCGTTTAATGAAAAAAATAAAGTACACAACATGTACTTTTGAAGTACACGACATGTACTTTCCATTTCCGTACCCCGCATTAGGCGGCCTCCAGGTCACCCCCACATGGCCGTGTGCATGGCCGCTAAACGACTACCACACGACTACCCACGGTAACTGAGTACATGGCGTGTTCTCAGAAAGTACATGGCGTGTACATCGAAAATTTCCAGAAATTCCCCTTCCTCTCAAAAAATGACCAGAAGAAGGAAACATACATGAAAAGAAGATCCGAGTTCTTACACTATTATTGTACGTAAACTTCACCATGGGTAGGTGATCCTCCTAAATAAGACCAAAGTATAACATGCATGTTTTTATCACATCCTCTAGGACTTGAATGGTTATCTTAGTTTGGCTATCCATATAGGGGTGAAACACTATTCTCAAATTCAACTGAGTCCCAAATTCCTCCTACAATCCCATCTATAACTGATATGTGAAGTAAGAATTATAGTATAAAATGATCATTGAGGGAACTCTAAGGAGATGGACTATCTCCTGTACATAGAGGTGTCCCATGATCTCTATTAGACTTTGATGTTTAATATCTAGGAAGTGGGCCAACATGGTGAGTCAGTCTATGATCACCCAGATGGTATTGTGTCTTCTAGACATGCATGGTAACCCCTTTACAAAGTCCATGAATATACTATCCCACTTCCACTATGGAACCTAAAGAGATTTATCTATACCCACTGGAACCTGGTGCTCATCCTTCACTTGATAACAAGTAAGGCATCGAGAGAAAACCTATGCGTCTCTCTTCCTTATTCCTATCCACCAAAACTAATAGCAGAGTTACTGGTATATTTTTACCACACCAAGATGTACCTCATAAGGAGATGTATGAGACACCCTCAGAAACATCTTCCATAACACCACTACTACCATCACCTATCCTCTAAAAAGAACAGTATGCTCCCCACCTTTAGAAAATCCATCAGGAGTAGGTACACATGATATCTAAGTATATAGGGAATCTCAGTCGATATCCCCATGTTGTACCTCCCTAAATCACTGTAAAATTATAGGGGTAATAACCATCAATTGGAGGTAAGATACTCCATCACCATCTATAAAGGATAACTATAATGATACCAAATTCTTTGACACCATTCTATGTATATGAAAATAATATCTCCTACTGAGAGGATCTTCAACCATGTTCCCCTTCATAAGAGTATAGAAAATCTCAATGTCATAATCCGGGAGGAACTACATCCATTAACTCTACCTCAAGTTATTATCCTTCCCAGATAATATACACTTGAGACTCTTATAGTCATAATAGACAATAAATCATTCATCCATCAGGTAGTGTTACTACATCTTTAGTGAGAAGACTTCCACTGCTAACTCAATATTTTTAGTTGCATAGTTATACTAATGTGGTATAAACTATTGTGAACCATAGACAATCACCACCCACCTATGGATCAAAAATCAACCAAGCCTAGTCCCTAATGCATCACAAAACACTACTTACTCAACACCCTCATTTGGGAATCTTAATATGGGACCACTTTTTAATCTCATACTAAACTCCTAAAAGGAAATATGGAACCTATTTTTTCACACGAATGGCTACCCCTTTCGGGTCAAAGATGTCATGGAAAGTGATATCCATGAGAAATTTGGTAAAAATATATGATAGTATCCTTCCAAACCAAGGATTATCCATACCTCTATCATGCTCTTGGGTGGATCTCAAGCTAAAATTACCTCGACCATCACTGGATCCAATACTACACTATCTTCTGAGATAACATGTCCCAGAAAGTGGGCCTCCAAAATCCAAAACAAGAACTTTTAGATCTTCCCAAAAATATAGTTCTCTCAGAGTATGTCTAGGACTATCTTCAAGTGTCTCATGCACTCCTCCTTAAATTCTGAGTACATTAGGATATTGGTAATGAAGACTGCCAAAAAATAGTCTAATAAAGAATAAATGATCTAGTTTATGAGTCCCATGAACACTTTTAGGGATTTACTCATGACAAATGGAATCAACAAGTATTAATAGTGATTGTAACAACATCTTAATTCCATATTCATTATTTCATTACCTCTTACTCATCGATGGTGATAGCCCGATCCAAGGTCAATCTTCGAGAAAACATCATCCCCCATCAATAGATAAATGAGGTAATTGATCCTAAAAAGTGGATTAATGTTCTTTATGGTCACTTGGTTTAGGTGAAGGTAGTCCTAACAACCTAAAGTTTATATACACCATCATGGTGAAAAACACCAGGGCTACCCAGGGTGAAACACTGGGCCAGATAAATACCTTCCTCTATAAGTCCTCCAATTGAACCCACAACTTGTGAAGATCTACGAGATATATAAGATATTTAGGTGAAAATATCAGGGTTGTCTCGAGGTGTAGATCAATGAATAAATCTATATATCATTGGGGAGGTAATCCTAGAAAATCCTCGAGAAATACATCCTCATACTCTACCACCAATGCAAGTAACTAAACACTCATAACATCCCATACACCATGGGTCATGCTATCTAAATGGTGTGTAATCATCTTCACCCTCATATTCGTGATTCCATCTTTCTATTCTTGTGTTTCCTTTTCACCCAAGAAAGAAAAACTCATCCCATCACTACAAACACACTAAATCATCCACATGAAATAGTCTATCTGGGAATGAACTATGGATAACAAGTCCATACCTAAAATGAAGTTGTAATGCCTCATCGCTACTATACATAAATCCCAAAATAAACTATCACCTCCAAGAGAGAGATTACACCATCAAAAGAAGTTTGTGATTATTGATTCACTGCTAATAAGAGTATCCAAGTGAAAGTGTCAAGCCATAGACTCAACTGGAATCTCTATGTCCTAAACTAGAGAAGTGGAACAAAAGGAATGACTTGTACATGTGTCTATAAATACTATAGTTAAGGAATAAAAGACAAAAATCACACCTCATATCATACTTGGAGTATCTGGTTCATAAGTCTCAAATATCGGTAGCTACCCTTGACCTTATCTACCATCTCCTTGAGCCCAGTGGGGATAACCTAGGGGTAGTGGTGGTAACAAGTCAAATAGTCAACTATCTCTAGTTTCACTCCCATCTCCGCTTCCATGTCTGATATCTCGTAGACCTGCCTTCTACATTCCCTACTTCTACTTAGGGATCCCATATACTATCTCTTTATTAACTGTATGGTGGGTTGGATAATCCCGTGTGAGATTTCCCCTACCATTACAAGAGTATAATCACATCTCTATAGGCTAACTAGATCCATCATGTGATCCATGAACTGCTAATACTCTATCCCGATATCTCCTCCTAAAATGTCTTTCATATCCAGGTCATACTGTCTATAATCAGCCTCTATCACCAAAGTCTCAGATCTTTTGTTCCCTCATCTAGCACCAAATGTTCGTGTCTACTTAGACATCAAACTGAAGACTAATATAGAACACTCTATAACCCCTTATATGTATGAATTCATATAGGTATAATGATAGGTTTCATGTATTTGCATTATCCTCCCTCAAAGGTCATAGCCTAAAATAACTTACCATGAAATATATCCACCGAGTACTGAGTGAGGATGGTGAACCTTGATGAATAGTCAACCATAATCATACTACAATGATAAATTTGTATAATCTCTTGGATGTACAAAAAAATCAACATAGATAGAGAAATATACTCTTTTAAAATGTGCTCAAACATTGACTATGGAAGAGTTTCCTCATCATATGACTTGGTCACTGTGCCCCACCATCATCCTGAATATCCATGGAGAAAGATCACTACCAAGACCCCCCATATGGTCAGCTAGTGTCCTGAAAATTTGTAAGAATCATGTCACTACCTCAATCTAGTGCTCATCAACATGGGGGTTTTTCTCACCTTGGAACTTGAGGGGTTATTGCCACTGAAACTCATAAAGCACTCTCAACCTACACACCTTATCCAATATAACTACCATTAAAATTTTCTTCTTCACAGGAGGTGGTAATACTGGTTCACCACTTAGAGGTAACACCTCCTTAATAGGCCCCTACATCAAAGCCTTATTACTAATGAGACCATCATCACGATTCTGGTGATGAATCTTAGCTATAAAATATCATGGAGGCATCTTGTGAAGTAGACATTATGTACCACAATCAATGATCATATATAGAGAGATGGATTAATAAGGGAATGAAAACCACAACCCATACCTATATGATGCATGTAACAATGTTTTCATTGAAACTAATGTCTACATGTACCGAGTCAAAAGACAGGTGATCAGATTCCTAGTGTATGGATTCGTTGGTCACCACACCAACACCTGAGTCACTAGCCTAAGTGTTGAACTCAAAACACTTAAACATTTCCCCCAAACCAATGTCATAGACTCTAGTCCTATGGTATAACTAACTACCTATGATATCACTCACTCATGACCCATCCCAAAGGGGCCTGATCCGCAACTATGCCAAGATCACCTCTAATAGTCTAGGGGATAGTTACCATCACCAAGTAGGAATATCACACACATGAGAGGCCTTATCCTAATATACTTGTACACATGAAAATATCTACAAGATGATGAAAATATAAAATATAAAACAACCTATAACCATTCATGCATACATATAAAATACCACTATCAGAGTATGGAAAAATGTACTGGATAAGAAAGGGACAAATACAATCCCACAAAAAGAACATGAAAATAAGTTCATCCTATAAAGTAGGAGAGAATTGTTGTCAAAGTAAACACTAGAGTACACCTTGGTATTTCAAGCTCACTAAGATCCACCTTGTCTTGGCCCCTCTCGGAATCTGTCAAAAGGTTGGTCATCTATATAAGACACGAAATGTATGGGTAAATCTCATCTAGGAGTGAGTATAATAATACCCAGTAGGACAACCTAAAATCACTAAGAATATAACATAAAGAATAATAGTCATATAATCATAGGTATATGATAATGTAATAAACAACAAGAACATATAGATATACTCATAGTAGACACACAATATCAAGGTAATATCACAACCATATTTCTATCATAGGATTCATACTCGAAGGTTTCATATAATAGTATTCCACGAGAACATGTTGCATGAGTCAGATAGCATTGGTGTCATACATATGAGATGCCATTCTCATAAGTTCTCACTATAATAAGTACAAGATGGTATTCTGAAGAGATTTATACAAATATGGGGATCACATCCAAGGGCATGGGGTATACCAACAACCCAATTCAGATTAAAATTCTAAGTATGGAAATGAAACCCATGTATTGTTGGTCAAAATGATACCAATAAATCCACCTTGGTAAATGTTATGATAGAGAATCTCACTCCGGGCCTCATGGAGGGATTCCCACAACTCTATCTAAAACTTATTTTCCTCAGAGGGGATCACCATCCTATGCATAGGATAAATCTCAATACTAAACCCTTAGGGAATAGATCAAGGGAACATACCCTAAAAAAACTTGTCCATGTTTAAGAGGACAATGACTCCCATCCATTCTTTAAGTAGAACACAACTTGTATTGTAAGTACATGGAATGTACCTTTAGAACTGGGTTCTACCTGTGTATTTTGTCCCATAACCATGTCTGTGTCAGAGTACACAGTGCATCTGAGATCGTGTACTCTTCACCACGTCCATGTAAGGCCAGAAATTTCCTTATCAAGAAAACCATGTCCATGTATGTTTACCTTCTTAGTTACACATTTATCTACCAAGAAAGGTCCACATGCTGTGTGATTGAGTGACATGGTGTTTGATAATGAAGTTCCCAGATCTGTGTGAATCACTGATATGGGGAGGGGGTGAATCAATGATCCCTTTAAATCTTTTAACTAATTGATTATTTTCAATTAAATCTCTTTGTCTGGTTAAATACTTGATCAACTCTTCTTGTGTCTCTCATCCTTACCTCAAATGATGCTATAAATTTAAAGGCACTTAACACAAGGATTTACAAGGTTCATTTCAAAGACCCACTCCTTGCTATGTTGGTTATTCTCCCCAACATATATTCTCCACTATAATTAGGTTAGTAATTACAATGGTAAATATAGAGTCCCACTATATCTCTCCTGAGTCCCACAAGAGGTTCTT
Organism: Viscum album; assembly: GCA_963277665.1. NCBI lineage: Eukaryota > Viridiplantae > Streptophyta > Magnoliopsida > Santalales > Viscaceae > Viscum > Viscum album. The sequence goes on from OY728126.1 coordinate 1,575,844,433, forward strand.
TATACTGCATCACACAGTGTTAACAGAGTCCCACTGGCCTGCTTCAGAATCCCACTGAAGACTTATTTTCCTCCTGAATCTCACAGGGTTCTTCTAGCTCTCTATTCACATGAGCAGCTTCTTTATTTAAGTTCTTATTTGATTCACTATAGATGATCTTATGATATTTCCATATAGGCTTTCTAAATCACACTTTCCTGTGTATCTATTCAAGAATATTCAACAGCCTTTGGTAAGGTCTGTTGGCCTTCCTCAATAATTCTAATCACTTGAGTTGATCAGTTCTCAATATCAATAATTCTTAGGAAATTATTTCTTATTCTAATGAAGACATGGTCTCACTTACATGTGTGCAAGTTGTGCACACAACCTCTTTAAGAATTAAAGAGTGATTCTTCATAATATCAGATCAGTTTGCCTTATTGGATTCTAAATTACTGAAAACTCAGATAGAATAACTTCTTTAATTATTTCTGGCTCCAGTATCAATTCTCATTCTCTTAATGCATGGATTTAATGGGATCCAATACCTCTTTTATTTGGATATCTCAATTTCTTATTCTTTAGTGTACTAAAAAAATGCTCTAAACCTTCTCCTTGTTTTCTTGGAAATAATCACACACTCTTATGTGATTATTCAAAGACTGAAGATCAACTCACTTGACATCATCTGAATTTATTATGCTTCAGGCATGAGTTTCATGGCATTGCTTCTTCTTGGTTACACATGTGCACTAATAATCTTGATTCTTCTTTTAAGTGTCTTCATGTGTGCACGTGCATGCATGAACAATCCTTTTCTTATTTTTGTGAAAACCTCTAATGATAAAACAATTTGAGAACACACACACAATCTCTTCTCTTTCTCCTTTTCTATTTCTATTCTTTTGGGTCTTAGTACACACACACTTGTTTTTTTAATTACGGTTCAAAGGGTGTGTTTTATTTTTTATTTCTTCTTCATTCTTCACATGTGCACACACACTTTGTTCTTATGTTTTCATACACATGAACTCCACCATGCATTCACCCTAATTCTTCTTTAAGCAAAGAACACACACAACCCGAATGGGTGTAACCCACCCTTTGGATTGTTTGGGTATCTCAAATAATTCATATGCATGAATTAACATCATGCATGCATTATCCTTCTTCTATTTGTGAACAAACCTGAATGGATGTGTGTAGGTTATTCTTCCTCTCCAAGGGTAGTGTATGTATACACTGTCCTTTTTTTCTCACAAAAAGGGTGTGTGTGGGTTCCCTTCATGAACCAGGATAGTTTGAAATCATTCACTTCACGAACTGCAAATGGTTCACAACTTCTTTCACGAACCAAGGGGTTCGCTCTTCCCCTCCATACAAGGGATGTGAGAGACTCCTTCAGGCAATAGATGTGTGGAAATATTTTCTTCGTGTAGTAATGGGCTATGGATGCATCTATTTTGCAAACTAGGAAGTGCTTCATGGTTATTTCTTCACGAACCAGTGGGCTACTCCGCGATAGCTCTGTTTCTTCAGAGAAACAAGATATCTCCTCAATGTGAATGACAACCTCTTACTTCGGCTCGGGTGTCCTCTATTTATAAGCAAGGGATCTGCCACGATTCTTCTTCAAACCCCCAAGATATACACTTAAAATATTTATATGAATAATCCTAGATCCTCAGTTTTAATATTTTCAAACCCATGAGAATATTTTCCTTATAATGTGGGATCTTTCTTCTTGACTTATTCTTCTTCTTCTGAGCAAGAAGATCACATACAAGTGATATAGATCACATGAAACTTATTTTCTCAAAGGTTTGAGCTCCATGATGTTGCCTTGCACCTTTATTTACTTCTTCCACATTTGAATTCTCTGTCTTTATGCATGCATGAAAATTTTAATGCATGAATGAATTCGGTTCATCTGAACAATCATCATGCACAAACTTTGAGCTTCAACGATGGTTGGGAGCTCGATCTTAGTGGATCAGCTTCATCTGTGGTGAGTAGTGGGTTCAGGATAGTTAGAGGTTGATGATGACCTTAGGTTTTCTCCTCGGCCGTTGGATGAGCTCATGTCAACCACAGACGCCCTTGATTATAAGGTGTGTCATGAATGCGGTGTGTGGTTGAGATCTCGCACATGATCATATAGATGGTGTGGATGTGTGAGATAAATATCATGATTGATCAGATTATAGACCAAATACCTGCGATGCATTGTACGACATAGATTGATTCCCTATAATTTTTTCCATGCCACATCGAAATGGGCCATGGGTTTTCTCACGGTTTAAGTATCAATCTGTGAAAGCACTCACTCATAATTCTCCCCTATCCCTCCACGGTACCGCCCCGTGCCGTGTTCTAAAGGCATTCTATTAGAACCCACTATGCTTCCTCCGAGAATGCTCCAAGCACCCATGCTGTACGGGTTTATCACCATACGACACTGGCGAGCTTATTATACATGACCCGCATATGCCTCTTGAGGGCTGGCTTCGAGGCCTTCCCCTTGGGTGCGGTAGACCCTCAGGTCCTGCATATGCCTTGGGTGAGTGCTTCAACTAGCCTTTAAGATTGGACCTAATGTTTTGGTAAAGGAAACTACTATATAGTTGGTATAAAAACAAAGTATGAATTTCTCCTTAAAATTCCAACCCATCGTTTTTCATTCAAAGTCCAAGCATGCCTCCTTTGTTCTTCTTCAACTTCAAGCATCATCCATTACTTTATTTTTAGATCATAAATTCCAAATGATCTTCAATATGTTGTTTTGATCCAATCATGGATGATGCATGGATCATTTTTTAATTCCTCATGCATTAAGGCATAATATATGGCCTTCATTGTTGTAATGAGTGACATGTTCTCTTTAGAACACATGTCTTCTTATTTGAGGATCAACACAAACAATTTTCTGATTTCTAGACTTAATCCATTTGGTTTCAATGGATGTATCATAATTACTAATTTCCTCAAGCAATTGAGTATTTAGTTTTGTAATAATGTATCACCTTGATACAAGTCTTGGAACTTAAGATCAGTTCTATAATCATCAGAATTATATCCTCTTGGAGAATTCATTAAGTGTAGTATTCAGTGCATTAAATCAACAACAATTCTCTAAGGCTTCCCAATATTCTTCATCAATACCTTTCATTCACATATTGAATTCTCATTGACAACAAATGAAACTCTTATGAAATTTAATCCATATTTACAACAAATGAAACTCTTATGCACTTAAATCCCCCCCTTTGTATCACCTTGATACAAGTCTTGGAACTTAAGATCAGTTCTAAAATTGTCAAAATTTTATCCACTTAGAGAATTCATCAAGTGTAGTATTCAGTGCATTGAATCAACAAAAATTATTCAAGGCTTCACCAACTTCTTCATAAATACCTTTCATTCAAATATTGACTTCTCATTGATAACAAATGCAACTCTTATGCACTTTAATCCATATTGACAACAAATGAAACTCTTATGCACTTAAATCCCCCCCTTTGTATTTTGTTGTCAATACCACTTAAGTACACTTTGTATGGGTCAATATGTGTGCCAATATTTTCTCCCCCTTATTAGAAACCAAATGCAAAGGTGTAGTGGGGTCTGTTCAAAACATGTTCTCCTCCCTTTGAATAATATATTATGAAATATTTCTGAGAGAGGGATGATGTCACATGGTTTACTAAGAAAATAGAATTTAGTTAATCAACTATAAGTCTACTTGGGCTAACCCAGTGTAGAACACAAGAGAGATATGACCAAGGAATTCAATGTTGTCCATAAACAACCACATATGTGAAATCATGCTCAGAGTGTATCTATTCTTGACCAAGGGATTGAAGATAATCAATGAAATGCTAAATCCTACACATACTTCACCAAAATATTAAAAAGTTCAAGTGCAATGATAAATCTCCCCTTTCATCCCATCTTTTCATTAATCAAGCACTCCTCCTTAATTGACATGATAAATACAATTAAGAACAAGGGATGAAAGTGTGATTAGAATACCTCAAGTTTCAACTTCTTGAGATGAGATGGATTTTAAGGTTTATCATGACATAATCCTTGATATCATCTCCTTCATGTTTTCTCCCCCTCAATGGGTGAACTCCATTTGATTTTTCTTGGTGGAAAATAATCATCAGATGAACTTCAAGATATTCATATTGATAATCTTCCACTGTGGAACACTTCAAGTACTTATCAAATCACGAAAAATGAGTCCAACGTGTAGTTATCCACTTTGTTCATTTAATTCTCATTTTTAGAATGACCTTCATCTTCAATTACCTACAATGTAAGAACACATATACAATAAAATATAAGGTAATAAGATAGAACACTTGTGAGATTCTTAATAGAAGCACTGGGGTTGAGAACTTTCTCTCAACCCAAGAACTCATTTCCTTGCAACTATAAAGTGTCTAGTACTCTTCATGTTGATGTCTCCTCTCCATTTGGCATTTTTATCTTTCTTTTTTAGCATGGAAACTTTACTTTTATTCACCTTCATCTTGTGTGGATTGTTTTCCTTCACTTATGTCAGTAGTGAAGTAGCTTTTGGTGCATGTTGTTCAATTTTCTCCATTTAGCCTCGTAAAATAGTTAAACATTTGTTTTCATGATGTTCAAACTTCTTGCACCTTCCACATAGTAGTTGCGAGACACTTGGGTTATCATGTGTTGACAACCTATCATGAGATTTGAATTCTTTTTCATGTGGAATGACCTGTTTTCCCTTTTCCTTAGATTTAGCTAGTATTTCATCTTCAGCTCTTTGGAGTTCTCTAGTAATTTGCAAATGATTTGGACAGATAACTAAACACTCCATCTTACCATTTTCTAATTTGGAGCTTCCACATGGATTCTTCATTGTCTTCAAGTTATCTTTCTTATGAAACTTATTATGATTATCTTCAGGAATGTCTTCAGTCAATCCCATTTTATTCTGGATTGATTCTCCTTTTATTTTCAGCTTGCTTCCATTCATTTCCATGGCTTGTTTGTAGTGATACATGGTATGAACTTTCTTTACATAGTAGAAACATCTTTTCTTGGTTGAGATGACATTCTTGGAATCCAGCTTGAACTTCTTCTTTGGAATAATTTCTTTCACTGGTCTCCTGAATTCATTGTATTGTATATTCCCAATGGAAGACATTTCAAATCCTTTTTCTTTCTCCTTTCTTTGTTGTGGTCTATGATTCTTATCAACATATTCCTGAGGCATGGTAGGACTAAACCAACACTCATCATTATTTTGAACACTTCTATTGCAATTATCATATAAGTCTTCAAGATATTCAAATCTATTCTTAGTAGACATGTTCTTTTTCATCTGTGCATTCTTCCTTAGCATTAAAGGTTGCTTTATTTCTTCACATCTACTTTCCTTGAATATAGGACTTCTATAATTTTCATATGTTGACATATTATTCCAAAAATCATTGTCCTGATTACCAAACTTCCAACAACACAAACCATAGCTAACAAATCTCCTTCTTTTACTTGTAGTATCGGTCTGTCTAGATTTAGTGCATTTTTTTTGGAATTGTCTTTCTTTCTTTGGATCATCCTTTTGGGAGTTTCTATTCTTAATCATTATAGTATCCACCCTTGAAGTTTTGATGGATGTATTAAAATTTTTATCAGTCCACATCTTCCCATATTTTAACTTTGAACCCATACTTGCAGATGAAACCGCATTAGTAGAAATAGAAATAACTATGTTATGGGATACCTTCTTCTTGGAGGATGTTTCCATTAGATTAGAGAATGATATTATGTTCCTTTTGGAATCATATTCCTCAATGAAAACTTGAGTGGAAACATCTCTTCTTCCAGGTGATTGGGAAGTTTTAGCTTAGGGTGATTGCTGATTTTTCAATCTCACCTCCAATTATCAACATTTCATGTTGAGAGAGTTCTTATCACCCTCAACTAATCTCATCTTACTTTACGAATTATCCATCAGAATTGCTATTTTTTCTTCATGGAAATTTCTTAATTGTTTAAAAGAGATGTCAAGATCCTTTAGCTTGTTGGCTTTGTCTTATAGGTGAACAGCTTTGACAACCATAGAAACTTTGTGCAACTTTTAAAATGCATGGAAAGATTCTAAAAATACAATCTAAAAGAATTATTTCTCAAAAATACTTCCCTAAAAGTCTTTAGTAACTTGAGCATGTCTTTCATTTCAAATATAAATTGTTTCTTCCTTTCCCTTCAATAGTTTTGTGACAGTTTTGGATATGCCAACCCTTTTAGCCAATGCTTCTTCCATGGAATTAGCTTCTTCTTCCAACTGTAATTTTTCATCTTGAAGAGCACTAATGCTTGCCGCAATGTGTATTTCCACTTCTATAGGGACTTTCTTCAGATGATCTTTGAGTACAGTATGAAGATCACTAATTGATATATCATCATCACAGCTTGAACAAGCATCATCAGAAGAATAATAAGTATTATCACATGTTATACCTTTCACATAACCTTTAGTAGAAGGTGTCTCCCCATTAGTAGAAAAATTATTCTTCATCTTCCTTGTCTTCTTTTTCTTTATGTTCTTTTGAGTCTTCGCAGATATCTCTATTTGAGGTTTTTCATTCATCTCCTCAAATATTCACTTCATAAAGACTCCCTTGAATATTTTTGAGGTGACCTTCCCTCTGATACCAATTGAAGTGCCCATATCAGTGTGAATCACTGATAGGGGGAGGGGTGAATCAGTTATCCCTTTATATCTTTTTACTAATTTATTCTTTTCAATTAAACCTCTATGGATGGTTAAATCCTCGATCCACTCTTCTTGTGCCTCTCAAATTTACCTCAAATGATGCTATAAATGTAAAGGCACTGAGAACAAGGATTTACAAGGTTCAGTTCAAAGACCTAATCCTTTCTGTGTTGGTTATTCTCCACAACATAGATTATCCACTATAATTCGGTTAGTAATTACAATGGTCGATACAGATTCCCACTGTATCTCTCTTGAGTCCCACAATAGGTTCTTTATACTGCTTCACACAGTGTTACCAGAGTCCCACTAGCCTGATTCAGAGTCCCATTAATGACTTCTTTTCCTCCTGAATCTCACAAGGTTCTTCAAGCTCTCGAGTCACACGAGCAGTTTTATTATTTATGTTATTCTTTGATTAACTATAGACGATATTCTGATCTTTCCATACAGGCTTGCTGAATCAAACTTTCCTATGTATCTCTTCAAGAATCTTCAACAGCCTTTGGTAAGGTTTGTTGTCCTTGTTCAATAATTCTGATCACTTGAGTTGATCAGTTCTCAGTCTCAACAATTCTCAGATAATTCTTTATTCTTTTGATAAAGACATAGCCTCACTTATATGTGTGCAAGTGGTGCACACAACCTATTCAAGAATACAAGAGAGATTATTCACAATATCAGCTCAGTCTTCCTTCTTGGATTCTCAATTACTGAAAACTCAGATAGAATAACTTCTTTAATTATGTCTGCTCCAGTCTCAATTCTCATTATCTTCATGCATGGATTTTATGGGATTCAATAACTCTTGTATTTGGATATATCAATTTATTCTTCTTTAGTGCAATAAAAAAATGCACTAAACCTTCTCCTTCTTTTTTTGGAAGGAATCACATACACTAATGTGATTATTCAAACACTAAAGATCAGCTCACTTGGAATCATATGAAATTATTATGCTTCATGTGTGAGTTTCATGTCATTTATTATTCTTGTTTACACATGTGCACTAATAATCTTGATTCATCTTTAAAGTGTCTTCATGTGTACTTGTGCATGCATGCACAATCCCTTTCTTATTTGTGTGAAAACCTCTAAGGATGAAACACTTTGAGCACACACACACAATCTCTTCTCTTTCTCCTTTTTCACTTTCTCTTATTTTGGGTCTTAGCACACACACACAATTTTTTTAATTAGGGTTCAAAGGGTGTGTTTTATTTTTATTTCTTCATCCTTCTTCACATGTGCACACACACTTTGTTCTTATGTTTTCATTCACATGAACTCCACCATTCATGCACTCGCCTTCTTATTTAATAAAAGAAAACACACAACCCGAATGTGTATAACCCACCCTTTGTCTTGTTCTGGTATCTCAACTCATGCATATGCATGCATGAGCATCAGGCATGAGTTATCCTTATTCTCTTTGTGAACAAACCTGAATGGATGTGTGTGGGTTATTCTTCCTCTCCAAGGGCAGTGTATGTATATGCTGTCCTTTTTTTTGTTCTCATACAAAGGGTTTGAATGGGTTCCCTTTGCGAAAAAGGATGGTTCGTGATACTTATCTTCATGAACCGCAAATGGTGCATGACTTATTTCACGAACCAAGGGGTTAGCTCTTCTCCTACGCACAAGGGATGTGCGAGACTCCTTCACGCAAGAGATGCATGGAAATATATTATTCATGTAGCAATGGGCTGTCGGCAGAATTTTCCTAGACGGCACCGCCCCCCATTTTGTCAAAGGGGGCTGGCAGCGGGTAGATGGTGGGTGGCAAAACCCCCACCAAAATTCTATTGGGAGAAGGATGAGCAGGGTGAGGGTTGCCTATAAAAGGCACAAGCATCCTCTCCCTTCATCATCCCATTATCACTTGTATCCGGTTTCTCATCACCGGTAGTCATCCTAGTAGAGCGGTATTTAGTGAGGCGGTTTTACCCTTTATTCAAGAGAGAATATTATGAGGGTTTTCTTCTTGTAATAGTGAGGGAGTGTGTAACCACTTTTACCTCATAGTGATCCATCTATTTGCCCGTGGTTTTTTTACCCCTTCCATTTTGGGATTTTTCCACGTTACATCTGGTGTCATTTATTTTTACAAATTTTTCACTTTATTTTTATCTCATGATTATTGCTGCACCGTGGACCAATAACTTATTGTCCTAACAAGTGGTATTAGAGGCAATGTTCTGGGCCAGTGCTGTTCACATTTTCGGGTATTAATAATTATCGTAAAATTTTAGTATGCTCTGTGATTGCGACTCCGGTTTATCTTTCACATCAGAAAAAAATTTATTGAGATTATTAAATACACTATTGTGAAACAAAGGAGGTTCTGGACCGAAAGCGTGTCTAGATGGCGGCGAAATTCAAGATCGAAAAATTCAACTGGAATAATTTTTCGTTGTGGAAAATGAAGATGCAGGCAGTGCTGCGGAAGGATAATTGTCTACTGGCAATTGGCGAAAAGCTGGCAGGTGTGACAGAGGAGAAATGGAATGATATGGACAGAAATTCTATTTCCAACATCCATTTGGCTTTGGCAGATGGGGTATTATTGAGCATTGCGGAGAAAAATATGGCGAAAAAAATATGGGATACTCTGATGAAGCTATACGAGGCCAAGTCACTGCACAAAAAAATTTTCCTGAAGAGAAAATTGTACACTCTTCGAATGGTGGTTTCATCGTCGGTGACCGACCACATCAACAACCTCAATAGCCTGTTCGCTCAGCTCACAACATTGGGATATAAAATTGTGGATACTGAACGTGTGGAGATTCTGCTCCAGAGTTTTCCAGATTCTTATGACCAACTCATCATCAACCTCACCAATAATATCCTGACGGATATGCTACTCTTTAATGATGTTGCAGTCGCGGTTCTTGAAGAAGAAAATCGGCGCAAGAACAAGGAGGACAAACAAACAACTTCACACCAAGCAGATTCTCTATCAATGGAAAGAGGAAGGATGATGGAGCGTGGTTCCAGTGGGAGCCAAAATCATGGTAGGTCCAAATCAAGGAGTAAGAAGAAGAATGTCACATGTTTCAATTGTGGCAAGAAGGGGCACATCAAGAAGGATTTTTGGAATAAGAAGAGTGGTGAAAAGAGCTCTCAGGGTAATATGGAGAGTACTTCTAGAAAAGGAGATATACTAGTCAGTGAAGAAACAACAACTACTAAAAGCATGCAACATCTCGATGATGCATGGATTATCAACTCAGGAGAAACATGTCACATGACGTCTCGACAGGAATGGTTTGACCAATATGAAACCATCCCGGATGGACTTGTGTACGTGGGGAACGATCACACTCTGATGATCGTTGGATTTGGTACCATCAAACTGAAGATGCGTGATGGTATTGTTCGGACCGTCCAAGGAGTACGTCATGTGAAGGTCCTGAAGAAGAACATGTTGTCATTGGGATAATTCGATGATATCGGATGCAAGACTCGCAAAGAGAAGGGAGTGATGAGAATTGTGAAGGGCACGCTTGTGGTAATGAAGGTGGAGAAAATCTCAAAGAACATGTACGTGCTTATGGGTGAAATGTACAAGGAGGCGGAGATAATTGTTCCATCAACTACCTCGATAGAAGCTTTGACGACATTATGGCATCAGAAGCTTGGCCATATGTCAGAACGAGGCCTGAAGATTCTTGCTGATTAGAAGTTGCTTCCTGGGCTGACAAAGGTATCCATACCATTTTGTGAGCATTATGTTTTGAGAAATCAACACAGGCTAAAGTTCGGGACGTCAACAGCGAGAAGTCAAAAGATCTTGGAGTTGATCCATTATGATGTTTGGAAAGCACCGGTTATATCCCTAGGAGGAGCAAGGTAATTTGTATCATTCATTGATGATTATTCCAGGAGATGTTTGGTGTACCCAATCAGGAGGAAGGAAGATGTTTTTGAAGTCTTCAAAACATTCAAAGTGCAGAAGGATATTGAATCTTGAAAGAAGATCAAGTGTCTGAGGATAGACATTGGTGGAGAATATAAAAGCGAGGAGTTTGATACTTTTTGTCAACAAGAAGAGATCAAGAGGCAGTTCACGGTGGCATACACTCCTCAACAGAATGGAGTGGCAGAGCAGATAAACAGAACCCTGTTGTATAGAACAAGGGCGATGCTGAAGACTGCAGGTATTGCTAAAACTTTTTGGGAAGAAGCAGTGAATACCACCTGTTATGTGATCAACCGATCTCCTTCAATGGCGATTGAGCTGAAGACACCGATGGAGATGTGGACTAGTAAACCTGCTGACTATTCTCAGTTACATACTTTTGGAAGTCTTGTATATGAAATGTTTAATGACCCGGAAAGATCGAAGTTGGATTCGAGATCTAGGAAATGTATCTTCTTGGGGTACACTGATGGTGTGAAGGGGTATCGTTTGTGGGACCCCACTGCCCACAAATTTATCATCAGCATAGATGTCATTTTTGCAGAAGAAAATGTGAAAATGACAACTGATCAAGACATTGAGAAGAAGAATACAAAAACTTCAACAATCGAAGTAGAGGACAAGTCCAAGGAAGAACCAGTTTCCTCTGAGGAATTACCAGAGAATGATGATCAAGTACCGGTTGAGTATGGACCACGACGGTAAACTCGGGAGAAAAGAGCACCAGTATGGCACTCAGACTATGTCACTGAGAGAAATATTGCGTATTGCTTATTGACGGAGGATGGAGAGCCATCTTATTTTGTGGAGGCGACCCAGAGTCCAGATGTATCCTCATGGATGGAGGCGATGCAGGAGGAACTTGAAGCCCTGCACAGGAACAAGACTTGGGATCTTGTTCCATTACCTCGTGGAAGGAAGGCTATCGAAAACAAATGGGTCTTTAAGATCAAGTGGGATGGAAAAGACCAGGTGGAAAGATATCGTGCAAGATTGGTGGTCAAAGGATTTTTTCATAAGGAAGGTATTTATTTCAATGAAATATTTTCTCCTATTGTTAGACTGATGACTATTCAGATAGTTCTGGCGATGTGTGCTATATACAACTTACATCAAGAGCAGCTAGATGTGAAGACTGCATTTCTCCATGGTGATCTTGATGAAGATATATATATTCTCCAACCAGAAGGGTTTTTAGAAGAAGGTAAAGAGAACTTGGTTTGCAGGTTGAAAAAATCTCTGTATAGTCTCAAACAGGTGCTGAGGTGTTGGTACAACAGATTTGATTCCTATATCATGAGCCTTGGATACAGCAGACTTCATTCAGATCCTTGTGCATATTTCAAGGGTTCAGATGGTAATGATTTCATCATTTTTCTATTGTATGTGGATGACATGTTGGTTGCAGGACCCAACAATGATCAGATCCAGGAAATGAAGGCATAGTTGGCTAGGGAGTTTGATATGAAGGACTTGGGATCAGCAAACAAGATTCTTGGGATGCAGATTTACTGAGACAGAAATAATGGGATGATTTGGCTATCACAGAAGAGTTACTTACAGGGAGTCTTGAAACGCTTCAACATGCAAGACTGTAATCCAATATCTACCCCTCTTCTTGTTAATTTCATGTTATCCTCCATGATGAGTCCTAGCAGTGAAGCAGAGAGGATGGAAATGTCTCGAGTACCGTATGCATCGGTAGTGGGTAGTCTAATGTTCTCTAGGGTTTGTACTAGACCAGACATTGCACATGCAGTTGGAGAAGTTAGTCGGTATATGGAGAATCCAGGATGGGAGCATTGGAGCACAGTGAAGAGGATCCTAAGATACATCAAGGAGACCTCAGATACTACATTATGTTATGGAGGATCAGATTTTACTGTCAGAGGATATGTTGATTCAGATTTTGCAGGTGATTTTGACCGGAGGAAATCCACTACTGGTTATGTGTTAACTCTTGCAGGAGGAGCTGTGAGCTGGATTTAGAAGTTACAGTCAGTTGTAGCTTTATGCACGATGGAGGCAGAGTACATGGTAGCTACACAGGCTTGCAAAGAGTAAATTTGGATGAGAAGGTAGTTGGAGGAGCTTGGGCACAGACAGGAGCAGATTCTATTGTTTTGAGACAGTCAGAGCGCCTTGCACATTGCAAAGAATCCATCTTTTCATTCCAAGACGAAGCACATTAGGGTACAGTATCACTTTGTCTGAGATGTGGTGGAGGAAGGAAGTGTGGATATGCAGAAGATTCATACTAAAGAAAATTTGGAAGATTTCCTGATGAAGGCGATTAACTCTGATAAGTTCAGATGGTGCAGATCCTCGAGCGGCCTCACAGATACATGAGCAGCATGGTTGGGCAGATAGAAAGGATGTGTGGAGATGTGATTGGTTCTCAATCAAATCTCCAAGTGGGAGATGTGTCGGCAGAATTTTCCTGGATGGCACCGCCCCCCATTTTGCCAAAGGGGGCTGTCAGTGGGTAGATGGTGGGTGGCCAAAACCCCACCAAAATTCTAGTGGGAGAAGGAGGAGTAGGGGTGAGGGTTGCCTATAAAAGGCACCATCATCCTCTCCCATCATCATCCCATTATCACTTACATCCGGTTTCTCATGACTGGTAGTCATCCTAGCATAGTGGTATTTAGTGAGGCAGTTTTCCCCTTTATTCAAGAGAGAATATTATGAGGATTTTCTCTTTGTAATAGTGAGGGATTGTGTACCCACTTTTACCTCATAGTGATCCTTATATTTGCCCATGGTTTTTTACCCCTTCCATTTGGGGGTTTTTCCACGTTACATCTGGTGTCATTTATTTTTCCACATTTTGCACTTTATTTTTATCTCGTGATTATTGCTGCACCGTGGGCCAATAATTTACGATCCTAACATGGGATACACATGATTCTCATTCACAAACCAGAAAGTGCTTCACAGTTCTTTCTTCGTGAACCAGAGGGCTGCTCTGCGGTATCTTTGTTTCTTAAGATAAACGAGAGCTCTCTTCAACGTGAATGACAACCTGTTGCTTCAGGTCGGGGGTCCTCTATTTATAAGTGAGGGATCTGCCTTGATTCTTCTTCAAACCCCAGAGAGATATGATTCAAATCTTTATATGAATAAGCTGATATGCTTGATTTTAATATTTTCAAACCCGTGAAAATATTTTCTTCATATCATGGGATCTTCCTTCTTGAATTCTTCTTCTTCTTCTCGATGAGGAAATCATGTGAAAGTGATATGGATCACATGCAACTTATTTTATCAGAGGTTCTAGATCCATGACATGGCCTCACACCTTTAGTTTCTTCAGCCATGTTTGATTTCTCTATCTCGATGCATTCATGTAACTTTTAATGCATGCATGTATTCAGTTCATCCGAACGATCATCATGCACAAACTTTGAGCTTCAACAGTGGTTGAGAGCTTGATCTTGGTAGATGGATTCATCTGTGGGGATCAGTAGGGTCAGGATGGATGGAGGTTGAAAATGACCTTGAGTTCTCTCCTTGACTGTTGGATCCACTCGGATCGACCATGAACGACCTTGATTAGAAGGCGTGGCACGGATGCAGTGTGCGGTTGAGATCTCACGCGTGATCAGATGGAAAACATGGATGCGTGGGATCAATCTCATGATTTATCAGATGTTAGACCACGTATCTACGATGCATTGGATGGCTGAGATCACTTCCCTATAATTTTTGGACGTCCCACACCGAAACGGCATGCAAGTATTTCTCTCAGTTTAAGTATCAATCTGTGGTAGCACTCACTCTGAATTATCCCATCTCCCACCACGGTATAGCCCCGTATAGTGTTCTGCAGGTGTGCTCTTAGCACCCACTATTCTTCCTCCAGGTGCGCTCCTAGCGCCCATGCTGCATGGGTTCACCACCATGCGGCCCCAGCGGGATTATTATACACAACTTGCATGCACCTCTTGTGGGCTGGCTTCGAGGCCTTCCCCTTGGGTGCGGTAGAACCTTGGGTCCCACATATGCCTTGGGTGAGGGATTCAGATGGCCTTCAAGATTGGCCCTAATTTTTTAGTAAAGGAAACTACTATATAGTCGGTATAAAAACCAAGTATGAATTCCTCCTTAAAATTCCAACCCATCCTTCCTCATTCAAATCCCAAGCATGCCTCCTTTCTTCTTCTTCAACTTTAAGCATCATCCGTTCCTTTCTTTTTAGGTCATAAATTCCAAATGATCTTAAATATGTTGTTTTGATACAATATTTGATGATGAATGGATCATTTGTTAATTCCTCATGCATTAAGGCATAATGCATGACCTTTATTATTGTAATGAGTGTTGTTTTCTCTTTAGAACATGTGTCTTCTTCTTTGAGGATCAGCATAAAAAATCATATGATTTCTAGACTTCATCCATTTAGATTCAATGGATGGATCATCTTTAATCCTTTTCTCAATCAATTGAGTTTTTCATGATCTTCTTCAAGTGTTAAAACAATGTATCACCTTGATACAAGTCTTGTAACTTAAGACCAATTCTACAATTTTCATAATTTAATCCTCTTGGATAATTCATCTAGTGTAGTATTCAGTGCATTGAATCAACAAAAATTCTCCCAGGCTTCAACAACTTCATCAATACCTTTCATTCACAAATTGACTTCTCATTGACAACAAGTGCAACTCTTATGCACTTTAATCCATATTGACAAAAGATGCAACTCTTATGCACTTCAGATAATTATTTCTAAGCCAAAACCCTATAACCACACAGGGGACATTGAAAATAGAGGCAATTATGGATTACATATTGTGTAACTTGATATTTTTTAGAATCATATATTTGGTTCATGTTTCATCATCCACTCCTATGACATATGATCCATCTTTGAATCATTCTAGTATATAGGCAAGACATCCATCCAATCCTTGTAGCCACTGCTCATAGGAATCTGGATACCAAATCACAAGGGAGACCCATCCAATGAATATCCCGGTAACTGCATTCCAAAACCATCATGAAGAACTCTGATTGGGTTCTGATCAATTTTATTGGATTGATATCATCATCAATATAAAGTCGGATCTTTGGTATCAATCCCTTGATCCAAGAAATAGGTGTGCAACAATTGATTACTGGGTATTTATCGAACAGTGGTCCAAAGGTATTGCATGTGATGAATGGAGTATGGGGGAATAAATAAAAAAACACAACCGTGAGGAAAAAAATGTAATAAATGTTTGTGTTGGCCTCAATTAATTTCTATTAGAATAATGAATTAATATATATAACATAATCAAAAAAGAAATCCCTAATAACAGATAATATCGATCCTATACCTGCAATACACACGATCCATGAGTCAATCCATTAGTTAATTGATTTTAGTTCATCATAATAATACAAAAATGGGGATAAATCCCAAGAAAACATCATCCTACCTCAAAATGGATCAATAAATAATTAATAATGAATTCACATCATCTTTTTAGTGAGATACTCAAATTCTGATTGTGCAATGATCCTCGATCCCGATCCATTCTGATGTCTTCCTCCAAGAACTCTCTCCTCCAACGATCACTCTAAATTTTCAAGGTTATATGAATAAACCTACAAAGTTTTTATAACAGTATATTTATATACTATTCTAGGTCATGGAGAATAAATGAAATAAAATAAATAATACATTTTATTTCTTTAATAATCCGCCCACAACTTTGCTCAACCTGAATGTCCGACATTATCCAAGGTCAAGTCGCACCTAGGGTAAAATCCATAATCTGAACTCAATAGAAGACCCATAATTCTAATCCAAGATACTTTTTATAATTTATTCCAAATTTAAATGAGAAAAACGCACAAGTAATATTTAATATATTTCAAAAATTAATTGCGGTCTCACCAAGCCTCTAAATCTCATGTCTTCTCAGCACCTAGCTCCAAAAATAATCCATATAATATACAAAAGTAAAAAGATTAGAGTCATTTGGGATCTAACCTATGGGTATACATACTACACTTACCCAATCCAGGTATATGGTGTATCCAACCAATACAACCTCTAGTGGAATTACACACACTAAAGTCAAAGAAAACCTCAAGTTGAATTACACACACAATGATTGAAATAAAAATTCAAGTGGAATTAAAAAAAATATAGTGAAAGAAATCCTCTAGTGGAATTTCACACACTATGAATGAAATAAAACATCAAGTGGAATTAAAAACACCATGAGCGACATGTTTATTCCCAACTCACCTAAGGTTACATACTGTGAAAAGTTTGTCCAAAACTATTTAAAAATCCATATAAAAAATTTATAAAACATTTTCAAAGTAAAGGAAATCCACATCAATTCTTGAAACCCAATTTTTAAGATAAAATCACTATTAAATAATTTTATCAAACACTTGGTGTGCACAAATCTTTTTTAATGAAAAAACCCTTTAAAAATATGATTTATTTCAAAAAAAATCCATTATAATCAAAAATAAATTCAATTAATTGAATAAAACAAAGTAATTTACATGTATAGTAATCAATTCATTGAAATAACCCTTTTTATAGAGAAAATACCTCATGAACGAATGTGGAACTGATCGCCTTCAAAAACAGAGACCAGGGAAGAGTAGTTCGGGTTCGTATGATCCTAGATCCATAAGAAACACATAAATACTCTTTAAAACCCCTTATATATATATATATAATAAACACCCCCATGGGTTCCATAAGATAATATGATAATATATCTAATGGGGATCTATGAAGAAAAGTCAAAACTAGATTAAAAACACAACATACCTTGATGAGATCCTTCAAGAGCGAAGGGAAATCACCAATAATCCTAAAGAAGAAGTATCTATAGCACTGTGGAAGGATTAGGTGAAGCCAAAATGTGATTAAGGGTGATTATGAATAAAAATATAAAAGGAAAAGGGGTAAAAACAACTTTTTAAAGGTTCAGAGTGTTCTACATGGTTAGACAAACTATGTAAAAACTATGAATTGCTACTGTGTCAAGTTGTATGGATTCCAAGGTCCAGCTACATGGTTTGGTCAAACTATGAAACCCCCATAGAAAACACCCAAAACTCATATGGTATTATATTATGATCCATAAAGTTTGGATAATTGTGATCAAACCATTAATAACACCTCTTTTAAAATATAGAGTTATACTGTAGGGTTACCACACAATTAGTACTAAACATGCGCCAATCGTGTTCCAAATATAACTTCTACAAAAATCTCCATTTTGACCCACATTCCCCCAAAAAATATAAAACGACTTTTAAAGAAAACCCAGATTAAATTAAAATGTACCTAAGGTCTGGTGGGCATTATATATTTAATTTTTAAAACACAATGAGAATATTAATTTTTATAGTTACCCAAGAACTACATTTCTATATTCTTCAATTAAAAAGGGTATATATATTAACAGTGAAGATACAAATTTATTGCTAATATGTTTCAATATAATTCATCTAGATATCATATTAAATCATTTCATAGGAAATTCTATTGAAACCTTCTATTCTATATGTGATAATCATGTAATATAATATTCAATAATAAATTATACTATGTTTCTTTGTTGTTCATTTTTGTATAGTGTACCATGTATTGCATATAAAATTTTATAATTTTATGGAATGAATTTTCCTTCTATAGTATGGGTAGATATAGTTCGGGTTACACTTCAGTGGAAAACCCTGTAATGTTGCATCCAAAAGACAAGGGTTAAAATCATGGAAATCCCCTTGGGGGATTTACAGTGCAGGCAGTAATGCAAGCGTAAAGCAGGTAGGTAGTGATTTAGGCATGATTCTAGTAGGCGGTGATGCATACATGACACAGGCTTAGTCACACAGGAAGGATGATGCACACATAACACTAAATTGGTCCTTCAGGCTATGTTCATGCACCACTTGGACTTGGGCCTACATGCTGCATAATGGGCCACCTCTACCCATATATAAAGAGACCTTTAATTTCATAATAAAAAGAGTCTTCAACCCCAAATTCTTTAAAAAATAGTATTGGTGGGACCTAAAATTATATATAACATTAGGGTATTGGTAATTCTCAAGAGAAAACTACTACACTATAGTGGAAGAGTATTTACCAATTATAAATTGTAAAATGTTATAAATCCTTAATCAAATGTTTTAGTTGTATAAATTTTTTTTACTCTATTTATTTCCATCACTATAAGATCATTTATATTATTTTTGATTAATTAATTCCATTATCATATATTTATTATATAATCCTTTTTTATTCACTTATATGACAACATTTTTTCTATTATAATTATATTTCTTCTTCCATTATTTTCCTTTGTTTACTTTCATTGTAAACTATCCATTACTAGGTGTCTAAGATCAAAATATTCTTATGATTTCAATTTCCCTCGATAACGAATAGGAATATTATATGTGAATATATCTTTGGATAATATTAAAAAATAATTTTTTAGTCAAAATGAATTAATATTTCATGTTTTAATGTAATTTTTATGTATTTAGTAGCACAAGGAATACTAAAACTAGATAATGGATAAGTAAAAACATGTAATAAGATTACTGAGTAATAAATAACTCATCAGTTATATATGAATGGGGTATGGGGTTTTTTATTAATGATGTTATGTTTTTAATTTATATTGATTCCATATAACATTATTTTCATTAATGTAATTTTGAGGATTGTTTTTTTTTATTTTCAAGAAAATATCTATTTCATTTCAAATATATTGTTTATTTTTTTAATGTGTAAATATTTCCTTAATTATTATTCTTTATCCAGCAACACTAGTATATAGTATTTAGTGGTCATGGAATGTACTTAGAATCATGTGGTGCCCCCAGATTTGATCCATCTATCTAGGTATCTAGTTTGAGGAATTATATAAAATGACTCACATAGTTATGTTATTATATATAAAATACTTTTGGGAATAATTGTATAATGAAATTTTTATATTTTTATAATTGTTAAATGATTTGAATTGGATGGTCTATTTTTTTGAGAGATGAGTACTTGACCAATGGAAAGCCACCTTGATTGAAAAATAAACAATTTTAAGAGTCTAAAATGGGATATTTTACAATAATATATTTTAAAGAAATATAATAGGTCAAGGGGAAGGTTTTATATCTAGATAAAATGACTACTTACCATAGAATTATTGGCTAGTACATTAGAAACTCTGTTTTCTTCTTGATATAAAGGATTCATAATAAATTCAACAGAGTGCAGGAACTAGAGGAAATCCATCCATTGAACCATAAATCCACATTATAGGTTCATCTTAATTTTTATAATTTCATGAACTATCATCACAAATTCCATATACAAACATAGATTTGACCAACCTATTTGTCTAGTAATGTTCATTGCGTTGATGACTCCAAGCATCTCAGCTTCATGTGAAAAGGTAGTACCACAAGCACTAAAAAAGAAACCAAGGTACCTAGTGTAAAAATTGGATGGTTTTTTGATTTTATTATTATTATATAATATATCTCTCTATACACATCAATAATAACTTCATTATTACACACTGAATCATACCCAAATTTTGGAGTTTCTTATGGTCATAATACTTCTATATGGTTTAGCCTAAGTACAGAAGGCCATTAATAAATGACCTACTATGAAATATATAAATGTGCATAATATTATGATATAATTTCGAATTCATTAAATACAAATATTTTAGAGTAATGTGGAGACTTATGATGTGTTGGAATGATTTAAGCACTATAACTATTTTTTTAAACTGGTAGATATAAATAGAGGATAAATAATGTATTCAAAAGGATTTATGCTTTAGGGTGATAAAAAATTCTCATAAGGGAAAATTAAAAAGATGAATAGGGATAATGGGATATCATTGATAGGATTTAAAGTGATATATTACATTCAGTTATACTCCAGAACCTTTACTTATCAATGGATCTTGTTTTTTAAAGATATATGATATTATTTAGTGGAGTATTCTATAAATCCATAGACATACTCCAGTTTTCATAGACCACATGTTAGGATAATTTAACTAAGGCTTTAATTACTGAGATGGGGATCATGGAGAAATTGTTGATGCATGTGATATAATTCTATCTTCATATGCACTATTATGTAGATTATAAGGGTATATTAGTTGATAATTATATATTAGGCTATAAGGGATAATGTATATATATATTACATGGAGGATTAGGTAGTATAATTTTATATGGGTCAAATAGGATGATTTATGAGTTGTGTCAGTGTGGTAAAAATTATATATGTAGAAGATTAATACATTGATCACATAACACTAATAAAAGAGTGTTTTTTTATTCTCTTAATATTGGAAAACTTTACATGTAGAAAATTTCATATTCAATTTGATATATAGGGATGATATAAATAGTTGTACTATTTTTACCAAGAACCAACCCTAGTAGGTACTACTAATATGTCATCGTGAACTCAAGAATCAATGTATATAAAAATTATAATACAATTATTAGGGAAAAATTTTATTTTAATTTGGTAAATGTGGATAGATAAATCAATCCATGGGGATCAATAGAGGACCCATATATGGTGGATTGATAGATCTTTTATAGAAAAATAGGCCCCATCAGATAGTGATGAGAATCTATATACTATGAGATTTATAACTTTTTTTACTTATATTTTATTTATTTACAAAATATTATAATGTAATTATATTCAAATATATCAAATTTACTAGTATACACTCTTATGTTATAAGAGGAATTTTCGTGAATATTTTTTAAATAAATACACTATTCAGAAGATGGGCCTAGTTATGTATGTGATTAATGGAATTCTATATATTGGTTGGATATTAAGGGAATATAAAGGGATTATATATAATTGATATGAATATATTTGATTCCATTTTATAAAGTAATTTTTCAATAATGTTTTATGTTATCATAGAATGTAACTAATCCCAGGTATCCTTATTTATAGTGGTTAGGATCACCTATACCCTTAAAGGATAATGATATTTAAATTTTGGGCATTCACAAGTATATATATGTATAGAGGTATTTGTATCCTATCATTTGTTATGTACTAATCATAGAGAAGTGGGAGGAGTTGGTTAAGATAATTATTATGGGTAAAATATTTAGACATATGTCACATTTATGATTGATCTTGTTATAAGTATGTAATTGATTTCCATCCCATCAAATAATATGGTCTTAAAAGAACTATAAGAAATGGAAATTTATATTGAGAAGAAGAAGGGGTCTATTATACCCAGCATACCATGAACTTTCTTTTTTGGGACTCCAACCAATTAAGAAATGAGTTAGTGTAGGAACCCCAAAACATGCCATCAATAGGCCTTGTGTTTTCTATTACCACTAAGGCTATTCCACCACACATATATGGATGTAATATCTATTTTTTTAAATGAAAACACAACATAACCATGAATAATTTAATTATTTACCCTAATATAGTACATGAATAATGTATATCAATATATGACATGTTATAAAAATACATTCCTCAGAGGAAAAAACCATAATGACTATCATCTCCAATAATAAGACTACTATATTCAGATAAAAGGGTTCCTAACACCATAACCAACAAAATCTTGATAATATAAAAAATAACATATATTAAGTTAGATTGTGAATAAAAATATACCATTTATGGTACTCCCCTAAACTCTAATTTTTCCTTGTAAATTAATAATAATAATGTATTATTGTATGGGATAAATGAAAATAATAATCAATCTACTAACTTGGCAAGAACTAAAATATTGATGCCCCAGTGGGTTAATAGTTAAGATGAGTGTGCAACCAAAATCCCTCCTTTAAAAGGACATGGGATTATGTTTAACCCTAAGAATGAATATCAAAAATTAGATACATTATCCTAAATGAAAAATATAATTAATGTAAATTAGTAGTATACAAATTAATAAACTACCAAACTAAATATAAAGACAATTTAACTTGATGTAAAATGCATGTATGACACAAATTTTTTTCAATACAGTTCCATAAGTGAAAAACCACAAGGAATGAAATGTAAAAGATAACGGATACATTAATAATGGACATAAGACAAGGGTAAACACTGCCTCACTATGAGAAACCCTAAGAAGAGATCATTAACTACACGTGTTATCATTGAGTACCACTAAGAGCCATTGATAAACTACTCTGAAAATTATGCAACAACTCAATAAAAACATATATAAATTGTGAATCATTATAAAATATAGATTTTGTGTGGGAATGAGGCCCATATAGGGGTGAGTATATATATATTTCCATATAGAAACCATATAGATATAGAGGAATGATAGAAGTAATAGGTTAGCCCAAAATCAATTAAGAAGTTAAAATCCTATAAAAAATGTATATATATTCATTAATGGATATGACAATCAAGTATTAAGGAAGGAAATTATCCTTAATATATCAATTATATAAGAGTTCATATCTCAAAAAATAAAATAGAACCTCATAATTAAATAACAAACATAATTTCTTTAGTAAGTATCCCACATTTACATTATATCATTCCATAAAATATGTGTTAATGAAAAGTCATTAGACATGAAGTATTTTATATACTTATCAATATAAAAATTTAAATCCCTTAAAATAAGAGTTGGGGAACCCCATGAACTATGACATATTATATCGGTCATGTGGGTAGTGGAACCATTGGAGGACCCACACTTCATTATATGAAAAATTACCAATCGACGGAGTACCAACTCTATGGTTGGAGGAACCAAGTCAAATTTTATTATTGTGCACTAAATATTATTAATGGTGGAACCACACCCCATTTTTTGGGGTATTAAAAACACATATATATGGAGGAACCACACTTAGGATACACAATGGTGTACATGAACTAACCAAATAATATGGGGGATCATTCCTTATCTTGAGCATGTTGAAAGGTGAGTACAAAAACCCCATGTATGATATGAATGAGTCATAAAAATACTATAGCTATCTCAATAATGATATGATATAAAATCTAAAAAATTATGCACACTTATCAAAAAATTAAAATGAGGATCAATAAATAATCCTTGATATGAAAAAAATACTAGCAATGGAAGATTTATTGATCCAATTTAGAATCCTTGATGGGAATATATGAATAATTTCAAAGAACGCACAAAAAAGGAAATTTAATATGATTGAAAAGTCATGTAATCCTTTGAAAATATGAATGTGTGTACCTATATCATATGTTCAAGAAAATTCAACCGTCACAACATGATTTTATGGTAAAATTTTATCCTATAATAATTGGTAAACTAGGAATATTCCCATAAAACAAAAATTCATACTGTTTCAACATATAAGAAATGTTGTTCAATAGTAAATGATAAGAGAATTTTTAGGGAATTTATGGTTATAAATCAAGGAGTAAAGAAATAATACTGAATCTTTACACTAAATTTCCCATTTCCCACATGGTATTTGTGTCCATATGTAGGTGTTTAAACCTTCTCATGTATATTCTGGATAGATACACGTGTCATCACTACACAAGGAGATATGTAAATATGATATGTTACTAAAAAATAATGAATTATCCTTAAATATAGGCAATATTATATATATATATATACTTATGGATATTTATTTATAAAATCCTTTATATGAGATGATGTGAGTTCTGTTATCAAAGGAGATTATAGATGTGTATAAACAGTTCCTCCCAATGAGGACCTAGGCCTTCCTGGGTTGATGATTATAAATGCATGTATATATATACACACTCCCTCATATATAGGATGGAATCTGAGAGATATCCCTAATAAACATACCCCTTTATGAAAGATATGTACACTATTAGGATCTATATCTTGGTTAAATGTAGGTTTGGTTGAATATTTTTAGGAATTCATTGATGATTTACAAATGAATGTCATGATTATATACGGATGCATTATTTGACACCTCGTAACTAATTTTTCACTATGGATTACTTCCATTTTTGTATGATTGTCTATAATTTTTATCTATAGATATATAGAAATATGTTGACATGTTCATGTATACACTTATTTATTCACTGTGTGTATTAGGACACCGTTAGTGGTATCCTACTAATAATTTATTCTCACACCCTATATAGACAATCCAGTATATATGAAATATATTAATTATTATATTTTATATATAGAAATTGAATTGGTATCCATTTTATATATGTGGATCAGTTATTCATGTCTTATGAGTGGTTTATCTAGTACCTTAATAATAGAGTGGATGGTTTCTTGGTTGGAGTATTTGTTTAGAATTTTACCTACTCATATTTGGTCATCATATATTCATGGGCCTATTTTGGCTTCATCATCTCTTTATAAATTTTTTAACATTGAAATACACTTTGTGTCACTGTGGCTTCATTTATATACAAATTTTATTGGCTATTTTTGTTATAGTTAATTTATTATCTATAGTTGTATAATTTAATATTGGGAACAATCGACATATGGAAGAGTCATAAAAGGGTTTCTAATTGGATCTTATTCTAAAATATATTTAAATTTATTAATGGTAAATTAGTTCCAATCCATAAAATATGTCCTACAATGCTAGTCACCATCCCTTGAAAATCATGAAATTTTCTTGGGGTATATAACACCTCAGATCAAGCATCATATTTCATGTTTTGTTTAGGTTTTTTATATGTGGTATTAACTCAATTTTGGTAATACTAGGAATATTTTTTTATTACACATGATCAAGTAATTTAGAGACTTTAGAAACCCCAAAATAGTCCATATATACCCATTTATAGTGTATTATATAGTAACCATGGGGTTTAATGGTTATAAGTAAACACTAAATGTTTAGCTGAGAATTTTTATTGATTGAATCATGTATCATATAATGAACATGGATGAGTGTTACAAGGATCAGTTGGGAGAATTTATTATAATTGGTCTATGAATCATGAATATATGTCTAATGAAATACAATAGTTGGATTACATGGAAAACCTTGTGATTTCCAATGGTTCTATATATTGTAGAGATAATCTATTGAAAATTTTTATGCATTAAAACATAAAAAATTACAAAATATTGTTTTTTATATATTTATATGGGTGAAGAATAGGTTATTATGAATGTATTGTTGATTATTAATAATTGGAATAACTATATGTTATTTCATTGATAGTGATTATACCAATCTCTTCAGACTATGTTTTATAATTGATCATTACCCTGATTTATAATTAAATATTTCATTACTAAACAAGATGGGTGTATTTTACTAGTATTTTTGTTTTTCATGTAATCATACAATTTATATTCTATCTCAATGAATGCAACATGATTTTTTTGACTTTTTTCATATTCATATATTTTTGTTCTTTATTTTTTGATATATTATTATTTGTAAATTATTAATAGTTAAAATATTTATAACTATGAATTAAACTTATTAATTATTTAGTGATTTCAATCAGTTGATAATTCTATTCATTATTCACATAACATGATTTTTTATTAAATCCATTGTAAATAAGAAATTATGTAAAGTATATTTTCATATAAGTGTAGTTATGTGGAAGCTATTAAATTTCTTAAGTAAAGAGTGTATTGGGTACAAAATTATTAAGACAATACATTAGAGTTATTTTCTATTTTTATAATATAATAATAGTGTTGAATTTTAAATTAAGTTAAAATATGTGAAAATATATTTGTAACCATATTTATAAAAAATGAAGGGTTTTAAATTATGTTTTAATTCCGGCATGTTGCATAAAAAACCATGTGAATTAAAAGTGGATATTTTTTTTATCAAAAAACATATAATGAAATTATGTTTTAAAATAATTATGTTTCTTTTGAAAAAGTTTCTATGTAACACCCTAATATTTTATAATATATTTATTTCTTAAAATATATTTAATCTCTTCAGTAGCTTTCACTACACACAACCCATAGTCTAAATAAGTAGTAATACAATATATTGTTACAACATAAATATTAAATTGGTGGGTATGAATAAGATTAACTAAATTATAAAAATTATATGGTTTATACATGTAAAAAAAAATCATTGGTTATAAATTTATTATAAATGAAAATAAAAACCATTTGAATGTAAAAGATATGTTTTTCTAGAATTTTTTTATGCACCTAATGTTTTTTAACTTAATAAATTAAATTAATCACTTATGGTGAGTTATTTTAATGAAATTTATTTATTATATTAAATGAAATATGTTATAATTCTTCTAATATTTTTTTGTCATCAGATAAGAATAAATCCAAAAATATGGTTAACAACTATATTTTTCTAAAAATTTATTTCATTTCATTTTATAAAGTTATTTAAAAATTAATTTTTTCTATTTTTATAAAATTTATTTGAAAAAATTAACTTATTTGTTTGAATAAAAAATTTAAAATAATCTTATAGTTATTTTTTTATAATTTTCTGAAAAGATTAATTTTTTGATGAATAATGAAAAATACAAATTTTTATTTAAAACTATCTCTTGATATAAAACATTTACAAGGTAAATTTTTTTTTAAAATTGTTTTAAATGTAATATTAGTTTAATTTTATTATTATAAATCCAATTTAGGTCATTTATATCAATTTTATGTTTAATTTTTAAATAAGTACTTTTTGTACTTAAGAAAAAAATTTCTTTGGAAAATCACATTTTTGTCGCACTTGTAGGTTTAGTTTTAAATTAATTTATATCAATTTTGTGAATTTAATTGGGTGAAATGGATAATGTTTTTTTAATAGAAATAATTTATATAAGTTAGTAATGTGAACTTAATTTTTTGTCATAATGAATAGTAAAATAATAAAAATCAACTATTGCAGTTAAGGTTAAAACGAGTTTACCCAGGGTTAAAACAATGGATAGGGGTATTTTATTTAATTATAATTATATAAATATTTTTTAGATATATTTTTACCTTATAATATTCCAAATTATAATTTACATCCATTTGGATGCATTTTTGTTGAGAATGATTTAATCATTATGTATTCTTTTAGGAAATTTGTAAGTGGCCACCTCCCCCACTTATAAAAGGAATACCTCCACTCTTGTCCTATCCACACATAAACACCCTTTTGTTTCATCCAATACTTTCCTAGAAACCTTCATTAAATCCCTCCCCATGAACTAGATCCTTTTTATAAAACCATCCTAG
This sequence comes from Viscum album, assembly GCA_963277665.1. NCBI lineage: Eukaryota > Viridiplantae > Streptophyta > Magnoliopsida > Santalales > Viscaceae > Viscum > Viscum album. The sequence goes on from OY728126.1 coordinate 1,575,872,307, forward strand.
TAAGGCTTTAGGTGTAAACCTAAAGAGATTTTATGAAGAAGATGTATTGTTCTTAACAATGCATTTTTGTTTTATTTCTTATTCTAAATCATTAAAATATAATTAAAACATAATTATATAATAACATAAATATCTCTAATATACTGATATTTTATTATGTTAATTTAATAACCTATATCCACATCCTTTAGATGGAAAATAAAACTGCCGATCGTGGGTGTATGGCGGACTACCACCTCATGAATCGATGTAATTTGTTTTCCATAACCACCTCTCATAGTTGGATATAATTATGGATTTAATATATATATATATATATATTATTTATGAAATAATTATACTTATATAATTGTAATATAACATATACCATCTTACCGTCCAATCCATTGGAAAATGATAACATTGTTCATGTGTATGTGTGGACTACCGCCTCCAATAAGTGATAGGATTATTATTTTTTGAAATGGATGGTAATAAGGAATTATTTAATTAATATATATGATATCATTGATAAAAATTATTTTTAAAGGTTAAATGTTATTTATCTTTCATTTATTTCATCCGTTACAAAAAATGGGGACAACATTTATGCATACATACGGTTTACTGTCTCTATGAATAATGTATTTCATTTATTTATATATAACTTTCATGAATGAATAAAAATATTAATATAATTAATATATATTATATTTATATCATTATTAAAATTATTTTTATTGTGTTATCATAATAAAAGTTCAAGTAACAAAAATAAAAAACCAAAACATATATGAAAAACGATACAGTTATCACTAGGAACAATGATTTTAATGAAGAATTGTTAATAAAAGGATAGTAAGTTCTTATAAGTAAATCATATAGGGTATGATATATAGGATTATGGTTATGGAATATATTTATATAAATAAATATATATTATACATGATTATCTAATGTGTATGAATAAATTCAATACTTGAGATAAGGTATTTTCATATCACTTTATATTTCTATAATATACATGACATATTCACCAATTGTTTATTTTATTTTGTGTATATACAGCCTATGAATGAATTTTAGGATTCTTATTTAGAAAATTATTGGTATTTACATATAAATATAAGGTTTTTTCAGGGGGATTATGATACAAAAGTTACCAAAGTGGTAAGGGTTTTATTTCACAATCTAATTGTTTATTGGTATTGTTTACGATTAAGTTTCTGATGACTAAATCTCCTGATATATTTCTCAATAAACTCATTAATTTTATTCACCTATGGTTATTTATTTAAATTATTTTTTTTCATTTCATTTTAATCTCCTTAAGTACTCAGGATACCAAAATAATATTTTTAAGGAAAACCAAATTTATTTCTCTCTTCGGTTGAAAATACTTTCTCTTCTATGTTGATATTTTCAAAAAATGTTCTAAATAATGATTTTTTATTCTATAGTTATCTTTCAAATAAATTTTTTCCCATGTATGTTTTTTTCAAAATGGTTTAAAATTAATCTTCTTGTGGTTTTCCAAACAAGGTACTTCAAACTTTTTATCGAAAATGTCAATGGAATCCTTTTTAACATATATAACATGATCAAAATTTCTCGTCTATCATAATCGATTAATGATTTAAAGCATACATTACATGTTTCCAATGTTATTTTCAATAATTTTTTTCATTAATATTTGTCAAATTTTTATATTTTAAATAAGTGATTTTGAAGTGGAAATGTTATTTTCCTCATGAAATTCACCAAGTGATCTTCTAAATGCAATTTTCATCTATGTTGAATTCCTTTGATGTTACCTAATTTTTACTCAAGATATAATCTAATGATATCATCCTTATTATTTCTATCATGTTTTATGATAATGGTGTAATGATTCTTATAAAACTCATTCCTTTTCAACATGTTATGATATGATGAATTGATTAAATGATTATGAACCCCGTTTTTTTCACGGGTTATTCTATGATGAGAAGTTTATGAAACCTATTTATTTTTCACTGTTTATGATATGGGGAATGTTTTATGATCTTATAGAACATGTTTGTATGATTTTCATTATGTGATGGGTAAGACAAGAATTATATATCCCTCCAATTCATTGGGTAAATATGGAAATATCATAAGATAAATAGGATTGTAATAGGGAGTGAACCGAGTTTAGTAAGGGAATATGTCCAATATGATTGTCTTGGGAGTGAAACATGACTACTATGATGTTTTGGGAAGTGAAAATTGTCCAATATCATAGTCTTGGGAGGGAACCTTAACTACTGTGATGATATGGGGAGTGTACCCAATCCACTATGAAAGTCTTGGAAATGATCCTTGACTGCTAAGGAAACGATTTTCTATGCTTATGTGTATGCCAAAAATCTAAATTTTATGACAATTTTATTCTTTCATCACTCATGTTCATCGAATCCTTTATGATTCATGTATTATAAACATCCAATATGAATTCCATGAATCAAGATTAATATTTATATTATATATTGTATGATTTTCAAATTTTTTTTCTCATGTTCGCATACCCTTATGATCATGTTATGTTTAAGTGATCATTGATATCTCCCTTGTATACCCTTACTGAGCATTTAAGATCACACTTTATTATGTTTATTTTCCCCATTTTATTAAGAAAGGTATTACATATGATATGTCTAATAAGGGTATTAGTTATGAAGAAAATAGTAGGAGATGTTGTATTCCACTAATGAATTAGTTGTTTATATATCCATGTTTCCGAAGACACTGAACCTATACTATCCAAAGTCGTGTTTTTCAAAAATTAAAGGAATATTTATCTATTAATATGTAATATATATGTATGAAAATTATGGGGTGCTATAGTTAGTATCATAGGAGGAACCCAACCAGAAGTGTAGTGGGACTGCCTGGGTTGAGATATATAGTCCACTATGAGGGTGTTATTCCCTAAAGGTGGAGTTAATGTAACACCCCATAATGTTAATGGGTCAAAATGATAACTATTACTACGCATTTCCACAATAATTACCTTTATTTTAGGGAGTTTATTTGATTATAAATCCATAGTTAAACATGCTTATGATGGAGTAGTGATCGGGATCAGTGACCTTCTAGTAAGTTTCCCTATGTGTGTGTGAGTGAGTAAAAACCACAATGGAAAGAAAATGGGTTGGGATATAGGGAAAATCATTAGTCTGATGAATCATTTAGGAATGAGGGTTTTCCCTTGATTGGGGAGGACATGTCTGTAGGGTAACTGGTGGTTCCTAGAGGGCCAAGACCTAGTGACCATATTAAAGGGGGTGTTCATACTATCAAAAGGGTTTAGTTATTACATTAGTATTAGAGAAAGGTTTATTTAACCTTTGGATACCATGATGAGAAAAATTTAGTGACAATCCTCAGGATAATCCTAATTATAAAAGAATTTTCTAAGTTATATTAAACATATGAGTGTCATTTTCCTAGAAAAACATCTCTCTCTTGATACTACAAGTGGAAGTGGTTTTAGAACAGATGCATATAGGTGTAATAACCCCAAAGGTAGTTGGTCGAGTATAAGTCATTCATCATTCATATTCATGGTGAGTATTCCCTTACCATGTAGACAGTTCAATAATCATAGGGGATATTCTAGGATAGAAATTGGGAAAAATCCCTCAAGGTAACTTTGTAGCATTTTTGGTTCATTGTGTTTGTTGAAAAATTAGGGTTCCATGGTGAATTGTCGAGTTATAAAGATTTTTTTGAAAATCCATGTTGAAAAAGAACAATGATAGAGGAATATAAGATATATAGGCAGTGCAAAAGAATAGATACAAGGTGGCTCCATTTTCCAGTGTATGCTAAATTTTTTGGGGTCCAAAATTTGGGATTTGGTGAGCATTATGAAAAGTGTATTTTCTTGAAGATGCATAAAAATATGGAAAAGGCATGAGTTTCATGAATATGGGATTCTTGAAGTGGATTTTGTAGAGACTGGAAGAATGTTGATGGTGAGCTCTGTGACTATAACGAGCTTTGTTAATGGCAGAGAAGAAGAGCATTGTGAGGTAGAATTGCAGTTTAATGACACAAAGGAATTGATGGAACACTCCGCAATTATGGTGAGATCCGTGATCCGGAAAGTTTTGTGGTGCTTTGTGATAAAGTGCTTTTTGGTAGGAATTTTGAATCTTTTCGAATTGATTTGATGTGGAAGTAACTTTTAACAAAAGGGTCTCAAGTTGGTAGAATTGCATATAAATAATCCTCAACCCCCTTGATAAGAGAAGATATATTTTCAAGAAAATTTATTATCTCTTTAATCACAAAGGAGGTTCACGGAGGAAGTGTGCTTCAAAAAAGGTTGGAGCTTTATGGAGGCTAATCAAACTCCATGAAAGAGGTGTGTTCTGTGTTGGCTAAGTGGGATTTGTGAAGGAAGTATCTTTGTAATGGCTTGAGATCTGCGACAAACTAAGCTCTGTGAAATATTGAGCTCTGTGAAGTAGCGTGATCTGCGAAGTAGTGAGATCTGCGAAGGTGTGTTCTTTGCGAAGAAGTAGAGACTTCACAATGGCTTGTTTGATCTTTGAAAAACTAGGAGCTTCAAAAATTAGGGAGCTTTGTGAAGGTATTTCCAAATGTTGTTTCCCAGTGTTCAATAGAAAAGGGGTATTCGTCAGTGGATGAAATTTAGACTTCAACAGATCATCTACATACAGTGAAGTATGCAATCATTAGATATAATGAAAGGAACTATAAGTCTTTAAACTATGATTGGATATTCTGAAGAAGAAGTGATCCCACTTCAGTTGAGTGGGAAGTGAGTTCCCAAACTGTGAATGGTTGTAAACCATGAGGGATAGTGAGTCCACTTCAAACTTGTAAAGACCAGTGCACTTATAGTGGATTTGGTACATTGGAACATTGCCAGTGTATACTCCTTGGATGTAGCCTGATGAGAGTGAACCAAGTAAAATTTATGTGTCCTGTGCATTCTTTAAGATTCATTAATACTATGAAATAGGAAGGATAGAGAGAAGAGAGTTTTTTCTAACATCAAAACAAGATCAAAAGGGGAAGTTGTTTTAATTTTTCATACCTTGATTCACCCCGCTCTCAGGGTATCTATCCTAGTAGACCTAAGAATAGGTATCAGAGCGAAAGGTTGGTATCAGTGTTTCTCTCTCAAATTGAGGTCACTAATCATAAAAGGGATTATGATCTTTTATGGGAATAATTTTCAGGAATGAAAGAATCGGATCCAACACAACTTTTGATCTTTGGGAATGGATGTGTTTACAGCAGCAATGCATGGTATAATAGCTGATATTAATAGTGTTTCATTATCAGAAGCTGAAAAAAAAATAATTGGATACTGACACCAAGAGAATCAATGCTTTAGGGGGATCCCTATCCAATGCTATCTATACTAAGGAAATATCATGAAAAAAATCACACGCTTTGTGGGAAAAACTTTTGAACATATATGAAGGAGATTCAAAGTTCAGAGAAGCAAAGCTACAGGTGTTGTGGAACAAGTATGAAGATATTATAATGAACTCGAATGAGTATGTTGATTCATTATTTGATAGGGTAAATATTGTAGTGGAAGACATGTGAGGTCTTGGTGAATTCATTGAAGACATAAATATTGTGAAATGAATCTTGAGGAAACATCCACCTCACTTAAATCCAAAGGTATTAGTATTGGAAGACATAGATATGAAAGAGATGACACTAGATAATTTCCATATTACCATTATATCATATGAAATGTGAAATAATGACAATGATGCTATGGAAAAGGGGAAATAAAAAGAGGTGGCATTCAAAGCCATGAAGAAGCTCACTATTGAAGATTCTCAGAAAGAAGAAGAGACAAATGAGTTGATGTCATTTCTTTCCTAAAATCTTAAAAGAAGAAAAGAAAAGTTTAAAGGGAAACTTCCACTTGCCTACTTTAGATGTGGAAAGGTTTTCCATCTTGTGGAAAGGTTCCCCAAAAATATACAAGAAGATGGTGATTTTGATTAAGCTGAAATTCCCAAGAAGAAGTCTTCAGCCTACGGGAAAGGCAAGAAACAATTCAAGAGAAATTTATTTAAGAATAAGAATCTTCTTTCACAAGAATGTGATAGTTCAGATGAGTATGAGGTTAAGGAGGTTGAAGAGATAGAGAACTATAAAGATCTTAGAGAATATTCTATGGTGGAAGTTTTCAGTAGTACTCAAAAAAAAGGAAGAAATCAACATTGATGAAGAAGATGAGGTTGAAGGAAGAGTTGATATGAAAGCTAAGTTATAGGCTTCTCTTGAAGAGATATATGTTTGGAGAGCCAAAAAAAATCCAACAAATTAGTTCATGATTCCAAACTCTATATGCATTAGGAAGAAGAATAGAAGTCTGAGTTGATGGAAGAAATTGATAAACTCAAGGCATCAACACCAGAGGACTTAGAATCAGTTATTGAGTATAAAATCAAGGTTGAAGAATAGAAAAAGGAGATCGATGGCTTGAACAACATAATGAAAGATCAAATAAAGCATATTAAAAAACTTTAAGGATAAGTTTTCAATTTGCAGAAAAATGTTAAGGATCAATAAAAACTCTTGACTCTTGTTGTGACATCAGGAAATTTGACCACTTAGAAAACCGAGAAGCTGAAAGTGGAGAATAGTGGTTCCGCATAAAGGAAGAATCAATTATGTTCAAATTCTAAGGCTGATGTGGGGCTTGATAAAAAAAAACCCCCATGAAAATTGAATTCAGACTATAAGTACCCATTATGAGATTGAAGGTGGATTTGGGTATGAAGGAGAATTTGAAGATTTAGATAACCCATGGGAGACCTAGTGGTATAGAAATGATGCACATAAATGCACACTATATCAGGTGTTATTATTTTGGAAATATGAGACATTCACAGTATGTGTGTCCCATATCCAGGAGATACTGAAGGGCACAAGAACAACAGTGACATCCAAAAAAATCTTGATATTATAGAACATACTTTTAGGGCCATTGTTTTTGGTGCAGAAAATTTGGGCACATGGCTAGATATTGTAAATAAACTATACAGAGGAATGTTCCAAGGAGTAATCCAAATAGTTGCAAGCAGGAAATCAACAAACCAACTAGTGAGTTAAAAATGAAAAATAAATTTGTAGCTATACAAGATGAAGTTGGTCCATCGCACTCCAAGGAAGATAATATTTTCAAACTACACCAAGTGTGATACCAAATACATGGATAAAAAATAAAAAGGATGAGAAGGCAGTGGTGGTATAAATTTTCCTTAAAGAATCAGATCGTTATGGAGTATGGATCCTGGATAGCAGTTGCACATCCCACATGAAAGGTAATAAGGATCTTATTACTGAAATAAAATATGATAAAGAAGGAATTTACAAGTGTGTAAATGATGAAGGACTGAATATTATTGGCTTGGGAAATTCCAAGTTTGGGGGGAAAGAAATGAGATGTGCTGATGTATTAGTAGTAGAAGGTCTCAACCACAATTTTATTAGCGTCAGTCAGTTATGTGACTTAGGTCATTATTTAAGGTTTACTAAGAAAACGTGTGTCATCAAAGGAAGAGATGGTTCAATGGTTCTTCAGGGAAAAAGAACAAAGGGAAATCTCTATCTGGTAAGTGGAGAAGAAGATATATGCTTACTATATAGAGAGGAAGAAAAAAATCTATGGAATAAACGACTTGGTCATCTATTACAACCATCCCCGGAAGATCTTGTATAGTGTGATGCAATAAGATACCTCCCTAAGCTATCACATGATCATACACATATGAGAAATTCATGTTAATAAGGGAAGATCATCTGAAATATGTACAAGAAAAAGGAAAAGAAACTGACAAGAGTGCTTGAATTGGTGCATACTGATGTTTATTGACCTATCACACAAAGAGACATTGACGAAAAGAGGTATTACATTCTTTTTATTGATGACTATAGTATAATGAAATGGGTATTCTTAATTTCTCATAAGTTCGATGTGTTCAGTTTCTTAAAATAATCTCGAAGGGAATATGAAAGGATTATTGGGTAGAAAATTCTAAAGTTTCATACTGACAATGGTACGGAATTAACAAATAGTCAAGTGGAAGACTATATTGAGAAATATAGGATAAGACATCAAATTTCTTCAGTGAGAACTCCCTAATAGAGTGGAGTGGTTGAAAGGAGAAATCCGATCATCAACAACTTGGCCAGAATGATGCTTATTGAAAAATACCTACCAGAGAAATTTTGGAAGGAAGAACTTTTGACATCAGTCTACATTTCTAATAGGGCTATGTTGTGTATGAAGGAAGAAAAGACTCTGTATAAGATTTGGTATGGAAATAATCCAATAGTTAAGTACTTTTTAATCTTTGTAAGTAAGTTCTTTATTCTCAGCAAAGAAAAACAGAGGAAATTTGAGTCACGAGGAGATGAGGAGATATTCCTTGGAAACTCTGGAAAAATCAAATTATACAAATGTTTTAATAAGAGGTTGGGAAAAGTAGTTGAGAGTAATGATGTCACTGTAGTGAAGAATGAAGAGATTATTCAACAGCACAATGAATAATTTCCTAATGATGGTGATGAGAATGAAAGCAATGTAGGGGGAGCATAAGTGGCCGATGATGATTCAAAAGAAGATACTGATGATGATCACGAGGAAGTAAAATCTATATCTACATAGATGCTAAGGTGTCAAGTTGAAATTAACATGCACAATATCATTGGTGATCAGTCTGCTCTAGTTTAGAAAAGAATAATGAAATAACTACAACAGACATATTTACTGTCTCATGTAGATCCTAAATGATTTGTTGATGTAGCTGAATATGAAAATGGGGTTCAGGCCATGAATGAAGAGCTAGATCAGATTGAGAAGAATCAGACATGGGAGATTGTTTCGAGGCTTGCAGATAAGAATCTCATCGGGACTAAATGGTTCTTTCACAACAAGATGAATGAAGATGGAACAATGATTTGAAATAAAGCACAACTAATGTGAAAAGGATACTCCTAGATAGAGGTTATTAATGTTGATGAGACATTTTCACGTTGCAAGTATAGAGACAATCAGACTATTCCTAGCCATTACAGTGTAACGAAAATTCAAATTCTTCTTGATGGATGTCATATTTGCATTTTTGAATGGGGTTCTGGAAGAGGGAGTTTATATTGAGCAGCCATATGGTTCTCTCATTCATGAATAAGAATACAAAGTTCGTCGGTTGAAGAAAGAACTATATGGGATGAAACAAGAACCAAGAGCATGGTACTCGAGGCTTGATCAGTATTTGAGGAAGCTTGGATTTCATCATGGTGGTGTTGATTACAATATCTATTTCAACAATGATAGTAATCAAAGGATGATGGTGTTGGTTTATGTCGATGACATAATCTTCAATGGATCAGATGAAGCACAGTGCTTCCAATTTTCTGAATTCATGAAAAATGAGTTCGAAATGTCAATGATCAGTGAGATAACATTTTCCTTGGTTTATAGGTTATATAAGGAAGGAATGGTACTTCAATTTCCCAATAAAAATATTCTAAGTAAGTTCTGAGGAGATTTGGAATGGAAAATTTCAAGTAGATGAAGACTCTGGTTGCAACCCGGATGAAACTATCCAAAGATGATGATGATAAGGCAGTTAACATCACAAAATATAGGCAAATAATTGGGATTTTACTATACTTGACCACAACATGGCCTGAAATTGTATTCTCCACATACCAAGCAGCAAGATATAAAAGAAATCCCAAGGAAATACACATGCTTACTGTGAAAATAATACATTGATATATCAAATGGAACAGTGGATTTTGGCTTGATATATAATGACATATCTCAGTCAGAGTTATTGGAATATATTGATGTAGATTGGGATGGTTCATTAGATGATAGAAAATCAACATCAGGAGGTGCTTTCTATCTTGGTGGATTGTGTATTTCTTGTCTAAGCAAGAAGAAATATTGAATTTCCTTGAGAACCGTAGAATCTGAGTATATTTCCACAACTCAAGCATGCATTCGGTTATTATGGATGATGCAACATCTTGATGTTACGGGCATTGAAGTGAAGTCTCTGATCAGAATCTAGTGTGACAATTCAAGTGTTATCAATATTATGAAAAATCCAGTTCATCACTCAATGACAAAGAACATTAAGATAAAATATCATTTTATCAAGGAGAAGGTGTAGAAAGGGATAATAAATTTAGATTATGTTCCTATAGAGTTACAGGTTGCATATATTCTGACAAAGGCCTTACCAAAGGAAGCTTTTGAGATACATCGGCTGGCTTTGGGAGTCCAATCGACTCCCCGCACATGAAAAAGTGTGGATGTGGATTCCCCCTCTCTCCAAGGTATGGTGTGTTTTTTCCAAATGAGATAATCTATGTTATTTCCTATTTTGAAGACTTAAAAAGAGTGACCTTTGGGTTCGGTGACAAAGGGGGAGAAAGAGTGAATCTTAAAGGGGGAGAAACTGTGGATAAGGAAGGGAGAAAATGTCTTAGTCGAAGACATAGGGAGAGCTGATAGGTGGACCAACAAGATAGGGGGAGCAATGAGATAGTGGAGAGTATTAAATCTGAAAATTCTTTAAGTGATCGATCAAAGATTAGATATCACGATAGATAAGGTTCATGATGAAAGTAGTTTGATGGTATTAGTATGGTATCAATAATTAGTGTTAAAAATTAAGTGATTCATTGATGAACTTTTCATATTACTCTTTTTTCTCATTCCAAGCATTGCTCATGTGGGATTAGATTATTTGGTGAGTGAATCTTTGGTTGTTATCTGAATCAAAAGAGGCAAATGATAGTAGATGATGTAAGGAGATTTAGTGAGGTATCAAAGTGCAGAGAATCGTTATGAGAAAAGTTTTCAACAAATCCAATGAGGGAGATTGTTGGGAAAAAATACCTCAAGGTAACTTTTCAGTATTTTTGGTCTGGATGTGTTTATTGAAAAAGCAGGGTTTCATAGTAAATTTTAGATTTTCATAGATGTTTTTAATAATACATGTTAACAAAGAATCATGACAGAGGAATAAAGGATCTAGATGTGGTACAAAGGAACAGATATAAGGTGGCGCCGATTTCTAGTGTTTGCTAAATTATTTGGGTCCAAAATTTGGGATTTGGTGAGCATTATGAAAAGTGTATTTCCATGAAGGTCTCATCAAAATATGGAAAAGGTATTAGTTTTGCAAATATGGGCTTCTTGAAGTGGATTTCACAAAGACTGGAATAATGTTTATGGTGTGATCTGTGATTATGACGAGATTCATGAATGAAAGAGATAAAGAGCATTGTGAGGGAGCATTGTGGCAGTGATGAAAAGGAATTGAAATAATGGTCTGTGATTATGATGAGCTCTGTGATATGTAAATTTCCACAGTACTTTATGATATAGATATATTTTTAGTAGGAATTTCAAAGCTTTGTGATTTGAGATGACATAGCGCTGAATTTGAACGAAAGGTTCTAGAGTCGGTGGAATCTTCTATAAATAGGCCTCAACCCCCTTGATAAGAGAATATAGTTTTTCAATAAAAATTTATAGATCTTAAATCGTAGAGGAGGTTAATAGAGGCAGTGTGCTTCGTGAAAGGTAGGATCTTCACGATGGATAATCTAGCTCCACGAAAGAGGTGTGTTCCGCATTAGCTCAGTGAGCTTAGCGAAGGAATTTACTTTGCAATGGCTTGAGACCTGTGATGGCCTAATCTCTGCAAAGTCTTTAGCTATGTGAATTAGTGTTCTCTACAAAGCAATGATCTCTACGGAGGTGTGTGCTTTGTGAAGAAGTAGGGACTTCACAAAGGCTTGTTTTATCTTTTCGAAACAAGAAGCTTCACGAAGTAGGGATATTTTCCAAGGTATTTCCAAAGGTTGTTTCACATTGTTTAGTGGAAAAGGGGTATTAATTAGTGGATGAAATTTAGACTTCAATAGAGCATCTGAATATAGTGAAGGATGCACTCATTAGTGATAATGAAATGACTTACAAGTCTTTAAACTATGATTGGATCTTCTGAAGAAGTAGTGAGTCTACTTCAGTTGAGAGACCAGTGAGTTCCCAATTTTTGAATGGTTGTAAACCATGAGGGACAATTATTTAACTTCGAATATGTAAACAAAAGTGCGCTTATAGTGGATTTAGTACATCGACACATTGCCGGTGTATGATCCTTGAACGTAGCCCAGTGAGGGTGAACCAAGTAAACTTTTTCCATCTTGTGCATGCTTTAAGATTCATTAATACTCTACAATGGGAAGGATATAGAGAAGAGAGTTTTGTCTAACAAAAAAATAAGATCAAAAGGGGCAGTTGTTTTCATTTTTTATACCCTGATTCACCCCTTATCAGGGTATCTAGCATAGTGGACCTAACAATAACTCACATTTTGTTTATAAACCATTATGGAGGATTTGAATAGATGATAACCATGGATGACCTAGGTTAAAACTAAGGTGCCATATACGGAAAATAATGTTTCATGATTTAAACATCTTATGAATGATATTTCATGATTATCTAAGTGATCACCATGATTAACAATTTTTTTATCACACAAATCATATTTGTTTTATTATGCGATTAAAGATAGAATGATGAAGTTGAGGTGGTAATAGGTATTTTAAAATATTGAAGTATCCTATTTGAGATTAGTTATATGAATTTCTATATATATAGAAAAGTATCAGGGAATGTTAATTTACATACCAAAAAATTAGATATTTAATTATAATTGAAATCCCCTAATGGTATGATGATTGCATCTCAAGTCTATGGTTCTTCTCTGGATGAAGTTTGTGGTAATGAGATTCCTGAAAATCTCATTATTCTCCATCTGGTTGAAATTGATGTTATCTTAGGCATGGATTGTATTTATTTATATAACCCCCACATAATTTTATAAGGAAGAGAAGTCACATTTGGTATTCTAAACCAACATATGACCTTCTATCAGTGCGATGATAAATATAAACTTTTGATGTAAATAATATTCATTGCCTGTGTATTTATTCCTGTTCAGAAGGGGAGCTTATCTAAGACGGCCTAGGAGAAAGTCAACATCAATGATATGCCTATCGTGTAGGATTTTGTTTATATATTTATGGAATATTTTCCATGTCTTCTGTCAAATCATTAATTTGATATCTTAATAGAAATCATACATGGTGCTACACCTATTTCAAAGTCTCCATATAGAATGACCCCAATTGAGGTGTAGGAATTTAATAAGAAACTCCAAGAAAATATTGAAAAGAGATTTATTCATCCATGTGTGTCACCATATGGTGACCCCATACTATTTTTTAATATAAATGATGGATAATTTTGACTCAGTATTGATTATTAAAAACATAACAAGATCAACATAAAGAGAAAGTATACTCTATCCCATACTGATAGCTTGTTTGATCAACTATGTAGAGGTAAATACTTTAATACGATTTATCTTATTTAGGGATATCAATAATAGAGGGTCAAGAAGGAGGATATACCCAATGAAACATTCTATAAAAGATATGAACACAATAAATTTATAATGATTCCATTTGGTATTACCAATGGTCACTTTATCATCATGGATTTAATGAATATTGTATTTATAGATTACCTTGATTTGTTTTTGGTAGTGTTTATAAATTATATTCTTATATATTCATAGAGAAATTAATAACATGAATATTACTTATGGATTGTACTAAAGACCATAAACAAGGAGAATATGTATGCAGAATTTAACAAGTTTGAATTTTGGATGCTAAAAATTTCATTTTTTTGATCATTTAATATAAAGAGAGGATATATCTATGGATCCATAAAAGAAGGAAATTATTGAACTTGGGTCTAGACCAACCACTATGACTAGGATATGAACATTTATTGGTTTGGATGGATATTATAAGATATTTTTTGGAGAATTTTTCATGATTTTCTAATCCACTCACTATGTTAACTTGAAAAATATCCAAGTTCCTTTAGATTTATGAATGTGAGGAAAATTTTAAGGAAATTTAAATAAGGTTATTTAGTTCACCTATACTTACATTACCCTATAGTAGATAAAGTCTATTAATATATAGTGATGCATAAAATAATGGATTAGGATGCATTCTCATCTAGAATGACATGGTGATAGTTTATTCCTTATGGCAATTTATGGTTTGTGATAAAAATTACCCAAATCATGATTTGAAGATAACTATAGTAAATTTTCCATTAAAGATATATAGGAATTATCTTTACATATATTTTTGCGATATATATACTGATAATAAAAGTTTAATGTATATAGTCACATAGAAAGAGTTAAATATGATCCAGATAATGTGGTTTGAATTGATTAATTATTATAAATGATCAATACATTACCACATTAGGAAAGAGAAAAAGGTGGCTGATGCTTTGAGTCAAAATTATAATTATAGCTTATCTATGATGAGGATTATAAAATATTCAATATTTTCGGACTTATAAAGGATGTATTTGGAAATCTTAAAGAAAGGGGAGAAATATTATGTTTTAAAAATATGTGTTCAACCATATATCCAAGTTAATATTAAAGAGACAAAGAAGAAATATGCAATGTTATAGAATAAGGCTCAAAATGTTCAAAAGTTTAACCTTTATTTTTATGGAATGATAAGGTTTATAAACCATGTATTTTTTTTATCTATACCATATATGAAGAAGTATATTTTAGGAGAATCTCACATTTCTTCATTCTCTATTAATCTTAAAAGTATGAAGCTTTATAGAGATCTGAAAGTGTATTTATGGTAGGATAAAATAAAGAGAGATATTTAAATGTTTATATCTTAGTGCTTAGTATGTTAGAATGTTAATTATGAGTGAAAAAATTATAAGGGGATGTTACAAGCATTACCCGTACTAGAATGGAAATGGGAAAACATAACCATTGATTTTGTCATCAGACTCCCCAAGATGTTTAAAGGCCACAATTCAATTTGGGTTGTAGTTGAACACATTAAATAATCAGAAAAATTCATTGCTACTAGAGATAATATATCTTTGAATCATATTTATAGGATATATATTAAGGAAGTGGTAAGGTTTCATGGAGTAACATGTTTTATAATATCTAATCAGAATATGAGGTTTACCTCTAATTTATGGTGAATTAATTAGAAATATTTGGTTATATAGTCAATTTTTAGCATTTTGTATCATACTAAGATATATGGTTTGTCTAATATAACTATTCAAAACCTATAGGATATATTGATATCTTTTTTATTCATTTTAAATGTGGTTGGGATCAACAATTTTATCTAGTAGAGTTTTCTTGCAATAATAACTTTCAATCAAGAATGAATTTGGCTCCTTATGATGCCCTTTATAGAAAGAAGTGTAAAACTCCAGGGTGAATGGATGAATTTGGATAATAAAATCTATTGAAACTTGAGATAGAAAAGTATATGGAAGATAATGTCAAAACCATTCTATATCACATCAAGGTAGCTCAGATTCGACAAAATATTTATGTCTATAATCATCAGCGTGAACTAGAATTTTATATTTATGAGAAGGTTTTTATGTGAATTTATCCATGGAACAAGATTATGATATTTGAAAAGAAGGGAAAGAAAATATTAATGTACATTGGAATTTTTAGTACTCTTGATTGATTAGGGATGGTAGATTATATCCTGTCACTTACACCAAACCTCTCTCAAGTTCATACTGTTTTCGATGTTTCTTTCATGAGGAAACATATACCTAATCCTTCACAAATACCAAACTCATAGGTCATACCATCAGAGGAAGATCTTTTTTATGAGGAACAAATGGTGGTAAATTTGGACCATCGAGATAAATTTCTACAAAACTAGACCACTCACCTAGTCAATGTTTAGTGGTGAAACCACCATTTTAAAGAAGCTACATGGGAACATGAGGATATGGTAAGGTAAGAGTAACCTCAGTTATTTGTATCAAAGTGATCAAATTTTGTGAGATAAATTATTTTTAGGGGGTAAAATGTAACGCCCTGATATTTTATGATATATTTATTTTTTAAAATAAATTTAATATCTTCAATAGCTTACAATACATGCAACACCGAGTCTAAATGAACCATAATATAGTATAAAATTGTAACCAAGTCATTAAATTGAAAATAATGAATAATACTAACTAAATTAGGATAATTATATGGTTTAAAATTTTATAAAATAAAATCATTTGTTATCAATTTATTATAAATGAAACTAAAATTCATTTTAATGTAAAATAAATGTTTTTCTAAAAACACTATTTTATGCACACAATGTGATTTTTATCTTAATAAATTAAATTAATATCTACTGTTAAATTATTTTAATTAAATTTATATATTATATTATATTAAATTTTTATAATTTTTATTATATTTTTTATAGTCATGAGATCATTGTAAATTCATTTTATTTTTAAAAATAATATTGTTATAAAAACTGGTTTCATCACATTTTTCACATTTAATTTAAAATTATTTTTACCCAATAAGAAAATTTATTTGAAAAAAAATTACTTCATTTTTAGAACCAATATATAAAAATTATATTGGAGTTATTTTTTTGTAATTTTTTTAAATGATTAATTTTTTTAATGAATTGTGAAAAATAATGTTTTTTATTTAAAACTATTATTTTGTTTTAATTAAATTTTATATTAAAATTATTTTAAATGTAAAATAAGTTAAATTATATTATTATAATCCAATTTATTTCATTAGAATCAATTTTATGTTGAATTTTGAAACAATTTTTTTTGTACTTGTGAAAACGTTTTCTTTGGAAAACAACATTTTTGTTGCACATGTGGGTTTAATTTTATATTAAATTATTCGACTTCTATGAATTGAATTTTTTAAAATAGATGATTTTTTTTGAATAATAAAAATTAATATTAGTTAATATTTTCAACTTAATTTTTGGTCATAATGACTAGAAAAATTAATAAAAATTAATTACCACGGTTAGGGGTAAAACGAGTTTACCTGGGGGTTAAAGAAAATGACAAGGATAAGTTTTCAAATTAAACTTGTCTAAATCATATTTTATGGCCATATATTGACCATATATTATCCCAAATTATAATATTTTAAAATTTGGATACATTCTTCTTGATAATTACTTTATCATTTTGTATTATTTTAGGAAATTTCCATGTCAGTCTCCTCCCGCTCATATAAAAGGACACCTCATCTTCTATCCTATCCAAAACTCAAGAGAATTTTGTTCCATCCAAAAAATTTTCAAAACCATTACTTAAATCCATCCACATGAACAAGATACCATGGGTTCATAATAATACCATCATAAGAATGCATTAGGTTTAAATAAAAAGAGATTCTCTAATGAAGAGGTATAGTTCATAACCATGCATTTTCATTTTATTTATTATTCTAACTCCTTTAAATATTATTAAACCATGAATATATAATAAAATAAATATCTATAAAATAATTTTATGTTATTATGATAGTGTTATAACCTACATCCATTTCCTCTTCTGTCAAATTGGAAACTAAATAGTCTACCGTGTGTATGACAAACTACCACCTGACAAACCAATTTAATTTTTTTCCAATGGCAACTCTAATAACTAGATATAATTATGTATTTAATGTATATATATGATATTTATTAAATAATAAAATATTTTAACTATATTATCATATTCAAGTTATTACCTTCCAATCTATTGGAAACTTATGTTATCGTCCCTTCATATATATGGACTACCATCTCCGAGAAGTGATGTGATTCGTTTTTCATTTTATTTTGAAATGAATGGTAATAAGGATAAATTTATTGAATATATATGATTTATATCATATAAAAATGATTCCTTAGGGTTATTTATTATTTAAATTTCTTTTTTATTCCATTAAGAAAATAGATATAGTGGTCATGTGTACGTACGGCCTACCATCTCTATGAACAGTGCAATTCATTTATTTCTCTCTAAATTTTAAGGATGAATATATATATATATATAATACACATGATATTTAAATAATTATTAAAATTATAGTTATTATGGAACCATTATCAAATTATAAGTACCAAAACTACCAAATCAAAACATACATAAAAAACGAAGCAATTATCACCAAGAACAATGATTTTAATTAATAATTGTTAATAAAATAGTGATAAAACATTATAATTAAATATTATATTATATATATGATAATGGTTCTATAATATATTTACAATAAATTTATATTTATTATATAGGAGGTTTAAATATGAATGAAGAAATTCGAGACTTTAGTTATGAGATTTTCATCTCACTTTTACTTCTGTGATACACATGCCATATTTACAACTTGTTTCTTTTATGTGGTGTATATAATTACCTTGGATGTATTTTATGATTATTCTTATTAATTTTTTGTGGATTTACAAATAAATATAATTTTATTTCCTTCATGGGTCTTATGATTCAAAATTTACATGAGTGGTAAAAGTTTTATGTTACAATCTCATTATTTATCGAAATTATTTATGATTAAGTTTACAATGATGAAGCATTATGATATATATCTCAAAAAAATAATGAATCTTATTCTCCAGTAGATATTAATTGAAATTAAATATTTTATTTTCATTTTCCTCTCATTATGTTCTCAAGAAATTGAAATACTATTTTCATGAAAAACTGACATTATTTCTATCTTTGGTTAAAAATCCACTCTCTTCTATATCATTGTTTTCTTAAAATAATTTATATATTTTTTTTAATATTCTCAATTTATTTCGAAAATAAAATTTTATACATTTATATATTTTTTCAAAATATTTTAAAATTAATCATCTTTTGTTTTTCCAAATAAGGTAATTTTGACTTTTTACTAAAAATGTGAAAGGAATATTTGTTTTAACGTAAATGAAATGAAGGGAATTTCCCATTTTTATAACTAATAAATTATTTAAAGATTAATTTAAAAGTTTCCAAGGATATTTTTAGATTATCTGGTTTCATTAATATTTTGTGATTTTTTATATTTTAAATAAGTTATTAAAAAGTGAAAAGGTTATTTTCCCCAAAAAATGTTCCAAGTTACCTTTTAAAAGAATTTTTCATTTAAGATGAAATCCTTTGATGTTACTGAATATTTATTGGGGATATGGTTTAATTATTCCATCTTTATTCTTTCTATAGATGGATTATGATAATAGTTTAAATATTTTTATAAAACCTCTTCCTTTTCAATTGGTTATGATATGATAAATTGATGAAAATATTATGAAATCTATTTCTTTTCCAAAGGTTATTCTATGATGATATATTTATGAAACCCATGTACTTTTCAAGGGTTATGATACAAGGAATACCTTATGATATTAGGGAACAAATCTGAAATATTTTCATTATCTGATGAGTAAGACTAGAATTATATATCCCTCTAATGAATTTGGTAAAGTAGGTTATCCAATGAGAAACATAGAACTAGAATAAGGAGTGAACCCAGTTCAGTAAGAGACTTTATCCACTATGATAGTCTTGGGTGTGATACTTGATTACTATAATGGTTTGGGGAGTTAACCCAATCCAATCTAATAGTCTTGGGTGTGAACCTTGATTACTATGATGGTTTAGGAAGTGAACCCAATCCACTATGATAATATTAGAAATGATCTTGGACTGCTAATGAAATGATTTTCTTTTTTTATATACATGACACTAATCTATGTTTTGTGAAAATATTACACTCTCATGGATAATGTTCTTTTATTTCTATACGATTCATGTCTTATGAACCTCCAATATTTATTCCATGGCTCAAAATTATGATCAATGTTATATAGGGTATGGTTTTAAATGTTATTGTCATGTTCTCATACCCCTATTCTCATGATATGTTTACGTGTTCATTTATATCTCCATTGTTTACCCTTACTAAGAATATATGATCACCCTTTATTATGTTTCCTTTCCCTAGTTTATAAAGAAAGATATTTTTTATGAAATGTATAATAAAGGTTATAGTTATGAAGAACATAGTAGGGGATGATGTAGTCCACTTATAAACCAGTTGTTTGTGCATCCATGTTTCCAAATACACTAAACCATTACGGTCCTTGGGTAAGTTTTTGTAAAATGAAATGAATATTAATATTTTAATATGTAATATATATATATATATATAAAGTATGGGTTTCTGTAGATGGGGTCAGAGGAGGAACACAATTGGAAGGGAGGTGACACTACCTGGGTTGAGATGTAGGGTCCATAATGTTACTAACCATGTATACTAGATAAACATTTATTTTTTTGATCCTACTAGATTAGAAATCTACATTTAAGCATGCTTATCCAAGAGTAGTGATAATGATGGGTTAACTCTTTAGATTTTTCCCTTGGTATATGTTAGTGAGGGAATATCACATTGGAAATAACATGTGTTGGAATATGGGTTCATTTACTAGTCTAATAATCCATTCCGATATATGGGTTGGCCCTAGATAGGGGACCATGTGACTGTGAAGTAACTTACGGTTCCTGGAGGGCTAGGTTCCGACAACCATTCTAAAGAGGGGAGTCTGTACTTTCAATGAGACCCATTTTTTATAGTCTAATTAGAAATTTATTTCTTTGAAAAGTTAATTTTAGTGTTTTCTAAAATTTTTTAGTGAACCATAAATAGTTAATATTCTAAATTTAAAATAAGTTAATGTTTTCTAATTGTTAAATTAAGACATGATTGAATTTTATAAAATGTGGTGTTTTTAAAAACATGCTAAAAAGTGAATTTTCTAATGATGTTCTGTTTTCAGTAATAACACGTGTCAAGTGAATGTTTTTATAAACTATAAAACATAATAGTAAGATGATAATAAATAGGAAAAATAGAACTGTATAATCAAGGGGAAAATATATCATGCATATACCAATTGGGTTATCTTATACATGGAATTATAAGGATGTTTATGATTCTTTGATACAAGAATCTCATGGTGATTGGTGATTCATATTGGGTTTGGAGAGTCATACATCATAAAAACAATGATATTTGGATTTGAATTATGGTATTAGTGATCACCATGCCTTTTATATATTAGATTCCTCTTTTATTTTGTGATTTGAGTTTTATTAAGGATTTTTTCATATAGTATGTGATAAATTATATAGTTAAGTTTTTTGATTATTATATTTGACATGTGAAGGTATAGATTTTTTTGGTTAAACATTTCTATAGACTTCTAAAGATGATAATTCATATGGCTTATAAGTTTTAATTATATATATTCTTATTGAATTTAATTAAAAAGTAAATATTGATTTATAGTGAGTTTAAATTTGTGAAAATATAGACTAGTTCATATTTTGAGGAAATTAATACCAGAAAAGTTTTTATTTTTAGAATCTATCTCTATTTAAATATTTTGATAATGAGATTATAGGTGCATTAATATATATTTTTATGTTAAGTAGTAGATTCTTGATTTTGAGTCAGGTTAAATGTGCTGCCACCAAATTTCCTATAACTTCATGTGTCACTAGCTACCAGGTTGGAGGCGATGGGTAAATTGTGTCATTTAGAGAGTGTTGGGTACCATAAGACTTCCCTTATAAATCTTGGGCCACAATTTTGAGGTATTAGAAGTTCTAATTCTGTTTTTTCTAAAAAATGGGGAATATTTTTAATTTCATATGGTTCCCTTTATTTCCCACCCATATTCCCTTAAATCCACATTAATTTCCCCCATAAAGAGCCTCTATCATGGTTTATCAAGATCATATTATTTTCCTATATATTACATGATATTAAAGGTTAATCACTAAGAGTTCCTTTCAGCGATTCGAGTAATGAATTCTCCCTCTCCCCTCCCATCAACTCTTACCTATTCTCCTTAGTTTTCCCTTACCCTTAATAGAGATTTATTTCTTATTCACAAAGGCTTAGTGAAATCACCTATTTTCTAAGGGATAATTATCCTCTTAGTTCAAGGAAGATTTTACCCATTGTCTTCAAAATTTTCATTATAGATATTATGGAAGGAAATTAAGGTATGGATTATTATTGTGTTCTTATTATATTAGGGGAAATTATTAAATAATAGTTTAGTTTTTTTGTATTTGTGTTTCATTTAGGTTCAATGATATTTAAGAGTTATTTATCTAATTTTTCTTCAAGATAAGACATCATTTAATTATATTGACTATGTAGTTGTATTTTTTATTTATTTATGGATTTATGATTTGGTGTTTTTTAATTTCTACATTGGTTATTTTACAAGTGTGATAATGGTCTCTTGAGATTATGGTTGGTGGTCTCAACTATACAAGTGATTCTCAAAACACTCATGTGACTTGAATAACTCATTTTATCAATTTTTTTTAATAAATAATATCTTATATTTTAATAAATATTAATGGCAGGATTTTTAATGTTATTTCTTATAAGAAGTTATGTATTCTTAGTTATTTATTTTTTGGAACTATGTGTTGAAAATGGTTCTTTGTTGATTTTTAATGAAATTTACTACAATTAAATTTTAAATTTCCGCATGAGTAGGTATAGACACACATCATTATTCTTCATTAAAAATTATCATTTCATGTACCATTTTCTCATGATGATTGTTAGTGTAATTTTTTTACACTTATTCTAAAACAATAGGGAGTTTTTGTTGTATACATGAAAAATATATTCATGGCCTACACGATTATTAGATAATTGAATATATGTTTCACACATTAATATTAATGAATAATAAGTTAAATAACTATTGTTAACTTCTTATTATTTTATTGATTCATTAGTAAGATCAAAATTGTGTGTGTTTAGTAGAAAAAGTGATTTTGAACTTGAACATATACTATTTTAAAACTTGGCGTAGAATATTATGAACACTATTTGATATTTTTTAAAGAAAATTTTTATCCTTATCCTAGACTAAGTAAATACATTGATTTTTTAAACCCTGGTTTTAAAAAAACTTTTATGGATATTTTTTTCTTCTTTATCATTAACTCATTAAGGTTATTATTCCTACATTAATCAAAATATTTAGACATGATATTTTTTTAAAATAAAAAACACTATTTCAAATATTTATTCCTAATTTCTTGAAAACTATGAATTGAAGTAAACTATTACATGTAAACAAAATGGTAAACATTGAGTTATTTTTATAGAAGCTTATAAATATTAATAACAAGGGTTATAATGTGTTTTGATATATTACCTTTCCGAATTACTACTAAAAACATTGTACTCGGTAAAACCCAAGTGAGTCCAAATATAGTATTATATGGTAATATTGTGGTTCTTTTACTAAAGCATTTATTCATATGGTTGTCATTTTAAAAAAATTATTCCTTTATTAATAGTTATTCTTTGGTTAGGATTATAAATTCACTTTTAATATAATTAAATATATTTTTCATTGTTTGAATTGGTAATATTGGTTTGAATGTTATCAATTATGTCATTCCTAATGAAGTTTTCGGTTTCCCACTATAATGTACATAGCTTAAGATTATTTTATGTTGTAATGAATTTAAATTTAGACATGAATCTATATTTTTTGATGAAATGATTTTTTTTTTCAAAATTTATAGAATTTTTACCTTTTTTAATTATTGTCTATTTTTGGTGAGATTTTGTGTACTTTTTATTAGGACAATTCTTATTCCTATGATGTGGAGCAAGTCAATTTTTTTTGTATTGAAACATTGTGTTGTGCTATTACAATCTGTTATTTATAATTTTACCTTTTTTAGATATATACTTTTATTGTATTACATATGGATATCCTTGAATTTTATAGACTACATATCTATATAATGAGATATTTAAATGTGATATGATACTTCAAAATATGATAGAGGACTCATATTTTTGTTTAATTACATATATTTATATGAAAATGAATATATATTTATTTTTTCATTATTATGAAATTATGAGTATCATCCTAAGAGATAAAAACAATGATACACATATATATAGTTCCACATTATGAGGAGGGAGGCCCCCTAAGGAGGGTGAAACATAAATTGTTCCTCTATTTTAAAAGAGGGGCCTCACATAAAATATGACTACAGATACATACCTACAGACACACACACACAATATGTATCTATACCCAACCTCTTATAAAGTAATAGTTCTAATAAATGTTCTTTATGGACATATCGATTATGGTGGAAATGAAAACTAGTTAAATTTCAAGTTTTAATCAAAATAAGATTAGTTAATTACATCTTGTATTTTATTATAAATTTAGAGGAGAATGTCAAATTTATGTACAATTAATTTATTATATATCTGGTTAATATTGGTTTACATTTGATTGATTCTATATTCATATGATTTATTATAAAACAATTTTAAAATATTTATATGTGTGTGTTTTTAAATTTAATTAAATTTTCATGAATTATCTTACTTATTCACTATGTGTGTTGAGAGACCATTCATGTTTATTAACGGAGTATTTCATCTCACACTATGCATAGAAACCATAGTGGATATATAAATTCTTCATTAAATTACATTATGTATGATCAATATATTTCTTAATAGTTATATATTTTTTGATTAGTTTTTCAAGTCAATCGAGTGGGTTTGGCCTTTACTTTAGTATTGGATTTGATGGTATATTAGATAGAGGAAAAAAATTTCATTTCACCTATTCACCAATAATGTTCATATGCTTTAGTTCGTATTTGGATTTATCTTCAATTGGGGTCTAATTGTAAACATTTAAGGACATGATTTGTTAATACTATTGAATTCATATAGAAATAGTGTTTTCACCTCATATTATAGTGTCGTGAACCATCCTAGACACCCTAGTATCCTGATGCCTAAGTTGACTATAACATAGTATGGAGTGCGTTCCTGATCACCACTAGTTGGAAACTAGAACCTAGAATCATAAAAGATCATAGAGGGAAAAATTTTACATAAAAAATAGAATATAAAATATATACATCAATATGATCAAAAATACAAAAGGGATATAGTACCAGAAACAAATAGATGAAAAAATACCCGAACAAATAGATAAAAATTCCAAACAAAACAATAATTTTAATCAAAAGAAAATCTAAAAAAAAGATCTTATGCGACAAGTGATAAATAGATACACTAGTAACCATCATCACTACAAGGTACAAAGGATCAAGAATATCCACCACATCTAATTGATTATTTCCCTTTTCTCAAACCTGTCATAAGAAAATCTACAAATGTACGAGGGAAAGGTTAGGGTGTGATCTATAAATACCAGCAGTGTAAGATCTCGACAATTTTATAGATTCCTCATGCATGTTTTTAGGAACTATTTAATTTTTTTGTTATACATTTTTTGGGTTTTTATTTTGGGATGTTTTGGATGAAATTGGATAAATTAGGAATCCCATAGGGTTTTACATGGTTGGTTCACTGTTAGGGACAACTGTACACCCTATTTAGTGTCCTCTATGGATTTTTTGTAGCATTATTCCATTGAAAAGATGTTTGAATTGGTCATAGGAAGAAGCTACTGGTGAACCAAAATAAGAAAATCCTCCTATGGACCATATTATTATCAAGATGGTAGTGAGTGATGTCCAAGCTCACAGATAGGCATCAACATCTGTTCCCACTCAGGATCTAGTTGTGGAACCTCAGAGGGATGAATCTTAGAGTTGTGAAAAAGAGCCCTTTCACCATAATCCACCTTCTTTATAATTCTATAACGACCCTCAAGAGGATGAGGAATGATTGAGAAAGATACATACTCTTTTTTATTTCTTATAAATGATTTATTTGGTTAAGGTAAAATGTTTTACCTTTAAGCAGGATGGGCCAATCTAGAGATGGTGGCATTTGATGGTGATAGAAATAAATCATGAGGGTTTGTAATTGAATGAAATTCATATTCTTTTGAATGATAAGTTCAATCTAGAATATACAAGCTTGGATAAATCCAATGAATTTATAAAACTCCATTATGGTGTCATGGATGTGACTCATTATGAAAACCACTTTGTTGATATTGTTCATTTTTCCCTTGATGTGGTGACTAATTAGAAGATGAAGTCATGGAGATTTGATATGGGCCTTCAACATAAAATCTGATCTCAAGTTTTCCTACCAAATCTGGAATCTTATATTGATTTGTTGGATAGGTAATTAATGGTTGATATTGAACTATCTAATAATTAAAGGTTAATGGGAGTTATTTTTTCTCCTAGTGGAAGATCTGTGTGTTCCTTTAAATAAAATAGTAATCTTAATGAGTCTCAAAGTGTTTCTAGAAAGTAGAATCTTCCAAACCTCATGAAGTTTTTTGGTAGAGGCTTATTTAATTTCATTCAATATATAATGGTTGGGAATTTGGGATGTGTTTGTACTAAGGCACCAAAGATTGGTACATCATGTGGTTGTTTATGACAACTAAATAAGTTCTACCATTTCTTTTCTTCTCCATGCAGTGGTATGAGATCATCATCTCCAAAGAGAACTATAGTGCAATAATATGCTTTAAGATCTAAGGGGTTCCAACCACATGCATTCAGAATGAATATTATTTATGTATTGGAAGAGTCTATAGAGGATAATGATAAAGGTCCAGTGACTATGAGAGGTTTCATCACCATCGATTCATCTTTGGTGATGAATTTATTTGGTATTGTTGCATCTCACCTATTTATATCAACTTGTATTGTGTAACTGATAAATATTCCCATGGATATTTTATCTTATGTGATGAATAATACCAAGCCCCTCTGAATGAAGAGAGATTAGGGTATCTACTGTCCAACTTGTGTTTTATCTTTATCAAAAATTTAGCTTACCTAGATTTTTTAATTCTCTACATGAGGCCTCTTATGGTCATCCTTAAAATGGATCGAATTATTGATAATAATGCCTGAATTGGATGTTTTCTTTGATGAGTTTCCTTCACCACACCCATTGGGGTGTGCCATATCATTAAGGGAGAATGTGACCTTATGTTGAGTAGAGTTGAACCATTTTTCTAGAGATTTGTAGGGTAATATCTGTGTTTTCATTTGACTTAGAGCAAGAATATTTTAGTGATGAACTCTCTCTGATCATCATCATTTTTCCAAACATGTTTCCTTCTAAATTCTATGGTCTACCATTGTTAATAGAGGTAGAGTTTTTTGTTGATTTATTAACTGGTAATAAGCCAGTAACAATTCATTTATACCATATGAAACTAGTAGAGTTGAATGAGTTAAATACTTAATTGGATAATCTATTAGAGAATGTTTTTATACACCTGAGTGTATCACCGTGGGTGAAACCAGTTCTGTTTGCAAAGAAATATGAAAGAAAAACCCTTTCACCTCTACATTGATTACTGAAAAGTAAATCATGTTATGGTAAAGAACAAGTATCTGTTACCACAAATTTAAGAAATTTTTGACCAGTTGAAATTGGTAACGTGGTTCTAGAAGATTGATCTTCGATCCGATTATCACCTGTTGTGAATAAAATAATACAACATTAAAAATACCACCTTTAAGAGTAGGTATGACTATTATGAGTATATTTTTATTCCATTTGGTCTACCCAATAATAATTCCATTTTTATTTATTTAATGAATATTATTTTTCATGAGTACCTCAAATCATTCATAGTAGTCTTTATAGATGAAATCTGGGTTTACTCCAAGACAGAGGAGGATTATGTGCATTATCTGAGATTAGTCCTAGAAATCTTGAGAGATCACAAAAATTATGTGAAGCATTCAGAATTTTTACCTATGGATTCAAGAAGTAAAATTCTTGGGAAATGTGGTTTTGGGACATGTAATGTAATTTGATCCTAAGAAGGTGAAGGCTATTATGACAGGGGTGAAACTGTATAATATTTTTGAGATACAAAGATTATTTTTCTTGGGGGTAGTAATGTAGTTTTTATAAATATTTATTGTATATGAATTATCCAATGAACACTCTCACTCATAAGAGAGTGAAGTTCTCATGGAATGAAAAATTTAAATGTTACTTAGTTGAGATGAAATGTATTTTTATTTTTATTCCATTTTTGACTCTTTCAGAGGATGGGTAGGGCTATGTGGTCTACTATGACACATCAGGTTCAGGTTTAGGTTGTTTGATTATGTAAGGTGCCTACATGGTAGCATATGGCTATAGGATTCTTTGGAAAAAGGAAAAGAAGTATCCAAATCATGATATCAAACTCAAAGATTTGTACATGCTATTAAGATATAGCGGAATTAACTTTTTGGACAAAAGTTTACCATTTAATCTGACAAAAAAATCATGAGTTATAACTTCTCTCAAAAGGATTTTAACCCTCATCAAAGGCATTGTGTGGATTAATTGTAGTATTTTGACATTGACATTTCCTATACCCCATGGAAAGGAAATTTCATTATTGGTTCATTGAGCAGAAAAAATATGAGCTAGGCCATGAAATAATCATTAGATGAGGTCA
Source organism: Viscum album (assembly GCA_963277665.1). NCBI lineage: Eukaryota > Viridiplantae > Streptophyta > Magnoliopsida > Santalales > Viscaceae > Viscum > Viscum album. Next base: position 1,575,900,768 of record OY728126.1, read on the forward strand.
ACATGATGAATCTTTTTGAAAATTTTCTTTTAGGAGTCTAGGAGGAAGAGTCCAGCATTGTCTTGACAAGTATTCCATTGAAAATTTCTATTCTCAAGATGATTCTTCAATAAAAATATCTTGATGAATAATTACATAACATTATAAACTCTCTTTATATTGGGGATACTATTGGTGAATGGAAATTCTCTTTTGAGGGCGTCCTATGTTATTAAAATTATTTTATTGTTCCTTTTTCTAAAAGGAAGGTCGTAATGGAGGATTTTCCTAATTTCCAATGGGTGTTTCACCCTATAACCATGGACATGTTTTATGATATGAAATGATGATTTTGGTCTCCAGGTATGAGATGATACATTACTGAATTCATTTCCCATTATTACAACTATTAGTAGGACAAAGTTGAGCACCAGAGAAATTTAGTTTTTCTTTAGCCACATTCATTGATGACTTGGAAGAGGAATGAGAATTCTATATACTTTGTGGTTGGGTTTCCACATACCCCTCAAAAAAATTATGTGTTGTGATCGATGGACTAATGAAATCGAATAACTTATTACCAATTCATGATACAAAAAAATTAAGGACATGGGACATATCAATTTGTAGGATATTTTTAGATTATATAGAGTTCCTTATATTATATTCTTGTATAGGGATCTCCATTTTACTTATTTATTTCATAGAGTCCTGTAGAAGGCATTGGGATCTCAAGTACATTTGAGCATGACATATCATCCACAAACAGATGACTAGACAGAATGAGCTAAATTGATTATTTAGCACATCATTTATGCTTGTGTCTTTAATTTCTGTGGATCTTGGGAAATACATTTGGGACCAGTTAAATTTTATTATAATTATAGTTTCCAGTCTGCAAATCAGATGGCTCCTTTGGAGGTATTGTATGGTCAGAATTGTAAATCTCTACTTTGTTGGTCGGATATTGGTGAAAGTTTATTAGTTGGGTCAAGTTTGGTCCAAGAAATAACAGATAAGAGTCAACTGATTCATAAGAGAATGGTTACAGTACAAAGATGATATAAATCTTATTCTTACCATCATAGGAAACAATAGGATTTTTCAGTTGATGACTTGGTTTTTTTAGAGTTTCACACTATTTGGGTCATCGATAACTTGGGAAATAGGGGAAGCTTTCACAATAGTTTGTGGGACCTTTTGAGGTTGTTAATAATGTGTTGAAAGTCTATTAACATTTATAAATTCCACCAATTTTGACATCGATACATAGTGTGTTCCTTGTATCATAGATTTTGATGTATCATCCTGACCCATATAATGTATTAAGATGAGTGGATATTAATATTCAGCTTGATTTATCTATGAATCGTCATCCATTCAGGATTATATATTCTTATAAAATGTAACTTTATGGGAGGAAGATACCTCTAGTACGTGTGCTATGGAATCATGGTTCTGGTTCACATGAGACTTTGGAGTGTGATGTATTGGTGAGAAAGTAGTGTCCTCACCTCATTGACTTGGAATCTTCTTGACATACTTTCGAGGGATAGAAAGTGTTTATGGTGGGGTGGTTGTAGCATTTTGTTAAATTCTTTTGGGTATTTTATAACCCTCATTTTGATCTCCTTTATTTCAGATCTTTTTTGTGGGGTATTTTTGGGATAAGTTGGAATTTTTTGGAATCCCAAGGGGCTATGAACAGTTGGAGTACGATTAGGGAAAATGGTGCGCTTTGTAATAGAAAACCATTCTCCTAGTTGTGAGCCACTAGAATGGGGAAAATGTTTGTCCAAACCATGATTCCATCCCCTAAAAACCTTGAAACCTCATATAGTGATAGTTTTCAAGGTTGGCACATAGTTTGACCCCTCAAAACCCTTTTATTGGAAAATAAAATTATAGGTGGAAGATCTCATCCCTCTCTGGTAAGTGTATCTCCTCTCATGTAGTTTCTTCCAAAATATATATCACTTCTATTTAGTGTTTTATAGATCATCATGTTACTAATGTATCTAAACTTTGTTTTGTGGGATCTGGATTCTAGGTTGTGTTTCTTGATCTCCACTTCCTATTTCTTCATTGATGATCTTATTGAAGGTGCTTTCTTTGACCATGTGAGTAAAGGTAGGTAGTTCCCTAATTCTTTTCAATATGATTGAATCCTTAAATTAATTGATTAAATTAAAATGATTTTTCATTGATTTAATGACCATAATTTTAAAGGATTAGTTATGAGATTTGATAAGGGGTAATTTTTTCTGAGAAAACACCAATTTTAATAGAATTAAAAGGTGTGGTGGCACATGAGCCTTAACCTAGTCGGTGAGAACTCAACAAGTGCATACAAGAGACCTGAGATCAAATCCGGGTGGAGAAATATTTCCAAGAACTGTAGTAGTACAGTAGAAGTACTGTTGTAGGTACTGATCGGTATTATAACAGCTATAACTGTTCATCCATCTAGGCCTCTCAGCCATTGGTTTGGTCCTTGGGTCCTGCAAGGCTTTCGGGCCACCCAAGGACTTTGGTCCAGTTGTTTCTCAAGGCCTTCGGGCCACCTTAAGGACTTAGGGACACCCCAAGGCCTTTGGGCCACATGATGCAGATGTACCAGTCAGACTACAAGGGACAAGGCTTTAGATGAGGATGAGGGCCGATGCATTCACTAGAGAAGAGCTAATAAAAATTGGAAGAACGAGAGGGTATGACATTTCCATCAGTACCAGGCCTGTGCAACTTTGCATAGGATAGCTAACCGACCAGACCTGCGAAGGTGGAGTGCTGATATCATGACATATGCTGGGGAGGAGCAGTTTCAAGTTGTCTTTTCTGGGTGATTCCATATAATACCAATGGGTCATATAATTGTCTCAAAGCCTTCGGGAATTGTAAGGGTTCCACCTCACCCCTTGAAAGATGGATTATCAAAAAATAATAAAAAATGAAGGCCTTTGGGACATTCCGACTGAAAGGTGTGGTGGATTTTTGGGAAAAATGATGGCTTAATTTTGAAATTGTTTTGATAAATTGATTTGGTTATTAATCATTGAGGAATATTTATTAATGTGAATGTTGATTTGGAATATATTTAATTGATGAAAACCTATGTTTTTGTTTTGAAATGGTAATGGTATGTTGAAAACAGAACACTAGAAACCTATAATTTGAATTTATTTAAAATGTTTTATTTTCCAATATTTTATCGATTGATTCTTTAAAGCTCATGATAGCATAGTTATTTAGTGGTAACCGAGACAATAATTCTAGGAACTTTATTCCTTAACAATAGATTGGTGATGAAAACTCTAACTAAATAACTATGACATAAATTCCCATGATGGTTTCCCCTATGTGGGTGCATATTTCCAATGATGGGTTCCCCTATTGGGGAGTATTTTTTTTGTGAAAACATGACTAGAGATGTGATCATTTTCAATATGTGTGAGGATCTTATTACTTGAAAAAATGACCAACTGTAAGGCTTTCAAAAAAGGGTTTTGATATAATTTTTTTTAATTTATTATACAATCCAATGATTTTGGAAATTTTTAATTCATGCCAATTGATTTATATATATGTTTTATCTAAAATGTTCATTTAAGTCTTCTTAAATTTTATTCCATATTCATTCCATATTTTTTATCATGAAATAATTTTTTGTTTTAAAATATGAAAATGAAATACCATGAATGTTTTTACTATAAATGATATTAGAATGGATAAATTGTTATGGTATTGATTATGAAACACTTTGTGAGACCCTACTTGTAACATACCAACTTAGCTGCCTCGTGCCAATGACCCTAGATGGTTAGTTACGAGACCTCAGGTGCACCTCCCCATATGCTAAAGGTTACCAACAAGTAGTGAAGGTCTAATATATATTGTTTGGAGAATATACCCTCATTATCAAAGCAGCACAACATGAGAAATCAATAAACGATATCCAAACTATAATTGAAAATAACCGAAATAATTCTATAACCAATAAAGACCAACATCATATGATGATCCCAAAACATGAACAAATAAAAATAATCTAAATAGTAGGTATTTCATACCATAATAATTTTAAAGTGTCAAATGAAAACACAAAGTAACGACACACTAAAAAAATCTTATGATGGTCCCCATCCATGATCCATTTGGTATCCCAACTCAATAATATAACATTGGGATATTTCCCTTATCCTATCCTAGAATCATGAATTCTGTTTGGTTATCAATCAGGTAGCCTAGGTAGGGTGTAAGTATAAATCAGCAGGCCACCACTAACAACATTTAAAAAAATATCAAGTCTATCACAATGTCTGCAGTTTTATAAAGAATAAAGTACAAAATATAAAGTAAACAGTTTCACATTAAATTATTCTTTAATTAACCCCATAGCTCCCTGGGTTCATGATGACACCAAAACTAAACAATACCTTCTTTGTCTTGTCTTAGATTCTGAACCCTCCACCAAAGGGATATCAAATTTCATTCTGTCATTGGTTTTCATTAATAATTTAATTCCAATTTCACATTTATACAATGGGGGCCTATAGAGAAAATCTCACACCCTGTGGTTATTTTGAGCAGTAGTCCATATCCCACAGCATAGTCATCACATGAAATATATATATATAGGGGCCCTAGAGCGGTAGTTTATCACCCTATGATTATTTGAAGTAAAAGTCCCTACCCCACAACTCAGTCAAAAATATCACATCTCGTGGTTCCATATTCTCAACCCATTTATCAATGTTCCATAAATCATTATTCAACCAGTTTCATACATTCATTTATCAACCATGTATAATATATAATCATAATTTTAATCATATTATCACACCCCAAGGGTTTCCATCAATTTTGTAATCCCATTATTCAATAAATTTTCAAAATACCATTTTCAACCAATTAATTAAGTCAATTTAAAATGAAATTTTCCAACAGGGAAATTAAAAAAGATCAATTACATACACCCAAATAAAATCAAGACTATGATATTTGACAATTATACCACCTACCTCAAGATTGTTGATGAATTTTCACGAAACCAAAACCCCAATTGATGCAGAACAATTGAAATCATAACTACGTAGCAGATCTAGGATCAATACCTAAGATCAAGATCCAAAAGAACACGATCCATTAAAAACTAGATTCAAAACATCACCAGAAAAAGAAAAATTATTCCTCTTCATCAGTAAAGACAGATGGTAGAAAGAGGAAATCAAACGAGGAATAAATCAATTATCAATGAGGAGTCAGTCCTTCAATCAAATATTTGATTCATCATGAAAAGGGTTAGAGGAGCCTCAGAATCCTCTCGGTTTCTTTCAAAATCAATGTAAATAATTTAGGGCCAATATGAAGTGATTTTTGGTAAAAACAAAGGGTTTGGGATATTTAATAAAATTTCCAAGGGGTTGAAACCCCACAAGCATGGTTTCTTAGGAGGAGGCACATGGTTTGAAACACCATGTGCATTAACTATGTTCCTTTACCAAGGGTGTGAAAGGTTACTCCTCAGTGGGTACATAGTTGGACAAACCATTCATTAATTTTGTTAACCCCCTCTGTTTTAGGGTACAAAGTTTGGGGAGAGTGGACACATGGTTTTTTAAAATCATGCACCAACTATGCACCACCTCCTGTGTCTCCAAAACAAAATGCATGGTTTCTTGGGAAAACTGAAAGGTATTCCCTAATTTTTCACTAACAATGCATAGCCTCATAGGTTTCAAAATTTCTCAAATTTCACCTAAAACATCCCAAAATAAAAAACCAACCAAAGTATAATAAAAAGAGTTAAAAGAGTACCTGAAAACATGTATGGGGAATATCTAAAAAGGCCAAGATCTTAAAATCTCTCCACCATATAATAGCTCATACTCAAGATGTAATTCCAAAAATATATATAATTTTAAGGTTAAAAGATTAGGCCACTAAGCTTGAAAATCTACTTCCCTTGCCCATTTTTCCTCCTGAACAATTATATGCTAGTAGAACACTCAGACTATTGGCATGGTCTTAACCCGAAACGATTTCTTACTACGATCTGTCACACGAATCAGATTATCCTTAAAGGACGCATTATCTTGAAGCTCAACATAATCAATATCGATCACATGAGAAGGGACATGGTGATACTAATGAAGTTATAGAACATGAAAAACATCATGAATAACACTATAACTCTATGTAAGATCCAATCAGTACACCACCAGCCCGATTCTCTCCAAAATATCAAAAGGTCCAACAAATATGGGTGCCAACTAGCCTTGCCTCTAAATCCAATGGTGACCCAATCTAGGGAACAACTGAAGGAACACACAATCATACACTATAAACTCTAGGGGATGTCTATTTTGACCATTATACGACTTCTTCCCACTTCGAGTCATATCTATACATTTTCAAATCAACTATACCTGCTTCGATGTATCCTACACAAGACTCAGTCCTAATAACTCTGACTCACTTGTCTACATCCATCATAGAGGTGATCTATATGGACTACCCTAAAGTTCCACATATGTTTCCATCTAAATAGTCACCTGATAAATATTGTTAAAGGTGAAATCAATGATTACCAATTGATTCTACCAAGACCCAATAAATTATAGGATGCACACATGTATCATACACTCCAAAACTTACATAGTGCATTCCGACTACCCATCTGTCTATAGGTGGAAATCCATATACAAAAATTACCAGGTAATTAACACTTTCTATAAGACTTTATAGAAGTTTGATGTAAAAATCATATCATGATTTGAAATAATAATTCATGGAACCCCATGTAAAGAGACTATCTCCTACAAGTTCATGTCCCCTAACCGATCCACGATTAACGTCTCCTGAATAGTTAAGAAATGGGATAATTTATTCAATCAATCCATAATAACCAATATAACATCATTATTCTGAGGTTTCCATAGAAATAATATAATGAATTACATGGTAACATCATCCCACTTCCATTTCAGAATGGTTAATGGCTATAGTAAACCATTAGGCTATTGATGCTCGACCTTCACCTGCTGATAGGAGTAGCATCATGTCATGAAAGCTACAATTTACATTTCATTCTTAGCCACCAATACTATCGATGTAGTTCACGGTATGTTTTATTCAACCAAGGATGTACCACTCACTTCAAGGCATAAAACTTATTCTTCCTCTCTTATCACACATACAAAGGGAAACCAAAATTGTTCTAGACATAGATGATCTCATCCCCATCTATAGTCCAATCAAAATGTGTATCCCACCTTCTAGGATTTCCCTCAGCACTAAACACTCAGATCATTATTCTACATCTACCTGATCCAAAATAGAAGTGGGGACTAAATGTACAAAGATAAAATGGCCATATACACCTATACCTCATAAACCTCTATATGCATCTCAACTAGAAAGGTCATTATCTTCCTCTTAGAACTGGACTCCTGAACTACTTGAGTTTGTGTCTTCTTGCTAAAAGAATCAGCAACAATTCTTCCCTTACTAGGTGTATATGATATATAAACAACAAAGATTGTATATAATAAACTCATCTCCACTTACATAGATTCAAATCTCACTATGAAAAGATGTACTTTAAATACTACAAAATATGCCTTTAATAGTGCTAGAAATAACTTTTATCAGCGCAAGAAAAGAACTGACTATAGAAGCAAGGTTAAAATTCCTTTTATTTTATCAACACTGAAAAATTTCTAATAAATGGGTCCTTTATCGGCGCTAAAAAAGCGCTAGTAGATGGGACCTTTATTTGCGTTTGTAAAAGTGTTGATAAAGGAACCATTTATCATTACTTTAATTTAGAGCTGCTAAAGGTACCATTTATCAGCGCTTATAAAAGCATTAATAAAGGATATTTTATCACTTATTATAGAATAGCTGATAAAGTATACCTTTATCTTTGCTTATAAAATCACTAATAAAGGACCTTTTATCAGTGCTCATAGGAGTGCTAATAAAGCAGACATTTATCATGGCTTTTAAAAAGCTGATAAAGGTCTATACTCAAGTGTACTGTAACAGCACACCGCAGCACCAGAAACAAACCAGATATTAACAAAAACATGTCCCAATACATTATTTAAATGAAATGAAATTTTCAACACAAACAAAAGAAAAAAACTATATTATAGACATTCCAAACATTGTTTTATAAAATTACATAAATACAAATTTTTACAAACATTAAAAAACATCAATGTTAATTTTTCTTTTAATCAGGACCAGACTAATGCTATTATTAAAAAAGAAACCACGTATCAAAAAAAATTAATGCACAAATATAAGATTTTTTTATGTTAGAATTGATATAAAGAAATAAATCAAGAGAAAGTGTTAATTTTACTAAAATTGATGTCAATTTTAAATAAAAATACACACATGGAGTTATAACGGTCACACCATTCATCAAATTGAGGTTCAAATGATTCCATCACATCTTAAATTATTTTTGGATCATTTTTATAAAGTACCAAAACAATATGAATGTGTTTTCTCAGTTTTGAGTACGTCGGTTGTCTTTTTTAATAAAGTTTCATTTTAAACTGGAAACACACACTTTTGACTCATTACGATCACATCGTGTATCAGTTTGACATGAAACGGATTCCCACACATCACAAATGACTTATAAATTGTTTCCATAAATTATAAATAAAATCCAAGAGTTTTTGATGGTATTTCATTGAGTGAAACTTTTTGAACTAAAATGTCAATTTTAAACTGATAACAGACACTTTGCATCATACCGGGCACATCATGTATTAGATTTAGGTGAGGCTGATTCCTACACATCAAAAATGACTTATGGATCATTTTTGTAAATTATCAAATCAATCCAAATGTTTTTTCTTAGTTTTGAGTAGGATAGTTTTCCATTTTACTAAAACTGATGACAATTTTAAATTCATAGATTCACTTTGAGTCATACCAGTCACACTGTGCATCATATTGAAGTGGGATTGATTACTACATGTACCAATTGACCTATGGATCATTTTCCTAATTTATTAAAGCAATATGAATTTTTTTCTTAGTTTTGAGTACATCACTTTTATTTTTTACTAAAATGTCATTTTAAAATTGAATCATATACTTTGACTCATACCAATCACATTGTGTATCATATCGAGGTTAGATTGATTCTTACACAAAAAAAATGACTTATGGATCATTTTACTAAAGTATTTAAAAAATTTGAATGAGTTTTCTCAGTTTTGAGTAGGTTAGTTGGCCTTTTTACTAAAATTGAGGTCAATTTTAAATAAAAACACACACTTGGAGTCATACTGGTCACACAATGCATCAGATTTAGGTGCGGATGATTCCTGGACATCTCAAATCACTTATGGATCATTGTCATAAATTATAAAAAGAATTTGAATGTGTTTGTTCGGTTTTTAGTTGGTTACTTTTTTACTAAAATTGATGTCAATTTTAAATAAAGATGAACTTAGAGTCATATGGGTCACACTATGCATCAGATTGAGGTGAGGCTGATTCTTACATGGTCCAAATCACATATGGGTTGTTTTTTTAAAGTATCAAATCAATCTGAATGTTTTTTATCAGTTTTTAGTATGCCACTTATCTGTTTTACTAAAATATCAATTTAAACTTGAAACACACACTTTTATTCATATGGATCACATTGTGTATCAGTTTTACATGAGACTGATTCCTACACATCGAAAATTAATTATAAATAGATGTCATAAATTATAATGAAAATATGATTATGTTTTCTCATTTTTCAGTGAGTGACACTTTTTAAAGTCATATTTTGATTTTAAACTCATAACAGACACATTTAGTCAGTTGTCCTTTAAAAAAAATTAATTTCAATATTAAATAGTAAGAAGTAATTGGAGTCATATCGGTAACATCATGTGTTAAATTGAGGTTCCGTTAATTTTCACACATCCCAAATACTCAAAACAATCGTAACTGTCAATGTTACCACGATTTCTATTGGCTTTGTTTGTCGAATTTCTAACACTACATTGAAGCTTCAAACCAACTACATCAACTCAAAAACATAACCCACATATATAATATAACAATTATTATGAGGAAATATAATATATATCAAGATAGGAGACCTCTTTGGCAAGATATTTATTTTTTAGGTAACAATATTCATGATCTGGGGATTGTGGTTGGTGAATTTAATTTCATTCTTTCCCCTAGTGAGAAAATGGGCCCAAATCACTATAATATTCCCTCTAGAGAGTTTAAAACCTCAACTAAAGATAATAATCTAATTGAAAGTAACCTTTTTGAATCCAAATACACATGGTATAATAGGAAATGTAATAGGATGGTCTCTAGTAAATTGGAAAAGGCTTTAAAAACTGATAAAATTATGGATAAATGAGACACCATCTCCAGAATCACCCTTCCCAAAATAAACTCTAATCCTCACCTGATCTTGGTCAGTCACTCTATTAGAAGCTTAAAGTCTGTTCTTCTTTTCTGATTCAACACTACATAGACTTCTGATCTAGATTGTGATAACAATATAAAATTTTTTAGTCCTCTATGAACCAATGTAATAATTCTTTTTCTTACACCACTTAGTTTAAAAGATTTAAAAAAAATCTTAAAGGATGGTGTAAATACAAATCCAATAAAATTATAAATGAGATTTTCCATTTAGAAGATGAACTCAACCAAATTCAAAATGCCACTACTAGATCTAATTTCACTGTGGATCCTCCACAATAAATCAGTCTTACAACCAAACTTGCCTCTCTTCTCTCTATTAAAGATAAAATTCAGAAGAAAATCTACAAAACTAATTAGCTCAAAGATGGGGACAGAAATACTAAGTTCTATAACTCTCTTTAAATAATTAGGAAATCTTGTAGACCCCTTACCTTTCTAAGAGACTGGGAAAACATTATTGATACTGAGGATGGTATTTCTAGTCATTTCATCACTTACTTTAAAAATATTTTCAATGGTCCTGACACAATAAAATAAATTTTACTAGATGTCATCTTTGTAGTTGTCAATGAAGAAGATAAAAACTTTATCACCAGCATTACTTTTGATCGTGAGATCAAGTACACCATATTTAGATTAAAATTAGAATGTTTCCATAGGTTTAATCGATTCAATAATGGATTCTTCCAACATTATTAGAATGTCATGAAATTAGATGTTTGTAGGTTATTCAAAACATTATTTACCATTGGTATTATTCCTCATGGTTTGAATTCCCAATTTCGTTCTCTTGTCTCTAAAGTGGAAAATGCCTTGGAAATTCATCTCTTCACACCCATTATGCTTATTATCACCCTCTATAAAATCATTACTAAACTTCATGCTAATAGAATTGTAACTATTTTTAATAAAATTTTATCTTGGAACCAATTTGGTTTTGTAAAGAGAAGAACCATTCAAGATTTCATTTACCTTGACTCTAAATGCGCTAACCACTTTAGGAAATATATTAGGGGAGGAGGTATTTCCATTAAACTTGACATCAAAATGGTTTTGATACCATTTAATGGAGCTTAATTTTCAAGGTTATTCCTATATTTGGTTTTAATAATCTCTTTAGTAGTAGAATTATAACTGTATTCAACTCAGATTTAATCCCTATCTTAGTTAATGGCTCTCCTAAGTATTACTTTAACTACACCTAAGGTGTCAGACCTGGTGACCCCCTTTCTTATATTATTTTCTCGAATGTTAAAGACTACTTAAGTAGATTTCTCACTCATCTTATAGAGTAAATCAAGATTAATTATATTCATGATTCTAAGAATCTGACTGTCCCCACCCATCTCATATATACAAATGACATCATCCTTTTCCTCCAAGGAAGTAAAATAAATACTCAAAATCTTAATGGTGACTTATCTCATTATGAAGAGATCTCTGGTCAAACCATCAGTTCGAAATAATCCTTTATCTTATTTGGAAATAGGTTTTATTATAATAGAAAATTTAACATAATGAATTAATTAGGCCTAAAAGAAGTATCCTTCCCTTTCACCTACCTTTGTGTCCCCATTTTTTGGGGCAAACATAAAAATAGTTACTTTTACAAAATTGCTGACCAAATTCTAAACCAACTCTCCAATTAGAAGGGGAATAACCTTTCCATTTTTGGAAGCATTTTTCTTTTCAAATATACTATTGTATATAAAATGGTCTACTATTTTATGGTTTACAAATAGACTTCTAGCCTCCTCAAAAAAATTAATGTCTCCATTAAAAACTTTTTCTGGAGTAGAAGAACTATTGAAAGAAAACTAGTAATTATTCTTTGGTAAACTTGTTGTAAAACCTTGGATAAGGGTGGGTTTGAAATTAAAAACCTTCAAGTATTTAATGAAGCCTTACAAGCTAGGCTTTCTTGGAACCTACTTCACAATGACTCCATTTCTATTTATTTCCTTAAAAACAGGTTTCTTGTCAAGTTAAAGAAAGGAAACTAGAATTATATGGAATCCTATATATAGTTTTCCATTAATAATGTTTTTCCAACTTCATGCCTAATTCTAGATGGATGGTTAGTCAAGATTCTTCCATGAATTTTTGGTTAAACAACTGGATGGGTGCTCCTTTGATTTCTAGGATTGATCCTAATCAATTACCTGAGCACACAAATGTTTCCATTAAAGATGTTTTAAACTCTAACAACTTTAATTTACCTGATAATGTTAACCATTTCATTAAAAATTACCCCTTTGAAAAATTTGACGTTTTTTAATTTTTGAACCTTCTCACAATGGAATGATTTACTCTAATTTTTTTTACAATAACTATTTTGGAAAATCTGATAATGATTTTTCTTGGATAAATAATTTTAATAAATTATGGATAAAACCTTAAATACTCACACTTATTTGGAGAATTTCTCACAACCTGGCCCCCATTGATATTTGTCTGCAATCATTTGGGATCCAATTTTTCTCTAAATGTTGTTTTTGAAATCCACATAGAGAGGAAATTAACCATCTGTTTATTTCATGTGCTACTACTACTTCTATTTGGAATTTTATTTTTAACCTTTATGATTATATATGGTTACTTATTGACTCAATAAAATCTCAAATTAAGTGATGTGCTATTATAGATGCCTTTTAGCAGTTCAAGAATTTTCTCTTATCTATTGTTTTTTCAGAAAATCCATGTGATTTGGTATGATAGAAATACATTTATTCATCATAATAGCTCATTATATTTAAATGGATGTTGGGTGAGGATCTACATTGTAATCTAGGAAGTTGATTCGATTCAGATAGGTCACTGCAACAATTTAGTGACTGACATTGTCATTCTGTGGCACCTTGGGGTTGTTGGAATTTACTGTCATCCTAGACACAATTTCAGGGTCTTTTGGAAAGATCCTATCCTTGGATGGATTAATGTTAATGTTGATAGAGCTTCTAAAGGAAACTTAGGACCCTTGAGTTTTAGAGAGATTTACCGGAATTACCTTGGGTAGGTTCTTGGTTGCTTCAATTGTAGCTGTGGATTTGAATCATCTTTGGAGGCATAAATTTTGAGTGTCTTCCATGCTATCACGTTCGCAAATCAACAGGGTTGGAACAATATTGATAAGTGTATTCCATGTATATATTTTAGGTTGTTTTAATAAATTATTTTTTGTATTTTATTGATTAATATGGCCAAGTTGTGAGTGTTTTGACTTGCTTTATTTTTTATGGAAGGAAACATAGAATATTTGGAAAAAGAACAAAAAGAGATTGTTTGGAGCTTAAAAACACTTTGTGCCGCAAGAGAATCAAAGAGGCACTACATCATATTTTTGAGAGATAAATAATCTAGAAATTATAGAGCATAAATATTACACATCATGTATTGAGAGTACATGATGTGTAGTTTTAGTTCGTGACATTCCACTGGACAAGTCGTGATATTCATACATGTTGGGACTTACAAGTACACATCATGTACCTTCAGTAAACAATGTGATTGTAGTCAAACATAAAATTTGTGAACAAGATTTGTGCAAGATTATCATGGATGCAGAGGAAACATAGATAAGGAGTACACAATTTGTATCTGAAGTACATGTCATGTAGGGGTAAAATTTCCAAAATCTCTACAAATATCCATGCACGCATCATGCAGATTCACAAAAAGTAGATCACATGTACACGACATGTATCTCAATTACACGTCTTGATGGAGGCTGGAAAAAAACCAATTGAAGCCTATAAATTGAGGTGTTGGATGCTATATTGGACCATTAAAAATTGGCTAGATACCAGATATGGAGTTAGATGCTTCACACTCGATGAGTTATTTCTTTATTTTTATGCATTTGTTTTCTTTCCTCCTTCCCTCTAAAACTTCCATCACTAATATGCGGGGGGAGTCCCACCATGTTCTAGGGTGATGTAACTGAAGGGGTAAGGTGATGTTAGATTTAATTATTTTTATAATTCATGTATTTGGTTTGAATAATTTTGTTCTTTAACTTCCAATCTATTTATTTTTATTTTATCATAACCATCGATATTAGAATAAAAAAATAACATTTAAATTATGTTACTAACTATCCTAAAGATGGAATGACCATTGGCAACTTTAGGGGAAATTAGGTTTAATCTTGGTATCGAGAAAAACTTGATTCGACAAAATACATAACTACCGAACTAAGGGAAATAGATAATTGTCATGTCAAGGAGGGGATACCATGACCATTGGATCTACATCATCTCAACTCTGACACCAAATCATGAATTAAAGAATCTATTTTCTAAAATCCAATTGCACCTGAACCTAAAATTACATTACCCCAGTGCGCTTTTAAAATCTTTTTCCACACAATAAATCAATACGCTACTTCATTCTCACTTTGCATCCGTAAAACCAATCAATTCACTCTTTTCTCACTTTTCCCTCCATTTAATAAAATTAATCTTTTAGAATTCTAACAAGATAAATCACCATCTCTATGGGATCAACCTCAACTTCCACTTTACTACATTAATTTAGTAGCATATTTGAGTTTTATAAATTTATTTTTTCATAGTACCATAGGGAAATAACGACACCCCACAGGGCTATCAAATATCTATTGAAAGAAATTCAACCACAATTGTGCAATATCTCTATAATGGCATGGTGAATCTTGCATGGACTCTCAAAACTCGATGGATGTATTGCCTTCACTCACATAGGGATATCAACTATATCATCACTCATTCCTTTCATGAAGTGAACACAGTTGTATATGGTCTTTCAAAAAAGGGATTAAACTAATCTATCACCTAGTTAGATGACTTTCCAATTGATTTTCATCCCTGTTATTAAAAGAATTGTAAGAAATCCCATCTTTCAGACATATGTAACTTTTATTTTAATAAATAAATGTGCATTGGTTTTAGACCAAGGCACCACTTGTTAAAAAAAACTATATAATTAAAGAGATGGAGCATCATTTCTCTTTCTACAAAAGAAGTGGAGGTAACTTTAAAGAAAGTGATAAATGCACCACTGTAGGGGTGAAAACGTTTTGAGGGATAAGAAGTCTATGGATGATTTGGTGCAAAAAGGTATGAAAGCTAGATACAACACTCAAACTCGAAAAAAATAATCCACAAGTATAAGAAAACAATTATTATGTGAGTAATAATAAAAAGAAATAAATTAAACATAAATATGAAAAAATACATTTATTCTATAGATAGTGATTTTTCTATGAAAACATCAAGATTACCTCTATAATTGAGAAAATGTAGCATTGTTTCCCTTTCTGAAAAGATAGTAGAGGTAACTTAATATAAAGTGATAAAGCACTATTTTAGGGGTGAAAAGGTTTTGAGGAAGAAGAATTATGTGGATGTTTTGGTGGAGAAAGGCATGAAATATGGATATGGAACCCCAAATCAAATAAAATAATCCACCTGTATAAGAAAACAATAATTATGTGAGTAATATGAAAAAGAAATAAATTAAACACAAATATGGAACAATACATTAATTATATGGACAACGATTTTACAGTGAAAACATCAAGATTTCCTCTATAATTGAGTAGATGTAGCATCGTTGCTCTTCCTGTAAAGGTACGACACATGAAAAAAAATATTCTAAAATAAATGAATCCTACAAGGAATAATGAAAATTAAATCAACATTTCATTATATAATTTTTCAATAAAATAGAGTGAGTATATCGTAACATTAATTTTACATCTTTCCAAATTATTTCCTTCATTATAGTTTGTACTTCTTAGGGATTGGTAACATTATCATGAGTAGAAAAAATTATCTGCATGAGTATTCAAACATTTAATTTAGATTATATTAATGTAGTAGAGAACGTATAATATTATGAGGAAAAAAATAACATATTAAAAAACATGTGTACCTTCTCATTGAACTCTATTTCTTTTTTTAATGGCTTCAAGGATTTGGTTCCTCTATCGAGAATCCAAATCCCCCCTTTGTGGTCTCCTATAACATACAAGACATTTTCTACATTGGGACCAACATGAACTAATTTGTATTTCCAAATGAAAGCTTCATCCTTGATTGAATATATAATTTAAATCAAGATAAAACAATCTAGGCTCATTTTCTTAGTTTTGGTGATATGATGTGTGTTTTAAACTAAAATGATACTTATATATTGAAAAAAATGCACTCTGAGTCATACGGGTCACACCATGCATCAGATTGAGGGGAGACTAATTCCTACATATCAAAAATGACTTATGGATCGATTTTCTAAAGTATCAAAACAATATGAATGTGTTTGCTCAGTTTTGAGAAGGTGAGTTTTCCTTTTTATTAAAATCGATGTCAATTTTGAATTAAAAGATACACTTTGATTTATATTAGTCACACCATGCTTCAGATTAAGGTGTGGATAATTTTACACATCCTAAACGAATTATGGACATTTTTAATAAAGTAGAAAAATAATCTGAATAAGTTTAATCAGTTTTGAGTACATTGGTTGTCTTTTTTAATAAAATGCCTCTTTAAACGAGAAACACACACTTTGACTCATATCGTTCACATCATGTATCAGTTTGATGTGAGATAGATTCCTACACATCAAAATGTAGTTATGAACCAATTTCATAAATTATAATGAAAATATGAGCATGTTTTCTCAGTTTTCAGTGAGTGACATTTTTTGAACTAAACTTACAATTTTAAACTGATAACAAACACATTGAGTCATACCAGGCACAATGTGAATCAGATTGAGGTAAAATTGATTCCTACATATCAGAAATGACTTATGGGATGTTTCCATAAAGTATCAAAACAATATGAATGTGTTTTTTCTATTTTGAGTAGGTCAGTTATCCATTTTATTAAGATCAATGTAATTTTTAAATAAAAAGACAATCATGGAGTCATACCAGTCACACCATATGTTGTATTGAGGTACATATTATTACTACACATCTCAAATGACTTGTGGACTATTTCCCTAAGTGTAAATGAAGTACACACCTCCATAGACCTCTTTTTATAATCATAAAACCCTATTATTTTTTCAATAAAATAAAAAAGATTAAAAACCATGTTTTATCGAAATATACAATAAAAAAATCATCAACCAATTATTTTATTAAAGATTTATTTGGATTCATGTGGATAAATTTGAGGATAAAAATGAAATTCATTCATCATTAACTCTCTCTCCAAATAAAATCAAATAAATTAATTTTAGTAACATACACTCATTAGCTAAAATTATGATGTGGAAAGCCAAGAGCCCCGGGATGCACAACACTATAGTTGTGTATTCTGATTCTTCTATATCTAACCTTAATATTTATTTTTCACCCTTAACTATATCATTTATTTGGTTTTGTGGAGATTTTCTCTGGAAGAAGTTAAAGGAAATGGAGGTGTCGAGTTAAAAACTAGTGTCAATGGTGTAATTCTAACAAATGGGAGGCATTTCCCCTTTTAGAGAACACAATGAAGTACAAGGGACAATCACTCCCACTTACATCATTGTGTTCTCTAAATGATAAAATTCCACCTATTTTTTATAATTACACCGTTGATACTAGTTATTAACTTGATACCTCCATTTCCACCAACTCCTTATAGGGAAAATCTCCCCAAAACAAGAGAAACAATAGAGTGAAAGGTGGGAAAGAAAATGAGGGGGTAGAGATGGAAGAATAAGAATATGAAACTGCAGTGTTGTGTAGCCCAGGGGTCTTGGGTTGATACAATGTAATTTCAGTTGACAAGACTATATTACTTAAATTAATTTATTTTATTTTACGTGGAGGTACATTTAATGATGAATTACTTTCATTTTTATCCTTGAATTTATCCACAAGGATCTGAATACAAATTCATTAAAATAATTGGTTGAGGATTTTTTTATATTTTTTTCGATAAAACATGATTTTTTAAGTTTGTTTTATTTTATTAAAAAACATATAAGGTTTTATATGATTGTAAAAAGAGGTTGATGGAGGTGTGTACTTTATTCACACTTACCTCGAGAGGCAATTAATGTGAATGGGGTTCACACCTTCCACCGTTAAAAATTGTCAAATGGAGGTCACTCATCATTTGATACATATATAAATAAAGTGAATATACCTAAATATTATATATATATATATGTGTGTGTGTGTGTTTGTTTTATATATATTGTGTATAAAATATAATTATTTAATTTTTTTAATGTTTAATTATTTCAAAAAAATTTATATATAGTTACCTAATTTTATTATTTTGAAAGTAACAAGAGATTACAATATTTTATTGGTTATTTATGTATAAATTATATTACTGTTAATTAAAAGTATTTATAGACCTAAAATGTATATATAGAACTAAAATGATGAATACCTAAAAATAATTTCTAAAATATAGAATTTGATAACTTCCACTCTATTTTTTTGAATAAATGATGTAGAAACCTAAGGATTCTAGCGAGACGATCTAATATTAATTGACCCATCCTTAAGATTTGAGGGAGGTCCAAAAGTAGGTTTTATAAGGAACTATTACAAAAAAAAAGAGATGTATAAGAAAAAAATGAGAAAAATACACCAACCCTTGCAACATCTATCCCATGAACATTTAAACATATATATATCATGGAATTTTTAATACACATAATTGAAAATCAAATGAAAATTTAAACATAAATTTTTATGAAAATCAATATAATCCCTTCCTAATTTGGAAATCCAGATCCATAATATTTGAATAGATAATTACACAATCACCATTACATTATAAGTTCTGAAAACACAAATAAATAGATAGAAATATATATATTTACACACACATATATATGTATATATATCTTTATAAAATAAAATAAATTTGATAAAAATATATGTAACTCTTATAGTAGAATATAAAAACATAGTAAAATAAAAACAACACCATATTAGTTTCAAAAATAGAGATCTATTGAAAATAAATAAATAAGGTATCACCCTTATTAAGTTTTCTCTTGAAGTAAAACAACACAATTCTGAGAAAATAAATTTTTAAGGAAAACCCCCTACATCCGAATATGAAAAGAGAATTTAAATAAATAAATTCCCTTAAATTAATTGTATAAAATTAGCTTATGTTACTGCTTCGCACCATCATTAGACTGAGAATTGGTTTTCTGAATCAATTTTCTCAAAACCAACAAATGAAATTGATTCAAAAATTCGAAGCATGTTGGGGTATAGATGTATAAAGTGAAGAAAATTGATTCAAAACTAAAATTTAAAAAGGATAAAATAGGATATCCAAAATAGTAGTAAAGAAAACAATTGATAATAAAAAAATCAAAATTGAATACAACAACCAGTGCACAAATACATAAATATAATTGGAACATCCAATGGAAAATCAGAAACCCATAGATCTAAATATCGAAATGATAAATAAAAAATGAAAATCGGAACCTAAAAATGAAAAAATGGTCTACCTCACTAGGTTGAAGAAAATTTGATACCCTCATATCTAGATCTCAATGTTTTCTTCGGAAACCCTAACTACAACTGAACACCATATGTAAGACGATGTTCGAGAAAATAGAGGCAGTGGGATTGTGTGATTCAAGTGGGTTTGTGTGATTGGATCTTTGATTCACTGAGGAGGAGCGCCAATAATGGGTGGGTTTCATGGAAAGATTATGATATCGCGACATGTTCACAACTTGTTTAGTTTTTTTAATTAGATCAGGACACTTTTATCATCACATTTTTTAAAGAGATGATAAATGTTCCTTTTATTAGTGCTTATTATTTAAGCATAGATAAAAGACATATTTATCAATGTTTTTTAGTGATGATAAAGGTATGTCTTTATGAGCACTAAAAAAGCACTGAAAAAGATTTATTATATCAGCGCTTACTACTGAAGTGCTGATAACGAATTTATAATTATAATTATAAAACATTTTTTTGAAAAATTATATATACTTATTCAATATATATATTTATATATATATAGTAAATATATTCCTTATTTAAATATATTTATTATAATTTTATAATTATTTAAATATATAATTATTTAATTATAATTATACATATTTTTTTTTAAAAAAATTATTTATATTATTATATATATTTATATAATTATATATATATATATTTAATAAATAAATATAAATATAAATATAGAAAATATATTCATTATTTATGTAAATTTATTATAAATTTAATAATTATTTAAATATATATAATTATTTATTTATAATTATATAAATACTTTTGAAAAAATATTTATTTATTTATAATTATAAATATATAATTTTATAAATATAGTATGTATATTTTTAAATATATTTATTTATGAACATATTTATTTATAAATATTTTTCTATAAATATTTTTTTATCATTATTAATGAATATCAAATTTTAAGTGGATGTGTGTTAAAAATGAGCGAAATTCAATAAATTAAAAATAAGTACACTTTAATAATATAGAAAAAATGGTTAAGTTTTGTGTGTATGAATTTTATATAAAAATAAATCAATTATGTATATTTGAAATCAATATAACACATATTTGACCTATGTAAAATTGAAAAATAAAATGACATTCAAGTATATGTCCATTACTCTATGTAATTAGTTCATATTTTTAATTCATATTAATTTTTAATTATAAACCATTATTCACTAAATATACGTCTATTTGATAAAAATCTCATAAATATTTTTTTAATAAATAAATCTTAATTATATAAATTAATATATATATATATATATATCAATATATTTAATATATACTATTTATTAACATTATCAATAATCAACTAATTAATAATTTTTTAATTTTTTTTAAAATTTACAGATTTTTATTTTTTATTTTTTTTTAATTTTCATTTTGCATAGCTATATATTTAATACATACTATTTATTAGTATTTATAATTTATATATTGTATGATCAATTTATTTAGTTTTATCAATAATTATTTAATAAATAAAATTTGTAATATTTTTTAATAAATTAATAAATTATTTTTTATTTAATTATTTCAGTTTATTTATTCGGACCTTTATCAGTGCTAAAAATCACTGATAAATAACTCCTTTATGAGTGCTAAAATGTAAAGACCCGTAAATTTCAAGGAATTTTTTTTCTTAAATTCTTTTGGATTTTATGAGTATGCAGTTTCCGACGACACCTGATTCCGAGGCCCGGTGTGACCGGAATCAATTTTCAAAGTTTAGTGTAACACCCCGAGATTTTATGAAAAATATTCTTTTTAATTTCATTAATGTCTTTTTTTTTACACTACACCAAAAGGAGCTTGCACAACACGCATCCTTGACTTTCCTTGCATTAGACGCAATCGCGACCTTCCTCGATAGCGTGTGTAGTACGCAATACCGAGTTTCACTAAACAACGATATGCTATTAAAATATTATTAAAACTAGCCTTTATGAATAGTGTTAACTAAATTTTAAATTTTATAACATTATTATTCATCTTACACATTTCTAGAACATGGTATAAGAACAAAATAAATTTTTCGGGTAAAATAAGTATTTTTCAAAAAATGCAGTTTTGCTGCCTTTTGACGGTGCACCCACTTTAAATCTAGTTTTTGACATGTTTATAAGTTCAATTTGACAAAATAAAATTCTTCTTTTGAATAAGGATATAAAAATTTACATTAGAAGAAGTTTTGATATTTTTCCGATAACTTTCATATTTTAATGAATAGTAAAAACACGCTATATTTTAATTAAAAACAACTTTTTTCATCATAATATCTTATGTGGTTAAATTATAATATTGAATGGTTTTAAAGTATAAATAGAATATATTTTTACCATTTAATATAATTTATGTCATTAGCATTGATTTTACCTCGAATTCGTAGGTTAAATTAATTCAATCTTTTACAATGTTTTATAGAAAAACCCGTTTTCTTTCGACAACGGGATTAATTTTAATTTAATTTCTGCATCTTTTGTGTATTGAATTTGGAAAAATGGATTCCATATTTGGAATCAGTGGGTCCAAATTATGTAAATAATCTACTTTTTATTTTTGGGCATTGTGAATAGTAACTACGGTAAATTTTATTTACTATAGTTAAAGGTAAATCGGGTAATTAAGGGTAAATATAAGATTATAAAATTACCCTAACACTTGTAAAAATCCTATTGGATGGATAAAAGTAGACCCATATAACCTAAGAGTTGGATTAGATTCATTTTATAGACTTTTTTCCATGAAAATAATTTAATTATTATTAAAACCAAAGAATGTGACAACATGTCACTTTCTTAAATCTTATAAGTATAATAATTTTAATTTAGTGATAAACTTCATGAAACTTAAAACATGAATTGTCTCCAGAAATCTAATACAATTATCTACATCATAGGAATTTATTTATAATTTTTAGGGATTAAATAATTATCATTTATTATGACACAAAGATGATGCAGTAATTGTCTTATTAATGAAATATTGACATAATTGATGTTATAAATGACCAAATAAATGTAATTTGAGACTTTTTATGACTTAAATTAATTTTATAGGTTAATATTACATGTTATTGTTGATATAAGTAACTTGGTGCAAACGTATCATTATGTTATGAATTTCATAAAAATCATGTACCAAATAGTGTCAAAATTGACATAAATTAGTTTTTAAAACAAATATTATATTATTAATTGTTATTTAATTCCTAAAAATCTAAAGTTCGGCCAAATGACTTAGATAAGAATAGATATATTAATAATAAACAACTTGGGGTTCGTTTGGCTTATTATGGTATGTTTATTAACCATATAGTGTAAGAAAACAAAAAGACACGGTAAAAGTTAAATTATTTAACTTAGAGTTAAATCTAATTTATAAGGTTAAAATAATAACCTAAACTTGTATAAATCCTATTGTATGAGAGGCTTTCGACCCATACCCACTTTATCTTCGAAATAATACCCTTTGGAACCATTATAAACCTAAATTGACCTTAATATAAAATAATATTTTGAGATTTTCCTAAGGTGCCCCTCTCCTCCCTTATAAAAGGGCACCTCCTCCCTCTCCTCCTCACACCAATTTGAGCATTCAAGCTCGGCCAACCCCTACCAAAATCTCTTCTCCACTTCCCTAGTATCATCCTAGAGGTCCTGGTCTTCTTAAAAGACCATCCTTAGTTCTTTAAGTGGAGGTTAAGAGATGGCGCGTCAAAAAGAGGTAATATCCATTACCGATCTTTTTCAATTTCTTTCTTATTCAACTTCTTCTTCTTTAGTTGTTTCATGATAAAGTAATAACATCAGTATTTATTATATACTGATATTTTATTATAAATATGAAACAACTCTAATTAACCTTCTATCCATCCTACGGAAAAAGGAAATCACCGCGCGTGCGTACGTACAGAATACCGTCTCCACGCCGTGGTGTAATCTATTTTCCACCACCACCTTACTTGGATGGGTATAATGGTGTAAATAATGACTATATATGACTATTATAAAGTGATACTAATTATGAAATAGTATACATACACTCCAATACAATTCCATGATCATAGGAACGATATCATCACTCGTGCGTACGTACGGAATACCGTCTCCACGATGTAATGCGACTCGTTCTACATGATCTTCATTTCATAATGATTATATTAATGAATTTAATGAATGAATATGATATATATTACACTAATACCATTCTGGAAATGAGGTATCTATAAACTAAAGATAATAATAATAATTTATTCGACAAAACACGCATAAGAACAAAAAGTTATAAGCACCCAAATAACAAGTAGCAATGAAATATTACTACTAAGAAGCTAAGAAAATGACCATATATGATATCATAAAAATAAGTATGATTCTGGAATAAGTCAATAACATTATTTAAATCATTATACAGTTGGTTCGGACATGTACAAAGCAAATCGGACCTAAGGTAAGGGAAAATATCACAATCTCATTTTTATCCGAGATTGTTTATACTTTGGTATTTACTGGGGTGTATTTTATCATCAACCTCCATGTTTCCTCAATATATAATATTGTTTCCATCCACCTACAACTTTTTAAATCCAATTTTACCCTTCGGTGAGTTTTTTAGTAAAAGATATGAAAGGAATCTTTTGTCGTTTTTCGTACGAGGTACTTTTTTGACTTTTCCGACAAAAGTACGGGAAGAATGTTTTTTTAACTTATACAGCATGAATGGTTTTTTAAAACATTATTTTCAAGAAGCTTCCTTTACAAGTTTTCAAGTTTATTTTTAATCAACTTCTTTTAGTTTAGAATTGTATGACATGTTAAGAAAGGAAGAGTATTTTTGAAGTAGAAAGGAATAGTATTTTTGAAGTAGAAAGGATATTTTCCTCAAGAATGGAGTTCAAGTGTTTTATCAAAATTATTTTCCATCTAAGATAATAAATGGTTCTGTTTTTATCCCAATTATTACATTGATTTGATTATGTTGTGATTGAATTATTTTTATGAATTCCTTTATCTTATATGAGTTGTTTTATGATGTCACGATGTTTAAGATTCCCATTTTTATTACATGGGTTATGTTATGATGTATGGTTTATGATTTTGTGGCACACATAAGAATGGTATCATTATGAGATAAGTGGGACCTATATCTCCCTCCAATGCATTGGGTAAAGATTTTATATCTCATGAGATAGACATGGCTGGAATGGTAGGTTATACCGGTTCAGTGAAACATGACTGAAACGAGGGTGACTCGGTTCAGAAATGGACTTTGTCCACTAAGATAGTCTTAGAAATGAGTCTTGACTAATAAGATATGATTCTCTATGATTATGTGTGTATGGCACAAAGTTTCATTTTTTATGTTATGATTATTGTGTTTTCATTTCACTACTATGATTTATCCCATGTTATGAAATTATGCTCTCTTTTGCAGGTTAAGATTTCCAAAATGTTATGTTCTTATGAATATGATGTGATTGATATTTCTTTTGTTTACCCTTACTGAGCATTTGAGTTCACCCTTTTATGTTTTCTTTTCCCCAGGATATAAAGAAAGGTTTTAGGTAAAAAAAAGGTAAGATATTTATGGGGGATGTTGAAGATCGTTCACCACGATTAGAAGATTATATTCCGAGTTTCCAAATACACTAAACTATTACGATCCTTGTGTGTGTGTTTCTGTTATGTACTAAGTATTCCGCAAAAGTAATGTAATGTCCATGTACGTCAAGATACGGGTCTCTGCAGTTGGTATCAGAGGAAAGGTTTAGTCAACCTTTGGAAAATAGGATGCGAGAACTTTAGTGAGATCCCTAGAGATATTTCTAAGGTATGTCTAGGGATGTCCCTAAGGATAAGTATACGTATAGGATATAGTCCTAGAACTATGGTAACGATCATAGAATTTAACCTAAGATGTTAGATATTAAGGGTACTCCCCCTTTACTATGTTGTTTTCCCTAGCATTATTTTTTCCTCTCACACTATTCTTTTTGGGTTTTAGAAAATGGCTGGAAACAAGATGATTCAATGGAGGATATGATGGACGATGGAATGATATTCTTCATGAGAAACAAAATGAAATGGGATTTGGAAGTCCAAACATCATTATTATGCCGAATCAACAATCTCATAATATGATCAATAAAGTAAAATTTGGTAAGTTTCCTGACTCGGCTAATAAGAGAAAGATGGAGTTTCATGATGATCATAGAGAAAAGAAAGTTAAATTTCCCCTATGTAAATCATGTGGGAAGAAGCATCAAGGAGAATGTTTCAAAGGAACTGGAAGATGCTTTGGTTGTGGAAAAGAAGTACACAAAGCCAGTAAGTGCAAAGGAAAAGGTTCATTTAACACTAGGGATGAGGATAATGGTATTGCTACGACCTCAACAATGGTTAAATGTTTTAAATGTGGAATGTACGGGCATTATACAAACCAATGCCCTAAGGTAAAGTCTCATGAAGAGAATTAGTATGGTCGTATGGGTAGTATTTATGTTGATGATGATGAAGAGACTACAAATGATATGTGAGATGAAATAATTGTTGAAGCTCGGTCAATGGTTTAAGAATGTAGTGGAATGATTACATGTTTATCATGTGTAATGTTGTATAAGTAATCTCATGGTACTATGGAATAAAGAGACATCTAAGTATTGTTACACTGTTGTCTTTCCTTGAGTTTTGAAAGTGTATGATTAATGGTACCAGTATCCATGAAAGATTATTCAGATATTTTTGGAATGTAGATGATATGTGCATAATGAAGGGATAAGGAGAAAATTAAATGTTTGATAGTATTCATGAGATCATGACTGATATAAGGAAATAGTTATATCATGGTTTGAGTATATAGAATTTTGGGTTTTTGGTATGTGGAATGCGTTAACTTTTGACAGCACTCATGTTTTTACTAAGATTCAATGGGTATTCATTTTTCAAGAGATTACATGATTATGGTATTCACATGACTGGAATGTGACGAACAAGATATATGAGGGATAAATGATGGCATTCACGTGATCATTTTCTCTATACTATGAGCTTGAAACCAAGTATTTTAGATAAGCCTAAATATTGGAATGGATTATGTTGGACATATGCTAAGTATTGTTCAAGGATAGAACTTTTTTCGATAGTGCTGATGGGATTTTATAGTAATGTAGTTTTAGAAAAAGGACAACCTGCAGGACGGGCGACAACCCATCGCGTCAGACAAGGCTGTGGGAATCGAACCCACAAACGAAGTGCGACTGGCCTTTATCACCTACCACTGGTCTACATGAAGTCCCTGGTTAGTAGAAACTAGTTTTATTTTATTATGAGGTATGATATATGAAGTATAAGTTCATTTTTGGAACTATATACGATTAACCATAAGATGGACTTATAACTTTTGCTAACCTTTTGTTTGAAAAAGATGGAATAAACCATCATTTTATCACAAGATCTGCTAACACATCACGAATAACAAATTAAACTTCATTTCTTTTAGGGATGAAGTGGAAATTGTTCAATTCACGAACAACAGTGAGATTGTACCAAAATCAAGCAAGTATTTCTTCTAATTCAAAATTTTCAACTTTAGGGAAATGATATTGAAAACCAAAAATGTTGTCCTAGTGCCCTTATATCCGATGAATCAGATGGTACCCTATATCATCACAAATTTATGGCTTTGTGATTGCTGGCTTTTCCATAGCCATGTTCTCTACCACTCTCCATCAGAACATGATGGTTAGATTTCTCTTCCATATCCATATTTTCACCTATGTGGAAACTCAGTGATTAGTTTATTTGGGTAACCGTTATGTTTCATACTTTTGTTTTTAAAAATTGGTTTTGGTATTCCTTTTTACGATGTGGGTTTCTATCAAAGAAACTTTTGAATAGTAAACCATTTATAACCCCGACGAATTTCGAGGGCGACATTCATTTTAAGGGGGGTAGAATGTAACACCCTGAGATTTTATGAAAAATATTCTTTTTAATTTCATTAATGTATTGTGTTGTACGCTACACCAAAAGGAGCTTGCACAACATGCATCCTTGACTTGCCTTGCATTAAACGCAATCACGACCTTCCTCGATAGCGTGTGTAGTACGCAATACCGAGTTTCACTAAACAATGATATGCTATTAAAATATTATTAAAACTAGCCATTATGAATAGTGTTAAATAAATTTTGAATTTTATAACATTATTATTCATCTTACACATTTCTAGAACATGGTATAAGAACAAAATAAATTTTTTGGGTAAAATAAGTATTTTTCAAAAAATGCAGTTTTGCCGCCTTTTAATGGCGCACCCACTTTAAATCTAGTTTTTGACATGTTTATAAGTTCAATTTGACAAAATAAAATTTTTCTTTTGAATCAGGATATAAAAATTTACATTAGATAAAGTTTTGATATTTTTCCGATAACTTTCATATTTTAATGAATAGTAAAAACACGCTATATTTTAATTAAAAACAACTTTTTTCATCGTAATATCTTATGTGGTTAAATTATAATATTGAATGTTTTTAAAGTATAAATAGAATATATTTTTAACATTTAATATAATTTATGTCATTAGCATTGATTTTACCTTGAATTCGTAGGTTAAATCAATTCAATCTTTTGCAATGTTTTAAAGAAAAACCTGTTTTCTTTCGACAATGGGATTAATTTTAATTTAATTTCTGTATCTTTTGTGTATTGAATTTGTAAAAATGGATTCCATATTTGGAATCAGTGGGTCCAAATTATTTTAATAAGCTACTTTTTATTTTTGGGCAATATGAATAGTAACTACGGTAAATTTTATTTACTATAGTTAAAGGTAAATCGGGTAATTAAGGGTAAATATAAGATTATAAAATTACCCTAACACTTGGAAAAATCCTATTGGATGGATAAAAGTAGACCCATATATCCTAAGGGTCGGATTAGATTCATTTTATGGACTTTTGTCTATGAAAATAATTTAATTATTATTAAAACCAAAGAATGTGACAACATGTCACTTTCTTAAATCTTATAAGTATAATAATTTTAATTTAGTGATACACTTAATGAAACTTAGAACATGAATAGTATCCAGAAATCTAATACAATTATCTACATCATAGGAATTTATTTATAATTTTTAGGTATTAAATAATTATCATTTATTATGACACAAAGATGATGCAGTAATTGTCTTATTAATGAAATATTGACATAATTGATGATATAAATGCCCAAATAAATGTAATTTGAGACGTTTTATGACTTAAATTAATTTTCTAGGTTAATATTGCATGTTATTGTTGATATAAGTAAATTTTTTCGAACTTATAATTTTTTTATGAATTTAATAAAAATCATGTACCAAATAGTGTCAAAATCGACATAAATTAGTTTTTAAAACAAATATTATATTATTAATTTTTATTTAATTCCTAAAAATCTAAGGTTCGGCCAAATGACTTAGATAAGAATATATATATTAATTATAAACAACTTGGGGTTCTTTTGGCTTGTTATGGTATGTTTATTAACCATATAGTGTAAGAAACAAAAAAGACACGGTAAAAGTTAAATTATTTAACTTAGAGTTAAATCTAATTGATAAGGTTAAAATAATACCCTAAACTTGTATAAATTCTATTGGATGAGATGATGTCGACCCATCCCAACTTTAGATTCTAAATAAGACCATTTGGAACCATTATAAACCGAATTTCACCTTAATATATAATAATATTTTGAGATTTTCCTAAGGTGCCCCTCTCCTCCCTTATAAAAGGGCACCTCCTCCCTCTCCTCCTCACACCAATTTGAGCATTCATGCTCATCCAACACCTACCAAAATCTCTTCTCCACTTCTCTAGTATCATCCTAGAGGTACTGGTCTTCTTCAAAGACCATCCTTAGTTCTTTAAGTGGAGGTTAAGAGAAGGCGCGTCAAAAAGAGGTAATATCCATTACCGATCTTTTTCAATTTCTTTCTTCTTCAACTTCTTCTTCTTTAGTTGTTTCATTATAAATTAATAACATAAGAATTTATTATATACTTATATGTTATTATAAATATGAAACAACTCTAATTAACATTCTATCCATCCTACAGAAAAAGGAAATCACCGCGCGTGCGTACGTACGGAATACCGTCTCCACGCCGTGGTGTAATCTATTTTCCACCACCACCTTACTTGGATGGGTATAATGGTGTAAATAATGACTATATATGACTATTATAAAGTGATACTGATTCTGAAATAGTATACATACACTCCAGTACAATTCCATGATCATAGGAATGATATCATCACTCGTGCGTACGTGCGGAATACCGTCTCCACGATGTGATGCGACTCGTTCTACATGATCTTCATTTCATAATGATTATATAAATGAATTGAATGAATGAATAAGATATATATTACACTAACACCATTCTGGAAATGAGGTATCTATAACCTAAAGATTAGAATAAGAATTTATTCGACAAATCACGCATAAGAACAAAAAGTTATAAGCACCCGAATAACAAGTAGCAATGAAATATTACTACTAAGAAGCTAAGAAAATGACCATATATGATGTCATAAAAATAAGTATGATTCTAGAATAAGTCAATAACATTATTTAAATCATTATACAGGAGGTTCGGACACGTACAAATCAAATCGGACCTAAGGTAAGGGAAAATATCACAATCTCATTTTTATCCGAGATTGTTTATACTTTGGTATTTAATTGGGTGTATTTTATCATCAACATCCATGTTTCCTCAATATGTAATATTTTTTCCATCCACCTACAACTTTTTAAATCCAATTTTACCCTTCGGTGAGTTTTTAGTAAAATATATGAAAGGAATATTTTGTCGTTTTTCATACGAGGTACTTTTTTGACTTTTCCGACAAAAATATGAGAAGAATGTTTTTTAACTTATAAGGCATGAATGGATTTTTAAAACATTATTTCCAAGAAGATTCCATTACAAGTTTTCAAGTTTATTTTTAATCAACTTCTTTTAGTTTATAATTATATAACATGTTAAGAAAGGAAGAGTATTTTTGAAGTAGAAAGGATATTTTCCTCAAGAATGGAGTTCAAGTGTTTTATCAAAATTATTTTCCATCTAAGATAATAAAGGGTTCTGTTTTTATCCCTATTATTACATTGATTTGATTATGTTGTGATTGAATTATTTTTATGAATTCCTTTTTCTTATATGAGTTGTTTTATGATGTCACGATGTTTAAGATTCCCATTTTTATTACATGGGTTATGCTATGATGTATGGTTTATGATTTTGTGGCACACATAAGAATGGTATCATTATGAGATGGGTGGGACCTATATCTCCCTCCAATGCATTGGGTAAAGATTTTATATCTCATGAGATAGACATGACTGGAATGGTAGGTTATACCGGTTCAGTGAAACATGACTGAAACGAGGGTGACTCGGTTCAGAAATGGACTTTGTCCACTAAGATAGTCTTGGAAATGAGTCTTGACTAATAAGATATGATTCTATATGATTATGTGTGTATGCCACAAAGTTTCATGTTTTACGTTATGATTATTGGGATTTCATTTCACTACTATGATTTATCCCATGTTATGAAATTATTCTCTCTTTTGCAGGATAAGATTTCCAAAATGTTATGTTCTTAGGAATATGATGTGATTGATATTTCTTTTGTTTACCCTTACTGAGCATTTGAGCTCACCCTTTTATGTTTTCTTTTCCCCAGGATATAAAGAAAGGTTTTTGGGAAAAAAGGGAAGATATTAATGGGAGATGTTGAAGATCTTTCACCACGATTAGAAGATTATATTCCGAGTTTCCAAAGACACTAAACTATTACGATCCTTGTGTGTGTGTTTTTGTTATATACTAAGTATTCCGCAAAAGTAATGTAATGTCCATGTACATCCAGATACGGGTCTCTACATTTAGCTCGGGTACGTTCAGTGAACAAACGAGCGAGTTTTTCTAACTTTTGAACCGGTGCTCGGAATCAAAATATGAGGGCACCGATGAAACCGCAACGCCGATAATTGCTTAAGAAGACCTTTACTGGAGTTGTGTTTTCTTGGGAGGAGTTGTAAAAAATGTATGGATTAAATGAAGAGTAAAATAAAATTGTTTTACAATTTTATTTCTTTTCTAAGAGGTTTAATCCTAGGTGTGGGAGTTGGGGTGGGACCCGCTAGTTACTAACTTCCCTTGAGTGGTTAAAGGTGAGGTGGGGCCCACACGAGCCCAACCCCTCACATTCCCTAACTCCTCTAAACCACCTCATAAGTTATGTAACTCTCCCACATTAATTATTGCCAACATAACACCTAATTAATTAGACAACACTAGATTAATTAATTAGGTGAGTTTGTTTTTGAATTTTGTAAATTTGAAATGCTTGGCATGTTATAATAAAATAAGAGTAAGTATTATTGTATTTGGGGGTTTTAGGATTGTTGCGTGGAGACATTGGGGGAGAAAGAACTTCATTCTTCCCGTAAAGAATGTTTCCACTTCTTTCCCTCATCGAAGAACTAAAAGAACGCTGGTGCCAACCTCGGCTTCTTTATTCTCGACGTTGACAAAGCGATGGCATCATTCCGCGTTAAAGTCAATGGAACAATGAATGATTTTCCTTCCTTCGTCAAGCGATCAAACTTCTTGAATTGAGGTAGGGGTTAATTCTTCGTTCAAGTATTATTTAACGATCTTCGTTGTTAAATGATTTCCGCTTGCTATCAACATAACAGGAGGATATCGGACCACACAAACACGACCGATCCTCCTCCCCTTTTATTTGTCGATCCTTGTTGAACTTGCGGTGAAGGCGGTGCAGTGTCGTTGTACCGCGCTAGAATGAAAAGGAACGCGGCCAGAGCGGGCCGCGGCGGAGGTGCGCGGCGCCGTCGCGCCGTGCCGGTGAGACTGAAGGAGGCCGCGACCAAGAACGGGCCGCGGCGGAGGGGCGCCCCGCCGCCGCGCCACGCCGAAGACTCAAGGGGCCACGACCGGGGTGCGTCGCGGAGAAGGGGCGTGACACCGTCACGCCGTGCCAGTTGGGGAAGATCCGCGGCCTTTGGCCGCGGCGGTGCAGCAGGAGGCGGCCGGCCAAGCCGGCCGCCGGTGTTCCAAGAGGCGGGACACTCCGCGGGTCCCGCATGGCCCAACTGGCCGACCATAATGGCCGGCCATTTCTATGAAGACGAGGGGTTTGAAACCCCCGACCAGCTCACTAGGGCGGACCCCACGGGTCCGCCGTTTTGAGACAAGGGGGCGGCACCCCCTTCGCACCCCGCTCGACCACGTGCTGAGCGCCCGGCCACGGGCCAGACCACCCGCCCCGGGCCGGACCGCACGTGCCGGGCCCGACCGCGAGCGCTGGGCCGGGCCGGTAGTGCCGGATCGGGCCACGCCAGCCGGGCCGGGCTGTGCCCAACTGGGCCAGACCCGGACCCGGGTCGGGTCGACCCGGTTAGGGCCGACCCAAGGGGTATTGGGCGGGTCGGACCGAGCCCAAACCCCCTATCTTCGGACAAATCCTTTTAAACGCCCATAACTTGGGCTACAGATATCCGATCGATGCACCGTCAGTTGCATTAGGATCCTTGGATCGATATGGTCGTTTTAGTATATTAAACATAAGGTTTAGGAGAACTTTGTGTATGGACAGGTTGGTTCGAATACAAAACCAACAGGGCCCTCGGAGCAGAAACACTTATAACTTGAGCGCCGAACGTCCGATTGACGTGCCATCGACTTTGTTGGATTCCTCTTAGTGATACAGTTCTTTTGGATTACTTAGATCGAGGTTTGGATGTAGTTGGAGTACGTTCGGGTTGGTTTTAGCTAATAAACCAACTGGTCCCCTGGGACGAAGTAGCCAATATCTCTCAGACCGGGCGTCCGATTGACGCGCCGTCTGTCGCGTTGAGTTTCTATTGACGAGACATAACTTTGTGATACATCAAATCTGGCCTTTGTGACAATTGATGTATCAACCCCCTTGGATCGTGGAGTAGACCCTCCCGGAATCGAGCGTACTATGTTCGGGAACCCTAGAGCTGGTTGCGACTGCGACGATGATGGAGACTATACTTGGATACGACGTGGGTTCAGCAGCGAGGACGATTGTACTTGGATCCATCATGGGTTCGGTAGCGATGATGACTGTACTTGGATCCTACGTGGGTTCAACAGCGATGGTTACTGTACTTGGATCCAACGTGGGTCCAGCAGCAATAACATATATACCTGGATCCTACGTGGGTTCGGCAGAGGAGATGATTCAGAGGCTACATCAATCATCTCCAACTCTCTTCGTGAATAGTATACCTGTGTGAGCTGAGTCTTGATTTTTCAATCAATATCTTCGATATGATTGACTTGCTTTCCTGCGTGGATTAGGTTGTTCTTTCCTGTGTGGATTGGGTTGTACTTTCCTGTGTGGATTGGGTTGTTCTTTCCTGTGTGGATTGGGTTGTAATTTCCTGTGTGGACTGGGTTGAACTTGGGCTCGTGAGTTGGAGAAGAACTAGAACTGATGACTTAGGTATATGTATGCGCATATACCTAAGTAGAGTTGGTTGATACTTCATGATTGTATCTTGGCTGGGCTCGAGGAGCGGACGAGAATATCTGTACTCACCCTTCAGGTGGGAGTTCTGGAGGACGTCTTGGTGGTTGCTGCTCTACTTTTTAGCTGTTGTACTTTCTTTTCTTAGTTGTACTGTACTTTCAGTTGAGTTTGTATACTGGCCCATTTACTTTCCAGCACTTACTTTTGTACTCAGTTTACTTAGTGTTATTTCATCTTGCGTACTCTGTGGTGTTTTCTTTCTTATATAAAGGTAATGCCTTCCCTTTTATTGGGATTTACGCCTTTGGTGCTAGTTTCCAGCCCCTGGCCTATGGAATGCGGGCTTGTGGTAGTCACGACATGGGTCCCGAGGATGGGTCGTGAAAAATTGTTATCAGAGGAGTCGGTTCTACTGAAGAACTCAGGAATCTGATAATTTCTTCTATGTGAAGCAATATTGTTAAAGGTATTTAGTGTGGTTAACAGTCCAGGGAGTCCAGTGTTGGTGTGGCGGCCGACGTATCCATACACCAGGACCCTGACTCCTGATTTCTGACTCAGTGCACGAAAACATTGATTGCATGTGTGTTTCAAAGTTTTCGTTGTGATTACTTTGTGTCAGATCACCAGGTATACTGTATTGACCATGGCGCACCTGTTTCTTTTTAGGATGGCCCCACGACAACAGCCAGCTAGGGTTCCGAGCTTTGTGCGAGACGATAGCCCACCGTGTGACGAGGCCTCGGTGTGGGGCCCCATTACAGTGGAGGCACATACGGTACCTATACCTGCTGATCCACTGATGACACCAGCCCCAGCAGTTGAGAGTCCACGTCGCCTTAGTGCACTGCACGAGTTTCAGCGTCAGAGACCACCCAGGTTTCACTAGGAGATGGACCCTCAGGAATCCGAGGACTGGCTGGAGGCTGTTGTTTGAGTTTTCAGATTGGTAGGGACACCAGCAGATCTTATGGTGATCCTTGCAGCGAGTCTCCTGTACGCAACAGCAGGTAGATGGTGGAGCCTGATGCTCCGGGTGCATGACGAGACATCTCTTCTTTGAACGGACTTCAAGAGCCTCTTCTGCTCGGAGTTCGTTCCAGCCACCCTCCGTGTGGTCTGGATCCAGGAGTTACTACAGCTGCGGAAGAGCAGCATATCAGTAGCCTAGTACTCGGCAAGATTTACTGATCTCTCGCGCTACTCCACAGACATGGTATGAGACCCATTCTTCTGGACCCGGACCTTCGATCAGGGACTGAGGCATGGGATCAGGGCTTCGATGATCTCCCTCAGCATTCTGACGCAGGCAGGAGTACTGGAGCCAACACTTCTTATAGAGAGCTTTCTTTCTGAGCCCACACCAGTAGTGAGACCTACCGCAGGGCGACATGTAGCAGAGTCTTCTGCAGTTGGCAGTAGACAAATGTCACAGGGGTCCAAGCGGACCAGACCATCAGGTGGGTGACCTCAGGATACTGGCTTAGAGGTGCGGGGAACACATAGCAGAGCCAGTCATATTTGAGGCAGACAGTGCTATACATGCGGCGGGTAGGACCACATGGCTCATGACTGCCTGACCCACCATGTAGAGAAGCAGCAGATGGTTGAGGGACCACCCAGTCAGAGGTAGAGGTTCGACCGTGGCGGTCTGCAGGGAGCAGGCGGACGAGGTAGAGGAGATGGACGAGCAGCAGGTGGTGGAGGATGCTTCAGAGCTCTACCACCACCACAACCAGGAGGTCCACCCCGACCACAGGGAGATGGTGGGCAGATGCAAGCTCAGCTTCAGGCAGTGGAGGCCTATGACCACGACTCACTTGAGAAGATTCTAGGTACTATTTGTGTCTACTCCACCCTTGATGTAGTTCTTATATACATAGGAGTGAGTCATTATTTCATTTTCGCTGCCCTTTTTCGGATCTCGGAGATTCTGACGGAGCCGTTGGCTTGATCCTTACGGCTAGAGACTCCTACAAGAGAAGACTTGACGATTACGCACTGGTGCCGGTAGTGTGAGCTTACTCTAGGAGGTGAGATCATCGGCTCAGATCTTCTTGTAGCGGCGTCGAGGCCTTACGACGTCATCTTGGGCATGGATTGGTTATCGACGATCCATGCTCAAATCAACTGTATTAGGCACAAGGTGCGGTGTGTTCGCACCAATGGGATCATGTTCACCTTCACCGGCAAGAAGGGAGCCTTTGCAGCGCAGGATGGACTCACGCAGAGGAGAGGACAACCGATCACACATTAGTTGGCTAGCCTCATCCTAGGAGTAGTTGACGTGCGGAGTCAGAGTTTTCCTGTTGTTGTGGATCAGTATGCGGACGTTTTTCCCGACGATGTTCTAAGAATACCTCCTCGCAGAGAGGTAGACTTCTATATTGACCTGTACCCTAGGACAACACCGATATCTACACCAGCATATCGGATGGCTCTTGCTAAGCTTCATGAGCTACGGGTACAGCTGGAGGATTTGCAGGGAAAGGGATTCATTCGACCCAGTGTTTCAGCCTGGGCTTCCCCGATTTTGTTCGCCAAGAAGGCGGACGATAGCTTGCGACTATGGGTCAATTACCGTCGCCTGAACCAGGTGATCGTGAAGAACAAGTATCCGCTTCCGAGGATTGAAAACCTCTTCGATCAGCTCAAGGGAGCACGATGGTTCTCGAAGATAGACCTCAGGTCAGGCTATCATCAGCTCAGAGTTCAAGATGAGGATGTGTAGAAGACGACCTTCAGGTGTCGGTATGGCCACCATGAGTTCTTAGTTATGCGTTTCGGCATAACCAACACTCCAGAAGTGTTCATGAGTCCCATGAATAGGATCTTCCAGCCTTACCTTAATCGATTTGTTGTGGTCTTCATCGATGACATATTGATTTACTCGACTACTGGGGAGGAGCACGCCTACCACTTGCGGGTTGTACTGGACACACTCTGAGAGCACCAGCTTTATGGTAAGCTCTCTAAGTGTCAGTTCTGGAATCGAGAGGTCCACTTCTTGGGGAAAGTTATCTCTGAGGAGGGAGTTGCGGTGGATCCTGTGAAGATCGAGGCAGTTCTAGCTTGGGAGCCACCCAAGTGCGTGATGGAGGTGCGGAGTTTCCTAGGTCTGGCTAGGTACTATCAGAGATTTTTGCCAGACTTCTCCAGATTTTCAGCACTGCTTTCAGCTTTGAAGAAGAAGGGTAAACCCTTCGTGTGGTCAGATAGATGTCAGCAGAGATTCCAGGATCTAAGACAGAGATTGACCAGTGCACCCATCTTGAGGGTACTAGAGGAGGGCGTAGTGTACGTAGTTTACTGCGACGCATCAGGGACCAGACTCAGGTGTTTCCTGATGTAGGAGCATCCAGTGATCGCTTACGGATCACGACAATTGAGCCGACATGAGCAGAACTACGCTACCCATGACCTGGAGTTAGCAACAATGGTCTTCTCCTTGAATATGTGGTGGCACTATCTGATGGGAGAGCTCTTTACAGTCTAATCTGACCACCAAAGTCTCAGGTACATCTTCTCACAGAAGGACCTGAACCTGAGACAGCGGCAATGGCTCGAGTTCCTCCAGGACTATGACTTTGAGATAGTCTATACTCCTGGAAAGGGGAACGTAGTAGCCGATGCTCTCAGCAGGAGGACAAGCATTCAACTACTTGGTGAGGCAAAAAAACAGTTAGCCTCTTTACAGATATCCTTCATGGATAGAGATGGGGAAGCCTTTATTCAGTCGCTCACAGTCACTTCTCCACTAATTTAGTGGGTCAGAGAGGTGCAGCGTGGGGAAGTTGACTGTGAGAAGCGATGTGCATAGATTTCCACAGGATAGGCACCTGATGGTTTTTTCTATAGGAGGAGAGCATGTAATCCTTTTCAGAGGACGTACCATGGTACCAGTTTCTTTACAAGAGGAGGTGCTGAGGGAGTTTCACACTTCCCCATTTGCGGTATATCCTGGAGTAGCAAAGATGTACCAGGATCTCAGATGACAGCACTGGTGGCCAGGTATGAAGATGGCTATGGCAGAGTTCGTTTCATGATGCCTCACCTGCCACCAGGTGAAGGCATAGCACCAGGTACCTGTTGACTTGGTACATCCCTTAGAGGTCCCGGAGTGGAAGTGGGATGAAATATATATGGATTTCATGACTGGACTTACACGTACATCTAGAGGACACGACTCCATCTGGGTGATCGTTGACTGACTCACCAAGTCAGCCCACTTCTTACCCATCAGAGAGCAGGGCTCAGTGGAGAGCTTGGGACGCGTCTACGTTCAAGAGATCATACGGCTTCATGGTGTGTCATCGTCTATCCTCTCCGATCGAGATGCTTTCTTTACTTCCCACATTGGAAGGGGTTGCAGGAGGTATTTGGGACGCAGCTATGCCTGAGCACCGCCTTTCACCCTCAGACGGATGGCCAGACAGAGAGGACCATTCAGACTCTCGAGGACATGCTCCGTGCATGTGTCCTTGACTTTGGTCGCAGCTGGGAGGATTACCTACCTTTGGTGGAGTTTTCATACAACAACAGCTACCACTCCACCATCGGGATGGCACCATACGAGGAACTGTACGACCAACCTTGCATATCACCTCTATGCTGGATAGAACCTGGGGAGTCAGCACTAGTAGGACTAGAGAAGGTCCATGCCATGATGGAGAAGGTTCAGATCATCCAGGAGCGGATGAGGACTGCTCAGAGCCGATAGAAGTCCTATACTGACAGAAGGCGGAGACCACTAGAGTTCGAGGATGGTGACCACGTTTTCTTACGGGTCTCACCTTGACATGGACTACGGAGGTTTGTCCAGGGCGAAAAGTTATCTCCTCGCTTCATCGGACCATTCCAGGTTCTCAGTAGGATAGGCGAGGTGGCTTACCGCCTGGCTCTTCCACCTCAGTTGCATCAGGTACACGACGTCTTCCACGTATCTCAGCTGATGAGATACGTGCATGACATGGCACATATCATCGACCATGGGGAGCTGGACGTCGATGATGGTGCGACTTTTGTGGAGGTCCCGGTGGAGATCGAGGATCGACAGGATCGGGTCCAACATGGACGGTCGATTCCTCTAGTATGCATCAGGTGGCAGCACGGGAACCTCCAGGTTAGTACTTGGTAGCGGGAGGCTCAGATGCTTGCACAGTACCCTCATTTGTTTCCCTAGTTTATGATGTAGCTTTACGGGGACGTAAAGTCCTGAGGTTGGAGTAATGTAAAGACCCTTAAATTTCAAGGAAATTTTTTTCATAAATTCTTTGGGATTTTATGAGTATGCAATTTCTGACGACACTTGATTCCAAGGCCCGGTGTGCCCGGAATCAATTTCCGAAGTTTAGCTCGGGTACGTTTAGTGAATGAACGAGCAGGTTTTTCTAACTTTTGAACCGGTGCTCGGAATCAAAATCCGAGGGCACAAATGAAACTGTAGTGCCGGTAATTGCTTAAGAAGACCTTTATTGGAGTTGCGTTTGCTTGGGAGGAGTTATAAAAAAATGTATGGACTAAATGAAGAGTAAAATAAAATTGTGTTACAAATTTATTTCTTTTTTAAGAGGTTTAATCCTAGGTGTGGGAGTTGGGGTGGGACCCGCTAGTTACTAACTTCCTTTGAGTGGTTAAAGGTGAGGTGGGGCCCATACGAGCCCAACCCCTCACATTCCCTAACTCTAAACCACCTCATAAGTTATGTAACTCTCCCACAT
Source organism: Viscum album (assembly GCA_963277665.1). Classification (NCBI taxonomy): domain Eukaryota; kingdom Viridiplantae; phylum Streptophyta; class Magnoliopsida; order Santalales; family Viscaceae; genus Viscum; species Viscum album. The sequence continues at coordinate 1,575,941,022 of OY728126.1, forward strand.
TAATTATTGCCAACATAACACCTAATTAATTAGACAACACTAGTTTAATTAATTAGGAGAGTTTGTTTTTGAATTTTGTAAATTTGAAATGCTTGGCATGTTATAATAAATTAAGAGTAAGTCTTATATTATTTGGGGGTTTTAGGATTGTTGTGTGGAGACATTGGGGGAGAAAGAACTTCATTCTTCCCGTGAAGAACGTTTCAACTTCTTTCCCTCATTGAAGAAAGTGAAGAATGCCGGCGCTAACCTTGGCTTATTTCTTCTCAATGTTGACAAAGTGATGTCGTCATTCTACGACAACGTCAACGGAACAACGAAAGATCTTCCTTCCTTCGTCAAGCGATCAACCTTCTTGAATTGAGGTAGGGGTTAATTCTTCGTTCAAGTATTATTTAACAATCTTCATTGTTAAATGATTGCCACTTGTTATCGACATAACGGGGAGAGATCAGACCTCACAAACACGGCCGATCCTCCTCCCCTTTTATTTTTTGATCCTCATTGAACTTGCGGCGAAGGCAGCGCGGTGCCGTTGCACCGCGTAGGAACGAAAAGGACCGCGACCGGAGTGGGATGCGGCATAGGTTCACGATGCCGGTGAGACCGAAGGAGGCCACGACCAAGAACAGACGGCGGTGGAGGGGCGCGGCGCCATCGCGCTGCGCCAGTCGATAAAGAGCCGCGACCTTTGGCCGCGGAGGTTCAGCAGGAGGCGGCCGACCAAACGGGCCACTGACGTTCCATGAGGCGGGACCCTCCGCGTGTCCCGTGTGGCCCAATCGGCTGGCCATAATGGCCGGCCGTTTCTAGAAAGACTGGGGGTTTGAAACCCACAACCATCTCACTAGGGCGGACCCCACGGGTCCACTGTTTCGAGACAAGGGGGCGGCGCCCCTTTCGCGCCCTGCTCGACCACGAGCCGAGCGCCCAGCCACGGGCCGGGCCGCCACCGCCGGGCTGGGCCGCCAGCACCGGGTCGGGCCGCGCCCAACTAGGCCGGACCTAGACCTGGTATGGGTCGACCCAGACCTGGACCCGGGCCGGGTCGGGCCCAACTGGGCTGGGCCGCGCCAGCCAGGCCGGGCCGCGCCTAATTGGGCCACACCCGGACCGGGGTCAGGTCGACCCAGTTCGGGCCGACCCAGGGGGTATTGGGCTGGGTCTGACCGAGCCCAAACCCCCTATCTTCGGATAGATCCGTTTAAATGCCCATTGCTTGGGATAGAGACCTCTGATCGATGCACCATCAGTTGTGTTGGGATCCTTGGATCAAGACGGTCGTTTTGGTATATTACAATCAAGGTTTAGAAGAACTTTGGTTACATTTGGGTTGGTTCGAACACGAAACCAAACAGGCCCTCGGAGCGGAAACACTTATAACTTGAGCTTCGGACGTCCGATTGACGTGCCGTCGACTTTGTTGGATTCCTCTTAGTGAGACGGTTATTTTGGATTACTTCGCTCGAGGTTTGGATGTAGTTGGAGTATGGTGGGGTTGGTTTTAGATTAAAACCAACTGGGCCCCTGGGACAAAAAAACCAATATCTCTCAGAACGGGCGTCCGATTGACGCGCCATCTGTCGCGTTGAGTTCCTATTGATGAGACAGAACATTGTGATACATCAACTCTGGACTTTGTGACAGTTGATGTATCGACCCCCTTGGCTCGTGGAGCGGACCCTCCCGGAATCGAGCGTGCTATGTGCGGGAACCCTAGAGCTGGCTGCGACTGCGACGATGATGATGACTATACTTGGATCCTATGTGGGTTCGATAATGAGGATGACTGTACTTTGATCCTATGTGGGTTCGGCAGCGATGAAGACTGTACTTGGATCCTATGTGGGTTTAGAAGTGAGGGTTACACTACTTGGATCCTACGTGGGTCTGGCAGCGACGACATCTGTACTTGGATCCTACATGGGTTCGACAGAGGAGATGATTTAGAGGCTACATCAATCATCTCCACCTCTCTTCGTGAATAGTATACCTGTGTGAGATGAGTCTTTATTTTTCAATCAATATCTTCGATATGATTGACTTGCTTTCCTGTGTGGATTGGGTTCTGCTTTCCTGTGTGGATTGAGTTGTACTTTCCTGTGTGGATTGGGTTGTGCTTTCCTGTGTGGATTGGGTTGTACTTTCCTGTGTGGACTGGGTTGAACTTGGGCTCGTGAGTTGGAGAAGAACTGGAATTGATGACTTAGGTATATGTATGGGCATATACCTAAGTAGATTTGGTTGATACTTTTTGATTATATCTTTTCTTGTGGTTTATCCTTCGTGGATTCCGGGAGACCTTCGGGCGTCTCGAGGTCCCTACTGAGTATCGTATACTCAAACCTACATGGGCTATGCCCACACTACGTTGTGTTGGGGGCAGACGATGGAAAACGCTGATCGTGGTTGAGGCTTGTGGAGTGGGACGGTACCTCGAGGTGGACTATCAGGCGGGACGTACACAGAGTGGACGGCCAGACTCGAGGAGCCGACAAGACTATCTGTACTCACCCTTTAGGTGGGAGTTTCGAAGGACATCTTGGTGGTTGTTGCTCTACTTTTCAGCTGTTTTACTTTCTTTTCTCAGTTGTACTGTACTTTCAGTTGGGTTTGTATACTTGCCCATTTACTTTCCAGCACTTACTTTTGTACTCAATTTACATAGTGTTTACTTCAGCTTGCGTACTCTGTGGTGTTTGTTTCTTATATTAAGGCAATGACTTCCCTTTTATCGGGATTTATGCATTTTGTGATAGTCGCCAGCCCCTGGCCTATGGAAGGTGGGCTTGGGGTAGTCATGGAACAGGCCCCGAGGACGGGTCGTGACATAAAACTATAGCACTAATAAAGGATACCCTTTATCTGCACTAAAAATAAAGTGCTGATAAAGGGTATCCTTTATAAGCACTAAAAATAAAGCACTGATAAATGATACCCTTTATCAGCACTAAAAATAAAATGCTAATAAATGAGACCTTTATTAACGCAAAATAAACGTCAATAAATAATCAAATTTATCATCTCCTTCTTTAGAACATATAAATATTCCATTTATCAGTGCATTGTTTCAACGCTAATAAATACCAACACAGCTAAATGCTAGTTTTGTAGTAGTTTTAAAGCTTTGTAGTCGGTATAGACAGTAAACATTATACCCAATCAGTAATGTTGCTAAAAATTTCAGGAATAAACCACTAAATCTAACTCAAGATTGTACATAGAGTAATTCTATTCAAGTAGCATCAACTTCCATGATCCATATCCCAAAACCTGATCTCCATGAATTAACACTGCTCTATGTATGATCCTGAATGCATAAAAAAACAAGGTATGCTCCTCACCATTATTAGGTAGAATCAAAATCAGTATGGTAGTCAGATGTTTCTTCAACTATTGGAAATCATCCTCACATGCTCTAGAACATTCAAATTTGATCCCTTTCTTGATGAATCCTAAAATTGGGGCTGAAAAGTGGCAGAAGTCCTTGATGAACCTTCTATAATAAACCGCTAAACCCATAAATCTATAGAGATAAAAAACATTATTGGGATTCTCCCAAGAAACCATTTTCTTCACCTTCTTTGGGTCTACTGACAAACATTTCTTAGAGATGATGTGGCCTAAGAAATTTATCATGTCAATCTAGAATTGACACTTAGATAGCTTAAAATATAGTTGATTCTCTCTTAGTTTACTCAAGATGATGTCATGTTTTTGGGCATGATCATCATGATACTTGGAGTACACCAAGATTCCATCTACAAAAGCAACCACAAGCTGATCCATGTACAGATGAATGATTCAGTTCATCAAGGACATTAATACATACAAAGCATTCATTATCCCAAAAAAGATAAAAAAAAATCATATATTCCATACCCGCTTCTAAAATTAGTATGCGGCATATTAGAAGGTCTAACTCTCAACTGATGATACCTCTTACTCAAGTAGATATTGGAGAAAAAACAAGCTCCTCTCTACTAGATATTATCAATACATGGAATAAGATATTATTTCTTTACTATGATACTATTCAACTTTCGGTAATCAACACATAAATGCAAGTTCCCATCATCCTTATTAGAAAAAAAAGATTGGACAACTACAAGGTGATATAGTCAGACAGATAAATTCCACATCCATTACTTTTCCAATAGAGTAATAAGTTCTTGAAGCCCTATTGGTACCATTCTATAAGTTGGAATAGAAACTAGTTCAGATCCAAACATAACATCAATTGTAAACTCAACATCCCTCTTAGGTGGAATACCTAAGAAGTTCCCAGGAAACATGTTCTTGAACTAGTCCACTATGGGTGGAAGGGTATCATTCTTCACACCCCCATCATCCAGCAAAATAATCACAACCTAGGTGGTAAGATCCACCAGTTACTAATGAACTAGCCCTACATGGTCTCCCTAGATATCCCACTCTCCACAATGAATTTAATTGTTACTATCAAGATATGTAAAGGTCACTCTCCTATGTTAACAATCGGTGTGGGTTCGGTATGATACCAACCAGTCCATACCCAATATTAATTCAAAGAATGACATGTAAACTTTGTAAATATCTAAATAGAAATGATATTCCCCAAAATCAAGAGATAATCCTTTACATAAATAGATGTCCCTCGACCACACTCCCAATGATGTTTTGATCATGATAATCCCACTCCAAAATTCCACCATTAGACTCAAACCATTAACAAGTTTTATAGATATAAAAAGAGCAAGAGGACTGTGTATCAAATTAGGAACTAGCAAGTGTAAAATATATAAGAATAATACCTCTTACTATCAATGTACCAAACTCACAATCCTTAAGTATAGGCTTAACTACAAGCAACTATCCTTCCCATATTCAGGGTGCGGTAGTATGAGACCCCTCAACTACACCACTTAGCTGATATGGCTGCTCCTTCCATGATGTACAATGTCCACCACATCAAGTTCCATTTCTAGAATAACACCAACTGCCTAATTGATATGGGGTAGAAGACCCCCTTCCAGTGTTCTAATTCGTCCTGGTTCTTCTGTCACTATCCTTCTATCAAGGTTTCTTGTTATACCTCTATATGTGACACATATTTCCACAGTGTTGGAACTCCACTGGTTATTCTGAAAACTGGATAAAAATGTGACCTGTCCTACCACACTAGTGGAAATATATTCTGTTACTACTATGAGTAAATGATCCTTCTCCCTGGACAGTCTATTTTCTATATCACTGGATGATTTTTTCATTAACTCATTCTATTTAAAATAAAATTTAACTTCATTTTTTGTTTCTCAAGGTTTAACAACCAAATCAATTTATCAAATCAATTGAAAAATCAATCCATCATTTTTCCCAAATAAAAACCTAACTTTTGATTCCATTAAAATTGGGGGTTTCTGATAAATTTAAATTCGTTTTCAAATCTCACACCAAATCCCTTTAAATCGGGGATTTTAAAATAAATTAAAAACTCATTTCAATTTAATCAATCAATTTAAGTTTTCAATAGTAGGGTATGGAATTATAGAACAAAATACCTTTAATCACATGATCAAAGACAACATCCACAATGAGATTGACAACAAAGGATGATGTGGAGGATATCGACAAACAGAAACTTGAATCAAGATCCAAAAAATAGATTTTATATCCATAAATTAAATGATGATCTCTAAAACACTAATGATGATAGAAATAGATATCATAAAGAACCACATGAGAGGATATCCACTTACCAAAGAGGGATTAGTTCTTACAATGGAACATTGATTCACCATGAAACTAGTTTAGAGGGGCCAAAATTACTCATTGGGAGCTTCCAAGGATGAAAAAATGGGTTAGGGGCAAATAGGGGTGATTAATAACTTAATCCAGGGGTTCAAAATTTTTAAAATAATTTTAAGAGGAATTAAAACCCACACACATGGTTTTCTGGGTAGGTCCACATGGTTAAATAAACCATGAGCCCTAACTATTTGACCCTACTGGTAGGGTGACCAATTTCTCCCATGAGGGCACATAGTTTTAAAAATCAATAACCAATCATGAAAACCCTAACTATCTAAGGTTGCACAGTTTGGAGGGGTTAGCCACACAGTTTGGAAGAACCATGGACCCCTTTTAGTGGATCACAATAGGGCACATGTTTTTATAGAAAAAAACTGAATGGTTTCCCCTAACTATGCACCAATCATACAAATCCCCCTTGGATTCCAAAAAATTATAAATTCTTCTATAAATACCGCAAAATAGGAATAGTTTTAAAAGAGATCAAAATGACAATCAATGAATATCTAAATGAAGGTTACAAAATGTTATTTATAATTATTTGGTTATAGTTGGTTTAATTCAATACATTTAGAGATGGCCAACATGGGTGAGTCATTTTGGGGTTTTGATAGTTTTTTGATGTGACATTCTTGGGTTATTATCCTAGTATTATGATAACATGGGTATCTTTTAATATCTAATTTTTCTTTCCAACACAACACTGAATAATACCCACTAGGTCCACTTAACTAACTAATGAGTTTCCCTATAGTATAACATAGGTTATATCAATTTGATTTATCCTCACTCACACACACCCTAGGAAACATTAAAGTAGGTCACCCATCCTGGAACTACTCTAGGGAAAACTCACTTAACTTTTGAGGTATAATCTGGGAGGATAGTATAAATAAAGGTTTAACTTTTTTACATGTGTAGTGACATTTAGTTTTTTAAGTCTCATTTCATCAGGGGTGTTAAACTCTTCACCCATTTAAAGAACAAAATCATAGTTATGTATCCCTGATATCAAACCTAGGAAAATCCACTTTACTTTTATCTGGGTATCATCTATAATAACATTTATCACCATTATTTCAAATGAAGAACCACCACATGTCAAACATTTTCACACAATAGAGTATAGAATAGAAGGGAACAAAATTACTTATAATGAATAGTTATCACTAGAAAAACACACACACTATATGAAAAACACATAAGGAATAGGTATAATGGGGCACACATGAACACTCAAGCACAACATGATGAAAAAAATCACAAAGATCCCCCACAGGTAAGGAATTATCATAATGAAAACACAACATGAAGTCTCACCTCAATATTGGCCTCAACATGCGGGGTCCAAGTACTATAAAAAATCCCCATTTAATCTCATTTACATGTCCTTAACTGATTCACATAACCCATTATAAGGTATCATCTCATGCCTTTCCATAGATACCATGTTGTTATTGGACACATCCCTCTCACACACACTTGAAAGGATTTAGAGAAAATGAAAAAGTTATTTTCATAACCCATATCATATACTAAAACCTCCAACGACCTCTCTCTATCACATCAAAGACAATTTCCTATTTAATAAATAGTCATCATATGAATCTAAACATCCAAAAGTATTCCCAGAACATATCTGAGGTCTAGGGAACACTACTATTCTCATCATCATGCTTAATGTTATATCATTGCTCAGATACTCTAACCAATCCCATATAGAAAACATGCACCTATGAACATTTGTTCAGACACACACACACACACACACATATTTTTTATTCTACCTACCTAAAAGGAGTCATAGACCTCATAGATGTCAACTAAAAATATTCAGTCTATCTATGACTTGTACAAGTTCAAGCACCTTTGGAGATCCTATTTTACATAAAAATCATAAATAGTCAATTATAATTATTTATTTTATTTAATCCATTTTCCATATTTTTTGTAAATCTCACCAAGAACCATAGTCATTTTGAAGCCACAATCAACCATACCTGGGGGATCAATGGTACACCCTCAATACCGTACTTCATGGAATCCTTATCATTTGACAGAAAAACAACTCTTAATTCCAACCAATTTTGAAAACCAATTGTTAATTTTAGGGATGTGGATTAATTCAAATGAAACATCTTAAAATTGTGTTAAAAAGTGATCTTAGGATATTCTTTATGAAAGATATAGTAAATAACCATCACTCTAATTTCATTCAACCATGATCCAGTAGAGTCAACAAAAAATTTCTCAAAGATACCAGGGAATTAATAGTACAGGGAAGAGAGGTTGAATAATAAAAGAAAATAGAAAATCCTACTTTTATTCATCATTACAATACACATGGATTCTACCCCAATTTAAGGGGATTGATTTATAAGCATTAGAGGGGAAATTTGGACAAGGAATGTTATTTTTCAATCCCAATGTTTGGTTAAATCCAGATATCTACAAAATAGAAAAAGAAGAAAATTACCCCACTTAAAATGATCCCAGGCTAAACCCACCATCTCTCTTCTAGGTCTCACTCTATGAACAATGAGCCCGGTTGGGTTACTCTGTAGCCAATAAGAAACTCCAAACCCTCTCTATCTTTATTTCAAACCCTCAAAGTCTTCCCCAATCTTCAAAACATTTCAAAAAATACATGTTTAGGAGTTCTAAAACTTTGTTCTTCCATATATATATCCTCAGTACTCTGAAGAGAACATTCACCATATATAAATTTCAAATTTACCAGAGGAATTTTAACCTATAACAATGATGGTTTTTATAACCTCCCCACCTTAATTTTTATCATCCTTGAGAGGATTCAGTAGTCCTAAAACCACATATCTTGATATTACAAGGTTATCATTTCACTAATAACTCACTGTATTATTTATAATTTTCAATATAAAAATCAAGATAATACTTGTAACATCCTAGAACTTGATTCTACTCAATGGTGCCATGAGGCCGGTGTGTCACATGAAATCAAGAACATCTCCCCAAACACCAAAGTCTTCCAACTAGCAGCGAAGGTCTATGTGTGTCCACGGGGAGACTATGCCCCCATTACCAAAGTGTAGTACAACGGATAACAATAAGATACAAGAAGTGGAAGCATTCAATCATATATATATTATAGGAGTAAACATTAGAAGAATGATAATATAAAAAATAGAGAAGTTATCTCATATATAAAATGATTATATGTGTAACATGTTTCAAATAAAGCAACCAAAACAGGTACACTACAATCATATAAAATAAATGTACCAAAAGTAAAAAAGGATAAAAGTATCCCAGAAGAATCACAAGCCTCATCTTGGTCCCATGTCCTCCTTCTTCTAACCATCAAATCAAGAACCTATAGTAGGACACTTTCCTTTATCAACAACTAAAATCATATAGTCTATTTGGGAACCCAAAGGTGGCCTAAATAGGGTGTGAAACTAAATACCAGTAGGAGACCACCTATGGTATGTTCCAACAAGTCATTTAATATATATATATATTACAACATTGTTCATGAAGATATAACAAATAAATGAATTTGTCAAATGTAAAAAACCTATAAGCACATGTTCTCATTTCATGAACAATTATTTTAATCAATTTCATTTAAAAAGGTAAGTATCCTATATAATAGTCAGTCCTAGGTCATTTATATCATGCTCATTTAACAAATCAAATCATTTAATTTATGAGTCTTGAGATCTGACACAAGCCTGGAATCCCCCATATAGTCAAAAGTACCAAAGATGCCTAATAAGGCCATCTAAAAGGTATAATTAAAGACCAAATCCAAGATTGTGATTTGGATTAGAAGATGCGTCATACATGTCATTTCATTCACAATTCAATTTAGAACCTGAATCCCTCATTGACATTACAAAGTTGTAATTCAAGTACCAATCTAGGTGTAATAACAACCAACAACTTATAATACCATACAAGGAGAACATCTCAAGAACCCAGGTATCAATCTATGTGTGGTATAAAATCTCTTCTGATTGAGTCCATCCTTGGTGGTCCACTAAGGGATCCTAAGTATCACCCATGACATAAAAGATCAAATTCCCTTTAAGTCCATCCATGTAATTCTCATATGAATCCATATATCACTTGACATATAATTCAAGCCTCAGAGCCCATACTTTCTAGTCCTCAAGGGAGTCTAAGTATCACTCAAGATTAAACACGGTTCATGCCAATTGAGTCTATCTATGGCATTCTAATATGAATCCACATATCACCCAGGGCATAATTTTTAATATCCAAATTATTCCATCCATGGAATTTTAATATGAATCAAGGTGTCACCTATCGCTAATAAGAATTTGACCAATTCAATTTAATTTCTTCAATATCAATTAACTATGATAAGATCAACACAAAGAACATCACATTTCAGGTATCACCCAAGGGTGTTCCAAGCCATTGGACAAGATTAAAAAGGCTTACCTTCACAATACTCACATGTTAAAAACTTGATAATAATCTTATCAAGCTTAAATAAACTAATACATGTCTTAGTCATCATTCATCTCGCATGAGGAAATCAATAAAGAGATAAAATCATTCTTAATCAAGAATTTACATAGCATGGTCTCTATATAACTCACATGGTAAAATCACATTAAGGAAAATAAAGCATAACATGATACTCAATCTTTAAAAATCTAATCAAAGACATGGTCTAAGTGTCATTTTCACTCATCACTTCTCATTCAATCATTTCAATTAAAATTCCTAAAAAAATCAATTATTCATTTGATTTATAACTCAATTTATCCATTTAAAACCCATGGAAAGGCAAGGGAACAACTCAAAGGTATCTAAGTGTACAAATGAAACCAAAGGAGGCCTATTTTAATAATAAACACACCAAAGGTTGGTTCTATTTCAAGGTATAAACCCATTTACAAACATCAATAACCCTCTTTAATTTCCAATTACATTCCTAGAAATTCTTAATATTTAATTTCAATTTAAGGTGAGGCCTAAAAATTGGATGTGAAGAACCACAACATATATAAATAGCTTGAATTTAAGAAAGAGGTATAAGAACACATATCTTAGGTCTGTGGTTGATATATCGTCTAGTATCAGCTTTGGATTTAGCTTCGATCAGGATAACATTGATGAATGAATGAATAACCTAATAATAGGGAAAATCATCTTGCGCCTAAATTGTGAAACTGATATCCATAAGAATGGATAATGACTAAAATGGAATCAAGGTATTACTGTGACATATCCAATGAGATGATTGAACTTTGATTTGGAAATCATGTGGATAAGTTTTCTTGATTCTTGGAATAGTCACCAAGAATGGATTCAAAAAGTGAGAGGAGGCTAATGTGCAGTGAATAAAACCTAATTTCAGTTTTAAACTGATTTTAATTTAATTTAAAATTATACGATTCCCCAAAATATCAAGGGTTGAATGGTTTATGAACAAAATTGAGAAAAATATGTGCTAACCATGCATGGGTATCGGTAGAAAAGGGGCACCCGCATAGTTTGACTAATTTTGAAAAAAGCCACTGTCAAGATTGAAGAGCTAGCCGCACTGCCATGAGACCTGAAGTGTACAGTTTATCTGAAACCATGTGTCATATTCCAACTCTCTTACCATGGTTCTCACAATTTTTTTATACCATTCATCCTACCACACATGGCTTAAACTAACAGTGTGACTTTCCATTTTCACCCACAAGATCGAGTTTCGGGCTTTGAACCATCCATATACACCCCCAACACATCAATGAAATCAATGGAAATTTAAATTAGTACAAATTTAAACATTTAAATTGAGAATTGATGGAAATAAAAGGACTCATACCTAAAAGAAGAACCAGGTTCTTACAAACTTCCCCCATAAATCAATTCTTCCCTGAATTACCTTCTCAAGGATGATCAAGAATTTATGAGAACTACTCTGGACATTCATATCAAACTTCGACATCCCACTCCCAGGTCTTGCCTTGTACTCAAATATGCTTCCACAGAACCTATACTAAATAAATTGACTGATCTCAGAGAACCTTCGTGCTATGATCCATCATAAGTATAGGGTTCTCCTCAAAGGACGCATCTGCCAGTAACTCAACCTACTAAGTTTGAAAGGCTAGAGACAAATATGAATAATAGCATCATTACTAAGAAATATGGAAGACATCATGCATGGAATAATACCTATGATGTAACTTCAACTGATAGGATACCATCCTGACTCCCTCCATAATCTCGAATAGTCTGACATACTACAATGAAAGCTTACCATATATCTTGATCATCTGGTGTCCCATCCCCAGTGAAACATGTAGGAAAACTTGATCCCCGACCTCAAACTCTAGAGGTCATCTAAAATGATCATCCTATGATTTCTGATGAGACTTCTTAGTATCCATCCTCTTTCAAATCAACTACACCTACTCTGTGGTGTTTTCAACAAGATTAGGTCCCAACATAGCTGCATCTCCTACCTCTAACCAACACAGGGGTGATTGGTATGTCCTACTGTAAAAAGCCACATATGATGCCATCTGAATAGTGTCCAGAAAGTTTATGTTGTGTGAGAATTCAACTAGGGGTATATTCCTCTCCCAAGATCCCATAAAATCTAGAATTCATGCTTGAAACATGTACTCAAGCACCTAAACCATTCGCTCTGACTGGATGTCTATTCGAGGGTGGTATGCCATGCTCAGAAGCACCTCTGTACCCAGTGTCCTCTATAGCCTTTTCTGGAAATGTGAAGTGAACCAGTTTCCCCTATATAAAATTATTGTATTCAGGACCCTGTGAATTTATATTATCTCATGTATTTAAAACCTCCCATGCTCCTCCACATTGAAGGTTTTGTTGATCGGTAGGAAATTTAAAACCTTCATGAGCCTATAAACAACAACCCATATGGAATCATTACCTTGTGGTGACCTCGATAAAACGATCACAAATTCCATCAAGAAATCATTCCATTTATACCTAGGAATGGGTAGCTACTAAAGAAGTACAACTGGTTTCTAGGTTTCTGCCTTCACCTGCTAACAGGTAGAACATATCATGAAAAAACTAGCTACATCTCTTTTCTTACCCGACCACCAGTATTGGAGATGTAAATCCTGATACATCTTGGTGACCCCTAGGTGTACTGGCCAAGATAAATCATGAAAACCCTACATCCTCTCCTCATGAAAGTCTGAAGAGACCCAAATAGGATTATGAACTCACATAATTTCATCCTCACTTATTGTCTACCAAGGAGGAGGTTACTCACCTTCCACACTCCATCATAGAACGAGGCCCTAATATTTTTATATATGCATCATCCTCACTCTATCTAACAGGTTAGAATTCATATCTAATGATTATAGAAAAGTATGTCCCTGACTATAGTGAACCTCCAAGTGTATCTTATAGAACAAATCCATAAGCTGCCACTCCATGCTGGCCTTTTTCACTTCATGTATCCGAGTCCTCCTACTTAGTGCATTAGCCACTAAATTGCCTTTACTAGGTGTATAAGAAATATCAAATTAAAAATAATAAAGGTATTAAATTAAAATTAACTTCCTTAGATTCTAATAATGCTGTGTTAATATGTACTTGAGGATTTTTTGCTCTATGTATACCAAAAAACACTCTCCCAGTAAGTAATTCCCCCAACCACACAATGCATGAACAACTGTAGCTAACTCGAGATCATGTGTCGGATAATTACACCTGTGTGACATCAGCTATTGATACCCGTACACCAGGAATCTATCACCCTTTATAAGAAATTCTTTTAGATGAATATAGGATGCATCAAAATACACAATGTAACTGCTAACTAGTTGTGGTAAAATTAGTAATGATGCTAATGTGAATCTCTCATTTATCTCTTAAAAGGCCATATCATATGAATATATCCATAAAAACTTCACGCCCTTATTAGTTAGGACCTTAAGTAGTGCCTCTAATCATGAGAATTACTATATAGAATTTTTATAGTATCCTACTAGCCCCAAGAATTTTCATACCTAAAATAAATTCTTGGGATTCTCCTAGGAAACTATATCTATGATATTCTCTAGGTCTACTAATACTCCCTTATCTGAGATGATGTGACTAAGGAAGTGAATTTGTTCCATCTATAAGTGGCACTTTGTGATCTTAGAATATAACTAATGCTCTTACATTGTATTCACTATAATTTGAATATGTTTGGCATGGTTGTGTAGGTTGTGATAATACACTAAGATATCATCCAAGAAAGCCAACACAAAAGAATCAAGATAAGGAAAAACACTCGGTTCATCAGTTCCACAAAGACTATTGGCGTGTTTATAAGAACGAATGTCATAACCAAATACTCAGATAGACCGTACCTAATAATTTTTTTTTCAAGGTATGTGTGAAGGTCTAACATGCACTTCATGATAACTGGATGTCAAATCAATCTTTGAGAAGACTCAAGATCCTTGAAGATGGTCAAAGAGAACATATATCAATGGCATAGAATATTGGTTCATAACCGCCAACTGGTTTAATTTCTGATAACCCACACATAGCCTGAGGGTTACATCCACCCTTTTCAAAAAAATCATCATTGAAACCCACAGATGATTACTAGGTCGGATGAAACCCATTTCCTTTAAATCCTCTAGCTACCTCTTGGGCTCCTGAAAATATGTGGTAGCCATCCTATAAGGAGGAATGGATACAGGTGAAACTACTAGGACTATCTCAATAGAGAACTCTACCTCTCTCACTAGAGGAAATCCAAAAAACTCATCTGGTAAAACATTACTGAAATAATCAACCACTATAGGGAAATATACTTGATGTGTCCCCTAATCATCTCGATATAAACTTTCAATATGGGATATTATCCCACCCATCCCATGATGCTGGGATATAGTTCGGATCGGTTGGACATTCCATCCACCCTTGTGAATGAACTCGCCGCCCTATGGTGATGTAAAATTCACTCATTGGAAATAGAAACCGATGAAATAATGAAAGGAAATCAACTTGTACAACCCGATAATGATCTCAAAATAATTCATTTTGAGGACATATATGTCCCATACAAACAGACACCCACCAACCTCAATGGGGAACACCCTTCACTAATGTACACCCTCTGTTCTAATTCCCGATAGAGTGTAAACCATTAAAAAACCATCACAGGTCTTAACAATGATCCCTAGACTCTTTAAAATAGGCATATAAATAATGATATGAGAACCCCCTATATTAAAAAGTGCAGAATCTAAAGTAGAGGATACTAGAATAGTACCTTTGATAGTAGAGGGTTTGGGATCATGATCCTAATTGGTATGTTGCAATGCGTATATTTGGCCTAAACTGTGGCCCTATGATACTACCTGGATACCCAGAGTAGATCCAACCTAATATCTCTATGAATCTACTATCTGACTACCTCGTCCACAACCACCACATCAACCCGATCGGACAATTGTACTCCATATACCTATCTGATGAGAATATGTTGACCGTGCTCTTAAATGTGGAGTCAATGCAGACCCTCTCTCACTGGCTGTTGGTGTAAAGGTTCAGCCAAAGTACTGTAGATATCATATCTTTCCAAAAGATTGACACTCAACTGGGTCCTTCGTACATTGTGGCCTCGTATGTCCTAGCCTACCACAATAGTAACACCTCACCTTTCTACCCAAATATGTATGATGAATGATAATATCAACACATGGAATCTCCAGATGACCATTCATAATACCAATTGATACAGTACCATATCTTGATATTGAACCACCCTAGATTGCACATCCATTCTCTCTAATGTTACAATCTACGATAAGAACATAATTCAATATACTAGAAATAGTAGTCATCTAGAATACATTCACCTATGATCAGATGTCATACCTAATATGATACTTGAATCCCCTGACCTTTTACAGATCATCACCCATCAGAATAGGTGTGAAGAGCTAGATCTTAGTAAAACAGGCTGAGTAATCCATAACTGATAGTGTTCATTGCTCAAGATGTATGAACTCACAATATTTATCAGCCCTCAACTTCTCAGGATAGAATTAATCATAGAAGGCTATCTAAAAATCCCTCGAAGTCATCTCTAGATGATGTTCCGTATAAGTAATGACATCCAACCATCTCTTGGCGGAATCACATAGCATATATGTAGTGAGCTTGACCCTCATATAAAGATGCATATCTAGATGCTCAAAGATAGATTTAATGGCCTTTAGACATGATTTTATATCCTGTGGTCCACCATCACCTAAAAACATGGGTTGATGGTACTTCTAGAACACACACTTCAACTTACCTATAGATGTGGCAGGTTGTGGTGCTCTCTGAAAGGTCTACATAAAGTGTATAAAGTTTTCACATAATTTTTCCTCAACACCTGTTTCTGGTATAAAAATTGGTGCCTTATCTAATACTCATATAGGATCCACTGGAAGCCTATGACCCACCACCTAAGAAGTGTGGTCATCTCCACCCTCCTAGCATATGACTGAGGGACATCGTGGTGGAATGCCTCTACAATACAAAATACATTCCTTAAATCAAGATATTTAACAAGTTTCATATCTCAAAAGCGCAGAACAAAAATAGGATGGTACATGCCTTCTTATATAAGAACACACACCTATACCTGCTCCATGAGTTAGGTATGGGCATCTTATGAATCATGTATAATCTAGAGAAATGACCAACAGGCCACTACTAAGGTTGAGTCTGGTCAAGTTCTCCACCTTTATAAACTCAAGTTTCCATTCTATTTTCATTTGAATTTATACTCAATTCACATTTATGACATATTTTTCTTTAAAGGATAAAGCAATGGTTCTCTAAATTCTGATCCAAGAGGGCCCATACTCCTTAAGTACCAAAGCATGGAATCCATCTGATTCATACCATAACACATCCCAAAATACACATTCCAAAAGCAAGTATATATATCACACCACCTTTCACAACAATATGCAACAAATAATGAATCCTAAATTTCATGGCATAATGTATGGAATATGATTCTAACCAGTTCTATTATGATGCATGAGAAGGAATACCCACATCTCACCAGGTTGCAATAAAATAGAACATAAAATCATATCAATAATAATATCATAATACAATTTAATCACCCACAAGTGGAATCAAATCAACTGTAATAGTCAAAATCCATAAAAAAACAATTTCATTCAAGGAAATTTGGATTTTTCCTATACATAGTTTAGCTATTCCCAATCACAATTCATTACCAAATTCTATTTCCTTTCTATCTATTTCTATTATCACCAATTAGTAAATAAAATTAGAAAAAATTCTATGATTTGACTTTGTAATTTCCCAAACCCAGATGCCACTCAACGATGCCCCAAGTCTAGTTTTTCACATGTCTTCAAGTGTATCTACCAAAATTCTAGAGGCTAACGACTAGAAACGAGGGACTATGTGTGTCCTTGGGGAGACTATTCCCTCATTACCAGAGTGTAGTATGATGGATAACAATAAGATACATGTATTGGAAGTAGTAAATCATACAGATGACATAAATAAACAGAGGATGCAAATTAATATAAACAAATCCAGAAGTCATCTCATATAAACAATGATGATACATGTCATTTGTTTCTAATAAAGAAACCAAAAAACAGATACACTATAGTCACATAAAATACTTGTAAAAAAATTACAAAAAGTACAAGAGTATCCTAATAGAATCGCAAGCCCCAGATTGGTCCCATTCTATCATTATCCTAACTAGAAAATCAAGAACCTTTAGTAGGGATCTATCCCTTATCATCACCTGCAATCATATAGTTCGTTTGGGTACCCAAGGTGGCCCAAACTGGGTGTGAGACTAAATCCCAATAGGCAACCACCCAAGGTCTGAGCCAATCTATCTATAAATATATATTTATATACACATATATATATATAAATAGTGTGCAGACAGGTATAACAAGTAGAAGAAGTACTCAAAAGTAAACATCCCATAATCACAGGTTCTCATTTAATCACTAATACATTTAATCAATTTAATTTAAAAAGTTATGTCTCTGATTTAATAGTTCAGATGGTTTCATTTATAACATCATCATTTAATAATTCAACTCATTTAATTTATAAGTCTTGAGATCCGGTGCAAGCCTGACATCCCCCGTATAGTCACCAACATAGAAGATGCCTAAGAATTCCATATAAAAGGTATTACTCAAGACTAATTATAGGATCATTCTTTACCTTGGTAGATGCATCATTAAAGCCATTTCATTCATAATTCAATTTAGAACCTGAGTCTATTGTTTAAATTCCTATGTTGGAATGAAAATATCACTCTAGGTGTAATAACAACCAACACATTAAAATACCATCTAAGAAAAACCTCTTAGGAACCTAGTTACCTCTCTAGGTGTGGTATAACATCTCCACTGATCGATTCCATCATCAATAGTCCACCGTGAGAGCCGAAGCATCATCCATGGAATAAAAGATAAAATTCCCTTTAAGTCCATCCATAGAATTCTCATATGAATTCATATATCACTAGTCATATAAGTCAATATTTATAGTCCATACTTGGAAGTCCTCAAGGGAGTTCAAGTATCAATCAGTCTTAAACAAGGTTCAATCTAATTGATTCCGTTTTTGGAATTCTAATATGAATCGACATATCACCCAAGGCCTAAATGTCAATAGCCAAATGGTATTGACCATGGAATTCCAATATGAATCCTTGTGTCACCCATATCTAATGATAATTTAAAAAATTAAATTTCATTTCATCAATATCAATTAACTATGTCAAGTTCAACACCAAGATCATCTCATTTCAGATCTCACCCCATGGGTGTTTCAAGCTATTGGCCATGACTAAAAAGGCTTACCTTAAAAATACTGACATGGGAGAAACATGATAACTATCTTCTCAAGATTAAATAAACTATTACATGGATTATTAATCATTAAAATCACATGGAAAAATTAATAAATAGAGCAACTCATGCTTAGTCAATAATTTTCATAGCATGGTCTCTATATAACTCACATGGGAAAATCACTTTAAGGAAAATCAAGCACAACATGCAACTCATGCTTTAACAAGATAAGAAAAGAAAATATCCAAGGGAAATTCACACTCATCCATTCCAATTTAATCATTTAAATTATAATTCACAACACAAATCAATTCATCATTTTATTTATAACTCAATTCATCCATTTAAACCCCTGGAAAGGAAAGAGAACACCTCAGAGGTATCTAAGGGTCTAAAATCCACGAAAGGAGGACTAGTTCAATAATAAACACACAAAATGGTGGTTCCGTTTCATGGTATACAACCTATAATAAACATTAACAATCCTATTTAACTACAAAGGAAATTATTAGTAATTCTTAAGATTTAATTTCAATTTAAGGCGATGCTTGAAAATTGGGTGTGCGACACCACAACATATATAAACAGCTCGAATTTAAGAAAAAGGCACAAGAACACCTACCTTAGGTTCATAGTTGATATCTCATCTAGTTTTAGCTCATTATTTGGATATGATCAAGAGGAAATCTAATAATAGAAAAAGAACATAATAATAAGGAAAATTATCTAGAACCTAAATAGAAAAACTGATATCTAGAAGAACGGAGAATGGATAAAAAGGAATTAAGTTGGTATAGTTATGGATCCAATGACATGAACGGCCTTAAATTTAGAGATCGAATAGAGAAGTTATCTTGATTCTTAGAATAGTAAATAGGAATGTATTTAAAAAGGGAGAGGAGGCTGTTGTGTGGTGAATGAAATCTAATTTTGGGTTTTAAAGGATTTTAATTTAATTTAAAATTATAAAATTTCCCAAAAATATTAGGGGTCACATAGTTTATCATTACATTTTAGCAAAATTTGTGCCAACCGTGCATTGGAATCTGTAGGCAAGGGGAACCCTCACAGTTTACCCTCACAATTTGACTAACCATGTGAAAACTGTGAAAAAACCCACTTCTACGATTGTAGAGTTGGAAACATGGACATGCGACTTGAAGCACATGGTTTTTATGAAACAGTGTGGCCTCTCCCTACTCTCTACCCATGCCTCACAGAGTTCGTTAAACCATGTAGCCAGCCCCATACGGTTTCAACAAACCATGTACCATGCCATTTTCACCCCAAATCTCGGGTTCTGTGCTCTGAACTATCCTCAGACACCCCCAACACCTCCATATACTCAAAGGAAATTCAAATTATACAATACTTAAATATTAAAACTACAAATTGATTGAAATAAAATGATTTGTACCTCAAAAAATAATTGGGTTCTTATAATACTCAACACCTCATCTCTCATAACACGCTTATATGCCTTCCACTGGACCATTCTATATCTTATGGTTTTATCCACCATAAGGATCCTCCATGATTGTCAATTCCATGACATGTTACTCCCCACTATGGGGATCACCAATCAAAATACACCTTTAATGGTCAACTAACCATATAACCTTGTCCGAACAGTTCTTATGATGTTTCTTACATTCCACTATGTCCAATTCTCTTAAAAACACCAACTGAGCCTCCTCCAGTTGAATTTTTCCAAAAACACTTACTTCCACACACCAAAGAGAAAACAACTACCCAAAACTGAGGCCTAAAATCCTCTTAGCATCCAATGATCACTCAATACACACACTAAATTCTGAACCTGACACTTGATGTTACCCATTGTTAGATCAACAACCACTTTCTCTAGGAACCATTATCTTACCCTAATAAGTGACACAACTATAATAGGAATCATCCTTGAAACAATCTAATCCACCATGAGCCTGATGCTGACACAATGACACTTCTAAAAATGCACCTAAATTTCAACTTTGGAGTTTATCGAGAAACCAAATCACGTTGGATATACCACACTATGACTCGATGTTTTCACCTATATAATTCACTAATAGGCATTTCACCACCTCCACAATCTTTCTGAAATTAAGGTTATTTAATCACGATCAATTCAATTCTCCTCATTATAGTAGTATATTCATTATCAATATATGAAACCAAACACCTATATCTAGGTCATACTCTCCACCCATCACTATACCTAGTAACTAGTGGTAGTTTTCCCACTCATACCTGATCACCAACATCAGTTGTGATTACCACCCATTCATGGATTAAAAATTATGTTGTTCTTTAAATCTCCAAAATTATTCCTAGATGAGTGTTACAACCATAAACCACCCAATTACACTCTCTACACCATACAAATTCCCTTATATTTACCTATGAGTTTTGACATAAAATAGGTCCCAACATGGCATACTTACTGCTCATCCTTAGATACTCGCACATAACCATACCAACCATGGATTTTTTAAGGCTCAACATAGATTTTTTATTCTAACACCCATGATCTTCCATCAATTTCACCTATTATTAGAGGTACATCCCAAATTTTCATCAATAAAATCTAGGTCATCATGTCTTCACATGTATCAAAAAAACATTAGTGATGTCACTCTATAAGTGAACATAAATTGTATCCACTATAGAAATACCAACAGAGTACTTCTTATGGTCATCCATAACATAAACAGTTATCAAAAAACCCATAAAGGCATGATCAATGATTATAATAAACCTAGGAATTATAGGTACCCAATGCGCACCTGACCTCATACATCAATAATTTTCCTTAAAGCATTGTTAAAGATCACTCCCCTCCATCAAAGGAAGATTGGCCATTTGAGAACCCTCTTATAGGTACTAATTCAAGATCTGACTCGATTTTATATGAACCCAACATGTTCATGCTCCATTGAAATCTAGTTGAATACCCTGACTCATACTCCACTGAGTCACATGTAATAAAATATAGGTTCACATTCCTTACCCACTATTCATGCCCATGTTCATGTTAGTTTCATTTAACTAGGATCACCCTTAACACTCATCTTCAAAGATGAGATCACTATGATTCCATTATTCATCATGCACCACCTACCACATGTGTGTTGATTCAGAAATAGTATGCATACACCCATGCTCTATCCCTCTTAGGTCTAATAACCTATTTTCCCCACTAACCATACAATGAGAACCACATCAAGAAACCAATAGGCCAAATAACCTATGGTTCTACATTCTAGTTCGTACCTTGAATCCAAGAGATCCCAAGCACTACACAAAATGATCCCAAGATATACCTCTCACGTATTTCTCTATAACCAAAACAGGTTTTCCATATCCTCACAGAAACCATGCTCATCCTTAGCTCTTTACTCATAAATCCAATTAATATTTGAAACCAATCTATATTTTATTTACAAGGAATCAAATTCTTCTATTGAACCATGATCATCCTCCACACATACCTGAATGAAGGGAATGTGTTATTCACCAATATTTTTATGACACCATGATATCCATGACTATCCTTTAGAATAAAATTAATGGAGTCACCAATAATAATGTACATTTCATGTGAGTCCTACAAGACAAGTATGATTAATTAATACTTGCCTCATTGAAATTGGCCTTGATCCAAACCAAAATATAAATCACATCTTTGGCAACACATTATATTTAATAAAAAACTCAATTAGGATAATTCAAAGAAAAAATATCAATCTTGTTAAATTGAATTATATGATTTTTTATCAGAATATTACTCATTAATCTCCAGTTCAAGTTCCATCACATATTATAAAATATTCATTGAGATCTTGTCTACTAACTCCCAAAATCATAAAATAAAAAAACCTTATAATACCATTTTTATGACCTTCCATATATGGGTCATGAACCTAGTCATCTAACCCCATGGGTTTTTTATAACACCTCAAATTCCATTCCAACACACTAAAGGCTATTACTTACCAGGGTTACTTATCAAACTAATAACATTACCCACATTAGAACACATTTTATTTCACTGTGTTTTTACTCACTCACATACACCCTGGGAAAATTCTCTATAAGTTACCCATCCTAACACTACTCTTGGACAAGAAAGTTTAAATCTAGAGTTATAATTAGGCAGTATACTAAAAATAAATGTTCACCTTATTGACAATGGTAGTAACATTTATACTTTTATATATCATTTCTCTAGTTTTGTTACACTATCCACCAATTTAGAGTACACCACTCTCATTGAGGACACTACATGTAAAACTTAGGTAGTTACACTTCACTTATGGCTTGGTATTACCTCAAATACCACCTTATAATGATTTGATTGAATCACTATGTCCATATGGTGTGCCATATGACCTCAATCCCACCACCCTATATTCCAGATGCTTCCAAACAGTAGTGATGGCCTATGATAATAGTTGGGATGTGATTTACTCATCTAAAAGTATAAAATAGATCTAGAAATAACAAAATAAAGTGCATCAATAATAATCATCTATGTATGTAGAAATAACTAAAGATAATTCTATATAAAATTATGATACCAAAAAATATATAATAATACATCAATTCACCCACTAGGCTAACCACATATAAACAAATCTAAAAAGAAAACAAATTACAAGGAGGATATACTACATCATCGAGCCTTATCCCAATCCCAATATCTATATGCCCATTGAGTTATATAATTCCAATCAACATAACATTCTATGATCTAACATTAAAAAAACATTAGGTCTACACATTCACTGAGATTCCTATGCAGGAGTGAGTATAAAATAGTTAGGGTCTTAATTAGAACTCTTAATATACTCTATCAAATGTGTTTGTATATGTAAGAAAAATAAATACATAAATAAATATTCTAGCCAATAGTTTTAATGACCTAGTCAGTACACAAAAAGTTATGAGCATTTTTATTTACATATTTCTTTTCCCCATGAATATACACATATAAGACAAAGTATATTATGGGATCTTGGTGTAACCCAATGGAGTTTATTTTCACACCATATACAGGAATCACAGTGCATGTGTCTCTTGTTTTATAAGAGGTGGGAGTGGTATGTGACCCTCAAGTAGTAGTGATCTTGGCCTTTAGTGAGGGATTTGGGGTGGGAGATTCCCTCATGGTAGAGGCTTTAGCAATGTTGAAAGGTTTCAAGGTATGCTAATTATACAACATTATTTTTGAGTCGGTGGAATAAAACTTTTCTATTATCTATGGTTTGATGTAGGTAAGGCTTTACACTCCTTTTAACATTTCATATATCATTCAAAAATGCAAGCGTCTTCTTGATCCGTAGGTGGAACTTACTCATACCTGGCATGAGGTGAACAAGGTTGCTTACTTCCCAACTTATGAGATTACCAATGGTGATCAATGTTTTCTATTTTTCAGGTTAGGGTCTCTCCCAAAGGAATGTGGTAACCTAATTAGGGATGATACACTTGGTCTCCATTACTTTAGACCTACTTAATTTTCTGTGTAGGGACCTGCCTATTATACATTAATAAAAAATTACTGTTGGAATGAAAGTGCCTATGAGACCTTATGTTTGTTTTTCATGATATATTAATAGAATGAAATGCATATGGTTTGTGTAGCTTGATAGACATGTTGAGATTGGGATTAGGGTGAGGCTTCAGGTTGTAGGAGTGCCTCCAAATATTTTTGTTTACTATTTTTTTATATGTGGTTATCCTGGTAGGAAATGGGTTGTATGTTTGTATAATGTGTTGGACGGAGTGGGAAAATCAAGATGGTGGGGGAGGGGGGGGGGGTGAATTGAGTTTCCAATAAATTTTATGTTTAAAAAAATTTTAAAAATTATATCCCCCAATTTATTAAAATCACCTAGTTGAAAAAATAGTATAAATATATAATTTGATATTTAGAAAATTTTGAAAAAGGCATGACCAAAACTCAATTAAAATATATTTGAAAATACTACATCTTTAGAAACAAGTATACTCATATCAAAAACTGTATATAAACACTATTTTATGTTAACTATGAAAGGAATGTTTTGTTGATAATTTTAGAAAGCTTAAACTAATTTAATTAAAAAACATAGAAAACAAAACAGATAAATATTAGTAAATAAGTTACAATAAATAGAGAACAACAGAATTTAATAAGGGGTTTAGACTCAAGCCAAGTATTAATCTCTCCACTTGGAAATCACCTTCCACCAAGAAATTTATTGGTAAATAAACAAATCCACAACCCAAATCAGGTTTTACAAACAATAGTACATAGGTTTTTATAGACATAGATCCTCTTCTATAGTTATATGTGGGATAAAAAATAAAATAGGTCACATAGGACCTCTTCCAAAGTTATACATGGTGGAACAAATAAAATATTTGAGAGAGAGTATCAAGTACTCTCTAGTTTAGTATAAGAGACTATGTTTTAAAAATAAATAGTGTAATAAAAAACGTAGTTCAAAATAAAAGAATAAATGAATGAGAATGATATAGAGGATATGAATTGTGATGCAGCTCAATCTGAATAGCTTCACTTGTCTCGATTCATTTAATTTTTCTTTGTAGGAAGCTCAGACAAGTTTCACAAAAAGGTCTGAAAAAAAGAGTGTCTTAGATTCTTCTCTATAAAATAGGTAAACATGTAGGATCCTATATTACTCTCTATTTAAGAGAATATGTTCACTACCTCACTCGAATATCTTCACATAATCATATTTGATTCTTTAAAAGATCAATATAAAAAAGTATCCATATGAGAAAAATCAATTAAATATTAAATTCCATAATTCTTCATTTAATTATTCAAAAAATATTCATTGTAGATTTGAAAAAACTCTACTGAAAATTTAAACATGATAACTTGGCTTCACATAATGCATTTCTAGTTGATCTCATGACAAATTTACATGGTTGGTTGATGTGGAAGGTTTTCATGATTGGTTCAAAACTTCATGCTGTCAGTTCATTTCCACATGCGGTGGGTTTATGACTTCCTACTTTTACTACAGTAACAGACATGATTATTATATTACATTATGGAAAATTATACATACACATAAACAATAAGTTATTTTTTTCATTTCATAAGGTAGTTTCCTTTACATGGTAACTTCATTGATTTTCACATTTAGTTACACGGTATGTACATCTCCATCCCATAGTAGGTTGATTGTACATGCAGTAAGCTGATTCTCAACATATGGTAAGATAAATCTTCATTATGCATTCAGTTTATGAACTAGAAATTTTTTTCTCATGTGACTCATGGGAAGTATATTTTCATTATTTTAGGTCGAATATAATATGAAGTAAGGTAAAATGACACTTTACCTTCACATGGTAAGAACCAAACATATCAATTTTTTCATGTTTTTACAAGAAACAAACTTACTAAAATAAAATATTAAATTCATTAGTAACATTATAAACATAATTTTTTATTATTAAACTAAGGATGTGATAGAATATTCCAATAATATCCACCTTTTTGATGATCAAAAATCATGAAATTTTATGGGATGTGAATTGAATACAACAAAAGTATATTTGTAGAGGATTTAAATAGTTTTTAACAATTTCCTAAAAGTATGCAAGGTTTTTCAATGAATTCAATGAATTTTAATTTAATAAAAATATTTTATACCCCTTTTGGGAAAGAAAAAGAGAAGTAAGAGTGGTAAGAATATAATAAAATGAGAATAAATGATAGTATTCCATTAATATATCAAAATATTTTACAAAAAAATTACAAGATGGTAAAAAATCCCCTATAAGAGATCCAAATATAAATCTAAGTTAGTTAAATAATGGAAATATTTAAGAAGAAGAATTTCATATAGCATGGATGTATAGATGAGAGCAGAGTTAGTCTGAAGACCAGATGAAGAAGCATGCTCTCCAAGAAGTACACAACTAGAAACAGGTATGAGCTTTTGAAAGGCTTGGGAAGGATTTATCTGGAAAACATTAAGGGTAGAGGAGGTATTATATTGGGATAAGGGAATAATTAAAGGATCTAGAACAACTATCTAAGAAGTATCTAGATAGGGATCCATCACCCATGATAAATTACTTACTTCTTGAGAACTATTCTCTAAAGCCTAAATAATATTATCTCTATTATATATGAAAGATTACAAAACTATATTCATATCTCTGAGTTTCTCAACTTGCGACTTAAAAGATTATGTTAGAGGTGGAATATTAAAATCCAATGAAAGATTTCTAAACACACCTTTCATATTTGACTTGGTGAAGATCCTAATCAGGTAATAATTGATGGACCTCTTAATGGTTTCTCTATCTTGACCAGTTTTCATAGCATACTCATAAACAACTACAAAGGTCTTGGAAGAATGGGTTTGAAACCCATTAAAAATATATTCTTTGACCATTCTAAACTCATCAAACATAACCTTAAACTCATATTGAATGAGTTATTTTATTCCATTCATCAAAAAATATATTAATATGAGGATAAGGAGGAGTTTGAAATACATAATTCATAAACCATTAGTCCAACTGAATCATCAGATAAGATAGATCATCCTAGATCACAAAAATATGCTCGAAAATTATAAATCTCATTCCACATCACCTCAAACCATAAATGAAAGCGAGTATTAAGGTGTTTGGTCACCAATGTTATATATTTAGAAATATAATATTTTCTCTCTTGTTGTATAGAGTTTTCAAACTTTAAAAACACCTACCTGAACATTTCCATTAATTCTAACTTGAAAAAAATCCAAGTCATCCTTAGTGACATATAATGTAGAAGGAATAGAGGGTGTAGGAGTCGGGGGAGATGGATCACAATCCTAATTCCAACCATTCATCTTAGTTTAATACTCCACTAATATATCATAATCTTCAACTATATCATCATAAAAAACAAATATGATATTACTCACCATCTCTAGTTGGAGTAGAACCAAAGATTACATAGAGATTCTAATCAGTAGAAGGTCTTATAGAAGACACCTCAATTATCACTTCAATATCAACCTTAGTAATCAAATATCCTTCTTTATTTCTCTAAATAGATAGAATGTCAGGTCCACCATATCTAGGTGGATATCCTCCATGATCATCATCTTCAAAATCAAGATAGTATAGGCCCAATAAAAGATATCTAGGGTTATTTTCCCCATAATAAGGTGAACTTGGTACATGCTATCTAGTATTAATACCAATAATAAGGGATCCTTCTAATCTATCCCCAACTATATCATATTTAAAAGATTTATCCCAATCTATTTAATCCTTATGAGCATATCTAGCTTCTTCTTCAAGCTCAACAACTTCTCTCTCGTCCTTTTTTCCTCTTCCTCAAAGATACTTCCTTTTTTATTTTTTAGAAGAAGAAACATCATCATATAAATATTCCACAACTTCATCAATTTTAGAAACTAAATCCACCTAATCCTTAAGTATAATATGGTACTGAACTGGATTTAACATTTCATAAAGTTTTTCTGAGTCTCCCGCCCATTCCTTTTTTCCATGTGTTCTAGTTAACTCTCATTTTATTAAAACTTTTTGTGTAAGAAAAAATCCATAAGATGAAGTTATTTGTTACTCCACATGAGAGAAATAATAATATATACTCTAGAAAGACCAAAATGATATTAGGATAAGATAAATCATTGAATCTTGAACCAATATTACAAAACTCCACTACATGTATCATAACATATCTTCAAAGACTAATTTTAATATCATTATTCAAAAAATATAATAAAAATAGATCCTGATGTCACAAGATGTTGAAATCACCTTTCCTCAGATAAATTAGGTGTTGTATAAATAATACAAGTAGCCTAAATTCTCCATCCAACTCAACCACTAATGATCTAATGGGGGTTCACTTCCTAATTAGTTTATCACTCTAAATGAGCATGATCAATAGGATAAGTGATTTTATTATCCTCAAATTATCCTTTATACGACACACCCAACACAATTACTATAAGTTCAAGGAAAATTAAAGATGATCACCACTAATCAACATTCTGACAATATCTATCTTTTCAGTAGGAAAAAACATTAGGTGCACATAAAAATACTTAACATGTTTTAGATAAAAAGGCTGAACATTTTTTCTAAACCAAGGATCCCATCCCTAATTTTGAATCACATTCTAGGAAAATGATCTACTCGATTGTATATACAATTCATCTACTTCTTTTTTTATTAAATATTCACAATATAAGAGATACATATTCTCAGGATTTATAGATTCACCCATGCTACCTTTTAATTTTCTTGATTTCTTAATAAGAAATGGCTCGAAAGGAGGAATGACATCAGTGGTGAATTTCAGTTTTAAATTTTTTGTTTTTTTTCAATATCATTGAAGGATCAGATATAGGAGTAAAAAAGAAGGGCTTGATTTGGAGATAGTGATAGGTTTGAGAGAGGAGAAAACGAATCACTAAAAATATCTCAAAAGGATAGAGGATATCTAAGGGAAAAGATGGATTTCAATTCAGATTTGGGTTCAAATTATAATTTAAATAATTTTGGGATTAAAATAATAATAATCATAAATAAAATCCTACAAAAAACATTTCATGAATTTATTTAAGGAAACAGACAAGTTAGGTCTGCAAACCATGGATTTGTTTAACCCTAGCATGGTTGACGTGCTAACTGTGGCCATGCGGTATGTATAATAACCGTATGACTATGATTCTCCTTGTAATTAAGTATTGACCATGTGAACAAGTATTCACTATAATCATAGTGACCATGTGAATATGTCTTCATTGTAGGAATATTGGTCGTGAGACCAAAAAATCATGGTTGGCCTACTGACCGTATGAACAACACTACACGGTTACTTTCAAAAAATCTCATAAAATAGAAACTAAATAGAATTTAAATAAATTCAAAGACTGAAATATGCTAAAAATAATTAGGCATAATTTATCATACCCAATTAATGTCTAATATAATTTATTCTCTCAATATTAAATGATTTTGTAAATATATCAGCAAGATGATGTTCAGTACAAATGAACTCAAAATATATATCACCTTTCAAAAAAATATCTCTTGAAAAATGATGTATTATATCAATATGATTTATTCTAGAAAATGATAAAGGATTTATAGAAATATTCAACAAATTTTTTTTATCACAATTTATAGGTACATGCTAGAATTGATATCCATAGTCTAGTAATGTATGTTTCATCCATAGAATCTGTGCGCACTAACTATGTACTCAACTTCAGCAGTTTATAATGAAACTAAATTATATTTCATAATACAAAATGACACTAGATAATTTCCAAAAAATTGACATATTCTAGAAGTATTTTTTTTCAAGTTTATCTTACAACCACCAAAAGTAGCATCTGAGTAACTCACTAAGTTAAATGCTTGTACTATGGAGTAAAAAAAAATCCCAATTTGATTTTATTTTTGTGGTATTTGAAAATTATTTTTAAATCTAGTAAATGTGAAACTTTTTTGATTTCATGTAAATGATCCCACATACACACACTAAAGATTATATTAGGACAACTAGCAGTTAAGTATAGTAAACTTTCAATCATTCCACTTTAAGTGTTTAATCAATTGTTTTCCCAGTTTCATTGAAACATCATATTACCGAATTTTAGGTATTTATTGTCTCTCCTTAATTTCTATATTTATTTGGGTTTGTTTTGGGACTCATGAGGATGGAGAGAATTTGAGGGTAAAATGTACTAAATTTCATGGAAATGTGTTTTTTTGAATTATTGGATTTTGAGTATAAATGTGTTAAAGTATTTGTGGGGTTCTCTCTGAGTTCTAAGAAAACCAGTGTTGGTTTGTGATTTTGAGTAGAATATCAAGTTTCTACTGTCTGTTGGGTGATTACACATGGTTTAAAGATTACATATTGTGAAATTTTTACATGATATATAAAATTTTCACATCATTTAATTGGTGTAGGGCATATTCTTTGAACCAGTACAAGGCATGTAAGTTTTACTTTCCATGAATTGGGTTCACATAATGTAATGTAAGAAGCTGTGTATTAGTTCAAGGCATGAAGGGTTTACACACCATGAAAATATTACATATCATGAAATGGTAAAAAAATCATGATTTTAACCTGAGGTGATGGGTTTTTTGACATTTTTGGGTTTCATGGATTACATAACATGAAAAGGGGTTTCACACCTTTTAATTCTCTCAACTTGTGTTTTTAGGGTTCTTCACGGCTGGTGATTATTTGATTTCACCACAGGACTCTCCCCTATTGACCTAAGAGTTCTCCCATGTGATTTTTGAGGCTTCCACTCCTTCTGGATCACTTTGTTAAATGATTTATCTCCATTGCACTTGCGGTGTGTTTCTCTTGATGAGTAATCCTTCTGCTTCTTCATTTACATTGATTGTAGTAGCACCATCATGTTTAATTATTGGATCGATTGATCTATGATGATTATCTTCTTGATCATCTATAGATCCATTTTATGATCTTCCTCCAGTGGATAACACTTTTGTTGGTTGGGGCGTGACATGCAAGTTTCTTTAAGGAATGTTATATTTTTTCCTCTCTTCCAACCACTTTTATTTTCAAATCAATTCTGATATGTGAGGATTGATTCTAGGATCTCCATTATTGTATGTGTGTTCTTACTTGTTGGTGGATCGCATTGCGGCTATGTGAGACTTATATTTTAGGTAGGTGGCTCAATCTATAGCCTATGTTTGATGAAATTTATATCTCTTAGTTTTTATAAACTGATTTATAAATGAAATGTAATAATTGATTTATAAATGAAATTTAATAATTGATTTATTATTTTTTATGTGTGGAATTGGGTTTTTAGAGATAATAAGGGTTGAAACATAATTTGTTAAAAGAAAAGGTATTTTAAATATATTCTGAAATGGATTTAAAAAATGGGTTTCAAATAATTGTTTTGATGAAGTGGTTTTGAAAATAGGGCACAAGAGATGCCCTGGGTACTTATTCAGAAGGTGTAGTAATTGGCCACATCCATTTTGTGGGGGGGTTTACTCATGGAGTATTCCTCTACCCCTATTCCCATGGTTCTAAGGACTTGATGGACATGTTGATGGGTTCACTTTCTAGGTTATTTCTCTACTCTCTAGATTGGTTGCATATATCAAGATTCTTGATGAACATTATTTGTAATGTTTAGGTATGAGTGTCCTAGATAGCCTAACCTATGGTGATCCTCAAAATGATAGGTTAACTTTTCTTTGGATTGTAATTCTTTTTATTATACTTCCATGGATATGATATGATATTATATAAATGATTTATTTGATTTTAATTATTTATGTATATGAAATGATTTGAAAATATTTTACCTAGATTATTTTAGAAATGTAGAAAAAGAGGAAATAAAATATTTTCCCTTAATTGTGATATAAAAACTTTTAAATTGTTTATTAGGCCTTAGTTTATTTAATTTTTAGAATTATTCATATTTTTGTATAGATACTTGTTATGGAAAAATTGTGTGGGATTGTACTGAGCTTGTTAACCCCCACCAAGTGCCTCCCTTCAATAGTGCATAAACCTTTGTATTTATTTTGATGTAGGGAAAGATAGGGTTCCTTTATGATATGGTGATGTTTCTATTATATGAATATGGGTATCTGGTGGTGAGATGGTTAGAGTTTGTCCACACTATCAAATGGAGAAGTCAAATTTCTATTTTACTAATCCTTTGATGTTGTACATATACTTCGGGATGTTCTGACTTCATTTGAGTTTATCATTTATGCTATCTTCTTTCAGTTATGTAACAAGTTTATCTCTTATGTTACTTCCCTCTATTATATATATATATATATATATATGCCATGTTATTGCTTCATATTGGGATAAATCATTCTCTCTTATTGTTGTTTGATTCCTAGGTGCTAGTCGCTTACCCTTGGGGATTGGTAAGGCCCTTTGGGTATATGGAAATTTAGGTCAGATTCCATTTTGAGAAGGTATGTAGGTTAGGTTCACCATAGTTTGGTATCAATGGTGGTCCTTCCTCAGGATTCCACATCTTGGAAAGTTTGGAAGACTAGATATAGGATTTTCAGGACTTGAGAGGTAGTTTTTCACAAGTGACTAGCCATATCATTCCATAGAAAGACTCAAGTCACAATGGGATATCAGGTTTTGTGTCTCCAGTTTTGAGTTCTTGATTGTAATCTCAATTTTGTGTATGGTTTTTTGGTTTGAACAAAAATTATTTTATTTTATAATAATTTCTCTCATGTTGGTGTGAAGTAATATTCCTCTAAGATGTGTCCTATGGGTTCCACAGGAGGGTGTAGAAGATACACCTCAAGGGAATCCACCTCTATATCTGAATCTTATCAAGTTTTCCATGTTGGTAATTTGTGATGTTGAAAAAAATTTACTTTAAGTATAGAATATATTTTAGGAGGTATAATTATAAGCTAGAGGAGATATGGATCGATCATGAGAGTTCTTACATGATAATCCACCATCCTTTAAGGTTATGAATGAACCATAAGTGACATAGTACTATCTAGACAAGATCGATCATATTTTTGACTTTCTGGATACAAATGAGAGTATCAAGGTGAGGTGTGTAGCATTCAAACTTTAGGGTCCCAGCAAGCGATGATGCGATTCCATGGTACATACAGATAAGCATGTGGGATTGGATTTTATGGGTTTTAAGACTCTCTTATTATACCAGTTTTTTCTAGAGTTTCTAATGATGGATATGTTTTTGGAGTTACTCCTTTACAAAAGGAATAGTGTTCAGTGTCGATGTACACCAATTGGTTTGTTGAGATAGTTCATTTTTCTCCAAAGGTACTAATGAATAACCAACTAAAGGTTCATAATTACCTATAGGGGTTCTAATAAAATATTATATCCCAAGTATTAATTCTTAATATTTAGACCTATATGGATATGGAAGATTGGGAGATGATGGTAGAGATGAATATGGAATGAAATGTGGGTCATTCATCCTCTTCTCTTCCACCCATTGGAAAATTTTGTGGTGCGTAAGGTAAAAAGAGGAAGTATAATGATCATTGTAGGAGTAGTGGAGGTGGTTATCAGTGGTTATCCTCTACTACACCTTCAATTATAACTAGTAGTGTGCCCCTAACTTTATATTAGTGTGGAAAGTTTGGATTCACCCTACATTCTTATTCTTCACCTACGAAGAGTTTCAACAGTTGTAGATGTTATGATCATCTACAACTTTTTTTCCAGCTACGTATATGCCTCACTATGGATAGGTATCTTCTACTCCAAAGGATACTATGACATAGTTAGATGCATCATATACTACAAGGCTCTAGATATAGTCTATATGAGTGAATTACCTTCATGTAATATATGATTTTCTAGTGGAGGTAGATGGAGGTCCAATAACAATGAGAGGTACTATATTTATTGTATATTTAGTAGTGATTTTTTTATTTGACACCAGAGATTCCCACTAATCTATATCTGGATATTTTTTTGATACTCTTAAACATCCAATGGAGGATTTATTTTTTAATAGAGTTAGTGAAACCTATTGGGAATAGGAAAGAGCATGGGTTTTAGTGTCCTTCTTCATTATTGATAGCTGATGTAGAGTTAGTCTAGGATTTACTCATTCTTAAACTATATGTATTTGACATCATCATCAAGATTAATAGGATTATCACTCATCATGCTAAGGTTTATTATTATCATTGGAATGTGTCATTTCTTTACGAATGATGGTAGATCATGTATGTTTTAGTGAGTGTGGGATTGGAGTTTTGGTTAGGTAGGGCCTTCCCTCCTAGAGATCTTGAGATTTTTTTCATCATAGTAGTTGATCCAAATGATGTTTATTCTATTGTGAAACACACTTCCATTTTCAATACTTCCTTGATGTTTTCCTATACAATTTCTTTGGTATTCCTCCAGAGAGATAGGTAGAGATTAAGATTTTCCCAGTTCTAGGTACAAAGCTGATTTTGATTCCATCTTATCTAATGGAACTAATAGAGCTGAAATATCTCTAAATTCAGATGGATGATCTGATGGTGAAAGTTTTTGTTCTCCCTAGTGTTTCTAATTTGGAATACCCTATTATTTATGCCAATAAGTCATATTGTTCAATCTAATTGTGTGTTGACTATTAAAAGTTGATGTATGTAATGGATAAGAACATGTACCATTTACCCCACATGCTTGATTTTTTTTGATAATTTAAAGGGTGTAATGTGGTTTTTGATGATTGATCTTTGGTTGGATTAACATCATCTCAGAGTTTCAGAGTCTGAAATACAGAAGATGAATTTCAGGAGAGGTTATGACCATTATGAATATCTTTTTATGTAATTTTGTGTGGCTAAAGCTCCTATGGTTTTCATGGATTTGAGGAATTGGATATTTCATGAGTATCACAATACATTGTGGTAGCATTCATGGATAATATTTTGGTTTATTCGAGATCCAAGAATGAGAAGGAGTACCAATTGAGTATGGTTCTATAGAGTAACCATTTTTTGGAAATATTTTTAAATGAAATTTATGGATCTAAGAAGTGAACTTATTAAATAATGTGATTTATAAGCATGGATTATCAGTTTACCGTGATAAGGAGAAGGCTTTATTGTCATGGGAAGAACCAGATAAAATCTTTGAGATTTAGATCTTCCTTGGTCTTACTGAATATTATCAATGGTTCATCAAGGATTTATCAATGCTGTTGTCACCTTTGTTTTCTCTTAACAAGAAAGGGGTGAAATTTTTATGGGAGGAATTGTTTCATTCTTCTTTTGATGAGCTGAAATGAATTCTAACATCATCTATTATTATGATCTTACCTAATCCCAATAAGAGGTATGTGGTTTTATATGATTCTTCTGGTGATGGTTTGGGTTATGTGCTTATGTAGGGTCAATATAGAGTGTCTTACGACACTCTCCATCTTCTACCACATTAGAATAATTACCCCACTCATGATTTAGATTTTGTTGTAGTTATGAATGCTCTTAAGTGTTGGAGGCACTATCTTTTTGGGGAGAGGTTCATATTATTTTTTTAATATAAGAGTCTAAGATATATCTTTTCTTGGAAATAATTTAATATCAGATAG
This sequence comes from Viscum album, assembly GCA_963277665.1. Classification (NCBI taxonomy): domain Eukaryota; kingdom Viridiplantae; phylum Streptophyta; class Magnoliopsida; order Santalales; family Viscaceae; genus Viscum; species Viscum album. The sequence continues at coordinate 1,575,976,816 of OY728126.1, forward strand.
AGGCGGTGGGTGTAATACCTTCGGATGTTTGATTTAAACATGGCCTACACCCTGGGTAGGGGGATTGTCATTGGATATGATCTTCTTAGGAATGTACCATCACATGATGTTATGAAATTGAAGGAAAAGTGGAACCATATGGAACTCTTATCTTTGTTTAACTTGGATACCCAGGAGGATGTTTCATGTATGCTTCAGGATAGTGTTCGATTATCATCCTCTCTCATTGAGTCTATTCTATAGAGTTAGAAGTATAATAACGAGTTTAGAGGAATTCACCAAACTCTATATGGTGGAGAGACCATTTTTGGTTGGTCTCTATCTTCAGATAGAATTATCTATTTTGGGTATTGTGTTATTTTCCATGAATCAATGAGGAGATCAGTTGTTTTACTATCATAATTCTTAATGGTTCGTTCATCTAGGAACTATGAAGATATATTTTGGCAGAAGATGGTGATTTTGGTTACTGGGCATGTTTCCTGGAATTACTGATTATGCGTACCAATGTTACACCTTCCAACAGATAAAGACAGAGCATCTAAAACCCTCTAGTTTTCTCCAGCCTTTTCTAGTGCTGATTAAGAAATGGAATAAGGTGTCCATGGAATTTGTTTTTAGATTAACATGGACTCCACAAGGGAGGAATTCTATCTAGATGGTGATTGATTGGTGGAAAAATTCATCTCATTTCATTCTGATCAGAGACACTACTAAATTTAATGATCTAGGAAATTTGTATCTGTAAGAGATTATGAGGTTACATGGGGTTCCTTCTACTATTGATTCAGAAATGGATTCAAATCTTAGTTTAAGGTTCTTAAGAAGTCTCCATGAGGTTATAGGGACATAGTTTTGGATGAGTATAGCTTATCATCGATAGACAGACAGTCAAATCTTGAAATATATTCTCTATGCCTGTGTCTTAAATTTTGGTGAATCATGGGATATATATATGGGAATGATTCAATTTTCTTATAAAAATATTTATATTTTTTCAATCAGAATGGATCCTTTTGTGGATTTTTATATTCTTCTATGTAGATCACCTCTTTGTAGGGGAGAGGTGGCCGATGACTCTTTGGTGGGATTGAGTCTTTTTTAGGAGATTTCAGTGTGGTTTCAAGATATATGTTGGTGTCCAGTTATATATTAGAGTCGACATAAATCATATGAAGATAATCAGTGTTTTCCTTTGGTGTTTTACATTGATGACTAGGTTTTCTTGAATATTTCTCCTCATTTGGGTCATCACCTTCTTTGAAATCAAGAAATGTTGGCTCTATAATATACAAGACTATTTGTGGTCATTGATAAACTTGGTAATGTTGATTATCGATTGGAATTTCTATTTTAGTTAATGGAAATTCAACACATTTTCCACACATTATAGCTTAAGAAATACCATCATGAGCCCTCTCACATTCTGATTTGGGTATATATTGAGTTAGATCTTATTGTATCTATTATAGAGAAAAAAGTTGATATCATTCACTCTCGAGTGAAATTATTCTATGGGAATTCAATTTCATTGATCTGGGTGTTATGACTATAAAAATTATAATCTAATGAGACTTAAGAGTGTGATTTGTTAATGAGGGAGTAGTGGCCTCACCTCTTTTACAGATATCATTCATGCACATGACTTCTAGGAGATGAAAGTCTTATGGTGTGGAGTTTGTAACATCTTATTACCCAATTTTAGGTATTTCTCATATCATTTTCATTTACCTTTTTATTTGGGTTTGTTTTGGGACTCTTAGGGATAGAGATAATTTTACATGGAAAACGGATTATAGTTCTACGTTGTACGTTTGTTTGAAATAATGGATTTTTTTATAAACGTGTTAATGTCTTTCTGGGGTTATCTTCAAGTTTAGAGAATAATGATGTTAGTTTGGGATCTCCAGCAGAATCTTGAGTTTCTTCTGTTTGCTATATGATTACACTCCAGGTAATGATTACACATTTTGAATGTTTTACATGCTATTAAAAATGTTCAAATCATATAATGAGAATCAAGAAGATTCTGTGAATCAATTCAAGGTGTTAAATGTTTGTATTCCATGAATAGGGTTCAAGTCATGTAATGTAAGAATCCATGAATTGGTTCAAGACAAAGAAGAGTTTACATGTCATGAAATTTTTACACATCTTGAATTGGTAAAAAATCAGTATTTTAACTTGAGGAGATGGGTTTTTTGGAATTTTTGGGTTTTATGGATTACACGACCAGAAATGGGGTTTCATGGCATGTCATTATTTCAGCTTGTGTTTTAGGGACCTGCAAAGCTGATGTTTATTTCCTTCAGCTACAAGTCTCTCCCCACTCAATCTATGATATCTCCAAGTTTATTTTTGATTCCTCGGCTTATTTTGGAATTCTTCATTCATAAATTGATATTTTTCATGGTTATAGTGCATTTCAATGAGTGTGTAATCCTCTTACTTATTCATTTTCATTGATTATGGAAGTACCTTCATGTTTTTATTAGATCCATTGATCTTGGTGATAATCTTTTTGATCCTTTTTAGATCAATTTTGTGATCTTCCTCCAGAGGATAACCCCTGTGTTGGTTTTGGTGTGGTGTGAGTGTTTCTCTGGGGTATGTTGTATTATATCCTCTCCACCAACCTCTTTGCTTGTTTAATTGATTATAAAATATGAGCATTCATTCTAGGACCTCCATTGTTGTATTTGTGTTCTTCCTTACTAGTGGATCCCATTGTGGGCATGTGTGACCTGGGTTTGAGGTACATGGTTCCTTCTCTATCCTATGTTGGATGAACTGTATTACTATGAGTTTTTATGATATTTTTTAAAAACAAATGTCATGATTGATTAATTAATGTGTGTGTTTGGAATTTTTTTGATAAAATATGGGTTTCTCTATATTTTGGTAAAAGAAAAGGTATTTTCAGAGCATTGTGAAATATATTTCTAAAATGGGTTTCAAAGCATGGTTTTGATTAAATGGTTTGGAAAATAGAGCACATGAGAATCCTTATGAACTTAGGTAAAAGGTGTGGTAATATGAATTTTCCATTCACTAGGGAGTTTTCTCTTGTGGTGTTCCTCTACTCTATTGAACCGTTGTTCTGGGGACATGATATAACTATGGGGGTGTTCACTTTTTCATGCATTCGTCTTCTCAATATATTTGATACATGTATTTGGAGAATTAATGCATGTGATTTTATATGTTCAGGAACGGGTTTCCTAGATAGCTTGACCTATAATGATCCTTAGAATGATATGTTACCAATTATTTGTCTTTCACTAAATTTTCTTATACTACCAAGTATTTTATTTGATATGTGATACATGCTTTGTTTTATTTGGAAGCTTTATTATGTATATGCCTTGAAACTTTTTTTCCTATCTTATTTTGGAAATGTGGAAAATGGGGAAATTATATGTTTGTGCATGATTTGGATATAATAACTATTAAACTATTTATAATTCCTTGTTTTCTTCATATTTTTACATTATTCAGATTTTTGTACAAAGAATTGTTATGGAACACTTGACTGGGATCCTACTAAGCTTATTATCTCATACCCAGTGCACCCCTTTATTAGTGTATAATCCTTTGTATGTCATTAAATACTGGAAAATACAATGAACTACAGTAAGGTGGTGAGGTTTCTATCAACTTAGTTTGTATAGTTGGTGGGTAGGTGGTGGAAGTTTTCCCATACTGTCATATGGAGTAGACCATTTTCTATTTTAGTAGTCCTTTGATGCAGGACTAGTACTTTGGGATGTTCAGACTAATTTTGAGTTGAATTGTTTCCACTATCTTCTTTAACTCTTGAAATATATTTATTTATTTCACTATTTCTATCTAATATATATATATATATATATATATATATATCCAAAGTTGTTTCTTTTGGTTGGGAGAAATCATGCCCTCTGTTTGTTGTTTGATTCCTAGGTTCCAGTCTCTAGCCCATGGGGATCAGGAATGCCCTTCGGGTATATGTTAATTTAGGTTGGATATAAATTGAAGAAGGTATCCAGGTCATGTTTTCCACATTCATTAAGATCCAACTTGTACATTGTACTCATAGGAGTATCAATATCGTTAGTACTATCCATTCTAAAATGTTTTAAAATATATTTAGCGTACTTAATTTGATTTAAAATAATTCTTTCTTTATTTTGAAAAAATTAAAAACCAAGAAAGGAATTTAAGTTCATCCATCAAACTCATTTCCAATTCATTTTACATAATTTTTGAAAACTCAGTACATAAATAACTTCTTGATGAACTAAAAATGATATCATCAATATATATTTTTAATACTAAAATATCTTATGAATTTATTTTTATAAATAAATTAGGTTCAACTATTCCTTTGGTAAATCCTTTGAAAATTCAAAATTATTTGTGATTACTATACCAAGCTCTAAGAGAATGTTTTAAACCATATAAATATTTTTTTAATATTAAAAAATTATTTAGAAATCGATGTTTTTGAAATCCAGGGGGTTATTCAAGAAAAATACTCAACTATATAACTATTTAAGAATAAACTCCTCATATCTATTTGATATAGTTTGAAATTAAAATTTGCTGTATAGTAAAGAAATATTTTGATGGATTCATGTCTAACTACTAGTAAAAATCATTCCTCATATCCAATACCTTCTTCTTGAGTGTATCTTTACACACCCAATCTAGCTTTATTTCTAATTATATTTCCTGACACATCCACTTCATTTCTAAATATCCATTTAGTTCCAATGGTTTGGTATTCTTTAGGTATTTCAAATAGTTTATAGACTCTATTTCTTTCAGACTAGTTGAGATCATCTTGCATTTCAATTACCCAAAATTAATCATCTATTTCCTCTCTGATGTTCTTAGGTTAAAGATGTTACAATAAATATTGATGTTTAACCTTTATTCTAAGAGATTACCTAGTCTTAGTTCCCTTATATATGTTACCAACAATTTCATATAAGGTATTATATCTAAGAGTCCTAATAGCTTTAGGGACAAAAGTACTAGGTAATTCATTATATTTTATAGGTTCAGGTTCATATTTTTCATTAGAATTGGTATATATTTCTACAGGTTTGAGAAAATTATCACCTAGTTTGGAATTGATATATAAACATTAAAGGTCATCCTAAAGGATTTCTAAAGAAGTATTAGGCCCATGTGGATCAGATTTCTCTACAATATATGTCCTTTTATTAAATACCCTATATGATTTACTGGTTATGGAATGTCTAAGAAAAATTAGTTCATCACTTTTTGAAGCAATAGTTTTAAAAATCACTTTTGTATTGAGCATAAATACTTTTCATCTTAAAACATTAAAGTAACTACCATTTGGTTTTCTACCATTCCATAATTCATATGGGATATTATTTAAAATAGGTCTAATTAAAACTATATTAATAATATAACAAGATGTGTTCACAACTTCTTCCCAAAAAATATATATTAATTATATAACAAGATGTGTTCACAACTTCTTCCCAAAAAATAAACCATAAAATCATACTTATTGATCTTGGTTCAAGAAATATCTTGAACAATTTCATTTCATCTCCCTATAACACTATTCTACTATAGGGTCCTAGGAGTAAAAAATTTATAAATATAGCCTTGTTTTGAGAATAAGGATTCAAACACATAAATTTAAAACACAGGTCTATGATTGCTTCTTAAGGTTTTAATTCTTATCCCAGTAATATTTTCTATAGATCAAGCATATTTGGAAAAATAGAAAATAGATTCACTTTTTTTAGCAAAGAAATAGTCCCACGTATATCTTGAATAATCATCAAATATAACATTAGTATAATGTTTTATTGATAAACTACAAACTATAGAATGTCCAAACAAATCCATGTTCACCAACTCTAATGGTTGGGAAGTTGAAACTTAATTCTTTTTTTTGAATGATATTTTCTGTTACTTTATCTTTTGATAGGGATTGAATGATTTGTCTGATAAGAATTCTAGATTGGGAAAATTCTCAACTAAACCATTCTTAGTAAGCCTTATAAGTGAGTGTATATTTCAATGGCCCAGTCTCTTATGCCAAAGACAATATCCTTTCTGAAAGGAACTCAAATAAGAATTTTTTTAGAAATAAAATAATTTAAATCAATATACTAAACATTATGATTTCTTATTGCAATAGAAACTAAAACATGTTTGGAATATACAACTTTACAGGCATTTTATTCAAAATTAACATGAAAACATCATCACAGAATTGTGAAATACTATATATGTTATTTTCAATCAAACTACAAAATAAAAAAATTATAAATTAAAACTATACTAGAGTTACTGATTTGACTGAGACCAATTATCTTCCCATTGTAATTGTCACAAAAATTGAGATTTCCACCATCAACATTATGAATTTTTTAAGTCTATAGTAGTCACCATTCATATGTTTAGAACATACACTATTAAGGTACCATAGTTGTTTATTGGAACTCTTCAAGCGGGTTTCCTATAAAATAGATTTAATCCAAGAATGATTTTGGTACCCAAATTTTATTGGGTCCAGAAATGTTAGTGATTAGTGCTTTAGGAATCCCTAAGTTTCATACCAGTTTCCTATGACAATATATTATACATTTATACATAAATAATTTATTACGTCCAATAGAATAACAATTTTTAATTGAAATGGAAGAACTAGAGTTTGGAACCAGTGTATTTTTATTAATTCTCCACTATCCATATTGATATCCTATTCGAGAAGTGTACTTATGAGTTTTCTATTTACAAACAATATAGGTAATGGATTTTATCCCATTTTTAAATATCTCTCTATATTTCTTTAATTGTTCATTAGATAATTTTAGCTTATTATTTTCATCATAAAATTGAGATTTTTTGTCCTTTTCTATTGTAAGATCTATTTTATATTCTGCAGAGAAAGAATGAAAATTCTTTAACATTTATATTTATCTTTTAATTCATTAAATTTATCTTCCATCATATTAAAATATTAAAATAACTCCAAAATGGACATATTTTCTTCACTATTTTCAATCTATGAAGGAATATAAATATGAGCCGGAGATTTTAGAAAATATTTAATACATCAGATGTGTTTTCATGAAACAAATATTAGATTTTTCATTTATATTTTCCCTAATCAAATATGATTCACTTGAACAATCCTTAGAGGAACTCTAGGTATTTTTCATAGTAATTTTATACTTTTTTCTATTGTCCTCATATTTATTCTCATATTTAAGCTTGGGACATTCTTCATTGACGTTTCGTTTTTTCATATATTCAAATTAGATTACTTAATTTATAGAATCATTCCTTTTACAATTTTTTATCCAATTCCCTATATTATAATATTTACCTTTATAGTTAAATTTCTCAAAAAACTTCTTCTTTCTATAGAAATTTTTGAATTGCCCTACCAAATATGCAATTTCATCATCACTATTTGATGATGATTCATAATCACCAGATCTATCATCTTTAATAATTTCTTTTTTTATTTAACTTAGATGTATTAAAGGATACTGACCTTTTTTTTGGTTAATCATATTCTTATATGTTCACTTTAAGTTCCTCCTCATACATCATGATATTTCAAATAAACTCTTTCATTGGTAACTTAGCCCAAATGGCCCGAAGGCCTTATTTTATTTATTTATTTTTGATAACACCCCTTTCAAGGGATGATGGGGAACCCTTACAAGGCCCTTAGGCTTAGAGATTACAAGACCCGTAGGTTTAGGAGATTACATGACCTGAAGGTCTTAGGGAATTCAACCAGACTATCTACAAGGAACTGCCCCTCCCCAGCATCTGCATCTTGATAGTATCTCTCCACCTTTGCATGGCCGTCTAGATAGGCTTCTTATGAAATAAAAGACTGGTCTCGATGGCATAGGCATACCCTCTAATTCTGACAATCCATTTGACTCTACTCTGGTGAGTTCACCTGCTCTGAATCCTCTTCTAGGGTTGCCCCTTTTTTGTAGAGTTTGTCTGGGGAAACTGCATGTGGCCCGAAGGCCTTGAGGTGGCTCGAAGGCCTTAAAGGTGGCCCGAAATACCTAATGACGCGAAGGCCTAGGTGGCTTGAAAGCCTTAAGGACTCCAAGCCCAAACCGATGGCCCGAGGTTAACAGTTCTAGCTGCTACAGTACCGAATAGTACCTACTATATTACCTGCTATAGTACCACACAGTACTCGCACAGTACCCGCACAGTAACCGCAAAGTACCTACTACAGTACCCACACAGTACCTGCTACAGTACCTGCTACAGTAGCTACTACAGTACCTGCTACAGTGCTGCTACAATACCCTCGGAAATATGCTTCTACTTGGTTTTGAACCTAGGTCTCTTGGATTGACTTAAGGATACCTCACCAGCTGGGTTGAGGATCATGTGCCTTTCACTGGTAACTTACTCATGTCACATGATTCCCTTATGGAAATCTAGGTTCTCCTCTATCTGTATAGTAAAAATATGAGAAATATAACCATTTTATTTTTACTATCAATGGTCATCCAAAGTGAATGATAATGTTTTTAGAATCTGATTGAACTTAATAAACATATCATAAATAGGATCATCTAGTTTAATCATAAATGTATCATATTTCATAAAGTGTTTTTATAATCATGTTTCTTTAACATTGGTAGTTCCTTAATGAGAAACAACCAGTGTAACCCAAATTTCAAAAGTAGTTGAACATCCAGATATTATATTAAATTCTTCCTCTCTTAATGCATAATATAAATTATTTATCACTTTACAATTATTATTATAATTGGATTTTGTAGGATTACTCCTAGTAGCTCTATATTTTTTTTTGCAGTTTATACTTATCCTCAATGAGATTCCAAATTTAGAATCCCATTTTTCAATATAAATTTTCATTTTAATCTTACATTGAGCATAATTAGTGATATTAAAAGAAGAAGGATGATTAATGGCGGTTCTTTCTTGTCTATTTCTATCCATAAGGAATTAAATTTTGATAAAATAGAAACATAATATATTTAAATACAACTAGATCATAGTAAAAATATATTTTTTAATCCTTTGATACCAAATGTTATTTAGGGTGCACAACTCAATAGGGGGGATGAATTTATTTTTCAATAAAATTTTGGTTTAAGAACAATCTAAAAAATTAAATCCCTCAGTTTTTTAAAATATACCAGTTTACAAAAATAGTAGAAATATTTAATTTGATCTCTGGAAAAGTTTCTCAAAATCTCAATTACATATTAGTTAAAGTACTTTTAAAAATTATCTAACTTTTAGAACAATTCTATTCTTGTCAAACAAAATATATAAATCACTTTTTTAAGTTAACTATGAAAGATATGTTTTTATATGTTTAAACACCCGAAAATACTTTTATTTAAAAACATGGAAAAAATAGATAAAGATCAGCAAAAAAGTTACAAAAAATAAAGTACAGTGGAAATTAATAAGGGATTCAGTCTCAAGTTGAGACTTAATCCCCTCCACTTAGTAATCACCATCTCACAATTAGATTATTATTAAATAAATAGATCTATATCCTAGGTTGATATTTAAATACAATTATACAAAGGATTATCATGAAAAAAATCATCTTCCGCAGTTATACACAAGATGAAAAAGATAGTTGGTCACATAGTACCTCTTCCATAATTATATGTGGGAGCACAAATAAAATATTTGAGAGATAATGTCAAGTAATCTCTAGTTTATCTATATAGAATGTGTTTTAAAAATAGATATAAAAATACAAAACTTATCTCAAAATAAAATCATAAATGAAATATCAACATATATAGGATATGAAATTTGATGCAGCTCGATCTGGATAACTTATCTTGTCCCGAGTCCTCAAATTTTTCTTTGGAAGAAGCTTGGACAAGTTTCATAACATGTTCAGTAAAATAGAGTTTTTTAGAGTCCTCTCTAAAGCATAGGTGTACATGTAGGATCCTCTATTATTCTCTACGTAATAACATGTGTTTTCTGCCTCACTAGAATAACTTCACATGATAACATTATTTCATAAAAAGATGTTTATAAAAAAGTATTCAATGGAGAAGAATCAATGAAATATTAAATACACCAATACTTCATTTAATTCTTCAAATAATATCCATTGGATATTTGAAAATTATCCTTATACATGAAAATATGTATTCACTTAAAGCATGGTTAGTTGATCTAATAAATACTTGATTTGTTCGGTTGATGTGGTAGTATTTCATGATTGGTTCATCACTTCATGCATTCAGTTTATTTTCACATGTGGTGGGTTCAAGACTTCATGATGTAATCTATTTCTTCATTTGTTCAACACAATAATAGACATTATTAATATATTAATTTATTAAAATTTATACAAACCATGGCATGGAAACTTATTTTATTCATGGTAAAGTAGTGTCATTTACATAGTGAATTCATTGGTTTTTATGGTTAGGTAAATGGTTGGTAAATCTACATCTCATGGTAGGTTGATTGTACATGTGGTAAGGTGATTCTTACATATGGTAAGCTCAATCTTCTATGTGAAATCTGTTCATGACATAGACAAAATTTTCTAATTTGACTCATGGTAAACAATTTTTTCATGAGGTTAGGTGAAATATAACATGTGGTATGGTGACACAGTCACTAGACATCCACATAGTAGGGTGGCATGGTATAATCCGTACTTATCCATTTATTTTTTCCAGAAAAACACTTAATAACAGAAAATATTTAATTAATTATTAAAATTATAAAAATTTATTGGGATCATTAAAATGAGGAGGTGCTGGACTAAGCCAATATAATGTATGAAAACTTAATTTGATATATCATTGTGTTTTATTCTTTATGAATACTTTTTTGATTATTGTGGATGAAATTTTTTATTTATTTATGATGTTATTTTTGACACTGATAAGATAGAATAGCCTCCACACTATTATTTTGGGGCCTCACTACCAGTTCGAATCCTCTGGTATATGGGGATCTGTACTTGATTTAATGTTGCACACCGGAATGACAAAGTGATTTGATCGTATGTCACATATATGATCATAATATTACTTATATATAAATTCAAAGTGGTTAAAGAATTTAAAAACATTAATATAAGTCTGATTTCATAAAACCCCAAGATTATAATATGTGATTTCCTATAAATAAGTAAACAAGTTTGATAACTTTCACTACACATTACACTAAACTTAATTGAAACTATAATATATTTAGAAATAAGATAAATATTTATGAATGAATATTAAAAACTAGACATTAAATTATCAATAATTAAATATAGTAACCCCTTATTGAAATATTTATAGAAATAAAATTATGGAAACTTTTTATATAAATAAAATTCAATTAGTATAGTTGAAATAGATAAGAAAATAATTTTATACATACAAATGTATATATATATATATAAATTACCTTATTTAGTGATATCAATTATATTTCTATAAAATTACGACCAATATTGATAAATGATATTTTGTATGAATAACTTGTTAATACAAACTAGTAAATAATAGTAAATAAGAATAAATAATAGATAATAGTTTACAATGCTAAGAAACATTTTTCACTATATTTTGGGATTTTAGATAAATATTGAACAATAAAATTTTCTAAATCAAATTGGAAAAAATGAAAATAATTTTTCGATTAATAAAAATATTTTAAGCGTAAGATGAATTCTTCTATATTTTTCTAAAAAAAATAATTTTTTGTCAAACAATTAAAAATACCATTAAAAAATGTTTTTATGACATTATGAGTACATAATTATGAATTTTAAATTAATGAAAAAAATTTATATGACCAAATATGTATTTTATATGGTATTTTATAAATTTTTAAATGTTGTTTTTTAATTACAAACCAATATTTTAGAAGATAATTTATGTTTTCCCAAAAAATGATTTTAATACATTAATTGTTTTTAAAAAATATGTTTATTATTAATATAATATTAATCAAATAAAATTGATTTAAAATTTTGAATCATTAGGTCAATATTTGTTAATTAGCGTTATTTTTTTTCAGAAAATATAATTTACCCTCGGTAAAAACTATTTACCACAGTAAAAGTTATAAGGGTAAAAGTAAATATCTAAGTGTAAAAGATCAAAAAAATGTTTATAACATATTTAGGAATGTGGGTATGAGAGATTTATTGAGATAATAACTTCTATTATATATTATTTATCAATATTTGATCCACTTTTCTTGAGAGTGACTTTTCATTATTGAAATATTTTGGGCATTTTCAAAAATGTAACCCGTTTCACTTATAAAAGGGACACTCCTCTCATCCATAACTGTTGAACCAAAAACAATTAATTTCATCCAAATAAAAACCCAATCATCTCCTACACAATCCCAAAAACCATATAGAGTTTCTATTATTCTCTAAATACCATCTCTCAAAGGTTTAATCCCCTTCACAATGGTGATGATCCAAGAAGTGACTTATAAGTTCTTGACCTATTTTTTTCATTATGTGACTTTATTATTCCATAAATTTATTGTCACCATATTATAAATATAGTATAATTATAATTTTTATATTGGTATTTTATTACAATGATGGTTTAATCATTAAGAACCCTCCCCTTTTCCATTAAGAAAAACCAAAACATGTATAATGCATTTTGAGAACTACTGACTCCATGAAGCAATGTGTTTCGTTTTCATTACCCCACCTTACATGGATGGTACTAATAGGGAATTTAATATATAATTATGAAATTTATGAAATACTTTTTATTCTTAAATGATATATTATATTACACCCATTTTATGGGAATCAAAATTTTCAACCATACGTACGTGTAGACTACCGCTTACATGGAACCATTGAATTTCATTTATTCTATTCATAAAAAATTAAATGGATGGATATGAGGAGAGTATTAATGGATAAATATAATTTTTATGATTTTATTAAGGTTCTTTTATGACAAATTGTAGAACCTATAACTGATATGATCAACAAATGATTATCATTAATTAAATCATTTAAAACAAGTGAACATAGAGGAAAATGATATCTTATTTCCAAGTGTTAACTTCATAAAGATTATATTATCATTATAAATCTTTCTAATTTGTATATATCACAATAATAAACAATAAATAATATCATTATTCTTTTGGTTAATGATAAAACAACTAATCCACCTCATAATCATCCATTAATCATGGTAAGTGTTGAGTCAATAAGGTTTTCCTTATGAATTTTCCATTCCTTCTTGTTTTGAAAATCACAAACACCTTTTATAAGGAAAATTACTTTTATAAGGAAAATTGCTTTTATAAGGAAAATCGCTTTTATAAGGAAAATCGCTTTTATAAGGAAGATCGCTTTTGTGTGAAAAATTATCCTTATCATATTTTCATTCATATATTTCTTAAGTATAAATTTTGGATTCATTTCTATATTCTCAGAATCATTTGAAACTTTGATATGAAACATTCTGTTTTAAGTACCAAATTCCAAATGAGAACTCTAATGAAGTTTCATTCCGAATTCTGGATATGAACTCTGATAAAGTTCTACTCCGAATTCTGGATACAAATTCTCATTACAAATTCTGATGAAAAATTCTCATTACGAATTCTGATGATGAATTCTCATTACGAATTCTGGATACAAATTCTCATTAGGAATTCTGATGATGAATTCTCATTACGAATTCTGATGATGAATTCTCATTACGAATTCTGATGATGAATTCTCATTACGAATTCTGATGATGAATTCTCATTACTAATTCTATTGACGAATTCTCATTCTGAATTCTCATTCCGAATTTACCTATTAAACCGAATCTGATCATTTTTGTTTTATACACTCCAAATTTATTTTAGACTCCGAAAAATTATTTTTGTTTACAACTCCGAAACATTCATTCCGAACATTTGAGTTAGACTTTAAATGATGTCGTACATTCTGTTACACTTGTTTTGTTATAAAACGATGTCTTCTATTCTGTTATGAACTAACCGCTGGTTAAGTTACACGTGTACAGGTCCCTCTGATTTTTAAAGAAAATATGACCGTTGGAAAGGAGGCCGACCTTGCCTATAAATATGAGATCATTTGAAAGAGCTCAAGGCTGAAATGCTGACTGATCTTCGACTCATGTGATTACACGTCTGAAGTGATTTCTAGAGAGAGAGTCTCTTATTAACTCTCAAAGCTTCGTGTGACTCCGAATGTTGGTGATTACATTCGAGGACTTCTGGGGATAGGAAAACAGAGGTGTCAACTACCTTGAAGTTCGAGGGCTTCCTTGCTGAGGAAGACAGAGGTTGCCAACTACCTTGAAGTTGAGGGATTGCGGGGATAGCAAGACAGAGACTCGGATCTTCGTATCGAGGGCTTACCCTGGTGTGGGTAAGACAGACTTGCTTGAAAGTATAAATCAAGGGACCTTTATCCAAGGTTGTTGGATACCCTTCTCTTTGGGTTAAAAGACTTATATCTTGTTACTTGTAGATTTACTATTTGCTTATTTCCGCTGCATTTTGTATTATAAGGAAAGTATAACTTTCTTATACTTCCTTTCTTGTACTTTGTTTCATTCAGATTCTATACGCTTTAAGGTAGAATCTCATTTTGTAATCTTTTGTTAGGTTTCAATTTCCGAAACCATATTTCTAGAACCTACTTTCGGAATCTCTTTCCAGTTTTAAGAATGTACATAGGACTTTATGTTTATAACTTCATTCCTTTTTCCAAGTTTTCAATTGGTGTTAGAGGTGTTGTGAATTTTCTTAGTTTAACTTTGTTAAACTTATCTCTTTCCTTTGTTTTAAAGAATTTTTAAAGTGTACAATTCACCCCCTTTTGTATATTGAGCATCTACATCATTATTTCTATTCTACAATTGGTATCAGAGGAGGTCTATGAAATACTTGTACTCACGTATAAGTTTTTCTTGCTCACTTTCTCATTCCGAATTTTGTCATTCTAAAAATTGTTATTACGAATTTTTTCTACTAACAAGTTTGTGTGCCAAAGGTTTTTAAGTATGACAGGAATTAATGTTGGTTCTATTGATAATCTAAATCCTACAAGACCACCAATCATTGATGGTAATGACTATGAATACTGGAGAGATTGAATGAAGACTTTTGTTATCAATACAAGAGTGGACAACTTCGTTATGCTTATTGGTGATTATAAAATCCCTGATAAGGAAGTTAGAACTTTTACTAACCAGGAAAAGAAAGAGTATCAACTCAATTATAAGGTACGCAACACCTTACTTTGTTCAATGACTAGAAATATATATAGCCAAATTTCTTCTTATGAAGAAGCTAATTGTATCTGGAAGAAGTTATAAGTTACACACTTTGGAACTTCTAAAGTGATCGAAACTAGGAGATCTATGCTTAGATCTGAATACCATGGCTTCAATTTTCCTTATGGTGAACCAATTTGTAAAGTTCAATAGAGATTTATGACTATTGTCAACAGTCAACAGTCTATGGGAGAGAAAGGGTTAGATGATGAAGCACTTGTGGACAAGATAATTGATATTATGCCCAATGAGTGGGAATTCAAAAGAACTGATATAGATGGGAATATGAAGGTTACTCAAATTTCTCTTGATGAGTTATTTGTAACTCTTCTTCAATATGAAACCATAATGAAGAGAGATGATGACAACATCAAAAAGAAAAATGGAAATGGTACTGTTGTTTTTACAACAAAATCAAATCAGATGAAAGGTAAGACTCCTGAGAGAGTAACCAGATCCAAGTCTAAGAAATTTATTTTCCAATCCTAATCTAGTGAGAGTGAAGTCTATGAAAGTGAGTTAGCAAATCTTTCTAGAAGGATGAACAAGATAGATGGTCAGAGAAATTTCCAATCCAAGTATAAGAAGAAGGAATGGAAAGATAGGAAAGATGGAGAAGTTACTTGTTATGAATGCAAGAGAGATGGACATATTAGACCAGATTGCCCTTTGCTCAAAAAGAAGGAACAGAAAGAAAGACATTCAGACAGGAACAAAAGAAGTATTATAAATCCAAAGCTAAGAAAGTGCTGAAAGCAAATGATACCTGGAGTGCCAGTGGTGGTGACTCTTCAGATGAATCTTCTGATTACGAATCTTCAGGACATAAGAATCTTGGTCTAATAGCCAGATTACCTATTTATAATCATTGTTTTATGGCTAAGGTACGAAATGCTGAATCATTGACCAATGTTTCTTTAAATTCTAATGATAGTAAGTATTATAACTCCTCTGATGAATAATCCTCTTCTGATGAAGAAAATACTTTACCTACTTATGAAGAAGTTTCTAGGTTTGCTGAACTTCTTGAAATTGAGAATTCCAAACTCAATAAAAAACTTGATAAGGCAAACTCAAGGAATAATATTCTTACAAAAGAGATATCAGATCTTTCTAATGATATTGATAAGAAAATTGATGATTTTGAAAGTATTTCAAAAAATCTTGAGGAAGTAAGTTCTGAGAAGAACAAACTTTCTAAAGAGTTTGAAAAATTAATTTCTAAGAAAAGTGTCTTTGAGCCTAGCTCTAGTTCTAAAACTAATGATTTTGAGGATAAAAAATTGGTTATAAAACTCAAGTCCGAAATTTTTTCCTTAAATAAGTGTTTATCAAACTTTACCCATGGTAAGGAAAATTTTGATAAAATGTATTCTCAAATACGACCTTTAAGAAATAAATCCTGATTTGGTTATACCCATGCAAAACCAATTTTTAGTAACAATTATTTTGTTCCTCAAAGTGCCCCATTTTGTACTAAGTGTCAATGTGGTGGTCACTGAGCAAAGAATTATTCCTTAAAAAAAACCAATCTCTAGGATTTCACAAAGCTTACTTTTCTAAAAAGATGTGGGTACCTAAAATTTTGTTATATGGAAATCTCGGATCCAAACAAGTTTGGATTCCGAAAGTCTAATTCTCTTCTTGATTTTAGGAAAATAAAGAGAGTACCAACAATAATACATGGTACATGGATAGTGGATGTTCCCAGCACATGACTAGTAACAAAAGCTATTTTGAAAAGATTATCAAAACAAAAGGAGATATTATTCTTCAGTTTATTGGAATACAAGATCAACTTGCTGATATTTTCACAAAATCTTTTCCTTCTGATAGATTTGAATACATTAAACAAAAGTTAGGAATGATAACTATAAGTTAATCATTCTTCATTAAATTTCTGTTGAAAAAGTCTCCTTACAATAATAAACTCCTTTTCATAGGGGGAGTACATTTTATTGTTAGAGTAACTAAATTTTTTAAAGTTAGTTTTTCAATCTTTTCGGAACTAAAATTCCGGAATGGGAATTTTCAGAACTAAAATTTTCCAGAATGGATATTTTCATATAGAAAACTTCTGGAAAGAAAATTTTCATATTGAAAACTTTTGTAATGGAAACTTTCATACTGGTATTTTCATAACGAGATTTTCATACCGAATCATTCATAATGAGTTTTTCTTTTTCAAATTTTGTAATGAAATTTTCGTACTGAGTTTTCCGTACTGAGTTTGTTTTTCGTAGTGAGTTTTGCGAACTTTGTCTTTTCGTAGTAAAGATTTTTTTGTAGTTTTCTTAAGAATGTTACCAATTACGAATAATATTCCTAATCCAATCCGAAAGGTATGATTTTCTTACTCAAGTTTTCGTAATCACACTTTACTTGCTGGAATTTTCTTATATTTTGTTTTCAGATTATAGTTTTCTTAATTCTCTGTTTTAATAAAAACCTCAAAAGATCGGATTAAAGTTTTCTTGAGAATTGGTTTTCAATCGTTAGATCTGATCTCAACTTGTCACAACCGTTGGATCAACTAAGGAAGTTGAACTGTTTTCTCGTTGCCTATATAAAGGGAACCCCAAATGGTTGTCCCACATCGGTTTTCAAGCTCCAGCATCTCGAAGCTCTGCCTCTCTGTTTTAAAGCTGTTCCGAATTTCAGATTTCTCCGTTCCGAACTTCTTAGAGGTCTTCAGATCCGAATGTCTATGGAAGTAGCTTCTCAAGACATGTCTTCCTCTAAGACGATTTCCAAGTGGTTAGTATATAGAGAAAGATTGGTTCATCCTGATTTCTTCAACAAGTTTGATTCTATAATATCAAAGAACATAAAGCTTAACGGATGGGAAGATGTTGTTGTGTCCAAGACCGGAAATCAAGATGAAGTTTATTCAGATTTGCTTATAGAGTTCTATGAGACAGTTTCCTTCTATAAGGAAGATGGCAAGGAGAAATTGTCATTTAAGTATTATGGAAAGACTTATAAGCTTCCTTATGCCAAGGAAGCCAGTTTGGTAGGGCTGAAAAATGAAGGAGAAACCGAGTTCATTTCTCATGTTTTGTCAGACTCAAAGGGAAGCTTCGACAAGGAAAAGGCATTAGAGACTCTCGGATTGGATGATGAAAAGGCTCAGAAGATTTCTTCTCTTTCCACGAATTTCCGGATTCTAGAATTATGGGTACAAGGTCTTATCGTACCGAGAATGGGTGACAAAGATAGTCTGAAGAAGAGTGAGATATATATTCTAGATTTTATGATAAATCTGAGGAAGTTTAATCTGATGAAACACATTCTTATTACTCTTGAGAATGTTAAGAAAGGGAATCTGAGAGCTCAGATCATAATGTATCCAGCAATCCTATCAAAGTTGATAGTCCGGTGCCTTGAGTCCTTCAAGGAGGCTTTCAAGTCTAATCCAAGAGTTTGCAAGATTATGTTGGTGAGTGATGGTACTCTCAAAAGAATGGATGTAGCCTTCGATAAGAAGACTGGTCAGTTTGTTGATTTACCTGCTCAAGAAGAAACGGTTCCGAAAGTTTTTGAACCTGAATCCTCTAAGCCAGTGAAGAAGAGAATGTTGAAAGAAGTTGAAATTGCAGCAGAGAATCCCAAATCTAAGGAAGTTCATTCCGCACCTCCAAAACCGAAGAAGAAGAAAGCCTACCCAGATGAGGTAGTTGCTAAGTGGAGGGAAATCAAAGAGAAGAGAGTCCAAGGGGAGCCTCAATTTGGCTTGGATCTTGCGGAGGCTAAGGCCTTGAAAGAAAAGACTAAGGATGATCTTGAAAAACAAGTGAAAGAAAAGAAGCTTAAGAAGAAGATTTCTGAAGCTGAGGTAGTTCAAACTTTGTTAAAGTTTACAGATATGGCTTCTGGAAACATTCTTGTTCTGAGATCTTTCTCTCTGGAATCTCTACCTGAGACTCCAGGAAGAAAATTTATTGCTCCGGAAGAGGCAGTAGCAAAGCCTGTTGAGGATGTTGAGAAGATAGAGCAAGTGGAAGAGGAACAAGAAGCTGCTGAAGGTAGTGGTGACATCGGAGATGTTTTGAAACAAGTAGATGATTATAAGGGGACACCTTCGGAACATTTTTCACTCCAAAATTTAGAAGTTGAGTCTTCTAAGTTAGTCACTCCAGGAAAGGATGAAGAGAAAGGAGAAGAAGAATTAGCCTATCATGCAGAGGAAGAACAACTTCTACATGATATTTCTCAAATGGAGAATGTAGAAGGTGGTGCTCAGAAAGTTGATGATGATGAAGACAATATTGTTCAAGTTTCTGACAGTGAAAAGAGAACTCCGGAACAGGACTCCATTCCGAAAAAGGACAAGGTAAAGCAACTTGTTCTTGATACCCCGAGCTCAGTAGTTGTAAAGAGAAGGGAAGTGGGTAGTTCTTCTAAGAAGAAGGTTGAGCACTTTGAAGAAGAAATTTCTCCAAGAAAAGTCTCGGATTCGTAGTCGTCTTCGTTGGGGCATGACTTTGTTGTTCAGTCTTTAAAGAAGTTGGTAGGTTCTATTCCGACTTTCTCAAGTATTGATTCTAGATGCCAGATACTCCAACATGCTTTGAATTAGAAAACAGACTCCGTATCCATGGTTATGGAAAAATGTGTGGAGATAGAGGCTCAGTTCAAAACTTTCTTTGTCGGCTATGAAGCCCACAAAAGATCTTTAAAGAGGATGACTAGTTGGTCAAGGAAGACTGTAGAAGAGATGAGGCTCTTTGATGAATTCCAAGATAATGTGAAGGATGACTTTGAGACATAAGAAAGGAAGATAAATGAGCTTACTTCATCCTTTGAAGAAAAGTCGACAGATGAAAAGAATTTCCGGATTCAAGAAGTCAGAGATCTGAATGGGAAGCTGAATTCTGTTTCTCAAAACTGGAAGTATGAAAGGGATCATCGTATTGAGTTTGAAGAAAAGTTCTTAAATCAAGAACAGATCTTGAAGGCTCGGGAAGAAAAGATTCAAGCCCAAGAAGAAAAGATTGAAGCTCAAAATGAAAGAATTGTTGTGTTAGAGAAGCAAGCCGAGGAAGACCATAAAGACTTGAAGAAGATAAAGACTATTCTTAAGGGTCTCATGGTGAAGGAAAAAGATCCAAAATATACAGATCCGATCTTTTTTTGTATCTAAAATTCTTTATTGTTGAGATTTCAAACTTAATGAAAATTGTGCTTGCTCGTTTTTTTGTTGTCAGTAATAATTTTTTCAGGTACTTTGTTACATTTTTAATTCCCTCAAATTCTTTTTGAAAATCACAAAGGGGGAGAAGGAAAAGAACCCTAACAAAAGGGAAAAATAATCTTAACAAAGTATTATAAAGAAAACAAACTCTAATAGAGTTTATCTAAGGGGGAGTTTTTCATTAAAGAAGACTTTCTTATTCTTGATGAAATATCATTCCGGAAATCTAGAATACGATCCATAGTGTTTCAAAGCTTAAGGGGGAGTTAGTCGTATTCATCAACATCCATAAACAAAGGGAGATAAGCCTTAATGTTTTCTTTCTTCTTAGACATTATTTTTCATAGGGATGTTTGTGCTTTCCAAAAAGGGGGATATTGTTGAGTCAATAATGTTTTCCTTATGAATTTTCCATTCCTTCTTGTTTTGAAAATCACAAACACCTTTTATAAGGAAAATTTCTTTTATAAGGAAAATTTCTTTTATAAGGAAAATCGCTTTTATAAGGAAAATCTCTTTTATAAGGAAGATCTGTTTTGTAAAAAAAATTATCCTTATCATATGTTCATTCATATATTTATTAAGTATAAATTTTGGATTCATTTCTATATTCTCGGAATCATTTGAAACTTTGATATGAAACATTCTGTTTTATGTACCGAATTCCAAATGTGAACTGTAATGAAGATTCATTCTGAATTCTGAATACGAACTCTGATGAAGTTCTACTCTGAATTCTGGATATGAATTCTCATTATGAATTCTAATGAAAAATTCTCATTACGAATTCTTGATGATGAATTCTCATTACGAATTATGGATACTAATTCTCATTACGAATTCTGATGATGAATTCTCATTACGAATTCTGATGATGAATTCTCATTACGAATTCTGATGATGAATTCTCATTACTATTTCTGTTGATGAATTCTAATTCCGAATTCTCATTCTGAATTCACCTATTAAACAGAATCTGATCATGTTTGTTTTATACACTCCGAATTAATTTTAGACTCCGAAAAATTATTTTTTTTACAACTCTGAACATTCATTACGAACTTTTGAGTTAGACTTTAAACGATGTCGTACATTCTGTTACACTTGTTTTGTTATAAAACGATGTTGTCTATTCTGTTATGAACTAACCGTTGGTTAAGTTACACGTGTACAGGTCCCTCCGATTTTTAAGGAAAATATGACCATTGGAAAGGAGGCCGACCTTGCCTATAAATAAGAGCTCATTTGAAAGAGCTCAAGGCTGAAATGCTGACTGATCTTCGACTCATGTGATTACACGCCTGAAGTGATTTCTAGAGAGAGAGGCTCTTATTAACTCTCAAATCTTCGTGCGACTCCGAATGTTGGTGATTACATTCGAGGACTTCTGGGGATAGGAAGATAGAGGTGCCAACTACCTTGAAGTTCGAGGGCTTCCTTGCTGAGGAAGACAGAGGTTGCCAACTACCTTGAAGTTGAGGGCTTGCGGGGATAGCAAGACAGAGACTCCGATCTTCGTATCGAGGGCTTACCCTGGTGTGGGTAAGACAGACTTGCTTGAAATTATAAATCAAGGGACCTTTATCCAAGGTTGTTGGATACCCTTCTCTTTGGGTTAAAAGACTTATATCTTGTTACTTGTAGTTCTACTACTTGTTTATTTCCACTGCATTTTGTATTATAATGAAAGTATAACTTTCTTATACTTCCTTACTTGTACTCTGTTTCATTCAGATTCTATACGCTTTAAGGTAGAATCTCATTTTGTAATCTTTTGTTAAGTTTCCATTTCTGGAACCATATTTCCGGAACCTACTTTCAGAATCTCTTTCCAGTTTTAAGAAAGTATATAGGACTTGAAGTTTATAACTTTATTCATTTTTCCAAGTTTTCAATTGGTGTTAGAGGTGTTGTGAATTTGTTTAGTTTAACTTTGTTAAACTTAGCTCTTTCCTTTGTTTAAAGGAATTTTTAAAGTGTACAATTCACCCCCCTCTTGTATATTGAGCATCTACATCATTATTTCGATCCTACAGTAATTTCATGTTTGTATTGGTTTAACCACCTAATTTAACAATAATATGAATTTATATCATGAATGAATAAGGGAAATTATTTAATTATATAATATTATATAAATATTTGAGAAATGTATTTTTTCCATAATTTTTATATCAATATTTAACCCAATAATTAATAAATACCATTCATTCGTTATGAATCAACGAAACATGATCATTGATGTTTTCATCATCAAGGTTTGTATTCAAAACTACCATGGAATGAAATTATAAATTTATAACCATTATATAACATATATTTAATTATATTATATTATCTAATAATTATGAAAATTGGAAAATTAATAGATTCTAATGCTTATTTCATGAAACTAGTTCAAAGCTATAATGATGGCATACACCTGGTATTGAAAATAGATAAAAACTAACTAATATTTATATGTATAGAATTATTTAAAATTAAGAGTATAAATGGATAAAAAAAATTATTATTTATGTATTTAATGAACATAGTTTAATTATTTATGACATTTGGTGAAAGTACAGAACTAATCAGTACAAAGGTAAGGGTTTTTGCGTCAAATTCCTCTCTTTGAAACATGTTTGGTATTATGAACATAATTTCATTTATTTTGTGTATATAATTACTATTAGATATATTATACCAGAAATTATCCTTTAATAATATTATTTTAATTTCAATTAAAATCCCACTCTTTCAATGGTTTTTGATTAAAGTGTTACTTAATCCATAAGGATTTTCTTGGTCACGATTAATATTCTTTGAGACACGTTACAAGTTATACACCATTTTTCCATGGTCTGATTTTCTATTTATTTATTATCCCACTAATGTTATATAAATTATTTCATTTTAATTAATGTGATTAAATAATCCAAATCATGTTATTTTTATCAAATGTCATTTGAGTCAAGTATTACCCTATTCGAAAGAGTTTTTGGTAACTCAATTTTCATTCATTGAGATATGACCATTGACATAAACATATTTCATATAAGTTGGGTGCATTCATAACTTTGACTATGTTATGTGTAATTTTATCATAAAATACTTTTTTACCCTATAAACCCCTTTTCAAATGTTTCATTCCCCTTATAGTATATTTCTCTTAAGGGATTTCGATATCTCAATCTCCATTATAAAACATACAGTGCTTCATGTTGATAATTTTATTTATAATTCTTGGTTCTCCAATACTAACATTATATTATGTTTTATTTCTAATTATATTTAATAAAATTAAATTTTATTAAAAATTAATGTTCCATTAGGATTTTTATACTGTGATTTTTGTAGAAGGGTATTTTACAAGATATTAAAAATAGTTTTTCATTTTACTTTCATATGTTTTGTATTCCTTTCCAAATTTCTATAGGAAAAACATTATATATTTTCAAGGCCTTATTATTGATTATTATTTTATAAATATAATGTGTTTCAAGGATTTTTCATCTCAACTTTTGATAAATACTTTCGAATGTGACTTATAACATCGCCTTTTATATCAATGTTAAAAAATATTTCTAAAAGGTCTTTTTAATTTCCATTTACATTTATCTTTTCAATTTCAAAATAATTTACCCTAATGGGGTTTATATTTTAGTATATAAACTTTAATATATATTCATCATTTGGGTGAATGAACTCGTGATACCAAACAATCCAATTCCTATTTCCTTATTGGGTGGTATTGTTTAAGAATTATTTTTCAAGGAAATTTCTCATCTATGTTATCATCCTTATACATTTCATTTCAGAATATAGGGATACTTATTTTTTAGTTATCCACCTTATTTATTTTTATGGATGATGATTATATTATTACATTATTAAATTAGTCATATTCGTATTCGTCTATCAAGTTTCAGAGGATCAAATAACAACTAAGAAGGGAGGGGGGTTGAATCGGTTTTTAACATTTTATTAGTTTCAATACTTTTAGAGAATGATTCCTTATAACCTATTAGATTCATTTTCACATCATATTTTAGTAAATACTAATGCATGTAAAAATTATTAAAGAAGGTAAAGAACATAATATTTAAAAGGATGAGTCTCAGTGTGAGAACATATATCCTTTCAATAGCTACTCCCATGGTCCTATGAAAGTTCAGTATTATAAATAAATGAATAAAAATTATGCCAACTCCAATTATATAGATCCTATCTCCCGACTAAAAATATTATACTGACTTCTATTAGTTTAAAAATTTTTCTTTTAAAACTATTGATCAAAAAAAAAATAAGACTCTGTTCAACTTTCTCCACAAAAGTTCTTGGTCCTAATGACCCTGAATTCGATGGCCCTCAGTCTGATTTACTCAGTAAGATCAACTTAATACAATCTTCCCTTTCATAATATACACTTATCAAAACTTTTCTCAAAATATCAGTCTCATATTCATCAGCCTGATTGACTCAATAAAATATTCTCAAAATTATTTTTATCAGTACTATAAAAAAACAGATGTTTGATCATTTAATGAGATCTCTATCTGAAAGAAACATTCACATGAATTCTTCAATGTTCCAACTTTTTCTATTACAAGAAAATTTATAAAGTATGAATTTCTTGAGAAACTATTTATAGTTAACCTATAATGGAAAATGAAGGAAACATTAAGACTTTCCCCACTTTTTCAAGTCCAATATTTAAACATAATTGAATTTCAAGTTTGACCACTTTAAATCTTCATAAATATTATGGAATCATCTGTATTCTTTTCTATATTCTTCCTTTTCATTCTTATTTGTTTTTATTTAGTCCAATATAATGTTCTCAGACTCATCTTCCTCTACTCATTACGATATGTCTTTCTTTATATTCTCATTATAATCTACCTTTCTTCTTTATCACATTTTGATGAACTTTATCAGTAGATGAATTATTGGTTTCACAATCTTATTTGATTGAAAAATTTTACTTTCCCTTTGTTTATTCTCAATAAAAAAACACCTTTATAACCATAAATTCTTTTCATAACTAACTCCCTTTCATGGATTGGAATTAAAAAATCTAATAACTCTGATGTTCTGCATCTCAGGTGTTATTAGTGCGAGGCATTCATTTGATGAATCAATGTTTATTCCTAATCCTATTGATCTTCCTCCTTAGATTCCGTCTGGTTAAAATAATCATAATGATGGAATTATCATTATGATAGAATTATCATTATGATGTTCTAAACTAGATGATAACTCCACTTAGTAACTTGGATATTTTTCAAACTTCATCAGCTTTATATATTCTGTCATTTAACAACATCTGAGAGTAGTACTTTTGCATCCATTCTTTTATGTCTGGGTTTTTGGGACAAGATCAAACATTATGATTCCTCCATTTATTAAAAATATTTTATTAGGATAGTCTTCATGATTTGTGAGAACTTAATGACCAGCAAAACATTTTATGATTTTGGATTAGAAAGTTTGAGAACTTTCTAACACCTGAATTCATTTTATTTAACAAACCTCTTCAAGTATCGTTCTGAATTACTCACTCTGCAACTTAAGACTTTATAACAGACACCAATTCTGATTAAACTAAACTTAATGTCGATGGATCTAAGACTGATAATGCATATGATCAACAACTTCACATTTTTGAATTCTTCTACATCTGATGCTACTCAATCTGAAAACCTGCGTCAGGAAACCTGTGTATGGAAAAAAAATCTTAATGATAAAACTTTTCTATCCCTTTGTGTTTGAATTCAGTATTTAATAACTTTAATATTTCTTTTGAAAACTCATTATGATGGACTGTTTACAATTTTAAATTACAAAAACATTCTTTTATAATAAGGTCAGTTGTAAAAAAATAATTTTTTTTAAAAAAACAAAACATTAGAAAGGTTCTTCAATCTATCTAGTCTAAACTACACCTTTACATAATTTAGATTAAATGTTGTTCACCAAGAATTAATGTTATTTATTGGAATAGGGAAATTTATTATCATTTTATATGATTTAATTCCAATAAAAATGATTAGTGGAAACTTGATTATATATTTTTTTAACCACCTTCCTTCATTATTAGGATGGGTTATGATCATGTTATCCCTTATATTTTCATTGGAGATGTATTGAAATTATTAATGGTCATTTAATGATAACATAGGTTTATCATGTATTGATATTCCATATTGTTCATTTTTATGGAGGTCAATATTTTTATTCAGAAAAAGATTCCTTAGGTAATGTTATGAAGGGTCTTGTTTACTCTTATAGTGAATTCAATAGTCTTAATCAGGTGATTGGTGTGGCAACAAAATATATAATCCCTTGATGTATCGACAAGTATCATAAGACAAAACATATTTGGATAATTAGTCCCAATTTAGTATTATTTCTAGACTGTGGTCTCAAAGTAATGTAAATGTCTTGGCACAAGGCCTTGACATCATTTTGTGATATTTAGAATTATTCATTTCATAATTATGAGATCAATATTATTAATATCCATGTTTTTATTTATTCTCATGTATATATTATGCTCTCAGTTTTATTTGATTATGGATTTAGGTTGTTCACTTATTTCTTTTGTAATATTTATTCAATGTTTAGGCATTCATTACCTCTTTTTTATGTTTTACCATACCAAAAATTTGATCCCACCCTTCTTATGTTTCCATTTCCCCATGTTATAAAGAGAAGTTTTAAAGATTTTATGTCTAAAAATATTGAATATATGGAGAATTTTTGGGAGATATTGAAGAATTATTATGGATTAAGTAGTTTCATTTATATTGAAAAATATACACCAGTTTATAAAGACATGGGTTTTATTAGTTTATGTTTTTTTGGAATTATTTGAATATATAAACCTAAATGTTCATGGGAATGTATATAATGAAATATTTTATTTAATTATTTTAAATAGTGGATATTTATGTCTAATAATATAATGTTGTTATTAAAGTCAGTATGTAATGAATGTGCTTATAGAAAAAAATCCATGAGTATGGGAATGGGGAATCATTGTTTGAATCAGATAAGGTATTAAAAACCATTAGACATTATGATGTTTTTTTAGGATAATTTAAGGATTCATAAGTTAAGGTTGATTATAATTTCAATGCTATAGATAACGCTTTAGGATTGTATATGATTTAACAATAATTCAATAATGCACATTTTATTTGTAGATCAGGATTAGAGAAATTTAGTGAAAAACCTGGAGAATTTTCTAAGTGAGAATTCTATGTTTAGGATACCATCCAGAAATTTTAGAATGTTTTAAGTATGTGATTTTCTTAGAAATGACATCCCAATTTAGATACTACATGTGATTTTAGGCTCTAACATTAGTTTACCTAGTGTTAATAATATGTGTATATCCTAAAATTTATAAATAACTCTTAGGGTAAAAAGGAAGTATATATTCTCAAGAAGAATACACCCTACGTGCCTCTGCAAGTTCAAATTTTTCCTACCGTAACAGTGGCCTCTGTCTTACTCGAGCTTCTGACACCGACAAAACATCATCCTTAATCTGTCTCAGCAGCTAAGGGGGTTGTGTCGTCGGTCTCGTAGGTGTAGGATCCAGTTCTGTAGGGGTCAAATCTAGATTTAGTGGCTAAGCTGTCTATGAAGGACACTCTTCTCAAAGGCTCTCCTCTATAGTTTTTCCTTCAGCTTATTTTTATTATGGTCTTTATGGGATATTCTAGTGATGGTTCGATGTATGGTTATCCTATCTCTACCTTATCTATGTCAGCATTCTAGGGTGATTCATTTATTCATAGATGTAAATTAGTGGATTGGTTTAGAGAGGATAAACCCCCTCTGGGGATTGTTCATAATTTTGTTCATACCTGGGGGTTAAAGCAGTCGACTAGTATTTTGGATCTAATAAAAAAATACTTATGAATATTCATGGTGTCACATGAGTATTTCATACATGAATGGTCTATGAGCCCATGCTCGGTTTGATAATGGAATTTCTATCCCTCCCACTAGTCTATGAAGTTACATCATTGTCAGGAGTCCCCTTCTACAACTATATCGATTAAAATTCCAGGGTTGCCTCTTTTATTTCAAAAAATTTCTTTTCTAGAAAGGATTGGAAATCAACTAGGTTAATTCTTATGCGTGGATGACCGTACAATTCATCTTCAAGATGAATCTTCATCTTGGATCTGCATCACCACAAATCTCTCTGTTCGTCTTCCAGCACAGATCTTTCTTCAGGTTGAAGATGACTTTGAATGAAGAAAATATTTTTTTATCCATCGAAGCCTCATTGCTGTTCTTAATGTCACATCCATGGCCACTTTATGATGGTGTGATTGTAAAAATTACTTTGTAATGTGTCATCATGTCAAAATATATCTTCAACCGGCGATGTATCTTCCTCACAAGCTTTTATGGAGATGCATACGACTGTTCATTCGACCAAGAATATCGATGCTGGTAACAGTACTTCCTCTGATCTGATTCCAGTGGTTTTTAATCTCTATCTAGTTTATTCTCATCTTGAGGTCAAAACTGTGGTTTCTCCATGCATTTACATGGTTCTGTTCTATCTTTGTTTTTTTAATGATCCATAGGTTCTTTTTCTCTTACCCAAAATTCACAGCCCCACTAGTTTAAAGAAAACGGGTAGGTGATTATCAGATAGAAGCCTCCCTCGCATTCCCCTCCCCATTGGTAATCTGGTGCTTCTGGATACTTACCTATTTCAACCTAAAATAGGTTCAGTGCCTTAATTCACATACAGGAGTGCTTGGATCCTATCTCTTCATCCTTTGATGGTGTCACCGATATTTCTTTAATCCCCAATGGATGATGCTCAGTCTTCTCCAGCCTCGGTCGCTCATGTGAGTGGAATTAAGGTACTGGAGTTGATTCTATAAAATTATAATGCTCATGGTAGATTAGGTTAAGAAGATAGATACCTAGAATCCCCAATCAATGTGGTGTGTACTAGGTCATGTTCCCAGTGAGAAGTGATGATTTCTTACCCAGTGAATTATTCTAGCCTTGCAATGTCTAGGGAAGAATCTTGGTGCCCTCTATTTTTATGATTTCGATTCTTGTTTGGAGTTCCCAAGTAATTGAAGCTTTGGTGAAAATAGATATTCTTGCTCATGAAATACTTCATTGTAATGTTTTAGTTATATCTATTCTCAAACCC
This sequence comes from Viscum album, assembly GCA_963277665.1. Lineage (NCBI taxonomy): Eukaryota > Viridiplantae > Streptophyta > Magnoliopsida > Santalales > Viscaceae > Viscum > Viscum album. Next base: position 1,576,006,508 of record OY728126.1, read on the forward strand.
AAATGGATCTTGAGTAAGATCCATAGCTTTGTTCAACGAATCAGCTTATCTGGTTACAGGCATGGTGACCCAATTTTTAGGAATATATGGATTTTATGGGATGATTTGAATCAGGTGAAAAAAAACATGCTATATCTAATCATCACATAACTCTGTGGATCAAATTTGGTACCTAGTCCTTCTTCTCATTCATGTATCGGAAATGTGATGTGGCAGACAGGGAAGCTCTATGGATGGATCTTGGTTCGTTCAATTTGGGGAATGAAGCATGGATTGTGGGTGGGGGGGGGGGATTAATGAAACCATAGATCCAAAAGAGAAGAAGTGTACTAGCCATAGTTCATGGAAGTGAAGAAATTATTTTGTTTACTTTTTCACAAGAAATTCCCTCTCTAATCTTGGGTTTTCAGGAGACAAATATACCTGGTGTAATAATCAAGATGGGATATAGAGAACTTGGTGCATGCTTGATCAATGTCTTGGTAATCCTCAACAAGTTTCTTCTTTCTCATCCAAGAGGGTTTGTAACCTGGTTAGATCCTTATCTGACCACTTTTCCATGCACACCCTTCTTCAGTCTAGAGGAAACAAGAACAGAATATTCTACTTATCCAAATAGTGGATTTTGGATCCCTCTTTTAGCATATAGGCCAATACCTCCTAGTGTAAATGCATGTAGGATACTTTGTGTGTAGGTTTTCATAAAAAAAATTATGTGGCTTAAAGTGGAGCTTATTATTTGGCGTGTGAATAGATGACCCTGATTTGAGAGGTTGGAATCCTTGAAATCAAAGATTCATAATGATGAGACCCAACTTGAGGAGGCTTGGGATGAGGGAATTTTTAATGATCTCATTAGTTTGAAGAACAAGATTTCAGAATTTATTATTGAGGAAGAAAGATTAGATCATGAATGATTTAAGGGTTTGTGTCTCAAAGAGAGTGATCATAAAACATGTTTTTCCATGTATGTATCAAGGAGAAGAAGAGATCATTTACTCTGAACCTTCAGATGGAGGATGACACCTACATCAATAACATGATTGTGGTTGGAGGTATGGTGGAATCTCAATTCAAATTCTTCCTTGGTTATGCTAATCCTTACATGTAGGAGGGGTTCCCATAGGGTGGTTTTATTCTCTTGGAAAATATTTCAAGGTTGGTACCATAGGTGGTGAACTGTTCTATTAGAAACATACCGGATGAGGAGAAAGTATGAGAGGTGGTCAAGTCCCTCAACCCTGAGAGTGCTCCCGGACCTGATGGATTTCCCATATCGTTCAATATGGTAGGCTATAGTATGATTAAGAATGAAATGGTTAGTATTATTCAAGAAATTTTTAGAGGGGGGGGGGGTCTTTCATGGGTGGCCTATTCTAAAACTATGATCCTTATTCCAAAGCATAATGATCCTTCATCAATTGTTCATTTTAGGCCCATAAGTATTTGAAAATTCTATTACAAGGTACTAGAAAGCATGATCAATAGAAGGCTTGCTCTTCACCAACATAATTTAATATGGGAGGAACACCATGGTTTAATATGAGGAAGTTCTATTCAGGCCGTGATTGGTTTGGCGCAAGAGATGATATGAGACATTAACATCAAAGCGATGGGGTCAAATATTTCTCCCAATTTTGATATGGACAAATCATATAATACAATGTAATGGATCTTAATTATTAAGGTGTTGTCAAGGATGGGTTTCTCTGGGTGGGTTATTGATCTTATTTTTAGATTTTATAGCCTAGAGTGGTTCTCAATTTCTCTTATGGGGAGGAATTGTGGTTTCTTTAAGGAAGTATATCTTTTAAAACAGAGGGATCTATTATCTTTAATCATATTCATCATATATTAGGATGTTCTCAGTAGATACATCATGTCGAGTATTGAGGATGGATCCATTTCTTATCGATGAAGATCCTAGATATTTGGTATTCCCTATCTACTCTTTTCTGATGACATTCTTATTTTTTGTTAATAGAGGCAGTAGGTCTATCCGCAAGATCATTATGGTTTTGGAGGACTATAGAAAGTGGAGTGGTCATATCATCAATAAACATAAAATAAATGACTCAATTTCAAATCATTGTATAGAAAGGAGTAGGGGGATTGAGAATGATCTTGGATTCTTAAGAAAACACTTCCCGATGGAATATCATGGTGCTCCTATTTCCCATGGTTGAGTCCATATCCTTCATTTTGAAGGGATTTTGGAGAGAATTTTAGGCAGGATCAAAAATTGGAAAAACTAGTTCGATTCTTTTGGGGGATGTATTAGCTTAATTAATTGTGCGCTTTTATCCATTCATATACATATTTTTTCCTATCATAGGGGACCCAAGATGGTGATTAGATGGCTGGAGAATTTATTCATGATGTTTTTATGGGATGCAAATGAAGATGGTCATTGTCATTGGGGTTCATGGGAGAGACTGGCCAAAGAGACAGAGGCCAGGGCATTGTTGTGAGGAACATGGAGGAGTCCATGCATTTTTTGCAGGCATGATTGGAATGGGAAACTCTAGATGGACATTCATTGTGGGGTAAATTCATATCCTAGATGTATAGGCCAGATATAGAAGTTCTAAATGAACGGGATGATGGGATGTGGAAAATATTGCAGGTCCAGGACAGGGAACTGCATCAGCATGCGCGTTGGGTTGTAGGCTAGGCCGACAGTAGTTTTTGGAGACATAACTAGTCAGGTTTAGCTCTGGGGTTTCTAGTGTTCCCTACACTTGATATTTCATTCAGGTAGGCTTGCAATTATCCTTCAATTATTCAATATGTCCTTAATCTGCAGTTAAAAAATCTTTTTGATCACATCAAGATAAATGACGAGGTGGACAAGATGGTTTTTACATGCTCTCCATTGGGTGTCTTCGATGCCAAATCCTACCATGCTCTGCGTCATGACCCAAGTACGAGAGAAGAATGGGGGATATCCTCTAGTGTTGGGAACTCCCTTATAATCTTTTCTTCCAAGCCTAGAGCATCATAAATCGTGCCATTTCCACAGAGAAGGAGATTCAGAAAATGAGCATCCACCTTGTTTCTCAATGTTCGTGCTTCTCAAGGCCAAGAGAGGAGTCGACTATTCACATTTTTGTCCATGGGAATTATTTTCTTGATACCTGGAAGGGGCTGGGTGATTTATTTGGATTTAGAGGTTATAGTGGAACTACCAATGAATTAATTAAAAGTTGGTTCAATGGTACGTGGAATAAAAAGCTTGAGCAGATGGCGAGAACTGTGATATTGGTTGCGGGGTGTTGGACCATCTAGTGTGAAAGGAATAAATACCAGCATGAGGGGGTTTAGTGTTCGTAGCTGGACCTTTGGGAGAGATATCAATGTATGGTGGTAGAGCTAGGGTAGTAGGGGTTCGATGGTGCTCGCCTTCTATTCTGAATTTTGTCGGGGTGACTATCTCATAATGAAAGCTAGGGACATCCTCAGTGGCATGGAACTTTGCATCAATAGAAAGTTGAACTTAACAGTGGTGGATATAGACTCCTAAATTATATACAACTCTCTTCATAAGTAGGAAACTATCCCATGGAGCATCAGCTATATCATCTCGAATATCAATCTCCTCTTTAATGACCAAGTGTAGATGAGTCACACATGGCGTGAAGGTAATAAGGTTGTGGACTTCCTTGCCTATAGGATTACTCAAAATGGTAAACTCTCCTTATTTACTAGAATGGGATCCCTTCCTTCTGAATGTTTGGGAATTTTGAGAGGATATTCTCTCGGTCATCATTTATTTCATCCACCTTGATCATTTTGCGCTTGTATTTTTCCTAACAGTAATTTAATAAATCCTACATTCATGTCATGGGTGTAATAATTCCTAAAATGTTCAATTGAGTATTAACTATATTGTTGATTACTACACAAAAAAGTGGCCAAACTACACACTTATATTGACACTCTTGGCGTCAAATTTTGGTTAAGTCCACAAATGGATATTTTTGAGCAAACCAAAGGCATATTTTGAATTAGAAAACCATCCTGAGATGCTAAAGGGAGATGTGTGCAGGTTCTGAGGAAGGAACACAAGAGTAGAAATTATGCACAAGATCCTATGAACCCAATTTGACCCCAAATAGAGGCTTCAGCATAAACCTTATGAAAAAAATCCATGGTAGTAGAACGAAAGAAAATCGCAGGTGTGTAAGATAGGGAATTGGGCGCAAGGTCTTCCGCGCCCAATGCGATGTCAAATAGAGCCTTCCGCAACACCTTTCCAAAAAATCCCTAAGCCAAAATCATGAAATAAATTCCACCTGCATGCAAGAAAGTCCCTTTCACGCATGATATTTCATGACCAATGCGACGTAAAATGCCTCTTTCAAAGAACCCCCCTTACGCGTCACCACTGAAGTTTTTGGCTATAAATAGAAATACAACCTATCATTTCAAGGATTGTTACAGAAGACAAACTTCTGCTCTGCTGCGAAAAATACGATCCTTCCATGACTGCGCAAAAGACATGGCCACAAGGTAATGGATCATACACAATAGGTCTACCAAGGGTCCTCCTTCAGGGGGGTACACAAGAGGTTGACTCTCCCCCATTTACTTTTACTCCAAGGAAATTGCATACAAAAGATTCCTCTTGCAAGCATGTTTTCCCTTATGTTGTGCCAATCTTGAACATAGGCTTTCCCCTAGCATTCATGCACTCATTTTTCACGCAACAACCCAATATTGCCTGCCTGAATGACCCAAAGACCTTCATTTTTTTTATTTTTGATAATCCACGTTTCAAGGGGTGAGTTGGAACCCTTACAAGGCCCGAAAGCTTAGATACAGTTACATGACCCATAGGTCTTTAGAGGGAATCACCCAGACAAGAGAACATGAAACTACTCCTCCCCAGCACATGTCATGATATCAGCACTCTATAGTCATAGGGCTGGTTAGATAGTTGTCGTGTGTAGAACTTCACAAGCCCGATATAGATGGCAATGACATACCCTCACATTCTTCCAATTCCAGTTAGCTATTCTATGGTGAATGCGCCGACTCCGAATCCTCATTTGGAGCCTTGTACCTTAAAATATGACAGGTACATCTGCATATTTATGAGGCCCAAAGGCCTTGAGGTGGCCCGAAGGCCTTGAGAGACAACTGACCTGAAGGCCTTGGGTGGCCCGCCCAATCTTGCATGCAGACCCTCATCTTGCACGCAACTCTTCGATCGTGTGCACACCACTCCTTGTGCGATCCATGTGTCGTCCTTACCTTAAGGAACCATGTATGAGCCCCTCTTATCCGCAAAACTTGTGTATTGTGCATAATTCACTCATGAAACCCTCCACGCTTGTACGAAGTAATTTCAAAGTTTCTTGGGCAGTGTTTCATGTTGCGTTTCTTTGTCTCATGCTTATTCGCATAGGCATGCTAATGAATATTGTTTCTTTTCATAGCCATGATAACATGAGCCCCTTAATGGATCACTCCACAACCTCATCCCTATACGACATTACTGGTGCCTTTCCTTTATCAAGGGTTAAAGTGAGCCAATTATATAAGTCTTATGGGTGAGGAGTGAATCCTTACCATCTGAGCTATAGGGCGTTAAACTTCCAAGAACCCACATCTGCGACACATGATGTTAAACTGTGATAACCACATAAGTGAAAAGCCTCAAGAGGACCGAAAAGGGGATGGGCACCAACATTATCTCATTCCCATCCCTCTGAGTTTTGTCACCATACGCACCTCGGGTAGTCTCCACGTAAGCCCTGACACCCTTTGATGGGATGATTCAGGTATGATGACCATATCCTCCTCTTACGCCTGGACACCCTCTGTTCTATTTGGGCCTCCATCTTAGAGTAAGTCCCACTATCAATCTTCCATGGCCGCAAACCATGCGTAAGCCCCGCTCTATTCCTCACAGACACACCTTTTGTGATGCAATCACCAGGTCTTTGTTGCCTCTTGTTTCTCACACCAAGCATGACTCACATGAGCTTAGCGTAAACAGTGACCTTGAAATCCTCTTCGGGCTGCCACAATATGTAAGTCCCATCCCATATGGTCGAACTATATGGACTTCGATCTTTTCCCTTTTCAGTTATGGTATGTAGGAAGCCTCACTGAGGTTCAAGACAATCACCCATTAGTCCCGAACTCTTCATGTTGGCTCACTAATGTCCCACATGACATTAAACTGTATACCCCTTTCGTTCTACATGAAACTAAACTGTATGCTTTTGATCATTGTGAGTTTTGATCCCTCTCTTCTGGATATTTTATGTAAGAATCCTTCTCGAGGTTCAACCCTAAATAATAGTAAATATCGGTGTTGTAACACCCCAAGCTTCCATGGTACGTTTCCCTTTGAATAATGCAGTAGATAGTGTTGTACACAACTTGGAGTTTTAACACACAACGAATAATCAAACTAGCTGTTATAAATAGTAATACCCACTTTTGGAAATTTTATAAATTTTATTTTTCAAAATGGACTTTATTTTTGAATTCGTAATATCAAAATTATCTTAGGGTGAATTTTTGGTATTTTTCAGAAAACTTTCACTTTTTGATGAATAGTGAAAAACACTGGGTTATTGTTTAAAATCAACTTTTTATTTCAGTAATTAGTTATTTTATTTTTGGTAAAAATAGATCCATAATACTTATATATGTTCAATGTAATTCATTAGAGTCATTTTATAATATGTTTAGATATATAAAATTTTATTGAACTTTTTATTGTCTTTTACCCACCTTATAGGAGCATTTGAAAATTTGCATAAATCATAATTTTACCACTTTTGTGAGTTGAATTAAAAAAAACGAAAGACATAGTTGACATCAGTAATTAAAATGTGGATCAGTAAGATGAAAATAGTTTTCGGTGAATAGTAACTTTTGACTTTTATTTACCACAATTAAAAGTAAATAGAGTAATTAAGGGTAAAAATGAAATTATAATTACCCTAACACATTTTCTAATTCTATTGGATAAGTGTAATTCAACAAAAAAACCTTAGGAATAAAATTTGATCCTCTTTGGTCCACTTGGATTAGATTTATTATCATTTTATTTAAAGAAGAGTTAAAAGAGCTAATTTCAATGTTTAATAACTAAACCATTTTTAATATTAGGTTACACACAATATAAATTCAACTATAAATATTCACTAGAAATATAAAAAAAACTTCCAACATAATGGTATTTTATTTATAATTTTTGTACATTAAATAATTTAATTTATTTATGACACAATGATGATGCAGTAATTACCTTAATAATGAAATATTAAAATAATTGATATTTATAAATATCAAAATAAATATAAATTGAGAATTCTGATGAATTAAACTAATTTTATAGGTTAATATGACATGTTAGGGTTGATTAAATAAAATTTAGTCGAAGTGATAATGTTTTTATGGCTTTCAAAAAAATAAAATACTAAATAGTGTCAAAATTGACATAATTGTGTTTTTAAAACAAATACTATATTATTAATTGATATAGTATTGCTAAAAATCTAAGGTTTGGCCAAAGTACTTATATAAGGTTATATATGGTAATAATGAACCACTTGGGGTTCTCTTGGGTTGTAATAGTAAGTTTATTAACCATATAATATAAAAATTCAAAGAGACATGGTAAATGTCAAACTATTTAACTAAGAGTTAAATCTAAATGATAAGGTAAATATGATGAGCTAAACCAGTCTAAAACATATTGGTTGAGATGTTTTATACCCATACCCCCCTTAGACTATAAATAAATCATTTTGGAGGCATTATAAACTGAAAATGATTTTATTATAAAATAATATATCAAGCTTTTCCTAAATTGACCCTCACCTCTCTTATAAAAGGGTGCTTCCCCTTCTCTTAATTTCACACCTCCAAAGCCATTTGGCTCGGCCAAAACCTTCCCAAATATCCTATCAACTATCTTACTTAAACATATAGGCCTTACTGTGATCATAAAGACAACCTAAGGATCCCTTTTGATCAACTCAAAAGGAAACACCCAAAGGATAGGTAATAATTTCCCCACCCTCTTTCAAGTTCTTTACCTTTTCCACTTCCCCTTTATTTATTGTTTCCATACCAAAATAATAACTCCAGTACCTTATACAAACTATGATGTTATTATAAATATGGCACAACCATATTCGTTATTCTATCCATTCTATAAATGACAAAGTCACCATACATGCATACGTACGACTTACTGTCTCCACGTCATGGTGTAGTTTGTTATTTAAACACTTCATTATTTGGATGGGTATAATAATGATTATAACTACTATCAATAATAAATATAACATATTAATGATTATGTATATATGATATAACATCCAATTACATACTATTTTACCATCAATATAATGATATTTTTGCTTGTGCGTACGTACGGATTACCGTCTCCACGAACGCGATGAGATTTCTTCCCCATCACAATCATTCAAGAATAATTTTAATTTTATGATTTAAAATAATGTTTATGAACATAATATCATTATTTATATGATTCAAATACATCATATCCATAATAAACAAGGCTTACATAACCAATCTTATAAAGTAAAATGAATCAGTTAACACCCGAAACGATGATACTACTGAAATATTATTAACAAAGAAATATTATAGGATCATATATGATATCATATTTATATATATAGTACCTTTATAATTTAATAACATTGTTTTTACTATTATATAGGAGTTTAACATACCATCTACTAAGGAAATGTACAAGGTAAGGGTTAATTCTACAATCTCTTTACTTATCTGAGGTTGTTAATACGTTAGTATATATTGGGACATCTTTGTCATCCACATCCGTGTTTTCTTAAAGATTTAATTCAAAAAAAAATTACAGTTTACTAGACTATGGGTTAAATTCATTTATACCCTTATTTGACCACATATTTTTTTGAAAGGAATATTTTCGTCATTTTCCAAACAAGGTACTTTCTGACCTTCTCGAAAAAATTAAGGTAAGAATGTCTATTTTTAACTTATACGGTGGGGGAGGCTATTTTCTACCGTTATAAAATCGTCGAAGCTTCCCATACAATATTATAAGAATATTTTCAAAATAAATTGTTTCTTTTATAATTATATGACTTTTAAATGATTTCAAAATATAAATAGATATTTCTCTAAATTTTTTTTGATTTCATCTATGTCAACATCCATTGATGGATTTTAAGCTTGTTTGAAGTTGATTATTTATGATATAAATCTTTCATATTGTATTGAAGGTTTTCTGATATGTTTGACTGTGGATCTTTTATTTTTACACCATTCATGGTTTATGGATAAAGTATTGACATTTTTTATGTTAGTTTTATTACGAATGTTTATGTTATGTTTAAAAATTTTTATATGAGGAATGAATTGGACTTAGTAAGTGACGGGAGGAGCCTGCTATAACTCCTCGATGCATCGATATGTATCATGATACAAACTAGTTTCTTATCATAAGGACTTGAAAAAATCTTATTTGTAGTCTTGGAAAAAGGCCTTGACTATGTGGTTATGAAGTCTGGCATTATGCATTCCAACATTACGAAATTGGCTATTGATATTACAAGTGATTATTCAAGTAGAAGAATATCCATGTGAATAAGTAAATGAAATTATTTGATTTATCTTTTTCCATATTATGATGAAGTTTAATTTTAAAATTCTTTTGTTTTAGTTTTATACATTTCCTTAAATGTTTGTGATTATTATTGAAAGTTTCCGCTATATTGTAATCCTTACTGAGCATCTAATCCCACCCCTTTCTATGTTTTATTTTTCCTAGGATGCGAAGAATTATATTACGACAGACTTGCAGGGATAGTCTAGGGGATAAATGTGGTCAATGGATAAAATTTTGTTGTTGTTTTTCATTTTATAATTCAATATAAAACTTATGAATGTATCTAGTACTTTCAAGGATACTAAACTGTTCAGTCTTTCAGGATTTTGATCCCTTGTGATTATGACAATGTTATGTAATAATGCACTGAATCTGGGTAACTGGGGTCGGGGCATTACAATTGGTATCAGAGGATGCTCAGTTCAAACCTTGGAAACTAGATTTATATAATCTCTGATTAGATAACATTACCCTAAGATAGAATTTGAGGATTGGTATAGAGGAACTTCCTAGAATTTCTGTAATGTAGAGATTTTGTGTATTTTACAAGAAATACATCCCTGTCTAGATACGATAAGTTAGAGGTGGCTCTGGCACAGATGTACCTAGGAGTGAAAACTTCAACAAGGAGTTTTGGTCTTGACTCGGGGTATCCTGGTACACGACAATGTGCCTTGTTGCACTCTTGGTTACGACATTCTCGAGAGATGTGCTTAGGATAATTCAAAGTTTCTATAAAAACCATTACGAAGGATTTAAAAGTATATACCTCCTCAAAGAAAACATTTTTTTTATGATTATGGATTATATCTATAAATTGTTCAATTTATGTTAAGTGTTTTACAAGTTTGGAATTATGTATTGCGATTCATAAACTAATCTAATGCATGCCATTGTTTATAAATGGCGCCTAGTAGAAGGAATAGAAACCATATCAATGCATGCAATCCATGTAGGGATTTCCCTCCTACTCAATATAATTATAGTGGACTTGGTGATGCAACTGGTGCTGATCAGCTTATCACCATACTAAGATAACTCACCCATGTTAGGAATAATAACCTTACCCGTATGGAGCAACCTGATCCACAATGCAGAGGATCAATGTTATACTTCTTCATGAGGAAACAACCACCTATATTAAATGGGAGTAAAAATCCATTAGTAGCTGAGAAATGGATAAGTTCCTTAGAGAAAATATTTCATGCTTTGGGGAGTAGCGAATGGGAAAAAGTTGTCATGGCAGTTTATAGATGCACGAGTGATGTAGATCAATGGTGGTCATTAATCAAGAACACAAAGGAAGATGAAGAAGTATCAAACATGTAATGGAGGGTGTTTAAATATATTTTCTTATAGAAATACATTCCTCATGACCATCGATCAGATATGGAAAGACAATTTCTGAGTCTGAGGAAAAAGGAGGATGAGAATGTCACAAAGTATGGGGCTAACATTACAAGGTTTGAAAGGCATGTGTTATATTATATACATAACCCAAGGAGTAAGATAGATAGATTATTTTATGGGTTAAAAACATTTCTCCATCGAGCATTAGTCTCACAATCCTTCTCATCGTATGAAGATATTGTCTCATGCGCTATCAAGATAGAAAATGAATTCTTTAAGTCTTATGACTTCAAAGAAAAGTAAGAGAATAAGAGATCTATTGATCACTCTAAAAATGGAAATAATGGGAAGAAGGGAAATTTTGAATATCCATCCTGTGGTAAATGTGGGAAGAAACACCCTGGTACTTGCCTAAAGGGAATGAGAGTCTGTTATAAGTGTGGTGAAAAAGGCCACCAAACTCGTGATTTCAAGGGAAAGAAATAAGATGTCAATTTTTAATGCTACAACTGTATAGAAAAAAGACATTATGAAAATGAATTTTCTATGTTCCAAGGGAACTTATCTCAGAAAAGGCCAAGGGAGGAAGGCCAAGCTTATGCGATCACTACTGCTGAGGTTGAAGCTCCGAAAGATGTGGTGGCAGGTAATTTAATGGTTTCCTTAAGTTTAGCCAATGATTTATTTGATTTTGGATCATCAAATCGTTTCATATCTTCCCAATTTTCTAAGAAAATTAGATATTTTCAATTTGACATAACAGGGGAGTTGTTAGTAAGAACTTCTAAGGGAAGTATCACCGCAACAATGTTTTGTGAATCAGTTCCCATTAGGGCATATAATTATTCTTTATCTTATGATCTCATCATCATACCCATGATTGAATTTGATATAATCCTCAGAATGGATTGGCTTTCGGACCATGATGCGAAAATTTATTGTAATAAAAATGTTAAAATTATCGATGATGATAAGGAGTACATTATCTTTAGAGAAGAAACGTCACCACCTGATTCTTATCTAGATCCACCCCCAGTAGATCAACTGAATTAAATTATGGGGGAGGAAGATAGTGAAATAATTATGGGTGAGGAAAATAATTTTTGAATAGAGGACATACATATTGTGCAAGAATATGTTGATGTTTTTCCAAGGGATTTACCTAGACATCCTCTAGAACGAGATATTGAGTTTTCCATTGATTTAATTCCTGATTCAAGGCCCATATCGAAGACCCATTATATAATGACCATTGTGGAATTAGTAGAACTAAAGAAACAACTAGAGTAATTGAGTAATAAGGGATTTATTTGCTCTAGTGTTTCTCCATGGGGAGTCGCTGTCCTTTTTGTTATGAAGAAAAACCGATCTATGAGGTTGTGCATTGACTACAGGGAGATCAATTCTATAAAAATAAAGAACAAGTATCCCCTACCTCGCATTGATGATTTATTCGACCAACATCATGGAGATCAATATTTTTCAAATATTGACCTTTAATCTGGATATCATCAGTTTTGTGTGAATAAGGAACACATTTCGAAAAAAACATTTTGAACCAGGTACATGCATTATGAGTTTACAGTAATGCATTTTGGATTGACTAATGCACCCTCTGTCCTCATGGATTTAATGAATAGAGTTTTCAGGAAATATCTTGATAAATTTTTAGTGGTATTTATTGATGATATCCTGGTATACTCAAAAAGCTAAAAATATCATGAAAATCACTTGCGCACTATCCTGAAAACCCTCAAAAGAAATGAATTACAGGGGAAGTTTAGAAAGTGTGAATTATGGATTCATGATATTTCTTTATTTGGCTATATTATATCTAAGGATGAAATATTTATCGATCCTATAAATACCAAGGAAATCCAAGAATGTCCAACACCGAAGAGTATAAATGAGGTACACAATTTTATTGGTTTAGCAGGTTATTATCAACGTTTCTTCTATAATTTTTCCTGGTCGGATAACCCATTAACAAAGCTCACATGTAAAGAGGTTAAATTTGTTTGGACAAAAGAGTTTGAAGAATGTTTTGAAGAAATGAAGGGATGATTTTTCAATGTTATTATCTTGAATTTACCATTAGGGAACGATAGGTTTGTTATTTATAGTGTTGCTTCAAAGAAAGGACTTGGTTGTGTCCTAATGTAGAATGATAGAGTTATCCGACAACTAAAAACTCATGAGAAAAACTATCCCACTTCTGATCTTGAGTTAGTAGCTATAATATTTTCTATGATGATAGGGAGACACTATCTCTATGGTGAAAAATGTAAGATTTATACTGATCACAAGAGTTGAAGTATATTTTCTCACAACAAGAACTCAACATGAGGCAAAAGAGATGTCTTAAACTACTCAAGGATTATGATTGCACAATAAAATACCACATGGGGAAGGAAAATAAGATGGAATATTCTTTGAGCAGAAAAGATCATGGAGTTTTGAACAAGATTAGAGTTGAAAGGGATCATATTTTCATGGATCTACTAAAGATGGATATGGGAATAACCATGGAAGGTGAAACATCAATACTTTTTCAAATGGTTGCTAAACCATCTTTACTAGAAAGGATAAAAAGTTCTCAAACTAATGATGAGGAGTTTCAAAAGAATATTAAAACTGTAAATGATGGGAGATTGAGTGACTTTATATATGAAGATGGAATTTTGAAATTTGGGAAGAGACTTTGTGTTCCCGATATACCTGATCTAAAAAGGGAATTGTTGGATGATGCACATAGCTCCAATTTCTCTATACACCCTGAGAGCACCAAGATGTATAGAGATTTGAAGGAACATTTTTTGTGGGACAAAATGAAGAGGGAGATTTCTAATTTTGTGTCAAGATGTATGGTTTGTCAACAAGTGAAAGCTAGAAGGAAACGACCTTGAGGAGTCATGCAACCTCTTCCCATACCTGAGTGGAGATGGGATAATATTACGATGGGATTTGTCCTGGGGATATCAAATAATCCTAGAAGGAATGATTCAATATGAGTCATTGTTGATCGTATTACCAAGTCAACACATTTTCTTGATATAAGAGAAGATTTACGACCTAAACGTCTAGAAAGACTATATATTAATGATGTTTTAAGACTCCATGGTGTAACCCTATCGATTGTTTCTGATCACGATCCCCATTTTACATCAAGATTTTGGAAAATTCTTCAGAGGGCCTTGGATACTGAACTTCATTTGAGCATTTCCTACCACCCTCAAACTGATGGACAATCAGAATGAACTATTCAATCCTTAGAAGAAATGTTGAGATATTTCTCACTTGACTTTCAAGGTATGTGGGATCAATATTTACCTCTGGTATAATTTTCCTATAACAATAGCTTCCATTAAAGTATTCAGATGGAACCATATGAAGATTTATATCGAAAGAGATGTCACACACCAACTTGTTGGGATGATGTTGGTGAAAAACAATTTTAGGCCCAGAACTTGTTGAGGAAACAATGGAAAAAGGGAAGACTATACAAACCCACATCAAAGCATCTCAAAGTAGGCAAAAGAGCTATACCAATAATCGGAGGAAGGATTTGGAATTTCAAGTAAGAGATCATGTTTTCTTGAAGGTATATCCATGGAAGGGTGTTATACGGTTCGGTAAGAAGCGTAAATTGAGTCCCAGGTACATCGGACCTTTTGAAATTCTAGAACAAATTAGAGTTGTGGCTTATCATTTTGTAATACCTCTAAGTCTCTCAAAGTTCATGATGTGTTCCACGTATCACTGTTGAGAAAATATATGCCTAACCCAAATGATATTCTCACCTATAAAGAAATTGAACTGGAACTTGATCTGTCTTATTGTGAAGAGTCTGTCAAGATTCTTGATACCAGAGAATAAGTGCAGAGAAAATGGCCGAATCGTCTGGTAAAAGTTCTATAGTGAAACTATAAGATGGAAGATGAAATGTGGGAAACTGAGGAACTTATGATGAAGAACCACCCGAATCTTTTTATGCAGTAATATTCTATAAATTTTTAGGATGGAATTATTTTAAGGTGGGGAGAATGTAATACCCCAAGCTTCCATGGTATTTTTCCCTTTGAATAATGCAGTAGCTTACGTTGTATGCAACCTTGAGTTTTAACACACCAAAACTAATCAAACTAGACGCTATAAATAGTAATACCAACTTTTTAAAATTTTATAAATTTTATTTTTCAAAATGGAATTCATTTTTGAATTCGGAATATCGAAATTATCTTAGGGTGAATTTTTGGTATTTTTTTGAAAACTTATAATTTTTGATAAATAGTGAAAAACACTATGTTATTGTTTAAAACCAGATTTTTATTTAAGTAATTAATTATTTTATTTTAATTTATTTTATTTAAAAATATATACATAATACCTATATATGTCCAATTTAATTAATTGGATTCATTTTATAATAATTTTATATATATATATATTTATTGAACTTTTTACCTTGTTTTACCCACCTTCTAGGAGAATTTGGAAATTTTCATAAAACTAAATTTTACCGCTTCTGTGAGTTGAATCTCAAAAATATAAGAAACATGGTTGAAATAAATAAGTAAAATATGGTTCAGTAAGATGAAAATAATTTTCAGTGAGTAGTAACTTTTGACATTTATTTACCACGGTTAAAAGTAAATAGGGTAATTAAGGGTAAAAATTATATTATAATTACCCAAAAACATGTCCTAATTCTATTGGATAAGTGTAATTCAACCAAAAACAACCTTAGGAATAAAATATTATCCTCTTTGGTTCACTTGGATTAGACTAGGACATTTATTATTATTTTATTTAAAGAAGAGTCAAAAGAGTTAAATTCAAAATTTAATAACTAAACAATTTTTAATATAGGGTTACACACAATATAAATTGGATTATAAATAATCATTAGAAAGATAAAACTATTTCCTACATAATGGTATTTTATTTATAATTTTTAGACATTATGTAATTTAATTTATTTTTGACACAATGATGATGTAGTAATTACCTTAATAATGAAATATTAAAATAATTGATATTTATAAATATCCAAATAAATGTAAATTGAGACTTATGATGAATTAAACTAATTTTATTGGTTAATATGACATGTTAGGGTTGATTTAATAAATTTCATTCGAAGTGATAAAGTTTTTATGGCTTTCAAAAAAATCAAATAATAAATAGTGTCAAAATTGCCATAATTGAGTTTTTAAAACAAATACTATATTATTAATTGATATAATATTTAAAAAAATCTAAAGTTCATCCAAAGGACTTAGATAAGGTTATATTAATACTGAACCATTTGGGCTTCTCTGGGCTTGTTATAGTATGTTTATTAACTATATAATATAAAAATACAAAGAGACATAGTAAATGTCAAACTATTTAACTATGAGTTAAATCTTAAAGAGAAGGTTAATATGGTGACATAAAACTATATAAAACCTATTTGTTGAGATTTTTTTAGACCCATATTCACCTTATCCTATAAATAAATTAGTTTGGAGCCATTAGAAACCAAAAATTATTTTATTCTAAAATAACATTTCAAGCTTTTCCTAAAGTGACCCTCACCTCTCATATAAAAGGGTAATCCCTCTTATCTTAATTTAATACCTCAAAAGCCATTTTTCGTGGCCAAACCCTGCCCAAATATCATATAAAACACCCTCTCTTCAATCTAGAGGCCTTAATTTGATCATAAATCCAACTTAAGGAGCCCTTTTGATGAACTCAAAAGGAAACACCCGAAGAAGAGGTAATAATTTCACCACCCTCTTTTAAGTTCTTTTATTCTTCCACTTCCTCTTTCTTTGTTTTTTCCATTAAAAAATAATTACTCCAGTACCTTATACATACTGTGATGTTATTATAAATATGGTACAACCATATTCATTATTCTGTCCATCCTATAACTGACAAAGTTACCATACGTGCGTACGTATGGCTTACCATCTCCACGTCATGGTGTAGTTTGTTATTCAAACACTTCATTATTTGGATGGGTATAATAATGAGTATAACTAATGTCAATAATAAATATAACATGTTAATTATTCTGTATATATGATATAACATCCAATTACATATGATTTCACCATCAATATAATGATATTGCACTCGTGCGAATGTACAAATTACTGTCTCCACGAACGCGATGAGATTAATTCCCCATCATATTCATTCAAGAATAATTTTCATTTTATGATTAAAAATAATTTTTATAAACATAATATAATTCTGTAAATAAATCAAATACATCATATCCATAACAAAAATGGATTACATAACCAAGCATATAAAGGAAAACGAATCAGTTAATACCCAAAATGATGATACTAGTAAAATATTATTAACAAAGCGATATTATAGGATCATATATGATATCATATTTATGTATATAGTTCTTGTATAATTTAATAACAATTTTTGAACTATTATAAATAAGGTTAACATACCATTGACTAAGGAAAAGTACAAGGTAAGAGTTAATTCTACAACCACTTTACTTATCTAAGGTTGTTAATACGTAAGTATCTACTGGGACCTCTTTATCATCCACATCCATATTTTCTTAAAAATGTAATTCAAAACATTTTTACTATATACTAGAATATGGGTTAAAGTCATTTATACCCTTATTTTACCACATATGTTTTGAAAGGAATCTTTTCGTCATTTTCCAAATAAGGTACTTTATGACCTTCTCGACAAAATTAAGGTAAGAATGTCTTTGTTTAACTTATATAGCGGGGGAAGCTATTTTTCGCCGTTATAACATCATTGAAGGTTCCCATAAAATATTATAAGAATATTTTCAAAATAAATTTTTTCTTTTATAATTATATGACTTTTAAATGATTTCAAAATATAAAGAGATATTTCTCTACAAATTTTTTTGATTTCATCTATGTCAACATCCTTTGATAGATTTTAATCTTGTTTGAAGTTGATTTATTATGATACAAATATTCCATATTTTATTGAAGTTTTTGTGATATGTTTGACTATGGATGTGTTATTTTCACACCATTCATGGTTTATAGATAAAGTATTGACATTTCGTATGCTAGTTTTAATAGGAATGTTTATGTTATGTTTAAACCTTTTCATATGAGGAATGTATTGGACTTAGTAAGTGACGGGTGGAGCCTGCTATAGCTCCTAGATACATCCGTGGGTCTCATGAGACAAACTAGTGTGTTGGCACAAGGCCTTGACAAAATCTTATTTGTAGTCTTGGCATAATGCCTTGACTATGTGGTTATGAAGTCTGGCATTATGCATTCCAACATTATGAAATTGGCTATTGATATCACATGTGATTATTAGACTAGTAGAATATCCATGTGAATAAATAAATAAAATTATTTGATTTATCTTTTCCATATTATGATGAAGTTTATGTTTAAAAGGCTTGTGTTTTATTCTTATACATTTCCTAAAATGTTTATGCTTATTCTTAAAAGTTTACGCTATATTGTTATCCTTACTAAGCATCTGAGCTCACCCATTTATATGTATTATTTTTCCAAGATGTAAAGAAGTATATTATGACTGACCTGTAAGGATAGTCTAGGGATGTAACTATCAGATTTAATCCCATTAGTGTTCTGATCAGTCTAATCACTCTCCACTAGACGTTAAAATCACGACATACCCTATGTTTAATATGGGAAGTCGAGGAAAAACTTGGAGACAAGCCAATGACATACAATTCCCCACACTTGACATGGGATGCCTTGGGATTCTACGCCCTCATGAAGCTCTATCATAAGGGGAAGAAATCTAGGTGTACTAGCTTTCCAGAATCAATACACACCAATGATGCCCAACGTGACTACTCCCCTGACCGAAGGTTGTTAGCCTCACTTCACCCCTCGAAATGTCCTGATATAAGCAGTGTAATTAACCGACATCCTCAAGGACATGGAACCAGGAACATTTTAATGAACAATGTCCTAAATATATCAGGGATAACCGAACTAGGAAACTAATTCCAAGGAGGAATCTATGAAACAAGAAACAAAAATCTCATCATCCATTTTTGATCAAGGAGAAAACATCACTGAATAAGTGACGGATTCCACCCACCATTATAATGAGGGAATGTGGGGAAACAACCAGCACGTCCTCGATAGACGGACATGCACCCTAATGAAAGAATCCGAAAAAAATGTTGAACCTGACCTGAATCTTTTTTCTAAATATGGAGATTAGTTGTATTCGACACATCAGAAGATAAGAATGTCATTGGATCCATCTACATGGTTCCAGGTCCTGCCAAGCAAATAGTGGGCCTAGCATGAAAATCAAAAAAGTTTAGGGCAGTTAATCATTGGTTATTCTAGTCTGAAATTTCATCAGCATGGATCTATCTATCCATCCATGGAATACCGAACGGTGTTGGGGCACTGTGCATCTCTTTCATATTGTCTACATGTATGGATGAGTTTCCATGCTCGCAAGACCCAATCTACAGCTACAGGGAACTGATAACCTCCCACCTACGGACACAAGGGAAAGGGAAATTCCAAAATGGTAGTATTTCATGACTCTATCTCTTCAAAAAAAACTTTCATGACCATAGCTAACGGGCACCCACAACCCATCTCACCCTCTGAATTTATTTATAGGAGGGTGATCAATACTCTTGTCCGTCGATATGAACAGGAGGGGGTTATCCTGATTAAGGACATGGCCCATCTAGACCTGGATGCTTCTGTGAACCATCAACACTGCCTCCCCCAAGGGCCATATAGGGAGCCACTGCTCCCCACTCCGTCCTTCAGCAGCTTCGGGAGCCTATCCCCAGGGAATTCTTACAATTCGCTCCCATATGAAGATGAAGTAAGGGATGTCCGAGAACACCCAGTAAGGACTTTAGCCAGGGAACTGCCGAGGAGGGCTCCCACCCGGCCGTGTTAGCATCTCCAACCATACCTATAGACGAAAAATTAGGTGGTCTATACCCCTACAGAGATGGATTTAGTTCCGATGACCCGACGTCAGCGTCGGGTGCAATCTTAATAAGACGCCTACTAGGGGGCATCATCTTCTGTGGTTCTTATAGCCCAACCCACCATAGGTGTGTGCTATTGGGCACCTATTTTTGTCTTAGAGCAGGGGTAATTTCTTATCAATATTAGGGATGCTTCCAAGACCTATCCAGAGTTAGGAACTATCCACCTCACAATCCAGTTGAGTTGATCTCCCCCGTCACCGGTGCGAGCTACAACCATCGCGAGATGATCCGCGATGATGATATACAATATGTAGGTCCTACACATACCATCATCAGTCAGATTATAGGTCCTTCCCACTCCTTCATTCAACATGGAGGGGCTACCCATGCCACCATTATCAAATCTAGAGAATGCCCTCCCCACTTCATCGACACTCAACACGGAGGTCCTCCTCATGCTCCTGGTCTCAAGTATTAAAATTTAACTTGCCTACTAGGTTATCAATGTGAGGATCCTCCTTACACAGTCACCGACCAACATGGGGGTCCTCACTGTGTTCTCAATGACTTTAGAGGAGGCCCTCCCCACTTCATCGATGGTCGTCATGAAGGTCCTTCCCATATCCAGTATGGTTCGAACAAAGCCCCTCATCGTACCATGGCTACCAAATCCGGTCGACATGAAGGTCCTCCCTTCTCTATGGACAACCACCATAGATGTCCACCCATTTTCTTTCCAACTTCAGCGTAGGCCCTCCCCCCTACAACACTTTAAATCACTGAGGTCTTCCCCGTGTCCCATTTTACAATTGACCAGGTCCTCCTTGCACCAAAAATTTTCCAAGATGAGGTCTTCCCCATTTCAGGACCAACTCATGTGGAGGTCATCCCCATTTCAAAAATATACCCTACCCTAAGGAACCATCCTAGGTTAGAAGGGTGGGTCATCTTCTCTAGAGGAATAATACTGAGAATCCTTAAAACACAATCAAACCCATCCACTTTTTAGATTCTCAGGTAGAGTGCGATTTAGTGATTGAACCCTCACCCTAATCATCTATGTCATGGGTTGGGGTAGGAACACGGCCTATCTAAATCATTCTTATGGAAAGTTAGGCCTGCTAGACCCCTTTATCTCTATGAAGATACATATAGGATAAGGAATATTTAGCCCTTTTATAGGGCCTGGCCGTGCAATCCTCCTTATCAACAACATGATCATTCTCTACCTCGATCATAGATCATGGAGAATTGTTCTTGGGACCAATAGATAATGAGAAATAGTGTGACCCACCACGAATGAATGCATCCCCTTCATACGAATCACTGGTCATTAGTCTATCTTATAGGTATTTGGTGGTGAAATCATCACATTCTTTTGAAGAAAACCCATGATGTGGTGGCCTTTCAGCTCACACACCATACTCTCCACCGACCAGTCTACAACCAAAACAGTAAGCTTCAGTGTCGTTACTGATCCTCCAAGAATGAGACTTCCTTCAACTAGAATTCAAACTTACTGTACTTTTCATAGAGCTCCTCCTTTCGTAAGATCTCTTGTACAGTGATTAGATGCTCCTCATGCTCCTCCTTGGTTTTTGAGAATATTAGAAAATTGTCTATAAAGACTACCATAAATTTGTCGAGGTAATATAGAAAGACTATATTCATCAAGTCCATGAAGATTTATGGAGCATTAGTGAGTCTGAAAGGCATTACTATGAATTCATAGTGCTCGTACCTTTTACGAAAATCTGTCTTGGAGATATCCTCTTTCTTCACCCTTAGTAATATCCCGACCGAAAATACACCATAGAAACGTATTGTGTTCCACGTAACTAATCGAAGAAGTCATCAATTTGTGGTAGAGGATACTTGTTTTTTATCATGATTTTGTTGAGCTTGAGATGATCAATGCAAAGGCACATTGACCCATCCATCTTTTTGATGAAGAAGACTAGTGCACCCCATGGTGAAGCACTTGGGTGTATAAACCTTTTATCAAGATTATCTTGTATTTATTTTTTAGCTCTTTAATCTCTACAATAGCCATTCTATATGGATTATTGGATATTGGCAACACCCCAGGTATAAGATCATTCGAGAATTCAACATCTCTTACAGGAGGAAGACCAGGTAATTCTTCGGGAAACACTTCAGAAAATTCCCTCATAATATGCATGTTTTCAAAAATGATTTCTTTATTAGACTCAATCATATGACCAAGATATGAATGCTCAGAGGGCAGTAATATCCACACTTGAGATGATGGTGCTAAATAAGATACATCCTCCTCCTCGCACTTGAACAAAATCGGGGGTCAATTTGCCATATGGAGAGTGATTTCCCTCTCATGGTAATTTATGTTGGGTCTATATAGGGAAAGGAAACCCATGACAACAATTGCATCAAATTACATTAGAGGGAGTATGATGAGATTATCTGGGAAGTTCAATCCACAAATTGTGATAGGGGTGGAGTTATATTCATGGGATGCAATGATTTTCCCATTTTCCATTCTCACCAATATCTCTACTTCCATGATTTTTGGTGGTGTTGGGATTGTTCTAATAAACGTTTTGGATATAAAAGAATGCGTAGAACCATAATAAAAAATTAAGTTCACTATTATTGAATTAATAACTAGCGTACATGTCACTAGTTCATTGTCAGGGTTTTATTTGGAATTAGTGATGAAAAAAGCTCTCCCTTACTGCCTTAGAGGTTGTTGGTTTCCTCGGAAAACTCTTGTCTCAGGGAATTTTTTTGAAAACTGTCCTAGTTCTTTACAGTTGAAGGAATAAAAAATGAATTGAGGTTTGAACGGAGCATTCCTCTCCTCTATCGCAGCAGTGGGTTTTTATTGTCGGTAGTTAATGGCTAGGAAACCTCGTTTTCACACCTAAAGCATTTACTCACCCCCTTCAGTAAATTTCCAAGGTGCTTCTTTCTGCAAATTTGGAAAGTGGGGTGTTGGAATTTCTTAAAACTATTGGATTTATCCAATGGACCGCCAGAATTAATGTCTACTTTCTGATTCTTATCCCTATGATACCACTGAGATTCTCTAATCTCCATTTAGACTTTGAGGGAACATCGGATAATTTATTCATAGATATCGAAGTAACAGATTTCTAGGGATTTCTGTAGGATAGGTTTTATCCCACCAAAAAAGTGGTCAACCTTACATTTGGGGGTAACAAAAAATCTGGAGGCGTATCATGCAAGCCTTTTTAAGTTTTCCTCATACGCTCCAATGGATTCATTGCCTTTTTGCTGGAGGGAAAAGAATTCCCTTTCCATCTTAAGTTGGAGGGTGTTAGGAAAATATTTATCAAATTTTTTTTTCTGGAAATCCATCCATTCCAACGCCTCGATATTTTTTTCAAGCTTCATATTTTTGATAAATGTACACCATTGATCATATTCATTATCCATATGGTAATAAGATAGAAGAACCTTATATTTTTCAGAATATTAAAGGATGGATAAGATATTTTCAATGGAGTTGATCTATTGTTCGGCAATTGAGGGATCAAATGATCCATTAAATGTAGGCGGCCTTTGTCTCATGAAGCTCTCGATTGCGACCTGTTCCTTCTAGGTGGTGGGGGGGGGGGTTGGAAATTTCTCTTGAACCATGTTTCTATTCAAAACATTAGTTAACTGAGAGAGTATCATGACAAAGTTTTTGATTATCGGTCCCATCAGATTGGGCATCTCATTAGAATAGTCATCACATTGATCTTCACATCAGTTTCCAGCTTGAGTCCTCCTATTACCGGCCATTGGACGAATAAAAGGAAATTTAGGGGTAGCACATAAAGGGGAATCCAATGAAAAAGGTATAACATATAAATTACATTTATTTCCTTAACTTATGAATTTATAGGCTTCAATCTATGTTATCCTTGATCTACTTCACAACAAACATTCTTAGGTTCATTTTTTTATTCCCTTAATAATGGTTTATACTAATTTTATGAATTTACCAAAACATATCCTAAGGGTGTGTCACAAACAATAGTGCAGATATGCCCATTGTCGTGCACCAGTTCCCATTCTAGTCTAGCTCAAAGCATTGTTTTCGAGTTTTACCCCTAGATACATTTGTTCTAGAGCCTCCTCTACTTGTTCGTATCTAGACAGGGATGTATTTGATTAGTAAACCACTTACTCTATACTTACCAAAATTTATGGACGTTTTTATTATATTTAGTCTTATCACTAAGGCTTTCACTAAGGTTTTATAATCCTATTCCCCATAAAATTAAACCTATCCTCTGATACCAACTATAATATTCTTACTCTTTATTACACTAATTAACATGATTAATTACATAAACTTTCACTTAAGACAACTATAAGGATCGAGAGTTCTAGTGTCTTGGGAAATTAGGAACATTACAGAACAAATTAAAACATAAAACACAAAATATTATAGAAAACTTATTCTACATGACCACAACATTGCTTCGTACTTAGAATTGCATGGGATTTCTGAGGACATGCATAAGAAAATGGTGAGCTATAAAGCCCAGTAAGGGATTAAACAAGGAAAACCAGGAAGAATATAGTACATTTTAGGCCATTGGAATATCAATGGTGCACAAAAAACATGAACACAAAGTCATGATATAGCATGATTATCATAACATGGGAATGCAGCTACAACACTTAACATGATATTATCATGAGTGAAGGCTCATTGCACATGGATCATGAGTAAACCCTCATTGCACTTGAATTTGCATGAGTAAACCATCATTTCACATGAATTAGCATGATTAAAACCTCATTGCACTTGACATATCATGATACTAATATTTACCCAATTCCTTGGAGCACTATCAGGGTGCACCCTTTATAAACATTTCTTATAATCATTTCATTTCATCCCTAAGTATGCCACATGGATCAAACAACATGTATTAATTAAACATCAGAATTTATTCCATGAATATGAGATGTGTAATAAATAAATGTAAGTACTCAATAAACATATACATTTTCATAAAGGTGAATACCCTTGATAGATAAATGGGTATGGTATTCACTTACACGATAATTATGGCATGGAATGTTTTGTGTAACTTCTACAACATAACGACGTTAAATAGAAATAGTAAACTGGGTTGATGAGGGAGAAAGGGGTATCTAATCATTAATACGTGGAATGAAATGTAAGGGGGTCATGGAACATAGTATCCCAACATATGTAATGAAAATTTGAAGAATAATATAAAATAATTTATTGAATGTAAATTAGGAGAGATAAATCCCTTACGGAATTTCTGCATAGTAACCGGTGTACATGGGATGCTTTAATGATAGATAAAGGGGTATTCAATAATTAAGAAATAATTATGGAAGTATGTTGGAGGTGCTAAATCATACCCCAAATTTTTTAATTGAAACTAAAATGGTACAAAAACATTATAAAATTGAGACAAAAATGAGAAAGGAAGAAATCCCTTACTTGGAAGTGTGATCCCAAAGTCTTGGGATAGTATTGAGAGTATCTTCTAGGGAGATTGGGGCACCTTGGGACGATTCTATAGATATGAGGGAAGGGGTTGGTCTAGCTTAAAATGTTTCTAATGAAGAGGAAGTGGGAGATTGGGTGGGTTTATATAGGAAAATTGAGGGAATATTTTATTATTTAGGTTTTGGATACTACACATTAAACTAATCAAAACCACAAACCATACCATAGTTTTTTTTCCAATGGTTTTTTTCAAAGTGGAGTGGAAAAAAATATTTTATAAGGCCAATGGCATAACTAATTAAAATATCAGGCTTTCTTATGTGGAGATGAGTCACACTCTCATGGAAATCATTTTAAAAAGTTAAAATATTTTATAAGTTTTGGAGGGTCCGCTAAGACATTGTAAAATAAATCAAACAAATAAAAAATCACATTATTTTAAAGTTAAAAAATATATTTTCCAGATATTCCTTTTATAGTATTTTATTACATCACTATTGGGTCATTATGATGTCATAAAACATATTATATATTTAAACGATATTTAATTTTTACCCAAAAATTAGACTGTCTCTGAGAATTATAAATATTTACCATTGACTAATTTTTACATCCTAATTATAAAAATAATATTCATTTTACCAAAATAATTTTCTAAATTTGTGAATTTTCACTTTTAAAATAAAAATCGACATTTATTGAAAATTCATGGGTTTTGACAAAAACTGTTTTCAAACATCAAAAAAAATTTCCACTGTATTCATAAAAATTATACGGTCATTTATATTTAATAAAAAATGATTTAGCAATAATATTTTATTAAAATAATATTTAATTCAAAAATCGATTAATTCATAAAAATATATTTTTTTATTGAATTTAAATATTAATGAAAAATATTATTTGTTCTTTAAAAACCATCAACAAAGTAACAATATTAAATAAATATATTTTATTTATACAAAAAATAAATCCCATAAGTATAGTTCTAGGGTATTGTTACAAAACCCTTTATAACACCCATGTAAGATCTAAGGGTAAGGTGTGCGATGGTGATAGACTCTTGGGGTGGCTCAGATAACATCGCTTGGGTGGTAGTCTCTATTTACTTCCACTTATCCTGTAGGTGGTTACGTTCAAGATTGATGTGTTGAAACTTAACTTATTCTTGGTCAAGAGAGAATCCCAGTGATTCTACCTCATTTCCTAGCTCTGATAAATGGGCTTTGTATGGAGCAATTCTACTGAATTAGGCCACCACTTCCTTTGTATGAGTAAATTGGATTTGTTAAAGCCCTATATTTATATTATACATGTGATTACTGTTCAATGACTATATTAACAATAGTAACAATTATTAATGGTATTTTAAAATCCAAAACATAAAACCAAGTAACTGCAAAGGTTTTATATAACTATTTTACATAATAAGGCATCTAAACAGATCAATAGGAATTTCCATTAATAAAATTTTGGGTAGTTACAATCTTCCCCCCTTAAGAAATATCTCTCTCGAAATTTCCTTTTCCCACACTAAAACAGATGTGGGTAACTCTGCCTCATCACTTCTTCTGGATCCTAAGTTTCTTCTTGGAACTTGTGGTTTTTCCACATCACCTTGATGAGGGGTGTTGTATTATTTCATAGAACTTTTTCCCTATGATCTAAGATCTTAACCATGTTCTCTTAAAATGAGAGGTCATTCTCCAATGGTACCACCTCTAGATTGAGTACATGAGATGGTTCGAGTATGTAATTCCTCAAGAGTGATACATGGAATACATCATGTACTTGAGAGAGGTTCGGTGGGAGTTATAGTCGATAGGCCACTACTGTAATGCGATCAAGGATCTCAAAAGGGATTATATACCTTGGAATAAGCTTTCCCTTATTCCCAAATTGTTCGATATGGCCTCAAAGTTGAAATGGAGATCGTTGAATTTCAGGGGTATCATGGGGATAAGAAGCGAAAACAGGACATTAATTATGTCAGTCCGATGGAAAAATACAATGGTTCTAAGAAATTCCAACACCCCACTTGCCAAAGGTGTGGAAAGAAGCACCATGGAAATTGCCTGAAGGGGACAATGAAATTATTTTGGTGTGGAAGAGAAGGGAACCTGGATATTAACTACTAAAAAGAGAAACCCATTTCTACAATAGAGGAGAGGAATGCTTTGTTCGAACCTAAACACATTGTTCATTGCTTCAACTGCAAATAACCAGAGCACTTTGTAGACTAGTGCCCTAAGCCAAGGGTTTTCGGAGGAAACCAACAACCTCCAAGGCAGCAAGGGTGAGCTTTCTCCATCACTACCACCAAAGAAAACCCCAAAAATGAAATATTGACTGGTATGTTATTTATTAATTCAAGAATATAGAATGTATTTTTTGATTCTCGTTCTACTTATTCTTTTATATCCAAAAAATTTAGTAGAAAAATCCCAACACCACCCCAAATCATGGAAGTAAAGATTTTGGTGAGAATGCCAAATGGAGAGATCATTACATCCAATGAATATAACTCCTCCCCTATCACAATTTGTGGATTTAACTTCCCAAAGAACCTATTCATACTCCCTCTAGTATAATTTTATGCAATTATTATCATACATTGGCTTTCCTTATATATATCCAACATAAATTTACGTGAGAGGGAAATCAATATACATATAGATAATCGACCCCTGATTCTGTACAAGTGCAAGGAGGAGGATGAATCTTAATTATCACCATCATCTCAAGAGTGAATATTACTACGTTATGAGAACATGTATCTTTCTCAGATGATTGATTCTAAGGAAGCAACCATCATTGAAGACATACCTATTGTGTGGGAATCTGTTTATGTGTTTCCTAAGGAATTGGTTGGTCTTCCTTCTAGAAGATATGTTGAATTCTAGATTAATATTATACCTAGGGCTTTTCCAAAATCCCAGACTCCATATAGAATGGATGTTATAGAGCTTGAGGAGTTAAAGAAATAACTACAGGATAATCTGGATAAAGGGTTTATACACCAAGTGCTTCACCATGGGGTGCACCAGTCCTTTTCGTTAAAAAAAGGATGGGTCAATGCAACATTGTATTGATTATCATGAGCTCCAAAAAATTTCGATAAAGAACAAGTATCCTCTTCCAAATTTTTTTGACTTGTTCGATAAGCTATGTAGAGAACAATACTTCTCCAAGGTGGATTTGTTGTCAGGATATTACCATGTAAGGGTAAAGAAGGAGGATATCCCAAATACTGCTTTTAGTATAATGCATGGGCACTATTAATTCATAGTAATACCTTTCAGACTCACTAAAGTTCCAACAATCTTTATGGACTTGATGAATAGTGTCTTTAGAGATTACCTCAAAATATTTGTGGTATTATTTATAGAAGATATTCTAATACAATCCAAAACTAAGGAGAAGCATGAGAAGTATCTAAGAACTATACTAGTGACCTTGCAAAAGGATAAGATCTATGAAAAGTACAAAAATTGTGAGTTTTGGTTGAAGGGGGTCTCATTATTGGGTCATATCATCACAAGAAATGGGATATCCATGGATCCCTCCAAGATAGCTGCAATTGAGGGATGACCAAGGACAACATTAGTGATAGATATCTGTAGCTTCCTAGGGTTAGCTGGATATTATCGATGATTTGTGAAAAATTTCTCATGATTTTAAAACCATATTACCAAGATAAATCCGAAGGGAGGCAAGTTTTCTTAGAGTTATGAATGAAAAGATAGCATCGAGGAGTTGAAAAGAAGGCTTATCATTGTGCATGTTCTGACACTACCCACAATGGAGAACTTTTTGTTATATTCAGTGATGCATCGAAGAAGGGCCTGGGTTGTGTGTTTATGAAAAATGAAAAATTCATTCCCTATGCTTCAAGGCTATTGAAATTTCTTGAGAAAAACTATCCAACACATGATCTGGATTTGGCTGTAGTAACCTTCACTTTCAAAATTTTGCGGTATTACCTCTTTGGGGAGAAGTGTGAAATATATACAGATTATAAATGCCTCAAGTATATATTCACACAGAAATAGTTGAATATGCGCCAATGAAAATGGTTAAAGAAGATCGAAGACTATAACTACTCAATCCATTACCACCCTGAGAAATCGAATAAGGTGGGGGATGATCTAAGTATAAAGGACCCAAAAATGTTACTATTAGTGTGAATTGAAAAGGATCCAATCTTCTTAGATTTTATGAAGATAGAAATGAGAATAATAAAGAAGGGAACATCATCAATCCTTTCACAAATGATTTCTCAATTGTCACTTTTAGAAAGGATAAAGGATTCTCAAAAGGATGATGTGAGAATTCTGAAGAAAGTAGAAACTATCAAAAAAGTAAAATCCTTGGAGTTCAATGTTAATGAAGAAGGAATTTTGATATTTGGGTCAAGAATATGTGTCCCATCAAATAAGGAGTTAAAATATGATGTTTTGGATGCTGCACATAGTTCAAATTTCTCCATTCACCTGGGAAATACAATGATGTATTGAGATATCTGAGGGAATTGTTGGTTGGATAACATGAATAAATATATCATTGAGTATACATCAAAGTCCCTGGAATATCTTCAAGTGAAGACTGAGAGGAAGAATTATAATGGGATTATGCAACCTTTACCCATACCAAATTGGAAATGGGAAAACATCACTATGGAATTTGTCACCGGGCTTCTGAAAACATCAAAATAAAACAATAATATCTAGGTTGTTGTAGATCGTCTTACAAATACTACACATTTCATTTCAATTTCAGAGGATTTCTCATTTGATCAACTGGGACATATATACATCAGAGAAGTGGTAAGGCTGTATGGAGTACCACTATCAATTGTATTCGATCGAGATCCAAGATTCACCTCTATGTTTTGGAAGAGTCTCCAAAACTCTTTTAATATTGAGATAAACTACAATACATATTATCATCCTCAAACTAATGGCCAATATGAGTAGAATATCCAAACACTTGAGGACATGTTGAGAGCATGCTCAGTGGACTTCAAAGGAAGATCGGATCATCATCTTCCTCTGGTTGAGTTATCTTACAATAACAATTTCCACTCAGGTATCCAAATGGATCCTTATGAAGACCTCTATGGGAAGAGGTAAAAAACACCAACATGTTAGGATGAAGTTGGGGAGTGAAAACTCCTAGGTCCAGAAATGGTTGAAGAAATGGTGGAGAAGGTTAAGAACATCCTGTAACACGTTAAAGCTTCTCTAATTTGACAAAAGAGCTATGATGATAATCATCGATGAGACATAGAGTTTGATGATAAAGACATGGTATTCCTCAAAAATTCACCATGGAAGATATTTATGAGATTTGAGAAGAAAATAAAGATTATTTCAAGGTACATATGACATTTTGAGATCCTTGATCGCATTAGAGTAGTGGCTGATCGACTAACACTCCCACCAAACCTATCTCAAGTGAACGATGTATTCCATGTATCACTATTGAGGAAGTACATACCTGATCTCTTGAATTTACTCAATCTAGAGGTGGTACCATTGTATAATGACATCTTATATGAATAGAAGACGATTAAGATCTTAGATTTTAGGGAAAACATTCTACGAAATAAGACAATGCCCATCATCAAGGTGTTGTGGTGAAAGCACAAGTTTGAAGAAGCAGTGTGGGAATCAAAGGAAGTGATGAAGGAGAGTTACCCTCATCTATTTTTGTGTGGGAAAATGAAATTTTTAGGGATAAATTTCTTAAGGGGGGAAGATTGTAACGAACCAATCCTTTATTAATGAAAATTCATCTTGATCTAATTAAATGTCTTATTATGTAAAAAGTTTATATAAAACATATACACTTCCTTGGTTTTATGTTTTTATATTTTAAAATACCATTACGAATTATTACCATTGCTAATATAGATATTGAATGGTAATTCACATGATTAGTATAAATATAGGGCTTTAACAAATCCAATTTACTCAGACAAAGGAAGCGATGACCTCATCTAGTATAATTTCTCCATATGAATCCCATTTATTGGAGCTCAAAAAGGAGTTCGTTTCACTAGGATTTTCCATTGATCAAGCCCATGTTGAGATTCAACATGTTAAGCTCGAACAGAATCGCCTATGGGAGAAGATAAAGTTAATAGAGATTACCACATGAGTGATGTTATTCAAGCCACCCCAAGAGTATGTCTCCATCACACACCTTACCCTTAGGTCTTATGCAGGTGTCATAAGGGGTTACGTAACAAGACCCTAGCACTATGACTATGAGCATTAATTTTGTATAGAATAATGAATATGCATTCATTTTATTATTGTTACTTTGTAAATGCGTTTTAAAGCACAAATAATATTTTTAGTTAATATTTAAATTAAATTAAGAAATATATTTTTTATGAATTAATGAATTTTTGAATTAAATAATATTTTAATAAAATATTATTACTATACTACTTTTTAATAATTATAAATTATTGTATAATTTTTTTGAATACAATTGTAATTTTTATTAAGGTTTAAAAGTTGTTTTTGTCAAAACCCATGAATTTTCGATAAATATCCATTTTTATTTTGAAATGGAAAATTCACATATTTAGAAAATTATTTAGATAAAATGAATATTAGTTTTTGAATTAAGACATCCAAATTATCCAATGGTTACTTTTTCATAATTTTCTGACAGTCAATTTTTTGTGTATAAATTAAAAACCTTTTAAATATATAATGTGTTTTATGACATCATGATGACCCAATAGTGATGTAATGAAATACTATAAAAGGAAGGTTCAGACAATATATGTTTTACCTCAAAAATAATGTGATTTTAGATTTGTTTGATTAATTTTATGATGCCTTAGTTGACCCTCCAAGACATTTAAAATATTTTAACTTTGTAAAATGATTTATTTGAGAGTGTGACTCACCTCCGCATAAAAAAGCCTAATATTTTAATAAGTTAGGACATTGGACATATAAAATAATGTTTTCCACTCCACTTTTTCATAATACATGGGAAAAAACCATGGGGTGGTTTTTGGTTTTGATTTGTTTAATGTGTAGTGTCTAAAAACTACATAATGAAGAATTCCATATCCTTTCCTATATAAACCCACTCAATCTCTCATTAATTCTCAATAAAAACATTTTTAGCATGACCAAAATCTTCCCTCCTCTCTATATAATCCTCCCAAGGCTCCCAAAGCTCCCAAGAATCCTCCCTCAAGCCTCTCACCGGCCTTTGGGATCACACATCCAAGTAAGAGATTTCTCCCTTTCTCATTTTTGTCTCAAATACATTATGTTATTATACCCTTTTATTTTTAAAAAATGTTGGGGTATGATTTAACACCTCCCGCATACTACCCTCCTTATATTTTAATGATTACTGACCCATTTATTTCTCATTAATTCCTCCAATGTACACCAGTTACTATTCCAAAATTTCGAGGGAAAAACTTCTTATGGGGAAAACAATGTAACGACCCAAACTTTTATTAACGAAAATTATTCTTGATTTGATTAAATTTATTATTATTTAAAATGGTTATATAAATAATATGTACTTATTTGTTTTTATGTTTTTTTTATTTTAAAATACCATTAAAACTTGTTACCATGGCTAATATAGCCATTGAATAGTGATAACATGATTTGGATAAATATAGGGCTTTAAAAAATCCTATTTACTCAGACAAAAGAAGAGATGGACTAATCCAGTGGAATTTATCCATATGAAACCCATTTTACAGATCTTATAAAGTAGTTAGCATCACTGGGATTTTCTCTTGACCATGCCCAAGCCAAGATTCAACACGTTAAGTTTGAACGAAACCGTCTACGAGAGAAGTGGAAGTTAATAGAGATTACCACCTTACTGATGTTATTCGAGCCACCCTGAGATTCTGTCACCATCACAAACCATACCCTTAAGTATTATGTGGGTGTTATAAGGGGTTATGTAAAAATAACCTAACACTATGATTCTATGCATTATTTGTTTTATAAATTATATACAGTCATTTAATATTGTTACTTTGTAGATGGGTTTTAAAGCAGAAATAATATTTTTAGTTAATATTTTAATTAAATTAAGAAATATATTTTGATGAATTGTTGGATTTTTGAATTAAATAACATTTTAATAAAATATTATCACTAAATCACCTTTTATAAAATTTAAATGATCTTATAATTTTTATGAATACAATTGAAATTTTTATTAAGGTTTCAAAACTATTTTGGTCAAAACCCATGAATTTTCAATAAACATCGGTTTTTATTTTAAAATTGAAATGCACATATTTAGAAATTGTTTTAGATAAAATGAATATTATTTTTATAATTAGGATTTAGAAATTATCTAACGAGGATTTTTCCATAATTTTCTGAGAAAGTCGAATTTTTGGGTAAAAATTAAATACCGTTTAAATATATAATGTGGTTTATGAAATCATAATGACCCACTGGTGATGTAATAAAATACTATAAATGTTATATTCTCCCAATATTTGTTTTACCTTTAAAATAATGTGATTTTATATTTTTTTATTTATTTTACAATGCCTTAGTGGACCCTCCAAGACTTATAAAATATTTTATCTTTTTAAAATGACTTCCTTGAGAATGTGACTCATATCCACATAATCAAGCCTAATATTTTATTTATTTCGGAAATTTCCCATATAAAATAATGTTTTCCTCTATCCTTTGGCAAAAACCATGGGAAAAATATATGTGATGTTTTGCGGTTTTGATTAGTTTAATGTGCAGTGTCCAAAACCTAAATAATAAAAAATTTAATCTCTTTTCCTATATTAGCCCACCCAATATCCCACTTACTCTCACTAAAAACCTTTCAATCTCGACCAACCCATGAATTACTCTCTAAAAAATCCTCCCAAGGTTCCCTAATCTCCCTAGAATCCTCTCTCAAGCCTCTCCCAATCATTTGAGATCACACTTCAAAGTAAGGGATTTATTCCTTTCTCATTTTTGTCTCAATTTAATTATGTTGTTATACCCTTTTATTATCAATTAAAAATCTTGGGGGTATTATTTAGAACCTACCCCATACTTTCCTCCTTATTTTTTAATGATGATATACCCTTTTTCCTCTCATTAATTCCCCCCATGTACACCCGTTAGTATGCCAAAAATTCATAAGGGATTTCTCTCTCCTCATTTACATTCAAGAAATTATTTTATATTATGTATCTAAATTACATTACATATGTTGGGTTATTATGTTCCATGACCCCCTTACTCTCTATTCCATGTATAAATGATGTGATACCTCTTTATCTCTTATAAAACCATTTTACGATTTCTATTTGACGTCGTTATGCTGCCGAAGTGACACCAAAATTTCCACGCCAAAATTATCATGTAAGTGAATACTATATCCATTTATCTATAAAGGGTATTAACCTTTATGCACATGTACATGTTGATTTAGGACTTACATTTATGTATTACACATTTCTTATTCTTGGAATAAATTATGATGTTTAATTAATCCATGTTGTATGATCCATGTGGCACACTTATGCATGAAATGAAATGTTTATAAAGGGTGCGCCCTAATAGTGCTCTAATGAAATGGTTAAAGATTAGTATCCTGATATGTAAAGTGAAATGAGGGTTTACTCATTCAAATTCATGTGAAATGAGGGTTTACTCATGCTAATTCAATTTCAATGAGTGTTTACTCATGCTCCATGTTCAATGAGTCTTGGATCTTGCTAATATTATGTTAAGTGTTGTTTCCACATTTCCATGTTATGATAATCATGATATATCATGCCTTTATGTTCATGGTTCTCTTGTGCTCCATTGATATTCTTATGGACTAACATGTACTATATTCTTCATTTTATTCCGTGTTTACTCCCTTGCTAGGCTTTATAGCTCACCCTTTTCTTATGCATGTCCTCAGGTTATCCCATGAAATGCAATGTACAAAACAACGTTGTAGTCATGTAGAAGTAGTTTTAAATAAATATGTTGTGTTTTAGGTTCTAATTTGTTTTATATTGTTCCTAATTTCCCAAGACACTATACTTCTCGATCCTCATAGTTGTCTTAAGTGAATGTTTATGTAATAAATCATGTTTATGTGTGCAATAAAGAGTAGGGTTGTTATAGTTGGTATCAGAGAATAGGTTTAGTTATTTTTGGGATTAAGATTATAAAGCCCTAGTGAAAGACTTAGGGATAATACTAAGTATAATAAAAACAACCATAATTTTTTTAAATATAGAGTTAATGGTTTACCAATCAAATACATCCCTGTCTAGATACAAAAAAGCAGAATAGGCTCTGGAACAGATGTATCTAAGGGTAAAACCCAAAAACAATGCTTTAAGTTATACTCAAACAAGAACTAGTGCATGACATCAGGTTTTTTTGCACTCTTGGTTGCAACACACCACTGTTATATTATTTGGTAAATTTATAATCATAGTATGAACCATTATTAAGGTAATAAAAAAATGACCCTAAGAATATATATTGGGAAGTAGATAATGGATTACATAGATTGAATCCTATAAATTCATAAGTTAAGGAAATAAATGTAATTTATATGTTATCCCTTTTTTAATTGGATTCCCCTTTATGTGTTACCCTTAATTTTACTTTTATTCTAGCCAATGGCCGATAATAGGAGGACTCATGCTAACAACTGATGCGAAGATCAATGTGATGAATATTCTGTTGAGAGTCCCAATCTGATGGGAGTGAGAATTGACAACTTTGTTAGGATACTCTCTTAGTTAACTCATGTTTTGAATAGAAACATGGGTCAAGATGAACGTCCACCCCCCCCAGGAAAGAACAAGCCTCAATTGAGAGCTTCATGAGACAATGGTCACCTAATTTTAATGGATCATTCTAACTCTCAATCTCCGGACAATGGATCAACTCCATTGAAAATATCTTCTCCATCCTTTAATGTTCTAAACAAGAGAAGGTTATTCTGACTGATTATTGTATGGAGGATGATGATGATCAAAGGTGTACATTGATCGAAAATACAAAGATTGCGGAAGAGATCGAGGAGTTGGAATGGAAGGATTTCTAGAAAATGTTTTTTGATAAATATTTTCCTCACACTCTCTAAATCAGGATGGAAAGGGACTTCTTTTACCTCTAGAAAAAATATGATGAATCCTTAGGAGCATACGAGGAAAAATTCACAAGGCTTGCACGATACGCCTCCATATTTGTCATTACCCCTAAATGTAAGGTTGACCGCTTGTTTGGTGGGATAAAACCTTGCCTATAGAAAGCCCAAGAGATCCATGACTTTGTTATATATGAGGAAATTATTTGATGTTCTCTCAAAGTCAAAATGGAGATCATCGAATCATAGTGGTATCATAAGGATAAGAAGCCAAAAGTGGACATTAATTTTGGAGGTCCAATGGATAAATCCAATAGTTATAATAAATTCCAACAACCCACTTTCCAAATGTGTAGAAAGAATAACCTTATAAATTTCATAAAGGGGAAGAGGAAATGCTTTAGGAGTGGAAAATAAGGGCACCTCACCAGTAACTACCAACAAGAAAAATCCGCGGCAGTGACAGAGGAGAGGAACACTCTGTTTGAACCACAAAGCATTTTTCATAGCTTCAAATCAAAATAACTATGAAACATTGAAAACCAATTCCCTAAGATAAGGGTTTTTAGAGGAATCAAACAACCTATAAGGAAATAAGTAAGATCATTTTCCATCACAACTTCTGAAGAAAACCCCGCCAATGAAGTAGTGACAAGTACGCTAGTTATTCATTCAAGAATAGCGAACTTACTTTTCAATTATGGTTCTATGCATTATATTATATCCTAAAGGTTTAGTAGAACAATCCCAACACCACAAAAAATCATGGAAGTAGAGATGTTGGTGAGAATGGAAAATGGGGAAATCATTGAATCCCATGAATATAACTCCTCCCCCATCACAATTTGTTGATTGAAATTCTCGAAAAAACTTTTCAAACTCATTCTAGTTTAATTTGATGTAGTTGTTGTCATGGGTTGTCTTTCCCTATATAGACCTAAAATAAATTACCATAAGAGGGAAATCACTCTCCATATGGTGAATTGACCCCCAATTCTGTACAAGTTCAAGGAGGAGGATGAATCTTCTTTAGCACCATCATCTCAAGAGTGGATGTTATTACCCTCTGAGCATGAGTATCTTGGTAAGTTGATTGACTATAAGGAATAAATAATCTTTGAATAGATTCCTATTATGAGGGAATTTGCTGAAGTGTTTCCCTTTCATAAATGTACAATACAGTGAGGACCTTATTGGTCATCATTAACTTTAGTTTATAAACCGCACCACATGTTCCACATTGTGCTGAAGAACTATGTTTGGTTTGATTCCCATCGTCATCGGATATGTAGTGACACCCAGACATTTTTCATCAGGCCTAACCACATACCATTAACTTCCCTCTCCTTGAGCTCCCTCTCTTCATCAGCAACTTCAATGCATAAATCATTAGCTTTGTCCTGCATTCGAGCCTTCTCATCCTAGAGATCAATCATTTGATAGGTTTCCCACACTTCCTGCTCCTGGGCATCCAAAACATGGGCCTTTAAATATTTAATGAGGTCAAAATGGCTTGCAATAAATTATTCTCTTTTGTTTTCTTTCTCTTCAAGGCATCAAAATTGTTTCTTATCTTTTAGAATCTTCTTGGTATTCTCCGATTCCTTCTGATATCAGGAAATATTGGAGCATTGGCTACTCTCTCGTATCTTCTTAGCCATATAATCACTGATTATTATATGAATATGGTGAGTATCCACCCATCTGAAACATAGAAAGAATATCCAGGTGCAAAGTGACCCCATTCATCTCATCTATCCTGCATGTGATTGACTGAGAAAGAATTTGATGCACTTATACACCTTGCATCGCGTTATATTATTCCCCTCGTCTGCTTCAGGATCAGATTCGTCCATCTCCTCGGGATCATTAGGTCTGTACTCAGGAAAAATAGCCATGAGTTCAGCAATAGGGTCATATTTTTGCACTCTTTCTTATTTAGTGACCTCACCCCCCACTATCCTGGGGCTCAACCCTGGAAACAACATCACCCATGATTGCAACTTCTTACTCATTCGGTGGTAGGGCTAGACCATTTTGAATAGATGGCTCTAGATAGCTGGTGAAATCACTAGTTGAGCTCCCACAGATGTTCCATACTTAATATTTTTTGAAGTATCTAGCCTTACAATCAATTAATTAGGAATCCTTATCTTGGTCAGTGGAGTCCTCTAATAAAATTTGTGATCCAAAAAAGGAAGAAACTTACAAGAGTAAAGAACATCAGTGTCCAATGAATAAATCAAGATAGGAGCTTCCACCACAGGAGATCCCTTGGTTCTTATTAATTCAATGATCAGTGATGACTCTTTCTAGATGGAGAGAATATCTTGAGACTCTAAGGTCTCAATTTCAGCCCTTCCTGCTGGTTCATCACTACCCACTTCAATTTTTGCTGGTCCATGGACTGCTTCAACCATGGTCGGTTCCCCTCCCTGATTAATCCTTGGTACAGACTCATGAGTATGTTCTACCACATCCATGGGTACATTTTTTCCCATGTAGGGAAGGATTCCTGGCTATAATTATTGATGTGTTCTAGAACATGGCAAAGTTTGGTCAGTGGATTCGAATTATGAAAAGCGAAAAGACTGTAGAGATAAGAGTTGAGACTCACCTCGAGTTTTTCATCCAGTTCAATGTCAGAACCTGTGATCTCGCCACTCTCACGTGGGTTTACCACATGGGAAAATATTTCTTGAGGTATCTCAACTTTAGGACCTTCACCCCCAATCTGTTCTTCTCCCTCTTCATATTCTCCCTCTACTCTCTCATCATCTTCTTCCTCTTCCTCCTATTCCACCCCTTCTCCTTCTTCTTCCTCGTTGTCTTCATCCCCGAATGGTATATTTTATAGGATATGCTTGTGTAAAATAAACACTTTAACTAGGAGATTCAGTTCTTCATAAAACCCTCATTTTCTTGCTTACATATCCATGACTTTCAAGTACGCATGTTGGCGATGAAAGTTTACCATCTCCGCTACATGAATGTACCCTGTGTCTGGTATGTCAAGCTTAGTGTGCACCAGTATCCACCACATTTCTTCGGTGGACATAGATTGTCACCACATCATCTAGGAAGGCCATCTAGATAGGAAAATGGCATCGGTAGTCAGATTTAAGAGATGCCTTAGTTTCTTCCCAGGGGGTTCCCTAGCTAGCCCATGAGGCTGCCCATGGGACAACCCTTCTTTAGAAGGCAGAGACACTTTCTCACCTTAGGATGCTCCTGCCGATGATGTTCCAGACCATGTCATTCTAACTATTTGGATTATTCCTTGTCTCCACTCCCCAGCAGTACCTTGTCTGCTTCCCCACTCCCCCGACTCCATGCTATCCACCTTTATTTTCCAAATGTGTTTTTGTATAATTCCCTCTAGGTAAGTTTCTACCCAATAGTATGCATAATTTGTTGATAAAACAACATTGAAATCAGTAGGGGGAAGGGATATGACTTCCTCAAAACCCGTAGTCATGAAAATGATTCATAGTTGGTGAAGGATGCAAGGATGTAACTCTTCCTAAACCTCTCTATATACATTCTTTGGCATCCAATGCATGATCCTGAATTGCTTATAAAAACTCGTCAACACATACGGTTCAAAAAATATTTTTCCATCAATCTAGGAAAACCAAAAAACTAACCCAAATGCTTTGAAATTAATCCCTCTAATTCAATGGGCCTCGCCCATAATCTACCATCGAGACAGATGGAGTCCGAAACAGATGAAAGTTGAAGTTGGTATAGTTTCCAATATTGAGTTTGATCTCTTCCTCTTTAAGTGTTAGTGGTAAGATTCTAACAATATTCAGGGGGGATGTTTGCAGACTGTCACCTGGAGGGTGGATGGAATTTGGGAATTCATACCCACCGTAATGAGCTGCAACCAATCCATGAAGAATCTATAACGATCTGCATATCCTCCTGGGCATGTTCCCTCTAGAAATGCACCCCAAAATGTTGTATAGATGGGTTAATATAGTCACCCCACCGATTAATCATGTTCTTGGATGCCATGGTTCCAACCATCACTAGTGTCCCTGAAAAAACCCTCATCCTCATGTCCCTCACTGGTAACAACCATATGCTCATAAATGTAGCAATGAACTATACATATCATACATTTGGGTCCTAGCTTTCGTTAATACTGAAGCCTCATGATTAATACTCACCTGCTTCCATGACCATTCAATATAATCCCACTTCCCCCCTCTGCGGTGTGTTTGGGAACTGATTCCCGCATCCTGAAATCTTTAATGCCTTGTCCTATGTTAGAAATAGACTGAACAATCTAGAATAGGATATATCCTTTAGGATGTACTTGATTTGTAGCTTCTCCATAGCCATCTTCAACAAATGCCATGTCAGAATAGGGGTGAACATGCTATCCCCCTAAAAATTATCTATTTGAAGGAAATCATCGTAATGGTACCCCTCTACAAGAATTCACCCATTGCAATGAATGTCCCCTAGTCAGACTCCTACCTCCCTGTGATAGAGGTTGAAAGTATTCGTGTCATAAGACCACTGACTACACAACTTCGGGACCAACTCTTGCTGATGGTAGAAATGAATCTGCGATGTCCACACAGCTTCAAAAATATCGATAGACCACAAATCCTCCCCGAACTCCTCACATGTCCAACGCACCCATTATTCCCACTCCCATTCAATCATAAAATTTCCCCCGGATATGAAGTCCCATTCTTTCCAACATTCAGTCTCGTCAGTAATGATTCTTTTAAAGGTGCTCACATAGTGATATGGAGATTCTTCAGAAACTGGATCACTCTCTAAAATAGTCATGGTCTTCGGATTCAGGACATAAAAAGACATGTTCTATGTTTTACTATAAGGGTTATCGTTGCTCGTGATGTTGAAATATGGAAGTCCTTCTTCACGAGTTACCCATGATTGTGGCATATCAGTCTCAAAGCATGGCATCAACACCACTTCCAAAATACCAAAGTTCCATAACAGTAGACTATATCTTATAATGTAGTTCTTTTGAGATTGCGTCAGCATGCCCAAAATCATTTGATTATTAGAAACTCCCCTTCTCACATGAAGAATATGAGGATTTGTGATCATCTGGATCCTCTGTGCAGCAATAGTAGATTCCCTCTCAACATCGGTTTGTTCAGCACCCATTTCTATCAGGCCCTAAATTCACAAAGGGCCTTGTACAAAAGAATGAGGTTTTGGCATTCCAGACAGCCCTTTTCACATAAGATGAGCTTAGGATATACAAAAAATACGGCTAAGTCAGGTGTGCACAAGAATTGGTTGTGTTGTGAAGGAGTCCACAGGTGCGTGCAAAATTTAGACCAAATGCAGGATCTTCATGTAGAAATGAAGATCTTTCACACATGAGATAAAAGTTGCTTTCTGTATGGGAAAGTAAAAGTGTTGAAACTTGCTCCCCCCACATATTTATAGGCACGAAATGGAACTTTTCCCATGCAGAAGGGTTTTTCTCATCAAATGGGAGTTTTTGTGCGCACCATTGTTAGACCCTCTACTTTTTGGCGTTTCCCTTAGAATCCAACTTTTGGGTCCCCATTTAGCTCCGATTATGAGGGGGACATTTGTTGGCACTGAATTTCGGTTAAGACCATAAATGGAAATTTTTTATCAAACCAAAGGAATATTTTGAATCCACAAACCATCCAAAGACACCAAAGGGTGGTGCACACAAGTTCTATGGTAGGCTCACAAGAGTGGAAACCACGCGTAGGATCTTGCATGCCCAATGAGACAACAAATAGAGGTTTTTTCATCAACATTACGAAACAAAAGCCGAGGTTTTAGCGTGAAAGAAATTAATGGTCACAAAAGATATGGAATTTGATGCGTGATATGGAATTGGGTGTAAGATCTTCCATGCCCAATGTGACTTCAAATAGAGCCTTCTGCGGAACGCTACCAAAAAATCTCCAAGATAGAAGCAAAAAATAAATTCAACCCACATTCAAGAATGGACCTTTAACACAAGATATTTCTTTCCCAATGCGACATCAAATGCCTCTTGCACGCATCCACCCTTGCATTCCACCTCCAAAGTTTTCATCTATAAATAGAAACATACCCCATCATTTTAGGGATTGTTATAAAAGATGAAACACTGATCTGTTGTGTGAAAGACGAGCCTTCCACGACTGCACAAAAGACATGTCCTCAAGGTATTGGATTTTGTGTGATAGGTCTCCCTGGGGCTCTCCTTGGGGGGGGGGGGGGGGGGGTGGGGGGGGGGGGTCCACTAGGGTTCAACCCACTCCCATTTACTTTTTCTCTAAGGAAATTGTGTGCAAAATATTCCTTGTGTTCACAAGTTTTCCCTTCAGTTTTTCCAATCTTGCGCGCAGGATTTCCCCTTGTGTGCATGCACTCATTTTGCATGCCACCACCCAATATTGATCGTAGACCCTCGTCTTTAATGAAACCCTTCGATCTTGTGCAGACCCATCCTTGTACACTCCATGTGTAATCCTTACGTTAATGCACCATTTTTATCCCCTCTTACACACAACACTCCTTTATTGCACATAATTCTCCTGTGGGACCCTCCTGGATTGTACGAAGTAATTTCCATGTTTCTTGGGACGTTCTTCATGTTTCATTACTTTGCCTCATGCTTCATCTCATAGGCATGGTAATGGATATTTATTCTTTTCATAACCATGGTAACATGAGCCCCTCGATTGATCACTCCACAACCTCATCCATATATGACATTTATGGTGCCTTCCCTTCACCAAGGGTTAATGTGTTCTAGTTATGTAAGTCCTAGAGGTGAGGAGTTAATCCTTACCATATGATCTGTAGGATGTTAAACTGCTAAGAACCCACGTCCATGACCCATGATGTTAAAATTTGATCACCATATAAGTGACAAGCCTCGAGAGGACCACAAAGGAGATGATAACCAACACTTTTACATTCCCCTGTCCCTTTGAGATTTGTTTCCATATGCACCTCGAGCAGTATCCATGTAATCCCCAATACCCTTTGATGGGATGATTCAGGTACGATGACCATATTCTCCTCATATGTCTGGACAACCTCCTTTCTCATCTTGCTTCCCTCCTGAAGTAAGTCCCAATCTCTCTCTCCCCAGGCCACTGACCATGCATAATCCCTACTCTATTCCTTGCATACGCACCTTTTACGATGATATTTTTAGGTCTTTATTGCCTCTGGGTTTTCATACTAAGTATGAAT
This sequence comes from Viscum album, assembly GCA_963277665.1. Lineage (NCBI taxonomy): Eukaryota > Viridiplantae > Streptophyta > Magnoliopsida > Santalales > Viscaceae > Viscum > Viscum album. Next base: position 1,576,050,314 of record OY728126.1, read on the forward strand.
TATGTGAGATTAGAGTAAATAGTGACCCTAACATCCTATTTGGCCCGCCTTAGTGTGTAAGCCCCATCCCTCATAGCCGAACTAAATGGAATTTGATCTTTTCACTTTCCAGGAAAGGTACATAAGAATTCTCTCTGAGGTTCAAGCCCATCACCCATCGATCATGACCACTTCATGACAGCTCACCCATGTATCTCATGACGTTAAAACATATGGCCCTTTCATCCTACATGACACTAAACTATATGATTTAGAACTATGTGGGTTTTGATCCCTGTATCCTAGACAAGGTATGTAGGAAGACTACCTGAGGTTAAAAACCAAATAATATTAAACATCAGTGTCCCATTTGCGGGGACCCACATCATTGGTCCTCCCCTTAGTGGTGTCAGACTAGTTCTTGGGAAACTAACAATGCATAGGCCCTACCCTCAATCCATAATCCTCAAACAAAGAGTTTCCATATTTAGATGGGATGCTAACCACACGTAATCCCCAACATGTTGTTATATCACTATCCTTTGTGTACACCCTGACTCTATGCCCCCATGAATGAACTACATGGACATTGATTATCTGCCATGGGGATACGCAGGAAGCCTCCCTAATATTCAATCCCATCATCCATGTCCCATCCTGGTATCTCCCTTGGGCCTTTTTGTTTTGGGAAGGTCATACCCCCCAACTCGGAGGTTCTACTTCCTTCGGGTCTCATCCATGCATCCATTCTCACAGGATGCCTCTCAAGGTTTCCCATCACCCCACCAAAATATGTGGACATTGATTACCTACCACAAGGATACATAGGTAGCATCTCTGAGGTTCAATCCAATCATCACTGTAATCTTCACATCACTTCCATCCCATTCCTCCCATCCACTTCATTCAACCACCCATCATTCATCCAGACTCCTAATATGGCCGACGCATCCCTGTGGGACCATGAAATTTCCATGGGTAGATAACCATTCATAATCCCTACACAATCCATAATCATCCAACCAATAGTCTCCCTCTTGTGACGGGCCACTTACCATACGTGAGCCCTAACATGTCTCCGGGTTGTTTCCCTTTGTATACACCCCGATTTATCACCCCCTTCGAGATATATGGGTTTTGATCTATTTCTTCTATACAGGGTACGTAGAAATCCTCCTTGAGGTTGAATCCAAACCAATAGTAAACCATGGTGTCATCTTTGTAGGGACACAAGCATCCTCAGATCCATCCTCATCAGGCGTCTGGATCCACCCATCTTATAAACCTCAAAGGTGCTCCCTCTTAGTGATGTACCCATCTGATTTACTCCCATCAGTCTTCTGATCAGTCTAATATATCTCTTCTAGATTTTAAAATAACATCATACTCCATGTTAAACATGGTAAGTCAAGGAAAACCTTAGAGATATTCCTGTGACATATAATCCCCCGCACTCGACGTGGGATGCCTCAGGCTTTTGCACCCTCGAGAAGCTCTATCATAAGGGGAATAAATCTAGGTGTACTAGTGTTCCAGCTACCAGACAAGCCAGTAATTCCCAACGTGACTACTACCCTAAACAAAGGTTTCTTCCCTGACCTGACCCCATGAAATTTTCTGATAGAAGCAGGGTAATTAACTGTTATCCATAAGGAAATGACACCAGGAAGAGTTTCATAAACCACATCTGAAATCAATGAGCGAGACCCTGAATATGAAATGAATTCCGATGAGTAATCCACAGAAGAAGAAACCTAAATCTCATTACACAATTTCAATTAAGGAGAAAACATTGCTGAATAAGTGATGTATTTTTCCCACCTTTGGAAAGTGGGATAGCAGTGAAACAACCAGCACATCCTCGATAGACGGACACACACTCTGGTGAAAGCATCAGAAACAAAAACTCCCAAGGGGGATATTATTTGGTCAATAACATTATATTTATAAATAATTATGAAGGATTTATTTTCTAATTACTTTAAGGGATTTGTTTAATTAGTTTAGTATAAAACACTACTACAAATAGGGCTTCTAATAGCGCTAAAAACTGACTTTAACAGCACTAAAGGGTACACCTTTATCAGCGCTTATTTTAGAACTGATAAAGGTTATATTTATCAGTGCTTTTAACTAGCACTAATAAAGGAATACCCCTTTATCAACACTTTTTTATTTAGCAATGATAAAGGGAAGCGCTTCCCTTTCCCTATTTTTTGGATGTGACACAACTTAATGATACACAGGTAAAACCAAGATAGTTATAGTATTAAGCAGGTATTACATATTTGATATGAAAGTATCATAGGTTGAAATAAATATTTCATTAGAGAATACATCTTAGGATTGAAATTACATATTCATATGCCCTAATTCTTTTGGATGTTATCCTAACAATTTTTTGTTTTTGTATTTGGTTGAAATAATATCACATAAGTAAATATTAAAATGGAATGTATCTAGAAACCCCTAAGTCTTATAAAATAATAAAGATGCACAATTAAATGGTTGAGAATGTAGGTATATTCTGATTATGATGGATTATTTGAGTTTCCATGTCTTTTATAAGGTAGTGATGTTGACATCATAATAGAAAGTAATTATTGATGCTATTTATTATTTTCAATAGTGATTTAAATGAATCAATTATTTTCCTGTATATTATAAACATTATGAGGATTATGTGTAGCATATAAGGATTATTATTCACTATTTTTTTTATATGAAGTAATGTAAAAATATATTAAAATTAATCTATAACCTTAAAAATTAATTTTATGATAAGATAATTTTTTTGGGATAACTATTAGAGAAAAAATGATTAAGGTGCTGATAAATATTTGGCTTAATATACACTTGTTGTTGAGATAATAAATGGTGGTTTTATTTTGAAGAAGTAAGTTAGATAGTATTGGAAACCATAGAGATGATAATTGATTCATGATATTTTTAGTGAAGTTCATCTGATTTTTTGAATTATGATATATATTGACTTCTCTACGACTTTATAAACTAGGGGCCAATACCAAATGTGGGATGGAGATAGAGTTAATTTTAGGGAGGAATATATAACATCATGTTGGTTTATTTATTGACTTTGAGTTTCAAAATATATTTCAAAAATTATGTTATAGGGAATATATGAAAATGATTTATACATACAAGGTTATATTATTTTATTAATGGATAAAGATTTTTGAAAAAATAAAAGTAACTTGATATAGGCTAAGAGAGTGTGTTAGATATAATATTAGAGGTTATACACTGAATGATTATTATATTAAGAATATGATCTCCTAATTTCCTTAGTGAGTAATAATTAACTTTACGAGGCTGAAATTTATTTAAGGGGGAAGAAAGTAACACCCTAAGATATTAAAAGGTGGGTCCATTCATACACACGCTATAAGAAAAATGGATCATGGACTCGAACCTGTGATTGTATCCCCACAGCCCATCCCCCCATGTTACCCTAGACATCTATAGGGGGTTCACACCCTAAGATATTAATATACTATTTTCATTAAGAAAGTCATAGCGTTTGATATATTTCACCAAAAGCAACACTGAAGATAAATGAAACCATGATATATTTAAGTAAAATATAAATATTTAATTAACACCATGAAAAACTTGTTTTATAAATAGATAGAATTAATTGGAGTAACCACATATTTATATATTTATAGAAACAAAATAATTATTACTTTTAATATGAATGCTATTCAATTAGTATAGCTAAAAGTAAAATGAAAAACATTTTATGCTTAGAAATTCATTTGTATAAATATTACATTTTTATGTGATTCGAATTATATTTCCTAAAACATGTGAATAATGAAGATAAAATATATTTTATATGAATAATTAGTTAATACTAATTAGTAAATAATAGGAAATTAGAATAAAGTATTATTTTAAACAAAAAATAAAAATTTTCCACTATATTTTGGGATATTATTTAAACAATGAATAATCAAATTTCAGATATTTAATTTTAAAAAATGAAATTTTTTTTATAATAGTAATAGTAATATAACCTTAATATAAATTTATTTTAAGTGTAATAAAATAATGATTTTTAGGTGAATAATAAAAAATACAGTTTTTACAAATAATATTATATTATGACATTATTAGTATAAAAGAATGAATTGAAAATTAATCGAACATTTTTCTAACTATGAATAATTATTTTATATTCAATTTTATAATTTTAAAAATGTTTTTAATACAAAATCCCATATTTTATATTTTATAATATAATTAATATTCTTTAAAAACTTTTTATAATACATTACACATTTTTTGAAAAAAAATAAATTTTATCAATTTTAGAAACTGATTCTAATAAAATAGATTAAAAATTTTTAATTAGTACATTAATATTATTTGATAAGTACAATTTAATTTTTGGCCATAATTTATTAGTTAACCAACGTAAAACTAGTTATTATTGTGAAAATTAAAATGGTAAAAGTAAACATCTATGTGTAAAGAACATAAAACTTATTGTTTTTTTGGGAATGGTATTTAGTGGGATTTATTAAATATATCACTTATTAAATATATATTTTATCCATTTTGAGACTCTTTCCATGATACTGACTTCCCATTATTGAAAGGTTTTATTATTTAAAAAATGCATCGTTTTCACTTTTAAAGGGGCACTCCTCTCCCCATATCCCTTCAAAACAAATCCCCTTAATATTGGATGAAACTCTACCTAAAAATTTCCTCTAAAATTATATAATCAATAATTATTGTATATTATTCTCTAAATACCATCCCCCAAATGATTAATCCCATTCAAAAATGAGATAATCCAAGAACTGAGTTCTTAGTTCATAACCTCTCTTTATTTTTTTTTCAAGTTATTCACGTTCCTTTCATTTTCATAAAATATATTTTTACCATATTACAATTATATCATTAATATAATTATTATACTATTATTTTATGTCAATGATGTTACAATCATTAACCACCCACCCCTTCTCCATTAATAAAAAACCAAACCTGAATTGTGTGTTGTGTAGATAACCGCCTCCACGAATTTATGTGTTTTATTTCCTATAACCATAATACAAGGATGCTCCTACAAGGGAATTTAATATATAATTAATAAATTTATGAAATATTTTGTATTCTTTAATGATAAACCATATTATGCATTTTTATCATTCTATGGGAATTAAAATTGTCAACCATACACACGTTTTTACTACTACCTCCACGAAACGATTGATTCTCATTTTTTTATTTCCATAACAACCTTACATGTATATTAACAAGGATGGTATTAAAGGATTAATATTATGTTTATAATATAATTAAGGTTCTAGTATTATAATTTGTGAACTAATAAATAATAAGATCAGTAAACTATCCTCATTAATTCAATTATTTAAAACGAGTGAACTAAGATGAAAATTATCTCTTATTTATGAGTAATGTGATTATCTAAATTATATTATCTTTATACATCTATAAAATTCTTATATATCACTAAAAACGAAATTTGAAAATTATCCTTCTAGTATAATTATATTATAACTAAAAAATCTCCTAATCATCCATTAATCATTACAGGTACATGTTTGGGTCAGTTTAACTACCAACTTGAATAATACTATGCATTTATATCATGGATAATTATAATAAATAATTTATTTTTATAATATTAAAGAAATATTTAAATATTTTTTTGGGTTCTGATTTGTTTATATCAACATTTAACACATTAATTAATAAAACACCTATTTTTCATTAAGAATCACTAAAACAAGATCATTACTGTTTTCAACATCATGGTTTGTATCCAAAACCTAAAATGAATGAAGTTATAACTTAATATAAATCATGAAACATATATTAAAAAAATGATATAATATTCATGTAATTTGTAAAAATAATATTTACTAATGTATATTTTATAGAACTATTTCAAAGTGATTACGATTAATTTCACTCGGTATTGAAAATAGGTAAAAACTAGCTGATATTAATATATATAGAATAACTGTAAATAAAAATTATAAATGGTTATTATTATGAATAATTTCTATTGGTATGATTTTAATGATCTTAATTTAATTATTAATGAAATTTGGTGAAAGTTTTGAATGAATTATGGTTGTGCTAAGGGTTTTCCTCTCAAATTTCTCTCTTTGAGACATCTTTGGTATTATGAACCTAATTTCATTTATTTGGTATATAAGGGACTTTTTTGAGATATTATGTCATGAATTATAATTTAATCAAGATATTTTATGTTTAATTTCAAGTTCTATATTTCATGGGGTTTTTATTATAGCTTTACTTAAGATGGAAGAGTTTTCTTGGTCTCAATTCTAATTCTTTGTGACATGTTACACATTATGCACCATGTTTCCTTTATATAATTTTATAAAGCTTTAAAATCTCATGAATGTTATATACATTATATGTAACATCCCAAGTAAGTAATGAATACTATATATTTTTATCTATGTCTATTTATGAATTATATAGTGTTTTAGAGGCCTAAAATGAGAATAAATCCAATCTTAAGAATGGAATACACTAATATTTTTAAAAGATTGTTTTACTGCCTTTTGATGGAAAACCATTTTTAAATCAAAATTTTGACAATTTTTTAATATCTATTTTTTAAAATACACATATTCTTTATGATTGGGACATTGAAATTTACATTGGATAAATTTTTGGTATTTTTCTGACAATGTTCATTTTTTAATGAATAGTGAAAAATACTGCATTTTACATCAAAACTGCTTTTTCATCTAATTTAATTATATGGTTAGCTTATCTTTTTAATTGTTATTAAAGTGTAATATGAATATATTTTTACCATTTAATCCAATGTTGGTCATTAGGATTAATTTCACTTTGGAATTGGGCATAAACTAATGACAAACTTTTCATAGATATTGTTTAAAAAAAACCCGCTATTTGTTTTGACAATGGGAATTATTTTTAAATAAATTATTGAAATTTCTGTGTTTGGAATTTGGTAAAATGGATTAAATATTTGGAATCATAAAGTCCAAATTATGTACTCAAGACTCTTGTTTTTGGACATTATGAATAGTAACAACAATAATTATCTTTAATTATCTTGATTAATGAGTAATCGGGTAGTTAAGGATAATAAAATAATATCATAATAATAAAAAATGACACCAAAATGTGTCCTAATTCTACTGGTTGTCTCATTACCAACCATGGGATTCCTTGTTCCAAACTTGGGGACCCCATGGAATCACTTTTGTGTAAAAGTGACTTTTTATCTTTTTATTTTTAAAGGAAGTTAAATATAACAAAGTATGTATCACCTGAGTTAAACATTTTAAGTTTGTCTACATAAATTATATTTTGGACTATAAATATTAATTGGAAATCTAAAAAGATTTCCTACATCATAGATTTTTTTTATAATTTTTAGACATTAAATAAATTAAATTATTTATGACATCATGATGATGCAGTGATTACCTCATTAATAAAGGATTTAAATAAAATGAAAATCTAATGTTAAAACTATAACATACAATTGTAAAAGACCTATTGGATTAGTATATTTCGAACCCTTATCACCTTATCCTCGAAATACATCAATGTGGGACCTTTAAAATCCAAAACTCATTTGAAAATAAAGTAACCTTTTATACCTTTCCAAGAGTACCCCCATCTCCTCTTATAAAAGGCACCCACCTCTACCTCCTTAACCACACCTCTCAAGCCATTTTCTCTGCCCACCCCTGCCCATTTTGTCTCTCCACATCCCTCTATAACTCTTAGATGCCTCACTTTGGGCAGAAGTCTTCCCAAGGAAGCCTTTGAGCTCAAATCAAAAAGAGTTACCAGATTTAAAGGTAGTGTCTTCTCTTGTGTTCTTATGTTTTATTTTGCTTCTCCAACCCCCTAAACTCTTTTTATTCATTTATTTTGTAACAACTCCAGTATCTTGAATATACTAGGATGTTGTTATAAGAATCATTCTATCTACACTTACACACACCTTCATCTAATGGTTAAAGAACATACTGTTTCTGTGGATGGCGAATTTTTGCCTCACGAAATGATGATTGTTCAATATTCTTCTAACACCTTCAAAGGTGGCCATTAAGATGTCACTATATTTATATATTATATATTATATGTTTATTTTTTCCTTAATCTTCTATATTTTTCATTTATGGCATACCTTTATGGCTTCCATTATGGGTATATGCAATATCTTCATTTTAGGAAGTGCGGACTACCGCCCCCTCAAAGTGATTTGATTCGTTAATACCATATGTGGTATGTATAAAGGATATATTTAATGATATTATATATGATACCATACTGGGATTATAATACTATTATTTATCATTATGTTTTAATTCCATTAAAGTATGAGATAGAAATGAAAGTAGCGTTCATGCGTACGTACGACTTACTGTTTCCATGAACGGTGCATTTCATTTCATATCCCCAAATGTAATGTACTATTATAAGTACATATATATAATGGATATATATGATTTATGTTACATCTAAATGATGAATATAATTCTGGAATTAAAATATACATATCTCTCATTTAGTTTTAATTCCATTAATATGACATAGAAATGAAAGTATCGTTCATGCGTACGTACGGCTTACCGTCTCCATGAACGGTGCATTTCATTTCATACCTCTAAATGATTATGTAATATTATAAATTCATGTATATACAGGATATATATGATATATATGGCATCTACATCATGAATATCATTCTTGAGATAATGGATATTTGACTACGTGAACAACTTGTAAATATAAGATGTTCATTTTTGACTCAAGTACAAATGATCGTTAAAACGAACGTTATAAACTTAAATAATAACATAGTGTTCATGAAATGGTAATAAATGATATAAAAGGAATAATGAACTTGAAAAAGGTTCTTAAGCAAGTATAAATTAACTCAAGTTTATTATTCAGGACGTTAAAGAACGATTGAGTCAAGTCGGACCCGAGGTAAGGGAACTTCTTAACCCAATTTCCATTCTTTGGGTTAATCTCCTAATTTCAAATTATGTCAGGATATTATTATGTACAATCTTGTATTTGTAATTTCTTTATGTTTACTTATGGTGAATACACATAATAGATATATTTTATTTAAAAAAATGATCTTTGTATGGGACTTCGTCTCAATCTCCTTTCATTGAGGCATATTTTGTTTTATACACAACCTTCTTTTATACGGTGTATAAACCCCTTTGAATTTTATGTTTATCCAAAAGGAATCTTTTTTTATATGAAGCGTTTTACTAAACGACAAAAGGGAATGTTTTTTTCGTACGTATGCGGCGACAATGACTTCTCCGCCACCGTGACCATTATTTGAGTTTCGGCTTCCTCTACAAGCCATACCTTTTTTAAAAAGAAAAATAAATACCATGTTTTACTTTTCTTTTATTTTGGTATTGAAAATGTTTTTAATAATGTTTTTATTATATCAATGTGTTGTATTGATATCTTGTGATTGAAATGTGGAAATGTTATGTTTCCTTTATGCATGTTTTATGTGATACGATTATGTTATGGTTCTAGGGAATTGTTATGAAAACAGGTGGTTACGTGATAAACTAAGGGTAGGTGAGCCCGATATAGCTCTCCAATTCATTGGGTAACGTGAAGGGGTTAAACATTGAGGTTTCTCCGAAGAGATTTAGGGAATATACTATGATGGGTATTCCAAACGTAACCCAGAGGGTTACTCCATACGTAAGAATGTTGTGAACGCCTCAAGTTACTTTTTTGTCTTATGATTTCTATTATTTATTCATGATTTGATGAGGTATGTTAAAGTGCTTATGTTTTATGAGTAGAGTATGATTTCATTGATTCTTGTGTATACATGTACTCATGTTTCCTTTCCATATTTTTATATCCCTTACTGAGCTTTTTATTCTCATACCATGTTTTTGAAATGTTTTTCACAGGTCAAGGGAACGGTACATGATATGATGATAGTGTCAAGGAAGTGTCAAGAAAGAATCCATGTTTTATTTTAAATATGTTTCCGTTGATGGGAAAAATGAATACTATCTTTTATGTAACCACTTTGTGTAAATGTGGAATGTAATGCAAGTTTTATGATCTAATTCTCTAAAACTATAAACCTGAAAATATCCTCAATGTGTAATCTTGTAATAACTCAAGATTAAGTAAGGTTTAAGGCTGGAGCCTTATAGTTGGTATCAGAGGTTGGTTTAGATAACTTTAGGAGTTAGAATTTTATTAAATGATTATCCAAAAATATTTTTTTATGGTCAAATTGAAATGATATAGAATTTGGAGATTACCATGTTGCTTCTCCTAATATATTTATGTGTTAAGAATGGTTTTTCATAGAGGAAATAGAACAAATTTTCTGGGAAGACATACAGAGGGAAATAACCTTTCGAATCAGAATCTTGAGATGGTCAGAATTAGAACTGAACAGTTTGTTGCAGTGATGGCTCAGTTGACTTAGGTGAAAAATGATGGTTGTTTTGATTGATGATATTTTGGTATTTTCTAAAATTAAAGAGGATCATGAAAGATGTAAAGATCCGTAAATTCCAAGTAAATTTTTTTCTTAATATTCTTTGGAATTTTACAAGAACGCAGTTTCTGACGGCACCTGATTCCGAGGCCTGGTGTGCCCGGAATCATTTTCCGAAGTTTGGCTCGGGTACGTTCAGTGAACGGACGAGCGGGTTTTTCTAACTTTTGAACCGGTGCTCGGAATCGAATTCCAAGGGCACCGATGGAATCGCAGCGCCGGTAATTGCTTAGAAACGCCTCTTCCGGAGTTGCGTTTGCTCGGGTGTGGTTTTTAATTTTTGGGTTTAAAGTTAAGAAATAAAGTAAATTGTATGACAAACTTTATTTTATTTCACTTAAGCCGCTTGGAAGCCACTTGAAGCCACTTAAAGCAGCTTAAGCTGAGTTGTTGCGGATAGGGTTCTATCCAAAAATATCATACCCTCTTCGTAGGATATTTGTTAGGTGGGACCCACACGATCCCCACCGTTTCTTTTCCGCTAAGTAACGCACCTACGAAAACCTGTCATTATGAAAGTCAACTGACGTGTTTTCTTAATTTTTTAATGCACCAATTAATTGGGCGGTTTTCTTCGTTGAATTAATCGTACAAATTATTGGGTCATTACTTATCTCTTTATTCGTTTCTTAACCGGTTTGAAATCCGTTGGCGTAGTAATAAAATAAGACCAACGCCACATCTTGAGGATTACACGTTGGGAGACCTTTGACAGAATTCATGTGCCTTCACCCTTCTTCGCGAAGAACGCAAAGAATGCAAAGAACGCGAAGAACGCCGGCCTCCGACGAAGAATGCCGAAACTGTGGAAATCGACGACGTGACGCCGTGTGCTGCGACGCCGTGTACCGCGATGCTGACGTTTCCTCTTCTGCGACGTTCCTTCCTCCACAACGAAATCTTCAATCATCTGTTGGAGGTAAGAGATTTCGAGTTCCTTTTAGAACTCCTTTGTGGTTTTTATCAACGCACAGATTTAATTATTATTAATTAAATCTTTTTGTTCTTGAACCTCGGAGTTCGACGACGCGACGTCCTTTCGCGACGACACGACGCCCTTCCGCGACGCGACGATCGCCTCCTTCCGCGGCGATCAAATCCTCGAAGAACCCGCGTGCGACGACTTGACGAGGTAGGGGTTTTTTATTTTGGAAATACCTTTATATTTCCGTGAACGTTTCTTTAAAATTAAAGAACCAGTTTCATATGAACAATTTTAATTTATTAAAATTGTTGTTTCATGTGTTGAATAAATTCTCCCGTTGATATTATCTAACGCGGAGGGTGCGGTCCAAACGAACACGGCCCGACAACCCTCTGCAGATTTTTTATTGATGTGTGGATCGACGGGCGACAACAAACGAGGCCACAAGGTGATTTTGAGGCCTCCGCAGTGAAGGTCGGGTCCCGGGAGGACCATAGGCGAAGACGGTAGGAGAAACGGACCACCGGAGCACGTTCGGTGGTCTGCGGAAGGCGGTGGCAGCGCGCCGCCGGAAGGGAGGCGGCCGACGGTTCGCCGCCGGCCTCAATCAGCGGCGAAGGGCGGGGGAGCCGCGCACCCCGCCCGCGGTGTCTGCTCGGCCGCGCTGGCCGAGCCGCAGCCGACCGGTCGGGCCGGGCCGGGCCCAGCCGAGTCGGACCCGGGTCGGGTCGACCCGGTTTGGGCCGACCCAAGGGGGGGGGGGGGGGGGGGGGTCGGCCCGGGCCCAGACCCCCGTTTTCGGACCACTTTCGGTCAAATGCCTGTAACTTGAGCGATGGGCCTCCAAACGAATCTCCGTCAGTGGCAACGCAATCCTTGGATCGAGACGGTCGTTTCGGTATATCGCACTCAAGGTTTCAGATTACTTTGGGTTCGGCCGGGTTGGTTCGGATACGAAACCAACCGGGCCCTCGGAGCGGAAATGCTTATTTCTTGAGTTCCGGACATCCGATTGACGTGCCGTTGACTTTGATGGATTCCTCTAAGTGAGACGGATCTTTTAGATTACTCCGCTCGAGGTTTGGATGTCGTCGGAGTGCGGTCGGGTTGGTTCGCTCATGAAACCAACCGGGCCCCTAGAACAAAAAAGCCAATAACTCACAGACCGAGCGTCCGATTGACGCGCCGTCTGTCTCGTTGTTTTCCTCTTGATGAGACAGAACTTTGGGCATACTTTGCCCGAGTTTTGGAATCAGTTGGATAGTGGCCGGGTTGGATTGTACCCGAAATCCAACCGGGCCCCTGGGACAGAAAAGCTGATATCATTCAGACCAGACGTCTGTTTGATGAACCGTCAGCGGCGTTGGTGATCACGTTGAGAAACGGTCCCTATGAGTATACCCTATGAGTGTTCGAGGTATAGTTGAGTTACGATCGGATTGGTTCGCACACGAAACCAACTGGGCCCCTGAGACGAAAAGGCTAATAACTCACAGACCAGGCGTCCGATTGACGCGTCATCTGTTGCGTTGAGACCCCTATGAGGAGGCAGTCCTTTGAGATACTTCTTTGTGGGACTTTTTGATACTTGGAGTATCGACCAGTAGCTCATGGAGTGGACCCTCCCAGAGATGAGCATGCAGAGTACGGAGACCGTGTAGCCGACTGAGACCTGATGACTGCTTGACCGACTCGACTTGGAGTGAGTCGACTAGCCCAGTGGACGGAGCGCCCGATATTTGGCGACAGACCCACGGCGGACGGAGCGCCCTGAAGTTGGCCGTAGACCCGCGGTACTTGATAGGAGGAGTACCTCTATAGGCTATTGGGGGGAGCGCCCGGTATTTAGCGATAGACCCAGAGCGGACGGAGCGCCCGGTAGTTGGCCGCAGACCCGCGGTACTCGACAGGAAGAGTACCTCAGCAGTCTTAGGTTAGTGAGCAGTACCTCGGAGTCGTGACAGGACCACTGTACACTATAGAGACGGAGCTCTTCAGCAGTTACAGTTTCGATAATGAAAATCCAAGTTTAAGCTGAGACTTTTGACCTTTGTGTTTACCTCATGATTGAGATGGGTCACTTGATAACTTAGGTATATGTATGGGAATATACCTGGGTAGTGGTTATCCGTTGATTTCACAATCCTTGTGTCTCCTCATGATTGAGATGGGTTACTTGATAACTTAGGTATATGTATGGGCATATATATAAGTAGAGGTTATCTGTTGAGATCTTCTTGTGGTTATCCTTGTTGGTTTAGTGAGACCTTGAGGGTCTCAGGGTACCTACAGAGCATCGTTATACTCACCCCTGCACGGGCTATGCCCGCACCTCGTTGTGTTGGTTGCAGACGACGGGCAGTGCTGACGGAGGCCGAGTGTTCGAGGACTAGTCGGTACTCGGAGGTGGACTACACGACGAGTCAGTACCCGGAGGTGGACTACAAGACGAGTCAGTAGCCGGAGGTGGACTACATGATGAGACGACTCACAGAGGAGGTTGACGGACGAGAGCGTGGAGGAGACTATCTGTACCTAACCTTCAGGTAGGATCCATGGTGGACGACCAGGAGCTGCGCTATCTGTACCTACCCTTCAGGTAGGATCCGAGGAGGACGACCCAGGAGGTACTTCCTTCTTCCAGCTGTTTGTCTTTTTATTGTTGTACCTTGTTCAGTTGTAGCTGTACTTTCTTTTGGGTTTGTATTCTGGACCATTTACTTTTCAGCATTTCTTTTGTGCTTAGTGTTTTGCTTCCTCTTGTAATATGTGGTGCTTGTTTTCTTTTATAAAGGCAATGCCTTCCCAATTATCGGGATTTACGCCTTTGGTGCTAGTCGCCAGCCCCTGGCCTATGGAAGGCGGGCTTGGGGTAGTCACGGCACGGGCCCTGAGGACGAGTTGTGACAAATTGGTATCAGAGGAGTTAGGTTCTACCGCATAACTTATAACTCTGATGTTTCTTTATATGAAGCAATAATGTTAAGAGTACCGAGTGTGGTTTTCAGTTCAGGGAGTCCAGTGTCGGTGCGGGCGGCCGACGTATCCATACACCAGGACCCTGACAACTGATTTCTGACTTTGTGCACGAAAACACTGATTGCATGTGTGTTTTCCAGAAGTTTTATTTAAATTTCAGCTCAAACCAGGTCAGATCACCAGGTATAATCTTTTGACCGTGTCACGTTGTTTATTTCAGGATGCCTCCCCGTGGACGACCAACTAGAGCCCCGAGAGTGGTATGTACTGACAGCCCGCCGAGCGATGAGGCCTCAGTACAGGGCCCTATCCCAGTTGAGGCACCGGCGGAGGCACCAGCGGTACTACTACCTGTTGGGCCACGGATGTCACCAGCCCCAACAGTAGAGGATGTACGTCGCTTGAGCGCACTGCATGAGTTCCAGCGCCAGAGGCCACCCAGGTTTCAGGGAGGGACGGACCCGCAGACGGATGAGGATTGGCTGGAGGCTGTGGTGAGAGGCTTCAGGCTAGTGGGGACGCCGACAGATTTCATGGTGATCCTAGCTGCCAGCCTTCTTCAGGCAGCAGCAAGAAGATGGTGGAGCCTAATGCTTCAGATGCATGAAGAGGTGACACTTCTATGGGCAGACTTCGAGAGCCTGTTCCGGGAAGAGTTTGTACCATCCACCCTTCGAGCGGTGCGTATACAGGAGCTACTTCAGCTGCGGCAGAGCAGCATGTCAGTGGCGCAATACTCAGCGAGATTCACAGACCTCTCGCGCTACTCCACAGATATGGTACGTGACCCGTTCTTTAGGGCCCGAACCTTCGAGCAGGGGCTCAGGAGAGATATTAGAGCTTCTATTGTTTCTCACAGCTTTCCGATGCAGACAGGGGTGTTGGAGAGAGCCCTCTTAGTGGAGAGTTTCCTTGCTGAGCAGTCTCCTGCAGCAGGACCCACCACTAGCTGGCTTGCGACATAGTCTTCTGCAGCATGCAGTAGACAGATGACGCAGAGGTCCAAGAGGACCAAACCTACCGGTGTCCGACTGCATGAGTCAGGTTCAGTTGTGCGGGGAAACCAGGGTGGAGTTAGAGCCAGATGTGCCGAGAGTGGACAGTGTTACTCCTGCGGCGGAATTGGTCACATGGCCCGTGACTGTCCGACCCGCCATTCATATTACCAGTAGTTAAATGAAGAACCTCTGAGATAGAGGCAGAGGTTGAATCAGGACGGACCGCAAGGAGCAGCTGGCCATGGTAGATGATCTGGCCATGCAGATGGAGGTGGACGATGCTTTGGGATGTTGCCACCACCACCAGGAGGCCCACCCCAACCGCAGGGGACATGAGGACATGGGAGAGCTCAGCTTTAGGCAACTGAGGCCTATGGTCATGGAGCTCCGGAAGAAGATGGACAGGAGCGAGACTAGCTTCCGACCTGGAGGCTATTGATCCTGTTGCTTCTGGTTTTTGTCTGTAGTTTCTTTGTGTCTTGTACTATGAGCTGCAATAATAAAAAGACACTTATCTTTGTTTTCTTTCCTGTCCTTTTGTTTGGTTGATACTGAGTGGTCCCCGTTAAACTGTTGACTTGACCCTCACTTTTGAGATTTCTACTCGAGGAGACCCAGTGACCTCACACTGATGCCGACAGTGTGACTCGACCCTTGGAGGCGAGAGTGACAGTTGGATCTCTTGGTAGTTACGTCGAGGCCTTACGACGTCATCCATAGCATGAATGCATCATTCATGTCAGGATTGACTGTATTAGGCAACGAATGTGGTTCATCCAGGGGATGAGACCAGATTTCTCTTATTGGCAAAGAAGAAATCATAGTAGCTCTTGTGAGACTAAAGAAGGTCCAGGTCATCCAAGAGCGGATGAAGACTGCACAGTGCAGTAAGAAACAGGAAACCAGTGCCAGTCTTAGAGACTCGGGCGTGTTAAATGTTTCAAGAAGTGGAAGCTTTAAGGATAGATGAGTCTGCGAAGCAGCAGACGTGGAGGCAGAGCTAGGAGAGCAGTATGAGGTGGTGTACATCTTAACATGCTACAACCACCCGCCTTAGTTATCCCTGCCAGGCTCAGGGAGCTGGAGGTCGGTGGAAGAGTGTGGCTCCTTGCGGTCAAGGAGTGTGACCCAATGGATCTAGAAATGATTCAAGGGACAGTCTATGTACACTACTAGCTGATGTAGTAACGAACGTCGATATGAATCATTCCTTGCTTTCATAAATCTTGTTCCAGACCTAGAGTTTCCGGTAAGCCGGGGACTTGACCCTCACATCTGGAGATATCTTGGGAGGAGACTCGATAATCACACTTACGCCGACAGTGTGGTCAGATCCTCGAGGCGAGAGTTTCGGTTGGAATCTCTTGGTGGCAGCATCAAGGCCTTATGACATTGGTTTGAGTATGGACTGGGCAATCACAGTTCATACACAAATTGACAGTATTATGAAAAAAGGTTGTAGTTTAACTACGACGTCGGGATTGGTTTTCCTTGGTCGGCGAAAAAGGAAACCCCTGGCAGTGCAGGGTAACTCTTGCACAGGAGGGTGCGACCGATCACTCTTGAGTCGGTCAACCTTACCCTCGTAGCAGCAGTCGTTTTGAGTTTCAGTTCTAATAGAAAATGGAGACCTCTGGAGTTCGAGGATGACGACCACGTCTTCTTACGGGTCTCACCTCGACGAGGTTTACAGAGATGTGGCCAGAGAGGCAAGTTATCTCCGAGGTTCAACGGACCTTTCTAGGTCCTCAGCAGGGTAGGCGAGGTGGTTTACCGCTTGACCCATCCAGCTTAGTTGCACTAGGTGCACGATGTTTTCCAGGTATCTCAACTGAGGAGATACATGATCAACCCTTCGCATATCATCGACCATGAGGAGCAGGACAAGGGTGATGGGGTTACTTCCACGGAGGTTCTAGTGAGGATCAAGGATCGACAGGAGCAGATCCTACGGGGACGATCGATTCCTCTGGTGCACTTTCTTTGGCAGAACGGGAACCTCCAGGTGAGCACATGGGATCGGAAGGCTCAGATGCGTGCTCAGTACCGACTTTGTATCCCTAAGTTTGTGGTGAAGGTTTACGGTGACGTAAAGCCCTGTGGTGGGAGTAATGTAAAGACCCTAAAATTTCAAGGAAATTTTTTTCTTAATTTTCTTTGGAATTTTACAAGAACGCAGTTTTTGACGGAACCTGATTACGAGGCCCGGTTTGCCCGGAATCATTTTCCGATTTTGGCTCGGGTACGTTCAGTGAACGGACGAGCGGGTTTTTCTAACTTTTGAACCGGTGCTCGAAATAGAATTCTGAGGGCACCGATGGAATCGAAGCGCCGGTAATTGCTTAGAAACGCCTCTTCCGGAGTTGTGTTTGCTCAGGTGTGGTTTTTAATTTTTGGGCTTAAAGTTACGAAATAAAATAAATTGTACGACAAACTTTATTTTATTTCACTTAAGCCGCTTGGAAGCCACTTGAAGCCACTTAAAGCAGCTTAAGCTGAGTTGTTGCGGATATGGTGCTATCCAAAAATATCCTACCCTATTGGTAGGATATTTGTTAGGTGGGACCCACACGAGCCCCACCGTTTCTTTTCCTCTAAGTAACGCACCTACGAAAACCCGTCATTACGAAAGTCAACTGACGTGTTTTCTTAATTTCTTAACGCACCAATTAATTGGGTAGTTTTATTCATTGAATTAATTGGGCGGTTTATTTCGTTGAAATGATTCTACGAATTATTGGGTCGTTACTTATCTCTTTATTCGTTTCTTAACCGGTTTGAAATCCGTTGGCGTAGTAATAAAATAAGACCAACGCCACATCTTGAGGATTACACGTTGGGAGACCTTTGACAGAATTCTTGTGCCTTCACCCTTCTTCGCGAAGAACGCGAAGAACATGAAGAACGCGAAGAACGCCGACCTCCGACGAAGAATGCCGAAACCGCGGAAATCGACGATGCGACGCCATGTGCCGCGACGCCGACGTTTCCTCTTCTGCGACGTTCCTTCCTCCGCAACGAAATCTTCAATCATCTGTTGGAGGTAAGAGATTTCGGGTTCCTTTTAGAACTCCTTTGTGGTTTTTATCAACGCACATATTTATTTATTATTAATTAAATCTTTTTGTTCTTGAACCTCGGAGTTCGACGACGTGACGCCCTTCCGCGACGACGCGACGCCCTTCCACGACGCGACGATCGCCTCCTTCCGCGGCGATCAAATCTGCGAAGAACTCGCGTGTGACGACTTGACGAGGTAGGGATTTTTTATTTTGGAAATACCTTTGTATTACCGGGAATGTTTCTTTAAAATTAAAGAACCAGTTTCATATGAACAATTTTAATTTATTAAAATTTTTGGTTCATGTGTTGAATAAATTCTCTCGTTGATATTATCTAACGCGGAGGGTGCGGGCTAAACGAACACGGCCCGACAACCCTCCGCAGATTTTTTATTGATGTGTGGATCGACGGGCGACGACAAACGAGGCCTCAAGGTGATTTTGAGGCCTCCGTAGTGATGGTCGGGTCCAGGGAGGACCATAGGCGAAGACGACAGGAGAAATGGACCACCGGAGCGCGTTCGGTGGTCTGCGGAAGGCGGCGGCGGCGCGCCGCCGGAAGGGAGGCGGCTGGCGGTTCGTCGCCGGCCTCAATCAGCGGCGAAGGGCGGGGGAGCCGCGCACCCCGCCCGCGGTGTCCGCTCGGCCGCACTGGCCGAGCCGCAGCCGGCCGGTCGGGCCGGACCGAACCAGACTGCGCCGGAAAGGGGCCAGGCCGACCCGGGTCGGACCTGGGTCGGGTCGACCCGAGGGGGGGGGGGGGGGGTCGGGCCAGGCCCAGACCCCCATTTTCGGACCACTTTCGGTCAAATGACCATAACGTGAGCTACGTGCCTCCAAACGACTCTCCGTCAGCGGAAACATGATCCTTGGATCGAGACGGTCGTTTCAGTATATCGCATTCAAGATTTCAGATTACTTTGGGTTCGGCCGGGTTGGTTCAGATACGAAACTAACCGGGCAATCGGAGCAAAAACGCTTATATCTTGAGTTCCAGACGTCTGATTGACGTGCTGTCAACTTTGATGGATTCCTCTAAGTGAGACGGATCTTTTGGCTTACTCCGCTCGAAGTTTGGATGCCGTCAGAGTGCGGTCAGGTTGGTTCGCTCACGAAACCAACTGGGCCCCTAGAACGAAAAAGCCAATAACTCACAGACCGGGCGTCCGATTGACGCGCCGTCTATCTCGTTGTTTTACTCTTGATGAGACGGAACTTTGGGAATACTTCGCCCGAGTTTTGGATGCAGTTGGATAGTGGCCAGGTTGGATTGTACCCAAAATCCAACCGGGCCCCTGGGACAGAAAAGCTGATATCATTCAGACCAGACGTCCGTTTGACGAACCGTCAGCAGAGTTGGTGATCACGTTGAGAAACGGTATCTATGAGTATACCCTATGAGTGTTCGGGGTATAGTTGAGTTACAGCCGGATTGGTTCGCACACGAAACCAACCCGGCCCCTGGGATGAAAAGGCTAATAACTCAGAGACCGGGCGTTCGATTGATGCACCGTCTGTTGCGTTGAGACCCCTATGATGAGTCGGTCCTTTGAGATACTTCTTTGTGGGACTTTTGGATACTTGGAGTATCGACCAGTAGCTCGTGGAGCGGACCCTCCCGGAGACGAGCGTGTGGAGTACGGAGACCGTGTAGCCGGCTGAGACCTAACGACTGCTTGACCGACTCGACTTGGAGTGAGTCGACTAGCCCAGTGGACGGAGTGCCAGTATTTGGCGACAGACCCACGGTGGACGGAGTGCCCGGTAGTTGGCCGCAGACCCGCGGTACTCGACAGGAGGAGTACCTCTGTAGGCTATTGGGGGGAGCGCCCGGTATTTGGCGACAGACCCACAGCGGACGGAGCGCTCGGTAGTTGGCCGCAGACCCGCGATACTCGACAGGAGGAGTACCTCAGCAGTCTTAGGTTAGTGAGAAGTACCTCGGAGTCATGACATGACCACTGTACACTCCAGAGACGGATCTCTTCAGCAGTTACGGTTTCGATAATGAAAATCCTGGTTTGAGCTGAGACTTTTGACCTTTGTGTTTACCTCATGATTGAGATGGGTCACTTGATAACTTAGGTATATGTATAGGCATATAACTGGGTAGTGGTTATCCGTTGATTTCACAATCCTTGTGTCTCCTCATGATTGAGATGGGTTACTTGATAACTTAGGTATATGTATAGGCATATATCTAAGTAGAGGTTATCTGTTGAGATCTTCTTGTGGTTATCCTTTTTGGTTTAGTGAGACCTTGAGGGTCTCGGGGTCCCTACTGAGTATCTTTATACTCACCCCTGCACGGGCTATGCCCGCACGTCGTTGTGTTGGTTGCAGACGACAGGCAGTGCTGACGGAGGCCGAGTGTTCGAGGACTGGTCGGTACTCGGAGGTGAACTACACAACGGGTCAGTACCCGAGGGGTGGACTACATGACGAGTCAGTACCCAGAGGTAGACTACATGACGAGACGACTAACAGAGGAGGTTGACGGAAGAGAGCATGGAGGAGACTATCTGTACCTACCCTTCAGGTAGGATCCATGGTGGACGACCAGGAGCTGCGCTATCTGTACCTACCCTTCAGGTAGGATCCGAGGAGGATGACTCAGGAGCTACTTCCTTCTTCCAGCTGTTTGTCTTTTTGTTGTTGTACCTTGTTCAGTTGTAGTTGTACTTTCTTTTGGGTTTGTATTCTGGCCCATTTAATTTTCAGAATTTCTTTTTTGCTTAGTGTTTTGCTTCCGCTTGTACTCTGTGGTACTTGTTTTCTTTTATAAAGGCAATGCCTTCCCAGTTATCAGTATTTACGCCTTTGGTGATAGTCGCCAGCCCCTGGCCTATGGAAGGCGGGTTTGGGGTAGTCACGACACGGGCCCCGAGGATGGGTTGTGACAAAATACATTTAAGGGTTATTTTGCAAACATTAAAAGAAATGAAATTGTATGGGAAATTCAGCAAGTGTTAGTTTTTGTTGCAACATATTTCTTTCCTTGGTCACATTGTTTCTAAAGATGGAATTACTGTGGATCCTACAAAAACAAAAGTTGTGGAAGAATGGCCAAGGCCCACAAATGTAACTGATATTTGTATCTTCCTTGGTTTGGCAGGCTATTACGGAAGGTTTTTTTAAAAATTTTCCCAGTTATCTAGTCCAATGACTAAGCTGAATCGGAAGGGTGTTAAGTTTATCTAGACAAAAGAATGTGATGATTGTTTTTAGGAAGTGAAAAGAAGATTGGTGAATGCTCCAGTTTTGGCACTACCTTCCAGGAATGGTGAGTTTTTTATCTACAGTGATGCTTCATTGAAAGGACTTGGTTGTGTCCTAATGCAGAATGATCAGGTAATTGATTATGCTTCACGTTAGTTGAAAACTCATGAGGTAAATTACCCTACACATGATTTGGAATTAGCTGCTGTTGTTTTCGCTTTAAAAATTTGGAGGCATCATTTGTATGGAGTAAAGTGTGAAATATATACCGATCACAAAATATTAAAGTATATATTCACTCAGAAAAAATTGAACATGAGACAGAGGAGATGGCTGGAATTAATCAAGGATTATGATTGTACAATTCATTACCATCCAGGAAAAGAAAATAAAGTGGCTGATGCTTTGAGTCAAAAAAGTAATGCTTCATTAACAATGTTACGTTTGGAACGTGATCCTTTGGTTAAGAATTTGATGAACTTTGGAGTATAAGTTGTTGGTGCAGGATGTCCTTCTGTTTTGTTTCAGGTATTAGTTAAATCTTCTCTATCAGACAGAATTAAGCAAGCACAGAAGCAAGACAACGAGTTGTAGAAAAAGGTAGAGCTGGTTCAGAAGGGTAAGTTGCCTGAATTCAATATTGATAATGATTTTGTTTTGAGATTTTGGAAGAGATTGTGTGTGCCGTGTGATTCACAGTTGAAGAGAGATTTGTTATGTGAAGCTCATAGTTCTCTGTTTTCAGTCCATCCTGGTAGTACTAAGATGTATAGAGATCTTCGGGAGTATTACTGGTGGGACGAAATGAAAAGGGATATTTCTGATTTGACTGTGAAGTGTTTGACTTTTCAACAGGATAAAGCAGAGTGTCAGTTACCGAAAGGGATGCTTCATCCTTTACCAGTGCTAGAGTGGAAATGGGAAAACATATCCATGGACTTTGTTGTGGGATTTCCGAAGACATCTCAAGGTAATAATTCAATCTGGGTTATTGATGATCTCTTGACTAAATCTGCTCATTTCCTTGCTATACAGGATACTTATTCCCTAGATCAACTTTCCCATTTGTATATTAAAGAGATAGTCAGGTTACATGGAGTTCCTCTCTCCATTTTATCTGATTGTGATCCCAGGTTCACTTCTATCTTTCGGAAAGGCCTTCAGAATTCGTTGGGTACTGAATTAAATTTTAGTACAGCTTTTCAACCTCAATTAGATGGGCAGTCAGAACGAACAATTCAGACTTTGGAGGATATGCTACGTGCTTGTTCGATGGATTATCAGGGAAGTTGGGACCAACATCTTTCTTTGGTTGAGTTTTCATATAATAACAGTTTTCATTCCAGTATACAGATGACACCATTTGAGGCGTTATATGGGAAGCGGTGTCAAACTCCAGCTTTCTGGGATGAAGTGGGTGAAAGGAAGCTGATGGGACCAGAATTGGTAGAAGAGATGGCAGAAAAAGTTCAGTTGATTCAGAAACACATGAGAACAGCTCAGAGCAGACATAAAAGTTATGCAGACAACAGGAGGAAGGATCTATCTTTCGAGGTAGGTGATCATGTTTTTCTCAAAGTCTCACCATGGAAAAGTGTGATGCGATTTGGTAAGAAAGGAAAGCTGATTCCAAGGTTCATTGGACCATATGAAATTCTGGAGAAAGTTGGATCAGCTGCATACCAAGTGGATTTACCTCCGAGTTTATCTCAGGTACACAATGTTTTTCATGTTTCGATGTTGAGAAAGTATATGCCAGATCCATCTCATGTTTTGAGTCCAGAGGTAGTTCAGCTGGTAGAGAACCTATCTTATGAGGAACAACCGGTTCAGATTCTTGACCCCAAGGAGCAAGTGTTTTGGAATAGGGTGATTCATCAGGTAAATGTTTTGTGAAAAAACCACATGATTTAAGAGGCAACATGGGAATCTGAAAAAGCAATGAGGGATAAATACCCCCACTTATTCGATAAGTAAATAAATTACGGGGATGCAATTTTCTAAAGGGGGAAGGATTTAACATCCCAAGTAAGTAATGAATAATATATATTTTTATCTATGTCTATTTATGAATTATATAGTGTTTTAGAGGCCTAAAATGAGAATAAATCCAATCTTAAGCATGGAATACACTAATATTTTTAAATGATTGTTTTAGTGCCTTTTGATGGCAAACCATTTTTAAATCAAACTTTTGACAATTTTATAATCTCTATTTTTCAAAATAAACATATTATTTATGATTGGGACATTGAAATTTAAATTGGATAAATTTTTGGTATTTTTCTGACAATGCTCATTTTTTAATGAATAGTGAAAAATACTGCATTTTACATCAAAACTACTTTTTCATCTAATTTAATTATATGGTTAGATTATCTTTTTAATTGGTATTGATGTTTAATATGAATATATTTTTACAATTTAATCCAATTGTGGTCATTAGGATTAATTTAACTTTGGAATTGGGCATAAACTAATGCCAAACTTTTCATAGATATTGTTTAAAAAAACCCGCTATTTGTTTTGACAACGGGAATTATTTTTAAATAAATTATTGCAAATTATGTGTTTTGAATTTGGTAAAATGGATTAAATATTTTTAATCATAAGGTCCAAATTATGTAATCAAGACTCTTTTGTTTTTGGACATTATGAATAGTAACGACGGTAATGATATTTAATTATCTTGATTAATGAGTAATCGGGTAGTTAAGGATAATAAAATAATATCATAATAATAGAAAATGACACAAACATGTGTCCTAATGATACTGGTTGTCTCATAACCAACCATGGGATTCCTTGTGCCAAACTTGGGGACCCCATGGAGTTACTTTTGTGTGAAAGTGACTTTTTATCTTTTTATTTTTAAAGGAAGTTAAATATAACAAAGTATGTATCACCTGAGTAATTTTTTTTTAAGTTTTTCTAAATAAATGATTTTTTGGACTATAAATATTAGTTGGAAAGCTAAAAAGATTTCCTACATCATAGTATTTTTCTATAATTTTTTGACATTAAATAAATTAAATTATTTATGACATCATGATGATGCATCGATTACCTCATTAATAAAGGATTTAAATAAAATGAAAAGATAATGTTAAAACATTAACTTACACTTTTCAAAGACCTATTGGATGATAATATTTCGAACCCTTATCACCTTATCCTAGAAATACATCAATTTGGGACCTTTAAAATCTGAAACTCATTTGAAAATAAAGTAACCTTTTATACCTTTTCAAGAGTGCCCCTCCTCTCCTCTTATAAAAGGCCCACACCTCTACCTCCTTACCCACACCTCTCAAGCCATTGTCTCAGCCAACCCCTACCCATTTGTCTCTCCAAATCCCTCTCTAACTCTTAGAAGCCTCACTTTGGGCAGAAGTATCCCCAAGGAAGCCTTTGAGCTCAAATAAAAAAGAGTTACCCGATTTAAAGGTAGTGTCTTCTCTTGTGTTCTTATGTTTTATTTTGCTTCTCCAACCCCCTAAACTCTTTTTATTAATTTATTTTGTAACAAATCCAGTATCTTCAATATACTAGGACGTTTTTATAAGAAGAATTCTAGCTACACTTACACACACCTACATCTAATGGTTAAATAACATACTGTTTCTGTGGATGGAGAATTTCTGCCTCACGAAACGATGATCGTTCAATATTCTTCTAACACATTCAAAGGTGGCCATAAATATGTAACTATATTTATATATGATATATAATATGTATATTTTTTCCTTAATCTTCTATATTTTTCATTTATTTCATACCTTTATGGCTTCCATTATGGGTATACATGATATCTTCATTTTAGGAAGTGCAGACTACCGCCCCCTCAAAATGATTTGATTCGTTAATACCATATGTGGTATGTATAAAGGATATATTTAATGATATTATATATGATACAATACTGTGATTATAATACTATTATGTATCATTATGTATTAATTCCATTATAGTATGAGATAGAAATGAAAGTAGCGTTCATGCGTACGTACGGCTTACCGTCCCCATGAACGGTGCATTTCATTTCTTATCCCCAAATGTAATGTACAATTATAAGTACATATATATAATGGATATATATGATTTATGTTACATATAAATTATGAATATAATTCTGGAATTAAAATATACATATCTCTCATTTAGTTTTAATTCCATTAATATGACATAGAAATGAAAGTAGCGTTCATGCGTACGTACGACTTACCATATCCATGAATGGTACATTTCATTTCTTACCTCTAAATGATTATGTAATATTATAAATTCATGTATATACAGGATATATATGATATATATGGCATCTAAATCATGAATATCATTCTTGAGATAATGGATATTTGACTACGTGAACAACTTGTAAATATAAGATGTTCATTTTTGACTCAAGTACCAATGATCGTTAAAACGACCGTTATAAACTTAAATAATAACATAGTGTTCATGACATGGTAATAAATGATATAAAAGGAATAATGAACTTGAAAAAGGTTCTTAAGAAAGTAGAAATTAACTCAAGTTTATTATTCAGGACGTTAAAGAACGATCGAGTCAAGTCGGACCCGAGGTAAGGGAACTTTTTAACCCAATTTCCATTCTTTGGGTTAATCTCCTAATTTCAAATTATGTCATGACATTATTATGTACTATCATTTATTTTTACTTTATTTATGTGTACTTATGGTGAATACACATAATAGATCTATTTTATTTAAAAAAATGATCTTTGTATGGGACTTCGTCTCAATCTCCTTTCATTGAGGCGTATTTTGTTTTATACACAACCTTCTTTTTTACGGTGTATAAACCCCTTTGACTTTTACTTTTATCCAAAATGAATCTTTTTTTTATACGAAGCGTTTTACTAAACGACAAAAGGGAATGTATTTGTCGTACGTATGCGGTGACAATGACTTCTCCACCGCCGTGACCATTATTTGAGTTTCGGCTTCCTCTACAAGCCATATCTTTTTTTAAAAGAAAAATAAATACCATGTTTTACTTTTCTTTTATTTTGGTATTAAAAATGGTTTTCATAATGTTTTTATTATATCAATGTGTTGTATTTATATCTTGTGATTGAAATGTGGAAATGTTATGTTTCCTTTATGCATGTTTTATGTGATACGATTATGTTATGGTTCTTGGGAATTGTTATGATGACGGGTGGTTCCGTGATAAAATAAGGGCGGGTGATCCCGATATAGATCTCCAATGAATTGGGTAACACGAAGGGGTTAAACGTTGAGGTTTCTCCGAAGAGATTTAGGGAATATACTGTGATGGGTATTCCAAACGTAACCAAGAGGGTTACTCCCTACGTAAGAATGTTATGAATGCCTCAAGTTACTTTTATGTCTTATGATTTCTATGATTTATTCATGATTTTATGAGGTATGTTAAAGTAATTATGTTTTATGAGTAGAGTATGATTTCATTGATTCTTGTGTATACATGTACTCATGTTTCCTTTCCATATTTTTATATCCCTTACTGAGATTTTTATGCTTCTCCCATGTTTTTGAAATGTTTTTCACAGGTCAAGGTAAGGGTACATGATATGATGATAGTGTCAAGGAAGTGTCAATAAAGAAAACATGTTTTATTTTAAATATGTTTCCGTTGATGGGAAAAATGAATACTATCTTTTATGTAACCACTTTGTTTAAATGTGGAATGTAATGCAAGTTTTATGATCTAATTCTCTAAAAATCTAAACCTGAAAAGATCATCAATGTGTAATATTGTAATAACTAAAGATTAATTAAGGTTTAAGGCTGGGGCCTTATATTATATAATTTAAATTAATGAGTTAAATTATAAAAAAATAATGTTATTTTTAACAAATTTTTTATGCCACAACTGTTACCCTAGTCTTAAGATTTTTTTGTATGAAAATTTTCATTCATCGAGTTATAAATGTTCACTAAAACTTTTTTCCGGTATGTTAGGTATATAATTAAATTTGATTTTATTATGTTTTATTATAAAATTGTATAAATTGTTACCACATAAAACATTTTTCAAATTATTCATGCCTCATGGAGTATGTTTTCCACAAGGGACGTTAATGTCTCAAAATCCTTTTATTCAGTAATTATGATTCATATTCAACTTTTATTTTCTATTCTTTGATTATCCCACCATGATATTTTATTATATGGTATTTTATAATTTCATTTTTGAAAATTATGTTTTCAAAAAAATTCATCTTTATTCTTTTTATAGTGTGAGTTTTGAATAAGGTTATTTTTCATGATATTAAAAAGGATTTTTTATTTCAATTTCATATGTTTTTTCTTCCTTTAGGCATTTCCCCAAGGTAAATTTTTTTTATTTTAAAATCCCTATTATTTAACATTATTTTCAAAAGGTTATGTATTTAAAATAATTTTTACTACAGCTTTATAATGAGACTTTAAAAAGTGACCCATAACATCATATTTTTTGTTAATGTTAAAAATGGTTTCTAAATGAAATTTTTAAATTTCACATTTATTTCCATTTTTATTTTCAAAAGGATTTACCAAAAATTTATTATGATTTTGTACTTATACACTAACAAATATTTATCATTTGGGATAATGAACTCACAATATTAAATAATCCAAATGATAATCCCTTCTTGGGTAGTATCATTAAATCATTTTTTATGAGGATGATTTTTATCTAAGTCAATATCCTTATATATTTCCAATTTTAGACTGGGGATATATTCTTTTTGAATCCATCCACATTCTTTCTATAGATGTATTAGAATCATACTATTTTATTATTTTCTTAACCTTATACCAATTTCTCTATATGTTCTAAACATCATATTTTACATAATTTATATCAGATTATATTCATCTAGAAAGAGTGTAATTATATTGAAACGGGGAAATCTATCGTCATTTTGTATGTTTTTATTCCAATACATATAATTATATGAATTTTGAATATGCATTTTTTCTATAAACAATATTAATTATGATGGGTTATAATAACCTTATCCCTTTTATTAACATTGGTAATGAATTGACATTCCTGATGATTATTGACTCTTAATGTAGGTTTATCAAGTATTGATATCCTATATTCTTTATTGTATGGATAAATATGTATTAATTCATCCAAAGGTTTGTTGGGGAAGTTTTTAAATGGGTTTGTTAACACTAATGGAAAATTAATTAGAATAATTTGGTGTCAGATAGGGAAATGATTTATATATCCCTTTGATTCATTGACATGTCTCAAGAGAAAAAAACATGTTTGGGTATTTGGTGTATGTATTCCCAATTGAGAAAGATGTCTTAAATTTGGACTTTAGTAAAAGTGAATTTCTTTGTACAAGTCCATGAAATCATGTTTTTGATGTCTGACATTATTCATTCCATTGGTATATGATCATAATTATTGATATATATGTTTTCATTTATTATCATGGATATATAATGATCATTTTTGAGTTAATTATATATTCATGTTTTTAACTTATTATTAACAGAATATTTATTCCATGATTATTCCATGATTATTATAATACCCCGAAAAAAATAACAAGGTTTGAGGAGGAATTACCCATGACCTCGGGCTCACCCCCCATAATTCAGAGGCTCTTGAAGAGACTATACCCGCAATTAGAGTGTATAATAACAAAAAAGTAACAAAAAATGTAATAAAAATGATAAGTGTATATAAAAAAAATGTACCATATGTGTTCAATGAATATAAAAATAATAGACTCAAATGGTAATACCGGAATATAGGACACTAATTTCCCACTTGGATGACCATATATATAAATAAGAAAAAATAATATACAAAGAGGCTCTATAACCAAATCCATGACATAGATCCTACCTTTCAATAGAATCATAGTGAGCTATCTATCTAGATGTTCAATCCTTGTACTTTGACTAAACTAAACCTGTATCAAGTGAAGGATGCTCGAGTACCCATGGACTATGGCCACCTAAGCAGGGTGTGAGTACTACTCAGTAGGAAACTAATAATGTGGTCTAGTACCTAATGTGTAATTAAAATGTATGTTCATTTTCTTATATTAGTAAAAATTAAATAAGAAATATAAAAACATAAAAATAAAATCATATATGCCCCAAATCATGAGTAAGCAACAACACCCATACACTATAGATCACGCACTTACAAAGCTTCAATGACCCCTAACCATACCTGGTATAGATCCCTGATTGAAGGGTAATAAAAAATATATCAGGAGTAAAAATGATCTATCCAAAAGGATAGTGAATATTTCTACATGTAGTCATGAGACATCTATTTCGATTAGGACACTAGGTTATTGCATATGTATCTTGCAAGTCTCAAGGATTTGGGTCTGATTGAGACACAAGGCCATCACATCCAAGTTCTATAATGTTTTAGACATCAATATCATTGAGACACATAATACATCATGGGTTAGGCCTCAATGGAATCATATCATATCCATGCCTTGGTTCTAAAAATTTGGTCATCGTACTCCAAATTTCATTTCCATGGGCAAGGCCTCAAAGCCATAATGACCATACCCTATGATTAGCTCCACCAACACCATCATCATAGTTTTTTTGTAATCCCTTTATAAGGGATAAACATATTTTGATGGTCCAATAATCCTATGTAAAAAAATAAATCCCCCCAAAGGCATGGTAATAACACATAATAGGGTTGTGCAAAAATGGTGGAGCATAGCTTGTCATTAGATCTGTCACATATATCTTGACATATATCATAAAATCCTGAAAATTAATATCCATACACACCAAAAAATAGGTGATCAAACATGAAACATGGTATCATGGGCTACGTAGTCACACACATGAGATCAATGCATAAACATGGACTGAAAGGCTATTCAAACACAGGGCTATGATTAAAGAACCAATCATAGTATCATGGGATATAGGTCTTCTCTAGAACAACCACACAAACTATTGGGGTCCATGTAATCAAAGGTAATCATTTTATATGAATCCTTGACCTCCGATGGATGACATTATTTCAAAAAACACAGGTACATCTTGGCCCTTTACACTTTTTTTAGTTCCATTTGGCATGGTTCCAATAATTATCTGAGATATAGATCCATTAAAATCATTAAAAAATACATGTAATTCATAAATCAATTATAAGTTAATGGTCATTATACTAAAGTGGTGAATCTCTTATCACCTTCCAAAAACCATACATAAAACCATAGTGTAGAGTACATAAGATAACCTACCTTAAAAAATCAACATCAAAATAGGAAAATCCTTGGAGCTTTGTGTGAGTCTATCCAAATGCATTCATCCACCATCGATCACCACGAGTTTCTAAATAATTACCGAGAATTAAAAAATAATTATTTGTAACTAAATTATAATAAATAAAATGATTAATAGATAACTTGTTACCCGAGTTTAAAGGTTTAATTTTCAAATTACTCACTATATATCACTGCCAAGATAAAACCACTACCAACCACCCATGGAGGGTTTTCTTCAAACATCCAAAATTATTTTGGGAAAAATTAAAATCGGTTGAAAAAAATGAAAATTTAATATATTTAAATTGGAACCTTTATATTCATCATGGTATTTAAATTTTAATGGGATATTTCACCTTTCATCTTGTGGATAGGTGGTTCAAAGAACCAGTAGTGGAACTAAGATACTACCCATTAAAACATCTTAAAGGAAGGTTTTTGGAATGATAAGAAATATTGGGGGGTGAATAAAATATTAGGTTTCAGTGAAGGAAGATAAGAGAATATAAGGATGATACTATAACCACTAGCTATTAAGTATGCTGGGTTATAGCTCTACTACTTAGCATGACTCATCAGCCAGCCGATGGGGTGGGATGGGAAGTGGTTTAGTGACAATATATTAGTCATTTTGGACAAAAAATATCCATTAGAATTAATATTATTGGATATTTTTGTAGGGATACAATCATGTTATATTATTTTACAACCTCTATGAGTTCCCCTTGGTTTGGGGTTGATCTAATTGAGATCCGTTTGCAAATTCATGAAGTATCCTTTATTCTCAATTGATTTTGGCCTCTTTGTTTCTCTTACATTTCTAGGTTGTTGTGCTGTTAACCATGGATGATTCCTATAATTATTTATTATCAATTACAATCCTTTAGAATATAAATTCTCTTTGAATATATATTTTTAATGCCCCAACATTTTTTAATTTTTTTGGAATTAATTTAATCTTTTTGTTTTTTTTCATTTCACACAACATTGAATATAGATTTTGTTATATGAATGATCTAAGTTTAGATTATGTTATATAAAAAAGATTTAAACTTTAAATATAAGAAACAATTATATTATCTTTCAGTACACACACTAGAATTTTTTTCTTGTCTTAAAAATAATAATGAGTCCCTTCGATAGCTTGCATTACATGCAAGGATGCGTTTTACCGAACTATAATTTACTATTAGTATTACAATTAAAATATTATTACAGTTACCCCCTTGCCTTTTGAATGAAGGCTATAAATAATATTAACTAAATTATGAAAATATTATTTACACATGTATATAAAATGAATCCTTTGGTTATCAATTAGTATAAGTGAATGTAAGAATTATTTGAAAATAAATAAATTACTTTTTCTATGTACAAACACAATTTTATCTCAATAAATTAAAAAACCAATTTTGATTAATGTATTTTAATAAAATTTCCATATTATATATTCAATCAATATTTTTTATACTGATATAATAGATTTTATAGGTATAATATAATAATAAATGCAATTTTATGAATAAAAAAACTTATTTTTCTAAAAGATAATTTTATCACATTTTAATGGTGAACCAATTTTAAATATAACCTTATAAAATTTAATAGTATTTTTTTGAAAAATAAATTTCATATTTAATGTTGGATATCAAAATTTACTTTTGGGGAATTTTTGGTGTTTTTAGAGAAGTATCATATTTTAATGAATAGTGAAAAAACACTGAATTTTAAATGAAAAATGTTTTTTCATTTAATTTATTTATATAAGAAAATTATATTTTAATTTGTTTTTAAAGTTTAATTTGTTTAATAATAAAAAAATAAATCCAATATATGTATTTGGAATCAATTCTAAAAAGAAATTGAATATAGAAACATTTCAATCTTTTGAACATTTTTATTTTAAAGGATTAATTTGAAATTAATATATGAAAATTCTATGTTTTGAATTTTAAAAAATGTATTATATATTTGGAATAAAAATAATTTATAATTTATAGTAGTGTAAAATTAGTTTTGGACCAAAAATATTAGTGAAAGTAATTAAAATTAATTACAGTGATTAAGGTAAAAATGAGTTTACTTAGTGGTTAAACATTAACTTAAGGAAAAAAATAACTTATAAACTTTTTCAAAATAAATTTTATGTCCATATTTAGAAAATATAAGCCCTTTTATAAAAAATATAAAACTATTGGATGAACATGATGTAGGAGAGACCTCTTAATAGTGGTTACCTTTATATATTTACAATGATGTCACTCCTCCACTATAAAAGGACACTCAACCCCCTCACTTCCTCACACCTCTCAATCAACTTTAGATCATCCGAACCCTACCCAAATAAGATAAAAACACCATTAATATCATCCTAGAAGCATCAATTTGGGAATAAATCCAACCAAGTATTCCCTTTGGTACAAACTAGAAGGAGTTACCCAAAGAAGAGGTAACATCCTTCCACAAGCTCCATTGATTTATTTTCATTTTCCACCCCACAATTTTTTTTACATGATTATATAATAAAATCAATATAATTATTATAAAAATATGTTTTTATTATAAGGTTTCTACCTAAAACTACACACACTTCCATCAAATGGGTAACAAAATTACCGTTTGCGTGCATGGAGAACTACTCCCTCATGAAAAAATGTCATTCATTTTTCCTTTACCACATCTCATGGTTAAGAATTATTATTTAAATAAAATTTTTATATGATATATATGATATTTTTTATGTATTTATTCTTATTTAATTATTATAAAAAACATACCTCTATGCTTTCATTTTTTGTAAATATGATAACTTCATTTGTGGACGTGTGGACTACTACCTTCTCAAAGTGATGTGATTTGTTCACACTTTGCATAGAATGTTTTAAGGATGAGTTTAGTAAAAACATATGATATATATTAAATAATTATTATAAAATAGTTATAATTATAATATATATATATATATATATATTTATACATATATGTCATTTATGATTTTTTTTCTATTAGTACAATAAGAAAAGGGAAATAATGTTCATTAATACGTACGACCTACTATCTCCATCAATGGTGTATTAAATTTCATATTTATATTTTTTATGGAATATTATAAATATCTATATACTAAATATATATGATATTTATACCATATATTAAATTATTTAAATAATTAAATCATGATACGAGTAAGAGGATCAAGAATAAAAAGTCAAAACATATATAAAAAACATAGAATATATTACCCAGAACGTAACCTTAACGTGGAATTATTAATAAATAGGTAATATAAAGTAATAATAAAATAATATATTATATTCTATCTAGTAATATTTCTATTTTTTATAATAATAATATAATTATATTTGTTATAAAAGAGGTATGAACATGTAGGAAGAATGTCAAGACTTAAGGTATGGGGATTTCTAGTCTCACTTTTATTTCCATGAGACTTATGCCTTATTCACCACTCATTTACATTGTGTGATATATATACTTTCCATGAATGTATTCTATGACAGTATAATTAAATTTATTTTTATTTACATATCCATTTTATAATCTCTCTTTCATGGTTTTTATGTTTCAAAAGTTACCAAATCAGTAATGTAATTTTGTCTTAATTTTCCTTCTTTGAGGCACAATCCATGTTATGCACCTATATTATTATATGAGGTGCATAAACCACCCTTTGGAATGTTATATCATGAATCCCATTATTTTAATGAAATTTCAATATCCATTTAATTTCATTTTCTTACATAGGGTGTATGATTCAAAGTTACCAAGTTGTAAGAGTTTGTTGCAACAATCTCCATCCTTGGTCTTTATGATTATTATTTCATTGATGATATTTTAGGATCCATATTTGACGAACACACATTAATTTTAATATAATATAGTTAGTCATGATATATTCATTTATTAGAACCATTTTACAACTCTTTTTACTTAATATAATTAATAGAATTTTTTAATAAAATATGACCTCTTTTCTTTCTTCGATCAGAAATATGTTTTATTCAAAAAAATATGTTCTCAAAAATGTTTTCAATTTTTTTAAAATGATATTTTAAGATAATTTTCAAGGGAAAGTAATTATAAAAATGTTTTATGGTTTTAAAATCTTTCTTTATATGCTTTCAAATATATGTTTAAATAATTTTTTTTTCAAAAATGTTTTATGTTTTTTTAAAAATCATTTTTCAAAGAAGAAAGGATATCTTCCTCGATAATTTGTTTAACAGGAGATTTCAAAATTATTTTCCATCTAATATGACATCCATTGGTGTTACTTGTGATTTTATGGGGAAATGATCCAAATTTTCCATTCATATTATTTCTCTGAATGGTTTATGTTTTGATGGTGTGATGTTTATGAGACCCATTTATATTTCATGGGTTATATGCATATGAATCCTAATTCTTTTCTTGTGTTATGACTTGATGAAATGACTATGAAACCTATCTATTTTACATTAGTTATGATATGATTACAGTTTTATGATGCCCATACCATTTCATGGGTTATGATAGGATGAATGTTTATTAACTAGTGGAACAGATATTTATGATTTCATTATGATATGGGTGGGACCTATATATCCCTCCAATAAATTTGGTAATAATTTATATCTCATGAGATTGAAATTTTTGGAACTGGGAATGAAATCGATTTAGTAAAGGACTTTTTATTCTAATATGGTCTTGGGAGTGAACCTTGACTACCAATATGGTTATGCGAGTGAACCATGACTACCAAGATGGTTTGGGGAGTGAACCCATTCCACTAATATGGCAATAGAATTAAAACTTGACTACTATGGAAATAATTTTTATATACTTATGTGTAAGCCAAAAATTCCATGTCTTATTCCTATGTTATTCTATCATGGAATTTTCTCTCAATTACCTTATGATTCATGTATTATGATCTACCAATATTTGTGCCATGATTTATGTTTATGATCTTTGATAAATAGGGTATGATTTTATAATATTACAACCATCTTCTCATACCCTAATTCTTATGATATGCTTACATATCTCCATTTGTTACCTTTAATGAACATATAATCTCACCCATTTTTTATGTTTCCTGTCAACTGTTTATGAATAAATATTTTAATTCGGTGTAATATAAGGGAAGATATTTAAGGTATATGTTGAAGATATTTCACTAGGATAGAAGTTTGTGTTTCCAAGTTTCCAAAGGCACTAAACTATTATAGTATGTAGACATGTATTTTTGTAATGTGCTGAATATTCATCTAAAATGAAGTAATATCCATGTATGTTAGGCTTGGGACACTATAGTAGGTATCAAATTAACAGATTAGTCAAATATTGGAAACTAGTATAAGAAATATTTAGGGATATATCTTGGGCATTTATAAGGATATGTTTAGGGATGTCTATGAGGTTAATCCTTAAGTGTCATATATTAAATAAGGAGTCATAAATTTTACATCCTATAAATTGATTTTTCATGATTATGTTGTTTCTTCTTAGAAAATTTATGATCAAAGTATAATTTTTTGATTTAATTAATGGAGGGAACTATAAAAAACTGGGTTAACGTTGAATGTGATATTCAATTTTTTGATGACTAGTAAAATGTGATGATCACCAGATTTAGGTATGTTCTGATAATTCCTGATCAGTTTTTACAAAAAATGATTAAAAATGTGTATATTAACAAAATATTTAACTCCACAAAAAAGAGATGGAAAGAGTTCGCAGAGAGTTCAGGTAATAGATACCATCTAGGAAAGATGATTTAGTTTTATCTGTGTCGAGAATGTGGAAGGAATCACCCATGTGAATGTCTTAGAGGAACAAGAAGACGATTTGAGTATGAACAATAATGAAACAGAGTCAGTAAATATAATGAAAAAAATAGAGAGTTATGTTAATTCAATGGATGTGAATATTTTCCTCCCAAAGACATAATTGATGGTTAAATTCATTATGTGTGGAATGAATGGTCATTATGAAAATAAATATCCCAGGTGGAAATATCAAGAAGAGAATAAACAAGGTGGTATGAGTAAGGGTTATTGTTATTTATGATGAGACTACATGTGAAATATGAAAGGAAATAGGTATCAAGTAATAGGATTAGGTAGCCTTGTTAATGGCATAAGGATGAAGTTGAATAATCAATGTTTTTATGTATTTGGATTCATGAATTATTTTATAAGGATTTTTTAGTTTATGTTTTCTCACCAAGGATTTATAAAAATATGTTGAATGATTATAATGGAATAAAAAAATGATTTAATGGAAATATGATGTTCATGGGAAAAGAATTATTATAGGAATTATAACCCTCAATATATTCCTTATGTTAAGATAATTATGTTCGGATAAAGATATGTTGGATATGAATAAGTCAATTGGATAGTATTGAATCCCTTGAAACTAATTAATGATTTTTTGAAAAGTGGTTTAGGATATCATTGATTAATTTTATAAACTTTTGGATTTAAGGAATATATCCAATAAACTTTTTAATAAGAAAATACAAATGTTTTCAATAAGGATTTTTGGTAATTCAGATTATTACCATGTTTTAAGTGAATAAAGTATGATGCTATTCACATGTTTGGTATGCGACAACCAAGAGATACTTCATGATATACAGGGGATCAATTTATAGATATTTTAAGAACATTAGTGAATTTATTTATAATGTTATGGAATTCCATATTTAGGAAGGGTTATAAGGTTAACCATTTATAAAAAGGGTTATCTTAAACTTCAGATAAGGTTTTAGATATTAATGTATTATCTCGCCATATAAGGATTTATGCATATTGGATAACTTGTTCTAACTTTTTGGATGTGATATGTAAAGACATATGGAATCACATATCATTATATTAATGGATATCATGATATGCTATAGCTTAAATAATGAAAAATCCACCTTCATTTATTAGAATAAGAGATGATGTTGAAATTGATCAAGGCATAACAAAGGGTGAGGTTGTCTTGAAATCATGAAAGTATTTATTCTGAATAAAATTCTTCAATTTTAGGAAAACAGGTCTTGAAAAAAAATGTCATCCTATCATCATCATTTTTTATGATATCAATGACCTCTTTCACACTTCTTTAGTTTATGGTTTTGTGATTGTTAACTTTATATGGACCACCCACTTTCTTATGATTAGTGATATTTATAAATATATATGATTATTTAAATGTTTCTTCTAAGTAAATGTTTTCATTTTCCACCTATGTTATCATATGTGGAAACCTTTTTATGAGTTACTTTGGGTAACTGTTATATTTCTTAAATTCTCTTTTTAAAGATATTTTTAGTATTCATTTTTATGATGTCGATTTTTATTAAAGTAACTTTAAAGTAACCCATTGATAAACCAAGATAATTTAGAGGTACAAATTCATTTAAAGGGTAGTATAATGTATCACTCTAAGATTTTATGATTTTTCTCCAAATTAATTTAATCATTTCTATATTTATTCATTTCACACAAAATTGAATATAGATTTTTGTGATATGAAATAATTAAGTTTTTATTTCATTATAAACAAAAAAAATTTAATATTTAACTACATAAACCAATTATATTATATTTTGATACAAAAAACACTATGTTTTTCCTGTGTTACACCTAATACCTTTCCCCTTCAAAAGCATACATTACATGAAAGGTTGAGATTTACAAATCTATAATATACTATTAATATTATTATCAAAATATTATTATAGCTACCACCTATCCATTATATTTTTATAAATAATATTAACAAAATTGTAAAAATATGATTTACACATGTATATAAAATGAATCTTTTTTTTATCAATTAATTTAAGTGAATGTAAGAATTATTTGAAAATAAAGAAATTACTTTTTCTATGTACAAACACAATTTTATGTCAATAAATTAATCAAACCACTTTTGATTAATTTATTAAATAAAATTTATATATTATATATTCTATCAATATTTCTGATAGTCATACAATATATTTTATTGGTATAAGATTAGAATAAATCCAATTTTATTAATACAAAGATGTATTTTTATAAAAGAAAAATTTACAACCTTTTAATAGAGAACCCATTTTAAATATAATTCTAAGACTATTATTTTTCTTATTTTTAAAAATAAAATTCATTTTTTAAATTGGGAAATAAAAATTTACTTTTGGTGATTTTTTTTGTTTTTTCAAACAAGTTTCATATTTTAATGAATAGTGAAAAACACTTAATTTTAATTGAAAATTTGTTTTTCATCTAATTTATTTATATAGTTAAATTATATTTTAAATAGTTTTTAATGTAAAATTAGTTCAATTATATAAAAAATAAATCCATTATTAGTAATTGGAATCAATTTTACATTGAATTTAGATATAAAAACATTTCAAACTTTTGAGCATTTTTTCTTTAAAATCATGTTGTCTTGTCCCATCTCTGGTATTAATTTTAAATTAATTACATCCACTTATTTGTTTATAATTTGAAAAAATAGATTCTATATTTTGATATGTATTAATTTCTAAGGTATATTAAGTTCAAATTAGTTTTTTACCAAAAACATTAGTGAAATTAATTAAAATTAATTATAGTGATTAAGGTAAAAACAAGTTTACTTAGTGGTAAACCTTTAACTTGAGGGGGAAAATACCTATAAACATGCACAAGATCAATTTTATGGACATATTTTGACTATATAATCCCTTGGATATAATATTTTTAATTATATATTGCACATGAAGTAAGGGAGACATCTTAATAGTGTTTACCTTTTGACATTTACAAGAATACCACTCCTCCACCACTATAAAAGGAAACTTAACCCTCACATCCTCACTCATATCAATACACTTTGGATCATACAAAACCTGCAAAAATAATCTTCCAACTTCCCTCCTATCAGCCTAGAATCCTCACATTTGTAATAAACATAATCAAGGAATCCCTTTAGTGCAAACCAAAAGGTGTTACCCAAAGAAGATATAACATCCTTGCACAAGATCTTTTGTTTTATTTTCATTTTACAACCCCTCAATTTGTCTTATTAAATTATTATATAATAATATAAGTTTAATAAATATACTGATATTTTTTTATTATATGGTTTTTACATACACCTATAC
The DNA here is from genome assembly GCA_963277665.1 of Viscum album. Classification (NCBI taxonomy): domain Eukaryota; kingdom Viridiplantae; phylum Streptophyta; class Magnoliopsida; order Santalales; family Viscaceae; genus Viscum; species Viscum album. The sequence continues at coordinate 1,576,090,471 of OY728126.1, forward strand.
ACACTTTCATCAAATGGGTAACAAACTTACTGGTCGTGTGTACAATGAACTACCACCTCACAAAACAATGTCATTCGTTTTTCCTTTACCACATCTCATGGTTGGGAATTATTATGGACATACTACTTTTATATGATATATATGATATTAATTAATTATTTATGCTTCTGTAATTATTATATAAAACACACCTTCATGCTTTCCATTTTTTGAAAATAGGATAATTTTGTTTGTGGATGTGTGGATTTCCGCCTCCTCAAAGCGATGTGATTCATTCAAAATTTGTAGGGAATTTATTAAATATGTATTTAGTAAATTTCAAGACCGACCTATAGAATATTTTTTCCCAAGAAAAATCAAATGAATGTTTCCCTTTAAATATGAGTATTTAAAGTATTAAACTGGATAAGATCATATCAGAGCCTACACTTTACATGCATATAATTACAAATCTATCTACCCCACATTACATGAAACTTAAAAAAAAAATTCATTCCACATGAATAAAAATACACATGTTGCCCAACATAATATTAAAAATAATAAAATAAAATAATTTTTTTTAAATCCAAACCCTTATTTCCTGAAAAACTACTAAAAAATAGCGCCAAAAAAGAATTTAAATAACACATATGAATAAAACCATGGGATTGAAAAAGAATTATTTTAACCCCATAAAGAATCCACTTAACCAAGGATAACCACATATTGTAGGGCCCAATCCCTTTATACATCTATATAATAAATATAAAATAATATGAATCAAGTTCAATGAACATCGGTAGTAAATAAATTCAAATTTAGCATCACCCACATGAATTTTAAATTAACACATGAAAAATATTTATTTCACTTTTTGTAGAAAATAATTTAGAAAGAAAAACCACTAGTAATTTTTCCATTTTATTATTTCTTTACTTGATTTGTTGTTTTCAGATCCATAATTTTAAATTTTTTTCCTTATAGTACCTTCAAATTATAAATTATAAATCAAATTATTATATTTATTTCATAATTATATAATATTTAAAGTAATCATCTTTAAAAAAAATCATATATCCTAAATAATTGATTTTTCATTTAATATTCAATAATTGTTGTAAATATTTCTCTAACAAAATAAAACAAAAAATATAATACAAATAAAAATTTCACAACAAAAATTATAAAAATATAAACTCAAATTGCAATAAACTATATCAAAAATTTTAAATGATGTAATTTTAAAGTAAAGAAGGTGAACATTAAAAAACATGGAAATTTCGGTTTGATTTTGAAAAATTATTCTTATTCTAATTTTTTACTTATCAAAATATAAGGAAAAATTTAAATTATAATATTTTCTAATTTTTTTAAAAAATGAAAGGAATAAATAGTATCAAAATAGAAATACATTTTAGTTTTTTTATTTTAATAGTATATTATTGGAATTTTTAATTCCATTTTTTTAGATTTATATAATATAATATAGTGTTTAATACAATGTTTCTGTGTGGTTTGACATAATTTGAATATTATATGGCTAATTAGAAAAATAAAATACTATGTAAATCAAAATATATTTTTTATAAAACTGATTAAATAATCGAATAATATGATCTTTAAATTAATTACTCATAAAATAAATAAAAAAATAAATGATAAACTAATTAATTATCAAAAAATCACAAATTTAAAATGAGATGGGAATAAAAATATTTAATTTTAAATTAATATAATTTTTAAAAACTAAACAAAGAAATTAATCAAATTTTGAAAAATATAAAAATAATAATTAAAAAATAATTAGAAAAAAACAATAATTACCTTTGGAAAACCATAAATTTTAATAGTGATGGGAAACTTATAATTGAGACACACAAAAAACTGATGAATTCGTAATTTAGATAAATTATAAACAAAAAAAATTAATATAATTTTAAAAATAAAAATATTAATTAATAATTGATTATCAAAAAACCTTAATTACCTATGGAAAAATCCAAAATTACAATAAATATGGTCCAACCTTAATTTATAAGGTATATAAACATTCAGCTAATTTCTAAAAATTAATGAAAACAACTAATAAAATTAAAAATATAGAAATGATAATAGAAAACTGTTTATCAAAAAACAAAATTCAAAATTTTAATTAAAACTAGAAAATTTAAATTGATACCAGAAAAAAAGTTCTCAAAAAACAATTCAGATAATTTTTGAAAATTAGAAAAAATAACTAAAAAAAATAAAAAAGATTATTAAATAAGCCTTATAAAAAAACCATAAACTGTCACATTGAGGTAGGGAGGCCCACATTCAATCAAGCGGAAAATCAAGAAGCAAGGAGGAGATGGGGGGTCTACTAAATTGGTCCAAAATCCACAAGTGAGGTTAGGTGCATACAATGGGTTCGAAAAAAAACCTAATCCATCACACTGAGGGTGAGTGGGGTAGAGAGGTGAATAGGGCAACGCTGGTGGATAGGGGAAGTTGGGTGATGCAGCAATAGAGCAGAGAGAATGCAGAGGTGTCGAGGGGGAAGGTGGGGAGAACATGGGTGCTTAGAATATCAACAATTCAAAGAGGTGAGGAGAAGCGATCCCTAAGTGGGGGGAGTGAGTGCACACACAACACTGATATCTGTAGCAGAGGATGTTGTTAGGGATGTCGGGGGGGGGGGGGTGTTTTCCCCCAATCTATATTGTTTCCCAAGCCCACATGCTTACAGGGCTCACCCGTGGGTTGATCCTAGTAAATTCATGTGATATATATGAAATAATAATGATACTTGAATTATATATATATATATTTCACTTAATTTATTTCTTTCAATACAATAAGAAAACAGAAATAACCTCCATTTGTACGCACGACCTATTGTCTCCAGAAATGGTGTATTCTATTTAATATTTCTATAATTTATAGATTATTATAAATATTTATATACTGAATATATATATGATATTTATACCAGATTTTTAATTTTTTAAATAAGTAAATCATGATTTGATTAATAGGATCAAGAATAACAGGTCAAGACATATATGAAAAACAAAGCGGATATTACCCGTAACGTAACGTTAACATGAAATTTTTAATAATAATATAATATAAAATTACCAAAAAATAATATATGGTATTATATATAATATTAACGTTATATGATAGATTTAAAATAAAATTATTTTTATTATATAAGAGGTTTAAATGTGTACAAATAAAGTCAAGACTCAAGGTAAGGTGATTTCTACTCTCACTATTATTTCTACAAGACTTATGCCTTATTCACAACTCGTTTAATTTTTGTAGTGTATATAATGATCTCAAATGAATTCTATTATTATTATAAATAAATTTATAGTTATTTATATATCAATTTTATGATGTCTCTTTCATGGGGTTTATATTTCAAAAGATATCAAATCAGTAAAGCTATTTTGTGTCATTATTCCTTTGTTGAGACACATGCCATATTATGAACCTATATTATTCTATGAGGGGTATAAGATACCAGTAGATGTGTTATATAATGAATAAACTTATTTCTATTATATTTTAATCTTCATTTAATGTCATTATATTCGATGGGAAGTATGATTCAAAGTTACCAAGTGGTAAGATTTTATGACAACAATCTCATTGATTATCGAGATTGATTATGATTATGCTTTCATGAAATATTAAGATCCATATTTCGAGAATAATCATGAATTTTATTTTCCTCTATTTATTCATGATATATTCATGTATTAGTATTATTTTACCACTATTTGGTATTATGATAAATATGATAATGTTTTTAAGAAAATATGACCTCATTTCTCTCTTCATTCGGGAATCCGTTTTATTCAAAAGACAATATTTTAAAAAATGTTTTAAAAAACTATTTCTAAAATGAAATTTTAAGAATGTTTTCAAGGATAAAGGATTATATTTTTATATGGTTTTCAAATATTCTATTATATGTTTTCAAATATAATTTCAAATAAATATGTTTTTAAAAATGTTTTGTGCTTTTAAAAAATCATTTTTCAAAGAATAAAGGATAGTTTCCTCGAAAAAGGTTTTTAAAAGGACATTTCTAAATTATTTTTAACCTATGATTATATCCATTAGTGTTACTCATTAATTTCAGGGGAAATTATCCAAAGGTTACAATAATATTCTTTCTCTTAATGGTTTATGTTTTTATGACATGATGTTTATGAAACTTGTTTCACTTTTACGGGTTATATACTTTTGAAACCCGCTTCTTTTCATGGGGTAATATTTGATGAAATTATTATGAAAACAAACTATTTTCCACATGTTATGTTATTATTACTTGTTTATGATATGCACTTCATTTCATGGTTTATGATAGGATAAATTTTTATGATCTAGTGGTACACATTTGTATGATTTCATTATGAGATTGGTGAGACCTATATCTTCCTCTAATGCATTCGGTAACGATTCATACCTCATGTGATAGAAATGGTTGGAATAAGAAGTGAACTCAGTTTAGTATAGGAATTTTTTCACTAATATGGTCTTGGGATTGAACCTTATCTACAAATATGGTTATGGGAGTGAACCATGACTACCATAATGGTTCCGGTGGGGGGGGGGGGGGTGGGGGTGTGGTGGGGTGAACCCGTTCCACTAAGATATCCTTGGAATTAATCCTCAACCACTATGGAAATAATTTTTATATGAATATGTGTCTTCCAAAAATTCCATATATTATTCCTATGTTATGCTTTTATGGCTTATTATATTGATTCCCTTATGATTCATATCTTATGAGAAACCACTATTTATGCAATAATTCTTGTTTATGATGTTTGATATGCGGGGTATGATCTTATAATGTTGTGATTATCTATACACTTATGATTATGTTATTCTTACATATATCCTTTATTTACCCTTACTGATCATCTGAGCTCACCCATTTCATGTGTTCCCTTTCCCCAGGTTATGAAGAATGTTTTTAAGTATGAGTACTATAGGGGAATATCTTTGTGGGATATGTTTATGATCTTTTATCGAGATATAAGTTTGTTTTTCCAAGTTTCCAAAGACACTAAACTATCACGGTCCTCAAGAAGGTATTTTTGAAATTTTATGAATATTTTTAACACCCCAAGATTTCATGGTACGCTTCTTGCTGAATAATACAGTAGCGTGTGTTGTACGCAACTTCAAGTTCTAACAAACACCGCAACTAATAAAACAAACCGTTATGAATAGTAATACCCACTTTTTGAAATTTTATACATTTTATCTTTCAAAATGGACTTCATTTTTGGATTTTTAATATCGAAATTAGCCTAGGGTGAAATTTGGGTTCTTTTCGGATAACTTTCATATTTTGATGAATAGTGAAAATTACTAAATTTTAATTAAAAACAACTTTTTAAATCTAAATAATTAATAGTGATAAATTATGAATTTGAGTGATTTTAAAGTATATTTAGAATACAGTTTTACCATTTAATACAATTTTTGTAATTGGACATAATTTCACATTTAAACCAGACATAAATAAGTGTCAATCTTTTGATATTTATTATTTATTAAAAACACGCTTTTTGTTTTAACAGCGGGAATTAATTTTAAATTAATTTCTTCTAGTTCCGTGTTTTGAATTTGGAAAAATGGATTCCATATTTGGAATCATAATTTACAAATTATGTAATTAGGTAACTCTTATTTTCAGACATTTTGAATAATTACTTCGGTAAATATTTTATTTACCATGGTTAAAGGGTAAATCCGGTAATTAAGGGTAACAAAATAATATTATAATAATATTAATTTACCCTAAAACGTGTCCTAACCCTATATTTTGATAAATTTCCAACCATGAGAATCTTTGGGTCGATTTTGGGACCCCATGGATCCACTTGTAAGTGATAATGACACTTTATATTAATTAAGTTAAAGTAAATACAAAAATAACATAAGCCTATATCTTTTAGAAAACAATTTTTTACATAGGGTTATATATGTTATATTTTAGACTATAAATATTCATTAGAAATCTAAAACACTTTCCTACATAATGGTATTTTATTTATAATTTTCAGACATTAAATAATTTAATTTATTTTTGACACGATGATGATGCAGTAATTACCTTATTAGTGAAATATTAAAATAATTGATATTATAAATACCCAAATAAATATAATTTGAGACTTTTAATGAATTAAAATAATTTTATATGTTAATATTACATGTTAGGATTGATTTAATTTACTTTTTTCTAAGTAATCATGGTGTTATGAGTTTCACAAAAATCAAATACCAAATAGTGTCAAAATTGACATAAAATAGTTTTTAAAACAAATATTGTCTTATTAATTGATATTAAATTACTAAAAATCTAAGGTTCAGCCAAATGACTTTTATAATGATAGGTTTATCATTAATGGACCACTTGGGTATCTCTTGGAGGTATATAATAAGTTTATTAACTATATAATATGAAAATACAAAGTGACATGGTAAGTGTCAAACTAATTAACTAAGAGTTAAAACTAAAAGATAATGTTAATATAATGACCCAAACCTATCTAAATTATATTGGTTTAGTGTTTTTCGACCCATAACCACCTTAAAATTTAAATAATCCACTTTTTATCCATTATAAACCTAATATTAATTATTATAAAATAACATTTCTATATTTTCTTAATGTGCCCCTCCTCCCCCTTATAAAAGGACACCAATTCTAACCAATTATTAACACTTTCAAAGCCATTTTGATCAGAAAAACCCTACCCAAATACTCTCTCAACTTTACTCACTTAAACCTATAGGCCTTAGTTTGATCAGAAATCCAACCTAATGAGCCCTTTTGATCAAATCAAAAGGAAGAACCCAAAGAAGAGGTAATGTTTTCACCACCCTCTTTCAAGTTCCTTTCTTCTTCAACTTATTCTTTCTTTGTAATTTCATTTCTAAAATAAAAAATCCAGTATATTATATATACATTGATGTTATTATAATTATGGAACAAAAAAATTCATTATTCTATCCATCCCTTGAATGACATGTCACCATACGTGCGTACGTACGACCTACCGTCTCCACGTTGTGGTGTAATTGTTATTCAGTATATTATTATTTAGATGGGTATAATAATGATGTATAATTCATGTAAATAGTAAATATAACATGATAATTATTCTGTATATATGATATACCATCCAATTATATATTATTTTAATATCAAAAGAATGATATTTTCGCTCGTGCGTACGTACAGATTACCGTCTCCACGAACGCGATGAGATTCATTCCCCATCATATCCATTCAAGACTAAATTTCATTTGATGAATAAAAATAATTTTTAGATACATGATATCATTTTGGATATGAATAATATACATCCCATCCATAAAAAATACGGATCTCATAACTTATAATATAAAGGAAAACGAATCCCTTAACACCCAAAACGATGATAATACTAAGATATTATTAAAAACTCAATGTTAAAAGATCATATATGATATCATATTAATGTAAATGATTTTTGTATAATTAAATAACAATTATTTCACCATTATAAAGGAGGTTAACCTACCGTCAACCAAGGAAAAAGTACAAAGTAAGGGGTTTCTTATCTCACTTTTAATTCCGTGAGATTTCTATTGTTCACCACTTATTTATTGCATGTAGTGTGTGTACTACCCATGATTGTATTCATTGTGTAATATAATTTAATTTATGGACATTTACATCATCATTGTATGATACTTATTTCATGGGTACATGTTTCATAAGTTACCAAATTGATAAGGGAATTTGAAATATCAATTTCCACTCATTCGGATTTACGCATACTTCATTGATTATTTTACACCAAGATTATGTGTGGAATAACTATTCATTTGATTATGTCATAATTTCCACTCCCCTTTCTGTGGATATAATTTTGATACACATAATTACTCCATTGATAATTTCTCAAGTCGTCGATATGAACTTGATAAGAGTAATTTTAACTTAATCTCCATTTATTGAGTTAAACATCCAATTCATTGGTTTTGTTTTTACAAGAATATGTGTGAATGTATTCTGATTTATTTACACTGAATATCTAATCATATTGAGTGTATTTATATTTTTCACACATAATTATGTCGTTGATTTATCCTTAACCTAAGGATATGGTCTTTATAAGATACTTAATCTCAATTTTCATCCCATTGAGACTTCTTTGATGTTATATACCAAATCACTTTTATGTGGTGTATATAATGTGCTTTGACATAGTATATCATGAATCCATTTATTCTCATGATATTACAAAGTTTTGATTACCTCAATAATTTGTATTCAAGTGTCTCTATTTTGGTTAGAAACTCTAACTAAAATATCATTTTTAAATGTTTTAAAGACTTATTCTTCTAAATATTTCTCATTAATGTCCATGTTATAAAAATTATTTTAAGGATTTATTTATATAGAAATTAAAGTTTTAAAATTAAAAATCCTTTTAAAAGTTTCAAAGTGGTATTGGACTGTTGATTCAAAAATCTATTTTTAAGTGGCTTCTTGATAAATAGTGTGACTTTTAAATGATTTCAAGAAAAAGGGAGATATTTCTCTCTAATTGTTTTGATGATTATTTTCATCTATGTCAATATACTTCATTATTCTTCATTGAGGTTAATATGATACAATAAAATATTTCATATTGTATAGAATGAGTTATGTTTGATTGTGGATGTGATATTGGTATACTATTCATGGTTTGTGGATCAAGTATTGACATTTCTTATGCTAGTTTTAATACGAATGTTTATGTTATATTTCAAAAATTTTATATGTGGAATGAATTGGACATAGTAAGTGACGGGTGGAGCCCGCTATAGCTCCTCGATGCATCGGTAGGTCTAATGAGACAAACTAGTGTCTTGACATGAGGTCTTGACAAAATCTTATTTTTAGTCTTGGAACGAGGCCTTGGCTACATGGTTATGATAGTCTGGAATTGTTCATTCCATCATTATGAAAGTGGTTATTGATATTGCATGTGATTATTCAACTAGTATAATATCCATTTGAATAAGTTAATGGCATTATTTCATTTTATCTTTTCCATATTATGATGAAGTTAAAGTTTAAAAGGCTTTTGTTTTAGCTATACATTGCCTTAAATGTTTATGCTTATTTATGAATGTTTCCGCTATATTGTTATCCTTACTAAGCATCTGAGGTCACCCCTTTCAATGTTTTATTTTTCTCAGGATGTAAAGAAGTAATTTATGAATGACCTGCTGGGATAATATGAGGGGATATGAAGACAATATGTTGTTGTAGTAGTTTTTATCTTTATGATGTAATGTAAACTTTATGAATGTATCTAGTTAATCCAAGGCTACTAAACTAATCGGACTATCGAGACTTGATCCTTTGTGATCATGCCAATGTTATATAATAATGAACTGATTCTGGGTAACTGGGGTCGAGGAATTATAGTTAGTATCATATGAAGTTTAGTACAAACCTTGGGAGCAAGATTTAGATAAACTCTGATTAGATCACATAGCCCTAAGATAGACTTTGAGGATTAGTATAGAAGAAGTTCCTAGAATTTAGGTATTCTAGAGATTTTGTGAGTTTTCCGAGCAATAAATCCCTATCTGGATACGAGAAGGTAGAGGTGGCTCTGGCACAGATGTACCTAGGGGTAAAACCCAAAAACACCACTTTGATCTAGACTCAAATGTGAACTGGTGCATGACAACAGGTCTTGCTTCACCCTTGGTTAAGACACTCCCAGGGGATATGCTTAGGATAATTTACATTTTCTTTACAAACCGATTTGAAGTATTATATATAAGATGAGAGTAAATGACCTTGGTTTATCCTAATGTGTTTTAAATTGAGAATATGGTGACATGATATTCTCTAAATGATTTTATGACTACCGTTACTCACACAATGCTTTCTGGTTTTAGTCAATGGCTGGATTCCAAGGAAGTCATAGTGACTTTGATAATGGCGTACAAGGTGGGAACAGTGGTGTTAATGAGAAACAAAATGGAATGTTGATAGGCGTAAAAGATATCGTCTTCATGCCAAATCAATTTTCTAAAAATATGATCAACAATATATATATTAACCAATTCTCGGACTCAACAAATAAGAGAAAGGTGATGAATGATAAGAGCTCTAGCAGTGGAGATCCTGGAGAAAGGAATCCTCAATTTCCATCATGCAGGAAATGTGGAAGGAGACACTCAGGAAAGTGTCTCAATGGGACAAAGAAATTCTTTACGTGCGGGAAGGAAGGACATAAAGTGATGAATTGCCGAAGAAAAATGAAGAGTACTATGGAAGAAGATAAAAATGGTCCCAAGAATCCATTTATAGTCATTTTCCGTAAATGTAGGGGACATGGACATTACCCGAGTGAATACCCTTTTCTATAGGATATTTTCTTGGTCAAAGAAGAAGCTATGTGAAAATAAATGGTTGGAGAAATGTTTAAAAAGTATTAGTGCTCCTTGTTGATGGGTTTACTTTGGAATAATTTTCTCTTGTATTTGTAACCCTATGGTTTTCCATGTGAGAATTATATTTGAGGAAGAATTATCTTTTCTCTTGTGGATATAGTTATAAATAACCATTTGGTTTTATATGATCATTGGGTTTGAGGCAATTTCAAGTTATTATAATTTGGGATAAAAATGCAAGGTATGAGATAACATTGTGGTTAAATTATGTTATGGTTATTTTGAGTAATTTATCTCATTTTGGTAATGTTATAAAATATAGTTTTTGAAAAAGGACAACACACAGATTGTGTGACAACCCGTAGCGTCAGACAAAGCTGTGGGAATCAAACCCACAACCAAAGTGCGATTGGGATTTATCACCTACCATGGGAGTACGTGAAGTCCCTGGTTAATGTGAATATTATTTTGAGTTAAATGATTTTATTGATCAATAATAACTTGATTTGGGATATTATGTCTTATCAAATGAATACCATCAGTATAGGAAAATGATTTGGTGATTAAGTGATAAATGTTATTTTTGAAGATGTTCGCTTTGCGGAGAATACTATATGCCCAAGGAAAATAAAATAGTATGGGATTTCATTTGAGGAGTAATGTTGGATTTTTATCTATGTTTTTATTGTGTATTTATAGTTATTTGGGTTATTTATGGAAATGATTAACCTATAATAGAGAATTTGTGATTAGGTTAATTACTTTTAAGTATGTGAATTTAAGAGTAATTGATGTCATCTGGAGATACCATTTAACGTGGAAGACTACATAACCAAATTCTTCTAAGTTTTTAGTTTCAATATTATTTTGGAGTTTATTAAAGGATTTTAAGGACAATTATTTATTGAATGCTATTTATTTAACTTTTGGGTATTGTTTGTTTAATTTTAGAAATTAAGATTAATGTTTCTTTCTCTAATGAAATAACCTTTTGGGGGATCATCAGATCTTATACTAACCGTTTTGGTTTTGATTAATATTTAAAGACAAGGTAAATATATAGTTTATTCTTTTTGGATCATGTGATTCTATAATAATTTTATTACAACTCTTCTTGTGTGACCAAGCCTTCTGGAATACTCATCTTTTAAAAATGAGTTAAAAGTAGAAATTTATTAAAGAATTAAAATTTACTTAAAAATTAAGTATATCTCTTTATGTTATTAGTCAATATTAGAAATGAATTCCTCATCTTTACGTAATGTAACATAAAAAAATAATAAAAATGTTGTCCGTTTACTTTTCCAATTGGGAAACTAATGACTGTTTGTCCCATCACAAGTTTGTGGTTTTCTTGTTTTTAACTTTCTCTTGATCATGTTTTCTATCCATCTGCAATAGAACTTAACACTTTTTTAATCATCCATATCCATTTTTTTTCTACATGGAATCCTAGTATAGGTTATCTCGGGTTACCTTTGTACTTCTCTTTCTTTCTTTTAAAGTGATAGTTTTATTGACTCTTTTTCCGATGTGGGACTTTCCATTATATTCCCAAGACTAATTTTAAAAATTGAGAGGATGAAATTTATTGAAGGAGGAGAGAGTGTAACATGCCAAGCTTCCATGGTACGCTTCTCGCTGAATAATACAATAGCCTGTGTTGTACGCAACTTCAAGTTTTAACACACACCACAACTAATAAAACTAACCGTTATGAATAGTAATACCCACTTTTTGAAATTTTATATATTTTTCCTTCAAAATGGAATTCATTTTTGGATTCAGAATAACGAAATTAGACTAGGGTGAAATTTTGGTACTTTTCAGATAACTTTCATATTTTGATGAATAGTGAAAATTACTAAATTTTAATTAAAAACAAAATTTTTAATTGAAATAATTAATGTTGATAAATTATGAATTTGAGTGATTTCAAAGTATATTTAGAATATAGTTTTACCATTTAATACAATATTGGTAATTGGACATAATTTCACATTTAAACCAGACATAAACAAGTGTCAATCTTTTAATAGTTATTATTTATTAAAAACACGCTTTTTGTTTTAACAACGGGAATTAATTTTAAATTAATTTCTGCCACTTCTGTGTTTTGAATTTGGAAAAATGGATTCCATATTTTGAATCAGGATTTCCAAATTATGTAAATAGGTAACTCTTATTTTTAGACATTTTGAATAATTACTTCGGTAAATATTTTATTTACCATGGTTAAAGGATAAATCCGGTAATTAAGGGTAAAAATATAATATTATAATAATATTAATTTACCTTAAAATGTGTCCTAACCCTATTGGATGATACATGTCTGACCATGGGTATCTTTGGGTCAATTTTGGGACCCCATGGATCCACTTGTAAGTGATAATGACACTTTATATTAATTAAGTTAAAGTAAATACAAAAATGACATAAGCCTATATCTTTTAACATAAATTTTTTTACATAGGGTTATATATGTTATATTTTTGACTATAAATATTCATTGTAAATATAAAAATATTTCCTACATAATGGTATTTTATTGATAATTTTTATACATTAAATATTTTAATTTATTTATGACACAATGATGATGCAGTAATTACCTTATTAGTGAAATATTAAAATAATGGATATTATAAATACCCAAATAAATATAATTTGAGACTTTTAATGAATCCCACGAATTTTATAGGTTAATATGACCTGTTATTATTAATTTAATTAACTTTGTTCGAAGAAATAATGCTTTTATTATTTTCAAAAAAATGAAATACCAAATAGTGTCAAAATTGACATAAAAGAGTTTTTAAAGAAATACTATATTATTAATTGATATTAAATTCCTAAAAATCTAAGGTTCGGACAAAATACTTTTGTAATGATAGGTGTATCATTAATGGACCACTTGGGTATCTCTTGGAGGTATATATTATGTTTATTAACTATATAATATAAAAATACAAAGTGACATGGTAAGTGTCAAACTAATTAACTAAGAGTTAAAACTAAAAGATAAGGTTAATATAATGACCCAAAAATGTCTAAATTCTATTGGTTGAGTGTTTTTCAACCCATCCCGACCTTAAAATTTAAATCATCCACTTTGGAGCCATTAGAAGCTGAATATAAATTTATTATTAAATAATATTTCTAGATTTTCTTAAGGCTCCCCTCATCCCCCTTATAAAAGGACACCACTTCTAAACAATTATTTACACTTTAAAATCCTTTTGGTTCATCCAAACCCTGCCCAAATAATCTCTCAACTTTCCTCAATTCAACTTATAGGCCTTAGTTGGATCAGAAAGCCAACCTAAGGAGCCATTTTGATCAAATCAAAAGGAAGAACCAGAAGAAGAGGTAATGTTTTCACCACCCTCCTTCAAGTTCCTTTCTTCTTCAACTTCTTATTTCTTTGTTATTTCAATTATTAAATAATAACTTCAGTATATTCTATAAACTGTGATGTTATTATAATTATGGAACAAAAAAATTCATTATTCTATCCATCCCTTGAATGACATGTCAGCATACGTGCGTACGTACGATCTACCGTCTCCACGTTGTGGTGTAATTGTTATTCAATATATTATAATTTATATGGGTTTAATAATGATGTATAATTCATTTAAATAATAAATATAATATGATAATGATTCTGTATATACAGATTACTGTCTCCATGAACGCGATGAGATTCATTCCCCATCATATCCATTCAAGAATAAATTTCATTTGATGAATAAAAATAATTTTTAGAGACATGATATCATTCTGGATATGAATAAGATATATCCCATACATAACAAATACGGCTCTCATAACAAATAATATAATGGAAAATGAATCCTTTAACACCTGAAACGATGATAATACTAAGATATTATTAACAAATCAATGTTAAAAGATCATATATTATATCATAGTAATGTAAATGATTATTTTATAATTGAATAAAAATTATTTCACTATTATACAGGAGGTTAACCTACCATCAACCAAGGAAAAATTACAAAGTAAGGGGTTTCTTATCTCAATTTTAATTCCGTGACATTTCCATTGTTCACCACTTATTTATTGTATGTGGTGTGTGTACTGCCCATGATTGTATTCATTGTATAATATACATTAATTTATGGATATTTACATCCTCATTGTATGATACTTATTTCCTGGGTGCATGTTTCGTAAGTTACCAAATTGATAAGGAAATTTGAAATTTCAATTTCCACTCATCCGGCTTTACGCATACTTCATTGATTATTTTACACCAATATTATGTGTGGAATCACTATTCATTTTCTTATGTCATAATTTCCACTCCCCTTTCTGTGGATATAATTTTGATACACATAATCACTCCAGTGATAAATTCTCAAGTCATCGATATGAACTTGATAAGAGTTATTTTAACTCAATCTCCATTTTTTGAGTTAAACATCCAATTCATTGGTGTTGTTTTTACAAGAATATGTGTGAATGTCCTCTGACTTATTTACACTGAATATCCAATCATATTGAGCGTATTTATATTTTTCACACATAATTATGTCTTTGATTTATCCTTAACCTAAGTATACAGTCTTTATAAGAGACTTAATCTCAATTTACATCCCATTGAGACTTCTTTGATGTTATATACCAAATCACTTTTATGTGGTGTATATAATGTGCTTTGACATAGTATATCATGAATCCCTTTTTTCTCATGATATTAAAAAGTTTTTATTACGTCAACAATTTCTATTCAAGTGTCTCTCTTTTGGTTAGAAACTCTAAATAAAATATCATTTTTGAATGTTTTAGAGACTTATTCTTCTAAATATTTCTCATTAATGTCCATGTTTTAAAAATGATTTTAAGGATTTATTTATATGGACATTAAAGTATTAAAATTAAAACTCTTTTTAAAAGTTTCAAAGTGGTATGGAACACTTTTATTCAAAAATCTATTTTTAAATGGCTTCTTGAAAAATGGTGTGACTTTTAAATGATTTCAAAAAAAGGGAGATATTTCTCTCTAATAGTTTTGATGATTATTTTCATCTATGTAAATATCCTTCATTATTCTCGATTGAGGTTAATCTGATACAATGCAATCTTCCATATTGTATCAAATGAGTTATGTTTGACTGTGGATGTGATATTTTTATACTATTCAGGGTTTGTGGATCAAGTATTGACATTTCGTATGCCAGTTTTAATATGAATCTTTATGTTATATTTCAAACTTTTTATATGAGGAATTCATTGGACTTAGTAAGTGATGGGTGGAGCCCTCTATAGCTCCTCAATTCATCGGTAGGTCTTATGAGACAAACTAGTTTCTTGAAACGAGGCCTTGACAAAATCTTATTTGTAGTCTCAGCACGAGGCCTTGGCTACGTGGTTATGATATCCTGGAGTTATGCATTCCATCATTATGAAAGTGGTTATTGATATTGCATGTGATTATTTGACTAGTAGAATATCCATGTGAGTAAGTAAATGGAATTTTTTCATTTTATCTTTGCCATATTATGCAGAAGTTCAAGTTTAAAAGGCTTTTGTTTTAGCTATACATTGACTTAAATGTTTATTCTTATTTATGAATGTTTCTGCTATATTTTTATCCTTACTGAGCATATGATCTCACCCCTTTCAATGTTTTATTTTTCCCAGGATGTGAAGAAGTAATTTATGAATGACCTGCAGGGATAATATGAGGGGATATGAAGACAATATGTTTTTGTATTTGTTTTTATCTTTATGATGTAATGTAAACTTTATGAATGTATCTAGTAAATCCAAGGCTACAAAACTAATTGGTCTTTGGAGACCTGAACCTTTGTGGTCATTCCAATGTTATGTAATAATGCACCGACTCTGGTTAACTGGGGTCATGGTGTTACAATATTCATCTAAAATTATTTAATATACATGTATGTTAATCCTTGGTTATTTTACTTATCTTTAGTTTCATTGATCATTGAATTATCTTTAGAAAAATACTGATTAAATAATTGGATGGTAATTCCAGAGGTACTTGATGGAATAGTTAATGAACGATGGATATTTGGATTTTCATCGCTAGAGGATGTTATTTGTTGATCAACCTGTGCCATTTTTGGTATTTTTATTGAAGTTATGATCCTTGGTGATCGATCCTATTGTTTTTGGTCAAATTTAGTTTACTTTTCCCTCGTCTTATGGAATTTATTTTGGTATTTTTCATTCCATAAGATTGATTGGGCCATAAGAGTGGCCGAAATCCATTGGAAGATGTTGCATCTATGATATATCACTTGGTTGAATAATTATAAAGGTTAAAATTTTACTATATTATGTTTTATTTTTTGTTTTTGAAACTTCATGATATATATTTTTCTTGAAATAATGTTTTAATTATTATGGAAACCATCCATTGGTGGTTGGTTGTAGTTATAGCTAGGCGATGATATCTGGTTTGTCCTTCTTAAAGTATGTATTTTATCCTTTGGTCATAATTTTTCTTTTAATCATTTAAGGAATTATAATTTAGTCATAAATAAATATTTTTTAGTGATTGTACATGAGTTAGAACCACATGGAGATTGATGGAGGGTGAATGAACATGGATGGGATTGGAAAAATATCCTTAGGGTTTCTTGGTTTGGATTTTACCCTATTTAAGGTTTTCGGACTGATGTAATCTTCCATGTGGTATTATGAATATTTATTTGCATGTGATATAAATTTCTCCAGTTTAGGATAATGACACTTAATTAAAATCCGAGTTTTTAAGTAAATGAATTTCATAATTATTTTAATGGATCTTAGTGATAAAAAAGTAATGGAAACATGCCTAATGTAAGTAAACAAAATATCAAGGTACAAGATTTACCCATTTGGGCTGGCTTGATGTAATCTATTGATTATTTAGGCTTGATCACAAATGAGTGTCTCATATTACATGTCCTCCCTTGGGTGTGTTGTTGTAGTTCAAAAGACTCAGATCCATTGAGACCATGCTTGATTCTTTGATCACATATGTGTTCATAAATATCTATTTGATTCTTTGATCACATGTTTGAGCATGGGTAGATCATGAGACTATCATTGATGTTTTATCAATTGTGTGTGGGTTTTTAAGGATAATAATACTAATTATTGCTTTGAAATACCTTGGGATAAATGTTAGTGATCTGATGAAATTATATGATATTCCCCTATATTATCTACCAAGTTATGTGTTATTACCATTCCATTGGAGGAATTACCTTGGTACTTGGGACAAGTGAATGATGATGATATGGTTAACCCTTAGAGAGTGAGTATTCTCAACCAGCAAAGACACTATTGGTGATCCTGAATATTGGGTTGGGGAATGATGTCTTTGAGGCTGGGCCCATAGTAGAGGTATTGGGGGTATCATGACCTTATGGCGTATCCCAATGTACATATAAGATATAAAATGGTCTTGAATCATAACCCATGATGAATTAGGGATTTTAAGGCCTTGTGTCCCAATACTAATCGATGCAATGAGATTATCAAGATATATGTGTGATGACCTTGTGGCCCAATCCAAGTCAACGCATCACAAATACCAAGATGTATGTTCACTAGTCTTGTTGAATTCCCTTGACCACTCCAACTAACTATTATATTATCATTCTAGTAAGGAGTTATAGAAGATACAATCAGGGATCATGGTGAATTGGTAAGAACATGACTAGTCTACATAAGTGTGTGGTTTCTTACTCATGTTTTGTGTTTATTTTATATTGGTGTGAAGTTTATGTAAGTCATGTTTAATTTTCACTGAACATATAAAATGTATTTATATTAAATTCACTACGTAGGTAATGGACCATGTTGGTTGTGATCTTATGAGTTGTAATCACACCCTTCTTCGGAAACCATGTCACTTGGGTACTTGAGTAGCCTTCACTTGTAGATGCCGTATTCCAGGACACAAGAAAAGGTAAAGCATCTTATTGCTAGTGGCTTGTGGTGATGCTTGGGAGATGTTGTGGAGCTTGAATCTTGTAGAGAATCGAGTGGTAGTTTCTTTTGAGAGTCTTGAGTTGTTTATCCACTGTTTACTTTGATGCTTATTTTGGTCTTCCGCTGTAGTGTACTTTGATGTAGTTAGATATAAATGAATTGTCTATTGGTATTTCATTTTTTCATGCATCATATAGTTAATGTTTGGTTATGTTTGGTTTATGGGTTTATTTATAAAATTGTAAATCGTCACCCACTTGTACTTGAAACCCTTCGACATTTATTGCCAGCCTTTGGCGCCTGAGGGATGTCGCTTAAGGCCTAGTAATGACTCGTTGTACTCTCCAGCCAAATGAGAATTGGTGGGTCATTAAAAATTAATGTAGTACCCCTGGTTTCTGGTATGTAACTCTTTATCGATGTTTTTAATGGTTTTAAAGTTAAGGGTGATGAATGGGAGCGTCGGGAGAACTTTGAATGATGTTTTGAGGCAAAGGGGAAGTCCCACGGACGACGCATGGTTTGTCTAAGCCATGCGGTAAAACCGTGCATAGTTGGTCTTGGAGGTAGTAGCTTTTGAATGAGTGGCACACGGTTTATCTAACCATGAAGCCAAACCATGCATGGAGGGTCTGTTGAGGCAGTGGCTAACGCACAGTTATCGCACAGTTTGTCAAACCGTTCGAGAAAACCATGCAACCACTTAAATGAGATCCTATAAAAGTGGATCTCACTCATTTTTGCCTCTAAGTTCCTCATTTAAGCTCATAAGTGGCCATAAATCAGGATTTTACTTCTACTAAGGTCAAAGAGGGTTCTCCCGTTGTTTCAGAGGCGATCCAAAGGCTTCTCTTGGCAAATCGAAGTCGGATTATTGAGGTATGTGATCGTTCTTCATAATTCTTGATCGGTTATTTAGATCTACTTAGATCTACTTCTCCTCTTCTCTCGATTTCTTAGATCTATGCCCGTTAGGGGTAGATCTAAGTGTGTGGATGCCAAATATGATGATATTTGGTCTTAATCTTACTAGGCAATGAGATCTAGGACGAGTTCTTGGAGAATCGACTTGGGTTTCTTGAAAGTTCTTCGACCGTTGTAGTTTCTGTCAAAACCCTAAGGGTATGAGGTTTCACTCTTAACTCCTCTTGTTATAATTGATTGGATTAGTTTTAAATTGGTTTATTTGAATGGTTTTGATTATGAAAAGCATGGAATAAATATTCTTTAGCGATGATTTATGTTTTTGATGTAATTGTGAAATCTTGGTAAATTTTTGTGCAAAGTGATTTGGGTTCTTGAATTTAAAATGTTGATTTTAAATTATGATTGCAGAAATTGTAAATGGTTTTATGAAAAATGGGTTTTCAATAAAAATGGCATTTTGTTGAAATGGTTTGAGATTGAAATGACTTTGATGGATTTGGTTTTCAATAAAAAGGGAGTTTTATTGAAATGGTGGAATTCAAATGGTTTGAGATTGAAATGACTTAGATGGATTTGGTTATCAATAAAAATGGAGTTTTATTGATTTCTTTTTGGTGGAAATGGTTTTAAATAAAAATGTGTTTTTATTGAAAGGGTGTTTTGGCATGACCGTTGGGAATATGTGGTGTGTGTTCATGTTGCATGTACGAGGCTAGGAAGAAATATGACCTTGTGCTCAGTGCCAAACATTTAATGGAACAATGGTAACTATATATACAAGGCCTGGTTAAAACATGACCTTGTGGTGGGTGCCAATGGTGTAATGGAACATGGGAAACAATTACCTTGTGATGACTTGGTAGATCGAAGAGAGAACAATCATGAGTATGGAACTGTCAAAACGAAGCATGCATGGTTGGTAGCACGGGTTGGGAAATGTTTGGGTATGGCAAAAAGGAACGTTTGTGAAATGGTTCTCAAGCTTGTTTGGTTATTTTCCTGAAAAAATAACTTGCTGGAAAATTGGTTTCAATTGCTCTTGGATTTCCTTTTGTTGTTAATGGTTTTAGAAACTTGTTTATATTTAGTTATAAAAATTCTTTTGAGAAATTTTTTTATATTTTTTTTATATAAATGTGGCTAACTCTTCTATCCTAGTGGCGTGAGTAGGGAAGTCATTGGGGAAAAAATATTGAGTTTTATACTCACCTTTTCTGTAGCGGTTTGGAATTACATCCAGTGGACAATAATTGATACCTATCAGAGCACTCCATTGGCAGCTACAACCCCTGGGCGGGACAGACCACCATCCCTAGTGGCAGCCATTTCCTTATGAAGCCCTTGGGCGGAGATCCATGCTTCATCCAACACTCACATGTGAGAGTTCCCAAGGATCTGATTCATTCTTACCTACTTTTCCTCTGATACCAACTATAGAGACCCAAAGCTTGACGTACATGGAAATTACATTACGTTTTGTGGAATACTTAATACATAACAAGAACATACACACAAGTACCATAATAGTTTAGTGTCTTTGGAAACTCAGAATATAATCTTCTAATCGTGGTGAAAGATCTTCAACATATCCCATAAAGATCTTCCCCTTTTGTTTTCTTACCTAAAACCTTTATTTAAATCCTGGGGAAAATAAAAACATATAAAGGGTCAGCTCAAATGCTCAGTAAGGGTAAGCATGGAGAAAATAAAGAAAATCATATACAATTGAACTTAAAAACATGAACATAATGTTTAAAAATCAAAATCTATAGTAATGACATAAAACATGGTAGTACGTAAGCCATAGATCATAAAGAAACATTAATCATGAAAAAATAGCATGGGAATAAAACATGTAATTGTAGAAACCATTAATTAAATGTTATGATTTCCATAGTAGCCAAGGCATTGTTGCCAAGACCATCTTAGTGGACAAAGTCCCTTCCTGAATTGAGTTCACTCCTTGTTCCAATCCTGTATCACTGAACCGGATTAACTTACCGTTCCAGCCATGTCTATATCATGAGATATAAATCTTTACCCAATGAATTGGAGGGATATATAGGTCCCACCCATCTCATAATGAAATCATTCTTACGTGTGCCACAACATAAAAAAAAATCATTCATCATAACCCAAAGAAAAAAATGGGTTTCGAAAACATCATCCCATCATAACATAATCCATATTAAACAAGTGGATATCATTTCATCATAAGAAATGTGAAACCATGTAAATCATAGATAAATTATACTTGAAACATACACATATGAAATAATTTCATCTTAGATGGAAAATGGTTTTGATAAAACACTTGAAATGAATTTTTGAGGAAAATATCCTTTCTTTTACAAAATCATTTTATTTTCACAAAATTCCATGCAATTTTAAAAGAAAAGGATTTTGTTTAAAATAATCATGAAATCTTGTGGAGGAATCTTCATGAAAATAAGGCTTTATGAAACCGTAAAAATCCGTTCATTCCATATAATTTAAAAAACATTCTCCTCGTACTTTTGTCAGAAAAGTCAAAAAGTACCTCGTATGGTAAAAAAAAGAAAGTTTCCTTCCATATAATGTGGTAAAATTAAAAAATTGTAAAAATGACTTTAAAGATAATTCGAATAAAATTAAACATTTTATGAAAACATTTTGAGAACATATGGACATGGATGATAAACATAACCCCAGTAAATACTTACGAATAAACAATCTCAGATAAGAATGAAATTGGAATAATTGTCCCTTACCTTATGTCTGATATGCTTCGTATGTATCTGAAACTCCTGTATAATTATTTAAATAATGTCATTTACTTATTACAGAATCATATTCATTGTTATGATATCATATATGGTTCACTTATGACTATATATTACCCATTCTTTTGTAAATTCCATGTTAAAGCAGCGTTTTGAGTAAAATTGTTTCATTTATTGTACATGTTTTGACTTGTTGTTATTGATATTATTATCACTTATATCATGATTTAATTAATTCCAGAATGTAAATAATGATTTATATATCATATATATTAAGTATATATATATATATATATAACAGATAGATAAATGAAATGAAATTCACCGTTCATGGAGACGATAGGCCGTACGTACGCATAAACATTGTTTTTCTTTCCTTATTGACTTGAATGGAAGTAATTAGATAACATATATATATATATATATATACATAAATCCAGTAGCTTTATCATGTCATATATTTCTTTATTATTCATTATATATACTTTATAATCATTCTTGAATGGTTAACATGGAGAATGAATCTCATCATGTCGTGGAGAAGGTAATCCATATGTACGCATGAGCGATGATATCCTTCCCATAATTATAGAATTGAATTATAGTGGATGATATAATATCTGATAATTATTATGATGTTAGAATAACTATATATAGTTATTCTTTACACCATTATACCCATCCATGTAAGGTGGTGGTGGAAAAACAGATTACCCCACGACGTGGAGACGGTATTCCGTACGTACACACGTGCGGTGATTATGTTTTCCGTAGGATGGATAGAAGGTAAAATAGAGTTTTTTAATATTTATAATAACATATATGTATATTTTTGATACTGATGTTATTACATTATAATGAAACAACTAAATAAGAAGAAGTTGAAGAAGAAAGAAACATGAAAGAATCGGTAGAAGAGATCACCTCTTCTTCGATGCACCTCTTTTAAGATTCCTCTTAAGGCACTAGAGTTAGTCTTTTGAGAAGACCAGAACCTACAGAATGTTTCTAGGGAAGTGGATAAGAGAAAAGGTCAGGGGTTGGCCAAGATTGAAAGCTCAAAGTTGTGTAAAGAGGAGAAGGAGGAGGTTCCCTTTTATAAGGGAGGAGAGGGGCACCTTTGGAAAGTGTAACAATATTATTATATTATAAACTTATCTTCGGTTTCAAAAGGTCAAAAAATCATTAAAGATGAATATAAGATGAATCATGGTCGAAATAAAATCATACAATCAGAATTGGACATGTTTTGGACAATATTTTAATCATTACAATCTTATTTGTTTAAATCATTTATTAATGAGGTAAATACTGCATCATTATTGTGTCATAAATAATTTAATTTATTTGAGCTATAAAAATTATAAAAAAACCACCATGTAGGAAATATTTTTATATTTCCAATGAATATTTATAGTCGAAACGATAATTTATATAACCCCTTATAAAATTTAATTACTAAAAGATTTTTGTTAATGTCAATTTTGCCTTTACATTAAATTAATAAATTCAAATTATCATTATCACTACCAAGTGGCTCAATGGGGTCCCAAAATTGACCCAAGGATGACCATGGTAGGACACTACTCATCCAATAAGGTTAGGATAAGTGTTAAGGTAATTTTGAATTATTATAATATTCTTTTAACCTTGAATTACCCTATTTACCGTTAACCGCAGTAAATAAAAGTCAAATGTTACTATTCACCAAAAATTATTTTCATCTTATTGAACCACATTTTACTTCTTGATAACAAAAATATATTTTGGATTTTTTAAATTCAATTCAAAAAAGTGGTAAAATTTCATTTAAATGAAAGAGTCATTTTTTTAACTACCACTAAGTGGTTTCACTATTCATAAAAAATTTGTGTTTTTCAGAAAAATACCAAAAATTCAGCCTAAGATATATTTAATATTCCAAATTCAAAAATGATGCCTATTTTTTCCAATTCAAAACATTGAACTGTAATTAATTAATTTTAAAATTAATTCCTGTTATCAAAAGAAATAGCGTGTCTTTAAGAAACAATAACTATCAAAAGACCGACACTTGTTTATGTCCAAATTTAAAGTGAAATTAATTCCAATGACCAACATTGGATTAAATGGTAAAAATATATTATAATTACACTTTAAAACCAATTAATAAGATAATATAACCATATAAATTATTCTGATGAAAAAAGTTGTTTTTAATTAAAATATAGTGTGTTTTTACTATTCATTAAAATCTGAAAGTTATCAGAATAATATGAAAATTTTATCCAAAGTAAATTTTTACATCCTGATTCCAAAGAAGAATTTTATTTTCGTCAAATTGAACTTATAAACATGTCAAAAACTAGATTTAAAGTGGGTGCGCCATCAAAAGGCGGCAAAACTGCATTTCTTAAAAATACTTATTTTACCCAAAAAATTTATTTTGTTCTCATACCATTTCTATAAAATGTGTAAGATGAATTATAATGTAATAAAATTAAAAATGTAGTTAATACTATTCATAATGGCTAGTTTATAATAATATTATAACCATATATCGTTGTTTAGTGAAACCCAGTATTGCGTATAACACACCCTATCGAGGAAGGTTGCGATTGCGTGTAATGAAAGGCAAGTCAGGGTTGCGTGTAGTGAAAGACTCCTTTGTTGTTGCGTATAACATAATTCAACCATATTTCATTTATACATTGAATATATATATATATATACACTCAATGTTTTGTAGAATAACTACTATCAAATAAACATGAAATTGTGTGTAACACAATCCAAGAATAGTGTTGTGTATACTGCAAGCTAATACGGTGTTGTGTATAGCGCAAGATAATATTTGTGTAGCATACAAAATAGGATATGAAAGAAATAAAAAAGATTATATCTCATAAAATATCGGGGTGTTACATTCTACCCCCCTTAAAATTAATTTCACCCTCGAAACTCATCGGGGTTATGAATGGTTTATTGCATGAGAGATTCATTCATAGAAACCCACATCGTAAAAAGGAATACTAAAACTTAATTAAAAACTAATGTATGAAATGTAACAGTTATCCAAATTAACTCATCACTGGGTTTCAACATAGGATAACATAGGTGAAAATATGGATATAGAAGAGAAATATAACCATCAACTTCTGATGAAGAGTGGTTGAGGACATGACTATGAAAAAAACAACAATCACAAAGCCATAAATTTTTGATGATCTAAGGTACCGTCTGATTCATCAGATATGAGAGCACTAGGAAAACATTTTTGGTTTTCAAGATCATTTACCTAATGTTGAATAATTTTTTTGAATTAAAAAAAATACTTACTTGATTTTGGTACAATCTCACTGTTGTTCGTGCCTTGAACAATTTCCACTTCATCTCTTAAAGAAATGAAGTTGAATTTGTCTTCTGTGAAGTGTTAATAGATCATGCGATATAATGTTAGGTCATTCCATTTATCTCAAACAAAAGGTTAGAAAAAGTTATTAAATATACATAAGTCCACTTATAGTGAGATTAATCGTATATGGTTCCTAAAATGGACTTATAATTCATATATCATACCAATTAATAAATTAAAACTAATTTATAATAATCAGGGACTTCCTGTTGGCCAGTGGTAGGCGATAAAGGCCTGTCACACTTCGGTTATGGGTTCGATTCCCACAGCCTTGTCTGACACGACGGGTTGTCACCCGTCCTACAGGTTGTCCTTTCTCTGAAACTACATTATTATAACATCCCATCAATAATATCGAAAAAAGTTCTATACTTTACTTACTTATGTCCAACATAATCCATTCCCATCTTTAGGCTTATCTAAAATACTTCTATCCAAGCTCATAGTATAAAGAAAACAATTACTAGAAATTTCATCTACTGAGCATGTGAATACCATCATTTATCACCCATATATCATACGATATATCTTGTTGGTAACATTCCAAACATGTGAATACCTTAATCATATATTCTCTTGAAAAATGAATACCCATCGAACCTTAGTGAAAACACGAATTCTATCAAAAGTTAACACTTTCCTTATACCAAAATCCCAAAATTTCAATATACTCAAACCATGATAAATGTTTATCCTTATATCAGTCATGAGCTCATTTCATTTTTTCTTTATCCCTTAATTATGATCATATAATCTTCTTTCCAAAAATATTTCAATCACTTTTCATGGTACCATATAATTTTTGAAAACCAATACATAGATATTCCAAAATTCCACGATACCATAAATGAGATTCCATGATACTATTTTGAAATCCCATTACATAAAAAAATAATCATTACACAACATCATTTTCATAATCAACGTCACAAATAGTGATCACATGTGACTTCCCTTTATCCTTTGAATTAATAAGTTGCTCACGTAGATCATCATTAACCCTTGGATTAGGGCATTGATTAACAAAATTCCCCATTTCCTTGCACTTGAAGCATTGAAGTGTTGGTGGTGCATTCTTTGCAGTATTTTCTTTATTCACATCATTAGAAAACCTCTTTCCATTACTTCGACACTCAAATGATCGATGACCTTCTTTTCCACACTTAAAACATTTTCTAGTCCCTTTAAGACAATCTCCACCATGCTTCTTTCCACACATTGAGCATAAAGAAACATTCATATTCTTTTCACCATTATTCTGAGATTTCTCCTTGAACTCCATCTTTAATTTCTTGTCAAAACCATGAGATGGATATGTAACACCAACTTCCATTTCTACCTTGATATCACAATGCACAATTTCTTCATAGCTACTGATGTCTCTTATAGCTAATGCCCTTCGAAGACTTGGTTTTAAGCCACTGAAAAATCGATCAACTTTACTTTCAGGTTGGATGATAAAGCCAGATTCATACCCTGAAAGCCTTTGTAAAATTCGCTTCGTATATACCAACAGATTCATCATCATTTTTCTTAAGCTCAAGGAACTCTTTTTCCATCATTGATTAAAGAATACTAGGGAAGTACTTATTGAAAAATAAGTTCTTGAACTCATCCCATTCCATGGATTCAATTTCACCTCGGGGCCTCGTATTCTTAATTAGAGTCCACCATTGATCTGCTTCACCTTCTAAACGGTAAATAACTAGAATGAATTTTTCATGTTCCAAATAGAGAAGTATGGAAAATATCTTTTCAATGGTACTGGTCCATTTTTCAGAAACAAGTAGACCAGAAGACCCACTGAAAGAAGGTGGATGTTGCCTCATAAAATGCCTCAATAGAATATTGTTCCCTTCTCTGCTCATTTGGAAGTCCAGAATGATTCATAGCTTGTGTTAGTATAGAAAAAAAATTTCCACTCCGTCTCCCAAAACATTGGTTTGTTCAAGAGGGGAATCATTTCATTGTACATTAAATTTATCAACACGGTTCCTTCGGGTTCCATCCATAGTCTAAAACCCAAAAAGAATAGCATGAGATGCAAAAATCATGAAAGGGAAAACAACATAATAAAGGGGGAGTACCTTCAATATATAACATTTTACGGTTAATTCTAAGATTTTTACCGTAATTATAAGACTATAACCTATATTTATACTTAACCATAGGGACATCCCTATACATACCTTAGAAATATCTCTAGGGATCTCATTAATGTTTTCTCATCCTAGTTTACAAAGGTTAACTAAACCTTTCCTCTGATACCAACTGTAGCGATCTGGAATTACTTTTAGTGGACTATAATTGATACCTATCAGGGAAATCCATGGGTGGCTACACCCCTTGGGCGGGACACACCACCATACCCAGTGGCAGCCATTTCCTCATGAAGCCCTTGGGCGGAGAGCCATGCTTCGTCCAACGCTCACATGTGAGAGTTCCCAAGGATCAGATTCATTCCTACCTCCTTTGCCTCTGATACCAACTGTAGAGACCCAAAGCTTGATGTACATGGAAATTAAATTATGTATTGAGTAATACTTAATACATAAAAAAATAGACACACAAGGACCGTAATAGTTTAGTGTCTTTGGAAACTTGGAATATAATCTTCTAATCGTGGTAAAAGATCTTCAACATCTCCCATAAAGATCTTCCCCTTTTGTTTTCTTATCTAAAAACATTCTTTTAAATCCTGGGGAAAATAAAACATATAAAGGGTGATCTTAAATGCTAAGTAAGGGTAAGCATGTAGAAAATAAAGAAAATCATATACAATTGAACTTAAAAACATGAACATAATGTTTAAACATAAAAATCTTGAGCAATGACATAAAACATGGAATTACGTAAGGAATAGATCAGAAAGAAACATTAATCATGAAAAAATAGCAAGGGAATAAAACATGTAATTGTGGCAACTATTAAGAACATGTTATGATTTCCATAGTATCCAAGGCATTGTTTGCAAGACCATCTTAGTGGACAAAGTCCCTTTCTAAATCGAGTTCACTCCTCGTACTTTTGTCAGAAAAGTTAAAAAGTACCTCGTATGGTAAAAAAAAGAAAGATTCCTTCCATATGTTGTGGTAAAAGTAAAAAAAGGGTAAAAATTACTTTAAACATACATGGAAGAAAAGTAAAAATTTTATGAAAACATTTTGAGAACATATGGACATGGATGATAAACACAACCCCATTAAATACTTACGAATAATCAATCTCAGATAAGAATGATATTGGAATAATTATCCCTTACCTTCTATCCGATATGCTTCTTATGTATCCAAACCTCATGTATAATGATTTATATAATGTCATTGACTTATTACAGAATCATATTCATTGTTATTATAACATATATGGTTCACTTTTGACTTAATATTACCCATTCTTTTGTAAATTCCATGCTAAAGAAGCGTTTTGAGTAAAATTGTTTCATTTATTATACATGTTTGGACTTGTGATTATTGATATTATTATTACTTATATCATGATTTACTTACTTCCAGAATGTAAATAATGATTTACATATCATATATATTCAGTATATATATATAATATATAGATAAATGAAATGAAATACACCGTTCATGGAGACGGTATGTCGTACGTACGCATGAATGCTGTTTTTCTTTCCTTATTGACTTGAATGGAAGTAAGTAGATGACATATATATATATACATAAATACATTAGCTTTATCATGTCATATATTTCATTATTATTCATTATTTATACTTTATAATCATTCTTGAATGGTTAACATGGAGAATTAATCTCATCATGTCGTGGAGATGGTAATCTGTACGTACGCACGAGCGATGATATCGTTACCATAATTATTGAATTGAATTAGAGTGGATGATATAATATTTGAGAATCATTATGATGTTATAATAACTATATATAGTTATTATTTACACCATTATACCCATCCAAGTAAGGTGGTGGTGGAAAAACAGATTGCACCACGGCGTGGAGACGATATTCCGTACGTACGCACGCGCAGTGATTTCATTTTCCGTAGGATGGATAGAAGGTTAAATGGGGTTGTTTATTATTTATAATAACATATCAATATATTAGTGATACTGATGTTATTACTTTATAATGAAACAACTAAATAAGAAGATGTTGAAGAATAAATAAACATGAAAGAATCGGTAGAAGATATTACCTCTTCTTCGACGCACCTCTTTTAAGATTCCTCTTAAGGCACTAGAGTTGGTTTTTTGAGAAGACAAGAACCTCCAGAATTTGTCTAGGGAAGTGGATAAGTGAAAAGGGCAGAGGTTGGACGATCTTGAAGGCTCAAAGTTGTATAAAGAGGAGAGTGGGGAGGTTCCCTTTTATAAGGGAGGAGAGGGTCCCCTTTGGAAAGTGTGAAAATATTATTATATTATAAACTTATCTTTGGTTTCAAAAGGTCCAAAAATTATTAAAGATGAATATAATATGACTCATGGTCGAAATAAAATCATCCAATCATAATTGGACATGTTTTGGATAATATTGTAATCATTATAATCATATTTATTTAAATCATTTATTAATGAGGTAAATACTGCATCATTATTGTGTCATAAATAATTTAATTTATTTGATGTCTAAAAATTATAAAAAAAACACCACCATGTAGGAAATCATTTTATATTTCCAATGAATATTTATAGTCAAAAATATAATTTATATAACCCCTTATAAAAATTAATTACTAAATGATTTTTCTTAATGTCAAATTTGTATTTACATTAAATCAATTAATCCAAATTGTCATTATCACTACCAAGTGGCTCAATGGGGTCCCAAAATCGACCCAAGGATTCCCATGGTCGGACACTACTCATCCAATAAGGTTAGGATAAGTGTTAAGGTAATTTTGAATTATTATAATATTCTTTTAACCATGAATTACCCTATTTATCTTTAATTGGAGTAAATAAAAGTCAAATGTCACTATTCACCAAAAATTATCTTCATCTTAATGAACCACATTTTATTTCTTGATAACAACCATGTATGTCGTATTTTTGAAATTCAAATCACAGAATTTGTAAAATTTCATTTAAATGAAAGAGTCAATTTTTTAGCTACCACTAAGTGGTTTCATTATTCAATATAAATTGATGTTTTTCAGAAAAATACCAAAAATTCAGCCTATGCAATATTTAATATTCAGAATTCAAAAATGATTTCTATTTTTTTCAAATTAAAAACATATAAGTGGCATTAATTAATTTTAAAATTAATTCCCGGTATCAAAACAAATAGCGTGTTTTTAAGAAACAATAACTATCAAAAGATCGACACTTGTTTATGTCCAAATTCAAAGTGAAATTAATTCCAATGACCAACATTGGATTAAATGGTAAAAATATATTATAATTACACTTTAAAACCAATTAAAAAGATAATCTAACCATATTAATTATTGCGATGAAAAAAGTTGTTTTTAATTAAAATATAGTGTGTTTTTACTATTCATTAAAATATGAAAGTTATCATAATAATATGAAAAATCTATCCAAAGTAAATTTTTATATCCTGATTCCAAAGAAGAATTTTATTTTGTGAAATTAAACTTATAAAAATGTCAAAAACTAGATTTAATGTGGGTGCACCATCAACAGGTGGCAAAACTGCATTTAAAAAAAATACTTATTTTACCCAAAAAATTTATTTTGTTCTCATACCATGTTCTATAAAATGTGTAAGATGAATTATATTGTCATAAAATTCAAAATGTAGTTAATAATATTCATAATGGAAAGTTTATAATAATATTGTAACCATATATCGTTGTTTAGTGAAACTCGATATTGCGTACAACACACGCTATCGAGGAAGGTCATGATTGCGTGTAATGCAAGGAAAGTCAGGGTTGCGTGTAGGGAAAGACTCCTTTGTTGTTGAGTATAACATAATTCAACCATATTTCATTTATACATTGAATATATATATATATATATACACACTCAATGTTGCATAGAATAACTACTATCAAACGAACTTGAAATTGTGTGTAACACAATCCAAGAATAGTGTTGCGTATACTACAAGCTAATACGGTGTTGCGTATAACACAAGATAATCTTGGTGTAGCGTACAACAGAATATATGAAAGATGTTAAAAATATTATATCTCATAAAATATCATGGTGTTACATTTTCTTTGGCACGTTGGTGCTTTTGTAGATGTCGTATTCTTGGATACAGGTAAATGTAAATCATTTTATTTCTAGTGGCTTGTGGTGATGCTTGGGATATGTTGTGGAGGTGGGAGCTTGTGGAGCATGGAGTTATAGAATCTTTTGAGAGTCTTGAGTTTTTCATCCACTATGTACTCTGATGCTTAGTTTGGTCTTCCGCTGTTGTGTACTTTGATGTAGTTTGATATAAATGAAGTGTTTATTGGTCTTTCATATGTTCATGCATCATATAGTGAATGTATGGTTATGGTTGGTTTATGGTTTTATTTCATAAAGGGTAAATCATCCCCCACTTGTACTTGAAACCCTTCAGAATTTATTTCCAGCCTTGGGAGCCTTGGGGATGTCTCTTAAGTCTTAGTAACGACTCGTCTTAGTAATGACTCGTTCTAATCTCAAGCTAATGAGAATTGGATGGTCATTACAAATGGTATTAGCTTGTTCGGTCCTTACCTAACAAGTAGTCATCAATGTTCTTGGTCTTGGAGTTGATATTAATTCTTGTATTTTCCTTGGGTTGAAATCTTATACAGGAGTAGGATTGTCATAACATGAAATGTATAGCATAAAAGGACATAGCTAACCCGTTTATTCTGAACTTCAAGTTACCAGGGTTTTGGGTACATAAGTTTTTTGAATACACTTCTTGAATGTTGAGAAATATCATTGTCATGGGTTTATCCAATGAGATAAGCATGACATGCATTGTAGAGGAATGAGTTCCCACTAGGATTGCATATCTCATTGTGAGGAATGAATAAGAATTTTGTTCAAGGTGTGAATTTTTTAAAAATACAGAAATTGATTTCAGGTAAAAGATTTTGTAAACATGGTATTTGGTGTATTTTGAAAATGGGTTGATATTCAAAAGGCATGAGGAATGTTTTCAAAAATATTTGAACGTTGGAAAAAGGTTGTTTTGAAAAAAATGATGTGATAGATGATGTGATAGAATTTGAAATGCTAAGCCATCAGTTGCTAGAGAGTGATATTGACGGAGTTTGTTGTTTTTTTACAAAATGGCACCCGGTAGGCGTCGTCAGAACCAACCTGAAGAGGCTGCAGAGAATGTGGTTGCACCAGAACCACATGTGAACCAAGAGCTAGTTCAGAGTATTTTCCAGGATTTTCATGCTGTGGATAAGGGGAACCAGAGGAATTAACCAAGGCATGTGGATCATACCATCCAGTTCATGAACCAGAATCCACCGAACTTTTGGGGTAATGATGAACCCGAGAAAGAGGAGGTGTGGCTATGTAGAATGAATCGTATCTTCGATTTCTTCAACACACCAGTAGAGTTGAAAGTAAAGTTGGAAATGTATATTCTCTAGGATCTTTCATGTCAATGGTGGGATTTAGCGGTGCAGACTAAATTGGATGAAGGCCTTACCTGGGAGTATTTTGAAGAATTTTTCAACAAACAATTCTATACTCACATGTTCAAGATCCAGAAAACAATGGAATTATTTAGCTTGATGTAGGAGAGCCTCTCTATCACAGATTATGCAGATAAGTTCATGAACTTAGTCTGTTTGCACCAGAGGTTGCGGCAAGTGTGTCTTTGAAGGCACACATCTTCGAATCAGGGATAAGGTAAGAGATTCAATCGAAGATTGTGGTGCTCTATATTACAGATTATACAGAGATGGTGAAAAGATTGAATATTTCTAAACGTGATATCTCGGGATCGATAGGAGGAGGAATGATGATACCTATGGGAAATGGTGGGAACTCAACCGCTGGGAACAAGAGGAAAAGGGATACCTATTTCCACGGTGCGAGTGCAAATCAGAAGCAGACGGCGGGATAAGTGAACCTTCCTCCATGACCCCAGAGAAAATAAGGTTACTTTCAATGTGGTTCGATTCAACACATAAATCGAGAGTTTATAGCACAACCAAGAGCATGTCACAATTGCAAGCAAATGGGGCATCTACAACGCTATTATAGGAATGCTCCAAGGTTAGGTGCACGTGACACTTCTCAGGCGTCGCAAGAATCATATGCATCGACAGGACGAGGACAGCATAATCAGTCTCATCATTATAACAAAGCTAGCCATGGTAGTTCTCTAAATACCATGACTCCTCAACTATGGAAATCTCATCAAGGAAACAAGGAGAACAATGCATCGACAAAGCAATTGTATGGAGCTTAGCAGATGATGGTCAATGATTATGTTGGACCATCTACGGTGATAGGTATGATTCTTTTGAATTCTACCCTTGTTCAAGTGATCTTTGATACTGATGCATCACATTCCTTCATTACTTCTCATGCTGTTGACTTTCTATATGTAAAACTGGAAATGTTTCCTTCTGTTTTGAAACTGAAAACTCCTCTTGGTGAAAGAGAATGTCAAGCCTTTGTGTGTAGAGCATGTTCTATAGCTGTTGATGGATTTGAGTTAAAATGGGACTTCTCGATGTTGGAAATGGATGTTTATGATGTAATCCTGGGTATGGATTGGTTGACCATGTTTAAGGATCACATCAACTATTATAGGAGAATGGTTAGTTTCACGGCTGAGGACAGAATCAACCATATCTTTAGAAGAGAGAGGATGGTAAAGAAAGGTTCAAAGAGCTTGTTGGAACCATTGGTGGGAACGATCTCTTATCAATTGGCAGTGTTGACTTTGGCATCAATGGAAGAGATTGAGGAAAACATTTTTCCAGATGTTGTGGATCAATTTCCAGACGTCTTTCCCAAGAACTTCTTAGGGTTACCACCTCTAAGGGAAGTGGAGTTTACGATTGATCTCCTTCATGGGACCAATACTATTTCCCTTATATCTTATAGGATGGAACCAACAGAGTTACAAGAATTGAAATTGCAGTTATAGGAGTTAGAAAGGAAGGGTTTCATTCGACCAAGTACTTCTCCATGGGCAGCACCGGTGTTGTTTGTGAAGAAGGCAGATGAAACTATTCGGCTGCGTGTTGATTATCGTAAGCTTAACCAAGTTACAATAAAGAATAGATATCCACTTCCATGCATTGATGATCTGTTCGATCAATCAAGGAGAGCTTAGTGGTTCTCCCAGATTGACTTGCGATCAGGATATCACCAATTGCGAGTTCTGAAGGAGTATATTCCAAAGATAGCTTTCAGAAGCAGATATGGCCACTACAAATATGTAGTCATGACTTTTGATCTAATGAATTCACCAGAGGTCTTCATGGCTTAGATGAATCAGATATTTCAGCGATATCTAGATTCTTTTTTCATGGTGTTTGTGAACGATATTTTGGTCTATTTGAAAACAAGGGATGATCATGAGGTTCACCTGGAAATAGTGTTAAAAATATTGAGAGATCATTGTTTTGTATGCCAAATTATCAAAGTGTAATTTTTGGATAGGGTAAGTACGTTTCCTTGGCCATGTCATATCTGAGAAAGGCATTTCTGTTGATCATGAAGAGATAGAAGCCATTATCTCTTGGAAACCACCGAATAATGTGTTCGAGATACACAGTTTTCTTGGTCTAGCTGGTTACTACCGACGCTTTGTGCGTGATTTCTAATGACTATCCGCACCAATGATAGCTCTAAATAAGAATAATGCTCTCTTTCACTGGACAGAAGAATGTCATAAATCCTTTCAGGAACTGAAAGTTCGGCTTACATCGACACCTATCTTGATCTTTCCAGAATAAGTACATGGGTATGTGGTGTATTGTGATTCTTCAAGATCAGGGTTGTGTTGTGTTCTCATGCAAAGAGATCATGTGGTTTCTTATGGTTCAAGGCAGTTGAGGGTTCATGAAAAAAATTACCCAACACATGATTTGGAGTTATCTGCAGTCGTACATGATTTGAAAATATGGAGACATTATCTCTTTGGTGAGAAATTTACTATGTTTATGGATCACAAAAGCTTGAAACACATTTTCTCATAGCGAGATTTGAATCTGTGTAAAAGGAGATGGATGGAGTATCTCCAGATGTTTGACTTTGACTTATTGTACACACCAGGAAAAGGGAATTTGGTGGCAGATGCATTGAGTAGAAAGTCATATGCTCAGATGGAAAAATAAACATTAGATGAATGGTAGTTGATGTCTTTCTTAGTAGACATGCATGTGGAATGTGAAGACCGAGGTGATGTTGCTGTTTTCTTTTCAGCTACACTTGTTCTTGATTTAGTAAAGATGATCAAAGAAGCACAAACATTTGATGCATAATGTCTAGTTGTAAGTTAAAAACTCAATGCTGGGGAGACCATTGATGGCTAGAAACTTGATGGGGGTTCAGTTTTGTGTTTTTGAGATCGGATGATTATACCTATGGTTTTTCAGGAACAACTCCTTCATGATTACCACCATTAAAGATGGGTTGTACATCCAGGTACACAAGAGATGTATAAGGCGTTGAAGGCGCAGTTTTGGTGGACTGGCATGAAAAGGAAGGTGGCCGAGTTTTTCTCGCGGTGCTTAACTTGTCAGCAGTTTAAAGCAGAGCATTAGAAACCAGCTATTATGTTATAATATTTACCTATCATGTTGTGGAAATGGGATCATATAGAAATGGATTTTTTTACAGGTCTTCCAAGAATGGTCCGTAAACATGATGCCATTTGGGTGATAGTGGATCGTCTAACTAAGTCGGCCCATTTACTCCCTATTCGTGAAACTCATACGGTGGAAGATCTTTCAAAAATATATATCAGAGAAGTGGTAAAGAGGCATGGTGTAACCGTGTTTATAGTCTCAGATAGAGATTTGAGGTTCATATATCATTTCTGGAAATCATTACAGCAAGCCCCCGGAACTCAGTTGACTATGAGCACGGCATATCATCCTCAGATGGATGGGCAATCCGAGCGGATGATACAAACTTTGGAAGATATGTTGCAAGATTGTGTAATTGATTTTGGTTGCTCATGGTAGAATCATATACCCTTAGTGGAGTTCTAATACAGTAACAGCTATCAAGCCTCGATACGCATGGCTCCGTTCGAAGTAGTGTATGGGCGTCCTTGTCGTTCTCCACTATGCTGGGTGGAAACAGGTGAAACTTCACTAGTTGGACCAAGCCTCATCCAAGAAATAGTAGAGAATATCTAGTTGATTAGAAAGATGATTGAGACGGCTCAGATTCATCATAAATATTATATAGATCACCGTCGAAGACCGTTGTTGTTCGTTGTGGGTGATCCTTTATTCATGAGATTCTCTACAAGGACTGGACATTGTCGTTTCGGGAAGCATGTCAAGTTATCTCCAAGATACATTGTCCCTTTTGAGATACTGGAACAGGTTGGATAGGTGGAATATCATTTGGAATTACCACCCTGGTATATTTTGGTGCATAATGTCTTCCATGTATCTCAATTGAAAAAGAATCACCCTGATCCTGACCATGTGATCAGATGGGATCATGTTGACCTAGAACCGGATGCTTCATTGATACATATCCCGGTATGGATTGTGGATAGGATAGAGAAAGTCTTGCATCGAAAAAGCATCAGTCTTGTGCAGGTTTATGGCAGCACGGTCAAATTTAAGAAGAGACTTGGGAACGTGAAAAGGAATTGAAAGGGTAGTGGCCAGAACTCTTTTAGTTGGGTGAAGGTTTTCTAATTTCCAAGGACGGAAAGACCAGTGGTGAGAATAATGTAGTACCCCCGGTTTCTGGTATGTAACCCTTTCTTGATTCTATTAATGGTTTTAAAGTTAAGTGTGATGAATGGGACAGTGGGGAGAACTTTAAATGTAGTTTTGAGGCAAATGGGAATTCGTACGTATGGTGCATGGTTTGTCTAAACCGTGTGGTAAAACCGTGCTTAGTTTCTCTTGGAAGCAGTAGCTTCTACATGGGTGGTGCACGGTTTTTCTAACCATGCGGCCAAACCATGCGCGGAGGGTCTGTCGAGGCAGTGGCTAATGCAGGGTTAGTGCACAGTTTTTCTAACCGTGCGAGCAAACCATGCGACCACTTAAATGAGATCCTATAAAAGTGGATATCACTTGTTTTTTTCCTATAAGTACCTCATTTAAGCTTCTAATCGTCCATAACTCGGGATTTTACTTCTCCTAAGGTCAAAGAGGGTTCTCCCATTGTTCTATAGGAGATCCGAAGGCTTCTCTTGGTGAATCAAAGCCATATTCTTGAGGTATGTGATCGTTCTTCATCGTTCTTGATTGGTTTCTTAGATCTTCGTAGATCTACTTAGATCTACTTCTCCTCCTCTGTAGGTTTCTTAGATCTACGCCCATTATGGGTAGATCAAACTATTTGGATGCAAAATATGATGTGATTTGGTCTTAATCTTTCTAGGATAGGAGATCTAGGGCGGGTTCTTGGAGAATCGATCTGGTTTTCTTGAACATTCTTCGACCGTTGTGGTTTCTGTCAAAACCCTAAAGGTAAGAGGATTCACTCTCGAATTATCTTGTTAGAATTGATTGGCTTAGTTTCAAATTGGTTTATTTGAATGTTTTAGATTGTGAAAATCATGGAATAAATCTTTTTTAGGGATGATTTTTTGTTTTGATGTAATCGTGAAATCTTGGTGAATTATTGTGCAAAGTGATTTGGATTCCTAAATATAAAATTTTGATTTTAAATTTTGATTTCTGAAATTGTAAATGGTTTGATGAAAAATTTATTTTCAATAAAAGGGTGTTTTATTGAAATGGTTTGAGATTGAAATGACTTTGATGGATTTGGTTTTCAATAAAAAGGGAGTTTTATTGAAATGGTGGAATTGAAATGGTTTGATATTGAAATGACTTTGATGGATTTGGTTTTCAATAAAAATGGAGTTTTATTGAAATGGTTTGGAATTAAAATGGTTTTGGTGGAAATGGTTTTCAATAAAAAGGTGTTTTTATTGGAAGGGTGTTTTGGCATGACTGTTGGGAATATGTGGTGTGTGTTATTGTTTCATGTACGAGGCATGGTTGAAATATGACCTTATGCTCGGTGCCAAACGTTTAATGGAACAATGGTAACTATACGTATGAGGCTTGGTTGATATATGACCTTGTTCTCGGTGCCAAATGTGTAATGGCACATGGGAAACAACTTCCCTGTGACGACTTGGTAGATCGACGAGAGACCGATCATGAGTATAGAACTGTCATAATGAAGAATTCAAGGTTGGTAGCATGGGTAGGGAAATGGTTGGGTATGTCAAAAAGGAATGTTTGTAAAATGGTTCTTAAGCTTGTTTGGTTAATTTTCTATAAAAAT
This sequence comes from Viscum album, assembly GCA_963277665.1. Lineage (NCBI taxonomy): Eukaryota > Viridiplantae > Streptophyta > Magnoliopsida > Santalales > Viscaceae > Viscum > Viscum album. The sequence continues at coordinate 1,576,129,391 of OY728126.1, forward strand.
AACTTGCTAGAAAATTGGTTTCAATTGCTCTCGGAATGCCTTTGGTTGAGAATGGTTTTGGAAACTTTTTTATATGTAGTTATAAACTGATTTTGAGAAAATGTTTTATATAAAATGTTTTTATATAAATGTGGATAACTCTTATATCCTAGTGGTGTCAGTAGGGAAGTCATTGGGGAAAACCTACTGAGTTTTATATTCACCCCTTCTTAGGCACATTGGTGCTTTTAAAGATGTCATATTCCAGGACATAGGTTAAGGTAAAGCATCCTATTACTAGTGGCTTGTGGTGATTCTTGGGAGATGTTGTGGAGATTGAAGTTTGTGGTGAATGGAGTTGTAGTGTCTTTTGAGAGTCTTGAGTTGTTCTTCTGCTGTGTACTTTGATTCTTTGTTTGGTCTTCCTCTGTTGTGTACTTTGATTTAGTTTGATATAAATGAAGTGTTTATTGGGCTTTCATTTGTTCATGCATCATTTAGTGAATGTTTGGTTATGCTTGGTTTATGGGTTTACTTCTTAAAGGTTAAATCATCCCCCACTTGTACTTGAAACCCTTCAACATTTATTGCCAGCCTTTGGCGCCTTGGGAATGTTGCTTAAGGCCTAGTAATGACTCGTTGTACTCTCAAGACAATGAGAATTGGTAGGTCATTAAAAATGGTATCAACTTGTTCGGTCCTTGCCTAACAAGTAGTCATTGATGTTCTTGGTCTTGGAGTTGAAATTCACTCTTGTATATTCCTTGGGTTGAAATCATAGACAGGGGTAGGATTTTCAGAACTTGAAATGTATAGATTAAAAGGACATAGCTAACCCTTTTATTTTGAACTTCAAGTTACCAGGGTGTTGGGTACATAAGTGTTTTGGATACACTTCTATAATGTTGAGAAATCTCATTTTCATGGGTTTAGCTAATGAGATAAGCACGACATAAATTGTAGAGGAATGATTTCCCACTAGTATTTGATATCTCATTGTGAGGAATGAGTAAGGATTTTGTGAAAGGTACGAATTTTTGAAAAATACAGAAATTTATTTCAAGTAAAAGATTTTGAAAATAGGGTATTTGGTGTATTTTAAAAATGGGTTGATTTTCAGAAGGCATGAGGAATGTTTTCAAAAATGTTTGAAAATGGGAAAAAGTTTGTTTTGAAAACAATGTTGTTATAGATGATGTGATAGAATTTGAAATGTTAATCCATCAGTTTATAGAGGGTGAGATTGACGGAGTTTGTTGTTGGTTCAGAAAATGGCACCCAGTAGGCGTCGTTGAAACCCACATGAAGAGGCTGTAGAGAATGTGGTTGCTCCAGAACCACGTGTGAACCAGGAGCTGGTTCAGAGTATTGTCCAGGCTTTCCATGCTGTGGATACGGGGAACCAGAGGAATGAACCAAGGCATGAGGATCATACCATCCAGTTCATGAAGTAGAATCCACTGAACTTTCAGGGTGATGCTGAACCTGAGAAGGTATAGGTGTGGCTAAGTAGGATGAATCGTATCTTTGATTTCATCGACACAGCAGTAGAGATGAAAGTAAAGTTGTTAACATATATGCTCAAGGATCTTGGACGTCAGTGGTGGGATTTAGCGGTGCAGGGTAAATTGGATGAAGGCCTTACCTGGGAGGATTTTGAAGAATTTTTTAGAAAACAATTCTATCCTCACACGTTCAAGATCCAAAAAACAAAGGACTTATTTATCTTGAAGTAGGAGATCCTCTCTATCAAAGATTATGCGGTTAAGTTCATGAACTTAGTCCGTTTTGCACCAGAAGTTGCGGAAAGTGCATCTTTGAAGGCACACATCTTCGAATCGGGGCTAAGGTAAGAGATTCGATCGAATATTGCGGTGCTGTATATTACAGATTATACAGAGATGGTGAACTGAGCGACTGTTGCTGAATGTGATATCTCAGAATCGATAGGAGGTGGAACAATGATACAAATGGGAAATGGTGGAAACTCAACCGCTTGGAACAAGAGGAAAAGGGATACCTATTTCCACGGTGTGAGTGCAAGTTAGAACCAGACGGCGGGATCAGTTAACCTTCCACCATGACCCCAGAGCAAAGAAGGTTGCTTTCATTGTGGTTCGATTCCCCACATAAAGCGAGATTGTACGACGCAACCTAGAGAATGTCACAATTTCAAACAGATGGGAAATCTACAGTGCTATTATAGGAATGCTCTGAGGTCGGGTTCACGTGACACTTCTCTGGCATCGCAAGAATCGTATGCTTCGACATGATGAGGACAATAGAATCAGTCTCATCATCATAACAGAGCTAGCCATGGTGATTCTCGATATAATATAACTTCTCAACTAGGGCAATCTCAGCATGGCAATAAGGAGAACAATGCAACGACGAAGCAATTGTATGGAGATGAGCAGATGATGGTCGATGATCAGGCTAGAACATCTATTGTGAGAGGTACGATTCTTTTGAATTCTACCCTTGTGAAAGTGCTATTTGATAATGGTGCATCACATTCCTTCATTTCTTCTCATGATGTTGACTTTTTATGTTTAAAACTGGAAATTATGCCTTCTGTTTTGAAACTGAATACTCCTCTTGGTGAAAGAGAATTTCAAGCCTTTGTGTGTAGAGAATGTGCTATAAATGTTGATGGAGTTGAGTTAAAATGGGACTTATCTATGTTGTACATGGATGTCTATGATGTAATCCTAGGTATGGATTGGATGAAAATGTTTAAGGCTAACATAGACTGTTATAGGAGAACGGTTAGTTTCACGACTGAGGACAGCCTCAACCATCTCTTCAGAGGAGAGAGGATGGTAAAGAAAGGTGCAAAGAGATTGTTGGCACCAATGGTGGGAACAATCTCTTACCAATTGGCAGTGTTTAATTTGGAATCAATGGAAGAGATTGAGGAAAATAGTTTTCCAGATGTTCAGGATCAATTTCCAGATGTCTTTACCAAGAACTTCTCAGGGTTACCTCCTCTAAGGGAAGTAAATTTTACGATTGATATCCTTCTGGGGACCAATCCTATTTTCCTTCTGTCTTATAGAATGGCACCTGCAGAGTTACGGGAATTGAAAGTGAAGTTAGATGAGCTGTAAAGAAACAATTTCATTAAACCAAGTACTTCTCCATGGGCAGCACTAGTGTTGTTTGTGAAGAAGGCAGATAGAACTATTCGGCTATGTGTTGATTGTCGTAAGATTAACCAAGTTACGATAAAGAATAGATATCTACTTCCATGCATTGATGATATGTTCGATCAATTAAGGGGAGCTCAGTAATTCTCCAAGATTTACTTACGACCAGGATATCACCAATTGTGAGTTCAGAAGGAATATATTCCAAAGAAAGATTTTATAAGAAAATATGGCCACTACGAATATGTAGTCATGACTTTCGGTCAAACGAATGCACCAGCAGCCTTCATGGATTTGATGAATAAGATATTTTAGCAATATTTTGATTCTTTTATTGTGGTTTTTGTGGATGATGTTTTGGTCTATTCAAAATCAAGGGCTAATCACGAGGTTCCCTTAGAAACAGTGTTACAAATATTGAGATATTGTCATTTGTATGACAAATTATCAATGTGTGATTTTTGGATACGGGAAGTTCGTTTCTTTTCCATGTCATTTTTGATAAAGGCATTTCGGTTGATCCTGAAAAGATAGAAGCCGTTATCTCTTGGAAACCACTGAAGAATGTGTTTGAGATCCACTATTTTCTTAGTATATCTGGTTACTACCGACGCTTTGTGCATGATTTCTCACGACTAGCTTTACCAATGATAGCTTGGACTAAGAAGAATGCTCTCTTTCAATGGATGGAAGAATTCCAGGAATCCTTTTAGGAACTGAATGCTCATCTTACATCGGCACCTATCTTGATCTTTCCAGAATTAGGACAGGGGTATGTGGTGTATTGTGATGCTTTGGGATCACGGTTGGGTTTTGTTCTCATGAAAAGAGATCATGTGGTTTCTTATGGTTCAAGGTAGTTGAGGGTGAATGAGAAAAATTACCCAACACATGATTTGGAGTTAGCTGCAGTCGTCCATGCTTTGAAAAATTGGAGACATTATCTCTTTAGTGAGAAATTTACTATGTTTATGGATCAATAAAGCTTGAACCACATTTTCTCACAGTGATATTTGAATCTGAGACAAAGGAGATGGATGGAGTATCTCCAGAAGTTTGACTTTGAGTTGATATACACACCAGGAAAAGGGAATCAATGGCGGATACATCGAGTAGAATGTCATATGCTAAGTTGGCAAAAGAAACTTCAGACGAATGGCAGTTGATGTCAGTCTTAGCCGACATGCATGTGTAATGTGAAGACTGAGGTGATGTTGCTGTTTTATTTTTAGTTACAGTTGTTCCTGATTTAGTAAAGGTGATCAATGAAGCACAAACATCTGATGCAAAATTTCTGGTTGTAAGTTCAAAACTCAATGGTGGGGAGACCATTGAAGGCTGTAAACTTGACGGGGGTGAAATTTTGTGTTTCAGAAATAAAATGATTGTATCTATGGTTTTTTAGGAACACCTCCATCATTATTACCACTATTCAATATGGGTTGTACATCCAGGTACACAGAAGATGTATAAGGCATTGAAGGTGCAATTTTGGTGGAGCGACATGAAAAGGAAGGTGGATGAGTTCGTCTCGTGGTGCTTAACTTGTCAGCAGGTTAAAGCAGAGCATCATAGACCAGATGGTATGTTACAATCTTTACCTACCACAGTGTGGAAATGGGATCAGATAGTAATTGATTTTGTTACAGGTCCTCTAAGAACAGTCCGAAAACACGATACCATTTGGGTGATAGTGGATCATCTAACTAAGTTGGCCCATTTCATCCCTATTCCTGAAACTCATACGGTGGAAGATATTTCAAAAATCTATATCCGAGAAGTGGTAAAGAAGCATGGTGTACCAATTTATATAGTATCAGATGGTGATCTGAGGTTCACATCTTGTTTCTGTAAATCAATACAGCAAGCCCTCGAAACTCAGTTGACTATGATCACGACGTATCATTTTCATACAGATGGGAGATCCGAGCGGATGATTCAAACATTGGAAGATATGTTCTGGGCTTGTGTAATGGATTTTGGTAGCTCATGGGAGGAGAATATACCCTTAGTGGAGTTCTCATACAATAACAGCTATCAAGCCTCGATGCGCAGGGATCCGTTCTAAGCATTGTATGGGCGTCCTTATCATTCTCCACTATACTGGGTGGAAACTGGTGAAACTTCACTAGTCGGACCAAGCCTCATCCAAGAAAAAAAAGAGAAGATCCAGTTGATTAGAAAGAGTATGGAGACGGCTCAGAGTCGTCAGAAATCTTATGCAGATCACCGTCGAAGACCGTTGTCATTCGTTGTGGGTGATCATGTCTTCTTGAGGATCTCTACAAGGCTTGGACATCGTCATTTTGGGAAGAAGGGCAAGTTATATCCTAGATACATTGGACCTTTTGAGATACTGGAATGGGTTGGAGAGGTGGCATATCGATTGGAATTACTACCACCATTCAGTTTGGTGCATAATGTCTGCCATGTATCTCAGTTGAAAAAGATTCAGCCTGATCCTAACCATGTGATCAGATGGGATCATGTTGACCAAGAATAGGATGCTTCGTTGATACATATCCCGGTACATATTTTGGATAGGTAAGAGAAAGTATTTCATGAAAAAAGTATATTTCTAGTGCGGGTTTTATGGAAGCATGGTCAAATTTAGGAAGAGACTTGGGAACGTGAAAAGGAAATGAAAGAGAAGTGGCCGGAAATCTTTCATTTGGGTGAATTATTTCTACATTCCGAGGATGGAAAGACCAATGGTGGGGAGAATTTAGTACCCCCAATTTCTAGTATGTAACTCTTTTGTTGATGATTTTAATGGTTTTAAAGTTAAGGGTGATGAATGGGAGACTCAGGAGAACATTGAATGAAGTTTTGAGGAAAGGGGAAGTTGCACGGACGGTGCACGGTTTGTCTAAACCATGCGGTAAAACCATGCGTAGTTGGTTTTGGAGGTAGTAGTGGGTAGCGCATGGTTTGTCTAACCGTGCATCCAAACTATGTGTGGAGGGTCTGTCGAGGTAGTGTCTAACACACAGTTAGCGCACGGTTTGTCTAACAATGTCAGAAAACCATGCCGCCACTTAAATGAGATCCTATAAAAGTGGATCTCACTCGTTTTTGCCTCTAAGTGCCTCTTTTAAGCTCCTATGCAGCCATAAATCGGTATTTTACTTCTCCTAAGGTCAAAGAGGGTTCTTCCATCATTCCGAAGGTGATATGAAGGCTTCTCTTGGCGAATAGAATTCGGATTCTTGAAGTATGTAATCATTCTTCATCGTTCTTGATCGGTTTCTTATATGTACATAGATCTACTTTTTCTATTCTCTCGGTTTCTTAGATCTATGCCTGTTATGGGTTGATCTAAGTGTGTGGCTTCCAAATATGATGATATTTGATCTAAATACTTCTAGGAGAAGAGATCTTGGGTGGGTTCTTAGAGAATCGACCCTGTTTTATTGAACGTTCTTCGACCATTGGGGTTTCCATCAAAACCCTAAAGGTAGGAGGCTTCAATCTCAACTACTTTTTTTAGAACTGATTGGATTAGTTTCAAATTGGTTTATTCGAATGGATTTGATTTTGAAAAGCATGGAATAAATCTTATTTAGTGACGATTTATTGTTTTGATGTAATTGTGAAATTTTGGTGAATTATTGTGCAAAGTGATTTGGCCTCTGGAATTTAAAATGTTGATTTTAAATTATGATTGATAAAATTGTAAATGATTTTATGGAAAATGTGTTTTTAATAAAAAGGGAATTTTATTTAAATTGTTTTAGATTGAAATGACTTTTATGGATTGGGTTTTCAATAAAAATGGAGTTTTATTGAAATGGTTTGGAATCGAAATGGTTTTGGTGGAAATGGTTTAAAAAAAAGGTTTTTTATTGAAAGGTTATTTCGGCATGAACGTTGGGAATATGTGGTGTTTGTTCATGTTGCATGTATGAGGATTGGTTGAAATATGACCTTATTCTCAGTGCCAAATGTTTAATGGAATAATGGTAACTATATTTACAATTCTTGGTTGAAATATGGCCTTGTGCTCGGTGCCAAAGGTGTAATGTAACATGGGAAAAAATTACCTTGTGACGACTTGGTAGATCGATGAGAGACCACTCATGAGTATGTAACTATCATAACGAAGCATTCATGGTTGGTAGCATGGGTTGGGAAATGGATGGGTATGCCAAAAAGGAATGTTTGTGAAATGGTTCTTAAGCTTGTTTGATTATTTTTCTGGAAAAATAACTTGCTAGAAAATTGGTTTCAATTGCTCTTGGAATGCCTTTGGTTGTGAATGGTTTTGGAAACTTGTTTATATTTTGTTATAAACTACTTTTGAGAAAATGTTTTGTATAAACTGTTTTTATATAAATGTGGCTAAATCTTCTATCCTAGTGGCGTGAGTAGGGAAGTAATTGGGGAAATCCTACTGAGTTTTATACTCACCCCTTCTCTGGCATGTTGGTGCTTTTGCAGATGTCGTATTCTGGGAAACAAGTAAAGGTAAAGCATCTTATTGCTAGTGGATTGTGGTGATGCTTGGGAGATGTTGTGGAGCTTGAAGCTTGTGGAGCATAGAGTTGTAGTGTCTTTTGAGAGTCTTGAGTTTTTCACCCACTGTGTACTTTGATGCTTAGTTTGGTCTTCCTCTGTTGTGTACTTTGATGTAGTTTGATATAAATGTTGTGTTTATTGGACTTTAATTTGTTTATGCATCATAGAGTGAATGTTTGGTTACGGTTGGTTTATGGGTTTATTTCTTAAAGGGTAAATCGTCCCCCACTTATACTTGAAACCCTTCAGCATTTATTTCAAGCCTTTGGCACCTTGGGATGTCGCTTAAGGCCTAGTAATGACTCGTTGTACTCTCAAGCCAATGATAATTGGTGGGTCATTATAGAGACCATGCTTGATTCTTTGATCACATATGTGTTCATAAATATCTATTTGATTCTTTGATCACATGTGTGTGCATGTGTAGAGAATGAGAATATCTTTGATGTTTGATCAAATGTGTGTGGGTTTTTATGGATAATAATACCCATTCTTGCTTTGAAATACCATGGGATAAATGTTACTGATCTGATTGAATTCTATGCTATTCTCCTATATTTTCTACCAAGTTATGTGTTATTACCATGCCATTGGAGAAATTACCTTGGTACTTGGGACAAGTGGATGATCATGATATGGTTAACCCTTAGAGAGTGAGTATGCTCAACCTACAAAGTCACTAGAAGTGATCCTGAATATAGGGTTGGGGAATGATGTCCTTGAGGCTGGGCCCATGGTAGAGGCATTGGGGGTATGATGACCTTATGGAGTAACCCAATGTACATATAAGATATAAAATGGTCTTGAATCATAACCTGTGATGAATTAGGGATTTGAAGGCCTTATGTCCCAATATTAATCGATGCAATGAGATTATCAAGATACATGTGTGATGACCTTGTGGCCTGATCCAACTCAATGCATCACAAATACTGAGATGTATGTTCACTAGTCTTGTCAAATCCTCTTGACCACTCAAACTAACTATTATATTATCATTCTAGTAAGGAGTTATAGAAGATACAATCAAGGATCACTGTGGATTGGTAAGAACATGACTAGTCTACATAAGTGTGTTGTTTCTTACTCATGTTTTTGTGTTTATTTTATATTCTTGTGAAGTTTAGGTAATTCATGTTTAATTTTCACTGAACATATAAAATGATTTTATATTACATTCAATACATAGGTAACGGACCATTTTGGTTGTGATCTTATGAGTTGTAATCAAAACCTTCTCCGGAGACCATGTCACTTGGGTAATTGAGTAGCCTTCACTTGTTGTAGTTACAAGTTAGGATGAGGTCCATGACTGATCATTTAGAGGGATAACTCTCCATGAGTTTGGAGTATAGGAAGAGTTGTTTCTTAGAGTTATATATAGTGCCTGAATGAAATTTATTCTTTTACATTTTTTAATATGTGATTATACTAGTTCACGATCAATGTTTTGAATTCAGGTATGACCATCCAGGTCTGTTGTTTCTATATTCATTTATTATAGACGGATTTTTTAATAGTTTATATTTAATTTGATTGTATATTATGATATGTTTTGTAATTTATCTATTATCATTCACTCTAATTGAGGGTATAATCTCTCCACATCTTTACTTTAGAACATGACTGATAGTAGGCTGCCTATTAATTACAAGGAATAATTCTTGTGTTCATGTGGCATTCCAACTCAAAACTAATGATCCAGTTCCAATTTTTACAAAATGGTATCAGTAAGGCCGAGTGATTTGGACCAGTTATCTTTCCATGGGAATTTAAACTTTTATTTTGGTGGATATGAAAAATCTTAAAATGTTCCTAAATATGTTAATACAAGTGTTGAATAATATAAATGTGATGTTTTTATATATTATTTAATCCCCAAGATGTGACTCGAGCATTCAGTTGAGTTTCAGAAGTGTTGGGATCCAAAAACATAGATTTTGGGAATAAAATGGGAGGTGCATAGTTTTAACATGGGAAGTGAAAATCATGTACCCTAACCATATATCTCTATGAAGGGTTTCACATGGATTTTAGAACCATAAACCTTAGTCATAATGACCAAGTGACTTGTTTGAATAAAAATGAAGAGGTGATATGCATATGCTATGCATGGTCTCTCCAACCGTGATCCTAGACACATGGTTATTTCTACATAACCAGTCAGTACATATGGTTGGGAAGAAATTTGTAAAACCATATGACCAAATCATATTCCCCTTAGAAAATTGGTGAAATTTCAATTTTCTTCTACCTCCATTAATTTAATTTCCTTATCCTTCTTTTACTATTTTCCACACCCTATATTCCATCACGATCTCCTTCGGCTTCCTCCTTAGGATTCTATGGATCTCTCTTATTCTTGGTCTTAATCAAAATTTATTGAGTGCATAGAATGGATATATATAAGCTCTTCTATCAACTTCATTCCTTCCATTGTTTATATTTCCATATCAGATTCTAAATCCATGTGATATATTATACCCTATTTTCAAGGTGTTAGTATAATATTACAACTTATCTCATTCCAAATCAAATGAAATCCACAATAATTGTTGATTGAAGCATCCTTGTCATTTGGTAGGTGTTATAGTTGTATTCCCTTCAAAGCTTCATTATTATAAAGTATTCCATTTTTTCACATGACAAACCTTCCTTGTGATTCCACATAAATTTGAAATCTATTAAGTAGATATTAAAACCTTAAACTAATTTGTCCCTACACACTTAGTTTCATCATCAGAGTTTGACTACCTCGACTCGGACAACCCTATTGGTTGTGTTGCTCATATAAACATGGCCCTTTATTATTATATTTGGAATTAAAACCACCCTTTGAGATTTGTTAACATTTCTATTTTAAAATGAATTGGTTAAATGGTATTACATGAATTATAAGTTTTATGGATGAATCTATTTTTTAATTTCATTATTTAAATTATTCATAAACCATTCCCCTCTAAGAGAAATGATAAATTTGATATAATTTAATGATTAATTCCATGCTTTAACCTTGTTAATGATCAACTTATTATATTTAATTCCTTTCCCCTTAATACTAGTAGGTGGAGTGAATTTTTTGGTTGGTTCGATACACACCCTTGGTCCTTGGTAATTTATGATCTTACATATTATAATGGATTAAACCTAGGGACACATGAAATGCACCATGGAATGTATGATTACATGATAAAACAAATTATTAGTAATTGAATAAAAAATTGAATAATAATGATGAATCATGCTTAAATGGAATTATTCAATTCTCATTGAATACACTTAAATATTAAATGTAACATACTAATAAAGGTCCACTATGATTGGAGAAATGCTAGGTTATTATTTATGGAATTCCTAGGCTTAGAGATCATAGGGAATTTGGGATTACTTTATTCTGAATTACTATAGAGCGACTTTGGTTTGGGTAATTGAAATGGAATTTCAAACCCCCTTGGTCAAGGATGTTGGACCTGGGGATTAGCATCACTTGGGTTGCTGGACATGATGTTCCACACCCCCTAGATTAGGATGTTGGGTTTGAAACTTCTCCTTACTTATGATACTCGATCTTGGGGTCCCTTAATATTCATGATACTATGCACGATGTCCCTTTTTATTCTATGATAATGATGGGAATGGACACCCTTATATAAAATATGAGACTCTTATTATTATGCATGGGTTCTTGAGTTACACCTTCAGTCTTAGATAGTACTACATATCTATATATATGTCTATATATGTTATAACATAAATAGTTCATATATATATATGTACTTATACAAATACATATATACTTGGGAACACTTATTCAGAGACATTTACAGCTTATGCCAAAGAAGGCATGGTCTTCCAGGTGTCCTTGAGGAAACTGATCATGACTTGATTTCTTTTAGATTTACTAAAATTTTTATCCTTTGATATAACTAAAATATAATTTATTTAATATTAATGAAATAGATTTCATTAGACACCATTGGTGTTGGACTACTGAGTATATCTCACACCATATTCATCCTTCCGTTTGGTACCTAAAAAAACCTCATGGTTTCGAGTTCATGATTATGGTTTGTGCTATGTGCTATTTTCCTTAAGGAAATGGGAGATTGAGAGTAGCAGTTGAGCTTGAACTCAGTCTTCCATTTCAAGGTTGGATATGATTGTTTATTCATTCCAGTTGAGAGTTTAGTATTGTATATTGTTTTTCCTACATTATGTATGTTTCTTGTATACCAAAACATGTTTATGAATTATCATTTGTTCATATATTATTGATTGATAGTAATTATTATTATTCCACATATCTTTTTAAATTTTTCTTCTACTATATTTATTACTGATTCAGAGGGTATTATCTCCCCATTTTTCCACCTTCAAACTTAGACTTCTACATAGAAACATCTAGAGTATTGAGAAGTATGCTTTAAGAAATGTGACTAACTAGCTCGGGGAACTACTTTAGTGTCTCCTAGGTCAGGATGTAACAAATAGGTTTTAGAACACTTATATTTACTTTTAATTACTATTTTGGATGGTAGAACAGGAGAATAGGAATGTGTAAATGCTTGGTAATTATATTCAATATTGGAACAATCAACATATACATGACGGAAAGATCAAGTTTCTAGGTATGAGACTATTTTTTATATTGTTTATTATTATAGTATATTATTATTTCACCTTTAGGGATCATAATATTTTTTTTATGGTTATTTATTTACATATTTATGAGATTTATCTCTTGTCCTAGTATGGAATGATATGAGGTGTGTTCATGCATCATTATATGCACATATGGACTCACATTTCATGCATATTCCAAGACATGTAGACTATATTGTAGATTTTACGTATACATAATGATTTTTATACCATGATTCTATGATTAATCATCGTGATTTCTTATTTTACTTGTTTTTAGAGAGTATAACAAATTATAAGGAAGATATCTTATTGGTTATAATTTTTCTTTGACATCAATCTAAATGGTGTTTTCCTATATATCTTGGTGGTGGAACCTTATGTAACCAATCGTGACATGATTGAGCATTGGACCATTTGTTTCATGGTCTGAAACAATTATGATTATGATTAAATAGTTGCCAATATCAATTTATAAATTGTACGGGCCTATATAAATTGGGGAGGTTATCCAATATAATAAAACCATTATATATAAACTCATTATATTCTGAGACTGAAGGTAAAAACCTGGCCATAGTTAAATGAAATGTATTTTTTACTTATAAAGGTGAGTACCTTTATAATTTGGGAATGATAATTAATACAACCAAACCATGATATAAGATAAATTGAAATAATTATATAAAAAACATTTCCTTTAAGAAGGCAAGTACCTTTATTACATGGGCATGCTGACCCATATGAATAAATCCCTAAAGGCACAACTGGACCCAAGTTAGTCAGTTGGGTATACTTATTATGAGATAAACCCACTTAGGTGTTTTGAAAATTTTGTAATTTAGCTATTATGGGTTGCACATAACTGAACCTATATCAGCATGATGGGACCTTTGTAGGTTTCCCTATTCATTAATTTATTTGTACTTAACCTCATGGGGGTATATTCATGCTATATGGGAAGATTATTTAAAGTGTTAGTAGTGACTTATACGATTTTACATATAAATTTATGGTGGAACATTACTTGACCACCCCCCCTTGAATTTTTAAAATCCTTTGTATTATTATTTTAAACTTTATTACTATGAGGATATAGTTAATTAAAATTAAAATTACAAACTAAATAGTTTTTTCCTTAATATCTTGGAAAATAAATTTTATTTAACTATTATTGTTGTGATAATTTCATAGTAAAATAATCTAAGATTAAATTTTTAAAAGAAAAAATAGGATATAATATTCCAATTATACTATATAGAATCAGTTAAATATAGTGGTTAGAATTTTTTTATGAATGGTACCTGATATATTTTTTCAATATATATTAAATGTTGTAATAAATGATAATCATTTAAATGAATTAAAATGAAACCTTTAGAGGTGTTATAGATTGAATCCTAATGTAGGGGTTATCTTTAGTTTACCATGAGATATTCTTTGAATGAGAATGTGAGAATTGACCATAAATCTTAGTTGAATTCCTCCATATTGTTACTTATACATAATTGATAAGCAATTCATCCTAGTGGCCTTTATAAAGATTATTGTTTATATGTTTGATGAATTTCCTTAAAAATGAGGGGTTACCATGTTGAGATAGCACCCTTGGAAATTAGAAACTAGTAGACATTTTAGACAATCCTTAGGAATGTTAGGTGTAATTCTTTTATCATTTGAGGAGAGTAGGACCCTTAGAAAAATAATAAATGACATCCTTGGGTAGGTGGGTGGTTTTATGGTAAAATGGACCTTGAGGGGGAATTCTTGTATAAAAATACTGATGAGTTTCATATCTTTATACTTTGAATTATAATTATTGCCTTTCAGTAAGAACTCCCCTATTTGGATGCTCAAGGATAATATGGGCCTTGTAGCCTGATGTTCAGTAGGTGATGTTGTTTTGCCTATGTCAATAGGTTTTGATCATTTTAAGATGATTCTTCCATACCTATTTCTGTTTAACATATTATAAAATTGTATTTTTAGAAACATTAGATGTCTTTTAATAGATTCCCATAAATGGAATATGGTTCTCAGTTGAGAAACCTTAGGGCTAGTTGATAGGACCTAGAGGTCCTATTTTAAAATTGATCCATTGGGTTATGTGGTAGACCTTAATTCACTTACTTTTGGTTCGGAACCTACTAGTTCAGCTATGTTTCTTTGATTAAGGAAAACCTATGAAAAATGTTTTATTCAGGTTTACATTTTCCATAATGAAAATGAGATTAGTCTTATGCTCATTTCAAGGCTAATGCATAGGGATGACCAAGTTTTATAAATTGGGAATTGTGATGCCATTTTTTATAAAGAAAACCCTAAGTGGTTATGTATCAAAACTGGTCACATTGGGTATGACTATTTAGGTTCTAGACCCATTTGACTAGTGTTTATGTGGTCAAGTATTAAAATATTTGAAATGACTCATGGAGATAAGAAAATGTTTTATTAATCATGGCATAGATAGGTGCCCTATTTTTGAAGATGTGTTCCAAGGAAGATCCTATAATGTTAGGAACTAACATTCCATGTACGATTATCAGCTTGACCATGTTGATGGATGAACTGTGGGAGCATGAGTCAGGTTTTAAACAAGGTTTTATAGAATAGTGCACCGACTGGAAATGAAATCTTAGTTCATGATAAATGATCCTAACAAATATTCAAAAATGGACCATTGGTGAATGGACAAGTGTGAGCCAAGGGCCGATGGTTTCAAGGAAGATAATATTATAGGTATGATGACCCAAAACTTTTGGTAAATTTAAAGTAATTTATAGGGATATGGGATAATTTGGAATCTAGTGAGAGATATGAGATGAATGACTTGTGGGAGGATCGTGACATGAATAATCGGTAAACATGTTCTTAGGTGTTGGTGAAAGAAAATATATCCCTATTTGATGTGAGCATAGATCAGAGAGATCTATACACACCCATGAATAAAATATATGATTATTAGAAGTCTATATGTGATCACACCACATATCTTGATATTGTCATGAGTACACTAAGAAATAATTGTCTATAAGACGAGGTATCAACCTAATTATCTTTTCTAGGATGATAGAAGAACTTTGTTGGAGTTTTTATCGAGGAATTTTTTAAGTTAAGCCATATGATTCACTCTATGCCTATATCCCTTTACGAGTGGTGATCCACATTTGTTCCAAATTTTGGATTACACCATTCTAACCATCCTTAGAAAGTTGGAATGGGTGATTAATAAAATTTATCTTGTTTCTTATAAATGAGTGTATTCTTATCCATGCCAACCATATGTCCTAGAGGGATGGGGAATGTGACGTGGTAATCAATTTTTTTATGTGCAACTAAAATGATTCGTCTAAGGTAGGGAGTGGGACGCTAGACATTAGAGATAAACCCTCATGTGAAAAGTGTCATGTAATATTGATATTGGTTGGGTTGAAGTCATGTTGTCACTCGTATTCCATTTGATAAATGGAAATGTGTAATACTAGAATTATCAATAAATACTAGGTATATATTTGAGTATATTTTGGGTGATGTTCAAGGGAATTAATTAACCTCAAAGTATATTTTGATGATCCGTGAATAATGGATCAAAAATGTGAAGATTATTAGGTTTTTTCATGATGATGATTTTTTCGGATGATGGTTTAGTTAGAATATGTCAAAAAAAGTATAGTACTAGATTCAGTGATCATGATTGGAACAATATTAGTATCCCTTAGGATAAGACTTCTTAATTTTGTTCTGGTGACACATGATTCATAGGATACAATTCGTTTTAAAAAACTCGACCCTAGGAATTTCAACTAAATTCCCCTCCAATAGTTTGATGAGGTTGGAGAGGAATCACATAGATCACACCATCAAGATGAAAAAAGTACATCTTAAAGGGCTATCCATGGTTTTTAATGGAAAATATGGAATGAGTGGGCTATGTTGGGTCAATTGGGATTCAACCACTCTTAGAAATTGATAAACATGGTGGGATTGTCATTAAGACACTAGGGTCATGCTTCAATAGGAAATTAAAATGATGGATGTTCTAGGACTTGGAACTGGGCCTTAAAAGATAGAACCTATAGTGGGGAGTTCCATAGGATAGCTATTTAAAGGGATGATAACATTATCAGGTCTTGGGTTAGGTAGGTTTACATAAACTATGTCCTAGTGTTTTAATGATAGTTACGAGTGTTGGTTCACATTTTTTGGCATAGTTGTTATATGAATTAAGTTATTCTTAGTGGTTCATTGGGAATTTGAATATTAAATGCAACTATTTTAATGAAACATCATGATCTGAGGAGGTTGGGTGATGATCTCATTGTTCTCAAAGACTTTTTGTGGATGATAATTTCTAATATGGGTTGATTGTAAGGTTATATGTTTTAGATCAGTTAGTTTTTCCAACTGAATTTGAACTTTTCATTTGATGGATCAGATGAATATTAATTAGAGCCTCAAAATAAAAATATTTGTGTTGGATCACTAAAATTTTATTTTTTTTATGATATGGATTAAATCATGAGATGATATATGGCCATTCGGTTTAGTTTCTATAACATCGGGCTCTGAAAACATGATTTTTTCAATGAAAAGGGTAGGTACACAATTTTTACATGGTTAGTGAAAATTTTGTACCCTGAAAGTATGTCCATATAAGGGTTTCTACATGATTTTTCCAATCATGAACCCACTTCTACACGACTATGTGATTTGTCTATAAAAAATGATGTCGTGATCCTCATGGGCTGCATAGAGTTATTTAAACCAATCACCTAGGTATAGGTTAGTGACACATAACAAGTGGGGATACATAATTGGCTCACATTTTAGAAAACCTCATTGCCAAACCATGCACCACTTTAAAAATGGATCAAATGTCATTTTCCCCTACGTCCTTTAATTTTTATTCATCCTTCTTGTTCTTCAATTTTCAATTCCCAACAGATTCTTGATTTCTCATTCATCTCCCTCCATAGACTTCCATGGATCTCAATCAATAATAGTACAAATCAAATGTAATATAGTGTGTTGGAAGTGTATCATTATGCTATTCAATCCTATTCCTTCCTTTCTTCATTAATCACACTGTATCAGATGATAAATCCATGAAAGCTATTTTTCTCTATTTTTAGGAAATTTTTAATATTTTAATTTACCTCATTATATTGTGAATAAAAGTTGTAGATTGGATTATTAATGTATCCTTGGAACAAGGTAGGTGGTCTAGATGATTTCCCATTAAATTTCATCATTTAAAAACTATTCTCTTGTACATTGAATTGGAACAACCATGCATGGCCTCAAAAATGTGAGATCTATTAAGAAGATATTAAACTCGTAATTTAATTGTCCCCCAAACACCTTACTTAATCATTAGAGGTCAACTACCATGACCTGGACAACCCTCTTAGGTGTGTTTCTCATATTCACATTGACCCTTATGCTTAGATTTGTAATTAAAACCTCCCTTTGAGGTTTGTTAACATGTATCTTTTAAAATGAAATGGTTGAATATGATTGCATGAATTATAAGTGGCGTGGATAAATCTCTTAGATTAGGATATTTATTTAAATTATGATTGAACCTTTACCCTCTAAGTGAAATGGATAATTTGATATAAGGAAGCTATTAATTCCAAGGTTTACCCTTATCCATGATCAACATATTAAATGTAGTGGTTCCCTCCTTTAATACTAGCAAGTCAAATGAATTGTTAGATTGGTTTAATACAACCCCTTGGTATTTGGTATTTTATATGCATAACTATTATAATGGATTGACCTTGGGGACACTTGGAATGTGCTTTGACATGTATGATTATGTGGGCTTCCAAATTATTATTAATGAATTTGAAAATTGAATAATCATGATAAATCCTGATTAAATGGAATGATTGAATTATCAGGAGCTTTTTTAAATGACAAATATAACATATTACTGAAGTTCCACTGCACCATGAGTGAGATTGAGTTCATACTTATGGAACACTTAGGATAAGGGATCATATGAAAATTGTTATTACCTTATACAAGATTAAAATAGAGGGACCTTGGTTAGGTTTATAGACATGGAATTTTAGACCCACTTGGTTGGGAACATTGGACATAATGATTCTTATCACTTGGGTTAATGGGCATGAATTTCCACACCCCCTTGGTTTTCATGTTGGGGATGAATACTCCCTTAAATTTTGACACTTGGGTATATAAATCCTTACTATTCATGATACTAGGAATAAAGACCAATTTCATTATATGAGAAAGAAGAGAAAGGATACCCTTATATAAAATATAAAACACTTATGATTATTCATGGAATCTTGAGTAACACACTGGGTCCTGGATAGTATTACATATCTATATATATGTATATATATTTTAAAACATATATAGTTATTATATATATATACATATATATATATATATATAAACCTGTATACGTGGTGACACTTATATGGATACATTTTTAGCTTAGGCTGAAGCAGGTATAGTCGGCCAGGTGTCCTTGAGGAACCTGAGCCTAACTTGATTTCATTAACATTTTGTGAACTACTTAAAATTAATTATACCCACACAATTCTTCATTTTATATTCATAGAATGAATTTAATTAGATACCATTTGAGGTGGACTATTGAGTATACCTCACACCCTATTCAGACTTCCCTTTGGTACTCAAAAAGACTTCATGGTTGCATGTTTAGAATCATGTTTTGTTCTCTATTTTTTTTCCTTATGGAAATAATAGTTGGGAGTAGTAGATGAGAATGTACTCTGGATTCTATTCCAGAGTTAAGAGTATTTTTTTATTCATTTTTTCATTTTAGTTCTTTATTTTATTTTAACTGCTCTATGTCTGTTTCTTTTACACTGCAACATGTTCATGAATTATCATTTATTCATCCATTATTGATTGAGATGCATTATTATTATTATTCCACTACCCTTTTTTTTATTTCTATACTAATATATTTATTACTGATCTAGAGGTAATTGTTTGACCACTATTCCAACTTTAGACCCTTACTATTAGTCAGAAGCCTCTGGCATATGAGTATTCACACTCGAGGGAATGTGACCAACCGGATTGGGGCACTATTTTAGTGGATCATAGTTTAGGAAGTTATAATATCAAATACTTTCATGGTTTCATGATTTTAAGAGTTGGTATATGGGTGGTAAAAAATGTGTCAGAGCTTTTGATGAAACTCAGATAGGTGAAACATGAAAAAATTTCACTAGGTAACTCTTTATTTCAATGGTATGGGATTGATGTTATTAGTTTTTAATACTATCATTATTTGTTTTAAATTCATGTGACATGCATGGATGTTGACATTTTTGATTTTACATGGATTTTAATCTTTACCATATTAGTAAAATTTATTGCATGTTTCATATCTAGAACATAGTTTTTCATGGAAAATATGATTTTGTGTGTGGTTTTAATAATGATGGATAAACATTTTTAATTAGTTTCAAAATAATGTATTGTGTTTGGAAATGTGAGTCTATGATGAAATTTCATTCATCCAGAATCCTATGTATGTCTAACTCTAATAACATGTCACGTGAAAAAAATTGTGTGGGGAGCTTTGTTCACGATGAATACAATGATGATGATGATGATATAGTCCCCCTATTCATAGATGATGTAGTGTGCCTTGTTCTTTAAATTTGTTGTCATTATAGGTCTATTTATTTAAGGTTCTACCTATAACCATATAGAGTTATCCATCAAAAACATAGTGGAACTCTATTTAACCATACGTCAAATCTATAGTCCCATGACATAGTTTTTCTAAGAGGTAATCCATCATGGAATGTCTGTAGAGATTTTAATTATTTAGGTTTTATTATTTATTACCCATGGTGATACCTTTTTTGGGTTATGTGTGAGAACATGTGTCCTAAGAAATGAAACTTTGGTTTCTAGTGAGTTAATGTCTCATGCTATATAAATATAACCCAAGTAAGGATATTTGTTGTGAATCTATATT
This sequence comes from Viscum album, assembly GCA_963277665.1. NCBI lineage: Eukaryota > Viridiplantae > Streptophyta > Magnoliopsida > Santalales > Viscaceae > Viscum > Viscum album. Next base: position 1,576,149,677 of record OY728126.1, read on the forward strand.
CAATGTTAACACTATAGAGATATTTTTCATTGATGAAAATTCCATATTAATGTGAATGGACCTTGGAAGTATTTGAGGGATTTATTTCAAATTTATATATTACCTTGGAATTTCGAGCACCTTGTGTGTCAGTAGTTATAATATGAGGATGGGTTTTGAAGTGATTGATTACTTGTGGAATTGATGGAAAGAGCAGGGGTTTTCTAGCCTATTAGTTTGTAGTGAGACTCTTGAGGGACACTGAGTAAAATTTTTTGTTGTCAAACCTAGGGGGTTAGAGTGTGGGTGAATGATCAACAGGTTAAACTAACACTCATTTGATGGGTGTACATGGATAATCTAGCAATAAGGAAATGATAACTATGATAGAAGAGCATTGAGAGTGCTCAGGTTTTGTGGAGATGGCACCTTATTGTGTAAATAGATAAAAATGAACATGACTCTAAGATCAGAGTTCCATGAGTCATGGAAATATTTTTTTTGAGTGAAGTGTTGTGTTATAATTACTTAAAGATAATCATTAATACCTATTTTTCATGATATGGTTACATGGGGGTTTATTTGAATTAGTGGAGTGGGGTCATGAGTATACTGTAGAGAAAGTTTCTATGTTTTAGTCAACAACCTGGAAGAGGTAGTGGTGGCTGGTCACTGATGAATTTGGTTCAAGGTCACCCTTGGAGTTAATAACTGATGTGTTCAATTTGAATCTTATAGGGAATAACAGTCCAATGGATACTATGTGTGGAGATGTCTCTATAGTGGAAGATGACATCAGTAATGGATAAATATATTATTTTATGATTAAGACATGATTTTTATATGATGGAGATTTCTTGGTTCAATATAGTAGATCACATAAGAGTATGATACCCATATTTGTTATAATACATCATCAACACATAGGTTGATAAGTGAGATTATGTTTTCAATAATGGATCATTTTATGCAATGAATTGTGTTCTAGGAAAACCATGTGTGCACAGTATATGGCATCATTTTTTAAAGTCATCAATGAATGGATAATCATGATTAAAATTTATATTCAACCATAAAATATTTAGGGAAATAATTTACTGATGTGTGCATTCCAAGTGAAAAATAAGGATAATCCAATAGTAAGGGAATTAATTTTGTCAATAGTAAAAGACCCTCTAATGGGAAGGGTTGCAGTATTATGTAAGTGTGAATGATGAATGGTTATGCCTGAATGGCCTGAAGACCTTATTTTTTTTATTTTATTATGGATAATCCCCCTTTTAAGGGTTGAAGGGGAACATGTAAATGGCCCGTAGGCCCAAGGCCCAAGGCCTGACATGACCTGAAATACATGACCCGAAGGCCCATAGGCATACCATGCCCAACACATGACCCGTAGGCCCAACCCACAATAACTGCCCCTCACTAGCTTCTGCACCATTGATCATCAAGCTCCCCACCTTACAGTGCTGATCAACTATCATTGCCCCATACAAAGTTGCACTGTGCCTAGTCCCGATGGTGGTTTCCATACCCTCTCATTCTTCCAATCCAATTAGCTCTACTTTTGATGAATGGTTATGGAGTCTACATAATACCGATGTGTAGTGGATCCAACAATATCTGGTTCCATGATTAATACCCACTACTTCATTCATATATGGGAGTATATAGAGACCATATATAGGATTTGGACACAGAAGGTGGCTGAAAATTGGGACGGAGTTAAACCACTTGCATATTGGTGCATGATTGAGAGCCTCATGGATGGTGAAATTTATTGGTGAACCAACAAAGGAAATTATATTAAAGTGGGATAATATTTATATAAATATGTCTGATCAATTTAAATATTCCTTCAAAGATTAAGGAATCGTGATTGGTAGGTGGGTGGAGTATCTATTCTTATAGTCAGGTACTACTGTTGGAAGTCCGTTGGTAGGGAATTGGCTGGTGTTCTTAATTAACATGAATACAGTGGATTAAAACTACATAAATATTATCATATCATCTACGAATTGGGTGTTATGGATCAATTGGGCCTTTGTGGTTATGTTAAAATTTTTGGGTGTGTTATTCAAGAAAGACTCATTGGTTCAGGTTGAAACCATGAACGAGTTATTTGTATCAAATTTTAAATTGTTTTTTTCATTTGATCCAGATTAATGGAATGTCACCACATCAGTAATGTTATTGTACTATCATAATTTTATTACAAATGGTAATTCCAATAGCAGGGAGAACATTCATACTTTATGAGAAATTAGCCGAGGGCACTACAATCTTTCAAGTTCAATTTTTTAGTGATTGAGATCACAATGTTGGAAGGAATAAATATTTTTTATCAGCTTCTAATGTTCCTACATTGTGTAATGATTTGAGAACATGATGGGTGTTTAGGAATGCATGTGGCCTTGAGATAGTGAGACATTATTCATGTAGGGAACATAGGTAAGTCCTTGTGAATGAAAATCATGGTAGACCATGAGACAAGATTTGTGTTCCTTCAACACTTATTGATGATAAGAATCACTGTGGTTGGGATATTGTAATGACCCTCATCATTAGGGTTTGTGAATATTAGAGGAAGTTTTAATTTTTTATTTGGTTAATATCTCATTTTGATTACTGTTTTGGAACTAAGATGTCTCATATTTTTAAAACATTTAGAGGAATTATTGGATTTAATATTAATCACAAGGGGTGACTCAAATATAGGGCTTCCATGTAATGAGCCTTGGATCTACTAAGGCTGCTACAAAAACAACTGCTTACAAGTGGGGTGAGACAGAGATCTGATTCGAAGAAAGGATAACTGTTCAGTTGATGATCATGCACCACATGGCTAGCGAAAGACGCGCGATCCATTGGGGTGTAATGGGAAATGGTTTAGGGATGGTAATTTAGTCATTTTGGACACTGACCCCCCTTGAGATTAAGAATCCAAGATTGAGTGATAGTTATTTTTATGAAAATAAATTATGAAGTGGGTGATTGACCCTCCATACATGGTTGGTCATGTTTTCGGCTAATAAGTGATATCTATATAGTCCTTAAACACGTTTGAATTTTTTCCTTTGGTTATAAGTTTTCTTATAATCATTTAACTAATTATAATTTAGTTATTATTAATTATTTTGGAATTATGGGGAATGAGTTATAACATAATGTTGATCGATGGGGGGATGAATAGACTTGGACAAAAATAGATGAATGTACTGAGATTTTCTTAGTTTAGAGCATACTTCATTTAAGATAGGTTGTCTTATGTACTCTACCCTATGGTGGTATGAATGTTTGTTGTCTTGTGTTATGAAATTCTCCACATTATTCAAACAAACATTATTTCATATTTGATTTTTGAATTAATAATTAATCATAATTAATTTAATGGATCTAAGTCTTAACTAATTAACAGAACCATGCCTAATTTAACTGAACAAAGTGTTAAGGGACATGATGAAAACTTGTGTACTAGCTTGATGTTACCCACTAATACTCAAGGATTGATTACAAATGAGTGAATTATATAACATAGACCCCCATGGGTGTGTGGTTGTGATACATGAGACCTACATCTCCTGAAATCTCTTTTGATTATTTGAGAACATGTATGTTCATATATAGCCGGTGAGACAATGTTTGATGTTTGAACACATATGTGGGGGCGTGTATGGATCTAATATACATGATCGCTATGATTTTATATCAGATATATGTGACTAATAAGATGATAATAAATGCTCTTCACTTCTATTGTTAACCATATTATGTGTTATTATAATGAATTTAGAGGCATCACTATGGTAATCAGGATAGATATACCATAATGATATGGTTTTACCTTAGAGGGGGAGTACACATGAATTGAAATGATAATGAATATGATCCTAAACATACATCAATGGCATAATGTACTTGAGGACAGACTTGTTTCAATTACATTGGTGGTACGAATATGTTATGGCCTTACTAAGGTATAAATAGTACACGAAGACCCTGAGGCCTGAGAAGTGATTAGTGAAAGGAATAAATGGTATTGAGGTCTAACTTGTGATAAATCTGGGATGAGATGACCTTATGGACGGATTTGGATTGATTCCATGAGGCTACCAAGAGACATATATGATGAATTTGTGGCATTATTTAACTAGATTCCTTGAAAATGACAAAAGAAATGTTCACCAGCCTTATGGATAGTTTTTGATCACTCTTGACACCTTTTCTATTATCCTCCCTAGAAAATTCATAGTAGGCATGGTCATAGTTTTTTTTTCATCCTAGTTAGTATATAACCATTCAACTTATAGTTTTTATTGGTTAATCATTATTTGGTTACTATATAAAAATAATTAGTATTATATGTATTTAATATTTAATTTATTTTGATCTTATCACATGAACATACACTATATATTCTAGTTATATTATGGATTGAATTGGTGGGTCCTTATAGAGTTATATTCAGACCATTTTCAATCAACCATGACACTTGGTTACCTGAGAAACGTTAAATTTTTCTAGGTACATGTTAGGCTGATGCTCGGGTGTCATCACTTAGTGGGATACCTTGTTATGCCTCTAGACAATGGGAGGTTGTGTGGAATGTAGTTGGATGTAGAGACTCTTTGTACACTATTATTTTCTTTTTTTTATATGAGATCATATCAGTGGTTAATCAATGTATTGTATTCATGTATCACTATTTGGGTATTTTGTTTCCACATTAATTCCTTATATATGGTATTTTTATTGGTTTCTACATACTCTTATGGTATATTTTCTACATTTTTTATTATTTATATATTATTTGAAACTCTCATTAAGGGTATAATATCCCCACAATTTCACTTTATACCATCACTAGTTATTGGGTTTATCTGACATATGAGGAGGTATACCTGTGGTCATGAGTAATTTCGACTCAGATGAGGTGATTTGTGTTATGGTGTTACAATTACCTGGGTTGTAAATTTTTTCTTACAGAGTATTTGATCTCACCCCTTATTATATTTCAATTTTCCTAGGTTATGAATAAATGTATTACACATGATAGGTCTAACATGATAGCCTATGGGAAGAATTTTTGGGAGATGTTTTTGAATTATTATGGATAAATAAGTTTATTATATAGTGAAAAAATATCCTTATAGTGAGAAATTCATGGGTTTTGTTATATTTTTTTTCCTATTTATCTAAAGCTATACACATACAATGTTTGTGGAATGTATGAAATGTAATACTTGTTATAAATCATGTAATTATTTGATGTTTATGTCAAAAAAATCTATAGTTGGTACTGAAGACATTTTTTAAAGTATGTATAAATTCCACTGAATATAGGAGTGCAATTCTGGGGAATCACATGTAGTGGAAGATAAACACCCCTAGAGATAAATTAATTATCCATGGGTCAGTGGCACAATAAAATGTGAGTAATATGGCTATTAGTATAAGGCTTTTCACTATAGTTTCTTTCACCTTCCATCATCATTGATTCTAGGATGCACCACTATTGCTGATCCAATTAATTCCTACCATTATTATACTTTTATAATCATTTTGTTTTCTCTTTTATGATATGACCATTAAAACCCCAGACATTGAATCTCCCCTCGATAATACTATACCAAAACTAATATCTCTCTCACCATTATCTCCAATTTATTAATGCCAAAAATATATTATCATATAATTGACTAATGAAAGGTACATATTGATGATATATTATAGAAATTGTGGAATGATATGGATGGGATGTAATGACTCAAAAAAACTTGACTCTTTAATTTAATACTATCTTCAATAGCTTGTGTAAAAAACAAGACTGAACTAAGATATCACCTGACTAAAATGAACTAAAAAATAATTTAATTTCATAAAGAATATAACCATTAGTATATAAAAAATATAATTATCAACAAAAATAGTAACAAATTTTTATTTTGTTTCATTTCATGATATTTTTATAAAGGATGAATTTTGAAGAAAAATTTAAAAAATATATTGTATTTCACATTAATAAATTAAATCAATCACATATAATTGTTTATTATAAATTTTAATATCTATATTTGTAAACTAATACGTCAAAATTGATTTTTTGAAATTTATATGAAAAATATTAAAGTCACTTGATATTTAAAAAACAATTTTGGAATAAAAATAGTCTATATTTGTATTTTTTATTTTCATTTATACAACTAAATATAGAAATTTCTTAATTTTAATTTTATAAAACAAACAACATTTTTAATTTATATTTTGAAAATTATATTATGGTAATTGTTTTTGAATTTTCTTGAAATAATTTAAATTTAGGAAAATATTTAAAAATACAGTTTTTACTAATATCGTAGAGTTTATAACTGTATAATGAAGAATATGTAACATAAAAACATCTAAAAAATTGTTCATGATAAAATATATATATATTTAAAATGTAAAACCATATATTTTAGAGTACTATTAAGAATTTGGAAAAACTTTGTTTAACCAATTATGTAATATTTTCCAATTAAACATTTTTTATTTTATTTTAATTAATTGTTTTCGTTTTATTTGAATGAAAAACAAAATAATTTCTTTTATAATTTATCAATTTATATCATGAAAATGAATGACATTGAAAATTTTATCCTACACATAAATTTAAAGATTAAAATTACACTTTCTAAAAATGTATTTTAACGAGTTACATACACTAATGTTAAAATTAATTTTCATTACACGTAAAAATATTATTTGATAAAATGGATATTTATTTATAATTAGTAGTTCTAAATTATTTAGTAAGGTGAATTTTATTTTAATTCATTAAATATTAATTACCACAGTAAAAAAATGGTGAAAGTGAAAATTCTAAGAGTAATGGACATAAAAAGTTGATTATTACATGTTTTCAAATGAATAGTTGTGTTTTGATAAATAATATTATTAGATCATAATATAGATGAATATGTATATTAGATGGCACAAACACAAGAGGGGGGGGGGGTGAATTATAAGTTTAAAAACATTGTATTTAAACACTTAAGAAAGAACATAATTTAAGAGGTATTAAACTAATACAATTGACAATCAATACAATTTACCACAATGGCCTTGGATCTGATTGATATGATATAATGTAAAATTATAAGTAATGTAAAACAATCGTATTTTAGTTAAATATAATGATTAGCGTAATAAAAAAGAAAATTATTCTACCACACAGTGCATAGAATCTATTAATACAATATGAATCATAATTGAAGCAATTACAATTTTATTGAATATAATAAGATAGAGGAAATAATACAATTCCATTTCTAATAAAACTATAAGTGGAAATGTAAAAGTATTATAATTATTTTAACCCAAAGAGAAAGATATCCCTTTTTAAATGGACTTCAATTTAAAAGAGACCATGTCAAAATGGGATTTGATCAAAATACTACACTAAATGTAAGAGTTTCAATTCCCAATAATATTTCAAAATAAAGATTATTTCTTAAAGATAATCTATATAGGGAATTTCTATACTTACTAAAAAACCATCATAATTTTTATTTGATATTCATGGGGTTTAAATATCCTAGGAAAATCCAATTTCTTTTACTCATATTTTACCTGAAGTATTTTTTGTGAGTGAAACCAACCCTGCCACTTCTTCTTAGTTTAGAATCTCACTTTTTCCATATCTGTATTTATTGTACTCCTTTGAAATTGAACTTATATATTCTTAAATAAATAATTATGGTCACTTTATACTATATGGACTTATTTTAAATGTTCTAAATAAATTATAATTTTTTGTGTGTGTGTTATTTCAACAAAATGTCAAAAGCATATATTTATAATATTTTTGGGTGAACAGAATACTATGATAACTTGGTCATTTTATATGATTCTTTATATCTAAATTTTTATTGTTTCTAAAATAATTTGTATTTCACCTAGTCTTATGAAATATTTTTTTTCAATATATTAATAGTAATTCACATTTCCAATGTTTTTTTAAAACATTAAAAAATATTTATTCATCTAATTGATTATTCTTTGATATACCGTATGATTTATAAGTAATATTATACAAATGATACCATCCAACTTATTTATCTAGATTTATTATATAATATTTTTATTTTTAAAGAAACGATCTATCATAGCCTTTATCCAACCTAATCATCTTCTATTTATAATCCTAAATTTTTACCCAATGTATTTTCTTTTTAAATAACCTATTTTAAATTCCTTTGATTGATAGGTATTCCCACAAAATCCATTTATCAATTGATTGGTGAAATTATTCTTTTAACCATATAACCATTATCTATATGGTTGAAATTCCATGTTCTTTATTATATTGATTTAATCTTATTTTCTAGAGACTGTTAATTGATGTCATTGGACACCCATTTATTTTCAATGGGTTTATAATGTTTTGATTATTGATGGTATTATTAATATGTTCCATAATTGAATTGAATTGAGAAGTATATGAAACCCATTTTTTCTCCATGGTTTCTTTATGATGTGTCAAATGTAATCCATTTTCATTAAATGGGTTCATTATGAGTTGTTGACTAAATCCAATTTTCTTCCCAGGGTTCATTATGTTGTAAAAACTGATTTGTTTTTAATTTAATTTTTTTCGAAACCCATTTTATTAACATGCTGTATTTATAATGCGATAACATTTTAAAGTAGAAATAATAATTATTGATGATTGATGAGTGGGTTTATATATATACCTCCAATGAATTAGTTAATATTAAATATCTCATGAGATAAGTATTCCGGATTATATTTTATTTTCTTAGAAGCATGTTCACTAATGGTCTTTCACAGGAAACCAATGATTTCATATACTAATATTTGTTCCACAGATGAATAATTTTCTAAAGTTTTATGCTTGTTCTCATGACTATGTTATTATATCAAGGAACATTGTTATTGATTCATGTTTCTGTACTATTTAGATTCACGTATTCTGTTAAGATTGTACATGTTCCGTGATTTATAATCCATTATTTCTTGTGTATAAGTTTATTATATATACCAATTTTATAAATATTATCATCCAATAACCACTTATGATAATTGATTTTTAATGCTTCTATTTACCCTTACTGAGCAGTTGAGCTCAACCATTTATTATATTTCCATTTCCCCAGGTTATGAAGATAGAAAAAATATATAATGTATAAAAGTGTTCTTTATATAAATAATTTCTGGGATATGGAGAAGAATAATTATAGATTAATTAGTTTCTTATATAATGGGGAAAGTGTGTAATTGATAAAAAGAACATGGGATTTTTAGATATTTTCTCCCAAATCATCTAAAAGTATAATCCCAAAAGGACTTGGGTATTAAATTTAATGAAAAATTTTCATTAAGTTACGTAATTAGATTTCCATATATGCAGGTATTCACAGTTTGTATTAGAGTAGGTTTTAGATAAATTTTGAGATTATGGTATTATATGTTGAGAATAATTTAGAGTTATAACTTTCATTAATGTTTGATAAGTTATGATTGACTATAATTTCAATGGTATATATAAAATTTTAGGTTTGTTGAGGTAATATTGAATATTTTGGAGAGTAGGATAAGATGAATTTAGTGAAAACTCTAGGAATACGTCAAAGGTAAAAGTCCACATGTAGGATGTCATCCCAATGTTTCGGTGAAATGGATATTGTGTAATTATCCTTATAATTACATCATAGTCCAGATAATGGAAAGTGGATATGGATATGTAAAAGATTCACATAGGGGTAATCTCCCCGATAATGTCTGGTTAAGTATTAACATGATCATCAATATGGTGAATGAGGAGTGGACCTATGACTGAACACAGAGCTCAACACTATTAGGGGATATACATTTGTTCATCCAAATATATTTATAAACCATTATGAATGATTTATTTCCTAATTACAATAATTTATTGGGTTAATATATATGAGAGTACCCAACATATTTTAATATTGGAAGAACTGTAAGAGTTATAGAATGACCGTAATGTGAAAATTTTAAAATGAAAGAATAAATTGTTAAACTAAACATGTCATTCATGAATATATTTTGGGATTGAGTATTCATATTATTATGAAAATTTATTATGATTTTATTAGATATTTTCATAATCAAATTGTATTTAGAATTTGGTTGAGCCATGGTCATTAAAATGAATATGAGAATGGTATGTTTCTAGAATCTACTAAATATTATAAAAAAATAAGGTATCATAAATTAACTACTATTAATTTTAGTACATTATTGTTATTATGGGAATAGGTGTGTTTACATGACTTACCAAAGTTATTGAAGTTTTTATCTTAATAGAAATATAATCCTGATACTCTTATAATGTTTTATTAGTGGTTGATATTTATAGATGATATTCTAGTATATAATAAAATTTAGGATGATTATGGGAGACTTATAAGGATTATAATTCAGTATTTTCAATTTAATGGGATGAAAATATATATTAAATGAAATTAATAACCTTAAAGAGTGATTTTTTGTAAATGTTATATTTTTGGGTGACTACTATTAGAGAACACAAAATTGAGTTATGGATAACTCATAAGCTTAATATATGCTTGATGTTGAGGTAATGAAGGGGTGAATGATTTTTTGCATAGTTTGATTGTATTAGTAAAATTGGAATTGATTATTTATTTAATGGATAAGTGATCCATGATATTTTTGGTGAAGTTTATCTCTTTTTTTCATTAGGATATATATAGTCCAATGTGTGGATTTATAAACTAGTGGTTGGATATAAGAGTCCATTTCTAAAAAAAATATATGATTTCAATATAGTTTAATGTCTTAAAGATTAAAAAGGTTCTTGGAAATATATTTAATGGTGAATATATTATAAGGCTATATTTGTAATGTGGTAGATGATCGTATGAATGATTATTGTTGTTTGAGGAAAAACTCTTATAGACTAAGAGACTACGGTAGATATCATATTAGAAGATATATCCCAAATGATGGATATATTAATATAACAACGACCTACTATAATTAGTGAGTAATATATAAAATTGTAGGGAAAACATTTATTTATGATGGGTAGAATGTAACGACCAGAGATTTTGGTCTTTTTAAATTAATATCATCTTCAATATCTTGTGTTGCACGCAATATAAAACTAACACTACACCCAAATAAAATAATAAAACCATATTAAAATTAAATTATTAATATAATTATTAATAAATAACACTATAATAATCAATTAAAATAATTACATAATATTATATTATGAATTACAATTTTAAAAAGGACTCCTTTTGAAGAACCATTAAAAAAATGGGGTATTATATTGTACCATAATAAGTTAAATTAACTATTGTTATAATTTTATTATAATAAGTAATATTTATAAACTAATATATCAATATTCAGTTATTTATAAATCAATATGAAATAATATTAAAAGCACTGAATGTTTAAAAAGGTTATTTATTTTTTAATGAAAATACTTTTCTTTATATATTATATTTTTACCTAAAATATGATTTATAAATTTTAGAATTTTAATTTTTAAAAATTAACTTAGTTTTTGGATTTACCATATAAATTTTATCTTAATAATATTTTTCGGTATTTTTCTAAAAAGATCATTTTTTTTGGTGAATAGTGAAAATTATAGTATTTTCACATTACATGAATTTTATGGCCATATAAATATATAAGTATGAATATAAAATTAATTAAAAATTTATTTAGGGCCAAATATTAACTTTATATGTTACTTTATAATTTTAAAATCAGTGGTTTAATTTTATGAACATATTTTTTACATTGTAGAATTAAAGTTGTAATATTTTAAAAAAATTACTTCGGATTCATTATTTAGTATTTTATAATAATTTTTTAACTATTATAAAAATTATATAATGATATTTATTTAAATTTTGATTCATTATGTATTAATTATTTAATAAGTTTGATCATTTCATGTATAATGGATAAATTACATTCATAAAAACTAGTTACCTCCGTAAAAACAACTATGGTAAAAAGGGTTTAACCTAGAGTGAATGTCCACAAAAATGTTTAAAATATGTTTGGGGATGTGTGTTTAAGGAATTTTTGGACCTTATACATTTTTCCTTATCCATTATTGTTCAATTTTGGAGCTACATTACATGACAGTTACGTCCCATTTTTAATTTTTTTTGGGTAATTACAAAAAAACCATCCATTTTCACTTATAAAAGGGGCACTTCTCTCCTCACTTACCAACACACGGCAACACAAATAGTTCACCCCAGAAATTGTTCCCACTTATCCACAAAAGTCATATCCACCTTAAGGAGTTTTTTTCATAGATTATCACCCCAGAGTCTTAACCTCAAATATAAAGGATAGATTTCAAGATGATATATATAAATTTACAACCTATACATTTTCATTTTTATTTCATTTTGTTATTTTTTTTATAAAATTAAATTAAAACATATTAAAATGTTAAAATAAGTATCATTATTAAACTTTTAATATTTTATAATTATGTAATAATAATTAAACACCTTTTAGTTTTCTATTATGATAAAAAAATCCATCATTAATTCATTATGCGAACTACAATCTCTATGATGAAACATGGTATATTTTCCCTTCACCTCCGTAAAAGGATTTTATTAATATGGAATTTAATATAGAAGTATTATATTTATTTAATATTTTATATTTTTAAATGATAAAATAAATTAATCTTTTTCCCTCTTCTCTTAAAAATGAAATCATTATCCATGTGTATGTGTGGACTACCACCTCCATGGAATGATTGATTTTATTTTTTCATTTCATCACCAAATTACATGGACCGTAATGATAATGGATTAAATGGATATAAATTATTATTATAAAATTATTACTATTATTGAATGGAAAATTGGACAACTAATTAATAATTTGGTCAATAAAAAGTTGTGATAAATTCAACTGTCCAAGAGAGCATTCTTATAGAAAAAATGACTTCTTTATATTATTTAATAACATCGTATAAGTTATCATATTATTACAATTTATATAAATTATGATACATCAAACTATTAAAAACAATATAAGATTATTAGTCTTATTATATAACGATATTACATATAAATCACTTCATTATCATACCTTAATTATTGTATGATCTAGTTTGGGTAAGTTTAACCACCAACTTGAAGAATGTTATAAATTTTTATCATGGATGAAAATTAGAATTTAATTTATATTAATTTAAAATATAAATAATTAGATAATATGTTTTTTGGGATGGAAATTTCAAAAATTGTCACATTATTTAATGAAACACCCTTCCTTCACAAAGAATCATCCAAATATGCCAATCACAAAATTCAAATTTTATAATAATAAAAAAATAATATTAAATGAAAATATAACATTATAAAAGATTGGGGCCGAAGTCTCAATTTATTATTTAAAGCAAATACCTATTTAGACTAGGTAGAGGGTGGCCCATTACATAGCCCAAAGGCCCAAGGCCAAGTGGCCTAAATACAAGGATTGGAAGCCGTTTTTTTCTTAAAGGACCCATCGGTGAACAGACTTCTATAGTACCCATGCTGCTACAGTGCCTCTACTGCTACAGTTCCACCATTGCTATATTACTCAGAAATTCACCCCTACCCGGATTTGATCCAAGGTCTTTTGGATGCCAAGCAGGAGCTTGTACCACTAGGGTACATGCTCGTTGGCAATGAAAATATAACATTATATATAGTTATACAAAATCAATTCTAGTACAATTTATTATCTTGAAATGGTGAACTTTCTTAGAAGAAACGACAACAACACTGCTATTATGAAACAACTTTAAAATGATCAATATTACCCACACTTGATATCAAAAATAGATAATTACTAACGTATATATATTTAGAGAATAATTAAAAATTGTGTTTATAAAGGTTTATAAATATTAATATGGTTAATAAATTTGTGATTTAGATAGTAATTATTTTTTATAGGGGTTATAGAGAATTATGATTGGGCATGAATTAATGTAAGGGGTTATTTATATCAAATTTAACCTGATTAAACTTATTTCTGATTGTGCACCATGATAGCTATAATATGGTGTGATTACATCTCAATGCAATAGTTTTACCTTATCCACATGGTTTTAATACTTATATAATTTATATTCAGCAATATTACTTAGATTAAAAATATATACAATTTGAAATGGGGTTTGATAAAAATGTTACTCAAACCTTAAAGGTTTCAATATCCAATCCTATTTGGAAAATATTGATTTTTTATATAGATAATCTATATAGTGGATTTCTATTATTTATAAAAATCCTAATAATTTTTATTATATATTCATGTGGTTTTACCTGTCATCTAAAAATCACTTTCCCCTTATGTAATATTTCACATGAATTGTTTCTTGTAATTGAAAATGTCCTCATCTCTTTTTCTCAGTTGGGAACCTCCATTTTTCTATATCCATATTCATTCTATTTATTTAAATTTGTACATATCTACACTTAAAAAAATGATTAAGGTCATTTTCTACTACTACACATTCATTTAAATTTTATAAATAAATTTTAATTTTTTTACGGTTCTCTTTCATCAAAATGTAAAAAAATTAATTTTTAATGTTTAAATGGGAATATTTATTTTCAACCTATTTTATTAGTGTAAATAAATCTTTATCCTAATGTTTACATGATTTTTTGAAGAAACTATTTTTATCATAGTTTTATAAAATATTCCTTTTAATATATTTTCAAAATATCATGATTATTTGTTATTTAAAACGTGGTTCTTCTAAAACATAAACAAATTGTTATTTATGTAATTAATTGTTCTTTGAAATATGTTATACTTTATGAGGGAAATTCTTCCGATTATTCCATAAAATTATTTATATGTATGGTATATATATATTTTAATTCCATTAAAATTTAATGATCCATCACTACCTTTTTCTATCATAATCTTCGACTATATATAAACTAAACATATCACCTAATGCCTTTCCTTTGTGAATACCCTATTTCTGATTACATTGACTTATGGGAGTTTAACCACATTATATTCATCAATTAATTAGTGAATTTTTTTTTCAAAATTATACTTTATCTATATAGTTTAAATACTTTATGATTCATTATCTTGATTGAATTATTTTTACTTATAATGTTACATGATTACATTGAAAACCCAATTATGTTTAATGGGTTTATATTGTTTTGATTTAAAATTGAATTAAAAATTATTTTCTTATGTGAAACCATTTGGAAAGGATATGAAACACATTTTATTTACATGGGTTATTTAATATGTGTTGAATGAACCTATTTTATTTCTACGGGTTTATTATTATGTTTTAAGAGAAACTTATTTTCTTTCAGGGGGTTCATCATTCTATAACAAGTGAATGAATTTTGTTTAAAAGTTTTATAAAAATCATTAATTTCATGGGTTATTGAATGTGTCATAAGTTATTTTTTTCATGTGAAACTAATAATTAAGGATAAATGATGTGTGAGTTCAAATATTTCCCTACAATTCATTAGTTAAATGTTTCTATGTCATGAGATCAGATTTTTTTGTACATTTTAATTGATTATAAGCATGGGAACTGATGGTGTGGGTCATTTAAGTAGTGTTTCCACATTGAATATATATTTTTGTTTAAATATGTTATAAGGTCTTTTTTTTGTTATCAGTAATATGTTACTCTCTCATGGATCTAGTTTATTTACTGAAGTATACACCCAATTTGGATTTTGGTCTTATGTTAATCTAAAACATATAACATGACTTATGATCTAATATTTTTTTATACCTTTATTATGTATCCTGATTATACTTATATTATTATCTCATTCCAAATAATGTTATTTGATTTTAACGCTTATGTTTATCCTTACTGAGTATCTTAGCTCACCCCTTTCTTATATTTCCATTTCCCTAGTTATAAGATTAAGTAAAGTATAAAATGTTTATAATAGTTCCATAGGATTAGAATTTTTAGGAGATACTGACAATTATTTACTAAATTAGTAGTTTCATGTATAATTCAAAAAACATGTATAATTGATATAAATAACATTGGTTTTGTTAGATAGTATTTTATCCTAATTTTAAAAACTTATAACCTAAAAGGTAATTTGAATGTATTGTACCGAAATATTTTCTTTAAGTTATGTAATTAAATAATCCCATCTATGGATATCCATAATATATATAGCCTTAAAAATGATTATTTATTTAACAAAATAGCGATCCATGATATTTTTGGGTTTTTAATCTAATTTTTGGATTATGACATATATTGATAATTTTATTACATTATGAAGTAGTTATTAATGAATTTGTTGATTAATGATAGAGTTAAATAATGGTGATATATATAACTTATCTATTTCCTAACATTATGTGGATTTAGATGGTTTTGGAAAACATATATTTGAAATTTCTTTGACTAGGTTATATAAAAACTTGTGTATATAAATATATTAATGATTAATAATATTTGAGGAAAGATAAATAATTTAATATATCTTATGAGAGAAATGTATATGTAATATTAAAAGCTTTATCTCAAATTATAAATATGTTAATAATACCTATTCCTATATTAAAAAATGACTAATAATTTTAATTCTGAGGATGCAATTTATTTTTGGGGGTTGAATGTAATGACCTGAGATTTTTAAACCTTTAAATTAATATTATCTTCAATAGATTGTGTCACACAAAAAACTAGAATAAAATAACACCCAATAAAAAAAATCACCACATTTTAAACATATATTATTAATATAATTATTAGTAGATAAAAAATATAATAATAAATTAACAGAGATACAAAATATTTTTTTGTCTTTAATTAATATTTTAATCGAGACTACTTTCAAAGAACTATTTCGAAATTGTATTTCATTTTAACTTCATAAATTAAATTGAGAATATTTTAAAGTTTATTATTAAATGTGATATTTTGGTTTATATAATTATATTCCGATATTAAATTATATTGAAATTTATTTGAAATAAGGTTTAAGATAGTTGATGTTTAAAAATTAAATTTTCAATAATTTTTTTGAATATGTTTTGTATTTTAATTTAAAGAACTAATTATGTAAATTTAGTAATTTAAATTTGATAAAAATTACATCATTTTCAAATTTATAATGCTAGAATTATTTTAGGGTCAATTTTTGATATTTTTTTTGAAATAATTTCTTTTTAGGTGAATAATTAAAAGTATAGTTCTTATTAAAATCATTGCATTTATGAATATGTCAAGAAGTATGCATAAATTAAAATATTTAAAATTTTTTCATGATTAAAGTGGTATTTATGGATAATAACTATATATTTAAAACTTTATTTATGAATTTATAAAGTTATTCCTAACAACAAAAGTAATATTTTAAAATAAAAAGTGATTTTGGTATTTTTTATGTAATTAAATATTATTTCTGTAAAATCTTGATTTGGTAATATTATAAATCTATATAAAATTTATTTTTTATAATAAACATATTTATAACATGAAAATAAAATACATTGAGAATTTTATCCTAAACATAAATTTTAAAAAATAAACTATTTCTAAAAATAAGTTTTTTCACATTACATGTGATAATGTTAAATTTTTTTAACACATGTTGAAAAGTTATATAATGAAATTTATTTCATATTTGGAATCACTATGTAAAAATTATTTTATATTGTTTATTTTATTTTTAGTCAATAAAAGTAAATCACGTAGGTAATAATTAGCTACCATAGTAAAACCAAAAATAGTAAAAGGGAAAATTCTAAGAGTAAATGAATTAATAACATGTTTAAAATGACTATTTAAATGAGTTTTTGTGGGATTATCAATGATATTCAATACCCAACCCGATTATTCTCTAATTTATATTTTTCTTCCAGGTGAAACATGTGCTCTTTTTATATTAAGTTGAAATGTTTAATAAAATGTCATTCTCGACACTTATAAAAGGAGCATCGTACCACCCCTTCATGTATACTTAAATAATATAATTTATACCTAAATAATATACCTATTTTTATTAATATATAATCCTATTACATTTAATTAAGCCTATAATGATGATATATTGACTTAATAACTCTATTTACAAGGAATCCACTAAGGAAAACACAATAATTTCAATGTGAGCACTCATTTTGGCTAACTTCTTTCCCTATCAACCTTTGATTCTCAATGAAAAAAATATTAATTCCTAAATGATGAAATTATAATTTTTATATGCAATGAATTTTATTTATAATGTTAATAACAATAAACTATTTCCCCATTTTATATTAAGAAAAAAATCCATAATTTGTGTATTATTTGGATTATCACCACCCTGAAGCAACACCATCTTTTTTACACCGATACCACTATTAGAAGATTATAAAAGTTAAATTAAGGAATATATAGAAAACATGTATCTTAATTAATATTATTTAACATAAAATCATTTTATAAATTTATTCCCTTATATTCTTTGTGAAATAAAAACATTAAATGTGCGTTGTGTGGACTACAACCTCGCCGAAGTAACATATCTCATTTATAATATAGTTTAATTCTTATTTATTAAACTTTATTGAATAGTTATTCAACACATCAATATAATACAAATAAAATCATCATGACTCTATAATAATGATATTATGCCAAAAGAAACCACTTTCATAAACATAGTCATCAATTAATTATGATATGTTCATGTTTTGGTTGGTCTAACCACATAGTTGAACAATGAAATAATTAATTCCATAGATGGGTGTAAAAGTTAATTACCAATAATATATTATAGGAATATGAAAAAAATTATTTATCTTGGTTCTATAATGGTACATTTTTAAGATACCAATGTTCATTCTTTAAAAACCACCGAAAGATACTCTCCATTGAATTTATCATTAAAGATCATAAACAAAAATCCCATGGAATGAAATTATAAAATTATATATAATTATAAAGAATCAATTATATTACATTTTTTATCTATTATTGATGAAAATTAGTATAAGAACAAATAATAAAACCATTTTTATTGTAGTTTAAAAAGATCTGGACTACTCACACCAAGTATTGAAAATATATAAAAAATAACTAATATACATAAAGATTTTAATTTTAAATAAATATAAAATGGACATTGTTATGAATAAATTTATCATGTATTTTACTAAGAGATTTATTTTCTTCATATATAATGTTAAAGTATATTTGTCCAAGAGAGAATATATGGTAAGGGTTTCTTTTCTTAAAATTTCACCCCTTGAGACATATTTCCTATTATACACCATGTTTTGTTTGGAATGGTCTATATAAAATCCCATTAATATATTGTACCATGATTCAATAATTATTTATGATATTTACTATTTCTTTTGAAATCATATCTTTTAAGGGGATTTTACTCAAAGGTTTGCATGGTTGAAAGGGTTTCTTTGTCTCTTTTTCAAGTAAACGAGACATGCTTGATAATTTGCACCAAACAATAACTTATATTATATATTTAATACAATATTTAATTAAATTATAATTAATATCCATCATTTTATAATATTTTAATCTCTATTTCTTTAAAACTATCTAATATTCAATTGATTATTATGTTACCATTACATTTGGTGTTTTTGTCTCAAATTATATTCATTGAGACATGTTTTGTTTTATTCACCTAAACTCATAGGAATGGTGTGTAGTAAAAACTATTTTATATAATATATCCTGAAGTATTATATATTCATTGTATTTTAATATTAAATTACAATAAATAAATTTTAAGGGGTTTTGATTTAAATGTTACTCAAGCCGAAACAATTTTCTAGACTGCAATTATTTCTCCTTGAGTCATAACATTCCTCATTGATTATGATCTTCTTATTATCATTTTCAAACCATTTTTTATATATGGTATATTTCTATAATCTTTTTAGAAAAGATATTTCACTACCTTTGTCTTTCTAAACATATACCATGAATATAATCAACTTTTCTTTTAATGCATTTTCTTGGTGAACACTCTATATTTCATTCCTTTGATTTAATGATGTTCATCAAGAATAAATACATCGATTGATTGAGGATATTATAGACTTAAACCTATACCGTTTATATATATGCTGTCAATGTAATATTATTTATCTTAATTTAATGGTATTTATCTTGAAATATATTTAGTATCTTTGGATACCAATTTATTTTTTATGGATTTATCATGAAGATGATTTCCTTATATGAATCCAATTGAAAATATATGAATATAATTTTCTAAAAGGGGTTCTTTTTTAATTTGATTAAATAAACCCAAATTATTTCCATGGGTTCATAATGATATGTTGAATGAATCCCTTTTTCTTTGAATGTTTTCATTATAATGTGATAAAATATTTATTTCGCAAAGCACTAATATGTTTGGATTTTGATGGGTGTGGTCTTATATATCCCTCTAATAAATATGGTAAATTTTTATATATCATGTGATAAAGTAATAATGAGTATTATTTTGTTTCTCATAAGTGTTGAAATTGATGGCGTGGCTCATTAAATTAATTTTACCTTTAATAATATTTGTGAAACATGTACAAGATATTTAGAATTGTTGTGTTATGATCTCTTGATCATGTTTATTGACGCATGATTCCACACTCTTTGATTCATGTATTATGATATTTCACACATCAAATCATGTTTGATGATCTATTTTTTAGGTAATATTTTATTAAGAATATCGATTATAGCCATATGATAATATTATTATCATTGATTGTTATCACTTTTTTTCCCTTTTTGAGATCCTAATCTCACCCTTCCTTATATTTCAATTTTTATATTTTATGAAGATAATCGTAACATATATGTATTATAAAAGGTATTCTAGTTTTGTTTTCATATAGAGAAGTATTCAAATATTTTTTATAACAAGTTTCTTATGTAATCTATCCTAGAAGACACCCAACCAGTGGGTTCTTTGAGTTGTGTTTGACTATTATGAGATTTAATTCTAATATGTAATTTATAAATGTTTTTATTGATAATCTCCCTTAGAATAGAAGTAATTTTTTGAAATAGTTTGTTTTTAGAACTAACACTATGAGGGAAGTTCTAGGGAAACTTAGGGGAAGCATGAAATTCATATAAATTTTCATGTATAGTATGTTTATAAATAATGAACATGATCATTGATGAGGGAGATTTTTTTTTGAATTAAACACGAATTAAAATCACTTTATTTGAATGATTCATCAAAATAATCCCCTGGAAATGATGACAAAATTTATTATAAAAATGGAAAGATTAGAAATAGATAAAATTAAAAATAAATTCATCAATATATAAATCATTGATAATAGATAATTAATTTAGAAAAATTTGAATATTTCCCCACCTTGATGCAGAATAATTTCTAATTAATAAATATCTTTTTGATCTCTCATCATTGTCATCTCTACTTGAACGGTTTGACTCCTATGTCTCTAAATATTTACTTCTATTAGGGGATATAACATTTTTGAATTTTTTTAACCCTATATATTGGGAAATAAAGTGGTACTAATAATGCATGAATTTGGGTTTTTATCCAAGTAAAGAAATCACAATGTCCAAAGGGTACAAAACTGAAACACATTAATTAAAAATATACTAAGTAAAAAAAATCAAATTTTACACACAAGTATAGTGTCATAATTTAAAAATTGGGATCAATTTATGATTTATTTATATTCCCATATATTAAATAAATATTTTTTATTCAATAAATGATAAATATACAATAAAAATAAACCATCATTGTAAATAGAAAACTCAACCACATAGTATTCAAAAAATCCTATGATCAATAAAACTATAAAAAAATTCCAAGGTCATTAATAAGGGTAAATTTCTCATTTTACACATTTTAATGTTGTAGTCTTTTATGGTTAAAAATTTGAAACATCATTACCATTAGTAAACAAATGTCTTTATATTATTTCCACTATTAAACCATTTATTCTGAGAAAAGGAAAACTATATGTGTTTTAAAATGATGATTACCATTATTCATCCTCACATTAAATATTAGAAAGATCTTACACATTCTTCCTCCACCTCCAGTGTTTAAAATTATCTACATATCTTTAATATAAAACATCCATGAATAAAACATTTTTTTTATAAAATTTTATTCCATGTCATCCATTTGTAAATATAAATGATCAGATAATGAATTATCTAGAATAATACCTCAAAAGGAACCATATAATATTACATGGATCCTTGCATGATTTATAACCCAATAAAAGTATAATTATTAAATTTTAATTGAAATTAATTGAGAGAAAATAATAAACCTTAGACACAAATTCATAAATTGTTCTCAGACAATAGTACCTTCCATGATAGTGTTACACTCCCTAATATTAATGAGAAACCCACATGTTAGTTAGATGTGAATTATAATTTATTTCCAAATAATAATACAAAACAAAACCTTTTAAAATTAATATATGACCCTCTAATAACCACAATGTAAATTTCTTCATGATTTATACTCAGACACATTTTTGAAAAAATAACAGAAAAATACACAACTTTCACAAATAATAATACTATATATATACTATAACACAATCATTTTATCTCAAGGGAAATCACACATAAAAATTTCTAATTCAAAATAACATTGTATTGAATTCCATATATCACATTATTTTGTTTTTTTCACACCTATTTGAAAGCTACTAATGATAATGTCATGACATCATAGTCTTATCCTAAAACGTTCATGAACCTAAACATAGATCATTAGTTACTAATTTTAACATCATATAAAGTGTTCAATATAAACAATTTAAATACCACTTTTATATGGGGTTAGAATGTCATGATCATACTACATATAACATTAGTGATCATAAAAATAATAATTGGGAAAAAAATCTCCATCGTATGATTATATTTTTCACATAATGAAGACGATTGCATGCCATGTTAGTGCTAGTCCTAAAATAAACAATAATCTATTAGAATAAACTGAGTTTAACATCTTTTTATATGGTACCGAAAATGATATTCAAGGAAATACCACCATCCACCTCTTGATTGTTGGGAGATATTTTTCCAACCATTAGAAAATCATTTAAGGCGGATCACCTAAAGACCAATGGTCACGAATGATACCAATATAAATATCACTAAAATGAACCTCCCTTTATATGAAATGTGGATTATATCATAAAATTTTAAAGGAAGGTTATGTTTTCCCTACTAAAACCACATACATTCAGGTTAACTACCCAAATGTCTCCACTATACACTAAGAGTGATTTCATATAATCGATACCAACTCACATTCTACTTCTATATGAAACTAATAAAATAATATGTCACAACCACCAAAATTATGGAAAAAAATCAAATAACATCCCTATGTGAAGATATTACCAAGAATAATAGATCCATTTATTCAATAATTCAAAAATTGAGAGTATACTATACAGTTTTTCATCTCAGTGTTATCAAAGTACAAATATCATATACTCGATATGATCATAAAGTAGAATAAATTAAATTATGTTATCAGTAAAGAATACCATAAAAAATAGTCCATTAATACTATTAGAACATTTGGTATATTTATCACTTATAAATGAAACTACTAGGAATAATAAATTTTTATAGTTATTCCAGAATACTACCAAATAATGTTCTCCACATTAAACTGACAACTAGGATACTTAAAACATAATTAAGCCATTAATAATAAAATTTATTCTTTTAATTATTCAATGATGTCAAATTGTGAAAAAATAATGAGTTATTATGAAAATCTTGTTTAATTAAACAATTATATTCTTAAGGTAGGCCAGGGTATCAAATAATCAATAAATTATATTAATGGTGTTCTAGAGAAAATTAATATAATGTTTATCCCTAAATAAGGGAAACTCAATAAAATACCCTAGGAAAATGGTAATTAATTACAAAATAACCAATTATGGAGATTACGTAGATACACTAATAGTTAATTAGTCTATACTCACTAGTAGATAGGTAACTCAATATAACTTCAAAATGGATTTTTTGTATTAATAGTGTTTTAGGGTACCTCAAGACACTATATGATGATCTTCTCTATGAATACACAACTAATTGATTAAATCTCATCTATCCTAGACTATAAATAACGAACAAAACCCCTAAAACCCCTCTATGAAAATTATCTTATAGAACTACTGGTGTAAAAACTACAAACAAACATATTATGGTAGTACTTCATGAGGATTGTGAACATTAAATCATACTCAGACATAGTAAAGATACACTAATATGGATCTAACATCTATTGTATAGAAATAATCATTAATATCTATAGAAATACTCTCTAAAAAAGGGATACAAATCAAACCACAGTAGATATTTCCCATCATGAGATTAAGTAAATCAAATCCATAAACAATTGAATGCACTATCTAGGAAATGTTAATATAGGATTCATTATCTGGTTGATGGGTGTCTAAGACAAATTTAATATTTAATTCACTAACTTAAATAAACCCACATTTATTATTAGTTTGTGATCATTTTTATACATTTGTGTACTCTAACACAAAATCAAATTCAATACATTAGTAATCCCTCCAAACTCGGTGGTACCAAAATGGATCTGCATGAGTTTATATTTAATGAACATTGTGGGTAAGACCAACCCTACTCAAAGGGTGGAGATACCTTCCAATTGGTTCTCTAAATCGGACTATATTATTGTTAACTAAATAGTGATTAAGATTATAATTAAATCATGGTCTTATGAAGAACCAAATTTATATTCCCACTTGGTTTTCAATAAGGTGAAATCTAATGTTTTATAGGATAATACCATTTCAAAAAATGAATATCAGGGTATTATGTCCCAAGAAGGATAATGGAAAAAATATTACAACTTACAAGAAAATTTTTATAAATACTAGCCTTCATGTACCTTTTAAATTGTTCATAGAAGTTATGTGTTTACTAAATGGTTTTAATAGGCTTGAAAAAAGGATATGACGAAACCTAAAAATATAGTTGTTTCCCCTCTTCAATAATAGATCTCAAGAACCCCATGAAATCATTGAAATTAATTTCACAAAATAATCCTCACATGAGTAAAAAAATTAACATATGAATCAATTTCTATAATACATCTTAATCTCAACAAATATTTATAAGGAAAAAATTAGGCAAGCATTTAGGCTCACTAAACCACCCCTTGTCATAATTAAATAAGATAGGTGTAGTTGACATGCACCAAGAAGTAATATCATACATGAGAGGAAATATCCTATGCTAACCCATTAATATCTATACATATCCAAAATATATAATAATAAACTAGTAGAGAGATACATATATAAGAAAACTAAAATAAAATTGTATATATGAAACAATTTTATCCAAATACAATTTCACAAGGGAAAAACCAAAATATTTTGATATGAAAGATAATGTCTCCATGAAAAAAATCCGTATAATTATTTGAAACAAATCTACATTATGATAATCTATATGAAATTATTATAATATAATATATTTTTATTAACAACCACTAAACTCTACTAAATGATAGATCTTCCCATAATTTAGAAACTCTATGCCAAAAAAACATCTCTAAACTATATAACATCACCATAAACTAAATGAATGCTAGAAAAAGGTCTATGCATGGCTGAGTATAAATATATTTAGTTATATTCCACAAAAATATAAAATTAATTAAATAATAATAGTTTATCCTTAAATCTCCAATAAAGTGAGAAAATAGAGTAATATATTGATATTCTCTATGAAAAGAAATCATTTGGTATAGAATGATCTTATCCATAAAAACTAATTTTCAAAAGTAATATTATCATGAAAATTAATATATATATAGTTTTAATTTTATAAAACTTTTAATGTATCAATCTAACAAATAGGCATACATTTTATATGAAAGGAAAGAACATATTCCTGATGAGTGAAAACACAAGAAATATTTGAACCAAATAGTGCCTTTGATATCAAGATTACTTCCTAAAAATAATAGTGGGGTACCCACACCTCTCCATGAAATATATTTCAACTGATGGTGACCTGGACACTTTGAAGAACTCACACATCATTGTAGAAAAAAGTATTGATAGATGGAGTTTTTAATCCATGAATAGTATACACGAACACCTTTTGATTCAGTGAGTATTGAATCCCATTTATTAGGGACCTATGAACTATCTCTCTAGGATGCCCGGACACTAATTATTACAGGATCATCCCCATATCAAAATGTATACTGACTCGATTATATCTATGGAAAACCCATTATTTGTTATGATAAGTGGAGTAAGACCCCCTGACTAAAATTCTTCATATAGTGGGAATGTTCTTTAAATTCGTAGGGTTGAAATGGAATTACAACTCTCATATGAAAGAATTCCCCCTATCTTGAATATATCATGATGGGAGTATATGAATCATATATTTACTTCAATCATGATAATTTAATTCTATATTTATGCAAATGGATATAAGATCTTGAATATCCAAAAATACCTTGCTCATAGCTTCTAATGAAAATTATGATTACACATTTACACTTTATAAGGAAAAAATCATTACACTTAACTATTTTTTGTCTGATTACTTAACTTAGTCAATATGATATAAAAACACAAGAGAATAAAATATATATAATTGAAAATGATATAAATGAAATGATTTTATTGGATATAATCTAGGAAAGTTCCACTATAATAATGATGAGTAGGGACTACCAATAAATAATGAATTAATATTAAATGTTTCTATTGGGATCTCTAGTCAACCAACTATATACGCTAATGACATAAATTCATGCCGTTTCTCCATACATGGCGTGTAATCCAAAAGTATACTCTATGTGAGGCTTATGGGTGAGCCCACATGTGTTTTTGATACCTGATTAACATTATCAAATCCATAAAAGGAATTCCTCATGACCCACATTTTGTATGTAGCTAGGTAGATAATATTGAATCTTCTATAATATGACCACCTCATGTAATTAGGGCAAACAATTCACGTGCCTATAAAGTACAGAATGTGTGATATATAACCAGACCACATAAACCATGGCTACTAAAATAAGATGTAAAATGTAATTTTCTACAATTTCAGACATGATATGATATTTAACCAAAAATATAATCCTTAGAATCAAAATATATCTAAGACATGGATGTTTCGATTATAACCACGAACTATGTGATCAAAAATTTTGGATCCAAAATATATTGATGCTATTATTACATGAAAAAATTTCTCATTGTATAATCATACATCCATCATGAACAAATTTCAATACCCTCATGATTATCCATAAATAATATCTCATGATTCATTTCCTATGACATTCATTATCCTCACATATAGGCTTAACTACTATGCCTGAACCACCACTTCCCTCATAATACCCATCCCATAAAATCACTATGGGTTCTTTATAATGTTTTAATCACCGTCAAATCATAGTATGTCACGACCCGACCTCGGGGCCCAGGCCGTGACTACCCCAAGCCCACCTTCCATAGGCCAGGGGCTGGCGACTAGCACCAAGGCGTAAAATCCCGGTAAACAGGGAAGGCATTGCCTTTATAAGTAACAACCACCACAGAGTCAGCAAGCGGAAAGTAACTACAAAGTGCAGAAAAGTAAAGGGGGCCGGAATACAAGCCCAACTGAAAGTACAACTGAAAAGGTAAAGAACAGCAACTGAAGAAAAGACGGCGGCCTCGTGTCGTCCACTGGCAATCCCACCTGAAGGGTGGGTACAGATAGCCTCCAGGCTCCTCGGGTCCCACGTCCGCTCTGAGCACGTCCCGCCCAGTGGTCCGCCTCCAGGTACCGTCCTGCTCCACGCCCCAACCGAGATCAGCGCTGCCGTCGTCTGCATCCAACACAACAAAGTGCGGGCATAGCCCGTGCAGGGGTGAGTATAAACTACTCAGTAAGGACCCCGAGACCCCCGAAGTTCTCCCGAAATCCACAAAGGATATATCACAAAAGAAAGGGGAAACCACGAAGAAACAACTGACTCGACTTAGGTATATGCCCATACATATACCTAAGTCCCCATTTCTAGCTCTGCTCTCGAGCTCAAGGTCAACTCGATCCACACAGGAAAGCAAGACTCAAATCCACCAGGGAGAGTAAATAGTAAATCCACAAAGGATGGTTCAACACAATCCACAAAGGAGAGTAACATAAGATTCAGCTCAACCAGGTATACTTTTTCAGATGACGACAAGATGATCACCGAACCATCTAAGTCGTCGGACCCACGAAGGATCGATAGGTACTAACCTCGGCAATGACCCACACAGGATCGGGCCCACACAGGACCTGTAGCAATGGCTCACACAGAACCGTAAGAGATGACCCACACAGGATCGGGCCCACACAGGACCTGTAGTCAAGGCTCACACAGAACCGTAAGGTGATGACCCACACAGGATCGGGCCCACACAGGACCTGTATCACTGATCCACGTAGGATCGCTGAGTGCAGTAGTCGACACAGTCCATTGAGGATCTCTGCACAGTCGTCGCCACAGTCCACGAAGGATCTCTGCTCTGTCGTCGTCGCAGTCCACGGAGGATCTCTGCTCTGTCGTCGAAGTCACAGCCAGCGCTAGGGTTCCCGCACACAGCGAGCTCGTCTAGGAGGGTCCGCTCCACGAGCCGAGAGGCTGATACATCAACTGACACGTAGTCCGAAGTTGATGTATCCAAAAGTTCCGTATCGACAACAGGATCTCAACGCAACAGACGGCGCGTCAATCGGACGCCCGGTCTGAGAGTTATTGGCATTTTCGTCCCAGGGGCCCGGTTGGTTTTTTTTAGGGCAAAACCAACCCGACCGTACTCCGCCTGTGTCCGATCCTCGGGCGAAGTATGCCAAAATTTCCGTCTCACTTAGAGGAAACCTCCACAGCTGACGGTACGTCGATCGGACGTCCGCAGCTCGAGTTATGAGCGTTTCCGCTCCGAGGGCCCGGTTGGTTTCGTGTACAAACCAACCCAGCCAAACCCAAAGTCTTTCGAAACCTTGAGTGTAATATACCGAAATGACCGTCGCGATCCAAGGATTGCGTAGCCACTGACGGTTCGTCAATCGGAGGTCCCAGGCCCAAGATATGGGCAAAAGACCGAAGAGGGCCCGAAAACGGGGGTTCTGGGCCCGGGGCGACCCGGCCCGAACCCCCCCCTGGGTCGGCCGAACCGGGTCGACCCGAACCGGTTGGACCGGGTCCGGTCCGGCTCGGGCGCGGCCCGGCCAGTCGGACCGGCTCGGCCGGCGCGGCCGATCGGCCGAGCGCGGCTGCCGCGGGGCGCCGCCCCCGCGGCTGGGTAGAAGGCGCGGCCCCGCGGAGGGGGGGCCGCCTGTCACGCGGACGCGGCCGGGCCGCCGCGTCCGTTCCCGGTTCTGCGCGGCTGCGGAACCGGCCACCGCCGCCGCGGCTTCAGCCGCGGCGGATTTCCTCCACGGCGGCGCACCGGGCGCCGCCGCCTCCGGCCGCCGGCGCCGCCGCGCCGGCGACCCACACCGCCGCCGGAGATGCTCCGGTGGCCCGATTCCTTTCCTGACTGCGCCGTTATTCCTCCCGGGATGCGTCCTTCACTGCGGAATCAACAATTGGCCCTTGCATCGTGCTTTTTCCGTCGCCCGAATCTCCTGCCGCAAGCCCTGCTCGAAGGTCCGGGCCCGGAAGAAGGGGTCCCGTACCATGTCGGTCGAGTAGCGAGATAGGTCAGTGAACCTCGCCGCGTACTGAGCGACCGTCATGCTACCCTGGTGCAGCTGGAGAAGCTCCTGGATGCGCACCGCTCGGAGGGTGGCCGGGATGAACTCAGAGCGGAAGAGGCTCTCGAAGTCCGTCCAGAGCAAGGATGCCTCATCGTGAACCTGGAGCATCAAGCTCCACCATCGTCCTGCCGCCGCCTGCAGGAGGCTCGCCGCGAGAATCACCATGAGATCTGCTGGTGTCCTCACTAGCCTAAAGATCCGTACCACCGCCTCTAGCCAGTCCTCGGCGGCCTGGGGGTCCGCCTCACCGCGAAACCTGGGCGGTCGCTGGCTCTGAAACTCATGCAGTGCCCTAAGGCGACGTGCATCGTCAGCGTCGGGTACTGGTAGCATCGGTGGCTCGGCGGGTAAAGCTACCGCCGGTGCCACTGCTGGCAAAGGGCCCTACACCGAGGCCTCATCGCTCGGTGGGCTGCCGTCGCGCCCTACACTCGGAACCCTAGCTGGCTGTCATCGCGGGGCCATCCTGAAAAGGAGAACAAGAGTACCACAGTCAGAACAGTATACCTGGTGAGCTGGCACAAGTAATCACAAGGAAAACATGAGACTTTCATGAAGCAGATCAGTATACCCGGTGAGCTGACGCAATCAATGTTTTCATGCATTAAGTCGGAAATCAGGAGTCAGGGTCCTGGTGTACGGATACGTCGGCCGCCGCACCAACACTGGGCTCCCTGAACTGATAACCACACTCAATACACTAAACACTATTGCTTCATATAGAAAGAAAAGACGATCAGAGTCTGCGGTAGAACCGACCACCTCTGATACCAATTTGTCACGACCCGACCTCGGGGCCCGTGCCGTGACTACCCCAAGCCCGCCTTCCATAGGCCAGGGGCTGGCGACTAGCACCAAGGCGTAACCAATGATCCAGTAGTGTTCATGAGCCTCATGAACAGGATCTTCCAGCCATACCTCGACCGATTTGTCGTGGTCTTCATTGACGACATTTTGGTGTACTCGACGACTGAGGATGAGCATGCCTACCACCTGCGAGTTGTGCTAGACACACTCCGAGAGCACCAGCTTTATGGCAAGCTCTCAAAATGCCAGTTCTGGTTACGTGAGGTCCATTTCTTGGGGCACGTCATCTCTGAGGCGGGAGTTGCAGTGGATCCCGCGAAGATCGAGGCAGTGCTAGCTTGGGAGCCACCCAGGAGCGTGACGGAGGTGCAGAGCTTCTTGGGCCTAGCCGGATACTATCGGAGATTTGTGCCAGACTTCTCTAGAGTTGCGGCACCACTCTCAGCCTTGACAAAGAAGGGGAAACCCTTTGTGTGGTCAGACAGATGTCAGCAGAGCTTCCAGGAGCTGAGACAGAGATTGACCATCGCACCTATCTTGAGGTTGCCTGAGGAGGGAGTTGGATACGTAGTTTACTGCGATGCATCAGGGACTGGACTCGGGTGCGTTCTGATGCAGGAGCGGGCCGTGATCGCCTACAGATCACGTCAGTTGAGGCCGCATGAGCAGAACTACGCCACTCATGACCTGGAGTTAGCAGCAGTGGTCTTCGCTCTGAAGACTTGGCGGCACTATCTGATGGGCGAGCGCTTCACAGTCTTTTCTGACCACCAGAGTCTCAGCTATATCTTCTCTCAGAAGGACCTGAACCTGAGACAACGGAGATGGCTTGAGTTCCTCTAGGACTATGACTTTGAGATAGTCTATACTCCTGGGAAGGGGAACGTGGTAGCCGATGCCCTCAGCAGGAGGACAGGCATTCAACTACTTGAGGAGGCGACGGAGCAGCTAGCCTCCTTACAGATATACTTCATGGATAGAGACGGAGCAGCCTTTCTTCAGTCTCTCATAGTCTCTCCTCCACTTCTACAGCGGGTCAGAGAGGCTCAGCGTGGGGACGCTGACTGTGAGACCCGGCGTGCACTGATATCCTCAGGTCAGGCGCCTGATGGTTTCTACCTTGGAGCAGAGCACGACATCCTTTTCAAAGGACGTACCTTCGTACCAGTCGCTTTACGAGAGGAGGTGCTGAGAGAGTTTCACACTTCTCCCTTGGCGGTACATCCCGGAGCGGTGAAGATGTACCAGGATCTCAGTCGACAGCACTGGTGGCCGGGCATGAAGAAAGTTGTGGCAGAGTTCGTTTCACAATGCCTCACCTGCCAGCAGGTGAAGGCAGAGCATCAGGTACCAGTAGGCTTGGTACAGCCCTTGGAGGTCCCGGAGTGGAAGTGGGACGGGATATCTATGGACTTCGTGACAGGAATTCCACGCACTTCCAGAGGTCACGACTCCATTTGGGTGATTGTCGACCGACTCACCAAGTCGGCACACTTCTTACCCATCAGAGAGCCGGGCTCAGTGGAGAGCTTGGGACGTCTTTACGTCCAAGAGATCGTACGGCTTCACGGTGTGCCATCGTATATCGTCTCCGATCGAGATGCTCGTTTCACTTCCCGGCTTTGGAAGGGGTTGCAGGAGGCGTTCGGGACGCGGCTCCATCTGAGCACAGCCTTCCACCCTCAGACGGATGGTCAGACGGAGAGGACCATACAGACACTTGAGGACAGGCTCCGTGCATGTGTTCTCGACTTTGGTCGCAGCTGGGAGGACCACCTACCCTTGGTGGGGTTCGCGTACAACAACAGCTACCACTCCACCATCGGGATGGCACCATACGAGGCGTTGTACGGCAGACCCTGCAGATCACCGTTGTGCTGGACAGACCCTAGGGAGTCAGCACTCGTTGGACCAGAGATGGTCCGAGCCATTACAGAGAAGGTCCAGATCATCCAGGAGAGGATGAGGAAAGCTCAGAGCCGGCAGAAGTCATATGCTGACAGGAGGCGGAGGCCACTAGAGTTCGAGGATGGCGACCACGTCTTTTTGCGTGTCTCACCTCGACGTGGTTTACGGAGATTTGGCCGAGGCGGCAAGTTGTCTCCACGCTTCATCGGGCCTTTCCAGGTCCTCAGCAGGATAGGATAGGTGGCTTATCTCCTGGCTCTACCACCTCAGTTGCACCGGGTGCACGACGTTTTCCACGTGTCTCAGCTGAGGAGATACGTGCATGACCCGACGCACATCATCGACTTTGGGGAGCTGGACGTGGACGATGGGGAGACTTTTGCGGAGGTCCCAGTGGAGATCGAGGATCGACAAGAGGGGGTCCTACGTGGGCGGTCGATTCCTC
Source organism: Viscum album (assembly GCA_963277665.1). Classification (NCBI taxonomy): domain Eukaryota; kingdom Viridiplantae; phylum Streptophyta; class Magnoliopsida; order Santalales; family Viscaceae; genus Viscum; species Viscum album. Next base: position 1,576,182,682 of record OY728126.1, read on the forward strand.
TTGTGCGCGTCAGATGGCAGCACGGGAACCTCCAGGAGAGCACTTGGGAGCAGAAGGCTCAGATGCGTGCTCAGTACCCCCATTTGTTCCCCTAGTTTTTGATGTATCTTTACGGGGACGTAAAGACCTGATGTGGGAGTAATGTAAAGACCCGCAAATTTCAAGGAATTTTTTTTAATTTTCTTTGGAATTTTACAAGAGCGCAGCTTCAGACTGCACCTGATTCCGAGGCCCGGTGTGCCCGGAATCAATTTCCGAAGTTTGGCTCGGGTACGTTCAGTGAACGGACGAGCGGGTTTTTCTATCTTTTGAACCGGTGCCCGGAATCGAATTCTGAGGGCACCGATGAAATCGCAGTGCCGGTATTTTCTTAGAAACGCCTCTTCCGGAGTTGCATTTGCTCAACCGTGGTTTTTAAAAATTTTTGGGCTTTAAGTCGGAAATAAAATAAAGGTTGTGCGAAAACTTTATTTTATTTCACTTAAGCCGCTTGGAAGTCACTTGGAAGGCGGGCTTGGGGTAGTCACAGCAAGGGCCCCGAGGTCGGGTCGTGACATAGTAGGATGTTCCCCTCACCACTTACATGATAAAAAGAACCCTACTCCCATCATCATCTATAGTTTAATCATCTATAACATTCATTTTTATACCATCAATAAGGGAAAAGGTTGAAAATCATCATCCTATGCATAAATGGAGAAATGAATATCTTTGATATTTTGGTTGCCAAAACATTATGTGAGAGTTTTTGTATTGATCAACACCATGATCATTAATGATAGATGAATGTTGAAAAAATTAAATTTGAAATTAATGCAATTTTTCTAAATAATTCAACAAACAAATCACATTGGAATATGGATCATAATTTTAGGAAGTGAATCACAAAATTATATTTTATAAGAATAAATAATAAAATAAATAATATAAAAATCCCATAGAATAATGAAAAATGAGTTACAAAGATGAAATATGACTGAACTCAATTATGTGTCACTATCACCTAGAAATTTTATCAATTCAATCATTAATTATTCAGTGCCACTTCCCCAACAAGTTGTGTCTCATATCTCAATTCCATTCATCTCTAGGGGTTCACATAGGGTTAATGTATATTACTATAACAATTGAGACCTACTGAAAACATATAAAACCCTCCATAAAATGGTCGTCGGGTCCTGGGCCGTTAGGCACCAACATTTTCTTCGCCGACCCATGGTCCCCTATGTGAGGCACATCTCAGTTCTCAAATGGGTCATTGGACTATTGAATACCCCAACATTACAACATAGGTGATTTCCAATGTGCGTTTTCCTCACTCACACACACCCTGAAAAACATCCAATGATGTCACCCATTATGATCAATACTCTGGGCCAAACATGCTTAATTGTGGAGTTATAATGTATAAGGCTCCCAAAAATAAAGGTTCACCATGTTGACAAGAGTCATATCATTTATCAATTTGACCCTTTATCATTATATGATATTAAATTAACCCCCAAGAGAAAAAAATCCTGATTGTTGACCTTATATATCATCCTAGGAAACACCACCACACTTATCGTTGAGCTCCATCTCTAATAACAATATAACAACTGTGCCCTACTGACACCAAAGACTATTTGACTTAACATGACTCTTGGATCCAAGCACCCCAGGTAACACTAGTTTCCCCAAAGACCCGTGGTCCCCTATATGGGGCCCACCCATGTGGATGAATTGGTCACCAGAATAATGATTGTCCCCACAAGCCAACACAAGTTTTTTCTAGTGTGCTTTGTCCTCACTCTCTCTCTCTCTCCCACACACACACATTTGGAAACTTCCCCAGAGGTCACCCATCCCAAACACTAATCCAATCCAAGAATGATTAACTATGGAGTTATAATCATGTAGGTTTCCAAAAAGAAAGGTGCACCTTGTTGACCTGAGTTATATCATTTATCCATTTATACCTTTATCATTTCAGGGTGTGATAAATACACAACATAGAGAGACATGATGTAGTATTAATAAGCATGGGATTAATTTTTCTAGGAAATATGATAATTAATAAAGTCTTAAGAGAGCTAGATCTATGGTATAAAAATTATACTCATGAATTATACCTCTTCTCGGAAAACCCCTAATTTGGGATAGAACATCCATGTTGGAATTAATATATAGAACTCTATTTCATACTTATTGGTATTCTAAAATACAAAATAAATATTTATTTACTAAAAAAATATTAGATACATTAAATCATAACCAACTAAACATATTATCAATTACAATTTCATGGGTAAACATCATATATAGAAATAAATATAGCAATAAAAACCAATTTTTTTTTTATAGTTTAAATATACAATTTTACCCTTATAATTTTCCGAGACATTGAATCATGAAAATGAGTTAAATCCAACATATTGGGAAACCATGGCCATTATAAACCATCATACAAATTCCAATGAAAAATGGGATTGTAAGATCTATTATAATTCATTGAGAGGATAGGGAATTATTGAATTCAATTCATATTTATGTTTCTTTAGAAACAAAATCCATCCACAGTTAATGTGAATGAATAGTTTTGTCCGTACTAAAAGGGGATTATTTTAAAGATATATAGGGTGTGGGGGAAAATTAGGGAATTAAATATGCTCAAAGTTTATCACATTTCTATAAATTATGATTTCCCAAATAAATATTGACTTTTTAATAATAAGATTCAATATTTTTTAACATGTTAATGTTTATTCAATTACAAAAATACATAAAAAAATAATTAATAGATTGGTAAATGGTTTATTAACCCAAAATCTCAATTTAGTGGTCAGATAAATTTAAAAATGAAAGAAAAAAGATGCATAGATTTTACATGGTTTAACATGACGGCCTAATCTAAGGAGCATGGATATAAATGTTCTAATACAAAATAAATACGAATTGATTTAGGCTAGGTCACTCATGATTAGGGTCTCTCTTTTTACAATAGTTTTCAGATGGATTAATACCTCTCAAGGGTCTCTCCCATGTACTTTCATCTAATTTTTCTCACTGCTCCTAGAAATGAATATAAGTTTTTTGAATGCTAAGAATAAAATCAAGTTGTTTTTATAGACACACAAAATGTAAATGGGTTCATTTAATCTAAAAATTTTCTTTTATATAAGTTATATTAATTTCACCATGATCTATTACAATCTAATTCTATCAATAATCATACCTTCCAACCGCAAATTAGACTCCCATCTTTATCACTTTTCTTTACAATAACAATTTCTCTCTCATCCAACATTTATAAAAATATATAGATGGTTCTATATTTTGAGTAATTAATTGAATTCCTTATATTTTTTTTTATATTTATATATATCAATGAATCCCTTCCCATTCTCATTTTTAGAAAGTTATTTTCATATAGTGAAGATCACCCTCATATATATTTTTTAACCTCGGTCCCCGTTTTAAACTGTGAATCCATGATCCGTCAAATTTTTAAACAATAGAAACATAATAGGTCTTCAAAAAAAATTAATTCTTATTAAATTGATAGTTTATTCTTTTTTAGGAGTGTATGAAAAATTGTAACACCCTAAGATTTTTTGAAATCTGAATTTCAATTTTTTTGATATTTTTCATTTTAAGAAAAGTGAATATATATTTTATTATATGAATGAACTAAGGGTGGATTGCGTAATACAAAAAACCAAGTAAATATTTCACTATAAAAATCACTTTTATTATCTTTTAGTACATTAAACATTATGTTTTTCTTATATGACAAACAATCCTGAGTCCCTTCGATATCTTTCATAACATGAAAGATGGATTTTTACAGGAAATAATATATTATTAAAAATATATTTATTTTATATAAAAATATATAAACTAGACATTAAGTTGGAGGTTATAAATATTATTAACTAACTTATGAAAATAAATCACCTATTTTATTGGCTACAAATTAATCTTAAAGGAATATTAGATCAAATTTAATATAAAGGGAATATTTATATAAAAAATAATTAATTATCACAAAAATAAATATCATCCTAATAAATTAAAATAATTTCTATTAGTGAATTATTTCAATGAAATATATATTTTATATTTTCAATAAAATAATTTTACATTCATAAAATATATTTGATATTCATAATATTGAAAGAAACCTAATATTACACATAAAAATATATTTATATAAAAGTAGTTTTATTATCTTTTAATGGTAAACCTATTTTAAATCTAAATTTTGGAACTTTTATACATTTTATATGTAAAAATAAACTTAATTTTTGAATTAGGAACCTAAAAATTAGTTTATGATGATTTTTTATATTTTTTTTGTGAATTTTCATTTTCTGATGAATATTAAAAATAAGGAATTTTAATTCCAAATTGTTTTTTATCTAATTTATTTATAAAGTAAAATTATATTTGGATTTTCTAAATTTTAATTATATCAATTATATATAAAATAATCCTATTTAGGTCATTGGGATAAATTTCATTTTATAATTGGATATAAAAACTTATCAAGATTTTGAACATTTTTAGTTTAAAAACACGCAATATCATCCCATCTACAGGATTGATTTTAAATTAATATATTCAACTTATGTGATTGGAATTAAGAAAAATGGATTCCACATTTAGAATCATAATAATTTATTAGCTCTAATATGCTTAATTTATTTTTTGATCAAAAATATTATTGAATGTCATTAAAATTTATTACAATGATTAAGAGGAAAATCAGCTTAACAATGGACTAAACCTTAAACATAAGAAGAAAATTACCTAAAAACTTTAAAAAAACCATTGTATACCAATATTTAAAAAATATATATTCATGCTTCTAATTTTACGAGTTAGTGGGATACTATTCAATAAAAGTTCCCTATTTCATAAGCTAAGGAAAAAGACAAAATAAGAACATTCCTAAACTTTAATATTTATAAAAATTTGAGACTAAAGAAAAACAAAATATTTTCAGTTATATATATTTTTGAATTATAAATGAGTGATTTTTATCATTATGATTTATCATTAATTTTTAGACATGAATTAGTCATATTAAACGCTTAACAAACTTCAATGCATGGATTATTTAGATAATAATTAAATTTAATTAAAAATGATAAAAACATTAAAAGTAAAGTAAATTTAATGAATTATTTGGATTACTTATTTTTTAGATGAATATAAGATATTACATAGATGCGAAGTTAAAATATTTTTTTTCCAATAATGATTTGGAATTTTTAAACTAAAATTAAATAAACAATGTAAAAATGGAAATCAATGTTATTTTACAATAAATTATACATTAATAAAATATTTAAAATTAATGAAAATACAAAATTATGAAAAGTTATTTATAAGTGTTAATAAAGGAAAAATATGGTCTGTTAATGTACCAAATGATATTTTATAATGAACATATAAACCCCTAAATTTTAAAAACTTTGTTTACATGGTTTGGGTTAAAGGAGTGTTTTTGCACATTAAATACAATTGTTTTAAAATTTATTTTCAAAAAACATGAGTTTTTTCTTTTTTAAATTAGATATAATATTTTTAATTCAGTGGGACTATATTTTATAAAATATCACACCTTAATTTATTTTTAATGATTAAATTACATATATTCGAAAACTAGTTACCTAAATGAAAAATAACAATGAAAAATATAAGAAAACATAAAGATTAAGGAACATAATTTATATAAAAATGCAATTATTTTTCTGTGGTGTAGATTTGGTAAAACGATAATTCCCATTTACTTTATTTTTACATTTTGGAAGCACATTATGTAAGGGAGACCACCCAATAATGCCTACCTTTTGGTATTTACAAGAATTCCACTACTCCTCCACTACAAAATGACATTCACTCTTACCCTTCCAAACACCCCTCAAGCCACTTTTTATCATCCAAAATCTACTCAAATAATCTCCCAACATATCTACCTTCATCCCAGAGGCCTCTTTTTTAAATTAAAACCAACCAAGGAATCCCTTTAGAGAAAACCAAATATTTATGATTCTAAAATATTATTATTCCATGCAAATATAACAACCTTAGTATGTAAAGACCCGTAAAATTGAAGGAAAATTTTTTCTTAATTTTTTCTGGAATTTTACAAGAACGTGGGTTCTGACGGTACCTGATTCCAAGGCCTGGTGTGCCCGGAATCAATTTCCGAAGTTTGGCTCGGGTACGTTCAGTGAACGAGCGAGCGGGTTTTCCTATCTTTTGAACCGGTGCTCGGAATTGAAATCCGATGGCACCGATGAACTCGCAATGCCAGTAATCGCTTAAGGGAACCTTTACCATAGTTGCATTTGTGCGGGAGAAGAAGTTAATTAATGTGGTTTAATCAAAAAAGTAAATAAAATTGTTAAATCAATTTTATTTCTTTTTCAAGGTGGTTAGTTTCTCCCATGGGAAGTTGGTGGTGAGGCCCACATCCACCCAACTTCCCATGTGTGGATAATTAAAAGGGTGGGCCCCACACAAACCCCCCACCTTTTCAATTTTTTCCCTAACTCCCTAACCTCTCTTAACCCCTCACATTCCTAACTCCCCATCAACTCACCTTCATTAATATTTGACAACTTGTTGTAATTAATTTGGTGAGTTACATGTAAGTTTTTGAAATTCGAACAATTGAATTTCAAATTCTTTGTTGTGTTAATAAAATAAGTTTAGAACTTATTTTATTAGGGGTTGGTGTTGGGTTGTTTGAGTGATTTTTGGAGAAGAAGCTAAGGAACACCTTCTTCCTCGACGAAGAACGCGAAGAACACCTTTCTTCAACGAAGAAATTCTCCGCCGAAGAACATGGTTCTTCCGTGACGCCGTATCCGCGACGCAACTGTCTTCTTCCGCATCTTCTCTTCTACGACAGCTTTCCACGACGAAATCGCTGTCAACGACTTCGAATCCTCGCTTCGCGGCATCGACGTTCCTTCCCCGTGACGCCCGACCTCCGCGACGCTCATCTTCCGCGGGTCGTTGACGAACACCGTTCCTGAACTGAGGTAGGGGATTATTGTTATTTTATTAAATTATTTCCATTCTTGATTCTAGCATGTCGAACTTTGTTGTTAATCGACTAAATGTTATCGTTTAACGAGAGGGGGCCTAACCGCACACACATGGCTGAACCCCCCTCCTATGTTCATGTTTGATTCTTTGTGGATGGAACGGAATGGCGCTGTGCCGTCGCACCACGCGGGAATCACACGACAAGTATTACGCGACGCCGTCACGCCGCGTCGAAGAAAACCGAAGACTCAGCGGCTGGAGCGGGGCTGCGGCGGAGGGGCGCGGTGCCGTCGCACCATGCCGGACGACAAGAGTCGCGGCCGGTTCCGAGCCGCGGCGGAGCAAGGTGACCGGCGGCCAGCCGGGCCGCCGGTGTCGGAGCCGGAAGGGGACCGGCCTTTGTCGGTCCCGTTGAGAAGGAGCCGGCCGGCCAGGGCGGGCCGGCCGGAAAGGGAGGGGGCCAGGGGAATTAAATTCCCCCAGCCAGTTCAAATGACCCCCCATAATTTGGGGGGGGGGGGTTACACAATGGGGGCAGGCGCCCCCCATTTGTGTCCAACAGCTCGGTCGAAGGCCGAGCTGGCAGTGCGCTGGGCGCGCTGCGTCCAGCCGGACCGGCGCCTGGCCGGTCTACCAGGCCGGCCTGAGCCCAGCCGGGCCGGGCCGTGCCGGGTCGGGCCGCGCCCAGCCGGGCCGGGCCGACCCTGTCCGGGGTGGGTCGACCCGGTTCGGGCCAACTGGGGGGTCTCGGGCCGGGTCGACCCGGGCCCGAAACCCCCGATATCGGGCTGTTTGGGTTCAAATGCCCATAAATCGGGCTACAGATCTCCAAATGACGCACCGTCAGCGGAAATGCGATCCTTGGATCGAGACGGTCATTTCGGTATATCGCACTCAAAGTTTTGGAATACTTTGAGTTCGGCCGGGTTGGTTCGTACACGAAATCAACCGGGCCCTCGGAGCGGAAACACTCATATATTGAGCTACGGGCGTCCGATTGACGTGTCGTCGACTTTGTTGAGTTCCTATTAGTGAGACGGATCTTTTGGCATACTCCGCCCGAGGATTGGACGCAGGTGGAGTACGGTCGTATTGGTTTTTCCTTAAAAACCAATCGGGCCCCTGGGACGAAAAAGGCAATAACTCTCAGACCGGGCGTCCGATTGACGCGCCGTCTGTTGCGTTGAGTTCCTGTTGACGATACGGAACTTTTGGATACATCAACTCTGGACTATGTGACAGTTGATGTATCAACCTATCGGATCGCGGAGCGGACCCTCCCGAACGAGCTTGCTGTGTGCGGGAACCCTAGAGCTGGCTGCGACTACTACTGTGACTGCGACGACGACTGTGCAGAGATCCTCAGTGGATTCGACGACGATGACTACATCACTCAGCGATCCTGTGTGGATCAGTGCTACCGATCCTGTGTGGGCCCGATCCTGTGTGGGTCAACGCTCAGCGGTTCAGTGTGAGCCAGCGCCTACAGATCCTGTGTGGGTCCGATCCTGTGTGGGTCTTTGCGGGGGTTAGTACCAGTCGATCCTTTGTGGGTCCGACGACTTAGATGGATCAGTGATCATCTCTATCGTCTTTCGAAGAATTATACCTGTGTGAGCTGAATCCTGTTTGCTTTCCTGTGTGAATTGTGTTGTGATATCCTGTGTGGATTACGTTTGGCTTTCCTGTGTGGAATACATATACTTTCCTATTTGTACTGGGTTGTACATGGGCTCGGAGGTTGGAGCGTATTGGAATTGATGACTTAGGTATATGTATGGGCATATACCTAAGCAGTGTCGGTTGTTACTTCGTGATTGTATCGTTCCTTTTTGGTTTATCCTTTGTGGATTTTGGGAGACCTTCAGGGGTCTCGGGGTCCCTATTGAGTAGCTTATACTCACCCCTGCACGGGCTACGCCCGGACTACGTTGTGTTGGTTGCAGACGATGGACAACGTTGATCGTGGTTGAGGCTTGTAGAGCAGGACGGTACCTGGAGGTGGACCACTGGGCGGGATGTACTCGGAGCAGACGGCGGGACCCGAGGAGCTATGGAGCTATCTGTACCCACCCTTCAGGTGGGATTTCTAGTGGACGACTCGGCATAGCTGCTTTTACTTTTCAGTTGTTGTTTTCCTTTTCGAGTTGTATTTTACTTTTAGTTTGGGTTTGTATACTGGCCCACTTTCTTTCCGCACTTTCAGTTGTACTCAGTTTTTACTTAGTGTTTACTTTTCTGCTTACTTACTCTGTGGTGCTTGTTTACTTTACAAAGGCAATGCCTTCCATTTTTAACGGGATTTACGCCTTGGTGCTAGTCGCCAGCCCCTGGCCTATGGAAGGCGGGTTTGGGGTAGTCACAGCACGGGCCCTGAGGACGGGTCCTGACATAGTATCCCAAATATACATAGATGTTGGTATTATAAGTTTTGGACCTACATATACACACACTTCTATATAATGGGAAACAAATATACTTTTCTTGTGTATGGTGAACTACCGCCACACGAACCGATGATTTCATTTTTTCTTTACCATCTCAGATGTTTGGGAATTATGATAAAGACTATATTTTTTATTATAAGTATTATATTAATGATTTATTTATTCTTATAGAATTATTATATAGCACATAACTTCATTTATTCCATTTTTTGTAAATATGATAATTTTTTTCGGGAAAGTGTGGACTACCGCCCCCTCAAAAATATGTGATTCATTCACAATATACATAGAATGTATTAAAGATGGGTTTAATGAAATTATATGATATATATATATGATAAAATAATTCTACATTAATGGTGATATATATATATATCATTTAATTTATTTCATTCAATACAATAATAAAATGGAAACACCGTTCAAGCATACGTACAACCTACCGTCTCCATGAATAAATTATTCCATTTCATCTTTATATATTTTATAGATTATAATAATTACATATATACTGAATATATATTATATTTACATCATTTATTAAATTATTCAAATATTTAAATCATTATAGAAGTGATACGATCAAGAATAATAACTCAACATATCTACGTAAGCGAAGTGAAAACATAACATGGAAGTGTTAACAAAAATGTAATATAAATTCATAATCAAACCATATATTGAATTATATATAAGAATATTTTTCTTCAAAATATATATAATAAATGTATATTTTTTTACATGAGTTTTTTATGAGTACAAATAAAATCGATACATTAGGTTAGGGGATTTCTAGTCTCACTTTTATTTCAGTGATATATATGTGTTAATCACAACTCATTTATTTTTTGGGGGTGTATATAATGAGCATGAACATATTATATGATTATTATCCTAAAATTAATCAGTATTTACATATACTTTTTTTGATCTATCATTCATGGGGTTTATGTTTCAAAAGATACCAAATAGTTAAAGTAGGCTTGCCTCAATTTACATTTTTTGAGACACAAGCCAAGAATTTTGAAAACCATATTTTCAAAAATGATTTAAAAAATGTTTTAAAATATGATATTTTAAGACAATTTTCAATGTAAAAGAACTTTAAAAATGTTTTAGGGTTTTAAAAGTGATTTAAAAAATTGTTTTCAAAACATTTTCAAACTTTCTTGAAATGTTTTCAAATTGTTGTCAATGAAATGGTTTTCAAAATGTTTTTTAAAAGAATATTTCAAATAAGAAAGAAAATTTTCCTCATAAAATGTTTTTAAAAGGTATTTTAAATCTAAATTCCTTCTAAGATAAAATATTTTGGTGTTACTCATGTCTTTATGGGGACATGATCCAAGGGTTACATTCACATTATTTCTCTGAATGGGATATGTTTTGATGACATATAGATTATGAAACATGATTCTATTTCACAATTATATGTTTATGTAACCAGTTTCTATTTCACGGGTCATATGTTTATGAAAACTATTTATTTTCATGGTTTATTATTTGATAAAATTAATATGAAACTTCTCTTTTCTCCATAGGTAATGATATGATTACATGTTTATGACACCCATTTCATTTCATGGGTTATGATATAGTAGTTCATGATGATGTGGAACATTTATTTATGATTTCATTATGTGAATGGTGAGACCTATATCACCCTCCGATGAATTGGATAAATATTTACATCTCATGAGATAATGATGAGAATAAAGTCCACAAGATTTATCCACTATGGGAAGATGGGGAAACCTAATCCACTATAGGAAGACGGGGAAACCTGATCCACTATGGGAAGATGTGAAAACCCCATCCATTATAAGTAAAGAAATATTATTGGGGATGGTGTCATGTACCCACCCATAGGTTTATTCCCCATGAAGTTCTATGATATGTTTTAGTAATGTGCCTTGACTTATAGGGAATGATATTACATGTTTGTGTATGTTCCACAATTCCAAGTATTATTCAAATGTTATGATTTGATGGATTATTATATCTTTATATTATTATTAATGCCTTACTAACTACTAATATGTATTCCATGACTCATGTTTATGATCTTTGATATGAAGGGTATAATCTTCTAATGTTATGATCACATTCTCACATCCTTATGCCACTTTTTATATTTACACATCTCCTTTATTTACGTTTAATGAGAATCTGATCTCACCCCATTTATTATTTCCTTCTCCAAGTTTTGAAAATATATTTCATATATGATATGTCTGAGAGGGATTATAGTCTTAGAGAACCTAGTAAGAGATAATGTATCTCACTCATGTAAGAGTGTTCACATTTCCAGGTTTCTAAAGGCACTGAAATAATACGGTCTTTGGGCATATATTGTGTAATGTATTATGTATTCCTCAAGAATGATGTAATTTCTATGTACATTAAGATTGAGTCTTTATAAAAATGATGAGTAACTTCCACTAATACATATGCCACCTGAAAAGTCTTGCAACATAGTCACACTATCTGTTCAACATTCATTGGGAAACCTTGATACTAACTATTCAAAGAGAAACAACCTACTCTATTAAAACATTTTGTGTGTGTTTTTTTCTCCATTTCACCTAACATGAGTGAACCAAAATGACTAAAAATTATTGGGGTTGGATTCCTTATTTTGGAAAATGATTCTCATAGACCCCCATGCGGTGAATGATGATGTGGTACTTGCCATTTTAATTTTAGGTCTTCTTCTAAAAAATCTATTTGTTATACATCCACTACAACCACTACCTTCTATACTCTTCCCAATTTATATGTCATGGTTTTATATAAGATAATATATTATAGACCATGATGATATCCATATCTTAGTTACCTATAACTAATTTGTTTGGTATATTTAGGTGTTTGATATAAAAAAACATTAACCATGGTCTTTTAAATGCTATGTGAAATTATTTCCACAATTTTTATAAATTTAAATTTTTTTCATTAATTTATGACTTTGACCATGATTACATGAAATTACTAGATTCGGATTCAAAATTTTGCAAAGGAGAGTTCCTAGGAGAAAAATCGGAACACCATGGAATTATATAGAATGGTTAGCTATTTTTCAGTAAATTATGATCACTGTCCACTAACTAAATGGAATGGAATTATATCTTATTGTATAAATCTCCTTCTAATCCTTCCAAAAAATTTCTAATCCTACTCTTGACTCTTTATACTCCCTTGTAATTCCTCCAACTTTCAGATAACATTTAAACATATTTAAATTGGTGTTAATATATCCAACACCAAAAACCAAACATATGTGGAAAAAATTACAACAAAAAAACTATAACGTAGTTTGAAAAAAATCAACACCATCCCAAAAATTTCCATTAATTTAATATTAATAATATCCCTCTTTGGTTTATTGTAAAAAATAATCATTTATACAAAATCCTGATAATTCTTCACAATTGTTGATGTGGGCGATACATATTATGGATTGATTATTGTTTTTCTCTCTATTTAACATAAAATCCAAAAAAATATCACCTCGTAAAAACAATAAAGTATATTTTTTAAAAATATCATGGGTTAAAAAAATGGTCTTACAATTAATTTATAACATCATGATATCCATATCTTTTTGATTTAAAAAATTACTTTACTATGAAAAATTGTTAGGGAACATCAATTTTATATCTCATTCACTTGGGGTTATTCATTTGAAATCAAATTATCTCCTACACTATAACTACTTGTAATTATACCAATAATAATAAATTTTAGGGGTTCTCAAGTGATACTAATTGATATATTTCAAATCACAGGTCTATATGGTGTAAAATTAACAATTATCTCACCCTAACTCCTCACAGTATTTTCATAAAATAGTGAGAGTCTAATATACAACTATAACAATATTATTCAAGGAAATTGTTCATTTTATTTTATTATTTATTTATCGATCACCTATTTACAAAATACACCATTAATTGAGACACCATATATAAAATTTGACTAATGTAAATTGTTAAATCAATCTTTAAATTTGTCTCCCAAGCTGTAAAAAATATTATTTAACTACGGATTCTTATGAAACCACATTATGAGAGTAGAGTCTCCATTTTAAAATGAACCACTACCAGAACCTTTAAGACCAATATTTTAGTTATTATTATAGGAAACAAAAATCTTATGCCAATATCCACACAAATGTCTATTTCACTTCACTTATATTAATATGAAGAACATAAAATTTTATTCTTCTTGAAATTAATTCATCATCTTAACTCAATGAAAAATTCCAAAACTATTAGTGAATTGACATCAACTATATAATGTGTGAGTCATAAAATATCTCGAAAATTGAAATCAACCTTGAACATCAATATAGATACCAAACATTAAACTTGATTTCCATTATTAAAGTCAAATTAATCACTTTTTTTTAGAATACAATTCAACACTTTTTCCATTAGTCATCCTTTATTAGTTTAAAGGAACATCACCTATAGATAAACACCTCCAAAATACCCATAATTGTTCTATTTATCACCAAATATGGAATTTAATTTTTGTATGATAATCATAAATCTCTAAAAGCATTTTTATATTATATAAACCATTAAAAGATACACAAAAACAATTTATCTTAATAAAATAATTAATTTCTTTTGTATTCTTCAACTTTAAAAAAATATTATTAAATATTAAATGTATGGTTTTATGAAAATAATATGTTCCCTTCACAGAAATGTTTTATCCAAAAAATTATAATACATTATGTCACCTATTATTGTTGCTATGATTATTTAATTTTGTTATCCTACACTAAATAAGATATTATTTAAAATTTTCCATATCCAAGTTCAAAATATAGAGAATTCCATAATATATCTTGAAATATATGGAGTGATGTTCCCATGGTACATATCTACCAGAAATAAAAAAAAACAATTACCCATAGTTAGTGGAATTTAATAACATGTAGAGAGGGGTACCTTTCATTTTATTTAATTTGAGAAGAATAGTGACTCTTATAGACCCCCATTTTTATTTTTTTATTACCATGGTGTCTATTTTATGATCTAAAATTAATTTTATGGAATCTAATCACTTATCAACTTCCTTAGGGTTTTCCATTTTTTTCACAAACCAATAAAACCTATTATTATATCAATGTTATTTTTACCATCAATGAATTCCTGAACCTATTTTAGTTATTCCTTCCTTCTCTAGACCTTCCTACCATCCCAAAAATAATTATTTGATTTTCCATTATGTATCAATCTTTGGAGAAATCCATTAATATTAAAATTTATAATTTTTCCAACAAATTAAATATTTTATAGATTTTAAACAGTGTTTATGTATTTCCATGGTATTAAAGGTTCAGTATCAATTTTGGACCTTCATTTAATATTACATTTTGTATAAGAATATTTTTAATATTACTTATGAAGTGAGTTTCTCAATGAAATAAATTTATCATTATATGCATATAAATTTATTCTTTTAATCTTCATTGAACATCATCTAAAATTTTAACCAAAGTGATGATTAATTTTAAAGAACTAATTTATGTGATAAAAATATATTTTATATATTTTTTATTGATAATACTTTTAATCATTCCAACAGTTTCAGAATAGTTAATGAATTATAATGATTTAAAAAACCTGAAGATGTGTCCATGAATATTCTAAAAAATATCTCCATAACATCATGTAGAGCTCATTTAGTTTTCATTACCTCATATTAAAACTATTTTATATTTTTTTTCAATAATTAATGAAAATTAAATTAAATTTTTTACCACCGCGGTTCTCTTCCACTAGATCCTTAGAAAGGTTTTATTATATCCAATAACTTATTTTCCATGGAATATAGTCCTTTTGACATCATATGGTTTTTATTTTTCCACTATCAGATGCCATATTTTCCATTTATTTCATGGTTACATTCCAAAGGGTAGTTAAATAATAACGTAAAGGTGTATATGAGTTTTGTATTACCATTGGTACTAAACCGTTCCACTCCTTTCTTAGCTAAGATCAATTCTTATTTAAATCTTTTAATCATCTTGTCTGTCAAAACATGTTAAGCATCATGTTCTTTCGTGAGATGCTTCTAAATTTAAATATCATCCTCCAATTCTCTATTGAGTTTTTCCTTCATTTAATCCTTCATATTTATCTTCAAATTCATTTTAGAACTAATTATTGAGACATACGATCTCATGTTATAGAATTTGGTTATACTAAAATAATTATTTTAAGTGTACATCATGTTTATATTACATTGATTTTATATTTTTGAAATGCTTTGAGAAAAAATTAATTCCATTAGGATCGCCCTTGATTTTTTGCACTCTTCAAAACATCTCCATCAACCCTTTATTATGGGAATAATTTTCCCTCAAGAATCTTGGGCCATAAGAACAAGTATTTCTTTAAATATTTTTACCTGGTTTAATTCATTTTCTCATACATGGATTTAGATTTTTTATGATTTATTCTTATATATCAAAATATATATTATCTTATAATTATCTATCTTATATGAAAATTTGACATCTTTAAGTTGTTTCCTTCGTGGTGTCTTCACATTACTGGTTCTTCCAATATATCTAATCATAAAAGACTCTCCAGTTATTCTTCTAGAATCATTAAAATAATTAATATATTCATAATCTTAATTTTACAAACCATTTATCTCAATTATTATTTTCTCTTTCAACTATATCATAACATTTCCAAAAAACAGTATCAATATAGAATTACAACATATTTCTTCTTGTTATTTGATATTATTCTAATTTATATGGATTCAAAGAATATCCGGGTAGTCTAAATAATTCTACTTCAGAAATAATCAGATTAATTTAGTGAAAAAATACAATAGAAGATACCATACTTTTTGATAACAATTTTTATTCCAGAAGCTACTTTGTTGAGAGATAATCATAGAGCAGTCTTAATTGGTGTATGAAATAATTTTAAATTTGATAACATTTTATTAATCTCTTCTCACTTCACCAATGGATCTCAAAATATTAATCACGTGTTTTAATTTTTTATATATATTATTTTTTTTGATAAAATTACTATGTTAAATGATCTACACTAAATTAGTTTTATAAACTGTTTTATAGCACAATATCATTATGTTTTTATGTTTAGAAAATATATAAGTAAGTAGAAAAGACATGATTTTTATTTGGTTAACACTCATCACTAATATATGGATAATGCATGGAAAAGTTCCTATTCAATGGAAACATTAATTGATTTTGTATAGGGTACTATTAATAAGATTCAATCAACATACAATGGTATTTGGATGCCTCACTACCTCCCAAGGGTAACTCCTAAGAACTGGTCTTTATTTTTTCACTCACCTCATAGAAAGAAATATACATTGGTTTAAAGGAAAAGAAAAATATAAACTTGGTGTTGTAAATGGAAAAAATATAAATGGATACACAACAAAAAATCACCCTTCTCTATTTTTTTATCATGAATATATTAAGATGGTTATCTATTTGTAGTTATTCATAGAATTTCATATCTTTTATACAATTTTTAGATATCATGATGAATACCATATATTACTTTACATATAAAAGTAAATTTTATATAGTTTATATTCCCTTAATCTACATGTCCTTCACCTCAAAGAATTTATTAAATTAGGAAATCATGTTCTATAAAATGCTCTAACTATAAACAAATAATGCGACATAGAAACCACCTAATAACATGACAATAAATTGAATATTAAAACCATTTAAATATGTATAAAAACTTAATTTAACATCCTATGAACAACACACCACTTGAAATCACTTTCATTGAACTCAATCTAGTCTTTTAGAATTTTACCAAAAAAACTAAATACTCACCAAACCAACTGAAAATTCCTTCTCCTAGAAACTATGATCAGGTGAATTATATTAGTATCTAGTTCTATATTTCCTAGAATTACTCTACCAAGATTCTCAAAACTTTGTGTGGTTAGATTCCATATTGTGTATAAGGATTTTATTAGGACGCAACACCATGTGTGATGGTGCGATGTTTCTTGTTTTAATTTGAGGACTTCATCATGAAAAACTATATTACATATATCTACTATATCCATAACTAGATTCACAATACCCATGTTGGAATTCATAATTTATCATAGTATAACATTAAATTCACCACACCATGCACCACTAAAGAGATATCACTAGTTGACTATTTTGGCATCTAAAGTTATACCACATAAAACATGTATTTGACGACAGACTTAAAAACTCTATATGAAATAGATTCCATGATATTTATAAATCTCTTAAAGGTTTATAACTTCAATACTTTGACTACAGACACATGGAATGATAATATTGGGCATCATTGTTGTTTCCTAACACCTTCATTGAAATAGACATTCATATCAAATATTTTTCCTCAAAGTGGTGAAAATACTCTTTACCTAGTTTTATAACCATATAAAAATCAGAATCCTTTCACTATTATGGTTTAAAGTGTTTGATTCTTGATTGAAATAGAAATATGGGATATCATCCCTTCCTTCAATGGATTCCATTGTGGTGTCTATTTCTTAGCCCATGTCTCCCTTATACATTTAATGCTTGTTTTTGAATCTCATTCATTGTGATATATTCTACATTATATCTATTAATTACATCATTTAGTACCTTATCAAAACGAAAAAGTTTTGTTTTATAGGATCAGTTGCCTTCACATATGGTTAAAACTATTTTGGTATGATTAGAATCTATAATTTTCATCCCTAGTACAGGGATTGGGGGTATACTATACTAATTTTGAAAGGAATATCAAGTTGATGACCTAAATAATTCCATGTTCATTAGCCAAGTAAACATATTCTCATTTCATAAGGAATATAATACCCATTTAATTGGGAGACCATAGAAGGTCACCGAAGGCTACAAATACTCATCATGTGATCATACCATAGTCATGACACAAATCCACATAGGCTTATAACATGAGGATTACCTGCTTCATAACCATAGGAATATCATTTTAATCACATATGGAAAGAATTAAGAGGTTATAAACTAAGGGGAGAATAATGGGATTAAATGCTCATCAAGTAGACCTTTTTATTCTCATCAAAAAATTCATATCAACCTCATTATTTGAAGTAAAAATATGGGTGTTTCATCTATGAAAAATGAGGTAATATGCTATGATCATCATTTAAGATTATTATGTTAATAACATAAAGAATATCATGATATTCATATGAGGTGTATTCTTTGGATTTTCATGTAAGAATAAAAAAATAGATCATATTGTCATAACATATGCATACAAGGATCTCCCTCTAAGGCTCAATAGGTTCACCTCCTAGGGATGGGGTAAAGAAGCATCAAGTGGGATACCAAATACACTTTTATATCATAGAAGATCAAATGGTTAGATCCCTATGATTAAATTACCTCAAATGATTTCCATTTATTGGTCTATTATAGGTTTAATATACAACAGGGATGCTTCCCATTTACACGTGTCATGCATTGGGATGGTCAAAAGATATCATCCTTTGAGGAAACATATAGTATAATATCTAGTGGGGATTCTCATAGCTTAAATTATATTTACATAACATCCCATATAAGCTCATAATGTATTGGGATGAGAATAAGTTAAGATCCTGTAGTAACAAGAAATTTTATTATGGAATATATTATATTATGGTGTGAGATTTTTAAAAAATGTTGAAAGATAATCAGGCTTCAGGAATACCATCTTCTGAGGGAGAGATAAATTGATAATGGGGGTGTTTTTTAGAGATATTAAAAAAATATTAGAATCACCTTCCAAGTAATCCCATTGTGTTGATGAAACAATGTTAAAAGATCATTGGTATTGAACCTCATAGAGGCATCCTATATATCATGTTTTTGATATGAATCAATACCATGGTAGTTAATGTGTATAGTTTAATTTTTTCTAATAAGACCATGACATGCAATTTCAAGATCTGATATAAAGACAATTGGATTTTGAAAGGGGTGGAAGTAGGGTATGGTGTGGGATTTATGTTTTATGATTCCTAAAGGATGGACTGGTCATCTCTTTCTCTTCACATGAGGCATCTCTTGATCATCATACAAGAAATCCAAGGCTCATCAAATATCAAATCCAATGTTCATTGCATGGGTTAATATGGGGTTTAATTCCTTATGTTGGGGAAATTATCTTTCAGATTAACATCTCGTGACTATGAAATTCTATAAAGTTTATCATCTTGTTCTGAGGAAATTGGATATCATAAGGGGGGGGGGGTGACAATGAACGATTTTGTATGGAAGAAATGTTAATCCACTCAAGCATGTATAATGATTAGAGGATACAAGGATACAAGAATCATACACATAATTTTCTAAAAGGATAATTGGTGGTCACCCTTGATAATTCTATGATCAGAGCTTAAAAATACACTACTTAGTTTTTATTATAAGTAAAAAGTGTGGATGTTTCCCAATTTATCCAAAATGAAGGTGGCTCAGATGTGAATGTCTATGATATGAGTTTTTTATATTCATTATTCACTAGTTACCCCTTATCAAATAGATGTGGGGCCCCTGAAAAACCATATTTTGAAAATATATGGTTGGTGAAATTTGGCACTGGGTAGGGGTACTCAGTATAGGTTTCATGAAGGTTGGGAGTTTTTTAAAAAATCTATGGTTATGAGAGGATAGGGTATATAACATATGTGTTCTCATTTGATTGTAAAGGCATGAGATTCATGAATGTTTAAGGTCTCTTGAATATAGAAGTTTCATAAATCATATTCCCTGGGATTAGATGATGTTCTTCATGGATGATAGTTTCATGGATTTCATACCATTGATATGATAATACATTAAGGGAATAATCTGGGGGTTATTCATGAATGATACTCACCTATGTAAATCAATGTGGTATCCAGTTCATTAGGGTATGTTTTTTTCGAGTGTATAAAATTATTCAGAAGTCCACATGTAGGATCCCAAAAAATAATGAGTTGAATGTGTATTTATAATCCTTT
Organism: Viscum album; assembly: GCA_963277665.1. Lineage (NCBI taxonomy): Eukaryota > Viridiplantae > Streptophyta > Magnoliopsida > Santalales > Viscaceae > Viscum > Viscum album. The sequence continues at coordinate 1,576,203,207 of OY728126.1, forward strand.
TTACTATTTATAGGATATTTTTCATAAAATATTTTTGTCTACACAATGGTTTTAGTTTTTCATCACTCTAAAGTTCATTCATGAATTTCCATACATTTACAAGATTCCACCCTTTTCTCATGAATTTTCTTAGATCATCCTAGGACAACTCTGATCAGTCATTTTTTATCCTTGGATTTATTCCTTGAGAAAATTTTCTGCTTAAAAAATGCGTAAATCACAATTAGAGTTGATGGGAAAGAGTCAGATCAAATTTTGGAAACAATGCTGAAATTGGGAAATTATATCCCTTCTAGTTCATGGAACTCATTTCCACCCTTAGATTATAAATAAAAGAAGAGGACTATAGGGGACCTAAAATTTTCATGGATTATTTTCCATTTAATCTCTTTTTATGGAATTTAATATTTCAAAAGCATCCTATAATCAAAATATATGTTTCCTATAAAATATAAATCATTAGTTAGTATCACTTTCACAAACATAGTTATGTGAGAAACCTTTAGTGAATCAGATTTCATAAAGATTGACTTTAGAAAATAAGGCTCATTATAAACCTAACATAGAAGAATTGTAGACATAATATTGTATTTTTTGATGAATGATCTAAAGCTATAATTATTCATTAAAGGGACATAGAAGATAGTATTTAGATCAGGAAAATAATTAGATCCCCAGCTAACCATGAATAATTTATTAACATATTTATAGAAGATCTAAAGTATTACACAGTGTATAAAAGGTTACCATTATTGGACTTCCGACTGAGGATGACATCGTGATCTTGAATTCTAGATACAATTCATTAGGGTATTGGTTTATAAGATCTTTTGGGTACATTCAATGGAATAAGTCCATCAGTTTTCATTCTATAGTAGACCATTATTTAGTAATAGTTCATAGAATATGGAATCCTATCAACTACATCAATAAAAAAGAGTTTGTAGATAAATAATCACTAATAAAGTATGAAAACATCTTCAAGGTTGTCCTAAAAGACTTCCTTCTTGGCCGTGTCAGAGAATGTGATCTGTGTTTTAGGGGAACCATTAAATATGAGTTGGTTAAGAAATATTGGGTATAGAATTCATGTTAATATTATGGGGATATCTCTAAATAGTTGGGACATATAATGTGTTTGGGGACACCCAATTATAGATTTACCACCACCTCGATAGCATGCCAAAGTTATTCAGTCTGTGATCAGAAGACACAAACATGTTACACTATTACCATGGGGAAGTCAAAATCAATTGTGTGATCATTACCATATTGGCAGTATCCCCATATAGTGAGAAATGAACGATTAATTCCTCTTGATGGATAATTTTTACAAGGATCATTAACAAGTTTTGGTGTTGGAAAGGTCATCGCTTTGAGATGTTGAAGGTCTTTATGGTTAGAAACCCAACCTCACACTAGTTGTGTGTTTCAAGAGGTGGTTCAAAATCTTCTAGAACACACACCATGATCCTCCTCCCATAAGGTTAAGGCAGTTATATATGAATCTACAACATTGTATGGAATGCTACAATTGATCAATATTTGTGGAGGGAAAGTCTCAGCGGTCAGGTTTTGGGATAAGGGTCACCCCCTATAGATTAGGTTGGAATCATTATTAATATCCTTTCTCTATGGGTGTATACTACTAGTTTGAGATTCACATAAGGTGGTGTGGAATGAGAATTTTAACATGGTATAAATACTGTTAATGATACATCACATAAACTTATCTATCTTAGATGGTTGATTCTCTACAATGTGCTAAAGTGTATCATAAAGGGGAAGGATCTGCTTCATGTTTTAAATCAATTACAATTCCCACATGAGTACTTTTATATACCCAAGGGTGGTTATCAATATAAAAACCCAATAATAAATCTTGAATTTAACCTCAGGCCATCAATATTAAACATTCCAGGGATCCTGTATTGATTGCTTGAGCTATCTGGATTGCTTTATAGACATAAGTTTTGAAGTAATTCATCATATTTCATTCCCGATCCTTATATGGGTGACTATGGATTACATATAAGGAAACACTAAGTTGTGGTTATACCATTTACTCTTTCTAGGTGGTTTACTATTCACCCATATTAATAGAGTAATCATTGGTGAGTTGAACAGAAAATACTAGTACATCCATCAACTCTAAACATCTCTAAGAGAAGACCTTGATAGGTTGATCATGTTAGAGTTTTTTATAGATACGGGGTGTAGAATTAGTTTATCTCAATCCATTTATCTATACTAACAAGGGTGATTATGGATGATGAATAGATAACCACCAAGTTGTAGTTATACCTTCTGTACTTTCTAGTTGGGGAACTATTAACCCATAATGACAGGTCCATCATCAGTGAGTTATTTGGCCCCTACCAGTTCACCACCCAATTCTGATTTCTTTAATGTCTTATACCATATGCATACACAAGTTTTTACATTGAGAACCACCCCATGATTCTTTGATACGTTTTTCAAATATTTACACATGAAGGTTGCATGGATAGTATTGACTTCCAGATGGTTGATTCCCCATTAAGATTTATCCATTAAAAAAATTGTGGGATGGAGAATAACTTTGAACTATGATGAATAAAATAGTAATCCAATCAAGTCTAGAAGAGGAGAATCCAGGGTAGAAAGGTAAGATGATTTTTTACTAGATCACGTATATAGAAGAAAACGAGAAGATCATGTAGAGGATATAATATCTAGTGATGGGGATTCCAAGGATCTTACTCCATAATAATGCTTGTCTCAAGAAGTGAGTGAGGCTAAAGGAATGATCAAGGGATGGTGAGTTGGGGAGTTAGTTAAAGCCTTTAGAGTAGGTGCATCTGGGGGAAGGAGGGTTTTCAGAAAATATATATAAGAGTATGATAGAATTCACAAGGCGTCTCTAACTTATATGGATAGAGAACCTATTAGAAAAAATAAACCATGGTGGTACTTTTAGGTTGATTGTGTTTGTTTATAGGGTTTTTATTGTCGACGAAGGTTGGTTATCATAGTTTTCAAGAGGAGTTAGTTTGAAATGTTAGAACTCATGGAGCATGAATGTTTGATCTCACAGAGCGTGAAATGTATGATCTCATATCATGAAAATGTTTGATCTCATGGCAGACAACTATCTGATATCACATAGTGTGAAATTTCAGATCTCTTGGAGAATTAATATTTTATCTTATGGAGCTTGAAATATATGATCTCAAAGTGCATGAATGTCTAACCTTAGAGAGCATGAATTTAAGAATTGATATTGTTGAGTGTTCAGGCGAAGCACCACATGATTTTTATAAGATATCATATTGAGATCATGAGAAGTACATGAATACATCACATAATTGTAATAGGATCTCATGAAGATATTAAGGGAATTAGTTGAATTCATTTCATGATTATCAAAGGATCTCATAGAGAGATCATGTGAAGTACCTAAAGATTTCAGTTGATTATCATAGGATCGCATGGTGAGATCATGTGATTCACTTGAAGATATCACGTGATTATTTGTTTATCTCACAGATAGATCATTTGAGGCACCTAAAGAGATACCATATTTGTTATAAGATCTCATAAAGTGATCACATGAATCACACGAGGAATAAAAGCATGAAATTATGGAGATATCACATGGTTGTTCAAAATCATGTGACAACATGATTGTCCATGGATCTCATGATGGGATCTCATGAGGCACTAGAAGGAAATGTCATTGAAAGAAATATTTTCATTGGATCACATATATAGATTACTCAAAGAACTCATCAATATCTTTTGATCATGAGATGAGATAGTACGGAGTACTAGAAGATAATTTCACTGTCTGCGTGATTGCCATCAGATCTCATGATGGGATCACTTGAAGAACTCATTATTTTCATTCAATCTCATAATGTGATCAAATGAATATTTGGATAAAAATAAATTTGGATACTATATGAATATATATAGATCTAATGATGGTATCATAGGAAGCATGTGATTGTGATTTTAAGGATGTTGAATGGATGGGTGTTCATGATTTATTGAGTTAAGGTGGTAGAATTTTGTATATAAATATCAAGTGACCCATACTTAATAGCTGGACATATTTTTCATAAAATGTTCATCTAAAAAGAGTCCAAATATGGGGTTTTTCATAAAATGGATGAGTATACATTATCGAAATCTCATAAGTGTTTTTCATGAGAATAATGTAGTATTATAATGTAATCTTTTGATTTGTGTAATTTGATGATGGTCTTGCGAAAGGATATCATGAAGGAGTCTCAAAAAGTGAAGTATGTATTGGGATGTTGAATGAATAAGAACAACTCTTAATATCTTGTGATTTTCATTGGCTAAACAAGATCCCAGGATCTGTATGAACTGAACATGGTCTAGCAAACCGCATGATCCGAGTACGGTCTCATGATCCATGTGATCAGAACAGGATCTTGTGCAATGGGTCTAAAATTAGGATATCATGCTATGGGTCTCATTATAGGATCTCATGCAAGGGTTTCATGCCTGAATCTCATGAAATTTTTACACTCCGGGATCTTGCACAAAGGTTCTCATGCAAGGATATCAACTAGAGTTACACACCAGTATCTCAGGAAAGGGGTTACATTCTAGGGTTACATGGAGGGGTATTATAGAGGAGGCTCACAAAAAAATTTGGTTCTCATCTCCTTTACGAAACAAGATAATAAAGTCACACTTGAGTGTGAACCAAATAGGAGACAATTGTAAGAATATTTTATTAGAGGATCAATGTATTTACTTGAGATGAGAGAGTAGTGAGCTTTGAAATTATGAATGGTTACAAACCAGTTGGGATGGTTATTCCTCTTTGAACCTTGTAAAAACTATTTGATTTAGTGGATTTGGTACATCAAAACATTTCCATTTCACGATTCTTAGATGTATCCTAGTGATAGATAAAAAAGAAAAATGTCTATTTCCTATGTATTTTTTATGTACTTTTGTTCTGTTCCATGAGAATGGGAGAGAATAACATTCTTTATAAAAATGAAACACGATATAAAATTGATAGTTGTTTTAAATTGTCACACCCCGATTCACCCTCCTCATAGGGTATTTAACCAAGTTGGGATAAAAATTTGTATAATGGGAAAATATTAAAATTTGGGTTTGTATCCTAGTGGGTTTTATTGGGATTGTTAATAAAAATGGGATTATAATAATTTATGGTAAAAATTTTCAGTGGTGGAATAATCCAATGCAACACTACTTTTGATCATTAGGTATATATGTCTTTACAACTATGATGTTTGGTATTTATACTACTATGGACAGTGGTGTTTTATCATAAGAATAATTTAGAGAATTGGATGATGTTTCCAAAGGAATCAATATATTAGGATGATCATTATAAAAAAATATACACAAAGGTGAGTTTATATATGTCAACACATTCCATGTGGTGAAATATGATTAATTTCTATGAACGTGATCCAAAAAGTCAGTGAAGAGAAATTAAATGTTCTGTGGAACAAATACAAGGATCTAAGAATGAACCCCAATGAGTCTGTAGATACATTCCATTACTAGGTAAATGTTTTTTAGAAGATATGTGTGGTCTCAAAGAAATTCATTTAGATATAATAATAGTCAAGAATAACTTGAGAATAATTCCACCATAGTTCAATCTAAAGTTCTCTGTATAGGAAGATGATGATCCAAAAAAGATAATATATGATAGATTACAAAGTAATCTTATTTAATAATAGTTAAGAAATGATGATAATGAGTCTATGGAAAAATGAAAATCTAAATAGGTGGTTTGAAAATCCATAAGAATATCACTATAGAGGTTGTTTCGGAAGAACAAAAAAAAAGTTAGATCATGTCATTCCTTTCCTAAAATATATTTAGAGTAAAAGAATATTTAAAAGGGAAACTTCCTCTAGCATTCTTTTGATGTGGAAAGGTTGGACATCTTACTTCAATGTTCCCTAAGAATATCCAAGATGATGATGAGGATGAAGTAAACATTCCCATGAAAAAGTGATTAGTCAATGTGAATGGTACAATAAATCTAATGTAAAATTTATTCAATAATAAAAATATTCTCTCATAAGAGACTGATAGGTCCCAATAAATTGCGGAAAAAGAAATGGATGTATATAAGGATCATAAAGAAGATGATATGGTGGAATTCATGGGAAATTCCTATTTATGGGAATAAAGTGATTATTATGAAGGATAAGTTGAAGAAGAGTTGACCTTGATGTTGATTTATAAGTTGTACTTAAGGAGATAGATGTTTAGAGAGATAAAAATGGAAATCCAATATGGTGGTTCATGATTCCAAACTCTATATACAATAGAAGGAAGAAAAGGCCTCTAAGAAAAAGGATGATATTTAAAATATCATATTTAAAAATCTAGATAACTTATAGAAATTTATTGAGTGTAAACTAATGGTTTAAGAATATAACAAGAAAATAGATATTCCAAATAAAACAATAACATATCAAGTAAAACATATCAAAGAACCCGTGCTGGATGTTTTTATCTTTTGAAAAAAGGTGAATGATCAATTTAAACTCTTCACTCTTTGTATGATATTGAAAAATCAGGTTTCATAGGTGACAAAAAATGTGAAATTACAATTCAGAGGACCAGTAGAATAGTCAAATGAATGATTCGATAAGACATTGTCACATGAGGATGAAATCGATGGTAAGGGTGTTGAACATAAATAGATTTCATAAATGGTTGATTCTAGAACACAAGATCCCACTCAAAGTATGTTGATTAATTTATTTATGAATAAGAATCATAATATTTAGAAAAATCCCTGGATAATCAGTGGTATAGAAATGATTCACATGAATACACCTCAAAGCAGATTTTTTTAGTATGGAAGGATTGAAAATCATCAAATGTTATGGCCCATAAGAAAGAGGTATCAATAGTATAAGGATAAACATAGCATCTCAAATAGATTTCACTATTATAGGAATTCCATTTATAGTTAGGATTTTTAGTGTGGAGGATTTAGAAATATTGACATGTATTGCTCACTGATGACTCAGATAAAAGTAAAAAATACAACCAAAATTCCTTGTATATAGAAGACAAAAGTATCATAAAATGAGCTAAACAAATCAATTTACATCTTTTTAATATGAGATACGATCATCATACTCTAAGTAATATCGACAATATTAGTCAACAAAAAGTATGAAGACAAAGAAATTGATTTAAATAGACGATTTGAGAAGGAAGTAGTTGAATATATTGCCTTCAAATACATAAATCACACTAGAATATAGATTATTGATAGTGGATTCACCTACTATATGATATGAAATAAAAATACGATGATGGGAATGAGGTATGAAATGGAAGGGGTTTTAATATTTGTAAATGATGAATGTATGAAGATCATTGGATGAGGGAAGGATATGTTTCAGAGAAATAAAATGATACATGAAGATTTATTGGTTGACGAAAGTCTCAGTCACAACATGATATGTGTTAGTTAATTGTGTGACTCATGATATACTACAAGATTAAAAAAAATGTTTAAAATCAATGGAAAATATAGAGTTATTTTTACATAGCTTTCAAAAAAGGGGAATATCTACCCTTTGAGTGGAGATGATGATATGTGTTTCATATCTAAGGAAGAATAAATACAACAGTTGAATAAGAATCTTGGTCATCCGAGCCAATCATCCTTGGAAAATATAGTAAAATGTGATGCTGCTCAAGATCTCCTTAAGTTATCATGTGATCGTACTCATTCATGAGATGCTTATCAATAAGGGAATGTTACTATAATGATATATAATGAAATAGATCAATGATCAAAAAAATTTCTTGGAATCATGTATGTTGATGTGTGTGAACCAATATCACTGAGAGCTGTTGATGGGAAGAGATATTAGGGGTAACACCCCAAGATTTTATGATATATATTATTTATAATTTCGTTGATGTCTTGTGTTGTAAGATAAAAAAATATTTTATTTCACTATACAAAACACCATATTATCTTTTAGTATAAAAAATACTATTCTCGGCATGTGTTACACGTAAGAGAGCCCTTTTCTAATAGCTTGCGTTGTACGCAATATCGAGTTTAACTAAACAATGATATATTATTAAAATATAATTATTTAATGGGATATAAACGAGCCATTATGAATAGTATTAATTTTTTTTGAATATTACATAACATTAATATTTATCTTATGTATTGTATATACATTATATAAAAACAAATTCAATTTTTTGAATAAAAGAATTATTTTTAAAAAAATGCAGTTTTGATGCCTTTTGATGGAACACCCATTTTAAATTTAGTTTTTAACACTTTAATATATTATATTTGTCAAAATAAACTTCTTATTTCGTTGTTTAATATATGAATTTACTTTTTATTTTAATTTTTTGTATTAGTCTGATAAAATTCACATTTTAATGAATAGTGAAAAATTCTGAATTTTAATTCAAAACCGTATTTTCAGTTAATTTATTTATATAGTTGGATTATATTTTAAAATGGTTTTAAAGTGTAACTGGATTATTTTTTTATCATTTAATATAATTTTGGTCAATGTAAGTAATTTCACATTGAAATTGGATATAAACACATGTCAATATATTGATAAGTTTTTACTTATTAAAAACCCGCGTTTTGGTTTTAACAAAAGGTATTAATTTTAAATTAATTTATATCAATTATGTGTTTAGAATTATAAAAAATGGATTCCATATTTTTAATAAGTGGTTCCAAATTATTTTAATAGGTTAATTTTATTTTTGGTCATTATAAATAGTAACTTTAGTAATTATTATTCTTACCATGGTTAAAGGTAAATCGGGTAATTAAAGGTAAAAATAATATCATAAAATTACCTTAAAACCTATAAAAATTATATTGGATGGAAAAATTATACCCTTATAATATAGGGTTCGAAATTGGATCACTAAATGGCTACTTTCCCATGAACATTTCATGAATATAAAAAACATTAATGAAAGTGAAAAAATGTCAAACTCTGATTTTATATAAGCATAACAATTTTAATTTAAGGATTACTAGGAAATAAAATCAACTATATAAATTACTCAATAATGATCATAGAAATTTCCTACATTATATAAATTCATTTACAGTTTTTAAATTTTAAATAATTATCATTAATGATGAATAAATAGTGATGCATAAATTATTTTATTAAAATAAATATCAAATGAATGATATGAAAAATATTAAAACAAATATAATTTGAGTGAATTAATGTAATCCTCTAAATTTACATGTAATATATGATTTATAAGAGTTTTTTCTAACATATCTCTATGTTATGATATTTCTAAAAAGTAAACTAATGAATAGTTTCCCAATTGACACTATTGATATTTTAAATAAATAATATTTTATTAAATTATATATAATTCATAAAAATATAAAATTTGGCCAAATAATTGATATAAAGTTAAATATGTCTCCAATTTTCCATTTATGACTCTTTCGGCATTTTAGAGTGGCTATATTAACCCTTTCTAAACCAAAAGACATGTTTCCATGGTAAGATTTAATGGAATTAATTAAGGGTAAATCAAATTTATAAGGATTAAAATAAAACAAAAACATGTACAAAAAAATTATTGGATGATTAAAATTCAATAATTATCACAATAGGATTGATTTTGAGTTGTTTAATGGACACTTACACATGTAAATAAATCATATATTATTTAAATTAATGATAATTACGAAATATCACTATCTTGATTTTTAATATCTTTTATGTGTCCACATTGGGCCAAAATCAAGCTAAGAACGAATATAAATGTATATATTGATATAAACGAAACCATTTTAATTATATTGATTTATTTTCAATTTTAATAAGTTATATAATTAAATTAAAATCTATTTAATTCTATAACAATATTTATTCAGTTAACATAAAAATATAATAAATGATTTTAATAAACTTAATTTTGTTATATTTTGGATTATTTAATGTGTGTAAAAACTTTCAAAGATCTATAAGATATATTTTATATGTGTGAAATCATTTTATTATAATTCCCACCTTTTCATATTGTATATTAAGTTAAATTAAATTAATAGTATTAAATTTGGAAATAACAATATCTTATTGAATTAAATTATTATTAGATTATTTAAAAAAAATGTTAAATAATAACAAGGGGATAAGATACGGTATAAAATTTATTATAAATTTTATTTATGGTCTATTTCTAAATATTTAGATCTAGAATTGTCTTATTATATTTTAATATTTTGAGAGTTTCCTAAAGTGCCCCTCTCATGTCTTATAAAAAGAAATATGCTCCCATATTTACTCACACCTCATTGAACCTTCTATCTTGACCAAACCCTTCCCAATTATCCTATAAAATTTATAGTTATCTTCTTTAGGTCTTGGTTTTCCAAAAATACCATCCCTAGTGTCCCTAAGAAGAGATCCAAAGGAACTCCAATGAAGAAGTGGTAATTGCTATACCAATTAAAATTCAATTTATTTTCTTATTCTACTACCTCTTTCAATGTTTCTTACTTACTAAAATAATAATTACAGTATATTATAGATGAAGAGATGTTATTATAATTATCTAACAATGTTATATCTCTTTTTATCCGTCCTATGAATAACAATATCACAATACGTGTGTATGCACGACTTACCATCTCCACACCATGGTGTAATTTTTTATTCAAAAATAATTTATTTTGAATGGTATTGTGATGAGTATAATGGATTAAAATAATTAGTATAACATTATTATGGTTCTTTATAATTAATATACCAACCAATTATATACAATTTTACCATCATGAGAATGGTATTGTCGATCGTGCGTACGTACGGCCTACCGTCTCCACGATGCGGTGAGATTCGTTATCCACATTAAAAATTCTAGTATGATTATAAAATTTATATGATGACTGAAAATAATAAATATTAACTTAATTTAATGAATAAAATAAATCCTATTAATAACAAACAAGACATACACAACAAAACAATAATGGGAAATTGAAATAGTCAAGAATCTCAATAATGGTAATATTGAAGTAATATTAAAAAAATGATATAATAAGATCATATATGATATCATAAATATAGATATGGTCCTGGTATAATTTAATAACTAGATTTAACGACTATAATGGAGGTGAAAACACCTTATACTGATGAAAAGTACAAGGAAATGGATACTTTTACAATCTCATTATTGTCTGAAATTGTTTATTCGTAAGTATTTACTAGGGTATATTTAACATCCAAATCCATGTTTCTTAATTATATAATATTATTAATGTTATTATAAAATGGTTTAATGTTAATTTTACCCTTTGGTGAATTTTTATTAAATGGTAATAAAAGAGTCTTTTTTTGGTTATTCGATTTGAGGTACTTTCTTACATTTCCAATAAAAGTATGAGGAGATTGTTTTTTAACTTATATGGAATGAATTGATTTTTAGACATGCATAATGCCTTATTTAAATAAATATTTATTTACATGATTTCATGTTTATTTTCAAATAAATTATTTTATTTTAAAATTGTGTGGCATTTTGAGAAAACAAAACATTTTTATGAGGAAATGATATTTTCCTTAGGAATTAAGTTGAAGTGTTTTATCAAAATTATTTTCTATATAAGATGAAACTCATTAAATAGGGTTATGTTTCTATAATTATCATTAATATTATTTTATTGTGTTAATTATAGAATGATATTTTATATGGATTATGTTATGATAGAATTATTTTTGGAAAACCATTTTATATCATGGGTTATGATTTGATGAATGAGTTATGTTTTAGTGGAACATATAATAATGATTTCACTATGAGATGAGTGGGACCTATATCTATCACCAGTGCATTGGGTTATGATTTATATATCATGAGATAAAAATTACTGGAATGTTAAGTAATTCCGATTTAGTAATACAGGGATGCAACTTCAAGTAAATCCAGTTCAGTAATACATAGTTAGAACAACAAGTTAACCCAGTTTAGCAATAGACTTTGTTCACTATGGTGGTCTTGGAAACAATGATTTGGATATTATGGAAATCATATTATGTGATTATTGTTTTCCATAATTCCATGTTTTATTCCAATTCTACTTAATCATGGTTAATGTTCCTTTATATCAATGCCTTACGAGATGACAATATTTATTTAATGACTTGTGATTTTGATATTTAAACTTTATGTTCATGTTTTTACATTCTTATTATTATGTTTTGTTTTATATTCTAAATTTTTACCCTTACTGATCATTTTATCTCCCCCTTTTTATGTTTTATTTTCTCTAGGATATAAATAAAGGTTATAGGTAAGAAAACAAAAGGGGAAGATCTTTATGGGAGAAATTAGAGTTCTTTCACCATGTTTCAAGATTATGTTCCACTTTTACAAAGAAACTAGAATAATATGGTATTTATGTGTCTATTTGTGTCATGTATTAAGTACTACACAAAAGAATTGTAATGTCTATGTATTTCGAGATTAGGCCGCTAGAGTTGGTATCAAAGTGAATGTTTAGTTAACATTTGGAAACTAGGATGCGAAATCATTAGTGATATCCCTAGAGATATTTATAAGGTATGTCTAGAGATGTCCCTAAGGGTAAGTATAACTATAGGTTATAGTCATATAATTATGTTAATGATCATGAATAACCTATGATTAAACCAATGATGTTATATATTTAATTTAATCCCCCTTGATTATGTTTTTTTCTAGTATGATTTTTGCTTCTCACACTATTCTTTTTGGGTTTTAGACAATTGTTGGATCTAAAAGGAACCACATTAATGTTGGATGTAATGGGGAAATGCAATGATTTCTTTCTTGAACAATTTTTTTTATGGAAGATCAAATAAAGAATCTTGTCTCTATGACCAGAAATCCTACTAGGCTTCCAAATGACCAAAGGTGGAAGCAATGTTCTCTTGAATATTTCTTAAGGAAACATCCACCTTATTTTAGAGGAATGAATGATCCACTAGTTACAAAGAAATGGATTTGTACCATTGAAAAGATAATTTTCATTTTCTATTGCTCCAAACATGTACAGGTTAAATTTGTCACTAGTTGATTGTAAGGTAAAGTGAATATGTGGTGGAAATTTATCAAGAATATGAGGAAACACGCTAAAATTGACTCCATAGATTGGGATGAGTTTAAGAACATAATTTTTCAGTATGTAACTTCCTATTATTCTTTTTTAAAAAACTAAGATTGAAGTTTCTCATCTATCTCATGGTTATGATAAGAAAAGAATGATAAAATTCAAAGGAAACTATAAAAATTATGGGGATAAAAATAATAGATTTGCTTTATGCTCAAAGTGTCGAAGGAAACATAGAGTAAATTTCTTTATGTGGAATGATAAATGTTTTAAGAGTGGGAAATAATGTCATCGAGCATTTTAATACCAAAATAATTGGAAGAAACTAAAAGCTCCAAAGAGTGTACCTCCCAAAAATCAAGGTTACAAGTGCATGGAAATGGGTCGTTATGCAAACCAATGCCCAAATCCAAGGGTTATGGATGATTATCGATGCCAAAAACATCTTAAGGCACAAAACAAAAATAAAATAACATGAAATCACTATTGGAGATGTTTCGTATGACAACGAAGTGGTGGAATGATTAAGTGTTTATGTAATGGGATTCCAAACTAGTGTTGTAGAATTATCCTTTATAGAAGTATGGAATATTAAAATGTTTGTGTATTTGTCAATTTTTTTTCCATAAGTATATGGTACTTGTAACCATGAAAAGTGATTGAAATATTTTTGGAAATAACTTCATATACAGATAATGAAGGTTTAAGGAGGTAGTGAGATGTTTGATAGTATTAATGAGCTCAAGACTGATATAAGCATAAAGTGATATCATGATTTGACTATATAGAATTTTTGGTATTTTTGGTGTATAGAAATAGTAGATTTTGACAAAATAATTTTTTTCACTAAGGTTTTATGGTAATTAATGTCATTACAATGTTTCAAGAGAGTACATTATTAAGGTATTCACATGTTTGGAATGTGAAAACCAAGAACTGTCAAAAGATATATGGGAGTAAAATGGTATGTCTAATTAGTTCACCTCTTTCTAATGTTTTATATTTTCATTTTTTGGAAGGATTTTAATGTTATCCATTTATGGATAGTATAAGTTAAATTCTTGTTGATGTTTGTTTGATTAATGTATTATCTCACTATAGGTGGACATATACATATTTTATAACCTATTCTAATGTTTTTATTGAGATAGATGGAATGACCAATCATTCTATCAAATGATTTTCTAAAACTTCTTGAAAGAAAAATTCAACTTCATTTTTTAAATAAGAGATGAAGTGGAAATTATTCAGGGAATGATCAATGGTGAGACTATACTGAAATCAAGTAAGTATATTTTTATCATGAAAAAAATTCATCAACTTTCAGAAGAGGATCTTGAAATGAAAATTATTATCCTAGTACCTTCTTATTCGATGAATCATATGTCCCTTTAAATAATCATATTTTTTTGGTTTTTTAGTAGTTAACTTTCTCCAAATATTATTCCCTCTCACTATCCATTAGAACTTAATGGTTAGATTTCACTTCCATATCCATGTTTTCAATTCCCACCTCTGTTCTTCTGTGAGGAAACCCAGTGATGAGTTACTTTGGGTAACCATTATGCTTCTAAATTTCCATTTTAAAATGAAGTTTTATTATTCCTTTTTACGACGTGGCTTTCCATGAAAGAAACTTTCAATACCATTTATAACCCCGATGAATTTTGAGGGTGAAACTCATTTTAAGGGGGGTAGAACATAACACCCCATAATTTTATGTGATATATTATTTTTAATTTCATTTATGTCTTGTGTAGTAAGATACACCAATATTAGCTTGCGCTATATTCCACACTGTATTTTACTTTATTATATGAAACATTATTCTTGTCTTGTGTTACACGTAAGAATGACCTTCCTCAATATCTTGCATTTTACACAATACTAAGTTTTACTAAACAATGATATATTATTAAATATTATTATTTAATGGTATATAAACTAGATTTTATGAATATTATTAACCAAATTTTGAATTTTATATTACATTAACTTTTATCTTATTTTTTTAGGCATGATATAAGAACAAATTCAATTTTTCAGATAAAATAAGTATTTTGCAAATAATGCAGTTTGGCCACTTTTTGATGGCACACCCATTTTAAATTTAGTTTTTAACACTTTTATATATTATATTTGACAAAATAAACTTCTTATTCAGAATATTAACTTAAAAATTTATTTTCATTGAATTTTTGGTATTTTTCTGATTAAATTCATTTTTTAGTGAATTGTGAAAAATACTGTATTTTAATTCAAAAATGCATTTTCATCTAATTTATTTATACAGTCATATTATATTTTTAATTAGGTTTAAATTGTAATTGTATTATGTTTTTATAATTTAATCCATTGTTTTTCATTGTTTTTAATTTCACATTTAAATTGGACATAAGCACATGACAATCTTTTGATAATATTTTACTTCTTTAAAACCTGTTTTTGGTTTTAACAACACACATTAATTTCAAATCAATTTCTTACAATTTTGTGATTTGAATTATGAAAAATGGATTCCATATTTGGAATCAGTGTGTTGAAATTATGTTAACTGGTTACTTTTAGTTTTGGGAATTATTAATAGTATCTTTAGTAATAATTTTTATTTCCATGATTAAAGGTTAATCAGGCAATGAGATTTAACAATAATATTATCAAATTACCTTAAAACCTATAAAAATTATATTGGATGAATACATTCTCCCTTTATAATCAATGTTTTGAAATTTAATCACTTAATGGACACTTTCCAAAGAATATTACATGGATATAAAAACAATTAATTTATGTATCAAAATGTCACTCTCCTTTTATATAAGTATATTAATTTTAATTTAGGGATTATCAGGAATTAAAATTGACTATAGATAGTATATTTAAATCTAATATAATTACCTATATCATAGATATTTATTTATAATTTTTAGATATTATATAATTATCATTAATGATGACTCAATGGTGATTCAAAAACAATTTTATTAATAGAAATGTAGAATAAATGATATGAAATAAATTAAATTAAATATAATTTGAGTGAATTAATGTCATCCACTAATTTTATGGAATCCTTTTACATGTCATTTATGGTTTAGATGAGTTTTTTCCAACAAATATATATGTTATGATATTTCTAAAAAGTTAACTAATTAATAGTGTCAAAATTGACAGTATTGATATTTTAAGTAAATAATATTTTATTAAATTATATAAAATTTATAAAAATCCAAAATTCCGACAAATAATTGGGATAAAGATAAATATTTCACCAGTTGTGTAGTTATGGATCCTTTTCCATTTTAGAGTAACTATATTAACCCTTAATAAATAAAAAGACATGTTGCCATGGTAAGAGTAGAATGAATTAATTAAGGGTAAATCAGAATTATAAGGTTTAAAATAAAACCAAAACATGTCCAAAAAAATTATTTGATGAATAATATTCAATAATAATAACAACATGATTGATTTTGGGTTGTTTAATCGACCCTTGTATATAAAAATAAATCATATATTATTTAAATCAAATATAGTTACAAAATATCACTATCTTGTATTTTAATATATTTTATGTGTCCACATAGGGACAACATAAAAAATTAATGAATATAAATCTCTATTTTGATATAAATTAAAAAAATTTCATTATATGAATTTAGTTGGATTTTTTACAAGTTATATAATTACTTGAAAAGTCTCTTCAATTATAAAATAATATTTATTCAATTAACATAAAAATAAAATAAATTATTTTTATAATATTATTTTTTTTGTATTTTGTACTAGTTATTGCTTAAATTTTTTTTCCAAGATCAATAAGATTTATTATATATGTGTTAAAGCATTATATTCTGATTCCCACTTTTCGTATTGTATTTTATGTTAAATTAAATGAATAGTCTTAAATTTGAAAATAATAATATATTATTAAATTAATTTATTATTAAATTATTTAAAAATCAAAAAAATGTTAAATAATTACACGGGGATAGGATATGATATAATATTTATTATAAATTTCATTTATTAATCATTTTTAATTATTGAGATCTATAATAGTCTTATTATATTTTAATATTTTGAGTGTTTATAATGTGCCCCTCTCCTCTATTGTAAAAAGTCATCTCATTAAAAATTTCCTCACACCTCATTGAGCCTTATAGATCAACCAAAACCTACAAAATTATCCAATAAACTCTTCTATTTAACTTCTTTTAGGTCCTGGTTTTCCAAAAATTCAATCCCTAGTGTCCCTAAGAAGATATCCAAAGGAATTCCAACGAAGAAGAGGTAATTTTTTTACCAATTCAAATTCAATTTCATTTCTCCTTCTACTTCATATTTCTATGTTTATTCACTAATAAAGTAAAAAATATAGTATATTATACATGCTAAGATGTTTTTATAATTATGATAAAACCTTATAAATCCTCTTATCTATCATACGAATAACAATATCACCATGCGTGCGTACGTATGAATTATAGTCTATAGGTCGTGGAGTAATTTGTTATTCCAAAACACTTTATTAGGATGGGTATAATGATGGGTATAATGAATTTAAATAATTAAGATATCCTGATAATTATTCTATATAATTAACATACCATCCAATTACATACCATTTAACCATCATGAGAATAATACCGTCGATGGTGCTTACATATGACCTATCGTATCAACAACGTGGTGATATTCATTATCCATGTTAAAAATTAAATTATGATTATAAAATTTCTTTGATGAGTGAAAATAATAAATATTAACTTAATTTAATGAATAAAATACATCCTATGCATAACAAACATGACTTACACGACAAAATAGGAACGGGGAAATGAAATAGTTAACACAAAAAAGTACAAGGTAAGGGATAATTTTGCAATCACATTATTATCCGATATTGTTTATTTGTACTTATTTACTAGGGTATATTTAACATCAACATCCATGTTTCCTAATTATGTAATAATATTTCTATTATTATACAATGTTTTAATGTTATCTTTACCTTTTTTTTAATTTTTATTAAACATTATTAAAGGAATGTATTGTCCTTATTCGATTTGAGGTACTTTTGGACTATCCCGGTAAAAGTATGATGAGAATGTTTTTTTAAACTTATATGACGCAAATAAAATTTACACCTTCATAACACCTTATTTCCATGAAGTTTCCTCTACAAGGTTTCATAAATATTTTAAACTAAATTATTTTTATTCAAAATTGCATGGCATTTTGATAAAAGAAAAAAAATTGAAGAAGAAAGGATATTTTCCTAAGGAATTAAGTTCAGGTGTTTTATAAAAATTATTTTCCATCTAAGACGATGGTTTTTAAAAAGGGTTATGTTTATATCCCTCTCATTAATATGTTTTTATTGTGTTAATGATTGAAATATATTTTATATATATTATGTTATGATATAATTATGTTTAAGAAACCCATTTTTTTCATGACTTATGATGTGATGAATGATTTATGTTTTTTTGGAACATTTAAGAATGATTTAACTATAATATGGGTGAGACCTATTTCTCTCTCCAATTCAATGGATAAATATTTATAACTCATGATATAGACATGACAGGAATGGAAAGTAAATCTAGCTCACTAATAAATGGCTAGAATGACAAGTAAATCCGGTTCAGTAATAGATGGCTAGAACGACATGTAAACCCTATTCAGTAATGGATTCTGTACACTATGATGGTCTTGGAAACAATGACTTGGATACTATGTAAATTATATTATATTCTTTTTTTGATAATTCAATGTTTTATACCAATTCTGTTTTATCATGGTTAATGTTCCTTTATGATCTATGCCTTACGGAATGCCATGATTTATTTCATTACTCATGATTTTGATATTTAATTTTTATGTTCATGTTTTTACATTCTTATGTTCATGTTTTTTTTATGTTCTCAATGATTCCCCTTAATGAGAATTTGAACACAACCTTTTTATTTTTTCTTTTCCTTAAAATATAAAGAAATGTTATAGGTATGAATAAAAAAGGGGAAGATCTTTATGGAATAAGTTGAATATCTTTCACCAAGTTTGATGATTATGTTTCGGGTTTCCAAAGACATTAAAATAATATGATATTAAGGTGTCTGTTGGGTCATGTATTATGTATTACATAAAATAAATGTAATTTCCATGTAAGTCAATCTTGGGTCGCTATATTAAGTCCTTTTTATTGATGATTTTAGAAGAATGGAATGGGTTTTAATAGTCAATAACAAGTATGAGGTGTTTAGTTTCATAACAAGTTATTGAAGGGAAGTTTAAAAGTTTCATGTTCAAAGATCTATAAATTATGAACTGAAATTTTAATATAGTTCACCAATATCCAAGCGTGGTATTATCTCAAGAAACATGGGATATGGCATCAAGTTTCAGTAGTAATAATTCCACCGAAAAATGAGTGGATTATTGAATAAATTATATTATCAACAACCTGGATAGAACATTTCTTTTCAAGAATAAACTTATAGAGATGGTTTGGAAAGAATCAGTGTTGACATCAGTTTAAATTTCTTAAAAATTCTTATTATTTATTATGAAATTAAATAATCTCTATTAGTAGGGTATTGAACGAATCCAACATTGAAATACTTTCAAGTTTTCAAAAATAAGTGTTTGTATTATCATCATGGAGAAATATAGTAAGTTTGAATCGAATTGAGATTAGTTGATATTTTTCAGTTACTCCAGAAAATAAAAAACACATAAATTCTTGAATAATTGGCTGGTAAAAGCTATTGAGAGAAATGATGTTGTTTAGTGGAAAATGAGAAGAATATTCAATGAACCCATAAAAAGTCTTAGTAAGATAGTGATGAAGAAGTGAGTATATAAAGGGGAGTGTAATTATATGAAGATAATTTATAATAAAATTTAGATGATGATAAGAATAAACCAGTAAATAAACTAAAGATCTGAGCCCAAATTGATAAGAAAAATATCATCGAGGATCACATCGCTCCAATGTGGATGAGGATGAATTATCTACAACAAGCATCTTTTTTTATCAAAGGAAGAGCTAAATTATTTTGAAAAAGATTCAAGAGATAAGATTTGGGTTTATGAAATTAATGAAGAACTTGACCAAATAAAAAATAATCCAACAGGAGAGATTGTTATAATAACAATATATAATAATGTCATAGAGGCCAAATGGAATTTCGATAATAAGATGAATGAATATGGACTAATAATTAGAAATAAATTATGGTTGATGTGTAGGGGATACTCCCAAATAGAGTGTATTGGTATTTATGAATCACTTTCAACTATTGTAAGGCTGGATACAATTATATTATTCATTTATATTGAAGTGAAAAAGAAATTAAAATATTTCAATATGGATATAAATTTAGCATTTATGAATGGGGTCTAGAATAATATGTTTTAATTGAATATCTAGATGGTTTTCTCATTCATATGGTTAGAATAATATTTTTTAGTTAAAAAAATCTATGGGTTAGAGTAGACACTATGATATTGGAATTTATGACATGATCAATATTTGAATAAATCAGTTTTCAGTGTAGTGAAGTTGATTATAATATGTAATTTAATAGAATGAGAAATGAAAGGATATATTTTATAGTATATTTAGATGACATAATCTTCGGTGGATCGAATGAATTGCTGTACAAATGGTTTTTAGAATTCATGAAATACGAGTTTGAAAGATCAATGATTGGGGAGATAACATTTTTTTGTGGTTAAAAGGTAACACAAGGAATACGTGAGGCATTTATTTCTTAATAAAAATATCTTAAAGAAGTTCTTGAGAAGGCTATGGATTTAATATTCTAATAAAACGACAACTGTAATTTCTATAAGGATAAAACTCTCAATAGATTATGAAAGAAACTCTATCAATATCCTTGCATATACGAAAATGATTTGATATTTATTATACTTAAAAACACCATGGAAAAAATATTTTTTTACATACCGGGAAGTATTGTCTCAAAATAATAACAAATAATGATACTTAGTTACAATAAAAAAGAATAATTTGGTATATCATATGCAAGGTAGATTTCTATTTACTATATAATGAAAAATATTAGCAAGAGGTATTGGGATTTATAGATGTAGATTGATTTGGTTCAGTAGATGATCAAAATTCAAAATTAAGTGGTGTATTCTATCATTATAGACTATGTATTTATAGTTTAATAAGAAATAAAGATTTAATTTATTTGATATCTGTAGAATAAAAACATATTGTGGCTACTCAATATTGAACATAGTTACCATGCATAAAGATGTAGCTTGATGATATTGAAGTTGGAGTGAAATATCTAATTGGAAGACATTTTGATAACTCAAGTTCTATAGATATTATAAAAAATTCATTTCATAAGTGAATGTTAAATAATATTGAATTAAAATATCAATTTATCAAAGAGAAAGTGGAACACGGTATTATGAAGCTAGATCATGTACATACCGAACAAAAAGTTGCAGAAATCATGGTAAAGGCCTTACCTAGAGAAGCATTTGAATGACATAGACCAGCTCTTGGAGAATAATAAATTCCCAACCTGTGAATAGTGTGGATATGGAACCCCCTATTTCCAAGGTATGGTGTGTTTCTCCTATATATTTATATATGTCATTTACCTTCTTGCAGACAAAAAAGGAGTGACCTTTGGGTTCATTGACAATGGGGGAGAAAATTTCTTAATCAAGACATGGGAGATGCTGATAAAGGGAGTGGAAAATTAGTGAGAGTTTTATATATAAGGATCCTTAAACTGGGACACCAATAAAGAAGAATCATGAAAAGGAGTTTGTTTTGGGTTCATGATGTATTCATTTGACATGAGCAGGTTGAGAAGTGATCTCTAAGGATGATCTTTTTCTGTCTACTAGTATTGAGACGTTTTTAAATGGATGGTTTGACAATAAAGGGATTCATTGATGACATTTACATGATACTATTATTTCCCATGCTGATATTGACTCATGGGGTCTTATAGTACATTTTAAGGATGTCCTTGATAACTTTCTAGGGTTAAATAAGGAAAATGATTTCAAATGTAAATGAATTTTTAATACGTTACTTATATAAGATTATAAGTTTTTTCAACAAACCCTAAGATAATTTTTTTTGGAAAAAATCATGGTGGTGCCTTTGGGTTGATTGTGATTGTTAACAAGTTATGAGGTTTTCGGTGAAGGCTAGTTGTCAAAGAAGACTTGAAGAGTGAGCATGAAATTTATAATCTCACAGAGCACGAATGTTTGATCTCATGGGTCAAGAAATGTCGGATCTAGAATAGTTTGAATGTATGATTTCACGTATAGTGGATATCTAATCTCATGGAGCCCAAAATATTTGACCTTGTAGAGTGCGAATGTCTTACATCATAGAGCATGAAATGCTTGATCTCACTATGCGTGAATGTATGATCTTGTGGAGAGTGAATGTCACAACTGATCTCAAGGAGTAGTCATGCGAATAACCCTATAAATATTAGAAGATACCACATTGAATTTTCAGTTCATCATCAACATTTCCCTCATTATGGCCCATTTTGTTTTTTTACTGATATCTAAGTCAGAAAAAATGGGAGTGGGAAAAAATAAAATTCATCCTGTAAATAATATTATGAAATTTAACAATCAATTGATTCTTTGTTACATACGATTTTATTCAATTTTTTCATGCCTATCTCATATGGGTACATCCATTTGCACTATATCAGCCCTACACCTTTTTCTTCATGTAGTAATTGTAATATCAAATGTCTTGTTGGATCAAGGAATGAAAGGGGAAAAAAATTCCAGCTTACATAAAATTAAATCAATATCATCCAATAGTTTACTAAGTTCATCATAGTATGTTGTCGCAATATAGATGTCTTGGAAAATATATGATATTTTTGTTATTGCATCCCAAATTTCAGAATTTAAAAAACCTCAAAATCCAATATGTATAAACAATTCATGTATAACATAAAAATCATTACTTTTTAATCAGATAACATGACTATTTCTGACACATCTTGCCAAATTCGAAACATAACCATTTGGTAGTCTCAAATCTGGAAGCCTCTAACAAAATAATAAGAAGTTATATTTGAAAATTGTATAATACACTTTTAGATTCATTTACTTCTATGATATATCATTTTCAAAAAGATCATGTTCTTATTTTTTTAAATTTGGGAGAGATCGAATTGTGGATTTAAATTATTTTTTGTCCTACCAGGTGTGTCAAAAACTGTATAAAATATATTTTAGAAAAATGTCTTTTAAATATAAATGACATCCATCAAGTGGAAAAACAAAAAAATAGACAAATACGAAAGATACCAAAAAATACTTTGTTTAATCCAATCGTTATCATTCCAAAATTCATAAATTTTTATTGGTGTGTAGTCATTCTAAATGTAATGGGGGAAAATAAATATCCAATATATTTTAAATCAATACCTATGATCATTTTTGGAGGTCCATATATTTTAATTGTAACTTTTCTAAAATTATTTCTATTCTTTTGGAAAGAATGACCAGTCGGAAGAAAGCTGCAATGATAATAAAAAAATAAGGTTTTCTCCCATTGACAAGCATAAATTCGTTTATGTCACTCATATAGTATAGAAATGATTTTATACCATGTGCACTCCATCCAGATAATATTTTGTATGCTGAGAAGTCACTAATTATCCACATTAATTTTGTTTTCATTAAGAAATAATATTTTGAAACAACATCATATGTAATGACACCATTAATCCATAATTAAATTAACTCATCAATCGATTGATTCAAAAAAATATCAAAATTATTTTTATGTCCTTGAATTAATAATGTTAAAATAATATATGGTTTATTCCTCAATATCCATGAAGGTAAGTTGTATGGAGTTATAAAGACATGCCAATAAGAATATTAACTAATGGACATACCAAATTGACAAAACCCATTAGTAGAAAGACTAAATCACACATTACGAGATTATAAAGAAAAATAAGGATGTACATGGTCAAATTTTTCCATTAATCCCCATCATAAATTTGATTTATTCTTTTACCAGTTGATATATTAATTTTTTTCTATGATATCAATGATACTATGTTCTGAGACATAAATAAACATTTAAATCTGGGTGTAATAGGGAAATACCTCAACTATTTAACAATAATCAATATAGACTTCCTTAAATGAGACTCTTTTTACCTTTATTATCAAAATGTAGGACAACTCAATAATAACACATTTTCACCACAATATAAGATGTAATCTTTTGAACTTACAAGAATATTATGATAACTAAGACCCAAATTACCAACCATCCTCTTTCTCTCATATATTTGTTTTGCAACACATTTACTTCAAGTAACAATGATTTAACCAAATATATAATCTCATCAAAATATCTACTTGTCATTCCATTTTCTAATATGATAGCCATGGATTTTCAACTGCATAAAATTTTCTTATCTTACAACTTGGATATAAGGCATCCTTTATAGACTTTAGAAACTCATAAAATCAAGATATTTCTAACTCAGAAGTGAAATCAGTATCTTCATGAGTTTTAGTTTGTGGAAAGGCATACCAGCAACATCATGTTTTATATTTTTAAACTATAATGGATCTGAAACCAAATTATTAAAATCTTCTTTGGAATTAGGTTAACCATTTTGATACCAAATAACATAATATTTTTAGAAAACAAAAAGAAATAGATGACCCCAAACATTTTCAAATGTATCAAAACTCATGAGATCACATTTATTATGCAGACACTTAATTTTTCCATCTAAAACAAAGTCCAATTATGTTGATTAAAATGATAAAAAATCTTCAATAGACTCAATATATACAATATTTTTACCAGAAATATTTGGATTTCTATTATGATTTAACAAACTATGACCATTTAATAAAGTATATTGTCAACTTCATTGTTCCATATTTATCTAAAAAATATAAAATATATTTTTTGAGATTAATTTTATATAAGATAAGGGCGATACAAAAAATACTATTTTTAAAAATAAATTCATTTACTTGTAAATTAATCAATTTTATATACTTAATACTTAGTTTTACTAATTATTATTATTTTTATGTAATTACAATTAATTAAAACTAATTAAAGGCAATTTTTACTAATTATAAATAATTTTTTTAATTAACATTGTTTATTAATCACGACTAATTATAGTAAATTATTACCATTTATGGTAAATTATTACTAATTACTAATATATTTTTTTATAATCATCACATATTTTTAAAATGTGCAACTAATTTTTTCTAAGTGGGGCTCATTTTTATTAATTAATTCTAATTAGTACTAATTACAACTAATTGTTACTAATTTTTTTCTAATTATTACTAATTGACACAAATTATTACAATGTACCGCTAATTTTATGTAATTATCACCAATTATTACTAGGTACAAAAAATTATTACTAAGTGATGCTACTTTTTAATAATTGCTATTAATTATTACTAATTACATATAATTATTACTAAGTGATTCCATTTTTTATTAAATTAGGCTAACTTCTACTAATTTTTAATAAGTGCGTCTAAGTATTGATATTTTTAGTAATTACCGCTAATGTTTTGTAATTATCACTAATTTTATGTAATTACCACTAGTTTTATGAAAGTGCTACTAATTTTTACTAAGTGCCACTAATTTTAATAAGTGATTCTAATTATTACTACGTACCAATAATTATTACTAAGTACCGCTAATTTTTACTGAGTGTCACTATTTTTTACTATATAATCCTAATTTTTACTAAGTATCTCTATGTTCCTCTATTGTTTACTAATTACTGCAAATTTTTTACTAATTATCAATAACTATTACTATTTACCACTAATATTTAATAACTACATTATTTTTATGTAATTAATGAAAATTTTTCTAATTTCTACTAATTATAACTAATTTCCACTAATTTTTATTAAGTACCTCTAATTATTACTAAGTGTTTCTTATTATTTATGGTTGATGCTAATTTTTCCTAATTGTCGTTAATTTTTACTAAGTGCTACTGATTTTTACTATGTGCTGCTAATTTAGTAATTGTCGTTAATTTTAACTATGTGATTCTAATTTTTACAAAGTGCCTATAATATTTTTTATTTACCACTATTTTTACTACTTACTACTAATTTTTACAAATTATAGCTAATTTTTACTAATTACGGAAAATTACCAGTAATTTTTACAATGTACAACTCATTACCAATAATTCTTTGTAGTTATCTTACATTTTTACTATGTACGAATAATTTTTAGTAATTACCTCTCACTTTCTCTAATTTTTACTAATTTCCACTGTTTTTTACTGAATACCGCTAATTATTATTATTTATAATTAATTTTTACTAATTATCGCACATTTTTATTAACAAGTGTTGTTTTCTATTAATTATCACTATTTTCTAATAATTACAACTGATTTCTAATAATTACAACTCATTTTAAATAATTACCACTTATTTTTAAAAATTATCACTATTTTTACTAATTATCACTAATTTATACTCATTGCTGTTAATTTTAACCAATTATTTTGTAATTATTAATTATTAATTTTAATTATTTAATTTTTTTTGAATTACTAAAAATTATTAATTATTTATTACTGTTCATTAATACAAGCTACTTAAAAAAATATTATTTGTTACTAATTCTATTAATTATTAGTATATTCTATTAATTCTCACTCATTTAAGTTAATTTTTACTAATTTTTGCTTGTTACTGCTAATTTTTAATAATTACTAGTTTTTTATAATAAATTTTTCTAATTTCTAATAATTATAAATAATCTATATTATTTTTCACTAATTTATTACAATTACCATTAATTACCTATAATTAAAACTACATAGTAATAATTAAAATTAACAACTACTAATTAAATATAATTATTTCTAATTATCAATAATTATCTATAATTAAAATAAAATACTTTCAATTAAAAATAATTACAACTACTTAAAACTAGTGAGTGAAATATAAAACTAAATAATTTGAATTAGAAATAATTAATAAAAATTAATAATAATTATTACTAATATTAAAATAAAACAAATAAACTAAAAATTATTAATTTTTTTGTCCGATGAAAAAGGAAAAATTTTCTTGCTTCTAAAATTTAAGACCTTTAAAATTTAAGGAGAAGAAGAGGAGTGTATGAAAAGAGAGTTGAGGAAGAAGAGGAGGAAGTGAAAAAATTAAGGTGGGGGTATATGGGTCAGATAATTTGTGACGGGTCTCCCATTAAAAATAGTTATATTTGTGATGGGACCCGTCAAAAATAGTACCCTCCATAAATAACCTTGTTAGCAGTAAAAATTTTCATTTATTAAGGGGATCATTGCAAATATTCTTTTTTATGATAGTTTATTTGGGACAAGAATTAATTCCCATTGAAAATAACAAAAAATGAGGGAAGGTATTTGCAATGGGACCCGTGACATATACTCTTAGGCCAACAACTTATTTGAAAATGGAATTACATCATGTCATAAATTACAAAACTAAAAAAAGGTAATTACGAAATAAATATATTAATATCTTCAAAAACTTTCCTACAGTTTGGAGCATAAATTGTGCCAAAGGTATTTGAAATGGAAATGTTCTCTTGTCGTAAATAGTAATTTATTAAAGACAATTTGCATCACGATTCATTTCCCATCGTAAATACTCCATTTTAAGGGACTATTTGTGATGGGTGGTGGGCCCATTATAAATAGTCTGTCAGAAATTATGATTTTCCCATAGTCATATCACACGATTGTGAGAGGATATCATGGAGAGATTATGTGGATTAGTTGAATAAATTACACTATTTTCTGTGGATCTCATGGTGAGATCATGAGAATAACCTTAATACATCGCATGATTGTGAGAGGATCTTATAGAGTGGTCATAAAATGTGCATGAAAGAAAAGAAGCATAAAATAAAGGAGATATCATGCGAGCATTCAAAATCACATGACCACATTATTTTATTTGGATATCGTGATGGTATCCCATGATGTGTTGTAAGACAATATCTTTGAGCCCATGATTGTCATTGGATCTCATGATGGGATCCCGAGAAAAAAATCATGATTGTCTTTGGATAATGTGATGGGATCTCACGAAGTGCTGGAAGAGAATGACATTGATCACCTGATTTTCATTGGATCTCATGATGGGATCAAGAAAAGAAATCATGATTGTCTTTGGATCTCGAAATGGGATCACACAAAGCTATAGATGGCAATAAAGTGTTCCATCACATGAATGTTTCTGGACCTCGTGATGGTATCACATTAAGCACCTAATAGTGATTGTTAAGGGGGTTTAATGGAAACCTATAATTGTTTTTTTGAGTTAATGTGGTATACCTTTTCATATAAATACTCACTAAAACATCCTTAAGAGGTGATTAAGTTTTCCATAAAATATTCGTATGAAGAAAATTATACATAAGGCGTTTTGTGTGATGTGAAAGAGTATACACAATTGAAACCACATAAGTATTTATCATGAGTATAATGGAGTCTTTCACTAGTTTTTTTTTCAATCTGCATAATATATATAAGGTCTTGCAAAATTCTCTCATGAAGTAGTCTCATGAAGTGATATATGAAATTTTTGTCTCAATTAATAAGTATAACCATTAATATCTCATGATCTTCCTAGACTAAAAAAATATCACTATCAACATGAACTAAACATGGATTTTTAATTAACCTGATCTGAATAAGGTCTCATGAGCCACATGATCTAAACATTATCTCACACAAAGGGTTTGAGATAGGATTTCATGCACATTTTCTCGTTCCAAGATCTTGCGTAAGGGTTTTGTGCTAGGATTTCATGTAAGGGTTACAAACTAGAATCTCACTCAAAGGGTCTCACAATAAGATTTCATGCAGGGGTTATAACCCATGATTCCTTGAATGGGGTTATGTTCCAAAGTCTCATAGAGTGGCCTTGTGGAGGATTATCATGCAAAGGTGGTTTTCATCTCATTAATGAAACAATATAATAAATGCACACATGAGTGTGAATCAAATCAGAGTTGCTTTTTAGAAATTTTATTGGAAGAGTAGTGTGTTCAAATTAGTTGATATATCAATGATATTTTAAATTATAAATGGTTTTAGACCCCGAGATACAATGAATCCTCTCTGAACCTTGTAACTACAATATGATTTAGTGGATTTGGTACATTGATACATTTCCATTTTATGATCTTTATAAGTATCACATCGAGGGTGAAATAAATAAAATTGATTTGTCATGTGAATGTTTTAATATCCTTTTGTTCTAGGATCTGTGAAGGATAGAGAAGAGAGTTTTGTTTAATGATGGAACAAGATTTAAAAAGAACATTTGTTTTAATATGAAATACCCTGATTCACCCCTATAAGGAAAATTAACCTAGTTGGGCTATTTTTTTGAAGAACCCTTTTCCAACTATATATTTTTAGAGGATGTAGTCTTCTCTAATGTGTGGTTAAACTGGGTGCTATACTGGTTTTACCACAATAATCGATTGATGTGAGAGATACCCAAGTAAGATGTGGAAAATATTTTGGGCCCTAGGTATGCTAAAGATATGTTTATTTCAACTTAACAATCAATAGTAGTTCATATAACTAAAATAGAAATTTTAATCTATGATAAAGGTAGGTTTACCACCCTTAACAACCCATGTATAAGAATTTCTATACTCTAAGACTCTCAGAGATCTCTCAGAAGACAATCCTTCTAGATATGTGACACAAGGGATTCTTCTATTAGGGATTCCTAGAGAATCATTGTATCATAGTAATATCTTAGATATTATGAAGGTAAAGATCTCTATGATTACCTAAAATATATAGTATCTTTTGAGGAATTTTGATTTGTATTATATGTAAACATTCATGGATCGTTTCTGGGATTTTTATACTCACTTACCCTTTATGGATAAGAGAGGAAGAGAGGGAGATCCCCTCTGAGACCTCTTATTTACATCCTATAAGGATGGATTTTTACTAGGCCTAGGGTAGCTTGGAAACATGGGTAGTACCTTCTTCTGATCCAGGGGAACCCATTTATCCATATGTTAGCCACATCATCTAGCTAAACCAATAATCCTGGATATGTTGCTATTAAAAGGTAACCTTACTTATTTTTTTCTTAGAATATATAATACTTAAATTATTAGTTCTGACCTACTTGATCTCACCTTTATAGGGTTGACCCTCTTAGATGTATAGAAATATATGGAGGCTGGAAATATAGTCTCCAACATAAATTAGATGTCGACGGTGCATCCTGATTCTAGCGACCTATCCCTTGAATTTTTGACTAGTGAAACATATAGTGTTGTTTATAAAATGAAGTCAATGTATGGTAATATTCCTCTATCTAGGGATCCATTCTAAAAAAACGTTAATGGTTTCCATTTTAACACCCTTTATGTAACTCATAAGTTCTATTATTTGGTAATATTCTATTTATATTAACCTATAATTGAACTAATTTCCACTTTCATTGTAGTGATTCCTACTTTGGGAATGAAATCACATAGGGTGGATCAAATACAGAGGGAACCTACTATAATAAAAATAGAAGCTATATCTTTTCCAAGGGGTCCAATTACAGGTATGGTTTTAGTGGATGTATAGGTCACTAAAGTGTCAAACTATGCCAAGGCAATTAAGATATTGTAGTAAGACTATCTTATATATATGATGAAATGAGTAGGATATATCCATTTTAGAACAAGGAATGATCCCATGAAATTTTTTAGATATTAGGAGGCTATTAAAGAACTATCTATGATATAAAGAGTGGAAACACCTCCACTTGGGGACATAAGTAGAGTCTACACCACCCATGGGGGATTGGTAAGAACATGGCCCTATTAAAAAGGGGGATTAAAATCCTAAAAATCATAAAATCGGTATATACCTATACCTTCAATTTACTAAGGCTGATCCAACAATCATGGTGTTGGAGTCCTTTTGAGAGTACAATCATTATCTTGATGAAATAGAATACTTTTAGTCAAACATCACTAATGAGAATTAGTTGACCCGGTTTAGGTGATAGAGGAGAATCCAAAACAACATTACTCTCACATTATTAGTATAATTAGTGTTTTGAATGATATAACTTCACTAATGGATGGTGAACATAAGGACCACTAGGTTCCACTATCACAACCTCAAAATATTGGCTTGGGATTCTTGGTTGAGAGAGTGAATCTGGAATGGAATTTCTTTTATAATTTCAGGCATGTGTCTAACTATATGGTAACCAATTCTTTATAGAAATATCAATAAGATTTTATTCTATTGGGGGACAAACAATTCCAAAAACTGGTCAACCATTCTTCAAGGGATGTGACTTTTCACAACATTTAGTCTCATATTATGATATCCTATTCCAAGTTATCTCATATAGAACACCCAATAATCACGCCTGGGGATGACTGCGATAGGGCTCAATTATATACGTATGAGGATCATGGATAAGAATTAGAAAAACTTGTAGAGGTGACCAGACTACATGAGGTCTTTAAATTTAATAAATACTGATTTGTTTAGATTGGGAAGTCTGC
Organism: Viscum album; assembly: GCA_963277665.1. Taxonomy (NCBI): domain Eukaryota; kingdom Viridiplantae; phylum Streptophyta; class Magnoliopsida; order Santalales; family Viscaceae; genus Viscum; species Viscum album. Next base: position 1,576,234,991 of record OY728126.1, read on the forward strand.
TTCCCCAAAATAACCATAAAGGAAATCTTTTTGTAATATGTTGAGGCTTTGATATGATAATGAAAATCTTCTTTTATTTCGTGAAATGAAGTAATAAAAAATTTATACCTGATGTATTGAATCTTTCATCTAGATCAAATTAATGATTATGACATACTAAAATTCTATAATCCCATATGAGTTAAGCTTAGTGTGTTAACTAATAGATGAATAGATGGATTTCCCATTATGAAAGAGAATTTGAACTCAAGATAAGGGTTGGAATTATAATATTAGAACAACTTTCTTTGGTAACCTGTATGAAATTGGGAACCTAGTTTTTTTTATTGCTTAATTTTTTATTATCATAAAAATGTGTAGACCATATAAGGAAGAAACAACAAGATAGTTCGAACATCTATTAAGAAAATTTAATGAGGGATGGGGTTAATTGTGACATCGAGAGTCTTAATTGATAGTTAGAGGAGGTAAATCTGTTCTGCTTGACCATTGACTACATTTTTTACATGTTTACTATTTCTATACTACTGAGGAGTCTCCACTAGGATATGTTCCTTGGATGGGATGAGGGAAATTATGGAATTTTGTTGTAACTATTAGGGATATTGTTTATAGATGATGACGATGGATCCTAGGAGGGATATACCTTGTATGAGAGGCATCCATTTTTTTCATTGTATTATCACCATGGGGAAGCCTGTTTGGACATTATAATGGATGTCTGTAAAACTTACTGGGTAAAAATAGTTTCTATGGATGACTTAAATTCTCAAGAAGTGTTTGACCAGTCTTAAGGTCACACGTTTTTATTTCAACAATATCAATATATTTTCTGAAATATATGGAATGGATTTAGGTTAGTGAAGTAAATTTATAAAAATACTGAGTGATATATAAAAGAATATAATTCCATCATACTCTATGGATGAGACCACAGGTAGTCACAAAATTTTTTAGATTACGAAAAAATAATTTTTTTCCAAAAAATGTATTAATTTTTATTGTTGTATATAATAGATCATATAAGAGATCCTTATATGGTCATATAGATAAGACATCAGTGATTCGTTTTATGGTCAACAAGTAATCATCATGAATTGTTTCCTTTAAAGTCATGTAGTTAGGACCATGAGGTGTTTCTTTTTAGAACCTTTTAGTGAGGACCATGGAATTTGAGATCACTCTATTGGTGGGAAAGAATCCCAAGATGAATGAAAATACTCTTGAAGAAAAAATACCCATGAAAATTTTCTCACCCATACTTATGGAATAGTTTTTATGATAATTATTCATGGACCAATGACTCAATACATTGATCAGTCTCATTCATAAGAGATCCTGGAATTGTTTTGTGGGAATGAATCACTAAGGTGAATTAGGAATATAGTTATTATTGTCGTATAAATAGGAAAACTACCCACTCAAATTATTCTCATATGTAAAGGAAGGGGATTCATGATGAAGTTGTTATTAGTAGGATATTGGCATGGGACTTCAAAATATCCCATATATTAGGATGGGGAAAAATTGGAATTAGTATAAGGGTGCAAGGTGGGTTGTTTGGATGAAACTATTTATCTTATTGAGTGATAATCAAGAAATAAATTATTCTTGAATGTGGCATGTAAGAGACCAACATCACATGGGGATTGTCCTCTCAATATTTTGTATGATATCACATAGTTTAATTACATGAGGATAGAACTAAAATTCCAAATTTAAGATCATATAACAAGGATGTTGAAAAAAAATATTAAAGTTTAAATTTTAAGGATGACTATGAATTATACCCAATCATGATAATGGGAAAAATATATATAGGATCTTGAATCCCATACGAGTCATCATTAGTGTGAGAAACATTGGGAAATAAAGGGTAACTCACATCATGTGATTAGGACAAAAAGAGAAATTGTTTAGGGTCAGAATGATACACTAACTATTAGAAGAACCATTGATTATAAAGACAAATGTTGGGTGAGAATCCACTGAGTTAGTAAACCCTAATGAAATTACTCAATAAAAGAGAGGGTAATAAAAAGGTGTTAATATTTCTCTGATGAAATGGGAATAGGATGAATGTAAATTATGCCTTCCAAAATTTGAATTGTGATGGATTCGATGGATAGTATGAGGAAGACCACTAACTATAAATGAAATACATATTCTCCTACTATATCACAAGGGGGAGGGGGATGTAGGATGACTTTTTACCATGTCCTCAAAACTCAAGTCCCATAATATTGCTATAAAAATCCTCTCTGGAATTTCCTCTGAATGGGAGGTGGTCATATTCAGAGATTTTAATTAGTGTAGGGGTGCCTATACATATTTTAATGGTCGATGGACCAATTCAAACACCTTTGAAACAATGTTTAGAGATTAATTAAAAATATTAATGGGAGGTTTGAGTACCCTGGGTTAACACTGAAATGTTTTGGGGATATCAGTGGGTTGTACTATGCTCAAAATAGTCTGAAACCCATAAAAGGAACAACAAATAATGGTCAACATTTCTTATAGAGGATATGGTTAGTCCCTGATGATGTAGAGTTCATGGTCATCTATCTTATACCACGAGTTTTTACAATATTATGGTCCTAACACTTGAATAATAGGTTAAGTACTTTATATAACACATGATAGACAACAACCCCATGAAATTTGGAATACCCAAGTTCCAATATGAACAAAGCTCGAGGAAAAAAGTTTATAGTATAAGGTCATGATTCATGTACCTATGGGGTGACTAATAGTTTAACGTCTTGTTTAATTGAACAATGAGGGAGGTAATGTTTATTAGCTATAAAAGAACCATCCTATGGTAAATATAAGTCCAAGAGGCCAAACATGATCGATGCCATAACAAGTCATCAAATTAGGAATAGTTTTGTTGTTTTAGGTACCAATTCAATGAATGAATGGGTTAGGTGGTTTATGTGGCATTATATAAACTGAAAAAACAATATTAATGATAAGTGAAAAAATTCCATATTCTAAACAAACATCCACTAAAGGGGTATTCATACTGATTAAGGTCATTATTATTGAACTAAGATAACAGATTCTATGTATTATTGGGTAAGGGAAAACCTTGACATAACTTAGAGTAGCCCAAGATAATATATATTTCCTTAGAAAGGGAAAATGCCTTTATGTGTAGATTCGTGATTCCAGGTACTATTCCTTTAAGTGTGGTATACTTAGATAAAGTTATGTTAAAACTAACCATATATCATTGGACCATGTGAGTCATTATTTTCGTGGTAAACAAGGAGTAAAAGTTGAATATATTTGTCACATAAGAGCATAAAATAGTGGATGTTGGGTTAAGGTGGAAATGAAACATTTACCATTAGAAGAATCTTGATGAAGTGGAAGTGAGTCATGGAATGATCCTAATATATAAAATTTATTTAGCATGATTTTTAAATTCATGGGATGATAAATGTGGAGAGTGTTGGATTCCATTGGGAAAATGTGTACGTGGTGGATGTAAATCATGAATTACAAGACTTAAATCAAAAAGTGGAATGAATATCAGTTAAATATAAATATAGACCATGTTTTAAAAATTCAAGACCCATTAGTACACAATCATAAATATGGTAAGGTAACATTGGTGTTGAATTATGACCATTTATTAGAATCATGGTACATGTCATGTTAATTCAAAATGGCATTTGTGGGGTGTACCCTGGATGAGTTTTTAGACTATTTATCATTGTTCATCATGATATGGGATATAATTTAGATATAAAGGACAATGAGGATCTAAATTAAGTAAGACCCAATTTATGAAGATGTATTAAATGAGATATTAATGTATAGTTCAATTATATTGTTGTTTCACAACTTTTCATTGAGCATATAACAAGGAGTATCAATATAAGATAGTTTTAAAAGAATCTCTTGAGAAGAGTATATTCTCAATGTCATGTTAGGAAATGGAACTAAATTACGTGGTATTGGTCTTTAAGAGAACATGATGATGGTAAAATCCTAAATAGGGAAGTGGTGGGTAGTACTGAGACCAGAGATCTAGCTATCACTACATTTCCAAAAAAGAGGGAATAAATCGATAAATTGATCTAAAAGTGATTTGGTAGAAGAATAATGTAAAAGTAAGTGAAAAAATCTATAATAATGAACCAAAGATTATTATTGTTTTATGTCATGTGAAGGGTACTATACCATGAAATTTAACATCATGTGACAAGAATGTTGGTTTTTTTGTTAAAGAGTATGGTTATATTGATTTTTCTTGGAAAGTGGGGAAGTATTTATAACCCCAGGATAACATAAAAACCAATGTGAATTTACGAGCCCAATGTTGGTATATATAGTACCATGAAATAATGAAATGGGTTGTAGAGTCTATGGTTAGTTATCTCAGACCAAAGAGATCCCATGTATGATGTGTTTCACAATTGTTGGGAAAAATTCACTCAAAACATTATGATCACAAGATCATGCCCAGTGTTGTAAATATGGTGTTCAGGGGTATTAGTAACATCACATTAGAGTTCATGATACGATAAATAAATATATGATAGAAATTACATGTAATTCACAATATGAGACCCCTCAAAAATAGTTTAGTCAAGGCTAACTCAAAAAGAACTACATACTTCATGAACATGCACAAATGAATGATGATGGAATTCCGATGATGTTGAACTTGTTCAAAAACATATGAGGGTAGTAGAGAGGTAAATAGACATAAGGGATTTGAATAAATGGGTGAAAATTTATGTTTTATGACTAATGATCATACTTTACTTTCTCAAACTTCATTAACCCTTATCTTTACTCCTTTTGATCTTTTAAAGGCCTCTGAATTATAAATGGCTTCTAGAATTATTTACATTGGTGATAAAATTTTCAACACAAAAAAGTAAACTTGTATGGATAATAAATCCAATAGAAAAACATTAACAATTTTTAATAAAAAATCAAACACAATCCAATAATTGATCCTTAATTGGATGAAAACCAGATCACAATCACACACACCAAAGAGAAGCACAAGAGGAATAATGTTTTTATTAGGTTCACCACCCAAAATGAGAAGCTATATCCTTGGTATGTCCAAGTAAAACCGATGATCAAATGATCTAGTAGAATAATATTATTAGATATATTGAGAGGGGTTTATACTTAAACATTTTATACAAAAATGGTAGGCCAAATTGTGTCAATTTCACTAGTATTAAAGAAATAACGAATATGTTCTTCAAAAAAATGATATCTTCCATCTACGTAAGACTTCAATAAATTTTTTATTTTCATTTATATTATTCTCCATGAACTATTTCCTCATCATCTTATTATTTTCTGTGCATAAAGATCTATTCTAAAATTCACCTAAATGTTTATCCTTTTAATTTTAAAATTGTCATCACATAACAATATTATAGTAGAAATAAATTATTTAGTATAAACCATAAAAATACATCTTCAAATTCAAATTTAAAATTTAAAATAATTAGAAGTAACTGTGCTTATATTTTTATCATTTTATTCTCATTTATATATGATATCTTTTATAATCCATGATTTTTTTGACATTCATTTTTATAAGTGTATTTTTGGATGAGATTTGATCCCTTATGATTCATAAAAATCAAGATGAGGTTGATTCAAGGTAGTTAGTTATCAACTTCTTCATATGTCTATCAAGATCTTTTTTTTTGAAAAATTATATTACCCTTTAATATTGGGATTCTTATATAAAAAAATTAAACATTAAATTTATCCATTTCCTATAATAAACCCTCATGAATTGAAAATGTTACCCTATAATATTGTAGTTTTACCATCTTTGTTTTAGTAGAATAGACATCAAATATTTACTTTTCCTCACATCAATACATACATAATATTAATTCTACCATTATATATAACTCTAATCCAATGTGATTTTTATGTTCAACATCATTGATACATATTTGTATTGGAAAAAAATTACTTTTACATATTAGTGTTTTTTATTTTTATCTCATTTATTCTCAATAATGAAAGTATTCATATTTTTTCAGATGACCACAATAAAAATATCAAACTCCTTTAAATTTCAGAAAAACATTCTCTTAAAAAATGAACAATATGTAATCTCAGTTTGAAATTGATAGTTGTTTTTTAAATCAAATACAATTTATAAAAAATCGATTTGTTATTTTCAGTTTTGTTATAGACATTGTAAAACAACCATAGTGATAATAATTTTTCATCAAAATCAAATTTTAGAAAAAGTTTCCATGGAAATTACAATATCTTTAATGTTACAAAAATTTTTGTTATCAATATCTATCAAAATTGATCATAGTCTCAATATTCACCTCATTTGAATATGTTTACCACTATTTATCATAAATCATATTTCAAACATATAATATTTTGAAATGAATCATCCTTTCAAAATTTTAATCCTACATGTGGAATTTAATTATTTTAAAAAACAACATTAAATAAAAATATAATATTATTTATCAAGGTTTCAAACGTAAAATTCTTCAAAGGACATTAAAAAAATGTGAAAATATTCTATAAATAACAATTTTTAAATTTCATAGATTTTTTTGAAACCTATATATGACATTTTGAATTTATATTCTCAATAATCATGTTAGAATAATTCATGAATTAACACAATTATGCACACTTCTTAGTTATTAATTTCTAAAAATACTGACTAAACATATATGCATACATTAGATAAATGATCCATCAACCATTTTTTCAAATTAATACCATTAAATTCTCTGAATACAGTGTCATTCCACCCCTTTGTAAATAAATTAATGAATTATTTATTTCTACCCCATTGAAAAAATACCAAAATAAAAATTAAGAGAGATGATGGATCCATCGGCCTTAATCCTTGAGAGGAATCTGGTTGAAATATCTCCTTAATGTTAAATCTATGAAATTATTACTTTTCTAGTGTCTAAGATAAAATATATGCAATCAAATACTTGTAAAAAATTCTCTATATTAAGAAACCTTTTATCCACTAACTCATTAATAAAATGATATTTTTTACCAATGTGACTTTATTTTCAATGTTTTACAAGATTTATTGATAATTTGCAGCACTTGGATTATCACAACCTACTAACAAAGAAAACCACACATCCACCATGAGAAATTCTAATTGAGTCCTCATCCACTTCAATTACTCAGTTTCTTTTGTTTTATTTTCATATTCCACCTTCTTGTATCTCAAGGTAAATGAAGAGTTCTTCTTCTTCATCAAACTAAAAAATATTTCTAACAAAAAGAAAAATCCTATAGATATTGATCTTCAATCACATATATTTCAAAACCAACATAATTATCATTATATAAAAATATATCACACACTCTATTGCTGTTATATTTTATTCTATAATCCATCATGGACTTAATATTCAAAATATTTTTCTTTCCAGTTTTTAAAGTATATTTATTTAGTTTCAATGAACATCATCACTATAATGTATAAAAAGACACTAAATCTATTCTTAAATAAAACACATGAAGGAAACTCCCAAATAACATCCATAATTCTCTTAAATCAACATATTTTACATTTTCATCATTAAAAAAATTTCCTCCCACAACATTTGGGTTAGAAAATTAGTTTAAATATTCCATGGAAAAATTTATCATATGTTCTTAAGGAAACTTCTATTATGAAATAATTATATTATATTCTCCCAGAAAATGTTTTATTCCCAGAAAATACCTTATTCTCCAAGAATGATATGTTAGACATCATTTCCATATCCAATACTAAATCCTTTCATATATATTTTTCATTTAATGAAATGATAGTATCATGAACATAGATAATAAAATTATGTGAAACAAAATTTTCATTTTTTGATTTTCCAATATTATCTGTTTTTTTCGAATGGCCCGAAGATCTTCTTTATTTTTATTTTTATAGATAATACCCCTTTTAAGGGTTGAAGGGCAACCCGTACATAGCCCGTAGGCCCAAGGCACAAGGCCCTATATGACCCGTAATACATGATCCGAAGGCCCAGAGGCATACAATTCCCATTACATGACCCGTAAGACCAGCCCACTAGAACTGCCCCTCCACATCTTCTTCATCATTGATCGCCTTTATCCCCCACTTGGATTTCTGATCGACTAGTATTTCCCCGTACAAAGGTGCACGGTGCCTGGTCCCGATGGAGGTTTCCATACCCTCTCATTCTTCCAATCTGGTTAGATATGCTTCTGGTGACTGCTACTGTTTCTATGATCCTCTTCTAGGGCCTGCTCTGTGTGAACTTGGCTACTTCATGGTCTTCAATGGCCCAAACGCCCTGTGGCCTGAAGGCCTTTAATGGCCTGAAGGCCCTGGAGACCCGTAGGCCCAAACCGGTGGCCCGAAAGCCCAAATCAGGTGAATAGTTCAGGCTGGTACAGTACCAATCAGTAACTGCTATATTAACTGCTACAGTACCTACTACAGTACCTGCTACATTGCTGGTACAGTACCCGGAAATTTTCCTCCACCCGGTTTTGATCCTGGGTCTCTTGGATGCCAAGCAGTAGCCCTTACCACTCAGGTACGGGCTCATTGGCATCCAATATTCTCTTATTGAACATTAATAACCTCAAGAATCTATAGAACATTTTACAGCATTGTCTTGGGTCTTGTTTATCACGTATAGTTCCTTTTTCATCCTCAAACTATATCTTTAATCTTTTATAAAAATGAAATATCATATTTCTCAAAAAACACACAGACATACAACTCTCCATTGATGAATTATATAATTACATCCATTTGGAAAATCATTTATCGAATTTCTGCCACAATTTCAAGAAATATAATAATTTAGTTGTAACATGAAACTTTTTTTAATGTATCCTAAAAAAAGTTTATCCATTAAGTAACCTTTTCATAAAATTCATTCCTTATTTATTATATCTTATATTTATTAATTTTTTTTATGAAACACCCACATTATTATGATATCCTCCTTTTTTCTAGACTAGAAACCAACACCCAAGTATCATTATTCTTCAACTAATCTAACTCCACAATCCTAAAATTAAACCACTCATGATGTTCCAAATCCTATTTCAAAAATAGTTGTTTAAATATAAGAAAATGAATCATGTGGTTTTTTTCTAAATGTTACCCTATTTTGATCATGATTTACCTTTTCTCCAATGAAATTTTAGACTTCCACTAACCATGTTATAATACACCATGCAACTTTATTATAATATATACATTATCAACCATTTGAAGGATAATAAAACAAAAATATCATCTATTCCTCAATTATAAAACATTCAATGGTTTTTAACATTCACATAGGTAATACAAGGGTTACTAAAAAAGCTAATTTATTTTAATATTAGACAGTTCTTATAATATATCTATTATGGTGAAATTTATTAATCATTTTGATAAGAACAATGATTTTCAATATGAATTGTTTTGAAAATTTCATGACTACATAAATAATTATATTTATCCTTATCATTTAACAGAGTATGACTTTTTTCAACAAACCCATGGTTTTTATACTCAGTGATAACAATTGTTTCTTGGGTGTATGGTTCACTATGTTCGTGATAAATAACATGATTCTCATGGCACTATTAAAATCCTCATACAATATATAAAGAACGATCATATAAATCGATCATCATGAAGGGGGAACCACCTTCCTTAGTATTAATTCATCTAAAACTAATGGACAACTTCAAAAAATCTCCCTTATGTTGACTGAACCTAATACATGTGATATGAGTGATTTCATATAAAAAGAAATAAAATTTATTTCTCTATTTTTTTATTTAATCCACAAAGTGCCATAAATAGTTGTACAAATGATCAATAAAACATTAGATTATTTATTCTCAATAATATTATATAAAAAAATTTATATAATCATTTTTTCACATAGAACACATACATTTCCTTCTCTATTTAGTAGAGGAAAATTATGAAAATTCCACTAGGTAATCACTTTCACGTTTCTTTCCCATGATGGTTGAGCCTTCAATGCTACAATAGATTTTTCTATATTATGCATTTTTTTGCATGAAATATAGGAATCACCACCTAAAATAAGTTTCCATGTGTTCATTATCCTCTACAAAATATAAATTTACCATTCATCCTCTTGACCAATAACTATCATTCTAAAACACCGCATCATTTCATTTATCATAGGGTATAGATAAACATAATAAATTGGGTTACATTCCTCAATATATATCATTATCATCGGCTTTAGGTTAACATTTTTTATTACTATTGATCAAAATCCTTTGATCTTAAGTTACCCAACATTCATATAGGCTAAAGGACACTATTTTATGTACTCAAAATCTATTTGTATCTATAAATATCCAATAATTTTAAATGAAAATAATTAAAAAATCCAGGGACATTCTTCCTATCATTATTCGAAGGGATGTTTAATAAACAATGACATCACTTTTACTGTAAATTTATTCTTATATGTTTTTTTGATTATTTTAATTCATACTCAATTGCACATTTATATTGTTTAGAAATTATTTCAAAGAATTGCCCAGCTACTCACATCATCCATAATCCTCAGCCAACAGTCAGAACTTGTTATAAATATTCAGTTAAAGTTTTTTATATTTTTTTGAACATTTTTCATTTATTTAGGTGAATCCTCCTTAATAATTATTTCCAAAATCCTATAAGATTTTAATATTTTTGTTAATTAAAATAAAATATATATTCCAAATTTCATAAAACTCTACATTTCCAACAATATCCTTGAGAAATAAATATTTTCTAGATGTTGACATATGTTTTTATTAATTATGTTGACCACTAATTTAAAATATTTTTATGAGAAAAAATCCAATTAGAATATTAATATGATCCTCCTCACTCAAACATTATTCATTTAATTTTTTATGTCACCATTTTTTGTTGTTTGAACTTTCAGATTTGTGTCTTAATAATTTCAATATTTATGAAATTCGTCTTTCCCCCCATAAATTTGACTTTCTTCACTAGTGGGGTTGAAAAATACATTAAACCAAAACATCCTTGATATTTATCATAAACTAAATGTTATTTTTATTCATATAGTTTAGTTTCATCATTCATTGAAGTCTTAAATCATTCCATATAATTATTAGTTGAATTTTTCCATCCTTCTATATAGAATTTATTATCTTTAAACTGATTTTTTAAATTAAATCTAAACCAATAATTTTTTTATTGAACATGGTCATGATACTTCAAATTATATTTAACATTCTATTGAATTTTAACATTGTTATTTTTTCAATGAGAAACATATAACGTTTTTCAATATCATTCATCCACTTTGACTCTCATTAATCATTATTAGAATCATTTTTCTATAATATTGATTTTACAACCTTAAGGTTATTTTATCAATATCAAATTTATAAATATGTGAAATAAAATAGCTATGTTCTTTCATCATATTATAACCCTTTTTAATTTATCTTCAATTCCATCATCACTACATTCATCACTAAAATTTGTTCCTATATTAATTTCTCAATCAATATTTTTTTGTCAAATTAAATGGAAACCACAATGTCTAATTATTTATTACATAAATCAACATACTCAAATGTTAATTATATTTTTTTTTTCAGATTTATAAATTTCTATATAAATTCATGTTGAATAATGCTTTCAGTTATCATATATTGAGCAAAATTCTTTGAGAAAAATATTTTATTCTAATTATCCTTTTAAAAATATTAATATCCTTCTAAATTAAGATAATTTAATACATGATTTCAAATTGGTGGACACTTAATACACTTCAGTTGTATAATTCCTTAAAACATACATTTTCCTCTCATAACACATTTTGAAATAAATGGTATAAACAATTAAAATTTCACTTCAACGTCATCTTATTAATAAGAATCTGTATATTTAAAAACCGCTTCATTTCCTTAATTATATATTTTTTAAATGTTTAATGAAAAATTTTGAATCATCCACTAAGTTCTTCTAAAATAAACTTTAATTTTGAATTTATTAGGTAATTTTAATTTAATTAAGATCATACAATGGATGTGTACCCATATCTTTGATTATATGTATCAAGATATTTGGATCCAACATGTTAGATAAAAGTAAATTTTCTCTTCTTGAGGCCATGTAGTACTTTTAAATTTCTCAAAAAACTCATATTATGTTTAAATTTTCATTAAATGAAGTGAAAAATAATCCACTACAATATCAATACTCTTATAAATATATTTATGTTTATATTTATTAATTTATAACATGGATTTCTTGATATTCACATTTCCTTCATTAATATTTTCTAATTTATCCCTAATTACCATTAATATATTATTTTCTTCCATACTAATAAATTCATTTTCTATAAGAGAAAATAATAAGAAATTTTTTTGTAACATTAATTCTCTAAATTCATTCAACCTATTTTGATCATGGGAGATCCTAAAGAACAAAGAACAGGACCATAAATAACCGCATCCAAAACTTATAGATGTATTGATAACAAGTTTGGATGAATATAATCATTACATATATAATAGTATTTTAATTTAAAGTTGTAACACCCTTTTTATTAATTAAATTATTTTTTTTTAAATTTTCTCTATAAAAATTTATAGCTTCTATCTTCTTACAAAAAAGTATCACGTTTCAAATAACACTATAAACTATTGATTCTCTTCAAAGGAAACATGGGCAATCAGATAACACATAAGAAAAATTAGAACAACGATAAATTATTATGGGTTAGTTAAATAGTTAAATTCATATACATTATATGTCTATTTTGAAATAAAATTTTCAAATTTTTTAAATTAATGATTCGATATTTCCCCCATATTAAATATAAAAAACATCAGGTACAATTGATTTTTTATAATGTTTACCACTTAAAATCATTAGATAGTTCTTTTGTATTAAATGTAAAATCCAATGATCATAATATTATATAGAAGAAATATGTTGGATATTATTATATATATTTATTTAGAAACTCATGATATATACAGATTTCAATAAACTCATGAAATTTTATCTTTTACAAAAAAATTATAGTCGATTATTCAATAAGAGATTCCCTAAAAAGTTAAAATTCATTTTAATTTTTATTGTGCTAATTCTTATTCTTATTCCATATTTTACTCTTCCTCCTAAAGTTAAAAATAATTAAGTAATATTCAATTATTATATTGTTTTTTATTTTTGTTTTTATAATATAAATCACAGAAAAAAATATCATAAAAAGAAAAACTTTTTTCTAATACAATAACCACAATATTCCATTTTAAAATTCGAATTCTAATCGCAAAATTTAGTAATTTAACAAGACCTAAATTATTTTAAAATTCATCTCATTTACATATGATTCATAAAATATCTCCTATTATTTTATTGAAATATATTTTTTTAAGATACTTTTGAGATTATCTTTGATCATATTTATGTTTTATATATTCCAAATAGGAACTTTCCATTGATTTTGTTTCTAACTACATATCATGTTTTTCAACATCATTTTTATTTGAAATTTTCTAGAACCATAATGTATTATAATACCCATAATTTACCATTACACACTATAAATATCTACATTTATGTATTCCTTTTTATCTTGGATGAAACCGTCTATTCTAGAAAGGTTACCCTTATATATTTGAGAAGTTAGCTTAAAATATATATAATTCAATGTTTTTAGATTTCTTTTTTCTAAAATCAAACCATACACACTAGAATGTTTACCACTACATATCATAGGGGTGACCTTTATATATCTGTAAATTAACTATTATATATACCAATTTCAATGGATTAACCATTTCTTTCCTGGAAAATTACATTTATGTATCAATATAATATATCGTGACTATTAAATGTTTCACTATAGTTAACATTATTTATTTTAAAAAACTATCTTTGGGGATTGAAGGAAATTTCAATTTTTGATCCATTTTGTATCAGCACCAAAAATCTTTAAAAATCATCAGATCACATGAATATTTCATTAAAACTCTTCCAGAATTACAATTTTACATTTCTACATTTAATAATATTTAATTTATATGTTTTGTATCATGATTTTCCTATTGAAAAAAATAAAACAGAAAAATATATCCTCATATTTTCTACCCAGTGATAAAAAACCACCATCAATGTGATTATTCAATATAATATATCTCATTAAACCGTCACCATGACTCAATAATGTCTGCATGGTTAAAATAAATTGTGATATATAAATATCTTTAAAAATCCTATGGTTTTAAAACAAATCAAAAAAATAACTATATTCCATTCCATATAATCATCTCACATTCTGAATAATATCATGGAATTTATTACACTTCAACAAAAAATATCCGCTATATGAGCCACAACTAATCCACAACCAAGAATCAATCATCTATCAACTTTTAGGGACCTCACTATAATATCCTATTATAGTTATTAACCTATAAGGAAATCATTATAATATCAAATCCGTCATGCACCTTTCCAAAAATAGGGAAATTGTTATAATATCTCATCACCATATAACTATCCTCCTATAGATAACAAACTATAATATCTCTAACACTATATAGATATACACATATGTGGAACTTTGTATCACATCCACATTCATTTTTTAATACATTATACTGCAAAAATAAATATCACATGTTTATCATGTATCCATAATTAAAACTCTCGTCAACACAATTTATATTAGTCGACAATTTATCCACACTATGAGAATCCCTTAGTGTTACATAGTGCCCACTAACTAAGACTCTTCACTACCCAATCAACAACATTATTACCATATATCACACTTTTATTTTCCCTAGACATATCATACACACCACTATTACCATCATCATATTCATCTTCATCATCATAATCATCAAAAAAATCATCATTATATTCCTCATCATTATTAATAATTTCCCTTATCCACTAAAATTGTCGCCATTCTGATATCTCTATAGTATTCCCCAAATTTATTAAGATCCCACTATCCATTTATTTTATTTAAAAGGAAACCATACATACTATAGTCTAAGAGAATAAAATAATATCACATAAATATAAAACCCTCCCACCTAGGTTTATCATCACTAAATCTATGTGAATAATTTACCACATAAATGAAAATAAACCAATCCTTTGTATATACAACTCACAACCGCATCACACATCTAACACATCAAATCAAAATTCATTTATTAATTTTATATCACCAATTACATATTTTTATATCCTCAAATAAATATATTAAAACTTTTTATGTTTTATTAGATGGTTATAGTATATTTCAGTTCAACCAAAACTATCAATAAATCCTACTAGATATTCCTCACAAAAAATATTAGAAACATAAACCCATATAGATATGACATGAAAATTTGTTAAGGTTCCAAATACTACGTATAATTTATATTCTCTAGTATAACTTCCTGAGTCACCCTAAAACTAGAATTTTGCATGGACCTATTACTAAATCACATGTTCTTTAATAAGATCACTTTCAATTCATTTCCAATCATCAATAATACGTTGTCTTTTTTTTCTTTTAGGTATCATGATATCAATTCCAATTTTTTCACCCCATGAATAAAAAAGTATAATTACCCATCATAACTCTTATGGTATTCTAGGATATATTAAATTATTTTTGGGATAATAGGTCTATATTTTTATAAGAAAATAACCTATAATTATTCCTAGGTAATTATAAATTACAATTTTCTTTATAAATAAATATCAAATATTCCCAAAAATAAATAAAAACATTAATAAACACCAACTATTCAGTATATTATATCATGATCTTGTCAAATTCATGGAATATTTTTAAAATTTTATATGGTTATATAAATATAATAGTGTTCTATAATAAATGAAAAATAATCTATTTTATTTTCATAGAAATATATCTATCTTCCTTTTATATATCTCAATCCCAAAATTTATCAATTTCTTAATACTTCTATAGTTTAAAATCCATTTAACATAGAATATTCCCCCATAATAATTATCCCGATAATTAATTAACCACTTACTTGTTAATATCAATTATTATTTTCTTAAATCTATCCAAAAATAATATTTTTTTTATAAATTATATTACCTTCATAGAAAATAAAAATCATAGTAGAATCACCCATATAACAATAATTGAGAAATCTAAGTCAAATACAAATATTCAATGATTATTAAAAAACACTATCAACTGATGAGTGACACAAATAATTCATCTATAAAATTTTATTTGATTATCCTCCATCAGTATCCACTACGAAATATTGATATATAGAGAATTTATTTTAGGGGGTTAGTGAGAAGAAAGATATTCTTAGATAATGCTTAAGATGAAAATTATAGTCTCCCCGATTTAATTACTCTTACTTCAATTATATTTCCACCGTTTATATGCAATTCTATCTCCTATAAATTTTGTAATCTAAATATATCATTAAACCACTTTTAAACAACAAAAAAATAATTTCATTAGAAAATTAAATATTAATCCATGACATAATCCAATATTATATGTATTTTTCATCATAAATATGTAAATAAGTTTCATTATTTATTCAATGAAAATAATACACATAAAATAAAATACACACGTTAATAAATGTTTAAATAATTTACCACAACTACAAGAAAATTATAGATCAACCATCCAACTAATGAAAATTCTTATTTACAACCAAAGAGTAAACCTCATATATCGAATGTAATAGTTAAATAAAAAATTCCTTCAATAAACTAGATATATTTCCAATTTAAACTCCCTAACCAATAATAACTTTTTTATAACAATATAAAATTTAATGTAATGCATCATTATATTAAACACACATTTTTTAAAAAATTTATCCCCAAAATCAAAAAATATAAACAAGAGGTGGTGAAACCATAACAAAACCTTCCATTCCTCTTTCATTATAAAAATAAAACCACATTATTCATGGGGAGAACAATTATTATAAATTATGGATATTTCACATGCATCTATGATTCCCTTAATCATAATCATTATTATTTATAACTATGTTTCAAGAGTACTCATAGTATGGTAATTAATAATTCCAGAAGGAATTTATCTCTATAATCTAAAAATTGTTTCTAGATACTAAATTAATTTCATATCATGTTCCATATCTATAATGATCAAATAAATCACATTCAAATGGATCCTAATGATACATAAAATACAGGGACATATGAAACATATCTTGAACCCTATTCAACCATAGATCTTGATGTAAAAAAATAGACACCTCTTTAAAAAGATACAGGACTTCCAGAGGTCCAATATATGACCACATAATTCTCTTTGCATTCATATTTTACCCATTCTAATATAAACAATTAAAAAATACATTAAATGTAATATAATACTCTAATTTTCTCCTACCCTAATTTACTTTCCATTTCTGTCTACCTCAATAAGTCCTCATGAGATACAAAATAATTTATATACATTATTAAAAATTAAGAACCATCTTTAACCATACCATAATGAACTCACCTTTATCATAAAAATATAGAGTCTAATTCCATGGCCCCCAACATAATGTCTCATAAATTTATATTCCAACAATTTAATGGAAACTAAAATTATAATAAAATTATCAAATGACAATAGATCCTTCCATGGTTAATGAAAATATTAAATATAAACTATCTAAAGTTTCTATAATATCAAGGTAATATTATTTTGTTGACCATAATTTTATAGTTTCAATGTTGTGTAAAGTTATAACTAGGTTGTATAAACCCTTATTTTTTCATGCATAAGACAAAGATCATTTTTCAGTCTAGTATACCTTGGTAAAAGAGATATTTTTCAAACCAAGATGAACTCTAAAACATTTTTTGATAGTCTAATTTTAACATCCTAGATATTTATAGATTAATATAGTTTAATATCTATTAATATTTATGAATAAGTTATTAATTTTATGTTTAAGGGGAAAATTTTTATGATAGCATAATCGACACACAACAACGAGTTTCTCTGAAATCTTAAGTTGCACACAACTTTGAGTTATACTGAACAATAATACAATAATATTATTATTACTTTAAATGGTAGTTGATGACTAGATGATGTATTAGTGGGCCGAAATAACTTACTAAAATTTTATTACACATGTTTTTTAAATGTTTTTACATTTATCCAAAAAAAATTAGATGATTGAAATGAGAATGAATCCAATTTTAAGCATAAAGTACTCTAATATTTTTAAAAGGCCGTTTTACCGCCTTTTGATAGAGAAACCTTTTTAAATTTTGTTTTTAACTCTTATATTTTCTATTTGAAAATATAAAATTAATATTTGGAATCATAACATCAAAACATACCTTGATTTTTTTTATATTTATGATACAATGTATTTTTTAATGAAGAGTGAAAAATACAACATTTTAATTCAAAACTGCCTTTTCTTCTCATTTAATTATATAGTTAGATTCGATTTTTTATTGGATTTAAAGTTTAATTGGATTATGTTCTTATCATTTAATACAATTTTGGTCATATTATGTAATTTCACATTTAAATTGGACATAAACCCATGTCAATATTTGGATAGTTTTTACTTTTTAAAGACCCACTTTCTAATTTTGACAAGGGGAATTAATTTTAAATTAATTAAAATAGTTTTTGAGTTTTGAATTTGAAAAAAATTAATTCCATAAATTGAATCATAATTTCCAAATTGTGTAAATATTTACCTTTTATTTTTGGACATTATGAATAATAACTTCAGTAATTATTTTTATTTACCATGGTTAATGTGTAAATCTGGTAAATAAGGGTAAAAAATAATATTATAATATAAAACAAGCCTAAAACATCTAATAATAATATTGGATGAGGTATTTACAACCATGATCATCCATTAGTTGATTTTATGACCCCATGGAGCCACTTGGGATTAATAATGACATGTTATAATAATTAATTTAATGTAAAGAGAAATATAATATAAACATATATCTTTTTACTAACATGATTTTACGGTAGGTTAATGAAACTGATGTCTCTTAATATAAATATTCATTAGAAAGATAAAAATATTTCCTAAATCATTGTATTTTATTTATAATTTTTACACATTAAATAAATAAATTTATTTATGACACAATGATGATGCAATGATTAATTTATTAATGAAATATTCAAATAAATGATATTATTAATATTATAATAAATGTAATTTGCAAAATTTGATTCCATAAAAGAATTTTGTTGGTGACTATGACATATTATATTTTATTTCATTTTTTTTCGAATTAATAATGTTTTTATGACTTCAAAAAAATCAATTACAAAATTGTGTTAAAATTGACATAAATGAGTGTTTAAAACAAATACTATTTTATTAAATGATATAATAGTCCTAAAAATAAAATATTCGAAAAAATGACTTATATAATGTTAAAAATTTCATTAAAGATCCACTTTTGGTTCTCTTGTAATTTTATAGTAACTATAGTAACCATATATTATGAAAATACAAGAAGACATGGTAAGAGTTAATGTTTTTAACTAAGGGTCAAAGCTAAAAGATATGGTTAATTTTGTGACCTAAACCTATCTAAAACCTATTGGATGAGAGGATTTAGACCCATAATCATCCTATCCTAGAAATATATCACTTTCAAAATATTATAATTTGAAAATAAATTTATAATAAAATAGCATTTCAAGACATTCCTAAAGTGCCCCTACACCCTACTATAAAATGAAACACCACCTCTACCCAATTAATAATACATCTCAAGACCCTTTTATCATCCAAATTATACTGAAATAATATCCAAATATTCCTCCTTTTACTACTAAAATCCTTACCTTTGGAATGAGGTAACTTAAGGAATCATTTTGGCTCAAATCAAAAGGAGTTACCTGATTTAGAGGTAAAGTCTTCTCTCGAGATCCTTTCATTTATTTTCTCTCTACAACCCCATAAAATATCATTATTCCATTATTTTATAACCAAACCAGTATCCATAATATATTAATATGTTTTTATGAAAAGGGTTTTACCTACACTTATACACACCTCCATCTAATGGATATAGAACATACAGTTTCTTTGTACAACGAACTACTACCTCACGAAAAGATGATTATTCAACTTTCTCCTACCACCTATCTTGGTGGCCATTATGATGGAACTACATTTATATGTGATATATATTATATTTATATTTTATCTATGATTCTGTAAGTTTTATTTACAACACACTTTTATGCTTTCCATAATGTGTAAATAGGATAATTTCATTTGAAGAAGTGTGGACTACCGCACCCTTAAAGTGATATGACTTGTTCATGAAATACATGGAACGCATAAAGGATGGTTTTATTTAAAATTTTATAAATAAATTATATTAGAAAAATATTTTTTTATAATATATCTATGTATCATTTATTTTTCATTTCATTAATATGATAAATAAATTAATGTAGCATTCATGCTTACGTACGCCCTACTGTCTCCATGAACGATACATTTAATTTATTATATCCAATTGTTATGGACTATTATAAATACAAATATACTGGATATATATGATATTTAAATCATTAATAATATTTTGTAGATTATTTAATTTTACCATATGGTCAATTTACATCAAAACGAGTTCATTTTCGACTCAAGTACAGAATATCGACAGAACGACCAATATAGACATAAATTATTATGTAATTTTAATAACATGATAATAAGTAATATAAAATGAATAAAAAAATTGAAAAGGTTATGAAGAAAGAAGAAAGTAACCTAATTTTAATATTCAGGAATATAAATAATGATGTAGAAAAGTCATATTCTAGGTAAGGGGCTTCGTCCCAAAAACCTTTAATTGAGGCATACTATGATGTTATATACCACCTTCTTTTATATGGTGTATAATAAACATCTTTTACTTTTAATTTAATTCAAATTTAATCTCTTTCTATGAAGCATCTTACTAAATGACAAAAAGAAATGTTTTAACATATGCAACAACACTAGCCTCTCCACCACCGTAAACTTTATTTGATATTTGTTTTCCTCTATAATCCTTAGTGTTTTTAATGGGAAAAGAAATACCTTATTCCCTTTTTTTGGTTTTTTGGGTATTGAAAATGGTTTTGAATGTGGATTTACTATTTTAATATCTTGAAATGATTTCCTGTGATTACAAAAGAAATTTTACGAGAGAAATATTGATAATTGAAATCTTTTACATGTTATGATTATATAATGGTACTTAGAAATTTGAAAAGTGGTTACGTGATAAACCAAAGATGGGTGGTTATGTGATAAATTGATGATGGGTGGTACTGTGATAATCTATGGATGTGTGGTTACATTATAACCTCTAATGCATTGGGTATGGATGTCGGCCGTATGGCTATTCCATTTAGGGATATGTGTGGAAGTTGACCGAATGGTAATTACATTTAAGTATGATTATGTCCCATGTTACCTTTATATGTTATATGTTGATTAAAATGGTATTTATGTTTATATTTTCATTATAAAAAAGTGTAACAAATGATATTATATTCAGTGATTTTTTACTACTTCTTAAAGGTGAAAAGTGTTACTTAATGATAATGTATTCATGGTATTCATGTTTTCCCATGACTAAAAGTTTTAATTCAATGTGTATCCCTTAGTGACCTTTTAATGCTCAGCCCATGTTTTGAAATGTTTTTCATAGGGATTAATGAAGAACAGATTCAATGACGGGATTAAGGAAAATCCATGCTATTTAAACATGAAACGAACCATGTTTCTTTTTAAAATATTATTTTTTTGAAGAAATTGGATAGTGTATAGAAGCGTCTACTTATAATATTTATGTTGCTGTGTATGAGTTATGTGTTGAGCAATGTATTGTTTTTAAACAAATCAAAATAATGTTTTTTAAAGGGGGAGATTATTTTAAATAATACTCTGTCTCTTTATGATGATTTTGATGCTCACAAATACCCTTAATTATTTACTAATTATTTCGTTGAGTATTTTGCAGGAATTTATTTTATATAACGAGATTTTATACTTCATTTATTCCGAGATCAATTTTAGCGCGTTCTGGAATCACTGTAGCGCGAGATCAATTTTAGCGCGTACTGGAATCACTGTTCATACCCTACGTTGATGAACGTAACGTATGGATGAAAAGTTTACTTTTTATGTTATTTTGAAACGTATGGTTAATGAACCTTACGTTGTTGAAAAGTATGGAAGAAGAACATTACGTTTGGAAGGAACCTTACGTTTTCGTTGTTGAAAAGTATGGAAGAGAAACCGTACGTTAGTTTTCAGTGTTGAGTTTGTTTCTCAAAAGTATGGATCATCAACCTTACTTTTATAATCAACCGTACGTTCTTTGGAGAGTTGAAGCAAGACAAAGTATGGATGATCAACCCTACGTTTGAATGCTGAAGAGAAAGTATGTATGTTCAACCTTACGTTCTGAACCTTACGTTCTGAACCTTACGTTTGTGAACCCTACGTTTGGAGCCACGTCATCAATCCTACGTTTGGCGTCGGGATATTTTTTTGACAGACGATATTTCCTTTTGAATTAGTCAATCAAGCGGATTATTAGGCGGATTTCGAGCTGATTCTTAAATACGACTTTGACTGAATCAGAGACGGTTTACAACGGATTAATGATTGATTTAAACGGAGCTTTTTATGCCGATTCTTCAGGGGAGTTACAACGGCTCTGTTATTTCATTTAATATCGCGAATCTAAAGGAGATTTTCATGGATCTATTTATGCGGAAGATTTTCTCAGATTTGAATATATGTTCTATCTTGGAAACTTCGGAGATATATATATACACGGGAAAGTGTGTGAAATATATTTTTATTAATCTTTTGATGAGCAAGAAAACAGAGACTGTGTGAAAGAGTTCTTTTCTGGTGATCGAGAAGAAGTGTAAAATCCTTTTTACCAAAGGAAGATTTTGATAGCAGATTCACGTGTTCTACATCGACTACCTGTTGTGAATCTACTGCTGCTGAAGTTGTGAAGTTTCTGGTAATATCTATTGCAACTGGATCGACTCAGAACTGTTTTGATTACGGATCTTTATTTTCAGAAGACGACGATCTATCTACTGTCAATTGCATTCTGTTGCAATTGTGAAGAACAACTGGAGAAGTGTTTCTTTATCGAAACCTTTTTTTTTGAGTGATCAGCTTCTCGTTCTAAGCTGTGTGGGTTCGTGTTTGAACCAGGAAGGCTGTGTGTGCCTGAGTCTTGTAAAGGTGTCAACTGCCTGTACTCAGTTGTGGACGGGTCTGTGGAAACGAGGACCAGATAGTGAAAATCGCCAAGCTCGTGGATTTGAGCGTTGGTGGAGTGGACTAGGGGCCTTCTGTTCCCCGAACCACTATACATCCGTGTGTTCATGCTTTTACTTTTTCCGCTGCATATTTAATCGTGCAAAAGCATAGTGAACAGAATTTGTCCAAATTGAAGAGATTGTAATAATTTGAAAAAGACACAATTCACCCCCCTCTTGTGTATAATCCGTAGATTCAGATCCAACAATTGGTATCAGAGGGGGAGCTTCTTATTTCTAAAGTCCTATCAAGCTAGAAGTATTTAAAGATTATACATAGTGTATCATGGCTGATATGAGAGAGGGAATGTCAATGGTCAGAGCACCTTACTTTAATGGAGATAATTATGGCTGCTGGAAATCACGTATGATTATTTATCTGAAAAATCTTGGTTACAGAGTCTATTCAATGATTCTGACTCCCTATGAAATTCCTGAAAATCCCGATACATGGAGTGCTGCTACAGAGGCTGAGTATGACATAAATTCAAAAGCTATGAATGCAATCATCTGTGGTCTAGGACCAGACGAATTTAACAGAGTATCTCAATGCCCGACTGCATATGAAATGTGGCAAACAATAGCTGTTGCTTATGAAGGAACAGATAATGTAAGACAGATGAGATATGCAACTGCTAAGTTAAAATTCGATACTTTCAGAATGATTGAAGGAGAGAGCATCACTCAGATGAATGGAAGATTGACAGAAATTGTCAATAATATAACAGCTCTAGGAGAACCAATCAAGCAGGCTGATCAAGCGTTGAAGGTACTGAGAGTACTTCCTACTCGATGGAATGGAATCTCTGCAGCAATCAGACAATCAACTTCTGTTAAAGATCTAACTATGAGAGAACTGATTGGTACACTGATGATGTACGAAGCTGAAATGCAAGATGAGGTAAATGATCATAAAGTCTACATAAAAAGGGAAAATACTGCTTTGAAAGTGACTTCTCAACAAAAGGATAGAAAGATGAAGAACAAAGAAGTGAGTGCTAAATCAGAAAGCTCTGATTCTTCAAATTCGGATGAAGAACTGGCACAGCTAGCCAGAAAATTCAGAAAGTTTTATAGTAAGAAGAAAGACTTCAAGAAATCCTTTAAAAAGGATAGCAAGGAAGTGAGATGTTATGAATGCAAAAAGATGGGACATATCAGACCAGATTGCCCAAAATTGAAAGATGCAAAGAAGAAGAAATTCTTCAAAAGAGATGATTATGAGCAGAAAGACAAGAAAGCTATGAAAGCTACTTGGAGTGTTTCTGAAGACTCAAGTAATTCTTCTGAATCATGCTCAGAGAAGGAGGAAGCCAATTTAAAAGCAAATATGTGTTTCATGGCTGAAACTGATGAGGTACACTCATACTATTCCTCTGACTCAAATAATGAATCAAACTCTGAAACAAGCCTCTCAAATAAAAAACTTGCAGCTTACTGCAATATGCTTGAAGAAAGGTATGACTCATTATTTAATAAATATAAATCTATAAAGAACTTGTACAAAGCTATTTTAGATGAGAGAAATACTTTTCTAAAACAACATAAGGAATTAATTGACAAATACAATTCTGCTCAATCAAATAAAATTAATTTTGAATCAAAAATAAAAACTCTACAGGATGAAGTAGAATCTTATAAAACGGCTGCATTAATTTTTACAAAAGGAGAAAACACCTTAAATGAGATACTTGGAAAAACTGTAATTAAAAAGGAAAGGTTTGGAATTGGAAGTAAAGGAGAAAAACCTAAGTTATACAAAAATTATTTTGTTCCTAGCACTAAACAGGTTATTTGTAACTACTGTGGAACAAGAGGTCATATAGCTAAAAACTGTTTTCTAAGACAACCTCAGATATGTGGAATTAAGAAAGCTTATATTTCCAACGATCTATATGATTCAATCAATTTTAAGAAAACAAAGCAAATCTGGATACCCAGATCACTGCTTGCTAACACTCCTGGACCCAACAAAATATGGGTACCAAAGCAATTTGTTTGAATGTCTTTGCAGGTAGCAGGTCACCAAAGAAAGAAAGAAATATGGTATATGGACAGTGGCTGCTCAAGACATATGAGTGGAACTTCAGCTAATTTCTCTTCTCTTACTCGAAAGGAAGGAGGACTTGTCACCTTTGGTGACAATGCCAAAGGAAAGATTATTGGTATTGGAACAGTTGGAGATCCAGAGACAGTCTCAATCAACAAAGTACTTTATGTACAAGGGTTAAAACACAATCTGATAAGTATCTCTCAACTCTGTGATGATGGATACACTGTTGATTTTACTAACAATAGTTGTACTGTTTCTAAAGATAAACTGTTTAAGTTTAGAGCACCCAGAACTGATAATGTTTATACTTTGGATTTGTATTTCTTGTGTAAACAACAAGTAAACTGCTTAACTGCTAATATAAGTGAATCCTGGATCTGGCATAGAAGACTTGGTCATTGCAATATATATGCTTTACATAAATTATCTAAGAAACATTTAGTTTCTGATTTGCCTAGTCTCAAATTTGAAAATGACAGATTCTGTGATGCATGTCAGCTTGGAAAGCAACACAAATCATCATTCAAATCTGTTAATAAAGTTGCTACAACTAAACCTCTAGAACTTATCCATATGGATTTGTTTGGACCTTCAAGAGTAGCAAGTTTAGCTGGTAAATTATATGTTTATGTATTAGTTGATGATTATTCTAGATTTACTTGGATTTTCTTTTTGAAATTTAAAAGTGAAGCTTTTAGTTTATTTGAAGGTTTTTGTAAATCTATTCAAAATGAAAAAGGTTTTAATATAATCTCATTGAGAAGTGATCATGGTGGAGAATTTGAGAACCAGAAATTTAGTTCCTTTTGCTCAAACATGGGTATTAAACACACCTTCTCTGCTCCAAGAACACCTCAACAAAATGGGATTGTAGAAAGAAGAAATAGAACTATTCAAGAAATGGCTAGAACTATGTTAAATGAATATAGCCTACCTATATATTTCTGGGCAGAAGCTGTTAATACAGCTTGTTATATAATGAATAGAATTTTAATAAGATCTATTTTGAAAAAGACACCCTATGAACTATGGAATAACAGAAAACCTAAAGTAAATTACTTTAAAGTTTTTGGATGCAAGGTGTACATCCTGAATACCAAAGATAATCTTGGTAAATTTGATCCAAAATCTGATAAAGGTATTTTCTTAGGATATTCTGCAACCTCCAAAGCTTATAGAGTCTATAATAAAAAGTCAAGGATTGTTGAAGAATCAGTTCATGTGAAATTTGATGAATCTGATCCTTTTGAGAAAAGGATAGAACAAATAGATGAACCTGATTCTAATGAAAACATGAGACCTGAGAATTTAAAGAATGATTTTGAAAATGATATAAAAGAAATTCAGTCCAGTTCAGAAGAACATGATACTGAAGAGCCTTTGAATGTAATGCCTAGACAGTCTAGAACCTCAAAAAATCACCCTTTAGAATCTGTGATAGGTGACTTAGAGACTGGTATTCAAACTAGAAGAAACTTTGGAAACATAGTTGAATTCTCTGCTTTCCTATCCCAACAAGAACCTAAGACCATAGAAGAAGCCTTAGATGATGAGAGCTGGGTAATAGCAATGCAAGATGAATTGAACCAGTTCAAGAGAAATAAGGTTTGGGAATTAGTTGAAAGACCACATGATTATCCAGTAATAGGAACTAAATGGGTCTTTAGGAATAAACAGGATGATCAAGGGATAATAACTAGAAATAAAGCAAGATTAGTAGCTAAAGGATATAATCAAGAAGAAGGAATAGATTATGATGAGACCTTTGCACCTGTAGCCAGGTTAGAAGCCATTAGAATCCTTTTAGCCTATGCATCTTATATGAATTTTAAATTATTTCAGATGGATGTTAAATCTGCCTTTTTAAATGGTTATTTAATGGAGGAAGTTTATGTTGAGCAACCTCCTGGTTTTGAAAATTCTCAAAAACCAGATTCTGTTTTCAAACTTACTAAAGCTCTTTATGGCCTTAAACAAGCACCAAGAGCTTGGTATGAAAGACTAAGTTCTTTTCTTTTGAAAAATGATTTTACTGTTGGACTAGCAGATCCAACACTCTTTAAGAAAACTGTGAAAAATAATGTTTTGTTGGTTCAAATTTATGTTGATGATGTAATTTTTGGATCGACCAATAACATTCTTTGTCATGAATTTTCAGAATTAATGCAAAAAGAATTTGAAATGAGTATGATGGGAGAATTAAATTTCTTTTTGGGTCTTCAAATATTTCAAAAAGATTTTGGAAATGTTTTAAATCAATGCAAATACATTACTGATTTACTTAAGAAATTTGGACTTGAAAACAGCAAGACATTTACAACTCCTATGTGTACTAATATAAAACTTGATTTGGATGAAACTGGAAAATTAGTGGACAACAAGTTATATAGAGGTATGATTGGTAGTTTGTTATATCTTACTGCTAGTAGACCAGATATAATGTATTCAGTATGTCTTTGTGCTCGATTTCAATCAAATCCCAAACAATCTCATTTAACTGCTGTTAAACGAATTTTTAGATATTTAAAAGGTACTATTTATCAATCTCTGCTTTATCCAAAAACCTCTGATTTTAATTTAATTTCATATTCAGATGCTGACTTTGAAAGCTGTAGATTAGATAGGAAGAGTACTTCAGGAACATGTCACTTTTTAGGAAAGTCTTTAGTATCATGGTCTAGTAAGAAACAACACTCAGTTGCCCTGTCAACAGCCGAGGCAGAATATGTGTCTGCAGGTAGTTGCTGTGCACAGGTGTTGTGGATGAAAAACACTCTTATGGACTTTGGATTAAATTTCAATAATACGCCTATTTTATGTGATAATAATAGTTCAATTAATATTTCAAAAAATCCGATTAGTCATTCTAGAACTAAGCACATTGATATAAGACATCACTTTTTAAGAGATCATGTGTTAAAAAAAGGATATATTTTTAGAATTCGTAAATACAGAAAATCAATTAGCAGATATTTTTACTAAACCACTTCCCACGGCAAGGTTTGAATTTATTAAGGGGGAGTTAGGTTTATTTAATTTTAAATAGTTTTTTTTTTCTCTCTTTTTCTTATTCTGTTTTCGAATTCTGTTTAATTTTTTGTTTCCCGCTATAAGTAATTTTATTTTGTTTTAAATAAAAGTCATGATTAGTGATTACACGGGAATCAAGGCTGTCAGAACCGTTTCACCTTCTAAATTGTTTTCACCTTTTTCGGAAACCCATTCGAAAACCTAAAACCGCACATCTGCTCCAAAACCCTTTTCTGAATCTTCAAACCCTAAACTTACGAACCTTCAGAAATCGTTGTTGAAATGGCAAAGACTAAGCGTCCAGATGAAGCCGAGAGCAGTGCTGCAAAGAAATCTAAAGTAGTTGGTCGGAAAATACTGCAAGGTAAAGTCATTGATTTAGAATGGCTGTTTGAAACTAATTTACTGTTGAAGCAAGCGCTTTCGTTTCAAAGCCTTGAGCAAGCTTTTAATAGTGAAAATTCTGAGTTTCTTTATGAGGCAGAAATGAGACATTTCTTTAGAACTGTTCAGTTTAGCCTTGGAGATACGGAGGACAGTTTGTTGGCTCAAATAGAGGATAAGGACTTTTCCATATCATCTGTAGAGATAAGTCAAATTCTTAACTGCCCTCATGAAGGAGTTTTTCATTTCGATTTACGGAATATTGGAGATTCTGTACATAAGTCTGAAGACATTATGTCTTTTCTGTTTGGAACCAAAGTGATAAAGAAGATGTTTATTAAAGATTTGGAGCCTGATCAGAAAATCTTAGTAAAGTTTGTTCAGACTGGTTTAGCACCAAGGATGGCTGAGATGGAGAAAATTCTGTACCCTGACATGTATATAATGTATCTTTTGATGAGTGATATTAAGTTTAATTTTCCTCGATTTATGATAAGATATCTGAGATACTGCTGTCAGAGTGAAGCAAGAATGACCTTTTTCCCATATGGAAGGTTCATTTCTTTGTTTTTATTTAAAAGAGGAATGATCAGATTGGTAAGTGCTGGGGTGAAATGTCACCACAGTAATGTTTTTAATGCTGGAACTTTGAGGAAAGTGGGATATTTCTGGAGCACAATTAAAGGAAAACTCTTACCTGTTGGAGCTGAGGAAGACTCGGAGAGTGCTCAGGCTCAACCGGCTAAGTCCAAAGAGGGACAAGCAGAATCAAGGATTAGTACAGTGGCAAGGAGAATTCGCTTTGAGATGGAGGAAGTTGAGGAAGAGAGAAGTCAGGAAGGACTTCAATCTAGAAGGAAGAGGTCAATTGATGAAGAAATTATCTCTCCTGTCTTGAAATATTCTGAACCTGTAATTTCTTATTCATTTGTGAGAGAAGCTGTTGTGGAGAGGACTGCACCGATAGAGGAACCAGTAGCTCAACCGGAAATTCAGCTAGAACCTCAAACTGCTGCTGTGGCTGTTGAAGAAGCAATTCCACAAGAACAACTTATGGAGGCAGTGCCTGGTGAAGAAGTGGCCCGACCTCAAGAAGTTCATGAAAATATTGTTCTTGATCATTCAGTAGAAGTCAGAGAGACTACTGTTCGTGATGAACATACTTCTGAAGCTAATACAGAAGTACTTCAGGAAGAATTTTCAGTGGAAGAATTTCAGGCTTCAAAAGCTAGTTCAGTGGATCAACCTTGTCAGGACAAGGACAAAGAACAATCAGATGCAGATTCTTTACCACTTGCCTTGCCTCATCAACCTATTTCTGAACATGAGAATAGAGCACAGGGTGCCCCTGATTTGAGAAAAGAAAAAGTTGTTGAGTTGTACAAGCGTATCTCTCAGTTGGAATCTGAGAATGATAGTCTCAGAAATTCTCTGAACTTAGAGCAGTTGAAGTTTCAGAAGCTGAAAGAATGTACTGTTTCAAGACAGGAAGTAGATTTGTTTAAAACTGATATGTTGCATGCTGTTGATCAGTTGAAATCAGAGATGGTAACGAAAGATGATTTGTCTGAGATGAAAATTTACATGGAGAATAAATTTGAATCTGTTGCAAATAGTGCTGTGAGTGGATCAGGTTCTTCACCTGATTTGATTCGAAGATTTCAAGCAATTACTGGAGCACTGAGCAATATGAGTGACAGATTACACGATCTTCAGTGTAATAGTGCCCCTTTGTCAGTTTTGCTAGATAATCAGAAATTTTTGGTAGATCAGTTGACATCTGGAGAGCAACCGATTAGGATTCTTTTGAATCAGTTATCAGAAAAGCTGGCACTTTTTGTTGAAAAAGAAGAAAGAATGCATGAGTTTTTCAGAGTTAATTTGATTGAAGATATTCATATGACTCAGGAGAATAGGGATCTTATCATCAAGTTAGGAGATGGGATGATGAAGAGGCTTCGAGAACAGTTTACAGAGATCAAGATCGCAATTCAAAGGAGATAGACACCTTTTTCCCTGTCTTATCCCTAAACCTTGATTCCTCTGTATATCACTGTCGTAGCTTGTGAATAAAAATTCTTTTCTTATCTTTTTTGTTTTATTATTTATTGATTTATGATTAAGTTAGCCAGTATAAGAAATTCACTTATTCATACCCAGTTAATTATAGCATTTACTTATAGTTCAGTGCAATATTGAATGTGTTCAAATCCGTAATTTTTCATTCTTTTTGATATCACAAAAAGGGGGAGAATTTGGATAAACACAACATTTAAATTCATTCGTTTCCTATGAAGAAATTTGGATATATATAGGAGCATTTGGATATATACGACATTTATCTTTTATCTATTTGAAAATTTATTTTTATGGGAGAGTTATGGGGGAGAAATTTTATAGTTAAATATTGTTTTAATCCTTTCAAAATTCTAAAATTTTATAAAACTTTTTTTTCAATCAAGATTGCAATTAAATTAGTTCTATTATTTTATGGGTTTTGTGATCATCAAAAAGGGGGAGATTGTTGAGCAATGTATTGTTTTTAAACAAATCAAAATAATGTTTTTTAAAGGGGGAGATTATTTTAAATAATACTCTGTCTCTTTATGATGATTTTGATGCTCACAAATACCCTTAATTATTTACTAATTATTTCGTTGAGTATTTTGCAGGAATTTATTTTATATAACGAGATTTTATACTTCATTTATTCCGAGATCAATTTTAGCGCGTTCTGGAATCACTGTAGCGCGAGATCAATTTTAGCGCGTTCTGGAATCACTGTAGCGCGAGATCAATTTTAGCGCGTACTGGAATCACTGTTCATACCCTACGTTGATGAACGTAACGTATGGATGAAAAGTTTACTTTTTATGTTATTTTGAAACGTATGGTTAATGAACCTTACGTTGTTGAAAAGTATGGAAGAAGAACATTACGTTTGGAAGGAACCTTACGTTTTCGTTGTTGAAAAGTATGGAAGAGAAACCGTACGTTAGTTTTCAGTGTTGAGTTTGTTTCTCAAAAGTATGGATCATCAACCTTACTTTTATAATCAACCGTACGTTCTTTGGAGAGTTGAAGCAAGACAAAGTATGGATGATCAACCCTACGTTTGAATGCTGAAGAGAAAGTATGTATGTTCAACCTTACGTTCTGAACCTTACGTTCTGAACCTTACGTTTGTGAACCCTACGTTTGGAGCCACGTCATCAATCCTACGTTTGGCGTCAGGATATTTTTTTGACAGACGATATTTCCTTTTGAATTAGTCAATCAAGCGGATTATTAGGCGGATTTCGAGCTGATTCTTAAATACGACTTTGACTGAATCAGAGACGGTTTACAACGGATTAATGATTGATTTAAACGGAGCTTTTTATGCCGATTCTTCAGGGGAGTTACAACGGCTCTGTTATTTCATTTAATATCGCGAATCTAAAGGAGATTTTCATGGATCTATTTATGCGGAAGATTTTCTCAGATTTGAATATATGTTCTATCTTGGAAACTTCGGAGATATATATATACACGGGAAAGTGTGTGAAATATATTTTTATTAATCTTTTGACGAGCAAGAAAACAGAGACTGTGTGAAAGCGTTCTTTTCTGGTGATCGAGAAGAAGTGTAAAATCCTTTTTACCAAAGGAAGATTTTGATAGTAGATTCACGTGTTCTACATCGACTACCTGTTGTGAATCTACTGCTGCTGAAGTTGTGAAGTTTCTGGTAATATCTATTGCAACTGGATAGACTCAGAACTGTTTTGATTACGGATCTTTATTTTCTGAAGACGACGATCTATCTACTGTCAATTGCATTCTGTTGCAATTGTGAAGAACAACTGGAGAAGTGTTTCTTTATCGAAACCTTTTTTTTTGAGTGACCAGCTTCTCGTTCTAAGCTGTGTGGGTTCGTGTTTGAACCAGGAAGGCTGTGTGTGCCTGAGTCTTGTAAAGGTGTCAACTGCCTGTACTCAGTTGTGGACGGGTCTGTGGAAACGAGGACCAGATAGTGAAAATCGCCAAGCTCGTGGATTTGAGCGTTGGTGGAGTGGACTAGGGGCCTTCTGTTCCCCGAACCACTATACATCCGTGTGTTCATGCTTTTACTTTTTCCGCTGCATATTTAATCGTGCAAAAGCATAGTGAACAGAATTTGTCCAAATTGAAGAGATTGTAATAATTTGAAAAAGACACAATTCACCCCCCTCTTGTGTATAATCCGTAGATTCAGATCCAACATTATGATCTAATTCTCTAAGTACCTAAATCTAAAAAGATCCAGAAAGTGAATTAAAGTCAAATTGTTGACTTATCTCATGATTATGCAATGTTTATGGGTGGAGCCTTATAGTTGGTATTAGAGGTTATTTTATATAACTTTAGTAGTTAGAATAATTTTAATAGAATATCCATAAAAGATTTTTACTTTATGGTCAAATTTAAATGATATATCATTTCAATATTACCACATTGCTTGATTTATGATATGTTTGTTCAGAATGGTTTTCCACAGAGTAAACAAGGAAACTCTATAAGGAAGGCATATATAGGAAAATAACCTTCAAAATCAGCATTGAGGGATGGTCAGAATCAGAACTGAATAGTTTATTGGAGTGATGGCTCTGTTGAATCAGGTGATAAATGGTTGTTGTGATTATATATTTTATTTTTTTATATTCTAAAAGTTTGGAGGAATATGAAAGGAACTTAATAATTATTTTATAAACCATGAAAGGAAAGAAACTATATAGAATGTTTAATAAGATTTAATTTTTGTTAAAAAAAATTCATTAAAAGGTCATATTGTTTCTAAACATGGCATAACTATTGAACCATCTAAAACAATATTTTTGGAAGAGTGGAAAAGACTTACCAAAATGAATGAGATTCATAGTTTTCCTAGATTTGTGGGTTATTATTGAAGGTTTGCTGAAAACGTTTCTCGGTTATCTGGACCAATAACTAAGCTAACACGTAAGGGAGTTAAGTTTATCGGGACAAAAGAATGTGGTGATTATTTTCAAGAATTGAAAAGTTGATTGGTAAATGCTCTAGTTTTGGCCTTGCCTTCTAGGAATGATTAATTTGTTATCTATAATGATACATAATTGAAAAGACTCGGTTGTTTCCTAATTCAAAATGATCATGTAATTTATTACGCTTCACATTTTTTGAATCATCATGAGTTAAATTACCCTACACATGATTTGGAATTAGCAACTGTTTTTTTTGCAATAAGAATTTGCATGCATCATTTATATGGCGTAAAGTATGAAATATATTATGATCACAAAATTTTAAAGGATATATTAACTCAGAAATAATTAAACATGATACAAAGGAGATGGCTGGAATTAATCATGTATTATGTCGGAACGATCCATTACCATCCAGAAAAGTCAAATAAAGTGGATGATGCTTTGATTCGAAAGAGTAATGTTACATTAACCATGCCACATTTGGAACAAAATCCTTTGGTTACTAAATTTGATAAATTTTGGATTGGAAGTTGTTGGTTCATGGAATTTCACTATTTTAAATCAGGTGGTAGTGAAGTCATCTCTATCAGATAGAATTAAGCAAGCGTAGAAAGAAGACAATGATTTGGAGAAAAAGGAATAATTGGTTCATAAGGGTATGTTACTTGAATTTAACATTGACATTGATTGTGTTTTTAGGTTTGGAGAGATATTATATGTGACTTTTTATTCATAGTTTAAGAAAGAGTTATTATTTAAGGATCATAGTTCTATATTTTAGGGTCATCCTTGCAGTACTAAGATGCACATATATCTTTAGAAGTATTACTGGTGGGATGTAATGAAAAGAGATATTTCTGACTTTACTGTGAAGTGTTTGACTTTTCAATAGCTTAAAGTATAACAATAGGTACCAAAATGGATGTTTCAGCCTTTTCTAATGATATAGTGGAAATTGGAAAATATATCCATGGATTTCGAAGTGGGATTGTCAAAGACTTCTTGAGGTAATAATGTAATCTGAGTTACTATTGATCGATTGACTAGATCTTTTCATTTTATTCCTATTTGTGATAATATGTCTCTAGATCCACTATCTCAATTGTATATTAACGAGATAGTTATATTACATGGATTTATTTTCTCTATTTTATCTAATTGCAATCCCATGTTCACTTCAAACTTTTGGAAAGGCCTTTAGATTTTATTGGGAACTGAATTAAATTTCAGTACAATTTTTTATCCTCAATTAGATGGGTATTCAAAATGAACAATTCATACCTTGGAGGATATTTTACGTTCTTATTCAATGGATTACCAAGGAAGTTGGGATCAACATATTTCTTTGGTTGAGTTTTCTGATAATAACAGTTGTCATTCCTATATATAGATTGAGCCATTTGAAGTATTATATGCAAATCAGTGTTGAACTCTACATTTATGTGATGAAGTAGGTGAAAAAATGTTAGTGGGACCATTAATAGTAGAAGAGATGACATAAAAATTTTAGTTGATTCAAAAGCACAAGAGGACAACTCAGGGAAGGTAGAAAAGTTATGTGAATAACTAGATGAAGGATATTTCTATCAGGGCTGGTGATCCTATCTTTTAGTGAAACCGTCTCTAGTGGAAAAAATAAAGAAAGTATAGAAGTAAGAAATTTAGTTTAAAGAAATGTAAAACTATTTCAGAAGGGTATGTTACCAGAATTTAACATTGAAAAAGACTATTTTTGATGTTTAGAAAGAGATTATGTGTGCCTTGTGATTCACAGTTTAAGAAAGAGTTGTTTTGTGAAGCTCATAGTTATACATTTTTAGTTCATCATAGCATAACTAAGATGTACAATGATCTTCGAGAGTATTACCAGTGGGATGGAATGAAAATAGATAATTTATGACTTTACCATGAGATGTATGATTTGAAAATAGGTTAAAGTAGAACAAAAATTACAGAAAGGGATGCTTCATCCTTTTCCAGTTCCAAAGTAAAAATGGGAAACTATGTCAACGGATTTTGTAGTGGGATTACCAATGACTTCTTGAGGTAACCATGAAATCTAGGTTATTGTTAATCTATTGACTAAATATTCTCATTTTATTCCTATTCGAGATACTCTACTTCTAGATTAACTTTTTCGATTGTATATTAAAGAGATTGTCCAGTTTCATGGATTTTCACTTCCCATTATACCTGATCGTTTTCTGTGGTTCACTTATATCTCTTGGGAAGGCCTTCAGAAGTAATTGGGAACACAATTTAAATTTTAGTACAACATTTCATCCTCAATTTGATGGGAATTTAGAATGAAAAATTCAATCCTTAGAGGATATGCTACGTTCTTGTTCAATGGATTACCAGGGAAGTTGGGATCAACATATTTCTTTGGTTGAGTTTTCATATAATAACAGTTTTCATTCAAGTATACTGATGGAACTATTTGAATCATTTTATGAAAAGTGGTGTCGAAATCTTTCTTTTTGGGATGAAGTAGGTCAAAGGAAGTTTATGGGACTAGAATTGGTAGAATATATGGAAACAATGTTCAGTTGATTCAGAAGCACTTTAGGAAATCTTAGAGAAGGAAAAGCAGTTATGTAGATAACCATAGGAAGGATATTTATTTTGAGGTAAGTGATCATGTCTTTCTCAAATTTTCTCCATGGAAGAGAGTGATGTGTTTTAGTAAGAAGGAAAAAATTGAATCTATATTTAATTGGACCCTATAAAATCCAAGAGAAAGTTTGATCATTTTCCTAAAAAGTGGATTTAACTCCAAGATTATCTTAGTTACATAATGTTTTTCATATTTAAATTTTATGAAAGTATATACTGTATCCATCACATTAAGTTCAGAGGATGTTTATTTAGAAGAGAATCATTCTTATGAGGAATAACCAGTACTGATTCTTGACCATATAGAGAAATTATTGTATAATAAGGTGATTGTTTAATTAAAGGTTTTATGAAAAAACCATATAGTTGAAGAGGCATTATGGGAATCTGAAAATGCTATGAGAGATAAATACCCCCACTTATTTGATACATAAATAAAATTGTGGGGATTCAATTTCCAAAATGAGGGAAGGATATAACATTCTTGTTATTTATAGAATAATAAGTTTTCAAGTCTATTAATATTAATTAATAAGATATTAATTTTACATTAAAGGTGACAATTTTTCTGATAGCGTACTCGACACAAAACAAAAGGTCTCTCCGAAATTGTATGTTGCTCCGAACTTTGAGTTATACAAAAAAATAATTCAATAATAATATTATTAATTTAAATGGCAGTAAACTATTAGACTTTGTATTAGTGAGAATAAAAAACTAACTAAAATATGATTACACATGTTTTTTTAAATGTTTTTACATTTAACCAATAAATTTTATACACTAAAAATTAGAATGAATCCAATTATTTGTATCAAATACTATAATATTTTTAAAAGGTCGTTTTACCACCTTTTGATGGTAAACCATTTTTAAATATAATTTTTGTCAATTTTATATGTTATATTTGAAAAAATAAACTTCTTATTTAGAAAAATTACATCAATATTTACTTTGGTTTAATTTTGGTATTTTTATGATAAAATTCATTTTTCAATGAATTGTGAAAAATACTGCATTTTAATTCGAAACTACCTTTTCATATCATTTATTTATATAGTTAGATTATATTTTTGATTAGTTTTAAAGTGTAATTAGATTATGTTTTTATCATTTAAACCAATTTTGTTCATTTTAAGTAATTTAAAATTTAAATTGGACATAAACACATGTCGATCTTTTTATAGTTTTTACTTCATAAAAACCCGCATTATGGTTTTTATAATGATAATTAATTTTAAATTAATTACTACAATTTCTATGTTTTTAATTTGAAAAAATGAATTCAATATATTGAATCTGAAGGTCCAAATTTTTAAATAGTTACATTTTATTTTTTTCAATTACGAATGGAAACATCAATAATTATTTTTATTTACGACGGTTAAAGGATAAATAATGTAAATAAGGGTAAAAAAATAATATTATAATATAAAACTAGACTAAAACATGTTTTAATACTATTTGATGAGAAATTTATGACCATGAGAATCCATGGGTCTATTTTAATACTCCATGGAGCCATTAGGAAGTGATAATGACATGTTATGGTAATTAATTTAAAGTAAAGAAAAATATAACATAAACATGTATATTTTTACTAAAATTATTTTAAGGTAGGGTTATATAACTGATATCTATGACTATTAATAGTCATTATAAATATATAAATATTTCCTATATCTTGGTATTTTATTTAGAGTTATTATACATTAAATAAAAAAATTATTTATGACATAATGATGATACATTGATTATCTTATTAATGAAATATTCAAATACATGATATTATAAATATTAAAAGAAATTTAATTTGAAAATTTTGATGCCATAAATATTTCTTATGGATAAATATGACATACTTTCTTTGAGTAAATTATTTTGTTTCAAAGTAATGAAGTTTTTATGAATTTAAAAAAATTAATTACAAAATAGTGTCAAAATTGACATCAATGTGTTTTTAAAATAAATACTAATTTATCAAATGATATAATAGTCCTAAAAATATTTTATTTGTCCAACTGACTTATATAATGTTAAAAACTTCATTAATGATCCACTTTGGTTTCTCTTGGCATTTTATCGTTACTACAGTTACCATATATTATGAAAATACAAGAAGACATGGTAAGAGTTAATTTTTTTAACTAAGGGTTAAAGCTAAAAGATAAGGATAATTTTGTAACCTAATTTTTTGCTAAAACTATTGTTTGAGAGGATTTCGACCCATATGTATCTTATCCTCAAAATATACCACTTTTTAACTATTATAATTCTAAAATAAATTTATTATAAAAAAATATTTCAATACATTCCTAAAGTGCCCCTCCTCCCTCTTATAAAAGGCCGCCACATCTACCCACTTTCTCACACAACCCAATCCCCTTGTAGTATCCAAAATCTGATCATATAAGCTCCCAAAATACCTATTTATCCTCTTATATGCCTTAACTTTGGTATTAGGAAACTCAATGAATCCTTCCGGCTCAAATAAAAATGAGTTAGAATTTTAGAGGTAACATATTCTCTCAACCTCCTTTCATTTATTTTCTTCCTCAAAACCACTAACCTCTCATTATTTTATTATTTTATAATAAAATAAGTATCCTAAATATAATAGTAATTTTTTATTCTAAGGGTTAGAACTACACTTACACACACCTCAATCTAATGGATAGAGAGCATATCATTTCTGTGTATGACGAACTACTACCTAACAAAAGGATGATTGTTCAATTTTCTACCACCACCTATCATGGTTGAAATTATGATGAAACAATGTTTATATATGATATATATTATATCTACATTGTCTCTATGCTTCTATAATTTTTCTTTACAACATACCTTTATTATTTCCTTAATGTGTAAATACGATAATTTCATTTGAGGAAGGGTGGAAACCACCCCCTAAAAATGATATGACTCATTCATACTATACATGAAACATATAAAACATTTTTTTATTAAATCTATTATAATTAAATTACTTTAAGATAATAATGGTATTATAATATTCTAAGGTATCATTTAGTTTTCATTCCTTTAATATGTATAATAAATAAAAGTAGAGTTCCTGCATACGTACGACCTACCATCTCCATGAATGTTGCATTTAAATTATTATATCCAAATGTTATTGACTATTATAAATATAGATATATTAAATATATATGATATTTAAATCATGAATAATATTTTGGATATGATGGACTTTGACGACATAGACAATTTGCATCAAAATGAGTTCATTTTCGACTCAAGTGAATAATACTGACAAAATTGCCGATATGAAATTAAATAATTATGTAATTTTTTAACATGATAATATATAATATCAAATGAATAATAAACAAGAACAAGGTTCTTAAGAAAATATAAATTTACCTAATTTTATTATTCAAGAATATAAAGAACGAATGACACAAGTCAGATTCGAGGTAAGGGACTTCGTCTCAATATCCTTTTATTGAAGAATTTTTTGATGTTATACACCACATTACTTTATAAGGTTTAAAATAAAAACCATTGAATTCTAATTTCATTCCAATGAAATCTTTTTCTATGAATCATTTTACTAAATGAAAAAAATAATGTTTTTAACACATGTAGTGACAATGACCTCACTCTCACCATAATCGTTACTTGATATTGGGATACCTCTATAAGACTTAATGTTATTAAAGGAATAGAAATCACATATTAAACTTTTTGGGTGTTTTGGTATTAAAAATGTCTTTTGAAATTGGATTTACTATTTCAATATCTTTAAATTATTTCTTGTGATTTCAAATGATATTTTTTTATAGAAATGTTGATAATTGAAATCTTTTACATGTTATGATTATATAATGGTAGTTGGATGTTTTATGGTTTGTTACATGATAAACAAAAGATGGGTGGGGTTATGTGATAAAATAAATATGAGGGGTTCTATGATAAAACAAGGATTTGTTTTTACGTTATAACTTCCAATGCATTGGGTATGGAATTCAGCCGTATGGATATTCCATTTAGTGATATCTGTGAAAGTTGACCATGTGGTTATTCCATTATATATGGTTATGTACCAAGTTACCTTTATATGTTATATATTGATTTCAATGGTATTTATGTTAATATATTTATTAAAAAAAGCATAATCATTGAGCTTATATTCATCAAAGTATATTTACTACATCTTAAAGGTGAAAATTGTTACTTTATGATAAAGTATTCATGGTTTTCACATTTTCCAAAGACTAATAGTATTTCTTAATTATTTATCCCTTATTGATCTTTATTATGTTCATCCTATGATTTGAATTTTTTTTAATGGAACTTAAAGAATAATAGATTCAAGGATTGGATCAAGGAAAAGTCATTTTTTTAAACATGAAACAAATCATGTTTCTTTTTAAAAATATTTTGTTTTATGAAAAAATTGGATATTGAGTAGAAGTGTCTACTTGTAATATTTAAGTTGTTATGTATGAGTTATGATATAATTATCTAATTCTATCGACCTAAAAAGATCCTTTAATTGAATAAAAGTAAAATTTTTGACTTGTTTCAAGATTGTGTAACATTTAAGGTTGGAGCCTTATATTAATTGTTCTCAAGATATGGTGTTTACTACTAATCTATAATTTGATACAATTTTGAGTCATGAATATTTTTTTAAAAAAATTTGTTTTTAGTAAATAAATAATATTTTCCTCCTATATATGAATTATTATATATTTTTTTGGTGATATAAATTGAGAAAATTATTTAATGGTTGGGTATGTAATTAGGATTTTCCATAGGTATGTCATAATATTTTTCTTCGTTCGAATTCCTAGGTTTGGTAATTTTTGGGTATTATAATTTCTTTTATTTTTCCTCCATTTTATCCACATACTCTATTTTCTATTTATTTACATAAAGGGGGATGAAAAATCCGCTCATTAATGAATCTATAATGAGAGTGGGGAATCATATTTGGAGGTGGAGGCATGTCAAAGGATGGAGATCATATTTTTATCAGGAAAGAATGACGATTGAGTAAAAATCAAACCTTGAGGCTCTAGTGATTCACAGTGTGGTCGGATGTTTATTTTAACTTCCACAACACGATACTTTTTTCCATTTATATTTTTTAATTTCAAATGCATCTAGTAATTTTATAACCCATAGAGGGGAATGTTTCTTTGAAATTATCTGATTCAAGTGGTTCGTATGGATTCTCAGTTTAAAAAAACTAACCACACATGGTGTATTACTAGATTACAGTTCAAATTGTGTATCAGTGCCTTTGAGGTTGTGTAAGGATTTAAAATGTGGTGTTTTCCATTTACGGACACCTTATATGGTTTTTTGATAAATTAATTTTGGTGCTTCCACATACATGGTAAGAAACCCTATATGAGTTACAAGGAATGTGGAATTACACACCATCCAAAGTTACATGATATGTGTTAAGCTAGAGAATTTGACTAGCAACCTTTTTTCGCATACACACTATGAATTCCAATAAGAATTCCTTATTTTTGGGGAACACACTAAGTCAATCTATGGTACATGCCTTGATTGGGGAATTGGGTGTGTATATCATGTACCCCATAATATTTTCTTTGTACCTTCCCATCTATAAGATTTATTTAGTTTCTTCCCACTAGAGATTGATTTTATAATTTATATTGTCAATTCATGGTACCTATCCTTATTGAATGTTATTTTCAGGTTAACTTCACTATCAAGGACTATTTTCAAGATGATTTGGAGAAATTTATAGATTTTATCTCTATAGATATACTGATGGGATACACATGATAATGTGTATATAGAATGGTGTTGGTGTGTCCTTCGTAGAATTATAATACTAGGGTGTAAAACACTCATATGTATTTAGAGATTGGGAATATCTAAAATTTTATTGTTGTATATGGATACTTGATGGATGAAATGAATAGATTTATTGGTGTTTGTCCAATCTCCAGTGCTCCACATATATGGGAAAGTTGTATGATGGGTTATATAGATAGACATAAACTCAAGGATATTTCCTTAACTATTTTGTACATTATGTTAATTGGATGAATGAAATTTAGATAGGTAGATAGATATTTGATCATATAATCTCATTATCCTATATTCATTGCATCCAAATAATTTTTGGGGAAGAATACATTCTCCATCCTGTATAGTATATTGTGGTTTGATGGGGGAGATGTGTAAGGTGATTTTAGTTTTTCCTAGTAATCCATTTCACCGGACAAATATTTTTGTTGAATATTTGGTATTACTATGGATTTGGGTAATCTATATATATTATATCATGGTACACATTAGAGATCAAACCATTCATTAATAGAGTCAGTAACCCCAAAGATATGGGATGTGGGTCTTCTATGTATTGTAATGTTTTTTATATCCACCTCATTAAGGTATAAAATGATTCATACAAGGGTGGAGACCATTTTCACATAGGTAGACCATATCCCATTGATTGTAATGAGGTCCTACTAAGGGTTTTTAAATCCCTAAATAGGATTTTATGATCCAAATATCCATGGGTACCTCATTGTTCTATCGAATCAGTTTTGTGAACGTCTTTGTGTTTGAGATGTGTAGATAGTCTAGGTTCTTAGTGACATAGAGTACAAATTTTGCACCATGTTTCTCCCCTTTATTTTTTCTCTCTAGTTGAGATGGGATTAGTGTGGGGGTATTCAGCTTCTTAGTGGTTAATATACCCCTTTGGGAATGGCTGTGTAATGAGAATATGTTTTTCGGTCATGGAATGGATGATTGGGATATATTCCCTCCCGTTATACGAGGCACAAAATTCCCCAAATAGATAAGGTGCATGACACCCTATCACGGGACAAATAAACCCACCCCCTCATGTTTCATATCATTCTCAAGGTGCGGTCCGCATATATTTATTGTAGTTAATGATTCTAGAGTCTATGAGAGGTATGGATTGATGTTCTTTCTATAACTAGAGGAATTGTTCATGGAACAATGATTCTCCTCCAAGTTTCATTGTACACCCAGTCTTATGAGTGAGGGATGATATGAGTGTATGAATAGTGTCCCATGGATGATGAGTTCCATTATTTTGGGATCTACCACAACAAATACTTTTGGATTGATGAGGTTTTTTAGTTATGGTCTCCCCATTAAAACAATTTGGGTTTTGTGTTCTATTTTATGGAGGAT
The DNA here is from genome assembly GCA_963277665.1 of Viscum album. Classification (NCBI taxonomy): domain Eukaryota; kingdom Viridiplantae; phylum Streptophyta; class Magnoliopsida; order Santalales; family Viscaceae; genus Viscum; species Viscum album. The sequence goes on from OY728126.1 coordinate 1,576,278,619, forward strand.
AAATAATATGTTTACCCTTAAGGTGTGTGGATTATCAATTGAATATGGGTATAGAGGTTGTTTCCCATGGAATTTATGAGAATGAACATGTTTTCCCCTAGTTAAATGGTTTTTAGACCCCTCATTCAACTAATCAATTTTTACTTTAGTATTATCCTAGGTATATATCCTATGAGATCTTATTGAGAACATATTGGGAAGTGAAGTATTCGTTTATTTCAGGATGATGTTTTATAATGTGAAGGATTTAGAATATTATGTTGTTTGACCGTTGGTTATGGGAATACCCATATCCATGTCTCCCTTTTTGTTATTAGAAGGTATTATAGGGTATTTTTATACTAACCCTTTAACTGAAAATGATTACCTAGACCTGTGATCCCAAATCTGGTGCTCATAGACTTATACTTTACATACCCACTCTGATACCAACTACAAAATCATTAATATAACCATCATTAATTAAAAAATCAGTCAAACTTATTTAATCTCTTAGATTGGAAGGACATTTTTATAGATTTAGATTAATGTGAAAAAAATAATGACTAGTAAATCACATGTTTTTTGAATCAAGTTCATATTTTATACATTATACACAAAAATAATTAATCAAAAATTTGCCTTCAACATATCCAATAAATTATTTCAAATTATCTACCCTTATAAAAATATCACATGTATAAAATTTCTTCAAGAATAAGGGAAATTAAACCATAAGGAGGTGTGATCTCAAATTCATTTAATGTGATACTTATAACTATCATTGAATAAAAATGAAATAAATATTATTATTCAAATAGGTAAACCACTTTAAACCATAATCAACATGAAACTATGTGCATGATATATCCATTAATATAAATTAAAACATGGTTATAAAAAAATAATCTTATATTGATGTAATGAATAATTTTATACATAAAAAAAGTTATTAAGGACTTATTCAATGTTACTTTACATGATATTGATACCTTATTCAAAACATCTTGCTGAATTGATTATGGTCCAACAAATTCCAAAACCTGTTTTATCTCATGAGACCTATTGATGCATCTAGGTTCCATATAATGTTGGGACCCATCTATCACTTTTTAATTCCTATAAAGTACAAATAATATTTATCAATACCATTTAGACCATTACATGATTAACCTATCATTGAATAAATACAAGTATATATGTATAATAATGAATATGGAATGTCCATAATTTTCTTGATGTCAATAAAAGGGATTACATAATCATAACCCATCCAAATAAATAAGTTGTATGATCAAACAATACATTTAAATCATTCCAGTAATAATTCGTATTGGGGATCCAATACCTTTACCCATGTTAATAAAAGGGATAACATGATCATAACGAATTCATAGAATGAAGGTGGATAATTAAAAACTATATTGTCAACAAGAGGACAATAATCACTATTGGAATTCTAATATTTTTCCCATGTTGGTTAAAATCACCCAATATGAGTTATGTTAAATTGGACGCTCACATCATATAGATGAATGCATTTATTTTATATATAATACTATAAAAATATGATAATAAACCATATAAAAAAGAAAGTAGATAGTTTCAAAATATCCCATGAAGTGATAATAATTTTTCCAAAGGTATACGTTATTGGAATTTATATCCATATAAAATAATTATTTATTTCCACATAATACAATAAAATTTCACAATTTACCCAAAATATATGAAATAAGTATAAATATAAATCTTGACATAATAAATGAAACTTGACTTACTAAATATCATCACAATTGCGGAAAAACTGAATCAATATACACTTTATTAAGGGAACTTTATTTGGATTATAAATAAAAATAAAAAAAATAATTTAATTAAAAAAATATACATTGGTATTGAATGAAATTCTTGAAGAAACCATACCACAAAAAATGTATTAGGTCTCCAAGAATCAGAATTGAGACCCAAAAACCCTTACGGATTTGGAAACATTCAAATAAAAACTACTTGAAAGGGGTAATTTAAATTGAACATAACATACCATGATTAAAATTTTACTCATGATATTATATCAAAAATAGAAAAAATATACACCACATAAATAAAATATGTTCATATATATAATATTTTTATCAATAAAGGGAAATTACAATGAAAACCCATACCTATTGTCCAAATAGTAATGAAAAAATTTTAACCTACTATATAAAAAGTATATTTATCTCAATAAATTACTTCCTAAAATTAAAAATATCAATTTTCATTCATTATCTTAATTATTATTCATTATATACATGAATTCATTCAATTTTCTACATCAGGTGTTAATAGTTTTGATCGTTTGTACTAGTTTTATAGTAGCTATGTGTATGTTCATTATTATTTTAATTTTAATAAATACTAGATCATTATAAATAATATTATTTATGATTTATAATTATTTACAATGTTTAAAATTCCTTTCATGTGTGTTGTGATCTTTATCCTTGAAGATGAAATCAACAACTTGCATGTTTTAGTGATTGTTGATGATCAAAGTGATGTTTTCTTAATTAATGAACTAAATAATAACATAATATATCCCGAATAGAAAAAAATAATTTCATACTCATTTTTATAATATCAAACCATTAATCATGTTCTCATATTCATCCGTGACATAAATTTATAGTACTATTTAAATAGGTTGTTAAGCCGACCCAAACATGAACAACCCATGATTAATGAATGATTATGGAATGTTTAGCTATAATATCAATATAAAAAAAGTGAATTTTAATATTTTCTTTATATTAGTGTGATATATAATAATTTTAAATAATTTGAATAATAACCAATGGATACTAAAACATTAACAAAATTTTAATAAAATATTAACCCTTTAAAAAACATATTATAAACTATTAAATTTGTGATGATCGTTTTTTGGATCATATCATTAGTAACTTCCTAATTTTGTTATAAACAACTATAATGATATTTTAAACATCGTATTTATCCTTTATGAACATAAATATAATCATTATTGTAACGATTTAAATGGAAATGAATCACATTGCATTGTAGACGGGGTAGTCTTCACAAGATAGGAACAGCAATTATATATTTCTTAATGGACATGGTATATAAAAAAATTAACAATATGAATAATATATTAACATTAAATTATATAAATGACAACAATATAAATATATATGTGTGTGTAGTATTAAATTGAAATAATATAATTAAAAAAACATGTTTGTTGATAATAAATTCATCGGGGACATGAATTTTCATTGGATGTCTCCTTTGAAATGTAGTGTCTATGGTAAATAATGGTGTCCAAAATAGTTTAATATGTGGGATGGTTATAGTTAAAGAACTATGAGATAGTTTCAATGATAAATATAATGGAGAGGTGAGTCTTGACGTGGTGGAAGTGTTACGCTTTTATAAGTGATGGTAATGGTAGTTTTGGGAACACCCTCAACAATTTCATAATGGGATGTTACTATTCATGTTTCAATGGCAAAAAAATAGATAAAAGAGGATGGGAAAATGGGTGTCTGTCAAAAATCACCACACCAACTCTTTTTTAGAAAACATTAAGAGTTTTAGGGTTCTTTCATTTAACTTTTTATCTTTTAAACAAATATTATTTTACATTGGTAATAAATTTCTAAGACAAATAATTTATTTTAGTGGAAAAGATTAAGTTTAAAAATTTTACATAAATTTGTAAATATAATTTTAAATTTTATAATCATTTAATCAAATATTACTTCGAAATATTCGAAGATTTAATTTAAAAATGAACAAACTTAATTACATAAAAACATTTTTTAAAGAATTGACATTTTTATGATTTAAATATATAGATAATATAAAATTACCATGCATACTAATTTTAATGATATAAATTGATTTATAAAATATTTTTTTCATGATATTAAGATTTAATAGAAATCCAAAAAATTTATATCTCTCAAAAATAATTTGTTTTGATGAAAAATAATGACAAAAGTTTCTATTTAAATTGAAAATTTTAATTAGTTTTGATTCTTTTCATAGATTTTATAAAATAAAATTTTATTTGAAACTGAATAATGTAATTCATAAATTTCATATTTGAATATGTTAGATGTTTTATAAATTTATAGGTCATTATTATATAATGTTAATGTAAAAAATTATGTTTTTTTGTAAAAATCATATTTTTCAACTAAAAAGCTTCCATTTTTTAAAAATATAAAAACATTGTACTTAATTAATTTTTATTTGAGTAATTCACAATATTTTTTTCATTATTAATTTAAAATTAAAAAGTTTACAAATTCTATATTTGAAGGAAATTGAAAAATATAATTGAAGTTAGATTTTAGTTAGAAAATAAAATTTTTAAATATTAAATATTAGTATTATTATTTCATATAATCTAAAAACTAAATTTGTTTTAATAAATAAGTAATATAAATCATTTTTTATCATTAATCATGTTTTTTTAAATATTATTTTTTATTACATAAAAGTTATTTTTGGAAAATAATTTTGAAAAAAATTAATGATCTTATTATTCATTTTAAGTAAATTATTTGAATTTCATTAATATTAAAAGTAGATTATATTATATATATTATATATATATAAAATTCATAAAACAATTACTTATAGTCTTTCAAACTAATTAAACCATAAGATATCTTAAGGCCATACTTAAATATTTATGTTTTATCAAAATATACGATTGGCCTGTTTGAGTTCTGTGTTTTTTGTGGATCAAACTATAAAAAAAATTATTTTTAAAAGTAATCATATATCAAAATTTTAGGGTGTTACATTCTCCCACTTAAATAAATTGTGTCCTCGTAGTTTGATTTAATATATAAGAGTACTTTCTAGAGAAACCTCACAATTAACCATACACCTCTAGATTATCTTGGGTATATTTAAGATGTGTAAGGATATTGATCGAAATAAAAAAAATTTGTAAGAGTCTTATAAATAGAGCTAACCCATTTGTATTTTCACATATAATTATACGAATATATAGACCCTTAAGGAATTACTTTAAAAAACCAATAAAATGATTTATACGATAGTATTATCACTAGTGATTTTATTTACAACTCAAAATCCAATATTTTTTGAAAACATAAATGACATAATACTCTATGAAATCAAGAGTGAAAACTAATTCTTTGATTTATTTAGAGTATTGGCATATGATTTTCCTTTTTCACATAGTTTTTGGTGACTATCTACTTGGTTATCAATTGGATTGGAGAATTGAGTCACATAATTCTAAAATATACTAAAATTTAAAGAGTTAATTATTATAGCTTCTTTATTTTTATTATAAATTAGTGTTTATTGAAATATATCTCCACAATTATTTTATCTACTCATCCCTTTAAGAAAATGTACCCCATATTTCTTCCTACATTATTTAGATATAGGAAATTGAATCTTTTTTCCTTCATCATCTTTATCATTTGATCCTTAATTAGACTATATATTTAACATAAAAGGTGTTTTTGACACTTAAAATATGTTTAAATAGTTTCATATAGATATTCATATAATTTTTTTCCTAATTACATCATTTATCACTTTAATCCATTTCTCATTACATTGTTAATTTGGAAAGTTTTTACATTATCCATTTTATTTATTACTAACATGGTTTCTTTTGTATTCATACATTACTAAAAACAAGAGAGATAAATGGGTGACAATAATTATAATAGAAATACAATAAATAACCAAAATAAAATTTAATCTCAAGTAATCTCACATTATAAAACAAAAATGTTATCATGTAATTAAAACAATAGAACTTATATATTACTTAGTTATACCTTTATCACTATTAGTTTAAAATATAACATTCCTTTTCAACCTGTTCATATTTTTACTTGGGTTAAATCATACTAATTAACTTAATCCTTAAAATAGATATCCCAAATTACTATGAACATCTTTAAAATACTCTAAACCCAATAATCATTGAAAATTGTTCTCCCAAACTAAATCCTATTCTTCTCTAAAATAGAGTAATCATTTCTAAAATCATTTACCCAAGTATGTATATACCCTGATCATATAATCTCATCTGCATACCTTTCCCAAAAACTGTTTGAATCTTTGAGAAAATAAACCACAATGAGATTATATATTCATTAAAAAAATAACTCTATAATTAACATTGAAATAGAATGCACCACTATTTAATATGGTCAAACACTATCACTATGTATCTTAATATTTAAAATTTAAGAAACATTATAAATTAATTATCATTGATCCCATGGATATTGATACATCATAACTTACATATTCATATTCACCCAACCTTTTTCATCTCAAAATAGGATATATACTAAACATATAACATATCCATCTCTCAAACACGTATTCTTCTATAATAATATCTAAAAATATAATCGTAACCTAAAATAATTTACCAAGCTTAAAAATATCATTTAATATATTTTTTCAAATTATTTACCCAAAAATAACGAGGAATGGTTTTTTTATGTTTTACATAATCCTAAATAACACTTCAATATACCAAACATTCTTCAATAAATATCACTTAACTAATTAAAATAGCTAAAGGTATCAATAATTAATTTCTATTATGATATATACATCACTACCATAGTAAATACTAGGAAACTAATTATTTCCATCATAATATCAATATACTAAAATTATTAAACTTTTATATATGATTCATTATTCATTTATAAGAATGTATATTTTTTATGTACATACCTTTCTCAGCTTCATTTCTGTGAGCCCATTTCAATAAAATTATAAAGTGAAAAATGTTTATCAATAAAATTAGAGTAAATGATCATATGAATAAGAAAAAAATCATAATATTTATTCTTTAGTGGAAAATTCATATCACTATTTGACACATCCAATTTAGCATATATTTCAATTTTATGTTATATTATAAATCGTTATCTAATGCCATAATGTCATTTGGAAATAAATCCTTTATAATGGTTCATAAATATTATGTAATTATATAAATAATATACTTTGGAAGTGTCTCTTATAGTGAGAAGTCTTATGCCTAGTCATCCTGAATCAGGGTGGTGATTGAGTTAATGCTCAACCTACCCTCATCGAAGTGATTAAACCTAGGCGCATCTATGCCACAACTGCATCCATTTTCCATTATCCCCATATGGATTTATTTCTTAAAAAAAATCTCTACATTATGAAAAATTAATATATTATCATATTCATAGACTTATTCCAATTATTTTTATTTATGTTTTCTTTTCCTAATACCTAAATAAAATGTGAATTATTTCTATAACATTATATCACTTATTAAAAAAATGTTTTCAATGCCTTTATATATAAGTTCACATCTAAAGTATCATTCCATAAATTATCCATAATAAATATCATATTATCCAATGTTATCTAAAACTTCCCTTTGATACTGAATGTGACACCCATGACCCGCACTCCTAGATTTGGTGCTCATTGACACATACTTTAAATACTCGAATTGATACCAACTATAAAATTCTAGATATACACATCCTTTATTAAATAATAAATAACAATTATTGAGTATCTTTTATCTAAATGTTCTTTTCTGGTTTAGTTATTTATATAAATAAGGAAAAATAATAACTAGAAATTCCCTTGTCCATTTTATCAAGTAGATTGTTTTTTATATTACATATGAGACTACTAAATCCATATATTGTCTTTAATATCTCCAATAAATTCATTCACAATTGTTACACTTCGAAACATGTCACATGTACTAATTATCTTCATAATATCATTAAATAAAAACATAATATGGGGTGAGAATAAATAATCAGTAAGGGTAACATATAACTTAATTGATTATGGGATAAGCATGGCCTAAATATTATAGAATGAATAGGTAAGGAACCTGAAGAAAAATACACTTGAAATTGAGGTAATTATATATCAATGAAAATAAATGAATTTTTTTATTAATAATATTGATATAAAAAATAAGAAATAAATAATGAAAGACATTAAAAACTTGATGTCCAGGCCTTGTTCCAAGACACATTAATTTTCATCAAAATTGAAATCGAGACATCTTTCTGAACTTAGTTGGAAAACACCAAATTCTGAAATGTGTTTTGGTTCATAAGACCCGTCGATGTATTGAGGGAATATATAATGTTATTCCCCACCCACCACTTGTTCATGTAAAATGTATTCACAATAAGATTCACCAATACCATTTATACCATTTTTTGAGGAACCTATAGATGAATAAATACACGATGATCTGTATATTAAAAAATATGGCATGTTAATATTTTTTCTTATTTCAATAAAAGGGATGAAAATATCAGAGCCCATATAGATAAATTATATGTTTGGTTGAAAAATATATAGTAAAATTTATAATAATAATCTATATTAGAATACAAGTAGTTTTACCCATGTAAACAAAATAGACAACATGATCATGACCCATTCAGAGGATGGTGGTGGATGGTTAAATAAAAAATAATAAACATTCCAATAATCATCCATATTTGAACGTATATACTTTTACCCAATAAAATAGTATAACATAATTTCAAGGTGGAAAAAATCCAATATGGGTTATATGAAATGTAATATTCACACAATATAGATAAATGGGTATAAAACTAAGACAATAATACAATAACATGATCATAATATATATAGGGAAATAAAGTTTATAGTTTCAAAATACATCAAAAAGTTAGAACTATTTTTCAAAGGGATTATGTAGAAGTATTATATATGCCCATATAAAAAGTGATATAATTCCACATACTAGAATACAAGGGTGTATAATACCCAACATATATAAAATAAATTCAACAAATGACCATAAATAAATGAATGAAAATTAATTTAAAAATATTCCTCACTACTAGGGAAACAAATGAATCAATAATGAATTGAATAATGGAAAACTATTTCATTTTTAAATCCCATGAAATACAAGGATCATGAAACATATATATCCATGGATAGTGAATAAACCATCTAAATAAAACTGGGTGTAAAAAATGTATCATTTCACAATGATTCAACATTGAGACCTAGAAAACCCTAACAAATTCAGAATTGATCAAATAAAAACCATGTGATAGATATGAATTTAAATTAAAATTATTTTACCATGATTAAATTATAATTTCTTATTTTATATCTTAAATTGAAAATATACACACCACATAAATGAAATCAGGTGAATATATAAAATAATTTTCATAATGAAAGGGAATTTTTATGAAAACCCTGACCTTTTTCCTATCTACAATGAATTTAATTTAACCTCATGTATAATAAAAATATATATCTTAATCACATTAAAAAATTAATGATGATTAAAATTCCTTCCATGAATGTTCTATTCTTTATCCTTGAAGATGAAATCGATAGCTAGCAAGTTTAAGTGATTCTTGACAATGGAATTGTGTTTTATTAATTAATGAATTAGCTATTGTTATAAAATATACATGACCCAAAAAAATCCTTTTTATACTCATTTATATCATATTACTCCATTACATATGTTCTAATAGTCATCCATGACTTAAATGTATATTGTTGTTCATGTGGGTGGATAAACCGACCTAAACATGAACCTACCATGATTAATGGATGATTAAAAGATAATTTATAATTATATAATAATAATAATGATATTTAATAGTTTTGATTACTATTATTTATTATAATGTTAATGTTTTATAAAAAATACTTAATGGATAACAAAACATTTACACAATTTCAAAAAAAGATTATCTCAGTACCATGATTTTAAATAATTAAATGTATGGTAATATTTTACTGATATATCATTAATAAAATCATAATTTTTTTATAACATAAACTTAATTATATAATAAATATCATACTTATCCTTTAGTCCCATCATTAAATCCATCCTTGTAAGGAAGTGAATGAAAATGAAACATGTTGCATTGTGGAGGCTATAGTCTGTACCTAACATGAATGAATGTTTCATTTTTATTATCGGATGGGGTAAATGAATTTATAATGATAATAATCTTGAAATAATAACATTAATGAATATAAATTTTATTTATACCTTTATATTAGTTTTTCTTGGTGAGATTTTAATTAATATAATTAAGCTGAAATAAAGTAGTTTATAATACTCATGTTAAGGACTAAACTTTTTCTTGGTAGTATCCTTTGAAATGAAGTCCTTATGATAAAAAATAGGTAAACCAAGGATAGGTTATCATGAGGAAAAATATTGATAATTATCACAGAATAATTTTATATATATGTGAGTCATGAAGTGTTGTAATGGTTTCCCTTTTATAAGCGAAGGTAAGGGTAGTGTTGGGACCACAAATATAATTTAAATTTTTTTTTGAGGTTATTATTAAAGTGTAAATGGAAATAAAGAGGATGAAGATGAGAATAAATTTAGTGTGGTTAGAAACTCACCTAATCACATCCTTTTTAAAAAACTATTGAGTGTCTTAGGGATTTTTGATTTAATATTTTAACTTTTACCCTAATTTAATTTTACCTCGGTAATTAATTTCTTAACATTGTAATAAATTTTAATGAAAGATATTAATATTAATTTTTTCTATTTTCCAATTTTATGTTCAAAATTTCAAATCATTTTATAAAATAATATTTATAATTATTTTATAAGTTAATTTATAAATAAATACAGTTAATCATGTGACAATAGTTATTAAAAGAATAATATTTATTACATTTAAATATATATATAAGATATAATTACCATGAAAATTAATTTTATAGAATTGAATTTATTTATATAAAGAAATAATAGGAATTTGGATTTATAGGCATGAAAAATCTAAACCTCATTATAAATTACTTAATGTTAATGAAAAAAAATGAAGAAAGATTCTATATTAAAGTAACATTTTAATTAGTTATAAATTTTTTTACCAATGATTTTATAAGGTCAAATAATATATAAAATGAAGAATTTTAATATTAAAATTAATATTATATTACTTAAATGGATTAATAAATTTATATGTCATTTTTATATGACATCAATTTTATACAAATTACGTGTTTAATGACAACACTTTTTTTCAACAAAACATTGACATTTTCAAGAAAAGATAAAAATGTTTTACCAAGTAAATTTCGATATTAGGAATTAAAAAATGAAGTTAATTTTAATTAATTCCAAATTTTAAAAATAATATTTTTCAATTAAATCCAAAAATTAAATTGCAAAACTATTTTAAATAGAAATTTTAATTTACAAAAAATAACTGTTATTATTATTATTTCATGTAATTTATCAACTAAATTGGAATTAAAAAATTATTAATATCAAACATAATTTATCATTAATCAGATATTTTACGAAATAGAAATGTCTTTCATATAAAATAAAATTTTCAGTTAAATGCTTTTCTAAATAATGAATGATCTTATTAATCCTTTTTTGTAAACTAATTGAAATTAATTAATATTGAATGTGATATTGGATTTATATATACATATAATTCATAAAAAAATGGTTTCTATTAATTATCACTAACTAAATTGTTAGGTTTTAAAGATTATACTTACAAAATTTTAATTTATCAAAATATATGATAGTCTCATTTATGTTCTGCACTACCTGTGGATCATGATTTTAAAAAATATAATTATTTAAAGATAATAATATATTATAATATTGGAGGGGTTACATGGGTAATAGGACCACAAGTGATATGTCTATATAGATGGTGCATAGCTTTACAGTTATATTGGTATTTTTGGAGATAGTGGATTAGAGAGGCATAATAGAAGATTGGTGGAGGGGCTGTTATTCATAGTTGGAAGTGCATGGGTTGATGTTGGTGGGACACAATGACCCCATTATTCATAGTCACTTTTGGTCAGTTGTTTTTAAGGTTTTTTGGCCATGTATTATTATTTTCCTTTTGTTTATAGAATTTTAATCATATGACACTACAATGTTTAGTTAAGGTATACATGAATATTTTTCATTTATGTTAGATACGATTTCCTTCAGGGATGTGGATAATTTTTTCTTGGTTGGATATTTTTTTTTTGATATTTGTATTGGATAAGGGATCTCATATGTTTATTACTCTTTCTAGATGATAACAACTTTTTTCTAGCCTATCAGTGATTAGTTTGGGGGGGGGACACTCAACTTACTATTGGCCTATGTGTGGACTCAATGGGTCATGTTATGTTATGGGTACCAAAAAAATATTTCAATCCACTTCACAATAATGATGTAATAAAATAATGTGATCAAATATTATCATACTCAAAACATAATCAAGAATTACCTCCTCCATCAAACATTTATTTTATAAGATACCCCTAAGATTAATTGATACAATATACAAAAAATAAATATTAATATTCAAATATAGAATCATACTTGGTTGAAAATTATTTTCTCATTTACATACTGGAATTTAAGATAATGATAAATAAGAGAAAACTAAATCCAACATCATTATAGAACATTAAAACCGCATCTTCATTGTGTGAAATATCATTGAAACAACTAATTTCACTCAATAATATAATCTATAAAACTGAAATTGAACAATATATTATATAATTTTATGAATTAATTAATATATATTGAATATGACATTTTTTCCACATAATATAAACAATTATCCAATGAATGACCAAAAATATTTATATCACTCTGTATTCCTACATTAGGATATCCTAGTTGATACTCATATACGTGTATTAATAATGAATATTCCACTTTAATCTATTATATACATACACCATCAACTTCTTCTCTAAGGAAAATGTGTGGTGATACCATTAAATTCATGTAATTTTATTTCGTAGCCATCGACTATAATCCTCTAATAAATTTTATGAATGGATATTATTTTGGCCTAATGGAAATCCTAGTAAACAATTATTTAAATATTATTATAAATAAAATTACCCTTTTCTAGTAGTATATGTGATATCATTTGGTGAAAACACCACATCCATAAGAATCATCTCATTGGTATCATAGTTACACTCATTAGGATATAAAAACACTGACATAAAATTAATGGAGACTCTCTCTTATATTTCCAAATATCTAAAACCCAAAAATTATTTGTTTGATTATTTCTTACGAGTAGTTCCAATCCTTATAGATTAATGAATTAGGGTATGATTCAACTTCTTTATCAAACTTGTAATATTTTTTTGGATCGCTCTGTCTAAAAAATACTATAACTTTCTTTTTCAAAGATTACAAAGGAGTCAAAATATAAGGATTCCATACAAAAAATATCCTATAATAATTTCTCTATCCTGAGAACTAACTCACATTAGATACATTATTTTTGTTTATTATATGAAAAAACACCTCAATATTTATTTATTAAAAAATTGCACAATGACATGAAATAAAAATTCCCATAAGTGCACATATTATTTAAGGCATATATACATAGAAATAATACCATAGAACATATTATCCCTAAGAAACACTAACACTATACTAGGATTTTAAACCTGATATTTGTTCATCATTGAATAAAACGAATATATGATCAGTAAAGGCTATAAAAAACATCTGAATAGGGTTCAAAAACCACATTCATGAGCCCTATTAATATAACTAGTGCATTAATATCTCCAAAATGGATTCATCATAAACATAAATTGGTCATACCAACATAAAAATCTATTTTTAGGATGTTTTCATCAATAATCATAATATTCTTATATCAAAATCATAAATCAATATTTTAAAATTAAATCAATTTTTTTTATAGGAAATCATTTATCCTAAGAAGATGTTATATATTATTTATTGTAACTTCATTCATCCATCGAAAATCCATACAAAATATCATGCTCCCATTTTCAATCTTTTATGAGAGAACAATAGTGACGCAAAATGATACAATATTCTGAAAAAATCCACAATAAAATAGATCAATATTAAAAACCCATAACTATGGAACCTCTTATTATGCTAAAAAATATGATACCATAAATATAGGTGAAATAAAAATATACAACGTACTACCAAACACACACTCTTAGAACATTTGTAAACTCATAACCCCATTAGGACAGTCATCGAAATAGTCATTCAAAAATCAAGAAAAACCCCATATATACATCATATGAAAAAATAAATACTTTATTTATGAATATACCCCTCCTTTGACAAATAACACATTCTCTAATAAAATAATGAAATCTTCTTCATGTCAAAATGAAATCAGTTACTATCAATTAATTATATTTCATAATTATATAGAATTCATCTAATCCATCACAAGGATATCATCATGCACATGAATCCAAAATAGGATTAGATAAATATATAATCAATCCGTCCCAAAAAAATCACACATAACTACTCACCTAATCCAATCTTTTTTGATATTCCCCTAAGAGTAGTCAATTTCATGGGTCTTTGATAGTATATTACTGTATATTTGAAGAAATAAACATAGATTCATGGTGACTAATGAATGAGATGAAACCATATCAATCCAAAAATATATGAGAAGATTAAATGATAATTTTACCTTGAACATATTATGGTCCCACATCTCTTTCATTTGGTACTCCATGGATTTTCTATTTTCTAACCCTATATCCTTATAGACCTTAACACTAATTTCATTTTATAATATTTTCACTCTTATAGACTCCCCATTCATTCAAACTATTATGCACCACCATGTACTAGTATTACCAATTGTTTTCTATCCTACATACACTAAGCAAATTCGTATTAATGAGTGTATCAAAATATATTCTATGGTCTTCCAATGGCCACACTCATCTCACAGATCAACAAAACACTATAAAAATATTGAAACTCTTATAGGTGATAACTTATACTCACAAAAAGAGAAACATTTAAATCCCTTGGTCTAAGTAGATTGATTCATACTTCCAACTATAGGGAAATGAAATTGCACTAAATTTTAACACTTATAGAATTTATTGAAAAAATCATAGGAAATTTAGAGAATTCACCACTATCCTTATCTAAATAAACACCACACCATGAAAAATCCTTAAAAGATCCAAACTATATCTAAAATATTCTCCAAAATTTAATACCCATACTATAATTCTATAAATAAAATAATAAAAAGTGAACTAAAATTACTATTTGATCTTGTGAACTAACACTCATAAATAAAATAATGACCTCTCAACATTTCATAGGTCATTAAATTTATAGAATATCACATTTCCTCCATATATCACACTCTCAAATGGAAAAAAATTTTATATTACTTATTTAAAACCAATTTATAATATTTCAAATAATTCTTAAGATTCTTTGATGAGAAATATTTAATGAAAAATTCATAAAGTTAAATCATTTTGAACATAAACCCATCTCAATATCCTAGGAATAGAGACTACCACTAATATTCCAAACCTCAATACAAATTCATGACTAAAAGAACATGGTTATAATTTCTTATCAAGATAAAAAAATAATATTCTCAAACTTCACAAATAAATAATATGTCTCATGACTTTCTATATAGGTTTAATACTTTGGAAAAGTATTCTTATATACCCAACTCAAAAAAATTCTAATCTTGTCTATCATACTCGTCTACCCTTTGATTCATAACCACGATTTCATTCAATATATATCCACCCTAAACGTATTGATGGAATAATAGAACTAGGATAAATAGATATAAATAAACTAAAACCATTACAAGGATGGATGTGTGTGTGTGTGGAATGTATAAGAACAGAATCACATCATAATCCCTAGTGTGTAAAATCACCTAAACATAATATATACTTATAATCATTATGAACTAAACCTATATGTTTAATGAATATAAAATTACAATAAAACCTTATATTTTTTATACTATTAAATATATATATATATATATTTATCCACAGTATATAGATTCATACCTTAAATTATTGGGGGTTATTATTGAAATTTTTTTCTATAATTTAATTCACATTCTAGGTTCTGCTAATAATATCACCTTATCACCAATGAAATCTTCAGGGGTAACAAGAGAAAAATAAAACAGTCACTATTAAACCCTTATATCCATACATTTATTCGATGTTATTTCCACCTAGGGTTGAAAAATTTTAGAGTGATTCACTTTTTTCCTATCATTAAATTTTTATGATATGTTCACTAGAAAAAGTGTGTATTATCACAAAAATATGGATGTAATAATATATCTTATAATTGAAATGTTAACATCATAATGAATGATACAATTCATTTTTGAACTACAATACATAAATAATTTTTATCAATGTATTTCATGTTATAAAAATTCAAAACACAACTGTAAAAACATCCATATTATCTACCGTATCTTTTATACCTAAAAAAGGTATAACATAACTGCCTCTGCTGATAAATCTGTTGTATTCAATATTGTGGTCGACCAAAATCCACAACAATAATATCAAGATATTCTATAAATAATTATATAAATATAATTTATGAGTTTTTTAATACACTCTGTAGGTTACGCTATAAAACACATAAATAACTATATAAATGAAGAATACTAATACATCAATACATGTAATAAATAAAAATAAATATTTAGTAAACATCCATATTAAAAAATTAAACCATTGTTCCACATACATTTTATTCCACATAGTCATCTAAATTTAAAAATAAGATCATATTTACCATTATGTTTCAAAACATAACATGCACTATTAATCCCTATCTAAGAACCAATTAGCATTCCACATGTAGAGACCATACTATAATAAACTCATATTGTTATCAACCTTTAGAGACCCCATAATAGAATTAGTAAATCTATATATATATCCAAAAATAGTAGAAATAAAATTTTATCTCAATAATTATGTATACATACATTAATTTGGAATTCACTATCAAATATACACAACCATTTTGTTATCCAACTATTCAGAACTTATAATAATATCCACATTCATTGGTTAAGTAAGTGTCCACCCATGAGGACCATCACTATTTTTTAAAGTGCTCACCATCATGGATTATTTCCACCATACCGCACTTATATATGGAAACTATCCATCCTCATAGACATTCACTACAACTGGGTGTCTACCATTTTAAACTCTCCCCCATAGAAGCTACATAAGTACCAAGATACATAAAATTTCCACTATGGATAAACATATTATTCACACCACCATCACCATAATTCTATCCATTATCATTATTATTAACTTCATCACGTATCACCAATTTCCACCACATTTCTACTCATAATTAAAATATCACTGCCACACAATTAAAATTATTCAAATCCCCATAATCAATTAATTATCCATCCTATGAAACAACATACCTGAAGAACTTGGGAAATATAATCCCCTCACATTTTATAAAATGTGCTCCAATTGTAGTCTACCATCACTAGATCCTTCATGTATTTCACCAGATCACTACAATTCATTACATATTTGGAAAAAATAAGTCATAATATCCTAAAACATCAATAATATCAGATAATAATTCAGTCATTTAATCCACATGATCGACCACATCATTCTATATTTTTTCTCTATCTATTCACACTAGAGAATTATTGTTTAGAGGTTTATAATAGATTTTAAAAATAACACCACTATCAACACATACCACTACCACCATATCCATAATAAATAAGGCAACATGACACCATATATATATATAATTTTTCACTTCCAAGGTTTCATGGAAATTGAAGAATTTACACCACTATATACAATGCACTCTGAGCAGTTTATCTCATTTTAATAGTTTGGAAGGGTTCCATGCATAAATGGAAATATATCTCTATAACATAATTCCACTTCATACCAATCCATTATAATCACATTGATATATTTTTACAATAGTTGGAATGAAAATAATAATAAATTATTCTTTCCCTTAAAAAACTCATAAAACCACCCATCATGTCTCTTAAGGTTTTTTAAACTATATATCATTATTTCAAGCTCAATGATCTCAATGAAGAATTAATAAAAATTTTATAATTATCCAAAAAACAATTGATAACATCAATACTAAAGATAAAAAACTCACAAATTAATTCTCACATTATTTATTAAAAACAATCAAAATGATTTCATAGATTTTACATATTATTTTATTTTAAAAAATCATAACATATTTTAAAAAACATATATTATGATATAAATACATCATTATTATATTTCAAATCAGTAATGGTTTAATTCCTTTTTTAGAAAATTAAATTTCATATAAATTTTTACATCAATATTACAACATTTTTTTATATTTTATAAAAATCCAATATTACTTATTCCATACAATTTATGTTATTGACAATGAATAAATATCCCTTTAATTATTTGGTAATTTTTTATCTCTAAAAATTTTTAACATTAATTTTTATATTAATATATAATCTCATACTATTATGTATTATATATAAATCATGAAAAATAAAAATCCTAATAGTTTCATTACTATAAATTATATATTACCATTTTTAGTGTTTCTACTCAATTCCATTTTCCAGGAAAATATCAATCCTATAAATATTTCCTCTACTCATTAATTTATATAAAAATATGATTTTTTTAAAATATCTTAATACAATAAAACAAAATGATATCAAGAGAATTTGAATTGAGATATTATAATTAATAAATAGAGTATTTTTTTATGATAAAAAATTACCCAAATAAAATTCTTATAATTCATCAAATATTTCCACCATTTACATTCCCATCTCTCAACAATTAATTCCACATTTCATGTCTTTTAAACAAAATATTTAAAATTTTAAGCATCTATGAGATCCAATAAAAAATATATAGTCTTCATATCCTATAATATTACATGTTAATTCAATATGAAATATATCAATGATTTTGATTATTTATTGTAAAATAACAATCCATTTAATTTGAATTACTTAAAATATTAATTTTTTAATTAAATTACCACCATTAGTGAAAATTTATATATTATATAAAAATTAATAGTTTTTTTTAAATTACAGCTTAAGTGTAAATGGAATGTCTTTTATCTAATAAATAACTATAAAATTCATTCTGAGAACTCTAAATTTTTTACTTCATCAATTTTATAAAAAAAAGTAAAAAAAGATAAAAATTAAAATTTATAGGTCTATACCCTGTAAATCACTATCGTTTTCTCATTTTTTTATAACGAGAGTCATATTAAATCTTATAGTTTTTTTATTAACACAAGGTGAAGTAAATCACAGTTAAGAATCATGAACCATTTTATATGATCAATAACATATTTAATCAGTTAAAGATACTTGATTGTTCTCTAAAATATAACTACAAATTAGTAATCAAAAACAAATTTTTAGAGAAAAAATGTTCTAATCATGTAATTTCATTGTTGATATGAGGACGATGTATCTCATTTAATTAAATTCACATTAATAAATTACCTGATATTTATTATATCTGTGAAGAATAAGGTGTTCTACACAAACACACACACACAAAATTTTATTCTGTCATGTTACTAATGAGACTATTTATGATCTCATGATATAATTAGTTGTTCTAGAGATTCTTAATATTCTGTAGATTATAATTGGTAATCATTGTGATTTTAGACAACTCAAAAGCTATTATATTTGAATATAAAAAGAAAAATATAATATTTACTTGGTTTTAAAGTATGATATTCAATTGGATAACATGATGTAAAAGTTGTTATTTCTTTAGAACCTCTATATAATCCAATGAATATATTGAGTTCATTTTGGGAATTTTGTGTTATTATTGCTACGTTAACATCAATTTTCCTATCACGTCATTTAAGAATTTGGTGGAATTTTTTTATAGAAAGATCTATGTGAAATAGAATTTTATTATAAATGTAAGAAAGTTACTACATAATAATCATGATCATACATCGGCTCTATAATACACCCTTCATATATTATTTACCATTATGTATTTTGTATTAGTGCATTGCTATACAAGATGATCAATGTATAGATCATTGTTTTTAATATATGATTTTTAAGAGGAGAAAAACATAAAAAGTTATATATGGATTTCTACTATTTTTTATACATTAGTGGTATACATTCATAATATTCTTAATACAAAGATTAATGTTTCTAAAAAATATAAATCTCAGTATTATATTTACTCCCAATGAGAAATTATTTTACAAATAATTGATATGTTGAAAAATGTTACCAATTTAGGTTGTTTAATTAATAGCACCAGAATGAAGAATGTTTTTGAATGTCCAACTGTTAGGTTCAATTTTAAGGGAATGAGTATTGGTAGATGACATATTTTCCTTTGAAGATATATATAGAAATGATATTGGGCCTATTAAGTATATTATTTTCATAGATGATAATCACTAATAAATTTGTGAACATAGTGAAGGGAGAAAATATTATAGATCATAAATATAATATAATTTATGTGGATCAGTATAGTGAAGAAGTAATAGAAGATTAGATTCAAGAAACTATTTCTTTTCATATATTGTGGGATGATTGATTGTCATAACCCATAACTTGGAAGAAGTTATAAATTACGTCCAATGAATTTACAAACATGTCCAAAACAATTTTCTTCAAAAATGTATTTAAATAAAAATTAGTTTTATAATATTTGAATGAATTATAGTATTATTTAAAATTTATTCAAATTCATAATTATTAGAAGATAAATATTGAGAGCCAATGAATCATTGATATATTTTAACCTATTCTCACTCAAGTTTGGAAGTGTAATGAGATTACCATGAAATTGTTTTCTATCATCCACTAATCCTTGAGGATAAATGAAGCTATATGGATGCCTGTTGACAAAATCCTATAGAAAAAAACTTTTCACTTAATTCTGAAGGTAATTATAGAATAAAACCATCAAAAAATATATCTTTCAGTAGTGGTGAAGCCTTATGGGTTTCTAATGAGTATTATTCTAGTAAAATAATATTTTTTATATAATAATTTTATAATAATTTATAGAAAGATCTTGGTATCTTGGTGAATGTAGGTACATATTTCAATCCACATATCAATATATAATTGGAGTACATGATTTATAGACTAGAGGATATTTTTCATTCATGCGTCATGTATTTTTATGGATATTGGGATGAAAATTATTCATGATCCATATTTTCTTGAAATAATATTACGAAACAGTAATTTAGATAGAAAAATTTTTGGATATCAAAGGGAGTTCATGATAAATACTTCTATACTAGATAATGTTTGGAGATTCAACATTAATTGAACTAATAATTTTGTAAAGACTACCAATTATTTCAAAATTATAGAGAAATAAACGATCATTGGAGATAGTCATTATAATTCTTATTATGATAAGTATTTATCACACATGGAATATAATAAAAATTATCATCAATTTCTCTTAATATTTATTATATTAGTTTCCAAAACAAGAGAAAAATGAGAAATATTCTATCGTAATACATAAATAAATTCTTTTCTATATAATGAATTAAATATTTGACATAAATAATTGATCTTAATCATATATTTAGTGTTATCCGTGATTAATTTTAAGTATCTAAACTAAGGATATACAACCCTCGAGCATATTATATCATCAATTATGAATGTTTAGAGATGTATTCATATAATATGATTATAGATATAATTTTTTATATAATATATCATTGAGAAAAAGTTTTCAAATGTGGTATTGATTCCCATCATGCATGTAACAAAGACATATGTCTTAAAT
Organism: Viscum album; assembly: GCA_963277665.1. Lineage (NCBI taxonomy): Eukaryota > Viridiplantae > Streptophyta > Magnoliopsida > Santalales > Viscaceae > Viscum > Viscum album. Next base: position 1,576,300,336 of record OY728126.1, read on the forward strand.
AAAAAATTACACATGGGCATGGAAGAGTTAGATGGGATAAATTCTGTCAGATATGTTCATTATAGATAATTTTTGAATCTTCTCAATGATTTACTAATAAATATTTTGATATTATAATTATGATACTTTTTTCAAAAATGAATTTATTTATAAATCATCTTTTAAATTTTTGTGGTTAGAAAATAAATTAATGTGGATTCATGGATTTTTAGAGAGTGTTTTGTAAAATGGTTGATTAAAATTTGAATTATAAAAGTGAAAATGGAACCAATGAGTACATGTTAAAAGGAGGTGGTTATCATGATTATAGTGAGATATAAAATGGATTTTCTATAAAAAAAATCCAAAACTAGAATCCATTTTATATTCCAATATTTGATTATTCTTGAGTTGGATTCATTGAGGTATGTCATATATTTGTGGATTTGTTAGAATATGAGCTAATGTGGACGAATTCTGGGATGCAGTGTTTCTATATATAAGTTATAATTTTTGGGGAATATTTTACATCCTTATTATACACTTTACTTATAGGCCAATTACACATGATATCATCAGAATAATGTTTTAGAATCATCTGGTGATATAGTACTAGGTATGTTAAACCCATTCCTTACATGTACAAACAATTTGTACCAATTTTCATTAAATTATATGATTTATTTAAATGAATTGTACCATATATTGGTGTTTGATAATTACTAGTTAGTTCATGAGGTAATAAGAAGAGGTTAATTTTTGAAATGTTTTTTTTCATTTTTCCCAGAGTTTCCACTCATTTATTTATTTTTTGTTTCTTTAAGGATTTTTTTACTAAATGGGGGAAACTTTCTATGAAATTTTAATGACTCTATTTCCTTATGACATAAATAAAGAAACATATATATTATTGACAAATGAATATAAATTTATAAAATATCTAAACGCAATTTAAATGTTCTATTTGAATTAGAAATCATGAAAAAAATTATTAGGTACAATAAAGAGAGTATTTTTTTCCTCTATATATATGTTCAAAATTAACTTTGATGAAATAATAATTAATGAATTGTGGTAAAATAATAAATATGAATATTATTATTCCTTGTGAAAATTCTATTTTGAATAAAAAAATAAAAAATGGAAAATTATTTAACAAGAAAACATATTGAGGCATGATATAAAATTATAAAAAAATTATGGAGAAAATTCAAATTAATCATGAATATATTTTTACCACATATCAAGTTATATATATTTTAATAAAAAAATTTCATAGAATCAATTTAAAAAAACATATTAAATATTTATGTTCAAATAAATCCCTCACATTTACGATGTTCAATATGACACATTAATAGCCTATATAATATTTTCCTCTTTATTGAAATCATATATTTGAACTAATTCTCACGTCAAGAATAAAAAACTAAAATTCTCATAAACCATAGTGTATTAAAATATTAAATTAATTAATAATTATTATTAATTAAATTAGTTTGGATATATATTATATTATGAAATATATATTTTAATTGAGGGATACATTGTCAAGTAAGAAATATGTTATGTTGTTGGAAATATTATAAAACAACATACAAAATAAATCACAAAAAATATGTGAGAATTAATTAAAATGTAGAAAATTTGTTGTTTCGAGAATATATATATGCATATTAGGATGCAATTTATGATCATAATTCCAAAGCATGTAATTTTTTATCCCTATAAATGAATTAAATTTCAAGAGACATGAAAATATTTTCATGGTTTTCATCAAACAAAAATATCATAATGTATTTTAGAAATGAAATGTTTTGATGATATTTTTTAAGGTTTTTATATCATTATATCTATTTTAATAAATCTAAGATAATATTTAATAATTTTAAATTGGGAATCATGTTTTTCAGTTATTTTGTTGGCGGATAGAAGAAATGTTTTTCGGAATTATGAGTTTAAGTTAGTTATATATATATATAATTATTATTTTTTAGAAAAATTTGATGTTTTATAATTAAAATATTTTCTTGGAGCTATTTTTATGTTTTTGGAGGGGATATTGAGATATCTCTATCAAAATTGGTACAATCATGCTGCAATAACGTTTTATACAACATAAGACAAAGTTATATATTAATATGATGATGAAGTAAATTATTGATGTATATAAAAAACATGTAATCACCGCGAAAAAATGGATGAGATCTTATTCTTAAGGATCCTACATATAAGTAAACTATTATAGAGGATGTAAATCCACACTGTATTTCATCTAATCACATATCATGGAAAATGATTAAATTTTGAGATCTCTATAATTTAGGATATGTGATTTTCTCACACAACAATAAGCATATGCCATTCCGTCATATCATTATCACACAAAAATTAATTTTTTTCCATTCATTCATATCATTATATGAATTGTTAATTGGATAGATTAAAGGTAATGTAAACTACACAACACTATTCCATGAATAAATTTGTTCATCTCTATTCTATGAAAGTTAAGTGGACCACTCTATGAGAAGTATTTGGTTCTGTACCTAAAAACATGACGAGAAAGGTTCAAAAGAAACCCTAGTTGGATGTGATATGAGGATCATGTTTTTAGAAGATGTAAATGAGGTTAAAAATATCATTCTTATATCATGAGGTGTTTCTTCATGCATTGATAGGTCTATAATGTGTAAAAAATTTAAAAAAATCACATTGAGAATCTATAGATAAATAATTTAAAATTATTCCATGTTTTCTAAGATATAAGGTTGACATTAATTTAATCCCACATTAAAGGATATAATGCTATAATTAACATGGTCCAAAGTACAACCTATTTTAATTATGATGGTCACATCATAATATAATGATTTGTTTTGTAAATTGTTGGATTTAAAATATTTCTTGAATTTAAATGAATTATATTTTTCATTTATGGATTTAATTGTATAATTATTAATTTTTTGAAGAACTATTTATTTCTTGAAAAGTGAAAAAATTAATGATAAAAATTTTAGGGGATGAATACTTGTTAATGAATGATATTTAGGGAATAAAGGAACTAATTATAATTGATATAACTAAAATATAAGTACAACTGCAATAAATGTGATGATTCATAATAAATTCATATTTTTAAGAAGAAGTATAAGAAAAATTAAAATACCCATGTTTTTTTATAGTTTATCCTTTCTATGGATTCTTTTGATCAATCATTATGTTGTATTTTTCTCATAATAATTATATGATGCGTTAAGTTGATAAAAATAAAGAGGGAGTGACACTTGGATTAGAAGTATTCCCATCCCAAAAATTTAATCCATATACATTAAATGTTAAAATCCATTATTTTGCCAATAAATCACTAGAATCTGATCCTAGGATTATCCCATAATCAATAACCCCATAAAATCCTCGATGTCAATATATTTATTTATAGTATTTATCTATTTGAAAATTTTGGATAATCATGATCTATTTGTATCATTATTTCCAAAATAAGAACAAGATATATTTTAAAAAATAAAAAATTAATCACACCAGACTTTACCCCACACATTTGGTGTCTAAGGATGTTATGGTTGTGACATGGAGTATTATATCCATATTGTAAAAGCATTGTGAATATATCAATATTTTGTTATCATCATAGAGAATTTATTATGAAAAGATACCTATATTTTATGAATTTAACTAACAAACCTCTAAAACTAGTTTATAGAAAACTAATATAATTGAGATCTCAACGTGTACTCATCCTTGATTTATAGGTTTAATTTAAGTTATTTTATATAGTTATTGATGAATAAAGTAGATAAAATGTTTCAACAAATTCATGAAAACAATTAAAAAAATTAATTCATTGAATTTAAAATTTATATTTAGATGAATATTGTGAGTTATAAATTAGTTTAATAATTTTCAGATAAGCATTCTCATATTTAGGTGAAAATAGAAACTTTTATAATGAAAATATATTAGTGTTTCATAATAAATATGATGATAAGAGGATTATCAAAAATTAACACATTGATTAATTCATCAAACATATCATTATGGTAGTAAGAGTAATCTTTGAACTATTCAGTGAAATAATTGAAATTGAATTTATATATAAAATTATTATTATTTTCCACTATTTATTAATAAATTTATTTGGATCATGGAGATAAAAACATAGATGAATTTATAATTATAAATCTTTATAGAATTATGGTTTCTTATAAAATGAAAATAATTTTTTGGAGAAAATCAATAAATTATTCAAAAAAAATCATTCTAATATTCAGATACACATGATAGTCATGATATTGGTGAAGTTAATTGTGAGTTTTAGTATTAATTCAAATCACTCATGGAAATAATGTTTATGGGTGGAAAACAATTTTTTCTTGGTGATATACCATAATTAATAATCCAATATGAAAAAATTTTCATATTGTTTTATGATGTTTAAGGAATGTTTACATAGATATAGAAGTAAAAGTTTCCCAATACTTGTGGAGAAAAAATTCTCCATTATAAAACATGAAATCAATAAATTTATATAAAAGTACATTTCAATAAAAATAATAATAATATAAGAAATATCTAAAGATAAGTAATGTTTTAAAGAAGATAATGTTGAGTATATTTTAGATATGGGGGATGTAAATACGGAAATAGATTAGAATGTGATATCTAAAACCACAAAGGACAAAAACTACTAAGGGTTATTGAATTTAATATTCAACACGATCAAGCTTTAGACGAGAAAGATTCTCAGTTAATGTAGTAAATAAGAATTCAGTTTTTACCATTGGAATCATCAAATTATGTCAAACAACTAATGTAGAAAATAAAATTTCTTGATAAATACATGGAGGATCAATGGACTTATCATGAAACTTGATGTGAAGTTTTGGGAATCAATAACAATATTTAAAAAAAATTATTCTTATAGAAGAACCTAATGTTTTTATTAAAGAGTGAGTAACATGTATTGCGAGTCATAGATATAAAATAGTTACCACAATAAATAAAATAGAAACAGAGGTGAAATCAAATATTTTTTTTCAGATTGTTACTTTTGGAACAATTATAGACAAGGTTATTAATGAATGTGATAGACTGCTTTCTAAGAAGGTTAATATAATCCAAAATGATTAGTGGATAAAATTCATCGGTAATGTTATTCTTATATATGAAGCCAATACATTAATAAATAAATGAGATATTAGAAAAGGAAAAAGTAGTTATAAGATAGATAAAACCCCTCAAGCATTGAGACATATTTGGTGAGAAATTCATTACTTAAAGGTGGAAATATATAAACAGAGGAAATGATAATTTTACATGATAATAAATATAATTATTTTCTTCTTAATCAACATAATATGTAATATTATGTTGTGTAATAAAGATACGAGTAAGGAGAACCACCAAGAATACACCCTCAGAGGATGATAATTTATCCTCTAAAATCAAAGTAAAAATTCTTTTCACAAACATGTCTTGCATATTATTCCATTTTCCATGATGTTGGGAATCCTTATTAAAATAAGATTCAATATTACTCCAATAATAAGTAAAAAAGAATGGATTTAATGAAATGAAACATTATTCTTTTGGGGAATATGACCTCTCCTATAGTAGAATAACAAAATTATGATCTTAGTCCCAATACATATTAATTTCAAGTGAAACAACCATTTGAAATAATACAACTTTATATTCAATAGAACGAAAAAGATGAATAATGAGAGGCAAATTCATATTAGAATTTCCATAAATAGTACAAAGAAAAATAAAACATAGATCCTATAATTTAATGCTCATTCCAAATGAATTTTAACACGATACTCTCAATGAAGGTGAAATTTAATTTTGTAGGAACACATATACATGCAATTAATGTTCCTATAAAATCAATGTAATGGGAAAAAAGTCTTGTTAGAGTTGAGTAAAAAACAAAAAAGTGTTGCATTTCGATAGAAAAAGACATCATAATTTAAATGTAAACTGACTTTGTGAAATAGTTAATGTAGTCACAACTATCAAGAAATGATTTCATACCCTAGGCTAGGATTGAAATCAATTTATAATGGGATGCAGAATAAAAATAAAAATATAATAAGTGGAAATTAATGGGAACACCTATCTCTTTATAGTGAATGAAGAGAATGAATTGTTTCATATAAGACTTGAATATATCCATAAAAAGTATATAGAATATATTTATATTCAAGGATAATGTTTATTTACTTATATGATGACTGTATATGAGAATAGGTTTAATTTTAGTATAGTAAGAACATAATTGATAAATCATAACCATACAAAGATGATTTGGGTACCAAATACATTATATTTATTAAATATTGATGTGTGTGGTCTAATAAATATTTCTATATAACAGGATGAGAGATAAAATATTTATTAGTTTATTATTATTGTATAATTTTATGAATTATGATAAAATATCCCATGATTTATGTAACTTAATTCATCAAGAATCTCCCAAGTAGTGATGAAAATGTGATTGGTTGAATGGACCAAATTTTTTGAACAGATAATTAAATAGAGTATAACTCTATTGTGGTAAAATGTAACCATGAGAATCATAGAATAAAAAATGAGATCTCATCAGTGAGGAAACAAAAAAATGACTTAAAAATGAAAAACAAGATTTTGAACATAAGAAAAAACCAATACATTATTAAAGAATTTATTTATAGAAAAAATAATACACTGTTATACACATGAAAAATGAACATTTCATATGAAATGTTGCATTGGAGGAAGAAAAAGCGAATAATTTTTAAATTAAATTAAAGTCAAGTGATACATAAATAGGTATAGTTATCAAGGAATGTATTTTAATGAATAACATCAAGAGACCATTTTGTGACAGAAATTGAATAGTATGGCCTAAAAATGTTTCAACAAAATGTCGAATGGGATTATATTGTTAATATATCAACAAATAAATGAATATAAGGATCAAAATAAATTAGGACTTCCCTATTTTATTACAATATCTAATGAAAAAGGGGGTGGAAAAATCTAAAGTAACTCATGTACTAAAAAAGTGGAGGTCATTTTAATGTCAAATAAATAGATGATGAAATAATTGAGGAGGTAAGGCTATAAATAATATAGGGGAATAGATGATATGAGGTTACTAATTCAAATATAAATAGTGAAATATATTTTATTGTATCTAAATTCATAAGGAAAAATGTATAAAATGATACTCTACCATATCAAATAGATCCAATATCATTTGATAAAGGACCATTCAGTATATCTTGTATCAATTCCATAAATATGGTGGTGGATTAAAATAAAAAGAATCCAACCATGGAGATTTTGATTATACTATAAGATCCCAATTAATTCCAAGAAAAGGTGATATTCATGAATAAATATGTGGATAATTTGATAGTTCTATGAGTATAGCATGCTATGTTTGAAAAATTTAATCACAATTCAATGGTTTCCATGTTGAAGAAACCATCACATATATGGGTAGATGTTCTAGAATCATTCAAAAATATAAAAAAAATAAAAAGAAAAGAAAATCAATATGAGTATTTATATTTGTATAAATTTAATGTGGTTTCTAAATATATCAAATATATGTTAGGAAATAATTTTATAAAGGTTTAATTTAGTAGGAATACTATGTTTAGAAAAAACGGTGCTTAAATTTATATATTTGGACTCAAAGGTGTGTAGAGAGAATAGAGAATTTTATTACATAAAAAAACCTCATGAATTGAGTCATTTGATGGATCTGTTTGTGAGGATGGTGGGATTGAAATGATGTGTGGTTAACTGAAATCATTTTGTGAATTAGACTAAAGAAAAAAACTTTCATGTTTATAATTTATGTTGATTACATAAAATTCATATGTACTAATACAGAATTGATAATGGAATTTTCATAGAATATTTTCTAGAATTTTGAAATATTAATGATAAAAAAGATCACATACATTCTTTAGTATCAATTAAAACAAAATTAAAGATATAATATTTTCTCTAATTTCAAATATGGAGGTATAGTACTATTGAAATTTGAAATGAAAATATCATTCTAGTTTTACATTAGTTTTCACTACAACAATTCATGAGAAACATAATGAAAAAAATTAGTTGATCTCAAAAAATTTCAAAAGATAACTTTAATTTTATTATAACTCATCGTGAAAGTCCAAAAATCATTTAATATATGTTTTTGGAATAATTATTTTAGATATGTCCCATGGAAGATATTCTCAATACAATGAAGTGAGTTGTGAGTTATATTAAAGGAACATTTGAATATGGATTGGTCTGTTATGAACATAATAATGTATTACAATTTGAATATTCAAATATAAATATTTATTAAGACATTTTAAATTGAGATTACATAATTGAATCAGAACAATTTATCAAGAGAAAGATAATTTGATTGATTAGAAATAATAATGATTTCATATATCTTTTCAAAAAACAAAGATGTGTACATTTTATTTACAAAGGGTTTTACAAAAAATATATTTGTTGAAAATACATTTAAATGGTGTTGAATAGGTTATAATGATTCATATGGTGATTCATTGTGGAAACCAGAGTGAACTTTATCTATAAAATAGTAAAATTTAGTATTCTTAAAGAAATAATATTGAAATTCTGTATGATTTTTTTAAATTTTTATGGAATAATAAATGATGATGATGGACCATTTTGAAATAAATATAATAGTAATTTTTTATGGAATCTATTGGAAACAAAAGTGTTTTAAAAATAGTAGTTAGAAATTAGTGTTGAATAATTAATTTATTATTATATAGGTTCAATATATCACCTCCCCCTATTTTATTGTATCTAACTTTGGTACTTATGGGTTAGTAGAACATTTTCATTTTTTGGGTTTATTAAAAAAGTATGATAAATGGGATTGTTGGTTCTATAAGGTTTTAAAAGGAATACTCCCAAAATACATCAGGTTTTTTGAATCCAAGTGGAAAAGAAATTAGTTGGGATAATACATCCTCATCTTTGACCTCATAAAAGATATATATGAAATTTACAAGCCTTACCATGACACCCATCCTCTTTTTTAGCATCTTAAACCATGAACATAGCCATGAATAATGATTTTGTAACATGGCTTACTTTAAGGATCTGGACCCCCAAGGATGTGACTGTATATACATAATAACATATAACTCATTTCCAATATAATCACTTATATACCCTTAATTTTATGAAAAATTATTATGGTGTGATAATTACACTTGAAGGAGAAACCTTTATAGAATATCAACATAATTAATCCATTCCCAGTTCATCTATTCCCCCCTTTAAGTGAGTTTCTATAATAATCTAATGAGAAAAGGAATACTGTAATGTTTATTTTTATATTTTCATTGATAATAAAAATCAAATGAATCTTAATTGGGTTCATCACTAAGAACAAGGAGAAGGACCCTCAGGCTATGGAGCCCCCATGAAAATAAAACACGACACATTAATTTCCAATTCTCATAAGGGGTGTTCATAGTGTTCCTAAAAAATAATATACCTAGCGCTTCATTTCCACCCAAATTAGTGACCATTAAATAACTTATGAAATCGGTAAGGATTCTATTCTCATGGGCCCTTTATTACAAGGATCATTTGTATTACATAGTGGACCCTCACCTAGGTACTCCTTAAATTTCCCTGAATATCTCTTTGAGGTCACCCAACTAGATTCCAATTAAATATGTGTATATGGAAGATAGTATATCTACACGTATATAAATCTATAACGTGGTACATTTTCCATCACATGTGGACTAGAACTAGGGTATATATAAAGGGTTTATACCTATGTGAACTATATGGTTTACCTGTTTTTCATGTCTTCAAAAATGGTCTACACTGGCATCACCTATCTTAGTGATTATTTTCGCAGGTGAAATATTTAAACTAAATATTCACCAAATTTATCTATCATAGTTCCCCATTCACCAATGTAACTCATAAGATTTCCAACATACCAAGGTATCTTGCACGACCTCTTGAGGAACTTGATTAATCTATACATACCACCGATCTACCCCTTGATCAAGAAATCAACTTATAAGGTAGATCACACATCCAATGAGAAAAAATCTACACGTTTTTATAAATAAATGATTTTAAACTCATGGTTTCAATAGTAATGTATTATATAGATAAAATAGAATCCAATCAATGATATATATGTGAAGACACCCCTAGATTAATATGTTCACTATGACTGCACTATATCATGATATTTATTAACTTCTAAGAATCATATCACCCTCTCAGACCAATTAATGTACCATATATCTCTATATGGAACCCTTATCATATGTACTCCACAAAAAATCTTCATTGTGATGTATACCATATGAATAAAGTCTTTCTTTCTCATATATTAATTTACAAACATGAGATACAAACTCATTTATTAGACAGTAATCTGGTGTAATTGAAAAAAATTTCTCACTAGTCTATATCCTTGGTGAGTATAGTATTCCTTGTGTAGTTACCAAAAAATTGATGGTAGATAAAAATATATGGGCTGGTTACAAGGTTTATAGACTAGAAAGATCCGAATTGATGATATTACCATATAAAACCGTCAATAATCCATATATCTCATGGGCCTATGATGTATTTTGGGTGTAATTCATTATTATATATCATCATACATTTATGATGAACAAGAAAAGGTAACACATTCATAATTTCCACAATTATCTTGTTTTCCCCATTGATGTACCAATAGTTCTTGTAATTTAACATTAAATTTGATGGACTAGTCCTGCGACAAAACCATGAAATATACAACTCAAACTATATTGGATTTGATTCCAATTAACCATGACTCACATAATTCCTCTCTAAGGCTCAATATCGACACCCCAGTGGCCATGAATACATGACCTCAAAGGGAACATCAATGACCCCAAGCACACAAACATATAAGGTAATTATCTTTTACAGGAGTATAAAACCATAAATGTAACCACCATAGCATTTATCTCTTTTTTATTGAAGGTTAAAACATGTTGTGTTAGAAACCACTAAACTACATGAGTTATAAATCAAGTTGTAGGGATCTAATAGATTAACCTCTTATGGGTGTGATCCTAACTCTATAACACCCACCACCTACATAGATGGGGATAATTTTGAGAGATCTAAGATATAGATCATAAATAAATTACATAACCAAATAGTGAGAGATAAAGGGAAAAATTATCATATATTAAATATTTTCATATTAATTAATAGAAAAAATCAGTCAATCTCATAAAGGTAAGCAATCATTATTTTGGGGTGCATTTTCTGATGTTTTTTAAAATATACAATAGACCCATACAAAATGGAATAAAACAAATTAATGGATGATTATACATCCACCTATAAACTATTATGAAACTTCAAATTTCACTTGTATATCATAATTATTTTCTACGTAATGAAATCTATCCCATAATGACACAAAACATGGGGTTATGGGGGCATGTCAAAAACAAGAATTCATGTGATGTTGAGCCACAAATTAATAAGGAAACTCTAAAGAGAAGGAATTATCATCTAAATATGGAATGTAAATTAAAAGGGAAAACTATTTTATGAATTACATAGGGAGATAAAATCAAATATGGTTCACTTGATAGAGTTTTTAATTGATGAAGACATGTGAGTATGATGACATTTCATATTTTCATAATAAGAAAGTTAATGTTAATAAAAAAAATCTACTGTTATATCTTATTTTAGATAACATGAACTGGTCACATACAATTATAGTAATATATTATCCATTTTATTTTAATTTTATACTAGGTGAATATAAATTTCACTGAACACACATTGGATTAATATTAAACCGAAAAGGGGAGAATATTGGATCCATGTTTGAAAATGATATAGTTATTTTGATTGATAAAATGATGATGGGACCAAGATATTTGACAAGGATTCCTAAAATATGTATGTTTAATGAAATATATGACAATTTAAAATGGTAAATAGTTTAAAACCCTGAATTTTTAAGAAAGAAAACAAAGTTTTATAGTGTATGAAGCACATAAACCTAAACCTAAATGAACCATGAAATATTATTAATTAAAAATATAGATATTACTATTCCATTAAATTGGAGGGTATGGATAAGAGTAATTAATTTTTAATACATATATAAAGTTCCTAATAAATATATATTTATTTATAGATTCTTAGTAAATAATCACTCAAAATATATTAAAGCTATTTTATTCATCAATAATGTGTTTTCATAAAAAATAGTTTATATTGCTTTCTCTGGGAAAATATTATAATTAATTTATGAAAATTTTAGAAAATGTATTTTATAAAATAAAATTAATTTTTGAAGTATTTATATCGTATTTTGGGAATATTCTCAAATGAATTATTTTTCAGTGAATAGTGAAAATTACAATTTTTTCATATATTATCATTATTTTTCTTTTAATCATGTAATTTCATAGTTCCATTATATATTGGATAATTTCATAAAGTATCATACAAAAAATTTAATTTATAATAATTAAATTATTTTCATTTGATTCATAAATTTTCATGATATTTTGTAAATTTTTACTTTTATGCTTAAAAACACTTTTTTAAAAAATTGTTTTTATGTGCATAAAGTTTATATATTTTATCAAATTAAAATAACCCATAATAAAGGAACATTAAAATTAAATTTCTATATTATATATCTATTTATTTTAATTTAAATTCATATACTAATGATTTAAAGTTATAAAGTAAACATAAGATCATCTCTTGCTTAAAAATCTATTTTTCGAAAAAATCCATTTTTCATCTTGTTTTTCTCGTATAATATTAAATTAAATACTTCAAGATATTTATTTTTAATCATGGAAATTTTATTACATATTTTTAATTAGGAGGTCCAAATTTTTCAATTATATCATTTTTGTTTTTTTTCATTAAGAATAATATCCATAGTAAATATTTGTTACCATAGAATATGTAAGAAGGGTTAATTAAGGGTAAATGTTATTTGTTAAGGGATAAAAATTAACCCTTCCACATAAATTTTTTTATTTTATGTGCATATTTATTCATTAATAATTCCAAATTCTAATATATGACATTTTATTTCCATATCTCCGTGATTTTGACCTTTATAATACTTTATGTAAATAAAATTCAAAAAATGCCATTATCTTACTTTTACAAATAATATAATTATGATATAGAGACAAAATAACATATTTTAGGTTAAAAATAATTATTTGAAATATATACATTATTTTTTTTATTCTTTAATTTTGTTTCTAATTTTTTTAACAAAATTATTTCCTTAAATTCTTACACAACGCCAACACAATAATTATTTATTTTAAAAAATATAAAATAAATGAAATAAAAAAATTAAAAGTTATATAATTTGAACAAGTTATTATGTTCAAAATATTTTGTAGTCAAATATATCTTTTTAGGGATGATTTAATTATTTTAATTATAATTTAATCCTTTTATTGATTTTTTTAAGCTAAATTAAATGAACAATTCCAAAATTGGAATTAATGTTATATCATAATGAAATATGTATATTTAAATGAATTAAAATTGATAAAAATAGTATTATCATAAAAGTAAATGATGTATGGTATATAATATCATCCATGGTCCATTTATGGTCCATTTTCTTTTAATAGGAACTATTTTGGCCCTAAAATAGTAAAAACTTTAGCACCATAGTAATTGTAAAAAATAGTTTAAATGGGTAAAAAAACAAACATGGATGAAAAATCAACTAAAAATTTCCAATTTTTATTTTTGGAGAAAAGTTTGACCCAAATTCATCTTATAATTTAATAATATCAATTTGGATTAATTTTAATATGAAAAATAATTTATATTCATAAACTAATTGATGTAATTCCATGAGTGCACCTCCCCTCGGTTATGAAATTGCACATCCTCTCATCTTTTCTTCACACAAAAAAAACTATTATGTTTAGAAACTTAATGAAAACATTACTTCCTTACATCCCTACCAAAGACCTAGAGTCATTTTTTATTTATAAAACCATCTTAGGTAGGCTTTTAGAGTATAAAAAAGTAGTTTTTCCGAGGAAAGGGTATTTTTTTAATCAAGCGTTTGGTTTTTATTTCTTCCTTCACATTGAACAGATAATACTCAAACATGATGATATAATAAAATAATTATATACCATAAATAAGTTATTTTTATTTTAAGTTCATCACATATATAAATATTCTCTTCCATCAAATTGGAAACACAACCATCTATCATGTGTACGACGGACTACCTCATCACGTGCTGATGTAATTTGTTTTCCAACACTACCTATCACAGATGGATATAATGACAGATTTAATATATATATATATATTAATATATATTATTTTTGACATAATTTTACTTTTATATTTTTAATAAAATTTAACACCCCAAGCTTCCACGGTACAATTCTCTTTGAATAATACAGTAGAGCGTGTGTTACGCAACTTCGAGATTCTAACACACCGCGAATAATCAAAGTAGCTGTTATAAATAGTAATACGAACTTTTAGAAATTTTAGAAATTTTATCTCTCAATATGGAACTCATTTTTGGATTCGGAATATCGAATTTATCCTATGGTAAAATTTTGGTACATTTCGGATAACTTTTATATTTTGATGAATAATGAAAATTACTAAATTTTAATTAAAAACAATTTTTTAATCAATATAATTAATAGTGATAAATTATGAATTTGAGTGGTTTTTAATTATATTTTGAATATATTTGTACCATTTAATACAATGTTTTTCATTGGACATAATTTCACAATTAAACCGGACATAAACAAGTGTCGGTCTTTTGATAGTTATTATATCTTAAAAACACGCTTTTTGTTTTGACAGCGGGAATTAATTTTAAATTAATTTCTGCCACTTATGTGTTTTGAATTTGGAAAAATGGATTCCATATTTGGAATCAGTATGTCCAAATTGTGTAAATAGGTAACTTTTATTTTTAGACATTTTGAATATTTATTTCGGTAAATAATTTATTTACCATGGTTAAAGGGTAAATCCGGTAAATAAGGGTAATAAATAATATTATAATAATAATAAATTACCCTAAAAAATTTCCTAAATTTATTTGTGGATACATGTCCTACCATGGTCATCTTTGGGTCTATTTTGGGACCCCATGGAGCCACTTGTAGGTTATAGGGACACTTAATATTAATTAAGCTAAAGTAAATACAAAAATTACATAAGCTTATATCTTTTAGAAAAACAAATTTTAAATAGGGTTATATATGTTATATTTTCAATTATAAATATTCATTATAAAGATAAAAATATTTCCTACATTATTGTATTTTATTTATAATTTTTAGACAATGAAAAAGTTAAAATATATATGACACAATAATGATGAAGTATTTTCCTTATCAATGAAAGAATAAAATAATATGTATTATAAATGTTAAAATAAATATAATTTAAAGTTTTTATGACATAAACGAATTTTATTAGTTAATTTTACATGTTATAATTTCTTAAATTAATTTTTTTCGAATTAATAAATTTGTTAAGACTTTAATAAAAATCAATTATTGAGTAGTGACAAAATTGACAAAAATGAGTTTTTAAAACAAATATTATTTTATTTATTTATATTATATTCCTAAAAATCTAAGGTTCAGCCAAAGGACTTATATCATTATTGGTTTATCAATAATGGACCATTTTGGGGTCTCTTGGATGTATATAGTAAATTTATTAACTATATAATATCAAAATACAAAGTGACATGGTAAGTGTCAAACTAATTAACTAAGAGTTAAAACTAAAAGATAAGGTTAATATAATGACCCAAACCTATGTAAAATCTATTGATTGAATATATTTCGACCCATACCCACCTTAACCTTTAAATAATACACTTTTTATCCATTATAAACCGAATATTAATTTATTATAAAATAATATTTCTAGCTTTTCCAAAGGCGCCCCTCACCCCTCTTATAAAAGGGAACTCAACCTAATCACTAATTAACACATTCAAAGCCTTTTGGATCGGAAAAACCCTACCCAAATACTCTCCCAACTTCCATAAATTCAACCTATAGGCCTTATTTTGATCAGAAAGCCATCCTAATGAGCCTTTTGGATCAAATCAAATGGAAGAACCCGAAGAAGAGGTAATATTTTCACCACACTCTTTCAAGTTTATTTCTTCTTCAACATCTTCTTTCATTGTTATTCCCATTCTAAAATAATGACTTCAATATATTATATATACTGTGATGTTATTATAAATATGGTATAACCATATTCAGTATTCTACCCATCCTTTGAATGACATGCCACCATACGTGCGTACGTACGACTTACCGTCTCCACGTCGTGGTGTAATTGTTATTCAATAAATTATTATTTGGATGGTTATAATAATGATGTGTAATTCATTTAAATAATAAATATAACATGATAATGATTCTGTATATATGATATACCATCCAATTATATATTATTTTAATAAAAAAAGAATGATATTGTCGCTCGTGCGTATGTACGGACTACCGTCTCCACAAACGCGATGAGATTCATTCTCTATCGTATCCATTCAAGTATAATTATCATTTGATGATTTAAAAATAATGTTTAAGGACTTTATATCGTTTTAGATATGAATAAGATACAACCTATCCATAACAAACACGGCTTATGTAACAAAACATATACGAGTAAGTTAACACCCGAAACGACGATAATACTAAGATATTATTAACAAAGCAATATTAAAAGATCATATATGATCTCATATTAATGTATACGATTCTTTCATATTTTAATAACAGTTATTTAACCATTATACAGGAGGTTAACCTACCCCTAACCAAGGAAAAGTACAAGGTAAGGGTTTATTTCACAACCTCTTCATTATCCGAGGTTGTTTATACGTAATTATCTACTGGGACCTCTTTATCATCCACATCCATGTTTCTTAAAAATCTATTACAAATCATTCTTAATATTTTAAAGACTATGGGATAAATAAATTTATAACCTTGATGACTTTTTATAAGATGTTTATTAAGGAATCTTTCTGTCGTTTTCCAAACAAGGTCCTTTTTAAACTTTTCGACATAATTAAGGTAAGATTATTTTTTAACTTATACGGCGGGTGCGGCTATTTCCCGCCATTATAAAATCATAGAAGCTTCCCTTACAATCTTAGAGGAAAATTTTCAAAGTAAATGTTTTATTTTATAATAATTCGACTTTTAAATGAATTCACAAAAGAGATATTTCTCTAAAATAGTTTTGATTTCATCGATGTCAACATCCTTTGATGTATTTTAAGCTTATTTGAAGTTGATTTATTATGATACAAAACATCCATATTGTATTGAAGGTTTTGTGATATGTTTGACTGTGGATGTGTTATTTTTATACCATTCATGGTTTATGGTGAAATTATTGACATTTCGTATGCTAGTTTTAATACGAATGTTTATGTTGTGTTTAAACCTGTTCATATGAGGAATGAATTGGACTTAATATGTGATGGGTGGAGCACTCTATAGCTCCTCGATGCATAGGTAGATCTCATGAGACAAACTACTATCTTGGCACAAGTCCTTGACAATATATTATTTGTAGTCTTGGAACGAGGCCTTGCCTATGTGGTTATGATAGTCTGACATTATGCATTCCATAATTATGAAAGTGGTTATTGATATTGCATGTGATTATTCGACTAGTAGAATATCCATGTGAATAAGTATATGGCATTATTTTATTTTATTTATAAAATATTATGCTGATATTCAAGTTTTAAAAGGCTTTTGTTTTTGTTATACAATGCCTTAAATATTTATTCTTATTTATGAAAGTTTCCACTATATTGTTATCCTTACTGTGCATTTGAGATCACCCCTTTCTATGTTTTATTTTTTTCCAGGATGTGAAGAAGTATTTTATGAATGACCTTCAGGGATAGTATGAGGGGATAAGAGTGTGCACTATGGAGACTATATTGTTGCAGTTTTTCATTTTATTATGTAATGTAAACTTCATGAATGTATCTAGTTATTCCAAGTCTAGTAAACTAATTGGTCTTTCGAGACTTGATCTTTATTGTGATCATGCCAATGTTATGTAATAATTCACCGACTCTGGGTAACTGGGGCTGGGGTGTTACAGTTGGTATCAGAGGAAGTTTTGCAATAACCTTGGAAACTAGATTTAGATAAACTATGATTAGGGCACATTACCCTAAGATAAACTTTGAGGATTATTATAGAATATCTTCTTTAAATTTTGGTATTGTAGAGATTTTGTGAGCTTTTCGAGAAATACATCCCTGTCTGGATACGAGCAGGTAGAGGAAGCTTTGGAACAGATGTACCTAGGGGTAAAACCTGAAAACACCACTTTGAGCTAAACTCGAACGGGAACTGGTGCACAAAAACGGGCCTTGCTGCACTCTTGGTTACGACACTCCCGGGGGATATGATTAGGACAATTCTCATTTTATTTAAAAACCATTATGAAGGGTTTATGAGTATATAATTCCTCAAAGAATTTTTTTTATGATTATGGATTATATCCATAAACTTTTTAATGTATGTTAAGTGTTTTACAAGTTTGGGATTATGTATTGTTATTCATCAACTAATCTAGTGTATGCCATTATTTAGAAATGGCACCCAGTAGAAAGAATGAGAACTCTAGCAATACACATGATCCAAAGAGTAATAAGGATCATATATTTCGTGGTCTTAAGACAGAATTCTAAATGGAAATAGTCACCCACATATTATCATCATATGTTGAAATAGTATCATGTGTTCATAAGATAAGTAAATTGTTCTCAGAGTCCTATGGATTCTAAGGGAATCCAGAGAAGAAAAGGATGGTAGAGAGAAGGACAGATAAAGGGAACAAGGGAAAGAAGGATTTTCCAATATGTGATAAATGTGGAATGAATCACCTTGGTAAATGCTTGAAGGGAATGGGTGTTTGTTATAAGTGTGGAGAGAAAGGACACCAAGTACGTGATTGCAATGGTAAGAAAAAGTTTTCAAATGTACAATACTTCATCTACAAGGGGTCGGGACACTATGAAAACCAATTTCCAAATAGTCAGAGTATGCACCAAATGAAGCTATTGGATAATAATCAAGTTATGATAGTACATCAGGTGAAGAGGACTGACTAGTGTTCTTATGTTGTTATTATAGAATTATTTTATTTGAGTGTTGTATCAATAGTATAATGGTAACATGAATTATGGAGATGAATAAATATTGTACTTCATTACTATTTTTACTGAGGATTTGAGATTATATGGTTCTAAAAAAAGTGACTTAATAGTAATATACACTTTTTAAAAATACATGGTTGAAGGAAAGGTAATCCTTAATATGGTCCCGATAATGAGGTAGTGATTTTGGAATAAGAGATGGTTGATTTAAATAATTTATATTGTATATTCTTGACTACCTTGAAACTGATTAATGATTTGTCACTATTGGAGTTTACAAATATTTTTGGACAGAAGGAGTATATCCAGTATTCTATAAGGAATAAGGGAGCATGAATGTAACAAATAAATGTTTTTTGGTAATTCAGGATGTTACCATGTTTTAAAATAATACACGATGAAGGTGTTCACATGTTATTACGTGGCAAAAAGGGTTCTTCATTGTGTTTAATTTTCTAATAAAATTTGGACTGTGAGTTTGGATAGTAGTATTTTGGATAAGTCTAATGGTTGGAATTGATTATGTTTGAAAGGTTATTTTTGGGATTTTTTATAAAAGGACAACACACAGACCGTGTGACAACCCGTCGTGTTGGACAATACTACGGGAATCGAACCCACAACCATAGTGCGATTGGGATTTATCGCCTACCACTAGACTACGTGAAGTACCTGGATTGTATAATGTAGTTTCTTTTTTTAAAGGGTCTGATATGTGAATTATAAATTCATTATATTTGGAACCCAATACGATTAGGATAAATAGAGTATTTTTGAGTTGTATTCTGTTTTGGAGTGAAAAATGAGCTTGTGGTAAAAATTTATTAATGGATAAAACTCTAATTATAATTTAAGAATATATCCTTATTATTTTATCCAATCTCATAAATAAATTCCTCAAAATTAAGAAAAGGAACTTAGAAGAAAAATGTTTTCCTAGATAGTACCTTAGATCATCACAAATTTATGGCTTTGTGATTGTTGGCCCTTTTCATAGACATGTCCTCTACCACCCTCCATCAGATATTGATGGTTATATTTCTCTTCCATATCCATGTTTTCCTATATGGAACCCCAATATGTGTTGTTTTCGGTAACCTTCATATTTACCACTCTTTATTTTAAATAGAGGCCTCATTAATCAATTTTTCGATGTGGTATTTCAACTATGATATTTTGAAATGTCAACCCCAAGTTTCCAATACCAAGCATAAATTGTGAGGATGCAATTTATTGAAGTAGGGGAGAATGTAACACCCAAAGCTTGTATGGTACGATTCTCTTTGAATAATACAGTAGCGTGTGTGGTACACAACTTCGAGATTCTAACACACCATGAATAATCAAAGTAGCCGTTATAAATAGTAAACCCCACTTTTTGAAATTTTATAAAATTTATCTCTCAATATGGACTTCATTTTTGGATTCGGAATATCTAATTTATCCTAGGGTGAAATTTTGGTACATATCGGATAACTTTTATAATTTGATGAATAGTGAAAATTATAAAATTTTAATTGAAAACAACTTTTTAAATCAAAATAATTAATAGTGATAAATTATGAAGTTTAGTGGTTTTAAAGTATATTTAGAATATATTTTTACCATGTAACAAAATTTTGGTCATTGGACATAATTTCACAATTAAAACGGACATAAACAAGTGACAATATTTTGATAGTTATTATATCTTAAAAATACGCTTTTTATTTTGACAGCGGGAATTAATTTTAAATTAATTTCTGCCACTTCTGTGTTTTGAATTTGGAAAAATTGATTCTATATTTAGAATTAGGATTTCAAAATTTCGTAAATAGGTAACTTTTATTTTTAGACATTTTGAATAATTACTTCGGTAAATAATTTAATTACCATGGTTAAAGGGTAAATCCAGTAAATAAGGGTAATAAATAATATTATAATAATAATAAATTACCCTAAAACGTGTCCTAACCTTATTGGTGGATACATTTCCGACCATGGGCATATTTGGGTTGATTTTGGGACCCCATGGAGCCACTTTTTGGTGATAGGGACACTTTATATTAATTAAGTTAAAGTAAATACAAAAATGACATAAGCTTATATCTTTTAGAAAAAAAATTTAAATAGGGTTATATGTGTTATATATTCAATTATAAATATTAATTAGAAATAAAAAAAATATTTCCTACATTATGGTAATTTATTTAAAATTTTTAGACATTGAAAATGTAAAAATATATATGACATAATAATGATGCAGTATTTTCCTTATTAATGAAAGAATCAATTAATTGGTATTATAAATGTTAAAATAAATATAATTTAAATTTTTGATGACATACATGAATTTTATTGGTTAATATGACATGTTATGATTTATTAAATGAATTTGGTTAGAATTAATCTAGTTGTTAGGACTTTAACAAAAATCAATTATTGAGTAGTGACAAAATTGACAAAAATGTGTTTTTAAAACAAATATTATATTATTAATTTATATTCTATTCATAAAAAACTAAGGTTCGGACAAAGGACTTATATCATTATTGGGGTATCATTAATGGACCACTTTGGAGTCTCTTGTATGTATATAGTAAGTTTATTAACTATATAATATAAAAATACAAAGTGACATGGTAAGTGTCAAACTAATTAACTAAGAGTTAAAACTAAAAGATAAGGTTAATATAATGACACAAACCTGTCTAAAATATATTGGTTGAAATGATTTAGACCCATAACCACCTTAACCTTTAAATAATCTACTTTTTAGCCATTAGAAACCGAATATGAATTTATTTTAAAATAATATTTCTAGCTTTTCCAAAGGGGCCCCTCACCCCTCTTATAACAAGGTCACTCCCCATTATCACTAATTCAAACATTTAGAGCCTTTTGGATCGGCATAACCCTGCATAAATACTCTAAAAAATTCCCTCACTTCAACCTATAGGCCTTAGTTTGATCAAAAAGCCAACCTACAGATCCCTTTTGATCAAATAAAAAAGAAGAACCCGAAGAAGAGGTAATGTTTTCACCACCCTCTTTCAAGTTCCTTTCTTCTTCAACTTCTTCTTTATTTTTTATTCCCATTCTAAAATAATAATTCCAGTATCTTATATATATTGTGATGTTATTATAAATATGTCACAACCATATTCAGTATTCTATCCATCCTTTGAATGACACGTCACCATACGTGCGTACGTACGGCTTACCGTCTCCACGTCATGGTGTAATTGTTATCAAATAAATTATTATTTGGATGGGTATAATAATGATGTGTAATTCATGTAAATAATAAATATAACATGATAATGATTATGTATATATGATATACCATCCAATTATATATTATTTTAATATCAATAGAATGATATTGTCGCTCGTGCGTACGTACGGACTACCGTCTCTACGAACACTATGAGATTCATTCTCCATCATATTCATTCAAGTATAATTATAATTTGATGATTTAAAAATAATGTTTAAGGAATTGATATCATTATAGAGATGAATAAGATACAACCTATCCATAACAAACACGTCTTATGTAACAACACATATACGAGTAAGTTAACACCCGAAATGACGATAATGCTAAGATAGTATTAACAAAGGAATGTTAAAAGATCATATAAGATATCATATTAATGTATATGATTCTTGTATAATTTAATAACAATTATTTCACCATTATAAAGGAGGTTAACCTACCCCCAACCAAGGAAAATTACAAGGTACGAGTTTATTTCACAACCTCTTCATTATCCGAGGTTGTTTATACGTAATTATCTACTGGGACCCCTTTAGCATCCACATCCATGTTTCTTAAAAATGTATTACAAATCATTATTACTATTTTAAATACTATGGGATAAAGTCATTTATACCCTTATTGACTTTTTATAAGAAGTTTATTAAGGAATCTTTCTATCGTTTTCCAAATAAGGTCCTTTTTAACCTTTTCGACAGAATTAAGGTAAGAATGTTTTTTTAACTTATACGGCAGGTGCCGATATTTTCCACCGTTATAAAATCTTAGAAGCTTCCCTTATAAGTTTATAGGAAAATTTTCAAAGTAAATGTTTTATTTTATAATAATGTGACTTTTAAATGAATTCAAAAAAGAGATATTTCTCTCAAATAGTTTTGATTTCATCTATGTCAGCATCCTTTGATGGATTTTAAGCTTATTTGAAGTTGATTTATTATGATACAAAACTTCCATATTTTATTGAAGTTTTTGTGATATGTTTGACTGTGGATGTGTTATTTTATACCATTCCTGGTTTATGGTGAAAGTATTTACATTTCATATGCTAGTTTTAGTATGAGTGTTTATGTTGTGTTAAAACCTGTTCATATGAGGAATGAATTAGACTTAATAAGTGATGGGTGGAGCCCACTATAGCTCCTCGATGCATCGGTAGGTCTCATGAGACAAACTAGTGTCTTGGAACAAGGCCTTGAAAAAATCTTATTTTTAGTCTTGTAACGAGGCCTTGGCTTTGTAGTTATGGTAGTCAGGCATTATGCATTCCATCATTATGAAAGTGGTTATTGATATTGCATGTGATTATTCGACTAGTATAATATCCATGTGAATAAGTATATGGAATTATTTCATTTTATTTCTTCCATATTATGCTGAAGTTCATGTTTTAAAAGGCTTTTGGTTTATTTATACATTGCCTTAAATGTTTATGCTTATTTATGAAAGTTTACGCTATATTGTTATCCTTACTGGGAATTTGAGATCACCCCTTTATATGTTTTATTTTTCCCAGGATGTGAAGAAGTATTTTATGAATGACCTTCAGGGATAGTATGAGTGGATAAGAGTGTGGACTATGGAGACTATATTTTTCTAGTTTTTCATTTTATGATGTAATGTAAACATTATTAATATATCTAGTTATTTCAAGGCTACTAAGCTAATCAGTCTTTCGAGACTTGATCTTTATTGTGATCATGCCAATGTTATGTAATAATGCATCGAATCTGGGTAAATGGTGTTGGGGCGTTACATAAAACATCTACCTTCTTACCATCTAATCAGTTGGATAATTACCACATCGCTCATGAGTACATGTGGACTACCATCTCCATGAAGAAACGTGATTCATTTTTCATTTCATATTGACATGTATTGTAATAGAGAAATATTCTAAGAATATATATGAAAAATAATATTTAAAAATTAATATTTTAATTTGAAATATTATTTATCATTCTTTCATTTCATCTCTTAAAAAAATGTAAACAAAATCCATGCATACGTACGACTTACAACCTCTATAAACAGTGTAATTAATTTAATTGTGTCTAACTTTTATGGATGAATAAAACAATATATAAAATAATTATATAATATATTTGTATCATGATTAATATATTTTAGGTAATGAAACCCTTTTTAAAATTAAAGGAATAAAACTACAGAATAAAAACAAACATAAAAATGAATTTATTATCACCCAGAACCATGATTTTAATAATGAATTGTTAGTAAACATGTAAAAACTGTTATAAGTAAATAATATAGGAAGTGGAATATATTCTTATGGTTCTTTAGTTTATTTATAATAAATATTTACACTAATTAAAATTTAGGCTATAGCCACAGTTTCAAACAGTGGCTATAAGTCACAAAACCGTGGCTACAGGTTATAGCCACGGTTCAACGAACCCTGGCTAGTAATGGTGTGGCTTTAGGGAAAGACCTATAGCCATGGTTTGAAACCATGGAAGAAAATTAATCCGCACAAAAACTATAGCCACGGTTCAAAATCGTGGCTATAAAGCTTTAGCGAGGGTTTAAAACCTTGGCTTTAGGTCTACATACACGGTTTAAAAACCGTGGCTCTAGGGCTTGACATTCTTAAAAAAACCATAGCCCCCCCATGAATAGCCCCCCCCTGGATAGCCCCTCATACCCCCTGGACATCCCCCTTGCACCCCCTCCCCCGGACAGCCCCCTTGCACCGCCCGAGACATCCACCATGCCCCCCTGGACAACCCACATGCCCCCCCTAGAGAGCCCCCTTGCACTCCCCCTGGACAACCCTTGCACCCCCTTGGACAGCCCTTGCACTCCCTGGAAATCCCTTGCACCCCATGGACAACCCCCCTTACACCACCATGCCACCCCTGCACAACCCCCTTGCACCTCCTGGACATCCCCTTTCCCCCCACTCCTACAGTATCCCACCACCCCACCCCCTCCCTGTATCCCCCTCGAGAAGACCCCCCCTGGACAACCCCATTGCCCCCCCACTCCTAGAGTAGCCCCCCCTACAGCCCCCCCCCTCGTGAAGACCCCCAACACACCCCACCCTACCTTGCACACCCTCCCTGGACATCCCCCTTGCACCCCCCTGGGCATCCCTTGCACCCCCCATGGACAACCCCCTTGGACAGCCCCTTGCACCCCCCTGGACAGCCCTTGCACCCCCCTAGAAATCCCCCTACACCCCCATTCCCCCCTGGACAGCCCCTTGCACCCCCAACTCCTGTAGTATTCCACATCCCTACCCCTCCCTATAGCCCCCACGAGAGATGAGTGGAGAAGACCCTTGAGAAGCTTCCAGACTTATTTATTCCATGCAAATATGGAATTTCTGGAAAGTGCTTGAAAAAATCATTGATGAGTTATGCATTTCTCTCAACCCTGTTAACGACTGAATAAAGTCTGATATTAAATGGGAGAAATTGAATTAATCAATGATAAGAAGTTGAGGAAATTTGAGATCTCAAGGCTGATTTCTAAAACCTTCTACATGTACTTGAATGTTTTCTACATGTGTATTGAGATGAGAGTAAGATCTTAGGTTGTAAATGAAGAAGACAGGTTGTTTCATGCCAATATGCAGATGATAAATGTCTTGCAAGTTAGTTGGAGTACCCAAGCATATTGATGAGACAATTAAGAGCTGGACAACTTAGAAGGGAGTTGGAAGTTTCCCAAGCTTGTTGAGAAGGAATATGAAGTTCTCAAGAAATGGAGTTAATTGCGAATCTTAAATCCCCCCACTCACCCCCTAGACAGACCCCCCTCCTAGACACCTCCTCCTCCTGGGCAGACCCCCTGGACAACCCCACCCGGACAACCCCCCGAAGACAGCAGCCCCCGCTGGACCCCCCCCCCCCCCCCCCCCCTCGTGGACACCTCCCCCCCCCCCCTCCTAGACAACCCCCTGGACAACCCCACCCGGATAGCAGCCCCCCCCCTCCATCACCTAAAGAGACCTCACCCCCTCCTGGAAACCCACCTGGATAGACCCCCCCAGGACAACCCCACCCGGACAGTAGCCCCCCCTGCTGGACAACCCTTTCACCACCCCCTTCTAGACACCCCCATCCTGGTAACCCCCTCCCTACTAAAACCCCCTCCCTCTTGGAAACCCCTTTGGACCACCCCACCCGTATAGTATCCCCCCCTCCTGGAAACCATATACTTTTGTGCTTACTTTGGGTCTATTGTGGGTTTTTGGTGCTGGATTAATCCGTTGAAACGGATAGGAATGTAGAGGGGATTTTTTTTCTAGTTCTCAACTTGTGTGGGTCATGCAGGCGATGTTCTTGTGGGGGATTCTTTTTGCTATTATGGTTTTGGGTAGGTGTGGGATGTTTATAGTGCAAGGATCCATGTGCAGAGGATGCCTGATTTTAGTGTGTGGGGATGATTCTAGTGGGGCTTCTAGTGTGGTTAGGATAGAGTCACATGTTATTATTCTAGGTGCAGTTGTAGAGGATAGGGTTCATGGTGTGTGTGATTCAAGCAGGGATTTATAGTTTTTGGTTGATTGGTTTCTTTTTGGGGTTGTGGTTTTTTCTGCTAGTTGGCTACATGTAGGGGATTTGTTGTGGATGGTTGTGGTTGAGTTTGTGGTTGACTAGTTGGGCGTTCTTTTAGTGGCTGGTATTTTTCATATGGTGATGTTAGGATATTGTTTTCTTGAGTTGTTGAGTGGATGAATGTGGCAGTCTGGTGCCATGATATTGTAGAATGTTTCCATGGATTCAAGGTTCATTAAGTAGTAGGTGGTTTGAGTTGTGTATGGACTAGTGCTATTGTTCCTAGAGGAAGGTTTTCTTTATTGGATGGGTTCTTTCCAGCAACATTTTGGGTTGCAGTAGCTATTCTGGTGTGAGTGGCTAGGAGGGTTGGGTTTTGTTTGGTGCTAGGTGGGATGAATGCAATTACTGATGTTTAGGGGAGCGATGTTGTGGTTGGGTGGTAGGTGGATGGTTTGTGGTTTTGTAAGGGTATAGGAAGGTGGGTTTTATTGATGGTGTTTATTTTAGGTGAGTTCAGTGGTCTGTTGTAGGGATTAATTGATTCTGAAACTATTAACTTTTGGTGAACAATATCAACAAAGATTGGGTCATATTTCATAGGAGGGGTGAGGGATTTTAGGATCTACACCTTCAGTGCTAATTCAATAAGAAGATAATTCAATGTCTATAATAGATTTCCATGTTCAAGAAAAGAGAAAAAGAATTAGATACAACATCTCTAATATAGAACCTGAAATATATTACCTCAATCTATAAAATAACATTTGGGGTAAACATAGTTTGAGGCCCTTGTAATATGGCTTAGTCAGAGGAACAAACCTACATTTTAGGGTACTATAGTTCTCGCACAAAACATAGTGGTTTCAGTATCTAGTGAAATTACTCAACCATAGAATAGAGAATAGAAAGAGGCCTTTATTATCAATCATGATGAAAATAAGAATCAAAGGTCTTTTACTAAAGAACAAGTTAAAGAAAATGATAAAATAAATCATCAAGATCAACTAGTAGTCTTTGACACTAAAATGATAGTCCAAATCGAATCAATTTCTATCATAAATGATTACATAGACATGAAACTGTTTATTCATACTGATATTAATGTGGTTTTTGAGACTGCATTCTTTGCCTCTATTTAGAAAATTGGAGATCAATCCTATCCCACTGTTGATAGAGGCCAATCATCTAAAGAAAAAGATGAAAAATATTTTGATTCATTGAATACATAATTAACGGATTTCATGATCATTTTAAGAAGTTATGAGAATAAAATTCACATTCTCAAAGTGAATTAAACGATTTAGTAAAATCATTTTAAGATTTAAGAAATTAAACTATTCATGGAGATGAGATTGAATCTGTACAGACTCATCTTACTAATCTATGAGTCATTTATAGTTTATCCCAACTTTTCTAGTTTCACCCCTTCGATGTTTCTTTTAATGTTAATTGAGTTAAATTCCATATTTAGAGATATTTTTGGTTGTTTTGAATGGTATATATCACATAAAAACTTGAATCACATTTGACTCATAATCCATGTCTTCATATTCATGATCATTCATTAATGGACTTTGAAAACTTTTTCACCTTACCTTAAGGATCCAGCCTTTCTAAAGTCCAAATCTTCTATTCTATTGAACCTTTTTGTTTTCTCCTGGTGCACCCAAAACCTCTCTCCCTTAAGGAGTCATGCGACTATGATGTTGTAGTATGTTTGGTTCTACCATGGATTCTTTCCTGCTACTTGTAAGACCCATTATTTTTTACAAAAGGAAGAATTGTTTTTCATCGATTGTTCCATGTAGGGGTTCCCTTGTCTATCTTTTATTTTTTATCAGGCGGGGTTGGTGTGATGATATATTCTCATGAAAATGGATGAAACCATATTTATTGATGTAATACATGAGAGGATATAAAGATGATGATATTGGTTTCATTGTTTTTTGATTATTAAATTTGTTCCACGTTTTGAATTGTTCTGGGCATAGGACTTCTGAAAATCCTATCTATTGGCGGTCTCTTTTTGCACACCGTAATCAGGAATTACTGTTGTTAATATTTTGATGAACTGTTTTGAACATGAAAAACATGATATATAATGTATATCTGTTAAATGAAATGGATTCCTATGATCAAACATTCTATATGATAACCCCTAATTTATAAAGTGGAATTAGAGCGTGACTGTTGACTAATCATGGTCCTATTTCTAAGGATGTGTGCTGTGTTTGGTTCTGTTCATCCATGTGTATGTGCTGTTCATGTGTGAGTGTGGTTGGGACCGTGGGGTGGTAAAACTGTTTTAATGGCCACTCATTTTGAGATATTTATTGATTTTGAAATGGATGAACTTTTTAGGTAGTTGGACTAAAACTGGGTGACCTAGTTGTAGGATTGGGTTGTGTCTTTTTAATGTTTATGGTTGTGCTGGGTTTGGGGTTATTATGTTGTGAGGCTGCTGAGTTGGTATTAATTAGGTGTGTTGGAGGTTTTTATTATTTAGAGGAAGGAAAATACGGAATTAACTTTAAGAATGATGGTGGGAGTGGTTGAACATGTATTCAAAATTGGGTTGTTTGTAGTGGGACTTCAAGTTGGGTAAGTTTTGTTTTGCTGAGTGTGGTGATTTTGGTGTAGTGGGAAAGATGAGGATGTTTTAAGAGAGATAGTTTTGTATACATATGGTGTTACCTTGTGTGGGACTTTATCCTGAAGATTCTAGGGACCATTTTTTATGAATGCTTGTTAGAATGGATTCATTTACCTTGGACCATCTTTTTTTTGGGATTTGGCAGTGGTTGGGATGGTTTCATTGTCTTAAAACATTTTCAATGTTTTTTATTTTTTATGGTAGGGATGGAATAAATGAATAAATGAATTTTTATAATAGAATCAAAATGGTTAATTTAATTAGCTGGGGGTATGTTTTGAGTTGTGGCTTATAGTGAAGCATCCTTCAATTATTGACTTGTGAAAGTGACCACCATTCATGGTGGTACATGAATATAGGGTTGGAAGTGAGGGTAGTTTTTGTGTCTTATGATTGTTGATTTGAAAATGCAATGCTTAGGATGAGTGTTTTGTATATATATATATATATATATATATATTTAGGTAGTTCCTTGTGATTTATATACATAGCATACCAGTGTTGAGCACTATGTTAGGAACACCCCATTGTAATGGGAGAGGTTGTGACATCCCAAATTCCTAGTGGGATGATGGATGTATGGTATTGGATATTCTCTACTCCCCCTTCTAGGATTTTGTGTCCCTATACTCTTCAGGTAGTTTTTGTTTGGTTTTGATGCAAAAGTGTATGTTAGTGATTTGTTATTTATAGGTGTCTTCATGATGAGATATGATGTACCATCTTAGGTGTCTTCAAGATGAGATTGTGGTTTCATTCACTAGGTTTATGTGGGAAGGATGTGTTGTGGTTGTAAACCCAGTGTTTCTTTGGTGGGATTTAGTATGTGGCCCAGTTGTGCGTGAGCAGGTTGTGACAGTGGTTCAAGTAGAATAGCATGGTAGCATGATAAAATTCACCACTTGGGAGGAGTAGTTAACTAGTGGGGGTGGTTCTTAGTACCCTAATATTGATGTTCTTACAATTTTACCATACGTTACTTGTATTATTTGGTGAGTTTGGTAGGGTGATATTGTGGTGGAAAGTATACTTTGTTAAGTGCTTCTATGATTCTCTTGTTTTTGTCATAAGTGGATTATTATTCTTTTCCAACTTCTGCACGAGTGACTTTGGTTTTCCAATTGAGTATACGTATATTCTCAACCTATGTATATAAAATTGGATTCAGGTTTCAAGGGATATTGCGTGGACCATACTGGACCTTACTAGCTCAGATGTTGGGGACAATTGATGTGTCACAACTGAGTTTTATTTTGGTACTTATTTTGGAGTTTTCCTTGTATTTCTTGATGTTTTACAATAAAAATGCACATGAGATGGATTTTTTATTATTGTATATATGTCTTGGAGTTTTTTTAAGTTGATACATCTTATATCCAGATCATTATTTCCTTAATAAGGTACATTCCTACCATCTTATGTAAATTTTTACCATCCCATTGCACTAGTCACCACCGCGGTGTGTTGGCCCGGTCTAGAGAAATCCATGGGGCAGCATCATTTGGCCAGGAGCAATGGGAGCGAGAGGAGGCGGGAAAACATTCTGGACATCGCCCCGCCGACAGAAGTTGTGATTAGTCAGTCTCAACATTGATCACAAGACTCATGGAATACTATCACTGTGAATTTTCGCGGGTTTTCATCCTAGAGTAGGGCCAAATCAGGGCGTGACCGCGGCGTGGCCGCGGCATGTTGGCTCGGTCCAGGGACATCCGTGGGGAAGCACCATTCAGCCAGGAGCGAAGGAAGCGGGAGGAGGAGGGGTAACATTCTGGCCATCGCCCTACCGGTAGGAATTGTGATTAGTCAGTCTCAACATTGATCACAAGACTCATGAAATACTATCACTGCAAACTGTCACGGGTTGTCTTCCTGAAGCAGGGTGAAATCACGGTGTGACCGCAGCATGACTGCGGGGTGACTGCGACGTGACTACGGCGTGACCGTGACATGACCGAGACGTGACCGCGGCGTGTTGGCCCAGTCCAGTGACATCTGCAGGGTAGCATCATTCGGCCAGGAGAAAAGGGAGCTGGAGGAGGTGGGACAACATTCCGGCCGTCGCCCCGCCGACAGAAATTGTGAATAGTGAGTCTCAACATTGATCATAAGACTCTTGGAATACTATCACTACGAACCGCCGCAGGGTGTCATCCTGGAGCAGAACCAAATCACGACATTACTGTGGTAGGACTGCGGCGTGACCGCGGCATGACCGCGGCGTGACCGAGGCGTGACCGCGGCGTGACCACGACGTGACTGCGGCGTGACCGCGGCATGACCGCGGCGTGTCGGCCCTATCCAGTGACATCCGCAGGGCAACATCTTCCGTCCAGGAGCGAAGGGAGAGGGAGGAGGTGGGGCAACATTCTAGTTGTCTCCCCACCGGCAGAAATTGTGATTAGTCAGTCTCAACATTGATCACAAGACTCATGGAATACTATCACTGCGAACCGCCGTGGGGTTTCGTCCTAGAGCATGGCTAAATCACGGTATTACCGCGGCATGACAGTGTCGTGACTGCGGCATGACCACAGCATGACCGCGGCGTGTTGGCCCGGTCCAGCGACATCCGCGGGCCAGAATCATCTGGTTAGGAGTGAAGGGACCGGGAAGAGGCATATGAGAGACTCAGACAAAATCTAAACATGATACAAATAACTATCACTACTCTTTGGTTTAGAAGACAGTGCACCTCCGTTGGGGGGGGGGGTTATTATAAAATCATGGAATTGCTCTATCACACAATTTATTTAATTATATTTAACATTTATTCTAAAACTCATTCAACAAAAATCAAATGCAATAATTTAAGAAACTATATCAACATAACTATCACTATGTGTTTCCGCAGACAGCGCACCTCCGTTGGAGGGGTTTTATTATTAAAACATGACTTTATCAAATTAAACAATTATATTAAAGAACAATTATTCAGAATATTCAATTCAATATAATTAAGAAAAATAAAGAAAGAAGAAAATTTTAATTTAAAGCATTCTTGAATTAAAGAGGCTAGAAGAGGGATCCTACCTCAAGGTGGAACCAAACCGTCCACTTCAGCTTTTGGAGATTTCTAACTAAATGTTGTTTCTCCCCCACTGGGTATACACACCTTCACACATTAAATGTATTTTATAGAAACCTTCAAATTAAATGGGCAATGTCTCACATAAAATTTAAAGAGGAAGGCCGAAAACATTAAAACATTGAAAATAGAGTAGAAACAAGAACCTGGATGTTTGTTTATGCTTCCAACAACAGTATGATTCGATCTTTCACCAGGTGCATGAGGTGATGTCTAGCTTTTTTCATGCCCAGAAAACACAAGAAAAATGTTATTAAATAATAAAATCACTAAAGGAAATAAAAGAAAAGAAAATGGAAAAGAATTTTTAGGTTTCAAACCCCGAACGGGGGCTGTTGTTAAACTATCCACAACTGGACAATTCCAACAATTTATGTCCCCTTCCCCCTGCCCCCCTACCCCCTGCCCCCTACCCCACTCCACCCTGCCCCCTACCCCCCTCCACCCAGCCCCTAGCCTACCCAGCCCCCACTGCACCCGCATCCCCCCTGCACCCTCCCCCTACCCCCATGCCCCCTGCCCCCTGCCGCCTTCCACCTTGCCCCCTCCACACATCCCCCTCCACCCACCCCTAGCCTGCAGAGCCCCCCTCCACCGTGTCCCCCTGCACCCCTCCACCCTCCACCCTGCCCCCTTCACCTCTCCACCCATCCCCTAGCCTGCCCAGCCCCCCCTGCACCCCCTATACCCCTAGCCCCCTCCGCCCCCTTCCCCCCTGCCCCCATCCCCCCCTCCACCCTGCCCCCTCCACCTATCCCCCTCCACCCAACTCACCCTCCACCAATCCCTCTAGCCTGCACAACCCCCCTGCACCCCCCCGCCCCGCCCCCTCCAGCCCCCTCCATCCATTCCCAGTTTCTAAATAATGTTTTTGTATTATGTAAAAGTGTTTTATGAACCTAATATTCCTATGATACTAAAAATTTATATCCTTGAATGTATTATTATGTTATTTATCTTAAAAATTCTGTAATAGACATGTACAAATAGGTTGTTTTTCTATATAATGACATCCCAATGTCCCTTTACCTAGTTTTACATGAATATGATAACAAATACCACTATAAGCACAATACATTATTGAGTAAATATCATTGTATACATTAAAATTCCAACACATGAGTAATATGGAACTTTCTCCATGTATTGGCACTCTTCTTCCTTTGTGAGTTCTTATGCCTCAGTCAAGTTGAAGTGAAAGATGGGTAGTCACTGTTTCTCATCTATTCATGCCCAACATTTTAAAGATCCTATTGATATGTTCCTTCTCAGATATTACTATATCTACATTCTTATAATCTATTTTTGTACTTATCCACATTATCTTCTAGAATTTCATGGGATTGTTCATCTCAAAACCTCCAAAAAAAATTATCCATAGATTTCTAAATCATTCAATCATCTAGTCCAAGTAGAAACATGTAATTGAAATACAATATGAAATTTATGAAGGTACCATTATCCCATTTATTTCAGTAGAAGTAATTATCTCTATTGCAACTATCAAAGCCTTCATCAGTGATAAATGATTCAAATTTCTGATTCCACTATCACGGTACTTTCTTTATTCTATACAAGACTTTATACAATATACAAAACAAGTCATAGATCCCAATTGCTGGAACTCATATTGGTTGTATCATGTTGATTTATTCCTTTAACTCACCATGAAGCAAAGTTGTCTTGATTTCCCCCAAATCTAGAAGCATATTTTCCAATTCCACCATACTTAGAATTGTTTAGATGATATAATTATTATATTTAGTGACAATATTTCCAAAAAATAAACCTTTTAATTCTACTAATAACACAATATTACCATCCATAATATTTATCATTTATAAACATCATTCTATTAATTAATTTAGTAAACCCACTAATTTTCAAGTTATTTTTTACCCACTTAAAGTTAAACCATATTTGAGTTTTTTAACTTCAATGAAGCCATCGATTTATTCATGGAATATTCCACTAATTTGAATAAAAAAATCATAGTTTAATTTGGATTTTCACGTTTCTATTCATTAAATAGAAGTATATAATTCATTTAAACCCCATACCTTTGAACCAGTCTCCTAATTTTGGTAGATCTCATCAACTATATCATATTTTCTAAACTACTCGACTTAGTTCTTCCTACATGTATACACCACAAAATCTACCAAACACTAACATCATTATATGGTATAATTCAATTTATAAACCAAGAATAAAATTTACATCTAAAATGTACCTCAATATCAGTATCATCAAAACCATCACGACCCTAATCATCTCCTTCAGAAAGACCAACATCCTCATCTCCTCCTCTCAGACCACCATCATCATTGACGTCTGCATTGGAATATGCACCTAAATCAATGGAAGGAGCAGAATAATCCCCATAAATCGAACACAAATAAATGAGAATACATTTAATTAATGAAAACACATTTAATTAATGAAAACATAAAAAGGTTATCACTAAAATCAACAAATCAATCCAGATTTATTTTGCTCACATAAAATCATACAAAATGTGTAAATATAACAATTCCAAGTATTTTAATGGAATTTGAGGGAATAAAACAATGAATTACATATAAATATTTATGAAATTTCTAATTCTATCACTCCCCCACACTTAGTTTATCGAACTACAATGCAATGCATTGTCTATTGGACTTCCTAAAAATGAGAAACACCTAATGAATATGAAGTTCACAGCCCAATCAGCTCATCTAACAAACATATTTCAGATAGTTTAAAATGTATAAACCTACTTTGTCATTTGGCTATAACAATTCCTATTAATATAGTTTCAGAAAGCTTAGATCTCTGTAAGAACTCCTTTATTTCCTGGATCTCTTTATATAAAGGTACACAACCTTGGAAAATTTCTGATTTATTTGCTCTTCTTGATACTATTTTGGGATTTCATGACTTCAAATGCGTTTCGTTAGGAAGAGTATTTTTTCACTTGTTGTTTCCCTCTACTGAATTGAAGGGTAAAGCATGGAGCTTTAGATCCATAAAGTTTAAGCCAGTAACCCTTAGGATCCATTAATGGAAGCTAAATTTTAGTCTCTATGATTTTAAAGACACTTTTTCCCAGGTTTGGATAAATATTTATGGTTTATATTGGGTTTTGTGGGATTTTGAAATTCTTTATGACATCAGCTCTGTGATAGGCATTTCAATCCGGATGGATTTGGCTACTGAAAATGTTAGCTATGGAAATTTTTTAAGAATTTTAGTTGAGGTAGATTTAAGTTCTACCATGGTTGATAAGGTAGTTCTATCCACACCACATGATTAAAGTAATCTTCGTATTGTGTATGAAAAGTTTCCTTTGTATTGTGAAGTCTGCTATATGATTGGACACTCATGGTCCAATTGTCATTCCAATATTTTTTGTACTAGATTCATGTTGAAGGGGCATGATGAGTTTCATTGTAGAAGAACAGAATGTAATAAATTTCCCCAAGGGACTGATGTCCAATCTTCGGAACAAGCTGCAAATGAGATTTCTCACAGCTCTCCCAACAGACTCCTAATCTCTAAAAATGTTCAGACAATGTATTAGACTGAACATTTGATCAAGGATCTTTGTAAAAGCCCCAAGTTGGAATCCACCTATGTCATCCTAAAAGATGCAGAGCCTCTTGCCTTTCAGTTGATTGATAGACCCAATGTCACTTGGGATGATTTAGTAGAAGAAAGTGACTCACCTGAAGTGGGCCAGTCTTTCAAAGACGTGTTGATTAAAGACATGAACCAAGAACAAAATGAGACAGAATCTGTGGACAGTAAAATGGAGATAGATATTCCAGCACAAACAGAATATGATGAAAGAATTAGGCATGAGAAAACTGCTTTTTCTTCAAAATGCGGGAATATGAAGCACATGTTAGAGACATCAACCTCAAGTAAGGTTAGGAATAAAAACCCAAACAAGGAATCCAAGGAAGTGACTTCTGACAATGTCAATGAAAAGGTCCCCTGCCCTGCAAAGTCCAAGGAATCTTTGAAAAAGGATGATGTTGCTAGCCCTTCAATGGACTTACACAAAAAACAAGGTGCGACTTCAAAAAAATCTTGTCTCCTGAAACCTGCCCCTACAGTGAGAAGTGGAGTTAAAAAATTTCTTTCAATTGATAGGGAGATTCATGTTCCTATAAGTCTGCAAGTTTCGATTTTGATCATTAACCCTCCTATGGTGGGAAGTGAAGTTAATCACTCTACTGCTGAATTTGGACCCAAAATGGTGCCCAGCCCTCACCCTGATAGTACTCTTGCTGGGACTTCCATAGGAGTTCATGGCATGGATGTTCAACCCACTTTTGTGGCATCTTTGTTGCCCATCAATGAGCAGTTACTAGAGAATTTTAATATACCCAGCACAATGGAAGGGGTGATTCCCACACAAAGTCATCCATCTCAATGTGGAAAGAATCTGAGGCTGATAATCTATCCGGATTCTAATTTGACGAAAGAGTTAACTCCTGCTCGAGAGGAGAAAAATTCTGCTCTAAAAAAGGGTTCCCTTCTGGACCCCATATCTATTTTGGGTGTTTCCAAGCCAATTGGACAAACACAAAATGTGACGAAGTCAACTACAATGCCTCATCCGGAAAGAGAGTCACATACACCTATGAAGAATGTTGAACTGTTGAGCTCAATGGTTTCTACCTCTCTTAAAAGTAGCGCCTCGCCTCAAGCATTGAGGACCCAGACAAACAGAAATATCGGTACTCATAACACTTTTGAAATCCTTTCCTTGCTTAATAGTGATGATGATGGTAATAAAAGTGATAGAGTGAATAAATATGAAACCATAAAGACTGATGTTGTTGTGGAGCACCTTGATGATGCTTATGGTGAAGGTCCATGGATACAAGCCAGGACCAGGAGGAGATGTTAGAACTCCCGCGGCAGGGGTGGAAGACTTCCTTTTCATAATATGAATACCCATTCTAAAATGGGTTCATGTCTTTTTAAGTATTGTGTTCTTTTATTTCCTCTGAACTTTCTTATTTTTCATTATAATTTAAAGAAATATGCCATTGTTCCCTTAAAAAAAAATTCCTTTTAATATAGAGATTATATTCAACTACTCTCATAAAACTCAAAAAAATTGAACATTTTAAAGCCTTGAGTTCCAAGCTACGTGTACTTGTTTTAAGCCACAATAATCATTCTTAAAAATGAACAATTTATTATCGTCATCATTTATTTGAAATCCACATAGTTGACCAATTAAAACTTCCATAAAAAGAACTCCAATGAGAAAAGAATACTTTTTATTATATACAATAGATATACCTTGATATTCTCTATATAACTATGGTAAGAAACAATTTGATAACCTCAATAAAATCAATTGGTGAAAATATTTTATCTACAAACACCCTACCAATTAATGAATTTCCCTTTTACAAAATTCTGACTATGAATTTTATAACTTCTCTATTTTCATTAAGCATGTTTCTGAATACATGTTTCGTGAATATGATATTTTCATCTATTGTTTTTGGAACAAATTTCAACATGTCATTATTTTATATCTAATTTAGCTCCTCATTCATATCATTAATCCAATTTTAATCATTGGATGCTTAATCAAATCTTTTTTACTCAAATAAATATAAGAGGGAATTTCTTTTAATTCTATACATCCTCCTAGTTTATACTAAAACATATTTTTCTCCCAAAATGTTCTCTTCATCAATATGTTTAGTTCAAGTAAAACTTTTAGGTGTAATTGGAATCTTTATGTCATTTTTCTTTCTCATATTCATCAAAAAATTCTATGATGGAGTCCTCACTACCAGTAAGAGACTCTCTAGGCTCTTGTAAAGATTCACTTTTCTCTACATTTTCTTCAATGCTCCTGCCATAGATTCATTTTTCTTTCCTATCCATTATTACATATTTTATTTCCAAAATTTTAATGAGAATATTATTAAAAAATCTATAAACCATGCCACTTAAGGAATATATATGAAATATAACTTAATCGGGTTATTTCTAAACTTTTCTTGATTCCCTTCCATGTTAAGAATATAGAAATTACTACCAAAGACTCATAAATACATCAATGTTGGTTTCTATTTATACCTTAGTTCAGAAGGTACCTTTTTTTATACCTTGTAAAACCACTAGAGATCACCATAGTTTGTGTTATATTATTGATGGTTCTACTTTACCTCTCAACCACCCCATTCTATTAGGGTGTCTACATTACATTAGCTTGTTGACCATTATCGTACTTCTCTAGATACTTCTTAACTAAATAATAAGTGAATTCAATTCCATTATTATAACTTGGCACTTTGATATTCATTCCAAATCACGGTGGGAGTCTAAAGTTAAATTTTCAACCATATAAAACTATCATTGCACTCTATTGAAAGCACTTCCATTTCCTAACCCAATCATATTGGTTCTTCACAAGCCATCTTGATCCTGATAATGATGCATAGACTCCAAACATCACCACATTTTCAGAACATTCAATTCCCAATCCCCCTATTTCAGTAGGTACATCATGTTCACCATCATAGAACAATAAATTAAACTCTTGAAACATGGTGAAATTCATAGGTCTAGGCCTCCACCAACTAGACTACCATCAAGCCCAATCGCCAGCTTTGACATAACCATGATTTAATACATTTGGATCATCAAAACCACCGCAAGTCCGAAAAAATAGCGCAATTCCCTCATTTGGGTCATTAGATAATCAATCCCATGTCATGATTTCCATAAGAACCAATTAATTTTAAAATATAAAGAAACCTTGAATCTTTACTATTTCCACTCAACCCAATTTCCCATGTTTAGACTATAATCTACAAGAAAAATCAACTCAATTTAGGTACTCATTGGGTCATTGGAACCTAATTTCCATTTGAAATACCTACCTATTGGTATCCCAAAACTAGGACTCTACCCTCATGGGTTTATATTTCCCATGACTGATATCACTCTCTCCACTGTAGGATAACCCTTGTCACAAAATCACTTGATCAAAATCCAAGCACCAAAACCCACATCCTCTCTATCCGCAAACATGATGACTAGATTCATCCAAAACCAATGTATTCCTAATAGATAACCAAAAAACTACTCAATACCCATTCTCGGTGCATGATAATTCTATTCTTAGCATGTGATGAGTTTTCTAGAAAAAATGATTATCACCTACCACACCATCCATTGGTGCACTCACCACCACATGGATTTACTTGAAATTTCTCCACAAGAAAC
Organism: Viscum album; assembly: GCA_963277665.1. Taxonomy (NCBI): domain Eukaryota; kingdom Viridiplantae; phylum Streptophyta; class Magnoliopsida; order Santalales; family Viscaceae; genus Viscum; species Viscum album. The sequence goes on from OY728126.1 coordinate 1,576,340,389, forward strand.
ACCTCGAAGATCCAAATCTAAATATATATACAACTTCTTCCAATCCATATTCAAATAACCCTAGGAAACACTTTTCCTTAACTAAGATCTGGTATAACCATACCCAATATATTTCCAAAGAGCCCTTTTTCACAGGTCACTTCATTCGTTTCATTTGAAGCTATGGGATACCAAACCTATGAGAATCTTTCCAAAATTTCCATCGATTCTCTACCCTCTGTCATCTAACACTGATTAAAAAATACACAACTTCCATGCATGAATTGTTTGTTCTTACTCAACTTATGTCAATGTCATTAGGTGTACGCTCCTGTACGACCTAGTTGCAACCCATATCACAGCTCCGGAAGTCACGTCACAAATGAACTAGGATCACATTCCTAATTAAAAGGATGACTATTCCTCTTGGATGTTAGTTACATGAATCCCAAGATTATAATAAATTGAACCACTGATCTAGAGAAGAAAAAACATGAGACCTAAATACCACATTGGACCCGAAAATCAGAAAATACTTGGAGAGGAAAGAAGTGCATTAGGCAGGGATTTCACATGAGAAAGTGAAGAAGGCTGGATTTCGCTAGGGTCCCCTGAGTGGGGTCAATGATAAGTCAAGGGAGGAGGATGCCAAAGTATGACTTGGTTCGAATGAGAAATCGGGAAGGTGGGGCCGCTACGTCGGATGAGAAGAATCGAGGGTGGCCGCATGGAAGTAGGATCCTGAGAGGTGGAGTGGCTGCGTATGAGCCGGTCGGGGCAGCGTCGAAGCTGTGTCAGGGCAGCATCCAAGAAGGAGAATCGCAGTCAAGTGGGGTTGCCGCATCTAAGGGACGTCGTCAGAGGAGGTGGGGAGTCCGCATCGGAGCAGCGACATCGGGGAAATGGAGTGGCCGTGCTGGAGGAGGGAGATCGTGGGGAGGTTGGGTGGCCCATCGGAGTAGGAGGATCGCGGAACATTGGGGAGAAGAGTCGCGAGGAGGAGGGGCATGAGAGGGTTACAGTAAATTGGGGAGTGGGGGTGGGTTAATTTCCACGGACATTGAAATTGATGTGGCTGTACACAGGATATAGACACAGTTCTTATTGTCCGTGGGTATTGCTCCGTAGCGGTAGCTCTAAATTCTAGTAGTGTTAAATTTTATACATGTGTTATGAAATTCAGACTGGAGGTATGGGATTCTGTCTCAATTATCTTCCATAGATGAATATTTTAATATTATGAAACAATTTATTTTATATGGGGTATATATTTCCATGACCTTCCCTAAGGGGGGATATTATATGACTCCCCAAGACCACCTATAATATTCTAGGGTATGACAACTTGCACAGATTTTCCATACCACTAACATTGGATGCCTTATCCTAAGTAAATATAAACAGGAAAATATTATCATGCCTGTAGAATGCTGAAATGTAAAAAATGCGCAATAATGCATGCATACACGTAAATATCATAGCCAATGTATGAAAGAAATTAATTTAATTTAAACATGTCCAATTAAAATCCCACCACAAAGAGTTTAAAAATAAGTCAAACATAAAAATAAACTTGGGACTTTTGTCATGATATCACAGGAACATACCTCGATTTATCCAGTCTCATTAAGCACAGTTTGGTCCTCATCTACCTTAGAATCTATCAAATGAGAAATTATCTTTATAAGATATGACATGTGTATGAAATTATTATGAAGGCGTGAGTATAACAATACCATGTAGAACACCCAAAAAAACCCTATACAATAAATTAATAATAATTAGCTCTACATAGGTATATGTTTAAAAAACATACAACAAGAATATCAAGATATACTCAACAAAGACATATATTCTTAAGTTAATTCACAACCATTATCACAACATAGGTTTCTAGATCAATGATTCAACATAGAAAATGTCTTGAAAGACACACTCCATGAGTCGGATAACATTGATGACATTCAATGATATAAAATAATAGATGAGGATCAAACATATAGACATTTTGTATACCAAAAAATCAATCTGGAATAATCCTCTAAGTAGAGGATCGGTTTCAGTATATTGTGGGTCATGAAAATACCATGAAATCCAACAAGGAAAAGAAGAAGATATAGGATATCACTATATGACCCTGGAAGTATTCCAACAACTCTTTCGAAGAAGTTCCTCTAAAGTGATCAGTATCCTGTATTGAAGAGAATGTTCTATACTAACCCTCAGGGAAATAATATAAGGAACAAACCCTAACAAAAATTTTCCATTATATTGAGGAAAAGGCCTCTAAGACAGAATTTAAGTACACGACATGTTTTACGAGTACACGTGGTGTCCCTTTAACCCTATATCCTGCTCATGTTTATGGCCCGTGTATGTGTAAGTGTAGTAGTATATATTGTGCAACTGCTCGTGCCCTAGTACAAGGGTATTCCCATAAAAACCTGGATAATCCATGATTTTTGTTGGAGTACATAGTGTGATAATGACCATATAATCTACCTTGTGTCTTCATACCCCTTGAAGTATACATGTTGCCTTCAGGGAGGGGTAACATGCCTTCTGTCAAGGTCACACACCTTGTTATATTTATCTATATCCAAAAACCATTGTCACTCTATAATTTTCCCACACATCATGTAATCCTATATTACAATGTGTGTTACATGATTTTCTAGAATCTTCGTTCCATTTCATGAGTCTTTGGTCACTCCTTCAGCCACTGTTCCATCCTCACCCTTTATTGGAACCATTGGAGTTCACTTATGAACCTCATCATTGTCAAACTCTAGGATTCATCCCTTTAGTTCTCTCCAAACATGGATCTGTACTTCATTCTTCAATTCACACTTGTGAACATGAAATATGAGTATCTACATTTTCAAATAAACTACTCTTTTCTTAGTCTCACCACCATCGTATCATGCCGAGTGTGAATCTATGATTTCGAACCGTTGTGCCAAGAATCTTGAGTGAAAAATTGAATTTTTTTTATACATGAAACCTCAGGAAAAATAATGAACACCATTGTTGGAGGGAGAAATTAGGGGATAAAATCACAATAAATTCAAGAACAATCCTCAGTCTATGTTCGTGTTCACCAAAATTTATTTTTCTAGAATGAAAAATGAAGAGATACTAAAAAACCATAAGAAATTATTCCAATAAATCTCCAAAATAAATGTATCCCACAATATTAATGATTCTCATATTAATCAATTTGTTTATTAATCTGTGTTCATTATAGAAATAGAAAACAAGGAATCAAACCAGATACAAAAAACATCATACCTCGATTCAGATTGATCGTTGATGAAGAACAGAGCTACACCATGATCATTAGTGAGATCATATAATTTTTTATTTCACTAGTCATCGACCATTGATCTGGTCATCATCCATTATTTTAATCTTCTCCAATAAATCTCCAACGGTTCTATGGATCTCCATGGTTTAGTGTCTCAACATGATAATTCAGTATAACAATATATTTATAGGAGAGGATAGGTCACTACGACAAAAAAATAATTTAATTAATTATTTTATTCATTTAATGAATATGATTACTTTTCAAGAAATAGCTCATGATGGAAAAAGTTATGTCATACATATGGTAAAACCCACATTCTGAACATAATGAGGTACTCATATATATGATATGTTCCCTAGTTTAATTGTTATCCCATTGTTCCAAGAAAACATAATGCACGTTCAATTTAATATATTTAAAATAGGTAAGAATTTATTCTAGGAACACTGAGCCTTAATATCACACACTCTCTTAGTACCTGGTCTCAAAAATAATCTATACAATATAGATAAAAAATACAGGGAAAATCCATGTCATTACATTCTTCATACCTTGGAGATTTGCATCCCGGAAAACCCAACACAAGGGCTACCAAAAATGATGTGGGTACTAAGCATGTATCTAAGCCTCACACTCCCAGGTGATCTTTGATAGATTCTCAAGATACCAATAGACACTTTCTAATGTAATCAATCTCCCATAAAGGATACTCTCCTACTGATCCTTAATCTCCATCAAGTACTCAGAAAAGGTAGATTCAACCTTGATGTTCGGATTTCCCAATCAATCACATAAAATGGGTCATGCACATACCTCATTTGCTACGACATGTGGTAGACATCATGTACCAAGTTTAACTGAATTTTTAGATCTAGGATGTATAAAACCAATCCAAATCTACACATTATCATGAAAGGTATAATTAATCTCAATTATAGCTTGTCACCACATCTAAATCTCTATAATCCTCATCGAGGTGAAACCTATATAAACACATAATCTCTCTCCTTGAACACCAATGGACTTTGTCGCCTGTCCAAATAAGGCCTATGAAAATTATATGTAGTCTTCATCCACTCCAAGATGATCCACACCTTCTCAAAAGTCACTTTCACCAACTCTGGGCCCATGAGTTCTAACTCTCATGGTTCAGTCCAACAAAGTGGTGACCTACAGGGTCACCCATTCAAATCCTTTAATGGTGCTATAATGAGGAGGGAATGGTAGTTGTTTTTTACGAAAACTCCACTAGTGATATTTGATCCTCCCAACTATGGATAAATTCCAACATGTTATATTGAAACATGTCCTCTAGAATGTGAATAGTCTGTTAAGCCTTGTTTTCACTCTAGGGGTCAAACACTATTCTCAAGAATAAATGTGTCCCAAATGCCTCATGTAATCCCTTCCATATTCAAGATGTGAAGTGAGAATCAAATTCAAAAACTACCAACAATGTAACTATATTTAATTAGACCATATTTTGCACATAGAGGCATCCCAAGCTCTCAACTGAACTCTTCTCATCACTATTTAGGTAATAGGATTCCATGGTGAGTGAGCATACGATCACCCAGATGGAATTGTGTCCCCTATATATACATGGTAAACTTGTCTTGAAGTCCCTGGATATTTCATCCCATTTTCACTATATCACCTCTAGGGGTTGAGCTAAACCCACTAGAACTTGATACATAGACTTCACTTGATGACATGTAACGCATCATGTAAAAAACTTTTCAACTGCCTTCTTCAATCTTGTATACCAAAAATAATGTCAAAGGTCTTGTTATATCTTTTCTGAATCATAATTTACCTCCAAATCAGATGTATTAAAATCTATCAGATTCTCCTCACACAACTTCATGGGTACCATCGTGCATACTTTGAAAATAAAAACATTCTCCACACCATATAAAATATATCTGGAGCGTGTACAGTGGATAACTGAGTATATAGAGTTTTGCAGTCAGTATCCCAATTTCGAAACTCCCTAACTTGTAAAAATATCACACGGGTTACAACAAATTATTGGAGGTAAGATTCCACATCTTCATCCATAAAGGATAACTACAATGATTCCAACTTCTATGGCGCTACTTTTAGCAGCTACAAACAATATCTCCTACTGAGAGAATATTCTACCAAGGCCCCTTTCTTAGGACTATAGAAAATATTGAAGTCTAAATCATAGAGGAACTCTATACATCTCCTCTTCCACAAGTTAAAATATTTTTGAGTGAAGATATACATGATTATCTTGTTATTATAATAGAAGATAAACTACTAGTCTGTATCGTAGTTTTCCAACATATTCAGTGTGAAGACTACCACCGCTAACTCAAGATCATAGGTCACATAGTTCTTCTCATGTAGTCTCAGAAGATGTGATAAATATAAAACCACCTTTTGAACCTACATAAGAACACAACCAAGATATGTTTTTGATGCATCAAAGAACACTATGTATTCAACAGCCTCTTCTTGCAATGTAAATATGGGCTCACTCGTCAATATCTATTTGAAATCTTGAAAAGTATGATGAAACCTCTCCTTAAAAACCAAAATGTTTCCCCTTTAATGTAAAATCTATCATGGGTGCTAATATAATGGATAAATTGGGTATGAATCTCTAGTAATAGTCTTCCAATGAAAGAAATCTCCACAGCCCCACCACGCTCTTGGGTATCTCCCAAGCTGACATTGCCTCAACCTTGGTCAGGTACACTTCCACTCCATCAACTAAGATAACAAGTCCAAAAACATAGACCTCTCGTATCCAAAATCAGAACTTCATGAGATCCCAATAAATGTAGTTCTTTCAGAGTATGTATACAACCATACTCATGTGTCTCACATTCTCATCCTCATACACCAAGTACACAAATAAATTATCGATGGAGACTACCATGAACCTATCTAATAAGGGATGAAATATCCAGTTCATGTATCCCAAAAAAACTACCAGGACTTAAACACACCAAATTAAATCACCAAGTATTCATAGTGACCATAGATACATCTAAATGTAATCCCCATTAAATCCACATCCCTTACTCACAACTGGTTGAAGCCTGACCTGAGGTAGACCCTTGAGAAGAATCCTTCGCCACTCAACTGATCAAAGAGGTCATCAATCCTTGGTAGTGGATACTAATTCTTTATGATTTCCTAGTTTAAGCAATACCAGTCCACACATAACCTCAAAGTCCTACACCTTCTTGGGGAACAAAACTAGTGCTAACTAGGTTGAAACATTGAGTTTAACAAATCCCTTCCCCTACAAGTCCCCAAAATGTACCCTCATCTCATGAAGCTCTACATGAACCATCTGATATGATGGAATAACTATACATATTTTCCCATAGTGTATATCAATGTATAATTTTATCTCAGGATTGAGATGAAATCTTGGAACATTCTCAGGTAAGACATACTCATAATCAATGACAACTATACGGAATTGAAAAATCACAACACACACTACTTCATGGTTCATTCATTCCAACTAATGAGTAATTGGCGACATCCTCCTTTGAATGAGTCAATCCTATGCTTCTAGGGTATCCTTTTCACCCAAAAATGAAAAAATAGTTCTATCAAAGCAGAAACACCACATCCTACATCTAAAATATTCAATTTTGACATGAAATATAGATAACAAGTCCATACCTAAGATGACTTTGTATTTCTTCATCGCTGCTACAAATTGATCCCAAAAGAAACCATCACATCAAAAAGTTAGGTCACACATTTGAAACAAGTGAGAATTCATTGATTCATCTCTAATACGAGTTTAAAAGTGTATGGGTCGAGCCCAGGGATCAAATGGAATCTATATGTCTGAAAGCACATAGTTTGTAAGAAAATAATGAATAGAACCTATGTCAATCAATACTATATATAAGACATAGAAGACACAGAACCCATGACTAATAATTCATAGAGCCTCTATGTCATGAGGCTTGACTATCTATATCTATCCTTATTTATGTCCTTTGGCTTCTTGAGACTAGAGTGGGCCACCATGTGGTGGTCATCATAACAAGTCAAAGGGAATCCAACCTACAAATTCTCTCACATATCTTCCTCTACATCCACCACCTTGCATAACTTTTTCTCCTTCTCTTGCCTCTACCTTAGTAAACCATCCACGTTCTCCCCATCAGTTTTACAATGGGTTGGAAAATCTCATGCAAGATTTCCCCTAACGTCACATGAGTAACACCACCTCTCTTTAGGAAAATTGTACTCATCTTATGGGTCCTAAACCCCACAACCTCTTTTCTGGGACTTCCAATTTAAATTTCTCTAACATCATAGTACAAGATATTAGAATCAACTTCTTACTGTTGAGGTATCTGGTCATGATTTCCCACTACCAGAAACCACTAGCTGTGTCTACTCATCCAAGAAACTCTCATCCCTAAAATATCCCTCTAGCACCCAAAACATAATTAATAATTCATAGAGGGATAACACTAGTTTAATGTCTCTAAAGAGTCCTCATCCTAAGGCATGATCCATAAATTTCTAATCTCAACTCATATCCATAGAGTACCTAGAGTGGTTGTTAAACCTAGATGAATACTTAGCTACTATCATGATACCTTTCTGGGGCTATATAAGCTCATAGATATGCACATCCCTTAGTATATCTATAGATAAATACTATCTAAAAAGGAAATCAAACTCTGAGAAATCTAGAGTTGTCTCATCATAAGGTTGGGTCACAAAATTGCAGTGTCTTCCTACTGATCCATGAAGATGTCTCACTGCCAGGACCACCATCTGATTTTTTGGTGTCCTGAATAGATGGAAAACTCATGTCATCACCTCAAGATAGTCCTCATACACCTTTGGATCAGGCTCACCTTAGAACCTTATGGGTATTTGTTTATAAAACATGTGAAGTGATATCAGCTTGAGTACATCATTAGCTGGTACTTCAGGTACCATATGATGATCTAAAGGTGGTGGTATAGTTGTTTCACCACCTAGAGGTAGCATCTCTAGAACCGGTCGCTATATCGATGCGTTGTCACTGAGGGGATCATCCCTGTGATCCTAATTATAAATATGAGTTGGCATATGTCACATAGGCTTCCTAAAAGAAAAAAAAGTACCCGAATCAATGCATATATTTAGAGATTTGACTCAAGAAGAAAATGGAAATCACAAACCATTTCATTATGATACAAGTACCATTTTCTCTATATAACCAATGTTCTCATATACCTTATTTAATGGTAGGTCGTCATAGTCATGGTGCACGGATATGTCGGCCACCACACACACACTGTGGTCCCTATATTAAAATATAAATTTGAAACACTTAACACTATTTCTCCAAACTAATATCAAGGACATTGGTCCTAAGGTAGAACCGACTACTCTGATGCCGCTTTTTTATGACCCGTCCCAATGGGTCCCATGATTTGAATCTACAAGCCCACCTCCAATAGGCCAGGTGATGGAGCCTAGAATTGAGTAAGTATATTACTATCATGGGAGGCCATATCCTAAGTAAATGTAAACATACACACACATCTCCAATCCCATACAATGATGAAATGTAAAAGCAACTAAATAGCCATGCATGCATACATATAAATCCCACAACCATACCATGAAAATATGTAAAGGAAATTAAAATGTGAAAAATAAAATTCCACCTCAAAGAGTCTGAAAACATGTCCAACCTGAAAGTAATCTAGGGAATACTATCAAGATACCATAAGAACACATCTCAGTCTGTTCATTATCACTATGTACCATTTGTTCCTAGTCTATATTGAAATCTGTCAAAAGGAAAATTATATGCTAATAAAATTAAAAGTGTAGGAAAATCCCATATAGGGGTTAGTATAACAATACCTAGTAGGAAAATTCAATCCCCAAAACAATAAAATAAAGGAATAATAGTAATCTCTACAAAGAACTACTTAAAAAATGAATATAACAAGAATATCTAGATATAATCAACAAAGAAACACAATATTAAGATAATTAACAACTGTAATTCCATCCTAGGATTCCAATATGATGATTCTAATAACAATCATATGGTATAACACACTCCATGAGTCTGATAACACTGATCAAATTTGAAGAGATGTGATACATAGACAAGGATCACACCTAGGTCCGGGAGGGATACTAAAAACTCAATATGGAATAACATATTAAGTAGAGGATCAATTCTCATGTAATTTTGTTCATGATGATACAAAGAACTCCACCTAGACTAAGAAGATGATAGAGGATCTCACTCTGGGCCTGATAGAAGTATTCTAACAACTCTATCCAAGAAGTCCTGCTAAAAGTATTGATATCCTATCTATTGGAGGATAATCCATAACAACTCTCAAGAAAAGGATATAGGGAACACTCCCAAATGATACCTATCAAAGATGCAGAGTATAAGGGATCGAAGAAAACATTTAAGGTGTATAGGAAATATATTATGAGTACACGTCATGTCCCTTCAACCCTGGTTCTTACTCATGTAAACAACTAGTGTCATGTATGTGTAAAAGTAAATGGAATACGACTTCCCACGTAATTATACCTATCTACCAAAACATGGGAATTCTTGTGTACACCTGGAAATGACATTTCCATGTTTCAGTACATGGTGTGCTCATTCTCATGTACTCCAGATCGTGTATGTGTACCCTTAAAAGTGTATTCCAAGCATTATAGGAGATGTTACATGTTGTGTTATAAGGTCACACACTGTGTGATACTTATCTTTATCCCAAAACCCTATCTTCCATTAGAAAGGTCCCACACACTGTGTAATCCTAGATTATATGATGTGTGTTATGGTAATTTCTAGAATCCTAGATATGTCACATGCATATTTGTCTGCTCCTCCGGCCACCGTTTCTACCTTTCCCTTTACTAGAACGAAGGGAAATCATCATCCAAACCTCATACTCATTGAACACTTGGATTCATATCTTGAATCCACTCATTAAATAGATGTGTACATCATTATTCATTGTACAATGATGAACATGAACACTAGGTATCTACATCACCTGATCCGCTGTTATTTATACCATTACACCACCATCATGTTGTACTAAGTCTGGATATATTATTTCTAACTATTGTTCCAATAATTAGTTCACAATGCTTGATATTGCATTATAATTACAATAGTTGAAAAATTCTGAAACACCCATGATGAATGGAGAAATCGAGGGTTAAAAGAACAAGGAAAAATCATGAGGAATTGACCTTAGTCGATGTTCACATGAAACTCAAATTTTTCCTATAGAATTTTGAATGAATAGATGAACAATAAACCAAAAGATATTCTCCCAATAAATCCTTGAACTAAACCCATATAATAATACACATGATTCATGTGTCAATCTATTTTTTTTGAATGATCCATTTTCATCAAAAAAATATAATAATTGGAAAGGAAAAAAACAGCCAACGTACTACCTCAAATCATATCTATTACTGATTAAGAATAGATTTTTTTCGCAATCATTGGCTAGATCCTATGATTCCATCTCACACCAGTTATTGATTTTTAATCTAGTAATAATTAGACAATGGAATATTCCCTAATGGATCTCTACTAGTTCTCTGGATCTCTAGGGTTTAACAGCTAAACCTCAAAATTCACCATAACCATATATTTATAGAAGAGTTTATATCACTTCATCAACAAAATAAAATAAAATAATTTTACTAATTATTTTATTCATTTGATGTCGGTGATGACTTTTCCCCAAATTCCTCATGATGAGAAATGTTATATTGCTCCTAGGGTAAAACCCATGTTTTGAAATCAACGACACCATAATATTTCTAATCCTAGACCCCATTTAAATGTTAGTCCAATTTTTTTAGGAAAAATATGCATGCGTTCTATTTAATATATTTATTATATTTCATGTATTTATTCCAGGAACATTGGGAATCAAAATCTCAAGTCATCTCAGAATCTTATATAAAAAATAATCCATACAATATCCAAAAATAATACATATAAAATCAGAGTCAATACATATATTTCCATTTTACATGATATAAAATGAATATTTCATAATTCATTGTATCTAATCTTTGAATTGAAATTATTTCATCCAAGTGGACATTAATTGAATGTTAACAAATTCTAAGGGATTTTATAACTCCATTTATTTTCACTTGGTTATATTATTTATTCATTTCCATTGATATTATATGATAATGTGTGTAATTATTTTTTAATATTTTATATTGTATTTCCATTTATTTTATGTATATTTACAATTCATACAAAAAATAAATTCATTGATTAATTATCACTTCAATAGTATGATATTTGTAAGAGATTTTGTCTCAATTTTCACTCCATTGAGATATATTCCATGTTATTCACCTATTAATTTTTGAAAGGTGAAACTACTAAGCCTTTTAAATAACATATTCAATATAAATATATTCATAGAATTTGATGTTTCATTATGATTCAAAAATTACCATAGTGGTGCGGGTTTATTTCACAATATCATTACTATTCAGGATTGTTTATGGTTATTTTACAACTGGGGGAATTATTCTCTCTTTTAATATTAAAACAAACACATTTTTTTATCATCCATTTATTTATATCACTAATAGAAAGTAGATCTATAGCTACAGACCTATAGAAATTGATTAATAGATCTATGGAAATAGGGTAATGAATATCCAAGGTTTAAAATAAATAGTGTCCAAAGAATAATTTAAATCCATGGTATAAAAAACCATGGAATAAGGTGTATTTTTATTCAACCTCATGTGGCTCTCCTCTCATACCCGTATGAAATCCTTGTGATTCTTCCCATCCTTGAAATATTCCTCCCATATTATAATACCCTTATGATATTTATTCTATGTGCCTCCCATTATCATGAATTTCCTCCCATTTTCTTAACCCCTTGCAGGATCTGCGACGCTGCAATATGGCACTTATATGATGATTGCAATCGTGATCTCTAGAAAACACAACATGAGATTTTACTTTATGATTTCATCAATATCAGAGGATACTACATAACCTAGTTTATCCAAAAGTATGATTTTATTATCCACCCCATTCATATTTATTCCTCATTCCTTTCATCCCCTTTATCATGTGTTGCTTCTCTACTCGGTTCATTTGTTAAACCCGATTACTTCCACAAGTGAACCACACACTAGTGTTTCAATAGAGTTATATTTTATTTTCTTTGATGGATTATCCTTTATTATTGTTTTTGTGGACCACACATGATTTTAAGTGGATAAAATCCATGACCAGGACCTACTTGGGTCGATCTCTAACTTTCATGTGAACCAGAAGCCTCTTTCTCCACAAAGTGATTCTTTTTCCTTCATCCATACTATTATGTTAAAGTGTCCTCCATTTTTTGATCATAGCTTCCATAACCATTCCTAATATACAATAAATCTATCTCCAATTCATTAATTAAATATATAAAACACTTTTATGTGTATAGTTTTTTTTAATAATGGAATGGAGCATTGAATGTTGTTTCATTGGATATCATCAGAGCATTTTAAATCAATTGTGTATATATTTTATTGATTCTATATAGAAGCCCTTCTAAAGAGAATATAAATCCAATAAAATTGACATATTATTCATATATAAATTTATTTTTATAGTTTTACACATCATTTTGAATTCCATGAGAAATTATTTTGGTGCATACCATGATAGATAAGTTTGGATAAAAGTTAAAAATTAAAAAACCATCAACTTATAAGGAAATTCCCTAAAATTTTATCTTCTAAAAGATCTAATTTTTTCTATGTTTTCAATACATATACATTTGTAAAATCATTTAGAAAATAAAATTAGTAAAATTAACGTAATATTCTTAAATTTCACCTATTTACTATTTTCATAAATAATCATAAATTGAGAAACACTAAGGATGAAGAAGATTTAAAAATTAAGTAAAAGATAGGAAAGAGTAATAAAGTATCCCCCTTAATATTTTGGTTTCTCTCCTTGAGAAGGATACATAAACCTGTAAATATTTTATAAATTAAATATTCTGAATTTTTCTTCTATGTAATTTCCTATAATCCCCCTATAGAAAACAAACAAAGACAAAAAACAAGCTCCATTTTTGGTATAATAAAATTGAAAATAAGGGATATATATTGATAAATCATTCAATAGTAAAATTTTAAAGAATTTTAATATTCACATCATACATCAATAAATAGGTAAGGCAAAATTAAAAATTTAGAATAATATTATATCATTCAAATTTAAATAAAACATAATTTGGGAAATATAATTAAAAATTGAAACTAATTATTTTTTGAGAGATTTGACCATTAGTATCTCCACCCACTACATCATCTTATAATACTTTTATGATTTTATCTCTTAAATTAATCAATCATGCACTTTTGATCCTTTAAATTCTGATCATTTTATTTTATCTTCTAATCCCAATGACCAGAAAAAATATTGGATTCATCCACATCTTTCCAAAAAGAATCATTTTTTTCAAGAAAATATTTATTTTCAGGTTATCGATTTTTCTTATATTTCATGATTATATTAATATTTTAGAGTTGAAAATCACAATCTTCCTTAAAATTTGATACACTATATTTTTTTTCAACCGTATAATCAATTATATTCTTCAATGACTGAGAGGTTGATCATTCATTACATTATCCAATAAATGGACTAGTCTCAATTAAATATCCTTAAGGAAACATTTAAATTTCAATAACCTTTATAATTATTATAAAATAAATAGTTTATAATTATATATCCATTAAATTCTCATGATAAATTTTGAACAACTACTTTCTAAATAATTTATTATTTCATCTCTAACATCATCAACTCTAGGTGTAAAGCATGATTGTTACTTATCCTTAGGTGAAATGTTTATGTTATAAAAATGTATAGTGGAACCAGTTTCATCAAATTTTTAAACATTAATTCCATTCTAGCGACATTTATTTAAGTATTTTTTTTCGAAAATATTGATCGCTCTTCTAACATAGGTCATACATAAGCATGTTCCATAGAAAATTTCTTAGATTTTCCAATATCATTCGAAGAACATGTTTTTATCTTCTATGATTCAACTTTTGATGAAATATACAACTATAATGAATAATAAGTTGATGAAGAATAAAATTTTGAAAAATATTTCATGTGGAGGTGAGTTTCTATGGTTGGCTTGAATCATGGCCTTCACTTCTTCTGATCTTATATCCTTTTCACCATTATCCAAAATTTATTATGAAAGGTATTGAGAATATTATTGTCTTAATTTTAGTAGTTTACATTTATTTTTTTACCTATTTATATTTTGAAAATTTAATCCACTTTATCGGAGCATATTGAACCCAATATATAATATCTACGATGGTAAATGGTGGAAGTAAAACCTAAAAGTTCTAAATTTCTAATGAAAAACCCCTTTTTTTCTTAGACTTACTTTATTTAACTTGACCATCTCACATAATGTTATCTTATGTTTTGGATAAACATAAAGAGTTTTCCCTAACTTTTGTTCTTCGTGATTATTTTAAACTTCATCATCGTTTCATTGCCAAAAATCTCTATTTTTCACAATTTTCCATTTCAAATTATTCACCAATAATTATTTTTAGAATTATTTTTCAACTAGAACATATTTTATAAATTTCCTCTTCTTAGTAATAAATTGTTCATGTAGCTACTAGAAGCGTAACTTCCATTGCCCTTTTACCAAACTTTTTTTAGAAATTTTATTGAACAACTTCATTTTTATTATCACTACCGAGTTATGGGGATATTAATTTAACTTTTTATAGCCCAAATAATGTTAACTCCAACTACCTTTATGATCCTTACTAATATTGAATTTAAAATAATTGAATAAGTAAGGGTATTTATATTTACCCTTCTGGTACAAACAACATTGATGTAGTCCCAAATATACATCATGATATTGAACATACTCATATTGTAAAGAAAATATTAGAAATAGGCCTCTACTATATTGATAGTCTTCTAATTTCCCTATCATTATATAAGATTACTATAAATCCATTATAATAAAATCATAGCTTCTAGATCAGGGTGAAATTTTTAATGAAGAATCTTCTTCACATGGATTAAGGTTTCCTCATCTCCAAATCTAATAATTCTTCCAAAAACTACTAATATCTTATGTGAAATGAATGCATTTTATATTTCTATATGTAGACATACATCTTTGTAAAAATCCATCATTATAGGGATAAAGTCGTGATCTAGAACTTTGAACATATTCTTCATTCCACTATCTGATTTGTAAGAAATAATGATATAGTAAAATTGATGAAAACTTTATGGATAATACAACTTATATTCTTCACTATGTAGAGAGATAATTTTGCATCCTTGAAATTAGATATATCTATTCAATACATATTCATTCCTACTATACCACTGAATATTGATAAATATTTCCCAAATAATATTCCTCATTGAAATATCTAAAGAACAAGCCATTATGATTTAAAAAATAGTGAAAATTATATTGGAAGATAATATTTTAGAGGGATATGGAGTCATATTAAATGGAGAAAACTAAATATGGGTTGTGAAACCTTTACATATGTAATCCTATTACTTATTGATTTGATCTGATCTAATAGTCAACATCAATTCATTTCAAAATAAATATTATTTCATATCTCATAATTGTTTTTTAAATTTATAAAAACTTATTACCTCTCAACAAAATTATGTTTAATTAAAATTTACACAACATAAAATAAAAAACAAAAAGTATTTATAGGAAAAAATAAAATATAAGAATAAAATAATATGATCATTTTTTATGTTATATTCCAATGAATGAATGGTATTATTCTAATATAATAGGGTTCTAGGAAATATTATAAAAAAATTATCTCATCTTTTATTGAATTATTTTAAATTGTGATCTCTATTTTCAAAAATGTTAGCCAAACTATAATACTCCCCCCTTAAAAATGGAGATAAAGTATAAAGAAAAACTGTTAAATTATAAACCATACAAAAATTAGAAAACTTTATATGTAGGAAAAAACATATATAAACTAGAAAATTATGTAAAAACCCTATATGTAAAATTGATAATTTCTGATATACTTTGTTAATGAAAAATTAATGTAAAAAACATAATAGTAACATAAAAAATATGAAGTGTAAAATAAAAAATTGTAAAATTAACAATTTTCAAGATATCAGATATTGGATTTTATTTACCAATACAAAGTTATATTTACAATATTAGAAATTAATTTCTTAGAATTCAATAATGATTAGGTTATGAGGTATAAAAAATACATATATCACCGAAATTATTCTATTTTTTCTATATTCAATTGCTAAAAGTATCCTTTGAGATATATGCTTGATGAGTTCCAAAGGAATGAATTTTTTTTGTGAACATTTATTCTTCCAATTTGAACCACTATAGAATTTAGAATAAAAATTGTATTATTTGAAATAATGTAATTTTCCTCATAATGAATCATTCCTGTGGATTTACTACCTAATCTTGATGTTTTCCTTTTTAATCATAACTATCCATATATTTTTTCAAAACATTTATTTCTATAAGTAAAGTATGAATGTAACATTTTCAAGATTTAAAATTAAGAATTAAGCATAAAAACATTATTGTTCTCTTCTAAAGATGAAATAGTAATACCCCATTTATTCAAATTTATATTTTACACAATACTTCTCTACTCTAATAACACTGAAGTAAGTTTAATATTTTCATTCTTTGTATTGCATAACTCATATTAATGTATTATTTAAATTGTTATAAATAATCATTTATTTATTTGAAAATGTTTTTTAATGTATAAATTACTTATTTTATTTACGTTAATGGAATTATATAATTTTTTTTCAGATAAATCTGATAGAAATAAAACAAATAATAATGAAATGAAATACATTCATACTCTTGGAATAACATCACTCCTATATCCTAAACAAGTACAAATAATTCAACATTTATGATATTCAAATGCGCTTCCATTATGCATTTACGATTTATGGATTATACAAAAATACAACCTGTTATGCCTATAAATTTTGTAGTACTAATAATTCCCTATGAACCATGTAATTATTTTTAATTGTTAGGTTTATTATTTTTTATATTGGATATAATTATATTTTTATGCATTGACATCATATTGTTGAGCCTATTTAGGGGAACTAGAAATAAATCTCCTTTTAATATCAAACAACGGAATGGATGTGTAATAATTATAGAATTTATTCTTCTATATTATTAATGATTTGTAATTAAAGACTATGTCATTTTTTGAAAAATATTCATAATATTCCGAATATTTAAATATACATGGTACATTTATATTTTTTCTCTGTATTTTTTCTCTAACATTTCCATTTTCTTGAGTAAACACTCAATGTGGAATGGTAATTCTCAAGATTTACCATTGAAATGAAAGTCTAATAATTTTTGTTAAGGAGAAAAAAATCCTTAATTAGAATAACCACTAGTAATAATCTTATAACCTCTAATGTAAATGATAAATCTTTGAAAATCATGTTTTTACTTTAGTTTATCAATATTCTATTGGTTCATCCCACACACAGTTGCCTCTTACACTATGTGATGAATATGATGTGTTGCCTTGTTCTTTTTCCTCTCATTTTATTGTATAGTAGAATACAATAATATATATATATATATTCTTCTATTCCTTTCTTATAGTGGATGAAATATTTAATTTTATATGTGAGAACAAAAATATACATCACTTTATTATTTGGGTTCTCTAATGATTATATTGACATATTCTTCACTATAATTCAAATCCTTTTATCAATTTACTTGTCATTAAAATGGTTTGGTCTTTTTAAGTTAGTATAATGTCTCAAAGGAAGATAAAACCCATCCCCTATTATGGTTACCATTTCATAGAATTATATTAATAGATTTTTAAATAATATCTGAGAGGCATGTCTTGTAGGTCTTTTCTACAGAAGCTATGTGTACTCTAGTGTCTTTGATTTCAACTTTGGGAATCCTATCTTGATTATTCAGGGAGATTTCATTATGATAGTGGATATAACTAAGAAGAAAAGATAAAATTGATTATCCAAGAAGTCAGTGTTAAATTTCAAGGAATTGAAAGCATCTAATAAACTGATGGATCTACGATTATTTGGATTTTATTTCAAATGGTACAATAATTGGTGGAGAATTAAACCATCTTAGGGTCTACTCAAATACTTTATTCCTAATATATATGGAATGAGTACTTTTCCAAATGTGTGGGATCTTATATCACTTGGTCCTTATTGAATTACGCCCTAGTTCATCAAAATATTATTCCATTAGGTTTTTAATGATTGTTTTTCCTACTCACTCTATAATGTCTCCATCAACAGACTTTTTTGATTAGGTTACCCACTCTTGGAAAGAGTGTACTTCAATTACGACATGGGGTTTTCTACAATTTAAGCCTAATTATTTCCAAATTTATTTAAAAAATGGGATAAGAGGATTAATCCCTCGATATTTTTACTAATTAATATATTACAATAAATCTACGAAATATATTTTTCCATTAATACTTATTAGGTTAGTAATATTTATTAATAATTTGATAGCAAACAATGAGTCTTGGAAGACCATATTTTATATAAATAGATGGTTTCCATGGATAAATCAATAGAATAGTAGCTATTGGTGGGTAATCAAAATATGGTCAGATTAAAAGATTTTATTAATGAAAAATGATATATAATAATATGAATATTCAATGAGAGGACTGTTGGAGTGCCACAACTTATCTTACATGGGATGGAAGGAGGTTATCTATTTTTTCATATATTTTTCTCCAATAATTGATTCTAGTTTTTATGTATCAGTTAGATATAAGAGTGGAGGAATCCATTATTTGTGCACTCCCCTTCGTTAATTCCAATGAACCAAAATCCTGATATTATCCATATCCTAGATGAAATGAAAATTTAAGTTGTGTCTAAAAACCTAAATGGTGAAATTGTTTTCACACAAGATGGATTGCCTAGGTCTTTCTTCAACATGTCATGGGATATCATTAAAATTGAATTTAGAAAGGAAATATATGGACATTTCCAAAGGGTTCCCTCTTGAGATATATTGATTCAAACACCTTAGTCCTCATTCCAAAAACCAGTAACCCTTCTCAACTAATACTTGTATGTTTTATAAATTTAATGATATTTTCATAAAATATTATCTTAATCGATCTGTTAGTTATGTTTCTGTGAATTAGATATCCTCTCTCCTTGGGTTCACACTCAATTCATATGGATATTAATTTCAAATAATTAAATTTGATTGAGGTATTTTTAATGATTACTGGGGTTGATCCATCATTTACTTCTCTTCTTTCAAAGGAGAAGGAAACTCCCTTTATTTTCATAGTGAAGGATTTGTTATATGTTTTAACACTTTGAAATATGAAAATATATTTCTATTTCAGATTTTGAATTAGATTAATATTTAGTTGGTAGATTCTTAATGATATCCTCTCCCATTCATTAGAGAATCACTTACATCAATAGGGCTTGAAGAAGCATGATTCAATAATGAGTGATGATCTTACATACATAGAATGTGAGTGAAAATTTGGAATATTGCATAGATTCTAAAGTAAAAAAGGGGAGGGTTGAATTTATTACACCATTTTAGGTTCGTTACCTTTTGAATTTAATAATTTTGTTTATATGGATTCCCTTGATCTTCAATGTTTCATACCTACTTAAGTTTTTTTTTCATTTTGAGTTTTTATAATAAAAAATTATAATTTTTAATCTTGTATTTATAATCATATTTTCGTATATATATTTTCATAGGTCTAAACATACTTATTAGTTTTTTGGTATCTATTAATTTTTACCAAGTGCATGTCATTAGTAGAATATCATGTTACAATAGTGATGTTTTAAAGATAAGGAGTTCAACTATCTAGATTCGATAGAATTAATGCATTATGCCCCTAGGATTTATAGATTATTAATTTACTTAAAAATATACTCAAAACATCTTCACTATAATAAATGAAATGTCATTAAATAATATTACATATTTTTATAGATTATTTATTGGAAACACTATAAATTATCATTTGTTGTGATTCTTTTCTATCTAATTTATTCTATATTCACATACATGAATATAAAGTTTATTAACCTTGAATACATTTCCTGGATAAAAAGAAAAATGATAAGAAAACATTACACATTAGGTTGATATGAAGCATAACAAGTAGGCTAGTAATTTTAATACAAAAATACATCAATACCTACACATTTTAATTTTCTTAAATATTAAAGGACTGTAATATAAAACTAATATATATATATATATATATCTGTATACATATGCTTATGTTTATTCAAATATTAATATTTCTGCCAACATGAATACTTTCATACATTTTGTTTCAATCATAAATTTACTTTTCTTAAGTTCCAACTTATTCATAAATAAATACTAAAAGGTAATTTTTTTAAAATATAATATTTACATACCAACATATATTAAAATAATAATTATTACAGTATATCTACTTATGATTTAATTATAATATAAAAAACACAGCAATACTATAATATTTATTACCAGTAAAGTACTTCTGCATCTATGTATGCTCATGAAAATAAACGTTTTGAATACACATATACATAAGATTATTCCTATTCTAATGTTCATTCTAATCCTTATACAATTACTAAAATACATACATTTGAAGTTAATTGTACATATTTTTATGCTTATTCTTAAACACTTTCTGCAATACAGTCACCTAAAAATTAACAGTGTGAATGCATATGATTTTATTTACAACCATGCCAATCTAAATAATATTATACATATAAAATTTCATGAAAATATAATATAAATTTACTTTAAAAAATATTATAATATATAAATCATAAAAAATTCCATTGTTTTGTATTATTCTTACATAGAATCATAATTATTTACATAAATATGCTTAATTTTGTGGTCATTAATATAGTAATGTGTATACTGAAACAAAAATAATACTAATTTAAAGGAATTCATTACATATTATTTCTTATATTAATAGATATACTATAATATATAGACAGAATGAAGTGTACAAATTTTACACTTATGATTATTCTTCTAGAAATACTAAAATACATTCACATTATCATATAATATTATAATTTTTTAAACATTATGCCTATGTTTTACATTATATTTTCTTCCTCAACATGAAAATTATAGATATTTTGTATGGAATAATCTTCATGATATTCATATATGAATTATTTTTGAAATTGAATCATGTTTAAAATATTAATGCCATTTGTTTCTTGTAAAGAGATTTGTTTCTAGACTTTTTTGACAGAGATTCACTATAGGTTCCCATTAGAGTAATATATTTCTAAATTGTCATCATTTTTCTTCATATTTTGTTAAGTATTATATATTAATTTAATTATATATTTATCACAAATATTTTTAATTGTTTTCCTATTATTAAAATACATGATCCATTCATGATATGGAATGATAATAAATTTTATAGCATTATCCTTTATTGATGAAATGAATTTAAATTATAGTTACATGAATTAATCACAGTACAATAGTCCTTAATTCATATAATCCTTCTGAAATGAAATCCATTCATTTTATATATTATCTTCAACCATCAATGATGAGGAACACTTGGACTATAGTGATGAAAATAGTACACATAGTGGTTGCTTCATCTTCTATGGAATTATATTGTAAAATAACTACATGAATGTTTCAAACCAGAATCTAGAGAACATTTCTTAGTGACCATATGCTTCTTCCCATTCAAAATTATCAATAGATATTGTATTTTCACTATATATATTTTTCCCATTTCATTATATTAATTAAATTTATTATTATTTACATTAATTATTGTTTTGTTATGTTTTCATATCTCAAAAAATAAGTGTGTGGGTAGGGATGTCTAATTTAAATTTTTCCATAATTTTTTGTGATTTATATATAAGTGTACTAGTTTTAAATAGAAAAAATATGAATAATTTTAGATAATGTACCATGAAATTTATTGGTATTTTTTTGGCTTGTTTTTCAATTTTTTTAGCTAAAATGGAAAATAATAAAAACTTTTTTAACTCCATTTTAATTATGAGTTGTTTGACCTTATTTTTGAACTTCGTAATCTCAAATGATTGGTGAGTGAATATTACAACTATTTTCATGGAAATATGTTTTTTGAACTAAGGAATAGAGTGTGACTGAAAATTTTTAAGTGTAATTGAGATTATAACATGAGAAAATTAAGGGAGAGTTATAATTGAATGTTCCACTTCATAAAATATTAGTTCCACTAAAATATATTTATTTCACTAATGGAATTAATTTTTTTTATTGGATTGATGTTATAGAAGTGGATTAAACTATTTTATAAATCATGATGATGTTATTAGTTGAAAAAACTAAAAAAATTATTCTCACTTTTTATTGGTAGTTAATATTTTTTATGATTCTATTTTCTCATGTTCATTGATTAATTTTTCAGAATTGTTACAATTTAACATTAATTTAAAATTTAGAATTGGCATATGTTTTTCATTAACATACTTGAATATTATTTGAGTGAGAAATTTAACTCTATAAATACATTAATGACTCTTGTTTTTGTAAAAATGCAATTTCCCTTGGAGGTTGTGGCTTGAATTTTCCACACAGTCACATATCAAAAAAATATTACTTTATTAGGGTGGAACTATTTAATTATTTTACTTCAATGAAAAATGGGAAAATATCATTATTTTAGTATATAATTTATTATATATATTAAATATACATTTCATGAAAAATTTAAGCTAAATTATGGATTCGATTAAAGTGAAAATATTATTGCTGATCACATATTTTTTAAAATCTATTTATTATTTTGGAATGTATAGAAACTTTTGATCCAAACCAGTTATGAGTATTTTCTTGTTTTATGTTTTCTATTAAGAATGGAATTTTCGATCTAAGATTTAAAAAAATAATTTCATTTGGGCGAATTATCCTGACTTTTATTTTAAAAATTCATTGATGAAATATTGTCATGTAATCATTATTATGATAAAATTTTCACTGTGTGGAATATTTTTAAATATTTTCCTAAAGTTTCTTGTTGACTGAAGGATTAAATTAGTTGTATTTTCTATAAAACATGATATTAAATTTTTTAATATAACATTATATTTTTATTAGAATATTTTTATTTTCTCTGATGATGATTCCTGAACTGTTGGGCTCTGATTGTTTGAATATTATATAATCTCCCCAATGAATGCTTCTTGATAAAATATAGAAATAGCAATGCAATGTGAAATTTTTATTGTGTTACACTAAAATTGTAATTTTTTTAAGTATATTATAGTTAACCTGATCTTTGTTTCTATGATTTTATTTTTGTAGGAGTGTCAATCTACTGCTTGATTTACCTTTATTTTGAACCCAATTTTCTGATATTCGTTTGTTGGATAATAATATAGGGCTGTGAAATTCAAATTATTGAGGTGGTTCTCATTTTTAAGATTTCTAATATACAATGTATTACCTTGGATTTCAAATTAATTATTTTTGGGGGAGTGGTCAAAATAGAAATTTTATAAATTTTTATAAGTATTTTATTGTTTTATTCAACAAAATTTCATTAAAATACATTGAATTACTATATTTTCATATTTTGAATGATTCTATATGGATAAAATAAATCATTATTGATTTTTTTTATTTTATTTATAACCTTCTTAAGTCATTATTAACATAATTTTTTCTCGATTTTTTTTTCAGTTTTTGAGGATTATTTTTTTCTGCTACTAATTTAGGTGAATATTCCAATGTATATATCGATGATGATGTTGGTGTTCTGAGAGGAGGTGATAATGATGTTGGTGTTTCTGAAGGAGATGATAAGGATTGTGGTGGTTCTTCTGATACTGATAGTGAGGTTTATTTCATATGTATATTTTAGTCTGGGTTTATATATTGAATTTTATCATTTAATTATGTTATTTTTTGGTAGATGTTATGGGGTATACTATTTTAGGGTTTTTTGGAATTAGATGTTTATGTTAATGGTGGAGAGAGTATTTTTAATTAAGTGTTTTATATTTGAAATATTTTTGGGAGTTTACTTGTTTCTTGACTCTACATTTCATCACCTGTGCACTTGGGTGACAACTGTTCATTTTTTTGGTAATATATAACTTATTCTTTTCTTTCATGATGCTCAATATGAGTTTTAGTATTGTGTAAAATGAAATAGAGTTGGTGTTTTTTTTCTCGAAATTAGTGTTTATAGACACTATTGAAAATTGTGGAAGTAGTCTTGGTATTTTTTTTCCTAGAAAATCGAGGTTGTAGCCATGGTTGTAAACCATGGAAGTATGCCTACTTACTTGGGTAGGACCATGTATAAAGGTCTAAAGCCATAGTTTCCAACAGTGGATAGATAATATAGAGAAATTATATATAGTCGCAGTCTGAAACCAAATCATTTGTCATGGTCCTATTTCCATTCCAATAGGATCAACGATTCACTAAACCATGTCTATTACATATAGAAATAGTTTCTTAGTCTATATCCACAGTTAAAAATTATAGTTATAGACTAAATTTATATGAGTCTATAAATTAAAATTTTTCCTTTCATATTTCTCTTTCTATGTACTCTAGTCACAAAAATATTGTTTTTAAAGAAAACAAAATATATTGTTCTTCTTAGTTGGGAATCGTTCTCTTATATGAATTTAATTTCATTCAACTTACTTAAAGTATTTTTCTTAAAATTTTCCAATGATTTATTAAATACTTTTTCCCTTTTTTTTTACTTTTTAGAAAATGATTTAAAAGTAATATTCTTATTAGTTATTGAATGAGGTTCTTTTTGAACTTTTTACAATAGTGTAAACTGAATTATATTTTTAAATTATATGACATTAATTGAATTGCCCTTCTTTATGAACACTAATTGATTTAATGATTAAATGACAATGTTATAATATTATTTTCAAATAAAACTTTTCCCTAATATTTGGGAAATATTTTATTCTTTGTATAAGATATTTATAAGTGATAAATGTATTTTTAGCAAGAAAAATTTATAATTAATTTTTTAATGTATTTTATTTTATGTTAGTATCATTTACTGAATAATATACTTAGGATATTTTCTAATGAAACGATCTAAATTATTTATCTATTTGATTTATAATAATTCGTACTAGGGATGGTATTAACATTATGTAGGATAGTTCATCGAATATGGGAAGTTATTGATTTATATTGAATGTTCCTTAAGTTGAATTGATTATTCATATGATGAATGCATTAGGCATATTTTGATATGGTTGGGGAATATAATTACTATATCCCCTCAATCTATATTTTGGTCTTATGAGATAATCAGTTTGGGTATTTAGTCAGGTATTTACCCATTTAAGTAATATTTATTAGCATTTGGCCTTGATGGGATGTTTATAATGTCAAGAATTATGATTTTCATCATTATGAGATTTTTTATTTATTTCAAGGTAATTATTTGAATAGTTATGATATCTATAGAAATATTTCAAGATGTTGTAATTATTTATATTTCATTATTTTATCATCATTGAAGCATGTCATATTATTCTTTATGCTCGTTTTATTGATTAAATGACACATGTTTACTATTATTTACCTTTAAATATATATAATTCCTTATTTACTCATGATAGATTATATTTTACATAACAATTAATAATATTATGATCTCACCATTATTTTTTCCTTTCCATAAGATATGTAAAAGTAATCCTTGAATGATTTTAAGGATATAGAAAATTTAATTTCATAATGTTTTGTATTTTATATTTTCAAATGTTATTTGGGATTTATATATGTATATAGTTTACCCAGATAAATAATCTAATAGTTCTTTTAGAATGTGATTCCTTATATATATTGGAAATTTTATAATGTAACCACCAGAGCGGGAATACTATGGTTTGATATATTATAGTTGGTTTCAGAGAAATATTAGTAGAAACATTATAATATACATTTTAAAAAAATATATTTGGTAACATAGCCCTATAATAGACTTTGATGATATGTCTAAGTATAAGATAAAACCCAAATGTTTTTTAGTGAAGATATTATTTGTTTTTTCTAGTAATACATCCTATTTTAGATAATACAATTGGATATGGTTTTGGAAGAAATGAATCAAGAGGTAATATACCCAAAAATAGTTGTTCGATTATATATCAACCATCATTCAGGTGCACGGTAAGTATAACCCTACTGCACACTTAGATTGACACTATCGAGGGATATGCTTGGGTTAATTCATAGTTTCATTGATTAACTACTCTAATTAATGAGGGAATAAAACCTATGGAAACTAATGATATTTTATAGTGATATGAGATAAACATAAAGTGTACTAGGTTTATAAGTATATGGTTGACCATTAGTTTAAAGGATAGATACCCCTTGTGTAGTTTTGTGTGATAGTAGGTTAACATTATTAAGGAAATATTGGTACTAACTTTTTTGAATATAAACATTATGGTTAGTATAATTTTTTGTTTGATGTTTATTTGAAGAATAATGCTTTGTGGATATAAGTTTAACTTTATCGATAACACCTAGGTTTAATGGAATCATTGATATTCATGTAATAATGGTCAATTGATAATATTTTATTGTGCCAAAAAATTGGTTGTAAAGAAACCCATGGTGGATAAAAAGTGATTTTATGATTAATGTATTTTTTAATAATTTTAAACATATTTTTGGGGTAATTATAATAATTATTTTCTTATATTTTTAACACAAAATGTCACATTTGGAAAGGCTATGGGTATTGAACGCACAACTGAATGGCGAAAAGGGTGTAACAATTATGAATTGCCTATGTGATGCACTGGTTAGTATGAAATTTCTTTATAAAATAATGTGAAAAAGATAGATTAAGTTAACTTTAATTATGCAAGAATAAAAACATTATTGTGGATATTTATTTCTTAGAGTAATAAATGAAGTTAAAATTTATGGAAGAACAACAAAAGGATAAAATATTTCTTATAAAATGAAAAATACATCAATTAAGTATATTTTATAGTGTTCTGTATCTTGATAGTAAAACACTACCTCAATATTATGAAAAGGTTCTTTTAATAACAATTTTATACATTTATCATAATTTTTGATGAATTAATGGTATTTTTTACCCATGACAGATTTATGGCTTTGTGGTTATTAAATTCTTCTTGACCTTACTCTAGATCACCATGTAATAGTTTTGGGGTGTTATTTTTCTCCTCCATGTCTATATTTTTACTTACAATAAAATTTCTCTTATTTGGAATCCTAGTTTTTTTATTTCATAAGAACTTCATACTTCTATTTATCGGTTATCAAGAGGATGTTTTATTAACTCTTTTAACGATGTGGGATTACAAGAATGTTATTTACAAATGTCAAAATATTGATCATAGAGCTCATGTTAAAGTTGATAGGATGTAATTTATTTTTGGGGGGTTGGGGGAATGTAACAGCTTGGATCTTTAGAAAATAAAACAATTTTCAGTAACATACTCGACACACAACACCTATCCTAAACAAACCATGTAATATTATAATTTTAATCTGACTATTATAACCTAGCCAATAAATTGGAAGATATAAATAATATTGAATTAGTTATTAATTATATATTAAATAACTACTCAATATAAATTAACTAAAAATTATTACTAAATAATCACTCAATTTTTCTTCATGTCATTTGGCATTTCCAAAATATGTTTCCTTCAAAAATGATTTTCATTACATTATGAGAAAACATTATAAATACTTTTTATAAATTTTATAAAATTTATTTCATAAAATTAACTTAATTTTTTAAATAATAATATTAAAATTAACTTAGGGTTAAATTCGGTATTTTTTTAAAATGATTGATTCTCTATTGAATAGTGAAAATTAATGATTTTTCAAATACAATCATCTTTTAATTTAGCCATATAATTTAATAGTCCCATTATTTTTTATTTAGTCTTCAAGTAATATATAAACCATTTTATGTTTAATAATCTAAATACTAGTATTATAATAATGAATATTAATGATTTTTATAAGTTTATTTTTACACGTAAAAACACAATTATTTAAAATATTTTTTATGCTCATAAAGTTTATCAAATTTAATAAATTAAAATAAACCATAATAGATAAATTCTGAAAACAACTGTGTATATATATATATTATAAATCTATTAATATTAATTTTTACTCATATAATTATGAATGATTTCCATTGAGTAAGTATAAGACCACTTATTGCTTAAAAAGGAATTTTTTGAATAACATTTTTTCATCAAATTTTTTTTATTCATAAATTAAGCTCTCCCATTTTGTTTTTTTGAATAATTTATAATTTATTCCATATTATAAATTAGTATTTCTAAATTTGGTAAATTTTTCATTTTTATTTTTTTCATTATAAATGGTATTGGCAGTAAATTGTTGTTACCATGGTAATGGTAAAATGGGTTAATTAGGGGTGAAAGAATTGTATCTGGACTAAAATATAACAATAAAACTTGAATTATATTTATTTTATGATTTTATTTCATCCAAAATAATCCAAAATTAGAATATATGAACTTTTTCCTTATGGACATGATTGTGACCATTATAATACTTCATGTAATTAACTGCCACAAGTGTCACAATATTACCTTAAATTACTATAATATTTTGGTGTCGGGATACAAGTAACCAATATTAGGTTATAAATTTTAAATTTAAATATAAATTATTTTTTATCAGATTTATTTATTTTTAAATATTAGTAATGAAATAATTACCTTCAAATATTATGCAATTTCGATGATGTAATTATTTTATTAAATATAAAATAAAATGAATTATTAAAAATATACTATAAGTAAGATAATTTGAATGAATTATTGTGTTAATTTTTTCTGATAAATATATCATTTTTTATAAATTTTAATGGTGTATAATCAAATTCAATCATTCTATTTATGTTTTTAAGTAAAATTAAATGAATAGTGTGAAAATTGAAATTAATGATATTTTATAACAAATAATGGTTTACTAAATTATATGAAATCCATAATATTCTTATATTCTACCAAGTACATTTTATATAGTTTATAATATCATAAAATTTCCATTCATGGGTCTTTTCCTTTTATATATAATTTTTTGACCTCTAATAATTACGAACTTTAATACCACGATAATTGTAAAAAAGGGCTAAAATGGATTAAAAAAATAACTGTGAAAAAATATACCAAAAAAGTCCAAAATTAATTTTATGAGAATATTTCAAAAAAAATCTTATATATAGATATTATAAATTTATCTCGATTTTAATATAAAAATTAATTTATATTAATTTAATATTTTAAGAAATTCCAAGAGTTCCCCTCCCACACTTATAAAAGGGAACTTCATATCCTCTATTACTCATAGATATAAATCCATTTGGATAATAAATTACCAGAATAATTACATTAATTACATCCCTCTTCATGACCTAGAGTCAATTTTATGATTATAAAACTATCTTTGGAAGTCTTTTGGTGTAAACCTAAAGTGGTTGTCTGATAAATATGTACGATTCTTAACCGGGCATTTTTAATTGATTTCCTCTTCCTTCCCAATAAAATATTATTCAAACATGATGATATAATAAAATAATCAAATAAAATATACTAAGAGTTTTTCAAGTCAATTATATAACATATATCCAACTCCTCCTTCATAAAATTTGAAACAAAACCTTCTGTTTTGTGTACGGTGGACTACCTCCTTGCGAACTGATTTAATTCATTTTCCATCACCGCTTATAATTACTAGATAAAATTATCAATTTAATTTATATATATATGATACTTGTGACACCATTATAATTATAGAGTTATAATATCACATATACCTTCTTACCTTACAATCTATTGGAAAATTACAATGTTGCTCGTGCATATGTGCGGAATACCGCCTCCATGATGGGATGCAATACAATTTTCATTCTATATTGATATGGATGGTAATAATGATATAATTAGTTAAATATATATTAAATATATGAAATATAAATATATTATTATTTAAAGGGTAAATATTATTTACCTTTCTTTCTTTCGACACAATAAAAAAAGTTGAAATGATGTTCATTCGTGCGTAAGGCCTACCATCTCCATGAATGGTGTAACTCATTTCATTGTAAATAAAATTAATAGATGAATATATATATATATAAAGAAAATATACATCACATATATATATAATTATTAAAATATTGGAGATTATGTAACCACAATCAATTTACATGGAATGAGTCTTCTAAACCAAAACATATATACAAAATGATATAGTTATGACCCAGAACATTGATTTTAATAATGAATTATTAATAAATAAGTGATAATAGATTATAAGTCATATATGGTATTATATATATGACTATGGTTGTTTAAAATATTTATAAAAAATATATATTTCTTATACAACAATTTTAAACACGTATGAAGGAAGTCAGACCTGAGGTAGGGATTCCTTATCAATTACCTTTCATTAGGGAATATTGTAATATTATGAAACAATTTTATTTTATATAGTGAATATATAGATGATTTGAATGTTATATCATGATTCATTTATTCTTCATGTTATTTTGTGATTTAATTCAAATTATTTCATCCAAGTGAATTTTACTTGAATGTTACCAAATGGAGATGGATTTTATAACTTAATTTCATTTCATTATGTTATATTATTTCTTCATTATCTTTGATATTATAAGATTTTATAAGTAATGAATTCAGAAATTTTTTGTTGTGTTTTCACTAATATTTTTTTTATTTAAATTTGATACATATAATTTATTTATTTATTATATTTCACCTCCACGATATGATCTTTATAAGATATTTCTTCTAAATTTTTACACTATTGAGACATATTTGGTATTATGTAGAAATTTATTGTTATGGGGCATAAAAAATTCCAGTATGAAATGTTATATCATGAATATATTTATATTTTTTGCATTTTGTAGTTAATTTTATTTTATTTAATCCATGTGGGTTAGGATTAAATATTTTCCAAAGGGTGATTTTTTATTTCACAATCTAATCATTATTTGGGATTATTTTTTATAATTTACATTTTAGGGATTATATTTTATATTTCTATCTAAATTTTTTTTCCTATGGTTATTTCTTAAAATTATCATGTTTTCCATTAAATTTATTCTATTAATCAAGATGCATAAATAATGTTTTTTTTTGAAAAATCGATCATGTTTTTTACTCATCCACGAGTCTTTATCTTTCATGTCCATTATCTCCTTGAAATATCAAAATAGGGGCCTTTAACATTATCCAATAAATTATTAAAGACAATTTAACCCAATTTTTAATTTTGTACATAATTTTATAAAATTATTCTTCTTGTATTTTTTGAAAAGAGGTATTTTTTTCCTTTTTATAACAGTGTTCAAGGAATGATTTTTTAGCTTATACAGTATGAATGGAATTTCCCATAAACATGAATACACTATGATTTGAATCATAAATTAAATGTTTAAAATTTTATTTTCAATGGAAATTTACTTCCTTCAAATTTTAAAATATTACATTATTTAAATAATTAATTTCAAACTGCTAAATTTATTTTCCTCATGATTTTTTTCATTAATATTTTTAAATTATATTCTTATACACGAATATCCTTCTAGAATATAATGATGAGTATATATTATAGTGATACCGTCCACCTTATTTATTAGGATTGATTAAGAACATTTTTAATGTGGAAAGTATCAATATTTAGTATACTAGTTCTTCTAATATAGGATTTTTATGATTTTTAGGAATATTGATTATATTTTATTGATTATTAATATGATTAATGAATTGGAATTATTAAGTAACTGGTGTGGACCATAATTTCATTTCCCCTATATGCATCAATAGGATTCATGAAAAAAACTAGTTTAGGTATTTGGATGAGGCTATTCCCATTTATATAAGATTTCTTGAAATTATACCTTGATGATATGTTTTTGATGTAATATATTATTCATTCCATCATTATTTTATTAGTTATTGATGTCCATGTTCTTATTTGAATAGTTATGATACACACAGATAACCTTTAGGGTCATGTGATTATTTATATTGAACTATTTGATCAATATTTACTTCTTCCATATTAATATGCATGCTCAATTTATTGATTATATAAAATTTTCTTTCTATAATGTACCTGTATATTTTAATTATACCTTATTTACTAATTATAGTTTTTACTCTATGTATTCCTTACTCAGAATTTGAGATCACCAATATTTGTTTCCTTCCTCTATGATATAAAGAATGACTCCTTGAATGAGTCCAAGGAATAAAAATATTTACTTTCCTAGTGTTTTTTATGTTTTCAAATGTAAAATGAGATACAAGTATATACCTCGTTTCCCAAGACTACTAAACTATTTGTTCCATTGATATGTGATTCATTGTATCTAGTTCAAACGTAACAAAGTAACAACCATATTTGGGCTACTTGGGCCAGGATCATTACAAACTGTGTCATAGAGAAGATTATAATTAATTAGAGTATAACCATATTTTTCTATATCAAAAGGTAGAGAACAACAACACAGCTGCAAGGGATATACAAAGAAGTGAGCCTAACCAAAAATAAGTAGATCGATTATAATTTATAGGTTCCCCACAGTAATCCATGATATTTATGTAATAGAAACCCACATGTTATAATATGGAATATGTTTGTGTAAATTGGTGCATGTGATCAAATTTCAGGTTGTAGTACATCTGATCATAGTACCTGAGAAATAAAGATGATATATTGATCAAAAAGACAGTTTTTTATATTATACAATCTCAATTAGTTTAATTACTAATTCTACATAGGTATTTTTCCCACATTATCATTATACATGGGATTAATAATATGGATTTTATAGAAAGAACATGAAAAAATGAAAACAATGAAATATTAATGATTTTCTATTTTGATAACGATATTTGGATCACACCACAAGATTTTATCACAATGGGGACCTAAATTTCTTTAGAAGGATCATATTTCACCATAGTACAAATTTATTTGAGGATAAAGTTTTTGGAAAAGGTTCATGATGTTGGTGATTGGGGCCTTGTGTTTTTTGGGTGGTGGTAATTATATAATACATATAAATTTTGTGGATATTTCAAAGGATCATATCAAAATTCTTTATATATTGAAAATATTATTTTATATGGATTTTTTGGATCATCATTTTTCATATATATCATTATAAAATGTAGGAAATCACGCCATAATTATGATAATTTTATATACATCACACCATAATTATATTAATCATTACATGACATACTGTATTCTAGGAGGGGTTTATAATTCATTTATTTCATTAATTTAGTTAGATTAATTTTGAATTTAAATGGGTTAATTAGAGAATTATGGATGGTTTGATGGCCTAATTTAACTCTAAAAGAAAGAATGTTTTATAATGATTTATTTCTAAGGATTTTTCATTGATAAAAAAATAGGGAATCATGGTATGAAAAAAAATATTATTGATATAAAAATTAAGTGGAGTATCTTCAAATGTGAGGGATCATTATCAATTAGGATTTAATATAAGAAAACGAAATATTTTAACACTCACACTTGATTATTTTTTATATCTTATGATAATTATTGGTATCCTTTATTGCATAATTATTTTATTATAACTCTTTATTAAATTACTAAGTAGATAGTTATAAAAATATAGTGTCCCTAGGGTAAACAGAAAATGGTTCATAAATACTTAGTTCACATATCATGTATTTGAAATCCCCTTATACCTAAAATAACCATGGATGTGTGATCCTTAGAGTAACACTCACAGGTTAACCATGTAACATAAATTATTTTAATAAAGTTATTTTCAAAAAAAAAAAATTGTTTAATAAATTTGGATAATTATAATAGGTTTATAAAGTACCTTGAAACATTAGAACAAGATCCACTAAATATTTGTAGCAAAAATGAATCAATCCTTAACCCCCGCTCCACAACATAGGAAGTCTCAGGATTTTATTTTTTGAAATAGTCATTAGTCATTTAATTTTTTTTTAGTTTTTTAAATAATAAATTAAATACTATAAAAAACATAGTAGTGAATTTTTACTTATTTTATGAATAAATACGAAAATAATAATATTTTTTATAATATTTTTGGTTTGATAAAATGAAACATTTCATTCAACGATTTATAATGTAATAGGGGACTCTAAATTTTAAAGGATAAATGTTATTAAAATCAGTCATAGGGAATAAAAAAACGTGTATATAATGTTGACATATATGTAGGAATACGACTAAAGTATAAACTTGCAATAGATAGGATATAGGGTAATTATGTATTATATAGTGATATATTAATGGTGTATAATTGTGTAACATGAGTTATATTATGAAATAAGTTTTTTATCTATAGTATCACATGTAGGTATACCATGGAATACAAGGGTAGGTAAATTTATGAATTATAAAGCAATATGTATATGAAATAAAAGAATTTGATTTATACACGTGGGTAGTGTTAGTGTTTAAATGTTTCTAATAAATAAAAAAAATTATGGGAAATAAATAAAAACCATACATCCCATTGGATTAATTTTTTATTTAGGGATATATCTACACAATGAAATAAAATCATAATGAGTTATATAAACACCTATTTAATTAAAATATATTTCATTAAAAATTCATAAAAATTAAAAGATGAAAATTTTATCAACAATTCATACCATATCTGTTAAAATAAATTTTAATTAATGTATTCAATATTGTTTCCATGGTTAATTTAATTTTAGCTAATATTATATATGTAATTTATTTAGTGAATACTTAAAAATATTATTTAATTATCCATTTAAATAATCCTTGAAATAACATCATGATATAGTTTATTCTAACATGGAGGGTATATTCATTAATGTCACAACATAGAGGTAAAATTTAAGAATACATCATTGAAGGGTGTGAAAAAATTAATCCTGATAAAGTATAAGTAAAAATATATCAAATATTATTCTTAATATTTGCAAAAAACTTCCACACCCATTAGCCATACTAATTTTCCTTTTTATATTCAATTGATTTATTTAATGATTCCGTTAATTTTATGTTATATGATTAAATAAAAAAGAAGATATATATTTGTAAAAGGAGTGGCATACATTCTCTATAATGAATATAAAAAATTATAATAAAAACCTATTAGTTATCCATTTTAGTCAATTAAAATTAAACTACAATTAATATATGGATTAGACTCACTATATTAGAAGTTTAAAAACAAAAATCCTCTATGATATAGTATTATACTTCTCCTTATACAATTATTCATAAATTATAATAATAAATTTAATTATTTCTATTTACTAAAAAATCTTCACATAGTAAGAAACTTAATGCGAAGGATACAAAAATATTTGTTTTTATAGTCATATTAAATCACCCTTTTCAAGGTAATTCATCTATAATTATGGAATTGGATTAATTTTATATACGGTTAAATGAATACAAAATAATAAATAATCTTATTTTTTTGAAATATTTCATATTTAAAAAATAAGTCTATATTTGATGATATAAAATATATAATTTAATGTTAATTATTTAGTTAGATCTTCATTTAATAAATTTATTTTCCTAGTTTAAGATAATTTTTCATATATCTTTATATTTAATTTGTAAATATGTGATTTATTGTAAAATTTAAATTTGGTAAGTGGACATCAAGGTTATAATAATTACATATACACCACAATCTATAATAAAATAGTTTATAGTTTGGGAATATGTGATATGGGAGATTACAAATTATTGTTCAAAATATCAAGTGGAACATATGATTAATCAAATACTAAAAATTTATTAAGATCTAATAAACTTTTTTTAAAAAAAATAAATGTATACTAGAGTAGAGACTCATAATATAGTATATATTGATGAT
Source organism: Viscum album (assembly GCA_963277665.1). Lineage (NCBI taxonomy): Eukaryota > Viridiplantae > Streptophyta > Magnoliopsida > Santalales > Viscaceae > Viscum > Viscum album. The sequence continues at coordinate 1,576,376,807 of OY728126.1, forward strand.
AGATTTAAAATGAAAATTTTCCAAAATTATTTCACCCATTACATATTTCAATATTTTTTTCCTTCGACATTTTTTAAACATATATACTAGTTTCATTCGATACATCTTTAATTTTTTAAAAATTTTACTCATTCATATTTTTTATGAATACTTTTATTTATTCAGAGAGTGTTAATTTTTTATAATGAAACCCCAAATATAATTTATGGGTTTAGTATTTTTATTGAAACTAATGGCTTATCAGAATGAAATATTTTGTAATGTATTTTTTTATATATTACCAAAATAGTAATTTGTTACTTTCAGATATGTTCTTGGAGCTTCTGTGATTTGATATATTTTTTAAAATACTAAAAATATTTATCTTACTAAACAATATGGGAATATATAAATATATTAAAATAAAATCATATATTTTATTCTTCATCTATATAAACTTTGTATATATACTTTCAATAGTCACACATTTAACAATTATTTTACAATGTCAAATGAAATTTTCTTTATTATTTAACCATGAAATTAAAGATTTTAACAAAAATAGATAGTTGTGAAAAGTGTTATTATATATATCATACATCCTCTATAGTCAAAATTTTAATTAAATTTTAAATTACAAAACCACTATTAATTTTTAATAATTTAATGTTTATTGATACATAATAATTTATTAAAAAAATTATATAATTGAAATGAGATAGGTTTCAATTTGAAAAGAATATGTGCATAAATATAATTTTTTTTGTAATTGGAAGATAGATATATAAAACTTCTAATCAATATTAAATAAATAATTTAATTTATTATATTTTCAAATTCAAAAAACATTAGTTTACATAATTGACTAATTTATATATATATATATGTATATATATATATATATGCGTGTGACATAATGTTTTTGTAAATTATATTCAATATATCATTCATGAAGATTTTCAACAAAGAATATCCATATTTTATTTTCAAATTTTCAAATTAAATTCTTCATATTAAACTCATTAGAGATTTATTCATCATAGGATCTAAAAAATTTATCTAATTAATATTCTTTTATTGATCCAATAATAATTTTAAAAATATAAATTTATTTAACTCGTGTGTCCTATAATTTTATCTAATGGAAAAATTTAAAAATATTGAAATCAATAAAAAAATATTTTATAGAATAAAAATACATAATTGACCATACTAGGATGATAAAGTATATTTTAAAAAAAAGTATTTATTGTGTTTAAAAACAAAGTTACAAGATATAAGTTTATATTAAACATAATATTTTAAAAATTATATTCCTCCCTTAGGTATCTCTTTAAAAAGGTTGGTTTTAAATTGATTTATTAAATTTTCTTTTTTTATATAGAATAAATTAAAATTGTAATCTAATTTATGTTTTCCCTATTATCATTGGTAAACCATAATTAAGAATTTACTATTCATTCATATTAAATAATTTTAAAACATGATTCATTTAATTTCATACATTTTGTTTAAAAAAAGTTGTGATACTAATATTAAAAATCTGTAAATGATTAGAAGTATATTTATTTTTAAATGGAAGAGTTTTTGTAAATTATTTTTTATAATATTTGAAATCCATATTGAAATGTAAAAGCCATGTTTTTATCAATTAATAATTCTTTACTTGTAATTTTTTCTCATATGACATGGAATTATAATATTTAATATATTTCTTAAAAACCAATTATTCTTGTCTATTCATCAATACCACTGAAATCAATTGTTAATGGGTTTTCTATATGTGTTTCCCTAAAAAAATATAATCAATGGGAATTGATACCACTTATTCAAGGTATCATAATAAAGTATAAATGTTGAAACTATAATATTTTCCATATTTGGGAAATTAAAATAGGTAATAAATAAACAGAAAACACACATCTTCATTATTTAATTCATGTCTCCTTTATTTGTTATGTTTGATTAATATTAGTTTGGGGAAGTTTTTTTCTCATATTATTTAACAAATGTAATTTACAAAAATTCAAACATCTGTGAAGGATTTTGATTATACTACGACATCTTAGAACCTTGATAAAATATCAGATATAATGAGGGATTTAGTTGGGAGTTTTTGTTTTGTGTATAAAATAACAAAATTTAAATTTACAACAATATTATAATGGGGGTATATATATTATATGAGGAGACCCCATAAGGGATTCATATTTAATTAAAATTTTTAAAAATTATGATTGAATTAAATATAACTCAAATTATTATTTTTCATTAAATGAAAAAATAATTCCAAACACCCCAAAAATTAAAATTTTTATCATTAAATAAATATATGATTTATATAAAATTATATAAAAACATCCTTATAATGGAAAATAATGGATTTATTTGTATGAATAAAATTATATATTATAATATAATTCATTTATGGTATTCACAGAAAAAACATTATTGTTACAATTACTATATCGTGTTTCATAATATATGAAAGTATGTTGTTCCTTGAAATGGACATGATGTTCTGGGAATACATCATGTCATTGTGTAATTTTCTTCCATTAACCACACCATTTTGAAATTAAATACACTTTAATTTTTCCTTTGGTGCATCAATACATAATTTCCATAATTTAATAAGGAATCATGATTTTTGGGTGAATTTCACCTGTTTTATTTCCATATGAAAAAAATATGAAAAAATATTGAAAAATTAATTTTTAGATTATGAAAAACACTTATATGGGAAACTATCATTCTTTACACCATATATTACATCATTTGTAAATAATTACGAAAAAAATCCAAAAAACCTCTTGAATAACATTGATAAAAATTATTAGGTACCTCTATATGTTTCTTAAAAACTAAATCATTATTCATCAAAAAATTATATTCACCTAATTCCCAGTTTAATGGTCTTCATCTTATTAAAACCATTACATTCCAACATTTTACAGAGATCATTTCTGAAAAAATATAAATATAACTAATTACATTTGGATCGTTCTTCACCAAAAATATCATAATATCTATTATGTTATAATGTGATGTTCAATTTATATTAGAGTAGTAAAATATTATTTTTCACACATTAATCCTCCGATGACAAACGATACTCTCGCTATCCATTATAAAATACTATTTTTAAAAATTTAATAAAATAATACATAAAAAGGTATTTAAAAAAATAAACTTATTTTATTTAGTGATAATATATAAAAAAGAAAATTTTAACAACCGTATCTCTTGTGGAATTAATTATTATTATATAAATTTTTATGAAAACAAAATCCATGTTTAATAAAATATCACTCTAATGGGTGAAGGGAATCATATCCATAATATCTTAACATATTAAATGGATAAAAAATTTACCCAAGATAAAAAAACTTATATTATTTATTTTCATTCCATCTTCCAAAATTGGATGATAATGAAAATGGTTATTAACAAATTATATAAAACTATTCATAGAAACTAGTTTATTATATCTATTATCCTGTAATAAAAAGGAATGAAATTGGTATATAATACATATAAATTACATAAACAATTCTACGATTTTAACATTCATGATCATGATATAGAGAAACCTTTCTCCATCACATGAATATGAACATAATGTTTTACCTATAAAATATTACTATTCTCTAAACTAATTCAAAAATTTACAATGTCATAATAATTTATAATTTATATTTTATTGAAGGGTTTGTATTGAGGATAACATTATTGAAATATAAAAGACACAATAAAGAAAAAAAATAAAATTTTATAAAATAATTACATTAATATTCTGTTGAAAATATAAAAGAATAATGTGAAACTATTTATATTTTTGTCCTCCTTAAACAGATCATAAAAGTGATCTTTGATATATTACTGGTATTCTTCTTCACCATAAGAATTCCATAGGCTCTTTGAAATTCTCTATTGTAATATATAACTTTGTCTTGAGTTTTTAGATCATTTCTAGTGAAAAAATCAATATAATTTTCCTTAGGGTTGATTTTAGTTTTTCTAGGAATCTTTTCATTGTCCCTTGAAGTCATGTCTCTTACTAATTGACCCTTATCTATCTCTATGTTATGAATTTTTGCATTATTTTGGGCCTTATTAAAATCATTTGGATCATTTTTTAAATCAAATTTCCCCATAAATTATCAAAACATTCCTTTTACATTATCTTGAGAATGAGAATTTTCAGCCTTAGTTTGATTTTGAAAATGTGTTCAATGTTGATTTTCAAAAACCATTGATATAATATTATTATCTAATAATTATTTGATCACTGAATAATATGTTAGGATGATTCTTATAGTAAGGATTATAGTTTTTTGAAATCATATCATGTATAACTTGAATAATTTGACCATAATATTCAAAATCGACATATTCTAGTGGTTGGTTTGGCATGTCAAATTTTGGAAAACATGTAATTGAGTTTCCAAAAAAAAACTTCTTAAACATACCAATAATTTTTAGTTAAATATTTTACATTAAATATCAATATAATATTGTTTTACATTTTGATTCATAGGGGACTTGAGTTGGTCTTTTATTTTTGACAATTTAATTTTGATTTTTATCCCTAAAATAGTATCATTGCATCCTTTATTTACTCTAATTCTCTTTGAATTTTATGTTCTTAATTAAGATCCACCACATTAATTTTGATATTTACTTCATCAGTTTTATTAGTGTAATTCACCCAAGTATATTGGTAACCATGTTCTGACCATAATGTGAACAAAACATCATATAAAGTATCTATAAGTAGGTGAAAATGGGGTTTGTGATGACAACAATTTCCAAAGATGGTCTTTGAACCTATCATAGTATTTTTGAAAACTATTTACATCCCATTGATAGAATGATAAAATATTTTTTCTCAATTATCTCCTAAGTATCCTAAGATAATTTTTTTACTACATAGTTGTACATTTATTCCCATATTTCAGAAATGTTTTTATGAAGAGAAAAAAAATATATAATTTCATTTCCCTATACAAATAAATGGAATTACCTCATATTTAGCTCAATATCACTCATACATTGTAGTATAAGATGTCGTGATATGTTGAAAAAATTCCATAATGAAGTTTACAGAGTCCTAATTTGGTATTATAATAAATGAAGGTAGTAGTGGACGATATGGGGTGTTCAGCTCATAGTTTTGGGACCTAGGAGTAATTATGATTTATGAAGGATTAATTAAAACCCAAGGGAGTTAATTCTTCATCATCATTATCCATCCATAATATTATTTTTTGTTTTTGGTTTAATATTATTTTGATTATTTTTAGCATTTATCTCTATCAAAATTTCCATTTCAAATTTATTTCCTTTTCTTAGTGCTCTTAAGAAAATAAATTTTAGGATTTCACAGATATAGATATTGATAAATAGAAATTTTTAAAAATTCTGTGATCACTATGTAGATCTCCACTGTAAGAGATTCTATATCATCAAAATCAATTATTAGAATATCCATAAATTCTATTTCATTTTACCATTAAATAAATTCCACAAACATCAATTTTTTACATTAAAAAACCCCATTTTGTAAATATTACCTTTAAAAAAATTAACAAATATTGGTTTCTACTGACACATGGTTAGTACTACATCTCCTATTAGAAACACTTAATTATTCACCATTGTACAAAATAATCTTTGATAAAAGGTTCTCAGTACTCATTCTCAATGGGTAGTATATATCAACACTCAATTAATCAATAAATATTGATATCAATGATCTTGATTGATGGATACACCCCACCCATCTTCACATTCAACACTAGATGACCATGATATGGTGAGGTTGTTAGGAACCCCTAAATATTATCCGTGATGTATTGGATCTTAGAAACTCTTATCGATTTTTAAATCATCTATATTCCTCACAAGATCTAATTTTTATTCCTGAATTCATGTAAGGATGAATCATGTTTTTCATAAAGAAAAAATATGAGATCTCTTAATACCAAAAATCATGAACATGGATTGTGCATCAACCCAAACTCATATCCACAATTATTGGAAATATTCAGTCCCATTGTATCAAATCAAAAGGGTAATATAGTACAATGGATCAAAAAATATGATAATTTTTATCAATAATACAATCAAATATTAACTGTGAATATGAGTTTCATCCATATTCCATATCAATAGGTGATATCCTTATTCACAAGGATCTCCTTGTTGAAAAAAAATAAATTCTTCAAGGCAAACTTTGTAGCTCCCAAATTGGCACCATGTTGGAAATGAGTTTTCTTCTTCATAAAGCAAGTACAGATCATGGTGGTGTTTCACCAAGTATTAAACAAGATCATAAATATAAAATGAAAACAATATCATTATAATCATATATAAGTCATCATATTCATGGTCTTTATAGTAACATTTATCTGGTTATATCTTAACCATGCATTACATGGATCTTTTGGCATGTTTATGATAGTTAGGTTCATTCCCCCCATGTGAAATCAAATGAAAATTTGGGTTCTTCATCCATGAAGGCGCTTCGACCGTAAGTGTTCATAAATTTTAAATATTGGTTTATCATGTTCCTTATAAGTATTATAATGTTTCATATATCCCCCAAATTTCTTAAGTATAGGCTTAATTGATCTGAACTCACTATAGATGTGGTCGTACTCAGGGAACCTGAAGGTGTTTTTAGATTGAGTTTATCCCCCTTGATCTTCAAACCTTCTTCCTCTGAGGTTTTTGATTTCTCACCATGGACTACATCACTTTTTCTTAATACCTTCATATCATTCCTTAAAATTTCTCTTTATTTAGAGATAATTAGATATGTGAATCCCACATACCTGAATAAATAGATACCTCATTTTCCTCCATTAAAAATTAGATATGTTATTGCCCATTTGGGTATTTTAATATCTGAGTGGAATTCACATATATAGTAGGTCAGATACATAAAATTGTTTACCATTAAAACACATGGGCTGCTCAAAATTTTGTTATGTAAGCCTAACCAAAAAATTGGTTGTGTAAATATTTGGATATGTGGAAGTAATTATAAAATTATCTTATATGGATTCTGTCACACATAGAATTCAAAATGAATGAGATAAAATATATTTTATAATGAGAACAATAAATAAATATTAAAAATTATTAAAAAAATAAATTAATTTTTTAAAATAAAAATTATAAATAAATAATATAAAATGTTCAATCATCTAAATAAATGTTTTAAAAATATTTTCAAAATCTATTAGTTAAAAACTAAAACCAATTAATAAAAATAATATAATTCAAATTCAAATATATTTCAAAAGAAACAAAATAAATTATTTATAATTAAAATAAAGTTCTAATAATTTAATAATAATAAAATCATAAAAAATAAATGTTTAAGATACTAACACTATAATTAAAATTGATATAGTTTGAATTTACATAATTTAAAAGGATAAAAATATAATATTTTTCATAGAGGAACATATATAATTTACACATAAATATAACATTAATAAAAAAGAATTCATAAAATTAATATATAATAAAAAAAATTAAACAAAAAATTTAAATTATTCATTTTACAACATAATTTAGAAAAAATACATTTAAAACAAAAAAATGATGTTTGAAACATGAATGAAATAAATCAACATCATAAGTATTTATGACCTATATATGCTATTTTATAAGGTCTAATAATAAACTAGGCTTTATAAAATATTAGGCGCATAAGTTACCAATTGTTACCATTATTAACCTTGAATAAAAATTTACTGTGGAAATTATTTCTTACTACAAATAAAAGGTGGCCCCTCATAAAAAATTTTAGACATGATGATTCCAAATTTGGACTATATTTAATTTATTTATATATCTTATATTTTTTTATTTACTTTTTATCTAAAACATATGATATATAGTTTTTTTGTAGAAATATGAATTTTTATTCATTAAATATTTATATAATATTTCATTGATATATTACTAATTAATTCTTTGGTGATATATTTTTGTTTGAACATAAAATTAAATTAATTATTTAAAATAGTTCAATATCACTTATTTAGATAAAAATTACACAACATTTTTCAAAAATAGTTCTTTAAAAAGAACCCATTTACCATTATCTTGCAAATTAACATTAACCTCAATAACTTATTTTTATTCCTAATAATTAAATTACAATAATTAAATAATTTTAATATTTTTGTTCTAAATATTAAAACAAATTTATATTATTCATATTATAGTTGTGATAAAATTTAATTTGAATATAAGCGCACAAAACACACACAAAAATTATTTTAAAAAATTATTTTGAGACCCAAAATGAATTTATTTTTTTATTATCCTTGTAAAAACTGTTAGATGATTATTAATTTTTATAATTTTTTTTATATTACCCATACATTTACTTAACAAAAATTTAATTTAAAATTATTATTAATATTCTAATATTTTATTTTTAATAGTATATTACAATATTTATTATTTTCAAGTCATTCCCGAACAACAATATTTTATCATATAAAAATATTTCTAATAAAATATTAATTATTATATTACTTTTCTTTTACTTATTAATCAGTCAATAAATTATTTAATTTTTTGCTAAAAATATATAAAATCGGTAAACTTATTGGGTATACATATATCCAATTACCATATGTCCAATGATAATACTTCCAATGGTGATATTTCCAAAGACCATGTTTATAAAAATCAGATTTCAATCAAATATATAGACTTAATCAAATTATTCATTCCATTATCACTTCATTAGTCAAAAATATAATTATTCATAAATAATTACTATTTAATATTTTTCTTTCTCATTTCAGATTCATTAATTTCAATAGTGGTTCTCAATGGTGCAGCTAATTCCGAGGATCTCCTAGTTTTGAAGAAATTATTAATTTATATTTATTGTAACCATATAATCTATGAAATTTTCTTAGATGTAATCAAACATGGTATGTGTAACATCCCAACCCAAATAACCGGGTTCAATCTAATGTTTCATAAAACGTCATGTGTTCCTCCCATTACCCAAGAGGCTACTGACTAGTGGATAGGGTGTAAAATGATGTGGGGATACTATAACCTCAGTAATCATAGTCATCGCAAAAAAATATAAATAAGAGCCAAAGAAGGAAAACAATGGAAGATAACATGAATTACTTCTATAATATATATCATGCTGGGTTATATAATATAAAACTAAATGGTCCCCCAATTTTGTAGGTCAACAAGTAAATGTAGTACAACTAGAATTAATAAAATAAAATATGTTCTGTCAAATTTCTATAGATTGTACTGGTATAATGACCATCTCTAATCTTTAGGATTATTAGTAACCTACCACTATAAACTTTCCCTTATTTGGATCCCTAATCATAATGTCTATATAGGTACTAAGATAGTCATGTAGTGTGTGAGTATAAACCTAGTTGGAAACCACCAATGTTTCTCTAACATAAGTGCACATGTATATAGTGGTGTATGACCTAATGTAAAGGTAAATACACATACAATAATACAACCAATCATGTATTGTGTGATTGTTGACAAGACAATATATCACAAACAATCATCTTACTTGTTTCAATTCCATGTTAAATGAATATATCATGTAGTCAATATCATGAAATAGATCCTTCTATGTAACTAAGTCCACCATAATGGAAAATTCATGATCCATACACTTGGAACAACTCCATTCCTACCTTTAAGGAATGCTACCCATGTCGCATGACTACATTCTCACCCTCAATGGAACACATGCTTTACACACTCGGACAATGGAACCCTATATATTTTCACGGACATTCCCCAATGGTACATCATACCGGATAAGAAACAAAATTCAAAATTTATATGGTATTATACTCCCACTATCTAATCACTTCTTGAGATTAGGTGCTAACTATATTACATAGAGCCACATCAAAAGGGTTATTTCATTCAAATTCCCCCTCTATGTACTTGACAATGTTCATACATACCATTTTTCAACTTGATCATTGAGACACGGTTCAACCAACTATACAAAAAACAAAATATAAATCTTGACATAGAAATAAAAAAACATTACAATAAATTTTCTGTACTATAAATGGTACATTATTAAACTATAACATAGGATGGAAAAATCATGGAACATCAAACATTCCACATCTATGATATATTTCTAAAAAATAAAAAACATATCTAGGAACACACAAGACACACCAAACAATAATTTCAGGGAATACCAAAGAATAGAAAAAATTACTATAATGAAATGGCTCCTATACTAGTCAAACACACAAGAAAAATATGAGAAACAATTCCAAACAAAAACACTAGATGGTAAATACTTCATACACTTAATGTGTCGATGAAAAATTTCAAGATCCACTAAATAAGAATATACGAATCACAACTGCACACCAATATTCATTAATAAAATATCTGATCCAACAACATATAAACTCAAGGATTATAATTCAGGTAAGGAATCTGAAAAAATTGTGAAATCCACATCAACAAAAAATGGTGTATGATATCAATGGTAGATCTTGGATTGAACAAAGAGAGACCACCGATTTCTATAAAGAAACACCGATTAAAAAATAATTAGTTAATCTTTCATTACATATTGGTGTATACTCATATATATAGAATATAATGCCTAGATTTATGATTAATTATAGATAAATAAGGATAATTAGGTTTCAAATTTTCTTCCCATACCCAAATTCATTCCAAATGATCTATCCACATGAGTCAACAAATATGATCCTCCAGATTTGGTGTATGGAGGGAGGGGAACCATCAAAAATTTCCACTAGTCACTAAGATAGATATACCTAGTACTAACTGAAAATATGAGAGGTTATTTAATGGTTTTTGTCTTAAAATAGAATTTTTAGATAAGTAAATACTTTATGTAGGGTTTGGTCGCATGATTTGATAAACTGTGCACAAACCACATGAGGCTTTCAATATCTTCTAGGCACCCACATAGGTTGACCACATAGTTTAGTAAAATATATTCCCACTATTATTTCACCACTATCTTAAGAAACTATTTTTCTTGTAGCTTCTACATTGTTATCTCTAACCATGCACAAATTGTACTTTTCCCACTCTTTATCTATAGACAAGACAAACAATTTTCTGGGGAGATCATCATGGATTACCCAAACTATACACCAATTGAACATCGATGTAAAGGCCTCCAAAAAGCTCCAAAACCATTTAAAATCTACTCAAAAAATCACCCATGAAAATTATAACGCCAATAAAAGTTAAAAAAGGGATGAAAGTAAGGTATAAAGTACCTTAAAAACATTGGGCCATTACAATATCCCCCTCCAAGGTCTTATCGTCATCGAGAAGTCTTTATAGAGTTCATCCTCAATCATCTTTGGTATGAGAGCTCATATATTTAGAACCCACTCACATTTTACATAATGGATATGTCCACACTTCTATAGGTATATAATAAGTGTAATTTTTTACCTCATAACACTTTCTCACAATGGTCAATAATCTACATAGAATGCTCCACATATTATGTATTAGGATTTAGATCAATGTTAACATAGTGAATCACATGCATAGGATCAGGAATATACATCTAAATATGAGAAACATGGAAAAAATCATGCATACCCTGGAATCATTTTTTAAGATCCAAAAGATAGGACACTATCTCTAGATTCTTAAGAATCTCAAATAGTAAAAAAATCTCAACACTAGCTCCCCTTGTTTCATCAATTGAAGTTGCCCTGTTTGATGAGACACTGATAAAAAAATGGTTTCCAAAAATTAACTATAATGTTCACATAAAACTATTGAAATATAATCATTACCTACTTTTAGTGGTGAAAAACCATATTCATATCAACTATACTAACTCAGTGGTCTCCTGTAACAAGTTCTGGCTCATGACTGTTTCCTCACCTGCCTTATTCCAACATAATATTAACCAATATGGATCACCATAAAGAGCCTCATAATGTTCCATATGAAATTAATATTAAATGTTTTTGTTGTACACAAACTAAATGATGTATAATTGATCCTTATGTGATCCACTGAAATCAATAATGTATTCCTGCAAGATATCCTCTAAAATATGGACATTCCTATATAATTATAAATCAGTCTGATGATGATATGTTATCCTCAATTTCTACCACATACCAAAATCCTTATGTATTCCCTTCAAAAAACATGATGTGATATAAAAATCCATATCTTATATAATTCACATGAGAGCTCCATGAATGTGTATAATATAGAGTATATATAGTTTTCCTAACTGTTTCATAAGAAATGAGAATTTTCATAAGTTGATAAACTATTAATGAAACGTCATCAAAACTCCTTGGGGTCCTATGTAACACCATAATGATGTCTATTATCACATCATCCATCTTACACATATACATCGAATGTGGCCAAGGAAATCCACCGAGATACTAATTAAAGACCTTAACCGTCTAATAGGTAAGGCATCATGAAATAAAACCAATAATTTCTCTCTTTATACATGGACACCAAAAATAATGTCATGTGTTTGGTTAAATATTGAAATTTATAGGATACACTACCCATTATTTATAATTAGAGTCTCTCATTATCTCTTCTGTCATGGAATCTATAAACACTAACCTTCAATAAACACATATCACATCTTCACCATCCAAGAACCAACCTGGGACAAATCACCCCCACCAAGTGCTTCAGCATCACTAAACACTTAGGATCTAATGCTTGGATAGACTTTACATGGTACATTAAAGAATTAATGAAAACTAAAGGCACTCATGTAATAAGTACATGATACTAAAATACATATACTAGTCAGTAATCCATCAAACACATTATATTTCATTACTAATATAAAGGTATCTACCCAAAATCCAACATCTTCTAAATTTTTCAAATAACAACATCAGAAATGAAACTACATTTCCCTAGAGAATAGGTTATCTCAATATTGAATTTCTATAAATAGTCTACCAAATGAATCTTCCTTATATTCAGATCTTGTAGAGATAATATTTACAACAAGCACTTTTGGTCTATATAGATGATAAACCTCCTATGAAAAATATAATTACACCAACACTTCAAAGCATGAACCATGACATCCAACTCTGATTCTTGAGTTGTGTAGTTATTCTAGTTGTGTTGGAGCTAACATACTAACTAAGTGACTACCAAATCCATTTATATCAACAAATATCCCCAAAAAATGCCCATGTAATCATAATACACTACATATCCAATCATAGACTATGGATGGATCAAAACTAAGGCCTACATCAATATCCTCTTTAGATATATGAAAACATATTTACACCAATAAGAATAGTCAGTATTCACAAAAATTTTGGCTAACACCATCATTTGATTTTTTGAATATGAGAATTCTTAGGAGAAATATTTATATTATAAAAATATTCCCAAGGAAACTCCTAAAATTGAACATATTACTATTACATTCCAAATACATCACAAACTCTAACATCTCTGGGTCCAATGATGTTTACACATCATAAATTACATTCCCATGTAATCACACCTCTTCAATCCAAAATTTACACTTTGAAGGTTTTTTATAATGACGATGTCCTATAATTTTATTAAAAAAACTATCAATGTTCCTAAATTTCAGATATACTATCATAAAATATATGAATATATCATTCATGAATACTATGATGATGGAGTCAATATATGGATGTAAAATCGTGTTCACTAAATTGATGCACAAAAATAGATCATTTTTAATCCTAAAAGGCCTGAAAAATACACATAGAGTTAATATATACTCTAAAACACTATCATGGAGAATATGCTCCCCGATGAATCGCAACTGATAGTTAGTAGAATGAATAACATTCCTAGAGAAGAGCTAAGATCAAAATTAATGATCGAAAAGGTCATCAACCCTATGTAGAGTGTACTTGTTCTTCACTATTACCTAATTTAGATTCTTGTAGTCGACACAAATCCATTGAATACCATTTTAATTATAATAAAATATCACTAAAACACACTAAAGAGATGTTCTTAGTCTGATAATTCCCCTTGACTCCAAATCCTATAACTATACCTTTAATACTCTCAATTCATATGGTTCAATAAGATAAGGAGGAATTGATATTAGTTAAACCCCAGGTATAAGATTAATCTCAAACATTGTTCCTATTTGTATAGGATGAATAAAAAATAACCTAAGAATAAAATTGGTAATGATCTCCCATTGGAAGGAAGATAGAGGGATCTACTTTTTATTTTACGGCAAGTTCAAAACATGTTACTTGCAATTTAATGTCTCCAATATACCAAATTCTAGTCCCATATTACCTAACTTTATATCCCACTGACAGATGAAATTGATATTATCCCATATAATCTTGGTGAGAGATAAACATCTCTAGAAATAACATATTTGATCTCGATAACTAACCAACTAGTAAATTTTGAATATAACATAAAAACTATTCATTTCTAAGTTCTTTACATCCTTTAAATTTTGATAGCCATAAAAAATAATGTAACATTCAGGTCATCATTGTTAATGGTCTATGTATTTCACATATGTTATATAAAGAGACAGAAACATAGAAGATAACATAATCGATAAATATTGACTATAAATGACATGTGTATTTATAAAAGAATGAGAAGCTCCAATATCAAATAACGAAGTAGATAAAGTGTAAGTAATAAAAATTTCACCATTAACTATAGAAGGTACATATACACTAGTGGATATAACCTCATCCATCATGTAAAATCTTCCAACATTAGCTCCACAAGACTTCCCCTGAGGTGCATAAGTCGTCTTGGTGACCAATGTCTATGGGGTCAGTCAATACTATTGAGGACCTTGGACTGATCCTTGGGTCATATCCCATATATTGTCTACACCCCAGTGTGATATTTTTTACAATACCCTTGAAAAAACTGCTAATGGTGTCCCATCATGTTACAACTATGACTCTTAATGTTAGGTTTTGGAAACCAGTTGTGATAATTCCGTCTCAGTCTCTAGGTGATCATTGTGGACCTACACCACCCACATGGGGGGGATAACAAAACTCTATAATTATATCTTCCCCTATAAACATAATCATGAGACTCATCAGCCTTCCTTTTATGATTAGAATAAGTGGAACACACCATAGAATTATAAATTCCTCCAGTTGATCCACCAAGAGCTGTAAAGATACCTATAACTCCATGCTCTTCTAAATATTTCTCAAATTATAGGGCCTTGTGATGAACCTCCTCATTTTTCATTACGTCAATAACACTAAATTTTCATTTAATCTCCAAAAAAAAGTCAATCTGAAGCATGTTACAATTAGAACACCTATAAAAACATTCTTGTGAGAACGCATTAAGAAGTTATATAGAGAAGCATGTTTTTTTACACATCTTATTACATAATTTTAAACAGAAATATTCATTAAAGAGAAACCAAGGATAAAAAATTCTCTTATATTTGGAATACTATGTACATAAATAGAAAACATGTATCTAAAATAAAATATAATTATTTTAAACTCCATAATTAACTCTAAACATCAATTGATCTTTCATAACTATATAAGATAAAGTGGGGAATTCATAAACAACAAGCATGAACTAAAAATCCAATTAAAGGAATAGACTTGTAAACGAAGCATAACATATGAGTTAGAAATTATATCATGATAAAATAAATATCATAAATTGTGAATAAAAATATTGATTCATGACATATAGAATACTAAATCATGAGATCGTTGAAATGTTGTAATTTGGAGGCAACATGTTACATAACATAAACACGAGTCAAGTATAACTACCTAAATGATGTCACATGGTAGAAAAAGTCCCAAATGGATTAGTCTTACTCTGTAATCCATTACATATCACCTAAAGAGACTAAAAAACTACCCAATTAATTAGAGAACTATATTGGTGTAGAAATAATGACTTATACATGCATATGTGTGACACATAACGAAATCAAACATAATTAATAAACACATGGGATACCTGTGGAAATAAATAGGCTTCATAATGGTGTCATAAGGAATAATGAAATGTAGTATCATAATGGTATCCATTTAAAGGTGGCATTAAATCATTATTTTACCTTAATAAATAAAATTTAAACAAATATCATTATAAATTATGTACTATTAAAGTAAAAACATGAAAAAAATTGTTAGGAAACGTTTTTCATGTGCTATTTAAGAACGGTTTTTGGGAATAGAATAAAAAGTCATTAAAGTGTATAAAAAAATAATTATTTACATAAAATAGTAAAATGGGTTTTCATTATAAATTGATTTATTTTATAAAACAAGGGTGGTTTGAAACATTTTAAGGAGAGGTACTTGAAAAGGGGTATGAAACAGACAGGTTCTCTTAAATCAAGTCTTCTTATCAAGAAAAATATAGAAGAGAACCCTTTTAAAACGTGAATTTCCAATCAAAGAAATGTTAAATAGATTTTTTATATATGTGTGGGATATATATATACATAATATATTAGTTTTATATGATAAAAATTAAGAGATAAATTGTGTTAAATAGAGATAAATAACAACCCAAAGGAAATTGAGTGGTTCAGATAGATCTCATACATTATGATCAATAATCATTAGACACATGACCTTAATGTCATGAATAACCAAATTAGATTAATTAATAAAAAAATTAAGAACGTTAAATTTTTATTTATATTTTATTTATTATACTTTGATTTTGTTTATTTATAGAAATTATGATGATATTCAATGATCCATTCACTTGTTTTGAGAGTGTTAGTTCTAGGGCACCAAGGAAAGTTCATTTGTGGATAATTATAGAAGCTATTTTAAATTGGTAAAATAACAAAAAATTTAAAGTTAATGGATATTATTTTAATTATAAATATTTAAATGGTACTAAATATATATATGTGTTCCTATATATGGATATTTTATTGAGTAAAAATGTTAACATTGTGTGGTTAGTTATTTTAGGAAGTATTATCGACCATAATGAACTAGTTTTGTTTTATTTTATATTATGAAAATATATTAAATATAAAACAAGTAATAAGTTATGATATATAAATTAGAATTTTATTTAACCATAATAATTGTTTTTTGATCATCCTTAAACATGGTAATGGGAAAAAACTCATTATCAACAGAGACAATTAACTAACATAATATGGATAATAGTTTCATTCATAGAAGAGGTGGAGGGGAGAGGGGGGCTGATGTAATATATTCCACTAGAAACGTGAAATTAAACTATAAATATGTTAATATGGTAATTAATTCTTGTTTCATGAAGTATTTTATGGGTAGGCAGAAGAAGAATAGAATTTAAAGGAGGTAATGTGAGAATATTACCTCTTAATTGAAGCCTCTTTGAAATGACACTGAAGGAACATGGAATTGATATTTATGTGATTCAAGAATCAATAGGACTTGGGGGAGAAGTTTTTAGATGTTTTTTGGGATAATTTTTTCAATATAAAAGGTTCAAATATTATTGAGGAGAAGTGGCGATGTGGGGTGTCATTTATAAGGTGCGGAGAGGGGTGTTTTGGAATTTTATATTGATGGCTTATTATTTTTTCTCAATATTATCAAAATTATTGATTCTTGTGTATATATATTGAATATATTTCATTTTAGTTTAAAATAACAGGTTCTTATATTATCCATGACTCAAATTTATATATTTATCTTATAATACTAAATATTGTAATTTACAGTGTTTCACTTTTCACAAAAAATTCAACTATTTTTGAGAAATATAAAAAATTCACCATATCAATTTTTAACATTTTTAAATTCCAAAAATTAAATACATATTTTGATAATAATTTTCAATACATGAGAAATAACGTTTTTAAATTAATTCCCTTTTTATAGGAAAATATCCAATTTTAATATTATCATTGATTTTATGACACATTAAAAAATTAATTATGGTCTCATAAAATTATATTATCATTATAATATAATATTATTAATTTATAAATAAATTTTATGAAAATAAATTTTCCTTTAAATAATTATATAATTATAATATTGTAAATAAAACATATATGTTTAAAAAAAATACAAGCACTGATTTTATAATTTCTAAAAGCTCTATTTACATTTATTATGTTATAAATATGTCCTATTTTTCTTTTATATGATTCATAAATATAATTTACACATAATTAGTTGGTGATAATATTCTAGTAGCCAAGTTTCTATTTCTAATAGTCTGATTACAATCCCAATGGGGAGGTTACTACTCCTACTATCATATTACTATTCCAATGATCATCTTTTTAATGGTCCTAAGGGTTACCTAACTTCTATAAATACCTCTCATTTCATAAATTATTAATTCTATTATATTTTTCTCATGTTTATATATATAATTTATTTTTAAAATGGATATTTCATTACTAATATTCTACATATTTTTATAGAGTTTTTTATGAGTTCAATTATTCTAGGGGATTAAGAAAATCAATATTTTCTTATTCCCCTTGTCTTATTATATATTTATTGTCATATTGTAATAATTTAAAATACTATGGCCATATTTTTCAGAAAATATAAAGTTAAAATTATTATAATAAAATTTTATTATTTTCATCATGTGGTATGTGTGCATTATATAATACTATATTACTAAATAAAGACAATTATATTTTCAGAAGAAAAATTATATTTATACAATTTATAATCTTTAAATTCTTCCACCATAAGAAATTTGAGCATTGAAATTTCAGTTTACATTCTTTGGGGAAAAAGGTTTGGTTAATTCTCCTCCATCACATCATCTAGTTCCCATTTTTTCTTCTATGTACTTAAGATTTCACAATAATACATTTTTTGGGTGAGTTGCCTCACTACATAATAATTTAACTCTATGGTATAAGATCATCATCAACAACTCATCATATATATGATCATTCTCTAACTTTAAAATATTTGAATTCAGTAATGTGAAGGATCCAGTATGTAGTTATTTAATAGATATATGTGTAATATGTCATGCAATTAAGAAAGTGTTATTGGGAGTGCTAATGAGTATTCCATGACTTCTATGTGATTGAGGATCTCAATGGGTCCCATGTACCTAGAAAATAGTTTTACTTTATTCCCAAATTACATAAATCTTTTCCATGGAGATATTATGATGAATTCTTTGTCTCTAACCTTGATCATCATGTCTCGTAAATTATAATTAGAAAAGTTCTTTAGTTGATTTTGGGTAGCCCTAATGTGTTGTTGAATGATCTTGACGTTGTCTACAATTTCCTCAACAGTTTAAGGTCCTTATTGCTTGATTTCACCAACTTCAACACACTAATAAGGGTTTATATATCTTTTACGTTGAAGGGATTCATATGTCTACACTTGGATTATTTTGTGGAAACTATTATTATAAGAGAATTTGACTAGAGTAAGATGTTTTTGCTATCCGCCATTGAAGTATATATGGAAAAATATCATCATGTATTCTAGGGTTTTAATAGATTATTTATATTATCCATTAGTTTTGGAATTATAGTCCCAACAGATCTTCAACCCTGTGCTTAGATAATTTTGGAGACTCTTACAAAACATAGAGGTAAATATTATATCTTGATCAGATATAATCAATAATTGCATTCCATGCAGTCTAAATTCTTCTTTTATGTATATCCATTCATGTAGATGAGTGGGAAGTCATATCAAATTGGAATGAAGCGAGAAGTATTTGTAAGATGATAAAAAATAACACATATAGTATAATTTTTTATGGATTTCTTTATAATACTAGTTAAAAGTCCATGGAGATGGTTTACCATTTCGGTGTAGGTATGTGTATTGGTTGCAACATCTCAATAGAATGCTTCCTTCTTTAACTTCACTTACTGACATACCAGGAACTTAGATAAATTCTTCGTCATCTCATTATTCATACTATCCCACTAATAATTATCTAAGATAACTTAACACATCTTTTTTATCCTTGGGTAGATAGAGAAGACTGATTTATGTGTATCATTCCAGAGCTCCTTCCTTATCTCAGGATATGAAGAAACGTATAGTCTTGACCCAAATCTTACAGTTATTTTCTCATCAATTTTGAAGGGTATATAGATATACCTTTTATATTAATACCATTTCACAAGAATGATACTTCCTTTATCCATAAATTACATTTACTATACTTTTCATATAGATTTTTCCTTTTCAAAAGTATTTAGAATATTATTAAAATAATCTTCTTCTTCCTCCATGAATCTATAGTATATTAGAATATTATCTATAAATACAACATAAATATTTATAGGTAATCTCTAAAGTTCATATTCATTTAATCCATAATTATTTCTAGATAATTAATGTGTCTAGAAGTAATCACCATGAACTCATAATTTTTGTACCAAGTTCAAAACATTGTTTTGGTAATATATTCATTCTTCACCATTAATCGGTGATATCCCAATAAAAGGTCCACCTTAGAGAAGTATTGGTCCCCATGTAGTAGATTAAACAATTAATCTATCTGTGGTAGGGGATTATTTTTCATTATACTTATTTTTTCAGCTCATGATAATCAATGTAGAGGCTCATTGAACCATCCTTCTTCTTGAAAAAGTGGATTGGATCGCCCCACGATAAATTACATGGGTATATAAAACCCTTTTCCAGTTTCTATTGCAACAACTTCATGAGTCCTTTTAACTCAATGGTGGCCATTATATAGTGAGTTAGGGTATTGGTATATATCTTGGTATATGTTTTACTGGGAACTCAACCTCGTGGTCCTGAGGAATACTGATCAATTATTCCAAAAACACATAATTCTAGTCCCTCAAAATTGGAATATCATAAATTATGATTCAATATTTATCAAAATAATTTAAGCTAGAATTGATTTCTCATAATGAAATAATATGCACAATTGATATGATGATTCGAAATGAGATTCATCCTCCTCCTTAAACTTGTAAAAAATCATAGGACAACTATAGATGTGAAGAGTGATCTCACACTCTAGAAAATTGATGTTTTAATTATATAATTATAGCCAATATATGCCCAATATAGCCCCAAACTCCATTAATGGATGTAATATGAGATTTTACATAAATTTTAGTCCATGAAAATTGACTAGGTAGAGTTATATAATTGAGGGGAAATAATTTATTAATTTTCAGTTCTCACATATATCTTAACACCCTGTTTTGAGGTTGTATTTAAATAGTTATAATAAACATTAAATATGTAAAAAATAATGCATAGAACCGGAATAAAATAGTAAAATTTCTATTCATAAAATAAATACTAATATACCTATCACCATATAATTTTCATGATCCACTTATGTAGTAGTGATAACATATGCCCTTATTTTTTTATTTAGAGGTTGATTTCATGGATTATCTATGATAACTATTGGTTAGGGATTTAGATCTCATAACGACCATGTTTCTTGAAACTGAAACATTATATTTTATATTGATTGTTTATATGACCCTTGTTTTATTCTTCCATGTTATAGGTTCTCTTCATTTCTCTTTAGTACTAATTCGTAGGATGGACAACTTTTACACATTTTAAACATATTACAGTTCTTATTATGTAGTTTTTAGTATTCTTTTTTCCATTATTTTGATATATTGGATGTTCAGTTTTCTATCGACTACAGGATTTATCTATTGATCATACCATGTTAAACTCCATTTTCCACAATTTATCTATAGTCCCATGATACCCCTAGGATCCGCCAATCTTTATCATTACCTTATATTTATAAAACTAAATCTCCTCATAGATGTAAAAGTATTGAATCACAAAGGATTTTCTTATACTCATCTTTAATAAAAAAATTAATTGATCAAATTTTATATTTGGGTTCATCACAAATCGGGAGGCATATCATACAAACCTTGTAGTGTTTTTTTAAATGCCTTGATATACTCATGTTCCTTTGAATTAGTTTAAGGGATTCCCTCTCCATTTTAATATTTAGTGTTTAGGTAAAATATTAATGATAAAATATTTTCTTGAATCCTTCCCATTAAATAGAATAAATTTCATCTTTATACTTCATATACTTCATCAGTTTCCACCACAACTGCATAAAGTATTCGAAAAAAAAAATTCTTAGGAGAAGGATGGTGGTCCATACAGTTCAAGTTATCATTCATGACTTGAGCCAGTTGAGCCAGTACTATCATGAAGTTATGATATCCTTCCCCCTGTTATTTTAGGAACTCATTAATGAAATCATCACATTTCCTATCACATTTATTATTTGAATGAGTTCTCCCTACTTTATTCCATTAACAAAAAAGGAAAAATAAATATAGGGGTTTTAATACTAAAATAATGAGAATATAGTAAAAGAAACTATGAACTTAAAAAAATATAAATAAAAGTTCATCATAACTTATGAGTCCCTAATATTCAATCTGTGATATCCATGGTAATTTTTCCTATACATAGAGTTATTCTTAGGATTATCACTAAATTATTATAGCCCCAATCCCATAAAATAACTAGACCATGATCTAATACCAACTGTAGAAAATAATTCCTTTTACACATATTATTACCTGATTTATTTAAAAAAAATTCATTAAATGAAAACAAAGGATAAAAAAGTCTAGTATATTTGTATGAATTCATACATAAATAGACAACATTAAAATAAAATAAAACAAAATTATTGTAAACTCAATAATGATATCATAAATTCTATTGAGATATGAAAATTGAATAGGATAACTTGGGGAAGACATAGATAATATGCGTGATTTAAAAATACCAGTAAGGGAATAAACATGGAAATCAAGCACAACATATGAGTCAGATAACAGATCATGACAACATAAAAGGAATGTATCATAAATAATATTATTTTGGAATAATATATAGAACATGAAATCATGAGATTATGGAGATATAGGAATGTGGTGGAAATATATAACATGACATAAAAATGAGTCAACACTAACCTCCAAAGAGATATCACATGGTGGAAAAATTTACATAATGGTTTAGGGTTACTCCCTAATCCCATAAATATCACATCATGAGACTAAAACATTACCCAATGCATTGGGGCACTATCTAGGCCCAACAATCTTAATATGTAAATGAATAATTTTTCCACATAAATAAGTCAAACAATTGGAATAAACACAAGGGTTACCTATGGAATGAAATAGTTTTTATAATCATGTCATAAGGAATAATGAAAGGGATTATCATAATGGTATTAAGGAGATATGGGGTTAAATAATTATTATAAATTAATAATGTTAAAAATAATAATATATCATTGTAAATTATGTCGAACTGATGTTAAATCTTGAAAAAAAGAGGTTAATTACTTGGCCTGATGTGCCACTTAAGCATAATTTTAAGAAAATAATAATGAGTATTTAAGGATGATAAGGGCATAATTATTTCCATAAAACGAGAAATGAAATGAAATTTATTATCAGAAAGTAATGAGTTATTTTTATAAAACATGGATGGTTTAAAATATTTTATGTAGTGGTACTTTGAAAGGGTATGTAATAGATAAGTTTCCTTAAATCCAGTTTCTTATTGAGAGAAATTGAGAAGGGAACCATTTTAAAACATGTATTCAACATCTAATAAAGACTAAATTAAAATTGTATATATGTGTGGGAAATATATAAAGAATATATAAGTTTTATATAAGAATTATTAAAATATAAATTGAGGTAAAGATATAGAAACTGTAACCTAAAGGAAATAGGGATGTTCAGAGAGATCCCATACCTTATATTTCAGAATCATTTTGCAGTTGATCTTAATGTACGGAATAACCAAATTAGATTAATTAATTACATGATTCTTAACATATTGTATTTTAAATTTAATTAATATAATTTTAAAATTTTTATTTATGTCCATTATGATGAGATATGAAGTTGAATTTTGTTTTTTTGAGAGCATTCATATCATGGTTCCAGGGTCAGATCATTTGTGTATAATAATGGAATTTCTTTTCAATTTAGAATAAAACTTCATAAGTGAAATAAAATGGTATTAATATACCTATATAAATTTCAATTCTCTGAAATATTAATAATTTGTGGATATATATATGGTTCACTGGGTAAAAATTTTTATGTGATGTTCTAAGTTTAGTTAGGTAGTTTTACCAACCATCATGAACTAGTTTCATTTTATTTAACATTATGTCTATATATTAGTTAAAAAATAAGAAATAAGTTATAATAATAATATTATTATCTTAATTAACAAATATAATAGTTTCATTTTAATGTTTCAGATTTTCCATGTTTTATTTTATTATATTATATGGATTATTTGTGAGGCTAGGCGCTGGGATGAAATGCAATTCTATGGCTCAGTGTGCCCAGATTAAATGTTTGGAAAATATTAAAATATTTAATAGCAATCATGCATGGTTTTCCTAAAAAGTCGAATAAATCCAAAAAAAGTTCTCAGATAAAAAATATGAGGGCACTATTGAGTTTAGAATAACTGTTTTACCCTAGGTGCGACCAAACATTGGTTGGTGAGGGTCGTTTATGAAAAAGTTATTGGGGCATTGAATTAATAAAATAAATTAAAAAGAATAATTTATTTTATTATTATTCAGTGTAGTGACGTACTATCCCTATAAATTCATGTATAAGGTTTTTTTCGGAGGGTTGGACACTAAAACCTAGAGACCAATAAGTTATTTGAGAAGAGAATTCTTGGAAGATAACAACGGGTCCAGATCAAATCACGATTCTCCATGCCAATAGAGTTGGAGGATCTCATCAATAGTGGTGACACCACACTTCCTCAACAACCACTGATCCAAACACTATGTAGGTTGTTTTGTTTTGTGAATTTTATCCTTTTCTCAATCACAGATAAACAAGGATTGACCCATTCATCATCAGTAGATTTCAATTGGATAGAATTGTTTATTTTGGTTAGTTGATTATCCATCTTCAATTATCCTTATATGATATAAAATTGATGCCAAATTAAAAACAACTAAGGTTTGTTCCTCACTTTTATGATCTGTGGATTCTCTCTCCATTATACACACATTCATCATTGAAATTTCTTTTTGGCCAATGATTCGACGAATACCAAGTGATGGACCATTGAATGATCGTTATTTAGTGCAATGGATCAACACCGCAGGTGCGGTTCATGATTGGTGATGCAATCGAGATGCGACGATAGTAGTGGATGATGAGATGTAGATTCAAATGGATTTCTAGATTCAATCCAGACCAGTTTTTGATTCATGAAAAATTTGGCTTAGCGGTGGGGAATTCCAAGGGGATTCAAACCTGAAACCCACAGATACGGTGACTAGAGGCATAAAAGAACCATGATCTGTTGATTCTGCCCAGAACAGAGGTTCTAGAAGTGTGTGGATTGACACAGAGGAGATCACTGACATATACAGAAATTCTAGAGAAACATAGTGTGCATTTTATAATTATATGATGTGTGGGGCCCCCTGGTTGCAGTACTAGTGTTTTGGCCGATGTTAAGGATAATGTGATGTGTCACCCTTGTCACACGACATGTGAACCTCCCCGGATGACTATATTTGTACTTAGAATGTACACATACATGGGTTAGAGTACACAGTCATGGACATGACATGTATTACTATAAAGACACGACTTGGCATACACAGACATGGCTTCAGTACACCAAAATGGAAAATTAACACATGCAAGGAATCATGTATATATAAACAACCTATACTTACCCTACACATCGTGTATATTTATACTATGTCCATTTAAGATTCTTCTACACAAGCATCACATGGGATAACTAAACATGTCATGTACCCCCTAGAACATGTCGTGTACTACCACTAAGTGTTCTTGAGGCTCTTATGTTTCCTAGTTTGGATCAGTATAGGTTGAGTGTGTTCCCTTTGTCCTTACCTTTACGGTGTAGTGTGGAATTACATCCACATCACTAGATTGTGATCCCCTATAGATGTCGAGTTTTATATATATTTGTGGTGTCCCACTGTGATACATGAATGAAATACTTTATCATCCCTAGTTTATGTTTGTGGAATTAGATTTACCACCCTAAGAAGGGTAATGATACTTTATCTATAAGGATGAATAAATAGTTTTGTGGAATCACTGACATGTCAACTCATATGTATCAAGTTGGTACAGATTGTGTTTTTACTGTCCTTAGAAGTTCGGGATGTGAACCCCTCTTTGTGTATCATATAATTATTTGATCAATGATTTCCCTTTGGGTTGGGCCCAAATGATCTAGACCTATTTTCTAAGTGTCTCTGATGGTATTATGGCTCATTGAGTGGGTTATTATTTAATGAAAATTTCTTTGAATAGAATCATGTGGATGATAGTTGGTTATGATAGCCAGGTGGTGTGGTGTCTTTCCTAAGTATAGATGGATTCTTTTGTTTTGTTATACATTGATTTTTATATCATGTATTGAGAAGAATATACTTGGTTCTTCATGTTTAGTGTTTTTAGGGAGTCTAAATGAGTATTGTTATACTCACCCATGCACATAATTTTCTCACACATATCATGACTTATGTTAACCACTACCCTTTTGACGGTGTCCTAGGAGGATAGTGAGTGGGTGGAGAATATATGAATATTGACAGAATGTGGTGTTTACCAGGAGCATACTTTTTAATTCATCCACACCCTTGGAGATGGTTGGACTCTTTATAGTTTCGGTTGGGCCTTTTTTGTCCACTTATCAATTTACATTACTTTAATTTTCATACTCTCTTGTGGGATCTTAAATGTAGGCATGCATCCATTTAGTTATTTTACATTTTTCATTTTGTGGGATTAGAGAAGGCTATGTGTGTGTGTGTGTGTGTATCTTTACATTAGTATAATGACTCCCATTTGTTGGATATGCCTACACTGTGTTTGTTGTCAAACCCTGGATAATTGGCGGTGGGCTTGGGGTAGCCATGGGACAAACCCCGGAAGGTTGGGTTGTGAAAGAGTGGTATCAGAGTGGGTTGATTCTACATTATGACTGGGATCATGTGAGGTTGGGTTGGGGAAAAATTGTTATGTGTTTAGAGTTTGGATTTCAGGCCAAGGAATCCAGTGTATGTGAAATAACTAATGTATCCATACACTAGGACTCTGATCATTAACATTTTGACTCGGTACATGAGAACATTATTTGTAAGAAAAAATGGTACATGATTAATATAAGAATGATTGTGTTTTCAATATCCATCATTATTACTCTCACCATATATACTCTTTTGACCATGGTACATCTTTTTTATTTCAAGATGACTCTATGTATAAATTTAGTTGGGATTCCACCACGTGATCACAAGGATGATCCTCCCAGTGTCGAGTCATTAGTACAGGGGAATATACCAGAGATAGCTCCTTCGATTGGTTTAACATATAAAGAACCACCCATTGAGAAGTAGATACTACCATCACTACCAGTTGAGTATGCATGCAAGGTTAGTGTGTTTCATGTGTTTCAGAGGTAGTTACCTCCATGGTTTTTGGGTGATCCAGACCCCTAGATGGATGAGTATTGGCTAGAGGTACTCACTCATGTTTTACACCTTTTGATGATGCATTCCAATCATATGGAATTATTTTCCCTGATTTTTTAAGGGATGTTCAAGGAGATGGTGGAGATTTGTGACTTGATCACTTGACGAGATTGGAAAGACTTTGAGTGTCTCTTCCGAGAGGATTTATATAAAAATATTTTTGTGATCAGTACACATACATGAGCTTCTACATATATATCAGCACATTATGAGCATGTCAAGTTATTTAGAGAAGTTTATAAATCTCTTGTACTACTCTTTTAATATAGAATGAGACTATTTTTTCTGGGATCAGACCTTTGAAAAGTTCTTGAATTAGGAGATCAGGGAATTAGAGGTATACCTTAGCATTTTTAACTATTATGTGGTACTTGAGTAAGCCCTGTTAGTGAGAAGTTTTATGAAAAATCATAAACCAGTAATGGGAGATATAAATGTCTACCTGATAGTTGAGACATCGACAACAAGTAGATTATGGTAGTTACATGGATCCAAATGGGTCAGGAGCATCAGGAGGAGATCTGATGACTCAAGGTTAGTGGTTCATGGCTCTTAGGGCAGCTAAAATCTGCCATGGGACATGCAATTTTTCACTTGTGACAGTCAAGGACATCTAGTGAGTGAATGTCTGACCCACTGTACAGTTGATCAGGAGATGATTAAGCTACCACCAAGATACATATAGAGAAAGAAGCATGGTGTTTAGTTGGGATGCTGGCATGGCAGAAGGGTAGGCAGGGTAGCTGGAATCTATTAGTGGATCAACTTATTACAACCACCTCCCCCAGTTGATCCATGCCAGGATCAGGGAGCTGGTGGTCAGGGACTAGGCCAACTATAGGATATCGAGGAATATAAACCCGAGGCTCTAGGGATGATTTGATATATGATCTATGTATTTTATACTTTAGCTCCGGTTTTGATAGACCAAGGTGCTAGTCATTCATTTCTTTCCATGAATCTTGTTCGAGACTCAAAAATTCATGTTGAAACATTTCCTAAACACTTATGCCTAGGGAGTCTTATGGGAGTATACTCGATGATCACACACTAGTGATTATACTATGACTATACTCTTGGAGTCGAGTGTTTTGGTTGAGATCTCGTGGTAGCGGTGTTGATGCATTACGACTTCATTCTTAGTTTGGACTGGTTATGCATAGTTCATGCTTAGATTGATTGTTTTAGGCAAGGAGTGTGGTGTTTCCATAGTGATGGTACCAAGTATTACTTTTTTTGGTAAAAATTTAATCTAAGAAGCATATGATTGATCATGCATTGATGGGGGTAGCATATTACTCATTAGTTTTCTAGCCCGAACCTCAATGTAGTTGATGTTATGAGTCCTTAGTTTTTAGATGTGGTGGCAGAGAATTAGGAGGTATTTCTTAAAGATGATTTTGGTTTATCTCCACATTAGAATATATAATTATGCATTGATATAAAAGAATATACAACATTGATATCCACACTTTCTTATCGGATGGTAGCTACATATCTTCATTAACTAAGGATGTAGTTAGAGAACTTGTAGAAGAAGGGATTTTTGAGCCTACTGTTTCACCAAGGGAAGCCCCCTTTTCCCCCAAGTAGGTAGACGAGAGCATGAGGTTATGTGGGGATTTTATTTTCTTAAACAAGGTGACCCTGAAGAACAATAACCAACTGGTAAGGTTCGATAACCACATTGATCAGTTAGAAGGGGCATGATGGTTCTCAAAGATTGACCTCAGATCAGGATATCATCAACTATGAGTATGTTTTTAGGATATACCAAAGGGGGCCTTTATATGTTGTAATGGTCACATTGAGTACATTGTGACGCCCTTTAGTGTTATTAACTCTCCATCAGGGTTCATGGGACTCATGAACCAGATATTTCAACCTTTCTTATTCTAATTCGTGGTATTCTTCTTCGATGAAATACTAGTATATTCAGTGTCCGAGGAGGACCATGTGAGAAACTTAAGAATTGTATTGGAAACACTCTTAGAGAACCAAATTAATGGTAATATCTTGATGTGACAATTCTAGAACCTATAGGTTCATTTTTTTGGACATGATAACTTGGAGGCTAGAGTTGTAGTGGATCCAAGGAATGTTGTTGTAATGCATTCTTGGGATCCACCCAAAAGTGTTACTGTGGTGCAGAGTTTCTTGGGATTTTTAGTGTACTATAATTGGTTTTTACCCAACTTATCCAAAGTGAATGTTCCGTTTATAATTTTGATACATAAGGGGAATCCTTTCTTGTGGATGAAAAAGTTCCATATGTTCTTTTAAGAGCTAAGGTAGAGGTTGACAAGCGCTCCCATATTGAGATTACCAAAAGAAGGTGTCATGTACATGGTATTCTATGATTCATTAAGAATCAAACTTGGTTATGTCCTCATTCATATAAAAAGTGGTGATTTTATATGGTTCATTCTATTTTAGAAAACATGAGTATAATTACACAACCGATGATCTTGAGTGACCATCACTAGTCTTCTCTTTGAATATGTGTCGACAAGGCCTGATGGGTGAGTGGTTTGTTATATAATCTAACCACAATAATATCAACTCTATCTTCTATCGTAATGATATGAACATGTTATTGAGGTGATGGATAGAGTTCATCTAAGACTATGAAATTATGATTTTATATTATCTTGGGAAGGAGAACATAGTGGCATATGATCTCAATAGGATATCGAGTTCAAAGATACTGAATAAGGTGTCAGAGAAGATTGCCTAGATGTAGTTATCCTTTGTAGATAGAGATGGAAAACCTTACCTCCAGTCGATGGATGTCACCCCTCTAATCTAAAATTGAGTTAATGAGTCAAATCCTGTGGATACCCACTGTGAGATCATATGTGCCCAGATATACATAGGAAATATTCCTGATGGATATTAAAAATGTGGGGGGGCATGTCATTAATTTTAGTGGACACACAATAGTAGTAGTGGCATTGTGGGAGGAGGTTATAATATAGTTTAGTACATCCTCTTTGGCGGTATATCCTGGGGTGGAAAATATGTAATAGTACCTCTGACATTAGTTTTGGTATCCAGAGATAAATAAAAGACTTACAGAGTTTGTTCTCAATGTTTTACTTCCCGACAAGTAAAGGCTGAGAACTAGGTTCCAGTGGGATTTTGTCAACCCCTTGAGGTTCCATATTGTAAGTGTTAGGGGATATTTATAGACTTAGTTATGGTTTTACCACATATTTCCAACAGAAATTATTCCATCTGGGTGATCATTGAATGACTCAACAAGTCAACCCACTTCCTAGTTATCTGATAGTAGAGTTTTGTAGAGAGATAGGGATGCCTCTACATTAAAGAGATAGTTTGACTCCCTAGAGTGCCATCAATGATTTTTTCTAATCATGATGATCTCTTTACATCCCATTTTTGGAAAGAATTACTGGAGGATTTTGGAACTTGGTTATTCTTGGGTACAACATTTCACCTACAAACGGATGGACAGACTGAGCAGCCCATTCAGGTTTTGGAGGGAATGTTATGAGCTTGAATGTTTGAATATGTAAATATTTGGTAGGTTCACCTACCACTATTAAATTTTTCATAAAACAATAGCTACAATTTCACTATTAGTATGGAATTGTTCAAAACTTTGTACAAGTTACCCTGTAGGTCACAAATTTTATGGACTGACCTTGGAGACTCAACACTCATGGGCTCAGAGTTGGTGAGAGCTACTAAAAAGAAGGTACAAAACATCAATGGGTATATAAATACTAAATAAAATCCTCAAAAGTATTATGCTGATAGAAGACAAAGAACTTTAGATTTTGGGGAAGGAGACCACGTGTTCCTTCAGTTTTCACCATGCCGGAGATTACAGAGATTCTTTTATGGCGGTATTCTATCTCCATGGTTCACTTGTACTTTCCAAAGACTATTTAGAGTTGTATAGGTGGTGTACTAATTATCTATGCATAAAGAATTAGACCGGGTATATGACGTCTTCCATGTGTCGTAGCTGAGGAGGTACATGCATGACCCCTCACACGTCATCAACTAAGGAAATATGGACATCGAGGATAGAAAGAATATTGTTGAGTACCTAGTGGAGATCAAGGATCCGCAGTAGGGGATCCTTCATAGGAAATTTATTCCTTTGGTGCGTGTCTGGTGGTTGCATGAGAATAAATAGGAGAGAAAATTAGAGAGATATGGACAGATTTATTCTTGATACTCTCATCTATATGAGTAGAACTTCTTTTGTATTTTTTGAGGATATAAAGATCCAATGTGTGGAGAATGTAACATCTCATATTTTCTATGTATTATTTTTAAATATTATTTGGATTGTATTTGAGGCCATGAACGAAGACGATGTGTGATTTCAAGGCCCAATGTGCCCATATTAAAGAATTGAAAAATATTAAAATATTTAATTGCACTTGTGCATGGTTTTCAAGAAAAACATGAATAACTACTTAAAAGATTCTTAAATCATAAATCTGATAGAATTGTTGAGTTTAGAATACATCATTTAATCTATGAAAACCGTAACATTGTTTATCATGGTTCATTTGGGAAAATGTATCCGGGCCACGGAATTAAAAAATAAAATTAATAGAAGAATTTATTTTATTATTCTTTAGAGCAATGACCTAATATCCCCATAAATTCATGGCTAAGTAATTTATCTTTGGTTTAGACACTATACCCTATAGAACTAGATGCCATTTGTGGAGATCATTCCTGGAGGATGACAACGGATAAAGATTAGATCGTGGATCGTCATGGCAGTGTAGTTGGAGGATCTCGCCAACAATGGAAGTACAACCGTTGTTAATCAATAGTCTATCCAAACACCTAGTAGGGTATTTTTGTGTGTGAATTTTACCATTTTCTTAATCTTAAATGAATTCAGATCAATCTAATGACCAAGTAGTGACCTGCTCATCATCGATAGATTTCAATTGGATAGAATTTTTATTCTGGTTCATTTATTATCCCTCTTCAATTATCCTTCTCTGACAAAAAATCAATTCCATACGAACAACATACATGGTTTGTTTCTCAATTTTATGATTTATGGATTTGTCCCTCCATTATTAAAATTTTCATCATTGGAATTATCTTTTTCCCCCCAGATTTCTTGAATACTCGATGATCAACCTTCGTGAAACTGTTCTTTGGAACAATGTATCGACACTAAGGGTGAGGGTTTTGAATGGTGATGAAATCGAGATGCGATGATGGTGTTGAATGGTCATATGTATATTCTAATAGATTTTTGGCATACATTCAAACATGTATTTGACGCACAACACAATTGGATTGGTAGTGGTGACTTTTGAGTGGATTCGAACAGAAATCTAATAGATCTGGTGACTAGAGTCATGGAAATACCAGGATCTGCAGATTCCAACCAGATTAGATGTTCTGATGGTGCATAAATCAATTTTTAGGGGATCCCCAAAAGTTCTAGAAATTATCAAGTAACATAGAATATATTTCAAAATTATAGGTTGTGTGGGGCCCACGAATACGGCCCTAGGGTTTCGACTAACGATAAGGATCACATAGCATGTGATCCCTGTCAAAAAACATGTGACCCCACCCAGATGACTCAGAATGTACATTTTAAGTACAAAAACATGGGTTGGATTTCACTATAATGGACTCATCATGTACGCCCACATGGTCATGACTTGGAATACATGGACCGGTACATACACACATCTTTAGTACACTGACACAATCAGTCGACATGGGTAGGAACCACGTTTCTCTATACATTTTGACTTATCCTATACATAGTGTATATGGATATTACATGTTTTATGGGGATGTTCCATAGGAAAAGGACTTGGGATAGCTGGACCTAAAATGTACCTCCATAGACATGTCGTGTACTCCCATCATGAGTTCTTAAGAAACTTATTTTTCCTAGTTTGGCTATGTATTTCTTCAGTTCATTTCCATGGTCCTTCCCTCGAGGGTATAGTATGTAATTGAATCCACATCGTTGGATTCTAATCCCCTATAGGTGTTGAGTAGCATATAGAGTTGTGTTTTCCTTCTATGAGACTAGAGTGTGATCATATATTATCCTTAGTTGGTGTTTTTGGAATCAGTGTGACCTCCCTAAGTAGGGAATTGATCCTCCATCTGGGGGGATGTATTAGTTTGGTTTGTGGAATCATTGGAATGTGACCCCCTATGTAGAAGGTTGATCTAGATTGGGTCTATGGTTTCCCACAATGGTTCTTTTTATGACCCCCTCTCTGTGTATCATAATCTTATTTGACAGATGTGTTCTCTTTGGGCAGGGCCCAAATGAGCTAGACCTCTTTGTCAAGTATCTTTAATTGTAGAATCTCTCTTAGAGTGGGTTCTACATGAATGATTATTTCTTTGAATTAATTCATGTGACTGACATTTGGTTATGCCTGCCTGGTGGCATGGTGTCTTTTATGAGTATCTCAAGCTTTTTTTGTTCTATTATAAATTTATTGTTTATTCTTGTATTGAGTTTACAATACTTGGTTCTTCATGTTTAGTTTTTTTGGGGTGTCCTACTATGTATTGTTATACTCACCCATGTATGAGATTTTATTGCATGTGTAGGGTATTGTGCAGATGGAGGCCCTTTTTACGGTGCCCTAGGAGGATAGGGTGTGTGTAGAGCATAGTATAAGCTTAAAAGACTGAGGAGTTTACCAAGAACATACTTTTGATGTAGTCCTCGCCCTGGGAGTAGTTTGGACTCTTTACAATTTTGTTTAGGCTGGCTTTTGGACCCTTTTGGGTTTATAGTACTTTCATTGTCATACTCTACTGTGGGATCTTATATGTATGCATGCATTGTTTCAGTTGTTTTACATTTCATCATTTAGTGGGATCATGGATGTGTGTGTGTGTACATGTACTTTATGCTAATTCCTCCAACTGGTGGGATGTTCCTGCTCGATGCTGGTTTCCAGACCCTGACCTATTAGAGGTGGGCTTGTGGTAGTCATGGGTCAGACCCCAGTGGGTCGGGTCATGACATTTATGACCATCCGTGAAAGTGGTAATGAAAAAAAAACTCATTATCCATAGAGATGGTTAACTAATATAATATGGATAATGGTCTCATTCATAGAATAAGTGTGGGAAAGAAGCAGACAGAACGAAGATACAACATTATCACAATAAAATTAATTTATATAAATGATACTATATTCATTAATTCATGTTGTATGAGGGAGGTGGTGGGAAGGTAGAAGAAGAATTTAATTTAATAGAGGTAAAGTGAGGATATTAACTCTTAAATGATGCCTCCTTTAAATACTCCTTATGATACTTAAAGATTGTCTTTTGGTGAGACCATTAGCATTAGGAAATGAGGGAGATGTTTTGGAAGGGCTCTTTGAATAATTTTGGGAAGCTATAATTCATAGAATGTGTGAGTAAAAGGGGTGGTGTTTATAAGGGTTGGAGAGGGGTGTTTTAAATTTTATATTCATTGGTTTATTATTTTTGATGAAGACTATAAATAGTATTGATTTTTTGACTATATACAATAACCAGTGCATTTTAGTTTGATGTAAAAGGTTATTACATCTTCTATGACCCCAAAATTAATTTATTTTTTTTATAATTCTAAATACCAAAATTTAACGTATTTCACTATTCGTAAAGAATTAAAATATTTTAGAAAAAAACCAAAAATTCACTGTAAACAATTTTCAATGTATAGATTCTAAAAATGAGGTAAATATAATGAAAATCATTCATATATATGAGAAATTTAATTTTAAAAATTAAATACAAAGCTAAAAAATTTCAATTATAATATTATGATATGTATTTTAATCCTTTAAAAATTTACTTACAGACTCATAAAATTATATTAACATTGTAATAAATCATAATTTTAATTTATAAATCCATTTTATGAAACTAAATCTTCTTTTAAATCATTATATTTTTATAATAATGAAAATAATTCATATATGTTTTATAAAAAAACAAACACAAATATTATAATTTTTAAAACATGCATTTACAAGTATTATGATATAAATTTTTAATATTTTCCATTTATAAGATACCTATTTTTTTACACATAAATCAGTAAGGATACTATTATGGTTATCATGTTACTATCTTTCTGATCATGTTACTATTATTAATGGTCAGATTATTATTCCAATGGTTAAGTTACTATTCCAATGATTAGATTACCATTCAGACAGTCAGATTAGTAAAGGTTATAATTGTTCCCTACATTCTATAAATATATTTCATTTCATTCATTCTTAATTTAATATTATTTTTTCTGAATGTTATATAGTTTTTCTGTTTTCTAAAAATAGATCTCACATAGCTAATATTTATCATCTTTTGTTTTCTAGTTTTTTTCATGAGTGTGATTATTCAGGGGGTTGAGAAGATCCAAATTTTCCTATTATTGTTTTTTATTTTTTATTTATTGTCCCATTTTAGTACATTAAATTATTATGGACCAATTTGTTCAATAAACGTAATGTTCAAATAATTATAATAAAATTATCTTGGTTTCATCATGTGGTATGTGTGAATTATATAATACTATATTAATAAATACAAAAAATTTATATTTTGCAAATGGAAAATATATTGATAAATTTTTGGGGCATTACAAGTTATATGACACACATAAATGACTTCTACTAGAAGACTTTTCTTATATGATACCCATATACCATTTATAATACTCCAATTATTATATACGGATAAAGCTGGGTCCTCCATACTTATATATTAGTCCCAATAAGAGATATACCACAACCACATACCCAAGTTCAACAATCATCATCATCATCATTTATTATGTAAAAGGAAGAGAATAGGATGAACATACAGTGTGGGGCACATTAAGGGGGCATATAATGGTGCATCCCCAGAGCATTGCCCATAAAAAAATTTATTGCCTCGGGGGAAAACGAATTAATGTGAGTGAAGCATGTGGTGCCTGATCCAAATGCTACCTAGTAGGTGAGGTAGTCTATGACCTGATTTCCTTCCTTCCACGTGTGAATGATTTCCATATTAGGGTGTATCATACATTTTCACCTTCAAAAGTAATAAATAATATAATGTGGAGGGGTTCTTACACTACAGAGGAAGTTCTAGATAATGAGAGAGTCTATCTCAATAGCCTAAAAGTCAATGTTGTTGTGCGTACAGATTTCCCTACAAGTGAGGATGTCCAAAACTTAATATTGGAGGGAGTGGCTGTGGATAAAAAATGAAGAGAAGGTGAAGATGATAGAACCCTGAGAGTCACACACCCCATCACCGTCATTCAGGACCCTCAAGAAACATGATCCATGAGAGTAGAAATTGTGGCATGGAAATGGAGGAACCCAACCTACCCAATGACTAGGGACTGAGGAGTGTGGAGAGAAGATAAACCAAAAAATATAATATAGGGTGAATCGTCCCATTTCGTTGAGATCTTTGATAGGTGAAGAAGAATATTTTTGGGGTGGATGATCAGAGAGGACCTGCGGCTAGCCTTCCATTCAAAGTATAAAATATTCCGCACGTTCCAAATGCAATATCAACTAGCTAGGAGGAGCATCAATATATCCCTTATCTCTAGACCTAAGGATCCCATGCAATGGAACTAGTGGTCTAGTAAGGGGAGAAATTTAAGGGTTGGGGAGGAGATGCCCGTGATGTCATCGTAGGAGATCCGGATAGAGTACGCCCAGTCCCTCTTGAAGAAGATGTGTTTTTTCAACTTCGTCCTACCAATGCTACAACATGAACATTTCGAGGGCATCTTATACCCAGTCATTGGATATTCTCATACAATGAAACAGCATGATTACTGATTCTCTAACTCATGAAATAGTATTTTGTAGAAAAATATTTGTTCTAGGGAACCCCCATCAATAAAACCTATCATGGTAGTGATCCTATGGTAATATTTGGATATGAAGGCCCCAAAAGAAATATTCTGAAAAGATAAATCAATCGAACTCCACATTGAGATCAATCAGATCAAAGGTAGTACACTGGATTTGGTTATGAAATACACTAATTAAGCTCAAATAATTGAATGCATCCATAAATGTGAGATCAGGCATAGTACACCCATGGGAAACCAAGAATCAAATCAGCCCAATTGTGAAACCAAAATGAAATATCACCTCTCCCCATGATCCAGTGAGAGTGATTTTGAAATATTGGAATGTGGGGGATGACCTCAAAACAGATGGTGGATGAGTTACCCCTTGTGTATCATGACTCCCTATTATGCTTAACCCCCATGATATTCCCCTAGAGGTTCTGTTCCTCCAATGCTTCCCATGATGTTTTTAGAAGAAAAAACTGGAGTTTGTGCTTGAGATTCCTTACGTTGATGTCTCCCTCGCCCATGGGGATGGCCATGTGGTTCCACAGAACCTAGTTATGTTTACCATCTGAGTGTGCATCCCAGAAGAAGTAAGTAAGGAATAAAATTAATGAATTTTTGTTCGTATAACAATAGTCATATATATTAGATATTTTATTTCATGTCCCTATTCATGATATATATTTTTAATAAGTTTGAAGTGTGAATTGGAAACCCAACTCACACTTTGCAATAATTTATTAATACAAAAAAGATTAAATTATTTACATATGTTGAAATGTGAATGCACCACCAATGAAATATATTAGAACAGAACATACCCCAAAAAAGAAAACACATGTCAAAAATAGCAATTTTTTTGTGATCATCATCCCTTAAAAAATATTTCTATTATAATGTCGTCCATATAGCTTCACCATAATTTTGGGGATATATCCAATGAATAATTCGAAAAAGGGTCCAAACACCCTAAGATGATTTCAAAGTAGTGTCGAGTTCCATGGTCGGCTATATGGAGACTCCCCTAACTAAGTTCTATAAAACCTATATACATTAGACCAAAAACCTAATATAATAGAATTCTAATGCCTTGGATTCCATTTTAAATCTCCCCAACCCATATAACTAGGTTCAATCCACAAAACCTCTTATGTGTATCCACATATGCAAGAGGTTGTTGACTAGTGGAAAAGTTCAAATGTGACATGGGGTACTATACACTCAGTAATCATATCCATCACTAGAAAATAAAACATAAACATTAGATTAGTCAACAAAAGAGTAGAAGATGACATGAAATAATTCTATACCACATGTTACATTAGTTTAAACATTATCAAACCAAATGGACCTCAAATGTGGTAGGTCTACTTGTATATGTAGTAAAACAAAAGGAAATAAATAAATTAGGATGATTAAACTATATAGAGTATACCCCATTAATTTATCCATACCCAAACTCTATGCTCTATAGAAACCTACTTTTAGGCTATATCCCATGTCCAAATCCATGATCATCAATTCTTCATGCACAATGAGAAGCCCAAGAAGGGAGAATGTATAAACCTCATAGAAAAAATAATGAATTATTAACACAAGTTCCCAAATATATGGAGTTGTATGACATGATGGAAAGGTTAATGTGAATATAATAATACAACAAATCATGTACCAAGAGACCATATTATAACCAAATTATTTTGAATCCTAGCCATACCTTCTTCATTTCTATGTAGGAAGAATTTCAAATGTAGTCAATCACATGAATTAGATCATTCCATGTAACCCTATCAACCATAATGAAAAATACCCAGTCCATCCTTATGAAAGTACGTAACACCCACTTTTAAGGTAAGGTCTTTCACAAGTCACATGAATACCTACATGCCTTTGATGATATGCATGATTGGCTCACCAGAATAATATAACTACACATATTCAAAAAAAATATTTCCCAATAGTACATCATACTGGCCCATATACCCTCTTCCAAAGGCATAAAATTTTCTCCTCCTATAGAATAATCAAATTCTATGTTTATAAACTAACCATGTAATGATGATCTATATTCAATGTGGTTGTGTCATTCTAACTCCCCCTCTAAGGAGCTAACTAAGTCCATCAGGGTCATCTGTCAACCTAAACATTGAGACATGGTTCCATGGGCTATGAAAAAAATCACATGTAAATCAGGACATTAGAAGGAATCAAATAATAAAATAAATATCACACATACTATTAATGGTAAACAAGAAAAGTACAATGAAATATCATACATTATAGGATAATTAATTTTTTCATACAAATACACAACATAGAATGGAATAGACATTCCAAACAAAACTATAGTCTCAAGGGATATTAATGGACACTAGAAAAACATACCCCCAAAGGGCCTTTTTTACTTGGAATATATATATATATAAATATGGAAAACATGTAATAAAATTAAATACAAAAGACCCAGATGTTATGGGGTTCCTATAATTTACTAGTTGAGGAAAACTTTTCTGATCCTCCACGAAACGATACCCGGATCACGCCAGTGTAACAACATTCAATAAGACAAGAACCAATCCCATAATTTATAACCTATATTATTGTAATACAACGATTTGATCTAGAAATTTGATGAAATCCAAATTAACATACCAAGAAATGGATATTCATTAATGGAAGATCTAGAATTGAATAATGAGAGTCCACCAATTCTTATAATCCAATACTAATCTATCAATTAATCATGAATCCTCCATCATATCCTTGTAGAAACTCATATATCTATCAAATTTTTATTAGATCTATGATAAATTCTTGATAAAAAATAGGATAATTATTATTGTACACTTATATCATACCTTAATTAACACCAATAGATTGATCCACAATATTAAATGACTTTAATCCTCTATATTTGTATTGTAGATAGAGAGGAACCATGATGAACTTCTACTAGATCCCCTAAGTTCGAGAGACCATGGAGTAAGAGAACAAATGAGTGGTTTTAAAGTAGGTTTAAGCTAAAAATAAAACCATTATATTAATTAATTCTCTGTGAACAATTTGGTTTTATAGATTGATAAACATGCACCAATCGAGCAAGGATTTCACCTCATTTGGGAACACAAAAGGTTTTGACACAATATTTTATAAAACATGTTCCAATCATACGTTCAAATTTTTCTTGACATTTATATTTTCAGTGAAATATACCATATTTATCTTGTTCCTCTCACAAGCCATGGTTTTTCAACTATCCCACCATAGGGATGTTGTATAGTTTCTAAGGGATAATTGCACGATATCCCCCAGTTCTGTGCTAAAAATGTTTCCACTTAAAGGACCCTAAAAATCTCCAAAACCATCTAGATAATACATGAAACTTAACCCAACAAAATAATAACATAAAAAATATTAAATAATTTGTAAAATAATTTTGAAAATTATATGAAATACTCTAGGATATTATAATATAGAATAAATAGTTTAACACACTTTTGTTGTAAAATTTTATCACAATAAAATCTATCACAGTCTAGTTTAGTTCAATGTTGTGTGTGAGACAAGATATTAAACAAATTATTTATTTCACGGGAAATTAATACTATATTTCAGGTGTGTTACCTTCCCTCCAAACTTAAATTAATTATATCCCCAAAAAAATTTTCTCACAAGCTAATAGAAATTACTAACGATTTCTTATAGATAAGAACGAATCTATATATATATTTTAATATGATATATACCTTATTTTATTATGTAACACTATGAAAAATAAATCAGGAATGTCTATTAAGACCTATATAATGGTTGAAATATCAATAAAGAGTTCATAGTTATCCTTTAACTGATAGATGGACATATGTTTTCTTAGAAAATAAAACACAATTTCATTATTTTAATAATTAAA
Source organism: Viscum album (assembly GCA_963277665.1). Lineage (NCBI taxonomy): Eukaryota > Viridiplantae > Streptophyta > Magnoliopsida > Santalales > Viscaceae > Viscum > Viscum album. The sequence continues at coordinate 1,576,418,176 of OY728126.1, forward strand.
ATTGACTATATAGAGGTAAATAAAATCAAATTAAAATAGAATATTTATTCCATATTGTGGAATATTAATTTGAATTTCATTAATTAAATTCTAGAAATGTCAACTTGGGTTGAAATTTGCATACATCTAGAGGTTATATTTGATAATTCAATATCAAATAATTGGGGTTGTGATTTGATACACATAAAAAATTAATGATATATTAGTGTGACTAGAACTAAAATTGAAATAATTCATCCAATAATATAGACTATATAATACATGTACATTTATTATCACGATTCACTTTAATGCTACTCACAATATAATCTCTTCATTTCCCACTCGGTCTTAGAGTCTGTTGAGGCCTATTATCCTTATTTTCCATTGGATTAAGAAATAAACAACAATAATGACCAAAATACTTGAATACAAAGAATTAAATTAGGAGTGGGGTATTATGTGGGTCCTTGATACACTCCATTATTTTTCTAACCTCCTTTTCTCTCTTTGAAAATCATGTGCGTTGAGACAAACCAAAACTCACACACCAAGATCTGGTTCTAAAAACACACTTTAAATTTATGGATTTAATACCCAAAATGTGAATCAATTTTTACCATAAATTACTATAATATAAAAAGAAAAAACAATTCACTTAGATACCCAAGACCATTTATTTTTAGATATTCTGATTTTTAAAACATAACTAAACACCTATATTTCCATAGAAATGGGAATTTCTCTTATTATTACGAAATTTTATTTTCCATGATAATTATTCAATATATACAATAAAATTCATTATACATGACAACCTTATAGAAATATATTACGTAATATCAGTCATTATAAACCGAGGAAAAAATGCAATAATGGTGAGATTAAACACTTAGTAAGGGTAAATTTTGGAATAATCTATCATCATAAGTGGGAATATAATAATTATAAGTTTATGAGAACCTAATATAATCGAATTATCATACAATTAGATAATTCATACACATGAATCATGGGACATAGAAAATTAGTTATGGGAAAAATTCTTCAACACTTTACAAGAGTCATATTAGTTAACAATCATGAATGATGTCGAATTATTCTTGTTGCAAAGAGCCATCATGACTCATAGAAAGCTTGGAGAAACAATGTTGGTAGCTTGGGAAATCATATATTCATCATGAAATATCCTATAAAGGATAATATCATCATTATATTTATAGTAAAGTCCATCCCGTTATCTCTTTAATATTTTTGGATTTAATTATTTGAAGTAAACATAATTTCCATATAGAGTTAACTTCCATTCTAATTAACTATGTTTCATTAACCAATGCATTAGAGAGGTATATCAGGCTCATCCATCATTAAGAGCTATATTGGGACCACTATTCATCCTGATATATATTAGGATTAGGCATTATCACTAACTATATTAAGTTAAATCATCATCATAAAAAAATCCAAGAATAATAACATGAAAAATTTATATAGAGATTAGTTAAATAAAAAAACTTATAAAAAAAACATCATTATGTCCATAACTTGATTGATATTTGGTATTGAAATGAGTTTATTGATAATTTAAATTAAATGAATCATCATAAAATATCTATAGTAAATAATCATTATGGTATCACAAGTGTATATCTCAAGTGAAGCATAAAAATCCTTAAATTATGTTGATGTAGATTAAAATTATCTTTAATAAAACCATATTGAATAGAATTTAAAAATTAATTGAAGTCATACATTTTATTTTTGTATGACTTAAAAATATTAAAATATATAATAATGGGAATAATATTTTCTTTTTAAAACCATCCAAAAATATAAAAGAGACTTCTTGATGATGAAAGGTCATGACCTGGGAAAATCCATTCATGTCATACATGTTAATAGAGAATATTCATTCCAAAATATTTTAATTAATATAAAGTGGTCTATATGATATACAACTGAGATTGTTCCTTTTAATAATTGGTAAAGAAAGTAAATAGTATAAAAAATAACCTTTACCAAACATTTTAGTTATGATAATTGTTTTAAAACGTATTAATAGACATAAACTTGGAATAGAGTGACTCCTGGCCTAAAAAGACGAAATATGGATGAATTTTTTAAAAAACTAAATAATTTAAAGTACCGATGACAATAAATTGTATATAAAAAATGAAAACACTAGAAATAAACATATGAGGTCAAAAATAGAAATAACACCTAATTTACCTAAATAGAAATTTAGCATAGAAATCCTAAAAAAGAAATGATATTGTAACATAAACCCTCACTGAATTGGTAACATTTGAATCTTAATACACTGAAAGAAATAACATAAAATAGAATATAACATTTCCTATATATAAATATATTCATAATATAATATAACAACAAGGCATTATATACACCATATAAACACAAATTTATGTTTAACATCAAATAAGTCTTAATGAAGCAATATTAAGACATTTATGATTTAAAATATAATAAATTTTGAAGTCAGATTCAATCAATGAAGTATTTATGTGAAAAAAATATAAATACATTTACAACAAGTGGATATATTAAATAAATAATCATAGTTAATTAGAAACATTATTTTGGGATAACATAGTCAACAAATATGTATTATAACCCAAGGAATGAAAATTGAGTTTAGATACTCACTTTCCATGAATCATGTATTTTCGAAAACATTCACTATATTCCATAATAATAAACTTATTATCTCAACCCGTACATCCCTATGGTACTCCTCACTTGAAGGAAATGAGGGAAGGGAGATAATAATTCCTAAATTTGGACTCAAATATACAACATCTTAGAAACCAACTCCAAGGGTTCATCAGAAACACAAATGATAGGCATCATATTATAAGAAGAATGAAGAATGAGAGATAAGAGAATACTAACAAAAAATACTACTCAATGGTAAATAATACCACAACACATGATCATATTATTATATAAATAAACAACTAAAAATAGAAATGAATAGTTTAAAAAGGAAAACCTTATTAGATTCATCAAATCTAACCAACTTCTGAAAAAGTCTTTGAGATAGTAATGTCTATTAAGAGAACTAATCATATCATGATGACCTAGAAAAAGACATATATATAACTAGGGTGAAAAAAACATGTACACATAGTAGGATCATCCGCATTTACTCTCATGAAAACAAAATTAAATCATACTAAATCCCAATAAACAAACATGTGAAGCTAAATCATCACCTAGACATGATATACTAGTTTCCCATCATCACCATGTATCAGTCACCAAGTATCTGTTACAAGAAATCATATAATACAAAAAATAATTTAATTCTGAGGGTACCACACTTCCACATCCTCATTGGCTGGTCTCTCTTCCCTAATGAAACATATCCTAAGAAATCTCTCTCTAAATAAGGTAATCATGGATAAAAAACCTAGGAACCAATAACTTATCATGAACCTAATGAACCACAACATTTTATCATTAACACATTTCATTCACCCCATGTATATTATAATCTCATCATCAACATCCTATCTAAATATATAAATCAATTAGTTTTTGGGAGACACCATAGATAATAAAACATATTTTATTCCCCATTCCACCATATCCCATACATGACATATATATAAAATCATTCAGATACTATAGATAGATAAACATGTGTGTAAAACAACCACAAGCCATCACATCCATCTAAAAATATTTATATGATAAAGGTGGCCACCGTTCATACTAGCACATAATGCTACCATGATAAGAGAGATGAGATTGATAGGGTAGTCAAACATTTATTCATCACCAATGAGGATGTTATGGAAAAAACCAACTAGTGTCTACTAAATTTGGTCTCCCTAACGATATGGTTGTGGTATCACATGATATCACATATTATGATTTATATATATCTCACAAAAAAACACTATGGAAACCTTGTTATCCTTATCCTAAGCTATATTTATCATCACATAGACACTCGACTTCTACAATTATGGACTTGGTGTCTTATAAGAATATAGAATTTCAACAAAATAAAAATCATTTAAATATTTAACGCATTTAAAAAAATCATGAATTATAAACCAAAATTCATCCACTCTAGGCATAATTCTACAAATACCACTATTAATTTATATTTATCATCAATAATAATTCCATTTAAATATTGACATTATGGGTTAAATTATTTAATATTCACTTACATTCCATAAATCTATGAACTCTAACACTAATCCTATGTTTCCAACAAAATATAAATAAACCAAGCATAACCAGTTGTTGACGCTCCTTTCCGTCACAGAGTCTAATGACTGAAAAAAAGGAAATACCTTAGTCCAAAGTGATTCATCCTTTGAAGAAACATAAAAAATCGACAAAGGGATGAACAAGGAGAACATTTTCCATAGGTCGCGCAAGTTCCCTCATGGTCCCGCAAGTACTTGCGCGCTTCCTAGTGGTCGTGCAAGTATACTTGTGCAACGCCTTATGGTCATGCAAGTGACTTGCGCGACCTAAGTGGTAACCGCCCGGTAACCGCCTGGGGTCTTCTTCTACCTATAAATAGACCATGTGGTCCCCCCATTCAACAGGATCTTTTTCCAGAAACTCGGATTGAAGCTCCCAATGCCCAAGTCTCTTTTCAAAGCTTCCGGAACACTTCTAAAGGTAATTTCTTACCTATAAAGGAAGATTTAAAGAGAAGAAGGAAGGACTAAGTGTTGAAACTCATCAACACTTGCGCGCCGCCTTATTCCTTCAATTGAACTCGCGCGTCCTTTTTTTTGGAAAAAACCTCAAGAGGATTCTAAAGGGATTTATAAAGAGTCGCTCAAATATTCTAATGATGTTTGAGAATCGCGCAAGTACCCATCATGTCGCGCAGGTATACTTGCGCGACCAATACTTGCGTGCTGCCTCAATACTTGCACGCCTTTCAAGACTTGCACGCCCCTACCTTTTTGGGTGCCCATCTTGCCCATTTTACCCCTCTTAAGCCATCACACCTTTCCTTTTCAAGATTCAGTCTTCAAGACACTCTTCAAAGCCATTTATGGCATGATTTCTTGATTTGACTTCCTTATCTGAAAGGAATTCTGTGGAATATCTCTCAAAACGTAGTGATTTAAATATCCTTATGTCACTAAATATGGAGAGTTCATTCATTTAACCTCATCCTTTAAGATGAGAGAATCCTTAACTTGGGTCTCCTTTTCAGGAATAATCCCTAGTTATAAGTCCTTTAACATGGGCATCCTCCTCAGGAGTAAGCCCCAAACCTTAATCCCTAACATGGGTCTCCTTTTTTCAAGTATAAAACCCAGTTATAATCTTGGGCTTCCTTTTCAGGAATAAGCCCCAAGTCCCCTAAATTCTCTTTAACTAGTCCTAATTTACCCTTGATCTGGGTTTCCTTTTCAGAAGTAAAACCCAATCATAAGTCCCCTCCTAACTTGGGAATCCTCCTTAGGAGTAAGCCCCAAGATTAGAGTATTCAAATCTCCATGAAGCACATATACCTTTATGGACCCTGTTCATGGATTTTCTCCCTAAAAGTGAATCCTAAACCTTCATCTATCTGGGCAGTCATACATACATAAGCCCCAAACCATTTCTTATGATTGCATATTTCATGGAACAATTGTCTAAATTTTACTAATACCTCTTGTTTCTCACACCGAGCATGACTCACGTGAGCTTAGAGAGTAAAAGTAATTGTGACATCCTGCTTTGAGCCATCAATCATAAACATCATACCCTTATTCGAACTACGTGGGTTATGATTCCTTTTCCAAAACAAAGGATACGTAGGTAGCCCATTTATGGGTTCGATCCCAACTTTGAAATAATCCATGTCCTTCTGAATGACGATAAATTTCAAGTGCCCCACTGAGTGGCTTTAAAATCAGCCTGGTCATCATAATGACCAAGAGAATTTTATAAATGTTTTTTTGAAGGATACCATTGACTCAGAATCTCTAAATAGATACAGATGATTCTCTATTGATGAAGAACCTCGAATACATATAAAATATTCTCTAAATTTCTTACATATTTATTCATTGATTGTTAAAACTGAAGAAAAGAACATTTTAAACTTGGTATTGTAATAAGGATTCACGAACATAACTTAAATCTATAATGAGAGTCCCGGAGTAGACAATAATTCCCCTCAAAAAGGTGTGATGAGTCCGACCTCCCATCCTATCGACCAATGAAAATTCCTAATCCTCATTAGCCCACAAACTAATGAGCACCTACCTTTGGAAAGTAGGTCCAAACGGATGTGGAATCATTGGATGTTTCCGGTTCTACGAATAAACCCATTAGAAACCGATCGGAAGGTTTGAATCTCCCATCCAGGAGGTCATCCCCGGATTCCGTGCGAAACAAAAAATGGTGAACCCGACGTGAATCCTTAACCAAGTTAAAGTGATGTTCTTCTTATTTGTTAGGCCCCTTGGGCCAACAAAGCAATCATTGACATATGCTCATCCAAAAGATGCAGTGGCCGGATTCATCTTGATTATGTCTGTTATATGGAATAGGAACTCTTTTCTCAAGATCATCTGCAAAATGGATTTCCTTAAATTCACCCCCGTGAATACTACTTCTGTAAACACCTCTACTGTGAGGTCTACTGCTGTGAAAACCAATGCTGCTACTCCTGCTGGAACGTCGTCCGCTCTGAGGATGACATCACCAACTCAGCGTCTTCAACGCTGGGTTTCTAATGCACCGGTTAAGGAGTACTGTCGCAATGGTACTATCCCAACTCTGGAGGCCGCTCGTCAAGCCCTCCAAGTTAACAACTCTACCTGGTCGTCCGGGAAACGGTGGCCAGCGATCAAGAAGCAGACGGTGCTGACTACCGTCTCCAAACGTTTCGGGTCGTTATCCCCGGAACGCAATTTCCATTCACTCCCTTACTCTGAGGAAGTGAATGATCAGGTCCCTCAGGGCCTTAATTCAAAAAGACATGAGTCCTTCCTGAGGGCTCCCATCAACAATCGCCGCCAGAATCGTGCGGTAGTGCGCCCTCAACATAATGAGGGTACCGACTCCAGGCATTCAGCTCAGGCTCTTTGAACCCGAGCAGGCAAGATGAACCGCCAGAGACGGAATCCGGTTAACAATGGGCAGGTTATCATCCCTTCCATCTCCAGTGAAGTCCACCAACCTAACTTGGTGGAAAACATTGAGCAAGCACACACACCTGCCCATTTTAATTCCGCTATCCAGTAGACTCATCTTGCAGCATCAAGCAAATCCCGCCAGGCAATTCCGGCAGAGTACTATAGGCAGGAACATGCACCTGCTTATGCATCATCAGTTAGTCAGCAGGCTCGCCGGACTACATATGATGGATTCCACCAACCTAACTTGGTGGCGAATGAACAGGCACACGCACCTGTCCGTTTTAATTCCGTTGTCCAGCAGACTCGTCTGGCAGCATCAATCCAATCCCGCCAGGCAATTCCGACGGAGTACTATAGGCAGGAACATGCACCTGCTTATGCATCATCAGTTAGTCAGCAGGCTCGCCTGACTACATATGATGGATTCCACTAACCTAACTTGGTGGCGAACGAACAGGCACACACACCTGTCCGTTTTAATTCCGCTGTCCAGCAGACTCGTCTGGCAGCATCAAGCCAATCCCGCCAGGCAATTCCTGCGGAGTATTATAGGCAGGAACATACACCTGCTTATACATCACCAATTAGTCAGCAGGCTTGTCTGACTACATATGATGGATCTCGACAACCGCATTTGGCGAAGTGTAATCAGCAGGCACATACACCTTCTAATACTAATCAAGCCTACCAACAGTCTCGCTTGGTAGCGCAAGTAGAAGTCAGTCGGAAAGCCCCGACGACAAACAGGAGGCATACTCAACTGTCTGCCTCCACACTTGAGTACTGTCAGGATTCACTGACAGTAAAAGGAGGATAGGAGCAGGCACATACACCTACTCCAAACCCGGAATGTACGTATATCCCCGTTCCGGTGGCTGAAGTCACCAAACATATTTTATCAATGGTGAAAGAGTAGAAGCAAATTCCTGCTCATATTCTGAATGCTTGCCAGGATATCATAACAGCTTCAGCATCATCTCAGGGATAGACACATAAATCTCTCCCTAGCAGTGGAGTGAAACATCAACGATTCACCCCAGAACAGACACACACATTTGTTCCAGTCCAAGAGGGTCATGGGGCATACTCCCCCATATCATACGGACAACCAAGTCAGGCACATACACCTGATTTGAGTGGAGCTCGTCAGCCTAACCTGACCATCTTTCCTGATCAGGCACATACACCTGCTCAGAGTAACCACTTTCGTCAACAAGTGGTTTCCAAAGCATGTAAGAAGGCATCTAAGAAAAATATCCGCCCAGCAAAGTCATAAGATCAAAGGCCAATTTGCAACAAGGCCTTGCTCGATGCTGGAGTTCTTGAAGCCCTCAGACATTTATCTGTCGGAATTCAAGATTCTACTCCCTCAGTTCCCAATAACGGGAACATTAATTCTGAAGGTCTTCAACAGACACTTCCTCATGAAGACTTGCTTCATGAAAATTCGGTCAATATTGAAGTTTCTTCTTCAGATGAGAGCCACAGGAACCCTCTGTGTGGTCAGAAGACCAAGGAGCAAGAGATCTCATCTTTTGTTGTAACCCATTATGGTGGTCCTCCCCATGATGATGAATTTCGCTGCGAAAGTCCTCTCCGCAGTAGTGATTCACATTGCCTGGAAAATACTCCAGTGGACAATGTAGTGCCGAGAAAGCCCTCTTATCTTGAGGCACTTGAAAATGCGAAACCAGTCATGTCTGATGATTTATCGCTAACAAGTGAAATACTTTCTCAATCAGAAGATTGACCAGGGTGTAGGTCATTATCTGAACCACCCCTAAGTCATGCATCTTCTAGTTTGATCAATGATCTCTCTACTAATCTTGTTGAATCCGATGAAGCAACAAGGAAACACCAACTCTGGTTAAAATAGGTAGAAGAATATTCATTTAATGATAAAGAGGAAATGCTGAACATGAGGAAAAAACTGGCAAAAGGTGAAGTACCAGTCATGTTTTGGCCTTTGGCTGACTCCCAGTACGACATTCCAAAGATGTTAACGGATGATGGAATCCATGATATTCGTCTCAAAATATGGAAAACTCTTTTTCAATTAAAGAAGAAGGTATTATCTTATGATGAATATGAAAATCATCTTAAGATAATAGAAGGTCTAAAACGTCAGATTGATTTGGAATCTCTATCAGTCTCTCGGTATCCGAAGGATGAAAAACAACAGAGAACCCTTCAACGTTCATGCCTTGGCGCACTAAGAAAATTGCGTCAGTTAATTGCCAATGATCCATCTGATGTTCATATCATAGGATGGGGTGTTCACGGAGCACTACATTTCACAGTGCTTTCCAGTCAGCAAAGCCTGCCGAAAATGGTCTCATGCAATGTTATTGCCAATGGACGGCCACAGTCAATGGGATTTGTTCATAATCAAAAGCTTTCTCAAGAACAGGCTTCAACTAGTTCCTCTCAAAATCAAGCATATAGAGAACAAGTTGTTGAATTGCTCCTACATCAAGCAGGCAAGAATATTGCACAAGCATCTCGTATGGAGCAAACACGTCATCAAATGATAGAAGTCTCAGAAATCATCCAACGGTCTATTGAACCAGGTGATAAAAGTGGATACAGGCTAATGCATCCAGCTAATTTCCGAACTATGATTCGCAAGATCAAGAGATCTTTTAAGAAGATCTCAGACGTAGCATGTCAAGAGCCACCCCAGCTTGTTAGACTGGGGACTTCTCTAACCCAACCCTCAGAGTCAACAAATGGGATTCGAGGAGTTGAGCGGAATCAGCAGGAACATCCCCAGTTCATGAGACTGGGGACTCTTTCAAATCATCAATCCCCTTCTCAGAGAATATCGGTCTTTTCTCGATTGGGGAAGAAGCCCCAAGAGGAACGAAGAGCCAAATTATCAGGAGATTCCATCCAAATTATAGCTCGTCAAGAAATTCCTAAAGGATTGAATCAACAAAAGGCAATGTCTCATCAAAGACATGAAAGAAGACAATATCACAAAAATGTTGATAGAAGGGATGCAATGCATTATGCATCAATCAATGTCGTGAATGCTGTTGTTGCAAATCCACCAGAGGAGACTCACTCAGGGGACTCAGATGAAGAGCATCCTGCTTAAGAAAATGTACGCACCAATACAAATGAAGAAGGTGTACGTACACGAAGTCAAAGGATTACTCAGAACCTAGGTAATCCACTTCCCTCCCTCCAAAAGGTATCCAACAAAGGGAAGGGAAAGAATCAGGTTACATATCCTTCCTCTGGAGAAGTTCAATCGCTCTCATTAGAGAAAAGGTTTGCACAACCAGAGGAAGAAATGAAAGAATTAAGAAGGTTGAATGCAGAACTACTTCAGAGTAGTCTTCTTCTTAAGAATAATGAAGTTCGACAGCCGAAGGAATTTGTTGCAGTTACTGAGATGGATCAAGAATATACTCTTTTATCAGTACACCCTCAGAGGTCTAATCCCGTGGGTCAAGCGCAACAATGGTTGGCAGTGCTACCATCAGTTTCAGCACCAACCACCACGTCTGTCCAAGCTCCATTTATTACACCTACCCAAAACCAAGTTCAACCTGATGTTTCTCAAAAGTTAATAACTACTATTGAGTCATTAACAGCTCGGTTAGAAACTATGGAAGGGAAACGGGCGCAAGTTCAACCATGAAAATAAAGTTTACCTTGAATGGGTAGATTCAATTTCTCCTCCATCCAGTTTTGGAAACCCCTTTTTCCCTACTTTCAATGGATCAGGCGACCCTGAACAACATTTGATGCATTACGTATATTGTTGTGATCCTATGATGGGAACTCCAGAGTATCAAGAAGCAGTGAAACTCAGATGCTTCGTGCGAACCTTGCAAGGACCATCTTTTGTCTGGTATAAAAGCTTGCAATCCCGATCAATCATCAGATGGGAGGATCTTTGTCAAAAATTCCTTCTTCAGTTCAGCTCAACATTGCCAAAAACGACAGTTTTCGATCTTACAAACTGCATGCAAAGGGTGAATGAAAGTGTCTCTGATTTCATTGCTCACTGGAAGGGATTAACGTATTCCCTGAGTTTAGCACTCCCTCAGGAAGGGCTATTACCAATCTGTGTGGAAAATTTGCGTGACTAATTACGCACGCCATTGATCCCTGTGAAATACACAGGAGGGTTTCGATACCTTACTTAAATCTCTTACCAGATTGAAGATTCCCTTATACAGGCTAAGGTTAAATCTCGTGTAATTCCATCAGATCCAGGAAGAAGAATGGGTAAAGCAGAAACTGCTACAGTTATGCTTAAACAAGCACCTGTACCTATATCTACTTCAAAACCTTCATCTTCTCGAAAGACTCCACCTCCTGAACGCCAACAACAAAGGCCGTTTCATCCAAATGATCAAAGAGATCAACGATGAAAACAATTTGAGGATATGAAGAGTAAATCATACTCTTTCCGAAATGAGCAAGTTCTTGGTAACTTCATTTCAGCTCTGGAAAATAATTTGGTTCAATTACTAGTGCCCAAGAGGCCAAACAAGGAAGGAGATGAAGACCGTCCCAATTATTGTCCCTTTCATCAAATGTTGGGGCATCCCATCAAAGAGTTTTTTGTCTTTAAAGACCTCCTGCAAAAGATGGTCGACTTGGGACAAGTCAAATTGAAGGGTTCTTCAGCTCATGTAGTGTGTGTTACCGCTACAGGTCCAGAGGAAGGAGGCGAGTGGCAGGAAGTTAGAAGAAAAACTACACAAAAATATGATGATTGGATGGTCAGAAAGACAATCAATCGGACCCATGCCATTTTTCGAACACAATTGAAGAAGCCAGTTGTGTCTCCTACAAAAGCTAAAGTGAAGCCTCCATCAAAAGACAAATCCTCAAAAGGACAGCGCAATTCAAAGAAGAAAGAGGGATCGGAAGAAGATGAGTATGTATCGAGGCCTAAGTTGTCTTTGACTCTGGAAGATTTCATGCCATCTACTTCAAAGCCACGGGCACCGCCCCATCAAACGGCACAGCCTAAACAGGCTAGTCAGGCAGGGTCTTTATCAGACGAAGAGTTAATCTTTGGTTCTATTAATATGATTCAATTAACTGATCCATATTCCAATCTTGATGAGCCTGAATTCCTTGTATCAAATAAGGGAATCCGAGGAAGTTCCAGAGGTTCAGGATACAGAGGAAGACGTGGATCTTTCCGAAGCCACTACTCCAATTCTACCCCTGCTAGCACTGTGTATAAAGCAGAAACTCGTGGTAGAGCCCTTCATCGAACTCAAAAAGAACAAGCAAGTTCTTCTGCCAATGGCCAACTCAGTTTTGGCACAATTATTTTGGAAGACCGATTAAAGGTTGAATCTTCTTTATCTCAGCAATTAAATGGATCTAATCAGTCTAATCTTCCAAAACCAAGGATGTTGCCAACTTCTATCCCAATACAAGATGTATCAGCTTCCAAAGAATCTGCTTCCAAGGTACCTGCTAAACCTCATATTCCTGTTGGGAAACTCTGACCTCTAGATCAAAAGTACGATATATTGAAACACTTGGACCAAGTGCCAGCCAAGTTATCAATTTTGGATGCTTTGAATCTGTCAAAAGATCTTCAAGAAGCACTCATCGAAGCTTGGTCAATTCCTCAGGAGTTTGAAGCTGAAATTGCTGCAGCTGAAGTCTATCACATAGAGAATAATCCTGCAGAATGCTATGCAGTGATATCTTTTACTGATAAAGAAGAAGATGATGTTGTGCATGGGCACATAAAACCTCTCTACTTATCTGGAAAAGTCAATGGTGTAGATATCCGAAGAGTTTTCATTGACAATGGTTCAGGAGTCAACCTCATGCCCATTCGTACACTTCGTCGATTGGGCCTCATGGAATCTGATTTATCTCATTCTACCATGATGTTAAAAGGATATGATAAAAATGAAAAAGAACCACTGGGTGAAGTTACACTCAGAACCCAGTTTGGAGATCTTGTATCCAATTCGGATTTCATTATTGTTGATCAAGACCCAGCTTTGAACGTCTTGCTTGGAAGACCCTGGCTACATCAGCATGCAGCTATTCCTTCATCATACCATCAATGTCTCAAATACTGTTTCAATGGTCAAGTTGGAACATTGTATGGTGATAAGGCCCCGTTCAAGACATGTGAGTCTCAATACATTGAGGCAGAATTTTATCACATGAAGGGAAGAGAAAAATCTACAATGAAGGAAATTACCAAAGTTAATGCTCCATATGGTTTGGAGAAAATTCCAATAAATCCATTTACACATGTGAGTACAGATTATGTGTTACCTATCAGTCAAATTGACAAAATAGGCCCAAATAAAAATACTCTTATGGAAAGATCCATAATTTCAGTTACGGGAATCGAGCCAGACAACATGGGAGAAATTGGTAACCTACCAAACAGTGATGAAAGCATAAGTGGTGACGTCTTCATTTCATCTGCTGAAATCCAACAAGTCTATAATTCATCAATCAGGCCAGAAGAAGTTATAGCAACACCAGAGGTGAATAATGATGTCGATTCTCAATCCATCATATCCTCTTTATTTCCCAAAGAAGGCCCTTTATCATCAATAGGGTCGGAAATGGAAGCTTCTTCTTCAAAATGTGAAAATTTTGATATCTCTTATGATCATGAAAATTTCGTTTTGTCATCTACTATGCAAGTAGAAACGGAAGAAATAACACATGATGAAGAGGAAGAGGAAGATCTTAGAGATGCTCCTCCAGCATTTGAAGAGGGTATCTCTACCACTGTGGATGAACTCAGAGAAATAAATCTGGGTACAGAGAAAGATCCACTCCCCACATTAATTAGTGCGACCATGACTCTTGAAGAGCAAGAGATGTATATTTCTTTTCTAAAGCAAAATAAAGATATTTTTTCTTGGAATTATACAGAAATTCCTGGGCTTGATCCTGATATTGCTACTCATCATTTAGGTTTACCAAAAGAACATCGAGGATTTAAGCAAGCCGCGAGAAGAACACACCCAACATATGCTTCCAAAATTGAAGCTGAAGTGGATAAGCTGATCAAAGCTAACTTCGTCAGAGAAGTTCAATATCCCAAGTGGTTGGTTAATATTGTCCCTGTAAAGAAAAATAACGGACAAATTAGGGTTTGCATCGATTTCAGAGATCATAATCGGTATTGTCCTAAAGATGATTTCCTAGTTCCGATTACAGAACACTTAATTGATGCGACGGCTGGTTATGAAGTACTTTCCTTCATGGATGGATATTCTGGATATAATCAGATCCGAATGGCCGCAGAAGATGAGGAATCTATAGCCTTCAGAGCCCCTCAAGGTGTGTTTTGTTACCGGGTGATGCCCTTTGGTTTAAAGAATGCAGGTGCAACATATCAACGCGCCATGCATCGTATCTTCAAACCTTTCTTAGGGAAATTTGTTGAATGCTATGTAGACGATTTGGTGGTTAAATCCAAACAATGTTCTAATCACTTGGCTGGTTTGGAAGTCATATTCCACAAGCTTCGACAACATAATTTGAAGATGAACCCCTTAAAATGTGCTTTTGGGGTAACCTCAGGAAAATTCCTCGGCTTTGTTGTACGCCATCGTGGAATTGAAGTCGATCCTGAGAAGACCAAATCAATCCTTGGTATGTCACCTCCTCATAATTTGAAAGAATTAAGAGGGCTTCAAGGACACTTAGCCTATATTCGGCATTTCATTGCCAATTTGGCGGGTAAAAGTTTACCCTTTACTAAATTATTGAAAAAAGGAGTCACATACCAGTGGACTGAAGAATGTCAAGAAGCATTTGATGTTCTCAAGAAATACCTCTTGAGTCCACCAGTACTCATGCCACCTGTTGAAGGAAGACCACTTATCCTCTTTGTGACAGCTCTAGAGCGATCATTGGGTGCTTTTCTAGCCCAAAATAATGATGCTGGGAATGAAAATAGCCTCTACTATCTTAGTAGAACTATGCTTTAAGCAGAAACTCGGTATTCAAGTATTGAGAAGTGCTGCCTAGCATTAATCTTTGCAGTTCAGAAACTGAGACACTACTTGCAACATCACGAGGTCCAATTGGTATCTCGTAATAATCCGCTCAAATTCATCCTTAGTCGTCCAATGCTTACAGGACGTCTAGCAAGGTGGGCAGTTATTTTGCAACAGT
Organism: Viscum album; assembly: GCA_963277665.1. NCBI lineage: Eukaryota > Viridiplantae > Streptophyta > Magnoliopsida > Santalales > Viscaceae > Viscum > Viscum album. Next base: position 1,576,433,439 of record OY728126.1, read on the forward strand.
TCGACATTCAGTATGTGTCTCAAAAGGCAATAAAGGGTCAAGCTCTGGCTGATTTCCTGGCTGAACATCCTTCCATTGAAGACACGTCTTCAGATATTGAACTCCCTGATGAGGAAGTTTTCTCTATTCAAGAGAATCCTCAAACATGGGAAATGTATTTTGATGGTGCTTCCAGAAGTCCAACAGGGAAGAAAATGAAAAATCCTAAATTCAACAAAGTTGGTTTAGGAATTGTACTCATTTCTCCAGATAAGGCATTGTTACCTTATTCCTTTCTATTGTGGGAAGGTGGTACTAATAATGAAGCCGAATACCAAGCTCTCATTACAGGCTTGGAGTTAGCACTCCAAGCACAAGTGAATCACTTAAAAGTGAAAGGTGATTCAGACCTGGTAATCAAACAAGTCAATGGGGATTATGCCATCAGAAAAGAAGAATTAATTCCTTTGTATGATTACGTCAGAGAGTTAATGGCAGAATTCCCTTCAGAACCGACATTTTCTTATGTCCCAAGATCACAAAATGCTCAAGCTAATGCACTGGCTAATATAGCCACAGCTCTAGCAGATCTAAATCGGGACGAGACAACCATCAGTATTGCCCACCGTCAGGCAATTTCAACTTATGTTCAAGCCAGAATAGAGGAAATTAATGAAATTAGTCCCATTCCTGAACCGTATGGTCATACTACCGGATGGATGACACCTATCAGGGAATACATTCAAAATGGAACACTTCCACCTGATAGAGCCGAGAAAGAACAAATCTGGCGACGTGTGGTCAATTTTACTCTTTATGATAGCCCAAACCACCTAGAAAAAATTCTCTAGAAACGTGGTTTTGATGGAGTTCTCTTCAGATGCATTGATGGTGAAGAGGCAATGGCTGTCATGAAAGAAGTGCATGCAGGAGTATATGGTGCCCACCAGTCTGGACATAGATTGTCTGATCAAATTCAAAGGCTTGGATACTTTTGGCCTTCAATGATATAAGATTGTGTTGATTTCACAAAGAAGTTTCATTCATGTCAAGTATATGCCAACTTCATTCATCAACCTCCAGAGTTTCTTCATACAGCTAAATACTCATGGCCATTTTCCACATGGGGAATGGATGTGGTGGGACCTTACCCTTCAGCTACGACCAAGCAGTTTAAGTACATTCTTACTGCTACTGATTTCTTTTCCAAATGGGAATAAGCAGTACCTCTCAAAGAAGTCAGTTCTAAATGCATTGTTAGCTTCATCAAGTCTAACATCATTACTAGATTTGGTGTCCCTCATACCATATTGACGGACAACGGCACCAACTTTTGTTCTTCTGAGGTGAAGAAATTGTATCAAGAATACAACATTAAATCCAACCATTCATCTAGGTATCATGTGGCAGCCAATGGCCAAATAGAAGCCTTTAACAAGACTCTTTCAAATATACTGCAAAAGATGGTGGATAAAGATAAGAGGTCATGGCCTGATAAACTCTTTCATGCTTTATAGTCTTATCAGACTACCACCCGCAATGCAACGCGGTCAACTCCATATTCATTGGTATATGGAATAGAAGCAGTCTTGCCAATTGAAGTTCAATTTCCCTCACTCAGAGTAGCCATTTGTGATCAGTTATCTACAGATGAGAAATCCCAAAAGCGATTGAATGAATTGGAACAGTTAGATGAGAAATGATTGTGCACTTTGCACCACTTGGAAATCTATCATAATCGAATAGCACGAGCTTTTAACAAAAAAGTTCTTCTTTGTTCATTCATTCAGGGAGAATTGGTATTAGTTCTCAGAACTCCAATGATACCAGGAAAGAAACCTCCCATGATTGAGCCAAAATGGGAAGGACCTTATTCAATACATAGGGTCTACTCCAATGGAGCTTATTCATTAATCTCAATGGATGGAGAACTCATCACGACTCCAACCAATGCCAGATTTCTGAAGAAATATTTTTTATAAACACAAAATATGGTCCCCAGAACCAAGACTCTTACAATTGGTTCATAAAACAATGGTCCAGTATGACCTTAAACTGCAACTTCGTCCAACATGACGTTAAACTGTAGAAAAAAGTATTTTGTCCATGCAACATGACACTAAACTGTGCAGCACCATTTCGTCCTTGCTATATGACGTTAAACTATACAGAAATGGTCCAGTATGACCTTAAACTGCAACTTCGTCCAACATGACGTTAAACTGTACAAAAAAGTATTTTTGTCCATGCAACATGACACTAAACTGTGCAACACCATTTTTTCCTTGCTATATGACGTTAAACTATACAGCAACGGTCCAGTATGACCTTAAACTGCAACTTCGTCCAACATGACTTTAAACTGCGAAAGAGTTCCCTAAACCGTCCAACATGACCTTAAAATGCATCATCCTTGGTCCATGCATATGACCATAAACTATTTTCAACTCCCTTATGTCCAGCAAGACGTTAAACTGTGACGTCCTAACTACATGACGCTAAACTGTATAAAAGTCCCTTACGTCCGGAAAGACGTTAAACTATATAATCTCAAAGGTCCAGCATGACATTAAACTGCACCATTCACGGTCCATGTATATGACCTTAAACTTTTTGCACTTTCATCCGACATGACGTTAAAATGGTACACTCTTTTGTCCTTACTGCATGACATTAAACTGCACAATTCCCTTTTTTTTCCTACATGACATTAAACTGTTATTTTTTTCCCTGCTACATGACACTAAATTGTGCAGCACCAATAGTCCAAACTGCAAGACTTTAAACTGCATAGTCCCTGAATATGTCCTACATGACATTAAACCGTGCATCGTTAAGGTTGTTATTACCTCTTGTTTCTCACACCGTGTATGACTCACGTGAGCTTAGAGCAAACCTCAACCATAACACTCTCTTTGGGACCCTAACCATGTGTAAGTCCCAACAACATTTTTTATTAGATCATTGTCCCCAAGAACAGCTTGATCATTAATTCATTCATTAATTGTACTACACGGACTTTGATCCTTTCCCTCCAGGCTGGGTATGTAGGCAACCTCCCAGGGTTCAATCCCAAAAAACAATCTCTTCACATCGGTTCACCACCATCTCATATGATGTTGATTCGTGAAACCGCACCTAGAATCAATATCTTTACATTGATTCACATTCGTCCTTGTTATATGACGTTAAACTATGCAACACTTTTGTCTGGTACGATAATAAACTACAATATTCTTTGATTTCCCCATTTGAGAGAGAACTATTATTGACATTGATTTTTCAATCATGGTTTTCATTTTCAAAAGACGACGTGCATACATGGTAATGCCTAAACATTTTATCTCGGGTTAAACCATCATTCCACTAAAGTCCCCTTTCACCCTTCACATGTACGAACAAAATTTGTACAAAGGGTAGTTCTAGAACTACGTGGGCTTGATTCCCATCCTTATGGGATACGTAGGAACGTTCGATTATCCCTCGAATCCAGCCCCAAGTCTTTTGGGCCTAACCCCAAATTTCACTTTCAGTCCCTTGGCTGAAAAGTCCTCATGAAAACACACACTGTGTATTCATTATTATGGTCTGAATTCTATGACCCTAAACTAAGATCACTCATACTTTCGTCCTGCACGATGTTAAAATGAATTTCAAGAACTACGTATGGCTTGATTCTCATTCTTATGAGATACGTAGTGAAGTCCAAAATTTCAATTCAGGACCCAGCCACAACATGATTATGGTTATCATTGACCTATGTATCTCTATATACATTAGACAATACCCATCTTTATGTGTTATAATCCTAACCTTAAATATTTTCAGATCTTCATAACCCTTTTCATGACTTCTTGTCACAAAAATGTCAATCTTCTGAGAATTATTTTGCCTAACTATGCAGCATGTGCCCATAGGTGGCCTTGCATAAACATTCCACATAACAGACTTGTTAGCCAAAAGATACTATTTTATTTAACCATGCAGCCAATGCCCTTAGGTGGCCCTGCATATTTCAACCCCCTAATGGGTTTTTGTCAAATAATAGTAACTTCATTCTTGGGTAGAATGCCTCTTTTGTCCTTATTTTTCTTAAATGACGGTATGTAGGGATCTGCAAAAAAATAGCCATCCTTAACATATTTGTCCCATGTCCTTTTTCATGATCTGAAAGTATTCAAGTCTATGGTTTATTCTTCTTCCCTGTGTTTGGGTCAGACCTTCATAGGAGTGATATTCATCCAATTCTTCGATATTCTTGTTCGGAAATATCTTCTCCATATTCAAGTACTCTTTCCATACAGAAAACTCTATACTTTAGAAAATTTGAATCTCCATAAACTTTCACTAGATTCTAGCACTAGGAAAGTAAACTTCTGAGAATTATTTTTTCCTGACTATGCAGCACGTGCCCATAGGTGGCCTTGCATAAATAGTCCACATAAAAGACTTGTCAGCCGAAAGATGCTATTTATTTGACCATGCAGCCAATGCCCTTAGGTGGCCCTGCATATTTCAACCCCCTAACGGGTTTTGTTAAATAATAGTAACTTCATTCTTGGAAACTACTTCTTCTAATTCCTTTTAGCTCTTTTTCATATCATTCCTCATATTCAAATATTCTTAAGTCATAGTTTACATATTTTCCCTCATACTTGAGTATGGTAATATGTTTTTAGATGAATTTTCAAGGAATTGTGTCAATCTTAATCCATTTTGGTCAAATCTATTTCGACCTTAAACATTAGCCCCTTTATGTCCGACATACATGACTTTAAACTGCCAGATTTCTTGTTTTTCTTTTCACCTCAGAGTCAAATCCTCTTTTCTCTCCGGATCCAACTCTGAGGGGGGACTTTTGTTGACACTCCTTTCCGTCACAGAGTCTAACGACTGAAAAAAAAGGAAATACCTTAGTCCAAATTGATTCATCCTTTGAAGAAATACCAAAAATCGACAAAGGGATGAACAAGGAGAACATTTCCCATAGGTCGCACAAGTTCCCTCATGGTCGCGCAAGTACTTGCGCACTGCCTAGTGGTCGTGCAAGTATACTTGCGCGACGCCTTATGGTCGTGCAAGTGACTTGCGCGACCTAAGTGGTAACCGCCCGGTAACCGCCCGGGGTCTTCTCCTGCCTATAAATAGACCATGTGGGCCCCCCATTCAAGAGGATCTTTTTCCAGAAACTCGGATTGAAGCTCCCGACGCCCAAGTCTCTTTTCAAAGATTCCGGAACACTTCTAAAGGTAATTTCTTACCTAGAACGGAAGATTTAAAGAGAAGAAGGAAGGCCTAAGTGTTGAAACTCATCAACACTTGCGCGCCGCCTTATTCCTTCAATAAAACTCGCGCATCCTTTTTTTTTTGAAAAACCCTCAAGAGGATTCTAAAGGGATTTATAAAGAGTCGCTCAAATATTCTAATGATGTTTGAGAATCGCGCAAGTAACCATCATGTCGCGCAAGTATACTTGCGCGGCCAATACTTGCGCGCCGCCGCAATACTTGCGCGCCTTTCAAGACTTGTGTGCCCCTACCTTTTTGGGTTCCCATATTGCCCATTTTACCCCTCTTAAGCCATCACACCATTCCTTTTTAAGATTCAGTCTTCAAGACACTCTTCAAAGCCATTTATGGCATGATTTCTTGATTTGACTTCCTTATCTGAAAGTAATTCTATGGAATATCTCTCAAAACCTAGTGATTTAAATATCCTTATGTCACTAAATATGGAGAGTTCATTCATTTAACCTCATCCTTTAAGATGAGAGAATCCTTAACTTGGGTCTCCTTTTCAGGAATAATCCCTAGTTATAAGTCCTTTAACTTGGGAATCCTCCTCAGGAGTAAGCCCCAAACCTTAATCCCTAACCTGGGTCTCCTTTTTTTGAGTATAAAACCCAGTTATAATCTTGGGCTTCCTTTTTAGGAATAAGCCCAAAGTCCCCTAAATTCTCTTTAACCAGTCCTAATTTACCCTTGATTTGGGTTTCCTTTTCAGGAGTAAAACCCAATCATAAGTCCCCTCCTAACTTTGGAATCCTCCTTAGGAGTAAGCCCCAAGATTAGAGTATTCAAATCTCCATGAAGCACATATACCTTTATGGACCCTGTTCATGGATTTTCTCCCTAAAAGTGAATCCTAAACCTTCATCTATCTGGGCAGTCATACATACATAAGCCCCAAACCATTTCTTATGATTGCATATTTCATGGAACAATTGTCTAAATTTAACTAATACCTCTTGTTTCTCACACCGAGCATGACTCACGTGATCTTAGAGTGTAAAAGTAATTGAGACATCCTGCTTTGATCCATCAATCATAAACATCATACCCTTATTCGAACTACGTGGGTTCTGATTCCTTTTCCAAAACAAAGGATACGTAGGTATCCCATTTATGTGTTTGATCCCAAATTTGAAATAATCCATGTCCTTCTGAATGACGATAAACTTCAAGTGCCCCACTGAGTGGCTTTAAAATCAGCCTGGTCATCATAATGACCAAGAGACTTTTATAAATGTTTTTTGAAGGATACCATTGACTCAGAATCTCTAAATAGATACAGATGATTATCTATTGATGAAGAACCTCAAATACATATAAAAGATTCTCTAAATTTCTAACATATTTAATCATTGATTGTTAAAACTGAAGGAAATCTCATTTTATACTTGGTAATGTAATAAGGATTCATGAACATAACTTAAATCCATAAAGAGAGTCCCGGAGTAGACAATAATTCCCCTAAAAAAGGTGTGATGAGTCCGACCTCCCATCCTATCGACCAATTCAAATTCCTAAACCTCATTAGCCCACAAAATAATGAGCGCCTACCTTTGGAAAGTAGGTCCAAACGGATGTGGAATCATTGGATGTTTCCGGTTCTACGAATAAACCCGTTAGAAACCGATCAGAACGTTTGAATCTCCCATCAAGGAGGTCATCCCCGGATTCTGTGCGAAACACCAGCTATGTTAAGTAGTGTTGAAAGGAAAGAGAAAATTAGAAACTCATCCATATAGCCAATGAATAGAATTACTATTATTAAATCATCCCATATTTCACTATAATGATTTGAAAAGAACAATATTTGTATGATCCATATACCCAAGTTACATCCCCAAAACCGCTATGCATATCACCATCCATCCAACCATTATAGATACCAACTAATACCGTATCTTGGTCCTCTCCATGTATTCTCATGAACCCATCAGTTATCCCAAGATCACATCACATTACATCAAAATGATCACATCTATAGAAAATAGTCACGGAATATGGAAAATAACAAGTAGTCAAAAGGTATTATAGGAACTAAAAATAAGTCATATATTCATTATAAGAATATGGAATTTCACATGCTATAACAATTGTTTTTATTGAAAAATATATTCCTAAGGGTTATGGGAGTTAGGGTTAGATCATGGAGATCACCGCCTTAGGCAGTGATGGTCTCCAAGCAGATCCTTCCTCCCATGGTTAAGGGGGGATCCTCAGTGCCCTCTGGAAATTGTTGTTTTCTCCCATTCTCAAACCCTAATTACCTACCTTAATTCCTAAAAATATTTATCTCTCCCAATGTTCCTGCGATCTACGATGTGATCCCACTGCTCTTGATCATGGATTGAGAGTTTACTGATGCCTCATCTTTTTTGAATCTAACTTTCATAGTGCGCTTCAAGGAACGCTTCCTTCCCGTGGATCTATTTGATCACTTCATATTCAATTTTTGGAATCTATAGGAGTGCAACACTCTGGGTATCCTTGACGCAAGGCACATAATTATTTGTTTTGATTCAGAGGAAGATTTGATTCATTCCTGGTCCAATGCTCCGCAAACATGTGATGGATCCCAATTTTTTCTCTTCTAATGGTCTTATGACTACCGCATGAGGCGTGATTCTCCGACCATGAAAATTTAGTTAAGACATTAATAATTACCCCTTTCATTTCATAATATTTCTATAATTATCATTCTTGTAAATTTGGTAGGTTGTTATATATGCTCATACAGAAGAACTAGGGTTATTTTCCATCCGGTTTCATCGAGAATCGATGTTGAAGTTGATTTATCTAAACCTCCGGTTAATTAAATCTTCATTACTATGAGTGAGATGTTTAGATATAATATGTCAATGGTTTTTGAGTCATGGATTTATTATTGATCCCAGTGTCTCAAGGTCAGGCATCAGAAGGATGTATGATGAAGTAGAAGGGTGGTTCTGTAGGAGTCTTTAGATGGACAGGTAGTGGCAGCCTTGAAGTCACAACAAGGAAAGAAGGACATGGGAACTAGAATGAAGACATGGCCTTGTCTAATTAGAGACACTGATGTTAATAGTGCCCCAACAAGGGTAGTGGAGGGGTCTCTAAACCCCTCGGTGGATGAGGTGATTGGAATATCGATGCGTGATCTTGGGGTTCTTAATACAAGGGGGCTGGTGGCCATTGTGATGTAAGTTGTTCAACCCGCTAAGAACAGTGAGGTAGATCTAAGGGTGGTCAATACAAGAGGAAATGTAGAAAATGTGAAGAAAGAATTTGGGGCAGTGGGGGATAGTCTTGTTAGGTATATGTATGCAGGTGGCTCATTGGATAAAAATGGTGAGTGGGTGAGGGTTTTAGGTGGGATGTGACCACAATATGAGAAGATGATGGCTAGTATTTAACTTGGGAATGATTTTAAAGGTTTGGTGAATGGTGAATTTGATTTGGACTAGGATCGGGTTGTTCCTTTAACTAATCAATATACCCCTACTTTGTCTCCTGTAAAGATGTCAATTGAATCTGATGATGAACTGTATGATAGTAGCACTCTGAGTTCATGAAAGAAGAGTAATCAAGGTGGCAGTAAGAATGGGAAGTTGTAGGAGCGGGACTCTGGAAACATCATTATAAAACTAAAGCATGGGAGCCTCTTTCATGTTGATAAGGAAATTATAAGGAATGAAGGGGGAAATATGAAGATTGACTTTTATTCTCAGGATGTTTTAATTGGAGAAGGTATATTGCAGAAGGGGATGCACAATTGTCAAGATTTTGTAGAACATAAAATTTTTTTAGCAATGATTGATACTAACAGTCACTTTGAGAAAGAATAGGGATTGAATGATGGTTACCAAGAAGTGCATATCCATAGAAAAAGGGGGGACATATCTAATTGTTAAATGGATAATGATGGTGGCAGGGTTTGACACTCTTATTGTGACATTGTTCAGGGTTGAAAGAAGATTGTGTTAGGTAATGCAGATGTTGTGACTGCTCCACCAAGAAGAAGGTAGATGAAAGAATATTCTTATCTGCCAAAGATGATTCCAAACAGGTCTTCTGTCAGCAAGGAAAGTGGGGAAATATTTGTTTTGAGAAAAGGTATGCAGTGTTCAGAGGAGTTTCTATATTTGGAAATGTTAAATCTCAGAAGGAAGTATGTTAATATTTCAAAGAATTATGATATCTTGGAGTGGGGATCTGCTACTGTGGATAATGTAATCGATCATGTATATAGTGAAGGGTATGGTTTTTATGATATATAGTTGTTCTTTATAGCTTGTGATACTTTCATGATTTATGGTTCTTTTATTTTTGTAAATTGTTGGAGGCTACTCTCTGACTGAGCTTTTCTGGTAAAAACCTATTTGTAAGTGCATAGAATTAATTGGTCTATTTATCACAGGTTACAATAACAGGAAACCGAAGTCATCATATATGAACATATATAACATTTCTAAACATGTTAAAAATCATATGTTTCAGTTTCAAAGAACTATAAAGAAGACTAATTTAAATTAAATATTCCTTAAGCATCACATTGATTTTTGTTTAATATATGGAATAAAAGTTACAATAAAATATTAATTTTTATTATTTGAAAATAATGAATTAACATATTTATATTATTTATCCAATTACAAAATAACAAATATAATAAACAAAACAATATACATACATTTCACACTATCTTTCAAATCAATAGGTAGACTTTCAAAACAGAATAAACCCATAAAATCTCTAAACCCAGAACACATTTTTTATATAATTCATTTTAATATTCATTCAGTTTAATTGCGCCACTACCCATAGTGGTAAATAATTTTAAATTTACATTCTCATATAAAATAATATAAGTAATGAATCCCCTAATTAAGGCTTCCAATGTTCTTTATAGTATAATTGAATAATAATGCAAATCTATGATCACATATCCAGTAATTAATATATATCCCTCCATGGACATCACAAAAAAAAAGCATCAAAACCATAAATATATCTCATGAGAATAATGTAGATAAACAATTGTATACAAGAATGATATAAAATGAGAAAACTATGTTGAATGAAAAAGGAACCATGAGAGAAAGGGGAAAACACCACAGATAACTATAGATCAATCTCAAGAAAAAGGGTATTGAATCTAATCAACATGGATACAAAGGAATTAAAAAAATCTATCATTGGAACTTATGGTTTCATAGATAATGTTGGGATAATGAAATGTTTTTTTTGGGTTGGAAAAGTTATTGGGAAATTAGAGATTATAATATCTTAATGGAACTCCTAACAAAATAGTTTGATGGTGCTAATATATTAAAAATAATGGTATACTCCAAGAAACCATATCGTACTAATCTTAGTCAATTCCACACCTAAGAATGATAGAACAATCCACCATTAGATCCTTGAAATCTAGAAACATACCATGACACAAGTGGAAAACCTTGACATATAATTATTTTTTCTCATAATCAGGTTATGCCTCCTGTTAGATCCATAATGTTTCACCTCGAAAAAAGGTATAACCACTAAAACATACCTCATATGATTCCACACCATAGTCTACCCGTAATGAAATTGGGGTGCCAAAATTGGATCACGAACTTGAAACTATTCCATGATCATTTCTGTCACAATGCTTAGTCCAAAACACATATTTATCTCCCGATTAGACTCTACAGCGCAACACAAGCCTCTTTGTGACAATCTTACTAAGTAAAAGAAATAATAGCTAAACAATTAATGCATTTCAAGAATAATTTTTATGGTATTAAAAGATATTTATTTATTTATTTATTTGAATAATATATCAAATATTAAGGTTTTTTAATTTTTTATGTTTTATGAAAGGATATATTTAATTCTATAAAAGGAATAAAAATAGATGAATTTTAGAGTTAAAAGAAACATAGTGCCATGATCTAAGAGAAGAAAAATGACACTGGATTCTTGATGATAATCATGGAGAATGTACATGGTATGAAATTTAAGAATTGAGGGGAAAAAATCTTCAAAATAATAAAACTAACATTACACATTATGTAATAATTACACAGTGTGTACTAATGCACATCGTAAAAGAGATATAGGGTGTGAAGTGGAGTAAGGCATTAAAATTTGAAAAAGGTATGCATCGTGACTTGAAACCTATTTGTCGCATGCTAAAACTGCTAAAGAATTCATAGAAATCACACTTTAATTAAGTTGGAAGCACATGATGTAAGATTTACACATCATGTAATTGATACATGGAACATAATGTTCAGGATGGGAAACAATTTCTAGATTCACAATATCAAGAAATTTTGTCCCATTTTAGGACATGGGACCCACTTATGACTAAATTTTAACCTATAATTTATGTAACTAATTTATATTTGATCCCATATGCAGCCTATAAATTGAGGATGATCCGTTTGCATTGGAGATGTAACACCCCGATATTTTATGAAAAATATTCTTTTAATTTCATTAATGTCTTGTGCTACACCAAGCTTACCTTGCGCTATACGCAACACCGTATTAGCTTGCAGTATATGCAACACTATTCTTGGATCGTGTTACACACAATTTTGATAATAGTTATTCTACACAACATTGAGTATATATATATATATATATTCAATGTATAAATGAAATATGGTTGGTTTATGTTATACGAAACAATGAAGGATTCTTGCACAGCACGCAACCCTGACTTGGCTTGCATTACACGCAATCGCGACCTTCCTCGATAGCGTGTGTTGTACGCAATACCGGGTTTTGCTAAACAACGATATATCATTATAATATTATTATGAACTATCCGTTATGAATAGTATTAACTAAATTTTGAATTTTATAACATTATTATTCATCTTACACATTTTCTAGAACATGGTACAAGAACAAAATAAATTTTTCGGGTAAAATAAGTATGTTTCAAAAAATGCAGTTTTACCGCCTTTTGATGGCGCACCCACTTTAAATCAAGTTTTTGACATGTTTATAAGTTCAATTGGACAAAATAAAATTCTTCTATGGAATCATGAAATAAAAATTTACTTTGGATAAATAATTCATATTATTCTGGTAACATTCATATTTTGATGAATAGTAAAAACACGCTATATTTTAATTAAAAACAACTTTTTTCATCGTAATAATTTATATGGTTATATTATAATATTGAATGGTTTTAAAGTATTAATAGAATATATTTTTACCATTTAATATAATGTATGTCATTAGCATTGATTTTACCTTGAATTCGTAGGTTAAATCAATTCAATCTTTTGCAATGTTTTAAAGAAAAACCCGTTTTCTTTCGACAACGGGAATAATTTTAATTTAATTTCTGCATCTTTTGTGTATTGAATTTGGAAAAATAGATTCCATATTTGTAATCAGTGGGTCCAAATTATGTTAATAAGCTACTTTTTATTTTTTGGAATTATGAATTTTAACTACGGTAAATTTTATTTACCATAGTTAAAGATAAATCCGGTAATTAAAGGTAAATATAATATTTTAAATTTACCATAAAAAATGTCAAAATTCTATTGAATGACTAAAAGTAGACCCATATCACCTAAGGGTCGGATTAGATTCATTTAATTAAATTTTTTCAATGAAAATAATTTAATTATTATTAAAACCAAAGAATGTGATAACATGTCACTTTCTTAAATCTTATAAGTATAATAATTTTAATCTAGTGATACACTTCATGAAACTTCGAACATGAATAGTATCCATAAATATAATACAATTATCTACATCATAGGAATTTATTTAGAATTTTTAGGGATTAAATAATTATCATTTATTATGACACAAAGATGATGCAGTAATTGTATTATTAATAAAATATTGACATAATTGATGTTATAAATGCACAAATAAATGTAATTTGAGACTTTTTATGACTTACACTAATTTTATAGGTTAATATGACATGTTATTGTTGATTTAAGTAACTTGGTTTGAACCTATCATTCTGTTATAAATTTCATAAAAATCATGTACCAAATAGTGTCAAAATTGACATAAATTTGTTTTTAAAACAAACATTATATTATTAATTGTTATTTTATTCCTAAAAATCTAAGGTTTGTCCAAATGACTTAGATAAGATTTTATATATTAATAATAAACCACTTGGGGTTCTTTTGGCTTGATATAGTATGTTTATTAACCATATAGTGTAAGAAAACAAAAAGACATGGTAAAAGTTAAATTATTTAACTTAGAGTTAAATCTAATTGATAAGATTAAAATAATAACCTAAACTTGTCTAAATCCTATTGTATGAGAGGATTTAGATCCATCCCCACTTTATCTTCGAAATAATACCCTTTGTAACCATTATAAACCGAATTTGACCTTAATATAAAATAATATTTTGAGATTTTTCTAAGGTGCCCCTCTCCTCCCTTATAAAAGGGCACCTCCTCCCTCTCCTCCTCACACCAATTTGAGCATTCAAGCTCGTCAAACCCCTGAAAAAATCTCTTCCCCACTTCCCTAGTATCATCCTAGAGGTTCTGGTCTTCTTCAAAGACCATCCTTAGTTCTTTAAGTGGAGGTTAAGTGAAGGCACGTCAAAAAGAGGTAATATCCATTACCGATCTTTTTCAATTTCTTTTTTCTTGAACTTCTTCTTATTTAGTTGTTTCATGATAAAGTAATAACATAAGTATTTATTATATACTGATATGTTATTAAAAATATGAAACAACTCTAATTAACCTTCTATCCATCCTACGGAAAAAGGAAATCACCGCGCGTGCGTACGTACGGAATACCGTCTCCACGCCGTGGTGTAATCTACTTTCTGCCACCACCTTAATTGGATGGGTATAATGGTGTAATGAGTAACTATATATGATTATTATAAAGTGATATTTATACTGAAATAGTATACATACACTTCAACACAATTCCACGACAATGGGAACGATATCATCGCTCGTGCGTACGTACGAACTACCGTCTCCACGACGCGATGAGATTCATTCTCCACATTAACCATTCATGAATGATTATAAAGTATATATAATGAATAATAATTAAATATATGAAATGTTAAATCTACTGTATTTATATATATATATATATATATATATATATATATATTTATGTCATCTACTTACTTCCATTCAAGACAATAAGGAAAGGAAAACAGCGTTCATGCGTACGTACGGACTACCGTCTCCATGAACAGTGTGTTTCATTTCATTTATCTAACTATTATATATATATATACTGAATATATATGATATATAAATCATGTTTTATATTCTTTAAGTATGTAAATCATGATATAAGTAATAATAATGTCAAGAACAATAAGTCCAAACACCTACGATAAAAGAAACAATTTTACCCAAAACGCTTCTTTAACATGGAATTTACAAAAGAACGGGTAATATAAAGTCATAAGTGAACCATATATGATATCATAACAATGAATATGATTCTTTAATAAGTTAATGACATTATTTAAATCATTATACAGGAGGTTCGGATACGTACAAAGCATATTGGACAAAAGGTAAGGGAAAATATCACAATCTCATTTTATCTGAGATTGTTTATACTTTGGTATTTACTGGGGTGTATTTTATCATCCACATCCATGTTTCCTCAATATGTAATATTATTTCCATCCACCTAGAATTGTTTAAATCCAATTTTACCCTTCAGTTAGTTTTTAGTAAAAGATATGAAATGAATCTTTTGTCGTTTTTCATACGAGGTACTTTTTGACTTTTCCGACAAAAGTACGAGAAGAATGTTTTTTTAACTTATACAGCATGAATGGATTTTTAAAACATTATTTCCCGGAAGCTTCCTTTACAAGTTTTCAAGTTTATTTTTTTTCAACTTCTTTTAGTTTATAATTTTATGACATGTTAAGAAAGGAAAAGTGTTTTTGAAGTAGAAGGGATATTTTCCTCAAGAATGAAGTTCAAGTGTTTTATCAAAATTATTTTCCATCAAAGATAATAAAGGGTTCTGTTTTAATCCCTATTATTACATTGATTTGATTATGTTGTGATACAATTATTTTTATGAATTCCTTTATCATATATGAATTGTTTTATGATGTCATGATGTTTAAGATTCACATTTTTATTACATGGGTTATGCAATGATGTATGGTTTATGATTTTGTGGCACACATAAGAATGGTATCATTATGAGATGGGTGGGACCTATATCTCCCTCCAATGCATTGGGTAAAGATTTTATATCTCATGAGATAAACATGGCTGGAACGGTAGGTTATACCGGTTCATTGAAACAAGACTGAAACGAGGGTGACTCGGTTCAGAAATGGACTTTTTCCACTAAGATAGTCTTGGCAATGAGTCTTGACTAATAAGATATGATTCTCTATGATTATGGGTGTATGCCTCAAAGTTTCATGTTTTAAGTTATGATTATTGGGATTTCATTTCACTACTATGATTTATCCCATGTTATGAAATTATGCTCTCTTTTGTAGGTTAAGATTTCCAAAATGTTATGTTCTTATGAAAATGATGCGATTGATATTTCTTTTGTTTACCCTTACTGAGCATTTGAGCTCACCATTTTATGTTATCTTTTCTCCAGGATATAAATAAAGGTTTTAGAAAAAAAAAGGAATATCTTTATGGGAGATGTTGAAGAGCTTTCACCACGATTAGAAGATTATATTCTGAGTTTCCAAAGAAACTAAACTATTACGATCCTTGTCTGTGTGTTTTTTTATATACTAAGTATTCCGCAAAAGTAATGTAATGTCCATGTAAGTCAAGCTTCGGGTCTCTACAGTTGGTATCATAGGAAAGGTTTAGTCAACCTTTGGAAACTAGGATGTGAGAATGTTAGTGAGATCCCTAGAGATATTTCTAAGGTATGTCTAGGGATGTCCCTAAGGATAAGTATACGTATAGGATATAGTCCTAGAACTATGGTAACGATCATAGAATTTAACCTAAGATGTTAGATATTGAAGTCACTCCCCCTTTATTATGATTTTTTCCTCTAACACTATTCTTTTTGGGTTTTAGAAAATGGCTAGAAACAAGATGATTCACGATAATGGAGGATATTATGGACAATGGAATGATATTATTCATGAGAAACCAAATGAAATGGGATTTGGAAGTCCAAACATAATTATTATTCCGAATCAGAAATCTCATAATATGATCAATAAAGTAAAATATGGTATGTTTCCTGACTCGGATAATAAGAGAAAGATGGAGTTTCATGATGATCATAGAGGAAAGAAAGTTCAATTTCCCTTATGTAAATCATGTGGGAAGAGGCGTCAAGGAGAATGTTTAAAAGGAACTGGAAGATGCTTTGGGTGTGGAAAAGGACACAAAGCCAGTAAGTTCAAAAGAAAAGGTTCAGTTAACACCAGGGATGAGGATAATGGTATTGCTACGACATCAACAATGGTTAAATGTTTTAAATGTGGAATGTACGGGCATTATGAAAACGAATTCCCTAAGGGAAAGTCTCATGAAGAGAATCAGTATGGTCGTATGGGTATTATTTATCTTGTTGATGATGAACAGACTACAAATGATATGTGAGATGAAAGAATTGTTGAAGCTCAGTCAATGGTTTAAGAATGTAGTGGAATGATTACATGTTTATCATGTGTAATGTTGTATAAGTAATCTCATGGTACTATGGAATAAAGGGACATCTAAGGATTGTTACACTGTTGTCTTTCCTTGAGTTTTTAAAGTTTTTGATTAATGGTACCAGTATCCATGAAAGTTTATTCAGATATTTTTGGAATGTAGATGATATACGCATAATAAAGGGATAAGGGGAAAATTAAATGTTTGATAGTATTCATGAGCTCATGACTGATATAAGAAGAAGTTTATATCGTGGTTTGAGTATATAAAATTTTGGATTTTGGTATGTGGAAAGTTATTACTTTTGACAGCATTCATGTTTTCACTATGGTTCAACGGGTATTCATTTTTTCAAGAGAACACATGATTAAGGTATTCACATGATAGGAATGTGACCAACAATATATATATATATCGGGGATAAATGATGGTATTCACATGCTTGGTTGATGAAATTTCAAGTAATCATTTTCTTTATACTATGATCTTGGACCGAAGTATTTTAGATAAGCCTAAATATTGGAATGGATTATGTTGGACATATGCTAAGTATTGCTTAAGGATAGAACTTTTTTCGATATTACTGATGGGATTTTATAGTAATGTAGTTTTAGAAAAAGGACAACATGCAGGATGGGCGATAGCCCATCACGTCGGACAAGGCTGTGGGAATCGAACCCACAACCGAAGTGCGGCTGGCCTTTATCGCCTACCACTGGCCTACAGGAAGTCCCTAGTTAGTATAAACTAGTTTTATTTTATTAAGCGGTATGATATATGAAGTATAAGTTCATTTTTGGAACTATATACAATTAATCTAACCATAAGATGGACTTATAACCTTTGCTAACCTTTTGTTTGAAAGAGATGGAATGGCCCATCATTCTATCACATTATCTGCTAACACAACATGGATAACAAATTCAACTTCATTTCTTTAAGGGATGAAGTGGAAATTGTTCAATTCACGAACAAAAGTGAGATTTTAACAAAATCATGTAAGTATTTCTTTTAATTCGTCAAATTTAGGGAAATGATCTTGAAAACCAAAAATGTTTTCCTAGTTCCCTTATATCCGAGTAATCAGATGGTACCTTAGATCATCACAAATCAATAGCTTTGTGATTGTTGGCTTTTTCATAGCCATGTTCTCTACCACTCTCCATTAGAACTTGATGGTTATATTTTTCTTCTATATCCATATTTTCACCTATGTTCTCCTACGTGGAAACCCCATGATGAGTTAATTTGGGTAACCGTTACATTTCATAATTTAGTTTTTAAAAGCCATGTTTTGGTATTCCTTTTTACGATGTGGGTTTCTATTAAACAAAATTTCTAGTAGCAAACCATTTATAACCCCGATGAATTTTGAGGGAGAAATTCATTTTAAGGGGATTAGAATGTAACACCCCGAGATTTTATGAAAAATATTCTTTTAATTTCATTAATTTCTTGTGCTACACCAAGATTACCTTGCGCTATACGCAACACCGTATTAGCATGCAGTATATGCAACACTATTCTTGGATCGTGTTACACACATTTTTGATAATAGTTATTCTACGCAACATTGAGTATATATATATATATATAATGTATAAATGAAATGTGGTTGGTTTATGTTATACGAAACAACGAAGGATTCTTGCACAACATGCAACCCTGACTTGGCTTGCATTACACGCAATCACGACCTTCCTCGATAGCGTGTGTTGTACGCAATACCGGGTTTTACTAAACAATGATATATTATTATAATATTATTATGAACTATACATTATGAATAGTATTAACTAAATTTTTAATTTTACAACATTATTATTCATCTTTCACATTTTCTAGAAGATGGTATAAGAACAAAATAAATTTTTCGGGTAAAATAAGTATGTTTCAAAAAATGTTGTTTTACCGCCTTTTGATGGCGCACCCACTTTAAATCTAGTTTTTTACATGTTTATAAGTTAAATTTTACAAAATAAAATTCTTCTATGGAATCATGAAATAAAAATTTACTTTGGATAAATCTTTCATATTATTCTAGTAACATTCATATTTTGATGAATAGTAAAAACACGCTATATTTTAATTAAAAACAACTTTTTTCATCGCAATAATTTATATGGTTATATTATAATATTGAATTGTTTTAAAGTATAAATAGAATATATTTTTACCATTTAATATAATTTATGTCATTAGCATTGATTTTACCTTGAATTCATAGGTTAAATCAATTCAATCTTTTGCAATGTTTTAAAGAAAAACCTATTTTCTTTCGACAACGGGATTAATTTTAATTTAATGTCTGCATCTTTTGTGTATTGAATTTGGAAAAATGGATTCCATATTTGGAATCAGTGGGTCCAAATTATGTTAATAAGCTACTTTTTTATTTTTGGGAATTATGAATAGTAACTACGGTAAATTTTATTTACCTTAGTTAAAGGTAAATCGGGTAATTAAGGGTAAATATAATATTTTAAAATTACCCTAAAAATGTAAAAATCCTATTGGATGAATAAACGTCGACCCATATCACCTAAGGGTCGTATTAGATTCATTTAATGAAATTTTGTCAATGAAAATAATTTAACTATTATTAAAATCAAAGAATGTGACAACATGTCACTTTCTTAAATCTTATAAGTATAATAATTTTAATCTAGTGATAAACTTCATGAAACATAGAACCTGAATAGTATACAGAAAGCTAATACAATTATCTACATCATAGGAATTTATGTAGAATTTTTAGGGATTAAATAATTATCATTTATTATGACACAAAGATGATGCAGTAATTGTCTTAGTAATGAAATATTGACATAATTGATGTTATAAATTCCCAAATAAATGTAATTTGAGACTTTTTATGACTTAAACTAATTTTATAGGTTAATATGACATGTTATTGTTGATTTAAGTAACTTGGTTCGAACGTTTCATTTTGTTATAAATTTCATAAAAAACATGTACCAAATAGTGTCAAAATTGACATAAATTAGTTTTTAAAACAAATATTATATTATTAATTGTTATTTTATTCTTAAAAATCTAAGTTTCAGACAAATGACTTAGATTAGATTATATATATTAATAATAAACAACTTGGGGTTCGTTTGGCTTGATATATTAAGTTTATTAACCATATAGTGTAAGAAAACAAAAAGACACGGTAAAAGTTAAATTATTTAACTTAGATTTAAATATAATTGATAAGGTTAAAATAATACCCTAAACTTGTCTAAATCCTATTGGATGAGAGGATTTAGACCCATACCCACTTTATCTTCTAAATAAGACCCTTTGGAACCATTATGAACCGAATTTGACCTTAATATAAAATAATATTTTGAGATTTTCCTAAGGTGCCCCTCTCCTCCCTTATAAAAGGGCACCTCCTCCCTCTCCTTCTCACACCAATTTGAGCATTCAAGCTCGGCCAAACCCTGCCAAAATCTCTTCTCCACTTCCCTAGTATCATCCTAAAGGTCCTGGTCTTCGTAAAAGACCATCCTTAGTTATTTAAGTGGAGGTTAAGTGAAGGCGCGTCAAAAAGAGGTAATATCCATTACCGATCTTTTTCAATTTCTTTCTTCTTCAACTTCTTCTTATTTAGTTGTTTCATGATAAATTAATAACATAATAATTTCTTATATACTGATATGTTATTATAAATATGAAACAACTCTAATTAACCTTCTATCCATCCTACAGAAAAAGTAAATCACCGCGTGTGCGTACGTACGGAATACCGTCTCCATGCCGTGGTGTAATCTACTTTCCACCACCACCTTAATTGGATGTTTATAATGGTGTAATGAGTAACTATATATGATTATT
The DNA here is from genome assembly GCA_963277665.1 of Viscum album. NCBI lineage: Eukaryota > Viridiplantae > Streptophyta > Magnoliopsida > Santalales > Viscaceae > Viscum > Viscum album. The sequence continues at coordinate 1,576,454,176 of OY728126.1, forward strand.
ATAAAGTGATATTAATACTGAAATAGTATACATACACTTCAACATAATTCCATGACCATGGGAACGATATCATCGCTCGTGCGTACGTACGGACTACCGTCTCCACGACGCGATGAGATTCATTCTCCACATTAACCATTCATGAATGATTATAAAGTATATATAATGAATAATAATGAAATATATGGCATGTTAAATCTACTATATTTATGTGTATATATATATATATATATATGTATGGCATCTACTTACTTCCATTCAAGACAATAAGGAAAGGAAAATAGCGTTCATGCGTACGTACGGACTACCGTCTCCATGAACGGTGTGTTTCATTTCATTTATCTATCAATTATATATATATACACTGAATATATATGATATATAAATCATGTTTTATATTCTCTAAGTATGTAAATCATCATATAAGTAATAATAATGTCAAGAACAATAAGTCCAAACACCTACGATAAATGAAACGATTTTACCCAAAACGCTTCTTTAACATGGAATTTACAAAAGAACGGGTAATATAAAGTCATAAGTGAACCATATATGATATCATAACAATGAATATGATTCTGTAATAAGTTAATGACATTATTTAAATCATTATACAGGAGGTTCGGATACGTACAAAGCATATCGGACATAAGGTACGGGAAAATATCACAATCTCATTTTATCCGAGATTGTTTATACTTTGGTATTTACTGGGGTGTATTTTATCATCCACATCCATGTTTCCTCAATATTTAAAATTATTTCCATCCACCTACAATTGTTTAAATCAAATTTTACCCTTCGGTGAGTTTTTAGTAAAAGATATGAAAGCAAACTTTTGTCATTTTTCGTACGAGGTACTTTTTGACTTTTTCGACAAAAGAACTAGAAGAATGTTTTTTTAACTTATACAGCATGAATGGATTTTTAAAACATTATTTCCAAGAATCTTTCTTTACAAGTTTTCAAGTTTATTTTTAATCAACTTCTTTTAGTTTATAATTTTACGACATGTTAAGAAAGGAAAGTGTTTTTGAAGTAGAAAGGATATTTTCCTCAAGAATGAAGTTCAAGTGTTTTATCAAAATTATTTTCCATCTAAGATAATAAAGGGTTCTGTTTTTATCCCTATTATTACATTTATTTGATTATGTTGTGATGGAATAATTTTTATGAATTCCTTTATCGTATATGAATTGTTTTATGATGTCATGATGTTTAATATTCCCATTTTTATTACATGGGTTATGCAATGATGTATGGTTTATGATTTTGTGGCACACATAAGAATGGTATCATTATGAGATGGGTGGGACCTATATCTCCCTCCAATGAATTGGGTAAAGTTTTTATATCTCATGAGATATACATGGCTAGAACGGTAGGTTATACCGGTTCAGTGAAACAGGACTGAAACGACGGTGACTCGGTTCAGAAATGTACTTTGTCCACTAAGATAGTCTGGGCAATGAGTCTTGACTAATAAGATATGATTCTCTATGATAATGGGTGTATTCCACAAAGTTTCATGTTTTAAGTTATGATTATTGGGATTTCATTTCACCACTATGATTTATCCCATGTTATTAAATGATGCTCTCTTTTGCAGGTTAAGATTTCCAAAATGTTATGTTCTTATGAAAATGATGTGATTGATATTTCTTTTGTTTACCCTTACTGAGCATTTGAGCGCACCCTTTTATGTTTTCTTTTCCCCATGATATAATTAAAGGTTTTAGGTAAAAAAGGGAATATCTTTATGGGAGATGTTGAAGAGATTTCACCACGATTAGAAGATTATATTCCGAGTTTCCAAAGACAATAAAATATAACGATCCTTGTGTGTGTTTTTTTGTTATGTACTAATTATTCTGCAAAAGTAATGTAATGTCCATGTACGTCAAGCTTTGGGTCTCTACAGGAGAGGTCCTGGAGACCAAAGCACGGAGTGAGAAGTTGCGCTGTCCAGACTCATCCCTTCTTTCATCTCAATTTTCATTATGCTTTATTTTTCATTTGTTCCTTACATATATATATATTTCATAACTAGTATAATGGGGAAACCCACCTTTATCCTGGGGTTACATAGCTTAAGGGGGAAGGTATCATTGTATTATTTTTCATTATTCATGTATTTTCAATTTCTATAAGTTTATTGAATAAATTTTCAATCTCATGATTTTACATTTATCATGACCATTGATATTTGAATCTGAGAGAACCATTAATAATTTCATAAATGGAAACCTTGAACCAAGTCATGAAAATTTTCATATTCAGGGCAACATGTTTTAAAAAATATTTTAAGATAAACTTGGATATGTAAAAACCCAAAATTTCCGACATAATGAAAATAGGGTATTTGCAAATCGAGGAGAGGATACCATGACCATTGTATATTTCTCATATCGACTAAAAAATTAAACATTAATTAATAAACAAATTTTATAAAATTCCAATTCACTCAAACCCTGAAACTACAAAATCCTGGAATTCTTGTCAAATGTGATTTTAAAATTGTAAATATACATTTATTTCATCTTTTAATTTCTCTAAATAAATCAAAAAAATATTTTATAAAATAATAATTCAATATAATAAAATTAAATCTATTGAAAAAATAGTCAAACTAATTCACTATATCAATGGGTTTGACCTCGATCTTTCAAATACTACATTAATTGAGTAGCAATGTTTGAGTGTTTATAAATTTTGTATTTTTATTTGAACTATTTAAAAATATAAAATCCCCATGGGTGAGTCAATTAACATCCATCCTTCCAACTTTAATCCTCATATTAGCACCTCCAATGTATAAAGTAAATAAAGGAATGGGTTATAAGGACACTACCTTACATCATATGGCCATCAAAAAAGTATCTCCCTTGAGACTTTTAAATGAAAATCATGAGATAAGAAAATAGAATAGGACCTATAAATAGCCTCCCTAAAAAAAACAACTTAAATACATCACCATCACTATAGTATAATAACCTATTTTAGAAGAATGAGTTGGAAATCTACACAAAAAACTAGCTCCCAAAAACTCTCCAAATAGAGATACCTCTCAAAAAAAGAAAAAAAACAAGGCAAGAAGGAAGAGATAACAATATCATAATCCCAATAATGGACAATAACCATAAAAAATGATAAAAATTAATTGGTAAGAATAAAACAACATGGGAAACTATGATTGTGCCTATGAATCAAGTTCCTAGGTTCTATCTTCCATGAAACCATGTTTCTACATTACATAGACTATGGGAATAAGAGACCAATGTAACAACTTCTATCATTTGAACTAACCTCCAATTACCAATCCTCTAAGGTCACATCATCATCAAAATTGATTTCTCATTAATTGATAATGTCGGAATCATCATAAATAAATCATAAAAACTATGACACATGAAATATTTGTTGAATCAGGATCATATTCAAGTGAAGTAATATCTGATACGCAATGGCTCCAACAAGATACAGCACATAAAATGGTCCAAGAGACCATAGAGAAAGCTTAATCCCAAGACTAAAAACTCGATAGATAATATATTCATCAACCAAAACGGAACAATTAACTCAAAACACAAACTATTGATGCCTCCACTAATGGTTAACATAAAAAATCTAGAGACCCTATGCTGCCTTCAGGATTTGATTGAATCAATTGAACCATCTCTAATGATATTTCTACTAGTACAATATAAATAATTAATGACTCATGAACACTAGTCTATCTAAAAATATAACTAGAAAATTAGTCATATAAATATTTAAATGGTTTCATAATGATGATAGAGTGGAAGATTGTTTTTATAAAATTTTACAAAAGGATGGATCCTCATCCATGAAACCCTATATTTTAATGCACATGAATGAAAAATGTCTTCCTGAGTCTAGTCGGTATTTTCTATCTGAAATTATATTTACAAATAAAAAGTATTTCAATGGGAAAAAATATATACAAATGAAATATGGATACCTCTAAACACACATTATGTGAAATTAGGATCACCATCAAAGAAGGCCATAAATGGGACTCCCTATAGCCACACCCCCTCCTCCAGATACATCCATAATAAAACATCCATAGAGATCAACTTCTTGATCACTAAAAAGTGGTATGACTTAATTAAACGATCCAATATCACCCATAAAAAATCAAAAAATCCTAATTATTGAGGTAAACCATTGAAAAATTACATCAAATGTTTCTCTCATTCTACAAAAGAGCATATAATGGATAGAGAAAACCATAAGGAACATGGTGTTTAGGATTCAACTTCGTGTAGACTAAACATCAGTATATGAACTCAATAACTGATCACTTCAAACTTGGACACCAAAATTGAAATATTAGACCATTATACATATTTATCACTTCAAGAAGCACCACCAAGGGTAAGATATGTACCTTGTAGAGAATCGCCTCAAGCATCCCTAGTGGAGGAAACAATCATTCCAAAAACAACACTCAATTCTAATCACATTTAAACCAATCATCGAGGGCATCACTATAGACAAATAGATCTCTCTATACTTCCTCCAAAAAATCCTCAAGATAGTATCCCTCTATATGTTTAAAAAATAAACATTGAACTATAATATCATAAAGGTATCCTATTACTCCAACTACTCTCATATTTAGATGAATCATGAAGATATATTTCCACACACTCAATGTATCTCTTGACTTGGACACAAAATCAATACATTACTTTTTTCAAAGAGCATCATCCCCAACATTCCCCTTTCTCAAGGTATGGTAATTCTTGAATTCATAATCCTATAATAATTATTTACACAATCATTATCATATGTTTAGGTGATGTTGGTAGCATACATAATTTATGCTCTTATGATTGGCGAAAACGACAAAATAATCACCAATGAGGTAGTGTAACCACAAGTTCTTGAAAAACACACTCGTTACTAACTCAATATCATGGGAGGAATACTATTGTTCAACGTGTTTAAACTAATGAAAACGTTAAGAAAATAAACTATCTCTATTATATTATGAAAAAACCCAAAGAAATACATGGAGCATCCTAATAGTCCTTAAATAGTACTCATTCTAGTAAAAACCAATGAACTACAGCATAAAAAAATCTCCTTTAAGAAATTGAATGCTTCATGAAAATATAAAATACATAAGAATGCATGATCCTTTCTATGGAAGGATTTTAAAGGATTTTAAACTTGTTAGAACATAACTATGAACCTCTTATAATAGAATGGATGACTAAGGAAACTGTAAAACTCTACAATATTCTTGTGGACTACCCCAAAAATACCAGCTCCATCTTTGATGGACCCAAAGATACACTATACTAAGAAATGATATTCACCCTAAAAAAATTCAATATACCAAAACAAACACATTGAGGTGTTCGATAATAGACGATGATTAATAGGAACTCGAAAAATAATTTTCGAGTCACAACATGATATTCAATATATTTATATTACCCATGGGTGTTATCATTGAAAAACACCGCTAAATAATGTTATATATATTACAAAACAATATTTGTCAAAACTATGAAAATTTCTAGAGTGTCCATGAAAAAAACATTATAGTGAACTCTTAAATCCAATATTGAGAATAGAGAAAAATATTTATTATATCTTTATCCATCCCCTATATCTGATGATATTTTAATCATAGATCACTCTTAAAGAACAAACTATCTTCTTTAAGATGATCAAATAAATCATCAATCAATGGATGAGGGTATAATTCTTCAGTTCAACTTGATTTAAGTTATTATAATCGATACACAGACATAGAATATCATCACCCTTCTTGGAAAACCGAAGTAGAGAACCTCGAGGAGGAATTGTATGCAAAAAAAACCTAGCTATAAGAGATCATTGATCTGAATCTAAAGATCCTGCATCTTAGAAGGCACCATCATATAAGTATTTAAAGGGATTGGGTAAGTGGAATAGTATAGATCTATCCTAAAACCATTCTCTAATCAAGGGGGTAATGACATAACCCATTAGGAATAACATGAATTTTATCTTCCAAAACCCTTGGAAACTCCCTAGACTAAACAAATGATGAAATCAAGACTGACTCAAACATCAAAGAGGACAAGGGAAAGACATGAATATAACCTAGAAAAGGGTCACACACACCAATTAATTCAATAGAATCTCTATCTCTATCATATAACACAACCATCCTCCAAATAAAATCTATGATATCTTGCGTCCAATACAACCAATCAATGCAGAGGATGGTGATGTATGGACATGTTTTAAAACATAGAAAGTGTTTTTAATGGAGGTGATTCCTCAAAATGATCTCAATATATATATATATTATACACACAGATAAGATATACCTCTTACTCATGTAATCAACACCAATAGAATTATATCACTCTCTATCTCATATACCAAATCATTGTATATTATACTTGAGAAGAATGAGTTCTTATATTTTGAATCCAACATAGAATGAACAAATGTAGAAAACATTAATAGGGCACCTTGAATGGATTTTATATTTCATGGTGATGGAAACTACAATGAATAAATATGACCATGATCTATTCCATAGCCTCTATAGATAAAATGATAAACACATTTACATCCACACTCTCCTCACTATGGATGTGGAGAATCAAAAGGTTTTTGTATTCCCAACACATCTCCACTATATTAATCAAATGTTAGCAACACTACTACTATATCCTCAATTGAATATACCATGAATGAATAACATCATGTGGAACAATATTGACACACTACCTTTTCACATTTTGTATACACTCTTATCCCTGATGACCACCCCTCCAAAAGAAATTCATATGTCTAATAACATTGTGGGGGTTGAGAGACACCACCCATGGGAAATGAGATAATGTGTTCTATAAGATACCCTAGGTTTTCTAAAAAATCTTTTATTTAGGCATTTGGAATCCCTGGAACACATATCTACAATTTAGAGATTCTGGATGACTTCCCTCTCATTTTCACCTAGTCCTTAAAAGCATCATCATAATGAACTTTACTCACTAAATAAACTTGATATACGTTAATAAAATAAATAAGGCTACCCCGAATTGGATCTCTATAAAAAAATATTCTTTAAAATGCCTCACCCTAGACTCATAATTTGTAAATAGGTATATTGAATATTGAAGGAGGTTCCATAAAAATATCTCAAAATCCTATTCACTATACCTCCATTGTCAAAGGGCATGCACTTTTGGAGACTAGATATATTTTCTATTAAAGAAAGAAAAGAATCCTAGAATTGATCAATGAAGTTCAAATATGAATCATCCAACGAATAGTTGTCATAGAGGAATAAAACCCTCCATTTACTAATTCCCCCAGGAAGCATCATTACCATAAACATAACTCAGTGATCCTTCTAAAAATAGATCAGACATAATTATTTCACCACTTCCTCAAAACATTCCTCTATCAATAAGTTTTAAATAGATTCTATATTTTTTTATACATTGGTGTTGAAACTCCTTATGTGTCATACTCTAATTGTAGACTTCATAAAACTTGACTATTCTATGATATACTAAAACATCCTAATAAATATATTTCACATAAACATGACATGGATGTCTCCCTATATCCATAGTTACAAAACAACAATGAGTATGGACTCATAATCCTAAAATATTTAATATTTAGTATTAATTATTTATGAAATGTTTATACTAATCACATGGTCAGACTATATCAATCAAAGGATAAAATAATAATAAGGAATTATCATTTCCATGGTCTCTACCTTGAAACAATCATTACTTGATTTAGTTGGATTAGTAATCTTGATGGTCCTACAATCAAATCAATGGGGGTTCAAAATACCAATTTCTTACCTATTCTTATGTGTTAATTTCATACACTAAAATCATTCGACACTATTTACCCATCAACCCATGATATCCGTACTTAATCCTATCTTCAAACTCTATCAAATAAATTTAAAAACCATGGATAATAATATTTCAAGAAATCTTCCTGAAAAGGTACCCTTCCTAGTCCCACAATGAGAGAAGGGAGATAATGAAACCCCAATCCCACCCCTAATAGACCTCATGTTGGTGAAGGGAATCAAGTGTTTATCCTACAAAAAAATGGGAGGCATTAAACTCTAAGAGGAATAAGGTGTGAGAGATAAGATAAGACCACCCCAAAAATCGTACTCAAAACTATAGAAGATATAATCATATGAATGTAATGTCATACAACCAAAATAAGAAATAAAGGGAATGTACAAGTACCGAAAATAAAATCCTCAACGGTGACCTCAAATCCAAAATACTCTTAAGAAACTCCCAAACCTAGTTAGGTTTATCTTGATCACATACCATGTCCGACGTTTCTAAAAAATTATATATGAATAGGGTGAGGAGAACATGTAGAAAATATAGGATCCTCATTAGAGGATATATTTTAAATATAAATAAAGAATACTAATTCCCAATGGACATATTTTTGGGGAAAACTCATCATCTAATTAGGTTATACCAATTACCCATCCATGTCATAGATCACTCATGAAGTATTGGATACCAGTAATCATATAATATTCCAAATAACATAAAATTGAAGCTCGCATACGACCACTTTCCCAGTGGGGTTTTTCTCTTCCCAAAAATCAGAAATCCTTATCCATATCTCTCCAAATATGGTACTTCATATCGAAAACACGTGGGATATTGTATCAAATCTTGCAACTCATTTATTACATTTTATCTACTTTAACACATATCATAAACACGATGAATAACATTATCTAATCATCAAAATCCCATTTACATATTGTAATATAGTAGTGTTAAGGATCCATAAAAGCCCATACATCAGGTATTATAAAGGAAACTCATTCATAAAATTCCTATAAAAATTATCATAATACTATATATGTAGATACATGTGTGTGAAATAACCATTGGCCATCACATAATACTACACACACAGATGTGTGTGTGTGTGTATTTATATATGTTAAAGGTAACCAACATTCATATGAGCACATAATACAACCAAGATATGAGAGCTAGAAAATAGGGGGTTATTAGCCATGTGTTCCTCACCAACCTGGATATTTTGGAAAACACCCAACAGAGTCCACTAGTTTCAATCACCCTACCAAAATGGGTTTAATATCATCTGATATCAAATAACATTATATATAGATATATATATATTGAAAATTATAATGTTGATAACTAACTATAATTAACCTAAACTATATCTATCATCACTCAGACACCTAACTATCACTATAGAGACTAGATATCTTATAAGAATAAAAACATTTTGACATATACATAATTAATTATTTCTTTAAAATATTTCAACAATTTATTAAATATCAACCAAAATTCATTCTATGAATGAATATTAAAACTAATCCAATGTATCTTTGATATATATAAACATTTATAATTCCATTTAAGAACCAACACGATGGGTTAATTTATTTAACAGTCATAAATATTCCTTAATTATTGGGTTTCTATTAGTCATCTTATGTTACCATAAAATGATGAATGAACGAAGAAAAATATCTTCATTGATAAATGTCAAAAAAAGAATGTAGATAGATGAAACCCATTTATAGTAACTATAAATAGATTCATTATCAGAAAATCATCCTAGAATTATGCACAAGAACAATTTCAAATCATATATTCAACTGAATCCATCAGTTATGGTGCCATCCATGACACCACAATACATATCACTATCCATCACACCATCAGAGGAACAAACTTATTCAATATTCCCAAGCCTCCCAAATCATTTTCATCAAATAATTATCCACCCTATGACACACATCATGTTTCATCCCAATGATCATGTCCTGATAAAACACACAAGGTAGTAAGAAAACAAAAACTAGTTAATAAGAAATTTGTAACCCATAACTATGGAATCCTTCTTTCATAATCATATATTCTTTCTCATCCCTAAAAAATTATTTTTATCAAATAAACAATTCATTAACATCTTGAATTAACAAGTTAATTTATCAGAGGTTAAAACCAAATTAAACCTAAGGCATTAGATATATACAATTATAAGATCTTAAAATATTATTTTACGCATAACTTCTAGTTTTATAAAACTATAAGAAAGAAAATTTTCAATTAATCATTCACCAGGAAAAAATTTTATTTCTATGAAATATAATGACGAAAAATTCCAAATATAAATTCTTAATTTTTATATATCCAAGAACAATAACCACTATTTCATTGTTTTTCTAATTCGAACACCAAAAAATAGATAAATAAAAACATAGACATAGAAAACATACTATCTATAAAATCTAGAGGAAAAATATTAATACGACATAAACATATATGATCACTAAAACTAAAACCAACAAAAACAATTAATTATGTTTAAGCTTAGTTAAGGTTAATACCACCATTACCCAAATAGATAATGTATGGTAACTTTATGACTTCACATTAAATTAGAGAAGCAATAAATCCCCTAACTCAAGTATTTCGGCATTCTATAAACGAGAATCAAATAAAAATCTAGTTCTTTGATCACCTATCCTATGAAAAATCCACATCCCACCACGAATATTGGGCCATGATAACCATGATGAAATAAAAAAATACTCATCATAACAAATGTGATAAACTACCATAATATGGAGAGATAGAATATGAGAAAAATGAATAGGGAAGGAACTATAATAGAAAGAGGTAAATCTTACCTCACATCAAAATATATCAATATATATAAGGATAGGGTTGAATATGATCAAAGGGGGTTTGAAGGACTTTGAAGAAGCTATCTTGGGCACCTATGGTTTGAGAGAAAAATCTTAGAGAAATGAATTTTTATAGGGGAACTAAAAAATTCATGGGAAAACTAGAAATTATATGACCATGATGTTTCCTCCTAAACCATTCTGTAAAGGTTAGAGCATGTAATAAACTACTATGTAAGGAAATATACAACACCACATTTTTTTGGTCAAAACTGCATATGAGAATGATGGTGTGGTTGATGTTATAGATCATTTAAATTTGGAAAAGGGTCTTGGAAGAGAGTGAGAACCACACCATGAAATTATAATACCAAATAATGAGGATATGTTTAAAATTATAATAATGGTGTAAAGACCTAAAAAATGAAGAACCATTAAATTATACCTCTTGGGATTCCATACAATATCCACCCCCACCCCCACATGCAGTAGGGGTAACCAAATTGGAAGATTAACAAGAATATCCCCCTTGATGTTCTACGACACAATGCTTATCCCATTTTTCATCCTCGTATACAAATTAAAATCAATTGCATATAACTACAATGAAAGCAAAAAATAATTTATAAAAATGAAACATTAACTTAACTTCCCTCCTTCCTCTTCTGAGCCTCCTCTCTGCACCTACATTACCTAAATCTCACAAAGGAATGTGATAGAAGGACCAGTGACCCTAAAATTATATCAATTATTTATATTATGAAAGAACCTTTTTGTGGTTTATTCTTTTATTATTAGCACATTTTATCATTTATTAAAATTTCATATATATTTACATAATTGGTTAAGTTCATGTTGGATGCTTTGAAGACATTCAATATATAATTATGAAACAAAATTAATAGGATTACTATGGTCAAAGATATAATGGTTAAATTACTTTAAAAATATTAATCATGAGATAATTATTATTTTTATAAATTAAATTCACTATTAAAACTATCCACGTAACGAATTCCTGAAAAATTAAATACATCATATCATAGATGTTATAGTCCACACATACACATAACTGATTGTTACATATTCCAAATAATAGAAAAGAGATAAAATAAACAAAATTTTATCTTTCTAGAATAATTATAATATAATAAATAATAAATCCATTTATTATATCAATCCTTATTAGCATCCATGTGAGGAGGTATTGAAAAATAAATTACATCACTTTATGGAGGCTATTGTCTGTACGTATGCACGAACGACATTTCCTCTTTTCCTTAGGTGGAGGGTAATAAATTGGATAATATATTATCAATATAGAATGAAACTAATTTCATAAATATCATATTTATAAATTAAATCTTACATTATAGTCATCCATTAAATAATTTGATGAAAAAAAAACCTTTCTTTGTAGTGGTGGTTGTTTGCTTCTCTGCAAGAATGATATTTTCATTTCCTATAGCATGGAAAATTGGAGGAATAAGGGTTTTGTAATCAATATAATAATATTTAAGTACATATAATACATTGATGTTATTATATTAGCATGGTTATAGAATATCTCAAGGATGTGGATGAAGAAAAAAAAAGAAATAACTAAATTTGGAGTTATACATGTTCTTTGAGAAACCTCCTTTGGCTTTCCCCAAAGGCCTTATAGGGTGGTCCTTCGGGGAGACCAGAACCTATAAATCTTTTTGGTATGTTTTGAAGTTTATTTTCAGTGATTATTAGATAAAAATGTTTTAATAAAAGTTCGAAAGGGCATAGAGGATGTACCCCTATATTAGTGAGGTTGGTATAAATCTTTTAAATATATGAAATATAAATATATAATATGTGTATAACTCATCTAAAATAACTCCAAAGCAACATATATTTATATATAATAAGTATAAGGTCTCTATAAATTAACTAATAATATTTAGTCTTTTTTAATAAGAATTTTAAACTTTATAGCTTAGGTTAACCCCAATAGTAAGCATTTTTACCATAACCATGGTAATAAAATTTTAATCTCAAAGGGTAATGAAATTAATTATATAATTCTATATGGACCATAAAATGTAATATTCATGATATCCTAGATAAGTTCTTATCCATTATAGTTATTACTTGATTTTTATGATTTAGTAATTATTTATAAATAATTTTTAAATATTAAATACCATTAAAAGTCAGTTTCATGTATATTAAAAAACATTGATTTAATAATAATCAAGAAAATAATGGACATGGAATTTTAAATCCTAAAGAATTAATTAAATTCCAATTTTATTTGAAAAAATCATGAAATACCCAGAAATATCTAAAACACGTCATTTTAAAAAAAATTAAACTTATTATAATGATTTTCCAACCACTTGGACAAGCACTCTCTTAGCAATGTGTTTGTGTTCTAGGAAATTATATATTTATTGAAAATTATAAATAAATTAATATCATATATTTTATTTATTTATATTGAAAATGAATATATAGAAAAATTAATACCTTAATCTAATCGTAATAAAAACATATTCTAGATATTAAAATCAAGAGATTAACATTTTTTAAAAACTCTTTTCTTAAAATAATTTAATGGTCATAAAAAATGTAAAGTGGTATAGTTTTTACACATGTTTAATTAGGGATGATTATGGTTGAAATAAACTCATTTAGATAAATATAATCTAGTGTTTTTATATTTTGGTATTTATTGCATAATCTTAACCTCGTTTAACATATTTTCTCTTTACCATAGTAAACTATTTGCCTATGATTACTATTCATTGTAACTAAAAATGAAAATGATATTATTTCCTTATTTAAAACTCTAATGAAAAATATGAAATAATTTTTTAAATATGAATTTCCTTTAATTGGAGGATATTTTATATTCATATAAGTGCAAAAAATGTAATAAAAAATTGTTTCTATAAAAATAATATTTTTATTCATAAGATAAAATTTTCAACAAAATAAAGTATAATATTGATTCTCATAACATTACTTGAATTATGATTAATAAAATGAGACTTATTTTAAATTAACAAAAATTAAAAACAAGTGTTTTTATTTAATAAAAACCATTTAAATATATAGATTACATTTTTGAAAAAATCTCTATTTCCACTCTTCACAAAAAATTTAATATTTTCCAAAAAAATTAAAAAATTGTTCCCAAAAATAATTTTGAGATTATTATTTGAAAACTGATTTTAATTTTATCAAACAAAATATCTAAAATTATTTTAAATTAATTATAAAATCTTCAAGGAAAATTTAATAAATCAATTTTTGAAGAAAATATGTTTTTCAAGCAATAAATTACATTATTATCATTTTGTGACGAATAAAAAAAATTAAATGAATTATAATTAATTTTCTTGGATGTAAAATCTACAAACTTCATTAAATTAACTCATTAATAGTGATAATATTTATTAATTATGATAAAAATATATTACACACCATAAAAATACAAATTTTACCTTCAAATAATTTTATCATCATTTCTAGACAATTTATAATAAATGTATGAATGAATATTAATTTTATTAATTAATTTTTTCTAAATATATTTTTAAATGTAGTTACATCTATTTATACCCACCAACTCAATGAGTAGGTTATAATTATTTTATTTAAATAATATTATAGTGCATCTCATTTTTATTCTCGGTATTGCGTGTGATGCACAAAATCAAACATTGTATATCATTGAATGAATTTTAACTAAAATATCATTATTTAAAATTATCCCCACCTAAGGTAAGTAAATTTCAACTTCATAGTTTCTTCTTGGGTATGGTGACCATAGGATTCAAAATATTTCAAAAAAAAAACAAATAAAAGTAGTGGAGTATAAAATGTATATTCATTAAAGTAAAACATTTTTGAAATTTCCAAATAATTTTTTTGAAGTCACGTATCTTAAAAATGGAAAATAAAAATCATTTTTAAAATTAAAAAAAAAATCCAGTAAGATCACCTTGAATAATCTTAATTTTGTTCCTAGATAAGGACAAAATTTCAATGAAGTGATAATATGGACTTGGAAAGAAGACCCCTTTAACAGATATACTTTAATGAGAAGAAGATAATTAATCAGCCCCAGAATGTAAAGAGTGAATATATTCATCTTAGATGACAATAAATGAATAAAATTTTAATTTTATGGACTCTTTTTATAGTTTTTATGTTCTATTTTACCATCAAAGTAACAAACATGAGAAAATATACTTACTTTATTTCATCGAATCTATAAAAAAAATATTGTTCTTTAGCATCCTTTTCTAATAATTATCTATTTCATCAAATATTCTAAATGATGAAAAAACCTGATTTTTTATTTTTAGGAATAACGAAAATGAACAAATATATAATAGATTGTGAATTCCAAAAAGGGATGAAAATATATTCCCCATTTCAATACTAAAAAAATGTGACATCATAAGGTAAGATAATAAACAAAATTAATTATCCATACAGAAAAAGAATAATATGCATATCTTTAAAATATTGACCATAATACCAATTTTTGAAATGACGTCATTCCAAAAATAACAAACATTATATTCAAATTAATTATAATTACCTCAAAATCGAAGTATATATTATCCTCAATTGTTATTTTATACCATTTATATTACATCCAAAAATTAAATATAATTATTTACAAATAACATGTATCCAAAATCACATGTCAATCCTGAGGGTAAAATATACAATAATAATAAATTAAAATCCAATAAAAATTCTCCCAAAGTGTTATTGGTATCCCTAAAATACCATTATATAAAACCAAAAAAGGGTATCAGTGTCTTTAAGATTATGATCGACCTTAGACTTTTAAACCCATGGTGATACCCATAACTATCAACTTAACCTCAACTAAAAACATCATAACCACAATTTGTATCTAAAACATTACTTTGATTCCAATTGTGATAACCCAAACTCATACACCTAGACCCATTTCTATAATAATAATAATAATAATTTTTTATTTGACATCAAAAAAATTGATGCAACATTAATAATCCAAAATTACAATATCAATATATAAAATTAAGAAAATTACTATGAAAACCTAGACCACATATTCCTACAATTATATCCCACATAGTAAATAGATCAAGAAAATAAAATCCTATGACTATATAGATATAATATTTTGGTAATTAAGAAAAAACATTAAGAAACAGGACTCATATCTTTTCTAACCATTAGATATTTTTACCCTAAAAATTAACTTAATACATCAATAGCATTTGATATATCCAAAAAATGATTATCATATATTACTCTTATATACATATATTTTAGATTAATTTTCTTTATAATTTGGGAAAATTTAAACATAAGAATAGGGTGATCTAATATGATCAGTAAGGGTAACTGTTAGGTAGAAATCCCTCAAGGTATCTTTGTAGTATGTTTTAGTTGTTTGTGTTTCTTGAATAAGTAGGTCTAAAAGGTTACATGTGGAGTTCTAATGTGATTATTGGCTAGTAATATTGAATAAGATCCAATAAAATGGAATGTATTCTCCAGAAGTGGTACAAAAAATTTCATATAAAATAATTTTCGGGGTCTAAAATTTAGAGAAAGACTCAACCTTCACAAAATTGATTTCTAGGGAGGTCTAATTAAAATATATAAAAATAAAGTAATTCATATAGTTTTGGAATTTTCATGATGGTTTCATGTTTTTGTGAATGCATGGTTCTTCATAAAGCTTCGGTATTTCATGAAGGTTTGGATGTTCACAAAAAATGGATAAGTATGAAGAAAATTTTGTAAGTTCCAAGATCACAAGAATATTCGTGAATGGGAAATTTCCATGAATGTTTCATGAAGGTATAGATATTCATGAACAATAATTAAAAACTTCATGAAAAGGTGGTAGCGTGATTGAAATCATTAGAAATGAGAAGCAGGGTCAAAAAATAGGCATCTACCCTCCTCATTTGAAAGAGGATGTCTAAATGAAAATCAAAAGGCTATAAATTCATGAATGTGATTATAAATGGATCTTTATTTCATGAATGTTTTAATAAGATCATTTATTGTCGATAAAGGATGTTCATGAAGGCTATTTTTGATTTTGAAAAAGCTATGAGCATCATGAAAGCTTTGATCATCATAAAAGTTGTGATCATCAATAAAAAAATGATCTTAATGAATGTTAATATATTTTGAAATTTGGTGAGATTCATTATAGTTAGGATCATCATTATTGGAGAATAATCATGAAATTTTTTCAATAGTTTCATGAATATAAGAACAATTGTTTTCAAAATAGTAAATATTTTTCTATCCAAAATATATTACCTAATGAATTTGTGGTACAGTGGTATTCATCAAATGGATGAAATTGGAATTTAATGATGCATAACATTACGCATATAATTTATTTTTTAGAGATAATAAGAATAATCATTTGGGGGATTAGCGTGCATACATTAGTTGAGGGAGTATTGATCTTTCAAATTGTGATTGTTAGTAAAATTTGAGGGAAAATGAGTTAAATTCTAACCTTGTAATACTATTGAGATTTAGTGGTTTTGGTACACAATCACATTTCACTTGTATTCTCCTTGGACATAGCCTACTGTGGGTGAGACAATTAAAATTGATGTGCCTATTTCATGCTTTAATTTCCACTCATAAATTTATATGGGAATGGGAGAGAAGGGTGATTTGTTTAATGATTAAATATAATATAAAGGGGAATTATTTTTAAACTATCAGTCCCAGATTCAACCCCCTTAGGGTATTTAACCACATTGGTCTAATAGTAAATGTATTTGATAACAATCGAATGTCATATGTGCGAATAAGATGAGCATATGTGTATAATCAAAATAGAAAATCCTTTCCCAAAAATCATATGTTATAAATAATGAAATATGGATTTACATAATATCATAAATGAATCAATAGAGTGTTGAAACGTGAGTCAACAAACCTGAAGCATAAAACATGAGCCACAAAACATAGTAATTAATGTTAAGGAATCGTAAATAGAGGATTTATTATCTTTATGAACCTAGCTACAAACAAAAATATTGCCTTCTAAAATTGTGAGTATAGATAAGAACAATAAAATTTGGCCTTTTACAACCTAGATACATTCTAACCTATTCATACATGAAATTTTGACTAGATTAGAACACCACCACACTCACACTTTGAAAATCTAGTGATTCACTATCGTATTCATATAAATTTTATATATGATTTTTTATAATACTTTATCCAAGTAATTGTAGTGAAATAAAGGATTAATTTATATCATAATACATACATTTTTTATCATGTGAAAATAAAACATTCATCATCACATAAATAACCCATGGGAATAGAATATGTTTATTAAAAATTTCAAAGATATCACATCATTGGAACGTAAGATATTATAGAATATAGAATATATTGTTTTTGTAAAGAAATAATTTTTTAATAAAATTTAATGGGTGATAAAAATATCATTTCAGGAAATATAAACATTTTAGGGAAAATATAATTGAAAATAATTTTTTTCCAAACAAACATTATAAAACATTTAAGTAAAAATTGCTTTTCAAAAATACTTTTTTAAGTGGAAAGAAATGAATTTTGAAAATTGTTGTTACAAATAGAAGATCCTTGGAAATAAATAATGGTTTAAAAAATCAAGGATAAAATAAATTAAGAATATTGACATTTAAATGAGTTTTTAAAAATTAATAGATAAAAACATAGTGATTCCAAAAAATTGGATGTTAAAATACATTTAAAACATTTAATTTTAAAATACCATGTAATAATGGTGACATGATAAGATATTATGTTTAGAAAAAAGATAATTTTGGAAAAATGATCTCTTAAAAATATTCATTAATCATGGAATCTTGTAAAATACATATTTTATCTTAAAAATGATGAGTGGTATATAAAAAATTTTATTTTTAATAGATGAATTTTTTAAAAAATTACAAAATGCATTTATTTAAAGTAAAAAAAATCATTAAAAAACGAAAACATTATTTAAAATTAAATAAGGAAAGTTAAAAAATATTTAGAGATGAAAAAATTGATTTTCCATTTGTTAAAGGGGAACATTTTTTAGAATTAAAATAATTCTTATGGAAGAGTAATACCATAAATGTAATAAAATTTTTTCATTACATAAAATCCATTTCAAAAAATAGTAGAATCATAATTTAATACTAATTTGTTTTGAGACATTATTGTGCCTATAAAATAAGCTGTAAATACAACAAAACATCATAATAGGTTAGAATATATCATTATTTAATGATAATTTTCAAGATGAGTGATTATGACCCCATGAAGATAATTAAGGCACAAAAATACATTACATCCTTTGTAACTTTTGAATCAATACCCTATAAGGGATGTAAAATTAAACCCAAAATTTGATATAATTAAATAAATTTGTATAATGGTTAAAAATTAAAATTGGTAATTATTTACACCATTGTTAAAGAAAAATGATGTATGAATTAAACACGTATCATGGGATCCAGATTGACAAATAAATTATTACGACCAAGGAAAAAATTCAATCAAAATACACATAAAAGGGAGAGAACAAAATTAAAATTAAAACTCCATGAATAAAAGACAATAAATTATATTTTATATAAAATAGGTAGTATATTAAATAGATATATAATAATTGGTGCATAAATATGAAATATATCTCAATAAAGGGAAATTATGACGAAATTGCTTACAAATGTAGTACTTTTTTGAATAAAAAGTCATTGGAATATTTAAATTAAAATGGATATGTAAATAAGATTAATAAAATTAAATATTATTTCCAAATAAAGTCTGGTATGTATCTACACCATAGAAATATGAGATCAGTACATAACATTAAAAAAAGTCTCGATAAAGAGAAGTCGAGATGGAAAATGCTTACAACATAGAATTTTTTTTAACAAAAACCATTTTAAGAGACATATATTTAAATTTGTTCTTCAATACCATGACTAATATAATTAATTATATTATCTAACAAATAGTAGTATAAACACTATTAAAATTATTTTAGGTGCTTAAAGAATGTTTGTCTCCAAGAAGGGTCATTTTGAACGAACCCCTATCTTTTATCTGAAAGTGTTCTGCATATTCACTTAACATCATGAACAATTAAAATATGTTCATTAGATATATATCCAGTAATATTATAAATATATGATTAATTTTATATGTAAATTTATTTATCCTTTGTTATTTATTTTAAATATAGTTTTCCTTTGTCTCCGTCACCCAATGTTGTTCAGTAAATTTCATCATAATACTTTCTATACGTTAACTGTTGTCCAAAATGTTTTAAATTATTTTTATATAATATAAAATTTGTTATTAATATTTCATTTATATATTAAATTATCACATAATTTATATAGTTAAATAGGTTTTTCATGAATGGAATCAATTTATAAAAATTGTGTTATCATGTTTTTAATGGTTAAAAATACTATAACCACCAATTTCTAAAATAAAAATGCAATCCAAAATATTATCATTAAATAATTTTAATCGTATAGTAAATAACAATTTTTAATCATTAAATAAATATTTATGTCCATTAATGTTAGTTTATATGGATAACAAAAGAGAAACTCCATCCCATGGAGGTGGTTGTCAATACGTACACACGAATGACAATTTTTTAATGGAGGAAATAAAGACAAAAATGAATTATATTATCAATTATTAAATATTAAAATGTAAATGATATTATATTATATAAAAAATAATAATTTTTCAACCATCTATGAATTTTTGTGATGAAAAATTGAAATTGTCACTTTTTGAGGCAGTAACCCACTCACACAAACATAAGGGGAATCATGTTTTTCTCAGTAGATAGAAAGGAAAAAATGATGGTTTTATGATTATTTTAAAAATCCAAAAAGAAAAAATTATTCTTATGTTGTTATTATATTATTTTTATGGTTTTTTTAGAATGGAAATAATAATAAATAAACATTAAGAAACATGTGTTACCTATGTTGAGGCCTTGAAATTACTCTTGGTGATGACCTTAGATTTGAGGGATTAAAGATATTTTTTAGTTACTCAGGGATTTAGTAAATTTAAATGACTAAAGGGATGGAAAATATAGGTAGGTTTTTATTGAGAATTTGAAAATTTATTTGAGTATTGAAAGGGTTGAAGTTACCCACCTTTTATAATTGAATAGGAGGGTCTTTTCCATTGTAAATAATGTTAAGTAAGTTGTAAGAATGTAATGTAAGAGGATTTAGGTGATGTAAGGTTATTGAGACATTTAGGTAATACATAAAAACCAAAAAATGATTTCAATATGGTATAAAGTTCATTTTAATTTAGTAAAATTTGAGCCACCATAGATTAATCAATTAAACACTTATTACTTTTAATTTAATATTAATCATGTTAATTATTTTGTTACTAAAAATATAAGTGGACTCTTACTTCTAATTTTTTATATTATGATTACAAAGTTAATATCCATATAAAATAATTCATTTTAAAAACAAGAAAAAATATTATTTTAAATTAAATACACATAATAAGGAAAAAAATATTTTTAAATAAAAGAGTGATTTTAAAATTTAAATTTATAAATAAAATAAAGTGTAGATTCTTAATTATTAACTTAATATTAATTTATTTATTTTAAAAAAATTTGATTTAATTTGTCTTTAAAAATATCCACAACCTAATTTCACCATGAAACTTTTAAATTAAAATAAAGACATGAGAATAGTTTCTATATTCCAATAAAATATTTATTATTATTTTTTAATACTAAAAATTGAATATAAAATTTTAATAAAATTTTAGATTTTATAATTACACCCTTAAAATATATATTTTATCAATTAAAATATTTTATAATATTTAAGTCCTTTTTAATTCACTAATAATATGACAAAAGTCATTGTTGTGTGGACAATTGTAATTTTCATTATTCATATATGAAATGGTTATTTTAGAAAATTCTCAAAAAAACAGATGAAGATAATTATTTTATGTGGAATATAAAAATTAAATATATTTTTATCATATTTAAATTATGAAAAATTAAAACACTCTTTTTTAAAAATATATATAACATATAGAAAATGGATTTTATTGAATATTAAATTTTCAATATTAACATATATTAGTTATTTACCTTGTGAAGATAAAAAATATCAATAGTTTACCTTCATAATGTTTATTAATAATTTATTTGTAATATTTTTAGTTTTTTTATGTTGGGTTTAGCATGTGAAACAAGTTATAAAACAAAAGATATAATTAAAATGATCCAAAATATCAGGTCGTTACATGCTAAGCTCTTAAAAAAATTACAAACTTACAATTTTTATTATTACCCATGGATGAAGGTAAGAGAGATTATTATTAAGATATTTACTAATCTAGATGAAACATCCAGTATAACATCTACCATTTTAACTTAAAATAGATTAGCAATCTTATGACCTCTTAATCAATATTTTTTGTGAGTATCCTAAAAATATATTATCAATATTATTCCTTCCCCAATCCTATATAAATATATAAGTCATGAAAACATAGTTTAATCATATATTATACATTAAATTATTTCTAGCTTTAATCCCTAAATTCTTTTAGCCATTAGTTTATAAAATCACAAAATAGGCAATATATATACCGTAATCCATAAAATGAAATAAATCACTCCAATTAAATCATGAATAGTCATCAATTCCATGTAAATCAATACAACATATCAAACATTATAAAAATCACTCAACCCATTATTATCTTGAAATCAAGAAATTATTAAACATAAAACGTATATTTCCATTAAAAATGTGTTCTTTAGTTTTTTCTCCAAAAAATGTAACATTACCATAAAATCATTTCCCAATGTTGTCTATATCATTTAATAAATGATTTCAAAAAATATATTAAAACATAATAAATAACTATGCTTAAATGTTTCCCATAATAGTCAATAACTTTTAGAATATACCAAAATTTGATTGGTACATTTAAATTATCTAATTAGAATATTTAAGAGACTCAAGATTTAATTTATATTGGGATATAAACCTCATTATATTAAGTAATACTACAAAAATAACTTTTACATCATAACAACCATACAATAAAATTCATCTATTTATGGGTGGTCATTTTTTCATAAAATACATAGTGGATTTTTGGATATATACCATTATAAACATCAATTTTTCATCCTATTTCATCTAATTTTAATACCATAATATTTATAATAATATAAATATAAATCCGAGTGTATGATTATGTAATCGAAATCTTAAGATGTCTTCTATATTGAAAACATTATTTTATACTATGATATTTTCAGTTTAACCACATAAAACTTGGTTAGTCTTACAACTCCCTTGTTTATACCATTAATAAATTATGTTGTTTTTACTCATGCTGCTTAACCAAATCCCTAGAGTTAATTAGGAAATAAATCCTTTATAATAATTTGTAAAGAGTGTAAAGTTAACCAAAGAATGTTCCATGGAATGTGAAACCAGGTGTGTAGTTATATTTTATTTTTATGAACAAATTGATGATTATGTTAACACCCAATCCAATATTTTCAGGGTTATTTCACCTAGTTACAACTCCTCACAAGGTTTCATCCACTTCTATTACCTCTAAAGTGATGTTTTTTCAAGGATTATTGCACAGTCTCTATGTTCCCATTACTTTGGGATTTTATCTTATTAATAGTCGCATCCATGGGGTTTTCACTAATTTAATCTCATCCAAATACTAAAAATATTCAATATTACCAAAACTAACTTAAAGGGTCAACGAAACATTTGATGTTGTTGTAAACCATCACTTATAAAACATTAATAACATTTCAATCAACCAAATTTTCCTCTAATGATGAAATCCATATCATTAAATTTATCTAAACCATATTATGATAACTCCCATGATAGTTCAGACATAATCTTCTGGTAATTACATGTCTTAATGAATATATTTCAATCCAATATATTCCAAAAAATGTTTAGGCTTTATGTTTTAGCGAATAAGGGAAAAAAACTAAACAAAAAATCTTACATCATTTCCAACCACACAAAATTTTCTCTATAAGAACATCTTAACCCATAAAAATGTCTTTAATATATCAGATAAATTCCTCACTTAATACATCCTTATAAGAAAATGTTAAATATTTAATTTCTTATAAAATATTGAAATTTAATAATAAGAAAGGGGTGATCTCATTTTCTTAATAATGTTAAACATAAGTGGTAACAATATAATATCATAAATGTGGGTAAGATGAGAATATGGGTATTATCAATCTATATAAGAAAATAAATATTTAATAAAAATTGATCATAAACATGAAATTTGACTTGCAATAACATAACAAGTGATTCAATATGGTTTTCAAACACGAGTTAACTAACTTGAATAATTAATGATGATCTGTGGAACTTATGAATGAAAGTGGAACAACTATAAACATAGTATTTCTATTCTTTTTTTTACCTGGATACCTACCAACCCACTCACTCATAATATTTTTAGTACATATTCGATCACAATAACCCTTTTTTTAACAAAACCTCATGAAAACCTACTTACCAATGAAATTTTGATTCAAGATTAATGTTATCACACTAACACTTTGAGAACTTAACTACTAGATAACCAGTTATGAGATAAGTTCTATATCATGTTATATAATAAATTATATAATTTATCGAAGGGAGATATAAGCCCCACATATCTCATAATCCATATATTTTTGTCTCACATGGACATCAAACATTCATCATCTTATAAATAACCCATTGAAAAAGAGGCAGTTTCTTAAAAAATTCACAACCATCACACAAAAAAGAACATAACAAATAATATAATATAAAAACTCTCAATATATAAAATAAATAATATATTAATAATATATAAATGTTGTTCAAAACATTATTTCTAAAAAGATAACCCTTTTATGGTAGATATAAAAGAACATACAAAAGCTTAAAAATAATTTAAATCATTGAAGAATAAATTACGTTGAAACATTTTTTATGAAAAGATAGTGAAGACTTTTGAATAACTTATTTTAAAAAAAAATATAACCTTGAAAATACATAATATTTTCATAAATGATATACTAACATAAATTGAAATATATTAATTTAAAATAATCTTCTTTTACCAACACTTGAAAAAGATGTAGTGATTTGAAAGCAAAAAAATTAAAATACATTGAAATCGATTAATTTTAAAATAAACTACAATAATGGGGACTTGAAAAGATATAATGGTTTCAAAAAATATATATGTAAAAATTCTCTGAAAACATTATTTTTTAAAATAATCATTAACCATGAAACATTTAAAAATGCATAAAATTTATAAAAAATATATAGTGGGGGATTAAACATTTGATTTTTAAAGCATAAGAAATATTTTTATTGTTATAAAATTTCTTTTCTAAAAAAAATAATTAATACGATAATAAAAAAATTGTTTCAAAATAAATATTAGGGATTACAAATATAATTAGAGATAAATAAAATTTGAGTTACCATTTCAAAAATAAGAACATTGTAGTAAATTAAAAACAAGGATACGAAATAATAATCTATTAAATAAAATCGTAATTATTATTAACATAAATGAATTTTCACAAATCAAAAGTATAATCATAACGTAATACATCATTCATGTTAGGTAACTGTCACTTATAGTGATTATGACCCAAGGAAGAGAATTGAGTCATGAATAACCCTTACAACCATTACAACTTTTGAATCAATACCCCTTGAGAATAATAAAATTAAATTGAAAATTTATAACAATTAAATATAAAAATATTAAGTTAGAAAATAACAATAGGGAATTATTTATAATCTTTTAAAGGATTTTTTTTAATAAAATAATCATGTCACATTGGATTTAAATTTTAGACTATGAAACCCTTATGACATGGGCTTAAATTCAATAAAAATATCTTATCATGTAGAGTATAGAATGAAATTTATAATAACCTAAATAAAACATAATAAATGATATATTATATTAAATATATATAATACACATCACTTAAAAAATAATCCCTTCATACATATGAACTATCTCTCAATGAAGGGAAATTATTCCGAAATCAATTATGACTTAAGAAATTATTTGAATAAAAAATTTTATGAATATTGAAAATAATTTGAATATATAAATACAACAAATTAAATCTTGTTATATTGTAAATAATATCATAGGTTAGTATCTACACCGTTGAATGAATAAATTGGGGCATAAGATTAAAAAGGGAATCAATGAAGTGAAATTACGATGAAAAAATGATTATGGTTCTGGAAAAATTACAATAAAAACCATTTTAGATATATAGAATATGAAACATAATTCCAAATACCCAAAAAAATTTATTTCAGGATATTATATAAACAATAGGTAATATAAAAAATATTTATTTGAATTTTGGTGTATAATTAATATGTTTCTTGAAGGAAAATTTGGGATGAAACTCTTACCTATGTCTGAAGGTTTGTTTCACTTACATTAAACATCACAAATAATTAAATTATGATCATTATATATACAACTTATAAAATTTTTAATATATATTTTATTATGTAATGTACATTAATATAACATTTGGTTACATGCTTTCAAGTACTTTTATCTCTTGATTTTAATTAGTTACTATTCGAATGATTTTTATTTTATCATTGTCATATTCAGATCTCTGTCAGTGGATCCTATTTTAGATGAATGATTAATCATGTGACTAAAGGTAGATAGTTCCATAAAGATTTTCCCTGAACATGATAGATTTTTTGCTTGGTTAATTTTAAATTTATTTTAAATTTATTTCCTAAATTGATAATATTTGATGTATGATTTAAAATGGGAATGAAATTTACAAATAAAACACTTTTTAAAAAACATTGAAAATATTAGGTTTCTTCTTTTCAAAATGTAGATTGATATTAAAAGTTATTTCATGATGATTCTAGAGAAAAAAAATTAAATTAAACATGATAATCCATGTCATGGGCTTGATGAAAACCCATCATTTTGTTTTAAAATTAAAATGGAATGTTGAAACTTGAAAATAGGTATTTAAACAATTGATAATGAAATGAGATGAAATAAATTATTTTTCTATGTGTTGGTTGGTTGACTGATTGTAATCTCATGGGAATTTAGTTTCCATTTGTTGACCAAGATAATAATGATAATAATTTGACCCCCTAGAAAGGGATTTATTATTAAAACACTAATGGAACCATGTTGAATATAATTTTCCCCAATGGGCTCTTGATTGATTCTTTACAGATGGAGATATCCTTATGGATATGTTCACGCTTTGATACATGAGTGATTGACTAAGAATTGTGAGGATTCTAGAGCAAGGAACTAATATACCTTAGGTTATATGACCTTGTTGCTTCAATTTTATTTTATTATTAAATTCTAGTGTTTATTGAAAATAATTACCCATTCCCATCAGCTTTATGAAAAATATTTATTTCATCCTATATTTTATATACATTCCATATATATATATTTAAATGATTTGAAATATTATGTGACTGAAAATTTGAAAATGAATTCTCATGTATAATATTTACTTAAAATGAAGCATAAATTCTTCATTTGTTATGTAATTTCTTAAGGAAAATTTACTGATATCCTACTAGGTTATTTTTCTCACACCCCAACTTTTCCTGTAGATGTTGGTATATTTTGTTATGATAGGTATTGGAGAAGGTAAGGATCCACTTGGAGGTGGAAGGAGTTCGTGAATAATTTGACATTGGGTGATGGTGGTGCTGGTGGATATGTAATACACTCATAACATGGAGATTCTAGGTCCCTTTCTTGATGTATTTTGTGCCATTTTATTGGAAGGAGAATCATTTTAATCATACAAAAAATTCTTTTGTATATAAAATAACAATCAGAGAAATGAGTGTACCTGAAATATGGAAAGAATTATTACGTACTCAAGAAAATAAAATGAAGTAGAAGATAAATGAAGAAAAAATATATATTTGTTATTGAGAAATATATCACTTAACCTTGTTAAGGTAGTAGAAGTAAAATAATTATAAGGTACACTCCATGAGATATTATCCTGATGTAGAATACTTGATCACATAGTTTAAAAAAAATTAAATATTAGGGTAAATATTTGGTTTTTAAAATGTTCATATTATCATAACTATTGAGTGTATCACTTTAATGCGTCTTGAATCCTTTAAATAGAATCTAAACAAATAATATACTCCTCACCAACTTGGTAAAACAATTGTAATTCAAATTATGTAATTATCCAAAATAGGGAACATTATTGTTCCAGAATAACCATAAAAATCAAAAATTGAATTCAAAACATATAGAAAAATTAAATACAATTTGAATTTCCCATTAAATAATTAAATTCCTTATAATAATATGTCAAATATATCCCATTAATATCATAATATAATTTGGAAAAATAAATTTCAAAATAAATTATAATTTAACGAAACACATAGTTATTAAAATATTTAATTATTCCAAAGTAAATACTATAAAATAATATTTAATAAGTTGGTAAACACTAAATATTAATTTATAAAATAATAATATCCAAAATTCAATTCAGAATATAAAAAATTAAATATTGTAAATATATGACGTAAGTTCTCCTGATCCTTTCTCTCCAAAGATGCCCCTAATGGGATGGAAATGAAGTAAGGGGAAAATGACTCTCTGAGTCCCACCTCCAGTAGGCCCCAAGTTGGAGACTAACCCCAAGGGTATAAAATTATCCCAAATTGGGAGGCATTTCCATTTTTAAAGAAACATGATCGAGAGATAATATGGTTTATCCGAAAAAACATTATGGTATATATATATAAAATCAAGAAAAACCAACCCATAGTGTATGCATAAATCAAAATTGATTCAAATAAAATTAGCCAAATGTAATCCAAAAAGAATAAAAGTTAAGATACCAGCATAAAAACACCTCCAAATACAAGCTAGTATGTTCTAAAATTATCTATATAGACTTCCTAGAATTAAAAAAATATTTTTTTACACACATAGGGTGATAATACTGGTACACTCAGTAAGAAAACCAAAGTCTATCATGAACATGTGAAGATATCATAAAAATGCACATGTATAGAAGTTGTCGAACCAAAAAACACTTAAGGAGGTATTCTAATCATCCCAATCTTACCAAGAATGCTCACTAAATATAAAAATTCAATTAATGTAATATAATTATCATTGATAACAGGGTACCTCACACTACATTATCAATGATTAGCTGCTCTCACACCCTACTAGAAAACGTCATTGTTCTCCCACCTGTTCTGAACATACCACATCCAAACTTGCCCGCACACACTTGTGCCTCACAACTAGTCATATTAACTGAGAAAAAAAGAACATCAAATCCCTCCCACACACAGTTGGTCTACACAACTAGTCCCATATCCTAGGAAAACAAATCACATCACATCCTTCCCACAAACACACGGGCCACAAATCTCATGACATACTACCCAAAGACACCTAGGCCACAAACCATATATCATACCACCCACAAACACCTAGGCCACAAATCACGTCTCATGTTAAAGAACCTTGGGAAAGTATAACATCTCTCATCTTGAAGACACCTGGGAAATCACCACTCTCCCATACACACCTAGGCATTAAAAACCAAAACATGTCAAAGGAATCTTGGGTTATCCCCACCTGGAAGAGGGAGAAAGGAATAGAGGGAGGCCTGTAATCCATCCTCCCACCAGGATTTTTGGGAAAAAATATCTACCATGATGATGGGGGTGTTCAGCACATTGTGCTCAACTAGGGTGGGGTGAATATAGAAAATGACAAGTAAAAAACAAGTAGTTCATATATGATACCAAACACTCAAAACCATCCTATGGGTTTAAAATAGCCAACCAATTGACAATAATAGCACATTTTCTACCACCTATGGATTAATAATGGTCACACATCAAAATAAAAACCACAGTTTACTTTCAATCCTTAATCCATATTCTAAGGTTTTTGTTTTATCAAATAATTCCCATTTTATCAGCCTCTTAGATTTGCATATTTATCATTTTTTAGAAAACCCATTTCATTTAGAATGAAATCTAATTTAATAATCAAAAATCACATAGAATTAGAAAAACACCATACAAGAAAATCAAAATTCATAAGTCACATTATTCTTTTAATCTATATATAGATGTGTAACTGATTTCAAAAATATTGAATAATCCCATATTAATAAGAAATTGGTTCATTAAATTCAATTATGTTATCATTCATTCATTATCTATTCACATTATACATTCCATTTCAAATAAACTATTTTTCTAGATTCTTCCCAAGAATAGATATTCTACTCTTATTCCATTCATCCAAAGAAACTAGAAACAATTCTCATAATACAATTATCAACACATAGAATGTAACACCATACAATAACCCATTACACTCTTACCAATATTCCCACATCATAACTAATTCATAGAAACAATCCCTTTTTCATATCCCCACTACATAACCATACCACAAACACTATTACATCCCCACTAAATGACTGTACCATTACAACAATCACATCCACACTTTACAACCACATCTCATCCACTTCCCCCACACACATCAGAAAACAGTCATATTTCATCCATCATATCATCGGATCCAACCAAAATCACATAAAATTTTCCACAAGCATATTATAGCACATAATAGAGAAAAATGTACTTTCAGATTTATTTGGGAATCCCTTATTCAGCTTCATATAATTTAGGGTGTTATAATAGAATCCCTTGAATCTAGAGGAATCCATTTATTTTAACCGAATGTTTGTGGTGAAAAAACTATATAATAAGTAAAATTAACTCCAAAAAGACATGTATATATTCCATGATCCAAAAACTAGTGCACAAACAATAACCATCCCAATGGAAAAGATTATAAGTGGGTATTTATTTCTTATAATTCATAATATTGATAAAAATATCAATAAAATGGTATAAACATATGTCACCTTCAAAATACCATTTAAATTGATTATAAATCAATTCATTATATTTCTTAATCAGTTTTTTTGTCATGTTTTTAAGAGTTAACAATAATAATCCCATCATTCACGATACACATAAAGAGAAATGAAGGAAACTTTTACTTGGAGAAGAAGAGATCAGTACATCCTTATTGCTCCAATTTAGGGGTGTGTATGTACCAGGGAACTCCAAGGAAAACAACAACCATTAGTTGCAACATAATGGTAAAACTAAAATGTAGGGAAATGTTCCATGGACCTCATACAAAGAGATAACATGAATTCAATAACAAGGAGAGGGTGTTTTGGCCCATAGAATATCTAAAATAGGGTTACAATTTAGATACGTATTTAATTTTAAATTAATGTTTGATATAGAAATGATTTCCCAATTTGACAAATTAAAATATACCAGACACTTTTGAATTTAAATTTATGATTCATACCCCTTGAAATGGATTATATACCACATAAATGTGGTATTAAATTAATTTTACGTCAAAGAAAACATTAAAGGGGTGAAATTGGAAAAACTGTAAGAATTATAGAAATTTTAAAAACTATTGAAAATGACTCATCATTTAGGGATTCACTTATTTGTGCAACCGGTGAAAGTCACCAGTGTGATTCACTATTCAGTGAGCTACCGGTTCGAGTCACTGGTGCGACTTACCATTCAGCGAGCTACCATTTCATCTCAAAGTCCTGACTCATCAGTCCGACTCCCCGGACTGAATCAGAATTCTTACTCACTAGTGGAAGTGCTAACATTGGGTGAGCTAATATCGTGACTCACCATAGTGAATCACTATGGTGACTCACCATTAGCGACCTACCACTAGTGACCTACCATAAGATAACTTAAAAAACATTGAGGTTTTTCAAATTGTTGAAATAGGTCACCTTGACCTCCCTAAAACACTTGAAGCATCAGATTTTCACAATGTAATAGACCAAAGAGGTCCAATAAATTACATCAAATACCTCTCAAACTATTCTCACCCTAGATAATTCAAAACCAACCAAGAATAAAAGAGGTTAAGGGTCCGAACTACCATCTCATGAGTTACCTTTGATGTTTCTTGTTATATTTGGAACACAAAATCCGTTAGGGGATGAAGTTAAATATACACAATATATTAAAAAAATTATCCTAGGGTATATAACTCTCAAACAATAACAAGGACAAATAGATAAGTATAAAAAGTCAAGTATGTAGTGCATAACAATGAAAAAATCATAATAACACAAAATAGGGGAGCACATTCCAGAACAGTTTCTTCACATTATTTCAAACAGAAGTGATTTTTTTAGATCAGGGACTACATTTTTATATGTTTTATATCAAAATATTCACTTAGAACATCCATTGGATGAGATACATGAATTTTCCTCATTTTTTAATCGAATAGAATTTAAATTCAAAACATTTAAAATATATCATGCTTAACATATCATGAAGAACTAGATTACCATGATCGAGTAACAATTTAGTAACAATATAGAAAATATATTTATGACACTTTATCAAACTATTTTTGTGGAGTTATAAATCTATTAATTCTTTTTCAAATGATCTATTACATTCCAGAAATATATCTCATAATTTTTTTGAACTATTTTATGTTTGAAAACAAGCCTATTAAATCACTTCCATAAAAATATAAAATGAATTATGTTGGATAAGAAAACCACATTGAGTCAAACCCCATTATTAATCCTTGTTCTCACATGGAATTTATAAAAATAATCTTTGTGACAACACTTTAAATGAATTTGGTAATATTAATTTTCTTCAAGATAGTTCCCAAGACCAATTATATAAATTTCAAGGGTTAATGATTTCAAAAAATTTATCTTGTTCTACTAATAAAAATATATCATGCTATTTACCATGTTAATGTTAATAAAATATTTAGAAAAAATTAATTAAAAATGGAATGAATCATAATTATGAAATGAGTTTTAAACATTCCAGCTTAGCTAAGTTTAAAATTCTTACATGTCTTGTCATCAAGATATTAATTACCGGTAACATAATTATACGGAATCAACTAGGGATTCAACAATACAAATTTTACAGGTTCGCGTCATTACTTGTAGGAGTTAAAAATAGCATTACTCTACCAACATGAAAACTTATATTAATATAGACAGAGCAACCATAGGGATAAAAATCAATGGAACCCATCCACTACACCTTGATATTTTTTTCTTTGGGCAGCATTGACTCACCCACACGTTGTGAAAACGTATCATGATATAATGTGTCTTGATGCGGGGAAAGAGTTTCCCTTTATTCATATGATTGAGGTCATAAAATGTTCCGTCAATATAAGGTAAAACACAATAATATAAATCAAAAAGGTAGTAGAAAAAAATCTCCATCACTCTTTTATTAAAAAAATATTCAGGCATGGGAGGAACGCCTGTCTTTATTAATTTCTTGATATCCAAAACAACTAGTTTATTTTATTAATAACTTTAAGTGATTAATCCTTTTTATTATAGGAGAGGTATTAAATAAATATAATAACAACAAATAATAATAAAACACAAGTCATCTCACAACATAAACAACAAATGTCTTCCACCACACATAACTATCACTGTTCATCACAACCATTGGCCAAACATACTATCCAACTAAAATTTCCACCAGAAATTTTACATAGCCACATTACCACACCACTTTACTATCCACAACAAACAAAAAAAACTTTCTCCATATTATCCTCCACTCATCCCCAACCAATGATCCCAATTATCACACACAAACCCCCATGCTCAAAAATCAAGGAGTTTCCTCTCCCATGTTGAGATATTATCTGATTTGTGTGGAATTGAATATCCCCCACGGTTTAAATCAGGTAAAAGTATAACTCATCTCAGTTAGGGATCAGGTTCCTCCATATACATATGATTGATGATTAAAACCACATTTCACACAAGAAATCACAACAAGAACAATCATACATAGCATCAATACATTGCATCTTCAATAATTATCTAGGGGTGTATATTACTACACCTCATTATTTATCATGGGTACTTTCACACAATTTTAAATTTTTTATAGGGAATCAGTTCATTAGCCATATTTAGGTGATTATCCTTTTTTACACAAGGTCAGTTTAAAAAATCAATCAAATCAAGGGTTTAATTATCTACAAAAATCATAGTAATATATTTTTTCCAACAAAAAACTATTTTTATTGAGGAATATCAACACATGAATGCAATGATAACAATGAATGAACACTAAAAAATCCCAGATTATTTCTTGTAAAATATAATGTCCTGAATTTCAATATCAATAAAATAAATCTAAGTTAAAGACAATATTGTACATAGGTTATATCTCACACCACGTTTAATATAGTTACACAAGACATTCCGGGTTCATATTTTTATCAAATGTAAAAAAATTCCAGCTTTATCTGAAAAATTATACATGTTATATTCAAGGTTTCAATTCAAATACTACATAACCTAAACAACATGATGTGATAATAATCAAAGTAAAACATGCTTTATGACAAAAATATTTTAACTAAAAATGTTTTATTACTATGTTTCATGCTTTTTAGGCTCAAGGTAAATATTATTTGATCACTTCACTACTCAAGTAAACATGCTTTCTAACAACTAGATTTAAAATTCACATGTTATATTAATAAATCTCATGATTTATAATGTTAAAGATAAACATTATTTAATTATTTCTTAGTTAAATAAAACATAATTAAAGTTTTTACATAAGTAAAAAAGATTCTACTTACATATTAAAATATAATGTATTAAACATGCTTCATGTGCTGGTCTCTCATACTAGAATTCACCTAGTTTCCACACTAATGATCTAATATTTAGTCATGCTTCCCATAACAAAATACTCATGAATAAAAATGTGCGGTAAGGTTATTTTAGTACTTAAAAATTATTATGAGTCATAAAATAATTAGTTTATTCACATATGTAGTTCTCAGTCTCAAAATGTTACCACAAATAAGGCATGCCATCTTCTAAAATGTAAAAATAAATGTATCATGGATCTCTATACTAACACCTGATTACATGATATGGTAATATCAGTAACATATAACTATAATCAAGGAAAAATAAGAAGAATGTTATTATGTTGAATGATTCAAAATTCAAAAGAATTATTATTAATTAACATATACTTTTTAAGAAATTTATGAATAAATTACTCAACAACACATGATTATGAAAACTTATAGACGGAAAGAATCAAAAGACATATATTCTCACATGGAAACTAGAATAATTATAATAATGGTTTAAAAGTAATTTATTTTATCATGTCAGTCTGAAATCTACTATGAGGTCACATGCTTCATAAGGGTTTCCAAAATTGAACAAATAATCAAAAAAATACACTAATCATGTTTCTTGAACTATTTAAATCATTACAAAAACTAGATGTAATGTTATAAATTTATAATAATGGAAGTAAGATTAAATTCATTAAGATTCATGATATAATAGGAAAGGAAAAAAACACATTCAAACATCGAGAAGGTTTCAAAAAAATCACATTCTAGTTATGTATAATTTTACTCTTTCCCTTTAAGTTATATGAATAATTAAAAAAAATAGAAAGTATTTATTTGTAATAATAGAATATTAAAAGTTAGAGAAACAAACATAAAATATCACTATTCATTAAATTCATTTCAAATTCCCCAAAATCAACCAATTCAAACAAGAACAGACGTCATTATAATGCATGTACCTCTCCTAGGTCTCTACCCTGCAAGCAGTGTCACCTCACATTGATGTTCGGTAGGCTCAGAGTCCATGCAATGAATCAAGGGGACACTAAAATACCATTTCCTAGCTAGTATCCCTAACCTATGTCATGCACCACATTCAATGGAAATTATTTTCATACCAACCCATGTATTCCTCACTGTACCTAATTTCGAACTCCACCCTATCTCTCAACCATCACCTCTGATACCATTGTGTCAGGACCCCTTCCCTCCAAAGATTCCTCTCCTAGGATAGAAATTTATAAAGGGGTAATTAACCCTAATTCCCAACACTAGTAGACCCTAGGGTTTAGACCATCACTAAGGGTATACAAGCCTCACAAAATGGAAGGAATTTTACTTTTAAAAGAAATAGGATCATCCCATAAGATGGTTTATCCCAAAACAACTCCAGGGTATATATATAATTAAAATAAATCCAAAAAATCCCACAATGTTGGCATAAATCCAAACTAATACTTACAAAAATCATCAAATAATGTAAAAATAATAATAAAATCTAAGGAAGCGACACCAGAACAACTCCATATTCAATGCTAGTAAGGTCTATCATAGTTCATGTAGTCCTCCTGGAATCCTAAAAGAAAATTTTTACATACGCAGGGTGAGAATACAGGTATACTCAGTATTAAAACCAAAGTCTATCATGAACATATGAAAAGAGCATACTACTGCACCCATCTAAAAGTAATAGAACCAAATTACACTTAAGCATGTACAATCGCCATACCAACCTCACCAAGTCATGCTCAAAAAATATCACAAGTCATGTAATGTAATATAATGCACAATAATAATATGGTACCACACACTACTTTCTGACAGATTAGCCACTTTCACACCATAATTGAAAACATCTTGGCACTCCCACCTCTTCTGAATATAGCATATCCCAACCTTTCGGAACTCACTAGAGCCTCACAGCTAGTCCTATCACCTGGGAAAATGATGAACATCACATACCACTTGCACACACCTAGGCCTCATATCTAGTCCTCTCACCTGGGAAAATAAAGCACATCACATCCCGCCCAAAAGAACATGGTACAAAAACTACATCACATCCCACCCACAGAAACCTAGGCCACAAACCACATCTCATCCCACCCACAAACACCTGGGCCACAAACCACATCTCATCCCAAATACACCAAGAAAATCCTAAGACATCTCATATCGATGGAACCTGAGAAAGAACCCATTTACCATACACACATGGTCCTCAAAAACCACAACCTGCCCAAAAAATGTTAGGACATCACTTCATGGAAGAGGCTGTTAGGAAGAGAGAGTGACCATCCATTCATCCTTCCATCGGGATGTTTGTGAAAGAAACCCTGTTCTAGGTTGATTGGGGTGTCCAGTACAATGTACTCAATTGGGATAGGATGTGTGTAGAAAATCACAAAAAAATACAAGTAATACATATATTAATCCAAAAAATCAATCCCATCTAATGAGTTTACAACATCCAACCAACTCCCAAGACTACCACATTTTCTTCCTCCTATGGATGCATAAAATTCACACTACAAATCACAAAACAAAATTCATTTTCAATCCTTAAGATATATTCTAGGGATTCAGTTTAATCAAATAATTCCCACATTATAATTCACTTAGATCTACAAATTCAAAAAACTTTATAAACAAAATTTCATTTATAAAGACATGTTATTTTATATTCCCAATCACATAGCATATGATTAACATTATACAAGAAAAAATCAATCTATAAGTCACATTATGCTTTTAATCCACATTTAGCATCTTAATATATTTCAAAAAATATTGAGTTATCCTATATCAACAACACAATAGCTTATTGAATTCCATAATGTTATCATTAATTCATTAGTTTTTCACATTCCACGTCCATTTAAAATAAACCATTTTTCTATATTAATCCCAAGAATAAATATTACACTTTAGTTCCATACTTCCCATGAAACTTCTATTAATTCACAAAATACAATAACCAACACACAGAATATAGCACCAAACTACAACCCATACACTATTACCAATAATCTCATGTCATCCCCAATTCATAGTTGTATCCCCAATTTCATAGCCCCACTACATAAGCATACAACAACCACCATTCTAACCCCACATCACCACTGTTCCATTACAACAATCATAAACCCACTTCACATTCAAATCTCATCCACTTCCCCCACACACATAAAAACACAATCATATTCCATCCATCATATCATCAGAGCCAATGCACAACCCACAATCATGTCCAAAATAATATTAGAGCAGAAAAAATATCAAAACATACTTTTAGATTTAGTAGGGAATCCCTTATTTTGTTTCACATAATTTAGGATGTTATGATAGATGCCATCTAATCTCGAGGCATCCAATTATTTTAAATGAATGTATGTGGTTAACCAATTATATAATAAGTGACATCAACACCCACACAACATATATATATATTCTATGACATATAAACCAGTGAAAAAACAAGGACCCCCTATGGTAATGACTTTTAGTGGTTATTTTTCCCATATAATTCACAACATTTACTAAAATATCAACAAAACTGTACGACCAAAACTCACATTCCATATCCCCTTTAAATTCCATATAAACCAATCAATTTTCTTTAATAGCACAATTTCAAACATGTTCATATGATTAAAAAATAATAAGCGTATCCCTCATGATACACATAATGACAAATAAAGGAAAAACCT
Organism: Viscum album; assembly: GCA_963277665.1. Classification (NCBI taxonomy): domain Eukaryota; kingdom Viridiplantae; phylum Streptophyta; class Magnoliopsida; order Santalales; family Viscaceae; genus Viscum; species Viscum album. Next base: position 1,576,492,495 of record OY728126.1, read on the forward strand.
ACTTGGAAGAAGAATTAATCAACACTTCTTTATTGCACCAAGTCGGGGCGTGTATGTAGGAGGAAACTCTAAGGATAAAACGAACTGATTGGTGAAACATAATGACATGAATACTATGGGAATAAAGGTTTAGGGTGCCTCAAACCAAGAGTGAACAAGAAATAAATAACAAATAGAATTTTTTTTCAACCCTTGGATGATCTAAAATAGGGCTACAGTTTCGATACATCTTTAATTTTCCATTAAAGTCTATTTAACTCATGGTTATGTGCTTTGAAAAATGAAAACCCCCATACACTTTTTAATTTAAAGATATGATTGATATTACTTGAAATGTATCCAAACCCTCATAAACATGGTTTTAAATTAATTTTATATCAATGAATACATTAATGGGGAGAAACTGGAGAAACATAAGGAATTAAATAAATTTAAAAACCTATTAGAAATGACACACCATTTAGGGATTCATCGGTGTGAGTCACCATTCAACTATATACCATTAAAAATAACTATCCTAACTCTTCAGTACAATTCATTAGTTCAACTCACTGTTCTGACCCACCGGTGGATAAGCAACTGTTTGGTGAGCTACTATTTTGAGTCACTGTCAAGACTCACCATCATGAATCACAGTCGTAACACATTGCCATGATTCATTATTAGTGACCTACCATGGTCAATCTACTAATAGAGAACCTAAAAACTAGAAACCTTTTAAAGTGTTTAAATAGTTCAACTTGACCTCCTCAAACACTTCTACCACTATATTTTCAGGTAGTAATGGACTAGAGAAGTCTAGGATATTACATATGTTTACTCATGAATAAGGTGAAAATTAATTTACATTTCAAAATTGATGAAAATTATTTTAAACCACTTAACATAGATTTTATATAATATATATGAATTTTTAAACCAATAAAACACATAAGATAATTAAAATAAGCATACAATAAACTAAGGAACCAAAAAATAAAAAATAGAGAATATGGAAAATTCCATATTTAATATAAAATAATTAGAGTAAGTAACTAACCATGCACACAAAATTCACTTGTGGTTGGTATACTTAATAATTACATAACACGCATTCTCTTGTTTTATTGTTAGTTTACTAATCCTGTGAATATCATGTAGTCACTTTAAATAACTCATGCAGTATGTATGAAAATAAAACATGTGTTTGGTATACTAACCGTGAGGGCATGGTCATTATACTGACCATGGGGATAATTTAGAAAATAATTCATGATGTTACATTAAATACCTTTATGGTCATATTGTAGTAACACATGGTAGGTTAATTTTACAATCGTAATAACTTCACTAAAACATTTGCGATAACTATTTTCTCTTCACAATAACTCCATTTTTATTTCACAGAAGCTTCATAAAACATTTTGGTTGCTTGAATATACCAACATAAAAGGTATAACATACTCATGGTACGTTCACATAACTGATCATGGTAAATTCAAAAAACCATGACCATTTTTCACTATTCACATACTGGAGAGTAGTTCAAAGTACTCTATGCATGTGCATGGTGCTCTCTAGAGTGAAGCTGTGTTTCTATCAAAGCCAATGGCTGATTTTTCACTTCCAAGAATATATAAATTACTATAATGGTTTCAATATTGAGAAATAGTATTGAATTTTTTTAAGCATTGCATAGATGATGTGCCAGAAATAAACAATGGATGGCTTCTATGATAGTGAAACATTGGTTTCATATTTCAAGGAGTGTGTGATGTATAACGGGATTCCAATAATAAAGGAGATACTATAGTGGAAGATCATTTTGTAGATTGTTTATGAACAAAATATTTATACAGTCCACTAGAGGAATCTTATAGTAGGTACTATAAACAAATAGTCAATTGAATTACAAACTCAGACTAGGATGGAAAATGGGGTTTCAAAAGAAGAATAGTTTCAAAAAATGTATTAAAAAAAATAGGAATAATAAAAATTATAATTAGAAAATGTTCCAAAATATTAAAATATTCATAATCTATATATTTTTTCAAATGTTCATTGAGAGCATCAATTTTACTTATATAAATTTTGATTTCGTAAAAAAATAGTGAAAAATATAAACTAAAACTATAGAAAATGATAATGATGAATATCTTGATATTATTCACATTTTTATAGTATCTAAATTGGATTTTATGAATTATTTGTTGTTAAATGAAATTTATATTAATATATTATATATAAAACTCAGAAAAATGTGTATAATTCTTGATGTATGTCGGGATATTTATCGTAGAAAAACAAAAGAAACTTATTTTTTGAAATTGTCATCTTTCAGATATGATATTCTGAGTTTTTGTAGTTTTTGGAACACATAAACAAGGATTTAATTATTTTACATATTTTAACGAAATTTTAAAAAATATATTTTATATCTAAAGGAATAACTCATGTGAAAATCCATGAAATATAACTCAAGTTATAATATAACAACTAATGTAAAATTTTAAACACTATAAAATGAAAATTATAAGTACAAAAAAAATATGTGTAGCTTTTTTGGATCATTATGTGAACATTATAGATATTAATATAGACATTTTCATAGTAAAATAAAATATATTTAAACTTATTATATTCCATATGAAATAATATTTATAAAAATATAATCAGTATAACTGAAGATATAATAAAAACACAGTCATATCGTAAAAAACATATTTTTACATGAAATATTGGGAGGTATGGAATATTCAAAACACCACATATTAACATCTAACAAAAAAATCTAGTATGTTTTTATATTATTATAATAACATTTCAATAAAGTTATGATTATTATGTTATAGTTATACAATGGTTATGGTTGGTTTAGAAGGGAAAGAATAAGAATGAAGGGTTAATAAAGATGTGTTACCTATACTAAGACCATGAAAATATTTTTTCTGATAAAGGCCTTATATTTTAAGTCCATAGTCAATATTGTGGTGACCATGGTCATTAGGTAGTGTATAGTGTTGAATCCAAGTTGGAATGAAGCTGATTTTGGAATAAGTAAGAAGTTTGTGTTGTAGTAATTTCATATTATTTCCAAGAAACAAAACACCTCATTTTTAAAGGTTTCTAATCAGACTCGGAAAAAAAATGTGGAGATTAGATGAAAAATGATTTAGAACATCTAGTTTTTTGAGAATCTTTTCTAGGGAGAAAAGTTTCATCGGACTCATATCGAGTCCGAGAAATATTGTTTTGATCATAATGGGGGATGTTATCATATTCTATAAGGATCCTATAAAATCTGATGATGATTATCTATTTTTTATTTTTCAAAAATAATAATTCATCTATGAAACATGTGATGAAATATTTATAAAGGAAATGGGGACAACAAGTGCTACTAGTCATACTGAGGTTTGGTTGGATAGAAATAAGTTGTTGAAAGGATGAAAAGATACAATACTTCCCAATGTAAGTTATAGGATGTTATACTAATATTAAATGTACTCAAAGTCACTAGGATGTAATGATACAAGAATATGTTTGTGGAAGAAGTATGTTTCTAAATCCAATTCTTTCTAGTCTCAATTCATTAGGGTGATGACCGCAAAACATATATTTGTTTGATGTCTAATAACATTGCTTGGAACGTTTGGAGATGAAGATGTTTGTTTTTAGTCAGACCAATAATCCACAAGAAATAAATATTCAGAGAAACATGTTGTTAAGGAATGATGTTTATGCTAGCATCGGTCCATCAGAAGTGGTGTACCAGTGATCATTAGAGTAATCCTAACACATATCATTACATATCCTTATGATTGAATACATTAATTGGGGGATGATTTTTTTGTTGTGATATTGTTGGGACCAATGAGAATGAAATGAAAGAATATATTTTTGAGATTGATGTGTGAAAGGAACTTAAAGACCGATCAACCAGATGAAGATCCAAAATTTGGACAACCATTATCATTAGGAAAACATTCTTGTTTCAATTGGGTCAATAATGAATGAAAAACTGGATATGTTTTTAGTTGGGTCAAGATTCATCAGACTACAACTAAGACCATTTATTAGAATGAAGTAGATACCGATAAAGAAGGATGACATAGATAAAATACATCAAATGCTAGACATCATCAGATGTAGGATCATCAAATTGAGAAAAATATTTAAATAGATAAATTTTGAATGATATCAAAAAAATATCAAGGGGGTATTGATGTTTTAAGAGTTTATAGAAAAAAATACAAATAATTTTTAAGATAATGTTGAAGTGTTTCTAAGGAAGTGATGAAATTTTAAGAGTTTCCACTATGATTATGGAAGAATAATGGAAACAGATGTCTAATGAAGAAGAAATAATTTATATGGAATAATGGTTTTAATTTTTACATTAAACAGTTGGTAGAAAGTATGAGAATGAGTGGTTTGTTTTCAGTTGGTTACCAAAAAAGTTATGATATTTTAATATCCTTTTCATTTGTTTCAATTGGTGTAAAGTAAATTAACGAACAATATTTTTTCTTCATCATAATGATGAAATTGGAATGAAAATCAGAATTACACTATAGATTGTTAAGAAATTATGAGGTGAGATGATGTTCCGAGAATATTTGATAAGGTTTGAGAATAATCCATAAGAGTTTAGAAACATTTAATAAGTAAAATATGAAGTTGAGATTTGAAGAAAATAAAAATAAATTTTTTTTGGTTAAGTTGGAATGTTTTTTAGAGTCATACCTAAATCACATTTTAATCCAATATAAAGAGAATGATGTACATTTTACTTTTACTAAAACTTTTATTGTTCATGGGCGTTAAGAGAAGGAGAAGCACTAAAACTATTTAAAGAAAAGAAGTTACTGGATTGAGCATTACTGAGGAATATTGTCAAATAGTAGAAGATGATTATGGAAGATCTTATTCAAATATTCGCATAATGTAATGGTTCATGAGACTAAGAAATAGAATTGATGATTTTCGACTATGATATATGCTATTCAGGATTATTTCAGTGGTATTCTGGTAGAGATATGTTTTCAAACTGATCAATTGGACTACATAATCAGACTGGGTTTTAGACTGAGTACCATTATAAAGTCTATATAATTTACTACCTATTATTGGGTAGGAAAGTGAAGCATTATTTTGAAGATCATGTTTTGAAAGTTTACAAGACATCAAAGGAACATGTTTTGAAGCAACTGGTTGAGGTTTTTTTAAATTTTTACAAATAATTTTATTACATAATTATGTGCTACTTAAATCCCATGCACTATTGTATTGAACATAGATCTACACATGTTTAAGGTCATATCCAAAAATTTTAATCCACTAAAAAGAATTTTTTTTTAGCGGATAGTGTGGTATTATATTTTTTATAAACTATAACAAGTACGTATCTACACTTCTTGAGTATTGAACCTTTTAAATTCTTATGTTCATATGGATTTGTGATTGTTCTATTTGTAGTAAAGTCATAAATCTTTAACAGAAGGTAAAGGTTGTTTCAAAATGATGGAAACTTGAATGAAAAAAATATCATTGATTCACCCCGCTTAGTGACACACTGATAATTTTTGGGAAATCTCAGTGTGTATTAGAGTGATGGTTCCCTTGGTTTACTCCTTGCACAATATTTTGAAAGAGAAGTTGTGATGTAAAATGTTAGTTTTATGAATATTAAAATGATTCAGTCTTCAATGGTAGGATCCATCACATCTATAAATATACAATGTTTCCTTATTTTAAGTCTCATGGGTATGATGTTTTTAAAGATGCAATAGATGAATTTACACTTATATATGACAAATATCCTCTTACATATATAGAAAAAAAGAATCATGAGAATGATTTAAGAGCCAAGAATTCTATACCCTCATCACTTTTTTTAAGCATGTTTTTAAGAGTGAAGGGTGTTTCCACTACCAAAGGAATTTGGGCTAAGATGAAGAACAATTATGAGGGTAGTAAAAAATTGAAGAAGGAAAAGCTACAAATATAGAGGTTTATGTATGAAGATATTAATATGGGAGAGTATGAATATTTTGGTGAATTCTTTACTAGGTTCAATGACTTTATGATCACTATTAGATGTCTTGTTGAACTTTTTTTAATATTCAACTATTGTTTAAAAGATCTTGAGAATTGTTTCAGAAAATTTTGATATGAGAGTTTCCTCATTAGAAGATAGATATCCTAAAATAATAGATGTGGATGATTTTCATATTAATATCCTTAATTATTAAATGATAAGGTAAAATATATGAAATGAAAAAGATATGATAGAGAAACATCCTTAAATGCTGCCAAAAAAATAAATTATAAGAATTTTCTTAAGGATAATTGTGTTCCTGAAATTGATTATAAAAATGAGGTAGGTAAAAATCTAAATTAATTTTTATCCTTTTTTTCAAAAAATGTGAAAAGTGGTGGAGTAAAATATAATGGGAATCTTTCCTTGAAATGTTTTGAATATGGAACTGTTGGGAACTACATGGATTATTTCTTTTTAAAAATGAAATAATGGGATAATAATGAAGATGAAATAAGGAAAATAAGATCATGAAAGACATATTGTGATAAGGATAAATCTTATTCTAAAGGGAATGATAATAAATTATACAAATACAAAAGGGGAAGTTTCATATATAAAGATAATGGAAAATAAGACAATGAATATGAATCCAAAAAATATATTGAGTAGGAATGATCAAATACAATCATTGAAATAATTAATAATAAATATTTATGAAGAAATAGTTATGAATAATAATGAACTCAAATATAAATCTTTTAAAATAAGAATTGAGAAATTTTCTAAAAAATAACAGAATGATTCAGAAATAAATTATCAAATCTAACAATGAAAATTATTTAACAAATAATAAAGAATGATTTCTTGATGAGAAAGTTAAGTTACTAGTAGAAATTAATGATTTGAATAAATCTCTTGAGAAATAATATAATTATACTAAACATATATAATTTAGAATGAATGAAAAAATAAGAGTTAGAAAATGTCCAAAAAAACATTTTCTAAAGATAAACAGAGAGTAAAAGGTTTTAATAACTCTATTTCCAATGGTTTTGATAGATTTGAATAGGGAAAATCTGAGAAGGATAAAAATTTACCTTCAAATAATGAGAAGAAAGGTGAAATTTTTTCTGAGAACAACAATTTTTGGAATGTTATTTTTGTGGAAAAAAACAACAAAGTAGAGAAGTCAAAAGTATCAAAATATTATGAGTTTGAAGAAATTTATACAACATTTGGTTATGATAATGATGAGAAAAATTAAAACTAAAAAAGATTAATTTAGTTGATAATATAAAGGTTGGTGGTAAAAAAATTGATAAGAAATTTAAGCAATTTACTAAGAAACCCACTCACAACTCGAGACAATATGAATTTTATAGGGGAAATACTATTTCTATGAATATTGCTGGTATTTTGGTGGATTTAGACATATGGAAAATAAATGTTCGTTCAATTGACAACATTAATACTATTGCAAAAATTATATATGGAAATGTTTTATGGGGATTCAATCCTCTCAAAGTAAGAGGTATGAGAAGGTTTTCTTGAATAAATATGAGAAGGTAAGTGTAAAAGTTTAAAATAAGTTCAAACATCTATAAACTATTTTCAAAATATGTGAGAAACCTATATATCTCATAAAATTATTTCTTTTTTTGTTACCAATACAACAAAAACTTCTTAACAATTCTCAAAAGCATGATGTCAGGAAAGATAATGGGAAAGAAGAAGATCTTGTTGTAGAAACCCCTCTCATAGATAAAAATGGATAAAAACCTTAGATTTTTGATAGTGAGTGTTCTCCTCATATAAGAGGATTTCTAAAGCTAATGAATAACATAAAAGACTTCAAGGAACAGAGATATTTTTCAATTTTTAATCTCATAGAATCAAAGGTCTTAGATCAACCATGATTGGGGAAGAAAATTTTAAATCAAATAAATAATTATTTTTTGAAGGGATGAAACACAACTATATAAGTGTTTCACAATTTGTTTGATAAAGTCAACAAACTTATTTCATAAAATATGGGTTTTTGGTGAAAAAGTGGAATATTGAAAGATTATTACAAGAGGCCAACATACAAAGGGAAAGTTAGTCAAAGTTGGTCGGGTTCAAAACACTTGTTACCTTAGTATGATAGAAGAAAATAATTTGTGACATAAAATGTTGGGTAACATTTTTTTCGAATAATTAGAAAGTTATAAAAAAATAAATAGGGTTTATGGTATTCTGGAGATGTCAATAAGAAGATATTTGTGTTTCACAATTTCACAGGAAGGAAATATTATTAACTCTTGATATAATAAAGATTATATTTGTTCAATACAACCCCTGAAGCTTATTCATTCAAATATCTATAGGCCAATGAGAATACAATAAACTTAAGAAAATAAGTACTTTATTACTTTAATTGATATCTTTAATTAAATTAATTGTGTTATGTATATGAAACATAAGTTATATTCTCTAAAAAAATTAAAAAATATTAGGCAAAAATATGATAAGGAATGAGAGTATTCTGTAAATAAATTAAGTGTAAAAATAGAGGAGAATACAAAAAATTATGGTTTTGAACGATATCATGAGCAGTGATGAATTAGGTAAGTGTTATGTACACAACATAAATCTCAAAAAATGGTGTTTTGGAAAGGAAAAATATATGTTTGGTTGAAATGGGGAAAAATATATTACATAAACATGGTCTTTGTCATTACTTTTTGAGGGAATCCAAGATCATTTCTCATTATATTCAAAACTAATGTTTCTATAGGCCATGTTAAGATATAACTTCATATGAAAAATTTTATGGGAAAAGTACATGTTTTAAATACTTAATAATTCCTTGTAGTACATGAATCATAAATAATAAAGGTTGAAACCTTGGAACATTTGAAAAAGAGGTAAAAATTGATTGTTTCTTAGATATTTTTCATAAGAAGAGGATATAGATGTTTCAAAAAATAAATAGGAAGATTAGATTATTCTTTTTATATGAATGATATCGAAAAGGATGAAAAATATTATAAGAAATCTTGTGAAAATGAGAATGATAAAATGGATTAAAGAATATTTGGTAACAATTTTGATAAGGATGCCACCAGTGGTAGTCCTACTCCTGTTGAAGAATCAGACTCATCTATTTCTAATGAGGAAAACTATTCTCAAAAATTTCATCTCATTATGAGTAAGAAATTGTAATCTCAATAAATTATTAGTGATCAACATCAATGGGTTAAAAATAGAATAAAATCAAAAGATATAACCTATACTTCCTTGTAAACAAAATTTGGGCCAAAATTTGTTAATGAAGCTTTTGATCATCCAAAATGGTTTTATGCTATAAATGAATAGCTCGATTGGATCGAAAAGAATGATACATGGGAAATCTTACCTAATCCAAATAACAAATATTTTATCAGCATAAAATTTTTTTTTGGAATAAGACAAATTAATATCATGAAGTGATAAGAAACAAAGAAATATTTGTGTGAAAAGATTACTCATATATAGAAGGAATTTATTTTGATGTGACATCTTCTTTAGTTGCAAGGTTAGAAAAAATCAAGATCTTTATTCTATTTCTGCAAAAATATGTTACAAAATTTTTTAGATGGAAGTGAAAACATCATTTTTAAATGGTGATCTTTTTGAAGACTACTATATTGAACAACCATGTGTCATTATTATGGGGAAAGATGAAATTTACGTGTGCGAGTTGAAGAAATCATTTTATAGACCCAAAAAGCTCTAAGGTAATGGTATTCCAAATTATATACCTTATTAAGAACTATGGGTTTTAATAAAGGATTTTTTATGGTAATTAATACATCAAATAAAGTCAATAATTTCCCACCATTATAATTGATTTTGTTGATGAAATTATCATTTCAAAGAATGTTGAAAGAATGTGTAAATGATTTTCTAAAGTGATTAAAAAATTGTTTTAGATTCCCATGATCAGTGAAATGAAATACTTTCCTAGGTTATAAGTATCACAAAATAAGAAACACATATTTCATTTTGATGAAAAGCATTCAAGGTATCCTCATAAAGGGTAAGAAAGTTGATCCAAAAGAGTTTCAAAATTTTATCAGAAGTTTTTGTATATTTGAATCCCGAAGGACCCAACATTGTTTATGTTGTTACCTTTTGTGAAATATTTTAGAGTGCTATAAAATAAATAAATTTATTTTCTAGGAAAATAATTCATAGATATATTAAATCCACAATAAATTTTAGATATATTTATGATATCTCATAGTGTATAGACTATTTTGGGTATTTAGATGATGATTGGGCATGAAGTCTTGATGATAGAAAATATAAATCTTGTAGAGTTTTTTTTGAGAAACAAATTTTACTTCGAACACAAAGAAACAAAACTCAACCAATATTAGTATGAATGAATTGAGACACAGTTTGAAGAGTTACTTATTGAATAAAAGATACCATTTCTCTTTTATTGTGATAATAAATGTAAAATCAACCTTACAATAACGTCTTGTCACGACCTGTCCCTCAGAGCCCATTCTATGACTACCCCAAGCCCTCCTTCCATTGTCTAGGTGCGGGCGACTAGTAACGAAAGGAGTATTCCATAAAAACGATAGGTAATTTACTTTATAACCTTTACATACACACATAGAAGAATGTGACAAGAAGCAGCCACTAAGTAAACTGCTATAGTAAAAAACGTGTGTTGAATGTAAAGAGGTCGGAATACAAGACCAACTGAAAGTATGAGTACAACTCAAAAGTAAAAATACAACAGAAAAGTGAAAAGTAGATCCTGGATCATCCACCACGGATCGTACCTGCATGGTATGTATAGATCACCTCCTCAGCACTCCACATCCATCTGTCTCCTCTGCGTCACGTCTCGCTGAATGGTCCACCTCTCCGAATCGTCCAGTCCTATCTCCCTTAACCTCGATCAATGTTGTACGTCGTCTACACCAAACACAAAAAGGTGCCGGAAAATCCCATGAAGGGGTGAGTATAACAATACTCAGTAGGGACCCCGAGACCCCGTAGGTCTCCTAAAGTTCAAAAAATGAAAACCACAAAGAAAGACATCAACTCTACTTAGGTATATGCATATACATACACCTAAAATAATCAAGGTAAACGCGTATCATACATGAGGGAATAATACCACAATGGTAACCCCATGAAGGTAACAACCAAAATGAAAAAGTACCACAAAGGTATCACCATGAAGATAGTACCATGAAGGTAAAATTACTACATAGAATGACCTCAATCACAAGCACAAAGTAATGACCTCTCACCTGAGGATTTATTCTAGGGGTAGCAACAAGATACATTTTGAACACCTCGGCTGCTGGAGAACACCTCCTCTATCTAGTACAGTGGGACTACTGTGTCACACAGAGGCACTTACCACTATCCTTGGACTGCTGAGGTACTCCTCCTGTTGAGTACTGTGGGTCTGCCGCGTCACAGAGAGATGTTCCCCATTGTGGCTCTTCCGCGTCACACAGAGGTGATCCCCCTCATGTCCTACTGAGGTAATTCTCCTATCGAGTACCATGGGTATTCCACGTCACACAAAGGTTCTCCCCACTGTGGGTCTACCGCGTCACAAAAAGGCGCTCCCCATTGGGCCAGTCAAGTCACTCTATGTCAAAATAGTTAGCAATAGTCATGTCTCAGTAAGTAAGAGGGTTCCATTAGTACTGCGCTTAGAAGAACTCCTCCCCAAGCCATAGGTCATACTTGAAACACCCTAGAGTTCTACGAAAAAGTAACCCAAAGTTCCATCACTTCAAAAGGGACCTAAGGCAACAAACGACACGTCAATCGGACGCCTGTTCTGAAAGTTTTTAGCATTTCCACTCAGAGGGCCCGGTTGGATTCGAGGTACGATCCAACCAAGTTGTACTCTAACTATAACATAAACTCAGGTGGAGTATATTAAAATGACCTTCTCAATCCAATGATTATAGTACTGTAAAAGGTTCATCAAATGGATTCCCATTTCTCATGTTATGGCCAAAAAGGAAATACTGGGCCTAGATGGGCCCGGGTCCTGCCCGACCCAGTCGACCCGACCCGATCCGGGTCTGGCCTGGATGGCCTGGGCCCCGGTGGGCCCGGCCCGTTGAGACGTGGTCTGGCCCAGCCCATGAAGGAGGCGGACTGGCACGACCCGTGAAGGGCGCGACCTGCTAGGGGGCTGGTGGTGCGGCCCTCTGGGGGGCCGGCGGTGCGGCATGTTGGGCGGCCGACGGTGCGGCCCGATGGGTGGCCGACAGTTTGGCCCGCGGTGGGCAGGCAGTCCGCCCTAGCTGCAACCCAATGAGGATCCCCCAATGGTAATCCGAATGGACGGATGGTTGTTTGGTTTCCCTACTGGCACATGGGACCGCTCGGCGGTCCTAGACGGTGTGCCTCGGCCAGTTAGAACAGTCGTATAGTTTCCCTTCCAGTGGTGTGACGGCACCGCTGTCCACCTATGACCAGCTGGGTGCCGGCCACCCTTCAGCCTCCTCCACGACCAAGCGGTGGCGGCCTCCTACTCCCCCAGCAAGCCGGACGTGCGTTTCCGCTCCTCCATGTGGCCAGCCGGATGCCAGCTACCTCCCTGCTCCGCCGCAGCCGACGGTTCGCGGCCTCCTTCACAACTGGCGGCGCAGACGCTCACCGCCCTTTCTCCCTCGTGGCCAACCAGGTGCCGGCCACCACCTTATTCCGTGATCCTTGGGCTTCTTTTCCAGCCCAAATAATTAAACGATCACATATTCGCGATCCCTTCATCGAGGGCTCCATGTCCAAATATCTTTCACAATGAAACTCTGTGTTTCCAACATCAATAAAAATTAGGTGTTGAAGAATGCGTGAAGAATGCATGAAAAATAAAAAAGAGAGAGGAGAATATTTTATGTGTGAGATGATGACCATGTTCATTTTTCCATCATCATTGTGAATTTAGGATATGAAGAATCAATAAAATTAAATCATATTAAAAAACCCCCTACCTAGATGTTCGTCCCTGGGAGTTGTCGCAAAGAAGAAGATGAAGTTGATGAAGATTGTGACGTTGGTGTTCATCACTCCAGCATGATGTTTCCGATCAGGGCACAAGCTTCATCCACATTCATCAATTTCTGGTTCGGGGTCGCTCATCACCACTTGTTGGAACCAGCTCCATTATCCAAGTGTTGGGCGTCGATGCAATTTACTAGAGCTTCGTCAGTTGGTGAAGCCATGTCAATTCCTCCCCCCAAGCTCCATATAAATAGGAGAGGGTGAGGGTAAGTAATGATCATAGATTTTATGAAGGGTCATTTAATAGAAACCTTCTTAAATTCCAATGATGCAGTTACTTTGTATTTGAAGGGTCAAGACATTTAATGGCATGACTCACTGCTAGTCCAACCCTACTGCTTGTTCGTTAGTGGAAAAGAAATAAAATAATGAGATTATTTTATTTCATTTCCTTTTAAAAGTCACAAATTAAACTTCTTATCTGGACATACTGAAGTTAATGTAAATCCTCCCTTAAGAGAATTTCAGTGCTCAGATTCAACAGTGCCCTCGAATTTTTAATCCAAGCACCGATTCAAAATTTAGAAAAGGCTGCTCGTGCATTTACTGAACGTAACCGAAAAATGTTTGAAAAATTAATTAAAGTCACCATCGACCCACTTCGGTAGAGGTTAGGCTCTTCCAAAGTGAAACACGCCCCAAATAACCCAACAATATTCTCATATTTTCAATCCGAGTTACCGTTTAAAAGTTATGGATTTTACAATAAAATAATTGACACTTAATTATTTTATTTACGGCCAAAAACCAACTTTCACTGGTGGCCTGCACTGACCAATGTTAGTATCCTCCTAAAGAAATCAAACCCTCATGAGTTCAGTGGTGGTCTCAAATTTTTAATCTGAGTTACCTATTGTGAGTTATATGCATTTGAAAAATAAAATAACTTTATCATTTATTTTATTTACTGTTAGGAAATTTTCAGGTTTTCTCACAAGAGGCCCATGCTGACTAAAATTAACTCGCGCCTTGGGTAAAACTGCCATCCCAAGCACAACGGTTCCCTCAGATTTCTGATCCGAGTAACTGTTTAAGATTTATTCTAACTTTTCAAAAACAGTGCTTACACGTGCAAATTAAACCTTAACAAAACTTCGACGGATCATTCCAGGCACTCTATGCCTCAGAATTGCACGCCATCGAATTTTTCAGTCTCAAAATAATTAAATATAAATAAAAAAATATATGGTGTTTCCAGGACATTAAATTATCCCCACCTAAGGTCTTTATATCCCCGAAAGCCACAACATTGACTAAGAAAACAAATGAGGGTACTGATCACGGATCTGAGCCTCCCACTCCCACGTGCTCTCCTGGAGGTTCCCATGGTGCCAGAGAATGCACACCAGAGGTATTGACTGCCCAAAAATGAACCTCTCTTGTTGATCATCAATCTCTACTAGAACCTCTGTAAATGTCACCCCATCATCTAAGTCCAGCTCGCCATGGTCGATGACTTGAGAAAGGTCATTCCCGTATCTCATCAGTTGGGATATGTGGATGATGTCGTGCACCCACTCCAATGCTGGTGGTAGTGCCAAGCATTATGCCACCTCACCGATACTTTGAAGTACTAGAAATGGCCCAATAAACCTCGGTGATAATTTTCCACCTTGACCAAACCTCCATAGTCCCCATCGAGGAGAGACTCGCAAGAATATGTGGTCCCCTACTAGAACTCCAAGGGTCTTTATATCCTGTTTTCATAAGACTTATGCTAACTCTATGCGGTCTTCACTTGTTGAAAAGTGAGACATCATGATATGACTCTGCCACTACTTTTTCATCCCTGGCCACCAGTACTGATGCCCGAGGTCCTGGTACATATTTACCACCCTAGGATGTTCTGCTAGAGGGGACGTATGGAACTCTCTCAACACTTCCTCCCGTAGCGCCACAGGTACCATAGTTCGTCCTCTGAAGAGAATGACGTGCTTCTAACCATCAGAAATTACATCAAGCACCTACCTTGAGGATATCTGAGCACGTCAACCCCACAGTCAATTCCCCCAAGCTGCTCCTCCCTGTCTTGCTGAAGGAGTAGGGGAATGACAGTCATATAGTAAAGGTAAGCATCTTTATCTCTATCCATGAAGGATATATGTAGCGTGACTAGATACTCTGACACCTCACTCAGTAGTTATAGACCATACCTCTTATTGAGGGCATCTGATACAATGTTCCTCTTCCCATGATCATTGACTATGTCAAAGTCATAGTCCTAGAGGAACTCAAGCAAACACTACTGTTTTAGGTCCAATTTTTTATGAGAGAAGATATACCTGAGACTTCTGTGATTAGTGTAGACTGAAAAACGTTCTCCCATCATGTAATGTCCCCATATCTTTAGCACAAAGACCACTGCTTCTAACTCCAGGTCCAGGATAGCATAGTTCTACTTGTCAGACTCTATCTCAGCTCCTGAAATCTCTAATGACACTTCTCCGTTCACAAGAAAGGCTCCCCATTTTTCATCAATGCTGACAAGGGTGCCGCTACCCTGATGAAGTCTGGAAGAAATCTTTGGTAGTACCTATCCAATGCAGACGTCCCTATCCTTTCAGAGAGGTAATCCTTGAAAATATATCCCAATTCTCTTCCACACTTTTTTGGAACTAAAAACTCAAAAATCATACTGCCACGAGGGTAGGTCTGTCTGACTTTAGAGTGATCAGTTGCACCCTCCTATTCATGAGTTTATCCTATGCTACCTGGGTTTACTTCTTTGGTGACCAAGAAAAATCACATTCAAATGTTGTAGGTAAACCACAAAACTTTTTCCTAATACAGTCAATCTGAGTATGAACTATGGATGTCCATTCCATACCCAAACTAACGTAGTAAGGCCTCGACGCTACCACAAAGAGGTTCCAACCGAAACTCTCGCCTCAAGGGCCAGATCACACCATCTACATAAGTGTGATTATCGAGTCTCCTCCCAAAGGTATCTCCAGATGTTAGGGTCAAGTCAACAACTTAACTAGAAACTCTAGGTCATGGAAAAGAATCAATGAAGGAAGGTATGATTGGAACCTATGTCTATTAAAAAGACAACAAGTAGTAGACACAAACCGTACCTTGAATCATTCCTAGAGCCCTTGGGTTGCACTCCTTGACTGTGTGCAGCAACTCCCATGTCTTGTCCACTGGCTCCCTAAGCCTGGTGGGGACCACATTGGTGTAGTAGTTGTAACATGTCAAAATGTACACCACCAAATGATTCTCTCATAGCTCCACTCCCATATCTGAATCCCTATAGATTTACCTATCCCTATCACATTATCTTCCCAAAACATTTTACACGCCCATGTCTTTGAGACTAGTTCCAGATTCCATATTTCCCACTACTAACATTCACTATCTGTATCCGCTCATCCAAAGAACATTCAAGCACACAGATTCTCTCTAGAACCCAAAGATAGGTAGGCATATATAGAGGAATAGTGTGGGATCGAACATCCTTAAACAGACCACACTCTGATGTCTGATCCCCGAAGCACTGATCGCATTGTATTCATCAAGTACCACGAATGGTCGGTATTCCTTAATAAATACTCAGCTACTAGAATGTTGTCCGGTCTAATCCATAGAAGCTCTACAAAATTCTCATCCATCCCCTCAAGCTAGTCCTCAGCCGCTTGTGAGTCGGGATCACCTAATAACCTGAGGGGAATCCAATAATGAAACTCGTGTAAGGCACAGAGCCTAAATGTGTCCTCTACCAGTATCGCCGGTTGTAACTAATACCCAATGGGTAGTGATAGAGCTAACACCCTACCGAAAGGTACTATATTAGGAAATGGTCCACGTACTGAAGCCTTATCGCTATACAGACCATCTACATAGTCACTCATTGTAAAGGACTAGAAGCTAAGATCACCATATCCTCTACCCATGTCTCAACTAGGTGGAAAATTCTAGCCACAACCTCCAGCCAGTCCTCAGCTACCTAGGAACCTGTATCACCTCGAAACCTCAGAAGAATTTGTTAGTGGAACTCATTCAATGCACTCAGTCGGCGTGCATCCAATTATGGTGGGGCTGGTGGCAACGCTCATTCAATGTGTAGTGGTGTTGTTGGTACACCACCTAAAAGTGCTAACGCTGTAAGAGGTCCCTACACCGAGGCATCACCGCTTGGTGGGCTGTCATAGCGTAATCTCTCAGGAAACCCGGGTGGCTGTCTATGTAGCGGCATCCTAATATGGAACAAGTGTTCCCCAATATTTATGTTATACCTGGTGAGAAGAGTCCATAGAATTAAAAAGATAAACATTTAAAAAACACACACAATTAGTGTTTTCATGTGTTGAGTCGAAAATCCAAATTCAGCATCCTGGTGTATGGATACGTCGGCCGCCTCACCAACACTGGACTCCCTGAACTAAAAACCACAATCAAAATAGTTAACACTATTGCTCCACACAGAAAAGATTAGAGTCATAGTTCTTGGGTAGAACCAAACTCATCTGATACAACTTTGTCACAACCCAGCCCTCAGGGCATGTTCCATGACTACCCCAAGCCCACCTACCATAGGCCAGGGGCCAGAGATTAGAACCAAAAGGCGTGTTCACTAAAAATGGGAAGAAATTGCCTTTATAACCAGCACATACACACAGAGAAGAATGCAACAAAAAGTAACCACTAAGTAAACTACTGTAGTAAAAAAAAGACTATTGAATGTAATGGGGCCGAAATACAAGCTCAACAAAAGTATGAGCACAACTCATAAGTAAAAATACGAATGAAAAGTGAAAAGTATATCATGAATCATCCACGACATATCCTACTTGAAGGGTACATAAATATCACATCTGCAGCACTCCACGTCCATCCATCTCCTTTGCGTCACGTCTCGCTGAATGTTCCACCTCCACGCACTGTCCAGTCCTAGATCCCTTAGCCTCGATCAATGTTGTACGTCTTCTGAACAAGATACAAAAAGGTACAAGTGAATCCCGTGTAGTGGTGAGTATAAAAATAATCAGTAGGGACCCCGAGACCCCATTGGTCTCATAAAGTTCGAAAAAGGAAAACCACAAAGAAATACATCAACTCTACTTTGGTATATTCCCATACATACACCAATGTTATCAAGATAAACACATCTCATACAGGAGGGAATAAAAACACAATGGTAACACCACAATGGTTACACCAAAAAGGTAAAAGTAACACACCGGTATCACCACAAAGATAGTACCACAAAGGTAAGAGTACCACATATCATGACCTCAATCACAAGAACAAAGTAAAGATAGCTCATAGTAGGATTTATTCTAGGGGTAGTAGCAAGTAACATTCCGAACACCTCAGTTGCGGGAGAACTCCCCCTCTATCATGTAAAGTGGGTCTATCACATCACACAGAGGCACTTCCCACTATCCTTGGACAGCTGTGGTACTCCTCCTGTCAAGTACTGTTGGATTACCGCATCACACAGAGGCACTGCCCACCGTGGGTCTGCCACATCACACAGAGGTGCTCCCCTTTGTGACCTGCTGACGTACTCCTCCTGTCGAGTATTGTGTGTCACACAAGGGATCTCCCCATCATGGGTCTGCGTGTCATACAAAGGCACTCCCCACTAGGCCAGTCGAGTCACTCCGAGTTGAAACGGTCACCAGTCGTCAAGTCTCATCTAGTCACAGGGTTCTGTACAGATCACAGTTCGGAGAACCGCATTCCAAGCCATAGTTCATACCTAAACTACCCCTAAGTTCCACGAAAAGGTAACCCAAAGGTCTGTCACATAAAATGGGACCCAACACAACAAATGGTGTGTCAATCGGATGCCCGATCTATAAGATATTTGTGTTTCCACTCTGAGGGTCTGGTTGGATTCGGGGTCTGATCCAACCCTTCCATACTCCAACCATAACCAATACACAAGTGGATTATATAAAAAGTACCATCTTGATCCCTGGATTCTGGCGTCGTAGGCGGTTTTTCAAACGGACGCCCGATTCTCATGTTATGACAAAAAGATAATAATGGGACCAGTTGAGACCGGGTCCGGTCCGGGTCTGGCTCGGATAGCCTGGGCCTCGGTGGGCTTGGCCAGTGAAGAGGGCGGGCCGACCCAGCCTGCAATGGGTTCACCATGTGGGCGCGGCCCGCTGGGTGGCCTGGGGTGCAGCCTGCTGGGCGGCCCGCAGTGGGTAGGTGGTTCTCCCTAGCCTCAAATCGGGAGGAGGCGCCTCCCGGTAATCCGAACAGCCCGATGGTTGTTCAGTCAACCTTTTAGTACGTGGTACCGTCGGCCGTTCTGACACGATGCACATCAACCGACCAAAACTGCTGGCCGATTGTCCTTCCAGCGGCGCGACGACGCTGCTGTCCACCTACGGTCGGCCGGTTGTCGGCCGCCCTCCGGCCTCCGATGCGGCCTCCTACGCCACCGACGGCGCAGACGTGGGATGCCGCTCCGCTATTCATATGGCCGGATGCCAGCTACCTCCCAACTACGTTGTGGACAATGGGCCGCATACACCTTCACAACCGGCAGTGCAGACGCGCGCCACCCTTCCTCCCTCACAACCGACCGGGTGCAGGTCACCGCCTTCTTCAGCGAGTCGTTGCGGCTTCATTCCAAGCCCGAAAAATTTAATTATTTCATATTCATGATACTTGTTTCAATGTATCCGTGTTTATATATCGCACTCAATGAAACTCCATGTTTCCAGCGTTAATAAAAATTTGGCGTCGAAGAAGGCACAAAGAACGCGTGAAGAAGTAAGATAAAGAGGAGAAAGATTTATGTGTAGGGTGATGGCCATGTTTGTTTGGACATCATCATTGTTAATTTAGGATATAAAAAATCAATAAAATTCAATCATATTAAAAACAAACCCCTACCTTGACGTTCTCCCGTTGGAGTTGCTGTGAGGAAGAAGATGAAGTTGATGAAGATGGTGACATCGATGTTTGTCACTCCCAAAAGATGTTTCCAATCAGGGATTTGGCATCATCCTTGTTCTTCAATTAATATTTCGGGGTCTCTTTTCACCGCTTGCTGGAACCGACTCTGTCCTCCAAGTGTTGGTAATCATGACACATTACCAGAGCTTCGTCCCTTGGTGAATCCATGCCAATTCCTCCTCCCAAGATCCATATAAATTAGAGAGGGGGAGGGTATGTAACGATCGTGGAATTGTTGAAGGTTCATCTAATAGGAATCTTCCTAAATTCCAACATTGTTATTACATAGTATTTAAAGGGTCAAGACATTTAATGGCTTGACTCGCCACTAGTCCCACAATAATTCTTGTCCGTTGGTGGAAAATAAATAATGCGATTAATTTATTTCATTTCCCTTTTAGAGTCAAAAAGAAACTTCTTCTACGGACCTACTACGGTCAAAGTAATTCATCCTTTAATAGAATCCTGACGCTGCAGATTCAATGGTTCCGTCTGATTTTTAATCCGATCACTGGTTCAAAAGTTAGAAAATGCCGCTCGTGCGTTTACTGAACGTACCAGAAAAAAAAGTTTGGAAAATTAATAACAGTCACCCTAGACCCACACTGATTGATATTAGGCTCTTCCTATGTAAAAAACTCCTCAATTAACCCTACAGTACTCTCGTATTTCCATTTCTAGTTACCGTATAAATGTTATGTATTTTACTATAAAATAATCGTTACATAATTATTTTATTTACAACCATAAACTAACATTCCCTGGTCGTCAGAGTTTACCAATTTTCGTATATTCTTAAAGAAAGAATACTCACACGAGTTCAGTGGTGGTCTTGGATTTTTAATATGAGTTTCCGATTGTGAGTTATAACCATTTGAAAAATAAAATAAATTTATTTAATTATTTTATTTATGGTTATGCCTCTTTCATGTTTTCTCACAGGAGGCCTATGCCAACTAAACTTAAGTAGTGCCTAGGGTAAACCCACCATCCTGAGTGCAACAGTGCCCTATGATTCCTGATCAGAGTAACCGTTTAATAGTTATTCAAGTTTTCAGGAAAACTGCTTACGCGTGTTAATTAATCCTTAACAAAACTTCGATGGATCATTCCAGGCACTCCAGGGCTCAGAATCATGCGCCGAAAGATTTATCTATCTCGAAATAATTCCATATAATTAAAAAAATATACATAATTTTTGGGACATAACAAATCTATTAAAACATTATAATTCAAAACATATTGACATCAAGTACGACTTTATCAGATAACATGTGTAAATAATGAATTGAATCCGGAGTATGTCTCTATATTGGAAAAAGTTGATGTCATTTTCCAAAAACAATTAACAAATGAATTTTTATATAAATTGATGTTTAACATGGGAATACAAACTCTTTCTCATCATGGATGAGGTTTGTCTTTATATCTCTTCTATCATATTTTTTTGGGTAGTGTTTTCAAGGGGGGATCCAAGTATAGAAATCCAAGCCTGTAAGTGTGTGAACTACTCTAACATTTTTTAGAGTGATTATATAAATCTTCATTTTTTTGTTATGTGGAAGAATGAAGCTGTTATGTTGGAATGTTTGAAAGGTTGAAGACAACGTTTTGTAAGTTACTACTTTTTGAAAACATGGTTTTGCTTTCAAATATTCTTGTTTCCTATAATCTATTAGCTCAAATATGTCTTTACTTATTGATAAGTAATACATTTTTTAAGGTGAAAAGGTTATATGATTTGTGAACCTTGGATGATAACAGAATACAAAGGGGAATATTATTGGGACCAAGTTGGAAGGAAGTTGTTTTGGAAGCTGGAAGAAGTTTGCGTTGTATTAATTTTCATTTGTTTTCAATGAAAAAAATAACCTCAATTTATAAATTTTTTTAATTAGGCTCATCATCATAATTAGGTGATCAAAATAATAAATATTTAGAAAGTATACTAGTTTGAGATGAAGATTTCCTGGAGAAAAGGATCATCAAACTCACTTAATGTCTGAAAAAAGAATGTTTTAACCTTAATGCGAGAGGTAATTAGACTCTATATGGAACCAATAATATCTGAAGAAGATTTAAATTTTTTTTTGAAAAAATAAAAATTCATATGATAAACTTTTGATGAAATATTTATAAAAAAATGGGGTGAACATTTGATGCCAATCATATTGAGGATTTATTGTAAAGAAAAATGTTATTAGAATGGTGGGAAAATCCCATACTTTCTAATTTAAGATATAGGATTCTATGTCGATCTTAAATGTACTCAAAGTCATGAGGAAATCGTGATAAAAGAAAAATTTTTTAGAAGAAGGATGTTTCTGAATCAAAACGTTTCGGTCTTAGTTCATCAATGTGAAGGTCACCAGACCAATATTTTTTAAGGATGGGATGGTTGTTTGGAATATTAGAAGACAAATATTCGAGTTTTCAATCAGACTAATAATCCCTAAGAAATAAAACTTTAGAGAAAGATGTTGTTAAGGAAATAATTTTATACTTACATTGGTCAATAAGATGTGGTGTGCCACCGATCATCAGAGTAATTGTGCACTGACCATTAGATGTTGCGATTGATGAAAATTTTAATCAGTGGAATTGTTTTGTTGATAAATTGTTGATACCAATGAAAAAGAAAAAAATAATAGTTTTTTGATACAATTCATGCAAGGATTTCAAATACTGATCAACCAAATGAATATCAACAATATTGGTAACCATTTTCATTAGGATGAGTTTTTTTATTTCATTTGGGTGAAGAACAAAATAAGAACTCTAATACATTTATAATTGGTTCATGATTCATAAGATATGAACTGACACCATTAATCAGAAAGTATAAGAGACTGGTCATGTATATTTACATCTATAAATGTAATTTAACGATGGACGTCATTAGATGTTGGATCATCAGTCAAATAAAAAGGAGAAAAGATAAATTTTTCTAAAATAATTACAAACGAGTTGTCAAGTGGAGCATGGATTTTGATTAATTTTGATAAAATATTTGTTAAAGGGGCTTGAAGACAGTGTTGAAGTGTTTCCAAGAAAGTTTTTACATCTTTATAAGTTTCCACTAACATTATGGTAAATAAAGGAAACTGAATAATAATCAATATGCAACAATATTTATGGAAGAATGGTTTGAATGTTAACATTTAACAATTATTACGGAGCATGAGAATGAGTAGTTTGTTTTTATTTGGTTCTGAAAATAGTAATGATATATCATTACATTTTTTTATATGTTTTAATTGGATCATAGAGACGTAAAAAATAATCTTTTTTTCAATTAACATGATGAAATTTGAATGACAATCAGAATTGGACATAAGACTATTAGGATTGTATAAGGCCAGCTGAATTTGTGAGAATATTTGAGAGGGTCTAATATTATTCAAGAATAGTTGAGAAGTGTTTAATAATTCAAAGATGCTGACAATATTTAAGGGATATTGAAATTTTGGTAAATTTGGTTATGTGGTAAAGTGTTTCAAAATCCCCCCCTAATCTACATTTGGAACACCTATTAATAGAGGGGAGTACATTGTACTTTTTCTAATACTTGTAATATTTAGGGATGTAGAGAATAGGTGGACCTCTAAAAGTTCTTAGAGAGAATGAGTTTATAATTTGATAATTATTTAGGATGTTTGACCAACAAGAATAAAGGAAAGAAAGTAAGATTTTATTCAGAGCTTCTTAGAATGGAATATGTTGTTGGACTGGTAAATCGAATTGAGTATTTTAGATTGAGATGGTATCCATTTAGAATTGTTTCAGTGGTAATATAGAAGAGCTATATTATAAGAAGGATCAATTTGATGGGAGAATTATATTGGTTATCAGACTCAGTATCATTATCAAGTCCATATAATTTCTAACCTGCTGTTGGGTAGGAAATTGAATAATTTTTTTAAAGATCGTATTTTTGAAAGTCGAAGATGAAAAATAGTAACATGTTTTGAAGAAATTGGTGAATATTTCTCAACTTGTTACACAAAATTATATTAAATAATTTCATTCTACATAAATAACATGCATTTTTGTAATTAATATAGTGCTACACAAGTGTTAGGGCATATCCTTCTTATTGTATACACACAAAAGGATTGTTTTCTAGTGGATTTTTGAGGAATTTTATTGTTTCCCAACCATAAAAATGATGTAGATACCATTTTTGAGTAGTGAACCGTGTAAATTATAGTGTTCTATGGGATTTGTGATTGTTCTGTTCTTAGAAAAGTCATAAAACATTAACAAAAGGACATGGTTCTTTTAAAATGAAAAAAACATAAATGAAAAAGATATCATTGATTCACCCTCTCCCCCTCCTAGTGATTCAATGATCATATTTGGGAAATATCATACATGAAATAAATGATAAGTGCTTTGGGTATATTTTCAAGGAAATTTTGTAATATTATGGTATTTATGAAAGAGGGGAAGTGATCCATATTTTATATGGGAAGAGTATGTACTTTTCTATGGAAACGAATGTTGTATATGTTGCATGAACGAAATGACATAGACATTGGGTGAGTTAGGGGAAGTAAGGTTGTTAACACAAGTACATAATAATTTATACCAAAAAATTTGATTTATTTATTGTTTAAAGGTTATGTAAATTTAGTAAAATTCAATCCGCCCTAGATTATTCATTTTAATAATTATTACTCTTAATTAAATATTAATCAGGTAAACTATTATTAATTTGAAATTAATTTAGACCCTTATTACCAAATTTTGAAATTACGATTCTGAATCTGGTATCCATTTAAAATAATTAATTTCTAAAATATTAGAAAAATCTATTTTAAATTAATCAAACATAATAAATAATATTTTTTTATAAAAAAAAAAATTTTTTATAAAAAAAATATTTTTTTAAACATTAATATTAGGTAAAGGATAAATTTTTTATTGTTTCCAATTTTCATGATATAAATATTTTTATTATAACAAAAACAAATGGCCTTTGGATTCAAATGGAATTAAAAACTGAATTTCATCAAAAAAAAATATTACTTAAATGAATCGAACAAATATAGTTTTTAAATTCTAATAAATTATTGATTATGACCCAAAAAACTAAAAATAAAAGTTATTAGTTCAAAATAATAATATAGATTTCATAATGTTACCCATAAAATTTATATTATAACAAATAAAATATTTATTAAACATTTAGGCCTTTCACATATAGTGATAATCTGATAAAAGTATTTGTTTTTAAAAAAACTAAAATTTCATTATTCACCAAAAAATTGATTATTTTTTAAAATATAAAAAATAGCTCCTAAGTAAATTTTATTTACAAGGAATTAAAATATTATTATAAATTTTTCTGATATAAATTTTTTATTTGTAAACATATTTTTATTTAAGAAAATATATATTATAAAAAATTGATTTTATTCAATTTAACGTGTTCAATATTAACTCAAAAAAATTAATTACCTTTAAAAGGTTATAAATATTAATGGATTACCATATTATAGTTTATTATATATTTATTAATAATGTTTTGTTAATATGTTTTGGTTTTATTAAATTGGTTTTACCAGGTGACACAAGTTATATAACATAATATATATTTTAAAGGATCCAAAAAATCAGGTTGTCACACTAAAATACAAAAGATTATAACACACTAAGATTTTATGATATATTTCTCTTTATTAAATTTTAAGTGTTTGGTAGCTTTATTTATATGATATAATTATGTCACGTGAATAATTTTTATATATTATAAAATAAAGAATATAATATTTTATTTATATGAAATATAATATTTGAAGATATTTTCTAATTCAAAATAGGTAATACTATTGAACACAAAAAAATAATTTAAATCTTTTTTAGAATCATTTTTTATTGTTTTTTATTAAATGGATAATTTCTCTGAAGTAAAAAAATTAAATTTAGAGTATTATTCTTCTAAAAATCTTACCGGAACATATCAAAAAATAATTCATTCGTTATCAATTGGTTGGAAATGAAAATAGATTAATTTTAAGGTAAGAAAGTTATTTTTTTCTGAAATCATTTTTTTGTTAAATGTATTTTTGTGCTAATAAATTATAATAAAATATTTCATTATCATTTTTATAAAAATTTTATAATATATATTCAATATTATATTTTAAAATTTAAATAATATTTTTTTACATGGAAAGTAATGAAGGCCAACTCAATGTTATGCTTATTTTTTTTCTAAAAAAAGGTTTTTGTTGTATTTTTCACACATATTTGAAATTTTTTCCCACATTGTGAAATTGAATCCTATCAAATTGATTCCATAATTGTAAATTTAATAATTAATATAATTTAATTGTTTCAACTTAATTTTTGTTCATAATGAATTGTAACGACAACACAAATTTGTTGTCATGATTAAGGTTAAAAACTGTTTGTAGAGGGGTAAAAATAAGAGATCACTATAAAATTAAAAAAAACATGTTTTAATTTTAGTGTATTATTTTATTTGAACCTTTAAATATCATAAATTCATTTTTATGGAAATATGGAGACACTTTCACAATAACGTGACATTATATTATTTACATGTTTTAAGTAATTCCATGTTCCCTCTCCCTTCCCTTATGAAAAGGAAACTTTACACCTACCTTGTCAAAATAAATTGATCCCACTAGATCAGATAGTAACTACCAAAAAAACCCATCATGGATTACTTCCCTTAATTCATGATCTGGTTTTGTTACACTAATACCGTCCTATAAAAAATTATGGTGTAAGGTAATAAGGCCTCTCGAATAAGAGTTAATCATCTTTCTCAACTCATCCAAAGATTATTTCTTCTTAAAATTACTATAAATCTATTATATATATAATAACATAATCAATATAGTATCATTAATATAGTAACATGGTATTATTACCATTGTTCAACCATTTTCCATCTCATTTCCATAAAATGAGAAATGAAAGTATCTTTCATGCGTACGATTAGATTACTACCCCCACATAGTTCTATGAATCATTTCTACCACCATATATAATAATTTTTTGTTATGATGCTTTAAATGTTTTATATTTTTTAGCAAATTATCATTCTTTTCAATTGGAATATCTTATATACATTTTTACCTTTCTATACATTTTATATCGACAACATCGCTCATTCGTATGTGTGGATTACCACCACCACAAATCATTATGATTTGTTTTTTATTTCCAATTTTCTTAGATAGTAATAAAAATATATTTAATGAAAATATATTATATATATTTTATAATATTTATTCCTTATATGTGATTTATTATTCAAAATTATTTATTTTTATCCATTGAAAAGTGGAAACTTCTATCCTGTGTTTATACAAACTAACATCTCCACAAGGTGATCTAATTAATTTTTCATCACTTCCTTATATTAGAGATTATAAAATTGTATATAATGAATAAAAGTTATAATAATTTCATGATTACGATTCTATATATGATGTGAAAATTACCAAGGTGAAAGTATTAGAACCAACAAATTGAAAAATCAATGGAAAACAGACAACTTTTCAAATGAATGTTCATTTTAATAAAATAATTATAGTTTAAAAGATAATTGAAAATAAAAAGTGAGAGATACATATTATTTTATAAATGATTATGTTTCTATAATTTATTTATATTAAATATTTATTTATTAAATATTATTTTTATTATGTACGATGATTCATAATACATTAGGTAAGGGTTTATGTTAGAGTCTCATGTATTTTGGGGATTATCTATATTAAATTTCCATTTCCATAAATAATATAGATCATATCTTATAATTCAAATATATTTATTTATACTTTTCTTATTTTATTAATTTTAATATCTTAGTAAAATTAACCTCTCATTGGTACTAAAATGATAATGAAAATTTTAAAATAAAATACGATATTATTTACACTCTACTTGATGATCATTTGCTTCTATGTCTATGATTTTCAAAATTATTTTATGTATGCTTTTACCTATAAGTGAAATGTTTAAAAAAATTTATTTCATTACCATTTACTATATCTATAAACATTGAAAACAAATATTTTTAAAGTATCATTTTTTAAATAATTTACTTTTTTATTTTCACAAATGTTTGAAAAGAATGTTCTCTTTTTACAAATACGGTATAAATTTATTTTCTAGCCTCTATGAAGATTAATTTCATTGAATATTACATTACATGTTTCCATTTTTATATTAAAAAAATGTAATATGGGATTTTATTTCATATTTCCTCAAAATAAATGAATATTTTTTCTCATATATTCAATAAATATTTCAAATGTTCAATTAAATTTATTTTAATGTATGTCAAAAAATACTGAGGATTGTTATATTTCACTGGGGAAGTGATATTCTTATTAAATATTATCATTTGTAAGAAATGTTGTGATGATGATCTTTTGATGATTACATGAAACCCATTTCAATCGCATAGTCTTATTAAACTATTATCATGTAATGAATTTATTTATTATTTCATCCACTTACATTATTTATATGGGTTATGATTATGTGATGATGTGATGTTTTTGAATCTTGTTTATTTTCCATGTGTTTTTATATAATGATATAATGAATGTTTTATAGTCTTGTGGTATAAATTTATATGTTTTTCATTATTTGATGTGTGGACCAATAATCATATATCCATCCAATGCATTGGGTAAATAATGATATATCATGAGATAATAAGGACTATAATTGGGAGAAAACCCAATTCAATGTGATACTATATCCACTATGATAGTCCATGGAGTGCACCTTGACCAATGAAATTATGGAAGTGTAGATGAAACTAATATACTATGATAAACATAATGGTGAAAATTTACTAAAGAAATGATTTTCAAGGCCTATGTGTATTCCATGAAATTATGTCATGTGCTTATCATATGTTTGAATGGTTAATGACTAATTACTGATGGTTCCATAATCTTATAACATAAATCATTTTTTATAAAAACCCTAATACCTTAATTCATGATTACATATCATTTAATAATTTGTTATGACTTTTATAAGGTATGATCATCTTATCATACCCTTATAGTTATGATCACTTCTAATCATTGATTCATATATCCTATATTTACCCATATTGAGCATCTAAGCTCACCCTTTCTTATGTTTTTGTTTTCCTAAGAATGAAAAAATGTTATTAAGTAATAATTTTCTATGATTTTTACTATTAATGATAAAATTTATGCACTTATTTATTATAATTTATGAAATATGTTGATTATGTATCTAGTCTCCAAAGTCACTAAACCAATATATCCCTTGGGTACATGTTATTGTGAAATGTATTTTATATTCATCTAAAATTTTGGAATATCAATTTATGTTATTCTTGGGAATCCACAGATTGTATTTAATGATTGATTAATAATTTTTATAGATTAGGATTATTAAATATTACTGAGATCCCTTAGGGTTACCCTAATTATATGAAAAAATCATATGTTATAGTAATTAAATTATTATGGTTTTATGAGTAAATAAATTTCATATTAGATATTATAAATTTAATGAAATTGAGGTATAGATGCACCTAGGGATAACAAAACTAAAATTGGATGATTTGGTATTAACTATATCATCACTAATGCATAATGAGTTGGACCAAGATAATATATCTAGCTAAATACTATCATGGTATAATATATTGTTATTTCAGATTATATAATGAACCATTATGATGAATGAGATGGGAGAACCTATGAAAACCAATAATAAAATATATTAACATGACATTAACTTAATGTGTCATCTATTAAAATAAGTAGTCATAATTTTGGACATTAAAAGATTGATTTTCATAAACATATGATTTTTAACCCAAATTATTGATGTTTGATACTGAAAATATGTTTTTATAGGGATTATACAATGTATAGAACAAAGAGGAATCATGTTAACAATGAATGTGATGACCAATGTAATGATCATCCAAATGGGAAACAATTAAATGGGAGTTGGGATGAAAAATATTATAGCAATGATTATCAATCTATGTCAAGAAATGAATGGTAACATGAAAAATGTTAAACATACAAAATGATGAAGTAATGAACTAACCATAATTTAGTATTTTTTGCAGCAACATCCAACTTCCTACAGTGGTTTTTCTGATCCGGAGGTTATTGAGAAATAAATCAATACTATTAAAAAGATATTCTCGATTATCCAATTCTCATACCTTGAGATGTTTTTTTAGATGCAAATTTTTTGAATTTTTAGTGAACCAAAATATATATATATATATATATATATATTAAATATTTTATATAAATATTAATTACATTACACAACCACCTACATAAGGATCATAATGTTTTCATTACTTAGGAGACTATGTATACAATATTCTTATCTAGTGAATGATATTAAATGATTTCCACATAGATCATACCATTTATCACTCTTCATATACATACCCTACTAAAATAATTTCTTCCAACCCAGAGGAAAGGAAATGTAATAATGTGTGGGCTCAAATACTCAATAATGGTAAATAAGGGAAAAAATGTAAACCTAATGTGAGAATAAGGTTATTATAATTTGACCATAACATATGAAAACCATACCATTCATATCAATGATCAAAATTTTGATCGATGAGACAATGATTAGAAGTTCATAAGACTTGAATCATAATAAAATCAAAGAAAGTGATCCATGAGGTCATAAAATTGACACAAGACATGGAATTTTGGAATGTAAATAAGAATTCCAAATTATTTTCTTAGTATTCAAGGATCATTTCCTAAACTATCATAGTGGAATGGGTTCGATCCCCAAACCATTGTTGTAATCAAGGTTCACTCCCAATGATATCATTGTAGAAAGAGTGCCTTACGGAATAAGGTTAACTCCCCGTTATGCTATAATTTATCTCATGATATATCAATCAATGCCCAATGAATTAGATAAAGATATATGTCCCACATTTCTTTGATTATAATGCAACCACTATCCATAGTTATACCATAACAACTGTCATATAATGCAAATCATAAATATGTGTGTTATAAGATCATAAAACATAAATACTATTAAAAACCCAAAAAAGTAAATGGATTTAAAAAAAATTAATTATAACATAACTTGTAAAATATAGGTTTCATATTCATTTCATCAAAGCAAACACTATGAAAAAATAAGCGGGTTTCAGAAGCATTTTTACATGTTATAACCCATGGCAGATAAATGGGTTATGTAAACACGTTTTCATCATAAACGTAAATCATATTGAGAAATAATTATAATGGTATACATAGATCATATACATTGTAAAGAATTAGTAACATTGAAGAATTTCATCTTATATAGAAAATTATTTTAAAAAATAACTTTGAACATGTATAAATGATAATAATTTCTATTTGAAAATATATTTTTAAAAAATTTTAGAAACATTTGGGAAATAATTTTCATTGAAATTATCATTGAAAACATATAAATTAAGATTTAAATATCATTTTAAAAATTTCTTGAGTAAGGAAACATTTCTTCAATGAAAAAAATATTTTCAAACTTAGACCTTTTTAAAGTAATTTTGTTTGAATATAACCATGAAAGATTATAAAGGAAGATTTAAATATAATTTAAATACTTTCTTGAGAAAAATATCCTTTTTTAATTTAGAAATAATTTTTAAAACATTAAAATTATTTCATTTCATTTTCTTTGAAAGTGACTTTGAGAACATAAAAAGGATTGTTTAATGTCCATTTAAAACATTTCGTGAGGAAATTATTTTTTCCAGTTTAAATATTTGTTAAACATAAAAAATTTTAAAAATATTTTTTTTTTAAAATAACATTGTAAACTTATAAAGTAATATTTAAAACATTTCGTATTCATGAAGGTGAAAAATAATATTCATGTCATACAAGTTAAAACAAAGGTTGTTTTAATATTTTTAGTAAAATCAAAATGGTCATTGTTTTTCTAAAATGACATGTAGATTCCTTTTAAAATAATTTTTATAATTAAAACCTGGGTAAAATTCTAATTAATTATTCCTTTGTATAATGATAAAAAATCGAATTTTTTTTAGAAAACATTCATATGGATGGAAAACAATTTTCTACCAAAGATAGAAATAAGGTTGGTTTTCATTAAAAACAATATTTTGATATATTTAGTACATAAAAAGCGGAATGAAATATTTCATTAGTGGAATCCCCCCTTTTATCCATCTCACTAGGGCTCCTATTCGGTGGTCGATTCTCGCTCAAATTTACCAAAGAGATGAAGGTAGAACAGTGCTTGTAGTTTAGCATGGTTTATCGAATCCTCAAAGACCTAAGAAAAAAACCTATAGACATATACATTCTATGGACTGTTTTCAGCTATGAAGTGGCCAACCTGGATTGATTTTCAATGGTTTTGAAAGATATCTAACCGATTTAAGTGAATTCAATTTAAAAGAATGAGTTTATCCTAGGTTATCACATGGGGTGGATTGGACGAATTTCCTTTTCAATAATTTCAATTTCTTATATTTGAGATGGATTCATTTAAGAAGATAAAACAACATCATCACTTACTGGTTAAATTCCTACACCCTTTAATACTAATCACCAATACACTTGAAGGATCAAAGTTTTGATCACTTAAATGTAAAGGTTCATATTAGCACATGAAGTGTGTGGCCTTAAATTCAACAAGGACGATGGAGTTTAAAAATCATCAAATAAAAATCTCAATTAAAGAAGTGATTATACATTAATGGTGTGATAAATAACATCCAATCCAGTACCTTTCTACTCCCTTTGATCAACCCATAAGTGGTTTATCCCTCCATTGGTCACATGGTTTCAATGGAAGCGGAAAGTAGACTCATGAGGAACGAAATGGAGAAGTAAAAAAACACAATAAAATAACGATCACTCCACCGTTGTGTGATAATTTCACAAGGTATGGCATGAATAAATTCACACCTTGATCCAACGGTATCAAAGTGATATTAAGAACAACATAATAAGAGGAGGAGAATAACTTTTATTAAAAAACTAAAGTGAATTGAACAACTTACATGTGAAAGACAAATTTGAGACAACAAAATCACAGCAAAACATTATAATTGAACAAAGCATCGACGATTATAAACTCCTTCACCAACAATTCCTTAAATATGAATTTTGGAAGCCTTGGTTCGGTCCTCCAATAGTAAAAATAATCTCAATTAATTTTGGTAGGCCATAGGTTGGTGGAAAGCTTGTGGAACTTGGACTTTTCCACACTTGACCTGAGGTGGCAGCCAGTTTTCATCCACCGAACAGACGTGCTTGTAAGACCTTCTAGATGGCCTAATCAGAGTGGGCCATAGAATAAGAAAATGCCTCCCCACATAGCTCCTAACTGTGTGTAAAATATGGGAATATTTGGAGTTGTGGATTCAGAGATATGATTAGATTAGTGGACTGTTTTTCTGGGCCGCAGAATCTGGCCCAGAATTTTATCTCTAAATTGGGCCGCCTAAATGACCACAATGGAAGCCTAATTAGCACTGGCTCCTGAAAAATTATTTGTTCCTATACATGTCTTATATCATCCCACA
The DNA here is from genome assembly GCA_963277665.1 of Viscum album. NCBI lineage: Eukaryota > Viridiplantae > Streptophyta > Magnoliopsida > Santalales > Viscaceae > Viscum > Viscum album. Next base: position 1,576,526,103 of record OY728126.1, read on the forward strand.
AATTTTGGGATTAAATGGGCCTGTATGTGGGGCCCCACAGTCTCATCAGTGGGCTGGTGTCCAATCTGACTTCTCCAGAATTGTTTCTTTTCATCACAAAATATCCCCATCTTCTTCCATGAACTCTCCATTGATCCCTGAATCAAACATGTTCATATTAAAGTTTAGATCAATTTAAAAAAATATAAAATTAAAATATGTATAATTATATTCCTTAAAATCATATGAATCTTTGAGTACTTTACATGATGTTAAAAAATGTACCACATAATAGTGCATTTTAAGAAAGAATTACAATCATATTGTGAGATGATGTTCAAAGTGTAAAATGCACTAAAATGGTGTTTATTAATAATAAAGAACATGAATATTATATATATTAACAATGAATATTATCCTCATTTAGTGGCTAATCACACCCCCCAACTTGAGTTTTTCTAGTTCCGAGAAAAATATATCTCAACAATATGAAATTCGAATTCCTTTTTCCAAAAAACGTTTTAATAGACAATGATCACTAGAAACCCTTATACCAAACAATCATGAAACCCATAAAAATATTTTAATTCAAGATAGTTTCATAAGAATATCCCAATCCCAAGCCCATTCATTTGTTCAAATTCATTTCCATATTTCATCCAATATCAAGTAAGTATGAGAATGTGTTGTGCATCACAATAGACATGGGGGTTCATATTTATTCAAGGGGGAAATGAAAGAAGTGCTAGGTGGAATCACATTTCAATATTAAGATGATTATTCAATTTTTTTTGTATTTCTTTTTTTATTTTTTTGTTTTTGCAATTTTTTCATGGTAATTGAAATTGCACTCAAAAGAGTCAACCCCTGTAACGAGACTTTGCCGATGACTCCCAGGATCAAAGGCCTTAGGGAACCAAGTGAAGCCCACATACTTGGGCATCATCTCGAGATAACTCAGTAAAAAACAAATTCAAATTACCAAAATAGAGATAAAATTACTAACTCTCGGCTAGACAACTATGGAGTCACGATCCCCAAGTGCCGAAAGCCACAAATTATGTCATTTCATTGCTCTACGCGCAATTTTTAATTTTTTTTAATTTTTTTGAATACTCATATTAAACTAAAATGATCACCAAACCTATGATATTTATTTGAGGGACCCCATGAACTCAGACTAATACCCCACTATCTAAAGGACGTGTATTGTGGTCTTTTTTTATTTGGATGAAAATATAAACGATGAAATATCACATTGGACAGCCAAACTTTACAAAATCTATGCTCATGAAATTATTAAAGGATTAAAATCAGAATCAGGGCATTCTAAATTATTTGATATTCTGTTTAAAAGTGTGCAACGTGTATTAGCATGTTCAATGTTAATGGAATTTTTCCTTCCATTTAATTTTTTTTCAAATCATTCATTTTTTTTACACAAAATAATTTTTTAATTTATCTCCCCCCAAAATAAAATAACACTTTCCCCAGTATTTGAAGAAATTAAAATTTAGAAGGAGTAGATGTAGATAAGATAAGTTTAAAAATGAAATTTAAAGAAGAAGATCATGGAATGGAGTCACCTGGTGGTTGATGTTGAAATTCTTGCTGATCCAATTTAGTCCTTTGATATCCATGTCACTTGCAGAGTTCCTTAGTAGAAAAAATGAAAAAAGGAAGAAAGAAAAAAAAAACAAAACAATAGAAAACAAAACAATATATATATATATTTATATAATAAAAAAAGTAAAATATAAGTATATATATAAACTGATGATACATTGTGTTCTTTTTATATTACTGGGTATGGTATTACTCAATGATCACACCATGTGACACTGATGAATATGGTCCTCCCATTTCGTACCCATCCATACTCATAATATAAGAACAAATCAATAGTCTATTTTTTTAAATATCAAAATTATTAATAAAAAAATTATTCCAAAAATATTGAAAACATGAAAACCATGGGTTGCCATCCATGCAGCGCTTTGTTTAATTTCGTTAGCCCAACGTGGATCCTGTATCTATCAGTTTTTTCCTAGTTCATAGGTTGGCTCAATTAACTCAACCTCTATTTCATGTTTATTGAATGATTCAATGAATGGTTTTAACCTTTGACCATTGACCTTGAAAATGTAACCACTTGTGGGATCTTGAATCTCTACTGCCCCATGGGGGTACACATGATGCACTATGAAAGGACCTGACAGTCTAGACCTTAACTATCTCGGGTGTAAATGATGTTTTGAACTATACAAGAGCACATGATTTCCCGGATCAAAATTTTTGACTTTGATATTCCTAGATTGGTAGGATTGAAATCTAGCTTTATTTATCCTTGAATTTTTATAACCCTCCATCCTAAGTTCCTCATTTTCATTAAGATATAATTTCCTCTTTTCTTCAGCTAAAGAAATGTCGAAATTCAATTTTTTTATTTCCCAAAATGCTTTATGCTCAATTTCAACAGGTAAATGGCCTTCTTTTCCAATAGCCAACCTATATGGGGACATTCCTAAAATGGTTTTATATGCGGTTAGATAGTCCCAAAGATCATCTAAGAGTTTCTTATACCTATCTTTCCTAGAGGGGTTGACAGTTTTTTCAAGAATTTGATTAATATCCCTATTCGCTAACTCAACTTGACCATTGGTTTGAGGATGGTATGCAGTGGAAATTTTATGAGAAATACCATACTTAGACATGAGTGAAGAGAATGGGCTATTGAAGAAATGGGTTCCTTGATCACTGATTATAGCCTTTGGAATTCCAAATCGAGAAAATATGTGCTCTTTCAGAAATCATATCACAACATGATGGTCATTAGACTTGGTGGGAATGGCTTCAACCCATTTTGAGACATAATCAACAACTAAAAGGATATAGAGGTATCCTCTAGAGTTTGGGAAGGGTCCCATGAAATCAATTCCCCAAAAATCAAATATTTCAACCACCAGAATAGGAGTGAGGGTCATTTGATTCCTTTTGGAAATGGATCCAAATTTTTGACATTGAGGACAACATTGGCAGAGTTGGTAGGAATCCTTAGTTAGGTTAGGCCAGTAGAAACCACTAAGGAGGACCTTTGCAGTGGTTTTATTTGTGGAGATGCAGCCTCCACATGCCTCTACATGATAGAATCTTATAATGGACTCTTGCTCAGACTCAGGAACACATCTTATAATGATTTGATCAGGACCGAACTTGAATAGGTAATCAAACACATAGTGTTTGACATCAGAAAGAAACTTCCTTCAAGATTGTGTCCCCAGGAATTTTGGAATGACTCCTGTAACTAAGAAATTGGCTATGTCAGCATACCAAGGGCAGTCAGTCACAGAGTATAGGTGTTCATCAGGAAATGAATCAGACACAGAAAGGTGATTTGAGTTGTCTTTGAATTCCATCCTAGAGAGGTGATCAGCTAAAACATTTTCAACTCCCTTTTTATCTTTGATTGTGAGGTCAAATTATTGTACGAGAAGGACCCACCTAATTAATCTAGCCTTAGCATCTTGTTTTTGGAAGAGGTATTTTAGTGCAGAATGGTCAGTGAACATAGTGATGGGGGATCCTAAGAGGTAGGACCTAAACTTTTCTAAGGAAAACAAAATAGCAAGTAACTCTTTTTCAGTAGTGGTGTAGTTGATTTAGGAATCATTTAAGGATTTTCTTGCATAAGTAATGACATAAGGAGTTTTATCACAATGTTTTCCTTACACAGATCCTACAACAAATTCACTGGCATCACACATAAGTTCGAAAGGAAGTTTCTAATTTGAAGATTTCATAATGGGAGGAGGGGTGAGAGAATATTTGAGGGTTGAGAATGAACCCTCATAGCTTTCTGTCCAAACAAATGGAGCATCCTTTACTAGGAGAGAACAAAGGGGACGAGAGATTGAACTAAAGTACTTGATGAATCTTTTATAGAAACCATCATGTCCTAAGAATGACCTCACTTCCTTGACATTTTTTTGGTGGTGTAAGGTGAATAATGATGTCAACCTTGGATTTATCAACATAAATCCCTCTACCTGAGACTCTATGGCCTAGAACTAGTCCCTATTTAACCATGAAATGGAATTTTTCTTAGTTTAGGACAAGATTATTTTCTTCACATTTTGACAAGACTCTCTCCACATTCTGCAGACATCCCTCAAATGTATCCCCAAACACAGAGAAGTCATCCATGAAGACCTCTAGAAAATCCCCTACCATGTCTGAGAAGATTCCCATTATGCACCACTAGAAGGTTCCAGGAGCATTTCATAACCTGAAGGGCATGAATTTGAAAGGAAAGGTTCTAAATTGACATGTGAATGTATTCTTACCTTGATCCTCTAGGGAGACCTCAATTTTATTGTACCCCGAGTACCCAACTAAGAAATAGTAGAAGGCATGACATGCCACTCTTTCAAGGACTTGGTCAATGAATGGTAAGGGAAAATTGTCATTCCTGGTGAATGAGTTTATCTTCCTATAGTTAATGCAGACTCTCCAACCACTATTATCCCTTGTTGGAAGAATCTCTCAATCCTCATTGGTTATCACTGTGATTCCAGCCTCTTTTGGAACCACTTGTATTGGGATCATCCACTCACTCTCAACTATGGGATAGATGATACCAGCTTTTAACAATTTTAGAAGTTCTTTCCTTACTACATCCATGATATTAGGATTGAGTCACCATTGATTTTGACGACATGGCTTTGAATCGAATTCCAGAATAATCCTATGAGTCCCAATAAGTGGGCTAATCCCGGGAATATCATACAGGGTCCAACCAATGGATTTATTATTCTTCCTAAGGACATCAAGAAGCATCCTCTAATGATTGGATTCAAGAGAAGAATAAATGACAATAGGACGTGTTTGATTGTCCCCTAGGAAGGCATACTTTAGTGCATCAAGAAGTTCCTTCAATTCAAGACCAGGTTGGTTCAATAATTTCAGTAGATGATTGGGACATTGGATCAAGATCAATTTTATTTCCTAATGTTTTAGATAGGATTGATTCCACACATCTAGAAGTTTCAGCTACTAGATTGGCTTGATCAGATTTAGGGAAGGAATTTGGAGTGGTCTACATGAAAGTGGTTTACTGAAAGGTTTCACTAATTGTTGGACCTAAGGCTTCATCATAAGTGAAATTTGAAAATGATTCAAGACAAGGAGATAAACTTCCTTCATATGAACAAAGGAAATCAATCTCATCCTGACTGAAACATTCCTCAATTATTCCCTGATGTTCTATGGATTCATTATCAATGCTTCATATCATGTTTACTTCATGAATGTCCTCATCATCCCCTATTTTTGAGCTTGAATTATAGATGTTCAAGTCTAGACTCATGTTCCCAAAGGTGATCATAATGTTCCCATTTCGGACTAGGATAACAGAGTTGATTGTTTTAAGGAAAGGACGACCAAGGATGATTGGGGTTTGTTCCTTATTTCTTATGTTTGGATGGTTTTCAATGAAAATGAAGTAATAAGGGTAGAAGATGTTTTCAACCATCACAAGAACATCCTTTAAAATCCCCTTTGGGACCCTAATTCTACAATCATCATGTTGTAGTGTGACAGATGTGGGTTGGAGGTCTTCTAGGATTGACTGGAAGTACACAACATATGGGATGAGATTGACACTATAACCTATGGCACACATGGCCATGACTACTTTTCCCTCAAATAGTTCAACATTGATGTAAGGGAAACCCGAGTCATTCAGCTTAGGAGGAATGGTCCCTTGAATGGTGGTACTCACATTAGCAACCAAAAGGACTTTGTTTTTATGTGAAAATTTTCTTTTTAAAGTGCACAGGTCCTTAAGGTACTTTGAGTAGGCAGGTATGGCTTAGATTGCATCGAGAAGAGGAATGTTCAACTTGACTTGTGAGAATATTTCCCTCAATGGTTCAATGGTTGGTGTTTTTGAAAATTCATCAATGGAGTTATACTTAGGAGACTCAATCCATGATGTAAAATTCTCCTCTTTTGAATCCAAAAAGTAAATTTCCTCTTGATTTAAATACCCTTCAACAATTCCTTGATCCTCTTTATCTTCCCCAAATCCAAATGTTTTCTCTTCAGTACATTCATGAGAGGTTTTTGGTAAACTAGACAATTCACATATGGTTATGGAAGGGATAGTTTGTGTAGGGATGGGTTACTCACATGTTTTAATGCTTTGTAGTTCTAACCTCAATGATGAAACCTCAAAATTGATTTTCTCCATTTGTTGATGTAGTTTTTAATGTAATGGATGTGGATCGGGATGGATAAGGGGTTGAGACATATGGTCTATTACAAGAGGATAACTATGTTGTTGGAAAACTATAGATGGATGTTCTGACTGGCCTTGTTGGGATTGGAACACAAAATAGGTTGGAATGTTTTGTGGAGAATAGGAGTTAAAAAATTGTGGCTCAATAGGCTGTTGAATATCACACCAGTATAAACAAGGATTGTCATTGTACATCATACTTGGTGTGGAGTGATCAAAGTAATGAGAGGTTCCCCATGTTTGGATTTGTTCAAAAGGGTTGTCCATAGGAATGAAATTGGGTATGAGATAAGAGAAGTGGGATAAAAAAGGGATGATAGTGTCTAAGATAACTTACTTAGGTCCCCGTCAATGGCTCCAAACTTTGATTCTCGCTCAAATTTACCCAAGAGATGAAGGTAGAACAGTTTTTGTAGTTTAGCTTGGGTTATCGAATCCTCATAGAACTAAGAAGAAACCTATAGACACATACATTCTTTGAACTATTTTCGGCTATGATGTGGCCAACGTGGATTGATTTTAGATGGGATTGAAAGATATCTAATAGATTTAAGTGAATTCAATTTAAAAGAAAGAGTTGATCCTAGGTTATCACTTGGGGTGTATTGGACATATTTCATTTTCAATGATTTCAATTTCTTATATTTGAGATGGATTCATTTAAGAAGATAAAACAACATCATAACTTACTGGTTTAATTCCTACACCCTTTAATACTAATCACCTATACACTTTAAGGATCAATTTTTTGAGCACTTCAAGGTAAAGGTTTGTATTAGCATATGAAGGGTGTGGAATTAAATTCAACAAGGATGATGATGTTTAAAAATCATCAAATAAAAATCTCAATTAAAGAAGTGATTATACATTAATGGTGTGATAAATAACATACAATCCATCCCCTTTCTACTCCCTTGGATCAACCCATAAGTGGTTTAGCCCTCCATTGATCCCATGGTTTCAATGGAAGTGGAAAGTAGACTCATGAGGGAAGAAATGGAGAAGTAAAAAAACACAGTAAAATAACGATCACTCCACCGTTGTGTGATAATTTCACAAGGTATGGCATGAATAAATTCACACCTTGACCCAACGATATCAACGTGATATTAAGAAAAACATAATAAGAAGAGAATAAGAACTTTTATTAAAAAACTAAAATGAATTGAACAACATACATGTGAAATACAAATTTGAGACAACAAAATCGAAGCATAACATTACTATTGAACAAAGCATCCAAGATTATAAACTCCTCCACCACCACTACCTTAAATAGGAATTTTGGAAGCCTTGGGTCGAGCATTAAATAGTACAAAGCATCTCAATTAATTTTGGTAGGCCATAGGTGGGTGGAAATCATGTAGAACTTGGACTTTTCCACACTTGACCCAAGGTGGAATCCAGCTTTCATCCACCAAACAGACGTTCTTGTAAGGCCCTATAGATGGCCGAATCAGAGTGGGACATATAATAAGACAATGTATCCTAGGATGTTTCTTAACGGTCTGTAAAATTTGGGACCATTTTGAGTTGTGGATTCTAAGATATTATTTGATTAGTGGACTATTTTTCTGGGCCACAGAATCTGGCCAAGAATTTTATCTCTAACTTGGGTTGCCTAAAAGACCACAATGGAGGCCGAATTAGCACTTGATCATGAAGAATTATTTGTTAATATACATGTCTTATAGAATCCCACGAATGTTGGGATTATGTGGGCCTATATGTTGGGCCCCATAGTCTCATCAGTGGGATGGTGTCCAATCTGACTTCTCCAGAATTGTTTCCCTTCATCACAAAATATCCCCATCTTTTTCCATGAATTCTCCATTGATCCCTGAATCAAACATGTTCATATTGAAGTTTAAATCAATTTCCAAAAATATAAAATTAAAATATGTATAATTATATTCCTTAAAATCATATGAATCGTTGGGTACTTTAAATGATGTTAAAAAATGTACCACATAATAGTGCATTTTAAGAAAAAATTACCATCATAATGTGAGATGATGTTCAAAGTGTAAAATGCACTAAAATAATGTTTATGAATTATAAAGAACATGAATATTATATATATTAACAATGAATATTAGCCTCATTCAGTGGATAATCAGTGGTGGTTCGGTGCGGGGGGGGGGGGTGGATTGTGTGTCTCTCCAAAATTGCCACACCCTTTCCTTATTATCTAGATGCTTGCCTCCACTGATGCTCCTTACATTGATTCCCCCCCCTTTATCTTGCTCTATATTTGTCTCTATGGTTTTTTTGTACATTGATCTTCATATCCACATCTATCTCTCATTTCCCCTCCTTTTTTCTTCCTTCCCGTTGTGCTAGACTCCATCTATGGTATAGAATGTTGGTTATTATGCTCAATTGGGATGGTAAAGAGGAGAGACCTACTACTGAATAGATTCTTTCAGTTTTATTATGATGATGGATGCTTCATGGTTTTTGTGGTCTTATTTTTCATGTAGTTCCTCATTCATAAAGGCATTGCAGGTTGTTCTTTTTTTCTTGTTGTTTGATTTGAAGGAAGGAATTTTTGTCTTGAAAGAGGCCGTGGATTTTTGTGCAACCATTTCCATTTTCAGTCTCTTCTATTACCTCATGTTCTACCTCCCCCCTTAGTCAATGTGGTGCGGATAGTTTACAATGAGATTTTGGTATTTACTAGTTCATAATTTGATGGATTACCAGGAGGCGAGACCTGAGTAGGCTTCGATCCTTCCTTTTGGGATCTAATAGTGTTGTTGTTTCTTCTTGGTTTTATGCAACTAAATTGATTTGGCTCATGTGATTCACCCTAATTTTTTTGTTTCATTTTTGTTTGTTTTTATTTGTTTGGTGATCAGTTGAGATCATGTTGGTTTTGGCTTTCATTCATGTTGCCGAAAGTTTTTTTTCTAGATCTGTTGTTTTGGTCCCCTAATGATGACGCTATGTTTTCAGGTGATTGGTGGTGATGACAGGTGATTTGTTTCTCAGTGATGTTAGGTAAGTGGTATGGTTGGGTTCTTTCCATTGATCTTCAACAAATGGATGTTACCCGGTTCAGTTGATGAGGGTTCAATGTGTTACATTATGTGACTATGACTGGTGGGTCCTCACCGAAGAAGTTAAGATAATCATCAAAGTGAAGATATCTTATCTCAATGGATGTTGATGGTGATGGTGATATGTTCAGAGTGGATGGCGGGGACATGGTGATGATGATAGCGATGTGTTGATGGCAGTGACAATGCTGATGGAATTGTTGACTCGACGTACCATGAAGTAGTGTTTCACGGGAAGCATGCAGGATTTTTGGGATGTTTTCCATATGATGATCACAATTTGATTTTGTTTTATAATTATGAATTTCATGACCACTGAAAGTTTTGATTATTTGGAAAATGTATTGGTTCCCACTATACCACTAAAATTGGTTTTATGAAAAAAAAATATTTGAAGGAGTACATAAAGAAAGGTAAATTAAGGGAAAATATATTCTCATGAAATAGATAGACTATAAAAAAATCATGTGTTTCTTGAAATATGGGTCATAATATTTCATCATCATAAGTTTAAACATAAAAAATACCGTTAAAATATGAGATTGTATAATAAAAACCCGAAAAATCTGGTAACAATGAATCATATCCCCATGATATAATGAAATTAAATAAAACTTTTAATATAATGAGAATAAATAAATTCATAAAATTACTTGAAAAGGGGTAGTATATTCAACTAATAAAATAATATGGGTTCCTAACGTAACATATGTCTCAATGAAGGAAAATTTAGACAAAACCCCTTATCGCATTGGAATCTTTTGAACTGTATACCCCATGAAAGAGAAAAAATAAAATAGATATGTAAATACAAATATTTTTAATAATGTGAATAAAAATATATATTCATGTAAAAAATATACACCACAAAAAAATATGTAGTGAATATGGCATGTGTCTCGCATATGTAAAAAGTGAGATGGAAATATATCTTAAGTCTTGACTTCCCTTATATATGTTCGAATATCATATATAATAAATATATGTTTATGTTAAATCTATAATAGAACCATAATTATATATATAATACCATATATGATTTACTTATGACATTATGTAATTAGTTTATTATCAATTCCATGTTAAAGTTATATTTCAGTCAATAACTCATTTCTTTTTCTAATATTTTTAGATTTGTTATTTTTTGATTCATATTACATTTATCATGGTTACATAATCTCCATAATATTAACCATTATATAAATGTAATATATATTTAGTATATAGGTATTTATATTAGTCTGTAAATGTTAGAGATATAAAATGAAATACATTGTTCATTGAGACGGTAGGCCACATGAATACATAAATACTATTTACATTTTTTAATGGAATGAATTAAATAAAGGAAAATAAAACATTATAATTAGAGGATAAAATTTATGTAATATATATCACTATTATTTTTTAAAACCTTCCTTATTACCTTCCATCTAAAGTATGAATGAATAATAACCCTTCACAAGGCATTAGTAAATCAAACACACAAATGACGTTATTGTACTCTCATAAAATGGAAAGTAATAAGGTATATCCACAAGTGAATAAATGAATTTTATTGTCATTTTTATGTCTTTTCATGTCATTTATTAAATAAATTTATTGGATTCAACATTACGTATAATTTTTTCATGTCGGTTAACTAAAACCGAGATGACAAATTAATATTTGTTATTGGTTTTTCATGCCAGTTATCCCATAATGGATGTGAAAAAAATAAAAAAGGGAATTGTTTCAAACTTCACCCTAGAAAAATAAAATAACGATGGAATAGTAAAAATAAGCAATATAAAATGCTGAAAAGACAAATAAAATTGATCTTTCAAATTTACAATGTATATTACAAATAAACTAAAAATCAATCAACCCTATAAAATGATTAGCGAATTCAATTTGTAAATGTATCAGCTCCTCTAAAATATTTTTTCATGGGTCATAGAAAAGTTACACAATAATATAGAAAGCATATGTCTTGAATTTTCAGTAAAACATATGAAATATTATGGAAATATTTATAAATAAACATAACCATCTCAATATTTATCATTTTCCTAGTTGAAATTATATCATACATAAATATTATGACATAATATCCACATTCATTTAAATATCTTAATTTATGAAATTTTTTCCCAGAGATTTTAATTCAAAATAACAATTTTATGTAAAATATCAAAAATTATGTAATTGTAAATGAAATTACCCCATTGCTTTGACAAATCTTATCTTCACGATATTCTTTATTTTCATCTCCATAATGATATTACATAACCTATTTGAAAATAATATGAATAAAATAAATTTTATTTATTATAATATAAAAAATTATTAAACTAATCAAACATACATTCTCAATACATTCTGAAAATTTTCTATCACTTTATTATGGATATAGAATAATCAGTACAATGTCCACCCTCTTGAAAAAAAACACCCAAAATTCAATGAACATTGTTATAAATGAAAATTTAATATGATTTGTTAATATGTTATGTGATGTAAAATAGTTTGTGAGAAACAAATTTAAACTTTTGAAGATATGGAAACACCCAACAATAAATAATGACATTTTTCTGAAATTCGTTATCTATATAATCTAATCTCTCTACACCGGTCATTGTCAAAGCTATATGAGAAATACATTATGGGTCCATAAATCCATATAAATTTTTCCTTTCATTATCTGTACTAATTTTTTATAGATGCCTAATATAAAGCAGAAATAATTATAAATTTTAAATAAATTATATGAACATAAAAAAATTAATCGACTTACATGGAAAATTTCTGCATCATGTTGATTCCTAATTGATGATTATCTACAATATCCATTATATAAATTTCCAATATACCCACATTAATTGCACGCCCATAAATATTAGCATAAATTGGAATCTCATGTACTCCCAATAAATGATTTGAGTATGCTTACAATCTATCATGACTAGTAGACTACGTCTCTGAAGTCCGGACTCATTGAATTTTGTTTTCCAATATAGTATTTTCTTACCCTTAAATTATTCCTATAAAAAATAAGATAAATATATAAACATTAAATTGAGAAAAAAATAATAAAAAATGAATAAAAATATAGCATATATACATACCTCTATGGTAATATTTTGAAGTTGTCTAGATGGAAAAACTATGAAATGAAAAATACTTTTTCCAACAGTATTCACCTCATCTGTAGGATATTTTATTTTTTTAGATCTATCTATAATAACTTGTATAGTGACTGTATGATGCTCTATCTCAATATGAGGACGATGAATGGTATCTAAGATATAATATATCTTCCCAAATACTGTAATATGATGAAGATAATCAATATATTACTCACATTAACTTCTAATTTGTGGAGAGGGGTGTAGGGGTTGGATAAGAATGAGTAGGGTATAAGGAGGAGATGTGTTACTAGGATTAGTAGAAGGAGTGGAATCTACTAGAGGAGGAGGACGAGTATAATCAACACACCAAAACTATCTTTGTATGTATGTAAACATCAACTATACCAAAGCTCTGATCCTGTCTTCCATCATATATTAAATACCCTGATCATTGGATTTCATAAATTTATATTTTTGTAAGCATGATAATTTGAATAATATTTTGAATGTGGAGACACTTTTCATAACGATACACCTATTGGGTATTTTCAATAACAACCAAGGTGTTTGTGAATTATAAATGTGGTAGAAAAAATATCCTTTCTACCCTTAGTAATAAAGACCCCATATGTTCCCAACACCTCAAGAGAATCCTCTATGGAATATATGAAAAAATCTGTAATGAATCCCAATATAAAAAGAGTTTATTTAACTTAAATAAATAAATAAAGTAACCATATTAAAATATTTTTAGCTACAATTATTAATTATTATGTAAGATATTGTCCTTTTTTCTCATCAGAACCCTCTTCCTTTTTTCATGTCTACCTGGGGGGGAGGGCCAACCTCTACAAACCCAAAATACTCGACTCTCAACTTTTGAAGTTTTTCTACTAGCATATATCCTTCCAAAAACGTATCCCCTCCCTAAGATAATGTATCAGGTTATAAATTTCAATGATGAATCTACTCATGATATCTCTTGGATTGCTGTAAATTATGAATTAAGAAAAAATAAAGCATTAACATCATTGTTAATATAAAAAACTTCTAAAAAGCTATCATTACACTTACCAAAAAAATTTATCATCATTGACTTTCAACAAATTTTTTCCATGTATGTTCATCTATAAATGGTTATATATTACATTGTTTTTCATGTTTTTTATCCACAAAAAAAAATGTGATGTGAGGGATGATTTAAAATCTCTCCATCTCTTAGCACCCAATGATAAATATTTCCTCCTAACTCCTCCTGTACCAGGTTATCATATGTCTTGTTATAATAGGAAAAAAAATTATTACTATAAACATGTCAAGATATGTAAAATAATACGAAATAATATTACCAAAATGGTCACCCAAAATTATGATAATGACACTTTTTCCAGAGTTCTCCAATAAAAAAATACTTTCTTTTCTTTCAGCCAATACTGATATAAAGGCCTTGAATTGTTTTGAATTAGGACCTCCTATAATATCATTATCATCAATTTTCTTTGATATCCTATGTTCCTAGATATGAAAAACTACTAATTATGGATAAAATGTCATTCCACGTTTACCAACCCTCAAACTCCCTCCATTGAAGTAGATTACTTATGTAAAGAGGGATGTAGAGGCTCATCAATAGGAGAATGTGTTTGTTCCTCCCTAGAGGAATGTGTACAATCATCTTCTGAAATATGTGTTGGACCATAGTATTAGTTTTACATTATCCTACAAATCAAAGAAACATCAATTAGTAAATAATATTCAAATCCAACAATTATATAAATATAAATAATAAAATTACCAATTATCAAAAAAATGTAAACAAATCTAAACGTAACACATTTTTATACACATTTTTTATAATTAACTAAAATTATAACAATATTAATGAGATTTGAAATGAAATAAATGAATGAAAACCACAAAATATTAATTAGAGAATATATTACATAGTAAAATTTCACCAACCTAATAAATCATTTTTATAACAAAAATATATTTTTTGTAATATACTATTATATAATATTTTTTTTATTTCAAAATTTAAATTTAATATAATTGGTTTTCAACCAAATAAATTAGTATATATGTTAGTAAGGGTAAACATTGAAAACTATAATAAGTCAAACTAACATAAACAAATAGTTTAACTTATTATTTATAATACTTGTTTCAATAAGAAAAATCAAATTAAAATATCTTACTTATGAAATTTTAAAAAGTAAAACATAATTAATCATATTTTACATATAATATTAGGAATATACTGATGTATTGTTTTACCAAATTAGTTTTTCATGATCGTTCTATATGGGAAAAACCATATTTATAATGTGATCATCAAAATTATTTGTTAATTATTCCATGGAAGTAGGGATTTCACATAAATCAACATCTTCTTCAATTTTATCATCATCAGGAAACTATTTTTACCCTTCTAAAACAATATACCACTTCATATCAAAATTTAACAAGAGTATATAATTTATTTACATATATAAACATGGTAAAAGGATCCTTTGGGTATTCTAATTTATATAGATTAACTAGTTTCATTCCAAATTTATCATTCCAGATAGTGTTGTTACCAATAAACCATTTACACTTAAAAACTACAACATCAAATATAATGTACTCAACGTATCATATTTATTAAATGACTGTGTACTATTTAGTTGATGTAGATATTGTGTTTTTATCTTTGGAACAAGAAAATGAATTTCTTCTGTGAACACCAACACACTAATGTTCTGAACTGCAATTCTGTTCTCCTAAACACTCATTTGAAAAGTATATCCATTTGTGTCATACTCAAACCATGTAATAAAATTTAAACTTGGACCACCCACTAACCATTCCAATGTTTCTGATGCATCTATTTTACCCAGCAAGGTCTCTTTAAGCCATAAAAAAATTATTTTTATGCTCATTCAAAGATTGCATATATTTATTGTTTGGATAACTTTATTTCAAAACATTAATATGCAATGTCATACATATTTGAGAATCATCTATGTTATTCAAGATGTATCAATGTACTTTTTTATTTGTTCACCTATAAATAATTTGAATTTCTATCCATGAATCCATTTTCAACCGTAATTAACTCATTCATTAAAAGATGTATAAAAACCAATGTTCTCCACTACAGTCAAATAGATTGTACAAAACTCATAAACATACTTAGAAATATACTTCTCAATAATGGATTCTTCAAGTTGATTTGGATTCTGAAAATACCCCTTCAATTTTTTCATTACCTTTCAAAAGGATACATCCAATATTGATATCTAGGACTAAAAATCATTACTTATCACACCAAATGAACCATTAAGTGCACAATTTTATCAATAATTGAAGGAGGAAAATACATTTCTAATTAAAAAATTATATAAACTACTTTACTACCAAAAGTTTTTAAAGAATTATAAGCAATGAACTTATTAATAATAGAATTAAAAAATAATACCCATTCAGGATAGTCATTATAACACAGGTGGATAATAATATATGCAATGAAACTCATAGGAGTTGTTGCATCATGACATGACAGTCATGTGATTTCACACATATCACCTTCAAATCCTTTAGATTCAAATTTTTTTTACATTTTAAGAATTACCATGGGGCACTTTGATATCTTGAAGACATTGAAAAAAGATAATTTTCTCTCTCTTGGATAAGGTTTTACAAGATGGGGGTAGGAATGTTCTCCTTCCATCAAGAGTGGGATGAAACTTCAAATTTATTCCCATTAACAGTAAATCCAATCTTGCATTCAATTCATCTTTAGTATTTCATTTAATATCTAATAATATACAATAAAAATTTCATAGATATTCTTATCCACATTCATAGAATCGATGTTTTACTTCACCTAATTATATCTTTAATATGGTAGCTCAAGAGACATTGAACGTTTCATAAAAATATTTCAATAATTACAAGATTTATGTGTCTTTATAAAGGTCACATAAATGTTTTCAACTCTCTGAAAATACTGATCATTGGATAATGATTTGGGAGAAATATAAAATTTATGTCAGATTTTGAAATCCTTTTTTAATCTTCTATAAGAGTAATCCATAGAAAATTTTTTTGATGACCCATGTATACTACTTTTCTCCCATGATGTAGTTGATAATATTAATTCTGTTATTCACAAATTTAGAATGTTTTATTCCACTTAACACTATATCCATAGAAATTTCCATATACTAGGAATTTAGTTGTTGTGATCATTATCATTGCATGAAGTTGAAAATATTTCCTATTATAATAATCATACACCCTTATACCTTTCACCCATAATAGTTTCAAATCATTAATTAATAGTGATAAGAAAACTTCAATATCATTTTCGAGCTATTTTGTTCCAAATATTATTAAACTCAACATGAAATATTTTCTCTTCATTCAAAATTTAGGAGGTAAGCTGTAAAGTACCAATAAAAGAGGACAAGAACTATGTGTTATAATAAGGATTCGATATGGATTCATTCCATACATAAACAATATGAGTATGATATTTTTAACTTCATTTACTAATGAAAGAAATTGGTGATCAATTTTCTTCTACTGTGGGCAATCAGCGGGATGAAGAACCTTTACATCATATATCCCCTCATCACCATGCCATCTAAACCTTTTGGAATCATTCAAATTTGAAAATAAATTTATCAAATGAGGAATTATAACATGATACCAAAATGACTTGTAAGGGATCCTTGGAACTTTTAAATAATCTTGTGATTTTTATTTCAAATTATATAATGATATCCCACATTTTGGACACTCTGACGGAAATTTGTATTATTTCCTATATAGCACACATTCATTTAGCCATACATGTATTTTATTTTACTATTATCTTTTTGTGTATAATATTTTCTTCTCTTTATAATGTGAATCTAGAATATCGTGGTTATTACAAAGAATGCCTTTCAACAATTGGAGCAGCTATGTAAATCTCTTGCCACTCCATCTATGTTTTATATTCTGGTTAATCAATATTAACACCATCGGTAAAACTCTATATATCATACAAAAATGATACAATGGTTTTTCGGAATCACTATATAAATTCTCAATTTTCGACTGTTTCTCAAGAATCATCTCGTGAAGTTAATCAGATTTTGATTAGATTTATCATCTTGCACAACACTATCATCCATAGATTTGAAATTCTATATAGTTTCAAAATTCCAAATCCAATGGTTGTAAATCAAATTAAAACCATGAAAAATTAAATTATCTTTGATTTCTGTAGTTTCAAACATCTTAAAATTTAAATATTTTAGGCATGGAAAAAATATTTCATTTTTTGGAACATTTCATTTAGAAAATTCCAAAAAAAAAGCATTTCCAACCTCCTCATATTCATCACATATTCAAGGTGTATTAATCCAAATCTGATTCATTATTATCTATAAAAAATATAAAAAATAAATATAAAAAATGGAGTTATTTTTAAAATATTGAGATTAAAAATGACATTAAAGACATAGAAAACCAATAATGGAAACATTTGAAGGAAAATAGACAATTCAGATGAGAAAAATCATTCGTACTGAAGGAATTACAAAATATATTCATTTCAAAAATTTCCCTCAAGTAAAAATAAATGAATATAATCTTATGAAATTATTTAATAAATATACATTGATATTAATAAAAAATTATCCATTAAAAATATATAGAATAAAAACAACTAACTTATAGTTGATTATTTATAAAAATATAAAACATTAATCTATTATGTAATTAACAATATATTAAAATCATAAATTGATTCTTTGTTTAAAAAAATTCACATCAAACCATTCTTCATGGTACTTTGTATGGTATATGGTATTCCTTAAATGTGTACCTTGTTGGTCTATTGCTTTAAAAAGTAGACCCTTTACCCATTCAACCCTTTTTCAATGCCCTATAGTACCATTGAAACACATAACCATGCATAAAAACAAAACCTATATATGGTTATAGACTCGAAATTCTCATGTGTGTCCCATTTATCAATTAACCCTTAATTCCATACAAGGAATTCAATATCATTAAATTGATTAGACTGTAATGACCCACCCCATAATAAACTACACACCATAGGTATTGGCATCAATAATAAGCATATATAATGATTACCTTACCCTTGATCATCCATTATAAATGGTATTCACCACTAATTACAAATTTCAAACTCCAAAAAAAATTACTAAAGACTCCCATTCAATTATACAATACACTCATTCCATATCTTAAACAAACCATCCATTATAAAACCAATTAAAAAACCCATCTCGTTATGTGAAATTACATAGAAATGAATTTTCAACTCTCTCATGCTCAAACTTTATTAGAAAAAAATGAACTCATTTTGATATTAACACCAAATTAATACAAAATCCAGCACGTTGACCTGAATATAAATTTTGAAGTGTGAATGATCCACTGTAACGACCAAAAAATTCATGAATAAAATTCCCCTTCTTTTATTTAAATATTTTTCATATAGATATTGAAAAAAAATGCATTTTTTATTTTATACAATTGGATTTAAATAACCATTAAATATCAATAATATTGATAATATAGTCGCTGAATAGTGACAACATGACTAGTAAAAATATAAGGTTATAACAAATCCTTTCGACACTATCAAAGGAGGTGATGGCCTCCTCTAGTAGACTTCGGTCGTAAGAAGCTCATTTTCCAGAGCTCAAGAAGGAGGTAATGTTAATGGGATTTTCTCTTGACCAATCCCAAGATAACCATCAATGCGTTAAGCTTCAAGGGAATCTCCTACGTGAGAAGTACAAGTTAATAGAGATTACCACCCAAGCGATGTTATCCGTACCACCCCAAGAGTTCATAACCATTGCACACATTACCCTTAGGTCTTATGCAAGTGTTATAAGGGGTTATGTAACAATGAATTAATTACTTATTGTGTAATTATTTTTATAAATAAAATTATTATTCCATAAAATCCTTTTTGGTTATAGTATTTCAAAAAATATAATGAATTTGATAAATTTATTTTTCTGGAAAAATGATACTTTTCATAAATATATAAATTATTATATTAATCTATATTTTTATTAATAATATTATTATAATAGTGTTATAAGAAACATATTTTTAATTATAAATGTTTATTAAATTTATTAATTATTGTTTTTACTCTATAAATGATTAAGTATTCAGTTTGATAAGAATTATATTTTTCTATGAGAAAACAAAAATTTTATTTTTAATTAAAAAAATTGTTATCATCAGTAGATGAATTTCAAAAATAAATAATATTTTAATAAAATATTATTATCAAATTAATTTTATAAATAATAAACAAGTATATAATATTTATGAAGTCAAATTTAATTTTTATTAATGTTTAAAAACTCTTTTTTCGAAACCCAACAATTTTAAATAAATGCTAGTTTTTATTTTAAATTTAAAAATTCACATATTTATAAAATTATTTAGATAAAATAAATATTATATTTTGAATCCGAATGTCAAAATTATCCAATGGTGAATTTTTCATAATTTCATGATCACACTCAAAAATAGATGACAGTATCTTTGCCTCATCCCTTCTTTTGGATCCCACGTTTCTTCTTCAAACATGTGGTTTCTCTAAAACACATTGACGATGGGCATTGTATTATTTCATAGATAGTTTTACCTATGATCTATGATATTCACTAACTTCTCTTCGTAGGAGAGGTCATTCTCCAATGGTACCACCTCTACCCAAGAAAATGATCTATTATAAGGTCTGAGAAGAATGACAAGCATCAATAATCCCCATGATCAAGGGAGCATATAAATTATTATTATAAAGTGGATAACATTGAATGAATTACATGTAACCAATAATTAAAATTAGTGTATGTTGTAATTTAGTTCAATTCATATCATATTATTATATCTTTTATGTTTTCTATGAACATTGAGTCCCCATCAGAAATGATATTAAATCATTAAGAAAAAACATCTATTAGGGTTGTATCACATGTTGAAGTTTGCGGGAATGTTCTTCTTGAAAATTTTATAAGTCTCTATTTGATGGAATTTGAGGAAAAAATGTAAATTCATTTCTTATACCTCAAGGTAGTTGAAAATTCATGATCAAAACTATATCATGAATGATCCGGAGTTAGATGTTGTGATCTCTGCACTAAAAATCAGGCAGAAGTATCTCTTTGGGGAGATGTGTGAAATATATACGGATCACAATAGTCTCAAATATATAATCACACAGAAAGAGTTAAATATGTACCAATGAATATGGGTAGCACTGATATAATATTATGACTACTCAATCCGTTACCACCCGAGGAATGTGAACAAGTAGGTGGATGCTCTAATTAGAAAGGACCCAGTAAATCTATCCTTGATGAAAAATGAAAAGGATCCAATATTTTTCTATTTGATGAGTATGGACATGAAAATCATAAATAAGGGAACATAATCAATCCTTTCACAAATTATTTCACAACAGCCTCTTTTAGAATGTTTAAAGGATGCTCAAAAAAATGATGTGGGAATTTAGAAGAAAGTAGAAACTATTAGAAAAGGGAAATCCTCATAGTTAAATGTTAATGAAGAAGGAATTGTGATATTTATGTCAAGACGATGTGTTCCATAAAATCTGGAGTAAAAGAAATATCTTTTTAATGATTCAAATAGTTTGAATTTCTCTATTCACCCAGGAAAAATAAATATGTATCAGGATCTCTAAGAGAATTATTGGTCAAATAAGATGAAGACATAGATCACTGAGTATACATAAAATTGACTGGTATGTTTGAAGCTGAAAACTAAGAGGATGAAGTCTAATGGGATGATGCAACCGTTACCCAGTCCAACATTGAAATAGAAGAACATCACCGTGGACCTTGTCATCAGACATCCAAAGACATCTAAAGGGAAAAAAATTCTATTTGGGATGTTATGGATTGTCTTACGAAAACATAACACTTCATTTCAATTTATGAGGATTTATAATTGGATCAACATGCATGAATATACATAAGAGAAGTGGTAATACTATATGGAGTACCACTATCGATTGTATCCAATCGAGATCCATGATTCACCTCTATGTTCTAGAAGAGTCTCCACCATGCTCTGAATACTAAGCTGAACATTTTTACGCCTTATCATCCAAAAAATGATGTCCAATATAAGCGGACTATCCTAACACTTGAGGAAATGTTGAGACCATGCTCAATGGACTTCAATGGAGGATCAGATCAATATCTTCCTTTGGTTGAGTTCTCTAACAACAACAATTTCCACTCAAGCATCCAAATGGATCCTTTTGAATCCCATTATGGGAAGAGGTTCAGAACACTATCATGAAATGATGAAGTTTGTGAGTGAAAACTTCTAGGTCCAAAAATGGTCGAATAAATGGGGGAGAAGGTTAAGACCATCCAATATCACATTAAAGATGCTCAGAGTCGACAAAATAGCTATTCTAATAATCCTAGAAGAAACATAGAGTTTGGCATCAGGGATATGTTATTCCCCTTCATATCACCATGAAAGAGAGTTATGAGATTCGGAAAGAATGAAAAATCTTATTCCAAGGTACATCCACCCTTTTGATGTCCTTGATCACATCGGAGCAGTGGACTATCAACTAGCACTCACATCGAACTTATCTCAAGTACATGAGGTATTCTATGTATCACTTTTGAGGAAGTACATACCTGACACATTGCATGTACTCAATCCAGAAGTGGTATCATTGGAGAATGAAATCTCTTATGAGGGAAAGTCGATGAATATATTAGATTGTAGGGAAAAAATTCTACGAAATAAGACATTGCACCTTGTTAAAGTTTTGTGGAGAAACCAAAAATTTGAAGAAGAAACGTGGGAACTAGAGTAAGTGATGATGCAATGTTACCCCCATCTGTTTTAGAGGGGGAAAATAAAATTTCAAGGGAGAGATTTCCTAAGGTGGTGTGGTTGTATAGACCCGAACAATCATGAATAAAATTCACTTTCTTTTATTTAATTAAATATCTTATGGATATAGAAAATAAAAGAACATTTTTCATTTTATCCAATTGGATTTGAATGACCATTAAGTATCATTACTATTGATAAGATAACCATTGAATAGTTATCACATGACCAGTACAAATAAAAGGTTTTAATAAATCCTTTCGACATAGACAAAGGAGGTCAAAGCATCATCCAATAGACTCAGGTCATACAAAGCTCATTTATCAGAGCTCGAAAAGAAGGTAGAGTCATTGGGATATGATCTTGAGAAATCCCAAGCCAAGATTAAACACATTAAGATTGAACATAATATCATATGGGAGATGTATAAGTTAATATAGATTACCACTTGAGTGATGTTATCCGAGTTGCCCAAAGAGTCGGTTACCATCACACACCTTACCCTTAGATTTTATGTGGGTGATATAAGGGGTTATGTAACAAGGTATTAATGTCTTATTATATAATTCATTTTATAAATAAAATTCTTATTTCATCAATTCCTTTATGATAATAGTTTTTCTTGAACAGATAATGAATTAGATAAATTGATTTTTCACATAAAATGACACATTTCAGAAATATATAAATTATTATATTAAAATATGTTTTTATTAATAATTTTATTATAATAGTGTTATAATAACACTATTTTTAATTTTAAATGATGATTATATTTATTTTTTATTGTTTTTAATCTATAAATTATTAATTATTTTGTTTGATAAGAAATATATTTTTATGCGATAAAACAAAAATTTTATTTTTAATCAAAGAATTTATTTGGATAAATTAATGATTTTTTTAAATAATTAATATTTTAATAAAATATTATTATCAAATAATTTTATGAATAATAAATGAGAATATAATTTCTATGATGTTAAATTTAAATTTTATTAAGGCTTAAAAACTCTTTTAACCCGTCAATTTTCAATAACTGTCATTTTTTATTTTAAAAGTGATAAATCACATATTTATAAAAATATATAGATAAAATAAATATTATTTTTGTAAACAGGATTTGAAAATTATCCAACATTGATTTTTCCTTAATTTTTTGAGATAGTTGGATTTTGGGGTAAAAATTGAATACCGAATAAATATATAATGTGTTTTATGACATCATAATGTTCCAATATTAGTGTAATAAAATAATATTAAAGGGTTATTGGAAAAATATATATTTTAAATTTAATATATTATGATTTTAATTTTTTTATTAAATTTATAAAGCCTTAGTGAATCCTCTAATGCATATACAATACTTTATGATTTTTAAAATGATTTCCTTGAGAGTATGACACACCCCCACATAATAAAGACTAATATTTTAATATTTTAGGTGCTTTGAAATATACAATATTTCATACCACTCCCGTTTGGTAGAAAACATGCAGAAAAACAATGGTATGGTTTGTGGTTTTGAATATTTTATTATGTAGTGTCCAAAACCTAAATATAAATGCATTCCCTCTTCTTTCCTATATAAACCCACCAATACCCCCATTCATATTCACTAAAATATAGACAAAACATACTCACACATTTCTAAACTCCCTATAGTCTTCACATTTCTTTCCAATCTCTCTAGAATACCCTCTTAATGCTTTTGAAGTCACACACTCAAGTTAGGGAACCTCACTTTCCTCACCTCCATTCAAATTCAAGAAACCTATTTGAAACTAGTTCATATTATTTCAAAATGTTATAATGTATTTATTTTATAATAATTATATTAATTTCAATTATATGTTATTTTCATGATGTATTATTTATCCTACCTCATTTTGATCCTTACCTAATCTGTTACTATGCCAAAGTTTCGTAAGGGATCTCCCACCCTCCTCTTTTATCAAGATTTGTTTTCATGTTATGTATTTTAATTTCATTTATTACAATGTTGGGATATATTATTAAATATCTTATTTAATCCCCATTTTATGTATATATTATTATATTCCCTTTAACTCTCATTTATTACTCTTATGAACCCCTATGTGCGCCTTTTACCATGCCTAATTTTCATAAGTGATTCAATCCTTTCTCATTTTTATCAATGTTTCTTCATGTTTTTATACCAATTTATTTTCAATTAAAAATGATGAGGTATTATTATTCACCTCCCCAAGCTTCCCTAATTATGTTTGAATGATTATATTCAACTTTATCTCTCATTAATGCCTTCTGTGTACCCAATTACAATGTTGAAATTCCATATGGGATTTCTCTCTTCTTATTTCCATTCAAGTATTTCTCCCATATTACACATATAAATTCCATTTAATATATTGGTATGTTATGTTACATGATTCTATTAATGTATATTTTATGTATGAATGATGGGATGTACCTTTATCTCTCATCAACCTAACTTAATAATTTTTATATGATGACATTATGCTGCCGAAATTGCGCCACGTTTATCCAAGCCAAAATCATCATGTAGTGAATACCATACACATTTATATACAAGATTATTCACATTTATACAAATATAAATATTTAATGGAACCTACAAGTATTTATTCCACATTCCTTAATCATTTAATAACTTATGATGTTTAAAGATTCCATGATATATGATCAATGCGGAACACTTACGCATGAAATGAAAATTTTATAAAGGGTGTTCTCTTATATAACTCCAATGAATTGGTTAATATTTAATATAATAATATTTCATGTTCAATGAGGGTGTACACATTCTAATTAATGTACAATGAGGGTTTAGTCAGGTTTATTATTGTGCAACAAGGGTTTAATCATGCTAATTCATGTGCAATGAGGGTTTACTCATTCCAATCCAAGTGTAATGATCCTTGGCTCATGATAATATCATGTTGTGTGTTGTTTCCAAATTTCCATGTTATGATGATCATGCTATATTATACCTTTTGGTTCATGTTTCACTTATGCTCCATTTATTTGTCAATTGTCTAACATGTATTGAATTTTTCATGTTATACCTTGATTACTCCCTTAGTGGTATTTAGAGATCACCCATTTCATATGTATGTCCTCAGGTTATCCCATTCATTGTTCAGAAAGAAAGAATGATGTGCTCATTTCAAAAAAATTTGAAATAAATATGTTGTATTTATTGTTTTAATTTATTATGTATTGTTCATAATTTCCCAAGATAGTATACCACCCAATCCTTGTAGTTGTATTAAGTGAATGTTTATGTAATAAAGAATGTTTATGTTTTTAATAAAGAACATGGAAGTTATATCCACCTATATAATCTTTTATGTAATACATCTTTTCCTGACTTATTAAATAAAATAATTTGAAATTAATCCAAAAAAAGGAAAAATATATTGAATGAGAACAAATAATTAAAACTAAAAATAAAATCATGATCAACTAGTTAAGACATTAAATATGATATTCAATAATTTAAGAGATCTAGTTGGATATGAGAAAATATATAATGAATGCATAGTGATGAATCTGAAAATCCTGATTGAAGGAAGATGGTAATACAAGAAAGAAGTCCACCTGATTGAAAAATCATAGGTTAGATATTTTACCCCAAATAATAAATGAAAAGAAATAAATGACCATTTTTTAGGATTAATTTATATATATCATTGATGTCTAACATGAGGCCAATGAATCCTAGGGCATTATTAAGATCATAACGTGATATTGGACCACCATATCGAAGAAACAAGAGAGTTAGGGATTGGGGTAGAGAGAAATGGGAACTAAGTCACGATAATGGAAGACTATATTATTAATCCTCATTCGATTCATAAAATTTTAAAATATATTTTTTACATTGGTTCAATTTTAACTGATGTAAAAGTAAAGTTTTTCACATTGGTTATATTATAACTGATATAAAAAAATAGACATTTCACATCAGTTATATCATTTAACTAACATGAAAGAGTGGCGAATATAAACTTTTCTTCTTGGATTTTATATAACCTATAAAAAAATTCCTTTTTACATGTCTGTTAATAGAAAAATGACATGAAAAATTAATATTCCCAAATATTCACGTCAGTTCAAAATATCCAACGTGACAACTGTGACATTATAAACAATTTTTCAGTTAGCGATGTGATATAAAAATTTCATAAGTATAAAAATTTAATAAATATTATATTTAAACATTTAATAATTAGTTATATCCATCCATGATAGGTAGTAATGGAAAACAAATTGACATCAGATCGTAAGGTGGCAGTCTTCTGTACACATGAATGATGATTTTGTAACCCATTTTATTGAAGAGAAAAATGATTTAGGCTATGAAATAAACATAATTATATAACAATATATGTAATAAACTTATTTTATTTTGTCTTCATGCTTATTAATAATATACGGAGGTTTATAAATAAATAAAATAAATTTTTTGGTCAGGGATACTACCTCTTCTTCGGACACCTTCTTTTAGTTTCCACTAAAAGGATTTTTATGTTGGATTTTTGACAAAATGAAGGATTATAAGATGAGATGATAGAATTAAGGAAGTTATTTTGGAGAGATTGGAAGAACTAATGGGATTTTTAAATGTGAATAGTATAGGGTATTTGGTGGCTGTTCAGAAGTGAGGTGAGTGATAAAGTTGTAATTTTTGAAAAATAAAAAGTTTTAACCATGTTTTTCACATTCCACAATGCACCAAAATGGGACATTCTATAAAACAGAATATATAAAGTCAAAATGTAAATCCTTGAGACTATTTTCCTAGAGTTAGTGCCTTATTTCATTAAATTATAATAAATACAAGAAATCTATATCTTGAAGGACATAATAGTTTAGTATTTTTGGAAACCAGATGCATATAGAAGTTCAACATAAGAAAGGGGTGAGCTCAAATTCTTAGTGAAGTTAACAATACAACAGAACCCTAAATAACAAGGCAAGGTGGAATACTAAAAGTAAAAATTCCATTAAAAATAAACATGAACACAATATTGTTGGAATAAGAGCTTAAAAAATAATACCTTTATAAAACATAACCATTGGTGTTCTCTTTGTCGAATAAACACATGGATTATATATTACTAGTTTTATAATGATGTGAAACATAATTACAGACATCATAATCATACTGTCAAGGCCATGGCCAAGACACCTTACATAATGGGTAAAAACCCAGGATAGTTTGTCTCATGAGACCTACCGATGCATCGAGGGCGTATGGTGGGACTCACCCATCACATAATAAGACCAATTCATTTACCATATGAATGGAGAGAAACATAAAAAACATATAAATTCATATTGAAACTAACATATGAAATTTAATTAACATTCCCCAATAATTAAACATAAATACAAGCCATTAAGATTAATATGTTGAATGGTATCAAGATAAAATATGCACAGTCAAAAAAATAATAAACTATTAAATATAATATGTTTGATTATATCATATAATATTAATCCAAATTAATCATAAGAAACAACCATATTTTTTAAATAGAGTAAAATAATCATATTGAATCATCGAGGAATTCTTGAGAAAAATACTCTTTTACTTTGAAAAAAGAGTTCTTTTGGAAAAATATTTAAATAAAACAAGAAGTTAATTAATTTAGTTTTTTTATAATAAAATTAGTGATTTTAAAAAAATAATGGTGGATACATGTATATTATATAGTGCAATTAAAAATAGGTAATAATTCAAGTAGTTCCTTTTAAACGGGCTTGTTTATCGGTAATATTTTTTTAAAGAACCTTAAAAACATGTAACTCCCCATAAAGTAATGAAGGATTCTGTTTGTTAAACATATAAAAAACATTCACATGTAATTAATTTATATTACATAATAATAATTAATAACTTTATTGAGGAATGTAGAGAATATGAGTAACCCGAAAGAAAATGGAGGTTCTGGTAGAAAACCCTTACCATATGTCTAAATGTGTTTCTCACATTACCTTATCATACTAGATAATAAAATTAAATCCATTAATTAATTAATTAACTAAGAACATTATATACATGTATTTTTTTCATTATAGTTTATTTATGTTCATTTATGGCCTTATTGATAAGTTGTATGATTGAATTCCATCGTTTTAGAGTGTTTATTTCCTTGATTTCATAATCGGTTCGCTTGATTATAAGTAATGATGTTCATTTAAAATTTTCATAATTATAAAGAGATAGAATTGAAATTTTTTTAATTATAATCCAGAATTTTAAATGTTTATATATATCATTTGGTTACATATTATGAATATTAATCATTAGATAATAAATTTAGTGGTAATCAATTAGATTCTTGCGGTAGTTATAGATCATAATGATCTAATTTTATTTAATCTTATAGTATTACTTAAATATGTTACATAAAAAACCTCAAAAAAGTTATATTATAAATTTTACAATTTATATAAACTATTAAAATGGTTTCATGAACATATTTGAAGAGTAATTAGAAGAATAAAACTTCATCTTCCATGAAGGTTGTAAGTTGGCACCTCCCGGATGATGATTTTGTTTATAAAATGAAAAAGAGAGAGTAAGGATACTGATAATGGTTATTGAATTAACATGATATAATTACATTAAATATATGATAATGGAGTCATCATGATCAATTATACATAGGAGGTTAGGAGAGAATAAGAAAATAAGAAAAATTGAAACGATATTAAATAAAAAAGGAAGAGAATTTACCTCTTGAAATAACCTCATTGAGAACCTCCTTAAGGGAAAGGTTTTTGGTATTTTGGAAATACCAATGGCTCTTGGACATGGTTAGGGACTAGTGTAAAGTATATTTGGATGAACATTGAAAATATTCTAGGCTTATAAGTGTAATAAGAAGAGGGAGTGGTGGATGGTTTTATAGTGGATGATAGGAATGATTTTTGAATATCTTATTGATTATTTTATTAATTTCTTCAAGAGAAGAAATAATGTTTGATTCATGTGACCCGAAGCTATGAAAATTTCATGTTATTTTGATATAATTTTTTCTAACATCATCCATGATGCATGAAATAGTGTATTTATCTTATAATTTATTTATAATGTATTTTACTATTCGAAAAAAAATTCAACTATATTTTAAAAATCCCAAAAATTTACCGCTACCATTATTCAAAATTTATAATTCAAAGATGGACTCCATTTTTACAAAATAATTTTATAAATATGTGAAATTTAATGTTTAAATAAAATCATTATTTACATGAAAAATTCTGATTTTAAATTTAAAATTGATTTTATAATTCTTTTAAAAATTTACTTTGGTCTCAAAAAATTATTATAAAATCTGAAGACAAAAAAAATATAAATTTACGTATAAATTTTATGAAAATGAATTTTATTCAAAATAAATTTATTAATTAAAAATTTTAATTAAATATTTACATCTCACAAAAATATCAACACTTATTTACTATTTTTTAAAATATTCACCATAATTTAAAAGGTTCCTAAATTTCATTTCTACTTATATAGATGATTTTACTCTTCATAAGTGTCCTGTTACTATTCATAAGGGTACATTAATATTCATAAGGGTCAAGTTACTATTCCCAAAATATGTATGTTGATACTATAAAACTCTAAATATCTTATTTATCACAACCGTGTATGTCCATTTTTCAAAATTCAAAACCTAGAAGTGAAAAATTATGTCTAAAGGTTTGGTCATAAATATCATATATAAAAAAAGGAGTTTTTTTTTTGCAGAGACTTGGTGTTTCAGGCATTCGATAATAAATTTACTTTCAATTCCTTAGGGTGCTACATTTTCCCCACTTAGAAAATTGTTTTCCGTGAAATTACCAAAATGTTACCTCATAAAAATATTTGGGCAGTTCATCATCATAAGATCCTTAGGCTTTCATATTACCTATTTAATTTTATGATTTCTCCAAAGTAAATTTACCAGTATAGTTATATGATTCCTCAACACCTATTCTTTAGTGTCTAGAATTCTTATAGGCTTTTCACAATAGGATATTTCATATTCCAATTCTATACCTTTAAAAGTAAGGACATGTGTTGGGTGTGGCATGTACTTTCTCAACAATGAGACATGGAACACATTATGTAACTTAGATATCCTAAGTGGAATTTCCAATATATAAGAAACCAATCCATTTCTCTCTAGAATTTAAAAAGGACTGATTTACATGGGGCTCAGTTTTCCTTTCTTTCTAAATCCTATAACACCCTTCGATTGAGATACTTTTAATAAAAACTTATCTCCCTCTTGAAATTAAAAAACCTTAATTAGATTATCAGCATAGTTATATTTCATACTTTGAACTACTTTGATATGGGTTTGAATTGTATTTAATTTTTTTTTGTTTCCTCTACAAGCTCTGGGCTCACAAGATTCCTTTCATTAAATGTATCCCAATATGTTGGTGTATGACATCTCATTTTGTACAATGTTTTATATAATGTAATTTGAATACTAGAATGAAAAATAATGTTGTAAGAAAACTCCAACAAAGGTAAATAATTATATTACAAACCTTGAAAGTCAAGTGAACAAGATCTAAACATGTTTTGTAAAGTTTGGATCATCATTTCTAATTTCATGTCAGTTTGAGGGTGATAATCAGTACTAAATCAAAACTCAGTATCCAAAGCTTTTTGAAGACTTTTCTAAGATTTCAATGTAAACCATAGATCAGGATCAGACACAATTGTGAGATGTTCTCCATGAAGTCTCACAACTTTATTGATATAGTGTCTTTAAAGGAACTCCAATGGAATATCCACCCATATAGTAAGAAAATGTGTATATTTTGTATGTCAGTAAACAATTACCCATATTGCATCATTATATCTTGGAGTTTTGGGTAATTCGGTGGAAAAATCCATGGTGATTTCATCCCATTTCAATGTAGGAATAGGTACAAGTTGCATGAATCCTCTAGAATATTGTTATTCATTCTTCACTTGTGGAAAAAAATAAACATCCTGACACATAAGCAACAATTTACCTACTTCATGGTGTCCCACTAGAAATGTTCCTTCAAATCTCTATACATTTTAGTGATACCAGGGTGTACATGTAAATTGAACTATGTGCATCATCCAATGACTCAATTTTCATCTCAGGTATAGTGGGAATTCATAGCCTCTTCCCAAATTTTAGAATTCCATCCTCACACATGAATTCAGCCAACCTCCAATT
This sequence comes from Viscum album, assembly GCA_963277665.1. Classification (NCBI taxonomy): domain Eukaryota; kingdom Viridiplantae; phylum Streptophyta; class Magnoliopsida; order Santalales; family Viscaceae; genus Viscum; species Viscum album. The sequence goes on from OY728126.1 coordinate 1,576,557,706, forward strand.
ATTTATACCTTTAATTTTCTATTGGAGAATCTCATCATCGGACCAGAAAATTTTAATTCATTCTTATAAAGATGGTTGGTCAAACAATTGAAAACGTAATGATGTTTCAATTTTTTTATAATTCTCAAATCCATCATTACTAGATCCATGAATAAATGATCCCTTTAAATCCACATTTTGTTTAAAACTCCATTATCCTTCCTTCTCAATGCATTAGATATATTATTTTCTGTTCTTGGGTGGTAGTATATGAAACAATCTTAATCCTTTAGTATTATGATCCGTCACCTTTTCCTCATGTTGTGTTATTTTTCTGAGAAGATATAATTCAAGCTCTTATTATCTGTATATATCTCACATCTTTTACCATAGAGATAGTGTCACCATATCTTCATAGAAAAGAATGAACATGCTAACTCAAGATCATGTGTTTGATAGTTCTGTTCATTAATTTTTAACTACCCTGATGCAAAGGCCCTAACTCTACCATTTTTAATTAGGACAAAATAATTTCCTTTCATTAATGAAGTACTATAGATTATAAATATATTATTTTACGATGGTAGAGTTAGGATAAGTGCATTAACTAATATCTTATTCAATTATTTTAAACATTCTTCAAATTTTTATTAAATATGATCCTAACCCATATTTGAGTAATCTTGGTCAATGAGTATGCTAAATAGGTGCAGTATTGAACGAAATGATGACAATAACCATCTAAACCAATAAACTAGCTACCTTTATTATGTTTTTTGGTGTAATTCATTCATGAACTACATTTTTCTTTGCATCATCCTCTAAAATTCCTTCTTCCAAAACAATAAGACCCAAAAAAGAAACTAATTGACACTAGAGTTCACACATTCCAAACATCACATATAATTTATTTCTTTTAAGAGCCTTTATAATAATTTTCAAGTGATTCTCATGATCTTCGTAACTTTTAGAGTTCTCTAAGATATCATCAATAAATACCACAACCAAATCATAATGATATTTCTTGAAAACTATATTTATTAGGGCTATGAAAATAGAGGGTGCATTAGTCAGTACAAAAGGAATTACTATAAAATCATAATTCACTTACCTGGTTCGAAATGTTGATTTTGAAATATCTTCCTTCCTCACATGCAAGTCATAATTTCCAGATCGAAGGAATGTCTTCAAAAAATATTGGGTTCCATGATGTTTATCAAATAAACCATCAATGTGTTGAAGGGGATAATTGGTTTTTATCATAATAGAAATGATCTCCCTGTAGTCAATGCATAGCCTCATAGATCCATCATTCTTCGTGATGAAAATAACATGGGATCCCCATGGTGAAACACTCGAGAGAATAAATCCTTCATCAGTCAATTACTGTAGTGGTTTCTTCAGTTCTACTAACTCCATAGTAGCCATTCTTTAAGGATTCATTGATATAGGTCTTGAATATGGAACTAAGTCAATAGTAAATCCATCTTTTTTCTCTAGAGGATTTCTAGGTAAATACTATAGAATGATATCAATGTATTCTTTCACAATAGGTACATCCTCAATTTTGAATATTTTTTCCCTCATCTATATATATTGCATTCTCATCCTCCCCATGAATTGAAATTAGTAGAGCTACTAGGGTTGGATCTAGACAAGAATCCAATGATGCGGTTTCTGATATAAAGATAATGGATTCTACACCACTCTCAAAAATTGTAACCAAATTCTTCTTGTAATATGTTCTCGCATCATAGTTCAAAAGAAAATTTGTAAAAATAATTATATTAAATTCAATCATGGGTATGATGATAAGTTTATCATCTGAAGCATGTTTGTGTGTACTAATGGGAATTTATTGAATCATCTTTATTGCGATGATACTTCCCTTATAAGTTTTGACTAACAACTCCTTTATTAAATCAAATTGTAAATGTCTGCTGTTCTTGGAAAATGGGAATATATTAAAGAATATTATGATCCATAATCAAATAAATCATTGGATACATTTGAGGAACTGATTAAAGTAACCTCCACCACATCATTATGAACTTCAACATTAGTAGTTGTGATAGCATAAGCGTGGTATTGTTCCCTTGTCCTTCTCTGAGGAATGTTTCCTTGATTCTTATGACAATAATTTTAATAATTTACCATCTATTTTCAATTTTAGAATTGATCATTGGTGTATTATTTCTTTCCCTTAAAATCATGGGATTGGTGGCCTTTTCCTCCACACTTGTAAAAAATACTCATACCCTTCAAGAAAATACTGGGGTGTTTCTCCCCACAATTACTACTGGATGGAAAATTAATTCTTCTCTTCTTTCCTTTTTACTTATTTACTTTTCCTTAGTGTTTCCCCCCCTCTTATTCTATTACATTCCTTTAATGTCTTAATAATTAGTGAAATATTTTTCTATCTGGATATCATATGAGACTATATCTTCGTATGATTAGAAAATTTGAGAGACTAGTTTCCTTCGGAGGAATGGTTTTAAACCATAAATGAACCAATCAATATTCCTCCTGGGATTATGTATATATTTTATGGAATGAACTACTAACCTTATGATGTGAGCTTTATACATTGAAACATTCTCATCCTATTTTTGTCTCAGATTTAGAAACAGCATGCCCAAATCCTCTTGTTATTCACAATGAAAGTATTTTTCTAAGAATATTTCTTTAAAATCATTTTCCCATATTTTCAATCTCTTCCTTCCCAATTATGTTTTGATTTAGTGACCAATATTGATCAAAGTCTCCAGATAAACAATAAACATCTATGAAAAATTGGTCCCTTTTCGTTGCTTCCCCATGTCAGAAATATCTTTTCTAATGAACTTATCCATTTCTCTACTTTGAATTGGTTTGTAGTCTAATTAAATTATGGAGGTTTTTATGACATAAAGTGTTCTAAAATCTCCACTCCATATTGTAGATTAGAATTCTATATACGGGTAAGGTTATTGTTCATAAACGGAGTGAGTTGTTGCAGTATAGTTATATGTTTCTCAGCACCGGTGGTAGCTCCAAAACCAACATCATTATCTTTAATAGAAGGAAAATCCCTTCATGGGATACATTCATTGATGCAGTTTCCATTCCTTCAACTAGGTTCCAATTCAAAATGACGGCATACACTAGATTAGGTTATTAACATAATATATAATATAAAAAATAAAATTTCTTAACATAAATTGAAATCATATTCACGAATAATCCCATAATCATAAACATTGTTTTCTTGGGGAAAATTTTACTTTTAAATCCTACAAAATGAATTATAAAAAAAATTGAATTATGATAAGAATATCCTCCAATATTTTCAAACCATGTGTGTGAGGAATAAGGTCTAATAATTTCCTAACCAGGATTAAAGTTAATAATTCACATTGAGGATCTTTTCAGGTTTATAGATTTAGAGAATTAGGTCATAAATTATACATACAACTTGAATATTTAATGTAGACACTTCTACTTAGTATCCAATTTTTTCATAAAATAAAAACTCCTAAAAAAGTGAAACATGTTTAGTTCCATGTTTTAAATAGAATGACTTATCCTTGAGCCCATCCATGACCCTCTTCAACATTATTTCTGGTGTAAAACATTTCAAAAACATGGGATGAGCATAAAAAACTCAGTAAGGGATACATAAAGAAGGAAAGATGTTAGTTTTCAAAACATCATGTAAACCATGAATACATTATCATAATGTAATTCTTTTCACCTTAAAGAAGTAGAAAAAACTATTCATTTAATATAAGTTCATTGATTACGCTTTTTTGTATCAAAAATATTACCATAAAACCCATAGAAATCATCATATAGCTTATAAAGGTATATTGGGACATAAACATACTTAAATGGAATTACCATGCTGTCGAAATCCACACATATCTCTAAATGGAATAGCCATACAACTGATTTCAATCCCAATTAATTGGAGGTTATAATGTAACCACTCATCCTGGGTTTATCAATGAACCACCCATCATTTGGTTTATCACGTAACAACACGTCAAATATCCAAGTACCATTATATAATCATCACACATACAATATTGCATATATCAACATTTCAATCATAAAAATTTCATTTGAAATCCCAAGAATTAATTTCAAGATTTTGAAATAGTAAATGAACTTTAAACACCATTTTCAATACCTAAATATGTAAAAAGGGTATATGGTATTAATTTTCCATTTAAAAACATCACGCATTGTTATGTAATCCAAATATAAAATAATGCTCGCAGCGACAGAATGGTCGTTGTCACCGCATGCGTTAAAAAGAAACATTCCCTTTATCGTTTAGTAAAATGATACATAGAAAAATATTTCATTTAAATTAAATTAAATGTAAAAGGATTTACACAGTATATAAAATCAAGTCATGTATAAATCAAAATACCCCTCAAATAAAGAATATTGAGACAATGTCCCTTACAAAAATTCAACAGCCTAACAACGTCACATAAAAATTTAGAAAATGAGTTGAGGAGAAATAAAGGGTTATCACATCACATGGACATAAAATATAAAGAAATAAGGATATAGAATAAAATTTCCCAACATAAGAGAATTCAAATTAAAAGAAATAATATAATATAAGTCTTTGACTAAAAGAGGAGTGTGAAAGGTTCCCTTACCTCGATTCCAACTTGTCTCGTTTATTACTTGTTGGTCCCGAATAATAAAAGTAAGTTAATTTATACTTGATTAAAAAACCTTTTCAATTTTATTATTATTTTAATATCACTTATTACCTTGATATAACAATTGGTTAATTATTTGAGTTCATATTGGACATTTGGTCGATATTCAGAACATAAGTCAAAAATATACTTGTTATAATAACAAATTGTCCATGTGGTCAAAAGTACATTATCCACAGAATTGTATTCATGATTTAAATACCATATATATCATATATTTATATTATATATTTATGTATTATATTTCATATCATTTTTATATAATAAATGAAATGCACCATTCAAGGAGATGGTAAGCCGTACATACGCTTGAATGCTACTTTCCTTTATTTTTTCATATTTAATGAAATAAAAACTAAATGATAAATAGGTATATTATAATTAAATTATAATATCTATGTTATATTTGTTATATAAGTTCATTAATTCCATCCTTTATAAGTTCCATGTATAACATGAATGAGTCATATCACTGTGAGGGGGAGGTTGTCCGCACTTCCTCAAATGAAATTATCGTATATATACAATATGAAAAGAATAAAGTTATGTTATAAATGAGAATTAAACAAGCACAGAGAAACAATAAATATCATATATATCATTTATAATTATAGTTCCATCATATTATCCACCATAAGATGTGGTAGGAGAAGATTGACCAATCATCGTTTCGTGAGGTAGTAGTTCGCCGTCCACATAAACAGTACGTTCTGTACCCATTAGATGGAGGTGTGTGTAATTGTATTTATAATACTTCTCATATAAACATAGTAGTATATTTAGGATAATTTTTTGGATATATAAACAATGAATAATAAGATCATATGGAGTAGAGAAGGAAAAATAATGAAAAGTAACTTGAGAGAAGACGATACCTCAAATTGGGTAACTTCTTTTGATTTGACCCAAAGGGCTTTCATGAATTGGCTTATGCCTAAGAAAAGGCATAAAGGAGTAAAGGATGAATTTTTAGAGATTATTGGAGTAGATTTTGGACTAGCCATGGGGGTTTTTGAGGTGTGAGTAAGGTTTATAGATGGTGTCTTTTTATAAGAGGGAGGATGGGCACTTTATGAAAGTTTAAAATTATTATTTTATTATTAATTTATTTTCGAATTCTAATAACCCCAAAGTGATATATTTAGAATTAAATATGAATATTTATTTAAATAATCTCATAAAAAGGGTTCTAGACAATTTTAGTTTAGAAACTTAACCTTATCTTTTAGATTTAACCCTTAGTTAACGAATTTATCTTTTACCATGTCTTCTTGTATATTCATACTATATGTATAATATAATTAATATAAATTTCAAATAGAACATAAAGTGGTTAATTAATGAAATTTAAACCCTTATATAATTCACTTGGATGAATATTATATTTTTAGGACTATTATATCATTTAATAAAATATTAATTTTTTTTAAAACTCATTTTTGTAAATTTATATACTATTCTTCTCGTGACTTTAAAAAAATCCATAACAACTTTATTATTTCAAAAAGCTGAATTAAATTATATGTAAAAAGTAATAGTTAACCATTAAATTATTGGATGACATGAAATGTTCTAAATTAAGTTTATTTTAATAATTATTATTTAATTTATTTAAATCCTTCATTAATAAGGTAATCACTACATCACCATTGTTTCATAAAGAAATTATTTATTTGAGGTCTAAAAATTATTAATAAAATACAATGATGTAGAAAATCATTTTATATTTATAATGAATTTTTATGGCCAAAGATATCACTTATACAACGCCATATAAAAATTGGTTTAGTAAAAGATACTTGTTTAGGTTATATTTTTCTTAACATTAAATTAAAAGTAATTAAATGTCATTTTCACACACAAGTGGCTCCATTGGGTACAAAAGACAACCCAAGGATGACCATATTCGGTAATATATCATAAAATAGGGTTACGAAAAATGTTAGAGTAATTTAATATCATTATAAAATTATTATTCTTACCCTTTAGTACCTGATTTACCCATTAACCATAGTAAAATAGTATTTAAAGAAATTACTATTTATAATGTCTAAAAATTAAAGTTACCTATTTAAACAATTTGGACCCCTTAATTCCAAATATGGAATAAATGTTTCCAAATTTCAAAATAAAAAAGCTTTAGAAATTAATTTAAAATTAATTATCATTGCCAAAACCCAAAATCACGGTTTTATGAAATAATAACTATTTTAATATTGGCATTTTTTTATGTCCAACATCAAAGTTAAATTTCTTTCAATAACCGAAATTGGATTAAATTATAATAATATAATCCAATTACACATTAAAATAAATTAAATTAACAATATAACTATATAAATATATTAGTTGAAATGATTGTTTTGACCTTAAATGCAGTATTTTCACTATTTATTAAAAAAATGAACATTATCAGAAAAATACGAAAAATTTACCCAAAATATTTTTATTTGTCCTGCATATAAATAATAAGTGTATTTTGTAAAATACAACATATAAAAGTGAAAAAATATAGATTTAAAAAGGGTTCTCCATTAAAAGGTGATAAAACTTCCTTTTAAAATTGTTAGAGTATTTCGTGCTTAAAATTGGATTAATTCTCATTTTAAGCCACTAAAATTTATCAAATAAATTTAAAGTCATTTAAAAAACATGTATAATAATAATATGGTTAGTTATTTTCATTACCCTCAATAAAACAGCTAAGAGTTGACTACCATTTAAAATAATAATAATATTATATTAGTTTTTGATATAAATCAACTTCGTGTGCAACATAAGATTTCGGAGAAATACGTTATTGCGTGTTGAGTACGCTATCAGACAAGGATTCCCCTTTAATATAAAATTAATATCTTATTTATAACTATTAATAGATATGAAATAGTATTATTCTATAAATACCTGGGTCGTTACAAGGTGGGAAGTAAGGCCCATTATCATGTATTAGGTTACCTCAGGTCAATCCCGAAAAACTTTGTTGGAGTTGTAAATCCTAGGTACATATGTGATAGAACAACATCCACTTGTTGTATCTATATCATGATTTATTTTCTATTAAGAGCCACACAATTTTTCCCTTAACAAAATTCTAATATGTTCTTAGATTCTTATCCTCAAATTATACCTTAGGGATTGGTTCCCTAATCTATGTTTTTTAAATCTACTTCACATGTTTTCTAATAAACTTCATTTAGTACCAACTATAATGCCCTGACACTGGTTTCCTAGACCATGTGCCTTATTTAATTACATTTTCATAATTACAATAAATTTGTATCCCAAAGTATCAAATAGATTTGTATTTTTGGAAACTAGATGTATACATAAGTTCAAAATTATAATTTGAAATGTAATACAACTTAAAAATCCCCATGGTAACATCCAAAAATATACTATTATCCATGAAATTAATTCATAATATAATTCTCTGTATACTTGGGTAAAATAAAACATAATAAATGGGTGATCCCAAATGCTCATTAAGGGTAAGCAATATATATGAAACATTCATAATAAGGCAAGGTGAAAAACTAAAAGTGCACATGCCATTAAAAGTAAACATGAACATAATATGTCCGGAATAAGATCTGAATAAATAATGGAATAATAAAACATTACCATGAAATATTTTTATTGTCAAATAAACTCATAGACATTAAATTAATAGTTTCATTATGATGGATAAAATAATTCCAAACAACATATTCATATCGTCAAGGCCTCATCCAAGACATCATATATAATAGGTTAAAACCCATGTTAGTCTGTCTAATGAGACCTACCAATGCATGGATAGGCTATAGTAGGTCACACCTATCACATAAAAAGTCCAATACCTTGCACATATTAATTGGTAGGAACATATACAACATATAAATTCGTATTGAAACTATCATATGAAATGTAATTAACTTTTTGCAATCATTAAACATAGACACTATCCATTTAGTGTAATATAGTGAATGGTATCAAGATAGCAGTTCCATGGTCAAATAAATCATAAAACATTAAATAAAATATGGTGGATGATATCATGAAATAAAAATTCTAATTAAACATAAGTATCAATAATTGTGTTGAAATAGATGAAAATACTCATATTATATCATCGATTAATTCTTGAGATAAATACACTTTTACTTTGAAAAGAAGAGTTATTTGGGAAACAATCATTGTATAAAAAAAATTCTAATTATTTTAGTTTTTTCATAATAAATTATTTGATATTATAAAAATAATGGTGGTTAGAAACAGATTATATAGTGAATTTTAATGTAGGTAAGAATATGCGTTGTTCTGTCGAAATTGGCTTGTTTATCCAGAAAGGTTTTTTAAATATCCTTTTAAAACATGTGACTCCCCATAAAATAAAGAAGGATTATATTTGGTAAAAATATGTATTCAATTCACATATAATTAATTATTATTCCATAATAATAATTAATAATCTCATTGAGGTATTTATAGAATAAAATTAACCCAAAAGAAAATGGAGGTTTGGGTAGAAAACATGTACCTTGTGTCTGAACATGTTCGGAATATGACATTAAATTCTTAGACAATAAAAATAAATCCATTAATTAATTAATTCATAAATTTATAAACATGTTATTGATTCATTATCATTTTATTATGTTCCTTTATGGCCTTCTTTATAACTTATATGACTAAATTTTGTTGTTCTGGAGTGTTCGTTTCCTTGAATTCAGGATTAGTTTGCTAGATTATAAGTAATGGAGTTCATTTAAAATTGGTATTATTATATAGAATTGGAATTTAATGTTTTTAATGAGAATAAGTAAATTTATGTGGTTATATATATAATCCGGTTAAATATTATGAGGGTGAATAATTATATAATACATTCAATGATAATCATTTAGATTAATACGACGATTATTGATCATAAAGAGCTAATTTTATTTTCTCGTTTAGTATTATGTAAATATGTTTATTACCGAACATAAAAGGGTTATATTATAAATTTTACAATATGTATCAACTATTAGAATGGTTTCATGAATTGTTTTTAAAAATAATTTGACGAATGAAACTTCTTCATCCACAGAGGTTGTAAATTGGCCCCTCCTGACAGATGATTCTGTTTGTAAAATAAAAGAGGGTGAGTAAAGATATTGATAATGGTTTTTTAATTAACATAATATAATTATATTTTATATATGATACTAGGGTTATCATGATCAATTTTATATAATATGTTAGTATAAAATATGAATATACGATAAATTGAAATAAAAATAAATGAAAAAGGATGTGGATTTACCTCTTGTAATAAACTCCTTGAGAACCTCCATAAAGGAAATAGTTTTTGTATTTTGGAAAGACAAAGGGCTCATAGACATTGGGAGGGACTATGAAAATTTATTTGAGAAGAAATTTTAGAATCAAAAATGATTATTGAAGTGAGGAGAAGAGGGGCTGATTGGTGGCTTTTATAGTGGAGGAGAGGAGTGATTTGTGAATATCATATTCATTATTTTTTTAATTTTCTCAAGGAAAGAAATAGTGTTTCATTATTGACCCCTGAAATAGTAATAAGTGCATGTGATTTATAACTAATGGTAATATAAAACATCCATGATGCATGGAATAGTGTATTTATCTTATAATGTATTCATACGATAAATTGTCGTATTTTACTATTCACAAAAAATTCAAGCATTTAATAAAAATCCAAAAATATCAACACAACCATTTTTCAATGTGTTGAATTAAAAAATAGACACTATTTTATCAAAATAAATTTCAAAAAATTTGAAATTTACCTTTTTAAATAAACTCTTCATTTACATGAAAAATACTGATTTAAAATATAAATCAATTTTATAATATTTTAAAAAATTATCTGAGGTCTCATAAAATTTTCCTAAAATAATAAGATAAAAAAATTATTTATGAATTCATTTTATGAAATTGAATTTTATTTTATATAAATATAATAATTTGAAATTGTAATTAAATATTTATTACTCATAAAAATATGAACACTTAATTATAAATTTTTAAAATATTTTCACTAATTTATAAGTTGCCTACATTTTATTTATAATTACATGGGTGAGGTTACTATTTAAGAAGGATCATATTAAAATTCATAAGAGTACATTTCTATTCACATGGGCCATGTTACTATTCATCAAATATGTAAATTAATCCAATCAAACACTAAATATCTTACTAATCATAGTTGTGTATGTCTGTTTTTAGAAATTCAAAGTAAAGAGGCAGAAAAATTGTATATAACGACATGGTTATAACTATATATTATAATAAAAAAGTGTCGTTTCACAATGACTCAGTGTTTTATGCATTTTATATTAAATTTATTTGTAATTACTTAGTGTTATATAAAAAAATATGTCTAGAAAATGGGTTTTAGATAATGGTTTAGAAATATTTAACCCTTATCTTTTTAGTTTATCCCCATGGAAAATAGGATTTTACCTTAACCATATAAACTAATTTTTTTACTTCATTTACTATTCATTATGGTAAAATATTATGTTGAACATATTATAAAATATTAATTACGATGACTAAAAATATGGAATCCATTTTTCAAAATTCTATTCACGTATTTGGAGAAATTTAATTTAAGATTAATCCCACATTCTCAATGAGAAAGCGGTTTTCCAAAGAGAAAATGTTTAAAAGCTTTAATTTGTTTTATAAAAAATAAATATTAAATTTATTCCAATGAAATAAATTAGTTTAATAGATATATAATCGAAATATTTTTACCTTCAAAATTACCATAAAATAATGTTTACATGTTTAAATATTTTAAAAGAAATGAATGATATTTAAAGAAACAATTATTTCTCATTATTCATCAAAAAAAAATTTGTTTTCAAAAAAATATAAAAAATTGAATCCAAGATACTTTTTACATTATGATTTAAAAGAATATATTTTGTTTTTAAAATATTGTTTCTAAAATTTGATTGGAATTAATTTTAATATAAGTTTTTAAAAAGTGACAAAACTGTTTTTCAGAATAAAATAGTTTTAAGCTTATAATTGGGTTTATTCATATCCCTTATCTAGAACACATATTACAAGACTATTAAAAATATAATTGAATATATAATATATAAGTTTCATTAAAATCATTCATCAAAACCATTTTTTTAATTAATTTAGGTAAAAATTATTTGTTTTCATGAAAATAAGTTATCAAAAAAATATATATATTATTTTTAAATAGTTTTTGTTTTTATTTCAAATTAATTTGTCTCCAAAAAATTTCTTTTATATTATTTTATAAATTATATATTTTCATAATTTATTTAATTTTATTATTAAAATCCATTCCTACAATTAGGTGATATCTACCAAATTATATAATAATATATTAATAGTATTTCATTTTTCATCTAAACTCGGTGTTGTTTGTAATGAAAGACAAAGTCAATGTACCTTGTAACAAATGTTAAACTCAATGTTTTATATAATTCAATATATAATTATTTTTTCATGAAATAAATAATATTTAACATATTAAATTTATTTGAAAAAAATTAATTCACAAAACTCCGGGTGATACATTCTCCGCCCAAATAAATTAAATCCTCACAATTATAACATGTCCTCGTTAAATAGAGGTTTAACATTTGAAAATCCATATATGGAAAACCCACATCATTAAAAGGGTAAATAAAACATCCTATTGAATGGAGATAAAGGGATGTGTTAAGTTCATATGGAATAATACATAATAGGTTTCCAAACAAAAGAAAATAGGCAGGAGGTGACATTGTAGACATAAAAAAAGCATAATCTCCCAAAAACAATAAAGAGTGACTGAGAACATTGATAATAAGAAAGTTAATGATCATGTGAAAATCAATAACCAAATATCCAGAAACCAAATACATCTAAAAATGGTCATTGACATCATAAAAAATTATTTTAATGTTACAACATTTTTATAAAAAATTGACATGAATACCCTCTCAAACTAGTACCAAATAGATTCTCTACAAAATCGAAGGGCGTTTATGCTCCCCACAGGCAGAAGACTAGAATCTAGGTGTCAAGAAAAAAAATGATTTATCACAACCTAATGTAATTACATAGAACATATATTTATAAAAGGGACAATAGTAGAAGAATTTTATATTCCCTAACCAAAACAAACAATGGAAATCAAAGAACTCAAAATTTCTATAAAACTTGAAGGGAATGTCCCACCATAAAAGATAAAAAAAATAGGAAAAAATAATTCCCTATGTGATATCATGGGAAACCCCACACCATCTCACCATACAGCTACCCAATCATAGATTACTGGAACCTCACCACCTCACTATGTCTCCTTTCCTTTCCCTACATAGAAATAATTAAAAAGGTCCACACGTCTCAAAATAAATTTTTAGGGTGTGAGAAAACATGATCAGTAGGATCCCACCTTGGTGTTTGATAAAAAGTATTTGTAAAATAATCCATATATGATCATCTAAAAAGAACACTACATGGTAAACAATAAATCATTTTTTTTGAAATCACAGTAAATATTTCCCTTTTCACAACAATTCCAAAAAAAAGAACGTATATCAATTTCAAGAATAATTTACAATTTATCATTTAGAAAAAATCCAAAACATGCATATCATATAAAAAATTGTATAATGTCATCCACAATTAAATCATTTCATGGAACTCAATAGGTCAAGCAATTAGACTACTCATAAAAAAATTACTAGTGCACAACAATTCCTTAGAACACATGCCTATGGAGTAGAGAAAAACCCTATAGGTGAACCTCACAACAATATCAAAACATGTCCCTTAAAAACAACCCTAGGCTATAGAGAAAATTCCCATGAGAAAAATCCCCAATGGTAATATAGAATATGACCTTAACATAAACCTTCCACCTACATACCCGAGGAATACCATTTGTTTCATTTCGTAAATAATTTCATTTCAATAAAAGTACCCCTTTACTATTTACATAAAAAGTAGGTAAAACTAACCGTTTATTAGAAATTCATTTACCAACACAAAACAATCGTGTTTAATTTTTTTAAATAAATTTATTAAAAGAACATGGGAAGTCTTGTTCATCAACATAGGCTAGAAGTTGAACCATTAACCTCGAAACTTGAGGTCTCACATGACAAAAAAGGATCCACCAACAAGAGAATGCAAAAATGACAATAGAGGCCATAGAATAAATATCAACATCATAGATTTTTTCCAATTTAACAAAAGTTTATAGAGAGAATATTAAATGACACATAACTCAATAACATACACCCATATAACCAAATCTAACAAACAAAAAAACCCCTAGAACAAGATTTTACCATGTATCCATAGAGGTAGGGACTAGTTGTTATGGTGATAAAATGCTGAAATGATGAATTTGAATCAAATAGAGACTCCAAAAAATGATATAAACGCTTTCAAGACCAAGAGATAAAAGATATGTGGAAGAATGAAATAAAAGTTTTGTCGTGTGGAACCCTAAAGGTCAACCTATCGATAGTTACATGAATTATAACTCATTTAAATGTCATGTAATCCATGAAGATTATGTATGTTGAAAAAACCATCGCCTTTTTTATTTAAAACTAATATTTTTTCATTACACGTCATGCAACTTTTACACAATGTGTAATTTATCACTCTATGAATTAATTTCATGAATTTTGTTTAACAACCAACCACATGTCATGTAAACCCTTTCCAGGTTGTATAATCACCCATAATATAGAAGAATTGTCTATATTCTTACACAAATACTCAAAAACACCATACGATTTTTCTGGTCTCAGGATGAACCTCACAAATCCATTAACACATTTATACCCAGACTCCATTAATTAAAACAAAAATCCATCCCCAAACTTAAATTAAATTTCTTCAACAAAGTATTTCCATCCTTGAGAGTCCCAAGTTTCACCCAATTTAATAGGAAAAAAGTAAAGAGAAGGCAATTACTTGAAAGAGGGTAACATGATGTTATAAAATCTCCACCATAAGACTTTATGAACCCAGGATGTCAAGTGAGGGAATGATGTTAAGTAAATAGGTAAGCCCACTTCTCCCTCGTCAATGATTCACACTTCCATGTTTCATGCAAATATAATATGTGATTTTATAACACTTTGAAAAAATAAATTGACTTCCAAAATAAGACTTTCACTTAAGAGACCATGATCTCTTGGTTAATTCACAATTGGACAATCTAGATCTAACTCAATATCTTCCCAACTCAGAACATGAGAGGTATCATGATCATACTTCATGACTCGTGATATGTGGAAAATAGCAAGAATTTTTATCTACTAATCTTGAAATTCCAAATAACATTCCACCTGCCCAAGTCATTCAATGACATAAAAGAGTCCAACATATCTTAGATCCAGCATTATATGTTCTCCAACTTGATGGTGACCCAATAGAGGAAAACAATCAACAAAACCTATTCACCTACAAATAACTCCAAAGGAAAATATAGTTGATCTGTATAATTTTTTTGACTCTATATTGTAACCAAATTCCGATCTATATATTGAATCTGTTCGAACTTCCCCTAAACAAAACTAGGACCCACCAAATAAGTTTCTCTAACATCTTCCCAACATAGAGGTGACCTACATAGGTTACCATTTAAATCCTCAAAGGGATGCATTTTTATTGATGAATGATGATTTTTTATAGGCAAACTCTACCATTTCAAGATGGTTATCCCATGATATCTTGAAGATCAAGACACAAGCATGAGGAATATCCTCTAAAATATGAATAACATGCTATGTATGATTATTATTATATTTATGGTAAGCTATAATCAAACTGACATGAGCCCCACACACCTCTTAGATACTTATTTAGAGCCTCAATGTTATCCTAGGACCCCTATCTGAAAAATATCATAAGTAACCCCACATAAGCTCACAAAATCTTATATATAATGATTAAACATATCTTCAACTTTTTTGGTTTCATTGATTTGAATAAAATGATCTTACTTTTTCAACCGATTAATCATCACCAAGATATAATTATACCCTTTGGCAGTCCATGGTAATATGATAAAAAATTCCATTGGTACCTCATCCCATTACCAAATTGGAACCAAAATAGGTTGATGAAAACCATATGGTTCTAGATTATCTACCTTTATCTACTGGAAAGTGTAATAGTGGGGCATATAATCAGCAATGCCATAATTCATACCCCACCACCATAAACACTATCTCATGTCATATTACATATCCATAGAGATCCGATGAAGGTCCCATAATTAACAATGACAATAAAACAAATCTAAGCCCTTCACTGAGGTTGGCATAAAAAAATCTACAAAAAATAGTATACGATCAGAAGAAAGATACCATCTATAAATGGTCTACCCACTATATAGGGTTTCTCTAATTCCTCTTGAATCAAAATATTACTGCTGATTTTCTAGAATAGGCTTAAGGAGAGATGATGATAATTGATAACTATTCATAACCATACCTAAAACATTATGTTGAGCATCAAGATGAAACTGAGAAAAATTCAAGGTAAGTTTCCACTCATCCTTCACATCCAAAAACACAATGTGATGTGAATTTCCTTCATAGAAAGTCTGAAATGAAATTTCCCTCCCCCAAGCTGTCTTTGTTATCGATGACAAGCTTATGAAGGTATTCCTACCACCCCCTTTGTTTGAGATACATGAATTTTTAATAAAAGATATAACTCAAACTCTTATGGTTATTAAATATTATGAACCATTCCCCAATAGAAAATATTAATTACACTTAAGAACATGCATAACCACGACAAGATATAAATCAAGAGTGGGGAAATTATTATCCTGTGGTGAAAGATGACCTGAATTTTATGCTTCTACATGATCATTCTGAATGAGAAAACTACCAAAAATAGCACCAAAAGAATCATAGAAAACCATATATCCCTTACTAGGCTCAAGAAACATCAAAATCACAACAAATATTTTAACTCATTTCATCTCATTGAAAGAATATTGGAATTTTTAATCCTATTTGAATTTCAACACTTGAATTGTATGAGAAGTCCAATGTGATGATAACATTGATAAATCCATGAAAACGGTTAATAATATCTAGTAAGAATAAGAAATCTCTGAATCATTAAGATTATTTTGTTATCATCGCCTTAAAAATAGTCTTTTTCTTCTCAGGATCAAGAGAAAATCCATGCTCAGAAATCACATGCCCCAAGAATTTCACTTATGAATCTAGAAGTTTCGTTTGGAAATATTTTCATACAAATAGTGACTTATTAGGATTTCCCAAACAAGAATAAAATGGTACTCAAGCTTTCATGTAGATCATGAATAAACTAAAATTTCATATACAAACACTACCATAATAATGCAAAAAAACTGATAGATTATATGATTCATCACATCCATAAAATGTGATGGAGTTTCATTCAAACCATATAACGTCACAAAAAATTTATAATTGATATACCTTATCTTTAAATATATCCTCTGTATACCTAACTCCCAAACTATAAATTAATGATAACCCAACCAAATATCAAAAATCAAAAATGACTTTTATCCTTTTAACTAATCAAAAAAATCATCCACATGATGAAACTGTTACATATTTTTAATTTTAAACCTTTTCAATTTTCAAGAGTTGACATACAACCAAATTGAATTATCTACCTTCTTAGATAAGAGAACTAGGGATGCACAAGGTAAATCACTAGAGCTCTTTTAGATCTACTAGTGCTATAGATTTTACTGTATCGATATTGGCTGTGTACCAGGAACATGGTCAATTTTAAACTCTAACTCCCTATCTAGAGGAAGACTTACGAAATAATCTATGAAAATGTCAAGAAATCCCTAAACAATGGAGGGAAGATTATAAACAAAAGAAACATCACAGAGTTCAATTGCAACAGTAAACAACAAACTCTCGAGTCATAGGTGGGAAGGTCCTCCTTGACCAGACCTCAGATAAAACTCTCCTAGAAACACCCATGATCTCCCATTGGCTATAATAAATTAGATAAATTGATGATAACAATCAACCTTATCTCAGTGAGAAATAGGCTACACCATTTAGATGATGACTTTAAATAGATCCATATCGAGAATAAGAAAATTTTATAGAAGAACCATATTTTCTATTGATAGAACACAATTCGGGCATCGAAACACCTACTTGTTCAACTTCCAAAAAGCTTTATCAAACTCCTTAACAAAGTACATGAGTTCTATAAGAATGTTAAGAATATAAATAAAATATCCATATATAAATGAGTGTGAAGAACCTGTATCAAATAAAAAAATCACTATAGAAGATTCCATAAGATGATGACTCACACTGTCATTGGGTTCAGATATACTTCCTATTGAAACTAATATACTACATGAAGGTGCTTGACTATTATAGTATATGGCTGGAGACTTGTATTCATTAAATAATATGACTATGCTGCAATAGCCTTTGGAGCCGATGATCCCTAACACACCATGATGTTGACATAGCCCAATAGTCATGCGGGATATGAACATATCTCACATAGCTAATAAGAATATTTTATAGTGTAGTACAAGAATGTCACATTTTCTAGGCCTTTCAATATTGTTATCAAGTCACAGGGACAGAATTAACTATATTTAGAGGTTCCGAAGAGGCCTACTATTGAGAACCACCTTCAGTTATCCTACAATGATCCTACCACAACCATTATTTCTGTGGCACGCCACAAGAGCTACAAATTGTGCAGGATAAGCGGTATAAGATCCAACATTTTCTTCTATATTCATCTCTTACATCATATCGCTATCCACTATCTCAGAATTGGTTAGATGATTTAGCATAAATAACTGTGATATAATATTTGGTCACAAACCTTGCAGTTACTTCTAAGCATTAAGTTGATTATTCCTTGGAACTTTTGGTTAAAAATGAACCATCTCAACAAACCAATTTATATATGCTGACACTAAATGATCTCTCTACTACAATTATATGAACTTGAGATATTTTTCTATCATTAGTGGCTCTGAAAAAAACTAATATATGATTAGATTCTTGAATCCCTTCCAATTCAAGCCCACTTATTTATCTTACTGTACCCTAGAATACCACCATCACTTTCTCATACCCTAAAGTCTGAATTAACCACACATCATCTATACGTTCATATATTTTTTATGAATTCTATGAACTCATCAAACATTTCAAGACATTCCCCCACCTCTTGACATTCATTAATAACTTTAATGAATGGTGGATTCTCATGAAAATCACTCATGACCAATCCCTTTATCCTACAGCTATAGTCTTCACCTCAATGACTACGTTATGAACTTGTGGTACATACTGCTCTACAACATGGACTTCCGACATGATATCCTTGATAAAGTTATAATCCATAATAGGATTACCTTGAGAATCATCAACTGAACCCTCCTGAAGAACTAGTGGAAGTTGTCTCAAAGTTATATAACTACAAACCAAAACTAAAGAAATAGTTATACAATAGAAAAAATCCTAGTTCAAACTAGAAAACTCATTATAAAAAAATTATATAAACACTAAAAACTCAAAATTGGGGATTCATATCCAAACATCCCATGGTAACCTGAGTCTCATCACGACAAGAGCTAGCTAGGCACTCACCACAATATACTTCTCATGTTCTGAAAAACTATCTTTCGTATAGTAAACATCCCATGATATGGAATCTTGGGGATGTACCACCTCTGATACCAAAATATAATGGACTTTCCCAAATACACTCTCAAATTGGCACCCTACCAAACCTATACCATACCTGAAGGGTGTTATCGATTCCCAAGGTCTAATGATTGTCAATCAAGAATCAAAAAATAACCACAGAGAATGATTTCACCCAACTAGGTGAAATGACATAAAACAAATACAGATAAAAGAGAAAATTATTGAAGAAGTATATATTCTAAAAATGAAAAAAATAAGAAAAACCAAAAAACTCAAAGTGTCTATAAAACACCAAGAGTATGACCACCCACGAAGGACAAAAAAATAGGAAAAAAATTTCTCAATGAGATAGCGTGGGAAAACCCGCACCATCTCACCATCTAGATAAAAAACCTGGATAAAGAAACATCATATCTTATATGTGGAACCATTCCTTTCTATGCATCAAAATACATACAATGGTATTTTAACCACTGAATAAGGGTGTAGGGTGTGAGATTATAGGTTCACTAGGATACCACCCATGTGTTCTATAACAAGTTTCTATTCAATAATTCATGTATTATACTTTAAAAAACCATGGAATGATAAGTAGTAATACATTTTTATCAAATGGATGGTAAATATTTACCTCTTACAACAATTCTACAAAAAAGGTGGGTATATCAGTTTCAAGAATTATTTTCTAGTTATCATTTAGAAAAATCCATAACATACATATCATATCCCAAAAATTATAAATCCAAGCATCACTAAATCATTCTAAGGAAATCAATTAGTCATTCTAGTAGACTACTTGTACTGTATTAAATGACTAGTGAACAACAAGTCCCATGAACACATTCCTGAGTAGAGAAAGACAACAGAAGTGAACCTCCAAACAATGTCAAAAAATGTCCCAAGAAAAATGGGGATGGGGATCAGAGAAAATACCTATGATAAAATCCCTATATTGTAACATGTATGATGGTCATAAGCTTAACCTTCCACCTATGTACCCATGTATTCCCATGTGATTTATTCTATAAAGTGTTTCAATTCTTTGAAAATTACCATTTTCCACTTACCAAAAAAGTAGCGAAACCCCAACATTTATCATGAATTCATTTACACATGCAATACAGTCATGAAAAAATTATTTATAAACAAATTAATAAAAATAATGTGAAAATAGAGTTCATAAAAAAAGTCTAGAGATGGAAATACCTACCTCAAAACTCAGGGTCTCACATGCCCAAAATGTATCCACCAATAAGAGAATGCTACAACAACAATGAAGGACCTAGGATCAATTTGATATTCTTAGAATTGATCTAATTTTAGAAAAATGGTGGGAAGATAAGAAGAAATGACACTTAACTCAGGAGTGAACACCAATCGAACCACATCCAATAAAGGAAATGATCCCCAGAATAAGATTCCACCATGAATCCAGAGCAACAAGAACAAGATATTATGGTACTCCAATGTTTAATGGATCAATACAGATCAAAGGGAGACAACAAAAATTACTATGGATGCCTTCTAGGTCAATATACAAAGGATTTGTGGTAGAATGAAATAAAATTTAGTAGTGAGGCACCCTAAAAGTTATTCTCCTAACAATTACATGATTTGTAAATCGTTTACTAATCATGTAATCCTTGATGATTAAGTACTCTAAAAAAACCATCACCATTTTTCTTAAAATGGATCTATTAGCATTACACATCATGTAACTATTACACTCTATGTAATCCATTCATGCTAGGGACGTATTTCATCACTTCTGTCCGGTAACCAGGTATACATCATGAAACCCCGTTACACATCATGTAATTGCAATATATATAACATAAAACTCAATATTATTAAAAAACATAAAAAACCTTTTGATTTCCTAGAACAGAGGACGAACCCCAAAAATTAATTAATAAATTTATACTCAGATCCCATTAATTCAAATAAACATCAATTCTTGAACTTTAAGTCATTTTCTCTAAAAAATTCCTTCCATCCTCAAGATTCCCAATACATGCCCAATTAGAAAGGAAAAACAAGTAAAGAGAAGGTATTAACCTAAAAGTGGGTAACATGATGTTACAATTTTATTTCAAGATCATTTTCCAAAAGTTGGGTAATTTTAACAAGAAGATATACTTACATGATTCTTTTCCATTTCATATGTAAAATCCCATCCTTTGGTTGTGTCTTGATCAATTTTATCTTTATATCTTACTCTAAGAGATGAATTTTTCTTCTGTTAATCAGTAAATGATAATTATAAACAAAAGATAATTATAATCCATTCTTTATTTCACTAGTTATTATCATAAAAAAGGTTAGAAATGGTTAAAAAATATGTATAAATATTCATCTAGTGAAATAATACATTAATCACTAAAACCTCATCCAATGATAAACATAATCCATTCCATAAATGGTTAACCTTATGACCCATAAAAAAGTAAAAATTTATAAATAATATCACTAAATTTACCATAAACAACTTAACAGTAATAACCCAAACAATATGATGTATATCTTAATGGTCACATAAAAAATATGGGAATACATTTATCATATATTCTCCTAAAACATGGTAATATGATGAATTACCATAAAACCTCAAAAAAACATAACACTTCCGTGTTCTATAAAAATCCATTGATTATTCAATTTATTCGTTAAATAAAATAATAATGTAAATTTCATCAATGATAACATAAACCACTTTTTCAACAAATCATTCTTCAATCATCAACGGTATCCAAACTAATTTATCCAAAAAAATCATCTCTTTATCAAAACTAAACACAATTTATATAATATCAAGAATATACTAATGGTTATCTTCCATTAATAAAACATCAACTTCCCAATAATTCAATTTTTAGACCATTAGTACCATTTACCATATCATGAATCACTTTAATGAAAAACTACCACGGAATAATTATTGATGATTCATAATTCAAAAAAAGAAAATAATATTGATATAAATATAATTATTTGAATATAGATACATTAATACATTAATCATTCCACTTTATTCATACACCATTAACCATGCTTCATCGCATTATTCTGTATCACTTATTTCCTATCATTGTTTTTTTATTATCGCATCATCATCCAAAATATAACCTTTAATAATACAAATTTGTTGATCATATTCATGAGGTTTCACTTTAGGACATGGTTCTTTATAATTATCATAAAATTCAACATTTGAATCATTTAATTATTGATGATATCTTAGGGAAACCATTATTCTCATATATTGCATTAACTGAACATTTCATTTTTCTTTTCCAATTAATTTCCTTGTTATATTTTGGTCCACATTGAAAACCACTTCGCATTCCATTGAGAAATTCCCCTAGAGTGATTCTTCCCACATTCTTGACATATAGGAAACTAAATATTCTTTTCACCATGGTATCTACCACACAAACTCTCAACAAACTCTATCCTTCTCTTCTTTGGTGAGTTTCAGAGTTGGTTAAGTTTCATGGTTTTACTCATATATCATTATAACTTATTAATAATAATCACAATATCCATCTCTCCCATTATTATCCCACATCGTTTCTCATTAACTCATTTTATATCACATTCAATATTGATATGGTTCTTTCATTTTCCCTCGATTAAATAAAACTAAAAATAGTAGTCTAATTAAAAATAATCATAAAAAGGAACCATTTAATCATAATAAAATCACTTATAGTATTTAAAAATCATAAAACCTTATTTTTAATATATGATACCTATCCAAAACAAAACCGGGACATAATCTGAACCAGCACCTGACCCGATCTGTGGCATGGCCCGAAGGGCATTCCCAATCACCAGGAGCAGGAATCTAGTGCTCGAGTATCAATAATGCACCTTAAGAACAATTTTAACCGATCACATAAACATAAAAAACAAACAATTATAAATAAAACCAAAATAAAAAATACATCCAAACATGACATAATCAATTTTCAGAGTCAAGGTTTTAAAATTTCAACCAAATCCCAAAATACTTCAAGGAAAAGGAAAACACCAAACAAACTTTGAATCTCTATATGATAAGAGGATCCTCCCCCTCAATTCACTACCATAAGAGGATATCCAGCAACATGAACCACTAACACGACATAGCATGACATTACCTGCTAACCAACAAGGTCTACATACACTCAAGGGTGTATATTGGGTGGCATCCAAAGCCCAGTAGGATGTCACCTAAATAAAATAATTCCATGCTAAAACATTAGAAGGAAATTAAATAGGAAAATTTATGTAATTTATTTTAAAACATTTCTTAAAAAAATTATAGGAAACCATTCTCAAAGGAAAAAATTCAAAGAACACCCCATTCCACAATGAATTTCTAAAAAATTAATTTCATAAAGATAGTCAAAAGTTCTAATGTATTATGACAAGTGGAACTACACTATATAGTCATCTTGTCATAGTAGAGCACCATGGGTAAATCCCTAAGGGTAATCTAGCTCGAATGGGATGCCAAATCCTTGTACCTTGGTTAAGGGTGGTATAGAAACCACAATCACAGATTTTTTGTGCATGATCAACCAGGAGGGGAAACCCCATGGTCTTTATGGTATCCAATTCTCATAATAATTATTTTAGTGTTGTAAGCATCAATCTAGCTATGGGAAACAAGGACTTTTCTACTTCTAAATCACGAGTACTAGAACTAGTCAACCCACTAAGATACCTAGGATTCCCTTATGCTCGATCCCATTTAACATGTCACATAAACCAACACTTACGCATACACAATTCATGGAATGAAACACACAATATATTCAACAACATTCATGAAAAAACAATAATTTTGAAACAAATCACACACTAAATCTATTTCAAAACATGTTTCCCAGCACTTTCACAATTTGGAGAACATACTACATATTTTATGAAACACATCAAACATTCACAACAAGGGTTCAGACATTAAAAACCCCCAATTTCCATTAAAAACCTTTTCTGTCCATAGAAACATCAAATCCATTTCAAAATTGGTTTCGCATCATCTAAACACCTTTAACTAACACATTCAAGGCATAAATAAAAAAAGAACATATGAAACACACATGTAACAAAGCACATTTTCTTTAAAAATAATTTCTCAATAACAAATAGCTTCAATCATTTCAAAAACACTTTTCTCACCTCATATTTAATCCATAGTACATGAATTATAAATAAATAAGCATATTAAATTCACCAAGTAATGTTTAAGCATGGAAACACCTACCTTAGGTGAAGAAACTTCCATAATTCAATGTGAAACATCTAATACACCTCAAAATCACCCTAGGGAAGTAAGATAAAACCTAAAACATCAAGATCTAACCTAAAATATTAATATCTAACCCTAAGAATGATACCGTACCCACTGGAGAAGTGAATCCCTAATGAAAAGTGAGAAGAACCTTAGAATAAAGAAGGAAAACAAGAGAGGAGAAGCCTTACTTGAGAAATATTGAAGAATCTGAGCAAAAAACACCACTAAAATGAGCCCAAGGGAGATAAAGTGAAGGAGGGAAGAGCTCTTAAATAGTGGGATGATATGGGAAAAAATTATATATGGTTTAGGGCAACAAATATGGGAGATATAAAATGGTGGAATCTGATTTTAATGATGTAAAAAGGCTGCACAGTTAGTCTGCATGGTTTTTCAAAATGTGCGGTGATCATGAACACCTATCTACCAAACAAGGTACATACTGCATAGTTAATATGCATGAAAAAACTTACTAAGTGGAATCCTTTTGGGAGTTTCTAGAAAAAAACCCCCATCCTACCACATGGTTACCTGGGCTGGGGTGCATGGTCTGACTTACCATGCGCTTGTCATACATTTTCTACTACCTCAACCAACAACCTATCGCAAGGTTACCTATAAAAAATGAAAGTTTTATACTAACCATGCCTCACACAATAACCCCCTAAAAACTTTAATTTTTCTAAAAATTCATGGAAAAATCACAGACTAGATCTAGACATAGAATAACAAATGAGATACCACAAAATTTCAAACCCATCACACTCAATTCCTATGAAAATAACTAAGAACCAAACCCAAAACAGAATGAAGAAAAATTTAAAAAACCTGGTGTTATAATTCAACCCACCATATTGCTTTTTGTCCATAGAAATCCACAAAAATGATTGATCCAAAAACAAAAATCAATAATCTTTCATAACTCAAAGATATTACCAGAAAAAGTCAAATGAGAAGAATGCAATAATGTTATGGAAAGGAAAGTGGTTTACAAGCCGAGCTGAGGAGGCACAATCAAAGAATAGACTCCTGTTAGGTCCAAAATGCTGAATGCCCTGAGAGGGGGGTGAATCAGGTTATGAATAATTTAAAAATAAATCCAATTATGATCTTGTTTCACTGTTAAGAAAAACACTCTTCTCTCCCTTTCTTGTTGCACAGTATAAACAAAAAGTAAATAAAGCACAGGATACAACAATTTTTTCTTGGTTCACGGCTAAGAGCTATGTCCAAGGAGCATATGCCGACTGGTTGTTGGTCATTCCAAATTCCACTAAACATTACTAGATATGGATTACAAGGTTTGGGCACAATCACTCTATCCCAGGCTCACTGCCATTACAAGGTTTAGGGTCAACTCACCGCTTTCCCAAGGTTCACTCCTTGTTTCTCTCTCTCTAGATCACTGCTGGTGGAGAGGATCACCTTCTTCCTCTTCCTTCTCTCACTACTCTAGAAAGGATCCACTCACAGTTTATAGACCTTTAGGTCTCTTCATTTGCATGAAAAAATGCATCTTCCTCTATATGTATATTCTCTGTTGACGTCCAGCTTTCACCCGTAGATGAATCTCACTTTGCACTAAAGGTATCGGGAAAACTTCCAGCTTTAATGAAGCCCAAAAAAACTACTGAAAAACAACCTTACTTGGCATGCAAGTCTAATCCAGCGTGCAAGTATCAGCGCGCAAGTCACAAATGGTGCACAAGTCTACCTTAGAAACATGCGCGACACAAGCTTATGTAACTCCAAACATGCGCGTATCACTTCCCTTTAAGCCCAACCCAATATTGGTGCACTACTAACAACAACCGCCCTTCTTCAAATCTGGAGCACAAGTCACACTTGCGCGACACACCACCACATGCGCGACTTCCACACTTGCGTGATGGGAGCTCTGATTTCTCAAAGTGTTGAACTCCGTTTGGAAATGAGGAGGTGTGGTTCTGTATTTATAGGCAATTTGACCACCCTGTGAAATGGCGCGCAAGTCTCCCTCGACGTGCAGGTCTCAGCACGCAGGTCTCTGCCCCTGCAAGTCACTTGTGCGCCCCACTTCCAAACATGCACGAACCTCTTTCCTTTGCCATATTTTGAAGTTCTGATTTTGAAAAAAAACAGGCGCGCATGTTTCCAATCCTCCTAGGCACTGACGTGCAAGTCCTTTCTCTTGGGATGCAAGTCACCTGCGTGACGAACTCAATACTTGTGTGACCCTTATCCCTTTTCCATATTTTGATGATCTGGTATTGAGAAACATATGGAGCGCATGTTTTCAAGCAATCAAGTACACGGCGTGCATGTCCCTTTGCCGAAAACCACTTTTCTTCATTTGAAAATTTTCAGTCCCAAAAATTTGGCAAACACTGGAAAATGGCGCCTGCTTGTATCTGTTATTTTTGTACCGCCTCGAGATCATCCGTTCCTTTTTAGAAGTTCTTGAATCAAACATTGATCATTAACCACAACTCTTGAACTTGGCATGCCACCATGAAATCCCCTTTGTGAACAAATTTGTATGTCATTGTTTTTCTTTTTCAACAATCACCACACAGATGTCCACTTTGTCAACAAACACACTCACCTCAAAAATGTTTCAATGATACCTTGAGGGATTTTTTCCCAAGAATCTCCCCCTTGGGGTTTGTTGACAACTCTTCCATAAAAAGATACATCGTTAATTCTTCAGCCACCATTCTCCTTTTTCGATTCTGATAGCGATCAAGGATTTACTCAACACATACTCTAAGCCCACATGAGAAATTTTCGGCGTGAGAAACAAGAGTAAATGAAAAGTTCATCAATGAATCACTTCATCTCTAACACCCATTATTGACACCAAACTACTACCAATTTTTACCAAACTACTACTAATGTTTTTTAATATTCTTCCAACACTACGCATATGCTTTTATCACGATCCTCAGCTGTCGTGATATCTATTCTTTGATCGATCACTTCTAGCATCGTCAAATTTAATACGACCCCCCTTTCTCATTGCTCCCCCTATCTCGCTGATCCACCAGTCAGCTTCTCCCCATATCATTCATGATTTTTCAAATAGCCACACTGTCTCCCCATTGAAAAATCATTATTTTCCCCCCTTGGTCAACGAACCTAAAGATCGCTCTGTTGTAGTCTCAGGGAGAGGGGGTGGTTCCACATCCACACTCTGTTAAGTGCGGGGAGTCGACTAAACTCCCAGAGACAGTCGATTCCTTCCAAAAGCTTCCTTGGGTAAGGCCTTTGTTAGAATGTCTGCATCCTATAGTTCTATAGGCATATACTACAACTTCTCAATTCCCTTCTCAAACTTCTCCTTGATAAAAAGATACTTTATCTCAATGTTCTTTGTCCTTGACTGATGGAAGGGATTTTTTTTTGAGATTTATAGCACTTGAGTTATCACACTAGATTCCGATCAGAGACTTCACATGAACTCCCATATCTTCAAGCTGCTGCTTCATCCACAATAATTGTGTGCTTGCTTGAGTGGCTGTAATATAATCAGCCTCTGTGATGATCAATGAAATGAAATCTTTCTTCTTTCTTAGTCAAGAAATAAACAATCCACTAAGATAGAATGCACCTCCTGATGGTGATTTTCTATCATCTTCTGATCCAACCCAATCTGCATCTGTGTAACCCAATAACACTGACTGAGATTTGTCATTATACATCAGACCGAAATTCACAGTGCCTTTGATATAACGAAGTATTCTTTTTACTAAAAGCATGTAGATTTCCTTGGGATTACTATTATATATCGCTGCTTGGCATGTGGTGAAAACAATATCAGGCCATGTTGCGGTCAAGTACAGGAATCTCCCAATAATTTTCTTGTATTCTGTAATATTAACTGCCTTTCCATCCTCATCTTTTGATAATTTCATCTGGGTGGCAACCAGAGTCTTCATCTCATTTGAATTCTCCATTGAAAACCTTCTCAAGACCTCTTTGGCATATTTAGATTGAGAAATGAATGTTCCATTACTTCTTTGTGTCCCCTGTAAGCCAAGGAATAATGTTATCTCTCTAATCATTGACATTTCAAACTCATTTCTCATGAATTCGGAGAATTGTCTACCCTGAGCTTCATCTGATCCATCAAATATTATGTCATCGACAAAAACCAACACCATCATCCTTTGATTACTGTCATTGCTGTAATAGAGAATGTAATAAAATCCCCCATGCTGGAAACCAAGCTTCTTCAAGTACTAATCAAGCCATGAGTACCATGCCCTTGGTGCTTGTTTTAGCCGATACAATGCCTTTTTCAGACAGAAAACATTGTTCTCATACTCATGAATGAGAAAACCATATAGCTTCTCAATATACACCTCCTCTTCCAGAACACCATTCAAGAATTTGGATTTGACATCCATCTAGAACACTTTGAACTTTCTTTGCACTACTATGGCCAAAAATAATCTGATTGTCTCCAGCCTTACAACTGGTGAAAATGTCTCATCAACATCTATTCCCTCTATCTGGGAGTATCCCTTGCACACTATCCATGCTTTTTTTCTGAATCACTGGGCCATCTTCATTCATCTTGTTGCGATAGACCCATTTAGTACCGATTACATTCTTGTTTGCTGGCCTCAAAACAATCTCCCATGTCTGGTTCTTCTCAATTTGATCAAGCTCTTCATTTATAGCCTGAACCCAGTTTTCATCTTTATCTACATCGGAAAAAAAATTCAACTCCAACTGAGATAAAAATGATGTTTGTTGTAATGATTTCATTCTTCAAGTATGAACTATAGCTGTCTAATCACAAATGATATTTTTCTATCAATTTTAGCTCGACTCTTTGGCTTCCTTGAAGACACAGACTTGACACTTTCATGTTCATCATCAGTATCTTCTTCTGAGTTGACCTCTTCCACTTCTACTCCCCCTATGTTTCATACCTCATCATCACTTTCATCCATAAACTGTTCACCTGGTCGTTGAGCATTCTGTAAATTTTCAACTATGGTGACATCATTTCTCTCAAAAAAATTTCCCAGCCTTTTGTTGAAGCATTTATATGTTTTCCTTTCCCTGAGTAGCTAAGGAATATCCCCTCATCTCCTCATGACTCAAACTTCCTATGATTTTCCTTGTTGAGTATGAAACACTTACTTCCAAATATTTGAAAATATTTCAACGTTGTATTCTTCTGTACCACATTTCATACGTAGTCTTCCCTTCCTTCGGACACAACAAAGACTTCTTCGAATTACAGACTGATGTCAAAACTTCTTCCTTCAAAAATTTCTCTGGTAGGTCCTTTTCAATTAGAATCATTCTGGCCATGTTGTTGATGATTTGATTTCTCCTCTCTACCACTCTATTCTATTGGGGATTTCTCACTGATGAAACTTGATTCCTTATTCTGTGTTTCTTGAGATAGTATTCAACTTGACTATTTCTGAATTATATTTCGTTATCGGTACAAAACTTCTGAATTTTCTTCCCTAGCATCCTTTTTGATTCCCTTCTATACATCTTTATGCAACTGAACACCTCTTTATTATGGGTAATGACAAATACCCAGGCCATTATTCTATAATCATCGATGAAAAAACATAGTACCTTTTCCCATTTATAACTCGTGGTGAGATAGGTCCACATACATATGCATGCACCAATTCGAGCACTCTAGTTGATTTCTGTTCCTTTGGAATGTATGTCTTTTTGATGATCTTCCCTTGTTGGCAGGCATCACATGTATGAGTGCGAACACACGATAGTTTGGGAAGGTCTCTAGCAGCATCACACTTTACCAGATCTTCCATGGACAGTTGGAATAGATGACCAAGTCACTTATGCCGTAGCTAGTTTTCTTCCTCTCTGGATGAAAGGCACGTATCTTATTCCCTACCTACAAGGTAAAGATTTCTTTTTGTCCTTTTTCCCTGCAGAACAACTGCTCCATCTTTTCATTTCACAACACACATCATCTTGGTAAATCAGATGGAATGCCAAGAGTCACATAGTTGACTGACACTGAGCAAGTTATGACTAAGACCCTCTACTACCATGACATCAGCACGTCTCCTATTATTGCCCCCAAAATTGGCTTTTCATGAGAAAAAAATATTCATACCTTCATCGTTTCCAAATTTGACAACTCCTTCTTTGTTATATTTTATTCCTGTAACAAGATTCTTATTACCCGTCATATGAGATGTGCAACCACTATCAAGGATCCACACACCAGATCGATCTGATTCTTTAAGGGAAATATCTACAACCACGACCTTCTAATTTTCCTTTATCTTGGTCCATAATTTTTCTTTCACACTCGGCATGGATTGAAGCTTTTTCTCTTTATCAGAGTATGATGGACCATATTCATCTTGAAAAGCTGCAAATCTATTCTGCATTTTTAACTCACCTGTTGGATTATTGATCTGCTGCTTGCAAACGTTTTGATTCTGCTTTGGCACCTTTATCTAAATGGTCGAAGTGCAGTACCTAGCCATGTGCCCAAATCCTCCGCACCAAAAAATAGTGTCCTTCGGAATATGTTCTGGAAAACCGTTCTCTATTTGGCTGCCACCTCTGTTCTTGTTCCCTTCTACATCTCTTGGCTATGGAACACCAAAACTATGAATGTCCCATCTTTCCACAACAATAACACATGATATAAGGTTCATTCCTTCATGTTATTTCAGTACTATGAGTTTCCCCTTGTGATATCTAAATATTCTGATTCTTCTTTGTGCCCAATTCAACCTTCAATCTTGGGACGGGTGCTTGTGGTCTGACTTCAATTGCCACTGATTTTTGCTTCTGATCATGCCCTGAATTAGCCCTAATGTTTGAGATGAATTACTACTTCATTACTGCTGAACTACTAGGCTCCTCTTCCATATTTTCAGTCTTCGGAATTACCTGATTTCCCAAGAATGTGTTGGGAATAAAGGGTTTTTCCTGGTCTTTAACTTTCCTCCACAAACCGACAACTTCTTCTTCAAGCTCATTGATATGTTTGACGTGATCTTTCGCTTTTCTGTTCAAGACATCGATCTCCCTTTTCTGTTCTTCAATCTTGAGCTTACACTCACTAACTAATTCTTCATTCTCTGGTGTTGATGACTTGAGTTTTTCAATTTCATCCACCAGCTCAGACTTCTCTTCTTCCTGCTGCTGCATATAGAGTTTGGCATCATGAACAACATTATTGGATTTCTTCGTTTTGGCTCTCCAAAAAAATATCTCCTCAAGAGCTGCTTCCAAATCATCTTCCATAACAACTCTTCCTCCAACTTCTTATTCTTATTCTGCATTAGTTTCTTCCTTCTCTTGAGAACTACCGTCGACCCCCACCATAGCATTTTCTCCTCGATCTTTGCGGTTCTCTATTTCCTCAACCTCTTCAACCTCAGACTCATCAAAACTGTCCATTTCTTGTGAAAGAAGATTCTTCTTCTTGAGGAAATTTCTTTTGAACTTCTTCTTCCCATTCATATAGGCTGAAGAATTCTTCTTCCAAATTTCAACATCATCTTCATTATTTTATTCTTGAAAAATTTTGAGATGTCCAACCTTTCCACATCTAAAGCATGCATGAGGTAGTTTCCCTTTGAACTTTCCTTTTTATCTTTGAATATTTGAGGAGAGGAATGACATTACCTCATCTCTCTCTTCTTCTTCTTGAGAGTCTTCAATGATGAGATTTTTCAAGGACACGAATGCCACATCTTTGGATTTCCCCTTTTCCACGGCATCATTATCATCATTTCTCATTTCATATGCAACAAGAGTGCGGTGTAGGTTATCCAATGTAAGCTATTTTGGATCTTTATCTTCGAGCACTGAAACATCCAGATTGAACCGAGGTGGAAGTTTCCTCAAGATGCGCTTCACAATTTTTATGTCTTCAATAACATCTCCAAGACCTCGCATGTATTCTACTACAACATTTACCTTGTCAAAGAATGCGTCAATAGACTCATTCGGGTTCATTCTAAAATATTCATACTTGTTCCACAACACTTGCAGCTTTGCCTCTCTGACCTTTGTATCCCCTTCATATATATTCAATAACTTTTCCCACATGGCATGTGATGTTTTGAAAGACATCACCTTCGTATATATAAGATTAGATAGGGATCCCCCTAAGTAATTGATTGATTTGGAATCAGTATCCAACTCTATATGCTCAACTTTTGATAATGCACCACTATTAAGATCAATTGTTATGCCATGCATTGCTGGTGTGAAAACGTCCATTCCCAAAGATCGGTACTAGTGTTGCATCTGATTCTTCCATAGCTAAAAATTGTTTCCGTCGAAGATAGGAATAACTTTATGCTTAGTGACCTCTATTGAGAGAAGAAAAACTGTCAAACATTCCCTTTGATACCAATTGTTAGGTCCACAAGGCTGAATACCCTGAGAGGGGGGTGAATCAGGGTATGAGTAAATTAAAAATAAAGCCCGTTCTGATCTTGTTTGGCTATTAAGAAAATGACTCTTCTCTTCCTTTCCTGTTGCACAGTATAAACAAAAAGTAAAGCAAGCACATGACACATCAATTTTTACTTGGTTCACCGCTAAGGGCTACATCCAAGGAGCATACGCCGACTGGTTGTTAGTCGTACCAAATTCCACTAAACTTCACTAGCTCTGGATTAAAAGATTTAGGCACAGTCACTCTATCCCAGGATCACTGCCTTTACAGGGTTTAGGGTCAGCTCACTACTTTCCCAGGGTTCACTCCCTATTTCTCTCTCTCTCTCTCTCTGGATCACTGCCAGTGGTGAGGATCACCTTTTTCCTATTCCTTCGCTCACTGCTCTAGAAAGGATCCAATCACAGTTTATAGACCTGTAGGTCATTTCATTTTCATGAAGGAATGAATCTTCCTCTATATGTAGATGCTCTGTTGAAGTCCATCTTTCACCCGTAGATGAATCTCACTTTGCACCGAAGGTATCGGGAAAACATCCAGGTTTCAC
Source organism: Viscum album (assembly GCA_963277665.1). Classification (NCBI taxonomy): domain Eukaryota; kingdom Viridiplantae; phylum Streptophyta; class Magnoliopsida; order Santalales; family Viscaceae; genus Viscum; species Viscum album. Next base: position 1,576,591,373 of record OY728126.1, read on the forward strand.
GCAGCCCGAAAAATCTGCTAGAAAAACAACCTTACTTGGCGAGCAAGTCGAATCCGGCGCACAAGTATTAGCACACAAGTCACAACTGGCGCACAATTATACCTTAGACACTTGCGCAACACAAGATTCTGTAACTCCAAACATGTGCGACTCACTTCCATTTACGCCCAACCCAATATTGGTGCACAACTAACAACAACCGTCATTCTTCAAATCTGGCACGCAAGTCCCACTTGCACGACACACCACCACTTGCGTGACTTCCACACCAACGCGATGGGAGCTCTGATTTCTCAAAGTGTTGAAATCCATTTGGAAATGAGGAGGGGTGGTCCAGTATGTATAGGCAATTTGATTACCCTACGCGATGGCACACAAGTTTCCCTCGACGCACAAGTCTCAGCGCACAAGTCTCTGCCCCTGTAAGTCACTTGCACGACCCACATCCAATCTTGCATGAACCTGTTTACATTTCCATATTTTGAAGTTCTGATCTTGAAAAACAACAGGCACGCAAGTTTCCAATCATCCTAGGCACCGACGCGCAAGTCCTTTCTCTTGGCGTGCAAGTCACCTGTGCGGCCAACTCAATACTTGCGCGACCCTTATCCCTTTGCCAAATTTTTATGATCTGATCTTGAGAAACATATGGTGCGCAAGATTTCAAGCCATCAAGTACACGGCGCGCAATTCCATTTTCCAAAAACCAATTTTCTTCATTTGTCAATTTCCAGGACCAAAAATTTTTCAAACACTGGAAAACGGCGCCACTTTGTATCTATTCGGTTTGTACCGCCTTCAGATCATCAATTCCTTTCTCGAAGTTCATGAATCAAACATTGATCGTTAACCAAAACTATTTAAATCAGAATTCCACCATGAAATCCCCTTTTTCATCAAATTTTTATGTCATTGTTTTGCTTTTTCAACAATCACCACATAGATATCCACTTTGTCAACAGACACAATCACCTAAAAATGCTTCATTGATACCTTGAGGAATTTTTGCCCAACAACTCCCCTCTATGACTTCTACCCCAAAAAGATGAAACACCTCCAGTTTATCAATCAATTAAAAGGAGCTATCACAACACGCAATAATCCTATCGAGCCCAAAAAACAATAGACATCACCAAACGAAACACACACTACATACCTAAAATGAACAATGAATCCCAATGAGACTACCATAAACTTGTCGTAATAAAACTGATGGGAAAACTTCCACCCCAATACTTACTCAATAGAAGGACACAAAATTAAGTGGATCCATATGATACCACCCACTTCTAAACCAAAACCATATACTAAACCAGATTACCAAAACGGGGAGCCACGAATAGACTCCCACTATAAAAAAAATTATAAAATCTATTCACTCCAGAGGAACTTCAATGAGACCCATGGTGGGTCTCTCCACCATTAGAACAAACCAGAATAAATAAATGTAGGAAACCCAATACACCCCCCCACCATAAGGGGCCCTACAGAAGAAACTATAAAATAAACGGAAAACACTACATGGTTCACTACTCCCATAGGGCACTATTATCCTTAGATAAGCCCAAATAAATAACCAGATCAATTCATAAGGATAGCCATACAAGGGCCGTCAAATGGAGACTCACATCCGTTAAGGAACAATGGTTATGATTTTACAAATATTAGAAATCCACATTTCCTTATAATAGAGAAGGAATTCTTCCACCCACATGGGTCACATTGTCGAAACGATGTCCCCACACCTCTTTCCACTAAACGGGACCATTCGAAACGAAACTACTACACATGAGTCTTAAAATATCTCCATATCACGTAATAAGGATAGAAACTTGGCCATGGACCTTTAAACCCCTGGGGGTTCTTTACTATGCACTGACTTCACTCTGAGGCATGTGGATAGAGCTCTAAAGTTTGAAGCATCTCCTACCTCGTAGTCATCCATTTAAGACCCCAATTAAAACTATTATTTTTATTCCAAAGTAATTCATATAGAAACCCTAGTAGGTCCAAAAAAACACAACTCAATAATAGACACACTTCACCATGATATGGAACTTCACTTTTACAAGGACTTTTATGATGCACATGTATAATCCCTTTCCACTTCGAATAGTAAAAAACAGTGGGGGAGAACAAATGGAAGCGAATTCCACCAAATATAGAGAAATTAAAAATTCCATAAAATAAAAGGTTCATTTGTTATTGAATATGTTCTCAGAGGATTCCACAACATCCAAACATGACCACTACAAGTATTAGGAAAATTTCAATGTGGGGGGATTTAAATAGGAACACATAGAGATAAATTCTTCTAAAAATGATAGGGGTGTCATAGAAAGGGTGGACTTAGCTCCATGAAACCTCTTAGAAACACCTTGGAATAACTAGTGCCAGTGATTTAAGAATCTAAAATCACAATAGTTTTTAGAGCATTCAAAAATGACAACCTCTTAAGTCTAGACCTTTCATGCCAATGGAAAAACAAGATATAATGTCCAAAAGATTATGTTGAAATACCTAGAGGTCTTTCTTACATCGTGAACAACATCAACATCTTTTGGTCACTTTTCACTCTCCTTACTAGAACTCCCTTCACCACTTCTAGGAAGGACCTTCGGTCTCAATTGTGTAAAAATTCACATTAGATAAATCAAGAAACTCAATAAACTGTGGTATCTATCAATTATTTTCATATCTACTCATTCTCTTTGAGACAATTCACTTAATTCAAAATTGATAGGTGGATCCATCTTTTAAAATTCAAGGAGAGAGTCATTACATTGATCAACTGGAGAGTCTTACAATGGTGAATCACCCATGGAAACACTTTTAATATGCACCAATTATTTATGGGGTTTTACAATATCCAAAAAATAAAACCAAGGACCCAATAAGACTGGTACATTGTCCCTAACAAACCACAAAAAGACACCAAACACAAAGAGGGAACCAACCTAAAGACTTCCCAAAAACATTTTTCAAAATAACTGACAAACCAAACTCTCAAAGACGACTCATCAATAAAGACTCAACCTTCAAGCACAACTGAAAAAGGGTTATTAAGATAAAAACACATCACAAGAGACATACTCATATCAAAATTAAACACATAACTAGTTTCCAAAACATCACATTTTCTCTTAAAAACTCTTTTAAAATAAAATAAGATGGTGGGTTTCTCATTTACCAAAGGAATCTCATGGAGTCTTAGACACACATATTCTTGTGTTAAATCGGGAAGTCATCCACTTCCTGAACGTATCAGAAGCATGAATTAGACCATGAGAATACCAAAGATCAAAATAAAACTTTTCCACTTTCCAAAACAAACATTCTACTCACACTCCCAACTTCTCAATTTAATTCCCATTTCAAAAATTAAAAAAAATGAAAAATCTGTGATTCACTAACCAACAAATAAAACACATTTTTAGACTCTCACTTTAATACGAAGACATATCATCACATCCAAAACCATTTTTTCAAATACCAATTAATACCATTAAAAAAATTTCAAATTTTTTTTAAAATCACACTAAAAATAGATTTATGAAAACCCACCTTGAAAAATATAATGTTTTTACAAATATTCTATTTCAGTAAATCATAGATTTGGATTATAGGGATACAACCTTGATAAAATCATTCTGATAATTTTAAAATTAGTTTTTTTGACAACAAATTCCAAACCATCTTTAAAAAAATTTCTTCCCTCCAAAGAAACGACTTCATATAGAATGGATTTTTTTATAAAGTCTTAATTTTCAATTATATCATTCTTACATTACCAAAAAATCATTTCACAAAAAATCAAAACTCTAATGATTTTTTATATAAATTCAAAAAATTCATTTTACACATTCCCAAAACCAAACCATTTCCTCTTTAGAATCTAATTTTCACAACTCCAAAATGGGTTGGGGGTCCTGAAATCAACCTTCGAAACACAAAAATAAACAAAAAAAATATGATAGTGGAAACTAGTATTGAACCGTGACATAGATATATGGTTAGTGTCCAAATGAAAATCACACCACCATCACAGAGAGTGTTCATGGGAAATTTCTTCCTCTACACATGGATTTTTATGCTCTAATAGCTTACTAAGACAATCGAACCAACTCTCTTATCATTTCTCAAACATCAATGAATTTAAATAACCAAATGAACCAACCAAAACCTAACTTACTATGGAATATCAAGTCTTATCAAGAGGTGTGTGGCCACACACATCATAACCAGAACATCGAGCCTTGGAAACTTGGGCTCCATTCTACCCAGACTCTTCCCCAAGTAACATGAACAAAAGAGCATAACCTTCTCTGGTACCATTCTTTCACAAACCAAACAGGGAAACAATCTGACCTGGTGCCTAACCTGGTTCATGGAATGGCCTAAAGGGTGTTCCTGATCCCCACGAGTTAGAAACCATTTCTCGTGTGTCAATAAAATACCTTGGGAATGAATTTACTTATTCACATAAACATAAAAAGAAAATAATTATAAATAAAACCAAACTAGAAATATAAAACCAAACATGTCCAAACCTATTTTTAGAGTCAATGTTTTATAATTTCAACCGAATTAAAAAATACTACAAGGTAATGGAAAATAAAAAATGACCCAAGAATCATCATATAAAAAGAGAAGCCTCACCCTCAAGCCACCACCATGAGATGAACTATTGCAACACGAACCACCAACACCTTTACCTCCCAAATAGCAAGGTCTAAAAACACCCAATGGTGTATTAGGGTCTGAACCAAATCACAATGGAATTCCATCCAAATAAAAAGATTTCATGATAAAATTGTAGAATGAAATTTAAAAATAACATTTATGTAAAGGCTTTTAAAACATTTCATAGAAAACATTTTACAGAAAACCATTCTCAAAGGGAACAATTCCAACGAAAAAACATATCAAAACAACACTATTAAAAATTAATATTATAATGATACTCACAAATTCCACCATATCTGAATGATTGGAAACCCACTATTTAAGAATCATATCATAGTAGAGCACTATTGGTAAATATCTGGGTTTAATCTAGATCGAGTGGGACACTAGAACCATGTACCTCGGTGAGGGGTTGTATAACAACTACAATCACATCTTTCTCATGCATGAGCCACTAGGATGGGAATCTCCATGGGCCTAGTGATCTCTAATCATCCTCATTGTTTTGTTAGTATAGAAAGTATCAATCCATCAAAAGGAAACCAGGAATTTTCCACATTCTAATCACCAACATACTAGAACTAGTCAACCCACCAAGATTCCCATGATTTTATAGTGCCCAATCCCATTTACCATGTCACATAAACCACCACATACACATACACATGTCAAATATTGCGACACACAGGATATACCACCACATCCATGACCAAAATATTATTTTGAAAAAAAACTCACACCAAAACTATTTCAAATCATGTTTTTCACCACTTACACATTTTGGCGGACATACTACATAATTTATAAAACACATCCAAAATTCCCAACAAGGGTTCAAATTTTAAAAACACCCAATTAAATTTATAAAAACCCCTTTTTTCCATACACCCATAAAATCTCTTCTAAAATTTGTTTCCCATAATCTACACATTTTTATCTAATATATTCAATTCATAAATAAAAAAGTATCATTTGAAACTCACATAAAACATAACCCTTTTTCATTAATAATTCATCTTATAAAACACTTTGAATTGTTTCAAAAACACTATTATAACCTCATATGTAATCCATAGAAGAAGAATAAGAAACAAAACAAGAATATTAAATTCACTAAATAAATTTTAAGCAAGGAACAACCTACATTGGGTGAAGAATATTCTAGAAACTAGTGTGAAACTTCAACCGCACCTCAACCGCACCCTATGGAAGAAATATAAAACCTAAAACATCAGTATTTAACCCAAAATATTTATATATAACCACAAAAATGGAACTATACCTACTGGAGAGGTTAATCCCCCATGAAAAGTGAGGAAACCCTATATTAGAGGAGGAAAAAAAGAGAGGATGAGGCTTACTTGAGAAATATTGAGGAATATAAGACAAAAATACCAACAAAATGAGTCCAATGAAGAGGAATAGAAGGAGGGGGACACAACTAGGGATGTGGAGGCCGAGGAAAGAAAGAAAATGGGGTTTATTTCTAAAAATATAGGATGGATAAAATAGGGAAAACCAATTTTAATGACCTAGACATGCCACCCAGTTTTCAAACCGTACGACAACCATGAACACCTCTCTACCTATGTAGGTACCTACCGCATGGTTAATTTGTCGGACCAGAATTACCATGAAGAATTCATGCGGCAGTTTCTGGTTGAGTCACCCAACCAACCACATGGTTACCTGGGCTGAGGGACACAGTCTAACTTACCATGCACTGGTTGTGCGGTTGCTTCTGCCTCAACCAGCCACCTACCCTATGGTTACCTAGGCAGGGTGAAAATTTTCTATTAACTTTGATCTATCCATATACCAAATAGTATCCACCAAACAAACTTATATTTTTCTGGAAAATTCTTGGGGAAACTCACAGACAAACACTAGACTAATAATAACCAAAGGAAATACCTCAGCAAATCAAACCTATCGCACCTGGTACCTAAGAATATAACCAAGATCTATACTCAAACCAGAACAAAGGGGGGAAATAAAGCACCCAGTTGTGAGAATACCTTAGGCTTGACCGAGTTCATTCATGGCCATTATTCAAATCTTTCATGATAGTTCTGAAAAAGTTTGTGAATTTACAAATCATATCCCTCTGAATTTTCCAACTAGGTGCATAACAAGGCCCATTATTTTTCACTAGGTGATGATCATTTCTTTCATAGTTCACCATTTTTAAAGTTATTACCCATAGGTACCACTGTGTGAATTCCACATTAACTTATAGTATCTAAATAAAAAGTTTTGTTCTTGGAAACCACTTACTCTATAATTTACCAAAATTCCCGAAATTTCTGTTACAATTTGACTCATTCGTAGAATTATCCACAAAAATATCCATATATTTGGGACTAATATTTTCATATCATAGTTTTTAATGGTTAACTAAACCATTCCATTGATTCCAACTATAATGACCCAAAATTTTAAAACATAGATATTCCATATTTTAGATGAATATTTATTACATTACACAAAAACATGACTGAGAATTATAAGTTTTTAGTGGATTTAGAGACTAAGAAACCAATATTCTTATCTAGTGAAATATATTCATATATTTATATAATGATTGTCCCATTTAATACTCTTCATAGATATACCCAAATTAAAACCATTTTTCATAACCAATGGAATGGAAGCATAAGAATGTCTGATCTCATATTCTTAGTAAGGGTAAACACGGTAAAATTAAATAAAGATAAAATAAGAATAAGGATTTGAGAACACAAGAAAAATATATGAAAATCATACCATACTTATCAAAGATTAAAATATTAATTCATGGAATAAATAATGGAAGTTCACAAGACTTGAACCATATAGAAGTAAAATAACATGATCCATGAGAGCATAACATTGATATAAGACATTGTATCTTGGAAGAAACATAAGAATAGAAAATAATTTCCTTATAAGTCAAGGATAATTGTAAATACTGTTATAGTTTAGTGATTTCACTCCCTAAACCATCATAGTATTCAAGGTTCACTCCCAAGACTATCTTAGTGGATACAGTTCATTACTGAACTATGTCAACCCGCCATTCCATTATTGTTTTGATGATGGTATATAAATAATTAGAAAAAGAATTGGATATAGATTTAGGTCCCATGTGTCTTTGGTTATAATGTTTCCATGATCCTTAACTATAATATAACCACCGTTACATAATTAAAATCATATATATATGTGTTCCAAAAGATAAAAAAACATTCAATATATCCAAACCCATGAAAAGAAATGGTTTTGTTAAAAATTTCATCATAACATCATGTTTAGAAAAAAAAATAACTTTCATAATCATTTCATTATTTCATTAAGACCAAACCCATTGAAAAACAAGTGGGTTTCATAATCTTTTTATCATAGTCTAAACTAGGTAAGAGAAATTGGTTTTATCAACAATTTTTTATCCTAAATAGAAACCATCCATGAAAATAATTTGAATGGTATACATTTATAATATACCTATTAAATAATAAGAAACATCAAATGAAGACATCATTGATTAAAATTATTTTTAAATAACAGAATGGACAATTCTTGATGTAATTAATATTTTCTAAAAAAAATTAACAAGAAAAACCATAAAATATTTTGTACACCCTTTTCTTTGAAAATACCCTTAAAACATACAATGAATGCTTAAGATTTCATTTAAAAATTTAATTGGTGAAATATCTTTTCCTATATGAAATATAATTTTTCAAACATAAAAAACATTCCGAATCCATTTATTTGAAAATATCCTTGAAAACATACAAAGGAAGGACTAAATATCACTTAAAATTTTTATAAAAAAAATTATTTTTTTTGCTTTTAAAAACACAATTGAAACCATGATATATTTTGAAAATATTTATTTAAATAAAAATTAAAACTTATAAAGAAATATTTAATGATCATTTAAAAAATTTATTGTGTAAAATATATTTACACATTAAATTTTTATTTTTTTAAAAAATTGAAAACATTTACAAAATTATTTTATATGAAAATAAACATGGGAACATATATTATAATATTTATAAAATTTATTTTCATGACTACAGGATTTTCCATTCATACTATAAATTTTCAAAATGGATTCTTTTCATATTTATAGTAAAATAAAAATTTTCATTTTTTTGAAAATAACATGATGGTTCCCTTTAAAAAACTCATAAAACCAAAAAATTTCTAAACATTACTTTAATAAATAATTTTATAACATTAAAAAATTTTAGAAAATATGAATATGGAAGAAAAAGGGTCTTTGGCCTAAGAGAGAAATAAGATTGGTTTTCTTTAAAAACATTATTTTGGAATCATTAGTACATTAAGAGATTAAAAGAAAGGTATCATATGTATTCTCATGAAACAACCCGGGGATAATAAAATTCATGAATTTATTGAGATATGGATTATATAATATCATCTTAGGAAGCATAGATATAAATAATCCATTTAAACAAATAGATTTTATCATTTAACCCCTACCACTTTGGTAACATTGAATCATTAGATACATTAAAGAATGAAATTAAACGAAACATAGAGTATCCTGAGAATAAAAAAAATTCTGATACTATATTTCAAATGTTATTTATATGAACCACATAAAATATGATATCTTTATAACATAATATTTGTCTTTAAGAACGAAAATTGAGACAAAAATTCCTTACTACATTGATATCTTTTGAACTGTAATCCCTGTGAAATAAAAATCCAAAAATCTATTTGTATATCCAAATAATATATAGTATAATCATCATAAATTATATTCATAGGTAGTATATACACCATATAAAATAAATATTTACTGAATGTGGCATGTGTCTCACCGAAGTAAAAAGTGAGAGGAAAATCCCTTACCTTAGGCCATGACTTACTTTGTACACATTAAAATATAATTTATAAAAAATTTAATATTATAATTAATCATTTTTAGAAACAGAATTAAATATATCATACCATATAATATTTATTTACAATCTTTTATTACCTATTTAATAACTATTCCATGTTAAACTCATGTTTCAATCAATAACTGCTTCATTTTTCGTGTATGATTTGATCTGTTATTTTTTTGTCCTCATAACTATCATAAAGATTCCATAATATCATGAAAATTAACCATGATATAAATATCATATATATTTAGTATATATATATTTATTGTTTTTCATTAATGTTAGAGATAGAAAATGAAATAGAATATTCACGAGGACAGTGGGCAGTTTGTATGCGTGAACATCATTTCCATTCTCTAGATGTATATAAAGAAAGAAATATAAATAATATATTATCATTATAAAATACGTTTACTTATATATATATATATATATATATCATATTTTCAGTAAACCCATCTTTATTTCCTTGCATGTAATGTGTGAATGAATCACATCACTTCGCAAGGTGATAGTTCATCGTACACATAAATGATGTTATCATATTCCCACAGAATGAAAAGTAAGAATTTATATGTGATATAAACATTCAAGAAAAGAATACCATAAATACAATATATAAATATTTAATCCATCATTATATCCAGTAATGATTGGTGGTAATGTAAAATTTGAAAATATCTATTTGAGAGGTGATAGTTCACCTTACACAAGAATGATGATTTTATTACCCATTTAATGGAAGAAGATAAATATTTAGGTCATTAAAATATTATAATAAAATCTCAGTATATTTAATATATTGTTTTTATTAAATCATAAAATTTTCAAAATTATTGAAGGTGTTGGAGGGAGAAATAAAATAAGACTCGGTTGGGGATGCTACCTCTTCTTCTTGAAACTTCTTCTGGTTTTCACCCAAAGGATTCCTATTGTTGATTTATGACCAAAATAAGGCTTATATGATGATATGATGGAATTAAGTATTTTATTTTTGATTTCTTTTATGAACCAATGGGTCTTAGAAGAGTAAAGAGGATAGGATATGGGTGGCCTTTATAAGTGGGGTGAGTGGAATAATTACAATTTTTTAAAATAAAATGTTGTATACACATTTTTGAAATGTTAAAAGGCCTAAAAATGACCTATTATGTGACATAAAAGATTAAATGTTGAAATATTTACCTAAAATTTGTGTTGTAAAAAATTCCATTATTTTTAACCCCTATCATTTTAGTTTAACCCTCTGGTAAACCCATTTTTATATTAACCATTATAATAATTTTTTACATATTTTACAAATCATAATGGTAAAAAATTAATTTTAACTTATTAAAAAATATAAATTTTGAATATTTAAAATAGGTTATCCATTTTCTCATATTGTATGCTTGTAAGTGGAATATTTTAATTTTAAATTAATCTCATAGACATGATTAGAAAGATATTTTCCAAAGAGAAAATATTAAAAATATTTAAAAGTTTTTAAAGAAATATTCAACATGAAATTTATTTAAATTTCATAAATTTTATTAATAGATATTTTATTGACAAAAATTTTATTCTTAAATCCATATTAAAACATTTTGGATGTGTTTGAATATTTTAAAATAAATGATAATTCTTAATAAAACCTAGTATTTTTCAACTGGCAAAGAAATAATCATATTTACAAAAAAAAAATTCAAAAATTCACTCCAAGATAATTTAATCAAGATGATTTAAAAATTTGTGTTTATTTCATAAAATAAATTTCCAAAAAGTGTAAAAATTATTTTAGAATAAGTCCACAAAAAGTGACAAAACTACTATTTAAAAAATACATTTTAAATTGTAAAATTTGATTTATTATTATCTATTATATAGAAATATCATAAGAATAATTTTAAACATGTGATTGAATATATAATATATAAATTTCATTAGAATAATTCACCAATTATTTTTAAAATTTATTTATAAAAAACATATTTTTTTCATAAAAATAGTTTTTTTTGGAAAGAGATTTATTTTTTTTCAAATAAATTTTATTTTCATTTTAATTATTTTTTCACCGAAAAATTATTTTTATAGACATGTGTAAACCATATATTTTAATAATTTAGTGAATACTATTCATACCCACCATTCAACTGCTAGGTGATAACTATCACCTTAAAAAAATATTTTAATAGTATGTCATGTTTTGTTTAAACTCGATGTTGCATTTAATGCATGTTAAACAAAGTGTTATGTGTAACACAAGATAAACTCAAAATTGAATGTGATTCAAGATAAATAAAGTTTTATATATAACAAAAAATATCAAAAAGAATAAATTTATTTGTAAAAATTATTTCACAAACATTCAGGGTGTTACAAAGGTGTTGCAAATCAACAACGGAATTTATTAAAAACAATATGAGGAAATATGAGAAGTTTAAATTCATGGACTAGGAGTAGTTTAAGAATGTATTTTTCATTAATTAATTTCAATTAAAATTTCATTTAAATATTTAATTTCACTTTTGGTAACTATTTTCAAAGGATGATGAATAAATTATTACCTATAATAGAAATTTAAGTATACTTGGATGGAATGATTAGTTTTTTTTATCATTGATCCTAAAATAAAATTTGACCAATTCATTTGTGGTTTGAGACCAAGTATCTCAAAGGAACCATATTTAAGAGACATTGAGATCTATAAATATTTTTTGAATGTATCTAAAGTTATAAATGGATATTGGAGACTTTGATTACTCTCATTGCTTTTTGAAAAAAGGTAAATATGGGATTTCGAGGAAATTATAATAATAAAACACAAGGAGGAAATAAAATTATTCTTACTTTATGTTAGATGTATAGGAGAAAAAATATTGGTAAGTAATTTATGAGGTCATTTAAATGTTTTATGTGTTTAAAATAATCCCATAAAGAAACATAATACTAAAGTAATGTGATGAGGCCTGTCAATAATGGAGAGAAAGTTCACCTGAATATTCCACCCTTACTCAAATTCTATAATTTCAAGGATTGTGGATATTATAATAACTAGTGCTTGAATATGAGGATTACTAATGGGAATCTGATTCATAAACCTATTTTTCATATAGAAAAATAGAAAGATCATGAAATCAATACCACTAAAGTGGTTCATGAGAACTAAGTGCGGAAAATACACATATCATAAAATCTATAATGAAAAATTTATAAAATGATTCTAGATATAATTACTCTTTTTTCTTTGAATAATATTCAATGTTTATCATGTCACCACCTCCATGATTAGATATTGAGTTATAATTTAAAAACTCATAATTGTATCATGATGGAATATCATGTCAAAAACTCCTCTACGATTGAATATTGTGGGATTTTTCTTATTGAATATAAATTAATTCGCTCTCTAATTAATTTTTATGGTATTTTGGTCACAGGTGGGCTCTATATATATATATATATATATATATATATATATCCCAAGTCGTTTTTAAAGGAGGGGAAGACACATATTATATTATAAATCATCATATGACCATATTTCATTGTTATGATAAATATGATAAGCCAATGGATATTAATTCTACTATATGTGTATTACTAACTATTCACGAGATTTATTTTTCTCAAATTGTTTGAGGGAAGCTCAACATCAATGATTAAACATTTTTTTAGATTATGTTGATATATTTCCGTAAAACATTACTTATATTCTAACATATCATGATGTTGATATTTCAATATAATTGATGCCTAATAAGACACCTATTTCAAAGACTATATATAAATTATCACTAATTATGTTTCAATATTTGAATATTAAATTATTAGAGTATCTTTTTAAAGGATTCAGAAGGCTGATTTCATCACCATAAACTGCACCAATTCTTTTTTTAAGAAAAAATATAGGCCAATTGATATTTTAATTGCTTATCAAAGACCTACCATTATCGCTATCAAGAAAAAGTGCCATATACCTTGTATTGACGACTTGTTGGATCAACTACTCAAATTTCAAAATATTAGAGACTAGAATGCATCTATGTGATCAATACGTGGATGTGGTGAATCAATGGTCAACTCTACTTACGTTTTCTTCTATGAAACAAACTTATCATATGGTTATTATTAATTTACTACAATAAAATAAATTACAAAATGAACCCATGGAAACATAAGAATTTAGAAGTTTCACTACTTAATTAGAGTAGAAATTCCTTAACAGGATTAACAAAATGAGATCACACAACCACTAGAAAATAAATATTTTTTTTTTATTAGATAAAATGTATAACAATAACTTGTATAAAAATATAGTCATTTAATAGTTCTTCTACTTCATGCACAAATTATATACTAAAATAGAGTTTGAAACAAGGGATTAGACGTTCACCAATAAGTTTCAACAGGTTTCCATTGTAATGTTAACTCTTTATTACACATGAAAGTTTTAAAATTAACTCTTCTTCCTCTATTTCTTGAATATAATATTTCAAGATTGTATCCTGAACTTCTTCACCATACCCAATTCATCAAGACCTTCTCTATCAGATACCTATCCATCTAAACCTAATTAATATGAAACCTCACATATCCATCTGGTACTTCCTCATCTAATACCTCTCTATCTAGAACTTCTCTATCATGAACACTATTTCTAGTTCTTCAATATCATGAAACACATGTTTAGATATTTGAAAAAATTATCTCTCAAACTACTCATTCATCACCTCACCTTTTTAAGAAAGCATATTAATGAATCTTTTACTCTTTATATACTCAAATTTTATTTGAAACTCTAATGAGGATAGAGAAATCAAAAATTTACATTCCCACTCTATATTTTAATTTTCCACATGATTATCTATTTAATTGACCGCCATAAAAGAATATCATAAAATAAGAATCAATATACTTCATAATATCTTTCTTCATATATTGACGTCAACAATCTACAAATATTCTTGAAATATTTAATACAATCTTGATCTTTACTTTATTACTATTTAGAAACTAGACATCTAACACATCATCATCACATTGTAGGGAATTAAAATTCCTAAAAAATATCATAAATCATCCATCCATTTCTTCTTAATAATAATCCATCTATCATGTACTATTCATATTTTTTCATCAGGTAAGCTTTAAAAGTTTTCCCTATCTGTAACTTTTCAGCTATCCTTATTCAAAAATATTAAGGGGTCTTTATCTGATAACTATATGAATAAAACTCTTCGTAATGACTCTATCAGGAAAACTATTTTTGATGATCTCATAATTTACAATCAAGTGATCATTTTCCAAATAACTAATAAATTATTATCTACACTTTTATTTTGTATTAACGTACAAATTTTCTTTGTCAAAAGACTCATTATCTTTTCCCTTTCTAGTAAACTATCTTTATAAATACCCATGTTCCAAAAATTTCTTCCATTGATCAAATATAGATAGAATAATGAATAACATAGAATAATTATTATTATTGGTAATTTAGAGAACAAAAAAGTATCTTTTTATTTACTTTCTTCCCAAATACTAGTATAATAAAGTCATACTTCTCTATTTTGTTAGGATTCCTTCTTTCCAGAACACTCCGTATGAAAAATTCTTAGATAATGATCAAAAGATTCATTATAATTATTTATGGAAAACAAATAAACACCATAAAAAACCTTCTTCTTATTAAAAACATTCATTAAAAGTTAAACAACAACTCAAATACTCCTAGATTCAATAAAATCCACCTCTAGATTTTTGTGTCAACTAAGGAAGATAAACCAATGAGGATTTGAAATCCGTAAAAATGGATCTGTATACAAAAATTCAAAAATTATATGATTTATCATGTGGTATGAAACAAGACTCACTAAAAAATAATACTATGTTTTATATAAAGAAATTATTATCCATTATATTAATCATCTTCCATAAATATACACTTCACCAACACAAAACCAAAACATTCTTTAACATGTATAGAACAAGTTAACAAATTTACTCCATAAAACATTTAAAACATATCACATATCCTAACATTATAGTTTAACTCATTTAACATAACCCCAACTAAATTTATACTTTCATAAAAATGATTTATCACATATCAATGGAGATATTTATGTTTTCATATCCCCCATCCACCTTTGGTAGTTATATAAAATTTTAATAATATTTTTCTGATAGAGAACAAATACCTTCATCTTGATTAGTATGAGTCTAAATGTCCATAATCATCTTCCCTTATTAAATGTTTCATTTGGAAATGGTTTAGTGATGATATCATCATTTTTCTACTTTGAAGGTAAAAAATATAATTTGATTCCATTAATTCATCATTTTCTGTGATATTATGATATTTAATATCAATGTGCTTGGGTATTAATGTTTCACTAGATACATGGTTTGAGTGATAGCACATTGATTTTCAATACCCAAGATAAGGGGAAGCTTCACATCAACCCATTAATATTCTATATGTTCCTTCATTCAAATTAATTATATAAATGCTTTAGTGTGAGCCACATTCTCAACTTGTAGAGTTATTAGAGTCACTGAACATTGTTCTTTTTATGTAAACATTATTATCTTTATTCCAGAATGAATAATCAACCCGATGTGGATCTTTGATCATCGACGAAACATTCCCATTTTTCATCTGTATATCCAAATAAATTAAACTATACCTTACAGTTATATTTTATCCCATAATATACAGTACCCTAGGGTATCTAATAATAATATTTATACAAAAAAACTTACATTTTTTTGGAAATTTTAAATTTAGTACAGAAGGTAAGAACATAGACCATGTCTATTCAAGATGTTTTCAAACACAAGAGTTTTCCCATCAATTTCCTAAATTACATAGGATTAATAATACTTCCAACTTCATAATTAAATAATGTTTTTCTCATTGATATAGGTGTGGAAATAGGTTTTGAATCCTCTACTTCAAATATTATATTTAATTCATTGATATATTTATTTTCTATAATAATCCTGAATCCTTATCTTGATAAAATTTCCAGAAAATAATTTACTATATTTCTCACAATGTAGAAATTTCAAAAAATATCATTATCTATCTTTTTAATTCTTCAAAATATTATTTATTTTTCCTTATTAATATTATATCATCGATCTAAAATATCACAATGTGAGTAAACTATTTATTTTAATTTTTTATAGGTTGTTTTCACCTCTTTAATTTCTAAAATTCCACTTTCTAAAAAAGTGTCAATCTTAGAATAAAAATCTCTAAAATAATTTTTCAAACCATAAAAATCCATCATCAAAACTGAACCATATTTTTTATAATAACTAAGAAATAATCCACATAGATTCTTAAAATATACAATATATTCCACCATTCCGCTGAGAAAAAAACTTGAAAAATATTTATAATATCATATATCTCTTTTGTGATGAGATAGAAAGAATGATTTTGATGGTTTCATGATATTTCACTAGGATAAATTTCTCATAAAAATAAATTCTTTAAAAATATGAGTTTCCCTTAAAAATAGTATTTTTTTTATTTCTTATCAATTAACATCATTAATTTAACTTGTTTAAAAAACCACTTTATTCAAAAAAACAATTTTATATTCTGGATTTGGTACTGAATCACATATATAATTTTTCTCAATATGATTCAATTCTTCATTCATGTCATCAATATAAACTTTATCACTTAATTATTCTTCAAAATATATTTTATCAACCTTTGAAAAACAATAGGTATTTGAAAATTTTTTAATGTTCTCCTAGTTTAATCCTTTTATTCTTGATCTTTAGTGATATTCTATACAAAAAAATTCTTCCTTATCCATGGATGTGATGAATGAAATGTCCTATCATGGATTGAAATGTTTGAATCAATATTTTCATCCTATAAATCCTCTATCTCATTAATTCTTTTAGAAATATTTTCATTTCGTTTCCCAAAAATAGCTTCATCATGACTTCCTATTGCATATACTGCTTACTGTAAATTATTTCTATGAAAATATTCTAAAACATTCACATATGTAGATTGCAAAATAATTTTGGTTTCCTTTTTATAAAACTTTTATCCTCTACCATTAGAAGTATTTCCAAGGAATATAACATCAAAACCTCTTTGATCATGCATTCCAAGATTCTATATTTTATCCTCGAAAATTTAGAGGCTTATAAATACCCTTATATATCTCTGACCAAGGGCATCATTATCATAAATCCCATATGGATTCATATAATAGTTTGGAAATTGAAAACAATTATTCTAAATGTGAACTACCAATCTAATAGTGTGTCACAAATATAATCAATAACTATCAAATTCTTTAAGAAATGGTCATTTTATATCAACCAAAAATCCATTCTTTCATTAAGAAAAACCATTATTCTATATTTTCCATAGTTCAATATGTTCATATCAAATTAAATTCTATTGAAGATATCCATTAAGATTTCCATTTTTTCTATTACCATTATCAATTCAAATATTCTTCATTGAGTGTCCATAGTCCTTTTCAGAACTTCTCCATAAAATCATCAACATTTTTAGATCCTCTGATTTTTGTTTTAAAAACACAATACATGTAATATTAGTGAAATAATAAATAATGTAAATAATATAATTATCACTATTTATCATTAATTTTATAAGGTCCTAACATATTTTAGAATATATTAGCTGCAGGGGATGAATTTTATACATCTCAACCCTCTTTTGTATTGAATTTGATATATAACCTTTATTCTACATTCAAAAACACAATTCTTTTCTTCATATCCTATCCAGAACATATTGAATACTTCCTCTATTTTTTATATTTTTATTTTTCATTGGAATATAAATCCTAGATATTTAAGGAAAATATGATTTTAATCTATCATGCTTATATAACATGAATCATGCGGATATCTAACGTAAAACATATTTCCCATGGTTAATTTTCATCTTTATAAAAAAATTCAATCTTTAATAATTTTAACAAAAATATAAAATATTCTAAAAATATCTTGATTTACTTCATACTAAGGTCATGAGACACTCAATAGATTTTTTTACAATTGATCAAAAATAATACACTTATGAATATCATTTTTTTCATTTCCAATGATATTTAATAAATGTCATTTATTCCAAGTGAATCATTGTTTTAAAAATTCATTATCTCTTCACTGTAATATTTCACATTTTTTAAAAATTATAAATCTATCATTATATGTGAAGTATACCTACCATTTAATATCAAAGATAGTTCATATTTTATGGAAATATGATTAGATTCATCCGTTGCGACCTTCCCTTTGTTGTTTCCCTCTCTCACATAATGATTTTGATATTTTTTAAATTAATATTGTTCCACTGGTATACTTAAAAGGTATCATTTATCATTTTTTCCTTGCTTATTACATCTTTCATTAATAAATTCATATGGTTGTAAAATATTTTCAATTTTCAATCTAAAGTTTTCATGTAGTATTTTTTTGTGGGTTAAACCCCCTAAAACTATACCTATAATACATCAAATATTCATTGAAGTGTTGTTAATTTAATAATCACATTTTAATTCTATTCTCAAATCCTACTTAGAATAAAAAAAATCCATTGAAAGCATATTTATATTTGTAACCTGTATGCTTTCTATTTTTTTCCTTTATTTCTAACTATTTTTTTACCATATACCAAGGATCCCTACTATGAATCATATTTTTAATAAAATAATGAAATATTATAATTAAAATTTAAATTCATCTCAACCATAAATGATCCTCTATATTTTGTAGTTTATAATTAAAATTTGACTTCTCAAAAATTCTATAATTCATAGTTTCACTTTTTTTATCTAAATACATGGAACTATTGACATGGTTAGTATTATTAACATATTCAGCATTATTGATAACAAAAATGTATGATATTTTTTTATCCTTATGATAACTACACTTATGTGATATTTCACCATCTTATAGAATTGGGGTTTCGATGTTTGAGATTTTATGGTCTCCTTCAACTAGTTTCAATTGTAAAAGATCAAATTATTTCCCCTTCAACTTTATATTTAAAATAAGTTTGATGTGGAGTTTGTTTCTTCATAAAATAAATTTTTTAGGATTTCAATATCTTTTAACAATCAATATTTTTTTCAAAATATACTATTTCATTAATTTCAATAGGTTTACCATTTTTTCATAACTTCTTTTTTCCATCTTGAGGTTGGAAATTATTGAAAGACATTATTTTAATTACATTTTATGAAAAATATATATTTGTGTTTTATCTAATTCTTCACAATAGATACTTATTTTATAACTAATAAAATATCATCATTCACTTTTGTTTTACGAAACTTCTCAGCACAATCATCACTTTAATTTTCATCTTGCACTTCGGTATCATCATATTTCTCACATTTATAATTTTTTTATCCTTTTATATTTAGAGATCTTTTATTTTTTTAATTTTTGATACGATATTAATTTATTTAAATTGTTATAAAAAATACTTCTTGTTCTTTAATATTCTTTATCAATAACATAATCTACCTTTATCCTTGGAAAATGGTATCTAAAATATCCAATGGCCATGTAGTTAAAATGAGTCAATAGTAACGTTCCTTTATACAACCCTATATAACTTTTCACCAATATATAAAAAAGAAAATATTTCCTTAACCTATTCACTTACATTATATTCAGTCCCATAGTCACCAAAATCTTCATCAAAGTTTATTATAGAGATTCCATTCTTAGTAACTTTGAAGGAAAAAAAATTGATCAACCTTTTCTAGGTTTTTTATATATTTTTCTTTAATAATTTAACATTTCTAGAGAATATTTGGTAAATTATCTAAATATAGTGATTAAAAAATAATATATTTTAAATATGATACCTTAGTATCTTATTTATCAAGAATAATTCATCGATAATTTTCCATAATATTCAAATATTATAATTTCTCACCAAAAAATCTAAAGTAAAATTCAATGTCACTAAACATTATAAATAAAGCATCAATAGAATCATAATATCCCATATTATGATCTCAATTATTCATTATCCAGATATGTAACTATGCATTCATCATTTGTATATTTCGACTATAAATATATTTTATATTTTCCTAGATGGATTTAAGTGTTCCTGTTCAATTAATCCTTTGAAATTCACTATCAATGATAGTGGAAAGTATAATATTTCTTTCACTTATATTATTCTATATATTATTATTACTATTATTTAGTGCTAAGTGAGAACCATCTATATAAATAATGAATCAATTTATATAATATTATATAACTTCATGTCCCATGGATAAAAGATATGGAAGCATTATGTACTACATGATTTGATATCTCTTTTAATAAAACAATTGGAATCTGTTTACTATTAACTGATCTCTAAAATTATATATAAAAATTCTTCTTCAATTATTACATGGAATAAAGTTAGTGAAGGGAACATTCTTTTATCACAATTGTACGTACAATTTTATATTTGTGTGATAACTGGGAGGGGTGTGTGAATTAGTGATCATCTATTTTGTATGATTTTTATTTTAAAAATTGTATCCTCTTATTATATTTAATTGAATCCATTGAAAAAAATGATACTTAGAGTAACATATTAATTTACAAGGTTCATAACTTAGTATGATAATGTTGTTCTTATAATGATTTGGAAACAATACAAGATCACACATCCACTAAAAACTATCATTTATGGTTTATATCAAGTAGGTTACACCCATCAATTGTATATTATTATAGTTGTTTGAACATTCATGAATTTATTTCCTAGATAATATGATAAAAAGGGGTTTTTACAATGGGATAGACTATATATAATGGGTTTACACATGTAATTAGTGTGATGTTAATTGTTTTAACACTTTCCCTTCAATAATTAATATATTCAGATTTCATTTCATTCCCATTATCAAGAAATACTTTTTATAAATATATTTCTCTTAACCTATTCAACTCAAACCTATCTCTCTGATACATCCCCAAACATAACTAATATTAATAGAACCTTACTTCTTAGTTAATGAATTATTTATTTTGTAACTCTCTATCCCCTACTTCTCTTTCAAAAACCCAACGTCTAAAGCTTCTCTTTCTCAACCCATATGTCTAGTGCTTTGAAAAAAATAAATCTAAAAATTATCATTTGTAAAATTACATATTCAAAAACATTTAAAAGTGCACATTCTGCCTATTATATTCTTATAGTTTCTCTGAAACATTATTTTGGAGATAGAGCTCCCAAATTTAATTTCTCATGCTGCATTTAAAATTCTTGATTAGGTATTTCATCACTGGACTACCTTCAAAGACTCTGAGAATGTTTGATTCAACCAGATTTATATGATTTTACCTTATTTATTATCATCAATTATATTAATTATTTACTAAAATATCAATTACAATGATGATGTTCCTTTTTTGATTATTGAGGTGTTGAATATCTAGCTCAACATATTCATAATTTATGAAAATACTAAGTCTTTGTAAATATCTTCTAAAAATATTCTTCATAATAATTCATTTTTCCAATAATATTAATATTTTTCCGTTTGGAAAGCTTTACATGTTTTCCCTATCAAATACCTTTTGAGTTTCTCTATATATAACTCTCAAGGTTTCTCTATCAGATTACTCTATATAATTAACTTTTTCTAATGAATATTTATTGAAAACTCTTTTTTTTTATGAATTAATATTTGATTATCTAGTAAACATTTTAAAAATAACTCATAAATGTTCATTAATATTATTCTATCTAATGAACTCAAGATTATTCATCATTTAGTTAACTTAGAAAATATTCTCTATCTAATAAATTATTTCCTAAAATAATCATGTTCTTGAAATTCATAACTTTGATGAATCTTAGGTAGAATCATGAATACCTTAAAATAATCATGTTTTAAGTACTTTTAATAAATATAAAGCATCACCTACTTTAAATTTTCCATAAAAACTCATTTTGATAACATTATAGTTCTCCATCTGGTAAAGATTCCATTTTCCTAAAACACTCCCTATAGAAGAATAATAAAGAATCCCCAACATTTTTATGTTTTTTTTTCATGGGAAACAAAATAAAAAAACCATAAAAAAATCTTATTTAGTTCACTAGATTATTTAAGAGTTGAAAAACAATATAAAACCACTTATCTGCCTCAAATACATTTATATGATTTATATTAATTAAAAATATAATCAATTGAAAATGAATATGTATGATATATCGTTGATAACCATTTGTGTGAGGTATGGTCTTTATGAATTTATAGTGATTCTATTTGCACATAACAAAGTCCCCTAAATCTTAATGAATTTAATGAATTGAGGCTTTATATATTACCTCGATCAGTTTATGGTATCCTTTATAGATGATATTCTTATATATTTTAAGATAAAGGAAGTGAATAAAGATTATTATAGAATTTTATTGAATAATATACAGATTGATAATTTTCATGAATATTTTATCATTTTTTAATTATATCAATAAAAAAAATCCCAATATTGTGTTATATAATTCAAAGGTAGTGTATATGAGTAGATACTTAAAAGATATAAGTTCTTGAGAAATGGAATATACCAACCATGGTGAATAAGATCCTTTATTTTCATGGGATTCATGGATAATAATGAAACTTTATGGGGTATTTATTAAGGATATATAATAAAATAGTAATATTGACTAGAATGAGAGCAAAATTACTTTAGACTGATGAATGTTAGGAAAATTTCAAGGAACAGTAGATAAGGATTGTTAGTGTGCTTTTTCTCACACTACCCTATAGTGGGGAAGGGTTTTTGATCTATTGTGATGCATCAAACTGAGTACTAGGATATACACTAATATATAATGATATGGTTATATAATATTACTCACACTAATTTATTATTCATAAGAAAAATTACCTAACTTATGATTTACAGTTTTTAGAATTAAGTTTTAAATAATAATAGTGCAATTATTTTTATAGTGAAAGATGTAATACATATATATACTGATCATAAATCATGAATTATTTATTCATACTAAAATATTTAAATAGGTTATGAATGAGGTTATTGTATTTGATTTAGGAACATTAATTATCAATACATTACCATCATAGGAAGGAGAAAAAGGTGGATAATTTTTTATGTCTGAATGACTATGCTAGTTTTTCAACAATGAGGATTGAAATTGATTAAATACTTATGGATTTTCATATGATAGGTCTTGAAATCAAGAGTAACCTGGATATATCATATCTTTCATAGATTAATTTTCAACCATATACCCATATGGGGACTAATAAATCATATAAGGATGACATGTAACTATAAAATATCATGATAAATGTTCTTGAGTTTGAACATGGTTATAATGGAATGATATGTCCCATGAAATAACATGGGTCCCTTAAATATGGTATTTGTAAAAGGACTTATTATATGAAGTTTATAGTTTGGGATTATCTATTCAATATTGATCTATGAAGATGAATATATATTTTAATGAGTGTTTATTATGATAAAACAAGAAAATGGATATTGAAAAGAATATATTTTTTATGTTCTGTATGTTAAAATGTTGAGGCAAAGATACAGAAGTTTAAGGGTATCTTACAACCATTACCCAAATTAGAATATAAATTGGGGAAAATCACTGTAGATTGCATCATTAGAATCCAAAAAGAATAAAATGTTTATAATAGTTTTTTTAGTTGATCTCTTTAAAAATTAAGATAATTTCATTACCATCAATAACATTTTCTCTCTTAATCAACTTTCTAGGATTTACATTATGGAAGTTGTAAGGTTGCATGGAGTAGAACAATATATTATATTTCATGAGTATTTTAGGTTTCTATTGAATTTATAGATAAGAATTCAACAAGATTACAATACGGATTTGAACATTAGCATGACATATCATCCGCATACATATAGATAAAATAAGTGGAGAATTAAAACCCAATAAGATATGTTGAGAATATGTTTCATTTATGTAAAAGTTGGTTGGCATCAACATATTTATCTACTAAAGTTATCTTACAATAATAGATTTCATTGAATCATTCATATGGATCCTTATGAATCCATATATGGAAAGAATTGGTAAACTCTAATGCATTGGGATCGTGTTAGAGAACAAAATCTATAGATACCTTAGCTATCGGAGTAAGTAACATGTAAGGTTAAATAAATTCAACAGCACATCAGCGTAGCTAAAATTTAATATAATAGTTATACTTGAAACCATAAAAAATATCCTGATTTTAACATGAATAAAGAGCTATATCTATGAATATAACCTTATAATAAGATTATGAGATTTTAAAATAAGGGAAATATGATCCCCAAATTTATTGGTCCCTTTGGAATTCTTGATCTCGTCGGCATGGTTGCATATCACTTGGAGATTTCACATAATCTCTCTCAGGGTCATGATGTGTTCCATGTATTACACTTGAGTAATTATGTACAAGATCCATTACATGTTATGATCTTATATTTCATCCTATTGTGGCGTCGTCACTATAATGGGGAATAGTTATTAGAGATTCTGGATTGAAGTGAGAAAATTCTACTGAACAAAACCACTAACCAAATTAATGTTTGGTTGCAAAACTATAAATTTGAGGAATCTACATGCGATTACAATAACATGAAAAGAAATAAATAGTAATTTTTTGTATTGGAATGATGGTATTTCATGTTTTATGTTCATTTAAAGTGGTAGAATGTAAAAACTCAAGATTTTATGAAATATTTTTGTTTAATTTTTAAAGTGTGTGATAGATTTATTATCTTGAAAAACTAATAATATATAAATAATTTTAAAAAATTTTAAATTTATTCAGATTATGTTTTATTTAAAATAATTAAAATTATTTAAAATAACTTCTAATTCAATAATAAAATACTACTGATCCAAAAGAACTGTTTTGAAATATTTTATTTATAAGAATTATTTTTAGCATTTATGTTTTTTTCAAGGTTAATTTATATTATTTAAAAAATGTCATTTAATTAAAAGAAGAAAAATATATTTATATCATGTAAAATATTAATTCACTAGTTATCAAATGTTTAGACTTGAAAATAGATCCATTTGATGGTTAAAAGGTTATTTTACAGAAAAATATTTTTATATGCGTGTAATGTGTTTTCATCTTAATAAACTTAATAAATAAATATTTAATAATTTATTAATTAAATTTATAAATTATATGGTCAATAAAATATTTTAAAATTCAAATAATTATTTTTAAATAGTAATGAATAGAGGTAAACATAGTTGTGTGCAGAAAAATAAATTTTATAATAAAATAGATTACATTGCATTTTTCAAAAGTTGTTTTAATGTTTTTCACGTATAGAAAATTAATAAAGAAATATGGATTCAATATTTTAATTATATTAATTAATATAATGTAATATGGTCAACTTAATTTATTTTCATTTTGAATAGTAAAACACAACAAATTTGATACCATGTTTAGGGTTAAATTGGGTTTACCTAAGGTTAACAAAGATAAAATGGTTAAAATTTTACATAAACCTTCCTAAATATTATTTTTGGATAATATATATACCATATCATATCTTAAGATTGTCTTATTGTCCATTTTTATCCACTCATATAAGAAATTGAAACTATATTTTGTAAATATTTTTCTAATTCAATGTGTTTCACTCCCCTCATTTATAAAAGAGAACCTATTATAATCTCTAATTAATAGAATTTTAACACATCATATCATCCAATACCTTACTAAAAACGATCATAAATTAATTCTCATAATTTTTAAGATTATTTTCTTACCATAAGACCATCATATAACGTCTTAATGTGGAAGCCAAAAGAGGCTTCTCAAAGAAGAGTGATCCATATTTTCTAAATCTTTCAATTTTTAATTCTTCTTCAACATACTCTAAATCGAATGTATCCATCCAAACATAATGACCCTAATAAAATAAATATACTTATATGTTATTATAAAATATAAAAATGAAGTTATACCTCTTATACATCAAATGGGAAAAGAAGGTATCCCTTTTGTCTAAATGTGGGCTATTGTCCCCACGCAGCAATATGATTCATTTTCCATTACCATATTTCATGGTTGGTTATTAAAATTTATTATTTTTTATATATGATATTATCACGTAATTATTAGTTTTTATTTTTAACTTCTCATCTACCTCAATAACTTCTCATCCATTTTACAATGATAATGTAGGCCGTGTGTACGTAGGGGCTACATCCTTCTGAAATCGATGTGATTAAATTTACATATTTTCATTACATGTAAAGTAATAATGATATATTTAATGAATATAAAAATATATTTATAATATTATAATGATTTATTAAAGGTGAATTATTATTTATCATTCTTTCTTTAAATCCATTGAAAAGTGGAAACATCACTCATGCTTACTTACAAACTATTGTCTCTGAAAACTAATGTAATTATTTTTCATCACCAATATATAATAAATTTTATAAATTTTTATTTAATTAATATGTATGATACTTATTTCACTATTAATTTTATGAATATTATGAAATCATGACCATGTTAAAAGTACTCATACCATCAAACTAAAACATGCATGGAAGATGGAGCAGTTTTCATCAGAATGTTCAATTTAAGGAAGAAATCATTATAAAAAGAATATTGGAAATTATAAAAGAATTATAAATATTATTTTATATATTAAATTATTTTTAGTATATTTATAATAAATTTATATTTATTATATAGTAGTTTTGAATGTGTATTAAATAATACAATACTTTAGGTATTGGTTTATATGACAAACTCATTTCTTTTCTGGATTTTCAATACAAAATTTCTTTCAAGGGAAATTATATTGATTTTATCCTTTAAATCCCATAAATTTTGAATAAAATTTCTAGATGAATTATTATTTTGTGCATCATAATATTATTACATGAAACCAATTTCATTCCTTCATGTTAATTAAGTTTTGATGAGATATTGAATGCTTTTCTGATACCATCCACTTCTTTATCATAATAAAGGATGATTAAGTGATGATGAGATGTTTAAGAAAAAAATTTATCTTCAATGGTTTATTATATGATGAAATTATTAATTCCTAACATTTTGGAATATATATACATATATGGTTTTCATTATGTGATGGGTGGGCCTATAATTATATATCCCTCCACTGAATTGGGTAATGAATGTAATCTAATGTGATAATAAGAACTAGAATGGTTAGTGATCCATGTTTAAAAAGGTACTCATACACTATGATGGATTTTTGAGGGAACCATGACTAATGAAATGTTGGAATGTGAAGTAAACTGAGTCCACTATGATAAAATTAACAGTAATCCTTGGATAATGACATGATTTCTTATGCTTATGTGTATACAATAAACTTATGAATTATGCTTATGATATGTTATCATGGATCATGATTGGTTATAAATGATTTCATACTCTTATAAGTAATTTATTTTTAAAAAAAATGTATTCTATGATTCATTATTAATGATCTTTGACATATTAGGTATGTCTTTTTTATGTTATGATCATGTTCACATAACATTATGCTTATTCAATGTTAATATCATTTATTTATATTACCTATATTTACCCTTATTGTGTATCTAAGATCATCCTTTATTATGTTTCCATTTTACAGGTTTTGAAGATATCTATTATGTATGAAATTCCTAATAAGGGTAATATATATAAATAACATTGTGAGAAATTTTTATAATACCTTATGAAATATGTTGATTATGTTTTTAGTCTCCAAATACACTAAACAATTAAAGTTATCGAGCATGTATTATTGTGAAATGTATTTAATAATCATCTAAAATGATTTAATATTTATGTATGTTTTTATTAAATCTCACTGAATACTATTTTGGTTTATAGTTTTAGATGATTAAAAACCCTTTACTTGAATAATCCCATATCTTTCCATCCAAATGTTACTTTTCCTGATATGCCATGTTTTGAATATTCCATGATAATCCTTAAATATCTCTCAAAAAATTATATATAAATTATACCCTTATAGACATATATTATAAATATAAATTTGCATTATCTAGGGAAAGAAAACATTAGAATTGTGAGATCAAATTCTTAATATGGATATACATATGTATCAATTAACTATCATCAGTGATCAGAAGAGGACATAAGGGCATTAGAAAAAAAATCAATGTTCTTCTGCATAACATAAGATAATTCATACCCATCAAACGATGGATCATATTAAACGAGTCATGAAATAATTATTTTACATAAGAAAAGAGTCATATGACTTAACATTCAGGATCCATGTGAAATAAATATTGTTCAAAGGAACCATTAAGACTGATACAAATCCTAATAACCCATTTTGGTATCATGTATCATCATATATTAATTATGAATTAAACAAAATGTGAAAAATCTAACATTCACTTAAGATTAACATTGATATAGTTAACTATATTCTCTATTAAGAGTTACCTAAATTCAGTATACTCTATCTTCTCTTAAGATTAAATTCTATCTGGTTAAATCAATCACAGTACCCATTTCCCTTACGAGAAATATCAGGCTTTCCCATTTTCATGCATTATATCATGCTCACCAATCATCGTGACCTATATTATTCTCTCCCATCATCATAAGCTATATCAGACTCTCACAACATCATCAATAATATCCAATAACCATAATATGAATAAAGTATTTATAGGTTTAATTTAATCATAAAAATCATTGAAACAATCATCATTACTTTCATAACATGATTAAACCATGTAAATTAACAGTTTCATGAACTTTATCATTAAAAAAATCAAATTCCATCCCACAAAATGAAATTGGATAGAATCATATGTTTAAATCCCCATTGAATCATATAAATCCTTAAAATATGTTTTCATAGAATAAAAATACCATTTATAGTAGCATTTAAAATACACTATATAACTTAAGATAAAACAACCCTTTTCATTTCATAACTTCTAAATAAAAAATTCACAAAAAAATTAAAATAGTATTTTAAGTATAAAACCATTGAAACTTATAATGAAATATTATTGATAACTAATGGATATTATGTAATTAAAATTTATTCACACTTTAAATTTTAAATGTTAACATTCTTTTCACACATTTGTAAAATTGAAAATATGAGTTGTATAAAAACATTTGATTTTTTTTCATGGAATTTGTTGTTAATAATGTCAATGGTGATTAAAATGACCATTATAGAAGTTTTATTTATATATTAAAACATACAAAAAACAATTTTATGAACATGGACATTGAGAGAAATATTCCCAACCCAAAAAGAACAAATCAGGATAAATTTTCATAAAAAATGTCAGTATTTTAAGTGCCAAATAGAGGAAAATATATAGTAAAAATAAAAACCTCTGAAATCACCAGCAGATAAAAATACATGTGTAGTATAAAATATTACTATTATCTAATTTTTCTCAATTTAAATTTAAGATATAAAATACTAAAATGAAATAATATTGTAATATAATCCCTTACATTTGGGTTACTTTTGAGTCATAACCCCATGAAAGAAATAACAATAAATGATACCTTAAATGTGTTGTATATAAATAGAATTATAATATAATATATCAATCGAACAATATATAGATAATATGAACACCAATAAGTTTTAAACATGATACATGTTTAAATAAAGAAATAAATAGATGAAAAACCATTGCAAATATCATATCATTTGAAGTGTGATTCAATCAATGAAGTGATTATATGAAATAAATTTAAATCCACATAAAATGTGTAAATAAAAAAATAATCAAAATTCACATAACACATAATTTTTTCACAGAATAGTCAATAAAAAAGTGATCTAACACAATGAATGTAAATTGAGTTAAGAAACCCCCTTACCTCTATTCTCATCAAGAACATACATTCCTTATATTCGTGAATAGTCAACATATATTAGTTATTTATATGAATAATAACCCATTTCAGGTACATTAATTTATTATATACCCTTTTATTTCATATATTACCATTTCTAGTATAGTTAAAACATTAAATACATTCTTATTAGATTTTTTTAGGATGTTCCCTTAATAATTCTAAAAAAAACTTTTGGTAAGTTTCCTTTGGTTGATGCATCCATGGTTCTACCATCTCTCAAATATTTATCTTGGAAAAGCTATCATTTTATTCATTAAATACCTTATAATAACAACCCATTCATAGTCCATGAAAAATTAAATACAACATTTCACTAAGGTGGTAGTCCATATGTACACATGAACAATGTTCCCATATTTTTGTGGGTTGAAAAAAATGAAATCAAAAAAATATTTAATCTAGAATCATTATAATATAATAGATATTAAATGAATTTATTAAATTAAACCTCATTAAAAACAAAGGGATCTTGTGTTGAAAAATGAAATACATCGTGTAAGAATCCATTTACTCTTTAATATATCGATCACGATTTTTCCATGTATTCCTCATTTATATGACTATATATGACCTAATGGTGATTCCCATTGATGTTGTGGAAGAATTGGGGATTTTTGGGGCTCATTGGAATCCTAGAACACAACTCTTGGAGAGTTCTAGGCCTACTGCATGATTAGGAGAAACCATGAGGGTCAAGCCACACAGTTTAAGAAATCATGCGAAGTGAGGTGGTGGATGCAGTAGCTTCTGCATGGTTTCTAAAAACCGTGTGATAGGTCTATAAGTGTTTTAGACCTTTGATATATTTTTCCAAAAGTTTACCACATGGTTTTCCAAACAGTGTGTGGTAAAGATGCATTAGGCCATAGGTTTACAGTAGGTCTCACTTGGTTTCTGTACGGTTAGCCAAACCATGCAAACTAATTGTGCGACCCAAATATTTTTTTTAATAAATTTAAAAAAATTCCCCTGAAATGTTATTAACATAATTTTTTATTTTTATCATTTGTTTCAAAATTAATCCTCATGAATTTGGATCACTTTGAATCATATTATCTCATTTCAGATTTACACTCTTTTCGTTGTCTGTTTCAACCATTTTTTGTCTCCTTGGATCTACAATGGTAATGCTCTGATTCCTTTTTAGCCTTATTCCATTCCTCTGGAAATTGATTGCAGTATTTTGGATTTAGGGTCATATTCCCTAAAATCATATTCATTATATGTTCTTCATATTTATCCCAAACCAGGGAATCATATATTGATAGTGGACGAGATATCTAGCAGGGGTCTAAGGTAGGTGGTCTCATGCTTTTCATTGAATGTCAAGTTGATTATATATGTCAGAGTTTTACGTGCCCATTTTTGGGGTGTCTCCATGATTTATAAATCATACCTATTTTTTCCTATCATTATTTTATTATTTAATAAGCTGTTTTAAAGAATGTTATTTTTTTAGTACATGAATTAAGGGCCACCCCATGGGTGCATTTCCATTTTGACCACTTTTTTGTTGTTTGGCCTAGGATACCTATGTGGTGTTCCTTGAATCCATTTTGAGGGTCAATTAAATTGGAATTTCTAATCTAGAAATTTGTTCCATGTTTTTAGATGGTTTTATAATTACATAGGGCATGAGATAGATGAATTTCCACTTGACACACGTTATGTCTATGCTTGGTGAAGCATGATTGGACTATTTAGTTCTTACAAAGAACCTTACCACATCAGTTGAGATACGTTAATGCATAGTAATGGATTATATTTTATGATAGGATTTTAATTTTAAATTTTCCCATATAATTAATGATAGGACTAGCCTTTTCGGTTGGTCCTAGTTGACACACCCTTAGTGGTAAATGAATATTTTATGCTTTTTCTATTGACCGTAGCATGTCTAATGAAATTGTTAAATGAAAATGATATTGTTAAATGGTAAATAGCATTGGGTGAAAAATGGATTCAATGGGAATTCCATTGTATAGGAATATATTTCTATTTCAACTTGGTCACTTGAGTAAAACATGGATTCCTTGGAATGCCTTGGACGTGCTCAATAGGTTTTTTAATTATTGTTATATCGTGACTGAACCATGGACTCCATGGACGGGCTCACAGAGGATCTGTAAATTCTCAGTGAATCATGGATTCTTATAAGATTCCATGTATGGGTTCAATATGAATGTATTATTTCATAGTTGATACTTGGTCTCCCTATAGGACCACCAAGAATGGGCTTAGTGACCTATGTTATACCACACCTAGAGTGATATTTGATTTTCCTATATGAGGTTTTCTAGGGAAATTATCATTTGGTGTTGGTGGATTTTCACCTGTTATGTTACATAAATTACACATTAGGAATGTAAAGGATGGGCTCGATGTTATTTGGACATTGAATAGTTCATGACGTGTCTGCCAAGCAAAAGAATAAGCTTGCTTTCGGTATTTGACTATACTTTCCTAGAGGCCTTCAGAGTCATCTGTGGTGTTTACTTATATACGAGGGATTGAAATTCCTAGGCCATATCTCAAGACTTATACAATAAATATAATTTATTTGGTAATTGAATTTAAATGGAATGAAAATGGAACTAGTACTTGTTGGACTGTTTGCTTTGGTGTATTTCCTAGTTTATTATTCTCTCTGTTTTACACTTCCAATTATATATATTCCCTGATATATTGGAACATACCTTGGGTGGTTTCCTAATAGGATTTAGATTCACACCATTTTTTGGTCATTCATTGTTTCCAAATAGATTATATGAATGTAAGTGTCGTTAAGGGAATGTACCCTCCTACTAGTACATAATATGCTCCTTAGGAGGGGGAGAGCAATGGACCAAGCCTAATCTTGTGATGCTACAGGGATAATTTTCTTTTATTTTTACTTTTTTGGATATAGTACTATATATGATATCCTTGTGACTTGTTTGGTTGTTTTTATAAAAACAAGTGACATGCATTTTATGTATATGATATGACATATGGTTATTTGTATTATCATTATTTCAATGTTTACTTCTGTTGAATGGTATTACTACTAATGTTATCTATATGTCCTTTCCACTATGTTATATTGTACCAATAAAGGAATAATTCCCCAAAAAATATCACCTTATCCCATACTACTAGTAGGAAGCCTCTGGTGTTTGGGGAGATGTGCTTGAGGTCATGTGGCCAACTGAGATTGGAGCAATTCTAGGTGGCATCAGGACCTAAGATGTTACAAATTGCTATTTGAATAGTCTTTTTTGGTTTTCATTACTATTTTCCACTGATATACTAAGATATGAAAGAATTATAATTTGGTTAAAATCTTTTCCTAGGAGTAGCTACCCATATACATGGAAAATCCAAATTTCCCCAAATTGAATTGTGATTTTTGGATTTTAACTGATTATAGTCGATTAGATTTCATTGTTGTGTGACACAATTGTATTTTGATCTTATTATTGATACTATTTTGGGTGATATTGTGTTGCAATTTGAGGGTATTCCATGTCATGCACCATATAAAATATTTTTAGAAATCAAATGTCATGAATTCTTATCATTCAATTTAAGAGCATTAATGATGGCATGCTATTTTGATAGGTACTATGATAGATATGCCAACTATAGTGATAGGTTTATTATAATGTGTTGTGGTTCGAATTGGATGGATGAAAAGCATTGTTCCATGAGGTGTATGGGCCCTCTTGGATCGAAATTTAGTGGACCATGTTTCGTGGTAATATTGAATTGTGATACAATGTTCTATAGTTAGATGCCATGCTTTGATTCATGGGGAGTTTGGCCCCATGTTTATGAATTCAGTATACATTTGGTTACCCTTTGAGAAAGGAATACGATAATCATGAAATGAGCGCCAATTCTAGTTTTGAATGTGGAATCAGCCTAAAACATGTAATAAATGAAAAAATAAAGTGAACTGAAATGTCATTTGATAGAGAACATGACCATACCTAACCATAGTAGTTAGATCATGGAATTAGTTCTCATTTTTTTTATCTTAGACTAGACCCATGGTGAAGACATATGGATGTGTGTTTAGAGGATGGTTTTTGAACCAGTCATTTTTGTTCTATGTTTTTGAGTTGTGACCTTGTTTAATATGGAACTAAGGTGGATACTTGACCATGTAGAGTCTTGAAAACATCAGGACTTCCTATTATATGCCCAGAGGGTTGTGACAATCATACCCTAAAGGTGGTAGGCCATCAGATACCAGTGGATCCTCCAGTTAGAACACTTGCAACACCAAGTGTTTTACTAGAAGAAAGTGTTGATGCATGGTTCTGTGAATCCTTTTTAAGGTTCATGAAAACCTTTAATGGATCCCCATATCCTGCCATATCTAAGGATGATCTGACTCGGGTGTTCCAATAGCAGCACCCACCGACATTTTCTGGGGATGGTGGACCACAAGCTGTAGAATCATGGTTAGAGACAATTTTGTTGATCTTTATCATATGGAGACACATCCCAATAGGAGGGTAAATCTCGTAACTAATATTCTACATAATTCTACCAAGAAATGGTCTTAAGTGACTATTTAGAAAGAGAATCACCAGGATATGTCTTAGACAGATTTCTAAAAAAATCTTTTATGGCTACTACTTTCCTAAGATGCTAAGGGATGATACGACACATGAGTTTAGGCATATGGAGTAGAGAACTTTGTTTCTAATGGATTACATGGCCCAATTTACTGACCTCCAGTGATATACACCTATCATGATGGGTGAGGATTTATCAAAGGCTACATAGTTTGAGGGTGGTCGAATAAATTCCATTAAATCTTAGGTAAATGTCTTTAGGTTGACTTCAGTAACTTCAATAGTGAATCAAGTTTTGATCACATAGCGTAACCTGAGGGAATATGGAGGTACGATCCATGGAGGTTTGGCACCAAGATTAGGAACCATATTGATAAGAAGTAGGTTGATCCATCTGTAGATTCCTTATAATTTTATGACAATTCAAAAAGTTCCATCTAGTCGCCAAGGGAGATGCTACCAGTGTAGCTAGCTAGGGAATATTAGGCCATAGTGTCCCAAGACCCAGTTGAGTATTGATCTTGTGGTAAGATGATCCATTTTCAACACTTTTGTAGGAATTTACATCCAACAGCTGAAGAGAGATGATTTTCACCATCTCCATGTTTTGGAATAGGATCTGCAGCTTCTAACCAGTCATAGGAATAGAATACATCAGGTCATTCAGGCTGAGGTGGTGGTCATGGTCATGGTAACTAGACCAGAGGTTAAAAGAGACAACAGGGTTGATCAGTTCAGGGTAGCCATGAAGTGTCTCAGGGCCGCGATACAGACTAGTTTTTTGCAGTGCCATAGACCCAGCAAGAGTACGATCCTGAACCTTTTACTATTTGGGTTACTATTCTAGTAGCCACTATTTTAGATTCTGCACTTTTCTGATATAGGGGCTTCACATAGTAACATATATGTTCCCATTGTGTATAGTCTTGGGCTATGTGTTTTTACTTATGATGATGTCATGGTGCTAGAAACTCGGTTAGGAAATCTAAAGAAAGGTGTGTTTTAGTGAAAAGATTTCTCCCTTGGGGTTGGTGGGTGTCACTTCTCATGGGTTCACTATGTCCTAAAAGTGAAAAGATTTGATGTCATTCTAAGGATGGATTAGTTAGTTTTTTTCTAGGCTTTGTCGATTGATATCACTACAGGGTGAGTTTCACAACACCAAATGGTGGATCATTTCTATAAAATGGTGAATGGGATGTTAAGGTGAACCAAGATGGGATCGAGCATCATGGGTTGGGAAGAATGATAGCCCAAATTTCATGTTTGAATCTGGATGTCTTGGAAACACGATAGATAGATTTCCCTCTAGTGGTTTATTGTTTCAGGTAAGTCTTCATGGATGACTTTTCAGGTTTTACTTTAGAAATAGAGGTATATTTTTCTAACTAGTGAGTTCCAAGAGCTTCAATAGAATCCATTCCTTCTTACAGGATGGATACAATGGAGTCGCAAGAGCTCAAGAGGTAACTATAAGAATTAGAAGTTAAGGGTTTCATCTGACCTAGTACTTCTCCATGGGGTTCACTAATCCTTTTTGTGAAAAAGGTGGATGATACCCTTATGATTTGCATGGATTATCAGAAACTGAACCAGTTGGTGGTTAAAAACTGGTATCCTCTACCATGAATAGATGATCTCTTTGACCAGCTCTAGGGATCTCTGGTCTTCTCAAAGACCGATATGAGATCTGGTTATCATCAACTGTGTGTTAGATCATCATATATACATTGAAGAGTCTTTCAGATTAGGTAGAGTTTGTATGAGAATCTTATTATATCATTTTGTCTCATGAATACACTATCGGTTTTCATGGAATTGATGAACCGTTTCTTCCATCCTTATATTGACCCATTTTCATGGTTTTTTTGGATGATATCTTGATGTTTTATTATAATAAACACAACAATGCTGAAATTCTTGAGATCGTAATGAGTACAATAAGAAAGATTTGATTATACTATTATCTTACTAAGTGACACTTCTGGATGGATTTGATTCACTTCCTTGGTCACATCATCTTGGATACAAGAGCATCAATGGACCCAGAGGAGGTGAGAGAAGTAGTTTCATGGGAGCATCCCAAAAATAAATTTGATGTGTGGAGTTTTTTAGGTATGGTTGGTTACTATAAGAATTTTATATTGGACTTCTCATGTTTTGCAGCGACATTAACAAGCCTGGCTAAAAAGGGTATAAAATATGTTTCGACAGATTCTTGTGAGATGGCTATTTAGGAGTTGAAGGGGGGATTGACTTCAGCACTGATACCTATTTTTCTAAATCCATGCTGGAGTTACACTCTATACTATGTCGCATCAGGTATCGGGCTTGGATAAGTTCTTATGAAGGGGGATCGAGTCATCATACACAGGTCTTGGCAGTTGATGCCACATGATTGGAATAACCCGACACATGATCTTTAGTTAGCTATAGTTGTTCATGCTTTATGAATTTAGAGACATTACTTACTGGAATAGAGTTTTGTTGGTACATGAACCACAAAAACATTAAGAACATATTTACTCAACCTGATCTAAATTTGAGATAGTGATGGTGGGTGGAATACATTCAGTGTTTTGACTTAGATCTTGCCTACTCGCCTGGTAAAGGCAATGCAGTGGATGATTTTTTGATCAAGAGGACTCAGTTGCAAGCAGTGCAGCAGGCCAACAGTGAGTATCAACTTAGGTGTTATTCTATGAGATGCATTTGGATTTGCACAATAGTAAAGGATAGATGTTTCTTTCATCCATAGATGTTACCTCCACCCTACTGAATATAGTAAGGATGAAGAAGATATCGTATTCTGAATGCCTAGTTCAATGGGAGTGTATGTTAGGTGAGAACCCTACTCCTAGTTGAACTGTATATGAGGATTTGGTTCTGCATTTACATGGTCATGTGTGGGTTTCTCCAGATAGGTTTGGGTAGATGATTCCAGATTTTCATGACTTTATTTGGGCATTGAATCCTAGTGTCACCAAGTTGTATTAGGATTTACATCGTTAGTATTGGTGGACATGTATAAAAAAGGATGTAGATGGCTCTTTCATGCAGTTTTCCACATATCAGTAGGTGACAGTGGAAAACCAGCAACCATATTGACTTTCATAGTAGATACACATTCTTGAGGGGAAATGAAATGATGTCATAATGCATTTCGTGATTGTTTTACTATGGTCACCTTGAGGCAACAATAACATTTCAGTTGTTTTTGATAGGCTCATGAAGGTTCTGAATTTCTCACAGATAAAGAAAACCTTCAGTGTGGATGATCTTGGTAGGTTATAAACCTATGAGGTTTCATAGCCGCACGAGGTCTTGAATTCTATCATTTCAGATAGGGAAACCCAGTTTACTTTGAAATTTTGGAAAGGGCTACAGAGGGCGTTGAGTACATAGGTGCTTCTGAGCACAGCATAGCACCCCCGTATAGATGGTCAGTCAGAGAACACGATTCAGGTTATTGAGGACATGATTCAAGAAATGTGTCCTGGATTTTGGGGGTTCATGGGAGAAGAATATACCCCAGGTGGAGTTCTCTTATAAGAACATCTTTTGGGATACTATTTAGATGGTGTCATATAAGCATTTATGTGGTTGTCTATGCCGATCACCACTGTGTTGGCTAGAGGTAGAGGAGACAGCTATGTTAGGACCTCATCTTGTCCAGAAGACCACTAAATAAGTTTAGTTGATTTGGAAGTTGATATATACTATATAGTCTCATAAAAAATCTTGTGTCGATCGTCGTAGACAACTGTTAGAGTTTGAGGTTATGGATCAGGTTTTCTTACGTATTGTACTGACGATGGGATTTATGTGGATCAGGAGGTAGGGGAAGCATTCATTCAGATATATCAGACTGTTTGAGATTCTGGAGAGAGTCGGGATGGTTTTCAATCAGTTGCAGTTGCCTCATTGGTATTGGGTATTCCTTATATTTTCCATGTTTATTAGATGCAACTTTAATATTCAAAAACTTGTCATTGTTTTCATCCCAAGGAGGTAGAGTTATAAGAAGATTCATCCTTCATGGATCATCTTAAACAAATTTTGGATCATTTCACGAAGGTTCTCTAGGGATGGTCTGTTCCTTTATTATGGGTTTTATGGCTACACGACCGAGTGTAGGATTAGAAATGGGAGAGGGAGGACGATGTTCGATCGCAGTGGCCAGAGTTGTTCATAAATACATATACACCCCCCGTGGAAGGGAAATTCAGAGATGAATTTCATTATGGAGGGATTTTTGTAAGAACCTATTTCTTCCTTGAGGTATGGATCATGATTTTTCCATATATTCCTCATTTAAATGATTATATATGGCATAATAGTGATGCTTGTTGAGGTTTTTGAAGGCTCGAGGGTTTCTAGGGCTCATTGGGATCTTGGAACCCATCTCTTGGAGATTTGTGGTCCTACCACACGGTTAGGAGAAACTATGTGGTTCAGGTTGCACGGTTTATGAAATTGTGTGAAGAGAGGTTGTGGAGGCTGTAGTTTCTACATGGTTTCGAGAAAACGTGTGGTAGGTCTGAGAAAGCTGTAGACCATTGACATAGGCATTCTCATGGATACCTCATGGTTATCCAAATAGTGTGTGGTAACTGTGCATTAAGCCCTAGGGTTACAGATGGTCTCGCACGGTTTCCACATCGTTAGCCAAATCGTGTGTAGAAACTGTGTGACCTAGATATTTTTTTTAAATTTACCAAATTTCCTCTAAACTTTTGTGAAGTTAATTTTTTATTTATCATCTTCATTTCACAAAATCTCCCCATGTATTGGGATCCCATTGATGCCTATTATCACATTTTATATCTACCATTTGTTCATTGTCTATTTCAAATGTCGTTTGTCTCCATGAATCTGCAACTATAATGCTTCGATTCTTTTTTATCCTTGTTCAATTCTTCTAGATATAGATTTTCCTATTTGGATTGAGTGTCATATGTCCTAATATCCAATTCTTCTTCCATTCATTATATTCTTCTCAAACCATGGTGAATTGGAGATTGATACTGGATGAGCTATCTAGTACGACATTAAGGTAGGTGGTATCATGGTTTTTGTTGAATGTTGAGTTGGATATATATGTCGGAGTGTCGCACACCCTTTTTTGGGGTGTCTCATTGTTTTATAAATCATTATTGTTTAGGTATTTAATATGGTGTTTCAAATATTGTTTTTGGATTAATACCAAGAATAAGGGTCACTACATGGGTGAGTGGCCATTTTGACCACTTATTGGTTGCTTGTCCTAGGATACCTATGTGGTGTTCCTTGAATCCCGTTTTAGGGTTATTTAAAATTTAATTGTTTATCTAGATATTTAGTCAATGTTATTAGATAGTTTTATAATTGTCTAGGGTGCCTGATATATGAATTTTCCCTTGATACATGTTATGTATATGCTTGGTGAAGCATGATGGGACAGTTTAGTTCCAACCAATAACCTACCCACATGAGTTGGGATACATTAATGCATTGTAATGGATTAGATTTCATGATAGTATTGTGATGATAAATTCTCCCATGTGAATAATGAAAGGCCTATCCTTTGAGGATTGTCCTAGTTGATACACCCTTAGTGGTAAAGGACTGACTAAAAAATTAATTTTTTTCCAAAATATTTTCAGAAAAGTGAGAAACAATAAACCACTTTGAGGGAAAGTGATAAACCACACAAGATCACAACAAAAAAACCACAAACCAAGAGCCTACAGTCAAATGACATGAAAATACCAACATGGCCACTACAAATCATAAAATCTATACTCGTCAATGCACCCAACACATGATTCCTCCTCCACAATGGCTGATTCCCATTCCAAAGATGAATTATGCCACCTCAAGAGATTATCACCTTGGTCCCAACTCCTCATTTGATCTAGTGAGAGATTCCCTAGACAAGGTATTTGGAAAAGATTTCTTTTTAGAAATCAAGGATCACGATGTGATACCACTTGAAGGAAGCTCTTGTATTCACTGGTCGTGGTAGATAAGAGTAATCCATCCTCGTTCTTCTTCATGGAGTGGCAGACATCACTCCTTCATCCTCATTCATCCTTTTATCACCACTTTGTAAAATATCACTATAGGAATGGTTGGAAAAACCACTCACATTTTCTTTATCAACCAAAAAAATATTCCCCGTCTTTCTAAAGAGATTCACTGAAACATTTTTCTTGCACCCTTTGTCATTCCCCCTCCTATATTCAAGAGTTTTGCATTCAGTCAATAGAAGAAACCTAACCACAATTCCGTTATATTTAAAAGTTTTATTTCCCTCACCCTCGACCGTTGTCCTTAGGTAGTCAAATGTGCACTAAATATTTTTGATATCTATATTATATTGCACTTTCTCCACCAAAGAGGCCTCCTTCTGACCTAAACCTTCAATAATGGGATTATCCTTATAGACCCCATCCGTATCACTGGGTTCCATAGGATTAGGATTCAATCATGCTTTAGAGAGTCCATCATACCTATGTCTCGATAATAAAAAAGGCCTAGATAAAGGGACTGATCCCACAACTTCTTTAGTTTCGACTGGGTTGTACACATCCAAAGCCGATATGACCCCCTCTCCTTCAACCATCTACTCGCTAACCTCGATAGCTCCATTACTGTGTTGTTCCACCTAATCCTCTATAAGGATTGAATTAGCATCCTTTCATAAACATAGACTGGAAGGGCCCTCCAAATCCTACCTTAGCATGATAAACACTTTAGACACCGTCAAATTATCTTGGGTCACTGTATATTCTATCAGATCGGGACCATGAACATTCACCTCAATATCCTTGCGAACACCATCCATGAATTCCTATTCCAAAGGACCTGATTACTAAGATCCCCAACCTCTTCCATCAGAACTAGGTGTAAACTATTCCAGACCGGCCCCACGGTAATCCACAAAGGCTTTACCTTTGGATATTTTCTCCCTCCTTTCTATAGCCTGGGATTCCTGAGGATGGGTCTCCAACGCCTGTGTTGAGGGTCCCATTTCACAGACCTCCAAAGAGTGTCCCAAGCGATTGCATGACGAACAAAAATCAATCCAATTCTTATAAATTAGACAATGCATGCACTTAGATTCCTCACTAATAGTAATCCAAAAAAATTCAAATGGTATATGAGATACATCCACTTTGACACATACTCGGGGATCGACCAGTTGACACACTCCATCACTGAGACTATCAGAGCATAAAAACCTACTGACGAGGTTACCTAACATTAATATAATAGATTGATTTTAAAAATGTAAAGGAAAATTGGGGAAACATACCCAAACCACTATAGAGGGAAAATTGTGTTTCATATGGAAGTCGAACGACCAACGTATGAGGAAAAAGTGAAACCTGTTGAAGCTACGAGGGGCCCTCAACTAGGCTATGATGAGGTCCACCTCCAAATCAAAGAGAATTGTGATATGGTGGGTATCATGTAATCCAACTGTTTCCATTTCTTGAAGATCACATGAAGTGAAGATGAATCTGTCTAATGCATTAATGGAAGGTCTCTTCTTCTTAACTCATGAAATTAGTGTGGCGTTTAGTAGCACTGAGGATTCCATAAACATAGAAGTTGATATCTATAGATTAGGGAATCTATCAAGAATATCTGGGAAATTAGGTCTCAACGAATATTTTTGGAAACATTGTTCGCTTGGAATGCATTGGGAAAGCTCACTGGGTTTGTTAATTATTGTTAATTCATGAGTGAACCACGGATGCCATGGACGGGTTTACATAGGTTGTGTAAATGTCGAGTGATTGATGGATCCTTATAGGATTCCACGGAAGGGATTAGGAGTTAATGATTCTATCATGGGTGATACATGGGCTCCTAATAGGACCTCTAAGGATGGAATTAGTGACATAGGTTATACAACACCTAGAGTGATACTGGATTTTACTCTTTCGGGTTCACCAGTGATAGGCTCATAGAGTGTTGGTGGATTTTTACATAGAGTGATACTTTAATTCAACTTTAGGAATGTTATGTATGGGATTGAGGTTATTTGAATACTTAATGGTTCATGAAACATCTTCATAGACAAAGAACAATATTTTTTTATATTTTCCAATAATTTCCTAGATGTCCTTCAGAGGCATCTATGGTGTTTCCTGCTATATGGGGGATCATTGGTCTTATGCCGGATATGGAGACTTATACAATCAATGTAATTGAATTGTTAATTGAATATAAATGGATTGTAATAGAAATAAATCTTGTAGGATTATTTTATTTTGAGTATTTCCTAGCATACATTTTTCACTATTTTACACAGCCTATAATATATCTTTAGTGTTAGATTGGAACAAACCATTGGTTGTTGACTACTAGGATTTATTTCCACACCCTATTTGGGTCATGCTTTAGTCCCAAATAGATTATATGATTGTAGGTGTCGATAATGGAAAGAATCATCATACCAGTACATGATATATTGCTTAAAATTCGAAGATAATGGGACTAATACTAGGCATAAGATTCTATTGGGATACTTTTTTTCTTTTTATACCATTTTAAATATTATATTGTATATGATAGCCTTGTTACTTGTTTGGTTGTTTTCATAGAAATAGATGAAATGTTTCATTTGTATATGATATGACATTTGGTTAATTGTATTATTAGTCTTCCACTTCTTTTGTTGTATAGTATTTCTACTTCTGATATCTGTATGTTATTTATGTTTCGATATACTCTAAATGTGAGGGA
Organism: Viscum album; assembly: GCA_963277665.1. Classification (NCBI taxonomy): domain Eukaryota; kingdom Viridiplantae; phylum Streptophyta; class Magnoliopsida; order Santalales; family Viscaceae; genus Viscum; species Viscum album. The sequence continues at coordinate 1,576,635,236 of OY728126.1, forward strand.
ATAGTCTCCCCATAAACATAAATTAATCTCTCACTTATTGTTGGAAGCCATTGGAGTTTGGGGATATATTCTCAAGGCCTTGTGGCAAACTGGGCTTGGAGAAATGTTAGGTGGCATCTGGACCTGGTACATTACACATCACTTCCTAGAGATGGTAGTTTATACATATGCACAAGCGATGTTTCCTCTTTTCATTAGGTGGAAGGGTACTAAATTAGATGGTCTAATATCCTTATAGAATTATAATAATTTTATAAATATATTATCTATTCATTAAATTTATCATTATAACCTTCAATTAAAGGTGGTGATTGAAAATGAAACACATCGGTTCATAGAGGTAGTAGTCCACATGTACACATGGATATTGTTTTCAATTCACATAGGATTGAAATTGAGAAGACAAAAAGTTGTTCAATAAAAATATTAAAATTTATGTATATAGATTATAATGATGTTATTATATGATCTTGTTTATATAATATTTGACAGAGGATGAAGAAGAAATAAAAATGAAAATGCTGGGTTAAGAGTTATACCAATTCTTTGAGAAACCTCTTTCAGCATAACCTTTAAGCCTTCTTGGACGTAATTCTAAGGAGAGGGAATACCTCTAGGACATGGGGATGATGGTTAGTAAGGTATTTTTTGATTTAATGGTCTTTATAAGTGTCTCAATATATGTGATAAAGATACGAGAGGAGTGGCTGTTTTATATGTGAGGATGGGTGGAATATTATAAACATAAGAAATATTAATATATAATATTTGAATAATTAATGTAAAACAAATAAAAAGAGACATAGTTCAGAATATAGGGATAATAATGAAAAAATAAATAAAATAAAATAAAATAAAATATAGGCATTTTAAGGGACATTTTAAATCTTCACTCTTAGTCTCACCCTCTAATTAACACTTTTAACATTAACCGTAGTATAAAAATTAATCTATGAGGGTCATGAAGGTAATTTTAAAATATTAAAGTATGGAATAAATCAAACATTAATGATAAAATCAATTTTTTCCATAAAATTGAGTTCTGATATGTTTCTCATTATTTTATAATGATTTAATAATACGTTGTAAACATTAAATACCATTTGATCTCATTTTTTAGACTATTAAAAAGGAGACTTTAAAGAAAAATAATAATATAAAGTTCATATATTAATTATTAATGAACTAATAACCATTCATTTTGATTCACATAAATCATTAAATAAATAATCATATACATAAATGAAATTTAATATATTTAAATTAGTTTACTTTATTTTTCACCTACTTACACAATCATTGTGTTAGTGACCGCTATGAATTGTAAGTAATTATATCTTCTTCAAAAATAATAAATAATTTTTAACAAAAAATTATAATGTATTTATATTCATAATAGATAAATTATTATTGGTAATTTAATAATTTTAACCAAATGATAAAAATATTTGTGATATTAAAAGAAAAAAGAGAAACATTTTGTAAAAACTCTTTACAAGAAATAATTGAAAAGTCATAATAAAATAAAAATAGAAACAATTTCAAAATTTTAAACTATTGGATGATTATTGATGTAAAAATCACATGAAATTGTATAATTTTATGTTTTAGGGATTTTTTTGGGCTTATCCAATAATTTTCACTTTGTTTGAAAAAGTTTACCTTTTTCCACTTTGAATATGTTTTCCATTATTACTATTCGATATAAATTAAAAAATGAATATGAACTAATAACCAAATTTGAATTTATTGATTCAAAATATGTAATAAATTTTTCGATGATAATTTTATTATAGTGGTCGTAATTAATATTAATATAAGTGTGTTAAACACAATGATGATCATTTTCTAAAGAAATACCATTTTTATGAATAAAAATATTTTTTCAGAATAATAAATCTTAATATTGATTCCAATAAAATTTGATGAATTATGTTTAATGAAATGCGAATTATTCTAATTGAAAACATTATTCAAAATAGAATTGTACTTTCAATTTATATTATTTAATGAAGGTAAATATTAATTGTTCAAAAATCAATTTTTATACTATTTATTAAAAAATAAATCTTTTTAGAACAAGACCAAACATATACCCAAAAATAATTTCAAAATAATATTTAAAAAATTATGTTCAATTTGAAATTTTAAATTTCCAAAAGTGTAAAAATTATTTGTTATATACTCACCTAAAATTAAATAAAAACCCATTTTCAAAAAATATATTTTTGAAGCAGAAAATAAATTTATTATTATTTAATTCATAGTAATCCGATATTAGTGAATTCAAATTTATTTTTTGGATATATATCATAAAATTTGATTAAAATGATTCATTAATAGTTATTGATATAAAATATTAATATAAAAATAAGTCTCTTGCATGAAAATATCTATTTCACCTTCAAGTGATTTTATCATTATTTAAAAAAAATTGATAATAAATATTTAAATGATTATTAATTTTATAAAGGGAATAATGTATTAATATATTTTATAATAAAATTACTCCTATTCATACCCCCAACTCAATGTCTAGGCTATAACGGTCATATATAAATAATATTTTAATATAATATCATAGTTCATTATTAAGATTGGTATTACATGTGGTACAAAAAATTGAACATAATATATTTTTAATGGAATATTAACTATAATCCATTGATTTCATTAAATTCATAGCCAATCCTTCCAGACTTGATTAATTTTTCTATTCCATTGAGACGTTCCTTTGGGCAGTTCTTATCACATTCTAGACATATATGAAGTTAAATATTCTTTCGTCCTTGGAATTTATCACATGAACTTCTATGAAACTCCATCTTTTTATTATTTGGTGTGTTTGGAAATTCAAATATATTCAAACATTTAATGATAACATTAGTTAACTAGTTAGGAATAATAGTAATATTTCTCACCCTAGTTCTGATCTCCTTCATTTTTTCATTGATATAAATATCATTAATGGAATCCCATGTTAACTCAGTTCTTCTAGGCTCCAACCGTTACAAAAATAAAATAAAATTTAGCAATGAGAATACATAATTTTATAAAAGGAAAATAATTAACTAATATAAACTAACATATTTACCCTAAATTTTTAATATATAGGTTTCCATCTAGGTTATCCACTTGGATATTACTATTATATTCTCTATCCTCACTAGTAATATATTTTATCCTCAAATTTGATATAAATCCTTTATAATGTTTCATAACGAGAAAAATCATATGCAACAGTATTTCTAAACTAGTTGTACATTTATGCATCATTTTCATGAACTAAATAAATATTTAGTTAATATTAAACCATCGTTTTTCATGGTTATTACACCTTGATTCATCTTTTCCAGAGCCTATTCCGACATGATTGTATCCAAAAATGGATCTCATTTCCAGAAAACCACACAATCACAATGATAGAAAAAAATTTAAAAGGTTATCCTATTCTTAATATTATCTACGGGGTTTTCACTAATGATTTATACTCTAAATTTGAAAAAAAAAATAACTGCACTAATATAAAAAAGAATGTAAACCCTAGATGAATACAAACAAAGGTGTCCTAGGATAAATAAACTCACATATTATATTATTACACATGAAAAATAATTTCATTCAACAAATAGTCACACAACCCCATTAACTGCTGTTTTGGTTCATTTGCATATAGTGTAAATAAAAAACATATATTTCAAGCAATTGTGATAAATAATATTTAATCATACCCATCTAGACCACCATCTAGACTTCTCATATATTATTCTCATCTTAGTAACCTGATAATTGGAATCATGATAAAGAAGTGATCTCAGATGCTCAGTTAGGGTAAACATAATGGATAAAAATTGATGATAACATGTCGGAATAAGATAATAATGTGGGTAAAATAACATGAAAAAATTCACATAATATAATATTAGGATACCATACAAGAATAAATTTTGAGCATAAGTTATAAATGAAAGATTATATCACAATATGAGATATAATAAATGATCACATGAGTGGGATGAAACCATATAAATGTGAAACATCCATAACTATAAAAAAATAAAATAATATAGAAAGTATCACTTATTAATTAAAATAGTTAGGTGAGCATCAATATTATATTATGATAATTAAATCACATGATATAAATCATTTATTAATGAATTATAATTTTAAACAATTCCATTATAACCCATCATATAATGGAAACCATACATATGTGGGCCACAATATCACAAGAACATTCATCATTTCATCATAGATTATTTATCCTGTGGGATAAATAAAGGTTTCATGAAAAAATTCATCGAAACTTTCATAAGTCATCCATAGAATGGTGGATGGTAAAATAAGAAAATATATAATTTGTTATAAATGTAACTTCAAATGATGTTGACATAGATGAAAAACATTTATAATATTATTGTATAAATAATTTCAAAAAATAATTAAAATTAGTAATTTTCATTTCATAAAAATAAATAATTATGTTTGTTTAATAAATTTACACAAAACATGTAAAATAATATATGTAAATAAGAATGTTCGTAATGGACTCTGTTCATATGGAAAAGGTTTAAAATATATTCTTATTTAACAAATATGACCCATACAAAAAACATTAAAATATTCCTTTAATTTTATTAAATAAATTAAAAAATAGTTGAAACTGAAATTAATCAATTTATGATTATTATATAAGAATCCCCATTAAGTTTTTATATTAATATAGACATATATGTGGATGATTCAAGACTAATAATAATAGGTGGGGTCAATTTCACTCACATAAGGTAAATTATGTACCCACTAAAATGTTATTGAGATAGGACATGTAAAACCTAAAAAATAACTATATGAGTAGAAAGTGGATAGGGTATTTATAGAAATAATTTGAACATGTTTTACAGAGAAGGAAATTTATTGATAATAATCGCAATTTATAAATTATTTTTATAGAAACCTTTGGGAATTTAGTAACTCTTGAATCAAATGACCATAAAAAGTTAGAATAAACTGGGTTTTTAAATCTATTAAATTTCAGGATATTTATGATAAAAGGTTCTCAATGGTCATTAAATACACCTATAAAAATGAAACAAGTGGTGAATATTTCACATGTCTCAAAAGAAATAAGTTGAGATTAGAAACCCTTATCTTATTACTCCCAACATCAATGAATTCTCTTTAAAATCATTTATAATAAACATAAAAAATTTAATACACTTTTTACGAACTTAATTAAAATTCATTGCCATATATAGCATACAGTTATAATAATTTATTTTTCATTTATTTTTAATTTATCATTTATTTTCCCTATGAGATTTGGTAAATTTGATCATTTCACATAAGTTTGATAATGGATATGTAAAACTTCATTATTTAATATTGTTTTAATCATTAATAGATTATAAAATATATTTCATTAGTTTTATATTGAATTATTTATTTATCCTCATGTTTATTATATTGAAGCAATGGTCATGCTTTGAGAGAACCTGACCTAGGATGAGATTATTTTAGGAAATTTACCTATATCAACATATTAGATAATAATGATCATAAATAATTTTTTAATCATTTCCAAACCATATTCATCATACATAAAGGTTATTAAAATATTATATGTTGAAAAATCATATTTTAGAACCATCTATGTAAGGTGGTAATGAAAATTAAAAATGACATCCATAGAGGCGGTAGTGTGAACTTACGCGCACGATCGACATTTTTATTTTCTAATGAATGGGAGTGGAGGAAGGTCTATAATGATTTACCTTCAGATAATCCAAATAGTATCCTTAATATAATATGTATCAAAGAAATAAATTCTAATAACCATAAATGTTTTCTGGTCATTAATAAACAGAATACGTCATTCATGGAGAAGATATTATGCATGTATGCACAAGTGATGTTTTCATTTGCTAAACATTTAAATGGAACACAAAAAATTATTATAACATTAACATTATAAAATTTCAGAATATTAATGATTATATTTTTATTACATTATCATGGGATTAATATTTTTTTTTATGTCTAAAAATAATGATATAAAAGAAAGGATCAATGAGTGGATAATACACACATATACTGCTTGAGTCTTTTCTTGAAAGCCCTCTTGGAAATAGGATACTTGGTAGAATTTCATGTAACCAAGGGATGCAATTTCTTTTGAGGATTATATTAGATGGAAAAATGTAATTTTTAAAGTGTAATTATAAGGATATATTTGTTTGAAGGGTGTATTTTGGGGCCCTTTTATATGTTAAAAATGGACATTTCATTTGAAATTAATGGAAGGTAAATGATAAACATAAAATCACATGAGAGAAAGATTAGCTAGTTATGGAAAAATGGGTGAAAATAGTGGTTATGAATTTTTATCTTAATAATCGTTTTATATAATTTCTATATTTTTTAAACATAAAAAAATCAATCCACTTAGGTTACAAATTATTACCCTTATTATATTTGATTAAAAAATCGAAACATTTATTTTTTTAATAAAAATATAATATGAACAATTATAATTTTTCTTTGAAAATATTCATAATTTTTACTGAGTTTATTCCAATTAAATTTATATTTAAGTGAAAAATAATGTTTATATTAATGTATATTGTAAATTGAAAAAAAATATATATAAAAATGAATTTTTATTTAATATTTTTTTATTCATATATCATAAAAATAAAAATTAAAATATGTGTTAACATATATGTTTAAATATAACAATAGTGTCAATGTTTTAAATATATTAACTTCATTAATTTATAAAATAATTATAGAATTATTTTAAAAATATTTCTAAAAAAATAATTTTATCAATATCATGATTAATAAATTTATCATCACTATCTTTTTTATGCCTAAAAAATGAAATTATCCATTTTATCAAATGATAATATTATGATTCAAAATATGAAGACAAAATTAAATTCAGTTTCTAATGGTGGTAAAAATTTATTTTACTACAATAACTTATAAAAGATAGAAATAAATTTTAGGAAAAATATATTTTGAGGCCCAAAATGACTTTTTTTTATTTTATCACTAGAACTAACTAAGGGATGATTATTAATTTACATATATGTATATATTGAAATTATTTTTCTTTAAAATAGTTATTTGTTAGATTAATTTTATTAAGATAAAAAATAAACAACAATTTTATAAAAAATGTTCTTTGATAAATACTATTTTTATAAATTATTTTCTTAATATAAAAATAGTGAAATTTATTTATTTTATTTAGAATTATTTAATTTTATCAAAAAATATAATTATTTATTTCAATCACACCATTCATTAATATTAAATTTTTAGTACAAAAAATAATTTTTTAAATAACATATTAAATAATAGATTTTTGTTTCGTTATTTATTATTTTTAAAAAAAATTATTTAAATTTTTTATTAAAAATACATATCATGAGTATACTTATTTAATACAATCATATTGTATAAAAATATATCGAATGAACATAATTTGAATGAGCATATTTCAAATTATCATTTTTATAACATTTAAATTTCATTCCTATATATTAACATACTAAAATCATTCATTCCAATCCCACTTTTTAAGTAACAATTCTCATCACTAATATTTGTTGATCCCATTGTAATTTTTTTCTCATTTTAGTTTTCTTTTTGCTGATGGGGATTCTCAAGGGATCATGTAATCCACATGATCTTCTGATTATAATGATAATATTCATTTTTATTTGTAGTGTAATTTTAATTTATGCACTTTTATTATATATATTCAATAATATTTTGTAATACATGGCTCCATGTACATCATTTATATGAGTTTATATAAGTTATGTGTATTTCTTTTAATTTTATATTATGTATGAGACATGAAATTCAATATATAATTTATTTACAGGGTGATTAATATCCAAATCTTAGGGGATTAGAGTGTTGGCCTAAGAAAGGTGTCAATGTATGCTGATTCTCAAGGTAGGTATCTTCCCATCCTCATTTATATGCACAAAATATGAAACATATAACAATATTAAAACAATTAAATTGTTTATGACACTCCATGTGGTATACATGGAGGTTTATCTAGGAAAAAAATCATTTTATTCAACAAGTGAGAATCTCAAATATCAATAAAAAATAAAACATGGGATAATCATAAATTTTCATCATGACATATAATTAACCATTAAAACCATTTATTTGGGATAAATCAATGACATGTTTTTAGACATTAATGATCATTTTTCTTTATAGAAAAATGAAACCATCGTTAATCAATTATAACATGGAGACAAAATTTTGGAAAAAATAAAATATTTTATAGTCTTAAAATCTTTTAAGAATAATAAAAACCATATAAATTTTCTTGTAAAATCATACCCTATATAATATTCCACAATATATTAAATATTTTTACATAACATATAATGTTTTTGTTAAATTGAATTTATCACTATACAATTCCTACCACTTTTTATGTAAACATATAACAAATCCCTCCCATGAAAATACTTTTTTTATCTTTAATGAAAAAATTTTATCAGAAATATTTGGAAATGTAGATTATAAACCTTAAAAACAAATCCTTGAAAAAATTATTCAGTCCTTTTTTATTGAAAAAAATAAATTTTATTTTGATCTAAATAGATTTTTTAACTTATATCTCTACAAATTTTCAAAATATTCATCTTCAAAATATTTTATTTTTAACATTTCCTTGGGGTTAAATTTTCATCCAATTTATAATTTAATGCTTTATATTAATATCATTAATTATCATCACTAACTAAATATTTTTTGTATATAATTTTAAATCAACTTTATATTGAACAAGTAGAATAATTTATTTATAAAATTATGAACTTATTAATATATAGATACCCTATATAAAAAAATTGAATAATTATTTTCCTTAAAATATATTTTGAGATATATAATACTTTATTTTTTTATATAATAATTATTTTTATTATTGGTATATTTGAAAAAATATTAACCACGACATATAATATATTATTCAGTTTTATTTTATAATTTTATTAATAAAAAAAATAATTAAAATAATGAACTGTTACAAGGTGGGTGTGAAATATAAATTTTTCAAAAAATAAATCAATAGTATTTTACAATAATATGGTACGCATTTTATATTTTTTCATTTCAAACATGCTATAAAATTTGATAAATCATAAATCACCATCTCGTATTGGTCGAGATAAATATTTCTTTACAAAAATCATCACTTTCAATAAAATCATAATGATATGAAAAAAGCCTACTAAATTTTAGATTTATCTGATCTTGTAGTATCGATTTTCATTGCACTACTTGATTTTGTTAACATTTATTTGATCATATTAATATATACTTCGTTCTATATTATTCTATATTTTAATTGGTCTAAATTTTATTTACAACTGTTACACAATATTGATTTGATGCCATGTACCTTTTAAAAATTGAATAATTGATTTATATTACATTAATTAATGATGTGGAATCTTTATGGAGGTTCCTATTAAAATTCAGTTAATATAGAAAATTCCATTTCCATGGGAAAAATTAGAATCCATATCTTAACACTTTCATTGAGTTTCAATGATCTCAACTAACAATTTCATTATCCAATATTCTCTTTTTGGATTAAAATTTTACCAATTTGTAATTTTATCACATTACATGTGACTAAAAATTCCATTACCTTTTCATTTGTACTTAGTAATATGGGTAAATTAAGTGAATTTATATCACACTCATTCATAATGTTTAAAAATTTCTACACATAATGTATAATGAATTCAATAATTTAATTAATTATTATAGGAGAAATCTTTTCTCTCTATGTCAATAATGTGAATAATCATATTGGTTTTATGAGTAAAGAATATAGATCCATTACTCCTATAATATTTACAACATTCATTTGAATGTATAATTTAATACTTATATTTTTAACATATTCATAAATATCAGCTTGTTGAACATCTTTAGCATGGTACAACATAAGAAATGGATATTATAACATAGTGTATATTTAATTATTTCATCTAAACTATAATCATATTTGTATAAATTTTAAGGACATCACTTTTATTAATATTTTTTAAATTCATGAACTAATATCAATGTCATGATTTCTAATATTTATTCCCTTTTTTCCATAATAAATTTTTTCCATTTATTATCATGTTTCATAATCATTTAATATGTAATTTTATTAAATTTTCTCTAACTAAAATGATGTACCTTTTTAAATTACATTTTGTAGATTTTTTGACAAATTTATATATTTTACAATAAATTTAGTCAACTTTAGTGTTCCTATCAAACCTAATATATTTAGGTAGGATATATTTTAAATCATACCATATATTCCTATTGGATATTTGAGAAGAAAACTCTTATAAAAAATATTATATTGATTTACAGGACACTATTCTTCTCATATCATATATATTAGTGTTTCCCAAAAATTTATACAACAAATCTCATGACAAATATGAGAATATATTCCACTTAGTGTCACTGATATCATTCATTCCCTACATAAAAAATCCTTGTTAATTATACTTCCATTTATTTTATACATTTTCTATAATAAAATGCATTGATTTTGATTATTTAATTGTTAATACATGCTTATGCACCTCATGTTTTAGTTATTATTTTCAAGGTACTATATGTTATGGTAGATGATAAAAATAAATGTAAAAAGAAAAAATATCCACTTAAAAGAATGTTTTACACAAAACAAAAGGTTATGGAGCACTTCTAGGGCACAAAATTGAAGAACCGAGGTCAAACAAGGCTTCTAGCACTATAAACTAACATTGCAGGTCATGTAATAATTACAGGTCATATATAAGTGAATGTTGAAAACAGCTACATGTAGTGAAGTGGAGACAATAATACATAAGTGAAGTTGAAATGGGTCATGTCATGATATATATGTGTCACATTGTGACACTTGGGACGTATGATCATAAACCCTGCAATTTATGAATTTGATGCACATGGTGTATGATTTACATGTCAAGTAATCACTTCATAGTGTGTAATGTTTGTGAAAAAATGGAAATATTCCACATATTTTTGAGAGTTGACATTGTTTTAAGACCTATGAACCACCTATTTCTAGTTTGTTACTGATACATAATGCAATTCAATGCTGAAAGAGCCCATATGAAGCTTATAAATAGAGATCAAGGGCAATGTTGTGTGGGAGATCCAAGAGATAAAATCTTAGAGAGAGAAGTTATGATTTATAGGTTCTTCCCCAGATTCATATCTGATTTACTTATTCTTTTTCTTTCATTATTCCTTCCATCTCATTATCTCATCACTCTAATGTGAGTGTATACCCGCATAGTTCTAGGGTTTTGTAGTTGAATGGGTAAGGTGTTTTTGGATTTATTCCCTTTTATTTATTCATGTATTTTGGATTGCTACAATTTACTGAATCAATTTCATATATCTTTATTTTACTTTTATCATAACTATTGGTATTTTAATCTAAAAGAAACATTATAAATTTCACATTTGGTCACCCTAAATCAAGGCATGACAATTTTTATATTCCGGTTGACTGTGATTAAAAATGGTATCAAGACAAACACAATTTTGGAAAACCCTAAATTACTTGTGTGAAGGGAAATATGGGATTTCCATGTCCTGGATGGAAGACCAAAACCATTGGATCTCCCTCATATTTAATCTGACACTAAACATGGATTAATCAATTTGTTTTCTGAAACCAATTTCACCAGAACACTAAAACTAAAAAACCCATGCCTACTTTCAAACCATATTTCAAATAAAATAGTTAATCTACTTCATCTTTACTTTAACTTCATTAAATTAATCAAACCAATATGATTATTCACCTGTATTATTAATTTAAATAAATAAAATATTTTGAAAATTTAAATAAACTAATTCACCATATATATGGGGTTGACCTCCAACATGCATAATACTAAGTTTTTTTAAATGAGTAGCATCATTTGAGATTTAATAAATGTTTATTTTTATTGGATCTTTCCAGAAATAGAAATGCTCTTTTAGTAATTTTTAACCGACACAATTTCCTAGGATAGTTATAAGTTAGTTTTTTTATTTAATGTATAATTTTATTTTAATTCATTATTTAAATTACCTTTTTACACAAGTTGTTTTGTGATACTATTTTGAAGATATTAAATAATAAATCATAGACACAACATGTACAGAAAAGGCAAAGAAATTTTGACATCATTACTGAACTAGATAAAATTTTAATGAAGAACAAGGAAGATACAATCATGGCCAGTGCAGAGAAACATCTTGCTCCTGGAGGACAAACTCATAGAGATCTAGGGTTGTGGATGATCACATACTATAGGTGACCATCATGAACTGCATTGAAACCAAGTATCCTAGAACCTTTAGTTTCTGAAAATTACTATTAGATCAAACTAGAGATCATCTATATGATCAAAATAGCATTAAATTCACAAAAATACCACATAATTATCTAAACATGAATCTCAAAAACATTATAGAGCTATTAAGCACATTATAATTCTAAAATGTTTCTAGTGATGTAGTAAATATTCATATATTTTTATTTAAATTATTATAGAGATCTTGATAGTGGATTCAAATCTTGTTAGTGCATTTCATCAAAACATTTTATGAGCTGGCATGAAAATTTCTCACCCTCTTATTTCCACCTTCTATGTCAATGGTCATGTGGGTAAACATTATAAACCATTTTAAATTTAAATATAAATATCTATATTATTCCTAGGAACGAAATAAATATGTTACACATAAATTACACCATCATGATATAATACCATGGATGCTAATCTGAACATTATATAAGGGGTTTTCACAAGGAAAAATTTCAATTCTTGATACTGTAGTTGGTGGATCATTGATGAGGAAGTATTTTAATGTGAGCAAACTTTTTTTGGTTGAAATGGAGACCAATATATTCTAGTATAAAGTGAAATAGACACAATAAAATATTGTTCATGATATCAACAATAATGTCTAGATGGAGACACAAAAGAAATCATTGACCAAGAATATGGACATCATGATGAGCCCACAACAAAATACCTAAGGTAAGAATATATCAGATCAAAATGGTTCTGATTACAATCATGGTAACTAATTTTATGTATGGTGGCCTCAATAATAATAAGGACAATGAAATCAGAAAATTTCATACGAATACCAACAAAATACACCCCAAGGGACCACACTGATGATCCAGGTCCACACATTGGAATAGACTCTAGCTATATTCATTACCACAACCAGGGCTATACTCAAGGAAATAAAAGAATAATCAATGAACCAAAATATCACATTATAGAATTTTAGGTATAAATTTTGATGATTTTATGACCATATCATGTAGAGTCCTAAATGATTACTACCTAGATTCCCTAAAGTAAACACACATGAGTTATTAATAGATGTGCAACTTATAAGTTTCCAGTAGGCACAAGAAAGTGGCCTATCGAAAAACACTCCCACTAAACCTGTCTCAGGTACATGATGTATTCCATGTATCTCTTTTGATAAATTACACACCAGAACCCTCACATGTACTCAATCCATAGGTGTTACCATTCGACAATGACCTTAACTATGAGAAGTTTCCGGTAAAGAACTTAGACCATATAGAAAATTTATATGGGATAGGATGATGTCCATTGTCATGGTGTTGTTGAGAAAACAAAATTTTAAAGAAGAAACATGGTAATCATAGGAGGTGATGAAGCATAGATACCCTCATCTATTTTATTGTGGGAAAAATGAAATTTAGAGGGAAATTTTTCTTAAGGGGGGATGGTTGTAACAACACAAAAATTTATTAATAAAATTCCATTTCCTTTAAATAAATGTATAATGGTTATAAAAGACTTGTGCACTTATTTTATTATATCCAATTGGATTTAAATTACCATTAGTTATCATTATTTTTGATTATATAGTTGTTGAACAGTGATCACATGACTAGTATAAATGTAGGGTTTTAACAAATCTTTTTGAAATAGTCAAAGGAAGTGATGTCCTCAACCAGTATGATCATTCCCTATGATGATCATATATCAGAGCGTCAGAGGGAGAGAGAATTTCTTGTCTTTTCCTTAGACCAATACCAAGTAGAGATCATTCAACTTAAGCATGAGTGAAACTGTTTATAGGAGAAGGTCAAGATCATCGAGATCAAAGCTAAAACCATGTTCACCAAACAACCCCACAAAAGTCCTGTCATCATACACCTTAATCTTAGGTTGTATGCTAGTGTAATAGAGGGATATGTAAAAATACCCTATCATTATGATTATGTACATTATTTTTTATAGAATAATTATTATACTATCATTCTATTATTGTTACTTTGTAAATGAATTTTAAATCACAAATAGTATTTTTGGTTAATATTCAAATTCAATTAAGAAATTTATTTTAAATAAATTAATGGATTTTTGAAATAAATAATTTTCTAATAAAATATTATTATTAACCTAATATTTATTAAATATAAATTATCATATATTTTTTATGATGTAAAAAGTAATTTTTAATAATGTTTAAAAGTTTTTTCGGTCAAAACCCATCAATTTTCAATAAATATCTATTTTTACTTTAAAAATAAAAAATTACATATTTAGAAAATTATTTAGATAAGATTAATATTATTTTTGGAATCAAGACATCAAAATTATCTAATGTAAAATTTTTCATAATTTTTTTAGACATTCATATTTTTGATAAAAATTAAATATCGTATAAATATACGGTTTGTTTTATGACACCATAAAGGAACAATAATGATGTAATAAATAGTATAAAATTTATATTTGTAGAAATATATGTTTTACTTTAAATTAATATCCTTTAATGTTTTTTGATTTATTTTATAAATCCTTAGTGAATCCACAAAAAATATATTATATATTTTAATATTTTAATATCATTTACTTGAAAGTATGACACACCTACAAATAAGAAATGGAAATATTTTAATATCATTCTCCCTTGTCCTTGTAAAAAAAATTATAGTACTCCGATTTTATATAAACCATGGGAAGAATCATGATATGGTTTGTGGTTTTGAATATTTTATTATATAGTGTCCAAAACAAAAATATTTATGAAATCCCTCTGCTTTCTTATATAAACCCACCCATGCATCCATTTTTCATAACTAATACACTTTTAATAATTTCGATCCTCTTCCCCTAACTCCCTAGATTCTTCCAAAGGCTCCCCCATGATCCAATGAATCCTCTCCCTAACCATTGGAGTCACACATCCAAGTAAGGGATCTTCCACCCTCCACTTTGGTCAAGCATTGCTTTCATGTTATGTATTTTAATTTTATTTTTTATTTTGTTGAGATATGTTATTAAATATCTGCATTAATTTAAATTTTATTTATAAATGATGATATCCCCTTCACTATAATTAACCCTTATTTACAGTCGTTACTATGCTATATTTTCGTAAGAGGTCCTCAACTTCCTCTCTCCCTTTCAATTCAAGAACCCTGTAAGAAAATAGAATTTTTTATTTCAATTGGTCATATTTTCATCATTTTATAATCAAATCCCTAATATCCATTTGATATTATTTTATTTATTTATCATTTCCCCTCCCCCATTTGGACCCTTACCTAAGTTGTTACTATGCCAAAATTCTATAGGGGATCTTCCACACTCCACTTTTATCAAGAACTCCTCTTGAGATATGTCTTTTAGTTTCAATTTGAATATGTTAGGATATGTTATACATACTCCCCTTGATTTCCATTTTATTTATAAATAATTATATCTTCCCTCCACTCTCATTTATCTATCCTTGATCCTTTATATACACTTGTTACCATACCAAAATTCATTGAGGGTTTTCTCTCTCCTCATTCCCATCCAAGAACTTCTTTTATATTATTCTTATTAAAATATATTTAATGTGTTGAGGTATAATTTTACATGGACCCCTTACATTATATTTCATTAATAACTAATTATATACCCCTTCCACTAACATCAACTTATTTTATTAATTTCTCTTTGATGACGTTATGCTGTCGAAATTAGAAAACTATTTTCCCTCATATAGTGAAAACCAAACATGTTTCTCTACCAAGGGTATTCAACTTCATGACGAAAAACTTCCTGAATTGGGACGTACATGAATATATTCCACATTATGTGATCATTTAATAACTTATTATGTTGAATGGTTCTCTGGTATATGATATATGTCGAACACATATGCACGAAGTGAAATGTTTACGAAGGGTGCCCCCTGATAGTGCTCCAATGCATTGGGTAATGTTTAGTATCATGATACATCATGTGAAATGACTGTTTAATCATTATAATTCTTGTTTAATGAAGTTTTACTCATGATAATTCATTTGGAATGAGAGTTTACTCATGCTAATCTGTGTGCAAAGATCTTTGACTCATGCTAAAATCATATTGTCTGTTGCTTCCACATTTCACTGTTATGACTATCATGCATATCATGAAATTATGTTCACATTAATTTTATGCTCCATTGATATGAATATTGTTTAACATATATTGTTTTACTCCGGTTATGAAATTTTTATTCACTTAATGGTCCTTATATCTGACCATTTTCATATGTATTTTCTCAGATTATCCCATGCAGTGTTAATTACAAAAGAGATGTTATGGTCATGTAAAAAAATCTCTCAATAAAGATATTGTATTTCATTTTTAGGTAATAATGTAAAGTTCATAATTTACAAATAAATTATTCTTATTTATATTATGGTTTTTATTAAGTGCAATTTTGTGTAATAAATCATGTTTAAATGGAGTTCTTGATAAAAGAGGGGATTGGAAGATCCCTTACGGAATTTCAGCATAGTAACAGGTGGGATTAAAGTATCATATGATGACTTAATGGGAGTGAAAGGAATATCCCAGCATTTATAAATCAAATGGATAGTATGGGTACCATGTAACACCATATCCCAACATATGAAAAGTTAATTTATGAAACATAAATTAAAATAAGTGCTTGAATGGAAATATGAAGAGAAAAATCCATTATCGAATTTCTCCATAGTAACAGCTTAATTAAGGGTCCAAATGAGGGGTAATAATTGATAACTAATAAAAATAACATCAATGTGATAGTATGTTAATGATTAAAAATTAATTTAAAAACAGGAAATTGAAATTAAAAGAACTAATCTCAAAGAAGGTTCTTGAATTCAAAGGTGAGGAGAGAAATACTTTATGAAATTTCGGTAATGTAACGAGTGTACATAAATAATTAAAGGGGTATTAATGAGAGATAAAAGAATATATAGTCATTTAGAAATAAAATGGATAGTAATGTAATTTATTATAAAATATGACAATATAACCAACTTAAATAAAAAAGAAAATTTTCCAACATGGTTCTTGAATTGAAATGAACAGAGGAGGTAAGAATCCCTTACTTGGATGTGTGACTCAAAAGGTTTGTAAGTTCCTTCATAAGATATTTGGGGAGATATGGAAGGACTCTAGGGATTAGGTGGAAAATTATTTTCATAATTCATAGAGTTTGAGTTAAGGGAAATGGGATCTTGGGTGGGTTTATAAATGAAATGTGGGGAGTTTCATTATTAATTTGGTTTTTGACACTAAACAATAAAATATTCAAAACAAAAAATCATACCATGGTTTTTTCCCATAGTTTCTATAAAAGGATTCTATTTTAAAGTATTTTATAAGGCTATGTGGAAAATATTTTAAGATATTGTCCTTGATTATGTGTAGGTGAATCATACTTTCGAGGAAATGATTTTAAAATCCTAAAATATATTATATGTTTTGGAGGATTCACTAAGGCTTTATAAAATAAATCAAATAAAATTAAAAATACACTATTTTAACTTTTAAAAAACATATATATTTCCAAATATACCTTTTATAGTATTTATGACATCATTATTGGGCCCTTGTGATGCCATAAAACACACCATATATTTATATGATATTTATTTTTTACCCAAATATTTGGCTATCTCAAGAAATTAGGAATAATACATTGTTGGATGATTTTCATGTCTTCATTCCAAAAACAATATTATTTTTTATCTAAATAATTTTATAAATATTAAAATTTTCACTTTCAAAATAAAAATCTACATTTATTGAAATTCAATGGGTTTTCACAAAATCATTTTTCAAACCTTAAAAAAATTACTTTTGACATCATAAAAAATTATATGATAATTTATATTTAATAAAAAGTTATTTAATAATAATATATTTTTAGAATAATATTTATTTCCAAATCCATTAATTCATTAATTCATTAAAATATATTTCTTAATTAAATTTGAATATTAACCAAAAAACTATTTGTGTTTTAAAAATCATTTGCAAGGCAACAATAATAGAATGAAAGTATATTCATTATTATATACTAATATACAAAATAATAATAATACGTTATTGTTACATATCCCATTATTAAAACATCATATTCCCTAAGAGTAAGGTGTGTGATGGTGGGGATTTCATGGGGTCATTTGGTGAATATGGTTTAGTTCGTGATCTCAATGACCATGAACTTATCTCATAAAAGGTTTCACTAATACTTTAGTTTTTTGATCTCAGATAGGGATTGGTCTTGTGATAATACGATACATTATATCTCCCTTAGAATCTCAAATAAATTGGATTCATATGGAAAGATCCTACTGGTAGAGGCCATCACTTCCTTTGTCTGTGTCAAAAGGATTTGTTAAAACACAATATTTTTACTAGTCATGTGCTAACTATTCAATGGATATATTTTCAATAGAAATGATACTTAATGAAAATTTAAATCCAATTAGATATAATAAAAAAAATTCACATTTCTTCTATAACAATAAGTCATTTAATAAAATTAAATGGATTTTATTTATAAATAATCATGTTGTTACATTACACAATCTCGGACCCACTACGTACTAAGGCACACATACAGACATGGAATGGGATGTGATACATGGGAATGACCCAATTCCTTAGGCATAAGGAATGTACTACCATAACATGTTGTGAACCCCTTAAAATAAGGCTCAGATTCCTTTTTCTCTATGACTTGGATATGTTTTTTTGGAGTGCTCGGTTATCCATTTCTTATGGGTTAGTATTGAATCACATTATACACATTGGATGGTGATATCTTTAGTGAGACTTCTTGGATTGTGTTTTAGGAATCCTTTAGTGAGGCCCAAAGTGAGGTCCTCTATCATTATATTTCCCAAGGATGGGTTAATGGTTCTTTCATGCACAACACTATGTGGGCTTCAATTCCCTTCATAGAGGGTTGTTATAGAGTGAGTTGTTGTTACACCCCCTGACATTGGGAATGATCCCCATATATGTTTCATTTACTTCAAAATTATAGAATATATTTATTATGGAATGGCCCAATGAGAATAGAATCTTAAATGGACTTCATTAGTGCTATGTTACTCATAGAGTGTGTTATCCTTGAAGATATATATGTGTAACATTCAAGGGGGGATCCTAGACTAGCATTACGGTTCTGACTTTACCATGAGACTGTGTGTATTTGTTGATTATATTTGGATATTCTTGTTATAAATTATACATAAATATACCTATGGTGATCTTAATTTTTTTTATTTTTTTTATTTGAAGTGATTTCGAGGTGGCAAGCTAGGTATTTTTAAACTCACTTTTGCATAGTACATATCGGCATGTGTCATGTCTTATGTAGATGATCGACCTTTTTATAGAGTCCAATAAGGACTAGGATGGGGTCGAGTTTAGTGAGCTATAAATACTGAGGTGCGTTCATATGGTCACATTAACAGTAGTCCACATTTATAATTTTAGGTTGGAATTATTTTAATATTCTTTTAGGTGAAAAGGGGGTGTGGTAGAAGATGATCTAGATAGCATATATTGTTCACAGTTGTCGAGAAAGGTGTTAGAGAAGTTAGCCTCATTACAGATTTACATTAAGGATGGGTAAAGTGATGCTTACCACCTGTCCATAGTTATTACCCCTCATATTTTATACTAAGTCAGGGAGGCATAACTTGTGGATACCAATAATCATAGCATGGATACTTAGATATCCATTATACATTTTCATTATGGTTTTTAGGATGTTGGAGAGAATGTTGTTCTTATCAGAGGATGCACGATGGTATTAGTGATGTTTTGGGTGGAGGTTTGGATATAATTTCATACATATCCTTGGTAGGTCCATTCATTTGTTTAAAATATGTACCAGGAATTCTGATGTTAGTTTTGGTGTCTAGGGATTAAGAAGGGAGTTTAGAGTTTGTCTCTCGATTCCTTACTATTAAGCATGTAAAGGATGAGCCCCAGGTTCCAGTGGTTTGAGTTCAACCCCTTGAGGATACAAAGTGTAAGTGTTATATGATATCAATGTAATTTTTTGTAGGATAACCATGTATATCTAGAGGACATGAAAAAATCTAGTTGATCATAGAACAACTCACAAAGTTGTCCCACGTCCTAGATATCTGATAGTATTGTTCAATAAAAGTATTGGGGTGCCTTTAGATGTGGAAGGTAATATGATTCAATAGTGATCCCTCAAAGATAATTTATATCCATTATTATCACTTCACATCTAGGTTATGGAAGGGAATTAATTGGGATTTTGGGACTTAGCTCCATTTGGGCACATCTTTTCACCCCCCTCCCAAATTGATGGCCAAACTGAGCAGACCATTCATTTCTTGGAGAAAATGTTATGGGATTGAATGTTAGACTTTTTCCATGATTAAGAGGATCCCCTAACACTCATGGAGTAATTTTATGAAAATAGATACCATTCCACCATCGTTTTGGCATCTTTTGAGGGATTTTAAGGTAGACCATCTAGGTCAACACTCTGCTGGACTGACATAGGAGAGTCAACACTTACGGGGCTAGAGTTGGTGTGAGACCTTAAAGAGATGGATTATTGCACCCAGTAATGGATAAAGATTTCAAAAATACATCATAATTCCTATGAGTACTTATTATAGAGGCCTATAAAGTTTTATGAGGGATACCATGTATTCTTACATGTTTCACCTTGATGTGGATTTAGGAGATTTCCATGAGGCGACAAGCTATCTCTCATAATCATTGACCCTTTCCAGATATTTCATAGAGTTGGAGAGGTGGGGAAATTATTATATCTAACACTATAGTTAGAATTGATACCCAAAATTTTCTATATATGGTATTTGAGGAGTTACATGAATAATTTATCGCTTGTTATCGAATTGGGTGAGGTGAAAATTTAGGATAGATCTACCTTTACCGAGTACCTGGTATAGATTGAGGATCCAAAAGAGAGGTTACTTCATGGGTGATTAGAAACTACAATATGATAATATTAATTGTATATATTATAATTTTTAGGTGATTAATTATTTATAAAAACCATTTTTAGTTCATTTTACCATTTGAACTTCTTTACATAACATGTTTTTAATTCCATCATAAAATTTTCTATTACCTGGTAAATTTTTGAAAAAATTATATAACACCCAATGGTTTGGATTTTATTTTAATTTTTCATTTTTTTCTACCATTATTGGAGAATAATTCTATCATTCTATAGGTATTGAATATTCAATTGGGATCAGGACTAAATTCGTCCTCAAATGTAGAACATTCTTGGAAAAGTGAACTAGAAATGAACTAAATAAAATGATTGTAACGGCCATGATCCAAGACCAATGAAGATAAAATTTTAATATTGTATATATAAAATCATTATTAAAATTTCATTAAACAATTTATAGATATAATTATGAGGTTTATGTGATGATATAGGTAGACCATGTGGAAGATGACATTTTGGGCCAAACTTGGTGGCCCAGAATAACAACCCACCATATTTTTCATAACTCCAATGATATGAATCCAATTTGGATAAAATTGTAGATATTCTTATGAAAAATATTGGGATTTAATTTACTATTCTACTTACCACTCCAATTTATCCATTTAAAAGCCCATTTTTGTGCCTCTATTTGGTGGATTCAAGTTGGATAGTATTCTTTTTAAAGCATAAAAATCAAATATTAGTTAATTTTCCACCCCCCTATACATACCCTCGTTAATTGGGGAGACTTTTAATGTTAGTGTATTGATCTAAGGCTTAAAAAAATTCTTATTTAATTTATTGGTGTTTATTAATTTGAGAAAAAGTTTGGTATGTTTTTATTTTAATTTAATGTTGCCAAAGGGATGTTATAAAAAACTTTATTCAATTTTAAGTTGATATTATATCGAAATATTCTTAAAAAACATAATATTCTTATTATTTTATTTTTTTTAAAACATTTATATTGTTTCATAATGGTGCGATTTTATAAAAAACAATGAAGAGATAAATCCATCAAAAAACGGTGGAGTGTTCATTATTTCATTGTTTTCCACTTCATCAATTCCACCCATAGGGGCCTAATTATTTCATACATGGAGAGAATATAATCAATTAGGGTATAAAACAATTAAAGTTTGATCTAAGAGAGTAGAATGGGGTTGTATTAGAAGTAATTTTATGTGCTTATATTGTTATATTAATTTATTATTCAATGATTTCAACTATATTACTTGTTTTCATCTTCATTGTCACCAATTTTTACAATGAAATATATTGAGTAATAGTATAATCGAATTCATTAGATTTCTCATTAAATTGATACTCTAGGTGAATTAATTATTAACTTCATTATTTTTTTGGATTAAATTGGTGAATGATGTTGGGGAGTATCTCATTAATTGGAAACATCTTGGCCTTGTGAGATGAAATTTATAAAGAAAACAATTACATCCATTGTAATATTAGAAAAAACCTATGATCATTCCATCTTTATTAATTGTTTAATTTCAAATTATTATGGTGTTTGATTTAGTCATTTTATATCATTCTATTAGGTACTTTAGTATTCCATTATCTTAATTCAAATAAACCCCAAAGTTGGATAGTTCATATCTAAAGTACCTAACGAATATAAGTGTATAAAGGATACTTCTTAAATCCTTATGGATTTGACCCATACATGTACTTGAATGACCACTTAGACCTATAGGATAAATATTCACAAGTAAAACTTTTTCCACTATTATTGGGGACCTAAGTAAGTCATCTTAGACACTCACCCTCAATTCTCACCCCAATTTATCTTATCTTCTCCACTTTCTATTTATGTATGTCCTAAGAATATCAAATTACAATTTTAATCTACTCTAATGGATTATCTTCAAAATTACCCCATCATAAACCTAGGTAGGAAGAAAATGGGAAATCAATATGTGGAATACCCTAAATAGGTACTTTTTTTGACCAACCCATAAATGATTACGTCACACCGAGTGAGATGTAAAATCCATAGGATGATGAACGTTTAAAGGATGAATTCCTATCCATAACAAGTATAGTTTAAGAGATCAATATTAGGTAAGTCTATGATGTTGAACCTACTATAAAATAGATTACTCCGAAACTTCTTGAACAATTGTGTGATTAAATGGTGAGAATTAATTTTGAGGTTTCATCTTTGAGAGTAGAACTAAAAAGTATTAAAACATGTGAGGAACTCATCCTTACATTTATTGTTCCTTCCTTAACCTTATATGTAGTATCTCATTTCCCAAAAACCTCTCATGAAAATAAAAATAACTTACATTTTAATTTTTGATAGATGAAGAGAATAAATGAAATTATGATTGTTGTTTAAGTCAAAAGGAATGATATTTCCTTTATTCAGATGAGATAAATTTTTATTCTTTTATTGAAACCCAAAACTCTATCTTCAATGATGATATTTTAGAAACACTTATCATTTAACCCTTAGAATAAAACATGAATTTTCGATTTTTTCACATTCCATTCACTAAACCAAGAAAATTGGGAAAAAACATCAGTTCTAAATGAATCAATCAAGAATATTTATAAATCCAAATAATCACATGTACTTTTGATCATTATGAAATTTAGAATAAGGAATTTTTATCATCCCTTAAATTTTTCGTTCATTAGGGATAGGCAAAGCCTTATAGTTATCATTGTTTCTTCTTATGAAGCCAACAAATAGTGAATGATCCTAGATGTCTTAGGAAAGACTAAATAAGAAATTGGATCAACCATTTCTGATATTCCACAAATTTTCCCACTAATTGGAGCATATATGTTTATACTAGAAATATATTATAAATTAAATTATCAATATTAATCTTGTATAGGTTGTGAAAAATGAAATCCAAAAAATATTGGATGTTGTTACTCGGTACGTTGGAGGGTCCATGTTGAGCAAATAAATTTAAACTAAGTGCTTTCTAGGAGGTAACATAGCTTCTTTGTTGATTTTATTTTATATTATACTATTTTATTTTATTTTATTTTATTTTATTTTATTTTATATTGTTTTGTTTTGTGTTTTTTTAAGGGAGACCACTTGGGGTTTCAAGTGTGATCTAATGTTTCTTCTGTGTTTGATTTAACATTTAAAGCAGTTCAAAATTTTTTAAATGAAACACATTCCTTAAAAAATTAAACCTTTCCATAAATTTTCTCTGAGGATTCTACATATGACATGAATCCAATTTGATAGATTTGTTATTGTAGGTTCAACCACTTCAAAAACGTTACTTTATTCCATTATTCTAATTTTCAAATTTTATTTTGGAACTCCTCACCTCTTCCTCTACTCCGGTCAAAATTTAATTTTCTTTAAACACTGTAGATAGTGTTATTCTAAATTGGGGGTGAAAAGAATGAAAAAATATTCTATGTTAATAACAATTTTATGTTTATAAAAAACTCATTATACATGAACACGATAATACACATTGAAAACAATGAAACAGAATATCAAATAATTTTACATGCCATGATTCTTATTTTAATACATGATTAAGTTCATATGGATTTATTTTGGATACGGTGGATCTCTAATGTGATTTTTCACCATTTACATATTTATCCATTTTAAAAAATCACAATAAGAGTCTTTTGGATTTTGGGATATTAGTTTGAGTATTTAGGGTCCCATAATAAGTATAATAGGTTTGGTAATCATTTTAATTTTAAAATGTGAATTCAATAAAATGATAATAATAATAATAAATATGTGCATAGAGTAATGGATTGGCCTAATGTTTATATTTAAGAATTTATAGATCATGAGTCTATAGTTTTCTGGATAAAAGGTGATCATTTTATCTCTATTTGTAGTAATTTGAATTTTTTTATTGACATAACTAGAAATGATGCTCGCATATTTGAGCTTCTCTTGGTTCCCTACGGTCTTTGAGACTATGAGTAATTGGAAATGTATCACTATAAGGGTTGACATGATTGAGTAGAATTTCAATTACCATTGAAACTTTTTTTTTAAAACATGAATACACATCTTAATGTTAAAACATGATTCCAGCTAGTGCTTTCATCTTTACCCTGTTGAATAAAAATAAATTCCCATGACTATTGTGATAAAAAAAATCATTAGGCTTAATTGAAGTTGGATGAAATGTAGAGATGGATTTGAATAGAGTAATGGGCTAGGTCTTGGGATATACATAGAAATATTTCTTGTGTTAAATTATTTTTAAGGGTTTTATAATTTTTTCGTATGTGGTTTTTTTGTGAGTATTGTATATTAAAAAAATTTAAAAGGAAATTTATTTTCGTATTTTTGAGTACTTTTTTCTTGGGACTAGAAACAATCATGTTGGGGGTATAGTTAGAAACTAAAAGAAGATAATATTCATATTATATATTATAATATTCATGTTCTTAATTTGTCATAAACACAATTTTTAGTGAATTTTACAATTTAAATTTATTTACTTTACATGTTTGTAATTATTTCTCAAAATTCACTATTATATGGTACATTTTTAACACCTTTTAATACACCTAATGGTTTTGATTTAATTTTCATATTTAATTTTCATGTATACCATTATATGAGGAATGTTTTATCCTTTGGTATATACTGAATATTCAATTGAGATCATGACCAAAGTGTTCCTCGATCCTAAAACATTATAGGAGAAGTGAACTAGACACTAGACTAATGAAATGATTATAACAGCCATGATCCAAGTCCAATAAAGATAAAATTTTAAATTGGGATATATGACACCATTAGGAACATTTAATTCAATAGTTGATAGCGCTAATTCGGATGTTTAAGGGGTGATACAAGTGGACCAAGTGAAAGATGAAATTCTATACTAGATTTGGCATACCATAATAAAATCCGAAAATATTTTCCATAAATCCATAAATATGAGTCCAATTGGGTGGACATTTTACATGATGCTTAGTTAAATATTGGGATTGAATTTATTATTATATGGGCATCTCTAATTTGGATATCTATAAGCTCATATTTTTGCCTCTGTTTGGTGGATTCATGTTGGCATAGATTTTTTTCAAAGGTGAAAAAATACACTGTCACAAAAAATTAAACCCATATATAATTTCCCCCATTAATTAGGGTGACTTAGAATTTTTTTGAAGATTCAAAAATATTTATTTATGGTTATCTTGATGTAGAATTCTCTAATGTTTTTATTATGTTTTCATTTTAATGTTATTATGTCAATTTTATGTTTTAATCGCATTTCTTCAATTATTAGTTGCTAAAATCACCTTAGCTTCTTAATAAAACTTATTATTCTTCTTATTTTCTCTTATTTTGGATAACACATTGGGACTAGTTTTTTAATTTGTGAATATATTCACACATCAAAGAGATAAATTTTTTAAATAATGGTGGATTGTTTAATGTTTCATTATTTTCCAATTCTTTAATTATTCCCTCATGAATCCACTTCCGACTTTTATAGAGAGAATAACATTAATGTAGGGTTATCTATATTATGGGATTATCTAAGGGAGTAGTAATCGGACGGATTAGATGTTATCATGTTTTCTTATATTCATAAATTATTTCATTATTTTAATATTTCCATTCAATGTATTATTTTCATCTTCACTTTCTCCAATTATAATGATGACATATTTTGAGTTCTAGTACCATGTAATTACATGGAGTTCATATTAAATTTATTATATAATTGAATTGGTTATTATCCCTAGAATATTTTAGGTATAAAATAGGATTATGATGTGGGTGACATATCTCACTTATTGGAAACTTCTTGAACATGTGAGATGAAATTTCCAAAGGAAAAAATTACATCCATTATAATCATCGGAACCGCCTAAGATAGACCCAAAATATTTAATTATTTTATTAAAAAATATTAATATATTTTCATTCTTCAATTCATATAATTATCTTAGATAATTTATTATTATAGTATTCCAATTCCAATTAAACCCAAAGTTAGCCACTTCATAGCCAAAATACCTAACAAGTTTGAGTGTCTCAAGGTTACTTCTTTGGTCCCTATGGATTTGACACCTATTTGTACCATAGATACATCATCAAAATGTAGGGTAAATTTGGGAAAGACCAATGGATGATTGATTCCCATAGTGAATTTCGGTGGTATCATGTGAATCTTCAGGAGAGAACATGATATTGGGAGACTCAGTTGTGTTCTTAGTAACAATATCTCTTTTTGTAACCTTTTTTAGATTTGTGAGATGTAAATACCCAAGGTGGTAGAAATGTAACAACACAAAATTTTCTATGTATTGTTTTAGAATATTATATGTGTTTTTTGGAGAAAGAAAAAGAGATAATGTGGTATTATGAGACCCAGTGGTCCATGAATTAATTTTTGAAATATATTATATATATAATGTACGCACATGAATTTTTTTTAAAAATAGAATAACATCCAATAAGATGTTTGAATCGTAAATATAAGGACATATTTGAGTTTAGAGAATATGTTTACACTATTTCTGATATAAAATTGTATCACATTAGGCATTTGGGTTGGGGTGCAGTCATGGGGATAATTTAAATAAATTAATTTCAATAATTAATTACCCTAAACTCGATTTTGACTATAAATACACTATTATGGAGAATATTCAAGGATTCCCACATAACCCACCAAATTGTAAGGATCCATTAGAGATAGTTGGAGGAGTTTCCATTGTCGGGTGATGACTGATTCATGAATCATTGATTAGTGTGCAACAGTGCTCAAGGATCTCACTAATGACAAAGGAAAAAATTCATTCTTCACTATAATTTTATCTTAATCTAGGTAGAGTGTTGTTTATTTGGTACAATTCCCTAATTTTTTATTACTACGAAAAACAAGAGTCAATAAAAAAAAATATTTTTTTCAGATAAATCAAATTTTGGTTATGGTATTATCAATGGGGAGTAATGAGAGATTTGTTTATATAATTAGAAAATTGGTTTTTATTCAAATGGAAATGAATCAAGTCCAATAAAACATGGAAGAGGTTTATTTTACTTTTACTTATATTTCGGATTTCTCCCACTATTCTTCAGTCATCACAGGCAATTCCTTTAGCACACGGTTCTAAAAATAAAAGATAAACAATCGTAGTGTGAATGTTTCTTGGAATAATGGATTGCTATCACAAATAAAGGTTTGGATATATGACATGATTGAGTTATGATAATGGTGATGGCAGATCAGGACTATATTAGGACATGAACACATGGGTTTTTTGATGTGAAATGATGATAATGATGCGAGATGATTCCTGAGAAATTGAGATGGCTAAAATTCAGTTCTCTTGTGACGAACAAATATGATTGGACCAAATTTTTTTGTCAAAGGATGGAATGAATAAAGAATATTGTGGTGATAGTGTTGGAGGAATATGACATTGAAAGAACCATAAAGTTATAAAAATCATGATATACATGGTGTGTAATCTATAATTACACAACGTGTGGGGGCCTGGTTGGGGAGATAGGGTTTTCGCAAGAAGATAAATATCACATGGCATGTGACCCTGGTAACACAACATGTGACCCCTATCACATGATATGTGACCCTTACATGGAAGATGAAAGTGTAATTGGGAAGTTACATGAGGATAAGAATGGCTATCCATCCACAGACAAGACCAATAGGACACAGACATGGTCAGGAGTATGTAGGCTTGTACACACTCTATACTCAGGCTCATACATAAATATGGGAACAACCCATGATACATGGTAAGGAGTTAAGTGTGAAGGGACACACCATTTACTACTAGTACATGCAATGTACCACTTAAATGTAGTCTTAGATCCATTTTCCTTTTTACATTGGATAAGATTCACTTGAGAGTATTCTCTTGATCAGTTCCCTAAGCGATAGTATGGAATTTTATTCTACACATTGGATGGGGTCCCTTTAGAGGAAATTCTTGGATAGATTTGTCAGAATCATTCCATAAGTCTTAGAGTGAGATTGCCTATCATCATCTTTCCCTATGTGGTTCTCTTGGCATCGTCATAATAAACACTATGTGGGATTTGATCATCTACATAGCGGGTTATTAAAAAGTGATTTTTTGGTATACCCCATGGCCTTGGGAGTGATCCTAATATCTGTATCATTCTATTTAAACTTTTATCATATATTTATTATGGTGAGAACCGATGATCATGACATCTTGGATGGAATTCATTAGTGCTATGTAATTTATGGAGTGTGCTCTCCCATATAAGATCTATGTTGAACTTTCAAACATGAATTGTATAATGGATTTATATTTGTGACTCTACCTTGATAAATTATTCCTTTGTTGATTATATCTAGGTATTATTATTATATGTGATGTAGAAATATAATTGTGATGTGCTGAATTTTATTCTTGTTGTTATAATCTTAGAGATTTCGGGGTGTTCAACTAGATATTATTATACTCACCCTATATGGGATCTTACCACATGTTTCATTTCTTATAAAAAAGATCATCATTTTGAAGGAGTCATAGAGGGACCAAGACTAGGAATAACATTGCGAGTTAGATATAACAAATTTTGTTCCTACAATATCCTTGACAATAGTCCCCTTTCTATAATTTTATTTCAGACTTGTATTCATATTATTTGTGGTGGGATTTTATTTATCCATTTTTCTTTCCAGTACATTGTCATATGCTGATGGAGGTATTTAGATGTATGAATTCATGTTTCATCAATTGTTTTATCTTTCAACATTGTATGGGCTTTGAGATGTGCTATTATGAAGATATACATTAGGCTATGTCCTCCCCTGCGAATGATATTTATAATCAGCATTGGTCACTAGCACTTGGCCTATTAGTGGTGAGCATGGGGTAGTCACGATATATGCCCCTTTCGTTCATGTCATGTATAACGACCCATACATTACATACATTGTTAATACTTCGAAATTGAAGCACACTTATTACAACATATGACAAAACCACAAAGGACCGTATAGGTATAGTGTCTTTAGAAACTGGGAAACATAAACAACTGGTTCATAAATATTCTACAGTGTCTCCAATTTATTTCATCATATCTAGGGTCCCTTTTAGAATATTCTACTTAATATCCATCTTCCTGACCTGGGGAAAAGAAAACATAAAAGGGTGAGCTCCAATGCTCAGCAAGGGCAAATAAAGGAAATAAAAATCATATCATATCTTTATGAAAATCAAAACCTGCAAAAGAGATCATAATATCTTAACATGGAATAAATCATAGAAGTGAAAATGAGATCCCCATAATCATAACATAAAACTTTAAACTTTGTGTCATGCACACATAATCCTGTAAAATCATTTCTTGTTAGTCATGACTCATTGCCAAGACTATCTTAGTGGACAAAGTCCCTTTCTGAACCGAGTTCACTCCTCGTTTCAGTCCTGTATCACTGAACCGAAATAGCCTTCTGTTCCAGCCATGTCTATCTCATGAGATATAAAATCATTACCCAATGCATTGGAGGGAGATATAGGTCCCACCCATCTTATAATTAATCCTTTCTTATGTGTGCCACATAATCATAAAACATACATCATCGCATAACACATGTAACAAAAATGGGATTCTTGAAACATCATGATATCATAAATCAATTCATATAAGATAAAGGAATTCATAAACATAATTCCATCACAACATAGTCAAATCAATGTAAAAATATGGATAGAAACAGAACCCTTTATTATCTTAGATGGAAAATAATTTTGATAAAACACTTGAATTGAATTCTTGAGGAAAATATCCTTTCTTCTTCAAAATCAATTTCTTTTCACAAAACATCATGCAATTTTAAAAGAAATAGATTTTATTGAAAATAGTCATGAAATCTTTGAGAGGAAGCTTCATGAAAATAAGGCTTTATAAAACAGTAGAAATCCGTTCGTGCCGTATAAGTTAAAAAAACATTCTTCATACTTTTGTCGGAAAAGTCAAAAAGTACCTCGTATGACAAAAGATTCCTTTCATAGATATTACTAAAAACTCACCGAAGGGTAAAAATGGATTTTCAAAATTGTAGGTGGATAATATTACATATTGATGAAACATGGATGTGGATGATAAAATACACCCCAGTAAATACTTACGAATAAACAATCTCGGATAAAAATGAGATTGTGATATTTTCCCTTACCTTAGGTCCGATTTTCTTTGTTCGTGTCCGAAGCTCCTGTATAATGGTTTAAATAATGTTATTGACTTATTCCAGAATCATGCATATTGATATGATATCATATATGGTCATATTATTAGCTTCTTGTTAGTAATATTTCATTGTTACTTGTTACTCGGGTCTTTATAACATTTTGTTCTTATGCGTGTTTTGTCGAATAAATTATTATTCTTATCTTTAGGTTATAGATAATTCATTTACAGAATGGTATTAGTGTATTATATACCATATTCATTCATTCAATTCATTTATATAATCATTATGAAATGAAGATCATGTAGAACGAGTCGCATCACATCGTGGAGACGGTATTCCGTACGTACGCACGAGTGATGATATCGTTCCTATGATCGTGGAATTGTATTGGAGTATATATATATATTATTTCAGTATCAATATTACTTCATAATAATCATATATAGTTACTCATTACACCATTATACCCATCCTTGTAAGGTGATGGTGGAAAAATAGATTACACCACGGCGTGGAGACGGTATTCCGTACGTACGCACGTGCGGTGATTTCATTTTTCCGTAGGATGGATAGAAGGTGAATTAGGGTTGTTTCATATTTATAATAACATATTAGTATGTAAGTAATACTGATGTTATTACTTTATCATGAAACAACTAAAGAAGAAGAAGTTGAAGAAGAAAGAAATTGAAAAGATCGGTAATGGATATTACCTCTTCTTTGGAACGCCTCTTTGAATCATCCACTTAAGGAACTAAGATTGGTCTTTGGAGAAGACCAGGACCTCTAGGATTATTCTAGGGAAGTGGAGAGGAGAAAATGGCAGGGGTTGGCCGAGTTTGAGTGCTCAAATTGGTGTGAGGAGGAGGGGGAGGAGGTGCCCTTTTATAAGGGAGGAGAGGGGCACCTTAGGAATATCTCAAAATATTATTTTATATTAAAGTCAAAATCGGTTTATAATGGTTCCAAAGGGTCTTATTTAGAAGCTAAAGTGGGGATGGGTTTACATCCTATCAACCAATAGGATTTAGACAAGTTTAGCGTATTATTTTAACCTTATCAATTAGATTTAACTCTAAGTTAATTAATTTAACTTTTACCGTGTCTTTTGTTTTCTTTCACTATATGGTTAATACACTTACTATAACATGCCAAACGAACCCCAAATTGTTTATTATTAATATATATATCCTTATCTAAGTCATTTGGCCGAACCTTATATTTTTTAGGAATAAAATAACAATTAATAATATAATATTTGATTTAAAAACTATTTTGTGTCAATTTTGACACTATTTGATATATGATTTTTGTGAAAGTCATAACAGAATTATATGTTCGAACCAAGTTGATTAAATCAACATTAATATATCATAGTAACCTAGAAAATTAGTGGAATTCATAAAAAGTCTCAAATTACATTTATTTTGGTGTTTATAACATCAATTATGTCAATATTTCATTAATAAGATAATTACTGCATCATCATTGTGTCATAAATAAATTAAATTATTTAATGTCTAAAAATTACAAATAAAATACCATTATGTAGGACATCTTTTTAGATTTCTAATTAATATTTATAGTCGAATTTATCTTATGAATAACCCCATATTAAAAATTATTTACTTATTAAACTTTGATTTTAACTATTTTAACCCTTCTTTAAATAAATTAATAATAAATGTCCTAATCTAATCCAAGTGGGCCTAAATGGTCATATGTTATTCCTAAGTTTGTTTTTGGTCGAATTAAACTTGTCCAATAGAATTAGGACATGTGTTAGGGTAATATTGATATCATATTGACCCTTAGTTACCCTATTTACTATTAACCGCGGTAAAAAAAAGTAAAAAGTTACTATTCACCAAAAAATTATTTTTATCTCATTGAACCACATTTTACTTACTGATATCAACCGTGTCTGTCGGATTTTCGAAATTCCATTCACAGAAGCGGTAAAATTATGTTTTATGCAAAATTCATTTTTTAACCTACCACTTAGTGGTTTCACTATTCATCAAAAATTGAAAGTTTTCAGAAAAATACCAAAATTTCACCCTAGGCTAATTTCGATATTCTGAGTCCAAAAATGAAGTCCATTTTGAAAAATAAAATTTATAAAATTTCAAAAAGTGGTTATTACTATTCATAACGGCTAGTTTTAATAGCATATTGTTGTTTAGTGAAACTCGGTATTGCGTATGACGCAAGCTATCAAGGAAGGTCGCGATTGCGTGTAAAGAAAGCCAAGCAAGTGTTGTGTAGAAAAAGATTCCTTTGATGATTTATATAACATAAAAGTCTCGGGTGTTACATTCTACCCCCCTTAAAAAGAATTTCGCCCTCGAAATTAGTCACTTTGTAACAAACAGATGAGGATAATTCTCCCTCATCATATCCTCAAGCTCCCATGTAGATTCTTCAAGTTGGTGGTTCCTCCATAAAACTTTCACCAAGCGAGTGGTCTTGTTTCGTAGGACTTTTTCGCTACGATCCAGAATCTCTATCGGCTGTTCTTCATAAGAAAGATCTTGCTCCAGCGGTACAACTTCTGAGCTGAGTACATGTGAAGGATCTGGTATGTACTTTCTCAGGAGAGATACATGGAACACATCGTGAACTTGAGAGAGATTCGGTGGAAGCGCCAATCGGTAAGCTACCTTCCCAACAAGATCCAGTATTTCAAAAGGACCGATATATCTAGGGATCAACTTCCCCTTCTTTCCAAATCTCATAACCCTCTTCCAGGGAGATATTCGTAAGAACACTTTATCACCCACTTCAAACTCTAGGTCTTTTCTTCGGTTGTCGGCATAACTTTTCTGTCGACTCTGAGCTGCTCTTATGTGTTGTTGAATAGATCAAACCTTTTCTGCCATTTCATCAACGAGATCAGGTCCTAATAGCTTTCTTTCCCCAACTTCATCCCAGCAAGTTGGAGCCCTGCATTTCTTTCCATAGAGAGCTTCATAAGGAGCCATCTGAATACTGGAGTGAAAGCTATTATTATAAGAAAATTCCACCAAAGGTAGGTGTTGATCCCAACCTCCTTTGAAATCCATAGAGCAAGCTCTCAAAATATCTTCTAGGGTTTGAATTGTTCTCTCAGACTGACCGTCTGTCTGGGGATGATAAGCAGTGCTGAAACTCAACTCTGTATCCAGAGTATGCTGAAGACTTCGCCAGAACTTCGAGGTAAATCTCGGATCCCGATCAGATATAATAGAAAGTGGTACTCCATGCAATCTTACCACTTCCTTTACATATATCCTGGCAAGCTGATCTAGAGAGAAATCCTCTCTAATAGGAATGAAGTGTGCAGACTTTGTAAGACGATCAACTATGACCCAGATAGCATTATTGCCTTTGGATGTTTTAGGAAGTCCTGTGACAAAGTCCATAGTGATGTTTTCCCATTTCCATTCGGGTATGGGTAATGGTTGTAACATCCCCTTAGACTTTTGTCTCTCAGCTTTAACTTGTTGACAAACCAAGCATCGAGAGACATATTCAGCAACATCTCTTTTCAGGCCATCCCACCAGAAGTACTCTTTCAGGTCCCTATACATCTTCGTGCTTCCAGGATGAATAGAGAATGATGAACTATGAGCCTCATCCAGCAGCTCATTCTTTAATTCGGGGATGGGAGGAACACAAACCCGATTCCTGAACTTTATTATCCCATCACAATCAAGGTTGAATTCAGGAACATTTCTCACCTTCTTTTGTAACTCGACATCTTCTTTCTGTGCCTCTTTAATCTTCACATGTATAGATGGTTGAACATTCATTTGAGAAAGATAAGATTTTTCCCTTTCCATTATAATTCCAAGATCCATCCTTTGTAAATCCATAAATATTGGATCTTTTGTGATCCTCATCATGGATAAACTAGCATGGTCTTGTCGACTTAATGCATCTACCACCTTGTTTGCTTTCCCAGGGTGGTAATGGATTGAGCAGTCATAATCCTTAATCAGCTCCAACCATCTTCTTTGGCGCATATTCAGCTCCTTTTGTGTGAAAATATACTTTAAACTTTTATGATCAGTATAAATATCACACCTTTCACCATAAAGGTAATGCCTCCAAATCTTTAATGCAAAGATTACCGCAGCCAACTCCAAATCATGTGTTGGGTAATTTTGCTCATGGATTTTCAACTGTCGTGAGGCATAAGCTATCACCATATCATTTTTCATAAGAACACACCCCAATCCCTTCTTGGATGCATCACTGTAGATCACAAACCTTTCTCCACTACAAGGCAGTGTGAGCACATGTGCACTGGATAACCTTCTTTTCAACTCCTTGAAATTCTCTTCACATTCCTCTGTCCAGACAAACTTAACTCCCTTCCGAGTCAACTTGGTGATTGGATTAGATAATCGTGAAAAATCTTTTACAAAACGTCGATAATATCCAGCCAAACCAAGAAAACTTCGGATCTCAGTTACTGTTGTTGGTCTTGACCATCTTTCGATAACCTCTGTTTTTGCTGGATCCACAGATATCCCCTCTTTTGAGATTATATGACCCAAAAATGCAACTTTTTGAATCCAAAATTCACACTTGGTAAATTTGGCATAAAGCTTCTCCTTTCTCAGGGTCTTCAATATAATTCTCAAGTGATCCTCATGCTCTTCCTTTCTCTTTTAATAGACAAGAATATCGTCTATAAAGACTACCACAAATTGGTCAAGATAGTCTCTAAAGACTCTATTCATTAGATCCATGAAGATAGCAGGGGCATTAGTAAGACCAAATGGCATCACTATAAATTCATAGTGTCTATACCTTGTACGGAAATCCGTCTTTGGTATATCCTCCCTTTTGACCCTTAATTGATGATACCCTGAACGAAGATCAATCTTGGAAAAGTATTGAGCTCCGCGTAGTTGGTCAAATAAGTCATCAATGCGTGGGAGAGGATATTTGTTCTTGATAGTGATCTTGTTAAGTTCTCGATAATCAATGAAAAGTCTCATTGATCCATCTTTCTTCTTAACAAATAGAACAAGTGCTCCCCAAGGTGACGCACTAGGGCGTATGAATCCCTTATCAAGATTCTCTTGGAGTTGCTTCTTCAATTCCTGCAACTCAATTGGGGCCATTCTATAAGGTGTCTTTGAAATAGGCAAAGCACCCGGTACGAGTTCTATTGAAAACTCAACTTCACGATTTGGTGGAAGACCCGGAAATTCCTCCTGAAAGACATCATCAAACTCCCGTACAATGGGCATATTCTTAAACATGAGTTTCTCACCAACCATTTGAGATAAATAACCTTCATTTAGTGGAATCAATACCCATAAGATGGAAGAAATTTCCACTGGAAGGTTATGTTCCTCCTTGCATCGATAGACGATCGTAGATTGATCTGGAATATGAAATGTGACTTCCCTTCTTTGGCAATCGATATGAGCTCCATTTAGAGAAAGCCAATCCATGCCAAGAATCACATCAAATTCCACTAAAGGAAGGATCACAAGATTTGCAGGAAGCACTTTCCCACAAACTTCGATCGGAGAAGAATTATAAACTTTTGATGTGATTGATGTGCCATTAGGTGTTGTCACAGCTAACTCAACATCTAATTGTTGAGGTAATACGGTGATACCCTTAGAAAAGTCTTCAGAAATAAAAGAGTGGGTGGATCCAGAATCAAATAAAACATTTGCTACTTTAGAGTGGATGGTAAGTGTACCTTTCACAACATCGTTATCGTACTCCATATCGCAGATAGAAATTGCATGTGACTTTCCTTTGTCTTTAGCCTTAAGAGTTTGTTGACGTCGACCATCATCATCAACCCTTGGATTTGGGCATTGATTGGCATAATGCCCCATCTCCTTGCACTTGAAACATTGAAGTGTAGTAGGTTCATTCTGTGCATCCCTTCCTTTGTTTGCGTCATTAGACATCTTCTTCCCATTATCACGGCATTCAAATGCCCGATGACCTTCTTTTCTACATTTAAAACATTTACTTGTCCCTTTAAGACAACTCCCTCCATGTTTCTTTCCACACTTTGAGCATAAGGAAAAGCTCATCTTCTTTTCCGTGTGCTCTTTATATTTTTCTTTGAATTCCATCTTCCTCTTCTTATCAAACCCATGTGACTGATGGGTTACTCCAATCTCCATCTTGACTTTGAGAGCACCTCGAACAATTTCCTCGTAGCTATTGAAGTCCCTTATGGCTAACGCCCTTAGAAGACTTGGTTTTAAGCCACTAAAGAATCGATCGATCTTACTCTCAGGTTGGATAATAATACCAGAAGTGTACCTTGCAAGTCTTGTAAAATTTGCTTCATAGGTACCAACAGATTCATCATCCCTTTGCTTCAGTTCAAGAAACTCTTTCTCCATCTTTGTTCGGAGAATACGAGGGAAGTACTTATTGAAAAATAAGTTCTTGAACTCGTCCCATTCCATAGACTCAATTTCATCCCTTTGCCTCGTATTCTTAACAATATTCCACCATTGATCAGCATCTCCTTCCAAACGATACACTGCTAGGATGACTTTATCATGTTCAGAACATTGAAGAACTGAAAATATCTTTTCAGTAGTACTAATCCATTGTTCAGCAACTAATGGATCAGTAGACCCGTTGAAATAAGGTGGACGCTGCCTCATGAAGGATTCAACAGAATGTTTCTCCCTCCTTTGCTCGTTTGGAAATCCTGCATGATTCATAGCTTGAGAAAGTTGTGTGAGCATGGCTACAAGATTTTTCATTCCATCTCCCATATCGTTTGGTTGCTCAGGGGGACAATCATTGCATTGCCCATCGCATTCCGCATTAACACGGTTCCTTCGGGTTCCATCCATTGACTAAAACCAAGAAGAATAGTGTGAGCAACACTAATTATAATAGGAAACCACATAATTCAAGAATAAAATTTTCATGCTTAAGGTCTTATCCTAGGTTATTCAAGGCCATTTCTAAAACACTAAGATTGTGTTCTATGCTTAGACTTATCCTTAGGGTTCTTACTAAGGCTTTCACATCCTAGTTTCCAAAGGTTGACTATACCTTTCCTCTGATACCAACTATAACGAACCATACTTTACATACATTGTTAATACTTCAAAATTGAAGCACACTTATTACAACATATGACAAAACCACAAAGGACCGTATAGGTATAGTGTCTTTAGAAACTGGGAAACATAAACAACTGGTTCATAAATCTTCTACAGTGTCTCCCATTTATTTCATCATATCTAGGGTCCCTTTTAGCATATTCTACTTAATATCCATCTTCCTGACCTGGGGAAAATAAAACATAAAAGGGTGAGCTCCAATGCTCAGCAAGGGAAAATAAAGGAAATAAAAATCATATCATATCTTTATGAAAATCAAAACCTGCAAAAGAGATCATAATATCTTAACATGGAATAAATCATAGAAGTGAAAATGAGATCCCCATAATCATAACATAAAACTTGAAACTTTGTGGCATGCACACATAATCATGGAAAATCATTTCTTGTTAGTCATGACTCATTGCCAAGACTATCTTAGTGGACAAAGTCCCTTTCTGAACCGACTTCACTCCTCGTTTCAGTCCTGTATCACTGAACCGAAATAACCTTCCGTTCCAGCCATGTCTATCTCATGAGATATAAAATCATTACCCAATGCATTGGAGGGAGATATAGGTCCCACCCATCTTATAATGAATGCTTTCTTATGTGTGCCACATAATCATAAAACATACATCATCGCATAACACATGTAACAAAAATGGGATTCTTGAAACATCATGATATCATAAATCAATTCATATAAGATAAAGGAATTCATAAACATAATTCCATCACAACATAGTCAAATCAATGTAAAAATATGGATAGAAACAGAACCCTTTATTATCTTAGATGGAAAATAATTTTGATAAAACACTTGAATTGAATTCTTGAGGAAAATATCCTTTCTTCTTCAAAATCAATTTCTTTTCACAAAACATCATGCAATTTTAAAAGAAATAGATTTTATTGAAAATAGTCATGAAATATTTTAGAGGAAGCTTCATGAAAATAAGTCTTTATAAAACAGTAGAAATCCGTTCGTGCCGTATAAGTTAAAAAAACATTCTTCGTACTTTTGTCGGAAAAGTCAAAAAGTACCTCGTATGACAAAAGATTCCTTTCATAGATATTACTAAAAACTCACCGAAGGGTAAAAATGGATTTTAACAATTGTAGGTGGATAATATTACATATTGATGAAACATGGATGTGGATGATAAAATACACCCCAGTAAATACTTACGAATAAACAATCTCGGATAAAAATGAGATTGTGATATTTTCCCTTACCTTAGGTCCAATTTGCTTTGTTCGTGTCCGAAGCTCCTGTATAATGGTTTAAATAATGTTATTGACTTATTCCAGAATCATACATATTGATATGATATCATATATGGTCATATTATTAGCTTCTTGTTAGTAATATTTCATTGTTACTTGTTACTCGGGTCTTTATAACTTTTTGTTCTTATGCGTGTTTTGTCGAATAAATTATTATTCTTATCTTTAGGTTATAGATAATTCATTTACAGAATGGTATTAGTGTAGTATATACCATATTCATTCATTCAATTCATTTATATAATCATTATGAAATGAAGATCATGTAGAACGAGTCGCATCACATCGTGGAGATGGTATTCCGTACGTACGCACGAGTGATGATATCGTTCCTATGATCGTGGAATTGTATTGGAGTATATATATATATTATTTCAGTATCAATATTACTTCATAATAATCATATATAGTTACTCATTACACCAATATACCCATCCTTGTAAGGTGATGGTGGAAAAATAGATTACACCAGGGCGTGGAGACGGTATTCCGTACGTACGCACGCGCGGTGATTTCATTTTTCCGTAGGATGGATAGAAGGTGAATTAGGGTTGTTTAATATTTATAATAACATATCAATATGTAAGTAATACTGATTTTATTACTTTATCATGAAACAACTAAAGAAGAAGAAGTTGAAGAAGAAAGAAATTGAAAAGATCGGTAATGGATATTACCTCTTCTTTGGAACGCCTCTTTGAATCGTCCACTTAAGGAACTAAGATTGGTCTTTGGAGAAGACCAGGACCTCTAGGATTATTATAGGGAAGTGGAGAGGAGAAAATGGCAGGGGTTGGCCGAGCTTGAGTGCTCAAATTGGTGTGAGGAGGAGGGGGAGGAGGTGCCCTTTTATAAGGGAGGAGAGGGGCACCTTAGGAATATCTCAAAATATTATTTTATATTAAAGTCAAAATCGGTTTATAATGGTTCCAAAGGGTCTTATTTCGATGCTAAAGTGGGGATGGGTCTAAATCCTATCAACCAATAGGATTTAGACAAGTTTAGGGTATTATTTTAACCTTATAAATTAGATTTAGCTCTAAGTTAATTAATTTAACTTTTACCGTGTCTTTTGTTTTCTTTCACTATATGGTTAATACACTTACTATAACATGCCAAACGAACCCCAAATTGTTTATTATTAATATATATATCCTTATCTAAGTAATTTGGCCGAACATTAGATTTTTTAGGAATAAAATAACAATTAATAATATAATATTTGATTTAAAAACTATTTTGTGTCAATTTTGACACTATTTGATATATGATTTTTGTGAAAGTCATAAAAGAATTATATGTTCGAACCAAGTTGATTAAATCAACATTAATATATCATAGTAACCTAGAAAATTAGTGGAATTCATAAAAAGTCTCAAATTACATTTATTTTGGTGTTTATAACATCAATTATGTCAATATTTCATTAATAAGATAATTACTGCATCATCATTGTGTCATAAATAAATTAAATTATTTAATGTCTAAAAATTACATATAAAATACCATTATGTAGTAAATCTGTTTAGCTTTCTAATGAATATTTATAGTCGAATTTATCTTA
Source organism: Viscum album (assembly GCA_963277665.1). NCBI lineage: Eukaryota > Viridiplantae > Streptophyta > Magnoliopsida > Santalales > Viscaceae > Viscum > Viscum album. The sequence goes on from OY728126.1 coordinate 1,576,676,782, forward strand.
TGTATAACCTCATATTAAAAATGATTTACTTATTAAACTTTGATTTTAACTATTTTAACCCTTCTTTAAATAAATTAATAATAAATGTCCTAATCTAATCCAAGTGGGCCTAAATGGTCATATGTTATTCCTAAGTTTGTTTTTGGTCGAATTACACTTGTCCAATAGAATTAGGACATGTGTTAGGGTAATATTGATATCATATTTACCGTTAGTTACCCTATTTACTATTAACCGCGGTAAAAAAAAGTAAAAAGTTACTATTCACCAAAAAATTATTTTTATCTCGTTGAACCAAATTTTACTTACTGATATCAACCGTGTCTGTCGGATTTTCGAAATTCCATTCACAGAAGCGGTAAAATTAAGTTTTATGCAAAATTCAGTTTTTAACCTACCACTTAGTGGTTTCACTATTCATCAAAAATTGAAAGTTTTCAGAAAAATACCAAAATTTCACCCTAGGCTAATTTCGATATTCTGAGTCCAAAAATGAAGTCCATTTTGAAAAATAAAATTTATAAAATTTCAAAAATTGATTATTACTATTCATAACGGCTAGTTTTAATAGCATATTTTTGTTTAGTGAAACTCGGTATTGCGTACGACGCAAGCTATCGAGGAAGGTCGTGATTGCGTGTAAAGAAAACCAAGCAAGTGTTGTGTAGAAAAAGATTCCTTTGATGATTTATATAACATAAAAGTCTCGGTTATTACATCATGTAATTACTTTTTAGGGTCTTGGGAAACCCCTTTACAATTTCCATCATGAAACCATCCAAATATCAAATGGTTAATGGATGTGGATGGAGAGAACAACCATGATTTCAGTGGTCGACCATTACCCATTCGAAAGGTAGACATATGGAAACAATCCCAATGATATCCCTCTTCATCCCACGCCACTAGAATAATATGTTGAATTCATGGTATATCATTTAACACAAATATGTTTGGGACATATAGTTTTTTGTAATTCCATATTAATTCCCTCTATAATATAATTAGTTTCTACTACTCTCTCATGGAAAATGAAGACACCATTTTTTCCCAATGACTACATGAGTATCGATTCACCTCAAGCCTTATTTTCTAACATCATAACACACTATGTGTATTCATAATATCTTACCTTTACCAAGTCTACTAGAGAATAAATGACCAACACTATATTATAATTAATCGATCTCTGATTCTAATAAGCATCCATAATTTTGTCAGCCAACAAGATATCAAAATTCCACTGCTCCTCTAAAGGGAACTAACCAAGATTGTTCACTACTAGAAACATATGACTAAAATAATCTTATATAAAGTTATAATTCCCAGGTGTATACTCTGTATCAATTTCATGATTATGTAGATACTCTATATGTTACCTATTCTTCAAATTCATTTCTCGTTGTGTAAAGATATAATTAAGGATATTTCTATCATTGTTAACAAAAAACCTCTCACCAAAGAGATTTTGTTTCAAACAAATCGTATAAAAGAACACATATTCCATCTCCATGTCATGATTTGGGTATTTATACCAATGTGGTTTTAGATTACATGACCCATCGGGTACTACCTTGTCCAACTGTATTAGTAATACTCTGAACCCAAAGATTGATGTGTTCCAATACAAAAATAACTAACCCTAGGAATTGGATGTACGGGAATTGGAGATATATTAAAACACATCTTTATCTCATGAAACACCAACTAACACTATTATGACCACTATAATGTAATTTTTTTTAATGAAATCAAAGGTGATGAAAAATGGGAGTGTTCCTAGATATAATGTCAGTATTATCCTAATAAACAAAGAAATCTCTTGTCTTAGAACATGATCTGGGGGAATGCCCATGAAATCATCATCTCTACTATCTCTGAGATCATGGATATTCCTACACTACTGGAAATACAGGTTTTCCCAACGCTTCTTTACCAACGGTTTAAGCAAACTGTTGGTAAAGATTCCCTTTCCCAACGGTTTAAGGAAACCATTGGGAAAGGAGTGTATAGGGCCCCCTTACCAAACAGTTCTGTTGAACCATTTGTAAAGGTTCACCCTTTCCCAACGGTTTTGAAAAACCGTTGGGAAATATTTTCCCCAAATATATAATCGGCCACTGCTCTCCCCCATTCGCGACAGAACCATAATCTGTCCAGCCGTCAGCTCCTATCGCGACTTCCCCCATCGGAACCTATCAAACTCCATCCGAATTGTCTCAAATCAGGGGTTATATTCTTCATACACATAAAATACTTATGTTCTACCTATTATTATTTTTATTCATCTCTTATTTTATTTTTATGTTTTGATTTTGATGTGTATATCATTTTTTTGTTTTGATATAATCTATACTTTATCCATACCAATCCATTTAATTAATTAAATACTAAACCCTCCATCGAATAAGAAGCATCTAAAATTCATTTTGGATGGATTATAAATTTTATATGTATGTGTTTTTATGCTTTTTTTCATATTGTAATTCATTGTTACTTGGAAATTTATTTATATGTGTTTATTAATTTTTAGAAATGTTTTTATAAATGATTTCCATAAAATTCCTTGATGAAAGTGTTTTATTAAAATGAAAATTTTTTAATATGTCTTGTGTAATGTAATTCGTTATAGTACACTATGTGAGTATGTTTGGTATTTAGTAACACATGAGATAATTGGTGTGCAAGAATGTGTTGTGAAATAGATTCCATGGTTGGTTCAAGATTATATTAACGTTTTGAGACTATTAATGAGTTGTTTTAAAGATATTTTGAGATATTTACCTTATGTTTATTGGTTAAAACTAGGAGTTGTAGAGGTGGTTCATGATTAAGACATATAATTACTGCTAAACATGTGGATAAACCAGGCATAGTAGTGAATTCTTGAAATGTTTGATGTTTTTAGTCCTTTTTTATTTGGAGTTTCTTTTGATGGTGATGTTTCTTTTTGATACCTATGATGGTAATTTATTTTAGTTTCTAAATCGACTGAGACTCCCCAATGATGCACAGTGTATGCAACCTCTACCCTTATTTAATCATTCTATTTACACAGCCTATGAAACCTCTACCCTCATTTAATCAGTGAACTCAAGTCATTAATTCAAGCCTTCATTCTCACTAGCATGTAAGAAATTGAATGATGTAAACTCATCCTTACATGATTTCTTACCTTAGATAGTGTCCAACATATGGAATACGAGCTTTTGAATTCATCAGTTAACCAGGATCGTATATTCCATTTCTCCCAAGATGATTGTACTAATATAACTTTAGGGTCAATTAAATATGGTTTTCATTGTACGTTGAATATTACGTGTCCTTCTTTTCCAATACTCAGTTTTATGAGGGTGGGGTGATTTTCACTACCCATGCTGGCATGTGTAGACATCCATAAAAATGTTAGATAAGTAACAAGTTTAATTCAGAAATGTTTTTATCATTGAAATACTTTATTATTAATCTCAAATTTAAAAATAAATGTTTTTTTCTATACATAGTGAAATTATATCTTTTTACAAGCCATGAACAACCTATCAGTGTAGAAGCCTGGAATTTATTCACCCATGGGGTGCGCTTGACTTGGGGAAGTAATTGGGTAATTAAAGGTATGGCCATAGAGGTTCCAATAATGAGTTATTGAACAAGAGTTAATGATTTGGGATGCCTATAACACTTAATGGGACCTAAGGCATGTTCCTCTTATAGACCTAATGAAAATGAATATAAATAAATTTTAATTTAATTTATGAGTAATTGTTCTTTACATTATTTTAATAGTTCAGTACATCGACTAGAAAATTCATCATTTATCATTTACTTAAATGTATTTTCTATTAAAGTTCAATCCTATTGAATTGTTTATAACAAAATGACTTATATATATTCTTTTTACAGAATGGACAGAAGTTGGATGTATGAAACCGATCGGATCTCAAGCAATTTTCAAAACAATTTGGAGAGCTTTATGGATTTTTCAATTTACAATTCTTCAGATAGTGGTCGCATACACTACCCATATTCTAATTGTGTTGGTAGACCTTGGTTGATCCGTGAAGAAGTCAGCTACCACATAAACAAAAATGATTTTCAAGAAAACTACTTTGTGTGGTATCACAATGCGGAGAAAATGAAATATCAAATTGGTGATGATCGAAATGAAAGGACTGGAATAGAGAATTTGTTAAATGATCGGTTTCCATTTATTCGTCATCATGAAAAAGAAAGGATTTCGACTCAAGAAGACTTTGATATGGGAAGAACTGATGCATCTAGTGAAAATGATTATATTGATAGGGTGAAAAAATTGAATGATGCTGCCATGACTCCAGTATATCTACAATGAGATAAGATGAAAATGATGGAATTTTTAATCCAATTGTTTTATGGGAAAACTATGTATGGGATTTCTAATACAGCAATCAATTACATTCTTACCCTCTTGAAGGATTTACTTCCAGATGATGCAGATATTACCTCAAACCACTATATGGAATGGAGGTTAGTTGAGGAACTTGGATTTTCAAGAAACAAAATTCATGCTTTCCCGAAAGATTGCAGTTTCTTCTGGGAGGAAACCGCTGAACGAAATGATTATATAAAATGTGGCACATCCCGATGGAAGTCAAAATCTGATGGAACACCATCCCATGTTCCACAAAATGTAATGTGGCACATTCTATTGATCCCCAGACTCTAGAATCTCTTTATGTCTGATGAAATATCAATAAAAATGAGATTGAGTGATACCAAGAGAAAGAAGACTAATGATGAGTTGGTTCATCCTGCAGATGGATTTGCATGGAAGAGATTTGCTGCTCGACATCCTGATTTTGCAGCTGACGTGTGTAATGTGAGGTTGGGTCTTTCATGTGATGGTTTTAAACTGTTTGGGAATATGCTTACTTCACACATCACATGGATAGTATTTATACATATTTATAATCTTCCCCCATGGTTGTGTATGAAAAAAACCTTTCAGTTTCATGAGTATACTCATATCTGGTTCTTCTGATCCTAGCATTGATATTGATGTATAATTGAAACCTTTAATAAAAGAGTTGAAACTTCTTTGGGATGTGGGTGTGCGTACATACGATGCATGTTCGAAATACATATTTCAGATTCGTCCTATGCTTATGTGGATGATCAATGATTTTTTGGCTTATGCAATGATTTCTGGATGGAGCACGAAGGGAAAACTATCATGCCCGATTTGTATGAATAATACACGATCCAGAAGACTGAAATATCATTGTAGTTTCATATTTATGGGACATCGACGATTCTTTCCAAATGATCATCCATATAGAACAAATCGTCGAAGATTTGATAATACCATAGAGACTGATGATCCACCTCAGCATATGTCTGGAACTGATGTGCTTAATGAATTGAAAGATTTATGTTTTTCGTTCGAGAAGGGTCAAATGAAATCTGGAAAGAAAAAGAATGTTTCCACTGAAACCTATTACAATTGGAGTAAGAGGAGTATCTTTTTTGATTTTCCTTATTGGTCAACCAATTTTTTACGCCATTGATTAGAAATAATGCATATTGAAAAGAATATATGAGAAATGTTTCTTTTGGTTCTTCTAAATGTCAAGGGGAAGACAAAAGATGATTTACGATCTCGGCGTGACTTAGTGGATTGTGCCATCAGACCAGAATTGCATCATGTGTGTATCAGTGAAAATAAATGGAAACTTCCATGTGCTTCTGATGTGATGAAACCTACGAAAAAAACAATTTCTGGAAGTATTAGAGACTATTAGAGTTTCTGATGGCTGTTCAAGCATAATATCTAAACATGTCAACAGAAGAGAGTTAAATCTACGATCTTTGAAGACTCATGATTATCACGTTCTACTGCATGAGTTGATCCTAATAGAAATCGGTCATCTTTTTTCCAATAATGTATGGGTGGCTGCTATTCAGTTGTGCCATTTGTTTAGAGATCTTTGTGCTAAGAAGAAGTCCATGTTTTTCTTGCAAAAAATGTTGACAGAAGCCCCATTAATTTTGTATGAGTTAGAGAAAATATTTCCTCCATAGTTTTTCACATCCATGCGGCATCTGACTATCCATATTCCCACTGAAATACTTCTCTGAGGACCAGTTTCTTTTTTTTTTGGATGTATCCAACTGAAATAAATATGTTCACATTAATGTATTATGTCCAAAAAAGAAATCAACCTGAAGGTTCAATCGTGAACGGTTACTTGGCTCAAGAATGTATGGATTTATGCTCAATGTATTTGTCTGATCTTACTCATGAATGAACAGACCAATGAAAAATTATGAACTGTATGAGAAAATTGAACCCGTTTTTCCATCACTTTCTCAAATAGGAGGAATTCCTAGATCATATACATTGAAGACATTAATCCATGAAGAGCGGGAGACGGAAAATCGCACAGTTTTGTTCAACTATTATTTGTTCGATGACTATATCAGGTAACTAAGTTGAATATGTATATCTTACATATATATCTGTTGAACTATTCATATTTTTTATCTACAGGGAACATATAAAAATGATAAATAGGAAGAATCGTTCTTTATCTTTGAGAAGGAGAGAGACTTTGCATAGAAAAGAGTTTTCTGCTTGGTTAAAATTGAAGGTAAAAATATTACTGTTTAAAATAATTATATCAATATTTAATTAAGTTTAATAGTCATTTATATTGCAGTTATTGAGTTTGTCTACTGACTCTATCTCTGAGGAAATAAGAGCATTGGCTTTTGGTCCTAATATCGTGGTTCGTGACTGTAAATCAATTGTTATCAATGGGTAAAAAAAATTTGTCACTGGATGTGCAAATACCATGAGAACACAACATGATGGTGTTATGGTTACTGCCATAACAGATTGTTATGCTACTGCATCAGATATTAGACCGCGATTTGAAAATGTGGGTTATTATGGAGTTGTTGAGGAAATAATAATATTGGATTATTACTCTCATGGACGAGTCACAATGATGAAATTCCATTGTTTGATTCAACGACGAGACGTGGAAAATTTATTGATGATTGTGGATTTCGAGTAATTAATATGATTCGCACTATTGCTACCGAAGAACCATATGTGTTGGCATCAATGGCTAAACAAGTTTTTTATTTCAAAGACCAACTTCAACATGAATTTGGTGTCATAGTTGAAGTAATTTCAAGACATATTTAATAGGATGGTGATGATGGAATTGACACTATCTCTAGTTCCATTAAAACCAACCCATTTATTTCTTTTGATGACTCCAATAGCTCAATTTTTAGAGTTGATTGTGAACCTGAAGTTGTGGTTGAAAATATATAGAATCATTCATCCATGTTATCAATTATTTTGGTTTACCTAAAGTTGGGTTGTTAAGGTTGTTAATATTCAAATTTATTTACTATTGATCACAAATATGTTTTAGGTGACTTGGTCGTTATGTGAATTTTCAATGTTTATTGGTTTCTGTTTTATTGGAATTTCATTTTCTAATTTGGAATTGAACATTATTCAAACTTAGAAAAACAATATTTCTAACTTGGTGAACATTACAACTTGAATGATTCATTAAATCCGTTCAAGCTCTTCTAAAACAATTGATAGCTGAATTACCAATGAATCCCCCTATTCCCTCATATATTTAGTTTTTTGGTTTACACATTAGTTTCATTATTTTAATTAATTACATATTTTTTCAAAAGCAGGAAATGCAGCCAATTGAATAGAGACTAATGAAAAAAATTACGGAGAACAATCGTCGGATGGTGAAGATGGGTGTTCCACCATTAGTGCCTACAGTGAGTACTTTATTTCAAATATATATATTTAAAGAATATATAATGTCATGTGAATAATTTATTTGTAAACTTTTTTGTAGGATCCACCTATATATCGACAGTTATTCGTTGAGGATCCTAGTACTGGTCCTAGTACTCAGGTCGGTGGTATGAGGAGGGTTCATACCAGAGGAGGATGAGCAGCTGCGCGTACCCGACTAGACCCTGACCCTCCCCCTGACATGTCATCCTTCCCATATTCTGATCCCGGTTTGTCATTAGGGACACACGGGATATTTAGGCCCCCTATGTTTTCGCTACCTTGTGCATCTTCTGGCCCATCATTTTCACATCCCATGATGATTCCCACTCCCCAGTCAAAATATGGTCATACAGTTATCCCATATTATTTTCCTTCTACTTCTGTCTCTCCAAGCATCTAGATTCTATCATCTTCAACTCCTGTTCCACCACAAGGTGTTCCATCAGTTTCTGTGGATTCAGCGGCACTCAACGATCAGACTGGTTCAGGTATATTTATAGAACCCTGAAAAAATTTTATAGCAATATTTATTTTCATTATAACATGTTTTGATAAAATATTTGATTTTATTTCATGACAGATACATCTACTGAACGGTGGTGGGGGCGGGGTCATACACATATGCATTCGGTGTGGAACCATCGCACACAGGTTATGGTGGATTATAATGAAGACAACCAAATGGTTGAGAAATCTGGGAAACAATGTCAAATTTTTTTGGCGACACTTTCCAAATACTCTGACATCATTTCCATCAGCCTGCTATCATGGGAAAATTTTCCACATGAGTTCAAGGATAGATCTTGGGCAGAGATATGGGAAATAAAATCTGTTGTATTTAATGCCATGAATTATTTTTGTATTTATGTGAATTAATATTTTGAGGCCAGCTTCGATTTAATTTTCCCGATGGTGAGGGTGCACGACCGGAACGTCTAAAGGATTTAGGCAAGATTTGGAGACCCTACAAACATGAGTTGTATATTGTATGGCGTTCTAGAGTTGGCACTAAGTTATAAGGGGTACCAGTCGTGGATGATTGACATATAGAGCAGTATCATCAGATGATTACTCATTGGACGAGTACCTAGTTTAAGGTATGAATTACATTTGAGGTATTTAAATAATAAATTTCATGTTTTTCATTAATATTGTCCTTTGCATTATTGAATTTTATTTAGGAATCATCTGAAAAAAATAAATAAAAACAATGATGAAAAAAAATACTTCCACACACTAGGACGTACTACGATGTCGGATCATGAGAGGAAGCAGGTATGACAATTGTTTATAAGTTTTATTTATGACTTACATTTTATTTTTTTCCACAATTATTTAATAATTTTCTAATGTTTTCATATAACTTTAGTTTTCAATGTCATTGTGGAGGAAAATAATTAATATTGAAGGACGTGTGCCTTGAGAAATTTTTTTTTCTCTAGTAGACAGAAAAAGGATGGAAGTGCCGTCAACGAAGCGACTCAGCAGCAGATTGTATGTTTTAATTTGTTGATTTTATATTTTAATATCTATTTTTTAAACTTAATAATATATTTATATATATAACAGGTTGCTTTAGAGGCCCTCGATGCCCAATAACCCAACAATTTTGGGCCAACTGATTACTTACATTAGGTGTTGAGAGAGAAGCATCCTGGAAGAGTACGCTGCCGACCTAAGATATCCCTGACGAGGTATTGGCCCTCATAAGGTATGAGTTGTAGTTCTATCGAGATGCAAGAAGTTAGGGCATAGGCAGAACAGGCTGAGAAAAGGGCCACAAAGACGACATAACAGTCTGCTAGGGAAAACAGTGCATTTATGAAATTTATTGATGTTCTATGTCCAACACTTCTAGTAGAGGCCAGCCCAGCTTATGATAAATATATGTCGTCGATAAGTTCTATATATGGTGCACCAGGTGGCATTTCTAGTGTTGTTCAGGATGATGTACAGCTTGACGATGATGATGGAGAGGAGTCTGATGTGGAAGAGGAGGGAGAGGAGAAGGGTGAGGCGGGTGGCGAGGGCGAGGAGGAGGACGAGGTTGAGGAGGAGGGTGAGGGCGGGGAGGAGGGCAAGGGTGAGGAGGAGGGCAATGAGGAGGGCGATGAGGAGGGCGAGGACGATGATGGGGATGATGACAAGGGTGATGATGATGGTGATGATGGTGATGGTGATGTGGGACAAATTGATCTGTTACATTGTTTAATAATATTACTGAGATTTGATGTTTAATCTATTCTAGTTGTTGGTTTTATCTAGACCCGTAGTATAGTATTGGATTTGAGTTATTATTATATATTATCTGTTTTTATGGATGTCGTTGTCTTTTAGTGGTTGTGTGTTTGGGAACTCCCTGTACAACCCCTACTTCCTGGGCATTGGACAACCCCCACCATCTTCCTTGGACCCCACAAATCCCCCCGGAAAGCCCTCAGACAGCCCACCCACCATCCTCCTTGGTCCCCGGACAGGCCCCTAGAAAGCCCCCCAGACAACCCCCCGGACAGCCCCTCGGAAATCCCCCCCCCCCTTCCTCCCTAGACCCCAGACAGCCCCCCGGACAGCCCCCCACCCTCCTCCTTGGACCCTGGACAACCACCCAAACACCCCCCAGACAGCCCCCCAGACAGCCCCCCCATCCTCCACCTTGGTCCCTGGACAGCCCCGCAGACACCCACCAGACATCCCCTCGGACAGCCCCCCCCCTAGGACAGACCCCCCCACCCTCCTTGTTTCATTTACTACTATAAAATCTATAATATATATTTTATTTATTTTTATCATGGAAATCAATGTAAATCACATTTACACATCTAATCAATATCATAGATTCTTGGTATGTTATAAAAGGGATGTATTCATTGGGCAAGGCATTGTTAGCTTTGAAATATTTCATAGCATGATAAACTAAAATCTAATCCATACTAAGAATGATATAAAAATATTCTATATTAATTTCCATAGGATTTTAAGTAAATACCATTCCACTAATAGAAACATGAGGATTCTCATGAATCATGTTAACCTTAATATTTCCACAAGGATTTTTAGTAAAAGTTTTATCTTCTATTAATTTTATGATATTCTCATTTTAAATGTAAATTTTTCATAAATTAACTAATTTAAAGACCCATAGTAAAATATTGTATTTGAATAATGTGAATAAACATCTAACATACCACTCCAAATGTGTTTCTTTTGTTTAAAATGAACAGGATTATAAGTGAAATGAACAACTGGCATATGGAAAACCAACCAAACACATTCAAATTCTGTTGATAATTTATCACAATGATCCATGGGTCATATGTGACATGTACGAGTCAACCTTGCCTCAATATGAGGCATGGTGTGCCCGGGATCACTCTAAGTGGCTCTATTTTGTTTAAAATGGGGAACATTTTATGTACATACGGAAAAGTAACCAAAAATATTCTGATTGTGTTGATACTTTAGCAAAACGATCCATGGGTCATATGCGACGTGTACGAATCAACCCTGCCTCAATATGAGACACAATGTGGCCGGCACAACTCAAAGTGTCTGTCTTTTGTTTGAAAAAGGACACCATTTTAAGTGAAAAACATCAACTGGCATATGGAAAACCAAACAAATGTATTTGGATTCTGTTGATACTTTAGGACAATGATCCATGGGGAATTTGAGACATGTACGAGTCAACCCTATCTAAATACAAGATGTGGTGTTGCCGGTACCACTCAAACTATGTCTCTTTCGTTTAAAATGGGCAGGATTATAAGTGAAAAGAACAACTGGCATACGAAAAACTGACCAAACGCATTTGTAATCTATTCATCATTTATCACAACGATCCATGGGATATATGTGATGTGTAAGAGCCATCTCGGGCTCAATCCGAGTCGCGTTGTGGTCGGGATCAGTCTATGTGTCTCTCTTTTGTTTAAAATTGACAACATTTTATTTACATACAGAAAACTGACCAAACTCATTCATTTTAAATTGAAACTTTTGGAGAACGATCCATGGGTCATATGTGACGTGTACGAGTCAACCTCGCCTCAATCAGAGGTGCGATGTGGCCGACACCACTCAAAGTGTCTCTATTTTGTTTAAAATGGACTTCATTTTAAGTGAAAACAACAACTAGCACACGGAAAACTGACCAAACAGATTCTTATTGTGTCTATACTTTAAAAAACGATCCATGGGTCATATGTGACGTGTACAAGTCAACCCTGCCTCAATCCGAGGCATGGTGTGGCCGACAACATTCATAGTGGCCCTCTTTTGTTTAAAATGGACATCATTTTAAGTAAAAACAACAACTGAAATACGAAAAACTTACCAAACACATTATAAATGTGTTTACTCTTTAGGATACCGATCCATGGGCCATAGTTGATGTGTACGGGTCAACCCCTCCTCAATCCGAGTCACGGTGTGGCCGGTATCACTCTAAGTGGCTCTCTTTTGTTTAAAATGGACAACATTTTAAGTACATATGGAAAACTGACCAAACAGATTCTAATTGTGTTGATACATTAGAAAAATTATCCATGGGTAATATGTGACGTGTAAGAATCAACCTTGCCTCAATCTAAGACGCGGTGTGGCTGGAACCACTCAAAGTGTCTCTCTTTTGTTTCAAAATGACATCATTTTATGTGAAAAACATCAACTGTCATACGGAAAACTGACCAAACGCATTTGTATTGTGTTTATACTTTAGGAAAATGATCCATGAGTCATTTGAGACATGTAAGAGTCAACCCCGTCTAAATCTGAGACACGGGGTGGCCGGTACCACTCTAAATGTGTCTCTTTTGTTTAAAATCGACATGATTATAAGTGGAAAGAAAAAATGGCATAAGAAAAACTGACCAAATGCATTTGGAATCTGTTGATAATTTATCACAACGATCCATGGGTCATATGTGATGTGTACGAACCAACCTGGGCTCAATCCGAGTCACGGTGTGGCTGGGATTAGTCTAAGTGTCTCTCTTTTGTTTAAAATGGACAACATTTTAAGTACATACGAAAAACCGACAAAATGCATTCGGTTTCTATTTAAACATTAGGAGAATGATCCATGGGTCATATTTGATGTGAAAAAGTCAACCTCGCCTCAATACAAGGTTCATTGTGGCCGAAACCACTCAAAGTGTCTCTCTTTTGTTTAAAATGGACTTCATTTTAAGTGAAAAAAACAACTAGCATACAGAAAACCGACCAAAAGAATTATGATGGTGTCTATACATTAGAAAAATGATCCATGGGTAATATGTGATTTGTACAAGTCAAACCCGCCTCAATCCGAGGCACGGTGTGGCCCACACCATTCATAGTGTCTCTCTTTTGTTTAAAATGGACATCATTTTAAGTGAAAATAACAACTGGAAAACGAAAAACTAACCAAACGGATTCTAAATTTGTTGATTATTTAGGACAACGATACATGGATCATATGTGATGTGTACGAGTCAACTCTGCCTCAATCCAAGGCGCAGTGTGGCCGAGATCACACTAAGTGACTCTCTTTTTTTTTAAAATGGACAGCATTTTAAGTACATACGTAAAACTGACCAAAAGGATTCTAATTGTGTTGATACTTTAGAACAATGATCCATGGGTCATATGAGACGTGTACGAATCAACCCTGCCTCAATATGAGATGTGGTGTGGCTGGTACCACTCAAAGTGTCTTTCTTTTGTTTCAAAAGGACATCATTTTTAGTGAAAAACATCAACTGGCATATGAAAAACCAACCAAACACATTCGGATTTTGTTGATATTTTAGGAAAATGATCCATGGGTCATTTGAGACATGTAAGAGTCAACGCCGTCTAAATCTGAGATGTGGTGTGTCCGGTAAAACTCTAACTGTGTATCTTTTGTTTAAAATGGACAGTATTATAAGTGAAAAGAAAAAATGGCATACGAAAAAACAAGCCAAGCGCATTCTTAATCTGTAGATAATTTGTCACAAAGATCCATGGGTCATATGTGACTTGTATGAGCCATCCCGGGCTCAATTAGAGTCGTTTTGTGGCCTAGATCAGTCTAAGTTTCTCTCTTTTGTTTAAAATGGACAACATTTTAAGTACATATGGAAAACCAACCAAATGTATTCGGTTTCCCTTGAAACATTAAGATAATGATCCATGGGTCATAGGTGACGTGTATGAGTCAACCTCGCCTCAATACAAGGTGTGGTGTGGCCGACACCACTCAAAGTGTCTCTCTTTGTTTTAAAATAGACTTCATTTTAAGTGAAAACAACAACTAGCATACAAAAAACTGACCAAACGGATTCTGATTGTGTCTATACTTTAGAACAACAATCCATGGGTCATATGTGACGTGTACGAGTCAACCTCGCCTCAATCCAAGGCACAGTGTGGCCGACACTATTCATAGTGACTCTATTTAGTATAAAATGGACATCATTTTAAGTGAAAACAACAACTGACATATGAAAAACTGACCAAATGCATTTGAGATGTGTTGATGCTTTAGGAAAATAATTCATGGGTCATATGTGATGTTTATGAGTCAACCCCACCTCAATCCGAGGAACGGTGTGGCCAGGATCACTCTAAGTGGCTTTCTTCTGTTTAAAATGGACAATATTTTAAGTACATATGGAAAAATGACCAAACGGATTTTGATTATGTTGATACTTTAGCACAACGATCCATGGGTCATATGCGACATGTATGAATCAACCCCGCCTCAATCTGAGATGCGGTGTGGCCGACACTACTCAAAGTGTCTTTCTTTTGTTTCAAAAGGACATCATTTTAAGTGAAAATATAAACTGGAATACGGAAAACCGAACAAATTCATTCAGATTGTGTTGATACTTTAGGAAAATGATATATGGGTTACTTGAGATGTGTACGAGTCAACCCCGTCTAAATCCGAGATGCGGTGTGGCCCGTACCACTCTAACTGTGTCTCTTTTGTTTAAAATGGATAGGATTATAAGTGAAAAGAACAAATGGCATACGAAAAACTGACCAAACACATTTGGAATCTATTGATAATTTATCACAATGATCCATGGGTCATATGTGACGTGTACGAGCCAACCTAGGCTCAATCCGAGTCGTCGTTGGCCGGGATCAGTCTAAGTGTCTCTCTTTTGTTTATAATGGACAACATTTTATGTACATATGGAAAACCGACCAAACACATTCGGTATCAGTTTAAACATTAGTAGAATGATCCATGGGTTTTATGTGACGTGTACGAGTTATCCTCGCCTCAATCCGAGGTGCAGTGTGGCCAACACCACTCAAAGTGTCTCTCTTTTATTTAAAATTGACTTCATTTTAAGTGAAAACAACATCTAGCATACGGAAAACAGACCAAACAGATTCTTATTGTGTCGATACTTTAGCACAATGATCCATGGGTCATCTGTGATGTGTACGAGTCAACCCTACCTCAATCCGAGGCACAGTGTGGCCGACACCATTCATAGTGTCTCTCTTTTGTTTAAAATGGACATCGTTTTAAGTGAAAACAACAACTAACATATGAAAAACTGACTAAACTCATTCGAAATTTGTTGATGCTTTAGTAAAATTATCCATGGGTCATATGTGACGTGTACGAGTTAGCCCCGCCTCAATCCAAGGCACGGTGTGGCCAGGATCTTTCTAAGTGGCTCTCTTTTGTTTAAAATGGACAAGATTCTAAGTACATATAGAAAACTGACCAAACAAATTCTAATTGTGTTGATACTTAATCACAATGATACATGGGTCATATGAGACATGTAAAAAACAACCTCTCCTCAATATGAGATGCGATGTGGCCGGAACCACTCAAAGTGTCTGTATTTTGTTTCAAAATGACATCATATTAAGTGAAAAACATCAACTGGCATACGGAAAACCGACCAAACACATTCTGATTGTGTTGATACTTTAGGAAAATGATCAATGGGTCATTTGATACGTGTAAAAGTCAAACCCATCTAAATCTGAGACGCGGTGTGGCCGGTACCACTCTAACTCTGTCTATTTTGTTTAAAACGGACAGGGTTATAAGTGAGAAGAACAACTGGCATACGAAAAACAAACCAAACACATTCGGAATCTGTTGATAATTTATCACAATTATCCATGGGTCATATGTGATTTGTACGAGCCAACTCGGGCTCAATCTGAGTCGTGGTGTAGCCGGGATCAGTCTAAGTGTCTCTCTTTTGTTTAAAATGGAAAACATTTTAAGTACATATGGAAAACCGACCAAATGAATCCGGTTTCCATTTAAACATTAGGAGAACGATCCATGGGTCATATGTGTCGTGTATGAGTCATCCTCGCCTCAATCTGAGGTGCGGTGTGGCCGAAACCACTCAAAGTGTCTCTCTTTTGTTTGAAATTGACTTCATTTTAATTGAAAACAACAACTAGCATACGGAAAACCAACAAAATGGATTCTTATTGTGTTTCTACTTTAGCACAACGATCCAGGGATCATATGTGACATGTATGAGTCAACCCCGCCTCAAGACAAGGCATGGTGTGGCCAACACCATTCATAGTGTCTCTCTTTTGTTTAAAATGGAAATCATTTTAAGTGAAAACAACAACTGACATAAGAAAAATTGACCAAACGCATTCGAAATGTGTTCATTCTTTAGGAAAACGATCCATGGGTCATATGTGACATGTACGAGTCAAACCCGCCTCAATTCGAGGAACGGTGTGGCCGGGATCACTCCAAGTGGCTCTCGTTTGTTTAAAATGGAAAACATTTTAAGTACATACGGAAAACTGACCAAACGGATTCTGATTATGTTGATACTTTAGAACAATGATCCATGGGTCATATGCGACATGTACAAATCAAACCCGACTCAATCTAAGACACAGTGTGGCCGACACCACTCAATGTGTCTATCTTTTGTTTCAAAAGGACATCATTTTAAGTGAAAAACATTAATTGGCATACGGAAAACTAACCAAATGCATTCAAATTGTGTTGATACTTCAGTAAAATTATCCATGGGTCATTTGAGACATGTATGAGTCATCCCCGTCTAAATCTGAGATGCGGTGTGGCCGGTACCACTCTAACTGTGTCTCTTTTGTTTAAAATGGACAAGTTTATAAGTGAAAAGTACAACTGGCATAAGAAAAACCGGCCAAACGCATTCAGAATCTGTTGATAATTTATCACAATGATCCATGGGTCATATGTGACGTGTACGAGCCATCCCAGGCTCAATCCGAGTCACGGTGTGGTCGGGATCAGTCTAAGTGTCTCTCTTTTGTTTAAAATGGAAAACATTTTAAGTACATACCGAAAACTGACCAAAAACATTCTTTTTCCATAGAAAAATTATTAGAATGGTCCATGGGTCATATGTGACGTGTACGAGTAAACATCGCCTCAATCTGAGGCATGGTGTGGCCGACACCACTCAAAGAGTCTCTCTTTTGTTAAAAATTGACTTCATTTTAAGTGAAAACAACAACTAGGATACAGAAAACTGACCAAACGAACTCTAATTGTGTCGATACTTTAGCACAACGATCCATGGGTCATATGTGATGTGTACAAGTCAACCCTTCCTCAATCCAAGGCATGGTGTGGCCTACACCATTCATAGTGTCTCCTTTTTGTTTAAAATGGACATTATTTTAAGTGAAAACAACAACAGATATACGAAAAACTGACCAAACACATTTGAAATGTGTTGATGACTTTGGAAAACGATCCATGGGTCATATCTGACATGTACGAGTAAACCCCGCCTCAATCCGAGGAACAGTGTGGCCGGGATCACTCTAAGTGGCTCTCTTTTGATTAAAATGGATAAAATTTTAAGTACTTACAGAAAACTAACCAAACATGTTATGATTGTGTTGAAACTTTAGCAAAACAAGCCATGGGTCATATGCGACTTGTGGGAGTCAACCCCGCCTCAATCTGAGATGTGGTGTGGTCGGCACCACTAAAAGTTTCTGTCTTTTGTTTCAAAAGGACATCATTTTAAGTGAAGAACATCAACTGGCATACGAAAAACTGACCAAACGCACATAGATTGTGTTGATACTTAAGGACAATGATCCATGGGTCATTTGAGATGTGTACGAGTCAGCCTTGTCTAAATCTGAGACACGGTGTGGCCGGTACGACACTAACTGTGTCTCTTTTGTTTTAAATGGACAAGATTATAAGTGAAAAAAACAACAGGCATACGGAAAACTGTCCAAACGCATTCGGAATCTGTTGAAATTTTAGGACAACGATCCATGGGTCATACGTTATGTTTATGAGTCAACCGTGCCTCAATCCAAGTCACGGTGTGGCTGGGACCACCCAAAATTTCACTCTTATGTTTAAAATGGACAACATTTTATGTGCATACAGAAAACTAACCAAACGGATTCTGATTGTGTTGATATTTTAGCACAATGATCCATGGGTCATTTTTGATGTGTATGAGTCAAACCCTCAATCCGAGGCACGGTGTGCCTAGAACGATTCAAAGTGTCTCTCTTTTATTTAAAAAGCACTTCATTTTAAGCGGAAACAACAATTGACATACAGAAAACCAAACAATGCTTTCAGAATATGTTGATACTTTAGGAAAACGATCTATGAGTCATTTGTGACGTGTACGATTTAACCTTACCTCAATCAGAGGCATGATGTGGCTGGCATCACACCAGGTGTATGTATTTTGTTTAAAATGGACATCATTTCTAGTAAAAAAATATGGTATACGAAAAACCGATCAAATTATGAATTGAATTCCAGATTCAACATATAATTGTCATCTAAATTTTAAATTGATTTCTAAATGAATTATGTATGTTTATAATTACATTATGAATTCTAATTTAATTATGGATTTGTATAGTTCCAGGATTCATTATATGTTAAATGTGTCTGAATTTGTTCTCTATATGTATGTGTTAGTTGGTTATTGTAGGTACAATAATTGTATATGTATGATTTAGTTTATTACAGGTACAATAATTGGATTGAAAATGAGAGGGAATGCTGCTGTGAAAATTGCACAAAATGATAGCTGATGTGCAAATTGCAGGCTGCTGTGCAATTTTCACAGCATAGGCTATGCCAATGGTTTCAAACCGTTGGCATATCCTCTCTGAGTATTTTTTTACTAACGGTTCTATGAATCGTTGGTAAAACTCATTTCCCAACAGTTTAGAAACGGTTGGGAAGAAGCCCTCTCTTTGGGTTTCCCAACAGTTTAAGCCAAACCATTGGGAAAAACTATCCCAACGGTTTGGCACAACCGTTGGGATAGGTTAATTTTTTCCAACCTATCCCAATGGTTCACTGTAAACCGTTGGGAAACGATTTCCCAATGGCTTACTTCCCTACGGTTTGCAGAATAGTTGGTATAACATATACCAATGGTTTTGCAACCATTACCAACGGTTCAGAAACGTTAGGAAAGCCTGTATTTCCAGTAGTATTATCTTAGAAACCACATGCACCAATAACAAGACCATGTAAATCTAGAAGATACACTTCAAGAACTAGATTTCAATATGCTGCAATCAAAGAATACTTATGACTATCTCGTTATGTTAAGCATCTGATCAAAGGATAATGAGTAAATGAAAATGTTTATAATGAACACCATGATGAGTGAGTATAGATTTGGTTGGAAGATATTATTCGTGAGATCCCTGAACATATACATTACATTCATCAGTTTGAACAGTATCACCATGTACATGTACATCCCATACCTACCCCAAAATTTCATCTTTGAGATGTCTTCCTCTCTAAACCACAACTGGTGATATCCTAATTGAAGATAAATCTTTTACAACCACCAAGATCCCATTACCTGGTTAGAAATATCTTCAATTTTAGGAAAAGTATATTTAATCTTCACGATCTATTAGTTTTTCATATATTAATCAGTGAAAAGTGAAATAATACATTACAACTTCTTGGAGAATAATATAGGTACATACCATTGTGAATTACTCTGCCTAATAAATCCCTTTTCATCCATGTCCTTGAGTAGAACCTTGAGATCCTTAAACATAGTTAGTTCCTTCTAATAAAGGGGTATTATAATGAGATATACACCTGATGTGATCTCTATCTCAATGTTAACTCAACTTTCATGGGAGTATCCCACGATGTTTTCGAGGATGATGTCCTGATAAAGATCCAAACCCGAGTAAAATTCTATAGAGATTGATCCCACTAAAAAATTTGGGCTTTACATCTATTCTATGATCAACATCACATGTCTCATGTCAATACAAACTCAGTGTTCCCCCAATTACCATCCCCCAATCATCAAGAACCTCTCTTCCTTCAGTGAATAAAATGAAACCTATCTCTAAAAGAAATCGATGTTATCTAAAAATTAGGAAAGCTAGTCTATTGTGTTAATCACATTTATTGTCATCATCTCAAGAATCATGATGTCCCATAGATATCCATATCATTAAATGACTATATTAAACTCTAGGGATCACTGCATATGGTTAACTTTTGTGTCTATTAGAGTGTTATGTGAATGTAACTTAGGGGAAAACTTGACCGAAATGTCACGCTGATAAACAATTGAGAAAATATAAATGAATATAAAGCACCTATATAAAACATAATAGTGGAAAAAAGTATAATTGATAAAAAAATATAGCTCAAATAGTATATGGAATCTCCCCACTATCTTCTAGAGACTGATCTACTACATACAAAATACCTTCCTCATCAACCTTGACAAGTCACATATACTAAATATCAGTCTAATTCATTTGATGAGAGTGTTATGGATACCCCTTACTGGATACCTAGTTCCCTAATTGTGTTTTCTACCCCCTTTCCATAATAATCCCAACCACAAATCACTATGGAAAAAAAACTAGAGATGGACCATATTTCCACAATGCCCACGCATTATCTGAGGTGATAAAAAAGCCTTGTGGTAGTGTCTAATATTCTCATTGTTGGAGCATCGTGTGTCACCTCCAAAGTGAACCAATGAAGCTATTGCTTTCCTGTATGACTCTACTATTTTGAAAAAACCCAAGTTTTTCTATCCCAACTACCATAAATGGTAGTAACTACAACAGTAAGTGGTCCACCCACCTGGCACTGAGTGGTATAAGATTAATAACATCTCTTCCTTCCCCTAATATCATTTTTATGGTTACATAATTCCATATAACATATTAGTATGATTCTAGGTCAAATCTAAAGTTATATTTTTTAATTTTAGGATGAAGCATGATCTCTTATTTCCTATCCATCTGAGCCTCACGTCCATCTATAATTGGAGAAAATAAATGAATCATAGTAAAAAAAATTGGGGTAGGTAGACACTATCATTTAACCCAAGAATAACATATTTAAATCCAATGAACAATCATGAATGAAAATATTGAGAAGTAATTCTATGAAAAAGGACCTTGAAGGCCTCTTAAGGGTGTCTTTAATATCGACCAACCTATCACAGGACTCCCCATCAACTCATAGCAGGTCTCTACCACATGAACTCTTCCAGATTATCCTTCCTATTTAATAGAATCTTGATAAAATAAATGATACCATCATTGATGTCCACACAATCCTCAGAATATTGTATTTCTCCAATGCACTAAATATTATGAGTATTATGGAACATAAAATCGCTATCGTTTCTAATAATCGCTCTCAGTGGAAGGACTCTCAAATGGAGTGATGCACTACATTCACTAGTAGAAAAGTTGTGGGAGTGTTCTATATACCACCACCAATAAAACATGCAATATAATATGTGAATCAAGAGAACATCAACCCCCATAAGTTGGTAGTCCCACCAGTGTTCCATGATGTGGCATCTTTTGTAACATAAAGGTAAGCATAAGAACATATTATTTAAAATACTTACTAGTATAAGGGATGAAAATACTGTTTAACTATGATAATAGCCATAATTAAATGCATGGACCTCAAATTACTAACTAAAGTATCATCCCTACACTTTATTAATAGTCATAAAAATTAAAAAATACATAATAGCATGACAAGTTCAAATAACTAATTCTAATATAGATATATCATAAAAGTAAGGAAAAATATATATATGAAACAGAGTAGAATCTATCCAAAAAAATATTTCTTATACCAAGGAATTTAATTAAAGAACTACTACATATCAAATATATATATATATATACATAGAATATGATCCTATGATTATATCCATGATTTTTGAATTCACCCAAAATATCATAAAATAGTAATATAAATCTAGTCAATCATAACTCAGAGGTCTGTTACAAATGTGTAATCTAGCCACATGGAAAAACCCCTAAACAATTCCCACATAATTAACTCTCTAACATATCCCAAATTATACCAAAATAAAAATTTCAAAATTGTGCTCTGATTCCATTTTGTAACACCCCAACCCAAAACACAAGGTCTGAGATGGAGGTGATCAGGACTTCACGTGTTACTCCTAGTATGAAATATGTTTCCAACTATCAACGATGGTCTAATTACATCATTGAAGAAATTATACCCTCAATATCATGTCACATAATAAAAATAATAAAACTAAATAAATAATTAAATAAGGATTAGATTATAACGATGAAACAAAACAACGAAAGTATAAATGTCTTAAGGGTAACAAATAGGACACCAATGTGGAAACCCACTCCATAGAAACAAATGAATCTAATAAACAAATAGAATAAATCATGTTTTCGTCTCAATTTCATCCTAATATACTACCAAATCCATGCTTCTTTTCTCCACCATCAACCACAGGCCCATTTCCCTTATTCAGGTTCTTAAACATTATGTCTTCACACACATCAAATTGACCATACATGGTGTGATTAATAAAACCTATTGGTTTTCCATAAATGCTTTATAAAAAGTTTTGATCAATCATAATAGGTTTATATCATTATAATAATAAAACCTTAACAAGATAACAATCATACCACACATAATGAGTGGTTATGCACTAACAAAGACTCCACACACCCTCGATCATACCTGCTTCCATATCTATTCTGAAAAGATAATCACTGGATTTCAAAATAGGGAAAGAAAAAACAAATTTCCTTATAACAGTATCCTAGAGGAATCAAGTCATTAAGTCAGATATGGATACTAGACTATCATATCTCAGCTTCATCATGGTTAGGCCTCTAGATCATTATAGACTGTCCATGCCTCAGGGCCGGCCCCAAGGCCAAACTACCCATATTTCCAATCTCAGTTTAGATCTGTAGTGTCTCATTCCACTAACATGTTGACTCATTTATGGACAATAGACTGTCATTACCCTAACTAATAATCATATCAATTTATTTCATCATTTCAAGTCACACACACTCTCCATTTAAGGGATAAACATCACCTTGCAATACACTTGCCTCAAGAACCAATAAAAACATCCAAGTCATCGTAAAACACATAATAAGGCAGATGATACATGTAACACATACCATATAATCATTTAGAATACATGGAAGGTGTGACATATCATCGTTAAAATTTAATAGAAAAACATAAAAACATGTGACCTTAATTAAACTGGAAACAAATACTATAGTAATACGAAGGAAATAAAATATCATAATGGGACACCTGGGATACACATTGACACCCAAATGTGTCAAAATCATTAATGGTAAACATGGTATGACATCCCATTAATTATACCATGTAAACACGAGTAAAAAGATCAAAAAAATATAAGTAACTACTATTATTTTGGTTCTCAATAATGAAATCAATGTCCTTGTAGTTTTCATCTCAAAAATCCTTATCTCATACTAACCAACACACCATGCATGCCAAGAAATACTAGAAATGGTTCCAATCCAACATGACATGGGTTCTAGAGATGTTAAATGAGAAACAAGACAATGGATAGAACAAATTATTATCTAACGCAATCAACATTAATGGAAGTTTTCTAGTCTATCTAGATGAAGAAAATAATATCGCTCCTAGATGTACAGAGGGGAAAATGGTGAAATAATATCCCTAAAACGTTTTAGTTTACTAGAAAAACTATTACAACATATACCATAACATATAGGTGTATAAGTGGATACCAATATGGAATAGGAAGAACAATTATAGCATGGGTGCACTATCAGTGAACCACCATGGCACATGACATAGTATTATAGAATGAAGAGTACTAGAGTTCAACCTATATAGATAAAAATGGGTAATTGTCCCATAGAACCATGTATAATCTTGAACCATTGTGGCATAAGGAGAAAATTTTGGTTTGGAGTCATCTCTATAGCCCTTCTGAAATATGGAGAAAATTATTCAATTAGGTGTAATTGTTGGTATATTTGTTGCATCACCTAGTTTTCAATATCTCACAGAAATAAACTATTAATACACCATCATAAATCTTAAATGGATTCTATTAATAAATTTTGTAACCATATTTTAAAATTGATAACACCTGATGTCTGAAAGTTGGTCACACTAGAAGAAACTGATACTTAGAAGGCACTATAATTTGGTTAGACTAACCACTGCACAACATCCACAAACATCCCTCCATGATGAAGAATATATTAAAAACCTATAATAACTAACTCACAATAATGAAACCACTTCCTCTTTATCATTTAATTAACTCCACAAAACCACTATAGTACAATAACCTATATTATGTAATGGTGCCACTTATTTTGGCCAAAAAGCCCCCCCCCCCCCCAAAACACATGTATGATTCATAAGCTTCTTATATCATACAAAACATTACCCAAAATAGATTCAATAAAAACTGAAATTATAATTAGGGAAATAATGAATCCATATTAGAACAAATGAACTGATAATCTATAATTTACAATCAGACAGAAGAACTATATTATGTTACTGAAAGATAATGGGTGTATAATGTTTTAGATGAAGTTGAGTAGTATTATATGAAGTCTAATTGATGATGAGGGCTTATTATTAATGAACAAATATTAATTATATGATAATCTATTATATTTATTGTATGTTCATTAGATAGAGAATTCTGAACATTGAAACATGTGAAGATGTTCTAGTTTGTTTGATAAAGAAAACATGTGAATAAAATTTGATAAATAAATATTGATTATACTGTACCAAGATGATTAGATGAATAGTTTATGGTAGAGAAGTGTTGTAGAATTTCATGATTAAGGAAATTTAATCAATTCTATGTGAAAGTCAAAGAAATTGAGTTTGTTTTCTAGATAGAGACATGAGGAACTTTATATAATCTTTATAAAGTCAACAATTATTTAGATTCTAATATATACTTTAAATATTAATAAATCTATTAAATATTTATATAATATTTTAATAGTATGTTTGCACCATGATTTGAGGAAATTTTGATGAAGAATATTGACATTGAATTTTCAAAATCATCGAAGGAGTAAAAATGAAATTTGAGTTATGAGGTAAATTCATATTAGATCTGGCACAACTTCGTGATTTTTGGAGAATGTATTCATATAGAAATATAATATTTCATTTAGATATTTTTGATACTATTCTGAAATATCATAATTGGAAATATTTTAGTGATAGCACCACAATAGTTACCAACCATAATTCTATTAGTTTGATGATTAGGGATACTAGACATAGTGTACTAGATATAGGTTCATTGAAATATGGTCCATCATGAAGTTATATAAGATAGAGGTGTATCAGAACAAGGTTTACTGGATAGAGGAAAATAAGATAGATGTGAATAAGATGATGAACAATGGATTGAGTAGTACCAGACACAACATACGAAAATTAGACTCCTGGGAAAGAGTTGTATCTGATAGCGGGGTACTATAAAAATAATACTAAATGGAGTATCGCTGAATTGATTATTATAAGGAATATTTGAAAATAATGTTATTGAATTTTTATGATTGAGAATATCCATTTCATTCATAATCAGAAGCCAACATCAAAAACCACACACTTTTTATAGTTATGTAGTGGGTTTTAATTATGTTTTACGTAGAAAAAAGAGTTCCAACTTGATTTTAGTGGAAGGAAATTTGAATAAAAAAATCCTACACTTGATCAATAGTCTATAATGAATATCTCATTACTAGGGGTATAACCAGTTACTGATGTGATTCATGGATAAGGGGTATAACCAGTCATGGAGGAATTGGAGATAATAAAGACAACTTGGGGGGTATAACAAACTATGGCAGAAGAGTTGGTTATTAGGGGGTAGAACCATGTCCAATTAAAAGAAGTATTACTCTTAGATAAAACAAATTATTATCTATTGGTTTTTAACCCTATTCATATTAATAAATAATCAATGTTAGGTAGTATTAAAAACATGGATAGGAGTACGTCGCATTGACCAAACTGTGTAAATATTATTTAATGATCATTCTATTTATATTACTACATATGAGTTCAGGTTGATATATACCTTTTAGTATATCATGAACAATAACAAATTTAAAAGGTAGAGTTTAGATAATTATTCAAAAGAACAGGTCACTGAATCACACATCCCCCTCACAGTGATTTCATTGTGATTTGGGAAATACTGTTTGTATTAGAAGAAGGTTGAATATGATTTATCCTTCTACATAATGAGGATTGAGAATATAAATTCTGTGAAAAACAAATTTGTTCTAGTATTCTATGTAAATAAGTATCACATTTTATGGAATATGATTTTAAACTTTATAAAATCTATTGGAATAGAATTTATAGATGCTGATATAATGGGATTTAATCATATTAATTTTGTTTATATGAAAACTACCGATAATTAAAATCTATAAGTTGATGTAAAATAACAAAATAATAATTTAATAGATCTATATAAAAAGTTTTATATAAAATATTTTGGGTTTAAAAATACTAATGAGATGTGGGAAAAGTTGAGAAGCAGTTATGAAGGAAGTGTGAAACTCAAGGATGATATGTTACGAATATAGAGGAGTAAGATTGTAGATATCTTGATAGATAATTATTAATATATTGATGAGTAAATTGAAAAGGTAAATGAAATTATTATCAAATTTGGAGGTTCTTGTGTGATGTTAGAATATTATAATATTATAAATAAATTGATGAGAGAATTTTTCTATATTGGATTTATAAAATGGTTTCATATCAAAAATATCGAGAGGGTCTATCTCTGTATGAGAATAAAAATATTCTCTTAGCTTATGAAATAATAAAATAAGTAGTCTTTAAAATATGGATAAGGAAGAAATATATTAGAAATATAAAAAAGGGAATAATAGGGATAAATAAATAAAAAACTAATCAAGTGATTTAGATGTTGAGGAGGATCAAGAGATATTCAAAAAAAACATTTATTTTATTTTTAGAATATACAAAACACATGATATAATATTGTTCCAAGATCAAATTTTAACTTATTAGTATAGTCCTATTTATCATTTCTCTATAACACTAGTTATTTTCTTAAGAAATAATGGCAGTCATATCATATATGAATCTTAGATAGTAAATGGTATTACTCATACCAATACCAGAAAAGCGTAGCAAGAGCAAAGCCTCTGACCATTTACTAAGAAAGGAAAAATTCAGTAAACAAAAACCATAAACCAACCACAACAACCACAAAACATCAAA
Source organism: Viscum album (assembly GCA_963277665.1). NCBI lineage: Eukaryota > Viridiplantae > Streptophyta > Magnoliopsida > Santalales > Viscaceae > Viscum > Viscum album. The sequence goes on from OY728126.1 coordinate 1,576,704,204, forward strand.
ACCAAAACCATCACCATCTCCATGATACAAATCATCCTCTGTAGATGCTGAATCCCACTCTGAGCTTTCATAGTGCCTTAGGACTTTGGAATACTTCATTCTAAGGTTCAACTAATCCAACGAAAGAAATTCATTATTAGTTTGCCCAGGGACTGCTCCACCTTCTTTATGGATGGAGGGTCTAGTGGGCACTGGTATTAGTAGATAGGAATAATCTTTCCTCGACCGTCATTATGGTGAGACGGTCATATCCTCCTGATTTTCAGACGATAAAATCCTTGCCCCCTGAATAATGTAACTGTATGAGGTTCTGTCCCAACCCTCATTTTCCCTCTCACTATCAGAAACATCTCCCTATTTACCAGGGACAAGCATCTTCTTATATTTTATCATCCGATTTTGCTGAGGCTGGCTGTTCATGTCAATCATTGCAAGATAATGCGGCTGGTCCATCACCTTCTGACCTGCACATAACCCATTTTCAACTTCTTCATTCTCTGCATCCTTTTTCAGAACTACACATAACCCATTGCCCACATACTCATTCCCTACACCCTCATTCTAAGTCTGCAATCTGGATTTCACAATTTCCTTCTCCAACCCATGAAAACAATTCCTCATGGACACTGTAAACATCACACCATCATCCTCAACAGCTTGTCCACAGATCATTGGCTCTCCCACAGGTTGACTAACACCACATTCCACCACTGCAACATATAGCCTGCCAACCTCGGCCTCCATCAAATACCCCTTCCTCCCTTCACTCTCATTTCCACTACTGCATTTCATTACTACAACAACACCTCCATCAAGTGAGCCTCCCTTCTCCTGGCTGATATCACGAAAATCCAGTCCATTAATGACCCATGGATCCTACATTCTCACCCCTGCAGCCACATGAGTGCTTGATGCCATTGAAAAATCACTTCGGTCAGCATCTCCCTTGATACCAGTCCCCCGGTTTAGGTCTTGTTTCATTCTATTTAACACCGAAGACAACAAAGAATTTGCGAGAAATTTAGCTTGCCTTTCCAGAATAGATGCAACCTGGGGACCTGGCCTAGGTTCATTTTTTACTCGAGTATCCACAGCAGGCATCCTCCTCTTATCAATGAGTTTTCCTAAACTCATCTACAGACCTGAGGACCTCTTTCTCGATACACCACCATGAAACCTAACATATTAGGGACCCAATCTATTGCATGTTGTGCAATATTCCATCAATAATTCATAAACCACTCCCTACTTCCATCGGAATTTCTGACCCACCAAAATCCAGACCCATTCCACTAGTGGTCTCGAGATATCCACCTCAACACACATCCGAGGATTGATCGGGTAAATCACAGTGATTTTTTGAGAATCTGAACAAAAAATAGACCTACCAGATTCCCATGCATACGTATAATTGTGGGGTTTTGAAAAGGTAAAGGTAAATGAGGAAAACTTACCCAAATCGGTATGGAGGTTGGGTTGTGAGTCATAAAGAGATCAAACTTCCATCGGAGGAGAAGAAACTTAAAAATATTGCATCACATGGCTGCTTTGGACCACACACATATTAGGTCGTCCTCAGAGGAAAAAAAACATCAAATGTTGACTATCCAGAAGGCTGACGACCGCTTGTTCTTACCGATCCCATTTTCAAAAACAAACCAATCGAAATCATTAACTGATGTTCTAAAAAAATTTAATATCGCCACCAGATTCAGATTAAGATAACCCATCACCTCACAGAACTCTGACACTGAAATCAGGAGTTGAGGATTACCATGGTGGAGTTCCGGAACCTTTAGGATTACAGCTATCTGTGGGAACTCCGGGAAATACTGAGGATTAGATAAAGGTACGAAGGGGGTTCGCGGCCTCAGAGGTTGCAACATACCACCCCCCTTCCCACCACTAGGAAGGGGGGAATCCTCTTCAGTCATCCACTCGGGTTCCATTCGTCATTCTCCATTTTCCATTCTAAGAGAGAGTTGTTTTTATATTACTCATACCCATAATCTATTATATGGTTCTTAATAACCAATTTTTCTCATCATATAACATTTAGGGTTTAATATTTAGGAATAACCTTTATGGGTGTGGTTTGATCATCTAATGGTCATTTACAGCGGTATAAAACCCAAAACACATGATACATATCATTAAAAATTTAAACACAAGAAATATGATAAAAATATAGTACTTGGTAAATACGTGTTGCAGTTTCTAAATTCCCCATTCAAAGGTGAAAAGTTGATGACAATGACAAGGAATAGTGAGTGAAGTCACCTTACCTCTAAGTGGATGCACCAACCATTTTTATCCAATATCATATCATGAGGATACCCAAAATCTAAAGGTGTTCTGGTGCCTTCATTTTGAAAAGATAAATAACACATCAGGGAAAATAGTGATTCGGCAGAGGCTGACAATTATCACAAACACACTATCCATCTCATGGAAGTTGTTTATATAGGAAGTCATAGATGATGCATAATTTTTTTCATTTATTCATAGGATATAATATATGAATAAATGTTTTGGTAAATATATGAATTCATTATATGAATGAATATGCACCATTGAATTTAATTTTATGAAACATTTTGCAATTAAATTTCATTCCTTAAATGAACCAATATTTTCTTTTAATTAAATGAAAACATTCTGGGAGAGAGATGAATAATATATATATATATATATATATATATATATCATATTCATGCATTTCATTAATGAAAAATTTATAAATCAAATGTATTTATTAAATGTACACTATTTATATAATATCATACGTAATATTATATATATATACTCCATGAATAATATTTGTGTGTAAATGCATATCAGGTAGGTAAAATTTAGGGAACATCCAAAAAACCCACTTTTAAAACAATAAATTGGTTACCGAACATTTATGGTTTCCCAAAACCACCAATCTACACAAAATATAATCAATGAGACCAAACATTAGCATAATGTACTCATTTTGAAAATAAATACTTTTACATGTGCATACTTTGAATAGAATTTAATACATGTTTATAATGGTTAATTTAATATTTAACCATATTGGTTGATGTATTATCAATATGTTTTCATTATTATATTTTTTTATGGAATCTTATAGATTCAGAAAAATAATCTACTTAAAATAAGTTATTTTATAACACCATTTATAACCCATAATGTATGTTACATACCAAAAAAATAATATCTATACACATATTAAAAAACATTTCTTAAGAATTGTATATTAAAATAATTCATGTAAATGATTAAAATTATATGTAACTAAAATTTAAAAAGGAAAATATATTTTGAAAAATATAGTCACTATTTAAATTTTTATAAAGTGCTTAAGAACCCTATATATAGTGATGTCAACCCAAATATCCCATTATCAATTAGTTTATACATAAGAAACACTATAATTCAAAATTTATACAAATATATATATATATATATATATCTGTGTGTGTGTGTGTGTTTTAAAAGCATTATTATTGTTTCTGTTTAAATATAATTATTTGTTGATTATAAATAAATATTTTCACTTACCAAGAATTTAAATTATTTAATACATGATTTGAAATTTATAAGTATAAGTTCCAAAAATTTATATTAAAATATATATTGATTCATAATATAAACATTTTAAATACATGGATTTTATAAATTAAAAAATAAAAAAGTAAAAAAATATATGAAAAAGTAAAAATGGGATTTTCTATTATAAACATTTCAATGATTAATATTCCTAATCATCTTATAGTTATATATGATTTTTGGATGTAGATAACATTAATAAATATAAAAATTTCATATAAATTTCAATATAAAAAATTAATATATAATATATATATAATTTAATAAAATAATTTATTTTTATATTACATATAGATGATAATATTTTTATAATTATTTTACATAAATTGAATTTTATATACATTTTTTAACATATAAAAAATACACAAATCATCTTTTTATTGTGTTTAAAAATTTAGGGTATTAAATATAATTATTTACAAAAATTAATTATGATTATTTGAAAAATTATTATAAACCCTTTTAAATTTTTTCTAAATAATTAATTTATAAAAAAATATAAAATAATGAAACATTATTTCTATTCAGAAATCAATAAACTATGAAATATTTATATCCCAAATTATGTGGTTCTTTAAATAAGTTAACAATATAAAAATTATAAACATAGTTTTTTTTATATTATTCATAATACATGTTTTCAAATGGTTATCTTAAGATTATATCTTGAACTATAAATTTATATACTTTAAATATTACATGTAGTCATATAACCTTGTAATTTATATACTGTAAAACATGGGTTTTATGATACACTATTTACAATATTAAAATTCATGATGTGTTTATAAAATTTCTCATTTTTTATAATCTAAACCATGAACAATGATGAAACCATTATGTATTCTAAAAAAAAAATGGTTTTAGGAATATTTATTCATCCATAACTTAATTATTATTCATTAATAAATTATTTTCAAATTAATTGATTATGTATTATCTTGGATTCCACTATAGAGTGCTTATTATTATTTATATCACTCATCTAGGGAATATAATTCTATTATAAACCTTGTAACATTATGATATTCCATAAAATAAAATGAAAGTATATATTAAATAAATGAAGAACATATATATCCTATGTCTTATTCATAAATCATATTTCGCATTAGTGTTATAAGGTTCTATAATATGATAAATTACCCCTTATTTGATGGTATTCTATTAGTGGCACAAATCAGGCATTATTTTTATATGATTTTCATTAATACATGCCCTCTTAGAACCTCTATTCATAGAATAAAAAAATATTACCCGTTCAAAGTTTTGATCTACATTGTTGATATCCAACATTAAGATTTCAATCACTATGGTATTGGAAACATATAAAATCATTGATGGTACTCCCTATATGATCCGTCCATAAATTGAATACTTTATCATTAAGATAATAAAACATTTTTTTTCAACCAATAAATTAATATTAAACATTTTAACAAATAGTAATAGATTTGTTATTAATATTTTAAAAATATTTTAATTAAATTAATGTTATAATACACATTAAATAATATTATATATTATTCAAAAAAATTATAAATTTATATTGAATTTAAATAATAATTTTCATATAATGCATACACCTAAAATGAGGAAATTATGTCATGGTTACACACACCACACTTTGATTTTTATAAATACATGCAAGAATTTCCTTGAAATGATCATAATATTTATGGCATTCAGTATGTCTTATATTCCTACATATACAAAAACCATTCCATGTTAAAAATATTTTTTTCATGGTTAATTAATATATTTATAATTACGTTAACAAATTTTAAAAAACAAATTGATGTGTAGGATCTATTAAATTTTATATGAGAGGATTCTTGTGTATCATTAATTTTTCGTAACTATCCCTAAAATTGATTCGATAAATTAATCATAATTATTCTATATATCCATTTATTTTTTTAATATATACCATATTTTATTTTCAATATCATTATTTTATTTTTTATGAAAAAAATATGCCTTAATGTTTTGGAATAGTTTGAATGCTTCCTCAAATTTTAGGCAATATTTTCCCTCATTGACTTTTTTTTTTGATAACAAAATTATTTCATCAAAAATCATTGATGTTAGTAATATTGGGTTTTATATATCTTCAAAACATATTTGGTTTTAAAATATTTTAGTAACCCGTTTAATTAAAAAAATGTTTATAGTAAAATTAGAATATTTTTTAGAATTAAACACAAACAATTTTGGAATATTATATTAAAATTTCATATATAAACAATTTTTTAAATTATTTTTTTATAATTAAATCTCTCAATTCCATTGAGGAAATATTTTTCGTGAAGATAAATTTTAATAAATTTTAATATATCATCGCATGAAAAGTAGTATTTCAATATTATTTATATTATATGTTTATAGTGTATCTTGTTAAATTTATATTCCAAAAAATATTATTTTTTTGATTATCTAAATATTACTATATTATTATCTAATATTTATATAATTTTCGATTGAAATACAGTTATAAAAAAATATAGAGACCCAAATTTTTCCTAAAAAAAATATCTTTCTATTTTTATATTCCCAAAAACATATTTTTTATTATCTTGATATTATTACATGACTTCATAAAATATTTTTTGAATTTTATATAGACATAAAAATTAAAAAATTATAGAATACAAATTTTGATAAAAAATTACAATATCATTGGTTATGAAAATAGAAAATAGTGGAATTCATATAGATTTTTTTTCCTGCTTTGTGAAAATAAAAAAAGTAATCGAAACAATTTTCTATATACAGGACAGATTAAAATGGTGTACGAGGTGTTAAAATAATTTAAGCTTACCTTTATGGAAAAATATAATTTCTTTAATATGATCCATATTCTTATGAAATAATGGAATCTGTGGTAGGTTTTGTTACTAGAAGTTATAATTAAAAACATTTTCATACCAATGAAACACAATACATGAATATATACATTTTTATGATTTTTTATGACACATGTTGAATGGGAAATTATATAAATATAATTCTAACATGATAGCATATGTTCCAGACATATGAAAAGTGACTATATTATAGTTAAAACATTTCGGCGGGGAAAAGGAGGATATGTGAAATTTTTTTATAGTTAAAAATGATAAATAATATTCTTTTTTCTAGTTTTGAATTATAACTCTCTTTAAATTTATTATATTTTTTTTTATATTTGGTAAAGCATAAATAAATTTTAACTATTCAACTGACTATGATAGAAATCATGTGTGATTTTAACAATATACATATATATTTTTTGATTAAAAAAGGTATATTGGTTATTACGGTGAGAATAAATAAATTTTTTACTTTTCTCTTATATTCCATTTTAACTCAGAATGATAAAATTAATTATATTAATAAAATAAAGGGATTAGTCCAGGATATACATAAACATGACATCCTAAAATAAAATTCAAATAATACAGGTAAAGAATAAATGAAACAAAATTTTCATTCAAATAAAAAAAGAAGGATTATACATATCTACCCTTATTTTCTTTCTTAATTTTAATTTTGATGATATTTTATTTTTTTTAATATATGTTTAAAATATTATGTTTATTTTATTCTATAATTCAACTAATGATTCATTTGGGGTTGTTCTCTAAATCATACGAGTAATGTAATACCTTAATAGTTAAATTTTTAGTGTTAATAGAGAACTATAAGTTAAATAATATTAAAAAAACTGAAATATAAATTTACATGAGTATAAAAATGGAAATTTTAAACTTTTTTCCCATAATATTGATATATAAAAAAATTCTTTACCCCAAGGGTACCACTAAGAAATATTATTATTTAAAAAAAACAAATCACTCATGGAAATGTTTAAAAACATTCTCACTGCATGTGAATTATATAAATATTTTAAAAAAATCATTCCAATGTATTTTGTTACAAAATTAATATTTCTTATTAGATCATATTTATATAAATCTATTTATGAATTATATATGGATGAAAATACAGAGTAAAATTTTATAATATTTCATCATTATAATTTATTTGTTCTTATCAAAAATGATACTTTATAAAGAATATATTAAAAATTATATATATAATATTAATTATTTACTATACTCTTGGTAAATTATACATAAACATTTACAAAAAAAATTGATCATATGTAAGAATATATTACCTTTACATTTTATAAAAATGATTCATTTAATTCTATAACCATTATAAATTACCCTAATGATATTATATATAATATTAATATTAATATAATAATGAAATACCAAGGATTAATATAACTTTTAACATAAAAATAACTTTAAATAACAATTTATAAAAATTAAAAATGATCACTTTAGAAAACTAATCCCATAATTACCCAGAAAAATTACTACTTAAAAAATGGATGTTGTAGTTATTGATTTTGATAAAGGGAATCTATGAAGAATATTTAAAAGAAACATTTTTAAAAATCAATATCATATTAAAGAAACAGTGAATATTATTTGTAAGTGATAATTTTTCAGTGATATTTATGTTAGAAGAAATTTTTTTGTTTTGATGGAATATAATATATATCGTAGTTAGAAGAATTAATGAATAATTAATTATGGTAATGAATTCGTTTTTTGTAAATATAATTTATTACTTTGGTTTAATTTCTAGAATCAATGATAGTATAAATGTAAAAGGATATAAAATATTATGGAATTAGCGATAAAGTAACATTTTCTCCGGTGGATATATGTTTATCTTCAAGAATATTAAATAATATAAAACTTATTAAAATTTTATAAACTATCAATTGGATCTAAATATTTTATTTTAAAATAAATAGATGGTTGAAAAAAATTTGTTTATAAACCCCATGGATTTATAAATTTTGAATTTCCAAATCTTTCATTCGAACATTACATGGTCTATATGGTTAATAATATGCTTCAATATAATGGTACGATACACTCATCTTAATTTTTTAAAATTAAATTTTATAAAGGAAAAAATATCATAATTTATTTGTAAAATTTATTTTTTAATGATATTTCAATACAAATAATATACTTCAATAATATTATTTTTTAATATTTTAAATGAAACAATTTTTGAAAATTCATTAATGAGGTTATAAAATGATTCATTATCAGTTTAATGTAGGTAGATATTATTCAATTTTTCAAAATCAATAAGAAAATCATTATATGAAAATTTATGGAATTATAAAAGATTAAAAAATTATTTTAAAATAGTTATAACTATGGGATGTGATACTCCCTTGAGCATATGTTATACAATATATTTCAAATATTCTTATAAACCTCTTAACTCGTCACGTTGTTGATGAATTATTGGATGATTAATCTACCATAATATTATCTGTCCTTTGGTTATGGTTAATATTTATATATGTTTTTTATTTAAATTAAACCTCAAATTCATTTATTTGGATATTATATACAGAATTAAAATTCCTAGAAAGAATAATAAACATTGAATTAAATTAATTTAATTAATACTAAATTAATTTGTATTTTATTGAGATAATAAATATTGTTGATTAAATTTATATAAAATATTCTATTATTATAACTTATTTTCATTCAAGTATCCAGTTTTATTTTGTATTAAGATGTTTAGTTTTGTTTCATTATCCACTATTGATTGATGAATATATATTTCTAGGTGGTTTTTGTGCATAATATTTCATTAATAAAACATTACTACAATGATCAATGTTTTCCCAAATGAGACTATTCTAAAGTTTGTGTTTTTGAGTTTTGGGACCTCTTCTGGTGTAAAATCATACATTTAACTAAACGAATGACCATTAAAAACGATTTAACGATTTCATTGATTCTAAAGTGTCGTGCGTGCAAACAACCTCAGTTTTCATGGTATTGTGGGAATAGAAGGGCCTTAGTTAACATTAATTAGGTGTAAATATCTTTATTTGACCCAATACACACATATTTATAATGAAATTATTATATCTCTTGAATCAGATATTTGATGTGAAACTAACAATGTGACTGTGGGTAAAATTAGGGTTTTACTATAGAGACATTATAACTTTGGTTCTCATTGAAACCCTAGGGTGATTTTCATCGTTGGAGGATTAATTTATCTCTTTAATATATTTAATTAGTTAATTTATTAATTGATTTTTTATATATAAACCCAAATATCCACTTTTTTACATCTTAATATAAGAATATAAAAAATTACCCTATCATTAGAAATAGAGATTAGTAAAGTATAATATGACTATGAAGATATGAAGGAGTTAGTGGATGTTAGAATTAATCAATGGAATTGTGATATTATTGAAGATCAAATCATGTGTTTATGACCAATGTAATCAAACCATGAATGATGGAATAATGTGTCAACAATCCTCCATGTGTTAGGTCTCATTATCATATACATTCTCTATTCTACATGTTCTTTAGATTAATAATTTATGTTCTTGGATTATGTTTTGTAAAATAATTCCATTGGTTATTTATTGGTTACAATTAATAAATTTAACACCCAATATTATGTGTTCATCATTGTAAAACCCATTAATAATGAATTGGGAATTAATACCAGAGTGTGGTCGACTGTCCCTTGCATTTTTCTTTATGATGGTGTAATTTCATTTGTCGAATGATCAAAGTCAAGTGACACCTAGTCATAATGAATGTAGAATAATTCTATATTATTATCTATCACTTCTATTCCCTCTATCCACCTCTCTCCCAAGTGGTTGATGATTCACCAGACTAAGTGGTGATCGAAAATAATGATGTATAATGTAAAGGAATCTCCCATTAGTAGGGATGAATGTTGCGATCTATATAGTTATCACATTAGCAATGTGTGATGTGTAATTCACCACATGGGTGGATATTTTGGTCAAGTGGAAATTGGTGAGGGTCTAGACTGAGTGGTTTCATTTTTGGAACATCAACATCATGTGATTGGATGGTTGTATCACATGATCGTTGGTGATAGTAGAGATTGGCCACGTGTGGTGGCTAGAAATAATTAATGTGTCAGCACCCAAGGAGGCTGATGGATGTATCAACAAAAACAATTCTAGATTCCATAATGAAAAGGATAATTTTAGGGGGTGAATTTATTCTATACATCATAAATATATATTCATATATATATATATATATCATTAATTCCTCATATGGTGTATCCTAGTTCTTATGCCCTTATTGTGGTTGTGGAGGTCTTAGGTTTCAGAATCCATTGGTGTGTGTGTGGTTTTCAATGTATTTCCTTCCTTCATTAGATTTGTTTTAATATACTTATATTATTAATTTATTTAATTATTATTACAATACATGCTGGGGTCTCTTCATTAGGGGATACTGAATTAATGGTTAAGGGAGTGGGGCGTGCGACATTATTTTCCAGACTTTTTTATGTATGGATATTGTATTAATATATATATTTGAATGATAATAATATTATTTTTTTTATTATTATTAAACCATTTATCATTTGTAAATGTTTACATAGAAACTGTATTTTTTATCTGTTTATAGTATCATGATCTAGGATTTGAGACAGAATAATCATGAATAACATATGACATATAAATCTAACATGTGGAATGAACCTTGGATATCAACCGTAAATGATATTTTTTTTGATATGAAGAACTATATATTTATTTGATGTATTTATTTTTATTTATGAATATCTTATCCTTATTTCTTTTTTATATAGATAACAAGAGTACGATTGGTTTGGCCATCTATGACCATTTATGAGGTGAGATATGTGGATTATTAGTTAAACCCAATGTGAAAAATAATGTGGGTTGGACATGAATATTTTATAATTCATAGGATTATTTCCTCCCTCTCATTGGTTTTGTATCATCCTCACATATTTCATTACATTCAATAAAGAATGAGTTCCCCATTTTTCTAATAATGTAAACACACTTCAGTCCACCAACTTTGTGGTACCCCCATATGCTGTGTGTTTTTTATATATACATGGGGTGTAGGTCTTCCTTTATGGTTTTATTTCACCATGACCAATACATTTCCTTTGGTGAGGCATTAATATCATGTTTCATACTTTTTGAGGTGATGTGGGTTTTATAATTACCTGGGTGGTTATGGTAATATTAGTTTACACCCTACTAACCGACATCTGCACTTGGTTGTGTCGTCATAATCTCTATCATTCTAGAATAGTGAAATGATATCGTTATATGTGTATATCGTATTTTGTTACCCTCTTCAAATTAAATGCATGGTCCAATGAGAATAGTTTCTTACTTTTTAGTTTTAAATTATGATATAAGGGTTGGAGAGTTTGAGTAGATTTATTACCTAATGTCGTGTGTATTCTCATTCAAATAATTTCATCATTACGATGCAACATATATATTGACTATATGCATCAATTTTTTAGGCTTATTAGTAATTTAAGAAACCCCAATTTTTCAGGGGGCATGAGTTTCATGGATTGGAGCTAAAGAAACATGGACTTCTTTTTAAACTAGATAATTCTTACTGGAGATCATATCATGGTTATCTTATCATGTTTATATTCATGTTACTATTTGATACTAGGAATTTGATATGAATTTTCTCATCGTGTTACCTTTTTTTGGTTTTCAGGTGTCTTGTTTTATATATTTTTACCCACCTATACATGGGTTTTGTACCCACACATGTTGTGTATAAGAAGATGAAACATATATTTGGATATGATATTAGTGTTTATAGATCTATTTTCTCTTTGTTGAATTCAATGCATTGATATTCATTATAACATATGATGGAGTTTGGTGGTCCTTGATTATGGAAGTGATTGTTATGGCCAGTTATTATAACAATATTATGTATAAGAGATCATATATTTACAGTTTCTTAATATGTTGGATCTTGATTCTTAATGTATATAAGGTACCATTTGTATTTTATTTTTTAATGATGTATAGTTACCTGATGTATCATACTTGTGTTATATACAATTCAGTTGCTTATTTTTATTCATGTTTTTAATGTTATTATTTTCCTTATTTAATGGTGAAAAACACCTAATATATTATTATTTATTATAATGATTTTAGTATTTAGATCATACATGATGCTTTTCAGCATCTACTAGCTTATTGGTGGTTTTATGGGGGTAACAATCTCAATTTACCACTAGCTCGAGTGGACCCCCAATGGCTCACGTCGTGTAATAAATGTATCTAAATGGGTTTTCTTATGGATTATGTTTGGAGTTGAGTGTCATGCGGTCACAACAACTAGGTCACATTCATGTTTAATTATGGGCTTCGATTATCAATTTTTTTAAAGGATTTGGGGAGCTAGGGATCAAAATTTTCGTGATTTGGGAGAAAAAAATGATAGATTCATGGTCTGTACACTAAAAGTAGTAACCAATAACTAACTGTCTGAGCTTTTTATTTTAGAGGTGGTTGTAAATGATTAAACATGGTTTTTATAACTATGAGAGTCTTTTGGAAAACTAGTTTGATTAAAGGGTTTGGGACTAGAGGGTGTCTCATGGATAGTGTGTAGCTTGTACAACTATAAAGTTTTTCCCATTTAACCAAAATCATTTATTTTTAAGGTACATTAGCTACCACACGGTTGGCACAGAGTTTCTATAACCATTCATCTAGTGAGAGTACTGTAAAAATTAAAAGTTACTTCATTTCCAGGGGTCTTTTTTAACTATGATCTCTTCTAACCCTCTCATTATCTCAACCTAGCCTCTCCTTGTCACACTATAGGGTTCTACCATTATTTATTTGGTCTTTCTACTTTACTAATTATGGATATATTTGATGAATATTTTGATTTAAACCTGATCTATTCTCATATTTCTAAATTTATCCTCAACTTATATTCCCCTTAATTCATTAAACCCCAAATGTGATGATACATCTAGGTATAGAGGGTTTTATGTAGACTATATGGTGTTATTATGGATATAGGTTAGTGAGGACCCAATATATTCATTTCCTATCATTATTTTCAAATATGACTATGTTTTCGTTATTGGTGAGGTAGGTTTCCCATTACAACATATCTTCCTCCGGATATAAAATTACATTGTTATGATATCCTTTGGTATGACTTCCAAAATTTATTTATTTGAAAACTATAAGGAATATTTTTTGTAAGGGAATGTTTAAATTTCTATGAAAATGGTATTATATGGGATTTCATTAAATAATACCTTTTTACATCTTTTGTTTATTGAAATGCCTCAATAATGGTTTTGACACCAAAATTGAATTTTTATAATGGGAGAAAAGATGACTCACTTTTAATATTATTTTTATAAAATGTTGAGAAATATTTACATGGATGTTTTGGAAAACATATAACATTATTAATCTTGGGTGTGTTTGGTTGTGTGTAGGTTCTCATTGAGAGATCATAGAAAATCAAAAGCCTGGTACTAATAAAATATAGAAGTACTCAATATATATGGGAATCACTTTATACTAACATAGTGTTCAACAGACATTCCAATTATGTATTCCCATTGGGTAGTTCCCATTCATGAATTATTTCATGGTTTTTTTTCTTCACACTGACTTTTCATGGTATGATACTGATATGTCTATCTTCTTATTTTACAATGGTTAAATTTGGTTACTATCCTCTATTTATATCACATATAATTTTTCATATTCATGTTTAATATAATACAATACTTTTTTTAAATAAAACCAACAGAAATTGTTTCAAATTTTTTTAAAATGAAATTGTTTTATGAAAATTATTTTATTTTAAATGTATAAAAATTTGTTTCATGGTCAAAAAATATGGATAGATTCATGATGGTATAATACTAGGTGTTTTTCATGCACCTTTTAGTTACCTTTTGGATAATACATATTCAGTTTGTTTGGATATAAATAAATTAATGGATATAATATGGCATGAATGCTTCTCTTAAATGATATCACTTTCATAGTCAGTTTGGTATGGTCAGGATGGATGGTGACATGGAGACATGGCCTTTTCCTCGGTTCATTTTTGATATATATTAAGAATTTTATTTTATTTTTTAATGTGTTATATTTATTAATCAATTCATCCTTAATTTACATTGGATTTTTATTTTTATCCTACTATATATGATTCATTAACTTTTTTGTTATCATTCAGGGTGAAATCATTCACAGAGATTTTTTAGTTCATACCAAGGTACATGTTGCCAATCCAAGGTGAAGAAAAAGCACTTCTGGCATTGTGGAGGGATATCTTGGGTGAATTTTAATGACAAACTAGGGTTTTAATTACTTAATGGTATCAAAGGACTTTCCTTGTCAAAAGTATGGTATCATTATCTCAGTTTGATTGGGTTTTTAGTAAACTAAGTCAAGGAATTTTCAGATCCCCATGAGGACATTACAAGTAAGTGCATGATCCCCAACTTTTTTTATTCTACTTCAGTTACTATAGAAAATTAGTATTTGATTTATATGTAATGTCTCCAATAAGTTGTTGTTTGATATGAAAACTTCTGATCCCAATTTTCATGAACATGTTTCTGTGGCTTTAAATGTTTATTTTAGTGTTTAAACTGAATAGTAAACAAGTTTTGATGTCTACAAGGATATCCTAACAAACCATGCAGTGATCAAATAGAGAATAATAAAAATGATAAGGTAGATGTGTCATACATTTCCCATAGTAGTCAAAAATGTATCAAGGTTGATCATGAACCTACATTTCATTTATTTTCTAATTTATGACACATGATTCTTGGATTCATTGAGTGACTCTCATTGATGATAAAAAATCCAGGTGGTTCCTACAATATGTTGATATCATGATTCTATTTAATTAAAATTTGTGTAGTAATTTTGTTTTTTTATGTTTAGTATAATTGGATTTATGTGTAAAAATTCATTTCAAATAAAAATTTTATATTTTTAAATGGGAAAATTTAATTATTTTTTATGAATATATTTCTTGTATTTTAACTAATGCTTTTTTAAATGGTTGTTTAGTCTTGAAACCCTAGAAAATATTATTTTCACAAAATGGATAATGAACGGTATATAGTAATTATAAAATATTACAAAAATTATTTATTAATACTTAAATTATTTAATGTAAATTGTTGTTTTATGTCATGTTTTAAATGTGCGGGGTTTGGTTTTAAATAAAAACTCATGATCATTTTTAAAATTAAATTTATTAGAGTAGATAGGTTTTTGAATCTATTTTATAATTCAAAAACAATCTTTCAACTATTGAAAGAATTTAATTTTATAATTTTAATGGTGGTTTATTTAGTATAATTTTAAACACACATGATTTAATTGACAATGAAAATAAATCCTAATTAAGTCATTCCCATGAAAGATAAAAGAATTCATCTAGTAATTGGTGAATTTTCAAATGTCTAATTATCGAATTTTTTCTAAATAAATTAATGGTGGTTACTTCAGAAATGATTTTTTATATAAGTCAATATAAAATTGTGTTTGGATATATTCTAAATGAATAGTGTTTTAATGATTTTTATGTTATTTTTGTGGGTTTGTTTTGAAAACACTTTTAAAGTGATTTCATACTTTTATGATTTCTATATTTAACTATACCCTTACTTTAGTGTAGGTTTTATCTAATATACATTAAAGGAGATGACCGAATTATATTATAATATTATGTTGATTGAGTATGAATTTTGAATAGGTTAATAGTTTTAGTGAGATACATTCCTCTATTGTGGTATTTTCCTCTTATATTTTTTCATGGTTATGCACCATGTGGAGTGGTGAGTGTTATCCTTTCACTAATTTTTTGATACCTAGATAGAGAACAATATTGGTTTGCATGGGTATACATAACATTAAGGACTAGTTTTCCTACTCTTTAGTTTTCCATAGGATTGGAATATTGGGTTCATCCTGTGATTTTTGTTTTATTCTTTTTGAGATATTTCTCTATAGTTTTGAGGAGGCTGTGGTTTTGGGATATCCTTGTTTAGGTGTGATCTTAAATAACTTATATTGGATGATATATTGATAGTAGTAGAAATATATTGCATCTTTATTTTTTATTTTTTATCATTATGTAAACCATTTTATTAGGGATATATTTAAGGAAAAATATATTCCATATCATTGGGATTTGTGTTCTAAACATTGTGATCCTTGGGTAAGTTCTTTATAACGTCCTGGATTTGGGTTCCACACAAAAGGTCCTCGAACTCATTTGGTCACATAACCTCAAACACATTTCCCCAAATTCTAGAGGCTGTCAATTAGAAGCAATAGACAAGGCATTATATTGGGAAAACTATGCACCCATTTTGAGAGTATACACGATGGAATCTAAATAGTAAACAATAGCAGAAGTGGTAATACCACAAAAAGTAAACAGTGGAAGACTGATGTAAATCTAACAGAAGCCATGACACACATATATATATATATATATATATATATTATTTATGGTATATTTGTCTAGGAAAACATCCAAATAAGTCACAATGTTGGAAGGTAATACAGAAACCAAAGTACAAAAGAAACAAGTCAACTCCAATAGAATCGCAAACCTCATCTTGGTCCCATGCTCTCTACCTCCAACAACAATCATGTACCTGATGAAGATGAGTACTTTCCCTTATATATACTTGAAATCATATTATATTCTTATACCTAAATTCATGACCCAAAAAGGGTGTGAGATGAATTCCAGTAGGCAACCACCAAATATTTGTGCCGAACTGTCTCTTAATATATATAGCAGGTAATATTAAAAAGTGAAGAAATAAATTAAGAAGTACTTAAACGTAACCAATCCTACAGATTTCCATTACATTCATTTAACACTTATTATTCATCCATTGAATCATGTAACCATGGAATCTATCCTAAACACTATATCCCCCGTGTAATGTAACCAAAAAATACATCTTATAAGATCATTTAAACAATCAAGTAAGACAGAATCCAATCTTGTGCCATGCCTTGGCAGACTCATCCCAATCATTCAAGTATCCGGAAATAATTCTCTGGTAAGTGTCATGGTCTAACACCATTGGTCCAACATAGAATCAATTAATCATAAATGACAACTTGGGAAGTCTCTCGTGGTCTGAAGCTTTGTGTGAAACATTCATTTAATCCAATATTAATGACCACTTAGAAGCTGTCACGGGCAGTACCCCAACATCAAAAATTATAGTAAAACACACATAATGGACCCTTTGGGAATCTCTCATAGTACAATACCCATTGGTCACTCATTCCTTAAATTAATTATAAACGACAAAATAGGAAGATCCCATGGTATACCCCTTGGGTCATACATTCACAATGCATATCACTGGCTTTTAATATAATCAACAACTCCATCATAACAAAACAAATGCATAGAAAACAAGGAAATCCTTGTAGGAATCCTTGACCAATCAGCCAAAAACAAGCAATAAAGGGAAACACACCCATGGGGTGGCCCATATACAATGTATCTAACTTTACACACAAGCAACAACCCTTTATCAATCAATCAAACCATAATAGGAAATGAACATTGTTTAATTCCAAATCACACAATATCCCAAACGTGGGTATGCATCCCTTTTAGTATATATAATCCAAAGACAAACAATGAATGGAACAAACCATCTACCTTGTTTTTGTACGATTGATATACTTGAATGTAGGCCCTTAAATCAACCTAAAATGTTGAAGATATATAAAGATGAAAAATATAGCCAACCTTTAATTAGCCACGAAAGGGAAGGAATCAGGAAGAAAGGACCAGAAGTATTTGGGAACTGACTGGCAGGATTCCAACGTACCCGACGATGTCTCAATCAGAGCACAGATGGAGAATCGGGGTTTTGGGTTTCACTCATCGTTCTGGAGAACTCCTATACATAATTTGGGAAGAAAAAGTTGGTTCTTGACATGAGACGTGACCCCCTTATGATATATCTAATAAAAATAAAACAAAATGGTGTTTTCTATAAAACTACACGCCTTATAGAAACCTTAACTGGGCCCCGAAATAAATGGGTCTACTAGGTCACCACATGGCCATGTACTCACCTGCCACAAGGTCAACACGCAGCTGTATGAGACAACTAGATACACAATGTGTACAAGGTAATATAGGGCGTGTACTCAAAAAATTCCCTTTACTTCATTTTTCCTAAAAAACATCCCAAAATTAAGGTCTATACCTGAAATGAAGATATGGGTTCTTATAAAATTCCCACTTAATAAATTTGTCCCCGAATTTCCATTCCAAGGGTGGTGAAGAAGAATCTATAAACAACTCCAGCCACTACGATCACACATTAGCCTCCCTCTTTCAAGTCTCATCCTTATCTTACCTTTGCTTCCATAGAACCCATACCAAAGGAACAGACCAGCCATGGAGAACCTTCATGCTGTGATCCACAATCCAAATAGGGTGATCCTAAAAGGATGAATCCACTTCCCACCCAACCTCCTCAGGTTGAAAAACATGATATGGATCTAAAAATTAACTTTGTAGCTAAGAAACCTCAAAGATTTCACGCATAGCCTGATACCTTTGACGTAACTACAACCAATAGGAAACCATCCATAATCTCTCCAAAACCTCAAACGGATCGGTGTATCTCAGTGAAAGATTCCCTTGTCTCTAAATCTTCTTGTGTCATAACCTTGGTGTTATGCGTAGAAAAACCTGATCTCTGACCTCGAACTCTAGAGATCGTTTTCATAAATCGACATGAGATTTATGGAATGATTTTGTAGTAGTAATCTTCTTCTGAATCAACTCCACCTACTTAGTGTTCTCCTAGATAAAATGAGGTCCCAACATAGCTACCTCTCCTACCTCCAGCCAACATTGGGTTGATCGATGTAGCCTACCGTAAAAACCCTCAAAAGGTACAATCTGAAGCGTTTCCTGAAAACTATTATGGTTTGAAAACTCCACCATAGGTATGTTTTTCTCCCAAGATCCTCAAAAATATTAAAATTTATCCAATACAATCCATTTTTTGATCTATGAGATCCCATACTCCCCATGAATCAATTTTTTTTCTCCTTTATTCATATAATAACTTAGCCGAATTCAATTAAAGATCTAACATGATCCACAAAATTCTTATCCATGAAAGCCCAAAACACCTCAGGGAATAAGGATTCAAATCCAAACAAATGATAATTAACATATACCAATACCCTATAAAAATAGTACGTATTTTTACCACATAATCTATCACAACAACATTCATATCTAGAACAAAATCTATCACAAAAACATGAAATTAGTAATTCACCCTAAATGACATGAAAAGAATGCATGACATGTGATCTCTAGAAAGTTCTTATATGATTAATGAGATGGAATAACCTCCTCTCATCAGGTTGCAACATAAATTTTTTTTTTTTTGACAAAATAAGACGGATCCATTAATGATGGAGATCAGCAGAAATACAGGAGCATAACCACGATGGAAAATGATTGAACCAGAGCAAATCCTCGTAGGGAGGGCCAATTCCTGCCATCTTGTGAGCGGCTTCATTCGCTTCCCTTCTAATAAATGAGAAATTGCAGGAATTGAAGCCTTGTCTCCGCGAGTGAATACACCGGATAATGGGACCGAAAGGTTGAAGCCCGCCGTCAGTGAGATTGATGGCATTGATTACAGTGAGACAGTCGGATTCGATGTGAATGGAATCCCAACCGCAATATTTTGCGAAGTTTAATCCAACAAGGATGGCGGCGGCCTCCGCGACTGAGGGCTCCCAAAGTGCATAACGTGCTTCGTATTTGGCAGCGATAAGATTTCCCAGGTTGTCTCGGGCCAGTAAACCTAGTCCAACTGGGCCATCCTTAGGGAGAGAGGCATTCACATTGATCTTAAAAATCCCTTCCGGTGGGGGGTACCAATGTTGGGGAAGAGGAGGGTGGGTGGAAAGTCTTTGTTGTTCAGGGTGGTTCTGCCAAACCGCAATCCATGACAGTGCCCGGTCAATCCAAAATATGGGGGGCCTCCGGAAATGATTGAAAATGGCCTCGTTCCGCCTATTCCAGATAATCCAAGCCAAAATGCACAGGGCTCCTGCTTTAGCCGGCGAAAAGGAGGAGCACCATCGCATCAGGAGAGATGTAAGATCTGAGGCGGTGTCCGGGAACAGCTCTATAGTTGATCCCCAGTCATTCCAAATCTCCTGAGCCCCGGGACATTGAACAAGAGCATGGAAAGGGGATTCAGTCACAGAAGGGCAGAAAGGGAAAGAGTTGTCATTTGAAAAGTGTCTGTAGACAAGGAGGCTCTTAGTTGGGAGGATACCAGTACACACCTGCCACCAGAAAAAGCGAACTTTAGGGGGAACATTAAGCTTCCAAATTGATGTCCAGGGCCTCGCATCTCCTTCTGAAATCTGAGCAGAAAGAGCTCACTGGTAGCCAGCTTTCACTGTATACTCACCTGAGCTGTCGTTTGTCCAGTAGAGATGATCTGGCCCTGCGTCTGACACACAGGGAATACTCAGAATAATTCTCATATCCCTCTCATTAAACCAGGAGAAGAGTTTTTCCAGACACCATCCCGCCCCTTGATCATCAAAAAGACAACAGACTGTGGCATGTTCGGATCCTGGATAAACAGGGGATGACGCCTTCGTGCCTGTCTGATCAACAAGCCAAGGATCGGTCCAAATCTTGACCGTAGAACCATTCCCAATCCTCCAGCCTAGCCCTTTCCTCAGTAGATTACGACCGCCCCAAATGCTTCTCCAGAGAAAACTGGGTCGATAGCCAAGATGGGAATCCATAAAATCCTTATGTGGGAAATATTTAGCCCGGAGAACACGCGTGCATAGGGATGATGGGTTATTAATCATACGCCAACCTTGTTTAGCCAGCATAGCATCATTAAAAAGAGAAAGGTCCCGGAAGCCCATTCCGCCTTCAGATTTTGGTTGACAGAGAGCAGACCAGGCGATCCAATGGACTTTATTTTTTCCGTCCTTTCGTCCCCACCAAAAGTTAGATGTACTGGATTGAACCACAATGATATCAATCAAAATAACACAAAACATGTGAATCACCCAATAGGGAAATCAAATCAACTATAAAAATTGCAAAAACAAAAAAAATAGAAATATTGGAGGTAACTTGGATTTTCCTTGTACAAGGGTTAGATACTCCATAAAATATCTTATTACCAACTATATATTCCTTCCTATAATATTATATTAGATTCAAATACTAACTCAAAGCAGAAAATAAATTCATTAATACCACTTTGTAACATCCCAGATCTGGGTACCACCCAAAAGTGGCCCAAACACAGTTGGTCACCTAAACTCAAGTCCATTTCAACAAATTCCAGAGACTATCTAATAGGAACATGGGCCAAGGTTTGATATTGGGGACACAATTCCCTTATTGGTAGTGTATACATAGAAAAATCTAAAAATGAAACAATATTGAATGCAGTAATACCACTAAAATTAAACAGAAAAAGACTAAAGTAAATATAGAATAATACAAAATATATATATATATATATTATTCATGTAATATGTATCTAGGAAAATATATAAATAAGTCACAAAGCAGGAAAGAAATATAGAAACGGAAGAACAAAAGAAACAAGTAAATCCAGTAGTGTCGCAAGACTCAACATGATCAGATGCTCTCCAACTCAAAAAAACAAGTACCTGATAAAGAAGGGTGTTTATATTATCTATACATGAAATCAAATAAACTAGTTGGGCCCTAAAAAATTACTCAAATAGGGTGTGAGACAAATCCCAGTAGGAAAACACCAAATATTTGTGCCTAACTGTTGGTGAATACATATAGCTGGTAATATGCAATAGTAAAGCAATAAACTAGGAAGTACTCAAAGCTAACCAATCCTATAGTTTTCAATTACATTTAATTAAAACTTATTAATAATACGTTGAATCATATAACCCTGGGATCTAGCCTATTCTTTGTATCCCCAGTGTAATTTAACCAAAATACACATCTTATAAGACCATATAAACAATCAAGTAAGACAGAATCTAAGCTTGTTCTTTATCTTGTAAGGCTTGTCATAATCATTCAATTATCCCCAAATGACCCTATTTAAAGCTCTCAAATTCTAACCCCTTTGGTCCAACAAAGAATTAGTTAATTTTAAATGACCACCTTGGAAAGCTCCCATGGTCTAAACCCTTGGGTCAGACATTCATTTAATCCAATATTAACAACCACCTAGAAGCTCTCATGGTCAAAACCCCTAAAACAAACATTCTAGTAATACCTATATAAATGATCCCTTTGGGAAGCTCTCGTAGTCCAATCCCCCTTTTCAAACATTCCATAATTTAATTATAAAGAATAACCTAGGTATCTCTCATGATCTAACCCATAGGCCAACCATTCAAAATTCATATCATAGGCATTTCATATAATAAACAACTCCATCCTAACAAAATAAGGCATGGAAACAAGGAAATCCAAGTAGGAATCCTAGACTAATCGTTCATAAACAATCAATTATGAGAAACGCACCCATGGGTTGTCCCTTAGACAAGGTATTTAACCTTAGATCAAGAAACAACCCTTTATCAAACACTCTACCCATAATAGGAAATAAATAAGGTTTAATTCCAAATCACACTATATCCAAAACATTGGTATGCGACACTTTTAGCATATATAATCCAAAGAAAAAAATCAAAATTTACAAACCACCTATCTTGATTGTGTACGATCGATATACTTGAACATCAGCCCTTCATTCGGCCTAAAATGTCATATATCTATAAAAAGGTGGAAAATGGTCAACCTTGAATATCTCAAGAAAGAAAATAAATCATGAATAAAGGCCCATAAGTATTCGATAACTCACTAGTGGGATTCCAACGCACCATATGCTGTCTCAATCAGATCTCAGATGAATAATCGGGGGTTCAGGTTTCATTCATTATTCTGGAGTGCTCATGTATGAAATATAGGAAAAAGAATATTTTTCTAGAAATAATATGCGACCCCCTTCCGATATATAAAATAAAAAAGAAAACTACACTATGTGTTCTTCAAAACTACATGGTGTATAGTAACCTTAATCAGCCCCTAAATTAAGTAGGTCATCCAGGTCACCACACATCCATGTACACAGCCGCCACACGGTCAGCACATGGTTTTACGTAGTAACTGGATACATGACGTGTACATGGTAATACATGACACATACTCGTAAAATTATCGTTCAATCCATTTTCCTAAAAAACAATCCAAAATCAAGATCCATACCTAAAATGATGATTCATGTTTATAAATTCTTAGGTAACATAGTTTATTTTTTTGATGAGATTGGGTTGGGAGTCTGTTGGAGGTATAATAATTGTATGATAGATTGAAATAGGCATTGGGTTTTGTCCTTTAACCATGAGTTACTATGATAATAGCCTCATTACACATTTCAACAACCATGACATTACTTCGGGAGGCATGTCATCACATAAACTATCTATTTGTTGATGAAGTGTATTTAGTGATCTAGTGTATAAATTGTTAATGATATTTGGGTATGTTAGATCGGATTATACATTAATCATTTCATGGGGTGGTTCCTTTTCATACTCTAGGTCATGTTTCAGATTTTTTGAATGTATATTTTCAAATCCTGATTGTCTCCCTTAGTTAGGGATTGATATAATGGGTTTTAACTTTGACTATAATGTGAAACCTCAATTATCTTGTTGATTAAATAGTATTTCAATGTTATTACTCATTTTTTTACATTTTAGATAAAATATAAATGGTGGAGAGACCCATGTTATGATTCTATTCACATTATATCCCTGTGATGTATAATAAAGACCCTAAGAATCCATTAAATGGTAGGAAGTGTGGTTAAATTTATATCCTGTATTTATTTAGGATAAGACTTGTTGGTTCATGATAATTTTACTAAAAATACTTAGTCATGGTTTTGGGATTTGTTACGAGGTTAAAAATTTTGGTAATGGATTAAGTATTTTTCTAATTATACCCTCATAGAATAATTTCTATCTCACAATGACCATGATTTGATTATAGTTTAACATGACTATGGAACATTGTGCCATTCTCCCCATAGAGGGAATTTTTTGATATATTCAAATCATAGATTCCTAAAGTGCACTTTTACCTTGAAGAATATAATCTTATGATAGAAATAATGGGTTATATGATTTCAAATATTTGATTTATATTTTTTTAAACTCTTGGAAAATGAGATGTGGTCATATATTATCTAAGGGGGTAATTAACCATGAAACCAATTAAATAATCAAAAAAGGAAGGATCCTAGGTAAACCTATTTTCATAAATTCTCTTTGCTGCAAATGAGAATTTAATGTTAATGAATATTAAAATTGAATACTACTTAGTCCATCCTTTACCAATCAGACTCAGCTCATGAATGTAGTGAATTCCTAATGTAAGTGTCTTAATAAATCCTTTTGTTAGCAGTGCGACCTATGGTTTCTAGTTTTTGACTGTATATTTTTATTTCATTCTTAAATGATAATGTGTTTTTTTTAATTGATTTGATTCACGGTTTGATAGATAGTGAACATAGTTCTAGTATTATAGTGTAATCATGTGTTACCAATATGTGTAGTAATCCAAGTAATTGATTTTAATGGCCAAGAATGATCCTACCAATTGTAAAAATTATTTCATGATGTCTTTCCTGGTAGAAATGTAAATTAGTACATTATAGAACTATTGGGTTTGTGTCTCCTAATCCATTGCATTATAAATATTTTATGAAGGAACTATGGATTATCTAACTAGAATACAATATAATTCTCATGTAGAAGAAGATAAGACTTTGGTAACCTTTAACTAATTCAAGAAATATGCTCATGTCATTCCTTCAAATTATTCTTATTTTATAATATATTGAACATTTGTATTTTTGAGTGGTTATACAGCTCATTGGTGTGTATGTGGTTAAAGTTTCTGATAGATAACCATGTCTTTAATTTAAATTTCTAAAATGTTTGTTTAATGTGATGGGTCCTCAATCAAATTTGGGAATGAAATTAAATAATTTTATGGATATATATATTATTTGAATAAATAATATTTTGGATATTCTTTGGTAATGAAAGATCTATTTCACTATTTTTGTGTTTTGTATCATCTCCTTGATGCATTCTTCCAATAAAAATAATTATAGGTCTTCAATAATAGAGACACAGTTTGATGTGTCATATATATAGCCTTATAGAATACCTTTATATTGGTAAAGGGTAGGTTAATGGTCTCTGATAAGACCAATACATTTCCATGGGCAATAAGGACAGTGTAATTATCTCAGTAAAAGTGGGTGGTAGTTCTATGCTATAAAAACATTATGCAAAACACAATAATTGTCCATTGGAGAGTGAAGTAGGTGATTAGGTCCATCTATCTATATAATATAATCTAATTTTTTTCATACATCATCATCACCATGGTATGTAGGGTTAGTTGGAACCATGTTCTTTTCCGATTTTGATATATTAAAACAATATGACAATCTGGATTATATTTTGTACTTTTCAACTCACTTAGTGTTGATTCACAACATTTTTGAGGTTTAAAATTTGTGTTTGAATTCTAGGATATTGATATTTATTCTAACATATCAGTTATTAATTAAATATATCAGCTTATTGATCTACAGGAAATGGTATTTCAGAGGGAAACAATTACTTTTTTTTTATATACTATGGATGTGCATGTGAGATAGCCATGAGATATGGGTGTAGAATAATTGATGATTAAGATTTTTCTATATAATATTTTAATCCCAAAATTTTGAGTGCTTACTAGGGATAGAATGTTTCATGGTGTTGAGAATTGTGAATCCATTTTTTTGATATGTAGGTTTAACTTTTTTAATTAATATCTTTTGATATTTTAAAAGATTTTTTGATTTAGGTGTTAGAATTTAATGCTATTAAAGAAATAGGTAGGGCTCAAAATCTACACACTATTAGTATTAACCATGAATCAACCATAAATAATGATACTATAATTTAAAGAGTGATTTATATAGTGTAGCCACGATATTTATAACTATTTGAGTCACAAGGAAACCCATATGGATGATATGTTTTGTATCCATAGGTTTTCACATGACTTTTTCATGGGTTTTCTAACAATGTGTCTATTTCTAGGTAACCACTCTCTTTATTTTTAAGGTAAAATATCTAACAAATTGGTAGTTCATTTTTTTATAACTATGCAACCTAATCATGAGATCCATGATAGTTTCATAAAAATAGAAACTTCCCCTGATTCATGTTGTTGTTATTAACACTAATATCCAATTAATACCTCATTATATCATCCTAAAATCTCCATGAATCTCTAGAGGTTCATCCCCTTGTGTTTTTTAGAATTTCCCCATCATTATGGGTTTATGAATTCTGGGAATGTTCCCTTTTCAACATGATATGTTCTCCTCCTTATATATTTATCCACATTATCCCTTCCCATTATTTCATTGTAACCCTAATGGTATTTGATTTCCTAATCTTGAAGTATAGATTTGGAATTTAAAATGGTCTTAAGAATATAGGTTTATGAGGACCCACTCTCTTAATTTCTAATTTAAATTTTGAATATGAATATGTTTCATATGTTGGCAAGGTTTATGAATTGATATAATAGATCTTTATCATGATACACTTTCATGTTCATATTATATCCTTGGGTTTAGCTTGAAAAGTTGATTAATTTGAATACGATGAGGGAAATTTTGTGTAAAGAAATTATTATTTTTAATAAAAATTGGTTTCTAATGTGAATTTATCAGAATGAACTTTTTTATACTTCTTGTGTTCAGTGATTTTTTTCAATGATTTTTTGGACTCTAAAATTGATTCTTAAGAATGGGATAAGTGACTCTCCACTTATTTAATTTTTTTATAAAATTATGATCATTTTTTACATTAATTATTTTGAAAACATATCACCTTGGTATCCTTGGGTTTTTTGGGTTGTGTATTGGTTCTCACTAAAGAGTGATAACTAATGGGTATCCTGGTACCAACTGATTATGACAGGACTCTATATCTCTTGGAATCACTATATGTAAATATAGTGTTTCTCGCAATTCATAATTACTTATTCCTATATTATAGAGACTATTTGGGAATTATTTTTATGATGGTGATTTTTTATAGAACGATTCTCACTTTTTTATCTTTTTATTTTACCATGGTTGATTTTGATTACTACACATTATTAATCTCTTATGTAAATTTTTGTATTCTTGGGTTATTATAATATGATACTCTTTGAAAGGAAAAACAAAGTGTTTTTTATATGTTTTCAAATAAAATAGTTTAATGAAACCTATGTTTTTTAATGTTACAAATAATGGTTTCATGGTGAATGTATTTTTATATATTCATTTTTGTATCCTATTAGGAAATTTACACAAACCCTGCAATGCCTTTGGAAATATTTTTATATGTTTTTGAATAATTCATATAGAGGGGTGGGTTTAATGTGTCACAAGAGATTTTATTAGTTGATATAATATTTATGGTGGATTTTTTATGGTGGTTATAGATAGTTATATAGAGACTTTGATTTGGTCCTGGATAGTTATTCCAATGAGTTTATCATTTTGGATAGGTTTCATATATCTCATTTTTATTAGTCCTTTATTCTATGATATAATTTTTTACTTTATTTTTCTCATTATATACACGATACATGCTATTTTGTGTTATAATTTTTTTTTGAAATCATTGTGAAGGAGGTTTTTGATACCCATGTTCTTGTCATCATCCTATGGTGATTATAAAAAATTTTTGGTCCTTATGGTCATCCAACTTGACTAACATGTATAGTGAACCCCAGGTTGTTTGTTACACATGTGAGGATGTTTTTGAAATTATGTAAACATTTTTAAGTTATTGTGAGATTATATTATTGGGTAATGAATGAATTTATTGTCTAATGACTAACAAATCCATCCACCAAGACTATGATATCCTATTTGGGGAGCCAATACACTAAGTCATCTATGTTGAGGAAATAATAATAGTACAAGTATCATATAGAAATGACTCATTTATTTCCATGTACTTATTGTTTTAGATTCCTTGATATGATTTTTTGACTATGAATTGCCTTTTTAATTATAAGAGGCTTCCACATAGGCAAACATCTTTGATTCCATAGCCTAGTCATTGTGCATTTATACTTATGATTGAGCATCTTATCATCAAATAAGTATGTGACGAGACATGTAATCTCATGTTAAGGACTAACATGCCTTTTAATGTGGTCTATTCTATTAATTGTGTCTTATAAAAAAATATTCATGTTACACCCACATCTTCATTATGATATCTAATTAGAAGTAGATTAAACTTTATATACCGAAGTAAGGTGATCTAACCTCAAAGTCAAGGAGAAATAAAACAATTAAAGGGATCATTTTATATACCTACAAATTGATTGATACAATCATCTATATGATTCAATTTTTTAAAGGGTGAGATATCATTTATATACTAATTTTTTTATGACACCCTTTCATAATATGTGACAACATTACGGCATGCATTATCCATTATGATACTATAGTGGAAATGAGGCATTGTATTGTTTGAATTGGTTAAGAAAAGTTTATTCCCCAAATTTAATGTTGTTTTCATTTCCTTCATTATTGGTTATAATAAATCATATAGGGCGGATTATATTTTTTTCTAGGTTAGATGTTAATACTTATATTCTAGAAGTGTTGTGTATGTTTTGATGATCGAATAATCATGGGTATGAAAAGAGAATGAGCCTAGATTTGTAGAGGTTCAGTTGTAGTATGAGACTATAATATCCATATAATTTAGACATATAACTAACTAACTATAAACTAATTTTTCAGGATTATAATATGTTATGATGATCCTGGGGTTGAAGACATTATTTCGTACTCTAGATGAGACTTCCCTACCATGGAAGTAATTTGGACATTTATATGAGATAAATGTTTTCTCTAGGGAAATTAAACCTTCGATATGGTAACCAGGCCATATTAATGTATCCATTGGAGACCATAGTCCTTGTGAGGTATCCCCAAAACATGTTTTGTGTAGGATTTATTCATGCTTAGTGGTTCAGGTAGAGATTCATGGGGATTATTTTTCATATTATGGCTTTGATTTACAAACCACCACCTATGAAATTTTTTCCTATGTTTTCATTAACGGATACATGATTCATAAAAGAGATTCACCCTTGTTATGGGAGTATGTGAGAGATTTAACTGATGATATACTGTGGAATTTCAAGGGTGGGTTTCCATGTGAGAGTTAGCATTTCAATATGAGATTGTACTATTGAAGGATGCGATCTTAAAATGAATGTTATCGGTTGAGAAGTTTATTAGGGGATGATCCCATGGAATGAGAGTGATTGGAGATGAATGATTCTTCTATCTAGTTCCCTAAACACTTGCTATGGATACTAGATTCATTAATGGGGTTGTTTCAGTCACATCTAGAAGGCGATGCACATGATGAATGGCTATGATCCGAAAATGTTGGGTGTAGTGAAAGGTATGATTCATGTCCACTTTTCCAACACCCGCATCCTGGCCAATTTTGACATAAGCTAATAATTATACATATCATGATTTATATTTTTTGATTCTAGTGGATCCCCAAGCTAGACCCTTGATAGAAAGAGGGTCTCCACAATTTTTACTTTTATTCTCTCACCCATTATCATCAAGTTAGTCTACCCAAGATGATGAATTATAACTTTTCCATAATTTCCTCATGATAAAGAGGAGGTGTAGTGGTACCCACCATGACATGGATTTGTATCATTTAACTAATATCATTATGTGGTTGATAATTAGGGTCATAAATTTAGTCCTTTAATTAGTAGTGAGAAAGACCACCTCTAGTGGAGAGTATTGGGCAGCACGCTGGTTTTTAGGATCGATTACACATGGGGTGGATAGAGTGGTTTTTCACCATGTTATCATCAAGTGAGTAATTCACCAATAATTTTTGTTAAGTAATGATTTAATGCTTCTGAATGGTGGACCATGGTTGAACCATAATGAATAATATTTGTATATAATGGTTTACATTATAAGGAAGATGATCAGAGATTTTCTTATAGAACAATGATCATTATAATGGTATATTGTGCCCATGGAATGAACCAATCATTATGTTGTTTTGAGGAGGAACCCATTTATAATTTAGGGAATTTTCTCTAGTCTCACTATTTGAGGAAAAATGGTAATTTACACTCTTTTCATGTGATATTTTCTCTATTGGGGTTGGTATTTTCAATCATGACGTGGAAGGAATGTGGGTTGATGATATAAAATAATTAAAATGAGAGCATGGTAGTATATACTTATAATATAGGACTATTTTCCAAGATAATTACCAGGCTTATGATGTCACGACCCGACCTCGGGGCCCGTGCCGTGACTACCCCAAGCCCGCCTTCCATAGGCCAGGGGCTGGCGACTAGCACCAAGGCGTAAAATCCCGGTAAACAGGGAAGGCATTGCCTTTATAAGTAACAACCACCACAGAGTCAGAAAGCGGAAAGTAAAGTGAAGAAAAGTAAAGGGGGCCGGAATACAAGCCCAACTGAAAGTACAAATGAAAAAGTAAAGAACAGCAACTGAAGAAAAGACGGCGGCCTCGTGTCGTCAACTGGCAATCCCACCTGAAGGGTGGGTACAGATAGCCTCCAGGCTCCTCGGGTCCCACGTCCGCTCCGAGCACGTCCCGCCCAGTGGTCCACCTCCAGGTACCGTCCTGCTCCACGCCCCAACCAAGATCAGCGTTGTCCGTCGTCTGCATCCAACACATCAAGGTGCGGGCATAGCCCGTGCAGGGGTGAGTATAAGCTACTCAGTAAGGACCCCGAGACCCCCGAAGGTCTCTCGAAATCCACAAAGGATATAGCACAAAAGAAAGATGCAATCACGAAGTAACATCTGACTCGACTTAGGTATATGCCCATACATATACCTAAGTCCCCAATTCTAGCTCTGCTCACGAGCTCAAGAACAACTCAATCCACAAAGGAAAGCAAGACTCAAATCCACAAGGAGAGTAAATAGTAAATCCACATAGGATAGTTCAACACAATCCACAAAGGAGAGTAACATAAGATTCAGCTCAACCAGGTATACTTTTTCAGATGACGTCAAAGATGATCACTGATCCATCTAAGTCGTCGGACCCACGAAGGATCGATAGGTACTAACCCCCGCAAAAGACCCACACAGGATCGGGCTCACACAGAACCTGTAGGCAGTGGCTCACACAGAACCGGTAGTAAGGACCCACATAGGATCGGGCTCACACAGAACCTGTAGCACTGATCCACGTAGGATCGCTGAGTGCAGTAGTCGACGCAGTCCACTGAGGATCTCTGCACAGTCGTCGCCGCAGTCCACGAAGGATCTCTGCTCTGCCGTCGTCGCAGTCCACGGAGGATCTCTGCTCTGTCGTCGAAGTCACAGCCAGCGCTAGGGTTCCCGCACACAGCGAGCTCGTTTAGGAGGGTCCGCTCCACGAGCCGAGAGGCTGATACATCAACTGACACGTAGTCCGAATTTGATGTATCCAAAAGTTCCGTATCGACAACAGGATCTCAACGCAACAGACGGCGCGTCAATCGGACGCCCGGTCTGAGAGTTATTGGCATTTTCGTCACAGGGGCCCGGTTGGTTTTTAGGGAAAAACCAACCCGACCGTACTCCGCCTGTATCCGATCCTCGGGCGGAGTATGCCAAAAGTTCCGTCTCACTTAGAGGAAACTACCACAGCTGACGGTACGTCGATCGGACGTCCGTAGCTCAAGTTATGAGCGTTTCCGCTCCGAGGGCCCGGTTGGTTTCGTGTACGAACCAACCCGGCCGAACCCAAAGTCTTCCGAAACCTTGAGTATAATATACCGAAACGATCGTATCGATCCAAGGATCGCGTAGCCGCTGACGGTTCGTCAATCGGAGGTCTCAGGACCAAGATATGGGCAAAAGACCGAAGAAGGCCCGAAAACGGGGGTTCTGGGCCCTGGGCGACCCGGCCCGAACCACCCCTGGGTCGGCCGAACCGGGTCGACCCGAACCGGGTCGGCCCGACCCGGCCCGACCGGACCGGCCGGCTCGGCTTCGGTCAAGCGGCCGAAGAAACCGCCGCGGGTTTGACCCGCGGCTTGGAAGAACGCGGCCCGCGCGGGCCGCGTGCTGGGTGGCCGGACCGCGGACGCGGTCCGGCGGTTCGCCGCCGCCGCGGCTCGGCCGCGGCGGAGTTTCCGGTGGTGCGCCGGGCGCCGCCGCCTCCGGTCGTCGGCGCCGCCGCGCCGGCGACCCGCGCCGCCGCCGCCTTCCGCGGGCCGCCGGAGTTGCTCCGGTGGCCCGTTTTGCCTCCCGTCTGCGCCATTGCTCCTCCCGGGGGCCGATCTTCACTGCGGGATCAACGGATCGCCCTTTCCGCACGGTTCTTCGTCGTCCGCCAAATCCGCACAACAAAAGATCGGCGGAGGGTTGTCGGGTCTTGTTCGTTAGATCCGCACCCTCCGCGTTAGTCATAAACAACGGGAGGAAAAGAAAATAATCAACAACAATTTTAAATAATTTAAAATTGTTCGGAGATCAGGTTCTTTAATTTTAAAAGAAATAAAATCACGGGAAAGAAAAAATATTCCAATCAACCCTTACTTTGTCGTCGTCGTCGGACGAGAGGTCGTCGCGGAATCGCTCGTCGCGGAAGAAGGAGATCGTCGCGTCGTCGCGGTATCCTGCGTCGCGTCGCCAATCTCCGGATCAAGAACAAACGGATTTAATTAATTAAATCCGTTGTCATGAAGTTTAAAAAGGGAGAATTTAAACGATCCGATTCTCACCTTAGTTGCCGAATGAGGATCGGCCGCGGAAGAAGAGGCGTCGCCGAAGAACGTCGCGGGTAGTGCTCGTCGACGTCGCAGATCTCGGTGTGCGTCGTCGAATTCCGGTCGCCGGCGTTCTTCGCGTTCTTTGCGTTCTTCACGTTCTTCGCGTTCTTCGCGGGGAGATGAAGAAACAAAGATCCTCACAAATCCTTTCAAAGGATTTTTAGGTTGGTCTTATTTTATAAACATGCCAACAAACGCAAAAGCGTAAGTAACGACCCATCAGTTCGTTGAATTAATTCAACGAGCGAAACAACCCATTTAATTCACGAAATAAACCGCTCAATTAAATGGTCTGTTAATAATTTAAAAAAAACGCGTCGGTTGACTTTTCAGTTACTTTGACGGGTTTTCGCGGGTGCGTTACTTAGCGAAAGAAACGGCGGGGCTCGTGCGGGCCCCACCTCACAAATATCCTACCAAGGGGTAGGATATTTCTGGATAGCATCCTATCCAGTTCAACCTAGTTCAAGTGGCTTCCAAGTGACTTCCAAGCAGCTTAAGTGAAATAAAATAAAGTTGTCGCACAAATTTTATTTTATTTCTGTCTTAAAGCCCCAAAATTTAAAAACCACGTCTGAGCAAACGCAACTCCGGAAGAGGCGTTTCTAAGCAAATACCGGCGCTGCGATTTCATCGGTGCCCTCAGAATTCGATTCCGGGCACCGGTTCAAAAGATAGAAAAACCCGCTCGTCCGTTCACTGAACGTACCCGATCCAAACTTCGGAAATTGATTCCGGGCACACCGGGCCTCGGAATCAGGTGCCGTCTGAAGCTGCGCTCTTGTAAAATTCCAAAGAAAATTAAGAAAAAAAAAATTCCTTGAAATTTTCGGGTCTTTACATTACTCCCACCTCAGGGCTTTACGTCCCCGTAAAGATACATCAAAAACTAGGGGAACAAATGGGGGTACTGAGCACGCATCTGAGCCTCCCGCTCCCAAGTTCTCTCCTGGAGGTTCCCGTGCTGCCATCTGATGCGCACAAGAGGAATCGACCGCCCACGTAGGACCCGCTCCTGTCGATCCTCGATCTCCACTGGTACCTCCGCAAAAGTCTCCCCATCGTCCACGTCCAGCTCCCCAAAGTCGATGATGTGCGTCGGGTCGTGCACGTATCTCCTCAGCTGAGACACGTGGAAGACGTCGTGCACCCGGTGCAACTGAGGTGGTAGAGCCAGGCGATAAGCCACCTCTCCTATCCTGCTGAGGACCTGGAAAGGCCCGATGAAGCGTGGAGACAACTTGCCGCCTCGGCCAAATCTCCGTAAACCACGTCGAGGTGAGACACGCAAAAAGATGTGGTCGCCATCCTCAAACTCTAGTGGCCTCTGCCTCCTGTCGGCATACGACTTCTGCCGGCTCTGAGCTGATGATAGCCTGACCGGAGGTCTATCTTCGAGAACCACCGCGCTCCCTTGAGCTGATCGAAGAGGTCATCAATCTGTGGCAGCGGATACTTGTTCCTCACTGTCACCTGGTTCAGGTGACGATAGTCGACACACAGTCGCAAGCTCCCGTCCGCCTTCTTGGCGAAAAAAATCGGGGAAGCCCAGGGTGAAACACTGGGTCGGATAAAACCCTTGCTCTGCAAGTCCTCCAACTGTACCCGCAGCTCCCGAAGCTCGTCGGGGGCCATCAGATATGCTGGAGTAGATATCGGGGCTGTCCCGGGGTACAAGTCGATGTAAAAGTCTACCTCTCTACGAGGAGGTAGCCCTGGAACGTCGTCAGGAAAGACGTCTACGTACTGGTCCACCACTGCAGGAAAAGCTGGACTCCGCACGTCCACTGCTCCTAGGATGAGGCTAGCCAACTGATGAGATATGGGCTGCACTCTCCTCCGCGGATGTCCATCCTGTGCTGCAAAGGTTCCCTTCTCGCCGGTGAAGGTAAACCTGCTCCCGTCGGTGCAAACACATCGCACCTTGCGCCTAAAACAGTCGATCTGGGCATGAACCGTGGATAGCCAATCCATGCCCAAGATGACGTTGTAAGGCCTCGACGCCGCTACAAGGAGATCCCAGCCGAAGCTCTCGCCTCCTAGAGTAAGCTCACACTGCCGGCACCAGTGCGTAATCGTCGAGTCTGCTCCCGTAGGAGTCTCTAGCCGTAAGGATCGAGCCAACGGCTCAGTCGGAATCTCCGAGCTCCGAACAAGGGCAGAGGCTATGAAAGAGTGACTCACTCCTGTGTCTATAAGTACTGCAGCAAGGGTGGAATAGACACAGATCGTACCTCGAATCATCTCTGGCATGTCGGGGTCGTAGGCCTCCACTGCCTGGAGCTGGGCCTGTCCCTGCCCGCCAGCTCCCTGTGGTCGAGGTGGCCCTCCTGGTGGTGGTGGGGGTAGAGCCTGGAAGTGTCGCCCACCACCCGCTGCTCGGCCAGCTCCTCTGCCTCGTCCGCCTCCTCCCTGCGGACCGCCACGGTCGACCCTCTGCCTCTGCCTGGGTGGCCCCTCCACCGTCTGCTGCTCCTCTGATTGGCGAGTCGGGCAGTCACGAGCCATGTGACCCTGCCCGCCGCAGGAGTAGCAAAGCCTGCCTCTCGGAAGGCTGGCACTCCGTTGTGTGCCCCGCACTGCTGAGTCGGTGTCCTAAGGCCGTCTGCGTGAGGGTCTGGTCTGCCTGGACCCGAGAGTCATCCGTCGGCTACCTGCTGCCGAAGACTCGGCTACCTGCCGCCCTGCGCTAGGTCTCGCCGCTGAAGAAAGCTCTGCCAGGAAGCTCTCGATCAGGAGGGCTCGCTCCAGCACTCCCGCCTGGGTCGGAATGCTGAGGGAGATCAGCGACGCCCGAATCTCCTGTCGCAAGCCCTGCTCGAAGGTCCGGGCCCGGAAGAAGGGGTCCCGTACCATGTCGGTCGAGTAGCGAGATAGGTCAGTGAACCTCGCCGCGTACTGAGCGACCGTCATGATGCCCTGGCGCAGCTGGAGAAGCTCCTGGATGCGCACCGCTCGAAGGGTGGCCGGGACGAACTCAGAGCGGAAGAGGCTCTCGAAGTCCGTCCAGAGCAAGGATGCCTCATCGTGAACCTGGAGCATCAAGCTCCACCATCGTCCTGTCGCCGCCTGCAGGAGGCTCGCCGCGAGAATCACCATGAGATCCGCTGGTGTCCTCACTAGCCTAAAGATCCGTACCACCGCCTCTAGCCAGTCCTCGGCGGCCTGTGGGTCCGCCTCACCGCGAAACCTGGGCGGTCGTTGGCTCTGAAACTCATGCAGTGCCCTGAGGTGACGTGCATCGTCAGCGTCTGGTACTGGTAGCATCGGTGGCTCGGCGGGTAAAGCTACCGCCGGTGCCACTGCTGGCAAAGGTCCCTGCACCGAGGCCTCGTCGATCGGTGGGCTGCCGTCGCGCCCTACACTCGGAACCCTAGCTGGCTGTCGTCACGGGGCCATCCTGAAAAGGAGAACAAGAGCACCACAGTCAGAACAGTATACCTGGTGAGCTGGCACAAGTAATCACAAGGAAAACTTGAGACTTTCATAAAGCAGATCAGTATACCCGGTGAGCTGACATAAGTAATCACAAAGAAAACTTGAAACACACACGCAGTCAATGTTTCATGCATTAAGTCGGAAATCAGGAGTCAGGGTCCTGGTGTACGGATACGTCGGCCGCCGCACCAACACTGGGCTCCCTGAACTGATAACCACACTCAATACACTAAACACTATTGCTTCATATAGAAAGAAAAGACGATCAGAGTCTGCGGTAGAACCGACCACCTCTGATACCAATTTGTCACGACCCGACCTCGGGGCCCGTGCCGTGACTACCCCAAGCCCGCCTTCCATAGGCCAGGGGCTGGCGACTAGCACCAAGGCGTAAAATCCCGGTAAACAGGGAAGGCATTGCCTTTACAAGTAACAACCACCACAGAGTCAGCAAGCGGAAAGTAAAGTGCAGAAAAGTAAAGGGGGCCGGAATACAAGCCCAACTGAAAGTACAACTGAAAAAGTAAAGAACAGCAACTGAAGAAAAGACGGCGGCCTCGTGTCGTCCACTGGCAATCCCACCTGAAGGGTGGGTACAGATAGGCTCCAGGCTCCTCAGGTCCCACGTCCGCTCCGAGCACGTCCCGCCCAGTGGTCCACCTCCAGGTACCGTCCTGCTCCATGCCCCAACCGAGATCAGCATTGTCCGTCGTCTGCATCCAACACATCAAGGTGCGGGCATAGCCCGTGTAGGGGTGAGTATAAGCTACTCAGTAAGGACCCCGAGACCCCCGAAGGTCTCCCGAAATCCACAAAGGATATAGCACAAAAGAAAGATGCAATCACGAAGTAACATCTGACTCGACTTAGGTATATGCCCATACATATACCTAAGTCCCCAATTCTAGCTCTGCTCACGAGCTCAAGAACAACTCAATCCACAAAGGAAAGCAAGACTCAAATCCACAAGGAGAGTAAATAGTAAATCCACATAGGATAGTTCAACACAATCCACAAAGGAGAGTAACATAAGATTCAGCTCAACCAGGTATACTTTTTCAGATGACGTCAAATATGATCACTGATCCATCTAAGTCGTCGGACCCACGAAGGATCGATAGGTACTAACCCCCGCAAAAGACCCACACAGGATCGGGCTCACACAGAACCTGTAGGCAGTGGCTCACACAGAACCGGTAGTAAGGACCCACATAGGATCGGGCTCACACAGAACCTGTAGCACTGATCCACGTAGGATCGCTGAGTGCAGTAGTCGACGCAGTCCACTGAGGATCTCTGCACAGTCGTCGCCGCAGTCCACGAAGGATCTCTGCTCTGCCGTCGTCGCAGTCCACGGAGGATCTCTGCTCTGTCGTCGAAGTCACAGCCAGCGCTAGGGTTCCCGCACACAGCGAGCTCGTTTAGGAGGGTCCGCTCCACGAGCCGAGAGGCTGATAAATCAACTGACACGTAGTCCGAATTTGATGTATCCAAAAGTTCCGTATCGACAACAGGATCTCAACGCAACAGACGGCGCGTCAATCGGACGCCCGGTCTGAGAGTTATTGGCATTTTCGTCACAGGGGCCCGGTTGGTTTTTAGGGCAAAACCAACCCGACCGTACTCCGCCTGTATCCGATCCTCGGGCGGAGTATGCCAAAAGTTCCGTCTCACTTAGAGGAAACTACCACAGCTGACGGTACGTCGATCGGACGTCCGTAGCTCAAGTTATGAGCGTTTCCGCTCCGAGGGCCCGGTTGGTTTCGTGTACGAACCAACCCGGCCGAACCCAAAGTCTTCCGAAACCTTGAGTATAATATACCGAAACGACCGTATCGATCCAAGGATCGCGTAGCCGCTGACGGTTCGTCAATCGGAGGTCTCAGGCCCAAGATATGGGAAAAAGACCGAAGAAGGCCCGAAAACGGGGGTTCTGGGCCCGGGGCGACCCGGCCCGAACCACCCCTAGGTCGGCCGATCCGGGTCGGCCCGACCCGACCCGACCCGGCTAGGCCGGGTCCGGTCCGGCCAGGGCGCGGCCCGGCCGCCCGGACCGGCCGGCTCGGCTTCGGCCGAGCGGCCGAAGAAACCGCCGCGGGTTTGACCCGCGGCTTGGAGGAACGCGGCCCGCGCGGGCCACGTGCTGGGTGGCCGGACCGCGGACGCGGTCCGGCGGTTCGCCGCCGCCGCGGCTCGGCCGCGGCGGAGTTTCCGGTGGCCCGTTTTGCCTCCCGTCTGCGCCATTGCTCCTCCCGGGGGGCGATCTTCACTGCAGGATCAACGGATCGCCCTTGCCGCACGGTTCGTCGTCGTCCGCCAAATCCGCACAACAAAAGATCGGCGGAGGGTTGCCGGGTCTTGTTCGTTAGATCAGCACCCTCCGCGTTAGTCATAAACAACGGGAGGAAAAGAAAATAATCAACAACAATTTTAAATAATTTAAAATTGTTCGGAGATCAGGTTCTTTAATTTTAAAAGAAATAAAATCACGGGAAAGAAAAAATATTCCAATCAACCCGTACTTTGTCGTCGTCGTCGGACGAGAGGTCGTCGCGGAATCGCTCGTCGCGGAAGAAGGAGATCGTCGCGTCATCGCGGTATCCGTCGTCGCGTCGCCAATCTCCGGATCAAGAACAAATGGATTTAATTAATTAAATCCGTTGTCATGGCGTTTAAAAAGGGAGAATTTAAACGATCCGATTCTCACCTTAGTTGCCGAACGAGGATCGGCCGCGGAAGAAGAGGCGTCGCCGAAGAACGTCGCGGGTAGAGCTCGTCGACGTCGCAGATCTCGGTGTGCGTCGTCGAATTCCGGTCGTCGGTGTTCTTCGCATTCTTTGCGTTCTTCGCGTTCTTCGCGTTCTTCGCGGGGAGATGAAGAAACAAAGATCCTCTCAAATCCTTTCAAAGGATTTTTAGGTTGGTCTTATTTTATAAACATGCCAACAAACGCAAAAGCGTAAGTAACGACCCAGCAGTTCGTTGAATTAATTCAACGAGCGAAACAGCCCATTTAATTCACGAAATAAACCGCTCAATTAAATGGTCTGTTAAGAATTTAAAAAAAAACGCGTCGGTTGACTTTTCAGTTACTTTGACGGGTTTTCGCGGGTGCGTTACTTAGCGAAAGAAACGGCAGGGCTCGTGCGGGCCCCACCTCACAAATATCCTACCAAGGGGTAGGATATTTCTGGATAGCATCCTATCCAGTTCAACCCAGTTCAAGTGGCTTCCAAGTGACTTCCAAGCAGCTTAAGTGAAATAAAATAAAGTTGTCGCACAAATTTTATTTTATTTCTGTCTTAAAGCCCCAAAATTTAAAAACCACGTCTGAGCAAACGCAACTCCGGAAGAGGCGTTTCTAAGAAAATACTGGCGCTGCGATTTCATCGGTGCCCTCAGAATTCGATTTCGGGCACCGGTTCAAAAGATAGAAAAACCCGCTCGTCCGTTCACTGAACGTACCCGAGCCAAACTTCGGAAATTGATTCCGGGCACACCGGGCCTCGGAATCAGGTGCCGTCTGAAGCTGCGCTCTTGTAAAATTCCAAAGAAAATTAAGAAAAAAAAAATTCCCTTGAAATTTTCGGGTCTTTACATATGATCATCTAGAATCAAGTTGGATGGTTATAGTCCGGAGAATGATATTTTCATATGTATTACATGTGAGAGGACTACATTTTTGTTTCTGACTTAATGGAATTGTGTGACTAGGTGTTCTCAGATGATTTATTTGAATAGTTTTATGGATGGTGGGGAGAATATATCTACTTTTCCTAGTGGATACTAGATTTTATTTTGTGTTCTTTGTGGATATCAAGATAAAAATTGTGAATGTACACCAACCTAGTGAAGAAAATAACCTCAAAGTGTTTTCACTTGTGTATTTCTTTCAGTGTATATATTAAATAGGTACTCATTATATGTGGTGATAGAAGTGGTTTTCATATGAGTTTTTGGTTTTTGGTCACTAAGGGTGGTGTTAACATTGGGTTTGGATTCTATAGAACAAGGTCATTTGATGGGTAAAGTTGGCCCACTTTGAATTGTGGTACATTTTGTAAATCTACACGTTGTGGTGTGATATTGAGAAATTGAATTATGTTAAAGTTGTTCATATGGTTATTATTTGTAAATTTTATAGAAGGGTGATGAAAATATGAAAAACGATATCATTGATATTGAATGTGAACTCTACATGGGATCTACATGTGGACGGATGGTTTCCTTGAATGTCATAGTTGGAGAAACATGCCTCTAAAACATTTGGTTCTTTATTTCACATCTTTGTTACTTGTTCTTCATTATTAAGAGAGGTCATAAATGATAATGAGGAACCAAAAAATATATCTACTTTGAAACCATTCTAGTGTCAGTGTTGTTTTTTGTGAAATTACTAGTGATTTGTTCGGTATGGATATGTTTCATAAATTAAAGGAAATATAGAATAATATTCAATGGTTTGAATGTTGTACACCAACCATTGATAAACATATTTATGGAACATTTTCATATGACTTTTCATGGTAAATTGTTTCCTTTTTCTCCATGTTTCACGATGAATAAAATATGATAAATTGATGTTGGTGTTAGTTTTTGGAAATATTTTTTTGTTTGGATTTATTTCTCCACTTAGTTATTTAATTGTGATGGATGGAACTAGTATCATTGACTATGTGGGAGGTTTATACAATACCATATAATTGTGAACCAAGTATGTTCATATATTAGGCCACTAGAGGTGATATAATTTCATTTTATTTTTGGTTATTTTCTAAATGTGGTTTTTTATCAATTTTCATTTATATAAAATCCAATTATTTTTTTAAAGATGAAATTTTATAGTAGTGGGGGTGTAAAGACTCAAGGATTTCATAATCAAGACATAGATCTATTTTTGTGTTCAATGTGGTGGGATCTATCTAGGAATAAATTTTATTATTCACATTAGTAGATGAACTTTTAAAAATTATTTGATGTTTTTTCATTATTTTGTGTGGTGTTTATCCCTATGATATTCCTACATAGTAAATCAGGTGTGTCAGGGATTTCATAATAATATATTATGTATATAAATATTATTTTCAAATGATGGATGTGTTTTTCTAATGAAAGAATTATATCTCTTGAATGGATTTTCATATGAAGAAAACAATTTGGTTTGGCTCAGAATAGCGGTTTTATCATAGAGATGGTGGAAATTTGTTTCACATAAAGACCCTTTAATGTTTACCATCATTGTTGAATTAATTAATCAGTTTAATTAAGTAAAATAATTAATTAATTAATCAATTTTTTTAGGAGATACACAAATATCATTTATTTAATATCTCTAACAAGGGTTATCCTCAATAAAACTAGAATCAAATTGGGTGATATAGATGGAGATAATTGAAGGAGGACTAGGAAGATATAGAGGAATAGATATAACTAAGAATATATGAAAGATATCATGACGATGTCAATGATCAGATCACATATCAATGAATAATATAATCATGAAACTGATGATTAATTGAATCACCTATGATCTAATATGTGATCGTCCCCATGTTTTATAAATTCCATATTCTTTATATTCTTCAGAAAAACAATGAGTTATATTATATTTGGTTCCTAAAAAATCCCAAT
Source organism: Viscum album (assembly GCA_963277665.1). Lineage (NCBI taxonomy): Eukaryota > Viridiplantae > Streptophyta > Magnoliopsida > Santalales > Viscaceae > Viscum > Viscum album. The sequence continues at coordinate 1,576,746,791 of OY728126.1, forward strand.
TTTTTATTGATATTATCTTATTCAAATCCCTCTCATATGTGTTCATCAATGGAAAAACCACACCCACTGAATGGAGAATATATATTAGATTACAATTGATTCCATGCCCCATCAATAATATATATATATAATATATATATATATATATTATTCAAAGGATTAGTTGGGTGTGCTAGCATGGGGATGTTATGATAAAGCCATATGGGTTTGCTTGCATGAATTTATTTCACCAATTATAATATATATATATATATATGTTTATGTTTATTATAAATTATTATTATTTTGACTTTATATTAAAAGTTATAGTAATAATAATAATAATGATGATGATGGTCTTAGTTGTATCTTTTGGTTGAGCTGTCATATTGCAGATCCATCAATAGTGTTGGGATCAAGACATATATATGGAATAATATTGACAAATATGTGACCAATAATTTAAATTCAATTCATGAGGGTTGAGTCCCAACATATAACTCCTCTATTCCATGACATGATGAAATGTGTGTTTTTATCTGAATTTTATTTTCTATAATTAAATATGAAATCCTCATTTCTTTTTTCCATATATTATAATAGTATGATCTATTTGTTCATCTATGGAATTTTATGATGAACGATCAGATAATTATGAATTTATCCTTGTGGGACGCCAAATTAGTATCAAGAGTGGTGACTGGATGATTCATAAAAATAGTACATATATCGCTTCTATAATGTGTAGCTCTTACTAGTTTTGTATCATGTGATTGGGAACATGTTTTCGTAATTATAGTATTTTAAATGATAATACTCTGGTAATTTGTGTGTTTTCCTAAAATACTATTTTTTTATTATGGGCTTCTAAGGGTGATGGTCTTCTTATATGGTCATTTTACCCCTTGATTTATAATTTTTTCTGGAATATGGGTGGGTTTCAATTTTTTTAATTGAAATTTGTTTACTCATATTCGGGGTGTTTATAGTTGTAGGGGTTTGTACTGTCCATAACAATATATACCCTTGGTCATGGTGTTTTTTTCTATTAGACTATAAGGGAATAATAGTATTAGTATATGTAGACTTTAAAGATTTTTCCCTCTCAAATGGTGAAAATTCTTCATTGGGTATAAATTCCTATAATATGTTTTCCAGGGATGTTGTGGGATTTGGAGGGGTTGAAAAAATCTGGATCTGTATGCATTATGTCTTCTGAGGGACCTCCAGATAAACTTTGGATATTGTATATAGCTAGGATTTAGACTTCTGACATAGTGGGATTGTCCATATTCAATTAAACTCTAGTTTATCATTTTTAATGGCCTTTATGGATTGAGATGAGATGAAGGGGATATAATAATACACCTTATAATTCTATTTATATAGGATAATAAAGTTATCCTATCCCTTTTACCTCTTGGTTACTCATTAGTACTGTATGGATTGAGTGGACATGGCTCTTTTTGTTTCCATTATGGGTTTTATGGAATCTATCTATGAATGTTTTTAATAAAACCTAAATGGGATTTTCCCACTCATGTCATTTCAATGTAGAAGACCTATAGAATTAGAGATGGTATTTGTGGTCTTGTAGCAACTATGTCTTGTTTGAAGCCGATTCTTGGAGATTATTAGTTTTACGAGATTGAGATTGGTGGTCCTTAATTATGGTTGTACTATTTTTTTATTGTGTTAGGAGTACTCTTAATGAAGATGATTTTTCCTATTCCATTATTCTATCTACTAATATAATTTTCATGTATTTGATACCATTTATATTATCCTTTATCATTATTTATTTTTACGGAACATCTCATACCAGATTTGTATATAGTTTATTTTATTATTTATATTTTATCAATTGTTTCCTTTTTTATTTTATCAATTAGAAACACAAATAAATGGTCGATATTTACTACAAGTCCCCCCATATTATGAAATATTTCCACTTGGTACTAGTCAATAACCCTACATCTCTTGGAGGTGGGTTTGAGGTGGAACTTTTTCTATACCAATGACCTGGGGGGCCCATGGGTTAGGTAATTTTCAATGCTTTCAATATATGTAATTCCAATCATACATGAACATATATATTTTCCAAATAAAATTTATATAAATATATCCAATAATTGATTATATAAATCCCATACTTATCATATTTATATAAGACATAACTTTTTAAGAAATCATTATAATTTTTTTATATCACACTAGATTTCATAGTTGTTGAAAATAATAAATTTTTTTTACTTATGTCAGTTTTCATTGAATAAACAAATCATCACTTACTTGAGATATTTTGATTTATTATTCCAATGTCCAACTCTTTGTGTATCCTATTTATTTATTTAAAGTTCAAAATTTTATTTTTTGAAAAACATTCCATTTATTTCTTTTATAAAATAAATTTATTCAATTCTATATAGATTTATTTAGATATTATAATATTAATTTATCTATAGTGTTTTATTTTAATTTGTTTAGCTGTTTTACCCTATGTATTCGATACTAAAATTATTTATATAATAGACATATTGTGTAATAAATTGTGATTGACCATGTACCTTTATTACATTAATAATGAATTGTTTATTTAAGATAAATTATCAAATGTATATTTTCCTAATGATTTTTTGTTTTAGTTTTTTTACTGTAATTTTTATTATTTTAATCATTTTATTCATAAGTTTTCAACTTAAATAAAATTACCTTTGGTTTTATTAGACATTTAATCTTTAAACAACCATAAATATACACATTATTTCATAATTACATAATTATTCCATTGCTCAATTTATCCTTAATATTATTAATGTTTGGAGTTTTAAAAAATCAGAAATTAGTGGAATTTTTAGGATACATGGTTGGAGAAGGTTTAGTGATAATTATGAATAAAGTCCATTTATAGGGGAAAATAAATTCTATAATTCGTTAAATGGTAAGAACACTAATTCAATGACTGTGTAACCAAACCATTAATTATATAAACCTTTTTACATTTTCTATTTCAGATATCAATTTCCATTTATGTTTTATTATAAATATTATGCACTCCTTGTAAAAAACCATTAAGTGGGTAATAATTCATTAACTCCTTATAACCATGGTTTCCTTAGTGAACCTCCACTGATTTTCAAGAAAACATCTAAGTTAATATCAATATTTGTAATTTCCATTCTTCTACTCCACTCTTCTTCACAACTTCTTTAATATAAATCTAAAATCCTGGAAATAATTATCCCTGAAGGAAACATACAATGTGAGGGTTGGGTAAATATTTATATTGAAGGAAAATAGTGTTTTTGGAGAAATTTATCTACCCTAATATATAAATTTTTTAAGAAACTAGATTTATTTTAAGAGAGAGTGAGATATGTGTATTTCAATGAGATTCATATTATATGAAAAATAGTTGGTTCCTTAATTTTTTGAAAAAATTTCTATATTAGATTAGTTGAACTTAGTAGATTTTACATTGAACATATAATTTATCACAATTTTTCATGTCATTAACATCTTTAATAAGAGGTTTCTGGGGTTTCTAATGGTTATACATCAAACGTTCATTCCAACACTGATAATTTGTTTGATAAATTGTTTCTATTACTTTTTAGTTAAAATATAATTATTTTTATAATATTATTGATCCTTCATTTTATGAAATGGTTGTTTAATTTTTTATTGTTACATTGTTAATTGAATGACTATGTTTCACATATGATCAATGTTACTGATTGTTGATATCACAATTCAAACTTTCCCCTTATTTTTTTTATAAATGTTGATTTTTTCTTAATGGTAATTATTTAAGGAAATAATTATGGGTGGAACGTATATCTCTATTATATGGGTTATGGATAAAAAAAATTAAATAAATTATTAATTAACTTATTTGATTCCAGTATGATACATGAAATGGGATCTTTTGTTACAAATCATGATTTTAGGATGTTTGAAACCCGAGCTATGAACTTTCTAAACCAATAAGAAAGTTGTTATCATTTTATTATGGAATGGGGTTGCCTCAAAGATAGCCCATGAGGTATGTTTTGATTATAAAAACTCAGTTTCAGATCATAAACTAGTAGGGGATTTATAGGGGAGATCATAGATTACCACTAATAGATGTTTGGTTGTTATACCATGATATGTTTGTTTTATTTTATGAAATTCGTGATAAACTGATTTTTATTACACCATGTCTTATATAATTATTATAGGAATTAAATTTTCTTCCATTTTTATACTTATTTTTAATATTAAACTATTTTTGATTAAAAGTTATGTGTTTTTCTCACCTATAGTAAAAAGATATATTTCTTTTAATTGTATGTAAAATTTTGATTTTTATTATATATTTTAAAATTAATTACAATGATTAATTATCTTATCTTAATGGGATATTTATCCAACATTACATACAATTAATCCTATGCATATAATCAATTTTATTCTTATTAGATGTGGAAATAATTGTCTATATTCCTCCACTGGAGTTATTTAGACACCATCATCTTCCTTTTAATGATATAATGATTAGGTTCTGAGGTTAGGTTTCATAGAGATAGTTCTTTTGGGAATTTTTGGGATTATTTTTTATATCAAGATATATATATAATTAATAAACTATTTATTTTCCCCTTTAGATTAAAATTTTTTCAATTATAGGAATTATTCTTTCCCAAAATATTAAAAATGAGCACGTGTTTTTAGTTTGATTTTTCTTCGTATACATTACTTTTTTAGATAGAAGATTTATGAGCAACTTATTAAAATACCCTTATAACAAAATATAAGAATATATAATGAATGATTATTATTTTATTTATGTGGTATGGTTTATTTGTTAGAGTTTTTGACAATATTAAAAAAAATATATATTGTTAGTGCTTAACTCAAACACACATTGACCAAGAATTCAATTTAAACCTTGTTATGGGACAACTAAAGTAACACAACAGGTAGGCCATGGTTGGTTGGTTACCATATAGTATTAAATAAGTACTTTTAGGGTGTAATGGTAGAGAAGAAATAGGATTTTCAGAACATAAGCGGTGGGTAAAATGAAGTTACCATCCAATTAATTCTCACATTAAACCATACATAAAAATGTATAATTATGAATTTATCCTTTTATTTGAGATTTTTTGTCAATTAGTTTTAATTTATTTTAAATTGTATTACACCAATTATATTAAACCTGATGATTTTTTATTTATTTTTATAAAATCTATTATTTTTTGTGAATATTAGATAATTTTTATACAGTGTGATTATTGTTAATGTTCGTGAAAAACCATTCAATTACCATGTAATTGGTTTTAGACACCATATTGAAAAGTTATCATTTTTGGGAAAACATCTTCCAAAAAATACATGAAAAACCATTCATCATGATAAATTATTCATAATTTAATTATTTTTATCCCTTATGATCTCATTTGACTATTAGTATTATTTAATATATTTTAATTTAAATTTAATTGTACCAGATGACATGATTATTTTATTTAGGTTTGGTTATGAATTGATTGATTCTTAGGATTAATATTTATAAATAAAATACATCTTAAAATTATGGAGGGGAATCATATGGATGTTTCTGTGATTAATTTTAAACAAGGAATCCACAATATGGATATCATCGTCATCAAGTATTTCATTAGAAATACCAAAACCCCAAGTAGGGAACATGAGTCAGATCATGCTCAAGGGTTCTATATTGATCAATAGTTCACCATGAATAATATATTATCCCTCCATAGTGATCAGGTGTCTTGATAAAATGATGAATGGATAGATAAAATCAAACATATTTTCAAAAATCAGCAGTCTATAGAGTATTTATAGTTGATGTTATGAATATACTTATTATATGTCCCTATACATAAGTAGTAGAAACTGATTATATTGGATATGTTGAATGAATGGATAACATAAGAAAATATTAATGATTTCTATTATCAACAACTCAAGAAATATTCCATAATAATTATTAAGGAAAGGAGTAATCTATCTCTATTGTAATGGAATAGTCTTTTGATTGAATTTTCATCCTAAATTATTAGTTCATTATTTTCACTCTTGATCTTCTAATAATTTATTTTAATAATTATAGGATATTTGTGTCAGTATACAGTCCTAATATTAGGTCTAAATTTAGTTATTTCTATTTACCTACTAATGATAATGTGTAAATAATAGTGGTATAGATTGGAAGGGAATGATATTTATTCAAAATTGGAGGATGGGGAAGTTCTAAATATGGTAATAAATAAATGTGATAGGGATATCTTATGGGTAGTAGTGATTTTATTCAATGATTTTAATCAATTTTTCTTATTACCCTTTAGGGTGTATATCTCTATGAAGTTTCTATCATGAAATTTCAATGAATTCAATGAATTATTTTTAGTATGATACTATGTCTTCCCTAGAGTGCAGGGGATTGAGTAACTTATAACACTTCTATAAACATCCCACATTGTATAAAGGTTGTTTAATATTACTTCATGAACACCCTAGTGAAATTAAAGGCATTAATGTGAGTTAAAAATCCCAAAAATGATATGAATATAATAACTTGATTATGTGTGATCATTTTTTTTATTTGAATCCATTGGTAAGACCAAAATTTAAGAATTTATATATAGTGGAGGATTTAGCTACCAAATTAGAACTAGGGACAACTTTTATTTGAACTATAGTAATTTATCCTTCTTCGATTTTCCTGGATGTTTATAATATAGATTCCCTTATTATTTTATCATATTCAATGTGATTGATTGAAATTATATAATCTAAAACCATCTATTATTCAATAGAGATTATTAATACTCTATATAATATAATAGAAAAGTATTTAAAATTCCCATTATATCATGTTGTTATTATTTATAGAAATATCATATGGGATTCTCTAATTTATAATCTAGATATATCATATCATTTCATTTCCAAATATTATAAGAGAATCTCCAAGTACAGAATTGTTTTTTTATTAAAATTATTTTTCCTTCCCACAATGGAATTACAAAAATATTTAATGGTGAGTGGACTATAAATGTAGTCATAACAAGGATAATGATTATGTATATGTCAAATATCCCATTATATTATAATTTTTTGATGGAAATTCGTGTTTTTAATATCTATGGCTATGGATATGTATCTAAAAGATATTATTAGTGATTACTTCAAGAATAACACTAGAAATGTAGGTTGGAATATTAATTTACATTATTATAGGGAAATTTCATATATCCCTACCAAAATATTGAATGACCATGAAAATGGAAATATAATTGATGAACCGTATTGAATTTCTAGAGGGGAAAGGATTTATTCCTACAATAATTTCAGCATGGGAAACTTTTTTCATGTTTTCAAGGATTTTTTATAGAATAATGATTCATTTTGTTGATTATAAAAATAATTATGATGTGGTAATGAAAATTAATCCACCATTTACTTAGATTGATGACATCATAAATTATCTTTTGGGAGTTTGATTGATCTCAAGAAAGGCATCCACCAGCTAAAAGTGATGGGATTCATTATTACAAAGATGTAATTTAGAATACGATATATGAATTATGAGTAATTTATGATTCCTTTTGTTATTAATATTTAATTTTTAGTCTTCTTGTATATAATGAATTATATCATCCATATATATCTTATAAATTGTTTTTCATATTTATGGGGGATATTTTAAATTATTCCATGATAATATAGTTTTATAATGACTATTTAAATAATTTTTTGAAAATAATTATAATTAATATCAAGTGTTCCAAATTTTTTTGTGTGCCAATTATGGATTTGGTTGGTGAAATTTTTTGGTTATGTCATTTCAGCGGAGGGGATTTGTGTAGATATTGAAAATATCTAATAGTTATTTTCATGAGAAATCCCAAAAAATTTATTCGAATGTAGGAATTTATTAGGGATATCAATTAGGTCTAGGTAGTTATTCTCATACATATAAATGATTGCATCACCCTTTCATACATTGACAAAAAATGTAGTGAAATTTGACTAAAATTAAATGTTCAAAAATAATTTTTGATTAGTTATAAAAAAACATAACATCATCTATTATACTAATTCTTATTATACCTAATGAGGCTTATAAATTGTATTTTGATTCATAAATTATAAATTTTTGGGTGTTTTGACGCATCATAAGAAAATAGTGGTATATCTCTCTCACCAATTACACCTTCATGAATGAAAAAATCCATGTTAGAACTTGGTTCCAGCCATAATGATGAATGAACATAATATTTAGTTATATTGTCATTAAATTTAATTTTTAACTATGTGTATAGATAATAAAATAATAAAATATTTTTGACCCAAAATTACCAAACATTAAGAAAATTCATTAGTTTGGGTATCTCAGGAAATTTTATTTTGATATGTAATACAATTGGGGAAATTAAAATATTATTTTTGGCACAATAAGAAATAATAATTTCAATTAGTAATTGAGGAAATATAATAAATAATGGAAAATAATGATTATTTATATTGAAATTCCCCAAGATGTCAATGGAAATGGGAAAATTAAATATGGATCCAATGAAATTCACACCCTCAATGATTGATAATATAATAGTTATCTAATATGAAATGTTAGACTATTAGTATATTCTTAAATGGTAGAGAGATCTCATGTGATTGGTCTTAGTCTCCAAACTGAGGGGTATGTTTTGGATAACTGATAGTGGTTCCTTTATTCATTGATAAATAACATAATATAGGAGGAACAATATTTATGATTGGTCATACATACTTGTTACAATACAATGTGTTATGATCATAATAGTCGAAATTAATGGCCTGGGATAAAGTGGGTTATTCCAGAATTTTCACTCAATGACATTTTTTCTAGAATTATAATGTTTGTGTAATATAAATGGATGATTCTATGAAAAAAATCACATTCCAATATTGAAAAGTGATTAAATATTATTAGACATTATTATTCAATTCTCATAATCTCCTCTGGGAAAGAATATTTTTTTTTCATTATTGACTATTTTATAATGATAGCCTACTACAAAAATATAAATGAATGTAATAAGGTGAATGATAGTTGGATATGTATGCTATAGAGATCATAATTTTTCATAGAGTATCATCTTCCATTTATTCACATAAGAACACCATTTTCACCTAAAAATTAAGAAGGGACTTTAGGACCTAATGAGAACCCATTTAATGTTGGGAACCTCAAACCGTAAAAAATTTATATTCATATTAATTATGATATTTTTATTCTCAAATATATCATTTTTGAAATATTCTTTATTATTAAAATTTATAGAAGAAAAATCTATCATTAACCATGTTTTCATATAGTAAAATATATCAACCACAGATAAATATGGCTCCATATGATTCTCTTTGTCTTCTACCATGTTTTTCACCTATTTATTAGGATGTGGCAGGTGATAGTTATTTATTAGAATATAGAGTAGTATATAATATATTATGGATGATTAATTGGTCTATAAAATGTTATAAATGGATCAAAGTTATCATAAAACACATCCAATAAAAATCATTATCCCATGTAATTTTAAATAATGGTAAAGTTAATCCACATAGTTTCTAATAAACTAGGTGAAATAAAATTTGGAAATATTTTAATTTCATTCTAATATGTATTAGGACACTTAAAATAGTTTAATCCATTATAGAGGTTTCATAATAAGTGATTATACAATCCCAATTAATATACATTAATGATGTTTTTCTTGTATCATAGTTGAATAAAAATCACCCTAATCAATCACATTTAGTTGGATGTGAGTTCTTGGAATTCATTTATAATTTTACAATAGTGGCTACAAAAGTTCTTATCATTATTTTCTAGAATAATGTATTGTGGGGAAAATAAATAACTTAAATGAATGTGTTATTGTAGTGTGTTTGTGATAGATAAAATAACATGGAGTGTGATTCCTTGATTTTGGAGTAATGGTGACATGTAATAACCCATACCTTACTTACTCATTATATTAGGATCTATTGATATCATTGTTTCAAGGGGATGATGGGTGAGAAGGACTATAGTTTGAGGTGGAACTGTATTTGGCATAGGTAGGTCAGAGCATGATAGTATGGGTCCCGACTCAATGGATTAATTCTAGATGAGAGTAATGACTATTGGTTGGTATCATGGTGTGGTCCTTGAGTTTCATGGTGTGTTGGAGTTTTCAATATATGTTATAATTTTTATCTGTAACAACCCATTTTTCAAGTTATAGATCATTTTCATATTTTAAATCCTTGTTTTAATCATGGTAAAGGTGAAGTACATCCTAAAGAATGTCCCATGAGTCTTCAAGTCTAGTGAGGATCTCGAAGTTATATAAAATGGGAAAAATTACTAGGCCACATAGTTAGTAGGAACCTTGAAACCCAGATTGCATGGTCTCCACTAACCATACGGGAAAAAATAGAGGTACAATAGGTGCTGAATGGTCATTTTGTAACTGTACGCCTCCCAGTGCTCGGTCATGTGAAAAACTGTAGACATGTGATAGTGATATTTCACATAGTTTGTGCATGGTTTGGGAAATCGTGCACCTTAACATTGTGGGGAAAATAATTAAGTAGGGAATTGAGCATGGTTTGCGCAAAATTTGGTAAATTGTGTGCATTACTCATGCAACCCCTATTTTGAGGGTGAAATGACCTTGTTTCCCTCTTTGAATATTTTTACCTATTTCTTATTCTCTCATAATTTCTCTAGCTGATAGAATACTTGTTTTCTTCTCCTGTATATTTCCAAGCTCCTCAATTTAGGTTCTTCTATAACTCTTCGATCTAAAGTCCACATCAAATTCCGATAGATGTGTGGATAGTTTAATTCAAGTTCTCGATTTCTCATCCATCCTATCCAAGTTTATCTTTGTATCATTTGTGCTATTAAGGTGAAAGGTTTTTCCCATATTTTTAGGTGATTTAATAATTTTTCTATTTCGATCTCAACCTACATTAAACATACGGCCACTATTTGATGAGGATTCATTAACATCCCTATGCTTGGTGTTATCATCATTTTCCTCATGAGTTTTTTTGTAGCTCTTTCATTGTGCTGCATGCTTGATTTTTCAGAGTACCTCTTCTTTATTGAGTTGTTCATATCAAATTGATAAAAAAACCTAGATACACTCACTTTGATCCTTGTTTAATAGTTTAGAGGATGATGACCTCATTTATTGAAACCCCCTTCTGTTTCAAACAGAATATCCCCTAAAGATTAATTGTTTTAAATTCTCATAATCCACTTTTAGGTTTTTGCTTAGATTTAAAATGTAATTTCCCTTGATGAATGAATGTTTAATGGAAACCAGGGAATAACTTAAGTTTTTGTACAACCTATTATTGGGATTATCGATGTAGTCAATTTTCTCATTGACCATGCCACCTTTGAAATGACACTCTGAGCCATATAAATGGGTTTTCTATATTTTAAAAAATTAATTGTTTTTATTACATGGGATGACTAATTCATGTTGGTTTCTTTCCCTCAAATGAATTGATTGATTTAAATTTAATGACTTATAAAGGGTGGTAAGAGCAAAATATACTTTATAACAATCTCATTATTAATTGTATCAGCTTATTATAATTGAAATTGACCTTTGAGATACATGAGAAGTAATGCATCAAGTCATTAATTTAAATATAATTATTCCTCTATTATAGGTTGTGGTAAGATGGTAATGGTTTAGTTGAGAATGACTGTATCATGATCCCTAACATTGAGTGTTGTCCATGACTTCTTACACCACTGACACTTGTTAGACATTGGTCTTGACATACCACATTCCTTTTATGAGTGATGACATGATGGAACACTCACCATATTGAGTGACAATCATGGTGTCTCCCACAAACTATGAGATAGAGGCATGTAACATTTTTATAGATCTTATAGGCTCATTAGATTAGTTATAGAATTCTATGTTACACCCTGGTCTAGCCATAAACTATTATTCTAGGTATTTTGTCACTTATGTCCACATGTATATGGTTCATAAGGTTGGATGATGTATAGAACTATACTATATATATAATAGTACTATATATATAGAATGAAATTGATTATAATTCCATTCGAGCCATGATCCATAGAAGGTAAAGCTAGCAGGTGTCGTTTAAGAACCAAAGTGAGTGGTTATATATTTATTCACATGTGTTAATCAATTACATATTCTTACACACTGTTTTGTTATGATCACTACTTGGATTACTTCTAAACACCATTGGTGGTGGCCTGTGGATATTTTATCTCATACTCTACTTAAGACCCCTTTGGTACCATAGAATATTATTTTTCTATAGGTATTGATAAGGGAAAGTTACCTACTTATGAGTCTTCATATTCATTACCTTTAGATGAAACATAGAAGAAGATGATTCGGTATATTCTCGAGATTATAACGGATAAACCTTTTGTTATTTTTGTAGTTTTTGTATAATATGATTATATCTTCCTATTCCCTATTCCCCTTTTGTATATATTTATGACATACATCCCTGTATATAACAATTTCTTATGTATTTTGATTATTATTCAGTTTTTCAGATGTTTTTTTTCTATTTTTTATTATTTTTTCTATCTATATTATGCTTACTTTGTGGTTTTTTACCTATTAAGTCTATTTTGACACTCTTATAAGAGGGTACAATATCCCTACCATACCACCTACACACCCTCACTACTAGTCAACAACCTCTAGCATATTGGGAGGTGTGCTTTAGTCCATGTGACCCATCTGTTTGGGGCACATGTTTAGTGGATCTTGAGTCAGGATGTTACAATGTTTTATCAGCTATAAAAATTTCATTTCTCATACTTTTTTGGTATTAAACTAGAGACTCGAAGTTAAATGAATTTGGAATTTACCCGATTTCTAGACATAACTAACTCATATTCACGAGAAACCCAAATTACCAAGGATGGCTAATTTTTATTATTCATTGTTCTTTTTATGGTTTATATGACATCCCTATTGGGTGACACACCTATCTTATGATGTTATTGATATTAACATTATTGAAATTATCATTTCTTAACCATGGCCTCATGAAATGAGGGTTTTGCATTACATGCATCATTATAGGCATAGTAGGACTAATATTCCAAGAATTTTTCAATGAAACAACTATTTTCAACATGAATTTTCTTGTTACATATTGTTAGTTCCTTGATCATCTATGAAATTGTGCTATCTTTTATAGTAGGTATTGGAAAACACAATTGAAAATTAACATTCTTACCTTAACATAATAGTATTTTCCTATATATGTTAAATCAGACACTTTAAGTAGTAATTTATGGAAAATTGGGCCATTGACCGTTGGTCACCTGGGATAGAACGTCTTATAGTGTGGGTTAAATGTATTCCATTTTCTGGTTAATAAAGAATATGGGCCCATATTTATCAAAAATGGTAACCCACCTAATTTAGCAATATAATGTGATTTAAATATTTGAACAAGCACAAATATAAAATGAATATTACTTTTAATGTGGAATAAGTTATCCATTATATATGAAATAGAGTCTTAGACCTGAAACCGACCTTATCAGTGGGTAGATATGTCTTTCTTAAATTCGTATAGCCTTTTATGGTCTATTCTACCACATAGACCTAGATTTTGATACAGGAAGAGAGGAATGGTCTTTTTTGAGGAAGGATCTTTTTTATCACAATTTCTAATTAGTAATATTTTCAATTATAATAATATATTCTGCGGCATTTTTTTAGAATCATTTAATCATGTCTTAATGAAGTCCTCTAATCATGCAGCCTGAAGGTGATTATGACCATAAACCTGAGGCGGCGTGCTAGAAGCTACCAGTGGTTCCCCCGGTAGTGCCACCTACAAAACCTCTTTCAGTTATTGATATGGGATATAATGCCCAGTTATAAGAGTTATTCCTACACATGTTATAGAATATGAAAGGCATTGTTTGACCTACCCTTAGATTGAAATATTTTATTGACTCAAAAGTTATTTTTGAATATTCCATTACTTTTTTTTTAGAAATCAAAAACACATTATAAAATATAAAATATATAATACTTTTATGTACAATGTATTTTTACAATTTTTTTATCAAAAAAATATATTTTTACCATACATTAAAATCTTTATATATTTTATTAAAAAATTTACATTACAATTGTTGAAATGATAATGAATCTGATTATGATTAGATTCACCTTATCAAATCTATTTAAAGTATTTCTGTCATGTATTCATACAAAAAAAACGTTTTGAATGAAATTCAATATTGAAATAGATACCATTGGATTCACAGTCATAATGAAAATCATAATAAAACTTTATAAGTAAATCCATTGAATTGAATTCTCTTTTAATCCTGAATACGGAAAAATATTTTATCATATTGAAACATTTTTAATCTTAACATGATATTTTAAAAAATATTTCATTTATTATATTATATGTGTTAATCAAAATAATTTCATGGTCTCAGTTAGAATATGATTGTTGGAGTTCAAGGTGTACAGGTCCTCCTGAAAATCTCAGATGAAATCTGAACATTTGATATTAATATGAACTTTGGAAGGAATACCTATAAATACTAGGTGATTTCATAATTTCAATTATTGTGTGATATAAAACACTGTGTGAGAGCTCTAGTGATTTTTGGAATATGTTAGAGCTATTAATTTTATACAAGAAAAATACTTGTTCCTTGTCCTTGTGATCTTAGAGTTCGTTTTAATTTGTGTGAATCTGATAGTTGAGAGTATGATCAATGAATTATATTACTAAAATGATAAGATATGATTGTCTTGATAGAGGGCTTGCAAGGATACCATGAAAAAATCATATACATCAGATCAAGGGCTTCTAGAATAGGAAGACAGAGGATATGATCACATTTTTTATCGATGCCTCGAATGGATATCAAGACAAAATCTAATCATAGTATCGTGGTATTACTCTAATGTGGGTAAGAAATAATTTCTTGAAAGTATAAATCAAGGGATCTTTTTTCAAGGTTACTGCATACCCTTATCTTGGGGTTAAAATAATTCTATACAAATTTATTATTTTTTATTTAAAAGTCTTTTTATTCCACTACAAATTAGTAGAAAGTAATATTTTGTATTCATATTTATATTTGTAATTATTTTATCATTATAGCATTAGTTATGATTCATTTAATGTAATAAAAATAAAATTATCTACTCTTTAATATAGAATCAATATTTTTTGTATAACTCAGATAAATCATAACCATTGAAATGATTATTTATTTTATATTCTTTTTTTGAGAAAAAAATATTAATTAATATAATTGTATTCACTAGAATCAAACATGTGGATTACATATTCGAATCATCATTGTTGTGATATTATATTCATCGGACCCTAGGGCCCAGTCCTATTAGAGTTTGAATATACAAGATATTTTTTTTAATATGATTTTTTTATTCTATTAAACAATTTTACTTTTAAGATTAAAAATGAATGTTTTTATACATATAATTCACCCCCTCTTGTATTTTATCATCTGCATATACATTTTGATCCAAATAATGGTATTAGAGGAGTTTTCTACTACTCAAATACTATTTGATTATTTTAACTATTAAACTTAACCTTATTTGTTGTAATAATCTTTTTGTTTATAATTATTTATTTCACTAACATGTATTATGGAAAAGATTTTATTTATTTTAAAAGATGGTAGGAATAAATATTAGATCTATAGATAATATCTTTCCAAACCGGCCCCCATAATTATTGGTAATGATTATGAATACTAGAGGGATATAAGGAAGACTTATGTGGTCAAACAAAGAGTGGATAATTTTGTTATACTCACTGGTGAATACAAATTTCCTAACAAATAAATTATAACTTTTTCCAATTGAGGAAATCTATAATACCATCTAAATTACATGTTATGGAATAATTTGTTATGGACTGTTACTAGAATCATATAAATCCATATTTTATCTTGTGAAGTAGCTAATAGTATTTGGAAGAAGTTAGAGAACACTCTTTTTGGAACTTCTAAAGTTGTTGAGACTTGAAGAGAAATGTTAAGATATGATTATAGAGCTTTGGAATTTACTAATGTTGAACCTATTATTATGGTACAATAGAGGTTTATGACAATTAATATGAGTTTACAAGATATGGATGAAAAGGTATTAGAGGAGGAAATTCATTTGGAAAAGTTTATTGATATCATGCCCAATGAATATGAATCAAGAGAAATGTTTTTGATGAATCTAGGAAGATTAAAAATCTTACACGTGATGATTTACTTAGAACTATTTTAATGTATAAGGATAGTCTTAAAAGGGAGTCTATAAAAGAAAAGAAAATTAATGGTGTATTTTCTTTTACTTATACCTCAACGTAAAAGGTTGTTACTCAATCAGATTCAAGTGATTCTGAAAAATTATAGAATCAGTTGGATAATATTTCTCAAATTATGAGTAAGATCGTTGAAAAAATGGATTTTTAGTTTCATTACAAGAAAAGTAACAAGGAAGGAAAATAAAATAATGAATTTGAAGTCACTTTTTATAAATGAAAAGATATTCACATATTCGAACTAACTATCCCATGTTGAAAAGAAAATACAAGAAGGAAAAAAATTATTATTTGAATAAAAGAATTTATTACAAGTCAAAATGGAATAAATTATTGTACGCAACTGACTCATGGAGTTCTAGTGGAGCATATTCCACTTATGATTCTTTAGACAATGAAAACCCCAAACAATGAAATATTGGTCCCCATGATAGAATAACTTTTTAAAATCAATGTATTATATCTAAGTTACACACATCTAATTCCATAAAAATTATATCTTTGAATGAAAACTATCCTAATAAGAAAAATTATATTTCTTATAATGAAGAAAACTCTTCAGTTGAAGATAATAATAGAACTTCTTGTAATAAAGTATCTAGATTATCCAAATTACATTAAATTTAAAATTTTAATGCTACTACGAAATTTGAAAAAGAAAAAAAAGACGGATATTATTGACAAAATAAGTATCAGGGCATTCAAAATATCTTGATAAGAAGTATTTTTAAATTGATTATATTTCTAAAAACCTTCAAAAAGATAACTTTGAAAAGGATAATCTTTCAAAATATCTTGATAACTTTATTTATGAGAAAAAAAATAGAAACAAAACTATCTTCTGAAACTAAAAATAGTAAGGATAATAATTTAGTTATCAAAATAAAGTCATAAATTATTTCTATAAATAAACTCTTATTGAAGTTTTCTTCAAGGAAATAAAATTTTAATAAGATGTATAAATAACTCCATCCACATTGTAATAGTTAATAAATGGGATATACTCATTCAAAACCATTGTTTAGTAACAATTTATTTGTTTGTAATAATTACCCTTTTCAGAAAAAGTCAATTTGGAGGTTACTAGAATAAAAAAATCTATTAATACTATTAAATAATTAGGATTTCATGAAGAACATTTTTCAAAAAAAAATGTAGATTCCTATGATTTTGTTTTCTAACATTTCTGGACCAAAGAGTATTTAGGTTCCAAAAGTCTAATGGTTTTGATTTCAAGAAAACAAAGGATGTACCAACAATAAGACGACATGGTAAATGGATAGTGGTTGTTCCCAACATATGACTGGTAACAAATACTTATTTGAAAATATTATCGAAATGAATAGTGGAAGAGTTACTTTTGGAGATAATGCTCAAGGAAATATGGTTGTTATAGTAACATATTTCTCCTTGTAAAAGTTTTAATTTCAAATTTTTTATTTATAAAAGGTCTTAAGAACAACCTTTTAAGAATAAGTAATTTCTGTGATGAAGGTTACCTGGTGAATTTTAGGAATGATAAATTTGTAGTACTAAATTCCAAGGATAAATTCATTTTTTTCATCCCATTGGAATGAAAATGTTTATACACTAATCATGGAAGACCTTAGGATCCAAGACTTACCCTTTTTATTGTAATAGAAGATCAATATTGGTTATGGAATAAAAGTTTAGGACACTGTAACCTTAGGAACTTATGTAAATTGAGTACTAAAATACTTATTAAGGATCTACTAGAACATAGATTTTATTCTTCAAAAGTTTATGACCCTTATCAATATGGAAATCAATATAATTAAAATTTTAAATCTATTATAGAGGTCTCAACTACTGATTCTTTACAGTTAGTATACATGGATTTATTTTTTCCAAGACAAATTGGAAGTACTAGAGGCATGTACTGCGTATTTTGTAGTTGATGATTACACAATATATACATGGGTTTATTTTCTAAAAGAGAAATCTGAATCCTTTAGACTTTTAAAAAAATTATCCAAATTTAAAAATAATAAAAACATTCCATTAATAATTATCTATACTTATCATGGTGGAGAATTTGTTAATTATAAGTTTGAAACTTTTTTTAATAAGATAGGAATTACTCATACACTTTTAGCTCCTAGAAGTCCTAGGAAAATGGAGTTGTTGAATAGAGAAACCATATTCTTCAATAAATAACAAGAACCATGTTGAGTTGATAATCTATTGTTAATAATTTTTGTGATGAAGCTGTTAGTACATCTGTATATACTATTAATCAAGTTTTATTTTAACCGATTATTAATAAAACTTCTTATGAATTATGGAAAGGCTGAAAACCAATGTTTTATACTTCATATTATTTGAATTAAAATTAGTAATCTTGAATAAAAAAGATTATATACACAAATTTTCACCCAAATATGATTAAGTAATATTCTTATCATATTCTATAAATTCTATGGAATATATATTTTTTAAAAAAATTCATATACTGTTGAAGAAAGAGTACATTTTAAATTTGGTGAAAGAAGTCCCTTTATTTTTTTAAACAAACCCTACCGACATCCCCATATGTGTTTTCCAGACTGATTTTAAACCTTTGAGAGAATATTATTCTAATTAGTAAAACACTCAACAAATATTTTCTAATTTAATCACTATGGAATACTTTATAACTTATGTTTATGAACATGGTATACAAAACCCAATTACGCTATTTCTTTGGAATGACCATAGTGTTGGTATCATTGTTGATGTGAATAAACCTGTAAGGACTAGAAGACCTTTATGAAGTGAAGTAAAACATCTAGCATTTCTTTCTCGATTCAAACCTAAAAATTCTTGATGAGACTTTAGCAGATGAATATTGGATTAATGTTGCGTAAGTTAAAATAAATTAATTCGAATGGAAAGAAGTTTGATCCTTAGTTGAAATACCTAAAGAAACATTAGTCATTGGAGTAAAATTGTTTCTCAGAAACAAATGTGATAAAAAATGAATAATTATTATAAATTAAGAAATACTTTTCTATTAATTTTATAATAGAAAAGATTGGACAAATTATGATGAAACCTATGATTTGGTGGCTATACTTGAATCAATTCATATTCTATTAACCTTTGTATCATTCTTTAATTTTAAAAGTTTTCAAATAGATATAACGTGTGTTTTCCATAACATATTTGTCGAAGAGGATGTTTTTGTTAAACAACCTCATATTTTTGAAGATACAGAAAATCCGGAATACATTTATAAAAATTCCAAAGATTTTTTTAGATTTAAACAAGACCATAGAGATTGGTATGAATGATTAATATGATTTTTTTAAAAAAAATAATGTTAAAGAAACTTATTATCCAATTCATTTTATAAAACAAATAAACAGAAAAACAATTATTGTTCAAATTTAGGTTTATGACATTATATTCAGATCAACTCAAAAATAATTAATAGATTCCTTTGTGAATATTATGAAATTGAAGATTGAAATGAGTATGATGGGTGAGTTAAAAATTTTCTTTGTTTTTAAATTTCTCAAAAACCAAGAGGTACGTATATATCTCAACTTAAGTGTATAAAATTTCTTCATAATATTTATAGATAAAAAAATGTAAAATTATTATTATTCCAATAGATACCTTAAATACACTTGATATTGATGAAGCTGGGAAACCAGTTGATGAAACAGCTTTTAGAGGTATGAAAGGAAGCCTACATTACTTTACTAGTAGTCGACCAGACATAATGTTTTCTATATTATTATGTGAAATGAATTACAAAAAAAATAATCACATTTAAAAGTTGTAAAATTAATTTTTCATTAAATAAAAGGAACCATGGATATATGAATTTTCTATTATTATATAATTTATTTTTAATTAAAAAAAATCGGATGCTATCTTTGGTGGTTTTAGAAATGCTAGAAAAAGTATTTCTAGAACAATTCATTTATTAATAGATTCATTAGTTTGTTTTTATTTAAAGAAACAATGCTTAGTAGCACTTTCCATTTCTAAATCCAAATATGTGGCATCTAGAAGTTGTTGTGCTCAAGTTTTGTAGATTAAACACACCTCTCTAACTATGGAATATGTTTCACAAAAACTCAAATACATTTTGATAACAAAAGTGTCATTTAACTTAGTAAAACCCAGACCCACCAATGTCATTAAAAACACATATATATTAGGAATCACATTATTATGTATAAAAAAAAGAGTTATCATTTTACAATTTATCATAACACATGAGTAGTTTGCTAATATTTTTACAAAACCATTACATATTGATAGATTTGAATACATTAAACAGATGCTAGGAATTATTATTGTAAAGTAATAATTCATATAAATTTCTTATTTAAACCATCTCCTTATATTAATTTACTTTTAATAAGGGGAGTAAATATAATTGATCTTTAAAAAAATATTTACTCCTTCAAAGATTTTTTTTTTCAAAAAATTAATAACAAGACTTCTGAACTTAAATATGATTTAAAATTGGATTAAGAAATAAAATTCATAAATTTTTCATTTTGGAAGGTCTTTCATATTAAATCTTTTAATTGGATTTGAAAAACAATTATATTCAACATTTTAGTCAAATTTGAAAAAATATTACATTTTAAATTTGAATCAGATTTGTAAAATATTTTATATTTTATTTAAAAAATCTAAAAATTTTGAGTTTTATTTTCATAAAATTTTTATTAAATTATTTTAAAATGAAAAGTTTCAATCATATTTAGAATAGAAATAGAATTAGATATTTTTCAAAATAAATAAAAAAGTTTTATAATTAAAAATTTAAAAGTTGACATTGAAATATTTTCATACAGGATTTGAAACATTCATCTTTTTTGTTTGAAAACATGTAGTAAACATGTATTACATCTTTAGTATTTTTTTTCAACTATCATAATCTATTATAAAATTAAGAAAGAAACTTTTCTTATCAATGTTTTCTCTCTGAAAGGTATTTTTGGTTCTTTTATACAGCAAACAGTCTTCCATTTCAATTATTTTTTGGACCTTGTTTGGTGTTATTCCAAATGTTTGTTTTAAAAAAATGTTTTACGATCATTTTCACCCAATATGATAAAAGGTTATATAAAACCTCAAGATTTTATATTTTTAAGAAAAATGTTCTCCATATATAATCTCAACTATCATATCAAAGAGCTTGAATTCTGACTATTAAATCTAATTGGAATATGAAATCTCAATCAAATTCACCTATAAAAATGGTTCCCCCTCTCATATCCCACACCACTAATCTCACATTTTCATCACGAAGAACTACTTCCATTAAATTTATAGGTTTGATTTCTTCCTCCATGTTTGAAACCTCAATATCAAGCCTGAATATGATGGCACCAACCAAATATCAAAAAAAGTTGGCTGTCTTCGGTGAATGGTTAATTTCCAGATCTTTATATGAAAACAGTGACTCGTCATTAAAGAGAATTATTCAATTTAATGTATGGGAATCAATGTTCATAGAACATCAAGATCCAAAATATGATATATTCTATTTAGATATAGTGTATGATTTACAGTATTCTATTATGTTTTACATGGAAAATGGAAAAGGTATGTTTTTATTTCATATTTATGGTGAATATTATGAGATGTATCTGAATGCTTCGACTGGTTTTCATGGTGTTTGATGAAGGAGATACATTTGGTCCATCTCAAAAATTACCAGGTTCAAAGGGTTCATTTGTAAATGAAATAGTATAAAAGTCATTATTTGAAATAGAATAAAAACTAAGAAAAGTCAGTCATATTATCCTAGATCACAAACTGATAGATACACATATGTAATGTTTTCTTATTCTGAGAATAGGTGGTAGATATACTCTTAAAGTGTCATATGTTATCTTAGATTATCTTATGAATATGAGGAAGATAAATCATACTATAAATATCCTATTGACTAATAATAATATCAAGTTAAAATCTATCAAGTCTCATATCATCATTTTTCCAAGATTAATTTGTAAAATGATTGAAAAAAGCCTATGAAATTTCAACATTGCAATCAAATATGATCTTTTCAGAGGAAATGTAAATTTTATCAATGATGATATGATTAGAAAGATTAAATTTGTTTTCAAAAATGATTCAAAATTATTTGAGAACAATACTTAGGTCTGTGAATTAGTGTAAGAACCATCCTTGACAAAGAATTATGAGAAATACTAGAAAAAGATAAAATTATATTCTATTTCTAAAAAGAAATAAAATAAGAAAATGAATGTTTATGATGTTGTTACTGCTTAATGGAGAAGGATGAAAGATAGAAGTAATATAGAAGAACCCCAAATTAGACATGACCGAACTGAAACATTTTCAATAATACTTTATGGTGATTAATTTTTATGAAAAAAGTGAAAGAAAAGAAACGTAATAAAAATACTTCAGAGGCATAGTTATGTGAGAATTTGCTAAAGGGTTTAGAAATGGCCTCTACCAAATTTTTTTACCTCATATGGATGTAGGTATAGTTTTAAAGGAAATAAATGTAGTTCATACTGATTCCCCATCATAAAAAATCAAGGAAATAAATTTTTTTTATTTGTCAAGAATCAATTCTAGTTAGAATATTTGATTTGAGAATAGAGTCTCCTATATAAGAAAAGTTTCATAAAGATGTGGAGAAATGTGTAGAAGGAATAGTAGATGAATACAATGTGTTTAATAAAATATAATAATATATATAACAAGAAAAATATTAATAATTATAAAAATAATAATAGAAACTAGAAGAAGAAAAAGGGAAATAAGAAGGAGAATAAGAATAAGAACAAGAAAAAGAAATATAATAATAAAAGTATGAGAAAACTATATAACTAAAACATTATTGAAGAACTTCTATGGTTTCATAAAATTGATTTTCTTCATCATGAAATAGTATTGAGAAGTTAGTTAACTAGTAGAACAAAAAGTCTCCTTTAATTTTGGAAATTGAATCTAAATCTAAGAGGGATTATCAAAATTAAAAAATAAATTTTGAAGAAAATAATGCTGAATAAAATCTTTATAAAACAGATTTAAGAAGAACGAAAATAAATTTTTTGAAAGAAGAAATTTGAAAAAGTAAAATAATATTTTTATTAGATTCTGAAAGCCAGAATACATTCACATCCCAAGGTACTGATTAAATTTGTATTCCTTAAGAAGATTAGAGAAGAATAACCCATATTTTAAAAGGCTGGAAACAAGGTTTTATTTGGTTATAGGAAATCAATATAATGATTTAGATTCTATAAAATATTTTATAGACATGTTTATAGGATTAGAAAAATATTTCCTTATTTTCAAATAAAATTTTGAATCTGACAAAATGATTTGAAATAATTTTCTAAAATGGTCTCATAGTATTGATGAATACATAAAGAATCATGATGATAATCTAGGAATATTCAAGAAATCCTGGGATTAAATTGATATTTTTTTCAATTTTCTCACAAGGGGTATAGCTAATGGGGTAAAGTATTGTGAAACCTAATTAAGAACATCTAAAAAGCATATTCAAGATATCTTAGAAATAAAAGCATGAATAGAGTATTTACATAGTGATATTTCTATATTCAAGGTCTATAGAGATAACAATAATTATTTTATAAGCCATCAGGAAGTTTTCTAAAAAATAATAAAATATTAGGAAGTCCCGATTAAAAATTTTCAAGAAATGTTTCAATATAAAGAAGAATAAAATAAATAACAAAATAAAATAATTCAAATTCAGTAGGAAAGGATTCAAAAGATAGAAAAGAAAAACAATCATAGGATGAATTGTTGGTACATGTTAAATAATATATAAAGGAACTCAAGAAGTTGAAAACAATTTTCATATCTTCAATGCCACAGAAAAAAGTCTTATCTTCATAAAAACTCTTATTACATTGTTATTGTTTTTGGAATTTAAATTCAATAGTTTTTTATCTATAATCAATATGATTGAATGTATTCCAATTATTTTGGTTGAATGTTATTTCATATATCTCTACATGATCATGTTACCTATTATTATTATTTTGTATAGATTGTTTACTATCCCTTTCCAAGTGATCTATAGGCCTTCCCTATTATTTTTTGAAAATCATAAAGGAGGAGAACACTATATAAAGGGGGAGACTTCTAATAAAATTGTAATTCTATATGTAAGGGGGGAAATTTTAAAATAGAGAAAATGATCCTTAGGGGAATTAATATCCTAAGGGGATGTTAGTAGTATTCAATATTATATTTAAATGAGTTAATAAACATATTGGGAGATAATAATAATTGTATAAGATATGAATATGATGTATCTAAAAATATATAGACTTTCGTTTTTCAGAGTTATTTTCTATTTAAATAGATTGGTTTGTTCTTTCAAAAAACGTAGATATTTTTTAGAAAAAAGTTCTTTTTGAATTTTACATTCCTTATATTTTCAAAATAATCAAACTCATTCTTAAATAAAATATCTCTAATACTTTTATTTCTAAATAATTTTTACAAAAAAAGTTTACGAAAAAAAAATTTACGATACATTAAATTAGTATTTAAGTATTTACAAATATATTTTACAGTTATCGAAATGATCATGAATATAATTATGATAAGATTCACCCTATCAAATAGATTTAAATTATTTTTTTCCCTATATTAATACTATTAAAAGTTTGAATCATATATAAAATTAAAACTGATACCATTTGATTCACACTCAAAAATAAAATCATAATGATTCTCTATAAGTAAATCTATTAGATTTACTTCTATTTTAATCTAGAATGCAAAAACCTATTTAAATCATATTGTTACATTTTAACTCTTAACACTATATTTTCAAAATGATATCAGGTATTCTATTATATGTTATCATAATAATGTTTTCAAGGTTTCAGTTAGAATATGACCGTTCAATTTCCAAGTGTACCGGTCCTCCTGAAAAACATGCAGAAAATATAACTGTCAGAGATCAAGATGATTATTGGGAGGAATTCCATTAAATACTAGGTCATTTTTTCATTTCAATAATGGTGTGATAGATATAACTCTATGATATCTTTGGTTATTTTTCTACTATGTTATAGATTTGATGATTACACATGTGAACAACTTGTTTCCTGTCCTTGTAATCTTAGATTTTGTTTTTATTTGTGTGACTTTTATTGTTGTTAGTACGATCGAGGACTTTTGAGGATAGGAAGATAGAATCTGATAATATTTATTGAGGGATTATAAGGATATAAATAAAAAATATGATCTATCATATGTAAGGATTATAGGATATGAAGATAGAGATTATGATCACCATTTTGATCGAGGGATTGTGGGGATAGTTAGATAGAATATAGTCATCTTATAGAGGGATATATAGTATTGTGTGTAAGATAAAAATTCATGAATGTATAAATCAATGGTAATTTATCCAAGGATACTAGATAAACTTTTACTAGGGTTTAAATAATCATATTAAATTTTATTACATGATTCTTTTTGAGTAATTTTATTCTGTTGAAAATTAATTGAAAGTGATATTTTGTATCCATATTACAAATTTTATTTTTTAATCATAATATATTTAATAACAATTCATTTTATTTTCTCTTAATATGATTCTATAATATTTAAGATAGAATCACCAATTATTTTATTACTATGATAAACCACAACCATTGTAATTTTGATTATTTTTATATTTTTTTCTTGAGAATATAATTATTACTTAATATTATTCAATTCACTAGAATAAATCATGTATATTACATATAATAATTGAATTGATTACTATATTATTTTCAGTATAACCTATGGCCTGATCCAATTATAGTTTCAATACACAAGATTACATTTTAATAAAAAAAAATTAATTCTATTAAACAAAGATTATTTTAAGATTAGAAATGAATTGTTTTAAACTTAAAATTCACCCCTACCCCCTATTATATTTTTCCATCTTCATATACATTTTTATCTGACAGATTTGACTCGAGAATTCTAGCAGAAGCATCCTCCCAAATTTTTGGGGGATGGAAGACTGCATGCTACTGAGTTGTGGCTCGAAGATATCATTTTAAAATTCTTAAATCATAAGATGCCTCCAGATTGTATGGTAAAACTAATTGTGTATATGTTGTGAAATTCTTCTAAGAGGGGGTGGGACATTATAAACCCGACGGATTGGAATAGAGATATAGTCTAGGTAGATTTCAATACAATATTCTATAACTATTTCATCCCCCATACTCATAGGGTTAACAATACTAGAGAATTAATGAACCTTCATTGGAGAAGCATGATTGTTTTAGAATACTCTACTCATTACACATTGAATTAGTGGTCTTCTCATACTCTAGTAGGTGACGATATTATGATTTCTAGGATATTTGAGAATGGTCTAGTTTACTCCATCTAATCATAGGATAGTATTTTCATTTTGAATATAGTTATTGAAATTTTCAACTAGAACGTTATCATATATTAGAATTTAAGATAAGTTGGCATAGCGAGTTTAGCTGGTTCCACACCAAGATCTATCTGTACTTCTTCATCTGGGTAAAATAGATTGTTTGAGAATACTCATGGAGGTAGAATCTTTCGAGATCCTCATTATGAAAGATTTCTGATATGACACTAGTGTGGGAATCTAGGACACACAAAGCCTCAATGCTTGTGAGATCTAATTAAATGTAGAGGCTGTAGTGGGATGGGCCATATCTAGTGTTTCTGCATGACCTTTTTATCAGTGCCTAAAGAGTGGATATCTATTTCTACACCACATTATGATGTGGGGATAGTAATATCATGATAAGAAGGTAGATATAACACCATCATCTAATTAAGATAAGTTGGTGGTCGAGGAAAAGGTAATCAGACTTATGATTCTTAGTTACATCAGAGCATGATTTCTCGGGGAATTTTGGTAGAAACTAAGGGATATAAAATATGATAGATACATGATGTCCATATTATGTCTGTGGAGAAGAGTTCCAGAAATTATATTATATGAGGTAGTATTATATTATTATATACATTATGGTTTTCTTTATTTGATACAGGTACATCTCAGTCATTTATATCAAATATTATCATCTGGATTTTGGGTGTCGAGATCAAACACTTTAATTCTGTTATGATGCTCGATACATGTTTAGGTATCAATTCAGAGGGTGTAATCCATTGTAAGTATTGTCTCCTTGAGAGGGGCAAATACATTTTCATATGGAAACTGTTCATCCTAAACATAAAGGGCTTTTACGTACTCAACATGATGGACTAGTAAGTTACTTATCATTCAAAAGCTGACTACAATCGTCGAAGGTTAACGTTTACATCACCAAAGAGAATTAAGAACACGAATAAGGGAGAATGGTAAGTTAATGAAACTAGATATTTACCCGAGCAGTAGAGGCTGGGTGTTATGACAACTAAGATTTCAAATATTTTCCAAGACGACTATGGTTTGGGACATATTTGTTTCCTCCATTAGTGGAGTGTTTCAAGGATGTCCTTCTTAATGACATCTCTGGTATACCTCTATAGAAATAGTTATAATTCACTACTAATCTAGTGCATGGAGTGGCACTAGTGACTATTTCTCCTTATAGTATGGATCCTATGGAGCTTTTGGATATCAAGAAACAATTAGAGGATCTTGAGTATAAATGCTTTATATGCCACAAATGTTCTCCTTAAGAATCACCAATCCTTTTTTCCAAAAATTTTGATGGTAGCCTCATGATCTGTGTATATTAAAATCCATTATGCTAGATTATGATAATGAATTTTTATCCACTACCTATAAACAATGGTCTCTTTTTTTATCTCTGAAGAGTGAGAGTGTTTTCAAAGATAGATCTGAGTTTGGGCTATCATCAGGTGGGTTTCACCAAATTGGACATACCTCACATAGAATTCAGGAGTAGGTATGGTATATATAAGTACACATTCTTACTATTTGGACTCATGAAAAAACCTATAGTCTTTATGGATCTAATGAATTGGGTTTCCCACGTGTATTTGGATTCATTCATGGTAGTCTTTATTGATGATATCTTTTTGTATTTATGATCCAGACATGAACATGAAAACCATATTTAGATCATGATGAAAACACTAAGAGAGAATAATTCCTATGCTAAGCACAGTAAATGCCACTTTTGGATCGACAATTTCAACTTATAGGGAGAAATCAACTAGCAGTCAAGAGTTTTAGTAGAAATAGAGAAACTGAGAGCTATAGTTTCCTATGAAAATCTCAATAACGTCTTTTACATTTGTAGTTTATTGGGGATATCTGTGTATTACAGATGCTTCATCTAATATCTCTCACATAATGCATAACCACATACGATATTGACAAAGAAGGGTATGAAATTCTTATGGTCAGAATCATGTGATGTAGCCTCACGGACATTTGACTTCAGCACCGCTATTGATTCCTTCAGAGATAGAAATTAGTTATATTGTTTAATTTAATGCAGCAGGTATCCAGGTCAGAGATGTTTTGATGTAGGACAAGTGATTCCTCACAAATTTTTCTCATATATTAAGGCCTCATGAGTGGAATTACCCGATGCACAACCTCGATCTATCTATTATAGATCATGATCTATGTTTTTGATGAAACTATATAGTTGGAGATCATTTTTTTGTATTTATGAATCAAAAAATACTCATGTATATCTTTACATAGAATGATATGAATCTCAGATTATTTAGGTCGGTTGAGTACCTACACTTGTTTGATTTAGAGCATGCCTACATGTCTGGTATGGTGAATTTAGTGGTTGGTGATCTGATTCAGAAGACTCGGGTATAGGAAGTTCAAGAAGCTAGTGGTGAATGTCAGTTGATGGACTTATTCATAGAGATACACATTGAGTTTCTGGAGGATCATGGTTAAACTATCCTCATGATCTTATCGGCGACATCTACTCTTATGGAATGTGTAATAATGAGGAAAATGTATGATCTTGAAGGCCTTTTACTATGGTAAATCCTCTTAGATTTTTATATGTATTTAGGATGGACCATTGTTGGGGATTATATATTACATTTCCTTGGGTGTGTATGGGTCCTAGAAGACATCATAGTGGATCTGATGTGGGACTTACATGCCTCTCCATGGGAGGTTCACCCTAGTGTCACTAAAATGTATCCAGTTATACAACAACAATGTTGGTGTCTTGAAATGAAACATGATATTTCTAGATTTATCACTTGTTTTTCCACCTATCATTAGGTCAAGGTGATGAATCAGAAACCAGAAATAAATTTACAGACATTTTCTATTCCCAGGTAGAAATGGGATGATATTTCAATGTATTTTGGGACTAGTCAACTCAGGTCACCTTATGTAAATGATATAGTGTGGGTTTTCATTGATCATTAGATAATGGTGTCACACTTCCAATGAGTGTGATACACATTTTTTGTAGAATAACTAAGATGGTTGTATATTATAGAGTTTGTTTCTCTTTATAGAGATCATTATTCTATCATTTATGATAGAGATTATCTCTTTAGATCATTTTTTTTGTAAGGGGTTACAGATGGCCTTGGGTACACAGGTGATTCTGAACACAGACTATCACCCACAGACTAATTTACTGACAAAGCATACGATTCAGGTGCTTTAATACATTCTTCTTTCTTGTTTACTGGACATTGTGGGTTCTTATAAGAAATATATTCCTCTTATTGAGTTCACTTATAACTATAGATTTAATGATACCATTGATATGGATCCTTTTTATTCCATATATGTTAGGCATTATTGTTCTCCTCTATGATGGGTAGAGGTAGGGGAGGAAGTAATGATAAGACCATGTCTCATTCAGGAGACTATTGGGTAGGTATAGTTGACCAGAAAGTGTATCATGATAGCGCAATCCAAACAGAATTCATATACCAATAGACACTAATGACCTCACAAGTTTGTGGTTGGGGACCAGGTTTTCTTGTGAGTACCACCTAGGTTGATCTAGAGATGAATTCTAAGGCATGTTAAGCTCTCACCGAGTTTCATTGGACCCTTTGAGGTTTTGAAATTGAACAGAATAGTGGTTTACCATTTGAAACTTCATTTGAGATAACGGTCTATACATGATGGCATTATCGTATCATAGCTTCATCGGTATTATAAAAACCCATCAAGTGTATTTTAGCCTGATGATATTGAATTGGACATAGATTCTTCTTTCAAAGAGTATCTAGTTCGTATTATTGATTTGAGTATGAAGATGCTCTATGGTAGGTCAGTTTCATTGCTAGAGGTGCTATAGTACCACAAAAGAGTATAAGACGAGACCTGGGAATAGAAAGTTGGTATTCAAGATCAATGTACAAAACTCTTTGTTGGTGATACCACTTTACCATCAGAAGTACAACTCATGGATGAATTTTAGGAAGGATGTGAGGTTGAAATGACTATTATTTTCATGAAGGTACATATCATTTGTTTTAAATTGAAATCCTGGGATTAATCTTGGTATACATGAACTATGGCCTAAGGAAGGTACCTGGAGAATCTATGGATTGTTCGGAGCCCATAGTTCAAGAATATGGAAAAAATGATAGGGCCACACGGTTAGTAGAAAATGTGTCACCCAGACCTCACAATATTCAATAACCATATGGGAAAAAATATTGGTGCAACAAGAACCGAAAGGTTTGTCTGAAACTGTATGACTCTAGGTGAAAGACCATCTGAAAAACTACAGATATTTGATAGTGGTATTTTTCATAGGTTTCACATGGTTTGGGAAACCATAATCCTTTACTAGGGGGTATTTCTTAAGTAGTGACTTGATCACAGTTTGAGCACGTTTTAGTAAACCACATGCCTTAACTTTACACCCCCATTATTGATGGTGAAATTACATTTTCCCCTAATTAAATCTTTTTACCTATTTCTTATTCTCCCTTATTTTCTCCAGTGGATGAAATATAAATATTCTTATCTAGTATCATTCTAATATCCATAATATAGATTCTACTATAACTCTTTGATACGAAATCCAAATGAAGATCCAAAGAAAGAGTTGGATAGATTAAGGCAAGCTATCGATTCGTCTCCATTATTATCTAAGTTTGTCTTTTTACCCTTTTTATTGTTTTTGTGCAATCCATTTTTCATTATTTTTTGGTAATTTGACTATTTTATTGATTTATCTCAACCTACTTAAAATATTAGCTCATTATTAGATAATGAATAATCAAAAAACCTAAGATAGGTGGTCTCATCATTTTCCCCATGATCTTAGATGATTCATTTCTCTAATATTGTGCTGCACTTTGGATTTTTTCAAGCATCCCTTTTTTTATTTATTAATATCAAATTGATAAATACACCAAGATAAACTCCTCTGATCATTTTTCAGTGGTTTAGAGGATGTTGTCCTCATTTTTGGACACCCAATGGGTGTTCCCAACTAAATTTGTGCTTAATATTAATTCTTTCAAATGCCTGAAATGCCTTTTTAGCTTTAGGATTAGATTTAAAATGGAATTTCCCTTTATATATGAATATTGAATGGAAAACAAGGCATATATTAAAATCTTTCCCAACATATCATTGAAATTTCTCATGTAGGAAACTGCCTTGTTGACTATGTCACCTTTTAAATGACCATTTGATCCTTATAAATAAATTTTCCATGTTTTATAAAATTACATGGGGTGATTAGATGGGATGAATTATTCAAGATATTTTTATTTCCCCAAATTAATTAATTGATTTAAATGTAATGACTTTTAAAGGGTGGTAAACCCACAACATTGTTTATACTTTATTAAATGATCATTATGAATTGTATCTTCATGTTATAAGTGAACATGACCTTTGAGATACATGAGACGTAATTCCTCATGCCTTTAATTTTATAAAAATTATACCTCTGTTATAGGATATTGTAATATGGTAAGGGTTTAGTTGAGAAAGATGGTATCACACTACCTTACACCAGGAGTGGAGCATGATATCTCGCACCACTAAATATAGTTTTACATTTGGATTAACATATCATGTCTCTTGTATGACTGATTTAAGGATGGAACACTCACCATATCGAGGAAGGAACATGATATCCACCACTCACTATGTGATTTAGGGAATGTACCCTCTTTCTTACTATTATTTTCTAGTTATATTGGTTATAGATGTCTAAGTTAGGCACCAGTCCATCCAGTAATTAGTATTCTAGGTATATGGCCACTTATGTCTGCACATACATGGTTCATATAGGGGTATGAAATATAGAACTATACTATATATATACAATTACACTATATAGAGAGTTATTCATCAGGCATGCATTTAATCAATGAGTTGAAGTAGGTATATCCACCAGGTGTCCTTTATGAAAATTACTATGTTGTTATTTATTTATTCGGAATTTTCAATCATTTACTTATGCCATCACAATATTTATTTATGAGGACTGATTTTATTAATTCTAGATTCCATTGCTGGTCACTTATTGTGATTTTATCTCACACCATACTCCGGATACCTTTAGTAACTAAGAATAATATTTGTTTATTGGTATTGATAATGGAAACCACCCTACTTCTAAGTCTAGATATGATTTACCTTTAGATGGAGCATAAGAACAGAGGACCTGGAATACGCTCGAGATGATAGTGAATAATCCTTTTGTTCTTTTTGTTGTTTTATTATAACATGATTGCATATTCCTATTCCATGATCCCCTTTTTATATCAGTATGGCATGTATCCTTGTATATGACAATACCTAGTAAGTTTTTATTATTATTAAGTAGTTAATATGTTAATTATTCTACTAATTAATTATTATATCTATTTATATTTTTATTAGGCTATTATATTTTATTTGTTAAATCTACTATGATACTCTGACAATATGGTATAGTATCCCCACTGTATCACCTTCACACCCTTGCTACAGGTCAGTAGCCTCAGGCATATGTGAAGGTCTTCTAGAGGCCATGTGACCCACCAGCTCAAGGCGCGAGATTAATGGATCTCAGTTTAGCATGTGACATCATGGTTTTTTGGCTACAATGAATAGGATTTGATAAAATAAATATGAATTTGAGGATAGAACATCAGGGTTCAATCTAAAGAGAATCATGGACCGAGGTGTATGGATTGAGGTGCAATGACCTGGAAGATATATTATTATGTTTTTGTTTCAGGTAATGTAAATACAAGGACAATGGGTCATAAAACGACTCTTTATAAATGTGATTAATTTTTAATGCCTAATTTTTCTTTAAAAGAGAGAGATTTGAGGGTATTTATTCAACAATTTTCATATCTATTGGTGTTTGAGTCATCCTCACCACTTCATTAAAGTATGTCATTAAATTTTGTTGAGTGAGAGGTAATATTGAATAGTGATGAAGTGAGTAATCTTTGTGAAATTGTCCACTATAAATCATATTGTTTTATTTCATTTGGATGTCTTTTTATGACCCTTAAAAAAATTCATTGTGATATTATATATCGATCACATCATATTTTATGGATTAGGGATCCTCATTGTTGATATAATTAAAATATTAAATATATTTTATCATATGCATTCAATTTTTTTTTCAAATAATTGAATATCACCAAAATAGTTTTCTAGATGGGAAATAAGAAACCTCCATTGAATTTAAAATGTGGGTTTTAACCTAGGTGTGAAATATCCATTTATTCATCATATTGTTTACATTAAAATTTTTCATGAGTTGATTAATATGTAAATAAATAAATCTATTATTTATTAAAAGGATAGACTTAGTTTCTACAATACTTAAATATACTTATAGAATAAACAATAGGTTTTTCTCTATAATCCTATGGATTTGAGAAGAGAAACTGAGGAGATCCTTGAAAAATGAAAACATCATGGTTTAGTGATCAGTGTACTAAGGAGTTAATCTTCAACAATATAGGTTTTGGATCTCACTAATGATAATAACATTAGAAAAACTCATCATCATAATCAATATATACTCGAGGTATAAAAAAATTTCATTAAATTTTATACTCATTTTAATTATCCCATGATAAACATGCATCAGTATTTATAAAAAATGATTCGTCGGTCGATCATTGATTTTTGGGAGTTGGTTTATCTTTTTATAATTAGGAATTGATATTATTTAATTGATACATGTTATTCTACCTTAGTAAATATTTTCAATATTGATGGATTTTGTCCATCCCAAATAATCCTAGAATCTGATTATCACTCTAATTTTTTTTGTTTCCTCCTCATTATTCTAGAATTCATCACTGGTAATCCTATTTTTCTAGTCGTCTAAGAACACTTGGAAACCAATCATTACAAATTTGATCATTAGTTCAAAAAATCATTTCCATGGGTATAGATTTGAGGTAGATAGCATGTTTAAGGCATGATGTGGTGTGATAGGATATCATATGTGGATCAATGATTGGATCAATGGTTTTCATTAGTGGTTTGGTAATGTAATGGTGTGGTGAAACATGGATATTTTCTTAAGTGATTGAGTGGCTAGAATCCATCCACCAATTATGATTTAGGTTCAGTCTACCCTAAATTTGAGTTTCACCTGATTTTTATAGCTGGATCAAATGACAAAGAGGTGTGGGTGGAAAATCCTGAAGACTACATGATTTAGGAAAATCCAATGTAAAATGAAATATTATTCAAATGAATACACACCATGTGAAAACATGTTGTGGAGTCTAGGGTTACACACATAATTAAACATAACATGCCATGTGGTATTACCACATGTAGTGTGACTCTATGTTAGTGACCTAGCATGTACCATTTTGGTACATAGGTGAATACATGACAAGATACACTAGAACTTATAGAGTACATGGTAATTACGATATACAAAGACACATTCTGAATTCTTAGACACAGATAGGTAGATGGGAATGACTAGTGTACATGTGTATGACCACAGTACATGAGAAAAAGATAATTAACATGGGAAAGGACATGGGAAGGTACATACATAGTGGGAAACACAGTGTACTCCAAGTTCACACCCTGTACATTTTCAAAGTTAGGTTAAGGCCTTTGTTCACTTTACTATAGACCAGTATCTATAGGGTGAATTACTTTAGTATATCCCAGTGGGAGTATAGTAAGGAATCATGTCTTGAGAAAAGTATAAGTGATACCTTCTACAAGATCTTATAAGAGAGATTCTATTATCACTCCATGTGTCTGGAGGTCTAACCATATTTCATTTCGTCCCTAGGTTGGGTCTGGTAACCCCTTACAGATAATCTATGTGTGTGATCACCATCCTAGTGGGTTAATCCTTTGTAGTATTAGATATCCCTCATAGTCGCTGGGTGGGATCTCCTATATCTTATTCCATATATTATAGGATATAAAATGCACCTTCTATATAGTTAGACATGATTTCCATGACCTATTGAATGAGCGCCATTAGTGATAGAATGTCTCATGGAGTGTTTTCGCTTGGATGAGAACAACCTTGACTCATCAATTAGAATCCTAGATAAGAAGTATGGTGGTGCCAATACCATGATACATGGTTTTTATCTTGAGTATATAAGGATTATTATTGTGATTGCATCATGTTTTTATTTACTTGTATTTTTAATGCTGATATAGACCTATATTGATGATTTTTTTGGTGATATTGGGGTGTCACACGAGGATTACCACTATCCAGGAGGGCGTTGTTGGTTCGTGTCAAGAAGGAGTGGTATTATATTATGTCATATTAGAATTGGAGTTTATATATTTTATAGATATGAATATTTATTTGGGATTTATAACAACAATATTATAGTGTCTCAAGTTCATCTCCCAGATCAAGGAACCTAGTGTTGGTGTGGAATCTGATGTATCCATTTAGTAGGAATATGGTAACCGGATTGTTGAATCATTACATGTTGGTATTGGTTGTAGGGAAAAAAGTTACATGAATCATAGTGGAAGGATTTTCAGTTTCCATTTTCTTCATGGGTTAGATCCCCAATTATACTCTTTATCTGTGGGATTTCATTACTTTTCATTATGAATATGTGATGAAATCCACCTAGGATTCCATATTAGGTTACAAGGATGATCTACCTAGTTATGAGATTTAGTATAGTAAACTCTATATGATTTCATAAATTCATATGTTTTTCAAGTATTAACACCTCCAATTAAGAAATATGTTGCATCAATAGTACCATCGATGATGTTCATAGGCTAAGAACACATTATTTGTTTCAGAGGCAGTGACCCCCTATGTTTCAGGGTAGGCCAGAACCCCAGGTAGTAGAGGAATATCTTGAGGAAATTATGTGATTCTTCATCCTCTTATAACCCCGCATGATTTTATTTTGATCCTAGTGAATTTCTTTATTTATGTATTGGGTAGGAAATGGTGTAGTCTTATTACTCAAACATATACCGAGGTGACCCTCTCTTAGAAATATTTTGAGTATCTCTTTATAAAATATTTCTATGCAACCACATTGAGAGAGGTGTGTATCCAATAGCTTCTTGATATTCATAATGTTTGTAATATAGTTTTGAATAACACATTGAGGTTTACTAAACTTCCATGATACTCCATGGATATGGTTAGTGATGCGTTCTTTTAATAATAAACCTTCATTCCTAGCCTATTCCTCTTGGATTGTTTGACATCTCTTTGAATTCAAATTTATGATGGGGTACAAGAGAATTCCATGGTAGTGTAGAGATTCTTGGAGGTGCATTTGCGGATAGTTGGTGTTTTTAGTTGAAACCATAGAACTAAGACAATAACAGTTGGTAGCCTGTGTCAGATACATGGATCTAGGAAGGAGAAGTGTTTCTTGAGATTGTATCCAGATAAAGGGTTGACAGTTTAGTAATTTCAAGATATTTCTAGTCATCCAAGGTATATATCATGGTTCTCCTATGATGGGTGGTGAAATCTCTCGTGGGATAGTCCAACCCATTGTGTAGTAGATAGAGAGATGGTTGATGTATTACCTAGGTTATGGTAGGGTCTAGAGAAGGGAGCGATTAAAGGTTTTGGATGTAGCAGAGGAGTTGGGAGAGTAGCATGAGGTTGTTGATGATTTGATCTATTACCACTACCACCCCATGGAGGTCCATTCTAGGAAAAAAGATTTTGTAGTTAGGGAGATGGAAAGTTTCATGCATATGAGGTTTATAAAATAGAAGATCTAGAAATGATTCGAGGAATGATCTGTATCTTCCCTACTTTAGATAATGTATTGGTAGAAAAATGTGTGAGACACATTATTCTTTACAAATCTATATTTTTATATCTAGAGATTCCATAGGACCCATTGGCATGACCCTCAAAATTGGATACTATTATTGGATGATATTTAGTGATCACACAATTTTTTCAACCATGTGAAGTATCAATTTGAATATAGAACCTATTATGGGTTCTTTTCATAGTGGTAATGAGGACTTATAATTCCACCCTATGTTGGGTTTGGTTATGCATAGTTCATACATATGTTGACTATTTTAGTAATAGTATGTGGTGTTTCCATGTTGATGGGATAATGTTTTACTTCACCTGTGAGAAGGAAACCTGGGAAGAGAATGATGGTCTTATATATAAGAGGAAACAACAAATGACCCATCATGTGGATAGTATTTCCCTTGGAACATTGAATTTATTATCTTTTATATTCGAAAAGATCTGGTGGAGTATTAGGACATATCCAAGAATATGTGTCGATCATACCTCCCCATATATAGATCAATTTATTCATAGAATTACACCCACGGATTGTCTTGATATCTTCAACATCAAAATAGATGGCTCACATAGACCTTCAATAGTTGAAGGTGAAGTTTGAGTA
Organism: Viscum album; assembly: GCA_963277665.1. Classification (NCBI taxonomy): domain Eukaryota; kingdom Viridiplantae; phylum Streptophyta; class Magnoliopsida; order Santalales; family Viscaceae; genus Viscum; species Viscum album. The sequence continues at coordinate 1,576,784,984 of OY728126.1, forward strand.
TTTATAGAGAAAGGTTTTTATTAGACTTGATGTGTCTCCCAAGGCATCCATGGTGTTGCTTTTGAATAATGCATCCATGAACTTGAGGTTATGTGTGAATTATTATTTCATGAATTAGGTGACCATCAAGAATAACTATCCACCCCCAAGAATCCATAACATCTTCAACCAGTTGAAATGGGAGAGGTGGTTCTAGAAGATTTAAACCAGTTCAGGTTATCACCAGGTTCGAGTTCATAATGATAATATTCCAAAGACAAGATTTATATGTCACTACAATCACTAAAAGTACATGGAAATATCATTTGTTAATATAAAATCCCTAGAAGAGTTCATTGGATTTATGAATTAGATAATTTATCCTCTCTGGGATCCATTCGTGGTAGTCCTCATCGATTAAACTCTTGTTTACTCTATGTTAGTGGTGGATCACATGTGAAATATAACTATTTTCTTAGACAACCCCTAAGTATCCAACATTAAAAAACTTATCTTGAAGTGTTAGTCTAGGATTCAAGAGGTCCACTTCTTGAGACATGTCATCTCATACATTGGAGTAGTAGTGGACCCAGAGTGGGTTGTGGTAGTTCTATATTGGTAGTCACAAATGAGTGTTCTAGAGGTTTGGTGGATACATTGATGTTAAGATACTATCAAATATTTATTTTTTATATCTCTAGGATTTTGGCATCCTTAACAACATTAAAAAAATGGGAAACCTATTTTATGGATGGATAGGTACCAACAGGGTTTTCAAGTGTTTCATCTTAGGTTGATGTGCTCCCCAATTTTGATACTTCCAAAGGAGGGTGTTGAGTATGTTATTTAAAGTGAAAATAAAAGAATTGGGTTTAAATGTGTGAAAATATTGAGGAAGGCATTTATTTCATATGGTCTATATTAGCTGATGCCCCAAGAAAAGAACACCATGACCCACGATCTACAATCGGTAGTGGTGGTCTTTACCCTTATGATTTTGTGATGCTACCTTATGGGTGGGTGGTTTATCTTATATTTAGACCATAAGAGTCTCAAGAATATATTTTCATAGAATGCTATTAACATGATATAGTTTTGGTCACTAGAGTTCCTATTTGATTATGATATTGATATATTCCATACTCCTAGGAAGGGGTCATGGTTGAAGATAATCCTAACAAGATATATATTTTTAGTGGTTGTAGAGCATGACATCAGGGGAGTTTTCTGTTTGTATTTTTCCTTAGTGGATGAAGATGGTGAAGCTTACCTCTAGTAAATAGTTATAACCATTATTTCTTAATCCTATTAGGGAGGCTCAACTTAGAGATACTAACTATGACACCATTCATGTTCATATGTCCATTGTACATGATCCTAATGGATTTTATGAATATGGGATCATGTCAAAATTTTATGAGGGTTTACAATAATACCATATATTTTATGATATGTGGTTTTGGTTGAGATTCATACATCTCCCTCAGTGGTACATCAAGGAGTGGTGAATATGTACTGGTACCTTTTTAATAAGTTTGTCTAGTTAAGTAAGAATAAGTGTATATTGGAGTGTATCTCTTGATACCTCACTTGTCTGCATGTGAAGTCCAAGCACCAAGTTCTAGTCGGATTGGACTAAACCAATTAGGATTCAGAGTGGAAGTGGGATTGTTCCCTTATGGACTTCCTGAGAGTAATTCCATGATTTACTGGAAAAAATGATGTTATCTGGGTGGTTTTAGATTGAATCAGCAAGTCAGTCCACCTTTTAGTAATTCAAGAGTACAGTTTAGTGGAGTTTTGTGGATGAATTTAAATACATGATATAGAATAGAATCCTAGAGTTCCCTCAAATATAATTTTTGACCAGGATTCCCACTATGATTCATGTTTATCCATAAAAATAAAAGAGGAATTTGGGACTTAGTTTCAATTTATAATAACATTTATCCACTCTAAAGATGGCCAGAATATGAAGATCATTTTGGTTCTGGAGGAAATGCATTGGGATTAAATTTTGGACACTGTCCATATTATTTAGGATCCCCTACCCTTGGTAGAGTTTACATATAATAATATTTACCACTCTTCAATCAGTGTTTCACCATTTTAGGCCCATTATTGGAGAGCCTATAGGTCTCTAATATGATTGAATGATCTTGGTTCAACACTCATGGGCCAAGAGTTGGTGTAAGTTATAATAAAGATGGTGTATATCATTTAGAAGTGGATTAAGACTAATCATAGCCATCATTATTCTTATGTATATTGATTATGGGGGCCTTTAGAGTTCTATTTGGGAGACATTGTGTCCTTGAAGCCCTCACATCAGTAAGGAATGTAGATATTTTTCCAGGTCTAGAAGTTATCTATAAGATTAATTGGAACATTCCAAAAACTATGTAGGGTTGAGTAGGTGGCTTACCACATAAACCTACCATTTTAGTTAGACTGGGAACATGATATCTTCCACTTTTCCTAGATGAGGATGTTTTTAAATGAATTGTTTCATGTCATCGACAAAGGCATGCTGGAAATCAAGGATATAAATACCTTCATAGCGTACTAAATAGATATTGAGGGTTGGTAGGGTAATTTCTTTAATCGGTGAGTGATTACCATGGTTTGTATCTGGTGGTAGAAAATGAATCTTTAGAAGATCTCCTAGGATTAGGATTTCCTTATGAAAGCTTTATGTTCAAATATTTTTAAGAATATTTTTTCCTTTTTTTGAAAAAAAATTTGTGTGGTGGGGAGATTTAATAACATTGGTTTTTTCCTATTACCAATATAGAATATTTTGATGAATATTTTTGGAGATAATAGGAGAGACCACAAGGGATTCCAAGGCTCAGAGAGCCTTTGTGTTCATATGATAAAAATAAAAAATATCTTATATCACACATAGTTAATCTAAAATAAAAAAATCTCTCGAGCTGTGTTCTATATGAGAAATCCAATTCCAAAATTTAATTCGTAATCTATTTTTACACCAAGAATGACATAACCATTATGAGGAATGATTGTTTTGTATAAGATTTTTCAAGGGAGGATTAACAATTAATTATATAAATTTATATATTTAATTATTTATTATTTTAAAATTGTCAAACCTATTGAAACATATATTTAAACTCTAATATAGATCAACCATATGGTTATCCACATTACATTAGTGATTTTAGGGGATTACCTAGAGTAGAGCCATGACTAATAAATAGATGTTGGGTTGGAAATTAGTTTTATGAGGAGGTTTTTTTTGAAAAATGAGTTTGTGGATATTTTTAATGAAAATGACATATAACTGTTATTTACCGGTGATTAATACAAAGACAAGGTAGGGTGTTTGTTTCCAATGGATTTAATCCATGTTTGGAAGTACATAATTATCTTATTTTAATTAGGAATTGATACAGTTTTTTGTCCCTGTTATTCTCATGTGATAAATTTATTCATCATCGATGGATTATGGAAAATTTGAATAATGGATGATGTTTGTTTCTCACTATTTGTTTATTTTATTTTATTACCTGTCTTTGTGAGATCATTTTTGGTATTCCTATTTGACCATAGGCACGAAAATAATGTAAATTTTATTATTTCACATTTGATCACTTAAAAAATGGATTGTTTCCTTAGGGGGGATTTAGGTTATAGAGAATGTTTTAGATGTAATGTAGTTCAATAAGAGATCAGACTTGGATCAAAAATTATATAGTGATTTTTTTGATGGTTAGGTGATTTGAAGGTTCAACACGATGGGGAAAATTTCATGATGTATTTAGTTAATGGAATCTGGCCACTGGTGGTAATACCTCCTTGCAAAACCCTAGATCGATGTTTCTAAATAGTTTTGGAAGATGAATAAAATGAGGATATATCATGCTCAAAATCATGTAATGTCTATGAGAATTAGTAAAATCATTAGTAACATGGCATGTGGTTCAGATAAACAATCATCACGTAGACCCTTACTATAGTGGCTAAGGTTATGCATATAATCTATTATTACACGTATTTTTTATAGATTATGGTGACTTAGTTCATACAATAGAGTTTTACAAGCATGGAAACACATATCAACTTGGGAACTGATAGTGTACCAAGCACAACCATCTGCTTGGACTTGGTTGAAGTACTCATACTCAACTAAGTAAATGGTGATGACTAGTGTACATTAGTATGAAAAAAGTAGAAATTCACATGATGATGAACATGGGAAAGTCCGAACATAGTAGGTAATGACATGTACTTGTAGTATATACTATGTACATTTTTTAAGGGAATCTTGAGTCACTATTTCAAATCACATTATATCAATATCTATAGAGAGTGTTCTATTATCCCATCCCTTTGAGGGTATATTGATGCATCACATCCTGATCATAGGACAAGTAATCCCCTCTATGGGTTAGTATCAGATTGTATCAAATATCCCTTCCTGTGGACTAGGATGTTATCATATATCATTTATATCTTAGTATTGGTCAGGTATCCTATTACCAACTATCATGGCTTGTGATCCCCATCCAAGTAACTTTTCTTAGAGTAGGGTTTGGTGTCCCCCATAGGCCATAGGTTTGATCCCCTATCATTTTTTGGCATCTTCTGAAATCTAGTATATACTTTCTTTATGGTTTCAATAAACATCACCTATTTGGGGATCGCCATTAGTGATAGTAATATTCATGGATCACATTCTCTTTAAAGAGAGTTCCCTTGAAGCCTCTTGAAGAATCATATACTAGAAGTATGTTTGTGACCATATCATAATATATTGTGTCTATCATGGGTATATCTTAATTATAATTATTATTGTATCATGTTATAATTTTCTTGTCTTTGTGATGATGAGTTGGTCCTCTCTTTATGCTCAATTGTATTTTTATTTTTAGTATTTTAATCATGGCCCACTGCTATCGAGGTGAGACAGGGAGGGTTAGGTCATGAAATATTATCCCATTTTTATATAGATCTGGTTAATGGTTACATCGTCCATTTATAATTTTCCCGCTTTTCTTTAGTTATTGACATTCCAAAAACATTCATTTATATTAATAAATCTCATTCATTATATTGTTCGACCCATAGTTCTCCGAGATATCTTAATACATGTTTGGGGTACCTGGGTGGATATAGAATGTTAATCTATAAAAATAAGAAAATATCACATTCTTTGTCATAGGATATGATGATGATCATGGACTAGGCCCAAATCATATAACTCATTTTTCATCAATATTGAACTTGGAGGGTTTCCTATTTCATATAGAATCCATCATATTTTGTATCTCCACATCATACCATTGATTTGTTTTTAATTTTGTGTAAATTGGAAGGTTGAGTGATCAACTTAGTAAGGTAGGATGTGTTTACTTCCTAGATTATTTCCATGTCAATCAATTTCATATCTAGTATTATTGGATCATACTCAATCCAAATCATTGATATGGTCCCAACATTTTTTTTCTAATTATGGAATCCACCATAGTATGGACATCCCAAGATGGTAATGGATTTACCATTCATAGTCATTGATAATCTACAACCATCACCATTGGAATATTTTGATATATTTTTATGTTAATATATTATTCATGATCTTATGAACAATATATGTTTCACACATATATCTATAAAGATAACTCCCCCCAAATATTTAATGTGATGATTACAGCATCCCACTACATATTATGGGTTTGACATATTTTCTCAAGAATATTCATCTTCACAAATGTTTATGTTATCAATTTATAATTTTTCATTAGAAAAAAAAAATAAATTATTTTATGTATCACTAAAGATCACATATCCTTCCCCACATGTGGGTATTAAGAGTTCATGTGTTCTGATTACCATCTTCTTCATCTCCTTGAATCTATCTCTACATATATTAGTCAAAAAAAAATAATTGTACACCCTTTTGAGTTAACTTGGTATATGGGTTTGAAAATCAAGAGATGTTTCTCACAAATCATTGATATTAATAGATAATATAAAGAAAATTTTGGATCTCTGTTACTTTTTTTCTACTATAACATTTCCCAACAACTGATGAATTCTAAGAAACCATAGAGATACTCTTTGTTTTGATAACATTTCCCATGAATGTTACCTTGTCCATAAAAATCATATTTACTCTACTTCTCATATAACATACTCTTCCTTGTTTCACTAAATTTATTACTCAAAATATACACATATTTTACTTTTATTTTAATATATATGAATATATAACCTATAATGACAACAAAAAATTTGTTAAGGTGATATATAAAAACATTATTTTTCCTATTAATGATGATTTTTTTAGAATTTTTAAGTTTGAATGGAATAAAAATGAACTCATAGTGTTAATACTTTATAAAAAAGGTAGTTATGTGGATATATTTATTCACATTTAATTCATTATATAATGAATTAGTATCCACTTTGGGGAAGAACTAGGCCCTATGAAGCTAATTTAACATGTACTCAATATGTGGAATGTGGTATTTATTATTTATCATGATATTATTAGGTTCATCATAATGAATGAAGAGATTAATTGACACTTACTTCCTAAAAAATAGAAGTGATATAACCCATAGTCAATCAGAAGGGTGTATGAATCCCATTTCTGGATTGTCACGACCCGACCTCGGGGCCCGTGCTGTGACTACCCCAAGCCCGCCTTCCGTAGGCCAGGGGATGGCGACTAGCACCAAGGCATAAATCCCGGTAAAAAGGGAAGGCATTGCCTTTGTAAAGTAAACAACAAACGACATAGAGAAAGAAAGCAGAAGTAAACACTAAGTAAAAGCTGAGTACAATAATAAGTGCGGAAAAGAATGTGGGCCAGAATACAAACCCAAACTGAAAGTAAAGTACAACTGGAAAGGGAAAAAAACAACTGAAAGTAAGCCGCAACCTCAATCCATCCACTGGAACTCCCACCTGAAGGGTGGGTACAGATAGCCTCTGCATCTCCTCGGGTCCAGTCGTCCACTCCGAGTACATCCCGCCCAGTGGTCCACCTCCGGGTACCGACCTGCTCCTCGTGCCTCTACCAAGATCAGCGTTGTCCGTCATCTACAACCAACACAATGTAGTGCGGGCACAGCCCGTGCAGGGGTGAGTATAAGATACTCAGTAGGGACCCCGAGACCCCCGAAGGTCTCCCAGAATCCTCAAAGGATAATCCACAAAGGAAAGATACAATCACGAAGTATCATCTGACACCACTTAGGTATATGCCCATACATATACCTAAGTCATCAATTCCAGTTCGGCTCAAACATCCAAGCTCAAGTACAACCCAGTCCACACAAGAAAACACAACCCAGTCCACACAGGAAAGAAAAACGTAATCCACACAGGACAGCACAACACAATCCACAAAGGAAAGAAAAAAAGGGTTCATCTCACACAGGTGTACTTCTTCGTATGACGATATAGATGATCAGACATTTCCAATGATTCATCTATGTCGTCGGACCCACAAAGGATCGATAGGTACTATCCCCCGCAATGACACAAAAAGGATCTGACCCACACAGGATCGATAGGTAACTAACCCCCGCAATGACCCACAAAAAACCTGACCCACACAGGATCGATAGGTAACTAACCCCCGCAATGACCCACAAAGGATCTGACCCACACATGATCGATAGGTAACTAACCCCCGCAATGACCCACACATGATCGGACCCACATAGGATCTGTAGGAGTTGGCCCACAAAGGACCGCTGAGCACTTACCCACACAGGATCGGACCCACACAGGATCTGTAGCACTGATCCACGAAGGATCGCTGAGTGCTGTAGTCGTCACCGTCGAATCCACTGAGGATCTCTGTACAGTCGTCTTCGTCGTAGTCGCAGCCAGCTCTAGGGTTCCCCCACATAGCAAGCTCGTTCGGGAGGGTCCTCTCCACAAGCTGAGGGGCTGATACATGAACTGACACATAGTCCAGAGTTGATGTATCCAAATGTTCCTTATCGTCAACAGAACTCAACGTCGCAGACGGCGCGTCAATCAGACGCCCGGTCTTAGAGTTATTGGTTTTTTCGTCCCAGGGGCCCGGTTGGTTTTTAAGTCAAAACCAACCTGACCGTACTCCACCTGCATCCAAACCTCGGGTGGAGTGAGCCAAAAGATCCGTCTCACTAAGAGGAATCCATCAAAGTCGATGGCACGTCAACCGGATGTCTGGAGCTGAAGTTATAAGCGTTTCCGCTCCGAGGGCCCCGTTGGTTTCGTGTACGAACCAACCCGGCCAAACACAAAGTACTCCGAAACCTTGATTTTAATATAGCAAAATGACCGACTCGATCAAAGGATCGCATCTCAACTGACGGTGCGTCAATCGGAGGCCCGTAGCTCAAGATATGGGCAAAAGACCGAAAGATGTCCGAAAACGGGGGGTCTGGGCCCGGACCGACCTGGCCCAAACCCCCTGGGTCGGCCCGAACCAGGTCAACCTGACCCTGTTCCGGGTCTGACCCGGCTGGGCATGACCCGGCTGGCGCTGTCCGGGTGGCCAGCGGGTCGGCTCGGTCGTTACGGCCGAGCGAAGCAGGGGGCGTGGTGCCCCCGCGTGGAGAGACCGCGGCCCCGCATGGGGCCACCCCTGCCAGCGGACGCGGCCTGTTTTCGCGTCCCATTTTCTCCGATCCCGCGCGGTCGCGGGACCGTGTCCTGCCGCCGCGACTTTAGCTTCATCGGCTCCTCCCGGCGGCACGCCGGGCGCCGCCGCCACCTGCCACCGTGCCGACGAGGCGCGCAGGCGGGCTGCTCCGCGGACCCCCGGATGAGTTCCGGTGGTCGGAATTGTGTACTGTCTTCGCCAAAGGCCCTCCTGGGGCCCGTCATTCACTGTGAGGACCTCACATCGCCTGCTCGGCCTGCTTTGTCATCGCCCGCCAATCCGCTCACCAAGAACGAAGAGACGGTGGGTTCGGACTTGTACGTTGGTCCGCACCCACCGTGTTAGCGGTTTTAAAAAGTCTTTTGACAAATATTTAAACAAATCGCGGTTATAAAATCACAATATTAAGAATGCACCATTTGAAATCAAGTCGAGGATATAATTCACGAAGAATTAAAAGAACCGCAACCCCCTACCTCAATCGGTTGTTGATCGAAGATTATCGCGGGGAAAGGAACGTCGCGGAAGAAACGTCGCGGAAGGAGTATCATCGGCATCGCGGTACATGGTGTCGCATTGTCGATTTCTGAGGGTTCGGTTCTCTTTGTCTCCATTCGTCGGAGATCGGCGTTCTTCGTCGGCGATTATGCGTTCTTCACGTTCTTCGCATTCTTCAACGAAAGAGGATGAAGATCTTCAATCTTTAGAGTTTCTCCAAATCCTCTCAACAAGAAACCCCTCAACAAACCTAGTGTTAGTCTTATTTTATTCCCTTGCCAACAATTGAAATTCAAAGATAATAAATGAATAATTAATTCAAAGATTTAATTGTAACAATTTAACTGCCCAATTTAATAGGGCGTTTCTTAACCAGAAAAACGCACGGTTGACTTTCATTAAAGAGGGGGTTTGCAGGTGCGTTACATAGGAGGGATGAAACGGTGGGGCTCCTGTGGGCCCCACCTCACAAATATCATACCAAGTGGGTAGGATATTTTGGGTTCCACCCTATCCGTTTAACTTGGATTAAGTGGCTTTAAGTGAAATAAAATAAAGTTGTCACACCACTTTATTTTATTTCTTAAATTAACCCCAAAAAAATAAAACCACACCCAAGCAAACACAACTCCGGAAAAGGCGTTTCTAAGCAAATATCGGCACTACAATTACATTGGTGCCCTCGGAATTTGATTCTGAGCACCGGTTTAAAAGTTAGAAAGGCCCCCTCGTTTGTTCACTGAATGTACCCGAGCCAAACATCGGAAAATGATTCTGGGCACACCGGGCCTCGAAATTAGGTGCCGTCAGAAACTACGTTCTTGTAAAATTCACAAGAAAATTAAGAAAAAAAATTCCTTGAATTTTACGGGTATTTACATCACTCCCACCTCAGGACTTTACGTCCCCGTAAGGATACATCATAAACTAGGGAAACAAATGTGGGTACTGAGCATGCATCTGAGCCTCCCGCTCCAAAGTGCTCTCCTGGAGGTTCCCATGCTGCCATCTGATGCACACTAGAGGGATCTATCTTCCACGTAGGACCTACTCCTGTCGATCCTCGATCTCCACTGGGACCTCCACAAAAGTCACCCCATCACCAATGTCCAGCTCCCCATGGTCAATGATATGCGTCGGGTCGTGCACGTATCTCCTCAGCTGAGATATGTGGAAGATGTCGTGCACCCGGTGCAACTGAGGTGGTAAAGCCAGGCGATAAGCCACCTCGCCAATCCTACAGAGGACCTGGAATGGTCCGATGAAGCATGGAGACAACTTGCCGCCTCAGCCAAATCTCCGTAATCCACGTCGAGGTGAGACAGGCAAGAAGACATGGTCGCCATCCTCGAACTCTAGTGGCCTCCGCCTCCTGTCAGCATAAGACTTCTATCGACTCTGAGCTATCCTCATCCGCTCCTGGATGACCTGGACCTTCTCTGTCGTGGCCTGGACCATCTCCGGTCCCACAAGTGTTGACTCCCCAGGGTCTGTCCAGCACAGTGGAGATCTGCAATGTCGGTCGTACAACGCCTCGTATGGTGCCATCCCGATGGTGGATTGGTAGTTGTTGTTGTATGCAAACTCCTCCAAGGGTAGGTTGTCCTCCCAGCTGCGACCAAAGTCTAAGACACATGTGCGGAGCTTGTCCTAGAGAGTCTGTATGGTCCTCTCCGTCTGACCATCTGTCTGAGGGTGAAAGGCGGTGCTTAGACATAGGTGCGTCCCAAACGCCTCCTGCAACCCCTTCCAAAGTCGGGAAGTAAAGCGATCATCTCGATCGGAGATGATAGATGATGGAACCCCGTGAAGCCGTACAATCTCCTGAATGTATATACTTCCCATGCTCTCCACTGAGCCCTGCTCTCTAATGGGTAAGAAGTGAGCCGACTTGGTGATTTGGTTGACAATCACCCAAATGGAGTCGTGACCTCTGGAAGTACGTGGAATTCATGTCACGAAGTCCATAGATATCCCATCCCACATCCACTCTGGGACCTCTAAGGTCTGTACCATGCCTTCTGGTACCTGATGCTATGCCTTCACCTGTTGGAAGGTGAGGCATCGAGAAACGAACTCTGCCACAACCTTCTCCATGCCCGGCCACCAGTGTTGTCGTCTGAGATCCTGGTATGTCTTCGCCACTCCAGGATGTACCGCCAAAGGGGAAGTGTGAAACTCTCTCAGCACCTCCTCCCGTAAAGAAACTGGAACCAAGGAACATCCTCTGAAAAGGATGTCGTGCTCTCCTCCCACGGAGAATCCATCAGGTGCCTATTCCGAGGATATCTGCGCACGTCGCGTCTCACAGTCAGCGTCCCCACGTTGTGCCTCTCTGACCCGCTGCAGTATTGGAGGAGTGACTGTGAGTGACTGAAGGAAGGCTGCTCCATCTCTATCCAAGAAGGATATCTGCAAAGCGGCTAGATGCTCTGTCGCCTCCTCAAGTAGCTGAATGCCCGTCCTCCTGCTGAGAGAATCGGCTACTACGTTCCCCTTCCCAGGAGTATATACTATCTCAAAGTCATAGTCCTGGAGGAACTCGAGCCATCGCCGCTGTCTTAGGTTAAGGTCCTTCTAAGAGAATATGTACTTGAGACTCTGATGGTCAGAAAAGACTGTAAAGCGCTCGCCCATCAGGTAGTGTCGCCATTTCTTCAGAGCGAAGACCACTGCTGCTAACTCCAGGTCATGAGTAGCGTAGTTCTGCTCATGCAAACTCAACTGACGTGATCCATAGGCGATCACTACCCAATCCTACATCAGGACACACCCGAGTCCGGTCCCTGATGCATCGCAGTAGACTACGTACCCTACTCCCTCCTCCGGCAACGTCAAGATAGGTGCACTAGTCAATCTCTGTCTCAGTTCCTAGAAGCTATGCTGACATCTGTTTGACCACACAAAGGGTTTCCCCTTCTTTGTCAAAGCTAAGAGTGGTGCCGCAACTCTGGAGAAGTTTGGCACAAATCTCTGGTAGTATCCAGCTAGTCCCAAGAAACTCTGCACCTCTGTCACGCTCTTGGGTGGCTCCCACGCTTGCACTGCCTCGATCTTCGCAGGATCCACCGCAACTCCTGCCTCAGAGATGACGTGTCCCAAGAAGTGGACCTCGCGTATCCAGAACTGATACTTCAAGAGCTTTCCATAAAGCTGGTGCTCTCATAGTGTGTCTAGTACAACCCGCAAGTGGTAGGCGTGCTCCTCCTCAGTCGTCGAGTAAATCAAAATGTCATCGATGAAGACCATGACAAATCGATCGAGGTATGGATGAAAGATCCTATTCATGAGGCCCATGAACACCGCTGGAGCATTGGTTACGCCGAATGGAATAACCAAGAACTCATAGTGGCCTTACCGACATCTGAAGGTCGTCTTTTGCACGTCCTCATCCTGAACTCTGAGCTGATGATAGCCTGACCTAAGGTCTATCTTTGATAACCACTGTGATCTCTTGAGCTAATCGAAGAGGTCATCAATCCTTGGTAGCGGATACTTGTTCCTCATTGTCACCTGGTTCAGGCGAAGATAGTCGACACAAAGTCACAAGCTCCCGTCCGCCTTCTTGGCGAACAATATCTGGGAAGCCCAGGGTGAAACACTGGGTCAGATGAATCCCTTGCCCTGCAAGTCCTCCAAATGTACTCGTATCTCTCGATGCTCGGTGGGAGCCATCCGATATGCTGGGGTGGATATCAGGGTTGTCCCGGGGTATATATCAATATAAAAGTCTACCTCTCTTCGAGGGGGTAGTCCTGGAACGTCGTCGGGAAAAACGTCTGCATAATGATCCACTACTACAGGAGAACTAGGACTCCACACGTCAAATGCTTCTAGGATGAGGCTAGCCAACTGATGAGTGATGGGTTGTCCTCTCCTCTGCGGAAGTCCATCCTGTGCTGCAAAGTCTCCCTTCTCACCGGTGAAGGTGAACCTGCTCCCGTCGATGCGTACACATCACACCTTGCGCCTAATACAGTCAATTTGAGCATGGACGGTAGATAACCAATCCATGCCCAATATAATGTCGTATGGACTCAATGCTACTACAAGAAGATCTCATCTGAAGCTCTCACCTCCTAGAGTAAGCTCACACTGCCGGCACCAGTGCATAATCGTTGAGTCTGCTCCCATAGGAGTCTCTAGTAGTAAGGATTGAGCTAACGGCTCTATCGGAATCTCCGAGATCCAAACAGGGGCATCAGCTATGAAAAAGTGACTCACTTCTATGTCTATAAGAACTACAGCAAGGGTGTAATAGACACAGATAGTACCTCGAATCATCTCGGGCATGCCGTGGTTATAGGCCTCCGCTGCCTAGAGTTGTTCATGTATCTGCCCGCCAGCTCCTTGTGGTCGGGGTGGACCTCCTAGCGGTGGTGGTGGTAGAGCCTCAAAGCGTCTCCCACCACCCGCTGCTCGGCCAGCTCCTTTGCCTCATCCGCCTGCTCCTTGTGGACCGCCACGGTCAACCCTCTGCCTCTGCCTCAGTGGCCCCTCAACTGTCTGCTACTCCTCGGCACGGTGGGTCGGGCAGTCACGAGCCATGTGGCCCTGCCCACCGCAAGTGTAGCACTTCCTGCCCCTCGAAAGACTGGCTCCGCGCTGTGTGCCCCGCACTGCTGAGCTAGTGTCTTGAGTTCGTTTTCCTGAGGGTCTGGTCTGCCTGGTCCCATGAGTCATTTGTCGACTGCCTACTGCAGAAGACTCTGCTACGTGCCGCCACGCGGTAGGTCTCGCGGCTGATGGAGGCTCAGCAAGGAAGCTCTCAATCAGAAGGGCTCGCTCCAGTACTCCCGCCTGAGTCGGAATGCTGAGGGAGATCAACGATGCCCTGATCACCTGCCTCAATTCCTGCTCAAAGGTCTGGGCCCGGAAGAATGGATCTTGTACCATGTCAGTCGAGTAGCATGAGAGATCGGTAAATCTCACCGAGTAATGGGCGACCATCAAGCTGCCCTGCCGCGGCTGTAGAAGCTCCTGGATACGCACCGCACGGAGGGTGGCTAGGACGAACTCTGAGAGAAAGAGGCTCTCAAAGTCTGTCCAGAGAACAGATGCCTCATCATGAACCTGGAGCATCAAGCTCCACCATCGGCCCGCTGGCGCGTGCAGTAGGCTCGCACCGAGGATCACCATGAGGTCTTCTGGTGTCCTCACTAACCTGAAAACTCGTACAACTGCCTCCAGCCAGTCCTCGGTGGACTGAGGGTCCGTCTCTCTGCGGAACCTGGGCGGTCACTGGCACTGGAACTCGTGAAGTGCACTAAGGCGATGTGCATCGTCAGCGGCTGGGGCTGGAAGCATCGGGGGCTCGGCGGGTAGCGGTACCGCCGGTGCCTCTGTTGTCAAAGGGCCCTATACCGAGGCCTTGTCGCTCGGTGGGCTGTCGTCACGCACAACTCTCGGAACCCTAGCTAGCTGCCGTCGTGGAGCCATCCTGAAAAGAAACAGGTGCGCCATGGTCAAACAGTATACCTGGTGACCTGACATAAAGTAATCACAAAGAAAACATGAAACACACAGGCAATCAATGTTTTCGTGCATTATGTCGGAAATCAAAATCAGGGTCCTGGTGTACGGATTCGTCAGCCACCGCACCAACACTGGACTCCATGGACTAATAACCACACTCGATACGCTTAACACTATTTCTTCACTTAGAAAAAAGATCAGAGTCCAAAGTTCTGCGGTAGAACCGAACTCCTCTGATACCAATTTGTCACGACCCGTCCTCGGGACCCGTGTCGTGACTACCCCAAGCCCGCCTTCCATAGGCCAGGGGCTGGCGACTAGCACCAAGGTGTAAATCCCGGTAAAAAGGGAAGGCATTTCCTTTGTAAAGTAAACAAAAAACGCCACAGAGCAAGCATGCAGAAGTAAACACTAAGTAAAAGTTGAGTACCATAGTAATTGCGGAAAAGTAAGTGGGCCAGAATACAAACCCAAACTGAAAGTAAAGTATAACTGGAAAGGGAAAACAGCAACTGAAAGTAAGCCGCAGCCTCGAGCCATCCACTGAAACTCCCACCTAAAGGGTGGGTACAGATAGCTTCTGCAGCTCCTTAGGTCGAGCCGTCCACTCTGAGTATGTACCACCCAGTGGTCCACCTCCGGGTACCGACCTGCTCCTCGTGCCTCTACCACGATCAGCGTTGTCCTTCGTCTGCAACCAACACAACGTAGTGTGGGCATAGCCCGTGCAGGGGAGAGTATAAGCTACTCAGTAGGGACCCCGAGACCCCCAAAGGTCTCCCAGAATCCACAAAGGATAATCCAAAAAGGAAAGATACAATCATGAAGTAACATCTGACACCACTTAGGTATATTCCCATACATATACCTAAGTCATCAAATCTAGTTAGGCTCAAACATCCGAGCTCATGTACAACCCAGTCCACACAGGAAAACACAACCCAGTCCACACAGGAAAGCAAAAAGTAATCCACACAGGATAGCAAAACACAATCCACAAAGGAAAGCAAAACAGGGTTCATATCACACAGGCATACTTCTTTGTATGACGATAGAGATGATCAGATATATCCACTGATTCATTTATGTCGTCGGACCCACAAAGGATCGATAGGTACTAATCCCCGAAATGACCCACAAAGGATCTGACCCACAAAGGATCGATATGTAACTAACCCCCGCAAAGACCCACAATGGATCTGACCCACACAGGACTGATAGGTAACTAACCCCCGCAATGACCCACAATGGATCTGACCCACACAGGATCGATAGGTAACTAACCCCCGCAATGACCCACACAGGATCGGACCCACACAGGATCTATAGGCGCTAGCCCACACACGACCGCTAAGCGCTGACCCACACAGGATCGGACTCACAAAGGATCTGTAGCACTAATCCATGAAGGATCGCTGAGTGTTGTAGTCATCGCCGTCGAATCCACTGAGGATCTCTATACAGTCGTCGCCGTCGTAGTCGCAGCCAGCTCTAGGGTTCCCGCACACAGCAAACTCATTCGAGAGTGTCTGCTCCACGAGCCGACGGGCTGATACATCAACTGACACATATTCTAGAGTTGATGTATCCAGATGTTCTGTATCCTCAACAGGAACTCAACGTCGTAGACGACGCGTCAATCGGACGCCCGGTCTGAGAGTTATTGGCTTTTTCGTCCCAGGGGCCCGATTGGTTTTTAAGTCAAAACCAACCCGACCATACTCCACCTGCGTCCAAACCTCGGGCGGAGTAAGCCAAAAGATCTGTCTCACTAATAGGAATCCATGAAAGTCGATGGCACGTCAATTGGACGTCCGGAGCTCAAGTTATAAGCGTTTCCGCTCCGAGGACCCAGTTGGTTTCATGTACGAACCAACCCAGCCGAACACAAAGTACCATAAAACCTTGAGTGTAATATATTGAAACGACCATCTCGATCCAAGGATCACATTGCAATTGACGGTGCATCAATTGGAGGCCTGTAGCTCAAGATATTGGCAAAAAAACCGAAAGATATCCGAAAACGGGGGGTCTGGGCCCGAACCGACCCGGCCCAACCCCCCTGGGTCGGCCCGACCCGGGTCCAGATCCGGCCCGGCCGGCGGGTCGGCTCGGCCGTTACGGCCGAGCGAAGTGGGGGGCGCGCTGCCCCCACGTGGAGAGATCACGGCCCCGCATGGGGCCGCCCTTGCAAGCGGATGCAGCCGGTTGCCGCGTCCCGTTCCCTCCGGTCTCGCGCGGTCGTGGGAACGCGGCCTGCCGCTGCGGCGGTTCCTTCCGGTGGCACGCTGGCGGGCCACTCCGCGGACCCCCGGACGAATTCCTGTGGTCGGAATTGCG
Organism: Viscum album; assembly: GCA_963277665.1. Lineage (NCBI taxonomy): Eukaryota > Viridiplantae > Streptophyta > Magnoliopsida > Santalales > Viscaceae > Viscum > Viscum album. The sequence goes on from OY728126.1 coordinate 1,576,801,908, forward strand.
TGCCTTCTTTGCCAAAGGCCCTCCCGGGTCCCGTCCTTCAATGGGAGGACCTCACATCGCCCACGCGGCCTGCTTTGTCGTCGCCCGCCAATCCGCTCACCAAGAACGAAGAGATGGTGGGTTTGGACTTGTTCGTTGGTCCGCACCCACCGTGTTGGCGGTTTTAAAAATTCTTCCGAAAAATATTTAAACAAACCGCGGTTATAAAATCACAAGATTAAGAATGCACCATTTGAAATCAAGCCAAGGATAAAATTCACGAAGAATTAAAAGAACCGCAACCCCCAACCTCAATCGTTTGTTGATCGAAGATTGTCGCGGGGAAAGGAATGTCGTGGAAGAAACGTCGCGGAAGGAGGATTTTTGGTGTCGCGGTACATGGAGTCGTGTCGTCGATCTCTGAGGGTTCGGTGCTCTTCGTCTCCCTTCGTCGGAGGCCAGCGTTCTTTGTCGACGACGATGCGTTCTTCACATTCTTCACATTCTTCGCATTCTTCAATGAAGGAGGATGAAGATCTTCAAGCTTTAGAGTTTCTCCAAATCCTCTCAACAAGCAACCCCTCAACAAACCTAGTGTTCGTCTTATTTTATTCCCATTCCAACAAATGAAATTCAAAGATAAGAAACGAATAATTAATTCAAAGAATTAATTGTAACAATTTAACTTCCCAATTTAATGGGGCATTTCTTAACCAGAAAAACGCATGGTTGACTTTCATTAAAGAGGGGGTTTGCGGGTGCATTACTTAGCAGGGAAGAAACGGTGGGGCTCGTGCGGGCCCCACCTCACAAATATCCTACCAAGTGGGTAGGATATTTTGGGTTCCACCCTATCCGTTTAACTTGGCTTAAGTGGCTTTAGGTAAAATAAAATAAAGTTGTCGCACCACTTTATTTTATTTCTTAACTTAACCCCAAAAAAAAATAAAAACCACACCCGAGAAAACGCAACTCCGGAAAAAGCGTTTCTAAGCAAATATCTACGCTATGATTCCATCGGTGCCCTCAGAATTTGATTCTGAGCACTGGTTTAAAAGTTAGAAAAGCCTGCTCGTTCGTTCACTAAACGTACCTGAGCCAAACTTCGTAAAATTATTTCGGGTACACAGGGCCTCAGAATCAGGTGCCGTCAGAAACTGTGTTCTTGTAAAATTCCCAAGAAAATTAAGAAAAAAAATTCCTTGAATTTTACGGGTCTTTACATGGATTCCCATGTTGTTTCTCATTATTTAATCTAGCTCAAGGGGGTATATTCTGTAAGGAATCCTACATATAGACAGAGCTCTGTGTATAAGTTCAATCAGCAACTCAATATATCAATTAGAAGAAATGCTAGGATTCTCATTAAGAAATACCCCAATATTTTCTCTTAGAATGATAATTTCGTCAACTATTATCCTAACCATTTTCTCATGTGTTTGATCAAGATATGTTTAGTTAAAAGGAATCAATATCCTTGCATGAGAGTAATTTTCAAAATGAGGTTCTACCTACTACATACACTTGAATAGAATCAGAATATGATTTGCAGTATGGAAAGTTATTTCTTTTCCTCAAAAGTTGATTTATGATCTTTATAAATTTGGAAAATCTATAACTAGTGTATTAATAAATTCAATAAAAGGGAGTATAAATTTTTTTGGGTTATTAATCTCAGAAATGATAGAAAGGAAAGAGTTATATAGTTGAGATTAAATAATTTTGCCACATATTATTTAACTGATAATTAAACCACCATTCCTTGAGTTTGAATTAAAATATTTCTTCTAATATTTAAATATATGAAAGATTGTATAGAAATAAAATTAAATAGGACATTATCTATTATTAAATATATTAGAAGTTTACCTATCATAAATTCAATATCATAATCATGATCATTAGTTGTTACTAAATTAGCACAACCATTCACTATTAGACATTGAGGATTTTTTATGCCCTTATTATCAACAATATTTATATTTTTATACTGATTTATAATGTTTTAATTTTTATTATAGTAGAAACATTAGACTATAAGTGGAAAATTTTATATAATCATCTTTTTTATATCATACTAATGGGAATATTAATCTAATTTGAATATTAACTAGCTAGATTCCCCATATTGATAATCATCATTCATTTAAATATTACCTTAATGGAAATTATCAGGATTCTTCTTACCACACTTTTTATAAGTGGATAGTTGGATTTTCATCCCTTTATGATTTTTTCCACTAATCCTTCCAAATAAAACATTGTGTACCTTTTTTGTATCCAAACCCATGAGAATATTAAGAATCACCAATCACCATTTATCTATTAAGGGCCCATAATATAACATCTTTATAGATTTAAAATTTTCAAATCACCAAACACTAGTGTATGAATTGGTTTTTAGGTTGTTTTTTTCATTTTTGAAATTTTCTGGTGACTTGATTTAAGCGATGTTGTAAATTTTTTTTTTCATTGGATATTATGCTTGATGTAAAAATAATTATTTCAATAAAAACTAGTGAATATTAATTTTGGATATTTTTATAATATATGTTAAAAATATCATTCAATGTATCTTATTAAATAACCAATATTAAAAGTGTCTAAATATTATAAATATTTCATGGATTATTACTCCTTTTGTTGAAAATACAAGATTGAAATAGTAGAAAATTGTAGAAACCAAATAAATTAATGAAATAGAAAATTAATTATTTGGTATAATTTAAATTATTGTTGTGATCTTTATTGACATAATTTTATATTGAGGAATGAACACATGAGGAACCTAAAGCGATGTCTTATAAGAATATTTTGAATCTCTCGTGTGAATATCGTGAAGAAGCTTCATATATTTAAGTCGGTTTGAAAACTTCTTCAATATCATAAAAAATGAATCATGAACATGTATATCAGTTATGAGAAATATATTGGATCTAAATGATACTGATTGTAGTATCTAATGATGTAGATGCTCAATATAAAAGAGGGGGTGAATTTTATACTTTAAAAAAATCCTTGGGAACTTTTAATGATGGTAGTGTTTAATAGGGTTAAACAAAGTAAATTCACAATACCTCTTAGTTCTACAGACTTTCTTGATTCTATAAATTTGGTTCTGAAAATGAAACTTAAGGAATGTTTACAAAGATAAAGATTCTACCTAAAAGCGTATAAAATCTTATTAATCAGAGTACAAGTGTAATAATGTATAAGAATGTTATACATTCCTCAACAACCAAAATACAGCGGAAAACTTGAAACAATACAATTAACATGTAGTAAATCTTTTAACTCAAAGAGAAGGGTAACAAACAACCTTGGATAAAGGTCCCATGATTTATACTTTCAAGAAAGTCAGTCTTACCCACAACAGGGTAAGCCCTCAATATAAATATCAGAGTCTATCATGCTATCCCCACAAGCCCTCGAACTTCATGGTAGTCGGCACCTCTGTCTTCCTAACCCTGGAATCCCTCTATTGTACTCAGCAACATTCAGAGTCGCACCAAGCAATTCTGAACAAGATGTTTAGCACACAAAAAGCAATAAAGTATCTCTCTCTAGAAATCACTTCAGCAACATGTAATCTCTAGATTGATTAAAATTGTTTTCAAAAGATAACATTGTTATGAGATCGTTCAAATGAACTCATATTTATAGGAACATCTTCAACGGTCGTCTCCCTCCTCTAATGGCCAAATTTCTTCTTGATTTTTGCAGGGACATGTACACTTGTAACTCAAAAAATTGTTAGTTAGTAACTGAATGCACGACATATTTTTATAACCAAAACACGAGTAAGCCATTATATGGTTGCTCGAAGAAATTAATTTTTCAGAATGTAAGGAAAATAATTGTTCATAGTCTAACCAAAAACGATTCAGTGATTATAATACATAAATATTTGGATTTTGTTTTCCAGAGAATTCGTAACCTGAATTCTATAGAATTCCGGAGTCTAGATTTCTTGGAAATTCAGAGTCTGAATTCAGTAGAATTTGGAGTCTGAACTTAAAATGTTTGTAGTTTGAATGCATAAGAATTCGGAGTCTGAACATAGAAAGTTTGGAGTCTAAATTTAAGGAATTCAGAGTCTAATCTTAGAAAGATCGGAGTCTGAACTGAGAAAGTTCGACGTCTAATTTCAGAGAACTCGGAGTTTAAACTGAGAAAGTTCGGAGTTTGAATTCAGAAGAATTCAGAGTATGAACTTAGAAAGTTCAGAACTTGAATTTAGAGAATTCAGAACCTGAATTCGGATCATGAAAACCGAATTCTCTATATCTAAGTATTTATAAGAGTTTAAGGTTTTGGATATGAAACTAAGTTTTATACTAATAAATGATATGAACAATGAAAAACATGGTAAGGATAAATTTCCTTGGGGAAGGAAAATTTTCTAATGAAAGTAAAGCATAGGGTAAAAGATATTTTCTTTAAGAGAAGGTTTTTGTGATTTTCAAAACATGAAGGAATATAAAAGTCATAAGGAAACCTTATTGACTCAAAAATCTCCCCCTTTTTGGAATGAACAAACATACTTTTCAAAATGAATATATGGACTTAAAAAATATTTTTCTGAACATTGAAAGTAAAACTTATCTCCCTTAACACATGGGAAAAGATAAATACCACTAATTCCCCCTTAAGATTTGGACACACTAAGAATCGTATTCTAGATTTCAGGATTAAGGATTAGCATTTTATTGCATATGGAAATCTTCTTGGATAAGAACTCCCCCTAAGATGAACTCCCTCTTACGTATGGATGTTTATTCTTTACTTAGTATTCTTTTTTCTTTTCTCCCCCTTTGTGATTTTCAAAAAGTATAAAAGGGAATGGAAAAAAAATATGGTACCTGAAATATTAGTAATAGAAAACAAAATATATGAAGAGAAACCTAAAAAATTTCTTTAGGATAGGAAAAATTTATACAAGGAAGGAATACAACAAAAGATTGGAAGGGAACAATTTCATCCTTCCTTCTTATTTGGTATCAACTTCTTTACTATGGTTTTGAGATTCTTGAGTTCCTTGTGATCTTCGTCTACTCATTTGAGAAGAGGATCCAAATCATCTGATTTCTTCTCTATGTCTTTGATTCTTTATTCTTGAGCCTTAAGAACCTCTGCCTGAGCCTTCAAGGATTTTTCATTCTTATAAAGTCTCTCTTCTATCTCAATCCTGAGATCCCTTTCTCTTTTCTAGCACTGATCAATTGAATATAACTTGCAATTCAGATATTTCACTTCTTGAATCTGAGAATTTTGTTCCAGATTTATCTTTTCCTCGCAGCCATTTGTGAGATCCTTGATCTTCACATCTTCAATGTCAAATATATCTTTGACACTTTCTTGAAACTCATAAAGAATTCTCATGTATTTTATTATTTTCCTTGACCAACTGGTCATTTTCTTGCAAGATTTTTTGTGGGAATTGTAGTTAATGAAAATAGTTTTCAAATCTGCTTCAAGCTTGACACACTTATCAATCACCGTGGATACTGAATCCCATTTCTTATTTAAGGAATGTTGAAGCATTTGGAATCTTGAGTCAATGCTGTGAAATATTGGAATACTTCCATCAAGAATCTTCAAAGACTGGACTACAAAATCATGTCTTAGAGATGATGATTACGAATCAGATATTTTTCATGGTGAGGATTATTATTCTATCTCAATTTCCTTCCTCTTGATGATCCACCAATTTCTTTCTTCTTCACAATAGCTTAATTAAGTGTATTAACAACCACCTATTTTTCCTTATCAACCTTTGGAATGGCTTCCTCTTGGTTAGGGGATTCATGTTCACTATCAGATAGATATACAATTTTATCTTCATCTATCTCTTCCTTCACAGCCCATGCCTCAGCATCCTCTAGATGAATGAAATCTCTATTAATGATTTCTTCTTCAGATAGCTTATTAACTTCTTCTTCAACCTTGTCATCTTCACCTTTATCATCTTTCCCAGGGGTAGAGTGCTTTGGAGACTCGTCTTCAGATTTTTAGATTCAAAGCTTCTAAGATGGACATTCCTTCTCATGAAAATGTTCAAATTGCTTAATAAGATCATTTGTTTCATCACTGGATTATTCTTCTTCTTCTTATACTTCTTCTACTTATTCTACTTGGAATTTTTCCCGAGTTACATATTTATTTCCCGGAGTCTTTAGTAAATCTTCTAATAAGAAGGATTGTGGTACCAGAATATTTTTGGAGGCTTTCTCAACATCCTTCAGAAGATATTGCACAATTTCTTCTTCAGTCATCTTATTCTATTGTTTATTTTCTTTTGCTTTCCTTTTAAGCTCATCAGTAGTCTTTTCTTTTAAAGCTTTTACTTCAGTAGGATCCAAACCAAAGCTAGGCTCCCCTTCTTTCTTTTTCTCCTTAGATTCCATCCATTTTTCTACTACCTCATCGAGATATGTTTTTTTTCTTATTAGGCTTTGGTGGTGCGGAATGGGTTTTCTTAGCCATTGGGTTTTTTTCTTGTCTTCCACTTTCTTCAACTTTATCTTCATTCATACCTTCTTAGAGGTCTCAGAAACCTCATGTTTCTCCGATAATGCTTTTTCTTCCTCGTCAGGAAAATCATAAAATTTTTTGTATTCTTTAGAAAATCCAACATTCTTCCTTCTCAAAGTGTCATCACTAACCAGCATGACTTTTTAATTTCATGGCTTAGAACTACAAGGTATTTTGAAGGACTCTAAACACCGAACAATCATATTTGAGAGAATGACTGGATACATGATAATCTGAGCCTTTAGAATTCCATTATTTATATTCTCAATTGTAATAAAAATATTCTTAACCAAGTTAATCTTTTTTAGATTCACCATGAAATGCAGGATATACATATCACTATTCTTTAATGTATCATTTTCCCCTTTTCTCAGATTGATGAATCTTTGACCCCACAATTCAATAATCCAAAAATTCGTAGACAGGTGACAATATTTGGAGTCATTACATCTGAATGACCAAGAAAAGCCATTGTTTTTTAATTAATGAAACTTCCTAGAACATCAAAAAGATTTTGTGAGTAGAACTCTACCTCACCCTCATAAGGAACTCTTTTCAAACTGGCTGCCTTGGTGTAAGAAAGAGCATATGTCTTCCCATATCTTTTGAAAGAGAATTTCTCTTTTCCTTCTTCCTTGAAAAAACATGTTGATGCATAGAATTACATTAACAATTCCGGATATACCAGATCATGAGCTCATGGTTTCAATAGGAAAAAACTCTCCCACCCATTAATCTTGATGTTCTTTGAGATGATATAATCATACTTAGCAAAGAAATTCGGATGTAACAACCTTTCTCTATAAATATGCCACTCATAAATTGCTTTGATAGTTTCCATGTATTTCTGTGAAGATACTTCGATAGACATTCGGAGTTGAAGAAACCTTGAAAATATGGAATGGGATTATGTAGGAGTGCCGGTCTTCGGAAAGGGAAACCTGGTATTTCGATGTTGGACAACCATCGGGGGTCCTTTATATAGGTAAATGGGGAGACAGTTCAGCTTTCATACCCAATCCTACGGTTGAGAAACCTTGTTATCAGATCTGACAGTTGAGATGATAGCCAGAAGGAAATTTTGATGGAATCCGATATTTTGAGGGTTTTTAATAAAAACATTCTGATTTATGAAAAAGAGAATACGATAGTTTAAAAACAGATAAAAATACCAACAATTAAAAGACTATTATGAAAATTTAAGAAAGGAAACATACCTTTTGGATTACTAGGATGATTATTTGTATTGAAGAAATTTCTCCTTAATGAACTTTAGATTCTGAAAATTTTGGTTATGAAAACTATGATTACGAAAAAAAACTATGAAAAATATATTACAAAAAATATAACTATGAATATTTTCATTACAAAAAAAAATAATGAATAATTTCCATTACAAAAATTGGAAACTACAAAAATCTTCATTATAAGAAAATTTTGAATTGCAAAAATCTTCATTAGGAAAAATTTTGAACTATAAATATCATAATTACAAAAAAAATTGAACTACAAACATCTTCATTACAAAATATTTTGAACTACAAATATCTTCATTATGAAATATTTTGAACTAGAAACATCTTCATTACGAAAAATTTTGAACTAAAAACATATTCATTAGGAAAAGTTTATAGTACAAGAATCTTAATTATGAAAAATTTAAGTATGAAAATATTCATTAGTAAAATTTTAAGACTATGAAAAAAAAATTAAACTATGAAAAATATTAGACTAAGAAAAATTTTAGACTATAAAAAATTTTAGACAAAAAATATTTAGACTACGAAAAAATTTAAGAAAACTAAGAAACAAATGCACTCCCTCTATGAAAATGATCTTCTTACTATATGGAGATAGGTTTCAACAAGAAGTTAATATGGAAGATTACCTTATGGTTATCATTCCCAACTTTTGTTTAATGTATTAAAATCTATCGGAGAGTAAAGATTTTGTAAAAATATAAAAAATTTGATCTTGTGTTATGATAAATTCAAGAATGATATCTCCTTTTTGTGTGTGATCACTAAGAAAGTGATGCCTAATATCTATGTGTTTTTCAGGAGAATGATGTGAAGGGTTTTACATTTAGGAAATTATTCTAGTATTATCACATAAAATTTGTGTTTTGGTAAAACTCAGACCGTTGTCTATAAGTTTGTGTTGCATCCACAACACCTGAGCACAACAACTTCCAGCTACTGTATATTCAGATTTAGCAGTGGAAAGTGCTACTGAGTGTTGATTTTTGAAATACCAAGAAACTAATGAATATCCAAGGAAATGACTCATTCTGTATTCACTTTTCCTATCCATTCTACATCCACCAAAATCAGCATCCAGAAAACATTTTAAACCAAAATAATTTCGAAAAGTATAAAAGAGTCCTAGATCCATGGTTCCTTTTAAGTAGAAAAAAAATCATTTCATTGTTTTTAAATGATATTCCTTAGGATTGGATTGATATCTTGCACATAATCATATTGAAATCATTAAGTCTAGATGGATATCTATCAAGTAATGTATACTTCCTATCATACCTCTAAAAGATGTTTGATCTATTGGTTTCCCAACATCATTTGGATCAAGAGAATTTGAGGTACCAATGGGAGTACTTATACTTTTATTGTTGTCATATCCATACTTTTTTAGAAGATATTTAATATACGTATGTTGGTATATATAGATTCATTCTAGTTTTTGAGAAATTTTAAAACCAATGGAAAATGTTAATTTACCCATCATACTCATTTCAAACTCAAATTTCATTAGATCCGCAAAGGAATCAGTTAAAAAAGGCTGAGTTGAACCAAATATAATGTCATCAACATAAAAATGAACAATGAAAACAATTTTCGTAGATTTCTTTATAAAAATGGTTGTATCATCATTTCCCTTAACATAATTATTTTGAAGAAAAAATCATGTATGTCTACCATACCATGCTCGAGGTGCTTGCATAAGTATATACAAAGCTTTGGTATATTTGTAAACATGTTTAGAATGTTTTGAATCTTCAAAACCAAGAGGTTGTTCAACAAAAACATCTTCTTGAACAAAACCATTAAAGAAATCTCATTTAACACCCATTTGAAAAAGTTTGAAATTGAAGAATGATGCAATGGCAAGTAGAATACGAATAGATTCAAGTCAAGCTACTATAGAATAGGTTTCTTCATAGTCTATTCCGTCTTGTTGATTATATCCTTTAGCAACAAACCTAGATTTATTTATTACTATGATTCCTTTTTCATCACACTTATTTCTGAAGACCCATTTTACTCCAATAACAGAAGTTTCCTCAGTTCTTTCAACCAAGGTCCAGACTTTATTCATTTTAAATTCATTTATCTCATCTTGCGTTGCTTTTATCCAATAATCATCACCTAAAGCTTCATCAATGCTTTTTGGATTTAATTGGGAAAGGAATGATAGATGTTATACTTCATTTCATAAAGAACTCATAGTCCTTATAGGTTGATTTAAATCACCAATGATGATATCACATGGATGATTCTTTAGAAACAATAGATTTGGGGTTTGTAAAACCTATTCATCAACTTAGGGTAGGAAGCCTTCAGGGGTAAATTATTCAGAAGTATTTTCTTGAAAATTTTCTATATCAGAAGGATCTTCTAACAAAGGGCGATAATCAATTTTTGAAAACATATCTGAAGATGTTGGTTGAGACTGTTTAAAACCAAAAGGATCAGTTTCATTAATTTTGACACGCACTGTTTCAAAAAAATTACAAGTATTTTTTTTAAATATCTATAATCCTTAGAAGTTGTAGAGTAGCCTAAGAATATTCCTATATCATATTTTGGTGTGAATTTGTGTAAAATATCTTTATTATTCATAATGAATACCTTGGAACCAAAAGCCATAAAGTAGGAAATTCTACGTTTTCTACCATTCCATAACTCATAAAGAGTTTTATTAAGAAAAGGTATAATCAAAACATGATTTATATTATAACAAGAAGTAATTACAGATTCAGCCCAAAAAATGTTTGGATACTGAATATTCACTCAACCTGGTTCTTGTTATCTCTTAAAGAATTCTATTTCTTCTTTCAACAACACCATTTTATAAACGTGTTTTGGGTGCTGAGAAGTTATGACTAATTCTTTTTCTACTAAGAAAAGTTTCAAAATCAGAATATTGAAATTCTATTTCTTGATCACTATGAATAGTTATCAAAGAATGTTTTTTAATCATTTTTAACATGGGATCTAAAACATTTGAAATAAGAAAAAGCATCAGATTCCATTGCTATAAAATAGACCCATGTAAATCTAGTGTAATCAAAAAGTAAGAAAAATATATAATATTTTTCTCCAATGATTCTAGTTTTTGTTGGAAAAAAAAGATTCATATGCCCTAACAGTAATGCATCAGTGCTTGAGACTTCACCGACTGATTTAAAACATGATTTATGTTGCTTTCCATATTGACAAGGATCAAAAACTTTTGAAGAATCAAATATAAACTTTGGTATATCCTTAAATAGTTTTTTTATAGCTATTTTTCATAGGTTTATAAGGTTACAGTGTTCTAACCTTCTATTCCACATCAAGAACAAACTTCCATTACACTAAGGCAAGGTAGGTCTTGGCTCCTAAGGTCTTCTATGTTTAGTGTGTCAACATTATCTTGCCTATTGGTAGAAAGAATGAACTCTTCCTTATAATTGTGTACTAAGAACTTTTCATTCCTAAAATTCACAAGGTTACCTTTATCACATAATTGACTTATGCTAATGAGGTTTTGATTAAGACCCTTAACAAATAAAACATTTGAAATCAATGTTTTTCCAAGAAGAACAATGTTACATATACCAATAATTTTTTCCAGAGCATTATCGTCTAAAGTTACTTTTCCTCCTTTCTTCTTGAAAATCCTTCAAAGAGGTTTTTGTTACTAGTCATATACTGGGAACATCCACTATACATGCACCAAGTATTTCAGTTGGTACTTTATTTGTTTTCCTGAAAATAATAATGCTAGACTTTTGGAATCCAAAGTTTTATAGACCCAGAAACATCAGAAAACAAAATTTTAGGTATCCACATTTTCTTAGAAAAATAAGCTTTATGAAAACCTAATGATTGGATTTTGTTTAAGGAACAGTGTTTTTCCTAATGGCCACCACACTGGTACATAGTGCTGAATGGAGCACTTTGAGGAAGAAAATAATTATTACTAAAAATCGGTTTTGAACATGTATAACCAAAACCCGAATTAATCTTTAGAGGTCGAATTTGGGAATACATATTATCAATGTTTTCATTTCCTAAGGAAATGTTTGAAAAAAACTTCTTCAAGGAAAATATTCCTGACATTAGTCTAAAAAATGTGTTTTTATGATCAAAAACATCAGTTTTATCACTAGAGTTAGGCTGAAAAACATTTTTCTTAGAAATTAATTTTTCTAGATCCTTAGAAAGTTTATCCTTTTCAGAATTAACTTCCTCAAGGTTTTTTGAAATAATTTAAATATCATGGGGTTTTTTATCATGATCATTAGAAAGATCTGATATTTACCTTGTAAGAATAGAAATCATAGAATTTTTCTTATCACGATTTCTATAGACTTTAGAATTTTCATTCTAAAGAAGCATAACAAACCTAGACACTTCTTCATATGTAGTTAAAGTATTATCTTCATCAGAAGAAGATGCTTCATCCGATGATTCATAACATTTACTATCACTATAATTAGCATTCAAGTATACATTGGAAATTGATTCAGTATTATGTACCTTAGACATAAAACAATGATTTCCAATTTGTAGTCTGGCTATTAGACCAAGATTCTTCTGTCCAAAAGATTAGTAATCTGAGGATTCATCAGAAGATTCTCCACCCCTAAAACTCTAGGTGTTATTATCTTTCAAAAAATTATTAGCATTATCTTTTTAGTACTTCTTTCTATTTTTATCAGAGTGATTTTCCTTTCTATCTTTTCACTTAAGCATAAGACAATCAGGCCTTATATGTCCAACACTTTTGTATTCATAACAGGTGACTTCAAAGTCTTTCTTGTTTTTATTTTCTTTCCTTTAATTATTCTTGTATCTATACTGAAATTAATTATTTCCAACTATCATGTTCATATTTCAAGAAATATTATCTAGTTTATTCTCAAAATGTTCACTTTGACTAGATTCAGATTGAACAATGAACTTCTTAGACTTTGATCTTGTACCTCTTTCAGGAGTCTTGTATTTCATATGATTTGAAGTAGTTGTAAAAGTAACACCTCCATTCCCATTTTTCTTCTCATCATTTTCAACATCTCTCTTCATTCTAGTTTCTTGTGGTAGAATAGTTCCAAAAAGCTCATTAAGAGTAATCTGTGAGACTTTCCTATTCTAATCTATAGCTTTTATCTTGGATTCCCACTCATTAGGCATGATGTTTATGATCTTTTCTACTAGTGACTCACAATACAAACCTTTTTCACACAAGGATTATAAGCTATTTAAAATAGTCATAAATATATGTTGTACCTTACAAATAGGTTCTCCATAAGGATAGAAAAAATCATGGTACTCAGCTCTAAGCATAGATCTTCTAGTTTCAATAACTTTGGAAGTACCAAAATGTGTAACTTCAAGCTTCTTCCAAATAAAATTTGCAGCTTCGCAATAAGAATTATGGCTATATATATTCCGGGTCATGGAGCACAACAATGTTTTGCGTACCTTATAATTAAGTTTATATTCTAACTTCTCTTGATTAGTGAAATTTATGACTTCCTTATCAGAAATCTGGTAATCTCTAGTAATCCTTACAAAGTTTTCCACTCTAGTGTTAATGAAAAAATCATTCATACGAACTCTCCAATATTTGTAATCATTCCTATCAAAAATAGGTTGTCTAGTAGGATTATGATTTTCTATGGAACCAACATTCATTCCTGCCATCTTAAAAAAATCGTTCCACACAAACTTGTAAGTAATAAAAGTTTTAAAACAAGGATAAAAATATCCTAAGCAAAGAAAATATAGAACAATAAAAAACGAGATCAAGAAAACTTCTATGTGAATATAAGTATTTTAGAGACCTCCTCTGATACAAATTGTAGGATCAAAATGATACTGATTGTAGTATCTAATGATTTAGATGATCAATATACAAGAGGGGGGAGGGGTGAATTTTATACTTTAAAAAAACCCTTTGGAACGTTTAAATATGGTTCTATTTAACAAGATTAAACAAATTAAATTCACATGAACTCTTAGTTCTAAAAACTTTTTTGATTATGAAAATGTGGTTCCAAAAATGAAATTTATGGAATGTTTACAAAGATAACGATTCTTCCTTAAATCGTATAGAATCTTATTAATCAGATTACAAGTATAAGAAAGAATAAGAATGTTATACCTTCCTCAAAAACCAAAATGAAGTGGAAAACATGAAATAATACACGTTTCAAGTATTAAATCTTTTAAACCAAATAGAATGGTATCCAATAACCATGGATAAAGGTCCCTTGATTTAGACTTTCAAGAAAGTCTGTCTTACCCACACCAGGATAATCCCTAGATACGAAAATCAGAGTCTATCTTTCTATCCCCACAAGCCCTCGAACTTCAAGGTAGTCGGTAACCCTATCTTTCTATCCCTGAATGTCCTTGAATGTACTCAGCAACATTCGGAGTCGCATGAAGCAATTATGAACAAGATGTTCAATACGCACAAAGCAATAAAGTCTCTCTCTCTAGGAATCACTTAAGCAGCACATAATCTCTAGATTTATTCACTTGTTGTCAAAAGTTAAAATTTTTATGAGCTCATTAAAATGAGCTCTTATTTATAGAAACATCTTCAATGGTTGGCTCCCTCATCCAATGATCATATTTTCCATGATTTTCAGAGGGACCTATACACATGTCACTCAAACAACTATTAGTTAGTAACTAAATGCATGGAATCATTTTATAACCAAAACATGAGTAAGAAAAAATATGGTTGCTTGACCAAATTCATTTTTCTGAATTTAAGGAAAATAAAATTTTGGAGTCTAACCAAAAACCATTAGGTGTTTATAATATGTAAATATTTGGATTTTGTTTTCCAGAGAATTCGTAACCTGAATTCTATAGAATTACAGAGTTCGAATTTCAAGGAAATTTGGAGTTTGAATTTAGTAGAATTCAGAGTCTGAACTTATTAAGTTTAGAGTCCGAATGCATTAGAATTTGGAATATGAACATAGAAAGTTTGGAGTCTGAATTCAGAGAACTCGGAGTTTGAACTGAGAAAGTTAGGAGTCTGAATTCAGAGAACATAGAGTCTGAACTGAAAAAAATTCGGAGTCTGAATTCAGAGAACTCGGAGTCTGAACTGAGAAATTTTAGCATCTGAATTTAGAAGAATTCGGAGTCTGAACAAAGAATGTTTGGAACTTGAATTCAAATAATTCGGAATCTGAATTTGGATCCTTATAACAGAATGCTCTATATCAAAATATTTATAAGAGTCTGAGGTTTTGGATACGAACCCAATTTTTATTCTTAGACATGATATGGACAATTAAAAACATGGTAAGTATAAATTTCCTTGGGGGATGAAAACTTTCTTATGAAAGTAAAACATATGGTAAAAGATATTTTCCTTAAGATAAGGTGTTTTTTATTTTAAAAATATGAAGGAATGGAAGGTTAATAAGGAAACCTTATTGACTCAACAAAATAGTCATAAATAAATTAAATAGTTAGAGAATAATTATACTAACATATTAAAAATTTTGAACGAAGAACCATTGGAATGTTGTTGGATATCAAATGGGATGATCTAAAATAAATAAAGGTTGACAGTGAAAACATATTTATGTCACATGAAAATTCATAAGTTAGATTTATAAATTTTATGCAATAATTTAAAAAATAAATTACATAGTTTGAAGATATTGATCTATAACTTTTTCATGATTTGAAATTTTAATTTTAATTTTCATTAATAATATAATCATCTTTAAAAACCCCCATTATTTTTTAATGTATCTTTCTCAAAAATAGATGTAAAAAATAATAATTTTAAAAATAATTAGACCAATATTAATAATCCTCATGAAAAAGGTATTAACATCATTTTTTAAAATACCATACATAAAAATAATTTTTTTATTTCTTTTTTAAAAAACATGACTTAAAATAATCTTGGAATGATTTTTAATCTCAATTTTAAATAGTCGACATTAAAACCCTGATGTGAATGGTATTTTATAAACTAGTGGATTATTTTGGAATATTCACTTTTTTTCTACTAAAGAAGTGTAAGAACTTATTTCAAGGATAGTGATGTATCCATAGGTTTACCTTTGAATCATTATGATGTTTTTATCAAAATAGATAATTTATTAATTGTCCCTTCTTTTATATTTATGAAATTCCCTCTTCATTTTATGATGTCTATATATTTAAATTTTTTATGAAAAGTATTTTCTTTGAATCCTTCCCAACCTAATGATTTTAGGTCTTACATTGTATTATTTTTCTTGATCAGTTCACACCACTAATCAATTGCACCAACTATATGATAAATGTTCAGTATAATTTTCTATTTCTTGTTGAAATTGTGGACATAGAATATTTTCTCAATATAAATAATCCATTTATTTACAAAAAATAGTTATCTAAAGGACCACTAAAATTAGTTATCCTTTCCCATGTAAATGAATATACCTCATATTTTTATTTCATGGGAGAAGGACGGTGTCCCCAATGATTCTATTTATTATTGAAAACATGATTCAGTTATTCTAGTACATCATGAGTTTTTAAACTCCATCTTTCTTCATATTTGGAATGTCATGATTTTAATCATTAGATTATCTATAAAATTTTATAATGGAATTATTCCTACAATATCTATCATGTTACCGAAATAAATAAAATTCAAGGATGATAATGCTTAAATAAAAAATATGTAAATTAAAATCAATGAGAATAGTAGTAATTACTCAATAATGACATGTTTTTATTTATTTATAATTTTTTAGGTTTCAATAAATGCTATTCATGGTCTATTTACTATTAAGATCTCTAACCATGCGGTAAAAAAATTCTACAAATCCCAAATAATGGTTCATAAAGATCATGTGAAGTAAAAAAATCATTAACCTCAAGCATGTCAAACCAAAAGTGGAGTTTGGACCCTTTTTGAACTAAATAAATATTGAGTAAATAGAAGACCAACCTTTTTCAAATTTACTACCTGTAGTTTATTTAGATCATGATCCTATATCCAATTGTAATATCCAAAATTTTATTTCATAGTCTGGAAACTATAAAATCATTACTTGTCTAAACAATTATGACATTTTAATACATTTTAATTTCACACAAGTTTTTTTAGAAATATATTTGGGTCATTATCCCCATAAATAACTATAACATATACTGATACCAACAATAGAAACCTTAGTCTCTCATGCATAATATTACAAAAAATATTTAAGATAATATTCAATAAAACTCACCATTCAAATTTTTAGTATTATAATTATTTGAAGATTACAAAAATATTCAAAAACAAAATCATATGATAAATTATGATTATTTTTATTATAATAAAATACTATTAAGTCCCATTAAACTTCTTTTGTTGTATATGGTACCTTTACAAATTTCTTAAAGAAATGGTGTGAGTTATTTATCCATGTATCGAAATAATCATGGAGTGTGACATAACACTCAATGGGAGTAACAAGATATCATAAAAGTGGTGGTTCATATATCGTCACAAGGAATTATAAATTAAATAAGTAGATATTGGTGGTTCATTAAATCATATTGATGGGTAAAATAATTTAATATAAGATATGATATGCATAAGTCAAGTTTCACTACCAAGAAAACATAAAATAACTATCTATGTTAATTATTTTACAACATACATGTTATCTCATGAGATATAAAAATACTAAATAAATTAAAATGATGTATAATTCATGAACCACCCATAATATCGGGTTTTGAACATGAAAATGTGTTCCAAATAAGGAAATTAAATAATAAAAAAATTGTACACATGATAAAACTCATGTGAACAAAATAATTTACAAACTATTACCTCAAAGGATAATTAAAAATCATTTAATAATGATCACCAGGAGAATAAGGAACTAAATGTTTTTTGTATTTTTACAGTTTTTTTCAATAATATTTATATTGTATGAATTTTAATTGGATAGTGGTCATAAAAATAAATTTGAGAATTAGGTATAAATCTTTTTAAGACATATTTTAAGGAATGTGTAAGGAGACCATAAAAAAAGTCAAATTGGTGATTTATGTAATACCAATATTAAACCATAATAGTTTTTCCTAAAATAGTTATTAATTTTTAAAATCAACGTATGAGAATAAACCTTAATATAAAAACTCATGAAAATGATATAGGGATTAGAAATATTCCCCTAAATTGGTAATGAATTAAAAGATAATATTTATAAGCGAACATAAAAACACATATAACCCCATAAAATGATGGAGAATTTACTATATATATATATGCAAGATACAAATATAAATAATATAGTAGAATGACTTGAGATAAATATATAAAAAATGATATAGAGAGAGAAAATATAACCCAAAATAAAATAGGGTAGTTTGGAAGTTCCCCTACCTCAAGTATCAACTCCCTTAGTGTACGTAGATAATCCCGAAAATAAAAAATTAATTTAAATATTTATTTATTTCAAAAAAATATTTTATATACCATTTTTAATTTCAATTTATAATAATATATTATTGATTTATTATATTATTTTTCTCTCTCTTCTTCCACTTGGGGTTGTTTAAAAAATTACTATAAATAATATTTAGTATGTTGAAAATGGTATTTTACATTCTCTATTTTTGTTACACGATTTCTTGTTATATATCTCATGTTATAGGATGTATTCAAACGATTTATAGAATCATTGGTGGGGTGTCTGGTAGGAATTCTCTATATGCTTTACCATGGCATGTTGTGGACCATAGTTAATTGTGTATCCATATGCGAGGAGGGGATATTGGAATGGGAGTCAACCATGTAACAAATTAATCACCAGATCTTATCTCCCGCCATTTTGGTGTGTGTGGTGACTGGGAATTCCAAATGTGAGAAATAAGAAAACAATTCTAATTAAGTTGGATTGGTGGACATATCGAGGCAAGATTGGTCTCATCCATGATATCCCTAATGACATTGATGGAGTCACCACACCATTATTCATATCTTGGTAAGCTAGAAAATTTAAATAGAATCATCCCTATGTCATAGTCTTCATCCATGGAGAGAGGATTTTATGAATCTTTAGTGTTATATGAAATCTTTATATGGAATGGGGAGGGATAAAACACCATATTTGGGGGCATGGTGGTCATATTGGATAATGGTTTTCCACACATCATCTTAGTGATAACATATAGGGATAATATAGAACATCATGGTCTCAAGATTGGCATTGGCCATCCCTAATTTTAAAGTATACACCATTCTTGAGAGGATGAGGCATGTTAAAAGGTGAAATAATTAGAGATATTCTATGGGATATTGAATTATTTTTTTACCCCATATAATTCCATGAAAACAATCATTCATTCCCTAGTTACTAAGGATATGGAACCATAGGATGTTAGAGAAAGTTTTGGGATAATTATCTTCTTGTTAACGTGTTTCCTCTATTTTCCTTGGAAAAATATATTTTATGAAGATGGATTCTATCTCACCCTTCTTATTAAATTAATAAGATGTATTATAGTTCCTTGGATTAATTATTTTATATGGGTTAAAAATTCTTGAATATTTTTTCTGAAAACACTCCATTGATGGTAATGATTTTTTAAAATAAATCTTATGGATGAAGGCCACAATGGTTTTTATAAAATTCCTAAATGATTGTATTATTTTTAAACACTAGCGTATTTTTGATTCCTGAGTATTGATTGAGACATTAGGTCATCTGTGTTCATGATGCAGATATGTGGGGCCATATTGGTACATACATGGATTCTATTATAGTTTAGGAGGGAAAACTATATTGTTCCACAAATTGATGTCTTAGTATAGGGGGATGATTTTTTTCATGAGTTTTGGAAATTTAGTGGAATCATTTTTTAGGTGGTCAATTGGGTGCTTAGTGAATTTTATGGGATAAAGGATTTTGAAATAATTATGGATAATTCATCACTTTTTTATTACTATTTATTTCATTCCTGATGTGTAAATTCAAACATGTCCATTTTTTAGTATCATGTGTGGGAATCCTCTAAGGTATTATCTACTGGGTTTTGTAATAAGCCTTGTATATTAACATCACTTCACACGCACACACACACATATATATATTATTCATTATGATATAGTTAAGGTAAAAGTGTCTTATTTTTATAGTATTTCACATTGATGTTGTGACCACAGTTTATAAATATTGGAGTATATAGAATATAATTGGATAGATTTTTAATTTATGCCACATTTTTTAATTTAATTTCATTTTTATTTTAGATTATTATTGACCTTTTTATTGTAACATATATGAATTCTTATAAACTAATCAGTTAATATTATGTTAGATTTTTTGGTCTTGTTTTCATTCACACATCATATTAGGGTTATATATTTTTATTCTTATTATAGCCGTAGTGGTATAAAAATATAAATTTCTTACACAATGATATCATATATCCTTTGAATTTATTTGGAACCCTTCTTTTCTGGGGTATGTTCCAACGAGTAGTTGAATTTTAGTCTATCCATTGAAAATGGATAAGTGTTGGAATTTTACAAATACAATTATTTTTTTATGGTACAACATTTATGATAGTATTAATAGATATTATAACGACCCATACTTCACATACATTGTTAATACTTAAAAATTTAAGCATACTTATTACAACATATAACAAAACCACGAAAGGACCGTATAGGTATAGTGT
This sequence comes from Viscum album, assembly GCA_963277665.1. Classification (NCBI taxonomy): domain Eukaryota; kingdom Viridiplantae; phylum Streptophyta; class Magnoliopsida; order Santalales; family Viscaceae; genus Viscum; species Viscum album. The sequence continues at coordinate 1,576,822,364 of OY728126.1, forward strand.
CTTTAGAAACTGGGAAACATAAACAAAGGGTTCATAAAGCGTCTACACTGTCTCCCATTTATTTCATCATATCTATTGTCCCTTTTTTCATATCTTACTTAATAACCTTCTTCCTGACCTGGGGAAAGAAAAAATACAAAAGGGTGAGCTCAAATGCTCAGTAAGGGTAAACAAAAGAAATATCAATCACATCATATACATAAGCACATAACTTTTGGAAATCTTAACCTGAAAAAGAGATCATAATTTCAAAACATGGGATAAATCATAGCAGTGAAATGTAATCACAATAATCATAACTTAAAACATGAAACTTTGTGGCATACACACATAATCATAGATAATCATTTCTTATTAGTCAAGTCTCATTACCAAGACTATCTTAGTGGACAAAGTCCCTTTTCTGAACCGAGTTCACTCCTCGTTTCAGTCCTGTTTCACTGAATCGGTATAACCTACCATTCTAGCCATGTCTATCTCATGAGATATAAAATCTTTACCCAATGCATTGGAGGGAGATATAGGTCCCACCCATCTCATAATGATACCATTCTTATGTGTGCCACAAAATCATAAACCATTCATCATAGCATAACCCATGTAATAAAAATGGGATTCTTAAACAACATCACATCATAAAACAATTCATATAAGATAAAGGAATTCATAAAAATAATTTCATCACAACATAATCAAATCAATGTAATAATAGGTATAAAAACAAAACCCATTATTAGATGGAAAATAATTTTGATAAAACACTTGAACTCCATTCTTGAGGAAAATATCCTTTCTACTTCAAAAACATTGTCCTTTCTTAACATGTCTTACAATTTTAAACTAAAAGAAGTTGATTAAAAATAAACTTGAAAACTTGTAAAGGAATATTCTTGGAAATAATGTTTTAAAAATCCATTCATGTCGTATAAGTTAAAAAAACATTCTTCTCGTACTTTTGTCGGAAAAGTCAAAAAGTACTTCGAACGAAAAATGACAAAAGATTCCTTTCATATCATATAATAAAAACTCACCGAAGGGTAAAATTGGATTTAAACAATTGTAGGTGGATGGAAATAATATTACATATTGAGGAAACATGAATGTGGATGATAAAATACACCCCAGTAAATACCAAAGTATAAACAATCTCGGATAAAAATGAGATTGTGATGTTTCCCTTACCTTAGGTCTGTTTTGCTTCGTAAGTGTCCGAACCTCCTGTATAATGATTTAAATAATGTTATTGACTTATTCCAGAATCATAATTATTTTTATGATATCATATATGTTCATATTCTTACCTTCTTATTAGTAATATTTCATTGCTACTTGTTATTCGGGTGTTTATAACTTTTTGTTCTTATGCATGTCTTGTCGAATAAATTCTTATTCTTCTCTTTAGGTTATAGATGCCTCATTTCCAGAATGGTATTAGTGTTATATATATCATATTAATTCATTCAATTCATTTATATAATCATTATGAAATGAAGATCCTGTAGAACGAGTCGCATCACATCGTGGAGACGGTATTCCGTACGTACGCACGAGTGATGATATCGTTCCTATGATCGTGGAATTGTATTGGAGTGTATGTATACTATTTCAGAATCAGTATTACTTTATAATAGTCATATATAGTCATTATTTACACCATTATACCCATCCAAGTAAGGTGGTGGTGGAAAATAGATTACATCACTGCGTGGAGATGGTATTCCGTACGTACGCAGGCGCGGTGATTTCTTTTTTCGTAGGATGGATAGATGGTGAAATAGGTTTGTTTCATACTTATAATAACATATCAGTATATGATTTATACTGATGTTATTACTTCATAATTAAACAACTAAAGAAGAATAAGTGGAAGAAGAAATAAAGATGAAAGAATCGGTAACGGACATTACCTCTTCTTTGAAGTGCTTCTTTGAGACCTCCTTTTAGGGCACTAAAATAGGTCTTTGAAGAAGACCAGAACCTCTAGTATGTTTCTAGGGAAGTGGAGAGAAGAAATTGGCAGGGGTTGGCCGAGCTTGAAGGCTCAAAGTGGTGTGAGGAAGAGGGGGAGGATGTGCGCTTTTATAAGGGAGGAGAGGGACACCTTTGGAATAACTGAAAATATTATTTTATTATAAAGTCAAGTTCGGTTTTAAATAGCTCCAAATTAATTTATTTCTAAGCTAATGTGTGGATGGGTCAAAATACTCTCATACAATAGAATTTAGACAAGTTTAGGTTCCTATTTTAACCTTATCATTTAGATTTAACATTATGTTAAATAATTTTACTTTTACTGTGTCTTCTTGTGTTCTTATACTATAAGGTTAATAAACTTACTATAAGTAGCCAAAAGAACCCCAAGTTGTTTATTATTAATATATATAACCTTATCTAAGTCATTTGGCCGAACCTTAGATTTTTAGGAATAAAATAACAATTACTAATATAAAATTTGTTTTAAAAACTATTTTATGTCAATTTTGACACTATTTAGTAATTGATTTTTTTGAAAATCATAACAGAATGATTAGTTCGAAAAAAGTTAATTAAATCAATACTAACATGTCATATTAACCTATAAAATTAGTGGAATTCATAAAAAGTCTCAAATTACATTTATTGTTGTGTTTATAACATTAATTATGTCAATATTTCATTAATAAGATAATTACTGCATCATCTTTGTGTCATAAATAAATTAAATTATTTAATGTCTAAAAATTACAAATAAAATATCATTATGTAGGAATTGTTTTTATCTTTCTAATGAATATTTATAGTCGAATTTATCTTATGTATAACCCCATATTGAAAATTATTTACTTATTAAACTTTGATTTTAACTATTTTAACCCTTCTTTAAATAAATTAATAATAAATGTCCTAATCTAATCCAAGTGGGCCTAAATGGTCATATTTTATTCCTAAGTTTGTTTTTGGTCGAATTACACTTGTCCAATAGAATTAGGACATGTGTTAGGTTAATAATAATATCATCTTTACCCTTAATTACCCTATTTACTTTTAACCGTGGTAAAAAAAAGTAAAAAGTTACTATTCACCAAAAAATTATTTTCATCTCATTGAACCACATTTTAGTCCTTGATATTAACCGTGTCTCTCGGATTTTCGAAATTCCACTCACAGAAGCGGTAAAATTAAGTTTTATGAAAAATTCAGTTTTTTTAACTACCACTTAGTGGTTTCACTATTCATCAAAAATTGAAAGTTTTCAGAAAAATACCAAAATATCACCCTAGGCTAATTTCGATATTCCAAATCCAAAAATTAAGTCCATTTTGAAAAATAAAATTTAATAAATTTCAAAAAGTGGTTATTACTATTCATAACGGCTAGTTTTAATAATATTTTAATAGCATATCGTTGTTTAGTGAAACTCGGTATTGCGTACGACGCAAGCTATCGAGGAAGGTCGCGATTTCGTGTAAAGAAATCCAAGAAAGTGTTGTGTAGAAAAAGATTCCTTTGATGATTTATATAACATAAAAGTCTCGGGTGTTACATTCTACCCCCATTAAAATGAATTTCTCCCTCGAAATTCGTCACTTTGTAACAAACAGATGAGGATACCTCTCCCTCATCATATCCTCAAGCTCCCATGTAGCTTCTTCTAATTGGTGGTTCCTCCATAAAACTTTCACCAATCGAGTGGTCTTGTTTCGTAGGACTTTTTCGCTATAATCCAGAATCTCTATCGGTTGTTCTTCATAAGAAAGATCTTGCTCCAGCGGTACAACTTCTGAGCTGAGTACATGTGAAGGATCAGGTATGTACTTTCTCAGGAGAGATACATCGAACACATCATGAACTTGAGAGAGATTCGGTGGAAGCGCCAATTGGTAAGCTACCTTCCAAACACGATCCAGTATTTCAAAAGGACCGATATATCTAGGGCTCAACTTCCCCTTCTTTCCAAATCTCATAACCCTCTTCTAGGGAGATATTCGTAAGAACACTTTATCACCCACTTCAAACTCTAGGTCTTTTCTTCGGTTGTCGGCATAACTTTTCTGTCGACTCTGAGCTGCTCTTATGTGTTGTTGAATAGATCTGACCTTTTCTGCCATTTCATCAACGAGATCAGGTCCTAATAGCTTTCTTTCCCCAACTTCAACCCAGCAAGTTGGAGTCCTGCATTTCTTTCCATAGAGATCTTCATAAGGAGCCATCTGAATACTGGAGTGAAAGCTATTATTATAAGAAAATTCCACCAAAGGTAGGTGTTGATCCCAACCTCCTTTAAAATCCATAGAGCAAGCTCTCAACATATCTTCTAGGGTTTGAATTGTTCTCTCAGACTGACCGTCTGTCTGGGGATGATAAGCAGTGCTGAAACTCAACTCTGTATCCAGAGTATGCTGAAGACTTCGCCAGAACTTCGAGGTAAATCTCGGATCCTGATCAGATATAATAGAAAGTGGTACTCCATGCAATCTTACCACTTCCTTTACATATATCCTGGCAAGCTGATCCAGAGAGAAATCCTCTCTAATAGCAATGAAGTGTGAAGACTTGGTAAGACGATCAACTATGACCCAGATAGAATTATTGCCTTTGGATGTTTTAGGAAGTCCTGTGACAAAGTCCATAGTGATGTTTTCCCATTTCCATTCGGGTATGGGTAATGGTTGTAACATCCCCTTAGACTTCTGTCTCTCATATTTAATTTGTTGACAAACCAAGCATCGAGAGACATATTCAGCAACATCTCTTTTCATGCCATCCCACCAGAAGTACTCTGTCAGGTCCCTATACATCTTCGTGCTTCCAGGATGAATAGAGGATGAAGAACTATGAGCCTCATCCAGTAGCTCCTTCTTTAATTCCGGGATGGGAGGAACACAAACCCGATTCCTGAACTTTATTATCCCATCACAATCAAGGTTGAATTCAGGAACATTTCTCACCTTCTTTTGTAACTCGACATCTTCTTTCTGTGCCTCTTTAATCTTCACATGTATAGATGGTTGAACATTCATTTGAGAAAGATAAGATTTTTCCCCTTCCATTATAATTCCAAGATCCATCCTTTGTAAATCCATAAATATTGGATCTTTTGTGATCCTCATCATGGATAAACTTGCATGGTCTTGTCGACTTAATGCATCTTCCACCTTGTTTGCTTTCCCAGGGTGGTAATGGATTGAGCTGTCATAATCCTTAATCAGCTCCAACCATCTTCTTTGACGCATATTCATCTCCTTTTGTGTGAAAATATACTTTAAACTTTTATGATCAGTATAAATATCACACATTTCACCGTAAAGGTAATGCCTCCAAATCTTTAATGCAAAGATTACCGCAGCTAACTCAAAATCATGTGTTAGGTAATTTTGCTCATGGATTTTCAACTGTCGCGAGGCATAAGCTATCACAATATCATTTTGCATAAGAACACACCCCAATCCCTTCTTGGATGCATCACTATAGATCACAAACCTTTCTCTACTACAAGGCAGTGTGAGCACAGGTGCACTGGATAACCTTCTTTTCAACTCCTTGAAATTCTCTTCACATTCCTCCGTCCAAACAAACTTAACTCCCTTCCGAGTCAACTTGGTGAGTGGATTAGATAATGGTGAAAAATCTTTCACAAAACATTGATAATATCCAGCCAAACCAAGAAAACTTCGGATCTCAGTTACTGTTGTTGGTCTCGACCATCTATCGATAACCTCTGTTTTTGCTAGATCCACAGATATCCCCTCTTTTGAGATTATGTGACCCAAAAATGAAACTTTTTGAAGCCAAAAATCACACTTGGTAAATTTGGCATAAAGCTTCTCCTTTCTCAGGGTCTTCAATATAATTCTCAAGTGATCTTCATGTTCTTCCTTGCTCTTTGAATATACAAGAGTATCGTCTATAAAGACTACCACAAATTGATCAAGATAGTCTCTAAAGACTTTATTCATCAGATCCACGAAGATAGCAGGGGCATTAGTAAGACCAAATGGCATCACTATAAATTCATAGTGTCCATACCTTGTACGGAAAGCCGTCTTTGGTATATCCTCCCTTTTGACCCTTAATTGATGATACCCTGAACGATGATCAATCTTGGAAAAGTATTGAGCTCCACGTAGTTGGTCAAATAGGTCATCAATGCGCGGGATATGATATTTTTTCTTGATAGTGATCTTGTTAAGTTCTCGATAATCAATGCAGAGTCTCATTGATCCATCTTTCTTCTTAAGAAATAGAACAGGTGCTCCCCAAGGTGACGCACTAGGGCGTATGAATCCCTTATCAAGATTCTCTTGGAGTTGCTTCTTCAATTCCTGCAACTCAATTGGGGCCATTCTATAAGGTGTCTTTGAAATAGGCAAAGCACCTGGTATGAGTTCTATTGAAAACTCAACTTCACGATTTGGTGGAAGACCCGGTAATTCCTCCGGAAAGACATCATCAAACTCCCGTACAATGGGCATATTCTTAATCATGAGTTTCTCACCAACCATTTGAGATAAATAACCTTCATTTTGTGGAATCAATACCCATAAAATGGAAGAAATTTCAACTGGAAGGTTATGTTCATCCTTGCATTGATAGACGATCATAGATTGATCTGGAATATGAAATGTGACTTCCCTTCTTTGACAATTGATATGAGCTCCATATAACGAAAGCCAATCCATGCCAAGAATCACATCAAATTCCACTATAGGAAGGATCACAAGATTTGCAGGAAGCACTTTCCCACAAACTTCGATCGGAGAATAATTATAAACTTTTGATGCGACTGTTGTGCCATTAGGTGTTGTCACAGCTAACTCAACATCTAATTGTTGAGGTAATATGGTGATACCCTTAGAAAATTCTTCAGAAATAAAAGAGTGGGTGGATCTAGAATCAAATAAAACATTTGCTACTTTAGAGTGGATGGTAAGTGTACCTTTCACCACATCGTTATCGTACTCCACATCGCTGATAGAAATTGCATGTGACTTTCCTTTGTCTTTATCCTTAAGAGTTTGTTGACGTCGACCATCATCATCAACCCTTGGATTAGGGCATTTATTGGCATAATGTCCCATCTTCTTGCACTTGAAACATTGAAGTGTAGTAGGTTCATTCTGTGTATCCCATCCTTTTTTGCATCGGTAGACATCTTCTTCCCATCATCGTGGCATTCAAATGCCCGATGACCTTCCTTTCCACATTTGAAACATTTACTTGTCCCTTTAAGACAACTCCCTCCATGTTTCTTTCCACACTTTGAGCATAAGGGAAAGCTCATCCTCTTTTCAGTGTGCTCTTTAGATTTTCCTTTGAATTCCATTTTCCTCTTCTTATCAAACCCATATGACTGATGGGTTACTCCAATCTCCATCTCGACTTTGAGAGCACATCAAACGATTTCCTCGTAGCTATTGAAGTCCCTTATGGCTAAGGCCCTTCGAAGAATTGGTTTTAAGCCACTAAATAATCGATCGATCTTACTCTCAGGTTGGATAATAATACCAGAAGTGTACCTTGCAAGTCTTGTAAAATTTGCTTTATAGGTACCAACAGATTCATCATCCTTTTGCTTCAGTTCAAGAAACTCTTTCTCCATCTTTGTTCAGAGAATACGAGGGAAGTACTTATTGAAAAATATGTTCTTGAACTCGTCCCATTCCATGGACTCAATTTCATCCCTTTGCCTCGTATTCTTAATAAGATTCCACCATTGATCAGCATCTCCTTCCAAACGATACACTACTAGGATGACTTTATCATGTTCAGAACATTGAAGAACTGAAAATATCTTTTCAATAGTACTAATCCATTGTTCAGCAACTAATGGATCAGTAGACCCGCTGAAAGAAGGTGGACGCTGCCTCATGAAGGATTCAACAGAATGTTGCTCCTTCCTTTTCTTGTTTGGAAGTCCTGCATGATTCATAGCTTGAGAAAGTTTTGTGAGCATGGCTACAAGATTTTTCATTCCAACTCCCATAACGTTTGGTTGCTCGGGGAGAAAATCATTGCATTGCCTGTCGCATTCCACATTAACATGGTTCCTTCGGGTTCCATCCATTGACTAAAACCAAGAAGAATAGTGTGAGAAACACTAATTATAATACGAAAACCACATAATCAAGAATAAAATTTCCCACTTAAGGTCTTATCCAAGGTTATTCATGGCCATTTCTAAAACACTAAGATTGTGTTTTATGCTTAGACTTATCCTTAGGGTTCTTACTAAGGCTTTCACATCCTAGTTTCCAAAGGTTGACTATACCTTTCCTCTGATACCAACTATAACGACTCATACTTTACATACATTGTTAATACTTCAAAATTGAAGCATACTTATTACAACATATAACAAAACCACGAAACGACCGTATAGGTAAAGTGTCTTTAGAAACTGGGAAACATAAACAACTGGTTCATAAAGCATCTACACTGTCTCCCATTTATTTCATCATATCTATTGTCCCTTTTGGCATATCTTACTTAATAACCTTATTCCTGACCGGGGGAAAGAAAACATACAAAAGGGTGAGCTCAAATTCTTAGTAAGGGTAAACAAAAGAAATATCAATCACATCATATACATAAGCACATAACTTTTGAAAATCTTAACCTGCAAAAGAGATCATAATTTCATAACATGGGATAAATCATGGCAGTGAAATGTAATCACAATAATCATAACTTAATACATGAAACTTTGTGGCATACACACATAATCATATAGAATCATTTCTTATTAGTCAAGGATCATTTCCAAGACTATCTTAGTGGACAAAGTCCCTTTTCTGAACCGAGTTCACTCCTCATTTCAGTCCTGTTTCACTGAACCGGTATAACCTACCGTTCCAGCCATGTCTATCTCATGAGATATAAAATCTTTACCCAATGCATTGGAGGGAGATATAGGTCCTACCCATCTCATAATTATACCATTCTTATGTGTTCCACAAAATCATAAACCATACATCATAGCATAACCCATGTAATAAAAATGGGATTCTTAAACAACATGACATCATAAAACAATTCATATAAGATAAAGGAATTCATAAAAATAATATCATCACAACATAATCAAATCAATGTAATAATTGGTATAAAAACATAACCCATTATTAGATGGAAAATAATTTTGATAAAACACTTGAACTCCATTCTTGAGGAAAATATCCTTTCTACTTCAAAAACATTTTCCTTTCTTAAAATGTCTTACAATTTTAAACTAAAAGAAGTTGATTAAAAATAAACTTGAAAACTTGTAAAGGAAGATTATTGGAAATAATTTTTTAAAAATCCATTCATGCCATATAAGTTAAAAAAAACATTCTTCTCGTACTTTTGTCGGAAAAGTCAAAAAGTACTTCGTACGAAAAACGACAAAAGATTCCTTTAATATCTTTTACTAAAAACTCACCGAAGGGTAAAATTGGATTTAAAAAATTGTAGGTGGATGGAAATAATATTACATATTTAGGAAACATGGATGTGGATTATAAAATACACCCTAGTAAATACCAAAGTATAAACAATCTCGGATAAAAATGAGATTGTGATATTTCCCTTACCTTAGGTCCGTTTTGCTTCGTAAGTGTCCGAACCTCCTGTATAATGATTTAAATAATGTTATTGACTTATTCCAGAATCATACTTGTTTTTATGATATCATATATGGTCATATTCTTAGCTTCTTAGTAGTAATATTTCATTGCTACTTGTTATTCGGGTGTTTATAACTTTTTGTTCTTATGCATGTCTTGTCGAATAAATTCTTATTCTTCTCTTTAGGTTATAGATACCTCATATCCAGAATGGTATTAGTTTAATATATATCATATTCATTCATTCAATTCATTTATATAATCATTATGAAATGAATTTCATGTAGAATGAGTTGCATCACATCGTGGAGACGGTATTCCGTACGTACGCATGAGTGATGATATTGTTCCTATGATCGTGGAATTGTATTGGAGTGTATGTATACTATTTAAGAATTAGTATTACTTTATAATAGTCATATATAGTCATTATTTACACCATTATACTCATCCAAGTAAGGTGGTGGTGGAAAATAGATTACACCACGGCGTGGAGACAGTATTCCGTACGTACGCAGGCGCGGTGATTTCTTTTTCCGTAGGATGGATAGATGGTGAAATAGGGTTGTTTCATACTTATAATAACATATCAGTATATGAGTGATACTTATGTTATTACTTCATAATTAAACAACTAAATAAGAAGAAGTGGAAGAAGAAATAAAGATGAAAGAATCGGTAACAGACATTACCTCTTCTTTGAAGTGCTTCTTTGAGACCTCCTTTTAGGGCACTAAAATAGGTCTTTGAAGAAGACCAGAAACTCTAGTATGTTTCTAGGGAGGTGGAGAGAAGAAATTGTCAGGGGTTGATCGAGCTTGAAGGCTCAAAGTGGTGTGAAGAAGAGGGGGAGGATGTGCCCTTTTATAAGGGAGGAGAGGGGCACATTTGGAATAACTAAAACTATTATTTTATAATAAAGTCATGTTCGGTTTTAAATAGCTCCAAATTGATTTATTTCGAAGCTAAGGTGGGGATGAGTCGAAATACTCTCATCCAATAGAATTTAGACAAGTTTAGGTTCCTATTTTAACCTTATCATTTAGATTTAACATTAAGTTAAATAATTTTACTTTTATCGTGTCTTCTTGTGTTCTTATACTATAAGGTTAATAAACTTACTATAAGCAGCCAAACTGACCCCAAGTTGTTTATTATTTATATATATAACCTTATCTAAGTCATTTGGCCGAACCTTAGATTTTTAGGAATAAAATAACAATTATTAATATAATATTTTTTTTAAAAACTATTTTATGTCAATTTTGACACTATTTAGTAATTGATTTTTGTGAAAATTATAACAGAATTATTAGTTCAAAAAAAGTTAATTAAATCAATAATAGCATGTCATATTAACCTATAAAATTAGTTTAATTCATAAAAAGTCTCAAATTACATTTATTTTGGTGTGTATAACATTAATTATGTCAATATTTCATTAATAAGATAATTACTGCATCATCTTTGTGTCATAAATAAATTAAATTATTTAATGTCTAAAAATTACAAATAAAATACCATTATGTAGGAAATATTTTTTATCTTTCTATTGAATATTTATAGTTGAATTTATCTTATGTATAACCCCATATTAAAAATTATTTACTTATTAAACTTTGATTTTAACTATTTTAACCCTTCTTTAAATAAATTAATAATAAATGTCATAATCTAATCCAAGTGGGGATAAATGGTCATATTTTATTCCTAAGTTTGTTTTTGGTCGAATTACACTTGTCCAATATAATTAGGACATTTGTTAGGGTAATAATAATATCATCTTTACCCTTAATTACCCTATTTACTTTTAACCGTGGTAAAAAAAGTAAAAAGTTACTATTCACCAAAAAATTATTTTCATCTCATTGAACCACATTTTAGTCCTTGATATTAACCGTGTCTCTCGGATTTTCGAAATTCCACTCACAGAAGCAGTAAAATTAAGATTTATGAAAAATTCAGTTTTTTTTAACTGCCACTTAGTGGTTTCACTATTCATCAAAAATTGAAAGTTTTCAGAAAAATACCAAAATTTCACCCTAGGCTAATTTCGATATTCCGAATCCAAAAATGAAGTCCATTTTGAAAAATAAAAATTTATAAAATTTCAAAAAGTGGTTATTACTATTCATAACGGCTAGTTTTAATAATATTTTAATAGCATATCGTTGTTTAGTGAAACTCGGTATTGCGTACGACGCAAGCTATCGAGGAAGGTCGCGATTTCGTGTAAAGAAAGCCAAGAAAGTGTTGTGTAGAAAAAGATTCCTTTGATGATTTATATAACATAAAAGTCTCTGGTGTTACAGATATAGTTTGTGTTAGAACATTAAATGTATAGTAAAAAAGGTATATCCACCCTCATTATATAGAAAATCTAGATACCATGGTATTTTGGGTATAAATTTGTTCTAACACACTTATATGTGTGACATCTTATTACAATTATTGGTTAATTAGATGAGGGTTTGATATCATGAATTTTTAAATAGACATCCCAACAAGTATTAATCATTCACATGATATTTTATGGTCCATGCCTCGAAATATTTAATTTTTATCTTACCTATGGTAGTTATATATTGTGTGAACCTTGAATCACAATGAAGGTGATGGCTTGGTGGTGATCTTACTATGCCTATAATAAAATTGTCAAGATACATATGAACCATCAAGATAGAGATATTATAAGTGTTCATCCCCCAGACCCACTAGTAAATCAGTAGCTCATGATAAATTTCATCGAATTTTTGTAAGATATAAACAATAGAACATGGATAGAGGAACCCATGATATATATCACTCAATGAAATTTAAATGGTAAAACTTACTACTCATTTGGGATGATTTTTTACCAAAACAGGTAGAGTCTTCTGTTAAAAGGATGAATAGAATCTTTGATTTCATTATCACTCTTTAATACATAAAGGTTATGAGAGTAAAGTACATGGTTGATGGAAATACAAGGAAATTTTGGGATATTGTTTTCCATTATAAGTTAGATTAAGGCCATATAAGGGAGGGATTTGATGAGTTTTTTGACAAACTACTCTCTCTACATAACTTCTATATACCATAGAAAACATATTTCATTGATACTAGTAAAGGATACCATTCTAACATGGAGAATGAATCATGATTCACCTATCAAAATAGTTTTCATTAGATGTGAATATAATTAAATACATTAAGGTGTTCATATATAGGTTGATTTTATGAATAAAAATTCTCTATAGAGTAGTCATGTGTTTCACTAAAAATTATAATGTCTTGAGGAATAAGGGGGTGGTGGATAAAAAATATGTAATAAGTAATATTGTTAGAGGGAATAATTTTATTCACCGGAAGATATAAGAAAATCATATGGTAGAAATAATGGAAGAAGATAGAATCATCCTCAATGGAGTATAGCATAAAAAACCCATCTTGTGGACTAGTATCTATTCATTAAAATGGTACAAAATATATGGTTTGTTTATAATTTATATCCTTGGATCATTTTAGGATGTAATATATAGTGAAACCTTGTAATGTTACAACAATGTCTCGATTGGTAATACTAAGATTTATTATGACTATCTTTTGATGTGTAAGTGGAATGATGGATTAAATCTAATGCATTACTCTAAATCTCTCCTCAGGAGATGTCTTCAAAATATTTCCCACACTCAAAATTAATGTAGTAAATTTTTTTCATGAACTACCCAACATATCATTATAGACCACCTCAGTAATAAGTAAGGAACCATACAAGAGGAAAAGATTGGAATCTATTTGTTATAGATCACTTTGTTTTGATGAAAAAATAGGCCCCTCGATAGTGAGAGGTTCTATTCAAATTAATTTTACACTTTTGAGTTTTTTATTTTATATTATCACCTACCATTATTTAATTTCTACTAATGTTATAACACAAAGATTCATACACATTAAGATAGTACTTAATGTTCTATGAATTAATACACATATTAGAGAATGAGAGTTCAAGGGATTTATGTGAATATTCTATTCAATCACCATTGGTGTTATACAATTTTCATGAGATTTAACTTTTTTATATAAGGAAATTATCCATATAATCTTATAAATGGATTGTTTGGTTGAATTAAAAGCATATATTTACATCTATTACCATATGATAACCTTTATATCTCAATATAGAGTGTTAAATCTATCAAATATGTAATGGGAAATGAAATATATGAGTGAAATACCTTTATTACTAGTATTCAAAAAAATCATACCTATTAAAAGAAATTACTATGCTTTTTTAATTATGAAATTGTAATTTAGGATCTTTTGAACATAGTATATCAATACCCATGTGTCTTCCCCTATAAACTATGAATATTTAAAATTGAGATAGTGGTGGGTTTTAATAAAGTTATCCTACCATAAAAAAGTCCAGTTTTGATTTATCCATTTAGAATATAACCACAATAACTATCAATATTATAGGCCTAGTTGGATGAATTTTAAATAAAGTTTTTTATTAGATCAAGAACAACTCCATGGGATACACTATTTTTTTGTAAAAACAATTGATGATAATATTTGAATATGTATTTATTATCATAAAAAGTATAATGTTAGGGAGAAAAAATGATATCATCTGCCTTGAATATGTAATATGTTTGATCAATTGAAGGGAGCTAGAGGGTTCACCATGATTGATCTATGATCAGGGTAATTCCAACTCATTCATAGGAAATAGGATATCCCAATGAAATATTTTTGGAGCTATTAAAAAACTTTACATGTACAAAATCAATTTCTTTGGTCTTATGAATTCATTGTAAAGACCTGATTTTCAACCTGTAAGACTTCGGAATATTTCTACATATATTATTATAGCTAGGTGCTGATATGGCATGAAATTTTGTGTGCCCAGAATAAATTATAAAAAAAATTTATGTGTTTTTTTACTATTCACACAATGGAAATGGTATGTCACTTAAATGGTTAATCAGATCAGAAATATGAGACAATGGTTGGGTCTATAACGTGGTTATTACCCTAGGCACGACAAAAAATATGTCGAAACTAGACGTTCGGACCCCTCACTCATTAGCAGTATGTTAAATGGATGAATAAATTTTTTAATTCATTCATTTGATAAATCAAACCCAAATAACTCATAAACGATAACTCAGATCTGAAATCCAATGCCATGGTTGAGTTCAAATCATGTCATTTAACATAGGAGGGGTATAAGTTTTGTCAGTTCAAGTCTCCTATAGAAAAAGTCTTGGAGGAAAACCCCTTAAATAAAACAATTGATTTAGATTGTTTAATTTGAAATGCTAATTTGAATAACCTTCAAATGGGGAATTGGATTGGAAATTTGAGACTGTTGTTGAGTTTATTTCGTGGTGTTTACCATAGGGGTAACCTCGGTTGGGAAGGAATGGGAGATTTGGATTTTGTTTCCACTATTAGTTTCTTATAAATATGAGGTTAAATGAATGAGCCAAGGTTAGATCATTTCTCTCTCGAATGGTGGAGATATGGCCAATGGTGATTTGACATATGAACATCGTCAGATCGCGACAAAACATTAGTCACTGATAGATCAGAGTGTAGTGAATAGAACTGCTAATTTGGATTAGAGGTAGGATTTCTATTTTGGATTCTACATCACCCCGATTGAATTTTCATCATCAAAAATACTTTATGTTTGTTTTCGCCGCATTAAAATCCTTTGCTAATGGCCGAAAAAATGGTCATAGTTCGGTTCAATTTTCAATCGCTCGTTCTTATCTATTATTCATTTTCTTCTTCAATTTACATTACATATTGAACAAACAACCTTCAATTGTGAAGTTGTACCCATATCTATGAAGCCCTCAACCTGAGGAGTCTTGATCTTTTCTCGGTTTCAGGTTTTAGGTGATGGAGGAGCCACAGTGGTGAGCGGAAGATCCACAAACTTTTCATCATGTCAAAACACAGATGATCCTTTGAACGGAGGCCATCATAATGAAGAGAGTGTATTGGGGATCCCAAATCAACTCCTGGATCTCAAATCGGAAAACCAGGGTGATCTCAGTAGTCTGCGGAAGACCGACTAGTGCATCTCTTCTGTGGCAAACCGTGGTGTGGCAGAAACACGGGAAGGAGAAGACTGTTGTGGCCCCGCGGTGGTATAGTTCATTTTGCGGTGGCATGGAAGTGGCTGGGATGACAATATGGGAGCTCGCTAGAGCAGAATGCCGCATGGTAGAGAACCTCCGGCTGCAACGGTCGGCCCAGGTCAGGGTGGACCAGTCGGTTTGGGCTTGTCCGGTCTTTTTCGTGTTTGAATGTTATTTAATCCTCAGTATCTTCTTCATGGGAAGTCTGTTTGGCATGTAGTCTACGGTCACATGATCCTTGTTTTGTAGAAGAGCTATTGAGGAAAGTTTGAGATCTTTTTCTCTCATGATCAAGGCTCGGGGATACAAAACGTACATTTAAAATAATAATAATAATAATAATAATATTTTATGATTATCATATAGGATGAAACATCTACATTCGACGTCTGATTGACACATCGTTAGTGGAATTGTGACCCTAGAGTTGAGGAGGACTATTCACAGTTGATTTCACTTGTTTAAAATAAAATAGTGGTGTGGGCCCCACATGGTCTTTTTTAAGAGTTTTTAGTGAAATGTGACATTTTCACCGGGTATACACTTTGGATGATTGAGTAGTTGATCTTTTGTGTTTTCCCATGAGCATCGCAATGTCATGATTTGCTCAACTAAATTCAGGGACGATGCATGGGCCCTATGGGATTCATTTTTTAGCATAATGTCGTGTTTTGTATCTTCCTCATCCGAAGTCCATTTGCTTAACGTGAATAGTCTACCTTGCATGGATTTTCACAAGAATCGTAATGGTGCAATTCATTTGGTTGTGCATAGCCTTTTCATGATTGGTAGTGATCAAACACTGATCGGGCGTTTGTGGTGAAAATCACCCTTTTCACTAGTTTTCCATTTTGAATGAATGAATAGTCGATCCTGTGTGTTTTTTCAAAGGTATCACAAAGGCATGAACTGTGTGATGTGTTTTGGGATCGAGGAGTGGGCTCCAAGTGGAACTATTTTTTCATTGCATGGTGGAATGCAGCCTCTTCACTAGAAGTCTATTTTAGGTAATTGAATATTCAATCATGCATGCTTTTCAAAAAGTATGGCAGCGGTGTGATCTATTTGGTGATCTAGGGCCCTTTACAAGAGGCATGTTAGTAGAATTATGTTTTCTACCTTTATATCAGTAATGAGGAACACATGCTCATTAACCATTGGCTAGAAGTGTCTGGTACTATGGGAGTACACTGGCAAAACTTGAGGGTACTTGATCACAGTTTAGTACTTGAGTACAGATAAGTACACGCCAGATGATGAGGTGGGGTCACACATCATGTGGGCCTGACATGTGTCATTTATCGCTTTTCAAATCTTCTACCTCTCTTGCATCTTTCTATTGAACCCAAACTTTGGGCTATGAGTAGCCTATCCTAAGTGTTTTTCCACATAAAACATGATGGTTCCCTCTGTAGTGGCTTTTTTGGTATGATGGGAAATGTTCTAAGTGAAATGTCTATAAGTGGTGATACTCGATTTTCTAGGTGCGACACCTTTCCGAGGCAATGCTCAATGATGAGAGTAGTTGTAGTGATGTTTCTAAATCACCAGAGTAATACTGGATAACCATCCAGACCAGTTGGGTAGTGAGGTTCATCATTATCAATTCAATATTTACCCTCCAGCGGGGCTGGGAAGTGAGGTACATCATTTACTCTTCTGAGCTTACCCTCTAACAGGGCTAGGCCCGGAGGTTTGTCATTATATCTTTTGGGATTACCCTCCATCATGGTTGGGAAGTGAGGTTTTCTGGTTACTCTTTCAATACATACCCTTCAATGTGGCTGGACAGTGAGGTTCATCATTTACTCTTTCGAGCATACCCTTTATCTAGGTTGCACAATGGGTTCACTGATGACTCTTCTTAGCATACCCTCCATCAGGGCTGGGAAGTGGGTTCATGACTTTGTGACATGATATCTCGATTTTTCATCATAGCAACGAGACATTCTTGATGTGACTTTGGAATCTCAAAAAAGAGGGGTCTTTTTCCCACCAATATGGGTTATAGGGACACAACCTGAAACCGTGCAGGTGAAACAGACCCACCCAAAGTTGATAGTATCAAGGTGTGGTGATTGAGCCCCTTTAACTGGAAGTATAGGGATGATTAGTGGGATTCTGGGCATTGACAGTGGTTACTTCTAGGACTGTTGGGGACTTTTTTCTTGGTCTAAGATAGGGATATGGATATACCCATTCTCTCTCATTCAGATTGATTTGGTTGAGCCTATATATATCGCATTTCTAGTACCCACTCCTTGGGTATTTGTTACTCTCCTTCTTAGAGAGTTGAAGATGTGTGGGTAATTCCATATGAATTCCATGTCTATCTTCTCGTGGTTGTATGATTTTACTCTCCTACTATAGGTAGTGAATAATCAGAAAGAAGTTCATCTTCTTTCCATTTCTAGATTTTCATTTTTTAGATAACCATACTTCACTCCTTTGTTGGGTTAGGGTATACCCTTTTACTATACCTTGTTCTATATACTACTTCCCCATTCAAGAACCTCACTTTCTACTCTGTTGATCCATCAAAGCATCCTATTGAGTATTTTTATACTCACCCCTTCTTGGTCATTGGCCGCACATAGTGTGCCCTTAAAGATGACTGACAGGTTGATAGTGACTTCACATGGGAATTGGTATATGGAATTATTTTACCGCGTGTGGTGGTCATAGGATATGATCTAGGATTATGTCTCTCTCTGTTGTTCTACTTTTCCACCTGTTTCTAGGTAGTGGCACATTGCTGGTTGGGTGTGTATTTTCCCCTTTCCCGATTGGTTTACTTTTCTGTACTTGTACTATTTAAAGGTCGATGCATGTTTTAGGTTTATATATATAGAAGTTTTGTATATTGTTTTCTTTTCCCTCTGCACTATTTGCATTGACATGGACATGTGAGTGTGTATAGGTTATTAGGAAAAAGGCCACCCTGAGTTTATTGTGCCTTCGACACTAATCACCACCCCCTGACATATGAAGGTGGGATTGGGGTAGTCACGGCTCGAGCACTGGTATGGATTGAGTCATGAAAATGTGATTTCAAAGGTATTTAGTTCCTTGGGAAGTTGTTCGGGTAATCCTTAAAAAGTAATTGGTTGGGTTTTAAGGGAATAGTGTCAATGTGTTTTAAGAGCGGTTCATAGGACAGGGATTTCAGTGATGGTGCGGCGACCGATGTATCCATTCACCAGGACCTTGATTAACAGCTTGTCGACTCGGCATGATGAGACACATATTGCAGGGAATAATTGTACATGAATTATATAGAATTGAGTATTTGACTGCCCTTGTTGAATCATCTCTACATTGTTGTTGATATATATATATATTTTTTATCATTTGACCGTAGTACTCCTTGATCAGAGTTAGGATGCCTTTGTGATAAAAACAATCTCAGATACAATATTTGGTTCATGACAATGATTACATGGGAAATGAGGCCCCAGTTTAGAAACCATCAAACATTTTCCCTTTCTCCAGGAGGTCTGGTTGCAACACCTCCACCTACGGAGAAGTAGTTAGTACTGACACCGTAGGATGATAATGAGCATAGGATGAGCGCACTCTTTGAGTTAGAGCCCCATTGACTAGTGAGGTTCCATGGTGATCCATACCCTAATGCATTGTAGGATGGGCTAGTGTCAGTGGTTCACCTCTTTAGTCTTGTTCAGACATTGACAAATTAGATGGAAATTTTTTCAGCCAATACATCTCTATGGAGTAGCTTGAAATTGGTAGATCTAGGATGCATATATGCATGATGAGTTCGCACTCTCATGGGGAAACTTCCACATATATTTTTTGAGAAGTACTACCCCTCCTGTTTATTCTCTCTATTGATTCAAGAACTAATGGTGCTTTAACGAGGAGGGATGATAGTGGCTGAGTATGCAAATAGGTTCATATACATTACTTGGTACATGTTGAACATGTCCTATGATGGAATATTTTGGGAATGGAAGTTTGGCCATGGACTCCATATAGGAGATGTTTTCCAACACAGTGCCCTTGGACATCCTCAATTATCTCTGGGTGCTAGATCAAGGACTGGTGAAAGAGTGATTCCCGTCATTGGAGAACCAGTTGGATGGTTTTGTCAGTGGGAACAACAGATTTGGGTTGTTTGACATAGCCAGCAGATGTCAGTTGGAAGGCCCTAGATGTAGGAGAACTCCCCTTGATAAGACTCAGTCACTTGTTTAGGGACAGTGATCACACAACGATTCACTGTTTCATTTCACCCTTACACCACTGTGATAAAACTAGTTTTGTGTTGAAAATTATAAAATTAATAACAAATTGAACTCCATGTTTCATTCAAATTTTTTATATTTATTATTTTTAAAAAGGTAAAATGATACATGTTTTGATCATATCATTGAAGGTGGAGGTGATTCCGAGGTCCCATGATGATGTTCATGAAAAATGGGCCAAACTACATAGGATCCACGCACACCATTGGACTCAACCACATATTTCAAATAATCCATACATCCAAATGGACTGAACCTTTGTTGTATGGCCCAAACGTTAATGGGATACATTTCATATGAAATAATCAAAGCCTCATTCCGCCTCTATGATGCCCATATGAACTGATCTTTCCAAAGAATCTAATCTTCATAAAGTCAAATGTGGTGTTCAGTATTTTATCAATATCGCGATCTGTAGTTTTCCAAATGGTTACAAAAATTTGGTGGAGGTAATAAAGAGTGGGGTAAACATGTTTATTTTTTTCAAATCTATATTCCACTATAAAATATTAATATAAGTATATTAATTTCATAATACAATGATCCATGTCATAACTATATTGGTCTAGTTACTTTTGAAACATAGATATATATATAAACTGGTTTGATCATGAAATATATCATATAACACTAAGTTATTATAAAATTCACCCTTTCCGTATGTATCATACATAATAACTCCCTAAAAAACCTACGGAATTTGATAATAATAAAGGGTGAGCTCATATGCTTAGTAGATGTAAAAATGAGATATATCAACATAACATGAGCCTAAGCATATAGAATCATGATAATAACATTAGAAAAACATACCCTACATATCATAGATTATAAAATTAAGACAGATAATAAATATTATTAGTCATTAAGACATGAAAAATAAATTAAATCAAAGAATAGGTTCTATGAGATCATAACATGGACATAAGAATGTGGAAAATAGAAGAGATTATAACTTTATGAAAATTCATAATTTAAAATGAGATCACTCGTTATGTTATTGACATGAATGAAGACCCATGCATAAAATTATAGACAAAAATACAATTACACACAAAAATATACATGAAACCATGTCCACAAATAACCTTATGAACATGAAACTAGGTTCACACAAAAAATTATGGAAATAAAATCATATATAAACATATACATGTGAATATGAAATTAGGTCCATGTATAGTATAAATAAATCATGAGTTAAAAATATTTAACAAATTCATTAGAGTGAGATATAGTTCCCACCCATTATAATATATATATATATATATATTTGTTCTATAAAATAATAAAACATTTATTATATTTTAATCCATGAGAATGAAATAATTTTCATAAAGATTTCATCATAGTATAACCCATGGGAATGAAACATGATTCATAAACATCATTTCACCATAATAATTAACTCTCTAGATAAATAATAATGATGGTTACATTGAATCCTATCAATAGAAAACCATAATAATCAATAATTTTTTTTTCTGATGAATTGAGATTCCATGAAATAATTATTAAAACATTTTTTTTGGAATATCTCCTTAAAAATTTTAAACCACTTCAATAAAATTTATAGTTATCCAAATATTAAAGGAAAAATTATTTTTCAAAATAAACTTGGAAACATTTAAGGGAAAAATTAAATCATTTAGTTGTCATGAAAGTGAGAAATTACACTCATTCTATACATGTTAAAAAATTATACCCTTCATATTTGTAGTAAAAAGTCAAAATTCCCTTGTTTTAAAAAGGTATGAAGATTCCTTTCAATCCAATTTGTAAAAAGTAAAAAATGTGTAAAAATTTATCTAGAAAATTATTTTATAACATTTAAAAAATTATTTAAGAAATTTTTAGAAAACATGGACATCTTTGAAAATGGATTTTCAACCGAAGAGAGAAATAAAGTGGATTTTTCTTAAAAAAATTATTTTGAACTCCTTACATCATAAAGAGATGAAAATGAAAGTATAATATATAATCTATATAAATAAAAATATGATAATAAAACACGTTATTTTATTGACATATATATCATAATATTTCATCACTAAAAACAAAATCATAAACAATACCAATAAACAAAGATATTGTAACATAAAGCATTTATAGCTTTGTTATGTTTAGAATCGAAACCTCAAAAATTGAGAATAGTAGATGGATATAAATTTCAAAAAAAAATAGTTACACTAATAATAATAAAATACTTTATATTGTGGTATATACATAGTATAAATGGAAAAAGTGGATAATATATAATGTGTCTCAGAGAATTAAAGGTGGAATGAAAATCCTTTACCGTAAGCCTTAACATTATTTGTACATATTTGAACCTCATTTGTAATAAATATAGCTTTATTATAAAAATATTAAATAACCATACTCCTATATATCATACCAAATATTATTTACTTATAACCTTTTTAACACCAATTCATTAATAACTCTTTATTCAAATCACTCTTCAGGGTGATAAATGCTCCGTTTTTATGGACTTTTTATTCAACAGTTTTGATAATTTTATTTTGATTACTATTAAAAAGTATATATAATTACAATAACTATATTATATCATATATATTAATTATATTCATATTAATACTAACTCATAAAATATATAGATGAAAATTTTATTACACCTTTCATGGAGACAGTGGGTCGTACGTACGTGTGAACATTGCATCCATTTGTTTTGTAGGATAAAGGGAAAGAATGATAAATATGAATTCACCATTATAGAGTAGTTTTTATAAAATAAAAATCATATATATTCATTAAATATATATGTATTACAATCCATTTCAAAATAAAATGAAATATGTATCACAATGCTTCGTGGAGGCGGTAGTCTACGCATACGTCCAAGAGATGTTATCATTTTCCAATATACTGGATGTTAAGAAGATATATGTGATATTATAAATAAAAAATTAAAATTCGTTCATAAGGATCATATATAAACATTAAATCCACCAATGTATCTACTAGTGAGGGGTAGTGTTGGAAACAATATTAGTTCATGAGGTGGCAGTCCGCTATACAAAAAATAATTGTTTCTTTTACCATTTGATGATAGATGAGATGGGTACAGGTTATGATATTAACATAATATAATATTTGTAAATGAGAGGTATTTAGGTTAATATATTATCATAGTTTAATAATATTTTACGGTTTATACTAATAAATAAAATTAACATGTATGACTAAGGACTATTTCTCTTCTTCAAAGAAATGATTTTTGTTTAAACATAAATCTTTCTCAGAAAGGTTTCCATATTACTCCACAACCTCTAGGATGTGGGGAGGGATGTAATGAAGATGTTTTGGTAGGAATTGGTATAATGAACTATAATTTTTATACATATATATTACATATTTTTATATTAATATTCATTTCATTACAGAAATACACACCTAAGGATTATAATGGTATAATGCAATTAGAAACAAGGAAAGATAAACAAATTGTTCATAATAGTTATACATGATCTCACACATAGATCCAAATAAATATCACCATTCACAGTAATGTCACATAAAATACCTATCATCATAAACTGTGTAAAAAAATATAAAAAGGGTGACCTCACATGATTAGTAAGGGTAAACAAGTGAGATAACAATATAACATTAGAATGTGGGTATTGGAACATGATTATAACTTAGAAAACCTAACCCTACATATCATAGATCGTACATTAGATTCATGAAATATAAATTGGTAGTTTAGAAGACATGAATAATAATGGAATAAAAAACATGAGCAATGAGAGCATAACATTGGAATAAGAAGTAGATTTGTGTCATAATTATAAGAATAGAAAATATTATATCAAATATATCAACCAATATATTATTAACGTGTTAGTATTGGAATAAACACCCATTTTCATGCTTCAATATTGGGATAACATCCCATGTACCATCTTTTAGGCATAGGATAATAACCCATGTTCCCTTTTTAGGCTTATTTTAACCTTCTTTGTACCCTTTGAGTTCATTGCATAACATGTGAAAAAGAAACGGTTTTTATAATCATTTCATCAAATCATAATTTATGGAAAAATATGTGGGTTTAATTACAATTATATCATGATATATCCTATGTAAGATAAAGATGATTCATAAACATCTTGTCATTATAATCATAAACCATTTAGAGAAATAATATGAATGCTATCCTTGGGACCATATATCTAGTAAAGAATAAGAATCATTAATGGATTTTATTTTTGGTAGAACATTATTTTGAATGATCACTTGGAACATTTATTGAGGAAAATAACCTTTATTCACAGAAAAGAAACTTTTGAACATAAAACATTTTTAAAGTATTTTATATTGAAAATAAAATTTGAAACTTATAAATGAATATTGAAAAATCATTTAAAACATATCTTGATGAAAATAAAATTTCCACATTTAATAAATATTTTTATAATAGAAATCGTTTTCAAAATCCTTTTATTTGATAACAACCATAAAAACATATAAGGGAACCTTTAAAAATCATTTCAAACATTTCATTAGGAACATAAACATTCCACTTAAAAAAATTAATTGATGCAATATTTTAAAAATACATTAATTTGAAAATACCATGTAAAACGTACAATTTAATCTTCAATGAAAATAATGGTAATGAAATCTATAAATTTCATTCATGATGTACATGTTAAAATAGAGATTCCTTTCACATATTATGTGAAATCCAATTGTGCCAGGTTTGGAAAATGAATTGATGATTCCTTTTTTTAAAAATCATAAAATAATTAAACATGTGTAAGAATTGTTTTAATAATATTCTGGGGATTGTCAAAAAAAATTCAAATCATTTTTAAAAGAAATATACATGGAATAAAAGTTTTCTTGAACGAAAATAGAAATAAAGTTGGTTTTCCATAAAAATTTTTTTTGGAATAATGACTACATAAAGAAAGGGAAATAATGAAAAAACATGAATTCTAAATAAATAAATATATTTGAATAAATTTAATGAGTTCATGTGAGAGATAGATCCTAATATTTCATCATCGAAATCATATACATAAACAATCTTGATAAATGATGAGACTGTATCATGGATCCCTTACCACTTTGGTAACATTAAATTATAATCTCAATGAAAGAATAAAATGAAATGAATTTTAAAATATCATTTGAATAAAAAAATTTATGATATTAAATTTCAAATGGGATATTTATACAACTCAAAAAGAATAAAGGTTCATAAAAAAATGTATGTCCCAAAGATGAAAAATTGAGATAAAACTCTCTTACCTTAAGTCTCTACTTCCTTCATACATTTTTCAACCTCTTGAATATTAAATATATGTTAATTTTATATCTACTATAGAACAATAATTATATATATATATATATATATCCTACGTTACATGGTTACTTATGACCTTCTGTTACTAATTTATTAATAGTTCCCTGTAAAATCATGTTTTGGGTAATAACTACATTATTTTTCATATATGATATGATTTTTTATTTTCAGTCCTACTATTTAGATCACGGTTCAATCATATAAAAAATGTGAACCAAGATATAAATATCATATATATTCATTATATATGTCTTTAGAGTAATACATAAAAGTTATAGAAATAAAATGAAATACATTATTCATGAAAACGATATACCATATATAATCAAGAATATTTTTTCCATTTTATCAATGGATAAAATTAAAGAAAGGTAAAAATATAATACATATAAATAATAATTATTATATACTATTTATAGAATATATTAATTAAATTTACAATAATTTTTTACCATGAAGAGCATTGTGAAAAATGAATCACATCACTTCACGAGGTGGTAGTCCTCCTAACACACGAATGACATTATCACATCCCCCATATAATAAAAAGTTAAAAGTTTAATGTGATATCATAATGAAAATTGTATTATGATATTAAAATTATAATATATATTTAATTAATCTATCTGTTTTACCATCCATGTAAAACATTAATAAAAAACATCACATTGGTTTGTAAGGTAATAATTCGTCGTACACACAAGTGATGTTATTATATTACAATGTGTTGGAAGGTAATAATTTATAAGTGATGATATAATTAATTAAGTATAATAATATCATAAATATATTATATAAACATTAAATCCATTATTATTTCAAGATCTGAGATGTGGTGATGGAAAATGAATAACATTGGATTGTAATGCGGTAGCCTCCATACACATGGTGGTGGTTTCATTTTCCATTTGATAGAAGTGGATATGGATATTTTTTATGAGACAATGGTTGGGTCCATAACGTGGTTATTACCTTAGG
Source organism: Viscum album (assembly GCA_963277665.1). Classification (NCBI taxonomy): domain Eukaryota; kingdom Viridiplantae; phylum Streptophyta; class Magnoliopsida; order Santalales; family Viscaceae; genus Viscum; species Viscum album. Next base: position 1,576,848,666 of record OY728126.1, read on the forward strand.
CACGAAAAAAAATATGTCGAAACTAGACGTTCGGACCCCTCACTCATTAGCGGTATGTTAAATGGATGAATAAATTTTTTAATTCATTCATTTGATAAATCAAACCCAAATAACTCATAAACGGTAACTCAGATCTGAAATCCAATTCCATGGTTGAGTTCAAATCATGTCATTTAACATAGGAGGGGTATAAGTTTTGTCAGTTCAAGTCTCCTATAGAAAAAGTCTTGGAGGGAAACCCCTTAAATAAAACAATTGATTTAGATTGTTTAATTTGAAATGCTAATTTTAATAACCTTCAAATGGGGAATTGGATTGGAAATTTGAGACTGTTGTTGAGTTTATTTCGTGGTGTTTACCATAGGGGTAACCTCTGTTGGGAAGGAATGGGAGATTTGGATTTTGTTTCCACTATTAGTTTCTTATAAATATGAGGTTAAATGAATGAGCCAAGGTTAGATCATTTCTCTCTCGAATGGTGGAGATATGGCCAATGGTGATTTGACATATGAACATCGTCAGATCGCAACAAAACATTAGACACTGATAGATCAGAGTGTAGTGAACAGAACTGCTAATTTGGATTAGAGGTAGGATTTCTATTTTGGATTCTACATCACCGCGATTGAATTTTCATCATCAAAAATACTTTATGTTTGTTTTCTCCGCATTAAAATCCTTTACTAATGGCCGAAAAAATGGTCATAGTTCGGTTCAATTTTCAATCGCTCGTTCTTATCTATTATTCATTTTCTTCTTCAATTTACATTACATCTTGCACAAACAACCTTCAATTGTGAAGCTGTACCCATATCTATGAAGCCCTCAACCTGAGGAGTCTTGATCTTTTCTCGGTTTCAGGTTTTAGGTGATGGAGGAGCCACAACGGTGAGCGGAAGATCCACAAACATTTCATCATGTCAAAACACAGATGATCCTTTGAACGGAGGCCATCATAGTGAAGAGAGTGTATTGGGGATCCCAAATCAACTCCTGGATCTCAAATCGGAAAACCAGGGTGATCTCAGTAGTCTGCGGAAGACCGACTAGTGCATATCTTCTGTGGCAAACCGTGGTGTGGAAGAAACACGGGAAGGAGAAGACTATTGTGGCCCCGCGGTGGTCTAGTGCGAGCAGAATGCCGCATGGTAGAGCACCTCCGGCTGCAACGGTCGGCCCAGGTCAGGGTGGACCAGCCGGTTTGGGCTTGTCCGATCTTTTTCATGTTTGAATGTTATTTAATCCTTAGTATCTTCTTCATGGGAAGTCTGTTTGGCATGTAGTCTACGGTCACATGATCCTTGTTTTGTAGAAGAGCTATTGAGGAATGTTTGAGATCTTTTTCTCTCATGATCAAGGCTCGGGTATACAAAACGTACATTTAAAATAATAATAATAATAATAATAATAATATTTTATGATTATCATATAGGATGAAACATCTGCATTCGACGTCTGATTGACACATCGTTAGTGGAATTGTGACCCTAGATTTGAGGAGGACTATTCACAGTTGATTTCACTTGTTTAAAATAAAATAGTGGTGTGGGCCCCACATGGTCTTTTTTAAGAGTTTTTAGTGAAATGTGACATTTTAACCGGGTATACACTTTGGATGATTGAGTAGTTGATCTTTTGTGTTTTCCCATGAGCATCGCAATGGCATGATTTGCTCAACTAAATTCAGGGACGATGCATGGGCCCTATGGGATTCATTTTTTAGCATAATGTCGTGTTTTGTATCTTCTTCATCCGAAGTCCATTTGGGTAATGTGAATATTCTACCTTGCATGGATTTTCGCAAGAATCGCAATGGTGCAATTCGTTTGGTTGTGCATAGCCTTTTCATGATTGGTAGTGATCAAACACTGATCGGGCGTTTGTGGTGAAAATCACCCTTTTCACTAGTTTTCCATTTTGAATGAATGAATAGTCGATCCTGTGTGTTTTTTCAAAGGTATCACAAAGGCATGAACTGTGTGATGTGTTTTGGGATCGAGGAGTGGGCTCCAGGTGGAACTATTTTTTCGTTGCATGGTGGAATGCAGCCTCTTCACTAGAAGTCTATTTTAGGTAATTGAATATTCAATCATGCATGCTTTTCAAAAAGTATGGCAGCGGTGTGATCTATTTGGTGATCTAGGGCCCTTTACAAGAGGCATGTTAGTAGAATTATGTTTTCTACCTTTATATCAGTAATGAGGAACACATGCTCATTAACCATTGGCTAGAAGTGTCTGGTACTATGGGATTACACTGGCAAAACTTGAGGGTACTTGATCACAGTTTAGTACTTGATTACAGATAAGTACACGCCAGATGATGAGGTGGGGTCACACATCATGTGGGCCTGACATGTGTCATTTATCGCTTTTCAAATCTTCTACCTCTCTTGAATCTTTCTATTGAACCCAAACTTTGGGCTATGAGTAGCCTATCCTAAGTGTTTTTTCACATAAAACATGATGGTTCCCTCTATAGTGGCTTTTTTGGTATGATGGGAAATGTTCTAAGTGCGATGTCTATATGAGGTGATACTCGATTTTCTAGGTGCGACACCTTTCCGAGGCAATGCTCAATGATGAGAGTAGTTGTAGTGATGTTTCTAAATCACCAGAGTAATACTGGATAACCCTCCAGACCAGTCGGGTAGTGAGGTTCATCATTATCAATTCAATATTTACCCTCCAGCGGGGCTGAGAAGTGAGGTACATCATTTACTCTTCTGAGCTTACCCTCTAACAGGGCTAGGCCCGGAGGTTTGTCATTCTATCTTTAGGGATTACCCTCCATCATGGTTGGGAAGTGAGGTTTTCTGGTTACTCTTTAAATACATACCCTTCAATGTGGATGGACAGTGAGGTTCATCATTTACTCTTTCGAGCATACCCTTTATCTAGGTTGCACAATGGGTTCACTGATGACTCTTCTTAGCATACCCTCCATCGGGGCTGGGAAGTGGGTCCATGACTTTGTGACATGATATCTCGATTTTTCATCATAGCAACGAGACGTTCTTGATGTGACTTTGGAATCTCAAAAAAGAGGGGTCTTTTTCCCACCAATATGGGTTATAGGGACACAACCTGAAACCGTGCGGGTGAAACAGACCCACCCAAAGTTGATAGTATCAAGGTGTGGTGATTGAGCCCCTTTAACTGGAAGTATAAGGATGATTAGTGGGATTCTGGGCATCGATAGTGGTTACTTCTAGGACTGTTGGGGACTCTTTTCTTGGTCTAAGATAGGGATATGGATATACCCATTCTCTCTCATTCAGATTGATTTGGTTGAGCCTATATATATCGCATTTCTAGTACCCACTCTTTGGGTATTGGTTACTCTCCTTCTTAGAGAGTTGAAGATGTGTGGGTAATTCCATATGAATTCCATGTCTATCTTCTCGTGGTTGTATGATTTTAGTCTCCTACTATAGGTAGTGAATAATCAGAAAGAAGTTCATCTTCTTTCCATTTCTAGATTTTCATTTTTTGGATAACCACACTTCACTCCTTTGTTGGGTTAGGATATACCCTTTTACTATACCTTGTTCTATATACTACTTCCCCATTCAAGAACCTCACTTTCTACTCTGTTGATCCATCAAAGCATCCTATTGAGTATTTTTATACTCACCCCTTCTTGGTCATTGGCCGCACATAGTGTGCCCTTAAAGATGACTGACAGGTTGATAGTGACTTCACATGGGAATTGGTATATGGAATTATTTTACCGCGTGTGGTGGTCATAGGATATGATCTAGGATTATGTCTCTCTCTGTTGTTCTACTTTTCCACCTGTTTCTAGGTAGTGGAACATTTCTGGTTGGGTGTGTATTTTCCCCTTTCCCGATTGGTTTACTTTTCTGTACTCGTACTATTTAAAGGTCGATGCATGTTTTAGGTTTATATATATAGAAGTTTTGTATATTGTTTTCTTTTCCCTCTGCACTATTTGCATTGACATGGCCATGTGAGTGTGTATAGGTTATTAGGAAAAAGGCCTCCCTGAGTTTATTGTGCCTTCGACACTAATCACCACCCCCTGACATATGAAGGTGGGATTGGGGTAGTCACGGCTCGAGCACTGGTATGGATTGAGTCATGAAAATGTGATTTCAAAGGTATTTAGTTCCTTGGGAAGTTGTTCAGGTAATCCTTAAAAAGTAATTGGTTGGGTTTTAGGGGAATAGTGTCAATGTGTTTTAAGAGTGGTTCATAGGACAGGGAGTTCAGTGATGGTGCGGCGACCGATGTAGCCATTCACCAGGACCTTGATTAACAGCTTGTCGACTCGGCATGATGAGACACATATTGCAGGGAATAATTGTACATGAATTATATAGAATTGAGTATTTGACTGCCCTTGTTGAATCATCTCTAAATTGTTGTTGATATATATATATATATATATATTTTCATTTGACCGTAGTACTCCTTGATCAGATTTAGGATGCCTTTGTGATAAAAACAATCTCAGATACAATCTCTGGTTCATGACAATGATTACATGGGAAATGAGGCCCCAGTTTAGAAACCATCAAACATTTTCCCTTTCTCCAGGAGGTCTAGTTGCAACACCTCCACCTATGGAGCAGTAGTTAGTACTGACACCGTAGGATGATAATGAGCGTAGGATGAGCGCACTCTTTGAGTTAGAGCCCCATTGACTAGTGAGGTTCCATGGTGATCCATACCCTAATGCATTGTAGGATGGGCTAGTGTCAGTGGTTCACCTCTTTATTCTTGTTCAGACATTGAAAAATTAGATGGAAATTTTTTCAGCCAATACATCTCTAAGGAGTAGCTTGAAATTGGTAGATCTAGGATGCATATATGCATGATGAGTTCGCACTCTCATGGGGAAACTTCCACATATATTTTTTGAGAAGTACTACCCCTCCTGTTTATGCTCTCTATTGATTCAAGAACTAATGGTGCTTTAACGAGGAGAGATGATAGTGGATAAGTATGCAAATAGGTTCATATACATTACTTGGTACATGTTGAACATGTCCTATGATGGAATATTTTGGGAATGGAAGTTTGGACATGGACTCCATATAGGAGATGTTTTCCAACACAGTGCCCTTGGACATCCTCAATTATCTCTGGGTGCTAGATCAAGGACTGGTGAAAGAGTGATTTCCGTCATTGGAGAACCAGTTGGATGGTTTTTTCAGTGGGAACAACAGATTTGGGTTGTTTGACATAGCCAGCAGATGTTAGTTAGAAGGCCCTCGATGTAGGAGAACTCCCCTTGATAAGACTCAGTCACTTGTTTAGGGACAGTGATCACACAACGATTCACTGTTTCATTTCACCCTTACACCGCTGTGATAAAACTAGTTTTGTGTTGAAAATTATAAAATTAATAACAAATTGAACTCCGTGTTTCATTCAAATTTTTTATATTTATTATTTTTAAAAAGGTAAAATGATACATGTTTTGATCATATCATTGAAGGTGGAGTTGATTCCGAGGTCCCATGATGATGTTCATGAAAAATGGGCCAAACTACATAGGATCCACGCACACCATTGGACTCAACCACATATTTCAAATAATCCATACATCCAAATGGACTGAACCTTTGTTGTATGGCCCAAACGTTAATGGGATACATTTCATATGAAATAATCAAAGCCTCATTCCGCCTCTACGATGCCCATCTGAACTGATCTTTCCAAAGAATCTAATCTTCATAAAGTCAAATGTGGTGTTCAGTATTTTATCAATATCTCGATCTGTAGTTTTCCAAATGGTTACAAAAATTTGGCGGAGGTAATAAAGAGTGGGGTAAACATGTTTATTTTTTTCAAATCTATATTCCACTATAAAATATTAATATAAGTATATTAATTTCATAATACAATGATCCATTTCATAACTATATTGGTCTAGTTACTTTTGAAACATAGATATATATATAAACTGGTTTGATCATGAAATATATCATATAACACTAAGTTATTATAAAATTCACCCTTTCCGTACGTATCATACATAATAACTCCCTAAAAAACCTACGGAATTTGATAATAATAAAGGGTGATCTCATATGCTTAGTAGATGTAAAAATGAGATATATCAACATAACATGAGCCTAAGCGTATAGAATCATGATAATAACATTAGGAAAACATACCCTACATATCATAGATTTTAAAATTAAGACAGATAATAAATATTATTAGTCATTAAGAAATGAAAAATAAATTAAATCAAAGAATAGGTTCTATGAGATCATAACATGGACATAAGAATGTGGAAAATAGAAGAGATTATAACTTTATGAAAATTCATAATTTAAAATGAGATCACTCGTTATGTTATTGACATGAATGAAGACCCATGCATAAAATTATAGACAAAAATACAAGTACACACAAAAATATACATGAAACCATATCCACAAATAACCTTATGAACATGAAACTAGGTTCACACAAAAAATTATGGAAATAAAATCATATATAAACATATACATGTGAATATGAAATTAGGTCCATGTATAGTATAAATAAATCATGAGTTAAAAATATTTAACAAATTCATTATAGTGAGATATAGTTCCCACCCATTATAATATATATATATATATATATATATATATATTTGTTCTGTAAAATAATAAAACATTTATTATATTTTAATCCATGAGAATGAAATAATTTTCATAAAGATTTCATCATAGTGTAACCCATGGGAATGAAACAGGATTCATAAACATTATTTCACCATAATAATTAACTCTCAAGATAAATAATAATGATGGTTACATTGAATCCTATCAATAGAAAACCATAATAATCAATAATTTTTTTTTCTGATGAATTGAGATTCCATGAAATAATTATTAAAACATTTTTTTGGAATATCTCCTTAAAAATTTTAAACCACTTCAATAAAATTTATAGTTATCCAAATATTAAAGGAAAAATTATTTTTCAAAATAAACTTGGAAACATTTAAGGGAAAAATTAAATCATTTAGTTGTCATGAAAGTGAGAAATTACACTCATTCTATACATGTTAAAAAAATTATACCCTTCATATTTGTAGTAAAAAAGTCAAAATTCCCTTGTTTGAAAAAGGTATGAAGATTCCTTTCAATCCAATTTGTAAAAAGTAAAAAATGTGTAAAAATTTTTCTAGAAAATTATTTTATAACATTTAAAAAATTATTTACGAAATTTTTAGAAAACATGGACATCTTTGAAAATGGATTTTCAACCGAAGAGAGAAATAAAGTGGATTTTTCTTAAAAAAATTATTTTGAAATCCTTACATCATAAAGAGATGAAAATGAAAGTATAATATATAATCTATATAAATAAAAATATGATAATAAAACACGTTATTTTATTGAGATATATATCATAATATTTCATCACTAAAAACAAAATCATAAACAATCCCAATAAACAAAGATATTGTAACATAAAGCATTTATAGCTTTGTTATGTTTAGAATCGAAACCTCAAAAATTGAGAATAGTATATGGATATAAATTTCAAAAAAAAAATAGTTACACTAATAATAATAAAATACTTTATATTGTGGTATATACATAGTATAAATGGAAAAAGTGGATAATATATAATGTGTCTTAGAGAATTAAAGGTGGAATGAAAATCCTTTACCGTAAGCCTTAACATTCTTTGTACAGATTTGAACCTCATTTGTAATAAATATAGCTTTATTATAAAAATATTAAATAACCATACTCCTATATATCATACCAAATATTATATACTTATAACCTTTTTAACACCCATTCATTAATAACTCTTTATTCAAATCACTCTTCAGGGTGATAAATGCTTCATTTTTATGGACTTTTTATTCAGTAGTTTTGATAATTTTATTTTGATTATTATTAAAAAGTATATATAATTACAATAACTATATTATATCATATATATTAATTATATTCATATTAATACTAACTCATAAAATATATAGATTAAAATTTTATTACACCTTTCATGGAGACAGTGGGTCGTACGTACGTGTGAACATTGCATCCATTTGTTTTGTAGGATAAAGGGAAAGAATGATAAATATGAATTCACCATTATAGAGTAGTTTTTATAAAATAAAAATCATATATATTCATTAAATATATATGTATTACAATCCATTTCAAAATAAAATGAAATATGTATCACAACGCTTCGTGGAGGCGGTAGTCTACGCATACGTCCAAGAGATGTTATCATTTTCCAATATACTGGATGTTAAGAAGATATATGTGATATTATAAATAAAAAATTAAAATTCGTTCATAAGGTTCATATATAAACATTAAATCCACCAATGTATCTACTAGTGAGGGGTAGTGTTGGAAACAATATTAGTTCATGAGGTGGCAGTCCGCTATACAAAAAATAATTGTTTCGTTTACCATTTGATGATAGATGAGATGGGTACAGGTTATGATAATAACATAATATAATATTTGTAAATTAGAGGTATTTAGGTTAATATATTATCATAGTTTAATAATATTTTACGGTTTATACTAATAAATAAAATTAACATGTATGACTAAGGACTATTTCTCTTCTTCAAAGAAATGATTTTTGTTTAAACATAAATCTTTCTCAGAAAGGTTTCCATATTACTCCACAACCTCTAGGATGTGGGGAGGGATGTAATGAAGATGTTCTGGTAGGAATTGGTATAATGAACTATAATTTTTATACATATATATTACATATTTTTATATTAATATTCATTTAATTATAGAAATACACACCTAAGGATTATAATGGTATAATGCAATTAGAAACAAGGAAAGATAAACAAATTGTTCATAATAGTTATACATGATCTCACACATAGATCCAAATAAATATCACCATTCACAGTAATGTCACATAAAATACCTATCATCATAAACTGTGTAAAAAAATATAAAAAGGGTGACCTCACATGATTAGTAAGGGTAAACAAGTGAGATAACAATATAACATTAGAATGTGGGTATTGGAACATGATTATAACTTAGAAAACCTAACCCTACATATCATAGATCGTACATTAGATTCATGAAATATAAATTGGTAGTTTAGAAGACATGAATAATAATGGAATAAAAAACATGAGCAATGAGAGCATAACATTGGCATAAGAAGTAGATTTGTTTCATAATAATAAGAATAGAAAATATTATATCAAATATATCAACCAATATATTATTAACGTGTTAGTATTGGAATAAACACCCATTTTCATGCTTCAATATTGGGATAACATCCCATGTACCATCTTTTAGGCATAGGATAATAACCCATGTTCCCTTTTTAGGCTTATTTTAACCTTCTTTGTACCCTTTGAGTTCATTGCATAACCTGTGAAAAAGAAACGGTTTTTATAATCATTTCATCAAATCATAATTTATGGAAAAATATGTGGGTTTAATTACAATTATATCATGATATATCCTATGGAAGATAAAGATGATTCATAAACATCTTGTCATTATAATCATAAACCATTTAGAGAAATAATATGAATGTTATCCTTGGGACCATATATCCAGTAAAGAATAAGAATCATTAATGGATTTTATTTTTGGTATAACATTATTTTGAATGATCACTTGGAACATTTATTGAGGAAAATAACCCTTATTCACAGAAAAGAAACTTTTGAACATAAAACATTTTTAAATTATTTTATATTGAAAATAAAATTTGAAACATATAAATGAATATTGAAAAATCATTTAAAACATATCTTGAAGAAAATAACATTTCCACTTTTAATAAATCTTTTTATAATAGAAATCGTTTTCAAACTCCTTTTATTTGATAACAACCATAAAAACATATAAGTGAACCTTTAAAAATCATTTCAAACATTTCATTAGGAACATAAACATTCCACTTAAAAAAATTAATTGATGCAATATTTTAAAAATACATTAATTTGAAAATACCATGTAAAACGTACAATTTAATCTTCAATGAAAATAATGGTAATGAAATATGTAAATTTCATTCATGATGTACATGTTAAAATAGATATTCCTTTCACATATTATGTGAAATCCAATCGTGCCAGGTTTGGAAAATGAATTGATGATTCCTTTTTTAAAAAATCATAAAATAATTAAACATGTGTAAGAATTGTTTTAATAATATTCTGGGGATTGTCAAAAAAAATTCAAATCATTTTTAAAAGAAATATACATGGAATAAAAGTTTTTTTGAACGAAAATAGAAATAAAGTTGGTTTTCCATAAAAAATTTTTTTGGAATAATGAGTACATAAAGAAAGGGAAATAATGAAAAAACGTGTATTCTAAATAAATAAAGATATTTGAATAAATTTAATGAGTTCATGTGAGAGATAGATCCTAATATTTCATCATCGAAATCATATACATAAACAATCTTGATAAATGATGAGACTGTATCATGGATCCCTTACCACTTTGGTAACATTAAATTATAATCTCCAAGAAAGAATAAAATGAAATGAATTTTAAAATATCATTTGAATAAAAAAAATTATGATATTAAATTTCAAATGGGATATTTATACAACTCAAAAAGAATAAAGGTTCATAAAAAAATGTATGTCCCAAAGATGAAAAATTGAGATAAAAATATCTTACCTTAAGTCTCTACTTCCTTCATACATTTTTCAACCTCTTGAATATTAAATATATGTTAATTTTATATCTACTATAGAACAATAATTATATATATATATATCCTACGTTACATGGTTACTTATGACCTTCTGTTACTAATTTATTAATAGTTCCTTGTAAAATCATGTTTTGGGTAATAACTACATTATTTTTCATATATGATATGATTTTTTATTTTCAGTCCTACTATTTAGATCACGGTTCAATCATATAAAAAATGTGAACCAAGATATAAATATCATATATATTCATTATATATGTCTTTAGAGTAATACATAAAAGTTATAGAAATAAAATGAAATACATTATTCATGAAAACGATATACCATATATAATCAAGAATATTTTTTCCATTTTATCAATGGATAAAATTAAAGAAAGGTAAAAATATAATACATATAAATAATAATTATTATATACTATTTATAGAATATATTAATTAAATTTACAATAATTTTTTACCATGAAGAGCATTGTGAAAAATGAATCACATCACTTCACGAGGTGGTAGTCCTCCTAACACACGAATGACGTTATCACATCCCCCATATAATAAAAAGTTAAAAGTTTAATGTGATATCATAATGAAAATTGTATTATGATATTAAAATTATAATATATATTTAATTATCTATCTGTTTTACCATCCATGTAAAACATTAATAAAAAACATCACATTGGCTTGTAAGGTAATAATTCGTCGTACACACAAGTGGTGTTATTATATTACAATGTGTTGGAAGGTAATAATTTATAAGTGATGATATAATTAATTAAGTATAATAATATCATAAATATATTATATAAACATTAAATCCATTATTATTTCAAGATCTGAGATGTGGTGATGGAAAATGAATAACATTGGATTGTAATGCGGTGGCCTCCATACACATGGCGGTGGTTTCATTTTCCATTTGATAGAAGTGGATATGGATATTTTTTATTACATTAAAAAATAAAATATAATATATATAAGATTCATATTTTGTTATATCATAATATTTGATGGAGGTGGAAAAATAAATAAAACCAAAACACATGTTTAATAATTTTACCTATTCTTCAGGGTTCATCAATAGGTTTATACATAAATCCTTTTTATGAGGGTTTTATAAAAAAAATTTAATCTAGGATGTGGTAACTAAATTATAAAATTTATTTGGCAAGGTATTGTCCAAAAAAAGGTTTTATATGTGTTAATAGGGGAGAAGAGGGGTGAAATTGTAAATGTGGGGGAGATGACACAGTTGGAATATTCGATATGAATAAAGTGTACCAATGTTTTTCACATGAAAAAAGATCTAAAATTTTACATTATTGATCTCTATAGGTTATAAGTTAAGAATATTTCCATAAAATGGGTTTTGGACTAGTTTATAGGTCAATCTTTCATTTCACATTTTATTTTAACTCACGGAAAACCCGTTTTAACGTTACCTACAGAAATTATGTTTTAATTTTTTTACTATTCATATTGAAAAAAAAAAGACATTTACATTACTATATAATATAAAATATTTTTATTAAAAATATTGAGTACATTTTTTCAAATTTATTTCATATAATTTAAAATTAAACCCATATATGCGATGCGATTCCGGATATCCAAAGAGAAAATTTTCAAAATCATAAAAAGAATTTATATTAAAATTAAAAATGAAATTGGTTCAAATTACCTAAATTGGATTAATAAATTTATATATAATATAATTTTCCTTTTAAATTATTTTATAAACAAAATTAACCTTATCCATTACTAAATGAATTGGTAGTTTTTAATAAAAATACATCTTTTTTTCACTATTCATTATAAATTTTTTATTTTATAGAAAACTAAAAAATTCACCTAATAATAATTTTAACATGATGATCTCAAAATTTTAGTTTATGTTTTTCAAAATAAAAATAAAAATTTCAAAAAATATTTTATTTTTGTTTACAATAAGTCATAAAATCATGTTTTTTCAAAAAATAGTATAATAGAAACATATAAAGACTACCAATAAATGAGTAATTTTTTATCATTATGTATTCATTATATAAAAAAATTATATATAGTATTTATAATATGGTTATTCCTATTCATTATTCCATTTTTAATGGTTAGGTAATATTGGTTTTTCATAAATAATTATATAAATAGTTTTTTACAGTTCCTTAGAACTTGATGTTGTAAGTAATGCAAGCTATCAAAGAAATTAAAATATTTCATAAAAGTTTAGTGTGTGACATTATTCTCTTCTTAAAATGAAAATTTCATTTAAAATTCATCACTTTGGTATATAAGAATTAGGATACATTTGTCTCATTTCATCGATAGGTTCCCACATAGCTTCCTCATACTGGTGGTTTCATCACAAAATATCAACTAGGCGAGTTGTCTTATTTTGTATAAAAATTTTGGTTATATCCAAAATATCTCTTGGCTATTATTAATAGTAAATATCATTCTCTAGTGGTCAACCTATGAGTTCAATACATGTGATGGATTATGTATGTAATTCCTTAGGAAAGATACATTGAAAACATCAAGAACCTAAGAGATGTTTATTGGAAGTGCCAAGAGATACAATAAGATCCCGATATGATCAAAAATTTTAATGGGGCCAATATACCTAGGTATTATTTTTACCTTGTTTATCCATATAGAAATTGTTAGAAATAGTTTCCCAACCACTTAAAATTCTAGATCTTATCGATTATTATCAAAAAAATATCAAATTTGTGCTTCCTTTACATGTTATAGAATAGATCTACCTTTCAATTTAATTTAATTATAAATCTCAAGTTTTAATAGTTGTCTTTCTATAAATCCATTTTAGTACAATGAATCTCTACTCTTATCCATAAAGGTATTTATAAGGTGTCATCTAAAAACTCTAATCAAAGCTATTATTGTATGAAAGCACAACTATAGGAAGGTGTTGATCCTAATAATCATTGAAATCCATAGAATAATATCTTAGAATATTCTATATGTTTTTAATCCTTTTCTCAAACTGAACATATGTCTGAGGATGATATATAGTAATGAATCATAGCTCTGTATCCAGGGATTCCTAAATACTTCTTCATAACATCATATTAAATCTAAGATCTTAATCAGATACAATGGAATGTGTTACTCCATGAAACCTTTCCAAATTTTTAATGTATATTTTGGAAAGATGATATAGTGAAAAATATACTCTGGTAGCAATGAAGTGTGTTGAAATTGTAAGGTGATCCACTAAAACCCATAATTACCTCGATATCAAAGATAAGAAAAAAAAAACCAAATGGTTGTCATTAAATTTAATCATATGTTTAGAATGTGTAAATGTATTCTTCCTCAATTAACCTTTTCACTAAAACATATACAAAACCAAAGGGTTCTATTTTTCATAAATGTTTCTTAAAATATCGTTAATCTTGATAAAATCTCAGCACATAAAACCTAAAAAATGGGTTTCAATGACTTTAAAGTAATTATTAACCTTAAAATCATAAACCCATATTTATTTATAAAACAGTTAAGTTAATATTACATAGATATATACACACTTCCAAAGGTTAATTCACCCTTTATTCCAAAAATATGTTGTTATAATTTAGAAAAAAAATCATTGTAAGCATGGGTGCAACCTTGTACTGATAGAATATCAAATGTGCTTTTATTATTTCAAAACACATGTAGAAGGAGATGATCGATGCTCAAAATCATATGAAATTTCAATAAAATGAATAAAAATAGGATCTTAATAGGGATAATTCATACAAAATAAAACAATAAATTCACAATTAATTAGGAGCGAATAAGTGTGCCCTACATATCATGATTCAATTCATTAATTATGATTTTATATGAATTTCCTTTTTCCTTTATATTCAAAGGTAGTTTTTTCTAATCATCCATATTATCCCTTATATTGGGGCATTGATTTGTATAATTCCCAAAATCCTTTCACTTGAAGCATTGTAGTGTGGGTAGTGCATTCTATGGATCTTTCTCTCTTTTTTCATCAAAAGATAACTTCTTTCCTTCACTTTTTAATTCAATCACATGATGAAATTCATTTAAAATGATAAATAATTTAGTATTACCATTAATAAAATTTATTCCATGTTTCCTTCCACACATCAATAATAAAGTAAGGCTTTTATTAATTTATCCATAGTTTTTAGATTCTCCTTTGAATTCCATCATTATTTTATAATCAATACCATGTGGTTCATGGGTAATTATAAACTATATTTCCACCTTGATAGCACATATAATTATTTATACATATCTTTTAATTTAAATTATGGGTAACAACCTAAAAATTAATGTTTTTTATCCATTTAATAATTGATCAACCTTACTTTCAAGTTGGATGATAAATCCAGAATCACACCTCTCAAGTCTTGTAACATTTTCCACATTGGTGCCAACAGATTCACATCCTTCTACTTTAGATCATGAAATTCCTTCTCCATTTTCATATGATGAATGTGAGGTATTTACTTCTTGAAAAAATATCTCTTAAACAGATCCTACACCATGGAGTCAATTTCATCATGTTTCATCGTATTCTTGATGAGATTCTACCATTGATAAAATTTTCCTTCCAAACGAATGACTAACAAAATTAATTTTTCATGTTCCAAATACTGGATAATAGAAAATATCCTTATAGTTGTATTATTTCATTGCTCAGAAATTATTGGATCAGTGTAACTACCAAAATATGGTGGACATTGACTCATTAATAACTTGAAATAACATTGATCCCTTCTATTATCATTTGGATGTTTAGAATGATTTATAGCTTGAAAAAATTGTGTGACCACATGCTTGATATTTTTCATTGCATATCCTATAAAATTTGGTTGAACATGGGTAAAATAACTTCAATATCAATTATATTCATCAATAATATGGTTCCTTCAAGCTCTAACCATTTACTAAAACTAAAATCAATATGTGAGTAATAATACTCGTAGTGTGAAAACTCATAATCATGAAGAAGCAAACATTTTTTTCTAAATAATGACACATTTTATTTATTATTTAACATATTAGGTTTAATTTATGTAATTAATGGTTATTATTTAAATCTTTCTTGATGTTTCGCAAGGATTTTGTCAATTTACAAAGCATATCATTAGGGAGTGTAAACCCATATTTAGAGAAAGGCCCCTTATAGTGTAATATGAAACTCTTGATTCAATACCAATTCACTATTTGTATATTTGTTATAACGAGGTGAATTTTTTGTTTAACAACTTCCACTTATAGTATCTATACATGGATGTATTTCTAGGAAAACCACAATGAATATTTATCATAACATGGTATGTTCCCTTTTACATTGGATTATAATAAAGGTTGTCACTAATATTTTAGCATCATAGTTTCCAATGGTTAAATATACTTATACCCCGATGAAAAATAAATAGGTACATGTTTGTCATTATCATTTATATAATCTCCCCTTTAATGATATTACATTTACTTTTTAATAAAAAAATTAAGACCTGTCTTGCCCAGCTCCTAGACCTATTTCATCATAAATACACGCATGAGGAATGTAGAGTTAATATTTATTCGGAAATTTGGAAACATAAAAAGCTGGTTCAAAGGAGTTATACATCATCTCACACTCGTTTCGTCATAACTAGCATCCTTCTATGACATATCAAATGTAATAAATATCATGACAACATGGGGGAAATAAATATAATAATGTGTGAGATCAGATGCTCAGTATGGGTAATCAAGGGAGGTATCAATATAATAATATCATATGGGAATGAGAGTATGAGAATAACAATTATAAATTATAACCTAAATATCATAAATCATACATATGATTCATGGTAAAAATGATGGTAATTCATAAGACTTGAATTATAATGGAATAAAAGAACACGTTCAATGAGAGCAAAACATTGGCATAAGACGTATATTTTTAACATATACATAAGCATAGAAAATCTTATGTCAATTCTATATAGAAATACATTCATAAAATTTTATTCTTGGGATAACTACCCATGTACCTATATTAGGTTTAGGATAACCTCACACATACCCTATTTTAGGCTTGTGTTAACCACCAATATACCCTCTTTTTGGATTTGGATAACCTCCCATGTACCCTTTTAGTTCATATAAGTTTAATGATTACCCCATTAATTGGAGGGAGATACATGCCCCAACCATCATATAATGAAAATAATACATATATGTGCTATAGGAGAAAAAATCATTCATCACATCAAAACCCATGAAAATAAAGGGGCTACATAAACATTTCATTGTACCATTAAATATGGAAGATAAATAGGTTTCATAATCATTTCTAAATTTCATCACAGAATAACCCATTAAAAAATAAGCAGATTTCATAAGAATTATATCATTATATATACCATGAATGACAAATGAGTTTCATAAACATGTTTTAATAATATGAATAAACTATTCATATAAAGAATAAGAATGGTATCAGTGGGATCATATCCCAAGTAAAGCATAAGTATCATAAAAGTATGTCATCTTTATGGAAAAAAATTTCAAAGAACACTTAGAACATTTATTAAAGATAATATCATTCCTATGTGAAGATCATTTTTTAAAACATAAAACAATTTTAAAATCCATTTACTTGAAAATAACATTGAAAAATTATAGAGAAATATTAAAAAATAATTTAATTCCACATTGAAAAACACTTTTTAAAACATAAACATTTTCAAAATTAATTTTTTTAAAATAACTTGAAAAACATATAAACGAAGCTTTAAATATAATTTAATTCATTTACTGAGGAAAATAACATTTCTAATTTAAAAAAACTTTTTATAACATAAAAATTAATAAAAATTATTTTCATTGAAAATAACCTTGAAAATATATAAATTAATCTTCAATTCCAATAATTATCATAGAGAATGTAAATATCATTAATGTCATACAAGTTAAAACAAATATTCTTTTCACATTTTTGGTAAAATCCAAACGGGCATTATTTAGAATTCAACATGAAGATTATATTTTAAAACATATTTTAAAAACTCTAAAATAGGTAAGAATTACATTAACAAATCTTTTTTAGTATTTTAAAACTTGTTTGAAAACATTTTTAGTAAACATGGATATAGAAGAAACTTTTTTTCAATCGAAAATAGAAATAAATTTGTGTTTCATTAAAAACAATTATTTGGTATCCTGAGTACCAAAAGAGAGGGAAATGAGGGGAATGCATTTATTATTAATAAAAAATCATTGTATAATAAATATTATGACTTTATTTATAGATATATCATTACATTTCATCATATATGTCAAAAATATAAAAAATCCCAATAAACGATGATATTTTATCATAAATCTCCTACCACTTTGGTAACATTTCAGAGTAATCGAATTAAGTGAATACAAATTAATGAAACATAAAATATAATGAGAATAAATAAATAAAAAATATTAAATTCCATATTATATATTTATTCACCTTAAAAGAGATGGTAGGTTTATAACATAATGAATGTCCCAAAGAAGACAAATTGAGTAAAAAATACCTTACCTTAAATCTAGAATCTCTCTATAAACATTAGAAACTATCATATAATAAATACAGGTTTATTATTAATATATTAGATAAACATAATTATCAATATATCATACCATATAATATTTACTAATGACATTTTGTTATCCTTTTATTAACAATTCCTTGGTGAAATCATGTTTAGGGTGATAACATTATTTTTAGGTATGTTTTGATTTTTTATTTTTAGTAATCTTACATTTATCATGGTTACACCATCTCAATAATGTAAAGAATTATATAAATATCATATATATTCTGTACATATTCATTTAGCGTAATCGATAAAAGACTGATATGGAAGATTAAATACAGTGTTCATGGAGACGGTAGGTCGTACGTACGCATGAATGTTTTTTACATTTTTTAGACAGTTGAAATAAAAGTATAATAAATGATATATTACATTTCAAAAATAATTTTTATTTCAAATATATAACATATATTCATTAA
Organism: Viscum album; assembly: GCA_963277665.1. Lineage (NCBI taxonomy): Eukaryota > Viridiplantae > Streptophyta > Magnoliopsida > Santalales > Viscaceae > Viscum > Viscum album. The sequence continues at coordinate 1,576,867,368 of OY728126.1, forward strand.
ATTTACCCTAATTACCTTCCATGATTTACTTTAGTGAAAAATGAATCGCATCACTTCACAATGTAGTAGTCTATCATACACTCGAACAACATTATCGTATCTCCAATGTAAAGGAATGTTAGAATTTATATTTGATAAGATAATTAAAAAATTATACTTATTATACAAATATCATATATATTCACTTAATATATCTTTATTAACATCAATGTAATGTTCAAATTAACAACACATCACATCAGTTTGTGAGGCGGTAGTCCGCCGTACATGCGAGTGATGTTGTTATTTTAAAAAAGATTGGAAGTTAAGAAGGTATGTGTGATATTATAATTAAATAAGTATAACAATATCATAAATATATTATATAAAAAATAAACCCATCATTTTATCTAGTCATGAGGGGTGGTAATGGAAAACGATTAACATCTGTACGAGAGGCGGTATAATACCATACACTTACGAAAACGCTTTATTTCCCATTTGATAGATATGGATATGGGTATAAGTTATTACAATAGTATAATGATATAAAATTATATACTAGAGATAATTTTTTTATAATATCATCATATTTTATGAATATTTAAGGAGGTGGAAGATGAAATAAAACAAAAACACAAGTTTAAAAATTTTACCTTTTCATCGGAGAACCACATTATGTTTAAACTTAAAGCATTCATATAAAGGATTAATATTCATAATAAGGCCATTATTATGTGTGTAGGTAATGAAGAAAGTTATTTTTATAGGTAATGGAAAAAAATGTTTTTGGAAGTGTGAATTGGGGAGGGGAGGGGTGACCTTTTATAAGTGGGAGAGAAGACACACATGAGACATTTCAAAAGCATAAAGTGTACCCAAAATTTTCAAATCTCAAAAAGACTAAAAAAGGCCCATTATTGAATATAATAGGTTATAAGGTAAACTGATAGAAATAAAATGGGTTTTAAACAAGTTTATATATCATTTCACACCTTATATTATTAGTTTAACGATAGTAAACATGTTTTTAACTTAAAATTAGTAATTAGGTTTTAATATTTTTATATTAATTTTTTCCAAAAATTATGTCGAAAATATTATATAATATAAAATATTATAGTTCCAAATAATGAATTCATTTTTTTAAATTACATTCACAGGATTGGAATAATTTAATATAAAATTATACCCATATACATGACAATAAGGTTGTTTCCCAAAGAGAAAATATTCAAAAGAATAAATTGTATTTATATAATATTTCAATATGAAATTGATTAAAATGATTTAAATTAGATTATTAAATATATAATTTAAATAATATAAATTTCAAACCTATTTTAAAAGAGAACTAGCCATATAAATTCTTTAATTTAAAAAGGTGCTTTTCAATAAAAACCAGCACTTTCCTTATTCATTGAAAAATATACATTTTCTTTAAAATCCCAAAAAAAATCCCAGAAGATAATTTTGACTGGTAGATTTTAATATTTTAGTTTATTTAATTAATTAATTTTTCTAAAATTTTCAAAAATTAATACTAATATTTATTCACAAAATGAGAAAAGACAATTTTTTTGAGAAAATAGTAATTTCGAAACAGATTAAAACTATATCTAAAATTATGTTTTTTATAAATATTTAATAATTATATAACACCATTATACAAAATATTTAATATATTTTTATTCATATTCATGATTTCTAGTTTAATTTCTTGGTAATAACCATCATTTTAAAATTTCAAGATTAATAGTTTGTTATGATTTTTTAAAACTAGGTGTTGTGTGTAACAAAAAAATATTTAATAAATTAAATTTATTAGAAAAAATTTATTTCATAAATTCTCATGGTGTTGAACATGGATGAAACAAGAGGCTTTGGAATAGTGATGAATATAGGTGTGGATATGTCTATTTGGATATGGGAGAGGGGATCTACAATGACCCATATTTCCCTCGGTCATTCCATTGTGAAAATCCAGTGCTTGGGGGGTTCTTAGGGGTCATAGTGATTTGTTTTGGGAGTTTTCCAAAAATCCAATTTCACTAAATGGTTTCACCAAAACGGTGGCACCATGATGGTGGCACACTGAGAGAGTGGAATCATGACAGTGGCACTAGGATGGTGGCACATTGAGACAGTGGCACTGTGACGGTGGCACAATGAAACAGTGGCACCATGATGGTGGCACACCGAAACAGTGGCATCGTGATTGTGTGTCACACCCCGTCCTATTAATTATTTATATTTTATTATTTTCTTTGGTTTTAATTTTTTTTGTTGACTTTCAGGTTGAATACCGAACAATATTTTTATGTTTTGTCAAAAAACACGCAGTTTTCAGTTTACGTCGCTGAGCGTTCAGGCAAAGAGTGTTTTGGAGACCCCACGCGGCTTCGCCCAGCAAATGGCACTGTCCGTCGGTCTTTGAAAAAATTTAAAAACAATAAATTTTTTATTTTATTGCGGTTATGGTAAATAATTTCAATTGTTATTTTTGTTATAATTATGGTTATTATTATTATTATTATTATTATAAATGCTATCTTTATTATTTTATTAAGGTTTCCTTTTTTATCTCCTTCTCCATTTTTTTTTATTTTTCTTTCCCTTTTTGTATTCCACACTGGTTCCCCCCCACCTCCCTTGTTCCTCCCGCGACCCCTATTCTCCCAGCCAGATCCACAAATTCCTGCATCGCGCATCACCTTCAATCCCTACCTCCATCCCTCGCCTCACGCTACAGCGACCACCACCCCCTGTTGTCCCTCTGGCATTGTGAACCCTTCACCCTCCTTCACGTGGCGTGCACTATTATTCACCTCCGGACCTACCGACCAGCCTCACCTTCACCGCGCTCCCCACTATCCGCGTGCCCTGTCTCCGCCTCGGCCGACCACCTTCCCTGCACCGGCCGCCGTCCAGTGGCATAGCACCCCCGGACTCACCATACCACCAAGAAACCCTCCTCTCTCAGAACATCACTACTCTGGTCTCCCATTAGTCGCGTCCCCTCCGACCAACGCTGACTGTCCGACCTCTAGCTGGGACGTTGTCCATCCAGCAGCAGCGCAGCGCCCTTGGCGCCTCCCGCATCACTCTCCAACACCCATTGTCCAGCTACCGGCCTCCCATACGGCCCCCACATGTCTGGCCCCTTCTTCATATCCACACTCAGTGCCGCCCAAGCCTCCTGGAGTATGCTCCTTCGGTGCTGCCCCACGCCTCTAGCCGATTCGCGCTACCTTCGGCCACGCGCACCCCCGTCCGGACTCCTTTCTGACCACCGAACACATCTCTAGCCCGGCGTGCCTCCGGCTCGGTGGTGTGTCGCCCCACAGTCCTACTGTCCAGCCGAGCAGTCCTTGCTGGTGCATGTCGCCTCTTGTCTGACGGTTGGGCGACATACCTACAAGACTGGAGCCACAACTTGTGTGCTCGCCACCCTTTTACGACAGTCGAGTCATCCCACTGGTCGAGTACAGCTCCGTACCAAAGTGAGGTTTTCATAGTTTTTATTTGAGTATTAAATAATTAATTTGTGGTGTGTTGTGTTTATTTATTTTGGTATGAATTTAGTTTTAAAATAATTGTGTTTTTTTGTGTAAATATATGTGTTAGTTTTTTAATATTATTTCATAAACCTTAAAGTGGTATAATAATAATGCATGTGATGAGAACTATGTTTTGAAACATGTCGAGCTAGTTGTTTTGCGTTGTTTGTTTTTTTGGATCGTTTTAAGTCTTTGTTTATGTATTTTAGTTATCATTTCGGTTGTAGCGCATTGGAAAGGCATTTCCGTGATACTGTGGTCGTCATCTTGCACGTGTCTGTGCACCTGTGCAAGGTGTGTCGCGTCGTTGTGATTAGTTTGCGAGTCGGGGCAGGTTCCCCATTGCACTCGCCTTTAAATTTAGAATGTATTAATTGCTTCTTATTTCATTAATTTTTTATAAATGATAAATATTATTAGAAAATTATTTTAGAAGTAAATATTGATGTAAACGAAACTGGTTATTTTGTGCATAGCACTTGAATTACTTTATTGAAATTTTAAAACCCAATAGTAAAATAATTCCCCTTTGGCCTTTGAACATAATTCATGTACTCACATGTGGTTTTATATTGATGTCACACATTTTCTTTTGACACGTGATCTAACATTCCGGTTTCTCTTGAGAAATGGTGTTTTTCTTCCAAGTTGGTTAAGGCCTGTTTGGAACTTGATAAAAGTAGAGTGTGTTGGTATATTTGAAAAATAGTTTTACTTGTGATGTGAATGTTTTGGTTTGTTTTCAAATATGGTTGATTTTCAAAGGATGTATAAATCCAGTTTGACACTTTAATAAAATGAATTACTTTGGAAAAACTTCTTTGGGCGTGACTCAGGGTTGATCCCATTGTGTACAGTGATTTTGTGAGTTTTTGAGCATGATGTTTGTGTATTTTCACTGGTTACTTTATTGGCATTGTTGACTCACCCCTCTTTTTATTATACATGTTGACCTGGGGACCTGTCATAGTAAGTGAATCTTCTGAGAATGATTGCTGCACTAGTTTAGATTACATAGTATCTACTGGTCCCATAGTAGGGGAATACCGAGTTATTGCTACTATAGGGATTGGGACCCTCGATTAAGCCATGAAAGGCTATACCAAGAATTAGGTAATTATTACTTCATCGAGTTAGAGAATGCCTTCAGGATAAGTCACATGTATAGTACGTTATGGATTGTTCACGAGCTCCTAGGTTTGACCCATGTTTTTATCAGTGTTTATTTGTATGTGGCGGAAGATTTAGAATCCTAGTTCATTAGCTGGTCTATGTGTGCCACATTATAATTTTCCATAGTGTGGATGCATTTTGTGTGGCTTTCCCTTTTGACGAACAACTAAAATTTGGGTTTCTAAATTGTTCCCAAAAATGTCTTAAATGCAATGCAGTTGTTCATTTCAAACATTTAACTTGTTTTTAAATTAAAAGGGGAAAGGACTGTTACATGTTATAGAAATAAAAGTGTGTGTGGGATCTAATATATTATATAATTTAGTTCAAACCAGGAATTAGTAAAAATCATTATTTAAAGGTGGTGCATTGGGAATTGTTTTTTGGGCACGCCTGCTGAGTTTTAAAACTCACGCCTATAGAATTTTCCTATTTTTAGTTTATGTTTTTGGTTTGACTCGATCTTTCTCACCATGGGTGAGAGTTGGTTTTCGAATGGTGAGCGACTCTCGGAGTCGCGACGAGTTTTGGTTGTGGCCAGCTTAGTGTGTTTTGTTAGTTGATCTTTCTTTTAAGTGCCAATTATTTACTTTGCGTTATTCTACTTTTTTCTCCTACATTATTTATTTTTTTGAGAAAAATCATTCCCAATTGTACTCTATTGATTCCATGGTGCTTGTCGCCAGCCCAGGAGGATTGGTAACACCTCTCAGGTCATGTCACGGATCGGCTCAGGTGATCGGTTCAGGGTCGACCCAGGTTGGTTCGTGGCATAGTGGCACACAGAAATGGTGTCACTATAACAGTGACACCATGATGGTGGCACACCAAAATGGTAGAACATTAGTGGTGGCACCATGACGGCGGCACACCTAAATGGTGGCACACCAAACGGTGGCTCACCCTTTTCCAAATTTCCAGTTTTTCCCAGATTCTCCTAGTTTTTTTATTTTCACCCCTCTTATGTTCTATTTGACGTGACCTGAGTTAAAAGAATTTTTTAGGAATTTTTATTGGTGTTTCAAATCATATTAAGTATATCTTTAAAATCATAATTCTTTGGGGACTTTTAGATATTCAAACTGCATAATCTTGACCATAATTTCACATTAATGACTATTGAATGTTTTTTTATTCTATTGATATAGGATATGACTTTTTCTAAAGAATAGTTCATCTTTTATCTTTTCACTTGGAAAGCATTGAGATATACCTCCCCATGGAGTCACGTTTTATTTCATATCCACCAATCGAGTTCCTTTGGAGTCCTTCCTACTTCTCACACGACCCTAGTTTTGGTGAAAAGAGGTGTTTTGGTCGGGTGTTGTTACATGCAGGGATTCTTATGCCACTTTTTATTTTTCTATCATATGGTGTGGATATTTAAATGTTTCATTGTGAAGAACACCTGAATCCTTTTCTTTAACAAGTAACAAATTAATGGAAGGGAATATGATGATCAAAATATAATAGGAGTCAATGAAAAAATGATAAAGAAGAAATGATGTTACATATGATATTTTAATTGTTATCCAAGAACCCTGTTTTGAATTGAATGGGTTGTATGGCTGTCTAAAAATCATGGCCATTGGTGGTATTTTCTTTTTCACTAGTGGAGTTCATAATTTTTTTGTGATGCTTTGATAAATAGTGGTAACATGAAATCTTCCTAATAAAATATACTTGGTTAAATAAATGGATGTCCCATGATCAAACATGTTCTATGATCACCCATGTTATTTAAAGTGGAATTAAAGAACCCCTCTTAATAAATATGAATATGCTTGGATTAATTGTGTGGTTGTGTGCTGTGTTTGGTTGGATTTTGTACTTCTTGGGGGTTGTGTGATTTTTTTGTTGGTAACCTTAGTACGGGTGTAGGGGTGGATAGAGGGAATGGCCATGTGTTTTCAGGATGGCCGGTTTGTGCCGTGAGACTGCTGTTTAGTGATGTTTTCCTCGAGGATTTGTATATGGGGTGGTATGTGAAGTGTGATAGAGTCTCAGTTTGAGAGATTGATTGATTTTGGAATGGATGAACTTGTAGGATGTGGGACTGTGTTTGGTTTATGTTGTTTCCGTCAAACGTGTTTGTGAAGTGGGAATCTGATTATGTTATGTTCTGTTTGTTTAGTGGGACTCTGGATTGGTTTGTCTCATTATGTTGGGTATGGATGTGGATGGCAGTTACCCCTGGTAGTGATAGAATAAATTAAATTTAACCCCTTACATAATTAATAGAATGTGGTTAAATGAAAAGGGGTTAGGCTTGTGTTTTACTGTGGGTGTTTGGGTAGTTTTGCCTATAGGGGTACCAGTATATTTGGTTTCTTGTGGGATGGTTGTTTATTAAAAACCCATGGGTTGGGTTGAGAGTTTTCTTACTTATATGCATAAATTGTAGTTCCTTGTTAATTCTATACGCACCCCATCCTTGTTGAGAACCAGGTGTCGAACACCCCCATTTCATGGGGGTGGGTTTTTTTCCCAACATCTTGGTGGGAGGATGTACGAATGGTTACTAACTTTATTACTCACACCCTCTGCTAGGTTCTTATTGCTCAAGCATATTCGTGTAGCCTATAATGGATTGAGGTTTCCCATAGTCGAAGATCCTTCATGAAGATTTTATTGTAGATGAGGGGCCTAGGTGGTAGTGTTCCCGGATTTTTTCTCAAGTATCTTTAGGATGAAGCCCAGGTGTCATTAGGAAAAAGGTGAGGCTGTTGTGGTCCAAGTGTTTGTGGGTGTGGTGTGTGGTGTGCTTGAGGCCCATGTATCTACGGGTGGGTTTTGTGTATGGATTGAGGTCCAGGTGTGTGCGGGTAGGTTGTGGAAATGGAAATGAATTTTAAAATTTGTGTAGCATCAAGATGTTAGCTATCAAGAATTAGCATCTTACCAAAGGGAAATGGTTGTGGAGTACCCAAATTTATATTTTCATTTTCTAATACTTTACTTGACTTGCGATATTTTTTGAGTGTGCATTTTGTGTGGCGTGGTTCGTCAGTACTCCTTAGTAAGTGCTTTGAGGTTCTATTGTTATCTCGTATGGGCATTAGTATATTCCCCCACATTTGTATGGGTGGATTCAGTTTTCGTACTATGTATACTTGTATACTCCCCCTTCGTTTTTAGAACAATTTTTAGGTTTTCTGGAGGAAATTGAAGACCATACAGGACATTAGTAGATCGGGAGTTGGGATAATTGTTATGCTACTACTCTGTATTTTCTTTTGGAACATTGCTTTGGATTTTTTGTTGTACCTTTGTGGCAGTTTATGTTTAAATCATGCATGGGATGGATTTTGGTTTCCCTTATATAATATTATGGTGTTGTTTGGGATTTTTACCATCTTATCTCTCAATCCTATTTTCCATAAAATTAGTAATGCCTTCCATTTTGTGTGATATTTGATACCCTTGGTTCTAGTCTCGACTCCAAGGAATATTAAAGGCAAGACTCAAGGATCATTATCTCTCCTTAATCTTGAAGAAGAAAGGGCATGTCACTTTTTTGTCCCTTCCCTCATCTTGAAGAAGTCAGGTCATGACAGAATGGTATCAAAGTTTATGATTGAGAGATAAGATGGATTTCAGTGTTAGGAATAATGATGCTTGCATGAGATGGTAGGGAAACACTATTATGAAATCTTGGTGTGTGAAATATGCAATGGAAGACCGGAAAGGACACAACATTTTATGGCTCCCCGTGCTCTGATGTAAGGACTTTGGGCCTACCGAACAACCAAGTGAGGACACACTACTTGCCTAGTAGAGACCCTAGGAAATTTTAATTCATCATAATGGCTTGTTTTGATGTGTTTCTTGGGTGTTCTGGTAATTTAATTTAAATAAATATTCAATATAAATCATAAAATAAAATTTCATACTACACGATCATAGAAGTTCCTTGTTTACCTTTACAACTATGGCACTCGGATGTCACTCAAATGTGGTATCAGAAGTTGAGGCCCAGTAGGCCGACTTGGTTTATCAGCGTGAGGCCAATAGAGAAGAGTAAGATGAATTGTGGAAAACGACCATTTGTGATTTATAGTGGAAGAACCTAGGAAAGTACGAGGGTTGAATTTTAGACATAGATACATAAAGCTAGATTAGGGAGATAATAATCACCTTTCCCTTAATCTGTGCTCTGAGGAAGTATTGAGTTCCTATGAAAGTGAGATATATGTAAGGAGAGGCACATTAGTGGTGGTTGATTTACCTCAGGAAGAGGAAGGAGACTGATGTTTCATTGGATGACTCTGAGAATTAGTTTCAGGTAGTGTTTCATTCATAGATGATGAAGGCCAAGAAGAGTCCGGAGGTATTATCCCTCTATTAGGGGAGTATGTCTGTGAAGGAACTAGGGATCATGTTCAAGGATCTCCTATGCTATTCTCTAGATATATTTCTGGATGAGGAGTCGTGGGAAAGACACTTAGAGGAGGCACTCCTACCTTCTCTTCTATATGCCATCACTCCCTTTACCCTACCAACATATATTGAATTTCAGAAGAAGTTTGAAGCATCGGAGAGGATCCACTCTTAGGGATGTGTATCAGGAGAGGGGAGCCAACTTAGTTCATTGAAGAGGAAGGTAGTCCTTAGCAGGTCTCCAGCATTAGGTCCTTTTAGGTTTTGGCCAGCGTGAAGTAGGACTCAGTACTTCCAATTTCGATATCTTGGTCCTCACCCTTTCCTAATGTGTTGGAGAGTGAGGTGATTTGTTTATGTTTTTCATGGTCATCTTATTAGCCATTTCCCAGTTCGAGTTTTTTATGGTGGGGGTGGTCAGGTTCAACGCCCACCTCACCAGTAGCAGTTACTGGTTGGACCTTTCTACCAGTAGGGTAGTGAGCTCCTGCTCTAGTGAGGGTAGACGGTGCTAGTGGTGGCCAACCTCAAGGTTCTCCTTAGGAACCATGAAAAAGGCATGGTTAGGGAGGCAGTCGACAATAGAGGGGTGGAGGAGCTGGGTGTGGGTAGTTGCAAACCACCAAGGCAGTAGTTCCTATGAGGTCAGAGGTTATTTGAGGTTCAAGTTGTCTGTTTAGTACTCTATCACCTGATTGGATTGGTTTAGGAGTTTCGTAATCTTTTTTTGCACCCAATCTATCCTATTCTTTATGAAAATATTTAGATAGACTTTCTTTGAACCTGGTCTTGAGCATGCCATTTGGGAGTAATACTTGTCTTTTTGATGTTTTTCGGGGATGTAGACTGATGTAGGGGTTGTATCAGTCCATTGGGGATCTTCATATGCAACATTTGAATCCATATTATGACATACATGACATCAATTGTTTTTTCTCTATACATTTCATTATCTACTTATTATGGAGGAGAGTCATGTTTTTGAATTTGGATGACCAGCATGCAGCTTATTTTGGTGAGAGTAGTTATCGGGAGGGTATTTGGCCTGTAGAGACTCTTCATTCTATGGTAGCCAAGCTGTCAGAGTGTTCAATGGGTGCTAATATGGTTGAGGTTCTCGGGGTTGATGGGGAGTTTCAGTATGTTTTCCCTGAAGAGGTTGTGACTCTACCCCCATGACGAGGCGTTGAGTTCGGAATATACTTGAAACATGATGCCCATCTAATTTCAATGGCTCCCTATCAGATGGAACCTTCTCAGTTGCGGGAATTATAGATTCAATATGACAACCTGATAAAAAAGTGTTTCTATTTGGATGAGTGTGTCACGGTGGGCTGCTCCAGTCTTGTTTGCGAAGAAGGAAAATGGTGTCTTGAGGCTTTTAATAAACTACCTAAGAATGAATCAGGTAGTGGTCAATAACTGTTACCCTCTCATGAGAATAGATGAACTTTTAGACTATTTAAATGGAGAATATTGGTTCTCCGAGATCGATATGAGATCTGGATATCATCAATTGAGGGTGAAAGAGGGTGACATTCTGAACACTACTTTCAGGTGAAGGTAAAAGCACTTTGATTTCACGGTCATTCCCTTTGGTGTTACGAATGCACCAGACGTGTTCATGGGGCTCATGAACTATGTCTTCTGCAAGTTCATGGACCTATTCATCAATGTGTTCATAGATAATAATCTGATTTACTCAATGTAAATGGAGGAACATGTTGAGCACTTTAAAATAGTCTTGGACGTCCTCTAACACCACCATCTCTATGTGAAGTTATACTAGTGGAAGTTGGGGATGTAGGAGGTGCACTTCTTTGAACTTGTGGTGTCTCAGGAAGGGATAGAAGTAGACCCATCAAAAGATGAGGCAGTTGTCTCATGGGAAGCACCCAGGAAAGTGGCAGAGGTTCATGACATCATAGGTCAACCAGGCTATTACTGGAGTTTCATACCCAACTAATCTCGGGTTATATCTCCGTTTACAGGTTTGACCAGAAAAGACCAGGCATTAGTATTTAGTGAGATGTGTCATGCAACTTTCATATTTTAAAAGGGAAAGACGGTCAGTGCTATAGTGCTTATGTTTCTAGATGAAGGGTTGATTTTTGAGGTGTTATGTGGCGCTTCTAGACTAGGACTGGGATTTGTGTTGATGCAGTAGTAGGGAGTGATCTTTTATGGGTCTATGAAATTATGTCGACATGAACTTAATTATGCCACCCATGATATAGAGATTCCATCGGTCTTATTTTTGTTGAAGTTGTGGAGACGTTACCTAATATAGGATATCTTCGTGGTCTTCCCAAATCATAGGGGATTGAGGTATATCTTCTACCAGTGAAACATGTTGTTTTGGAAGTCAAGGTAAATGGAGTTTCTCCAGGACTATGAATTTGAGATCTCTTACACATCAAGAAAGGGGAACATGGTGGATGATTCCTTATGTAGTAAGTCATAGAAGGAAGTATTTTGGAAATCTGTAGATTCATGGAAGGAAATAGAGGAGTTGATTGTTTCACATCTAGATGAGATAGTGGATATTGGTAGAGGCTGTCTATTTTAGATGACTTTACAATCATCCTTGGTGTGGTAGGTGGAGGATTCTCATTGGGGACACTCAGAGACTGAAGTGATGCATGATCATTCTATCAAGGGTGATTCCCCAGAGGGATGGTTGGTGTATTGTGAGAATCAGATATTATTCTTTGGGAATCAACTTTTTCTTATTAAAATGCATAGGGGAGTTCTCAATGAGTTCCATATATCACCTCTAGAGGTGCATCCAAGAGTTTCTAAAATGTACTATGGCATGAAAGAATAGTTTTGGTAGCCTAGGGTGAAGCAGGAAGTGGTGGAATTTGTGGCAAGGTTGCTAGTGTGTTAGTAGGTGAAGGCTGAGTATCATGTTCCCAGTTGTCTGTTTCATCCCTTAGATGTTCCCAAGTGTATGTGGGATGATTTCTCAGCTCATTCGGTCATAGGGTTACCAAGGACATAGGAAGGATGTGATGAATTTGGGTATTTGTGGATCAGTTGATGAAATTTTCTCACTTCTTAGCGATCAAGGAGTTGAGCGCAGTTTATGACATAGAAAAGAAGTATGTGGATGATGCGGTGTGGCTGCATGGAGTTCCAAGATCCTTTTTCTCATTTTGGGGTACACATTTTACATTTCAAGTATGGAGGGGGTTGCAGAATTCATTTGGAACTCAGTTACGCCTTAGCACTGCTTTCTACCCTCAGATGGATGGACATACAAAGAGAAACATCCAGACGTTGGAGGAGATGTTACTGGCATGTGTTCTGGACTTCAGTGGGTCTTGGGTGCGAAATTTTACCCTGGTATAGTTTTCTTACAATAATAGATATCACTCGTCCATTGGTATGGCTCCATTCGAAGCTCTATACGGGATGTTGTGTCATTCACCCTTATGATGGATGAAAGTTTGGGAGGCATCTATTCTTGGTCCAGACATGGTGCATAGTATCAGAAAGAAGGTGCAGCTTGTCCATGAGAGGATGAAGACATCATAGGATGGATTGATGTCTTATTCCAATCATAGGAGGATGCCTTTGGAGTTATAGGTTGGGGACCATGTATTCTTGACGATGTCCCCTCGATGTGGGAAGCAAAGGTTTGGAAGAGGGAGAAAGATTTCACCCAGGTTCATCAGACCCTTTGATGTGTTGGGGTTAGTTGTCAAGGTGGTATATCAGATAACATTTCCACCGCGGTTAGAGAGGATCCACAACGTCTTTCTTATCTCTCAGCTCCAATGGTATCTACACGATGACTCTCATATAATTGGATGGGGAGAGTTGGATATCGAGGAAAATACAACATTCATGGAGCGACTAATAAGAATTGAGGATCTTGAGGAGATGGTGCTTCATAGACAGACCATTAATTTGTTTCATGAGTTATGGAGGCATGGTTTCCTTGAGGAGAGTACTTGGGATCATGATGCATAGATGCGTTCCCAATACCTGAAGCTATTCTAATTTTATTTCTCTTGAGTTTTTCTTTTTTAATTTCTTATGATGTGATTCTTGACCTCATTTGTTGGGAGATGATTTGTTTCTCACTTCTATGAATTTATGTTAAAAGTACTGACTATGGGTAGGGGAAGACCTGATCCATAATCAGTATGCATTAATTCAGATGTGATTGAACCCATGCAAGAGTGTCAGTGCCACCTAAAGATAATATTGTCTTGACTTGGAGGATGGAGATCTCAAATCCATGCATTTGGATAGTGTGACCTTTTGTGTTTGTGAGGTTTTTTGGGGCAGTAGTGGTCAATGAGTAATTCCTGGATGTCTAGGATTTATCTCCAGTTTTTTCACAATGCAAGGTGGTTTTTACCTAAGAGTTATCTTATAGAGTGGTTGTTTGGACCCCTCTTTTTCTGAGATTGGTTTTAAATTCTCGGGGATGAGAATATTTTGAGAGGTATTTGACAAAATGACCTAGATTTCCTGGGGGAATTCCTTTGTGAAAATTTAGTGATTGTGGTATTTCTGGGGGTCACAGTGGTTTGTTTCAAATTTTTTCCAAAAATCCAGTTTCACCAAAACGGTGGCACTATGACGATGTAACACTAAGATGATGGCACCGTAATAAAGGTAGAACGAAACGGTGGCACCGTAACGGTGGAACCATGACGATGGTACACCAAAAAGGGGACACCATAATGGTGGAACTGTAACAGTGGATGATGTTATAAATATTTTCATGACTTTTTATATACACCATTTACTGATTTTATATGAAAGTTTCATAGTTTTTTTGAAATATTAATGTTTTAATACTAAGTATAATTTTTGAGCATTTTTAGAAGTAGTCCCATTGAATAATTTTACTATTTTATTAATAAAAATAACCATAATGGCCCTAATTGTATGGTTCTTGTTTTATAGGATTCCTAATTCAATATACATCATTTCTATAGAAGTGGTCATTTACCCATTCTACCATTTTGAGGGTCATATGGTCCACAAAAAAGGCCCAAATAATCTATGAAGAAATTGGACAATCCATGAAGATAAAACTACTAGGATCACTCTAGATATCCAAATCATTCAATTCACCTCCAACAGATGGGAGAAAATTCAAATAATCATGGATAAAGAGTTCATGGCCCAAATACAAAGACAAGGGACCGAACTGATTCATTTAAACTCATCCCACCATTCTAGCTGGGAATTAAAATCATTATTGCACTCATGAAATGTCTTCTAATCTAGCTATCCAATCTAGATGATATTTTTCAGTGTGAAATCAAATATATGGCTGGCCCACTTTTCTAAAAAAAAGTGATCGGATTTGAAGGCATATTTCTATTGATAAACCCATTCACATTTCGTCCTTCTAAAAAGATGGATTGAAATAGACAGATTACCATTTGTTTATAAAGTGTGACATAACATTGTCTCTATAATTCCAAAAGCATCCAAATTTTGAGATTAGTTGGAATAAATTATTATCTAAAACATTAAAGAAGTATATATCTGGATATTATGTTGTCTGGATGTCTAAATCATCAAGCCAAGTGGAGGGGTAGTTTTGGAATGCAAACTGTCCACCACCATAGGCTATAAATACATCCCATCCTCTCCTTTCAAAAGTGTTGGCATTTTATAAGATAGGATCATAAATTATCATGAAAAAATTGTTGAAAAGGGATTTGGAGGACCTTCTATACTCATGTTTTCACTTGAGAGACCTTTCCTCCTCTCTTAGTTTTCATTTACTTATCTATTATTCATTGTTGTAATTGTGTAAGAATTTTAAAAAAAAAATTATATTTTAATGAAATTATTTTCTTCAATATCTCTTATTCTCATCCAATTTTTGTATTATAATATTAATGTTCTTAAAATTCTTAAAATTTTGTTAAAACCAATTCTATTTTTTTCTTCCTCATTCAATTGAAAGTCTTTTTTAACTCTCTTCAACGATCGTGTGTCTGTTTAACGTACTACTCTTTTCTTATCCCATTAATTTCACATTATTTATAATGAACCACCTTAACCATTTTTATATAGATTAATAATAATATCAATGGATGAGTAAATCTACTACCAGGTGATTTATAATTTGTGTATATTAATTCATTGGGATCTTTTGATTGATATATATTATTTAAATTAACATTGTGTATGTTAGACTTAAAATTTCATTGATTAATGATTTTTTTTGTTTAATGTATGATTTTCATGGATTATTGGAACCATAAATAGATTACAAGAATTAATTATGATTGAGATTAGAATCCTAGTTATGTTACAGCTTGGAATAATGTTTTAACACTTGGGAATTCTGATCAAAGACATCTTGTGAAGTGGGTATTAATTTAATTCAATATAAATCAAGGCTCAATGATATCATATGATTAAATACCCAATAATAAAATCACCCCAATCTTTATTAATTTTTTAAATCAATCATCATCCATAAATTATTTCATAACCTATGCAAACGAACCCCCTATCAAAATACAACAATCTAAAAACATTCAACTATTAAAAATTATCATCATCGAGGATTCAACCTGAGTTCTTCTATACATATTAGCAGAGCATTAGAACATTGAACAATCAATAGGTGACAATTGGTTACACTTTCAAATTTCTCCGTTGTCGGGGATGGTTAAATTAATTAGTCATTAGTTTCAGGTTACATTAGAAAAACAAAATTTAAAAAAAAAATTGAAAAAAACTCAAAGAAAAACTCTCTTTCCTCTTTCATCCAAAATCTCTCTGAATTCACCATAGCCTCCCAAACAATCCCTTGGATTTGTTTGACCTTGAAATTTAGAAAACACTTTTCCAACATATGAGGAACATAAGAGATAATCAACTCATTCCAGAACCTATTCATGTGAAACAATTTGAATTAGATATGAACAATATTAGGGATCAATCCCATTTAGAACTTGCTGTCATTGATATGAGTTACCAAACTCTTGTTATTCAATATCCGAAAATAGAGGCTAACATTGAACTGAAATTGGGTTTGATTCATCTTCTCCCTCATTTCCACAAGCTAGCCGGTGTGGATCCATATCTTCATCTTAAAGAGTTCCATGTGGTGTGCTCTACCATGAAGCCTCATGGGGTTTCTGAGGAACAAATCAACCTCCGAGCATTCCCTTTCTCCCTAGCTGACACTGGTAATTCATGGCTCTACTACCTTATTCCTAGTTCTATAACCACATGGAATGACATGAAGTGACTCTTTTTAGAGAAATTATTTCATTCTTCTCACACTCATTTTATCCCAAAGGAAATAAGTGGTATTCATCAATTCCCAAATGAATCACTCCATGAGTACTAAGATTGGTTCAAAAATATTGTTTCAAAATTCCCACACCAACAAATCCCAGACAAACTCTTGATCCAATACTTCTATGGGGGTTTATTATCTATGGGGAGAACTCTCATTGATGACACAAGTGGCGGTGCCCTTGTTGATAAAACTTATGTAGCTGCAAGAAATTTCATAAGCAACATGGATGAAAACACACAAAAATTCCATACTTGAGCACATTCTCTAGTCAAAAAATCCCAAGAGAATCAATCCGTAGAGCCCAAAATGATGACCAAGTGGATGAGCGAACTTATAGGTATTGTCAGACAACTAACTATGGTGGAAAAAGCCCCCACCTCATCTTCTCTATAATCTCTATTCCCTAGACCTATCAAGAATTGTGGAATCTGCTACTCCCCATCTCATCCAACTGACACATGTCCACAACTTCAAGAGGATCAACCCGATTCATCCAGAATAATGGATATCAACGCAACATATGCTCAGCGGAACCCTAACCCTCCATAATTAGGAATGTTTGTAAGAAACATCAACCGACCCCATTCAAAGCCCTTCTCTTCTACACATATCCCTAACTTGAGATATTAGAATCCCGTTTTTCATCCCCCTTAATACCCTCATCAAAACCCAAACCAATTCCAATATGATCAAGTTTTTAGTAACATCCAACAACCTTACCCATTTGTTCCTCAACCTAAAAGGATATATCCTTCTCTTCCTCCACCTAGAATCCACTATCCTAGTGAGTATTCTCAAAATCCAAACCAATACAATCGCTTTCCCAAAAACCAAAATCACGGTATTCGGGACAAGCCTCTTCTTCCAAAAAACTATGGGAATGTCCAGTAGAAGATCTTGGCTTCTTCAATCATACCATACTTAAAAACATACAAACCAAAATTAGTTAACTCACTTCTCACCTAAGTTAGAAACAACAATCAAATTCTTCACAACTCCCTACTCAAACATTAACCATCCCCAAGGGTAATGTAAGTGTAATTTCACATAGCCTGGGAAACCAATTGCTACGCCTCATGATCAGTCCTCCAAATCCCCTTTAAATGTTGTCTTAGAAAATAGAATGAAAAAGAAAGTCAAAAAGGAATCAGAGACCATCCCCTCACCTCCTTCCATTCCACTTTGGAACCAAATTCATTTTCCTCATGTCGTTTCTAATCCAAAGAAGTCCTTTGAACCCGATCCTGAAATGATCAACATGTTTAGACATGTTTACGTAGACATTCCCATCTTAGATTCCATAAAAAAAATCCATAAGTATGCCATGTTTTTTAAATAATTGTGTACCAACAAGAGGCAACTAAGGACCTTTGAAAATGTTTCAACCCAACAGTTTATTCCCATAAAGTGAAAAGATCCAGGGACCTTTATGGTTCCATGCCAAATTGAACGTTCAAACTTTGATGGTGCACTCATAGTTCTAGGAGCCTCAATTAATTTCATGCCCAAATCCATCTTATCTAACCCTGGTCTAGGTACCTTACATCAAATGTGTGTTGTCATCCAGTTAGCCAATCGAAGCACAACATGTCATGTGGGAATAATTGAGGTTGTTTGTGTTCGTATGAATGATCTTATCTTCCCTGTTGATTTCTATATCCTTGACATGGAAGGTGATATGAACTCTTATAGATCTCCCCTGGTTCTAGGAAGACCATTCATTATGACATATAAAACCAAAATTGATGTCCAAGCTTGCTTTTTATCCATGCAATTTGGTGACCAACTAGTCAAGTTCAATATTCTTCAATCCAGGAGATACCCATCGGAGATGCAATCTATATTCACTATATGTTCACTAGAAAGTCTCTCTGAGATTGTTTTAAATCCCAATACATCATGTTCTTACTGATCTACTAATAGAGGAGATTGTGAATATTACATTCCCAATAACCAAGTCTTAAATGGAGAAGTCGAGGTTGACATTTCCAATGAAAACTCTATTGATATAAAGGATCTTGAAAAATATTTGGAATCCCATATCACATATAACATACACTACGCCAGCATGGATGGTAATGGGGAAAATGAACAAGAATGTTCAATTTTTTATTCAAATTCGATTATCCAACATTCATCATTTTCTATCCATGTTTCTGAAAATTCTGTTATATGTGAGGTGAACCCCGAACCAATGTGTTTATATTATACCAATGGTAGTGAAGGTTTTGATATTTGTTCCATAATTAATAAATAGATTATTGGTGAGGATGAGATTGACCATTCTTTTGTGGAAAAAATTTATATAAATGGCATTGATAAACTTATTCAGTTTTATGACTATACTGATCCTCATTACTCTACATTAGTGAGTGATGAAATAAATGAGTTAAAAACAATTGTCATATCATATTATGTTTTCATGTTATTTGAACAATTCCAAAATGAACAATCAGAATTGGATCATCCTTTTGAATTTCCAAGCATAGAAGACCATCACATTGTGGATAAAATCATTCCTCACATTGAAGACCAAAGGGAGGATATTCACATTCTCTTTCCAACCCCATTGATTTGCAAGGGAAACAAAAAGGAAGGGATGAAATTAAACAATGAATCAATGGGAATACCAAAGGAAATGTCTTTCTGGAAGCACATTGGAGTTGATAAATTTTGATGGACACTATTAGAGTATGGGTAGTCCTCTGTAATTATCCAGCTGTAGAAAAATAAATGCAGCGCTACTTGGGAGACTACCCATGTTTTCATTTACATAGATGAAATTTTAATTTCTTTTTAGTTTTTCATTACATGAATATTGATTTTTATTTTTTAGGTATCATCCCACAATCCTATAACCACATAGACTTCCATTGGATCCCCAACTTCTACAGTAGACCCACCACCGGATGGAGACGACGACCCACCACATCCAAACCAGGGGAACCACTTTAACATTTACCCTCTCTCCTTATCTCTCCTTATTTATTGTTATTCAAATCTCTTTCAATTTTTACCACATTCCTCATCACCTTTATTATTTACTCTTTCTATTTTTGTGTGTGTGTCTTTATAATAACTAAAAAACCCTCAAAAAACTAAAAAAACTAAAAAAATCATTTAAAAATATATGAAAAATAATGAGTTATAATTAATCACTGTCCAATTTTAAAATTTGTTTCAACCATTTTGTGGAGTCCAAATACATGGTTTCATCTCAATAATATTTTGTTTTCATCATATATTTGGGTATATAATATTGGGTCAAAACAAACAAATTTTGAATGCTCAATTTTTTATTCGGTAAATTATTTCCCCCAACTGTGAGTAACAATGTTAGCTTTCATTCCAAGGTCACCTATGGCCTTCTTTTCAAAATGTGTGTTTTTCACCCACATTTTTGAATCATCAGTTTTTGGACCTTTGAGCAGAATTTCATACTTTAGTGTGCATTAATATGATAGATGCATTTTCTGAACCACATGAGAATTGTAATAACCAAATAGCCTCTCATTTACCATATATTAATCATCCCTTTGAAAACCCCTTCAAGCCTATGAAAACCGTTTCTTTTATATCCACATTATATTATCAATACCATATCCCCTCCAACATCAACATGGATTTTCATTAAATAATTTTTTTTGATATTTAAGTAGGGGGGGGATTTCATTTTAGCTATCCTTTTTTTATTCTCACCATGTTATCATATGCTTGTGGGCAAGTATCAATTTAAGTGTGTGGGAGAGGTTTTCCTTTAGTGGTGTTTGGGAAGGTATATATGTTTATCTTTTAAAAATGATATTGAATTGTGTTCAAAAAAATATAAAAAAAATCAAAAATAAAATAAAAATAAAATAAGAATGGGTTGTGTCTTGGGTGGGTCAAAAATCACTCTTACTCAAACTTTTATCTTGTTATATATATTAAAATTATTGTTATGAGGAGATCAATAATGGGTTGGGATATGAGTGTGATGTCTTTTTCAAGTTCAACTTTTGAAATATGAAGAAAAAGAAATTAATAGAAAAACAAGAACACTTATGTCATTGGAAGAAGTTTTGTGTTTTTTAAATATTTCATCTTTTCATACCCTTGGAAATTTTTTCCCCTCTTGTTACTTTAATCACACAATAATTCCCTTATAAATATGTGTTTCTTTTTCCATAAAGGTTTCATTTAAAAATAAATTGTGCATTGTTTTACCCACGTTGGTGTTTTTTCCCCTTTCTACTATCATTTGGATATAATCTTCCTACTATCCCATATCCACAAGAAAACACACTAAAAAGACCTCTTGATTTTTTAGTACATTAGGATATGGAGTGGAAGATGAGATATCTTACAAACTCTATGATTTTCACTTTTTGTTAGTGAATGAGTGAAGCTCCAAAAATTAATTTTATCATCTTGAGAGGAGCGTGTTTTGAATCCACCGTTTTCTATTTCTAAATTTGATCATGAAAATATGAATTGTTTTTGGAACATTGTTTCTGTATCGACTTATGGTGGGATTCAATATGGATGAGTGAAGCTTTCTAATCCTCCCCTGATTGGAGAAATCAAAATTTTAATATTTGTTGGTGGGTAAAAATTATTTTGTTATGTTGTTATATTTGATGTACATGAGGACACACACAAGACTATGTGTGGGGGATTTGATGTTATTAATATTTTCATGACTTAATATATACTCCCTATATTTATTTTATATGAAATGTGCATACTTTTTGTTAAATATTAATGTTTAATACTAATATATTTTTTGAGGATTTTTAAAAGTAGTCCAATTGAGTCAGTTTATTATTTTATTAATAACTATCACCATATTGATCCATATAGTATGGTTATTATTTTGTAGGATTAATAATTCAATATCCAACATTTCATTAGAAGGGATCATGGACCAATTTGGCCATTTGGAGGGCCATATGGTCCACACAAAAAGGCCCAAATAATCTGTGAAGAAACTAGACAATCTGTGAAGATAGAACTACTAGGATCACTCTAGTTATCCAAATCCTTTAATTCTCCTCCAATGGTCAGGGGACAATTCAATTAATCTTGGATAAAACATTCAGGGCCCAAATCCAAAGACAGAGGCTCAAACTGATTCATTTAAACTCATCCCACCATTCTGGATGGGAATTAAACTCAACACTGTATTCAAGACATATATCCTAATCTAGAAATCCAATATAGCTAATAGTTTGCATTGTGAATGACAAGATATTGGGGGGAAACTTATTTGAAGAACATTTTCGGATTTGATGGCATATTACTATTGATAAACCCATTCACATTTTTCCCTTCTAAAAAGTTGTTATTGAAATGGACAGATTATTATTGTTTATGAAAACCGCCATAACATGGAATTCATAATTCCAAATGCTGCCAAAATTTGAGAGTAGTAAGAAAAATTATTATATAGAATTTTTAAGAAGGAGATATCCCAATATTTAGCTGTCTAGATGTCCAAATCCTCGATCCATGTGGAGGGGCAGTATTGGAATGCAAAGAATCCACCACCATGGGCTATAAGTACACCCCTCCTCTCCTTTAAAAAGGAATGTAATTTCAGAAGAGAGGAGCATCAATTAGCACAACCGAATCCTTAAAAAAGGCTTGTGATGACCTTCCATACTCATGTTTTCACATGAGAGACCTTTCCTCCCCTCTTTGATTTAATTTACTTTTCTATTCTTCATTTTTGTAATCGTGTAAGTATTTTTTTGTAATTCTGTTTTAATTCATGTTTTTTCATTAAAATATATTATTTTCTTAAAACATATGTAGTTTAATATAAATTTTCATAAAATAGTTTAAATCAAGTCAAAAACCCATTCCTTATTTTGATTCTTCATTCAATCAGAAGTCTATTTTTTTAACTCTCTTCAACGATATTGTGTGAGTTCGACGCACTACGCTTTTCTTATCCTATTATTTTAAATTTATTTACAATTCATCACCTTAACTATATTTAACTGTATAAATAATAATATCTATTTTTGAGTAAATATTCCAATTGGGTGAGTTATAATTTTGGGATATTAAGTGATTGAGATCTTTTGCTCGATGATTATTCTTTAAGTTAACATTATGTAATGTTAGACTAAACATTTAATGGATTAATTACTTGATTTGTTTAACGTATGGATTCAATGGATTATTGGAACCATAAATACAACACCACAATCAGGTAATGATTTTGATTAGAATCCTAGTTATGTAACGGCTTGGATTAAAGCTTTAACACTTGGGAATTACGATCAAAGACTTCTTGTGAAGTGGGTATTAATTTAATGAAATATAAAGAAAAGTGCAAGGATATCATATACATAAATCGCCAATAATAAACTCACCCCAATCTTTACCAATTTGTTAAATCCAACAACATCTATAAATAATTTTATAAGATCTACAAAAAACCCCCAATCAAGAGACAATCAACTAAAAATAGTCAACTATTAAAAAGTATCATCACCGAGGATTCAAACTGAGTGATGTTATACACATTAGCCGAGCATCAAAACATTGAATGGTTGATAGGCTACAATCTTCCAAGATTTCAAATGGCACTATTTCTAGGGATGGTTCAATTAACGAGTCGTTAATTTCTGGTTATAGTAAAAAAACCAAAAAAACAGAATTTTTAAAAAATTTGAAAAAAATAAAGAAAAACCCACTTTCATCTTTCTTCCAAAAAATATCTGAATGCCCTGTGGCCTCCCAAATAATCCCTCAGATTTTTTGATCCTAAAATTGAGGGAAAAAGTCTCCAACATATGAAGAACCTAAGAGATAATCAACTCATTCATGAACATGTCCTTCTACAACCAATTGATTTAGATATGGATAATCATAGAGAACAAATACTTAAAAAACATGCTACCCCTGATATTAATTACCAAACTATTGGTATTCAATATCTTAACATATAGTTTGACTTCTAAATCAAATTGGATTTGATTCATCTTCTCCCTCATTTCCACGGGCATGATGGTGAGGATCCACATCTTCATCTTAAGGAGTTCCAAGTGGTGTTCTCAACCATGAAACCTCAAGGGATTTTTGAGAAAAAAATCAAACTCTGATCTTTACCTTTCTCCCTAACTGAAACTACAAATTCATGGATCTACTACCTTCCTCCCGGTTCCATAACGACACAGAATGACATGAAGTGACTCATTTTTGGGAAATTCTTTCCCACTTCCCGTACTACTTCTATCCGAAAGGAAGTATGTGATATTAGTTAATTCTCAAATGAATCACTCTATGAGTACAAGGAGAGGTTCAAACATCTTGTTTCATCCTGGCAACAATACCAAATCCCTGAAAAACTCTTGATCCAATAATTCTATGAGGGGTTATTGTCTATGAAGATAACTCTCATTGATGCATCAAGTGGTGGTTCTCTTGTTGATAAAACCCTTGTAGCTGCAAGAGATCTCATAAGAAACATGGCTGCAAACACACAACAATTTCATACTCGAGTACATTCTCAGATCAAACAAGCCCAAGAGAATCAATCCATAGAGCCCAATAAGATGACCGAGTGGATGAGTGAACTTACAGGGCTTGTGAGACAACCAGCTGTGGTGGAAAAAGCCCCATCCTCATGTTCTCCACAATCTGTATTCCCTAGACCTATCATGAATTATGGAATATGAAGCTCCCCATCTCATCCAACTTACGCTTGTCCACAACTTCAAGAGGATCAATCTGATTCATCCGGCACAATGTAGCTTAGTGCAACATATGCTTAGTGGAACCCCAACCCTCAACAATCAGGCCAATTTGAAAAATTTCTACCAACCACATTCTAAGCCCTTATCTTCTACATATAACCCTATCTTGAGATATAGGAATCCCATTTCGTATCCCCCTCAATACCCTCATCAAAACCCATACCAATTCCAATTTGGTCAAGGTGTTGTTAACTTTTAACAACCGTAACCTTTTGTTCCTCAACCTCAATAGATCAATACTCATCTTCCGCCTCCTTGATTCGACTATCCTAGTGAGCCTTCTCAATTCCCAAACCAATACAATCACTTTCTAAATAAACAAAATCATGTTAATCCCAATTCGGGAAAAACCACTTCTTCCAAGAAACCATAGGAAAGTGTAGTGTAAGATCTTGCTTCCTTCACCCGTTCCAGCCTTAAAAACAATGAAATCCAAACTGGTCAACATACTTCCCACATAATACAGAAACAAAAATTAAATTCTTCCCATCTCCCAACTCAACCATTAACCAACCCTAAGGGTATTGTATGTGAAGTTTCACTATGACCAAGAAAGAAAATTGTTATGCCTCACAATGAGTCCTCCAACTCCACATTCAATGTAGACCTCGAAAATTAAAAGAAAAAAACTCTAAAAGGAATATGAATCCATTCCCTCACCTCCTTCCATTCCACTTAGGAACTAAATTCCTTTTCCTGATGTCGTTTATAATCCAATGAATTCTTTTAAACATGATCATGAAATTCTCGACATGTGTAGACATATTGATGTCAATATTCTCTGTTTGATTCCATAAAATAAATCCCTAAGTATTCTAAGTTTCATAACGAATCGTGCACCCCCAAGAGGAATCATAGGACCTTCACAAATTATTCCACCCAACAGTCTATTCCCATAAAGTGCAAAGATCTAGGTACCTTTACAGTTCCATGCCAAAATTGGAAGATCCAACTTTGAGGATGCAGTCATAGACATAGGAGTATTAATTAATGTCATGACCAAATCCAGCTTCTTTAACCTTAGTCTAGGTCCATAACATTAAAAAATCGTTGTCATCCAGTTAGCCAATCGAAACATAGCCAGTCCTGAGGAAATAATAGTGGTTGTCCTTGTTCGTGGGAATGATCTTATATTCCCTATTGATTTCTATGTATTTGACATGGATGGTGAGACAAAATCTTCTTGACCTCATATGAATCTAGAAAGACCTTTACATATGACATCTAAAACCAAAATTGATGCCTATGATGGCATCATATCCGTGGAATTTTGTTACCAACTTGTCAAGGTCAATATTTTTCAATCCATGCGATACGCATAAGAGAGTCAATTTGTATTCTCAATATCTACTTCCTAATGTCACTCTAATAGTGTGTTGAACCCCAATCCATCATGTTCTTCATGTTATAATAATATAGGAGTTTATGAACATTGCATCCTCGTTAACCATGTCATAAATGGAGAAGTTTATGTTGACATTACAAATGAAAACTCCATTGATCAAATGGATCATGAAAACTATTTGGAATCCCATATCACCTCCGACGTCCACTACATTAAAATGGATGGTAATTGGGAAAATTAAAAAGCATTTTGGTTTATTAAATCAAATCAGATTATCCAAAATTCATCATTTATTATCCTTGATTCAAAAAATTCTATTATATGTAAGGTGAAACCCGAACCAATGTGTTTATATTGCCTTAATGGGATTGATGGTTGTGATATTTGTTCTATAATTAATAATGTGATCATTGGTGAGGTTGAAATTGACCATTATTTGGTGAAAAACATTGATACAAAGGATATTAAAAAACTTATTCAGTCTTATGAGTCCATTGATCCTCATGAGTGTACATTGGTAAGTGACGAAATAAATGAGTCAATTTTTTTTTTCATATCATACTTTGGTTTTGTTTTATTTAAACCTTACCTAAACGAATGATCAGAATTGAGACGTCTTCTTGTATTTCCAACAATATAAAACCATGAATTTGTGGATAAAATCATTCCTCACATTGAATACCGAAGGGAGGATAGTCATATTGTCTTTCCACCCACATTGTATTGCATGAAAAACAACAATGAAGGGATGAAACTATCCAATTAATGATCAAGACTCCCAAAGGAAATGTTTTTCAAGAAGCACACCAGATTTGGGAAAAGATGATAGCCACTGTCAGACTATGGATAGTCCACTGCCACTATCCAGCTCTAGACAAATAAATGTAGTGTTTCTTGGGAGTTGACACACATTTTCTTTTAATTTTATGAAATTTTAATGTCTCTTTATTTTTTTATTATATGAATAATTAGTTTTCTTTTTAAGGTAACATACCACTATCTTGGAACCACATTTACTTCCATTAGATCCCCAACTTCTATTGTAGACCCACCACGAGATGGAGATGACGACCCACCACATCCAAACCAGGGGCACCTCTTTACCTTTAACTCTTTCTTCCTATCTCTCCCTATTTATTCTTATTACCCTATATATAATATTTTACCAATTTCCTCATTACAATTTTTCTTTACCCTTTCTCTTTTTTGTGGGCGTGTCTTTATAATTAACTAAAAAAACATAAAAAAACTAATAAAAATAAGAAAAATAATTTCAATAAAATATAAGAAAAATAAACAGTCATACTTACTCACCTTCCTATTTTAAAATTTTGCCCACCCATTTCAGGGAGTCCAAATAGATGGTTTCATCTCAAAAAAACATGTGTTTTAATCATATATTTGGATAAATAATATTGTGTCAAAACCAACAAATTTTGAATGATCAATTTTTTATTTAGAAAATTATTTTCCCCAACCATGAGGAAAATCATTAGATTTCATGCTAAGGTGACCAATGGCCATATTTTCAAAATGTGTGTTTTTCACCCCCATTTGTGAATCTTGAGTTTGTAGAACTTTCAGTGGAATTTCCTACTTTAGTGTGCATTAATATGATAGAGGAATTTTTTAAACCACATGAGAATTATAATAGCCAAATAGTCTCTCATTAATCATACATTAATCCTCCATTTGAAATCACATTAGAGCCTATGAAAACCCTTTCCTTGATAGCTAAATTACAAGCACAATACCCTATCCCACCCAATATCAATATGGATATTCATAGCATTTTTTTTGAAATTTAAGTGTGTGAGGGAAATGATTTCATTTTGGGTACCCTTTCGTTGATTTTCACCATATTATAATATTTTTGAAGGAAATAATCTATTTAATTGTGTGGGAGAGGTTGTCCTTTACTGGTGTTTGGGAATGTATATATGTTTATCTTGTACAAATGATTTTGAAAAGTGTTAAAAAATATATAAAAAAATCAAATACATAAAAATAAAAATAATAATGGTTGTGTCTGGGGTGGTTCAAAAATCACTCTTCCTCAACCTTTGATCTTGTTATAAAAGTTTTAATTAGTTTCATTATGAGATTAATATTGGTTTGGGATATGACTGTGAGATATTTTAAAAGTTCAAATTTCAAAAAATGAAAAAAAAGAAGAAAAGTAAAGAAAAATCCAAATACTTATGTCATTGAGAGAAGTTTGGTGTTTTGTTAGTATAAAATATTTTCATCCCCTTCAAATTTTATTCCTCTCTTGTGTATTTCTTCACACAATCATTCCATTATAAATATGTGTTTCCATTTTCTTCCTTGTTTCATTTAAAAAAATGGTCATTGTTCTACCCATGTTGGTGTTTTACCCCCTTTTTCCTATATTTTGGATATCATCTTCCTACCATCCCAGAGTCATAGAAAAAACCGTTAAAAAGACCTATTGATTTTTGATCACTTTCAGATATGGAGTGGATTATGAGAGCTCTTAAAAACTATAAGACTTTAAATTTTGGTTGCTGAATGAGTAAAGCTCCACAAATTAATTTTATCTTCTTGAAAGGAGTAAGTTTGGTGTGACACCATTTTACATTTCTAAATATGAGCATGAAAAAATGAATTGTTTTTGGAACATTTTTTATGTAATAACTTGTGGTGGAATTCAATTTGGATGAGTGAAATTGTCTAAACCTCCCCTGACTGGAGAAAACAAAATTTTAGTATTTGTTGGGGAGTGAAAATGATTTTTCTATGTTTTTTATATTTTTTGTACATGAGGAAAAGAACAAGACAAAGTGTGGGGGAGTTGATGTTATTAATATTTTTATGAATTATTATATAATCCCTTTACTGATTTTATATTAAATGTGCATAATTTGTGTGAAATATTAATATATTAATACAAAATATAATTTTGGAGCATTTTTAGAAATAGTCAAATTGAGTCAGTTTAAGTTTTTTTAATAACTACTAGCTTACTAATAAAAAATAGTATGGTTCTTGTTTTTTAGGATTTCTAATTAAATATCAAACATTTAAACAGAAGGTATCTTGGAAAATTCCCCCATTTGGAGGGTCATATGGTCCACACAAAAAGGCCCAGATAATCTGTGAAGAAATAGGATAATACATGAATATTAAACTATTGGGATCAATCCATTTATCCAAATAATTTAATTCTCCTCCAAGTGTCAGGGGACGATTCAATTAATCTTTGAAAAAAATTTCAAGTTCAAACTCTAAATAAAAAAGGCCCAAATGATTCATTTAAACTCATCCCATCATCATGTATGGGAAATAAAATCAGTATAGTATTCATGACATGTCTCCAAATTTAGACATCCAATCTAGCTAATATTTTGATGTTTGGAAGCCTGATATGTGAGGCCAAGTTTGTTGAAGAATGTCTTTGGATTTGGAGGAATATTAATATTGTTAATCCCATTTACATTTAGGCTTTCTAAAAATTTTGGATTGAAATAGAAAGATTAAAATTGTTTATGAAAACCGCCATAACATTGGATCCATAATTTTAAATGCCTAAAATTTTTGAGAGTAGTCAAAAACCATTATTATAGACAACATTTAAGAAGGAGAAATCTCAAGAGTCAGTTGTTTGGAGTTCTAAATCATCGAGCCAATTGGTGGGGTAGTATTGGAATGCAAACCATCCACTACCTTGGGCTTTAAATACATTCCCTCCTCTCATTTCTAAATGGTTGGAATTTCAAAAGAGAGGAGCTTCAATTGTCATGAACAAGTACTTTTCAAAATATTCAAAGGACCTTCCATACTCAATTTTTCACTTGAGATACCTTTCCTCCTCTCTATGTTTTCATTTAATTTTGTGTTCTTCATTGTTCTAATCATGTAAGTGTTTATTTGAAATTGTATCTGAATGTGAGTTTTTTCTTAAATATCTATTATTCTCATAAACCTTATGTATTTTAATATTAATGTTCTTAAAATGGTTTAAATAAATTTAAAACCCATTCCCATCTTTTTCTTGCTCATTCAATCGAATGTCTTGTTTATCTCTCTTTAACCATCTTGTGTGTGTTTGATGCACTACTATTTTCTAATCCTATTCTTTTCACAATATTTATAATTCATAACCTTTACAATATTTAACTAAATTAATAATAATATCTATTTTTGAGTAAATCTACCATTGGGTTGAGTTATAATTTCAAGATATTAAGTGATTGAGAGCTTTTGCTCAATTAATATATTATTTAAATTAACATTGTCTATGTTAGACTTAGCATGACATGGAATAATGACTTGTTTTGATTAACATATGGATTACATGGATTACTGGAACAATAAATACACTACTATAATCTTGTACTAATTGATATTATAATCCTAGTTATGTTACGACATGATTTAATGCTTTAACACTTGGTAATTCCTATCAAAGCCATCTTTGGAAGTGGGTATTAATTTAATGAATTATAATGCAAAGATCAAGGATATTATAATATTAAATTCCCAATAATAAACTCATCCCAATATTTATCAATTTGTTAAATCAAAAATCATTCAAAAATTATTTCATAAGATCTGCAAAAAACCCCCCAATCAAAATACAATCAACTAAAAATAATCGACTAATAAAAAGTATCATCACCGATGATTCAACCTGAGTGCCGCTATACACATTAGCAGAGCATCATAACATTGAACGGCCGATAGGTGACAATCATCCGCACTTTCAGTGGAACCATGAAGGCGGCACAATGAAAGGGTGGCACCCACCCTTTTCCAATTTTACTTCTTTTCCTAGTTTCTCCAAGTTTTTACATTTTCACCCCTCTTACATTTTATTTGACATAAACTGAGTTTAAATCCTTATTTAGGAATTTTTAAGGGAATTTCCAAGGATATTAAGTATATATATAATATCCTAATTCTCCATGGAATTTTAGATATTTAAACAAAGAGATCTTTTCCACGATCCCACGTTAATTAATCATGAAAAGGTTACCATTCTGTTGATATTGATTATGAATTTTTCTGAAGTAGATGTCCTCTACTCTCTTGTACCTTATTTTTCCTTGAGATATCCATCCCTGTGGAGTGGCGGGTTGTGTCGTATCCATATATTGAGTTTCTTTGGATTCGTTCATGCTGCTCGCACGACCCCCATGTTTTGGCGCAAAGAGGATTTTTAGTCTCCTGTTTTTTTATGTTGGTATTATTCTACCTCACTTTATTTGTGTATCATGTGGGGTGGTTGTAGTAATGTTTCTTTATGAAGAACAAATGAATCATTTTCCTCAACATGTAATAAATGAGGGGAAGGTAAGATGATGATCAAAAGATAATAGGGGTTAACCAAATAACGATAGAGAAGAGATGATGTTACGTGTGTTGTTTTAATTGTCATCAATGAACCTTGTTTTGAATTGAATGGGCGGTAAGGCCTTCTAAAAATTATGGTCATTTGTGGTCATTGATTGCACAATGGTTTAGTTATGTATTAGGTTGCTATTATTTGATAAATGATTTTTACATGAAATCTTCTTAGTCATGTATACTTGGTTAAATAATGGGATTCCCCCAGATCAAACATGTCTTGTGATCACACCTATTATTTAATGTAGAAATAAAGAACCCATATTGCTAAATATAAATATAAATTGATTGATGGTGTGGTTGTGTGCTATGTATTGTTGGTTTTTTTACTTTGTGGGGGTTTGTGAAGTTTCTATTAGTAACCGTTTTATGGGTATGGGGGGTTGACAGGGGGAATGACCTTATATTTAGGGTATGTCCAATTTGTGCAATAGGGCTGCTATTTGGTGGTTTATTGCTATGGGATTTGTGTGTGGGGTGGTACAATAGGTGTGACCGAATTTCAGGTTGATATATGGATTGATTGTGGAATGGATGAACTTGAAGGTAGTGGGACTGCCTTTGGATTGTGTTTGGGCCGTCAAATCTGTTTGGGAAGTGGGAATCTGATGTGGTTATGTGTTGTTTGTGCACTGGTACTACAGCTTGGTTTGGTGGGTTGTGTTGCGTATGGGTGTGGATGGTAGTTTCACTAGGTAGTTCTGAAATAAATTAAAGTGAAATTATTAATTAATGACTGGAAAGTGGTGAAATTAAAATGGGTTAGTCTTGTGTTTTATTGTGGCCATTTCTGTAGTTGTGCATATAGGGGTTACCGCAAATGTGGTTTTGTGAGGTCTGGTTGTTTTTTTATAACCCATTGGTTGGGATGAGTGTTTTCGTACCTATATTTGTAAATTTTTGTTCCTTGTGATCTCTATATGAACACCACTCTTATTTAAAACCATGTGCCAAACACCCCCATTTTATAGGACAGGGTGTCATTTCCAACATCTCAGTGGTAGGATGGATAGCTGGATACTAACTTTCTTCCTCACACCCTCTTTCAAGTTCTAACTGCTCAAACATTTTTGGGTATGATGTAATAGATAAAGGTTTACCATAGTCCATGATATTTCAGGAAGGTTTTGTTATAGAAGAGGGCCCCGGGTGTTTGCAGGCTAGGATTGTTTTCCCAAGTGTCTTCAAGATGAGTCCTAGGTGTCTTCGGGGTGATAGGCATGGTTTTTGTTGACCAGGTGTCTTTATGAGGGATGTGTGGTATGGTTATTCCCTAAGTGTATGTGGGTGGGATTTTTATGTGGTTTAAGGCTCACGTCTGTGTGGTCAAGTTATTGTAGTGGGACTGAATTTTGGAAAATGGTAGATTCAAGACAATAACCAATAGGAATAAATAGCTAACTAGTGCTAAATTGGTGTGGGGTACCCAAATGTCGATGTGCT
Organism: Viscum album; assembly: GCA_963277665.1. NCBI lineage: Eukaryota > Viridiplantae > Streptophyta > Magnoliopsida > Santalales > Viscaceae > Viscum > Viscum album. The sequence continues at coordinate 1,576,899,663 of OY728126.1, forward strand.
TATAATACTACTTTACTTGACTTGCGTTATTTGGTGAGTGTTTCTTGGTGAGGATGGGATGGTTAGTACTCCTTGGTAGGTGATTTGAAGTTATACTATTCTCTCATAGGGTCATTAGTATGTTCCCCCACTTGTGCATGGGTGGCCATATTTTTCCTAGAGTATACATGTATAATCACCCTATGTTAGTGGAACTATTTTTAGGTTTCTAAGTGGACATTGAGGACCATACGAGACTTTACTAGTTCTGGCATTGGGATAGTTGTTGTTCTACTACTTAGTCTTTTCTTTTGGTACATTTCTTTGGAGTTTTTATTGTACCTTTTTGGATGTTTATGTTTAAATCATGCATTTATTTGATTTTTGTTTCCCTTATATAAATGTTTGGTGTGATTTGAGATTTCAAACGTCTTATCTTCCAATATTAGTTTCCTTAAAAAGGGTAATGCCTTCCATTTTGTGTGAGATTACATACCCTTGGTTCTAGTTGCCACTCAGAGGCCTATTAAATGTGGGAATCAAGGTTAATTATCTCTCCTTCATCTTGAAGAAGGAATTTCATGACACTTTTTTTCCCATCCCTCATATTGAAGAAGGCTGGTGGTGATATAATCCACCTTGAAACCACTTGGAAATTTCAAAAATTTTTACAAAATGATTAATTTATAACCAAGAAAAAACATACAAATGAATATTTATTTGAATTTGATAATGGAAAATGTATAAACATGTCCCTAAAATAGTATTTAGACAAGTTTAATTAGAAAAATTACTGTTATTTTTGGATTAACCCATGGTAAACTCATTTTAAACATAACCATGACACTTACGTTTTACTATTGGTAATATTAATTATGGCTTCAAATTTTGTCAAAGGTATTTTATAATGTTAATTATTCTAATTCCAAATTGTGAATCCATTTTACCAAATTAAATTCATAGAATTAAATGAATTTAATTCAAAATTAATCCTATATATAATGGTTATTCTATTAGCATAATAACATTTTATTATTATAAATATACGCATATAATTATATTAGGATGGGTATACTAGACTTGGAGGAGGTATAAGATGAATATTTAAAGTAATATATATGAGAATGTGATTAGGTGTTCTTCCCTTAAAACGTGGAGTGACTCCATTTCTAATTAGATTATTCCCTTAAATGTAGATATATTGATGAAACTATAAAACCATGGATATGGATAAGAGTTTTAGGAAATTGTTTTTTGTTGATCTAGTGTGAGCTACGTGGTGAAGGTGACATAATAAATATACTGGTGACATGGTCCCTTTTATATGTGGGAGGGGTGGTATTTTTAAATATATTAATTAATTAATATTAAAAATAATGTCATATTAAATAGAAGTGGATCTAAATATGATCATTGGAGAGGATAATATAATGTAACCTCCTGAATTTCATCATAACTTAATTTATAGATGAGGTTTTGTGATATTTTGTAACATTACCTATTTAATTAACATTATTACATCATTTTATCTTTTATTGTGTTGACTTATTTTTATCTAAGTAACTTATTATTATTATATAGAATTTAATTTAACTTAGTACCTAATAAAGAATATGCTAATTTTAAATTTTAAATACATTTTATTTAATTGAATTGATAAAAATTTACATCAATATAAGTATTTATAACATAATATAAACAGTATTTAGATAAATATTTTTAAGTAGAAATATACTATCTTAGGGAAACAATTATGAATTGTATTGATACAAATAATATTTTTTAGTTTATAATAAAAATAAGGAGGGTTATTTTATTTTCAATCACAAAAAATACTGAATGGAATCATGAAAGATATTAATTAAAGGAAAAGGTCCAAAATATCTTTTTATTAAAATAATATATAACTGAGGATCCAAAATGTCAATTATATTTTTTAAAATTAAAAAACTAATTTTCAATGTATTATTTTACTCTTGAAATACATCATTAGGTTATAAAAAGGTCTAAAAAAATTAATTCATGCATATAAAAATATTTTCTCTTAAAGATATGGTATATAAAAAAATACATTTTTAATTATTCACCTAAAAATTATCCTTTAAGAAAATCCCAAAAAATAATCCTATGTTAATTTTTACATGGTTAATCAAAAAATAATATTCATATCAAAAAAATAGTTAACTAAAAATTGAAATCATAATTTTTTATGAAAACAATTTTTATTTATTGAAAATATTAATTTTTAAGACATGATGACATTTCTGACCCAAAAAAAATACATAGGATTTTATAAAATTATATTATAATTTTCATAAAAAAGTAGTGTTTTATATACCAATTTTGTGATAATGACCATTATTTTGAAAATTTTAAATTTATTATAAAAAATATATTATAATATACATAAAACGTATATGTTTCATAAAAAATAGAAGTATAATTTCATTAAAAAAATTATTTTATCATATTTCATAATAATATTTAACTATATGATGATTTAGATTAATTATATGATTATTATCTAATTTTAATGTTGTAAATTAATATAATTTTTTTTAAAATACTACATTACTAAATATGTATCATGTTTCATAGAAAATTTAATTATTATATATATTTTTGGTTTATTACAATTCTCTTGGTGGAATAAAGGATTTATGAGAATGGGAAGAGAAGAAACTGACATTGAATCACTAGTAACCAATCTCTATGGACACAGATCATAGAAAATAAAGGAGGGGTTTAAAGGTCACCCAAAATCTCCTTTAAATCACCCAATGGTCTAGAGAAAGAGAGGAAATTTAATTAATGCCATAGGGAATTCCTAAAATATACTCTATCAGTAAAATAGAAGATAAGGGCCCAAAGGTCATCAGACACAAAACAATAATTAAGAAAAAAATGAAATGAAATCTGAAAGGAAATTATTAATTTGATCCTATTCAAGTGGATATATAGATATCATTCCATAAATCCCCCAATTCAATCCTTAGTAAAATATATTTTCTGAAGAAACTGGGTTCGTACTACAGGTCAAGGGTCATCTCCATGATACAAACTCTAGTCCTTTACAAACGAGCATGACAAAACATCATGGATCGGCCTTTGATAACCTTAAATAGGAAGATCCCTCAAAATCAACCTCTATGACACATTGAAATAGCTCAAAAGATCCACAACAAAAGTGGTAGTCCTTCTCTTTATCAAAAAAGAACAATGATCCTCCATATCAAATATCAGGGGTCTACGCTGCAATGTTAGAAAATAATTACAGAAACCTAAAATCTGACTATTCATAGATCCTCATTATAATTAGTCCATGTAAACTATAAATTGCCTTTTTATGTACTTAGTCAAAAATGGATATATATGGGTTGAGGATTAAAAAATGTTCATTAGTGGATCAATGTTCCTATGTTGACTCTAGTGAAATATAGACTAATACAGTTTTTAAGGATCCCATGTGAAACATTTTAGAATAAAAATAAAACAAATAATTAGCTTGTTTGATCTTAATACTTGCTCAATATCCAATTTTAACCAGTTACTTCTTTCAATGGAACAAAATCAAGATCACTCTATATCATCCACACACACTAATATGTATTTTGAGAATGTGCTTTATCAAATTCTGAGTGATAGCATAGAGACTCGATGAAGCCTTTTATGTCCTGACAATCACCGCAACATTGTTTCTTCAATATGTGATTTACATATTTGATCGATTAATTTGAATGGGAACATATTTCTCAATAATATGGGAGGGAGGATTCAGGAACTCTCAAAATCATAAAGTTAATGGTAATTTTAATGACAACCCCCCTCTCTTATATAGTGAGGAGAACAACACAAGGAAATGGATTCCGAACCACCAGATATGTTTTTCCTAAAAATCAATTTATAAATAACATCTTATAAAGGATTTAATATGTAATAAATATAATTTATATTTTTATCACTTACTTTTTATATAATATATAAAATACATGATAAAAAATGGGCCATTCACTTAGCACATCATTTCCATAAATATTAAACGAACCTTGCATATTAAAATAGTATTCTTTTATTAAATATTTTTTTCTATATATTGAATTAATATATAAGGAATAATTTTAATAAATAAAATCAAAAAAAATATTCTAAATTGTAATAATATAAATTTATTTATTTCATGAGGATATCAAATTCTTGCAAATCACTTGGAACTCATAGTGGGGCCCACCATGTCCTATACTTCTATTCATAAGAACACGTAAGACTTTTGAATATGATTATCGTGTGTTCTACCAGAACTTTATCTTGAAAGTAGTGAATACTATTTAAAGACCAAGAGATTAGTATATAAACCCATTAAGGGCCCTTAAAAGATAATGAAATTTTATAGGAATAACAATCATTCCTACAAATATACACCATATAAAATAATTATTTTGTATTGTGATGTATCATAAAGCATGGTGCTTAATTAATGTCATAATACATTATTTCTTTATTTTTCATTGACCTAACTAGACCTACTTACATTCTTTTATCATGGACATGGGTATAATAAATTTAATCCCATCCTATTCAGCATGGTCTAAGATATCACTTCCTTTCAAAAGAAACATATTCTATCTTGAATATTCAATAAATTTCCTACCACCAATGAAGAACCCAATAAAAGATTCCTTGCTATGAAATAAATTCAAGAGTACTCATTTTTCTTCAAATTATGTGATCAAATAATATACATTGATAATAATCTCATGTTTATAGACTATTACACATGTTCATGGAAGGGAACTACTAATGATGCCTAAAAATATGGTGTCCTTATTGGAAGGTCAGTCATCTTGATCTCATCTACTAAAGATCACCATGATTAAAATTAATGAGAAGAAGTATCAGTGATCATGATCCCCAAACACATGATATTCAAACATCATCTATGTCAAATCAGTATGATGCTTCAAGACAACAAACTAACATTTATGATTTATTCCATACAATATTATTGTTATCATTATAGCCTAAGAACTAATATAATTTTCTTATATAACATAAAATCTAAAGATATTCCCATATAAATAGTGGGGGTAGAAATATTTACACTGTTTTTTAAAGAATAGAACATGCATAACACACAATATACATTATATAGTAATCGAAATTTAAGGTTTAAGTTGGGTATAGGGAACTAAATATTGAAACTATACCACTTTTACTCGATCAAACATTCTAATAATCCTAGTCAGCTCTCATATGATAATATCATGTTTCTACAAATTTATGTCATCGTTTATTAGGCCTTCCATGTTTTTATTTCACAGTTATTATGCTATCTATGACCTCACATCCCTGTGTAAGACCCCACAAAATATTATATCCTTGAATAAATTCCCTATATCTACTGTCAAAATGGTACATATTTCATAATAATTGTTGTTGGATTATCATATTTATATTATGATAAAATGTTTCTTACTATGTTCAATTCCGTGAAATGATAAAAATAGTGTATATTGTACACCACTTCTTCATCTACATTAAAAGTTTTACACACAATCCATTTATAGATATGTATACCACTAATTTTGATGAACTTATATTACTAATTACTATAGTGTAACTATGTATTAGATCATGCTAATCTAAAGGAACACTAGTTTGTGTCCCTTTATAACTAGCATCTTGTCCTATATAAGTACCAAGAACTTATATTTTTTTTTTCTCTCTCAAGTATTATTGGATAATTCTAAATTCATCATTTGAATTTTTTTTGGATATAACTAATATTTTTGTTCTAAACAATATTTTTTCTAAATATCTCATTTAGTACATAGCATGGAATATATGATTGATCCATCACAGAATCATATGGGATTCAACCATCCAAATTAATCTTATAATATTTATCATAAAACTCTTCTGGTATAGATTCATGCCATGTATAGAGAGACCTAGGATTTTCATAGGTAAATATCATATATTTTTTGATAAATATACAATACAATTCACAAACACACAAGCGAGGGCTGTAATAGTTTAGTGTCATTGGATACTAGAATCACAATATTCTTATTTCATGAAATATCTTCAATGTATCCCAAAAAAATCTTCTCACATAGAACTCCTATTTAGAATACACTATTTAAACATTTCTTCATAACCTATGGAAGGAGACATAAGAATGAGTGATGTTACATTCTCAATAAGGGTAAATATATGAGATATTGATCTATGATCATTTGGAAAATAATATAAGAATAATCTAATGTGACCATGAATATAACATATGAAGTTTATACCCAACCATTGATATATCGTAAACATGAGTCCTGGAATAAAAGTTTGGTAGTTCATAAGACATAAATCACAAAGAAATAAAATAACATGAACCATTAGAATGTAACATTGGAATACAACATATATTTATAGAAAACATGTAAACATAAAACATCATTTCCTTAGTAGTCAAAGAGCATTTTCAAGAATGTCAAAGTAGAATGATTTATGTCCCAAAATTATCATAGTAATCCAAGATCAGTCCCAAGACTATTATAGTGGAAAAATTCCCTTACTGTCTTGGGTTTACTCCATATTAATGTTCTATTTATATTCTGAGATATAAATGATTACCCAATAAAATTAAGGGAGATTCGGTTCCCACCCATCACATAAAACAAGTCCTACATATGTATTTCATAAGATCATTAATCATTAATCAAATTAGAATCTATGAATTTAAATGGGTTTCATAATTTTTTTCATAGATACGGGTAAAAAAGAAACATGCTTCATAACCATTTTAGGAAATCATCACTGTATAATTCATGGAAAAGAACAAAAGTTTCATAGTCATTTATTCATAGAGTAACAAGTGGAAGAGAAATATATTTCAAAAACATATTTTCATCATAATTATAAACCATTTAGATAAATAATAAGAATGGTATCCTTGGTTTATATCTGTATTATATCATATGTATTATCAAAGGATGTTGTAATTTATATAAAATTATTTTGAAAGATCACTTGAAACATTTCGTGAAGAAAATATCCCTTCCACATTGAAAAATTCTATTTAAAACTAAAAATGCATTAAAAAAATATAAAAAATACTTTTATTTGAAAATAATATTTTAAATATTATAAAGGAATATTAAAAATAATTTTTGGTCATGATGTCATGAAATTCCATACAATCTACAAATTCTGAAAAATTATTTCTTTCACATTTTTGGTAAAAGTCAACTGGGATATGCATGAAAAAAAACATGAAGATTCCATCATTTCTTTATTGAAAAACCTTAAACATGGGTAAACATTAATTTAATAATTAATTTTTATAATGTTAAAAACGTTTTTGAAAAAAATTAGAAGCCATTTTTTTAAGAAAGAAGTGTTTTCAACCGAAAAGAGTGATAAATACAATTTTTCATAAAAAACATAGCATTAATATATTAAGTACATAAATTGAGGAAAATAAATTTAAAACATTTATTCTCACGTCATAACCAGATGAGAATAAAATTCACGAGTTTCTTAATATATGGATAATAATATTTCATCATTGGAAACATAATCATTACCAATTATGATAAATGATGATATTGTATCATAAAATACATACCACATCAGTAAAATTGAATCATAACCCCTAATAAAAGAATAAAAATAACTAAAACATAAAATATCATTATAATAAATAAATTCCTGATAGTACATGTTAATGTGTTTGTATATACATCTCATTAAAAATGATAGGTTCATAACATAACATTTTCTCAAAGAAGGAAAATTAAGAAAAATATCCCTTATTGATTTGGTAACTTTTGAATAAAGAACCCCATAAAAGTGAGATAATAAAATGGATATGAAAGTCACAAAAAGTTTAAGAATAAAATAATAAAATTAATTTATGGTCATTATATATAAAACACAAAATATTTTTGTGGTGAATATGGAATATGTCTGATAGATGTAAAAAGTGAAACAAAAATCCCTTATCGTTAGAATTGATTTATTTCATACATGTTCAAAACAATGATATAATAAATATAGGTTTATTATAAATATAATAAATAAATATAAATATATATATTTCTATATATTATTTAATTATAACCTTTTATTACATATGTATGAACATTTCCATGTTAAAATCACATTTCGTTAAATAATTGCATTATTTTTGTGCATGTTTTGATTTGATATTTTTTATACTATTATTATGATCTTATTTAAAAAATTTCCATAATTTTAACAATTATCTAAATATCATATATATTTTTTATATATTTATTTACATTAATCCTTAAAAGGTAGAGATAAGAAATGAAATACATTATTCATTGAAACAATAGGTTGTACGTACGCATTAACAAAATTTTCATTAACTCAATGGATTGAAATGAAAGTAAGTTAAATAATTTATTAAATCTATAGAATAATTTTTATGTCATGTATTTAATATTTTTTTTATTTAATCATTTTCTAATTACCTTAAATTTAAATCACATGTGACAATCAAATCACATCCCTCTGCGAGGCGGTAGTCCACCATACACATGAATAGTGTTATCATATACCCCACAAAATAGAAAGAAATAATGTTTTTGTTATATAATAATTAATTAATTATATCTATATTAAATTTTTTCATATTTTTTAATTTATTATATCCTTATTATAATCCAAACAAAATAACAAAACGATATCACATCAGTTCCCGAGGTGATAGTCTGCCATACAAATGAGCGATATTATCGATTTTCCAAAGAGTTGGTTGGTAATAAGGTATACAATTTTTATAAATAAATAGAAATATTAATATCTTTGATATAATATATTAACATTAAATACTTCCTTATATCTAGAATTTGGAGGTGGTGATGGAAGATGAATAACATCGGTTTGTGAGGCGGTAGTCTGCCATACACATTAATATTGATTTTGCATCCCATTTGATGGAAGTAGAGATTATTGAAAGTAATTAACTTAAAATAAAACTATTATATTTATATTTAGTACATTTTGTTTTTTATGTCATAATGGTTTAATTATAATTTAAGGATGTGGAGGAATAAATAAAATAAAATGCTCGGTTAGTGATGTTATATATTTTTCAGAAAATTTCATTTTGTTTTCACCAAAATGATTAATAAGTTCGATTTATGGAAAAAATATGGATTATAGAATGAAACAATGAATGTAAGGAAGTTATTTGGGTTGGTATATTAAAAAAATATATTTTTTTTGTATGTGTTAAGAGGAGAGGATAGTGTGTGGTCTTTTATAATTTAGGTGAGTGGCACACTTGTAATTTTTTGAAAAGAAAAAAGTGTACCCATGTTTTTTCATATTCCAAAATGATAAAAATAGTTCATAGTTAATTATAAAAGATATATGTTCTATATATGTTGGTACAATGTATTTTGGACATGTTTGTGGTGATTATTAACCTTCATCATTTTGTTCAAACCCCCTTATAAACCCATTTTTACCTTAACCATAGTAATTAATTTTTACAATTTTTTATATTCATTAGGGTAAAACATTAATTTTACCTTATTAGATAGTATAATTTTTTGTGATTAAAAATATGGAATAATTTTTTCCAAATTCAACTCTCAAAATTGGTACAGATAAATTTAAAATTAGACATCAATATGTGATAAGAAAACAAATTTTCAATGATAAAATGATAAGAAGTTTAAAAACAATTATATCACAATTCAATATAAAATTTATTCAAATGATATAAATTGTACTAATTTATTGATAACTGAACAAATTTACCTTTTAAAAACATATAATTATAATTTTTAGGTTTTTAAATGTTTCCAGAAAAATATAATTTTTAATAAAAACCAATATTTTTAATTTTCACTGATAAATTTACATTCTTGAAAAATTCTCAAAAAATAACACTACGAAATTTATGAAATGATAATTTTAAAAATTAATATATTTTTTAATTTTTTTTTATAAATTTAAAAAAAATTAATTTTATACTAAGTGTGCAAAATGTGACAAAACTAATTTTTAGAAAATAAATTTTTATGTATAAAAATTTATTTATTCTTATCTCTAGTCTATAAAACACATAAGATGAATGTTAAAAATTAGATTAAATATACAATATATAAATTTAAATAAAATAATTCACCAAATGTGATTTGTATAATTTATTGAAATAAAATGCATTTTTGTGCCTAAAAATAATTGTTATGAATAATATTTTATTTATTTTCAAATAGTTATTATTTTAATTTTTAATAATTTTTTCACAAAATAATTAAATTTTAATAAATTTATAAACCATAAATTTTCATAATTTAGTTAATCTTATTCATACCCACCATTCCAATGACTATATGAGATATTAAATAATAACATTTTAATATAATATCACATTTCATTTAAACATGGTGTTGCGTGTAATTTAAGAAAAAATAAATGTTGTGTGTAAAACAATATAAAATTATTTTTCATGTAATTAAAAATATAAAAATAATTAAATTTATTTGAAAAAATATATATTTTAGAAAATTTCAGGGTGTTACATTCTATACCCCTTAAAATCAATTTCTCCCTAAAAATTTGTAACATTGGTACCAATAACTGAGGATACATCTACCTGATTACGTCCTCAGGTTCCCACATAGCTTCCTCAAGCTGGTGGTTTCTTTGAAAAACATTGACTATGTGAGTGGTCCTGTTTCGTATCACATTCTCAGTATGATCTAGGATCTCAACAAATTGTTCCTTATAAGAATGAACATCCTCTAGTTGTATTAAATATATGTTAAATACATGTAAAGTATTAGGTTTGTAATTAATCAGGATAAATTCAAGGAAAACATTATGAACCTGATAGAGGTTCGGTTGAAGCACCAAGTGATATCCTACAGTCTCGATATGGTCAATATTTCTTAAGGGACTGATATACATAGGGATTATTTTTCCCTTCGTTATTATATGAAGAAATTATTAGAAACTTCTTCTCAACATTTTCAAAATATAGATCACATAATAATTATCTGAATAATTTTTTTATGTTATTTAATTCCCTTACATTTTCTTTAATGCGTATAAGATTCTATATCATTTCATTAGTGATCTTATCTACCAGTAGCGTTCTTTATCCAACATTATTCCAGTACAATTACGTTCTACACATAATTCCATAAAGGGATTCATAAGGAGACTGTAGGATCGAAATAATGATGTAGATGCTCAATTTACAAGAGGGGGGGGGGGTGAATTGTATACTTTAAAAATTCCTTTGGAACCTTTAAAGTTAGTTACGAATAACTATGTTTTCCTTAAGTAAATGAAAGGGCTATGTTTAACAAAGTTAAACTTAATAAAATTCACAACACATCTAATACCAAATGAAAACTTTGAAATAGATTTCGAAAGTAGGTTCCGGAAATATGGTTCTGGAAATTGAAACTTACCAAAAGATTACAATATGAGATTCTACCTTAAAGCATATAGAATCTAAATTAAACAGAATACAAGTAAGGAAGTATAAGAAAGTTATAATTTCTTTATAATACAAAATGCAGCGGAAATAAACAAGTAGTAAAACTAAAAGTAACAAGATATAAGTCTTTTAACCCAAAGAGAAGGGTATCCAACAACCTTAGATAAAGGGCCCTTGATTTATACTTTCAAGAAAGTCTTTCTTACCCACACCAGGGTAAGCCCTCGATACGAAGATTGAAGTCTCTGTCTTCCTATCCCCGCAAGCCCTCAACTTCAAGGTAGTTGGAAACCTCTGTCTTCCTCAGCAAGGAAACCCTCAAACTTCAAGGTAGTCGGCACCTCTGTCTTCCTATCCCCGAAAGTCCTCGAATGTAATCACCAAAATTCGGAGTCGCACAAAGCTTTGAGAGTTATTAAGAGCCTCTATCTCTAGAAATCACTTCAACAGCATGTATGCACAATAACCAAGTTGTTCATCCATCAGTTGTGAGCTCTTTCAAATGAGCTCCTATTTATAGGTAAGGTTGGCCTCCTTCCCAATTGTCATATTTTCCTTAAAAATCGTAGGGACCTGTACACATGTCACTTAGTCAATGGTTAGTTTATAACAAAATAGATGACATCGTTTTATAACAAAACAAGTGTAACAGAATGTACGACACCGTTTAAAATCTAACTCAAAAGATTTGGAGTGAAGGTTCAGAGTGAAAGTTCGGAGTGTAAGGAAAATAATAAAGAGTAGTCAAAATATAAAGGCATAAGAAAAATGAAAGTTCGGAGTGAAAGATTCAGAGTCTGAATAAATTCAGAGTGTATACACCAAAGACGATCAGATTTTGTTTAATAGATGAATTCAGAATGAGAATTCGGAATGAGAATTCATCGTCAGAATTCGTAATGAGAATTCATCATCAGGTTTCGTAATGAGAATTCATCATCAGAATTCATAATGAGAATTCGTTGTCGAACTTCATAAGGATTCTCATCCTGAATCTAATGTAGAACTTAATTAGAGTTCGTATCCGGAGTTCGGAATGAAACTTTATTACAGTTCTCATATGGATTTCGGAGTGAAACTTTATTACAGTTCTTGTCCAAAATTCGGATCCTAAAACAGAATACTTCATATCAAAGTTTAAAACAATTCCAAGAAAATAGAAATGAATCAGAATCTCATAATTTATGAAAAATATGGATGAAAATATGATAAGGATAATTTTTCTTAAAAAAGCGATTTTCCTTATGAAAGCAATTTTCCTTATAAAAGCGATTTTCCTTATAAAAAATTTTTTTCTTATAAAAGCAATTTTTCTTAAAGATAAGGTGTTTGTGATTTTCAAAACAAGATGGAATGGAAAAGTCATAAGGAAAACCTTATTGACTCAACAATCTCCCTCTTTTTGGAAAGCACAAACATCCTTGAAAAAGAAATTCTAAGAAGAAATAAAAACATTAAGGCTTATCTCCCTTTGCTTTAATAATATTGATGAATACGACTCACTCACCCTTAGGCTTTGAAACTCTAAGGATCGTATTCTAGATTTCTGGAGTGACACTTCATTACAAATTAGAAAGTCTGCTTTAATGAAAAACTCCCCCTTAGATAAACTCTTATTAGAGTTTGTTTTCTTTCTCACCCTTTGTTATGATTATGTTTCCCTTTCATTAGAGTTCTTTTCCTTCTCCCCCTTTGTGATTTTCAAAAAGAATACAAGGGAATGGAAAATATGGTAAAGTACCTGAAAGATTAGTAGTAACAACAAAAAGAAACGAGCAAGCACAATTTTTTCATTAAGTTTGAAAATTTCTACAACAAAAGAGTTAAGGTACAATAAAAGACCGGATCTGTCTATTTGGGATCTTTCTCCTTCACCATGAGACCCTTTAGAATAGTCTTTATCTTCTTTAAGTCTTTATGATCTTCTTCAGCTTGCTTCTCTAAGACCACTATTCTTGCAGATTGAGCTTCAATCTTTTCTTCCTGAGCTTTAAGATTTTCTTCCTGGGCTTTAAGCTTTTCTTCCTGAGCCTTCATCTTTTCTTCAAACTCAATCCAATGATCTCTTTCAAACTTCCAGTTTTGAGAAACGGAATTCAGCTTCCCATTCAGATCTCTGACTTCTTGAATCCGAAAGTTCTTTTCATCTGTTAGCTTCTCTTCAAAGGAAGAAGTCAACTCATTTATTTTCCTGTCCTCATTCTCAAAAGCATCTTTAACATTGTCTTGAAAATCATCAAAAAGCCTCATCTCTTATACAGTCTTCCTCGACCAGTTTTTCATCCTCTTGCAAGATTTTCTATGGGCTTCATAGCCAACAAAAAACGTTTTGAACTGAGCCTCTATTTCAACACACTTGTCCATAACCATAGATACGAAGTCTGATTTCTGATTTAAATCATGTTGAAGCATTTGGCATCTTGAATCAATACTTGAGAAAGTTGGAATAGTTCCCACCAACTTCTTTAAAGACTGAACAACAAAGTCATACCCCAACGAAGATGACTCCGAATCCGAGACTCTGCATGGAGAATTTTCTTCTTCAACAAGGTCAAGCTTTCTCTTTGAAGAACTACCAACTTCCTTTCTCTTCACCACTACTGAGCTCGGAGTATCAGCAAGAATTTTCTTTCCCTTGTCTTTTTTCGGAATAGAATCCTATTCCAGAGTTTTATTTTCACTATCAGAAACTTGAACAATATGGTCTTCCTCATCGGGAACTTTTTGAGCACCAACCTCTACATTCTCCATTTGAGAAATATCTTGTAGAAGTTATTCTTCCTCTACATGATAAGCTACTTCTTCTTCTCCTTTCTCTTCTTCCATTGCCGGAGTGACTAGCTTAGAAGACTCAACTTCTGAGGTTCGGAGCGATAAGTGTTCTGAAGGTGTCCCCTTATAATCATCTACTTGCTTCAACACATCTCTGGTTTCACCACTTCCTTCAGCAACATCTTCTTCTTCTTCCACTTGCTCAACTTTCTCTACTTCCTCATCAGTCTTTGCAATAGCTTCTTCCGGAGCAACGAAATTTCTTCCTGGAGTCTCAAGTAGAGATTCCAATGAAAAAGATCTCGAAATAGGAATATTTTCAGAAACCATCTCATTGAATTTCAACAAAGCCTGAGCTACCTCAGCCTCAGACATCGTCTTCTTGAGCTTCTTTTCTTTTGCTTGTTTTTCGAGCTCATCCACAGTTCTTTTCTTCAAGGCCTTAGCCTCCACAGGGTCCAAGCCAAACTGAGGCTCCCCTTGCACTCTCTTCTCTTTCATCTCCCTCCATTTAGCAACAACCTCATCTGGGTAGGCTTTCTTCTTCTTTGGTTTTGGAGGTGCGGAATGAACTTCGTTAGACTTGGGATTCACTGCTTCTACTTCCACTTCCTTCAACTTTCTCTTCCTTACCGGCTTAGAGGATTCTGGATCAGCAACTTTCGGAACTGTTTCTTCTTGAGCCGGTGAATCAAAAAACTGATCAGTCTTTTTGTCAAAAGCTACATCCATTCTTTTAAGAGTACCATCACTCACCAGCATAATCTTGCAAACTCTTGGCTTAGACTTGCAAGCCTCCTTGAAAAACTCAAGGCACCGAACTATCAAATTCGAGAGGATTGCTGGATACATAATAATCTGAGCTCTTAGATTCCCTTTCTTCACATTTTCAAGAGTAATAAGAATGTGCTTCATCAAATTAAACTTCCTCAGATTTATCAGAAAATCTAGGATGTAGATCTCACTCTTCTTCAAGCTATCTTTGTCACCTTTCCTCGGTACGATAAGACCCTGTACCCATAACTCCAGAATCCGGAAATTTGTAGATAAACTAGAAATCTTTGGAGCCTTTTCATCTCCAGTCTGAGAGTTTCTAAAGATTTTTCCTTGTCGAAGCTACCTTTTGAATCCGGTAACACATGAGATATGAATTCAGCTTCACCTTCATTATTCATCCCTACCATGCTGGCTGCCTTGGCATATGAAATCTTATAAGTCTTACCATAAGGCTTAAAAGACAACTTCTCCCTTCCATCTTCCTTAATAAAGGAGAGTGTCTCATAAAACTCTATAAGCAAATCTGAATACACTTCATCTTGATTCCCGGGTTTTGACACCGCAACATCTTCCCAACCATTAAGCTTGATATTCTTGGAAATAAGAGAATCGTACTTGTTGAAGAAATCAGGATGAACCAGCATCTCCCTATATACTAACCACTTTGAAATCGGTTTAGAAGAAGACATGTGTTGAGAAGCTGCTTCCACAGACATTCGGATCTGAAGACCTCTGAGAAGTTCATAACTGAAAAGGCTGAGGTTCGAAACGGTCTTAAAACAGAGAGGCAGAACATCGAGACGCTGGAGCATGATAATCGATGTGGGACAACCATTTGGGGTTCCCTTTATATAGGTAATGGGAAAACGGTTCAACTTCCATGGTTGATCGAATGGTTGTGATAAGCTAAGATCCGATCTGACGGTCGAAAACCAATTTTCTTGAATCTGTTCTTTTGAGGTTTTTATTAAAACAAAGAATTAAGAAAACTATAATCCAAAAACAAAATATAAGAAAATTCCATCATGTAAAATATGATTACGAAAACTTGAGTAAAGAAATCATACCTTTCGGATTGGCTTAGGAGGATTATTCATAATTGGTAACATTTTTACAAAAACTACGAAAAAACTTTACTAAGAAATAGTTTGCAAAACTTATTATGAAAAATAATCTCAGTACAGAAAACTTAGTATGAAAATGTTATTATAAAATTTGAAAACTAAAAACACATTATGAAAGATTCGGTACGAAAATCTTGTTATGAAAATACCAGTACGAAAGTTTCCATTCCGGATGTTTTCAATACGAACATTTCCATTCCAGAATTTTTCTATATGAAAATATCCATTCTAGAAAATTTTAGTTCCGGAAATTCCATTCCGTAATTTTAGTTCCGAAATGTTTGAAAACAAATTTTGAAAAACTTTGTTAAACTAACAATCAAATGTACTCCCCCTATGAAAAGGAGTTTATTGTTGTAAGGAGACTTTTTCAACAGAAAGTTAATTAAGAAGGATTACCTTACGGTTATCATTCCTAACTTCTGTTTAATGTATTAAAATCTATCATAAGCCAAAGATTTTGTGAAAATATCATCCAGTTGATCTTCCGTTCCGATAAACTGAAGAATAATATCTCCCTTAAGTGTGTGATCCCTAAGAAAGTGATGCCTAATATCTATGTGTTTTGCACGGGAGTGATGTGCAGGGTTCTTACTAAGGGCAATGACACTTGTGTTATCACACAAAATTTGAATTTTAGTAAAACTCAAGCCATAATCTGTGAGTGTGTGTTGCATCCACAACACTTGACCACAACAACTTCCAGCTGCTACATATTCAGCTTCAACAGTGGAGAGTGCTACAGAATGTTGCTTCTTGTAGGACCAAGAAACTAATGAATCTCCTAAGAAATGACAAGTTCCGGATGTACTTTTTCTATCCATTCTACATCCACCAAAGTCAGCATCAGAAAAACTTTTTAGGATAAAATCATTTCCAGAAGTATAAAATAATCCTAGATCCATGGTTCCCTTAAGGTAGCGAAAAATTATTTTTACTGCCTTTAAGTGAGATTCCTTAGGATTGGATTGATATCTTGCACATAAGCATACTGAAAACATTAAGTCTGGTCGACTAGCTGTTAAGTATAGTAGACTTTCTATCATACCTCTAAAAGATGTTTGATCTACTGGTTTCCCAGCTTCATCAAGATCTAAAGAGTTTGAGGTACCAATAGGAGTACTTATACTCTTAGTGTTATCGTAACCATACTTTTTAAGAAGATCTTTAATATACTTATGTTGAGATATGTAGGTTCCTTATGGTTTTCGAGACTTTTGAAAACCAAGGAAAAATGTTAACTCACCCATCATACTCATTTCAAACTCAGATTTCATTAGACTTGCAAAAGAGTCTGTCAAAGATTGCTGTGTTGAACCAAATATGATGTCATCAACATAAATTTGAACAATCAAAACATTTTTCTTATCTTTCTTTATAAAAAGGGTTGGATCTGCATTTCCCTTAATATAGTTATTTTGAAGCAAAAATCTAGTGAGTCTATCATACCATGCTCGTGGGGATTGTTTAAGGCCATACAAAGCTTTGGTAAGTCTAAATACATAATCAGGATGTTTTGTATATTCAAAGCCAGGAGGTTGTTCAACAAAAACTTCCTCTTGAACATAACCGTTAAGAAAAGGACATTTCACATCCATTTGGAAAAGTTTGAAATTAAAGAATGCTACAAATGCAAGTAGAATACAGATAGATTCAAGTCTAGCTACTGGAGCATAGGTTTCTTCATAGTATATTCCATCTTTCTGATTATAGCCTTTTGCAACAAGTCTATCTTTATTTCTTACTATGACTCCATTTTCATCAAATTTATTTCTGAAAACCCATTTGACTCCAATTACAGAAGTTTTCTTAGGTCTTTCAATCAAGGTCCAGACTTTATTCCTTTAGAATTCATTTAGTTCATCTTGCATGGCTTTGATCCAATCATCTTCACCTAAAGCTTCATCAGTTATTTTAGGTTCTATTTGGGAAATAAATTCTAGAAATTCTACTTCATTTCTTAAGGAACTTCTTGTCCTTACAGGTTGATTTACATCACCAATGATACTATCACTGGGATGATTCTTAAGAAACGCCTGATTTGGGTTTTGAAAAGCCTGTTCATCAACATAGGGTAGAAAATCTTTTGGGGTAAATGTTTCAGGAATATCTTCTTGAACATTATCCTTATTAGAAGGTTCTTCTATCAAAGGTTGATAATCAGTTTTTGAAAACACATCTGAGAATGTAGGCTGAGGTGTTTTAAAAACAAAAGGATCTAACTCATCAAATTTTACATGTACTGTTTCTTCAACAATACAAGTGTTTTTATTAAAAACATTATAAGCCTTAGATGTTAAGGAATAACCTAAGAAAATTCCTTCATCAGATTTTGGTGCGAATTTATGTAAGTTATCTTTAGTATTCAGAATGAATAATTTGCAACCAAAAACCTTGAAGTAGGATAGTCTTGGTTTTCTACCATTCCATAACTCATAAGGGGTTTTATTAAGAAAAGGTCTAATCAAAACTCGATTTATAGTATAGAAAGAAGTACTTACAACTTCAGCCCAGAAATGTCTAGCTATAGAATATTTACTCAACATGGTTCTAGTTATTTCTTGAAGAATTCTATTTCTTCTTTAAACTACACCATTGTGTTGAGGAGTTCTAGGTGCTGAAAAATTGTGAGTAATACCATTTTTACTACAAAAAAGTTTCAAAATCAGAATTTTGAAATTCTCCTCCATGATCACTATGAATAGTTTTCAATGGAAGGTTTTTCTCATTTTTAACTTGAGCTCTAAAACTTTTGAAATAAGGAAAATCTTCATATTTCTTTGCTATAAAATAGACCCAAGTAAATCTAGTGTAATCATCAACTAGAACAAACACATAGTATTTTCCTCCAATACTTCCAGTTTGTGTTGGACCAAAAAGATCCATGTGCACTAACTGTAATGCATCAGTTGTTGAGACTTCACCGATTGATTTAAAACTAGATTTATGTTTCATTCCATATTGACAAGGATCACAAACTTTAGAAGAATCAAATCTAAGCTCCGGTAGATCCTTAACTAGTTTCTTCTTAGAGAGTTTACATAGGTTCTTAAGATTACAGTGACCTAGTCTTCTATGCCATAACCAGGAATGATCTTCCATTGCACTAAGGCAGGGTAAATCTTGGCTTCTAAGGTCTTCTAAGTTCAGGGTGTAAAAATTCTCTTGCCTATTGGATGAGAGAATAAATTCTTCCTTGGAATTGTGAACTAAGCACTTATCATTCCTAAAATTCACAATGTAACCTTCATCACATAACTAACTTATGATAATGAGGTTATGCTTAAGACCCCTGACAAAAAGAACATTTTAAATTAATGTTTTACCAAGAAAAACAATATTACCAATACCAACAATATCACCCTTAGCATTATCTCCGAAAGTTACTTTTCCACCTTTCGTTTTGATAATCTTTTCAAAATAACTTTTGTTACCAGTCATGTTCCGGGAACATCTACTATCCATGTACCATGTATTGTTGCTAGTACTCTCTTTATTTTCCTGAAATCAAGAAGAAAATTAGAATTTCGGAATCCAAACTTGTTTGGATCCGAGATTGCCAGATAATAAAATTTTAGGTACCCACATATTCTTAGAGAAATAAGCTTTGTGAAATCCTAGAGATTGGGTTTTGTTTAAGAAACAATCCTTTTCCCAGTGACCACCACATTGACACTTGGTACAAAATGGGGCACTTTGAGGAACAAAATAATTTTTACTGAAAATTGGTTTTTCATGGGTATAACCAAATCCGGATTTATTTCTTAAAGGTCGTATTTGAGAATACATTTTATCAAAATTTTCTTTCCCATGGGTAAAGTTTGATAAGCACTTCTTTAAGGAAAAAATTTCGGACTGGAGTTTTACAACCAATTTTTTATCCTCAAAATCATTAGTTTTAGAACTAGAGCTAGGCTCGAAAACATTTTTATTAGAAATTAATTTTTCTAATTCTTTAGAAAGTTTGTTCTTCTCAGAACTTACTTCCTCAAGATTTTTTGAAATATTTTCAAAATCAGCATTTTTCTTATCAAGATCTTTAGAAAGATCTGATATCTCTTTTGTAAGAATAGAATTCCTAGAGTTTTCCTTATCAAGTTTTTTATTGAATTTAGAATTCTCAATCTCAAGAAGTTCATCAAACCTAGAGACTTCTTCATAAGTAGGTAAAGTATTTTCTTCATCAGAAGAAGATTCTTCATCAGAAGAGTTATAATACTTACTATTATTAGAATTTAAAGAAACATTGGTCAATGATTCAGTATTTCATACCTTATCCATAAGACAATGATTATCAATAGGTAATCTGGCTATAAGACCAAGATTCTTCTGTCCTGAAGATTCATAATCAGAAGATTCATCTGAAGAGTCACCACTACTGGCACTCCATGTATCATTAGCTTTCAAAACATTCTTAGCTTTGGCTTGATAATACTTCTTTCTGTTCCTGTCTGAATGTCTTTCTTTCCTTTCTTTCTTTTTGAGCATAGGGAAATCTGGTCTAATATGTCCAGCTCTCTTGCATTCATAACAAGTAACTTCTCCATCTTTCTTATCTTTCCTTTCCTTTTTCTTATAATTAGATTGGAAATTTCTCTGGCCAGCTATCTTGTTCATCCTTCGAGCAAGATTTGCTAATTCATTTTCCGAGATTTCACTCTCACTAGAGTCTGACTGAAATACCATCTTCTTAGACTTGGATCTGGTTACTCTCTCAAGAGTCTTAGCTTTCATATGATTTGATGTTGTTGTAAAAGCAACAACACCATTTCCATTTTTCTTTTTGATGTTTTCATCATCTCTATTCATTCTGGTTTCATGTTGGAGAAGAGTTCCAAATAACTCATCAAGAGAAATTTGAGTCACTTTCATGTTATCATCTATAGTTGTTCTTTTGGATTCCCACTCATTGGGCATGATATCAATTATCTTATCCACAAGACCTTAATCATCTAAACCTTTCTCTCCCATAGACTGTAGGCTGTTGATGATAGTCATTAATCTCTATTGTACTTTACAGATTGGTTCACCATAAGGAAAGTTGAAGCCATGATATTCAGCTCTAAGCATAGCTCTCCTAGTCTCAATCACTTTAGAAGTTCCAAAGTGTGTAACTTCTATCTTCTTCCAGATACAATTAGATGCTTCACAAGAATAAATTTGGCTATATATATTTCTAGTCATTGAACAAAGTAAGGTATTACGTAACTTATAGTTGAGTTGATATTCTTGATTTTCCTGGTTAGTAAAAGTTCTAACATCCCTGTCAGGAATCTTATAATCACCAGTAAGCATAACAAAATTGTCTACTTCAGTATTGATAACAAAAGTCTTCATTCGATCTCTCCAGTACTCATAATCATTACCATCAAATATTGGTGGTCTTGTAGGATTTATATTATCAATAGAACCAACATTAATTCCTTCCATACTTAAAATAACCATCGACACACAAACTTCTTAGTAGAAAAGATTTGTAATAACAATGTTCAGAATGATAAAGTTCGGAATGAGAAAGTACGGAATGAAAAACTTAGCAAGAAAAACTTATACGTAAGTACAAGTATTTCAGAAACCTCCTCTGATACCAATTGTAGGATCGAAATAATGATGTAGATTCTCAATTTACAAGAGGGGGGGGGGGGGGGGGTGAATTGTATACTTTAAAAATTCCTTTGGAACCTTTAAAGTTAGTTACGAATAACTATGTTTTCCTTAAGTAAAGGAAAGGTCTATGTTTAACAAAGTTAAAATTAAGAAAATTCATAACACCTCTAATACCAAATGAAAACTTTGAAAGAGATTCCGAAAGTAGGTTCCGGAAATATGGTTCCGTAAATTGAAACTTAACAAAAGATTACAATATGAGATTCTACCTTAAAGTGTATAGAATCTAAATAAAATAGAATACAAGGAAGTATAAGAAAATTATACTTTCCTTATAATACAAAATGCAGCGGAAATAAACAAGTAGTAAAACTACAAGTAACAAGATTTAAGTCTTTTAACCCAAAGAGAAGAGTATCCAACAACCTTGGATAAAGGTCCCTTGATTTATACTTTCAGGCAAGTCTGTCTTACCCACACCAGGGTAAGACCTAGATACGAAGATAGGAGTCTCTGTCTTGCTATCCCCACAAGCCCTCAACTTCAAGGTAGTTGGCAACCTCTGTCTTCCTCAGCAAGGAAACCCTCAAACTTCAAGGTAGTCGGCACCTCTATCTTCCTATCCCCGGAAGTCCTCGAATGTAATCACTAACATTCGGAGTCGCACAAAGCTTTAATAGTTAATAAGAGCCTCTCTCTCTAGAAATCACTTCAACATCATGTATGCACAATAACCAAGTTGTTCATCCATTAGTTGTGAGCTCTTTCAAATGAGCTCCTATTTATAGGTACGGTTGGCCTCCTTCCCAACTGTCATATTTTCCTTAAAAATCGTAGGGACCTGTACACGTGTCACTTAGTCAACGGTTAGTTTATAACAAAATAGACGACATCATTTTATAAAAAAACAAGTGTAACAGAATGTACGACACCGTTTAAAATCTAACTCAAAATATTTGGAGTGAAGGTTCAGAGTGAAAGTTCGGAGTGTAAGGAAAATAATAAAGAGTAGTCAAAATATAAAGGCATAAGAAAAATGAAAGTTCGGAGTGAAAGATTCGGAGTCTGAATAAATTCAGAGTGTATACACCAAAGATGATCAGATTCTGTTTAATAGATGAATTTGGAATGAGAATTCGGAATGAGAATTCATCATCAGAATTCGTAATGAGAATTCATCATCAGGTTTCGTAATGAGAATTCATCATTAGAATTCGTAATGAGAATTCTTTGTCGAACTTCATAAGGATTCGCATCCTGAATCTGATGTAGAAATTAATTAGAGTTCATATCCGGAGTTCGGAATGAAACTTTATTACAGTTCTCATCTGGATTTCGGAGTGAAACTTTATTACAGTTCTTGTCCAGAATTCGAATTCTAAAACAGAATACTTCATATCAAAGTTTAAAAAAATTCTGAGAAAATAGAACTGAATCCGAATCTCATACTTTAAGAAAAATCTGGATGAAAATATGATAAGGATAATTTTTCTTAAAAAAGAGATTTTCCTTATAAAAGCAATTTTCCTTATAAAAGCGATTTTCCTTATAAAAGCAATTTTTCTTATAAAAGCAATTTTTCTTAAAGATAAGGTGTTTGTGATTTTCAAAACAAGAAGGAATGGAAAAGTCATAAGGAAAACCTTATTGACTCAATATAGACATCAAAATGGTTGATTGAAATATATTGTTGTAATAAAACTCACCTGTAGGTTGGTGATAATCACACCCGCCTTTGGAATCCATAGGAAAAGGTATAATCATATCCTCTAGGTTTTTAATTTTTTCTCTGACTGAACAGCTGTCTAAGGATGATACGTAGCGCTGAAAATCAACACTATATTAAGATCTTACTGAAGACTTTTTTTCTAAACATGAATATAAAATTTGGATCATGATCAAATACAATTTAATTTGGTACTCCATGAAACCATACAACTTATTTAATGTATATTTTGTCAAGTGTATTCATAGAGAAATATTCTATAATAAGAATGAATTGTGGTGAATTCATAATGTGATTAACTATAACCCATAATTATCTCAACTACAAGTATAAGATATACCTTAATGGTTGAAAATACCTTTAATCATAGTTCCATAAAGTGTAAGTCATTCCTCCTAAAAAATAACTAAAACATATACTTAACCAAAGGGTTGTATTTCCATAAATTCCAACTAAAATATCCACAATCTTGATAAAATACCATCTCATAAAATATCAAAACGAGTTCCAATCACTTTGAATATACGATCAACCTTAAAATAATAACCAAGTATTGTATCCATAACTCTTAAATTAATATTACATGGATAAAAATGCACTTAATAAATTTAATTTAAAAATTTTCCTTATATTATCTATTATCTTATACTAAAATAGTTTCATTATAATATTGGGTTTATCCTTGTACCAATAGAATATAAAACATGATATAATTATTCCAAAATCCATATAGAAGGAGATAATGACATGAAATTTGACTAAAGAATGAATAATAATATTTTTATTGGGCTCATTCAAACAAAATTAAACACGATATACCCAACTATTGGGGAGATAAGTGTTCACAAATTTTATTGATTCACTCTATCCACTTTTATCTTGTAATATGTTCCATTATCAATTGTCTTAAGAGTTTATTCTAAATTATCTTCCACATTATCCCCTGTATTGGAAAATTGATTCATATAATTCCGAAATTCTTTGATGATGAAAAACTAGAGTGTGGGTGGTGACTTAGTTGGAAAACTCTTCTCCTATATTTCATTAACCAGACAACTATTCACATTTCACCATTCAAGTTATTTATAACCCACCATTCCACATTTAAAACACCTCCCAGTTTCATTTAATCAATTCCCTTAATTCTTCTACATGTATTTCTAGCTTATATATGGATGTAATTTATTTCCACCATGTGATTTATTCAAGTTTTCATGAGACTCTAGGTACCTTTTCTTATCAAAACCATAGGATTGGTGGGAATATTCAATTTTAATTTTCTACCTTCAGTTCACATTGAAATAATTTATCATAGATACGAAAGTATATTATAGTTATGTCATTTCAAAGACTTGGTTTTGGACTGCTACATAATTTTTTAATTTTTCTTTTATGGGTAATGATTAAACTAGAATCATACATTGCAAGTCTTGTAATCTTATCATCATATGTAGCAATATATTTTCCATCTTTTTTAGATCAAGTAATTTCTTCTGTATCTATATTCTATGAATATGAGTGAAGTACATACTATGAAATACTCTTTTATAATCTTACCATTACATCAATACAATTTTTTTATGTTCCCTCATGTTATTAATAAGATTCCACCACTGATATTCCTCACATGTAAAATTATAAAAATTCAAAATTATTTTTACATACTCTGAATAGTGATGAGGGAAAAATATATTTTCGTGGTACTGATCCATTACTTAGAATCGAGTGGATCAGTGGAAGTAATAAAATAATTTTTATATTGCCTCATGAAGGATTTAATAGAACATTGTTGGCTCCTTTGATCATTTGGAAGTTCAAAATGATTCATAGCATGAGAGTGTTGTGTGAGAATAGCCGCATGATTTTTCATTCCATAATTAATAATGTATATTTTTTCAAGAATAAAATAATTTTATTTTCTATACACATAGCAATAACAAGTTCATTTCAGGTTCCATACATTGACTAAAACTAGAAATCAGAGTGTGATAATCACTAATTATAGTACAAAAGAACATAATCATAAAAAATCATTTATAGGATGACTAAATAATGACACATTTTTTTTTCAATTTATGACACATTTTGTTTAATCTAGGTTATCCATGATCATCATCTATTCAAATAATTAATAATTTTTTTAATGAAAATGTGTATTAACTAGATCATATCCCTAGAGAGTGTCGTTAATTGTGTGTATGAAGGCCCGTTTTCATACACCAGGTGACGATCAAGTCCATCTAAATGCACCTTTTTTAGAGTTATTACACCTTGATACCTCTATTCTAGAGTAACATAAACTTGTATTATCTAAACTGGGATGTATTACTAATAAAACCACAAAATCTATTTTTACCCAAACATTAATATTTTATCTTATACTTTGACCTATCCCATGTGTTTTCACTATTTTTTTTCTAATCTTAATATCCAATGATTGATTATACCCTCATTTCATTCCAACAATAGGGACCCAAGATTATCATATGTAAATATCACATCTTTTTAGATAAATATTAAATACATATCATAAACACACACTCGAGAAACATAAAATTTTAGTGTATTTGGAGACATGTTGCACAATATTCTTATTTGATAAGAGATTTTCAAAATCATCCACAATGATCATCACACATAGAACTCCTCTTAGGAAAAACCTACCCAGACCATTCATCATAATAATGGGATGGAAACTTAACAAAGTATGATATTAGATGTTTATTAAGGGTAAACATAATAGATATGAATATATGATTATATGAATGAATATATTAAACATAAGGTTATGTGATCTTTAACATACCATACAAAGTTCATTTCGAACAAGTCATAGATCAGAAAAATGAGTCATGTAATAAATGTGTGATAGTTTATACGAAATAAATCATAAGAAAATATAATTACATCAACCATGAGAACATGAAATTAGAATAATACATAGATTTTTTCCTAATTGTAATACTAAAAAATTATTTCCTTAGTTGTTATTGATCATTGGCAGGGCTACGTTAGTGGAATCAGTTCACTCCCAAAAATGACGTAGTAGTAAAGGTTCACTCACAAGACAATGATTGTAAACATAGTCCCTTACTAAATTTGGATCACTCCCCATTCTAATAATATTTATTTCTGTGTTATAAATCTTTACACAATACATTAGTGGGAGATATAGGTTCCACCCGCTATAAAATGAAAATCATACATACATGTACCAAAAGATGATAAACATTCATCATATCAGAATTCATGAAAAAATGGGTTTTATAAAAACTTCACCATATCATAATGTGTATAAATGAAATATTTATCATAGTAATTTAATCACTTCATCATAGTATATCCCATAGAAAAGGAATCTAGTTTCATAAGTAATTTATCATAGTATAACCCGTCGAAGAGAAACAAGTTTCATAAATATATTATCATAGTATGATTAATCCATCTAGATAATTAATAAGAATGTTATCCGTGGATAATATCCCCATTAAAACATAATTAACATTAAAGTATCACATCATTGATGGAAAATGATTTTGAAATATCACTTGGAACATTTATTTTGGAAAACATCATTTTCACTTTGAAAAAAAATTAAAAACAAAAAATTCATTAAAAAAATTGTGAAAAAAATAATTCAAATTAATATTAGAAACATGTAAAGGAATCATCAAAACATTTAGTGGTTATAACTAATAATTTTTTTTATATTCAATACATTTTAAAACAAAAATTTCATTTACAGTATTGGTAAAAGTCAAACAAGTATTGTTTTAAAAATGACATGAAGATTAATTTAAAAAATTGTAAATAGTTATGCATGGGTAAAAAATTATTAAAAAAAACAAATTTAATAAAGATAAAAAGTTTTTGAAATAATTTTTAGAAAACATGGTTTTTGGATAAAATATGTTTTTTCAATCAAAAAGTTAAATACAGTAGATTTTTATTAAAAAAATTGATTTAGACTATTTAGTTAATAAAGAGAATAAAATGAAAGGAAAACATGTATTTTCAGGAAAAAATATATTATAATAAAACTAATGTGTTTCTTGAGATATGAATCATATGATTTTATCGTAAAAAACAAAATCATAAACAATCCTAATAAATGATGACATTCTATCCGAAATCACTTACCACATGGGTGACATTGAATTATAATTCCCAATAAATGAATATCAATATTTGAAACTTAAAATATCATTAGAATAATTACATTCATGATATTAAATGTCAATGGGGATGTATATAAACCTCATTAAATATGATAGGTGCATAACATACATATGTCTCAAAGAATACATGTTGAGATAAAAATCCATTACTGATTTTGTAACATTTGAACCGTAAATCCAAATAAGGAGAGATCCCCAAATGAATATGTAAAACCCAATAATTTTAATAGTAATAATCATAAAATACATTAATGGTAATTATATCCACCACATAAAATAAATAGGTGTTGAATTTGGAATGTATCTCAAATAAGTAAAAAGTGAAACAGAAATCCTATAGCATAAGTTTTAACTTCCTCTACACACATAAGAACCTCTTATATAGTAAATATTAGTTTATTATAAATACATTTCAGAAAAAAACTTATGTATATATGACATATCATATATGATTCACTTAGGACATTTTTTAACCTATTTATTAAAAATTCCATGTTAAAATCACATTTCGGGTAATAAATTCTATGTTTTCATGTTTGTTTTAATTTTTTTATTTTATGTCCTAATGTGTCGATCATGGTTATATAATTTCAATAATATTAAAAAAAGGTATAAATATATTATATATTTTGTATATGTATTTCGATTTATCCATAAAAGATAGAGATAGATAATGAAATACACAATTCATGAAGATGATGGGTTGTACGTATGCATGAACATTGTTTTAATTTTACGAGAAGATTGATGTTAATGATAGGTAAATAATATATTAATATTATAGAATCAGTTGTATTTCATATATTTCAGATATTTTTATTTAATTTAGTCTTTAATAACATTCATGTAAGGCGTATGTGAAAAACGAATCACATGGTTTCATGAAGTGGTAGTTTGTTGTACACATAAACGATGTTATCATATACTCCATGAAATGGAATATAAGATGGTATATATGATATAATTAATTAATATAATTATATTAAAAATATTATATTTATTCATTTAATATAACCTTATTACTATCCAAGTCAATCAAATATGAAAAACACATCACATCGGTGCATGAGGCGGTGATCTGTCGTACACACGAACAACATTATTATTTTCCAATGGATTATAAGGTAAGAAAATAGATGAGGTATTATAACTAAATAGGTATAATAGTATCATAAATATCATATATAAAAACTATATTCATCCTTTAGATGTGTTGATGGAAAATTAATAACATCATTTTGGGAAGTTGTATTCCGTTGTAGATATGAAAGATGATTTAGAATCCAATTTTATATAAGTGGGGATGAAAGTTGGATTTTAAAATAAAATAGCAGAATATTATTATATGGAACATAATGGGGTTATTATAATATAATGGTTTAATAATAATTGGAGGATCTAGAAGAAAGAATAAAATAAAATGCTCATTTAGGGACATTAAATATTCTTCAGAAAACTTTTTTGGTTTATACCTAAAGGATTCATAGTTTTGAGTTAATACAATCATATGGATTATAGGATGAAATAAATGAGGTTAAGAAGTTATTTGGGTAGCTTTTTCTGAACCAATGGGGTTTTAAAGTGTGAGGATGAGAGGAGAGTGGATGACCTTTTATTAGTGAGGTGAGTGGCAGACATGTAATTATTTGAAAAGAAAAATCCTGTAACCACATTTTTCAAAATAAAAAATGCTCAAAATGGTAGGTTATATATATTATAAGATATATTTTCTAAATATGTCCATAAAATGGTTTTTGAAAACTTTATGGTTCATTTTAACCCTTATTTATTTAGTTTAAACCCCTCGGTAAACCCATTTTTACCTTAACCACGGTAAATAATTTTTAATATTTTCATTATTCATTATAGTAAAAAATGAAATATAGATTATTATATAATATCAGTTATTATGATTCAAAATTCTGAATCCATTTTATAAAATTAATCTTACATAACTGGCAGAATGTAATTTAAAATTAATCCTGCACATGCGGCAAGAAAGCAAGTTTTCAAAGAGAAGATGTTTAGAAGTTTAAAATGTTTTTATATCTAAATTAAATATAAAAATAATTAAAATAATATAAATTGTGTTAAAATATATATAAATGAGAAAATTTATCTTTTAAATCCATATTAACATATTTTTCATGTTTTTAAATCTTTTAAAATAAAATACAATTCATAATAAAAACCAATATTTTTCATTATTCACTGAAAAAATTATCTTCTCAAAAAATTCTCGAAATTTCACCCCAAGATAATTTTAACATTATTATTTCAAAAATGAATTTAATTTTTTTAATTAAATTTTATATAAGTAAATAATTTTATTTTTAAAATAAGTTTTCAAAATTCCAGAAAACCACTTTTAAGAAAAATACAGTTTTTTAGCATAAAATTTTATTTACTCATATCTGTTTTTTAGAAAACACATAAACTGAATGTTAAAAATTATATGAACTATATATTAAATAAATGTAATTTAAATCATTAAATAATATATTTTTGTTTAATTTATTGAGGTAAAATTAATTTTTGGGTATAAAATTTATTTTATTTGAAAAGAATTCGTTTATTTTCAAATAGTTTTTATTTTAATTTCTAATTAATTGGTCACTAAGGAAATCATTTTATAAAAAATATGTAAAATATATATTTTCATAATTTCATCAATTTTATTCATACCCATCATTCCAATGGCTAAGTGATGACTATGAGATAAAATGATAATATTTTAATACAATTTTAGGTTTCGTTTAAACTCAGTGTTGTGTGTAACAAAAGAAAAACACAGTGTTGTGTGTATTGAAAAATATCAAAATGATTAAATTTATTAGAAATAAATATTTCAGAAAATATCATGGTGTTATAATGTGACATTGGTACTAATTCTCTCTCAAATTGTTCCAATGTATAGTTTATAATACCTTTTCCATATTCATTCATTTTTGTTTTTATAAGAAACCCATTAGATCTACCTTTGTATATATCATTACCTAGAATGCATGTTTCTAATTTATGTCAACCTCTAGGGAGTTACTATCATTTTATTCATAAGAAACTATACGAACAATATCAATTTTCCTTGAGTTATCAAACACATATTTCTTTGAAAAAATAGACGTGCTCTCAATAACCTGTTGTAGAGACATGAAACAAATTCATTTCAAGTGAAAATTGTATGATCTAGTCACTTACTACAATCAAAAAATATATTTTAGTAACTTTTCAACCCTAATTATAATTCAATAGTGTCACCAAATATTTTTAGCTTTATTGTATAGACACATTATAGGAAAGGATGTATTGACATCAAATTCAAAATAAAATGATCATAGAATGTATCTGTGATAATTTAAATTCTAATGGAATTTTGAATGAAAAATTATTATAACCATTAGATCCTCATTATTACCACTCTTTTACCACCCATGCAGTGTTTCTCTTGAATACCATAGTAGTCTCAAGATTTGAAACATTCAAAATACTAAGATCATGTACATTGATAAAATGAATCTATTTTCTGAATTCATATTGTGAACATTCATTGCTTATTTCCATTTACTGCTTACTTATTGAATTCATTGTTCTCAATGAATAATGTATCACCATACATGGTTAATGTAAAACCAATAGCATGTCTTTATCCTTCCTATACAGTATATTCATTTGAATCATTCGTTTCTAAAAAATGGATCTTGTTCCTATGCTAAATATTTTTGCATCTCTTTTATTGATTAAATCCAATTTAATATTTCTATCATAATCATAAATATATATGTTCACCATTTTATTGAAATATATTATATCACTTGACTATAACTTTGTAATCTCATAGATTTAATTAATATACTCCGAAACTGTTTGGATAATTAATATAGATGCACATTATGTTTTTATTTATGTATGTTTTTTATATTTAATAATATCTATGAATTTTAAGACATTTTATTATAAAACTATTGATTTATTTTATATTATAACTCATATGATATTCATATGTCATAATAGATTGTATATGGATATGGGACCACACCACTATTTTGAAAGAATGTCTTAAAAAATAATGGAAGTATCAGAAATATTAATTAGTCTTAATAAACAAAATTTATAACTAAATGTATGTTTAGTAATTTTTCAATGATATATTTTAATGATCAATTTATGTATGTAAGAATCTTCATTAACCCTACTTACGAACATCATATTATTTATGTTTATATATAAATTTTCATTTAAGAATTACCTCGCACTACTTTACAACGATCGATGGATACATGGTCATGATATTCTTCCGGACATGGCCCCAAATAAATTCCTTTATTATGACAATGAATATACAATAAATCACATTTTCATTCACTAAAACACTTAATAAATATCATTATGTATATATTATTATATCTAGCTTAAACATGGAATTTTTTATGCTCTTACGGAAAACATATTCCAAAATCATTAGGACATACATATATTTATGAAGCTTTCTTTTTCCAAACCAAAAAAGTGATTGCATCGATAAAATCTGAGGTCTCTAACTCCAAAGATTATATAACCATATTATTTATATCATTGTAACCTACAGAGTTTTACTCGAAAAATATTATCATGCCATAAGTGGGCATAACTAAGTCTTAAATATTATATCCATCAATATTTTCTAGTGATTCAAGCATTAATGAAATATCTGTTGAGTTTTAGACAACATAAACACCATTTATTTAGAAAATGGAATAATTCCTCCTTATGTGTAATGGACACATGAGAGAAAGGTTTTTGTATTAATTATACAAATATCAAGTAGAATCATTAAACGTGGAAATTAGATGTTGTCTACTTCTCCCCATAATCTTAGGAATCACCCTCTCTCAGCCGCTTAGATAACTCACCGTATATATTGGAAAGATTATTTTATTAATTGGTTACTGAATATCAATACACATATGTGATAGTAATATTTTATTTAATACCCAAGAAGTAATAAAAAAACATAAAAAACAATGATGAGTATATACTAAGTGTAAGCCTCTGTCTTCTTCTATATCAATTCCTTGAATTTAATCTTCTATAAACTCATCTCAAGACATAAAAAGTAAATTACCTCATATATAATCCCTTTACTTTTTCATTGAAGTAAATTATTAAGGTTCCTCTGGAATAATATTTTCTAATAGCCTTTTGAATTTTCTTTCAACATTTTCAACATAGGAACTAATGATTAATATTTTAAAAGTTTTTATCTGCTTAAAGCTTACAAAATTAGCAATGAAGCATTTTATTCAGGATATTTCTTTTATAATATTTAAAAAATGGAGTATGTGGGTGAAAATAAAATATAAAAGGGATTTATTAAAAGATCATGATCCATATTTCAATTTAAATGTATTTGGTGTAATCATCACCTCATTAAAATCTTTCATCACATTATCCTCGATGACTTTTTAGAGATGAGACAACATGTGAAATAATCTATATAGTAATGTTGTTTCCAAAAATATTTGGAAGTTGATGATTGAACTATGATGTAAACATAGCATGTATCATGCATGAGTCTTCTATAAGCATCTTTTACACCCTCACTTCCTAATGTTGATGCTTACGTATTAGGGACACCATCACATAGACTTTCATATCTCATAGTACATTGTGACAGTTCATTTACAACCCTTCGAAATTTATGTCGGTTTGGACATATTCTTTATCCAATACTAGTCACAAAAAATATGTGGTATTACAAGGAATTTTTTATCGAATAAAATATTAGAATATAAGTACTTAATTGATTACTAATTAGACATTATAGATTAATTCATTACATGTCACGCAATATTTTATTGAACCCTAGTATCCCTAAATACTAGATTCTAAATACCTAGTCGCTTGAGTGTTTTAGTGGAAAGGATCTCTGGTATCTCTCCTCATAGTCGAAGTTATGGCTACATTGCTTCTTATAGAGATTTAGGGTAGGAATTTGACTAACTGAAAGTAATAACTCACATCTCCTTGAAGTGTTGATTGAAGTCCCAACATTTAAATATGATAAAATATATTTATTAAACACATTTTCTCTAATGATGCAACAAGAAAGAAACATATACTTGTTTGTTTCAATCTTTAGTTAAGTCGACCTATCAATATCATGAGAACACCTCAGTAGTATGAGGCACCCTCAACTATGGCTTAGGAGAACCACGCAAAATTATTTTTGTTCAATTTCAAATTATGGAAGGTAGTATGAATCAATATATCATTGAGGGGTTTTAATTATTTCTCTACTACAACAAAATGGGGCAAGTGAAGAATCTCGTTTTATCAGCACTAAATATAAAGTGCTCATAAAGGTAAACATTTATCAGTGCTAAATAATCTTTGATAAAGGAGTACTTTTAACGGTGCTAAAAAAGTGTTGTTTAAAGTACCCCTTTATCAGTTCTTTTTTAGTGCTGTTAATGGGGACCACATTATCAACATTTTTTTATTGAGCTGATAAAATGTAGTATTTATCAGTGATTTTTTTTCTAGCACTGTTAAAGGATATATTTAAATATATATATATATATTATTGAAAAGAAAATATAAATATATAAATACATAAATATATTTATATTGATATAATTATAATATATATTTTTTATATATGTTTTAGATAAATATAAATAGATATTTTCACTAAATAGGTAACATATGTAGTGAAAATTACTTATAAAATGTTTTAAAAAATATTATTAGTTAATTATTTTCTAGTTTGATCGAGTAATAGTCATTTAATAATAATATGAAGAAACGAAAAATTAATAAAAGATCTAAAATAAATTAAAAAACATAACTCAAACTTCAAATGGTCATAACATTTGAGCTGGGAGTCCATTTGAGCACTACAACATATCAAATTAAAGCATGTGACGAGCTCAACCCACTGGAAACACAATGGAACCATTTTAAAAACATTTCAAGGTAAAATATTTCCTAGAAGGCCTCCTAAATTGAGTTTTTAGATGGGATAGCCAACTAATTTAACATTCAAGGAAATTTCAACCTCATTTCAAGGGATTTTGGCCCTTTTTCGGTGGAGAACGAATATATTCTGAATGATTACATTCATATTAATATTATGGCTTTTAAATTTTATCGTTTTTCATATTGTGCTATTATTTATTATCAAATAAATAACAATATATACATATTTTTTATATATTCACATATAAAAATATTAATTTTATAAATAAATAATTAAACTTATTTACATATAAAATACATTTCTCAATATATAAGTTTTATCTAAATAAAATAATAAAATCCCTTGTATTTAAAATATCAATATATGAATACTTACATACCTATATAATGTGTGTGTGTGTTTGTGTGTTTGTGTGTGTCTGTATTAACAAGTGATATATATTAACATATGAACAAATATATATATATATATATTAATATAACTAAATATATATTTCAATATAAATATAAATATATATGTTAATATAAATATATATTAATATAAGACTGTATATAAATGAATATATATATCATTAAATGGATAACTAAAAAATATAGATGAGTGGTAAAGGGTCCAGACTCATAGTGAGAGATCTCAAGCTTGAATCTTGGGGGAGGCAGGGGCACGCACAATGGTGAAGGGTTGTGCTAGCACTGTTAAAGGGGGTGTGATAGCACTTTTAAAGGGTTGGGGTTGGGGTTGGGGTGTGCTGGGGTGGTAGGGGTGGGAAGGGGAGCTTCATAGAGCTGTTGAAGTCAAGGGTTGTTAAAACCCCCCTCCGATTTGTGGAAAAAATTATTTTTTTAAAAAGAATTAATCTTTTATCAGTGCTTTTTTTAGCACTGATAAAAGGGACCCCCTTTATCCTCATCAAATATTAAAAGTTATTTTTTATCACTGTAAATGGTCTTTTATAGCACTTTTAAATACTATATTTGTAGTAGTGTTCGATTAATGAAATCATTTTCTATCTAATATTCATGAAGTATGTGATCGCACACACATCATGACTATGAAAAAAATATAGAACATTAATCAGATCTTATGTTGTTTTAATCTATGAATTTTAGTTTATTATTTTATGCAGGGAACTCACTTTCATACACACCAATAAATAATAAACAATTCATAAATTAAATAAAAGAATGTCACTGATATTGAGCATTTGATATTGATTGATCCATTAATTCTCAATATATCAATTTTGAGTGTTGGGGTAAAATACCTCTTTATCATGTTTGAATTATATCACAACACACACCTTGATCTAATGTATCTTCATCTCATCTAGAATATTAGCTCATCTCATAATGGTCTATGTCCAACAACATCCTTGATATTTATACATAAATACTTACACTCAGGCGAGGTGGTTATGAGAATTCATAATAAACATGAAATAAAGCTCTTATGGAGACACATGACCTTATACATATAATGTGGGGTATTATGATACACATACCATCAAAATAAATTCAATTATTACATGCATCACATTACATTTTAACAAATAAATAAATAAATAAATTTCATATATACATTGGTAGGCCGACGGTCAAGATCAGTCGGCACAAAAAAAAAATAATTATAAAAATTAAATTTATGATAAATATATGTTGAAGTAATTAAATGACTTAAAAAATTCATTTAATATTTTAAATGAAATTAAATATGGAACATAATACTAAAAATTAAAATAATTATATTCAAAAAAATTAGCTTAATTTTTTTAACTTATTAGATTTTTTTCTGAAGCCTTTGCCAGCTTGAAAAACACATTTGGTTATCCTGGCTCATTCCTGGTCATGTAGGACTCACCCAGATGCGTTTTAGATCATCCCAAACCCACAATCCCCTTTTCTAGGTTGGGCCAATATGGATTTACTGTGGTGATACCGATTTGCAGAAGGCAACACATAGGGAAGCTTCCAGGGTGTTGATAATGGGACCAAGGATGGGTGGGAGTGCGCACAATGTGGTTGTCATAGGAACTGAAGAGGCCAGTGGTGGGCGGGTAGGGAGGCCAATAGGGGATGATGGAGGGTGGGAGGTAGCACCCAGTGGGAAGGACTCATATAGGGGAAGGATTGTGGGGTGAACATGGCATGTGGTAGTGAGGTAAATATGATTTTTATCTTATAAATTTCACATACTCCCTATCATACGTATAAATTATATGTACTAGGAAATATGGATGAATGAGATGGGATAGAGACATAAAAATTTTCATTACTGGATTGACATAACTATATCAACTTTGGGAAATGCAACTCATTATGGAATCATAGGATCACCTGTGAATGATTTAAGCACAAAAATAAAACAGATAATTTTAATAAATGATCCATCAATTAATTAATAAAGTAATAAATAATTATCCAATAAATTATATCCTCAAAATATTAATGATTTACTTTATCATAAATACAATAATTTATTTTACATTTATTTAATATATTAAATTCAGTTTGAACAATTTATTTTTACATTTATGACAATAAATCTCTATAGATTAATACTCCTTGTTGACAAAGTAAATTTTGGGGGGTCCCATTTAAATATAATCCCCCTACACTAAATAGATTAAGGAAATATACACCATCTACATCCCCATGAATAATATAGAAGACATTAGGGTTTTAATTTCACAATTTCATGGTTATAACATGGATGGAGGTAAGTGAAATGTTCCATTTATTAATGAACATTTTCGATCCAAAAATTAAGCGTTCTTTAAAAATCTATTACAAAAATTACATTTTTAAATTTGAAGTTGCTCTTGTCTTCCGCTCATCGCCGGTGAATGTAGCTCAATGGAACCAAAGACGAATCCTCATAGACCATTCAAACATTGTTCTAATGTCTACAAGAACATCATTCTTCAATTTCCATGTGCTAGTGTAGAGATTCAACAAAGGCTTTGACATCCCGATGATCATTGTTATGGTGTTCCATCGATCTGGATTTGAGATCTTCTATCGATTTCATAGAATGATAATATATCACTCTATGATATAAGAGGGAGGATATAAGAGAACTCGAAATAGTGTAGTGAATAGTATGATGAATGAGAGTCTCATCTCAATTATACAGTGTAGTGAAAATTCCTGGAAATGGATCCCCATCCTCCAGAAATGGTTTACCTAGAAAATTAGCTACGAACAATGTTTGATGACAGATTTATTGATTCATAAATATCATTTATATATTTATCACTTTATTGTAATAAAATAAATATACTAAATGATAAAATCAATCATTTACTCTTCTCATCATTCCCACAAATATTAAATGAACCTCAAATATTAAAATGTTATTCATTCGATAAATATTTTTCTGATGTATTCACTTAATATCTATGGAATACTATAAAAAAATAAAGTAAAAACTAATTATTATAAACTTTAATAATATCAATTTATGTATCTCATAGAAATAATATATTATTATACATCATTCAAATCCCATTTTCTTATAGTCTTATTCATAATAATAATATAGAAATTTTAATACACATATTGTGTAACCCTCAAGACCCTTTTCGTAATAGAATTAAATACTACTCAAATTTATTGAGTGAAGCCTAGAAACTCATTAAATCCCCTAAATAGATAAGGAAATTTCATTGAAACAAGATCATTTCCTATGATCTTTTCTATATAATAAAATCTATTCATCTCATGATATCTCATAAAGAAGGGTGCATACATTGTGTCATCATCATTTCTTGCTTTATTGTTCATTGACCTAACTAGAAAAATCAACATTTTACACCATGACTATGGTTTTAGTGAAGTTAATACCATCTATAACAACTAGGATAAAGATATAACTTTATTTTTAATGAGAATAATTATATATCTTGACTATTCAATCAGTTCCATACCACCAATGATGCACCCAACACATACTACCTCACTATGAAATCAATGGCATAGTATTTAGATTTAATCATAGTATCTTATAAAATAGTATAAACCGAAAATAATCTCATTTTATAATACTATTATGATTTTTCACATATAGATAATACCAATGACACCTTAAACATGTGGTGTTATTATTGGGTTTTCAGTCCTTATGGTCTCATCTACTCGAGATAAACATGTGTGAACAACATGAGTAGAAGTCTCAATTATTTTGAGCCCCCCAACACCTGATTGTCAGACATCATTTGTGTCCAATCAGTATGATGTATCTAGAACACAAGACATTCATTTAATATTAATTCCATATAATCTCAAGGTACTCATTATTTCCAAGTAATTTCTCTATCCTTTTGATATAAAAAGTAATATATGCACATTACTATATAAATAGTGGATGTTGAAATATATACACTATAATGGTAATTATATATCATTAATAACTCAATATAGGCATGATATAGTAATTATGATGTACTATTTTTGATGGGTCTATGGAACCTACTATTAAAATATACTTTCCAACCATCCCCCATAGAGTTACACATTTCTCCACACTAATACACCGAATACCAACAAAAATTTCATCATAAACACCAACCTTCCTTTCTTAATCCTCCTCTCAGCATCTCCAATACCCAAAAACACAAGGTAATAGTTCATGAATTTCTAATATAATACATTAGATATATCTCAATTGATTCTCTCCCTCAAGAATCAAAACCAAATCTAGAAGGAAACCTACATATAAAACTAAACAAACTCAACAAAGTAGAAACCACTTGAATGAAATAATGTCATCTACCAATTGAAAACAAATAAGAAAAAAATAAATTATATCATATCAAAAAAAATTTAAACATTACATTACCAATGAAATTATGTTTCAAATAATTTTTTATACCTATCATGTATTTATAAATCTCACTCCCACCTACTGTCCCCTACAACAACATTTCTCAACAAAATTAAAACTAATGGAATGTATAACATATGTATCAATTTCTCTTGGTGAACCTAAATGTCAACAAGGAAATCCACAAACATTGCATCATAATTGATATATATCTCTTCCTAGTCAATAATGTTAGAGTCACCTTGAATAAATTGATGAATATATTAAATTTAAACACTTCATGGATCTGATCCATCCGTGGGGGAATCACCAACTAATATGAATCCTCAATAAATCATTATGAATCCATGAATGGAATAATGATCTGGGGATAAATTGTACTCTTCAATTCAAACCCCTACTACACATGGTGAGAGGAAGCCATCAACATCACATCATCACTAATCACAATCTCAAATAGCCTCTTCTATTAATCTTTATAATATTTTTAATGATCATAAAATACAATTATCCACTTATTAACCATATAAATATTCTATGTTGTACTTAGAACCATATTTGGACCTAGGCCTACCAAATCTTCAACCCTGGTCCAAAATAATAGAGATAAAAAGTGATGCAAACACAATCCCTTTAATGGGGTGAAGCTAATAAAAGTATGAAAACTTTTATTATTAGAAAACAAAATCAAGGGAATACGAATCATCCACGATCCACTAAAATGAAGAACAAATTCTTATTGTATACCCTATAATATCTTGATATACTTCCCAATAAACATATTGAAATGGGGATAAAAACAACTGAAAATGTAAAACACTGATATTAATGTGGGTTCTAGTGCACTATATAATCATGAGTTAAAACGAGGATACTGATAAAAAATGATAGTCCTCATCACCCCGTGAAGATGAACCACCTCATCCACTTATCACCCTCCATGAACCTCTATGATACCTGGAACCCCAATAGGCATGATGTAATTAATCGTTTTAAACCAATCTAAAAAAACCAAAATAGAATAACATCCTCCATTATCTCATGGAAAACATGTCCTGAAAATTGTTGCAATTTACATGAATTTATACTTGGGGACATCCAATGAATGAAGATAACCTATAAAAATACGATACTCAACCCTTGCATGCTAAAACATAAAACATTGTGACACAAAATATGCTTATAAAATTGTTATCTCTTGATACAAAAGAAGACCTATAAATCGTGGTAAATTGTTGATAGATGATGTCTCAATACCTATACTAAGCTATAATACACATGGAGAACCTCATTGTGTACTACTGATGGAATGATCTCCCACAAATAATTTTATATCAGTCATCATCCAACCACACCATTGAAGAATCATCATAAATAATATGATTCTACATCACCAAAACATATGAGTATACCCAATGAGACTTATCTACCAACTATATAAAGGATGACGGTATTGTCATCTAAAACAAAAAAACCATATGACTAGCATCCTCCTCATTAGGATTCATTATGATAAGATCTTCCTTCACAATATATATTTCTCTAGACTCATAAAAACATCTCCCATTTCAATAAAATTAGAGTATTAGTAACTACATTCCCCTTAAAAAAGGGTTCAAGAAGTTTAATAGTAATTTTCATAGAGAATCTAAATCCATCTCCATTGTTACAGATTCTAATATGGTAGAGAGGAAACAGACAAAAAGATCTTGTGATCTGTAAAGGCCAAAAAGTTCTCTCAAATGAGGCAATTTCCCATTATATTTAGGTAAAGAATTAATATGGAAAACTCAACATAACTAGTGGTATAGTTATTCTCATGGGAACATAACAATCTTGAAACATATGAGATCACTTACAAATGTTACATCAATAAGAATCCATTTACTGGATGGGAAGCATCAAAGAACACCTCAAACATGACTTCCATCTATAAAGCTAATTATTGTATGAATTGATTATCCTATAATTTATGTATTTTAAATTCTTATGTAACTAATTAGTATATAATAATTCGTGGTTATTCCTGGTTAATTGTAATAGAGGTTCAATGATATAAAATAAATTATTGAAAGAACATTTTATTACACCACACAAGAATGAGGAATCTATATTCATTATAAATATTCTAGGGTATATCGAATACGACAACCACATTAATATCTGATGGTACTACTATGACCCCATATTGAGAAACCACATGTCAAAGGATGTGTGCCCCGTGGGTTTAAAAATTACACTAATAAATCATCTGATAATGTGAATTAAGTTTCAAGAATTGTAAAATATCCATAACATGAACATCATGATCCTCCTACAAGATTTATCATAGAAGGTTTTTTTGGATTAATATGACAATGAAATAATCTAGGAAGTCACATAACATGTATTTCATGAGT
The DNA here is from genome assembly GCA_963277665.1 of Viscum album. NCBI lineage: Eukaryota > Viridiplantae > Streptophyta > Magnoliopsida > Santalales > Viscaceae > Viscum > Viscum album. Next base: position 1,576,941,486 of record OY728126.1, read on the forward strand.
TCCTTAAAAATAGTTAGGGACTTTAGGACATCAAACTTCATGACTTTGAACATGATGTTCCAATACTGACTGTATAATTAAGTCTTCATAATATCCTCTATCCACACACTCATATAGTGATATATTGACCATTGATCAACCTTTATATTCAATATGAATTCTATAAACTTATTAAATCGATCATCTATCTTTTGATTAAAAAAATAATGTTTTATTTTCACCAAATTCAGCCTCTCATAGACTATATACTATATTAGACCATTGTCTTCCTTGTTAGGGAAAAAATTGAGACCACCCCATGATGAAATATTGGGCTAGATGAAACCTTTATATATTAAGAAATCAACCTGAATCCATAGATACCATGCTTCAAATGAAGCATTCCAATAAGAATCCATCAAAATTTGAGAATCACCTAAATGTAACTCCATCCTTATTTAGATATCACATCATGGGGGTTGGTTCAAAACCTCATTAGTAAAAGAATAAGGCAATTGTTTTTTGAAAATACTGAACTCTATCATATTTTCCTCCAATAAATCCAATAATAATGTTGCCAGCTAAGGAAACAAAAGCTCCAAACATCTATGACCCATATGATGTGCTATATCACTAATGAATACCACACACTATCCCTCGTCATTGTATAAAATAATTCTTCCCTAAAATAAATCAATAAAGGAAAACATGTAATATAACTACCTGATATAAAAACAGATATTATATGGCTATTCCTGAAGTAGAAAGAAATCCTTTGATGACTGATCCTACCCTATCATGAAAAAACAATCTTGAAAAACATCAATAATGGTATTTGACATATGAATAGTGTTTTAAACCCTAGGGTACCTAGAAGCCTTTCCAAAGTGATCCTAAATACATATAGAATGGAAGGTTTAGTAAAAAACAATCATAGAAAAATAAAATGTAAAATTTAAATATATATGGACTTAGATGATCTCTGGTCTCTCTAAATCTGGAATATCCATAGTATGAATCCTTCAATATATTGATCCCCTACCTCACTGTTGGAATCCATGTCATTGGTTTAACTCATATATATGTCCCTAAGGGAAAGGGACATCGCAACACTAACCTTTATATGTTTCATCTCCTCGCAGTCGAACAAAATATGTATTCCCCTAAAAATGATATGATCTCTAAGAAAACTGTTTCTATTAGAGATAATTAAGGATATAGTTTCAAGGACCATGTTGATACCAATGAAAATCTATAAACTCGAACCGTAGATGACCATGAACTCCATAGGCAATGAAAAATGGCACAAATCACATGAAGGTGTCATAGAAATAGATATCCATGGAAGAATGAGAGGAATAAAACTATTGAGGAAGACTATAAAAATTCTAGAAACATGAATACCCTAAAACCTATGATCCACCACTAGTACCCCTTCTCCTTGAGTAACCATGATGGATCCCATATCAATATTCCTTTGGCTAAGCAAATATCCTCTCAATGATCACAACCTTTATTATCACAATCATGTACATAATAAATTTATATTTGGTAAAAAAAAATGAATCTCAGGATATATAACCTCTTCCATTAGTTGAACCATAGACTAATCATCCTGAAATATGTTTTAGGTGATGTGAAAGAGGTCTTTAAATCTAATCATGAGCTCTTACATGCTCATTTTTTCAGATTAAATAGAGACTATCTCTTTCCACTTGTTATCCCACATCATCAATGATAGAAACTCAAAATTAAAATTCATTTTGAAATCATCCAATAGAATATCACCCTCTATATACACAACAAGATAAAATATCAACACTAATGTGATGCATCCAACATCTAACTGATAATAGGATGAACCCAAAACTTATCCCTTGCATGAATCAAGCTCCAAAAAATCTCAAGATCCACTAACTATTTCAATATATCCAAATTAAAGAATATAGCCTCATACATAGCTAACCCTTGGAACTAAAACACACACAAAATATTCATCCAAGACTCTTCCTCCTAAACTTGATTAATCCAATGGTAGTCAATTAAATAATAAAATTGAACCTCATGACAGATTCCTTCCTGATTCACTCTAAAAATATTCGCTGGAATAGTTGGTGAAATGTCTTCAAGCACACCACCACATAAGCCATAGGATTCCTACTAGTTGTAAGGGAATAAAGGTGTTAATGCGAGGAGATGATACCCTCTATAGTATTACTACATTTAATGTAAGAATAAATGAATAAAATGAAATAAATATAAAATATTATCATAACTTCATAACTAAGAAAGTTCTTATAAATCCAACCACACATGAACATGATAAACTAAAAATAAAATGCAGAAATCATACATCATGTGATCAATAAAATAGGGATTGGTAAACAAAAGAATAAATAAAAAATATACTAAAACTACATATGGAAGATTGAGTACAAGATTATCCACTACTCCCCTGCCAATGCTTATCCCATAAGATACAATTGCAAAAAATCATGATCTAGATATTAACCTCCGGCAATAAGATCTTCTCATGTACTAAAAGATAACCATAACAGGGTTGAGTAAAACTCATTAAGAAAGCACCAATGATTCATAATTATAATCCAACCCATGAGTATAAAATGTTTAGTGTGTAGGTATAATGTAAATGTAAGGTAGTAATGAAGAAAAAATATAAAAATACACCATGTTGATTCCAGGTCCCTCATAGGATCCCTAGATGACTATACCTACTTCATCCTATGAAAATATGCATCCAGTCATTTTTAATTTTATATAAATTATCTTGGGACCCATGTCACATATACTAGGAATCCATGTACAATAATAATTATATTGGGTTTAATATTTACATAAAAAATCATCCTAAGAATATAACCAATGTAACATGGATTTTTAGGTCCAAAAAATGTACAAAATAATGATAATGTGCACCACATACAAAAACATCAAATTTATAATGGGGATATTCATGTTGAATTGTTTTAATAAATAATGATAAGTAATTACATGTCTAACATTCCCATACTAGAGAGCATGGAGTGTCATATACAGTAATTCTGTTAAATAACAAGGAGTGTTGTTTCTATCAATTTCATGTAATAGATGAGGAGTGGTATGACCAATATCTACTAAAAAATAATTAATTAAATTAAAATCTTCTAAAAAGTCCATCAAAGTCATTTTTTATTGGAATCCAAGTATCTCTCTAGAATTAAATAGTAGGAATACATGGAACATTTAATAATTAAACACATACCCCAAGAAACATCAATCCCAATTTACAATATTCACGATTCTATAAATTATTTCATAAAAAATCGCTTTTAATTAATTAAATCATCCATTTAATTTCTAATGTAATGGTCCAAGTGATGTTATTAAACCATTTAATAAATAATTTTCTTAAATTAATCCTCCCACTAACAATAGTCAATATCTACATTATTTATCAATATATAACAACACATTTCATTTTTAAACTCTATAATAAATTATCAACTATTCATTAATATGAGTCAAGTAAAACCCACCACATGGTAGTTTAATTACACAGTCAAGGTAGAAGGGTCATGGGAATATAGAAATATACACCAAGGGGTGATTTATTCAGAATAAAATAATGAAAAACTGATGACTTAACATAAGGTAAGGAAAACTAATTACCTTTCATTTAAAAATTCCATATCATTAATCAAATCACTCCCAACTGATGAATATTTAATTAATTATTCATTCCATATAATAATTTAATTATGTCACCTAATATATTATATTAAATTCTCTTCTTTGGATCCAACCCAATAACAACTAAGTGGTGTTTTAGTCCATTTCATGTAATGACCAATGATGGTAAATAATATGAAAATACCCAAGGGAATATCCAAGATGAGGTTACAAATTTACAATAATATTAATGATTATAATAGGGGTCTAAGTGAGGTTATAGAAAATTGAAAAAATAAGTTACATGATTTATGAAAAACACACCAAAATTATGGTGTGTGTCATAATGAAAACATATGATAAACATGTGAGACTTTAATGGAAAATACATAGACCACCTATCTTATGCCAAGGAAGCTTCACTCATCCATTGTTGGTATTTTATTAGAGATGAAATGATAGAAAATTTTGAATTAGATAAAATATCAAAATATTGGGCATATTAGCTTTTATAATGATAACACTTAGTAGAAAAATGAAAATATGGAAAATAGGTAAGTAGAGTCATAGAAATATATGTTGGTTTCAAAAACATCCAGCAACAATTAAATTAGAATAAGAATAATGGAATATAACTGATGGATGAAGGAAGAAGTAGGAGGTGTTCACCAAGGGAAACTAAGGGAAGTAAGGATGGAAATGTGGTAAAACCCCATTTATTTATGGACAGGTAAAATGGAAATTTTCCCTATTGTTAAGTTTCATGATTGGGAAAAATATATTTCAAACTTGTGGTTCCACTATCCACATAACCGTCATGTCGTATGGTTTCTTCACATAGATTTTTAACTATTTACTAATAGCATAGAGCTACAACACAGGAGAACCCCTACCATGCACAGTTTCAGTGAAATGTTAGGAAACCTATGTGATAATAGCACATATCATGGTTAGAAAAATACTACCCTCAATAAAACATTCCACATAGTTTTCTGACATAGTTAGTAATAATTGTGCACCCATGGATGCCTCTATCGAAACTAATATTTTGAAAACCAATTATTCAAAGTACTCACATGGACTTCCAAGACACTTTATGGTATTTATAAACCATACAAAAACAAAAATTTGAGTATTTAAACTCTCAAAATTTGATTTGTAATATCGATTTATAATTTTTCCACTCCACCAAATGAATAATCGCATTCCTTTATAATTTCAAGTTGGTTAAAAAAAGATCTTAATACCACCCAATAGTATCACTTATCATCCCTGAGAATCCTTGGATGATAATTAAAACATCACTCAACCTATTTGGGTTGAGAGTTTCTACTCAAATGGATACACTAGGTTTTTACAAACCCGACAACCCTCTAATCACCACATGAATCCTACATTGCAAAAAATATTAAATCCGAAGGTAATTTTTTTTACCAATAATGAAATATTAAGTCATTTCATACTTGATCTTGTAGATCCTTGATACATAATTACTTTGATGTATCTTTCATCAAATGGTCTATGATGTTGCACTCCATAAGTTCTAGCCTATATTGGCCAATTACAAGTCACAGTATACCCATGGTCATAACATCATATTAAAATAAGTCCTTATAATCTTATATACAATTCAATATTTTTATTATCTTAATCCACCTAATAAAAAATGGAAAAAATTCATGGTCCTCGATTTGATCAAAATGACTGAATTCCAATTGACCAAGATAGCATAATCACACCAAACATTCCTTGAAAATATCCCACCAATATTTAGACTAGACCCCTAACATCCCAATGGTGTTCCTGACATGTTTCCTCACTAACCACATAAAATGATTTGAGAATACTAAAGATGAACTACCTTCAGCAGAAAATTTTAAAAAACTCTCAACTTTTACAACTGACACGCCAACAAAACCTAATTCAAAAAGCCTTTATCCAAGTCTTACCAAGATTATTATAAGAATTCTCATAGAATCATGTACCATAATTTTAGTGAATATTCATGGAAAGACCATCCCCTATCCAAAATTTTTATCATTCCATAGTACAATCACCGAAAAACATATGATCCAACACCCTTGGATCACCACATGCCACCTCGGGATTAACATCTTACTCAGACTCCATCGAAGTCTACATTCAATCTTGTAAATGGAATGTTTTGATAATTGTTGGTGTATATTTTTTTCTTATATTTAATGGTATTCACAATATAAAAAACCATTCCCCAACCCGTCTCAGTGTTCGAAGACCATTCCCACACGAGGGCACCCACCATCAAATGAAGTCTCATTCCTCATATTAGGATAATCCTTGCAATCAAATCATACAAATATTGTGTTTGATTACCATATTACATGAATCATCCATACCTATACAAAAAAATTAGTATAGATGGTAACCAACTCTCTCATTTCTAAATCAACACCTTCCATCAGTTCTTCCCATATTTCAATAATGGGGTTCACAGAATTCATTGATTATCAATTCACAATGAGGGTCACAACCCTCAATGGACAATGATGCACTCCCCAATATCCCGCTTACCGTAAACCACTCCATGAGAATGACCCTTAAATATCCACTTTATCAAACCAAGAAATAATTTTAGATAGATCGGTGTGTAGGTTAAACTCTCTTAGTGTACTGAAGATGATGTCAAGATATAGGGTATGATTGTCTCAAACTAAGAGTACACTAAGATCTAACATATAAGTATGTATCTCTGTCTTGATCTACAATAAAATCAAACCAGGTTGTAATTTCTTTTAAATAACCCCTAATTACACATCTTTTGAAAATGTAGGTTAAGGTCCAAGCACGGGTCAACCATCACACATCACATGATTTATTTTTAAATTATATTTTATCATTGGAAATTCATTTATTTTACTGAAGTCTTAGAGTAACCATTTCCATAAGAAACAATCAATTGAAAACATCTATCCTCAGCTCACACCCATCCTGTCATCGATAATCAATTTAAATGGTACCATGCGTAACTGGCATGTACTATTCCTATATCGCACAACACAATGGGTGTACACTCATGTAACATTCAATTAAAGACTTGACTCAAACTCTTGTGGGTTATCCGTCAACAAGGTTAAGATGACCAAGCTATAGAGGACATCATTATTGACATTATATAAGATTCCCTAGTACTTATCTTAAAAATTAGGCACCTTAATATGCAATGTTTTATCAAATGATCGCTCGACTCATGGAATCATTTAAAAAATTAAACCATCAACCGAATAACCACTAGTAAATATGTATAAACACCTAAACATTCCTACCCATTGAATCCAATCTGTATACAGAAGAAACCTAGGTGATTCATTGAATTCACCATGAATCACCATGAATATATTTTATAACTCAATATCCTTATATACACTAGTCTTGTAACAAATATATAACTAATCTCAAAACCTCAGAAGGAACATGTAATACTTTTCCAATATATCTCAAAATTTTCCATTGTTAAAAAAAACACTATATAAATACTAAAGACTAATCCAATTCTATGATCATTTAGGTATCCCACCTAGCCTTATAGATCATGTCTTATATCAGGGTCACTGGGTCCATCTACCTAGCCTAGAGGTCATTATCTTGAGAAACACATACAACTTAATGAAATTTCGTAAAAGACATCTAACACACCCACAATACCTCTCTAAAATTGGTTATCTAGACGTATTTATAGATTTAATGGATCCCCATAGGTCAAAATATATAAATATAGGTGAAATGTCATCATCATCCAAGCATTGGACTTCTCGGCCCTGATATTCTATATGCATCATCATAGGGGAGTTATCCAAGAAGGGTCACAATTTTAATGCAAAAGGATAAGTATATGAAACTAATTGGGTATCTATATATAGTAATACCACCTCGAGGAACAACATACCGACTACCAACCAATTACCCATGGTGTTGTTTCATCAACTACGAGTCATACCTGACTAAAATGAAACATTTCATATGAATACATAATGTGATAATTTACCAATTACTTGACCTTCATGGGTGTTACCTTAATGGATAAACCCTCACATACATAAGGCATCAAATCCCAAAATAGGATCATGCCAAAAAAATTATCACTAGGCTCACCTACCCAAACTCTAGGTCCAACGCAACATATAAAGTCATTATAAAACCAAAAGAAATGTTCAAATTCCCATCCAAGGTAACTATCAAGGAAAAATAAAAACAAAACCCTTATAAGTGGGTTATTCATTATGAAAAACATTAAAATGTTTAACTAAATCTATTTCAAAACTCCACATTTTCTATAAACATTGAAGGGGCTCAGATACATGCAATGTTAAGAATACATGATAGAGGTTACTATACTTGGTTCTCTATTCAGCTAACATATCATAACATTCTAGGCATGTCATCTCATAAATTTCATTTTACAAATTATTTAACCATAAGTTCTAATAACCATGCATGGTTCGATAAAATTTAATTATCAAGATATTGAGGAAAACACACTTTAGGTTGCAACTGGTATTTTAATTAACAAATGCCTCGTATCAAAAAATATCAAAAGATAATAAAATTTATTTTATCATTTAATAGGGATTGATCATGTATGATTCCACTATGAAATTACACTTTTTCACCCTGACCTAAGAGCCACTGAAATTGTTCCCTGATCCAGTTGGACACTGGGCCTCGAGTGTGCCTACCCATATGTGAAAGGTCATCAAATAGAAAAAAGGGTATAATAGAGGTCTAATAAAGATAAAAAAAATAAATAAATAAATGAAAATTAATGTGGATGAAATAATAAATGTGGGAAAAAAAAACAACAACTGACAATAAGAAAATAATATAAATCATGCATGAATATTCCATTATACGCATTAAAAAACATTCAGTTGGTAAAAATTAACAATGTACAAGGAAAAGAAAAAATACCTATTGGATATATATAATATCATAATAATATATGACTCAGTCATGTGATTATACACTCCCACATAATAAAACAACATCATATTTGTGAACTAAAAACCTAAACCTGTAACCATGAGGTCTGTTAAGGTACCTCAGTGGAGTGGAATTCGGAATTGGGTGTGAGATATACTTAGTAGGACACCACCAATAATTTCTATACATATCTAGTTTATGATTATAAATAATAATTTTGAAGATATATAAAAATTAAATAGCAAATAAATACAACCCATGTCGATCTTAGGTACCTTGTGGGTCACTTGGACAACCATACTGGCTCCCAACTATGATGGATGTCTCTGAGAATGTGTTTATTTAATCACATAATTATGGGTTAAGTAATATAATAATTGTGACCATGGAGTGGTAATAATAATAATAATAAAAGAGAATATATGGAGAAACCAAATTATCATTTACCTTATAAGGCCAAGCTAGATCACAGAATAGAACCATGCATCCTAACAACAAGGGGATTTGTGTAATCATAGGGGTACACCCAATTAATTTGATATGAAATATGTATAATTGGTTCTATAGATCAAGACCAACGTAAATTCTTGGCTAACCATGACTAGAGCCCAATGAGAGCAATCCAAGGCATCACATACCCTAAGAAATCACACTGAATCCAAGGAGTGCATCCTGAAAATTCTAATTTTTTGTTGAATGATAATGGATCCAATGGTTTCATTCTAGGAATACAATAACAAATAAATACTGAGTTTAAAGCTAGGAATTTCCCTTAGAAACCTGATCAGTGAATCTGAATGGAGTCCTTCGATTGCATAAGGCATTACCATGGGAATATAAGGCGGGCCCGAGTTTTATTATTCTTATACAGATGAAAAATATTCATATAAAATATGAACCATATATTTATATTTGTTTATATTCATATTTCATCACAATACATGTAATAATCATGCCCATTACCATTTAGATAGGCTAATCCCTATCCTTTCCATTATAATGAGAAAGGGTTAATGTGAGATATGAATCCATCATAATTCAACTATAAGATATAAAATCCAAGTGATTTTCGATTTTCAATTAATTTTTAGGGGTTCATTCATTAAAATTAAGCACTCTCAAAAGAAAAGGACAACTGAAGCATGCCCAAATGGTGTTCTTGGTAGTCAAAAAATTGGTTATCGTAAGGCATTACAAGGAACACACCCTAATTATGTGGTTGGAATTGAGGTATAAACCTCCAAAAATATCATTTAATCTTTTTATGAATTTAGATTATAATATTAAAATTTTAGTTCAAATAATAAGAATTTTATAGGCAAAACATGCCTAAAACATCGTGCATTATAATTACAACAATTCATAGATAAAGATACCCTGAGGGAAAATTCATATATAACCTAACTCATACATAAAATGGTCTACTAGTCCAATATAGAAATTTGATTTGAGCCATAATAGGAGATATTAAATGAATCATAAAAATCCCTATAAATAGGGAAAAAACCTCTCATGTATTTATCATTCGGCATGGTGAGATAAAAAATAAAATAATCATGAGGAGTCAAGAGCTTACATATTTGGTTTCATTTCAACCAATAAATCCTAAATTAAATCTCATAAATGGAAGAACCATTTATATATTTAGTATGAAAATGGGGGAATATCAAGAATCCTAGTCATGTTAAAATGAGGGAGAAAGATGAAGTGGAAAAAAATGAATTAGAAAAACTATCCACTTCACCCCATATATTGATGATAACATTTAGTTCGCATGGTATGGATTATTGTATAACATTCACAGTCTAAGAGACATACCCTATAGGGTTTTTTTGCATGGTTAGTCTTCATGGTTTAACTAACAATACACCAATCGTACGACTCACTATTTCTAAGAACCATAGCATGTGTGGTTTTGCCACACGATTCGGGAAAACTCTGTGCCAACCATGTTGTGTTACTGGTTAAGTGGAACTAAAAAAGTGTATAGGTGTATATTTTTAAAAACCATGCATACCTATGCTCCCACCTCTTTTGTTTTTGGAAAACTTTATACACATCCATTATCCCCTCCATTCATAGTTTTGTTTGAGGGTCCACATGGTTTAAGAAAATCATCTGCCCGATCTATTTCTCCTAGAAAGTGAGACTCTGGAGTCTGGTGCTACCGAAACTCATCGAAAATTCCAAGAAACCTCTTGAGCCTTATACCTCATCCAAAAACGACATATTTAAGTGTTCAAACATATAGATTTACATTATGATTCTCAATTAAGATTTAGGTAGTTCACCGAAAAAATGTTTCAAATTATTTTGGGAATTAAACTAGTCAAAAAAGGGCATTAAAACCTCCCAACTATAGAAGTTATTGTCACGACCTATCCTTGGGGCCCATGCCGTGACTACCCCAAGACCGCCTTCCATAGGCCAGGGGCTGGCGACTAGCACCAAGGCGTAATTCCCGGTAAAAAGGGAAGGCATTTCCTTTGTAAAGTAAACAATCACCACAGAGCAAGCAAGCAGAAGTAAACACTAAGAAAAAACTGGGTAGAACAGTAAGTGCGGAAAAGTTAGTGGGACAGTATACAAACCCAAACTGAAAGTAAAGTACAACTGGAAAAGGAAAACAGAAACTGAAAAGTAAAGTCGCTACGATGAGCCGTCCATTGGAAGTCCCACCTGAAGGGTGGGTACAAATAGCCTCCACAGCTCCTCGGGTCCAGCCGTCCGCTCCGAGTACGCCCTGCCCAGTGGTCCACCTCCGGGTATCGACCTGCTCCTCGTGACTCTACCACGATCAGCGTTGTCCATCGTTTGCAACCAACACAACGTAGTGCCGGAATAGCCTGTGCATGGGTGAGTATAAGCTACTCATTAGGGACCCTGAGACCCCCGAAGGTCTCCCATAATCCACAAAAGATAAGCCACAAAGGAAAGATACAATCACGAAGTAACATCCGACACTGCTTAAGTATATGCCCATTATAACGAACCATAATTTACATACATTGTTAATACTTCAAAATTGAATCATACTTATTACAACATATAACAAAACCACGAAAGGACCGTATAGGTATAGTGTATTTAGAAGCTGGGAAACATAAACAACTGGTTCATTAAGCGTCTACACTGTCTCCCATTTATTTCATCATATCTATTGTCCCTTTTGGAATATCTTACTTAATAACCTTCTTCCTGACATGGGGAAAGAAAACATACAAAAGGGTGAGCTCAAATTCTCAGTAAGGGTAAACAAAAGAAATATCAATCACATCATATACATAAGCACATAACTTTTGGAAATCTTAACCTACAAAAGAGATCATAATTTCATAACATGGGATAAATCATGGCAGGGAAATGTAATCACAATAATCATAACTTAAAACATGAAACTTTGTGGCATACACACATAATCATAGAGAATCATTTCTTATTAGTCAAGGCTCATTTCCAAGACTATCTTAGTGGACAAAGTCCCTTTCTGAACTGAGTTCACTCCTCGTTTTAGTCCTATTTCACTGAACTGGTATAACCTACCATTCCAGCCATGTCTATCTCATGAGATATAAAATCTTTACCCAATGCATTGGAGGGAGATATAGGTCCCACCCATCTCATAATGATACCATTCTTATGTGTGCCACAAAATCATAAACCATACATCATAGCATAACCCATGTAATAAAAATTGGATTCTTAAACAACATGACATCATAAAACAATTAATATAAGATAAAGGAATTAATAAAAATAATTTCATCAAAACATAATCAAATCAATGTAATAATAGGTATAAAAACAGAACCCATTATTAGATGGAAAATAATTATTATAAAACACTTGAACTCCATTCTTGAGGAAAATATCCTTTCTATTTCAAAAACATTTTACTTTCATAACATGTCTTAAAATTTTAAACTAAAAGAAGTTGATTAAAAATAAACTTGAAAACTTGTAAAGGAAGCTTCTTGGAAATAATGTTTTAAAAATCCATTCATTTCATATAAGTTAAAAAAAACATTCTTCGTACTTTGGTCAGAAAAGTCAAAAAGTACCTCGTATGAAAAACGACAAAAGATTCCATTCATATCCTTTACTAAAAACTCACCGAAGGGTAAAATTGGATTTAAAAAATTTTAGGTGGATGGAAATAATATTACATATTGAGGAAACATGGATGTGGATGATAAAATACACCCCAGTAAATACCAAAGTATAAACAATCTCGGATAAAATGAGATTGTGATATTTTCCCTTACCTTAGGTCTGTTTTGCTTTGTAAGTGTCCAAAACTCCTGTATAATGATTTAAATAATGTTATTGACTTATTCCAGAATCATACTTATTTTTATGATATCATATATGGTCATATTCTTAGCTTCTTAGTTGTAATATTTCATTGCTACTTGTTATTCGGGTGTTTATAACTTTTTGTTCTTATGCATGTCTTGTCGAATAAATTCTTATTCTTCTCTTTAGGTTATAGATACCTCATTTACATAGTAGTATTAGTGTGATATATATCATATTCATTCATTCAATGCATCTATATAATTATTAAGAAATGAAGATCATGTAGAACGAGTCGCATCACATCGTGGAGACGGTATTCCGTAAGTACGCACGAGTGATGATATCGTTCCTATGATCGTGGAATTGTATTGGAGTGTATGTATACTATTTAATAATCAGTATTAATTTATAATAGTCATATATAGTCATTATTTACACCATTATACCCATCCAGGTAAGGTGGTGGTGGAAAATAGATTACACCACGGTGTGAAGACGGTATTCCGTACGTACGCACGCGCGGTGATTTCTTTTTTCGTAGGATGGATAGATGGTGAAATAGGGTTGTTTCATACTTATAATAACATATCAGTATATGAGTGATACTGATGTTATTACTTCATAATTAAACAACTAAAGAAGAAGAAGTGGAAGAAGAAAGAAAGATGAAAGAATCGGTTACAGACATTACCTCTTCTTTGAAGTGCTTCTTTGAGACCTCCTTTTAGGGAACTAAAATAGGTCTTTGAAGAAGACCAGAACCTCTAGTATGTTTCTAGGTAAGTGGAGAGAAGAAATTGGCAGGGGTTGGATGAGCTTGAAGGTTCAAAGTGGTGTGAGGAAGAGGGGGAGGATGTGCCCTTTTATAAGGGAGGAGAGGGGCACCTTTGAAATAACTAAAAATATTATTTTATTATAAAGTCAAGTTCGGTTTTAAATAGCTCCAAATTGATTTATTTCAAAGCTAATGTGGGGATGGGTCGAAATCCTCTCATCCAATAGAATTTAGACAAGTTTAGGTTCCTATTTTAACCTTATCATTTAGATTTAACATTAAGTTAAATAATTTTACTTTTACCGTGTCTTCTTGTGTTCTTATACTATAAGGTTCATAAACTTACTATAAGCAGCCAAAAGAACCCCAAGTTGTTTATTATTAATATATATAACCTTTTATAATTCATTTGGCCGAACCTTATATTTTTAAAAATAAAAGAACAATTACTAATATAATATTTGTTTTAAAAACTATTTTCTGTCAATTTTGACACTATTTAGTAATTGATTTTTGTGAAAATCATAAAAGAATTATTAGTTCGAAAAAAGTTAATTAAATAAATACTAACATGTCATATTAAACTAGAAAATTAGTGGAATTCATAAAAAGTCTCAAATTACATTTATTTTTGTGTTTATAACATTACTTATGTCAATATTTCATTAATAAAATAATTACTGCATCATCATTGTGTCATAAATAAATTAAATTATTTAATCTCTAAAAGTTACAAATAAAATACCATTATGTAGGAAATAGTTTTAGCTTTCTAATGAATATTTATAGTCGAATTTATCTTATGTATAAAACCATATTAAAAATTATTTACTTATTAAACTTTGATTTTAACTATTTTAACCCTTCTTTAAATAAATTAATAATAAATGTCGTAATCTAATCCAAGCGGGCCTAAATGGTCATATTTTATTCCTAAGTTTTTTTTGGTCGAATTACACTTTTCCAATAGAATTAGGACATGTGTTAGGGTAATAATAATATCATCTCTACCCTTAATTACCCTATTTACTTTTAACCGTGGTAAAAAAAAGTAAAAAGTTACTATTCACCAAAAAATTATTTTCATCTCATTGAACCATATTTTAGTCTTTGATATTAACCGTGTCTCTCGGATTTTCGAAATTCCACTCACAGAAGCGATAAAATTAAGTTTTATGAAAAATTCATTTTTTTAACTACCACTTAGTGGTTTCACTATTCATCAAAAATTGAAAGTTTTTAGAAAAATACCAAAATTTCACCCTAGGATAATTTCGATATTCCGAATCCAAAAATGAAGGCCATTTTTAAAAATGAAATTTATAATATTTCAAAAAGTGGTTATTAATATTCATAACGGCTAGTTTTAATAATATTTTAATAGCATATCGTTAATTAGTGAAACTCGGTATTGCGTACGACGCAAGCTATCGAGGAAGGTCGCGATTTCGTGTAAAGCAAGCCAAGCAAGTGTTGTGTAGAAAAAAATTCCTTTGATGATTTATATAACATAAAAGTATCGGGTGTTACATTCTACCCCCCTTAAAATGAATTTCACCCTCGAAATTTGTCACTTTGTAACAAACAGATGAGGATACCTCTCCCTCATCATATCCTCAAGCTCCCATGTAGCTTCTTCTAATTGGTGGTTCCTCTATAAAACTTTCACCAATAGAGCGGTATTTTTTTGTAGGAATTTTTCGCTACGATCCAGAATCTCTATCGGTTGTTCTTCATAAGAAAGATCTTGCTCCAGCGGTACAACTTCTGAGCTAAGTACATGTGAAGGATCAGGTATGTACTTTCTCAGGAGAGATACATGGAACACATCGTGAACTTGAGAGAGATTCGGTGGAAGCGCCAATCGGTAATCTACCTTCACAACACGATCCAGTATTTCGAAAGGACCGATATATATAGGGCTCAACTTCCCCTTCTTTCAAAATCTCATAACCCTCTTCTAGGGAGATATTCGTAAGAACACTTTATCCCCCACTTCAAACTCTAGGTCTTTTCTTTGGTTGTCGGCATAACTTTTCTGTCGACTCTGAGCTGCTCTTATGTGTTGTTGAATAGATCTGACCTTTTCTACCATTTCATCAACGAGATCAGGTCCTAATAGCTTTCTTTCCCCAACTTCATCCCAGCAAGTTGGAGTCCTGCATTTCTTTGCATAGAGAGCTTCATAAGGAGCCATCTGAATACTAGAGTGAAAGATATTATTATAAGAAAATTCCACCAAAGGTAGGTGTTGATCCAAACCACCTTTGAAATCCATAGAGTAAGCTCTCAACATATCTTCTAGGGTTTGAAATGTTCTCTTAGACTCACCGTCTGTCTGGGGATGATAAGCAGTGCTGAAACTCAACTCTGTATCCAGAGTATGTTGAAGACTTCACTAGAACTTCGAGGTAAATCTCTGATCCTGATCAGATTTAATAGAAAGTGGTACTCCATGCAATCTTACCACTTCCTTTACATATATCCTGGCAAGCTGATCCAGAGAGAAATCCTCTCTAATAACAATGAAGTGTGAAGACTTGGTAAGACGACCAACTATGACCCAGATAGAATTATTTCCTTTGGATGTTTTAGGAAGTCCTGTGACAAAGTCTATAGTGATGTTTTCCCATTTCCATTCGGGTATGGGTAATGGTTGTAACATCCCCTTATACTTCTGTCTCTCAGCTTTAACTTGTTGACAAACCAAGCATCGAGAGAAATATTCAGCAACATCTATTTTCATGCCATCCCACCAGAAGTACTCTTTCAGGTCCCTATACATCTTCGTGCTTCCAGGATGAATAGAGAATGAAGAACTATGAGCCTCATCCAGCATCTCCTTCTTTAATTCGGGGATGGGAGGAACACAAACCTGATTCCTGAACTTTATTATCCCATCACAATCAAGGTTGAATTTAGGAACATTTCTCACCTTATTTTGTAACTCGACTTCTTCTTTCTGGGCCTCTTTAATCTTCACATGTATAGATGGTTGAACATTCATTTGAGAAAGATAAGATTTTTCCCCTTCCATTATAATTCCAAGATCCATCCTTTGTAAATCCATAAATATTGGATCTTTTGTGATCCTCATCATGGATAAACTGTCATGGTCTTGTCGACTTAATGCATCTTCCACCTTGTTTGCTTTCCCAGGGTGGTAATGGATTGAGCAGTCATAATCCTTAATCAGCTCCAACCATCTTCTTTGACGCATATTCAACTCTTTTTGTGTGAAAATATACTTTAAACTTTTATGATCAGTATAAATATCACACCTTTCACCATAAAGGTAATTCCTCCAAATCTTTAATGCAAAGATTACCGCAGTTAACTCCAAATCATGTGTTGGGTAATTTTGCTCATGGATTTTCAACTGTCGTGAGGCATAAGCTATCACCATATCATTTTTCATAAGAACACACCCCAATCCCTTCTTGGATGCATCACTATAGATCACAAACCTTTCTCCACTACAAGGCAGTGTGAGCACAGGTGCACTGGATAGCCTTCTTTTCAACTCCTTGAAATTCTCTTCACATTCCTCCGTCCAAACAAACTTAACTCCCTTCGGAGTCAACTTGGTGAGTGGATTAGATAATTGTGAAAAATCTTTCACAAAACGTTGATAATATCCAGCCAAACCAAGAAAACTTCGGATCTCGGTTACTGTTTTTGGTCTTGACCATCTTTCGATAACCTCTATTTTTGCTGGATCCACAGATATCCCCTCTTTTGAGATTATGTGACCAAAAAAATGCAACTTTTTGAAGCCAAAATTCACACTTGGTTAATTTGGCATAAAGCTTCTCCTTTCTCAGGGTCTTCAATATAATTATCAAGTGATCTTCATGTTCTTACTTGCTCATTGAATAGACAAGAATGTCGTCTATAAAGAGCACCACAAACTGATCAAGATAGTCTCTAAAGACTCTATTCATTAGATCCATGAAGATAGCAGGGGAATTAGTAAGACCAAATTGCATCACTATAAATTCATAGTGTCCATACCTTGTACGGAAATCCGTCTTTGGTATATCATCCCTTTTGACCCTTAATTGATGATACCCTGAATGAAGATCAATCTTGGAAAAGTATTGAGCTCCGCGTAGTTGGTCAAATAGGTCATCAATGCGTGGGAGAGGATATTTGTTCTTGATAGTGATCTTGTTAAGTTCTTGATAATCAATGCAGAGTCTCATTGATCCATCTTTCTTCTTTACAAATAGAACATGTGCTCTCCAAGGTGACGCACTAGGGCGTATGAATCCATTATCAAGATTCTCTTGGAGTTGCTTATTCAATTCCTGCAACTCAATTGGGGCCATTCTATAAGGTGTATTTGAAATAGGCAAAGCACCCGGTACGAGTTTTATTGAAAACTCAACTTCACGATTTGGTGGAAGACCCAGTAATTCCTCTGGAAAGACATCATCAAACTCCCGTACAATGGGCATATTCTTAATCATGATTTTCTCACCAACCATTTGAGATAAATAACCTTCATTTAGTGGAATCAATACCCATAAAATGGAAGAAATTTCCACTGGAAGGTTATGTTCATCCTTGCATTGATAGACAATCATAGATTGATCTGGAATATGAAATGTTACTTCCCTTCATTGGAAATTGATATGAGCTCCATATAAAGAAATCCAATCCATGCCAAGAATCACATCAAATTCTACTATAGGAAGGATCACAAGATTTGCAGGAAGCACTTTCCCACAAACTTCGATCGGAGAAGAATTATAAACTTTTGATGTGACTGTTGTGCCATTAGGTGTTGTCACAGCTAACTCAACATCTAATTGTTGAGGTAATACGGTGACACCCTTAGAAAATTCTTCAAAATAAAAGAGTGGGTGGATCCAGAATCAAATAAAACATTTTCTACTTTAGAGTGGACGGTATGTGTACCTTTCACCACATCGTTATCGTACTTCACATCGCTAATAGAAATTGCATGTGACTTTCCTTTGTCTTTAGCCTTAAGAGTTTGTTGACGTCGACCATCATCATCAGCCCTTGGATTAGGGAATTTATTGGCATAATGTCCCATCTCCTTGAACTTGAAACATTGATGTGTAGTAGGTTCATTCTGTGTATCCCTTCCTTCGTTTGCATCATTAGCCATCTTCTTCCCATCATCGCGACATTCAAATTCCCGATGACCTTCCTTTCCACATTTGAAACATTTACTTGTCCCTTTAAGACAACTCCCTCCAAGTTTCTTTCCACACTTTGAGCATAAGGGAAATCTCATCTTCTTTTCAGTGTGCTCTTTAGATTTTCCATTGAATTCCATTTTCCTCTTCTTATCAAACCCATATGACTGATGGGTTACTCCAATCTCCATCTCGACTTTGAGAGCACATCGAACAATTTCCTCATAGCTATTGAAGTCCATTCTGGCTAAGGCCCTTCGAAGACTTGGTTTTAAGCCACTAAAGAGTTGATCGATCTTACTCTCAGGTTGGATAATAATACTAGAAGCGTACCTTGAAAGTCTTGTAAAATTTGCTTCATAGGTACCAACAGATTCATCATACTTTTGCTTCAGTTCAAGAAACTCTTTCTTCATATTTGTTCAGAGAATACGAGGGAAGTACTTATTGAAAAATAAGTTCTTTAACTCGTCCCATTCCATGGAATCAATTTCATCCCTTTGCCTCGTATTCTTAATAAGATTCCACCATTGATCAGCATCTCCTTCCAAACGATACACTGCTAGGATGACTTTATCATGTTCAGAACATTGATGAACTGAAAATATATTTTCAGTAGAACTAATCCATTGTTCAGCAACTAATGGATCAGTAGACCCGCTGAAAGAAGGTGGACGCTGTCTCATGAAGGATTTAACAGAATGTTTCTACTTCCTTTGCTTGTTTGGAAGTCCTGCATGATTCATATCTTGAGAAAGTTGTGTGAGCATGGCTACAAGATTTTGCATTCCAGCTCCCATATCATTTGGTTGCTCAGGGGGACAATCATTGCATTGCCCGTCGCATTCCGCACTAACACGGTTCCTTTGGGTTCCAGCCATTGACTAAAACCAAGAAGAATAGTGTGAGCAACACTAATTATAATAGGAAAAACACATAATCAAGAATAAAATTTCACACTTAAGGTCTTATCCTAGATTATTCATGGCTATTTCTAAAACACTAAGATTGTGTTCTATGCTTATACTTATCCTTAGGGTTCTTACTAAGGCTTTCGCATCCTAGTTTCCAAAGGTTGACTATACCTTTCCTATGATACCAACTATAACGACCCATACTTTAAATACATTGTTAATACTTCAAAATTGAAGCATACTTATTACAACATATAACAAAACCAGGAAAGGACCGTATAGGTATAGTGTCTTTAGAAACTGGGAAACATAAACAACTGGTTCATAAAGCATCTACACTGTCTCCCATTTATTTCATCATATATATTATTCCTTTTGGAATATCATACTTAATAACCTTCTTCCTGACCTGGGGAAAGAAAACATACAAAAGGGTGTGCTCAAATGCTCAGTAAGGGTAAACAAAAGAAATATCAATCACATCATATACATAAGCACATAACTTTTGGAAATCTTAACCTGCAAAATAGATCATAATTTCATAACATGGAATAAATCATGGCAGTGAAATGTAATCACAATAATCATAACTTAAAACATGAAACTTTGTGGCATACACACATAATCATAGAGAATAATTTCTTTTTAGTCAAGGCTCATTGCCAAGACTATCTTAGTGGAAAAAGTCCCTTTCTGAACCGAGTTCACTCCTCGTTTCAGTCCTGTTTCACTGAACCGGTATAACCTACCGTTCCAGCCATGTCTATCTCATGAGATATAAAATCTTTACCCAATGCATTGGAGGGAGATATAGGTCCCACCCATCTCATAATGATACCATTCTTATGTGTTCCACAAAATCATAAACCATACATCATAGCATAACCCATGTAATAAAAATGGGATTCTTAAACAACATGACATCATAAAACAATTCATATAAGATAAAGGAATTCATAAAAATAATTTCATCAAAACATAATAAAATCAATGTAATAATAGGTATAAAAACAGAACCCATTATTAGATGGAAAATAATTTTGATAAAACACTTGAACTCTATTCTTGAGGAAAATATCCTTTCTACTTCAAAAACATTTTCCTTTCTTAAAATTTTTTACAATTTTAAACTAAAAGAAGTTGATTAAAAATAAACTTGAAAACTTGTAAAGGAAGCTTCTTGGAAATAATTTATTAAAAATCCATTCATGCCGTATAAGTTAAAAAAAACATTCTTCGTACTTTTGTCGGAAAAGTCAAAAAGTACCTCGTATGAAAACCGACAAATGATTCCTTTCATATCCTTTACTAAAAACTCACCGAAGGGTAAAATTGGATTTAAAAAATTGTAGGTGGATGGAAATAATATTACATATTGAGGAAACATGGATTTGGATGTTGAAATACACCCCAGTAAATACCAAAGTATAAACAATCTCGGATAAAATGAGATTGTGATATTTTCCCTTGCCTTAGGTCTGTTTTGCTTCGTAAGTGTCCGAACCTCCTGTATAATGATTTAAATAATGTTATTGACTTATTCCATAATCATACTTATTTTTATGATATCATATATGGTCATATTCTTAGCTTCTTAGTAGTAATATTTCATTGCTACTTGTTATTCGGGTGTTTATAACTTTTTGTTCTTATGCATGTCTTGTCAAATAAATTCTTATTCTTCTCTTTAGGTTATAGATAACTCATTTCCAGAATGGTATTAGTGTGATATATATCATATTAATTCATTCAATTCATTTATATAATCATTATGAAATGAAGATCATGTAGAACGAGTCGCATCACATCGTGGAGACGGTATTCCGTACGTACGCACGAGTGATGATATCGTTCCTATGATCGTGGAATTGTATTGGAGTGTATGTATACTATTTCAGAATCAGTATTACTTTATAATAGTCATATATAGTCATTATTTACACCATTATACCAATCCAAGTAAGGTGGTTGTGGAAAATATATTACACCACGGCGTGGAGACGGTATTCCATACGTACGCACGCGCGATGATTTCTTTTTCTGTAGGATGGATAGATGGTTAAATAGGGTTTTTTCATACTTATAATAACATATCAGTATATGAGTGATACTGATGTTATTACTTAATAATTAAACAACTAAAGAAGAAGAAGTGGAAGAAGAAATAAAGATGAAAGAATCGGTAACGGACATTACCTCTTCTTTGAAGTGCTTCTTTGAGACCTCCTTTTAGGGCACTAAAATAGGTCTTTGAAGAAGATAAGAACCTATAGAATGTTTCTAGGGACGTGGAGATAATAAATTGGCATGGTTTGGCCGAGCATGAAGGCTCAATGTGGTGTGAGGAAGAGGGGGTGGATGTGCCCTTTTATACGGGAGGATAGGGGCACCTTTGGAATAACTAAAAATATTATTATATTATAAAGTCAAGTTCGGTTTTAAATAGCTCCAAATTGATTTATTTAAGAAGATAAGGTGGGGATGGGTCTAAATACTCCCATCCAATAGAATTTATACAAGTTTAGGTTCCTATTTTACCCTAATCATTTAGATTTAACATTAAGTTAAATAATTTTACTTTTACCGTGTCTACTTGTGTTCTTATACTATAAGGTTAATAAACTTACTATAAGCAGCCAAACGAACCCCATGTTTTTTATTATTAATATATATAACCTTATCTAAGTCATTTGGTCAAACCATAGATTTTTAGGAATAAAATAACAATTACTAATATAATATTTGTTTTAAAAACTATTTTTTGTCAATTTTGACACTATTTAGTAATTGATTTTTGTGAAAATAATAACAGAATGATTAGTTCGAAAAAAGTTAATTAAATCAATAATAACATGTCATATTAACCTATAAAATTAGTTGAATTCATAAAAAGTCTCAAATTACATTTATTTTCGTGTTTATAATTTTAATTATGTCAATATTTCATTAATAAGATAATTACTGCATCATCTTTGTGTCATTTATAAATTAAATTATTTAACATCTAAAAATTAAAAATAAAATACCATTATGTAGGAAATCTTTTTAGCTTTCTAATGAATATTTATAGTCGAATTTATCTTATTTATAACCCCATATTGAAAATTATTTACTTATTAAACTTTGATTTTAACTATTTTAACCCTTCTTTAAATAAATTAATAATAAATGTCCTAATCTAATCCAAGTGGGCCTAAATGGTCATATTGTATTCCTAAGTTTGTTTTTGGTCGAATTACACTTGTCCAATAGAATTAGGACTTGTGTTAGGGTAATAATAATATCATCTTTACCCTTAATTACCCTATTTACTTTTAACCGTGGTAAAAAAAAGTAAAAAGTTACTATTCACCAAAAAATTATTTTCATCTCATTGAACCACATTTTAGTCCTTGATATTAACCGTGTCTCTCTGATTTTCGAAATTCCACTCACAGAAGCGGTAAAATTAAGTTTTATGAAAAATTCAGTTTTTTAACTACCACTTAGTGGTTTCACTATTCATCAAAAATTGAAAGTTTTCAGAAAAATCCCAAAATTTAACCCTAGGCTAATTTCGATATTTCGAATCCAAAAATGAAGTCCATTTTGAAAAATAAAATTTATAAAATTTCAAAAAGTGGTTATTACTATTCATAACGGCTAGTTTTAATAATATTTTAATAGCATATCGTTGTTTAGTAAAACTAGGTATTGCGTACGACGCAAGCTATCGAGGAAGGTCACGATTTCGTGTAAAGCAAGACAAGAAGGTGTTGTGTAGAAAAAAATTTCTTTGATGATTTATATAACATAAAAGTCTCGGGTGTTACACCCATACATATACATAAGTCCTCAATTCCAGTTCAGCTCCAACATCCGAGCCCAAGTATAACCAGTCCACACAGAAAAATGTAACCCGTTCCACATAGGAAATCACAACCCAAATCCACACAGGAAAGCATAACATAATCCACACAGGATATCAAGTCAATCTTATCGAAGATAAGGATTGAAAGTCAAAATTCATCCCACACAGGAATACTTCTTCGTAAGACGATATAGATGATCAGGTGAAGCCACTGATTCATCTAAGTCGTTGGACCCTCACATGATCGATAGGTACTAACCCCCACAATGACCCACAAAGGATCGATAGGTAACTAACCCCCACAATGACCCAAAAAGTATTGATAGGTAACTAACCCCCGGAATGACCCACACGGGATCTGACCCACACAGGATCGATAGGTAACTAACCCCCGCAATGACCCACAGAGGATCGGACCCACACATGATTTGTAGGTGCTGGCCCACACAGGACCGCTGAGCGCAGACCCACACAGGATCTGACTCACACAGGATCGGTAGCACTGATCCACGTTGGATCACTGAGTGCTGTAGTCGTCTCCGTCGAATCCACGGAGGATTTCTGTACAGTCGTCATCGTCGTCGCAGTCGCAGCCAGCTCTAGGGTTCCCGTGCACAACAAGCTCGTTCGGGAGGGTCCGCTCCATGATCCGAGGGGATGATACATCAACTGACACATAGTCCGGAGTTGATGTATCCAAAATTTGCGTATCGTCAACAGGAACTCAACGTCACCGATGGCGCGTCAATCGGATGCCCGGTCTGAGAGTTATTGGCTTTTTCGTACCAGGGGCCCGGTTGGTTTTTAAGTCAAAACCAACCCGACCGAACTCCAATGACATCCAAACCTTGAGAGGAGTAATCCAAAAGGTCCGTCTCACTAAGAGGAATCCAACAAAGTCGACGACACGTCAATCGGACGTCCGGAGCTCAAGTTATAAGCGTTTCCGCTCTGAGGGCCCGGTTGGTTTCGTGAACGAACCAACCCGGTCGAACACAAAGTACTCAGAAACCTTGAGTGCGATATATCGAAACGACCATCTCATTCTAATCATCGCATCGCCGCTGACGGTGCGTCGATCGGAGGTCCCCAGCCCAAGTTATAGGAAAAAGACCGCAATAGGTCAGGAAGTGGGGGTTTCAGGCACAGACCGACCCGGCCCGAGACCCCCTGGGTCGGCCCAAACCGGGTCAACCCGACCCGGGTCCGGCTCCGGCCCGCTTGGGCGCGGCCCGGGCCGGGCGGGGCGCGGCCCGACCCAGCCTGGGCAGCCGGTCCGGCGTGCTGACGCGCTAGCCGGAGCCAGGTGTCTCGACGTTTCGGCCGAGCGGACAGGGGTGCGGGGGGGGGGGGGGGGGCACTGCCCCCTGCCAGTTTGTAACCGCGGCCCCCATATGGGGGGCCACTCATGTCTGGCCATCTGGGGGTTTCGAACCCCCGGCTCCTCCTCTGACCGGCCGGTCGGCTGTTGCCGCCACGAGACCTACATTGCCGCTCCCCCTGCTTCGACACCGGCAGCCCGGAACCGTCCGCCGGTCTTCCTGCTCCGTCACGGCCTTGGTTCGCCAGGCGTAGCGTGATGGCGTCGCTTCCCTCCACCACGGCCCCGCTCTGGCTGCGGTGCCTTCGGGATTCTCCGGCGCGGCGTGACGGTGCGACGACCTTGTTCGATTCAACGTCGCGGCGTGACGGCACCACACATTTCATGCCGCAAGACCCCACACGGTGCGACGGCACCGCGCCATCCCCGTTCCAATCCACCAAAATGTAGACAAGAGAAAAAGGGGAGGAGGGTCGGCCGTGTTTGTACGGTCCGGCCCCCTCTCGTTAACTGATAACAAACGGTCGAATTGTACGAGGAATGATGACGGAAGAAAATCACGAATAGAAACACATAAAACCCCTACCTCGTCGAATTCGTTGAGCGAGGGTTCGTCGCCGAAATAATAGTCGTGGAAGAAGGCGTTGCGGAAGGAGAATCGTCGTGTCGTCGATCTCCTGAGGATCCGACATTCTTTTCAACCTTCGTCGGAGGTCAGCGTTCTTCACGTTCTTTGCGTTCTTCATCGAAGAAGAAGAATAACTTGAAGCTCCTTAGCTTTTCTCCCAAATCCTCCCAAAGCAACAAGTTCCAACCCAAATAAAATAAGCACTACACTTATTTACTAATATAACTTATGTATTTGAATTTCAAACATTCAAATTAAACTCTCCTATTTAATTAACATAAGTTATCAAAATTAAT
Organism: Viscum album; assembly: GCA_963277665.1. Taxonomy (NCBI): domain Eukaryota; kingdom Viridiplantae; phylum Streptophyta; class Magnoliopsida; order Santalales; family Viscaceae; genus Viscum; species Viscum album. The sequence goes on from OY728126.1 coordinate 1,576,967,344, forward strand.
GGTGAGTTAAAGGAGTTAGGGAATATAAAGGGGTGGGTTCGTGTGGGCCCCACCTCCCTCATAACCACACATGGGATGTTGGGTGGTTTCCCCCAACTTCCACTCAATGGTTTTAACCACTTAAAAATAAAAATTGTAGCTAAATTTTTATTTTAACTTCCACAATTTTTAACAAATTCTCTAATGAAAACGCAACACCAGAAAGGGTGTGCCTAAGCAATTACCGGCACTGCGAATCCATCAGTTCCCTCAGAATTAAATTCCAAGAACCAGTTGAAAAGTTATAAAAACCCGCTCGTTCGTTCACTGAACGTACCCGAGCTAAACATCAGATAGAAATTCTGGGCACACCGAGCCTCGGAATCAAGTGCTGGCAGAAACTGCGTTCTTGTAAAATCCCAAAGAAAATTAAGAAAAAAAATTTCCCTTGAATTTTACGAGTCTTTACATTACTCCCACCTCAGGGCTTTACATCCCCGTAAAGATACATAAAAAACTAGGGGAACAAATGTGGGTACTGTGCATGCATCTGAGCCTCCCGCTCCCATGTGCTCTCCTGAAGGTTCCTGTGCTTCCATCTGATGTGCACTAGTGGAATCGACCGTCCACATAGGACCCTCTCCTATCGATCCTCGATCTCCGCTTTAACCTCCGCAAAAGTCGCTCCATCATCTATGTCCATCTCCCCATGGTCAATGATATGCGTCGGGTCGTGCACGTATCTCCTCAACTGAGATACGTGGAAGACGTCGTGCACTCGGTTCAACTGAGGTGGTAGAGCCATGCGATAAGCCACCTTTCCAATCCTACTAAGGACCTGAAATGGTCCGATGAAGTGTGGAGACAACTTGGCACCTTGACCAAATCTCTGTAATCCACGTCGAGGTGAGACCCACAAGAAGACGTAGTCGCCATCCTCGAACTCTAGTGGCCTCCTGCTCCTGTTAGCATAAGACTTCTGCCAGCTCTGAGCTATCCTCATCTTCTCCTGGATGATCTGGACCTTCTCTGTCGTGGCCTGGACCATCTCTGGTCCCACAAGTGCTGACTCCCCAGGGTCTGTCCAGCACAGAGTTGACCTGCAAGGTCGGCCGTACAATGCCTCGTATGGTGCCATCCCGATGGTGGAGTGGTAGCTGCTGTTGTACACGAACTCCACGAAGGGTAATTGGTCCTCCCAGCTATAAACAAAGTCAAGGACACATGCGCAGAGCATGTCCTCGAGATTCTGAATGGTCCTCTTCGTCTAACCATCTGTCTGAGGCTGAACGGCGGTGCTCAGACGTAGCTGCGTCCCGAACGCCTCCTGTAACCCCTTCCAAAGTGGGGAAGTAAAGAAAGCATCTCGATCGGAGACGATAGATGATGGAACACCATGAAGCCATACAATCTCCTGAACATAGAGACATTCCAAGTTCTTCACTGAGCCCTGCTCTCTGATGGGTAAGAAGTGAGACGACTTGGTGAGTCGGTCGACAATCACCCAAATAGAGTCGTGACCTCTGGAAGTGCGTGGAAGTCCAGTCACGATGTCAATAGATATGTTGTCCCACTTCCACTCTGGGACCTCCAAGGGCTGTACCAAGCCTGCTGGTACCCGGTGCTCTTCCTTCTCTTGCTGGCAGGTGAGGCATCGAGAAATGAACTCTGCCACAACCTTATTCAGAGCGAAGACCACTGATGCTAACTCCAGGTCATGTGTAGCGTAGTTCTGCTCATGCTACCTCAACTGACGTGATCCATAGGCGATCACAGACCGCCCTAGCATCAAGAAACATCTGAGTCCGGCCCCTGATGCATCACAGTAAACTACGTACCCTACTCCCTCCTCCGGAAACCCCAAGATAGGCGCGCTGGTCAATCTCTATCTCAACACCTGGAAGCTCTGATGACATCTATCTAACCACACGAAGGGTTGCCCCTTCTTCCTTAACATTTTACAAAAATGCATAGATTTCTCCTTTGCCAAAAAGAGAAATTCGGTCTCATCCCCTGGATGAACCACGTTCCTTTCCTAATACAGTCAATCCCATCATGATCTGTTAATTCATGCCATGGATGAAGTCGTATGACCTCAACGCTGCTACCAAGAGATCCAACCGTTACTCTTGCCTCCAAAGGTTGAGTCACACTATCGGCATTAGTGTGTGGTCACTGGGTGTCCTCCAGTAAGAATCTCTCAAGTGAGGGTCAAGTCAACAGTTTTTAACCGGAAACTCTTAGTATTAATGTACAAAAGACAAGAAAGCAAACGTCACTATTGAAAGCGTCTTTTATTACTTCAACTCAAAGTACAAGGACACAAGGCAACACAAACAACGAAGCTAGAGGAATTATGGGCAAAGGCTTCTATGAGTGGAGCTAGTCCCACACTTGTACAATCGGTTCCGGAGCTCTATGATTGTAAGCTTTAGCTGCCTGAAGCTGTGCTCTCCCCTGAGGTCGGGGTGGACCTCCTGGTGGTGGTGGTGGTAGAGCCTCAAAACATCATCCCCCACCTGCCGCTCGACCAGCTCCTTGGCCTCATCCACCTGCTCCCTGCGGACCGCCACAGTCGAACCTATGCCTCTACCTGGGTGGTTCCTCAACCGTCTTCTGCTCCTCTGCATGGCGGGTCGGGCCGTCGCGAGCCATGTGGCCCTGCACGCCGCATGCATAGAACTGTCTTCTAATCGTAAGATTGGTTCTGCTACGTGTGCCCCGCACCTCCGAGCCAGTATCCTGAGGTCGTCCGCCTGATGGCCAGGTCCTCTTGGACCTCTGCGACATCTGTCTGCTGCCGGCTGCAGAAGACTCCACCACGTGTCACCCTACGGTAGGTCTCGCCGCTGGTGTAGACTCAGCAAGAAATCTCTCAATGAGAAGGGCTTTCTCCAGTACACCTTCCTGTGTCGGAATGCTGAGGGAGATCAGCGATGCCCTGATCTCATGCCTTAGTCCTTGCTCGAAAGTCCGGTCCCGAAAGAATGGGTCCCGTACCATGTCCGTCGAATAGCGCGAGAGATTAGTAAATCTCGCCGAGTACTCGGTGACCGTCAAACAGCCCTGCCATAGCTGTAGAAGCTCCTTGATGCGCACAACATGGAGGGTGGTTGAGACGAACTCTGAGTGGAAGAGGCTCTCAAAGTCCGTCAAGAGGAGAGATGCCTCATCGTGAACATAGAGAATCATGCTCCACCATCTACCTGCTGCCGCGTGCAGGAGGCTCGCTGCGAGGATCACCATGAGATCTGATGGTGTCCTCACTAACCTGAAAACCCATACAACTGCCTCCAGCCAGTCCACGGTAGCCTGAGGGTCCGTCTCCCCACGGAACCTGGGCGGTCACTGGCACTGAAACTCATGCAGTTCACTAAGGCGATGTGCATCGTCAGTGGCTCGGGCTGGTAGCATCAGTGGCTTGGCGGGTAAAGGTACCACCGGTTCCTCTGATGTCAAAGGGACCTGTACCGAGGACTCGTTTCTCAGTGGGCTATCATAACGCACAATTCTCGGAACCCTAGCTGGATGCCGTCGTGGGGCCGTCTTGTTTAAGAAACAGGTGCGCCATGGTCAACAGTATACGTGGTGAGCTGGCACAAAGTAATCACGAAGAAAACTTAAAACACACAGGCAATCAATGTTTCGTGCATTAAGTCGGAAATCAGAAGTCAGGGTCCTGGTGTACGGATACGTCGGCCACCGTACCAACACTGGACTCCCTGGAATGATAACCACACTCAATACCCTTAACACTATTGCTTCACTTAGAAGAAAGATCAGAGTCCAAAGTTCTGCGGTAGAACCGAACTCCTCTGATATCAATTTGTCACAACCTGTCCTCAGGGCCCATGCCATGACTACCCCAAGCCCGCCTTCCATAGGCCAGGGGATGGCGACTAGCACCAAGGCGTAATTCCCAGTAAAAAGGGAATGCATTGAATTTGTAAAGTAAACAATCACTACAGAGCAAGCAAGCAGAAGTAAACACTAAGTAAAAACTGGGTACAACAGTAAGTGCGGAAAAGTAAGTGGGCCAGTATACAAACCCAAACTGAAAGTAAAGTACAACTGGAAATGGAAAACATCAACTGAAATGTAAAGCTGCTACGATGAGCCATCTACTGGAAGTCCCACTTGAAGGGTGGGTACAGATAGCCTCCACAGCTCCTCGGGTCCAGTTGTCCGCTCCGAGTACGCCCCGCCTAGTGGTCCACCTCCGGGTACCGACCTTCTCCTCGTGCCTCTACCACGATCAGCGTTGTCCGTCGTCTGCAACCAACACAACATAGTGCGGGCATAGCCTGTGCAGGGGTGAGTATAATCTACTCTGTAAGGATCCCGAGACCCCTGAATGTCTCGCAGAATCAACAAAGGATAATCCACAGAGGAAAGATACAATCACGAAGTAACATCTGACACTTCTTAGGTATATTCCCATACATATACCTAAGTCCTCAATTCCAGTTCAGCTCCAACATCCGAGCCCAAGTACAACCAGTCCACACAGGAAAACGTAACCCGTTACACATAGGAAATCACAACCCAAATACACACAAAAAAGCATAATGTAATCCACACAGGATATCAAGTCAATCACGTTGAAGATAAGGATTGAAAGTCAAAATTCAGCTCACACAGGAATATTTCTTCGTAAGAAGATAGAGATGATCAGGTGAAGCCACTAATTCATCTAAGTCATCAGAACCACACTGGATCGATAGGTACAAACCCCTGCAATGAGTCACAAAGGATCAATAGGTAACTAACCCCCACAATGACCCACAAAGGATCGATAGGTAACTAACCCCCGTAATGACCCACACAAGATCTGACCCACACAGGATCGATAGGTAACTGACCCCCACAATGACCCACAACGGATCAGACCCACACAGGATCTGTAGGCACTGGCCCACACAGGACCGGTGTATAACGACCCATACTTTACATACATTGTTAATACTTCAAAATTGAAGCATACTTATTACAATATATAACAAAACCACTAAAGGACCATATATGTATAGTGTCTTTAGAAACTGGGAAACATAAACAACTGGTTCATAAAGTGTCTACACTGTCTCCCATTTATTTCATCATATCTATTTTCCCTTTTGGCATATCTTACTTAATAACCTTCTTCCTGACCTGGGGAAAGAAAACATACAAAAGGGTGAGCTCAAATTCTCAGTAAGGGTAAACAAAAGAAATATCAATCACATCATATACATAAGCACATAACTTTTGGAAATCTTAACCTGCAAAAGAGATCATAATTTCATAACATGGGATAAATCATAGTAGTGAAATGTAATCCCAATAATCATAACATAAAACATGAAACTTTTTGGAATACACACATAATCATAGAGAATCATTTCTTATTAGTCAAGACTCAATGCCAAGACTATCTTAGTGGAAAAAGTCCCTTTCTAAACCGAGTTCACTCCTCGTTTCAGTCCTGTTTCACTGAACCGGTATAACCTACTGTTCCAGCCATGTCTATCTCATGAGATATAAAATCATTACCCAATGCATTGGAGGGAGATATAGGTCCCACCCATCTCATAATTATACCATTCTTATGTGTGCCACAAAATCATAAATCATACATCATTGCATAACCCATGTAATAAAAATGGGAATCTTAAACATCGTGACATCATCAAACAATTCATATAAGATAAAGGAATTCATAAAAATAATTCCATCACAACATAATCAAATAAATGTAATAATAGGGATATAAACAGAACCCTATATTATCTTAGATGGAAAATAATTTTGATAAAACACTTGAACTCCATTCTTGAGGAAAATATCCTTTCTAATTCAAAAACATTTTCCTTTCTTAACATGTCGTACAATTTTAAACTAAAAGAAGTTGAATAAAAATAAACTTGAAAACTTGTAAAGGAATCTTCTTGGAAATAATGTTTTAAAAATCCATTCATGCAGTATAAGTTAAAAAAAACATTCTTCGTACTTTTGTCGGAAAAGTCAAAAAGTACCTCGTATGAAAAACGACAAAAGATTCCTTTCATATCCTTTAATAAAAACTCACCGAAGGGTAAAATTGGATTTAAACAATTTTAAGTGGATGGAAATAATATTACATATTGAGGAAACATGGATGTGGATGATAAAATACACCCCAGTAAATACCAAAGTATGAACAATCTCGAATAAAATGAGATTGTGATATTTTCCCTTACCTTAGGTCCGTTTTGCTTCGTAAGTGTCCGAACCTCCTGTATAATGATTTAAATAATGTTATTGACCTATTCCAGAATCATACTTATTTTTATGATATCATATATGGTCATATTCTTAGCTTCATAGTAGTAATATTTCATTGCTACTTGTTATTCGGGTGTTTATAACTTTTTGTTCTTATGCATGTCTTGTCGCATAAATTCTTATTCTTCTCTTTAGGTTATAGATACCTCATTTCCAGAATTTTATTAGTGTGATATATATCATATTCATTCATTCAATTCATTTATATAATCATTATGAAATTAAGATCATGTAGAATGAGTCGCATCACATCGTGGAGACGGTATTCCATACATACGCACGAGTGATGATATCGTTCCTATGATCGTGGAATTGTATTGGAGTGTTTGTATACTATTTAAGAATCAGTATTACTTTATAATAGTCATATATAGTCATTATTTACACCATTATACCCATCCAAGTAAGGTGGTGGTGGAAAATAGATTACACCACGGCGTGAAGACGGTATTCCATACGTACGCACGCGCGGTGATTTCTTTTTCCGTAGGATGGATAGATGGTGAAATAGGGTTGTTTCATACTTATAATAACATATCAGTATATGAGTGATACTTATGTTATTACTTCATAATTAAACAACTAAAGAAGAAGAAGTGGAAGAAGAAATAAAGATGAAAGAATCGGTAACGGACATTACCTCTTCTTTGAAGTGCTTCTTTGAGACCTCCTTTTAGGGCACTAAAATAGGTCTTTGAAGAAGACCACAACCTCTAGTATGTTTCTAGGGAAGTGGAGAGAAGAAATTGGTAGGGGTTGGCCGAGCTTGAAAGCTCAAAGTGGTGTGAGGAAGAGGGGGAGGATGTGCCCTTTTATAAGGGAGGAGAGGGGCACCTTTGGAATAACTAAAAATATTATTTTATTATAAAGTCATGTTCGGTTTTAAATAGCTCCAAATTGATTTATTTATAAGATAAGGTGGGGATGGGTCGAAATACTCTCATAAAATAGAATTTATACAAGTTTAGGTTCCTATTTTAACCTTATCATTTAGATTTAACATTAAGTTAAATAATTTTACTTTTACCGTGTCTTCTTGTGTTCTTATACTATATGGTTAATAAACTTACTAAGCAGACAAACGAACCCCAAGTTGTTTATTATTAATATATATAACCTTATCTAAGTCATTTGGCCGAACCTTAGATTTTTAGGAATAAAATAACAATTACTAATATAATATTTGTTTTAAAAACTATTTTATGTCAATTTTGACCCTATTTAGTAATTGATTTTTGTGAAAATCATAACAGAATGATTAGTTCGAAAAAAGATAATTAAATCAATACTAACATGTCATATTAATCTATAAAATTAGTGTAATTCATAAAAAGTCTCAAATTACATTTATTTTGGTGTTTATAACATTAATTATGTCAATGTTTTATTAATAAGATTATTACTGCATCATCTTTGTGTCATAAATAAATTAAATTATGTAATGTCTAAAAATTACAAATAAAATACCATTATGTAGGAAATATTTTTAGCTTTATAATGAATATTTATAGTCGAATTTATCTTATGTATAACCCCATATTAAAAATTATTTACTTGTTAAAATTTGATTTTAACTATTTTAACCCTTCTTTATATAAATTAATAATAAATGTCCTAATCTAATCCAAGTGGGCCTAAATGGTCATATTTTTTTCCTAAGTTTGTTTTTGGTCGAATTACACTTGTACAATAGAATTAGGACTTGTTTTAGGGTAATAATAATATCATCTTTACCCTTAATTACCCTATTTACTTTTAACCGTGGTAAAAAAAAGTAAAAAGCTACTATTCACCAAAAAATTATTTTCATCTCATTGAACCACATTTTAGTCCTTGATATTAACCGTGTCTCTCGGATTTTCGAAATTCCACTCACAGAAGCGGTAAAATTATGTTTTATGAAAAATTCAGTTTTTTTAACTACCACTTAGTGGTTTCACTATTCGTCAAAAATTGAAAGTTTTCAGAAAAATACCAAAATTTCACCCTAGGCTAAATTCGATATTCCGAATCCAAAAATGAATTCCATTTTGAAAAATAAAATTTATAAAATTTCAAAAAGTTGTTATTACTATTCATAACGACTAGTTTTAATAATATTTTAATAGCATATCGTTGTTTAGTGAAACTCGGTATTGCGTACGACGCAAGCTATCGAGGAAGGTCGGGATTTCGTGTAAAGTAATCCAAGATAGTGTTGTGTAGAAAAAGATTCCTTTGATGATTTATATAACATAAAAGTCTCGGGTGTTACATTATACCCCCCTTAAAATGAATTTCACCCTCGAAATTCGTCACTTTGTAACAAGCAGATGAGGATACCTCTCCCTCATCATATCCTCAAGCTCCCATGTAGCTTCTTCTAATTGGTGGTTCCTCCATAAAACTTTCACCAATCGAGTGGTCTTGTTTCGTAGGACTTTTTTGCTGCAATCCAGAATCTCTATCGGTTGTTCTTCATAAGAAAGATCTTGGTCCAGCGGTACAACTTCTGAGCTGAGTACATGTGAAGGACCAGGTATGTACTTTCTCAGGAGAGATACATGGAACACATCGTGAACTTGAGAGAGATTCGGTGGAAGCGCCAATCGGTAAGCTACCTTCCCAACACGATCCAGTATTTCGAAAGGACCGATATATCTAGGGCTCAACTTTCCCTTCTTTCCAAATCTCATAACCCTCTTCTAGGGAGATATTCGTAAGAACACTTTATCACCCACTTCAAACTCTAGGTCTTTTCTTCGGTTGTCGGCATAACTTTTCTGTCGACTATGAGCTGCTCTTATGTGTTGTTGAATAGATCCGACCTTTTCTTCCATTTCATCAACGAGATCAGGTCCAAATATCTTTCTTTCCCCAACTTCATCCTAGCAAGTTGGAGTCCTGCATTTCTTTCCATAGAGAGCTTCATAAGGAGCCATCTAAATACTGGAGTGAAAGCTATTATTATAAGAAAATTCCACCAAAGGTAGGTGTTGATCCCAACCACCTTTGAAATCCATAGAGCAAGCTCTCAACATATCTTCTAGGGTTTGAATTGTCCTCTCAGACTGACCGTCTGTCTGAGGATGATAAGCAGTGATGAAACTCAACTCTGTATCCAGAGTATGCTGAAGACTTCGCCAGAACTTCGAGGTAAATCTCGGATCCCGATAAGATATAATAGAAATTGGTACTCCATGAAATCTTAACACTTCCTTTACATATATCCTGGAAAACTGATCCAGAGAGAAATCCTCTCTAATAGCAATGAAGTGTGAAGACTTGGTAAGACGATCAACTATGACCCAAATAGAATTATTGCCTTTGGATGTTTTAGGAAGTCCTGTGACAAAGTCCATAGTGATTTTTTCCCATTTCCATTCGGGTATGGGTAATGGTTGTAACATCTCCTTAGACTTCTGTCTCTCAGCTTTAACTTGTTGACAAACCAAGCATCGAGAGACATATTCAGCAACATCTCTTTTCATGCCATCCCACCATAAGTACTCTTTCAGGTCCCTATACATCTTCGTGCTTCCAGGATGAATAGAGAATGAAGAACTATGAGCCTCATCCAGCAGCTCCTTCTTTAATTCGGGGATGGGAGGAACACAAACCCGATTCCTGAACTTTATTATCCCATCACAATCAAGGTTGAATTCAGGAACATTTCTCACCTTATTTTGTAACTCGACATCTTCTTTCTATTCCTCTTTAATCTTCACATGTATAGATGGTTGAACATTCATTTAAGAAAGATAGGATTTTTCCCCTTCCATTATAATTCCAAGATCCATCCTTTGTAAATTCATAAATATTGTATCTTTTGTGATCCCCATCATGGATAAACTGGCATGGTCCTGTCGACTTAATGCATCTGCCAACTTGTTTGCTTTCCCAGGGTGGTAATGGATTGAGCAGTCATAATCCTTAATCAGATCCAACCATCTTTTTTGACGCATATTCAGCTCCTTTTGTGTGAAAATATACTTTAAACTTTTATGATTAGTATAAATATCACACCTTTCACCATAAATGTAATGCCTCCAAATCTTTAATGGAAAGATTACCGCAGCTAACTCCAAATCATGTGTTGGGTAATTTTGCTCATGGATTTTCAACTGTCGTGAGGCATAATCTATCACCATATCATTTTGCATAAGAACACACCCCAATCCCTTCTTGGATTCATCACTATAGATCACAACCCTTTCTCCACTACAAGGCAGTGTGAGCACGGGTGCACTGGATAACCTTCTTTTCAACTCCTTGAAATTCTCTTCACATTCTTCTGTCCAGACAAACTTAACTCCTTTACGAGTCAACTTGGTGAGTGGATTAGATAATCATGAAAAATCTTTCACAAAACGTCGATAATATCCAGCCAAACCAAGAAAAATTCGGATCTCAGTTACTGTTGTTGGTCTCAACCATCTTTCGATAACCTCTGTTTTTGCTGGATCCACAGATATCCCCTCTTTTGAGATTATGTGACCCAAAAATGAAACTTTTTGAAGCCAAAATTCACACTTGGTAAATTTGGCATAAATCTTCTCCTTTCTCAGGGTCTTCAATATAATTCTCAAGTGATCTTAATGTTCTTCCTTACTCATTGAATAGACAAGAATATCGTCTATAAAGACTACCACAAATTGATCAGGATAGTCTCTACAGACTCTATTCATAAGATCCATGAAGATAGAAGGGGCATTAGTAAGACCAAATGGAATCACTATAAATTCATAGTGTCCATACCTTGTACGGAAAGCCGTATTTGGTATATCCTCCCTTATGACCCTTAATTGATGATACCCTGAAAGAAGATCAATCTTGGAAAAGTATTGAGCTCTGCGTAGTTGGTCAAATAGGTCATCAATGCGCGGGAGAGGATATTTGTTCTTAATAGTGATCTTGTTAAGTTCTCGATAATCAATGCAGAGTCTCATTGATCCATCTTTCTTCTTAACAAATAGAACAGGTGCTCCCCAAGGTGGCGCACTAGGGCGTATGAATCCCTTATCAAGATTCTCTTGGAGTTGCTTCTTCAATTCCTACAACTCAATTGTGGCCATTCTATAAGGTGTCTTCGAAATAGGCAAAGCACCCGGTACGAGTTCTATTGAAAACTCAACTTCACGATTTGGTGGAAGACCCAGTAATTCTTCCGGAAAGACATCATCAAACTCCCGTACAATGTGCATATTCTTAATCGTGAGTTTCTCACCAACCATTTGAGATAAATAACCTTCATTTAGTGGAATCAATACCCATAAAATGGAAGAAATTTCCACTGGAAGGTTATGTTCATCCTTGCATTGATAGACGATCATAGATTGACCTGGAATATGAAATGTGACTTCCCTTCTTTGTAAATTGATATGAGCTCCATATAAAGAAAGCCAATCCATGCCAAGAATCACATCAAATTCCACTATAGGAAGGATCACAAGATTTGCAGGAAGCACTTTACCACAAACTTCGATCGGAGAAGAATTATAAACTTTTGATGCGACTGTTGTGCCATTAGGTGTTGTCACAGCTAACTCAACATCTAATTGTTGAGGTAATACGGTGATACCCTTAGAAAATTCTTCAGAAATAAAAGAGTGGGTGGATCCAGAATCAAATAAAACATTTTCTACTTTAGAGTGGATGGTATGTGTACCTTTCACCACATCGTTATCGTACTTCACATCGCTGATAGAAATTGCATGTGACTTTCCTTTGTCTTTAGCCTTAAGAGTTTGTTGACGTCGACCATCATCATCAACCCTTGGATTAGGGAATTTATTGGCACAATGTCCCATCTCCTTGAACTTGAAACATTGAAGTGTAGTAGGTTCATTCTGTGTATCCCTTCCTTTGTTTGCATCATCAGACATCTTCTTCCCATCATCGCAGAATTCAAATGCCCGATGACCTTCCTTTCCACATTTGAAACATTTACTTGTCCCTTTAAGACAACTCCCTCCATGTTTCTTTCCACACTTTGAGCATAAGGGAAAGCTCATCTTCTTTTCAGTGTGCTCTTTAGATTTTCCTTTGAATTCCATTTTCCTCTTCTTATCAAACCCATATGACTGATGGGTTACTTCAATCTCTATCTCGACTTTGAGAGCACGTCGAACGATTTCCTCGTAGCTATTGAAGTCCCTTATGGCCAAGGCCCTTCAAAGACTTGGTTTTAAGCCACTAAAGAATTGATCAATCTTACTCTCAGGTTGGATAATAATACTCGAAGCGTACCTTGCAAGTCTTGTAAAATTTGCTTCATAGGTACCAACAGATTCATCATCATATTGCTTCAGTTCAAGAAACTCTTTCTCCATCTTTGTTCGGAGAATACGAGGGAAGTACTTATTGAAAAATAAGTTCTTTAACTCGTCCCATTCCATGGACTCAATTTCATCCCTTTTCCTCGTATTCTTAATAAGATTCCACCATTGATCAGCATCTCCTTCCAAACGATACACTACTAGGATGACTTTATCATGTTCAGAACATTGAAGAACTGAAAATATATTTTCAGTAGTACTAATCCATTGTTCAGCAACTAATGGATCAGTAGACCCGCTGAAAGAAGGTGGACGCTGTCTCATGAAGGATTCAACAGAATGTTTCTCCTTCCTTTGCTCGTTTGGAAGTCCTGCATGATTCATATCTTGAGAAAGTTGTGTGAGAATGGCTACAAGATTTTGCATTCCAGCTCCCATAACGTTTGGTTGCTCAGGGGGACAATCATTGCATTGCCCGTCGCATTCCGCATTAACACGGTTCCTTCGGGTTCCAGCCATTTCCTAAAACCAAGAAGAATAGTGTGAGAAACACTAATTATAATAGGAAAACCACATAATCAAGAATAAAATTTCACACTTAAGGTCTTATCCTAGGTTAATCATGGCTATTTCTAAAACACTAAGATTGTGTTCTATGCTTAGACTTATCCTTAGGGTTCTTACTAAGGCTTTCACATCCTAGTTTCCAAAGGTCGACTATTCCTTTCCTCTGATACCAACTATAAATACCCATAATTTAAATACATTGTTAATACTTCAAAATTGAAGCATACTTATTACAACATATAACAAAACTAGGAAAGGACCGTATAGGTATAGTGTCTTTAGAAACTGGGAAACATAAACAACTGGTTCATAAAAAGTCTACACTGTCTCCCATTTATTTCATCATATCTATTGTTCCTTTTTGCATATCTAACTTAATAACCTTCTTCCTGACCTGGGGAAAGAAAACATACAAAAGGGTGATCTCAAATTCTCAGTAAGGGTAAACAAAAGAAATATCAATCACATCATATACATAAGCACATAACTTTTGGAAATCTTAACCTGCAAAAGAGATCATAATTTCATAACATGGGATAAATCATGGAAGTGAAATGTAATCACAATAATCATAACTTAAAACATGAAACTTTGTGGAATACACACATAATCATAGAGAATCATTTCTTATTAGTCAAGGCTCATTGCCAAGACTATCTTAGTGGACAAAGTCCCTTTCTGAACCAAGTTCACTCCTCGTTTCAGTCCTGTTTCACTGAACCGGTATAACCTACCGTTCCATCCATGTCTATATCATGAGATATAAAATCTTTACCCAATGAATTGGAGGGAGATATAGGTCCCACCCATCTCATAATGATATCATTATTATGTGTGCCAGAAAATCATAAATCATACATCATTGCATAACCCATGTAATAAAAATGGGAATCTTAAACATCGTGACATCATAAAACAATTCATATAAGATAAAGGAATTCATAAAAATAATTCCATCACAACATAATAAAATCAATGTAATAAAAGGGATATAAACAGAACCCTATATTATCTTAGATGGAAAATAATTTTGATAAAACACTTGAACTCCATTCTTGAGGAAAATATCCTTTCAAATTCAAAAAAAACATTTTCCTTTCTTAACATGTCAGAAAATTTTAAACTAAAAGAAGTTGATTAAAAATAAACTTGAAAACTTGTAAAGGAAGCTTCTTGGAAATAATGTTTTAAAAATCCATTCATGCCGCATAAGTTAAAAAAAACATTCTTCGTACTTTTTTCGGAAAAGTCAAAAAGTACCTCGTACGAAAAATGACAAAAGATTCCTTTCATATCTTTTACTATAAACTCCCCAAAGGGTAAAATTGGATTTAAACAATTGTAGGTGGATGGAAATAATATTACATATTGAGGAAACATGGATGTGGATGATAAAATACACCCCAGTAAATTTCAAATTATAAACAATCTCGGATAAAAATGAGATTGTGACATTTCCCTTACCTTAGGTCCGTTTTTCTTCGTAAGTGTCTGAACCTCCTGTTTAATGATTTAAATAATGTTATTGACTTATTCCATAATCATACATATTTTTATGATATCATATATGGTCATATTCTTAGCTTCTTAGTAGTAATATTTCATTGCAACTTGTTATTCGGGTGTTTATAACTTTTTGTTCTTATGCATGTCTTGTCGAATAAATTCTTATTCTTCTCTTTAGGTTATAGATACCTCATTTACAGAATGGTATTAGTGTGATATATATCATATTCATTCATTCAATTCATTTATATAATCATTATGAAATGAAGATCATGTAGAACGAGTCGCATCACATCGTGGAGACTGTATTCCGTACGTACGCACGAGTGATGATATCGTTCCTATGATCGTGGAATTGTATTGGAGTGTATGTATACTATTTCAGAATCAGTATTACTTTATAATAGTCATATATATTCATTATTTACACCATTATACCCATCCAAGTAAGGTGGTGGTGGAAAATAGATTACACCATGGCGTGGAGACGGTATTCCATACGTACGCACGCGCGGTGATTTCTTTTTCCGTAGGATGGATAGATGGTGAAATAGGGTTGTTTCATACTTATAATAACATATCAGTATATGAGTGATACTGATGTTATTACTTCATAATTAAAAAACTAAAGAAGAATAAGTCGAAGAAGAAATAAAGATGAAAGAATCGGTAACGGACATTACCTCTTCTTTGTAGTTTTTCTTTGAGACCTCCATTTAGGGAACTAAAATAGGTCTTTGAAGAAGACCAGAACCTCTAGTATGTTTCTAGGGAAGTGGAGAGAAGAAATTGGCATGGGTTGGCCGAGCTTGAAGGCTCAAAGTGGTGTGAGGAAGAGGGGGAGGATGTGCCCTTTTATAAGGGAGGAGAGGGGCACCTTTGAAATAACTAAAAATATTATATTATTATAAAGTCAAGTTCGGTTTTAAATAGATCCAAATTGATTTATTTAGAAGATAAGGTGGGTATGGGTAGAAATACTCTCATCCAATAGAATTTAGACAAGTTTAGGTTCCTATTTTAACCTTATCATTTAGATTTAACATTAAGTTAAATAAGTTTACTTTTACCGTGTCTTCTTGTGTTCTTATACTATAAGGTTAATAAACTTACTAAGAAGCCAAAAAAACCCCAAGTTATTTATTATTAATATATATAACCTTATCTAAGTCATTTGGACGAACCTTAGATTTTTAGGAATAAAATAACAATTACTAATATAATATTTGTTTTAAAAACTATTTTATGTCAATTTTGACACTATTTAGTAATTTATTTTTGTGAAAATCATAACAGAATGATTAGTTCGAAAAAAGTTAATTAAATAAATACTAACATTTCATATTAACCTATAAAATTAGTGTAATTCATAAAAAGTATGAAATTACATTTATTTTTGTGTTTATGACATTAATTATGTCAATATTTCATTAATAAGATAATTACTGCATCATCGTTGTGTCATAAGTAAATTAAATTATTTAATGTCTAAAAATTACAAATAAAATTCCATTATGTAGGAAATCTTTTTAGCTTTCTAATGAATATTTATAGTCGAATTTATCCTATGTATAACCCCATATTAAAAATTATTTACTTATTATACTTTGATTTTAACTATTTTAACCCTTCTTTAAATAAATTAATAATAAATGTACTAATCTAATCCAAGTGGGCCTAAATGGTCATATTTTATTCCTAAGTTTGTTTTTGGTCTAATTAAACTTTTCCAATAGAATTAGGACATGTGTTAGGGTAACAATAATATCATCTTTACCCTTAATTACTCTATTTACTTTTAACCGTGGTAAAAAAAAGTAAAAAGTTACTATTCACCAAAAATTATTTTCATCTCATTGAACCACATTTTAGTCCTTGATATTAACCGTGCCTCTCTGATTTTCGAAATTCCACTCACAGAAGCGGTAAAATTAAGTTTTATGAAAAATTTATTTTTTTTAACTACCACTTAGTGGTTTCACTATTCATCAAAAATTGAAAGTTTTCAGAAAAATACCAAAATTTCCCCCTAGGATAATTTCGATATTCCAAATCCAAAAATGAAGTCCATTTTGAAAAATAAAATTTATAAAATTTATAAAATTTCAAAAAGTGGTTATTACTATTCATAACGACTAGTTTTAATAATATTTTAATAGCATATCGTTGTTTAGTGAAACTCAGTATTGCGTACGACGCAAGCTATCGAGGAAGGTCGTGATTTCGTGTAAAGCAAGCCAAGAAAGTGTTGTGTAGAAAAAGATTCCTTTGATGATTTATATAACATAAAAGTCTCGGGTGTTACACGGTGAGCGCTGACCCACACAGGATCTGACCCACACAGGATCGGTAGCACTGATCCACGTAAGATCGCTGAGTGCTGTAGTCGTCGCCGTCGAATCCACTGTGGATTTCTGTACAGTTGTCATCGTCGTCGCAGTCGCAGCCAGCTCTAGGGTTCCCGCACACAGCAAGCTTCTTTGGGAGGGTCCGCTCCACGAGCCGAGGGGATGATACATCAACTGACACATAGTGCGAAATTGATGTATCCAAAAGTTCCTTATCGTAAACAGGAACTCAATGTCACAGACGGCGGGTCAATCGGACGCCCGGTCTGAGAGTTATTGGATTTTTCGTACCAGGGGCCCGGTTGGTTTTTAAGTCAAAACCAACCCGACCGTACTCCAACTGTGTCCAAACCTCTAGCGGAGTAAGCCAAAAGGTCCGTCTCACTAAGAGGAATCCAACAAAGTTGACGACACATCAATCGGACGTCTGGAGCTCAAGTTATAAGCGTTTCCGCTCCGAGGGCCCGTTTGGTTTCGTGAACGAACCAACCCGGCCGAACCCAAAGTACTCTGAGACCTTGACTGCAATATATCAAAACGACCTTCTTGTTCCAAGGATCGCATCGTCGCTGACAGTGCGTCGATCGGAGGTCCGCAGCCCATGTTATGGGCAAAAGACCGTGAGAGGTCCGAAAGTGGGGGTTTCGGGCCCGGACTGACCCGGCCCGAGACCCCCTGGGTCAGCTCGAACTGGGTCGAACCGACCTGGGTCCAGGTCAGGCCCACTTTGGTGCGGCCCGGGTCGGCTGGCGCGGCCCGGCCTGGCCTGAGCGCGGCCCGGCCCTGCCCGTCGCGGCCCGGTCCGGCACGCTAACGCACTGCCCAAAGTTAGGTGGCTCGACCGTTTCAGCCGAGCGGACAGGGGTGCGGGGGGGGGGGGGGGGGCTGCCCCACGCAAGTTTGTAACCGTGGCCCCCATGTGGGGGGCCGCTCATGTCCAGCCAGCCGGGGGTTTCGAACCCCCAGCTCCTCCTCTGACTGGACGGCCCACTCCGGACGGCCGGCTGTTGCCGCCACGAGACCGGCATGGCCCGTCACCCTACTTCGACGCCGGCGGCCTGGAACCGGCCGCCTATTTTCTTGCTCCTCCACGGCCTATGGCCGCGACCTTGGTTCGCCCGGCGCCGCACGATGGCGCCGTGCCCCTCCGTCGCGGCCCCTCTCCGGCCGCGGTGCCTTCGGGATTCTCCGGCACGGCGCGACGACGCCGCAACCTTGTTCGATTCACCGGCGTGGCATGACGGCGCCAAACATTTCTTGCCGCAGGACCCTGCGCGGTGTGACGACACCTCACCATCCCCGTTCCAATCCACCATAAGTTAGACAAGACAAAAAGGGGAGGAGGGTCGTCCGTGTTTGTGCGGTCCGGCCCCCTCCCGTTAACTGATAACAAACGGTCGAATTGTACGAGGAATGATGACGGATGAAAATCACGAATAGAAACACATCAAACCCCTACCTCATCAAATTCGTTGAGCGAGGGTTCATCGCGGAAATAACCGTCGCAGAAGAAGGCGTTGCGGAAGGAGAATCGTCGCGTCGTCGATCTCCTGAGGATCCGGCGTTCTTGTCGACCTTCATCGGAGGTCGGCGTTCTTCGCGTTCTTCGTGTTCTTCGTCGAATAAGAAGAATAACTTCAAGCTCCTTAGCTTTTCTCCCAAATCCCCCCAAAGCAACAAGTTCCAACCCAAATAAAATAAGTACTACACTTATTTTATTAACATAACTTAAGTATTTGAATTTCAAACATTCAAATTAACCTCACTTATTTAATTAACTTAAGTAATAAAAATTAATGGTGAGTTGAAGGAGGTAGGTTATATGAAGGGGTGGGGTTCGTGTGGGCCCCACCACCCTCATAACCTCCCATGGGATGTTGGGTGGTTTCCCCCAACTTCCACTCAATTGTTTTAACAACTTATAAATAAATATTGTAGCTAAATTTTTATTTTAGCTTCCACAATTTTTAACAACTTCTCTCGTGAAAACGCAACTTCGGAAAAGGTGTGCCTAAGAAATTACCAGTGTTGCGAATCCATCAGTGCCCTCAGAATTCAATTCCGAGCACTGGTTCAAAAGTTAGAAAAACCCGCTCGTTCGTTCCCTGAACGTACCCAAGCTAATCTTTGGATAGAAATCCCGGGTGCACCGGGCCTCAGAATCAAGTGCCTTCAGAAACTGCATTTTTGTAAAATCCAAAAGAAAATTAAGAAAAAATTTCCCTTGAATTTTATGGGTCTTTACAATTATATTCCCAATGAAGCCTTGGGAGACAATAGAACAATTCCTGGCCTACTCAGGTTGTAACCCTACATTTTAATGTTTTTATTTCATTTATAAATTCCAAATTCACTTTTATGTTATATTTCAAGCATATGGTATTCGAACTATTAAACATGATCCAATGTTCATATTCAAAACTGAAACATCGAGACGATTCTTACTCGAGCCCTTATAACCCAAGACATGGTCACATAAATGAATCTTACATCATCAGGACTATAGAGCTCCCCAACACATGTTCTATTTATAAATGTCCATTTCTGATTTATAGTACCCCCACCCTCATATATTCTTATTTAAAAACATACATAGAATTATTTCAAAACCCTTGAAACATTAATCAAATTACACATGAGGAAAGTACCCACTATTTTCGATCTACTCAAAACTTTCAAACTCTAATCAACCAAGATCTAAATGTTGAGATAAATTTTGTTTGAAAACCACTGGTCGACGATTAATGTTGTAACCATCTCATCCCAACGGTGTTCCTAAGGTGATTTCATCATTAACCGCATTTAATGGCACACCGATTTCTATTCTACTATTTCAATAATATCTAGAATTAAACATTAGACGCATCAATAGGAATAACATTACTATCTTATCCCAAAAAAATATTGAGATTATTCTGAACATGTTCACCAAATCCCATACAATATTTTCAGTGACGTCTTTTGATCGAACCATCTCTTTCTCAAAACCATCATGTTATAAAACAATGACCAACATTATTCTTATTCAACATCACTAGGTCATTATAATGTACATCAAGAATAATTCATGTATCTGGATGTCAACTAAATCTATCATCAAACTATACCTATAATGTATTGAGGATTTTATCTATACATTTCTTCATATATTAATCAAAATATAAGGGCCAAAATAACCACCACACAACTAGTCTCATGGTCTCAGTACCTTTATCTACCGAGGTTTTCCCATCGGTGACCAACATCCTACTCCCCACCTTAAGAGTATAATTATCCCTACTTAAATCAAATTAATACTGAACGTCTTATAACATTCTCCATCAATCCTATACATATGAATAACATGGAAATGATCCCACTCATACCTGAGTGATAAGTAATGTCACCCATCACCCATTCATTATTTTTGATAATGGTCCTTATGATGTCTGTCAAAAAATAAAAACATCAAAAGTCATCACCTTTCATCAGGCAATGGTATACTATAAACCATTTGTATTATCATAAAACTGCTCCTTGAGAACAACTCCCAAGGAGTCGTTTCATCAAACCACGATATCTATTTAAATAAATAGGTTATCATTAAATTGATGTTCTCTTAGTGTACTAAAAGAAATGTAAATATAAAGGGGATGAAAAACAAGGCCACACCTTCATTTTATAATTCCTGAAATCACATCACATGACCATGAGTGTCCAGTTCCATTCTACTTTATCCTGTTTCTGGGGAACATCCTTTGAACTTCCAAATGCTCTGGGTAATCTTGACCATAAGATTCACATTTTAAACTATCTACCCTTTACTATTACTTGGACACCTTTTTATGTTCAATTCTAAATAGTTCTCACACTTAACAGGTATGAGATAAAATTACCATACACGGTGGGTGTACATTCTGTACCACATAGTCAAAACACCAAACCTTGATTTTGAGAGTCATAAGCCAATAAGGTCAAACTGATAATGATACATAACAAACCATTTTACATTATTATGGTAGAACATGTTCAAATGGTCACTATATTAACATAAAGTATAACGATTCAGTTCTTAGAAGTATTTGTATGTAAGAATACGCCCTCGATGTTCATCATAACAGACAACCACCCATCTACCCAGGGGTATAATTCTTTTATTTAATAGTCATATCCATGTCAACTATATCAAATTATCAAAACATACAATGCTTATAAACATAGATCAAGGATCCACCTATTTCTCATCTCCATGAGATCTACTACACACCTAACCCTTAAATTTTAACATATGGAGCCTAATTATTAAATTTGAGTCACAACTAAAAATATTTGAAGGCTCTAGAACCTATCCTTTAGGTTTAAGAAAAAAAATTCATGTTGTAACTATGGAATAATAGTAATCCTCAAATTTTTCCTCAAAGATATTATAAACATGACCATCTCATGAGGTTTGAAACTATAAACACAAATACAAGGATGCATTTAAAATATTTTTAATTTATTTATTTAAGCATTTAAATAGCTTATATACAAAGAATATCATGTACTAATGTTTTAATATAAATCATACTAAGAACTTTATTTATCTTAGATCACAAACATTTAATGAAAATTTTCTAATAATTATCTCTTTAACAATTTATTTAATTCAAGAGTTTTCACAACTGATTCAGTAAAATAAAGTGTAAATAAAATGATATAGAAGAATAAAATCATTTGTTTTAAATTGGAATTTTAATTAATTAATACCCCATAATAATAAATATCAAAATAAAATAACAATCCTTTTAATAATTAATCGAACTGGTTAAGTAGGTTTTAACCATGCATTTATATGTCAGACCACATAAGTAGCTATAGATAGTTTAAACGACCATTAAATTAGCAATAACATACACCCATGGGGTTTAAGTAACAAGGAATAAAGGTAATAAGGAAACCTAAGTGGTTACCATCATGTAATTTGTAATTTTTAAAACAACCATAGTGGGTTCACCTCATAAACCACATACCCCAACTGGCCTACATTGGTCTAGTAATGCATTTAAGATTCTATTCATACGGGTCATCATACCCAAATAATAGATACTATAATTCATAAAGGAAACTATTTTCTATGATAAATTTGGTTTAGTATATACATATAATCATCATGGTATAGTGAGATAAATTACCATTCCCATATTATAAAGTAACATGCCTTTATAAGTTAAAACTAAAATTCATATAATAGAAACAATGTTTATATCAATGGTCTTGGATTATAACTACCCATATATGGTGGTTCAATTACATGGTTCACCATTCTCCAATTTTTAAAGACCCATAATCTATACAAATTTTACAACCATTTTCCATTTAATTTCAAAGGGATTACTATATTTGATTACAAAATACAAAAATACTATATGAGATTGTTTGACTATATGGGTCACTATTTCCCAATCTATAAAACACCCATAAACATTATAAGTTGAAAATCATGCACCCTTTTAATTAAAAACATTAATGTTTCAGCTCATGGAACTAATGTTCATGGATCAAAAACATCAAAAATTGGTTTATAAAATATAATTCCACCACCATACTATGTGGGAAAACACTATTTAGGTTGATGAAAACACTTTAATTGGCCATCCGTAATTCATAATTATAATAATGAATTGAATTAGAGGATAATAAATACAAGTATTCAACCAAGAATAACATAAAAATAATAATGCAGATAAATCATAAATCATTGTATATAGTAAAACATGCTGAAAAAATCACAACATTGAAATTCAATGTTAATCATGGTATATAATTACACAAGAAGGGTATGAAAATCATCATGCACCAAGAAATCGATGATGAAACCTACATATAATGACATATGAATGGAACATGAATTCTATGTACCTATAATGATGTGTTTAATAACATTTTAATTCCATTCTAGTCCATGTTTAAATTTCAAAAATCCTAAATAAATAAATATTGAAAGTACAAAAATCACCCAAGTTGAAATAATAACATACTATAATATAAAAGAACATGAAAAAATCTCCATCCCTAAAAAAGTTTTCATTCCATCATGTATATGTTGGATGGAGATAGAAACATGATATTCACCAAGTGATGATACATTCCTATTCTCTTGTCTACCATCCCAAGTAATATGACATAAAGAAAACGAAATGAATCTGCAGTCATTTTCAATACTCTAACTTGATAGCCAATAAAATGTTGCACCAAGTTGGTTGGCCACTAGGCCTCAACAATGCCTGCCCATATACCATAGGATTCCAACTAGAATCAAGGATTTAATGAAGGTACAATGTCGATACTATACCCTTTGGATCAGTAAAAAATACATTATGGGAAATAAAAAATAATCGTAGTTGAATAAACAACAAATAGAAAAAATATATAAAAGTGACCATGCATGAATATTCCATAATTTGTAGAAACAAACATATAGAAGTTACATATTAACAGTGTACACAGAAAATAAAAAATCCTCAAGTGATATATCTATAATAATTATAAAATACAGATTATTCATGTACTCTTAAGCTCCCTTGTATAAGCACAACATAACAAGAATGAACTGTGAACCTGATCCTACAACCATGAGGTATGTTTGTGTACCCCAATTGAAAGGTGGGATGAACAAGGTGATAGGTATACTCAGTAGGCCACCACCAATTGTGTCTATAAAAAATCCCTTTTTTGAATATAAAATTAATAGTGTGAATCTATATAAAAATAAAACAAGAAATAAATACAACCCTTGTTAAGCTCAAGTTACCCGTTGGACACCTGGAAGACCATAAACGATTCAGCCTTTGCTGGATATCACTAATCATGTGTTTATTTAATCATTTTTTCAGGGGTTGAGGAACATAAAAATAGTGACTATGGAGTTTTAATGATGATAATTATAAAAAGTGATATAAATAGCAACCAAATAATCCTTGACATTATAAGGTCAGGCATTCTCCGGATACAGAACAATGCATACTAGAATTAAGGGGATGGGTGTAATATAATGGGCACAATAAAGTAATTCCATTGAAAGTATGAATAACCGAGTACATGGAACAATTCCATGGTAAAAACTATATTATGAATGATTGGGTCCTAATGAGAGTAATCCAGGGAATCACATACCCTAAGATATCTTACTGCATCCAAGGAGTTAATACAAGGACTTCTAATTTTCTAGAGAAGGATAAGGGATCCTACAGTTCCATACAGTCATCAAATAATAAACAAAGATTACTTTACATGGTGGAAATCTCCATTGGAATCCATGTCAGTGAATCGAAATGGAATCCTTTGAGTTCTCATGACCTTCCCTCGGAATCCAAGGCCGGATCATGTGTGACCATATCTATAAAGTTGAAAATTTTCCATATTAATTATACACATTATACATATATTAATATATACTTATAATTTATATTAATCCATCATGACCATTACCATTTACCTGGGTTCATTCCAAAATAATTTTAATTATAATGACAAATGGTTTAAAATGGACACAAAGGGTTAAAAATGGACATGCAGCTATAATAATTCATTTATAAGAGGGAGAATTCGAGTGATCTAGTCTTTACATTTAATGATTATATATTCATTTATTAAAATGAAGAACTTACAGTAGAAAATTTAATGTCAAGAACACCATAATAGTGATCAGGGTAGTAAAAAAATTGGTCCTTGTAAGGAATAATAAGGAACACACCATAATTGGTTGGTTTGGTAAAAAATGGTCCTCTCTAACAGAACAAACACCCCTCCGCTACCAAGACTTTGGGTCTAGGCCTTCCAGGTACCCCCATTTTCCCTATAGTCATATGGTCCCATACTTGGGACCCACCCACATTCCTGAAAGAGTCATCAGGAAAATGTCTGCCCCCACAAGAGAACACTTGTTATTTCAGTGTGTGTTTCCCTCACTCACACACTCCCAGAGAAACATTCTAGAAGGCCACATGTCTTAATCACTACTCCTGGTCAAGAATGATTAACATCATAGTTTAAATTAGGTTCTCTCCTAAAAATAAATGTTCACCTTGATGACAGGAGTTGTATTATTTATCTTTTTATCCCTTTAACATTCCATGGTGTTTCTTTCACCCCCATTCGGAGAACAACATCTACATTGTGGACCCTATATCTCAACTAAGGTATTGAGACCACACATAATAATGGGACCCTAATCTGATACAAATATAATAAATGGGACTCACTAATAGAAAAAACACCTTTCCTAACCATGGTCACTAGGTTCTATCCTTCCAGGTTCCACTAGTTTCCCCACAGTCCCATGATACTCTACCAAGGGCCCACCCTTGTTCCTAAATGCATCATCAGACCAATGATTGTCCCTACATTCCAAACTTGTTCTTTTGGTGATATATTTCTTCACTCACACATACCAAATGAATCATACCAAAAGATCACCCATCCTGATCACCACTGTCAGTCATGGATGCTTAACTATATATTTCTAATCACATAGGGTCCAAAAACAATACCTTGATGTAATGAGTCTTATTATTTATTATTTTAAACCTTTAACAATCCAATGTGTTACATTCACCCCCTTTATATCTCAAATTACTAGTTATAGACCCTATATCTCATCTTAGGGAGTTCCACCACACTTAAGGAATGGATCATCCTTTTATACCAATTTAGTAATTGGGCCTTACTGGAAACACATACACCTCACCTCAACAACGCCTTTAGGTCATAGCCTACCACGTACCAACAATTTCTCTGCAGTCTTGTGGTCTCATACATGGGGCCCACTAACATGCCCAATTAGGTCATCAGACTAATGACTATCCCCAATAACACAGAACCTAAGAATCTTCCAAGAAGGTCTCCCATCCCAATGAGTATTCCAGGTCAAAGACTCTTAACTGTAGAGTTCTAGTCAGGTAGGCTCAAAAAATAAAGGTTCACCTTGATTAAATTATTCATATCATTTATCCTTTTAACCCTTTAATATTTTGGGGTGCTACATTCACCTTTAATATTGAACTAAAATTCCTCATTGTGGACCCAACATCTCAAGACAAGACGTTCCACCAAAATTAAGGATGAGTTCCTCATCTAATACCAAAGTAACAATTGGGCATAACTAATAGTACATACACCCCACTTCAACAAGATCATCATGTCCTGGCTTGCTAGGTACCACCAGTTGCCACACAGTTACATGTTCCCCTACCTAGAACCCACCCATGATCCCAAACGGTTCATCAGACTAATGACTTTTCCCACATTCCAAAACTTATTCTTTTAGTGGGATTTATCATCACTCACAAACACACAGGTATAATTCCTAGAAAGTCACCCATCTTGATCTCTACCCCAGGATAGTAACACATATGTATGGAGTTCTAATCATGTAGGATCCTAAAAAAGAAATGTGAATATTGTGGAAATTTATCATATCATTAAACATTTTAACCATTTAAAATTATGGGGTTTTACAAGTCAGTGTTGATGTCTCAACCTTCAATTATGTCAATTGGTATAATTAAGGATTTAGATTAAAATTTATATAATTTAATTTAACGAATATTAATTTGAGAGGAAAAAGACTATTAAATGGGCCTGCATCATAATGAAAATAATTTATATATAAAGGTACATTGATGGAAAGGTATAAGTCCACCTACCTTATACATATGATAGTCCACTAATCCAATATTAGTAATTGATTCCATACTGAATGGGAGAAATTGGAATAATATTCAAATTACCTGGAAATAGGGAAGAAGATATTTAATGGATTTAATATTTTGTAACGTAAGAAAAATAAAGAAAATATGCATAAGGCATATATAGATTACGGATATGGTTATAATGAACTAAAAACACCTAAATTGAAGCATTTTTAAGGGAGAACCATAGTTTCCTATAGTATCCCTAAGGGGGAAGCTCGATTGGACTTGGTTTAGGAGAATGAGGGAGAAATAAGAGGATGGAAAGAAATAATTTTTGAGGGGAATATAATCATTCATCCCTATTTAACAAGGAGCACCATTATTCTCTATGGTTTAGCCAACCATGAACCAACCATGAAACTCACACTATCCAAGAGCCACTCAAAAAATGGTTTTTATAGCATGATTTGTGATAACCATGAACCAACCATGCAGTGCTACTGGTTAAGTGATACTAACCATGTGGCAAAGAACTCATTTTGGAAAATTGTGTATAACCCATTTGGCCACCATTGAATATTACCATGAAATTTTCTTACAACCATAAACCCCATCATAAATGGTTTATAAATGCATATGACACCCCTTACAGGGCCACATGGTTTCTCTTGAGGGGTTTAATGGTTTAAATAACCCTAGTTCTATGCTTGTTTCTTCTAGAAAGGGAGATTTCAGAGACCTGTGCTCCCAAAAATCATTCAAAAACCTAAGAATCCCTTGGGACTTAATCCACATCCATGAAAAACACTTTCAAGTGTTCCATCACTTAGATTCACATTCTGAGGTTCAATTAATGATTCATCTCATTCACCAACATAAAAGTTAAAATTAATTTTTGAATCCAACAGGTCCAAAAACATGAGATGTTACATATATGAAACCATAAGAGTGGATGGTGAAACATTAAATAAACATCCCATATATCTAAATCATACCCCAATGAGAAAAGTAAAAAAAATAACAGAATATAATTGTCGATCTCAAAATATTTAGAGGTGGGTTCTTGATTAAATTTAGGTTTGAATAGCTTAAAGTTGGATAATTAAATGTTTATTGGGTGTGTGAGGAAGCTTGAGGGTGTTTTGGAGGTTTGGGACATGAAAGAAAGGGTAATCAATCTATGTTATACATGTTTTGTGGTTGGTGCACGGTTAGTAGAAACTGTGTGATGAAACCATGGTAGCTAGGAGGATGGATGAATGGTTATGTAAACCATGAAAGGAGAAAGCAAAACCATGTAGTTCAAGATAATGTAACTCTACACGGCTAGAACACAATTTTTCAAATAGAGTAGAATTCCAATGTAACCATGAAACTTGGACCCCTCTTGGATAGAGTCATGCACATGGTTGGAACATGGATTGGAAATCCGTATAGCCAAACCATGTTCCCCATTAACATGTTATAATTGTCCAATTTTCCCCTTGAGATCTTATGTGTTTCAACTTATTTTATACTCCACTCTTCCTCCTCCAGTATAAGGCCCCATATGTAAACAATACTTAAAATTGAGTTATTCAAGAATTTATTTTCTTTCATATTCTGGATCATTTCATGTTTAGAGCTTCAGATAATTAGGCCATAACTGATACATAACAACTTAAATATTAAAAATTAGACACTTTAAATAAATATCCATTTATTTATAAATCATCAGCTTTAAAAAATAAACATGTTTTTGTTTCAAATTTAAATTCCACAACATTTCTCGTGATTCTGTCCTTGTATTTATTGACCCTTAAATTATGTGAAAAACATTTTAAAACTTGGGATAAGCGTAAAAATAATATTAAGGGGTACACAAAGAACGAAAACTAATATTCTTGTAAAATAATGTAATCCATGAATAATTTATCATAAATTAACACTTTAAACCATTAAGAAGTAGTAAATAATCATCACAGAATATAAGCTCATTTGTTACCCTTTTTGTAATAGAATGACTACCATAGAACCCATAAAAATCACATATAACAAATAAAGGTAACTTGGGATATAGTCTTAATTAAATGGAATAACCATAAAATCAACTTCCACACATATCACTACTAAAAATGGAATATCTATATGGCCGACTTCCATACCCAATTCCATTGAGTTTATAACATTACCACCCGTCCTTGGTTTATCATAGAACCACTCATCATTGGATTATCATTTAATCACCTATCTTTGGTTTATCACATAACCAACCATAAAATGTCTAAGTAACATTATATATTCATAACACATAAGAGATTTAATGTATCAAAAATTCACACATAAAATATCATTTTCAACCATAAGAAATTATTTCATGATATAGAAATAGTCAATCCACCTTCAAAACCATTTAAACCATTTAATAATGAGACTTTTGGATCAAAGTGTCCCATACCACATTGAAATATTTAAAAAATTAGAGAATTAAAATTTGAAAACATTTATTTCCATATTAATAAATTTATAAAACCATTTTTAAAACAATGACATGATTGAGAAATATTTAGAAGAATAAATATTTAAAACATTTAAAATTATGTTTTTAGTTAAAAAGTATGTTATCACTTGAGGAACAATTGAATAAAAATAATTGTATAATAACAATAACAACAAATATAATATCACGATAATAAATATATTAATGTTATAATATGTTAAAAGGTG
Organism: Viscum album; assembly: GCA_963277665.1. NCBI lineage: Eukaryota > Viridiplantae > Streptophyta > Magnoliopsida > Santalales > Viscaceae > Viscum > Viscum album. The sequence goes on from OY728126.1 coordinate 1,576,996,663, forward strand.
GTATATAAACCATATAAATGTGAATGGGTGTATAACAAAAAATAAGTCTCAATAGAATGTAAATTGAGACACAATTCATTACAACTTGAGTGACTTTTGAGTCATGAGATAAGTGAAAGAATAAAATCAATGAAAACATTTAATAACATGAAATAATTTACATTGATGATATTAAAGTCATAGGAGAATTATGTACACCATATAAAATAATCTAGGAGCATAAAAATACAATATGCCTAAATGAACATAAATTGAGATGATGTCCCTTCCAAATATAATTTTGTTAATAAAATGGAAAGTGTGTGTGTTTTAACTAGAAATAAACATAAATAATGTATAAATACAATATAATATATCCAAAACACATTTATCACATAATCACATCACTTCATAATCATGAAGTATATGTTTAACCCAATGAATGGAAATTGGGATATGAAATTCCCTTACCTCGTGTCAGACTCATCTCGTATGTTACTTATTCTTCTTGAATAATAAACTTTAGTTAATTTATAATTTATTCAGAAACTTATATGGTTTATTATTCCTTTTATTTTATTAATTACTATGTCATAATAATTACATAATTATTTATGTTTATATCGTACGTTCTATCGATATTCGGTACATGAGTTGAAAATGAACGTGATAAGATGCCAATTTCCCATGTGGTAATAAATAGGTAATCTTCAGAATATAATATTTGATATAAATATATTATATTTTTATCATCTATGTATTTATAATAATCATTAAAAACAAACTAAAAACATTGTTCATGGAGACGATAGCCCATACATATGTATGATTGTTATTTTCGTTTTTCCCAGTCATATTGAGAGAACAAAATTATATGAAATATATATAAATATGAATATATATAATATCATTATAGTATAATTAATATGTAATTTATATCATATATTATTACTAAAACAATCCTTAATATATTCTATGTGATGTGTGAACAAATCACATCATTTAGAGGAGGTAGTAGTCCACACGTCCCCAAATGAAGTTATCATATAACCATAATACAGAAACCATGAAGGTATGATTAATATAACATTTAATGAATATTAAATAGGTTATAATATATATATTGAAATATTATTTTTCTGGAAAAATAAATTTAAGACCATCCTTGAATGCAGAAATGGAAAAAGAACAAAAACATTATTCACGAAGGCAATTAATCGGCATAACTTGAATACCAATTTCGTTTCATTGAATAAGATGATGATAGAAATGAAATAGATATGAGATATTAAATTATTAGAATAAAATTAATGTATATACCTGATTCTGGAGTTATCCTGAATTTATGGATTAAGGAGGTGATGATAAATTAGTAAACAAAGAAATTAAGAGAGGTACTTTGAGAAAACTACCTCCAGAATATTCCCTACCTGAAAGACCCTTGTGAAACTTGGATTTGTCTTTTGGTGAGAACATCATCACTTAGATATGGGGAGAGGGAAGAGGATAGGTTTCTTAAAATATTTTTGGAGATAAATTTCTTTTTGGGTTTAAATGGGGAGGTGAGTTGTGGTATTTATACATAAGGATTGGTGGGTTCAAGTGATTCACTTATTGATTATTTTATATTAAAAATCTTACCATATTGAGGTGGAATTAATTAAAATTAATTATAATTTCATTTAATTTTTTGTAGGATTGTTAGGGTTGAGAAACATATCAACCATACATAAAATGTTTCAATGTTTAGGTATGTTAAGATTTTTCCTTTCAACTTTAACCCTTGTCACAATTTTACCCATACAACGGTAAATAGTTTTTTTACCATGGTAACTTTTTTTACACATAAAAAAGAAATTGACATTAAAAAATAATTTTTACCTTATTATTAAATATATTTAATACATTTTACCCAATTAAATTTATATAATTTGAACAATTATATTTAAAATAACTTCTACATACAAAATAGAAAAGGTGGTTTTTGAAGTGAAACATTCGAAATATTACATAGATTTTATGTCCAATTTCTATTTTAAATTGATTCAAATTATCTATATTGAATTTAATGATAAAATTATTGTATAATTATAATTTAAAATCAATTTAAAGGACAATATATCTATATAAAAAATTGAAATAAAAAATAATATTGAATTAAAATGAAGTATTTTTCACTATTAATTACAAAATGAATATTATCAAAAAATATCAAAAATTTATCCAAAGTAATATTTTAGGTCCCTATTCCAATAAAGAAGCTATTTTTTCAAATATAAATTATAAAAGTGTCAAAAAAATATATTTAAAATACGTTCTCTATTAAAAGATAGTAAAACAACATTTTTAGAAAAACACTCATTTATCCATAAAATTGTATATGTTCTTATATAATGTTTCGAAAGTACATAAGATGAATTTTAAACAGTATATTGAATTTATATTTCATTAATATAATCCAATAAGAGTTATTAATACACTTATTGGTATAGAACACACTTGTGCACATTTAAATAGTTTTTATGAAAAACTTTTCCATTTATTTTAAAAGTATTAAATTGATTCACAGTTAATTAGTTACCAAATAATTATATATAAATGTGTAAATAGTACTTTAATAATTCAATTAATACTGTTAATTCCCTCTGTTCCAATGGATATGTTATAACGATAACATTTAAATAATAATATTTAGTTGTTTGTTTACATTTGATGTAGCTCATCATTTACGCTATCAAACATAGTGTTTCTTATAGAGACCCTAGACTTTTACACATATCATTACATGATTTTAAGAATAAAAATTCATCATATTACAAGAAAATAATTTTAAATTATAGTGTCTTGGAAGACTAGGTATATAAAACATTAAACATGGAACTAAATATAACATTTCATTACTTATAAATATCCCCAAGAATCCATTATGCTTATACAACTTCATAGAATATCCTAGGTATATCACGAACAAAGGGATGGGATAAATATCCAAGTAAGGGACTAAACATAAGAATAAATATTTAGTACATGGGTCAGAAGTTATGACATAATGATATAAAAAGGCATATAACATATGGAATCAAAACATATAAACATGGGATCATGTAAACATGGATTCATTGAAATTTGGATGAAAAATAAAACATGAATTTATCATGATTCAAGGATCATTACACAAAGAGGATCACAAGCCAGGGTTAACCACCAAGACCGTTGCACATGGAAGCACAAGTCGAGGCTAACCACCAAGACCATTGCACATAATGTCTCATGAGACTCAACTTTACCCAATGCATTTGAGTGATATATGGTTTCACCCATCATAACATGTTCATGAATATTATTTAAACATATAAAATCATACATAAACATAAGGGTACCCATTGAATGATGTGAGTATTATAATCATGTCATAAAGCATTATAAATGGGTGTATCATAAAAGTTTCCATGAAAGAATGGAATTGAAACAAACCTGGAAATTGCTAAGGGTAAATAGGCACATATTATGTTTAGTGATGTCAAATAGATGTGAAAACATGTAAGAATAATATTTAAGAAATTTTAGCAATAAAACATTTCAGTGTGGTTTTAAGGAAAATTAATAATATCCTTCAAAATAGAAAAGGGAATAATACTTTGTAGGACACAAGAAGTGAACCAAGAAGTTATTCATAATAAAAAGACTTATTTGATAAAAACAATTGTGTCTTAAAACAGGTGATAGTGTATACATGAAATTGGGTATGAATTCGGGAAGCTCCCTTAATATGGGTTTGCTTATCGAGAAGTATTGAGGAGGGAACCACTTAAAAAATGTATATAACCAAAAGATAATAATGAATGGATCTTGGTTCCTGAGTTTGGAAAATGTACATATTTTTTAGATTATTTAAATTCAAAGAACATATAACATAATTTGGGTAAAAAAACCCAAGAGCAACATGAATGAATAATAACGGTTCTGGTAGAATCCATTACCTTAAATATGATGTTGTTCCTCCCTTGATATTAATGTCTTAGATAACAAAATTACATTCAATTATTAATATTTACAGAACATATCCATCATTTAATTGATATATTGTAACCTTATTATTTTTATGACTTTTTTGATGGGTTAAGAGGTTTAATATCATTGTTTATTTCAATGGTATTTCATTATTGGTTTACACGTATACATGTAATGATAAACAAGTAAGATTAGAATGGTTTTCTAGAATTGAAGTTGTATGTTATTAGTTAACATCCATAATATTATATGTTTAGAAATTTAATTTTATTATTTGTAGTGAAGATGAATCGTTATATAAAACATTAATGATAACCATTTTGGTTAATTGGTGGTTTTTGATCACACTGAACACATTTTTATTTATAAATTATTACCATATGTACAAAAGATTACAGAATAATAAATTAGACAAAATACATCTAATATAGACTGTTTAAAATACAAAAGTCATTTCACGACTTTAATTCAAGATGGTAAAATAAATTGAAAACATATAATCCTAGAATGTGAGAAATTAACACATCTTGGATGGTGATTTCATTTCTAGTATAAAAGTAGGTGAAAAAAGAGATGATGATGAATTATTCCATTATCATAACAAAATTAAATTACTTGTAAGTTAATTGAGTTATTTTAACATTTTGATGAAAGGGGGTGGGGAAATAAAAAGAAAAGAATGGAACTTGAAAGAAAATAAAATTTATGAAAAGGGAAATTTACCTCTGGAATTTATCTATCTTGAGAACTATTAGGCACCGGGACGACGCATCGGTAGCTGGTGGGCTGGGAATTTAAAATTTTCTACATCACTGGAGTGACATAGACTTGTCAAATCCGGAGATTTTGTCCCAGTTTGGTCCGAGGATCTCGCATGGTTTAAGGAGAGAATAAAAAATAAATGTAACATGTACCTAGTTTGGATTTGACGTATGCACATCCGCCGCAAGATGCCAATGATCATTTCTCAAAGACTCCAATGTCGAAGCCCTCTAGATCATCCAAACATTCCTCTAGAATCTACTCATGTGTCGTTCGTTGTGATTCAGGTGCTAGCACGGATCTTCGATGCTCACTTCAGCGCAACAACGATCACCGCAAGGGAAGGAGATTCAATCCGAGATGGATGAACTGGAAGATCTTCCTTCACTTGAGTGACTCTCTCTAGATTCTAGGAGGATAGAGAAGCTCCCAATACCAACACATGAATCGATAACATGGGAGACCTTTTCTCTCAATTATATATGGAGTGTTTAAAACATGAGGTATGGATTCTCGGCCCGCGTGTAATAAACGTCTGCTATATAAGTGTTATAAATAATTATTTATGACAAATAAAATTATCCCAGAAATAATATTTATAATTTATCACTTACTTGTAATATATAAATATATTACATGATAAATTTGAGTATTTAAGTCGACTCTCACCTCCTACTAATATTAAAAAAACCTAGGATCTTAAAATCCATTCGAATAATATTAATACTTGTATTTACTATATTACTTATAAATACATGTTATAAAAAAATTCAATTAATTATTCTAAACATGGAAAATTTATGAATTAAATTTTTCTTTGGTGATATATAGAACATGAATAGTGCTCGGACCCTTTGGCGGGGCCCACCACGTTCCATTTTCCCATTTTCAGAATAGGGCATATTCTCATGGCGTTATTGTGTGTGACCCTCTAGGCCCTTACCTCAATAGTAGGGAATAATATCTATCAACCTAGAGCGGGGTCTAGCAACCCTATAGAGGCCCCTATAGAGATATGGTAAATTCAAAGAAATTATTTCCTTCCTATGAACACAGTCTAAGTAATCTAATCTCTTAGTCATCAATATCTCAATAAAGCAGAATGCACACTAGTGTCATAATTCTTTATTACGATTTATTTTATTTTTTTATTTGTTCGGACAGTCTAACCTTCCACTACCATGGCCATGGATTTAATGAAGTTGCAACCATCCTAATCAAAAAGGCCCGAGATATCTCTTCATGAACTCGGAAGTGAAAAATCCTTTCTCAATCATTAAATCAATGACATTCCATTAATGACGTACCCAATACAAACTACCTCTCCATGACTTTTTCAACATTGTTTTCATCTTTCATCAAATGGACGTAATTAAATGAAATCTATTGACAATGATCTCAATTCAATAGACCATTACACATGTCGATAGATGGTAACGACCAATGACACCTTAAACATGTGGTGTTCATATTATGTGGGTTTGTCCTCATGATCTCAACTACTGAAGATCATCATGTGTCAATTTCATTTGAAGATGTCTCAATGCTTATGAGCCCCCAACACCTGATGGTCACACACCATATCTGTCCTTTTTGAATGATTTAACTGAACCATAAGACGTTACGTTACTATTAATCTCATGGAATCTCAGGGTACTAAGTGTTTCCTGAGATCTACTATAACTCTTTGATGCGAAAAGTAATCTAAGGAAATTTCCCTAAACAAAGTGGAAGAAGAAGTATCTACACTATTATAGCATGAGAAACACATGTATTATAACAAACTAAATACATGTAGATATAATCAATTTACAAAACTAGTTGGGTTTTGGGAACCCACTTTTAACACTCCCATATTCACTAGAGCCAACTGCTAACAGGTTTCAGTCTTCTAGCTCTCACATGTGAATCATGCTTCTATTGAGAAATGGCTATAGTCATGGGGTCTTCCGCGTGGCCCTCTATGGGTACTATGATAACTATAAATTCTCCTCTTTGATTAAAATCCCTCAAGGGATGAAACATCCATTGAATATGATTTGTCCTATGGTTAGAACTGGTCTCCTTGGCAAGCACCACTATAGCAGTATTATCACAATATACTGGAACAGGGTCTGCACTGCTAGGTACAACAACATTGTCTGAGATAAAGCTACAAATCCAAACTTCTTCCATTGCTGCATGGGAAACTGCAGTATATTCGTACTCTACTGTAGAATCAGCAACCACATATTGCTTCAATATTATCCATCTCTCTGCACCAACATTCAAGAAAAAGATGTATCCTGACTGTGATTTCATATCATCCTGATCTGTCTTGAAACTAGCATTAGAGTATCATCTCACAACTAGTTCCTCATCTCCTCCATAACCTAGGAACATATCTTTAGTTCTCCTCATGTACTTTAGGATGTTTTTTAATGTTGTCCAATGCAGATCTCCTGGATTGGATTGATATGTACCCACCATGCTTAATAAAAAGGAAACATCAAACCTTTTACATATCATGACATACATGATAGAACCCACTGCCGAAGCATAAGGGACTCTACTCATTCGGTCAATATCCTCTTGTGTTTGTGGACACATTTTCTTGGAGATATGTACACCATGAGACACGGGTAACAATCCTCTCTTGGATTGTTTTATACTGTCCTTTTGAGTACTTTTTCAATAAATGTACTTTGAATTAGCCAAAACACCCATTGAGATATATCACGATAAATCTTGATGCCTAAAATATATGCATCATCACCTAAGTCTTTCATGGAGAAGCATTAATTTAACCAAGTCATAATAGACTGTAACAAATTCACCTCCTTTCCCATAATTAATATGCCATAAATATAAAATACAAGGAAAATGATAGCATTCCCTTAAAACTTTTTATATACACAAGTCCCTCTTACATTTTTTATGAAACAAAAATATCTTATGGCCACATCAAAATGAACATTCCATGATCTTGATACCAGTTTCAATCCTTAAATGGATCTCTACAGCTTGCATACTTTATTGGAATTATTTGACTGGACAAACCCTTCGGGTTGTGTCATATAAATTGTCTTCAACCAACTTCCCGTTTAGAAAAGAAGTTTTCACATCCATCTGCCAAATTTTATTATCACAGAAGGCTTCTTTTACAAGAAATATTCTGATGGATTTAAGCATTTCTACTGGTGAAAAGGTTTCATCATAGTCAATGAATTGACATTGCATGAAACCCTTTGCCACTAGTCTTGTTTTAAAGTTATTAGCCTCACCATCCATATCCATCTTCTTCTTGAATACCCAATGGCATTCAATGTGATTTACATCATTTGGAGGTTCTACCAAAATCCATAATTGATTTTGGAACATGGACTCCATCTCAGAATTCAGGTATTCTTTCCATTTAGCTTCTTATTTTCTTTATACTTCTTCCATTTAGGTTAGAGGATCATCATCCCCAAGGACTAATGTGTCACCTGACTCGGTGGCAAGAAAACCATAACGCTATGGTTCTCTATCCTCTTGCGTAGTCCTACACAGAATCTGTGTCTCAAGAACAACTTATTCTTCCACTTGTTCTTGTGGATATTGTTCCACTACCAACTCTTGTGAATCTGGAGCATTAACTTCATCGATTTCAATCATTCTACAACTACTTTAAATAGAAATGTGTTCCCTTTATTGAATTGTGGTTTATCTTTCCACAATAAATTTTCTATCTAAAGGGTTATATAGGTGGTATCCTATAGTTTCCATAGAATAACCTATAAAGATGAGCATAGTTATTTTGGATGCTAATTTATCACATGGTAAAGTCTTGAAAAATTACTTGCACCCCCATACACTCATTTGTGTTAGGTTGGGTTTCTTTCCATACCATAATTGATATGGAATCCCATCTGCAGATTTAGTGGGTACTCGGATAAGGGTATATGATGCTGTCTGCAAGGTGTATCCCAAAAAGGATAATGGAAGGGTTTCCTGACTTATCAATGATCTAAAAATGTCAAGCAAGGTCCTATTCCTCCTTTCACTAACACCATTCTATTGTGGTGTGTTGAGAAGAGTGATTTGGGATACTATCCCACACTCCTTCATTTAATCAATTATTGTTTGGTAAAGATTTTTTCGGCCTCGGTCTGAGCGGAGTGATTTTATCTTCTTACCAAGTTGGTTTTCTACTTCATTTTGGTATTCCTTAAATATCTAAAAGGAATATAACTTATACTGCATTAATTAGATATAACAATACCTACTATAGTCATCAGTAAATGTAATTATGTATAGAAAGCCACCCCTTGTCTCTACTAGAAATGGACCACACACATCAGTATGTATTAATTCGAGCACTGCATTGGCTCTTTCTCCCTTTCATGAGAAAGGTGCTTTGGTCATCATTCCTTGTAAAAACACTTGAAAAAAATCTATGGGTTCTAACTAAATCGAGTCTAGATACACTTATTGAGGTAATATCCGCAATCACTTCTCGTTTACATAACCAATCCTGGAGTGCCACAGGTGGGTGATATTTGAGTCATGTTGGTCATTTTTGCCATTGATTTCCATTACTAAGTTCTCTAGTTCTAGCATATACAAATAATTGTTTAGATGTTCCATAACATAACATATTTTATTCCTATAAATGAGACAACATTTATTTGGAAACATGAAATAAAAACCCAAAGTGTATAGACTTGATATAGAGATATTGTTTTTGGTAATAGAAGGTACATAATACAAATTGTTTAAAAATAGAACCAAACCAGTTTGCAAGGTTATGTGATAGTCTCCCACTACAAAGGCTGCCAGATATGCACCATATACAGCTCGAAGATCCACTTGACCTTTTGAAATATTCTTGAACCTACTTGGTTTCTGTATAATAATACCAATGTGTGAGCCCCATGCCGTATCCAATACCCAACTTGTAGATAATGATATATTGCATTCAATGACAAAAATAACTGAAGTAGAAGCATCATCTTGCATCTTCTTCCTAGCTCTACAATTATTTTTCCAGTGACCTTTCAAGCCAAATCCAAAGTAGACAGATTCCTTCTCATAACATTTCCTCTGAATCGTTGTATTTTTTGTATGATGATGCATCGCTATCTTTGGCATTGACATAGTCATATACCCCTTTTCCTTGCCTTTTTTTTTCTTTTTCACCATAAGGGTAAATGAATTAGTATTTTTTATATCCTTATCAGCTTGGCGAACTAAATCCAAAAGGTCCGGGAGTGACTTAGTCATATCATTCATTTTATAATTGAAAATAAATGTCCATATTCTTTACGGTAAAGAGGAAATAATAAGATCCACTTCTAGTTCTTGGTTCAGTTTGAACCCGAGGGCTTCAAGCCTCTCAATGTACCCAATCATCATGAGTATGTGAGGATCATTTGGAGACCTCCTACTAGCCTGCACTTATAAAGCACACTTGAGATCTCATACCATTATTGCCTAGCCCTATCCTCATAAAGTTCATGGAGAATTGAAAGAATCTTGTAGGCATCATCATTCTCATGCATTTTTTCGCAATTGGCTGGACATGGATGGCAACATGATGCATTGTACATCAAGCGCATTGTCTACATGTTTTCTCCATTTAACTTTTTCCTCCTTACCTTCTCCCTGAGGAGGTTCAGCAAGAATTGAGGATTCCAGACATATAACTTTTTTTCTTTGCATTTTACTATTCTCAATATCTTGTACCACTCCTAGAAGTTATTGCCGATCAGGATATATTCTTAATCCAAAATCGATCTTAGTGATAAAATTCTTGTAGTGTTGGTGATTTCCATTTTAAATCTACATCAGATAAACATTTATTAGTTAGAAAAGTGTCTTGATAACCATTTTAGTTTTACGATTAATAAATTATTATATCATTTTAATGTCTCCCACTATAATAGAGACCCTTAATTGACCTCGCTATTTGATTTGGAACACTCTGTCGCTTGAGTATTCTAGTGGAAAGGATCCTCGAAACCACCATTATAATCTAAAAGCTAGGGGTACACCACTACTTGGAGGGTTTCAATGTTATCACTAGGTTGGCCAACCACTTCTTCTTATTGTTCCTTATGTTGTTGAATAAAGTCCCAACTTTTTGGAATCTGAACGCGATTCCCTCAACATCATGCCTCTAAAGTAATAGCAAGTTAGCTAGGGATAATCCTTGACTATTCACTTTAGTTATGTCAACCCAGTTCTCCCCTGAAAACGCCCAGGTAGTAAGAGGCACTCTAAACTATGGACGATGAGCACCCCAAACAACCTATTTTCTTAGTTGTGATAAATTGAAGGAATTTATTGGACTTAATATATCCTTGATGTATTTTTTAATGTTTATGAACAAATATAATCATTTTATATTTATTATGTTCAAACTGGGTTGTCACGCTCACAACTGAACATGCAGTAGAATATAATTTGTCACATCATTATGAATTTTATCATGTTTACAATTCTATGTGATCACACAATAATCATGGAAACACATAAAATAATAAACTAGGCATAAACTAAATAATTCAATCAGACTAGTCTTGACCATTCTATAATGATCGATCGATAACTGATCAATCATCACCTAGGGGCATCCATACCTCAGTCGAAACATGACTTCTACTGCTGCTGGCCCTAGTTCTAGGCGCACAACTCATGTATAGATTTCCGTCTTGACATGGTAGGGTCTGCATCTCAGATTATCATTTAATTACAAATGTACTCTCACACAGACGAGGGGGTCTAGGGGTACAAAATATAATTAGTGAAATGGACATACAGTCCCTGATACATATTTGAATTAAAATAAGATACACCGACCGTCATTTATCTAATTTAATATTACAATCATTGCACACATTGAATAAATAATTAAATAAATAATTAAATAAATAAATCCAGACATGCACAGGTCAGTCGCTAGTTCAAGACCAGTTGGGTAATAAAATTCCCAATAAAATTAAATTGAAATATATTTAAATAGAACGAGGGTGTTCTAATAAATTAAATGAATTTGATTAATTAAAATAATTTATTTACCGGTTCAAATTTGTTAAATTTAAATTTAATTCTAAATTTTAAATTATACTATAAATTTAATTTTAATCTTAAATTAAATTTATATCCTGGAGTAAAATAAATTTAAGCCCCCAAATTAATTCTAATTAATTTAATTTAAAAAACTAAATTAATTAAAATTAATTTAATGCAGGGTTACCTCTGACCGGGGAGGATTCCGGAAGGACTACGAACTGTCGTAGGGTGTCGTCCTGTAGTAGGCCCAAATCACGTCATTTTCATGGCTTGACCGTGGTGTGATCACGGCGTGACCGCGGTGTGACCGCGACATAACCGCGACGTGACCGCGACATGACCTCATCTTGACCGTGGTGTGACCGATGCATGACCGAAGCGTGACCACAGTGTGACCGCTGCGTGACAGTGGCCTGACAGTCGCATGACCGCTCGGTCCAGCGACTCCTGCGATGACAGCAGCTTCTGGCATGTTTCGAAGGGAGCCGAAGGAGACAGGGAGCATTCCGGATAGTCACAAGGCCGGCAGTCCGCTGCTCTGGATGTCCGGCAGGCCGGAAGCCCAGTCCGGCACGACTTGGACCAGTAGCGGCCTAGTCCGGTGCGACCAGGACAGTTCAGCGAGAGGGCGGCTGAGGTACGGGAGCTGCGCAGTGCAGCGGTCAAGAGGCACTCGGGGAAGTGCGACCAAGTGGTCCGGTGGGGCTCGAGGTGGTGCGACCAGGCGGTCTGGTGGGGAGCGATCCGATGCAACGTGGCATGGTAGTCTGGTGGGATCAGTCCGAGGAGGCGTGACCAGGAGGTCCGATGACCAGCGTTCAGGAGTCACCGCTGGGTTTCTCCCTTATCCGTTCGGACTCCTTGTGCACCTCAGGAAAGAGGATACCCCAAAGGGGTCTTATATTTTTATATATATTCATTTGTCCTTATAAAAAATCCAAACATGCCACTTTTTTTATTAAACGAAAGAAGACCCCATTTTGGGGTCTTGATCTGCATATTTGTTTTTGTGAAAAATATATTTTCCACACACCATTGTGGAATATATTTTATAATAAAATATTATATTATATTTTATAATAATAAAATATTACCTTTAAGTTTATCTCAATAATGATTGAGATTAACATCGAATAACCGAAAAATAAACTACGACGTTGATCCAATTAATGTTTTTTAAATGGTCGTAGCTTGAACATTTGAAAACTAAATGACAAGCGGCCAGATCGGAATGAACTGTTTTAACACCCCACAATTAAATTTAATGAATCATAATTTTGATGGCTCATAAAAAACATGGGATCCCTCTGATACCACCGTTAGTATCTGGATGGCCCAGCTCAAGCAGGTGTGCTGGGAATTTAAAATTTTCTGCATCACTGGAGTGACATAACCCTGTCAACCCCGGTGATCTTGTCACGGTTTGGTCTGAGGATTTCACAAGGTTTAAGCAGAGCACAAAAAATAAATGGAACAAGTACCTAGTTCAGATTTTACGTGTGCAAGTCCACCGTAGGATGCTAGCGATCATTACATGAAGGCTTCCATGTCGAATCCCTCTAGATCGTCCACACACGCCTCTTGAATCTATTCGTGCATTGTTCGTCGTGATCCGGGTGCTAGCACGAATCTTCGATGCTCACTTCAGTGTAGCGACGATCACCGCAAGGGAAGAAGCTTCAATCCATGATGGATGAACATGAAGATACTCTTTCGGTTGAGAGGCAGTCTCTAGATTATAGGAGGAGAGAGAATCTCTCTATCCCAACACATGAATAGTTAACAATGGAGATCCTCTCTTTCACTTATATATGGAGATTTTAAACCACGCGGTATGGATTCTCGGACCCCGTGTAATAAACATCTTCTATATATGTGTTATAAATAACTATTTATGATAAATAAAATTATTCCATAAATAATATTTATAATTTATCAGTTAGTTATAATATATAAATATATTACATGATAAATTTGAGTCTTTAACTCAAATCACACCACCTGTTAATATTAAACAAACCTAGGATATTAAAATCCATTTGAATAATATTAATACTTGTATTTACTATATAACTTGTAAATACATATTATAAACAAATTCAATGAATTTTTCTAAACTTGAATAATTTATGAATTTATTTACTCTTTGGTGATCCATAGAACTTCGATAGTTCTTGGACACATTGTCGGGGCCCACCATGATTTATATTCCTATTGTGAAAACATGACAGATTCTCATGGCGCTATTGTGTGTGACCCTCTAGGCCCTTACCTCCATAGAAGTGAATAATATCCACTGACCTAGAGCGTGTTCTAGCAACCCATCGAGGACCCTATAGAGTTAAGGAAAAGTCAATGAAACGACTGACTTCCTACAAACACGGTCCATGTATTATAATCTCTTCATCATCGATATCTGAATTAATGAGAATGCACACTACTGTCATCATTATTTATTTTGCTTTATATTATTTGTTTATTTTTTTCGGGTGGTCTTACCTTCCACTACCATGGCCATGGATTTAATGAAGGAACAACCATCCTAATCAACCAGGACCGAGATATCTCTTCCTGAACTCAGAAGCGACAAATCCTTTCTTGATCATTCAATCTATGCCATGACATTAATGATGTACCTGATACAAACAACCTCTCCCCGACATTGTCTCCATGGGTTTTACCATGCATCAAATGTATGTAATTAAATGACGTCAATTGACAATGATCTCAAGTCAAAACACCATTACACATGTCTGTAGATAGGAATGACCAATGAAACCTAAAACATGTGCTGTTCCTATTATGTGGGTCTATCCTCATGATCTCAACTACTCGAGATAATCAATTGAGAACTTCATGAGAAGAAGTCTCAATGCTTATGAGCCCCCATCACCTAATGGTCACACATCATCTGTGTCCTTTCAGAATGATTTAACTAGACCATAGGAAGTTATTTTAAGATTATTATCATGGCATCTCAGGGTTCTTATTGTAGCATGGGATCTACTATAACCCTTTGATGTGATAAGTAATCTAAGGACATGGCAATAAAAAAAGTGGATGAAGAAGTATCTACACTATTATGGGATGATAAACACATGTATTATAACAAAATGAATACATGTAGTGGTAATAAAATTACAAAACATGTTTTAACCTTATTATTTTTTTCAAGACCTTTTTGATGGGTTAAGAAATTTAATTTCACTGTTTGTTTCATTGGTTTTTCATGATTGGTTTACACATATACATGTAAGGATAAACATGTATTATTAGAATGGATGTGTAGAATTGAAGTTGTATGTTATTAGTTATCATTCATAAGATTATATGTTTATAAATTTCATTTTGTTATTTAGAGTAATGATGAATTATTTTATAAAACGTTAATGATAACCATTTTGGTTAATTGGCAGTTTTTATCACATCAAACAAGTTTTGATTTATAAATTAATATCGTATATAAAAAATATTACAAAATATTTAATTAGAAATAATATATATATTATAGTCTATTTAAACTATAAAAATAATTTCATGACTATAATTGAATATGGTAAAAGAAATTGAAAACCCATCATCCTAGAATGGGAGAAATTATCACATCTTGGATGCTGATTTCATTTCTAGTATAAAAGGAGGGGGGAATAGAGAAGATGATGAATTATTCCATTATTATGACAACATAAAAGTACATGTAAGGTAATTTATTTATTATAACATTTGGATGAATGGAGGTGGGGAAATAAAATGAAAAGAATGGAACTTGAATGAAAATAAAAGAAATGAGTAGAGAAATCTACATTTTAAACATATCTATCTTGAGAACCACTTTAGCGGAGAGGATTTGGTCATTTGAAGAGATCAAGGGATTATTTATGTGGTATAAGGGATTAGGGATTGATTTGAACATAATTTAGATATGGAACAAGACTTTATAAGAGTGAAGAGAAGAGGAATGGATGAGGGTGGTTTTTATAGTGGAGGAGAGGAGGGTATTCTCAATATTTAATTTATTATTTAATTATTTTTCTCTAGAAAAGAAATAATATTGATTCTAGTAAAACAAATATTAATATCTGTATGTGGCTTCAAACCAATGAAAATTTACATCATCCATGACTCATGCATGATGTAGAAATGCATTTATTTATCATTTATCGTAAATTATCATATTTTACTATTCACCAAAAATTCAAGTATTTTAAGAAAATCCAAAAAATTCACACCATCCATTTTTTGATGTATATAATCCATAAAAAACTCCATTTTACTGAAATAATTTTCTAAATATTTGAATTTTCATTTTAATTAAGATTATAATTTACTTGAAAAATAAAAATTTTAAAATAAAAACGGCTTTTCTAACACTTTGAAAAATTAATTAAGGAATCTTAAAATTATCCGAAGACATAGAAATACTTATTTATAAATAATTTTTATGAAAATAAATTTTCTATTAAATTATTAAATTAATCATAAAAATTTAATTAAATATACATGACTCACAAAAAAACCAACACAATAATTAAATCATATTATCACTTATATGATGGATTAATTTTGATTATACATTCATTAGTATGTGTACTTATTCACTTTAATGATTTAAAATTCAAAAAGGTAATATTACATTTCATAAGGCTAACATTACTATTCATAAGATCTAGTTGCTATTCACCCAAAATTATGTTTGGATTATCGAACTCAAAACATTTTACTTGTCATAACAGTGTATGTTAGATTTTTGAAATTCAAATTAAATAAGTAAAAATATTATCTTTAATGGTCGCATAGTAGTTAATAGTTCATTCAGTTGTGATTTTATGTGATTATACTATATTACATAATTATAAGAAAAATATTTATATTAATTAAACATTGGTTCGTTACATTCTTCCCCCCTTATGAAATTTCTCCACCAAAATTTCATTTTACATTCTAAGACATAAATAGGTGTGTGTACTTTTCCTTCATTGCCTCATCCATTTCACATGTTGCCTCTTCGTACATATAGTTCTGCCATATTACTTTGACTAGGTGAGTAGTCTTGTTGAGTATAATATTATCTCAATGATACAAGATCTTCAATAACTGCTCCTTGTAAGAAAGATCATTATCCTAATGTACCACCTCTAAAGACAGAACATATGAATGATCTAATATCCACTTCCATTAGAAGGATAATTGTAAGACATTGTATACTTTAGACATGGTAGGTGGAAGTGCTAGTCAATAAGCCAAAACTAAAAATTGATCAAGATTCTCTAAGGGGCCAATGTACCTGGGATTTAGCTTTCCTTTGTTCCCATATGTCATGACCATTTTCTATGTATATATGAAGAGGAATAACAAGTCTCTATCTATAAACTCATGATATCGTCGATGGTTTTATGCATAGCTCTTTGTCATCATTGGGATTCCTTGATGTATTGCTGAATGGTATTCACCTTCTCCACCATTTCATTGACCATTTCTGGTCACATAATCTTATTCTCACCGAATACATCCAAACATGATGATGTTGTTCACCTTTTCCCATAAAGGGATTCATATGATGCCATTCAGATGCTATATTGGAAACATCTATTGTAAGAGAATTCCACCAGTGGACGATGTTGGTCCCATCTTCCTTTAATATCCCTAGAACACGATCATAACATTTCGTACAATGTATTAATAGTTCACTTAGATTGTCCATTAGTTCGAATATGATAGGTCGTGTTGATTTTCATTTTAGTGCTTAGAGCATGTTGGAGACTTTTCTCGAACATCGAGGTGAATCTCAAATATCTATCAGATACAATATATTGTGGTTCTCCATACAGCCATACCACCTCATTAAAATATATCCACCCAATTTGATCCAATGAAAATTCCTATAGAATTGTGATAAAGTGAGATGTATTTGTATGATGATCCACAATGACCCATATATCATCGTTTCCTCTAGATTTACTTGCAAGTCTAGTGAAAAAGTCTACGGTGATGTTCTCCCACATTCCTGGTGGTATGGGTAGTGGTTTCATCATACCCTTAGACTTTTATCTTTCAACCTTAACTTACTGACATATGAGGGACTTTTATGTATACTCAGTGACCTCTTTATTCACATTTTCCACCAATCGTTCTCTCAAAGATCTCAATACATCTTTGTACTCCCTCGGTGAATTGATAAGGTTGAGCTATGTGTGTCAGTCAAAATATTTTTCTTTAACTCTGGATCGGATGGTACACATAATCATTACAAAAATATTAAAACATCTTCCTTTTCAATCCTTAACTCATAATATTTCCCATTTATAATAGCTTCCATCCTTTTCAGAATTACCTCATGTTTTTTGAGCATCCTTTATTTTATCAAAGAAGGATGGTTGAGAAACCATTTGAGAAAGTATTGATGATGTTCCTCCCTTAATGATTCCAAAGGACATCCTCTACAAATCTAAGAAGATTGGATCCTTCTCAACTCTCATCATTGATAAATATACAATATCCTTTCTACTTTGAGCATCTGCGACCTTATTTTCCTTACCAGGGAGGTAGTGGATTGAGAATTAAAAATGCTTTATAATCTATAACCATATTCATTGGTGAATATTAAGATAATTCTATGTGAATATATATTTGAGACTCTAATTATTAGTATATATCTCTCACTTATCACCATAGAGATAATGCCACCAGATTTTCAAATTAACGATCACAACTACCAACTCCATATAATGCGTGTGATAGTTCTGCTAATGGATTTTCAATTGTCTCATGATGTGGGCTATCACTTTTTCATTTTTCATCAACACATATCCTAAAACCATATTTTAATCATCACTGTACACCAAAAAGAGTTATCCACCTGTTGGGAGTGTAAGTACTGGTGTATTGATAATCCACTTTTTGAGATTCTTAAAGCATTACACACATCCTTGAGTCTATAAAAAGTTCATCCCCTTATATTTATGATTTTTAAATGGGTTTTACGATCATTAAATGTTCTTCACAAATTGTTGATAATACCCAGTTAGACCCAAAATGCTGCAGATTGCTGTTATAGATGTGGGAATGGGCCACTCTTCAATCACCTTTGTCATAGAAGGGTCCAGAGATATTAATTTTCTGGTGGTAACATGCCCCAAGAATGATACATCCTCTATCCATAACTCAAATTTATTTTACATTTCATATATCTTCTCCCTTCTCAATGTCATCAGCACAGTATTTAAATTCACTTCATGTTTATCCTTGCTCTTAGATTATACCAGAATATCATCAATAAAGACTAGCAAAAAATTTCCAAGGTAATATGTAAAGACTCTATTAATTAAATCCATGAATATTTCCACAACATTATTGATTCCTAAGGGCATCATTATGAACTCATAATTTCCATATATATTTTTAAAGGAAGTCCTGAGAATATCTTCCTTCCACACCGTTAATTGGGGATATCCTAATTGAAGGTCCACCTTAGAGAAGTAAATATCTCCATGAATATGATCGAAGAAGTCATCTATATGAGGTTGGGGATATTTATTAATTATGAATATTTTATTGAGATCATGATAATAAATGAAGAGGCGCATTGATCCGTCATTCTTCATGACAAAGAGGACTAGCGCACTCCATGGTGAAGCACTCGGGCATATAAAACCCCAGATTCTCTTATAACTACTTCTTCATCTCTTCCATCTCTATGATGACCATTCAATAAGGTGTATTTGATATATTTTGGGATCCATGAATAAGTTCAATTGAGAACTCAACCTCTCGATGAATAGGAAGACCAAGAAATTATTTAGGGAATACATCAGTGCAATCCCCCATGATGGGCATGTCTTTGAGCATGATTCCCTCTTTTATCACAATAATTTGACCTAGACATGATTTCTCATAAAGAATTAATATTAACACTTGAGATAATGATTCTAAAATAGATTTATCTTCCTCCTTACACTTATAAAGAATTGGGGGATTATTTGGGATGTGAAGAGTGATATCCCTTTCCTGACAATTGATGTTGGATTTGAATAAAGATAACCAATCCATGCCCAATATAACATAAAACTTCACTAAAAGAAGTATGAGGAGATTTTCAATGAGGTTTAGTTAACAAAAATTAACCGGGGAGGAGTTATATACTTTGGATGCAGTAATTTCCCAATTTTATGTTCTCACAAATATCTCAACTTCCAAATTTTGAGGTGCTGTTTGAATAGTTCCACTAAACATTCAAGATATAAAAGAATACATAGATCCTAAATCAAATAGTAAGTTCACTATTAATTAATGAATAAATAGAGTACATATCACCACATCATTGGTAAGGGGACTTATTTATTCAATGTTTATTATTGATTTCCTCTGACAACCCTTGGCTTAGGGAAATTATTCGCATAATCACCATGCTCATTGTAGTTGTAACACTTCACTATAGGTTGAGCATTGATATGAAACTTCCATTATTATTCCAAATTAGTGGTATTCTTCATATCCCACAGGCAGTTCTTAGAAATATGTCCCATTCTTTCACATTTGAAGAAATTCCTGGTTCCCTTTAGATAGTTCTCATGATGCTATTTCGCACAATTTTCACACATGGGATGTTTGATCTTCATTCAATCATAGGATTTATTTTCCGAACCACACATATTATGATTAATTTTATGACTTTTCTCACTGGGACCATGATACCATTGAGAGTCTCCGATCTCCATTTCAACCTAAAGGGCACAACACACAATCTCCTGAGAACTGTCAATGTCAAGAATCACTAACACCTTTCATAGACATGGATTTAGTCCACTAAGAAAGCATTACATATTGATCTAGGTGTTCAGGAAAAGCTATAGGTGTTTCATGAAAGCCTTGTGATGTTTGCATCATATGCTCTGATGAACTCATCTTTCTTATACTTACGTACGGGGAAATCTCTTTCCATATTTAGATGGAGGTTTTGAGGAAAATATTCATAAAAAAACTTTTTTGAATTCCTCCCCATTCATGGAATAATTGTTTTCCAACTACTTCGTATTATTGATTAGTATCCACCATTAATCAGCTTCTTGATCAAAATGATAGACCACCATCTGGAATTTGTCTTATTCTAAGCACTGGAAGACAAGTAATATCATTTCAATGGAGTAAATCCACTGTTCCTCTAGTAGGAGATCAGATGATCCACTAAACATGGGAGTACTTTTTCACATGAAGGATTCAACAAAAACATGGTCTTTCTTTAGATGAAGAGGGTGTTTCATATGATTAAAGTCATTATTCATAACTTGATCATGCTGAGCAAGTAATATCATGATGTTTTGAGCACCTATTCCCATCAGATTTGGAATATCATTGGTTTAATCTTCACATTACCTATCACATTGATTTTTGGAAAGTGTTCTTATATTTCTATACATTAACTAATAAGCAAATGTATAATTATGGGGCTTGAATTATTATATAATAAGCATAAAAAAGGGAACACTAATAAAAAATGGATAAACACTTAAAGAAAAATTATATCTTAACAAGTGATTCCCTCGGTTTCAATGTAGGTTATCATTGATCTATTATTAACATATATTCTTATGGGATCTATTTCTATACCCTTTATAATGTTTCACACTAAGATTATGAATTTACAAAAGCATATCCCCCGAGAGTGTCAAACCAAGAGTACAACAAGGCTCGTTGTTGTGACCAGTTCCTATTCGAGTGTAGCTCAAAGAGTTGTTATCATGTTTTACCCCTAGAGACATATGTGCCCCAGCCACATCCTTTGTTTTTATCCATACATGGATATTTTTTTTATGATAAACCACTTACTCTATTTCCACCAAAATTTTGGGATGTTTTTCTTATACATAGTCTCATCCCAAAGGTTTTTACTAAAGTTCTCGGTTTCTAATCTTCAAAAAATAACTAGACCATCTTCTAATACAATAAATACAGACTCTATCCTTTTACATATATCATTACTTGATTTTAATCGTATTAAAACATCATATTATAAGCCAAAGATCTTTATTCTAGTGTCTTGGAAGAGTAGCTACATAATACCTAAAACATGGAACTAAATATAAAATTTCATTATTTGGCCTTAATAAAAATATCCTAACATATATCTTGCTCTTACATCTTCACAGGATAAACTAAGGATAATATGAAGGAAGGGATGATCTAGAAATACTAGTAGGGAAATAAACATAAGAATGAAGCTTGCGCGCATGGGTTAGAAGGCATGGCATAATGATATAAAAAGACATGGAACATTTGGAATCATAACATATAAACATGGTATCATATAAACAAGGATTAATAGTAATATGGAAGTAGCATAAAACATGACTTTAGCATGAGTGAAGGCTCATTGCACATAGAGGAGCACAAGTCATGGTTAACCACCAAGATTGTAGAACATGGTAGAACGTGTCAAGGATAATCGCTAAGAGCATTACACATAACATCTCATGATACTCAACGTTACCCAATTAATTAGAGTGCTATCTAGGGGAACCCATCTTAACATGTTCATGATTATTCTGGAAACATATATAATAATACATAATCAATCATATATATACATAAGGGTACCCATGGAAAGAAATGGGTATCATAATCATGTCATAAAGCATAATAAATGGGTATATCATACAAGTGTCCATGAAAGAAAGGAATTAAAACATAAATGTACATTGATAAGGTAACATAGGAATATATCATCGTAATTGATATCAAATAGATGTGACAACATATATAAAGAGTATTTAAGAAATTTTAGCATTAAAACAATTTAGTGCGTTATATAGAAAATACTAAAGAGGATTTAAAATAGAAAAGGGAATAATATTTTATATAAAAACAGATGTGAACCAAGATTTTTTTTCATAATAAAAATACATATTTTATAAAAACAATGGCGACATAAAATAGATGATATAGTATACTTGAAATTTGGTAAGAATTCAAGATGTTCCGGTAAAATGGGTTTGCTTATCGGGACGTATTGAGGAGGGAACCACATATAAACATATATACCCCAAAATAGAATAATGAAGGGATATTGATACATTAATTTAGATCAGGTATAGAACATTTATAATATGTACATAGAAATAAAAAATAATTTAATTAGGGTAAAAATAAAGACAGAACAACCCGATGGAATAATGGAGGTTCAGGTAGAATCCATTACCTTAAATTCGAAGGTGTTCCTCCATTGATCGTAATGTCCTAGATAACCCAATGAATTTCATTGATTAATATTTATATAAAATATCGTTCATGTAATTTATTTATTATAGCTTTAGTAAATTTTTCATGACCTTTTGGATGGGTTAAGAGGGTCAATTTCATTGTTTATTTTATTGGTTTACTTATATACATGTAAGGATCAACATGTTAGATGAGAATGGTTGTACATAATTGAAGTAGTATGTTATTAATGAACATCTAGAGGATTACATGTTAATAAAATTAATTTTATTAATTTAAAGGAAGAGGAATCATTATAAAAAAACATTAATGATAACCGTTTTGGTTAATTGGCAGTTTTTGATCACATCGAACACATTTTTCATTATAAATTAATATCATGTGTACAAAAGATTACATAAACTTAAATTAGACATAATACATATATTATAGTCTGATTCAATAATAAAAATGTTTTCATGAGCACAAGTGAATATGATAAAAGAAATTGAAAACCTATTGACCTTGAATGTGAGAAATGAACAAATCTCAAAATGTGTTTTCATTTCTAGTATAAATGTAGGGGAAATAGGTGATAAAGATGAATTATTCAATTATAATAACAATATTATAGTACATTTAAGGTACTATAGTTGTCATAAAATATTTGTGATAGGAGGTGAGGAATGAAAAATAATATAATGAAACTTGAATGAAAACGAATGAAATGAAAATAGGAATATACCTCTTGAATATATCATTCTTGACACCCTTATTAGGGGAGAGAATTTAGTCTTATGAAGAGACCAAGGTCTTATAGATGTGGGAAAAGGGAATAAAGAGATATTTTAGTATAATTTAGACAATTCACAAGGATTGAGAAGAGTTAAGAGAAGAGTGGTGGGGGTGGGGTGGGTTTTATAGTGCTGGAGAGGGGGGTTCCTCAATATTTTATTTATTATTTTATTATTTTTCTCAATAAAAGAATAAGTATTGATTATTATGAACAAAAATAGTAATATGTTCATGTGACTTCGAGCCAATTTCCATTTAAATCATCCATTATTCATGAATGATGGATACATTCATTAATTTAGCATTTATTGTAAAGTATCATATTTTACCATTCACGAAAAATTCAAGTATTTTAGAAAAATCAAAAAAATTCACCCCAACCATTTTTTTGATGTGTAGAATCAAAAAATAAACTCTATTTTATTAAAATAATTTTTAAAATATGTGAAATTTAATTTTTTATTAAAATCTCAATTCAATTGAAAAATACAAATTTTAAAACAAAAACTGATTTTCCTAACACTTTGAAAAATTAATTAAGGTGTCTTAAAATTATCATAATTCATATAAATACTTATAAATGAATAAGTTTTATGAAAATAAATTTTCTTTTAAATTGTAAAATTAATCATAAAATTATAATTAAATATACATGACTCACAAAAAAGCCAACACTATAATTATATAATATTTTCACTTATAAGATGGATAAATTTTATTTATAAATTTATTGGTAAGGCTAAGTATTCACTTAAACAATTTTCTATTCCTAAGGCTCATATTACTATTCATAAGGGTAACATCACTATTCATAAGGGCCAATTACTATTAATGAAAAAATAATTTTGACTTATCAGACTCGAAACATCATACTTATCGTAACTGTGTATGTCAAATTTTTAAAATTCAAATCACATAAGTGACAATAATATGTTTATGGGTCACATAGTACTTAATAGTTCATTTTTGATGTGATTTCATGTGATTATAATATATTAAAAAAAATAATGGAATTTACATTGATTAAACATTAGGAATTTACATTTCATTATTAAAACTTGGGATGTTACATACAGCTCTAGTGATGAACCTAAACACCGAACTCTTAACAGGGGTGAATCATCTTCATTTATAGGCTGTTTGGAGTTCCATTGGGTGTGGAATGAAGCACCATAGAATTATAATGATCCTCTGGCATCTCTTTTCTAGATTAGGTATTTTGGGTTTGTTCCTCTTCTTACAAAGCCCCAAAGCCCTCTTTTCAAGTGGATCTCATGTTAAAGCTCCAACAATTGTTTTAATCTAAGTCTATGGTTGTGGTTAAGCATGTGTTAATCTTAAGAAATGATGATGGTGGTCTATAAGTTATTTACATTGGTCTTTTTCTTCATTTTTTCATGTGTGGTTGGGTTATTAGTTCTCTATTGTTATGAATTTGATGAATTTGATGAATATTGGTAAATTGGTTGGTTATGTAATGAATTGCACCTCCCATTACCCCTATGGGAGGCATTTTGATTGATTTGACCGATTTTGGGCCACCCATGGGGTGTTCCAACATTCTTGAACATGGAATATATGAATGTTAAACATAGAGTTGATTTTTGATGAAATATATCCCCTGAAAGACATGTTGATATGTTGGTTGAGTTAAAGTGAAATCCCAAAAACAGTTTTGTTTATTTATTGGCAATGTAATAATGGATTGTTTGGCTTGATGTAAAAATGGTGAAATTATTTAATGTGATTTTTTTGAATGAATTGTGAATTTGTAATGGAAATGAATAAATGGATTAAAGACCATGAATTAATAAATGTGAAAAATTGGTTAATGCGTGGGGATTGATGAATATTTTAAATGGTCTATGTAAGGAATGATTATAAACATGTTAATCGGTAAAGGCTTGATATTAATTCATATGTTCACGAATAAAAATTATGATTGTTATGTGTTGGTTGTGTATGGTTTGTGATATAGTTTATGTGGTAAATAGATAAATATGAATGTTAAAATTTCTTGGTATTTGTGGGGTATTGGACTTGAGGATCTACAATAATGGGTCATGTTAGACTGAGGCTCTAAACACCACCCTATAATGCATGGGTTAGGAAAAGAGACTGAGGCTCTATGCACATAATAGTTGCATTTGATGAGACTACCTAGAGTAAGGCTCCAAGTTAATTGTGATGTTTTTATCATGAAATTTTTATCCCTAGTGAGACTGAGAACTTAAATTATTCCTTTATGCATGGTAATTGACTATCTAAGGACATAGTGTGATTGATGTAAATGATTAACCCATGGAACAAGTGATGAAAATGGAATAAATGATAAACATGGTAAAAGTGAATATTATTAACTAATGTTACCCAATTTACCCTCAGTTTATATTTTCATTTATTTAGTAATTTCTTCCATTATTTTTTAGACTAGATATTGTGTAGACATCATTGGTGGTGGCCTATCGATTTGTAATCACACCCATCTCAGGATGCTATTGGGTACCTGAGTAGATTTCATGGTTGTAGGTCAGGACAAGGGTAAGTTCCCTTGGTAAATAGTTCAGTTGTGCTTAGGCAATGCATGGTTGAGTATCCAAACTTGAAGGCATGATTGATTTTAGGTATTTATCTGTTTTTCATTCTTTTGGGTTTTCATTCACTTTTGGTACTATTAGCATGACATGTCATATTTACTATTGGTTGTGGTTGTACCCTATTTGGGAAATGGCTAGTAATTCATATTTCTGGTTTGTTTCATATTGTTTCTTTATTTTATATTTTATCTACATTGGATTACTCTGGTAAAGAAGTTATAGTCCTCCTACGTGATATATTATACCCTCAATCCAAGTCAGAAACCTCTGGTTTACAGGGAGGCATTCTTGAGTTCATGTGGTCTCCTAGCTCAGAGCACGAGTATAGTGGCATCCAGTTTGGGGATGTTATAATAATATACCTAAAAGGGTGAATTCATTCAGTCTTGAGTCCACTTATATTGGAATACATTCCTTATTTTGGGAGGTAAATCTTTATAAATTATATTTGGTATCCCATTTAAGTTAAACCCATTACATTTTAAATTTGAAAACACCCTTAGTGAGTTATATCATAGTTATAAAATGCTAAAACACACCTACTATGGTCGAGACAAGATTATTAGGATTCAAATATACGATTCATCATTACAATGTTATATAAGTTCAAGGATTTATATGATCCAATTGACAAAAATTTGACTCACATCCATAAGAACATAATTATATCCAAAAAATTAAATCATTTCATTTCATTTTCATGATTCTATTCAAGTTCATTCACTAGTTAACTTAAATTCTTTTTATAATGAATTACTGTATGGGTAAATCAAATTCCACCATCCAGATATATATTGAAAATACCATTTAGGATGACACAAAAACTATATCTATTGAACCATATACCATAACTATATCATATAAATCCATCACATCAGCATATAATACAAGCATAAATAATGATATATTCACACAATCATGGTGTACAAATGAAAATTCTAAATTATCACACAATCATGTTATGAATATGAACATGATAATTCCATTTGAATCATATCTGCCTAGAATGATCCACAAACACATATCCTCTTTTTCCATGCTAGGAGAAATGATAAAAATCCTAAATGAATAACCATTGGAAATAAAATAGTCACTCAAATTAAAATGAAAATATACTACAATAAAAAACAACATGAACAACAATACCATCTTAGAAAACTATGACTTTCCCCCATGAATGGGTTTTGCATTCCAAGTCACATACTATTTTGAAAGTTTTGAAACATTTATAGTCCCCTATCTATCATCTCCATACATTAATTCAATGAAAACGAAAACTCATATACCACTTTTTCACATGAATACTTAGTTTAATCTACAAATAATAATCAAGCCGATTGGGGAAAATTCCTCAAGAATACGCACCCAATGGATTTTGAATAGTAGAGAAGGTATAAAGGTGATATTGTGAGAGAGAGTGTGTGTGTGGGGGGGGGGGGGTACTATAACCTATGAATCACTAATAAATAAATCATAAGAATAAGTGAATAAAATTTAATAAAAATGATATATTAGAATAACTACATAACCAGACAAGTGCTGATGAATCAATCCTTGAATAATCATGCTAACGAATAAATAAAAACAAGAGAACATAAAAAAGGTGATACCAAAACCAGTGATAGACTATGAAAAGAATAAATAAGTAAAAGTATCTTAATCTATAACTCAACACAAGTATATGATCATTCTCTAATCCCATGAATTGTCATATCCCAAAATATACAATAGGAAAGAAGAATAATCCAGGTCCTAACCGACAACAATTAGATCTATTTAGGAACTAAATGATGTCCCAAATTGGGTGTGTGTAATAGCTTAATAGGACGCTACAATTGGTGTCTAATGAAAATAAAATTTGTGAGTATAAAATTTGAAGTGTGCATGTATAATATAAATTTAAGGCAATATTTAGAAAATAATGTAAAAATAAACCATGTTGATCCTTGGTTTCTTATAGGATCCTTGGATGAATATTCCTGATTTAGCCTAAACTAGGTTTTTTTATGATTTTTTTCATTTCATATAAATATATTTAACACATGAGGCATAAAAATCATGCATCCATGTATAATAAAAATAATCATAAACTATTTCATATTTTAATAATGGATCTATCCCAACCATCTAACCAATGGAATGTGTCATGTAATGTCCAACAATTTAAATAAATAAATATAAGGATCAACATGTAAAAAATATTAAAATAGTCAATAAGAAAGTTTATGTCCTAAAATTTTAATTAATAATGATGAGGAATTCCATTTCTAACACCCTGATCCTAGGGAGAGCGAAGATTCATTTCCAACAATTTCCAACAAATATTAAAGAGTTCCATGTAATATAATATCATGAATCATTGAAGAGTACCATAGAATAGATATATTTACCATTTAATTCATTCAATTAAATATTACTTATAATACCATAAAAAGAATTTAGTATCATAATACAAGTATTTATTTTGAAAAAAACATAATAATGGAATTTTTTATTCATTAATTAAACATTGTACATGAGAAACATCTGTACCTATTGAAAATCATTAAAATTAAATCTATTATTTCATCTAAAATCACATTCAATTAGTTATATATAATAATTAATTTATAATGAAAAATGTAAATTTATTTTATAAAACCATTTAAAAAATCATTCATTTAAATTGCAAATTCTACTAACAAGAGGCCGACTCCACATAATTTAACAATATATAAAATCACCTATAATTTTTCAACTCTATAATTCATTATCAATGGTTCATAAATAATTGACAAGAATAATCCACCTCATGGGTGTTGAATTAAATATTAATGGTATAAGGGTCATGGTAATATAACCAACAACACCCAAGGTGTGGTTTATTCACAAGGCAAAAAGGAAAAACAATTGATTTTTCACAATGCAGGTAAAAATCCATGCCTTACATTTAAAAATTAAATTTCATTATTAATATCTATAAAAAGTTTTTAAAATACAAATAAGTATACATGCACTATAATAAATTTATTAATTCATCTATAATCTTTTATAAAATTCCCATTTTAGGAACTAAACCAAACACACCTATGTAGTGTTTTTTCCAATTTCAAGCAGTGGATAAAGAGGGTAAATAATAAAACACACCCAAATGGGTGATCCATGTTGAGTTCACATGCCTAAAACAATGTTAATGATTCTATATTGGGTCTAATTCATGTTCAAGAAAATTGTTAAAATAAGCTACACAATATTCTAGCAATGAGAGGAATGTCATCTATTTGGCATTATGACAACATATTATAAACAAGAGATACATTAAGGGAAATGACAAATACCACCTAAATTTTTCTATGTAATATTTAGTCTTAATATATCAATATTTTATTTGATATGAGAAAATATAAAATGAATAAGTAGGATAATTCAATAAAAATTTGGTATATTAGCTCACAAAATGATAACTCATAAGAGGGAGATTAAAATAAAGAAAAGAGGTAAGAAGAGTTGTAGACATAACTCTAAGATTCCAACTCATCTGAATTTGATAAAATTAGTCCATGAATAGTGAGAATCACCAAAAAAGGAAGGAGAAAAGAGGAGACACACATGAAGGGAAACTGGGAGAAGTGAGGGCTGAGAAGTAGTAAAAACTCATATTGGGTTAAAAGAAAAATTTTTTAAATATTTCCCTTTTAAATAGGTGAAATGTTATGCCACACTGTATGGAAATATTTATACCAAATGTGTGGAGATACTATCCAAAGAACCATCTATTTTCATAGTTTAACAACTATGGGACAACCGTGTAGGGCTACAACCCAATCACCCCACTACCCCGCACTATTAAAATATATGGTTAGGAAAAAAATTCACCAAACCTATTTGTCTCTTGATTTATTTGCACCAAATACCATGGATATCTTGGACACCACACTTGGTTAAAAACATGTTCCCCTCACTGAAATAGGCTTCCTGTTGGTTCCACATGGTTAGTACTAATAGTGTGCCAACTTTGCGCCCATGGATGTCTCTCTTGAAACCACGAAATTGAATCCTGATTCACATTAAACACACCCTGAATCTTAAGAAACCTTCCAAGATTTAAACCACATACTAAAACAAAATTATTAAGAGTTATTACACTAAAAGTTTCGTTTTTATACTTAGATTTTTGTTTAGATCATCCACAGATTGAAAATTAAAATTCATTTGGAATTCACAACATGTTCAAAACCTATGATCTCAGACCCCACCAACCTAAAACCTATATAGAAAATGACCATCATGAATCTATACCAATTTAAAAAAAAATCATCATAATCATATTGGAATAAAATCATCTTAATCAATTTAATTTCATTTATCTTATTTAATTTCCTAAAATCAACACCAATTATAATAAAAATAAAAATAATGATGATGTATATACCTTTTCAAGGACTCTTCCACACATGAACACCAGTTAACATGTTTTTATAGTAAAATAATTATCCTACTATTATATCACATGGGTCCCTAAAATCCACATTTCTATCTGGTATCCATGATCCATATCACACACTAGTTCAACTAGTATAATTTCCATACCAACCAATACAATCTTTAGTAGTGAGAGACTCCAACCTTCCACCTATCACTGATACAAATTTTTTTAGACCACCCTTTCCCAAACTACCCCTACTAAGAACCCCTCCTGGTCCATCAATGATTATATTTGTGTCCTAAGAAGTCTTCCTTTAAAATTAATTGGGTTGGTGACTAGTATAGAGGTTGTAAAACATGAAAATGAGAGGAATTACCCTCATATATATAAATAATATATAAGTAAAACTAATAAAAAAATTGACATATAAATAACACAAGTTCAAAAATTATCCAACCATGATTGAAATTTTTAGGAAAATAGCTTTCTAAATAACAAAAATCCATGAAATCTCATACATAGCAACTCTAACCACAACTCCAAGAATTGATGTCATAAAGTATATCATGATCTCTAGATTCACCGCAGAAAATAATAAATCATTTTATACATATTGGGATGAGAAAAACTTTTATACTTAGTATGTTCATACTTGAGACATCTCCTATAAATATCTAAGAATCGTACTAATGTTATAGTAAATAAAGAGTATAACAAACTATCACCCACATAGGTCAACTAACTACAACCACAATAAGGGTTGACCCCCAAATCACATTTCCTATATAATAAAATCATTTCCTGTAATATATTAAATGGTTACCTACATTTACTTATCATGTAGTTTTTCTCTCATGCCCCATAATTTATAATGGATTGTTCTCCACATCATTTCTAAAGTAGTTCCATTACACACTATTCTATACCCATAACATCTATTGAGGGTAGAACCATATTACTACCCATATCGACCTCAAAAAATGTCCAACATATAATATTAGCATCATTCTAGATATACCATGACAACACACATACCATGATCTATTTTTATAATAGCCTTATCATACCACATACACTGTCTCATATCACATATCTTCCAAACATAAAATATCAAGAAAACTAGAGTATTATGAACCTAAAAGAGATGAAACTCATTTCCAACTCCTAAAAGGAACAAAAACCACCATATCATGTCACATAAACCCCATATCAGTATATATCATTGTAATAGAAAGGGATTGAGGTGATTTGTTTTTATTTATCCAATTTTTACCATTTCTAAACAAGATGTTTGGGGAAAACATTGAGTACCCAAAACATAAGGGTGTTGTTAGGGTTATCTGACCAGAGTGGGATGTGTGACAAAATTTAAATAAACTACATCACAGATATACATATACATTTCACATATAAGCCAATATTAATGGTTTGATAGTGATAAAACCCAAAAAAACTGATTACCATCACTGCACTACCATATATACAAAATGTCGCCACTATAAATTATGACACCACCAACCAACCAACATTCCCAAAAAAAAATGCAAAAAAACATTCACATGGTCCAATTTAGTCATACCATTACACCATTTCCAAATTTACCTTTTTACCGAATAATTTATGCTTAGTATACCATCCAATTATTTATTTAATAATGAACCATTACAATCATTTCATACATTAATTTTATCCGTTACACATTTATTGTTTTATATATAATATTTCATATACATCCATGATTCAATTGAATCATTGATTAACCCATTTACCATTTAATAATATTTATATAAATTCTATTTCTATCATGAATCTATGAAACAATCCATGAAAACCATTTATACCACCATTCCATGAAATCCTCCTCTATACCTCATTCATACTATCATGTCGTAGCCCCATCCCCACTACAAAATCTATGCCCACATCTAAACCATCCCTCACTAACATCCATCACTTCATTTTCCATCCAATTATAGCCCTACATCCCTATACATCCCATCTCAAACCATCCACAATTAATGACCAATAAATTTTAAACAGCCACCAAAACCATATAAGATACAATTTCAGTAACAATTACAACCAAAACCATTTATTAGTATGTAAGATCATTCTATTATTAAATTTTTACACAAATATTTCAATAATTATCTTTAGATAATTATCCTTTTATGAGAGGTGATTCTAACAAATAAATAGCTGCATCAACACCCAGAATTCTCTAAATCAATAATGATTTTTTGTAACAACTACAAACTTGAATTAATTACCACTAAATAATAATTGAATCATATAAAAACATGTGATTCACCCTATCCCATTAAATTTCATTAGTATTGTTTAATTATACTAATTATTCCTATATGTACCATCCACGCAAAGAGAGTAACATCATTCCATTTCCATCAAATAAAAAAATAGTGGAGAGTTATTAAATACCATTCATCTACTGGTGATTTATGATTACATTATATGATCAAAATGAATGAG
This sequence comes from Viscum album, assembly GCA_963277665.1. NCBI lineage: Eukaryota > Viridiplantae > Streptophyta > Magnoliopsida > Santalales > Viscaceae > Viscum > Viscum album. The sequence continues at coordinate 1,577,029,927 of OY728126.1, forward strand.
AGATAAACACACGACCGAGCCAATAATTTGGAAACCAAAATCAACCTTCATTTTAAAAATTATTCATCAAAATTGAATCCCTGACATTCCCCAAATATAACACTCACTAACATTGAGAATTTATATTCATGAATGGGGAAGACTAGAAAATGATAATATGAGGAAATCACTTTGGGTAACAAAAAAACAATCACCAAGGAAATGGATCAAATCCAAAAAAAAAATAAGGCATTAATAGGTCTCCCATAATCACACATTAATCATCCAAATGTTGTGAGAAATCTCTTTAATAGAAAAAAAGATAGAGGGGACTCAAAATTTATACGGAATATGGAAAATAATAGATTATTATAAAATGTAATAAGACATGAACCGATGGAATGAAAAAAATACAAAACCCTAATGGAAATTAATATTAAACACCATAATATATCATATTCAAGAGGATATCCTAATATCAATTTCTAAATTATCCTATTCCAATAAGTGTGATAAAACTATAGAGGGACCCTGATGTAAGGGTGATATCCACAAAGTAGCCTTTGGGCCTTTAATCCCATCCATAGTGAACTATCAATAAAATTGTTTCAATGAACCATAAAGATGAAGATTACATAATATATATATATATAAACCAGTATAGTGTAGCTCAAAATCTATTTTCCATAATAGAGACACCGTTACATTAGTAATATTGAAATTGATCCTACACATCAATGATCATGTATTTACACCACACAATTATTGAAAAATGGGGAAACAAAAAACTCAAAACTCCGGATTCAAAAATGTAACATAGAAAACCACAATGTAGTCAGGAATTCAAACTGATATCTTAGTGTGTAACACATTATTATATGTTTGAACCTGAAATCCAAGATTAAATTTTATCTCAAACACTTCCCATAATTATTCAAACCTATTCATAGAATATCTATTGTTTAAAAAACATAATATAACATGCTAGGATGGATATAAAATTACAATTAATTAATGATTAATCTTTATTATTCATTTTTATTACTAGTTAATGTGTTTTAAGTCAAGATAATTTTAAATTGAAAAAAATATTATTATATTTTATAATTTTATATAAGAAACTCTATTTAAGCCATCTAAATTTCTCTATTTGGAAAAAATATATATTTTAACACTGTAATTTAATTTTAACATTCATTTTACATGAGGTCACAATCAATGATAAAATCGGATAAAACATATAAATGTTAATATATGGTGATGTGAAGATAAAAACTTTAGGAAGATGGATTATTTTTAGAAAATATGTATAGTTGAATAGTAACCATAAAATAAATAGACAAAACAAAGGATTAGGAATTGAATAAATTAAAAATCATGTTAAAATTTATAAATAGTATATTCATATAACTAATGGTTTTTATCTAGGAGTTTTATAAAAATAGAGAGGGAAATCTATCTAGACTTATAGAATATTTTCTCAAGAGTATAAAATCCATATCCAGTGAAACTTTGGGATATATAAACCCTCACATAATCATATAAAATATTAAAAAATCATAATGAGATAATGGATAACATGTATGTAATTTTTCATGAGGAAATATAATAATAAATTTTTTTATCAATGTTTACTCCAACGAAAGTAAATATTTTAAGTGATTTTAAGATAACAAATCAATGATTCAGGTAATAATAGATTACATAATGAATTATGATAACACCTTACATTCCTAAATAATTATTTTATTAGGTTTTCCCCAAATAAAAAATTATTATCTATCATTACATTCAATTATAAAATACAAATGAGTTCATTACAACTAAAATTCAATTCTATATAATTTAATTTGTTCCCATGACACTGTATTAATGTTTTATTTCCATGTTATTATTTTATTACATTCCCAAAATATTGTTTTATTAAAAACATAATAAAATTATTATTTTTAAATGATTATCTTCCTAGAATAGTTATTGCGTTCCTTTAAAATATATGATTATTTCAATAAAGGTCCATAATATTATGATGTTATTTTAATTCAATTTAAATTTTTATTTAATAATTTTTTTTAATATTATTAATATTTTATGTTTCTTGAATGGTTTTATTAAAGTAAAATATTTAATGAATTTTATTTCATAAACTTGTATGTGTATATGAATATAAGCCTTAATAAAGAAATAATACCATGTCAGAGAAGATGTATTTTTATATTAGTATTATATTATCCATGTAATGTTATTTCATACTAATTATGATCTAAATAATTGTTGATAATGATAAATAAGAAACCCAATAAAATATTTAGATTATTTATTATGATTTCTTCCATAACAAAACATATACATTTATAGATTTATGAAAACCATTTGAATTATTTCAAAAACAACATGACATTGATATAACCTGGAAAATTAAGTTTTTCAAAAAAATATTTTAATTTACATTCCACAATATATTGATAAACTAAAGATGGAAAATAAAATAAAAGTGAATAATAGATAAATTTAAATTTGATATTTGATATATGAAGTAGTTTTTTGTATATTTTATATTTTCAAAAAGATAAAATAGGGAATACAAATTTATTTAGAATCAATGATAAACCTTGACTGGTTTAAACTTATGATATAATAAGGAATAAACAATAAATAATATCCTAAAAAATAAATATCCCATTTATTACTTCATCCTAAATCTATAAAACCCAAAAAGTTCCATTTTGATTGGAAAATATTTTTAATGTGTTTTAGAATAATGACAAGGATATTAAGAAAGTGGAAAATGAAATAGAAAATTACATAATTTATTCATTAGATTATGTGTGATAGGGGCATTTCATATAGTTAAGTAAACAAAATTTAGGATATTATTCTAAAATTTGAAAATATATATATTTTTAAATATTTTGGAATTCAATTCCATTAAAATTTAGCAAAAAATTAATTCATCATTTGTTCCTCATGTAAATTTTTTTATTTATTTTAGAAAATGTTATATTATATTTAAAAATATACCATTCACATTCTTTATATTTATATAATTTTTTTGATATTATTAACACTAACTGAATAATTTTTACACATATTATTATATTTTTACTTTTAAACAATTTATATGGTAAATTTATAGGAAAAATATTTAATTTATGAATAATTTAGCAAAAAATACATTCCCATATTTTTTAATAAATAAATTTTCTTTTATTTTATAATAATAACTCATTGGGTTACCACCTAATAAAACCAAAAAAAAAATCATAAACTAAAACATGAATTATTTAAATATTTTACAATTATTTTAGTTAAATACAGCTTGACCACTACATTGATTCAATAATTTTGGATATAAATGGTCAGTACTATCCTTATCCTTTTAATGGATCAACAAAATTATACTTATTCATATTAAATTTATTTTTACAATAATCATTTTACCCCAAGCTAAAGTGATTATATATTTTATTTGACCATATATAGTGAAAATCTGTGTGATGTTATCTTTTATAAAAAAAATGATTATAATTTGGAATCCCATGGATTTTTGTATATTAATAACATTTCTAACCAAAAGTTTCCCCTATATTACTTGTAACTTATTAAATTTATGTCACACCTTACACTTCAATTTATTCTATTCATACATAATCATTATACTCATTACATATACACAGAGAAAATTATGTAATAAAAGAATATTATAATGCATAACAAATACATAATTTTTTTATGCATGAATTCATGAATTATATACACTCATTAATAATATATAATTAAACATCATCATTAAATTTGTGTAGTAATATATATGTATATGATTTTATTGTGTGTCTATATCACTCTCTATCTCACTATTCTTCCTTAGATAATCATTTTTAATATGTTTGAGGCATTTTGATGTATCCCTAATGTCATTATTTATAATCCTACACAAAGAAAGAACAACAGACACTAGATTTTGAGTTATAATTTAGATATAAATTATGAAATTATGTTAATCATAAAAAGTTATTTTATGTATTGATTAGGTTTTATCAGCCCATAAGGATGTTTAGAAGATGGTTATTATAAATTCTCACATCCATTTGGTCTATTTTATCCTTAATATTATATATTTATATTTTTTAGGTGTGCATTTTTTTATTTGGTTGGTTAGTTTTATAGAATTGAATGTAATGGGTAAGGAATGGAGAACAACCCAAGGTGTTTTAGATGTAATGGGTACCAAATATTCTAGTTTCGGTACCTGATGGACCTAAGTGAGCAGCATAGCCTCTGTTAGACCCATTGGTAACCTAGTGGACATGTACGAGATAATTGGTTGGATGTATAGTTGTTTTTATAATTTAATGTAAAAATGGTTTTTTCAATATTAATTATTAACCCTAATACTATTAATATTGGATTATCCTATTTATTTAATTATTTTTTACTAAATGGTATTTACTTCACAATACATCATTCTTCTTTTTCAATTACCTTTAATCAACACTTATATCTCTATAAAAACTTCATCATTATGTGGATATATAATTAAAACATTTGATAAAATAACATGATCTATCATTTCGAAAATAGTTTTTTTCCATGAATATAGTAGTTCCATTAATCCAAAATCCCCCATCTTGTTCCAGGTTTTCATTTTAACTTCATATATGGTCTGATCCTACTCTTTTGATAACATGAAGTTATAATATATTATACTACAGTAAGGATACTTCCATATCAATTAGATTTATATTTTTTAATTACTGTATTAATGTAATTACAATTCATCCTTTCCCAAGTTTCATAAATCCATAAATTTTTTCATATTTTTCATGAAAGGCTTGTGGTTTTTCATCTATATAACATTAATTGGGGGGGGGGGGTTCTCTTTTACATCCATATTAAATTCATAATTTATTTATTATTGGGTCATAGGGTATACTTTATAAAAGAAGGAATATATTTTCCATGAAAAAACATTAAATAAAAATTTCTATAATAATTTGATTTTGATAATGTTCATTAGATATGAATTCTTAAGAGATTAATAATTTAATATATATATTATTTGTGTTAAATTTGTCATACATGGACATTCATCGCATATTGAATATCAAGATAGAATTTAATATAATCTAATGATATTTAAATCCCTTAAAATAAGATCCCAATGTATCAGATGACAAATCATGACCCCTTTAAAGAACCTTAATAATTCCATGAAATTTGAAACCATTTATCATTTTGTTATCATTTGATTCCCTAATGTTCACAATCATTATCTATTTTTATGATATTTTATATATAGAACATGGTATGACCTTATATCTCACATTTAGGTGTATAAATATATCTTGTATGTTCCTAATTGAGGGTTATGTATAGGAATATTATAGGGAATTTATATAAACATATTACATATTTATCCCAAATAAATGAAAGTCCCCATATATAGAAGTAATATGTATATAAGTAGGGTTATATAAATATTAATTTATTTTTAGTGTATGACATGATAAATTCAAGGTTATAGTGTTATATATTTATATATACTTCTTCTGTAGGAGGCGAGAGTGAAACTCAGTGTAAATGATTTATAAGAGACATTTATAAGTAAATTGATCAGTATCTATATATGTACTACCTATAATAGGGGATGATATTTGATGGAAATACTTAATGGACATATTCCACGTGGTTGATTGGTACCTTACATGTATTATAAGCTTGAATTGAATTTAGTTTCTCATATGTCGATTCATATTATTAATGATCAATTAAATCATTACAATTTTCATTTCCTTGGATATTATCATTATATATTTTCCAGGAATATTTAATAACTATTTATTTATTTAACTAAATATTTTATTTTATTATTAGTTCTCTATATTATGATAATGTATTTTACAATTGGATTTCTGATTCATATTATTAGGTAATGTGGTTACATCCACTCTGTATGACATACTCAAACTGTATACATGTTCAATTGAGAAAATCATGTATTTCTCACATTCTTTGACTTGGGTAATGTCAACGTACATGTATTTGAGAGTTAATGGTTTTTAGGTATCGTGTGTTCTTACCCATGGTTCTAAGAGCTTGGGGAGACAATTTTAGAGTTATTTTTGGAGACTAAGATCATGTGTAGTGGGGTTTTCTATTATCTCACACATGGGAGATCACTACCATAAGAGTTCCATTTGTTAGGGCTTATTTGGATTACAACTTAACTATATATATTATTTGGTATGGTTTCACCACTTTTTACATAATGTTTGGATGTCATGGATAATGATATGATATGAATATATGTCTATATGTGTATTTCATTTTTTTAGACCATGTATATGATTAACTAGTATCCCTCTCAAAGATAAAAGTATTATTATCATTTATATCAAATAAATTTAATGGTGATTTAATACATTCAGCCTTGACATATGTTATATAATAACAAAATTGTTTTAGATATGAATGAGGGTATATCTTCTGTAACTATAAAATTATTTATCCTTTCGAATATATAAAATCTCTTACTGATCTGGAGTTGTGTTTGATTTTTTATGGTGTCCTTGATGAGGTTAAATTGGGTATCTAGTAAGGATGTTCACCAAATGATATATGATAAATTTTATGGCTCCTCATTATGTGATTAAGAGTATTAAAATGATATTTTTGTTTAGGATGAAATAGAAACCATAAATATGGCCAGAAATTGTAATTATTTTCAACATAGACATACGAAGGGAAATATATATTCTATGTTATCCTTTTCCTCAAGTATTTCCTTTTCTTATGAGTCTACTATATCATCTATAATTATGTTTATATATGAATAAATATGATTCCGAGTTAAATTGGGTAATTTGTTGTGAATTTTCATTTATTGTTTGAATCCATGTAATACTTATGTTAATTTGAACCCCATTTGTAAATAAATAGTTATTTCAAATTCATTTAATATTGAAGAGTAGGATAATATAACATATTAAACTTTTTTAGTTATAATATAAAACTAGTCTTTTAGAAACTATATATGATTAATACAAAAAGATAATTTCATTATTTTCAAAAAATTAATATTTATATAATATATAACTGTCAAGCAAGTGATATATTTATGATAGGGAATAAATGTTGTGATATATGTATTTCTGTGAAGATGTAAATGACTAATGGAATTTTTTTGAATGTAAATATAATATGAAATTTAATATTATGGTATAATATGTAATGGAATCCACCATTGAATGGTCTATTAGTTAGAGATGATAATATATGGTTTCCCACTAGGTATTATATTTATCCTTATATACTTGATGTTATTGAACATATTCATCAAGTACTTGTATAATCATCACTATAATGTGAACCCATTGACATTGATTTTATATAGGGTTTTCATCTCAATCACCCCTCTAACTATTGGGGTGACATATCCTCTCAGAATAAAAAGGATTATCTTTAAAGACCTGGAAGTTCCATGTATTGTTTTAATTATATGAGAATTTTACGAGTCCCAAAAAACTGACGGCGCATGATTCCGAGGGACGGTGTGTCCTGAATGAATTTCTGAACATTCTTTAAGTACGTTTAGTAAACGTGCGATAGGGTTTTTATAAATTTTGAACTGGTGCTCGGAATTGAAATATGAGGGCACCGTTGAACTCACAGTGCTGATATTCGATTAAGGATACTTTCACCATGACATTAGTAGGTGAAGGGTAGAAGATAGTTTTTCAGTTTTTTATGGTATAAGAAAAATAAAATATTCAACATTTTTTTCTTTTGAAACCCCTCAATCTGAGTTATGGGGGTGGGGACCACCTGAACTAGAAAACCCATATTTTGAATTCTAGTGGTGGGGAAAACCCGAACCCATATTTAATGGGGGAAAGTCCCCTAGAATCCTCCCATTTAATTGTGTCAATGCAAAACAATTAATTTTCCAATTTAATTGTGCCAAAAATAATTGTCCCAACGTAAATTTAATTGATAAACCAATTTTAATTTGTTGGAACCTCATATCGTTGGGGAAATCGTTGGTGAAAGGGATCCTTGGGGATTAATTTAGAGAAACTCTTTCTCCAATGAAGAACTCCCTCTTCAACAAAGAACATACTTTAGAATGAAGAATGGGGATGACACACGAGGCCGACTTCAGAAGCGTGTTGTGGAAGAGACGATCATTGGCACCCTCATCGCCTTCACCGAATTCATCTCTCTTCACCTCCAATGATCAATCAAGGTAGGGATTGTGGTTTTTTGTCCCTTTCATAGTTCATGATGTTCATCATAATTTATGAACATTTATATTCTTCTTGATTCAAGAACAAATAAGCCGATGGTTACCATTCTAACGAGGAGGGTGTGGGCCGAAAGAACACGACCCAACCTCTCTGCAACCATTGTGGGATTTTGATGGTCTTTAGTCGATAGAGACATCCCGAGGTGACTGTGAGAGTGTACAGAATGTAGAACGGGCCATCGGGGCGTGCCCGGTGACTCGAGGAAGGTCGCTGGAAGGGCTCGGGAGCGGCGGCCGAATCCCAAGACGGCCGCGATGATGGTGACAGTGCGATCATGCTTCCGGAGGGCCGAGCCTTACCTAAGTCCAGACCCGGCTCGGTCCGGGTTGACCAAAACTGGGTAGGGTCGGCCCCGGCTGGGTCGGGCCGAGTCAGTCCGACTGGGGCGCACTGGACCCGGACCAGTTTCGACCATTTTTACTCTTTTGGCCATAACATGAGCTATGAGAATACATTTAAAAAACCGTCTACAATGCCTGAAACCTTGGATCTAGGAGGTCCTTTTGATATACCCCACTTGGGTTTTGGATAAATTTTGGGTATGGTCGGGTTGGATCGAACACGAATCCAACCAGGCCCTCGGGACTAAAAGGCCAATAACGTACAAACCGGGCGTCTGATTGATGCACCGTATGTTGCGTTGAGACCCCTATCATGTGGAGGTTGTTCGAGATACTTCTTCATGGGACTTCGCGGAAGATAGAGTATGGACATGTGGAAAGAGGAGACGACCCTCCAGAAATTAAGCGTGCTTATTGTGGTTACACTATAGCTGGCTGTAACCTGAGAAATGGATCCTATGTGGGTATATGACTTGGGATCCAACGTGGGTCTGTGTTCGAGGATCCCATATGGATACTCTCTAGGTATCCACAAGGGACTACTCTTGGATCCTACGTGGGTATGATGTACTAGGATCCTATGTGGGTAGGATAATCTAGGATCTTACGTGGGTCTGATAATTTAGGATCCTACATGGGTCTTCCTCTTAACAGAGTTAGATGGTTCAGTAGTTACATATAATCATCTTTACAACCATACCTATTGTAACGCCCCGACCCCAGTTACACGAAGTCGGTGCATTACTTCGTAACATTGGCATGATCACAAAAGATCAAGTCTCGAAAGACCGATTAGTTTAGTAGCCTTGGAAACACTAGATACATTCATAAACGTTACATTACATCATAAAGTGAAAAACTACAATAAAAAAGTCTCCATATTCCACACTCATATCTTCTTCTGACTATCCCTGCAGGTCATTCATAAAATACTTCTTCACATCCTGGAAAATATTAAAACATTGAAAGGGGTGAGCTCAGAGGCTTAGTAAGGATAACAATATTGCGGAAGCTTTCATAAATAAACATTAACATTTAAGGCAATGTATAACTAAAACAAAAGCCTTTTTAAACGTGAACTTCAACATAATATGGCAAAAATAAAATTCAATAATGCCATTTACTTACTCACATGGATATTCTACTAGTCGAATAATCTCATGAAATATCAATAACTACTTTCATAATGATGGAATGCATAATGCCAGACTATCATAACCACGTAGCCAAGGCCTCGTGCCAAGACCACAAATAAGATTTTGTCAAGGCCTAGTGCCAAGATACTAGTTTGTCTCATGAGACCTACCGATGCATCGAGGAGCTATAGAAGGCTCCACCCATCACTTATTAAGTCCAACACAATCCTCATATGAACAGGTTTAAACATATCATAAACCATAACATAATTGTATCACATAAAACATTCATAAAGGAAACATAAGATTTCCATACTTCCATCACAAGATATCAATACAACACATTTATATACTAAAAACTTTATCAAAATCATTTTCAATACCAAAATAAAAGAAAAGTAAAACATGATATTTATTTTTCTTTTAAAAAAAATTATGGCTTATAGAGGAAGCCAAAACTCAAATAATAGTCACGGCGGCGAATAAGTCGTTGTCGCCGCATACGTACGACAAAAAAACATTCCTTTTTTCATTTAGTAAAAACGCTTCGTATAAAAAGATTCCTTTTGAATAAAAGAAAAAGTCAAAGGGGTTTATACACTGTATAAATGAAAGATGTGTATAAAACCAAATATGCCTCAATGAAAGGAGATTGAGAAGAAGTCCTTACAAAGATCATTTTTTTATAAAATAGATCTATTATGTGTATTCAATATAATTACACATAAAGAAAGTACAAATAAAAGATAGGACATAATAATATCATGACGTAATTTGAAAGTAGGAGATTAACCCAAAGAATGGAAATTGGGTTAAGAAGTTCCCTTACCTTGCGTCCTGTCTTGACTCGACCATTCTTTAACCTCCTGAATAATAAACTAGAGTTAATTTATAATTTATTAAGAACATTTTTAAATTTTTTTATTCCTTTTATATCACTTATTACCATGTTATGAACAATATCTATTTATTTAAGTTAATAACGGTCGTTTTGTAGATCTTTGGTACTTGAGTCAAAAATAAACTTCTTATAATTACAAGTTGTTCATGTGGTGAAATATACATTATATTCAGAATTATATTCATGATATAGATATCATATATCTCATATATATCTAGTATATACATGCATTTATAATATTCCATAATGTTTAGAGGTAAGAAATGAAATGCACCGTTCATGGAGACGGTAAGCCGTACGTACGCCTGAACGCTACTTTCATTTATATTTCGTATTTAATGAAATAATAATGATATAAAGGTATATTATAATTCCAGTATAATATATAATATCATTTACTCCATCCTTTATACATATCACATATGGAATTAACGATTCAAATCACTTTGAGGGGGCGGTAGTCCGCACTTCCTAAAATGAAAATATCGCGTTTACCCATAATGGAAACAAGAAAGGTATGCCATAAATGAAAAATACAGAACCTTAAGTAAAACATAAACATATTATATATCATATATAAATATAGTGATATCTTAATGGCCACCTTTTAAGGTGTTATATGAGTGTTGAACAATCATCGTTTCGTGAGGCAGAAATTCGTCATCCACAGAAATAGTATGTTCTTTAACCATTAGATGTAGGTGTGTGTAAGTGTAGCTCGAATAATTCTCATAAAAACATACTAGTATATTTATGATACTGGTTTTGTTACAAAAGAAATTAATAAAAAGAGTTTATGGGGTTGTATAAGTAAAATAAAACAAAATAACATAAGAGAAGACATTACCTTAAAATCAGGTAACTATTTTGATTTGAGACAAAGGCTTCCTTGGGAAGAATTCTGCCCAATGTGAGGTTTCTGGGAGTAATGGAGGGAAGTTGGGAGAGTATTTGGGAAGAAGTTGGATGAGCCAAAAGGCTTTTAAAGTGTGAGTAAGGTGGTAGTGGTGGGGTTCTTTTATAAGTGGAGAGGAAGGGCACTTTTGGAATGTAATGAAATGTTACTTTATTATATAATGAGTTTCGGATTTTAAAGTTCCCAAACTTATATAATTAGAGGCTAAGGTGATAAGGGTCATAAATCTACTCATCCAATAGGTTTTTGACAAGTGTAAGCCTTGGAATTTACATTATCTTTTTCATTTTATTTAAATCGGTAATTAATGAGGTAATCGCGTCATCATCATGGTGTCATAAATAATTTAATTTATTTAATGTCTAAAAATTATAAAAAAATTATCATGATATAGGAAATCTTTTTATATTTCTAATGAATATTTATAGTCAAAACTATGACTTGTATAACCCCAATTAAAAATTATTTTAGTAAAACAACTTATGTTTGTGACATTTTTATTTTAACTTTAAATAAAAGTTATTTATGTCATTTTCCTACCAAATTGTCTCCATGGGGTCCCCAAGGTGACCCATGTATTGTCTTGGTCGGCCATGAATCATCCAATAGAGATAGTACAAGTGTAAAGGTCATTTTATATTGTTATAATAACATTTCTACCTTAAATTTCACTAATTACCTTTAATCGCGATTAATTAAACTTAAAAGTTACTATTCATAAAAAAATTATTTTAATCCCATTGAACCACATTTTACTTCCTAATGACAACCATGTATGTCAGATTTTTGAAATTCAAATCACAGAAGTGGTAATATTTCATTTAAATGAAAAAATCAGTTATTTAACTACCACTTAGTGGTTTCACTATTCATCAAAAATTGAAGTTTTTCAGAATAGTGCCAAAATTTTACCCTAAGCTATAATTGATATTCTGAATTCAAAAATGATGTCTATTTTGAAAAATTCCAAACATATAAGTTTCATTAATTAATTTTAAAATTAATTCCTGTTGTCACAACAAATAGCGTGTTTTTTAAGAAACAATATATATCAAAAGATTAACAATTATTTATGTCCAATTTCAATGTTAAATTAATTCTAATGACCACCATTGGATAAAATAGAAAAAATATATTCTAATTATAATTTAAAACCACTCAATAGTATAAGTTATCACTATAAATTATTTTTATTAAAAAAGTTATTTTTAAGTATTTTTCACTATTCATAAAAAATTGGAAGTTCTCAGAAAAATACCAAAAATACAACATAGGATAATTTCGATATTACGAATCCAAAAATGAAGTCAATTTTGAAATGTAAAATATATATAATTTAAAAAGTGGTTATTACTATTCATAACTGATACTTTTATTGGTCGCGGTGTGTTAGAACTCGAGGTTGCGTACAACACACGCTGCTCTATTATTCAAAGAAGAGAGTACCATGGAAGCTTGGGGTGTTACATTCTCCCCTCCTTCAATAAATTGCGTCCTCGCAATTTAAAATTTTTCTTTGAAAATAAAATGTTGAAAATAGAAAATACCTTTGTGGAAAACCCACATCGGAAATAAGGTTAATAAAAATATAACTTTAAAAGAAAGAAAGATAAGTAAAAAGGTCACCCGAGATAGCCTATAATAGGATTATATGAAAATATGGATATGGAAGAAAAACAAACCATCAAGGTCTGATGGAGAGTTGTAGAAAACTGGATTAGGAGAAAGTTGACCATAAGAAAATCACAAACTTGTGTTTGGTTAAACAGTCCTTGAATCCCCAGTTGGAAAAGTTAACTGGCAACATTTTTGTTTTAATTTTCCTTTTATAAAGTTGAGGAATTTATTTAGGAGATTTACTAAGAATGTAAGGGAATATACATACTTGTCATGTAGACTTTCATTCTTTAATAAATTTTTACCACAAACCCATATTTCACTCTAAAAGGTAATAGAAGTCAAAAATATTCTATTTATCCTAATTGTATAAGGTTCCAAATATTAACACATACCATTTATATTAGTAAAACTATTTTGTAATAACTAGGGACTTCCTGTAGGCTAGTGGTAGGTAATAAAGGCCTGTCGCACTATGGTTGTGGGTTCGATTCTTGCAGCTTTGTCTGACGCGATGGGTTATGCCCCACCCTGCAGGTTTTCCTTTTCCTAAAACTATAGTATTATAATATTCCAAAAATAATCTTCATAAATGTTTTAACCTTAAACAATACTATCCAAGGTTGAACTTAATCCATTCCAAACTATATAGTTATCCAAAATACCTCTGTCCAGACTTTTTCTAAAAGGCCTCTAAATTCCAAAATCAATTGTAACATCAGATTCCCCAAACAAAGTAAAGTTTCTCTTATTGTCACATAATTAAAATATTATTACCTTCATCATATTAAAACCTTAATGAAAAAAAACAAGTACTGCAGTACAATCCTTATATATATCACATTATTCTTATAACCAGAATATAATCCTTGTTTCCAAAAGCACCAATACATTAATTATTCCACTTCAACTGTAGTAACAACATAAGATTTTCCTTGATCCCTTGTCCTTTTAGGAGGTATGTTTCCCTGAAGCTTAGGACATTCATTTGCATAATGCCCCATTTCCCTACAATTGTAGCATTCAACATTGATAGCCTCTTTCTTTCCCTTGCAATCACGATCCTGGTGACCTTTTTCTCCACATTTATAACAAACTCCCATTCCTTTTAGGCAAGCACCGGGGTGATTCTTCCCACAATAATCACATAATGGAAAATCTTTCTTTCCAGTTTTCCCTTTATCCATCTCTTGTTCCACTGTTCTCTTCTTCTCTTTCTTTACTTTGTTGTCATAAGACTTAGAGATTTCCTTTTCTGTCTTGATAGCACACGAGACAATATCTTCGTACGATGAGAAGGATTGTGATACTAAAGCTCGACGGAGAAATGGTTTTAACCCATCAATGAAACGATCAATCTTACTTCATGGGTTATGTATATAATCTGCTGCATGCCTCGAAAACCTTGTAAAGTTAGCCTCATACTTTGCGACATTCTCATCCTCCTTTTGTCTCAGACTCAGAAATTGCCTTTCCATATCTACTCGATGGTCATGTGGAAAATATTTTTCTAAGAAAATATCTTTGAACTCTCTCCATTCCATACTTGATACTTATTCATCTTCCTTTGTATTTTGAATCAATGACCCCCATTGATCGGTATCTCCAGTGAGGCGGTAGACTGCCATGACAACCTTCTCCCTTTCGCTACTCCCCAAGGCGGGGAATATTTTCTCTAAGGATTTTATCCATTGCTCAGCTAATAATGGAATTTTACCCCCATTAAATGTTGGTGGTTGTTGCCTCATGAAGCGGTCTAACATTGATCCTCCACGTTGCGGATCAGGGTGCTCCATACGAGCAAGGTTATTATTCATAACCCGAGTGAGTTGTCCCAGTACGATAATAAGTTGATCAGCACTAGTTGTATCTCCAACTCCACAATAATTATCTTGAGCAGGAGGGAAATCCCTACACGGAGTGCGTGCATTGATACGGTTTCCATTCCTTCCACTAGGCGCCATTTCTAAACAATGGCATAAACTAGATTAGTTTTTGAATAAAAATACATAATTCCATACCTATAAAATACTTAACATAAATTGAACTATTTATGGATATAATCCATAATGATAAAAATGTTTTCTTTGAGAAAGTATATACTCATAACCCTTCATAGTGGTTTGTAAAGAAAACAAGTATTATCCTAAGCATATCCCCCGGGAGTGTTGTAACCAAGAGTGCAGCAAGGCCCGTTATCGTGCACCAGTTCTCGTTCGAGTCTAGCTCAAAGCGGTGTTTTCGGGATTTACCCCTAGGTACATCTGTGCCAGAGCCGCCTCTACCTGCTCGTATCCAGACAGGGATGTATTGCTCGGAAAACTCAAAAAATCTCTATAATACCAAAATTTTAGGAAGTTATTCTTTACTAATCCTCAAAGTCTATCTTCGGGATATGTTCTCTAATCAGAGTTTATCTAAATCTAGCTTCCAAGGTTAGTACTAAACTACCTCTGATACCAACTGTAACGCCTCGACCCCAGTTACCCAGAGTCGGTGCATTACTTCGTAACATTGGAATGATCACAAAAGATCAATTCTCGAATGACCGATTAGTTTAGTATCCTTGGAAACACTAGATACATTCATAAAAGTTACATTACATCATAAAGTGAAAAACTACAATAAATAAGTCTCCATAGTCCACACTCATATCCTCTTCTGACTATCCCTACAGGTCATTCATAAAATACTTCTTCACATCCTGGAAAATATTAAAACATTGAAAGGGGTGAGCTCAGATGATCAATAAGGATAACAATATTGCAGAAGCTTTCATAAATAAACATTAACATTTAAGGCAATGTATAACTAAAACAAAATCCTTTTTAAACTTGAAATTCAACATAATATGGAAAAAATAAAATTAAATAATGCCATTTACTTACTCACATGGATATTCTACTAGTCGAATAATCTCATGCAATATCAATAACCACTTTCATAATGATGGAATGTATAATGCTAGACTATCATAACCACGTATCCAAGGCCTCGTGCCAAGACCACAAATAAGATTTTATCAAGGCCACATGCCAAGACACTAGTTTGTCTCATGAGACCTACCGATGCATTGAGGAGCTATAGCAGGCTCCACCCTTCACTTATTAAGTCCAATGAATTCCTCATATGAACAGGTTTAAACATATCATAAACCATAACATAATTGTATCACATAAAACATGCATAAAGGAAACATAAGATTTCCACACTTCCATCACAAGATATCAATACAACACATTGATATAATAAATAGTTTATCAAAACCATTTTCAATACCAAAATAAAAGAAAAGTAAAACATGATATTTATTTTTCTTTTTAAAAAAAATTATGGCTTATAGAGGAAGCCGAAACTCAAATAATAGTCACGGCGGCGGAGAAGTCGTTGTCGCCGCATACGTATAACAAAAAAACATTCCTTTTGTCATTTAGTAAAAATTCTTTGTATAAAAAGATTCCTTTTTAATAAAAGTAAAAGTCAAAGGGGTTTATAAACCGTATAAATGAATGATGTGTATAAAACCAAATATGCCTCAATGAAAGGAGATTGAGACGAAGTCCTTACAAAGATATTTTTTTTATAAAATAGATCCATTATGTGTATTCACTATAATTACACATAAAGAAAGTAAAAATAAAAGATAGGACATAATAATATCATGACGTAATTTGAAAGTAGGAGATTAACCCAAGGAATTGAAATTGGGTTAAGAAGTTCCCTTACCTTACGTCCTGTCTTGACTCGACCGTTATTTAACCTCCTGAATAATAAACTAGAGTTAATTTATTATTTCTTAAGAAAATTTTTCAAGTTTTTTATTCCTTTTATATCACTTATTACCATGTTATGAACATTATGTATTTATTTAAGTTAATAACGGTCGTTTTGTAGATCTTTGGTACTTGAGTCAAAAATAAACGTCTTATAATTACAAGTTGTTCATGTGGTGAAATATCCATTATATCAAGAATTATATTCATGATATAGATATCATATATCTCATATATATACAGTATATATATTCATTTATAATATTCCATAACGTCTAGAGGTAAGAAATGAAATGCACCGTTCATGGAGACGGTAACCCGTACATACGCATGAACGCTACTTTCATTTCTATTTCGTATTTAATGAAATCATAACTATATAAAGGTATATAATAATTCCATTATAATATATAATATCATTTACTCCATCCTTTATACATCCCACATATGGCATTAACGATTCAAATCACTTTGAGGGGGCGGTAGTCCGCACTTCCTAAAATGAAAATATCGCGTTTACCCATAATGGAAACAAGAAAGGTATGCCATAAATGAAAAATAAAGAACCTTAAGTAAAACATAAACATATTATATATCATATATAAATATAGTGACATCTTAATGTCCACCTTTGAAGGTGTTATATGAGTGTTGAACAATCATCGTTTCGTGAGGCAGAAATTTGCCATCCACAGAAACAGTATGTTTTTTAACCATTAGATGTAGGTGTGTGTAAGTGTAGCTCGAATACATATCATAACAACATACTAGTATATTGATTATACTTGTGTTGTTACAAAAGAAATGAATAAAAAGAGTTTAGGGGGTTGGATAAGCAAAATAAAACAAAATAACATAAGAGAAGACATTACCTTAAAATCAGGTAACTCTTTTGATTTGAGCCAAAGGATTCGTTGGGAAGAATTATTCCCAAAGTGAGGCTTCTAGGAGTAAGGGAGGGAAGTTGGGAGATTATTTGGGCAGAGGTTGGATGGGCCAAAAGGCTTTGAAAGTGTGAGTAAGGTGGTAGTGGTGGGGGCCTTTTATAAGTGGAGAGGAGGGGCACTGTTGGAAAGTAATGAAATGTTACTTTATTATATAATGGGTTTCAGATTTTAAATGTCCCAAACTTATATAATTCAAGGATAAGGTGATAAGGGTTCGAAATATACTCATCCAATAGGTTTTTGAAAAGTGTAAGCCTTGTATTTTAGATTATCTTTTTCATTTTATTTAAATCGTTAATTAATGAGGTAATCACGGAATCATCATGGTGTCATAAATAATTTAATTTATTTAAAGTCTAAAAATTATAAAAAAAGTATCATGATGTAGGAAATATTTTTATATTTCTAATGAATATTTATAGTCAAAAATATGACTTGTATAACCCTATTTAAAAATTGTTTTAGTAAAACAACTTATGTTTGTGACATTTTTATTTTAACTTTAAATAAAAGTTATTTATGTAATTTTCCTACCAAAGTGGCTCCATGGGGTCCCCAAGTTGACCCATGTATTGTATTGGTCTTCCATGACTCATCCAATAGAGATAGGACAAGTGTAAATGTCATTTCATATTTTTATAATACTAATTACCTTTAATCACGATTAATTAAACTTAAAAGTTACTATTAACCAAAAAATTATTTTAATCCCATTGAACCACATTTTACTTCCTAATGACAACCATGTATGTCGGATTTTTGAAATTCAAATCACATAAGTGGTAATATTTTATTTAAATGAAAAAATCAGTTATTTAACTACCACTTAGTGGTTTTACTATTCATCAAAAATTGAAGTTTTTCAGAATAGTGCCAAAATTTTACCCTAAGCTATAATTGATATTCTGAATTCAAAAATGATGTTTATTTTGAAAAATTCCAAACATATAAGTTGCATTAATTAATTTTAAAATTAATTCCCGCTGTCACAACAAATAGCGTGTTTTTAAGAAACAATATATATCAAAAGATTGACAATTGTTTATGTCCAATTTCAATGTTAAATTAATTATAATGACCACCGTTGGATAAAATAGTAAAAATATATTCTAATTATACATTAAAACTACTCAATAGTATAAGTTATCACTATAAATTATTTTGATTAAAAAAGTTTTTTTTAAGTATTTTTCACTATTCATAAAAATTGGAAGTTCTCAAAAAAATACCAAAAATTCAACATAGGCTAATTTCGATATTACAAATCCAAAAATGAAGTCGATTTTGAAATGTAAAATATATATAATCTCAAAAAGTGGTTATTACTATTCATAACTCCTACTTTTATTGGTCGCGGTGTGTTAGAACTCGAGGTTGCGTACAACACACACTGCTCTATTATTCAAAGAGGAGCGTACCATGGAAGCTTGGGGTGTTACAAATATGTTATAACTGGTGTGAGTTGAGTCCTTACCATTGTGGTAATCTTCTATGCGGCGTTTCTTTGTGGTTCTTATCTTCGTGGTGATACCTTTGTGGTAATAAACTATGTGGTGTACCTTTGTGGTAGTTACCTTCATGGTGACACCATTGTGGTATTATTCTATGTGGTGTTACCTTTGTGGTACTTACATTTGTGGTGTTACATTCGTGGTATTCCTTCCATTTTGGAATAGTAGATCTTTGGGCTTTTCAGTTGGACCTTGTGTTTCCTCCTGAATGAGATGGGTATACTTGATAACTTTGGTATATGTATGAGAATATACCTATGTAGGGTTTTCAGTTGATTCCATGCTTGTGGTTTATCCTTTCTGGATTTTTTGATACCTTGGATGGTCTCAGGGTCCCTTCTGATTATTGTTATACTCACCCCTGCACGGGCTACGCCCGCACCTTGTTATGTTTGGTGTAGATGACGGACAACACTGACTAAGGATGAGGGTACCGGGACTAGAGGTAGCTTGGAGGTGGACCTTAGATGAGGAATACCGCAGAGTTGACCATTAAAGAGCTATACCTATCCTTCCAGTAGGTTCCTTGGTAGGTGTTCATTGGAGCTTTCCAGTTTTCTCGTACTTTCTATTTGGGCTGGTATTCTGGCCCCTTTTTTCTTAATGTACACACTCTTTTTACAATACGGTTTACTTGTTTTCGTATGTTGATGTGTGTTTGGTTGAGTGTTTTTATAGGATATAAAGGTAATTCCTTTCTGGTTTTAGGATATATGCCTTTCGGTGCTAGTCGCGAGATCATGGAACATGGAAGGTGGGCTTGGGGTAGTCACGACACGATCCCTAGGGGACGGGTCGTGACAGATTGGTATCAAAGAAGTAAGTTATACTATAAAAAATTGGACTCTGATCTCTTAACATCAATTGTTTTATGTGTTATGAGTGTGGTAACCTGTTTAGGGAATCCAGTGTTGGAGTGGTGGCTGACGTATCCATACACCGGGACCATGACTTATGATTTCTGACTCAGTGCACAAAAACACTAATTGCATGTGTGTTTCAATAAAGTATAATTTGTGATCTATTTGAGTCATCTAACCAGGTATAACTTATTGACTGTGGTACAACTGTTTCTTTTCAGGATTCCTCTACGTAGATAGCCAGCTAGGGTTCTGGGTATAGTACGCAATGATATCCCACCGAGCGATGAGGCCTTGGTGTATGGACCTTTATCAGAAGAAGCACTAGTGGAGGGACCAACAGTATCGTTACCCATTGAGACCCTAATGCCACCAGCCCCATAAGAAGAGAGTTCATGCCGCTTGAGTGCATTTGATGAGTTCTAGTGCCATAGGCCACCAGGATCAGGGGTGAGATGGACCCATAGGCGGCTGAGAATTTGCTAGAGGCCGTTGTGAGATTCTTCCGACTGGTAGGGACACCAACTGATATAATGGTGATCCATGCCACCATTCTTCTACAAGAAGCAATAGGTAGATGGCGGATCATGATGATCCTATTTCATGATGAGGTGACACTTCTCTGGGCAGTCTATGAGAGCCTGTTTTGGGAAGAGATTTTCCCAGCGACCCTTCGCGCAATGTGCATACAGAAGATTCTTCATTTTTAATACAGAAGCATGACTGTTGCTTTGTACTCAACTAGGTTCACAGAAATCTCATGCTACACCACTGATATGTTGCGGGACCCATTCTTCAGGCCTCAGACCATTGATTAGGGACTCAAGAGGAAGATCAGGGCTTCGATGATTTATCTCCGCATCCGACACAGACAGGGGTGTTAAAGAGAGCCCTCTTAGTGGAGAGCTTTCTTACTGAGCAGTCACCAGCAGTGATACCCACCACCAGTTATCATGTAGAGGAATATTCTGCATCTGGTAGTAGACAGATGTCATATCAGTCCAAGAGGTCCAAACCTACAGGTGGACGACTGCAAAATTTAGGGTCGGTAGTACGGGGAACCCGTGATAGAGCCAGTCATGCGAGGAACAGGCAGTGTTATGCATGAGAAGTTCAGGGTCACATATCTCTAGAGTGCCTAACCCGCCATATGGATGATCATCAGACTGTCGAAGTACTGCCCAGGCACAGACAGAGGTTCGACTAAGGAGGTCCGCAGGGAGTAGGCAGATGGGGTAGTAGAGATGGTCGTGCAATTGGCGGTGGGCGACAATTTGAGATGTTACCGCCACCACTACCATATGGTCTACTCTGACCATATGGAGGAGGTGGATAGGGAAAATCTCAGCTCTAGGAAGTTGAGGCCTACGATCACGGTGCTCCGGAGATGATACGAGGTACGATCTGTGTCTACTCTACCTTACCTGCAGTACTTATAGACACATGTTCCAGTCATTAATTTATTTCCACTCCCCTTGTTTGGAGATTTGATATTATTGACATATCTTTTAGCTCGATCTTTAAGTAAAGATAGTCCAACAAGATAGGATTCGATGATTACACACTGGTGCCGGAAGTGTGAGATTACTCTAGGAGGCGATAGCTTCAGCTTGGATCTCCTAGTAGCGGTGTCGAGGCCTTACAATGTCTTCTGGGGTATGGACTGGTTCTCTATAGTACATGCTCATATTGACTGTATTAGGTGAATAGTGCAATGTATTCGTGAGGATGGGACTAGGTGTACCTTCACCGGTGATAAGGGAGCCATTGGAGCACTTGATGGACTTACCAGGAATAAAGTGTAGTCGATTACTCATCAGTTGGATAGCCTTACCCTTGGAACAGTTGATGTTGAGTGTTCGTGTTATCCTGTAGTGGTTTTCGAAGAGAGACATTAGGTCAGGAAATCACTAGCTCAGAGTACGAGATGAGGATGTTCCAAAGTTGGATTTTAGATGTTGTTATGGATACTACGACCAACACTCCATTAGTGTTCATGGGACTCATGAACAGGATATTCCAGCCATAGATTGATCGCTTTGTAGTAGTCTTCATCGACAACATTTTGATCTACTTGGCTACCAAGGAAGAACATGCTTATCATTTTCAGATAGTTTTGGACACACTCTGAGAGCACCATCTTTATGCTAAGCCCTCAGAGTTCCAATTCTATATCCGAGAGGTTCACTTCCTGGGACATGTAATCTCAGAGGCTAGAGTTGTGGTAGATCAATCAAAGATTGATGTTTTACTTTCATGGGTTCTACCGAGGAGTGTGACCGGGGTATTGAGTATCCTGGGTTTGGCCGGATACTACCGAAGTTTTGTTCTAGATTTCTCCAGAGTTGCATCACCTTTATCAGTGTTGATGAAAAAGATGAAACCCTTCTTGTGGTCAGAGAGATGCTAGTGGATTTTTTAGGAGCTGAGGCAGAGACTAACAAGTGCCCTCATCTCAAGGATTTTGGGGGAGGGCGTTAGGTACATTGTCTACTTTGATGCCTCAGAGACCGGACTCAGATGTGTCCAGTTGCAGGAGCAAGCAGTTATTGCGTATGTTTCTCGATAGCTAAGATATCTTGAGTAGAACTGTGCTACCCATGACATGGAGTTAGAAGCATTGGTCTTCTCCTTGTAGATGTGGCGACAATACTTGATGGGAAAATGTTTTACATTCTACTCAGATCACAGGAGTCTCAGGTATATATTCTCTCAGAAGTACCAAAAACCAGAGACATCGAAGTTGGCTTGAGTTCCTTCAAGACTGTGACTTCGAGATAGTCTATACTCATGGGAAGGGAAACGTTGTAGCAGATGCACTCAGTAAGAGATCTGGTATACAGCTTCTAGGTGAGGCGACAGAGCCACTGGCCACTATAGAGATATCCTTTGTGAAACGAGATGGAGTATCTTTTCTTCAGTATCTTACACTCACTCCCCCACTTCTTCAGCAAGTTAGGGAGGTGCATCATGGGGACACTGACTGCATGTCTCAACGTGTTTAGATATCTTAAAGATAGGAACCTAATGGATTTTCTAAAGTTGGGGATCACATCATCCTTTTTAGGGGATGTACCATGGTACCAGTGTCACTTTGGGAGGAAGTGTTGAGGGAGTTCCACACATCCTCTATAGTTAAACATCAAAGAGTGGAAAAGATGTACCAAGACCATCGACAACAGCACTGGTGACCGAGAATGAAGAAATCATTAGTAGAGTTTGTCACTCGGTGCCTCAATTGTCAACAAGTGAAGGCAGAACATTAGGTACCAGTAGGCTTAGTTCATCTATTAATGGTCCCAGTGTGGAATTGGGATGAGATATCCATGGAATTATTGATAGGACTTCCATATACATCTAGGGTTCATGATTCTATCTGGGTGATCGTTGACCGACTCACCAAGTCGGCCCACTTCCTACAGATCAAGGAGAAGGGTTTAGTAGAGAGCTTGAGATGCAACTATGTGCATGGGATTGTACGACTACATGGATTAACCTATATGATTTTACCCGATCATGATACTCATTTCATTTCCCGACTATGGAAGGGGTTTCAAGAGGCTTTCGGGATGTAGCTTGTTTTGAGAACCACCTTCCATGCTCATACGGATGGCCAGACTGAGTGTACCATTGAGACCCTCAAGGACATGTTGTTTTCTTGCGTCCTCAACTTCTGTCGGAACTGGGAGGACCACTTTCCCTTGGTGGAGTTTTCTTATAACAATATTTATCACTCCACCATTGGGATGAAACCATTTGAGGCTTTGTATGGCTGACCTTGCAGATCACATTTGTGTTAGACTGACCCAAGGGATTCAACACTCATGGGACCAGAGATAGTAAGGGC
Organism: Viscum album; assembly: GCA_963277665.1. Taxonomy (NCBI): domain Eukaryota; kingdom Viridiplantae; phylum Streptophyta; class Magnoliopsida; order Santalales; family Viscaceae; genus Viscum; species Viscum album. The sequence goes on from OY728126.1 coordinate 1,577,054,061, forward strand.
TATCATAGAGGAGGTAAAGATCATCCAAGAGCAGATAAAGACTGCACTGAGCAGGCAGAAGTCTTATGCTGATAGGAGACGGAGACCTTGGGTGTTCGAGGATGGTGACCACATCTTCCTACGAGTCTCACCCTAACAAGGTTTTAGGAGATTCAGCTGAGGAAACATGTTATCTTTGAGGTTCATCAGACCCTTTCAGGTCCTAGAAATATTGGCGAGGTGGCTTACCACTTAGCTCTTCCACCTCAGTTGCACCGGATTGATGACGTTTTAATGTATCCTAGCTGAGGAGATACGTTCACGACCCTTCACACATCCTTGACTGGGGAAATCTAGATATCAGTTATGGGGAGATGTTTACGAATGTTCTAGTGGAGATTGAGGATTAACAAGAGAAGCTCCTTCATGGATGATCGATACCTTTGGTGTGTGTACGTTGGATGCATGGTAACATCTAGGCGAGCACATTGAAGTGGGAGGATCAGATACAGGCTCGGTACCCCCACTTTTTCCCTTAGTTTGAGTTGTGGCTTACGGGGACGCAAAGCCCTGAGGGGGGGGGGGAGAATGTAAAGAGCCAGAAATTCCATGTAATTTTTTTAATTATATGGGAACATTACAAGTATGAAAAAATTGACAGCACGTTATTCCAAGTCTCGGTGTGCCCAGAATGAATTTCTGAACTTTTTTTAAGTATGTTTAGTAAACATGCAAGTAGGTTTTAGTTTCTTTTGAACCGGTTCTTAGAATTGAAATCTTAGGGCACTGTTGTACTCAAAACATCAATATTCTCTTATGGAGACTTTTACCTCTACTATAGTAGGTCAAGTGCAGAAGATAGTTTTTCAGTTTTTCATGGAAGAAGAAAAATAAAATCTTTAACATTTTATTTTTCTTTTTAAACGCCTACTTTTGATTTATGGGGGTGGGGACCTCCCGAATTAGAAAATCCCCATTTTGAATTCTAGTGGTGGGGACCACCCAAACCTCTCATTAATGTAAGGAATTACCTTATAATCCTCCCATTTAATTGTGTCAATGAAATATAATTAATTATTCTTTTTAATTTTGACAACTCAATATAATTAATTGTTCCATTTAATTGTGCCAAGGTAAATTAATTTTTAAACCTATTTCAAAATTTTGGCTCCTCATTTCCTTGAGGAAATAATTGGTGAAAGGGAGACATGGGGAGAACATTATAGAAACTCTTTATCCAAGGAAGAACACCCTCTCTAACAAATAACATACTTTAGAATCAAGAATGAGGAAAACGCATGAGCCCAACATTGGAAGCATGTTGTGGACACGATAATCATTGACACCCTCATCGCCTTCACCAACTTCTTCTCATGACACCTCCAATGAGAAATCAATGTTAGGATTGTTTTTTTTATCCCTTTCCCCATTGTTGAAGTTAATCTTGATTTAAGAACATTTATATTTTCTTGATTCAAGAACAAAAAAGATTCTTGCTACCATTATAACACGGAGGGTGTGGGCCGAATGAACATGGACCAACCTTTCCAACACCACATTAGGATTTTTATGGACTTGAATCGACAACGACATCCTGAGGTGAGTGCGTGATTTTATGGAATGAAGAACGGGCCACCAGAGCACCCCCGGTGACCCAAGGAACATCGCTGGAAGGGCTCGGGAGTGGGGCCAGCACCCTAGCTGACCGTGACGGTGGAAGCGGCATGACCACACCTCTAGAGAAGGGTCGCGGCCCATCGGCCATAGAGGAGCAAGGGTGGAAGCTGGCACACGACCGATCGTTTGAAGGGGAGGCAACGACACACATCCGCACTGCCAGACATGCAAGGGCCACGTTCTTTTGTCGCGGCAGTGAATGGAGGGCCATCGGCTCGCTGCCGGCTGCCAGTGGTGGCACGGTGTGTGACCACAGCGCATCGGAGGGTAAGGTGTTTGGAAAGCTGTAGGCTGTCCAGCGGGCTGTGCCCTGTGGGCCGCCCATCATAGGCCACGCCTGTGGGCCTGGCAGGACCTAGCAGGCTGGGTCGGACCCAAGCCCGGACCCGGGTCGGGCCGGGGCAGGCTAGGTCGGGCGGACTGGGTCGGACAGGACCCAGACCAGTTTCAACCCTTTTCTCTCTTTCTTCCATAACATGATCTACGAGCATCTTTTTGACAAACCGTCTACAGTTACGGAAATCGTGGATCGAGACGGTCCTTTGGTATACCCCACATGAGTTTTGGATAATGTCGGGGTATGGACAATTTGGATCGAACCCGAATCCAACCAGGCCCTCATGACTAAAATGATAATTACTTACATATCGGGCATCTGATTGATGCACCTCCTATTGCCTTGATACCCCTATCACGTGGATGTCATTTGGGACACTTATTCATGGGACTTCGTGATAGACAGAGTATCGACCTATGGTTTGAGGAGCGGACCCTCCCAGAATCATGGGAGCTTAGTCCGATAACCCTGTAGATGGATGTAACATGAAAAATGGAACCTATGTGGGTATGTGCCTTGGGATCCCACTTGGTTCTGTGTTTTAGGATACCACTTGGATCCACTCTAGAAATTCGATTGGGACTACTCTTTGATACTTCGAGGGTTTGCTGTACTAGGATCGTATGTGGGTATGATGATATAGGATCCTATGTGGATCTGATGCTTTAGGATCCTATGTGGGTCTTCCTCTTAACAGGGTAAGATGATTCAGTAGTTATATCTAATCATCTTTACCATCGTACCTATGTTATACCTAGTGTGAGATGAGTCTTTAACTTTGTGGAAATATTTTGTGTGGTGTATCTTTGTGGTGCTTATCTTCGCGGTGATACCATTGTGGTAATCCTCTGTGTGGAGTAACATTGTGGTACTTAACTTTTTGGTGATACCATTAAGGTATTCTTCTATGTGGTGTTACCTCTGCGTTACTTACCTTTGTGGTGTTAGCTTCATGGTATTCCTTCCTTTATAAAATAGTTGAGATTTGGGCTTTTGATTTGGACCTTGTGTTTTTTCATGAATGAGATATGTATACTTGATAACTATGTTATATGTATCGGAATATACCTAAGTAGGGTTGTCAGTTGTTTCCATGCCTGTGGTTTATCCTTTGTGGATTTTTTGATACCTTTGAGGGTCTCGGGTTCCCTACTCAGTATCGTTATACTCCCCCTACACGGGTTATACCCACACCTTGTTGTGTTTGGTGTAGATGACGGAAAACACTGACTGGGGATGAGTGTACCAGGATTGGAGGTAGCTCGGAGGTCAACCTTAGATAAGGAATACCGTAGATACGACTGTTTGAGAGATGTACTTACCCTTCATGTAGGATCCTTGACTGGTGTTCACAGGAGCAATCCTGTTTTCTTGTACTTTCCAGTTGGGTTTGTATTATAGCCCCTTTTTACCTACTGTACACACTCTTTTTTACCATACAATTTAATTGTGTTCATATCTTTCTATGTGCTTGGTTGAGTGTGATTACAAGATATAAATGCAATGCCTTCTCAGTTTTAGGGAATATGCCTTTCGGTTCTAGTCGCCAGCCCCTTGCCTATGTAAGGCGAGATTGGGGGAGTCACAGCACGAGCCCCGGGGGACTGGTCGTAACATTTTCAGTATCATTTCAAATATACCATTGAGAGTATTGATACTCTGGATTATATTTAGGTTAATAGAGTAACATTTTTATTAGAAGGAATTAGATGTCACTGGTGGGATGTAAAATTATTGATAATGATGAACATGGGATCGACTAGAACATTTTCAGAAAATCTTTTACATAAAATTCTATCTTTTTACAAATTTTATAGGGTAAATATTTGATAAATAATTTTATATAGTAGGGATTAATTTTTATGATGTATTATAGATATAAATTCACTAATTTACTCCACTTTACGTATTATATGAGTGAGGATGAGGTTTCAATTGTCTTCTTGTTTGAGATATAATTGGTGGAACCATTACAAACAAAAGTGGAAATGTTTAATTTCTTGAACGACTCTTATGTGATTAAGAGGGTAGTTTTGGCATCAAATAACTCCCATAGGTAAATTTTGTGGTTTTAAGAATAATCAATAAGAGTAAAGTCGTAGAGGCTCTATGTATGGAATTTAGAGTGGGGGTAGTTATCCTCTTATTTCTAAAGGATATATGATTATATACATTGAACCAAACATATAAATCCTTTAAAGAAGAATTAGTTCCTAAAATCCATCTAGTATTGTAATATAAAATTATTATTTATTTTTATAACAACTATGAGTTTGGGATAGAATCCCTTATAGAGGCACATCTCACCTACTCATGCAAGGAGTCATTCTACCATAGGAAGGAAACCTCCTTATTGTATGCCTAGAAAAGTTAAATGGAAGGAAGGGTAGATCTTAATTTCAGTCCAACGATTAATAGTTCATGTATCATAGTTTCAATGAAATCATAATACCACTATAATGTGTTTGAAGGTTGATAAATTGATAAATTGAATTTATATTTTTTTACAGCGAGAAGTACTATTATAGTGTCGTATACATTTGTTTTTTTATATTTTATAGATAAATTCCTTTTCAGTTATTTTTATAAATATTATAAATCTTTTATGAATAAAATTTTAGCAAAATCATATAACTAGGAATATAGATATAGCTTTTTGAACGAATCTTGAATGTTTTAAGGGGTGTATCTCATGTTCCCTTATTATATAATCATTGTGAAATACCTAGTAAATTTCTACCCTTTATTTTAATTTCATTGATCTCATCATTGGTGTATACTATTTGATATATTTCAATTCCTTTATCAATTTCTGAAATTGGTATGTTTCATTATATTATCCCTAAGGGTGAAATTTTACTATTTTTATAGAGCTGGATTACCAAGAGAGAACAGAGTGGGGGGGGGGGTCAAAGAGTTTGTTGGATCCATTAGAACTCAAATGGAATGTTTTTTAATGTGGTTAAAAAAATAAATAATAATCCTTCATTCCAGTTGAATTATTCTTTCATGACCTATTTCATAAGGATTTATTCTAGTTAACTATTGAAATATAATATACATTTCTCTTTTGAGATAGTTCTTGCAACTAATATTATTTTAAGTCCTCCAAAATGGATGGAACTGGTGGAGTGAAGGTACATGAATGGTTTTATTGATGATTTAGTTTCCAAGGGTTTTATTGAAACTATTAATTCTCTTAGGGGAGACCTAATATTATTCTCTATGAAATATTATGAGAATATTTTATATTAAACTAATTATTGAATATTGAATCATGTAACTAATGAAAACATATTCCAATTTCCATTATTCCATGAATTTTTTAACTAGATAAAAGTGGGTCTTTTTTTATATTTTATTTGAGATCAAGATATCATTTGCATTAAGTGTGATATGAAAATATTCCCAAAATTTCATTCTATATAATATATAGGAATTTTAATATTTAGTTATTCCTTTGGGAATAATAAATTTGACTATGGTTTTTTTGTCTCTAATCAATATGATAAATTATCCATACCTAGAGTCATTACTTATAGTATTTTGGATGAAATTTATTATACTTTTGATCATTATATGATATTAGAAGACATCTGTATGTGAATTTTTGGATGTTATGGGGGATGTTATCTTTATGAAATACTATAAAAATAACCATTTTTTGATGTAAAATTATTAAGAAACATGGTTTTTCGGAAGTAATTATATTTTATCATGTGAATGTGGTGGAATTAGTATCTTGATACGTACTTATGAATGTATTTGAGGGGAATTAAAATCATTTGATTGGAGACATTTCCCTTATATCCACTCCTAAAAGAACCATAAAAATGAAAGTCATGTGTTTAATTTGATCATAATAGTGTGAGATGGACTTTCAAAAATGGATGATGTTATATACATTATCAACTATAATGATTTATTATAGAATTAATAAATTTCATTAAGGTATTCAATGGTGAATCATTGTTATGTATCATGTGACTATTAATTTAAGAACATTATGAAATGGACTATTTTTATGAATTTATTACCTCTTGAATGGAGGTATTTCTACATTGGCAATGAGATCTCAGTCTAACAGGGTTTTCAACACTTTTGAATTATGGCTCTAATGGCCCAGCATGCTACGAGCGCATTGGAGTAAGATCTGGTGAGATATGTGTGTTTGAAAGGCCATGGAGATGACGTGGTTGGGTTAAAGGCATAATGGTGCTAGAGGCTTCAAGTAAAGGGTGTGGGCAGGCACCGATGGGATAGATCTGGATAGATCGAAACAGATTTGGGTGAATGGTGTGCTAGAATTCGGCGGGCATTCCTCAGGATGTTGGCGTTGTAGGCTGGGCGAGATTCATGTCGGCAGTTTTTTTATTGGATGGTGCTTCCCCTTGCATTGTCAAGGGGCATGGGCTGGGTAGGTGGTGGGTGGCCAAACCCCACCAAGCCTCCAATGGGGGAAGGCATCAGGAGGGGGGAGATGCAGCCTATAAAAGGTGATCTCTCCCAATGGTTCTAGCATCTGATTATCACCATCATTCAGTTCCTTAATTCTCTAGATATTTGAGCAGTTTTAGTGAGGCTGTTTCCCCATTTATTCAAGATTTATATTACAAGGTTTTTCTCCTTATAATAGTGAGGGAGTGTGTGCCCACTTTTACCCCATAATGTTCCTTCTATTCGCCTATGGTTTTTACCCCTTCCATTTGGGGGGTTTTCCATGTTACATCTGGTGTCATTTATTTTTCCGCATTTTTCACATTATTTTTATCTCATGATTATTTATGCACCAGTTGGCCTATCATTTATGATCATAACAAGTAATATCAAAGGCAAGGTTTTGTACCGGTGCTGTTCACATTTTCGGGTATTAATAATTCTCGTAAATTTTAATATTCTCTTTGATTGCGACTCCGGTTGATCTTTCACGTCATAAAAAAATTCATTGAGATTATTAATTACACCATTTTGAAATGGAGGAGGTTCTAGACTGATGACGTGTCCATATGGAGGAAAAATTTTAGATCGAAAAAATCAATCGGAATAATTTTTCATTGTGCAGAATGAAGATACATGCAGTGATGCGAAGGATAATTGCCTAATAAAAATTGCAGAAAATCCGGTGGGTGTGATAGAGGAGAAATGGAACAATATGGATTGGAATTCTATTGCCAACATCCATTTGTCTTTGGAAGACATGGTCTTATCAAGCATTGCGGAGAAAAAGACGACAAATTAAATATGGGATACACTGAAGAAGCTATACGAGGTCAAGTAACTGCACAACAAAATTTTCCTGGAGATAAAATTATACACTCTTCAAATGGAAGAGTCATCATCCATGACTGACCACATCAACAACCTTAATACCTTATTCACTAAGCTCAGTGTTTTGGGCTATAAGATTGTGGATACTGAACGTGCGAAGATTCTACTCGAGAGATTTCCTGATTTGTGTGACAAACTCATCATCAACCTCACCAACAATATCCTAAAGGATATACTACTCTTTAATGATGTTATATCCACAGTAATTGATGAATAAATTTAGTTCAAGAAAAATGAGGACTGATAGGCAACTTCACACCAAGTAGAAGATTTGTTAATGGAGAGAGGAAGGATGATGGTGTGTGGTTCCAGTGGGAACCAAAATCATGGTAGGTCCAAATTGAGGAGTAAGAAGAAGAATTTCCCATGTTTCAATTGTGGAAAAAAGGGGCACATCAGGAAGGATTGTTGGAATAGGAAGATTTGTGAAAATATCTCTTAAGGGAATGTGGGGAGTACTTCTTGTAGTGGAGAAATACATGTCAGCGAAGCAGCAATGACTACTAGAAGTAGGAAGCATCTGAATGATTCATGGATAATTGACTCAAGAAAAACATGGCACATGAAGTTCTGTTCGGAATGGGTTGACCAATATGAAACCATCCTTGAAGGACTCATGTACATTGGTATCGATCACACTCTGAAGATCGTTGGAGTTAGTACCATCAAACAGAAGTTGCATGATGGCATAGTACGGACCGTCCAAGGAGTATGTCATGTGAAGGTCCTGAAGAAGAACATATTGTCATTGAGACAATTTGTTGACATTAGATGAAAGGCTCGCACCAAGAATGGAGTGTTGAGAATTGTGAAGGGTGCTCTTGTGGTAATGAAAGCGAAGAAGATCTCAAAGAAACTGTACTTGCTTATGGGTGAAACATACAAAGAGGTGAAGATAGTTGTTGCATCAACTACCTTGATGGAAGAATTGACTACGTTATGGCATCAAAAGATTGGACATATGTCAAAACAAGGCCTAAAGATTCTTGCGGATCTGAACTTGCTGTCTGGACTAACAAAGATATCCTTACCAATTTTTGCACATTGTGTTTTGAGAAAGTACCATAGGTTAATGTTCGGGACGTCAATAGTGAGATTTCAGGAGATCTTGGAGTTGATCCATTCTAATGTCTGTCTAGCACCAGTTATATCTCGGGGAGAAGAAAGGTATTTTTTATCCATTAGTGATGATTATTCCAGGAGATGATGGGTGTATCCAATCAATAGGAAGGCATATACATTTGAAGTTTCCAAAACATTCAAAGTGAAGAAGGAGATTGAATCTAGAATGAAGATCAATCGTCTAAGGACTGAAAATAGTGGAGAATATATAAGCGAGGTGTTTGATATTTTTTGTTAATAGGAAGTGATCATGAGACAGTTCATGGTGGCCTACACTCCTTAGCAGAATAGAGTGGCAGAGCAAATGAACAGAACCCTGTAGGACAGAACATGGGTGATGTTGAAGACTATAGATATTGCCAAAATATTTTGTGTAGAAGTAGTGAATACCTCCTGTTATGTATTCAACAGATCTCCTTCAATGGAGATTGAGCTTAAGAAATCGATGGAGATGTGGACTGGTAAACACAATGACTATTCTCAGTTACATACATTTGCAAGTCCAGTATATTAAATGTTTAATGACTCGGAAAGATTGAAGTTTGAATCGAGATCCAGGAAATGTATTTTCTTGGGATACACTGATGGTGTGAAGGGGTATCATTTGTGGGACCCCACTACCCACAAATTTATCATCAACAAATATGTAATTTTTGCAGATGATAAGGTGGAAATGACAATTAATCAAGTCACAGAGATTGAGAATATAAAAACTACAATATTCAAAGTAGAGGACAAATCCAAGGAAGAAATGGTTTTCTCTAATGTATTACCAGATCATGATGATCAGGTATTGGTTGCATCTGGACCACGATGGTCAAAACAATAGAAAGTAGCACCAGAATGGAACTCAAACTATGTCACTGAGAGAAATATTTTGTACTGATTATTGAAAGAGGATGGAGAGCCACATTGCTTTGTGGAGGCGACCCAGAGTCCAAATGTATCCTCATGGATGGCGGCGATGCAAGAGGAACATGAAGCTCTACACATGAACAAGTTATGGGATCTTGTTCCATTACATCATGGAAGGAAGGATATCATAAACAAAAGGGTCATTAAGATAAATCAGGATGGAAAGGACCAGGTGGAATGATATCGCGCAAGATTGGTGGTAAAATGATTTTCATAGAAGGAAGGTATTGATTTCAATGGAATATGTTCTCCTGTTGTTATACTGAAGACTGTTCGGTTAGTTTTGGTGATGTGTGCTACATACAACTGACATCTAGAGTAGCTGGATGTGAAGACTGTGTTTCCCCATGGCAATCTTGATGAAGATATTTATATGCTCTAACCATAATTTTTTTCAGAAGAAGGAAAAGAAAACTTGGTTTGTAGGTTGAACAAATATCTATATGGTCTCTTACAGGCACTGAGGTGTTGGTACAAGACATATGATTCCTATATCATGAGACTTGGATATGACAGACATCATTCAGATCCTTGTGCACATTTCAAGGGTTCATATGGTAATTATTTCATCATTCTTCTTTTGTATGTTGATGACATGTTTGTTGGAGGCCCCAAAAAAGATTAGATCGAGGGGATAAAGGCACAGTTCTCTAGGAAGTTTGATATGAAGGACTTGGGACTAGGAAACATGAATCCTAGGATGCAGATTTACCAAGACAGAAATAATGGGAGGATTTGGCTATCACAGAAGAGTTACATACCGAGAGTCTTGAAATGCTTCAAATGAAAGACTGTAAGCCAATCTATACCCCTCTTCATGATAATTTCATGTTATCCTCCATGATGAATCATTGCTGTGAAGCAGAGAGAATGGAAATGTCTCGAGAACCGTATGAATTATTAGTGGGTAGTCTGATGTTCCCTTTGGTTTTTACTAGACCAGACATTGGAAATGTAGTGGGAACAGTTAGTCGGTTCATGGTGAATCTAGGATGGGATCATTGGAGCACCATGAATAGGATCCTGAGATACATCAAGGAGACCTCAAATACTGAATTAGGTTATGGAGGATTATATTACACTATCAAAGGCTATGTTTATTCCGATTGTTCAGGTGATTCTGACTGAAGGATATCCACTACTGGTTATGTGTTTACTCTTTTTGATGGAGTTGTGAGCTGGATTTCAAAGTTATAGTCAGTTGTGGCTTTATCCACAATAGAGGCAGAGTATATGGTAGCTACACAGTCTTGAAAAGAGTCTATTTGGATGAGATGGTTGTTGGAAGAGCTCGGGGACAGACATAAACAGATTCATTTATTTTGTGATTTTCAGAACTCCTTGCACATCGCAAAAAATCCATATTTTCATTCCATGATAAAGCCCATTGGGGTACAATATCTCTTTTTCTGAGATGTGGTGGAGAAATGAAGTGTGGATATGCAAGAAGATTCATACTAAAGATAATCATGTAGATTTCTTGACAAAGGAAATTAACTCGGATAAGTTTAGATGGTGAAGATCTTCGAGCAGCCTCGTAGATACATGAGCAGCATGGTTTGGCATATAGAGAGGATATGGAGATCTTATTGATTCTCAATCATATCTCCAAGTGGGAGATGTGTCGGCAGTTTTTTTTGGACGGTGTCTCCCCCTTGCATTATCAAATGGGGTGGGCTGGGTAGGTGGTGGGTGGTCAAACCCCACTAAGCCTCTAGTGGGAGAAAGCAACAGAAGTAGGAGATGCATCCTATAAAAGGGGATCTACCCCAATGGTTATAGAATTCAATTATCAGCATCATCTGGTTAGTTAATTCTCTATATATTTGAGTGGTTTTTGTAAGGCAGTTTCCCTATTTATTCAAGATAGATTTTATGAGGTTTTCTCCTTGTAATAGTGAGGGAGTGTGTACCCACGTTTACCCCATAGTGATCCTTCTATTTGCCCGTGGTTTTTTACACCTTCAATTTGAGTGTTTTTTCATGTTATGTCTAGTGTAATTTATATTTCCTCAATTTCACTTTATTTTTATATCGTGATTATTACTACTCTAGTGGGCCAATCATTTAAAGTCGTAACAATTCCAATGAGCTTCAGGTAGCCTCGACCTCATTGGGGTCTCAAGTAGTGGTGTTTTTCTTCGATGGTGGCAATTGTCCCAATAGGTGGATGGAAGATCATATTCGTCAAGATATGATTGATCGAATCTAGATGGATTGCTCTTTGTAGATGAATCTCGGGATTTTGGAGCTACGACCACATGGGGACAACAAACGACCAGTGGTGCAGGTGAAATGTTTTGGAGGGGGGCTCGACCCAGTGACGCTTATAGTGCATGGGGATCACACTGTGATAGATCTACATGGTTCTTCTGATTTTTGGGTATGATGTAGTTAATTTATCTGGTCACAACAGGGCTCCTATGGTTATGATTTTGTGGGTGGAAGCTGTGTCAACTAGTTCTTTGACCTCTTTTCTTGTTTCTATGTCCATGGGACTTTTTGAATTTTGATATGTAATGGATTTGTGTTGTTGGGATTTCGGGCCATTGTTTTCAATGGTATTTGTGACATTGAGTTCTCAATTTTATGTTGGGTTCTCAATTTTCCCACAAAAGGGGTTCATGGGTTCTTTTTCTAATTTTTTTTAATAAAGGGGATTTTCACCACATTTCATAGTATTACCACTTGAATGGAATTTCCCAAAAAATAATTTTGAGTTATCCACTATGTCCCATGATTTAAAATATTGGATGAATTATTTTTTCAGCATGATATTTGTGATGAATAATGGTCATAAGAAGATCCAATAAATCTTTTTTATCAATAAATCATCATTTCAGGTAGTTTTTATGGTTCATGTATCTCAAAACCGATGATTTTGAGAATCTATATTCTATAATAAAGTAAATTTTATTTAGATGAATCAATTATAAGATTTTCTCAACCTCAAAATGGTGTGTGGGGATATGGATAAATAGATTACTATGTTTAAGAAATAAAATCATTACTTTTATATATTTGAATACTAGGGTAATTTATTTATATACCTTAGAAAAATTAAATCAATTGAAGTGGTAGGGAGAAGGGTTATCAAATATCTTTCATGAATTTTATCAATATTTTAGATACTCTTGATAGTGTGGATATTCATGGAATATGGGATCATGATTCTATTTATTTCAATTATATCTATGGAATATTTCTATTCCCTATCGCTACAAGGTAAAAAGTTATTAAAAATTATCTCATATATAATTTGGTTTTACACAGAGAAATTTATCCAATTTATTAAAATGTGAATTTGTATTTCTAGTTCTTTGGTATGAAATGGTTAAAAATGGGATTTCTGTCTGAAAGATAAACTTATCTGTTGTCCATTTATGAAATCAACATTACACAGGGGAGTTCCAACCAAGGAAATTAGTTGCTTTTTAAAGTGGATTATTATTTAAGAAGATAATTTATGGAACAAATGGGATTTAATAGTTTCGTTGGATTAATTGGTTTTCAATGACATTTGAAATGTATTTTTCATTTTTGGTGAAAATGGATCAGCATTTTGATCACCATTATGAAAGCCTAGATGTCACTTTATGTGAAATTATTTTTAATTGAGCGAGACCCTGTTCTCACCCCATGTTTTTATCATTTAATTTTGTTGTTTATGAACCCATGTGGGATACTTTATAATGTGACTCATCTTGTGATAGATATAGTTAAAATTTTATATTGGGATATTTTCTTATGAGGGTGTATGAGGTGAGATGTGTTCTGTTTTGAAATTTTTTATTCTTATTGTTTATGATTGTGTGATTTATCACATCCCTTCTTTTCATGTCAAGGCAGCCATAGGAACAAAGTGTGTGAACTATATAATAGTAATAACTATTGTTTAGAATTAGTCTACATTGGTAATGATTTTGTAGTAAACCCCATCATTCATACCTAGAGGGTAAGAGGTCTTGAGTTAACCGTATTTTTTTGTTCCTGTTAGCTTATGAGATATCTTGATTTTTATTTCTGATTAGTTTGAGGAGGCTACATGGTATGTGTGTACGTTCATTATTTTTAGCCTAGGTTTTGTGTGTCTACTTAATGAATTTTATTCATGAATCCTTGATGGTTTCTCAGGATTCTTAGGTCCTTTATTGGATATTCTAGAGGGTTATATTGTATGGTTTTATTGAATTACCCTATTTAATTTGGTTATTGGAACCATTATCTATTTTAAATTCATAGATTTATTTTCACTTAATTCCTAGGTTCCTTTTTGTGATTTGGGATTATCTTTATGTATGTGTTTATTCATTCATAAATGTTATTTTTATATAGTTTGAAAGTGTGATTTGAAATGGAAAATGTTTATTCTTTTTATAAAAGAGTTTCTTAAGAAAATCTTATCTCATGAAATTGGTTATGAAAAATATTTTTTCATCAAACACTTGGAAATAATGTCAAAAAAATTCATTATTTTTATATCATTTAAAGGACCCTTATTAATTGGTTATAAATGATAAATTTTAAATGTTTAATATTACATGGAATTTATTTTCTAAAAATTATGGTTGTTTGAGAATTTTCACATTGTATTCCATTTGGTTTTGTTTTATAAATAATATTAAAAGCTATTTTATACCTCATGGTCAAAATAACATTATATATATTATATTAATAAGGTATTTTCAGAATTTTAGTGGTTGATTTCTTACTAGATAAGTTTATACATATAACGACACATGCTTAACATAAATGGATATTTCATCATTTTAGATAAATATTCATCACATTACAAAAATTCATGCTTGAGGACTGTAATAGTTTAGTATCTTTTGAAACATATAAAAAATATTATAAGTTGGTGAATGATCATCAATGTTAACCACAAATATATTCACCTTTACTATTGTACTTAAAACCTTTCTTCATAACATGGGGAATGAAAACATAGGAAAGTCTGAACTCAGAGGCTCAGTAATTGTAGATAAATGAGATTCCTAAGAATAACATGATCATAAGGGTTTGGGAATAGGATAATAACATTTGACGATCATAACCTACATATAAAAGATCCTATGCATGTGTCATGGAATAAATATTTGGTAGTTCATAAGAGATTAATCATATGGGAATCAAGAGTTTAATCTATGAAAGCATAACAATGGAATAATACATGGAATTGTGACTGACACCAAAACAAGTAATATAATTCCCAATAATTCAAGGAACCTTTCTTCAACTTATTAGGGAGAATAATGGGGACTACAACTACTTAGAGGGACACACCACCATCCTCATTCACAGTCCATTATTTCTAAGGGATCAATCTTCACAATCATCCCATACTGGATCAGGTTTCCTCATCTTCACATACTGAATCATGTTTCCCCCTCTTTCCATAGTGGATTAGGTTACCCCATATTCTTATAATGGATTGGGTTTTACAATATTCAATAGTGTAGCATAAACATCTACTTATTTTCCATCATTATTGCAAGATATATAAATATTTATACTGGGTATTGTAGGGAGATATTGGTCCCACCCATCACATATAAATTCACACATACATGTTCAACATGATAATGAAGCATTCATATCATAACCCATGAAATGAAATGGGAATCATAACCATGTTATAATATCATAACCCATAGAAAAGATATATGTTTCATAATAATTTTCATCAAATAAAGACCTATGAAAAAAAGTGCATTTCATAGGAATATAAACCATGTAATAGAAATGGATTTAATAAAAAACATTTCATTTTAAACATAAACCATTAAAAGAAAGAATAATAATGTTGTCCTTGGGTCATATCCCTAGTAAAGAATAAATTATTTCAATGGATTTTATCTTATATAAAGAAATATTTTGAAATATCACTTGGAACAGTTCTCAAGGGAAATTACATTTCTTGGAAAATACCTTTCATAATATTGTTTCAAAAATCCTTTCACTATAAAAAAATATTTTAAATTTAATTTAAATAATTTCTTAAGGAAAATGTCTTTTCCACTTTTAAAAATAATTTTTAAAACATAAATGTTTTTTAAATCCTTTTACATTGAAAATATATTTGAAACCATATAAAGGAATATTGAAAATATTTTAAAAAACTTTTTCATTAAAAGCACATTGAAAACATTTATAGAAATATTGAAAATGTTTTAAAAACATTTTTATTTGAAAATAATATGAAAAAAATAAAAAAATTGAAATCATTTGAAAATCTTTTTCTGTTATAAATAATTTTAAAATCTATAAATAAATCATGAAAATGTTTTGAAAACATTTTTTTATTGAAAACAATATGAAAACTTATAATAGTATATTGAAATCATTTTGAAAACAACTTTATTAGAATTTTTATTTATAAATTATAAAGAAATATTGAATTTTTTTTTGAAAACATTCTTCATTGAAAACACTTTTAAAACTTATAAATAATTCTTGAAAACATTTTGAAAAAATTTTTATTTGAAAATACTATAAAAACATATAAAGGAATCATGAAAACATTTTCAGAACCTATTTTTGAAAATAAATTTTTAAAAAATTTATATAATATTAGGATTTTTAATATTAAAAAAAATATTTTAAACATAAAATTAAACAATTGAATGATGGTCATTGTGAGGATAAATCCATATAAAACAGACATTCCTTTTTCACCATAAAAAGGTTTAGAAAATTTCTTCGATCAAAATATCATAAAAAAGAAGACATTTAAAAAATAATTTATTTACAAGGTAAAACATGGGACTAAATGTATTTTAAATATAATAGGATAAAAATATAACATTTTGAATACTTTTTTAGAAAACATGTTTTTGAAGGAGCACAGATTTTCTACCAAAGAGGGAAATAAATTAAGATTTTCTTAAAAACACATTCTTAATTATCATAAGTACCAAAGAGTGGAAAATGGTACCATCACATGATGATATCATGAATAACCAGATAAGAATAAAATTAATTGTGCATCTTGAAAGATTTATTATATTATTTCATCAATGTAATCATAATCCTAAACAATCCTGATAAACAATGGAATTGTTGCAATAAACTCTTATCACTTTGGCAACATTGAATAAAACTCCCCAAATAAGATAATTACATTTACATGAAGATTAAAATATCATGAAAAGATGGGTATTAATGAAATTACATGTCAATGGTAATTATATACACCTCATATTAAAATATGTGTGCATAACATGGCATGTATCTCAATGAAAGAAAATTGAGACTAAATTACTTTAACGATTTGGTATCATTTGAACCATAAACCACCCAAAAAATAAATATCATAAAATTGATATGTAAATGAGAATAAATTGATTTATAATAATCATAACATACATTTATGTTCACTATATACACCACATAAAATAAATTATCAGCGAATAAGGCATAATTCACATAAAAATAAAAGAGACATGAGAAAACCTTTACCTTATGTCTTGGATCTCTTAATAATAATTAATAACTCCTATGAAATAAATATAAGTTTATTATAAAACAATCAATGAACCATATTAATGAATATAATACCATATATTATTTACATATGAACTTATTTTACACTTTTATTAATAATTCATGTTTAAAGTTACATATCAGGTAATAACTGCTTTGTTTTTGAATGTGTCTTGATTTGAAATATTTTTAGCCCTAATACTTATTTCAGGCCATCATTAAAGTAAATAATTATATAAATATCATACATATTCAGTATATATGTATTTATGATAACATATAAAATATATAAATATGAAATGTATTAAACTGTTCATGGAGACCGTACGCTGTATATATGCATGAACACTATTTTTATTTTTTATGACATTGAAAGTAAAAAAGTAAATGGAAAATATGTATATACATATATTTTTCTATTATCAATCCTACAGAATAATAATTTCATTTATATCATATAAATTTACTAAATATATCATTAATACATTCCATGTAATGTGTGAACGAATCACATCGCTTTGAGGAGGCTGTAGTCCACATGTCCATAATTGAAGTAATTATATTTACAAAAAATGGAATGCATGAAGGTATGTGTAATATATTAATTAAAAAATAATAAATACATACTAAATATAATATTTATCTTATAAAAACACATATTCTATCATTATTACCAATTTTAACGGTGGAAATGGAAGAACTAATTGCATTAGTTCACGAGGCGGTAGTTTGTCGTCCACATGAATGATGATTCCATATCCCATTGGATGAAAGTATGTGTGATTATATGTCAAAACCTTAATATAATGAAATATAAGTATATTTATGATATTGAGGTTATTATTTTATAATGGAATAATAACAATTGAGGTGGCGGAGAAATAAAATATATGAAAAGAACTTGTAAAATGATCTTATCTTTTCTTTGGGTAACTCCTCTTAGTTTGATCCGAAGGGATTCCCCGGTCAGCTTTATACCCAAAGGAAGGATTACAGGATAAAGTTAGGGATGTTGGGAGGTTATTTGGGTTGAGATTGTCTAATCCAAAGGTAATGGGAGGTGTGAATAAGTGAGGGGATGAGTTCCCTTTTATAATGGATGATGAGCGACATTTTTGTAAATAAATATGCTAAACACTGTTGAGAGGCCTCCCTTATATTATATTCATCCAATAATTTTCAAAATTAGATGAAATAGGTGAATTAGTAGAAATATTTCCATAAAATATATTTTTTGTAAGTGTATATATCATTTTCCCCTTTAATATTATTTTTTTACCACTGTAACACCCCAAGCTTCCACGGTATATTTCTATTTGAATAATGCAATAGATTGCATTGTACACACCTTTGAGATTCTAACACACCGCGCCCAATAAAACTAGAGATTATGAATATAAATAACCACTTTTTGAAATTTTATAGATTTTATTTTTCAAAATGGATTTCATTTTTCAATTCATAATATCGAAATTAGCTTAGGGTGAATTTTTGGTATTTTTTGAAAACATTCAATTTTAGATTAATAGTGAATAACAATGCGTTATTGGTTAAAACTGAATTTTTATTTAAATAATTATTTATTTTATTTAGATTTATTTTAGGTCAAAATAGATATGTAATACCTATATAAGTTGAATGTAAGTCATTGGAGTCATTTTATAATAAGTATAGATATATTGAACTTTTAACCGTCTTTTACCCACCTCCTTGGAGCATTTACAAAATTGTATAAAACATAATTTTACTGCATCTGTGAGTTTAATTTCAAAAATCTGAGAGAAATGGTTAATATTAGTAAGTAAAATGTGGTTCAATAAGAAGAATATAATTTTTGGTGAATAATTACTTTTCACTTTTATTTACCACGGTTAAAAGTAAATTGGGTAATTAAGGGTATAAATGATATCATAATTACCATAACACATTTACTAATTCTATTGGATTAATGCAATTCAACCAAAAAAAACCGTAGGAATAAAACATGATATTATTTGTTCCACTTGGATTAGATTAGGACAGTTATTATTATTTTTTTTAAAGAAGAGGTTAAAGAGTTAAATTCAATGTTTAATAACTAAATCATTTTTAATATAGGGATACAGACAATATAAATTCAACTATAAATATTATTTAGAAATAAAAAAATATTTCCAATGTAATTGTATTTTATTTATAATTTTTAGACATTAAATAATTTAATTTATTTATGAAAAAATGATGATGTAGTAATTACCTTATTAATAAAATATTAAAATAATGTATATTATAAATATACCAATAAATGTAAATTGAGACTTATTATGAATTAAACTAATTTTCTAGGTTAATATGACATTTTATGGTTGGTTAAATAATTTTTTTTGAAGTTATAATGTTTTAATGGCTTTCAAAAAATATCAACTACTAAATAGTGTCAAAATTGACATAATTGAGTTTTTAAAACAAATACTATATTATTAATTGATATAATATTCATAAAAATTTAAGGGTCGTCAAAAGGACTTAGATAAGGTTATATATATTAATAATCTACCACTTTGGGTTCTCTTGGTAGTTTATAGTAAGTTTATTAACCATATAATATACAAATACAAAGAGACATGGTAAATGTCAACCTATTTAACAAAGAGTTAAATCTAAATGATAAAGTTAATATGGTGACCTAAAAATATATAAAACCAATTGGAATAGAGGTTTTAGAACCATCCCCACCATATCATATAAATTAATCATTTTTAAGCCATCCGAAACCGAAAATTATTTTATTATTAAATAATATTTCAAACTTTTCCAGAAGTGACCCTCACCACTCTTAGAAAAGGGAACTTCCCCTTATCTTAATTTCACACCTCCAAATCCATTTGGATCGGCAAAACACTTGCCAAATATCCTCCCAACAATACCACCTTCATCATAGAGGCCTTCCTTTTTTCAGAAATCCAACCTAGGGAGTCCTTTTGATCAAATCAAAAGGAAGACCCCGATGAATAGGTAAATATTTCATCACCTCTTTCAAGTTCTTTTTCTTCTTCCACATCCTCTATCATTGTTGTTTCCATTATAAAATAATAAATTTAGTATATTAAGTATAATTTAATGTTATTATAAAAATGGTACAACCATATTCATTTTTCTATCCATCATATGATTGAAAAAGTTACCATACGTGTGTATGTAT
This sequence comes from Viscum album, assembly GCA_963277665.1. Classification (NCBI taxonomy): domain Eukaryota; kingdom Viridiplantae; phylum Streptophyta; class Magnoliopsida; order Santalales; family Viscaceae; genus Viscum; species Viscum album. The sequence goes on from OY728126.1 coordinate 1,577,074,085, forward strand.
GGCTGACCATCTCCACGTCGTGGTGTAGTTTGTTATTAAAACAATTTATTATTTGGATGGGTATAATAATGAGTATAACTGATTTAAATAATAAATATAACATTTTAATGATTGTATATATATTATATAACTTCCAATTACATATTATTTCATCATCAATATAATGATATTGTCGCTCGTGGGTACGTACAGATTACCGTCTCCACAAACACGATGACATTCATTCCCCCTTGTAATCATTCAAGAATAATTTTCATATTATGATTAAAAATAATTTTTATGAACATAATATCATTCTGTATATTAATCAAATACATCATATCCATAACAAACATGGCTTACGTAAAAAAGAATACAATGGAAAATGAATCAGTTAACACCCGAAATGATGATACTATTGAAATATTATTAACAGATAAATATTAGAGGATCATATATGATATAATTTTTATGTATATAGTTATTGTATAATTTAATAACATCGTTTTAACTATTATACAGTAGGTTAACATACCATCGACTAAGGAAAATTACAAGGTAAGGATTAATTTCACAATTTCTTTACTATCTGAGGTTGTTTTTAAGTATCTTATGGGTCCCCTTTATCATCTGCATCCATGTTCTCTTAAAAATGTATGTGATTTTTTTTACTATTTACTAAACTATTGGTTAAAGTAATTTATACCCTTATTTGAACATATTTGTTTTGAAAGGAATCTTTTGGTCATTTTCCAAACAATGTACTTTATGACATTTCGACATAATTAAGGTAAGAATGTTTTTTTAAACTTATACGACAAGTGGAGCTATTTTCCACCATTATAACATAATCTAAGCTTCCCTTACAATATCATAAGAATATTTTCAAAATAAGTGTTATATTTTATAATTATAGGACCCTTAAATGGATTCAAAATAGAAATAGGTTTTAATTTCATATAGTTTTCATTTCTTCTATGTTAGAATCCTTTGAGGGATTTTAAACTTGTTTGAAGTTGATTTATTATGCTAAAAATCATCTGTATTTTATTGAAGGTTTTGAGATATGTTTGACAATTTCTGTGTTATTTTTACACCATTCGTGGTTTATGGTTAAAGTATTGACATTTTTTATGCTAGTTTTAATACGAATGTTTATGTTAGGTTTCAACCTTTTCATACGACAAATGTATTGAACATAGTATAAGATGGGTGGAGCCCGCTATAGCTCCTCGGTGCATCGGTAGGTCTCATGAGGCAATTTGACATGGAATTGGCTGAGGCATTTACCAATTTGATATATGGTTTTGACCTAGGCCTTAATCATTTTTAGACGTCTTGGCCAAGCCCTTGACAAAATGTTTCAGAATGTCCGACATTATACATTCCCCAATTATAAAAATATTAATGATTTTTTATGTTGTTATTCGACTAGTAGAATACCCATGATGATGTTTTATTATGGAATTATTTACTTAGCTCATATTCCTGTCATAAAGTATTCATGTGTACTATTAGTAAAGGCATGTGTGTTGAATTATTCATCATGCCTAATGTGTATATTATCTTCCACTGTATTGCTTACCCTTACTGAGCATTTGAGATGACCCCATTATTATTTTTCATTTTCCCATGATATGAAGAAGTTAGTTATGAGTGACTTGTAGGAATAATCTAGGAGTATTGGATGTTTCTAATGTAATAAATTAGTGGTGTATTTCTTTTCAAGATGTAATGTTGAAATTATGTGTGTATATTGTTTCCAATAATACTAAACTGATCAGTCATTGATGACTTGATTCCTTGTATCATGCCAATGTTATTTTATAATGCACTGAATATGAGTAACTAGGGTCAGGGCATTATTGTTAGTATCAGAGGAAGTTTAGTACAAACCTTGTAAACAAGATTTAGAAAATCTCTGATTAGAGAACATTACCCTAATATATACTTTGAGGATTTGTATAGAAGAACTTCCTAGAATCTTGGTACAACAAATATTTTGTGAGTTTTCCAAAAAATACATCCCTATCTACATACGAGCAGGTAGAGGCTGCTCTGGCATAGATGAACCTAGGGGTAAATCCCAAAACACCGCTTTGAGCTAGACTCGAACGGGAACTGGTGCATGACAACAGACCATGTTTTACTCTTGGTTACGACACTCTTAGGAGATAAGCTTAGGATAATTATAATTTTATTTAAAAACCAATATGAATGATTTATGAGTATATACCTCCTCAAAGAAATCATTTTTATGATTATGGATTATATCCATAAACTGTTCAATTTATTTTATGTGTTTTACAAGTTGATAATTATGTAATGAAGTTCATATACTAATCTACTGTATGCCATTGTTTTGAAATGCTTACTAGTGGAATGAATGGAAAATTAATCAACACACATAATCCATGTAGTGATTTCCCTCCTACTGAAGATAATTATAGTGGAGATGGGGATGTAACTGGTTTTGATCGGCTTATCACTATAATGGGACAACTCACACAGGTTATGAATAAGAAACTTACCATATAGAGAACCCTGATCGGCAATGTGTAGGGTCAATGCAAGATCTCTTAATGAGGAATCAACCACTAACATTCAATCGGTATTCAAATCCATTTTTAGCGGAACAATGGATAAGTTCATTAGAGAAAATATTTCATTCTTTGGGGTGTAACGAAATAGAAGAACTTGTCATGGTAGTTTATCACCTCACCGGAGATGCAGATCAATGGTGGTCATTAATTCAAAACACAATTGAGGATGAATATATATCAAGTATGGAATGAAGTGAGTATGAATATATTTTCTTAGAAAAATACTTTCCTTGGGACCATTGAGCGGATATGGAAGTGAAATTTCTGAGTCTGAGACAAAAAGAGGATGAGAATGTTGCAAAGTATGAAGCTAACTTTACAAGGCTAGCAAAGAATGCTAGAGATTATATACATAACACAAGAAGTAAGATTGATTGATTCTTTATGGGTTAAAACCATTTCTTTATCGATCATTAGTCTCCAAATCTTTCTCATCATATGAATATATTGTATCATGTGCTATCAAGTCAATAAAATGAATTCTCTAAGTCTTATGACATTAACACAAAGCAGGAGAAGAAGAGATCTGTTGAAAACTCTGGGAATGGAAATAAGGAAATATAGATGAAGAATAGAGTTGAATTTACCCCTTGTGATAGTTGTGGAAGGAAGAACCCTAGTTCCTATCTAAAAGAAAAAGGAGTATGCTAAAAATGTGGACAGAAAGGCCATCTAGCTAGTGATGGTAAGGGGATGAAAGAAGCTACCAATGTTCAATCATACATTTGTAGGGAGATGGTACATTATGAAAATGAATGTCTTAAGTGCATAGAGAACTTACCTTGGAAAATTCCAAGGAATCAAGGCCAAGCTTATACAATCACTACTACTAAGGTTGAAGCTCCAATAGATGTTGTGGCAGGTAATTTAATTGTTTCTTGAAGTTTAGTCAATGATTTATTTGATTCTGGATCATCGGATTATTTAATATCTTCCCTGTTTACTAAGTAAATTAGAAATTTCCAATTTGATTTAACATGGGAGTTGTCAGTCAATTCTCCCAAGGGAAGTATCATTGCAACAAAGTTTTGTGAATCAGTCCCCATTAAGGAATATAAACTATAATTATCATCTAATATAATCATCAAACCAATGATTGAATTTTATATAATCCTCTGTATGGATTGGATTTTGGACCATGATGAAAAAATTTATTGTAGTAAGAAAGAGGATATAATTATTGATGATGATAAAGAGTACCATATCTTTAGAGAATAAATGTCACCATCTATTTCTTATCTAGATCCACTCCCAATAGCTCTACTAAATTCAATTATTTGGGAGGATGCGAATGAAATAATTATGGGTAAGGAAAAGAATCTTAGAATAGAGGATGTACCTTTTTTGAAAGAATATGTTGATGTGTTTCTAGAAGATTTACATGTACATCCTTTAGTACGAGAAATTGAGTTTTCTATTGATTTAATTCCCGGTTCAAGGCACATATCAAATACCCCTTATAAAATGGCCAATGTGGAAATAGTGGAACTAAAGAAACAACTAGAGGAATTAAGTAACATCGGATATATTCACCCGAGAGTTTCTCCATGGGGAGCCCCTGTCCTTTTGTTAAGAAGGAAGGTAGATATTTGAGGTTGTGCATTGACTACAGGTAGATCAATGCTATAACAATAAAGAACAAGTATCCCCTACCTCACATTGATGATTTATTCGACCAACATCATGGAGATAAATATTTTTCAAAGATTAACCATCAATATGGATATCATTAGTTGTCTGTGAAGAAGGAAGACATACCGAAAACAGTATTTTGAACTAGGTACAGGCATTACGAGTTTACAGTAATGCCTTTTGGAATGACTAATGCACTGTCCGTCTTCATGGATTTAATGAATATTGAATTCAAGTAATATCTTGATGAATTTTTAGTGGTACTTATTTATTATATCTTGGTATGATCAAAAATCTACGAAGATCATGAAAATTACTGGTGCATTATTTTGAAGACTCTTAGATGAAATGAATTATATGGGAAGTTTAGCAAGTGTGAATTTTGGGTTCAGGAGATTTATTTTTTTTGGCCATATTGTCTCTAAAGACTGAATCTTTGTGAGTCCTTCAAAGACCATGGAAATACATGAATGTCCAGCACTGGTGAGTATAATTGAGGTATGTAGTTTTATTTGTTTAGCATGTTATTATTGACATTTTCAAGAATTTTTCCCGGTTGGCTAACCCATTAACGAATCTCACATGTAAAGGGTATAATTTTTTTTGGATAACATAGTGTGAATAATGTTTTGAAGAACTGAAGAGAAGATTAGTTAATTCTCTAATCTTGACTCTACCATCATGGAATGATGGATTTTTTATTTATAGTGATGCTTCAAAGAAAGGACTTGGTTTTGTCCTTATGAAAAATGATTGAGTTGTTGCCTATGCATCACGAAAACAAAAAATTCATGATCATAACTGTCCCATTCATGATCTTGAGTTAGCTGTTGTAATATGCACTCCGAATATATGGAAATACTATCTATACATTGAAAAATGTGATATTTAAACTGATCACAAGAGTTTGAAGTATATTTTTTCATAGAAATAAATCAACATGAGGTAAAGATGATGGCTTGAACTACTCAAGGATTATGATTTTCACTATACACTACCACTTGGGGAAGGTGAATAAGTTGGAAGCGGCTTTGAGAAGAAAGGATCATGGAGTTTTGAACAAGATGAGAGTTGAAAGGGATCCTATTTTAATGGATCTAGTAATTATGGATATGGGAATAATCATAGAAGGTGAAACATAAATAAATTTTCAAATGGTTTCCAAACCAACTTTACTTGAAAGGATAAAGAGTTCTCCGACTAATGATGAGGAGGTCCAAAAGAATATTAAAGCTGTAAATGATAGTATATTGAGTGACTTCGTATATGAATACGTAATTTTGAAATTTGGGAAGAGACTTTGTGTTCTCGATATACCTGATATGATAATTGAATAGTTAGATGATTCTCATATCTCAAATTTCTCTATACACCATAGGAGCACCATGATGTATAGAGACTTAAAGGACCATTTTTGGTGGCGAAACATGAAAAGGGAGATTTCTTATTTTGTGTCATGATGTATGGTTTTCCAATAAGTAAAAGTATGAAGAAAACATCATAGAGGGTTCATGAAACCTCTTCCCATACATGATTGGAAATGGGATGATATTACAATGGACTTTTTCATGGGGCTACCAATGACTCCATGAAGAAATGATGGAATATGGGTCATTATTGATCGTTTTACCAAGTTATCACATTTTATTTCTATAAGAGAAGATTTAACACTTGAACACTTAGCAAGACCCTATAGTAATGATGTTCTAAGACTTCATGGAGTACCCTTATTGATTGTTTTAGATCATGATCCCCGTTTTACATCAAGTTTAAAGAAAAGTCTTCCGAAAGCCCTAGATACTGAAATTCATTTGAGCACTTCCTGCCACCCACAAAATGATGGAAATTCAGTATGGACTATTCAAACCATAGAAGACATGTTGAGTTCTTTATCACATGATTTTTGAGGTATGTGGGATCAATATTTACCTTTGATAGAATTTTCCAATAACAATGGCTTCCATTCAAGTATTCAGATGGCACCATATAAAGCGTTATATGGAAAGAGAGGTCGCACACTAACATGTTGGGATGATGATGGTGAAAGAAAATTTTTTGGCCCAGAACTTGTTGAGGAAACAATGGAAAAGGTGAAGGTTATCCAAACCCACATCAAAGAATTTCAATGTAGGCAAAAGAGCTATGCCGATAACCAAAGGAAGGATTTGGAATTTCAAGTAGAAGATCATGTTTTCTTGAAGGTATCTCCATGGAAGGGTGTTATATGTTTCAGTAAGATGGGTAAATTGAGTCATAGGTACATTGGACCTTTCGAAATTCTAGAATGAATTGGAGTTGTTGCTTATCATTTTCCAATGCCTCCAAGTCTCTCAAAATTTCATGATGTGTTCCATGCATCACTATTGAGAAAATACATGCGTGAACCAATGAATGTAATCACTTATGAAGAAATTGATCTGAAAACTGATATCTCTTATTTTAAAGAGCCTGTCAAAATTATTGATACAAGAGAACAAGTGTTGAGAAACCAGACGACTCGTTTGGTAAAAGTTCTATGGAGAAACAATAAGATGGAAGATGAAACGTGGGAACCAGAGGTACTTATGATCAAAAACCACCTGAATCTTTTTATGTGTTAGTATTATAGAAATTTTAAGGATGAAATTATTTAAAGGAAGGAAGAATATAACACCCCATGCTTCTACGGTACATTTCCCTATGAATAATGCAATAGCTTTTATGGTACAAAATATTAAGATTCTAACACAACGCGACCAATCAAACTAGCCGCTATGAATAATAATACCCACGTTTTGAAATATTATAAATTTTATTTTTCAAAATGGACTTCATTTTTGAATTGGGAATATCATAATTAGCATAGGGTGATTTTTTGGTATTGTTCTGAAAACATTCAATTTTTGATGAATAGTGAAAAACACTGCGTTATTGGTTAAAAATGAGTTTTTTTAAATAATTATTTATTTAATTTAAATTTATTTTATGTCAAAATAGATACAAAGTACCTATATATGTTCAATTTAATTCATTGGATTCATTTTATAATAAGTTTAGATATTTTAAAATTGTATTAAACTTTTTACCGTCTTTTACCCTCATCCTTTGAGCATTTTCAAATTTGCATAAAACCTAATTTTACCGCTTCTGTGAGTTGAATTTAAAAAACCCAAGAGACATAGTTAGTATCAGTAAATAAAATTTGGTTCAATAATATGATAATATATTTTGGTGAATTATAACTTTTGATGTTTATTTACCATAGTTAAAAGTAAATAGGTTAATGAAGTGTAAACATGATACCATAATTACCCTAACACATGTTCTAATTTTATCAAATAAGTATAATTAGAACAGAACGAAACCTTAGGAATAAAATTTGATCCTATTTGGTCCACTTGGATTAGATTATCACATTTATTATTATTTCATTTAAAGAATAGTTGAAAGAGTTAAATTCAATGTTTATAAACTAAACCATTTTTAATATAGGGATACACTCTATATGAATTGGATTATAAATATTCTTTTGAAAGATTAAAAGATATCCTAAATAATGGTATTGGTTTTATAATTTATATATATTAAATAAATTAATTTATTTTTGACACAATGATGATGTAGTAATTACCTTATTAATGAAATATTAAAATTATTCATATTATAAATTTCAAAATAAATGTAAATTGAGACTTCTGATGAATCAAAATTATTTTTTAAGTTAAAATTACATGTTATTATTGTTTAAATAAATTTTATTCTAAGTGATATAGTTTTAATGGCCTTAAAAAAAATCAAATACTAAATAGTATCAAAATTGAAAAAATTGAGTTTTTAAAACATACACTATATTATTAATTGATATAATGTTTATAAAAATATAGGGTTAGGAAAAAGCACATAGATAAGGTTATATATATTTATAATGGAAAACTATGGGTTCTCTTGGCAGTTTAAAATATGTTTATTAACCATATAATATAAAAATACAAAGAGACATGGTAAATGTCAAACTATTTAATAAAGAGTTAAATCTAAAAGATAAGGTTAATATGGTGACCTAAACAACTTTAAAACCTATTGGTTGAGAGTTTTTAGAACCATACCCAACATAGTCTCTAAATAATTTATTTTGGAGCCATTATAAACTGAAAATTATTTTATTATAAAATAATATTTTAGGCTTTTCCAAAAGTTACCCTCGCCTCTCTTATAAAAGGGAACTTCCCCATCTCTTAATTTCACACCTCCAAAGCAATTTTTCTCGACCAAACCTTTCCCAAATATTCTCCCAACCTTCCTCCCTTAATCCTATAGGCCTTCCTTTGGTAATAAAGACAACCTAATGAGCCCTTTTGATTAAATCAAAAGGAAGAACCTGAAAAATAGGTAAATATTTCATCACCTTTTGCAAGTTCTTTTCTTCTTCCACTTCCTATTTCTATGTTGATTCCATTTTAAAATAATAAATCAAGTATATTATATATACTGTGATGTTATTATAAAAATTTTACAACCAAATTATTTATTCAATCCATCATATGAATGACAAAGTCACCATACGTGCATGCGTACAGCTTACCGTCTCCACATTGTGGTGTAGTTTGTTATTCAAACACTTCATTTTTCATATGGGTATAATAATGTGTATAAATGATGTAAATAATAAATATAACATGTTAAGGATTGTGTATATATTATATAACATCCAATTACATATGATTTCACCATCAATATGACGATATTGTTACCTGTGCTTATGTACAGATTACCGTCTACCAGAATGCGATGAGATTCAATACCCATCTTAATCATTCAAGAATAACTTTAATTTAATGATAAAAAATCATGTTTATGAACATAAAATAATTTCTTATATTAATAAAATACATCCAATCCATAACAGACATGGCTTACTAAATTATGCATATAAAGGAAAAGTAATCAGTTAACACCTGAAATGATGATACTACTGAAATATGTGAAACAAAGAAATATTAGAAGATCATATATGATATCATATTCATATATATAGTAATTTTATAATTTAATAACAATGTTTTAACTATTATACTGGTGGTTAACATACCATTGACTAAGTAAAAGTACAAGGTAGGGGTTAATTTTACAATCACTTTATTATCCGAGGTTTTTTTACATAAGTATCTATTGTGACCTCTTTATCTACCACATCCATGTATTCGTAAAAATGTATTTAAAAATAAATTTACTATTTACTAGACTATGGGTTAAAGTAAGTTATACCCTTATTTTACCTTATATGTATTGAAAGGAATATTTCCTTCATTTTCCAAACATGGTGCTTTATGTTATCAATTTGATGATGATAACTTTTAGAAGAAAATTAAAGATGTGAATGATGGAATGTTAGAAGAATACATTTCTCAAGAAGGTGTTTTAAAATATGATGAAAAATTATAAGTTCCATCAATACCTGAGTGACAAAGATAATTTTTCTATTATTCGCATAGCTTGAATTTCTCTATACTCCTTGTTTGCACAAACATGTATAAGTATTTGAGGGAATATTTTTGGTGGGATGAAATGATGTGGGAAGTTGGGGACTATGTATCAGGATTCTTAGTTCATCAACAAGTCGTGGATGAGAGACATCCTCTTATCGTAGTCATGAAACCTCTTTATATTCATATGGGTAAATGGGATTACATTATTATGGACTTTTTATAGGATTGTCAAAGACACCTAGAAATAATGATACAATAGAGGATATCATTGAACACCTAAAAAATCATCATATTTACTCACTATAAGCGAAAATTTATATATTTCAATCCTTGTAAGGATCTACAATAATTAACTTGTAATAATTCACATGATAACTCAATTTATCATGTCTAATCATGATCCGTGTTTTATATCTAAATAATGGAAGAGTTTTTAGAATGCTCTTGATACTGATATTCATTTGATCACATCCCACCATAATCAAATGTATAGATAGTATGAAAGGACTACTAATATAATGGAACACAAGATTCTTATTCTATCATGAATTTGAAGTTATGTGGGATTAGTATTCACCATTTTGATAGTGTTCCTATAATAATAGTTCCTATCTGAGTATTCAAATAGAGTCATATGAATAATTATATAGAAATGGATGTCATAAATTAAATTGTGAGGATGAATTTTGTGAAAGGAAACAATTATATCCATAATATGTTGATGAAAAAACAACAATGTTAAATACTATTCATGATCTTATTAAATAATCATAATTTATTCAAAATAGTTATGCTAAAAATAAGGGGAAGGATTTGGAATTCCATGTAAAAGATCACGTATTCTTTAAAGTATCTCCATTGAGAGGTTCTATAAGGATTGATAAGAATGAAATACAAAGCCTTGGGTATATCAGATCCTCGGAAATTTTGGAAAGGATTTGAGCTATTTCTTTTCAGTTGGAAATACCACCAAGTCTCTAAAAAGTAAATGACGTGTTCTATATATCATTATTAAGGATGTACATTCCAAAATCATGACATTTGTTTGCATATTATGAGATTGAATTGAAACATGATCCATCATTCTGTGAATAACCCAAAAAAATTATTAATCCTATAGAAAAAATATTGAAGAATACAATTATTCAACTGGCCAAGTTACTTCCGAGAAATCACAAAATAAAGTAAGTAACTTGTGAACAAGAGAATGTTAGAAAGAAGAACTACCCTAATATGTTTAAAATGTAATATCCAGAAAATTTTGGGGTTGAAATTTGTTTAGGAGGGAATAAAGTATCCCACTGATACATTAAAATTTAATTCCTTTTAAATAAATTCAATCTATTTGATAGTTTGCAATGCACGCAACACTTGGTTTTAAAATATATACTCTATTAAAATATTATTTAAATATTACCATTATAACTTTGCCCTTAAGTTGGTGGGAATAAAATTTAAAAACTAAATTTTAAAAAAATTATATGGTTTATAAATGTATAATATAAATTAAATGGATATATATTTATGATCCATAAAATAAGAAATCATTTAAATGAAAAAGAATTATTTTCTAGAAATTTGTACTTATTCTGAAGGGCGGTTTAGTCTCACTTTGGGCAGATAATTTAAAGTTATTTTTTACCACTATTATAAAATTTATATTATAAATCTAACATCATTTTTTAAATCATAATATAAAATTATATCGGGGTCATGTTTTTGTATTTTTATGGAATGTTTCATTTTTCGATGAATAGTTAAAAATTCTTATTAATTTTTTGGAAAATTCATTTTCATTGAAATATTTTAAAATTTAAAGTTATATTAAAAAATGGGTTTTAAGTAAAATAAGTTCAATTTTACTATAATCAATAAAAGTTTTGTTTTTGGATTCAATTTCATATTTTATTTCGATATTAAAATAATAACGAGTAATGAGATTTTTCAATTTGGAAACCCATTTTTTTCATCGCGTCTGCGAGAATACTTTTTAATTGGATTCTATAAATTATATGAATTGAATAACTAAAAATAGATTTAATATTTTGAATCATCATTATTTATATAATCTTTAATGTTTAGATTAATTTTTTACTATAATTAATAGTAAAAGCAGTAAAAATTAATTCAATGGGTTAATGTAAAAATTGATTTAAAAGGGAGTTAAACTAAGTAGATAAGGGATAAAATGACAAGAAAAATTTAGAAACCCATTTTAAGGGAATATTTAGTCCTTATCACATATATGGGTCGATATTTTTAAATTTGGATACTTTTTTCATGAAAACATTTGGGTTGTAATTGATTCTTTTCTAAAATTCCATTTGTGTCCTCTCCCCCCTTTCAAATGGCCACTCCCTATCATTTGGTCATCAAAATTAAAAAGGAATACTTAGGTAAATAAATTCCATAATAATGTTTTTAATCACATACCATAGTCATAGGAACAATTTTTTGATCATAAATCCATCCTATGACTGATTTTGGTGAAAACCTAAAGAATTTATCTGAAGAAAATGTAATGTTTAAAAACAAGAATTTTTATTTTGTTTCTTATTCCACATACTAAAATTTAATTAATTTCTTTATAAAATAATATATTTATTAAATATACTGATATTTTATTCTATTAAGGGAAAGATCTATATACATATTCTTTTTCATCAAATGGAAAACAAAGCCGTCGATCTTGTGTATGACAGACTACTGCCTCGCGAACCGAAATAATTCATTTTCCATCACCCCATTTCAAATAATGATACAATAAAAGATTTAATAATTTTTTATTATATATATTATAATATTATACTTCTTTAATTATAATTTCTAATTCATCGTCTAACTTTATATTCCTTTTAAAATACGATAACGCTATTCGTGTGTATTGTGGACTACCGCCTCATGAAGCGATGTGATTCATTTCACCCTGATGCTTTAAATTTAAGGTAGTAATTATATATTCAATGAATGTATGTGATATGTAAGATGTTATATAGATTCACTAAAATTATGTTATCTTTAAATTCATTATCATTTCACCCTTTAAATGAATGATAGTTTTTCTCACACGTATATACGGTCAACAATTTCCAACAAGAAATGCGATTCATTTTCCTAGAAAAACAATTCATAATGGTTTTAATAAGGAATATATTGAGTAAATATGATATTTATAAAATTATTATAATTCTATATATGATTTAATTGTGTCCTATGTACAAGAACCAAGAATTTTTATGAAAAAACATGCATGACTAAACAGGGCAACTAACACCCCCAAAATGAATGTAATGAAATATTATTGAAAACAAATCCATAATATTTCATAATTGGAAAATATATGGTATTATAAAAATTATAATTGTTTTATTATAAATTAATAATATGTTTAAAACCATTATAAATAAGGATGACAAATGTTTAACTAAGGGAATGTGTGAGGTAAGAGATTTCATGTTAATTTTTATTTCCTTGAGATATATTTGATAATATCAACCTATTAAATTTTATGTGGAGTATATGCATACCATATGATGTATTTAACATGAATACCACTTTATTCGTTATTATTTATTCTTTTTTTTTCATTTTTATTGTTCATGGTGTTATAATTTAAAAGAAACCAAAGAGTTAAAAATTATTGTATAATCTCAAATTATTTTAAGGATGTTTACTTTATCTTGAAAAAATCACTTTAAAGTGATCATTTTAACTTGGAAATTGAATTTATATTAAATATCCATATTCTTTTATGATGGAGTATTTTATTTACTGAACCGTATTCCATTTTTTATATGGTGTTTACTTTAAATGTTGTTTGACTAACTGGGGAAATATTGATAAATCCATATCCATACTAAATATAGAAATTTGATGATAATATAGAATAATTAATGAATTTAATATATTATTATATATATGAGAAAATAATTGAAATGAATATAAGGATGGGTACGAGTTAGAGATACCCCCTTGATGCATCAACATGTCTCATGAGACAACCTAGTTGGGTAAATGGGATGGGTTTTTACCCAGTAGTTTTGAACCATCTTTTGATGGTCTTGAGAATAGGGGTATCATGATGCATGAGATTATTAAATCCAATAATTAAGCATGTAATTAATATAGAATTTATTTATAGTTTTTATCCATGATATATACACAATTATATTATACCAGTATACATTTCATTCTCAGTATATTAATTAAATGAAATGTGTTTTATATTATTTACATTCCCATATTTATTATGCCTTATACAATTATGATATTCAAATTATTTATTAAATTAAACATGTTCTTTGTTATTTACCATTAAATATTGATTATTCTTTATTGATTTATGATATCTTTATTTGTATGTTACCCTTAATAAAATTTTTAGATATCCCTTATTTTATTTCCTTTCCCAAGGATATAATGAAATATTCAAATGAGTTGTTGGGATGTAGATAATTTAATATGGTTATTTATAATGTTTTATTTTGTATTTAAAAGGTAATATATGTATCATGTAACACCCCAAACTTCTACAGTACGCTTTCTTTTAAATAATTCAATATCATGTGTTGCACACAACATCGAGTTCGAGCGCACCATGACCTTTCAAACTAGGAGTTTATAAAGATGTTATGAATAGTATTACAAATATTATAAAATTTATAAATTTCATTTTTTAAAATAAAATAAATATTTAAATTTTGAATAAAAAATGAGCTTATGGTGAATTTTTGGAATTTTTCTAAAAAGTATCAATTTTGGATGAATAGTGAATGATACTGCATTATTGTTACAAAACAAATAGTTTCATTTAAATAATTATCTTACTTTATATTTATTTTAAAGTCACATTAGATAAATAAGAAATATATTAGTCCAATTTAGGTCATAGGAATCATTTTTTATAATATAATTAGATATTAAAATTTTAAACGTCTCTTTTACCCGCCTCCTAACCACATCTACGGATTATTATTAAACATAATTTTATAGCATCTAGGAATTGAATTTTGAAAAATGGACATTCATGGTAGTAATAAGTATGATAAATTTGGTCTAATAGGATGGAAAATAATTTTTGGTGAATAGTAACTTTTAAATTATATTTACCACGGTTAAAGGTAAATTAGGTAATTAATGGTAAAAATAATATTATAATAACATAATTTCACCCAAACAGTTGTCATAATTTCATTGGATAATATTATTTTGACCAAAATCAATCTTAGGTCTAAAATATGATCCTTATTAAGAAACTTGTGTTATATTGGGACAATTATTATATTTTATGTTAAGATGAGTTAAAAATGTCATATTCAAATTTTAATATCTATATAATTTTTAATACGAGGAAATATAAGTGATATGGTAGACTATAATTAGTATTTATAAAGATAAAATTATTATCTACATTATAGAAATTTATTCATAAATTCATAAAATATATATTTAAATTAAATGGAGTCACAATAAGGATAAGGTAATTGAATTATTAAATGAATAATCAATTAAATGATATTAAAAATATTAAAATAAATATAATATGACTTAATTTATTTCATAAAATAATTTTATAGTTAAAATATAAATGTTAGTGATATATTGATATTATTTTTTTGATGTTATATTTTTGTTTTGATATTTAAAAAATAGAAATATTGAATAGTATCAAAATTGACATAAATGATACTTTATAATAAATAATATTTAATTAAATGTTATAAAATTAATAAAAATATCAGTTTCATCAAAATAACTATTATAATTTTAAATTTATCATAAATTATTCATTTGGGGTTCGATTTTTCATTTTATAATAACTATATTAACCCTGTATTATAAACTGACAAGTAGACACAGTAAGAGTTACACTATTTAACTAAGTGTTAATCCCAAAATATATGATTAATCAGGTGACCTAAATTGTATAAAAATTATCGTATTAGTGTATTTATACCCATAGACATACTATCCAGTATATTAATCACTTTGGAGCTACTTGAAATCGAAAATCAATTTATAATAAATTAATAGTTTGAGAATTTTTAAAAGCGCCTCTCCCCTCTATTATAAAAGGAAACATATCATTCTATTTTATTAACACCCCTAAATACCATTGGCTCGGTAAAAACCTCTTATAGGCCATTTTTTTGTATAAATCCATCCTATGGAGTATTTTTTTTTAAAATCAAATGGAGACGCTGAAATAAGAGGTAGTTGTTTACCAATTCCATTAAATTTATTTTCTTATTGTATTTCATCCTTCTATGTTTTTTACATTATAAATTAATTAACAAATTATCATCTACATTCGGATATATTATTATAATTATATTAAAACCATTTCCCTCTTTTTATCCATCCTACGAATAACAATATCACCTTGCTGTGTACGTACGACACACCATCTCCATGTCATGGGGTAATTTTTATTCAACACAATTTTATTTGGATTAGTATAATTATGAGTATAATGGATAAAAATAATGAATATAAAATGATAATTATTCATCATATTTAATATACCATCAAATTCTATACAATTAATCCCTCAAGTGAATGATACTGTCGCTCGTGGGTATGTACAACCTACCATCTCAACGACACGATGAAATTCATTATCTGCATTAACAGTTAAAGAATTATTATGAAATCTATATTATGGGTATAAATAATAATTATAAACATAATATAATTTTTATATGAATAAAATTCATACTATGGATAACAAATATGGCTTACACAACAAAACGTGATTCCGAAAATAATGTAGTTAACACCCGAAATAATTGTAATACTGAAATATTATTAACAAAATGATATTAGGAGGATCATATATGATATCATAAATATGGTTATGGTTATGTTATAATTTAATAACATACTTTAGTAATTATAAATGAGGTTAAACACCCTCGACTGAAGGAAAGTACTAGGTAAGGGTTAATTTTTCTATTTCATAATTATTCGAAGTTGTTTATAAGTATGTATCTACTAGGACATCCTTATCATACATGTCCATTTTTCTTAAAATTTATTTCAAAATATTATTGAAATTTTTTTAAAGTCATTTTACCCATGTTTTACTCTTTATAAAATGTTTTTAAAGGAATATTTTTACCGTTTTCCAAATGAGCTACTATATGACCTTTTCGACAAACCATAGAAAGGATGTTTTTATCTTATATAATGAAAGTGAATATTTTACATCATTATGATGCCTTAACATTTTGAAGCTTCCATTAAAATCTTACAAATTTATTTTCAAATTAAATGTTTTCTTTTATGATTGTTTCGATTTTAAATAATTTCAAACTAATAAAGTGATATTTTTATCAAAGAGTTTAATTTAATTTATTAGGTTGTTTTCATCAATGTCAACATCCCTGGTTAAATTTTATGCCTGATTTAGGTTGATTTATTATGATAAAATCTTCCATATTTCTTTTAAGGTTTTATTATATGTTTGTATGTGTATGTTATATTTTTACAATATTTGTTGTTTATGGTTATAGTATTAACATTTATTTTTCTTGTTTTAATACAATTGTTTGTGTTATATTTCACCCTTTTCATATGAGGAATGCATCAGACTTAGTAAGTGACGGATGGGGCCTTCTATAGGACCTTGATGCTTTGGTAGGTCTCATGAGACAAAATAGTGTCTTGGTATGCGGCCTTGATGGTATGGTTATTTATGGTCTTGGAATAAGGCCTTGATGGTATGGTTATGATGTTTGACATTACACATTTCCTCGTTATGAGATTAGTTATTGATATTTCATGTGATTATTGGGATAGAAGAATATCCATGTGAATGTTTAAATGAAATTATTTGATTTATTCTTTCTATATTATGCTGAATATTATGTTTAATAGTCTTGGGTTTCAGTTTTACATCGTACGTTAAAAGTTTTTTCTTATTTATGATAGATTATGATATATTGTTTATCCTTATTGAGCATCTGATCTCACCCATTTCTTTTAATTCATTCTACCCATAATGAGAAGAAGTGAATTTTTACTGTAATACATGGATAATATAATAGATATGGGTGTTTTAAAATGATACACAATGTTATTTTCATTTCAAGATGTAATGTAAATATTTTGTTTGTATCTTGTTTCCCAGGATTCTAAACTGATCGATCATTTAGAATTTTATTTCATGTTATCATGATAATTTAAGAAAATAATAAACTAACTCATGGTAACTAGGTTATGGTCGTTACATATCATGTATGTATCTGGTGATCATAAACATTTAAATTGACCAGTCCTTCAGGATTTGACTCCTTAAATCCTTGCCAATGTAATAATATTCGAACTGAATCTTGGTGAATTGAGTTAAGGTTATTACAATTTTGTTCCATTTTTTGATGTGATTTATGTGAAAACATGGTTTTGGAAAAAAGGGTGGATTTCATGAAACCACTTTTGGTTTGTGGGATAATCTTCAGGGTTGTTTATAGAAATAAATTGCTTTTCGAGAAAAAATCTCAAATAACCGTTCTAAATTAATTTATCTTTTTGGAAATAGTTTGGGATCAGATTTTATTGATAAATAATTGTACATGATTTGTAACCCCAAGGGATGATTTTAAAAAATTTAGTTTATTCATTTAAAAAAAATAAGTGAAAAATAATTTTGAAATATTTTTTATAATGATCTTCGAGACGATTAGGTGGTCTCTTTATTTAATGATGCAATAAATTGCTTTCAATACAATGTTAAATTTATTTATAATTAACATAGGTAATTATTGTTTAAAAATAAATTATATGTTTTCTAAGTGGTTGGGAAGGTATTTTATTTCTGTAGTAATTTTTTTGATTTCAAAAGAATGTAGTTTTGCACATTTGATTATCCTTAATTGTTAGTTTTTTTGGGATTTTTTACCATGTGGGTTTGTATTGGTTGATTTGATATTTGGATCATCGAATCATTAATTTAATATTTAGTTTTATTAAAATCTTTTCTCCATGAATGATCTAGGTAAATGTTTAGTTTCAATCATTATGGGTATTTCATCCCTTGAAATTTTATCGTTTCTAGACTACATATGACCTGGAAAGTTTTTTCCCTTTTAGTAATGTGATTGAGTTATGGATAACAAATGTTTTGGGATACTGTTCTAAAAAAATCTTATTTAGTTAGTTGAGTGAATTTATTATGATTTATCCTTCAATTGATTGAAGTTTTTATATTCAGATGATTGTTTATCATTAAAGATTCATATTATTTGAGATTATAACTTTATAGATTGGAGGTGGATTTTTTATTTGATTCACTTTTTCAGTGATGTTATAGATTTTAGATTAGCATATTTTCCTATTGATTTTTGTTGGATCAGTGATTCATTAGGTTTTTTCATGTATCTTGCTTTTATTCCTGCTATAGTGACTGTTAGTGATGTAATAATTGTGGTGAGGGACTTTCATGAGTTTTAATTCATTGTTTGGATGTTTGATGTCTTTGAGTGAGTTATTCGGGTGTATAGGACTAGTATGGAACCATTTGATATTATACACTGATCAATGACATATTAGATCCACCTATAAAGCACATTGTGAATAATGGAATCACCAAGTTAGAGTATTCAAATCTCCATGAAGCACATATACCTTTATGGACCCTGTTCTTGGATTTCTTCCCAAAAGTAAATCGTAATCTTCATTTATCTGGGCAGTCATACATACATAAGTCCCACATTATTTCTTATGATTGTATCTTTTATGGCACAATAGTATGATTTTTACCAATACCTCTTGTTTCTCACACCGAGCATGACTCACGTGAGCTTAGAGAGTAAAAGTAATTATGAAATCCTTCTTTGAGCCAACAGTCATAAACATCAGACTCCCTTACTCGAACTACGTGGGTTCTGATTCCTTTTCTAAACAAAGGATATGTAGGTAGCCCATCTATGGGTTCGATCCCAACTCTGAAATAATCCATGTCCTTCTGAATGACAATAAACCTCAAGTGCCCCACTGAGTGGCTTTAAAACCAGCATGGTCATCATAATGACCAAGAGACTTCTATATAAGCGTGTCGAAGGAAACCATTGACCAAGAATCTCTAACAAATACAGATGATTCTCTATCTATGAAGAACCTCGAATACATATAATAGATTCTCTAAATTTCCTACATATTTAATCATTGATTGTCAGATCTGAAGGAAAGCTCATTTTATACTTGGTAATTTAATAAGGATTCACGAACATAACTTAAATCTATAAAGAGAGTCCCGGAGTAGACAATAATTCCACTAAAAAAGGTGTGATGAGTTTGACCTCTCATCCTCTCGACCAATGCAAAATCCTAAGCCTCATCAGTCCACAAACTAATGAGCGCCTACCTTTGGAAAGTATGTCCAAATGGATGTGGAATCATTGGATGTTTCTGGTTCTACGAACAATCCTGTTAGATTACGATTGGATTGTTTGAACCTCCCATCAAGGAGGTCATCACCAAATTCCAAGGGAAACAAGGGTTTACAAAAATATTCTAGAAACCACCTAACGACATGATCAGATCCCCACCGATGATATATAAACTCACTGATTCACTTCTTAATCTTCCCAGTAGTGGGAACATATCCCTGTCATATTAGAAGGTTGTAAATATATTCCATTGACCATTTTTTTACAGGATTATAAGTCTTCTCATCCATAAGTAGAAGGTAATCATATTTTGTCCATGATATTGGATAAGGCACACCATCATACTTTTCTAAATGAAAGTTTCATTGAGGTTGTAGGATGTGTATCTTCAACCGCATGAGTTCCCAATGACTCTTCATCCAAAGAAGAAGGAACAAAATACAAGGATAGTCCTCCTCATGGTAGTATATAGATGAATTACAAGGAATCTACAACTAAAATTAATTTTGGGAAACCTCCCCATGGTGATATCACTCTTAGATAACATAATAAATCTCTTTTCAAGATATCTACATATGCAAATGTTTTTGAAAAAATGGGGTTTACAATATATAGTTCCCCATCAATTACCACTAACCCCTCACCTCAGTTAGTAAGTGACCCTGAAAAGTGGCCTATGTGGTTTTATGAGGTGGAGGATTATGAACTTGATGAAGAAGGATCCAACATGAATATATGGAGAAAGTTAGATAGAAATAGCCTCCAAAATATTTTTTTATCCAATAACTACTTCATATTAGGAATTTCAAGATGAGCTAAAAAGGAAGTATGTTTCTTATTTATTCATGAACCCGTGGGATACCTTTCTGTGGTTAAAGGATAGAAACCTACAATAACAAGGGTATGAGGTTAAACTCTAGGAAATAAATGCACCATATTTCTAGATAATTATATCTACTCACAATATGTCCAGATTCTCGATATTAGAATCAAAAAATAAAATCCTATAACATGATTGTCTTCAAATCATGGAATACCTATAAAAATTAATTACCAATATCTAGCCCGATATCCATATCCATCAATGGTTCAAGTATATATCATTACAATTCACCCGAACCCCATGATAGAAATTATCCCCAGATGAACGTTCCAATAGTTTCATAAACAGAAGAGGGATCATGATACCAATTAAAGTGTGGGATAGTTGGTTAATAAAAATAATATCCTATAATTTGATGATTAAAAAAACATAATGAAATGTTAAAGGGAGAATCTATAGGGATCCTAAGTTTGGCATCTCAAAAAAAATTGGATCACATAGAAAAACTAGAAGAAAATGTCACAAAATACCCTACTAATCCATGTAGTAAGTGAATCACAACACAGGAAGCCATAATAACCATCCCATGTGCAAAAAATGTTGTTATAAATCTAGAAGATCACTATGGAAACCTTCATGGAAGTCATCCATGAGTAAACCCATCCCATAGGGATGTTGGAAGTTTAACTACCAACTGCACCCCCAGGATCAATAAAACTAAGAAGGGTCCCAAATAAATTAAAATATTCTCCAATCCTACCTCAGAGTAAAGGGAAGGGGGTATCTTTATATCAATCGTCACTATCGGAGTCACCAGATCCTAAACAATAGGATTTTATTATGCCAATAATATCCATGAATCAATCCCATACCATAGTGATGGGGTCATTTTTGTCATCACCCCAAAAGAAATCATTCTTTTCAATTCTAGGTGGTAAATACCAATGAAAATAATTGTTGTCATTCCTCCCACCTTGAGGAACAACCCTTCCAATTGAGGAGCATCAGCATGTATGATCATAAAATACCCCCATACCACTATTCACTAACAAATCCATAGGGAATGTCTAGAAGAGACAATAAAACACTATGAGTGTCATAATACAAGACCTCCCAAAAAGAACAAGGGATAAGGGTAGGACCCCCATGTAACACCTGAAGGGGATATAATAGGAATGAAGCTACCCTACTATTTGGTCAATGATGGGGGGACTATCGTTACACAAAATACCTCAGTGTAAATAGTAACCATAAATCTAAATAATGATGTGGACTATGATGCAAACACAAAGGGTAATATTGATGAAATGGTACCTCGAGAGGTTGGTGATGTTGATTCACAGATAGAGGCTATACATACATAGATTCAGAGAAGGAACCATAAATTGGAACAAAAAAATGACGAGTTTTCACCTTCTCAATGGAATTGTGCTAAGTATAAAGGGATTGGAGTGGATATATCATAGTCACCACCTAAAAGGGACCAACCCTCTCTATAGAAGAATGAATGGAATAATACAATAATGTGATACAACAACTCAATTAGGTCAATAAAGAATTTGTCTGGGGAAGCATTCCCAATGGGTTTCACCTTCAAGTAGAAACATATATCCCTCCTCCCACCAAATAGTAGAGAGATATTCTTCCTATTACTATAGAATTTGAGCAATAGGATGACACTAGATCTTGGAAACCAGTCTATATAAATGTGGTGATTGAAGATGACTACAATTTTCTTCCATTATGTTGATGACATACTCTTTATCAGGGCGTCATCTGGGCCCTATTTGAATTGAAAATAATTTGCATAAAAAATTAGGACAAAAATATCACTCATCACCCACAATTCATGAAAAATAGGTGGTCTAGATAGTAGTACCTCAAGAACTCTTCAACACGATCTAGTCCCTAGTTACTTGGATTAAATCCATGGAGGGGCGACATTCCCCCATATAGATCAAAATCAAAAAACCTAAAATGGTATGATGACATTTTACACTACCTAACTTTGAAAATAATATATTTTTAACCTTTGATGATACATGGTACACATAACATCATCCCATACACTTTATATGTATATTTGGCCCTATGGAGTGCACGTGAGACCAACAGGAGGCAACAAAACTAACATTATTAGTACAGACTCAAGTAGGTATAACCTTCATTTGGTAAAATACCCTTCTAGCTTGATCTATCATTAGATGGGAAGAGTTTCAATGTCAATTCATTTCTGAAATATGTAACAACCCAAACATTTAAAAATAAAATCCCATTTTGAATGAATATATTAATTATTACGTAAACTATTAATGGAAAAAACATGAACTAATTTGGTTATTTTGGACCATTATATGGTATTTGATATTGAAAAGGCCACTATGAATTCAATATATTGATAATATGACCATTGTAGAATGAAAATTAATATTAGTATGTTAAAGATACGAAAAAGTCTAGTACTCCTAGATGACATATGTGATTGCCTCAACCAGTAGGATCAGACCCTATGAAGCCAATTTATCAGAGTATCCAAGGGAGATAAAATCAGTGGGATTTTACATTGAGAATGTCCTATACATGATTTAATAACAATATCAAGAGTGAAATAATTTAAGGGATAAGTTCAAACTCATTACGATCATGATCCAAACCATGTATGCTGAACCACCCCATGAAAAAATCACTATAACACACCTTACTGTTAGGGAATTAAAAATTATAATAAAGGGTTATGTATATTGACCCTAAAAATATTAATTTTTATATTACTATTTATTTTAAATAATTATCATATCTATCCTTTATTATTTTTTGTTTATAAATAATTAAATAATGTGTTTGGTAAAAAGTATATTTTTTTTGCAATCAAACAAATATTGTATTTTTGGGAAACATATAGTTTCATTTAAGACACTATTTTTTATTATTTAATGAATTATTCAAATAAATTTATTTTTATTAAAATATTTTTATTAAATAATATTTTTTGGATATAAATTATAATATAATTTTTAGAAGTGAAATATAACTTTTACAAGGGTCATAAAATGGTTATTGTTAAAAAAACAGAGTATATATAAATGAATAAGGATTTATAATTTAATAGTTAGAATTTTCATATAAAGAGAGTTATATTGATAATATAAATATTTTTATTTTTGAAATAAGAAAATTCAAATTATCCAATGGTGATTTCTTCATAATTTTTGGACACAGTAATTTTTTTTGGTAAAAATTAAATATGGTATAAATAGACTATTTGTATTAGTAAATCACAAAAGCCTTAAAGCGGTTTATTAAATAGCATAAAGAGTATCAAAAAACCAAATTATGTTTCCACTTTATAATAATGGTTTTTTGAATTTATTTTATTAATTATTTAAACCCATAATGATTCCTCAAAAACCAATATTATATTTTATGGTTTTTAAATCAATTCTTTATACACATGACTCACATATACACCACTTATTGAGTAATTTTAATAATTTTAGTTAATATACATATAAAATATTGTAATAAAATACCCTTTTATAGAAAAAATGTCCAAATTCAATGGGATGGTTTGCGATTTAGATTAATTTATCCTATAGTGTCCAAAACCCATGTCTAATCATTAATAAAGAATTCACCTATCTTTTTCTATATAAATCCACCACAACTCCCATTTATGATCACTAAAAACAGTTAAAGAATATATTTAATCCACACATTACTCTATATATCCATCCCAAGCTTTACCCATTCTCTTAATAATTTCCTACCAAGATATTCTAAACACCCTCTCATGGTAAAGAATCCCCTCTTTCTCTTCTCTATTCAAGAACCTTATTTATATAATGCCATTTTATTTATAAATTTTCATGTTGGAGAATTATTTTACACATACCCCTTATATCCTTATGATTTTTTAGTTATGATATTCCCCTTTATATCTCATTAACCAATTCCATAATCCTTTATGCACACCCATTATGCAGATGAAATTATCCTATGATTTTTTATTAATAACATTTATGTGATTAATATCCATCCCAATTTCCACTCAAGGGTTTTCAACTAGTGGAATTTATCCTTTATTGATTTTGGAATTATATTAATATTACGCATACTCCATAATATTGTGGATAAAAGTGACGAAAGTAGTTAATATGTTGTATGATATATATGGAACATATATTCATGTACATGTTTTGAAAGTAACTAGTGGGCCCATGATTTTATATCTATATAATGAATTGTGTAACTAATTTATATCATAAGATTCAATTTATGGTGAATTGGAGATTATAGTAATTATTCTATGTTATGTTTTCTTTACAATTATCATTGAATACTATTTATGATGTCATGTTTCATTTTATTTCCACAAACCTATGCTGCCTTCATTTTCTCATCATCATGCTTCGATGTTCATGTTTATGATTATCACCCCTTGTACATCTCCTTGATAAAACTATTGTCTCAAAATATATTATTTTAATCATTTTATGCTTTTATTATTCCTTTATTGGTCTTTATAGATCACCCCTTTCTTATATACATCCACAGGTTATTCCATGCCATTTTAAAAGAACTAATAGTACATGGGGTCACATTTTAGAGTTTAATATTATGTCATTGTATTTATTTTTGATTTTGTTATATAACTTACCTAAAAACCCAATAAAAATTGACCTTAAAATATCTAGGGTTTTATTATGTGGATTTTTAAATAATAAAACCTAATATAATATGTATTAACATATGGGATGTCTTTGTGGGTATTTCTTAAAAGCACTTTTATTTTTGGGATAAAGATAAGAAAACACTAGTGAAAGCCTTAGTGAAAAGAATAATCATTGAGTAAATACCTAAATTAATTTATGGTTAGTGGTATCTTAAAAAATAAATCCTTGTGTGGACACTACAATTGAATGTGTCTTTAGAATATTTGTACCTAGGGTTAATAACCCCAAACAGGAACATTTGGACGGACTCGATTTTTCACATACTGCATGTCAATGGGATTTACTGAAAAACTAGCCTGACACTCCCAAGGGACATGATTTTTCAAAATTTAAAGCTCATTATTAAACATTATTATGGTAAGAAAATGATCATAAGATTTTATATTAGTTAATTGATCATGGATAACTTAGATTTAAACCCATAAATTCATAGGTTATGGAATGTATATAATTATCTCATTACAGTTCATTGTTCCCCATTTATGTTTATAATATTGTAAAAATACTCTTCTATAATTTTTTGATTATTCTATATAATGGCTATAAATAGGAAGAACTGAGTTAACAACCAACGTGAGTGGAAATTTAATGCCTAACCAAATGAGATTCCCAACCCGATGAGAGTATGAATTTTGAAAATCACATAAAGAAGTTCCCAATTAACTCATGTTTTGAATTGAAACCTAAATTTATAACAATTTCTAAATATCTCTAAGAATAATGAAGTTGAAACAGAGACATTTATACAAATAATGACACGTACTTTTAGTGGATATTACGATCCCTTAATTATAGAATAGTGGATAAACTCTATTGGGATGATATTTTCCATACATCAATGATCTAATCAGGATATGGTCATATATTATATTTTTTATATGTATGGAGAATGTCATAAATAGTTGTCATTGATCGTAATCACTAAGACTTGATGAGGATATAAAAGTGATAGATTATAAGGAATTCTTGAAATTATTCACTAAAAAATATTTTCTTCACACAGTCCAACTAAAAATAGGAAGGAAATTCCATAGCATAAAGAAAAATGATGAAAAATAAATTTGGTCATATGAATAAGACAACATAAAATTATAATATATTCCCCCTGCTTTTCCATTTTCTCTAAAAGTTAATTTGAACACTTCTTGAGAGGTATAAAAACGATTGTACAAAGATCCATAGCCATTATGAACATTGAAAGCTAGGAGATAATTGTCTATTGTTCACTAAAAGTTGAAATAGTGATCAGAAAATATGATGGGTATCGTGGTTATAGAGACAAAAAGTCATGAATATTATATTATTCTGGATGGGTGACATAAAATAATCCATGGGACATGAACATTCAACATCTCACTTATCATAAGTGTGGGTAGAAGCATACAAAAAATTTCCAAAATTAGATACAAAAATACTATAGGTGCAGGAAGGAAGGGAATTTATCTTACTATTAGTGATGGGGGAAACCCACCAATATGATAGAATAAAGGAATTCCCTTATCAACGCCTAACCTATTTTCCAATGTTTCAAATACAAGGAATAATGACATTATTTGAATCAATGCCAAAATTTGTAATTATATGGTTCTTATTTGAGGTACAAATATTTTTTTTCAACATGTATCAGTTTAATTTCTTAAACAGGGCCGAATGTGAGTTCCTGTTGAGGTCAGAGATGTCTTTGGGGGTGTTCGAGGCTATTTTAGAACCTGAAACCCATGTTTTGGGTGAAAAGTGGAGGCCACACAGTTTGGTAAAACATGCAGGTCGAGTCGCACGGTCGTGCAATCAGGTTTAAATGTTTACAATACATTTATATATTCTTTTAACATGGTTAGTTAACCATGTGGGGTAATAGTGTGGGTTCCCCTTGGCCTATAGGAATCTTTCTAGGTAAATCATTCAACCCTGTAATTTTAAGAATTTTATAAAATTTTAATTTAATTAATATTATTTTATATCTATAAGAGTTGATACTTTTCTCAAATGGTTAGAAAATGGTGACCACATATTGAAATCTCCTTTGAATATTCTAAAAAATTAGATCTACTCTCCATTTGGAATCTAATTCGAATGTGGTTCATCTCATTAGATCTACAACGGTAAGGCCTTAATTCCTTTTTTGTCTATTCTTGATTCTTCTGTCTATCAGCTATGTTGTATGTATTTATGATTATATGCCCTAATTTATCATTATTCATCCATTATTAATAATTTTTCCAAATCAGGATGAATCAGATCTCGATACTGTAAGTGATATCTATCACAGATCTACGGTAGGTGTTCATGTACGTTTTTTTGAATGTTTGGCTGTTTATATATGTCATTGTGTAGTGCACCCATTTTTTGGGTGGTTCTATAAAGTTAAATTTACCCTACTATCTCAAGACATTTTATAGTTAATAGAATGGGCTTGTTAATGCATGTTATGGGTTTAGAACATTGGGTAAACCACCACATTTGGGTGTGTTGGCTATAATGCCCATTTTGACGTCTTATTTATTTGGCCCCTGATCCCCGTGAGATTTTACCTTGTAATTCCATATGTATAAATGGGTAAATTGAATTATAATAAATTTATGAATTGGATTATATGTGTAGAGACTTAAGGGTATGGGATGGATGACTTTCCCCTTGACACATGTATTCTATTTATCGTTTAAGCACGTTATATTTGTAATGCCTTTCCCAAGTGAGAAAAGTAAAGGATATGCCATGAGTTGATACAAATAGATTAGATTTATCTAATTTCTTGTTTTACCATGCAAGTTATAATATAATTGAGCCCTCTGATAGCTTGATTTACTTGTTAGGAATTTATAATAAACATTTCCATGTGAGTATTTGAATGGACCTTAAATTACATGCCTTGGTGAGTTATGTTGAGACCATGATATGTAATCATTGGATTAAGCATGAGAACATCGTTTCCATATTATGACCATGTGAGTAAATGAAAGGACAATCCCTTGTGGTTGGTCCTTGCTTTAGTCACCCTTTTTAGGTGTGTTATATTTAATGCATTTGGTTTTGACCTTGTCATGCAAATTGAAGTGTTTTGATGAAATGGAATTTGTTTAAGGATGAATATCCTTGAGTGATACTTGGATTCAAATTATAACGTCATGGACATACTCATGCGATTATTTAACTTCATACATTGAGTGATACATTCCCCATAGAATTCTATGGATATAATCAATGAATAATGTGATATTGTCATGACAGATACATGGATCCAAATGAGAGATTACACGGATAGAATAATTGAGACTTGACTTATTTGCCGAGTGATTCATGGAATTAAAATGTACTAAAAAAGATAAACACATAGGGGTATTGTTTATATGTCATGGGTAATACTGGGTGTTTCTTTAATGGACTTCTATAGACAGACTCATAGTAAATGGACTTTGTACCACATCTTGAATGATAAAAGTGTTCATGAGTGGTTCCCCATGGATGGGCATGTAGGGTGTTCTTGATTACAACTGGAGTGATACATTAATTCCATATTAGGAACTTCAAGGATGGAATTAGGTTCTATATGAATAAAATTAATGGGATGTATAATGACCCATACTTTACATACATTGTTATTACATCAGAATTGAAGCACACTTATTACAACATATAACGAAACCAGGAAAGGACCGTATAGGTATAGTGTCTTTCAAAACTGGGAAACATAAACAACTGGTTCATAAAGTGTCTACACTGTCTCCCATTTATTTCATCATATCTATAGTCCCTTTGGACATATCTTACTTAATAACCTTCTTCCCGACCTGGGGAAATAAAACATACAAAAGGGTGAGCTCAAATGCTCAGTAAGGGTAAACAAAAGAAATATCAATCACATCATAACATTTTGGAAACCTTACCCTACAAAAGAGATCATAATTTCCTAACATGGGATAAATCATGGTAGTGAAATGTAATCACAATAATCATAACTTAAAACATGAAAATTTGTGGCATACACACATAATCGTATAGAATCATTTCTTATTAGTCAAGACTCATTTCCAAGACTATCTTAGTGGACAAAGTCCATTTCTGAACCGAGTTCACTCCATGTTTCAATCTTGTTTCACTAAACCGGTATAACCTACTGTTCCAGCCATGTCTATCTCATGAGATATAAAATCTTTACCCAATGCATTGGAGGGAGATATAGGTCCCACCCATCTCATAATGAGACCATTCTTATGTGTGCCACAAAATCATAAATCATACATCATTGCATAAACCATGTAATAAAAATGGGAATCTTAAACATCATGACATCATCAAACAATTCATATAAGAGAAAGGAATTCATAAAAATAATTCCATCAAAAAATAATCAAATCAATGTAACAATAGGGATAGAAACAGAACCCTATATTATCTTAGATGGAAAATAATTTTGATAAAACACTTGAACTCCATTCTTGAAGAAAATATCCTTTCTACTTCAAAAACATTTTCCTTTCTTAACATGTAATACAATTATAAAGTAAAAGAAGTTGTTTAAAAATAAACTTGAAAACTTGTAAAGGAAGCTTCTTGGAAATAATGTTTTAAAAATCCATTCATACCATATAAGTTAAAAAACATTCTTCTCGTACTTTTGTCGGAAAAATGTCAAAAAGTACCTCGTATGAAAAACGACAAAAGATTCCCTTCATATCTTTTACTAAAAACTCAACGAAGGGTAAAATTGGATATAAACTATTGTAGAAGGATATAAATATTACATATTGAGGAAACATGGATGTGGATGATAAAATACACCCCAGTAAATACCAAAGTATAAACAATCTCGGATAAAAATGAGATTGTGATATTTCCCTTACCTTAGTTCCGATTTGATTCATAAGTGTCCGAACCTCCTGTATAATGATTTAAATAATGTTATTGACTTATTCCAGAATCATAGTTATTGTTATGATATCATATATGGTCATATTCTTAGCTTCGTATTAGTAATATTTCATTACTACTTGTTATTCGGGTGTTTATTACTTTTTGTTCTTATGCGTGTCTTGTCAAATAAATTCTTATTTTTCTTTTTAGTTTATTAATACCTCATTTCCAGAATGGTATTAGTGTAATATATATAATATTTATTCACTTAATTCATTTATGTAATCAATATGCAATGAAAATCATGTAGAACGAGTCGCATCACATCGTGGAGATGGTATTCTGTACGTACGCACGAGCGATGATATCGTTCCCCTGATCGTGGAATTGTATTGAAGTGTATGTATACTATTTCAGAATCAATATCAAATTACAATAGTCATATATAGTCATTATTTACACCATTATACCCATTCAAGTAAGGTACTGGTGGAAAATAGATTACACCACGGTGTGGAGACTGTATTCCGTACATACGCACGTGCGGTGATTTCTTTTTCCGTAGGATGGATAAACGGTGAAATATGGTTGTTTCATACTTATAATAACATATCAGTATATGAGTGATACTGATGTTGTTACTTCATAATGAAACAACTAAAGGAGAAGAAGTGAAAGAAGAAATAAAGTTGAAAGAATTCGTAACGGACATTACATCTTCTTTGAAACGCCTCTTTGAGACCTCCTTTTAGGGCACTAAAATTGGTCTTTGAAGAAGACCAGGACCTCTAGGATGTCTCTAGGAAAGTGGAGAGGAGAAATTGGTAGGGGTTTTCCGAGATTGAAGGCTCAATGTGGTGAGGAAGAGGGGGAGGAGGTGCCCTTTTATAAGGGAGGAGAGGGGCTCCTTTGGAATAACTAAAAATATTATTTTATTATAAATTCAAATTCGGTTTTTAATAGCTCCAAATTGAAATATTTCGAAGATAAGGTGGGTATGGGTCGAAATACTCTCATCCAACAGAATTTAGACAAGTTTAGGTATAAATTGTAACCTTATCATTTAGATTTAACTTTAAGTTAGATAATTTAACTTTTACCGTGTCTTCTTGTTTTCTTACACCTCAGGTTAATAAACTTACTATATCAATCCAAACGAACCCAAGTTGTTTATTATTAATATATATAACCTTATCTAAGTCATTTGGATGAACCTTATATTTTTAGGAATAAAATAACAATTAATAATATAATATTTGTTTTAAAAACTATTTTATGTCAATTTTGACAATATTTAGTAATTGATTTTTGTGAAAAACATAACAGAATTATTAGTTCGAAAAAAGCTAATTAAATCAATAATAACATGTCATATTAACCTATATAATTAGTGGAATTCATAAAAAGTCTCAAATTACATTCATTTGGGTATTTATAACATCAATTATGTCAATATTTCATTAATTCGATAATTACTACATCATCTGTGTGTCATAAATAAATTAACTTATTTAAAGTCTAAAAATTACAAATAAAATACCATTATGTAGGAAATATTTTTAGATTTCTAATAAATATTTATAGTCTAATTTATCTTATGTATAACCCTATATTAAAAATGATTTACTTATTAAACATTGATTTTAACTATTTTTAACCTTCTTTAAATAAATTAATAATAAATGTCCTAATCTAATCCAAGTGGGCCTAAATGGTCATATTTTATTCCTAAGGTTGTTTTTGTTCGAATCACACTTGTACAATAGAATTAGGAAATGTGTTAGGATAATAATAATAACACTTTTACCCTTAATTACCCTATTTACTTTTAACCGTGGTAAAAAAAAGTAAAAAGTTACTATTCGCCAAAAATTATTTTCATCTCTTTGAACCATATTTTAGTCCTTGATATTAACTGTGTCTCTCGGATTTTCGAAATTCCACTCACAGAAGCGGTAAAATTATGTTTTATGAAAAATTCAGTTTTTTTTACTACCACTTAGTGGTTTCACTATTCATCAAAAATTGAAAGTTTTCAGAAAAGTACCAAAATTTCACCATATGCTAATTTCGATATTCAGAATCCAAAAATGAAGTCCATTTTGAAAAATAAAATTTATAAAATTTCAAAAAGTGGTTATTACTATTCATAACGGCTAGTTTTAATAATATTTTAATAGTATATCGTTGTTTAGTGAAACTCGGTATTGCGTACGACGCAAGCTATAGAGGAAGGTCACGATTTCGTGTAAAGCAAGCCAAGAAAGTGAAAGATTCCTTTGATGATTTATATAACATAAAAGTATCGGGTGTTACATTCTACCCCCCCTTAAAAATGAATTTCGCCCTCGAAATTCGTCACTTTGTAACAAACAGATGAGGACACCTCTCCCTCATCATATCCTCAAGCTCCCATGTAGCTTCATCTAATTGATGGTTCTTCCATAAAACATTCACCAATCGAGTGATCTTGTTTCGTATGGATTTTTCACTATGATCCAGAATCTATATCGGTTGTTCTTCATAAGAAAGATCTTGCTCCAGCGGTACAACTTCTGAGCTGAGTACATGTGAAGGATCAGGCATGTACTTTTCAGGAGAGATACATGGAACACATCGTGTACTTGAGAGAGATTCAGTAGAAGCACCAATCAGTAAGCTACCTTACCGACACGATCCAGTATTTTGAATGGACCGATATATCTAGGGCTCAACTTCCCCTTCTTTCCAAATCTCATGACTCTCTTCCAGGGAGATATTCGTAAGAACACTTTATCACCCACTTCAAACTCTAGGTCTTTTCTTCGGTTGTCGGCATAACTTTTCTGTCGACTCTGAGCTGCTCTTATGTGTTGTTGAATAGATCTGACCTTTTCTTCCATTTCATCAATGAGATCAGGTCCTAATAGCTTTCTTTCCCCAACTTCATCCCAGCAAGTTGGAGTCCTGCATTTCTTTCCATAGAGAGCCTCATAAGGAGCCATCTGAATACTGGAGTGAAAGCTATTATTATAAGAAAATTCCACTAATGGTAGGTGTTGATCCCAACCACCATTGAAATCCATAGAGCATGCTCTCAACATATCTTCTATAGTTTGAATCTTTCACTTTCTTGGCTTGCTTTACACGAAATCGTGACCTTCCTCGATAGCTTGCGTCGTACGCAATACCGAGTTTCACTAAACAACGATATACTATTAAAATATTATTAAAACTAGCCGTTATGAATTGTAATAACCACTTTTTGAAATTTTGTATATTTTGTTTTTCAAAAAGGAATTCATTTTTGGATTCGGAATATCGAAATTAGCCTAGGGTGAAATTTTGGAATTTTTCTGAAAACTTTCAATTTTTGATGAATAGTGAAACCACTAATTGGTAGTTAAAAAACTGAATTTTTCATAAAACATAATTTTACCGCTTCTGTGAGTGGAATTTCAAAAATCCGAGAGACACAGTTAATATCAAGGACTAAAATGTGGTTCAATGGGATGAAAATAATTTTAGGTGAATAGTAACTTTTTACTTTTTTTTACCACGGTAAAGAGTAAATAGGGTAATTAAGGGTAGAAATGATATTATTATTACCCTAACACATTTACAAATTCTATTGGAAAAGTGTAATTCGACCAAAAACAAACATAGGAATAAAATATGACCATTTAGGCCCACTTGGATTAGATTAGGACATTTATTATTAATTTATTTAAAGAAGGGTTAAAAGAGGTAAAATCAAAGTTTATTTACTAAAACATTTTTAATATGGGGTTATACATAAGATAAATTAGACTATAAATATTCATTAGAAATATAAAAAGAGTTTCTACATAATGGTATTTTATTTGTAATTTTTAGACATTAAATAATGTAATTTATTTATGACACAACGATGATGCAGTAATTATATTATTAATGAAATATTGACATAATTGATGTTATAAATACCCAAATAAATATAATTTGAGACTTTTTATGAATTCCAAAAATATTATAGGTTAATATGACAGGTTATTATTGATTTAATTAACTTTTTTAGAACTTATCGTTCTGTTATGATTTTCACAAAAATCAATTACTAAATAGTGTCAAAATTGACATAAAATAGTTTTTAAAACAAATATTATATTATTAATTGTTATTTTATTCATAAAAATCTAAGGTTCGGCCAAATGACTTAGATAAAGTTATATATATTAATAATAAACAACTTGGGGTTCGTTTGGCTTCTTATAGTAAGTTTATTAACCTTATAGTGTAAGAACAGAAGAAGACATGGTAAAAGTACAATTATTTAACTTAATGTTAAATCTAAATGATAAGGTTAAAATAGGAACCTAAACTTGTCTAAATTCTATTGCATGAGAGGATTTAGACCCATCCCCACCTTAGCTTCGAAATATATCAATTTGGAAGTATTTAAAACCTAACTTGACTTTATAATAAAATAATATTTTTAGTTATTCCAAAGGTACCCCTCTCCTCCCTTATAAAAGGGCACCTCCTCCCTCTCCTCCTCACACCAATTTGAGCATTCAAGCTCGGCCAACCCCTGCCAAAATATCTTCTCCACTTCCCTAGTATCATACTAGAGGTCCTGGTCTTCTTCAAAGACCATCCGTAGTTCTTTAAGTGGAGGTTAAGTGAAGGCGCGTCAAAAAGAGGTAATATCCATTACCGATCTTTTTCAATTTATTTCTTCTTCAACATCTTCTTATTTAGTTTTTTCATGATAAAGTAATAACATCAGTATTTATTATATAATGATATGTTATTATAAATATGAAACAACTCTAATTAACCTTCTATCCATCCTACGGAAAAAGGAAATCACCGCGCGTGCATACGTACGGAATACCATCTCCACGCCCTGGTGTAATCTATTTTCTGCCACCACCTTAATTGGATGGATATAATTGTGTAATAAGTAACTATATATGATTATTATAAATTGATATTGATACTGAAATAGTATACATACACTTCAACACAAGTTCACGATCATGAGAATGATATCATCGCTCGTGCGTACGTACGGACTACCGTCTCCACGACGCAATGAGATTCATTCTCCATGTTAACCATTTAAGAATGATTTTAAAGTATATATAATCAATAATAATGAAATATATGACATTATAAAGCTACTGGATTTATGTATTATGTATGTCATCTACTTACTTCCATTCAAGACAATAAGGAAAGGAAAACAACGTTCATGCGTATGTACGGACTACCGTCTCCATGAACGGTGTGTTTCATTTCATTTATCTATCTATTATATATATATACTGAATATATATGATATATAAATCATGTTTTATATTCTGGATGTAAGTAAATCATGATATAATTAATAATAATGTCAAGAACAACAAGTCCAAACACCTACGATAAATGAAACGATTTTACCCAAAACGCTCTTTAACATGGAATTTACAAAAGAACGGGTAAAATAAAGTCATAAGTGAACCATATATGATATCATAACAATTAGTATGATTCTGGAATAAGTAAATGACATTATTTAAATCATTATACAGGAGGTTCAGACACTTACGAAGCAAATCGTACCTAAGGTAAGGGAAATATCACAATCTCATTTTTATCTGAGATTGTTTATACTTTGGAATTTACTGGGGTGTATTTTATCATCCACATCCATGTTTCCTCAATATGTAATATTATTTCCATTCACCTAAAATTTTTTAAATCCAATTTTACCCTTTGGTGAGTTTTTAGTAAAAGATATGAATGGAATCTTTTGTCTTTTTTCGTAAGAGGTACTTTTTGACTTTTCCGACAAAAGTACGAGAAGAATGTTTTTTTAACTTATACGGCATGAATGTATTTTTAAAAAATTATTTCCAAGAAGCTTCCTTTACAAGTTTTCAAGTTTATTTTTAGTCAACTTCTTTTAGTTTAATGTTTTATGACATGTTAAGAAAGGAAAGATGTTTTCGAAGAAGAAAGGATATTTTCCTCAAGAATGGAGTTCAAGTGTTTTATCAAAGTTATTTTCCATCTAAGATAATAAAGGGTTATGTTTTTATCCCTATTATTACATTGATTTGATTAAGTTGTGATGGAGTTATTTTTATGAATTCCTTTATCTTATATGAATTGTTTTATGATGTCACGATGTTTACGAATCCCATTTTTTACTACATGGGTTATGAAATGATGTATGATTTATGATTTTGTGGCACACATAAGAATGATATCATTATAAGATGGGTGGGACCTATATCTCCCTCCAATGCATTGGGTAAAGATTTTATATCTCATGAGATAGACATGGCTGGAACGGTAGGTTATACCGGTTTAGTGAAACAGTACTGAAATGAGGGTGACTCGATTCAGAAAGGTACTTTGTCCACTAAGATTGTCTTGGCAATGAGTCATGACTAACAAGAAATGATTCTCTATGATTATGTGTGTATGCCAAAAAGTTTCATGTTTTAAGTTATGCGTATTGGGATTTAATTTCACTACTTTGATTTATCCCATGTTATGAAATTATGCTCTCTTTTGTAGGTTCAGATTTCAAAAGTTATGTTCTTATGAATATGATGTGATTGATTTTTCTTTTGTTTACCCTTACTGAGCATTTGAGCTCACCCTTTTATGTTTTCTTTTCCCCAACATATAAAGAAAGGTTTTAGGTAAAAAAAGGGAAGATCTTTATGGGAGATATTGAAGATCTTTCACCACGATTAGAAGATTACGTTCCGAGTTTCCAAAGACACTAAACTATTACGATCCTTGTGTGTGTGTTTTTGTTATGTACTAAGTATTCCGAAAAAGTAATGTAATGTCCATGTACGTCTAGCTTCGGGTCTCTACAGTTGGTATCAGAGGAAAGGTTTAGTCAACCTTTGGAAACTAGGATGCGAAAACATTAGTGAGATCCCTAGAGATATTTCTAAGGTATGTATAGGGATGTCCCTAAGGTTAAGTATACGTATAGGTTATAGTACTAGAATTACGCTAACGATTATAGAATTAAACCTAAGATGTTAGATATTGAAGGTACTCCCCCTTTATTATGTTGTTTTCCCTAGCATGATTTTTGCCTCTCACACTATTCTTTTTGGGTTTTAGACGATGGATGGAACCCGAAGGAACCGTGTTGATCAATGCAATGGACAATGCAATGATTGCCCTCCTGAATAAACAAATGTTATGGGAGATGGAGTGAAAAATCTTATTGCTATCCTTACACAAGATATGAATCATTCTGGACGTCCAAATGAGCATAGAAAGGAACAGTATTCTATTGAGTCCTTCATGAGGCAACGTCCACCTTCTTTCAGTGG
The DNA here is from genome assembly GCA_963277665.1 of Viscum album. NCBI lineage: Eukaryota > Viridiplantae > Streptophyta > Magnoliopsida > Santalales > Viscaceae > Viscum > Viscum album. Next base: position 1,577,111,875 of record OY728126.1, read on the forward strand.
GACTTCCGATCCAATTTTTGCTGAAAAATGGATCAGTACCACTGAAAAGATATTTTCAGTTCTTCAATATTCTGAACATGATAAAGTCATCTTAGCAGTATATCGTTTGGAAGGTGAAGCTGATCAATGGTGGAATCTTATCAAGAATATAAGGCCAAGAGATGAAATTGAGTCCATGGAATGGGACGAGTTCAAGAACATGTTTTTCAGTAAGTACTTCCCTCGTATTCTTCGAACAAAGATGGAGAATGACTTTCTTGAACTAAAGAAAAAGGATGATGAATCTGTTGGTATATACGAAGAAAATTTTAATAGGACTGGCAAGGTATGTATCTGGCATTATCATCCAACCTGAAATTAAAGTTGATCGATTTTTCAGTGGCTTAAAACCAAGTCTTCGAAGGGCATTAGCTATAACAGACTTCAGTAGATATGAAGAAATTGTGCGTTGTACTATCAAGGTAGAAATGGAAGTTGGTGTTACATATCCATCTCATGGTTTTGACAAGAAACAAAAGATGGAGTTCAAGGAGAAATCTCCGAATAATGGTGAAAAGAAGATGAATGTTTCCTTATGCTCAATGTGTGGAAAGAAACACGGTGATGATTTTCTTAAAGGGACTAGAAAATGTTTTAAATGTGGAAAAGAAGGTCATCGAGCAGCTGAGTGTCGAGGTAATGGAAAAAGAGTTTCTAATGATGTGAATAAAGCAAACACTGCAGAGAACGCACCACCAACACTTCAATGCTTCAAGTGCAAGGAAATGGGGCATTATGCTAATAAATGCCCTAATCCAAGGGTTAGTGATGATCAACATGAGAAACCACTTAAGGAAAACGACAAAGGTAAGTCACATGCGATCACTATTGGCGTTGTTGAATATGACAATGATGTGGTGGAATGATTAAGTGGTTATGTAATGGGATTCCAAAATAATGTTGTATATAGTATCGTGGAATATTGGAATATTTATGTTTTGGTCTATTGTGGTTTTCAATAATTTTATGGTACCGGTAACCATGAAAATTGATTGAGACATTTTTGGTAAACAGATGATATGATCATAATGAAGGGATAAGAAGATAATGAGATGTTTGATTGTATTAATGAGCTCATGATTGATATAAGGACTAAGTGATATCATGGTTTGAGTATGTAGAATTTTGAGGATTTTGGTATGTGGAAAGTGTTAACTTTTAACTGCATTCATGTTCAATGGGTATTCATTCTTCAAGAGAATACATGATTAAGTTATTCCCATTTGACCAACAAGATATATCTTATGATATATGGGGGATAAATGATGGCATTCACGTGATTGTTCTGTGACATTTCAAGTAATCATTTTCTTTATACTATGAGCTTGGACCGAAGTATTTTAGATAAGCCTAAAGATTAGAATGGATTATGTTGGACATAAGTTAGGATAAAACGTTTTTCGATATTATTGATGGGATGTTATAGTAATATAACTTTAGAAAAAGGACAACCTGCAGGACATGCGACAACCCATAATGTCGGACAAGGCTATGGGAATCGAACCCACAACCGAAGTGCGACTGGCCTTTATCGCCTACCACTGGCCTACAGGAAGTCTCTGTTTAGTAGAAACTAGTTTTATTATATTAAGCAGTATGATATATGAAGTATAAGTCCATTTTAGGAACCATATATGATTAATCTCACTATAGAATGACTTATGTATATTTAATAACTTTTGCTAACCTTTTGTTTGAGATAGATGGAGTGACCCGTCATTCTATCACATGATCTGCTAACACTTCACGAATAACAAATTCAACTTCATTTATTTAAGAGATTAAGTAGAAATTGTTCAAGGCACGAACACCAGTGAGATTGTTCCAAAATAAAGTAAGTATTTATTCTAATTCAAACTCTTCAAATTTAGGGAAACGATCTTGAAAACCAAAAATGTTGTCCTAGTTCTCTTATATCTGATTAATCAGATGGTACCTTAGATCATCACAAATTTATGGATTTGTGATTGTTGGCTTTTCCATAGCCATGTTCTCTACCACTCTCCATCAGAACATGATGGTTAGATTTTTCTTCCATATCCATATTTTCACCTATGTGGAAACCCAGTGATTAGTTTATTTGGGTAACCATTACGTTTCATACTTTCTTTTTTAAAGATTGGTTTTGGTATTCCTTTTTACGATGTGTGTTTCTATTAAAGAAACTTTCTAATAGTAAACCATTTATAACCCCGATGAATTTCGAGGGCGAAATTCATTTTAAGGGGGGTAGAATGTAACAACCCAAGATTTTTTGAAAAATATTCTTTCTAATTTCACTAATGTCTTGTGTTGTACGCTACACCAAAAGGAGCTTGCACAACACGCATACTTGACTTTCCTTGCATTACATGCAATCACGACCTTCCTCGATAGCGTGTGTAGTACGCAATAACGTGTTTCACTAAACAACAATATGCTATTAAAATATTATTAAACTAGCCGTTATGAATTGTAATAACCACTTTTTGAAATTTTTTAAATTTTATTTTTCAAAATGGAATTCATTTTTGGATTCGGAATATCGAAATTAGCCTAGGGTGAAATTTTGGTATTTTTTTGAAAACATTCAATTTTTGATGAATAGTGAAACCACTAAGTGGCAGTTAAAAAACTGAATTTTTCATAAAACTTAATTTTACCGCTTCTGTGAGTGGAATTTAAAAAATCCGAGAGACACGGTTAATATCAAGGACTAAAATGTGGTTCAATGAGATGAAAATAATTTTAGGTGAATAGTAACTTTTTACTTTTTTTTACCACGGTAAAGAGTAAATAGGGTAATTAAGGGTAGAAATGATATTATTATTACCCTAACACATGTCCTAATTCTATTGGACAAGTGTAATTCGACCAAAAAAAACATAGGAATAAAATATGACCATTTAGGCCCACTTGGATTAGATTAGGACATTTATTATTAATTTATTTAAAGAAGGGTTAAAAGAGGTAAAATCAAAGTTTATTTACTAAAACATTTTTAATATGGGGTTATACATAAGATAAATTCGACTATAAATATTCATTAGAAATCTAAAAAGAGTTCCTACATAATGGTATTTTATTGGTAATTTTTATACATTAAATAATTTAATTTATTTATGACACAACGATGATGTAGTAATTATCTTATTAATGAAATATTGACATAATTGATGTTATAAATACCCAAATAAATATAATTTGAGACTTTTTATGAATTCCACTAATTTTATAGGTTAATATGACATGTTATTATTGATTTAATTAACGTTTTTCGAACTTATCATTCTGTTATGATTTTCACAAAAATCAATTACTAAATAGTGTCAAAATTGACATAAAATAGTTTTTAAAACAAATATTATATTATTAATTGTTATTTTATTCATAAAAATATAAGGTTCGGCCAAATTACTTAGATAAAGTTATATATATTAATAATAAACAACTTGGGGTTCGTTTGGCTTCTTATAGTAAGTTTATTAACCTTATAGTGTAAGAACACAAGAAGACACGGTAAAAGTACAATTATTTAAGTTAATGTTAAATCTAAATGATAAGGTTAAAATAGGAACCTAAACTTGTCTAAACTCTATTGTATGAGCGTATTTCCACCCATCCCCACATTATCTTAGAAATATATCAATTTGGAACTATTTAAAACCGAACTTGACTTTATAATAATATAATTTTTTTAGTTATTCCAAAGGTACCCCTCTCATCCCTTATAAAAGGGAACCTCCTCCCTCTCCTCCTCACACCAATTTGAGCATTCATGCTCGGCCAAACCCTGCCAAAATCTCTTCTCCACTTCCCTAGTATCATAATATAGGTCCTGGTCTTCTTCAAAGACCATCCGTAGTTCTTTAAGTGGAGGTTAACTGAAGGCGCGTCAAAAAGAGGTAATATCCATTACCGATCTTTTTCAATTTCTTTCTTCTTAAACTTCTTCTTCTTTAGTTGTTTCATGATAAAGTAATAACATCAGTATTTCTTATATAATGACATGTTATTATAAATATGAAACAACTCTAATTAACCTTCTATCCATCCTACGGAAAAAGGAAATCACCGCGCGTGCATACGTACGGAATACCGTCTCCACGCCGTGGTGTAATCTATTTTATGCCACCACCTTAATTGGATGGGTATAATGGTGTAATAAGTAACTATATATGATTATTATAAATTGATATTGATACTAAAATAGTATACATACACTTCAACACAAGTTCACGATCATGAGAATGATATCATCGCTCGTGCGTACGTACGGACTACCGTCTCCACGACGCGATGAGATTCATTCTCCATGTTAACCATTTAAGAATGATTATAAAGTATATATAAGCAATTATAATGAAATATATGACATTATAAAGCTACTGGATTTATGTATATATGTATGTCATCTACTTACTTCCATTCAAGACAATAAGGAAAGGAAAACAACGTTCATGCGTACGTACGGACTACCGTCTCCATGAACGGTGTGTTTCATTTCATTTATCTATCTATTATATATATATACTGAATATATATGATATATAAATCATTTTTTATATTCTGGATGTAAGTAAATCATGATATAAGTAATAATAATGTCAAGAACAACAAGTCCAATCACCTACGACAAATGAAACGATTTTACCCAAAACGCTCTTTAACATGGAATTTACAAAAGAACAGGTAAAATAAAGTCATAAGTGAACCATATATGATATCATAACAATTAGTATGATTCTGGAATAAGTCAATGACATTATTTAAATCATTATATAGGAGGTTCGGACACTTACGAAGCAAATCGGACCTAAGGTAAGGGAAATATCACAATCTAATTTTTATCCGAGATTGTTTATACTTTGGAATTTACTGGGGTGTATTTTATCATCCACATCCATGTTTCCTCAATATGTAATATTATTTCCATTCACCTACAATTTTTTAAATCCAATTTTACCCTTTGGTGAGTTTTTAGTAAATGATATGAATGGAATCTTTTGTCTTTTTTCGTACGAGGTACTTTTTGACTTTTCCGACAAAAGTACGAGAAGAATGTTTTTTAACTTATACGGCATGAATGGATTTTTAAAAAATTATTTCCAAGAAGCTTCCTTTACAAGTTTTCAAGTTTATTTTTAGTCAAATTCTTTTAGTTTAATGTTTTATGACATGTTATGAAAGGAAAGATGTTTTTGAAGAATAAAGGATATTTTCCTCAAGAATGGAGTTCAAGTGTTTTATCAAAATTATTTTCCATCTAAGATAATAAAGGGTTCTGTTTTTATACCTATTATTATATTGATTTGATTATGTTGTGATGGAGTTATTTTTATGAATTCCTTTATCTTATATGAATTGTTTTATGATGTCACGATGTTTACGAATCCCATTTTTACTACATGGGTTATGAAATGATGTATGATTTATGATTTTGTGGCACAGATAAGAATGTTATGATTATGAGATGGGTGGGACCTATATCTCCCTCCAATGCATTGGGTAAAGATTTTATATCTCATGAGATAGACATGGATGGAATGGTAGGTTATACCGGTTTAGTGAAACAATACTGAAATGAGGGTGACTCGATTCAGAAAGTGACTTTGTCCACTAAGATAATATTGGCAATGAGTCATGACTAACAAGAAATGATTCTCTATGATTATGTGTGTATGCCACAAAGTTTCATGTTTTAAGTTATTCTTATTGGGATTTCATTTCACTACTATGATTTATCCCATGTTTTGAAATTATGCTCTCTTTTGCAGGTTAAGATTTCCAAAAGTTATGTTCTTATGAATATGATGTGATTGATTTTTCTTTTGTTTACCCTTACTGAGCATTTGAGCTCACCATTTTATGTTTTCTTTTCCCCAGGATATAAATAAAGGTTTTAGGTAAAAAAAGGGAAGATCTTTATGGGAGATATTGAAGGTCTTTCACCACGATTAGAAGATTACGTTCCGAGTTTCCAAAGACACTAAACTATTACGATCCTTGTGTGTGTGTTTTTGTTATGTACTAAGTATTCCGCAAAAGTAATGTAATGTCCATGTACGTCTAGCTTCGGGTCTCTACAATTCGGGTATGGGTAATGGTGGTAACATCCCCTTAGACTTCTGTCTCTCAGCTTTAACTTACTGGAAAACCAAGCATCGAGAGACATATTTAGCAACATCTCATTTCATTCCATCCCACCAGAAGTACTCTTTCAGGCCCATATACATCTTCGTGCTTACAGGATGAATAGAGAATGAAGAACTATGAGCCCCATCCAGTAGATACTTCTTTAATTCTGGTATGGGAGGAACACAAACCCGATTCCTGAACTTTATTATCCCATCACAATCAAGGTTGAATTCAAGAATATTTCTCACATTCTTTTGTAAATCTACGTCTTCTTTCTACGCCTCTTTAATCTTCACATGTATAGATGGTTGAACATTCATTTGAGAAAGATATGATTTTCACCTTTTATTATAATTACAAGATCTATCCTTTGTAAATCCATAAATATTGGATCTTTTGTGATCCTCATCATGGATAAACTGGCATGGTCTTGTCAACTTAATGCATCTGCCACTTTGTTTGCTTTCCCACGGTGGTAATGGATTGAGCATTCGTAATCCTTAATCAGCTCCAACCATCTTATTTGGCGCATATTCAGCTCCTTTTGTGTGAAAATATACTTTAAACTTTTATGATCAGTATAAATGTCACACCTTTCTCCATAAAGCTAATGCCTCCAAATCTTTAATGCAAAGATTACGGCAGCTAACTCCAAATCATGAGTTGGGTAATTTTTCTCATGTATTTTAAACTATCGTGAGGCATAAGCTATCACCATATCATTTTGCATAAGAACACACCCCAAACCCTTCTTGGATTCATCACTGTAGATCAAAAACTTTTCTCCACTACAAGGAAGTGTGAGCACAAGTGCACTGGATAACCTTCTTTTCAACTCCTTGAAATTCTCTTCACATTCCTCCGTCCAGACAAACTTAACTCCTTTCCGAGTCAACTTGGTGAGTGGATTAGATAATCATGAAAAATCTTTCACAAAACATCGATAATATCCAGACAAACCAAGAAAACTTTGGATCTCAGTTACTGTTGTTGGTCTCGACCATCTTTCAATAACCTCTTTTTTTGCTGGATCCACAGATATCCCCTATTTTGAGATTATGTAACCCAAAAATGCATCTTTTTGAAGACAAAATTCACACTTGGTAAATTTGGCATAAAGCTTATCCTTTCTCAGGGTCTTCAATATAGTTCTCAAGTGATATTCATGTTCTTTCTTGCTCTTTGAATAGACAAGAATATCTTCTATAAAGACTACCACAAAAAGATCAAGATAGTATCTAAAGACTCTATTCATTAGATCCGTGAAGATAACATGGGCATTAGTAAGACCAAATGGGATCACTATAAATTCATAGTGTCTATACCTTGTACGGAAAGCCGTCTTTGGTATATCCTCCCTTTTGACCCTTAATTGATGATACCCTGAATGAAGATCAATCTTGGAAAAGTATTGAGCTCCGCGTAGTTGGTCAAATAGGTCATCAATACGCGGGAGAGGATATTTGTTCTTGATAGTGATCTTGTTAAGTTCTCGATAATGAATGCAGAGTCTCATTGATCCATCTTTATTCTTAACAAACAGAACAGGTGCTCCCCAAGGTGATGCACTAGGGCGTATGAACCCCTTATCAAGATTCTCTTGGAGTTGCTTCTTCAATTCCTACAACTCAATTGGGGCCATTCTATAAGGTGTCTTTGAAATAGGTAAAGCACCCAGTACGAGTTCTATTGAAAACTCAACTTCACGATTTGGTGGAAGACCCAGTAATTCCTCCGAAAAGACATCATCAAACTCCCGTACAGTGGGAATATTCATAATCATGAGTTTCTCACCAACCATTTGAGATAAATAACCTTTATTTAGTGGAATCAAGACCCATAAGATGGAAGAAATTTCTACTGGAAGGTTATGTTCCTCCTTGCATTGATAGACGATCATAGATTGATCTGGAATATGAAATGTGACTTCCCTTCTTTGGAAATTGATATGAGCTCCATATAGAGAAAGCCAATCCATGCCAAGAATCACATCAAATTCCAATATCGGAAGGATCACAAGATTTGTAGGAAGCACTTTCCCACAAACTTCAATCGGAGAAGAATTATAAACTTTTTATGCGACTGTTGTGCCATTAGGGGTTTTCAAACCTAACTCAACATCTAATTGTTGAGGTAATACGGTGATATCCTTAGAAAATTCTTCAGAAATAAAAGTGTTGGTGGATCCAGAATCAAATAAAACATTTGCTACTTTAGAGTGGATGGTAAGTGTACCTTTCACCACATCGTTATCGTACTCCACATCGCTGATAGAAATTGCATGCGACTTTCCTTTTTCTTTAGCATTAAGAGTTTGTTGATGTCGACCATCATCATCAACCCTTGGATTTGGGCATTGATTGGAATAATGCCCCATATCCTTGCACTTGAAACATTGAAGTATAGTAGGTTCATTCTGTGTATCCCTTCCTTTGTTTGCATCATTAGACATCTTCTTCCCATCATTGCGGAATTCAAATGCCCGATGACCTTCCTTTCCACATTTGAAACAATTACTTGTCCCTTTAAGACAACTCCCTCCATGTTTTTTTCCACACTTTGAGCATAAAGGAAAACTAATCTTCTTTTTAGTGTGCTCTTTAGATTTTCCTTTGAATTCCATTTTCCTCTTCTTATCAAACCCATATGACTGATGGGTTACTCCAATCTCCATCTCGAATTTGAGAGCACATCGAACGATTTCCTCATAGCTATTAAAGTCCCTTATGGATAATGCCCTTCGAAGACTTGTCTTTAAGCCACTAAAGAATCAATCAATCTTACTCTCAGGTTGGATAATAATACCAGAAGCGTACCTTGCAAGTCTGGAAAAATTTGCTTCATAGGTACCAACAGATTCATCCTCATTTTGCTTTAGTTCAAGAAACTCCTTCTCCATCTTTGTTCGGAGAATACGAGGGAAGTACTTATTGAAAAACAAGTTCTTGAACTCCTCCCATTCCATGGACTAAATTTCATCCCTTTGCCTCGTATTCTTAATAAGATTCCACCAGTGATCAGCATCACCTTCCAAACGATACACTGCTAAGATGACTTTATCATGTTCAGAACATTGAAGAACTGAAAATATCTTTTTAGTAGTACTAATCCATTGTTCAGCAACTAATGGATCAGTAGACCCGCTGAGTAAAGGTGGACACTGCCTCATGAAGGATTCAACAGAATGTTGCTCCTCACTTTGCTCGTTTGGAAGTCCTGCATGATTCATAGCTTGAGAAAGTTGTGTGATCATGGCTACAAGATTTTTCATTCCAGCTCCCATAACGTTTGGTTTCTCAGGGGGACAATCATTGCATTGCCCGTCGCATTCCGTATTAACACGGTTCCTTCGGGTTCCAGCCATTGACTAAAAACAAGAAGAATAGTGTGAGAAACACTAATTATAATAGGAAAACTACATAATCAAGAATAAAATTTCACACTTAAGGTATTATCCTAGGTTATTGATGGCCATTTCTAAAACACTAAGATTGTGTTCTATGCTTGGACTTATCCTTAGGATTCTTACTAAGGCTTTCACATCCTAGTTTCTAAAGGTTGACTATACCTTTCCTATGATACCAACTATAACGACCCATACTTTACATACATGGTTATTACATCAGAATTGAAGCACACTTATTACAACATATAACAAAACCAAGAAAGGACCGTATAAGTATAGTGTCTTTAGAAACTGGGAAATATAAACAACTGGTTCATAAAGTGTCTACACTGTCTCCCATTTATTTCATCATATCTATAGTCCCTTTGGGCATATCTTACTTAATAACCTTCTTCCTGACCTTGTGAAAGAAAACATACAAAAGGGTGAGCTCAAATGCTCAGTAAGGGTAAACAAAATAAATATCAATCACATCATAACATTTTGGAAACCTTACCCTGCAAAAGAGATCATAATTTCATAACATGGGATAAATCATGGTAGTGAAATGTAATCACAATAACCATAACTTAAAACATGAAACTTTGTGTCATACACACATAATCATATATAATCATTTCTTATTAGTCAAGACTCATTTCCAATACTATCATAGTGGACAAAGTCCATTTCTGAACTGAGTTCACTCCTCGTTTCAGTCCTGTTTCACTGAACCGGTATAACCTACCGTTCCAGCCATGTCTATCTCATGAGATATAAAATCTTTACCCAATGAATTAGAGGGAGATAAAGGTCCCAACCATCTCATAACGATACCATTCTTATGTGTGCCACAAAATCATAAATCATACATCATTGCATAACCCATGTAATAAAAATGGGAATCTTAAACATCGTGACATCATCAAACAATTCATATAGGATAAAGGAATTCATAAAAATAATTCCATCACAACATAATCAAATCAATGTAATAATAAGGATAGAAACAGAACCCTATATTATCTTATATGGAAAATAATTTTGATAAAACACTTAAACTCCATTCTTGAAGAAAATATCCTTTCTACTTCAAAAACATTTTCCTTTCTTAACATGTCATAAAATTTTAAACTAAAAGAAGTTGTTTAAAAATAAACTTGAAAACTTGTAAAGGAATCTTCTTGGAAATAATGTTTTAAAAATCCATTCATGCCGTATAAGTTAAAAAACATTCTTCTCGTACTTTTTTCGGAAAAGTCAAAAAGTACCTCGTATGAAAAAGGAGAAAAGATTCCCTTCATATCTTTTACTAAAAACTCAACGAAGGGTAAAATTGGATATAAAATATTTTAGAAGGATATAAATATTACATATTGAGGAAACATGGATGTGGATGATAAAATACTCCCCAGTAAATACCAAAGTATAAACAATATCGGATAAAAATGAGATTGTGATATTTCTCTTACCTTAGGTCTGATTTGCTTCGTAAGTGTCCGAACCTCCTGTATAATGATTTAAATAATGTTATTGACTTATTCCAGAGTCATAATTATTGTTATGATATCATATATGGTCATATTCTTAGCTTCTTATTAGTAATATTTCATTACTACTTGTTATTCGGGTGTTTATTACTTTTTGTTCTTATGCGTGTCTTGTCAAATAAATTCTTATTTTTCTTTTTAGTTTATAAATACCTCATTTCCAGAATGGTATTAGTGTAATATATATCATATTTATTCACTAAATTCATTAATGTAATCATTATGCAATTAAAATCATGTAGAACGAGTCGCATCACATCGTGGAGACGGTATTCCGTACGTACGCACGAGCGATGATATCGTTTCCATGATCGTGGAATTGTATTGGAGTGTATGTATATTATTTCAGAATAAATATCACATTACAATAGTCATATATAGTCATTATTTACACCATTATACCCATTCAAGTAAGGGGGTGGTGGAAAATAGATTACACCACGGCGTGGAGACGATATTCCGTACGTACGCACGTGCGATGATTTCGTTTTCCGTAGGATGGATAGATCGTGAAATAGGGTTGTTTCATACTTATAATAACATATAAGTATATGAGTGATACTTTTGTTATTACTTCATAAGGAAACAACTAAAGAATAAGAAGTTGAAGAAGAAATAATGTTGAAAGAATTGGTAACAGACATTACCTCTTCTTTGAAATGCCTCTTTGAGACCTCCTTTTAGGGCACTAAAATTGGTCTTTGAAGAAGACCAGGACCTCTAGGATGTCTCTAGGGAAGTGGAGAGGATATATTGTCAGGGGATTTCCGAGCTTGAAGGCTCAATGTGGTGTGAGGAAGAGGGGGAGGAGGTGCCCTTTTATAAGGGAGGAGAGGGGCTCCTTTGGAATAACTAAAATTATTATTTTATTATAAATTCAAATTCGGTTTTTAATAGCTCCAAATTGATATATTTTGACTATAAGGTGGGTATGGGTCGAAATCCTCTCATCCAATAGAATTTAGACAAGTTTAGGTATCAATTTTAACCTTATCATTTAGATTTAACTTTAAGTTAGATAATTTATCTTTTACCGTGTCTTCTTGTTGTTTTACAATATATGGATAATAAACTTACTATATCAATCCAAACGATCCCCAAGTTGATTATTATTAATATATATAACCTTATCTAAGTCATTTTGCCGAACCTTAGATTTCGAGGAATAAAATAACAATTAATAATATAATATTTGTTTTAAAAACTATTTTATGTCAATTTTGACATGATTTAGTAATTGATTTTTGTGAAAATCATAACAGAATGATTAGTTCAAACAAAGATAATTAAATCAATAATAACATGTCATATTAACCTATAAAATTAGTGTAATTAATAAAAAGTCTCAAATTACATTCATTTGGGTATTTATAACATCAATTATGTCAATATTTCATTAATTCGATAATTACTGCATCATATTTGTGTCATAAATAAATTATCTTATTTAAAGTATAAAAATTAAAAATAAAATACCATTATTTAGGAAAGATTTTTAGATTTCTAATAAATATTTATAGTCTAATTTATCTTATGTATAACCCTATATTAAAAATTATTTACTTATTAAACTTTGATTTTAACTATTTTAACCCTTCTTTAAATAAATTAATAATAAATGTTCTAATCTAATCCAAGTGGGCCTAAATGGTCATATTTTATTACTAAGGTTGTTTTTGATCGAATTAAACTTGTCCAATAGAATTAGGACATGTGTTAGGGTAATAATAATAACACTCTTACCCTTAATTACCCTATTTACTTTTAACGTGGTAAAAAAAGTAAAAAGTTACTATTCACAAAAAATTATTTTCTTCTCATTGAACCATATTTTAGTCCTTGATATTAACCGTGTCTCTTGGATTTTCGAAATTCCACTCACATAAGTGGTAACGTTATGTTTTATGAAAAATTCAGTTTTTTTAACTACCACTTATTGGTTTCACTATTCATCAAAAATTGAAAGTTTTCAGAAAAATACCAAAATTTCACCCTAGGCAAATTTCGATATTCCGAATCCAAAAATGAAGTCCATTTTGAAAAATAAAATTTATAAAATTTCAAAAAGTGTTTATTACTATTCATAACAGATAGTTTTAATAGTATTTTAATTGTATATTGTTGTTTAGTGAAACTCGGTATTGCATACGACGCAAGCTATCAAGGAAGGTCGCGATTTCGTGTAAAGCAAGCCAAGAAAGTGAAATATTCCTTTGATGATTTATATAACATAAAAGTCTCGGGTGTTACAGGATGGATTGTATGACGTGTCTTTAAGCCAAAGTGCATGCTTGGGTTAGTCTTTTCTAGTACTACATAGATGGTCTTCTAAGGAATATTTTTTCCTTCTAGATATATGGGGGATTATAATCATGATCCATATATCAAAAATTATAAATTTCAATGTAATTAAAATGGTAAAAGAATTTAAATGAAAACTAGTGCTTGTTGTTTTTTTTTACTTTTGAGTTCTTCCTTACATAATGCTTTTCTTATTGCATGATACATGTTATATATATTCACTTACTGATTGGCATATAACATGGGTGGTTGCCTACTGGGATTTAGTCTCACACCCTATTTGAGTCATTCTTTGGACCCAAATAGATTATATGATTTTGGGAGTCGAAAATGGAAAGTGACCTAATACAGGTACATGATATGCTACTCTAGAGCTAGAGAGCATGAGACCAAGCTGAGGATTGAGATGTTGTTGATATTATTTTGGATTTTTGTACTTTTGAGACATGTTTTTTTATGCATGTTGTGTACATGTTTTTTTATTTTATTTGAAAAATGTGACATATATCATCATATTGTATATGATATGGTTTCTGGATTGATTAAATTATGAATTTTATTATGTTTATTTCTATTTTATGGTTTATTATTTACTCTATTTGTATATTTTACTGATATTCAATAGTTTTACAATCCGTTAATGGGGGCATAGTCTCCTCACAGACTCACCCTGGACCTCTTCTAGTCTGAAGCCACTAGTATTTTTGGAGATTTAGTTGAGGCCATATGACCCACCTAGCTCAAGGAACCTTTCAGTGGAATCCATGTCTGGGATGTTAGAAAGTAGAATCATAGGGTTCTTTTTGGATTTATTTACAATTTGGTGACAATAGAATGAAATTGGAAATTTTTAATGAGTTTTGTCTAGGTGTAACTAAACCAGGTAATTTAATAATCCAAATTTCCTCAAATTTAATTTCTATTTTCAAGATTTTAACAATTATAGTTGATTTGATTCCACTGTTGGGTGATGCACTTGATTTATGATATTATTGCTGAAGTGAATTTGTATTCTATTCTAATTCAAACCAATGAGATGAGGGTATCCCATATCATGCATCATATAAGAACTTGTTAGAATTCACATACCAGACCTTATTCTATGCCATTTAGGATGCATTGCGGATTACATGTTATTGTGATAGGGGTTGGGACACATACGCCTGATATTGTGATAGGTATTTTGGGATATGTTATGTTGTAAAATATATGGATGCTAATCTTTGGTTCTAATGGTGTATCAGCCCTCTTGGATTGGAATTTATAATATCATGATTCATACTTTTGCTGAAGTGTTGAGTGATATGCCATAGGTGGATGCCAAGATTTGATCCCAAGGAAGTATGGCCCCTATAGATCAGAATTTAGAATACCAATGGTTTAACCTTATAAAAGGGGGTTGATAAACATGGAACAAGTAACGATTTAAATAGTATGAATTTGAATGTAGTTTTAAATGAAATAAATATTAAGCTAAGTGAAAAGGAAATGGATTATGTAAGGGAACCTGACCTAACCCAACCTTAGTAGTTTGATTTTGGTAGTTTCTCTTGCTTATGATTGTTTTGTCTGATGCCCTGATATAATCCATGGGATAAGAATAATTGTGTATTCTTGTATAGGAAGGATCATACATATCCTAGCTCTATTTATGTACTTTTGAGCTATTACCTCTTTAATAATCATAAAATGAGGTGTTTGTTTGCCTTTGTAGAGCCCTACCAACATGATGACCTACAATTGTACACAAGGAGGGTGGAAATGATCACACCCTGAAGGTGGTGTCCATGGGATACCAACAGATCCTATTATTATTCTACCTGAGGCAATAAGTGTTCTCCCAGATTCATGTTATGAGGAACAATTCCAGAAAAAAATTACATGCTTCTTGTTGAACTTTCATGGGGCACCATAGCCAGCCATGTCAATGAATGAGCTGACGAGAGTGTTCCAGTAGTAGCATCTTCCCAAATTTTTACAGTGTGTCAGAACACATTCTATAGAGTCATGGTTTATATCCATGCTATATATCTTAAAGAATCTTGAGATTCCTTCTAAGAAGAGGGTCATGATCTCCAAATATATGCTATGTGACTTTGCTGAGAGATAGTGGAATGTTATCACTCAGAAAGAACATCATGGAGAGATGAATTGGAGGGATTTTTATATATCCTTTTAAGAATATTTATATCTCGAGAAATTGAGGGCAAATAAATCCTATACTTTTAGGAATTTTGAATGGGGTGTGAAATCATTTATGTATTACTCGACCTATTATATTGAGCTCCAGTGCTTCGAACCCATTCTTATGGGAGAAATTCTATCCAAAGAGAGGTGATTAGGGGATGGTATAGTACATCTGATTGTAGGTAAATATATTATGGATAAATATTGAATATGGGATAGTGAATCAAGAGCTGATCATAGAGTGTAGCCTGAGGGAATATAGAGGTACGATCTAGGGAGGATCATCACCTTGGTATAGTACTGCATCAATCGGTAGTATAAAGCATCGTCTGAAGATTCAATGTTGTTATAATAGTAGTCAGAAAATATTTTTATGTATCTAGATGAGGTGATTATAGTGTGGCACACTAGGATATATGAGGCCAAAGTGTACGAGGGATGTAGTCGAGTGCCGTTCTTGTGGAAATATGGGTCATCTATACTGCTTCATGCAGAACGTTTCCAGTAAAATCCAGTAAGAGAATGTCTGAATTCACTCCATGTTTAGGAGATGGATCATACAATTCTATCCTAGTGGGGATCTGGAATAAAACTAGATGGTCAAGATGAGGTGGTGTTCAAGGTCATGGTACTCAGACATTGATTATGTTGAGATAATAAGGTGGATCTGCTGACGGTAGCTAGGTAGTATCACATGGTTGTGGTTCATGCCAAGCATATGCAATACAGAAGTCCCAGTTGAAGTAGAATCTTAGACATTTTACTATCAGAGGTGATATTATAGTACCCTCTACTTTATCTTCTATAATTTTTGATATAGTGGATTGACATTGTTTTATATCTATGCCCTTTTTGGTGAGTCGGTGGCTTGGTGTTCAGTTTTATGAGGACGTTATGATAATAGAAACTCCATTGGGAATTAGAACAGAGGGTGTACACTAGTAAAGGGAGTCCCCCATGAGATTGGTGGGTTTCACTTCCTCAAAATCCTTTATGTCCTAAATATGATATTGTTTGATGTCATACGTTGGATGGATGGGCTCGTAGGTTATCGAACTTTCATTGACTATTATCGATGGAGGGTGACCGTTATATCACCATAGGGTGGAGAGTTCATTCAAAATGGTGAATGGGATGTCCATGCAATTCTATATGGACCATAACATTGTGGGATGGGTAGGATGACAACCCAAATTGTGAGTTTGTGTATATATTATTAGGGAACACATTATGAGGATTTCCCTCCAGTGGTTGATCCTTTCAAGGTAATCTTTCTAGATGAATTGTTAGGATTAACATCAGTGAGAGAGGTAGAGTTATCTATTGTGCTAGTGGAAGGAGTTGTACCTATATCCATTCCTCTTTACAAGATGGATACTGCTGAGATGCTAGAGCACAAGAGGTAGCTAGAGGATTTAGTGGCAAAGGGTTTCATCCAAACCAGTTCTTATCCATGGGGTTCACCAGACCTTTTTATGAAGAAGGTGGATGGTACCATCAAGCTCTGTGTGCATTACTATAAGTTTAACTAGGTTATGGTTAAAAACTGGTATCCTTCTCTATAGATACATTATCTCTTCGTCTAGTTATAATGAGCTTGGTTCATATCAATGATTTATTTGATTCTCAATTATCATTATGTGGATGTTAGAACATCATACATACCATGAATATACTTTTGAAATAGGTATGATCTATATGAGTATTTAGTTATTCCATTAGGTCTCATGAACGCACCAGTGGTCTTCATAGAACTGATGAACCACATTTTCCAACCTTATCGTGATTCATTTTTTATGGTTTTCAAGGATGATATCATGGTGTATTCTCATAATCGACATGAACATGCCACCCATCTTGAGATCATTTTTATTACACAGAGAGAGAATCAATTATATACAATGCTCAGAATTTACCCCTTCTGGATAGATCAAATTCACTTCTTGTATCAAATCATCTCAGAGATAGGTGTATCAGTGGACCCCGAGAAGGCGAGGGATATAGTTTCTTGGGATAATCCAAATAACATATTTGAGGAGAAATGTTTCTTAAGACTGGATGGAAACTACAAAATCATTGTAGATGAATTATCATGCTTATCAGCATCAGTGAAGGGATTGACTAAGAAGGGTGTAATGTGTGTAGTGGAAAATTCATGCGATAAGGTATTTCGGGAGATGAAAGGGAGATTAACTTTAGCACTGATACTGATTTTTCAAGAGATAGACATGAGTTTAACTATGTACTATAATGCATCAGGTATTGAGTTGGGAGATGTTCTTATGTATGGGGGTCGAGTGGTTGCCTACAGGTCTCATCAGTTGAGGTCAAATGAGGGGAACTACCCGACAAATGATCTCAATTTACCTGTATCTATTCAGGTATTGTGTTGTTGGAGACATTACTTAACAGGAGAGTGTTTTTTAGTTTACATAGACAAAAAATGCATCAAGTACATATTTAAACAGAGTGATATGAACCCGAGACAATGAAAGTGTATAGAGTATCTACATTCTTTTGACATAGAGATTTCATAAATTCAAGGTAAATGAAATGTAGTGAACGATACAGTGAGAATGAGGACTTAGATATAGGCAGTGCAGCAGGCTATTATGAAGTGGAAGCTTATGTTGTTGTTCTCTAAGATTCACTTGGAGGTGCATGACAGTTCAGGGAATAAGTACCTTTCTTCATTAGCTAATACCTCTACAATTCCAAATAAAGTGATGATGTATAATCCATTGACCATTTAAGGAATAGTTATACGAGGGAGTTTAGTCGATGAGGACCCTCCTCCCTGATGAACCGTGGGTGATGATGAGATCTTTCGAGTAAATGGTCACGAATGGGTCTCTTATGGCATGCGATAGGAGATAATGTGAGTTTTTCATGCTTCACATTAAACAGTGCATCCAGGTGTCACCAAGACATATCAGGATTTTCATTGATAATATTGGTTCCCCGGTGTGATAAGATATGTATATGGATTTGTTATAATCTATTCCACCTATTTTTAGGTGAAGGTGAAACACTAATGACCAAACAAACATTTAAAAAAGAAACCCATTCCAAAGTGGAAATGGATTGACATCATGACGGACTTTGTGATAGGTTTACCAAGGCCAACTCGAGGTAATTATTCAATATGGGTTATTCTTGATAGGAACATTAAGGTCACTCACTTACCACCTATCAAGGGTACTTTTTTAGTTGATGATATTGGGAGGTTGTATATCCATTATATACTACGACTACATGGGGTACTACATTCTATCGTTTTAGATAGGGATGTCGAGTTTAATTCTTGATTCTGGAAAGGGATATAGAGGGAATTGGGTACATTGGTGCTTCTAAGCATGGAATACCACCCTCAGATAGATGGCCAATCAGTGTGCATGATTCTGGTGCTTGAGGGCATGATGAAAACCTGAATAAAAAAATTAAAGGGATCTTGGGATAGGTATATACCCACGGTTTAGTTCTCCTAAAATTATATATTTTAGGAGACTATTTATATAGTTCCATATGAGGATTTTTATGGTAGGTCATTCTGATCACCCATGCATAGGCTGGAGGCTGGACATGCAACAATGCTGGGAGCCCATATTATCCAGGAGACCACATAGCATGTGTTTTTGATTCGGAAGATGATGGATACTATTCAGTCATGTTAGATGTCCTACACATATCACTATATATGACCTATAGAGTTTGAGGGTGGGGATTGGGTTTCCTACGTGTTTTACAGAGGATGGGACATAAGAGTATTAGGAAAAATGGTATAATTTTTCCAAGATACATCATGATGTTTGAGATTCTAGAGAGAGTCGTTCCGGTAGCCTAAAAATTGTGGTTAACTCAAAGGTACTAAGCTATGAAAAATGTCTTCCTTTTTTCTCATCTTTGAAATTAATATTAAGACCGTCTCATGCCTTTCATCCCAAGTATGTTGAGTAACACATAGATTCTTCCTTTGAAGAGTACCATATACGAATTGTGGATCGTAGCACAATGGTTCTCTGTGGCCAGTCTATTTCCTTATTACAGGTGCTATGGCAGCACAATCGAGTATAGTATAAGACCGTGGTGGGATAGGGAAGATGAAATACAGTCACATTGGCCATAATTATTCTCACTTCATGCTTCACCACCCTTGGAAGTGTAATTTAGGGAAAACATTCTTGAAGAGGGGTAGTTTGTAAGAACCTAGTTCTTATATGAAGTACACATATCTTTTTTCCATCAATTCTTATTGTAATTTCCAAAATATGGAATAATGTGAGTTCTTTTTGAGTTCATGGTGGTCTCGTGGGTATCTATAGATATTTTGGAGTTTGAAACCCATGTTTAGGGAGAGAAGAGGGGGCCATATGTTTTGGTAAACCATGCAGGTAGAGCCACACTACCATGCGGCTGGGTTTTCATTTTAAACAGAATTTTAAGGGGTATTTTTGTATAGTTACCGCTTGGTTACTAAACTATGTGGGTTCCCCTTGGACTGTAGGAAACCATGCACAATTTCCATACTGTTTGAAATCCCATGTGGGTAAACCATGCCACCCTGTAATTTTAAGAATTTTGTAAATTTTTAATTTATTTATAATCCATTTATAACTCTAAATTGGGTTCTTTTCATAAACTCACAGTAAAGGGAGACTCCCCTATTGAGCTACCCTACAATTATTATCCAAATTCAGATCTACTCATCATCCTCACATTGATTAAAACACAGTTCATCTCCTTGGATCCACAATGGTATGGACTTAATTCAATTTTATCTATTCTTTATTCATCTAGCTATCAAACGCGCTTTAGGATTTTGGTTCATATTCCTTAATTTATCATTCTCTATTAGTTATTCATATTTATTCCAAACCATTATAAATTAGATTTTTATAATTGACAATCTATCTATCATGGACCGAAGCTAGGTGGTAATGAAATTTTCATTGAATGTCATGATGTTTATATATGTCATCTTGTGACACGCCATTTTTTCGAGTGTTTCTTTAAAATGGAATTAAACCCAATTATCTCTAGAAATGTTATATTTAATTTAGTGGGATTGTTAAATCATGTTATGGGTTTGGAACCTTGGATAAGAAACCACCTTTGGGTGTGTTGGCAATAATGGCCATTTTAAGGGCTTGTGCATTTGACCCTTGATCCCCTTGAGATGTGACCTTGTAATTCCATGGGTTTAAATGGTTAAATTGAATTATAATGAATTGAAGAATTGGTTTATATGTTAAATTAAATAAGGGTATGGGATGGATGAATTTACCCTTTGACCCATGTATATAATTTCTTGATTAAGCATGTTTTCTTTGTAATGCATTTCCAATGTGAGTAAAGGCTATGCCATGATTTGATACAATTGTCTTGTATTTATCTAATTGATTATTTTCCCATGTGAGTTATAATATAATTAATCAATTTGATAGCATGATAAGCTTTTTAGGCTTGTTATAGTGAAAATGGCGATGTGATTATATTAATGGACCGTAAATTACTATCCATTGAGAGTTTTGTTGAGACCATACTACGGAATGGATGGATTAAGCATGGGAATCTCGTTACCATAATATTACCACATGAGTAAATGAATGGAAATTACCATGATGTTGGTCCGTACTTGAGTCACCCTTTTTAGGTAATATATATTTAATGCCTTTGGTTTTGATCTTTTCATTAAAATTGAATTGATTCAATGAAATGGAATTGGTTAAAGGATAAATTGACTTAAGTCATACATGAATTCAAATTATAATTACATATGTAGAATCAAGTGACTATTTACCTTTATACCTTTAGTGAAACATGGATTCACCTTATAATTACCTAGATATACTCAATGGTAAATGTGATATTGTGATGAGTGATACATGGATCCCAATGACAGAATCCATGGACAGACTCACTGATACTTGACTTATATGCTGAGTGATACATGGAATTCAAATGGATTACCAATGATGGGCTCGAAGGGGTGTTGTTTATATGTCATGGGTGATACTTGGGGATTCCTTAGAGGACCTCAAAGGATGAAATCTTATGAAAGGGAATTTATACATCCTCAAGAATAACACATGAGTTCATGAGATTTTCACCATAGACAGGCTTCAAGGGTGTTGTTCGATTACACCTAGAGTGATACTTGAATTTAAACTTTGGAATTTCATCGATGGAATCAGGTTCTATATGAATTAAATGAATGAAATGGATTATATGACGCGTCTCCAAGACAAAGAACAAGCTTTGGATGGTCTTGACTTATACTGCTTTGATGTCCTTCTCAGGCATCTATTGTGCTTCCAAGTATATGGGGGATTCCATGCTTGAGCCAAATCTCATGTATTATATATTCCAATGTTATTGGAATCATAAATGAATGTAAATAAAAACCAGTTCATTTATTTTCTTTAATTTTAAGTTCTTCCTTGATTAATACTTTTCTTATTGCACACTGCCTGTTATATATATTCACTGACTGATTGGCACATACCTATTGTGTTATTCTATTTGGATTTAGTATCGGACCCTATTTGGGTCATGATTTGGACCCAAATAGATTATAGGATTGTATGAGATGAAAATGAAATGTTCCCTAAAACAGGTAATTGATATAATTCTCTTCAGAAGGAGAGAATGGGACCGAGATGAGTGATACGATGCTGCAGAGATTATTTTGGACTTTGTATATTTTTTATACATGTGTTGTTTATGTTTTTTGTGTACTAATTTTGATTTTTAATTAGAACCATGTGAAATATTTCACCACCCTGTATGTGATATGGTTTCCAAATTTATTGTATTATCAGTCTTCCTTTATTTATTTATATTATATGGTTTACTGGTTCTACTAATTGTATCTATTATTTATATTCTATTGTTCTACACTCAGATACTGAGGGAATAGTCTCCCCAAAGACTCACCGAAGACCTCATTTCATGTCAGTGGCCTCTGAAATATCAGGATATGTTCAAGGGGCCATGAGACCCACTAGGATCTAGGATCCTATTAATGATATCATGGTCTGTGATGTTTCAAAATCGAAGGGTAGTCATTGAAAATAAACAAAAAAACCTCTAATTCATACAGATTAAGGGAAATATTATTCAATCACAACTATAGAGGTGGATCCCAACTATGATGTGGTGATAGTTAAACAAGTTATTCATTCAAGAATAGAAAATTTGTGTTTTGATTATGGTTCTACACATTCGTTCATATCATGCATGATTAGTAAAACTATTCAAATAGAACATCAAAACATAAAAGATGAGTTATTGTTGAGGACAAAAAGTCGATATATTATTTCATCCCATGTATATCAATTTTCCCATGTCAAAATTTGAGGGTGTAATTTCACAAAAATACATTCTAATACTCCCTTTTGTAGAATTTTATGCATTATGATATGGGATCAAATTTTACAATATAGTGCTAAGATAAATTACCAAGAGAAGGAAATCACCCAATATATCACTAATCATCGACTGATTATACATGATAAAAGATGAGTATGAATCTTTTTTAGTATCATCATCATAATTATAGATATTACATTTCTACAAGTAATCATATCATTCTCAAATAATTTATACTAATGTGAATTCCACTCTTGAATAAATGCTCATCTTAAGAGAATATGATGATGTGTTTCTTGATAAATTTCATAGTTTTCATACATGTTGAGAGGTTATTTTTATTAATTGATATTTAATTTTTATTCTTTCCAATATCCAAGAATCCATATAGAAAATAATTTTTTAGATAGAGGATATTATGATACAATTATAAATTAATATGGATAAAAGATTTATATTCCCATGTTCTTCATTCATGGGTGCACTAATTTTTTGTATTAAGAATAAGTGTGGGTCAATGTACCTAATAATTGATTATCATGAGCTCAAAAAGATAACTATAAAGAACAGTTTTCATCTACCATGACTTTATAACTTGTTATATCAACTACAAGAAACATGATAATTATCAATAGTTGACCTTCAGTTAGGATATTTCTATGTAAATATAATGAATAAAGATATCCCCTAGAATAATTTTTCTACAATTAATATTCACTATGAGTTTATAATATATCTATTTTGAGTCACTAATGCTCAAAAAAAAATTCATGTACTTGATAAATATTTTCTTTAGGGATTACCTCTAGAAATATTTGGTAGTCATGGAATATGGTTTTATTACATACTCAAAAATAATGTTAGAACATGAAGATAATTTAAATTATTTACTAAATACTTTTTGAATGGAATTGTTTTTAATATATTTATAATGTGATTTGTAAATAGTGAATGTAAATTTCTTGGTGTATTTCATCACTAGAAAAAGGATATCTATAGATCATTAAAAAACTAAGACAATTAATGGATGGAAAAGACCAAAGTATTTGAATAAAATTAGTAGTTTTGTTGGATTAAATTCATATTATAATCCGTTTTTAGAAACCCCACTAGATTTTCAATACCAGTAACCACAATAACATGTAACGAAGTCAAGATTTTCCAGAAATATTAATGCAGACATGGCATTAAATAGGTGAAGAAGAAGATAATCATCATAACTATTCTAACATTACCCATAAGTTTGAAACGATTTTTGATAGACAATGATGCATCCAAAAATGTATTTGGGTTTTTTAATCATGCATGATGACAAAACCATAGTCTATGCATCTATACTATTAAATATCCAATAAAAGAAGTAACCAACTCTTGATCTAGAATTAGCTGTAGTGATATTAATGTTGAATAATGGTAAAAATTTACTCTATATAAAAAGTGTGACATATATACCCTTCGTAAAACCCTAAAGTATATATCTTCACAAAAATGTATCAAAATATTCACCATAAAGGGTGGTTAGTGATGCTGAAAAATTATGATTTTTTAACCCATTACCATTATGGGAAGGGGAAAATGTTGTATATTCTATGAGTAGAATGGATCCCACAACTGTATCTATAATGAGGATAGGAAGTGATCTAATCTTACTAGGAATTCAATATATGGACATGGGAATGATTAATAGATCTTTACCCTACTTTTATAGTATAACTGATCAAAAATCCATTCATGAGATGATGAATGAGGCCAAGAAATATGATGAGGTGTTTGATAAATAGGTAGTGACTAATATAGAGTTTCAATTTGATAAATATGGATTTATAAGGTTTGGAACTATGATTTATGTCTTATCAAAACGAGAATTTAGGAGGAATCTTCTATATTATGCATATATCTCATCCATGTATATTCACATAGGGAGAACTAATATGTATAGAGACTTTAATAAAAATCAATTGTGTGATAACATGAAGAAAGAAATTATATATTTTTTTTTCCTATTTCATTCTATGCGAACATGTCAAGGTGGAATGCAATAAGTTTAATGGTATGATGTAACAATTTATCATAACAATATGGAAATGAAAAAACATTACAATGTATTTCATATTATAACTACCCAGGACTCCTAAAGGTAATAACACCATCTATGTGGTAGTCAATCACCTTATGAACTAATAACATTTCATTGCTATCAAGAAAACTTTCCCTCATGGACTACTCTCTATGATATATATAGGGTATGTGGTTATACAACATGGAGTTACAAACACAATTATATGTAATCGATATTTGAGTTTTACATTGAGATTTTTGAGAATTATTCAGTAAGAAATGGATATTGAACTATGCTCTAACTCTTCTTATCAACCTAAATTGGATGGTTAGTTTGAGATAACCATTGAAGCCCTGGTGGATATATAGAGATTGTTTTAATTGGATTTTTGAGGATATTGGGATCTACACCATACTCTAGTGGAGTTCTCATATAACAATAGTTTCTATATTATAATTAAAAAAATCCATATGAGATTTTGTATGGGAATATGTGTTAGAATCCAACATGTTGGGATAATGTTAGATAGTTAAATATTATGAGACCTAAACATATCCAATATATGATAGAGATGTTTCAAACTATTATGCATCATATGAAATATGTGAAAATTTAACATAAAATTTATATTTAAAATCATTTATGATACTTAAAATTTGATTCCAAAGATAATATGTTCCATACAATATAATTATGGAATAAATTCATGTGGTTTGGTATGAAGGGAACGTGTATCCATTGATACATTTGACCCTTTAAATTCTTCATCACATCAAAATGATGGCCTATCTATAGGTACTCCCACCCAACCTATCTAAATTACATTATTTGTTCTATGTATACCACTTGTAGAAGTACATAATAGAAACCTGACATTTACTAAATCTATAGATTGTACTGTTGAATAACGATTCATCATAGGATGAGAAGTCTAAGAACATATTATATCATAGATACAAAGTAATATAAAACAAGACCCCTCACAGAAGAAAGTGTCCTGGAAGAACCATAATTTTGAGGAAGGGATATGTGAACTGGAAGTGGAAATTAAAAAGAAGTATTGTCATATGTTTTAGAGTATGAAATTAAAATATCAAGGGAAAAATTCTGGAAGGGGTGATGAACTAAAAGATCCAAATGCCTATAAATTAAAATTCCTTTTTGAATGAATAACTGCTTCATTATGTAATGTATTTATGAAAAATAGATGAACTAATTTGGTTATTTATGACTTTTTAATGGTATTTCATATTTAAAATACCCTTAATCATCAAAACCATTGATAATATATCTGTTGTACAATGACTATAATGATTATTATATTAAGGGTTATGATATTGTCCAATTGATATAGTTGAAAGAATTGATGGTCTCTACCAATAGGATCATACCTTATGAAGCCCATATATTAGAGCTTACATGGTAGGTAACATCCTTAGGATTATCCCTTGAAAAAACCCCAGCTGATATTCAACAAAAAATTCAAGAACAAATCCATGGATGGGAGATGTCCTAGCTTATTGATATCAGGACCCAAACCATATATGATCAACCACTACAAGAGAAAATCACCATCACATACATTACCTTTAATGATTTTTATATTGTTATAAAGGGTCATGTATCTAGAGAATTAAATTAATAATTTATATATTTCATATTTTATAAAATAAGTATTATATCCATCCCCTTACTTTATAAATGAATAAATAATTATTCTAGAAAACATTTGATTTTGATGTGTGGAAACAACAATTGTATTCTTGGGGCATATATAGTTTCAATCAATAATATTTTTTTAATTAATTCATGAAAATTTTAAATAAATGTTATATTTATAGAATATTATTATTTTTATATAATATTTACTAAATATATATGGTAATATAATTTTATGAAGTAAAATACATTTTTAATAATGGTCCGAAAACTGTTATTGTAAAAAAACCAATAATTTTCTATAAATAGGGTTTTTATTTAAAAGTATAAATTATCATATTTAGAAAATTATTTGGGAAAAATAAATACTATTTTTTATAACATCACATTTAATTTATTTAAGGGATAATTTATCATAATTTTTGAAAACAACTAATTTTTTATTGTAAAAATTAAATATTGTCTAACTATAATAATTAATGAATAAAAATTGTAGAAAAGTTATGTAATTAATAACATAATGATTTTACATGACCTAAAATATGTTTCTCCTTTAAAATAATATATATATATGTTATTTGATTAATTTTAGAACCATTAATTAATCCTACGAAACCTTTATAACATTTTAAGGTTTTAAAATCGATTATTTATAAACATGACTCACTTACACATCACTGAGGGTATTATTTTAAGAATTTTGGTTCCTAGAAATATAAAATAATATAATACACTACTTTTTTGTATAATCCATGGGAAAAATATATTTTATGTTTTGTGGTTTGGACTAATTTATTTTATTGAGTCCAAAAAATATTTTTAGAAATTAATAATGAATTACCCACTCTTTTGTATATAATCCCAGCCAACCTCCCATTAATCTTCAATAAAACCCCTTATATCAAACATTTAATCTAAACTTTACTGTAAATTTATCTTCTATGGTTCCCCTAAGCTATTAATAAGATTCTCTCATGATTTTAGAAGAACCCTCTCAAAGTAAGGTATGCTCTCATTATACTATATATTTACACACCTTCTTTATATTATGGATATTCATTTCAAAATTTTCTTTTTGGGATCTCTTTTTACACATCCCACTTATTTTAATTATGATTAACATGTTTTGATATAACCCTTTCACTCCCATTCACCCCTTCCAAAAACAATTACGTACACCGGCTATGTTGATGAAATTATCCAATTATTTTCCATGTCATACATTGGTGTAGTGAATATCCATACCTACTTCTACTCAATGGAATTCACCTAGTGATGCATATCCTTAAATTATTAGGTTTATTCCATTTATATAACCCAATATTCTTAACCATGAGTTTAAAAATGATAAAATAAGTTCTTTTGTTGTATGATATATGTGGAACACTTATGCATGTAAATGATATGAAATTGATGGGTTGTCCTGAAATTATATATCCTTCCAATTCATTTGACTGGGTTTTTATCTTAGGATATTCTAGGTGTGTTTAATGGGATGTTATTATAAATACATTATATTATGTATTATTAGGATTTAACCTTGACTTATGTTTCTGATTTCATGTTTTATATTGTTTTGGCATTCCTATATTTCCTTCACGTTCTCATCATCATGATCCAATGTTCTTGTTTATAATTATCACCCCATGTATGTAAAATTAATATGACTATTGACTCACTTGCATTAATTTGATCATGTTATAAATTTATTATTCCATTACAAGGTTTTATAGATCACCCCTTTTTTATGTACATCCTCAAGTTGTCCTATATAGTTTTAGAGGAATCAAGAAAATTTGAGAACATGTTATGAAGTTTATGATTAAACCACTGAATTTATTTTTCAAGTGGTTATGTGACATACCTAATATTATAAATAAAAAAAGACTCACTATTTTATGGTGTTTTAATATGTGTATTTTATTTGATAAGTCATGAAATAATGTGTATTAAAATATGGTTTGTAATAAATCCAGCTCTATTTTACAGAAAATGAGGATTATTGACTTCCAAAATTGAAAACATCATGACAATGAGAGATTCATTAAGCTGAAAACTAGGATAAAGAGTATAACATACTTACTCATAATTAAAATATCATAATAAAAATTTATTGAACTCGATTCTTATAACATATGAGATGAGAAAAAAAACATCAATCCCATTGACTTACCTATAACATCCCTATTCTTTATTACACAGTTAAACCAGATTTATTACACAATCTCTTCACTGAATAAAACATGGAAGATTAAGAGGTATAGTATCTTTGGGGTTTAGGAACATTACATAATAGCTTAAAAAATAAGAAACAACACATATTTATTGAAAACATCCTTTACATTACCACTACATTGCCTCGTACATATCATTGTATTGGATAACCTGAGGACATGCATAGGAAAATGGTGAGATATAAAGCCTAGTAAGGGAATAAACATAGAATAAAATGACTAATAAAATAAATGTTATACAATAGGCATATCAATGGATAACAAGAGAAATATGTACATAAAGTCATGATAATGCATTATAATCATAACATGGAAATGTGGCAACAACACTTAACAAGAAATTAGCATGAGCCAAGGAACATTGCACGTGGAGCATGAGTAAAACCTCACTGCACATGATGCATGAGTAAAACCATGTTTCACTTGAATTAGCATGAGTCAGCAACAATTTCAACTAACATATCATGATACTATACTTTACCGAATGCATTAGAGCGCTACTAGGGCGTATCATTCTTAAACATTTCATTTCATGCATAAGTGTGCCACAAGGAATATATAAAACATGGAATAAATCATCATCATTTAATCCAATATAAAGATATGTGTAATAAAAACATGAAGCTTTATAATCAATAAGTTAATGTTCATAAAGGTGAATACCCTTGATGGAGAATCGGGCATGGTATTCCCTACATAATGACATTGGCTTGGGAAATTGTAGTTCAATTTTGGAAGCAAAACGAATTGAAATAAGAACTCATAAAAAATTGGTGATGAGAGATAAATGGGTGTCTTATAATATTTACATAAAATGGATTTTATTTATGTCATATATATACATTTCCCAAAAAATTTAATGGAATTTAGATGCATAATACAAAAGAATTATTTGGATGTAAACGAGAAGAGAGAAATCTATCACGGAATTTCTGCTTGGTAGCAGGTGTACATAGGAGGAATTAATGAGAAAGAAACAGGTATATAATCATCCATACATAAAGAGGGAAGAATGGGGGAGGTTTTAAATCATACCCTAACATTTTAAATTGAAAAAAAAATTGCATAACAACTTAAATAAAATTGGACAAAATGAGAAATGAAGAAATCACTTACTTGGAAGTGTGATCCAAAAGGCTTGGGAGAGGCTTGAGAGAGGCTTCATGGGAGCTTAAGAATCTTTTGGAGGATTCTAGAGAGATGGGGGCAAGGTCTGGTTGAACTAAAAAGGCTTTCAATGTATAATAATTGGGATCTTGGGTGTGTTTAAATAGGAAAGGAGAGGGAAATCTAAATAATTTATGTTTGGGCACCTCACAATAAACTAATCAATATCAGAAACCATACCATGGGTTTTCCCATGATTTTTTACAAATGGGAGTGGAAAAAAATATTTTATATGGATATTGGGATAATTTTTAAAATAATAGTGTTGATTATGTGGAGGTTATTCACACTCTCAAGGAAAATAAATAAAAAAGACAAAATGTTTTATAAGTCTTGGAGGATCCACAAAAGCATTGTAAAATATATCAAACAAATATAAAATCACATTATTTTAATGATAAAAAATATATTGTCCGAACATAATGTTTATTGTATTTCATTACATCACTATTGGGTTATTATGATGTCATAAAACACATTATATATTTAGACGGTATTTAATTTTTACCCAAAAATTCGACTATCTTAGAAAATTATGAAAAATTCACCATTGGATAATTTTGAAATATTGATTCCAAAAATAATAATCATTTTATCTAAATAATTTTATAAATATATGAATTTTTAATTTTAAAATAAAAACCGATTTTTACCAAAAATTCATGGGTTTTGACAAAAACAGTACTCAAACCTAAACAAAAATGAAAATTGTATTCATAAAATTATATGATCAATTATAAGTAACAAAAATTGATTTAATAATAATATTTTATTAAAATATTATTTAATTTAAAAATATTTTAATTCATCAAAATAGATTTCTTAGATGAATATTATCTAAAAATTATATTTGTGCTTTAAAAATTATTTTCAAAGTAACAATAATAAAAAGAATGAACATTATTTATAAAAAATAATGTACATAGTCATGGTGCTAAGGTCTTGTTACATAAACCCTTATAACACCCACATAAGACCGAAGGGTAAGGTGTGCGATGGTGACAGACTCATGGGGTGGATTGGATAACAACACTCTGGTGGTAATCTCTATTAACTTATACTTCTCCTGTAGTCAGTTTCACTCAAGCTTAACGCGTTCAAGTTTGGCTTGGGATTGGTCAAGAGCGAAGCCCAATAACACCACCTCCTTTATGAGATATGAAAAATGGGCTTTTATTGGGAAAGTCTACTAGATGAGGCCATCACTTCCTTTTTCTGAGTAAATTGGATTTTTAAAGCCCTATATTTATAATAATCATGTGATCACTGTTCAACTACTATATTTGCAACAATCACAATTAATAATGGTATTTTAAATTCCAAAAACATAAAAACAATGAATTTCGCATTTAATATAACTATAATAAACATTTAATTAGATAAATTATAATTTCCATTAATGAATGATTGGGTCGTCACAATATTTCCCCCTTGAGAACAATTGTGTCCTCTCAATTTGATTACATACAAAATGGACCCTGAAATTTACACACGATTTTAGGGTGGATGAAACACCACCATTACGCATTCCCCAACCCTCAGTATCACGTCACTCACAGAGAGTTAGGTTCCACCTAGTGCAACAATACCTCAATTCACTTTCAAAGTCTTCCTCGTCCTTAGTCCGGACACAGTCCATGAAACACGGATTATACTGATGGAAACTATGATTTAGTTTTTGAAAATAAATGTTTCTAACAAACAGTTTCAATGCATCACCATGTAATAGGTTTTTTTAAAATAGTTTGACATAGTTATCTTTTAAAATTTTAAAATATGGTTTTTCTAATATATAGCATAAGTTTACAATAATACCGGAAGCCAAGACTATATACATATAAGCTTTTCAGAGGTCTCCCTCTTCGATAACTATCCTAAAATAAAATAGTGCATCATACTCTCTGGAAAGGGTGAAGTATTTGAAAATACCCTAATAGTACCTCCCTTGCTGAGAAAGGTGGGAGGGTTGGTATTTTAATATTTGATCACAAGTGATCCATGATCTTTGATGCTTCTGCGAAATGGAGGAGGTTTTTGATATGTCGTAGATCCTCTAGAAAGAAAGCTGGACATTGGAAATAGTTTAAATACTATGTGAGAATGGCATCAAAAACATTATAGCCAATAAGTCTTCTGGAATGGACAAGTGTGTTGTATGAAGTTATTCCCCTTCTATCTCAAAACAATCCTTTATCCTGCTGATGAAACATATCAAATTTTGATTTACCCTCTAAAAATGATAAAATTGTGATATTGAACTACTGGAAGTATAGCGACTTATTATTCTATAATTAAAGGAATGTTAGGGGTTACACATAATGGGTAAACCAAGGACAAAAAAATGACTTATAAATTAATTTTATTTCCTTAACATATGAATCTATAGGATTCAATCTATGATATTCATGATCTACTTTCTAACATATATTCTTAGAGGAATTTTAATTTCATTCCCTTAATAAGAGTTCATAATAAGATTTTAAATTTAACAAAGTATATCCCCTATGTGTGTCATAACCAAGAGTGCCACAAGTCCCGTTGTCGTGCACTAGTTCCCATTTGAGTCTAGCTCAAAGTGGTGTTTTTGGGTTTTACCCCTAGGATACATCTATGCCAAAGCTTCCTCTACCTGCTCGTATCCAGACATGGATGTATTTGATTGATAAAATACTTAATAAACACTCAACAATACGTAGGTATGTTTTTATTATACGTATTCTTATCTCTATGTCTTCACTAGGGTTTTCTAATCCTAATCCAAAAAATAACTAAACCTATCCTTTGATACCAACTATAACAACACTATTCTTTATTACACACTTAAACCTGATTTATTAGATGAACTATTCACTTGATAAAACATGGAAGATCAAGACGTGTAGTGTTTTTGGGGCTTAGTATCATTACATAACATATTATAACACAAAACAGAGAACATATTTATTGAAAACATCCTTTAGAGACTACTACATTCCCACGTACTTATCATTACATGGGATAACTTGAGGACATGCATAAGAAAAGGGTGAGATGTAAAGAGTAGTAAGGGAATAAATATGGAATAAAATGTGGAATTAAATACATTTTAGAAAATAGGAATATCAATGGCGCACAAGATAAACATTAACATAATGTCATGATAAAGAATGATAATCATTACATGGAAATGTGGCAACAACACTTAACATGGAATTAGCATTAGCCAAGGCTCATTGGATATAGATAATGAGTAAAACATCATTGCACATGAATCATGAGTAAAACCTCATCGAACTTGAATTATCTAGAGTCGACACCCATTGGACATAATTTATCATGACATTATACTTTACCCAATGCATTGGACCACTGTTAGGGGACATCCTTCCTAAACATTTCCTTTCATGCATAAGTGTGCCACATGGATCATAAAATATGGAACCAATAATAATAATTTATTCCATGATAAAGTGATGTGGAATAAAAACATGATTCATTATAGCCAATAAGTAAATGTTCATAAAGGTGAATACCCTTGATAGAGAAATAGTCATGGTATTCACTACATAATGACAATGTCTTGGAAAATCATAGAGCAATTTTGCAGTAAAAAGACCTAAAATAAGAACTCATAAAAAATAGTTGATGAGATATAAAGGGGTGTCTCATCATATTTACATAAAATGGATTGTAAGTAGGTCATATAGAAATATGTCCCAACAAATTTAATGGAATTTAGATCCATACTACAAAATAATTACTTGGATGTAAAAGAGGAGAGAGAAATCTATCACAGAATTTCGGCATGGTAAAGGGTGTACATGGGAGTAATTAATGAGAGAGAAAGAGCTATAACATCATCCATACATAATTAGGTCAGTATTGGGGAGGTGTGAAATTATACCCCAACATTTGTAATTGAAAACAAATGGGCACAACAACTTAATGAAAATTGGACAAAATGAGAAAGGAAGAAATCCCTTAGTTGGATGTGTGATCCCAAAGGATTGGGAGAGGCCTGAGAGAGGCTTCTTGGGATCTTGGAGATCCTTGGGAGAATTATATAGTGAGGAGGTTATGGTATGGTCAAAATCCAATGGATTTTAGTGAAGAGGAAGTGGGATCTTGGGTGGGTTTATATAGGAAATGAGAGGAAATTTTATATTATTTTGGTTTGGGACACCTCACATTAATCTAATCAATACCAAAAACCATCCCATGGTTTTTGACCATGGTTTGTTCCAATGGAGGGTGGGAAAAATTAATTTATAAGGCCAATGGACGATCTTCTTAAAATAATAATGTTGCTTATGTGGTGGGTAGTCACACTCTCCAGGAAAACAATTTAAAAAGATAAATTTTTTTATAAGTCTTGGAGGGTCCACAAAAGCTTTGTAAAATATATCAAAAAAAATCTAAAATCACAATATATTGATGATAAAACAAATGTTGGCTGGAAATAATGTTTATAGTATTTTATTACATCACTATTGGGTCATTATGATTTCATAATACACATTATATATTTAAATGATATTTAATTTTTACCCAAAAATTCTATTGTCTCAAAAAAGTTATGAAAAATTCACCATTGGATAATTTTGACATCCTGATTACAAAAAATAATATTCATTTTATATAAATAGTTTTATAAATTTGTGAATTTTTTATTTTGAAATAAAAACTATCATTTACTGAAAATTCATGGGTATTGACAAAAATAGTTTTCAAACCTTAATAAAAATTACAATTTCATTCATAAAATAATATGATCATTTATATTTAATAAAAATTAAATAAATAAAAATATTTTATTATTATATTATTTAATTAAAATATCTATTAATTAATGAAAATAAATTTTTTTGTAGAATATTAACTAAAAATACTATTTGTTCTTTAAAAACTATTTACAAAGTAACAATAATAAAATTAATGCACGTACTTTATACAAAAATATTGTATATTGTCATAGTGCTAGGTCCTTGTTACGTATCCCCTTATAACACCCACATAAGACCGAAGGGTAAGCTGTGCGATGGTGATAGACTCTTGGGGTGGCTCGGAGAAAATCTCTCGGGTGGTGATCTATATTAACTTCCACTTCTCCTGTAGTTGGTTCTGGTCAAGCTTAACATGTTCAAGCTCTGCTTGGGCTTGGTCAAGAGCGAAGCTCAATGCCACCACCTTCTTTTTGTGCCCAGAAAAAATGGGCTTCGTATGGGGCAAGTCTACTTGATGATACCATCGCTTCCTTTTTCGGAGTAAATTGAACTTGATAAAGCCCTATATTTATACTATTCAAGTGATCATCGTTCAACGACTATATTAGAAACAGTCGCAATTCATATCGATATTTTAAAATAAAGAAACATAAAACCAATGAAGTTCACATTTTATATAATGATAATAATCATTTAATTATATCAATAGGAATTTCCTTTAATGAATGTTTGGGTCTTTACAGTACCTAAGTGGATTTTTTGAGTTTAAAAAAATGGAACAACACATTGAACATGTCATTAAGTGAACTCAGGGGAAATATTATCCCAATCCCACACCATAAGGAGAAAGGAATGTTAGAGTAGAGACTACTACTATCACTCAACAGAAGAATCACCCATGACTAGAGTTAAATAGAGAAAAAGGCTACCCACTATATGAGGAATTGAAGGAAAAGTTTATTCCTTCCAAATCAAATATGTTCCTGGTTATTTCCTCACATTCATAGTAAATAATTTCTCCAAGATACCGGAGCCCAGGAAGAATAATGATGTTGGCCTTAGTGACCACTCTTACTATTACCCTTTTTATAGGATACTTAGTCACCCCATCGAGAACTGCTTTTTCTTTAATGGAACCCTTCTAAGCATAGTTGATTCTAGATAGGTGATATTGGGAAAATCCTCAATGTAGGTAAAATTTGTGTCCACCACCCATCTATAATAAGAGGGTGAATCATATGATTGTTTTTTCTAGGTTTTAATATAATTTCAATAATTTTATGATCTAAAGAATTTTGAATAATCTAATTAAAAACTGAGAGTGTAAATTGATAAACCATTAATGATTCTATAACCAAGTGAGATATCATGGAATCAAACATTTAGTGGAAGAAATAATCATATGAAAATTTAAAATTCACAAGGGAAAGAGTCTCAGTCAACCACCGGGCTACCTCTAAATCTTTGGGATTCCATTCCTTCAACAATCTAAGAATGAGAACCCCCTCCCCCAAATGGAATAATCCTCAGAAGAAGATAATATCTTTTATTTTTTCAATATTATTCAATTATAAAACCTTTTCTCCAATGATTAATATTCTCTTGAGTATGTGTTTCTTATACATGCTCAAGGAATCAGAGGCTAAGGTTAAAGAATCTAGGGGAACATGGGATTATACAGTCATGGAAGAACCTAATATTCTGATCAAATCCCTTCCAAATCCATATATGTAGCCGATAACCATGGGATAAAAAATCAGAAATCCCATTTTGTGTTTAAAATAGGTTCCCTAGACCCAACATAGGTATATACATTGATTACCATTACATGTATACATTTTGATATATACTGTTTTTATATTACTAAAATAGTACTCAAACTTCTGAATCCACTATATTTGTAGTAATTTCCATAGATTACATGTCATATCAAAAGGTTGTAAAAATTACTATGCTATAATGATAGCATAGAGATACCATGAGAATAATATTAAAGTAACATCTTACGGTTGAGATGAATCATACCGATAAGATATAGGTTATGTGTGGCTATCAGGTGCTAGGTTTCATAAGCATTGTGACTTTTTCATATGATGTTGACACTGGTTCATCTCGAGTAGATGAGATCATGAGGACTGGCCTTCAAAAAAAAACTACACATGATTCTTGTGTCATAAGTTGTTCATATCTATGATTATGTGTATTGGTATAAAGACTTTATATCATTATCATTGTGTACATTTTTATTATGTACATTAATGTAGGGAAACACCATGTTATTTATGTGATGGTAAGGTAGAATACATTGGGTGAATATTTGAATGTATGGTATTGGATAGATGGTGAAGATAAAATTTTTCACTTCTGAGTTGAGGAAGTAATATCTCTAGCCCAGTTGATAAAGATGGTATAATTTTCACTAAATCAATGTCCATGGTATAATAAGATATATCCATATAGTATGGTCAATAAAAGAAAGATGATTATAGAAGTGTGCATCCTTTTTATGAGGTATCATGAGAAAAATAAGTTATATTAAATAGTGTGTGCTCGTAGTATGATTATCATTGTTATGACTATTACTTATCTCTTTATGAACTTGATGGATTGATAGACTTCAATCTTAGTTTGTGAATGGTATTCACTACTACCAAGATAACGGACTACAATTTCAAATAAATTAGCGTATTCAGGAGTCTTCCATATTCTTTTGAATCAGTGTATTGGACATGGTGGGCCCTACCATGGGGTCCGAGAGTTTTCTATGTATTTTTTATCATCGATGAATAAATAAATTCATTATTATTTGAGTATTGAATAATTTAGTTGATTTTTTTTAAATTACTCCCACGATATTATGTGAATACATGGAATAATATTATTTGAATGAAAATTATTTTAATATTAATGGTTCATTTAATATTTAAAGAATTATGTGTCATGTTAATGACCCTGTTTAATGACATAATATATTTACTATACATTACAAGTAAATTATAAAATATAAATTATTTTTAAGAAATAATAATTTCATCATAATTATTAATTAATTAATTATTTTTCTGATGTAAGATATACAGGGGTTATAGAACCCTAATGGGGTATTTCGATATCCACTATGTAAGAAGAGAATTGTTCTCATTCTCAACACTATTCAATATTCAGAATTTTGAGCTTCTATCTTCTATCATATCCTAGAGATATAAAGGCTCTATTTGAGTGAAATATCCAAGAAATCATTCACAATTGAAGTCACGGGAATGAGGTGATCATTGTGTTATCGATGGATTCGTCAAAGCTCTGTGATAACACCATGAATACAGTGAAGGGAATACACAAATATCCATGAAGATTTGTGTATTATATATATGGACATGAACATATATCCATTGAGAAACGATCACTAGAAAATAGTTTTAGCTGAGAAAGTGTAGATTAGAATAGGGTAACTATTTAGGTTAAATTTTTTTGCTTTGATAATTCATCAAATATCATTGGAATATAAAGGGGATCAGATCATTGAAGAAAAATATGTTTCCTCACATGGATCGTTATAAATTTTAAATCCCCATACCATCAGCTTCAGCTGTGTTCATCAGTTCTAGAAACTAGTGTTAGAGTGATATCATCAATTTTATGATGCAAGGAAAACAATATTTTTCATTAAATTTAAGTTGAGGGTTTTAATTCAGCCTCAAAAAGAAAACCACATATCAATCTTATATTTTATGGCCATGATATGATTATCTAAAAATATTAATGTGGATCATTTTAGGATTGTTTTTAGGTATTAAAAAAATAAATGAATATATTATATATATCTTGAAATTTAAATCATTACTAGTCGTCAGAGCAATTTCTGATGACCTATTGTTTAATCTGGATCAGAACTTGCTAGGAATTAGTCGCTATAATAATATAAACTAGTGTTTAGTAATACCCATGTCTGTGGATTTATTATATATATATAATCTAAAAAAATTTAGTGGTGGTTCACAGTTCATGCAATATTTACAGAAAACTAAAAAAGAACAATTTGTGAATTTTGGGTGAGGTTGCCGAAAACTAAAAAAATAAAGGTGAAAAAATGTAATATGAAATTATATTGGTTACGAGACATTAAAAATAGGATACTAGAAGCTTTTTTTAGAATCTAAACCATATCCCATTCCTCCCATCACAAGAGAAACCAATTGTCGTCTGTAACACCATTGATCACCACCTCCCTCGTGAGCCACTCTAATAGTTCCTCCGCGAACTGAATTGACTCAGTCACCGCCAGGACTACCTTTTAAGGAGACCCAATCATCCATCCAGTATTCATTCAAAAATACGTATGTTGATTCTCATTGCACTAGAGTGTTCCACCTTCCCTTGCAAGTATTTTTAGTCAGATGAATCCTAATCGTTACCTTCAGCACGGGTCATGTGACCTCTGGCCAACCAAGATGGTAGAGCTTCTGCTGAGCACCCCCATCCAACCGAACCATTTTCCACACGTGTCCACATTTCTATGATCCATCACTTTGGTCCTCCTTCCAAACAACCGACCTACATCATCCAAACCCATTATAGTGAAGTGTGGGTCAGCCTAACATGAAACAGGATAAGGCTTGCCGTCATGGCATAAGAAATCAATGTACGGGTTTTGTAAAGGATGAAAAGGCCTATGTGTGTTATTACTGGTCCACATTAGACCTAGGTGAGGTTTCTTTCCTTGTGGAAATTTTAATACCAAAATAATGTTGTGTTAATAATATTTAGATTAAAAATTATAACAATTTTTTATATAAAAAATTAATATAATTATAGTATAAAAGTAATTTAATTTAATTGATTAATTTTTAGAAATTAAATTAAATTAATACCTAGACTGAATGACACTAAATAATTTGAATGTAATTAATTAATTTAATTTAAATAAATTACATAATAGAGAAATTTATTTTATTTAATTTTATCATTTTTTTATATACCATCTGGTGTTGAGGACTCACCAAACATGTGAAAGTCTACGTTATTTTTTTAATTAATTATTACATGTGCTTTATTATTTTAATAATTATTTAATTCAATATAGGTTTTCACATCATAATTTTATTTCAATTTGTATAAGGTCATGTATGGTCATTCCTATATCTATGTTGCTTGCACCTCCGGCGAACTCCTCTCTTTCATGTTAGTACATTTTTACTTTTGATAACAATGATGTAATTCATTGACCACCCAAGATGAGGTAGTACCCATAATGATATGTGAATACCATATATTGTGGGATAACTATAATGTAAGTAAATATTAGACTCAAGTATGATACCCCAAGGTCAAGGATGATTCATTGAGTTTAAATGGATTTACTGATATTAGATATAGTAGGCTTGTTTTGTAATTTTATTTCCTTTATGTATCTTTATTATTTTATGTATGTTCAAGTTTAAATTTAGAAAACATAAAAAATAATAAGGGAAATGAATAAATATGGGATTAATTTATTATATTAATTCATGTTTAGTTATAAGCATGAAAAAATTATGAACATATTTTATAAAAATGGATTACATTCATCATAAAATATTTAAAAACGCCCTAAAATAAATATTATGTCTGTCCATATCTTGTTTGTTATCACTTAAAAGGAAACCATTGAGGAAATCAGTGTTACAATTATGATAATTTGGGACATTACTCAACAGATCATGGCACCCTGAGTTATTGAGATTTGCCGACATATTTTCTACACTGGAACTCTACTATTAGTGGAATAACCATAACATGTAGACCATTATGATAGGTTCCAAGGATCCTTATAATTAGATCACTCAATCGATATAGAATTCCATATATACTATTAGTGATACTAGAGTTCAATAAAATAGGGGGGGTACATTTAATGATTTTTTAGTAATCATTAATGTCTAAATCATTAATAAACATAAATTAAAAATTGATAATGTTTATTTATAGTAGATAAAATTTTCAATCACCAAACCACTGAAACATTATCATAGTGATCAATATTAGATAAATAAAATATCATGACAGGACGTAACTTCTTGGAGTATTACATGAGATTGCACATAGTACTACACCATGAAATGAAGATTTAGGTGTTGGAGTCCCCACTAAGCCTCCTTAGAGGGAAAGTAAGGAGTATAAATGCATATATAAGAAGAATAAAGATGATTGACCTGAATTAATGTGTATCATGTTGTTCTATATGTCTAGTTATCTGTAGAAAATTCATGAGGATAAAGATTCCTACAAGATTTTGACACATCTCTATGAATTTTATTTGGGGAGACCAAGGCATAAAAGTTATGATATATCTAGTGCACTATTTAGGTTCATGTTGGAATAAGAGTGTCATGAATAAAATAATATACTCAATATTATCAGATATATTAAGGTACACGAATCATTTAGGATCAAGCTAAATCAAGAAAAAGTGGATAATATCATTCATTCATCATTATGACCATGATTTTCAACATTTATAGTCAATTACATTAAGAATAACTTGAAAAAGTCACTCCATGTTTTTTTATTTAGTTTAACTAGATGATATGAATATAAATAATACCTATTCATTTTTCCATATAGAATAAAAGATGAGGAAGGGAAAGGCTATGGGGTCTAAGGCTATGTCCATGATAAAGAAACTAATGCACCATCCATCCATGAAGTTATTGATATAGAGGGAGGTAAATGAGAAAGAGGATGTCTTCTTTTCAAATGTAAAAAATTATAATGGAATATGAATTATAGAGCTTGTAAGAAGAAGAAAAGTGACACATATACTTCACTTATTATTTTCATCACAGGAAATCTAGATTTATCTTAATGTTGGGTATTAGATAAAACTTTTAGCTCACAAATTTGTATTCATACAAAGGAACCAAGTAGGTTAATGAATATTTCAAAGGGTGAGGTGGACATATGAATTTAAAATGGTTCAAGTTATGTAGATTGGGTATTGGGATACTATCACATATCCTTTCCTAGTCGATTGGTTCTTGTATCAAATAATTGTTATTATGTACCATTAATAACTAGAAATATAATATCCGTGTCAAGAATGGACACTACATGATTTTATTTCATTTTTTGAAATAAATGTTGTGTCCTTTATAAAGACAATAAGTGTTATGCTATGACACATCATAACAATGGATTAGATACACATGGACTAAAATGCACTATAATGATAATCAATAACAAATACAACAACCATGACTCCTATAACTCCAACCTTTGGATCTTTAGATGTGGTTCGGTAAGTGAGAAGTGTTTACATGAAATACATCAAGAAGTGTATTTTGAATCAAATTAGTTAAATACCTTGGACATATGTCAAGATTATTTTCAAGGAAAAATGTATAAAGCACACTTTTCTTGGAATGGAGAAAGTTTCATTTAATTATATGAATAAATTCATAATATTGTATGTGGTCCATTTCCAATAAAATAAAAAGTAGAATTTTCATACATTAAAACTTTTACGGAGGACTATATTATTTATGGATATATCTACTTAATCCTACATAAGTCATATTCTTGTATGATGTTTATGAAATATCAACATGCAATAGAAAACACACTTAGTAAGATGATGAATGAACTCTGCTCAGACAGATGGGGGAGGGAGGGAGTATATTAACCAAGATTTCATTTATAAATTAAGGTGGGTGGGATGACATACCAACTCACTCCTAATTATACAAAATATTGTAAAAGTTTTAGTAAAAGGAAGAATAAGACCATTCTTGACATGGTCAGATCAATGATGATTCATGAAACTCTTCTATTAACATTTTGTGGATATTCTTTATAGGCAAAGAACTATAACCATAAATGATTTGGAACTAATTCTATAGATTGGATTCTACTTGATTTGTGGAATATAAATAAATCCAACCTATCACACATACATTTAAAGGGAGACAATGTTTTTTTCATGATAATCACCATGTTAAAAATTAGCATCCAGATACACAAAGTGCATCTTTATTGGGAATCCTAAACAAGATAATTAATTTTACCTATATAAAATTTCAGATAAGAATGTGATTGTGGTGATAAATCCCATTTTTTTAAAGGAAACACAATTAAATTGTAAATTATTGGAAAAAGATTGAATTTTGACGAAATTGATTCTCCATATGCAAGAGAGTTGGTATGAGAACAATCTATACAATATTCAGTGGGAGCTGTAGATGATCCTATGACACAAGTATTTCAAAGTTAACCTAGAGAGGTAATAGAAATAGAGTCTTATGATTTTATTGTTAACAATTCAGGTGACACCATACTTATGAAGAATTATGAACCTCTAACAAACATGGAATTGGTAGATAGAAAAGATGGTTCTTAATGGAAAGGTTCAATAAATTTTGATATGTAGTCCATATATTAAAATCAAGTTTGGATTTTTGTATTCCCTTTAGATGATGTAAAACCCATTGTTTTTATATTGGTATTCATAAAAAATATGGACACATATGGTAAAGTAAATACCTATACGGAAGGAATGGTAGTGAATGTTTTCAAGAAACATCATTGAAAATACAATGAAAAAAACTTCTCACCAGTAGCGATGCTTATGTCCATTATAATATTACTTACAATAGTAGCCTTATATGATTATGAGATTTCGAAAATATATGTGAAAACAATTTTTCTAAATTCAAATTCAGTTTAGGACGTCTATATGATATAATCAGACTGTTTGTTATATCAAAGAGTATATATAATGTATGAATGATATAAAGATGCATTTATAGGTTTAGGAAGGCATCATAGACAAGTAATGTTCATTTTTATATGGCCATAAGATAATTTTGTTTAATCAAGAATGAAAACTAGCCACATCATCATAAGAAGGTTAATGGTAATGTTATCATTCTCCTTGTATTATATGTTCAAGAAATAGTAATTATGGGAATGAAGTGAAATTATTACAGTTATTTAATACTTGGTTAAATGAATTACTCTCCATGAAAGACTTAGGTGAAGTTTCCTAAATTCTATGGATCATGATATATTAAGATAGATCTCAGAGGCTCATTAGGATAAGTCAATTTGTATTTATTGGAAAGGTAACTAAAAGGTCATATATGGAACAATTAACGAGGGGATTATTGGTAATGCCACACAATATTAATCTATCCAAGAAAATGTATCCAATAACACATGAAGATATTTATGGAATATATATAAATCCTTATGCATCAGTAGTGGTATCTAACATGTACACTTTACTCTATTCTAGGTTTGATGTATCCCTTACATTAGGAATGGTGGTTAGATATCAAGATTATATAGGATAGTTACACAAGGAAGCTGTAAAAACTATCTAGATGTAATTAATTTTTGCAAAAGAAATGTTCTTGATATATGGAAGAGATGAGGAACTAGTAGTGAGAGGATATACTGATTATATTTTCCACATAGATCCTGATGACATGAAATTGAAGTTAGGACATATCATTTTCTTATATGGTTGTAAAATGAGTTAGAGAATATTGAAAAAACCTATAGTCATTGATTATACAAAATAATTCTAGAATATAGTAATTTCTAATGAAACTAAGTAGGCATTATTGATATGAATATTTATCTAAAACATTAGGGTTGTGCTTATATTTTCATACCATGTTTTTATTTATTGTCATAATACTACACCAATGGTGCTTTCTAAGGATCCTAGGTCACACCAGAGGAAAAAATCATATACTTCAAAATTCTCATCTCTGGAAAGATTATACTAAAAGAGGTGAAGTTATAGTAATAAGAGTAGCCAAAGAGGATAACGTGGTAGTCCCCCAAGATATATCCATATCTCAACATAAGAATGATTCTCTTGTGATAGCTACTGTGTAAAGACTTGTCAGTATTTGTATCTAGTGAATGTGGGAGTGTTGAAAGTGGGTGACCTAGAAAGAACATTTGTATATACATCAATTACCATTAAATGTATATAGATTGATATATAAATGTCTTTATCTTACCATTATAAAAGAAATACATATACTTCCACTATCATTATGTCTATTTACATTTA
This sequence comes from Viscum album, assembly GCA_963277665.1. Classification (NCBI taxonomy): domain Eukaryota; kingdom Viridiplantae; phylum Streptophyta; class Magnoliopsida; order Santalales; family Viscaceae; genus Viscum; species Viscum album. The sequence continues at coordinate 1,577,156,707 of OY728126.1, forward strand.
TTAAACATCTTATCAAAAGGTTATATTAGTTCCCAAGATATAGATATAACCAAGAGATACCATGAAAGTAATCCTAATGTTATGTAATATAGTCTAGATACATCATACTGACTAAACACAGATGATGTGGGACCATCAGGTGCTATGGGGTTATAATAATTTAGACTTATTCTCATGAAATTCAAAATTGGTGATCTTGAGTAGATGAGATAATGAGGATATACCCATCAACAAGAAGACCAAAATTTTCTGGTGTCATTGGTTATTATTATTTAAGAACATGTGTACTAGTCTCCAAACATGAAATCATTATCAATGTCTATCATTTAATCATATATTTGTATCAAATAAAAAAACCCTGACATTGATGTCATGGGGAGGTAACTTAATTTGGGTGCACCTCTAATGGTATGACATTAGTTAAATAGTCAAGATATAATTTTTTTATTTTGATTTTTGGAAAGTATAGCATAGAAAAAGTTGATCGGGATGGTAGTACCTTTACAAAATCCATAGCCATGGTAGAAGAAGGTATGTCTTCCAAAAAAGGTGAATAAAAAATAAATCCAGGAAGGATGGTGACTCATGTGTGTGTCTTGTTTTATGGGATATCATGAGACAAAGAGATTATATAAACTAGTGTGTGTTTGTAGGATGGTTTTTGTTTCTAAGACTATTAAATATATATTTTGGTCCCTTGATGAGTTTTTAGACTCTAATATGGGGTTTTTATGGTATTCACTACTATCTAGATAAGTTCATATAGGGTCACACATTATAGCATATTCAAGAATCTTCCATATTCTATTAAATAGCTATAGAAGACATAATGGGCCCATCACGGGGTCTATGAGTTGTGCATGTATTTTCTATCCCCAAATAGTAAATAAATTGAATATTATTTTAATATAAAATAATTTGGTTGAATTTATTAATTAAATATATTCGAATTTTATTAAATAAATACATGAAATAATAGTATATGAATGAGTATTATTTAAATATTCAAGGATTGTTTAATCTTTTGGGAATTACATGTTGATTTATGTACTCAATTATATCATATAATATATTTATTATATATTACAAGAATTTTTTATAATATAAATGATGTTTATGATGCACTTAGTTCAACATAATTTTTCATTTATTCCTATTTAGTATATGTTAGATATATGGGGGTTGGGGAACTTTAACCAGGTATTTGGATATCCAGTATATATGTATAGAAGTTCTTACAATCCCAACATTATTCGTAATTGGGAATTGATGGATTCTATCTCATACCTCACCCTATAGAGATAAAGGCTCAATATGAGTGATCAATCTAAGAATTCATATAGGGATCGATGGAATGAGATCATGGTGATTATCACGATGTCAAAGAATTATTATGAGATTAGCACTAGAACATGAAATTTTATGAATGTAATACAGCTATATTATTGTTTCCTGTCTACATGGTCTTGACGGGATTAACCTTAGATCCTTCAAGAAATGATCTCTATTGATGTGCTAATTTCAAGAACACATCGATTTGAAAAATGTAATTTTTTCAGTTTAAATTTTTGATCTCTAATAATTCATATCAGATCGTCAGAATATACCAGGTCGTGAATTGATAGAGAAGATAATGTTTCTTCACTTTGATAATAATAAATTCTAAATCCCTTTTCCACTAGATCTGTTATGTACCATAATACTAGCATCAGGATCAGGTGGATACCCCACAACCCTTTATCTTTCATTTAATCCAAATATTTTTAAATGATGTTGGATGAGGTTTTACAGTCTGATCATTCCAAACTATTTTTAGGACAACACGACCTATGAAATATAAAAAAGGTACTCCCTCAAACACTATTCAAACAATAGGCCTCCCTACCTTATAACTTTAATATCTTAATCCATATGATAGAGAGAAACTCTACCTTGAAAAGTGTAGACACCTCACATAGAAATATGACATTCTAAATTTTTTAGAAGTCAGACAAACTAAATAATCAGTCCTAGATGTTCACCATAATTCAAAATATCTTATTGAGGAATTTATCTAGGTCGTTAAAAGTACCAAATAGTTTCCAAAATATGTTTATGAATCTGAGGTATACCACATATAAACTACTCTAGAAGAATTTCATACCACCATCTAATTAAAATATAGAGATCAAGAAGAAGCTACCCAAAGAAATATGAGACCCCAAAATTTTTCAAGATAGATGGATAATGTGATCATATAAAGGGACTTGGTTGAAAGTAGTTATTAGATCAACCTTATCCCTATACAAACCCTCAAAATTTTGGGATATTGTGATGAGGAAATGTCTATAAAAAACTAACCATCTAGGTGTAGGATAAAATCTTGAAAATTACCCTCCAAATATAAATCTTAAATAAAAATTCTGGTGCCCCTAATATAATGTCAAGTTCATGGTTATATAAAAATAAAAAATATACAATGTACTTCTTAGAAGACCTTGTATTAATATCAATATGATGGTTCCATCAACATTCCACCAATGTTTGAAATAACCTTTTAATATAAATGTCAATATACTATATGGTTATAGTGACCCCTTTGAATATTGTAAATCCATATATGATGAGGAATTAAATTATAAGAGGGTAGGAAACAAACCAAGGATTGAGGCAGACATTTCGGTTTCAACACCCCATGCCTTGGGAATCACATATACAAATCCCTAGAGAAAGCATAATAGTGATGATGTGATGCTCATAAACCTGATTAGGTTTGTAGAATCAACCCCAATGAGCTATTATGGATTAAAAACTTCCATGGACCATGTATATGTGATAATGATATCACCAGATGAATTTGTTTTGTTAATGTATATCCAGACTGATTCCATATTATGATCCAGAAATTCTCTAATGACATTATTAGAAATTAAATATCCTCCCATGTAATTCCAATGTAACTCAAGAAATCCATACCTATAAAACCCCTATAGGTTGTAATAAAGGATATCATCTCGATGATATCCCCACAACGTCCTTGATTGTTAAGGATACCAATTGTTCTTCTCATAAATTAACATCTTTTTTCAAACATAAATATACCATTTTTTTCATTAATTGTTAAGGATTCTACCACATACACTTTGGTGGATGTGGAAGAGGTTTACCTTGTGAATGCTGCTCACAAATTTGAAGAAGGCATCTCCAACACCATTGATGAGATTCAGTAGGCGAATCTAGGAATACAAGAATGCTTGAGACCTATAATAATTAGTTTTAACATGGATCTCATGGAGAAAGAGTTGTATTTTAAATTTCTAATGATGAATCAACATTTTTTCACCTAATATTATAAATATATGCCAAGGATTAACTTTGATGAGACTAATCATCATGTACTCTTTTCCGATGAGCACTGATGTTTCAAGCAGGCATCCGAGAGGATTCACCCATCACATGCTAGCATGGTAAAATATATTAATGGAAAATTGATAAAATAAATATTTTTCTAAGATGTGTAGTACCCAAAATAGATTTAAAACATCTTCCCCATGAAGATGGGGAATGAAAAGATTGTGTTTATCATTAATTATAGGGAATCTAATCAGTACTATCTAAATTATGATTTCTAGGCATTGATCGTTGAACTTTTGATCAATGCATCTTCTAACATCCAAGCCCATTTATTTATGGATGGGTCTTTAGGATATAACCATATATATATTTCCATTGATGATGAGGAATCCACTTTATTTAGAACACCTCAAAGGATATTTTTATTATAGTCCGTTCAGTTTGGTTTTATGAATTATAGCGCCACTTACCAATGTGCAATTAATAAATATTTTAATCACATATTGGGATAAATCACATAGTTCTGTGTCGATGAAATAGCTGTTAAATCATTATAGAATTGTTATCACCTCAATGATCTTCAAATGGTATTTAAAAAATTACAACAATAAAGTTTGAAGAAGATTCCTCTAAAGTGTGATTTTGGAGTAATGTTAGGGAAATTCCTTATATTTTTGTCAAACCACCATGGAATCGATGTCGATACAGAAAATAATAGTTTAATACTTGAAATTGAAACTTCCAATAATCATAAATAATTTATAGGTATCCCGTGAAATATCGCTTATATTAGGTGTTATATATCAAACTTATCTAGTATATCTCTCCCATTTAGTATGTTAATGAATAGTGTAGCCACATTTAAGTGGGATGAGGAAAAATGAGTATATCATGATAACCTTAAGAAATACCTTTTGTATCTGACATTCAAGATTCCACTAGTATAATTAAATTCACATATCATATACATGTCAACCATAGAATTTTTGTTCAACACCCTCCTCACAAAAAAATGATGCGAGGAAAAAAATAATATACACTATCAAAGTTGAAAAATTATAGATACCGAGACATGATATTCTAAAATTGATAAGAAACTTCTCATTATAATATTAACAATGAAAAAGATGATGCACTACTTGAATCATCATGAATTCCACCTGGTCTCTTTTATCGAACTAATCAAGTATATTCTTGGCCACCCTATATTAATCCTAGATTTTTTTCAGAAAGGTGATTATTCATAAATAATATGAAATTATATTCATATCATATAAGAAAATAAAAGAGAATACAATGGGTGATTTGCTTGTAGGAAATACCACATCATAAAGCATGTCGATTGACACCTAACATCTAGATGAAGAATTTTTCTAGGCCCATGATAGTCTTTGATCATGAGAGATTCATTTTGATGGTTCTTAACAATATCTAATTTGATTGAGAAGGGAAAAACTAAAGCTCAAATAAGATGGTCAAGGTATTATATTTTTTCCCCTAAAATTAAAATTTTCCCTATTCCTTTTTACTATCCAAAGGATGAACTAATAACGAGGAAAAATTACAAGAACTTATTATAAGATTAGAGAGAGGTCTATAGCTACAGATAGCCCATACGAATACAAATAGAGATTTAGTTCTAGTGATAAAATAGATCAACATCATTTATGAAATAAATATGGATTATATTTCCCCTATCATTGTCTATGTGAGAAGACTGAAGGTATAATTCCATTTTGAACCAACACTACATTATGTACCTTCATCTCAAATTGCATGTGCCAATTAAATGGATAATGCAGACATAGTCCTAGTAGATTGTGATCTGGATGAGGTAGTCTTCTTCATCACACACCAATGGGTTGTCTTAACACTCCTCATCTACGACATGGAGGAAATTAATCATATTTATTCCATCAAAAAGCACTAAGATATTAAAACCATTCATGTATATATAGATCTGATAATATATTACTTCTAAAAATTGTATCCCCTCATAGAATTGACCCAAAAGGTAACGGATTTAATGTCATGAAATGAACATAAAACTTTAGGATGGTCCAAATGGGTATAAATACCCTTATAAATTTGGATTCGTCACATTCATCCACTGATGAAATGAAGAACAAGAGACTCCAACTATTATTAAGGAAGTCCATGCAGGCTCCTGTGAGTCTAAATTATTTTGGAACTTTGTTATCCCACCAAATAAAGAGGAATGATTACTATTGTAAAATGGAGATATATGACTTTTTAAAATTCACTATGATGATTCATGCATGTTAGATTCCCGAAAACATAATCCATCAACCCCTTAAATTTATACACACAGAATTGTATTCATGGTCATTTTGTATATGGGTATTGTAAATTTTGGGCCATATCTCCCATATAAAACTGACCAGTCTAAGTGCATACTTAAATTTGGGGATTTTTTTCCATATGGGATAAGAAAATACCCCTTAAGAATGTTGGAAAAATATTTTCATCAATTTCATTAAGATCGATATTACAACCATATTTGTTTCCCTCACACAATATTGATGGAAAATGAAACTAACATCAATGCGTTCGAGTTGGAGAGGCTATATCATGAGTATAACATCACTTCTAAAAAATCCCATCATTATCATGCAAGGGAAAATGGATAAATAGAGGCCTTAAATAAGACTCTATTTAATATACTCGAGAAAATAGTGAACATGGACAATATCACTTGGTCAGACAAGCTCTTATATTCATTATGGGAACCCCATACAACCACACACACATCCATGCATGAAACCCTATATTCACTACCTTTTGTATAATATGTAGTGTTACACATTAATGTATAGATGAACATACTCAAAAAAAATATATTTGGATAAATATATGATGAAAATAAATCACTAAACTGACAAGATTTGTTAGAACGAATTGATGAGTAAATGTTCCAAACCCTACATGGCCTCAATTTCCCTCAAAATATGACTCTATGAGCCATTATAAAAACGTTTTTCCTATTAAAATTCTTCTAATGGAAATTGTTAATGGTTATTTGAAACTTTATGATACCCTGGAAAAAACCAGTAATGTTGAATCCCATGTAGGAAGGGCCTTACATCATAAATATGTTCTATTTTAACATGGATTACTCATTCACCACAATTAATGAGGAACAATTCACGAACCCTGATAATATGAGTTTTCATAATACTCAGTTTTTATAATTAATATTGTGAAACTAATGTTCTAGATGAAATAAATCATCCATCATGCCATTAAACATTCTTACCACATGAAGTTAAATTATACTAAAGGATTCCTTACCGCATGATGTTAAACTGCCTGAAAAACATCCTAGTCTCAATATTAAACTGCATGAAAATGTCTATGTTGAATAATGTTAAAATACATGAAAATGTATTAGTTACATGATATTAAATTGTGAAACCCCTAAATTCATGGTAGAATGACATTAAACTACACAACATACCATGTCCTAGTCACAAGAACATATACTACATAACATGTGTTTACCTTATGTGGCTTGAATCCCCTATTATTCATAATCTATATCAACATAAAATGTTATTAGTTTACCATATAATTAAAAATTTATTCCCATAACCCCAAATATGAACAATGTACTCTCACATGAACATTAAACTGAAACCTCATCCATTGAGTTTTTTTTTCAATCCAAGACATCAATTAACCCTTATATATTTGAGAGTAAAATCCTCATAATGGATTATTAATTAGATCTATGTGTTCCTTGATTCATGTTACCATAATATTATTAGTGATTCTTGGATCTCCAATCCTCAGACCAACTATAATTTATGGAAAAATTTACCTTCCCTTGCATATGTTTCATACCTATACATGGATATTTTTTAAAATAACTACATATGGATTGATCCCTATACTATGGGATATAATTGATTCCTAGATCATTCATTTTAGGTATAGTCTTGAATTTTAATCACTACCAACCACATCCATTCATTAGAGTTAGGTCCATGTTGAGGCTCTTATCTGTGTTAAAATGTTAATATACCACAAATTCATGATCATGAAATCTCACATGGATCAATCTACTACATAGTTGTATCTTGTTTCTCATACTAATAATGACTCATGTGAGCATAGGGAACCTGGTAAGACACTCTAACCAACATGATTGTGGTGTGTTCTATTCGAAGATATGAAAACATTTCCTTGTCTCCTAATGTTCAACTACATGACTTGAGGTCATCATATGGAAAAGATCATCCCCAAATGATTTTTAACTCATGATTCAAAGGAGTTACCCCTTCTCCCCGAAAATGTGTTTAATACAAGTTGGTGTAACAATTAGGATGTTTTAACACTTCTTGGATATTACATTCCCCATAAAAAACATAATATCTTCTATATATGAGTAAATACAAACAAATTACATGATTTCATACACTTTACTTGGAACCTTATGGACCATGATTTCAAATACTCATGGTTCCCCTCTATAGGTTACTAGTAATGAAGACTGAAAATTATGAAGGGAACCCTATAGGATTCCCAGGTGAATAATGAAATAACTTGGAGAATGTACTTAGGGGATATTTGGGGTTCATAGGATATCCCCCATTTAATACAAGAGTTATTGTCCTAATTTTACATGATATCGAATTCTCCATTATTAATGATTGACCTATACTAAAAAATATCCACCTTTTGTTGAATCACATATTCCTGTGCTGTGATTTTCACTTCCAATAACCCAACTATTCAAGGATATTTAAATTCCATTAAAATTACCCAAAAATACATCATACTCATTGTTAAATAAATATCATAACATATAATTCATAGAACCTTTCATTTAAATGTATGTATCTTCAATAAATACCCATGTTTCCTATGTTTCTAAATCCATTTAGACACCCCATTTTCCACCAAACAAACTTTATTCCCCCTTTTTATATCTAAATATATAGATACCTTGGGCACATATTCTCTTGTAGTTTAATATACTTTCAGCATATTTACTTGTTGTTCCCCCTTAAGACATATTGTTAATAGGGATTGAATGATTTTAAGGGACCTATTGGGATTAACTATTTAATTGAAAAATGGATAAAATCTTATACCAAGGAGGTGTCTCAGTTCTGGAAGGAAACACATTATGAATCACTATTTAATAACCCAATTCCTTAGAGATTGTGCATTATGGATTTTATGATATTATAAAAGAACCCACTAGGGTTTTCACATAATAAAATAATTCTTAAGATCATGTTTCTAGGTGATGTTTTAGTTACCCAAGGGACCCAACTAGGTTTTCCTAGGGTATAACAAAATTACATAGAGCTTGTTACTAGTTGGTATTTTGGTCCTAGAGGAAAGGACACCATTAACTCTAAGATGCATTTCACTAATAGTGTGATGTTTATTCAACTAATTGTAAAAAAATCATCTTTTTTATATTTATTTAAATACATGATTTATTTCAAACATATTTCAATATCTAAGAGGGATCCGAATGAATTTGTAGTTTATGTATTCACACCTAAGTAATGAATAAATGTCTTGAAATATCACAACATCTACACATCCTTATATCATGACGTTAAATTTCAAATAATACATATTTACCACACAATGTTATACTTCAAATAACATGTTTAGCTTATACTATGTTTCTTGGGCATAAGGTTGTTAGCATACACTGAGTTTTCTCCAAAAACCCTTCAAAAAGAAAAAGTGGTCCTACCTATATCTTGGAAAAAAAACCTCACCCACATTATCTTTCTTTCATTATAACTCTAGGATATTTAACAAATGGATAATTATTATACATGATCTATATTAACATAGAAAATAATTCTCCCCTAGCCCTTTGTGAGAGCCAAATCTACATAAGGGATCATAAATAAGAACTACATATTTATTAACTACTATTAATACAGTATACATAATGACACCAATATCTAAAATCAATGATCTAGATATAATATAAAATAGAAAATCCTCATCCCTTTTATATGGCCCAGACGTGTGCGTGAAGATTTCTCCAGAACTATGTGTGTATTTATTCCTATAACTACGTGATATGCATAACACTGAGATCTCAAATCTTCAATCCAGCTACAATATAAAAGAAAAAAATCCACCTTCTATTAATATAGTCCAGTCCTGTGTAGGGTTTTTTTACCAGTACTACATGGGTCTTTCTTACTATGGCCACAATATATATAATGATGCCTAGATCAAAAATTATAGTCTTTATTGTAATGTAAAAGAAAACCTAAATATAATCCCCCACCATTTATATGGGTTATATGTATTTAAAGATTTTTCATTTTTATAACTACACGTGTCTTCATTCCAATCATCATAGGATATATAGTGATTCCTAGACCTTTTATTTTAGGCACATAATTGAATTCCAATTACTCCCAACTACGTTCCTCGATGAGAATTAATTTTTTGCGGGGATTGTATCTCATATCCAAAAGTGGATAACCCCATATATTCCTTGTTATGAACTCCCACATATATCAATATAATTTTTAGTTGTATCTTATATCTCATTCCAAGAATGATTCATGAGAGATTAGAGAACCTAAAAAAGGAACTCTAAATAGTGTGATTGTGGTGTGTTGCACTAATTGATATTGAATCATGTCCTTGTTTCTTTAAAATAAATTGACCATAACTAGGTATTCACATAGAACACATTATCCCCTCTCTTGACTGTGTAATAGGGAATCACATTATTTATCCCCTCGCATCTAATATGCATTCAATACATGTTGGTGTTTCCATTAACATGCTTTAACCCTTATTTGTTCTAAAATTTCGAATAAAAAACATCAAACATTAAATATCTATGTTAACATTAAAAAATTACATATGTTTATACACTTCTATTGTAACCCCATTGACCACGATCCCACATACTCTTAGTTCCCCTATAGAAAATGGGTAAATGGAATAGTTGATCTAAAGGGACCCTACATGGATTCACTAGTGAATAACACAATCACTAAGAGCTAATTACATGGGGATATTTTGGACCTAGAATATAGGCCTCCTTAAATACCGGAGATATTATCTTGACTATGTGTAGTACTTACTGCCACCTTTAGTAATGGTTGACCTATACCCATAATACTTATTCTCTCATTGAATCATATATTATTGGGTTATGATTTATGCATCCCATATCCCAACTATTAATATAGATTCAAAAACTATTGATGTTATACATTTTATCATCATACTAATTTTTAAATAAATATTATAAAGTCATATTACTGTAACCTATCATTCAAATGTATGTATCTTTTATAGAGACCCAAATTCATTGAGAATAGTCAATCCTCTTGCCAACCCGATTTTGTCAATGATACAGGAACATAAAAGAATATACGTGTTACATTATATTCATAATATGTTAAAATATATGACATATTATTCATCTTGAAATGATAAAGAAAAAAACAATGAGAGGGATTTCATATCAATTATATCCATAAAAAATTTAATGGGATGAGTGTTTGATCCCCATACATGGGTAGTATATAGATACCCCTTTCACTATGTGTGAGAGAAATCTACATAGAGGATGCATTAGCTGACTATGATGTCTTGGATGATCAAGGGATGAAAAAAGGACCTCTCTCTATATATAATTTAGATATGTTTATGTAGTACATATAATAACTACACGTGTATTGATTGCATTTACCATAGGATACCTTATGACACCTATGTTCCCTAATTCTAGGCCCATCCACAATATTCGAAATGATAATCCCCCCTACTTGTGCATGAGCCTAATCTATTCAAGGAAAATATCATAAAAGAAATACTTGTGGATTTATTCCTAACCAATCATTATACATAGTAGCACAAAGGTATATTTTCTTGTGCCTAGTGATAGGTTTTCCACTATCAGAAACTTCTCAAGTGCTTAATCCATATAAAACTTTTCCACCTTTTATAGATCATAGAATGAAAAGATTCCACCACCAGTGAGATCCTCTCACAATAATATATCCCTTCACATTAGTAGTATCCTTAGTTGTTAGAGATAAGGCTCTTGGACCATATTGGGTGACTTCCATTTAAAAGGAAATGTGCCCCTCTCTGTTTAATAAGTGTGATATCTAAATAAGGGGACTCTTAACATAAAAAAATATGGATTGAATCATATCCCTATAGGATAAATATTGATGCTTATAATTCTAGTTACTGATCCCATCATTGAATTCAAGAAAAAATATCCCATACTACCTAAGTGTTTGAACCATTTCAACGATACCCCACTTTTATGGATTTATGCTAAGATATGAATTAATTCTCATTTCCTACACATGGTATTGATTCATATATAGGAATACTAAAAAATATCATGTTCGACCGAAAGATACCCCATCCCACATATGATTTCGATCTATGTGTGGATCTAAACGATTAAGACGTTTCGATTGATTCCTATTGCCACATGATATGTACTGGCACCCAAAATCATTCAAGTTTGGGCCCTTCCAAAAAATCGATCCAAATTTTTATTCCCCCAAATGTTTTTGCAAGATAGATTTGTGTTGTGTGATATCTTTAAAATAGATGATTGTTTCATGATTCAAGACCTTTAAAAATTCATAGGGATACACAAACATGGAATCTGTACCATAGAAATTTTATTTTCCCCTAAACTCTTTTCTATACTGCAAAAAACATAAATTGCTTATGGATGATTGTGTTATTAAAAATTATTTTGCCTTTATATTATTCAGATATATGTAAATATTTTTGGAACAAGATATACGTATACACATAATCTGCCTCAACATATGGATACATACCTATAGGACTAAGAAAGGTCATGAATTCCTCTCACATTTTATTGACCCAGAACAATGATGTGTTTCTTTAGGGATGCATTGCATAATTTTACATCAGTTCCCATATCCTTACAACATGAATCTAAACTACGTTGAAGATATCCATGTATCAAAACATTCAGCTTCTAAACAATTAATCCAATAAAAAATGATGTTAAATTGAATGAAGGTTGTCCTAGTAAAGTTATTTTGAACTACATGAAAATTACATCATTACCGAAGAATGTTAAACTGCATGGAAGGAGTGTCCCCACTACATAATGTCAAACTATACAAACTATAATACTTTGTAAACCCTTACTAATAGACCTTAAGTTCCTAAACTTGGTCAAACAATGTTCAGGGTGATTATAATAACTTTTCAATCTCCATAATCAATAAAAGACACTTTATATCATGAGAATCATTGGTTTATGTAAACATTCAATGTAACAACCCAAACATTTATCAATGGAATTTCTCCCTTCTTATAATTATGTGATAGAGTATAAATACAATATAATCACATAGTGAACATAATAAAAACATTATTAATTATTATTTAATGAAATAAGAGTCTTTTTCATAAATAAAGGAATATAAACCGATTTAATTGTAACACGAATTTTAGAATAGTAACATAATACTTATGAAAATAATTCATCAAACAGAATGCTAAATTCACATTGAAAGTATAAATAAAATCTAGGTATTTTATGAATGAAAATAAAATATATTTATATCATGAAATAGGTAAATAAATATTTTAAAAATTATAAAATAAGTATTGGTATTTTTATAAGTCATAAATATTTATTTACAAATTTATAATTAATTTAATTATTTAAAAAAAATTAAGTTTATGAAAAAACTATAATAAATTAATATTTTTTTCTTTTTATTATAAGATAATTTAATGACACCTTATTCAATTTTTTAATGTATCATAAATGTAGAAATAAATTTAAAATTAGTATTTTTCGAATAAATGATGATTTTAACTAAAAATTAAAATAATCATATTTATGATTTTTTTATAAAATGGGCTTCATTTTCTAATTCTCCACATAAAAAATGGTTATGGTGTATTATTGGGGATTTTCTAAAATACTTAAATTTTTGGTGAATAGTAAAATATGATAATTTTCGGTTAAAGCTAAATACATGAATAATTGAGTCATAAATGATATATGGATTATATAGGAAAAAATATAGAACTTTTTATAATTATTTTTATATATTTAGTGATAATTTTAAAAATATTCATAGTTATGATTGAAAATAATAAACTAATGAATAAAATAATTGGAAAACACCTATCTCCTCCCTTATAAATACCACCCCTCACACCTCTTCTCTTCACACCTTCCAAGAATAAAATATTGTCCAAAATTGGCCCAAATAACAACCCAATAAACCACCATGTATATTATACCTTGGTATTATGAAAATAATGAAACTTGTTTGGTAATGAGGTTCTCAATGAGAAGGAATTCAAGAGTTAAAACACTCATTCTTTTCCTTTTTTTAATTTCTTTTTCGTTTCATATTCTCTCCTCACCTCATCTATCCAAATGTGCATGATATTTCCAATATATTTTATATAATAGAAATATATTATGTTAATGTATAATCTATAATCAAAATATTGTCTCTCTCTATCCCTCTCCCCCTCTCTTGTATTCTAAAAATGAAATCTTTTCCCATAATGTGTTAATTTACCGGCATCAAGAATGAAGTGTTTTAATTTTACATTAACTCCTTCAAGGATGTTAATAAAACCATTATAATGGTTGTTAAATACTGAAAAATTTATTTAATAATCATTTGTAAGTTCTTTAATTAAATTATATACACAATAATAAATAATGGTCTAAACCTAGCTTGTGATGTTCAAAAAACCCTAAAAAGTTCAAATGATTATCACTAAAATTTTAAATATTGATTAATCCTAATATCATATAAAAAAATATATAACCATTTAAACCAATATATTTCATTAATGAGATATAATTTCAATTCTTGATAATTATTCTAATTCTAAAAAACAACCATACCCATATTCAAGTCAATGGGTCATGAAAACCAAAGAAACAAACACTCCTGAGTGATGAAATTAACCTCTATAACTCATCAAAATTACCATAATGAAAAATAATAAAACTAAAAAGAGTAAAATTAATGTATAATTTTTTTTTAATTTTTCCATTAATGAATTTAATTTTATTATCTAGGATATTAAAGAGAAGAAGGAATTCAGATATAAGGTTAGGGGAATCTTGAACCCAACTCTCTTTATTTGGGTTTTTCATATTCCACTACATATTTAGAATGAATGTTCCATTTATGATCCTTAAATATAATTTCATTTTCCTTCCCTTTAATTTTTTGGATATATATTCTTTAAATATTATTTAATGAAAAATGAAACGATTTTCCAAAAGAACACTTCTTTCTAAAACCCATCTTTTACTTCGCGTGAGATTGTTTCTTCCTCACTCAAAGATTGAAGATTCTTATACCCTGTATGTTATTCCTTCTTTCTTTTGAGGACCCCAATGTTTATTCATGAATGTAGTCCTTATGAAATGAAACCCATTTAATTCTATGGGTTACATTATGTACATGATTTATATGCATTCTATATATCATGCATGACAATGTAAATGTTATGATGTTACGGGTGCACCCAAAATTATATAGAACATGTAAATGTTATAATGTGATTAATGTACTGAGAATTATTTTGCATTAAAATTCATTGGGTATTTTGATGAATATCAAGATATTAAGTGAAATATTTCTCGAACATGATTTTATATTTGATCACAACTATGTGGGGTAGTTGACCACTAAGACACAATGTTTCATTTTTATGCCTTCCCATACTCTATGACTCTATCTAATTATTCCTTTCATGATTTAGATGATTATACCATGATTATCTTACAATGATGATAATTATGATCACCTAATGTTATATCGATTCATGTTCTTATGTATCCTCTGTCTAGGATTTTATCTCACTCATTGATTTGATGTATATCCTCAAGTGATTAATTGTACTATAGAGTACAAATTTTCTCCTGTGAAGCTAGAAAAGAATGAATTAAATAAATTTTAATGTTTTAATTATCTAAATTTAATGTATGGTCCTAATTTTACCATGACACTATATAGTTGGATCTCGGTTGTGTAACACTTTTATGTTTTTTGTATTTAAAATGATGTTATAATAACATAATAAAAATTATTTACACTATAGTTAGCATCCGAGAACAATTTAGTTAAATTGGAAATTAGTATAAGGGAACCTTATTGAAAACCCTTAAGATAATAATAAGTATATGTAATCACCCAAGAAGATTTTATAAACATATGGATACTACAAAATATGACTTTAGAGTTAATTTAACAAAGTTATAAATTATTCACGACTTGTTGACTTATAGTTTGATCTATCATTTTCTATTTTATAAAATAGTGAAAACAAGGGGAAACTAGGATAAAAACCCTTCCGAGGGACAATGAAGTGATTTCCTGAATGATATCCCAAATTCTTTCGGTGGGGAGTTAAAAATATAATGGGGATTCTTAACTAGTTGTCTCATGCTATAAACAATCAACTAAACAATGTGGAAGGCCTTCATTCCCCTAAATGAGATAATCTAGTTGTTTAGTCCTTTATTAAGTAATGACCACTTGAATTTAGTGGATCTTTTGATCCACTAGTACCAAAATAGTCAGTCAATTCAATGGATAATAACTTTTTTATGCTTCACTATTCTGAGATGGAGAAGATGACTTGGTCGTTAATCATCTAGATAGAGAGGCTAACCAATGGTGGTCATTCATTAAGAATAGAAAGCCAAATGACAAAATTTAAGAGACATAGTGGAATGAATTTATGATAATGTTTCTTAAGAAGTATTTTACTCAAAGTCTTCATAAAATTATGGACATAGAATTCATACAGTTGAAGAAAATTTTAGGTGAATTATTCATGGCCTATGGGAAAATTTTTAAAATGATTGAAAGCTATTCCTTGGGTTTTATTCTCAACAATGATATAAAAAATGATTGATTCTTCAGCGGGTCAAAACACCACCATATAAAGTATCTAGAAATTCAAGACATTGGGACTTATGGAAATGTTGATTAATGTTCTCTCAAAGAGGATATAAATATTATATAATTTTCCCATTGCTATGGTGATAAGAAACTAAATATAAAGTTTCAAGATGTAGGATCTCATGAAAAAGGTTGTAATAAATATATACCCCACACATGTAAAAAATATAAGAATAAGCATCTTGAGAAATTCCTCAAAGGGAAAAAAATTCTATAAGTGTGGGAGATAAGGCCACAAAGCTAATGAATGTCAAAGAGACATAAAGAAGTCAGACGATACAATGGAGGAAATGAGAGAAACACCCTTGGTCAAATGCTTCAACAATAGGTAGAAAGGGAACTATGAAATATATTGCACTGAACCTCGATTCCTCAGGGGTAATCAGCTTCATCATCCCTATAATATTATAGAACAAGGGATGGATTATGCAATCACTACTAATGAAGTGGAGTAAGAAAATAAACTCCTACAATGTAAAATTTCTATTTACTCAAGAATGGAAGATGACTTATTTCATTATGGAATTACAAATTCATTTAAATTTTATATGTTTTCTAGAACTATTGTATCAAATCCCAAAAATCATGAATTATAGATGTTCATAAAAACACATATTGGTGTGATCATTTCAACCCATGTGTTAGACTCTTCTTCTATTGGCATATGTGGGAATATATTTCTAGTAAATCTCATGAATTTTCCCTTAGGGGAATTAGATTCTATACATTGGATGGATTGACTCTCATTATATAGAGTACACATCAACTTTTGGAAAAGGAAATGTATTTTAATATTTTGAACCATCCCATTATCCTATAGAAACGAAATTAAGATCATTAATATATTTAAAAATCCTTCAAAGGTGTGGGTGTTGATTCCCTATAAATAAGCACACCTCACTAAAATGATTGAGTCAAAGGAATGTGTCAACCTAGGGAAAATTCCCATTTTGAGGGAATACAGTGATGTATTTCATGAAGTGTTATCCGGACATCCCCCATATAATTAGGTAGAGTTTTCAATATAGATTATAATCAATGATAATCCTATCTCAAAATTCCACTATAGGATGGACTCAATTGAATTGGAGGAGTTAAATAAGCATATACAAGAGAATTTGGACAAAGGGTTCATATACCCTAGTGCATCACCTAGGTGTGTGCCAGTGATCTTTGTCAAGATGAAGGGTTGATTGATGCAGCTGTGTACCTATTATCAGGAACTCAAAAAATCATTATAAAGAAAAATTATCCTCTTCCAAGGATTGATGACTTGTTCGATCAACTATGAGTATAACAATACTTCTCAGAGGTGGATCTACATTATGGATATCATCATCTAAGGGTGGATATGGAATACATTCAAGATATTTCTTTATATACAAGGTATATGACCTATAAGATTCTATTAATACCCTATGGACACACTAATTTCCCTATGATCTTCACAGATTTTATGAATACACTCTTTAAAAACTACCTAGATTTATTTGGTAGAGTTTACAGTTGATATAATCATTTATTCAAAGGGATAGGAGGACCATGCAGAACATCAAGGTATTTTAATAGTGATATTAAAGAAGGATAAATTGTACAAGAATTTAAACAAGTGTTATATTTGGATATAGAAAGTCACATTCTTTGGACTCATGATCACAAGTGAGAGAATTTTTATTGACCATTAAAATAATCCAATTGAGGAATGTCCCAGACAATCTAGTGTCACATAAATTCGTTTTTTTATTGGTTTAGCAGGGTATTATCGATGTTTTTTGGGAAATTCCCAATGACTATCTAGACCAATAACTAAGTTAACAAGGAAATGGGTAAAGTATGCATGGATAGAAAAATGTGAGGAAATAATTATGGAGCTAGAGAATAGGCTAACCATTACACTTTTACTCATATTACTGACACATTGAGAATGTTTTTTTATATAATTAAGGTTTAATGAAAGGATTGGGTTGTATACTCATTTAGAATGATAAAGTGATATCATTATCCTAATGATAGTTAGAGATCAATGAAAATAAAACTCCGACCCATGGTCTAGAGCAAGAAGTTTTGTTTTTTCCTTGAATAATTGGTAACACTACTTATTTGGTGAGATGTGGGACATATATACTGATCAAAATATCCTAAAATATATATTTACACAAATAGATAACAACATGCATCAAAAGAGATGTTTATAGTTAATAAATGAATATGATTTCTCTATACACTATCATCCATGGAAGAAAAATAAGGTAGATAATGCTATTAGTAGAAAAAAACATGACTATCTATCCATGTTTCAAATTGAGAAAGACCCTATATTCAGGGATATGCGAAGGATGAATTGGGAATCATGAAGGTATGGGATACATACTACCTTCCCCAAATGACTTCCGAACCATATATCCAAGATAAGATTATGGAGGCACAATGGGATGCACTATAGTTGTAAAATAATGTTAATTTAGTAAAATAAGGGAAGATATATGAGTTCTGTATCGAAGATGTTGTTGTGATTCGGTTTGGAATGAGGATTTCTGTGCCTTTATAAACTGGGATAAGTAAAGAGGTATTGGGTAATGCACAAAGCTCAAATTTTTATACCCACATTGGGAGTACAAAGATATATCGTGATCTTCATGAACACTTTCTTTGGATATTATGGACAATGAGATTGTATAGTATATCTAAAGGTTCTTCATATATTAGTAAGTTAATGAAGAGTGACAGAACACCAAAGGGATGATGAAAACATTTACTATAACTATTTTGAAATGAAATAATGTCAGTATAGAATTTATCATTGGTCTCCC
This sequence comes from Viscum album, assembly GCA_963277665.1. NCBI lineage: Eukaryota > Viridiplantae > Streptophyta > Magnoliopsida > Santalales > Viscaceae > Viscum > Viscum album. The sequence continues at coordinate 1,577,175,839 of OY728126.1, forward strand.
AAAGAAATCCAAAAGAAAAAATGTGATATGGGTTATGGTCAGCTGACTCAGCAAGACAACCCACTTTATCACTATTTGGGAATACCTCATGCTTGAATGACTTTCTATGATATATGCGAAAACAGTGGTGAGACTTCATGGGGATCCACTATCGATTGTCTTTGATCGTGATCCTTGTTTCACATCTAAATTCTAGTGGATTCATCAACATATGTTGAGTACGAGATTGAATTTCAACATGACCTATCACCCCCAAACTGATGGAAAATCTGGGAGGACAATTCATACACTCTAGGACATGATATGAGCCAACTAAATGGGTTTTAATGGTTAATGGGATAAATATATCCAATTGGTTGAGTTCTCATATAATAATTTCATCCACTCGTGTAACGCCTCGACCCCAGTTACCCAGAGTCGGTGCATTATTACATAACATTGTCATGATCACAAAGGATCAAGTCTCGAAATACCGATTATCTTAGTAGCCTTGGATTAACTGGATAAATTCATAAAGTTTACATTACACCATAAAGATAAAAACTAATACAACAACATATTGTCTTTATATCCCCTCATATTATCCCTATAGGTCATTAATAAATTACTTCTTCACATCCAGGGAAAATAAAACATTGAATGGGGTGAGCTCAGATGCTCAGTAAGGATATCAATATAGCGGAAACATTCATAAATAAGCATAAAAATTTAAGGCAATATATAGATAAAACAAAATCCTTTTAAACTTGAACTTAAGTATAATATGGAAAAGATAAAATGAAATAATTCTATTTACTTATTCACATGGATATTCTACTAGTCGAATAATCACATGTAATATCAATAACCACTTTTATAATGTTGGAATGCATAATTCCAGACTATCATAACCACGTAGCCAAGGCCTCATGCCGAGACTACAAATAATATTTTGTCAAGGCCTCGTGGTAAGACACTATTTTGTCTCAAAAGACCTACCGATTCATCGAGGAGCTATATCGGGCTCCACCCATTACTTACTAAGTCCAGTGCATTTCTCATATGAAAATTTTGAAATATAACATAAACATTCTTATTAAAAATAGCATACAAAATGTCAATACTTGATCCAGAAACCATGAATAGTATAAAAATATTACATCCACAGTCAAACATAACTCATTCGATACAATATGGAGGATTGTATTGTATCAGATTAACCTCAATCGATAATAATGAAGGATATTGACATAGATGAAAATAATCATCAAAACTATTGGAGAGAAATATCTCCCTTTTTCTTGAAATCATTTAAAAGTAACACTATTTTTCAAGAAGCCATTTAAAAATAGATTTTGGAAACAAAGTATCCCATACCACTGTGAAAAATTTAAAAGGCGTTTTAATTTTAAAACTTTAATCTCCATATAAATAAATCTTTAAAGGCATTTTTAAAACATGGACATTAATGAGAAATATTTAGAAGAATAAGTCTATAAAACATTTAAAAATGATATTTTATTTAGAGTTTCTAACCAAAAGAGAGACACTTGAATACAAATTATTTAGTTAGTCAAAACTTTGTAATATCATGAGAATAAAGGGATTCGTGATATACTATGTCAAAGCACATTATATACACCACATAAAAGTTATTTGGTATATAACATCAAAGAAGTCTCAATGGGATGCAAATTGAGATTAAGTATCTTATAAAGACCATATCCTTAGGATAAGGATAAATCAATGACATAATTATGTGTGAAAAATATAAATACACTCAATATGATTGGATATTCAGTGTAAATCATTCAGAGGACATTCACACATATTCTAGTAAAAACAACACCAATGAATTGGATGTTTAACTCAATAAATGGAGAATGAGTTAAAATTACTCATATCGTGTTCATATCGATGACTTGAGAATTTATCAATGGGGTGATTATGTGTATAAAAATTATATACACAGAAATGGGAGTGGAAATTATGACATAAGCAAATGAATAGTGATTTCACACACAATCTTGGTGTAAAATAATCAATGAAGTATGCGTAAATCCGAATGAGTGGAAATTGAAATTTCAAATTCCCTTATCAATTTGGTAACTTACGAAACATGCAACCATGAAAGAATTATCATACAATGATGATGTAAATATACATAAATTAAAGTATATTACACAATGAATACAATCATGGGTAGTACACACACCACATGCAATAAATTAGTGGTGAACAATGGAAATCTCACGGAATTAAAAGTGAGATAAGAAACCCCTTAATTTTTACTTTTTCCTCTGTTGACGGTAGGTTAACCTCCTGTATAATGGTGAAATAATTTTTATTAAATTATAAAAAAATCATTTACATTAATATGATATCATATATTATCTTTTAACATTGTTTTGTTAATAATATCTTAGTATTATCATCGTTTCGGGTGTTAACGGATTCGTTTTCCATTATATTATTTGTTATGAGAGCCGTATTTGTTATGGATGGGATGTGTCTTATTCATATCCATAATGATATCATGTCTCTAAAATTATTTTTATTCATCATATGAAATTTAGTCTTCAATGGATATGATGGGGAATGAATCTCATCGCGTTCGTGGAGATGGTAATCTGTACGTACGCACAAGTGAAAATATCATTTTTTTGATTTTAAAATAATATATAATTGGAAGTTATATCATATATACAGAATCATTATCATTTTATATTTATTATTTACATGAATTATACATCATTATTATACCCATCTAAATAATAATATATTGAATAACAATTACACCACAATGTGGAGACGGTTGGTCGTACGTATGCACGTATGGTGACATGTCATTCAAGGGATGGATAGAATAATGAATTTGTTTGTTCCATAATTATAATAACATCAAAGTATATATAATATACTGGATTTATTATTTTATAATGTAAATAACAATGAATGAAGAAGTTGAAGAAGAAAGGAACTTGAAAGAGGGTGGTGAAAACATTACCACTTCTTCGGGTTATTCTTTTTGATTTGATCAAAAGGGCTCCATAGGTAGGCTTTATGATATAACTAAGACCTCTAGGTTTACGTGAGGGAAGTTGAGAGAGTATTTGGGCAGGGTTTGGCCGAACCAAAAGGCTTTGAATGTGTGAACAATTGGTTAGAAGTGGTGTCATTTTATAAGGGGGAGGAGGGGCACCTTAAGAAAATATATAAATATTATTTTATAATAAATTCATATTCTGTTTATAATGGCTCAAAAGTGAATTATTTAAAGGTTAAGGTGGGGATGGGTCGAAAAACACTCATCCAATATAATTTAGACAGGTTTGGGTTATTATATTAACCTTATCATTTAGTTTTAACTCTTAGTTAATTAGTTTGACACTTAGCATGTCACTTTGTATTTTTATATTATATAGTTAATAAACATACTATATACCTCCAATAGAACCCCAAGTGGTCCATTAATGATACACCTATCATTATAAAATTCCTTTGTCCGATCATTAGATTTTTAGGAATTTAATATCAATTAATAATATAATATTTGTTTTAAAAACTCTTTTATGTCAATTTTGACTCTATTTGGTATTTGATTTTTGTGAAAATTATAACAGCATGATTAATTCGAAAAACGTTAATTAAATCAATCCTAACATGTCATATTAGGCTATAAAATTCGTGTAATTCATTAAAAGTCTGAAATTATATTTATTTGGGTATTTATAATATCAATTATTTTAATATTTCACTGATAAGGTAATTACTGCATCATCATTGTGTCATCGAAAAAATTAAATTATTTAATGTCTAAAAATTATAAATAAAATAAAATAATGTAGGAAATAGTTTTATCTTTCTAATGAATATTTATAGTCGAAAATATAACATATATAACCCGATGTAATATTTTTTCTCTAAAAGATATAGGCTTATGTCATATTTGTATTTACTTTAACGTAATTAATATAAAGTGTCATTATCACTTACAAGTGGATCCATGGGGTCCCAAAATCGTTCCAAAGATGCCCATGTTCTGAAATGTATCAACCAATCATGTTAGGACACGTTTTGGGGTAAATTAATATTATTATAATATTATTTTTGTATCCTTAATTACCGGATTTACCCTTTAACCATTGTAAATAAAATATTTACCGAAGTAATTATTCAAAATGTCTAAAAATAAGAGATATCTATTTACATAATTTGGACATCCTGATTCCAAATATGGAATCCGTTTTTACAAATTCAAAACACAGAAGTGGCATAAATTAATTTAAAATTAATTCCCACTGTTAAAACAAAAAGCGTGTTTTTAAGAAATAATAACTATCAAAAGAGTGACAATTATTTATGTTTGGTTTAAATGTGAAATTATGTCCAATTACCAAAATTATATTAAATGGTAAAACTATATTCTTAATATACTTTATAATCACTCAAATTCATAATTTATCACTATTAATTATTTCGATTAAAAAAGTTGTTTTTAATTAAAATATTGTAATTTTCACTATTCATCAAAATATGAAAGTTATCCGAAAAGTACCAAAATTTCACCCTAAGATAATTTCGATATTATGAATCCAAAAATGAAGTCTATTTTGAAAGATAAAATGTATAAAATTTCAATAAGTGGGTATTATTATTCATAATGGTTAGTTTTATTAGTTGTGGTGTGTGTTAGAACTTAAAGTTGCGTACAACACACGCTACTGTATTATTCAGTGAGAAGAGTACCATGGAAACTTGAGGTATTACATTCTCCCCTCCTTCAATAAATTGAGTAATCACAATTTTTAATGTTGGTCTTGGGAATATAATGGAATGTCCCATATCAGAAAAAGAGTCAATAAAACTATCACTTCAAAAGAAAGAAAGAGAAGTACAAAGGTAACCTGAGATAACCTATACTAGGATTCCATGTAGAAAAACATGGATATGGATGATAAAATAAATGTCGTGTTCTGATAGAGTGGGATAGAAAATATGATCAGGATAAAGATAAAAAAAATTAAACAACTAACTTGTGATGGGACAAATGATCATTAGTTTCCCAATAGGAAAAGTAAACGAACATCATTTTTATTATTTTTTACGTTACATTACATAAAGATGAGGAATTAATTTCTGAGATTGACTAAGAACATAAAGAGATATACATAATTTTTAAGTAATGTTTCATTCTTTAATAAATTTCTACAACTAACTCATTTTTAAAAGATGAGTATTCCAGAAGACTTCGTCGCACTGGAAGAGCTACAATAAAATTCTTATAGAATCACATGATCCACAAAGAATAAACTATATATTTACCTTGTATTTAGAGATTAATCAAAACCAAAATGGTTAGTATAAGTTCTGATGATCCCCCAAAAGGTTATTCCATTAGAGAAAGAAACACTAATCTTAATTTCTAAAATTAAACCAACAAAACCCCAAAGATAAATAAATAGCATTCAATAAATAGTTGTCCTTAAAATCCTTTAAAAAAAATCTAAAATAATATTGAAACTCAAAACTTAGAATAATTTGGTTATGTAGTCCTCCACGTTAAATGGTATCTCCAAATGACATCAATTACTCTTAAAGTGACATACTTAAAAGTAATTAATCTAATCAAATTTTCTCTATTATAGGTTAATCATTTCCATAAATAACCCAAATCAATATAAATCCACCATAAAAACATAGATAAAAATCCAACATTACTTCTCAAATGAAACCCTATACTATTCTATTTTCCTTGGGCATATAGTGTTCCCAACAAAGCGAACATCTTCCAAAATAAAATTTATCACTTAATCACCAAATAATTTTTTTATACTAATGGTATTCATTTGATAAGACATAAGATCCCAAATCAAAATATTATTGATCAATAAAATAATTTAACTAAAAATAATAGTCACACTAACCAGGGACTTCACGCAGTCTAGTGGTAGACAATAAATCCCAATCGCACTTTGGTTGTGGGTTTGATTCCCATAGCTTTCTATGACGCGACGGGTTGTCACACAGTCTTCATGTTGTCCTTTTTCAAAAACTATATTTTATAACATTAACAAAATGAGATAAATTCCTCAAAATAACCATAACATAATTTAACCTGAAATGTTATCTCACACACTGCATTTTCATCCCAAATTTTAATAACTTGTAATTTCCTTAAACCCAATGATCGTATAAAACCAAATGGTAATTTATAACTATATCCACAAGAGAAAAGATAATTCTTCCTCAAATAACATTCTCACATGGAAAACATCAGGTTTACAAATACAAGAGAAAATTATTCCAAAGTAAACCCATCAACAAGGAGAACTAATACCTTTTAAACATTTCTAAAACCATTTATTTCCACATAGATTCTTTTTTGACCATGAAAATATCCTATAGAATAGGGAATTCACTAGGGTAATGTCCAGGTCCCCTACATTTACGACAAATGACTGTAAATGGATTCTTGGGACTATTTTTATCTTCTTCCATAGTACAATTCATTTTTCTTCGGCAATTATTCACTTTATGTCCTTCCTTCCTGCCCATAAAGCATTTCTTTGTCCCATTGAGACACTTTCCTGGGTGTCTCCTTCCACATTTCATGCATGATGGAAATTGAGGTTTTCTTTCTCCATGGTCTCTACTGCTGGAGCTCTTATCATTCATCACATTTCACTTCTTTGTTGAGTCCGAGAATTGGTTAATATATATATTGTTGATCATATTTTTGGAAAATTGATTTGTAATGAAGACAATATCTTTTACGCCAATCAACATTCAATTTTGTTGCTCATTGACACCACTGTTACCACCTTGTACATCATTCTCAATGTCACTATGAATTCCCTGGAATCCAGCCATTGACTATAACCAGAAAGCATTGTGTGAGTAACAATAGTTATAAAATTATTTAGAGAATATCATGTCACCATATTCTCAATTTGAAACACATTAGGATTAACCAAGGTCATTTACTCTCATCTTACATATAATAATTCAAATCGATTTGTAAAGATAATGTAAATTATCCAAAGAATATCCCCCAAGAGTGTCGTAACTAAAAGTGAAGTAAGGCCCATTGTCGTTCCCCAGTTGCCGTTCGAGTCTAGCTTAAAGCGGTGTTTTTGTGTTTTACCCCTAGGTACATCTGTGCCAGAGCTGACTCTACCTGCTCGTATCCAGACAAGGATGTATTGCTTGGAAAACTCACAAAATCTCTACAATAACAAAATTCTAGGAAGCTCTTCTATATTAATTCTCAAAGTCTATCTTAGGGCTATGTGGTCTAATCAAAGTTTATCTAAATCTAGCTTCCAAGGTTTGTACTATACTTTCTCTGATACCAATTGTAACGGCCTGACCCCAGTTACCCAGAGTCGGTGCATTATTACCTAACATTGGCATGATCACAAAGGATCAAGTCTCGAATGGCCGATTATTTTAGTAGCCTTAGATTAACTAGATACATTCATAATGTTTACATTACATCATAATGATAAAAACTACACAAAAACATATTTTCTTCATATCCCCTAATATTATCCCTACAGGTCATTCATAAATTACTTTTTCACATCTTGTGAAAAATAAATCATTGAAAGGGGTGAGCTCAGATGCTCAGTAAGGATAAAATTATAGCGGAAACATTCATAAATATGCACAAACATATAAGGCAATGTATAGAAAAAACAAAAGCCATTTAAACATGAACTTCAACATAATATAGCAAAGATAAAATGAAATAATTGCATTTACTTATTCACATGGATATTATAATAGTAGAATAATTACATGCAATATCAATAACCACTTTCATAATGATGTAATGCATAATTCCAGACTATAATAACCACGTATCCAAGGCCTCAAGCCAGGACTACAAATAAGATTTTGTCAAGGCCTTATTCCAAGACACTAGTTTGGCTCATGAGACCTACCGATGCATTGGGGAGCTATAGCGGGCTCCACCCGTCACTTACTATGTCCAATGCATTCCTCATATGAAAAGTTTAAAATATAACATAAACATTCGTATTAAAACTAGCATACGAAATGTCAATACTTGATCTAAAAACCATGAATAGTATAAAAATATCACATCCACAGTCAAACATAACTCATTCGATACAATATGAAAGATTGTATTGTATCAGATTAACCTAAATTGAGAATAATTAAGGATATTTACAAAGATGAAAATAATCATCAAAACTATTAGAGAGAAATATCTCCCTTTTTCTTGAAATCATTTAAAACTCACACTATTTGTCAAGAAGCCATTTAAAAATAGATTTTTGAATCATAGTGTCCCATACCACTTTGAAACTTTTAAAAGGATTTTTAATTATAAAATATTAATGTCCATATAAATAAATCCTTAAAAGAATTTTTAAAACATGCTCATTAATGAGAATGTTTTAGAAGAATAAGTCTTTAAAACACTTAAAAATGATATTTTAGTTAGAGTTTCTAACCAAAAGGGAGAAACTTGAATAAAAATTATTGAGGTAATAAAAACATTGTAATATCATGAGAATAAAGGGATTCATGAAATATTATGTCAAAGAACATTATATAAACCACATAAAAGTGATTTGGTATTTAACATCAAAGAAGTCTCAATGGGATGTAAAATGAGATTAAGTCTCTTATAATGACTGTATCCTTAGGTTAAGGATAAATAAACAACATAATTATGTGTGAAAAATATAAATACACTCAATATGATTGGATATTCAGTGTAAATCAATCAGAGGACATTCACACATATTCTTGTAAAGACAACACCAATGAATTGGATGTTTAAATCAATAAATGGAGATTGAGTTAAATTTACTCTTATCAAGTTCATATCGATGACTTGAGAATTTATCAATGGAGTGATTATGTGTATCAAAATTATATCCACAGAAAGGGGAGTGGAAATTTTGAAATAATCAAATGAATAGTGATTCCACACATAATCTTGGTGTAAAATAATCAATGAAGTATGCGTAAAGCCGAATGAGTGGAAATTCAAATTTCAAATTCCCTTATAAATTTGGTAACATACGAAACATGCACCCATGAAAGAAGTATCATAGAATGATGATTTAATTATCCATAAATTAATGTGTATTACACAATTAATACAATCATGGGCAGCACACACACCACGTATAATTAATAAGTGGTGAACAAAGGAAATCTCACGGAACTAAAAGTGAGATAAGAAACCCCTTCCTTTGTACTTTTTCCCTGGTTGATGGTAGGTTAACCTCCTTTATAATGGTGAAATAATTTTTATTGAATTATACAAAATTAATTTACATTAATATCATATCATATATGATCTTTTAACATTGATTTGCTAATAATATCTTATTATTATCATCGTTTCGGGTGTTAATGGATTCATTTTCCTTTATATTATTTGTTATGAGATCCATATTTGTAATGAATGGGATGTATCATATTAATATCCAGAATTATATCATGTATCTAAAAATTATTTTTATTCATCAAATGAAATTTAGTCTTGAATGGATATGATGGGGAATGAATCTCATCGCGTTCGTGGAGACAGTAATCCGTACGTACGCACGAGCGATAATATCAGTCTTTTGAAATTAAAATAATATATAATTGGATGGTATATCATATATACAGAATAATTATCATGTTTTATTTATTATTTACATGAATTATACATAATTATTATAACCATCTAAATAATAATACATTGAATAACAATTACACCACAACGTGGAGACGGTAGGTCGTACGTACGCACGTATGGTGACATGTCATTCAAGGGATGGATAGAATAATGAATTTGTTTGTTCCATAATTATAATAACATCACAGTATATATAATATACTGGAATTATTATTTTATAATGTAAATAACAAAGAAAGAAGAAGTTGAAGAAGAATGGTACTTGAAAGAGGGTGGTGAAAACATTACCTCTTCTTTGGGTTCTTCCTTTTGATTTGATCATAAGGGATGATTAGGTTGGCTTTATGATCAAACTAATGCCTCTAGGATAAATTTATGGAAGTTGAGAGAGTATTTGGGCAGGTTTTGGACGAACCAAAAGGCTTTGAAAATGTGAAGAATTGGTTAGAAGTGGTGTCCTTTTATAAGGGGGAGGAGGGGCACCTTAAGAAAATCTAGAAATATTATTTTATAATAAATTAATATTCGGTTTCTAATTGCTCCAAAGTAGATTATTTAAAGGCTAAGGTGGGTATGGGTCGAATAACACTCATCCAGTAGAATTTAGACAGGTTTGGGTCATTATATTAACCTTATCTTTTAGTTTTAACTCTTAGTTAATTAGTTTGACACTTACCATGTCACTTTGTATTTTTATATTATATATTTAATAAACTTACTATGTACCTCCAAGAGATCCCCAAGTGGTCAATTAATGATAAAACTATCATTATAAAAGTCTTTTGTCCGAAACTTATGTTTTTAGGTATTTAATATCAATTAATAATATAATATTTGTTTTAAAAACTCTTTAATTTCAACTTTGACACTATTTGGTATTTGATTTTTTTGAAAATTAAAACAGCATGATTACTTCGAAAAAAGTTAATTAAATCAATCCTAACATGTCATATTAACCTATAAAATTCTTTTAATTCATTAAAAGTCTCAAATTATATTTATTTGGGTATTTATAATATCAATTATTTTAATATTTCACTAATAAGGTTATTACTGCATCATCATTATGTCATAAATAAATTAAATTATTTAATGTCTAAAAATTATAAATAAAATACCATTATGTAGGAAATCATTATATATTTATAATTAATATTTCTAGTAAAAAATATAACCTATAAAACCCATGTAAAATTTTGTTTTCTAAAAGATATAGGCTTATATCATTTTTGTATTTACTTTTACTTAATTAATATAAAATGTCATTATCACTTAGAAGTGGATCCATGGGGTCCCAAAATTGACCCAAAGATGAACATGGTCAGGCATGTATCTACCAATAGGGTTAGGACACATTTTAGGGTAAATTAATATTATTATAATATTTTTTGTTTACCCTTAATTACCGGATTTACCCTTTAACCATGGTAATTAAAATATTTACCGAAGTAATTAATAGAATTGTCTAAAAATAAGAGTTACCTATTTACATAATTTTGACATCCTGATTCCAAATATGGAATCTATTTTTCCAAATTAAAAACATATAAGTGGCAGAAATTAATTTAAAATTAATTCCCATTGTTAAAACAAAAAGCGTGTTTTTAAGAAATAGTAACTATCAAAAGATTGACACTTGTTTATGTCTGGTTTAAATGTGAAATTATGTACAATTACCAACATTTTATTAAATGGTAAAAAAATATTATAAATATACATTAAAATCATTCAAATTCATAATTTTTCAATATTAATTATTTCGATAAAAAATTTGTTTTTAATTAAAATTTAGTAATTTTCACTATTCATAAAAATATGAAAGTTATCCAAAAAGTACCAAAATTTCACCTTAGGATAATTTTGATAGTTTGAATCCAAAAATGAAGTCCATTTTGAAAGAGAAAATGTATAAAATTTCAAAAAGTGGTTATTACTATTCATAACGGTTAGTTTTATTAGTTGTGGCGTGTGTTAGAACTTGAAGTTGCGTACAACACACACTACTGTATTATTCAGCGAGAAGCGTACCGTGGAAGATTGGGGTGTGACAACTCGAGTATTCAGATGTCTCCATATGAAGCTCTGTATGGAATGAGATGTAGAACTCCAATAAATTGGGATAAATTTAGCGAAAAAATTCAACATGGACCAGATCTTCTGAAAGAGATGACGAAGAAGGTTTAATCCATATGGTAACATATTAAACCTTCATATATTTGGAAGAAATATATATACTGATAGTTGTTAAAGGGTATTTCAGTTTATTGTTAGTTTTAATTTTAAAATTGGTATTTTTTAAATAAATGATGACATTAATTAAAAAATTAAATTTCTAATATATAGAGAATTATTTTTATAAAATGGAGGTCATTTTTGATTTCTGCACATCAAAAAAAATTTAGGTTGAATTCTTTGAATTTTTTTGAAATGATTTAATTCTTGGTGATTTGTAAAATACGATAATTTACAATAAAATATAAATACCTGAATTATGGAGTCATAGATAATGTTTTTTTGATTTATGCCAAAAATATTGATCTATAATTAATTATTTTAATATATTTTTCTATACATCTCAATATATTCATAGTCTTTATCCAAAATAATAATCTAATGAATAAAATAATGGGAAAACACATCTCTCCTCCCTTATAAATACCACCCTCACCACCTCTTCTCCTCACACCTTAAAAGATTTTATCATTTTAAATATTCTAATTAAATATATTATTAATCCCATACCACACATCTTGGATCCATTTTTCTAATCAAAAGGCCGAAACCATTACCTAAGGTGGTTCGCAAGGAGGAGAAATTCGATAGGTAAAATCCTCTTTATCTTCCTTTAAATTTCTTTTATTTTTTCCTTTTTTTAAATATCATGACCTCCCCTATTCAAATGAGAAGGATATCTAAAATATCATTTATTTGATTTAATTATTTCATGTTAATGGAAAATATACCATCAAACTATTTTCTATCTTTCTTTTATTCAAAAAATGAAATCATCACTCGTATTGTGTGAATTTACAGACATGAGGGATGAAGTGTTTTAATTTTTATTTAATGCATTAAAGGGTGTTCATAGAGCCACTATAATTGTTTTTAAATAAAATAAAATTTATTTATTAACCATTTTTATGTTCATGTAACTAACTTATATGCATAATAATAAATAATTGAAGAAAACTAGTTTGTGATGTTCGAAAAACAACCAAAAATCCAAATGATTATCACCGACCTTTTATCTAATGATTCATACTCATAAAATTTTAAAAAATGTTATATATAAACATTTAAAAATATTTATGTAAATTAATAAAATATAATTTCAATTCTAGAGAATTATTCACATTCTATGTAAACATTTATACTCATATTCGAGTGAACTGAGTATGAAAACCATGAAAAAAACTCCTAAATGATGAAATTAAACTATATAACTCATTGAAAGAACTATAAATGAAATTAATAATCCTAAAATGACTAAAATTCATGTATTAATGATTCTATATTTTATTAACAACTAATTTAATTTTATTATATAGGATATTAAAGAGAAGGAAGCATTCAAACATAAGGTAAGGGGATTCTCGAACCCAACTCTCATTCGTGGGGTACATCCACATTCACTCCATTTTTAGTATGAATTATGCAATGATGTTTCTTAAATATTATTTATTTTCACTTCTGTTTTATTTTATAGATATACATGTTTCTAATCTAATTTTATGATAAATAAAAACATTTTCCAAAAGAAATATTCTTTCTAAAAACAAAACTTTTACATTACTTGAGATTGTTTCTTCCTCACTAAATATTGATTATTATTATACAAATAATTTTATTCCATATTTATTTTAAGAAAAAAATTGATTATTTATTAATTTATTATTTATGAAATGGAATCCATTTATTTTCATGGGTGACTTTATATCCAATATTGATATATGTTCTATGTGTAAGGAATGATATTGTAAATGTTATGACGTGACAGGTGCGCCTAGAATTATATTGCGCATGTAAATTTAATTATGTTATGGGTGCATCCATAATTATATAGAATTAAAAATCATTAGTTAATTTTATTAATCTCATGAGACAGTGTGAAATATTCTAGAATATGATGGTATCTTTGTTCACAACTATGTGTGGTAGTTGACGAAAAATACTTATTATTTCATTTTTATGCATTGCCACATTCCATACTTCTATATAATGGTTCCTATCATAGTTATTGCTATTATCCCATGATTATTATATAATTATGATCATTATGCTCACCCAATGTTATGTATATCCATTTTCTTATCTATCCTCTTAATGGTTTATTATATCACCCCTTTCTTTGATGTATATCCTCAAGAGATTACTTGTACCAAGGGGAACATTAGTACCACCAGGAAGCTAGAGAATAAAGAATCAAATAAATTCTTATGTTTTATTTTTTAAGTGTTATTTATAGTCCTAATTTACCCATGTCACTAAAACTTTGGATCCTTATTGTGTAATGATTTTATTTTTTTATCATGAAAATTATGAAATAATCATGTAACAAAAAGTAGGGTCACTATATTTTATAACCTATGAAAAAAAGAGAAATACCTATCTTTTGTATTATTAGAGTATGATATGTATAAGGTACATAAAAACATCAATAATAGGTATTTGTTTCTCATAATATGTGTATTCTAATCCTAGTGATCTCTGAAAACATCACAGGGGAACATTCACCATGGTGTGATTCACGATCATCCTCAGCATGAATTTCTCATACCATCGTGCATGATATGAGTACCTTAAACCTTGATTTAAACCATATTAACCCTACATTAAAAATGATGTTGGAGTAATAATGTCCTTGAGAATCATAATTAGGATGTTTTTTAACACACTCCCAATACTAGCTCTATGTTCCATGACCATAAACGGTGTGTACATTGGTCGAAGTTGTACATTCAGAAAAATTATACCATGATGTCTAAGTCCCAAAACCCGAAAATGATAGTGAAATAAATAAAAAACATGTGTAGATGAAAAACTTTCAAGGGATATATTAGAAAAATTGTATTATATAATCACAAAACTCATCATCCCTAGAGTTTATAAAAAAGTTAGAAAATAAATAAAAAGGTGATAATTTCATAGGGACTTGCTTGTGGTTGCGGTTAAAGGTGATCCATGCTCATTATACCCTAATGTTCAAGGAAAATATAAGAGTAATTCATTATTACATCCCCTCACCATGATATCAAGTTTATTCGGCAGATATCCAAAATTTAATGTTCTCAAATCTTGATTGAATATTACATTTTCTGGATACCAAATTTATAAATTTGTGGTATGAGCTGACACCCATAAATTCTTTGAGTAAATACACTTCCCTTTAACCCCATAGAATTGAGTAAATTTACATGTACCTCCCATATATTTTATTGGTAACATGTACTGGCTACTTTAAAGGTACCCTGCTAGGTTTCGATGGTGAATAATACAATACCCGTGATCCTACACCTTGTGGATGTTTTGGACCTAGTGGAATGGTCCCATTTAAATCTATGTGGTATTTCCCTTCCTGTGTGAGATATTAGTTTCGACCTATACCAAACAGTCTCCATTCCATATAGGCTCGAACATTCCCAAACCATGATTTACCAATCCCATGAAAAAAATATTCATGTAGATTTTGTATCCTTGACGTTATGTAACTATGTATTGTACCCATTCTAAATGCAGGAATGTGGTGCCTCATTCTTGAAGATTTTGGTGTGCCTCATTGTGTAACCCAAAACCTTGTGATATAAGGCACAAACTTCATGTTTATAAATCCAAACTATCTCCATGGTGTTATACATTTTCTTGAAAAGATTTTATCCATACCCTGTTTTATTATCAAAGGGTTTGAATCTTTATAAATATTTTATAGCACTTGTAATTGAGGAGGGGACCCTATAATTAACCATAAATGTAAGCATTTATAAAATCATGTGAACGAAACCTAGAACCATCAACCAAAACCATATCTTACATATAGGAATGAAACTTCGATCCTAATGATCCTTATAAACATCATAGTGGAAATAATTACCACAGATGGCTTTGTGATCATCCCCAACTTGTATACCCAATATCTTCATCTCTAGTCGAAACTCATAGGGACTTGATTTAAGTAGATATTATTTTATACATCCAAGTGGATTCAATATCCCTAACTTTTAATTAATATCTACTAAATACATTAGATGTAAGGATTTGGTGTGTCGAAACCCTTAATGAATTTTCATCCATCATAACTTATGAAATAACAACAACTGTCAGAACCCTACATGCATAAAAATTATATAGAATCTCAAATAGGAAATAAGGTGTCAAAACCCATCATGAATGGGCATGAATAATTCCATTAACTTATAAATCAAAAGTTTTTCTTGGATAGAAGGCCCTAAAATACATATAAATAAGTTCTGAGGTGGAATACCTTAATCTACGACAATATAAGGTCTAAGCTAGAATAACCTAAAGTAACACAAAATCACGTCCAAGCTTGAAGACCACAAACTACAGAAAACGATAACTTGATATGTATGACCCTAAAATAAAACTAAATAAAGGTCATTATAGAATAACATAAATTATAGTAAATGGATGTCTATCCTATAAGACCATAAAATAAAACAAAATAATATACATTATAGAAGAACATAAACTACATAAAAATAATGTCCAAACTAGAAGACCTAAAACTGTAGAAAACCAATGTCTATGATAGAATACCCTAAACTATAGAAAAAAAAATTTATGAGCTAGAAAACCTTAAACTAAAACAATATATGCTTTGAGATAAGAGACCGAAAACTAAAATGAATTTATGTTTGAGTTAGAAGACCCTATACTACAATAAAAAAAGTAATATCTAGAATAAAACCATAAACTATAAAAAATTATGGTCTCTTCTATATGACCCTAAAATATTGAAAAAACGTCCAAAGTAGAAAAATATAAACTAAAATATACGAATGATTGAGCTATTTGACAATAAAATACATTAATTTAAGGTATGAATATATGATACAAAATTAGAACAATAGAAGGGTAGATTGAGAAAAATATAAACTATAAAAATAGAAGAAAAGAGATATAAGGCCCTGAAATAAAGCAACATAAGGTCCCATCTATAAGACTATAAACTATAGAAATAGTCTAGCTCACAATACCATATAGATAAAATTGAGAGGGACAGAATTATGACCAGGTTAAAACCCCGCAAAGAGAAACAAGGTAAAAAAGTACTGTCTCTTCTTTCAAGTCTCAAAAACCATGTGATATAGCCATATATTGAGCACTTATGAATTAGAAAAGGAATAAAAAATGTTAGTATAAAATTCATAAAGTGAGATATGATATAAATCCATGTTAATACCCACTACCATGTCCCTTAATGGATTAATAAAATTTTTGGGATGAAACAAGAGATACCAAATGTGTAGGGAGTATTATTTGGTCCCTGAAAAATTCAATCAATGATCATTATGTCTATTTACATAGATAAATAAATTAATGAACTCTCTCCTTAAGAGAAATCATCTTTGGTCCATCCCTTCAAACCATATAATCACAAAATGGCCTAACATAAGCATGAATTATGGTGATTATACTATTAATCATTCATAGTAAATTATCATGAGGGGTCTATTATGATCCATGTAATTGAGTTTATATTTCGGTTTTTCATAGTATTATAGGATTTTTGTTATGTCTCGAATGATTTGTGTGATATTAAGCATCAATTGTGTCATAAATGTGACAATAGGGAGATGGATTTACAATCAATAACAAAATTAGAAATATTTATTAATTTTTAATGTTCAAGTGAAGGAGGAATATATTTAACTTGGTAACCCTACCATTAACCCCATCCAAAATGATGATCTTAAAAGGACAGTCACTTTAAAGAATTTTCTTAAATGATTCATTAGGCAATGTTGACTTCTTTTTGGGGGAGGATATGGATTGACACAATTGATTGACCAAGTCATTATCAACCTCTACAGGCCATTCTAATTCTTCTCCCTTGGAAACATCATAAATTCTATCCTTATCATCCAGGTCAATGATCATTTTTTAACTTTCATAGTTTTATATATGTGGTTTATATTATATTTTAGTCAATACAAATCCTACTAATGTATGTGGATATTATACTATTGCCTATTAAAAAATGACCTCCTAGACGTTTCCCTATTTCGATGGGCCAATACTTCTATTTCATTATAAGAAACCTCATTCATAGCCCCATCTTGATATTGTTTGGCTGAAGACAAGGCCTATATTGACAAAATCCTTTTCTCAAGGGCTCACTTTTATTCCCTTTTGGAAACCATTTCCCTAACCCTAGTATGAATATATTTATTTTTGAACCCCCATAGGCAGGGGTTGTGATAAAGATATTGAGGTGAAAAAATTGGCCCTTTAAATCCAAAAATCATCCCTCCATAATAAAAATATAGATATCTCCAAAAAAAATTTGTCGCAGCTACTGATAGGTGCATGTGAGTTCAAAGCATTGACTCTTACCAAGTCAACAAACACGAGAATATGTAGGAACCCAAAAAAAAACATACTCATTATATCATCCCTTTACAATCATGGTGTAGAAATGCTATATTTTTGAGTCATTCTAGTAGGTTGGTTCCTAGATATAAGATGATCTATAGACATCAATATTTTAGGATAGACTACTTTGAAAAAATGTAAAAGTGTGTGTTAAACAGAATATATGTAATACAATATTACTAGAAAACCAATAGTAATGATAGGAATTGAAAACATACTCATATCATTCATTCAAAAAGAATTATCTCTTATAATAGTTCAATAATTAGGGGAATATGTAATTACTTCTTGAATTGAATGGCTAAGTGGGATCGTTGTTTTTTTTATTTTAACACAGTCTTCACACAACCTCGATGTTTTATCAGAATAATAAAATGGAAGATGAAATCATATAGATTGAGAGATGAATGTTGCTTAAAAAAGAGAGAATTACAATTCTCACATAGTGATACACTTATTATATAAAAGTACATATAGGAGTAAATAATAATTTCATCCACCTATAAGAGTGAAATTTCAATTTATGAGTCAAAAGGTATGAATGCCGAGGCATCACTAGTATTAACTTGGTACAATTTTTCCTGGAACCTAGACATTTCTACTTCTACATGGATTGCACCTAATGAATATTGTTATACTAAAGAATAAAAGGTGTGTCATTATCGCATATAGTGGATTCCTCTATATGCAAGCATACATAGTGTGGGAATATACAATCAGTTAATTTATAATAATATGTTCGACAATCTCCCATGGAATAAAATGAAAAGGATCTTATATTGTTTGGACATTAATTGATTCTATTAGGTATTTATCTGGTGATCTTTCCAAATTACTTTTTATCCTCTCTCTGGAATGATATATAGAAGTGGGAAGCCCTGATGGTGTTGAAGTTGGTGATGATGGATGTGTGTATAATGCTACCTTAGGTATGTGAGTCATTTCATTCATTATCTCCATTTTACTAGTGGATCCCTCATATTTGGCCACCCGACTATCACATTTTCTATCCCCAATGAGCATTCCTCTTGGAGTTTAAAACAATGACTCAATGGGTTGATATATATTTCAAGCTTAAGGAAATAGTTAGATGGATAAAAAGATATGAACACTATTTTAAAAATGATTCAAGAATCTCAATGTGATAGTAAACATAGCTAAACCTCCCCGCCATAAAAAACTGGTCTTCCCTATCAGTGAAAACCCCTTCCATTCTAGTAACCCGTATTTTTTGTGTCTGGGGTTGGTATAAAATTCACCCCCTCACAATATCAATCACTGCATATTGTTTCTAAAGGAATGATTCATGAAATTTACAAGGGATAAGTTTCATTCCTTAAGTCAACCAGTTCTATCTTCATAAGTCACAATGTCCCCCAGGTCTCAACAACTGATTCATTCTTCTGACATTAATTTAATTTCAAAAAAACAATAAAAAATTAAAACATGGTTTTGGATTCATCCTCAAGTCTCTATCTCATATTATATGCATTGATTGACACCTTAACTGATGTGGAATAAAATTCAATAAATCTAACATATTTTTGTGGCACCTCGGGAGAAATATATCTACTATATGAAGGTTGATTTCCAGTCATTGAGTTTTTTTTCAATACTGATCATTGGTTGTAACACTGAGTCATTTTTCAATGATTCATCCATTATCCCATTTAGGTAGGAGAGTATCTAATAATCTACATAGTATTAAGAGTGACAAACATTCGTCCTGGCCATAATAATGATAACATGAGACTGAACCTACACCTTGGTGAACATTTACTTAAATTTATGAGTAAATTTTATATTTTTTAGACTGAAAGTTGCAAGGAGCAGGGAATACTATATGAATATGGAAAATTTTTCTCCCCAATAGATAGAAAACAAACCACTCATAGAGGATCTTATAATCAATCCTAGTGAAGAGAACACCCTAAAAATTTATGATAAAATATAATTGAGCCATAGTGTATCTCTTACCATTAGATATTATGCTACCAATGGGTACCTCAAATGATAGGAGTGGGAAATGATCAAAGCATCTCATGTAGCTCCGGATTTCCTAGTTCTTCAAAATCATTGGAATAAACCCATGAAAAAAATTCAAAAAGGGATTAAACTGGGTTCTTAGAATGTTTTGAGAGAAACAATATTCATAACCTTGAAGATGACTGCCCATCTAACCCCGTAGTATTAGGAAGGTTCCAAATATTGTGTATAACTCCTCATAGATATGACACAGCTAGTGGTACAAGGTCAATATTAGAATGATCCTGCCATTATTTTTTCTCCCTTCTATGGTAACCACCATCATAAAGGTGAAAACCCTAAATCTACAGTTTTCTTAGTATGGGGTAAGTTACATACTTTGGTACATTACATGAAATCCAACTAACTAAATAGGTTAGTCGAATTCAGAAACCACTAGCCATCCCAATATATGAATCAAAAATTCTTTAACTATCATCCAAAAGGAACCTTCAGATATAAGGTTACCTTATAATTAGAAATCCTTCTGTTTCGTAACCTGGGTTATAGTATGATCCTTCTTGAAAAATCATTTTTAAAACCCCAACCATATTATCCCAGATTTGGTGGTTACATTATTACATTGGTGTTTGATATAAGTGATCACATTTTAATGGATTGTATACAATAATAGTATTGGAATGCTAGATTAATTATTTAATTTCACATCACATTTTGAGAATATAAAATAAAACCTATTTTTTTATAAAACAACTATTTCATTTAGCATATCCATATATATAATTTATAAAACATATCATAACATCTTGTAGAAAATAATCAAAGTAAACAGATAATCTTAGTTGCTTAGTAAGGGTATGCACACAATAGAAGATACGATGAATACCAAAGGCTTTGAAAGTATGGCATGGGAAATATATAAAAACACATTCATTTTTTTAAATAACATTGGTATGAAAGATAATATGATAAAAATAAATGATGATCCAATAATTCCATATAAATAATCACATGATATTGAATATTTTCCTTGGATACCGTAAGAAATCAAATAATCACATGGAAATATAAAAGTAATCACATGATAATTGAATGTGTAATTCCAGACCTTGGATTCTTTTGTTAAGGCCGTTTTCTAGGAAATTTTTTATAAAGGGGTAAGGCCTTGGCTAAATTCCCAAGTTAGTTTGCCTCATTAGACCCCCAGATGCATCGATGAGCTATAGTGAGACATTTACATAAATTATTATGTCCCATCTATTCCTCATATTAAAGGGGATAATCATACTCAACATAGTAATATTTATTTTTATTATAACTTATATAATGTAAATAATTTCCCAATTCATTAAATAGAGTCATAAACCATCCATAGAAGTATGATGAATTGTTTCCAAATCATACATCCATAGTCAAACTGATCATAAACAATCCAAAGAAACAATAATTATGATATAATTACAACATATATAAAGTGCAACATAAGTAAATTTATGATTATTTTTTTGATTAATAGAAATATAATAAAAATATTGTTACATTTATTCATAAGGAAAATAAATTTTCAATTATTAAAATAAATTTTAGAGATGAAAAATTTCCAAAATATCCAAAAAAAATAGTTTATTATAAAAGAATAATGAAAAATTACGAATTTTGATTCAAATAATTTTTCTATCATGATTGGTGGAAATATCGTACATGATGAATTAGTTAAAATATTACATTCCTTTCACATTTAAGAAAGAAAAGTCAAAATGTAATTTATTATGAAAACAATATGAAAAGTCCTTTTATTTTTTTTATCAAAAAACAAATTATTTGTATAAAAGACATTAAATTTTTTTAGTATATTATTAAAAATGTTATGAAAATATTTTTATGAAACATTGTAATGGTAGAAAAATAGTCTTCGAATAAGGAGAAAAATAAAGTCCTCTTTTCTTAAAAATATCTTATCAATCATTTTAAGTACCAAACTAAGAAAAATTGAAATATTACTTGAAAATATTATGAGTAACCATAGGATAAGAATATATATATTTTTAAATTTTAAATAAAAACTAATTTTCGAAATGTAGACTTAATTTTAAAAAACTCTAATAAATGATGAGATTATGAAATAAAACCTTATCATAATTGGTGACTTTCGAATAATAACACCCATAAAATTAATAACATCTAAAGAAACATTAAATACCATAATTATAAATATATTCATGAAATTAAATATAAAATGGGTACTATATGTAACACCCCAAGATTCCAAGGTACATTTCCCTTTGAATAATGAAATAGCTTGCATTATACGCAACTAGAGAATCTAACACATCGCGACCAATCAAACAAGCATTTATTTATAGTAATACCCACTTTTTGAAATTTCATAAATTTTATCTTTCAAAATGGACTTTATTTTTGGATTTTTAATATCGAAATTATCTTAGGGTGAATTTTTTGTATTTTTCTGAAAACATTCAATTTTTGATGAATAGTGAAATACACTAGGTTATTGTTTATAACCAAATTTTAATATTAATAATTATTTATTTTATTTAAATTTATTTTATGTCAAAATAGATACATAATATCTATATAAGTTTAATGTAATTCATTTGTGTCCATTTATAATAATTTTAGATATATAAAAAGTTTATTTAACTTTTTAACCTCTTTTACCCACCTCCTAGGAGCATTTGCAAATTTACATAAAAAATAATTTTACCATTTATGTGATTTGAATTTAAAAAATACAATAGATGGTTGATATAAGTAGGTAAAATGTTGTTCAATGAGATGAAAATATTTTTTTGGTGAATAGTATCTTTGGACTTTTATTTACCATGGTTAAAAGTAAATAGGGTAATTAAAGATAAAAATGATATTATTGTTACCATAACACATGTCCTAATTCTATTAGATATGTTTAATTCTAACAAAAAAAATCTTAGGAATAAAATATGATCATTTGGGTCAACTTGGATTAGATTAGGTCATTTATTATTATTTAATTCAATGTATAGTTAAAAGTGTTAAATTCAAAGTTTAATAACTAAACCATTATTAATATAGTGTTACACAAAAGATAAATTAGACTATAAATATTAATTAGAAAGATAAAAAAGATTTTCAACATAGTGGTATTTTATTTATAGTTTTTAAACATTAAATAATTTAATTAATTAATGGCACAATGATTAAATGAGTGATTACATACTTAATGAAATATTAAGTTATTTAATATTAAAAATATCCAAATAAATAAAATTTGAGACTTTTTATGAATTAAAATAATTTTATAGGTTAATAAAACATGTGGTGGTTTTTAGATGAATTATTTTTAAAGTAATAATGTTTTTATTAATTTACAAAAAAACCAAAATACCAAATAGTGTCAAAATTGAGATAAAAGATTTTTTAAAAAATATATTATATTATTATTTGATATTCTATTTCTAAAAATATAAAACCTGGTCAAAAGACTTATATAATGGTAGTTGTATCATGAATGAACCACTTGGGGTTCTCTTGTATGTATATATTATGTTTATCAACCATATAATATAAAAACACAAAGAGACATGGTAAATGTCAAACTATTTAACTAAGAGGTAAATCTAAAAGATAATGTTAATATAGTGACCAAAACATGCCTAAAACCTATTGGTTGAGTGGTTTTCGACTCATCCCAACCATATCCTTTAAATAATTTATTTTTGATTCATTAGAAAATGAAAATGAATTTATTATAAAATAATATTTCTATATTTTCCCAAGGTGCCCCTCACCCCTCTTATAAAAGTTCACTATCCATTATCTCTAATTCACACCATCAAAGCCATTTGGATTGGTGAAACCAATCCCAAATACCCTATCAACTGTCCTCCCTTCATTCTAGAGTCCATCCTTTAGTCAGAAATCCAACCTATTGATCCCTTTTGATAAAATCAAAAGGAAGAACCTGAAGAAGAGCTAAATATTTCATCACCTCTTTCAAGTTCTTTTCTTCTTCCACTTATTATTTCGTTTTTATTTAAATTAGAAAATAATAACTCCATTATATTATACATACTGTGATGTTAATATAAATATGGTACAACCATATTCATTATTCTATCAATCCCTTGAATGACATGTCACCATACGTGCGTACATATGGTTTACCGTCACCATGTCGTGGTGTAATTGGTATTCAGTACATTATTATTTTGATGGTTATAAAAATTATGTGTAATTAATGTAAATAATAAATATAACATGATAATTATTATTTATATATTATATACCAAGCATTTATATATTATTTTATTATCAAAATAATGATACCCTCACTCGTGCGTACGTACGGATTACCGTCTCCACGAACGCGATGAGACTCATTCCCCATCGTATCCATTAAAGACTTATTTTCATTAGATGATTAAGAATAATGTTTAAAGACCTAATATAATTATGAATATGAATAATATAAATCTTATCCATAACAAACATTACTTACATAACAAAGCATATAAAAGAAAATGAATTAGTAAACACCCGAAACGACGATAATACAAAAATATTATTAACAAAGAAATATTAAAAGATCATATATGATATCATATTAATGTAAATGATTCTTGTATAATATAATAACAATTATTGAATAATTATACAAGATTTTACCCTACCCCCATCCAAGGAAAAGTACAAGTTAAGGGTTATTTATACAATCTCTTCGATATCTGATGCTATTTATACGTAATTATCTTCTGGGACCTCTTTATCTTCCACATACATGATTCTTAAAAATGAATTTCAAAACATCTTTAATATTTACTATACAATGGGTTAAATTAATTTATACCCATATATGACCTTATATTTTTTGTGAGGAATCATTCCCTCATTTTTCAAACAAGTTACTTTTGACCATTTCGACTAATTTAAGGTAAAAATGTTTTTCTAACTTATATGGTAGGTGAAACTATTTTCTGCCATTATAACATCATCAAAGCTTCCCTTACAAGCTTATAAGAATATTTTCAAAATAATTTTCTATAAAATTATTTCAAAATATAATGATATATTTCTCTACAAAGGTTTTGATTTCATCTATATAAACATCCTTTGATGTATTTTAAGCTTATTTGAAGTTGATTTATTATGATACAAAACTTCCATATTGTATTAAAAGTTTTGTGATATGTTTTACTGTGGATGTATTATTTTTACACCATTAATGATTTATGGATAAAGTATTTACATTTTATATTCTATAACTAATACGAATGTTTATTTTATGTTTAAACCTTTTCATATGAAGAATGCATTGGACATGGTAGGTGATAGGTGCAGCCCGCTATAGCTCCTCGATAAATCGGTAGGTCTCATGAGACAAACTACTGTCATGACACAAGGGCGTGAAAAAATCATATTTGTAGTCTTGTCACAAGGCCTTGACTATGTGGTCATGAAAGTCTGGAATTATGCATTCCATCATTATGAAATTGGCTATTGATATTTCATGTGATTATTCGACTAGCTTAATATCCATGTGTGTAAGTAAATGACATTATATTGATTTATATTTTCCATATTATAATGATGTTTATGTTGGAATGGCTTTGGTTTTAGTTTTATACATTGCCTTAAATGTTTATTCTTATTTATGAAAGTTTCCCGTATATTGTTATCCTTAGTGAGCATTTGATCTCACCTCTTACTATGTTTTATTTTTCCTAGGATGAGGAGAAGTTTATTATGACTACCTATGGGGATAGTATATGGGATCTCAGTGTTGTCAATGGAAACAATGTTGTTGTATATTTGCATTTTATGATTTAATGTAAACCTTATGAATGTATTTAGTACTTCCAAGGCTACTAAACTAATCGGTCATTCGAGACATGGTCTTTTGTGATCATGGCAATTATATATAATAATACACTGACTCTAGGTAACTACGATTAGGTCGTTACAGTATATACATGAAAAAAATAAAAAAATATGTGGGGAATATGGAATATGTCTCATAGTAGTAAAATTCCGAAAATAAACCATTATAATGATCATAACATTGAAGTGAAAATTAATCAATAAAAAGATTTTGTTTATCAAATTTAAATACAGAAAAATAAAATTGTAAACATAAAATAATAATAAATCATCAAACACATAATCCTATAATATCAAAGTCATCAAAGAAGTAATATAACCAAATGAAAATAAATTGAGTTATGAAAGAACCTAACAATTGGTAAATTTTATGTTAAATCCCATTGGATTAAATAATATTAATTGAAATGTACTATATAATGAATTATGAATGATTAATGATATAACATGTAAACGGGTCAGTTTTTACACCATATAAAATAAATTTGTTCATAACATTAAAATAAGACTTAATAAAAGGAAATTGGGATGGAATCCCTTACCTCATGTTTGATTTCATTTTTACATGTCCAAAACTCATGTTTAATAAATATAGATTTATTATATATGTATTAAAGAATGATAATAATATATAATATACCATATAGGATTTTATTATATGTTTTTATCTCTCATTTATTCATAATTCTTTATTAAAAACACTATTCTATGTAAATTTTGGTATATTATTCCTCAAATACCACCATTTTGAGCGATGTCATGGGGTTATTCTTCTGGTGTTGTGCTGCGGGAGCCCTTCAATACAAAACCACATCGATCAGCCTTGATTTCCTCCATTACACCAATTAAGTTATTCTGTAAGAGAAATCATGGACCAATTCCAGTTGCTGATGAATATTAATAGGTCAGACTGCTTCACCTCAATTACTTTCAGTGTTTAAGAGATCCAACTAACGTTGGAATTTTTTTTTGTAGGAAATATTGTGTTTTAATCAACGGGTTTCTTGGAGCTCCCAAAAATTTGTCTATGAAAGATATAAGGTGAAAACGTGAATGAAAATAATTTTGAACCATCTGTGAAATATGTTTTTTACATTGCCTATATATTTGATTTGTTACTGTCTCCTGTAGTCCTTGAATTAAGAAAATCACATTTCTCATTCTATTCATAGGGAGCATCCCAAATAAAATGTTACTGCTACTCTGTAGGTTTGGTTCATTTTATATTATAGCTTTCCAACTCATCAACATGTTGTTGTCTTTCATCTTCATTTATTATCTATGATAGAGATGAATTTATGTTTTTAACTAAAACAATATTAATGATATGGTCTCATTTGACTGACTAAGCGTGCAGGAAATAGAACTACCATAATTATTTTTTCTAAATTTAATTGTTTTGATTAGAGACACTAATTGGAGTGGAAGTCACATCTTAGGTTAAGCAGTAATTTTAATGTGTTTCACATCTGTGAGAAAATATATTAATGTTTTCATATAATGATTCATACATTTGTTAATACATTTAATATGTAGCCACATTAAATAGTTAAAACATTTTAATGAACTTCTTGGATTAGTACATATCCTCCATATTAGGTGTTTTCGGTTCAATTTCATTCAAATCCAGTTAAAAAAAACCTTACCTATTTTAGTCAATAGTATGTGATGTTTCAATTTCCAGTTTCCAACCTCATTTTCCTACACTTTTGATTAGCATCAAACTGTACTACACTGCAATAGTTCTCTTTTTATATTATCTTTGTAAAAAGTTTTTATATTTTTTGCTGACCAGATTCTGTTTTGATTCTACCTGGATGATGGAATTTCCATAGTTGGTGGTTGGAATGAATGCAGCAAGGTAGATATATCTCCCATGGAATGTATTCTATGCTCTCTTATGGGAAAATTAGTATATGAATAAACATATCTATATGCTATAATAATTATGCTAGATTTGTTTTAATGATGATGGGAAAAGACTCAATATTTGGGGGAATAATAATGAGATGCAGGGGAAATGCTTTCTTGGTACCATAATAAGGCATGACATTCAAATCACTAAAAAATATTCTATCAAAAACAATATTACTAGCATATGATCATATTATAAATTCATGGGAGCAAATTTTGAAGCTGTGCCAAAAGTACTACCATGGTGGATTGATGAAGTCCGCCATCATTAGGGGAGGTGATGTTTTCCTTTTTGTGATTAATATTTCTTAATGCACCATCATGTCAATTATTACAGTGTATGTTAATCAATATTGGGTTAGTGATTTTTCAATTTACAACTATGTTGTAGGAATATGAACGCACTGGATGTTTAGGAGTCAAGTGGAACAATGACATAGGATTATTTACAACAAAAACAAATTTTTCCTACATTGAGGTATTAATATATTTATCTTCAATGTATCTTATTTTCATTACATCATTGGAGTGGAAATTACTAATTTTTGGGCACGTGTATCTCCAATTAATTTAGAGTTTGAGCATGTTAGATGGATAACAAGGCTGCTTCATTTTAGGTGTACATAATTGGAGGTGATGGTACATAGAGAGGAGCTTTTGTGATTTTTTAGGTATTGGTATTTTAGATCATTAATGAGTCTGGTAGTAGTTATTTCATGTTTTAGGCAATATTATTCCCTGAGTTCATTTTGATTCAACCATGACCGTTTAAGAAACATTGATGTATGTGTAGGTAAATATATTGGATGAATCTGTAGGTGATCAGTTGCTGGATTATTAACTATTCTTCAGCCACTATTAATCCTTATCACAACTAAAAAATTAGGTACAAAACAACATTGATTTCTAAAAATGTTTTCTTATTGTCAATAGATCATTTAATAAGTACAACAAATTTAGTCATTGGATGATGTTTTCTTTTTCCATCAATGTTTACCATGAAATAATCAAGAAATTTTTTCCTGTCATTGCAGGACCATGATTGACTATACTTTTCATTGGGTTCTACTAATTCATGGGATCAAGAGTTAAGATCACCCATTAAACAAAAGAAGATACAATTACAACCATATAGTAAGGAAATTTTTGGATTTTCAAATACGAATGCACTTATTTGTCTTTTCATATTCATCATGCAGTTATTATTTATACAAAAATTTAGTTGAACAGAATTTTGATATTTATTGTCATGCTACACAAAGATTCAATCTCTCTTCATGTATATTTTTTAATTCAATCTATCTTTATGTACATTTTTCCAGGCCTTTTTTTCTGAAACTTTCACCATAAATTGATGGGAGTGGAGACTACTAAGGAAACAACTACAAACAAGTTTTCATATATGTATTATTGTTTATATGATTTGGTTTTTTAAATTACGATTCATTGACTACCTTCCTAATTGCTTCTAAATAAATGTAGAAATCCATGCTGGCGGTCACAAATCTGGATACTTCCCTTCCCACTATAGAAACTTCAATTATTAACAGTCACATGAGCTGCCATAGATGGAATTAAGCAAAGAGGTATTGTTTTCATAACACTCTCTTAATACCTCATGGATTTATTATTATTTCATTTTTATACTTCATCAATTTTAGCAGGGAGGTCCTATGATTATTTTTAAATTTAATCTATTATTTAATGTTCATGCTTGATCTTTGACCTGATTACCCCAATATGATTCTGGTTATTTTTAAGAATCAAATTTGGAATTGTTGTAATTTACAACCATAAATAATAATATATGAAATTTGATGTGTTTTATACAAACTCATACCCATTTTCCTCATGTCATTGAACATTTGAGAAGAAGAGTGAAAGTGCTTAATTGATGGGTTTTTGATTTGTTATTTATATGTCCAAACCTATTAATTATTTATTTAATTTCATGCATTGAATTTTAATTTTTTAGTACTGGCGGTCCCAGGTCTTGATAAAATTGTTCAGATACATTAATTTTTCTCTAATAGAGGTTAATCATTTATAGAACTCACTTTTTGTGTGACTGCGGATTCATTTTTCATTTCATACTTGGAACTTTCATTTTTAGTAGTATTTTATCCTTCCCATTTCTCACATTTTAATAACACTGTGTGGTTTTGTGTTTGGTTGTTTGATGTTTTCAATATAGGGGTGGAATCTCCAGCATATCTTATGCTGCTTCATCTTAAAACATCAATGGCATTGAAATGTATATATATGGATGTAAATATATGCAGGTCATGAGATGTGATTGAAAAGTATATACATAGATGTATTATTCCCTCTAGAATTTTTTAATTTATCTCTTCTAGATATAGCTGCAAAATGTATATAGGGATGTTCCAATCTTGAAATGATATCCTTATAGAATAAGGGCTATAGGTATCCACTCTTTTATGTTGTTTACTTTTCTTTATGATGTATTAATAGTGAAATATATATGTATTTTTTACTCTATTTCTTCGTTTATGCAGACATGCTAAAAGAGAAATTGTAAGAGAAGTTTCCTATAGTTAATATTATAAAATGGATCAATTTTTCTTCATGCTACATTTTTTGTGATTTCACATAACATAAATGGTAATTTTCTGGATGATTCTACGAAGGAAAATTGATTTCCCAGGGTTCCTATAAAGGCAATATCCGTTCTTGACTCATGATTATTCCATACATGTCTATATTGTTTTTGGTGTTACAGAAACTCAATAAAATTTTGGATGGCTCATCCAGAGGTGTGTTCTTATGCAATTACCGTCACACCAGTATTGCAGTCTTCTGGTGAACTAGGTATACATCTAATGACACAATTCCAGTTTTCTCTTCATTTCCTATAGGTTAATTTTCCTTAATTTATAAATGTTTCAAGTGTGTATTTTAGTGCTGACACGATTAGATATTGCAAACAATGATTCCATATTTATTGTTTTATTTATTTTGGGTTTCATTTTTTGGAAAATAAATGGATAGGGTTACAAATTCCACATGGGTTTTGTTTTGAATTTTGATTGGTGTCTCAATGATTTTCATTCTTGAAATGGTACATCCATTTCAACATTATCTTGTTTCTTTTAATTTCATTTCATTTTGAAGAATACTCCACAACATATGAAATCTCTTTCACGTGGAGACATTTACACTATCATCCATATGGAGATATTTAGTTATTCCTGTTATGTGTCTTTATTTACATTCGGGACAAACTGGAAAAATCCTATCGAATTTACCAGTTTAGGTCTATTAAATTGTGTGTGTTTGTTTACTCTGGTATTCAGAATATTACTTTCTTGGGGTTAAGTTGGGAATGGAAGAAACAAACTTAAATGACAGTTATTATTTATTCTTATCAATGGAACATTATTTGTGATTTATATCATTCAATCTCATGATTTAATGAAAAAACACTTTATAATTGACTTACTATATAACATCAAATTTTTGTTTTATATCATAGTCTGGGATTCATTTTATTTTCTCTTTAGTTTATTCCTTCATATCTGATCCCATTATCACATTCCTATTCCATTTTTTGATAGGTGCAATTAATTTGGAGGTTTTATGCCTTTCAGCTAAAGACTTTGTATCCCAGAATAGATAATATTCTTTAGGGATTATTGACATGTGTATCTATTTTTTGGATTCAATTTCATGTTTTCAACTATTATAATGTGGGTGTCAGGTTTCTGTCTTCATCTATTTATTTTATTAAATTTTACATTTCGTTTCATCTTTGTGTATGATCTCTATGTTCTTCATTCCACGTTCCATATACATAATGAAATGTTTCACTCTGTTTTCTTTTTTCCCAAACAACCCACTCATTAAATATATTATTATTTCATTTAATTTCATATTTCTTATTTTTATTATTACAACCACTGTCTTATCTTTGATTTAACTTTCACTTTTTATTAATGTGCCCACATTATAGTTATTATGATCAAAATTGAAAATGAATTCAAATATTCTTCAAAATATAAAAGTTCATATAATTTTACGCTATCATTTTTCATTGTCAACTATTTGAATGGTTTATTTATATTCTATGCACTATTATTTTATTATCATACACCATTACTTTCTAATAATAATTTATTCAACATTACTGTATCTTCAAAATTTTAAAAAATATTAACGTCTTATTAAAAGAAACATCTGTAATCAAATATGCCGTGCAATAGCACGAGCGAGTACTAGTTTATTCATAATTCTTTATTAAAAACACTATTCTATGTAATAACTGCATCATATTTCATGAATGTCTTGGTTTTGTAATTTTTTTCCTTTTACTTTGATAAAGGTTACAACATATAAAAAAAATTCATATATATTCATTTTATATGTCTTTATTTTAATTGATCAATGTATAATATAAAAATGAATTGCACTGTTCATGGAGATGGTTTTTCATATGTACACAAGAACCCTACTTCAATTATTAGAAAATATAATGAAAGAAAGAAAAATAATATTTCACCATTAAAAAGTAATTATTATATCATATGTATAATATATATTCATAAATATATCATTTTTACCATACATGTCAGAATAATATAAAAAATGTATCACATCATTACATGGATGTGGTAGTCCACACGTACACATGATTGGTATTATCTTATTCAAATGAATTGGAAGGTATTATGTTTGATGTGATATTATAATTTGATAATTTTTATGATTTCATAATTATCATATATATACATTAAAAAAATCAATGTATTCATCCATGAGATGCGATTATAGAAAACCAATTACATCAGTTTTCAAAGTGGTCATCCATGATATACACAATTAACAGTTTCATTTCCCATTTGATAAAAGATGCAATGAATATAGGTAATTTCATTAATATAATAATATATATGAATATGGAAAATATTTTTGTTTTTTTAGTATATTTCAGGAATATTTAGATTAGGTCGAAGAAGAAATAAAATAAAGATACATGGTAAATAACTATACCTCTTATTTAGAGAACACCTTTATGTTTATAACTAAAACCTTCCTAGGATGGTTTTATGATCAAAACATGCACTCTAGAAAATATAGGGAGATGTAATTAAATTCTTTTGTATGGATTGTATAATATGAAGTGTTCTATAATTGTAGAGAGGAGAGGAGAGGGGGTTTACTTTTATATGTGTGGGAGAGAACACAATTAGAAATTTTGGAATGAATAAATAATACCCATGTTTTTAGCACATGAAATGGCACTTAAATGGACTATTACAGATCCTTATATGTGATATGGTCAAAATAAGTTTATCCAATAGAAGTTGGAAATGTTTCTGCATAATCAAAACCTTTATATATTTATTTTAAACTCTAGTAAACCTATTTTAACCTTAACCATAGTAATTATTTTTTACTCATTTTACTATTCATTATGACTAATAATTAAGTTTTACTTTTTGAATAATATTAATTAAGGTGATTACAAATATCGAATCCATTTTTTAAAATTTAACCATTGAAGTGGAATAATTTATTTTAAAATTAAACCCACAAACATTTCATCAAAATAGTTTTCGAATGAAATGTATTATTAAGAATAAGTATATATATATATATTATGTGCTATATAGTATAATTACATTAAAAGACACAGACACACCACACACATAGGTTGGAAATGTAGGCCCCCCAAAGAGATAACCCACCCAAATAGCCTCTAAATTAAATTTATATTCTGGCCCTATGGACTTTTAGGAATGAAGACAATTACATGGACCAAATTCTAATCATAATGGACAGAAATACTAGAGCAGCATCATGCCTACATCATCCTTCCTACCTCACCAAGACAACGACATGCCTATATCACTGACTGCCTTCATCATGCGTCATGCATGTGTAACCATATTATAAGATCATTGTCTGCATCACAACATGTATAACAGTATAATAGTACCACCACCCATTGGGGATTGATCCCAAAAAATCGTGGATGTGGTGGCCAGGGGCTGAGTACCACTCAAATGCAAAATTGGACACATTATTATGTATAAAATGATTTCATATAAACAATCAACATAAAATATATTTAAATTATATATATTAAATTAATTAAAATATTTTTGAACTCATTTAACTTTTAAAATAATTTTAAAACAAAATTGATCCTTTTATGTTATTTAAACAAAAATGATATTTTTAATA
The DNA here is from genome assembly GCA_963277665.1 of Viscum album. NCBI lineage: Eukaryota > Viridiplantae > Streptophyta > Magnoliopsida > Santalales > Viscaceae > Viscum > Viscum album. Next base: position 1,577,210,085 of record OY728126.1, read on the forward strand.
AAAATCAATATTTTTATCTATTAATCTAATGAATAATATTTTTAGATTATTCTAAAAAAACCCCTCTATGTAAATTATTATTATTTTTATTTCAATTATAATGTTTATTTTTTTCAAATACATTTTATAAATATAAAATTATTAATTTTGAAATAAGTGAGTAAAATGTGTTGAATCAATTTTTTTTGAAAAATATAGTTTTAAGAATAAAAATGGATATATTATTATCTCATGAAATTTTAAAAATATTAGATGAATTTTGAATTTTTAAAAATAAAATAAATAAAAAATAGTGATTAATTTACATGCGCAGATTCCATACCCCTTGAGGGGAAGAACATCCTGGAATGATATTCTATTGGGCTTCACAACTATCATCCCACCCAATTCCTAGCCTATTAGGTCTTACATTTCATTATTTTCATATTTTACTATTATTTTATAAAATTAAAGAGAATTATAATGATAGTTATTACTTTAATTCATTATGGTTGAACCATATTTCACAAAGAAGAAAATGTTTTTTTTTGGAAAAAAATTTCTATACCTTAATATGTTTTTAATTTATAATTACTTTATAAAAAATTAATTTTTTTAATAAATGTGTCAACCATATAACATTCATAATCTACATATTTATAATCATACCTGCAAAAATAATGGCTAGGTGATAAATTTCATTTTAAATAATAATACTTTAATAGTATACCTCAGTTTGTTTAAAATTAAAGTTTTGTGTAATGCATGATATTGAAGAAATAAAATTTAATTAAAGGGAGATCTATTATAAAATCCTATGGTGTTATATTCTACCCCATTTGAATAAAATTCTTCATCACAATTCTATTTTGGGCATCAAAATTATAACCTTTTTGAAAACCCAAATGTTAAAAAGGTTTATTCAAACTTCATCTTGATAAGAGAGAAATATAAGTATGAAAGTCATCTAGAATAAAACATAACATGGGTTTATATATGATAAAATTAGTTGGAAGAAAATATATGGAAAATGAATAAAATAATAAATATTTTTTGACAGTGATTGAGATCTCTAATAAAAATAATGTTGATGTCTAAGAGATAGTTAATAACCATAAATACATAAAACCTAGTTTGGTGAAATGTCCATTGATTCATCATAAATGAAGGTAAATGTATTAACATTTTATTAAATACCCATTTCATAAATATGGGGGATTATTTTATAATCTAGATAGAGAACATAATAAAATATATTTATTTGATATATTTTTATTTCATAAAACATGTTACTTGAATTGGTTGTGAATCAATCATTTTCTAATTCATTTATTACTATAGGAAATGAATATCCAATATAGTTTTTTTATTCCTAATGAAAATAATATCTAATAGATCACATAATCTATAAAAATAGTACCATATATTGATCCTATAATACAAGAAGGTTTAGTACAATATAATATGATTCAAAAAAAAACAACCCTATATTCTAGATAACACCAATAACATCAAAATTTATATCTCTCTTAAACTCAATAGTTATCTCATACCCTTTAGTTTATACTTCTAAAAATGTAATATCATTTTTATTAAATAATAATTTAACTTAATCCTTATTTTTATATATATAAACTTCAAACTAATAATATTTCTCCTAAAATATCATTAATCACCCCAAAATCACATCAATATAACAATTATCCAAAAATATTTCACCCTATAATATGTTTCCAAAAATCAAATTTGCATTAATCAATAAAATTATTTAAGTAAAGATAATTTCAAAATAAATAGTTATTCACATAGTCTAATGGTATAAATTACACTGTTATTTCCAATCGGTTGTGGGTTCAATCCCCTTAGTCATCCATGATAGTGGGTGCTGACTCATGACTTAAGGGATGTCCTTTTTTACAATAATGTTAATATAATTTCAATAATTTTTCCAAAAATATTATAAACATAAAAAAATAACATTAATCATCAAATCAATTTTTAACCCTGTAGTTAAATATATGATAAAAAATTTGGTCCCATATTTTAATAACCAACAATTACCTAATCATAATGAATGAAATAAAATCTTTATTCTAAAAATACCTTGAAACTTATGTATATTAAAAATAAATTCATTATACCTCAAAAACATTTTAAATAAAAATAATAAATATCCCAATGGTTATATTTCCATAAATATCTCCCAAAATGTAATGAAAATTCAATCACATAAAACATCAATAGAGGTGTCTAAGAAATTGAACATATGATCAAACATAAACTCTCGAACCCATGATGGTATCCATAAATATTATGTTAATCTAAAATTATGAAATATATAATTCAAAAAATTAATACAATATTTATATTTTTAATGATTCTTATAAACAAATATCATTGATAAAAATACTTCTACTAAATTAAATCATGAATACCGATATATAAACACATGAAGTATCTATAATAAATTATTTTTACAACATAAGTAATTCCTTGGTATTGGAGTTAACCATTTAAAGAGGTAATTGACTTAAATAATTCCCAAGATCCATACATCTAAGATAATGAACTATAAATGTATATCTAAGGTGAAATAGTTTTCTCCCTATTAAACACATCACTTTTCCTTGGGAATTAATTTCTCTATTCCCATATATTCCACATATAATACAGTTTATTATTCCTTTTATTCTTTATCCTAGGATTATCTTTCCAAAATTCAAGCATGAAGAATATTTATCCTTCATTCTTCCATTGTATCTACTATTAAATATTTTAGTGGACACCATCTTTCTCCTAATTGGTGATTCCAAGAGTTGGTGAATGTATTGGTTGTTGATTATATATTGGTATAACTGATTACAAAAAATCAAAATATCATTTACATTTGTTCTCATCCCATTTTATTTTTCATAATCACCAAATTTTTCATTATATTCTACAATAACATGATATATTTGGGTTCCATCCATTGACAAAAATTAACAAGAATAACCTGAGGAATAATAATACTAGTGGGAAAAAATATAATCATTTATATGTTGCATAAATCCTTAAACATTTTTTAAATCTAATATACCATTGGATTAACCTTCTTAATTAATTTTCATCATCTATTAAAAAAATTCTAGATGGATTGTAAATAATGTTAATATTATCCCAATTTTTTCTATCGAGAGTGTCGAACCAGGTGTGTTGTTAGGCCCTTTATCACGACCCATGTAATGATCAGATAAAATCCTGATACACCATATTTATAATTATTATCCCAAGTTAAAGATTTTATAGTGGAACATCAACTTGTAGTATCTATACAGGGATGTATTTCTAAGAGTTCCCATTAATATATAACTTAATAAAACATTAATATATTTTATTATACATATAATTATTTTAAAATTATATCGTAGGGATATATTTTCTAATATATGTTTTTATAATTCAACTTCCTAACCTTTATACTAAACATACTCTGATACCGACTATACATACCCTAAACCTAGTAGCCTAGTGTTAGTGGTAACTTAATTACATGAGTGTTATATATAAGATATGACATCCTAAATGAATTATTAGTTTAGAAGTATTGGTAAAGTAGATACAAACTTGAATTTAACATTACATTTTAAAACCTAAAATAAAAATAAGGATTGTCTTTGAAAACACCACTATTCCATTAATCACATCCTTAAATATCAATCATAATTAATTTCCTGGAATTTTGGGAAAAAGAAACATAAGAATGGGGTGAGATCAAATAAGTAGTAAGTGTATAGTTATTATGGAATCTACCACGAATTCATCAGGAATAATAAATATAGAAATATAAATATCTAAAAACATATTCAATTTAATCAATAACATGGGCATGAAAAATAATATGGAAGGAATAAATAATGATAAAATTATTCCATATAAATAATCACATAATCTTGAAACTTTTCCATGTATATCATAACAAATCAAATAATAACATGGACATAACAAAATTATATCACAATGACTAAATTTATAATTGTAGGGATCATAAACATACCATAAATTCTTAATGGTAGGAAAATTTATATAAATTGGAACGGCCTCAGCCAAATACCCAAGCTTGTTTTTCTCATGATACCTACTGATGCATAGAGAAGCTACATTAGGTACCTCCCATCACATACTATGTTTAATTCATCCCTCATTAAATGGGTATAAACCTAATCAATATAAACATTCATTTTGAAAATATAGCACATTAAATTTTTATAATTTCTACAATCATTAAAAATAATCATGAACTATCCAGTGTAGTATGATGAATGGTTTCAAAATATTTCTCCCTAATCAATCTGATCATAAGCCATCAAAATAAAAAATAATGTTGGTATCATTAAAAAATATCCTCGTAAGAGAATAAATAAGTTAATGGATTTTTTCATAGATTAATATAAATGAAATAAAAAGTTTCATAAAACATATTTTTGTGGGAAATTACATTTTCACATTGATTTTTTTAAAATTATAGAATATTATGAAAAAAAATTCATTGAAAATAATCATTGAAATATATGAAGGAAAATTCATTGCATTGAGTTTTAATTAAGCTGTAAAATACCATTCATGCCAAAAAAGTTAGAAGAAACCATTTCTTTTACAATATTGTAATTAATGTGTAAGAGTATGTTCTTCTAAAAAATATATGAATATTACTTTTAGTTTTTTAAATGAAATCATGGGTTAAAATATATGTTGAAAATAATAGATCTATAAAAAAATTGTATGAATTTGTTTTTCAAAAAACATAGATATTGATTTAAAAGGGTTATCGACCAAATATAAAAATAAATTCAGCATAAAGAAAATTTCTCAATAATTTTAATCACCAAATTTTAAAAAATGGTACAAATACATTAATATTTTAAGAATAACCATATTTTAAAAAATCTATTGTGTTTAATTTAGATAAATCAAATAATTTCCCCAATGGATATTTAAACATATACCATCCTGAATAATGATGAGATTGTGAAATAAACTCTTAGCACTTTGGTAACTACTGAATCATAACCATTATTTATGAAATAACATAAAATAAAACATTAATTACCATGAATATAAAGAGATTAATGATATTAAATATCAATTGGGTAGTATATATACCACAAAAAATAAGTATGTGGTGAATATTAAATATGTCTCACAGTAGTAAAAGTGAGAGTATAAACAATTACAATGATAGTAACATTGATGTAGGAACAAATGAATGAATTAATTATGTGTATCAAATAAAAAACTAAATAATTTGGTCTGAAATAAATCATAAAACCATTAAAATTTATTACACACATAGTCTTACAATATCAAGTATAGTGAAGAAGTAATAGAACCAGTTGAAAAGAAATTGAGTTATGAAACCACTTACCACATGGTGACATTCAAGAAAAATAAACTTTGGTTGAAATAATTTGAATTATAACATAAAATATACTAATCCATGAATGATTAATGAAATAAAATTTAAAAGGATCAGTGTATATACCATATAAATGAATTTGGTGTATAACTTTATAATATGCCTCAATAAAAGGAAATTGAGACAAAATCTTTTACCTTGGGTATGATTTACAAAATAGTTATCAAAAACACATTTATAAAAAATATATATTTATTATAAATATATTATTGAAACATAATAATATATATAATACTTTATATTATTATATGATAAATTTTCATTACTTATTTATTAATAATTCTAATTTAAAAACACTATTCTATGTGATAACTGATTCATTTTTCATATATATTTATGATATTTTTTTTTTCACATTATACATTTGTCATGGTTCAATAAAATATTGAATTTTAAAAATTATATAAATATCATATACATTCATTTTTGTTATTTCCACTAGTCTGGACATGATGAGAGGGTGGGGGGGAATCAGGGTATGAAAAATTTAAACAACAGGCCCTTTTGATCTTGTTTTGTTGTTAGCCAAAAATATATTTTGTCTCTCCATCCCATTGTAGTGTACAAATGAATTATAAATCTTTCACATGAAACAAAAAATTTACATAGTTCACCTTCACTAGGCTACACCCAAGGATCATACACCGGCGACATGCTGATAACTAAATCCACTATAAGTTCACTATTTTTTAAAAGTTCAAAGTGGACTCACTGTCCCTCCTAGTTGACAACCATTCACAATTTGAGAACTCACTACTCTTTCAACACGAGAGACCCACTACATCTTCAAAATATCCAATCATATTTTACGGCCTTGTAGGTTCCTTCATTATCAAAAATTAATACATTTTCTTCTGTATGTAGATTCACTGTGGAAGTTACACTTCTATTCACCAATGAATACCCCTTTACTAAAATTGTACTGGGAAATCTTCCAACTTTCAAAAAACACTAGAATGATTATCACACTTCTCCCACTATAGCTTTAATTTTTCACCAAACTACTTGTGCCATATTCCGTTATTCAACTAATAACTTGGGAGACTCATACTCTTTTACACCCAACCCAATATTGGCGCACAACTATCAACTGGCGCGCAACTTATGAATAACATTATACTTCTGCGCACAAATCAAACACTTGCACACCCAAAACACCTGTGTGAATGAAGCACAAAAATCCTCTAAGTGTTGATATTCATAAAAAATGAGGAGGGTTATCCCTCTATTTATAGTCAATTTGGGCACCCTGAGCACCGCATGCAAGTCTCCACCAGACACGCAGGTCCAGCCAACTAAGCCTTATCGCCCAAGTCACCTTGTGTGCCAAAACCAAAACATGGGCTCCTCTCTTTCTATTTATTTATTCTTCATGCTCTTATCTTGAAACCAATATGGTGCTCAACTATCCATTCCTCCAATACACTATCGTTCAAGACCCGTTTTCCAAAAACACTTTTTTCCATTTGTAGATTTTGAGGCCTAAAAATTTGGCCAACACATGAAAACAACACCACCTTATATCTGATATTTTTTTACCAGATCCAAATCATCTATTAAAATTTCTAGGTTATTATATAAATCATTAATTGTAGACAAAATATATTGAACTCGAAAACTCACCATGAAAACCCTCCCTTGTCAACAAATTGGACATCATGGACTGCTTTGTCAACAACCACAACATGGATGCCTACTTTTTCAATGAACACAATCACCTAAACCCTTTAATGATACCTTGATGGACTGTTCCCCAAAATTATATATTTATTTTGAGTAATACATAAATATTAGAATGGAAAATGAAATACACTATTCATGGAGATGGTAGGTCGTACAATCATATGAAAGTGGTTCCCATTTTTAATGTATGGAACAATATAAATGTAAAAAATATTTAACCATTAAAATAAGTTATTATATAATATATAAAATATATATTCATTAAATATATCCTTACTACCATCAATTTTAGAATAAAATGTTAATAGTATCACATCAGAATGTTGAGGTGGCAGTCCACAAGTACACACGAGCGACTCTATCATTTTCCAGCAAATGGTAAGGTATTAAGTTAATGTGATATTGTAATTTTATAAGTATAATTATATCATAAATATCTTATATATAAATTAAATCCATCGTTACATCCATCTTGGTGATTTAGTGATGGAAAATGAATTACATTGGGTCGCATGGTGAGAGTTTGTAGTACACACGATAGACAATTTTATTTCCCATTTGATGGAAGTGGATATAGATATAGGTTATATAATTTACATAATATCATATATGTATATGGAATATACTGGTTTTATTATATTATCATATTTTAAGAATATTTGGTGGGGTTATAGGAAAAAATAAAATGATGACACATGATTAATAACTATGCCTCTTTTTTGGATAACCTTTTTAGGTTTATACAATTTGAATCTCTAGGATTATTTTTGGATCATACCAGGGAATCTATATTGCGGGGAGAGATTTGTGGAAATGTATTGGGTAGGTATTACCAATGAAAATGGTCTATTGATGTGAGGAGAGGAGTGTAGAGGGAGTTTTATTTTATAAGTGGGGGAGAGGACACACATGAAATTTTCCAAATATATAAAATATAACCATATTTCAAAGATAAAATGGATAAAAAATGGACTATTATAGAACCATATATGAGATAATGTCTATAATCTTAATAAAATAAACTGTATACAAGTATATAAATCATTTTAACTATTATCTATTTAGTTTCACCACTGGTAAACCCATTTTAATCATAATAATGGTAAAAAAGTTTTAATGTTTTTACTTTTCATTAATAATAAAAATGTATTTAAACATATTACCTAATATTAATTATATTTATTCAAAATATGGAATCCATTTTTTTGAATTCAAATCATATAATTGGATGAATTAAATTTAAAATTACATCGGCAAATGCGTCAAAAAATAATTCCAATGAAAAGTTTTTTTATGTGTTAATTATTTATATGAAAATAAACATAAAATTGATTCCGACAATATAAAATTGATTAATTATAAAATAAATGAACTAGTTTTATGTTTATAACTATTCTAAAATGTGATAAAACTTTGTAATTTCTTTAAACAAAAATGTAGCTGTCAATAGAAATCGATATTTTTCACTATTCATTAAAAAAGTAATCTTTTTAGAAATATAAAAAAAAAGAATCTATGAAAATTTTTATGTCATTAATTAAATTTTTTTTTCAATTTTTGTTTGTAAAATTAAAAAAATATTATTTTAAAATATTTTTGGAATCTTGATTTTTAGAAAAGTACAATTTAAGCATAAAATAAGATTTTATTATATCATGCATAGAGAAATTATTACACGAATTATTAAATATTTTGTTGAATTTATTATATAAATAAATATACCAATGGTGATTAATTTAATTAATTAATACAATTAAATATTACGTGTTTAAGATCCATTTTTCAGAAAAAAACACTTCTTTTACTTTCAAATGATTTTTTTAATTTCTATTCAGTTTATTTCCATTGAATTTATTTAATACATGTGTAAACATAACACATTTCATAATTTAGTTAGTCCTATTAATTTACACCAAATTTTTATCTTGCTGATAACTTTCACAGTAAATAATATTACATTAATAGTATATTGTTGTTCTTGTAAACTCATTGCGTCGTATAACACAAGATGTAAGACAAATAAAATTTATTTTAAAAGGAATATATTATAAGATCATAGGGTGTTATGGAATTGATACTATATATTGAATGAGGTTTCCCCCTAAAATTGTGGCATTTTCAAGGGAATCTTCAGCCAGCTTGATCCACTCCCTACAAATGGGTGAAGGGGTTTACTCATCATTGTTTTAGAAAAATGTTGGATGGATAAACTGATCAAACATATCTCTCAAGGATATCAGCCCACATATTTTATCAACACATCAGATAATGATGATGATTGTACTATGTATTAAGTGAAAAATGTTAATATCCGAACTCCACCAACTGACCAAGTCTGATATCAAACCCTTGTTACAATAAGTAAGTGTTTTTTTATTTAATATGGCCCTGTAAATGCTATTTAATGTTAGATCATCAGTGAATTTGGTGGTGGTACACAACACCATTAAAGGAATTCATGTTTCTATATTAATGAATTTCCCGATCAATAGTCCCAATAGATCATCCATATAGATTTCTAACTCACAGAATTCATATTCTATATTGACCAAAACATATGAATTTCAACCCCACATTTATGAAAAACCCCATTGAAGTATATCAATATTAAGATTACCATATATGGATGGGAGTATTTATCCTCAAAGAGTATGTGACCCACATGATTGATATATTATATAAATGTATTTTGGGTCTTTATGATCCTAGAAAGAGGAATGATCTATGAATGCAGTTCCAGAATGGGAGAATCATTTTGGTGACCAAATCCATACAAGGGTGTCAAATTATAGGAAGGATATTCCAAATGATTGTTCTCTCTCATTATTGGTAACTAATTTTGATATTATTAGATAATGAGGTCCTCTTTTACATCTACACTATCTTCTGTAGAATTTAGGTGATCTATTGTCATTTCATCATCCATTCAGGAATCCATATATGAAAAGACTTAAAAATATATATTATAGAATAGTTTTAATCTTAAAATGGGTGTAATGGATAAAACATTCATGAATTTTATGTAATCAAATAGATCTTTTGATCCCTAATGAGACTTTCAATCATGTGACCCATGTAAACTCTCACTATTTCATAATCCATTAAATGTCTCATGATCACGTCACCATAGGAAGGTCACATGAATCATGTAAAGAATTATTCTACCCCATGATACCAAAGTACATAATGTGAGTAAAACTCACAACCAAGGACATGAAACATGGTTCTAATAAAATAAAAATTATTTATTAGAATAATGGTTTTATGAATTTCTAGGACGAGTTCATTATGTGATGATGTGACATGATTGGATCACTTGAATGGTTCTCACAATGTGGTAAAATGCAGTAGTATTGTAAATTAACCAAACAAAATAAAATAAATCAATATATTTACGAACATTTAATTAATAAGTAAAATTGATAAAAGTCTCACATATATTCATATGGCATCTTGTGTGACACAACATCTCTCTAAAATGATCAAGAGATACTCAAGAAACCAATTGGAAGAATCCAAAGGGGATCAAGAAGGAATTTACATCCTTATAACTGAGTTATTGTTTCTTTATTTGGTATTCAATTATGAGTGGGTTTATTTGGTTACTCCCCCCAAATGAACATTGGTAATTTTGAGTTAAATTAATCATAATGAACAAGTATCATTTTACTAAAAAAGAAAAATAAAAGTGAGACTATATAAGAGTTCACACACAAAGGTGATGTGATCTGTTTATCTTCTCATGAGCTTGTGAATGTTTATCTATTAAATATTCATGTCTTTATCCAAGTACAACCATCGTGTTATTTCCATGATAATGTTTTCACCCAAATTCATGATCAATGATAGTTCTTGTGATGCCCCTTTTCAATTCATGTGAATATTATCCCAACAATCGGTCCATGTATATGGATTAAAAGTTTAACATAAAAAATCATTGATCAGGTGAAGGCCCCTATACATGTTATAATCATGACATGAAAGAACTCGAACATGTTAAAATTGATCAAGTGATACCCCGGTAGATGAACACTTGATAATCCCCAATGGGTTCATGCGACAAAAAGATGAAAATGATTGGATCCTTACATGATGGAAGATATACTATTTATTCACATAATGGGCTTACACACTTCTTATGATCCTTTCATTGATCATGTGAAGGTACCTAGACATGTCGACCTAATCACGAGAAGACCCTTTAACCTATCCCCATTGATCATGTGATTCCCTAGTGGACAGATTATTGAAAATCCCTAAAGGGACATGTGATATAAAGTTAAAAATAAAGGGATCCTTAAGTGATGGAAGTTACAATGTTTTACGTGTGATGGGATTATGTTCTTCATATGGTATACACATTTATCATGAGATATACCTTTGTTATGTTTTCATGATCTTTTAAAAGACCTTATTAACATTATATTTATATCGTGAAGGCCTACAAACTTGCCATATTGATCTAATAATGGCCTTCAGACATGCCAAATAGATCACTCAGTTTCTGTAAGACATGTATGTTGGGCCACAAAAGGTACTTGGATAAGTAGTCCTAATAAATAAAAGGCCTTCAGAAACATCCATCTTTATGATCAAGTGATCCACCCTTTGTTGTATCAAAATTAACACCATGAAATTCTTGTCATAGAAAATGATTACATTATGTTGCACGAAGGTAATGATGGACCAAATACACAATCGATATTTATCATGCAAATAATGGAGGATATTACTATTGAGGCCTAAATCAATCACTCGAAGTGTATAAGACATTACTGACTTTTGATGAAACCCCTCCTACTAATATAAATCTTGGTATTAGTCTTGATCTCTATGTAACGTGGTATATGTATTGGTTCAATGATCCCTATAAGAACCCCACGGACAAAGAAATGGAAATAGATATATATAATGGAGTAGAATTTTTAGAGATAAGGGATCACATAATCCCAATATCCATATACCTAGAAAATTATAGTGAGTAACCTAGGAAAAATAAAATAAAATAAGGTATGAAAGGGTCCTCTTGATCATCTCATTTATCACGCAATGTCCACTGGAAATGTCATCCAGATCACCAGATTCCTCAGTGCACAAACTTAATGGGTTTCTTGTGACATAAATCTATAAACAACAGGTCATGTTTGTGGTTTAATTTACACATCACTTTACCCGAAGGGATCATGTTTCTCATTTGATCAATTCCTTAATCTTGCTAAGTACACTAGACAATTTTGATGGATCACACAAATAACTCTAGAGTTTTTTGATGGATGACATGAAAGATCCTAGAGAAGTATGATTAATAACAAAAAGTACCCCTAACATGTCATATTAATAACAATATAGACTCTAGACATGTCATATGACTCATTGAAATAACCCTTAGATATATAAGCCTTGACAAGAAGTCATCATTGTATAGGTCATTGAGATAATAAGGTTCACAAGACATGTACATTGATTACACAAAGTACCTATAACATGTCATATGGACTTAATAATAAAAGTTGGATAGATCAACGTTATCAAGTATCCACAGCCGGATATGTTCGATGTGAACCCCTAAACATGAACCTCTAGCCGAGAACACATTTTATTTTTGTAGTTTCCATAATTGAATAAGGTTATAAAACTCATCCTACCCTATTCATGCCAATATCTCAAAAGGGTATTCTTGCATTATTAACATATTCAATACACCATTTATGGTTTTTACCTCTCTTCATCTATTATTGGATAAAGAATGAATATTTGTATCTTTATCTCCCAAAAGATAAATAATGAATATTTTACTTAGGCATCTTCATTAGTGTAAGTTCCTCTAAATTATGTCTATCTTATGTCAGGGGACTGAACAATCCTACGATTCTATCGTACTCCCTCCTCTATTAGTGGATGAAAAACTCATTCATACATGGGTATGAAACATGGTTTGAGACCCTATGATATTCCAATATTTCTAAAATATGGGGAAATAATCATCATGGGTATTAATTATCTATCCTCACCCATAAGTAGTTAAAAAAATTGAACTATAAGGACTATGATTCAGGTTATGAACTGGATATGTAATCCACCTACCTGAGGCCTAAGATCCATACAACATTCTCCACATGGCTTTTAATAAATACCCGGGTGGCCTCAGAGTGTAAGACAAACACAATATAAATCTTAATTTCTTACGTAATGTGCCCAATCATCCATTATATCTTGTTTCTTACACCAATAATGAATCATTAGAGCATAGATACTAGGGATGATTATACCAATAACATGTTTTGTGTGACCATAATGATGGAATCCTTCGATATGTATGTTCGATTACATATCTTATTCACTCAATGCTCTATACCCATGATTTGGTGTCTTTGGGAAGACTTTTATCCAAAAATACCCCACAAAACATCTAATATAACATCTTTTACATCATAAAAACCCATAACATAGACTATGTGGACTTTGATTCATGTATTCCTAGGGTATATACGAAACCTTCCTAAGGCTTGGAATCCATACCCAATGATTAAATTCCCCCGTATATTGAGAAAATTGATTCATATACACATTTTTTTGTCATTTTATAAGTATTATAAATTCTTTTAATAGATAATTTATCAAGTATGTGTGGTTTATTGCATAAAATAGGTTTTCAAGGTTTCAAATCAAAATATTGAGAAAATAAACAAAAATGGCCATTACAGATCGTGAAACTCGAGTAAACGACATGTAGAAATGTTTTATAGCATAAATATAATTAGTGAGTCAAGTAATGAAGAATTTCAATCCATGAAGTCATTACATTATGTGATTCAGCAATACATGTCGTGTCACCTATTAATTCAATTCCCAAATTCAAGATACATCCCAAGGGAAGATACACATTGTGGAGTTCTATTACACATCGTGAAAGGTGTCAAATTTCTAAATATATAGATGTTATTCACGCCGGTTCAATAATCCAGGAGGAAAACTTGGATTGGAAATACACGACTTGAAAAACCATTACACATCTTGTAATTTCACCCTTATTTACCTATAGTGGGCACACCATAGACAAATGAATTTTTTTTTTGCGATTTCTCTTATTACTATCTCATATCTCTTTTGATTTTTATTCAATGTTTCAACCAATAATCATTTTTCATATATTGTTTTTATTTTTGTATGATTTATCAAGCTCTGATAATCAATTTTCAAAGCATCCATAATTATTTCATCATCACCAACATTGGGATACATTCGTTTGTCATCTCGATCATCAATATTTTTCAAATATATACTACAACTGTTCCTGTTCTTATATCAGTTATGTATTTGATGGGAATTGTGATTGTCTTGAATATCATTTTTCCAATTCTCAGTTGTATATTCGTTAATTGGATAATATTAATCCTTTTCAATTTTGAAATTTCCTAATATCATTCTCTGTAAAATTGTTATCCTTGTTTGCGATTTTTATTCTTTTTGCAATCGATTCCACAGTGATTTACTAAACTGATTAGGGTATGGTTTGAGAGTAGATTTTTTCAAATCCAATGAATATTTAATTCCCAACATGGTAATATTAAGTAATGGTAATCAAGTTAAATAAAAAAATTCAGTCCAATTCATTTAATATACTTGTATCATGGTAAAATAGATTGAATTCCACTAACCTAATGGTAGTATAATAGGTTATGACCATAAGCCTATGATACCTTCTTGTTTTGAATCTAGTCTTAATGAATCTCAGTTGAAGATATCTACATACCAAGGAATTGATATCTCTTTGATAAATCTAGTTGGGTTTACAATAGCCAACTAGTGACATCTTCTTGCTTCGAATCCTAGACCATAGAACCATACCAAGTTATAATTAAAGATCATACTTTTTCCTCCACAAGGAAACTGATCTTGATTTATTCCTTATCTATGATCATTATCCATATAACACCTAGATTTTTCCATTTTCCATAGCTCAACCAACATAATAGGACTCTTACATTAAATGTTTCTATAATGACCTGGACCCACTGGGTCCGTTAAATTTCCAACACACAGCTCCACCAAAACGGTGGAACTAGTCATGGTGGCACCATGATGGTCACACACCAGTCACGGTGGCACCGTGATGGTGGCCCCAGTGAGGGTGGTACTGTAAGGATGACACCGTGACGGTGGCACCGTGTCCTCACTGAGTTCCTTTCCAGTTCTTTACTTTTTTGCTCCCACAACATATATTTTGACATAAATATGATTCAATTCCCCATTTCAATTCAATTTAAATCCCATAAATAATATCTAAAATCCCCCATGGGTCAGGAAACCCTTAACTTACAAAAACATGTGGTTTTTTCCTCGACGTCATGCCCTTCCCGTGCCTTCCAGATCCTCCCCTTTTATGCTTTTCTTTATAGTTAAAGAAAACTATTTAACGTATAGCCTTTGTGACCACCCCTCCAAGGAGAATTGTTAAATGACAATTAATCCCATCCTGCGTAACATTCTCATCGTGTGGTGAAACCATGATATGACTTTATATCTATTCAAAATTCCATAACTGTAAAAACGGGATCTCATCCTTATATCACATGGGAATTTTTTCTTCTTCTTCCCGGCTGGTCTCCATTTCTTCCTGGGGCGTTTGGAGTTCCCCTTCCCGAGGAAAGTGGTGCGCCTATGCCAGAGCCTATCTAATCACCCTTGGAGTCCTCGATGTCTCTCCCCTATAAGTCGTGCATCCCCAGTTCTTGGCGCGTGGAGAAGAACATCGATCCTTGATCTACCAGATAGGGTTTTCCTTCGTCTCTCCTTACTGTGTATCATGCGAGGTGGTTACACCACTGTTTCTATGGGAATGGATGAAACCAAACCTTAACATAGATAATAAACATACTGTTAAAGAATGATGGGGTGCATTTGACAATTCTGTTGTACTCTATTATAATTGCTACATGTTGTGAACTGTATGGGATTATGCTCACTGAAAATCGTGGTCGTTGGTGGTCTTTCCTAGCGCACTAATTAACCCTTGTCTTTTGTGATGATTAAATGACTATAACACAGAAATTTTTTAATCACCAAAAAATTGATTGGTAAAATGGATGCCCAGTGAACATCAATCCTAATGTTGTTATCCCAGTTAGAAAATAGAATGAAGAACCTAATGAATGATGTTAATGAACCTGGATGTTTCCCTACTCTGTTTTGGTAGTAGGTGTGTTGTTCTGTTTGATGCTTAGGGGTGATGTGGATGAGGATGGGATCCCCTGTTATGGTACGGTTGTTGGTTGTGAATCTGAAGATGTGTGGGGCTGTATCTCGAGGCTTCATTTGGTTCAAGTTCATTGAGAGATCTCACTGATCCCTTTCTTGTTGTAACTTCACAAGATAAATAAGTGTGAAAGCATAAATTTTTGTTTGGATGTTTCTGTTTCTCTAGTTTTTTTATGCCAATTATTTTCCCAGTAGTGCAGAATTCACCTAAATGGGATCACATGAACATGAAAACTGGAATGAGTTAAATGGGTAATTATTTTTTGGAATGAGTTGTGACTTGGTTGTGTGTGTTGTGCCTTTCTTTTATGAATGAATAGTTACAGGGTGTTTGTTCTTAGGTTGGATTCAGAAAACCTAGGTTAGGATGAGTGCTTGTTTATTATACATACAATCATAGTTCTTATGTTTCTTATTAGCAACCCACCCATGTTGAACACTTAGTGCCGAACACCCCCATTTCACGGGGAAGGGTTTTTTTTTCCAACAATCCTATGAGTGGCCTATTATTAGCTCCTTTTCTGCTCCCTTTACATTATAGCCCATGATTCTTCGGGCAGGGTAGCTATGGTAGATAGCCTAGGTGTGTGCGGGCAGGTGATTTCCCAAGAGTCTTCAGGATGAGGCCTGGGTGTCTTCGGGCATGGCAGTGGTTGTTCTATCCCAGGTGTTTGCAGGTGTGGTTACGCGTAGTGATAATAGCCCAGGTGTTTGCGGGCAGGATGTGTGGTAGTGATCCAGGTGTGTGTGGGCATGGTGTGGAGTGGGACTGCGATGATAATGCAGGGATTGGGTCGATGAATATGATGTCTTCAATAACTAGTTGGAAAGTGTTTCAGGGTACCCAAACATCGATGTGCTATTACGATACATTATTTGACTTGCGTTATTTGTGGAGTGTACCTTGGTGAGGCTTGGATGGATATTTTTCCTTGATATGTTCTTTGGTTATCTCTTTCTCAAAGGGCATTAGGTTGCCTCCCCACTTGTGCATGAGAGTCATTGATTTTCCATACTGAGTACTTGTATGCTCAACCTACATGTATAAACTGCTTTCAGGTTTCTATGAAGACTTCAGGGATCGTGTAGGGCCGTACTAGCTCAGGCATTGGGACAGTTGCAGTTGCTGTTTTTCTTCTCTTTTGGTACTTTACCTTTGTAGCCTCCTTTTTCTTTGTGGCATTTGCTTTTGTAACATGTATATGAGTATGGTTTTCTTTGGCATTACATATATCCCCAGATTTGGTGTTGTTGGGATTTACTATCTTATCTTCTGATCCTATAAAAGAAAAAGGGTAATGCCTTCCATCTTGCGTGTGATTTTATACCCTTGGTGCTAGTCTCTACTCCGGGACCTTTTGAAGGCGGGTCTCAGGGTTCATTATCTCTCCTTCAACTTGAATAAGGAATGATCTAGTAATCTAATATCCCTTCTCTCATCTTGGTGAAGGCAGGCCGTGATAGAATGGTATCAGAGGACGGTTGGAGATATAGTATGGAGTTCGGAGTTAGGCATAGTTAGGATTGCATGGGATGGTAGGGAAACAGTGTTGGACAATCTTGGTGCGTGAAAAAGACCAGGTAAGACCGGATAGGACACGAGATTTTAGGGCCCGCCGTGATCTGATGCAAGGAATCTGGGCCTACCAAACGACCAAGTAAGGCTAAACTGAGTGTAGGGTAGAGGCCACAGGGAAGGTACATGCATCATAACGACTTGTGTTCTTGTGTTTCGTAGGTATTTTGGGATTAAAAATGAATGAGAAGTCTATGAAAATTTAAGAACATTAGTCTACACTACTCGGGCTTTGGCCTTCCTTGTTTACCTTACAACGATGCCACCTAGGAGATGACCACGATAAGTGTGGGTCATCGAGGCCCAGGAGGTTAACTTGGCTGATCGACATAGGGATGGATGAGAGGAGGATGACGAATAGTGGCATAAGATGCTTCGTGCCTTTCAGCGGTAGACCCTCAGAAAGTATGAGGGCACCATCTCTGACATGGAGACAAAGAGATGGATAGGGGAGCTGGTGATAGATTTCAGCTTGATCCGGGCTCCGGTGGAGTACTGGGATCATTTGGCTGTAAGCCAGATGCGGGGAGCAGCGCGTCAGTGGTGGACGCTCTACCTTGGGGAGGAGATAGAGGTTGAGGTGACATGGAATGACTTCGAGAGGGAGTTCCGGGTGGATTCCTCTCTTCCACCATAAAGGCCAAGAAGAGGACAGAGCTACTCTCCCTCCAGCAGGGGAGCTTGTCAGTGAGAGAGTTGGGGATCATGTTCAAGGATCACCTCCGCTTTTCTCCCGACCTTTTTCTAGATGAGGTGTCTCAAGCAAGACAATTAGAGGAGGCACTTCGACCTTCTTCCTAGTATGGTGTTACTCACTTCACCCTACCGACATTCTTGGAGGTATAGATGAAGGATAAAGTGGTGGAAAGGATGAACACGATGGAAGGTGTATCGCGAGTGAGAATCTAG
This sequence comes from Viscum album, assembly GCA_963277665.1. Lineage (NCBI taxonomy): Eukaryota > Viridiplantae > Streptophyta > Magnoliopsida > Santalales > Viscaceae > Viscum > Viscum album. The sequence goes on from OY728126.1 coordinate 1,577,228,945, forward strand.
TTGAGCTCATCAAAGGGGAAAGTCGTTAGTAGCAGGCCTCTAGCGTCAGGGCCCTCTAGGTTTCAACAAGTAGGGAGCTCGCCCCAGTAGTTCCAGTTCTGATCCCCTGATCCTCACCCTTTCCTTTTGGGTCCAGGAGAAAGGTGTTTCATCTGTTCCATCCATGGGCTCCTTCAGAATCAGTGCCTGGACCGAATATAGTACAATGGGGGTGGGCCAGTGCAGCACCCGCCCCAGCCACAACAGCTTCCAACTAGGCACTTTCAGCAGCAGCAACAGGGAAAGAGAGCTCCTACCCCTCCAAGGGCAGACATTGTAGGAGGAGGCCGACCTTAGGGCGCTCATCAGGGACCTCGACCAGGGCGTGTATGGGGAGGCGGCTGACAGCTGAGTGGCAGTGGAGCTGGGCGTGGGCAGTTACATGCTGCGATGGAAGTAGCTCCAGCGGGGCTGGAAGACTTTTGAGGTACGATCAGCTTGTTTAGTACTCTTACCCATGCCTTGTTAGATGCAGGAGCTTCGAACTCCTTTGATACACCCAGACTGGCCTGTGCTCTTGGTCTAGATGCTGAGAGACTTCCAGTGCCCCTGGTGTTGAGTACACCAGTGGGAGGTCAGACTGACTTGTTTTATGTTTTTCGAGGGTCTAGACTTATGATATGGCCACATCAGTCAATCAGGGATATTCTACTTTAGTAGATACATCCATACGATGTCATCTTAGGCATTGAATGAATTTTCTCTGTATGTGACGTTATTGACTATTTTTGAGGGAGGATTGTGTTTTCAGACATGGGAGGCTGACATGTGACTTTCATCGGCAAGAGGGGTTACCAGGAAGGTAACCGGTGATTAGAGCCCCTCCTTTCCTTGTTAGCTGAACTATCAGTGGATTCGTTGGATATAGAAATCGTAGATGTCCCAGGGGTCATCAGTGAGTCTATGGACGTCTTCTCTAGTGAGGTGGGGACTCTACCCCCACGACGTGATGTTGAGTTCGAGATAGACATGCAACCTGCTGCTTGTCCAATATCGATGGATCCCTACCATATGTCGCCTTCTGAGTTGTAGGAGTTGCGGATTTGGATTGATGATCTGATAAAGAGGGGTTTTTTTCGACCAAATTCTTCACCAAGTGGTGCTCCAGTCTTGTTTGCAAAGAAGGCAGATGGTGGTCTCAGGCTGTGCATAGACTACCGGAGACTGAACCTGGTAACCGTCAGGAACCGTTACCCCTCCCGAGGATAGATGATCTCTTTGACTAGCTGAGACGAGCATGTTGGTTTTCTAAGATCGATATGTGGTATGGATATCACATGATGAGGGTGAATGAGGGTGACATCCTGAAGACCACCTTCAGGTGTAGGTATGGACACTTTGAGTTTGTAGTCATGTCGGACGGTGTTACGAACGCTCCAGCAATGTTCACAGGGCCCATGAAATCCATCTTATTGGAATACCTTAATTGTTTCGTAGTTGTGTTTATTGACGATATCCTGATCTAGTCAAGATCAGAGGAGGATCACACTGAACACCTAAGAATGGTTTTAGAGGTCCTCCGAATGCACCAACTCTATGATAAGTTTTCCAAGTACATGTTTTGGACACGAGAAGTGCACTTCATTGGGAAGGCGGTGTCCAAGCAAGGAATAGTGGTGGACCCATTGAAGGATGAGGTGGTTGTTTCTTGGCCATCACCCAAGAATGTGGTAGAGGTTCATAGTTTCCTTGCACTGGCAGGTTACTACTAGAGGTTCGTACGCAACTTCTCTTGAGTTACATCACCTTTGATAGATTTGTCCAAGAAGGACCAGACTTTCGTATGGGATGGGCAGTGCGAGGCAGCCTTTATCTCTCTAGAGGAGAAGTTGGAAAGTGCCCCAGTGCTGAAGTTTCCAGAAGAAGGGGCGCCGTATGAGGTATTTTTTAAAGATTCAGGACAAGGCCTTAGGTGTGTACTGATTCAATGAAAAGGGGTGATATCTTATGGGTCAAGACAATTACATCCCCATGAGAGAAATTATTCCACCCATGATATGTAGCTTGCGGCATTCGTGTTCACACTGATGTCTTGGAGGCATTACATCATTAGGGAGCACTTCATGTTCTTCACGGATCACAAACGCTTGAAGAATATCTTCTCCCAGCGAGACCTAAATTTACATCATCGAAGGTGGATGGAGTTCCTTTAGGACTACAACTTCGATAATTCCTATACCTCAGGAAAACAGAATGTGGTGGCTGATATCTTGTGAAGGAAGTCACAGAAGGATGCGGTTTGAGTGTCGGTAGATGCGTGGAAGGCGATAGAGGATTTGGCTGCCCTGCACCTGGATGCAAGGATGGATGGTAGTAGAGGTTTCCTATATCAGATGATATTGCAGTCTTCTCTGTTATGGATGGTAGAAGAGTCTCAATGGGGAGACATAGAGAGTGAAGTGATGCACGATCAGGAAAACCAAGGCAATGCTCCAGAAGGATGGATGGAGGATGGTCAGAATTAAAAGTTTTTCCAATGGATGATGTTTGTCCAAGAGGTGATGCGCGAGAGGGTTATTGGTGAGTTCCAAAAATCACCCCTAGTGGTGCACCCGGTAGTCTCCAATATGTATCAGGGCCTGAGAAATTAGTTTTGGTGGCCCGGGGTAAAGAAGGTAGTGGCGGAGTTCGTGGCCAAATGCCTAGTGTTTCAGCAGGTGAATGTTGAACACCTTGTTCTAGGTGGTCTGTTACAACATTTAGATATTCCCGAATGGATGTAGGAAGACATCTCGATGGATTTCTTCACATGAATACCCAAGGCTCAAAGAGGCTGTGATGATATCTAGGTAGTGGTGGACCGGTTGACGAAATCAGCTCACTTTCTGGAGATCAAGGAGTCTGGTGCAGTGGATGCCCGAGCACAGAGGTACGTGGTTGAGGTGGTGCGGTTGCATGGAGTCCCGAGATCCATATTCTCAAATAGGGACGCACGGTTTACCTCACGAGTCTAGAGAGGATTATAACATGTTTTTGGAACCCAGATACTTCATAGCATAGCATTCCACCCCCATAGAGATGGGCAGACAGAGCGCACCATCCAGACAATAGAGGACATGATATGAGCATGTATCCTAAACTTTGGGGGATCATGGGTGTGACACTTTCCTCTGGTAGAGATTTCCTACAATAATAGCTATCACACTACCATTTCCATGCATCCTTTTGACGATTTGTACGGGAGGCTGTCTCTCTCACCCGTGTGCTGAACAAGGGTCGGCGAGGTAGGTGTTATTGGATCGAAGGTGGTGTAGAGCACGACAGAGAAGGTTCAGCATATACAAGAGAGGATGAAGGCGGCCCAGGACCGGAAAAAGTCATATGTTGATAATAGGAGGAGAACCTTGGGGTTCGAGGTCAAGGACCACGTGTTCTTGAAGGTCTCCCTTCAGCGTGGGCAATAGAGGTTCGGAAGGGGTAGTAAGATTTCTCCTAGGTTCATCGGACCATTCGAAGTGCTGCAGCGGGTCAGTGATGTGGATTATCAACTAGCGCTACCGCCGCCGCTACTGAGACTGCACAATTTCTTCCTTGGGTCTCAGCTCTGATGATAACTACACGATGATTCACAGGTCCTCGACTGGGGAAAGACGGATATCGAGGACTATGTGACTTTTGTGGAAAGACAAATGAGGATTGAGGATCGTGAGGAGAGGGTGCTCCGTGGACGGAGCATTCCTTTGGTTCGTGTGCTGTGGAGGCATGGAGGGCTTGAGGAATGTACCTGGGAATGGGAGATGCAGATGCACGCATAGTACCCAAAGCTGTTTTGAGTTTTTTCCTATTTTGTTTGTACTCGTTTTTGGAAAGCTTTACCTTGTTAACTATGGAACGTGAGGTTTTTCTTATTCTCTAGATCTGTATAAAGAGTCCATGCAATGGGGAGGGGAGGACCTGATCCCTAATCAAGACACATTAAGGTGGATGGGATTAAACCTGTGCATGCAAGTCAGTGCCACCAAAAGCGGATAGTATCTTGACATGGAAGAAGAAACTCCCTATCCCATATGACTGGATATTTTCACCTTTGAATGTTGCCTGGTTACTTATGGGAGAGGAGTTCCTAGATGCTGATGAGGTTTACTTCTAAGAGGTATCTTTCGAGGTGGTTTTTCAGAACCCCACTTTCATCAGGTCTAGTTTGATTCTTGAGGGTGAGAATAGTTTGAGAGGTATATGATGTAATGACTCGGACCCACCAGGTCCATTACTTTTCCAAAACATTGCTCTACAGAAATTGTGGCACTGATCATAGTGGAACCATGACAGTCACACACTGGTAACGGTGGCACCGTGACAGTCACACACCAGTCACGGTGGCATAGGTCACGGTGGCACCATGACGGTCTCACACTAGTCACGGTGGCACTATGACAGTGGCACCAGTGACGGTGGCACCGTAAGGGTGACACCGTGACAGTGGCATCGTGTCCTCATCGCGTACCTTTCCAGTTCCCGACTTTTTCTCTCCCGCAACATATCTTTTAACGTAAAGATGATTTAATGCCCACTTTCAAGGCCATTTAAAGCCCATAAATAATATCTAAAATCCCCCAAGGTTCGAGTAACCCTTAACTTACCAAAACTTTTGGTTTTTCCTCGGTGTCACACCATTCCCTGTGACTTCCAGATCCACCCCGGTTATGCTTTTCATTATGGTAAAAAACTGTTTAATGTATAGCCGTTGTGACCACCCCTCTAAGGATAATTGTTATATGAAAATTAATCCCATCGTTCATATCTTCCCAACCGCATGGTGAAACCACGATCCGACTTTATAGGCGTTAAAATTTTCATATCCTGTAAAAATGGGATCTCATCCTTATATCGCACGAGAATTCCTTCTTCTTCTTCCTGGCTGGTCTCCTTTTCTTTCCTGGTGAGTATGGAGTTCCCCATCCCGAGGCAAGTGGTTCACCTCTGTCGGAGCCCATGCAATCACCCTTGGAGTCCTCGAAGTCTCCCCCTTGTAAGTCGCATATCCCCAGTTCTTGGTGCATGGAGAAGAACATCGATCCTTGATCAACCAGGTAGGATTTTTTCTTTCGTCTCTCCTTACTGTGTATCATGCGGAGTGGGTACGCCACTGTTTTTGTGGGAGTGGATGAAACCAAACCTTAAAAAAGATAATAAAAAGACTATTATAGAATTATGGGGTTCTTTTTACAATTCTGGTGTACTCTTTTATAATTTCTATATGTTGTGAACAGTATGGGATTATGATCACTAAAAATCAAGGCCGTTGGTGGTCTTTCCTTGCGCACCAATGAACCCTTGTCTTATGTGATGATTAAATGACTGTAACCTAGAAATTGGTTAATCACCTAAACTAGATTAGTTTAATGGATTCCCAGTGAACATCAATCCTTGTGTGGTCACCCCGGTTAACCAAGAGAATGAAGAACCTAATGAATGATGTTCTTGAACCTGGAGGTTTCCCTACTCTTTTTTGTTAGTAGGTGTGTTTTTCTGTTTGATGCTTATATGTTGATGTGGATGAAGATGGGATCCTCTATTATAGCACAATTTTTGGTTGTGAATATGAAGTTGTGTGGGTCTGTATCTTGAGGCTTGGTTTTGTTTCAGTATGTTGAGGGATCTCACTGATACCTTTGTTGTTGTAACTTCACAAGAGAATCGGGCATGAATGCTTAAATTTTAGTTTGGCTGTTTCTCTTTCTCTAGCTTGTGGTTATGCCTGTTAGTTGCCTAGTTGTGCAGAATTCACATAAATGGGATCACTTGAACATGATAACAAGAATGAGTTAAATGGGGAATTTGTTTTGGGAATGAGTTGTGACTTGGCCGTGTGTGTTGTACCTATCTTTTATGAATGAATAGTTACAGGGTGTTTGTGCTTAGGATGGCATCGAAAACCCTAGGATGGGATGATTTATTGTTACTTATAAATACAATTGTAGTTCTAATGTTTCTTACTCATGACCCACCCATGTTGAGCACATAGTGCCGAACTCCCCCATTTCATGGGGGAGGGTGTTTTTCCCAACACTCCTATGAGTGGCCGGTTATTAGCTCATTTTCTGCTCCCTTTCCCGAATAGGCCAAGACTCCTTGGGCTGGCTGTGATGGCTTGAGGTCAATTATAGCCCAAGATTCATTGGTCAGGGTAGTTGTGGTAGTTGGCCCAGGTGTGTGCAGGAAGGTCATTTCCCAAGAGTCTTCGGGATGAGGACTAGGTGTCTTCGGGCGTGGAAGTGGTTGTTCTAGGCCAGGTTTTTGCGGGCGTGGTTACACGTGGTGGTAGTGGCGCAGGTGTTTGTAGGTGGGATGTGTGGTACTCGCCTAAGTGTGTGCAGGAAGGGTGTTGCAGTGGGAATGCGATGAGAAGGGTGGGATTGGTTTGATGCATATGACGTCTTCAATAACCAGTGGAAAAGTGACGCGGGGTTCCCATACATCGATGTTCAATTACTATAAATTACTTGACCTGCATTATTTAGGGTGTGTACGATGCTGAGGCTTGGTTGGGAAGTTTTCCTAGATAGGTTCTTTGGTTATCTCTTTTTCACAGGGCATTAGGATTCCCCCCCCACTTGTGGATGAGAGTCTTTGGTTTTCCCCACTGAGTACTTGTATGCTCACCCTATGTAACGCCCCGACCTCAGTTACCCAGAGTGGGTGCATTATTGCGTAAAATTGGCATGATCACAAAAGATCATGTCTCGAAAGACCGATTAGTTTAGTAGCCTTGGAAACACTAGATACATTCATAAATGTTAGATTACATCATAAATTGAAAAAATCCAATAACATAGTCTCCATTTTCCACACTCATTTCCCCTTCAGACTATCCCTGTAGGTCATTCCTAAAATACTTCTTCACATCCTGGAAAAATTAAAACATTGAAAGGGGTGAGCTCAGATGCTCAGTAAGGAGAACAATATTGTGGAAGGTTTCATAAATAAACATTAACATTTAAGGCAATGTATAACTAAAACAAAAGCCATTTTAAACTTGAAAATCAGAATAATATGGAAAAAATAAAATTAAATAATTCCATTTACTTACTCACATGGATTTTCTACTAGTCGAATAATCACATGCAATAACAATAACCACTTTCATAATGATGCAATACATAATGCCAGACTATCATAACAACGTATCCAAGACCTCGTGCCAAGACTACAAATAAGATTTTGTCAAGGCCTCGTGCCAAGACACTAGTTTGTCTCATGAGACCTACCGATGCATCGATGAGCTATAGCAGGCTCCACCCATCACTTATTAAGTCCAATGCATTCCTCATATGAACAAGTTTAAACATATCATAAACCATAACATAATCGTATCTCATAAAACATGCATAAAGGAAACATAACATTTCCACATTTCAATCACACGATATCAATACAACACATTGATATAATAAAAACACTTTCAAAACCATTTTCAATACCAAAATAAAAGAAAATTAAAACTTGGTATTTATTTATCATTTTAAAAAGGTTATGGATTATAGAGGAAGTCGTAACTGAAATAATGGTCACGGTGGCAGAGAAGTCGTTATCGCCACATACGTACGACAAGAAAAACATTCCTTTTTATCGTTTAGTAAAACACTTCGTATAAAAATATTCCTTTTGAATAAATGTAAAAGTCAAAGGGGTTTATACACTGTATAAAAGAAATTTGTGTATAAAACCAAATATGCCTCAATGAAAGGAGATTGAGACGAAGTCCTTACAAATATCTTTTTTAAGTAAAATATATCTATTATGTGTATTCACTATAGGTACACATAAAGAATGTATAAATACAAGATAATATCAAGACATAATTTTAAAGTAGGAGATTAACCCAAATAATAGAAATTGGGTTAAGATGTTCACTTACCTCGTGTCCGACTTGACTCGACTGCTCTTTAACCTCCTGAATAATAAACTATAGTTAATCTATACTTCCATAAGAACCTTTTTCAAGTTCATTATCCCTTTTATATCACTTATTACAATGTTATGAAAATTATGTAGTCATTTAAGTTAATAACGGCCGTTTTGTCGATCTTTGGTACTTGAGTCAAAAATAAACTTCTTATAATTACAAGTTGTTCTTGTGGTGAAATATCCATTATATACAGAATTATATTCATGATTTAGATATAATATATATCATATATATCCAGTATATACATGAATTTATAATATTACATAACATTTAGAGGTAAGAAATGAAATGCACTGTTCATGGAGACGGTAAGCCATACGTACGCATGAACGCTACTTTCATTTATATTTCGTATTTTAATGTAATGAAACATAATTATATAAAGGTGTATTATAATTTCAGTATAATATCATATATAATATTATTTACTCCATCCTTTATACATCCCACATATGGCATTAACGATTCAAATCACTTTGAGGGGGCGGTAGTCCGCACTTCCTAAAATGAAATTATTGTGTTTACCCATAATGGAAATCATAAAGGTATGACATAAACAAGAAATAAAGAAGCATAAAAGAACATAAAAATAATATATATATTATATATGAAAATAGTGTCATCATAATGGCCACCATGAGAGGTGTTAAAATAAGATTGAACAATCATCGTTTCATGAGGCAGAAATTCACCAACCACAGAAACAGTATGTTCTTTAACCATTAGAAGAAGGTGTGTATAATTATAAATAAAATACTTCTCATAAAAACATCCTAGTATATTTAAGATACTGTTGTTTTTAAAAAATAAAGGATTAAAAAGAGTTTAGGGGGTTGGAGAAGCAAAATAAAACAAAAGGACATTAGAGAAGACATTACCTTAAAATCGGGTAACTATTTTTTGATTTGAGCCAAAGGCTTCCTTGGGAAGAATTCTGCCCAATGTGAGGCTTCTCGGAGTAAGCGAGGGATTTTTAGAGAGTATTTGGGCAGAGTTTGGCCGATCCAAATGGCTTGGAAGGTGTGAATAAGGTGGTAGTGGTGGGGGCCTTTTATAAGAGGAGAGGAGGGGTACTCTTGGTAAGTCATGAAATGTTACTTTATTATATAATGAGTTTCGAATTTTAAAGGTCCCAAACTTATTTATTTCGAGGATAAGGTGATAAGGGTTCAAAATATACTCATATAATAGGTTTTTGACAAGTTTATGTCTTATATTTAACATTATCTTTTTATTTTATTTAAATCATTAATTAATGAGGTAATCGCTGCATCATCATGGTGTCATAAATATTTTAATTTATTTAATGTCTAAAAATTATAAAAAAAATATCATGATGTAGGAAATCGTATTATCATTCTAATTAATATTTATAGTAAAAAATATGACTTCTATAACCCTAGTTAAAAATTGTTTTAGTAAAACAACTCATGTTTGTACATTTTTATTTTAAAATTAAATGAAAAGTTTTTAATGTCATTTTCCTACCAAAGTGGCTCCATGGGGTCCCCAAGTTGACCCATGGATTGTCTTGGTCGTCCATGACTCATCCGATAGAAGTAGGACATGTTTAAAGGTCATTTCATATTATTATAACATTATATTTACCTTAAATTTCACTAATTGCCTTTAATCGCGATTAATTAAACTTAAAAGTTACTATTCACCAAAAATTATTTTAATCCCATTGAACCACATTTTACATCCTAATGACAACCATGTATGTCGGATTTTTGAAAATCAAATCATAGAAGTGGCAATGTTTCATTTAAACGAAAAATCACTTTTTTAACTACAACTTAGTGGTTTCACTATTCATCAACAATTGATGTTTTTAAGAACAATGCCAAAATTTCACCCTAAGCTATAATTGATATTCCGAATTCAAAAATGATTTCTATTGTAAAAAATTCCAAAAATATAAGTTGCATTAATTAATTTTATAATTAATTCCCGATGTCACAACAAATAGCATGTTTTTAAGAAATAATATATATAAAAAGATTGACAATTGTTTATGTCCAATTGAAAAGTTAAATTAATTATAATGAACACCATTGGATAAAATGGTAAAAATATATTATAATTATACTTTAAAATCACTCAATGGTATAATTTATCAATATAAATTATTTTTATTAAAAATTTTCTTTTTAAGTATTTTTCACTATTCGTAGAAAATTGGAAGTTCTCAGAAAATTACAAAACATTCAACTTAGGATAATTTCGATATTCCGAATAAAAAAATGAAGTCCATTTTGAAATATAAAATTTATATAATTTGAAAAAGTGGGTATTACTATTCATAACTGTTACTTTGATTGGTCGCGGTGTGTTAGAATGTCAAACTTATGTACAATGAAAGCTATTGCATTATTGAAAGAGAAGCGTATCGTGAAAGCATGGGGTGTTACATTCTCCCCTCCTTCAATAAATTGCGTCCTCGCAATTTGAAATTGTTCTTCGAAAATAAATGGTTGAAAATAGAAAATACCTTTGTGGAAAACCCACATCGAAAATAAGGTTAATAAAAATATAACTTTAATAGAAATAAAGATTAGTAAAAAGTCACCCGAGATATCCCATACTAGGATTATATTAAAATATGGATATGGAAGAAAAAAAACAATCATGTTCTGATGAAAAGTGGTAGAAAACAGGATTAGGAGAAAGTTAACAATAAGAAAGTCACAAACTTTTGATTGGTTAAACGATCATTCAATCCCTAGTTGGAAAAGTTAACCGGAAACATTTTTGTTTTAAGTTACCTTTCAAAAAGTTGAGGAATTTATTTAAGAGATTTACTAAGAATGTAAGGAAATATATTTACTTGTCGTGTAGACATTCACTCATTAATAAATTTTTACCACAAACCCATCTTTCACACCAAATGGTAACAGAATTCACAAATATTCTATTTATCCTAATTGTATAAGGTTCTAAATATTACCACATACCATTTAGATTAGGAAAACTATTTTGTAATAACCAGGGACTTTCTGTAGGCTAGTGGTAGGTAATAAAGTCCTGTCACACTATGGTTGTGGGTTCGATTCCTGCAGCTTTTTCAGACGCGACGGGTTATGCCACACCCTACAGGTTGTCCTTTTCCTAAAACTATAGTATTATAATATTCCAAAAATAATCTTCAGAAATGTTTTAACCTTAAAAAATACTATCCAAATATCAACTTAATCCATTTCAACCTTTATATTTATCCAAAATACCTCTGTCTAGACTTTCTCTAAAATGTCCTTAAATTCCAAAATCAATTGCAACATTAGATTCCCCAAACAAAGTAAAGTTTCTCTTATTGTCACATACTGAAAATATGATTACCTTCATCATATTAAAACCTTAATGAAAACAACAAGTACTATAGTACAATCCTTATATGTATCACAATATTATTATAACCAGAATATAATCCTTTTTTCCAAAAGCACCAATACATTAATTATTACACTTCAACTGTAGTAACAACATAAGATTGTCCTTGATCCCTTGTCCTTTTTTGAGGTAAGGTTCCCTAACGCTTAGGACATTCATTTGCATAATTCCCCATTTCCCTACAATTGTAGCATTCAACATTGTTAGCCTCTTTCTTTCCCATGCAATCATGTGCCTGGTGACCTTTTTCTCCACATTTATAACAAACTCCCAATACTTTTAGGCAAGTACTGAGGTTATTCTTCCAACAATTATTGCATAATGGAAAATCCTTATTTCGTTTTTTTCCTTTATCTGTCTCTTGTTCCATTGTTCTCTTCTTCTATTGCTTTACTTTATTGTCATAAGATTTAGAGAATTCTTTTTCTGTATTGATAGCACACGTGAATATATCTTTGCACGACGAGAAATATTGTGAGACTAAGGCTCGATGGATAAACGGTTTTAACCCATCAAAGAAACGATCAATATTACTTCTTGGGTTACGTATATAATCTGCAGCATACCTCGCTAACCTTGTAAAGTTAGCCTCATACTTTGTGACATTCTCATCCTCCTTTTGTCTCAGAATCAGAAATTGCCTTTCCATATCTGCTCGATGGTCACGAGGGATGTATTTTTCTAAGAAAATCTCTTTGAACTCCCTCCATTCCATATTTTATACTTCATCATCTTCCTTTGTGTTTTGAATCAGCGACCACCATTGATCGGCATCTCCAGTGAGGCGGTAGACTGCCATGACGACCTTCTCCCTTTCGCTACTCCCCAAGGCGTGGAATATTTTATCTAAGGAGTTTATCCATTGCTAAGATACTAATGGATTTTTACCCCAATTAAATGTTGGCGGTTGTTGCCTCATAAAGCGGTGTAACATTGATCTTCCACATTGCAGATCAGGGTGATCCATACGAGTAAGGTTATTATTCATAACCAGAGTGTGTTGTCCCAGTATGGTGATAAGTTGATCAGCACCAGTTGTATCTCCAGCTCCACAATAATTATCTTGAGAAGGAGGGAAATCCCTACATGGAGTGCATGCATTTATATGGTTTCCATTACTCCCACTAGGAGCCATTTCTAAACAATGAAATAAACTAGATACGTTTATGAATTAAAATACATAATTCCATACATGTAAAACACTTAACATAAATTGAACTATTTATGGATATAATCCATAATCATAAAAATAAATGTTTTCTTTGAGGAAGTATATACTCATAAACCCTTCAAAATGGTTTGTAAAAAAAGATGAGAATTATCCAACGCATATCCCCCGGGAGTGTCGTAACCAAGAGTGCAGCAAGGCCAGTTTTCGTGCACTAGTTCCCGTTCGAGTCTAGCTCAAATCGGTGTTTTCGGGTTTTACCCCTAGGTACATCTGTGCCAGAGCCACCTCTACCTGCTCGTATCCAGACATGGATGTATTGCTCGGAAAACTCAAAAAAACTCTATAATACCAAAATTCTAGGAAGTTCTTCTATACGAATCCTCAAATTCTATATTTGGGCTATGTGATCTAATCAGAGTTTATCTAAATCTAGCTTCCAAGGTTAGTACTAAACTTCTCTGATACCAACTGTAACGCTCCGACCCCAGTTACCCAGAGTCGGTGCATTATTGCGTAACATTGTCATGATCACAAAAGATCAAGTCTTGAATGAACGATTAGTTTAGTAGCATTGGAAACACTAGATACATTAATAAATGTTACATTACATCATAAATTGAAAAACTACAATAACATAGTCTCCATTTTCGACACTCATATCCCCTTCAGACTATCCCTATAGGTCATTACTAAAATACTTCTTCACATCCTAGAAAAATTAAAACATTGATAGGGGTGAGCTCATATGCTCAGTAAGGATAACAATATTGGGGAAGCTTTCATAAATAAAAATTAACATTTAAGGAAATGTATAACTAAAACAAAAGCCTTTTTAAACTTTAACTTCAGCATAATATGGAAAAAATATATTTAAATAATTCCATTTACTTACTCACATGGATATTCTACAAGTTGAATAATCACATGCAATATCAATAACCACTTTCATAATCATTGAATGCATAATCCCAAACTATCATAACCACGTATCCAAGGCCTCATGCCAATATTACAAATAAGATTTTCTCAAGGCCTCGTGCCAAGACACTAGATTGTCTCATGATACCTACCGATGCATCGAGGAGCTATAGCGGGCTCGACCCATCACTTATTAAGTCCAATGCATTCCTCATATGAATAGGTTTAAACATATTATAAACCCTAACATAATCGTATCTCATTAAACATGAATAAAGGAAACATAATATTTCCACATTTAAATCACAAGATATCAATACAACACATTGATATAATAAAAACACTTTCAAAACCATTTTCAATACCAAAATAAGTGAAAATTAAAACATGGTATTTATTTTTCATTTTCAAAAGGTTATGGCTTATAGAGGAAGACGAAACTCAAATAATGGTCACGGCGGCAGAGAAGTCATTGTCGCCGCATACGTACGGCAAGAAAAACATTATTTTTTGTCTTTTAGTAAAACACTTCGTATAAAAAGATTCCTTTTGAATAAATGTAAAAGTCAAAGGGGTTTATACACCGTATAAAAGAAATTTGTGTATAAAACCAAATATGCCTCAATGAAACGAGATTGAGAATAAGTCCTTACAAAGATCATTTTTAAATAAAATATATGTATTATGTGTATTCACTATATGTAAACATTAATAATTTATAAATACAAGATAATATCAAGACATAATTTGAAAGTAGGAGATTAACCAAAAGTATGGAAATTGGGTTAAGAAGTTCCCTTACCTCGTGTCAGACTTGACTCGACCACTCTTTATCCTCCTGAATAATAAACTATAGTTAATCTATAATTTCTTAAGAACCTTTTTAAAGTTCATTATCCCTTTAATCTCACTTATTATAATGTTACGAAAATTATGTAGTCATTTAAGTTAATAACGGACGTTCTGTCGATCTTTGGTACTTGTGTCAAAAATAAACTTCTTATAATTACAAGTTGTTCTTGTGGTGAAATATCCATTATATCTAGAATTATATTCATTATGTAGATATCATATATATCATATATATCCAGTATATACATGAATTTATAATATTACATAACATTTAGACGTAAGAAATGAAATGCACCGTTCATGGAGATGGTAAGTCGTACGTACGCATGAACACTACTTTCATTTCTATTTCGTATTTTAATGGAATAAAACATATTGATATAAAGGAATATTATAATTCCAGTATAATATTATATATAATATTATTTACTCCATCCTTTATACATCCCACATATGGCATTAACGATTCAAATCACTTTGAGGGGGCGGTAGTTCGCACTTCCTAAAATGAAATTATCACGTTTACCCATAATGGAAATCATAAAGGCATGCCATAAATGAGAAATAAAGAATAATATGGAAAACATAAACATAATATATATATCATATATGAAAATATTGTCATCATATTGTCCACCATGAGAGGTGTTAAAATAAGATTGAACAATCATCGTTTCGTGAGGCAGAAATTCACCAACCACAGAAACAGTATGTTCTTTAACCATTGGATGAAGGTGTGTGTAAGTTTAATTAAAATAATTCTCATAAAAACATCCTAGTATATTGAATATACTGGTTTTTTACAAAATATAGGATTAAAAAGAGTTTAGGGGGTTGGAGAAGCAAAATAAAACAAAAGGACATTAGAGAAGACATTACCTTAAAATCGGGTAACTCGTTTTTTATTTGAGCCAAAGGCTTCCTTGGGAAGAACTCTTCCCAAAGTGAGGCTTCTAGGAGTAAGATAGGGATGTTGAGAGAGTATTTGGGCAGAGTTTGTCCGAGCCAAATGGCTTGGAAGGTGTGAATAAGGTGGTAGTGGTGGGGGCCTTTTATAAGAGGAGAGGAGGGGCACTCTTGGTAAGTCATGAAATGTTACTTTGTTATATAATGAGTTTCTGATTTTAAAGGTCCCACACTTATATAATTCGAGGATAAGGTGATAAGGTTTCGAAAGATACTCATCCAATAGGTTTTTGACAAGTGTATGTCTTAAATTTTACATTATCTTTTTATTTTATTTAAATCATTAATTAATGAGGTAATTGATGCATCATCATGGTGTCACAAATAATTCAATTTATTTAATGTATAAAAATTATAAAAAAACTAATGATGTAGGAAATCTTTTTATCTTTCCAATTAATATTTATAGTCAAAAATATGACTTGTATAACCCCATTTAAAAATTGTTTTAGTAAAAAAACTCATGTTTGTGACATTTTTATTATAACATTAAATAAAAAGTTTTTAATGTCATTTTCCTACCAAAGTGGCTCCGTGGGGTCCCCAAGTTGACCCATGGATTTTCTTGGTCTTCCATGACTCATCCAATAGGGGTAGGATAAGTTTAAAGGTCATTTCATATTATTATAACATTATCTTTACCTTAAATTTCAGTAATTACCTTTAATCGTGATTAATTAAACTTAAAAGTTACTATTCACCAAAAATTATTTTAATCCTATTGAACCACATTTTAATTCTTAATGAAAACCATGTATGTCGGATTTTTGAAAATCAAATCACAGAAGTGGCAATGTTTCATTTAAACGAAAAATCAGTTTTTTTAACTACCACTTAGTGGTTTCACTATTCATCAACAATTGATGTTTTTCAGAACAATGCCAAAATTTCACCCAAAGCTATAATTGATATTTCGAATTCAAAAATGATTTCTATTTTAAAAAATTCCAAAAATATAAGTTGAATTAATTAATTTTATAATTAATTCCCGCTGTCACAACAAATAGCGTGTTTTTAAGAAACAATATATATCAAAAGATTGATAATTCTTTATGTCCAATTTTAAAGTGAAATTAATTCTAATGAAAACCATTGAATAAAATTGTAAAAATATATTATAATTATACTCTAAAATCACTCGATGGTATAATTTATCACTATAAATTATTTTGATTAAAAAAGTTGTTTTTAATTATTTTTCACTATTCATAGAAAATTGGAAGTTCTCAGAAAATTACAAAAAATTCAACTTAGGATAATTTCGATATTACGAATAAAAAAATGAAGTCCATTTTGAAATATAAAATTTATATAATATCAAAAAGTGGGTATTACTATTCATAAATACTACTTTTATTGGTCGTGGTGTGTGAGAATCTCGAACTTGCGTACAATGCAAGCTATTGCATTATTGAAAGAGAAGCGTATCGTGAAAGCTTGGGGTGTTACACCCTAAACATATAAACTGCTTTCAGGTTTCTAGGAGGACATCAAGGGTCGTGGATGGTCGTACTAGCTCGGGCATTGGGACAGTTCCAACTGGTGTTTTTCTTTTCTTTTGGCACTTTACCATTGTAGCCTCCTTGTACTTTGTGGAATTTACTTTTGTAACTTGAATATGGGTATGGTTTTCTTTGGCTTTACTTTTATCCCCAGTTTTGGTGTTGTTGGGATTTACTATCTTATCTCCCGATCCTATCAAAGTAAAAGGTTAATTTCTTCCATCTTGTGTGTGATTATATACCATTAGTGATAGTCTCCACTCCAGTACCTATTGAAGGCGGGTCTCGGGAGTCATTATCTCTCCTTAAACATGAAGAAGTAAGGGTCTGGAAATCTTTTGTCCCTTCTCTCATCTTGGATAAGGTGGGTCCTGATAGTTTCTTTTCCTTAGTTCATGCCAGCCAATCCAAAATCCTCATGGGAGAAACCCCTCACTACAATTGTACTAGTCCCAAGTAGTAAGTGTAGTTTGGGAAAAATAATTCTAATCTGACCCCCACCCATGTGAATTTAATGACATGTATAGGTGCGTTATATTTTGGTGTCATTACTAGGGATATCATGGAATGTTCTAAAGAACTATAACCTATGAAAAATTAATTTATTATTACCTCTCCATTTCCCCACTTACCTTTTCTTTTACATTACCTTTTATTTTGGATGCCACTACATACTTCTTCTAATAGCTTGATACATTAATCAGGGCCCTTTGACTCATTCGAGGAGCCTTAACGAATAAGAAAATATTTCCTTCAAACATGATATATATAGGTATATTAATACCCACGACCATTCAAAAATGGGTGACAATAGTAATCCTGCAGGTCTAAACTAACCCAACCCCCCAAACATGCAACCTATAATACATTGAGAGAGACCCATGAAGCAAGATCACACTATCATGGATTATGGATTTCAACCAATCAATGGTGTAGCACATAGTATTGTATGGACTCCTTTATAGGAACATACATTTCAAATCAATCCTGGATGAATTCATATGATCTAGAATATTGGCCAATTTAGTGGGATTCAATGTGAAGAACCCCATGAGCATATATAAAAATTCCTAGACATATGTGGTTCTTTTCAAAACCAAGGAGTATCTTTTATTTCCATAATAGTTTGAGTATTTCCCTTTTTATAGTTATATAGAGCCACATATTGGCTCAAAACTCATGATCATGAGTCTATCCTGACTAGGGATGATTTAGAAACTAAATTCCAAGAAAAGTACATTCCACCTATTAATTCTAAGAAATTGTGAAATGAAATACATAATTTAACTCATGTAGATGGACGGTTATCATGTGAAGTATGGGACCATTTTAAAAAGATTACCCAAAAGTGCCCAAATTATAGATTTGATATGTGGATTCAGCTCTATAACTTTTATCAAGGCTTCCAACCATCTTCTTTCACTATCATTGATGCAGCCACTGATGAAGGGTTAATGTTCAAAACACTCAAGGTAGGCCGAGAAATTCTAGATGAAGTCTCTCATAATTACTGTCTATGACAGATCGATAGTGGAACGCCCTGGTGTGGGATATGTAATGTTGAAGAACATACCTGACCATATGGATGTCTCGAGGCTTTTACGATGATGTTAGAATATTATAAACTACCAGCCACACCACCAAACACTCCTATTCTTGTCATGGAAATTTAGTCATATGAAATGTGTGGTAGCCCACACGTTTATCAACACATTAAATATAGTGATGATAAAAAACCAATACAATACTATAATTACATTAATTATAATCATTCAAATAAACTATTTCAACGGATGCAGAAATATTTTCAAAAAAGGTGAGTCCGATAAAAAAAGGATGCTACTAGAAAAGAAGTGGACCAGAATCATTAAGAAATCATGGACCGCTAGGATATTCGCTGATTAATACTATGCCTCGACCACCACAAAATGATATGCAACAACCCTTTCCCCTAGAGGCCAATAATCATTTCAACCAGCTCCACCAAGACATTCACAACCAGCTGTACATTTAAAATCATACATGGAAAATCTACTCTCATCCGTCATTCTAAAGGTATAACAAAGTATCACCACTCAATAGAAATAAATGAATAATAAATAGGAATGAATTTAAAATCTAAAGCATCAAATTGAATAAATATCAAAGGAACTATTAGAGATATTTCCAAGTACTATTCCTGATTACACAAAGACGTACCCAAGAGAAGAGGAATTGAAAAAAGTTTTACGGAGTGTAAAAGTAATGGATTTTCATAAACCATGCGAATGAGAAGGAAGGAAGGTTGAGGAACCCAAGAAGTAGGCAATAATCATAGAAGAATAAAATGATAAACAAGACAATGGATCTACTCAAGTGACACCTCAAAAAGTGCCAACTTCTACAAAATCCCTAATAAGTGAGAAACTCGAGAAAGAAGTCAATATTTCTCCACCACATTATAAGCCCCCACTTCCATTTCTAAAAATCTCACGGTAAGGAATAATTGAAGAGAAATAAAAGATATTTTTGGAGTTGTTCGAAAAATTGTACATCAATATTCGTTTTACTAGGGAAATCACTCTAATGCCTACATATATAAATTTCATTTTGAAATTACATTATAATAAATGAAAAATGGAGAAACTAGGAGTCATCTCACAGAATGCAGAATGTTCTACCATAGTTCAGAAGAAAATTCCATAAAAAATTAGAGACCCTAGGAATTTCTGAATCCCATGAAAAATATAATAACATATCTTCAAAAGAGACCAATCCATTTTAGGTTCCCATGTTAACCTCAGGCTGATCAATGTATTCCTTAAACTGGAACTTGAATAACTTAAACTAACTAAATTAGCACTTCAATTGGCTAACCGATTAGTAAAATATATCTAAGGAATTATCAAATATATACTAGTCAAAGTCAAAAAGTTCATTTTTACTATAGAATTTTATGTTATGGACATGGAAGTGGGAAGAGACGTTATAATCATCTTAGGACAACAATTCCTAGCCCCTAGAATGGGATTCATCAATTTAAATCAAGGAAGAATAATCTTCTGAGTAGGAACATAACAATTACTATTTGACCTCACAAAGGAATCATAATAAATAGATGATCAATTTGAATTCCAAGATATATTTCTCATACATAAAAGTGATGGCCATATAAAAATTAAGAAGGGAGTGATGAAATAATTCTTACTGAAGATAAGGAAAGTTATTTTGAAGAAGAAAACTACATAGACCCTCTTATAAGTGATATTATCCCACATTTAATACCCTTAGTCATTAATCCACTAAAACTAGAACTTAATCCCCTCCCTAGTATACTCATGTTTTCCTTTTTCGAGATTTCAACTTCACAAACATTCATCACCAACTCCAAAATATCACATTCACAAGAAGTGAAATTTATTGAAGTTTTTAAATGACACGTGAAGTCAATTTTTGGGGGAGTGGATGATATCAAAGGGACCAATCATTCTTTATTCAACCATAAAATTCAACTACAAGATAGTGAAAAACCTAAGCGTCAAACAAAAAGGTGGATCACACCACCAATTAATGAAGTAGTAAAAAATTATATACTAAAACATTTAGATAGTGGAATAATAATTTCAATCACTAATAGTATAATGGTGATCCTATGAATGTTAGTTCTCATGAAGGGTGTCCTCAATGTGAAAAATAACGATGAAGATGAATTGATCTCTACTCGTATCATCAAAAGATGGTGAGTATGCATTGACAACATAAATATAAGTACATAAACCCAGAACGATCATTTCCCCTTTCTAGTCATGGATAAAATTTTGGAGATACTCACATTCCATGAATTTTATTGTTTTTAGGATAAATATTCAAGATATAATCAGATTGCAATCAACATATAATATTACAATAAAAATCATTCACAATTCCATTTGTTACATTCTCCTACAGAATAACTTCATTGAGAATGTGAAATTCACTAAAAACCTTTCAAATGTGCATGACACACATATTTCATGAGATAGAGGAGTAATTCCTCTATTTGTTTCAGGGTGAATTTTCAATTTATGGAAGATCCTTCGAGGAAAGCCTAAAAAATTTTGTGTTAGACCTACAACCATGTGAATAGAAGTACCTAGTTTTAAATTGGATAATATGTCACTTTATGGTTCAAGTATGCATAGTAATAATACAAAATATTTCCAAGGATGAAATGGAATTTGATCATTCTATGTTAAATGTGATCGTGGATTTATCTGATCCCACAACAGTTAAATTCATAATGACGTTTCTAGTCCATGTTTGATTTTATCAGTGATTCATGAATGTTTTTGAGAAAATTTCAAGCCCTATGACACACCTATTATCAAAAGAAACCTTATTTTAATTTGAAAATGAATATAGTTGATCAATAAATTATTTATTGACAATCTTGGAAGTCACTCCTCTTATTCTTTCACCAGATTGGGAAAAAGAATTTGAGTTGATGTGCGAGCCCAACAACTTCGATGTTTATGCTATTTTAAAACAAACAGTCAGTTACATATTTTTCCCAATATATTATGTCAATCAAACACTAAAAAAAATAAAGTGAACTACACAACCACAAAGAAGGAGTTCTTAATAGTTCTTTTTTATTTTGAGAAATTCTGCTCCGATCTAGTTTTTTCAAAAATTATTGTGCATAATGGTCATGCTGCCTTAAAATATTTAATGAACAAAAAGGATTCCAAGACATGAAAGATACCATGTATACTATTACAATAATAATTGGAAAGTTTTATCAAATATACCAAGGGGATAAAATGTTGTCACTGATCATGTATTCCAACTTCCATTTCCCCTTATAAATGATGATGAAAATACCGACAATGAAGTGGACTTCACCAATGAAATAATTTTCAGCATTAATAAAAAGGAACAAATATGGTTTTTTGATGTTGAAAATTATCTCTCTATAGTATATCTATACCTAGACCTATCAAACTGGAAAATGAGATGTTTTTTGACTCATGCTTCACACTATTACAAGGATGAACCACTCATTTTTAAGAGAAGGGATGTTGGTTTGTTACATCTCTGAATCCTAGCCGAAGAAATAAAAAATGTTTTAGAAATGGTTCATGAATCTCCAAACAGATGAAATCATCGACTAGAATTAATAGTAGCAAAAATTCTGAAAATTAGACATTTTTTCCAACACCCCACCAAGATACAAGATGATTTTTCCATGTTGTGAGAAGTGCTAAAGGTATGCAAAAATTTGGAAAAGGAATGAAATGACCAATAAACCAATCATGGATGCATAATACTTTTTTATAGGGGGATATATTTCATGGGAACATTTCGCTCACATTTCAGGTCCTATATCATTGTTGGTATTTACTACGTTTCCAAATGTGTAGATGTAGAGGCTACTGCTCATGACATCACAATGGTGGTCATCAATATCATGAAGAAAAATGTGTTTTCCTGATTCAGACTTCCTTGAATGATCAATAGTGATAAAGTAACTAATTTCACTAATAATACTATAAACATATTTCTTACAAAATATGGAATTTCGTAGAACACATGAACTTCCTATCACACACAAACATGTGGGAAATTTGAATTGTCAAAAAGATAAATAAAAAAAATCATGGAAAAGACCATGAAATCAAGTCAATGTTATTGAAGTATAAAATTAGATTACTCACTTTGGGCATACCATATTATATATAAAACACCTAGTGGTACAACACCATTCTGATTTATATATGGGGATCTTTTTCATTTTCAAGTGAAACTAGAGCATCACACGTATTGGGAAATTAAAATGCTATATAAGGATTTTCAAAAATCTAGAGAAACTAGGATATTGAAATTGGATGAATTTGAAGAGACCAAAAATTATTATTATGAAAATACTAAGATTAATATTTTTAAAACCAAAAAATGGAATTCTCTACACTCTGTGAGATGAATTTCTTTTACTAAATTAAGTTTTCTTATTAAAATTGAGTTTGAAATTTTTCCATAGGAAGATAAAATCTATATGGTTAGGGACATTTGTGGTCCTTAACATATTTTCATACAGGGTGATTGAGATTTAGAATGAAGTCACACCCCCATTCAAAGTCAAAAATAAATGGATAAAAACGGTGCAACAACCCTTTTAGGAACGACGTGTCAGCAGTTTGAAATTCATATGAGCATAAAAGAGTCAATATGTTGATGTTTAATGAAGTGTTGAATGGGAGGAAACTCATGTTAGGACACACTAATCTTAAATCATCTAGAATAAGATATAATATAACTTATCGAATGCTAAGGTCAAAAGACTAGGGTCTGATTTAAATATGAGAAAAGGGGAACAATTACATGTCATGTAATCATATCTCATGATGTGTAATTTCACATAAAAGAATCTTAATAATATTCACCAATAAATGAAGTGAAACCTAGTAACATATCATGTATTTTCAGGATCCTATTTTTTAAAAATATGCGATGATCCTATGGTTTATGATCCACATTGCTCGTACCCACAACCCCTCATCCATCACCACTCATGAAAACACCTCCCTCATACCCTATCTTCCCGTCTCCACATTCGAAATTGTAATTGCGATGGAACACATGAAGACCATTTAGATTCCACCAAAAGATCCTACACCTGACCATTGTAATGTCCCGACCCCAGTTACCCAGAGTCGGTGCATCATTACATAATATTGGAATGATCACAAAAGATCAAGTCTCGAAAGACCGATTAGTTTAGTATCCTTGGAGTCACTAGATACATTCAAAAAGTTTACATTACATCATAAGAAGAAATATGAAACAATATATTCTCCATAGTCCACACTCATATCCCCTCATACTATCCCTATAGGTCATTCATAAAATACTTCTTCACATCATGGGAAAAATAAAACATAGAAAGGGGTGAACTCAAATGCCCAATAAGGATAACAACATAGAAGATACTTTCTTAAATAATCATGAACATTTAAGGCAGTGTATAACTAAAACAAAAGCCATTTAAGCTTGAACATCAGCATAATATGGCAAAAATAAAATGAAACAATTCCATTCACTTATTCACAGGGATATTCTACTAGTCGAATAAGCACATGAAATATCAATAACCACTTTCATAATGATGGAATGCATAATGCCGAACTATTATAACCACATAGTCAAGGCCTCGTGCCAAGGATACAAATAAGATTTTGTCAAGGCCTTGTGCCAAAACACTAGTTTTTCTCATGAGACCTACCGATACATCGAGGATCTATATAGGGCTCCACCCGTCACTTATTAAGTCCAATGCATTCCTCATATGAACAGGTTTAAACATAACATAAACATTCTTATTAAAACTAGCATACAAAATGTCAATAATTTTTCCATAAACCATGAATGGTATTAAAATAACACATCCACAATCAAACATATCACAAAACCTTCAATACAAAATGGATGTTTTGTATCATAATAAATAAACATCAAATAGGATTAAAATCCATTAAAAGATGTTGACAAAGATGAATTCAAAACTATTTGATAGAAATATCTCTTTTTTTGAAATAATTTAAAAGTCACATAATTATAAAATAAAACATTTACTTTGAAAATATTCTTATAAGATTTTAAGGGAAGATTAAAAGATTTTATAATGGCGGAAAATATCTGCACCCGCCGTATAAGTTAAAAAAAGACATTCTTACCTTAATTTTGTCGAAAAGGATAAAAAGGACCTTGTTTGGAAAATAACAGAATGATTCCATTATAATATTCTTATAAAAAAGTCAACAAGGGTATAAATTAGTTTAACCCATATTCTGTAAAATAGTAAGAATGATTTGAATTAAATTTTTAAGAAACATGGATGTGGATGATAAAGAGGTCCGAGTTGATAATTTCTTATAAAAAACCTCGGATAATGAAGAGATTGTGGAATAAACCCTTACCTTGTACTTTTCCTTAGACGAGGGTAGGTTAAACTCCTATATAATGTTCAAATAATTTTTATTAAATTATACAATAATCTTATACATTAATATGATATCATATATGATCTTTTAACATTTCTTTGTTAATAATATCTTAGTATTATCGTCATTTCAGGTGTTAACTTACTCGTTTTCTTTTATATGTTTTGTTACATAAGCCATGTTTGTTATGGATAAATTGTATCTTTTTCATATCCAAAATGATATCAAGTCCATAAAAATTATTTTTAATAATCAAATGAGAATTAGACTTGAATGGATACGATGGGGAATGAATATCATCCCGTTCATGGAGACGGTAGTCCGTACGTATGCACGAGCAGAAATATCATTCTTTTGATATTAAAATAATATATAATTGGATAGTATATCATATATACAGAATAAATATCATATAATTTTTATTATTTACTTGAATTACATATCATTATTATACTCATCCAAATAATAATATTTTGAATAACAATTACACCACGACGTGGAGACGGTAAGCCTTACATACGCACGTATGGTGACATGTCATTAAAAGGATTGATATAATACTGAATATGGTTGTACCATATTTATAATAATATCACAGTATATAGAAGATACTGTAGTTATTATTTTACAATAGTAATAAAAATGAATGAAGAAGTTGAAGAAGAAAGGAACATGAAAGAGGGTGGTGAAAACATTACCTCTTTTTCGAGTTCTTCCTTTTGATTTCATCAAAATGGCTCCTTCAGTTGGCTTTCTGACTAAAGTAAGGACTCTAGGATGAAGGGAGAATATTTAAGAGGGTATTTGGGTAGATTTTGTACGAGCCCAAAGGATTTGAGGGTATGAATTAGAGAGATGGGGGAGTTTCCTATTATAAGAGGGGTGAGGGGCACCTTTGGAAAAGCCAGAAATATTAATTTATAGTAAATCCATATTCGGTTTCTAATGGCTCAAAAGAGTATTATTTAAATTTTATGGTAGTTATAGGTCTAAAACCATTCAACCAATAGGTTTTATATTGGTTTGGGTCACTATATTAAACTTATCTTTTAGTTTTAACTCTTAGTTAATTAGTTTGACATTTACCATGTCACTTTGTATTTTTATATTATAAAGTTAATAAACATACTATATACATCTAAAAGACCCCCAAGTGGTCAATTAATGATAAACCTATCATGATATAAGTATCATGGCCCAACCTTATATTTTTAAAAATTTAATATCAATTAATAATTTAATATTTGTTTTAAAAACTCTTTTATGTCAATTTTGACACTATTGGGTATTTTGTTTTTGGTAAATTCATAACATAATTATTTCATAGAAAAAAATATATATAAACAATCCAACCATGTCATATTAACCTAGAAATTTTTTGAATCTATAGAAAGTCTCAAATTACATTTATTTTGGTATTTATAATATCAATTATCTTAATCATTCATTAATACGGTAATTACTGCAACACCATTGTGTCATAAATAAATTAAATTATTTAATGTCTAAAAATTATAAATAAAATACTATTGTATAGTAAATTGTTTTATCTTTCTAATGAATATTTATAGTCTAAAATACAACATATATAGCCTTATGTAAAAATTGTTTTGATAAAAGTTATATGTTTGTTTCATTTTTGTATTTATTTTAACTTAATTAATATAATGTGTACTTATCACTTACAAGAGGATCCATGGGGTCCCAAAATCGACCCAAAGAAGCCCATGGTCGGAAATGTATCAACCAATAAAGTTAGAACACGTTTTAGGATTATTTATTATTATTAAAATATTATTTTGTTACCCTTATTTACCAGATTTATCTTTCAACCATGGTAAATAAAATATTTACTGAAGTAACTATTCAAAATGTCTAAAAATAAAAGTGACCTATTTACAATATTTGGAAATCCTGATTTCAAATATAGAATCCATTTTTCCAAATTCAAAACACATAAGTGGCAAAAATTTATTTAAACTCAATTCACGTCGTTAAAACAAAAAGCGTGTTTTTAAGAGATAATAACTATCAAAATATTGATTGTTGTTTATGTCCGGTTTAAAGGTGAAACTATGTCCAATGACAAAACTTTTATTAAATTGTAAAAATATATTCTAAATATACATTAAAACCACTCAAATTCATAATTTATCACTATTAATTATTTTTATTAAAAATGTTTTTTTAATTAAAATTTAGTAATTTTCACTATTCATCAAAATATATAAGTTATCCGAAAAGTTCCAAAATTTTACCCTAGGCTAATTTCAATATTCTGAATCCAAAAATGAATTCCATTTTGAGAGATAAAATTAATAAAATTTCAAAAATTGGGTGTTTCTATTCATAACGGCTAGTTTGATTGGTTATGGTGTGTGTTAGAACTTGAAGTTGCATACAACACACGCTACTGTATTATTCAAAGGGAATCGTACCATGGAAGATTGAGGTGTTACATTCTCCCCTACTTCAAATAACTTTTTCCTCGAAATTTCTAGAATAATACCGCATGAAAACACTCGGGTGGTTCTTCATCATAAGTTCCTCGGGTTCCCACGTTGCCTCTTCCATCTTATGGTTCATCCATAGAACTTTTACCAGACGAATCGTCTGGTTTCTCAGCACTTCCTCTCTTGTATCAAGAGTTTTAACAGGATATTTGAAATAAGACAGATAGGGTTCCAGTTCTAATTCCTCATAAGTGAGCATATGCATTGAGTCAGGCATGTATTTTCTCAAAATTGATACGTGGAACACATCGTGAACTTTGGAGAGACTTGGCGACATTGAAAAATGGTAAGCTACAGACCCAATTCGTTCTAGATTTTTTAAAGGTCCTATGTACCTAGGATTCAATTTACCTTTCTTTCCAAAACTTATATCTCCCTTCCATGAATATACCTTCAAAAAAACATGATCTCCTACCTGAAATTCCAAATCCTTACTTCGGTTCTCATCACAACTATTCTGCCTACTTTGAGCTACTTTGATGCAGTTTTTGGATAAACTTCACCTTCTGTATCATTTCCTCCACCAGTTCTGGGCCTATATGTTTTCTTTCACCAAAGTCATCCCAGAAGATTGGTTTGAGACATCTCTTTCGATATAACGCTTCATATGGTTCCGTTTGAATACTTGAATGGAAGCTATTATTATAGGAAAACTCTACCAGAGGTAAATATTGATCCCACATACCCTAAAAGTCAAGTGATCATGATCTCAACATGAATTTTAAGGATTGAATAGTCCGTTCTGATTTTCTATATGTTTGAGGGTGGTAGGCAGTGCTAAAATGAAGTTCAGTATCCAAGGCCTTCTGATGACTCTTCTAGAATCATGAAGTAAAACGAGGATCACGATCAGAAACAATTGATAGGGGTAATCCATGAGGTCTCACAACTTCATTAATATATAGCCATTCTAGACGTTCAAGTTGTAGATCTTCTCTTATAGAAAGAAAATCCGCTGATTTGGTAAGACGATCAATAATGACCCATATTGCATCTCTCCTTGTAGGAGACATTGGTAGTCCAATGAAAAATTCAATCGTGATATTATCCCATTTCCACTCAGGTATGGGAAGAGGTTGCATGACTCCTCTAGGCTCTTGCCTTCCAGCTTTCACTTGTTGACAAACCATACATCTTGACACAAAATCAGTAATCTCCCTTTTCATGTTGAGTTCTTTTTGTGAGAAAATATTCTTCAAACTCTTGTGATCAGTATAAATCTCACATTTTCACCATAGAGGTAGTGTCTCTATATCTTCAAAAAAAATATCACAACTGCTAACTCGAGATCATGAGTATAATAGTTTTGCTCATGAATTTTCAACTGTCATGATGCATAGGAAATGACCCTATTATTCTGCATAAGGACACAACCAAGTCCTTTCATCGATGCATCACTATAAATAACGAACCCATCATTCCCCAATGGTAGAGTCAATATAGGAGCATTGACGAATCTTATATTTAGTTATTCAAATAATTCTTCACACTATTTTGTCTAAACAAATTTAACCCCTTTACATGTGAGCTTTGTTAATGGGTTAGCCAATCAGGAAA
Source organism: Viscum album (assembly GCA_963277665.1). NCBI lineage: Eukaryota > Viridiplantae > Streptophyta > Magnoliopsida > Santalales > Viscaceae > Viscum > Viscum album. The sequence continues at coordinate 1,577,257,720 of OY728126.1, forward strand.
AATTCTGGACAAAGCGTCGATAATAACCTGCTAAATCAATAAAACTGTGTACCTCAGTTATACTCATCGGTTCAGGACATTATTGGATTGCCTTGGTCTTATAAGGATCAACAGAGATTCCATGTTTAGAGATAATATGGCCAAGAAAATAAATCTCCTGAAGCCACAATTCACACTTGCTAAACATCCTATATAAGTCATGTCATCTCAGAGTCTTCAAGATAATGCACAAGTGATTTTCATGATCTTCATATCTTTTAGAGTACACCATGAAATCATCAATAAATACCACCACAAAATAATCAGGATATTCCTTGAAAACTCTATTCATTAGATCCATGAATACAGAGGGTGCATTAGTCAGCCCAGAAGGAATTACAATAAACTCATAATGCCCGTACCTGGTTCGAAATGTTGTCTTCGGAATGTCTTCCTTCTTTACACAAAACAGATGGTATCCAGATCAAAGGTCAATCTTTGAAAAGTATTGAGCTCCATGCTGTTTGTCAAATAAATCATCATTGCGAGGTAGGGGATACTTTTTATTTATTATTATAGCATGATATCCCTGTAGTCGATACATAACCACATAGATCCATCTTTCTTTTTAACAAAAAGAACATGGGCTCTCTATGGAGAAACACTAGGGAGAATAAATCCCTTATTAATCAATTCCTCTAGTTGTTTCATTAGTTAAACTAATTCCACAGTGGCCATTCTATAAGAGGTCTTTGATATAGGCCTTGATCCAGGAATTAAATCATTGGAAAACTCAACTTCTCGTTCTGGAGGATGCCCAGGTAAATCATCCGGAAAAACATCTACATATTCTCTCACAATAGGTACATCCTCTATTTGAACATTCCTTTACTCACCCATAGTCATTTAATTATCTTCCTCCCAAATAATTGAATTTAGTTGAGCTACTGGGGGTGGATCTAGATAAGAATTAGGTGGTGACGATTTTTCTCTAAAGATAAGGTGTTCCTTATCATCATCATCAAAAATCGTACCCTCCATCTTCTTACAATAAATCTTCGCATCATGGTCCGAAAACCAATCCATACCAAGGATTATATCAAACTCAATCATAATTATGATGATGAGATCAGCGGATAAAGAACATTTATGTTCTCTAATGGGGACTGATTCACAAAACATTATTGTAATGATAATTCCCTTAAGATTTTTAACTAACAACTCCCTTGTTAAATCAAATTGTAAATATCTAATTTTCTTTGTAAACTGGGAAGATATGAATTAATGCGATGATCCAGAATCAAATAATGCATTTTCTAAACATGAGGATACTATTAAATTACCTTCCACCACTTCTTTCGGAGCTTCTACCTCAGCAATAGTGATAGCATAAGCTTGGCCTTGATCCATTTTCATTTTCTGAGGTAAGTTTCCCTGATGCTTAGGAAATTCATTTGCATAATGTCCCATCTCCCTGAAATTTTATCATTGGACATCGGTAGCTTCCTTCTTCACCTTTTAACCATGAGCTCGGTGGCCTTTTTCACCACACTTGTAACAGACTCCCATTTATTTTAAGCAAGTACCAGTGTGTTTCTTCCAACATTTACTGCAGGATGGATATTCAAATTTTCCCTTCTTCCCCTTATTTCTATTCCTAGAGTGATCAGTAGATCTCTTCTTCTCATTCTTTTCATTAAATTAATAAGACATATAGAATTATTTTTCTGTCTTGATAACACATGAGACAATATCTTCATACGGCGAGAAGGATTGTGACACTGATGCTCGGTGAAGAAATGGTTTTAACCCATAAAAGAAATGACCAATCTTACTTCTTGGGTTACGTATATAATCTCCAGCATACCTTGAAAACCTTGTAAATTTAGCCTCATACTTTGCGACATTCTCATCCTCCTTTTGTCTCAGACTTATAAATTGCCTTTTCATATCTGCTCGATGGTCACGAGGAAAGTATTTTTCTACGAAAAGCTCTTTTAACTCCCTCCACTCCATATTTGATACTTCATCATCTTCCTTCATGTTTTGAGTCAATAAACACCATTGATCAGAATCTCTAGTGAGGCGATAAACTGCCATGACAACTTTTTCCATTTCACTACTCCCCAAAGCCTGAAATATTTTCTATACGGAACTTATCCATTTCTCAGATACTAAAGGATTTGTTCTCCCATTGAAAATTGGTGGTTGTTTCCTCATGAAGTGATCTAACATTTATCCTCCATGCTGTGGATCAGAGTGCTCCATATGGGTAGGGTTATTATTCGTAACCTGAGTGAGTTGTCCCAGTATGGTTATTAGATGATCATCACTAGTTGCATCACCAGATCAACTATAATTATCTTGAGTAAGAGAGAAATCCTTACATGGAGTGCGTGAGTTGATATAGTTTCCATTTCTTCCACTAGGCGCCATTTAAAAATAATGGCATAAACTAGATCAGTTTATGAATCAAAATACATAATTTCATACTTTTAAAACACTTAACATAAATTGAACTATTTATGGATATAATCTATAATCATAAAAATGTTTTCTGTGGGGAAGTATATACTCATAAACCCTTTATAATGGTTTGTAACGAAAATGAGAATTATCCTAAGCATATCCCCCGGGAGTGTCGTAACCAAGAAAGCAATCAAGTCCCGTTGTTGTGCACCAGTTCCCGTTCGAGTCTAGCTCAAAGTGGTGTTTTAGGGTTTTACCCCTAGGTACATATGTGCCAGATACGCCCCTACCTACTCGTATCCAGACATGGATTTATTTATTGGAAAACTCACAAAATCTCTACAATACCAAAATTCTAGGAAGTTATTCTATACTAATCCTCAAAGTCAATCTTTGATCTATGTGCTATAATTAGAGTTTCTCTAAATCTAGATTTCAATGTTTTTACTAAACTTCTTCTGATACCAACTGTAACACCCTGACCTCAGTTACCCAGAGTTGGTGCATTATTACATAATATTTGTATTATCACAAAATATCAAGTCTTGAATGACCGATTAGTTTAGTATCCATGGAATCACTATATAAATTCGTAAATTTTACATTGCATCATAAAATGAAAACTACAACAACATAGTCTCTGTATTCCACCCTCATATCCCCTCATACTATCCCTGTTGGTCATTCATAAAATACTTCTTCACATCCTGGGAAAAATAAAACATAGAAAGGGGTGAGCTCAAATGCCTAGTAAGGAAAACAATATAGCGGAATCTTTCATAAATAAGCACAAACATTTAAGGCAATGTATAACTAAAACAAAAGCCTTTTAAACTTGAACTTAAGCATAATATGGAAAAAATAAAATGAAATAATGTCGTTTAGTTATTCACATGGATATTATACTAGTCTAATAATCACATGCAATACCAATAACCACTTTTATAATGATGGAATGCATAATGCCAGACAATCATAACCACGTAGTCAAGGCCTCGTGCCAAGACTACAAATAAATTTTGTCAAGGCCTTGTTCCAAGACACTAGTTTATCTCATGAGACCTACCAATGCATCAAATAGCTATAGCGGGCTCCACCCGTCACTTATTAATTCCAATACATTCCTCATATGAACAGGTTTAAACAAAACAAAAACATTCGTATTAAAACTAGCATATAAAATTTCAATACTTTTTCCATAAACCATGAATGGTATAAAAATAACACATCCATAGTCAAACATATCACAAAACCTCCAATACAATATGGATGTTTTGTATCATAATAAATAAACTTCAAATAAGCATAAAATCCATTAATGGATGTTGACATAGATGAAATCAAAACTATTTTATAGAAATATCTCTTTTTTTGAAATCATTTAAAAGTCACATAATAAGGAAATAAAACTTTTACTTTTAAAATATTCTTATATGATTTAAGTGAAGCTTCAAATAATTTATAATGGCGAAAAATAGCCGCACCCGTTGTATAAGTTAAAAAAAATACATTCTTACCTCAATTTTGTCGAAAAGGTTAAAAATGACCTTGTTTGGAAAACGATAGAAAGATTCCTTTATAAACTTATTATAAAAAATCAAAAAGTGTATAAATGAATTTAACCCATAGTCTGTAAAATAGTAAGAATGATTTGAAATACATTTTTAAGAAACATGGATGTGGATGACAAAGAGGTCCCATTAGATAATTACGTATAAACAACATCAGATAATGAAGTGATTGTGAAATAAAACCTTAACTTGTAATTTTCCTTAGTCGAGGGTATGTTAACCTTCTGTATAATGGTGAAATAATTGTTATTAAATTATACAAGAATCATATACATTAATATGATATCGTATATTATCTTTTAACATTGCTTTGTAAATAATCTCTTAGTATTATCGTCATTTCGGGTGTTAACTTACTCATTTTCTTTTATATGTTTTGTTACATAAGACATTTTTGTTATGGATAGGTTGTATTTTATTCATATCCAGAATGATATCAAGTACTTAAACATTATTTTTAATCATCATATTATAATTAGACTTGAATGGATACGATGGGGAATGAATGCCATCGCGTTAATGGAGACGGTAGTCCCTACGTACGCACGAGCGACAATATCATTCTTTTGATGTTATAATAATTATAATTGGATAGTATATCATATATACAGAATCAATATAATGTTATATTTATTATTTACCTGAATTAAACATCATTATTATACGCATCCAAATAATAATATTTTGAATAACATTTACACCATGACATGGAGACGGTAAGCCGTACGTACACACGTATGGTGACATGTCATTCAATGAATGGATATAATTCTGAATATGGTTGTACCATATTTATAATAACATCATAGTATATAGACGATATTGGAGTTAATATTTTATAATGGGAATAACAAATAAAGAAGAAGTTGAAGAAGAAAGAAACTTGAAAGAGGGTGGTGAAAACATTACCTCTTCTTCGGGTTCTTCCTTTTGATTTGAACAAAAGGGAACCTTAGGATGGATTTCTGACTAATGTAAGGCCTTTATGATGAAGGGAGGATATTTTAGAGTTTATTTGGGCAGATTTTGGTCGATCTCAAAGGCTTCGATGGTATGAATTAGAGAGAAGGAGGAGTGACCTTTTATAAGAGGGGTAAGGGGCACCTTTGGAAAAGATAGAAGTATTATTTTATAATAAATTCATATTCGGTTTATAATGGCACCAAAGTGTAATATTTAAATTTAAAGGTGCAGATAGGTCGAAAAAAATTCAACCAATTTGTTTTAGATAGGTTTGGGTCACTATATTAAACTTATCATTTGGTTTTAACTCTTAGTTAATTAGATTGACATTTACCATGTCACTTTGTATTTTTATATTATATAGTTGATAAACTTACTCTATACATCCAAGAGGCCCCCCAAGTGGTAAATTAATGATTCAAATATCATTATATAAGTATCTTGGCAGAACCTTAGATTTTTAGGAATTTAATATCAATTAATAATATAATATTTGTTTTAAAAACACTTTTATGTCAATTTTGACACTATTGTGTTTTTTTTGATAAATTCATAACAGCATTATTTCTTCAAAAACAATTTATATAAACAATAATAATAGGTCATATTAACCTATAAAATTATTGTAAATTATAAAAAGTCTCAAATTACATTTATTTGGGTATTTATAATATCAATTATCTTAATCATTCCTTAATACGGTAATTACTGCATCATCATTGTGTCATAAATAAATTAAATAATTTAATGTCTAAAAGTTATAAATAATATACTATTATATAGGAAATATTTTTATATTTCTAATGAATATTTATAGTAAAAAAGCCAACATATATAACCCTATATAATAATTGTTTTTCTAAAAGTTATATGCTTTTGTCATTTTTGTCTTTATTTTAACTCAATTAATATGAAGTGTCCTTATCACTTACAATTGGATCCATGAGGTCCCAAAATCGACCCAATGATGCCCATGGTCGGAAATGTATCAACAAATAAGGTTATGACATGTTTTAAGGTAATTTATTATTATTATAATATTATTTTATTACCCTTATTTACTGGATATACCCTTTAACCATGGTAAATAAAATATTTACCGAAGTAACTATTCAAAATGTCTCAAAATAAAAGTGACATATTTACACAATTTCGACATCTTGATTCCAAATATGGAATCCATTTTTCCAAATTCAAAACACTGAAGAGGCAAAATTTTTTTTAAAATTAATCCATGCTGTTAAAACAAAAAGCGTGTTTTTAAGAGATAATAACTATCAAAAGATTGACAGTTGTTTATGTCTGGTTTAAATGTAAAATTATGTCCAATGACCATAGTTGTATTAAATGGTAAAAATATATTATAAATATACTTTAAAACAACTCAAATTCATAATTCATCACTATTAGTTATTTTTATTAAAAAAGTTGTTTTTAATTAAAAATTAGAAATTTTAACTATTCATCAAAATATAAAAGTTATCCGAAAAGTTCCAAAATTTTATGCTTGGATAGTTTAGATATTCTGAATACAAAAATGAAGTCCATTTTGAGAGATAAAATTTATAAAATTTCAAAAAGTGGTGATTACTATTCATAATGGCTAGTTTAATTGGTTTTGGTGTGTGTTAGAACTCGAAGTTGTGTACAACACACACAACTATATTATTCAAAGAGAAGCGTACCGTGGAAGCTTGGTGTATTACAACCATGATGTACCACCTCTGGTGAACCATCTATGAGGTGCTACACCTTTTTCACCCCCTGCATCTCCTTCCACCACTTACACTGCAACCCCAGATGAACGGACAATCTCGGAAGAGAACTAGTCAAGCTCCAATGAGTAGTATGATGATGACTACCCCATATGCACCATATAATACACTTTTTGCAACCAAAAACACATTGTGTAACTCAATTGTTTTCATGTGAAGATGATGTGGACCAAAAAACCCATCAATATGGTTGTCCTTCCTCACCTACATTTTAGCCAGGAGTGCCCCCAGCTCCTCGAGTGCCTTCTTATTTCATATATCATTAGGGTACGTGAGGAGACATAATAGGATCTATTTATGGATTTCCCTTCCACATTTGGGGATGTAGATTATATCCTCTTAGTATTTCTAAGTGAATGATCTACAAATATTTCTTTTGATGAATTTGGAATTTGCCTTAGGATTAATACAGAGGATTTGACCACATCTACGGTACTCCCTACCCTGCAACTTGATTCATCAATGTCTGAACCAAATATGATATGGGGAAGGATTTTATGGGATTCTCACATGGAGTATGATCCCAATATCTCAAATTCCACCCATCTCTAAGGTTGAATGCTCTGTATGCAACATAGATCCATGAAACATGTCTGGTTCACCCGATCGGAGTCTCACGACAGTGTTAGTTAGATGGATTTCATCATCCTAGTTACATACATGGGTGGCCCTGTAGTCAACATGGATTCTCATTTACTGTTTTATTATAGAGCCCATACTCAGAGGATACTTGGAGAACTGATGGGGGGATCTTTCATCACACACCTAGAATGTCATCTTAGCGTATTTTCCACCATTGTTCCACTCACCTCCCTTGGTCCAATGGGTTCCGTTTATCTCATTTTTATGTACATCATTTAACTCCTGATAAAGGATATTGAACTCTACCTATGGGACCTCAGAGTAGTTAATGCTAATAATGAAGCCCCAGGATAACATGCAACAGATTCCTCACAAACTAAAACCCCACCTCTTCCCCTTGACCCACATCTTTCATTTTGTCCTATGAAACCACCCATTTATAACATCCACCACCACTTACCCTACTGTTCCTACCACCCAGTCTTATCCAGTAGACCTCTCAGTCATGCATCTCTACATCTTGGAGAATCCATGATAGATCTCCCAACACCTTTATATTCCTTTCACTATGTTTTCCAAGTTCACTAACCATTCCTCACCACCACCAGCTCCTAACAACCCATCATCATCTACCACTCATGTCCCATCCACCACCCCATCCATTTAACCATCAGATCTAACAAATCCTGCTATATAGTAGGAATATCTTGTAGAGCAGGCTCCATAGAGAATGGGACCATCAAACAACCCATCCACCTTGGTACCTTTCATTGATCCCACTACCAGACCCACAACCAAAATACATATTGATACCTTCCTATCATCCACCACATATATAGCATCCGGCACCAAGACACCGGCATATTCAACAGCTGAACAGCTAGCCATGTCATCTGTTGCAACCATTAATCAGTCAAGGTAGTTTCATCCACAATATTTTTGGGTAAAAACTATACAAGTGATCATAGTAGACATTGATTTTTCCTAGTTTACCCCAGTCCCCTCCCTCAATTTTTGATGATGTCAGATGATGATCATTTTTGTATTTCTTATATTCCCTTTAATGATTGTATCATTACACTATATATAAAGAATAACATATTATATATTTTACATAGATTATTTTTCAAATCATTACAATTTTATTGTAGTCATTTCTTGCTCCTCTATTTCATATATGGTCATCGATGTGCATGTTCCACCATCTTCCCTTCTCATACAGATGACTCATCATTTGGATGAGGTCGAGCGTCGGCTTCAGGAGTAATCACTCGAGATTTGTTCTTAATTTCCAGCACCAAAAAAACTATTTCATTTCCTTAATAACCTAATCCATTCTAGATACATTTATGAAGTGATCAATCCTGTAAAGTGACGATGTAAACTATAGGAAAATGACACAATTAGTTGAAGAAGATAAAAGAGAGATAAGACAATTAATGATACTAACTAATATAATTATGCATTTTTCTATATAGAGATGTCATAGTTAGTGATTCATGGAAGACTACCCATATTTCAACTGTCTTCCTCATTTTAGTAGTTATGATTTTGTTTTAAAATTTGTTTTGTGATTTTTCCTTTTTAGTCACGAGTAACATTGAAATTAATTTTATACACCTACTTAAATTTATATAAACCATATATTTCATTTGTATTCACTATATGAACTAGCCTATTTTACAACATTGAAAATGTTTAAACCTTGTAAACTATTGTTTTTTGTAGTGACGTATTGTTATTTCTAACTAATTTTGTGGGTATCCCAATTAAAAATTTACACCCGCTCAAATTTCCCCATGGTATGTCACTAATCACAGGGAGCACTCGATTCCTTTATATTTCCTTTTCTAATATTCACTCCCAGAATCTAGGATTTAACGGTTATAATCCTTTCATAAAACCTCCACAAAAAATGATAAAACTATCTTATTTAATGTTGGGGGAGTTTTTCTTGAGTTTCAACTCTGATACACTTGAATTATTTCTTGTTTTTGTATATCTAGAAGATAAGTTTCATTCGAAATCTTTATTTAAAATTAAAATCATTACACCAACTTAAATAAAATAAATTTTTATGTTGGAAATTGATGGAAATTCATGTTTTGATCTGGTTTATATTTTTAGAATGATTGATGAGTTTAGTAAATTAATTTAAATTAATAATTTTTTATATTACTTTTAATTAACATATTACTTGATTTTATACCATTAGTGATTGCTATTAATATTTATTTACTCCCATTCTTAAGAGGATTCTGAGCCTATAATTTCATATTCATTTCTAAGAGTATTTCTTGAGACACACCTCATGAATTTTAAACTACCAGAACATTCCTTGAGATCTTATTGAGGTTATGAATGAGAAAATAAAATTTTCATATGATTGAGGAAATATTTTTTGTTATACATTTTCATAAGTCTTGCCTTTCATATTTCTTTAATTAAGAATATAGATTCCATGAATGACCTTATAGGTTGAAACTATTATTATAAAAATACATCTTCTTACCCTTTTTATATAATGCATTAATTTAAATTGATCATGTGTAAGGGATGTTTTTAAATCAGTAAAAATGAGTTGATTTTACTAAGGAGATGTACAGTGGTTCTCACCAGACTATTTAAATATGATCCATATGTACTTTTTTATATTTTACAGATATCCTATTTATTTGAATTTAAAAGATAAAATGAATAAGATGAATGAGTTGTGTAATAGAATAATAAAAAATCACTATTTCCAGACTGATGAATCCCATGAAGAGTCATATGTGGTTAGATTAAGGTTGTGATATCTTTCCTAGACATTGAATTAAAAAAATCAAAACACAAAAAGAAAAAGTAGAAGAATGGAATAGAATACCTTATTTACTAATTTTATATATTCAGAGATTCACCTGGAGCTGCTGGGAGCATGGAATTCGTTATCCATGGAGGAGTCATTTCATTACACATTTAATGAAATTCATTAATTATACATCAGAGATTTCACTCAATTTTTATTATTGTTTTCACTATCCACCCACATGCCCATATCCTCAGAGTCATTATGACCTAATTACTGAAGCCCTCAAGTTTGATTTTTTGTTTTTCTTTACGAAGTGGAGATGGTAGAACCAAATAAAAATTATGGTTATGAGCATGTTCTCTGTGTAAGAGCATAAATCAAGTCGTCTCATCATGAGTGGTGATAGAAAATTCATTGTCAGGTAAATTGAAAATGACTATAGAATTCATGGAATAGTTAAGAAATTATAAACGAAAGACTATTTTTTTAAAGAACTGAGCTATGCGACATAACTAATTTTTTATGCGGGGATGAATTTGGAGACTGGAATTTTCAAATTATAATTCAATACATTTTTCTATATATAATAAATCTTTCCTATTTTAAAAATTGATTACCATTTGAAATCCTAATTTAGATCATTTTATTGAGGAAAATTAATTTCTCAAATGTGGGGAATTTTATAAGCTGGAATCATATACAAAGTTTTCTATAATTTTTAAGGATTATCCATGTGTTTACTGAATAATTAACTGATTATATGTTGTTTATTGGAGAAAACAGTTTTTCAAGGTTTCAAATCAATATTTGGAGAAATTGACGAAAAATTCCCATTAGACGTCATGAAACTCCATTACATAATGTGTAGAAAACTATCAAAACATAAGGAAAAGTAATGAGTAATGTCATGAATATTTTCAAGCCATTAAGATATCACACAATGCGATTCATGAATACATATCATGTAACCTTTGAATTCAATTCCTAATTTCAAGATACATCCCAGAGAAAGATACATGTCTTGAAGCGCTATTAATCATTTAATGAGGAGTTAAATTCCGAAATCTACAGATGATATTTTTGTGAGATTCACGTAGAATCAAAGATTATATAGGAATCCTTGGGCATGAATTAAAATATGTGAAACACTATTACAGACCATTTAATTTCCAAACTAATTTCCTATAGTGGCTGCACCACGAGAAGATGACATATAAAAAGTTTGAGGTTTCTCTCATTTCTCTATTGTTTCTCTCTCAACATTTATCCATCCATTCTCCCTAAAATAAGTTTTCATTTATTTTCTTCATTTTATTAAGAGTACTCAATTTTATATAATAAATTTTTTAGATTTATTCATCTTTTTTTCATTTCCAACATTATGCTACATGCATTTTTCATCTCGATCATCAATCATAATTAAATTTCTACTCCACATGTTACTATTCTCATTTCATGTACATATTTTATTTTAATTGCGAATGTTACGAAGATCACATTTCTTATTCCCAATTGAATATTATCTAATTGTTTAATCTTAATACATTCATGTTTTATAATTTCTTAATCTCAGACTATGTCAATCTATTAACCATGTTTGAAATTTTCAATCTATATGTAATTGATTCCACCATGAGAATATTAACAACATAGTGTAGGGACCGACAATTGGGGTATTTGAATCCAATTAATAATTAATTATCAACTTGGTAATCTTAAGGAATACTAATCAGGTTAAATAACAATTATAAATCCAAATAGTTTAAGAAAAGCTAATCACGAGAATCTTGAATGAATTACCCCGACCTGATTGGAGAAGAATAATTTATGACAATTAACGTATGATACTTTCAACTTTTTAATCCATGATTAATGAATCCTAGTTTTAACTATATACAAACCAAGGAAGATATGTCTCTTGAATATATCATGTTGGTTTGACCATATCCAACTAGTGACCTCTGCTTACTTGGATGCCTAGATCATATGACCATAAAAAGTTAGAATTAATGTTCATCCCTTCTATTGAACCCCAAAATTAATCCAGATCCCTTCTTTATCTACAATCATTATCTATAAAAACACAAGATTTATTCATTTTATCATGTTTAACCATCTTGAGAGGACACTTACCCTAGATGGTTCTAATCCATAGTTCAAGCCAGCCAATCCAAAATCCTCATGGGATAAACCCTGCACTACCACTATTGCACACCCTAGTAGAAAGTGTAGTTTGGGAAAAATAAGTCTAATATGACCGTGGCCCTCAAAAATTTAACGATTCAGCTATGCACATTAGATATATAATTTCTATATGATGTTAAAATAAATGACGTATATTGTCCTATATAAACTACATAGGTATTAATTTATATTACGATATGATATATTTGAAGCCTATTGTACATTCAATCCCATTGCAAATCCACTAATCACCTTCCTGTATTACTGTTAAATATAGAGTGCTTAATCATACAACTTAAAAACACAAGAAGCCCCTCGTGGATAAGTAATAGTGGGAATGACATGGAGAACCTTTAATATATACATATTATTTCTTAAATAGAACTCTCTCTCATGTGTGTATGGATTTAAAAACTGATAATTTTATTTGGGTAACAAGTTCTATACCAGGATTTACGAAGGATTCACAAGCATATCTTATGTCTATAGTAGAGTCACAAAGCAGGAAACAATTTACACAAAAAGGGTGTGATGATCCTGACCTCACATCCTCTCAAACAATGTATGATCATAAGCATCCTATGTTTTGAATCCCCAATAGCCTATTGGATTTAGAAACTAGGATCATAACTCATAATAGTTGTGTGAATTATTAGTAGTTTCCATATATAAATCATTCCTACATGACTGATTGTGAAACAATAATAACCATCTCACAATATACTATTGGGCCATATAAACCTCGTATAAATATAATGGTCAACATAACATAAATCTTTTTACAATTCCAATTAACAAACACACTTTTTTTAGAAAAATACCCATGTGTTTATATTTTAATGTTATATATTTTGAACCCATGGAGGATACATCATCGTGGGATGCATCATTTTATTCATATTCTTAAATTTTTATGTTGGGTTTATTGATTATGATTGTATAGAAGGTGATTTATGTGTTATTTTTGATTTATTCAGGTTGTATGTGATATTTATATATCTTACCTCCTCATTTGAATTATCATATGATTATAAGGAATATAGTGAGTGAAATTTATAAGAGAATGAAATAGTGTTTATCAACAGGATAATAGGGAATTTAATCTTAATACACATAGTTTATCATATCAAGAGTGTACCGTGTCAAGAGCTACCTACAATTTTTATCTCGTGGATGTAAAAGATCTCTTGAGATATTTATTCTTGATTAGTCTCAAGAAGCTACTATGGACATTTAATGGTTCAATAGTCTAGACATAAGTTCCTTATATCTAATTGGGGTATATTATTATTATATCATAGGGTCATTTCCCATGAAACCAAACAAATTTACTAGGATGGTTTATGGGATTCAATATATGGTTCATATTCATTTTCTCTGTTCATTTGATTATTTTAGAAATTTATTTGTTTATATTCAGGGAATATATTCCCTTGATGTTTTGTTTCTTTTTTGTGTGAGTTGTGTAACTCCATGATATTATTTTTGTTCTACAGTCTAATGAGTTATATTAAAATTTATTAAATGAGTAATTTAAAACACTAATGGAAATATCACATATACCCATGATTTAAAACCATGGGTATAGCCCTTAAAACCGTGGGTATACCCTATACACATAGTTTCAGTAACCGTGGGTTGCAGTGTCATCACAATAGGTCTATACCCACGATTCACAAAAAACCATGGGTATAGACAAGGGAATATTTTTATTACCCAGGGTTTAATAAAAAGCGGGTATTGATGTATACCTACGGTTTTCAAATCGTAGGTATTGATGTATACCCACAGTTTCTAAACCGTGGGTATATAGATTTACAGTAGCCCATATTTACCCACGATTTTCCAAACAGTGGGTATAGATAAGTTCTGCAGGCAGCACTACACCTGCAGAATTACAACAACCCATATTTACCCACAGTTTACCAAACAGTGGGTATAGACAGGTTCCCCATGAAGCTGCACCTCCCACCATTCCGCACCTCCATTCAGCACCTTCAATAGCGCATATACATGTCAAGTCAAACTAACTATTAGATAATCCAACCTAATCCCCAAAATCTATACATATGAACTATAACTATCAATCCATTCTATGGATAGTTAAATACATGATCCTATATATGAAAATTTTATCCTTACCACATACATATGAATATTAAAGCACAATACTAGAACAAGATGATTTAAAAAGTTTAGTGAAAAGCCTACTTTCCATGTTGGTTATACGAGACAACATGGATAATCTAATTATATCAATATTAATTGGTTATACACCATGATTATAAAAATCCATCAAATGGTTATACACCCTATCCTTTATTCAAAAATTGGTTATACACCACAATTTAAAACTCCTTCAGTGATTGGTTATATACCCCATCTAAAAGCCTCCTACAACTGTTTATATACCCCATCCACAAGCTCCTTTATAGAGTTGATCAAAAAATATAAATATAGACGTTTTTAAATGGTATTCCTCAACAAGAATGTTGGCTCACTATATCTTGTGTCAAACTACTTGTAGATCTTAAACATCTTTTGAGAAAGGTATATTTTTTTGGAAACTTCCCCTAGATCTGGGATGATTTAGATCTACTCAATTTTCAACATTATGGAACTTCTAAAAAGTGTTCTTTTGATGTAATTTATATGCTCATTATGGTTCTTCCATTTCCTCAACTCGAACATAAATACAACCATTCTTAATAGACTTATATGACAACCACTAATCAATTTATCAGAAACTATCCAACAATGGAATCCGCAAGAGTCCCCTTAGACTCACATCAGTAGTATAATGGTACCCAATAATAACCTCCATTAAAAGGAGTCATTAATTTTAATGGAATTCAATATATGTGGTCCCCAAACTCAAGAGTTATACCTCAGTATCTCTAATACTGAGGAAATGGTCCCAATACACCATGTAAAACTACGATCTCCTCATAGAAACTACTTGATCTCTCCTAAATTGATCCATCAAATTGAACACTAAACAACACTAGTTGGAAGCCACAAGCCATTTCTAAATAATGAGCTCACACCCTCCCCCTCCCCCTGCCCCGCCCCTCCCCCTCCCTCCCCACTGCCCAGCCACTCCCACTCCCTCTCTCTTCCCAGCCCCTCCCCCTCCCTCCACACTACCCAGCCCCCCCCACCCCCTTACCCAGCCCCCTGGCCAGCCCCTCCCCCTACTTCCCCACTGCCCTGCTCATCCCCAAGCCCCTCCCCTTCCTCCATGCCTATCCCCTCCCTCTCCTTCCCCACTTCCCAGCCCCTCCCCTCTCTCCCCACTGCCCATCCCTCCCACTGCATAGCCCATCCCCCTACTTCCCCCCTACCCAGCCCCTCCCCCTCCCTCCTTACTTCCCAACCCTCCTACCCAGCCCCTCCACCTCCCTCCCGACTGCCCAGCCCTCCCCCTACCCAGCCCCTCCCCTCCCTCCCCACTGCTCAGCACCTCCCCCTCCCCCTGCCCAGCCCCTGCCCCTTGCTCAGTCAAGTAGAATGGCATATTTAGAGAAACATTTGGATAAAAAACACATGAAATAAAATACACAAACATGTATTGCAATGTCATTCATCAATTTATTTATATACAAAGTATCCACAATAAACAGAAAATGTTATCAATAATTAAGTCTTTCTCGTGTTAAAATATTAATAAATCAAGAAAAATCATAAGGGTTCATACCTCCTAAAAGTACACCGTGATCTATGATATCTTAATAACATCCTGAGCCTTTTCAAAAGCGATGACAGTTCAATGTATCCAAAACATACACAAATCTACAGCCTAATATTAAAATTAAAAAGTTGGAGTAAAACCTGAATCAGGATTCCACTGAACTAGCTCCTTCTTTTGTGTTTGGAGTCTTCCGAAAATGCAAAAACAACATTAAAAAATTATTTAAAGGAAAGCTGAAAACCATAAACAACATATGCAACATCTTAATGTGTTGGAAGGTAATGTATTCAATATACATATGGTTAACCCCAATGTTTTATAAAAAAATTCATCATGTTTTTTTATAAATTTGTATAAAATGATAATTAGATAAATAATTATTTTTAAAATGAGTAGTTTATGACCATTTCATCCAAGATGTAGTGAACATTCCCTAAATTTATATTTTATTCCCCTCTTTGACTCTAAGATGGTTCTTCAATAGTTTTTATTGGACATAAATCGGTCTGAATCATGGAATATCTAAGGGTATTGATAGATTCTGTAACACCCGAGACTTTTAAGAGAAATATTTTGTTTTTAAATAATTAAAGGAATATTTCACTACACAGAAAACTATATTGGCTTTCTTTACACGCAACCGCGGCCTTCCTCGATAGCTTGTGTCGTACGCAACACTGAGTTTCACTAAACAATGATATGCTATTAAAATATTAATAAAACTAGCCGTTATGAATAGTAATAACCACCTTTTGAAATTTGATAAATTTTATTTTTCAAAATAGACTTCATTTTTGGATTCGGAATATCAAAATTAGCCTAGGGTGAAATTTTGGTATTTTTCTGAAAACATTCAATTTTTGATGAATAGTGAAACCACTAAGTTGTAGTTAAAAAAACTGAATTTTTCATAAAACATAATTTTACCGCTTCTGTGAGTGGAATTTCGAAAATCCGAGAGATGCGGTTAATATCAAGGACTAAAATGTGGTTCAATGAGATGAAAATAATTTTTGGTGAATAATAACTTTTTACTTTTTTTTACCACGGTTAAAAGTAAATAGGATAATTAAGGGTAAAAGTGTTATTATTATTACCCTAACACATGTACTAATTCTTTTGGATAAGTTTAATTCACCAAAAACAACCTTAGGAATAAAATATGACCATTTAGGCCCACTTCGATTAGATTAGGACATTTATTATTAATTTATTTAAAGAAGGGTTAAAATAGTTAAAATCAAAGTTTAATAAGTAAACCATTTATAATAAGGGGTTATACATAAGATAAATTCGACTATAAATATTCATTAGAAAGATAAAATGATGTCAAAAATAATTGTATTTTATTTATAATTTTTAGACATTAAATAATTTAATTTATTTATGACACAACGATGATGCAGTAATTATCTTATTAATGAAATATTGACATAATTGATGTTATAAATACCCAAATAAATCTAATTTGAGACTTTCTATGAATTACACTAAATTTTTAGGTTAATATGACACGTTAGTATTGATTTAATAATATTTTTTAGAACTAATCATTATGTTATGATTTTCACAAAAATAAATTACTAAATAGTGTCAAAATTGACATAAAATAGTTTATAAAACAAATATTATATTAATAATTGTTATTTTATTCCTAAAAATCTAAGCATCGGCCAAAAGACTTAGATAAGGTTATATATATTAATTATAATCAACTTGGGGTTCGTTTGTCTTGATATAGTAAGTTTATTAACCTTATTGTGTAAGAAAACAAGAAGACACGGTAAAGGTTAAATTATCTAACTTAAAGTTAAATCTAAATGATAAGGTTAAAATTGATACCTAAACTTGTCTAAATTATTTTGGATCAGAGAATTTAGACCTATACCCACCTTATATTCGAAATATATCAATTTGGAGCTATTAAAAACCGAATTTGACTTTATAATAAAACAAATATTTTAGTTATTCCAATGGTGCCCCTCTCCTCCCTTATAAAAGGGCACCTCCTCCCCCTCTTCCTCACACCACTTTGAGCCTTCAATCACGTCCAAACCCTGAAAATGTCTTCTCTACACTTCCCTAGAGACATCCTAGAGGTTCTGGTATTCTTCAATGACCAATTTTAGTGCCCTAAAAGGAGGTCTCAAAGAAGCGCATCAAAGAAGAGGTAATGTCCGTTACCGATTCTTTCATCTTTATTTCTTCTTCCACTTCTTCTTATTTAGTTGTTTCATTATGAAGTAATAACATAAGTATCAATAATTTACTGATATGTTATTATAAGTATGAAACAACCCTATTTCACCATCTATCCATCCTACGGAAAATGAAATCACCGCGCGTGTGTACGCACGGAATACCGTCTCCACGCCGTGGTGTAATCTATTTTCCACCACCACCTTACTTGGATGGGTATAATGGTGTAAATAATTACTATATATGATTATTATAATGTGATATTGATTCTGAAATAGTATACATACACTCCAATACAATTCCACGATCATGGGAACGATATCATCGCTCGTGCGTACGTACAGAATACCGTCTCCACGATGTGATGCGATTCGTTCTACATGATCTTTATTGCATAATGATTATATAAATGAATTGAATGAATAAATATTATATATAATACATTACTACCATTCTGGAAATGATTTATCTATAACCTAAAGATAAGAATAAGAATTTATTCGACAAAACACGCATAAGAACAAAAATTTATAAACACCCGAATAACAAGTAGCAATGAAATATTACTACTAAGAATATTGGAATATGAACATATATGATATCATAACAATAATTATGATTCTAGAATAAGTCAATATCATTATTTAAATCATTATACAGGAGGTTCGGAAACATACGAAGCAAATCAGACCTAAGGTAAGGGATAAATTTTCAATCTCATTTTTTTCCGAGATTGCTTATACGTAAGTATTTACTGGGGTTACGTTTATCATCCATGACCATGTTTTCTAAAAATGATTTCATAAAATGTTTACCATTCTTCCATGGATTTTTAAAGTCATTTTTACCCTTTATTGAATTTTTACCACATTGTATGAATGAAATCTTTCCTTTGATACCATATAAGGTACTTTTTGACTTTTCCGACAAAAGTACGAGAAGAATGTTTTTTTAACATATACGGCATGAATGGATTTTTAAAACATTATTTCCAAGAAGCTTACTTTACAAGTTTTCAAGTTTATTTTTAATCAACTTCTTTTAGTTTAGAATTTTATGACATGTTAAGAAAGGAAAATTGTTTTTGAAGTAGAAAGGATATTTTCCTCAAGAATGGATTCCAAGTGTTTTATCAAAATTATTTTCCATCTAAGATAATAAAGGGTTCTGTTTCTATCCCTATTATTACATTGGTTTTATTATGTTGTGATGGAATTATGATTATGAATTCCTTTATCTTATATGAATTGTTTTATGATGTCACGATGTTTAAGATTCCCATTTTTATTACATGGGTAATGCTATGATGTATGATTTATGATTTTGTGGCACACATAAGAATGGTTTCATTATGAGATGGGTGGGACCTATATCCCCCTCCAACGCATTGGGTAAAGATTTTATATCTCATGATATAGACATGGATGGAACGACAGGTTATACCGGTTCAGTGAAACAGGACTGAAACTAGGAGTGAACTCGGTTCAGAATTGGAATTTGTCCACTAAGATAGTCTTGGCAATGAGTGTTGACTAATAAGAAATGATTCTCTATGATTATGTGTGTATGAAACAATGTTTCATGTTTTATGTTATGATTATTGTGATTACATTTCACTACTATGATTTATCCCATGTTATGAAATTATACTCTCTTTTGCAAGTCAAGATTTCCAAAAGTTATGTTCTTATGAATATGATGTGACTGATATTTCTTTTGTTTACCTTTACTGAGCATTTGAGCTCACCCTTTTGTATGTTTTCTTTCCCCAGGTCAGGAAGAAGGTTATTAAGTAAGATATTCCAAAAGGGATTATAGATATGATGAAATAAATGAGAGACAGTGTAGACGCTTTATGGACCAGTTGTTTATGTTTCCTAGTTTCTAAAGACACTATACCTATACGGTCCTTTCCTGGTTTTGTTATATGTTTTAATAAGTGTGCTTCAATTTTGAAGTAATAACAATGTATGTAAAGTATGGGTCGTTACAGTTGGTATCAGAGGCAAAGTAGGTAGGAATGTATTCGATCCTTGGGAACTCTCACATGTGAGCGTTGGACGAAGCATGGCTCTCCACCCAAGGGCTTCATGAGTAAATGGATGCCACTGGGGATGGGGGTGTGTCCCGCCCAGGGGGTGTAGCCACCCATGGAGTGCCCTGATAGGTATCAATTATAGTCCACTGGAAGTAATTCCAGACCGTTATAGTTGGTATCAGAGGGAAGGTATAGTCAACCTTTGGAAACTAGGATGCGAAAGCCTTAGTAAGAAACCTAAGGATAAGTCTAAGCATAGAACAAAATCTTAGTGTTTTAAAAATGGAAATGAATAACCTAGGATAAGAACTTAAGTGTGATGTTTTATTCTTGATTATGTGGTTTTCCTATTATAATTACTGTTTCTCACACTATTCTTCTTGGTTTTAGTCAATGGCTGGAACCCAAAGGAACCGTGTTAATGCGGAATGCGACGGGCAATGCAATGATTGTCCCCCTGAGAAACCAAATGTTATGGGAGCTGGAATGAAAAATCTTGTAGCCATGCTCACACAACTTTCTCAAGCTATGAATCATGCAGGACTTCCAAACGAGCAAAGGAAGGAGCAACATTCTGTTGAATCCTTCATGAGGCAATGTCCACCTTCATTCAGCGGGTCTACCGATCCATTAGTTGCTGAACAATCGAATAGTACTACTGAAAAGATATTTTCAGTTCTTTAATGTTCTGAACATGATAAAGTCATCTTAGCAGTGTATCGTCTGAAAGGTGATGCTGATCAATGGTGGAATATTATTAAGAATACGAGGCAAAGAGATGAAATTGAGTCCATGGAATGGGACGAGTTCAAGAACTTATTTTTCAATAAGTATTTCCCTCGTATTCTTTGGACAAAGATGGAGAAGGAGTTTCTTGAACTAAAGCAAAAGGATGATGAATCAGTTGGTACCTACGAAGAAAATTTTACAATACTTGCAAGGTATGCTTCTGGTATTATTATCCAACCTGAGAGTAAGATCGATCGATTGTTTAGTGGCTTAAAACCAAGTCTTCGAAGGGCATTTTCCATAAGGGACTTCAATAGCTATGAGGAAATCGTTCGATGTGATTTCAAAGTCGATATGGAGATTGGAGTAACCCATCAGTCATATGGGTTTGATAAGAATAGGAAAATGGAATTCAAAGGAAAATCTAAAGAGTACACTGAAAATAAGATGAGCTTTCCCTTATGCTCAAAGTGTGGAAAGAAACATGGAGGGAGTTGTCTTAAAGGGACAAGTAAATGTTTCAAATGTGGAAAGGAAGGTCATCGGGCATTTGAATGCCGCAATGATAGGAAGAAGATTTCTAATGATGAAAACAAAGGAAGGGATACATAGAATGAACCTACTACACTTCAATGTTTCAAGTACAAGGAGATGTGGCGTTATTCCAATCAATGCCCAAATCCAAGGGTTGATGATGATGGTCGACGTCAACAAACCCTTAAGGATAAAGACAATGTAAAGTCACATGCAATTTCTATCATCGATGTTGAGTACGATAACGATGTAGTGAAAGGTACACTTACCATCCACTCTAAAGTAGCAAATGTTTTATTTGATTCTGGATCCACCCACTCTTTTATTTCTGAAGAGTTTTCTAAGGATATCACCGTATTACCTCAACAATTAGATGTTGAGTTAGCTGTGAAAACCCCTAATGGCACAACGGTCACATCAAAAGTTTATAATTCTTCTCCGATTGAAGTTTGTGGGAAATTCGTTCCTGCAAATCTTGTGATCCTTCCTATAGTGGAATTTGATGTGATTCTTGGCATGGATTGGTTTTCTTTATATGGAGCTCATATCAATTTCCAAAGAAGGGAAGTCACATTTTATATTCCAGATGAATCTATGATCGTCTATCGATGCAAGGATGAACATAACCTTCCAGTGGAAATTTCTTCCATCTTATGGGTCTTGATTCAACTAAATGAAGGTTATTTATCTCAAATGGTTGGTGAAAAACTCATGATTAATAATATGCCCAGTGTACCGGAGTTTGACAATGTATTTCCGGAGGAATTTCCAGGTCTTCCACCAAATCATGAAGTTGAGTTTTCAATATAACTCGTACAGGGTGCTTTGCCTATTTCAAAGACACCTTATAGAATGTCCCCAATTGAGTTGTAGGAGTTGAAGAAGAAACTCCAAGAGAAACTTGATAAGGGATTCATACGCCATAGTGTGTCACCTTGGGGAGCACCTGTTCTATTTGTTAAGAAGAAAGATGGATCAATGAGACTCTGCATTGATTATCGTGAACTTGACAAGATCACTATCAAGAAAAAATATCCTCTCCCACGCATTGATGACTTATTTGACTAACTACGCGGAGCTCAATACTTTTCCAAGATTGATCTTCGTTCAGGGTATCATCAATTAAGGGTCAAAAGGGAGGATATACCAAAGACAACTTTCCGTACAAGGTATGGACACTATGAATTTATATTGATTCCATTTGGTCTTACTAATGCCCCTGCTATCTTCATGGATCTGATGAATATAGTCTTTAGAGACTATCTTGATCAGTTTGTGGTAGTCTTTATAGACGATATTCTTGTCTATTCAAAGATCAAGGAAGAACATGAAGATCACTTGAGAATTATATTGAAGACCCTGAGAAAGGAGAAGCTTTATGCCAAATTTACCAGGTGTGAATTTTGGCTTCAAAGAGTTTCATTTTTGGGTCACATAATCTCAAAAGAGGGGATATCTGTGGATCCAGCAAAAACAGAGGTTATCGAAAGATGGTCGAGACTAACAACAGTAACTGAGATCTGATGTTTTCTTGGGTTGGCAGGATATTATCAACGTTTTGTGAAAGAATTTTCGCGATTATCTAATCCACTCACCAAGTTGACTCGGAAAACAGTTAAGTTTGTTTGGACGGAGGAATGTCAAGAGAATTTCAAGGAGTTAAAAAGAAGGTTATCTAGTGCACCTATGCTCACACTGCCTTGTAGTGGAGAAAGGTTTGTGATCTATAGTGATGCATCCAAGAAGGGATTGGGGTGTGTTCTTATGAAAAATGATATGGTGATAGCTTATTCCTCACGACAGTTGAAAATCCATGAGAAAAATTACCCAACTCATGATTTGGAGTTAGCTGCGGTAATCATTGCATTTAATATTTGGAGGAATTACCTTTATGGTGAAAGGTGTGATATTAATACTGATCATAAAAGTTTAAAATATATTTTCACACAAAAGGAGCTGAATATGCGCCAGAGAAGATGGTTGGATATGATTAAGGATTACGACAGCTCAATTCATTACCACCCTGGGAAAGAAAAAAAGGTGGTAGATGCATTAAGTCGACAAGACCATGCCAGTTTATCCATGATGAGGATCACAAAAGATCCAATATTTATGGATTTACAAAGGATGGATCTTGGAATTATAATGGAAGGGGTAAAATCGTATCTTTCTCAAATGAATGTTCAACCATCTATACATGTGAAGATTAAAGAGGCGCAGAAAGAAGATGTCGAGTTACAAAAGAAGGTGAGAAATGTTCCTGAATTCAACCTTGATTGTGATGGGATAATAAAGTTCAGGAATCGGGTTTGTGTTCCTCCCCTCCCTGAATTAAAGAAGGAGCTATTGGAGGAGGCTCATAGTTCTTCATACTCTATTCATCCTGGAAGCACAAAGATGTATAGGGACCTGAAAGAGTACTTCTGGTGGGATGGCATGAAAAGAGATGTTGCTGAATATGTCTCTCGATGCTTGGTTTGTCAGCAAGTTAAAGATGAGAGACAGAAGTCTAAGGGGATGTTACAACCATTACCCATACCAGAATGGAAATGGGAAAACATCACTATGGACTTTGTCACCAGACTTCCTAAAACATCCAAAGGCAATAATGCTATCTGGGTCATAGTTGATCGTCTTACAAAGTCAGCACACTTCATTGCTATTAGAGAGGATTTCTCTCTGTATCATCTTGCCAGGATATATAAAAAGTATGTGGTAACATTGCATGGAGTACCACTTTCTATTATATCTGATCGGGATCTGAGGTTTACCTCAATGTTCTGGCGAAGTCTTCAGCATACTCTGGATACAGAGTTGAGTTTCAGCACTGCTTATCATCCTCAGACAGATGGTCAGTCTGAGAGAACAATTCAAACTATAGAAGATATGTTGAGAGCTTGCTCTATGGATTTCAAAGGTGGTTGGAATCAACACCTACCTTTGGTGGAATTTTCTTATAATAATATCTTTCACTTTAGTATTCAGATGGCTCCTTATGAAGCTCTCTATGGAAAGAAATGCAGGACTCCAACTTGCTGGGATGAAGTTGGGGAACGAAAGCTATTAGGACCTGATCTTGTTGATGAGATGGAAGAAAAGTTCCGATCTATTCAACAACACATAAGAGTAGATCAGAGTCGACATAAATGTTATGCCGAAAACCGAAGAAAAGACCTAGAGTTTGAAGTTGGTGATAAAGTGTTCTTACGAATATCTCCCTGGAAGAGAGTCATGAGATTTGGAAAGAAGGGGAAGATGAGCCCTAGATATATCGGTCCTTTCGAAATACTGGATCGTGTTGGAAAGGTAGCTTACTGATTGGCGCTTCCACCGAATCCCTCTCAAGTTCATGATGTGTTCCATGTATCTCTCCTGAGAAAGTACATACCTGATCCTTCACATGTACTCAGCTCTGAAGTTGTACCGCTGGAGCAAGATCATTCTTATGAAGAATAGCCGATAGAGATTCTAGATCGTAGCGAAAAATTCTTACGAAACAAGAATACTAGATTAGTGAAAGTTTTATGGAGGAACCACCAATTATAAGAAGCTACATGGGAGCTTGAGGATATGATGAGGGAGAGGTATCCTCGTGTATTTGTTACAAAGTGACGAATTCCGAGGGCAAAATTCATTTTAAGGGGGGTAGAATGTAACACCTGAGTATTTTATGAGAAATATTTTGTTTTTAAATCATCAAAGGAATCTTTCACTACACACAAAACTATATTGGCTTTCTTTACGCGCAACCGCGACCTTCCTCGATAGCTTGCGTCGTACGGAACACTGAGTTTCACTAAACAATGATATGCTATTAAAATTTTATTAAAACTAGCCGTTATGAATAGTAATAACCACTTTTTAAATTTTATAAATTTTATTTTTTAAAATGGACTTCATTTTTGGATTTGGAATATCGAAATTAGCCTAAGGTGAAATTTTTGTATTTTTCTGAAAACATTCAATTTTTGATGAATAGTGAAACCACTAAGTGGTAGTTAAAAAAACTGAATTTTTCATAAAACATAATTTTACCGCTTCTGTGAGTGGAATTTCAAAAATCCTAGAGACACGGTTAATATCAAGGACTAAAATGTGGTTCAATGAGATGAAAATAATTTTTGGTGAATAGTTACTTTTTACTTTTTTTACCACGGTTAAAAGTAAATAGGGTAATTAAGGGTAAAAGTGTTATTATTATTACCCTAAAACATGTCCTAATTCTCTTGGATAAGTTTAATTCGACCAAAAACAACCTTAGGAATAAAATATGACCATTTAGGGTCACTTGGATTAGATTAGGACATTTATTATTAATTTATTTAGAGAAGGGTTAAAATAGTTAAAATCAAAGTTTAATAAGTAAACCATTTCTAATATGGGGTTACACATAAGATACATTCGAATATAAATATTCATTAGAAAGATAAAAATATTTCCAACATAATGGTATCTTATTTATAATTTTTAGACATTAAATAATTTAATTTATTTATGACACAACGATGATGGAGTAATTATATTATTAAGGAAATATTGACATAATTGATGTTATGAACACCCAAATAAATCTAATTTGAGACTTTTTATGAATTAAACTAATTTTATAGGTTAATATGACATGTTATTATTGATTTAATTAGATTTGTTCGAACTAATCATTCTGTTATGATTTTCACAAAAATAAATTACTAAATAATGTCAAAATTGACATAAAATAGTTTTTAAAAAAAATATTATATTATTAATTGTTATTTTATTCCTAAAAATCTAAGGTTCATCCAAATGACTTAGATAAGTATATATATATATATATATTAATAATAAACAACTTGGGGTTCTTTTGGCTTGATATAGTAAGTTTATTAACCTTATAGTGTAAGAAAACAAGAAGACGCGGTAAAGGTTAAATTATATATCTTAAAGTTAAATCTAAATGATAAGGTTAAAATTGATACATAAACATGTCTAAATTCTATTGGATGAGAGGATTTAGACCTATACCCACCTTATCTTAGAAATATATTAATTTGGAGATATTAAAAACCGAATTTGACTTTATAATAAAATAATATTTTTAGTTATTCCAAAGGTGCCCCTCTCCTTCCTTATAAAAGGGAACCTCCTCCCCCTCTTCCTCACACCACATTGAGCCTTCAAGCTCGGACAAACCCTGAAAATTTCTTCTCTCCACTTCCCTAGAGACATCTTAGAGGTCCTGGTCTTCTTCAAAGACCAATTTTAGTGCCCTAAAAGGAGGTCTCAAAGAAGCGCTTCAAAGAAGAGGTAATGTCCGTTACCGATTCTTTCATCTTTATTTCTTCTTCCACTTCTTCTTCTTTAGTTGTTTCATTAGGAAGTAATAAAATAAGTATCACTCATATACTGATATGTTATTATAAGTATGAAACAACCCTATTTCTCCATCTATCCATCCTACAGAAAACGAAATCACCTCGTGTGCGTACGTACGAAATACCATCTCCACGCCATGGTGTAATCTATTTTCCACCACCACCTTACTTGGATGGGTATAATGGTGTAAATAATTACTATATTTGATTATTATAAATTGATATTGATTCTTAAATAGTATACATACACTCCAATACAATTCCACGATCATGGGAACGATATCATCGCTCGTGCGTATGTACGGAATACCGTCTGCACGATGTGATTCGATTCGTTCTACATGATCTTCATTGCATAATGATTATATAAATGAATTGAATGAATAAATATGATATATAGTACATTAATACCATTCTGTAAATGATTTATCTATAACCTAAAGATAAGAATAAGAATTTATTCGACAAAACACACATAAGAACAAAAAGTTATAAACACCCAAATAACAAGTAGCAATGAAATATTACTACTAAGAAGCTACGAATATGACCATATATGATATCATAACAATAATTATGATTCTGGAATAAGTCAATAATATTATTTAAATCATTATACAGGAGGTTCAGACACATAAAAAGAAAATCGGACCAAAGGTAAGGGATAAATTTTCATTCTCATTTTTATCCGAGATTGCTTATACGTAAGTATTTACTGGGGTTACATTTATCATCCATGACCATGTTTTCTAAAAATGCTTTCATAAAATGTTTACCATTTTTCCATGGATGTTTAAAGTCATTTTTACCCTTTATTGACTTTTTACCACATTGTATGAATGGAATCTTTCCTTTGGTTACCATATAAGGTACATTTTGACTTTTCCGACAAAAGTACGAGAAAAATGTTTTTTAACTTATACAGCATGAATGGATTTTTAAAACATTATTTCAAAGAATCTTCCTTTACAAGTTTTCATGTTTATTTTTAATCAACTTATTTTAGTTTAGAATTGTATGAAATGTTACGAAATGAAAATTGTTTTTGAAGTAGAAAGGATATTTTCCTCAAGAATGGAGTCCAAGTGCTTTATCAAAATTATTTTCCCTCTATGATAATAAAGGGTTCTGTTTATATCCCTATTATTACATTGATTTTATTATGTTGTGATGGAATTATGTTTATGAATTCCTTTATCTTATATGAATTATTTTATGATTTCACAATGTTTAAGATTCCCATTTTTATTACATGGGTTATGCTATGGTGTATGGTTTATGATTTTGTGGCACACATAAGAATTGTATCATTCTGAGATGGGTGGGACCTATATCTCCCTCCAATGCATTGGGTAAAAATTTTATATCTCATGAGATATACATGGATGGAACGGCAGGTTATGCCAGTTCAGTGAAACAGGAATGAAACGAGGAGTGAACTCGGTTCAGAAATGGACCTTGTCCACTAAGATAGTCTTGGCAATGAGTCTTGACTAATAAGAAATGATTCTCTATGATTATGTGTGTATGCCACAATGTTTCATGTTTTAAGTTATGATTATTGTGATTACATTTCACTACTATGATTTATCCCATGTTATGAAATTATGCTCTCTTTTGCAGGTTAAGATTTCCAAAAGTTATGTTCTTATGAATATGATGTGATTGATATTTCTTTTGTTTACCCTTACTGAGCATTTGAGCTCACCCTTTTGTATGTTTTCTTTCCCCATGTGAGGAAGATGGTTACAAAGTAAGATATTCCAAAAGATACTATAGATATGATGAAATAAATGGGAGACAGTGTATACGCTTTATGAACCAGTTGTTTATGTTTCCCAGTCTCTAAAGACACTATACATATACGGTCCTTTCCTGGTTTTGTTATATGTTGTAGTAAGTGTGCATCAATTTTGATGTAAGAACAATGTATGTAAAGTATGGCTCGTTATAGTTGGTATTAGAGGAAAAGGAGGTAGGAATGTATCCGATCCATGGGAACTCTCACATGTGAGCGTTGGACGAAGCATGGCTCTCTGACCAAGGGCTTCATGAGGAAATGGCTGCCACTGGGGATGTTGGTGTGTCCCGCCCAGGGGGTGTAGCCACCCATGGAGTTCCCTGATAGGTATCAATTATAGTCCACTGGAAGTAATTCTAGACCGTTATAGATTCCCTAGGGTATTTATTTCAATTTCCTCTTACTGTCTCTAGGTTTTATACTAGTTATTCATTGTGTCATGTATTTATTTTCATATTATCATATTTTTATCAATTAAATCCAAAATTAAAGGTGTTTTCTATTAGTTGTAAGTGCCCAAAATTTCATATTCTATATGTGTTACATATAGTGTTTATTAAATGGGTGAGGGTAGGGTTGTGTCATTAGGGAATCACGATTTAGACATCATAGTGAATATTTATGGGTTGAAATGTGATTCAAAGTGAAATAAATTATATGGAAGGTCGGGGGAACTTCTGGTATGATATATTATGTATGTATCCTCCCAAAACCTACACATACCCTCTAGGATACAAATAAACATTATATATAATTGTATAAGGAAAAGGGATTTTCATCAAGATCCTAGTGGAAATAAAGGTGTTTATGGTGTTTGATCTGGTTGATATAGTATTACTATAGGGTTGGGTGGTTCCTCATTGTCAAGGTAGTTATTTATTTTTGAAATATCTACTCATCCCTCATGCCCATCTCCCCCTGCCCAGCCCCCCTCCCTCATGCCCAGCTCCCCCTACCCTGCCCCTCCTCCCCCTCCCCCTACCAATCCCCTCCTCCATATTTATTGTAAATCGATCAAAGATGAAATTCATTGACATACTAATGAATATTGTTTTTTTAGGAAAATAAAATACACAGGGAAAGTGATTTAGTATTTGGTTTCATGACTGAACTGCGTAACAATATAATAATAAATCGATGACTGGAAGGGGAAAGGGTGAATGAGCATTGGTTACTTTCCTTTCCTTGTAGAGAAATCTTAGTCCTGATCACATTAACACCACAATTTTGTGCCAAGGTTTGAGGAATTTCCTCAAAATCAACTGCAACAGATTTGTAAGGCCCCTGTTTAGAATGAAACCAAACACAAAAATATGAATCACTCTAGGAACTAAAAATCAGTTCCTTAAGGTTTAAAGAAAAAGATCAAAAGCAACTAAACATTTTCAAATCCATCAATATATGAGCTCCATTGCTTCAAAGTAGAGGACACAATCATACTCGTCTAATGAACATCATCTGCATGCCAAGTATATGAAAGAGATATTAAGTCAAGGCAGCCTTCTTCCCTCCCAACCCTCCACTGCACCACCTCCCAAACTTCCCCACCCTATCACCCTCCTAAACCTCCACTGCAGCCCCCAACCCTCAACTACAACCCCCATCCCTCCCAACCTTCCCCTCCCAGCCCCCCTCCCAGCACCCCCTCCCAGCCCTCCACTATACCCCCAGCCCTCCACTACAGCCCCACAAACCTCCCAAACTTTCCCTCCCACCCCCTCCCAGCCCTCCACTGTAGCCCCTCCAGCCCACCAAACCCTCCGAGCCCAGCATCCCCCCCAGCCCTCCACTGCATCGCCCTAGCCCTCCACTGCACCCCCTCCCAACCTTCCCCTCCCAGCCCCCCCTCCCAGCCCTACACTGCAGCCCCCCCATCCCTCCCTACCCTCCCAGCCCCCATCCCTCCACTGCATCCCCCTCTAGCCCAGGCCTTCTCGCCACTGCTAAGGCCAAGATTAGATGGCGAGATTATAATAAACACAACAAACCATAAAAAATATATATAGAATGTGTAAATTACCTAAATAATTGAAAAATAACACCCTTTATGAAAACATAATCCAAAATGAATTTCATTTCATAATGAAATTCACATAAAATCAGTCCACCAATACAAAAAATAAATAAACTCCAAAAAAAGTCTCTCTGCTAAGTTAATAATGGAGGGTATTTATATCCCCCCCATTGCTGTCAT
This sequence comes from Viscum album, assembly GCA_963277665.1. Taxonomy (NCBI): domain Eukaryota; kingdom Viridiplantae; phylum Streptophyta; class Magnoliopsida; order Santalales; family Viscaceae; genus Viscum; species Viscum album. Next base: position 1,577,288,574 of record OY728126.1, read on the forward strand.
CGTCATCCACATGTCTAGCATCATCATAATCCTCAGCAACATCATCAACAACATCACCATCAGCATCATCATCAACAATATCATCACCAACAACAGCATCAACAACATCCTCTCCAGCTCTATCTCCACCACCGTCATCACCACTAGAACCCTCATGGGAATCACTCGAGGCATTATTAAAAGAGTACATTGATTCCATACATGAATGAAAAGTTGTAGCAACCTCTAGTGGTTGTGACTGACTCAAAACTGACATAGCTTTCATGAAATGTTCCATTCATTAGCTTACTTTTTCACGCTCCTCTAATAATATTTTCTTTGTCGCATCTAATTCAGCCCACACACATTCCAACTCAGAGTCCTTTGAGGAGTCTGATGATGACCAATACCTCGAGGGGAATGTTTTTTGCCTGGCCTATAATGTACTCTACCTGGATGCTCCACACCTAACACCTAACTCAAATGATCATTTGGCCCTAAGTTGTCAGCTTCCTTCCCAACCATGGCCTCCAAGGCAGACTGTTGAAATAATAAACATATTAAATTATGAATTTCGTATCAATGTATGAAATATAAATAAACTTACAATTTTATCTTGAGTTTGTGAATTAACTGCACTTCCATATTTTTTATGCTACTGAAGCAGAATAATTTGGCACGTGGTACAAGACCTTCAATGCCCAATTCAGCTTGCTGCATATGAGGAGTGCACAAATATGGATTAAAACCATATATGATAAATAAAAAAAATGGATTGAAGTGAGTTGCAACAAAGAAATACAAAAATTGAGGTAAATGAAAGTCATTACCGATTGATGGTTTTCTAAAATGGTTTTAAGAAATGGTTTTCTGAAGAGGGTTTCAAGGAAATATACTACTAGTTTAGGAAAAATAGACAAGCTTTCTCCTAGTATTATATGTGATTTCCAGGATACATGGACTAACCAAGGGAAGGAATGAATAAGTTATGACGAAAAGTTATAAATAAGTACATTATTTTAATTCAGATGAACATACCATCCGCTTCTATTTTTCAGGAATTGTTGTGCGCCCTAATATGTGTAGATATGTCATTTCTTCTTTGATTTTTTTTGTTTTTCTCTGAAACTTACAAAGTAACAAAAAAACTATACAAGTAATTAAAATTAAATTTTATAGAAAAACCATTAAAGATGGGTAGTACCTTATACTGTTCAGTCATCCAATGTGTGATCATTTTTTGATATTTAATTTTTGGACAGTTAGGGTTTGTGGGTACACCCTCTAACTCAGTACCAACTCTGCTCCTCCAACCAGTATGTAAATCATACTTGTATGACCGCCAATACACTCCAAGATCACTCAACCTAGCAGAGTTGGTAGCTTCACCATTAGGAAAGTTAAATCAACTCTACAACAAACATGTTATGTCATATAAATACATTAATAAAATAAATATAAATTTATAAAATTTTCGTACACATATATTCTCCCATGCCCTATCCTTGATGTCAGCACTGATATTTCTCCATGAGAACTGGTTCCACCGGAATGATATCATGATATTTGGCTATAATATCCATGAAACGTATAAAATCCTTATCATTTTTACCTACCATTGGTGTTTGAGAATTGTAATCCTCCATAATCTGAGTTTCACGATACTAGGCATCTCGCATTCGAGTGTGCCCATGTCGCCTACTAGGAGATCCCACTAAATAATATAAGAGGTGAAAAGAGAAGAGTTAAGTGACAATACAATAGGATAAAAGTGAAATTCTATAATTTGAAAATTTTATAATAATAAAACCTGATGCAGGATCTTGAATAGGCTATGAGGCATCCTTGGATAGTGCTGGATAAGCACCCTATGAAGAAAGTATATGTTCCACAACATGCTCCGGCTGATCTTCATGAATAGGAGTGGAAACTGAAGGATCAAACTCAATATGTGTAGGATGGATGGTATGAAAAGGAAGTTGCGTAGACATGTCAGAATTTGTATAGTAGGTCTGGGGATACATGAATGGATATGAATATTGTGCAGGTGAGAACATTTGTCGAGTCGACGTGGATATAGAATGGGAAAAAGAGGGTAAATGGGATGATAATGGAAGCATGCAATGGAACATCCCAGGGGTCTAAAGCAGATGGTAGACATGTTTGGTAGATGTGATGTCCACTAATGGGTCAATGTGGGGAGTGGTAAGATGGGAGCTTCGCCTAGGTCTAAGAGGATCCCTGCTTGGTCCCATACTAGTATGAGGAAACTCTGGAGTTATATGTCCCTAAAAAAATTTGATCAAAAATATGAAGTTGATATTATATGTAATGTTGAAGATAAATATTAGAATTAATATACTCACTAAAGACAACTCACACTCGCGTCTAATAGGATCAACATCAAATAATATTTTCTTGTGAGATTCTGTAGTTTTCTTCTTAATCTTCATAAGAATGAAATAAATATTTTTTAGAAACAATTTTTTCAATTCATACATAAAATGTAAAAAATGTCATAACATCTTTCAGTAATGATAATTTACAACCAAGTTATACAATTTTTAAAACAACATTTTAAACCCAGATTTCGGAATTAAAATAAATATAATTAAATGAAATGAAACCAAACAATACTGAAACAGACATATCATTCAAAAATAAACCTAAATTAAAGTAATTACATTAGTACCAACCTGAGAAACTCACATAAAGGTAAAATTAATGAACTCTGAATATATATGGTTGCTTTTATATATTACCCTCCAATACCTCAGGTTCAACATCATCTCTCAGAGTACAATTTGTGTCAACAAATACAATATTTTGGATAACACCGATGGGGGCATCAATGGGGACAATTTCATCCCCAACATCATAAAAAATATTTCTTGGGATTACTTCATTAATGACACCATAATCATGTTTCAGATGATCTTTCCCATAAAACACTTGTTTTTTCATTTTTTTCCAAAATGTATGGTTCATCGGTATGCAGAAATCGACTCATGTCAATAAATCTAAATACGAAATCATCAATATATGTACCATGTCATGTAATTGAATCAAACCATTTACATTTCATAATAGTGACATAACCTTGAGAGTAGTATCCCAATAACAATATTTTATGCACCAGTCCATAATAATACACATCTTCATATCGAGGTCAACTATCTGATGCACTGGCATAACAATCCGTTCTAGCAGTTAACATAATGCCATCATGCTGTGTTCTCATTTTAACCACTTTATCTGTTGTAAAAAAATTTATATCCATTGATTATTAAATATTTTTAGTCACGAACCAAAGAATTTGGACCAAAATCCAATTTTATTAATTCTTGATAAATTAAGGAAATAGATAAACTCAATACTTGGAATACATATGAGTAATATAATTAAATATATATCTATATTTTATGGTATATAATGTAATGGTAATACCTTTGATTTGAACCAAGCTGGGGACTATTGGCTATGCGTAGCCTCTCTCCTTCTCAACGAAAAAGACAGAGGAACTCAAATTATAATTTGTTTATGTTATCTACATAAAATGACAATAAAAGAATAAGGTATATGTGGTATTATATCGTATAAGATAACATATATATATTAAAATTACTTACTTGATATAGGCATTGATCAAAGCACAATTAAACAAGACTATATGATGTGCCATATTCCGCTCTACAAAGCTCAATGTAACCAATGTATATGACCTAACAATTCCACCTGTTTGGGGAAGAGATGGAAACGAGGGCCGAATTTCCTCATACTACTCATCTTCATTTATCATTGGTCGATTATGTCTTGTGCTCACATAATAAAAATACATTGAACAAAAATCCATACATTCTTGCGATATATAACTCCTCAAAATGGAACGTTCAAGATAATTCTTATTTCGTACATATGATTTCATTGTGCACATATTTCATTCAGTGGGATACATCCACTAAAAATCAACTGGTCCCCCATGATGTGTCTCAGTTAGAAGATGAACTGTTAAATGAAGCATGCAAGTGAAAAAGGATAGAGGAATTTTTTTTCCAAATCACACAAAGTTAATGGTTTCTCTTGCTGCATTTTTATCAATAATGATTTGGATAACCTTTTAGCACAAAGGTATCTACAAAAATGACACAACCTAATCACTGCCACCCTTAAATTATTGGATAGAAAATACCGAATTGATATTGGAATCAATTAATGAAGAAGGATGTGATAATCATGATTTTTTAGGGATTTTAATTTCAAATGTCTTCTGTTGACTCGTTTAAATATGTTGCCGGAATAGCCATCTGGAACCTTGATATTCCCCAATATTTCCAGAAATTGATCTTTCTCTGCTGGTGTCATCACATAGGATGTATATGGAACTTTCCATCTTTTTTCACCAAGACAAACAGGAGGTAGTTCTGGTCGAATACCCCAATCCAATAAATCCCAACGAGATCAGAAGTCATCTTTGGTATTTCCCTTAAGATTAAAATTAATTAAAAGAACAATTTCACATATATTTTTCTCAATATGCATTACATCTAAACAAAGACGTAAAATATTAGTAGTCTAAAATGGAAACACAAAAAAGTACTTCACTTTTTCGAATTGTAAGTAACTTTAGTATCACCATTCATCTTATTTTGAGATTTGAACTGACCATTCCCTAATGAAAAGATGAAATCATTCAATTAATCAATCTCATCACTTCCTGATATACGTTGAGGTGGTTCTTCAGTGTCAACATTATTATCAAACCTCTGACGATTCTTCCTATATTGATGATCCATTGGAAAGAATCAGTGATTCCCCATGAAACTGAAACTATGACGATATCTAAGCCTTCTAGATCATGTATTATTCATACAAACAGGACATGATAGTATTATCTTCTTACTCCACCCATAAATCATTGCATAGGAAGGGAAATCATTTATGGTCCATAGAAGGGCATCACACATCTAAAACGTATTCATTGAAGAAGCATCAAATGTCCACACACCTAAATCATAAAGATGTTTCAACTCTTTTATTAAAGACTGCAAGTAGACATCTATATCATTACTAGGATCCGAAGGTCCAAATATCAGTATACTAAAGAAAGTGAATGTTTTTTTCATGCACATCCATGGAGGATGATTATAAACAAGAATAAAAAGTGGCCACGTGTTATGAGTAGTAAGAATCTAACCAAATGGATTAAAACCATCACATGATAGGCCCAATCTGACATTACGCACCTCAGCTGCAAATTCATGATGTTGTGCATCAAATGTACGCCATGATAATCCATCTACAGGATGGACCAGCTCATCATTACCTTTAATTCTCTCAACATCGTGCCATCACATATTGAATGAGATTTCTAGAGACATGAATATATTTTGAAGTCTTGGAATCAATAGAATGTTCCACATGACTTTTTGTGGAAGATGAGATGGTATTCCATCAACATTTGTCTTCAATCAAGATTTACCACATTATTTACAGTCATTACGGTCTGCTATTTCCTCAAAATATATACTGAAATATTTCAGACAAGAATTGACTTTTTTTAGTAGAAAATCCAAGCTTCTTAATCGACTTCCATGCCATGTAATGATTTGAGAGAATATCTGCACCATCAGAAAGAAATTCCTTTGGAAATTTAAGAATATAATAAATGAAATTATTAGAAATCCCATACATGGTTATCCCATGATATAACCGCATTAAAAATTCCAACTTGGTCATTTTAGTACTTTCTTGATATACTGGAGTTCTAGCATCATCCAATAATTTTTTCACTCTGTCAACATCATCGTCTTCAGCATTTTACTCATGTGTACTAATATCATTGTCTTCTTACACCGAAATTCTATCTCTCTTGGAATGATGCACATATGTAAACCGATCAAATGTAAAATTATCAATGTCACTTCATTCATTTCGTTTATGAATAGTCGAAGATTGACTCGTCTCTCCATGATGAAACCAAACATTATAGTTTTCTTGAAATCCAAATTTCATTAAATGGTAACTAACTTCTTGTCATCTTAAACATGGTCTTCCAACACAATTATAGTAAGGAAACTATATAAAACATCCATATGATGCATTGATAAATGAAAATTCTAAAAAATTGTCCAAATTATTTTGAAACTCGGTTGAAATTTGATCGGTACGATACATCCAACTTCTATCCATTCTATAACAAGAAAAAAAATTATCATTCAATCAACAATGTAAATCATATTATAAAAACTCATTATAATCAATTTTATTATTAAATTAATCAAAGCATACTAGTAGCTTGAAAAACATATTCAATGACAAGAGGAATCCATGATTGAATAAGTATGAAAAAAGGGGAAAAGGTATACCTTGAGATGTAAACTAAAGAAATAAGTTTATAAAGACACTCCCAAGTGTTCATTGATGGGGAATAAAAAAGAAAATTTCAATATAAAATTCACCTTTATAGATATAGAGGCATTACACACATGGGAAGAAAATTTTATTTTAATAATATGAATTTATAATTTTATAGATTATTTGGTTGGGGTTATTTGATGGGGAATAAAACATTCAATGAAAATAGAGTAGTTAAAAATTTAGTGTTTTGGAAATAATATTTAAAAAATGATTCAAGGTATCCTAAAAATTTTGTACAACATGATGCATAAAAGATATACTTTTTATGGGTTCTATTGGAACATTGGAATATTTGTCCATATAGAAAAGATATGTTTTTTAAAATAGACATCATGATAAACATGGGAGTATTGAGAATCAATGTTTGGGGGTTTCAACCCCTTTAAAGGAATAAAAGTTAGAAACATATTGTAAATTCTATATAGAAATCAAAGAACTTGTTTGATATTCTTGAATAAGTCTATGGAAGGTGTGGCCATCCTATTTATGATGAAAATGAATGCCTCATCATTATACCATCCTAAAATTTTTTAGTTTTAATACTGAAAATCCTCAATATAAGAATATAAAAGTTAAGAAGAAAGAATTATTTGTTGAAGATTCACCCAAAGCATCCAGAGGGGAATGTCCATGGATCTTGGATAGTGGATGTTCTGATCACATGATAAAAGATTAAAAATCATTGAAATATATTGAAAAATGAAATGGATTCTTAGATACCTTCATAAATTATGGGTCACTAAATAGTAAAGGAGTTGGTTAAATTGTTATTGGGAAAGAGCAGCTTAAATAAAAAAACACTCTTTATGTTGATGGATTAAAACACAATATATTAAGTGTTTCTCAACTTCATGATAAAGGAAATATTTTTTTTTAGGAATTATGGGTTATTGGTTGAGTACATTGAGGTTGAAAGAGTTGTTAAAAGAGGATAAGAGTGCCAGAGGTAATTTATTCCTAGTGGGTGATGTAGAAAATTCATGTTATCTAAGCATGAATGAAGAGAATGAATTATAGTACCGTAAGATTGGAGAATATAAATGTTATATTTTATAAAAATGATATGGACTCTATTTTTATTTTTATAGGAGATACTAAATGGAGAATATGTTGAGGGTGTTCCTTATGGGGAGACTTAAGGATTTGGCAGTTGATACTTAGAGAAGAGTTCATGTGTTATTCTACATGTTTTTGTCTAATAAAAAGGAGGAAATTCAAGAGCCCTTGATGATCAGAAAATATAACATGTATTAGAGTATAATATCCCTCATTAAGTTAATTGATTAAGGAGGTGGTGATTAAATCTTAATTAATACATTGCTAGTATAGTGTTGATATTTACTCCGAGGGTTAGATAATTAGGAGAACCATTTTTAATTACAATTGTCCAGTGTTTTAAAAACATTTTTAGTGTTTGATAACTATGAAATTTTTAAATGAATAAAATCCATTCAGGGATATTGAATGAAATTTATATGTTTTATATACTAGAATCATACTCATATATGGGTAATAAGTGAATTCAAGATAAGTTTAAGAAAAAATAATAATGAAAATCCATCAAATTCCATGTCAACATCATGGTTGTAATGACCCAAACTTTTTATATGGGAATTTACCATTGAATAAATTTTATGTATGATATTTCATAAAAAAAAACAAAATATTATTAGAAATTTAGAACTTTACATGTCCATAATATGATCATTGGCTATTATTGACATTAGAGATGTAGTTTTTAGAATGTGATAATTAGAATTGGTGCATATTAAGGGTAATGATGAGAGATAATTTATATATAGGGGTAAATTATGGCCTCAAATAGTAGGAAATAAAATTTTCAAAACACAGTAATCTGATTTTGGGAGTGATGTTTCATAAATGGGGGTTTACCTTGAAAATTTACAAGAAGAACATTAAGAAGTGAGACATGATCATAACATTAAAGTGATGTGATGAAGGTGTTGATATTATACATGTTGGAGAATAAGATTCATCAATTTCAAGTGATGAGGAACAATATCATTCATTTTATATAAGGCAGAGAATATAAGTGAAGCTCCAAAATATCATTAAAGACCAAATACAATATGTACAGAGTAGGATAACTTTAGGGATAACAAATCATACATCATTATTTTCTTAAGTAGAACCTAAAAATACTATAGAAAATGACAATTTATTAACCTAGACATATTACTATATAAAGACTATACATCATTATAATCCCCATACATTACTTCATACCTTGTTTTTTGATCCATTCCCTATGAATCTAGGACCACTGTATCCTTATAATATTAGTATCAATTACCATATTTCTCACAAAAAACATGTATATATTGAAATGGAAGAGTTTCCAGCTACCCATAACCTAACCATATCATCACTATTGGCCGTATCTTGAAAAACCCCTATTCAAAATGATTTTACCTTCAAGGAAATCTCCTGCCCCTGACCAGGGTAGTCTAGAGCATCCTTAGATGAGGTAACATCTGAACTTAACTCACAACCTATGTCAATTATCTAATTCTTGTCAGCAACTATCAGAGACTCAAAACCATTCTTATTCAAAAAATAGAATTTTATATATTTACTCTAATTAGAATAAAAAAATCATGATAAATAATTACGACGTTCATCCTTAACAATCGCAATGGCTTGACACCCTGAAAAAAGTGGGGTATCCTCGTATTCAATTTTCAAACCAAAATCATTATCCAGCATATAGAATGATACTGTCTAAATGTAAAGGGGGAATATGTTCACTTTGAAAAAGATACAAGCATAGAAGAAAAACTTGGAGTCCTCTGTTTCTTGGTCCATTTTAATTGAAACACCTAGAGTAGCATCATTTTCATAGAGATTTGTTTTAAGACATAAAATCCAATAAATACCAAATATTTTCAAACAATCCTAATCCCTAGAGTTCATCACCTAAACAGGATTAAATCTGTGATCCCAATATTACAAGAACACTATTCTCATAATTAACACAATATATCCAATTACTAATGAATTTTTCTTTAGCTCAGGAGAATAAAATACTATGTGAAAGTATCCATGCCCCATAGGGATAAATTATATGTTTCTAAAACCATTATAGTTTGATAATTGATTGACTAATTTCTGTGTATTCCATAACTTAGTTTCAAAAGTATGAACTAGATGAGAGTTTACCAAATACCAATAGATCTTGAATCATTTTAAAATTACATCCTGATTCACAGTAAGATGTATAATATTACCTTGTTTAAGAGGTGAAGGCCGGGATGTCAAGGAATAGGCGAAGGCCGAGAGGTCCCGGTTGGGAGCCGGTAGGCGGAGGCGGGATGCACAGTTGGGAGTCGTAGTCCAGATTTGAATACGATAGTCGAAGGCTGGGGATGGGAGTCGGAGAGGGGAGCAGAGGGACGGGAGGCGGTGGTCGTGGAGGGGAGGACATGGCCGGGAGTTGAGGGTTGGGGAGGTTGGTTTGTATTGGGGGAGCACGATGGATGTTTGAGGAGGAGCCCAATAGTTAGGGTCCAATGGAAGCTTGAATACCCATAGTTTTAATAAAACCATGGGTATAAAAAATATAAAAAATATATCCCCACTATTATTAAACCGTGGGGATAGATAGGTGGGGATAAACCCCATTTAAAATAGTGAAAGAAAAATGGTTTGGTTTTTATTAACTGTGGTTTTTAGAAATGGTATTTTCTAGAATAATTTATGATCAAATTATTTTTAGGAAATAATGTTTTCAGTTAAAATTATATAAAAAAGTGTCTTCTGGAAATTCATGGAATGTGTGGAAAATTGTTATTTTTTTAGTTTCTGTAGTTTTAAGTCCCCTTATTCCTTTTTTAAATCTTAATTTAAAATGTTCATTCGTCATTGTTGTTCAATTTTATAATATGAATTGTTGTTTCAAAATTGTTCATGTAGCATGTTGTTTAGATTTATTTTATGAATTCTATGAAAACTTATTTATTACCTTATGTTCAAACTATAATTTTATAAAATATACTACTATATATTTTTTATATTCAGTAGGTTATCATAACTATTTATCTCATTTTTTGGTTATTAGTTCAGTTCAATTCCAGTAATAAGATAATTTATTGACTTTGTGGGATTGAGGATAGTTTCTTATCTTATCACATTTAGAATAAAATTCCAATTAATTGTTTTCTAGGCCCTTTAATTATTTTTCATGGAATTCTTAATTTCTGGGAATTGAAATGATTTATCTAATCCATGTAGGATTTTTCTAGTTTCTATTGTTGGAGGTGTAGTTATGTTATAGTGGATCAATATTAGAATTCTTTTAGGTTGTTTCTATAGGAGAGGGTATTTATAGGTAGAGATGAAATTTTATTTTATATCTTTTTTTCAACTATTTTTTCATTACCTTTTAAATTATTTTATCCTAACTATCCAAATTATTGATGATTGATGTCAAATTTTCAAGATAATTAATTTTTATTTATCTAGGGTTATGGTAAGAAATAATTCCCAATTCTATTTTTATAATTCACATTCACTATATTAAAAACTATGTTGTTTGGGAAGACCCTTCATGATAGAAGTGAGTATGGTATTGTGCAGGTTTAGATGTAAGCCTAGGATGAATCATTATAGTTTCTATTAAAAGCTTGGTTCTATGGTGGGAACCTAGAATCATATGTGATTATCACCCTTTTCATTTTGGGTATCATATAAATATGATGTTATATTTTGACTTCGTGACTAATGAGTTAGGTCATCAGTTGGTCCTTGATCACCAGAATTCCTGATGAAACTTGAGTTACCATGGGATGTGGGATATGAATTTTTTATTTTTTATATTTTGGTTTTTAAAATTGATTATGTGTTGATTATTTTTTGATTATTTTGGGTTTCCTTAAGAGTTAAGTTTTATTTTAAGATATGAATGGAATATAAACCAGTGGAATTTGGTTTTTCATATCTTTATAAATTGGGACATTAAGCAAACACTCAATTTTGAAATGTTATAGTAATTTTTATATGGCTGACCCATGGATCATCAAATCATATGGTTAAGTCTGGAATAGTTCTATATTATGTTTTTTAGGGCTTATACTAAATTTGTGAGATATTTAATGGTGAGGGATATGTCGAGGTGGGAGTTTGGATATATTGGTAATGTGATTAGTATTGCTTATAATGGTGGTTTTACAACTTTTTGGTTTGATTTTTGTAAAGAAGGGATATTCTATAAAAATATAGGATCTCATTGAATCCTTTTTGGTTTATGGTTTTATCATTCAAGATTGATTATAAAATGAAATTGGTTTTCTAAATAGTTATGAAATTATTGTTATAATTCATTTTATTTTTTTAGAAAACATTTTTGATTTAAAAGTTATTGGTTGTATAATTTTATATGAACAAGGAACCTCTTGGTTTGAATTTTAAAACCTGATAGTTTTCATTTAATGAAATAGATCAAGGAGTTATTTTAAAAAAAATTATGAAATGATATTATATAATCTTTTCTGGTATCCATTTTTTGAATGAATTTTTTGTTTTCAAAAATAGTGTGATATTGTTTTGTAATACCATTATAAAATAGAGTTTCGTAAATAAAGAATATGTTTTCAATATGGTTGGGTACTTTTAAATGCTAATATGATTATATAAAATAAATTTTATTCATTTGATAATGTGGTGGTTTTAAAATTAATGTAGTTTTGGGGAATTATATTTTCATTTATTGGCCTTGTTTTTGGATTATTTCCCTAAATGTGTTTTGGTACATATTGATATGATTTTGGGATTGTTTTTTGTTTTAGTTAATGTTATATTTTATTAAAACAAAACTTATTCGAGAGGTCATATTAAAAGTTTAGTGTTTATATTTTGGGAAAGTTCTTCTATTTAATTTTCACTTTGACTAGAATTTAAGTGGAGGGGAAATTGTTAATTCAGATTTTGTGAACTGATAGTGTATTGATTATAATCATTGATTTGGGAGACTAGTCTAGGAGAACATTTTCTGGAATGTTTGGTGAATTGAATAAGATCATTTTTCTTGATATTTTTTGTGAATGCTTCATCTTAGGATAATTGTTTATATTGAGGTTTTAAACTCAATGTGTTTAGATCCTTTTATATATATGTTGTATTTTTTTCTTAGTTTCTCTTATTTGTCTTGTTTGGGATCATGGACCAGTGTACTTACATACGTTATTTTTTAGTAGTGTTTTTTTGGGTTTGTTCATGTATCTTTATTATTCTCTTTTTATTAATTTTTTCAAGGATATCATCCTTTTAGTGAGGTCATTTTCATGGGATTCAATTTGTTTCTAGGATTTATGATTTAATTGGTTGAGTTATTGATGTGGCTACGACCAATACAACAATAGTTGAGACTATTCATTGATTGATGTTAGATTAGATATGGTTGGGTTCACCATTGGAGGTTACCCTAGGTTTGAGGTCATAACTATCTATGGTTTCACTTTGTTTACAATCCATGTTTATGACCAATTTCCATTCAATGATTGAGGAACTTTTATAATACTTGATTTAATTGGGTTTTTTGAGATTCGATGATTTTAGAAACAAGGTCATGTGAGCATTGGTTTTTTGGGGTGTATTGTTTATGCATCCTTTGGAAAAAAATTTCTTTAGATCATTGATTTTTTAGCTTCATTGTTTTTTTGTTGTTTCTTTGATGATTCATCCTTTTTTGGATATGAAATGGTTATGGGAATTTATAGATAGTGAAATCTTATGGTTTCAATTATTCTTTTATGAATATTTTTTTAACTTTGATATTTTTCCACTAAAATAGTGGTTGTTTTATGCGTTACCAATTGTTCGATTCCATATTTTTGGGAGAGCTCTATTCGAGCTCCACTAATTTACGGTTTCTTTTTGGATATTCATGGTTTATTAATGTTTAAGATATTTATCAATGTTTTATGATTTTTAGTAGTACGTTAAATGATGGATCCTATATAGGAAAACTATGGCCTTAAGATCTCTTTCATTTTATATAACCCATCAAAATTATAGTGAGGAAATAGAAGGTATTTTTCCTCTTGAGATTCCTATAACATTATTATGGAGGTTTTAGTGAATGTATGTTGCATTATGAGGTGATTTTTTACATTGTACTATCACTATTAATTTTATTTTTCATTATTTGAAATTTATTTTTAGATGTTTCTAAATTTTTGATGTTATGGCAGTAAATATTACATTTTTAAATAATTTTTGTACTTTGAACATACTGTATAGGGTTTAAAGAAAATGTGTGTTAATGTTTTATAGGGAACTTTTGATTATACAATTCCACTTAGAATGATTTACACATGGTTTTTTAAACCACGTGGGTTTTGAAGAGTATCCATGTGTGTGTTTGTTTTGTGTCCTAAGTAGGAGTTATAGTTTTTGTCTGGTTTTTGGACCTATGTGGTTGAATCATGTACAAAATCATTGAGTATAAAATTATAATTTTTTATTCATATTTTTTTATTTTTTTATTTTCATACCTCCCTTAACTACATCATGCATCACCCCTAATTGATCTCCCTTGGTCACACCTCCCATCTCTTAGATTTTCCCTTCCAATGGAATATCAATGTTATTTCTTTATGTTTTGGACAATTCTTGATGGTGATGAACCCTCTTCCTCCTCTATTCATTTATCCACTTAAATTGTTTCCTAAAAATTGTGAGTTTAATTTTTACAAACCCTAGGTGTACTAAGTTGGATTATTTTTATATTACCATTATTTATAAGATATTTTTGGGATTGTTAATGCTTGTTTGTGTGCCTCCTACCATGGGAGACATGTTTCAGCTCACCCTACATATATTTGATGTAATTTTCACATAAGAAAACTTGATTATTTCACTTTTTGAAATTTAATGTGTATATAGAAGGATGATATATATATATATATTAAAAATCACAGTTTTTTCCCATGGTGTTCATGAAATGGTAATTTGAATGGTTTTAATGCCATGTAGGGGATTAAATCACATGAAAGGTTCTTATAATATCTCTCAACATGATATTTTAAAATGATGAAAGCATATTGAAGTGTTAATATAGAATCACATGTATCTAGAATACCTTCAATGGTTTAAATTTCACATCAAACTATTTTAAATATTAAGAATGGAATTAAGGCACATTCTTAGTGTTGGTAAAAATTCCAAATTGACTAGTCTAAAGTTATTTAATCGATTATAAAAAATATCGGATTCTTGTTAAATATTTTAAATGGTGTGTAATGTTTTAAATGAATGTTAATAAAAATATGAAATTTTTACCAATTTACAAATATTTTTTGAGACCCTAAGGTCTCATGGTGATTTGAAAATGATATTTAAACGGGGACTTTGGGTTTTGATGAAAAGTGAGTTTCACACTATTTTTTTTCATTTTTAAAGTGTTTTATTTTTTAAGAAGTGATATTATGGAATGTTTTGGATTTAAAATTTATCTTTCTTATTGTGGTTTGAGGAATTTATTTTCCAATACTTTTGAAATTTGGGTTTTTAGTGGGGTGAATGTCACTCAACTATTGGGTCACCGTTGTGAAATCTTGGGGGACATTTTCTATGTAATGATTTTATAAATATTTGAAAACTTCATTGAATCCATTGTGTTTAAATTTTCCTCTTATGTCTTGTGAACACTTGGGGGATTCTTTTGTAGTCTAAGATAATATCTAAGTAAAAAATAAAGAGGGGGAGTTGAGTTCTTCAAAAAGTTCATAATTGTAAAACCACTATCTCAAAGTTATGCGAGTTATAATGTTTTCCTTAACCGAAGTATGATGTGAAAATATAAAATAACAATGGAAAAATATCAAACATCATATATTTATAGTTTTCTCAGGAACAAAAATACCCTTATTTAATCCACCATCACTCTACACCATTAGTTATGTTATTTCCACTATGTTATCCCATTTTCATATGGATTCATACTAGGTAAAAGTTGTTGTTTCTTTTTGAGAAGGTCCAAGATATTTCAACTGGGATCTCTATTCACATGAATTCTCCATAGTCTTCACGCAATAAATCATAATGAGTTTATATAGTAATAATTATAAACAAGGTTTTGAATAATGATTTAATTCAATGTTACATGCATCAACTTATATCATTTGAAGATATTTTAAGATAAGTTAAAATTATTATACTTTTAGATATGGATGTTCTTTGGTTGAAAATGATGAACTTTTAAGAACAACATCATATAATAGTATAAAGTGATGTATCTTCATGAATTTTATAAATATCATATTCTATTATATATTAATTATGTAAAGAGCCTCTGGTGTTCTCATTTTCCCATTAATACATCCACACATTAAGCAGTGATAAACTCATCTATTTATATCTTCTATTTGAATTTGAACTTAAGAATACTCTATAAAGACAACTAACGAGTGAATAATTATTTGAAAATTCACTATGATACATTATTCATGTTGTGTGTGATTTTTTCCAAATATAAAATAATCTTAAATAGTAGTAATATAAAAAATATTCTTCATCAGTTATTTGTATTCCTAAAAAAACACTTAGCACAAATCCATCATTCTAGATTTTTATATATCTATTTATGAAGCACATAATAGAAAAAATTTACATATCAATATGTTATACACGCATTACTAGTATAATCATGAATATAATCCTGATGGATTATTTTTCATAATATAATAATATGGTAGAATATTTATTATAAGATGATTTTCATATAATCATTTAATGATAGAACTGATATTTGAATTCTTTGTTGAGTAATATAATTCATCTTCATAGTATAATATTTTACTAATATATGATAATTAAATTTCATAGATTTATTTTATTTTTAAAATATAATCCTTTTATGAAATTCATTTTTTGTATTATAAAGGAATTATCCTAAATTCATTTAGAATTAAATTTATAAATATGAATATGTGGAATATATTTTAACTTCCCCATAGGATAAGCTTCTTATGTAGTGGGATAAAAATTCCGAACTAGGAATCTAAAAAATAAACTACTTTAGTGGAGACTCAAGTTCTATCACATGTACTATTTTTATTTCATAAGATAATTATTTTAGGCATAATATAATATTCTATTGTATGATAAACAATTTTAACATAGAGTTATATTTCAGAAGAATAAGTGACATTTCAATTGAGTATGATAATGTCTTTTGAGATATATTGAATAAAAATATGATGAATTTTAAAAAAGTGTTAGAGATAATATCTAAAATACTTAATATAATATCATTAGAATAATAATATTATTGTTCTGAATCATTAAAACACAAAAAAACAAGATATATTTATAAAAAATATGTATATCTAATGATATCCCCTATTTTATTATCAAAAAACCGAATGAATGAAAAAAATTGATGAATGATTTTTTACAGAGGGTTTAATTTTTGTATCTACATTTACTTCTCATCACTTTGTGATATAAAAAAGTATAGAATGGATAATTGAATAAAAATAATACCTTACATGAACAATTATAAATTTTAGGAATACGATATGCTGAATATGAATATAATTTGGTATGGTGTTGTATTTTTTATGATATAGAAAATTAATATAAACATATTCAATAAGAAAATGTAGTAATACGAATAATAATTTGAATCAATAAAAACTAATAATTTAAAACATTCAGATGAAAAATAAAATAAAGATTGAAAATTATTGATAAAATTTAGAAAGAAGATAAATAAGAAATAATTAAATAAACAAACAACCAAAATCCTTTTTTGTGAGATGGAATGATCGGTTAAACAAACCATTTAAGAAAACATATTATTCATGTGGTTCCAATTGATGTTTTAGAGGAGGAATTTTAAAGGATTGATGATGGTTGACTTAAAAGTAATATAAAGGTGTATAAGAGATATCACATTCGACAATGATATCAACAAGGTAATAAAATACCATCTATGTCCATATTTACCTCTTCAAGTCATCCTTATAGAACTGGACTGGATGTCGAGGGTAGTTTTCTGAGATCATACAAAATCAAATTGATCTTCCAAGTTGAAGGGTATATTAATAGAAGGAGAAGGTATTAGTGATTAAAATTCTTCAAAAAACATGATATTCTCCCTAGAATATATCTCAATGTGATGGAACCATTACATGATCCTTATAGATGTTTCAACATAGGGATTAATGATGCTAGGTCATAACAAATGTCTACCTCGAAGATGATAAACTACATCCTTGAGCATGTTAAGTCTCTTTATCATGTCAATGTTGTATAAATCTATAATATTTGTAAAAAATTGTGAATTATCTAAGAATATGTCATAAATAAGTTCTGCATATCTCCCATCATAGAACAATTCATAAACAACTTCTTCAAACCACCAAACTCAGTACCAGAGGCACCAGTTGAACCAATTAGGGGAGGAAAAATTGATGATTCAAATGAAACTTATTTACCATGAAAGGGAATAAATTATTCTCAATTTTTAGAAAAATATTTGTTTTCTTCAAATTATTAATAGTATGTTCTTATATTTTCCACAAAAAACTAATGCAGATTTCCAAACATATCTTCAAATTGTGAAAAACTATTCTTCAATGATCCTTCCATTTTGTTCTATCTAGTAATAATAAAATATTTGTCTTTATGACAATGAAATAAATATTTTTTAATTATTAGAATTTTTTATTTAATAATAATAATAATAATATCTTTTTATATTTTTTCAATATAATTTATGATTCAAAATAGGCTTATAATGATTTTACCGATATCAGTGATCACAACCCTATAAAACAATTACACAATGTCTTCTGAGATAAGTTTTAATTACATTGAGGCTATATTGAAATAAACATGTCTATAAAATGAGGAATATTTACAAAATTTTACTCTATTGTGGATTGATCCATGGATATATGTCTTTATGATTCTGTAGTTGAATCCTTTTCTATGAATAATTGAATCAAATCTATTAGCTCATCAAAATCATTTCTGAAAACTATTTTCTCACTAAGAGTCCTTACTTCTACTCTAGAATCAATAAAATGATTTATAAAAAGATTTATTTCATTAACTAACATATAATATCTTACTATATTTCATTCATAAGATGAATTAATATATTCTATATGGATTTTAGAGCTTCTATTATGTGAATGAATAGGATAAAACACAAGCTGGGGCACTTTGACCCTGTGATATTCATATGGAGAATGATATTCATAATTTTTATTCATTTTCATTAAAATGTATAATTTAATAAACTCAATATGTCTCAACATATTATGATATTGATTTTATTCTTTTAAAAATTAGTGTTTATTTATCTTCTTCTTTCACATCTTCATCATTCCCAACAATAATCAGACTGACAAAGCTAATTGATTCTCTTCTCACCATTATACTTGTCTCCCCCAATGGTGGTATATTAAAAATATGTATTTCTATAATTATTGTATGGATGGTATTATCATAAATATAATTTACTAATATTTAAATGGATAAATCCAAATTTTATCTTATAAAATAATGAGGTAAAACAACTGGTTGAATTGTTGCAAGAGCATGGGTGTCAAAAAAATGATGAATTTATTGAATGGTCTATTCCTTGATTAGAATTTATTCTGAAACCATAAAATTAAATCTTTTAAATCTATAAAAATAGTATTGTTTTACTAAATGACTCTTAAATCTATAATTTCAATTAGTTCCTTCTTTGATGCAGGTAAATGTGCAGTAACTTGAGCTGGATGATCCACAATAGGCAACCCGTGAGATGACTCCCCATGGACCATTGTAGTGTATGCACCAACTTCAAAAACTGCGGTTAAGAACCTTCCAAAGGGATACAAATGTTCAAATTTATTTTTGATATTCAAATAATACAACATCATGAATCATTACAATTTCATAGGATTTTATATCATAAAAAGACATTATAATCTATCATCTTAAAAATGATTTTCTCAAACTCACCATCTTGCTGAGAAAATGCAAATTGAATGAATGTCACAATAAATTTTATTTCTTGATCTAGGTCATGCATGGGATTCTTCTCTATATCACCCATTCCAAATATATATTTTATTGTCTCCAAAGGGATAAAATAATCAATGGGAGATAAAAAGGAATTGAAATTATAATAACCTTTTGAGGTCCTCAAAACAATTAATCCATCACTTTTGAATATATCAAAAAGTACTTTTGGTTGACAGTTGTTTCCATAATATCTTTAACATCACAAAAATGAAGCAAGACTATTTAATAGAAAAATAATTTTCTATAATAGAATAAATCTATTCACTTTTAATCAAACTCTTTCTCCCATCCATGATAATTTTTAACATTATTTATTACCATTTTAGTTCAGTATAGCTAGGAAAAGTCAATTTCCTTTCTACTCCACACTTTTTCAATGGACCTTGAGATCTTGGATCTACGTGAAGTAATAACATATTTTATGTTAGTTTTATACATTATTGAAGAAGGTTTTAAGGATTTATTGATTAGAGTTATAAGGATTGAGGGAAAATGAGTCATGGGAATAGGGGTTCATAAAGGGTTTATGTGCTGGATTAATTTTTTAATGTATTAACTAAAGGGTCACAAAGAGTTTTTTATATGGTAATAATTAAAATACTTTCCTACAAGTTGTGTTTGGATGTAAATAATACTCAGAATAGCGATGGAAAATTTTTAATAATATAATTTAAATGTAAATTTATTAAATTTAAATTCACACTCACTTAGACTTATTAAATTATTAAAATTGAGTTAAGTCAAATTAAATATTCCTAAAATATATTTTACATAATCAAATCTATCATAGGAAATGGTTTTCTAAAAATATCTATAAATTAATTTTTTATGAAAAATATATCGAAAGAGTTATCACTTTTTTATGCATGATCACTTATGAAATGATACCTTAGATCAATGTACATTATTCCAGAATTGTTTTTAATGTTGATAGCACTTCAGTTATAACATTTTATTTGAAAAAAATTGAAATGTATTCCAAATTTTATCAGGATTTGTTTCTTCCACAACACCTTTTTCACAAAAACATCCAACTGTAATATATTTATCATCAATAGTTGATAATGTTATAATGTTTTTTCTTACTAGACCATAATACTAATGATTTACTCCACTAGTGATAGGTTACCAGGGTTCAGATACAGTGTAATATAAACCCACTAATGTTATCATATGAGTGTTAATATAAATTTAAAAATTGGTTTTGAAATTTATTTAGAAATATAAATATTTACATTTAAATAACTTAAAATTATTTTGGAAGCATTTAAATGAGATTTTTTTTATTATACTGAAATAATTTAACAACAGATACTAACAACATAAAGGATGACCTGTTAAAAATAAAATAATGCAATATAATGATGATTAGTCTATATAAATTATTATTAACTAGATTTTTATCCTCATCCATGTCAATTTTAATATTTAAACTCATAGTATTTGAATTTTCCTACCAGTTTTTAAGTCCAAATATTTTAATTAAATAAATTTTTTATTTTATTTAGTTTAAAAAATCCAAAATCATTTTGAAAAATTGTAAATACAAATAAATAGTTTAACTCAGCGATAATAAACATTTGATACTATTTTTTCATGAGTTCTGAGAATTAATTACTGAACTTTTTATTTTTTGACCAAAAAATAACATCCTCAACATGTATTTTCACAATAAATTTACATTTTATTAATGGTTTCGTTAAAATAGTGGGTTATGTAAATCCATTGTCAAAACTATTTGATAAAATAAATGAACATAATATTTCCTACCATATATTTGGAACTTGTTTAATTCTATAGAGATAATTTGTATATTAAAATAGAAAAAATTTGAAAATGACGGTCTTCAAAAACATGATGTTTTTCATCAGAAACATCATCCATTGTAAATTAATGTTTAAATATGGATTTAACATCACTCTAATATCATATGAGATTCATATAATAACATGATTCCAATTTCTTCTAACCGAGATATGGGGGAAATGACTCTTCATAATCTATTACATAGTCTTGAATATAAAATTTTATAATCAATATAGATTTATTTCTAGTTATCACCTATTTTTTATCGTTTTTATTTCAAAATACCAGATTAATTATAATAACAGGTTAGTCAGAGGGTCTGACAACTAATTATCATACCCAATTCCGCTTAAACTAGTTTAACTCTTATTTAATTGATAGAACCTAACTCTAATTAGCTAAGGATTTTCCTAAAGTTCTAGGTTCAATCTAAGATAATAAATAAATGAATTCAACAAGGTTTCCAACATTTCAACTTGTTTTAACTCCTTCATATAAACTTTTTAAAACATTTTCAAGAGGATGATTTTTATGGATTCTAGGTTTTTTAGGTAACACACATTCTACTTCACTAGTATCAATGCTTAAAAACATTGGTTCACTAAAAAAATCCATATCATCAATTACTTTATTGTTATAAAGAGGTTAAGGTCTCATGTCATCAAAATAATACCTTATCTCGTCATCTTATGTCATTTTGTGATAAAAAATAACCACATTCTCTAAAAATAACATGATTTGAATCTTAAACAAACCAATACTTTTTATGAATACTCTAAAAGATTAGGAAGTATTGGATAAACATAGGAAGATTACATAATACATATTTTGATAAAAATTACTAAGATTTTATTTACTGTTCAAGATATAAACCTTACATGCAAACACATTAAAATATCATACCTTTAGATTTCTATTATTCAATAACTCAAAGGGAGTTTTCGTTAAGATATTCCTTAGTAGAACTATTTTAATGAACTAAAATTATTTGTTAATATCATCATCCAAAAAAATTTTATGTAATGTTGTATTAACATAACATTGTTCTATAAATTAATTTCAAGGTCATTTTACTTCTTTGAACAAATCTATTTGGTTGATATGTCCTCGGAGTTGAAAATGTGTTCACAATTCCATAATTGTTGAATAATGAATTAAATTAATTATTCCCAAATTCTCCATCACGATAACATCCTAAAAATTCCATTTTGGAATTCTCTTAATTTTACATAAGTTTATAGAAATTAATTACAATAGAATATGCTTTAATATTAAGCCTAAAATTTTAAACCTATGTAAATATTTTATTATTATCAACTAAAAAATTTATAAAAGAATTTATAGTAATGAATAACGTCCTACAAGGTCTGGAAATATACATATAGATAAGGACTAGATATATAGATTTATAAACCTCATTAACAAGTTTAAAATATGACTTATGTTTATTTTCCATTTAACATGAATCACAAAGTTTCTTTCTATTCAAATTATTATTAAGAAAATCATAAATCCAATGTCTTTTAGATAACATTCTCAAGGAGTAAAAAATACAATGTCAAATAATACCTTTTCAAATATAAAATTCATTTAATTTATTATTAAAAAAATTAAAATTTTATATACACAGGGAATTAAAATATTTATTGTAGACATTTTCTGTTCTTGGTTATCTAAACATATGCTATTATCATTTAGAGACTAATCATGAATTGCTAGAAAAAAGTACTTAAATAAACATCATCACACAGTTGATAAATACTTATTAGGTGGTTCATTGAGACATTATAATAATGTACTTTATTAATGAGGTTAGATTTTGAATTTTGAATATATTGAATTCCAACTATCATTCATTTATAATTTTCTCCAAACGTGACATAGCATCCATCAATCTTAGAAAATGTGTTAATGTTAGATAAAAAGACTCTCATGTTCCATGACTATACACTACCCAAAATCAATTTTTCATTTTTTTAATTTCTAGTTCCCTACATTAGCCAATAAAATGGCATGATTTTTTGGTACCTATGTACTATTGGGTCTAGAAATGTTAGATACATATGTTTTTTGAACCAATTTTTTTTCTTCTAATTTTCCAAATTCAAATTATAATTGGATATTTTTCATTATATAAAATCATTTTTTACTCTAATGATTTTAAGATTTTCTAGATATTTGTTATTCGAAAAAATACAATTTATTATTTAATGAAACAATTAATAATATAATTGGTTTTATTCATATAACATGGTATAAAATATTTTTTTGTATATCTTGGGGTTTTTTTGACTTGCTTCATAACTATAATTTTCTCTTTTAGGATAGTTTTTACAAAGTATTTTTTTTAATTATTCACCCTATAGAAAAAACATCATAAAACAATTACGGTCTTGAAATTATTTTTATAATAATTCAATTTTTTTACTTCAATAAATAACAAAATGAACTTTTTTGATTGAGTTTTCAAATCTAAAATATTAATATTTAAGTCTTCCAATTCATTATCAATTTTATTATACAATATTTCAAGGGATTTAATTTCTTTTTTAGGCCTTAATACTTATCTTCCAACATTGTAAAATAATAATTTATTTTCTTAATTTGTGAA
Source organism: Viscum album (assembly GCA_963277665.1). Classification (NCBI taxonomy): domain Eukaryota; kingdom Viridiplantae; phylum Streptophyta; class Magnoliopsida; order Santalales; family Viscaceae; genus Viscum; species Viscum album. The sequence goes on from OY728126.1 coordinate 1,577,312,431, forward strand.
ATTACCATTTTCAGACTCAAACTCATACCTAAATGAATAATAAAAGTGCACCTCACCATAATGGTCCATAAAACACAGGATTTAAATTTTTTAGATAGTTCAAATTCTAATTTGTAAGATCATTAATTTCTAGACACCTTATATGAAATCCAGAAGTATTTCCTGACATTTTTTGATTTCATCCTATACCTGATATTCTGGAAGAAATTTTTTATCAAACATATTATTTCCATGAAGTTGAGATCTATATTCCTTGATGTGTCCAAGAATTTTTTCGTTCAAAACATATAAATTTTTTATATTTTACATAATTTTTTATTGTAAATATTTGACTATATTCCAAAATCTCTTCTCTTATTACATATCCGCCTGATCTTCCTTGAAATTTGTTGATGTTTGTCATTCGATTCTAAATAGCTCAAGGTATCTTTATAGTAAGAAAATTCATAAATTTTTATACCCTTGTTCTTTTTGACATCTTTAGATGTAGAAACCTTCAACAAATAATTTTATTTTTTAACCAATTCATTCCCTTCAACGTTAGATTCTATTTTTTATCACACATTATAAGAGATATAATGAGATATTTTATTTTGAAATTCTTGACCACTTTAGATTGACTAATTGTAGTCAACATTAAATTCATATGAGGTTGTAAAAATCTTCAACCATTCAATGACTGGTTTGACATAGTAATTAGTGTCCCTAGATGAGAGATATCATTCAAAATCTCAACGGTTCTTTAATTTAGATGATTATTTCAATCTCTTTTATCCAATTAAATATGTTGACATTATGTTTGGAAATATCATATCATTAAACCCCCACATTGTCTATACCTTCATAATAATTCAATATAGTTATCCACATTTCATAGGCTATTTGAAATTGATGAACTTGCTTCAAATCATCTTGGCTTAGTCCACATATAATAACATTCATAGCCATTAAATTCAGAACATAGATTTAATCTGTGTCAGTATTCCATTTTTTTTTGTGTCTCTAGATTTTTATTAGTCTTCACATTTTTAGGGTAAAATTTTAGTCCAAGTATTATTAAATATATTTCCATTCAAACCTTGAAACAAACATAATTATCAACTTTAAATAGGGATCCATAACCATTGAAATACAATATCTATTATCATAAATTGAATTCATTTGAAATAAGATCATTGGATATCAACCATTGATAGATGAGATATAATTATTCAAGTTCTCTATTACAAATTTCAATCCCAGTGAATTGATGCCCGAAAAATAAATGGGGGGGGGGGTTGATTTGAGTTCCTAAATAATTTCATTATTTTAAAACGACCCTTTTCAAGGTATAAGAGTTCCAATATTTTTTTGAACATAAGAAGGATGTGGAAAAATAAAATTACAATGTAAAAAGATTGTAAATATGATATTTATAGTGGTTTGGGTAATAGAAATCCCAAAGTTTACTACGTGAATACAAAAATCCCTGATTTTTTTTCATTTCCACTATGTCAGCAATTTTTTTGGAGGCTCCTAGAAATGTGAAAGGATATATTACTTATTATAAAGGTCTAACATATTTCCATCGGGCATTCCCTTTAGAATAATTATCTACAGTCTTAACACATTCAATAATAATGAGTGGAGTTAGTAATAAAAATACATATGATTTAGAATAATGATGTAGTACACATTTTTATGAAGAAACTGAAAATATTTGAATATAAGGCCAAAGAAGATAAAATTATTATGAGACTATCTTGGAAATTTATTAAATTTCAAAGGATGATATAGTAAGAACAATATCAAGAACACCATCAAGGGATGTACCGTCAAAAAATTTATTAATCTCATATCATATCATATATTTTTTATGTACACTACTTCAGGTGTTCTCAAAAAGAAATTCATGAATCAAAACCTCATAAAAAAGAAAAAATATTATGTTTATATATTGTATTTTAATTTTAACGTAATGAAACTCGATAATAACAATTGATAAATTACTGATCCTTAAAATTTTTAATAATATATTTTATTGATGGCATCTATCCTTCATTTCGAAATATATATAAAATTTTGTTGTGGAGAAATCATAAATATTCTTCATTGATACTTTTTATTTGAGAACAAATATCACTTAGTCTAGATAAATATATTTTTTTAGAAACCATTTATTACAACACACTAAAATGAACATATTTATTTATTGGGAGATTATAACATTGTTACAAGTATAATCATGACCATTAAAAATATGGTTTATTATATGTGAGATAAAAATATGATAGAACTATTCTTCTAAGACGGTTTATAGAGTAGCAGTGTAAGATAATATAGACAATTTGCATCTACATTGAATAAGATAACTAATCTTCATTAAATAAATTCTCACTGATATATGACAATTGACTATCATGTCTTCCTTTGATCTTCTAAATATAATCATTTATGAATGTCCCTTTCATAAAATAAAAACATCAAATAATTTACTTAAAACTAATAATTTTGACATTGATCTTATTGAAGAAAATTTAATTTATCCGTAATATAATCATCTTATATATGAGAATAAAATTTCAAAACTACAATTTTTTATTATAAATTACCTTAACTGACAATGAATTTCAAGTATAGATATGACCTTTATTTATTTATATAACTTTTATTTTTTCATAAGATAAACATCCAATGAAAGATACATTCATTTAAAAAAACATTAATTCAAAAGAAAAAGTGACCTTTTAACTTTCCTATGATAAATTACATTGAGAGATATTCAATTAAAAGACCATTAATTATATGATGAGTTATAGATGAAATATGGAACACATAAGACAAACTCCATAGAATCTAAAATGGGATTTTGTGAATCATCATAACAAATAAATCATTGAGTTATATTAAAACATCATTTGTATGTCTCACAACTTATATTATGGTTCATCAAATATTAACTATTTTAAAATTTGATTATTAGATCTATTTATTTTTTGTGTGTTGGCAGTGAGGTATGTCTGTTTACAAATTCTTTATTTATTTCATTTATGATGTTGTGATCACTTACTTCACTATTTTCCTTTTAAAGGGAGAACTCAGAATTTAGTCTATGACTTGTATGAGAGAAATTACTACTATTTTTCCATGGTATAAATATGAAATATTTCTTATATATACCTCACCAGTCGTACCGAGAGGTTAGAGGCTTGAGATCATTATTTTTGTTTTCTCCAATGATATTATATAATCTCCCATGATGGTTATTCCTAACTATTCTAATGAGGCTAACATGGATATAAACTTGTTTATTTGTTTTAACATAGGTTCCTTGTCACCAATTCATGTCTTTTTCTACAATATACTATATACGTTTCTCATTATTTTTAGTTCCGTGTTATCATTCTTTAGTATATTCCATTCTAAGGTTAATTTTCATTCACTTTGTTTTCATTCAATTATTAGAACCACTTTATAGTTTCCTTTCATTGATTTTTTTCACATAACACCTTATTTCCAATTAATGTTTTTTATCACCATTAATTCATGTTCTTTTAATTTTAAATAAATAATTTTTATATTTTTTTAATGTATCATTTGAAATGGAAAATGGTTAAATTTTTCATCAAAAAGTTATCTATGATTTTTCTTGAAGGTAAGTTTTTATGAAAACAAAGTTTCCATAAGATTTCATGAAAGAGGGAATTATTGTGAATTTTTTATATGGATTAAATTCAACCTCTACTATGGTTTTAAGAGATTAATTTAAAATAATTCTTCTTAATATATCAATATTTTATAATAATGATGGACATTTGAAAATGTTCACAGGGTATGTTATTTGGACCTTTTTTTATAAAACATGTGAAAAAATATTTTCCATGTTACATTCAAACCATGATATAATTGACTATTTTACTGATGCATTTTGATATTTTTAGTGGATAGTAACATTCTGGGAATTTTTATGCTCATACTTATATTATCTCAGTTATAGTACCTTGTATCATTTCATGACTACTCATGGGATCATTAATCAACATTAGGGGATGATGGATTTTTTTAATTTTTTCACACTATTCTTGTGTTTAATATAATGTGATTATTTTTAATTTCATATATATTCATAGAATTATCTTTGTGTATCCCATAAATTTTTTTATTGGGACCTTTTTGATTTTAATGCTTTTTACTGTTAGAAATTCAGTAATATTTTGGTGGTTGAGGATCGAAACATTTAGAGGTTGATTCTATAGAGGAGTTTGTTTTAAATGTGATGAAATAGTTTATATTTTTCATATCATTTATGCTATTTTTTCATTTTTGGTTTATTATTTTATTTTGTATTTCTTAAATGGGAATGGATCAGGATGGAATATCTATAGAATATTTATTGTTCTTTATCTTTGATTGTGTAGAAAAATTGTTTTAATGTTTTTATGATATTTATAGAAACTATATTAAGTTCCAAGGTGATTGGGAACACCCTTCAATAGAAGGGTGAGCTAGGATGGGTGTCAGTTTAGTTTGTAGACATAGCTAGTTCGTTACACAACCACATCCTATACCAAAATGGGAATTGAATGAAATTTCTATGTATTTCTTAATCAGTTTACACTGACTCCTTAAAGGTATTGTTACAAGATATGATGGTATATATTGTTTAACCAAGTCTATTATTTAATGAATATTTTTAAGGTATCTTCATTTGAAGATTAAGAAATGATAAATGTTAAATATTTTTCTAAATTCCATTGTGATTTGTATGGAATTATATTTGATTTGTATCCAAATTTCAAATATCTTATTTGGTATGGATTAAACAATGATCTCAAGTCACTTGTGAATATGAATGAGATATATCACCCTCTAAGGAATTTTCATTCTAGAAGAACCATCTGAATTTGGGAAGACATGTGACAAGCTTGGACCATTGATTTTAGTGGCTCTTGAAAGATTCATATAACAGTCATATATTTTTCAAAAAATAAAAAATATCATTCATCCACTAATATGGAATAATTTGTGTTGATCAAGAATATATTGTTTCATTATTGACTATACTAGATAGATATTAGAGAGTCATAATTAATTTTTTATAAAATATATCAAGAGATAATTATGGATGTGAATTTCATCGATGTGAATATGAAATCTACATGAATTGACTAAAAATAATATATTTATTGGACACCATTAAATTTATAATTCTAGGAATTTTATACTATATTCATTTGAGTCACTCTTTGAATGGGTCATTGATGTATGATAGTGAAAGGAGAACAAGCTCCTTAATTCATTATAACATTAAAAATCATGGATTCTATCAAATAATTTCTCTATCGATTGTATTTTTTCATTAATTTAGTGAAATTTAAAATGTATCCCCTCTATCATGTCTATTGAAATATATAATCAATCCATCTTAGGTAGGTCCAAATGATGAAAATGAGTTGGAGTTAGATGCATCCTTTATGGAATACATTGATACTATAATTAACTAAAGTGAAAACACCTTTAAAGGAAATTTAATTAAATTAGTATGTGTAGATGGAAGAATGGACCATATTCAGATGAGACCCAAACATGAGAATCTAAAATGAGGATCTTGTGGTCGATCATTTCTCATTCACAAGATATATTAAGGATCACTATGATAAGAATAAAATTTAATGAGGATATAATGTCCCATATCATTTAGGGTTCATCTATTCATATACTATATCCATTTATAATTATTTTTAAGAATATGTTTAATTTATAGGTATTGTATGAGTGAATAAGAAGGAATGTGAATGGGGGAAGATAGGAGAACTGCCCGAGGTTCTTTAGGATCATCAGGTACCATGTTAACTAATACCAAGTACCTAGTTTTACCTAGTGTGGTATAGGGACATTATAAGCCCTGTTATTCTCGTGTTAGACCTATACTAGATTCTTATTAGTCTACAACATTTTTATTCATATTAAATACTGTGAACGTATTCTCACCCCTTAATTATCATCACTTATAAATCCAATTATATAATCCAATATTTATATATGCATATTTCTCCAAATAGTGGATATTCAAACATCATAAATGATTATTCTTCAACTCCCTATAATAAGGGGTTTTATGTCCATTAAAATCCATTAGGGTGGTCACTAATATCCTTCATTAGAAAAGATAATTTCATTTATTCCCTCTCATATAAATTTCAATCCTATTTATAACAGTTCACTGAATCCCAAAATCACTTTCATGTTCTAGTGTCTGGATTTATCTTATTCTATAAATCTATCAACATATACATGATTGATGGATACTATTATCAATAATCTTTAGGTATTATTTCTTCTATCTCCACAGGATTTCAAATTTATTATTATGATAGTGACCTAAATTCCATTTCTAATACCCAATGTATATTGAATTCATTAGGGGTGACATATATATTATTTTAGTATTAGGGTTCAACAAATACATATATTATAGTGGCATAATATATTATTTCTATTATGTTTTAATACTATGGATATTTCAGGTGCATATGGCTGGGTGAGGAATTGTCAAAAATTGGTTACTTTTTAGAACTCAATTAATAATAATTGTTTTCATATGTTCAAAATAATAATTATTATTCTCTATCAACCATCGATATAATATTAAATAAATGTAGTAATTATATTTGTTAAATTGAAAATGTAATGGGTTTTCTTGAATATTTAATATTATTTAATAAATTATACAGAAAAATAAATTATAAAAATATTAATATTGGTTCCATTGTATATAATTCATTTATATTATACCAATAGAAGTCCCCAGGAAAGCCATGGAATAGGTAACAAATTAACATATTATTATAATATCAGGACCTTATATTTACCATGACTATTTATATTAACTGAATATCATATGTAGAATAATCTTTGTATAACATTGTATCATACATTTGGGTGTGGGGATTTTTAATAAAAATTCATGCTCAAGGATTTATTATTGAATTACCCAAGGGACATTTTATGTTGATATTATATATACCTCACTGTAAGGATATATTCTATATTTAGAGGAGGAATATATATATGGTTTTATATAAATTTATAGGATCCCTCTTAGGTTATTATGAATGACCTCTCCGGTGACAGTGATATATATATATATGCAGTTTTTCCTGATGATGAGAGAGTGAGAATTATAGTAGATAATTTTATTCTAATATAAAAATATATAAACATCCTTTTAAAAAGAATGGGTCTAAATGAAATACTCAATTGTTAGGTTCCTCACGGTTGATTATTACCTTATTAAAATTCTGATATCGACTTAAATCAGGATCATCTACAAATATTCAATGTTTTTTTTTCAGGTTTAAAAATGTTCATTTTCTTCAATAGAATTTATATCTTTTTAATTGTATCACTTGTTTACTATTTTATTCATGAATTAATATTATATTTTCTTTTCACATGACCAATTTAAATTCCAATACTTCATAATTGGATTTCTAATCAATGGTTTGAGGATGTGTGGTGAATTATATAGTGCAAAATAGACTCATTCCATGTATGTGTTCCATTGGGAGTCTGTGTGGACATTTATTACAATAAATATGTATCACAATAGAATCTGTATATAATAGTTGAGGGTTTAGGGTAATGGGTAGTTCTCACCCATGTTATGAGGAATTGGGGCTAACTATTTTATTATTTATTTTGAGACATGGTGTAGGTGTAATGGGGTTGTACATGGTTACTCAAATGAGATATCTTCACCATAAGAATTACATTTAATCTCTTTATAACCATTTTTTCCAACACATTACCAATATATATTCTTCTTATAACATTTCATCCCTCTGTAATGTTCTATATATGTTTTGGACAATAGTTAATATAAATTAAATTTTATATGGTTATTGAGAATATTATTGACTTGGTATGTATGAAATTCATGCCACATTTGGTAACACTTGTATTAGTCTCAATTACTTCAATTGAATCTAATGGTTGTTCTATATATTTATTTCTGGATGACGTTAGATATTTATCAGTTAGTGAATATTACACTGGTTAAGTCATCTCCCTTTGATTCACTGTACATATGATGTTATTTATTTAATCCATTAATAATAGAGTGGTAATATCGATGAATTTTATTAGTTTGACTCAAATCCATACGGGTTTCATGGGTTGGTCATTATAGGTATATATGGTCATCATATTGAAACATGTAGTTTGGGGTACTCAGTACTCGATGAAAAGGCACAATTCATTAAATTAATTGTCTTCGAGATCTAAAGATCCTAGAGTACTAGTAGCAATCCAATGGAGATATCATGGTTGGGTAGTGGAGCTCAAAGTTCCCTGTAATGGTAGAAAATGTTCCTAAAAGACTATATCAAGTTTTGTAGAAAAATAGTAAAAAAATAATCCTAAAACTCATTTACCCCATCTTCTACAAAACATGATATAGTATTTTAGGAACCTTCTATACCATTACAGGGAACTTTGAGCTCCAGTACCCAACCATGATATCTCTATTGGATTGCTATTAGTACTATATGATCTTTAGATCTCTAAGACAATTAATTTAATGAATTGTGCCTTTTCATCGAGTACTGAGTACCCCATCTTCTTATTTAATAACCCATGTGAAAACTTATATTACATTTAGATACCATATTATTATCCAATTGATCTTCATTTTTATTTTGTTTTTAAATCAATGTGTGGTCAACTATGTTAGCCTAAATATGATATGTCTAACCTCCTCCATGATTTTATTGTATTGAACTACCATTAATATAATTTTAGATACTCAAATACAAAATATCATTGGTTTTTAGGGAATTAATTATTTTGAAATGATATGGTATTCATTAGGAAGTACCTCTTTGTGATTTTGGTCAACACATATTTGGTTTCATTGACTATACCATGTAATATGGTTTGTTATGGATTTCATAAGTTTTCATACATGAATGTGTGTGTATCATATATAAATTTATATTCAAAATATTATGTTTTATGGAAGTTTCCAAATTCTTAACATGGAATTATGTTGTGCACTGATGATTTTCATAGCTTATATGTGACCTCACAACCATCATTTTAGTGTATTGAGTTTCTATTTTCACTGTATTTTTCTTTGGAGTAATGTGAGCCATCTATAGTTGGTCATTGGATAAGGGTATTATATGTATTTAAATATGGATAGATTTAGAATAAATCAAAAAAAACCAAAAGAATGATTCATGAGATCAACTACTAGGATATTTTTTATGTGTAGTGTAGATATTTTAAGTAATATTATAGTTTCATACATTGTTTAAAACAATGTGATGTTTTATCAAGAATTGTATGAGATTTATACATGTGACTATAACATGTTACATTGAATGGTCTAGATTTTTTTGGAGATTTTTTAGGCTATTTGAAGTTTATATCCACTTAACATCATTGAATATTAGTTAGAAGACCATACCCTGCAATGTGGAATGGTTTGGATTGTGTCGGAAGTTAGATATATTCTTCTATATTCATGTTTTATTTTTATATGGGTTGGATAAAGTAGGTGGATTTCTAGTGTGGCTGAATAATTGTTCTTCTTTGAATTTTTCATGTCACTTCATGCCCTAAAATATGCATTATCTCACTTATAAAAAACATATATTAATTATTTCCTACTAATTTATATACTTATATCCCTAATATAAATACTGGTTCATGTGTGGATATATTTTTTAGTGTTATATATAATAAGAACACAAATATGTTCTGTGGATTGATAGTTGGAGAAGGTTATGTTTATGGAAATGAAAGAACATAATTTGGAATCATTTTTAATAAAACCTAATTTGTTAGTTTATTCTTTTTTTCACTAATATAATGATACACATTTAGTGAGAATATTATTTTAACAACCATTTTGTTCCATCATGGGATCATTTTGATACTAAATGAGTTATTAATTATATTTATTGATTATCTCAGTGATTTAAAATTTTCGTATAACACATCCATATTTTAAAAATAATAGCATTTGATAGCGTATACGACACACCACATCAAAGTTAAACAAACAATGAAATATTATTATTTAAATATGACTATTATAACATAGTTTTTGAATTTTCATGTATGAATATGAATCAAAAAATTATATAACATATATAATTTTAATAATCAATAAAAATTTAATGGAAAATGATTAGGAAATAAGAACTCAATTTCTAGTAATGTAATTGTTTTTTTCAAAAATAGGTTTTTTTTTGAAAAAAAATATTTTTATTGGTTTTAATATATATTATTATAATGAATTGTTCAAAAATATTGAAAATTAATTTGATAAAAATGATTCCATTATAAAAATAATAAATTGAATAAATTATGGTAAAATGTTGAAAATCTTTTGAAAATTAGTATTTTTCAATGAATAGAAAAAATCTATATTTTTATTGAAAATTATTTTTTATTTGAATATATAACAAAGTAAAATTATTTTTTTAATTATTCTTATTATTAAATTGTATTTTTTGATTAAAAATAATCTAATTAATACCATTTTGGTATGAATTTAATATACTTGAGTTTGGTATAAAAATTTATTCTTAAAAATAATTTTTCTATAAAACTGTTTTTATTGGATTTCTTTATTCAGTAATTAATTATTTTCACCCATATATATAAATGTCATCACGGAAAATGAATTCCATATTTTTATTTAAAAGTTATAAATATTTTGAATTGTCAAATTTTATATTTTTTTCATTATGAATATTGACCATGGTAAATAATTTTCACCACATTAGGGTAAAACGAGTAATTAAGGTAAAAATTAATACAATAAGTGTAAAAAACAAAAATAACACTTAATTTTATCCCATTTTTTGAATTTTGTTTTTACATTTACATAATGTTTTTTAAAATATGGAAACATGGTGAAATATTTTTCTTACTCTGACTTTTATATTATTTTATATATTAATAAGTCAAAAATGACATCCCCTTTTTTGTATTATATCTAAATTATTACAATATGGATAATTTGAGGATACTTTCATATCTAAAAGGGTTATTTTTATTATTTTTTATCATGTTTACATATATATAATTTTTCATAGATAAATAATTATTGTAAAGGATTACACAACATTGACACCATATTAATTCAATTCATAGAATAATAAAATAAATGATTTTATAAATATTAAAAGTAATATAATGTGAATGAATTATATTGAACCATTAATTTTTAGATAAATATTATATTCTATTTATGTATGAAATTAATATATTATAATATCATTTCTTTCATATTTTGTTGAAAGATAGATTGAAAACATAGTTTTTAAAAGTACATTATTTATATTTTAGGATAATTGATATTTTATAAAATTAATAAGATTTCATAAAATTAATTCAAAATGATGATCTGGATTATAAATGTTCTAAAATTTCATCCCCTAGAAACAAATGATCAAATTTTTACATTATATGCAAAATTATATACCATTAATGCGGAAAAAGTTATTTTTTTAGTTAAGGTTAAAATTTTTCAACCAATGGGTTAATAAAAAAGATATGTTTTAAAATGATATAAAAACTTTTAAAAATATTTTTTTAGGAATATATTATTTCATTTTCTTCCTTATATTTGAATGAATATTATTTTAAACAATTGTATAAGAGTTAGATAGGTATTATATTATCATATTTCATATATTTATAAAAATGAGATAAATGATATTTTATAATAATCAATATTTTATAATATTAAATATTTTATTAAATTGTTTAAAACTGTTAAAAATACATTATTTTTCATAGAAAATGGAATATGTTTTAAAATATCAACCATGTCCACTTTTAGAGACAAGTTTCCTTTTATTATTACAATAACGACCCATAGTGTGTAAAAATCATTATTATCATGGTAATTATAAAAAGGTTAACATATGAAAAAATAAAGATATAAGGAAATAACATATTCTAAAATTGTGAGATATTTATTTTATAATATTATTTATACATATCCACATGCTATATTTGAAATATATCAGTTTCGATCCATTTATCTATGAAAAATAATATGAATAAAATTAATTTTTGATGTAATTCCAATAGTGTCCCTATCCTCAATTATAAAGGGTAAATCTTATAGTATTTTATTATAAAATAAAATGAATTTTATTTTGGCCAATACAAGACCAATTAATTTCCTTGCATCATTAACCATGCCTTAGAGGTCTAATTTTGGGTAGAATACCAACCATAAATGTTTTATGTTTCAAATAAAAAAAATAATCATTAACTAAGGAAATATATTTAACCAAATGTTTTAGTTCAATTTCATCTTTTATTTCCTTAAAATATTATGAAAAATAGATTTAATAATAAAAAAATTATATTCATTTTAAATATATGTTGTTGTGTTAGTGGAGTAACCTATATCCTTCTCTTATTCTATCAAATAGTAAATGACACCATAATTCTTGCGTATAAAGGACTACAGCATTATGAACCAATGTAATTCTTTTTCCATCACCAAATATAACAGATGTTTATAATAATAGATTTAATTTATTAAATTCAAGAAATAATTTACCGTTTTAGAAGGATAATATATCATCTATTTTCATATGATTCCATTCATTGAAAAATGATAATTCCATCAGTGCATATATGTAGATTACACCCTTCACTATGTGATGTGATTAGTTTTTCATCGCCACATCACACAGATGGTATAAGTTAGTATATATAAATAAATCATATAATGATAATTATAGTAATATTAAATAATACCCACCTACTTTATTTCATGATACTTGAAAAATCTAAATTTTACTCAGGTGTATATACGACCTACCATCTCCATGATTGAATCATAGTACAATTTTTATAACCATAATTCATGGTATGTTTTAAAAGTATAATTTATCTATAAAAATTATAGTTATTACATTATTATTATCCTAGGTATGATGGAATAATTTCATCATTGACCACAGGAAACCTACCCAATTTATTTTGGACATATAATCCAAATATCATCAAAACCACTAACATGGAATTGATTAAGTAATTGATTAATACCGGAAAATAAATGGAATAATAAACATGAAACATGTCAGTTATAAAGTGTATAATTGATATATGATTACTATTAAGGAATATAATTAACATTGTTGATGAATCTAACTCAATATAAGAGACAATTTATATGATAAATATGATAAATATTTTAATGATTAATTTTCTAAATTATTCACTTAAATGTCCAAATTAATAAAATTATTCTATGGATGTATTTATTTGGAAATAAATAAATTATAAAATGATATTAATGTTATATTTTTATATTCATTCTAAATTTAACCAAACTAAACTTTTTCTGTATTTTAAATAGAATGTTTTGACTTACATTATAAAAAATATGTAATTTTCTATTTTAATGTATACGATCTTAATATTTTTACCACTACTATAACAATTATTTTATGAATGGATTCCATATTAATATTTCGTATTTTATTAAAATAAAAATCGACATTTCAAATTTCTATTATTCAAAAAATGAAATGTATATTTAAATTAACCGAAATATTTCTATATGGCTGTAAAGGATGTTTGTATGTGTGTAATAATCAAAACCTCAAGCCTTTATTTGTAAAATTTATTTGTTTGTTTTTGGGAATTGTTTATTAGTATGAGTGGTTTATTTATAAGACATGTGTGGGTGGTGTCCTTATAAACTAAGGAATAGTGGTTCCATAAACCCCACCAATGAATTGGATATGATTTATGTTAGATATTATACATGAAGATTATTCCACTTTTACCCTGAAAATCATTCCATTTCAATTCATGAAGTTTAATATAATAGAGATATAAAAATTATGAATCATGGTACCACTATGATTTATCCACCATACCTATTGGATTTTATGTAAATGTTATTAATTTAAATATGAAAGAAACATGATTAATGAAATGATGAAAAATATATGATTCTTATGTGGGGTGAATGTTTAACTTTGTGGAAAACTTTTCATGCGCTTTTAATGATTTTAATGGAACCATTATGTGTTTTATTTTTCCAATTTAAATTTCATAATAAATTTTTTATAAAATTATTTTTTTGTATAACTGGATTAATTAGTTAATAAAATGATTAGTTTTATCCCAACTTAATTTACAAAAATAAAGTTTATTTTAAATATTTAGGGTCTAAAAGGTTTCTATTTTTATTATTTCTTATAACAAGTTTTTTATTCTCAACAAAAATTTACAAAAAACATAACCTGGGTTTATGGATTAATATGGACATGAATGAGGTCAGCGCGAAAATTTTAAATATGTTTCATGAAAATAAAAAATTTATATAATAAATTTTTTATTTTTTTTGGTAAAAATAGATACTAAGTTGATTTATGCAATTTATGAAGTAATATTTATTTATATAATAATTATAGACTAATTCACTAAAAATATAAACCATAAATATCTTCAAATATATGATAATGAATTATTGACATAAAACTCATGTTTATGTAATGATTAAGGTCAGTCCATATAGATGGTATCAAATGATATTTTTAGATAACATTGAATTTTTTATTTTACTAATTTTTTATTAACTTATGAGTTATAGAAACTATTATATGTTTATAAGATTATGGTTGATCATAAATCAAATTACTTATACAACCATTTTAAGTTATTAAGTTATGGTATTTCAAGGTGAATAATGTTATTTTGGATATTTTTTATTGGGTTGAGGTATATATGACCCTTTGATTTAATTTGAGGGATTATTTCAGAATAATAAAAATATATTCTTGGGAACACAAGATAAAAGGAATGAGATAAACATTATAGTAAAAATTCATTAATTTTGAAGATATTAAGGTTGTTTTGAGGATTCTAATCATATTTTGGGAACATTATAATAATTATATAAATATTGATTTTGTAAAATGGACATACCAATAGCTAGGAGATAACTCCACACATCTAGAAAGGCCATAGGTCTTGAACACACTTATGAAGGGAGGAAAGATTACAATTCCTACCCCTAGTCTATGTGATTTAGAGTGAGTATGCCAATGTTTTTTACAAAATAAATTTAAAAAATGACAATTTATTTGATAATTAAAATATCAATTTATTAATATAGAAACTACGAGGCTAAAAATGTATTTATTGGTTATGTGAATAATGATATTTTGAAATAATTTTACTATTTTGGGAACTTAAATGATTTTAAAAAACAAAACGATGTGGGATTTTATTTGAGGAATAAAGGTTGAATTATGTTTTAGTAGAATATATGATTTTAATGAGGTATTATAATTTTTCAATTTATTTATAGAAATTATTATCATATCATAGAGATGATATTATTAGTATATAATCAAATTTTGTCTAAGACATTTTGAGTAATTGTTTTTCAAAAAATCCACAGTGGTATTGGCCTAACTATCAATTATGAGTTATTTAGGGGGGTTGAATTTTTTTTGTGTTGGATATATCATATTTGAATTTAACGGAAACTCCCAATGTTTCCCACATATATTACTAGGTACACATCAACTTTACAAAGTTATAAATTCATTTGAGGTTATAGAACCAACAATGGTTAGGAAATCACTTTGGCCAAGTGGATGGGAGGTTGGGATCATCCCACCTTTTTGTGGGAAAATATTTCTTATTTTGGGACACTATTAATGATATTAGAAATGTTCATGAAATATTTATCAGACCCCAAAACAATAATGGTTACCCCAATTTAAATGTCATTATTTAAACTATGTTCTAAAAGGAATAACTATGTATACCCCATATTCTCTATCATTCTCTAATTTATTTATAATGCTTCAGTTTATATCAATTTTTGGGTACTCAAGAGTTTATTGCTGTCTAAGGAGGCAATTTCTATCTTTTTTATGGGATTTAACCTCTACGGAGTGTCCTATATATCCAATAAGATTATTAATCAATACCTATGTAGTTCATTTGAAATTGGTTATATTCGTATAATAGGACTATACCAAGAAATTTAACGTCATCCTGAAAGGATATAAATATAAGGCACATGCCTTGAAGAGGAGTCCTATATAACCTATGAAGACTGGATTAAGATTCTATGTATTTCATGTATGGGAATATACATAGTAAAATATATGATTAATGAGGCCTTGTGTGGGACTTTTTTATATAAGGATTCCCTGAACTTACTCACATGGAATATGACCCTATGAATAAATACGAGATGTAACAAAACTGACACACTAATTAAGGGACCCAAAATGATGGAATCATCACCATTCAATTGGTATACAAATTTAAAATATCAAATCCTACACGATTAAATATTGGTGTGATAAATAAGATATTGGGGATCATTAGACACATTTAATGAGTGAAAAGATTCCTAGGACTTACACATTAATGTTTCCCTCTGAGAGGTATGATTTTCTTTGTCATTGAGAATATAATATGGATGATAGGCCATATTAAGGAATATTATGACTTTTATTTATAAAATGAATCAGATTCCATATAGTTTAGTATATAACCTCTAATGGATTTGATGTACCTGAGGTCATGGTCAGTGATTACACTCATATGGATGCTATTTTTTAATCCCACTTCTCATCCACTGAAGGAAAAGGAAAGATGGTAGACTTATGGGTTAATTCAATCAAATTATTCTTGAATATTTTGGAAATGAAGGGAGTTATACCTAGGTTGATCCCATAGGAGATCCAATAATAGGAAGGCATCATATGTATCATTCTTATAACTATTATTAAAGTCCTCATAATTCTTTATCCTCTTACCCGCTGATGGGTTGAAGTCAGTGTTTACACTCAGATAAATTATTATTTTCACTAAGGTTTAGGAATGGAAGGGGATTATACCTGGATGGATTCCCAATTTTTATATTAATTCATTATCTTTTGATAGATAGATAGAGTTGGTGACTAGGAAAGGTGTTTTTGATATGCTTTGTATAACATGCCAGCCTATCCAAGAGAATGAAACAAATAGTGACACACTAGTAAATAACCATAAATAATTAAGGATAATCCCCTTATAAATTTTGTATAAAAATCAAGGGTTCTTATCCAAGGGTTCACATGGTATATTTTTATGTGTGTATGTCGATCAAAGTTGGATTATAAACCTATCATGTCTTGATTGTATGCCCAACAAGTTTGGGGATTTGGCCGGAAAATGAAGGATCATTCAAGGGTGTCTTCCTTCCATGTTAAAAATTCTTCAAATGATTGAATTTGATGTGTCGAATATCTTTTCCATGATCAACTAAATTGTTCAGGAATTCTTCACCTGATTAAATTCACTTCTCCAGGAGGTCATCACATGATCAAAGAGTTCATGTCTAGGGGATTTTACATGATAAAATAATATAGAAAGGTTGTATTTGCATGTTCAAAATGACTTGTCTAGGATGTCTTCACATGGTCAAAGCTTACATGTCCAAGGTTGTACATGTCATATTCACACGATCAAACATGAAATTTCCAGGGTCTTTCAAATGGTGAACCTAGATTCTCCATAACGTATCACATGATGACATTGGATTGTCAATATACTATCTCACGATCATCTTTCCTTGCCAAAGTCCACATAAGGGAATTTAGAGACTAGTGAGGAGTCTTTTATAAAATGATCATAAGAGAGTTATATAGTAGGGTCTTGAAAACATCTCTTGGTTTGCACACATCTCAAAGTAGTAAAATTCGCATGTCCAAATAGATCATGACTCACATACACATAGAAAATAATTTTCATTGGTGGTGTTTTTGGTTGAGTGGTCATTTCATATCTACACCTTCTAGGGTTTTTAATACAAAATGAGGTAAATTCCATTTTTCATATGAATAATTAGGTTATATTCATTGGGAGGGGTTCCGATACGATGGAATCGCATGATCCTAAATTATTCATTTGATTCATATGACCTAAAATGGGGTATTGCGATGAGTTTTATGAATATGTTTAGGGGATACACATTGATTATTCCTACAAGAGATAGGATTCAGGGCACATGGGGTATATAGATTAGGGTATTTACACCATGGTTGTTCACTACAGGGTTAGATTCGAAGAGTGAATGTCCAATGGTGTATACCAACCGGTATTGGAAAGAGTGCCACATATTCCCCATGGATTGAACCATGCTACTTAAAATAGGCTTCATAGAACCACATTGTTTTTGTTATTAACTATTCGTGTTAAAGAGGTGCACATTTGAGCCTCATATGGGAATCACATAACTAGTGTCACATGATCATCATGTGATCGCATTTTCTCTTGAGGGATTACATAAAGGTTTATGTGCACTTGTTATAAGGTTTCATGTTGGTGTCTCTTTCATGGACTTTAGTTTCATATAGGGGTCAAGAAACTAGTGAGGTATCAAAAAATCACATGAGTACCTCACATAAGATGTAATTCATATGGTGGTTTCACATGATATTTAATTTATCATGTGTTCTCATGATCTTCAATGGATCATGTGATGGGTTCTCATGATCACCTAGAGAGATTATTCAAAATGTGGATTCCCATTTCTTTCTATCCTCGGTTTCCCTAATATTCATATAGGGTATTCCAACTATTCTCCTCATCATTTGTGTGTGTTTCTCTAAGGGAAAATGGGTTTATATAGGCAGAGTAGGACTAGAATAATGCCAATTTTCATGGGGAAGTTAATATGTGTACTAACATGAGGTAGTGGAAATCCTCACATGACTGTCATATGTCATAAAGAAATCATGTTAAGGCCTCATGTGATAGTAACTTTTAAATGACAGACTATCCACAACCCCTATTTTCATCACCATGAATTCAAGTGACTACTTTACAATGGGATTCATATGATCAGACTCATTTTATTATGCCCTGATATGTAGAGTATTGATGTGGTTAATATTGACATGTTTCCTAGATAATAAGTTCTCACAACATATGTTTTTTTTCATATTCATGATATGTTGAGGTGATTCCCATAAAACATTTCCCCACTATTATCATTTCTTCTAACGATATTTTGAAACTTTTTCAATGGATTTCATATAGTTATAGGATAAGATTCATCCAATAGGGAATATTTTTCATGTAATGATACTGGTGATCGTTGACATGGATCTTATACAACTTCAAATGTTCTTATGATTTCTATGCGCTATCTCTATTTTAACATGTGATCCATTTAACATATATCGATGAATTCACAAGTTGAATTTATCATATTATTTTGATTGGAATTCATGTAAAGTGAAGTTTCATGCATGGATTTGGTATGTTGAGTATGATTCTACTATCTCAATTTTGATTGATAGGGAGGGAAAACATGGTAGTCTTTGACTAGAGAGTTATTTGAGAATTCAGTGGATATCTGTATCGATCTACTTGCATCTAAAGTGCGATAGGAGTGTAAGAGAAGGGGAAGTTGAGGATGATGTGGGAGAAGGATTGGATGGCCTAGATCTGCATGCTCGGGTAACCACCTTTTTGTATGGGATTTTTTATGAAGTCATAGTGTTTCACAAGACCCCAATCACACATCAATTGGAAGGTTGTATGGATTTAATTAATAATTTTGGATGTGACCATCACCACTTGAGATGCATGTGTGATCAACACTAGAAAAAATTGAACCAACACCCCAACCGAATGTACCCTCTCATTGTGTGATCCTCCTAGGAACACATGCACATGAACTCACCAAAATAGCTCTTCTCTCCCAAATCCATGTTGCTATGTTAGCCGGATAACTGTCTCCTAAGGTGAAATTAAGGTGACACCCATAATTACCCTTGGTTGTGCTGGCTGGATGGTATGCTTGGATGGAGAATTTGTTTTGGAAAAGGGAACCCATAGAACATAGAAAAATATTATATGTAAAATGAATACAACAAGGGAAAAAATAAACCCCCTTATGAAAAATATCCAAAGACTAACCATCATTCTTCAATAATTCCAAATCCAAGTAATTATTAAACAAATACGAATGGACCCAAATGTCTCAAATCATTAATGGAAATGTGTATGGTTCATGATTATGGTTTCCTACAAAATCCCCCTTTGAAATGTATTTTTTTAGTATGAATGTAATATAATTATAAGGTAAATTAAGATCAATTTTACATATATTGTAATTTATAAAGTTATTTCATATATACCCCTTATGATTAGTTTTTTCTATGGTATGTTGAATAAGGGATTTCAGGTGATAAAAAGAATAAAATCCCTACCATTAGCGCTTGGATGAATCCCAGATAGGAAACCACTGTGGATTGGGGAATGGATATCCTGAAATAGGAATATGTATAATGGAACATGGGGATGTATCTGAAGTAAGGTACATGGAAATCACTATATAAACCATGAGAATGGGAATCATGTTATATATAGTTATGGAATAAATTCTTATACATATCAATAAAATTCATAGTAAATACAAGTTCATAGATGAAGAACTCTAGGATAGATTATCCTATAGATATTCATCTCATACTTATGAAGTGGAATGTACCAACTTACTAATGGAATCTTGGGTATAGACCCATGATTTGGTGCTTATACTACATGGATAATCATTTAAAAACATCCATTCTATAATACCAACTAATCCAAAATTCTTGGATTTGAGAAATTAACTCACAACATATTTTTTTGTGAAATGATCTTGAATGATCACCGACATCAGATTCCTCATTCATGTACCTACTCAAGTTGTCTTGAGATAACATTTTAACAAGGATAATTTCGTTATTATATATGTCCATACTGGAGGATGCTCCAATTTTCTATGAATGATAATTGAAATAGTGATGATAGATATATTTTTTATTGGAAAAAATGATGACCCCTGCAATATTTATATATTTTAATTCATAATTCCATAATTATTCAAAAATCATAATATATGGGAAACCTAGTAAGCAAGGAATTGGATTTTTCTATGGCCACGCACTTATGGGTTATTATCCTAATGAGTTTTGTTCCTTTTCCTTTTATGAGTGATTAATATTTCTTGGAGTAAAAAATTCATGTTCAACGAGCATTGGACATTCATTTACCCTTGGGATGTTTTAATGTTTTAAACCGAGTAATCATTGTGTCTCTTTCATTTGGTTGTTTCATGGTCTCACTTATAAGACTATTATTTAAATAATTTTTATTTATTCTAGCTCATATGTACTATTTTTGGCATTTTAGAGTCTTCTAGCTCAATCCTTCAATTGCTAGTATTTAATAGTGTTCTATCTTGAACCTTATACTACTAACAGTTTAGAGGTTTCTAAATTGGACCATAAGATACTAGTATTTTAGAGTTCTCTAGATCGCACCTTAAACATCTTGTAATTTTGACTATTCATCCTCAGACATGATAAATGGATATAAAATGGGGAATACATGCTAGGGGTGACCCAAAACAACTTATGGTGTTATTTTCCATAGTGTTTTTTCAAGGGCTCACATGGATTGATGTTCCATCCCCATAATGAGGATATGGAAAAAGATGGTAGGTCAAAGCCCTTATGAATCACTACCATGGTCCTGGAGAGGTGTATCCACTTTTCTAAAATGGATATGAATGTTTTTAGAGACGGTATTGGTGGATAATAAAATATTAGAGAATCCAAGTCCACGTGGACAGTTGGAATATGGGTCATGCAATTCATGTGTGCAGAAGACTAAACTGATTAATATGAAATGGGGTGGACATACCAGGGATGACCCAAAACACCCAAAGGTGAGTAGTTCATTCATGGTGTCACAGGAGAACAATGGATTAGATTTGCATTCAAAAAAAAAGAAGATAACTCTAGTTGTTAGTTCAGAATCCACTAATCCATGAACTCAAAGGGTTTACATGCGTAGTCAATTAAAGGGTATCCCCACTCTTTTCCCATAGATGTGGGAGATTTTATAAGACTAAAATGATTCAATGATGAAGATGTATGGGGACCAAAATCTATCCAATGAAGGGCTCTATAACCCTATGGTAGTTTAAGTTTTAGTAAAAAGGATCGAACTCCATGCCATGTGGTTTCAAGTCACACGGTGTGGGCCATCAGAGGGTGCAAGAATGGAGTGTCACATTCCTCGTATGAGAAAGGGTATAATACATAGTAACATAACACTGAGGATGTCGAATATGAATCAATAGTTTTGTTATAGGGAATTTAAATCATTTTCCAATATTCTCAGCTAATGAGTAATAATATAGAACAATCATGCTAGGGATGACCAAGAACACTCTAAGGTGAAGAGGAAAACCATGTGGATATAAGGAGAAAAAGAATCATAAATCCATGCATGTTGTACCAAGATGTATCTAGTTGGTAAGAAAAATACCATATAAATCGATATCATGGTTAAGAAGAGATATCTATTTTCATTTCCCATGGCCATGGTAATTTTTAGAGACTTAAGGTGCTCAAAACTTGAATTGTGATTTATTAAAAAAAATATTCAAGAAGGATTTGAGAGACCTATATGTTGTGTCACTACCTAGTGAACATGTTATAGTTGAAAATAGATGCGACACATCATTAAGATAAATTTCCCTTGAATAATTGGTTGAAAAATAATAGATCGACTGTTTGTAGGGCCCAGAAGTGGGAAATATGAGTATTAATCCCTGTTCATGTCTGATCTAGAATTTTCCTAAACACTGAAGATGAAGAGTTTAACGAACGAATAATTGACTTTTTATGAGGCCTCCCTTTGTGGGTTTTACCCCTGATAATTTTTATGTCTCATTTAATACAAGATAATGTGATTTTTATTTGGACTATAAAAGGATATAGTTTAAGTTCATATAGATTTTTACAATGTGTATGATGTTTAATGACATGGTTCACATGGATGTGGTATGAATGGAATATTACAAAACAACCTAACTAGGATACCCGAGGCCAAGAGTATTACAATATTATTTTGAATAGGATATGAAAATTTTGTAATTCATAGTATGAGGATCTTAATCAATCGGTAATGATACGGGACAATCTTGTTGGGGATGACCGAGAACACCCAATTGTGATGAGTTCTGTCACAGGGACATTAGAATAAAAAGGATTAGAATGACCTTCTTGAAGGGACCTAATGTATATGGTCAGTATGTAAAAGCACATATGCATCACTAGCTGGGTCCAATAGAGAGATCTATTTTCCTTTCCATGGTCAATAAATACAACACCATGAGTTTTTAAAAGGGAAATCATTGTTCAATAGTAAATGTGATACACAAAACCAATCCCAATCAAATAATGATTATTTAAATATTATAATTTTAACCTAGAAATAACTTTTGAATATTTGAATAGTACTATCTAAATTATGAAAAATAAATTTTTTCAACTCAAAATTAATATATTTATAAATTCTTATTAAATAATTACTCATTTTTTGTGATTTCATTTGACTCTTCAAAAACTATGTTTCCATCAAATATTTTTTTTAATTTTTTTTGAAGAAAATCATAATTATGTTCTATAACATTTAGAAAACTTATTTGACAAAATTATGTCAAATGTGATATCATCAAATAATAATGAACTTATGGAGAAATTTTTGGATTTCATTCATAAATTAATTATTTTTCATTAAATAGAGAAATATATGGTTTTGTTTGTAAAAAAATCATTTATTTTTAAAAATTACATAATTTAATGATTTCAAAGATATATAATTATTCATGAGTAATATTTAATCCAATTAGTGACATTTAAATCTTCTTTATATATAATTTTAGAATATGTTTATTTTTAGGCGTAAAATGCATTTTTTGGAAAACTTTTTCAAAATGAATACTGTTTATCTATTATAATAAAATAAAATGAGGAATTATTTAAATGAAAATTTTAGAATATATATATATATTAATCAAAATCATTATTTTGGATATTACTTTTTATAATGACAACGTAAAATCATCTTTTCAATGACAAATTATTTTTCAGGAAATCACTTTCCATTGTGCTTATAGGTTTTATATTAACTTAAATTCATACAACTATTTTAATTGATTTCTATAAAATGGATTCTATATTTGGAATCATCATAATTAATATAATTTAATAAATTAAACTTAGTTTTTGGGCAACATGAATAATAACAATAGTAAATATTTACTAGCATGTAAAACAGAAAATATGTTAATTAAGGGTAAATATAATTTTAAAAAGTATCAGAAACAACGTATCCCAAACAATATGAATTTTATATTTTTATTTCAATATAGTAAAGATTATATTTTTTCAT
This sequence comes from Viscum album, assembly GCA_963277665.1. Lineage (NCBI taxonomy): Eukaryota > Viridiplantae > Streptophyta > Magnoliopsida > Santalales > Viscaceae > Viscum > Viscum album. The sequence goes on from OY728126.1 coordinate 1,577,336,710, forward strand.
ATTATAAAGGATTAATTAATTCTTTTGAAAAAAAATTAGATTGTTCATGTGTCAATACATAAATTGTAGTCGGGGTAATATTTTTTTTAATCAATAATATGTTTTTGATTAAATAATTCTTTTTTGAAATAAACTATATTTTAATTAAACATTATTATTAAATATTTTATAGTAAATATAATTTATAATATTATTTTTTTAAGTGAAATTGTAATTTTTTTAAGTGTTCGAAAAGAGTTATTTTAAAAAATCCCATCAACGAAAAAAATACCAATGGTATTTTAAAAGTAAAAATTAAAATATTTAGAAAATTATACAGATAAATTAAATATTAATTTATCAATAATAACATCAAAATTTTCCTATGGTAAATTTTTCATAATTTTTCAAGACAGTAAAATTTTGGGATAAAATTAAATACGATATAAAAATACGGTGTGTATTATGACATCATAATGATATAAAAGAGATGTAATAAATTATATAAGGGTATTCACAAATTAAATTTGTGTCCCTCTTTATAATAATGTATTTTAAGGTTATTTTAATAAATTAATAAATCATTTATGAATAAACCCCAATCAATATTATATTTTTATTTTTTAAGTCAATTCTACATAAACATGACTCACTTCCACATCTCCAAGGGTAATATATTAATGAATTATTTACTTCTACTTATAAAACAATTAAAACAAATCCTATTTGGTAGAAAACATGGGATGGAATATAATGGTTTGCATTTTTTATTATTTTATTGTATAGAGGCCAAAACTTATAATTAAAAAATGATAAAAATAGTTCTTTCCATTCCTACAAAAAACAACAAAAGATACCATGCATCTTAACTAAAAAACATTGAATCGTGTACTTATTATGACCTCCACTATCTATATTCCTCACAAGTTTCCACAAATCTCCCAATAAGTCCCTCCCAATATTTTGTAATCACCCTCTCAAGGTAAGCGATCTCCCCCTTTTTTTATTCAAGTACATATTTTATGTTGTGCACATTAATTTCTATTTTTCATTCTTGGTTATGTTTTACAACATCCCAGTTAATGAAATATGGACTTCTATTTGATGAGATTGTCTTTTATCTCGCATTAATCAATCTTATTAAGATTTATGTACACCCGTTATGCTACTGACATTGTCCTTTGTTTTTTTGTAACAAAAGTGAGAGTCCATTACTTATTTTTTCAATTCAAGAACCCTCCTAGAATTTAGCCTTTTGAGTCTAAATAGAATTTATTTTCCTATATTTATAAACATAAATTTACTATCCACATTATGTTTTCTTAATAATATATCATTTATCCGATTTCATTTTACATTTAACTAATCTCTTACCTAGATGAAATTTTGTAAGAGATTTCACTATATTCTTTTCAATTCATGAACATTACTTGTATTTAGCATTTTTAATATCAATTTTTTATATTATAAATCATTTATAAACATACCATAATGATCTAATATGTTATTTGAATAAGATATCATTTATCCCATATCATTATAGCATTTACCTAATCTGTTACAACACCAAAATTTAGTAATGGATCCACTCCTTCTCATATTTATCCAAGAATCTTCATTTTATTATTCTTTTAAACTCCATTTCCTAATTTCATGATATTTTATTACATACCCCCTTTATTTTCTTTATGATGTATAAATTATTAGAGGCACCTTTCACTCTCTTTAATCCCTCTCATGAACATTTATGTGCCCCAATTATACTCTAAAAATCTCACTAAAAGTTTCCATGACAACTAATTATGTAGTGAATACCAGTAAATATTTCCTATAATGGGGTTCTCCTATACGCAAAATATATATATTAGATTTTGGACTTACATATATGTAATACACACTCCATTATTGCCGGATTAAATGTGATGAAATATTCTCTTATGTATATGATCTATGTAGAACTCTTATTCATGTAAATGATATGAACGAGACATGTGCACCCATAATTATATGGCACTCCAATGCATTGGGTAATTTTTTAGTCAAATGAGACATCATTAGAGGGATTTCGGAGTGAACCTAATCTATAATGGGACTTTTTCAAAATTTTATTCTGACTTAAAAGTTATCCTTGACCTATGTTTATGATTTCATGTTTAATGTTATTTATAAATTCCTATGGTGAATTTAGGTTATCATTCTATATACCACCTCATTATTCATGTTTGTGATTCTAATCCATTTCATGTAACATTAAAATGAATATTTATTGACATATATTTCATTATTTATGTTATAATTTTTTTATTCCCATACTTGGATTTATATCTCACCCCTTTTCTTATGTATGTTCTCAGGTTATCCCATGTAGTCTTGAGAACCCTGGAAAATTATGAGCTTGTATATAAGGTTTTCATTAATACTGATGTACCCCATGTTTTAATTTATTATTATATATAATCAATTAACCACAAATAATTTTATTCTCAATCTTTTGGATTATATTATGTGTATTATTATGTAATAAATATTGAATTAATTTTTAATAATTACATGAGTTGTTATAATGAATAGATCACGGTAACCCAATAAACTCAACAAATGAAGTGTGATTTATATGATGAGTGGATAAAATGATGATAAAATTACCCCAAACTATAGATGTTCGTGGTCGGGTTCTTATGGTCATTTGATAATAAATTATTATGGATGATGACCTTCAAATTTTAACATCGTGTAGTGGGGATATATTTTTCATTCAGTTTTAATGTCATCTAACAAGGATTCCATCCTTTATATTTAACATCATGTAGTAAGGATGTAATCCTACCTGTTTAACATCATGTGAAAATGAGGTTTACCCTACAGTTTAACTCCATGAAACTAGGAATCATTCCTTTAATTTTAAGGATAATGTGGCAAGGATGTGTTTCCCGATCTAAGGTGCATCTCAATTGCATCGACCAAAGTGTATTTCCATGTTCCCAAACTCACATGAGTAATTCTCGGTGTTACAAAAAACAGGCGACTGAGAGGTTGAATGAGCCATACAAGTACAGTTCTCATATGACTTGTTGCACAGGTCCAACACATATGTAGTAAGTGGATTATTTTTACCACTGATATTCTGACTAGACTCAATATCAGAGAACTATGTATCACTACATATCCTTTCACGATTGGAATTAAGAAACAAATTATTATTTCATGAAATATCAATGCACAAGTTAGACCTATATGTATCGAGGTGGGATATTTTTACATTTATTTATATAGCTAGACCTATGATAAGATATTAGGGCATCACTGTATATATTATGATGATAAGAATCAAGACCCATGTACTTATTGAATGGGAAAATATCCACAAAGGTTAGACCCCTACACATAGGGAAGAAATATTCTTATTTGTTATTTTAGATGAACCCAATATTGGAGATCCATCCATCACAACGTATCCTATGATGGTTTGAAAATATATGCAAATATTTCTTGGATGATAAACTCTCAATGCAATTCTAATCCATACAAAGAGGGGCATATTTTTCTCAATTTTTTTTTTGGATAGACACAAGATTGGAGACTTGGGAGTCACTATTTATCCTATGATGATTTGAATCTTGCCACACATTGTTATTTAATGTGAAACTATCCATGTTGGTCTTTACCATACACATATGGTAGAATTGTTCTTCGTGACTATTGAATTTTACCCACGATTGGATATTTGGGCATCACTATGTATCCTATAATTATAGGAATCAAATCACACATAGTTCTTGAATGGGAAACTATCCATGCAGGTTTGACCCATATGCACATGGGGTCATTTTTAATATTGAATGTTCTGTATGGACAAAAAATTTGAAATATGGGTGTAACTACATATAATATTAGGATATAAATCAATCCACACAAAGTTCATAAATGGGAAACACTTCAGTAAGGTCTAATGCATACACAAAGAGGGCATTTTACCATTGACAATTGTTGCTACACACAAGATTGGAAATTGGGAATCGTTATGTATCATGTGGGGGTCAAATCAATCCATACATATTTTTTTGAATGGAAATGTGGTGGGAGACCAACTGCAATGATAATGGTCCTCTCATGAATGTTTTATTGTAATGTGCAGTTTAATGTCATGCAATAGAAATCAACCATGATGTTCGACAACATGGGGAAATGACCTATGGTGTGCCTTTTAAGTTCATTCATCCAGGTCCATGCTAACCCTGTCCTGAAATTAAATGCCCAGATCATGTTAGGAATGATTTAACAGAGTTCCTAAGACCATATGTGTTATTCAAAGAGTGGGAAATAAATAATGTAAAGGGATTATTTCACAACACATAAATGATTTAAATAATAGACAAGGGAGTTTTCTATCATGTGGTGGATGGACCATGACATTGGATCTATGAGTCTCTAAAAATCCCATTGTAATGATAATATATCCATACATATGTCCAGAAATCCATGTAGTTTTGGGTCATGTGGCGAATAAATTAGCCATACTATTTTACATCATGTAGTAAGGATTAAGGTCATTTAATGTGAATAAAAATCAAGTCATGAAGCCCTATAAAATATTTCTGGGAATTTGGTAACTCATATAGTGAGAGGAATCCCATGATTGTGATTCAAGGCTTCTTGAGAAGGTTTACCAAGGTATAATATTCTTATTAAGCAAGTTAATAAAACACTTTAACATCATGTGCTCAAGACATTGACCCATGGTCTAATGTCTTGTAACTGGGAAGAATATATTAGGCCTTGACCATATATTCAGAATCTTGGTTTCACTCTATATCTTGTGATGTTAGGAATCTATGAAAATTTAGTTCTTGAATAAAAATATTCCCAATGAGGTTCTAGATCACACACATAGATTTTTGAGCATCAATTCACCCTTTCACAAATCTAACTCATGTGTAGTGGGTCATATTTGACATAGAATTTTTTCATTCAGTTTAACTTCATGCAGTAAGGGTGAAGATAATATTTTATTTTTAGGTTATATGACAATGATTTCTCATTTAGGTTAGCATAATGTTACCAGGATTGCTTCCTTAATATTTTACATCATTCGGTCTGGATGTAAGACACTTTTTATTCTTAATAATTATTATTATGGATTATTTTGTAATGTTTTAACGTCATATGGTAAGGACACATCATGTAATTTAATCCCATGTGCCAAAAAAATATTACTATATGGATTAATTTTATACAGTCTAGAAGTATTGTGCAGCTTAATTTCATTCAAACAGGTTGAATTCCTTATATTTTAGCATCATGATGTCATAAAGTATCTATTTTGTAGTATAAAAACATGTGAAAAAGACATTTTATTTTCTATTAAACATCTTTTGTGAAAGACTTTGAGATGTTTTTTTAGTTTCAATTCTTGATTACAATACTTAGTAACATGATATTTGTGCTTTCTCTGGGATGTTTTCTTGAATCCATGGTAGTAATCAGGTAATCCGAGAGGGTTTGTATCCACATCAAGGTCTAGAAGGGCAATTTTTATACAATTACAAGAGAACACAGATCAATGTTCCTTTAGTAATGAAATATACACCTCCTACTCATTAATGAGTATGGATTCACAAATTAATGTAGGCTATGAATATTCATCTTCCCCAAGATTAACCTATATAACCTCATTGATGGTGTTAGATATCCTTCTGTAAATATGAGAGGAGATTTCCTAAGGTCATCCTCTTCTCCATCCATCTCTAAGTCTATAGAGATATTTTTATACATGGTGGGCAATTTAATGGAAATCTCTGTTATTGTCGGGGTATGATAGGCCATGAGAAGATAAATTTTCATCATGAACATCCATAGTCATCACATAGTGATTCTTGGACATATTTGTTTCTCTTATGATGTCACTCGTGGGGGAATGAGCCTAGAAATATTGAGTTACAGATTATATCTTGAGGGAATAATCAATTTCTTGATGATGCTACGATGGAATTTTCAGATCTCAATATAAAACAAACTTTAACCCCTTTCATAAATCCAAATGATCAAAATTTATTTCTATCACTGATTTTCCATGAAAGAGCAAGTGGAGGAATTTTTTTTATTGAATGTCCACACAACATGATCCCATGATTTATCCTATAGTCATGAAATTTAAGAATGGAATATATGAGGAGATTCACTTCCCTAGATATTGGGTAAAGTAAAATGCTCCACATTTTCCCCATCCCTAGATAAGTCATCTCATATAACTTTCACAATCAGTCTGAGAATTGTCATAATTTAGAGACAACATGCCATATGCATTGTTAATATATTCTCATCATGAATATAGGTCCACAGAGAACAAATCCATTTCCAGTTGAATTTTTTTTATTTATTAGTTAGAGGTGACCCCTATACCATTGATAAGGGAGGTTTCTATCCTTTAATATCTAATAATTCAACTACATATTCAGGTGAACATAAAAAATGCACAACCCTTATGAACCATTTGGTATCTCATAATTAGAGGTGTTTCTGGGTGTGAACATGTTTTTGAGGATTTTTCTAGATAACATTATCTATATATATATCTATACCCAACTCTTCTACATAGAAGCTATATTTATTCACTAGGTTAGAAAATAGAGGATTCCTATCTAGGTCACCTATAAAGCACATTGAGGTGATTTTATTGGTTTATGGGGTACTATATAAGTTTTACCATGGTGTTTTATCCACCATTATATATGAAGGTTCCGTTGTTTTGGCCACCTATTTATAAAAATATTTATGGGAAAGAAAAGGATTTTTTTGAGGGAGATATCATCATGGGAAGGTAGACCATAAAAGATTTTAGGTATAGAGTCTCTGTGATCCAACTCCACAATTCTATGAGGACAACTATCAGGGTAATTATTTTCTTATTTTTATGATAAGCTGTCAATGGGCCATTACGGTATCACAAATATGCGTTGGAAAATATCAAGGGAATTGGAATTCAGTAGGTCAGGGATATAAGCCATATTCTCTATCACGACTAGAATATATCTCCTTTTGGTGTTCATTAGGGATATAAGTCTTCTCCATGATTGATGATATAATATGTTGATAAATATCAGATTGAATAGAAATACACTACTACAAAATCATCATATTTCTACAGTTTGAAACCATTTCCATAAGGTGAAAACCATTATCATAGTTTACGACCATATATTTGTAACTATTGGAGACTATATCCATTTCAATAGGGTTTGTACTATTGAAATTGTTTAAAATGTGGAAATATGTTTCTATATCTACATTTTACACATGGTAAATAAGTGGCTATAACCACTATTTTAACTATGGAAATTTGTTGATATAGACACGGGTTAAACAATAGAAATAGGTGGCTATAGACATGGTTTAAATAAAGGTAATATATAGCTATATCCATGGATAAAAACATGGAAATAGGTGGATGTGGCCATGGTTTTGAACAAGGGAATTAGGTATATATTTTCAAAATTTGAAATCATGGAAAGAGCCTTCAAAAATAAATTCTTTTAGTAAGGTTTGATCCTTAAACCTCTTCTATATTCTTCTAAGAATTTACTACAATGTTGACCACTACAATATGTATATATATTTACATATCAATATATAAATAATTATAAATAATTATAATTTATTATCTTTTAAATAATAAAAAAACCTATTACTACTGTCTACATAGTGAAAATAGGTGGTTATAGCAATGAATGAAAACAATTGAAATAGGCAGATATAGCCACACAATAAACCACATAAATAAGCATCTATAGAAAAGGTTTAAAATATTGAAATAGGTTTCTATGTAAATGGTTCAAATAGTGTAATATGTGGATATAGACATAGTTTTAACCATGGTAAAAGTCAGCTATGACCACAGTTTAATATATTGGAATCGGTGGTTATGTCAGTTATTTAAGTCATGGAATCATGTAGCTAGGGACATGTTTTAAACCGTAGAAATATATGGATATGGAAACACATTAAACTGTTGAAATAGGTGGCTATAACATTGATTTAAACTGTATAAAGGCATAGTTTAAAAAACCATGGTAGTATCTATTTCCTATTAATTTTCCATGTAAATTAGATTTTCCTAAGAAAATTATCAAAATATTTTTATATAAACCTAACTAAATGTTGGACTATAGTCACAATTTTTAAAAACTGTAGATATATTATTCCTACAACCACCGTTTTCCAAACCGTGGTTGTAATAATTACGGATATAGTGTAATTTTCTAGTTGTGATATGAGCCTATAGTTGAGAAGCAGACGGATTATACTGGTGAGCTTTTGTATTTTTTGTAGGGATATAACCCTTCTAATTGGTGGTATCAAGAATATACTAGTTTTTCTGTGTTGAAGTGGCAAAATGGTCATGGTTTAAATATGTATTACCCATAGGAGTATACCAATAGGCTTCTATAATTGGAGATGTTATATGAGTCTCCTTCTATAAGCTACTGAAATTATTCTAGTAGCTTCATTGGCAGGGGCATTAGCCTAACCTGAGTAATGCACTATGCTAGCTTTGTGAGCCTTGGTCGGAATGAAGACATGAGCATGGTCCTATTCCATTTTAGTAATTTTATAGTATTTATCTAATATGAATATGATCTTCCAGCTAGGAATGTGATGCTATCACTTAGTAACACCTATTTATAACAGGGATATAAGCCTGATCTGGTGCCTTAAGAGTATGACACCTGACTTTTTGATAGGAATATGAGCTTTTATCAAGGCATGTCCCACTCTCACATGGAGAGACATGGTTGGAACGAGGAATTGAGAACTATCCTACACTTTTAGAGTATTTCACAAGACTCTCTCTACAGAAATATGAGCATATTCCAAGGAATGTGATGCTCTCACTTGGTAAACAACATACATAATGAGGATATGAGCCCAGTCTTGTTCATCACCCTTTACCAAAATATAAAAATAATTCTACAGGGCTATTGAAATATTATATTATTACTCTAGAGTAGATACTTGTTCATTTTAACCATGTTGGTGTACTTCTCTAGATGATGGAATATATACCCACTCATTTCTTCCTTGTTCCATTGAAATATGCTCATTGGATTTTTGCATCATGGTTTGTATCTATTACTTCCCTATGTTTGTTTCCCAGATATAATAGAATGATTTGATTGAACTATAAGAGATATGTGACTTATCCCTCTCGTCCACATATTTACGAATTTGATATGGTGTCCTTGAAGCCCAGATCTGAGTGTCTAAGGAGGTGTCCAATCAGTTAACACCCATAGCTTGGGACTGATGGGTATTATCTATTTTGGGATTTTTCTAGGATTGTGGTTATATAGTATCAGTGTTACATCTAGAAACTATAATTTTCTATTTATGTTAATGATGTGTCCTAGAGATTATGACGTCACACAATTTAACATCATATGATTAGGACGTGTTCCATGTATATTGTCAACATACAGAAAAAATTATTTTGTGTAGTTTAACATAATCCAACTAGGAAATTGTCAAGCTGTTTAATGTTATACGACTAGGATATGGTCATGTAGTTTTCTATCATATAACTAGGGAATATCATGCAGTTTAATCATTATGTGATGAGGATTTAGTTGTTCATTTTAGCATCATGTGACTTGAAAATTTTCAATAATCTTTCAGTAGATAAATATTTAGGATTGATCATTCATGTCTCTTATGCATATTACACGAGTTTCGGTTTTTCAAAACTCTTCCAATATTTAATTTACTAGCTTCTCTAGATAATATTTATAAAAAATAGGCTCTCTATTGTGTTCCTTCAATGTCAATGGTAAGGGTTATAATTTTCATGGCCTCTCAACCCTACCTCAATAATATTCTGTATTCCTATGAGTTTTACCAAATAATTCTCCAGGGAATAATCAAAATACATGGGGATATGTTTTTTTGTAAGTATTAGTATTTATTCCATACTATATTTAATGATGGTCTCTAATCATTGGGTGGAATGTGTCTAATACTTTTCTTAAAAAATGTTATGTTCTACTTAGAGTGGTCACATTGATGTAATCAAGGTTTAAAAGGAATGGAAAGTCCCAATTATGTGCCTAATAAATTTTTGTAAGGGATGTGGTATTCATGGCCTATCAACCCTACCCCACTATGCATTATTATTATTGTGAGTTCTATTAAAACATTATCCATGGAAAAATCATTGTAACTAGGGGAATGTTTTGAATATAAGGAATATACACTTCACTATTTGTCAACAAAAGGTGGGAAAATATGGTACTTTTCCCTCATGCTATCTATAACTCTATTAGTGTTGAAACACGGATGATTTTAGTGTCTAGGGTGTAGAGTCATGGAATTTATTATTCCTAGCAAGGAATCAATGAACTAGGGTTCTTTGATGATTTAGATGTTTCCCACTGATTAATGATTCCCAACCCTCATAGTGCCATTGTGAATAAAATTTAGGATGGATGGGTCCAATATTACCCAAGGTGAGTGGGTGGAAATTTTGAAACTCCCCTATCCCTATGGGTTGTGTTGAGGTGGAACAATGTTTTGATTTCACTAAAAGAGGGGATGAAAAATATAAAAATTCCCCAAGAACTATGGGCATGGGAACATTACTACAGGGATGAACTTCATATGTAGGTGATGGGACGTCATTCTGGGGTAGAGATTACATTATAATTCTGATAATTGTATTTTTTAAGATCCTTATTCTCTCATTAGAGTTGATTAATTTGTTTATAACAATTAATTTCATTATCATTATCAAGGGGATGAATGATAGGAGCCATAAAAAACCCTTTCTTCTATCAATTCCATGATGAGTGGATGATGATGGAAGTCTCAACATGTACCATGGACAATAAATACACTACTTCCACTGGATAATTCCACATTGAAATTACCCTGTAAAATACTGAGATGATCGATAAAAACTTTTATAGATACATTAATGGTACTATTGATTCCTTTTTTTCATGTGCTAGAGGCAGCAGGTTAACCAATTTACGTTTAATCATATGACTTCAAGAGGGTATGATTGTACTTTTTAGGTGGTTACTTATCTAGACCCAATTAGAAGTCCTCAGATTCAGTAGATATGTTATTTATGGAGACATATGTAGCCTTTTGTTCCTCCTCAATGGTGTATCTCATTAGACAGGTTGGTTCCCAAAATTTCGATTGGTAGGACAATGAACATTGTACCATTTTTAGGGGTCGGTTCCTTTAGTATTGTTTTTGGGTCATTTCCCACAGTATCATTTCATTGGTTAGTTCCCATAGTAAAGTCAATATCTAGGTAAAATATGAAAAAAATTCTCCCCTCCTTGTGGGCTAGGGCGATCCATGGAACCGTACGGTCACCAAGGATAGTTGTGTTGAAGTTAGAGGCTCTTAGATAGTGATGATATGAGATTCATTTTTTTCCCACTTTTAGGATATAATGGTGGAACTTAATCATATTGGAAATTACACGAATAGAAGTCTATAATAGATCCCCATTATTATGATACCCATGATGGGACCTCATGTTGGATGACCTAATTTTGATGTATAGGGTTGAAACAATATCCTTGATAACTCCATGAGGAATAACAATCACATGTCGTTGAACATAACAGATGGTATCCCTCCTAGAAATCTCATAGGTTGTTTATTTGACATGGTTATTTTCCTACACTACATCCTTAAGATAGGTAAGGTATATATTTTTGTGCTCTAGGGAAAGGATCACAAAGTGGTTGAATGTGGAAAAAAGGGACACATCCTCTTATACAACCTATCATGGTAATGAAAGACTATGGTAATTAATATTCCTTATCATTTTCTAATATGATCCTAACTTCAAAATGGATCCATTGATGTGGTACACCATGACCTTTATGGTCACTAACTATTACTGGAGGTATTTAATTGGTGAGAATGTATGTCGAGGCCGCAAGGACAAAGCATATTGTCAAGAGGTCTTGGAACATGATGGAACATTTAATGATTTCATTTTTGTTGTAAGGAATTTGAGAATTACTAGAGATAAAATAAGACACTTTATTGGTGCATTATTATATAAGAGGACACGTTCGATCAATTACTCTCATAGTTAAAGGTTAATGAGGTGGTCCTTCGGTTTTTATGAAACATTTACCATAGTTAAAAACTTGTGTTAGTATTTCCATATTATTTCATTATGAATGCATAGTAAAAATTATGGATGAGAATAGGAAAGTATAACCCTTTTAACACATTAAAGAGATGACGTAGTTGAATAATTTCACATTGGGTATATCATTTCCCCCCCAACAAATCCAGTAGGGTCTTTTCCCAACACTAGATTATCGATAATTTAGTTTGGTTACCTAATCATTTATGTAAGATTTTCTATTTTTTTCTTTAAAAACATCCAATTTTTCCCACATCCATAACTAAGTACATACATTATTTTAAAAGTTAGTTAGACATTTTGAGTCTTAGACCCAATGAATCATAGTAACTCACATTGGCCAAGAGGATGGGAGGTCTGGCTCATCATGCCCTTCTTGGGGTAATTATTTACTATTCTAAGATTCTCAATTAGATTCATGATATTTTCATGAAATACTTACAAGGACCTAATACAAGATTGGTTACCCAAATATCAATGCATTGATTAAGACCATGTGATGATACGAACAACTATGTGTGCCATAGGTTCTCTATAATTCTCATATTCATTTATGATTCTTTATTTTGTATCCATATTCAAGCGATTTAGAGTTTATTTCCTTCCAAAGAGGGTATTGGTGTCTTCGATGTGGGGTTTACTCTCTATGAGGCATCCTACATATCCTATGAGAATAGGAATCAAATCCCACATAGTTCTTTTTATATAGGTTAAGGCTATATGAAGGGTCTACACCGTACATTTTAACGTCATGAAAAAATGATGTAAATATAGGGCTTAGTCCTCAATGTGGCATTCTACATAAACTTATAAGATAGAAACATAGTCTAAATAGTAAGTTTAAGGGTTTCTGTGTTTTAAAAGATACAATGATAAAGGTCTTGAAAGGGGATTATTGTTATAATCCCCCCATGAATTTAGACACTAGGAAGATGAACCATAAATAAAGATGATATATAATGATACTTACACACCAATTAATTTCCCAAACTGGTTGAATTATCATCATGATATTGGAAAAATAATTACTTGTATCTAAGCCCACAAGGGTCAAGATCGGAGTGAAAAATAATATACATTTGGTTATTGAACACATTGAATGAGAGTGACTTTTCATGGGGCTTACAAATTAATGTTTCTCTTTTAATGGTATGATTACTAGTCTCACATAGGATATGGTATGGAGATTTTTCTAAGGAAGGTGTCCCACGTATCCAATTTATAAAAGGAATTAGATTCCTCCTTGTTTACATTATCCCAACCCCTCTAATGGGTTTCAGGTACTTGAGGGCATGGATAAGGCTTAAAATCAAAAGAAGTCACATTTTTAACCCACTTGTTCTCCACTAATGGAAATAAAATGATGGTAGAGTTACAGGACCATAAAATCCCTTGAGCCAATGATATTTGGGATGTAGAGGGGCTTACAGTAGGGTGGATTCTCATTAGATAATATTACTTAAGAAGATATCTGACATATCCTACTCGTAGTAGGAATCAGATTCATCACAGTTCATTATCCCCAAACCCACTGATGGGTTGAGGTGGATGATTACATTCTGAGAAATTATTATTTTCACTAAGGTTTTGTAATTCTATGGGATTATAACTAGATAGATTAACATTTTTCATATTCAATATATGCCTTCCGATGGATTAAGAGAGATAATGACCATGAACCATTTGTTTAATATGCTTGATAGGACACAAGTTCCCAAATTAGAGAAAAAATCAAATAGGTTCACATGAGTCTGTAGCCCTAACTCATTAAGGATACTCCCATTATAAATTAGTTAAGAGGCTGAAAGATCCTTGAAGGGGGTTCAAATGTCATAGGTCTATGTGTGTCTTCCAGACAAGGTTGGTATGTGTGCCAGCCATGTCTCTATTTAATTCCCTAGATGTTTGGGGTGTCAAAATACCATGGGAGACATATCAAAGGGTGTCTACCTGACAGCTACAAGATTCATTAAATTATCAAAGTTTATGTGTCCAAGATCTTTCACATGATGAACATACATGTCTGGAATTTCTTAGCGTGATCATAGTGTCGTATTCAGTATGTCTCCACATAATCAAAGATGTCATATCCTATGTATTTTTCATAATCAAATGACTTGTTTAGGATGTCTTTATAGGTTTAAAATTATTTTTATAGGAATTTATTACCTGATCGAAGAGGTCATTCCTACGATATTTCTAATGAATAACCTGAATCATCCATAAGTGAGAATATGATCAATATGTATTGTCTATTGAATGTATCATGATCAACTTGGATTTCCCAAGGCCAAAAAATTTGAATCGTGAGACCATTTAAGAGTCTTTTTAACACATGATATTAAAAGATTTATGTAAAGGGGTCTCATTTACATATCATGGATCGTTCACATGTCCACATGTTTAAGTAACATGTCCATAAGGATCATTCCACCAAGATTCATTTAAAATAATTTCCTTCAGTGGAGTGCATGGTTGAGGGATCATTTCATAAACACACCACTTATGTTGTTATATAAATATAAAAGGGTATTTATATTTTTTCATATGAATAAGAAGTATAAATTCTTTTGGATGGGTTCCCACATGATTTCATCACATTTTTCTCAATTGTTCATGTTATTCACAAGACATCAATGGGGGTGTGTGATGTGTTTTGTGAGTATGTATAGGGGATTCACATTGATTCCACACATATGGGAGATGGTGCACGGTTCATGGGGTTTATGGAAAAGGGTTATTAAATAATATCTAAACACTCTAGGATATTGAAGGAGGATTTCATGTTTATGAGTGTGTGTTTTTGGTATATGAAAGAGTGTCCCATATGCACGATGACATTAAACAAACATTATAATAGAGGCATAATTGGATTATAGAGTTCTTCATATTAACTCAGCATGGAAAAGAGTCACACAACTCAGATACATAGATGCCTCATATAATTAAGGTCGTACGATCATCAAGTGGTCACATGATAACTTGAAAGATAAAGTGAAGCGATCTGTGAACATGCGCTATGGCTGAAAGTTGGTGACCCTTTTATGGATGAGTGTTTTCGTGGAGGGGTTTTGAAACCAGTGAGGTATTAAGATATCACATAAATACCTCACATGAACTAGAATTATATGGGTAGTGTCACATGACATTTAATTTTTCATGAGATCATGTTGTACATAATAGTTAACATGATTGATAATCATGATCACATAGAGATATTCATCTGATGGTGTGAGCCCACCTATTTCCCTCCTAGACTCCTATATTAGTCCTCTATGATATTATTTCTTATATCCCCCTCACATGTGTATTTTTATAATGATAAAAACATTTATATAGGTAGAGTTGGGCCATCATGTCACCCCAATTCATGGGAAATAACCTATGTGCAATATCATAAGGTGGTGGAGATCTTAACATGATTGTCACATGACATTTATGTGATCACAGGAAGGTCCCATACAATAATTTATTTGAACTAGACGAATACTCACAACCCCAATTTCACATTTACATTCATTCATTTGATGTCCTTTTAGCGGGATTTTCATGATCAAATTCATGTGATCATGACCCAACATGCATTGTGGGAAAGTGGTGGAGCTTCACATGATTCATATACAGTAAGATCTCATAATGGGAGTTACATTATTCTTCAAGTGAAGCTGTTGTGATTCCCAAATTACGATTCTTGACTATCAACATCACATAATGTGACCTTTTGAAACTATCATGATGTATTTCACACTGTCGTAGGACTGGATTCAAGTGATATGGAACAATGTTCATACAATGGAACAGGTGACAATAAACATGGATATTATACAATGTTTCATGTTTACATTTAGGCTCAGTGTTGAATTCATTCGATTATGTGATCCACTGTGCATGTAACACCCCAAGCATCCACGGTACGCTTCTTTTTGAATAATACAATAGTGTGTGTTGTACGCAACTTCGAGTTCTAACACACCACCACCAATCAAACAAGCCATTAAGAATTTTAATACCCACATTTTGAACTTTTATAAATTTTATTTTTCAAAATGGACTTCATTTATTGATTCGAAATATCGAAATTATCTTAGGATGATTTTTTGGTATTTTTATGAAAACATTCAATTTTTGATGAATAGTGAAAAACACTGAGTTATAGTTTAAAACCAAATTTTTATTTAAATAATTATTTATTTTATTTAAATATATTTTAGGTAAAAATTGATACATAATACCTATATATATTCAATGTAATTCATTGCAGTCAGTTTATAATAATTTTAGATATATAAAACTTTTATTGAACTCTTCGCCATCTTTTACCCACCTCCTAGGAGAATTTGATAATTCAAATAAAACATATTTTTACCACTTATGTGTGTGGAATTTAAAAAATAAAAGAGACACGGTTGATATCAGTATGTAAAATGTGGATCAATAAGATGAAAATAATTTTTGGTGAATAATATTTTTTTACTTTTATTTACCATGGTTAAAAGTAAATAGGGTAATTAATGGTTAAAATGACATTATTATTACCCTAACACATGTACTATTTATATTATATTATTTTAGTTCTACCAAAAAAACTTTGGAATAAAATATGATCCTTTAGGTCTACTTGTTTTAGATTAGGACATTTATTATTATTTAATTCAAAGAAGAGTTAAAAGAGTTAAAATCAATGTTTAATAACTAAATTTTTTTTAATATAGGGTTACACATAAGATAAATTTGACTATAAATATTAATTAGAAAGAAAAAATGATTTCATAAATAATGGTATTTTATTTATAGTTTTTCGAAATTAAATAATTTAATTTATTTATGACCCAATGATGATGCATTAAGTACCCTATTAATGATATATTAAAATAATTGATATTATAAATAACCAAATAAATTTAATTTGATACTTTTTATGAATTCCACTAATTTTATAGGTTAATATAACATATTAGGGTTGGTTTGATGGATTTTGTTTGAAGTAATAATGCTGTTATGAATTTAGAGAAAACAAAATACCAAATAGTGTCAAAATTTACATAAAGAGTTTTGAAAACAAATATTATATTATTAATTGATATTATATTCCTAGAAATATATGTTTCGGCCTAAAGACTTATATAATTATAGCTGTATCATTAATGAACCACTAGAGGGTCTATTGGAAGTATATAGTATGTTTATTAACCATATAATATAAAAATAAAAAGAAACATGGTAAATGTCAAACTATTTAACTAAGAGTTAAATCTAAAAGGTAATGTCTATATAGTGACCCAAACCATATTAAAACCTATTGGTTGAGTTTTATTCGACCCAAACCCACTTTATCCTTAAAATAATCTATTCTGGTGCCATTATAAATCAAAAATGTTTTTATTATAAAATAATATTTCTAACTTTTCCTATGGTACCCCTCACCCCTCTTATAAAAGGGAACTCCCCTTCACTCTAATTCACACCTTTAAAGCCATTAGGATCGGCCAAACCCTGGCCAAATACCCTATCAACTGTCCTAAATTCATCCTAGAGGCCTTAATTTATACAAACATCCAACCTATGGATCCCTTTTGATCAAATAAAAAGGAAGAACCCGAAGAAGAGGTAAATGTCTCACCACCTCTTTCAAGTTCCTTTCTTCATCCACTTCCTCTTTCTTTGTTGTATCCTTTATAAAATAATAACTTTAGTATCTTCTATATATTTTGATGTTATTATGAATATGGTACAGCCATATTCATTATTCTATCCATCATTTTAATGACATGTCACCATACATGCATAGGTACGAATTACTATCTCCACGCCGTGGTGTAATTGTTATTACATAAATTATTATTCAGATGGGTATAATAATGATGTGTAATTGATGTAAATAATAAATATAACATGATAAGGATTCTTTATATATGATATAACATCCAATTATATATTATTTTAATATCAAAAGAATGATATTGTTGCTCGTGCGTCCATACAGATTACCGTCTCCACGAAGGCGATGAGATTCATTCCCCATTGTATCCATTCAACAATAATTTTCATATGATGACTAAAAATAATATTTAAAGACATGATATCATTCTTGATATGAATAAGATATATCCCATCCATAACAAATATGACTGAAATAACATTGAATATTAAGAAAAATGAATCCGTTAACACCCGAAATGATAAGAATACTAAGATATTTTTAACAATGTAATATTAAAAGATCATATATGATATCACATTAATATATATGATTCTTGTATAATTTAATAACATTTATTTCACTATTATACAAGAGTTTAACCTACCTTGAACCAAGGAAATGTACTCGATAAGGGTTAATTTCACGATCACTATATTATCTGAGGTTGTTTTTACGTAATTATCTACAGGGACCTCTTTATCATCAGCATCCATGTTTCTTAAAAATGTATTTCAAAACATTCTTAATATTTTATATACAATGGGTTAAAGTCATTTATACCCTTGATTTATTTTTTATAAGATGTTTATAAAGGAATCATTCTATCATTTTCCAAACAAGGTCCTTTATAACCTTTTTAACAAAATTAAGGTAAGAATGTCTTTTTTATCATATATGGCGGGTGCGGCTATTTTACACTGTTATAACATCATCAAAGATTCCATTACGAGCTTATAATAATATTTTTCAAATATAATTGTTTTCTTTTATAATTATGTGACTTTTAAATGACATCAAAATAGAAAGATTTATTTCTACAAAAAGGTTTTGATTTCATCTATGTCAACATCCTCTGATGGATTTTTAGTTTGTTTGAAGTTTATTTATTGTGATAAAAAACTTCCATATTTTATTGAAGGTTTTGTGATAAGATTGACTGTGGATGTGTTATTTCATACCATTCATGGTTTATGGATAAATAATTGACATTTCGTATGCCACTTTTAATATAAATGTTTATGTTATGTTTAATCCTTTTCATATGAGGAATGCATTGGACTTAGTAAGTGATGGGTGGAGCTTGCTATAACCCCCTTGATGCATCGGTAGGTCTCATTATACACACTAGTGTATTGGCACAAGGAGTTGACAAAATC
Source organism: Viscum album (assembly GCA_963277665.1). NCBI lineage: Eukaryota > Viridiplantae > Streptophyta > Magnoliopsida > Santalales > Viscaceae > Viscum > Viscum album. The sequence goes on from OY728126.1 coordinate 1,577,355,935, forward strand.
ATATTTGTATTCTTGGCACAGGGCCTTAACTATGTGGTTATGAAAGTATGGCATTATTCATTCTATCATTATGAATGTTTCTATTGATATTGCATGTGATTATTCGACAAGTAGAATATCCATGTGAGTAAGTAAATGAAATTATTTGATTTTATATTTTCCATATTATGCTGAATTTCATGTTTAAAAGGCTTTTGTTTTAGTCTTTTACGTTTCTTTAAATGTTTATGCTTATTTATGAATGTTTTCGCAATATTGTTAAGCTTATTGAGCATCTGAGCTCACCCCTTTCTATGTTTTATTTTACCTAGGATGTGAAAAGTATTTTATGACTGACCGAATATGAGTGTTGTCTATGGAAACATTTTTGTTGTAGTTTTTCAATTTATGAAGTAATGTAAAACTTATGAATTTATCTATTACTTCCAAGGTGAATAAACTAATTAGTTTTTCGAGACTTGATCCTTTGTGATCATGACAATGTTATGTAATAATGAACTGACTTTGGGTAACTGGGGTTGGGGCGTTATAGTTGGTATCAAAGGATGTTTATTACAAGCCTTGTAATCTAGATTTAGATAAAATCTGATTAGAGCACATTACACAAAGATAGACTTTGAGGATTAGTATAGAAGAACTTCCTAAAATTTTGTTATTGATGATATTTTGTGTGGTTTCCAAAAAAACATCCCTGTCTGGATACCAGCAGGTAGAGGAGGCTATGGGAAAAATATACCTAGGGGTAAAACCCAAAAACACTGCTTTCTACTAGACTTGAATGGAAACTGGTGCCGGACAATGGGCCTTGCTGCACTCTTGGTTGGGGCACTCCCGGGGGATGTTCTTAGGATAATTCTCATTTTCTATACAAACCATTATCAAGGGTTTATGAGTATATACTTCTTCAAAGAAAACATTTTTTATGATTATGGATTATATCCATAAACTGTTCAAGTTATGTTAAGTGTTTTACTAGTTTGGAATTATGTATTTCGATTCATAAACTAATCTAGTTTATGCCATTGTTTAGAAATGGCGGCTAGTGGAAGGAATGGAAACTGTATCAATACACACACTACATCTATGGATTTCCCTCCTTCTCAAGATAATTATAGTGGAGATAGTGATACAACTAGTTTTGATCAGCTTATTACTATATTTGGACAACTCACTCAGGTTATGAATAATAACCGTACCCATATAGAGCACTCTTATCTGTAGCATGGAGGCTCAATGTTAGATCAATTCATGAGAAAACAACACCAACATTCAATAAGAGTACCAATCCATTAGTTGCTGAGAAATATATAAATTCATTAAAGAAAATATTTCATGCCTTGGGGAGTAGTGAAAGGGAAAAAGTTGTCATTGCAGTTGACCACCTCACTGGAGATGTTGATCAATGGTGGTCATTGATTCAAAATACAATGGAAAATAATGAAATATCAAATATATAATGGAGAGAGTTTAAATATCTTTTCATAGAAAAATAATTTCCTCATGACCATCATACAGATATGAAAAGGAAATTTCTGAGTTTGAGGCAAAATGAGGATGAGAATGTCGCAAAGTATGATGCTAACATTACAAGGTTAGCGAGGCATACTGTAGATTATATACGTAACCCAATAAGTAAGATTGATCATTTATTCTGTGGGTTAATTCCCTTTATCCGTCAAGCATTAGTCTCACAATCCTTCTCGTCATACGAAGATATTGTCTCATGTTCTATCAAGAAAGAAAAAAATTCTCTAATTATTATGACTTTAAAGAAAAGAAAGAGAAGAAGTTATCTTTTGAACACTCTGTAAATGGAAATAAAGGGAAGAAGTGAAAAGTTGAATATCCATCCTGCGGTTTATGTGGGAAGAAACACCATGGTACTTTCTGGAAGGGAATGATATTCTGTCAAATGTGTGGTGAAAAATGACACCAAGCTCGTGATTACAAGGGGAAGAAATAGGCTATCAATGATGAATGCTACAATTGTAGATAAATGGGGAAATATGCGAATGAATGTCTCAAGCGTTAGGGGAAGATACCTTAGAAAAGGGCATGGGATCATGACCAAGATTATGCTATGACTACTACTGAGGTATAAGCTCCGAAAGATTTGGTGGCTGTTAATTTAATAGCTTCCTCGTATTTATCTAATGCTTTATTTGATTCTGGATCATCACATTGTCTTATTTCTTCCCATATTTCTATGAAAATTAGATATTTCCAATTTGATTTAACAAGGGATTTGTTAGTCAAAAATCCTAAGGGAAGTATCATTTCCACAATGTTTTGTGAATCAGTTCACATTAGAGCATATAAATGATCTTTATCTGCTGATGTCATCGTCGTACTCATGATTGAATTTGATGTAATCCTTGGTATGGATTGGATTTCAGACCATGATATGAAGATTTATTGAATGAAGAAGGAGGTTAAATTTTTTGATGATGATGATAAAGAACACCTTTTCTTTAGAGACGAATCTTCACCACCGAATTTTTATCTAGATCCACCCTAGTAGCTCAACTAAATTCAATTATTGGGGAGGAAAATAATGAAATAACTATGGGTGAGGAATGGAATGTTCAAATAGATGATGTACCTATTGCGAAAGAATGTTTTGATGTGTTTCCAAAAGATTTACCTGGACATCCTCCAGAATGAGAAATTGAGTTTTCCAAAGATATAATTACTGGTTCAAGGCCCATATCAAATACCTCTTATAGAATGGCCACTGTAGAATTAGTGGAACTACAAAAGAAACTATAGGAATTGAGTAATAAGGGATTTTTTCTCCCTAGTGTTTTTCCATGGGGAGCCCCTGTCCTTTTTATTAAGAAGAAAGATGGTTATATGATGTTGTACATTGAATACATGGAGATCAATGCTATGTAAATAACGAACAAGTATCCCCTACCTCGCATTGATGATTTATTCAACCAACATCATTGAGCTCAACACTTTTCAAAGATTGACCATTAATCTAGATACCCTCAGTTGTGCAAGAAGAAGGATGATATTTCGAAGATAGCATTTCGAAATAGTTACAAGCATTACAAGTTTACATTAATGCCTTTTGGATTGACTAATGCATGTTCTATCTTTATGGATCTAATGAATAGATTTTTCAAGGAATAACTCGATGATTTTGTAGTGGTATTTATTGATGATATATTGGTATACTGAAAAATCTACAAAGATCATGAAAATCACTTGCGCATTATCCTGAATTGTCTTAGAAGACATGAATTATATGGTATGTTTAGCAAGTGTGAAATCTAGCTTCAAGAGATTTATTTTCTTGTCCATATTGTCTCTAAGGATAGAAGATTTGTTGATCCTTAAAAGACCAGGTCAATCAAAGAATGGCCAGCACTAACAAGTATAACTGAGGTATGTAGTTTTATTGGTTTAGTAGGTTATTATCGATGTTTCGTCCATAATTTTGCATGGTTTGATAACCCATTAATAAAGCTCAAATGAAAAGGGGTTAAATTTGTTTGGAAAAAAGAGTGTGAATAATTTTTTGAAGAATTGAAGAAGAAGATTAGTCAATGCTCTTATCTTGAATCTACCATCGGGGAATGGTGGGTTTGTTATTTATAGTGATGCATAAAAGAAAGTAATTGGTTCTGTCCTTACACAGAATGATATGGTTATTTTTCATACATCACGACAAATGAAAATTCATGAGAAAAACTATCCTACTCATGATCTTGAGACAACAGATGTAATCTTTGCTTTGATGATTTCGAGACACTATCTCTATGGTAAAAAATGTGATATTTATACTGATCACAAGACTTTGAAGTATATTTTATCACAGAAAGAACTCAAAATGAGGCAACAGAGATGGCTTGAACTACTCAAGTATTATGATTTCACTATACACTACCACCCAGGGAAGATAAATAAGGTGGAATATGCTTTATGTAGAAAGGATCTTTGAGTTTTGAACAAGATGAGAGTTGAAAAAAAATTAAATACATAGATCTAGTAAAGATGGATATGGGAAAATCAATGGAAGGTGAAACATCAATACTTTATCAAATATCTTCCAAACAATATTTACTAGAAATGATAAAGTGTTCTCAGACTGGTGATGAAGAGTTTTAAAAGAAGATTATAGCTATGAATGATTGGTGATTGAGTGACATTGTGTATAAAGATGGAATTTTGAAAATTGGGATGAGGCTTTGTGTTCCAGATATACCAGATCTAAAAAGGGAATTGTTCGATGATGCTCAGACTTCCAATTTTTCCATACACCATTGGAGCACCAAAATGTATAGAGATTTTAAGGAACATTTTTTGTGGGACAACATGAAGAGTGAGATTGATGATTTTGTGTCAATATGTATGGTTTGTTAACAATTGAAATCCAGAAGGCAATATCCTAGAGGTGTCATGCAACATCTTCCCATACCTGAGTGGAAATGGGATAATATTACGATGGACTTTTTCATGGGACTACCAAAGAATCCTTGAAGGAATGATGCAATATGGGTCATTGTTGATATTTTTACCAAGTCAACATATTTTCTTGCTATAAGAGAAGATTTACTACATGAATGTCTAGAAAGACTATATATTAATGAATTTTAAGACTTCATGGAGTACCACTATCGATTGTTTCTAATCGTGATCCACATTTTACATCAAGATTATAGAAAAGTCTTCAAGAAGCACTAGATACTGAACTTTGTTTGAGCGTTGCCTACCACCCCCAAACTCTTGGACAATCGGAACAGACTATTCAAGACTTTGAAGACATGTTGAGATCAGGCTCACTTGACATTCAAGGTATGTGGTATCAATATTTAACACTTTTAGAATTTTCCTATAACAATAGCTTCCAATCAAGTATTCATATGGCACCATATGAAGCCGTATCCAGAAAGAGATTTCGTACACCTACCTGTTGGGAGGATGTTGGTGAAAGAAAACCTGTAGGCCCGGAACTAGTGGAGGAAACAATGGAAAAGGTGAAGGTATTCCAAAACCACATAAATGTAACTCAAAGTAGGAAAAAGATCTATGCCAATAACCAAAGGAATGATTTTGAATTTCAGGTAGGAGATCTTGCCTTACTGAAGGTATCTCCATGGAAGGGTGTTATACATTTCAGAAAATAAGGGTAAATTGAGTCATAGGTTCGTCGGACCTTTAGAAATTCTAGTACGAATTGGGGATGTAGATTAGAGTTTGGAAATGCCGCCAAGTACTTCCAAAGTCCACGATGTGTTCCACATATCAATGTTGAGAAAATACATGCCTGACCCAACGCATATACTTACCTATGATAATTAGAACTTCAACCTGATCTGTCTTATTGCGAATATCTTGTCAAGGATCTTGATACTAGACAACAAGTGATGAGAAACGAGAAGACTTGTCTGGTAAAAGTTATATGGAGAAACCATAAGATAGAAGAGGCAATGTGGGAACCCGATGAAATTCTGGTGAAGACCCACCTGAGTCTTCTATGCAGTAATTTTCTAGAAATTTCGAGGACAAAATTATTTGAATGAGGGGAGAATGTTACACCCCAGTCTTCCACGGTACGCTTCTCATTGAACAATACAATAGCGTGTGTTGTATGAATCTTCTTCATCTATCATACCACAACCAATAAAACTAGCCGTTATGAGTAGTAATACCCATTTTATCAAATTTTATAAATTTTATCCTTCAAAATGGACTTCATTTTTTGATTCGGAGTATCGAAATTAGCTGTGGGTAAATTTTTGGTATCTTTATGAAAACATTTAATTTTTGATAAATAGTGAAAAAACAATGTGTTATAGTTTAAAACCAAATTTTAATTTAAATAATTACTTATTTTAGTTAAATTTATTTTCGGGAAAAATAGATACATAATAACCATATAAGTCCAATGTATTTCATTAGATTCAGTTTATAATAATTTTAGATATATAAAAATTTTATTGAACTTTTCACCATCTTTTACACACCTTCTATGAGAATTTTAAAATTCACATAAATAATAATTTTACCTCTTATGTGAGTGTATTTTCAAAAATCCAAGAGACACGGCTGATATCGGTATGTAAAATGTGGTTCAATGAGATGAAAATAATTTTTGGTGAATAGTAACTTTTTACTTTTATTTACCACGGTTAAAAGTAAATAGGGTAATTATGGGTAAAAATGATATTATTATTACCCTATATTGTGTCTTAATTCTATTGGATATGTGTTATTTGACTAAAAACAACCTTAGGAATAAAATATAATCCTTTAGGTCCACTTGGATTGGATTTGTACATTTATTATTATTTAATTCAAAGAAGTGTTAAAAGAGTTAAAATCAAAGTTTAACAATTGAATTTTTTTTAATATATTGTTAAACATTAGATAAATTATACTATATATATTAATTGGAAAGAAAAAAAATATTTCCTATATAATGGTATTTTATTTATATTTTTTAGACAATAAATAATTGAATTTATTTATGACAAAATGATGTTGCAGTAATTACCTAATTAATGAAATATTAAAATAATTAATATTGAAAATATCCAAATAAATTTAATTTGAGTCTATTTATGGATTACACTAACTTTATTGGTTAATATGACATATAAGGTTTCGTACGATGAATTTATTTTGAAGTAATAATGCAGTTATGAATACAGAAAAAACAAAATACCAAATAGTGTCAATATTAACATAAAAGAATTTTTAAAACAAATATTATATTACTAATTGATATTATATTCCTAAAAATATAAGGTCCTTCCAAAAGACATATATAATGATATTTTTATCATTAATTAACCACTTGGGGTTTTCTTGGAAGTATGTAGTATGTTTAATAAATATATAATATAAAAATACAAAAATACATGGTAAATGTCAAACTATTTAACTAAGAGTTAAATCTAAAAGATAATGTTAATATAGACACCCAAACCTGTCTAAAACCTATTGGATGAGTGTTTTCCAACCCACCCCCAACTTATCCTTTAAATAATCCATTTTTGTGCCATTACAAACCGAAAATGATTTTATTATAAAATAATATTTCTAACTTTTCCTATGGTGCCCCACATGCCTTTAATAAAAGGGCACTACACCTTTTCTCTAATTAACACCTTCAAAGCCATTTGGAACGGACAAAACCTACCCAAATACCCTCTAAAATGTCCTTCCTTCATCTTAGAGGCATTCCTATAGTCAGAAAGAGAACCTATAGAGCCCTTTTGATCAAATCAAAAGGAAGAACCCAAGGAAGAAATAAATATTTGACCACCTCTTTCAAGTTTCTTTCTCCTTCCGCTTCCTTTTTTTTTGTATCCATTATAAAATAATAAATCAGGAATATTATATATATTTTGATGTTATTATGAATAAGGTATAACTATATTCATTATTCTATCAATCCTTTTAATGGAATGTCACCATACGTTCGTGCGTACGGATTACCGTCTCAACGGCGTAGTGTAATTGTTATTCAACACATTATTATTTGGTTGGGTATAATAGTCATGTTTAATTGATGTAAATAATAAATATAACGTGATAATTTTTCTTTATATATGATATAATATCAAAATATATATTAATTTAATATCAAAAGCATGATATTGTCGCTCGGGAATACGTACAGATTACCGTCTCCATGAAGGCAATGAGATTAATTTCCTTTCGTATCCATTCAAGATTAATTTTCATTTGATGATTAAAAATAATATTTAATGACATTATATCATTCTGGATATGAATAATATACATCCCATCCATAAAAAATATGACTCACATAACAAAGAATATAATGGAAAATGAATCTGTTAACACCCGAAATGATGATAATACTAAGATTTTTTTTAAAAAGAAATATTAAAAGATCATATATGATATCATATTAATGTATATGATTATTGTATAATTTAAAAACAATTATTTCACAATTATACAGGAGTCTAACCAACCCTCGAACAATTAAAATTACAAGGTAATGGATAATTTCACAATCTCTTTATTATCCGAGGTTGTTTTTACGTAAGTATCTACTGGGACCTCTTTATCATCCCCATCCATGTTTCTCAAAAATGTATTTCAAAACATTTTTACTATTTTATAGACTATGGGTTAAATTCATTTATATCCTTGTATTAATTTTTATATTATGTTTATAAAATAAATTTTCCATCGTTTTCCAAACAAGGTCTTTCATAACCTTTTCGACAAAATTAAGGTATGAATGTATTTTTTTATCTTATTTGGCAGGTGCTGCTATTTTCTGCTATTATAACATAATCAAAGCTTCCATAACAAGCTTGTACAAATATTTTCAAATATTTTTTTTATAATTACGTGACTTTAAAATGATTTCATACTAGAAATAGATATTTCTCAAAAAAGTTTTATTTTACTTATGTCAACATCCATTGATGGATTTTTAGTTAGATTGAAGTTGATTTATTAGGATACAAAACATACATATTGTATTGAAGGTTATGTGATTTGTTTGACTGTGGATGTGTTATTTCATACCATTCATGGTTTATAGACATTGTATTGACATTTCATATGACAAGTTTATTAAGAATGTTTAAGTTATGTTTAATCCAATTCCTATCACGAATGCATTGGACTTAGTAAGTGAAGGGTTGATCCCACTATAGCTCCTCGATTAATCGGTAGGTCCCATGAGGCAAACTAGTGTCTTGGAATAAGGCCTTGACAAAATATTATTTGTTGTCTTGGCTCAAGGACTTGACTATATGGTTATTAAAGTCTGGCATTATAAATTCCATCATTATGAAATTGGATATTGATATTGAAAGTGATTATTAAACAAGTTAAATATCCATGTGAGTAATTGAATAACACTATTTTATTTTATCATTTCGATATTATGATGAATTTAATGTTTAAAAGGATTTTTTTAGCCTTATATATTTTCTTAAATGTTTATGCTTATTTATGAATGTTTCTGCTATATTGTTATCCCTACTAAGAATCTGAGATCACCCCTTTCTATGTTTTATTTTTCCTAGGATGCGAAGAAGTATTTTATGATTGATCAGATATGAGTGTGGTATATGGAAATATTTTTGATGTAGTTTCTCATTTTATGATGTAATGTAAACATTATGAATGTATCTAGTACTTCCAAGGCTACTAAACTAACTGTTATTTCGAGACGTGATCTTTTGTGATCATGCCAATGTTATGTAATAATTCATTGACTTTGAGTAACTGGGCTCGGGGCATTACATTGCATCTTTTATTGTTTTCTTGGTATGATTTTATTATTTTCATGTGATTTTCATGCATGAAAGTGAAGACGAATGTGTGAATTTTGTACGTTATGGACGATTTGGATCTCACAGCCTTTAACTATAGAGAGGACCAACTTATATAGTTTCAACTGGGGGAGTCATAAATGAATATGTCTACTCAATGAATCACACTATTGGTGTCTGAAGTGTCAAAAGATAATGGGAGAGTGGGAGGTTAATGAGGACATGAGAGAAGGATCAGATGACAAATACTATCTTGATCTAGTGACCACTATTTTTTTATATTTTTTATGGTGGACTGGTGAATCACAACACACTCATACCACATCAATCTGGTAGGCACAATTAATATTACTAGGCATGCCATTTTATTAATGAGATGATAGTGGGTTCGACACCCAAAAAACATGCTCCCATATTCCCATTGGATGCACCCTCTAATTGTTCAAAACTTCTAGGAACACTAGTACATACACTCAACATGATAGATATTGTCTCCCACATCTACTCCACTAACCATTAAGATATTTAGGCTCCCAGGGTGTAGTTGTGGTGACTCTTGAATGCGCCTTTTGTTTAGTTATCCAGTTTGATATCTTATAATACCTATTTTTTTGGAAAATAGAACCCATAAAACATATAAAAATAATCTATATAAAATGAATAAAATAGGATTAAAAATTATATAACCTTATAATGGAAATCCCATGTCCAACCATTATACTTCAAAAATTACACCTCTTGGTCCATCTTAAAAAATACGTATTGTATTTCATTAGATTCAAACATCTAAAATATTTGAAGCAAAAGTGTATGTTGCGTGAATATGGGTACCTAAAGTGATTGATGGTGTATATAGAGAAATCATAAATTTATTGTAGAAGAATATGTGATCAAATAATTGTACTATTTGTGTTTCAATCTTATTCAGGTATATTTTGATGAATATTAAGGATATTTAGTCATCGAATGATCTAAGATAAATTTTTTGGCATTACTATTGAGTCTGAAGATATTAATGTTGTAATCTTCATATAATGGTCTATTAATTTTTTGAATTATCTTTCCTTGTGATGACAATTTTGTTGTTGGTTAATTTATAATGATATAATGAAGAACTTTTTATATATATTTTTTAGATTATTCGATCCTTTAGAAGTATGTTTTAGTACACCAAGCAAGAAGAATTCATGTTTAATAGTCCACCTTAAGAGAAAAAGATGAGTTTATGGTGGGAATTTATTAAAGGATGAATGTATACTATTCAATTAGGTATATTTCCATATGTTATCATTCTAGATTATTATTGAATTATTGAAATCATGGAAAATGATCTTGAAATATTTTTTATCATAATAACTTTATTATTCATGAATCAATAATATTTTTAACACCTCTCTGATTTATAACATTGTGGAAATTATAATTCTCATGATCAGTCACATTCTTATCATCAATAATCTTTACTATGCTCTATCATTAGTTTGAAATTATACTTTTCTTCCATGACTATATTTTCACTTCCCACTAATTTTGTCCTATTTGGGAACCTATTTATGTGTTATTTAAGAAGACCATTGAAATTTATTTTCCAATTTTTATGAGGATATATTAACAACTCTTTCTTCAATGTAGTAATTCAAAAAATTTATTTTCATATGTCAAATCCTTGATTACCAAGATCATGTTCAAATTTCTAGGAATAAATTTTTTAATGGGGGGATAATGTAACACATCAAAATTTTAAAAAATTAATATGTTTGATGGCACATATAAACACAACACCAAATATAAAAAAATATGATGTATTTTTATTTAAATATATCAATGATAAGCTAACTATCAAAATTGCATGTATGAACAAGATTATGCAAGATAAAAAATATATATCATGTTCATAATCTATATAAATTTACTGATTAATTATTTGTCAATAATCAGTCAATTTTTAGTAATTTTTTTTATGATACAAAAATATGTTTTTTTGAAAAAAATATTTGGAAACTTTTTAATTGTGAATTTTATAATTAATTTATAGTCAATTAATATTTTCTTTCATAAAAAATTTTCTTCTTTTTAAATTATTATAACAAAAATAGTTTATCATGAAATTTTGAGTTTTTTAAAGTCTGATTTTCAATGAATGGTGAAAAATACTAATTTTTAATAAAAAATTTATTTTCATTTAAAATATTTAAAAAATCAAAATATACTTCGATTGGTTTTATAATTTTTTTAGTTTTTTATTATACTTCATCCAATTATAATATTTATAATGAATTTTATACTTGAATTTAATATAAAATCACATTGTCATATAAAATGCATTTTCCTTAAAAGAATTTTTTCATTTCTTTTTGTGTTTTGATCCGAAATTAATTTATTTTATTTATAAAAATTCCATATTTAAAAATGGAACCAATATTTTGAATCAGGAGGTAAATTTTTTGAATATTAGACACTTTTATTTATTCATTCAGAATAGTAACCATAATAAATATTTATCACCTTGGTAAGGGTGAATTGTGTAATTCCAAAAATAATAATATAATATGGAATATAAAATGAAAATAATAATTTATTTATCATACTAAAGGTTTTAGTTCTTTTATATCATAAAATTTTCAAACATATGAGATCTTTATGCCATAGCTCATTGATTTTGACCATTATATTATTTCATGTAATGAAAGAGAAAAAATGTCATTATAACTGTATTATTGTCTCTAAATTGATGAAATTGGGTTAAAAGCATGGTATATTCTATTAAAAAAGGATTATTATAAAGATAAATTAGTTTTTATCATGGAAATTTATTTCTTATTTTTAGTGATGAGATAATTACACTATGTTCTTACATAACCCCGATACAATATTTATATTTTTAATAGGAAAATAAAATAAATGATTTAAAACATATTAAATTTAATATAATTTAAATGAATTATTTTATTTTAAAATATTTGTGGGAAAATATATATATTTACTGATGTATTAGTGAATTATATTCGTATTACTTTGGGAACATGCTGTTTTGAAAGTCATATAAAAAGAATCATTTCAAAAGTGACAATAATGATACTTTTTACTGAATAATATTTTATTAAATTTTTTATTAGTCAAATAATCATGAAAAATGAAACTTTTTATGATAAATGTTAGAAAATTTATTTCATTTGAAATTTCTAATCCAATTATCACATTATATTTAAAATTAAAACGCATTATTGTTGAAAAATCCATTACCACAGTTTCTGTTAAAATTTGTTAATCAAGGGGTTAATCCAAATGGAAAAAAATCCTATATAATTTTTATATGATTTTAATAATAATAATTTATTTTCCCTTATATTAAATTATTATTATTTTGGAACTATTTTACTTGAGTCGGAGTCATATTATATTATTATATTTCATATGTTTCAAAAAACGAAAATTTGATTTTTTATAAATAATATAATTTCGTTAAATAATTTAAAATTACTAAAAAATATATTAATAATATGGATTTTTATTTGTTTTAAAATATAAACTATTTTACATTTATGGTCCAATTTATTATTTTTTAGTAACTATATTGACCCCAATAATGTAAAAAATATCATTATCATGACAATTTTTAAAAAGGGTTAATGTTTGTTAAAACAAAGGAATAAGATTAAAAACATAATCGAAACATGAAAAATATTGTTTAATAAAATTAATTATATCTATCCTCATCCGATATTTATATTATATTAGTTTGGATAATTTATTCCATTGAAATTATTTTATATAAAATTAATATGTTAATTAATCCAAGAGTGTCCCTCCCTTTACTTATAAAAGGGAACATCTTATCACATTTTATTTACACATAAAAAAGAAATTTATTTTTAACAATACCTACCTAAATACCTTCCTAACATCAATCCACACATTCTAGATGTCTTGTTTTTTACACAACACCAAGCTTAGAGGGATTAATGTGTTTTTCAAAAAAAGTTGTCCAATAAAGAGGATGATAATTTTACCAAATGTTTTAGTGTTATTTAATTATTGATCTTAATAGCATAATCATAAAACAAGAAGGAATAATAAAAAATGTATATCACAAATAATTATATATTTTATGTTAATATAATAACCTATATCCATCACTTTTCCCCTTGAATAGGAAATGAAACAGTCATTCATGTGTATAAAAGAATGAAACATTTTGAATTGATAAAATTAAATTTTCATCACCACATATGTCAAATTTTGATAATTATGGATTTAATTTATATATATATATATCATATTCAAAACATAATTAATTAATTATAAATAGAATTCATCATCTTTTTTTACCTTTCCATCTATTGAAAAAATGATAACGTTGTTTGTGTGTAAGTGTGGATTACCACCTCCTCGATGTGATGTCATTTTTTTATTAATCCATAACAAGGATTGTATATATAATTATGTTTAATGAAATAATATAATGATAGTTATATAAATATAAAATAATATTTACCTTCTTTCACTCATTATAATTGAAAATTGGAAACGTTACACATGCATATGTATGACCCAAGGTCTCTAAGAATGTAAAATTGTTTATTTTTCATAAAAATTATTTTTGGTTTGTTTTAAATGAATAATTGATTTATAAAATTGATAATTATTTCATTATTATTAATTTTGATATGATTTAATAGAGGAAAACATTGACCATATACTGCCTACTGAAATCAATTTACACATACAATATGAATATCATCAAAACATCCAACATGATGTTAATTGATTATAATTTGGAAATAAATTAAATGATAAATATGAAATAGGTTCATAAAAAAGAATATAATTATCATAATATTTTTATTCTGTTAGATAAATAGAGTTCATGATGATTCAAATACATGGTAAGGTACAAATTACCTTAAAAACACATTATTAATTTTTTGAAGATATATTTTGAGATAATTTTTCTTCTATGTCCATATAAATATTATTATTTTATTTACTTCTTTATATGGTCATAAATTTTTTATAATGGATAATATATTTCTATTTGTTACATTATTTTAATGGGTTTTAAGGTTTTCTCTTTGTAGAGAAAAGATAAAAATAATTTTCTATTTTAATGTTTACAGTGTCATTTTTTTTCCACCAGCATAATATATATATATTTTTTTGGATTCTATTATATGAAATCATGTTTTATTCATAGAAAATAATGATTTTACTTTAATCAATGTATTTTTAAAAAATTGTTTTAAATGGAATGTCACGACCCGACCCTACCCGGGCTCGAGCCGCAACTACCCCAAGCTCGCCCCCATAGGCCAGGGGATGACGACCAGGGCCGAAGGCACAACAACTCGGGGAGGCCTTTGCCTAAGTACCTGTACACACACACGCAACACAATCAATGCAACAGTGCAGAGTAAAATAAAAGACAAACAAAGAAAAGGGAAAATACTATGTAAATACCACAAATGTGCATCAACCTCTAAATAGTACAAGTAAAGTGCTGAAAAGGAAAAAAGGGGAAAAACACGCGCCCAACCAAAAAAGTGCCACAACCCGACAACAGGTAAACAAAACAAACAGCTGACGGGTCTCCCACCTGGAACCCGGCTACGACCACCGCACACGGTCCAAGCTCCCGAACTCCTATGCTTCACTAAAGTCACAACCAACCTGTCCGTCGTCTGCAAGGGTGCACCAAGTGCGGGTAAAGCCCAAGAAGGGGTGAGTATAAAAATACTCAGTAGGATACCCCGAAGGCTCGAGGGAGAAACAAAAGAGGTACCTAAGTGTGAGCAGTAGAGCGAACATGGAAAAGTAAAGGAGCACAATAGAGAGGGGAGTAAGGAGTACAGTAAAGATTCCAGCTTGACCCAACAAGAGGAAAGAAGGTAGACTCGTTCAAACACAAGGAGTTGGAAATGGTGAGAAGATGAACTTCTCGTCGAGTCTTCGCTATATATAGCAGGAGAGTAGACTCATCCAACCATGAGAAGCTAGACACGGAAAGCATGTGGCATACCCCGCGCATCTTCGACTCTCCCGGAAGGAGAGTAACCAAACCCAAGAAGTGGGTACTAGAAAAAGGTATATACAAGTCCATATGCTCAAACAAGAAGCCCAAATAAGATCGTAAGGGGATCTCCATCCCGTAGCTCAGCCCAAGAAATGAGTCACCAACAGTCCCATAAGTAAACCATCATCGATGCCCAGCATCCCACACATCTTCCCTGAACCGCAAGCCAAGGGGCTCAATGACCGCACCTCGACACTATCCGCTTTGGGCGGCATTGACTCACCCGCAGGGTTTTAGATCGCGTCACAAGAACACGTCTCGGTGGGGATAGTGCCACTCGAACTTGACAGTTTTTGGGAAAGTCAAACCACACCTCGTCACTACCCTGAAGTTGAGAGGTCTCTTCAAAGCCAAACCGTCACAACACTGACCCGTATAACCAAGGGTCTTTCTCCGGTAATCACAAAGGTAAGACACAGACTAGCCTAGCCGAGAGGAATGAGTCTGAAATGGCAACAGGTGTCCCACTGCCCAGCCCTGCTAGAGGGTAATCCATAATACATCATCCGACGACCCACTTACTAGCCCCGCTGGAGGGTAGACCATAATAAGATAATGGGTGACCCACTGCCCAGCCCTGCTGGAGGGTAATCCATAAGACGTCATCAGGTGACCCACTGCCCAGCCCCGCTGGAGGGTAAACCATAACACATCATCAGGCGACCCACTACCCAGCCCCACTGGACGGTAGACCTGGAATAGGTCGACAAGCGACCCACTACCCAGCCGTGCTGGAGGGTAGACTTGGAACTAGACGACGGGCGACCCACTGCCTAGCCCCACTGAAGGGTAGACCCTAAGAGGTCGTCGGGTGACCCACTGCCCAGCCCCACTAGAGGGTAGACCCTAAGAGTGTCGGGTGACCCACTACCCAGTCCTTGCTGGAGGGTAGACCCTAAGAGTGTCGGGTGACCCACTGCCTAGTCTCTGTTGGAGGGTGGACCCTAAAAGAGTCGGGTGACCCACTGCCTAGTCTCTACTGGAGGGTAAACCCTAAAATTCAGTGAGAAACTCACTGGCCAGCCCCGCTGGGGGGTAAACCCGAAGAAGTCGATGAGTAACCCACTGCCCAGCCTCGCTGGAGGGTAAAACTCATAACTGATCTGGCCATCTCTACCTGAGGGTACACCACTGGCCAAACAGACATGGAATGGGTATTGCACAACCACCAAACTACAGAACAACACTCCCAAAATAGTTTCAGCACATTCTCCATCACGGGGTGCCACTAGCACCGCTACTGGCCGATCCATCGAGAACGAAACCAGGGGGAGACCACTCAACCTTGCTGGTCAACAAACGAGCATAGAGCCAGGGGAAAAACTCCACCCTGCTGGTCAAACAATCAAACAGAGGGACCCTCTACGTCGCGAGAGGACAAAGTACGCAAAGCAGAACACGACACGCACATGGGGCCCACACGACGTGTGGACCCAAGTCAACCCCAACCAAGTGCACGAACGTCTCAGGTACAAACCACACGTACCTCCAAGCACTCTCGTATACTCCCTGAGTATACCTCGTCCCAGCCCAAAGGCTATCGTGCACATGACACCCAACGTCAATGTAAAGGCGTGACGTAACAGCTCCACCTCAAAGGCCCAGGTACGGCCAACCACATCTCGTGAATCATTTATATGACTCTCCCAAGAGTGCGCGATCACACGCCAATGGTCCCCTACAAACAAGGTAGGGCGAACCACAACTGGAGAGCCTTCCATGCTTCCACATTTAAGAATATCGTGTAAGGGGCTCCGCACAACCAAATGGATCACACGGTTGTAATCCTCATGGAAAAACATGTGAGATCGACTACCTACTCGCATCCAACGGATATCTGACAAAAAAGACACCAATACCGCCTCACGCCCAAATGGCGTCCCGTGATCCTTAGCCTCGGCCCCGAAAACAGTCGGGCGCATCGCTCCAATGCGATCCCCTCGGGAAAACACGTCAAAAGCACTACTCACATGAGTGAAATGAATATCTGGAGAAAAAGATACGTTCCGGCTCCCCGTGCACGAGAAGTACCACGCGGGACCGGCACCCCGGTCCCGAAGCGCTACCAACGGATCGCACAGTTGTGATCCTCTCACAAAAGTACACAAGGTGTACTACTCACTTGCCCAAAACGGTCTCCTGGTGATAGAGATGGAAAATCACCATCGACGCCCAAACGACCCTCGTGGGCCCCACACCCTTGTGCCGAATTTGAGCGGGTGGATTGCACCATTGCTCTCCCCTCGGAAAAACATCCAGAAACGACTTCTCGCACGCCCCGAATGGACGTCTGATGAAAAAGTCGCTAAAAGCTGCACGAAGATCAAAAGACGGGTCATGGGACCCATGCCTCAAATCCAGTCTCAAAGACCAAAAATTCCTTGGAAACCCCGCCTCAGTTCCAGGTGTACAATGCCACTGACGGCGCTCAAAACAGACATCGAACACGTCCGCACCGTCCAAAACAAGATTCCCAGAAAAATGCTCATCCACTTAAAGATACATCACGCCTCCGCGGCCCCTCGTTTTGGGAATTAAAAATTCCCAAAAGCATCTCAAAACGTTCCCCTTGATGCCAGGTCTGCACTGCCGCTGACGGTGCACAAAACGGATCCCCGTAGCAAAAGCTACAGGCGTCGGAAATTCCAAAGGGGAAATTCCCTTGGGCCGGACCGGCCCGGTCCGGCCGGTCCGCCCATAGCCGGCCCGTGGCCCGGCCGCGGGTCCGGTTCGGTCCTCCGTGGGCAGCTGGCTGCGGCCTGTCGCCACCGACCGGCCTTGACGGCCGGTCCCTTTCTCCTCTGCAGCGACCCGCGTTACGCGGGTTGCGGTCGCCGCACGCGGGGTCACGCACCCCGCGACCCCTCTTCCTCCTCGCGCTACGCCGGCGCCGCACGAGAATCGCCTCAACGTCGCCCTGAAGCCGGCCGCCTCCGTTGGCCGCTCACCCGACCGAAGCGCTGCGCCGCCGCCTGTTCACCACGCCACCGCCTGGAACCGAAGCAGCGCCACCCCGGAGCTCCCCGGACCACCACGCTGCCACCGTAAAATCCCAAAACCCGCAAACTTCGGCGGGAGTTTGCGACTATGTCCGAACTTGGATTTTTGATACGAAAAAAAGAGATGGGAAGAACAGAAAACATACTACACATATACGGGCATTGATTGAAGATCAAACTTTAAATAGATGCATAAATTTGAATTCAAAGGGCGGTTCGGAAATGAAAACGCAACACAACCTGCTACCTCTTGGGCGATGCCCGGAGCTTCACGGGGAGTCCGCCGCCGCGCCGCGCCTTGCCGGAGCTACTTCGCCGGAGCTTCCTCGCCGGAGATGGAGGAGGAGAGGGGAGGCTGCCTCCTGCGGCTGTCCAGGTGGGGAAGAAGAAGAGGAAAGGATGTGTTAAGCGTTTAAATAGAAAACGCTTAACCACCCGCCCGTCGGCCCGAACCCGAACCCTCAGCAGGGTCGAGGTTAAGCCTCCCCTGGGGTAAAACCGATGCTCCGAGCGCAACGGTGGTCTCATAATTTTAATCCGAGACCCCGTTCAAATGTTATAAAATTTAAGGTCTGAAGCTGCTAAATTACGAAAACGCCCCTGGAGCCATTTTTCACAAACGGCCCGCGCCTGCGAAACTTATACCCCTCCTAGGGTAAACGGCATGCTCCGACAACATTTATGTCATTCCTAGGGTAAACACCCCATTCCAGACCCATCCGAAAACTAGGATCTCTGATTTGATGCTCCGTTTAGGAGTTATCCCATTTATTTGGCATTTCCAGTTTGAACGCACTGAAAATTTATTTCCGGCCACTCCGGTGCTCGGAATCGCACGCCGTCTGAAGGAACTGCTCGGGAATATTATCAAGAATATTCCAATGTCTTTCTTACCAAAAACTGGGTTATTACATCAAATTAGTCTTTAAATATGAAAAAATTATTTCGTATGGGTGTAGAGAATATGTAATAAGTATAATGTTTAAAAATAAATTAGTTTATGTTTTATGATTTTGAAATGGTTATTTGGAATTATTTTTTATTACAGATGATTATTTATTTATAATGGATGGGTGGTTCCATTATAAACCATGGATGGTTGGTCCATGTTATCCTTTCATCGCATTGGATATGATATTTATAATATGTTAAACATCAGTGCTGTTTGAATTTTAACTATGATGGGTATTATAAGAGTGATATAAAAATGATGCATAATGCTACCCCTACGGTTTATCTACTCATTTTATCAATTTTTTGGTATATATTATAATTTCAAAAATAAAAACAATGAGATTAATTTTTAAAATGAAAATATATTCTCTTCTTTGAGGGTGAAAGTATAACACTTTGAAAATTATATCATTTTTTTAAAATAATTAAAAGAGAAATTTTCATATTTTATTTTTTCTATATGAATTCTTAGTAAAATTTTCATAAATTTATTTGGGTATAGAGGGTGATTTATATGAAATAAATTGTTTAGTTTAAGCACAAAATTATTCTGAAAAGTGAAAATTTAAAAATAATTTATTGACTGACGAGTTTCTTTATTTTCTTCATGTCATATACTGGTATTATTATCTCATCACATGTATTAAAATTCTTATAACAAGGTTTTAATGATTTTTTCAAGATAAATATTATGAAGTTGGGTTATTGATGAAAATTTTATTTCATTAATGTTTTATTTTTTGGGGAAAACTGGATTATAATTGGCATTTTCCACTTTGTGATGTATAATTTATTAATCTAATAATTATAGCCTATTCCTATAAAACTCTAAAATCTAATGATCCTAAAATGTAACCCAATTAATTCATGACATAAAAACCACCATTATAAAATATTTATGGCCAGATCTTTATATTTCTCCCTAATTTTTATTATTTTGAGGATTTTTTTTATTTTTAGATGCCATGATAATGGTGGATTAGTTTCTGTAATGTATAGTTCATGATCTCAACAATACTCAATAACCTCTTCTGCATAAGAGAACGATATAAGGCCCTTTTTCACACTAAAATGGACACAGTTAACCTATAATGAAATTATAAATTGAAACCACAACCCATTTTCCTTAGTATCATCCTTTTTGTATTGGTATAATAGAGGTACGGATAATGGAACATAGATGGGAAGTTATTCACATATCTATATTGAACTTGTATAGTTGTCATTATATGTTCTACGATAGTGGAATTACATTTATTATCATTAGGTAATGGTTTCATAGTTTTTCTTTAGATGAAGTTATGGAATTTATGGTTTCATAGTATTATACTGAAAAAATACAGAAATAAAGGTTGAGTTCACACATCAGTATTTTTCATCTAGGATCACATATCTTTTGATATATTAGGTGTGATTGTATGTGGTTTTGTTAAAATGGGGTTTTCATTAATAGAATGCCAATAATAATATATTCAGTTTTTTTATGTATATTATTTCATGAATACAATTAACTATAAGGAATTTTAAATTTCATCAAATTTTATATAATTTTTGTATATATGAAAGTACCATAAATAATATCATAGGTCATAACTATGTGATGAGTTTATGCAATTTAGTTTCTCCCTTAGAATATATTGGATTTGGTACCCTAGATCAGAATTTTTTGTACTTTATGATAATTTATATTCATTATTTTGAATTTTAAAAAACAATTTATCACATCATGATTTTTTTAGCATGACATGGTATGTGATAATTCTATAAGAGTAGTTATCACACTAAAATGTCATAAATGTTTCCCACAATTATGATAACCTAGAAGTTACAAAATATTATTTTCAAATAAATTATATATATTCAAATGAAATCATTTTATGGAAAGAAATGATAAAGGATATCAAGGGTGGAGACACGATGGACATTGAGGCACCTTCTCATGTTGTACACTCTTGGTAAAACCCATTGTGAAATATTATGAGAACAATACCCAATACTAGGAAATACACATTTATATGTGTAACATCCCTCTACTCCTAATTGGCCTGAGAATATGGAGGAACATTACTTGGCCTTAAGCGACAACCACAAGGAACCAAAGTCTAGAAATAAATTCTTAAAGGGAATCAATAAACAGGGGGGTGACTTTACCTTTAAAAATAAAAAAATTACCAAATAATACATAACCTAACATACCAAAATATAATACATGATTTCAATGAAAAAAATCAATATTTAATTGATCAATATTAATCTAAAACCATGTACCACTATGGAAGACTACATTATAAAAGTACATAGTGAAAAACTATAAAACTAAAATAATCCAATGAAAACAACATGCTCCAAACATGATCCATGATCCAACTACAAAACATCCCCACTATCATAAATTACTACTGAATATGTCTGATACTTTACCTTTTCTCATGTCTCAATAAACAACATCTAAAAAAAGCACCAGTGTTCTAAAGCATGGGTGAGTACTAAAACTCAGTAGGTTTTCACCAAATGACATCCATACTAATTCCAAAAGGATAGATCATGTTAGAATATTTATATAAAACGATTTATATAAAAAATTTCCAAAATAGTTTAGAACAAAATATAAACAAGTTATAATGAAACAATTTTCTTAAGATAACAACAATGTCCAAATAATGAATCCAGATAATGTTCTAAATCCATATCATAAGTTTATTTAGCAAAACCTATTTTATTCCAAAAAACCAAACATTTAATAATGTATGAAATTTGGACCTCCCTATACTAAATATTTTTTATTCATCCTTTACCTAATCCATCACTTAGTGAGCCACATTTATGGGGGTACTTCAAACCCATATCCATCCTAGCCTTTTGATGGGTGTACTTCATGTGCTTATCCATCCCAATGTATATGAATAGACACCAAACAACACAAAAACAAAAAGTGTGTTAAAACCATTTAAATAATGAATATTTAAAAAAACCTATTTTTTCCCATTCATCAATGATGATAGATAATTTTTAAATCACCTTTTTAAAATATTGTTACCAAATACAATTTCCGACCAAAAAAATCCATTTCACAATTTCCCAAAACCTCACTTAAGATCGTTTTGAATAATAAATTTATATAAATTCTGAATCCAATTTCATGAAAAAAAATCAATTTTAAATAAAGCTTTTAGTTTGAAATATAGGAGTTGAGAGTGGATCCACCTATATCGAGAAATTGGAAAAAATGATAAAAATGTCAAAAACATCATCAAACCAGGTTAAATCGTCAAAATCCCACCTTAGATCTTTCCACTAGCATATAAAAGACCAAAACTAATCATATTTATCCTCAAATATCTTAGATCTATCCATAATGGATATATGTATAAGAAAATGAGCGAGAGGGAGTAGTTGATCTAAAGAAAACCACCATGAATGACCAAGAATGATAAATTTTAATGTGAATCTGAATTCAAATGACCAATAAAAGCTGTCATATCTCTATAATATTGATGATAAAAGATTTCAAAGCCTTTAGGAAGAGATAATTTCTTGTAATGACCACATGAGGGGATAAAAATAGCGCCTTGGTGGTCAAAACTTGTGAGATCCACAATTTTAGGATCACAAGTTTAAGACATTCATGATTAGTGACTCTATTAAGAAAATCATGCACTAACCACATGCTATCCATTACCACAAGAATGTAACTCAAATGGTTGTCTAAAAAATTATCCAAAAAATGCGCTAGCCATGAAAAAACGTACTGTCTCAAGCTACACAGCTTTTTCTAGGCTGCCTCATGGTTTGGAAAAACCATCCATCACCTATGGGTCTTATTCTTAGGCTTTATCTCACCATTCACAGATTATTGTGTTTGTGCATGTGCATAATTTTGTTTGATTACATGGGGAGATTTTTATTTCATGTGCATGTTTTCTTTTATTTTATTACACGTGATTTTCATTTTAAAAACCTTTCTATATTTTAATTATTTCATAATATAATTTTTATGTATTTCTATGCTTCTAATCACATAAGATGATGAAGAGATTTGTCAAAATGTCAATAGTTTATGAGGAATTCTGAAAATTCATTTTATTACTCTATAAATTAATGTAATTTTATGTTGCAGTTATAGAAACTCTAAAATTTTCAATTTTTAAAATGTTTTATTATTTATTTAACTAAAACCTTCTAAAGATATGATTTACATGAAAATTGTTTATATAAAAATGCAACATGTTTATCTTCAATTCATTAGTTTACATAGAGGTCTATAATAGTATATGTTTATTTTATTTTATTATTTATTATATCAAAAGATAATAAGATTATATAAAAATAATTATGTTTGAAAAAAGTATGAATAGACTATTTAGAGCCTTGAAAAATTCATTTTCGTTTGTTAGAGTATGTTTTCCAGTATTTCACAATGTATAGGAAATCCTACTTTTGTAATAGTGGAATATATGGTTCATACCATACATTACTATTAATTCCGAAAAGTATGGTTCATCAACCCTATGTTTCCGTTCATTCCCAACGTTACATTAGTATTTATGAATAGTGAAATGTATTGTTCATATCCTACATTTCTATTCATTCTAAAAAGACAGGTTCATCAACCCTACATTTCTATTCATTCCCAACATTATGATCCTATTCTTGAATAGTGAAAAGTATTCTTAATACTCTATATTAGTGTTCTTTTTTTAAATATTAGTTCATCAACCCTACATTACCACTAATTCCATACATTAGGTTGTTGTTAATTCTGAAGTTACTGCTCATTCCATTCATTTTTTTAAATTTATTTTCTGCATATACATTGATTAGTTTAAAGGATTTGTTTAGAAAAAATTCACATTAAATAAAAGGATTATAATCAAAGTTTTTTTAATATTTTTTGGTGGTATATTTAGAGATGAAAATTAATAATTTCTCAACACATTTATCACATTAATTTGTATGATTTAAAATTGTTTAAATTCATATTTTTTAATTTACATGTGATTGTGTTGCTAGTTTTTAGGAATAGTTTTGGCTAAATTTTAAGAAGTTGAATGGATTTAAAACTTTTTTTAAATCATTCAATGATTATATATTTTTAGATATATTTTTCAAAGAATTATTCAAAAAAGTTTTAATTTATATTTACTATTTAGTCTATAGGAATAAATAGGCAACTATGCTACATTTTTATAGATATATTTATGAATTCTCTTAACATAATTTATTATGAATTTACGATGGAAGAAGAGATACTAAAACTATAGAATATTATATATATATATATATATATATATCATTATCTATTGCAACAAAGTATATATACAATACTATAACAAGATACAAATTGAAAAAAAATGATAACATTTTTGATACTCAATTTTTTAAAGAGAAATTGTTGTGAACATTGGTCCTACTACGAAATCAGCAATATCCTCGAAGCTCTGTTTCATCAGCTGTAAGATCTCTCAAGGGATGAATTAATTATACTTTGACTACAATTTCCTTGACGAGATGAGATGATACAATAATCAAGAACCAGTATATGTGGTTTAAATATGTTTCTTTTCATTCATCTGGTTGTGAGTCTGTAACACTATTTACTGTCTCTTACATGCACTCTATTTTTCAGTTTATAATTATGCTAAGAGTGCATTATTTTTTATTCTATTTTCTCATGATGTGACTCCCATATTCTAATGTCAAGATCTAATAGTTTGAATCTCTATATCCGATTTTACGACTATTCAGATTGTGAATCATAGTGTATAAAGTCATTTTTTAAGGGTTGTGACTCCCCATACAAAAGTCAGTGTCATAGTTATCCCTCCTCTAGAAAAAGATTCTGTAATTGGTTTATGATTCTCATATAAAAATAATTTTTATTGTACACATTTCTCTCATAGAGTAGATATATATAAGAGTAGAAGTATACTCACATCAGACCGAACTATAATAAAAAACATCTTTGTTTTATTTACTTTTTATACTACTAATTAACATTAATAATTAAAATTGATAATTAAAATTATTAATCAATTTATTTGTCTAAATTTTTTAATCTAGTCTATTTATCCACCTCTAGACCATCTTCCATTATCTGTTTTGACTTTACAATTAGTATTAAAGGTTGAACTTCTTAATAATAGTTTATCCTTATCATTATCCCCTTTTGATCCCAAACTATTGGTATTATAGGGAAATCATTTTTAGATTTGATTATCTATGTTTTTAGATATTTTATACTTTTCAATTTGAATCAGATTATTTTTCCTTTAGGAATTATCAAATACCTCTCTAGATTTTTCTTTGGTTACATTTGATCTGAAATTTTCCCAGACCTCACTGTTTAAGGACAAGACCTTATAAGATAACATAATTGAACCACAATGATACTTGGATACCTAAAAAGCCACCTCACATTGATGGAAATTATTATAGATAATATAGATCCCAAATGGAGTCTTACCTCAAATATTTTATCACTCAGAACTTTTATATCTTATTAAAATAGTAGACACTACCAAAAGATTACCCAAATACTCTTACCGGAAATGATGCCACTATATATGTTTTAAATTACAATGTTTTTAATATATTATACTGTTCTATTAAAAGAAGTTTTTAAGTCATGTGTCTTATTGTAAGATAAATCATGAAATATTAAAAATATTGCAAGTCTCTAACATTGGATTAGATAAATTGATTCAAACCAAACATGGAATGCTTCGTGCTAATTATCAAGACTTCAATATGGGTGATGATGAAACAGTAAAGAAAATGATCCACAGATTCATAATAATTGTGAATGTATTGAATTCTCTAGAAGAATCTCTTGAAAACCATGTACTTATTGAAATAGTCATACGATCCTTACCAAATAAGTGGTATCCCAAGAAGTATTCCATTTATGATGTTAATAATTTCATAGAATAAACCATATAAGAATTAATCGGATCGCTACTCCAATATGTTCTTGAACAGAATAACATAGCTGATGGGGAGACAACTAAAAGAAAAGGTGTAGCTTCTAAATCTTTGAATTTTGTTTCTACTAACTCTTTTGATTCTGATATAAAGGATTGTGAAAAAAAGATATGTCTTAGATAGTGACTGGTGTTTACAAAAGAATGAAAAATAAAGGATTCAATAAAATTTTGAGACGAAAACCTCAAAATAAAATATATATGGGAGATAAAAAAGTTGGTATGAATTATAATTATTTATATGCAACTGATTATAAGTGTAGGAATAAAGGACATATCAATCCTGATTGTCCTAAATTAATGAATAAAGATAAATAAAAAAGCATGGAAATGAAGGATTTGACCACTAGGTGGAATTATAAAGAATAATCAAATTCTAGTGAATAGTGTAACAATGAAAAAGAGTCTGCTAACTTGCGATTCCGGAAATCACTAGACAGGGATCAAAATTCTAGTATTTATTTTGAATATTCGAATTCTGAATGTGATTATCAAATATTTTTTTTAAATAAATAAATAAATTAAAAGATTAAAAATAATTCGAAGATGATTATTTATATAATAAACATAAAGAAAACTATGGGAAACTAGTTTTTGAAAAAAAAACTTTTGCCACGGAATGAAAAACTAAGTAACACTGATTCATCTTAATCTCATTAAAATTTATATGAAAATTTAATATCATCTCAATAATTGAATTAAAATTTGATAAAGGAAGTTCAGTGTCTCAAACAAATTTTATCTAATTTTATTCGAGGTCATGAAAAATATCATGAGATGATGTATTTGACAGAAACTAATAAAAACATATATGGTTTTTGTTATGATAGGAGATTTCCTCTAATGTATAAAACTCATTTTGTTAAAATTAAATATGTTTGTACTTCAGCTGTTACTTATTTTAAATATGGAATCATAGGTCACTATGAAATTTATTGCTCTCTTAGATTTAAAAAATCCTTATTATTTACAAAAATTACTTTTCAAAATCCATTATATCTAGAGTACCTTACAATTCATATTTAAATTCATTATGATTACCAAAAAAATTTATTACTAATCTAATTGGACCTAATGTTTATATGGGTGAAAAATTTGTCACGTAACTTTTTTTAGGAAAAATTCCTTAGATATCTCAGTAATGACATATGGTACATGGATAGTGGATTTCCTAGGAATATTACTAGAGAGCCATCAATGTTTACCATTTACAACACATGCAATGGAGGAAGTATTACTTTTGGAAACAATTCCAAAGTCAAAGTAAAAGATTTTAGTAAACTTGGTATTTCAAATTCTACATTTATTTCTAATTTTTTATATGTTGATGGGTTGAGAAATAATTTAATTAATATATCACAATTATGTGATGATTTAATGAATGTTAAATTTAAAAATGATAAATGATTATTTTTTAAATGTGATTATATATTATTTTATACTAATAAAAAATATAATGTTTATACTATTTATTTTTCAGAACTAACTATTCAATGTTTAAAGTGTTTCAATTATTTATAAAATGAAAACATCATTTGGAATATATTTTTTGGTCATATTAATTTCAGATTGATGTGTAATCCCTCAAAACAAGAAAACGTATTACAATTTATTTCCTTGAAGAAAGAACATCTTCATTTTTGGGATTCTTGCATGAAAGGGAATCAACAAAATATTTATTTTAGACCCATTAAAAAGATAAGTACTAATAAACCTTTAAAGTTAATTAATATTGCTTTATTTGGCCCCAGCCAAATTTCGAGCCTTTTTGGAAATAATTATTCCTTAGTTTTTGTAAATGATTATAGTATATTTACTTTGGTATACTTTTTTTCTCATAAAATTGATACATTTTAAAAATTTACTATTTTTTGTAAATTAGTTCAAAATGAAAAAGGATGTATGATTATTTATATTTGTACTGATAAAGGAGGTTAATTTCATAATTTATATTTTGAAACATTTTGTGAAAAGAATGACTATTTTTATAATTATTCTACTCCTATAACACCACAGAAAAATGGAGTTATGGAACAGAAAAATAGAACTCTTATTGAAATGGGTTGAACTATGTTAAGTGAATATAATATTTGTAAACATTTTTGGGATGAGACTATTTTTGATACATGATATATTTCAAATAAAATTTTTATTAGAACTTTGTTAAAGAAAATTCCATATGAATTATTCAAACATAAAAATCCAAGAGTTGGCCACTTTATTGTTTTTGGTTTTAATGTTTTTATTTTAAATTCAAAGGATAATTTAGATAAATTTTATGTTAAGAGTGATTGAGGTATTTTTATTGGTTATTATAATAACAATATATCTTATAGAGTTTATAATAATAGAATTATGTTTATTGAATTATTTTTTCATGTTATGTTTGATGAAAATAATGTTAAATTAAATTCTAATTCAAATGTTTATGATGAAAAGTATAGAGAATTGACTTTTGGTGAAGAAATTTCTAAATACAATAATGAATAAATTTAGTGGTAGAATAGTCCATAATCAGATCAAAAATCATGGAAGATTCACAAGTATCATCATATTGAAAATTTAGTTGCCAATATTGATTATTCTGTTAAATCTAAAAATTATAATTTAAATATTTTTGTCAAATCATCTTTTATTTATGATTTTATTCCTTTTAATTTTAATGATTCTATAAAAAATGAAAACTGAATTGTTTCTATGTAAGATAAATTAAATTAATTTTTCAGAAATAATGTTTTAACTTTAGTAGAATTACCTAGGGATAAATAGGTGATTGGAAATAATGTGATATTTAGAAATAAGATAGACAAATGTAGATATAATTTGAAAAATAAATATAGGCTTGTTTATCCTGGATACTCTCAGGAAAAAGGTATACACATTGAAGATTCTTTTTCACTTATTTCCATGTTATAGGCAATTAGATTTTTTTTTGGATTTTTTCTTGTTTTCGATGTTTTAAATTATTTCAAATGGATGTAAAAAGTTCTTTCTTAAATGGTTTTATAACCTAATAATATTTTTTTAGTACTCCTAAATTTGAAATTGAAGAATTTCATAGCCATGGTTTTAATTTATATAAAGAATTGTATGGTGTTAAACAATCACATCATGATTTGTATTAAAGAATTAATTTGTTTTTCTTAAATAATTATTTTAATAAAGGCGATGTTGATCTAAATAATTTTATTTGAAGAAATTATAATGATATTTTAGTTAATAAAATTTATACAGATGATATATTTTCCATATCATGTAGTGAAACTCATTCTAATGAATTTTATTCTTTGATGTCTTTTAAATTTGACATGAGTTTAATGGGATAATTGAAATTTTGTCTAGGATATCAAAATATTCAAGCAAAATATGGAATTTTTCTTATTCAATCTATGTAAGATAAAGAGATAGTTAAAATATTTGGTCTTTATTATGCTATATCTATGAGAACTCCTATGGGTAATAATTGTAAATTAGATATTGATGCATCTGGTAAATCTTTTGATTTTAAATTTATAAAGGCATGAAAGGTAACTGTCTTTATTAACATACATCTAAACTCGATATCATTTTCAGTTATTGATTATGTTCTAGAGTTAGAGAAGATTCTATGGAAATTCATAATAAACTTTTCAAGAGAATAATTATATATTTTAAAGGAATATTTGATTCGGTTTTTTATCCAAAATATAACTTTTTTGATTTAACATCTTATTCTAACTCTGATTTTGAAGGCAGTAGAATTCATATAAAATCACATCAGGTATATGTCATTTTCTTGAAAAAAATCTTGATTTACATGTTATCTAAGAAACAACTATCAGTTTCCTTATCTAATACAGATGAAAATTATATCTGTACTTCTAGTATTTGTACTCAAATTTTAAGGATTAAGAAAACATTATGTTATTTCTATGTTTATCTTGATAATATACCTATTTATTGTGATAATACATTTTCTATTTCTATTTTTAAAAACCCCTTATAGAATTCTATAATAAATCATATTGATCTTCGATGACATTTTATTAGAGATCATTTGAACAACTGTGATATTGTTTTAGAATTTATAACTTATAAAAATCAGCAAGGAGATTTTTTTAGAAAGCCTTTAGATTATACTCAGTTTTAAAAAGATCAAATTTGAACTAGGTATGTTGGAATTTTATTTTTTATTGAATTTTATAGGGGGATTTTGTTTTTTTCTTGATTATTTAAAAAAACGCGGATAAATAACTTGGTTTTAATTTTTTTTAAACATTGGTTTTGGGAGAGATATTTTGGGATAAAATATGGAGCAATAAATAGGTAGAAATAATTTGGTTTTAAAATTTTAAATGTTTTTTTGTAATCAATCAAAAATGAGGAGATTCTTTGTGTATGTGAATTATTTTCAATGATTATTTAGAGAGATTGTTTTTCCATGTGCATGTTTTCTTCTGTTTGATTACATATAAATTTCATTTAAAACTCTATTCTTTATTTTAATAATTTCATAAAATACTATGTTCGGATTTATGTTATTTTTATCAAGTTGGATAGATAATATATTTATCTACATTTTATTTCTTTATAAGGAAGTCTAATTATTTTTTATTACAATATAAATTCAATTAATTTTCTACTATAGTTTTAGTAACTATAAAGTTTTTTGTTTTAATAAATTTATGTATATATTTAACTAAAACATCTAAAAATATCAAATTTTCATAAAATTGTTTTTTTAGAAGTCCCACATATTTATCTTGATTTAATTATATTACATAAAATTCTAAAAAGGTTATTTTAATGATGAATAAATTTGATGGTGTTCTTTGATTTTTTATAATTACTATTTTCTAGAATGTTATTGTTTCTATTTTTTTATGATACTTGGAACCGTATATGCTGATTTTATTTGATTCTTAGTTATTTTGAAATATAATAAGTTTTTTTCTAGAAATATTTCTTTTTGACCAAAGCCTAAATCTTCTGTTTATATCCCTAAAAAATTCGTTGATGTTTGTTAATGTATGTTGTCTAGTTTTTTACATAGTATAGAAAACCCTACATTCACAATAATGAAAACTATGGTTCATACCCTACATTATTGTTCATTCTGAGATGTATGGTTCATCAACCCTATGTTATTGTTCAATCCCTATATTTCATTACTATTCATAAATAGTGAAAAGTATGGTTCATACCCTAGGTTACTTTTCATTCTACATCGTATGGTTCGTCAACCATACGTTACAATTCATTCCCTACGATACGTAACTATTCATGGATAGTGGAAAGTATGGTTTATACCCTATGTCATTGTTTATTTTTTAAATTATAGTTTATTTACCTTATGTTACTATTCATTCCCTAAATTATTTTACTATTCATTCTGAAGTTACTGTTCATTGTATTAATTTTTTTTTTAAATTCATTTTATGCATATATATGGAAGATTTTTAAATGGTTTTTAGCTGTAGAATTCTCATTAAATTTAAGGATTATAATCAAAAAGTTTTTAATCTTTTTTAGTGAAATATTTTGAGAGAAAAAATAATAAATTTCTAAAATCTTTGTCACATTAATTTGGATGTTTTAAAAAAATTTAATTTCAAATTTTTGAATTTACATGCGAACTGTGGTGATAGATTTCAGAAAATGTTTTTTTAAAATTTGAGGAGGCTTTAGTGGATTTAAATCATCGTATTAAATCAATTAGTAATTCTATCTTTCTGGAAGACTTATTAAAATTATTTTAAATTATTGTGTAGTTTTATTTTATAGGAATAAAGAGGAAACAATGCTGCATTTTTAAGGTAAATATTTAAGAACACTATTAAATCAATTGATTTTGAATTTACGAAGGAAGCATATATGATGAAACTACTGAATATTTATTATATATATATGTCATTATTTCCTGAAAAAATTTATATATAAAATAATTTTGCAAGATACAAATTGAAAGACACATTTTAACATTTTTGATAATCTGTTTTTTCAAAGATAATGTACTGAGAAATTTGAACCTTCTATGCAATCTGCAATATCTTTAACAATATGATTCATCAACTACAAGACCTCTCTAGGGATGAATTAATTCTTCTTAGACGAAAATTTCCATAATCATATGAGCATATATAATCCTCATGAACCAGTACCAATGATTTAGTTATTTTTATGACATTCATCGGGTTGTGAGTCTGTAACACTATTTCATATCTCTATCATGCACTCTATTTTTCTGTTTATGCTTCTTCACACAAAAGAATTATTTTTTATACTATTTTCTTGGGTTGTGACTCCCAGATTCTAGAGTGAGGATCTAAGGGTTGTGGTTCCATATATCTAAATTCATGATTGTTTAGGTTGTGACTCCTACTGTCTAATTTCAAGTTATAATGTTTATGACTCCCCCTGAAAAACTCAATGTCATGGTTATCTCTCCACTAGAACGAGATTCTATAATTGGGTTATGATTTCCCCATAAATATAATTTTTAGTGAACGCATATCTCTCATCGAGTAGAGAGGTATAAGAGTATTAATAGGCCCACTATGGACTGAACTACTATAAAAAATACTTGCATTATTTACTTTTTCCTCTTCTAATTAATTATAATAATTAACTTTTACATTTAACGTTATTAATAAATATATTTGTTTTAAACTTTTAATATAGTCTATTCACCCCCTCTAGACCATATTTCATTATAGATAATGAACTAACATCTTGTAGGTGTTGCACGGATTTTCCAAACTTTTTACTATCTATACACATATATAAAATCCCCAAAACACTCATTATGTTCTCCAAACTCTCTCAAGCATCACTCATATAATTTACAATCATCAAAATCACAATGAAATGGTTAATTAATTGAAATATGGGGGTGCTAAATTCTCCCTTCCATTGGTCTTTCCTTCCAAAGAAAGTTTAAAACCATCATTTTTTGGAATGGTTTTCATCTATTGCTCTTTCATTTCCTTCATCCATTCTCATGTCACTTCCAGAATCTGACCATGTTTCCACAAAACCTGAACTAGAGTAATTTTTTTTTCCATGCAATACTTTATATTTCCAATCCAATATCCAGAATGATATATATACCAATTAACTATCCAAATCAAGTTTCACATGATTCCCTCGAATCACATAGTTAGGGTAAAAATTATACTTCTTCAACTGAGATACATGAAACTCACTATGAACCACACTGAACTGTGGTGGTATTTCCAAATGATATGCCACCTCACCAACCCATTCTAGTAAAAAAATAGACTATATATCAAGTATATATCTTTCCATGTTTCCCAAAACGATGATGTCCACGCATTAGAGAGATCATTAGGAACATATGATCACTCACCGTTAATGAAAAACAACCATCAACAATGATCCAAATATAATTTCTGATGACTCAGTTTCATATTTGTTATTTTCTTGATCAACAAAATCTCCTCTATTGTTTCATGAAAAAGAATCATCCCAACTACTCAAGTCTCACATATTTCGACCAAAAAAGTGGATAGTAACAAGGATGACCATAAAATTCTTCCAATGGATCCATATGTATTGGGGAACAATACCACTTTTTATAAAAGAAATCCACTAATGGTATGTTCTCTTCCCAAGAGCCTCCATAATAATTTAAAAAAGCCAAAAGCATTTCTTCAAAAAATTGTATCATCCTTTTTTATTTTACAACCATCTGATGCGGACATGCCATACTTTTGGTTAGCTGAGTCCCAAAGTATTTTTGTATGGATTTACAAAAATGATACATAAACCGTGAATCTCTATTTGATATGATCGAAACCGGTATTTCATACCTCTTTGACAATTATCAAATGAAGACTTTGGATTCTTCCAATACCATATGAGATTCAAAAATTGGGATGAAATTATTCAACATGGTATGCTGATCCATAATAACCCATTTGGCATCGTGTTTCCAAACCATTCTTGGGTGACTAGTTACAAAATTTATAGCTCTCTACTACAATTTCTATATTGTTATTGGTAAAGATAGCAACATACCTTTGAGTCACTAATTATATGCTTTAACATGATAACAATTTAAGCATCTTGAAACAAACTCAGACACTGTCCTCATTATTCCTATACACCAAATCTGTACTTTCGATGCCATATTCATATTCTGCATTCTAGAACCAATAACCCATCTTGAATACTAGTATGCATAAATATGTTGTTCCAAATAATCCATTGGTATGACTATCCAATTTTGAACCACAATACTCAACTCTAATCAATATTTCATCTCTTAGTGGTCTCCCCACCAATGAATTTTGTCCTCATAGCCATGCATTATTCATTGGAAATCTGTGCCTCTTTAACAATCTCCCCAAAATCCAGAATAAAACTAGTAGGAAAGCCACAACATCATCTTGATCGTCAAATTCCAAGCACATTTCAATAAAGACCGACATCAACTACAACTCATCGGAAGCTTCTTTTGTGACCTGATCATATAACGCTCATCTTAATGCATCTACCTTCGAATTTCATTTCCAGAGGTAAATATTATATCAAAGTCAAAATTTGGAGATAATACATCCATATTATTTTTATCATATTCAAATCCAATTGTGAGAAAATATATTTCAATCTCTTTTGATCTATTAAAATAATAAATTTCTCACCAAAGAGGTAATGATACCATGTTTTTAAAATCATGGACTACAAAAAAATAAATCCAAATTGCATGTTGGGTAGTTCTTATAATGAAATAATAACTACCTTGATGCTTAATAAACAACATGATCTCCTTGTATGAGAATAAACCCCAACCCAGATCTCAAATCATCACAATACATCACGTACCTTTGTCCTGATTCCATAAAAATTCAGATTGGAACTGATGTAAGGAAAATATTATGTTCAGGAAAACAATTCAATAATTTATCATTCCACTGAAATAGAACATTATTATTTGTTGAAGCTATCATATGAGACTCTATTAATGTTAAGTCATGAAAATTCATCAATAATACCGATTCAATCCAAGAAAATTGTTCATCTCAAAGATGTTCTTAGGTAGTATCCTTGGTATCAAAACCATGATGTTTTTTGGATCCATAGAAACACCACATTTAGAAATTATATGTCAAATAAAGAAACCTCTTGTATCAAAAAATGAAACTTTTATAGTTTTTCATATAGACGATGACCTCTTAAGATTCCCTACACTGCCACCAAGTGCTTCGTATTCTCATACATTTTTCTTTAATAGACCAATATGTCATCCATTAACACAACCAAAAAATAACCCATATACCTATGAAATATCAAATTCATCAAATCTATAAATATTTCTAGAGTATTTGTAACATCTAAAGGCATTACCACGTATTCATAATGGCCATAACTTCTTCTGAAAGATATATTTGGGATATCCTCTTCTTGAACATGGAATTGGTGATATACTGAGCGCAATTCAATCTTAGAGAACCAATTTTCTCCAATAAATTGATAAGAAGACATCAATGTGTGGAAGTGGATACTAATACATTATTGTAAATTCATTAAGATAACAATAATACACACACAACAGAAAATTTCCATCCACCATTCTGACAAAAAACACTGGTGCTTCTCATGAATATGTGCTCAACCGAATGAACCATTTACATTATAGATCTTACAAATTCACATTCGATTTCCTTATTTCTATCAGAGTCATCTGATAAGATGAAAGGGAAATAGGACTGGTCCCTGGTAGAATATCAATCTTAATGTCAACTTACATTATGGGTACTAACCCTGAGAAATATTTGGGAAACACATGGAAATTGATCAACCAATAATAAGAAAATGTTCTTTTTTATCTCATCCATATATGTCAAAGAAAACCGTAAAAACTGTTATGAGATTGTTCCAACATCTTGTTCTATCAAGGACATTACTAATGTTCTTGTATTTGCATCTCCTAAAAAGATATGCATGATTCCATCTTCAGTTGTGAAAATGAAATCTCTAATAGAAAAGATGATGTGAACCGTGAATATTTTCAACCAATCCACACCCAGTATTATATCAAATTAATCCTTCTCAACCGTAGAGATATCCGATTTCATCTCGGCTGCATAAATACATATATAACAGTCTCTACACACAAATTCTCAACATTCTCTTTGACTAAGTGGAGTTTAATGTTTTATCATAGAAGAAATCATCTCAACTTTTAAACTCAGTGAATAAAAAACATGAGATGAAATGAAACAATGATATGAACCTGTATCAAACAACCCTTGAAAAAGGGTAGAAAAAATTGATTTTTAACTCACACTATAGATGGTTCGGGATGATCATCTAAAATAGACCACTCAGATCTATATAATTTCTTTATCAAAAAAAATTTCTCCTTGTTTCCCTATTGAGATTTAACGTTTTGGGGAGTCATGATATTATTGGAATCACTATGGCTTTATCTACTCTTATGAAGAGCGGTATTGTACTTCTCTATGTCTGTTGAAGCATATGACATCTATGAAACCTAAAATGTCACAAGGTAAATGGACATCGGAGAACTTTGATGATAGCATTGAATATTCCCACATCTGATTGAAATTATTTCTTGCATTAAGTTATGCTGTTAAATCACTCTTTATGTGGTCAAGAAAACCACATATAAAATATCCCACTTTACTCTTGGGTATTGGAGGGTGGTTTACTGACCCATCTTTCTAATTTTGACACTATATGACACCATAGAAATAGGTCTCCCTCTTCAGATTTCTCCCAGCATTAGAGTTCCCACCATTTCTCATGTGTATCAGTATGATTACTCATCCCAGAGCTCATGAGATATCCCTTTCATCTACCATTAATCTATTTAATATCTTTGTATAATATATAATATATGGGAAAAATCTTCATGTGAATCTCTTATCTCCACCTTAATTCAAATATTCATGCTTTTAGGGATTCACATTCATCATCCTTTGGTAAAAAGTGCACTAAAATCATTAATTTAACCACATACTCCATGATAGAATTATTTTTCTACTTAAGGATGAATAAGTCCATAATTTTTTGAATTTTGAATGTATGAGGATAGAAGTTTTTGTTAAAAAATTCATTACAATCCTCCCATTTAATTTTGTGGTCTACTTTAATTTGTACAGCTAAATCTGACAATTGGAATGAATGATCAATCAACATGTAAGTCTCCAACTAGTCATTTATCTCTACTAGTATGTAGATGAAGTCAATGAATGGTTAATCATATTCCGACACACCTCCACCTTCTCAAGTTCGGAATCACCATGAGAAGTGGGTGAATTCTATTTCCAGA
This sequence comes from Viscum album, assembly GCA_963277665.1. NCBI lineage: Eukaryota > Viridiplantae > Streptophyta > Magnoliopsida > Santalales > Viscaceae > Viscum > Viscum album. Next base: position 1,577,393,515 of record OY728126.1, read on the forward strand.
ATTAGATGGAACGATCCCATTTCCTTGTCTTATCATTTATGTTCCCACAATCAACAACATGAAATGCTTAGACTATACACTGAACTAGTTATTGGTTCAACTATGGCCCAGGTGAAACCAAATTCTCAGTAGCGTCCTCCGATTGGTTTATAAGATACCTACAAGGTTTAATTTTTTATTTAATCAGCAACCTCCATAAGTCTCATGTTTATTAATTTAAGGGTTTTCACTTCAAATTCTATCACATCATGTTATCACAATAATAATTTCCAAAATAATCATTATTCCCCATTCAACCATTTTTTTAAAAAGTTTCCATGATTTTGAAAGTCAAACCATTTTCAAAATACCACAACCATGATATTTTTCAAAATAATTCATTCAAAAACTATATTAACATTTTTTAAAAACAAATAAATTGCATCATATCATTACTCAAAATGAGATATGAAATCCTAGTGGTAACACATTTCCCTAATATATTTCATGATTGAATCATTATCTAAACCCATGGTAGTGAGATTACTTGTTCTATATGTTTATCCACAAAAACTGTGAACCTAACTCCATGGTAACTTGAATTATAGAATAAAAGGGTTAGATACATATTTTTATGCTGTACATTTAAGTCCTAATAATACTACTCATTCCTATTATCCCAAATCTAGGAATAGTATAGAATTAATTCAAATCCAAGATCAAAAACTAATACCGAGTCGAAGACTACTTGTTCTAGAAAAATGGAAGGACCGAGACGATACTAATTGTAACATCCATATCCTCCTCATCGGCTTGAGAAGACAGAATAACATTATTTTTCCTTAAGAGACATCCCTAAGGCTCCAAATGTTGGTAATAAATTCTGAAGGACTTCAATACACATGGGGGGATGATTTTCCCATTAAGAGTAAATCAACAAACTATACAAGACATAAAAAAAATCCACTATATGATTCATGATATTTGTGAAAGACAACTCAACATTTCATTTATCCAAATCAAACTGAAACCACATACCACAACATAAGAATCCATTATCAAAGTACATGGAAGAATAAAATAGAACTCAAATACTCCAATGAAAACTCTTTCCCCCCAAAATACTCTATGATCTAACTTCAAAATAGCCTAATTATAAGAAAGTGCTTCTAAAAATTTGTGACACTTTGAAATTTTCAATGTCTTGATTAAAAATATCTACAAATTTATAAAGAGTGAATGTAGGGATGAGTACTAAAATTAATAGGTTTCTCCAAATCACTTTTCTACTCAACCCACTAGGATAGAACAAGTCAGCACATTTATATAATTTATTATATAAACCAATTTCGAAAATATTTTATATCAAAATATTAACAAGTGTTGAAAAAATGATTTTCTCATGATAACAATTAATTCTAAAGAAATAAACCAAATAATCTTGTAAAACTATGTCACGTGTTCTATTTTATTATATCCCATTCCATTTCACACAACCAAACATTCAAAAATTTATGAAACGTGTACCTCCCTATACTAATGAGAGGTGACTCATCCTTTCACTAAGACGTCACTTAGTAAACCTCTTTTATAGGGATACGTAATACCCATATACTTCTCAATAAAACATACATTTTTTTATGATGGGTTGGAATGATTTTTTATGTAATAACATGTTTACACCTAACTCGTTAAGAAAATTCTAAGTGAGTCATTTTCTTTCTCTATTAAAGGCCACCACCTATCCCACCTCCTCATACCACTACAAACTATTATGTTAAGAAAATATCTTCCCAATATAATTTATATAAATACTAACTTTTTCCTACAAGCCTTTCCTTGTAAATTAGGAAATCCAAGGAATCTTTTTCACACAAACTAAAAGGAGTTACCCGATTAAGAGGTAAAATCCTCTCTCAAGTCCTATATTTTATTTTCTTTCACCACCCATCAACATTATTTATTACATGATTATATAAAACAAGTAGTATCCTTAATATAAGAGTATTTTTTTAATCTAATGTTTTAACCTACACTTTTAAAAACCTCCATATAATTGATAATGAACATATTGTTTATGTCTATAGTGAACTATCACCTTAGTAAAAAATGATTGTTCAATTTTCATTAACTTTTCTAATGGTGGAAATTATGATGAAAATTATATTGAAATATGTTATATATTATATTTATTTTCCCTTTAATATTATAAATTTTTTTACAAAACATAATTTTTACAATCCATTTGGTATAAATACGATAATTTTGTTTGAGGAAGTGTGAACTACTACCCCCTCAAAGCGATATGATTAATTCATACACTACATGGACTATATTCATAATGGTTTTAGTGAATATATAATTAATATATTATATCATAAGTCAATTTTAATTGTTATATATGTACCCTCACACATATTCATATATGTCTATTACTTAATTTCTTTCAAAATAATAATTAAGTAGAAATAGTGTTCATACGTACGTACGATATACTATCTCCATGAATAGTTTATTTTGTTTCATAATTATATATTATATATATTATTATAATAAAAATATAATGTTTATAAATGATATCTATATCATTTTTTACATTTTGGAAATCATTATATAATTCTTAAATACTTAATATATAACAAATTAATACACATGTGAAGAATAGAGAGAATACTACCCGAAGTCAAAACATAACATATGATTTTTAACATGTGGGTAATATAAGGTTATAATCAAACCATATATATAATAATTTGGTTATTTAAAATATTTATAATAAACTTATATTTATTATATAGGTTATTTAATTAGTATGATTATAGTTAAGACACATGGTAAGGGGATTTTATCTCAGTTTTTATTTTCATGAGATACATGCTTTATTCGCCAGAAATTCATTTTTGGTGGTGTAAGTACTTCCCATGAGAGTATTATATGAATATTTTAATAATATTTATGGGTAATAACTTGTCCATTTTCTGATCTTTCTTTCATGGATTTTATGTTTCAATATTTACCTAATCGGTGAAATAGTTTTGCCTCAATTTTCTTTCTTTGTGACTCAGGTTTTGTAATGAACCTAAATTATATTTGTGTTGTATATAATTCTATAATACATTTTATATCATGAATGTAATTATTTTCATCATATTTTATGATTCATGTAATTTCCTTTTCTAACATGGTTAATATTAATCCTTGTTAGCAGTTTATAGATGTTTATTGATACATTGTCATCAATTTTTTGAGATTGATTATGTTTATGATTACATTGATGAAGCATTATGATAAATATCTCAATAAAACTCATTAGTTTCTATATCCTATGTTTATTCAATATATCCTCATGTATTAGTACCATTTTCTACTATTTTATTAATATGATAATGTTTTTAGGTAAAATCTGAGAGTGTCTCTCTCCAGTCAGAAATCAATTTTTTTCAAAAACCATGTTTTAAAAAATCTATTAAAATATGGTTTCCAAAATATTTTCAAGAGATAATTAAAGAACATTTTAAATGAAAAGGGATTTTAAAATGTTTTATGGGTTTAATGCTTTTTATATGTTTTAAATGCTATTTGCAAAGAAATTTTTTTTAGAATGTTTTTATGTTTTAAAAATAATTTTCAATACAAGAAGGATATTTTCTTAAATAGTTTTTTAAAAGATATTTCAAAATTATTTCCCTTATAATATAACATCCAATGGTGTTAATCATTCCTTTTGGAGAAATTATTCAATTATTCCATTAATATTATTTCTATGAATGGATTATGTTTTGATGCCATGATTTTGATGAAACCTGTTTCTCTTTCACGAGTTATATGATTTTGAATCAAGCTTCTTTTCATATGTAATGTTTATTATTAAATGATTATGAAACCTATCTATTTCCATATGTTATGATATGATTACACATTTATAATACCTATTTCACTTCTTGGGATATGATATAATTATTTATTGTATTGTGGAATATATATGTATGATTTCATTATGAGATGGAAGAGACCTATATCTCCCACAAATTCATTGGGTAAAGACTTATATCTCATGAGATCGATTAATATGGTCTTGGAAATTGACCTTTACTACTAATATGTCTATGGGAGTGAACCATGACTACCAATATGGTATGAAGAGTGAACTCATGCTACTAATACAACCCTGTCAAGGAACCATGACTACTATGTTTGTATGGGGAGTTACCCTATACTACCATGATGGTCATGGAAGTGATTCCATTGCTACCATGGAAATCAAAATATCTATTTGTGTGTCTACCATATTTATATGTATTATTTATATGTTGTTATTATATGCCTTATGTTCTTTATTTCCTTATAATTCATGTCTTATGAACTATAAATATTTATGCCATGATTCATGTATATGTTCATTGATATGCAGGGTATGATCTTCTATTTTATTGCTCACGTTCTCATACCCTGATTCTCATGATTTTGTTTATATATCTCCCTTATTTATCCTTAATGAGAATTTGAGCTCACCCATTTTTTTATGTTTCCTTCCCCAAGATAGGAGGATATATATTATGTTTTCTGTGTCTAAGAAGATTTATAATCAAGAAGAACCTAGTGGGAGACAATTTTTATCACTTATGTATAAGTGTTTATGTTTCCATGTTTCCAAAAGCACAAAAGTAGTACTATCTTTGAGTGTCAATTTGTATATTTTTTTAAGTATTCTACAAAAGTTATTTAATGTTACTATATTTAAAGTATGGGGGGCTTTAAAACCCCTCTAATGTTCATGACATTTTCATTGAATCATGTGGGTGTGCATGCCTAACCTATAACATGAACTTACAATATACTATTTCAAAAAATAAACTAGTCCATCGAGGAGAATTTTAAAGCATATTTATTCAATTTTTGAGACACATTGTTATGAAAATAGAAAACAATTGATGCTCAAAATCACAACCAAGATGGGTCAAGGTAGAAGAATGACCAAATGGAGGGTTTTTTAAGTTAAATGATAAGAATCACATGTATTCATTCTATAATCACATAAAATTATGTTTATTATAAATATAAAGTTATTTATATTTAAAAATCACATATTTTACTCCCATTTTTATAAGGAAATGTCCTATAAATACTCATACCATCCGTATTTTATAGAATTTTTTAACATTAGTGAACTCAATGAGTCTTATATTACGAAATTTAACTTAGGTAATTCATGTTAGACAATACAAGATACTTTAACATACAATTTCATTTCAGAAACATTATGTAAAATGCCTTCCATAATCCCATAAATGTATTGAAATAGGCTTGGTACTATTTCACACAATTCCATCTCCATTAATAACACAATTCACATCAAATAAAAAATTATAATTTAGGTTAAATTAACTCACTGACTCATCCTTTCATGAAAGTGTGTCATACCAACCCATCTGTGTCCCCATCATGAAGTAATAATCTACAAGGACTGATACCATAGACGAACCACATCCAACAAAGATGAAATCAGTTTTCCAAATTCTTTACACACAAATAAAATTTAATCCTTTCACCTATTATGCCTCTATATTATCCCCATTGTGTGGCCATATACTATTATGAACCATGAAATTCCTTATATAATCCATGTTAGATTTGGATACCATTAATGTACGACCCACTCATATCCATGTTACTTTCAGGAAGTATATGGGCATCCAAATTCCTAATCACCATTGTTTCTAATTTCAATACATAATCATCCATACCATATGAAATTAATCTATATAGAACAGTTCTATCACAAGACCCAAAAGAATAGAACTCCAAATATGAGGTATTTATCCCTTTGTTAAATATGTTATATCATAATCCATTCATTGTATAATTCCCAACATTCAATAAAATATCCACCCTGTTTCCCACTTAGGATGCATAATTTCATAAACCTAATCAACTTCATAAAAACTCTAAGTAATACTATGTATCCCCACTAGATTCTAATATATGATCATCCCCACTATTTATTAAACTATGAGTCTCCCCATGTATGTTAAAATATGAACACATTTATATGAAGATTGTGAAAGGATCAACTAATCTTTTATGTAAAGGGAAACAAATCCATTTCTTAATGTGAAAATAAAAATATTACCTATGTGATGGCCATAAAATGGCAAACTTTTAGGATGCATCATAACCCCATCCATAAATGTATAATAATCATAGGATGAATTATCAGATAAAAATGGGATTCCTTATGTTCATTCATGATATTACTTAAGTGATGAAAATTGGATTCCTCATGTGATAACCACATCATCACTTATATAAAGAGAAAAATGTTACCTATGTAATGCGAAGAAGAATCCATTTTTGACTATAATATAGTGCCTCATTTTACAAGAATGGTATAATCACATGGTCTGACATGAAAAAATCTATTTATACCTATGTGATGAGTGATTGATAATAAATTTCTCCATTATTTAAAATGAAGTAAATGTTCTTATATAATGATCTAAGTATAAAACAATAGATTTCATACAGTGGTTAAAACATGGATATCCATATATCCTTTCATTTTGTGACAAACATATCACTAACACATGTACTAACATGAGGATGAGATGTATAATCCATTATTCCCAATTTACAATGTTCCCAACACACTTATCCACCTTGATTAAAATTTTATCTCTATTATAAGGGATCATGTGATTTAATTAAATAATTATCATAAGGTTGTAATTAATAATCGGATTCATTGGCCTTTATTAAACCTATTTGGGAGTCTTAAACTAATAAACTAGATCCTAAGTGCCATTATCATACCTCTCATCGTATAATTCCCCTATTTATTTTATTCATCATCACCATGATAATGATACGATGTCAAATATTGGAAAAATATATTATGGTTATGAAAATGCCTCTAATAGATTGCATCCAACACATAATTCTTTAAAGATGCTCAATTTAAAAGATATTTTTCTATTGACTTGACTATATTATCCTTATATTGATATATTTTGGGTAATTATTAGAGAGTATTTCTTAAAATAGTTACTCATTTTTGGGTTCAATTATTAAATAATTTTATTTTTTAAAAATATAATTGGAACATCACCTTACACTTCAATTAGATGTGGGGTTAGGAGTGTTTCTCCTGATATTGGTGAAAAATCAATATATTGAAGCACATATATTCCATATATGGATACCCATACAAAAATGGATACGTCATCCATAGCTCCCATGAATCCTCAAACTGCTTCTCTAATAATCATAAATATCATAGTATAATCCATTCCATAATTATCATGTACTATTTATAAGACATTATACATATTATATAGATATATATGGATGATCTTGAAGCCATAATTCTATGTTGACACCCTATTTAGAATATATATCTCAGAGTGAATGCACCTCTTCTGACCACTACCAACCACCTTGGGTATAATTAACATTATTGTTCCCTCCTCACTTGATAGAAAATTTTGTATCCCATAAGTTCTAAATTATGTTATTTTTCACCATTATTAGAAACTAGTGCATGAGGTATCAAAAAATATAGTATTAGAATATTTTCAACAACATAATTTGAACAAAACAATAAATAAAATCATTATTAATAATCTGAAATAAGGATACAATATATTTTTATTCCATGAAAAATATAAAAAACATTAAATTTAGTAAAATCTTATCATGGAATAAATAATAAAAAGTAATATAATAATCTAATAAATAAATAAATAATATTTAATTTTTTTGGACATTTTACCTCTAACTAAAAATGATGAAAACAATGAATGGAGATAATTGATCTCACATTAAACAATATATATATTTAATGGAATAATAATGTCAAATAAATACCAAAAATCCATGTATATGTGATGCCAGGTCCACATATGAGTATCTGAAACATCACATCACTAAAAGAAACGTATAGAGCATGATCCAAGAAAGATAATGGATTCAACATTCCAAGATCATGTCAATAAATGTTGAAATACCCAGAAGATTTTTCTTATAGGGAATGGTCATTTTTCAAATGGAATACCATAATATATCTGTTTAATTTAATTTACTAAAAAAATCTACAGATCATTTTTAAAAAAAATTAAAAAAATGAATTCATTATATAATGATGTTAAATTATTCAAATAAGATGAAATAAATTTATTTTACATTTTTTAAAATTCTACTTAGATTTAACATTTCTACGTATTTTAATTTAAATTAACACTATCATAGTTATAAAATTAAAAAATATATTATTTTATAGTATTTTGGATAACAAAAATCGGACAATTGAGAAAATCTTTGACTTGAACAATCAAAACATTCTAGTAGTACATGATGTGATCTTAAAACATAGATCGCACGTTTTTCTCATAAGAGACAACTAATGTCAGAACCCTAGAAAGGTAATCAAATAACCAAGGGTATATTTTCAATAGTATAATAATATGATATTATTTTAATCATCCTTTAATGTAAAAAATGTAATTATAAGAACTATTCAAACAAAATAATCTTATGAAAAAGTAAAAAACTCCCATATCACCCCTTAAATACCCTCCATGAATTCACCTTTATCACAATACATATGAAAAAAATCCATACCCAAAAATTCAATATTTAAATGTAAATATTATGGGAAATAAAAATAGATATTCAAATTAACAATAATAAATAATTTAATTCTAGAAATATTTTCATATAAATTATTATTTTTTAATTTTATAATATTTCATTTTTTCAAACCCTACCCAATTCCAAAATGAAATTTTAATTTAAATTATGTTTTTCTAAACTGAAATGAATATAAATGTAAACATATACTATATAAAATGTATCTTTAGTTATATAATATGAAATTATAATGGAACTCACATTTATATAAAACAAGATAAATTGAAACGGTATAGATAGTACATATCAATTCATCATATTTAATTTGCATAATGATTATTTTGGAATAAAAACGGAATTTATATCTCATGATCAAAGAGTTATTTTGAATAAAAGTGGTGTCATTTAAAATACTTCCTCAATCAAATGAAATCAGTAATTATCCTCAAAATATTGATACATTCTATTAAAATATGATTTTCATATATAATTCAAAAAAACCGATATGATGTAGATTACCTAAATGTATATTTTTACTACGAAGGCTGGGTAGGGAAATATGGATTATGAATTATTGATAATATTGGGATAACTAGTAGATAAAAAAGTTATTTATGGGAGTTACATTATGGAATATCACATATATTTTGATAGAGAAAAAAATTCATCAATTGAGAAGATATGAAACTTTTACTATGATTCTCATAAGGTTATTCTTAGGTATGATGCATAGTCTTATCAACTATACACATACCATATATTAGTCTCTAAAATAAAATTACCCATAGGATGGTTAGGCTATAATTCTTCCCAAACTATGAAATAAAAAATCCTTTGCCTCTGGATTTTAATTTTTCATTTCACAATAATGATACATGATTTTTAGAACTATATACATACCATCCATTAAAGGAAATTGTCTATATTTTATCTTTTTTCTATCTCCACACTCGAAATTCCAAAAAACAAAACTATTTTCTAACATTATTACATCATGTGACATCCTATGGTTCACATAAGGTACTAATTATAAGGTTTGTGGTCACACACTTAGATCATAGTGTTATAAAAAAGCTACATGGTGTAATTATAAATAGTTTTGATTAGATTTTAATGAATCATTTTTTCAAATTAAAAATTATTATACCCCTCCCCATTTCACATAAATTGTTCTATCACATAGTTAGTCGATCCACCCTATCTCTTATTATTTTTATTTTTTCCATATTCTTTAATTATTTTATTTGAAAAATTATTATCTGAATGTACTCCAACATGTGTTCCTATTTCAATCCCAACATAATGATTCATAATTTAATTATTAGTACATGTGTTTTCAAAAAATAAAAAATTAATAATTTTTTACCAATTTATATAATTTACTTCAATAGGCATGATTTTTTTTAAAAATTTAAAGGGGGTATCATTGTATTTATCGTGATTGATGTTATCTTATTTGTTGTGTAATATATTTTATGTATATTTTTAAGTCTAAATGCAGTATTTTAGAATGGTCACTCAATCCATGTAGTTTTGAATGTGGACCAAGCAAAAAATAATAGTGTGATGAATTTCATAGAACATACTATGATCAAGAATGAATGTTTCATACTCAATTGGTTGATTTTAGGATTATATAGTAATAATTATCCATGTGTTGCGTAATATAGTTATTCATAGCATACATTACAATGGTTATTAAGATAAAGATAACTTTTAATAGCTATAGAATTATATATATTTGGTCTATTAGATTAGAATTAAAAAAATATGGGTCCTTTAATAGTTTATGCATAGATTTATTCTAAAAAACTTTATCCTCAAAAGCAAACATGTGTTGTTTACGATCCTTTAAAAATTAATCAATGTAAAAAATAAAGAGTTTAATAATTATTTTTTGTCAATCATCAAAATTAATAATGTATCCTAGAGATGAGATCTTATTATGTCTCTCTTATAGGTTTAGATTAAATGTTGAATTCCATAAGAAACCCATTAGAATGTGAATATAGTAAATGTAATTTAGGAACATTGATTATTAATGAGTGGTTATATTTAGATATTACAAAAACGAATGTGTACCTCCTAGGATAAATTGATGTGTTTGATTTGGAAGTTTGTTACATTATGTGATTAATTCATGGTTTGGGTGGGTGTAACATTTAATATTTGAATAAAAATATAGGTGACTGACTTCGGTTAATTGTTTAAGGTTTTTAAGGCATTTAAGTGATCATAGACCAAGAAAAATTTTATATATTGGATGTGATGTGATGGTTAATATAATCATTTAATAAATTCTTATGATTTAGAATTTTTTGTGATAGGTTTGCTCGAAGGGATTATCATTTGTCAGGTGGTTAAAATGGTAATTTTGGGCCATTTTGTCTATGAATTATCTATCTAATGTGGATTATAATTTTGAAGCACATGTGGAGTGGGTTTCTAAGTAAGAGAAATGAATTAATTATCTAATTATATGGGGTTCGTTCAATTTAAATCATCCTGATTATGATTTATTTGGGGTTTACATGTCTAATACTCTATTTAAATTAGATATTTGGGTTATGGTAGTTGGTCCTGGTACTTAGTCATGTTCATCACTCCAAACTAAATTTAAATACCAGGTCTCAGATAATAAGTTATTATATTAAAATTTGGTTTTTATATTTATTGATTCAGAAACTTTGGACCATAGGGAAATTATCATAATATCCATTTTTTATAAATCAATCATATATTTGGAATAATTGGGAAGAAATTATTTTTCATCGATCATATGATGTGGTTTAAACCCAATAGATTTAGATGGTTGTCACCATAAATAAAATATCATGGTACTCACATAGAGTTACTCTTAATGTTTTAACTATAGATATTCCCCTACCATTATTCAGTGGAAAATCACATTATTTTTGGACTATATTAGAGACTATAGTTTACCATGGCATGAGTTTTCTAGTTTTATATCTGTATGTTTTAGAACTTTTAGAAGTAGGTAGGGTTCATTGTTTTGTTAACATAGTTAGAAAATTATGACCAATAATCATTGTTTTTATATTATTATAAAAATATTCACATGATATATTATTTAATAAATTAGATGTGATATTAGTGGTTACCTATTTTATATATACTCACATACTATACATGAATATTTGTGGAAAATTATACCTTATATATGGTATGCAAGTCAGAGAAACTGGGTTTTTAAAGAGGTTCTATTTCAAGTAACTTATTTGGGTTTTGGATATTGGACTGACATGAGGCAATAAATTTTTATTATTTGACCTATTTTTTTAATATTTAATTTTATGATATATTTATAAATTATATGCCTTAGTGTGATCCAACATCTTGTTTGTTGAGATAATTAATTATGCTAATAGTTATTAATACATTTTAATTGAATATTCTATAAAATATTTTATCTATGTATTTATGTGTTTTTTAAATATAAATGATGCATATGAAATATAGATTATATTCAATAATTTATTTGTTATATGATACTTCTAGCAGTCATAATCATTAGGCATACATGGAGGTATACAAGAGTTTTTATAATATCACTGGCTCATTTCAGCCGTCACTGACTACATTTAGTTTATTACATTAGCTATGAAAAATTGATATTAATATATTTCCATGATATTATATAGTCTTTGTAGGGTGATATGAGTATATGGATATTTTTGAACAAATATAGAAGTATATGAACTAAAGTTTGAAGGTCTTAATGATTTTATAATTATAAAAGTGTCTATTAAATTTTTTTATCAAATTACATATATAAATTTATATTTTTTTAAATGTAATTGAGGGGACAACAATATAGAAATTTAAATGTTTCTTTTGATAATTATATAGAATATGAAATTTTATTAGTATTAAATACTTTTTTGATTTTATAACTATTTTTTTGTGATCAGTAAAATAAAATTAATGGTCAAAAATTCTTTTTACATGAATTGAAATGTTACTAGTAATTATAAATGGGGTATTCGTAGAATAATTTGGGTTCTAATAGAGAAAAATAACCTTCCCATTTTTCAATAGAGTTATAATTTTACCCCTCAAAATTTAAATGAGATCATTTAAGAGGATGGGTGAATTATCAGTCTCAATTTAATAGTTTAACCAAATATGTAATGTCAAATTCTGTGTATAAGATATTCAATTATTCTAATTAAATAATGTGAATATTATGATGTTTCTAAGTGTATATAATAATGAAAATGGCATTCAAGGACATCATTTTTATTCTTTTTCAAATAATATATATTAAGTAACTACTCATCAGAGACCTAATACTGATAGTATTGATATTCAATATATAGTTCACTTTTACCTGGAGTGATTTAATAATAATCATTTATCCTTATACATAGGTTAAAAACCCCTATCATTTACACAAGTGAATGTCTTACTCATATTATCTCATAGGATGAGTCCCTATATATATATATATATGTGTGTGTACTATGTTGAGGAAAAACCTTGTGATGTTTTTTTTAATCTTGAATAACTATAAACACCATGATTTATAGAGACACAACCCTTTGTGAATTGGTTCTAAAACATGATAAAAAAATATCAAATAATAAAAATTATTGTTCAATGAATGAAATATTATAATAAAATTAGAATAAAAAGGGTATGATTGTTGTTTTTCTAGAGAAATAAATCTATATCCTATTAAAAATGATGTGGAATGATGAATCATTTCATAAAAACACTTACCTTTTAGTATATCAAATTAATTATAGGTGGAAGTATTGAAACAATAATAAAACAAATCATTATAATAATAGAATTACTTACATGTCTTCAGATGGATAATGTCAAAAATATTTTTGGATTATCTTAATCCCCTTTTGTATTTATAAATACATCAACATTTATTTTTTTTATAATGAGTCTATATAATGATTCCATTGAATAATTTATTTTATGGTTTCTTAAATTCATTAGAAAATGTGAAATTATAATGGTATGAATAATTGAATCACTAAAAAAACATGTCACTATTATTTTAAATTGTGAATAAATGGAATTTCATCTTTCTCAGTGATTCTTATTTTTGGAAATAATGTAGTATTAAATTACATTCATATAATAATTTTTAGTTATCATATTATGGACCCGTTAGTTAAAATTATGTTCAATTTTTAACTTAACCTCCCATGCACTCCATATACTAATTTTTTAGTGTATATTGAAAACACTAATAAATGAGTTCCTTTAAATTGATATATACATCAATGAAATATTATTTATTCATAAAAAAGTACTCATATTCATGTAGATGATATCTCTATATCTCTTTTTATGATCTAATCAGCGTGGAAGTATCCTGGTGTCATTTGAAATGAAATAGTTTTACGTCAAATCAAATTAATTGTATTTATTGCATAAAAATATTGAAATTTAAATTCTATATGAAATAGTTTCGATCCTCTTTTCAAGGACCATTATTATTTAATGGAAATAATATGAAATAGATAAAACATTATGATGTACACAATACATTGACGACATATTTAATGATAAATAATAGTGAATAAACATAGTATCAAAATGAACATGGAGTTGTATGGAGTTATTTTGGTTTTTTGGGATAAATAGGATGTAATTTGAGTGGTTATGTAACTTTAATTGGAATAGGAACACTTCACTAGGGATAACATAAATGATTTGATTTATGAAATCCCACTAGTGGGGTTATAATATATGATGTGTGATAAAAACACTACATTAGGTTACATTGTAATATTAATTATTGTATATATATACTTTGACTACTATACTAATGTATGGATTCCTCATCTAATTTTTTATATTAAAATGATCGAATTTAAAACACAACGTTGCATGAAAAATTTTAATTTCAAAATGACCATTCTCTATGGGTTGATGATTGGGTTCTTATTATGTGAATAAATTTCCCATGGATATATCATACAGAACCAGGAAGTAACATCAATCATATTCTAGAATTATACATATATCATAAATATTCTTCAATAATTACGAGCAGTGTTCCAACCAATCTATTTCATATAAAATTAATAAGTACACGTGTTATGTGGCACTCGCCTATGGATATATGTATTTTTGAGTGTATAATAATTTTCATTTAAATTTTTTAGAATAATTCATTTAAGTATATGAAAATATACAATAAATTATGATAATGTAAAAAAATTATAAAAATATGCTAAAAATATAATATCTAGATTAAATTAAACGCATTAAATAAAAAATAGGTGTGTATTACTAATTATGAAAAATTAAAAAACGTGGTAATAGGACAGTTTGAAGGGGTATTTGGTTTTAAAACAATGAATGAAATTATGCATGGGATAATATATAGGATTGGGAATTGGTAAACGTTTTGCTTCATATTTTAAAAACCAAAGCATTATTTATCTTATTTTTATAAAAAAAATATGAATTATTCTATTCATTGAAGGTAATTTTTTTTTCAAAATAGGATTTTTAAATATATAAATTACCAGTCGCTTTTAAAATTTAAATTTCACATGAGTAGTAGGATGTCCTGATTGATTAAAATTAATCATTTTTTTAAAACACTAGTATATTCAATTTAGAAATATAAAATAAATATCAATCTGGATCATAATTTTGATATGGATCAAGCCAAGGTTTTTTAGAAGAAAAATAATTTATATTCAACTTGTGGTGATTGGAATGAGAAATATGTGAAATAGTAGGGAAAAATAATTAATTGATTAGTTCATAAAAACTCCAAATATAAAAAATTGATTATTTCACTATGTACATGTATGAGGGATTGACTTATAAAATAGTGAAATATGGTGGATGATGTGAAATTATTAAAGTATGTAAACAATGACTGACTTTTTTTTAGCAAGGTACTATAACTAAATTTTTTTATACATTGATTATAGTAAATTTTATATACTATGATATATATATTATTTGTTTTTCCATTTATTATATATCACATATCATTCTTGTTATTTATGTAATCCAAATAATTTAAGCACCGTATTTTCAAATTAATAAGTTTTATTAGTTCCACAGAATAATGAGGATCTATAGCTTCAAGGAATATTTTCATAATATTTTCTGATATTATAGATATAGTATTCTGTATAGAGATTATGGAACATTAATCAATTTATAAGGACCAAAATTACTAAACCAAAATTTTAATGAGAAATGCGATAAATAAAACCCAGAAATGGAAATAGAAATAAAGAAAAATCAATAAATGGGTGTTGTAATATTATTATATGATAATATATGATAATATATGTATTTAAGTGAATATTTTATATAATTATAATAAAATTTCATTTATTATAAAGGATCCAATAGAACTTTCAAAGAATATTTAACTTGTGTTAATGAATTTTCACCAATATTATATTTCTGTGAGGAACATGCCATTATCTCAACATGAATATTTTATGTAGTGTATATACTCCAAATTAATGAATTTTATGATTAATGTAAATAAAATAATTGGTAATTAAATATAAATATAAATTTATACCTTTAATGAGGTTTTCATTTAATAGTTATCAAAGTTATAAGATATTAATTTTACATTACCATTAGTAATCGAGATTATTTATGATTATTTTTATAATAATAAATGTTTTTAACCTATATCTTATGAATCCAATGAATTTTCTTGTTAAATTTTTATGAATAAATATTAAATATTTTCCTTTTATTTTCCCCTCTTTATTGACTCAATATATTGAAAGAATGTTAATAAGGAAAAATGAAAATATTTGTTGCTTCGGTCAAAATTATATTTATCATTTTATAAATTTTTTCTAAAAATCAATCAATGAACCTATGTTTATATTATTCTATAATTGTTTAATGTAATTTTTCACCATGATTTAATTATCAAAAAAAATGTTTTAAATGGAATCTTATTTTGGTTTTCTGAATGAGGTGTATTTGATATTTTATTCAAAATGATAAATAAATATTAGTATTAATTAACATGGAATGATAAAAAATTTCTAACATAGTGAAAACTCAATACATTGTAAAATGATTTTTTTCAGGTTTATTTTCAGTAAAAATGTTCCCCATAATATATGGGAAATAAATATATTTTAAATAATTTTTTTCAAAAGAGAAAATTGAATTTTCCTAATGAAATACAACATAGTTATTTTAATGTAAATTATCATATATTATAACATAATTTTATGTTACCTGTTATTTACTAAGGAAATGATCCAAGGATAAAATCATTATTATTTCTATATATGGTTTATGATTATGAAAATAAAATTTTTTATAAAATATTTTTATTTTCCATGGGTCATGTTATGATGAAATGTTGAAATGAAAATTGATCCCATTTGTTTTCCATAGGTTATGATATATGATGAGTGATCTATTATCATGTGGAACATACATTAATGTATTATTATGAAATTATGCGTGGTCTTGAAACTATATATCCACCCAATGTATTGGCTAAATATGGATAAATGATGAGACAAAAAGTTTAGGAATATGGGGTGAACAAAGATTAGTAAGGGACCTTATCAACTATGACAATACTGGGATTAAAACATGATTAATGATATTATGAAGTGGGTAGTGAATGAAATCCACTATTATTTTCTTTGATGTTATCCTTGAAAATGAAAATGATTTTATAAGATTATGTTTATGTGCAGAAAATATTTGTTGTGGAAATGTTATGCTCTTATAGAATATTTTCATTTATTTTATTATAATTTATATATTATGAACATCCAAAAAAATTTCAAGATATAATATTATGATCTAGGATATTTAAAATATGTATTTCAAATGTTATTTTAACGTTATCATACCATTATTCTGATGTTATTCTTAAGTGATCATTTATATCTCCCAGTTTTACCGTCACTGAGCATCAAATCTCAATTTTTTATGTTTACATTCCCCATGATATAATGAAATGTTTTATGTATTATATGTATTTTTTGTTGGGTAGTTAATAATAACATAGTGGAATTTTATGTAGATCTTTTAAGAACATGTTGTTTAAGTATCTATTTTTCCAAATATACTAAACCTTTATGATTTTAGCATAGATCGTATTGTTATGTATTCAATTTTAATATTATTGGATGTAAGATTTCTGTAAAAAATGTATTGGATCATATTGATATTATTTTAGAAGTTTTATTTACCATTGTAAATAATGTTTGGAAAACATATGTGAGAACCCTTAGGATAATCTTACGTATAGAAGAATGTCATATTTTTTGGTAAAGAAATGAGTGTGCTTTTCCTCAATAAAACATCATTGTATGGGTAGTAAAGTTGGATGCAGTTATGACATAGATTCATATATGTGAAATAAACCCAAAAAGTGTTGGACAAGTATATCGTTACCATTAATCTAGTGCACAGTCAGTACACCCTTACTATACAACAAGTTATAAAAACCTTGAATATTTTCTTGGGTTATATAATATTTTCATTATGTACTATTTTGATGTATTTGAATACATGAATATGATGAATAAATTATAGTAATCATATTATTTAATAGAATGAAATAAAAAATTTAGGATTTAGATTTCCTATGAATAATTTTTTAGGATTGACCATTCAGATCAATGATGTTTGATTGTCATGATGACTATTTTGGTTTTAATAAGGAATTTAATATATAATTATAATGTTTAGGAGGTTATATTTATGATTATATAATTATATACCCAATTTTGAAATATTTATATGATTTTATATATATGTAGATATGTATCATGTAATATCAACTCATAAAATCAATGATTAGATGTATAATTTGTTAGGAAAACCTCAATTGGTGCAATGATCGTATCTCAGGTCTATTTTTATCCACCAATTTTTCATTATCTGAATGTTGTTATGGAAATTATATTTATCTACCAATAGATTAATTAGATGTATTCTTAGGAATTAATTTTAAATCCTTAAAGAAATACGACATAAATTTCTGAGGAAGTAAAAACACATTTTACATTCTGAACTGACCAAGGATCATATATTAGTGTAATGATAAATATAAAAACAGAAGGAAATTACATCAGTTATATGTGACTTGATTAATATTCAAAATGGTTATTTATTTTAGATGATTCGGGAGAAACTCAACATCAATGATACACCAAATGTATTATATTTTTATGGTGTTTTTCTAGAAGATTTTCATAGACTTAATCCCAATCATGAGGATGAGGTTTCAATAGAGATCCAAGCTGGTGCTATATATATTTCAATGAAAAAATTTATATAAGTCCTTATTAAGTGAATATAATTGAAGTATAAAGTCATATATAATTCAAAAAATGGATTCATTCATCTATGATTGTGACTATGGTGTGCCATAATTCTTTATGTTGTGAAGAATGATGGATCATTGTTATTCTTAAATTATTATCAGGAACATAAACTGTTTAGAATAGGGATTATGTATAATCCATCCAATTTTTAATTTTTTCGATCAATTATTAGATGCTCAATATTTTTCCATGTTTGAACATCTATCAAGATACTATCATTTTATGGTCAAAAGTAAAGATATAACCCTAGAAAAACTTTCATACAACATACATAAAATTTTAATTTGTAGGGATGTCATTTTGTTTAACTAATTACCCCTAATATATTCAAGGATTTAATGAAAATATTATTTAGATAATATCATTTTCATTTTGTGGTAGTCTTTAAAATAACATTATTATATATTTTAAGAGTAAAAATATTCTTGAAGATCACATGAGGATTGAACTAAATACCCAATAGAAGTATAATTTGTATAAAATTTTAAAATTTGTGATTTTTCGAGAATAAAGATTCATATTTTTATTATATATTCTCAAGAATATGTGTATTTGTATATGCATCCATAAATGAAGTAATTAAATATTGGCCAAGACCAACAACTATGACTAAGATCCATAGTTTTTCATAGTTAAGATAGATATTATTAGATACTTGTATTTAAATTATCATGGATATATAATACAATCACTAATATAACTAAGAAATGAACAATATTTTTTTTCACATATTAGTGTGAAGAAGATTTTATGGAACTGAAGAGAATTTTATTTAACGCACCAATTCTTTTGCAACCGTGTAGTAAATAAGGATTATGATATATAGTGATTTATCAAATAATGAAGTAGGGTTAATCATCATCTTTAATTATATGGTGATAGGTTATGAATCAAAAAAATTTATGTTTGATGAAGAAATCACCAAACACATGATTTGGTGTGATGTGTGATAATTTTTTCATAAAGATATATATAGATTACCTTTACATATTTAGGATTGAAATAAATACTAATCATGAAATTTTAATTTTTATATTCACTCATATTTTGATAAATATTCATTATAGATTATAGTTTTATTTAATTAAATATTATGAGTGCTCAATACATCACCACCCTAGGAAAGTGAACATAGTGGTCGATGCATTGAATCAAAAGGATCATGGAAAAATTCAGTGATTAAATCATAAAAACAACCATAATATCTGTATTTTCAATGGATGTATATGGAAATATTGATGGTTGGAGGAAATATTATATTTCTAAAATGATTTCCCAACAATATATTCATGTGATTATTAAATATGCAATGAAGGAGGATGTTGAGTTTTCGAAGAAGGAAATTAATATTTCTAAGTTCAACATTAATTATAGTGGAATGATATTGTTCATGAACCAGATATTTGTCCTTAAATACAATATTTGAAGAACTCATTGTTGTATGATTCTTATAATATAACCTTTTCAATTGTTTATAGAAGTATGATGATATATAAAGATCTAAATGAGTATTTATAGTTAGAAAATATGATGAGAGATATTGTAGAGTATTTATCTTTGTGCCTGGTATAACAGCATATTATGACTGAGTAGTATATTTCTTATGGGATGTTACAACCATTAACTATTGTAGAATGAAAAACATAAAATATATACATATAGTATTTCATTAGACTTAGTAAAACATATTAAGATGAATTTATATTTTCGTTATTATCTATTTAAATTTTAATAAAACGCATTTTTTTAATTAGAGAAGATTTAACTCTTTATCATCTTTCCAAAATATACATTAATAAAGTAGTAAGGTTTAATGTAATACCACATTCTATTGAATATGGTCAAAATATAGGGTTTTGATCTATGTTCTATGACAGTATTTATTAGATTCATGATTACAAGATGTGCTTCAACACTACTTATGATCCTCAAATAGATATGCATTCTTGAGGTAACAATTCAAATCATTGTGGATATTCTAATTTCTTATTCTATAAATTTTAATGGTGGTCGTGATGAACACCAACATTTATTCGAATTCCCTTATAAAAATATATTTCACCAAAAAATTATGATGGCTACTTATGTATCCCGTCTGAAAATATATTTTTAACTCCAACCTAACAGGATGGATTTAGATAAAGAGACATATTATAACCTCATGTTAATAAAAAAATAATGAATGTTTGATCCACTAATCTACACATCATGGAATACCTGAGTCGATATAAAATTTATAATTAATATCATTGGTGAAATTTTCAATTTAAAGATGGGAAGAGGGTATTCCTATAATTTCTCCACAGAATAAGGTTATGAGATTTAAAATGAAGGGAAATCTAAGCCCTATGTATATTGGTACCTTTGATATTCTTGACCAATAATGGAAGGTAAATTATTTTTTGGAATATCCACTGAACATCACTCAAGTTCAGGATGTATTCCATATATCTATGTTGAGAAAGAAGATACATGATCCTTCATATGTACCAAAAATAGTTTTTTTAGTACCAGATATTGATCATTCACATGAATGAAAACCAATAGAAATTATGGATCATTGAGATAAACTTCTATGGAATTAGACTACTCACTAGTTAATATTATTTGGACGATTCATAAAATCAAAGATGCTACATGGGAACGTGAAGATGAAATGAATGAAATAATTCCATATTTTATTTGATTTGTTTTTATGGAATTTTTAAGGGTAAATTCATTTTTTTTCACCGTAGAATGTGACTCCCTGATATTTAGTGATATATTTCCCTTCATATTTTCTTTATTATTTGTGATATATGAAAAAAAGTCTAAATGATCAATAATATTTTATAACATTATAAAGTAGAAATTGAATTGGTTTTGTGAATTTGAATAAATATATTTTTATAATAATGTATAACTATTTTAGATAAATATAATATTTTGATAAAAATGAAAATTCTTTTCTTAGTGGTCAACTACCACACATAGATGTGAACAAATCGAGAGTCATGTTCACACATATTTCAATGTATATCATGATATTAAAAAAATTACCCAATGCATTAGAGTGATATATAATTCGTTGAATACCCTTGAAAACATAGTATTTACATGTACAATATAAATCTAGGAACTCCCATCACATCATAACATTTACATTATCATGAATGCAACATAGAACATATATCAATCTTGAACATAAATTAAACCCAATAATGAAATGAGTTTCATTTCATAAAGCATAAATTCTTGAATACTGTTTTGGGTTCCCAAAATTAATAGGTAATAATATACATGATAAAAGAAACATCAATCTTTAGTACAGAGGCTCCAATATCACATGAAGTAAATGATATAGTTTTGGAAGGAAGAGTTGTTTTAGAAAAATATTTTCTTTTTCCATAAGATATTATTTGAACCATGTATATCCCAGAAATGATAAGGTGAGGATAATTAAGTCATTTTTAAGGAACATTTAAGGAACATTATACTGAAAATGTAAAGAAAGAGGGAAACCCCAAAGGAAGAGGGTTGGGTTCGAAAATACCCTTACCTTATGTCCGAGTGATTTATTCATTTTAATATCATTGATATTCAAATTAATTTACATAATTAATAAATATATAACCTACTATACATTTATTTTATTAATTATTGTTTTATAATGTTCATTTATATTATTTTATATGGGTTATATCATTCAATCTCATTGATCACAAGTGTTTATTTTCGTTGTTTTCATGATCGGTTTACATGAATATGTGTATGGATGTTTCTGTAGAATGATTATAATTCCAAAAAAATTGAAATTATATCTTAATAATTAATATAAAGGGGTTTAAATGATTATATATATCATATAGTTAAATATTATTATGATAACTCATTAGAAAAAAGGTTACTGATAATAATTTAGAATTTTTTGGTGGTTTTTTGAACATCACAAACTAGTTTTCTTCCATTATTATATATATATATATATATATATGTTAGTCCATAAAAATAAAAAGTGTTAAAAATAATTTTTTTTTGTTTTTAAGTACCATTATATTGTCTTTATGAACATCCTTGAAGGCTTTAATTTAAAATATAATCTCATAGTCTAAGATGTCGGTAAATTGTAACATCACAGGAAATAATTTTATCTTTAGAATAAAATAGATAAAGAAAAGAGTTTGATGATGGATATTAAATTAACATGATATAATTAATTTATAGTAGAGATAATAGATTTAACATGCACATTTTGACAGAGAATATGAGGAGAGAATAAAAAATAAAATGAAATAAAATGATATTTAATGAAAAAGATGGAGGATTTTACATCTTGAATTTATCTTCCTTGATAGCCTCCTTAAGAAACATTTTATGGTATTTTGAGGAGACCAAGGGATCTTGGACTTGTGGGAGGGGATTGGTAAGTTATTTTGGCCGAATTTGGACAAGGAAAAAACTTTGGAAGGTGTAAAGATAAGGGGTAGTATTTTTTGAGGAAAAGAGGGGTGTATTCCCATTATTTTATTCATTAGTTTATTGTTTTGTTTCAAGACAATGAATTTATTAAGAATTGTCACTAAATATGATATAATAATTATGTATAGTTCTATATTTTTGGGTCACATAATTCAAATATCATCAATTACACAATAATTCATGAATCTATCTTTTATCAGAAATTATCATATTTTATTTCTCAAAAAAATTCATGTATTTTAGACAAATCTCAAAAATTAACCCTATCTATTTTATAAAATGTAGAACTAAAAAACTAAATCCATTTTTTTAAATAATTTTATAAATATGAGAATTTGAATATTTAATTAAAATAATAATTTATTCAAAAAATAAAAATGTATAAATTATAACTCATTTAACGATACTTTAAAAAATTAACTAAGGTATCATTAAAATATCGTATAATCACATGATAACAAAATATTAAATTATGAGTTTTTTAAATACAATAATTTTTATTTTAAATAATTATATTAAGTATGACATTGTAAATAAATATTATTGACTTATAAATATATGGATACATAATTTATCATTTTTAAAATATATATTTTATAATTTTAAGATATAAATATATTTGATTTTAATTCATAAGATATACATTTTTTTAATTTAAAAGGTGATGTTATTGTTCTGTTGGATTAATTACTATTCTTAAGTGTTATGGTACTATTCCAAAGGTCAAGTTGATATTCCATCAGTATAGGTTCTTCAATTTCTGATAAAATTTCTTATTTCATTAATTATTCATTAATAAAGATTGAATTATGGTTTATATTTGATTTTAGGTGATTTATAATGGATTATATAATAATTATAAGGGATAAATTCTATTAGTAAATTTTTTTAATGTTACATTTGAAATGCTCCTGAGTTCAACCATGATTACAATGGAATGATATGGATTATGTATTTAATATGTTTCTAGTAAATACCATATATATAGAAAGATATAAATGATAAATAAAAATTGCCATCATTATCAATTCTTATAGGATATAAATTTTTTTATAGAAATCTTAAAGGACATTTTGGGTGACAGAAAATGTAATGTTATATTTGAAAGTATGTATCATGATTCCTTGTATGTTTTCAAGTTAATGTTGTGGGATATAAATATAAGGTAATCTTAATATAATTTCACATACCTGAATGTAAATGTGAATATATTACCATGGCTATATTAATGTAACACCCAAAAAATATTTTCGGCACAATTCTATTTGGGTTGTATTCAACTGCATTAGGAAACAAGTGAACATCAATTAAATAAGGGAATAATTTAATCTTTATCAAATAATCAGGATTAGAAGATTAATTCAATGTCTAGGAAACATATTCAGTAATATTTTGAGATATATTTCAGTTTAAATAATTTATATCATTCCTGGATATATGTGTATTCAGATATGAACAATACAACTCTAGAAGACATTTTAAGATATTTATCTAGGAATTATTATGGTGGTTGTAAACAAAACCTTAATTTGGAATATTTTTATTACAAATATAGATTTCACTCAACCATAAGAATAATATAAAAGAAGAATTATAAAACATGAAGTAAAGAACATCAATGATTGGTAGTGAATTTTTTGAAAGAAAACTATTTGGACTTGATCATGATGAGGAATTAGAAGTGCATGTCAGAGATATTCGACAACATATCTGTTCATATTTTAGTCAACATATTGGATATAATGAAAATAATTATTGATATTATGGTTTTATGTTAAGGATAATTTGAACCAATGAATATCTCTTTGGAATAAAGTTATGAGATTCAGAATGAATGGCATGTTGTGCCCAAGATATATTGGTCCCTTAAAAATACATGATTATATAAGAATGGGTGTTTGCTGCTTGAACATTCTACCAAAAAATATTCCACTTTCTGATATGTTTCAAGTATTTATCTTAATGTAATATATTTTAATTATAAAATTATTAAATTTTATTTATTAGTGTATTTAACATGAATCACCGTGGTTAAACATCCAAAGAAATAAATTTCTCTAAATTTAATCTCCTCTATCTCTTGTGGGACATGCAACCTTGAGTCAAAGTGAACTATATTATAGTATACGTAGATATTAAATTTTTAGATATGAATATTAAAAATTAAATTATGAAAATTAGGGATATATATTACTTATAAATAAAATAAAAATAATCAAAATAAAAAGAAAAGTTTTCTATAAAACTATATTTCTTTTAGAAATAATTTATTCACATTTTAAAGACATAATTTAAAATTTATTTTAACCATTTTTATAAAATTAATTTTTTAAAATGAACCCAATTTTCTATTTCATATTATCATAATTATCTTAGGGTTTATTTTTGGATTTTTTTGAAATTTTTCATTTTTTAATGAATAGGGAAAATAATGAATTTTAATTGAAAAATACATTTTTGTTTATATATTTTATAATATTAATTAATATTTTAAATTTGTTTTAATTTATAATTAGTATATTAATATATCTATATATCCAAATTATTTCATTTTTATTATTTTTAATTTTAATTTTGATATAAAAAATGCAATCTTTTGAACATTTTCTCTTTCAAAACAGGAGTTCTAATCACGTCTATTGAGATTAATTCTGTATTAAAAATTTCTAAATATGTGAATTAAAATTTTTAAATGTTGATTAAATATTTTAAATAATAATTAGTTATATTATATAATAATATAATCATAATTTTTTTTCCAAAATTTTTACAAAATAGTAAAAATTATTGTCCATAGTTACAGTAAAAATTGAATTACCATGGAGTGCTAAAAACATAAGTGTTAAAATGACTGATAAAAAGTTTAAAATATTATATATGACAATGTTTATACTATATATTTTATTAGGTCACACAATAATTCATCAGGGATGATTTTTAAATGTTAAAAAAAGGGTTATAGATTTTTCTTTTCAAACAATTACAAGTGTGCCACTCACCTCTTTTATAAAAGCCACACACTCTCATATCCTATTCATATCTTTAAACACTTTTAGTTAATCAAATAACTAAATAATAACATAAAAATTTTCATCCCTAGCTTCATTTATAATTATATTGTTCATAAATATATCCTATTATGGAGTTTTTCTAAAAACCAATCTATTATACCTAAATAAGTGGTAACAATTTTCAATAAGAAGTTTTATTTTATTTCTTCACCCAACACATTAATTTTTTATTAAATTGTGAATATATAATAACCTAAATATCTTAAATATAATTAAATAATTTTTATTAATATAAATACCTAAAACTAACAGTAATTTCATTAAATGTGTTATGTAAGATTTATTCATGTGTACGATGGGTTACTGCCTCACGAACAGATGTCATTTATTTTTCCATTAACACATTCCCTTGTTTGGTATGATGATGGATTAATATATATATATAATATTTATAATGTTACTATACATATAGATTCATTATATAATATATAAATATTTTACCATCCATTCCAAAGGGGATACAATAATGTCACTTTTTGTATGGCGGACTACCAACTCCTGAGGCGATGTGATTGACCTTTCAATAATTTTTTACATGAAATGTAGTAAGAAAACAATTAATGAATATATACAATAAAAATGTGATAAATATGACTTAATTAAATATTTATCATTATCAAAATATAATTAATCATTTTAATTATTACATTTCCCTCATATATTGATGACAACATCGTTTATCTACCTGTGGGCTACTGCCTTCCCGAAGCGATGTGACTCTCTTTTTGTCACCACTCCACATAGATGTAATATATAAGTATATTTAAGTAAATAATTTTATATTATTATCATTATGTAAATATAAAATATTACATATCTTTTTCCCATATTGGCCTTTGAATAATGGAAAGGTTACTCATGTGTACGTATGGCCTACCATTTCCTTGATTGTAACCGATACGATTTTTCAAAACTATGTTTCATGATTGGTTTTAAAATTATAAGTTATGTTTAAAATTTTAATTATTTAATTCATATAATTATGTTGTTAATATTGTTATAGATATTATATAACTAAATAATTTATGCAATAACTAAATGATTCACGACTAAACAGACAAGAGAAAACATGGAAATTAACACCCAGAAAATGAAATTAATGAATAATTAGTAATAGAAGGGTGATAATATGTTGTAAAAAGATTATATATGATATTATAAATATTAATATGGTCTTTTTATAATTTATTATCAAATTTAAAACTACTATACATGATTTTAGATCATGTTTGACCAAAATTATGTGTGAGGTATAAGGACCCGGCCTTAAAACATTACATAATCTTGAATTAAATTGAATAATTCACATTGATGATCTTTTTAGGTTTAGAGGTTTAGAGAATTAAGACATAACTATTACATCTCAATGATTAAAATGTAGACACATCTACTCAATTTCCATTTTTTCACAAAATAAAAACTCTTGAACAAAAGAGTCATGCCTAGTTTTTGTTTTAGACAGCATTACATTTCCTTGATCCCATCCTTGAACCTATTCCACTTTATGACCTGTGAAAAACATTTAAAAAACATGGGATGAGCATAAAAATATCAGTAAGGGTTATAAAAATATGGAAAGAAAACATTAGTCCATGTATACATAAGAATAAATGAAATCATACTTCACTCATAAAACATAAGCAATTTAACATACCTCATGAAATCTTAAGAATTACAAATAACTCATAGAAATCATAAGACATAATGGTAACTTGAGGCATTCATAACATTCTTACGTAGGGAGTAACCCTCATGGTAACGTTTGGAATACCCATCACAGTATATTCTCTAATTATATTCTAAGAAACCTTAACATTTAACCCCTTCATGTTACCCAATGCATTGGAGAGCTATATTGGCCTCACCTACCCTTATTTTATCACAGAACCACCTGTCTTCATAAACAATTCCCAAGAACCATAACATAATCGTATCGCATAAAACATGCATAAAGAAAACATAACATTTCCACATTTCAATCACAAGATATCAATAACACATTGATATAATAAAGACATTATCAAAACCATTTTCAATACCAAAATAAAATAGAATTAAAACATGTTATTTATTTTTCTTTTAAGAAAAGTTATTGCTTCTATAGGAAAACAAAACTCAAATAATGTCACAGCGGCAGAGAAGTCGTTGTTGCCACATACGTAAGACAAAAAATTCCCTTTTTCGTTTAGTAAAACACTTCGTATAAAAAAGATTCATTTCGAATAAACGTAAAATTAAAAACGGGATTATACAATGCATAAAAGAAGGTTGTGTATAGTACAAAATATGCCTCAATGAAAGGAAATTGAGACGAAGTCCCTTACCACTTTAAAGATTTTAGTATTTTAAACCATTAATATTCATATAAATAAATCCTTAAAAACCATTTTGAAAACATGGATATTAATGAGAAATATTTATAAGAATAAATCATTAAAACGTTTAAAACGATATTTTAGTTAAAGTGTTTTTAACAAAATGAGAGACACTTAAATACAAATAATTGAGGAATAACATTTAATCAGAACTTGATAATATCATGAGAATAAATGGATTCATGATATAATATCACAAAGGATAGTATATACACCATATAAGAGTGTATTGGTGGATAACAACAATGATGTCTTAATAGAGATGTAAAATGAGATGAAATCCCTTATAAAGAAGGTATCCTTAAATTAAGAACAAATCAATCTCATAATTATGTGTGAAAAATATTAATACACCCAATATAACTGGATATTAAGTGTAAAACAACCAAAGTTCATTCACACATATTCATAGGATGAAATAATCTATAATTACAAGTTAATCCCAAAGAAATCGAAATTGGGTTAAGATGTTCCCTTGTGAAATTTCGACAGCCAAACAACGTCACTTTAAAATTTAGAAAATGAGTTGATGAGAAAAAATGGTATCACATCACTTGGAAATTAATTTCACATCAATAAGGATATATAAGAACATATCCCAACATAATAAGTAGTAAATTAAAAGACATAACAAAAGAAGTCTTTTAAAAAGAGGAGGGTGAATAGTTCCCTTACAAAATTAGGTAACTTTCAAAACGTACACCCCATAAAAGAAGGACTATACAAAAATGATGTAAATACTCATAAACAAAATAATATTACAGAAATAGTAGAATAATGGGAAGTTCATACACCAATCATAGGAAGTGGTGGAAAATGTAGCATAAATCTCAGAGGAATAAAAGTGAGATGAAAAATCCCTTACAAAAACTCGGCAGCCTAACAACGCCACTTAAAACTTCCAAAAATGAATTTATAAGATAAAATAGGGTATATCATAATATGAACATAAAAATTAAATAATTAGGAATATAAAAGAACATCCCCAATCATAAGAAAGATGAGCTTAAAAGAAATGAAATAAAAGAGATTACTTAAAAAGAAATAGAGAGGTAGGATCCCTTACCTCAAGTCCGACTTGTCTTGTTCGTTTTGTTATATTCCTGAATAATAAACTTTGGTCAATTTATAATTGCTTAAGGAAATCCTTTAAATAGTATTATTCAGTTCCTATAACATATTATAATGTTATAATAATTGGTTAATAATGTGGGTTCATATCTGACGTTTTTGTCGATGTTTAGTATATGAGTCAAAATTGAACTTGTTTGAAAATAATTGTCCATGTAGTTATAAGTAAACCATATTCAGAATATTATTAATGAAATAAATATCATATATATCCAGTACATATTCATTTAATACTATTCCATAACATTTGGAGATAAGAAGAAATGAAATGCACCGTTCTTGGAGACGGTAGGCCGTACGTACGCATGAACGCTACATTCATTTTTTGTAATATTAATGGAATTAAAAATAATTGAGAGATATATATATTATAATTACATTATAATATATATGTTTTATAGGTCACATATGTTCATTAATTTCATTATTTATACAATAAATGTATTGCATGAACGAGTCACATCACTTGAGGGGGCAGTAGTCCACACTTCCTCATATGAAATTATTCCATTTGAACAACATGAAAAGAATAAAGGTATGTTTTAAAAATAAAATACAGAAGCATATAGATAACATAAATACCATATATATCATAAATAAAACACAGTGATATCATAATGTCCACCTTTAAAGGTGTTAAAAGAATATTGAACAATCATCGTTTTGTGAGGTAGTAATTCGTCATCCACAGAAAGAGTATGTTCTTTAACCATTAGACGGATGTGTGTGTAAGTGTAGCTAGAATCCATCATATAAAAACATACTAGTATATTTAATATACTTGTGTTGTTACAAAATAAAGGAATAAAAAGAGTTTATGGGGTTGGAGAAGCTAAATAAAACAAATGAACACAAGTGAAGACAGTACCTTTAAATACGGTAACTCCCCTTGGTTTGAACCAAATGGGTTTATTGAAGAGCTTTCTACCCAGGGGAAGGCTTCTAGGATTAATATAGGGATGTGGAGGGATTAAATGGGCAGGGTTTGGCCGAGCGAAAGGCTTGAGAAGTGTGGTTATGGAGGTAGAGGTGGGGGCCTTTTATAAGAGAAGAGGAGGGGTACTCTTCAAGAGTTATAAAATATTACTTTATTATAAAATTATTTTCGGATTTTAAAGGTCCCAAAAGGATATATTTCGAGGATAAGGTGATATGGTTTCTAAATACACCAATCCAATATGTTTGTGACAAGTTTATGACTTATATTTTACCCTTTCTTCTCATTTTATTTAAATCGTTCATTTATGAGGTAATCACTACATCATCACGGTGTCATAAATATATTAATTTATTTAATGTCTAAAAATTTTAAAAAAAATATCATGATGTAGGAAATATATTTAGCTTTCTAATTAATATTTATAGTAAAACATATTACTTTTATAACCCCATGTAAAAATTGTTTTAGTAAAACAATACATGTTTGTGACATTTTAATTTTAACTTTAAAAAAAAGTTATTAGTGTCATTTTCCTAACAAAGTTGATCTATAGGGTCCCCAAGTTGACCCATGGATTTTATTTATCTTTCATGACTCATCCAATAATGGTAGGACATGTGTCATGGTCATTTAATATTATTATAACATTATCTTTACGTTAAATTGCACTAATTACCTTTAATCACGATTAATAAAACATAAAAGTAACTATTCAGCAAAAAAATATTTTAATCCCACTAAACCACATTTTAAATCCTAATGATAACCATCACATAAGTGGTAATGTTTCATTTAAACAAAAAGTCAGTTTTTTAACTACCACTTAGTGGTTTCACTATTAATCAAAAATTGATGTTTTTCAGAAAAATAGAAAAAATTCACCCTAAGCTATATTTGATATTCCGAATTCAAAAATGATGTCTATTTAAAAAAATTAAAAACCTATAAGTTTCACTAATTAATTTAATAATTAATTCCTGTTTTCAGAACAAATAGTGTGTTTTTATGAAACAATATATATAAAAATATTGACACTAGTTTAAGTCCAACTTCAAAGTAAAATTAATTCCAATGACCACTATTGGATTAAATGGTAAGAATATATTATAATTGTACTTTAAAACCAATTCAAAAGATAATATAATCATATAAATAATTTATATTAAAAAGATGTTTTGAATTAAAATACAACATTTTCACTATTCATTAAAACATGAACTTTATCGGAAAAATACCAAAAATTTACAAAAAGTAAATTTTGATGTCCCGGTTCTAAAAAATGATTTTATTTGGTCAAATGGAATGTATAAGATTGAATAAAACTATATTAAAGGGGGTTCATCCTCAAAAGGAGATAAATCGACCTTTTAGTGAATTTTATAGTATTTATACTTAAAATTGAATTCTTTTCTTATTTTAAGCCTTTATATTTTATTGGATAAATGTAAAAACATTTCACAAAAATATATAATCATATTTTAGTTAGTTCTATTCATTCCCGCCAATAAAATGGCTAGGCATTAGCTACCATTTAAAATAATATTATTTCATTATTAGAGTGCAACTTATGATTTCAATGAAATTCGTTGTTGTGTATTGGGTACACCATCGTGCATAGCGTTCCATTTAAAGTAATATTAATATTTTATTCACAAATATTAATAAATATGAAAAGGTAATATTCTTTATTTACTTGGGATGTTACATCCTTCCCCCCTTTTGGGAATTACGTCCTCACAATTTTAAAATTGGGCTTGGAAACTTCATTGAAATCCCCACATCAGAAAAGGGGTAAATTAAACTATCACTTTAAAAGAAATAAGGGGAAGTACAAAGGTCACCCGATTTAACCCATACTAGGAATCCATGTAGGAAAACATGGACATGGAAGAGAAAACAAAGGGTCATGTTCTGATGGAGAGTGATAGAAAACATGATTAAGTGAAAGTTGAGCACAATAAAATCACAAACTTGTGATGGGTTAAACGGTATTTGATTCCCCAGTAGGTAAAGTTAATGGACATAATTTTTGTTTTAAGTTACTTTTCATTAAGGAATTTATTTATGAGCTTAAATAAACTTAAGGAAACACACTTACTTGTCATGTATACTTTCATCTCTTACTAGATTTCATACACAAACTCATATTTTCTCCAAAAGATGAGTATTTTGGATGACTTGTTCACATTAAGAGCACTATAATCAACTTTTAGAGAATCACCTAATCCAAAAAATATATCTATATATTTCCCACGTCAAAATCCAAACCAAAATTGTTAGTATGAGATAAGGTAATACCAAAATACGATAATCCTTTATAAAAATAAAATCTATTCTTAATCTTCAAAATTTGTCCCACAAAACCCAATGTTCAATGAAGACCATTCGATAAACAATTTTTCCACAAAATTCACCAATTTAAACCAAACTATGATTGAAACCCAAACATTAGAAGGATTTAATCACATAGTATTTCAAGGTAAAATTAACATTTATCTCCAAATAACATCAGTTGCCCTTAAAGTCTCATATTAAAAAGTAATTAACCTATTCATATATCCTCCATTATAGGTCACTATTTTCTTAGATAACCCAAAATCAACTTATTCTTGATTCATAAAATTATATAACTAAAAATAATAAGTTATAATAACAAGGGACTTCATGTAATCCAGTGGTAGGCGATGCTCCCTTGTCGCCCTTCACTTGTGGGTTTGATTCCTGCGGCCATACCAAATGCGACGGGTAGTCAACCATCCTACGGGTTGTCCTTTTTATAAAACTCCAAAAATAACCCTAGCATGTTTTAACCTGAACGGTTTCCTTATAACTCCATTTTTCATCCAATGTCTTTAAGATCTCAACATCATAATCCTTGAAGTCTTATTTCACCACCATAAGATAAAATAAAATGATTCCCAAAAATGAATAACATCATACCCTGATCATGGTGTCCATTTGGATTCATCGTCATCTTGTTCACGTAGGTCAAAGGTCCATGCATCACAACAATGATTTCTAGATCCTCAAAAATCATTTGCTTCCTCCATCCAAATACAACATGTACAACATGGGTCATATGGGTGTTCACAAGAAAATAGTTTTGGAAAATAATCATGTATGAAATATAAATTCAAAACATTTGATAATACATGATTTCTATAAAATATTCTGACCGAAATTGAGTTGAAAATTTCAATTAATGGTCCTTTTAAAATACCATAGATATGTGTTGAGAGACTATATTTTAAAATAAAATATAAATAGGTTCCAAAAGGGTCTCCTTCATCAGCACCTTCTTTAAAATCACAATATTCTTCAAAATCTTGTGAAAAGGTAAAATATTTGAAAATTTCTTGATAATATATATATTTCTTGAAAATATGGGAATATTTTGAAAATAGGATTTGTCTATATACAATCCATGATCCACGATGATAACGAGGTATAGTGGAGGTGTTTGATATCTCAAACAACTACTTGCAAGTGAGTTGTATGCAAGAAAAGGTTTCACAATAATCCGAACATGACTTTTCAATAATTATTGCATGAAAGTCATCAGGAAGAGATAATAATGTCATTTGAGATCCTCCTCCTTCCATTTCCTTGATCTGAAAAAGTTATAAAACAAGGATTTAACTAAGATAATAAACATAGGGACTAATCATGTGTATAATGAAAACTCCTAATCCCTAAAGTTGTCTAAACCGACCTATAATACCAAATATAAGGACCCGGCCTTAAAACAATACTTAATATATAATTAAATTTAATAATTCACATTGATGA
This sequence comes from Viscum album, assembly GCA_963277665.1. Taxonomy (NCBI): domain Eukaryota; kingdom Viridiplantae; phylum Streptophyta; class Magnoliopsida; order Santalales; family Viscaceae; genus Viscum; species Viscum album. Next base: position 1,577,428,226 of record OY728126.1, read on the forward strand.
TATTTTCAGGTTTAGAGTTTTAAAGAATTAGGACATAAATATTACATCTCAAAGATTACAATATAGACACATCTACTCAGTTTCCATTTCTATACAAAATAAAAACTCATGAACAAAAGAGTCATGTCTATTTCTTGTTCTAGATAGCATGACATTTCCTTGATCCCATCCTTGACCATATTCCACTTTATGTCATGTGAAAAACATTTCAAAAAAAATCTTGGGATGAGCATAAAAAGATGAGTAAGGGTTATAATAATAGGGAAAGAAAACATTAGTCCATGTATACATAAGAATCAATGAAATCATACTTTACTCATAAAATATAAGCAATTTAACATACCCCATGAAATCATAAGATTTACGAATAACTAACAGAAATAATAATACATAAAGGTAACTTGATACATTCATAACATTCTTACGTAGGGAGTAACCCTCATGGTTACGTTTGGAATAGCTATCACTGTATATTCCCTAAATCTCTTCAGAGAAACTTTAACGTTTAACCCCTTCGTGTTACCCAATGCATTGGAGACCTATATCGGGCTCACCCACCCTTAGTTTATCACGAAACCACCCGTCTTCATAAACAATTCCCATGAACCATAACATAATCGTAACACATAAAACATTCATAAAGGAAACATAAAATTTCCACACTTCAATCAAAAGATATAAATAACACATTGATATAATAAAAACACTTTCAAATCCATTTTCAATACCAAAATAAAAGAAAAGTAAAACATGGTTTTTATTTTTCTTTTAAGAAAAGTTATCGCTTGTAGAGGAATCCGAAACTCAAATAATGTCACAACGGCAGAGAAGTCGTTGTCGTCGCATACGTAAGACAAAACATTTCTTTTGTCATTTAGTAAAACACTTTGTATAAAAAATATTCCTTATGAATAAATGTAAAAGTCAAAAGGGGATTATACACCATATAAAAGAAGGTTGTGTATAATACAAAATATGCCTCAATGAAAGACGATTGAGACGAATTCCCTTACCACTTTAAAGATTTTAACATTTTAAACAATTAATACCCATATAAATAAATCCTTAAAAACCATTTTGAAAACATGGATATTAATGAGAAATATTTATAAGAATAAATCATTAAAACATTTAAAATGATATTTTAGATAAAGTGTTTTTAACAAAATGAGAGACACTTGAATAAAAATAATTGAGTAATAACATTTAATAAGAACTTGAGAATACCATGAGAATAAAGGGATTCATGATATAATATGATAAAGGACAGTATGTACACCATATAAGAGTGAATTGGTGCATAACAACAACGATGTCACAAAAAAAATGTAAAATGAGATGAAATCCCTTATAAACAAGGTATCCTTAAATTAAGGACAAATTGATCTCATAATTATGAGTCACAAATATAAATACACCCAATATAAGAGGATATTAAGTACAAAACAACCATAGGTCATTCACACATATTCAGAGGATGAAATATTCTATAATTACAAGTAGAACCCAATGAAATCGAAATTGTGTTAAGAAGTTCCCTTGTGAAATTTCAACAGCCTAACGACGTCACGTTAAAATTCAGAAAATGCGTTGATGAGAGAAAAGGGTATCTCATCACTTGGAAATAAATTTTAAATAAATAAGTATATATAAGAACATATCCCAACATAATAATATGTAAATTAAATGACATAACAAAAGAAGTCTTTTAAAAAGAGGAGGGTGAAAAGTTTCCTTACCGACTTGGGTGACTTTTGAAACGTACACCCTATAAAAAAGGACTATAAAACATTGATGTAAATAATCATAAACTAAATTATAATACACAAAGTGTAGAATAATGGGAATTTCAAACACCACTCATAGGAAATGGTGGAAAATTTAGCATAAATCTCACAGAAATAATAGTGAGAAGAAAAATCCCTTACGAAAACTCGGCAGCCAAACGACACCACATAAAACTTCCAAAAATGAATTTGTGAGATCAAATAGGGTTTCTAATAATATGAACATAAAAATTACAGAATTAGGAATATAAAATAACATCCCCAAACATAATAAATATGAGCTTAAAATAAATGACATAAAAGAGAGTACATAAAAAGAAAGAGAGAGGGAGGATCCCTTACCTCATGTCTGACTTGTCTTGTTTGTTTCTTTATATTCATGAATAATAAACCTTGGTTAATTTACAATTGATTAAGGAACTCCTTTAAAGATTTTTATTCAGTTACTATAACATATTATAATGTTATAATAATTGGTTAATAATGTGAGTTCATATCAAACTTTTTTGTCAATGTTTGGTACATGAGTCAAAAATGAACTTGTTTGAAAATAATTTTCCATGTAGTTATAAGTACATCATCTATAGAATAGTATTAATTATTGAAATATCATATATATCCAGTACATATTCCTTTTATACTATTCTATAAAATTTGGAGATAAAAAGAAATGAAATGCACCGTTCATGGAGACGGTAGGCCGTACGTACGCATGAACGCTACTTTCATTTCTTCGACATATTAGTGGAATTAAAAATAATTGAGAGATATATATTATAATTCCAGTATAATATATATGTTTTATAGGTTTCAAAAGTTCATTAATTTCATTCTTTATACATTCCATGTATTTCATGAACGAGTCACATCACTTGAGGGGGCGGTAGTCCACACTTCCTCATATGAAATTATCGCATTTGCACAACATGAAAAGAATAAAGGTTTGGTTTAAATATAAAATAAAGAAGAATATTGAATGAATAAATATCATCTATATCATATATAAAATATAGTGACATCATAATGGACACCTTTAAAGGTGTTAAAAGAATAATGAACAATCATCGTTTTGTGAGGCAGTATGTTCTTTAACTATTAGATGGATGCGTGTGTAAGTGTACGTCGAATACTTCTTATAAAAACATCCTAGTATATTTAAGATACTGGTGTTGTTACAAAAGAAATTAATATAATAATTTTAGGGGGTTGTAGAAGAAAAATAAAACAAAACAACACAAGTGAAGACATTATCATTAAATCAGGTAACTCCCCTTGGTTTGAACCAAAAGGGTTTCTTGAAGAGCTTTCTGCCAAAGAGAAGGCATATAGGATTAAGAGAGGGATGTGGAGAGATTAAATGGGAAGGGTTTGGCCGAGCCAAAGGATTGAGAGGTGTGGGTATGGAGGTAGAGATGGGGGCCTTTTATAATAGATGAGGAATGGAACACTTGGAAAGTTATAAAATATTACATTATTATAAAATGATTTTCGGATTTTAAAGGGCCAAAAAGGTTAGATTTCGAGGATAAGGTGATAAGGTTTCGATATCCACCCATACAATAGGTTTGTGACAAGTTTAAGACTTATATTGTACCCTATCTTCTCATATTCTTTAAATCGATCATTTATGAGTTAATCACTACATCATCACGGTGTCATAAATAAATTAATTTATTTAATGTCTAAAAATTATAAAAAAATATCATGATGTAGGAAGTATTTTTAGATTTATAATGAATATATATAGTGAAAAATATTACTTTTATAACCCAATATATAAATTGTTTTAGTAAAACAATACATGTTTGTGACATTTTAATTTTAACATTAAATAAAATGATATTAATGTCATTTTCCAACCAAAGTGGCTCCATGAGGTTCCCAAGTTGACCCATGGATTGTATTCATCGTCCATGACTCATACAATAATGGTAGGACCTGTTTGAAGGTCATTTAATATTACTATAACATTATCTTCACCTTAAATTACTCTAATTACCTTTAATCAGGATTAATAAAACATAAATGTTACTATTCACCGGAAAATTATTTTAATCCCATTGAACCACATTTTACATCCTAATGACAACCATGTATGTTGTATTTTTGAAATTAAAATCATTGAAGTTGTAAAGTTTCATTTAAATGAAAAATCAGTTTTTTAACTACCACTGAGTGGTTTCACTATTCATCAAAAATTGACGTTTTTCAGAAAAATAAAAATAATTCACCCTAAGATATATTTGATTTTACGAATTCAAAAATTATGTCTATTTTAGAAAATTCAAAACATATAAATTGCGTTAATTAATTTAATAATTAATTCCCATTGTCAGAACAAATAGCATGTTTTTATGAAACAATATATATAAAAAGATTGAGACTAGTTTATGACCAATTTCAAAGTGAAATTAATTCCAATGACCACTATTGGATTAAATGGTAAAAATATATTATAATTGTAATTTAAAACCAATAAAAAATATAATATAATCATATAAATGAATTAGACTAAAAGAGGTTTTGAATTAAAATACAACATTTTTCACTATTCATTAAAAATGACCTTTATAGAAAAAAATACCAATAATTTACACAAAGTAAATTTTGATGTCCCGATTAGAAAGAAGAATTTTATATGGACCAATAGAAAACATAATATTGAACAAAACTATATTAAAGAGGGTTCACCATCAAAAGGCGATAAATCGACCTTTTAGTGAATTTTAGAGTACTTATGCTTAAAATTGAATTCTTTTCTTATTTTATGCCTTTATCTTTTATTGGATAAATGTAAAATCATTTAACAAACATACATAATCATATTTTAGTTATTTCTATTCAATCCTGAAAATACAATGGCTAGGTGTTATTTGCCATTTAAAATAATATTATTTTATTATTAGAGTGCAACGTATGATTTCAATGAAACTCGTTGTTGCGTATTGGGTACGCCATCAAGAATAGCGTTCCTTTTAAAGAAATTTTAATATTTTATTCACAAATATTAATAAATATGAAAAGGTAATATTATTTATTTACCTGGGATGTTGCATCCATCCCCCCTTTTGGGAATTGCGTCCTCGCAATTTTAAAATTGGGCTTGGAAACTTCACTGAAAGCCCCACGTCGGAAAGGTAGTAAATTAAACTTTCACTTTAAATGAAAGAAAGGGAAGTACAATGGTCACCCGAGTTAAACCATACTAGGATTCCATGTAAGGAAACATGGAAATGGAAGAGAAAACAAAGGGTTATGTTCAGATGGAGAGTGATAGAAAACACTATTAGGAGAAAGTTAACCACGAGAAAATCACAATATTGTGATGGGTTAAATGGTATTTGATTCCCCAGTAGGAAAAGTTAATGGAAAACATTTTTGTTTTAAGTTAATTTTCATTGAGAAATTTATTTATGAGCTTGACTAAAACATAAGGAAACACACATACTTGTCATGTAGACGTTCATCTCTTACTATATTTCTTACACAAACTCATATTTTCTCCAAAAGACGAGTATTTAGGATGATTTGTTCTCATTAAGAGCGCTATAATAAACTTCTAGAGAATCACCTAATCCTCAAAAGAGAACTATATATTTCCCATGTCAAAATACAAAACCAAAATTGTTAGTATGAGATCGAATAATACCCAAAAGGATAATCCTTTATAAAAAGAAAATCTATTCTTAATCTCCAAAATTTGTCCAACAAAACCCAATGTTCAACGAAGACCATTCGATAAACAATTCGTCCATAAAATTCATCAAAGTAAACCAAAATAAGATTGAAACCCAAATATTTGAAGGTTTTATTCACATAGTCTTCCAAGGTAATGTTAACATTTATCTTCAAATAACATCAGTTTCTCTTAATGTCTAATATTTAAAAGTAATTAACCTAATCATATATCCTCCATGATAGGTCACTATTTTCCTAGATAACCCAAAATAAACTTATTATTGATTCATAAAATTATATAACTAATGAGAATAAGTCATACTAACCAGGGACTTCATCTAATCCAGTGGTAGGCGATGCAACCTTGTCCCCCTTAAGTTGTGGTTTTGATTCCTGCGGCCTTACCAGATGCGACGGGTAATCACCCATCCTACGGGTTTTCCTTTTTATAAAACCCCAAAAATAACCCTAGCATGTTTTAACCTCAACGGTTTCCTTATACCTACCATTTTCATCCAAATTCTTTATGATCCCAACAACATAATCCTTGAAGTATTATTTCACCACCATAAGATAAAATAAAATGATTCCCAAAAATGAATAACATCATACCTTTATCATGGTGTCCATTTGGATTCATCATCATCTGGTTGATGTAGGTAGAAGTTCCATGAATCACAGAAATGATTTAGAGAAACTTAAAAATCATTTTCATCCTCCATCCAAATACACCTTGTACAACATGTGTCATATGGGTTTTCACATAAAAACAGTTTTGAAAAATAATCATGTATGACATATAATATCAAAACATTTGACAAGAATTGATTTCTATAAAATAGTCTGACCGAAATTGAGTTGAATCATTCAATTAATGGTCCTTTTAAAATACCATAGGTATGTTCTCAGAGACTATATTTTAAATGAAAATATAAATAGGTTGCAAAAGGGTCTCCATCTTCAGCACCTTTTTTAAAATCTTAATATGCTTCAAAATATTGTGATAAGGTAAAATATTTGAAAATGCCTTTATAATATATATCTTTCTTGAAAATATAAGAATATTGTGAAAATCGGATTTGTCTAAATACAACCCATGATCCACGATGATAACGAGGTATAGTGGAGGTGTTTGATATCTCAAACAGCTGCTTTCAAGTGAGTTGTATGCTAGAAAAAGTTTCACTATCATTCGAACATGAATTTGTAATAATTATTGCAAGAAAGTCATTAAGAAGAGATAAGAATTTCGTTTGAGATCCTCCTCCTTCCATTAAGATTATCTGAAAAAGTTATCAAACAAGGATTTAAATAAGATAATATACATAGGGACTAATCATGTGTTTAATGAAAACTCCTAATCCCTAAAGTTGTCTAAACTGACCTTTGATGCCGACTATAAGGTCCCGACCATAAAACAATACTTAATCTTGAATTAAATTGAATAATTCACATTGAGGATATTTTCATGTTTATAGTTTTAGAGAATTAGGATATAACTAATACATCTCAAAGATTACAAAGTAGACACATCTACTCAGTTTCCATTTTTTCACAAAATAAAAACTCCTGACTAAAATAGTCATGTCTAGTTCTTGTTTTAGACAACATGAAATTTCCTTGATCACATCCTTAACCCTATTCCACTTTATGTACTGTGAATAACATTTCAAAAAAAAACTTGGGATGAGCATAAAAAAGCTCAGTAAGGGTTATAACAATACAGAAAGAAAAAATTAGTCCATGTATACATAAAAATCAATGATATCATACTTTACTCATAAAACATAATCAATTTAACATACCTCATGAAATCATAAGATTTACGAATAACTCATAGAAATCATAAGACATAAAGGTAACTTGATGCATTCAGAATATTATTACGTAGGGAGTAACCGTTATGGTTACGTTTGGAATACCCACCACTGTATATTCCCTAAATCTCTTCAGAGAAACCTTAACGTTGAACCCCTTCGTGTTACCCAATGCATTGGAGAGATATATCGGGCTCACCCGCCCTTAGTTTATCAATAAACCACCGGTCTTCATAAACAATTCCCATGAACTATAACATAATTCTATCACATAAAACATGAATAAAGGAAACATAAAATTTCCACATTTCAATCAAAAGATATCAATAACACATTGATATAATAAAAACATTATCAAAACCATTTTCAATACCAAAATAAAAGAAAAGTAAATCATGGTTTTTATTTTTTTTTATGAAAAGTTATGTCTTGTAGAGGAAGCCGAAACTTAAAAAATGTCAGGGAAGAGGAGAAGTCGTTGTCGCCGCATACGTAAGATAAAAAATTCCATTTGTTGTTTATTAAAACACATCGTATATAAGTTATTCCTTTTGATTAAACTTAAAAGTCAAAATGGGATTATACACCGTATAAAAGAAGGTTCAGTATAATACAGAATATTCCTCAATGAAAGGAGATTGAGACAAAGTCCCTTGCCACTTTAAAGATTTTAACATTTTAAACCATTAATATCCGTATAAATAAATCCTTAAAAACCATTTTTAAGACATTGATATTAATGAGAAGCATTTATAAGAATAAATCATTAAAACATTTAAAACGATATTTTAGTTAAATATTTTTTAAAAAAATGAGAGCCACTTGAATAAAAATAATTAAGGAATAACATTTAATCTGAACTTGAGAATACCATGAGAATAAAGGGATCCATGATATAATATTCCAAAGGATAGTATATACACCATATATGTGTGAATTGGTTCATAACAACAATGATGTCTCAATAGAAATGTAAAATGAGATAAAATCCCTTATAATGAAGGTATCCTTAAATTAAGGACAAATCGATCTCATAATTATGTGTGTCAAATATAAATACACCCAATATAAGTTTAGATTAAGTTTACAACAAGAAGAGGTAATTCACAAATATTCATAGGATCAAATATTCAATAATTACAAGTTGAACCGAATGAAATCGAAATTGGGTTAAGAAGTTCCTTTGTTAAATTTTGACAGCCTAACGACGTCACATTAAAATTCAGAAAACGAGTTGATGAGACAAAAAGGGTATCTCATCACTTGGAAATAAATTTTACATCAATAAGTATATAAAATAAAATATCCCAACATAATAATTTGTAAATTAAAAGACATTAAAAAATAAGTCTTTTAAAAAGAGGAGGATGAAAAGTTCCCTTACCGACTTGGGTAACATTCGAAACCTACACCTCGTAAAAGAAGGACTATAAAACATTTATGTAAGTACTCATAAACGAAAGTATATTACAAAAAGAGTAGAATAATGGGCAGTACATACACCACTCATAGAAAATGGTGGAAAATGTAGCATAAATCTCACGGGAATAAAAGTGAGATGAAAAATCCATTACGAAAACTCGGCAGCCTAACGATGCCACATAAAACATCCAAAATTGAATTTATGAGATCAAATAGGGTCTATCATAATATGAACATAAAAATTACAGAATTAAGAATATAAAATAACATCCCCAACCATAAGATATATGAGCTTAAAAGAAATAACATGAAAGAGAGTACTTAAAAAGAAAGAGAGAGGTAGGATCCCTTACCTCAAGTCTGACTTGTCTTGATCGTTTCTTTATATTACTGAATAATAAACTTTGTCCAATTTATAATTTCTTAAGGAACTATTTTAATGATTATTATTCAGTTCGTATAACATATTATAATGTTATAATAATTGGTTTATAATTTGGGTTCATATCAGACGTTTTTGTCGATGTTTGGTACAAGATTCAAAAATGAACTTGTTAGAAAATAATTGTCCATGTAGTTACAATTACATCATCTCCAGAATAGTATTAATGATTTAAATATCATATATATCCATTAAATATTCATTTTATACTATTCCATTACATTTTGAGATAAAAATAAATGAAATGTACCGTTTATGGAGACGGTAGGTCGTATGTATGCATGAACGCTACATTCATTTGTTTGACATATTAATGGAATTAAAAATAATTGAGAGATATATAAATTATAATTCCAGTATAATATATATGTTTTATAGGTCACATATGTTAATTAATTTCATTCTTTATACATTCCATGCATTGCATGAACGATCCACATCACTTGAGGGTGAGGTAGTCCACACTTCCTCAAATGAAGTTATCGCATTTTCACATCATGCAAAGAATAAAGGTATGTATTAAATATAAAATACAGAATCATATTGAAAACATAAATATCATAAATATCATATATAAAATACAGTGACATAATAATGTCCACCTTTAATGGTGTTAAAAGAATATTGAACAATCATCATTTTGTGAGGCAGTAATTCGCCATCCACAGAAACAGTATGTTCTTTAACCATTAGATGGATGTGTGTGTAAGTGTAGCTTGAATCCTTCCTATAACAACATCCTAGTATATTTAAGATACTTTAGTTTTTACCAAATAAAGGAATAAAAAGAGTTTAGGGGTTTGGAGAAGCAATATAAAACAAAAGAACAGAAGTGAAGACATTACCTTTAAATCGGGTAACTCCCCTTGGTTTGAACCAAAAGGGTTTCTTGAAGAGTATTATGCCTAAGGGAAGGATTCTAGGATGAATAGAGGGATGTGGAGAAATGAAATGGGAAGGGGTTGTCCGATCCAAAGGCTTGAGAGGTGTGGGTATGTAGGTAGATGTGGGGGCCTTTTATAAGAGAAGAGGAGGGGCCCTCTTGGAAAGTTATAAAATATTACTTTATTATAAAATTATTTTCGGATTGTAAAGGACCTAAAAGGATATATTTAAAGACTAAGGAGATAAGGTTTAGAAATCCACCCATCCAATAGGATTTTTACATGTTTTAGACTTAGATTTTACCCTATCTTCTCATTCTATTTAAATCGTTCATTTATGGGCTAATCACTGCATCATCACGGTGTCATAAATAAATTAATTTATTTAATGTCTTAAAATTATTAAAAAAATATCATGATGTAGGAAATATATTTATATTTCTAATGAATATTTATAGTCAAAAAAATTACTTGAATAACCCCATGTAAAAATTGTTTTAGTAAACAATACATGTTTGTGACATTTTAATTTCAACTTTAAATAAAAAGTTATTATTTTCATTTTCCTACCAAAGTGGCTCCATGGGGTCCCCAAGTTGACCCAGGGATTTTCTTCGTTGGCCATGACTCATCCAGTAAGGGTAGGACATGTGTCCAGGTCATTTCATATTATTATAACATAGTCTTTACCTTAAATTACATTAATTACCTTTAATCGCGATTAATAAATCATAAAACTTACTATTCACAAAAAAAAATTTATTCCCATTGGACCAAATTTTACATACTAATGAGAACCATGTATGTCATATTTTTGAAATTCAAATCACAGATGTGGTAAAGATTCATTTAAATGAAAAATCAGTTTTTTAACTACCACTTAGTGGTTTCACTATTCATCAAAAATTGATGTTTTTCAGAAAAATACAAATAATTCACCCTAAGCTATATTTGATTTTCCAAATTCCAAAATGATTTCTATTGTAAAAAATTCTAAACATATAATTTGAATTAATTAATTTAATAATTAATTCCCGTTGTCAGAACAAATAGCGTGTTTTTATGAAATAATATATATCAAAAGATTGAGACTAGTTTAAGTCCAATTTCAAAGTGAAATTAATTCCAATGACCACTATTGGATTAAATAGTAAAAACATGTTATAGTTGGACATTCAAAAAATTCAAAAGATAATCTAATAATATAAATAAATTATATTAAAAAGATGTTTTGAATTAAAATACGTCATTTTTTCACTATTCATTTTTAAATGAACTTTTTTGTAAAAATACCAAAAATTTAAACAAATTAAATTTTGATGTCCCGATTCTAAAGAAGAATTTTATTTGGTCCAATAGAATTTATAAGAGTGACCAAAAATATATTAAAGAGGGTTCACCATCAAAAGGAGATAAATCGAGCTTTTAGTCAATTTTATAGTATTTATGCTTAAAATTGAATTCCATTCATATTTTAAGCCTTTATCTTTTATTGGATAAATATAAAAACATTTAACAAACATATATAATCATATTTTAGTTATTTCTATTCATTCCAGCCAATACAATGTTTAGGCGTTAACTACCATTTTAAATTATATTATATTATTATTAGAGTGAAATGTATGATATCAAAGAAACTCATTGTTGCGTATTGGGTACGCCATCGAGCATATCGTTCCTTTTAAAGTAATATTAATATTTTATTCACAAATGTTAATAAATATGAAATGTTAATATTCTTTTTTTACCTAGGATGTTACGTGAGGTATGAGATTTCATCTAAATTTCATTTCATTTAGGAACATTGTAGAGTTCTACACTTAATTTATATTATATGTTGCATATACTTACCATATGACATGTAATATCATAAATAATATGTTTTAAATGGTTTTAAATATTTCATCTATGGGTCTTATAAGAAAATCTTACTAAGTTTTAAATAATTTCATAATTCAATTTCGTCTAATTGGGGTATATTACTCTTTTATTTCCATTGATATTTTAAGATTATGTGTGAAATGAATTTTTATTATATGATGTTATATATTATTTTTTATGTGGATGTATATTTGACACTAAAATTTTATTCATTGATTAATTATTACTTTAATTTTATGATCAATGTAAGGGTTTATTTCAGAATCTCATTCTAATCAATGTTGTTTATTCATGAAATTCATTTGAAGGAAATAATTTGAAAATATCCTAATAAAAATATTTCATTATATTATACTCTTTTTATTCATGATATTTTCAAGTAATATTTCGATTTTCCCACTTTTTGGTACTTCAAATATTTAATAAAATGTTTTTATGTTAATCTAACAACCTTTATCTCTTCTATCAGATATCCATTTTCATCCAAAACACTATTTTCTAAAAATATTACAAAAAAATATTCTAATATTTTTCCAAATGATTTTATGAATAAATTTTTACCGATTTTAGCTATTTCAAAAATTATTGGATGAATTCTTCATTTATTTTTCAAAATGATGCCTATTTGGATTTTACCAAACATGTGAAAGGAATATTTTTTAACGTAGTCAAGATGTACTGAATTTCCTACCATTATAACCACTAAATGTTTAAAACATCTTTTATATGTTTAAATAGTTATTTTAAATGATAATTATTTTTTTCTGTGAAATATATGTTTTAGAAATTTATTTTCAAATTGAACAGGATATTTTCATTAAGAATTATTTTATTGATTTTTATGGTATTTCTATTATTCAATGATGGAAATACTTTATTCTTACTTAAATGGGTATATTTTGTATTAATACCATTATTATTCATCCAATAAATGTTTTATGATCATCTTTAATATAGAAATCATTGAAATTGTCTTCCTTGATTCATATTATTTATCTTTCCCATTGAATTATTTATCTTTCTATAGACATTAAAATTCCCATAAATATCCATAATTTTTATCATGGATTTATTTATTCTTTAAACAACATATCATTAATAAATATTATTTTCTACATTGAAAATAACTTATTTGTGGGGAAATAGTTTTAAATCAACATTTCATACTCAATATAGGTGTTTGACGATGAAGAAAATTTATCATGAATTAAATTGATTCTTCGATATATATAGAACTCTTTAGACCTATATTGACATGTGAAACACAGTATTATATAGAACCTTGATGGATATGTTTGATTGATGACAAAAAATGGTATGATAGCATAAAAAGTGGTTTTAACAGTAGTTTGAAACAATATTGTGAAATATCTTTATGGTAGTGGTATCATGATTCCTGAGATCATGGTGTCCAAAAATTAAGTGTTTCGATTGTTAAAAATTCATTTATTATTCTGATTGAGAATTTCATAATTATATTATATTTTCATGCCTTTAATTAATTTATATTGATTAAATGGATTTCTTTTTTACTTATTTACCTTATCATATTTATTCTGGCTTATACAGTTATTTGAATGGCATGTGTGTTATGAAATTTACAGTTCCATTTTGGTTATGATTCTTGATTTATGATATCTTCTGATGTACTTATCCTTTAATGATCATTTCATCTAACCAATTATGTAGTTTACTATCACTATTATTCCATTAATTTTTCAATGCATGATATTTACTGATATTCTAGAGGAAAAATGGTATTCTAAAAAATTAATTTTGAAATTTGTGTTTTCAAATATAATATAGGACTCAAGAATGTATCCAGTTTACCAAGACTATTATACTATTAATTCCTTTAGATTTTATTCTTGTATCATATTCCAATGAAATAAATTAAGAAACTATCTCTTGGTTACTAGGGTCAAGTATTCTATAGTTGGTATTAGAAGAAGTACTGTTGAAACATTGGGAACTAGATTTAGGAAAACATAGAATCAAGAAAATAAACCTATGAGATAATTAGATGATAATTTTAAAATAATAGCCTAATGTTTTGTTATGGAAGATATTATATTGATTCCCCCGGTAAATACATCTATATCAAGATATGAAAGTGCACACTGTTCAAGAATAAATGTACTTAGGGGTAACAAAACTAAAAATGGTGCATTGGACTTGACATAATAACCCCAAGAACCTGACAACATGCCTTACTATACACTTAGATTATCACTCCCATATGATATGTTCAGGATAATTCACATTTTAATTACAACCCATTATGTAGGATTTAAATACACAGCGACAATGAATGGCCTTTGTAAAATATAAGGTGACTTAGATTTAATAGAATGTGTCTCAATAGAATGAGAACAGATTAATTTGTGGAAAGTAAGGGCATAAGGAATATAAATGTTGAGGAAAAATGAAGAGTATGATGGAAGGAAATAGACCTCATCAAATAGATTCACTAATAGTTGGATTTCATAAATGTGGATAACCTAAGAATTATCTGGGTTGATTTTCTCTTATAATGGTTAACCCCTACACAATGGATGAACCTATGTTGAAATAAAATGGTTGAATTATTTATGCATTGGGTTTCAAGTATTATATTATAGATTTATTTTTACCAATTTTATTTTGGTGATATGAGATACGAAAAATCTATAGGTTATTTCAAAATTTATAAGAATATATGTCACTGTCAACATAAGAGTTATGAAAAACATCATCGGATAATGAGGTTATGATTGACTATAGGTTCAACATCATGAAAACATCTTTCTTTATTTTATATGACGGGAGTATATAAGGTTTAATGATATTTTGGAAAACATTTATGATGTGAATATGTTTTGGGGGTAATGATATTTGATGAATATTTTCATTACATTAATAAGCATAATTTTAATGGTATTGATAATAATTAGGGTTAATATGATCATTAATGAAATTGCAATATTAGTTAAATTAAATTATTTTACATTGGAAAGGGGAATTTTTTAAAATTTAGTAAAAAATTATTAAATAATTAATATTTTTTCATGAGGTTCTATAAGATCTTATTGGGAATGTAGTAGTAATTTTATTAATATAGTATATAAAAAGGGCTACCGGTATGTTGCGTGAAAACTGATGCATCTGGAAGGTTGTGGTTTTTAATCCCATGAGTAAATAATGATAAGGTTTTAAAATCTACAACTAGGATACATGAAGTACTTTTTAATATGTCATTGTGTTTAGTTGATCCATTCAAACTATATATATTAATGATGAACTAGGGTTGTGACTTTTGATGTTTAGATATTATTTTGTTATATGGGATAACCTGTGCTAACTATATTGGTTTGGGAAAGTTGTTAGAGACTTATAGAGATATATTCCACTGTTTAATGGATTTACGATTCATTTAAATAGTGTAATACTATTTATAAAATAATTATTTTTTGGACATTAATTTCATGGAGTAACAATGAATTCAAAAATTATCAAAACAAAAAAAAG
Source organism: Viscum album (assembly GCA_963277665.1). Taxonomy (NCBI): domain Eukaryota; kingdom Viridiplantae; phylum Streptophyta; class Magnoliopsida; order Santalales; family Viscaceae; genus Viscum; species Viscum album. The sequence goes on from OY728126.1 coordinate 1,577,443,647, forward strand.
ATGAAATTGTTCATACAAAAAATAAATATATAAAGTAAGTATATTACATTATATTAATAGAGTGTAAACCAAGCCCACATAATTAGGAATGGAATACCGAAAAAAATAAATCCCATTACATTTACATCGGATGAATCAAATGTTCTTTTAAATTATCATGTATTGATGGTTTTAAGACCCTCAACATTCAACTTATCATTCACTTGCTTGTGATCAATGACCTTAATCATTCTCTATAATTATATGTAATGTTATTCCATGTGACTATATTCAATTCCATCATATGATCTACTAATTGAATACCTGGTTATGTGATATTCAATATGACAATAGTATGTCCCTTTCTCTCATATCATATACATATTTTATTAAATATTTTTCAGCATCATTTTATCAAAAAAATTATTTTCAAATGTCAAAACCATGATTACTGAGATCATGTTTAGATTTATAGTAAATATTTTACTAAATTGGTGGGGAATGTGACATGTTTAAATTCCAAAATAATAACATTGAATTCTATAGCTTATGTGACCTTCAATATCGAGCCAAAGAAACCCATGAAATATATTTCTTTAAATTTAATCTCTCTAATAGCTTGAAGAACATGAAACCTCATGTTTATGTGACATGTAATATAGTATAGAATTATTTTAAATTTATGGTTATTAATAGTACTAAATAAATTATGAAAAATTTGGTTATAAATTTATTATAAGTAAAATATAAATCATTTAGTGAAAGAATAAGTTTTTTCTAAAAAACTGTAATTTTCTAAAAGTCGATTTAGTCACACTTTATTAAAAAAATTAAAATTATTTTTTTAATAATTGTATAAAATTTATTTGATAGTATAAAATTATTTGTTGAAATTATTTTATCAAAATTATATTATAGTAATTTTTTGGGATTTTTCTGAAATATTTTATATTTCAATGAATAATTAAAAATATTGAATTTTAATTGAGAACTAAAATTTGGATTATACTATTTCAAATGATCATTTGAATTTTAAATTGGGTTTAAAAGTAAATTAGTTAAATTATATACATTTTAATCAATGTTAGTCAATTTTTATTATTTTAATATTTATTTTATATATAAAAATATTTTAAATTTCTGATCATTTACTCTTTGAGAATCCACATTCTCATCATGTTGGTTGGATTAATTTTAAATTAAAAATTAAAAATTTATTGAATATAACTTTGAAAAATGGATCCCATATTTTAAATAATAATAATTTATATTATCTAAAATGTACAAATTAATTTTTGACCTAAATGAATAGTGAAAAAAAGAAAAAATTATTCACTGCAGTTAAGGTACAAATTGATTTTCTGCACGATGGTCAATATAAAATAATAAGGGTTAAAATGTAAAATGTTTTTTTAAAATAACTTGTATGGAAATAATTGGGCCTTTTAATGTCAATGTATAGATATTACTTTATTTGGGACCCTTATGGATTGTGAAAAACATTGGTAAACCGTTTTCTTTTAAAAAAAGTATAATCGTGCCACTAACCAGACTTATAAAAGGACACCTAATGTCCTCTCTAATAAGAACCTTTATAGAATTTTGGGTGGATAATACCTAACTAAATCACTCTAAAATTATATAAGGGGCTTCAAAGAGAATTTTTATTTTATCTCCTCGTCCACCTCCATCATTTGTTTTAAAAACTATATGATATAAGGAACCCAATATATTCCATATAATTAAATGTTTTCATATTGAGGAAATTATTTACAACCATCCCCACTTCCATCAAATGGGTTATGAAATCATTATTCATGTGTACGGAAGACTACCGCTTCGTGAATTGATGTCTTCCATTTTTCCATTACCACCTTTTCCAGGTATGTATAACGATGGATATAATGTATATATATGATATTTAAAACATAATTATACCTCTATATTCATTATCTCAAATAAAACATTTTTTACATTCCATTACTAAGGGTATATATATCATTTCTCATATGTACCACGGAATACCGCATCGCGAAGCGATGTGATTTGTCTTTGACTATAAAATTAGAAGAAAAGAAAATTAGGATACATTAATAAATATATGTTATATTAATGACATAAAAATTATATTCCAGAAATATTAATTATTTTAAAAAATGAAAAAAAAAATTCTTTCATTTTCATCCACCTATTGACGATGACATCATTCGTGCATGTTTGGACAACCGCATTCACGAATTCACGCGACTCACATTTTGTCACCACACCACATGGATGCAACATATAAGTATATTTTAGGATTTGTTTGTTGGACCAGAACCTTTGGAACTATTACTTTACCAAATTCTATGTGTTTGGGTGTCCTGGAAACCATTGGTGAGTCAAGAGGATGTTAGTGTCCATGGAAACGTGTCACCATGGTGTCACTTATCCATGCTATCAATCGTTATCACTAATCATTTCCACACATCGAACTTACCGATCTTTTCTACCTATCTGTCTCACCAATCCATCTCACAGATCTGTCTAACCACAATGCTTCACTGATCAGCTTCACTGATTAATAACACTGATTAACATCAATGATTAGATCTAGTGATCTAGTTCACATATCAGTTTCATCGATTATATTCCCCAATCAACTTCACAGATTATCTTAAGTGATCAGCTTCAATGATCATATTTACTAATGACCTTCACTAAGAATCATCACTAAAAATCTTCAGTGATGAGTTTCACTAAATTGCTTCACTGATAAGCTTCACTAATCACCTTCATGAATCCGATTCATTGATCATTTCAAAGATCAAGTTCACTGATCAGATTCACTATCAAGCTTTACTGATTGAATTTACTAATTATCTCGAGTGATTAGATTTAATAATTAGCTTCACTTATCAGCTTCACTAATATGCTCCACCGATCAACTTCAGTGATCAGCTTCACCGATCATCTTTATTGATCAGCTTGATATTTTTGAATCCCCTATCAGTGTGGTGACCATTAGGGAACTGAACACATGTGGCCGGTAATCCCCATTTTTACATGTTGTCTCTGGAAATATATTCAATCACATTTGTTATATCCACTATCTCCGATGTGAATTATTAAATCTCAATAAATTCTAATGTAATAAAATTCCTAGATACGTGGTGAATCCACGATCCACTTTTTATGCACTTCCATATTAGACATCCCTTAACTCTAGTATCGATCCTTTTAACTCCATAATATCTTCTTCATCCTTATTCTATTAATTTTACATGGGGTGCTTAGAGTCCCTCTTTTGGAGACGAATCATGCACCCATACTGGATCCCTTCCCTCTCAGCCTTTGAGTACATAGAGTTATTTCTCTATATATCATGCATCCCCAGTTCTTGGCACCAGGGGAAAACATAAATCCATGATCATCCATGTAGGTTTTTTTCCATCATCTATCTATAACATCATAGACATCCATATCCAGCAAAGAGAAATCCCATTTCAGCTTAGCTCCATCAATAGTTATAGAACATTCTCTACACACGGAGGCTCTACATTCTCTTTCACCAAGAGGTGTTTTATGTTTTATTACAGAGGGCATCATTTCAACTTTTAAGTTCATAAAATCAGCAATACAAGAAGAAAGAAAAAAAATGTGAATCACTGGTATCAAAAAATGTTTGCATGAGGGTAGAATTCAAAATAATCGTACCTCTCACCATAGATGGTCCAGACTGATCATCTAGAATCACCTGTTCTGCTCCATAAAAATGCATTTTTGCTGAACTTTGCTCCTTATTTCCTTGTTGAGATTTCCCTTCATGAGGAGTCATGGTATTCCTGGAATCACCATAACTAGCTCTATTCTGTTGGTGAGACTGATTTTGTTGTCCTTGTCCTATCTAAGCATAGGATGCTTGCGATGCCTGGGTAGTGTCACGTGCACCTGACCTCGGAGCACTACGACAATATCGCTGAAGATGCCCCCGCTTGTTGCAATTGTGACATGATTTCTGTGGTGCTGTACATTCTCATTTCATGTGATCAATTTCACCACATTGAAAACACCTGGCTTTCATCATGGGTCGTGGAGGGAGATTTACCAATCCAGCCATTTGATTCTGATTCGTACTCCCACCTTGGAAGTAGGTGTCCTTCTTTTGTTTGTTTCTAGCATTAGTGTTCCCACCCATTCCTGTGGGTATCATCATACTTCCTCCTCCCATAACTCTTGAGATGTCTTTTTCAGCTACTGTTGCTCTATTTACCATCTCTGTATAATCCGTAATACAGAGCACAGCTATTTTCGAGCAAATCTCATGTCGTAACCCTGATTCAAAAATGCATGCCTTCAGTGACGCACTTGCAGCAACCTCTGGTGCAAACCAAAATAAATTCATGAATTTAGCCGCATACTCCGTGATAGATAGATTCTCCTGCTTCAGGCTGAAAAAGTAAGTTGTCCTCTGGATCTTGAACGTGTGAGGATATAATTGTTTATTAAACAATTCCACAAATTCCTCCCAACTTAGGCCTTGATCCACCTTATCCTGTTCCACCAGCTCCCACCACTATTGTGCAAGATCCTCCAGCATATACGTTTCCAGCTTTACTTTCATCTCTTCTGGTGTGCCGACGAAATTGATGATACGATTCATCCTTCTTAGCCACACCTACGCCTTTTCTGGTTCAGAATAACCCCGAAAGATGGGTGGGTTCTGCTTCTGAAACTGGATGGAATGGTCTACATTCCTTGACACATCCCTCCGATTCCCCGTGTTCACAGCCTGAAACGCTTGAACTATACTTTGGACTAGCTGCAGGTTCACCTATGGCTTAGGTGCGACCACATTCTCAGAAGCCTCTTCTGTTTGGTTTCTACGATATCTAATGGGTGCCATTTTCTATTCAAACAACGCACACAGTTAGTCTCACATCCTAGCAATTGAAGGCGTATCATTTCAATTTCTATCCCATCACCATCACAACATTGATTTCAAACCATTTCTAAAACAAATATTTTCATTATTTTAAAAATAAATCTATTTTCAAAATACATCAACCATTATATTTTCAAAATATTTCATTTGAAAACATGCTTGACATTTTCAGAAATCACGCTTTTTCATCAAACCATAATCCATTTCTCAAAATTATATATGAAATCCTATTGGGAAGTCATTCCTCTACAATGCATGTCATGCTCATCTCATTGGCTAATCCCATGAAAATGAGATTTCCAACATTCTAGAAGTTTATCCAAAACACTTATGTACCCAACACCCTGGTAACTTGAAGTTCAGTATAATGGGGTTAGCTATGTCCTTTTATTCTATACCTTTCATGTTCTGACAGCCACAATCCTTTCTATGATTCCAACCCAATTAATATACAAGAAATAATTTCAACTCCAAGACCATGAACATCAATGACCACTTGTTGGGCATGGACCCAACAAGATGGTAACATTTTTACCTCAAAGGAAGGACCAGACTGATACCATTTGTAATGACCCACCAATTCTCATTGGCTTGAGAGCTCAACGAGTCATTACTTGGCCTTAAGGGACGTCCCCAAGCCGCCAAAGGCTGTAAATAAATGTCGAAGGGTTTCAAAACAGATGGGGGATGATTTACCCATTGAATGAATACAACCAACAACAACGAAAACTAAACAAACATCTCCCAAGAACCACGATATTATGCATGATTTAGAAAAACAAGATAGTTCATCCATTTATTCCATTTTATACCAAGAAAATTGCAACAGCGGAAACCAAAACTAAAGCAGAGTAAATAGCATAAAGACAACCAGTAAGACCTTGATACAAACAAGACTCCAAGGCTCTACAAGTTCCATGCTCTAACTCTACCAATAGCTCAAGAAATCACTAAGTAGTGCTAAACATGTGTGCCACCGTTCCCTTGCCAACATCCTGGTAAACGACATCTGCAAAAGCACCAATGTGACAAAGCATGGGGTGAGTAATGAAACTCAGTAGTTTTTCCTCGATGACTTCCGAACCCATGCCTCTATGATGAAACATGTTATCACATTTATACAAAACAATTTATATAAAACAGTTCCAAAACAGTTCACAATATTACAAGTTTCATATCAAATCCATTTTCAAACAAAAAAATTCTTCCAACCAAAATCCATCTATTCCAAGAAAAGAAACAAAACCAACATCCCAAATCAAAACCACATTTCCACTTTGGCATAATCATTTCATTCCACATATCACATCATTACCCATTCATGCATCGTTATGACAGTTCCATACTTATCAGCGGTCTCTCATCGATCTACCAAGTCGTCACGAGGTAATATTCCCCATGTGCCATTACACTTTTGGCACCGAGCATAAGGTCATATTTCAACCAAGCCCCATAAATGCAATATGAACACACACACCAAGTATGCCCAAAAACCACACCATTTCAACCATGCCAAATCCATTTCAATAAAACAAACCGTTTATTGAAAACCTTTTTCCCGCCAACCATTTTCCAAATCTAGCAAAGCCAAGATTTAAAATCAAATTTTTAAAACTAAGGAACCTAATCACTTTTCACAAACCATTCTTTCAATTTCTACAATTCCATCAAAACCCATAAATCATCACTAAATAAGATTTGTAACAAGCTTTGCATTAAAATTTCACAATAAAAAACAAGAAGTTAAATCAATTTGAACTAAGCCATGAAGTTCAAGGAAAGAGGAATCAAGAGTTAACGCACCTACCTCAACAATTTGGGCGAAACCAACCAACAGACAAAGAACGCTCAAGAACACCAGGTCAAAACTCAATGAATCATCATTAGATCTCCCCTCCTAACACAACCACGACCTAATCTTGTCATATTTGGCATCCACACCCTTAGATCTACCCATAAAGGGTGTAAATATATGAAAACGAGTGAAGTGGAGAAGTAGATCTAAGTAGATCTAAGAAACCATCATGAAAGATCACATACCTTAAGGATCCGGCTTCGATTCGTCAAGAGAACCCTTTGAATCACCTCCGGAATGCCTTGATGAAGACCCCCAACATTCAAGGGAGAGTAATTCCGAGTTAGGGCTGCATAGGAGGTTTACCCAAGGCATATAAAGGAAAAAAGAGTTAGATCCACAATTTTAGGATCTAACATTAATTGACCGCACGGTGTGTCTGCACGGTTTGACAAAGCATGCGCTAACCGAGCGTTAGCTTATGCCTTGGCCATCCTCCATGCATGGTCTCATCACACGGTTTTCCCAAACCGTGCACACACTGTGCGCTCTCCTCTGTCCAAGAGACCATCACCTGCACGGCTTCCGCACAGTTTGACAAACCGTGCACAACCCCTATGTCCCCACAATTTTCCCTTTTTTCACTTTAAAAGTCTCCCAAACTTCCTCTCGACATCTCCCATGTACTTTAGGCACTTAAAAAGAATAAAACAAGGGTTACTTACCAGAAACCGGGGGTACTACAATATTGATGTTCCCTCGGGACGTAGATGAAACAAACCTAAATGAAGATAATAAAAATATTTTTATATAATGAAGGGGTGGGGATAATGATGATGATGTTGATGTATTCTTTTGTCCTTCGTTTTTATGTTGTGAGTTGTACTTGATTTTGTGCACTAAAAATCACGACTATTGGTTTTCCTTCCTATTGCACTAATGATCCTCTATTTTTCTGAATAACCTTGTGATTAATCAGATGTAATAACGAAATTGGTTAATAACATAAAATTGGATGATTAAATAGATTCCCACATAATAATATTCCTTGTGAGATCACCCCAGTTAACCAAACTGAAAGGAGGAGCTTAATGAATGGTGTAATTAAATCTGAAAACACTCTTACTTTGTTCCAGTATTATGCATGGTTGTTCTGTTTGATTCCTTATAGGGTGACATAGAGGGGGATAGAATATGATGGTTGAGAAGATGTTGGTCTGTGAGTCTGAGGCCATGTGGAGCTATTATGTTGGGGATTGGTTTTGTTCCAGTTCTTTGAGGGATCTCTCAAATCCATTTTGTTGTTGTGAAATTACATGAGAAGCAGGTGTGAATTTTTAAATTTATGCTTGGTTGTTTTGTTTCATTTTTTTTATCTTGGCTTATGGTCCTTCCTATTAGTTTCTTGGTAGATGGGGAATTATTTAAATTAAATCACCTGAATACGATTACGAGAACTGGTACAATGGGGTATTGTTTTGACAGAAATGGGTTTCCTCTAGTTATGGATGTTGTAAAATTGTGCATGTATATATAGATTCTAGAGTGGTTGTCTACATGATGGTTGTCTATTTCAGAAACGTTATGTTGGGATATTTGAGTATTTACCAATATATATAATATTTAGTTTTTTTTCTTATACGCACCCACCCATGTTGAGTACTTCATGCAGAACACCCCCATTTCACGGCAGAGGGTGTTTTTCCAACATTATTATGGCTGGATGGTCACTAGCACCTTTCTACTTCCTCTCCCATGTTGCCCAAGATTCTTCGGGAAGTCTGTGACAACATAAGGTTTATTATGTCCCATGTCTTTTCCAGAAGGGTGTGTTGTGTTGGTTGGCCCACGTGTGTGCAGGAAGGTTTGTTTAAGTGTCATCGGGATGAGGCATGGGTGTTTTTTATCGTGGCATTGGTTGTGGAGGCCCTGGAGTCTTCAGGCATGCTAGTGGTTGTTGTATCCCAGGTGTCTGTAGGCATGGTTTTTGGGGTTGTGGTGGCCTTTGTGTTTGTGTGTGGGATAGATGTTTGGTTTGGATGTATCATATGGTTTTTTTTGTGGGAGGTAGTGGGCCTATAGTGGAACCTGTGGGGGGGGGGGGGGGGGTCTAACGTCTAGGATTTCTTAAATAACCAGTAGAAAAGTGGTATGAGGTACCCAAATATCGATGTGTTGTTTCAATTACATTACATGTCTTTCATTATTTGGGGAGTGTGCCCTGTCGATGCTAGGTGCAAAGATTCTTTAATAGGTGGTTTGGTTATCTCTATTTTTCAAGGGGCATTAGAATGTCTCTGCACTTGTGCATGAGAGCTTTTGGTTTTCCCAACTCATTATACTTGTATACTAACAATACAGTTATAAAAATGCTTTCAAGTTTCCATGTGGTATTTGAGGACTATGCCAGACCTTACTAGCTTGATCATTAGGACAATTTTCGTTTCTTTTTTTTATTTTAGTAATTTTCATCAGTGTTTTCTTGTACCTTGTATCAATTAATTTTGAACACGAATATAGAAATGGATATATTGAATTACTTTTACTTCCAGTTTATAGAGGTCTTTGGTATTTACAATATAATCTCTCAATGTTATTAAAAAGGGTAATTCCTTCCATTTTAATTGAGATTCTATACCCTTGGTGCTATTCTCCACTCTATATCCTATTGAAGGTGGGAATCATAGTCATTATCTCTCCTTTAACTTTAAGAATGAAGGGTCATGCATTTTGAGGTCACATTACTCATATTAGTGAAGGTTTTTCATGAAAAACTATTATATTATTATAGTAATGGAAAGATACAATAATAATTACCTATTTTCCTTATAGATCATTGAGAAATTTAAACATTACCCATGCGTAACAATAACCAACCATCTCCAAGACTATATCATAGTACATTTTTAATAATGACCATTCATGATTAGTATTAAAAGTATAATTAATGTATACATTTGACAATTATTTCATGATAATTATTTTTTAGATTATAAAACTAAAAAATATTTGCAATAAGATTATATTTCATGATGAAACACACATGAAAAAACAATTGAATTAACATAAAAAATAATTAAAATAATAAACTAAAACTAATAGAAGGCTAACAAGATGTTGTAAAAGGATATTATATGATATTATAAATAGTAATATAGTTTTGGAATTAGTTAACAACATATTTTAGTAATATTTATAGGAGGATAGATCAACATTAATCAAAATGAACTGTGATGTAAAGGATTTCGTCTCAATTTAATTTCATCAAGGAATATTGTAATGGTATGCACCCATTTTCATTGATTGTTAATATATTTCACCATTGACATTTAATATCCGAAATATGAAATTATTATTGGAATTTAATGTTATATATTAAATTATTTCATCTAATGTTATTTGAATTAAAATTTACCAAGTTGTATAGAATTTCAAAATTCAATTTCGTTTCATTTGGTAAAATTACTCATCAGTTTTATTGGATATTATATGATTATGAGTTCAATAAAATATGATTAGCTTATGATGTATTTATAATTATATTATATGTATTTATAGTGGAAACACAAAATCAATTCATTAATTAATTATTAATTCATCATTATGATCAATGTATGTTAGAACCAAGGCTTATTTCAACTGGAAGCTGAAAATAGAATATAGCTTTTGTGAATTGTCAATCCAAAATGGGTTTATCAAGGATCTAAAAAAATATGTGTTTTTATGGTGTTTATGGCTTTAGTGTTTATGTTTTCATTGTTTCATAGTGTCTTCCAAATATTTGAGTCCAAAATTTTGAGGATGAAGAAAGTTGTTTTTGGAAATGGATGTTTCATGCCGTGATAATGGGGAATAAAAATATTTCGTGAAAGTGATGTTTTGAGACCAACATATAACAATATGGGAAAGGTACATGTTTCACCAAAAAGGAAAAATTCCACGAAAGATGAGTTTGTGCGAAATAGAAAGATGTTATCTATAGAAGGAACACTAGACTCATACATTCAAAATCCAACCTCAAAAACCAAAGTTACATGAATGGTGAAAGGCAAGAGAGAACCATGGGAGTTGGGATGTTCAATTCAAGAAATAGGTTTCCACCCACTTTGTTTTAATAAACGTTTTCAATAAAAGTTCTAAAGAATATATCATAGGAATTAATTCCATAGAGTGTTACTTATGTCTATTATGATCAAGTGAAACTCATGTTATGGGTTCTTGAATGATAAGGGTTCAATTAATGATATCTTGTGTGACACATCCATAATTTGTGCACAAGTATAGGAATTGCATAAAAGTGTTTGAGATTCACGACTATCAGGTTTTGAATATCTGGGTTGTTTAGACGGTTTTTTCAAGTTCATCAACTGAAGACTACAGTGCAAGAAAACTATAATGATAATCAGGAACATAGACTCAAATACCAATATATTTATGTGACCTTTAGTCCATTAAACTACGTAAGACTCCACCGAATGTAGTAAACTAGGGGGAGTCAACAAAAGTTTTCTAAGGGAGGCAGTGCACTATCCCTTAAATCTTGTAATGGTATTGTTCCACATATAGAGTAATTTTGTCTAAATATATGTATTACAATACTAGTAAAGATCATAAAATTTTTATATAACTAACACACTTTCGGTGTGTACTCATTAGATTTGAACATAGTTGTGAATTGAGTAAAAATACCGAGTTTTATATTTATATGTGAATGTTTAATTACTGAACGATTCCATCATAATGTTTTAAAAAGTTTCTACCAAAGTTTGATCAAGATCCATCACATTAAAAAAGGACACTATAATTCACCATCCCTACTCTGGGTGTTCCGGGGTCCAAAATTTTAGGGGTCCATTTCACAGGCTCATTTTAAATGATATTATTTATTGTTGATTTTTTGTTGATGGAATTTATTTACCCATTTACTATTTAACACATTTAATATTATCATCCCTTATAGATTCATATATTTTCCTATTGTAGTACCGTTTTTTGATCATTGGTAGTTAAAATTAATGAGAAAATACTTTTATGAAAATACAACATCATTTATCTCTTTAATTGGAGATCGATTTTATTCCAAAACCATTTTTTATAAAAATAATTTTAAGAAATTAATTAACCGTTTAAAAATTATTGATGAATTTAATTCCTCCTATTTTTAATTTTTGATTTTTTAAACAGATCTTCATGTGATTTTACAAAAAAAATCTATTTGTATTTTACCAAAAATGTGAATGTAATCATTGTTTTAACATAAATATCATGTACAAAATTTCATACCCTCATGATGAATAAATATCTTTAAAATAAGTTTACATGTTTTAAAGGTTATTTATAAAATAAAAATTTCAAAAAATATTTTTAAATTTTTTGTTTTAAAAATTTGTTTTTACAATGCAAAGAATGTTTTCCTCAAGATTTTTCCAAGTCTTTTTATGCTATTTTAATTCATCAATGATAAAAACCCATTATTCTTAATCAAATTGGTATATGTTGTATTGATACTATCCTTATTCATCATTTGGATTGTTTGTGATAATATTTATAAAGGAATGTATTGATATTCACGTCTATGATTCATTGTTGTAGGAATTAAATATTCCTTTAATTATTCACTAACTTGTGGACATCAAACTTATTCTAAATATCCATATTATTTTTCATGGATATGTTTATTTCTTTAAATTTATATCATTTCTACATACAGTGTCTTATATTAAAATTTAATTATTTATTTGGGGAAATATTCATAAATTAGTATTCATTACTCGATACTAATATTTTATGAGAAGGAACATTGATTATTATATATATGATTAACTCTTCATACAAATAGGTATGGGTGGTGCATGGTATTAAATATACCCAATATGGATATCTTGGTATCCTGTGAAAAATATGTATGGTTCCATAAAAAAGTTTTCACCTATAGATTCGAACCATCTTGTGAATTGTCTTGATGATAGTGGTATCATGATTCCTAATATTGTGGAATCCAATAATTAATCATTTCGATAATTAGGAATTATGTTATTATTATCCATTATATTTTCACAATGATATTTTCCATGGATGTATTTCTTTCTCATTATATTGATTAAATGGAATGTGTTGTTAGTTATTAACCTTTCCAAATTTATTATTCCTTATCCTTTTATTTGAATGGAATGTGTGTTCAATTATTTAACTTTCCATGTTGATTATTCTTATTTATTAATGATACCTTCTTCTTTATGTAACCCTTAATATGAATTATAACACTCATATTATTATACATTACCTAGGATTACATGATGGGTAATATGATTGATGTGGAAGTATAAAATAGAGTTAAAAATGTTATTATTTAATGATAATTGTATACATTTTTATTTTAAAATTTAATAAAATACTCAAGTATGTAACTAGTTATCAAGAATACTAAACTATTTGGTCCTTTAGGATCTGATTTCATGTTTCTCATTGCTAATAAAACAGTATCAAACAAATGATCTGGATTTCGGTTGTTGGGTTCACTATAGTTGGTATCAGATGATGTTTAATAGAAACATTGCAAACTTGATTTTGGAAAGCATAGACTAGGGAACATAAACCTATGATAAAATTTGAGTATACCTATAAAATAACATCGTAACGTTTTTTTAAGGAACATATTACGTGGTTAATAATAGTAAATACTACCATATTGGGATTTTACTAGTTCATGTGGTTGTTGAATGGATGTACCTATGGGAAATAACTCCAAAAAAGAAACATTAGGCTTGACCAGGTAATCACCACGTTCCTAAAAAATGGCCTTACTATGCACCTAGTTGGACATTTCCTTGGGATATTCTTAGGATAATTCATATTTCCTTTACAAAAAATTGTGAATATTTTAAATAGATAATGATAAATAATGACTTAGGATAAATATATGGTGTTTTAGATTGAAAATAAAGTGACTCAATAAGATGTAAAATGCATTAGTTGTTAAAAGAAAGGGAATAAATCAATGAATTAGCCTGAAAAATAATGAGTATGATATAAAGAAATAGACATCATCATAGGGAAATATTTATAGTATTATTTATTAATTATAGATAACCTAGGTGTTATCTGAGTCAATTCCCTCTTTTATAGTATAACCTAACGACCCATGGGGGACTAATATTGAAATAAAACGGTCGAATTATTTATATAGATGAACAAATAATTACATTATAGATGTATTTTTACCAATGATATTTTTTTATAAGAATTATGAAAAATAAAAAGATTGTTTAAAATTTTTCAATCATATACTTATTCATTAACTCAAGATTTATTGATATTATCTTCGGTTAATGTGTTCAATATTGATTATTGGTTAAACGTCATAAACACCAATTTTTTTATTTTTATTATATGATGAAATTTTTTAACGATTAAGCGTATTTTTGGAGAAATATTTGGAAACTATATTTTTGGATGAACCTTTATTTGACGAATAACGAATTTACAATATATAAAAAAGTTTAAAGTTATTCATTTCATATAGGATTAACATAATCATTTACAACATTTCAATAATATTCAATTAATTTTATTAGACATTGTTATAAAGAGTTTCATGGAAATCCATAGTACAATGGTTATTGAGTAAATAAAATTATTTCAAGGATTTTAATCATATTTTTTATTTGAAAATTATAGGAATTAAAATAATATAGTTTTGAAATAAATTACAACTTGCATATTTGGTGACAAACCCTGACATCTAGCAAGACCAAGGTGCCCGAACCCATGACCAATGGACGATAAGGTTTTAACACGTAACATTGTACAACTCAATGTTCTAGTAAATATATCATTTTTTTATTTCAAATATTTTAAAAATAAATATTAATGGCCAAAAAATAATGTTACTTTTGAGGTTTATAGAGTAATTTGTTATATTTGATATCTTGTATAAAAAATATTTGTTTTAGAAAATAGTTATCCACATATGGAATGAATTTTAACACTTATATAAATATTATAATCCATTTAAATTGAATTTTATTACTTTAGGAAAAAAATCCATTTTGGATGTAAATTTATTGGAGTAAGTGATGAATTAGAAAATAATTGAAGAAAATCCAAAAGACGAAATTGATCATATGAAATAGAAAGTAGTCAAGGAAGTATACTTCCATATATTTATAGAGAGTAACATAATTTCTCAAAATTATTAAAAAGATATTGAAAAAGATATCTTAATAAATTCACATCTGATGAATCAGATGGTCTTTTTAAACATCACATATTTATGGTTTTGCGGCCCCTAACATTCCATTGACCATTCACTTTCTTGTGATCAATGACCATAATCACTCTTTATAATTATTTAATTTTTTATTAAATTTACATATATTCATGTACCACATATTCTACCCTACATGGAAACCAAGTAATATGATAGTCCCATATATCTCATTTTTACTTCCCTTTATTTTTTAATCATATGATCTTTTATTAACTCCAATTATGGGGTGGTTTTTTCAACAAAGGTATTTTAAAATATCAAAAGTCCTAATTATCATGATAAATTTAAAATTATGAGGAATAAATTTATTTATTTTTGAGATAATTTAACACCCAACAAATACTATAAATCGTTTTCTTTCTTACATATTCAATCTCTTAAAACTGATAACATCATTCATGTATATATGAAGTACCACCTTCACGAAGATATGTGACTATATTTTCATAAATAATACACATTAGAGATATATGTAATTGTATTTAAAGAAATTATATTATATAATGATCATTATGTAAGTATAAAATACTACTTACATTATTTCTTAATCAACTATTGAAAAATCCAAATGTTTCCCATGCGTACGTACGACCTACAATCCCCTTGATTGTAACAAAGTACATTTTTCATTACCACCATTCATTGTTTCTTTTAAAATTATAATTGGTACATAAATATTATAACTATTTCATGATTAATATTTTTTTTATATTATATAAATATATAATTTTTGCATGAACTGGAACTTTCATTATGAGAAACACATGAGAGGACAAGGCAATTAATACTCAAAACAAATAAAATAATGAAATATTACTAAAGAAAGGGGGATAAGATGTTACAGAAGGATGATATATGGTATTTTAAATATTAATAATGTTCTATTATAAGTTAATAATAGGACTGAAACCAATTTATAGTAGGTTAGTTCATGTTTAACCAAAACATAGTGCGAGTTAAGGTATTACATCCCAATATTATTTCATTGAGGCACATTGTAATATTATATACCTAATTTATATTATATGGATAATATAATCCCCCCATTTACATTAAATTTCATTAATATTATGCTATCAGTTTAATTTTACATTATAATTTTAATTATTTCATCTATGGGTATTTTAATAATAATTTTATAAGTGTTAAATAATTTCATAAATCAATTTTTTTTCATTGAGTTATATTAGACCATCATTGTCTTTGATATTATAAAATTATTTTTGAAATGAGTTTTGATTATATTATTTATTATTAATAAATTTTAATGTGGATTTAATGTTTACACACATAATTTAATCATTGATTAAATATCACTTATACATAATGATCATTGTAGCGGTTTATTTCACAATATCCTTGTAATCGATATTATTTATTACTAAATTTCAGATGAAGGAAATTATTTAACCACTTCCTAATACATGTAATTTATTATTATCTCCCCATGTTATTAAATATATTTTCATGTTATAGTGTCATTTCTGTTACCTTTTTTACATAAAATTTATTGGAAAATGTTTTAAATAAAATATGATTTTATTTCTATCTTCGGTCGGAATTTTCCATAAAAATATTTTTTTAAAAATATTTTAAAAAATATTTATAATATTTTCCATATTATTAATTAAAGGATTTTCCAAATTTAATGTTTTACTATCTGTTTCTAATGAAATATTTATGTCATTTTCAAAACAAGTCCCGCTATTCTTTTACTGAAAATGTAAAAGGGATCTTTGTTTTATTGTATGTAGCATGTAAAGAATTTCTTGAAATCATGAACAAAAAATGTTTTGAAACATAAAATATATGTATAAATGGTTACTTTCACTGAAAATTATTTTCAATTGTTTATGAAATTTTTATTATGAAATGTGATTTTCATAATGAACAGGGTATTTTCTCCAAGAATATTTTAGGGATTTTTATGGTTTTTATATTGATCAGTGAAAAAATGATTCTTATTACTCAAAAGTTATATGTCATATTGATAAAATCCTTATTTTTCGTCTTGATGGTTCATTATTGTTTTGACCAAGGAATGTATTAAAATTTAGTTCCTTGATTCATTTTTTAGTCATTAACATTCCCTTAAATTATTCAATTTACTATGGACATTAAACATACCCATATTATTCATATTATTTATCTGGGATGTTCTTGTTGGTTAAACTATATATCATTTCTACATATGATGTGCTACATTGAATTTTATTTGTTTGTATAGGGAAATATTTATAAATATTTATTCCTTTCCCAATAAAAATATCGGATGATCTTCAACAGTGATCTTTAATTAAATTAATTATTCATCATATTAGTAATTATTTAGACTTGGAGTGATGAGTGGGACCTGGTGTTATAAATCCCCACCCCAATTCATCAATGGGATAAATGAGACAAAAAAGTAATCTAGAATTAATTGGGTCTTTAACCATATTTTCAAACCATCTTGCGAATGGTCATAGTTGTAGAGGTTTCATAATACCCAATATCATGAAATTTAATATTTAAGAATATCCTTCATTATGAATTATATTATCATTATTCATGGTATTTTTAAAATTATATTATATCAAGATGCAAATCATTATCATTTTATTGATTAAATTTCATGTGTTTTCTGTTATTGACCTTTTCATATAGATTATTCATTATGCAAGTATTTCAATGGATTATGTATTATGTTATTGATATTTCGATGTTGATTATTCATTTGGAATCATGATAGCATCCACCATATATAACACTTACTAAGCATTTAAGCTCACCACATATCTTTTTTCCTTTCCCCCAGATTCCATTATGTGTACTATGATTAATGTGAAAGGATATAATAGAGGTAATAATGTTATTACTAAAAAAATTAATTTAGAAATTTGATTTTTGAAAAAAAAACATTATGACTCAAGTATGTATCTAATTTACTAATACTCTTAAATTATTCAGTCATTCGGTAGGCAATTCCTTGAATGATATTCTAATGAAATAAAGTCATATATCAGTTCATGTTTGTTGTGGATGTAGTCATTGTAGTTGGTATAAATGTTTTGTTATTAGAAGCTATGAGAACATGATTTTGGAAAACATTTTAACACTCTAAGATTCCATGGTACACTTCTCTTTGAATAATATAGCAGCTTCCACTGTACGCAACTTCATGTTCTAGCACACCACGACCAATCAATGCAGCTGTTTAAAAAGTAGTTATGAATAGTAATACCCACTTCATGTAACATTTTTTTTCAAAATGGAATTCTTTTTTGGATTCATAATATCAAAATTATCTTAGGGTGAATTTTGAGTATTTTTTTTGAAAACATTGAATTTTCGATGAATATTGAAAAACACTACATTATTTTTTTAAACAGAATTTTTCTTTTTATTTATATTTATTTTAAGGAAAATATAGATACAAAATACCTATATTAGTGTAATTCTACTCATTAGAGTCATTTGATAGTAATACTATGTACATAAAATTTTATTGAACGTCTTAATGTCTATTACCTAACTTCTAGAAACATTTGAAAATTTGTATAAAATTTAATTTCACTCTTTCTATGAATTGAATTTCCAAAATCCAATAGACATCGTTTTCATCAGTAAGTAAAATGTCTTTTAGTAGGATGAAAATAATTTTTCTGAATAGTACCTTTTGAATTGTATTTACCATGGTTAAAAGTAAATTGGGTTATTAAAGGATGAAATGATATTATAATTACACCAAAAAATGCCCTAATTCTATTGAATTAGTTTATTTTTACCATTTCTATATCGAGAATTAGTCCCTCAACCCATCTCATCATATAAAGATATTGTATCGTGTGCTATCAAGATATAAAATGAATTCTCTAACTCTTATTACATTAATTTGAAGTAAGATAAGAAGATATCTGTTGAAAACTCTAAAAAAGGAAATAAGTGGAAGAAGGGAAACAATTAATTTTCATCCAGTAGTAATTATGGGAAGAAACATCTAAGAACATGCCTTAAGGGGAAGAGATTTTGATAGAATTTTGAGAAAAGGGCCACCAAACATCTGATTTTATGGGAAAGAAAGAGGTTTTCAATGTTGAATTCTACAATTGTAATGATATAGTGAATTATACAAATGAATTTACTAATCATCAAGGAAACTTACCATAGAAAAGGACATGGGTGAATATCCAAGCTTATGCGATCACTACTACTGATGATGATGCTCTTAATAACATTATGGAAGGAACATTAATAATTTTCTTAAAATTCTCCAATGCTTTATTTGATTGTGGATCATCACATTCTTTCATATCTTCCTAGTTTTCCATAAAATTTAGATATTTCAAATTTTACTTAACAAGGGAGTTGTCATTCAAAACTTCTAAGGGAAGTATCATTGCAATAAAGTTCTATCAATCTGTTACCATTATAGAATATAAACGTGATTTATCTACTGATCTTATTGTCATAACTATGATTGAATTTGATATAATACTTGATATGGATTAGATTTTGGACCATGATGTGAAAATTTATTGTACGAAGAAGGAAGTTACAGTTTATTATGATGATAAAAAATATCTTATCTTTAGAGGAGAAACATCATCATATGATTCTAATCTAGAAACACCCCCAATATATCTACTAAATTAAATTATTGGGGAATAAGAGAGTGAAATAACTATGGGTGGGGAAATTAATGTACAAATTGAGGATGTAACTATTGTGAAAGAATTTGTTGATGTGTTTCCATAGGATTTACAAGGATATACTCCAATATGAGAAAATGTATTTTCCATAGACATAATTCCTAGTTCATGGCCCATATCAAGGACCCCTTATAGAATGTCTACTATGGAATTAGTGGAACTAAAGAAAAAACTATAGGCTTTATGTAATAAAGTATATATTTTCCCCACTGTTTCTTTGTGGGGATCCCATAATCTTTTTGTTATGATGAATGATTGAACTATAAAATTTTTCATTGACTACATGGAGTTCAGTTATATAACAATAATGAACATGTATCTCATACCTCACATTGATGATTTATTTGATCAACTTCATGGAGGTCAATATTTTTGAAACAATGACCTTTGATCTGGATACCATCAGTTGTGCATGAATAAGGATGACATTCTGATGACCGCATTTCAAACTAGGCATGGGCATAATGAGTTTACAGTAATTCCTTTTTGACTGACTAATGCTCCCTCTATTTTCATGTATATAATGAATAGATTTTTCAAGGAATATCTTGATGAATTTGTAGTGGTATTTGTTGATAATTTCCTGTTATACTTAAAAAGCTACGATGATCTTGAAAATCACACTGGTACTATTCTAATGACATTTAGAATAATGGAATTATATGGGATGTATAGAATGTGTGAATTCTATCATCGAGAGTTTTCTTTTCCGGTCCATATTGTCTCTAAGGATGGAATCTCTATTGATCCTTCTAAGACAATGGAAATCCAATAATGGAATGCATCAATGAGTATAACTGGGGTATTAAGTTATACTGGTTTAGCATGATACTATCTGCTTTTCATCTAGAATTTTTCCTGATTGGATAACCCATTAACCAAGATCATACATAATGGGTTTAAATTTGTTAGGACAAAAGAGTGTGTATACTGGTTTAAATAATTGATGAGAATTTTAGTCAATGGTCCACTATTGACTCTACCATTAGGGAATTATGGGTTTGTTATATATAGGGATGCGTAAAAGAAAAGACTATGTTGTATACTTATGTAAAATGATTGATTTATTGACCATGCATCATGACAGATAAAAATTCATGAAAAAACTATCCCACTCATGATCTTGAATTATAGGTTCTAATATTTTCACTGAAGAAATAGAGACACTATTTGTATGGTAAAAAATGTGAGATATATTCAGATCACAAGTGATTGATGTACATTTTCTCCTAGAATGAACTCAACAAGAGGAAAAGTTGATAGCTTGAACTACTCAAGGATTATAATTTCACAATATACTACCACCTGGGGAATGAAAATAAGGTGGCAGATTCTTTGACCATTAATGATCCTAGAGTTTCGAAATAGATGAGAGTTGAAAGGGTTCCTATGTTTGTGGATCTCGTAAAGATTGATATGGGAATAACCATGGATGGTGAAACATCAATTTTATTTCAAATAGTTTCCAAACCATCATTACGAGATAAAATATTCTCAGACTGATGATGAGGAGTTTCAAAAAAAATTAATGTTGTGAATGATGGAAGATTGATTGACTAATTATATGAAGATGGAAATCATAAATTTTAGAAGAGGCTTTTTGTTCCCGACTCACCTGATTTAAAAAGGGAGTTATTAGATGACACTCACAACTCCAATTTAATAATACACCCTTGTAGCACTAATATGTATAGATATTTGAAAGAACATTTTTGGTGTGACAACATGAAGAGGGAGAATACTGATTATGTGTCAAGATATATTTGTTTTTCAATAGGTGAAGGCTATAAGACCGCATCCTAGAAAATTCATGCTTCCTTTTCCCATACCTGAGTGGAAATGGGATGATATTATGATGGACATTGTCATGGGTCTTCCAAATACTTTTAGAAGGAATGATCCAATATAGGTCATTATGGATCATCATACCATGTCATCGCATTTTCTTTCTATAAGATAATATTTACCAATTGAACGTTTAGAACGACTATATATTAATGATGAAATAAGACTTCATGGTGTACCCCTATTGATTGATTCTGATCGGGATACCTATTTTTCATGAGGATTATGGATAATTCATCACAGATCCATGGATACAGAACTTCGTTTGAGAACTAACTACCACCCTAAAACTGATGGACAATTATAATATATTACTCAATATATAGATGTCATGTTGAGATCTTTCTCACTTGATATTCAATTAAAATGGGATCATTATTTACCTCTGGTAGAATTTTACTATAAAAATAAATTTCATTCATGTATTCATATGGAACCATATAAAGCGTTATATGAAAAGTGACGTCTCACACTATCTTTTTGGGATGATTTTGGTGAAATAAATCTTGAAGGACTAGAAATTATCAAGGAAACAATGTAAAAGGTGAAGATATATTAAAAACAACATCAATGCAGCTCAAAGTTGGAAAAAATCTATGCCAATAAACAAAAGAAGGATATGGAATTTAAAGTTTGAGATCAGGTTTTCATCAAGGTATCTCTATGGAAGGGTGTTTTACAATTCAGTAAGAATAGAAAATTATGTCCTAGGTACATCAGACCTTTTCGAAATTATTGAACGAATTGGAGTTGTAGCTTACGGTTTGGTAATGCCGCCAATTCTTCCAAAAGGTCATGAGGTGTTCCATGTATCACTGTTGAGAAAATAAAATCCTGACCCAATGCATGTAGCCACCTATGAAGAAATAGAACTGGAACCTGATCTATCTTATTGTCAAGAGTATATCAGGATTCTTGATACCGGAGAACAAGTGTTGAGAAATCAGATGACTCATCAAGTAAATGTTCTTTGGAGAAACCATAAAATGGAAGAGGAAACATGGGAACCTGAAGAACATATGATGAAGAACCATCTTAATCTTTTTATGATGTAATATTATAGAAATTTCGAGGACTAAATTATTTGAATGTGGCAATAATATAACACAAAAAACTTCCATGGTACCCATCTCTTTGAATACTAATATAGATCGCATTGTACACAACATCGAGTTCTAGCACACCAAGACCAATCAAAATAAAGTAGTTATGAATATTAATACCCACTTTTTGAAATTTTATAAATTTTATTTTTCAAAATTGAATTAATTTTCTGATTATGAATATCAATATTATCTTAGGGGGAATTTCAGCTATTTTTCTAAAAACAATAAAATTTTGATGAATAGTGAAAAACTCTACATTATTGTTTAATATAAAATTATTATTTAAATATTAATTAATTTTATTTAAATTTATTTTAAAGTAAAAATATATATATAATACTTATATTAGTCCAATGTAATTAATTTGAGCCATTTATAATAAGATTATATATATAAATCTTGTTTTAAATGTTTTAACATATATTGTCTACCTTCTAGGCACATTTGCAAATTTGCATAATACATAATTTTATAGATTTTGTGAATTGAATTTAAAAAATATTACAAATATGTTATTAATGAGTATGTAAAATGTTTTTGAATAGGTTGAAAATATTTTTTTGGTGAATAGTATCTTTTGAATTTAATTTACCATGGTTAAAAGTATATGTGGTAATTAAAGAGAAAAATTATATTATAAATTCACCAACAAGTGTATTGATTCTATTGGATAAGTGTATTTCGACCAAAATCAACCTTAGGAAAAAAATATGATCCATTAACTAATTGTATTCGATTAGGACATTTATTATATTTAATTTAAAGAAGAGTTAAAAGTGTTAAATTCAATGTTTAATAATAAACCATTTTTAATACATGGTTATACAAATGATAAATGATACTATAAATATTTATTAGAAAAATCAATATATTTCTTATATCATAGTATTTTATTTATAATTTTTATACATTTAATAAATAAATTTATTTATGACACAATGATAATGAAAGAATTACAATATTAATGAAAGATTAAAATAATCGATATTATAAATATAAAAATAAATGTAAATGGAAAAATTCTATGCCATGAAAAAAATTTCTATTTTAATATGACATGACAGGGTTGATTAGATGTATTTATTCCATGTAATATTGTTTTTATGTATTTCATAATAACAAAATTATAAATAGTGTCAAAATTGACATAAATGAGTTCGTAAAAAATACCATTTTCTTAAATTATATAATAATCCTAAAAATATAATAATTGGCCAAAAGACATAGATAAGGTTCTATATTTCATTAATAAACAACATGTGGTACTCTTGGAATTTTATAGTATGTTTATTAACCATGTAATATAAAACACAAGAATACATGGTAAATGAAAAATTATTTAACCAAGAGTTAAATATAAATGATAAGGTTAGTATGGTGATCTAAAATTGTCTAATACCTATTGGTTTAGAGGATTTAGACCCATTCCAACATTATCCTATAAATAAATCCTTGTGCATCTATCATAAAACTTAAATGATTTTTTAATAAATTAATATTTCAATCTTTTTCTAAGGTTCCCCTCACCTCCCTTAATGCTATATTCCCTTCTCTCACATTAACACCTTGAAAAACATTTGGATCAGCCAAAACCTACTCCAATATCATTCCAACTACCCTCACGTCATCATAGATGACACTCTTTGATCATAAATCCAACTTAAATATCCCTTTCGTTCAAATCAAAAGGAAGCCCCCGAAGAATAGGTAATTATTTCTTCACCAATTTAAAAGTTCTTTTCTTATTCCACTACTTTTTTTCTTGTTATATCCATAAAAAAATAAATAAAGTACCTTCTACATACTATAATTTTGTTAAAAACATGGTAAAACTATATTCATTATTATATCAATCTTATGAATGGCAATATCACCATACGTGCATACGTGAATTTCACCATCTCCATATCGTGGTGTAATTTTTTATTCAACACATAATTCTATTGATGGGTATAATAATGAATATAATTGATGTAAAAAATAAATGTAACATGTTAATGATTCAATATATATAATATACCATTAGAGTACATATCATTTCACTACCAATAGAATGATATTTTCTCTCATGTGTACGTACGAATTATTATCTCCACGACGCGTTGAGATTTTTTTCTCCATCATTACCATACAAGAATAATTTGAATTGGATGATTAAAAATATTTTTTAAGAAATTAATATCATCTTGTATATGAATCAAATTCATCCAATCAATAAAATTCATGACTTATAAAACAAAACATATAATGTAAAACGAATCAGTTAACACCCAAAACAATAATACTACTGAAATATTATTGACAATTCAATATTATAGGATCATATATGAAACTATATTTATGCATGTGGTTGTTGTATAATTTAATAAAAATTATTTAACTATTATATATTTGTTTAACATACCCTTGAATATGGAAATGTAAAAGGTATGGGTAAATTTTACAATCTATTTATTATCTGAGGTTGTCTATACGTAAGTATCTACTAAGAATTCTTTATCATCCACATTTGTGTTTTCTAAAAATGGATTTCAAAAAAAATTACTATTTCCTAGAATATAGGTTTTAGTAATTTATACCATAGTAATAATTTTTATAAAATGTTTTTAATGAAATATTTATTCCATTTTCCAAACAAGGTGCTTTATGACCTTTTAGGCAAATTAATGAAAGAGTGTTTTTTAACTAATAGAGCACTGTAGCTATTTTCCAAAATTATAACACCTTCTAAGATTTCCTTATAAAATTATATGAATATTTTCAAAAATAAATGTTATCTTGACCTTTAAATGATTTCTATGTAGAGATATATATTTCACACAAATAGTTTTTGGATTGATTTCAACTATGTCAAAATATTTTATTGGATTTTGCGGTTATTTGATGTTGATTTATTATGATACAATATTCCATATGGTATTGAAGGTTTTGTGATATGTTTGACTATATATGTTCAATTTTTATACCCTTCATTGTTTATAGTTGAATTATTTATATTTTCTATTGTAGTTTTAATATGAATGTTTTTTTTTATGTTTCAACAATTTTTATATAAGGAATTAATTGGATGTAGTAAGTGACGGCCATGGCCTGCTATAACCACTCGATGCATAGGTATGTCTCCTGAGACAAACTAGTGTCTTGGAATAAGGCCATGAAAAAAAAATTATTTGTATTCATGGGATGAGGCCTTGACTATGTGATTATGATGTCCTTCATTATGCATTCCATCATTACAAAATTAGCTAATCATATTACATGTGATTAATCAACTAGTAGAGTATCCATGGAAATAAGTAAATGGTATTATTTGATTTATATTTTCTATATTATTATGAAGTTTAACATTAAAAGTCTTATTTTTTATTCTTGTACATTACCTTAAATGTTTATGTTTATTTATGATAGTTTATTCTTTTTTGTTATCTTTTCTGAGCATCTAAGATAACCCATTTCTTATATTTTATTTTCCCCAAAATTCAAAGTTGTATGTTATGATTGACCTAAACAGATGGATAAAAAATATGAGTTTGTCTAAAGGATACACAATGTTGTTTTTTTCATTTTATAATGTAATATAAAACTTATGTATGTATCTAGTTCTTCCAAGGATACTAAATTGATCGGCCTTTCGGGACATGTTCTCTTTTGATCATGCCAATGTTATGTAATAATGCACAGACACTGGGTAAGTAGGGTCAAGGATTTACAAAAAAATATTAGGGAACATAACCATTTGATAAAATTTGAGGATAAGTATATAAGAGAATCCTAATGGTTTGGTATGAATTGTATTATTTTGTTCTTCTTAGAAAATACATCCCAGTCTAGATAATACAATTGAACATGGTTCTATAATAGATATACATATCGATAATAAATCCAAAAATGTTGTAATTTGATTAACCTGATTATCACTTAGTGAAAAAAACAGGCCTTACTATGTGTGACACCCCAAGATTTTATGGTATGTCCCTTTTTAAATTTAATTTTTTCGATAACTTATGTTGCACAGAACACCAAGCATAAACGAACTCCAAAATATTTTTTATGATAACAATAACATTTTCAAGCTAACGATATATTGATGACAGTGAATATAATTATCAATATATATATTTTATATTCAATAACAATGTATTTATATTTTGAAAATAAACATAAAATTCTATTGTAAAGTCATTTTATTCATGAAATATGTATTTTCATCAAAAAAATATTTTTAATTTTTTATAAAAAAGTAAATGTAATCATTTTTTTAAACATTTAAAAAATTTATTTGATAAAATGAGAATCATTTTTGGATTTATTATGTCAGAATTCGAATTGGATTATTTTTTGAATTTTTTCTAGAAAGAATAATTTTTTAGTGAATGATGAAAAATATAGAATTTTATAAAACCTTCATTTTCATTATATTTAAAACTAATTTTATAATTTAAATTTATAAAAATGTAAGTTAAGTACTTTTAGGTATATATAATCTAATTATTTAAATTTCAAAAATATTTATGACCTAATTTGGTATAAATACATTTTTTCAGAGTAAAAACTCATTATTCCAAAAAAAAATCATTTTGACATTTTAATGTCATGTTTTTTTAATACTATTTGTTTTGAATCTATAAAAAGTGATTCCATATTTTTTAAAAGATTTTAAAAATAGGTTATATGTTCCTTTTCATTTTAAGGTGAATAATGTTACCACGGGAAAAAACTTTACCGTTTTATAGTTATAATAATAAAGTGGAATAAAGTTAAAAGTTAAAAGATTTAAAAACCTAAAAAAGCTAAATTAGTATTTGATACGTTTCTGAAACGTGAATAGTCATTAGAGCATTAATTTTATTCCAAATTCGTTGGAATTAATCCCACCAAAATTTGGTAGGTTTTAAATATAAAATAATCACTACTTAGTCACTTAAACACCCACCTAAATTATAAATACCACACTCCACCACCCCTTTTATCCTTATATACCTTAATGAATTTAAAATAACTTGTAAACTATATCCTACTTTCTACACACATATCTAATTACTAATGGTCTCACCGAATGACCATTTCTATGATTCATAAGGGGTCCTTCAATGATGTGATATTCTAGAAGAAGTTAAGGTATATAAAACTAAAGGGAAGTGTGAGGTAATGGTTTCTCATCACAAATTTACATTTTTGATATATATTATTTAACCACCACTAATTTTAAGGTGGTTTATATAATTAACATTGATATATCATATCATTAATGTCACTTTATTCAGGTTAATCAATGATTAATTTTATGATTATTAATTTATGGGGTATATGATACGACTGATTACAATGTGGTAAAGTATTTCACAACTTAATTTCCATTAATTAGGTCAAAATTATACATCATTGATTATGACATGTTAAGATTATGTGTATGATGTATATTGATTATGTTATGTTGAATTTCAAATTTTATATGTTTATTTACACTATATATAGATAATATATTAATTTCATTTGATTAATTATCACTACAATGATATGATATTTATAAGGGACATTTTTTAAAAATTATCTTTCAAAAATTTACCATTAAAACACTCATGTTAATGTATGTTCATGTTTTCTAAATTTTTTTACAAAAATGTTATTAAAATTCGCTTTTGATTTTTTATGTAGTTTTAACTAATGTTATAATTTGTACAAAATGGTTTGAAAAGATTCATTTTATCATTTTCTAAATAATATAATTTCTTACTTATTTCTTAAAAATATGAAGGGAATATTTTATTTATCAAATAAAAATGATAGTATTTTCCCATCACCATAATATTGGAATGATTTGATGTTTTATTTAAAATAATACCAACTTTATTTCAAATTAAATTCTTATTTTATAATTTCAAGACATTTAAAAAATGTATTAAATAATATATGATTTTTTCCTTATGAATTATTTCATCTAATGTTTCAAAATAATTTTCCATATATGTTTAAATTAGTTTATCTTACATAATCATTTTTGGAGATATGATCAAAGTTTTCCATTATTACAATTTCTAAGTATGGTTTGTGTTTATGGTGAAAAGATGAAATGTTTATCATACCCATTTATTTTCCACTATCAATTCTATTATGAATATTTTTATAAAATCTACTTATTCTAATGGGTTCTGAAGTGATGACTGATTTATATTCATATGGAAAACATATTCGTGGTTTTCATTATGTAATGGGTGTGACCTATATCTTCTTTAAATGAGTTGTGTTAAGCTTTACATATCATGAGATAATAACTGGAAACAAGTAAAAGGTTAAGATCTACTATGAGAAATATGTGTGTCCATATACTATATGAGGAACATGTGTGTCTTCCTCAATTATGTGTATTTTATTGAAACATAACTTTTAAATATTGAATTTTTTACTCTATTTATAATGGGGATAATTTTTTATGACATGATATAATGTTTCATTATTGATTTATAATAATTTCTCTCTATTACGGTCCATGTTTTCTGAAATGATAATGTTTTTTCAACGAATTATGCTTATGATCTATGATAGGTTCGGTATTAAATTCAAAATTTATGACCAAAATCACATTATTTTGTTTTTTTAATGTTATCACCAATTTATACCTCCTATTATTTACATTAATGATCATATATGATCACCCTTTCTTATGTGTCCTTCCACAAGTGATGATGGAAGGTTTATGTACGGTATTCCAAAAATGAGTACTGTATAGAGGATATTTTTGATAGATTTTGATGTTATTTCATAAAATAATAAGATTATATTTCTAATCTATAAACACTCTAAAATTTATAGTTTTGGAATGGTTAGTATTGTTATTTATTTAATATTCATCTTAAAAGATGCAATATTTTGGTTGAAATGAATGAGTCATTATATTTATTATCCGAGTAGGGTTTTGACAATCATTGGAGACTAGGGTTAGAAAAAATTTCTAAAAACATTGGGGATAAGACTATGTGTAAGAAAAAATATTCTTGTTTTGATAATGAACAATAATGACCATTGTTAAACCTAAGGGCTCATAGAATAAGTGTTGCGATTTAGACATTATATATTTAATTTTCTAGAATTATTTGGTTATCCACTATGATTATTGTATCTCACACTATAATTTATATTTTTAGTTAATAGATAGAACCTATAAGAATAGTGTTAATTATGAGTGTGTTGGAAAATTCAATTAAATTCTATTAAATAAACCAAACATTATGGGAAATTGAATGCAAAATTTTGTAGCTATGCTTACACAACATGACGAGGATATGAATCAAGATGAGTTTTTGAATGATCAATGGAAGGAACAACATCTTATTGAATCATTCAATAAGAAACTCTTACCTTTATTTATTATGTATTATAATCCACTAGTGGTTTACATATGGATCAAAACCCTTGAAAAAATATATATTTTGTTCAATTAACCAGACATTAAATGTTTCCATACATGTTTATTATCTAGAAGGTGATGCATATCAATGGTGGAATAATATTGAGAATACAAGGCATGTTGTTTATATTGAATACATTTAATGATATTATATTAGGAAAATATTCTTCACTATATTCTATCTTCATATTCATTGTACAAATATGGATAATGAATTTCTTGAGTAGATGATAAAGTATAATGAACCCCTTGCTACCTTTCAAGAATTTTTTACAGGCCTTATAGGGTTTTCCACTAGTTTAGTTACACTACTTGAAAGTAGAATTCATTTATCTTTTCGTGGCCCAAAACAGAGTCTTGGAATAGTAGTAGCTACAATATACTTAAGTAGCTATGGAGAAATAATTTTTTGTTATCTCAAAGTAAAAATAAAGATTTAGAGATTTCTACCATTGTTATGGTTACTATAAGAAAATAAATATTGAGTCTCATGATACCTCGAATAAATCACATGGTGAAAACATATTCTAGTAATCTACATTTTAGAAATATTGGGTAAAGAATCAATATAAGTGTTTCAATTGAACTAGGGGTACTTTAAATATGGAATGGTGTTTCATAAATATCGTGAATGTTGAAATAAAATTAATAGGATCAGTATCTAATTAGAGTGAAAGATGATGCTAATTAATACAACTCCCACACTCTAGTGTTTCAGGTGAAAAGAGTTTGGGGATTCTATGAATCAATTCCCTAATCCAACAACTAATGGTGATGATACATCATACAAAAATTTGATAAAAAATGAAAATGGAAATCATATGAAATCATAATGGATGATGTGAATCATGATAATTAGGGAACACATATTCTTCCCACCTTTGTTGAGGGATTCATGTTTTATTTTTGAGGAACATCTTATTGTTCACGATTTAGAAAAATTTATCGCAATTATCTAATTTTATAAGGATTTCGGAATAATTAAATCACATTTGATATTTTATTTTTAAAAGGATGAACCTAATATTCCAATGGAAGTTGTTTTTCATAAGATAAAAACATGTATAAGTAATAGAGGGTAAATTAATTTTTTGAAGTGTATATGCCTCCATGTATTATTCAAAAAGAATAATGGATTCTATCAGGGGTTTTTGTATTGAAATACCTTTTTAGGATATCTTGTGATGAGATTTTATCATGATTAAGCAAAATTTATATAAATATAACACTTTTTTTGTATATAAGAGAAATATATTAAAGGATGAATTCCTTTCCCCGTAGTGTACATATGATTAAAAGTATTTTTAACCATTAGGGTTTATCTCATTGTTGATATTAAGTTAATATGGATGGTAGTTAATCACATTATGAAGTCAGCACAGTTCATTTGAGAATTATTTCTATATGGATCTGCATTCTAGAATATGTCAAGGTAGTGGTAAGGTTTCATGGGATTCCATATTCAATTGTATCAGATTGGGAAATGGGGTTTATCTCAATGTCTTGAAAAAATACACTATATGATGTTGATATATAGTTAAGCTTTAACACTTCATAAATATTGGGAACACTAATTCTAGGGTCCCTACTAGAGAAATAAAAATAAATGTGAGGATCACTCTGGGTCTCTCAGGGAAATACAAGCTCTAAATATGCTGAGTCTGTAGTTGAAGCAGACTGAGACGACTCACTCTTGAAACCGGTAAAAAAACCCACAATGTACATACATGAGGTAGTCGATGATGGGTCATTGTACTGTGAAGGGGACGTGATACCTAAAACCCTCAATGTGAGGGGTCCAGGGGAACCCACTCAACCCTTCCGGCCTAAATCTCACTATCAGAGACAAGGGGGAACCACTCGACCATATCGATCTAGGCATCCCTAACCCAAAAAAAACCAAAAACAACCTTCACACTGTACCTCCAATGACCAAACCATGGCCACCACCACATTCTTTATGAAAAAAAATGCTTATAATGGACTACTCACTAGCCCAATTTTGAATTATAGGGATCAAAATACCCAAAAAATCTAACCTAGAAAAACATTATGTTGTATAATTTAGAGTACAAGGTGTGTAATCTAATATCTCATCCTGACCATGTACTTATATATGGCTAGAGAAACATGGGGTATGTCTATGTAAATATAAATAGTGTTTTCTTAAAGTAAACCGTGTGTACTCCCCAAAAACCATCTTTCCATGTTCTTTTTCACAAGGTCGTACACATGACAATGTGCTACTATACGTGTACTCTGAGTACACAGTGTGTACTTATAAAAAGTACTTTTACCCCAAATGGGAAGAAGACACAACATGTGTCATTGGTTTACATTCTGTGTGGATAGAAAATATATTATAAATTCATCCCAGATATTGTAGATTACCCTTGTTCACATCAAAATTCATAGATTGAACCATGAGGGGTCCCTTGAAAAAATATAAGGGGTATTAATCCTTATAAAAATTCAAAAAATTGGGGTTCCACACTAAAAATATAAAATTACTACCTCGTGGGAGAAAAACCAAATCATTGAAGTTAAATCAGCACTTGGATGATGCTACTACTTTACTAGGGAGCGTCCTCTGTCACGATCTGAGACCAACAATGCTTCATTTTCTGGATTTAGCCTTCTGTCCATTAATCACCATTGAGGGAGAGGAAGGGGTTTTAGTTCCTCTTATCTTGGAAACAAAGGGGTGGGGGAGGAGTAATACTATTTATCAAACAAACATCCTTCTTTTAACACCCCACTCCTGATACACACCTAACTGTCACTCGGGGCTGAAAAAGTTTATATCGCAAATCGGGTAAAGATTCCATTCTGAAATCAACTGTGGAATCAAAAATATGATCAAAGACTCCACTCATTAGTTATCCAATTTTCGAATGAAACTATGTTCAGGTAATAAAATATATTTAATATATTTGAAATCACCTTGTAGCGGCTCTCCGAACCTCGGGTTATCACACCGACTCAGCACCTGGATTCATAAATATTCTTAGGAATATTCCAAAGTCTTACATGTCAAAACCCAAGTCTCTAAAAAGACCTCTATGTAGTTAAATTTTCATGCAATAATATCTCTAACTAATTAATTAAGATGGATCCTTATGATACAATTTACGGAGAGAAGTGTAGAATACAAACGTACTGGAAAATTGTTGCAGAAAGAATGTTATTCAGACCATATTAGGTTGATGGGATCTGAGAAAAGGTTAGATTAATTTGATAACATATAAAGAAAAAATATTAAATAATATTTATTTTCATAAACATTGATATAATATAGAATTTTATGTTCGTGATATGACCTTTATATGAATAATTTTGTGAAAGAGTGCTGGGAATACTAAACCAGATTTATATTGTTCCCCTTGAAATACTTGATCATATCTAGAAAACATCATACTAGTTGGCACTTCCACCAAAAATAATTCATGTTCATGATGTCTTCAATATATCTCTCGACGATGTATATATATGGCCCTTCACATTTGATAAACTTATAGGTTGTACCAATAGAATAGGATAAATCTTATGAAGAGAAACCAATAGAGATTTGGTATCATAGTTATACAGTTTTATGAAACAGGACCACCTACCTTATAAATGTTTTGTGGAGAATTTTTTTTTTCAGAAAGCTATGTAGGAACCTGAGGATGTGATAACACAGAGTTATCATTATCTGTCAATGTATGGTTAATTAATTTCTATGGAGAAATTAATTTTAATGGGGGCATAATGTAACACCCCATGATTTTTGGGTATGACTCTTTTAAAATTTAATTTTTTCATTAGCTTACATTTCATGGAACACTGATCTTAAATGAACACCAAAATATTATTATTTTTACTTGTTTGTTATAAAATGGAAATAAAAATTGTAGGTGTTATTTTTATTAACAAAATATTAATTTAATTTTTAAAAAAATATTCTTAGAAAATAAACACATACTTTTTAGTGAAGTCATCATAATTTTGAAATATACATTTTTTTAAAAACAGTTTTATATTTTTGAAAGATAAGATAAAAATATTTACTTTTTGACAGATTTATAAAATTTATTTTATAGTATTGAGATCATTTTTTGATTCATAATTTTAAAGTTATCTTAAGATGAAATTTTTATAATTTTCAGAAAATGATAATTTCTCAATGAATTGTTAAAATATTGATTTTCATAAAACCCTCATAATATTTATATTTAAAAGTATTTTATTTTATTTTAAATTTATCAGTGTAAATTAAGTAATTTATTTATATATTATATAGATAATAAAATTTAAAAAATCATTAAAACTTATGTTGTTGTATGTACATTTCTAGGGATTAAAAATACATTTTTCTGAAAGAATATTTGTTTTTATTTGTGTTTTTATGGATTTTTTAAATGTGTTTTTTCAAATACTTTGTCACGAAATTTAAAAACAGATTACACATTTGGAATTTGTGTCCTCAAATTATATGATAAGGGAATTTTCATTTCTAGGCATAGAAAAGTTTCCAAGGGGGAAGAATAAAATTATTTTTAGTATAAGTAAAATAATACATCAGGTTAATGTCAAAAAGTAAATGCATCAAATATCTAAATACTAAAACATTAAATGGGTGGTTGATGTCTTTCTTGGCCTTGAACAACCTTCACAACAATACTTAAAATCCAATTTTTTTGAAATTACTGCCACCAAAATATGGTTGGTTTTAAATATAAAATAATCTTCACTTAATCACTTAACCCCCTCCTCAAGTTTAAATACCACTCATAAAAACCCCATTTCTACTGAAAAGACATGAATCATTTTAAATTCTTCCAAAAACCCTTACTACCCACCATCCCCACAACTATATTGTATTGTTCAATCCCAAATCAAAATTCCATGTTCCTTAAGGGTTCTTTCAAATATGTGATATTTAAGAGGTGGTTAAAGTATATAAAACAAAAGAAAAGCATGAGGTAAGGATTTGTAGTCTTAATTTTATATCAATGAGATATATTCCTTATAAACAAAATCCATATTTTACAATCTTTATATATTTCCCTTTGATATATCATATATTTAATTTCATTTTTTTTATGGTAATCAATGATTTATTTGATAATTATGACTTTTATGTGGACTATGATTCAGATGATTACAATGTGGTAAGGGATTTATTAACTAAATTTCCATTCATAAGGTTAATGTTATATTTAATTTATTATTCAATGTGAATATTATATGTTTGATGGTTTTTTATTATATTATATTTTAATTCAACTTTTATTATATAGATTTACCACTGATAAACATAATCTATTAATTTGATTAAAGGTCAATTCAATGACATGATACTTATAAGTTACTTTATTTAAAAAATTATCTTTTTAAAATCTCCCTTAAAACATCTTTTTATTTAACTAACATGTTTTCTAAAATTATTCCCATTTTTTATTACTCTCTTTTGATATTTAAATTCATTTTACTCTTGGTTTACTTTTTATAAAATAGTTTAAAAGGATTGTTTTTGGCATTTTCAAAATTTTTTTATCTATGAATTATTTGACAAAAATATGGAAGGAATGTTTTTAAATTATCCAGATAGAGTTTATTTTACCGCCATCATGACATCATATTGATTTTATGTTTCCTTTAAAATCATACAAGTGTATTATTGAAGGTAATGTTTAGTTTTATTATTGTAAAACTTGCAAAAAAATTTCACAATTGAAAAGATATTTTCACCAATAATTATTTCATTTAATCCATTAATATAATTTTCTATTTAAGATGAAATTATTTTAATTTACTTAATATTTATGGAGGATATTATGAAATGATACCATCCATACTCATTACATAGATGGTTTATGTTTATGGTGAAAAAAAATGAAATGTTTATGAAACCTATTTCATTTTAATTGGTTATGCTATGATGAAATGTTTATCAAACCTATTTCATTTCCTAGGATAAGATATGATCAATGATATATTATCTTAGTGAAAATATATGTGTTAATTTCATTATATATTAGGGTGAGACCTATATCTACCTCCAATTCACTGTGTAAAGATTTATATCTAAATAGATTACAATGGGAAAAATGTTTATGTGATAGATCAACTATAGGAAACAAGTATATCCTAATCCCCTATCATAATCATGTGTGTTATGATCCACTATATTGATGGTCATGGTATTTATCATTAACATATGAAATGGTCTATAATATTTACGAAGGTTCCATAGTTTTAAGACATGAGCATATGGATTAGGATTGATGTATAATGATATCTCACTCATAGGGTCTATGTTTTCAGAAAAGATAATGTTTTATTCCAACGGTGATGAAGAATGGTATAGGTAGGTAATGCATAAGTGGAGTAAAATGTAGATCTTTAAGGGAGATATTAAAGATGTTTATAAAAATAAGAATACAATATATCCGATTTCAAAATATTCAAATCCATTATAGTTTTTCTGTGGATAATATTGTTATTTATTGAATATTATTCTAAATGGAATTAATATTTTTGTATTAAAATAATGTGTTCTTATACTACACTTCTTATTTCTCACTCTAGGGGGATATTTGTAGGATAATTTCAATTTTCATTGCAAACCATTGTGAATTATTTAAATATATGATGAAAAAAGAATGTCATTAGATAAAAATAAGGTGTCTATTTAGGAAAAACAAGGTCATCAATAAAACAAAAAAAATCATTATGTGTGGAAAGGATGGTCTTAAAGAAAATAATTGATGAGGAAAAATGAGGAGTCTAATCAAAGAAAATAAACCTCATAATAGGGATCCTTTTATTATTTGATTTCATAAATGTATAGTATACATGAATTATCTGAGTCAATAAAATCTTATAAAGGTCATCCCCTAGATAATGGAAAGACCTATGTTTAAATAAAACTAAATAAGTATTTATGTATTGGGAATCAATAATTATATTATCGAAGTATTCTTACCAAGATAATTTTGGTGATATAAATTATTACACATTTAAGGATTGTGTTAAATTTTAGAAGAATATATATCTTCATTAACTTAAGTGTTATGGATACTATCATGGGTAAATGAGTTTAAAATAGATAATATGTTGAAAGTGTTAAAAAACTTTTTTATGATTATAGGTGATGGGATTCTACCAAGATTAAAGATATTTTGAAATAAATTAAGATAAGAATATGACTTAGTAAAAACTTTATTTGATGAATAATGCCTTTAAATTTTATAAACATAACTTTAAAGGTATTGAAAACCATTAGGGTTAATATAATCATTAATGAAAATATAATTACAGTCAATTAATATTAGTATCATTTTAGAAAAAGAAGTGTTTTTTTAAATCATAGGAAAAAAGTTTATTTTAAAATTAATTTTTCTTCATCGATATTCTTCAATTTTTTTGTGAATTTTATAGGAAATATATAAATATAGTATAACAAAAAAGGACAACCCATATTATAGGGTCACAAACCATCACATCCAAAAAAAACGGGGCCTGGAAAAATCACAAAAGGGAAATTAGGTTTTAATTCTTTCCAATGCCCTACATGATGTCCTGGTTAATTGGTCATTGTTTTTAGTTATAGGATTTGAAAAATAAATATTACTGATGAACTTGTGGTGTTAGTATTGGGAATTATAGATTAATTTATAATATTTGACAATGTTTTCTCAAAATATTGGTTTCAATATATATATATATATGCATGTGTGTAAAGACATTAAAATAATTTATAGATCATATGATCTATTAAAAGTGAATTTTAGTGCTTTATCCATAAAAATTTAATTATTTGATATTCATTTTTTAGATTAAATGATTAATTTGAAAATTATTGATGCACAACCAAAAAATAAAAATTTTATTATTAAATATAAAGATATAAATTAAATATATTTACATATATTTCTTCCCTATGGGGGAACCCTAGTGGTTTTTCCTGTGATGGTGTTATGGGAGGTCTTGGTTTCAGGACTCCCCACACATCATTAAATAGGGTTTTCATTTGGTTTTTCCTCTTCTACCTGATGTAATAATAATATATTTCATTATATTAGTGTTGAGTAAAAGAATGAAATTTTTTTATGAAAATTATAATTAAATGGTAATGTTATCCACTTAAATTCAAATATGATGAATCGTATGAAAATTTAAATATGAATAGATTAATGGTTTTGAGGACCTTATCATTCCATTGATCATTCACTTTCTCACGATCGATAATTTCAATTACTCGATATAATTATTTATGATTTAATTAATTTTCGATATCTTCATTTCCCACATATATTATCCTATTTGGAAACATAGTTATGTGACTATTTCATAATACCTTAATAATTCTCTTTCTATCTTATTAACTGGATGTTTTATTGTCCCTTTTTACTATGTGGGTTTTTCAAAAATGGTATTTTCAAATACCAAATGATTGATTATTGAGATCAAGATAAAATTGAATGGTTTTTATTTATTTAATGTGCGGAGAATGAAACACCCCAATAGAGTAAAATGATTACATTTGATTTGAATGTGTATGTGATGTGAAATACTAAACATAAACAACCAATGAAATATATTTCTATAAATTTAATTCCTATGATAGTTAGTGGAACATGGAACCCTGAGTAAAGGTAAACTATAATATTGCATACCAAGATATTCAACTAGTGATTATGAATAGTAAAAACTAAATTATGGAAATTATATTTACTTATTGATTATAAAAAATAACAATCCATTTAAAGAAAAACAAATTTATTCTGAGAAAAATGTATTATTCAAAAATAATATATTATCACAATTTGAAAATATAATTTAAAATTAATATATTAAAATTGTAGATAATTTATTTTATAATATTAAATTATTTTTGGATATTTTAATATCAAATTTATCTTATGATTAATTATTTTTATTTTTCTTAACAATTTTATTTTTAGAGGATTAATGTAATATACTAAAATTTAATTGAAAACTGCATTTTTGTATAAAATATTAATAAAAAAATTTATATATTTAATTTATTTTAAATTAAAAATTAATTAATTATATATATATTATTTAATTTTTTTTCATTTTAATATTTTTCACATTATATATTGATATAGAAAATATAAAATATTTAAGCATTTTTTCTTTGAAAACAAACTTTGTTATATGATCTTTGAGATTAATTTTAAATTAAAAATTTTTACTTATATGAATGGAATTTTTCATATTGGATTACATATGTTTTTATAGAATAATGTATACTATCTATTAAAGAATAATTAATATTTTTAATGAAAAATAATAGTGAAAATACTAAAAATAATTTATCACAGTTATGGTAAAGGCGGATTTACTGGAGGGATTAAACTATATATATATATATGAGCTAAAATGACAGAAAAACATGTGTAAAATTAATTTCAGAGCCATACTTCTAGCCTAAAATTATTTATTCTCTATAATAATACAATCTATATCCTTATGGGAAGTGAAAAATGTTGTTACAACTTTTTTATTTCCAAATAATTACAAGTGTGCCAGTCACCTCACTTATAAAAATCCACCCCTATACCTTTTTCCTAACACATAAAATACATTTTGTTTCAGCCAATACCTACTCAAATCACATCCCAATCATAATCCACTCATCTTGGAAGACATATTAATTCATAAAATTCTACCTATGAAGGCTATAAGTGTAATCCTAAGAAGAATACTCATAAAATATGTAATGATCTTCAATGAGAGTTTTTATTTTATTTTATCCTCCACCTTAATAAATTACTATTAAAACATGATGATATAATAACATAAATTCATTACATATAATGGAATATTTTTATATTATTTTAATGATCTAATACCATCCCCACTTCCATCAAATGGGTTATGAAATTGTCATTCAGGTGTACGGTGGACTACCGCCTCGTGAACCGATGTTATAAATTTTTTCATTACAACATTTAATGTCTAGTTATGATGCTTGATATAAAACATATATATGATATTTATAACATAATTTTATGTTTATTAATTATATCATGCACACCATTTTAAATTCTATACAATATGATATATGATAATGTCACTCGTTTGTATAATGTACCATCGCCTCATGAAGTGCTGTTATTCATCATTCACAAATTCTTTAAATGAAAGTAAATAAGGAAAAATGCATTAATATATGTGATATAAATTAAATAATATTGATATAAATTACATTTTTATCATTATTAAAAGACAATTAATCATTTTTTCTAACCATATCACTCACCTAATTATGATAACAACATTTGAGTACGTGTGGACTATATCCTTCACGAAGCGATATGACTCTTGTTTCCTCACCAAAAAATGTATTATATATATAAGTATATTATTGGAAATAATATGTTATTATGATAATTATTTATGGAAACAAAGTTACTTACATCCACTTTATAATGATCATTGATAAATGGAAATGTCACCCATT
This sequence comes from Viscum album, assembly GCA_963277665.1. NCBI lineage: Eukaryota > Viridiplantae > Streptophyta > Magnoliopsida > Santalales > Viscaceae > Viscum > Viscum album. Next base: position 1,577,484,138 of record OY728126.1, read on the forward strand.
CGTATGTATGCCCCATCGTCTCTTGGATTCTAATATAGTCCATTTTTCACAACCATATTTCAGGAATTATTTTAAAAGTATAATTAATTTTTAAATATGAAAATAATTTCATTATTCTTATCATATAGATGATATAACTATATAATATATAAAATAACATGATATTTTTTTGATGAAATACGCTAGGGGAAACAGGAAAATTAACACTCAAAATAATGGAAATAATTAATGATTAATAACAAAAGGGTGATAGGATTATATAAAATTATAATATATGATATTATAAAAATAATTATGGTTTTATTATGATTTATTAAAAATTTTAAAACCAATATAAATGAGTTTAATTCAATTTCAACCAAAAGGGAGCACGAGGTTTGGGATTTCATCACAATTTCATTTCATAAAAGCACATTGTAATGTTATGCAGCTAATTTCTTTTACATGGTGCATAAAATACGCCTATGACATGTAATATAATGAAAAATACATTAGTCATCGTATTTTATGGTTTATTTTTAATTATTTATTCTATGGGTATTTGGATTAAATGATACCAAGTAGTAATGAGTTTTATAACAAAATTATTGTTCATTGGGTTATATTAATCCTTCATTTTCATTGATATTTTAAGATTAAGTATGAAATGAATTTTGATTATTGTATTTTTTATTCAAACTTGTTTTATGTGAATTTATAGTTTAAATGTTTAATTTATTCATTAGAAAATTGCCACTTCAATGTTATGATAATTGTGAGGGTTTATTTCACAATGTCATTCTGATCAAGATTGTTTAGTCTTGAAATTATGCTGAAAACTTTATTATACCTTGGCATAACAAACCTATTTAATTTTATTCTCCTCATTATATTAATAAAATACTCAATTATTAGTACCATTTTTCACTCCATCATATTTAAAATAATTTTTATTTTTTTTAAGAAAATGTCACTTCATTTATCACTTTGGTCAAAAATCCATTTTCTTTTAAAAACCATGTTTCCAAAAAATATTTTTTAATTTTTTAACCTTATGCACATTACATGTTAAATATATATTTTTGAATTTTAAATTTTAACAAATGTTTATTTTATTTTAATAAAAAATTCATGTTTTGATTTTACCAAAAATGATAAAGGGATATTTATTTTAACATACTCAACATGTATGTAATTCAGTACCATCTTTACCCCTAAATGTTTTGAAATAATATTTATATGTTTTACTGGTTATTTTAAAATATTATTATTTTCAATGTGTATGAAATTTTATTTTTAAAAATATATTTTCATAATGAAAAGAATATTTTCATCATGAAATTATTCATTTATTTTTAATGTATTTCAATTCAATAATGACTAAAACCATATATTATTACTTCAATGGGTTTATGTTATATTGATACCGTCCTTATTCGTCCTCTTGATGGTTTATGATCATTTTTACCAAGTAATGTAATTATAGTCACTTCATTGACTCATTTTTTATGTTATTAAAATTCCCTTAAATTATTCACTTTCCTTTGGTTATTAAAATTCCCAATGATATTCATATAATTCATCATTGGTAAGTTTGTTTCATAAATAACATTTCATATATATATATATACACATTGTTCTACATTGAAAATTATTTTTTCACAATGGAAATATTGCTAAATCTATATTACAAACTCAATAGGGATATTTAACTATGAGACACTTTTATCATGAATTAAATTCATTATTCTATATATAAAAAAATTATTTTGACCCACAGGGATGGGTATGCCCCTATAGTATATGTCCCTTCAATGTATCAGTAGGTATCAGGGAAAATATATGTAATATAACATTAAATAAGGTTTTATCCATCATTTTGAATTGACTTTTGATAGTTATTGACTATAGAGGTATCATGGTCTCTAAGATCATATCATAATATAATTAAAGATTTTATTCATTAAGAATTTTGTTATTATTTTCAATGATATTTTAACAATGATATTATCTCTAGATGCATTTAATTATCAGTTTATTAAATAAATTGAATGTGTTTCCAATTATATACATTTCCATATTTATTATGGATTCTCACGTTATTTGAATTCCATATGTGTTCAGTTGTTTACCTTTCCATTTTGATTAATAGTATTGATTCAAGATATCTTCCACTCTTCTTAATCACTAATGAGTATTTAAGATCAACCCATATTTTTTCCATTCCCCATGATACCATGTAGTTTATTTTGTTCTATATGAAATGATTTTATAGAGGTAAAAAAATTATTGTTGAATAAAATGATGACCTTTATATTTTCCAATGGAATACTAGAATAAATTATGTATATACCTTACCAAGACTATTAAACTATTCAGTTCAACAGGATGTGATTCTTTATATATTTTTCCAATGAATAATGTAAGATAGTGGCTCTATGTTAGATTTAAGGTCTCTACACGTAAACATGTACATACCTAATACTTCACCTATAATGAGCATAAAGGTAGTTCAACTATATCCTGATCAATCTTATGAGGAAAAACCAATGGTTATTCTATATCCAATAGATATAGAGTGCGGTGAAATAAGACCACTGTTTGCGTCAGTGTTTTCTTGTGAATACATAAATATAATAATACTATGTGGTAACAACAATATGTGATGAGGTCTATGTATTATAGAAACCCCTGATTAGCCCACAAAGATATTATATCATTTTTGTTGACTATATGGAGAATTAAATTAATACATACCTGAGGATTGTAATATGATAGTTTCTTTGGAAACATGGAACACATTTTTATAGTTTGGTGAAATATCTTCAACATCTCCTTGAAAGATATTCACCATTAGTAACCCAACATAAAAGCATTATTAATAACCAGGGGAAGGGAAACATAAGAATGGGGTGAGATCAAATTCTCTATAAGGGTAATTAAAGGAAATACATAAGCATAACATTAACATAAGTTTATGAGAATATGATAATAATGTTTAAGGATCATACCCTATATAGAAATATCATAATCATGAGACATGGTGTATATATTTGAAATTAATAAGGCCTAAATCATAATATAATCAATAACATGAACCAAGTAAGGATATCAAAGGCATAAGACATAAATTTTATTGTTGGTACATATACACATAACATAATTCCATAATAGTCAAGGATCACTACCAATAACTTATCAGGGAAGTTCATGGGGACTACAACTACTAGATGATTCAAACCACCATGTCGAGTCATAATCTTTTCCTTATAAGGGTCTGATTTTCCCCATATTCCCATACTGGATTGGGTTTACCCAACTACCCATAGTGAACCAAGTTTCCCCATCATCACTTAATGTATTGGGGATCCTCGTCATCCTATAGTAGACAGAGTTTCCCCATCATACCATATATAATTAGGACACACCTTTTTCTCATTTTAAATAAGGGCTCGCATGTTTCCCATTTTGGATCAGGACACCCATATTTTTTATTCTAAATCATGTGCGTCAACTTTTTTCCCATAATTTTCTCATGACATAGAAATATTTACCCAATGAATTAGATGGAGTTATAATCCCCACACATCAAATAATAAAATCATGCATACATGTGTCACAAGATAATAAAATTTTTAACATATCAATTGTAGCAACTCAGGTTTTGGCCCTATTAGACTACGGACTTTTCTGACGAATAATTCCATATCTACGCATGAAAGTGGTGTGCGATTCTATGGCCTGATGTTCCCAAAATTAATATTATAAAAATATTAATTATTTTTATACTATTCACATGGCATATACAAGTTATCATATAAATGGTAACTATGATCATAAATTTGAGGGCGCAGTAGCATCAAGAGCTTGTCGTTTACCCTAGGTGGGGTATAACCATTGCGGGCACAGGCCTGCTATAGAAAAATGTTACCAATGGAATTTCCATAAATAAATGAATAATTTATTTATGGGAGTCATATTTAATAAATCATGAACAGAGTCTCGGAACTAAATTATGATCTCTCTATTGTGTTCAGAATACCATGTGTACCCTGGGGCAGACCTAATCCTTTCTGAATCTGGTGCCAGGCAGAGGGGTGTTGGTGGGGAGTTAAACTGTCAATTTTGATTAAAAATATAAAAAAATCAATCATCTTTCTCCCCCATTTCTTATTCATCTGCACTTGATGAGCATCCCCTCAACCCTCCTCCTTAAAAAACTGAGGTGCCATAGATATCAGTTTTTGGCACTGATCGTCTGCATATCGAGCTTCTGCACGTTGGTGGCGTCGTTCTGCATTCGAAGCTTTGATGTTTTTCCTGTGAGGTAGGCGGTTTGGGTTTTAAAACCATGGATCCCATTTATACATTTTTTTCTTCAAATATTTTTATTGTTTGTGTAGTTCGAGTCCCGAGTAATTCAAAATATGAGTCAGATCTGAATTTGGAGCAACGGGGTGTTGTTGGTGGTCCGCAGACGAGTCTAGAGCATGATCCTCTGGCTTCATATCTCTAGATTGGGTTCTTGGTATCACTATGACCTCTTCTCCATGGGAAATTATCTCCCACATATAAAGACAACCCCATAGTGTTTGAGGAATCATTGGGAAGATGACTCCCTACGTAGTGGGCCGTATTAGTAGGGTTGTGGTTTCATCTGGTATATGATCCCTTACTCAGCATGTGGATTTCCGTAGGGGTGCAGTATTGTCGGTAATGTGATCCCCTGCTCAGTGAGTGGGTTCAGTTGGGTTTGTGGAGTCATCATTTCAAACCCCTACTTTGCATGTTATACAAGATGGAGTTTTTGGCATCGTCGTGACCTCTTTTACACGGGTGACGATCCTCTATCTGAGTGATTTGATATGTGGAATGTGAGATTGGGTTTTGGTATCCCCAAGCGGACCCTAGGACTGATCCCTTATTTGTGAGATCTTTGTTTTGACTAGGTTTGGTTCTAGTATTCCCTATAGGACCCTATGAGTTATCCCCTATCCGAGGAGTTTTGTGTTCCACTGTTTCAGCATGACATTCATAGTGATCACATTTGACGAGTGTGTTCGCTCAGATGGTACATATGGGATAGAAATTTAACCCAATGGAGTGCATCTCTCAAACGTGTGGTATATAGTCTCTTAGTAATTTTTATTCCTTAGAGTCGCTAGAAATGTTTGGACCCTCATGATGCTTGGTGCCTGAGACGAGTGTATCTGAATTTTCATGGTATATATATGAGCATATACCTGAGTTGGGATGACTATTTGTGTTTTTATAAGGATGGTCTTGAGATAGATTTCTCTCTCATTTGGGTTTTCCTTGGATGGGATGAGATGACTGTATCCTATCAGTTTCTCTCTTTTATTTTCGTAATTTTTGAGTGCCAACTACGTAATTTTATACTCACCCCTGCATGGTATTTTCCGCCACATGTTTGGGATCTTTTTTAGACCACAATCCTTTCAACGGAGTCCTAGGAGGTCCTCGAGTAGGCGGAGCTTAGTGATCTTGACTGATCGGGGTGTTTAATAGAGCTGTGCTGAGGAGATTTCTAGAGGGTTCCATTAATTGTGATTCCCTCCTTCTGAGTTGGTTGGATGCTTTTCTTGTTTACTTTTGGTGTTCCATGTATTTTTTATTTTGAACTTTTGATGTCGTCTGGTTGTGGGTTGATGTATGCATGAATTTGTTTTCATTCTTTTTCTATATCTTTTCACTTTTTAATGGAGGTGTATGTGTGTATGTGTGTACAAGTACCATAGGCTAATTCCTCCCATGTGTTTGATAGCCTACATGGCGCTAGTCACCAGCGCATGGCCTATTTGAGGCAAGCATGGGGAGTCGTGACTCGATCCCCATTGGGTCAGGTCATGATAGTGTGGTATTAAATGAGGTTCTACCATTGGAATATATGAACATAAGTGGTCTAGGTGTGAGATTTTTTTGGGTGGCATAGTGGTTGTTTTTGGATGTTTTGAGTTTGGATTTCATGCTAGGGACTCTAGTGTTGGTGCAACAGCCGACGTATCCATTCACTAGGACTCTAATAACTTACCTTTTGACTTGGAGCATTAGTATACGGGTCATAGGGAAATACCGATACATGCATCATATATAATTGGGTTTGGGGTTTTTCTTGTTCTTCATCAGTAAGGTCCCTAGATATAGTCTTTGGTTGTGGTGCATACTGACTGTATTTTAGGATGCCTGGATGCTGAAATCCATTGAGTGTTCCATATCTGTATTGTGGTGATGATCCAACCTGAGTAGTGGATTTGCCAAATGTAAAAGTTTTGGGGTTGGGCCTCCAGGTGCTCTACCAGTTCAACCACCACCAGTCGAGCATGTCGTTGGGTCGACAGTTCAAGATGAGGATCCACATAGGGTGAGTGAGCTACATGAGTTCTAGAGGTAGAAACCACTGAGGTATTGTGGGGATATAAACCCTTAGGCATGTGATCACTAGATCAAATTTTTCACTCATATTTCCCTCCTGGTGAGGGTACCTCCAAATCAGATGGTGGCCCTTTGCAGTGAGCCTTTTGCATGGTTTGGCTGGGTCATGGAGGATTCTAGTGATGAAATACCATGATAAAGAAACACTCACATGAACAGAGTTTGAGATGCACTTCAAGGAATATTTCTATATGGAAATGATGATAACAGTGCAGATCCAGGGGCTTCTATAGTTTTGGAAGAAGGGAATGACTATATCGGAGTACTCAGCGAGGTTTACAGACATGTTGTACTACTCCCTAAATATGGTTTGAGACCTATTCTTTAAGGCTAGGACCTTCGAGTAGGGCATACACAAGGACATATTGGTAGGTGTGGTTTCCTTATTTCTTCCCACCTATGTTGGAGTTCTTGAGTGGGCCTTGGTGGTGGAGAGCTTTCTGGATGAGCCGAATTTTCCTGTTAGTGTTGGGAACTTGGTAGCGGAGACCTCGAAAGCTAATTCAGTAACTGGTAGCTAATGGCAGGTGCAGGAGTCTAGATGTGCTCGAAATTTGAGGAGGCAACCCCAGGACAAAGAATCTGAGTCCTATGGAACTCAAGGCTCTCAAACCAGTTTTTTTCATTTGCATGAGAGGTAGTGTTAAATTTGCGATGGATGAGGACATCTTACAAGAGATTTTATAACCCACCATGCTGCTGAGAGGGAGATGGTCGATATAACGACTTAGGAGAGGCAATATCTTGAGTATGGTGGTCTGTAGGGTGGAAGATGTGGAGACAGAGCTGGAGCAGCAGTGAGAGGTGACAGGCGGTGCACATTGCCACCACCACCACCCCCAGGTTGTCCACACAAGGCAAAGAGAGTAAGATGATGGGGGAAGGGACAACATAATTCCTTACAGGCTGTTGACCCTGAGGCTATGGGGATGGATAGAGGTACTCTTTGTGTCCTTTCAACATTTTACAGTTGTTTTTATACGCACTGTTATGCATAACTATTTTTATTAAATTACTTACTCGAGGATTGTCTAGGGTGTTGGTAAAACCCTATGTCAATGTTGGTGTTTCTCAGAGTACATTGATTGCATGAGTGAGATGGATCCTTCCCCCACCGAGACACATTTTATTGATTCAATTAAAACCAACCATGTGAGGTAGTTCCACCCAAAGAAGATAATATCGAGGTACGGAGGACGATTAACTTTGACTTATGTGTTCGGGTAGGGTTGTTTTTTGTTTGTCATAATGGCCTTGGGTTCACCATAGTGTGTGCTAGTTGGCACCATGGGAACCCTTACTAGCTTGTTGCAGTTTGGTGAGCTTGCTGATGGGGGAAACTCAGTTCAATGTTCAGTTTTATTCCATAAGCTTATGTGTTTTCAAGGACAGAAAGTTCTATTGTGAGATGTAGAGACTCGTGTTTTGGCCTCATTAGATTTTGGAATATTCCTAAATATAATTCAAGAGCAAGGCACCAAAGGGGCATGCGGTTCTAAGGCCCGTTGTGCCTGAAAATAATTTTTAAAAAATATTAAGTATTTTCATAATATGAAAATGGAGAATTTGATTTATATCCTAAATGGTAAATTATATCAGAAATTTAAGGGTTTAGTTGCATCTGAAGTGTGTCGTTTACCCTAGGCAGGGTATAACCTTTGAGAGTGTGGGTCTGCTATAGAAAAAGGTGACCAATGGAATTTTTTTAAATAAATGAAAAAATTATTTTTGCAAATTGACATGAATAACTCTTGAACCTTGTCTCGGATCGAAAATATAAGCTCGTCATTGTGTTCAAAACACCGCATTTACCATGGGGGTGATCTAATCTTTTCCCCACTGGGTGCGGGGTGGAGTGGTGTTCGAGGGGAGTTAAAATGTGGATTTTGTTTTAAAATAAATAAATAAAAATCAATCATACTTATTCCCCATTATTATTCTTTTGTAAAAATGTACAAGCCCCTCCCATTTCCTCCTTCGATGAAACAAGGTTCCATAGAGAGCTATTTTTGGCATTGATCATCGACAGATCGATCTTCTGCGCGTTGCGGGCATTTTTCTGCACCAGAAGCTTCGACGTTTCTCCTGCGAGGTAGGTAGTTAGAGTTTTAATATTATAGATATCTTTTATTCTTTGTTTTTGTTCAAATAATCATAAGTGTTATGTAGTTCGTGTCCTAAGAATTCCGAAACATGGTTCAGATATGAATTTGGAGCAATGGAGTGCTCATGGTTGTCTGCAGAAGATTCTCAGTGGCATGGCTATATATCGGTGGTGGTCATGGAGGAATATAGACAGAGTGGTGGTAGCGGCGTAGTGGTTTGTGACACCAAAAAAGTGGCTTCTGGATCCAATGCGACGGTTTCAAACTCCACTATGGTGGATTCCGGTGAGACATGCAGTGGTCCGGCTAGAATTTTCTGGGGGTTCTTTAAACCCCAGTAACTCTCAAACCATATGTCCAGTTTGTGAGACATTTATCGAGACACATTACTTGTGTAGAGAAGGACCTTTTGAACTTGTTTAATGAATTTTATGAATCAGTTTTTTGGCATGTGTCCATGAAACGTTGAAAAAAAAAATAATATTTTATTATTAGTTAACATCGACCCACAATAACTTCTGCATGAAGCATCTGATTAAAACATCGTCAGTGGAATTGTGATCTAGATAACGAGGTAGAAATTTCAGGATAGTTTCTTGTGAACTTGGACTGAAATAATTGTGTGGGCTCTATCAGGTGATTTTGGGTGTTTAGGAAGAAACGTAAATTTTTTGTATGGTGTCTATTTTGGACGAACTAGTAGATGATCTCGTGTGTTTCTTTAAGGGGTTTGTAACTGTACAATACTCTTGCAGAGTTTCAGAAACAAGTTGTGGGTCCCACATGGGATTTTAATGATTACTAGTACAGTTTTCCCCATTTTTCTATTTCGATCATGTAAAATCTTTTCCTACATGTTTTCCTGCATAGAATGTGATGGTACCTCGATTTGGACCTCATAGGTATGCAGTGTTGTGATGTAGCATGTCGCTTGGGTTTGCGACATTTGGACTAGCAGTGGTTGATTAAACTCCCTTGGTTTGTTCCTATGAGGTTTCATGTGGAATTATAGCACTAGTATAGTTCATGGATCCTCTCGATCAGATTAATTTCAAATAGAGTTTTGGTGTCTCTCTAGTGAGCCTAGAGCATGATCATCTGGATTTTCTTCCCTAGATTGGGATCTTGGTATCATTGAGACCACATCTCCAAGGGCAGTGATCCCTTATCTATATGGACAACCCTGTAGGGTCTGAGGCATCATCAAGAATATAATCCCCTATACAGTGATCACTATTAATAGTGTTGTGGTATCGTCAGTTTTATGATTCCCTAATCGTTGTGTGGTTTTTTGTAGGGTTTTTGTATCATTGGTAATGTGATCTCCTAAATAGTGTGTGGTTTTGGTAGGGAATGTGGTATCATTGTTATGATTCCTTACTTTTCTAGTTATACAAAACAGAGTTTTCGGCATCATCATGCCAGAATTTACATGGGTGAAGATCCTTTATCCAAGTGATGTGATCAGTGGAATGTCATATCGGGTTATGGTATCCCCTAGTGGACCATAGGAGTGAACCCCAATATGTGAGATCATCATTTTTCCTGGGTAGGTTCTAGTATCCCTTATAAGACCCAAAGAGTGATCCCATATCTGAGGGGATTGGTGTTCCACTATTTTGGATTGACGTTCTCAGGAATGATATCCAACGAGCATGTTTGCTCGGATGGGCCATCTAGGGTAGAAATGTTACCTGGTGGAGTGTATATCTTGAACATGTGTATTTTGTTCTCTTAGTTTTGTTTATTCCATAGAGTTTCTGGTGTTGTGACCAGAGCCTCATGATACTTGGTTCTTGAGATGAGTATATCATAATCTCCATGGCATATGTATGTGAAAATACCTGAGTTGGGATGATTAGTCATGTTTTTCGGATTATGGTCTCGAGATGGATTTTTTCTCTCGTTTGGGGTCCCTCTACATGGGATGAGATGGCTATCAATTTTCAATTTCTCTCTTTTATTTTGGGGGTTTTTGGGTGCCTACTAAGTCTTTTTTTACTCACCCCTGCATTGGCTTTTCCCACACATGGTTTGTGTCTTGTGCAGACCACATGCCTTCGATAGAGTCCCAAGAGGTCCCAGAGCAGGCGTAGATGATGAATAAATATTTTAATTATTTAATGAATAATAATTTTTAGATAATGAATCCATGACCATGTTACAAGGAAAATGAACATTTAACTAAAACCTATATTAAAAAGGAAGCAATTATCATCCGAAACAATGGTTTTCGTACATATTTGATTATACAAAAGGAGATAAGATGTTTAATGTCAACAATATATGTTTTTATATTTATGAATAAGATTTTATAATATATTTATTATGAATTTATTATTTTTATTATAATAGATATTTAAATGGTTATGAAGATACAAGGTACATAATGTAAGGGATATAGTTTTTAGTCCCCTTTTTTGGAGATTCTTTATTCTTGAATTTACATTAATGAAAATTATATAATACATATATAAAAAAACACATTAATTTTTTATGTTCGTTATATTTTTATGAATTATTTATGTATAATTTCTCTCTCGTTGGTACTAAAAATTATTTATAAATTTTTTATGAATTATGACCTTAGTTTGACTATTTCAGTTGAGAAAAAATTATCTTTCTAAAATATATTTTCTAAAATGTTTTCAATAATATTTTTTAATATTAGTCAAAGAATTATTAAATTCAATTTTTTCTATTTTTTACATATTTTAAAAAATTATATTCTTATCATTTAAAAAAATGAACTTTTAAATAGAGTAAAAAAATATTCGTTTAAAAAATTATGAAATGAATATAACTTCCCACTATCATGAAATCTCATTGAATTGAATCATAAGTTACTTGTTTCTAGGGTTATTTTAAATAGAAATTGAATCATTACTGTCTTGAAAATATTTTAAAAAAAAGAGAGATTTTAAAATAAAATGGTTTTTTTCCTCTAGAAATATTCAAATGATATTCTAATGTAATTTTTTCAATATGATAAAATCATTATATATTAATTATGATTAAATGAATATTTTTTCTAAATATAACAAACTTATTCTTTACCTAGATGGTTTATGATAATTGTGATTATATGTTTTCAAAATCAATTAATTTTATGTGGTTATTTTATAATGAAATGATAATATATTTATGTAACTCTTTCTCTATACATGGGTTATGATAATATGATTGATGAATATTTTATGATCTTTTGGTACACACATGTATTTTTTTCCATTATATGATTGGTGGGATCATAATTAAACAACCCTTCAATTAATTATTCAAATATGGATATAGTATGATATAATAAGATGAAGAATAGGGTGTAAAGCTAGTTTAATATGAGACTATATCTACTATGATAGTATTCTGAGTAAAATTTACTAAGGAAATTATTAAATGAATAGTGAACCAAATACCCTATGATAGTCTTGGTAGTGATTCTTTAAAGTGGAAATTATTTTACATGATTATGTGTATAAAAACCATATATCTTATGTATTTGATATGTTTTCATAGATCATGATTTGTTATTGATGTTTCAACACTTTTATGACATTTATATTTTTATTGAAAAAAATATATTACATGATCAGGATTAAATTTCATCAACTGATTGTGTAATATTATTATATATTACGATAATGTTTTCATAAGCTTATTCATTTCTTACACTCAATTATTCCCATTTACTGATATCTCCTAGGATTTCTTTACTCATTATATAAGCTTGCCAATTATTTTATTTCATTTACCCAGGTTATGATGAATGATACTATGTGGTGTACATCTAAGAAGTGTATGTTACGAGAAGAACATTCTTATATATGTCAAATATAATTCATAAAAGATGATTATTATGTATTAAATTTCGAATGAAACAAATCATATTCTATCAACAGGCATGTATTATTGTAAAATATTTTGGTTTTTAATATTAAATGATACAATATCAATGTATGAAATTCTTGGTTTACCTCAATGTGGCTATATACCCAATGATCCATGGATTATTTCATTCTCAATAACTCATTATAATGTTAAAAAAAATTCTAGAAAATGTATCTCAACATATTTTAAATAAATACTCTATATACTCATTTTAAACTGGAAAACATCATTCTGAAGAAATCTGATACCTTTTGATCATCATAAATAACTAAAAAATATTCAAACATGAATACAATGATAATGAATCCACAAATTTATACATATTATGTTCTATAAAGTTCTCATTATAAATAATTGTATAATATAGAATAGTTAAATGGAATTTTGGATTTTAAGAATAGATATGCACCACACATTTATTCCCCATTCTGAATACTTCTTTACAAAATATATAATTTTTCAAATAGAAAACCCTATTATATTATCTGAAAAATAAAAATTATCATTCGTATACATGAGAGAGTCATCAAGATCATTAATGAAACAATATATATGATATTTAAAAACATATTTATTACATAGAATATATTATGTATCATAAAAATATATTACATACCAAAGAGAGTACGTTTCACTTTCCACATCTCAATTTATAATTATTTTTCATTCTTCTTGATATTCAAGGAAATATTAATTTATATATATAAACAATGAGATTGTATACATCACAAAATTTCATCAAAAAATATTTTTACATATAAGTCAAAATGTAGTTATATATAGGCTGAAATATATTATGTATCTAAATTTAGTTATTCCATTATTACAAATTAGTACTATTTAAAATTAATATATTTAATATTCAATAAATTACTTTACTTATCTAATGGAAAACCTTACATAATGATAAAAATATTTTATTTATTATAATGAAATTTTCTTTTATCTCATTCCACCGTGAACATCATAATATATCTTCCATTTTGACTCAAAAATATTAATTTCATCTAATAAAACTTTTCATAAAATTGTAAAAAACTTTTTTTATCCTATTGAACAACACTAAGTGATTTTATAATAATTTAATAACTGGATAATATTATATTTTAAATTATTTTTCAATTTATATATATACAAAAATGAAAAAATTCAATAAATAATCTCTATCATGCTCATAATTTCACTAATAATTCTTATCCACATTAGTCATTTTCAAAACAAATTAATTAATTATAATTTATTCCTAGGATTTAATATTGTTTATAATTAAATTTGAAATAAACATTTACTTAAGAATGAATTAAGCTATTCTTTATAAAAATAAGAGTAACCATTAGTGGTTAACATACCATATTCCAAAAAATATATCTCTTGTTTTAACATTGAATAAATTTATCAAAAAATTTCCATGTCTATTTTAATATGATTTATCAATCATCAAGTATTAGTACATTTAGATGGATAATTTAAAACTTAACCTTTTCCACAAGTGAATGAGTATCCAATATTATCTTCAATGGTAGGGTATCAATCAACATGTCTTCTTATAAATCATAGATACACCTAAATTACAAATTACATATAATTAAAATATTTATTTAGATCTATTTAGACCCTTTTGATAATCCAAAACGTAGACAAAAGGTTTTTAGAACAACTGAACTCAATAAATGAGAACAACCTTTCTTGATTTCTCTAGTCAACCTCTTCTTCCATGTTATCAAATAATTTTTTACATAAACCTCCATCCATGATTCCCTTATCATTATATATTGATGGAGAGTACTAAAAAAATCCATTTCAACCTCTTCTGGTTTTCACACATATTAACCCGTCTTAGGGAGTTTATAGGGAAAATATAAATACATAAAATATGTGCAAGTAATGAAAGATGATATCAAATCAATCCTGATTCCATTAATGTCATTTAAATCTAATAAATAATTAAGGATAAAATATACACAAAATTTAAACTAATATCTAGGAATTATATAATTAGAAATCAAGGAATGAAATATATATATGATATAAAAATCCACATTGAAATTAAATTTCGGTAAATTACAAAAAAACAATCCCCATGTAGTCCTGGTCTGCATGTATATTAATTGATATTAATATTTAACATTTAGGGTGGATACTATGGTATCCATAGATCCCAATAAAATATTTATTCCATCCAAATTTTCATGATTTATTGAAAATTTTATCATAAATAGTAGATAAACGTCACTCTATGATTTTTTAGATATTGTATTCTAATTTGATAAGAAAATAATGATACTAAATTATATATTTTTAATGGTGAACAAAAATAAGTAATAGATATATATTACATTGGTAATTATATAGATAAATAATATTTTGATAAATATACTAAAATATAAAATAAATAATGGTTTTAAATGCTGATGGGGTTTCCCTGTTTTTATATTGAAATAAATTAAACTATAATAATATTTTCAATTAGATAAATAAGGATGGCTAATCATCTACCTAAGGTATATTCCTCATGGAATGTAATCATTTTAGTTTTATATAAATAAAAATATATATATATATTTTAGCACAATGAATAATATAAAAATAAAGCAACCACATATTTTTAGAATGATAAAAAAATATTGAAATTAAATTTTTTGATTCTAATTGAGAAAATAATATATGATTATCTATTAGAGATTATTATTTCTCCATTCCTAGAAGAATTACTCATGTTATGAAAAATGTTGTAATATTCCTTACATTTTGAATAAAAAAATTTATTTAATTTTTAAACATGGGTGGTATTTATTTGAGGTTCAAAAATATGGTTTATTATATTTATAAAGATATTATATGTTATGAAAATAAAGACACATATAATGGTTTATATATAATTGAATTATTAAAAAACATTATAAAGAAATGATAAATACAAGTAACATGAAACATAGTATGAAATGATTTGATATTTTCTACAAGGATATATAAAGAATAAGTATTTAAAAAAAATTATACCATGAATGTTATAAAGAATAATTTCAATTTAAACCCTGATTTATATTTTATTCAATTCGGGAAGATAAAAATAATATGGAACATTTAGTAGTAAATTTATTGGAGATATATAGATTCATAAGTTTATTCATAGATATGTTTATTTGAAATATCGTTTAGAATTTATTTTCATATTCCCATAATTATTCACCATTAATAATGACTTCTATAGAAATGATTATGGTTACTTGATAAGTGACAACTAATATTACGATGAGAAATTTAATCAATATAAAATTATCTTTTGGAACTTCACTAATAAAACACAATTAAACTCTAATAAAATTAATGGTGAGTATACATTAAAAAAACATCATTAATTACAAGCAAATATGAGAGGGTATATTGAACCTATTCTACTATAAAATCTTTACTATAAGGGTGCTTCAAAGGAGGTAATATCAACCTATTAGGCATTATAGGATTGAAGATGATCCATGAGATTCATCCAATGTCCTTTTATAATAATCAATTAAAATATACACATGCAGACTTATCCTTTTATAAATAGTGGTAGCTCATAGAATCCCATATGAATTATAAATTGAGAAGAAATCATTTCTCTCAAAAAATCATTTATGGCGATAAAATGTATTTGTTAAGTCTATTACATGAATCAACCATTCATCAAAAAAAATGAACAGCATATTTTTTGAGTTATCATATACTAGAAAAAGGGTATTTCGTATTAAATCAATTGATAAAATTATTATGGTTTAGATAATATATATATATATTTATAATAGGGGAAAATGATAATGATGATAGTGAAAAAAAAATAATTTTATAATGATGAAGCTAATAATTGCTAAAAAAAATTTAAAAAAATTTCATAGTCACCAGGGATGAATTTATTATAGTTATAATGTAATTTTGTAGGTTAACTATATATATTGTTGAATCATGGATATATGGTATTCATTTCATTGGATGAGTAGATATGTAATTTTTTCAGAATAGAAAAAATAAAAATAATAATTAATAAGATATAGAAAAGAAGTTTTTAATTATAATGATACTCAGAATTTATAAAATGATTCCATACAGAATAAAAATCTATGTAATATTTCAAAACCACTATCTGAAGTAAATTCAATTGGATGAAAATTAAAATTCATGAATTACATGAACATAGATGTCACACCCTTCACATATATGGTACTATAATAACTAATAAATCATAATCATTTTATTTAATAAATTTTAACATAATAAATTAACATAAAAAACCAAAAATATATTTATCTAATATAATTGGATTATTATATATATAATTTAAAAATTTTAAAATATTGAAAAAATATTTATGAATTTTCATTTTCAAAATGAGATCCAATAACTTATCATAATTTTATAACAACATTTGATAACCTAGAGACGTTGATAAAATAGAGAGTGATCTAAAACACTAGTAAGGGGATATATTGAATATTTATATATATGAGATATAAAAATGGATAGAAATATATAAACAGTTTCATATAGAGAATGATCATATTAATGAAACAAGAATTTTATGTAATGATACCATATTCATAATACGAATTTCATGATCATATGAAAATTGGTAGTTAAAAAACTATTAATCATAACAATAATTATTTTTCAATGATAATATATAATAACAAAAAATCTTTGGATAACAACCCCTGAAAATATTTTTTTTTCAAATGACTTATTTCTTAACCTTTTTATATAAAAATAAAAAAACATTATCTAAATTATTGTTTTTTATGTTTTGTTTCTATATTAATAATATTTTTTATTCTATATTTTTGTGATTTGAAATGATCTATCAAATTTCCAAATCAATTTGATGTCACTTAAAAACATTTCAATAGAAGATATGATGGAGCTTTTAGTATAGTTATAATTAAATATGAGGAACTAAACATATTTATAAAACTGATAGCTGTTAATTAGGTTAAGGATCCTATGAACAAATTATGTTGAATAAATTATATTTGATATTTACACTATATAAGTGATTTTTTTGAGAATCCTCTTGTATTTTTTTAGTGTGACACATAAATATTGTATTATTAGTTAATTCACTACAAAATATCTCTAATATATTTTTATAATTTATTCATGTAATCTAGAGAAATAATTTACATTCATAGGATAGAAATACGAATCATTTATATATTGATTTCAATAAAGAATTCTTACTCAACTTTTTTTTCATTTAGTCTAATCAAATATGAAATAGGGGATAACGATTTCTAATACTGATGATTGATTTTAAAAGAAGTCCTTGGTGCGGAATTTTCATCGTATAAAGGTATTTTCTAAAATATTTCAGGTGAAAAGCGGGATTTTTTTCAATCAGGTGTGATAAAAAACATTTATTGTTCAGAATTTGTATTCCATGGATATAGTTACTAATCATCATCCAATATTCATAATAATCTTAGGATTTCCATTGATGGTAAATTTTTATAACCACTTAATATGTATTGTAATGTAGTTTATATATTATTCATCTCTAACCCTATTTATTTTCTCACATTTTTCATTATTTTTTATTTGATTCCTTATTTATGTTGTTTTAATTTATGAATGTTTTATTATTAATTTGTTTATAATTATTTACAATATGATATATTTATGGTTTTTAATTATTAATTTTTTTACTCCAATTTTGAAAAATTATATGTTTTAATATACATTCTTTCACAACATCCATCTTTTGAAGATTCTATATTTTTTTAACACACATAGTATTAGGGGATGTGTCATTATAAATATCGGAAAATAAAGTATAACTTATAATTGTTTGGGATTTCTAGTTTTTTATAAACTATTTTTTAATATTTAATATCTATTTAATTTTCTGTATTGTGAATACTAATTTGAATGTCGATACATTTTAATTTGATTAATCTACCAATTTTTTATATGGGAGAATATGATTACTAGTGATATCTATAACAACATGATATTTTAGATTATATTTATTTTATATAAATACAACTTATTTGATATCTTGTATTATGTAAAAAATGTGGTTTTAAAATTAAAAAATTTCATTGGATAGAAAATACAACAGACAACACCGCTCTTAAAAAAACCATGAACTATATTATTTGAATATGATGATAATAACTAGTCATTAAATTAGAATACATGAATAGGTTTAAAACATCATGAAATTTATACAATGTTATTACCTAATATAAATTTATTGATAATTTTTTTGTAAATTAGAACTCAAATTTTAATAAATATATTATATTCTAGAAAAAATAAGTTTTCTTTGTAAAATATATTTATATATTTTTGTGAGAAAAAATAATAATTTTTAGTAGTTTAGAAATTTAATTTTAAGAAAATAAAATATCTTTTTAAACAATAATATGATATTAACATAGCATTATATTTTGAGATTTTTTTTGAAAATATTGATTTTCCATGAATAATGAAATGTACATTTTCCTGTTAAAAATATTAGTGCTTTTTGATGAATTAAGTAATTTAAAAGTCTCATTAATATTTTAATATGTTTTAACGTATCATATGTATTATTTAGTTATATTTTATTATATTAATTACATTAGAATATTCTTTATATTATATTTCAATATAATTTTATTTTTACTCTTTAAAACATATGTTTTTGGAAAAATGTTTTAAAGTGCATAAGGTTTCTCCATTTTAAGTAATTAAAATTACCACTAAAGAGGAATTAATTAAATGAAATTTATAGATTATATGAATATAAAAATGACTTAAAATTAATATCATCATTATTACATGTCAAATAATTATTATAATAACATCTCATGAATGAAAAATACATGTCCTGGAAAAAAAATTCAACATGTCTTTAGGTAATATTTTAAATTAATTTATATCAATTGAATTTGATAAAATATGTTCCATTTATTTTAAAATAATAATTAATATTATATAATAAGTTTAAATTTTGTGGTTAAAATTAATTGTAAACATAGTGAAAATTATTTATCATAGTTAATGTTAAAACCAATTTTCATAGGGGTCAAACTAAATAGGTAAATAGAATAAGAAGTATAGAAAATATCATTTTTTAATTATTGAAATATTTATATTCCTTCAATATTAATTTATGATTTATTTTAAAATTTTTATCCACATGAAAATACTGTGATATACTATTATTTAATAGTTTTGAGTATTTACCTGATTTTCACTCACCATCCCTTATAAAAGGGTACCATATATCATCACCCTTACACAATTTAAATCCCATTTGGTTGAGAGAAGACCTCAGAAAAAATATATCCTAAAAATATTTATACACATTCTAGTGGGGTTGGTATTCCTGAAATATTAATGTTAGCATCTTTAGTAATAGTTCCAATAGAGGAACTTTTAATAAAAAGTAATTTTCTTTAGTAGTATCTTTATTTTTAATTCTTATTTTTTCACCAATTATGAACAAAAATATTCAATATAAAAAAACCATTCTCTCTAATATACTAACATGTTATTATTTTTATGTGAAATTATTACCATTGATGATTTATTGATGCTTCTTCCGGTTGAGAGTCTCTCACTCAATCTCTATGTTTCTTAAAAATATTCATTATGATGAGTTTGTTTTTTAATACTGTTGAGTTTTTCATCGGCCCGTCGAGGAAGGGTAATGTTGGATTTGGAATGATGCCTATTGTAGCACCACTCATGGATCATTTGGAATGTCAAATCTCTATTAATGGTTCTGATTTCGATGAATTGGCTCGAAGAGTGGATGAATCATCATATATGGTTGCTGATCGTTTTTCATCGGCACTCAGGAAGGTGAATCCATTTATAAATAGATTTTGAGGAGTAGTATGTCTACAGTAGTCAGAGAAAACACTATGTTGTTTCAATACTGGATTACAACCTCTATATATTATATAATTTCTCACCATAGGGTGTGCTCATATGGTTGAAAGTATAGAGGATCTGAGAAATCGTCTCTATCTGATATGGGGATTTAGTAATTGGAATACATTCTACCTCGGTATGAATTGTTTTCATATTAAATTCTCATTGAATTAACAAAAAATAAAATCCTAAGGTTGTGGTTTTTTTAATAGAAATCTTGGGGTTTTGATATTTCAAAACTGGGATCCATGGTTTGACCCTATTTATGTTGATAACTCTATTGTGCAGTCTTGGATACATGTCAAAGGCTTAAATTGGGTATTTTTGGAAGAAAATAATCCTATGGGATACTTTATTGGTTGTTGGAACCCCAACTATACATGGTATAGAGACTTTACCAGTTAGGTATCATCATTTAACTCATATTTTGGTTGAGTTTGATATGTATATGCCTATTATTGAGACTGTTTATTTGATTGATGGTGTATTAAAATTGGAGTTAGACATTGTATATGAACTTGGTCCTTATTTTTTCATTAAGTGATATACTATTGGACATGTTAAGTCTAACATTCATAGATGATTGAACTATTCAAATTGTAATAAACATGGACATCTTGTAGAAAAGTGTATGCTTAAGGTGGTCGGTGACCCCTCTATGCATGATTATGATCACGTGAAGGGTGTTTTATCATATAAGGTAGATGAGGTGCCTAATCACATTGATAGATCACTGAATGATAGAGTTCCCTTATTTTCTAACGTGGAGGCCAGAAAAAGTATTGATCATACTCTGGGTGATGTACTCAATACTGGGGATGCACTGAATGTACAACCCCCATAGCTTGCTACTCAAATGAATTTGTTGGATAGAACCACAAAATGGGGTGATGCTGACAGAAATGTTTGTGTGTATAATGATCCTAAAATAAAGTTGGAGGCACAATACATGTCTAAAGGAAAATTGGACCCTATTACTATGCAAAGGGGCTCTCTGATTATGGTTATAAAACATACTATTGGATATAATTTGGATGTTTTTTCTCATGAGAATCTAAAAGCAAATGCTTTTGGTTCTGATCCTTAAAAAATTTCTCTTATCTCCAATCAGGCATATGTTATTGCCTTTTCATCCTTGGGTGACTATACCACAAGGATGCATGATGCTATAAATGTGAATTATCCTTCCCAGGTGTGAGATATAACTTTTTTAGCTTCTATACAATTTCATTTGGTTGCTATTGTGGATGATCACGCCTCTAGTTCTTGGGGGGCATTGACTGCATCCAATAATACCATTGAGTCCTCCCATAAGAAGCTGCATTTGATACCTACACCCACTATTATTTCTAATTTGGTTTTTTGTTTTACCTAGATTTTGGCCTCAACCCCTCTATATGTTTCTTATAAACATACATCTTCTATTTCAGTTCCATTGAAAACCAATCTTCATGTGGGTACACCAAGTACTTATATAGTACAATAGAATTTATTCACTATGATGGAATCTATCAACTCTCCTGAATTATATGAAATATATAGAGAGGCCAGGGATAGAAAAGGTAAAAAACCTTTGTCTCTTTTAATGACTAATGAATCTGGTCCCATGGAATTTGATCTTATAGCCTTGTAGACAGAGCCACCCTCATATTAACATATTCTAGTTAGAGGGTTAAAGACGGAAGATAGTAAAGGGGATGGCATAGCTCCGGTAGATGATCGAAGTGTTGATCACAATAATGATATAGCTTATGAAAAAGAAAATGTTTATGAACATGGTGGTACTTGGATGACCCCAAAGCAATTTGAAGGGAAAAAATCTAATAGGTAGAGGAATATTTCATAGATTGGGTGGTTGGAATAATGCATGAGTTTGTTTTTTGTATTTGGTTGTTGGGGTCTTTTCCCACTGTTACCCTCAACTATCCATATATAATGTTTATTTTCCTTTATAATAAATTTTGGGGATCATGGAGTTTCTTTTCATGGAATTCACTATTTGGTTATTATTTTTATGGTGTAATATTTATCTATCTCATTCGCTATTATAGGAGAACAAATCCATCACTCATGTGTATAATGGACTACCACCACAGGAACTGATGTAATGTAATTTCTTTCATCGACTCACATATATAGTCATTATGACAGATATATTAAATATATATAATAAATTTTACATGATATAGATTCTATAAAACTAATAAACCATCAACTTCCTTACCCTTTCACACATTAGTGGAATGATATCGTCTATTGTGCATATGTACGTCTGACCATCCCAACAATGTGAAGTGACTCGTTTTACATTTTCTATATTCAAGGGATAGTTAAAAAATGAATAAAAGAAGTAAATATGATATTTATTAAATTAATATCAATTTGTTGATGGTTGAACTATATCCCATATATAAGAACCACAAGTTCCATGATAAAACATGCCTAAGAAAAACAGGCAATTAACAATAAAAAAAACAACAACAATAATAATAAAATATTATTAATGAATGGGTGGTAAGATGTTGCAAGGGGATCATACATGTAACAATCATGACTCAGGTAACTCTGATCCAATTCCAACATTATTACATTTGTATAGATACAAGGGGTCAAATCCTACTGTGTGGAGAATTTTATCTTTTTTAGAGAACTAGAATCATACATGATACAAAATTTAAATTGAGAATATAAAATTAAACATATTTCTTAACAAAATAAAATGAACTGAACCCTTGAAAAATTATTAAATTTTTTCATATTTAAACCCGCAGGAAATGATACAAAATATGGGTGATCTCAAAATATTAGTAAGGGCCACAAACATTGGAATCTATCAGGAATCCTCATAGAATTATTAATATGAAAAGGTAAATAAATTTACACCCCTGATATTTAAATACATTTACTACAGGAATATATAATTAATAATCAATGTTTCAAGGTAAATAGCTAAACAATTATTCCATTAAATCATTAATATGATAATGAAATGAATATATAAATAATATCAATGTTAAAATATCATGGATAATAAAAATAACTGAATTCTCAAAGAAGAAAATTGATAAATATTTTTTTTCATGATCTCAAGAATCATGAAACCTCTACCAGCAAGATGATTCAGGATACTATTTAAAACTACTATTATAAACCTGGTTAATTTGTCCAACTGATTTGTCTTATAAGACCTGGTAATGCATTTACAGTCTGTATAATTCCATCCCCCACCCATCACTGCATATCCAAAAAATCCATCATATATTGAATACTGTATATAATTAGGAAATAACATTCATTTTAAATTAATATACACATTTATTAAAGAACAAGGATTTATAAATTTTTCCCCTAGTTAAAAAAAATATCTATCAATTTAAACAAAATATTTAAGAATCGTATATAGTTTAGGAAATATTCATATCTATGATTTAGTGAATAAGGATAAATTATTGTTTAAAAATTTAAAAAATCAATTAATAGTTATTCAAGATAGATACATACATAAGGTATTATATACACCTCATTAAAGTGAATATTTTTATATTAAAAAAATATAACTCAATGAAAATGTTAATTGTGGAAAAATCTCTAATAATGATCATAACATTAATGTTAGAATTAATCAATGAATTGATTGTGTTTATCAAACTATAATCCATATAGAACAGTCTAAAATAAAAAAATATAATCCAAATTCATTATACAAATTATCTTAGACAATGAAATTAAAATTAATAAGTTATAAAACCCAATGAAAATAAACTGAGTAATGAAATTATTTACCACATTGTAAATTTCATATCAAAACCCCATGGTTGAAATAATTTATATTGGAATATAAAATACCATTATTTATGAATTATTCATGATATTTCATGTAATAGTGGATGCATTTACACAATATAAATGAAATTCAGCGCACGAAAAAAGAAATATGACTCAATATAAGAAAATTGAGGCGAAGTCGCTAACCTCATTATTTTATTTAGTTGAATATGTGTTAAAAATTTATATAATAGTTTAAATAATTTATTAATATATTTTAGAACCATATTCATACTTATAATATCTTATATGATCCTATTATTACAATTTACCACATGGTTATTAATATTTTTTCATTAGTTGCATATTTTTTGGTGTTAATTTCATTAATTTCTCATGAAAATTTGGTAATAAAAGTATGATTTCTTATAAATATGATATATATCTATATTATTGATTATTATATTGGTTATATAAATATGATATTTACTTATTATATATATTCTTATTACCATTTAATAAAGTTGGACTTAGAAAATGAATCGTATCGCTACATAGAAAAAGCATGATGTACACACGCACGAGAAACAATACCATTCACATAAAGAGTCAAAGGGTAACTTTGTGGGTGATATATAAACATTAATTAATAAAAATAATATCAGATATATATATATATATATATATTTCATATATTAATTATTTTTATCCTTATTACATTCTATTTAATGTGTAAGTGTAAACAAATCACATTAGTTTATAGGATATTGAACACCATACAAATGAACGACGTTATTATATTTTAAAAAGAATGAAATTTAAAAAGATATATGTGATATTAAAATTAAATAGGATTGATAATATCAAAAATAACAAATAAATGCATCAAATCCATCATTATATCCATCCATTAAAAGTAGTTATGGGAAATTAATTAAATCAGTTTGCTTGGAGGTAGTTCATTGTACCCACGATCGACAATTTCATTTCCCATTTGAAGGAAGTTGAGATGGATATAGGTTATTAAATAATAATCATAAAATATTAGTATATTTTAGATAATGGTTTTATAATAATATCATTATTGAATAATTTTTACGGTGGTGGAAGAACAAATAAATAAAAAAACTTGTTTAGGAACGTTACATCTAGTTTGGATGATCTCTTCAGGTTTACACAAAAACCCTTCCTAGGGTGGATTTATGATAAATTAATGTGTGTTAATATGAGGGGAAGGATATAGGGATATTATTTGGTTAGGTATTGGCTGATACAAATTGCTATGAGAGTGTGATTATGAGAGGAGAGGGGGTGGTCTTATTTAAGTAGGGGAGTGGACACACATGAAATTTTTAAAAAGAAAAATTTTAATAATTTTTTTTATCTTGATAGAAGTATCAAAACTACATAATACTCAATATTTGAGGTTATATGGTTAATAGATGTCTAGTTAATGGGTTTTGGTTAAGTTTGATGCTAATTTTTACACATATCCTCTTAGTTTAATCCCTGGTGAATCAGTTTTGACCCTAACCATGGTAATCAAATTTTAATGGTTTCAAAAATCATAAAAGTAAAAAATAAATTTCAAATTTTTATATAATATAAATAATTATGATTAGAAATTTGGAATTCATTTTTAAAAATTCAATTCATTGAACTTTATGTATCTAATTTAAAATGATACCTACAAATGTGAGGAAAAAGAGGGTTACCAAAAAGAAAATTGGCATCAGTATGATCATTTATATATTTAAAAAGAAACAATAATTGATCAAAAAGACCTGAATTTGTAAAATTTTATTAAAACTGAGTTAATTATAATTTATAGGAAAATTAATTTTTTTTATCTTTCTATATAATTTAAATGAATATTATTTTTTAAACAAAAAATCAGTGATGTTCACTATTTATCAAAAAATGAAACTATTATAAAATAAAAAATAATCCTTCTATAATTTTTATATGATGATTTCAAAATTAAGTTAATATTATAAAATACATATTCAAAATTAATAAAAAAATATTCTATCAAATGTGAGCATGAAGTGCAGAAATTATTTTATTTTAAAATAGATTGTTTTTCAAAAAAAATTCTATTACTTTAAAATTATTTTTATATTTTCTACATCAATATATAAAAAATGAATGTGCGTTATGTTTATATATTTTCCATAATTTATGTTATCATATTCATAATCTCTAATTCAAAGAGATGTTCATAATGGTTATTTTTAAATAATACATAAATGGAGTATCACATTTCGTTTAAACCCAGTATTCTATTCATCACAAGATTTTAGAGAGTTCAAAAAATTTTAAAGGTAAATTTATCACAATGTCTTCAGGTGTTAAATTCATCTCTTTATGACCCATCCTAATGGGGCCCATGTCGCAACTCCCCAATCCCACATCCAATGGTCTGTGGTATGGACACTTGCGTCGAGTAGGCATATCACTAACAGGGGAGGCCTTCGCCGAAGTACCTATACACATGCACACATCACAAAGCCTATACAATTCTGAAATGTAAAAAAAAAATTACAACAATTAACACCTATATCCAAATCCTGCATTCAAAGTAGGATATGATGTAAAATAAAGTAAACATGGCTAAATATAATCCCACCACAAATATACTGAACCAAAAGTTGAAGAATAAAATAAAATTAAGACTACTAATAGAAAGACATAGGAACACCTCCCAGTTTGTCTAGTGTCACTATGTACCACCTAGTCTTGGTCTATCTAGGACTCCATCAAATGGTATATCATCTTTAAATGACATAAAACATGCGGGAAAATTTCATGTATGGGTGAGTATAATAATACTATGTAGGACACCTAGAAACCAAAAAGCATACAAAAATGGAAATATAGTCATCTCTACACAAGTATGTGTCTACAACACATACGCCAAGAATATCCAGATATACACAAAAAAAATACACACTATCTAGTGGTAGGTCTCAACCATAGTACACTATCCTAGGATTCTAGCTCAATCATTCTACAAATCACTCGTCTTAGAGAAAAAAATCTATATTTTGATAGCACTGATGATATCTATCCAGGAGGTAGTTCTCATTGTCTTTCATCGTTAGATGTACATGTTGAAGGTCTGAAGAGATACAATAAACATATGAATATCAATACCAAGTCCATGGTGTGATGAGAACTAGTAAATCAGTATTAATCATCTAAGGAGATGTTCAACACCCATGTAGTGTTGGTCAAGATTATACCAAGAACACCCACTAGGGAATAATGATGAATATGGGATCTCACTATAGGCCTAATGGAAGGATTCCAATGACTATATATAATAACTTCTACTAAATGGATCATAGTATTAAGAGTAAGAGATGATTCTTTACCCACCCTTAGGGAAAGTATTAAGCAAAAATACCCTAATGAAACATTTCCGATATAATTATGGAAATGGATATAAGCCCTATATAATAATGTATATGAAATTTAGTTGGGTTCATATGTCATGTCCCTTGACCCTGAGTTCTACCCATGTAAACAACCCATCTCTCTTGTTTGTGTATGTGTAGAAGTACACGACATATTTGCTGCGTATGTGGTATACCTATCTTCTAGTACACAGCTTCAACCCATGTACATGTGATTGTGTACCTGTGTATGGGTTACCCTGTGTACATGGTCCATATCGTGTCCATGTGGTGGAGTACATGGAATTCTTCAATAGGTGTACTCTAACCCATGTCCATGTACCCACTAACATAAACGCCGAGCTACTGGGGAGGGTTACATGTCATGTGATAGGGTCACACACCATGTGATACTTAACGTATGATTGAAACCCTAGCTTCCACAAAGGGGGAATCAAATAGTTTTTAGATTAGGATTACATGCCATTTAGTATGAGATTTTTAAGATATTGAAGTCTAACTCAGTGCATCCTGACCATTACTCCAGCATTCAATCCAATGAACAGTTTACCAAAACAATTTCAAGTCTTATTGGTTAATTTCATCACCATTACAATAATATTTGATCCTTTGATCTAATTAGAAATTAGTATTGTCTTAGTTCTTCGTTTCATGCTGAAGAACACTAAAATCAGGTACTTAAATAATCTGATTCGATTCTACCTTCATTGTTTAACCACCTTCAGGTTATTAAGATCCCAAATATTTGATATCATATCATTGTTCCATGAAACGGGCGTGAAATGATCAATTAATCATGCTATTTTGAACCCTAGAAAAAATGACGAATGTCTAGGTTGAATGAAGAACTACGGGATAAAATCACAAGAAAAAATTGGAGTAACAAACCCCAATTGATGTTTTTTTGATCTCAATTGATTTACATGAAAATAAATATGAATAAATCAATAATTCAAAGTAATTATCCTAGAATCACCAAATAAAAAACCCATCAGACATGTATTCTTGATCCAAAAATCAATCTATTTTTTCGATTTGTTTTTTTGTCATATGAATAATGAACTCGAAAGGAATCAAAATTATACCGCTTTACCTCTCTTTGGATCAATTGATAATAATGAACGATGTGGCGTTATAGTCATTTGTGAGATCCATCGATTCTTTCCAATTCTAGTGTCCGATCCTTTACATGACAGTTTTCTACCAGCAGAATATTTTTTGATTCGTTCCAAAGGAACTCCAATGATTTATAGGTTTATGTGGTGAAACCTAAAAATTTTACAGAAGCATGTATTTAAATAGTTGGAATTAGGTTACATTGTTACTACATCAATGAACCAATAAAATAAAATAATTTATTATTTTAATCAATTAACACCTACAATTTTTTTCTAAAAAGGGACCTATAACGACAAAGGTTAAATAGCCCCTTGGGAAAAACCCACATTTTTAACTCAATGGTTCTATCATATTTCTAATATTGGAACCATTTTAGATACAATTGATATTTTTTAAGAAAACTTTGTGAATGTTCTATTTAATATATTTAATATAATTAAAGAATTTATTCTGTGCATAATAGTCCTTAGAATAACACATCTCTTTAGTATGTGTTCTTGAAAAAAATCATACAATATCCCAAATTAATATATTGAAACTATGAGTCATTATATTCTCCCAAAAATGGGGATTAACATCCCTGGAATGCCAAAATAAGGGATACTCAAAGAGATGTGGGTATTGATTAGGAATATGAGAATCCTTCTCCCATTTTATCTTTTGTATATTTCCATGTTTCCCCTAGACACACACTAAAGGAAAAAATAGCCCACAAATGATTTTATCCTATTAATCCCTAATCTATTCCAGTTACCCATCTAAGGTCACTCCAACTTTGATATTCAGCTCACCCTTGTCGATAATGTGTGACACGTCATGAACATACCTCCTCAATTGTCACACGTGGAAGACATCTTGTACTCGGTATAACTAAAAAGGTAGATCTAAGTGGTATTCTACCTCTCTAAATCTATAGTGTATATAGAAAGGGCTAATAAATCCTAGAGGTTCATCACTGCCCCGACCAAGTATCCATAATCAAAATCGCAGTGAATCCTTCAAGAACACATGGTTTCCACTCTCAAAATCCAATGGACTACATCCTAAATACATATAAGAATTATAATATCTCCAATTAGTCCCAATCGACTCCTGGATATCCTTCACTTTATCAGTAGATTCTCACACCAACTCTGGGACCATTAGTGTTGACTATCCTGGGTTGGTCGAGCAATTTATTGAACCACATGGTTGCCCATGCAATGCATAAAATGGTGCCTTACTGATGGTGGAATGGTAGATATTATTTTATGCAAACTCCACTAGAGGCAGTTGATCCTCCCAACTTTGACCAAAGTCAAATATGCAAGCTCACAACATATCCTCTAGAACATGAATAGTCCACTCAGTTTGGCCATCAAGTTGGGGGAGAAATTTTTTACTCAAGTTCAATTGAGTCCCAAATTACTCATATATTCCATTACATAATAGGCATGTGAGGTGAGCAGTATTGCAAGAAATGATCATCAATGGAACTCTATTGATTCAGACTATCTCTTGACCGTAGATGCATCCCAAAATATTTACTGGTCTCTGACCCAAAATTTATAAGAAGTGGGGACACTTGTTTGTGTCCCTCAGAGGTATGTGGTAAACCCAACTTGAATTCCATTAACATCCCATATCTCTTTAGTATCCTAATATCATTTGGTTGAGCTAAACTTACAGGAACATGGTGCTTAGCCTTTACCTGCTGACAGTTAAGTCATCGAGACACTAATTCTGTAACTCCTTTCTTCATCTGTAGATTAAAAAATTGGTTCCAGAGGTCTTGGTACGTATTTTTCACACTTGGATATACCTCCAAATGAGATGTAAGAACCTCTATCAGAACCTCCTCCTACAACATTGCTGACACCATCATGCATCATCTAAAAATAACTAGTTGCTCCCATCTTTTTAACAACCATCAAGAGAGTTTCTAGTGGAAATATTAGTATATAGGGTCTCATAGTTAGTTTCCCCTAGCTATGAATCCCTAAATTTCTATAAAATTGGAGGGTGAAAACCATCGAATGGAGGAAAAATTCTCCATATACATCCACACATGATAACCGTGATGAGGACAACTCCTCTAATGCATTATTTAAGAACTATAAACAAGATCCTTGACTGATATAATCAGCTACAATGTTCCGCTTTATAGGATTATAAACAATTTTGGTGTCATAATCCATGGGGACCTCTTTCCATCTCCTGTATCTCAAGTTGTGATCCTTCTGAGAGAATATATACTTGAGACTCTAATTATTAGAGTAGATGATGAACCACTCAACCATCACATAGTTCCACCACATGTTTTGTGCAATGAATAATAGTACTAACTAATGATAAAGGGAAATGTATTTCTACTATTTTGGTATCAACTAGTGTGAACCACATGTAATCACTGCTCAACTCTGCATCATAACACTACCACTCCTAGTTCATAATGGATCATAGAGCACTTTGTACTCGACAACCTCATCTAGAAATCTCATGATGGGAGAAATCGTCAAACTCTACCTCAAATGCTGAAAAACCTACAGAAACATTTCTTTCCCAACAATAGGTGTCCCATTTTGTGTCAAATTTGTCATCGGGGTCGATACACTAGATAAATTAGGTATGAATATCTGGTAATATCCATCCAATCCAATGAATCCCCACACATCCATCATGACCATTAGTATATCCCAATATAACAAAACCTCATCCTTTATTTTGTCCACTAGATCTCCATATGCTAAGAAAACATATCCTAGAAAGTCGGCCACAAGAATCCATTACTAGAACAAATTTATACATTCATAAATCAAGTGATCATAGTGTACATCCAAAACTATCCTCTTAAGCGTCTTTCATTATCCTCTTCAGACACGAAATACAAAAGGATATTTTCTATGAAAAGAATCATGAATCAATATAAGAAATACTGAGATATCATGTTCATGAGTCTCGTGAAAACTAATGGAGTGTTATTCAAACCAAATGTAATAACCAGGTACTCATAGTGACCGTATAAGGATATAAATGATATCTTTTGTAAATCCTCATCCATAACTTTTATATGTTTCCATCTTGACCTAAGGTTAAACTTTGACACCATCGTGGCCCTCTCAACTAATCAAAGTGGTCACTGGTCCTCGGTAGTGGATACATTGTACAGACCTGTAAAATTCAATGGAATTTTTTCTTAATTTTCTTTGAGATTTTACAAGAACGCAGTTTCTGACGGCGCCTGATTTTGAGGCCCGGTGTGCTTGGAATTAATTTCCGAAGTTAGGATCGGGTATGTTCAGTGAACGAATGAGCGGGTATTTCTAACTTTTAAACCGGTGCTCGGAATTGAAATCTGAGTGCACCGATGAACTCACAACGCCGATAATTGCTTAAGAAGACTTTTTCCAGAGTTTCCTTTGCTCGGGATGATTTGTTTAGTCATGTGGATAATGACTTCCGAGAAATAAAATTTGTGAAACTAATTTTATATCATTAAAGTGGTTAAATCCTAAGGATGGAGGTTGGGTGAACCTAACTACCCAGGTGAGGTTAAATGTGAGGTGGGGCCCACACGAACCCCACCCCTTCATATTCCCTAACCCCCATAACCCTTTTACTTGAAACCCCCTTGGTTTTAATGATGTGACTTCCTTCTTCACATTTATGATGCCAACTTAATACAAAATTCAATTTGAAAACTAAAGTTTTATTTATAAGGTGAGTTGTTTTGAATTTTGGATTTTCAAATACATTCCAAGATTTAATAAAATATGAGGGACTTATTTTATTGGGAGTTGGCTCATTCTATTGGGGGATTGGAGGAGATAGAGTCCATCTTCTTCATTGGAGAACATGAAGAACGCCGACGACTACCCGACTTCCTCTCTTTCGACGATTGACGTAGCTTTCCCTTTCTTTGACGCACGCCAACGCCGTCATCGAAACCACCCCGCAATGCCTCTTTCCGCGACGCTCTTCGATCGTCAACTCTTTATCGAGGTAGTGGGATTAATTTGAGAATGTTATTATTCCCTTGGTTGTTCCTTCTAAAACAAAGAACCCAGATCAACTCATCATTAAGTTGATCTGCCAAGGTTTTATTTTTGTGGGTTGGAAATATTGGTATGATTCTTTTTATTTAAGAGGATGTAGGGGAATCTCTTTGGTATTCTCTTTATCTTTGAGGAAAGAACGACGAGCGCGGACAAACCATTTCCAGGTTGATCAACAGATCATTCATTCGTGGGAGTTGATGTTGGGGTTAATTGTTTCCTTTTATGTATGTCGACTACCTTTTGTTGGCCGCTTGGTATCATTATAACAGGAGGAGGCAGGACCGCACAAACAAGACCGAACATCCTTCCCCTTGTTGTTGATTATGTTGCGGCTCGAACAAAGGCGATGCGGTGCAACGGCACTATGTGGAAACATATGGAAATATGGCAAGGATGCGCGGTGCCATCGCGCCACGCCGTTGAGGCCGAACGAAACCGCGGCTGGAGTCGGGGCCACGGAGGTGATTGAAGACTCCGCTGGTTGATCGTTGTGCGTGGATTGGCGGGCGACGATAAACGGAGATAAAAGGTAAATTTGAAGCCTCTGCAGTGAAGTTCGGGTCCCAGGAGGACCGTTGGAGAATGCGGCAAGAAAAATAGACCACCGGAGCGCTTCTGGTGGTCTGCGGAAAACACCGCTGGCGCGCATCGCCGGAACGGAAGCGCCGGTGGCCGGAGGCAGCAATCGGCACCAGCCGTCCTCCAGGAGTTGGCGGCACCCGGCGCGCCGCCAAGAAGGGCCGCGTCGGTGGCAGGCTGCTGGTCCCGCGAACATGCGGGACCGAGGGAGGTGGGACGCGGTGCTCAGTTGTGTCCGTTGACATGGATCGGCCCCCCATGGGGCTGTAGTTACATACTGGTGGGGGAAGCGTGCCACCCCGCACCGCTCGACCAAAATGGCCGAGCCACCCGACTGGACTGCCAGGCCGGGCCATGCCCAAGCGGGACGGACCCGGACCCGGGTCGGGTCACCCGGTTCGGGCCGACCCCGAGGGTACCGGGCCGTGTCGGACCGGGCCTGAACCCCCTAATACCGGACTTTTTCGGTCTGTTACCCATAACATGGGCTACAGACCTCCGATCGATGCACCATCAGTTGCGTAACGATCCTTGGATTAAGTAGGTCGCTTCGGTATATTACACTCAAGGTTTCAGAGAACTATGAGTAGGGTCGGGTTGGTTCGGATACGAAACCAACCGGGACCTCGAAGTGGAAACACTTATATCTTGAGCTCGGGACGTCCGATTGATGTGCCGTATACTTTTTTGGTTTCCTCTTGATGAGACGGAACATTTGGCATACTTCGCCTCAGTTTTCGTTGCAGTTGGATAGTGGCCTGGTTGGATTGTACCCGAAATTTAACCGGGCCCCTGAAACGGAAAAGCTGATAACATTCAGACTGGATGTCTGTTTGACGAACCGTCAGCAACGTTGGTGATCACATGGAGAAACGGTCCTTATGAGTATACCCTATGAGAGTTCAGGGTACAGTTGAGATACAGTCGGGTTGGTTTTCACACGAAACCAACTGGGCCCCAGGGACGAAAAGGCTAATAACTCACAGACCGGGCGTCCGATTGACGCGTCGTCTGTTGCGTTGAGACCCCTATGATGAGGTGGTCCTTTGGGACACTTATTCGTGGTACTTTGAGATACTTGGAGTATCGACCTGTAGCTCTTGGAGAGGATCCTTCCGAAGACGAGCGTTCGGTGTATGGAGACCGTGTAGCCGGCTGAGACCTGACGACTGCTTGACCGACTCGACTTGGAGTGAGTCGACTAGCCCAGTGGAAGGAGCACTACCTTGTTTGGGTGCAGAACCATGGAGGACAGAGCTCTAATGTGTGACGGTGCAGACCCGTGGTACTCATCCGTAGGGAACCTCTATAGGCTATTAGGGGGTGTGCACTACTGTGTTTGGGTGGCATACCCCGGTGGGAAGCACTACTGTGTTTGGGTGGCTGGACCACGGTACTCGACAGGAGGAGTACCTTAGCAGTCTTAGGTTAGTGAGAAGTACCTCGGAGTCGGGACATGACCATTGTACACTCCAGAGAAGGGGCTCTTCAGCAGTTATAGTTTCGATAATGAAAATCATGGTTGAGCTGAGTCTATGATCGTTGTGTTTCCATATGATTGAGATGGGTTATTTGATAAATTAGGTATATGTATGGGCATATACCTATGTAGAGGTTGTCTGTTGAGATCTTCTTTGTGGTTATCCTTGTTGGATTTAGAGAGACCTTGAGGGTCTCGGGGTCTCTACTGATTATCATTGTACTCACCCCTGTAGGGGCTATGCCCACACCTCGTTGTCTTGGTTGCAGACGACAGGCAGTGCTGAAGGAGGCCGAGTGTTCGAAGACGAGACAGTATACGGAGGTGGAATTCACGACGAGATGATTCTCAGAGGAGGTTGACGAGCAAGAGCATTGTGGAGGCAATCTGTACCTACCCTTCAGGTAGGATCCGTGGTGGACGATTCAGGAGCTGCGATATCTGTACCTACCCTTCAAGTAGGATCCGTGGTGGACAATCCAGTAGTTGCGCTATCTATAACTACCCTTCAGGTAGGATAATGGAGGATAACCCAGGTGCTACTACCTTTCTTCCAAATGTTTTCTTTTTCTGTTTTACTTTTGTTCAGTTGTAGCTGTACTTTCGATTGGGTTTGTATTTTGGCACATTTAGTTTTCTGCACTTCCTTTTGTACTTAGTGTTTTACTTCTTCTTGTACTCTGTGGTGTTTGTTTACTTTAATAAAGGAAATGCCTTCCCAGTTATCGGGATTTACACCTTTGGTGCTAGTCGCCAGCTCTTGGCCTATGGAAGGCGGGCATGGGGTAGTCACGGCATAGGCCCCGAGGACATGTCGTGACAAATTGGTATCAGAGGTATTCAGTTCTACCGCAGAACTCAGGACTCTGATCTTTTCCTATGTGAAGAAATAGTGTTAAGGGTACTGAGTGTGGTCTTCTGTTCAGGGAGTCCAGTGTTTGTGCGGCGGCCGACGTATCCGTACACCAGGACCCTGACTTCTAATTTCCGACTTTGTGCACGAAAACACTGATTGTGTGTGTGTTTCAAAAAGTTTTAAATTCAACTCAAACCAGGTCAGTTCACCAGGTATAAATCGTTGACCATGTCGCACCTGTTCATACAGTCAGTTGGAGTTCCGAGAGAGTACTCGATGACGTCCCACCGAGCGACGAGGCTCTGGTGCGGGGCCCTTTTTACTATGTTGGCTCCCTCGGGTGGTGAACTAGTAGCACCACCACCTGTTGGGAAGCAGATGCCACCAGCCTTACTAGCGAACTGTGCATGCTGGCAGAGCGCGTTGCACGAGTTCCAGTAGCAACGGCCTCTGAGGTTACGAGGCGAGGCAGATTCCCAGACAATAGAGCACTGGCTAGAGGCGATTGCTAGAGTTTTCCACCTAGCTGAGACATCAGTGGAGTGGATGGTGGAATTGGATACTAGTGATTTCCAGTGAATGACCATGAGGATGGTCCGCATAGTGATGAGGCTTCGGTACGAGGACCGATGCCTCTGATAGTGCCTTCAGGTAGTGTGTCGGCTATACATCACTACCTGTTGGTCAGCAGTTACAACCGGCGGTACCGGTAGGTGACACATGTAGGCTTACTTCCTTATACATGTTCCAACATCAGATTCCATAAAGTTCCGAGGCGAGCCTGATGCACAGGCAGTTGAGAACTGGCTTGAGGAGGTGGCTGAGAGTTTTTCTAGAGCTTATACAGCTTCGGGAGGACGATGTCTCAATAGCTGAGTAATCATCGAGGCCTACCGATCATTCATGGTACTCGATGAATACGATTCGACCAGTGATATAAAGCTCGAGCCTCTGAGCGAGGTGTGTTTAAAAAATATCCGAGTAAGCACACATTTCTCTATGCATTACTACTTATGTTAGGGTGCTAGAGAGAACCTTTGTGGTTGAATTTTCTTTGGATGATCGGTTTTAGCCAGTGAATGTTAACAATGGGAAGATGTGAACTGGAGCCAGTCTCGGAGACTTGGGCCTGCGAATGTTTCAAAAAGGGGAAATTTTAAGGACAGATGAATCTGCAGAGTAGCATACGTGGAGGCAAAGCTAGGAGAGCAGCAAGAGGTGGTGTACATATCAACATGTTACAACCACCCGCCTTTGTTGTCCCCTCCAGGCCTAGGGAGCTGGAGGGCAGGGAAAGAGAGTAGCTACATGCGGTCAAGGAGAGTGAACCAATGACTATAAGAATGATTTGAGGGACAGTCTATGTCCACTACAAGCTGGCATAGTAACAAACGTTGATACGAATCATTCCTTCGTTCCACGAATCTTGTCCCAGACCTAGAGTTTCCGGTTAAGCCATTGACTTGACCCTCACGTATGGAGATACCTTGGTAGGAGACTCGATAATCACATTTATTCCGATAGTGTGATCTGACCCACGAGGTGAGAGTTTCAGTTGGAATCTCTTGGTGGCAGCGTCGAGGACTTACGACGTTGGTCTGAGTATGGATTGGATCCACAGTTCATACACGGATTGACTGTATTAGGCAAAAAGGTTGTGGTTTATCTACAACGTTGGGATGGGCTTTTCCTTGGTCGGAGAAAAAAGAAAACCCAGGTAGCACATGATGAAATCATGCATAAGAGGGTGAATTCGATCACTCAGGAGATGGCCAAACTTACTTTTGTGCCAAAATTATCCAGAGTTGCAGCACCACTTCCAGCAGAGCTTTCAGGAGTTGGGTTGATCAGTGTGCCCAGCTTGTGGGCATTGGTTACATAGTTCACTGCGATGCATTAGGGACCAGACTTGGGTGTGTCCTAATGTAGGAGTGGGCAGTGATCACCTATGGATAATGACATATGAGACTGCACAAAACTGACAGGAAGCCTCTAGAGTTCAAGGATGACGATCGCGTCCTTATACGGGTCTCACCTCGACGAGCTTTACGGAGATGTGGCCAAGGAGGCAAGTAATCTCCAAGGTTCAGCGGACCTTTCCCGGTCCTCAGTAGGGTATGCGAGGTGGTTTACCGCTTGAACCATCCACCTCAGTTGCACCAGGTGCACGACGACATCCACGTATCTCAACTGACGAGATACATGCTTGACCCGACACATGTCATCGACCATGGGGAACTGGACTTTGGCAATGGGGTGACTTTTTTAGGGTTCCAGTAGAGGTTGAGGATCGACATGAGCGGACCCTATGAGGACGGTCGATTCCTTGGGTGTGCTTTCACTGGTAGTACGGGAACCTCCAGGTGAGCACATGGGAGCGAAAGGCTCAAATGCGTAATCAGTACCTCTTTTATATCCCTAGTTTGTGTTAAAGCATTACGAGGACATAAAGCCCTGAGGTGGGAGTAATGTAAAGACCCGTAAAAATAAAGGGAATTTTTTTTCTTAATTTTCATTGGGATTTTACAAGAATGCAGTTTCTGACGGCACCTTATTCCGAGGCCCAGTGTGCCCGGAAGTAATTTCTGAAGATAGGCTCGGGTACGTTCAGTGAACGAACAAGCGGGTTTTTCTAACTTTTAAACCGGTGCTCGGAATTGAAATCTGAGGGCACCGATGAACTTTCAGCATCAGTAATTTTTTAAGAAGACCTTTTCCAGAGTTGTGTTTGCTCGGGATGAGTTTTTTAGTTTTGTGGATGAAGACTTCCGAGAAATAAAATTTGTGAAACTAATTTTATTTCTTTAAAGTGGTTAAATCCTATGGATGGAGGTTGGGTGAACCTAACTACCTAAGTGAGGATAAATGTGAGGTGGGGCCCACACGAGCCCCACACCTTCATTTTACCTAACCCCCTTAACACTTTCCCTTGAAACCCCCTTGTTTCTAATGATGTAACTTCATTCTTCACATTTATGATGCCAACTTAATTCAAAATTAAATTTGACAACTCATGTTTTATTTATGAGGTGAGTTGTTTTGAATTTTGGATTTTCAAATACCTTCCATGCTTTAAAAAATAAGAGGGACTTATTTTATTTGGATTTGGATCGTTGTATTGGGGGATTGGAGTAGATAGAGTCCATCTTCTTCATTGGAGAACGTGAAGAACGCCGACGACTTCCCCGACTTTCTCTCTTCCGACGATTGATGAAGCTTTCCCTTTCTTTAACACATGCCAACGCCGTCATCAAAACCACCCCGCGATGCCGCTTTCCGCGATGCTCTTCAATCATCAACTCGTTATCGAGGTAGGGGGATTAATTTGAGAATGGTATTATTCCCTTGGTTGTTCCTTCTGAAAAAAGAACCTGGATCAACTCATCATTAAGTTGATCCGCACATGTTTTATTTTTTCGGGTTGGAAATATTGGTAAGATTATTTTTATTTAAGAGGATGTAGGGGAATCTCTTTAGTATTCTCTTTATCTTTGAGGAAAGAATGACGAGCGCGGACCAACCATTTCCAGGTTCATCCGCGGATCGTTCGTTCGTGCAGGTTGATGTTGGGGTTAATTGTTTCCTTTCCCGTACATCGACATCTTTTTGTTGGCTTCTTGCTATCATTATAATGGGAGGAGGTCATACCGCACAAACACAGCTGACCCTCCTCCCCCTTGTTGTTGATTATGTTGCGGCTCGAACTAAGGCGGCGCAGTGCAACGGCACCGCGCGGAAACATGGGGAAATACGGCAAGGATGCACGGCGCCGTTACACCGCACCGTTGAGGCCGAAAAGAACCGCAACTGGAGTCAGGGCCGCACAGGCGATTGAAGACTCCATCGGTTGATCGTTGTGTGCAGATTGGAGGGCGATGACAAAAGGGGATGCAATTTAAATTTAAAGCCTCCGCAGTGAAGGTCGGGTCCCGGGAGGACCGTTGGCGAAGGCGGCGAGCAAAACAGACAAACATAGCGCGTCCGGTGGTCCGCTAAAAACACCGCCGGCGCGCCTCGCCGGCACGGCGGTGCCCGGCGCGCCGCCGGGAAGGGCCGTGGTGGCTGAAGGCGCAGCGGCAGGCCGCTACTCATGCGACCTAGCGGGACAGAGGGAGGTGGGACGCGGTGCTCGGCCACGTCCGTTGACAAAGAGCGGCCCCCCATGGGGCCGCAGATACATGCTGGCGGGGGGCAGTGTGCCACCCCGCACCGCGCGGCCGAAACAGCCGAGCCCCCCGATCGGACCGCCATGCCGGGCCGCGCCAGCCGGGCCGGGCCGTGCCCAGGCCGGGCCACGCCCAAGCAGGCCGGACCCGGACCCGGGTCGGGTTGCCCCTGTTCGGGCCGACCTAGGGGTGTACCGGGCCGGGTCGGACCGGGCCCGAACCCCCTAATACCATACTTTTTTTGGTCTGTTACTCATAACATGGGCTACAGACCTCCGATAGATCCACCGTCAGTTGCGTAGGGATCTTTGGATCGTGGCTGGCATTTCGGTTTATTACACTCAAGGTTTCGGAGAACTTTGTGTATGTCCAGGTTGGTTCGGATACGAATCCAACCGGGACCTCGGAGCGGAAATGCTTATATCTTGAGCTCCGGACGTTTGATTGATGTGCCGTCGACTTTTTTGGAATCCTCTTGATGAGATGGAACTTTTGGCATAATTCTCTTGAGTTTTGGTTACAGTTGTATAGTGGACGGGTTGGATTGCACCCAAAATCCAACCGGGCCCCTGGAACAGAAAAGCTGATAACTTTCAGACTGGACGCCCGTTTGACGAACCGTCAGCGGCATTGGTGATCACGTGGAGAAACAATCCATA
Source organism: Viscum album (assembly GCA_963277665.1). Lineage (NCBI taxonomy): Eukaryota > Viridiplantae > Streptophyta > Magnoliopsida > Santalales > Viscaceae > Viscum > Viscum album. The sequence continues at coordinate 1,577,524,539 of OY728126.1, forward strand.
TGAGAATACCCTATGATAGTTTGGGGTACATTTGAGATATGGCTGGGTTGGTTCTCACACGAAACCAACCGGGCCCCGGGGACGCAAAGGCTAATAACTCACAGACCGGGAGTCCGATTAACGCGCCGTCTGTTGCGTTGAGACCCCTATGACGAGGCTATCCTTTGAGATGCTTTTTCGTGGGACTTTGAGATTCTTGGAGTATCAACCTGTAGCTTGTGGAGTGGACCCTCCTGAAGACGAGCGTTCGAAGTAAGGAGATCGTGTAGTCGGCTGATACCTGAAGACTGCTTGACCGACTCGACTTGGAGTGAGTCGACTAGCCCAGTGAACGGAGCACTACTTTTTTTGGTTTCAGAAACATGGTGGACAGAGCACTACTGTGTGACAGTGCAGACCCGCGGTACTCGTCTGGAGAGTACCTCTTCAGGCTATTAGGGGGTGTGCACTACTGTGTTTGGGTGGCATACCCCGACCGGAAGCACTACTGTGTTTGGGTGGATGGCCCACTGTACTCGACAGGAAAAGTACCTCAGCAGTATTAGGTTAGTGAGCAGTACCTCGGAGTCGTGACATGACCACTGTACACTCCAGAGATGGGGATCTTCAGCAGTTATGGTTTCGATAATGAAAATACTGTTTGAGATGAGTCTATGATCTTTTTGTTTCCTCAGGATTGAGATGCGTTACTTGATATCTTAGGTATATGTATGGGCATATACCTAAGTAGAGGTTATCAGTTTGGATCTAATTTGTGGTTATCCTAGTTGGATTTAGAGAGACCCTGAGGGTCTGGGGGTCCCTACTGAGTATCGTTATACTCACCCCTACACGGGCTATGCCCGCACCTCGTTCTGTTGGTTGTAGACGATGGGCAGTGGTGACGGAGGCCGAGTGTTTGAAGACGAGATAGTATACGGAGGTGGACATGACAACGAGACGATACTCAGAGGAGGTTGACGAGAAAGAGCGTTGTGGACGCTATCTGTACCTACCCTTCATGTAGTATCTGTGGTGGACGATCCAGGAGCTGCGCTATCTGTACCTACCCTTCAGGTAGGATCCTTGGTGGACGATCTAGTAGGTGCGCTATATGTACCTACCCTTCAGGTAGGATCCGTGGAGGACGACCCAGGATCTGCTACCTTTCTTCCAGCTGTTTTCTTTTTCTGTTGTACTTTTGTTCAGTTGTAGTTGTACTTTAGATTGGGTTTGTATTCTGGCCCATTTAGTTTTCTGCACTTCCTTTTTTACATAGTGTTTTACTTCCGCTTGTACTCTGTGGTGTTTGTTTAATTTTATAAAGGAAATACCTTCCTAGTTATCGGGATTTACGCCTTTGGTGCTAGTTTCCAGCCCCCAGCATATGGAAGGCAGGCTTGGGGTAGTCACGGAACGGGCCCCGAGGACGGGTCGTGACATACATGGTCTTCATGGTAACTTGATTCATACACCAATATTCCACAAAAAACCTCAGGACTCTATCTGGCTTCATGGAAATCAATTTTCAGGGTTACGATGGTGAAATACAAGATTTAACAAATCCCTTCTTCATTAAGTCCTCCAACTACACCCTCAACTCACGAATCTCTATGATATCCATCAAATATATTGGCACATATTTTTTTTCCTTACTGGTGTGTATGTTAATGTAAATGTCTATCTCTTAGTGGTGGTTGGAAGGGAATCCTGGAACATCCTCAGGGGAAATTTTCACAGATTCCTCCACCAATATAAGAAAATGGGAACACATAATGTCCACTACACAATGGGTTAGGATGGCCAACTAATGAGTAATAGATCTCACCCTCATATGCTTGAGTCTTTCCAGCACTGAAAAAGTACCAATTTATTTGAAAATGGAAAACCTGGTTCTATCGTAAGGGAAAATTCATATCATTCTCTTAAAATATTCAATATGGGCATGAACTATAGATAATAATTCTATACCAATAATGACATTGTATGGCCTTGATAATTATTCCATGACAATTCAATAGAAACTCTCACCTCCAAGAGCTATGTCAGGCTATCGACATAAGTTTGTGACCACATATTCTTCTCCTATAGTAGTATATATTTTTAAGGGTCAAGGAACGGGCTCAAAAGGAATCTATATATCTTGTACAAAAAATATGGAGAGAATTTAATGTCTATAACCTTTGTCTATCATTACAATATCTAATGTAAATAAGACACAAATCATACCCTGAAACATTCCCAAAGCCTCTAGGTTGTATGTCTAGCTGACCTATAGATGTCCCCTTCCGTCTCCTACAGATCCCTGATCCTATCATTGAACTCTTTGGGGATGTGTTGGTGATAAGTAAAAGCATAGACCACCACCAAATGATCTCCCATATCATCTTCAATGTATACTTCCCAATGAACCATTCTTCTCCTACCGCTTCCTTTTCCATAGCGGCACATTTAAGGTCTCTCTATCATACATCTGGATGGCCATACAATCTGGTGCTAAAAATACCCTATCATCACATGAGTATAACTGACTCCCCATTGGTTGACTAGATGCACCCCATGATCCTTGAATCTTTTAACCTATATCCTAGGACCTCCTCCAAAAATGTATCATACATTCAAGTCCCTGGGCTGACGTCGACTTCTTATTCGAGAGTTCACTGCTCATGATTTCCCTCTGCCGACAACCATTGGTTGTATATGCTCTACCAGGAATATTTCTACCACAAAATCTCTCTCTATCACCCCAAAAATTAGTAGTAATTCATATATGGAAAACATTGGATCAGATGTCTCTATGCATACCTCACACTATAGACCCAACCCCAATAAAATATCTATGAATCATATCCATCACGTACATGGAGTGGTTGGTAAACCTTTAGGTATACTCAAATACTACCATGCATGACTACTCGATCTATATAAGCTCATGGGTACGTACATTATACAGTATTGCTAGTGATAAATATTCTCTATAAAGGTGCTCAAACTCCATCACTATAAGGGACTCCTCATAATAATAATGGGTCACTAACCCCCTCCAACACCCTAATGATCTTTAAATAAGGCTCGCTGCCATGACTAACATCTAATCTGTAGGTGTCCTAATGAAACAGAAAACATGGGTCACCACTTCAGTATAGTCCTTAGCTGTATATGGCTCGGGATCACCTCGGTACGTGAGGAGTCTCTATTGCTGAAACTCATGAAGTGTGATCGACCTACGCACCTCATCATATGGTATTGTGCGTACCATGTTATACTCAACAGGTGGCAGTATCGCTGGTGATCCACTTGGAGGTAACATCTTGGGAACTAGTCCCTATATCGACGCCTCATCATAGAGGGGCTCATCATAATGATCATGATTCTTAATCATAACCAAAATTTTTAACATATGCATCGTGAAAGTAAACACATTGTACCATGGTCAATGAGTATATATGGATAGGTGACTCAAAAAGGATATTGAAACCATATTCTATTCCAATATTATTAATTCACCATTTTTTCCCTATAAATATTGTTCACATGTACCGAGTCATAAGACATGTTATCATAGACATAGTGAATGGATATGTTGGACACTAAACCAACATCATAGTCAATAGTGTGAAATATAAACTCGAAACACATAGCACAATTTCCTCAATCCTGTATCACAGACTCTCAATCATAAGGTAGAACAAAATCCTCTAATACCACTCAGTCATGACCCGTCCCAATGGGGCCCATTATGTGACTCCCCAATCCCACCTCCAATTGGAATGTGGCTGGTGTATAAAAGTGAGTATGCATATCACTAACATTGGAGGACTTATCCAATGTACATCTACACACACACAAAGACATCTCTAATCCTATAGAATGATGAAATGTAAAAAAATGAACAACCATGATTGAATAAATCAAAATAAAACAAGTAGAGTACAACATGAAGTAAAATAAATAAAATAGGACCCAATAAAAGTTTTGTACAAGGAGTATGAAACACATGTCCAACCTAAATTTAAAACTGGGACTGATTTTAGAAATATTTAAGAACACACCTTTGTCTATCAGGTCTCACTAAGAATTGCCTGGTCTTAGTATATCTAAGATTCTATCAAATGGATTATCATATGAAAATGAAATGAAACAAGTTGGAAATTCTTTTTTAGGGGTTTGTATAATAATATCTTGTTGAAAAACTAGAAACCACAAAGCATACAAAAAATACTATTAGCTGTACACAAGTATTTTTATAAAATACATAAAACATGAATATTCATTAATACTCAACAAAAACACATAGTCCATATTGTAGTCACAACCCTAGTAATCCTCCCTACGATTCATGGTCAAAGATTATACAAAGCACTTGTCTAGGAGAACACACTCATGAGTCTAATAGCATTACTGACATCCATCTCGTGGGTAGTTCTCATTTGGTCTCTTCAATAGAATTACATGTTGATGTTATGAAGAGATATAATACACTTATTAGGATTAATCCCTTGGCCATTGTGTGATAAAAACAACTAAATATGAATTAACCAATTATATAGAGGATTTGAGCCCACATAATTTCAGACATGAAGATAACATGAACATCAACTAGGGAATAATGATGTATAGAGGATCTCATTCTGAGCCTCCAAAAAGGATTCCAACATCTCTATCCCAGAATTCATACTAAAGGGATAAAATCTATATAGTATGAGAATATTTCATACCAAACCTCTGGGAAACGATAAGGGGAACATACACCAATGAAACATTTCCAAGATACATGGGAAAAAAATGCTCAAAACCATGTAAAATAAATTACATTGCATGTAGAAGAAATCAATCATTGTGTCTGGTGACCGTGGGTTCTGACCATGAATATGGACCAAGTCTCTTACCGGTTTCCATGTAGATGTACATAACATGTAGGATTACCATGTAGTCTACCAATGTGTGAGTACATGGAATCATCCTATGTACATTTTCCAGTTTACAAGTATATAAATAGTCCCCTATATATAGTATAGGTTGTGTTTGTGTAGGGGACTACATGGAATTATCTAACCATTGTACTACAAACCATGATTGGTTACCCTCAAATGTACAAATTGAGTCACTAGGGAGGGGACACATGGAGTTTGATAAGCTCACATGAAATGTGACCCTTAACACCAACCCAAAACCCCAACCACTGAAAAGGGCCCCCCAAAAAGGATGTAGATCTAGAATACATGTTGTGTAGCACCATATTTTCCCAAAATCCACGTTTGAAACTTTGTATTGCAACCATTTCATTCGGATTGGATGTGACGATACCTTTTCCACACAAAAAAATATTGAGCCTCATTGTGACATGTCAACCCCAATCATCAAAACCCGAGCCTTCAATCCAATCGGAAAATTGGATCATCAGCATTAGACATTATTCATCAAAGAATTTGAATATTGGGAAGCTATGTCATATAATTAACTACTATCTCGATCTCCACACAACCACGATGTTGTGTTGATCCCAGATTTATGATATCAGATAGTTGCACCATGAAATGGGTGTGCAACAATCGGTGGACTGAGATGTGCCAAACCCCGAGTGAAGTGAATAATTATTGTGGTGAATGATGTACCAGGGGATAAAATCATAAGAACAAATGACTAAAAATTAAATTGATATTCATGTAGATCTTAATTCATTTATATGATAATAATAGTGAATAAATAAAAAATTCAATGTAATTCTTCCAAAATCATCATTCAATAAACCCATTTAGAAAGTACATATGATCCATTGATCATTAAGTAGGTTGATAGTTATGTGTTTATCATACTAAAAAATAATGTAGAATAAATCCAAATGAAAAACCAATCAAAAATTATTTGAATAAATATATAATGAAGAAGGATGTCGTAACATAGTTATTGGTTATATCATTTGATTCCATCATGTTCTGGTCATCGATCTTCGATTTTCCCATTTCATCCAACTGAATTTTTTTCCATGCCCTCCAAAGACTCTCCAATGATTTATAGGGTTATGCAGACAACCATGAAATTTTTCTTAAGAGTGTTTTTAAAGACAGATAAATAGGTCACTACGTCACTGCATCAATAATAAAATAATTAATTATTTTATTAAATTTACGTCTATGATGGATTTTTTAGAAATGAACCAGACCATCAAAGGTTAATTCATTTCTAGGGTAAAAACATCATTCTGAACTCAACTATTCTCTCTTCTTTTCGATTCGGGCCCACTTTATATGTTATTCTGCTTTTTTTTAAAACTGTGTGCACTTTCTATTTAAAATATTTCAAACATTTATTCTGGGAACACCAGGAATCATAGTCGCATGTCCTCTAAGTGACTGGTCATGAAAATAATCAATACAATTTCTATTAATAATACATGAAATATTTGAGTCATTTCATATCCCTTATAAAAAAATTATACCACGTTTTTTTGGATATTACCTTTTTAATAGATGAGTATAGTTCTTTATAAATATCTCATTTTCGCATGTTGCCTCAATATTTTGGTGATTTATCCTAAGAATCATCACTAATCGAGTCGATCGATTTCTCAATATGTTTTCTTCAGTATCCAAAATATATATGGGTTCTTTATAGATTTTTATATTTTTTATAACCTAGACTGACAATTCTCTAACCAAAACTTTCCCAGGCCCACCCCTAATATGCTAAGGGTTGGTGACCTATGCTAAGTAGGCTTATCACACATATGAGAGGAATTACCATAATTTACATGTAAGAAAACTCACATCTACAAACCCATACAACTCTGAAATGTCAAAATCCAATGAAAACAATCCATGAATATATGTATAATACCACAATAATAGTTTGATAATTTGTTACTAAAAGCGATAATGGATCCAAATAAAAGCGAACCAAAAAATGTAATGTGTCTAACCTTCCTAAAATGTTAGGAATACTATGAAATAAAACCACATGGAAATGAATTTGGTATATCCAGCTCAATCTATGCTCCTATATCTACCAATCCTCATAGAAAAACATAAAAATTCTTTTGACTACATAAGACAATACACGTGCATGCAGAACCCATATAAGGATAACTATAATAATACGTAGTAAGAAACCCCAAAAACACAAAACACATACCATAATGAATAGTTATCTCATAACATAGATATAAAATTTAATATAAAAGTAGTGATATACTTAGGAAGGATACCACACCCCTAGCCGGTCTCATCCAAAAATCCAGACATAGGACTCTTATCGAATCTTATAGTTAATTCCCATTTCATGAGGACTCAATTTTTGAGCCACACTATCCTTAGAGAAACACATCCAAGAAGTCATGATCAATTTACCTTATTAATAAAATCTATTGTTCTATTTATACATTTATATATAGATATAAGATCACACCCAATACCGTTGGGGGACACCACAAATGAAATATGGTTCAACATGTTGGGTAAGGGATTGTATAGAAATGATACTATTAATATAAATAAAATGAACAGCTAGATGGAGGATCATGTCCAAAAACCAATAGTTCTTTATGTCTCAATGACCCCTACCTGGTTTATAAAAAGGAATGATATAGGATCACAATCATATCTTCTGAAGGGAAACTAAAAACTATCTCTAAGAATAACCCTTTATAGGGGACCTTAATCCATACATTTGTATGTAATTATGATTTGTACCATCAAGGGGATGGACTAAGGGAATACACTCAACCAATGATGGTCTATATTGAAGAATCTAGGGGCCCCAAGGACCATTAATGGGGGTATAAAAAGTTAATTATGGGTACACGACAAGTCCATCGATCCCCTAATATTCCAATGTCATGATTCCTCACACATCATATAGAACCCCATATAAACGGAATGTACCATGTGTTATATTACATATATATGTCTTCCATAATCCTTCTCATTCCAAATTTCTAGGTATATGAACTTTTGTAATGTATTTTTATTACACCATGTACCATACTATGTTACTACCTATGCACCCTGGTTTACATGCCAAGATTCTAGAGGAAGGCCACATGGCGTGTGATCTTTATATTAACCACAAGAACCCTTGCACCACACATATGGTACCACATAGAATATAATCCTAGATTACATGTTGTGTAATGTGGGATTTCATAGAAACAGGTTCCTGGTTCAGTCATCTCCTAAATCTACATCCTCCACCATCAATCCGGCCCAAGGACATTAGATCATGGATTTTTCGGCCTCACAGTTACCAATCACCATATTTAGGCCAAAAAAACGGTTTGGGAACCCACTTTTTTTGTTCACCAGTCACCACTATGTAATACTCAATAACCCAATTATTATCTATTTAGTCCTTTGATCATCCTCCTTCTTCATTGATCCTAGAGTCTCAGTCTCAATTACAATTCATTCCACTGGTAATGATCTATTATTCTTGATAATGGTCTCACATGGATGAAATACTAGGTATCCATCATATAATTGGCATAATAAAACACAAAAAATGATCAAGTGAGGAATAAATGGAGAAAAACATACACAATGAAATGTGAACTTGAACCTCGACCTTTGTTCTTTTTTCATCGATCTGTTTGCGAAGAAATATATGAACAAAGAGGGAATAAACACATAACAAAGAAATCAACCACAAATTTGATCAACCATTGATGCATGAATCAATTCATTTTCATGGAATTGATCTACATTCTTTGGGGATAGATAAATATATGTAAAACACACAAATAAAAAATCCTACATAGAGATTGGATCAATCACTGATGATGGAAGGTCCTGAGATTCCTTCAATGGTGAAATACATGTGCTCAGATGGTGAAATGATCATTGATCTCTATCCAACCCAATATCATTATGCAAGATTGATTTCCTCATGTTCTCTAGGGTTATGCAACTAACTCTATGATCTCAACTTAATCATGTATTTATAATTAGTTTCATGTAATAAATAATTTATAAAATGAATAAATTTGATTTAATGAATTTATTTGAAAATTAAAACGTGAATGAGGCCAACCTGATCGCCCAACATGCATTATGGTTTTATCACACATAGGGAGAAAAATGCACTTTGGAATAAAAAAAGACTCAAATTTTTGATCTGGGCCACCATTTAACTATATTCCACTTTTCAAGAACAATGTGCACAAAGAATTTTATTATTATTAATATTTAAAAAATAATAATTATGGTCTCCCTGGGCCTTTGGATATCAGTTCCATCATCCAAAAATAATCCATATAAAATTCTAATGTAATATATCCAAAAAATAAGAGTCTATATATTCTGTTTACCATATAGTTATCTATTTGGAAAGGAAATGAACTACTAAAATGATGAGGTTAATGATATCACATTTTGGTATACCACACATAGGTTCTCTGTTGAAGATTCTAGTGCCACCACTTCACATGAACTAGGGGAATAAATCCCTCACAAAAGGATCCCCTCATACCAATCCTTAATCTCTAATGGTTATTGAAAAAGGCAATACCATCCACTTTGTCCAACTCACCCCTGTCAATGAAATAAGATATTTCATGAATTTACCTCCACAGTTGTGAAGCATGAAATATGTTATGTTCCTTGTATAACCATGGCTGTAGAGATAAGTGGTATGAGAAATCACCAAATCTAAAAAGTATCAGGAAATTTGAAATGAATCACACAGATAGCTTGCTTCCCCAAAAAATATCCATAATCTACGCTGAGGTGAAACCGTTTGGAACACATGGCCCCCTCCTCAAACTCAATAGTCCTATATGTTCAGACTACTTATGAATTTTTATAGCTTAATGAATTCCTCTTTCTCGCCTAGATGATATGACCCTTATTTTTCATATCTCACACCAACTCATTCCCCATTAGTGATGAATATCATCAGTCATTCTATTATAGTGGTGACCTATAGGGTATCTTTTATAGGGCCTCGAACTATGAAATACTGATGGTGAATAGTAGATATTGTTGAATGAAAACTCTAACATTATTATGAGATCCCCAAAACTATAGATAAAATTCAACATAAAGCCTCAAAACATTCTCTCTATGACATGAATGACCTGGTCAGTCTAGCCATTAGTTTGGGGCAGAACACCACACTCAAACCCAACTGATTACAAAAGGCCTCATCTAAACCACTCAATAATCATGGAATTAAGTGAGAGTCGTGGTTCAAAACAATTTTTGATGTAAATATTTGTGGTTAGACTATCTCCTACATATACAAGAATCCTAATCTCTCTAATGAATATTACTCTCAAAAATATATGAAGTGGTCTATCTTGGTGATTCATTCTATGGTCATCCAGATGAAATCATGACCCCTAGATGCCTGTGATAACCCCATCATTATGTCTATGAATATCATATCCATCAACAACTATATCACCCAAAGGGGTTGATCTAAATGCATTGGATGCTGGCAGTTAGTATTAACATGTGGAAAAGTGAGGCATCAAGATTAAACTATACAATACAACTCTTTATGTATGGACAAAAAATTTACATTGGAGGTCCTAGTATATCTTTTCCACAACTGGATGTAACTCCAAAGGGGATTTATGAAACTTTACCATCATTTCCTCCTACAACATCACTATTATTATCATCTCACCTCTTAAAAGAATAATGTGCTCCCCACCATCAAAGAATCCATTAAGAGTATGCCCAGTGGGTTTATGAGAATTTGATGTCTCGTGGTCTTTATTTACACATTGATCTCCAATAAATTTCATTAAAAGTATTAGGGTAATAGCCAATGACCAATGATACGACAAACCATCCTTGTCCACTAAGGAGAACTGTAATAATTCTAATTGCTATGAAACCTCAACTAAAAACTGAGATAAAGTATCATGTGGGGGAATCCTCCACTACATTCACCTTCCATGGATTACCTAAAATTTAATAGTCATTGTCATATAAGAAATCAAGAAATCACCTCTTTCTCATGTTATGATAATTCTCAAAGAAGATATATTTGATACTTTTGTAGTTAGAGTATATGAAAAATGACTCACCCATATGGTACATTCCCCACATATTCAGAGTGATGACAACCACTAGTATCTCTATATTGTGGGTCATTTTGTTATACTCGTGTAATCTCAACTTCTTGGACCCATAGGAAATATCTTCCAACTTCTTCATCAGGACACATCAATGTTCGTTCCTTAAGGAATCACACAACACTATATAAGTGTCATAGTTCTCCAAAAATCCCATTAAAGGTATGCTCATAGACATCCTCTTAAAATCCAGTAAAAACTTCCATATCCATCCCATTTACATGAAAATTTTCCCCTTTAGGGTTAAAGAGATCATGGGTGCCAACCCTTTAGATAGAGCAGGCCCACACCTCTGATAGCACCATTCTAACCCCAAGATAATCTACACATTGGTAACACTATTCGGTGGATCCCAAGCTAGTACTGCCTCATCCTTCATTACTTCCACTTCCACTCATTCCTCGGAGTTGAAATGTCCTATAATCTATTGTTCTCAAATCCAAAACTATCACTTAAAGGTATTCCAATAAAGATAATTCTCTCCAAGTGTGTCCAAGGCCTTACTCAAGTGTCTCATGTGATCCTCCTCAGATACCAATCACACTGGGATATTGTTGATGAGGAAAACCAAAAGATGATATAAAAAAGGATTAAATATCTTGTTAATGAGTCCCATGAACAATTGTAAATAGTTTTTCACACAAAAAGGAATCACCATGTACTCATTGTCACCATAGCGACATCTAAATAGTTTTTTCTATATATCCTCTTCCCGTACTATTAGATGGTGATATATGGATCGATGTTAAATATTCATGAACCACCAAAACCCTCAAAACAATTTTATGTGGTCATCAATCCTTGTGAGTCGATAATTATTCTTCATGATCAACAAGTTCAAGCCTCTGTAATATACACACAACATAATGACCCAATCCTTTTTCTAGGAGAAACTCATTAGGGCTTCCCATAGAGAAATAGAGATTCTCCATAATACCTTATTATAAAATTACTCAAAATATACCTCACATCATGAATCTATACGGTATCCATCAGATATGATGATGTAGATATCAGTTCCTCCCAAGGAGTACATAAATTATGAATACATGGTCTTATCATAGAGGCATGCATAAAAGATCTTTGGGAAACACATCATCATACTCCACCACCGCTAAAAGAAACTGGTAGCCCCTATCATCCACTTCTCCAAAATTGATTATATCCAACTAGAAAGTAATCAGTTTTATTATACTATTCATGAGACCACCATTATTCACCAATTTTTCCTTTTCCTCAAAAAGGAATACCTAATCCAATCTCAATGGATGCACTACATCCTCCATCTAAAATAGACAATCTGGGAACATACTATATATATAAATTCCATACCTAAGATAGGTTTGTAATGACTAATCACCACTAAAATGAGATATTATTTGAAGCTCACTATTCTAAGATATATATAAATATTTCAAAAGAAGTTTTCAATCATCGAGTCACCTCCCACAACATTATTCATGAATAAGGGTCGAGTCAATGGATCATTAGAATTATTATGTACCAAAGAAGAGAAATAATAATAAAGGAATGTGTCACACCCATTACTATTAATAATATAGATAACCTTGAAAATACATAAATATTACCTTTTATAATCCTTGTATTCTTAGAGTCACAAGACTCTGTGATCAGAATCTACCCACGTCCCTATCTACCAGGTCCCTATTCCAGCAGTAGATAACCTGAGGTGGTGGTGGAAATATTTCGTATCTCCAACCACCTATTACTAATATACTTTCCCCTACACCATGTGTACTACCCTATGGAAATCACTTCACCTTCCTCTATATATTCATGGATGATCCTTAAATAATATCTTGATGACCTGTATGATAGTCTAGACAACCCCATGCAATATTTCACTGACCTTCGTAGTAGAAACACCTCATCCCCCTGTGAAGATTGGTGAAATCCAAATATCCTTCCATTCATGACCCTATCTTGTAATCATTTCCTAAAAAATCGTACATACCATGATCCCAATGACTATAATCAACTACATGCTACTGAGGTCTCATCTTCTGGGTGCCCACTACCATCACCCACTATTAGACACTACTCTTCCATGAATCTATCAACTAATAATTCCATATCCATTGCTCTAGAAGAAGTGGTAATAAATAGATTCCTTAATAAAGACCTAATAACTATGTGTAATACCTTCTTAAAGGTCCATACTCTGAAGGATATACCCTACATCATATCCATGGAGTATCATGAGAGATCTATAAACCCCATTAAATTCCCTGCTAGGGTCATACTACCCTTAAATAGATGTAGAATCTAATGGATGTGAATGGATTGTAATGTGTCTATATTAACCCCCCCTAAAGACACACTGGAGGTCTGGAATAATGAGAGATGTCTTTTCTTGTGATTGAGTCACCATAACATACCATTAAATAGTGGATCCATGAAGAAAAATCAACATGAGGTTCATTATTTGATATGAAGAAATCCTCACATGTCCAAAAAATGTGAATGACGAAATCAATCCATTTATTATCCACATGGGACAATGGATCACCTTGAATAATAGGAGATATATTTCTTTAAAACTCCTTCAGTTCACTTAGCCTATGTGCATCATAATTCAGAACATCCATCATTTGTTGCTTCTTAATGGGCAGTGGTATAACTGTTATACCACTTGGAGTTACTATCTCCTCTACAAGACCCAATAATAAATACCCATCACTCATTGGATCATCCTTATGATTTGAAAGAGTAATCCTGGTTGGATATATTCATAGAGGATTAAAAAAATAAAAAATGTAACACATTCAAAGATTATATCTTGGGTACTAACACTTGAATTACATATAAACCACAACGCATTCCTATATAATGAATACACCAATGTTTTCCTTGAAACCAACTTCTATATGTATCAATTAGAAAGGTAGGTAATGTGAGTATTAGTGTATAGATACCGCAAATGTCGCACATGCACAAGAGTCCATGTCTGGTAAGAATAACTTATAAAACATAATATTGTTTCCAATAAAAAAAATCTCAGACTCAAATCATATTGTATAACCAAATCCTTTGATACCATTGTGTCTTGACCCAAACCAATGGTTCCCATACAAAAACAACCCCAAGCCCACCTCAAATACGTTAGTTTCTTGTGACTAGTGAGGAGAATGCATATCAAACAAATAGAAGACATTAGAATAATGTACCTACCCACACACATATCTCCAACCCCATAAAATGATTAAATGTAAGAAACTACTTGATCCAATTCACGATTACACCTATAATCCAATAATAACATTGCGATAATAATGTATTGAAAGCAATAAATGGTCTAAATACAACCAAAATAAAAATTATACAAAGGGTGCTACCAAATCAGAAGCTGGGGACTACTATCAAATGAAAACACTAGAAAACCTGGTCAGTCTAGCTCATTATATGCTCCATTTTCTCTATGTCCTCCCATGACATTGGTAAAATGTCCACGATCTTCATTAGACACGAAATTTGGAGGTAGAGGCCATGTAGGTGTGAATATGAAAATACCTTGTAGGGCACCCATAAAACACTAAATCAAAAACATCAAGAATAGTTAGCTCATAACCAGGATATAAAAATCAATGTAAAACCCAAATATACTAAATAATGACTCTATGGATCCCGGTGGTCTCCAAAAAACTACCACCCACAAGATTCTACATGAATCCTATATGATATTCTAATTTTGGGAGATCTTCATGAGTCATGCTATCATTGGTGAGATCCATCCATGGGTTCCAAATCAATTGGACCCACCCAAGAAAACAAATTTTTCTCTAATGATTTGGACACCTCGATAGAGTATCACACCTACGACTTCTTGGGGCACCACAAACCTAATTTGGATGAACCCACTATGTAAGAGATAATATACCAATAATATTGAAAACAATTCTTAAAGAAGAATCTATATATAGGATCAAAAACCATTTCATGGAGTTTAGACTAGTTCCATGAACCCTACCTTGGAGACAAATAAATGATATGGAATAACGCTCTTATCTCATAGAGGGACAACAGAAAATATATCTAAGACTCAACATATTGATGGGATTAAAATCTAGAGATCTGCTTGTAATTCAATAATGTAACATTGAGAGGACAGAATAAGAAAATATACTCAAATGATATGATTCCAAACTACTGAAATGAATGGATCAAAACATCATTAATGCATGTACATGACATTTACTAGGGGTTCATAACATGTCAAGGAATCCCCTATTTTTCTTATCCGGTTCCTCCTGACACGACATGTTGATCTCCATATACATTGTTTGAACAAAAGAGATCATAGTGTTTCGAGGTCTTCCGGAACCATACCAATGATATCATTACAGATCAATGTACTCCTAGTCTGGTAATGTACCGCCTCTGGTAATTGTCCTTGTAAATACTTGAGCACCTTGTGATCTTAATCATCACAATGGAAACCCTAGCACCATAAAGAGGGCCCCAGAAGATGTTTAGTCCTAGTTTACACACCATGTCATGTTTGATTTCACCAAAACCTACTCCAGGTTCAAGAATCCCTTAGATCTACCACCACATCCATGAATCATGGAAAAGGATATAGTATTTGAGGTTTGTTAGCCTCCCCATTTCCCACTCACTGGATGATGGACACCAAAATGGATATGTAATGTACCCCAATAATTTATATATCCATTTCACTCTTGGGAAAATTAGATACCACTTATTCAATCTCATTTCTCCTTGAATTCGATTTGGACTTTATGTGTCCTCATATCATGGCCTTAATCGCACATCGTACCCATATAAGTGATTTACCATGTCGAAGAAGAATTTTAAAATGATTGAATACCAAGTATCCATAAAATCATTGGAAAAATAAAATACTAATAATGATTGATTGAATATAATGGGGAGAAAACAACAAAACATAATATTTAGGAATGACCATAGATAATTTTTTCATTCTTCCTTGATCAGTTTTCGATGAAATAGAACAAGGAATTATGTACAAACAATGTAAAAAATTAATCAACTACAGATAAAATAAAACTTCGATGCAAGAATAATTTATTGTTTGTTGAACGAATCTGAGTTCGGTAGGTATAACAGATTGGATTAAAATCATTCAAATAAAGCATCCAACCCAGAGTTTGGATCGAACTCTAACAAATAACAGTTCAATGCTTCAATCATTGGCATTATCCACAAACAATGATGGTGTAATGATCCTTGATCTCTATTTGATAAGATATATTTTTCCAATAATTATACCATGTAATTGACCTCCATCAATATTGGATTTTGTGGATAACAATAATATGTCATCATAATCATGTATTTATAAAAAAAATTGTCATGAATAATTAATAAAATAAAATAATTTCATTCAATTAAATTATTTAAAAATTTTCCTATAACCGATCCAAACTCGAGATTCTAACACACTCCAAGGTTATTTCACACCTAGAGTTAATCTAACACTATAGAAACAATGTAAAAAGTAGATATCTAATTTGAGACTCAGTTTAAGAGTTCTTAATATTTTTCCGGAAAATTATATACACTTTACATTAATATTATCAATATTTTTTAAATAATAATTTCAGATGACTTGCACACTATCTCAGTGCCTATATCTGAAATTAATCAATATAATATTCTTCTATAATATATAAAAAATTAGAGTCATTATAAGATTATATTTTCATTCTATTTTGTAATATGTGATAAAATTCATTGGGTGTGGCATGATATTCCTTAAAAATGATATATGTATTACAAAATATTTTTCAAAATTTAAAAACATCACCTTCACAAATGAATGCATCAAATTTATAATCATTAATATGATTAATTTTATTTTGAATGTTCTATTCATCAAATTCATCACTTTTTATCATTTTTAATAAGTCTTTTTTTCAATCATTTTATGAATGAGTAATGTATCTTTATCAATATTAATTACCAAGTCCATATTTATAGATAATTGAAAGTGGGAAACAACTTGATACACAATCGAGTAAAAACCCTAGTAACGTTCCTACTCAATGAAATTGATTCCTTTTTTTCTTTCCCTACGTTGTAGTGTATTTAGAAATCATAATCCCAACGTTGTTCAATCCAACACCTTTTCCTTATATTAAGAACTTTTTTGAGAAGATATATTCTTGGAATTTATAGTCTATGTATATCTCACCTATTTCACTCAAGTGATAATGTATCCATATCATTAATTCGAAGATTATAGTTCTCAACTTTGGAATAAGGTTTAGATATTTCTATTCATGATTATTCAAATTCCATGATTCATTTGAAATAAATTTATCATCTTTTATAATGAAACAACCCAGTCCTTTCTTTTTCTAGGGGTTAACATTTAAAATAGGTACTTAACTTGAAGAATTCATAGGTGATCAACATTTGAAAAAAAAATAAAAATGTGTCTTAAGGATCAGATTTTTATCATTTCATCATACTCTGAATTTTTAATTAGGAATTAATCACTTTAAGCCCTTATTTTACAAACAATAAATATTATATAGTTCCTTTAAGTCACTTTCATAGGTGTTAATTTTCAAATATCAGACATGATATAAATCTACCCTTCTTTCTTCATCACCGCCAATCGAGATTAAATCAAACAACATCTTTCCCTTTATATTGAGAATAATGGTTTGTTAAGATTTGTGTTGTTACTCATATTTTGGGATATATGATAGGCATAATCATGATATATTTCACTTATATCCGCAAAATATTTTTTTGTTCGTATTAAGCACATAATCCATAATGATCAATATTAACATGATACCTTTTGGTTCTATCCATTGACAAATACAAAAAATTATAGTGTGGGTGACAATAATCATAGTGGGAAACCATGTTATCATGTAGAATCATTTATAGAATTTATAAATCATAAAATATTATTTTCAATCTAAGAAACATTATAATTGGCATATTACATTAATTCTCATCATCCATTCAAATACATAATTATGGTTTGTAATAAAAATGACATTAATCCAATGAATATCCTATATGATTGTCAAACAAGTTGTATAGTAAGTCCCTATTTTTGTATATTATGTATCACTCATGTCAATACTGAAACACAATTTTAAAAGTTAGTACACCAAGGTATATCTATGTTAAGACCACAAAAACTAGTAGTATCCTGAAATAGATATATATCTAAGGACCCACATAATATCTATAATTGAAAAATATTACGTTGTTCTTCAATTGATATCCTGAATTTCATTCATTGGGTTATGTTATGTAGTGTATTTTTTCTTAAAACCAGTTCATGAGGTTCCTACTAAACATCCACTTATAACAACAAAAAAACATTGAATCCTATAACGTGGTGCTAGTTTCTACTTTATATCATTGGAATAAATACAAGGGGGTTAGATCCCAAAGTTCCTATCGAATTTTCAGTGTTGGAGAAATAGATACAAACGTGATACTCATTTTAAATTGGGAATATAATATAAAATGCAATACATTACAATATAAAATGAACTACATCATTGAAAACCCATTTGAATATTTCATCTTAAGATCGAGGGGATAAAAAAATTAAGGCAATCTCAAATTCACATCTAGGGTTACATATATTGGAAGATATCATAAATAAATAAATAAATAATTGTCAATATTTCAAGTTGAAAACCTAAACAAAAATTCTTTTAAATAACTTGAATAAATTTATATATAATTATTATTAAATATAAGAAGGTAATTAACTGAACACATATGTATTTTAATTAATAATAATAGAATTAAATGCATACAAAGTTAATATCATTTGTGAAAATCTCATGAATAATACAAATAAATTATTTTTCAATCAAGGAATTGATTTATTATTGAGATTTATGATCTCATGAAACATGATACCTCTACCATGAGGAACTATTATAATAAGGTTTAAAACTATATATAAAAACCCACTTAATTTGGATAACCGATTTTTCTGAGGAGACCTATCAATGCATTAAGGGGATTTATAATTCTGGGGCCCACATGTCCTTTCATGTCAAAATCATTCATCATAAATAAAAAAATCGAATTAATTAATTAAAAATATTCCTTATAAAAATTATCTATATTGAGTAAAGAACATGTATATAAAAATATTTACCCATTCAATCAAATAACAGTCAATGTAAACATTGTATGTGAGAATAGTATATAGATTACAAAACATTAATATACGTGATACAAATAAAATCAATAAAAAAAAATTTAGACATTAAACATGATAAATTAATTGGTATTTATGTTTAATACATCCATAAGGTATTATGTACACCACATTAAATAAAATTGTTTCATATTAACAAATATGACTTCATGAAATGGAAATTGAAGCAAGATCCCTTACAATTATCATTACATTCATGCGAGAATTAATAAATGAAAAGATAATTTGTATCAAATTAAAATATATCATGATAAAGTGGAAATAAAAAATAACGTAATGACAAGTAATTATATATATTATCTTATAATATCAATGGAAATAGATAATTAATATAATTCCATGAAATGAAATTGAGTTATGAAACTCTTTACCACATAGTAACTTTCATGTCAAATACCCTTGGATGAAAAACGTCAAATAGAAACTAAAAATACAATGAATTATCAATTATTATTGATATTACATATCAAATGGGAGGTATTTACACCATGTAAAATATATTAGGTTCACATTAATAATATATTCATCGTTGAAGGTAAATTTATATAATGTCTCAAACCTCGTGATTTAGTTTTGTTGAATGTTTTTTCAAACTGTTATAAATTATTTTTATGAATTTTATTAATTTATTTCGTAATATTAATAATATTAATAATATCATATATGATCCTATTATCACATTTTACTACATTCTTTTTTGTAATATTTTATTATTTCTATTATTCCAAGTGTAGATTGCCCTATTTTCTCATGTACCTTTTGCCATGAATGTTCTGGTCATTGTGTAATATATATAAATATATATACATATTATCCATAATTATAATAATTTTATAAGTATAATATTTACTATTTAGTTAAATTTTTATAACCCTTTATTAATGTAGGAAATGGAAAATGAATCGCATCGCATCGAAGAGACGACATGTTGTACGCATGCCCATGTGAAAATATCATTCCCTTAATTAGTGAAAGGGTAAGGAAGTGAGTGATATATTAAATTTATTGAATATTTATAATATTATTTATATCAAATTTATACATAAAATTTATTCTTTCTATATTCTATGTTAATAGTATGTGAAAAATGATTCACATTACTTCGTGAGGCAATAGTACACCATTCACCTAACAGAAATTATCATATTTTAAACATAATGATACTTTAAAATTTATATATAGTATTGAAATTGAAGAAATAAATTAATATCATAAATTTAATATTAATGTTTTAATTGAATCATTATCTCCACCCCTGAATGGTGGTGATGGAAGAGGAATTAAATCAGTTCATGAGGTGGTAGTCCGCAGTATAGATGATCAACAGTTTTATTTCCCATTTGATAGAAAAGGAGATGGATATAGGTCAATCCATTAAAATAATAAATTATATTTATATGTGATATAATGGTGATATTTTACTATTATTATTGAATAATATTTCAATTAGGTGTAAGATGAAATAAAATACAAATGCTCATTTAGGAATTTTACCTCTTCTCTGGATGACCTCCTAATATTTACCCTGAAATCCATCCGATAATGGATTAATGAAGAAAATGATTATATTATTATGGGAGGGATTTATAGAAGTTTTTTGGTTGGTATTGGATAATCCAAATTTCATTGGGGTTTTTAATCAGGGATGAAATTGGGTGACCTTTTATAAGTGGGGGAGAGGGCATCCATGGAATTTCTGAAAAGAAATAATAAAACCTACGTTTTTATCATGAAAAATAAAAAAAAGGATAATTTTCAATAATTAGAGGTCATTAGTTCAAAATATAGTTGTGAATTTAGTTTTGGGAAATTTTGTAGTTCATTTTAGCCCTAATCTCATGTTTAACCCTAAGAAAATCAGTTTTTGTTATAACTGCTGTAATTAAATTTTAAATTGTTTGATATTCATAAATATAAAAACATATTTTGAAAATATTTTTAAATAATATATTTTCATTTAATATATGGAATAATATTTTATAAATTAAATTAATATAAGTTGTAAATCTAATTTAAAATTATACAAACAAACACGACAAAATATAGGGTTTCCAAAGAGAAACTTCTCACAAGTCTGGAAAGTTTTCATATTGAAATTGAACATAAGTTGACCCAAATGACCTATATTAGCCTAATGTTTATATAATTGGCCTAATTTTTCTTAAAATTTAATTTAAAATTTATTTTTTGTAAATAATTTAACCAAAAAATTGTTTTTAATAAAAAATATTTTTTTTCACTATTCATCGAACATTAAAACTTCTCCGAAAATCACAAAAAAAGTATGGAAAGAAATATTTTAATAAATATTTAAGAAATGATATTAATTTTATAAAATATATTTCCAAAAATTTATAAAAATATGTTTTTTCATAATTGCAGATAATGTGAAAAAACATTTTTCATTGAAAAAATACACTTTTTCAGAAAACATTTCTTTTTCATTCAAATTAATATTATTTTTATTTATAAAAAATAAAATAATATTAATTTCTAGAAAAAATATATATATTATTCATAATATTTTTTTTCATATTCAAACCCCAAAAATTATTTTCTTGGTTATAATGGTCATTTTTAAATAATTTTTTAATAGAGTATCTTGTTTCGTTTAAACCTGGTGTTTCATGCATCACAAGTTATCGAAGTGATTAAATTTAACTAAAAGGAAATAAATTATATGTTCTTGTTATGATACAAAATATGATATTATAAACATGAATAAGGATATTTTATAAATTAACAACAGGATTAAAACTACTATACATGTGGTTTAAGTACGTTTAACCAAAATGAAGAATGAGGTAAGGGATATTGTCTCGATTTCCTTTCATTAATTCATATTTTAATTTTATGAACATAATTTATTTTTATGATAAATATGATTCACCTATTACATTAAATATCACGACTCATTCATAATTTATGATATTGTATTTTGTAATTTGAATTACTCCATTCAGTATAATTTAACTTGAAAACTACAATGTTGTAAATAAATTCCTAGCATTTATTTCTTTGGGTTAGATTACATCTTCATTTTATTTTATGTTATAAGACTATCATTTTTAATTTATATTGATTATATTAAATATTATATACACTTGTATTTTTTATATTTACATTTGAAACAAAAAATTTATTAATTAACTAATTCAAACTTCAATGTTATGATAATTGAAAGTATGAGTTTTATCACATTATAATCTATGGGATATATTTAATATTTTATACTTATTTATTTTATGTGGTTTTTATAATATCTTATATATATATTCTATTAGGAATCTCTTTCCATTAATTCCATTTAATTTTTTATTTGGTGTTATTTCTTTTTAAGGGTCGTACAATTTTAATGTAACCAATTTAGTAAGACATTTATGCTTCAATAACATTTTAATTGAGATTTTTTATACATGAAATTAAATTGATGGAAATTATTTTTTAATTGCATAATAATATATTTTAATATTAGTATCCTTTATATATTCATGATTTTTTTCATGCAATGTTACCATTTATTCCTATTCATACTTAAAATGATAGGGAAAATGTTATATATAAAATCTAACTTCATTTACCTCTTTGATTGAATGCCATTTTTCTTCCAAATCCATTTTTTTAAAATGTTTTATCAAATGTTTTATTACGATTATTTATTCTTATTTTTACCCAAAATATGATTATTAATTTCCTTTAAGAGGAATCTTCCAATAATTATACAAACAAGGAACTATTGAATTTCCTTATAATATGTAACTGGAATCTTTATCTTAAGGTACTCATCATGAATGAATGTTTTCCACCACCATGAAAACTCATTTATTTAAATATTATTTTATATGATTATAGGTAATTTAAAAGTAATATTTTTTCTAATATTTTGGAGTTTCCTAGTTTTTAATTGCAATTTTTAATTATAAAAGGTATATTTTTCACTTGAATGTTTTTAGAGGTCTTTTTATGGTATTAATATTCACCATATAAAATAAAAATTATTTTAAATAAAATACAATGGGTATTTTATAAAGTGACATAATCCGTTTTATTTCATTGGATGGCTTATAATATATTTAACCAATGGAAATTATTTACATGAAATTTATTTATTATTCATTGTAATCATTAACATTCCCCTTCAAATATTCAATTTTTTTGATCATTAGACCTTACATTTTCTCTAAATACTTATATTCTTTATCAAAAATATTATTATTACAGAATGTTTATATAATTTTTGTATATGGTGTTTTAATTTTATTGTTATATGATTTAATTCGTGAATATTGATATTTCACACACATTACTAAATATTGATAATTTTTCATAAGGCATATTTTTCATGAATTAAATTGATCCTTAGATATTTGAAGAATGAGTTGGACATGCAGTGATGTGTGGGGCCTGAAATTAGATAACCCTCTATTAATTGATAATATCATTAGGCTAATCATTAATATTTCATTAATTTTTTTTAACAATAGTTTCAAACAATATTTTGAATTTTTTTAATGGTATAAATATCATGATGTATGAGATCATTATATAAAATATTAAAAATTTCATCCATTTACAAATCAATTAATATTAGCGAGGATATTAATGATTTTATATTATTTATGTATTCCTTTTTTGATCATTTTATTGATTAAATTATGCATGTGTACAAATATCTATTTTTATACATTGATTATGCCTTTTTAAATATGTTTATTTATTGGTAATATATTCCACTTTACGTAATAGATATTTAGAATTAGATCTCAAATTTATTATGGCTCATTTCCCTTGGATATAAATAAGGAATAAGTGAATGAGGTCAAGAGTGAATAATTTTTTTACTTCCACCATATTGTATTTAATTTATTATAATATAAATAAATACTGAACTTTGTGTCTATTTTTATAATAGTCATAAAATATTTGGTCCATTGTGATGTGATTAATTTATCTGAAACTTATTTAATAATATAACCACTAAATCTAGGCTACTAGGGTTGGGGTATTTATAGTTGATATTATAAAATTATTAGTAATAACCTTGGGAAAACTATTTATAGAATCATAGATTATAGAACATAACCCCATGATAGAAATTGAGGATACATATTTAAGAACATTTAAATTTTTATCATGGAGAAGGTTATATAGTTTACCATGAAATACATCACTATCAAGATATTTCCTGTGGAAGTGGTTCTAGAATAGTTGTATCTAGTGGTAATAACTCTAAAAATGGGGTGTAGGGATTTAACTTAATCATCACCTAGTGGATGAAAATGTGCCATACTGTGCACTTATTTTGAAACTCCCAATTTATACGCTATAGTTAATTCAAATTTTATAATTTATCTATTAGGAAATATTTTTATAGAGGATGAAAATGAATTACCAAGGTTAAATTGAAGTTATATTATATTTAAAAGAGTGATTCGTGATTTATACATTATATAAATTATTATATAGTTATTTCTCTATGATTATTATTTATCACATGATAATTTTTTGTTTTAGTCAATAACTTGAAACTAAGGGAATAATGTTAAAATTAAGTATGATAGGCAATGTGGTGATTATGAGAAGCTTAAATAGTTGATTACTCAATTGAATGATATTGTTACTATTAATTGTATTTTATCACAAAATAATATTAAAAATCTATTACACAACCAACTCTCAGAACCACCAAATAAATGAATGATATATTCTTAAAAGAGATTTAGTATAGGATAATATGGATGAAAAATGGATTGATATCTTTATATGATAGAAATATAGAAATGGAAACCCTATATAATTCCTCAAAGAAATAGGAAATTGTGTTATGTGTGGAAAAAAAACTTCATATAGAAATTTATTTTTAATGAAAAGTGATGATTTAATGGAGAGAAATAAATTTCATTATAGGAATGCAGATACATTTCATCATCAATAATGTGAGGATCCTAGGAATTATCTTAGTTATGTATTTATTTTATTGGTTAACTCTTATACTAAGGAAGGACCACTGTTTAAATATAGGGGATGATTTTTTTTATTGGGATTTATGAATTTTTTTGAAGAAGTAATTTTTCTATTAGTATTTTGGTTATAATAATAAAGAAAAATATAATAAGTGTGTTAATTAAATAAGAATTTATGTCTTTACATAATATTAACACAAGGGATATGAATACCATCATTGGTTTATAAGTGTATGGTTGGTCACATGTTCAATGTTTGAAATATCAATTTATAGGAATTTTGTGACTTAAATGAATCATGATTAAGGATACATTGGGAGTAATACATGGTAATAAAACCCATTGGTTTTGAATATGAAAATTTTATTTAAGGAATAATATCTTTAATTTTTTTGGACATAAGATTAAATTTATTTTTAACATTTAAGGACAATATTATCACTGATATTGTCAAAATTATGGGTTTTTAAAATGTGGGAATGTTATGGTAAATATATTATTATATTTTTTTAAAAAGTACAACCCATATACTGGGTGACAACCTGCGACATCTAGAAAGGTCTTTGGGCATTAATCCAAAACTTATGGATGATAAGTGTACATTGTCTACTACTAGACTATGTGATGTACATGTTTTTATAACATTGTTTAAACAAAAACTATTTCACTAAACGTTTCTTTTGGAATAAATAAAGAATAATCTTTTTTGTTACAATAGTGGTTATAGAGATTAAAATATTATATTTATTCATATTGGATGACTTGTTCTAATCATTTTTATTTCAGTAATGATTGGTAGAATAGCTTAGTAACCATTTTTGGATTATGTAATTGATGAAAATATTGTTTTAGTTCTTCAAGAATTTAAAAAAATATATCTTTTATTTTAATTTCAGGGTGTAATAAATTAATTTGAAACTAATTAAGGAAATAAAATTATGTTTTTGTTTTTACAAAATAAAAAAGTTATATTGTTTGTATGTTATCTTGTGTTTTATATCATGATAGTAAACTAATCCACCAACACTATCCAAGGATCCAAAAATAAAATTTTCACTCAATTATTCTCATATCAAAGGAATCAATGGTCTTTAAATATTTCATATATTATTGGTTTTGTGGTCATTAATTTTCTCTAGAGCATTCAATTTATTTTGATCAATTATATATATCATTAATCATTATTATTTATGAATTTCATTAGTGACCATATTCTACATTCAACCAATTTTTTCATGCATGAACAACATGTTAAGTGCTTTTAAATATTACCTTTTAGTACACTTTCACTATTTTAAGAGTATTTTTTATTATCCCTTTTAATGATAGGTGTTTTCAATAAATGAATTTTTAAATATCAAACACTTTATTTCTGAGTGGAAGTTCAAGTTGTGAGGACCCCAATTATTTATGGTTGGGAGAATGTAACACACAAAGATATTATAGAATATTTAATTTAAAAAATTTAATCTCTTTTATTTAATTTCGTTAATTCATCCTCGATTTTTTAAAATAAAAATGTTGTTTTTGATAGAGTATGAAACACAGAACATCGAGCTTAACAAAACTGAAAAATATATTATTTCAATATGACTGATATGACCTAATCATTAAATTTAATGGTATGAATAAGATTGGATAAATTATTATTTATATAATGTTCCTTACAAGTAAGTATTTATTTAGAAATTATTATCAAATATTAAATTAAATTTTGATAAGGATATTTTATTTTATAAATAAACTATTTCCTTCAATTTTTATATTTATTGTTGTAATAAAATATTGCATTTATTTTTTGGATATAATTGAAATGGTAATTTTTAAAACAATTTTTTTATAATAATCATATCAATATTATTTTTTTATAAAATTATAATTTTTTATAATATAATGATTTTCTAGTAAAATATATAGATTTTTAGTAAAAATAACATTTCTTTTTATATATTTATATTTTTTAAAGGACTATTTTTAATTGAAAATTATGTTAAAGTATCATATGTATTATTTTGTAATATTACATTCAAGTAATAGGATTTAAATCAAATTTATAATGTATTTATATATATGTCTTCTTAAGCTTTAAAAGACATTTGTTTTTCTAGAAATCGTTTAAATGTGTATAATGTTTCACCATTTAATCTAATTATAAAAAACCTAATGAGGAAATATTGTAATAAAATTAATATATCATATATTTATAAATAATAATTTAAAATAATTTAATAATTATTACATGTCTTCTAGCAATTAAAATGTCATATTATGGTTGAAAAAAAAACATATATTGATAAGCCATTTTCTTGACACGTATGTGAGTTTATTATTATATTAAATTATTCCAATTCTGAGAATTAAATTTGATGTAATTGATTATATGTTTCTTATTGGAATAAATATTATTATTTAAAAATATGAAGTTTATTTTATATCTTAATTAATATTAAAAATAATAAAAAACTGCTAAAATGATTGATGTTAAAACTGATTTATAGGGGAATGGGTTAAATTAAAATGGTTAGTGTAATAACATGTTTATAAAATCTTTTTTTAATTATATAGGTGTGTCATAAAATTATATATATTAAATCAAATATTTTTCAATTTTTGAGGCATATGGGGTGAGATTGATGTCCCATTATTAAATAGATAATGGTATTTACTAGACTCTCACCCCTCTTACCATATAAAAAAGAACCCCCTCTTACAAGAATATCACCCCTATTACTTATTAAATTTTCATTTATATTATAATATTATATGTATAATGAATTGTGATAATATAATGTGGTATTTCCATTTTATGACGTTTACTTACATTTGATACACATAATTGATTCATTTATTGTTTCTCAGAACAACATTCGGATCATTGTATTGGTGGATTGTGTCAAATTGTCTTATTTGAGACATATGTTAGGTTACATATCTATCTTATTTTGTTTGGTGTACCAACTATTACATTGTTACATTATATCAAGAGTATGTTAATATTCTTGTTTTTTAATGTTTCATTTGATGTTATTCCTTACATCGGGATTATGATTCAGAAGTTACCAATGTGGAAAGTAATTTATGTTTCAATATCATTTTAATCAGGATTAACTATAATTGAATTTCTATTGATGGAAATTATTTGATCATTTTATAATAAAAAACATTAATTTTATTATACATTGGTTATTTAGGATTTTTTCATGTGATTTTAACATTTTCCCCTATTTTTAATGTGAAATTATAAATAAAATGTTTTTAATAATATCAAACCTCATTTATGTCAACCGTTGAAAATTATTATTCGTAAAAATCCATGTGATCTAAAAATATTTTCAATTTCTGAATTTTATTATCGATATTCATTTTTACCGATAATCGACTTTTTATTTTTTTGAAGGTATGTAATTTTTTTGTCAAATTTTTTTTACATTTCTTATAAAAATGTCAAAGGAATAACTATTTTAATATACTCGAAATGAATGGAAATTTCCCACTCTCATGACCAATCATTGAATTGATGCATCATTAACATGTTTAAAACATCCATTTAAAATTATTAGTTCTTATTAATATTTAGACAATTATTAGTATTTTAAAGTAATTAGTAATGTAAAAAATGGTAATTTCTTCAAGAATGTTTTTAACAATCTTTTTATGGTATTTCTATTCTTCAATAAAGAAAATTCATTTACATGTAAAATGCTAGGGATAAGTTATAATGATACTATCCTTATTATTTTATTTGATTATTATGATTAGTTTGATTGGGGAATATATTAATATTCCTATTCTTTATTGCTTTTTATAATCAATAAAATTCCCTTGAAAGATTCA
Source organism: Viscum album (assembly GCA_963277665.1). Classification (NCBI taxonomy): domain Eukaryota; kingdom Viridiplantae; phylum Streptophyta; class Magnoliopsida; order Santalales; family Viscaceae; genus Viscum; species Viscum album. Next base: position 1,577,553,604 of record OY728126.1, read on the forward strand.
TTTTCTTGTAATTATTTGACATTAAATTTCTTCTAAAGATCTATATTATTTATCATGGATAAATAAATTATTGAAAACATATATCAGATTTATATATGATGTATTTCTTCAAATTTTATGTTATTGATTAAGGAAATATTTATATTCATTTTTCTGTACTCAATACAGTTATCTATTGATATGTCATATTGTTCATCAATAAAATTAATCATTTGATATATCAGGAATGATTTGTGAATATAGTGATGGGTGAGGCCCAGAATTATATATCACCATGATGTATTTATAACCTATTGATATAAACAATTAGTCTATAATTAAATAGGGTTTTACCCCTAGTTTCAAACCATCTAGTGAAAAGTCATGATAGTATAGATATCATGATGTGTGAGATCATCACGTCAAATATTAAGAATTTCCTTCATTAAGAGTTTATTTATTATTATCCATGAGATTATTACGTTGAAATTATCCATGTATATATTCCATTCTCATGTTATTTATTTAATGGATTGTGTGTTCATATACTTCCCCACCATATTGATTATTCATTATTGACTATTATTTGTTTATTCTTCAGATCATCCACATTATGTTACTAAAATGTTGAATTTGAGTTCACCAATATTTTATTTCACTTCTCTAGGCTATGTACAAGGAATCACTTAATGAGTTTAAGGATGCATATTTTTTTATATTCAATATATTTTATTTCTTTATTTCAACTTTAATAAATCCAATTTAACAATAAAAATAATCTATTTGATCATTTTCGGAGTTATTTCTTTTATATATCATTATTAAAATAATGTAACCAATGATTCTAGGCTATTTGAGCTGAGTTCTTTACTAGATCAGATAAAGTCATTTGTTATTGATATTGGTTTTGGTTATTATAAAATGATAAGAGAAATAAATAATATTCATAAAAATGATTTTTTTTATTTTAATTAGGATGATATGGTAAATTAAAAAAATAATTTTGAGGATTAGAAAATATTCTATCAGTAACAATAAAAAATATTTATGGATAGATATCATCCAGGATTATGAGTGATGTTATTTGGAGAAAGGAGTTGATTACTCACTTCATAACTCTAAATATTCAGGGGAAAAGATGTTATATATTGTGAGGTGATTTTCATGATTATTATTTTCCCTAAGAAAATTAGTTTACAAGATACCTAATCATATCATGATGGTAATTAATGGATTTAAATCGCATAGTGTGAGAATTATAATTGATAAATAACATTATGATATGAGAGTAACATGTTACCAATGGTGCAAGAATCTAAATGAAAATCCATATAAGAAGAAAAAAATGTTATGAAGATAATAATGAATGATATAATTGGAATTAACAAGTATTATATATATAGTTCAAAGAGATATTATGAAGATGGGAAATTGAATAATAGAGTTTTGTTTTGTATAAGTCTTAGTTCTATAACTTAGGGTGGTAATGTTTCAGTGCCTAATACTTTTAAGAGAACTTCTTAACATTAATAAGATTTTTGTTTTTAATCAAATTTTATTTGAAAATAATGTAATTAGAAGGACAGAATTATGAACATATCCTTAATAAGACATAAAATATTAATATAAGAAGATGGAATCATCATATTTTTTCTATAATGAATGAAATAAATAGGGATATATCATACCATACTTTGTGAAATATAAAATGACAAATATAGAATTTATAAGAAAATATAAAAGGAAAGGGATGAATTTTTCTAAGGTGATGAATAAATGTAGTTTTTTTGAAACATATTTTACATCTTATATATCATTAAAAGATATAGGTTACAACATGAATATAATTAGATAATATATTTATGGTCTAAAAAATGAATTTCCCTTCAAAGTAAATGTAACTCCAAAAGACCATATGAGTTTATCTTTAGACTGATATGTTTTTATTATATAATATTATAAATAATACACTAAATCTTATAAAAATATTGTTTTATATATTACATTCATGGAGAATAAAAATATAATGTTGATGAAGAACAACGCTCATAACAAGGACTATCTTGACAAAGCATATGATTTTTTTAAAGAGTATTATTCATTAGATAATAAAAAAAATTATTTCAATTTTTAATAAAAATAATTATCCCATCATTCTCATGTCAACAAACAACATTCTAAATATGCATTCATTTAATTTTACAGCTTTCAGGTATAATTTTGACTATCATTTTAGAAAATTTAATAATTATTTAACATCTTATGGGGTTGGTTTTACTTCTGTAATGTCACATTTCTTGTGAAACTATATCATTCTAATGAGTTGTCCAACATATATAAAATTCTAGAGGAAATGTAAGAAGGTAAATAGAGGATTCTTTAATATGGATAAATTATTTAGAACATGTCGGAATTATATTTCTAATGATATATAAATTGTTTTGTACCACAGTGTTGGACTAATATGGGTTTCAAATGTAAGGTTGGATAACGTTAATGGACCCAAGAATGTTTTACGGGAATTTATTTTTTATTATTTATTTTAAAAGAATTTCTAGAGTATAGTAAAATATGACACATGGTATATAAATAGTACTTACCTTGAAACATGAACATAAAAAATTCAAGCATCATATACATTAAAAAATTATAGTATGGACATGTAAAATATGAAGGCAATATAAAAGGTTTTTTTTTGGTATTGGTGATATATCATTTCTGAGTGAGAATTTAATATTATATGACATTGAGGTTTTATTAAATAATTAAAACCTTGATAGTATAAAATAATTATATTTTGTGGATGACTCGATGACCATTAGAAAAAAAAATGTATCCTCAAAAGTTTAGAAGTAATTAAAATTATATATAAAAATAGGCATGATAATGTTCACGCTCTCAATAAAAAGACATTAATTTTCATAAAATTACTGTTTTGGTTTATTAGATGATAAGTACGGGATTAGAATAAGAGGTTAGAAAAATATAATTTTTATTCCTCAGATAAACATTAAAGAACATGACATGTGACAAAACATTAGATCAAAAAATATAATATTCCATCATATCTATGTTTTAAATTTTTATTTATTGTGATATAGATTTAAAAGGATATAGATTGTGTTATAAGGGAATATTAATCATAGATAAATATCTAGAAGAACATTATATTAATAGTCCAAAATAAATCTACATTTGTTTTCAATTTCAACTACAATAGTAGAATATTGTGGAGGTTAGAAGTAATTTTTCGCTATTGTTGTGGATAAAACACCAAATCATGTACTTGAGGTTGATTTGTACTCAAACTCCAAATCATTATGATAGATTTTTTTTTATTTTTCATTGTATCATGGCCATCACTCACGAGAATAATACATATATACAAGACATCATTTCCTCTTAGATCACACAGAAATTAGAGATATTATTCAAGAATTTATCTAATATTAATATCATCTTGATTATATTTTTATGAAACTATTACATTTTGATAGATTAAAATACAATATTTCTTATGGTTACTATTAATTGATCACTTTCATGTTATTTTTTACTTTTTAAATATAAAACATATCATAATTCATGTGTAGGGAAATTATAAATTATTTAGAATAATGATATTTTTTATATACATCTATTGAATCTAGCATGAATGATAAAATGTAGGGAGTGAGAAACAATTTTATCATACATTAATTTAATATATTAATCTTTGAAGATGAAATGATGATAGAGATTTGAGAATAAAATATTGTTTATTTTCAAGACCTTGCGTGCTAAATAATACTGATAATTGATAGAAAATATGAACAACATCATTCTCCCACTAGAATGTCAATATTAAATTACATATCTAGATAAAGGGGAACAATACAATAGATAGGGTCCTATTAAAAATGTATGTTGATCATTATAATTATTAATAATAAGTATAATGTTTTTGTTGGGTTTCAGATCATATTAGGGTAGTTGAGGTCCTCAGATGGACTAGGAAGGTCAATTTTAATAAAATATTAATAAATCAGTTAGGGAAGCGATTACAATTATCCTACTCTTTAATAAAAAATAGGCATATAGAGTTAGTATAAACAACCTATCGATAGATAGTATGGATTTTTGAGTGATGGTAACATGGGTTAAGGATGAAATATTTTAAAAATTTAGTCACTTAATGATATTAGATATGAACATATGTCTTGTACTTAACCAAAAATCTATATGGAAATAGTCACCCACATTATTGGTGAATATATTATAAATATAATGTGTTAGAATCTTGTAACATTCTGTATTTCTGGTAATGTGTCTATGATAAAAAATATGCATGATTATTTTTCATCTTAATATGGGAATATGTTCAAATATATTAATTTGAATAATGATTTCATAAAAACCATTTCACACAAATTTATCCCCTTCCCCCTCTTTATGTGCTTCTACATGATCATTGGGAATGTCAGTTTGTAATAGAGTAAATGGATCTACCTATGATTTTATATTCTACCTTTTTTTATGTTTTTTATTTTATATATATAAATTTATATTGGAATGAGTATGTGAGTTCTCTATATGATCATATACGGACATTTCTAAAAAAACAGGAAAAAATTGGAAGACAATTAATCTAAAAAATTAAGATAGATCACTTCAGATAAAAAAAGGAATAATTGTTTACAAAATTTTCAAGTCAACTAATATGGTATTTTTTTATATAAAATATAAAATAACAACATGAAGAATGTTGAACAATATGTAAAGAGTATCTGATTGTTTAATCACATGTTTATTATTACTCTAAAAATAGAAGTATTTGAAAAGTTATCATATGGATGTTTTAACATTCATATTCTAGTTAATTATGTAGAATAATAATTATAAAACAAAAATAAAATTGGATGATGAAACAATAGAAAACACATTGTTGAATTGTTTATATATAGAAACCATAACATCCAACAAGATAAATGTGAAAAAAAAATCGTGACAATTATCGAATAATATTTTCCCACTAACTAAAGAATTACTGAAATGGGTATGTTATGGTAATTTTGTGAATGAAAAATTCTTCATAAAAAATATTAAAATATTAATGTAATAAAATTTTATAATAAACTCAGTTGGAAATGAAGGTAAAAAGATAATGAATATTGAATATTCATTACATGAAGTAAAAAAACAGTATACTTATAAAATTGTTAAAATGAGAAATGAATTTATAGATATTCTAAAATATCCTAATGTAAGAAAAAATTATATATTTAAATCACATAGAGTAAGAAGTAAATTTTTGAAATATGAAAGAAGACCAAATTGAGTCATCACTTGATATTGGAAGGAAAATAAATTTAATCAGTTAATTTGATAAAAGGATTAATCTCAAAATAAAATATATAATTGAAAATTAGGCAATAAAAATCTATTGATTTATCTACATCATTATTAATTAAAAAATAAATACATTTCTAGAAAAATATATTTATACTAAAACATTCTCTATTGATACATTACGCACACAATTGAATTATGGGATCATGTCTACATAAATGGATTACATGATAACTAATTAATATTTTTTTTCTTTAACAGAATTTAAATGAGGGATACATGTACTAAAAAAATTTAATTCATACTGCCCATATTAGTACACAACAGAGATAATAGAAACATGATGACTATTTTTAATGTTGTAAAATAATTTAAATCAAATATATTATTATTTCCAATAACATTATAATATGTTAAATACATTATATACAATATTGTAGGGGATAAAACCTATATTCATGTGATACCCTACTGAATTCATGAAATATATAGAAATGAAGATGAATCTCCATACCAAGAACATAAATCAATTATTGGTGAATATATTTTTAAATTGAAATATAAGTCATCATTGTGATGATGGTGTTAGGTTCACACCTACAAATAATGACTATTATTCACTTGAATAAAAAAACTATAAGATTTGAGAATAAAAAAAATTAGTGTAGGTAAGTATACCATTGTGTTTCAGTAAAAAATATTTTTAAGAAATACACTCAAGAATAATTATGAGAATGATATAAGACTAATGAATCTATTATTCTATTTTTAAAAGATTTGGGAAAATCGAGGACCATTTTAATAATTCCATGATTATCCATTATGAATAAAAAAAGAAAATATAAAATGAAAAATCAATATGAGAAAAAAAATGGACTAGTTTGGTGTAATACATTAGTGATAAACAAATAAAATTTCACGAGAGGATTTCCAAAAGTGTTACTGTAATTGTCTTGATAATTAATGTGGAGGATCCATGATGGTTTATTATCATGTAAATGAATTTCTAATAATTTTTCTATAAGATATTGAAATCAGAATAATGATTATATATAAAGAAATGAATGTGTGTGAAACACTAGATATTTAGAGTAGATAATTCCAAATTTATAAATAAAAGGGATGAAAAAATATTTCCATACATAAAAAAGAGTTATACTATTAAAAATTATATTAGGAATCATAACATGTTCTTTCCAAGATAAATTTGAATTTAATAGAGTTTTTAGGTTTGGCCACCAATGTCACCCCTATGAATCTTAGTAATATATATTTTTTAATCCTCTATATCCCAGAACATATTTGTTTGTTTGTTTTTAATGTAAGGGAAGGCGATGTCTATAGTGCTGGAATTGGTGAGTTTATTGTGGAATCTTAGAGAATATAATAGCATATATCATGGAATTATTTAAAAACCCAAAGTTATTTCATCAATTAGTGGTATAAAAATGATGATGGAGATAAATTATTTTTAATCGTTTAACAGGGAAAAGCTGAGAACATTCTAGAAAAGGATTAATTAATCAGAATATAAATTTTTAGTAAGTGATGGAATATTAACTTGAAGAGGAATTATTGGTAATTTTAAATATATATGATATTGAAAAAAAATTATAAAATTAATAGGAAGGGATTGATTATTTAATGAAATTAATGATATTCAATTGGTAAATTTTCAACATTTTTAAATTTTTTAATAAATGCATATATATGAGTTCATGTTTTAGTTTTATAATATATATAAAAATATAAATAAATATACCATGATTTTTTTGCAGAGTTCAAATCAGATGGAGGTAAATTTTATATAAATATTTGATTGCTATGGAATTATATCATTTTTCCTACACAAACATAACTCTAATAGACTGAGAGTTGGTTAATCTATATAACATTAAATAGATAAGAGTGATATTAGTGGTCTGTTGGTTCTGTATATCCCCTATTGATTATGATGTATATATAATAATAATCATGCCACCAAATAACAATAAAAGTGTAGTATTGGATATTCAAATACAGGATTCAAGTACACATGGACATGGTACCTTAATAATGACAACTACAACAGTAAATATAATATAAGAAACCAAATTAAAATAAAAATCCATAAAATAGTAATATAAAAAGGATGATGGAAATTATCTCATAAAAATCTAGGATCTTAAAATATCAATGTAGAAAAGGAATTATGGATTTTCATGTTTTTATTTGATCTATATATAAGTGAGTCCATAGTCTTATTCATCAATATTTAACTCAAAACTCAAATTTTCATAACATCATATACTTATATTATATAATGATATATGTGAAATAAAATGATTTTAAAAATAGTTTATAACCTATAAAAGGATTAAATATTATTAACAATGAATATAATTTTAAATATAACATAATAAATTTCTTTTCTATTTCCCATTTTTCTTGAATCAAATAAATAATTTAGTTATCATTCTCTATTTAAATGATGATATTTTTCAATAGTTTTATTAAAATATATCAACATTTGATTTTTATTCATATTCATTGTGATCAACATCAATAAAAAATCTCATCCCAACCAAATTTAAATATTGATGATGTTTGGTGCACACTGTGGGTGTGTGAATACTAAATAAATATATGAAAATAATCTCAATATCTTCCCCATAATTAAATGTAAACATGATAATCATTATAGATTCAACAAAACAATATCATGATCGTGTATAATTGAAATGGTGTGTAATTTATGTGAATTTTTATAATTTTTTAAAATTGGGCTAAACTATAAAGTTAAATTCAATAATAAATAATATAAACATCAATAAAAACTAATGATAAAAAATTATATCTTTGAAAATCAAATTATTCCTATAAAAGGATCACAAATCAACAAAATATGAATAATTAATTAATCACTCTATTTAAAAATCCTTTTTCTATAGTTTTTTCCATTATATTTTAGCATTTATTTTCTTTTTCATTTCGACAGATATTTTCCTTATATTTTTTATAAGTAATAAGAAAAGTATACTAAAAATTAATTAATAAAATTTTCCCCCATAATGAGTGATAATCCACCACATATTTACTTTTTCAACAAAAAACAACACCTTCGCACCATGACACGTTATATTCTCCTTCTCCAATTTTATTTTTAGTAATGAAAAAATAAAATGTTTAAGGTAGGAATGATAAATATGATTTTACTATAAAGATCATACATGGATTACCTGGAATTAAATAAAAGATCCTTAATAATGGTAGATTTAAAAATAATGAAGTCATTAAATTAAAAATGAAACAAACAACTAATCTGACACAATTCATTTAGTTCTTATATATGATATCAAGTAATGTTCCTATATTAGTAGTTACAAAAATATCTCTTAATAAAAAGAATATAATAATGAATATGAAAAAACAAATCATACACCTCTTATAAATGTGAATTTTATTAACCAACATTGGAATTAATTATAATTACCAATCAGTTATTATAATCTTTAGAAAATTAAACCATTAAAATTATATAGGAATTTAATCTTCATTAATATGTGAATTTTTCCAAAATCTGATTCATCAAAGTAATAAACATTAATAATGCACTAAAAAATCCATACCCATTAATAATTATTCAATATTATGAAAAATGACATATATGAAAAGTCATTATTTTAATAAAAAGGAATTTTTTCTCATCGATAAAAAATATAACAAATATTCTTTGTGTGGGTTGATAATTTTTATTCAAAAAAATTTTATTTATATATGGAAGTTCATCGAGATAAAGACTTCAATGAAATACTACCCTATGAAATAAATCTATTCTCTTATTTTCATTCTTCTCATTTAATGACATCCTCCATCATTGACAATCAAAATTAAAACTAACAATTGAATGTACATTGTTAATTACTCTTAAATTCAAAATGTAAATGTAATAATGTACACACTCTACAATAAATTCTCCAAATAAATATTAATTTAATTCAGGGGAGAGAATTAAGAAATAGAAACATCAGGAGAGTGATTTGTAAAATTTCTTATATATATATATACTCATCTATTATTTAATTAGACAATGTGAATACATTACTGACAAAAACCAGCCCAGGTTGATCCCGAATGGGGCTCCCGAACTGATCCATGCCATTGACCGAAGGGTTTTCCTCATCCCCAAGGGCTGGAAACTAGTGATAAGTATCAATATAGTACTGAAAAAAACAATTTCTCTCAAATATAATCAATAACAAAGTAGTGGAATGAAACAACGAGCCTAACGTACATTTATATAAAACTAAACTGAACATTATTTATATAGGAAACCAAAATTAAAACTAAAATATACAAGCAATAGACCAAACCTAACAACCAAACTAACACCATGTTACCCCACTGGTTACTTTCCAATAAAATGAATACTCATCTCCCAAAGTGACGAAACAAAAGTTGAAGCCTACAAAAGGGATAAAATCAGATGAAAACTATAGGCGTGAGTATTAAAACAAAGTAGGTTATCCAAATATTTTATTACAAATGAACATCCTCTAAAATAAAATAAACATAAATTTATATATTGAGATATAATATATAAATATATGTTTTCCAAATGAGGTTACATGCTATAAAATTAACCAGACAAAAACATGCATGTTTTATAAACAAGAATGCTAGTAACAATTTTTCAAAGAGGTGCGACTTCTAAATGAAAATACATTCCAAGAGTGTTGCATTAAAAAAATGATAACATTTAAATAAAACAATAATTATATTGGATTTAACAACTAATCACACCCTATGTCGTCGATGAGTACAAAATATTCAATGAGAACAAGTCATGGTAACACCCCTAAGAGCTAGTTTGTTGTGTGCCCTAGGTACCTCTTATCTCAGTGTAAAAGAAGACATAACATATATCTCCTCTCTAGGACACGAGAAAATAGTATAATAATGACACATAACCTATTTATTCATTACATAATCAAAATTATAGTATATCTATTATTTTCATCGTCAAACATTCTACGTAAAATAGGGACTAAACCCCTCTGGATCACAAGCATACTAGTATATGTCTGCCCACCAAGATACCTGTGTTTTCCCTTTTTATGCTAAAAAAAGTTACACATCTATAAAATACAATTTTATAAAAAATATTCCATTTGAAAATAATACAAGAATCAAACATCCAACACTCAAGTCTCACATTTCTTTCATGGATCAATAATCCACCAACATTTTCAAAAAAAATTTGAAGAATTATAATGAGGACGTGGAGATAAATTCCATTCCAATATAAAATTTTAAGTTCAAATACCCACAAATAAAAAATAAAAAAAGATTTTGTAACTTCATCACTATTTAATAAGTCAATTTCATGGACTATAAAATGGATCCATGTGATAAAACATGAAATACACTTAGAACCCATTTTTACAAGAAAAATGTCAAACCCACCATAAGCATTTCTCAGAAATATCATTTTCCAAGGGTAAAAATTAAAGTGTTAATAAAGATGTTTATAAAAACCATTTATATTAGATGGAAGGATTTCATAAACCCCTATAAACATTTTGGTTACACATCCAATGCATGAAATTTTTTATATGGATGCCAAACGGTCCATTTTCAGGCAACTTAGGCCAAACCATCTTTACCACCAAAAAACAAATTTATTTATAAAACCAAAACTAAATTAGAAAGCCATAAAAGGAACCCAAAATACCATTTTTCATTCTAAAATTGTATTTATAAATCCAAAAAAGTCATTTTAAATCACACTAATCGCATAAAAGCCAAATCAGAAATTTTCCGAACACATGGCATTCACTTTTAAACAAACAACTTATATTAAGAACTTGAAAAGGGACAAAATTACCTTTTTGTGCCATAAATATATTCAATCTACTGAACCATGTTCAAAATACCATTAAACATGACTTTAAGCAAACATAACATTTAAGTAATCAAGCGGTGTACTCATTTATAACAAAAGAACACTACTTTTCAAAAAACAGGGCTTATACAACAATTTTTCACCCCATGAAAATTATCCAAAGGATGAAAACAATTCTAAAAATATATATCAGGCGATAAAAGTAATAAAATGATGAAACATAAATGATAAAATCACATGCAACAGATATCCTACCTTAAAACCATGGTAGAAAGGAACCACACATCTGATATCACCCATCGTAGTTTCCAACACTCTAGGTTTATGAATACCATCCCTAAACGAACGAAATACCCATAAACATCATGGGATAAAATAAAACTTGTTCTTTAATGACCAGTGGAATTGATTATTCCAAACAAAAGTGGAAGGAGAAAGAAGTGAGAGGAGAAATGAGAAGGAATCTCACCACTGAAAAGGGAAAACACTTCATCTTCCCTTAGATAAACATTATTATAGGAAAGGGAATGTCTTAGAACATATTAGAGTGGATCCTATCTCCCATAATAACCAAGTAATGAAATTGTTTTGGGAAAATAGAAAAAATGAATGATACCTGAAATAAAAAAATTACCTTTACAAATCTAGATGATTAGAAAATCTTTGTGAAATTTCACCGAAATACATGAATGAGATGAGATAAAAAGAGGGAAAATGGAACTTAGGGGTACACATAGAGTTCTTGGTCCCTAGTGAGAGGTGGAATCCATGAAATATAAAAAAAGAATAATATATAGAAGAAGAAAATTATTTTTTTCTGACCAGAAATAGGCACACTGGCTGGCCCAATACATGAATAAATAACCCAAATCCATCATGATTATTTATTAAAAGGGGGTAAAAAATGATATGGTGGTTTCAATAGTCTATGAAAGGAAAAGTGTGAAGTGTAATGAGGGAAAAATGTTGAAATACTAAGTATTTATATTTTTTTTAAATATGGAAATGGGCTCACGATTGGGCCAAATCTTAATGTAACCACCCTATTCACAAAAAACTACCTAACAAGCTATGGGGAACCCATTATAGGATGATTTGAAATTTATTAAAGTTAAAGCCTCAAAATTCATCTCAACCAAAACTGATAAATTGGATTGTTACTTCCAACAAACCAGATCAAAACCAAGACATTAAAAAAATGGGGTGTGAAAATTCTCCCCACTATTAAAGTTGTCCACCTGTGGAAGGCCAAAACACATTCAAGTTGATTGATAAAAACCAAGGATTTCTTATCAACATGGTCCAGTATCTAAATCCAATTATAACTCGTCCACCATTAATGTTACTTAATCCTCTTCCATCAACCAAAACACCAAATCCCAACCACTTCCATGAATCAACCAAAATATTGAGTCACTACCTCCCCAACCAAACCAAGAACCAAATTGTTGGGATGTCTCCCAATGAACCCAACGATCTCCCAAAACCAAGAGCACTCAAATAAACGAACGATTCTAGGGGAGTCTTAAAGGGAATCACTTCCATTAAGAAACAACTAACTATAGACAAATTTATAGGAGGAAACTCTATAAGACCTCTTGTGGCTCTCCCCACCATTAAGAACCAATGATCAATGACCAAATGAGAATTCAACATGAACTAGGATTGGGTCGACCCCACATTGGCCCAATTGAAACTATATCTCAAAAACTATCCAACCCATGTTAATAAGAATACAACATGAACATTTAAACCCCCCACTCCTGAACCAAGGGGACAAGAATGAGGCCAACACTCTCTACACGGATCCAAATTGTAACACCCTAGGTAAATAAGAATATGAAATTTTCACATTTATCCATATTTGGGAATAAAATATTAATATAACTTTAAAGGGGACTCTATGCTCGATGGCATACCCAGTACACAACAATGAGTTTCTTGGGAATCATACGTTGCACTCTAATAATAAAATAATATTATTTTAAATTGTAGTTAACACATAGCCGTTGTAATGGTGAGAATGAACAGAACTAACTAAAAAATGATTATATATGTTTTTCAAATATTTTTACTTTTTACAATAAATGTTAGAGGATTAACAATGCGAATGAATTCTAATTTTAAGCGTAAACATTCTGATATTGTTTAAAAGGTCGATTAACCGCCTTTAGATGACGAACCTCTTTTAAATCCACTTTTTGACAATTTTATGTTTTATATTTGACTAAATAAGATTCTTCTTTAGAATCGGGACATCAAAATTTACTTTGTGTAAATTTTTGGTATTTTCCCGATAATGTTCATTTTTTAATGAATAGTGAAAATGCTGTATTTTAATTCAAAAACTCTTTTTAAGATAATTTATTTATAAGTTTATATTTTCTTTTGAATTGTTTTCAAAGTGAAATTAGAATATATTGTTACCATTTAATCCAATAGTGGTCGTTGGAATAACTTTCATCTTGAAATAGGACTTACACTAGTGTCAATCTTTTGATACTTATTGTTTAATAAAAACACGCTATTTGCGCTGACAACAGGAATTAATTATTAAATTAATCAATGTAACTTATATGTTTTGAATTTTGTAAAATAGACATCATTTTTGAATTTGGAATATCAAATATAGCTTAGGGTGAATTTTTGGTAATTTTATGAAAAATGTCATTTTTTGATGAATAGTGAAACGACTAAGTGGTAGTTAAAGAAACTGATTTTTCGTTTAAATGAAACATTACCACTTCTGCGATTTGAATTTCAAAAATCCGACATAAATGATTGTCATTAAGTAGTAAAATGTGGTTCAATGGGATTAAAATAATTTTTGGTGGATAGTAACTTTTAAGTTTATTAATCACGATTAGAGGTAATTAGTGTAATTTAAGGTAAAAATAATGTTTAAATAATATTAAATGACCTACACACATGTCTTACCCTCATAGGATGTGTCATGACCGACCAAGAAAATCCATGGGTCAACATGGGGAACCCATGGAGTCACTTTGGTTGGAAAATGACATTAATACCTTTTTATTTAATGTTCAAATTAAAATGTCACAAACATGTGTTGTTTTACTAAAACAAATTTTATATGGGGTTATACAAGTCATATTATTTTACTATAAATATTCACTAGAAATCTAAAAATATTTCATAAATCATGATATTTTTTTTATAATTTTTAGACACTAAATAAATTAAATTATTTATGACACCATGATGATGCAGTGATTATCTCATTATTTTACAATTTCAATAAAATGAAAAGATAATGTAAAATCTAAGACCTAAACTTGTCAAAAACCTATTGGATGGGTGGATTTCGAAACCTTATCACCTTATCCTCGAAATATATCCTTTTGGGAATTTTAGAATCCGAAAATAATTTTATAATAAAGTAATATTTTATAACATTCCAAGAGTGCCCTCCTTTTCTCTTATAAAAGGCCCCCACCTCTACCACCCTAACCACACCTCTCAAGCCTTTCGATCGGCCATCCCCTGACCATTTAATCTATCCACATCACTATCTTCATCATTGAATCCTCACTTTGGGCATAATCCTTTCCAAGGAAGCCTTTGAGCTCAAATCAAAGAGAGTTACCTGATTTAAAGGTAATCTATTCCCTTGTGTTATTTTGTTTTATTTTTATTCTCCAGACCCCTAAACTCTTTTTATTACTTTTTTTGTCACAAAACCAGTATATTAAATATACTAGGATGTTTTTATAAGAAGTATTCGAGCTACACATTCACAAACCTCCGTCTAATGGTTAAAGAACATACTGTTTCTGTGGATGGCGAATTACTGCCTCACGAAACGATGATTGTTCAATTTTATTTTAACACCTTCAAAGGTGGCCATTATGATGTCATTATATTTATATATGATATATAATATCTATATGTTTTCCTTAATCTTCTGTATTTTTTCATTTATGGCATACCTTTATGGTTTCCATTATGGGTAAACACGATATCTTCATTTTAGGAAGTGTGGACTACCGCCCCCTCAAAGTGATTTGATTCGTTAATGCCATATGTGGGACATATAAAGGATGGAATCAATGGTATTACATATTATATACTACTGGAATTATAATATACCTTTATATCATTATTATTTAATTCAATTGAATACAAAAGAAAAATAAATGAAAGTAGCGTTCATGCGTACGTACGACTTACCATCTCCATGAACGGTACATTTCATTTCTTATATCCAAATGTTATGTACTATTATAAGTACAAATATATAATGGATATATATGTAATTTATTACATCTAAATTATGGATATAATTCTGGAATTATAATATATATATATCTCATTTTGTTTTAATTCCATTAATATGACAAAAAAATGAAAGTAGCATTCTTGCGTACGTACGGCCTACCGTCTCCATGAACGGTGCTTTTAATTTTTTATCTCCAAATGCTATGGAATAGTATAAAATTAATATATACTGGATATATAGGTTATTTAAAACATCAATACTATTCTGGATATTATGTACCTATAACTACATGGAAAATTCTTTTCCAAAAAGTTCGATTTTTACTCATGTACCGAACATCGACAAAAACGTCTGATATGAACTCGCTTTATTAACCAATTATTATAACCTTATAATATGTGATATTAACTGAATAATAATCTTTAAAGTAGTTCCTTAATAAATTATAAATTGACCAGATTTTATTATTCAGGAGATTAAAGAACGATCGAGTCATGTCAGACACAAGGTAAGAGATCCTACCCCTCTCTTTCTTTTTAAGTACACTGTTTTATGTAATTCCTTTTAAGCTAATATTTATTATGATTGGGATGTTATTTTATATTAATAATACTGTACTT
Organism: Viscum album; assembly: GCA_963277665.1. Classification (NCBI taxonomy): domain Eukaryota; kingdom Viridiplantae; phylum Streptophyta; class Magnoliopsida; order Santalales; family Viscaceae; genus Viscum; species Viscum album. Next base: position 1,577,569,655 of record OY728126.1, read on the forward strand.
TTTATGTTCATATTATGAGAGACCCTATTTTCTCTCATCAATCTATTTTGGAAGTTTTGAGTGGCACCATTAGGCTGCAGAATTTTCGTAAGAGATCTAACCTCTCTCTTTCTTTTTAAGTACTCTCCTTTATGTCACTTATTTTAATCTCCTATTTGGTATGATGGGGGATGTTCTTTTATATTCATCTTGCTGTAAATTTTATTTTAATATGATGAGAGACCCTATTTGATATCATCAATCCATTTTTGGATATTTTAAGTGGCGTCGTTATGTTGCCATGTTTCCGTAAGGGATTTTTCATCTCACTTTTAGTCCCGTGAGATTTATGCTACATTGGCCACCATTTCCTTTGAGTGGTGTATGTACTTACCATTATTATACTCTTTGTGTAATATAATTTCATTTATGGGTATTTACATATTCATTGTATGACCCTTCTTCAATGGGGTGTACGTTTCGAAAGATACCCAAGTCGGTAAGGGAACCTTTCACCCTCCTATTTTTAAAATAATTCTTTTGTTATGTATTTTAATTCACATAATATTATGTTGGGATACGTTCTTCTATATCCTTATTGATGTAAATTTTATTTCCATGTGATGAGATAAACTTTTTATCTTTCATCAACTCATTTTCTAAATTTTGAAGTGACGTCGTTAGGCTGTCGAATTTCTGTAAGGGAACCTCTTAACCCAATTTCCGTTCTTTGAGTCAATCTCCTACTTTAAAATTATGTCATGATATTATTATTTCCTATCTTGTATTTGTACTTTTTTTATGTGTACTTATAATGAATACACATAATAGATCTATTTTATTTAAAAATATTATCTTTGTAAGGGACTTAGTCTCAATCTCCTTTCATTGAGGCATATTTCGTTTTATACACAACTTTCCTTTATATGATGTATAAACCCCTTTGACTTAAATTTTATACAAAAGGAATCTTTTTCTACGAAGCGTTTTACAAAATGAAAAAAAGGAATGTTTCTTTTAACATACGCGGTGACAATGACCTTTTTCCGCCACCGTGAGTATTATTTGGTTTTTGGCTTCCTCAACAAGCCGTAATGATTTTAAAATGAAATAAACAACATATAATCTTTTATGTATTTTGGTATTGAAAATGGTTTTTATAATGGATTTTTTATGTCAATATATTTAAGTGATATATTGTGATCAAAGTGTGGAAATGTTTTCTTTCCATTATATTTGTTTTATGTCTTATGATTTTATAATGGTACTTGGACATTTGATGGGTGGTTACGTGATAAACCATATGACGAGAGGTGTCGTGAATACCAGGACAGGTGGTTACGTTATAACCTCCAATGCATTGGGTATGGAAGTCGGCCGTATGGCTATTCCATTAAGTATGTGTCGAATTCGACCGTATGGTTATTCCATTTAAGTATGTTTATGTCCCAAGTTACCTTTATATGTTATGTGTTCTTTATATGGGTTTTATGGTAATATTTTGGTTACAAAAGGGTAAGTAATGATCTTTTATTCAGTGAAGAGTTTTTACTACTTCATAAAGTTGAAAAGTATTACTTTGGTAATTTACTGATGGTTTACTTGTTGTTTTTGAAAAACTAACAGTTTTCCTTCTTTGTGTATCCTTTACTGGGCTTTTTATGCTCATCCCATGTCTTTTTAAATGTTTTCTACAGGACTTAAAGATGAATAGGGTCAAGGATGGGATTAAGGAAATACATTACATCTAAAACATGGAACTAGACATGTTTCTTTTTAAGTGTTTTTTTATTTTATGGAAACTTAGTAGAAGTGTCTACTATGTAATCTTTTGAGATGTAATAGTTATGACCTAATTCTCTAAAACTCTAAACTTGAAAAGATCCTCAATGTGAATTATTCATTTAATTAAATAATAAGTAAGGATTAAGGTCGGGGCCTTATACAAATCACACCACCTGGGGTATGGTGGGAAGGGGACCCATTCATTCGGATACTGAAAAAAGAAATAAATGAACTACCTCATTACAATGGTAGTGGGATGAGCTTAGTAACACTACCCACAGTCCTTGGACTCCTGACTACAGACAATCTTTACTCTATGAACTATGGCTAAGGATCTGATGGATAAATCATATCCTAGTTCACAGTAATTCTTTGATAAATTCTAATAAGAAAATTTCTCGTTAGTTCGACATGGTGACATATAACACTTCTATACCGAAAAAACAGATCATGGGATACCATGAAGCTATATTTCTCAAAAAACAAACTATTACCTGAAAAAGAACATAGATATACACAACACTATTTTCTCTCACTCTGAATGCAGAGAATAATGAAATGGTAGACACAGAAATTTTTTTTACCTTACCAAGAACATCTAACGCAACGGTGAGGGACACTATAACAGAATGGCACATTAAATCGAGCCCTAAAATCTTTCAATTCCAAAAAATGGGAAGAGCCACCATTCGAATATATGGATTTAAAATTTGGAATAAATTATTAGGCTAATCACCTAGAAATATTACCAATGGAGAACCATCCATGGCCATATCACAACAACCAACACATCTTTAGAAACCCTCTGATCATTTCCCAAACACTGAGCCACCAATGAGATCCCATATCAAGACACAATATGAGTATTACTTCCATATCATAAAAAATCATACTGAATAAACAAGTCTTCTATGATATATGAAAATCCAGACACATAACCATTGATTTATAACAATCCCCACAATTCTTCATCATATGAGTCTTTTGAATAACAAACCAACTTGGTAGATTTTTGCATTCACCATTGGTGTTTCATCAACTCTCACTCATATGCATGTTTCTGTTCAACACCAAGCACCAAAGCACCATTCCACACCATCCAACCATCTATATATCCATAAAACCATGCATGTGAACACCCATAAACATGCCAAGGATAAAATAAATCAATCATCACTCCAAAAATAATCTTGTACCTTAAAAAAGAACATTAACCACCAAATCAAAAACTATTTTCAGAATTCACAAAACAAACCACAATTCTTCAATAAACATTTCATTAGAAACCCAATCCATTTAATTTTAAAGCAATTCTAAGAACAACCATTAAATTCTAAATAGTTCATTCCCATTTTAAAAAATTAATCCAGGAATCTTTTCAAAAATCGACAACCTAAAAGGAAAAAACCACATTCTAGAAAAACTCCATCAACTCAAAACATATTTTCCAAAACCAATTCATGATATTTAAACACCTTCCAATAGCCCAAAACACCCCCATTTAAAATAATGCTCAGAATCACATTAAAATAATCCATGTATTCCAAATAGTTTATTTCAAAAACCATATGTTTAGATTATGAAAATTCAATCTCGTTAAATCATATCATCTTTATCCCCAATATTTGTTTCACAAAACCCAAATATCTAAAACCTTTCTCATATTACATTTTGAAAACCCATTTTAAACTTTTCAACAACCAAAAATTCCATTAATAACAATTTTCAAAATTCTCACAGAAGGATTTTAAAATCAAAATTCCAATTTCATGAAAAGTCCAAGAGACCCACAAAAGGGAACTAGTGTTAGGAGTGACTTGACCATATAGTTGGCGGCCATTTGTCAAACAAAAATCCAATAAATAGAGCTTTATTAAGACCATATCATAGCTCCACATAGCTTTCCAAGACCTGAGAGCTCACAGAGTCCATTAGTTCAACTCCCATATTCGTTTCCCAACAACAAACAATAAATAAGAATGTAAGAAACTAAAAAAACCAACTTCCCATTGAAACCTGAGGGTCGGAATGGTCATGGTTTCAAGATGCTCTTCCTGAACCTACCCAGTAAGTTAAAAAAACCCTACTCCATCGACGTTGACATCCCCAAATAATAAAATTTCACTTAAAAATGGTCTTCTTGTAGTCAACCTCTTTTCTAAAACATTTTGTTATAAACCAGACCGGGTTTACCCCTAACCGGGTTCCGGATCCGATCCATGGCTTGGTCTGAAGGGAGTTCCCAATCCACACAAGCTGAAAACTAGTGCTGGGAATCAACAAAGTACTCAGGGGAACAATTTTTCCCAAAAATAATCATGAACTAGGCAGTGGAAAGAAATGGACAACCAAACATACATTTATATAAAATTGATCTAAGCATTATTTTACAAGAAACTGAATGTAGAAAATAAAAATAAAAACAATAGACCAAACCTCATGATCAAACTAACACCATGTGACCCCACTGTTCACTCTCCAACAGAACAAAATATCTTCACTAAAATAGACCAAACTCAAGCTAAAACCTACATAAGGGATAAAAATAGAAGAAAAGTGTATGTGTGAGTATTAAAAATTTGTAGGATAGCCCAATATTCTATTCTGAATGAAAATAAATTAATATAAAAGAAAAATAAACTTCATGTTTGAGATAAAATATATAAATATATGTTTTTCAAATGTGGTTTCATGCTATAAAAATTACCAAACAATAACTTGCATGTTTTACAAAAAGGAATTATAGTAATAATTTTTCAATGAGGTGAAACTTTAAAATGAAAATTGTTTTTAAGAGGGTTGAGTTAAAGAATGAAAAATTTTAAATAAAAAAAATTATTCAGAATTTACCAAACAAACACAACATATGATGATGGTGAGTATAAAATATCTAATCCACACAAGTCACAGGAACACCGCTAGGAACTAGTTCATTGGGGGCGCAAGGTACCTCGTATCTCAGTGTAAAAGTACCCATAACAAATATACATTCTCATGGACACTATACACTAGTTAGAGAATCATAAAAAACATAGACTTCCCAATCATAATTATTATCATAGTTTAGTTATTTTTGTCATCGTCAAACATTTTATGTGAAATAGGGACAAAACCCCTCCGAATTACTAGAATAGTTGTACACATCCATCATCTAAGATACTCAGGTTTCCCCTTTTTGTGCTCAAAAAAGAATTTTTTTTATAAAATACCATTTTTTAATAATGGCTCCATTTAAAAATCATCACACATGATACATCCCACAAAAAAGTCTCACATTTCTTTCATGGATTATTAAACCTTCTAAACATTCATTAAACAATTTAATGAAGTGTGATGAGGACATGAACTTAAAATCAATTCAAAAATGTGATTCTAATGACAAAACCCACTAATACTATATCAAAATGGATTTTGAAACCCCAAAACCCTTTAATAAATAAATTTCATAGACCATAAAATGGCCCCATATGATACAACATGAAATACATATAGAAACCATTTTTACAAGAAAAATGCCTAACGAACCATTATGAATTTTTCCATACTAGAATTTTTGCAATGGTTAAAATTTATATTTTAATTAATATGGGTATACACACTATTTATAGTATAAAACCATTTTATAAATACCTTAAAACCTTCACATTACACATCCGAAGAATGCCCATTTTTTGTAAGGATTCCAAATGGTCCATTTTCTTGAAACTCATTCCAAAACATGTTTTATAGCGAAAACCCATTGATTTATAAAACCAACACTTCTTTGTAATGACATAAAAGTACCAAAAAATAAAAAAATTCATTCAAACAAATGTAATTAAAATTCCAGAAAAACATTTTTAGTCGCACTAAGCACATAAAATCTAACTGGGAAATTTACCGAACAAATGGAATGCACTTTTAAACAAACTGCTAATTTTAAGCACTTGAAATGGGAAAAATACCGTTATCATGCTATAAATTTATTCAAGATAAAGATCCATGTTCAAAATACAATAAAACAAGTTCTTCAGCTAACATAACATTTATGTAAGTAAGTAGTGTGCACATTTATAACAAAACAACACTACTTTTCAAAATACAAGGCTTAAACAACTGTTTTTCAAACCATGAAAATTATCCAATGGCAGAAAAATAATAATAAACATATATAATAGGTGATAAAAACAAAAAAGGATAAATTCATGTTCAAGGGATATCCTACCACAAAACCATGGCGGAAAGGAACCGCACACTCGACATCACGCGCCGTGGTTTCTAACACTCTACATCTATGAAGAAAATCCCTAAATGAACCAAAAACAAATAAAAATAATTTTATAACATTAAAATATGTTTTTAATTACTAGGTTTAAATAATTAACCAAAAAAATTAGAATGATAAGGAAGAAGGGGGATAAAAGAGAATAAATATCACTTTTGAAATTCGAGAACTCATCATCTTCCCATATATCTACAGCCTTATTGGAAAGGTAATGTCTTGAAACATCTTTGATATTCTACTTAGGTTTTTAAGAACCATAAAAATATGATTTTGTGGAAAAATAGTGAAAAATGAATGATTCATGAATGAACCAAATTACCTTAACAAATCTAGGCGATTTGAGATTTCTTACAAAATATTGCCCAAATCTGAGACTAAGAGGAGATTCAGAAAGGGAAAATTAAACTTGGGGGTTCTAATTGAATTGATTTCCTAGATTGAGAGGTTTAATGATCAAAACCTATAAAACAATGAATAATATATAAAAGAAACAAATTATTTTTTGAAAACTAGAAAATGGCTCACAGGTTGGTCCAATACAAGAAAAAATAACACAAATCTACCATGATTATTAATTCATAAGGGGGTAAAAATGATATTTTGGTTTGTATAGTTCAGGGGGGAATGTGTAATGATTGTTGAGTAAAAATGTTGAAACATTTGGTATTTATAGATGAAAGAAATATTTTTTTTAAATCTAGAAATGGGCTCACGGTTGGCTCAGATCTTGATGTAACCATCCTTTTCTCCAATAACACCCAAACAAGCTATGTAGATCCCATGGTATGATGATTAGGCACATATGGAAGTTAAAAACTCAACACTAATCTCACCCAACACCCAATAAATAGATTTGTATTTCCAAATAATCATATAAAATCCAATACATAAAAAAACCAAGATGTGAAAGTTTCCAAATCCAGTATTAATAATGAAAATAATACATGATCATATGTAATTAAAAATCTCCTAATATTCATTGAATGGATTATGACATGTTTATTTGTATACAAAAATTTTTATATCCATAAACGTTGTATAATATACTCAGTGGAAGTATAAACCTGGAAGTACCCTTCCTTTAAATCCCATTATTCATGAAAATTTTCAAATACTTATGTAATATTTCTTATTTCAGAATTCATACCCTTCTATTCTATCTTATTTTATAGAATTAATTAATATTATTATTCTTATATTTTAATGGTTTATAATTTTTTTGGGTGTCTTCCTTTGGTTTTTTAGATTGAACATCATCATTAGATGTTATCATGGATCCAACCTCATGCTTATCATTTCCCTAGTACATATCAAAATGTTCTTACTTATATTTTTCATTCTTTTTTAGTATAATTATTTGAATATTAATATTTTTTTCCATTATAGTAATGAATATAAAAGATTCTTTTTACCCATATTGTTATACTTCATAATCAATTGTAATGTTCTTGTGAAACATTCTCCTTTAGTTTGGATCATCACTTTGATTTAACTAATTTGATGTGAAAAATAAAAAAAATACAGAATAAATGATGTGATCACTCAAGATGATTTATGGTCCATCCTTAAAAATAAAAATAAAAATTTGTATAAAATAAAAAATTACATGAAAGGACAAATTAATGAAATAAATAAAATCTTTATCCTAATCTATTAAATCAGATTCTCTTGTTATGTTCTTGTATCGAACAATGTTTTAAAAAAAATTATTATTTGCAGTGATTCAATAGATCCCATTATTTATCTAGATTATATAGTTACTTGAAAAATAACAAATCACTTAGACAACTAATATATAGTATAGAATATTAAACTACATAGGTTGAACCCATAAAGAAAAAGTTACTTAATGTGGAAAATTATTTCCTAATAGAAGATATGTGAAACTTAAATGAAAATGAATTCTGAAAAATACGTTGAAGTATAAATTAATGGTGATTAAACCATCTACTATAAATCCTGGATCTTGAAGTATCACTGTATAAAAGTTTGAAAGGATAATAGATTCACTATAAAAATCATATCTTTGTAAATCCATGGCAATGGAAATCATACAATAATTGATGAAATTCAAAATTTCTAATGGTTAAGTACAATAGTAAGTTAATGATATAGGTAATCAAAAAACATGTTTACACATAGTAAATAACGCATCCAATAGTCATGGTGACAGCCACTCACCATTTCAATCACTAAAAAGGGCACATCATAACTCAAAGAAACTATAGTCGTGGTCATTGATGGAAGGTGATGTTTATTAGATTATTTTTATTCAAAAACGTAACATGAAATTAAATTAAAATATAATAAGACATCAAGATAGTCATCAAATAATAATTTTAAAAATCCCTAAAACAAAAACTATAAACACATTACTTTGATGAGGGTTAGAAAATAATATATTTATCTTACTGAAGACTCCATCATTCAAACCCCTTGGTGATCCCCCATCATTAATCAATCTTGGGAATATTTTATTACAATGTTTTTCATGGAATATTTTATTTTTAGACAATATTATCGACTATATATCCCATTATATGTCCATGTATCTTACTAATTCATCTCCAATTAAAACATTATAAATATTTTCTAAGAAATACTCATGAAATAACAACACCAACATCAAAAAAATACCCTAAAATTATACAAAAAATAAAATATTTAGATCTTTAATATCTTATTTAGATACAAATATCATGGAATAGAATATTAAATCATGTCATAAAATAATATAAATCTTTGTTATCAATACATTATTGTTTTTTTGCCTCTACATCCATGTTGATACATTCTCCCTATCATTAATTTTAAAACAATTTTTTGTAGTATATTTGAAATTGTACAATACATTCCCTAATATCTCCCATATATGATATAAAAAGTTTTATCATAAACTTATAAACAAAACTACTGGTGTGAAGACTACCATATGAATATTTAAATATTCACTATATTCTAATACATAAATATAAATGTTTTGAGATCCTCTATTATGGAATTAAATGACACCAATGAAAAATCTATAGGACTCATGAAGACTAATATCATGCAATTCCCTCTACCACTTTGATGAACTCCATCAAATTCCAAAAACTCATAATTTCATGAAATTCATATATTTATCCAAATTTATGTTACTAAAAAATTATTCCCTTAAATCAATGATAACTTTTTGTACCATACCCTCACAAATTTACTACATAAAAAACGATGTGAGGTCCTCAGGTGTAGGATAAAAGGTGGATGAAAGTCCCTTATTCCTGATTTTCTCAAATGTAAACTCGTACATACATGAAAATCATGGGTGCAATTCCAAACAATTCTTCAAATCTTAAACACCATAACATGATTGATTCATGTTCTATAATTAAATATTTATACCATGTTTATTTTTGACATTCACCAAGGGGTAGACATTCATCTGTGATCATCATATACACTAAAAAGAAGATTCATATGAATCTATCATCATTGTGTGAGAAACCATTAACTACGAGGATGATAAGAACTATGTAATTATTTTTCTTCTTCTCGCAATATGTATCAATTTAAAACATTAACATCCCATGTAAATAATGAACATGGAATTTTTAATATTTATTAATATTATTGAATTATATATTTATTCTACTTTAAAGGGGGTGATATGTTCTACGGCGTACCTAATACACAACATTGGGTTTCTTTGAAATCATACATAGCACATTAGTAATATAATATTATTATATTAAATAGAAATTAACTCCTTTCCATTTTATTGGTGGGAATGAACAAAAATAACTACATTATGATTATACAAGTTTGTTAAATATATTTACTTTTATCCAATATAAATTAGAGGCTTAAAATGTGAATGAATATAATTTTAAGCATAATTTACACTAAAAGGTTGATTTACCACATTTTAATGGAGAAACCTCTTTAAATATAGTTTTGGTCACTTTAATAAATTCTATTTAACCAAATAAAATCATTTTTTAGAATTGAGACATCATAATTTACTTTGTGTAAATTTTTGGATTTTTTCAGATGAAGATCATTTTTTATGAATATTGAAAAATATTGTATTTTAATTCAAAACTATGTTTTAATCTAATTTACTTATATGGATAGATTATCTTTTTAATTTGTTTTGAAGTGTATTAATAATATACTTTTACTATTTAATCCAATGTTGGTCATTGGAATTAATTTCAATTTGATTTTGGACATAAACAATTGTCAATCTCTTGATAGTCATTATTTCTTATAAACAAGCTTTTTATTTTAACAATAGAAAATAACTATAAAAATAATTAATACAAACTCTATGTTTTGAATTTGGTAAAATAGACATCATTTTTGAATTCGAAAAATCAAATTTATCATAGGGGGAATATTTGGTATTATTCTAAAAAAATTAATTTTTTATGAATAGTGAATCCACTTAGTAGTAGTTAACAAAACTGAATTTTTCATTAAAATGAAATTTTACCACTTCTGTGAACTGAATATCAAAAATCCGACATACCTGGTTATTATTATTATGTAAAATTTGGTTTAATAAGATGAAAATAATTTTTGGTGAATAGTAACTTGGGAATTTTATTTAACATGGTTGAAGGTAAATAGGGTAATTCATGGTAAAAAGGATATTATAATTATTCTAAATTACCTTAACAATTGTCTTAACCATATTGGATGATTCATAGACACCATCGATATCTTTGGGTAGATTCTGGGATCCCAATGACCCTCTTATGAATGATAATGACACTTTAGATTATTTAATTTAATGTAAAAGTAAAAATGATGGCACTGTATTTATATATGATATATATTATGTTCATGTTTTCTTTATTATTCTTTATTTCCCATTTATATCATACCTTTATGGTTTCCATTATGTGTAAACCTGATAATTTCATTTGAGGAAGTGCGGACTACCACCCCCTCAAAGTGATATGACTTGTTAGTTCCTTATGTGGGATGAATAAAGGACAGATTTAATGATATTATATATGATATTATATTGGAATTAAAATATACCTATGTATCATTATGTTTTAGTTCCATTATAAAAAAAATTAAAGTAGCGTTCATGCGTACGTACAACTTACGGTCTCCATGAACTGTGCATTTCATTTCATACCTCCAAATGATATGTACTTTTATAAATAAATATATATATATATACTTGATATGTATGATATATATGATATCAAAATAATTAATATCATTATGGATATATTTGACTATTGACAACATGTACAACTTGTAAATATAAGGTGTTCATTTTTTCCTCAAGTACCAAATATCGACAAAAAGAACGTTATTAACTTAAATGATTACATGATGTTTATAACATGGTAATAAGTGATATAATAGGGATAATAAATTGAAAAATGTTCTTAATAAGGTATTAATTAGCTTTAGTTTTTTATTCAGGGGATTAAAGAACGAACGGGACAATTCAGACAACGAGGTAAGGGATATTCTTATCTCACTTTTAATTTCTTTGAGATTTACATTGTTTTCCACTTATTCATTACATGTGATGTATTGTGTACGTAAATTTGATATATATTATCAGTATTGTCATTATATTCATGTTATTCTATGATTAATTTGGTGGTTATTAACTTTTGGTCATACGACTCAGTGGATTACAATGTGGTAAAGGGTTACATCTAACTTTTTATACCCGTGCGATTCTTGCTATATTAGCCACTATTTCATTTTGTGTTGTGTATTTACTTCCCATTATTGTACTATTTGTGTAATATACTTTCATTTATTAGTATTTACATGTTCATTGTATGATCCTTCTTTCATGTGTCTAATTTTTTGGAAGTTACCAAATCGCAAAGGAACCTTTCACCCTCTTCTTTTTAAAAGTCTTCTTTTTGTGATGTCTTTAATTTACATTTTTTTATGTTTGGATATGTTCTTATATATCCTTATTGATTTAAATTTTACTTCAAAGTGATTATATACACTTTTTATCTCATCAACTCATTTTCTGAATTTTAAAGTGACGTCATTAGGCTGTCGAATTTTTTCAAAGGACCGTCTTAACCCAATTTCAATTCCTTAGGTTAAACATGTACATCTTGAATATTTAATCCTATGATTATGTGTGAATTACCACTGATTGTTTTACACTTAATATCCACTAATATTTTGTGTATTTATATTTTTCACACTTTATTATGTGATTGATTAATACTTAATTTAAGGATACAATCATTATAAGGGATTTCATCTCAACTTACATTTTCATTGATACTTCATTGTTGTTATGCACCAATTCACTTTTATATGGTGTATATATTGTCCTTTGTCACATTATGTCTTCCATGATTTTATTCTCATGATATTATAATGTTTTTATTAAATGGTTTTCTTCAATTAATTGTATTAAAGAGTCTCACATTTTGTTAAACACTCTTTAACTAAAATATCATTTTAAATGTTTTAGTGATTTATTATTCTAAATTGTTCTATTTAATATCCTTTATTGAAAAATGGTTTTTAGTATTTATATATATGGACATTAATGTTTTAAAATAATAATCTCTTTAAAATATTCCAATTGTTATGGGGAACTTTGATTCAAAAAGTTACTTTTTAAATGGTTTTGAAAATGGTTTGATAAAGCATTGATTATTTCAATATCGTGAAATTATATCTTGTGATTGAAAATTAAATGATATTAGTGAAAGGTTTATATTTTCAATATTTAATGTGTTATGATGTTTCTTGGACATTTGATGGGTGGTTACGTGATAAACCATATGACGGGTGGTGCCGTGATAAACCAGGATGGGTGGTTACATTATAACTTCCAATGCATTGGGTATGGAAGTCGGTCGTATGGATATTCCATTTTGTGATATATATGGAAGTAGATTGTATGGTTATTCCATTTAAGTATTTTTTTTGTCCCATGTTAGCATGATATGTTATGTGTTCATTATATGTGGTTTATGGTAATCTTTTGGTTATAAAATGGTAAATATTGATCTTTTATTCAATGAAGAGTGTTTACAACTTTGTAATGGTGAAAAGTATTAATGGTTTACTTGTTTTTTGGAAAAACTAACAGTTTTATTTCTTTCTGTATCCCATAGTGAGCTTTTTATGCTCATAAAAAGTTTTGAAATGTTTTTCGAAGGACTTATGGAATAATAAGGTCAAGGATGGGATCATGGAAATGTCATGCTATCATAAAAAAGGAAGTAGAAATGACTCTTTATTTAAGAGTTTTTGTTTTGTGAATAAAATTGAAACTGAGTAGAAGTTTCTAATTTGTAATTTTTAAAAGAAATGTAATAATTATGACCTTATTATATAAAACTATAAACCTGAAAATATCCTCAATGTGAATTATTCATTTAATTCAAGATTATGAAATGTTGAAGGTTGGGTCCTTATAGTTTGTATCTTAGGTCAGTTTAGATAACTTTAGAGGTTAGGGTGTTCTATAAGCATAAGTAACAGTACCATAGTGGTTATGATTTTAGAAACACACAATGTCATTTTAGATAAATTGAATGAGTTTAAGATAACATGAATAAGTATGTCATAGTATTTACCCTCCTTTTAAGATATTATGTGATGATTTTACTGATATACTAACACTGAGATTTTTGGTCTTAGTAAATGGCTTGATCAAGCAGGCACCAATGTAATAGTGGACGTGAACAAAACTGTGACAGTTTTCTGAACGAGCAACTAAATTAAATGGGAGCTGCAATGATGACTCTAGTGGTTCTTCTGAACCAACAATATGGAGTCATGATTTACCACCTAAACATTGAGGATTTTTATAAGGCATCATAATATGAGAAAAAAATCCCTATATATTTTCAAGTAATAATCATAAAGGTAAGTCTGCTCCAAAACATATGTGTCAAGGATGTGGAAATAAACACCTCGAAAAATGCTTCCAAGGGACTATAAGATTCAATATATGTGGTAATGATGGCCATGAAGCTAGAACCCGCCATGGAAAAAGGAAGCATCCAGTTGACTCTAGGTACGGGAAATAAGTTCTTTCTAAGGGATCAATTGAAACATTTTAATATGTTGTGCATGGTCATTATACAAAAAAAATGTCCTACAAAGATTTCATGAGAATGGGATCACGAGGATTGTATAAGTATATGTTTACCAATACCTAATGTCATTCCAATTGACGATGAAGAAACAGACAATGACCAATGAAAGGTATGTATTATTTCTTAACATATGTTTTGACATTACTGAATCATAGTATATGATTCATTATTTTGTTTTTAGGAAATAAGTATTTTAGAATAAGTTGAAAAAGAATGGTTAATGGATCATGAAGAACGTTGAATGAGTAAGAAGTCAACATAAAATCTATTCAAGTGTTATGGTAGATTTTATGATGAAGAAATACACAAAAGTATTAAGGCTTTTTTGATGATGGAATTAAATTAGTAGACTTTTTATAGTATGTGTAACCCTGAATTTTGATATATGAAAATGTTATTCTAAGAATATTTACCACTTTTTTTACAAGTTATAATTGAATTTTAATTTGGTAGAATCTATGTTTTTATTATGAACATATGGGGATTTGGTTTTTTATGTAAATGATTAAACTATCATAGAGAATATCTGATTTCATTAATTATACTTCAGTATGAGGCTGCAAGAGTAGTTGATTTTTATTTGGAGATAAGTGTTAAGATTTACAGTGGAAGACTATGTGACTAAATGTAACACCCCGACCCCAGTTGCCCAGAGTCGGTGCATTTTTACATAACATTGGCATGATCACAAAGGATCAAGTCTCGAAAAACCGATCAGTTTAGTATCCTTGTATTAACTAGATACATTCATAATGTTTACATTACATCATAAAAATAAAAACTACTACAACAACATATTGCCTTTTTATCCCCTCATATTACCCATGCAGGTCATTCAAAAATTACTTCTTCACATCCTGGGAAAATTAAAACATTGAAATGGGTGAGCTCATATGCTCAGTAAGGATAAAAATATATCAGAAGCATTCATAAATAAACATAAAAATTTAAGGCAATGTATAGCTAAATGAAAAACCTTTTAAACATGAACTTCAACATAATATGGCAACGATAAAATGAAATAATGTAATTTACTTTTTCAAATGGATATTCTACTACTCGAATAATCACATGCAATATCAATAACCACTTTATAATGATGGAATGCATAATTACATACTATCATTACCACGTAGCCAAGGCCTCGTGCCGGGACTACAAATAAGGTATTGTCAAGGCCTCGTGCCAAGAGACTAGTTTGTCTCATGAGACCTACCGATGCATCAAGGAGCTATAGTGGGCTCCACTCATCAGTTAATAAGCCCAATGCATTACTCATATGAAAAGTTTGAAATATAACATAATAATTCATATTAAAACTAGCATACTAAATGTCAATACTTGATCCACAAACCATGAATATTATAAAAATATCACATCCACAGTCAAAAATAACTCATTCGATACAATATGAAATATTGTATTGTATCAGATTAACCTCAATCAAGAATAATGAAGGATATTGACATAGATTAAAATAATCATTAAAACTATTAGAGAGAAATATCTCCCTTTTTCTTGAAATCATTTAAAAGTCAAACAATTTGTCAAGAAGCCATTTCCAAATAGATTTTTGAATCAAAGTGTCCAATAACAATTTGAAACTTTTAAAAAGAGTTTTAATTTTAAAACATTAATGTCCATATAAATAAATCCTTAAAATCATTTTTAAAAAATGGACTTTAATGAGAAATATTTAGAAGAAAAAGTCTTTAAAACATTTAAAAATGATATTTTAGTTAGAGTTTCTAACCAAAAGAGAGACACTTGAATACAAATTATTGATGTAATAAAAACATTGTAGTATCATGAGAATAAAACGATTCATGATATACTATGTCAAAGCACATTATATACACCACATAAAAGTGATTTGGTATATAACATCAAATAAGTCTCAATGGGATGTAAATTGAGATTACATCTCTTACAAAGAATGTATCATTATGTTAAGGATAAATCAACGACATAATTATGTGCGAAAAATATAAACACACTCAATATTATTGGATATTCATTTTAAACTAATCATAGGACATTCACACATATTCTTGTAAAAACAACACCAATGAATTGGATGTTTAACTCAATAAATTAAGATTGAGTTAAAATTACTCTTATCAAGTTCATATCGACGACATGAGAATTTATCAATGGAGTGATTATGTGTATCAGAATTATATCCACAGAAAGGGTAGTGGAAATTATGACATAAGCAAATGAATAGTGATTCAACACATAATCTTGGTGTAAAATAATCAATGAAGTATGCGTAAAGCCGAATTAGTGGAAATTGAAATTTCAAATTCCCTTATCAATTTGGTAACTTAAGAAAAAAGAACACATGAAATAATTATCATACAATGATGATGTAAATATCCATAAATTAAAGTATATTACACAATTAATACAATCATGGGAAGTACACACACCACATGAAATAAATAAGTGGTGTACAAGGGAAATCTCACGGAATTAAAAGTGAGATAAGAAACCCATTAATTTGTACTATTTCCTTTGATGACGGTAGGTTAACCTCCTGTATAATGGTGAAATAGTTGTTATTGAATTATAAAAAAATAATTTACATTAATATGATATCATATTTGATCTTTTAACATTGATTTGTTAATAATATCTTAGTATTATCATCGTTTTGGGTGTTAACGGATTCATTTTCCTTTATATAATTTGTTATGCGAGCCATATTTGTTATGTATGGGATGTATCATATTCATATCCAGAATGATATCATGTCTCTAAAAATTATTTTTATTCATCAATTGAAATTTATTCTTGAATGGATATGATGGGGAATGAATCTCATCACGTTCGTGGAGACGGTAATTCGTACGTACGAACGAGGGAAAATATCATTATTTTGATATTAAAATAATATATAATTGGATGGTATATCATATATAAAAAATCATTAAAATGTTATATTTATTATTTACATGAATTATACATCATTATTATACCCATCTACGTAATAATATATTGAATAAAATTACACCACAACGTGGAGACGGTATGTTGTACGTACGCACGTATGGTGACATGTCATTAAAGGGATGGATAGAATAATGAATTTACTTGTTCCATAATTATAATAACATCATAGTATATATAATATACTGGAGTTATTATTTTAGAATTTAAATAACAAATAAGTAAGATGTTGAAGAAGAAAGGAACTTGAAAGAGGGTGGTGAAAACATTACCTCTTCTACGGGTTCTTCCTTTTGATTTGATCAAAAGGGATATTTAGGGTGGCTTTCTGATCCAAATAAGGCTTCTAGGTTGAAGTGAGGGAAGTTTAGAGAGTATTTGGGAAGGGTTTGGCCGAACCAAAAGGCTATGAAAGTGTGAAGAATAGGTTAGAAGTGGCGTCCTTTTATATGTGAGAGGAGGGGAACCTTAAGAAAATCTAGAAATATTATTTTATAATAAATTCATATTCGGTTTTTAATGGCTCCAATGTGGATTATTTAATTTTTAATGTGGGTATGGGTCAAAAACCACTCAACCAATAGATTTTTTACAGGTTTGGGTCATTATATTAACCTTATTTTTTAGTTTTAACTCTTTTTTAATTAGTTTGACACTTACAATGCCAATTTGTATTTTTATATTATATAGTTAATAAAAAATACTATACACCTCCAAGAGATCCTCGAGTGGTCCATTAATGATACGACTATCATTATAAATGTCCTTTGGCCAATCCTTATATTTTTAGCAATTTAATATCAATCAATAATATAATATTTTTTTAAAATCTTTTTGGTCAATTTTGATACTATTTGGTATTTGATTTTTGTGAAAATCATAAATTAATTATTACTTCGAACAAAGTTAATTAAATCAATAATAACATGTCATATTAACCTATAAAATTCGTGGAATTCATTAAAAGTCACATATTATATTTATTTGGGTATTTATAATATCAATTATTTTAATATTTTACTAATAAGGTAATTACTCCATCATCATTGTGTCATAAATAAATTAAGTTATTTAATGTCTAAAAATTATAAATAAAATACCATTATGTAGGAAATCTTTCTATATTTCTAATTAATATTTCTTATCGAAAATATAACATATATTACCCTATGTCAAAAAATTTCTTCTAAAAGATATAGGCTTTTTGTCAATTTTTTATTTAGTTTAACATAATTAATATAAAGTGTCATTTTCACTTATAAGTGGATCCATGGGGTCCCAAAATCGACCCAAAGATTCCCATGGTCGGAAATGTATCAAAAAATAGGGTTAAGACACGTTTTAGGGTAAATTAATATTATTATAATATTATTTTTTTACCGTTACTTACGGGATTTACCCTTTAACCATGGTAAATAAAATATTTACCGATGTCATTATTCAAAATGTCTAAAAATAAGAGTTACCTATATAAATAATTTGGACATCCTGATAATAAATATGGAATCCATTTTTCCAAATTCACAACACAGAAGTGGAAGAAATTAATTTAAAATTAATTCCTGATGTTAAAACAATAAATATGTTTTTAAGAAATAATAACAATCAAAAGATTGACACTTGTTTATGTCTGGTTTAAATGTGAAATTATGTCCAATTACCAACATTGTATTAAATGGTAAAACTATATTTTAAATTTATTTGAAAATCACTCAAATTCATTATTTATCCCTATTAATTATTTCGTATAAAAAAGATGCATTTAATTAAAATTTAGTAATTTTCACTATTCATCAAAATATGAAAGTTATCCGAAAAGTACCAAAACTTCACCCTTGGATAATTTCGATATTCTGAATCCAAAAATGAAATCCATTTTGAATGATAAAATGTATCAAATTTTAAAAAGTGGGTATTACTGTTCATAACGGTTAGTTTTATTAGTTGTGGTGTGTGTTAGAACATGAAGTTGCGTACAACACACGTTGTTGTATTATTCAGCGAGAAGCGTACCGTGGAAGCATGGGGTGTTAAATTCTCCACTACTTTAATAAATTGCGTCCTGATAATTTTTAAAATTGGGCTTGTGAATATAATGGAAAGTCCCACATCAGAAAAATAGTCAATAAAAATTTCATTTTAAAAGAAATAAAGAGAAGTACAAAGGTAACTAGAGAAAACCTATACCAGGATTCCATGTAGAAAAACATGGATATGGATGATAAACTAAGTGTCATGTTCTGATGGATAGGGATAGAAAACATGATCAGGATAAAGTTAACAATAAGAAAACCACCAACTTGTGATGGGACAAATAGTCATTAGTTTTCCAATAGGAAAAGTAAACGGGAAACATTTTTATTATTATTTTATGTTACATTACATAAAGATGAGGAATTCATTTCTGATATTAACTAAGAACATAAAAATATAAACTTAATTTTTATGTAAAGTTTCATTCTTTAATAAATTTCTACTACTAACTCATTTTTAAAAGAAGAGTAATCTAGAATACGTGGTCACACTAGAAGAGATACAATAAAATTCTTATATAATCACATGATCCACAAAGAATAAAATATATGTTTACCTTGCCTTTAGAGATTAATCGAAACCAAAATGGTTTGTATAAGATCTGATGATCCCCCAAAAGGTTATTTCATTACAGAAAGAATCACTAATCTTAATTTCTAAAATAAAACAAACAATACCCCAAAGTTAAATAAATATCATTCAATAAATAATTGTCCTTAAATTCCTTTAATAAAATCCAAAATAATATTGAAACTCAAAACATAGAAGCATTTGGTTATGTAGAATTCCACGTTAAATGGTATCTCCACGTGACATCAATTACTCTTAAATTCAGATACTTAAAAGTAATTAACCTAATCACATATTCTATATTATAGGTTAATCATTTCCATAAATAACCCAAATCACTATAAATACACAAAAAAAACATACATAAAAATCCAACATAACTCCTCAAATGAAATCCAATACTATTCTATTTTCCTTGGGCATATAGTGTTCCCAACAAAGAGAACATCTTCCAAAATAACATTTACCACTTAATCATCAAATCATTTTCCTATACTAATGGTATTAATTTGATAAGACATAAGATCCCAAATCAAATTATTATTGATCAATAAAATCATTTTACTAAAAATAACAGTCACACTAACTAGGGACTTCACGTAGTCCAGTGGTAGGTGATAAATCCCAATCACACTTTGGTTGTGGGTTCTATTCCCACAGCTTTGTCCGACACGACGGGTTGTCACATAGTCTGCGTGTTGTCCTTTTTCAAAAACTATATTTTATAACATTACTAAAATGAGATAAATTCCTCAAAATAACCATAATATAATTTAACCACAAATGTTATCTCATTACTTGCATTTTCATTCCGAATTATAATAACTTGTAATTTCCTCAAACCCAATGAGCATATAAAACCATATGGTTATTTATAAATATATCTACAGGAGATAAGATAATTCTTCCTCAAATATCATTATCACATAGAAAACAGCAGGGTTACAAATACAAGAGAAAATTATTCCAAAGTAAACCCATCAACAAGGAGCACTAATACTTCTTAAACATTTCTCCAACCATTTATTTCCACACAGCTTCTTCTTTGACCAATAAAATATCCTATAGAATAGGGCATTCACTCTGGTAATGTCCAGGTCCCCTACATTTATGGAAAATTACATTAAATAGATTCTTGGGACCATTTTTATCTTCTTCCATAGTAATCTTCAATTTTATTTGGAAATTCATCACTTTATGTCCTTCTTTCATGCACGTAAATCATATCTTTGTCCCATTGAGACACATTCATGGGTGTGTCATTCTATATTTCCTACATGATGGAAATTGAGGATTCCTTTCTCTATTTTATCCACTACTGGAGCTCTTTTCATTCATCACCTTTCTCTTCTTTGTTGAGTCCGTGAATTGGTTAATATATATATTGTTGATCATATTTTTGGAAAATTGATTTGGAATGAAGAAGATATCTTTTACTCCTATCAACATTCCATTTTGTTTCTCATTGGCACCACCGTTCCCACCATGTACATCATTCTCAATGTCACTATGACTTCCTTGGAATCCATCCATTGACTAAAACCAGAAAGCATTGTGTGAGTACCAGTAGTCATAAAATAATTTAGAGAATATCATGTCACCATATTCTCAATTTGAAACACATTAGGATTAACCAAGGTCATTTACTATCATCTTATATATAATACTTAAAATCGGATTGTAAAGAAAATCTAAATTATCTTAAGCATATCTCTCGGGTGTTTCGTAACCAAGAGTGAAGCAAGGCCCGTTGTCATGCACCTGTTCCCATTCGTGTCTAGCTCAAAGTAGTGTTTTCATGTTTTACCCCTAGGTACATCTATCCCAGAGCCGCCTCTACCTACTCGTATCCAGATAGGGATTTATTTCTCAGAAAAATCCCAAAATCTCTACAATACCAAAATTCTAGGAAGCTCTTCTATACTAATCCTCAAACTCTATCTTAGGGCTATGTGCTCTAATCAGAGTTTATCTAGATCTAGCTCTAAAGTCATGTACTAAACTTCCTATGATACCAACTGTAATGCCTCGACCCTAGTTACCCAGAGTCGGTGCATTATTACATAACATTGGAATAATCACAAAAGATCAAGTCCCTAAAGACCGATTAGTTTTGTAGCCTTGGATTAACTAGATACACTCATAAATATTACATTACATCATAAAGATAAAAACTACTAAACAACATATTGTCTTCATATCCCCTCATATTATCCTTGCAGGTCATTCATAAATTATTTCTTCACATCCTGGGAATAATAAAACATTGAAAGGGGTGAGCTTAGATGCTCAGTAAGGATAACAATATAGAGGAAACATTCATAAATAAGCATAAAAATTTAAGATAATTTATAGCTAAAACAAAATCCTTTTAAACTTGAACTTCAACATAATATGGAAAAGATAAAATGAAATAATGTAATTTACTTATTCACATGGATATTCTACTAGTCGAATAACCACATGAAATATCAATAACCTCTTTTATAATGATGGAATGCATAATGTTAGACTATCATAACCATGTAGCCAAAGCCTCGTGCCGAGACTACAAATAAGATTTCATCAAGGCCTCATGTCAAGACACTAGTTTGTCTCATGATACCTACTGATGCATCGACGAGCTATAGCGGGCTCCACCCATCACATAAAAAGTCCAATGCCTTCCTCATATGAAAAGTTTGAAATATAACATAAACATTAGTATTAAAACTAGAATACGAAATTTCAATACTTGATCCACAAACCATGAATTGTGTAAAAATATCACATCCATAGTAAAAAATAACCCATTCGATACAATATAGAAGATTGTATTGTATCAGATTAACCTCAATCGATAATAATGAAAGATATTGACATAGATGAAAATAATCATCAAAACTATTAGAGATAAATATCTCCATTTCTGTTGAAATCATTTAAAAGTCACACTATTTGTCAAGAAGCCATTTAAAAATATATTTTTGAATCAAAGTGTCCCATACCACTTTGAAACTTTTAAAAGGAGTTTTAATTTTTAAAAATTAATGTCCATATAAAGAAATCCTTAAAATTATTTTTAAAACATTGACATTAACGAGAAATATTTAGAAGAATAAGTCTTTAAAACATTTAAAAATGATATTTTAGTTAGAGTTTCTAACCAAAAGAGATACACTTGAATACAAATTATTGAGGTAATAAAAACTTTTTAATATAATGATAATAAATGGATTAATGATATACTATGTCAAAGAACATTATATACACCACATAAAAGTGATTTGGTATATAACATCAAATAAGTCTCAATCAGATGTAAATTGAGATTATGTCTCTTATAAAGACCATATACTTAGGTTAAGGATAAATTAATGACATAATTATGTGTGAAAAATATAAATACACTCAATATGATTAGATATTCATTGTAAATCAATCATAAAAAATTCACACATATTCTTGTAAAAACAACACCAATGAATTGGATGTTTAACTCAATAAATGGAGATTGAGTTAAAATTACTCTTATCAAGTTCATATCGACGACTTGAGAATTTATCAATGGATTGATTATGTGTATCAAAATTATATCCAAAGAAAGGGGAGTGGAAATTATGACATAAGAAAATGAATAGTTATTCCACACATAATCTTGGTGTAAAATAATCAATGAAGTATGCGTAAAGCCGAATGAGTGGAAATTGAAATTTCAAATTTCTTGATCAATTTGGTAACTTATGAAACATGCACCCATGAAAGAAGTATCATACAATGAAGATGTAAATATAAATAAATTAAAGTATATTACACAGTGAATACAATAATGGGCAGTACACACACCACATGCAATAAATAAGTGGTGAACAATATAAATCTCACATAATTAATAGTGAGATTAGAAACCCCTTACTTTGTACATTGTCCTTGGTTGATGGTAGGTTAACCTAATTTATAATGGTAAAATAATTGTTATTGAATTATTAAAAAATCAATTACATTAATATGATATCATATATGATCTTTTAACATTTATTTGTTAATAATACCTTAGTATTATCATCCTTTCGGGTGTTAACAGATTCGTCTTCCTTTATATTATTTGTTATGCGAGCCATATTTGTTATGTATGGGATGTATCTTATTCATATCCTAAATGATATCATGTCTCTAATTTTTTTTATTAATAAAATGAAATATATTCTTGAATGGATATGATGGGGAATAAATCACATCACGTTCATGGAGACGGTAATCCGTACATACGCACGAGAAAAAATATAATTCTTTTGATATTAAAAAAATATATAATTGGATGGTATATCATATATACAGAATAATTGTAATGTTATATTTATTATTTAAATGAATTATAGTTCATTATTATACCCATCTAAATAATAATATATTGAATAACAATTACACCACAACGTGGAGATGGTAGGCTGTACATACGCACGTATGGTGACATGTCATTCAAGGGATGGATAGAATAATGAATTTGTTTGATCCATAATTATAATAACATCACAGTATATAGAATATACTGGATTTATTATTTTATAATGTTAATAACAAAGAAATAAGAAGTTGAAGAAGAAAGGAACTTGAAAGAGGGTGTTGAAAACATTACCTCTTCTTCGGGTTCTTCCTTTTGATTTGATCAACAGGGCTCCATAAGATGTCTTTCTGATCAAACTAAGTCCACTAGGATGAAGTGAGGGAAGTTTATAGAATATTTGGGTAGGGTGTAGTTGATCCAAAAGGATTTGAACATGTGAAGAATTGGTTAGAGGTGGTGTCATTTTATAAGGGGGAGGAGGGGCACCTTAAGAAAATCTAGAAATATTATTTTATAATAAATTCATATTCGGTTTCTAATGAATAAAAAGTGGATTATATAATGTTTAAGGTGGGTATGGGTCTAAAACCACTCAACCAATAGAATTTAGACAGGTTTGGGTCATTATATTAAGAGTTACCGATTTACAACCAATAGGTTTAGGACACGTTTTAGGGTAAATTAATATTATTATAATATTATTTTGTTACCATTAATAACCAGATTTACCCTTGAACCATGGTAAATAAAATATTTACCGAAGTAATTATTCAAAATTTCTAAAAATAAGAGTTACATATTTACATAATTTGAACATCCTGATTCCAAATATGGAATCCATTTTTCCAAATTCAAAATAAAGAATTGGCAGAAATTAATTTAAAATTAATTCATATTGTTAAAACAAAAAGCATGTTTTTAAGAAATATTAACTATCAAAAGATTGACTGTAGAGACCCGAAGATTGACATACATGGACATTACATTACTTTTGCGGAATACTTAGTACATAACAAAAACACACACACAAGGATCGTAATAGTTTAGTGTCTTTGGAAACTCAGAATATAATATTCTAATCGTGGTGAAAGATCTTCAACATCTCGCATAAAGATCTTCCTTTTTTATACCTAAAACCTTTCTTTATATCATGAGGAAAAGAAAACATAAAAGGGTGAGCTCAAATGCTCAGCAAGGGTAAACAAAAGAAATATAAATCACATCATATTCATAAGAACATAACATTTTGGAAATCTTAACCTACAAAAGAGAGAATAATTTCATAACATGGGATAATCCATAGTAGTGAAATGAAATCCCAATAATAATAACATAAAACATGAAACTTTGTTTCATACACACATAATCATAGAGAATCATATCTTATTAGTCAAGACTCATTTCCAAGAATATCTTAGTGGACAAAGTCCCTTTCTGAACCGAGTCACCCTCGTTTCAGTCCCGTTTCACTGAACCGGTATAACCTACCATTCCAGCCATGTCTATCTCATGAGATATAAAATATTTACCCAATGCATTGGAGGGAGATATAGGTCCCACCCATCTCATAATGACACCATTCTTATGTGTGCCAAAAAATCATAAATCATACATCATTACATAACACATGTAATAAAAATGGGAATCTTAATCATCATGAAATCATAAAACAATTCAAATACGATAAAGGAATTCATAAAAATAATTCCATCACAACATAATCAAATCAATTTAATAATAGGGATAAAAACAAAACCCTTTATTATCTTAGATGGAAAATAATTTTGATAAAACACCTGAACTTCATTC
Source organism: Viscum album (assembly GCA_963277665.1). NCBI lineage: Eukaryota > Viridiplantae > Streptophyta > Magnoliopsida > Santalales > Viscaceae > Viscum > Viscum album. The sequence goes on from OY728126.1 coordinate 1,577,595,477, forward strand.
TTGAGGAAAATATCCTTTCTACTTTAAAAACAATTTTCCTTTCTTAACATGTCATACAATTTTAAACTAAAAGAAGTTAATTAAAAATAAACTTGAAAACTTGTAAAGGAAACATCCTGGAAATAATGTTTTAAAAATCCATTCATGCCGTATATGTTAAAAAAACATTATTCTCGTACTTTTGTCGGAAAAGTCAAAAAAATTACCACATACGAAAAACGACAAAAGATTCCTTTCATATCTTTTACTAAAACCTCACGGAAGGGTAAAATAGGATTTAAACAATTGTAGTTGAATGTAAATAATATTACATATTGAGGAAACATGGATTTGGAAGATAAAATACACCCCAGTAAATACTAAAGTATAAACAATCTCGGATAAAAATGAGATTGTGATATTTCCCTTACCTTAGGTCTGATTTGCTTTGTGAGTGTCTGAAACACCTATATAATTATTTAAATAATATCATTGACTTATTACAGAATCATAATAATTTTTATGATATTATATATGGTTCACTTATGACTTTATTTTACCCGTTCTTTTGTGAATTCCATGTTAATGAGCGTTTTGGGTAAAATCGTTTCATTTGTCATCCGTGTTTTGACTTGTAATTATTCATATGATTACTTAGATCATGATTAATTACTTCCAGAATATAAAACATGATTTATATATAATATATATTTAAAATATACATATATGTAATAGATTAGTAGATGGAAATAAATACACCGTTCATGGAGACGGTAGTCCGTACGTACGCATGAACGCTGTTTTCGTTTCCTTATTGAGTTGAACGGAATTAATTAGATGACATACATATATATATACATAAATCCAGTATCATTATTATGTCATATATTTCATGATTACTTATTATATATACATTATAGTCATTCATGAAGGGTTAAAGTGGAGAATGAATCTCATCGCGTCGTGGAGACGGTAGTCCGTACGTACGCACGAGCGATGATATCGTTCTCATGATCGTGGGACTGTATTGGAGTGTATGTATACTATTTCAGAATCAATATCACTTTAAAATAATAATATATAGTTATTATTTACACCATTATACCCATCCAAGTAAGGTGGTGGGGGAAAATAGATTTCACCACGGCGTGGAGACGGTATTCCGTACGTACGCACGCGCGGTGATTTCATTTTCCGTAGGATGGATAGATGGTGAAATAGGGTTGTTTCATACTTATAATAACATATCAGTATATTAGTGATACTGATGTTATTACTTCATAATGAAACAACCTAAGAAGAAGAAGTGGAAGAATAAATAATGGTGAAAGAATCGGTAACGGAAATTACCTCTTCTTTGAAGCGCCTCTTTGAGACCTCCTCTTAGGGCACTATAATTGGTCTTTGAGGAAGACCAGAACCACTAGGATGTTTCTAGGGAAGTTGAGAAGAGAATTTGTCAGGGGTTGGCCGAGCTTGAAGGCTCAAAGTTGTGTGAGGAAGAGAGGGAGGAGGTGCCCTTTTATAAGGGAGGAGAGGGGCTCTTTTGGAAAACTAAAAATATTATTTTATTATAAAGTCATATTCGGTTTTAAATAACTCAAAATTGATTTATTTCGAAGATAGGGTGGGTATGGGTCGAAATCCTATAATCCAATAGAATTTAGACAAGTTTAGGTTCCTTTTTTAACCTTATCATTTAGATTTAACTTTAAGTTAAATAATTTTTCTTTTACCGTGTCTTCTTGTGTTCTTATACTATAAGGTTAATAAACTTACTATAACAAGCCAAAATAACCCCAAGTTGTTTATTAATAATATATATAACCTTATCTAAGTAATTTGGCCGAACCTTAGATTTTTAGGAATAAAATAACAATTAATAATATAATATTTATTTTAAAAACTATTTTATGTCAATTTTGACACTATTTAGTAATTGATTTTTGTGAAAATCATAAAAGAATGATTAGTTCCTATAAAATTAATTAACTCAATACTAACATGTCATAGTAACCTATAAAATTAGTTTAATTCATATAAAGTCACAAATTATATTTATTTGGGTATTTATAATATCAATTTGTATAATTGTTCACTTTTATGGTAATTACTATATCATCGTTGTGTCATAAATAAATTAAATTATTTAATGTCTAAAATTACAAATAAAATACCATTATGTAGGAAATCTTTTAATATTTCTAATTAATATTTACAATCGAATTTATCTTATGTATAAACCTATATTAAAAATAGTTTAGTAAATGAACTTTGATTTTAACTCTTTTAACTCTTCTTTCAATTAAATAATAATAAATGTCCTAATATAATCCAAGTGGGCCTAAATGGTATTATATTATTCCTAAGGTTGTTTTTGGTCGAATTACACTTGTCCAATAGAATTAGGACATGTGTTAGGGTAATAGTAATATCATTTTTACCCTTAAATACCATATTTACTTTTAACCGTGGTAAAAAAAGTAAAAAGTTACTATTCACCAAAAATAATTTTCATCTCATTGAACCAAATTTTACTTACTGACATCAACCGTGTCTCTCGGATTTTTGAAATTCCATTCACAGAAGCGGTAAAATTAAGTTTTATGAAAAATTCATTTTTTTAACTACCACTTAGTGGTTTCACTATTCATCAAAAAATGAAAGTTTCCAGAAAAATACCAAAAATTAGGCCTAAGCTATATTTGATATTATGAACTCAAAAATGATGTCTATTTTACCAAATTCAAAAAATATCAGTTGCATTAATTAATTTAAAAATTAATTCCCGTTGTCAAAACAAATAGTGTGTTCTTAATAGATAATAAATATCAAAAGATTGACACTTGTTTATGTCTGGTTTAAATGTGAAATTATATCCAATGACCAACATTGTATTAAATTGTAAAAATATATTCTAAATATACTTTAAAACCACTCAAATTAATAATTTATCACTATTAATTATTTTTATTGAAAAAATTGTTTTTAATTAAAATTTAGTAATTTTCACTATTCATCAAAATATGAAAGTTATCCGAAAATTACCAAAATTACACCAAAAGCTAATTTCGATATTCCGAATCTAAAAATGAAGTCCATTTTGAGAAATAAAATTTACAAAATTTCAAAAAGTGGTTATTACTATTCATAACGGCTAGTTTTAATAATATTTTAATAGCATATTGTTGTTTAGTGAAACTCGTTATTGCGTACTACACACGCTATCGAGGAAGGTCGTGATTGCGTGTAATACAAGGCAAGTCAATGAGGCGTGTTGTGAAAGCTCCTTTTGGTGTAGCGTACAACACATGAAATTAATGAAATTAAAAGAATATTTAACATATAATCTCGGGGTGTTACATTCTGCCCCCCTTAAAATGAATTTCGCCCTCGAAATTCGTCAGGGTTATAAATGGTTTACTACTCGAAAGTTTCTTTAATGGAAACCCACATCGTAAAAAGGAATACCAAAACCAATCTTTAAAAACCAAATTATGAAACGTAACGGTTACCCAAATAAACTAATCACTGGGTTTCCACATAGGTGAAAATATGGATATGGAAGAGAAATCTAACCATCATGTTCTGATGGATAGTGGTAGAGAACATGGCTATGGAAAAGCCAGCAATCACAAAGCCATAAATCTGTGACGATCTAAGCTACCATCTGATTCATCAGATATAAGAGCACTAGGACAACATTTTTGGTTTTCAAGATCATTTCCCTAAAGATGATGGAATTGGAATTAGAAGAAATACTTTCGTGATTTCGGTATAGTCTCACCGTTGGTCGTTCTTTGGACAATTTCCACTTCATCTCTTAAAGAAATGAAGTTGAGTTTTTCATTCGTGATGTGTTATCAGATCATGTGATAGAATGATGGGTTATTTCATCTATCTCAAATAAAAGGTTAGAAAAGTTATCAAAAAATACATAATTCCGTCTATAGTGAGATTAATCATATATGGTTCCTAAAATGGACTTATACTTCATATATCATACTGCTTAATATAATAATACTAGTTTCTACTAAACAGGGACTTCCTGTAGGCCAGTGGTAGTCAATAAAATCCAGTCGCACTTCGGTTGTGGGTTCGATTCCCACAGCCTTGTCCGACGCAATGGGCTGTCTCCCGTCCTGCAGGTTGTCCTTTTTCTAAAACTACATTACTATAAAATCGCATCAGTAATATCAAAAAAAGTTCTATCCTTAAACAATACTTAGCATATGTCCAACATAATCCATTCCAATATTTATGCTTATCCATAATAACACAGTCCACTCTCAGAGATTTAATACCATCGTTGATCCCTATATATCATAAGATATGTCTTGTTGGTCACATTCCAAACATTCAAAGGCCTTAATCATGTACTCTCTTGAATACCCATTGAACCTTATTGAAAACATGAGTGCTGTTAAAGGTTATCTCTTTCCACATACCAAAATTCTCAAAATTCTATATACTCATACCACGATATCACTAGGTCCTTATATCAATCATGAGCTCATGAATACTGTTAAACATTTCATTTTCTTGTTTTCCCTTCATTATGCGCATATCATCTACATTCAAAAAATATCTGAATAATCTTTCATGGATACTAGTACCATTAATCATACACTTTCAAAACTCAAGGAAAAACAATAGTGTAACAATCCTTAGATTTCTCTTTGTTCCATAGTACCATGAGATTACTTATACAACATTACACATGATAAACATGTAATCATTCCAATACATTCTTAAACCATTGACCGAGCTTCAACAATTCTTTCATCTCACATATCATTTGTAGTCTCTTCATAATCATCAACATAAATACTACCCATACGACCATACTGATTCTCTTCATGAGACTTTACCTTAGGGAATTGGTTTGCATAATGCCCGTACATTCCACATTTAAAACATTTAACCATTGTTGATGTCGTAGCAATACCATTATCCTCATCCCTGGTGTTAACCGAACCTTTTCCTTTTCACTTACTGGCTTTGTGTCCTTCTTTTCCACACCCAAAGCATCTTCCAGTTCCTTTGAAACATTCTCCTTGATACCTCTTCCCACATGATTTCCATAGGGGAAATTAAACTTTCTTTCCTCTATGATCATCATGAAACTCCATCTTTCTCTTATTAGTCGAGTCAGGAATCTTACCAAATTTTACTTTATTGATCATATTATGAGATTGCTGATTCAGCATAATAATGATGTTTGGAATTCCAAATCCCATTTTATTTGGTTGCTCATAAAGAATATCATTCCATTGTCCATCAGATCCTCCATTATCGTGAATCATCTTGTTTCCAGCCATTTTCTAAAACCCTAAAAAGAATAGTGTGAGAGGAAAAAATCATAATAAAGGGGGGGTAACTTAAATATCTAACATCTTTGGTTTAATCTAATATCGTTACCATAGTTCTAGGACTATATCCTATACGTATACTTATCCTTAGGTACATCCCTAGACATACCTATGAAATATCTCTAGGGATCTCACTAATGTTTTCGCATCCTAGTTTCCAAAGGTTGACTAAACCTTTCCTCTGATACCAACTGTAGAGACCCGAAGCTTGACGTACATGGACATTACATTACTTTTCGGAATACTTAGTACATAACAAATACACACACACAAGGATCGTAACAGTTTAGTGTCTTTGGAAACTCGGAATATAATCTTCTAATCGTGGTGAAAGATCTTCAACATCTCCCATAATGATCTTCCTTTTTTTATACCTAAAACATTTCTTTATGTCCTGAGGAAAATAAAACATAAAAGGGTGAGCTCAAATGCTCAGTAAGGGTAAACAAAAGAAATATCAATCACATCATATTCATAAGAACATAACATTTTGGAAATCTTAACCTGCAAAAGAGAGCATAATTTCATAACATGGGATAAATCATAGTAGTGAAATGAAATCCAAATAATCATAACTTAAAACATGAAACTTTGTGTCATACACACATAGTCATAGAGAATCATATCTTATTAGTCAAGACTCATTGCCAAGACTATCTTAGTGGACAAAGTCCCTTTCTGAACCGAGTCACCCTCATTTCAGTCCTGTTTCACTGAACCGGTATAACCTACCATTCCAGCCATGTCTATCTCATGAGATATAAAATCTTTACCCAATGCATTGTAGGGAGATATAGGTCCCACCCATCTCATAATGATACCATTCTTATGTTTTCCACAAAATCATAAATCGTACATCATTACATAACCCATGTAATAAAAATGGGAATCTTAAACAACATGACATCATAAAACAATTCATATACGATAAAGGAATTCATAAAAATAATTCCATCACAACATAATCAAATCAATGTAATAATAGGGATAAAAACATAACCCTTTATTATCTTAGATGGAAAATAATTTTGATAAAACACTTGAACTTTATTCTTGAGGAAAATATCCTTTCTACTTCAAAAACACTTTTCCTTTCTTAACATGCCATACAATTTTAAACTAAAATAAGTTGATTAAAAATAAACATGAAAACTTGTAAAGGGAACTTCCTAGAAATAATGTTTTAAAAATCCATTCATGCCGTATAAGTTAAATAAACATTCTTCTCGTACTTTTGTCGGAAAAGTCAAAAAAAGTACCTCGTACGAAAAACGAAAAAAGATTTCATTCATATCATTTACTAAAACCTCACCGAAGGGTAAAATAGGATTTAAAAAATTGTAGTTGAATGTAAATAATATTACATATTGAGGAAACATGGATGTGGATGATAAAATACACCCCAGTAAATACTAAAGTATAAACAATCTCGGATAAAAATGAGATTGTGATATTTCCCTTACCTTATGTCCAATTTTCATAGTAAGTGTCCGAAACTCCTGTATAATGATTTAAATAATGTCATTGACTTATTACAGAATCATAATAATTGTTATGATATTATATATGGTTCACTTATGACTTTATTTTACCCGTTCTTTTGTAAATTCCATGTTAATGAGCGTTTTGGGTAAAATCGTTTCATTTGTCATCCGTGTTTTGACTTGTAATTATTCATATGATTACTTATATCATGATTACTTACTTCCATAATATAAAACATGATTTATATATAATATATATTTAGAATATACATATATATAATAGATTAGTAGATGGAAAGAAATACACTGTTCATGGAGACGGTAGTCCGTACGTACGCATGAACACTGTTTTTGTTTCCTTATTGAGTTGAATGGAATTAAGTAGATGACATAAATATATATACACATAAATCCAGTATCATTATTATGTCATATATTTCATGATTAATTATTATATATACTTTATAATCATTCATGAATGGTTAAAGTGGAGAATGAATCTCATCGCGTCGTGGAGACGGTAGTCCGTACGTACGCACGAGCGATGATATCGTTCTCATGATCGTGGGACTGTATTGGAGTGTATGTATACTATTTCAGAATCAATATCACTTTAAAATAATAATATTTAGTTATTATTTACACCATTATATCAATCCAAGTAAGGTGGTGGTGGAAAATAGATTTCACCACGGCGTGGAGACGGTATTCCGTACGTACGCACGCGCGGTGATTTCGTTTTCCGTAAGATGGATAGATGGTGAAATAGGGTTGTTTCATACTTATAATAACATATCAGTGAATGAGTGATACTGATGTTATTACTTCATAATGAAAAAACCTAAGAAGAAGAAGCGGAAGAAGAAATAAAGGGGAAAGAATCGGTAACGGAAATTACCTCTTCTTTGAAGCGCCTCTTTGAGACCTCTTCTTAGGGCACTAAAATTGATCTTTGAGGAAGACCAGAACCTCTAGGATGTTGATAGGGAAGTTGAGAAGAGAATTTGGCAGGGGTTGGCCGAGCTTGAAGGCTCAAAGTTGTGTGAGGAAGAGAGGGAGGAGGTGCCCTTTTATAAGGGAGGAGAGGGGCTCTTTTGGAAAACTAAAAATACTATTTTATTATAAAGTCATATTCGGTTTTAAATAGCTCCAAATTGATTTATTTCGAAGCTATGGTGGGTATGGGTCGAAATATTCTCATCCAATAGAATTTAGACAAGTTTAGGTTCCTATTTTAACCTTATCATTTAGATTTAACTTTAAGTTAAATAATTTTACTTTTACCTTGTCTTCTTGTGTTCTTATACTATAAGGTTAATAAACTTAGTATAACAAGCCAAACGAACCCAAAGTTGTTTATTATTAATATATATAACCTTATCTAAGTCATTTGGCCGAACCTTAGATTTTTACGAATAAAATAACAATTAATAATATAATATTTGTTTTAAAAACTATTTTATGTCAATTTTGACACAATTTAGTAATTTATTTTTGTGAAAATTATAACAGAATGATTAGTTTGTATAAAGTTAATGAACTCAATACTAACATGTCATATTAACCTATAAAATTTGTGTAATTCATAAAAAGTTTCAAATTATATTTATTTGGGTATTTATAATATCAAATTCTATAATTTTTCACTATTACGGTAATTACTGTATCATCGTTGTGTCATAAATAAATTAAATTCTTTAATGTCTAAAATTACAAATAAAATACCACTATGTAGGAAATATTTTTAGATTTCTAATTAATATTTACAATCGAATTTATCTTATGTATAAACCTATATTAAAAATAGTTTAGTAAATAAACTTTGATTTTAACTCTTTTAACTCTTCTTTGAATTAAATATTAATAAATGTCCTAATCTAATCCAAGTGTGCCTAAATGGTCTTATTTTATTCCTAAGGTTGTTTTTGGTCGAATTTCACTTGTCCAATAGAATTAGGACATGTGTTAGGGTAATAGTAATATCATTTTTACCCTTAATTTCCCTATTTACTTTTAACCGTGGTAAAAAAAGTAAAAAGTTACTATTCACCAAAAATTATTTTCATCTCATTGAACCACATTTTACTTACTGAAATCAACCGTGTCTCTCGGATTTTTGAAATTCCATTCACAGAAGTAGTAAAATTATGTTTTATGAAAAATTCTTTTTTTTAACTACCACTTAGTGGTTTCACTATTAATCAAAAAATGAAAGTTTCCAGAAAAATACCAAAAATTAGGCCTAAGCTATATTTGATATTATGAACTCAAAAATGATGTCTATTTTACCAAATTCAAAACATATCAGTTGAATTAATTAATTTAAAAATTAATTCCCGTTGTCAAAACAAATAGCGTGTTCTTAAAAGATAATAACTATCAAAAGATTGACACTTGTTTATGTCTGGTTTAAATGTGAAATTATATCCAATGACCAACATTGTATTAAATTGTAAAAATATATTCTAAATATACTTTAAAACCACTCAAATTAATAATTTATCGCTATTAATTATTTCTATTGAAAAAGTTGTTTTTAATTAAAATTTAGTAATTTTAACTATTCATCAAAATATGAAAGTTATCTGAAAATTACCAAAATTTCACCCAAAGCTAATTTCGATATTCCGAATCCAAAAATGAAGTCCATTTTGAAAAATAAAATTTACAAAATTTTAAAAAGTGGTTATTACTATTCATAACGGCTAGTTTTAATAATATTTTAATATCATATTGTTGTTTAGTGAAACTCGTTATTGCGTACTACACACGCTATCGAGGAAGGTCGTGATTGCCTGTAATACAAGGCAAGTCAAGGATGTGTGTTGTGAAAGCTCCTTTTGGTATAGCGTACAACACAAGATATTAATGAAATTAAAAGAATATTTTACATATAATCTCGGGGTGTTACATTGACACTTGATTATGTCTTGTTAAATGTGAAATAATGTCCAATTACCATAATTTTATTAAATGGTAAAACTATATTCTAAATATACTTTAAATTCAATCAAATTAATAATTTATCACAATTAATTATTTCGATTAAAAAATTTGTTTTTAATTTAAATTTAGTAATTTTCACTATTAATCAAAATATGAAAGTTATCTTAAAAGTACCAAAATTTCACCCTAGTCTAATTTCTATATTCCAAATCCAAAAATGAAGTCCATTTTGAAAGATAAAATGTATAAAATTTCAAAAGGTGGTTATTACTATTCATAACAGTTAGTTTTATTAGTTGTGGTGTGTGTTAGAACTTGAAGTTGCGTATGACACACGCTACTGTATTATTCAGCGAGAAGCGTATCGTGGATGCTTGGGGTGTTACTCTAAATCCATATGAGTTTTGGGTTACAATCTTTGTTTGGGTTATTTTTAATAATTTTAAAGACAATTGTATATTGAAAGGTCTTTATTGAAATTTTGATACTTTTTTTGAATTTTGGATATTTAGAGTTGTATTTATTTTTATAAAGGATTATTATTTTTGAGGATTATATGATCTCGTACTAACCATTTTTGGTTTTTATTAATGTCTAAAGACAGTGTAAATATATAGATTATTTATGTGGATTATGGGATTTTCTAGAAGTTGATTCTTGTGTTTTTGATGTTACCATGTCAGTTTGAATACTCATCGTTGGGAGAAAATATTCGTTTTTGGTAGAAATTTAGTAATGGATGAAAGTCTACATGAAAAGTAAGTATGTTTCCTTATGTTTTAAGTTAAGCTCCAAAATAAATTTTTCAACTTCATGAAAAGTAACTTAAAACAAATACATTGTCTGTTAACTTTTCCTACTGGGGAATCAAAGATCATTTATCCCATCACATGTTTGTGATTTTCTGGTGGTTAACTTTCTCCTAATCATTTTTTCTATCACTCCCCATCAAAACATGACCATTTGTTCTTTCTTACATATCAATGTTTTACTACATTTAATCCTAGGATGGGTTATATCGGGTGATCTTTTTAACTCTCTTTCTTTCTTTTAAAGTGATAGTTTCACTGACTCTGTTCCTATGTGAGACTTTTAATGAAGTTTCGAAGCCCTGTTTTAAAATTGCAAGGATGAAATTCCTAGAAGGGGGGAAGGATATAACATCCTAGGTAAATAAGGAACATGCCATTTTTCATATTTATTAATATTTGTGAATTAAATATGTATTCTATATTATAGGGGATTCTATGTTCAATGGCGCACCCAATACACAACAATGGGTTTCTTTGAAATCTTACGTTGCACACTAATAATATAATATTATTAATTTAAATGGAAATTAAATCTTTGCTTTTGTATTTGCAGGAATGAAAAAAACAAACTACAATATGATTATACATGTTTGTTAAATGTATTTACTTTTATCCAATAAATTTTAGCGGATTAAAATTTGAATGAATGTAATTGTAATCGTAACTTATAATAAAAGGACGATTTACAACCTTTTAATTGAGAACAGTCATTAAATATAGTTTTGGTCATGTTAATACATTCTTTTTGACCAAAAAATCCTTTTTTACAAAGGGGAAATCAAAATTTACTCTGTGTAAATTTTTTGTAATTTTTCTGAAAAAGTTCAATTTTTATGAATAGTTAAAAGTATTGTATTTTAATTTAAAACTGCATTTTAATATAATTTATTTATATTGTATTATTATATTTTTAATTGGTTTTAAATTTTAATTATAATATATTTTAACTATTTAATCTAATGTTTGTCATTGGAATTAATTTCACTTTGAATTTTGACATAAACAAGTATCAATCTTTAAATAGTTATTGTTTCTTAAAAACACTCTATTTGTTTTAACAATGGGAATTAATTATAAAATTAATTAATACACCGTATATGTTTTGAATTTGATAAAATAGACATCATTTTTGTATTTGGAATATCAAATTTAGCTTATGGTGAATTTTTGTTATTTTTTTGAAAAAACATTAATTTTTGATGAATAGTGAAACATAGTAATAGTTAAAAAACTAATATTTCATTAAAATGAAATTTTAGCACTTTTTTGAATTTAATTTTGAAAATCCAACATACATGGTTATCATTATTATGTAAAATTTGGTTCAATATGATGAAAATAATTTTTGGTGAATAGTAACTTTTCAATTTTATTTACCACGGTTAATGGTATTAGAGTAATTTAAGGTAAAAAGGATATTATAATTATTTACAATTACCTTAACACTTGTCATAAAATTATTTTATGAGTCATGGCCGACCATGGGCATCATTGGGTCGATTTTGGGACCCCATGGAGCCACTTATGAATGCTAATGACACACTAGATTAATTAATTTAATGTAATAGAAAAAATGACATAAACAAAAATCTTTTAGTAAATTAATTTTTATATAGTGTTATATAAGTCATATTTTAGACTATAAATATTAATCAGAAAGATAAAAAGTGTTCATATATCATTTTAGTTTTTTTTATATAATTTTTAGAAATTGGATAAATTAAATTATTTATGACACAATAATGATGTAATGTTTACCTCATAAATAAATCATATGAATAAATATGATTATAAATTTTAAAATAACATTAAAAACCTGTCCAATTTTTATTTCATAATTTTATTTAGACCATTAGTCATCTTAACTTCTACTATAATGGTTTTTTATCCTTTATAAACCTAATATCATAATATAATTAAATAATATTTTAACACTTTCCTAAAGAGCCCCTCCCCCCCTTAAAAAAGAAGACCATTTCTAACATATTCCTCACACATCTCAATAATTTTGGATCATCCAAAATCTTCCCAATTAAAATCCCTAAATCCCTATATTCCACCTAGATGCCATAAATTAGGCAAAAGGCACTTCAACATACCATTTTGGTTCAATCCAAAGGGAGTTAACCAAATTAAAGGTAATGGTTTCTTTTAACTTCTTTTCTATTATTTTACTTCTCAAACCCCTAAACTATTTTTATTCCATTATATTAAAACAACATAAGTATCCTCATTATACTATTAAGTTTTTTTTGATAATTATTCGAACTAAACTTACACACACCACCATCTAATGGGTGAAGAACATAATGTTTATGTGGATGGAAATCTAACGCCTCACGAAACGACGATTGTTCAATTACCTCCTATCACCACTCATGGTGGACATTATGATGGAAATGTATTTATATATGATATATATTATGTTTATTTTTTCTTTATGCTTCTGTATTTTCCATTTATATCATACCATTATGGTTTCTATTATGGGTAAATGTGATAATTTCAATTGAGGATGTGCGGACTACCACCCCCTCAAAGTGATATTACTCGTTAATACCTTATGTGGGATGTATAAATGATGGAATTAATGATATTATATGTAAATTATAGTATACCTATGTATTATTATGTTTTAATTCCATTAAAATAAGAAATAAAAATGAAATTTGCATTCATGTGTATGTACGGCTTACCATCTTTATGAACGGTGCATTTCATTTCTTATCTCCAAATGATATGTACTATAATAAATATATATATATATACTGGATATATATGATATATATGATATCTAAATAATTAATATAATTCGATATATAATGGACTATTGACAACATGGACAACTTGTAAATATAAGGTGTTCATTTTTGACTCAAGTACCAAATATCGAAACAACGAACGTTATTAACTTAAATGATTACATAATGTTTATAACATGGTAATAAGTGATATAAAAGGAATAATAAACATAAAAAAATGTTCTTAAGAATGTATAAATTTACTTTACTTTATTATTCAGGAGATTAGTTAATGAACGGGTTAAGTCGGACAACAAGGTAAGGGATTTTCTTATATCACTATTAATTCCATGAGATTTCCACTGTTCGACACTTATTCATTACATGTGGTGTATTTTGAACTGACATTTGTTATATATTATCATTATTCTCATTATATTCATGTAATTTTGTGATTCATTTGGTGGTTATAAAATTTTGGTCATATGGCTCAGTTGATTACAACGTGGTAAAGGGTTTCATGTCACTTTTTATTCCCGTGAGATTCATGTTATATTTTCCATTATTTTCATTTGTGTGGTGTATGTACTTCCCATAATTTTAATATTTATGTAATATAATTTAATATATGAGTATTTAGATCATCATTGTATGATCCTTCTTTCATGTGGCATATGTTTTGTAAGTTACCAAATCGGTAAGGGAACCTTTCACCCTCCTCTTTTTAAAAGACTTCTTTTTGTAATGTCTTTTAATTTACATCTTATTTTGTTTGGATATGTTCTTCTATATCCTTATTTATGTAAATTTTATGTCCAAGTGATGATATACCCTTATTATCTCAACAACTCATTTTCTGAATTTTAATGTGATGTCGTTAGGCTTTCAATGTTTTGCAAAGGGAACATCTTAACCCATTTTCAATTGCTCGGGTTAAACTTGTATTTCATGAATATGTCATCCTATGAATATGTGTGAATGAAATATGATTTTTTACACATAATATCCATGAATATTTGGTGTATTTATATTTTTTACACATAATTATGTGATTGATTTATCCTTCATTTAAGGATACCGTCTTTATAAGGGATTTCATCTCCATTTAAATTTTCATTGAGAATTCATTATTGTTATGCATCAATTCACTATTATATGGTGTATATATTGTCCTTTTTCATATTATGTCATGAATCCCTTTGTTCTCATGATATTATAAAGTATTGATTAAATTTTATTCCTCAATTATTTGTATTCAAGAGTCTCTCATTTTTTACGAACTGTTAAACTAAAACATCATTTTAAATGTTTTAGAGATTTATCATTCTAAATATTTATATTTAATGTCCATGTTTTAAAAATCGGTTTTAGGATTTATATATATGTACCTTCATGTTTTAAAATGATAATTCCTTTAAAATCATCAAATTTTTATGGGACACTTTGATTCAAAAATCTCTTTTTAAATGGTATTGGAAATGGTTTGATAAAGCATTGATTATTTCAATATCTTGAAATTATTTCTTGTGATTGAAAATGAAATGTTATTAGTGGAATTTTATTATTTTCAATATTTAATTTTTTATGATGGTTCTTGGACATTTTATGAGTGGTTACGTGGTAAACCATATGGCAGGTGGTGCCGTGATAAACCAGGATGGGTGGTTACGTTATAACCTCCAATGCATTGGGTATGGAAGTCAGTTGTATGGATTTTCAATTTAGTGATATGTATGGAAGTAGACCGTATGGTTATTCTGTTTAAGTATGTTTATTTCCCAAGATACCTTTATATGGTATGTGTTCTCTATATGGGTTTTATGGTAATCTTTTGGTTACGAAATGGTATGTATTGATATTTTATTCAATGAACAGTATAACTACTTCTTAAATTTGAAAAGTATTATTTATGATAAGGTATTCATGGTTTACTTTTTGTTTTGAAAAACTAACTGTTTTTCTTTTTTTGTGTATCCCTTACTGACGTTTTTATGCTCGTCCAATGTTTTGAAATGTTTTTCAAAAGACTTAAAGAAGAATAGGGACAAGGATGGGACCAGGGAAAACTCATTTTATCTTAAACATGGAACTAGATATGAATCTTTTTTATGAGTTCTTGTTTTGTGAAAAAATGGAAACTGAGTAGAATCTTATTCTTTGTATTTTTTGAAAATAAATGTAATACTTATGACCCAATTCTATAACACTATAAACCTGAAAAGATCCTCAATGTGAATTATTCATTAAATTCAAGATTATGCAATGTTTAAGGTCTGACCCTTACAAATACACAACCCACCATTCATAGATTCAATATCATGTTTCCTTTTAGTTAATAGTTTTATCAAATGAATCAAATTATATTACCACTTTTGACCAGAAAACTATAGTAAATAATTAAGTCTAGTATGTCTCCTAATAGATCCCAAGATCCTAAAATGAAAAAATATAAAATTTTAAATTATCTATGATATTAGATAATATTGCATTGTTCGTGATTTGGTGAAATGAAATGAATCTAATAATATTAAAACAAAGGTTACTATGTAGAGAAATTGTGAAAAGATCTGGTAAATATCCTTTCATTCTTAGCATTAATTTTTTCAATGGATGTGGGATAGATCCTAGATTCTATGATTTATACTACGATGAATCAAAATGACATTTGAATTATTACAATTATAACTTCTATGATATAATTGGAATCATTTTTCAATTCAGTAATAACCATCAGGTTTTAATCAATTTTTCTCAGGTATCATTATTTGAAATCAGTAGGGGAATAGAAGTTAATTTTTTAGACATTTGTGTTTATAAATAAAATATTATCTATCTTGAACCTGAATTATTTAGTGGAGAATAATATTGATTTAATCAATATATAAAACCCAAAAGAACACTGATAAGAATAAAAGGTTATAGAATAGACCAACTGGATCAAATCATCAAAATCTATTTCATACAATAATTAAAGAATATTTTGGTTCCTTTGGTGAATATGTGAGCATGAAATACCAAAATAAAAAAATAAAAAAATAAAAAAATAAAATAATAAAAAACAACAACGTCAAAATTTTGTTAGCTTCTAAAAATGTAAATTCATTAATTGAGACACTGCATTACATGAAACTCCCTAGAGTGGTCATAAGGTGGGTTTAGAATATTAAAATTAAAATGAATATGAAAATAGAAAAATAAAATAGAAATATAATAACCCTCTCTTCCCTTGGATGTTCATGGAGTCCTTATTTTCATAATAAATGTTTACCACCCCATTAATAGACATGGAGGAGTATATTTTTAAGAAATACATGTTTTTTATTTTATCTCTAACATTTTACATATCAATTTAATGCATGCATGAACTCCTATATGGTTGAGAAATGAAATTTGAAATATAATACAATTATTCATATTTTCAATGTTTTACCAAATAATTCTATGTCCATTGGAAAATATTATAAAATTTAATATTTAAATTTTAAAAATAATAATTTTTGGATTGTAAAACTATTCTGTTCATGCAAATTTTTTGTGTTTAATTACACATTTAATGGATGAATAGAGACTTGATATTTTATGAATATATGGGAAATAGAGTTATATGTAATTTAAATCTATAATCCCCACATTAATATTAATTTAGTTCATGTTATTAATGTATATCAAAATATTTATCCAATCAATCTTCCCAATGATTTTACAATTTAAATTATTAATTTATCTCCCACAATTTATTATGTACCACTTAGTCTGGTTGAATGAAATTAATCCAAAAAATAATGAAATAAAGAAAAAAATAAATATTTTGATTTGGATAAGTTTATGTATTGTTCTAAAAAGAACATTGAAGAGATTGTTCCTTAAGGAATAATTTTTTTATATTTTCTTTTTTAATATATTTTTATATTTTTTCTGAGAAATTATGCTCAAATAAAATTAGATCAAATGATAATATTATACACACAAATAAATTAGTAAAAACATGTGTAAGGATGAAAGCATTGGATAGTTTAGTGAATTATCACAACCCCAAAAGTGACATGAGCATTACATATATAAATCTTTATTCATAATAGATATTTATTAATTACATGTGACAATAATTTATTCCCCAGGATCATTAAGGGTTAAGATCTTTTAATATTAGATACATGAAAACATATTTTCTTGAATGATCTTTAATAAAAACCATAATATTCTTCATCAAAAGTACCATTATTATAAATATCCCTAGAAAAACATTTATTCATAACGAAGGGAAAATAAAACATAAGAAATGTTGATATTAGATGATAAGAGAGGGTGACATTATGAGATACCATTCAATGGTAATATGTGAACATAATATAATAATATGGGTTTAAAAAATGATCATAAATTACAAAAATCACACACAATAATTCATGTTCATAAACAATGAGTCAAGGAATAAAGAAATTAGAATTATATATGATATGTTTGTAATTATTTTGATAATCTCATAATCAATGGATCATAACATGAGAATATAACTTTTGAAAATGGAATAAGAATAAATGTAAGAAATGATATCACTATAAACATGCGTAACCATAGACAAGTCCACCCATCGTGTTATGGAAATAAAATCAGGTCCACACATAAAATTTTCTACATGAAACAAGGTCAATAAATAAATTTGGGAATATTTCATAATATTGATATGTTTAAACTTAATGTTTTAACATCAAATCAGATCCGTATCCAACATATTTTGCTCAAGATATATAAATATTTACCAAATTAAATTGAGGTATATACAATTTTGGTTCCACTAATCACATAATGAAAACCATACACATGTGGGCCACATGATAATAAAAAAAATCATTATTTCATCATTTCATAACCCTTTCCAAACAAAAACGTTAATTAATATTTCTTCATCACAAAATCATTATCCTTAAAGAAAATAAATGTTATGGTATCCTAAAAACATTATTTATGACATTAATGAAAAATTGGCATATGTAAGGAAATGAAATTCATATTTTATTAAATAAGATGGATGGAATATATATAAAATATCCTCTATAGTGTTTAAAAAACCTCAAAATATATTTTCATAAATAACATGAATATAGAATTGTATGATTTAATTGATAATAATTGAAATAATCTTTTACTTATGTGTCCTAAAAAACAAAAAATAAAATAAAACATTGATATAAAATTTTTCATTAATATTAAACATTGAAAAATAAAAATAATTATTCAAATAAAAGTACAATCAATAATGTTTGAAAATCCATTCATTTGGTATACATTAAAGTTATGGTTCCTTTCATGTTTTTTGTAAAATGTAATTAAGTAAATGTCTATAAAATATTGTACAATTTAATACATAATATTTTTTAATTAAATATAAATATTTATTAAAAACATATAAAAAAATAATTATATTATACAAACTAACACTCTAGAAATAATTTTTAACGGCGTGGTCTTGAAGTAGAATGATTCTGGACCTAAAAAGATGAAATAACATTTCCCTCTTTCGTAAATAAGATGTAGATATATTTATGTACCCAAATAGTAAAAATGAATAAAAAAAACTAAAACCAAATAAAAATTTATAAGATAATAACATTAGTGGGGTTTAAAATAACATATCACAAAAAATATATTAATGAAAATTTTATTGAGACAATCTTGAAAATATTCAAAGTTGTAACATAAACCCTTCCACCTATGGTGTCATTTGAATCACAACCCCCTTGGAGGAAAAAAGCCCAACTGAAACATTATGTATATTGAATATTAAAAATTTCATAGTTTAAAATATGAAATTGGAAAAATATACACCATATAAACTTAATGATTTTCTTAATATGAAACATGACTCAAGAAAACAATATTGAGGTAAAGAACTCTTACCTCAAGTCCAAATGTGGTCTGAATACATTCAAACCTCATATATGATAAAATTTATTTATTACACCAATATTATCCAAAATTATTGTAATATACATTAATGCATATCATTTAATTATAATTTCGAATGGATATTTTATTAATAATTTCTTAACAACAACATTATTCAGGAGAAAAATTATTATTTCCAAGTGTATTTTTGTTTGATGGTTTCATCCTTTTCACCTTTTTCATGGTTTCATCATATTCATAATCATAAGAACGTGATAAATATCATATTTATTCATTATATGAACTTCTATATAAATACATATATAGTGGTGATGAATAATTAATTATATCACTTTGTGGAGATGGTCGTCTGTATATACACATGAGTAATGTTTCGAATTTTTATTCGATTGAAGGAGAAAAAATTAAATATTAATTCACCATTATTGAAACAATATAATATCATAAATATAACATATATAAAATAAATATGTCTTAATATCATATATGTAACATTGAAATGAAAAAAATAACATTTGTTCATTGTAGTTATCGTCCACAAAAATGCAAGAGGGAAGTATTCGTTTTAAAAGAGATTAATGGATAAAAATGCAGATAATATTTTACCATTTAATATTAAAAAATATTGTATAAAAATAATATATATAAATCAAATAAATTAATCGATATAAAAATATATTATAAGAGGTTATCTAAAATGAAACACATCACTTTATTAAGGTTATAGGCCTCATGTATGAACAACTGATTTTTTCATTTCCCTTAGAATTAAAAAATAAATTAAATAATAATAATGAAATTATATTATATTTTTTATACTTATTTTAATATACCATAATTGTTATGAGAGGTTTTTAAGTGGTACAATGATAAATAAACATGAATGAGTTTGGTTAAGATTTATACCTCTTTTTTGTACAACCTTTTTTTTCATTCCACATCAAGTCTTATAGAATTTTATTATGGTGAGACCAAGATTCCTAGGATGTGTATTAGATGGTTGGTAATGGATTTATAATTTATAAATTACACTGATAATGTGGTGTTGATAACTGATTGTAGGCACTTCCATTTTATATGGTCTGTGAGTGGCACACATAAAATTTAATTATAATATATTTATTACTAAATAATATATTGAAATAAAACAATTATATGTCTAATATATGGTTATAATGGTAAAAATACCCTCATAAATGAATAACTATAATGATATTGTTAGAACGTATCAAAAAAATGTATCATAATTATGGCATATTACCCTTTTATATTAGAAAAAACATTTTTACTAAGGTTACTATTACTAATGACAAAAAATGATATGGAGCACATAAATAAATTTTAAAATTATAATTCCTATATATATAATCCTTTTTTCATAAATAAATACATATATGTGGGGGAAAAGTATTTTAATTTATTTATGGAAAACACATTAATGATCTTTTTTAGAAACATTATGATTTTATTCAAAAAAATCAACTTATGTCAAAATAAAATATAATTATTATTCGTATGGTTTTCATTATATTGTGGATATTTAATTATGTCTTAAATTGAATATAAATTTGATGAAAAAAGAATGGGACATTAAAATAACTTGTTTGAATGATAATAAATAACTGTTTTGTAATAATTTTATTTACACTATTCAGCATAAAGTAAATATCTACATAAAAATACCATAAAATCCATATAATATAATAATGAAATTATTGTTTAGAAAAATATTGACCAAATTTTTGAAATAAAATTTATAAAATAGGTTTAAATTAATTTCAATATCTAGTCATAAAGTACAATAAAAGTGAACTTTGAATAAAATGCATTTTTGGGGCATAAAATTGATTTATTCACATTCATTGACTAATAACCACAGTTAAATTAATATTAATTAATTTTACAGAATATTTATTTCTATATTTCATTATAATTATTTATTAAAAATTATTATTTTTATATATTAAGACAAAGATGGACTGAACAAATAAATATCTATTTCATGAATAATTTTACATTTACATTTAGATGATGTTATCATCATTTATAACCAATTAATAATAATTGTAATTTATTTATTTAATCTATTAAAGAAAAAAATAAAATAAATTTATATTTTTAAAAATAATTCAATTGTTTGTTTTTTAGGTAATGAAATCTATGAAAACATTAAATTTAATAAATAGATATACAAATTTTATAATTTCATGGTGTTACATTATACCCCCTTATAATAATTTCTTCCTTTCAGTTTTATTACTATCATAAAAAGGTATTGATAGATTATCATCCCCACATCCTATGCTTCCCACATTGATTCCTTAAATTTATTGTTTGGCCACAAAAAATTAATATAATGAGTGGTATTACTTCATAAAATATTAAATCATCAACGAAGAAGCTCCAAAAGTTTCTCCTCACACGTAATATCATACTCCAACAGTACAAACTCTTAGTTTGATGAATTTAAAGGGTCACTTATATACTTTCTAAAAAGATATTCATGTAATAGAACATGATACTGGGAGATTTGTTGGAAGTCTAAAATGAAAATATTCCACCTTGATATGATTGATATTTTCAATGGAAAAAATATATCTGGGCATTAGATTTCCCATAATTCTACACTGCATTGTTTAATCCCATAAATAGTCAATGGAATTCCTTTTCACTATCAATAAATTCTAGATATCAGTAAAAAAAATTAGGGTAATTTTGGTGTTTACTCAAAGCTTACATGATATAATATTTAATATTTATAACGTTATTTTCAATGAATTCCCTTGTTCACCTCCATATATAATTTATCTATATACATTATTAGATCAAATTGGAGTTTTCAACATCATTCCATAAAAGGAATCATTTAGATCCATTTAAATGCTTGAGTGAAATTTATTATTGTAAGAAAATTCAACATGAGGAAAGAGTTTATCCAACCCACAAATGAATTCAATATATTATTCACTTGATACTTATTTTACAGTTTTAATAGTCATTTTAGACTAACCACATGGTTAATAAATATATATTGTTCTAAATTTCAACATTATATTCAATGATTGATGATGATTTCTCTAAAATCCTGATGTAAAACATAGATTCCAATAAAGAAATATATAATATGATACTGCATGAAACTTCTCAATTCCATAATTCATATCCTATCATGTTGAAATAGTGATAACCCATATATTATTTCAATAAAAAGTATTTTCTCTATATTGAAATTGACAAAAATCAAAACATTGTTATTCCATTTATTTGTTTTGGTCAGTCTGATGACGAAATCCAGGACTCTGTTTTTCTATTTATTTTATTATATGGATAATGAATGCAACATTCACACAGAATTTCCCCCCAATAAAACTTTTACACACTAGGTATCAATGAAAAAATATAAAATATCAAAGTTCATGTCTTCTCAAATGTAATTATCTTTAGGATCCCTATACATATTTGAACATCTAGGATTAATAAAGAATGATGTTCTATGATCATTTAAAAATAACTCCATGCTTGTGTCTTGTATTTATAGGACTCATACTACATTCCTAAACCTTATCATTCCATCAAAAACATGGTTGATGTCATGAATATTCCATACCTTTTTTAGAATCTACCCATTTTCAATATATTCCTACTTAATCTTAATAAGAAATGAACGATTAAACACTCATCTAATAATAATAAAATATTTCACTTTATCATAGTATTTGTATATGTACGTATTAAAACAATATAAGTACTGGATCTCTTTATATCATTATTTTTGGAAAAAACATGGTTCATTGGAATTAGAGATTTGGAAACTGTATTTTCATTCCCATGGTCATCATATATTTAGTAGTCGTAATATTAAATCATATACAACAATATCATATAGCGATTTTTAAACTATATCTGTGTGAATATATGCATCAATATTTTATGATTAATATACATATACCCTTTCAATATAAAAATAATTCCAAAATACAGTCATTGTTGGATATATCCTAAATAATTTGATAATAATACACTTCACGAGCTAGTTGTAAAAAAATATTTTGGTTTTTATTTCAATTGACATTTCACCATCATCCTCATACATTTAGATGCTCATTGGATAATTCATAATAAAAATAATTTTTTCATTTTTAAAAAATTGATAGGGGATCAATATAATGATAAATAACCCATATATAATATAACATAAGATTCAACTAGAAGAGACTGATCCAGAACCTTGGAATCATATTCCCCAAAACATCTATTAGATTGGAAGTACTAATTATAGATACAATAATAAGAACTATAACAATCAAAAATTATAAGAGAATAAAATGGTATTCTATAGTGTTTGTGACATGTAACACTAAGCATAAATAACCCATAAAAATATTTATATATATTTTATTTATTCTATATTTTGATGAACATGGATTCTTGAGTCCAAATTAATAAGAATATAATATATTTTGATATCTTATCAGTCAAATTAGAGGGTATGAATAGTACTAACTAAATTATAAAAAAAATTAGTTCTATATTGTATATTTTAAGTAAGAATCATTTAAAATGAAAAGAAATATTTTTTCATAAAATGTATTTTTTTATAAAAGATGGTTTAGTTGTGATTTTCTCAAATAATTTGTAAATAATTTTTTCCATTTATTGAAAAAAATAATTAATAAAAAATTATTTGATAAAATTAAATTGAATTTATAAAGAAAAATAGAAAATATATTATTTCTAATGATTAGGATTTTTCAGAAATAATTTGTTTTTTGAAGAATAGAAAAAATTTACTAATAGAAGAATGACATATAGCCACATTTTTTTGTTTGTGTCTATAACTTTGTTTATAGCATGGGTATTAATTAAAATTATGGCTATATGGTTTTTATTTCCATATTGGACGTCAATCCCTCTGGAGACACTATCACCTTCCTGGCCCTAACCCATTATAGTTGCGACCCCAACCTTACTCTTGTGACCTCTCATCTCAAAATCCCTCTCTTCTAGGCCACACCCTCTCCGCTAAGTGGCCCTCTTGCACCCTCACGACCTCTCCTATCAATGGTGACCTCTTGAAGGCTACTCTCCTATACCCTCTTGACCCCTATGTGACTCTACTCCCCTGATGCTTCCATCCAACATGGCCACCCCACCTCCCCGCCGACTCTTCACCTAGGTGTCCTACCCACATCCTCCTTCTCTCCACTCATGGATGGGCATGAGTAGAGTAGAGGATAACTCTCCTTACCTCACTTCCCACCACTCTTATTGCTTTGACCTGGGTGATCCGATGTTTTCTTATCTTTCCTATTTTAGGTAAGATCCTATCCTATATTATCCATTATTAGGGTTTTGATTTTTGAATCCATAAGAATATGGTGGGATCAATTATATATGATGGGGATTTCATGTGTGAAACATACAAAAGACACAAGAATATTGAAATCTTATTATTTTATGCCATTTTAAATTTTCTGAACTACTCAGTGGATTTATTTACAGTTGTTCAGGATGTTTGTTGAATTGATGTTGTTTTGGGTATAAAATATTTATTTTTGTGTTTCTTAGGTTTGGGTGGGTGTATAGAGTAGACCCCACACTTGGACAATTTTTTGAGTGTAATTATCTTACCTGGAGATTTTAGCATCAATTATTCTAATTATAGATCTAATTTTAAATTTTTTTTGTTAGATTTATATGTATTCATGGATGATACATTGGATAATGAATCATTAGTTGATGGTACTCACTTTCGATCGATTTATGGGTTATCAGTTCAGGTGGGTGTCCTTTACATACCAAAATATCCTGATCATTTGGATTATATAATCTTTGTGTAATCATTAATATTATCATTTTAATCTAGATTTAACTTTTAATATATTTCCCATAAAATTGGTTGTTATTACTTTGAGATAATATTCAACAATTAATGTATTAATTTCTACGTGGTTATTTAGTAGAACCATGGTCGAAAAAATACCGGTTTCCCATCACATGGTTTGTATTGCTGGTGTGCGTTCGATTTTCTATGGAAAATGTGATTTATTTATTAAATTTTATTTTAGTAGGTATTTTTGTTTAAAGATAAGTATCAAGGCACAATTGTGTCATAATGAAATGGCTATGAAATGGTATTTCAAAACAATGGAGGGGTTTATCAAGAGGATATCAATGTGTTTTAGACTAAGGGATATCATTAGAAAAACTATCATGTACTATATTTTTCATTTGATTCATAAATATGAGTTTTAATTGGATCTAAAATAAAATACATGGGGGATAGTTTTAGCACTCATTTTGGTCCACTTGACCTTGTGAGGGTTACAATCAGTTTTATGAGGTTTTTTTGCTTTTGAATTCCCCTTTTATTTATGTTTTCGTTATTTGTTAGCTTTTAATTCCCAATGTTGCAGGAAAGTATAGTAACCTCGAGAGAAAACCATCCTTGTGTGAATGGTCATTTTGATTTGATTTCGATTCTGATTGGGTTTCCTTTTTGTGAGGTATTTTAGGAACTTTGGTATTCCCTTAATATGGGAGCAGGATTTTGTGATTGATGAGGAAATAAATGAGATGTTCTTTGTTTCCCTTTATGAACATATTGAATCTTTGGATGGGTTGTATTGACAACCTAGATTTCTTATGGGAGAGCCTCATGTTTGACCACTTTTAGGACAATAAGGGTATATTGTGAGAGATACCCTATAGTATGGGAGGTGGGGTGAATCAGGGTATGGAACATGTTCCAATTTCACCAATTAATCCATAAACACTCATAATAATAAATTATTCTGACCTCATTATTAATTGGGTCACTCTTAGTTATTTATTTAATGATGATTTGATCGGTATTTCAATTTCCTTTACTTTAAAATCAAATTTGATAAATGATTAATTGACCGACACACACTTATTTATGTATTATATAAAGTAAGTAAATCATGAATACACAACATAAATATTTTAATTGGTTCACCCATACTGGTTTAATATACAGATACTATAACTACACAATTTATATATTACAATTTCTACTAAACAGATTGTTCTGAAGTTGGATTAGGCTATGTAACTCCAATCCAAGGGTCAATCTCTCTACAATGATTCATTTATTATTTACCACATCTCCATTTTCACTCCCATATCAATGATATAGGGTTTTATAAATCGTCAACTATAGGGTAACACCCTCATTCCTATCTTTTACTAACTAATAACAAAGGGATGATAATTTAGAAGACATTCAATGGCAATGATTCACTATATTTGTATTGCACTATGTTTGGGTAGGTGCTTGTTGATCATCAAAATACTATTTCACACCTGACATGTGAAATCCTCCATGAATATAGTTTTACTTTCCTTAATGATATCATATGTGTCTTTAAGATAAATTCATAATTTTATAAGGTCTTTAATGAGATCACATTCACTTTCCTCGTAGATCACTTAATGTCAATACCCAATGAGCACTTTCAAATGAATTCTATTTATGTTAGAATGAAAATATAAATATTTTTATGTGAAACTGAATAAATTTTAGTAATTTTGTGATTTACCATTCTTCCCAAAATTAAAAGGGTCACACGAACAAAAATATTCATAGAACTCAGTGGTTTTCATATGTAACTTTCACAACACAATGTATCATGTAACCATTTTTCTTAAATTCCCCTTGAGGAAATACAAGTATTTGTATCTCTTAGTATCTTAAAAAATCTATTCTCCCTATATATGAATTTCATTTTTAAATGTTTTTTTACTAAAAAACATAACCCTTTCCATGTTATGAAACCCTTTCCTCATGTGACTCTCTTCTATAAAAACTTTCTATTTCATCAGTGACTCTCTTAACCCATATAAATGAATTCACACAACTCCAAACATATGTGAGTTTAAATTCAGTGAGAATGGACATCAAAGTATTTAGGTGAATTTGCATGTGATCAGTTAGAAAAGACTCATGATGTTCATTTAATCTGGTGTAGATTAATAAAACTGGGATATATGACTGTTGGGATTCCATGTTTGGAAACATTAGCTATTGAGAATCATTGAGAAATGTAAAAAAAGATAATCCGTTATTATGTACCTAGTGATTGTATTTTTCTATCCAATATGCTAAGTGGGTTGGTGAAACCTATGTTTATACTTATAATGGTAATCATGCCATTTTAAATTAAGTAGTTATCAGGGATAGCAGGTGGGACATGTCTATATGCGTTTCGTTAAAAAATCTCTGGGGTAGGGAGAATGAGTTGGAAATATTACATGAATCATGAGCTAAGGTCATGATAATAGATAAAAATTAAATGTGGTTATATTTGATATTGGTGGTATATGGATAAAATATTTTGGGTTTTATAAGTGAACCAAATAGACACATGTTTGATTTAGGAAATTATGAAGTACATGAATTTCATGGCTGGGTCTAGGGATCCATATATTTTCTCAACCCTGGGAATGAGGTTGTTGGGTTTTTATGAGATTAGTGGAAAATTTCACTATAATATGTCATGAGAAAGGTATTATATTCCTTGTTTGTAGGTAGTATGTTAATGAACCCAACAAAAAAGTTATTTTAGTTTTTGGATGTAACATATATAAAACTAGTATAGTAAGATGAAGAATATATAACACACCAATGAGCATGTTTTGGATGGGGAATTTTTTTGGGTGGAATTAAAACATTTTGTTTATATAAAAACACTATATAAGGTATGATATATAAGTGGTATGTAAAACTATGAATATAAGGAAATAAGTTTATATGAATACTTGGTCAATATATCATTGGTTATCAATTGAAACATATCAACACGAATGATATGGAGAGGACTTGTGTTATAAATAGTCACAAGAGTGATAAAATGAGTTTAAATTTGATGAATTGTGACATAAAACTTAGAGGTAAGATATTAGAACTTTTTTATTTCTTTAATTCCATTATATGTTTTGTATCATAGTGGGGATGGAAAAAATTATCATTAAATTGGTGCACATGTCAATGAAGTTTTAAGCAATGGGGATGGTTTGGGTGTAGTGTTAGAATGAACACAACCAGTGAGAGTCATAAAATTCAGGTAATTCATCAGGAATTATTACCAGATAGTATGATTAGACATTTTTTATCTCATAAGACATGTTGAAAGCATACATACTAAATTTTAATGGTTCTTTTTGATGAAAAACATGGTATTAGTGATGTTGAATATATGTTGGTCTGTGAATAATGATTCTATTTCAATCAAGAATAATCTCATATAGAAGACATAATATATTTTTTAGTTGATCTAGAAATAGTTGGAGACTTCCCATAGCAGTTCATGACACGATTCAAGGGTGGAGTGGGGGAGGCTTGTGTAGGGGGCTGGGTGGATGTTGTGTATGTGGGGGGGTGTAGGGGTGAGTTGGGGGTTGGGGGAGGCTACTGCATGGGGGAGTGGGGAGCCTAGTTTAGGGGATTGGGGGATAGTGTAGGGAGGTAATATGGGTGGCTGGTGCAAGGGGAAGTTGGGGTGGCTGGTGGTGTTTGGAGGGGTGGTATAGGGGTGAGGTCGGGGGCGGGGGATCTTGTAGGGTGTAGTCTATTTGCTGTAAGTGGGGGATGGTTCAAGTGGGGGTTGGTGCAGGGGTTAGGTGGGGAGAATTTTGTAGTGGGGAGTGGGGGAGGCTAGTGATGAGGCCTAGGTGGGGTGAGGGTATTGTAGGGGGGATTGTGCTGGGGTGAGGTGTGGGGGGGGGGGAGTGTGGGGAGGGGGGTGCTGGTGAAAAGGTCTTGGGGGACGGGGTAGGGGCTAGTGTAGGGGTGAGGTGGGGGGGTGGAGTGTTCCACCCACAAGTTTGAGGATTGTCGATCCAACCTACTTTACATTTTGGTAGGTATTGAAAATCAAAAACAACGTTCGTCAATTACGGTGAAAAACAAAAAGTTTGTTATGTAGAACCACCATCACAGTTATTTTCATGCGGTTTTCAGTCTCAATTTTCTATTCTTATGAATATTTTTACAGTATTTAATTTTTAATACTTTTGAATTACCAAATGTTTTGAAGGATTTTTTAGAAAAATAATGAACTACACCAATGTCATGCCCCTTAGTTTTACAATTATTACATTAGGCCAGATGATGGTAAAATGGTGCATGCTCATTTCTAGTTTTAACTATTTATATTTTACGTTTTTTATATTCACTATTATTTACGGTCTTTTTATACCACTTAATTAAATAGTTTTATTTATGTTTTTTCTTCGGGATGAAAATATTATCACATATTTTCAAACTGGTTTTTTAAGAGATAAATGATCAGATTGGTTTTTCATATGTGATTTTAGATGCCCACTAACTGATGAAACACACCACATTTTTTAGATATTTATTATAATCTCTTATTATAAATTTATATTGATAACCATTGAACCAAAAAAATTGTTCCAAATATGTCAATGAAATGTGATTTTCGATTTTCCACAAATGGAAACCTGATAAGGTTTTTATATAGTAAAAAATTGAATCCCCCCTATTTGTAAAACTTTTCTATATTTCTATCATTATAGAAAATGTGTTCATTAAAAGTAAACACACATTTTTTGGCTAATGCACCTTGACATTGCTATCTCCATTTATTATTCACATGTATGATAGAAAAACTCAAAATTAAAATCAACAATCATCCATTACATGATGCTTTAATGAATTCAAGCATGAATAAATAAGAGGTTATCTTCGAGATACATGTAGGTAGGATTCATTATGGATATATCTCTTTATTTAGGTGTCAACACACTTAAAATCATCATGAATATATTTTCAATTTGATTCAATATACATTAGCCTCTAATTCAACCATATTTAATATTCTATTAAATTAGGAAACATCTAGGAGAAATTTGGGGTGAAAAACATAATTCATTAAACAATTTTATGAGTTTCATTCAGACATGAATTTTTATATAGGCTTGATATAAATTGACACCTATAGTTCTCTTAACTTCCACTTCTGGAATACACTTTTTAGATTCATATAGAAATATATTTAAACTCGTAAATATGTGATTTTATAAGAAATCTATATGATGGAGCGTTTCTATCTCATATGTATTCATCACAAAAAAAACTTTTTGTAGAGTTTAATGCATTGAGAAATGAGTACCTCAAACCTTATTGGTAGATGAGTGGGGCTAGACAGATTTGAAAACCTAGTTTCTTTCACTCTATCCTTCTCCATTTTTCATATTTAATGAGAAGAATTTCATCACGTAATATAATTTCCATTCCTCTGGATCAGCCACCATGGTGATAGTCTTCTTCCTTGGCCTAATCATATTATTTATTACGAGATAAATTCACATGTGCACTTCTCCATAATTAATGTGATTCCAATGTTTTCTTCATCAAATTTCCACCTCTATTAAAGGAAATGTCCCTGAAATTGATCAATAATATTTTTCTTGATTATATTTCCACTATATATAGCTTATTATAATTAACATGAGAACTTTTCTAGAATTCCACTTTAATCATTCATTTTAGATTTTATCCAAGAAATTTAGTCTTTATGTATCACCTTGTATCGATGAAACATTCTATTATTCTCTACTAGCTTTTCTATGAATGTAACTAACTCGTCTATCTATCCCTCAAAAGTTTAAATTCCTTTGATTTTTGGCTCTTCTCTTTAGAATCTACTTTGAGAAGCATTACATTGAAAAACATTACGTTGAATTTATCGACTTGGGAGTCAATCTTATCCCTTAGATTAGTATCCACTCAAACCATCTTATTGATGATGCCTTTAATCTTTCAAACATTTATTTCTAGAACCTAAATCTCAACCTTTAATGACATATTCTCTTATATTAGTTTAAAATTGTCATCATTGATCAATTTATCTAATTTTTCTGAAAGGTGGATAGCATCCACCTTCAGTATCCTTTGGATATCTTCATCATCGATATTTTAAACAGCAATTGGAAATCCAAAATCTTTAAGATTTTCTATAGAAGCAATATATAGGTAGAAATATTTATAATTTAATCTATTCATACCATATTGTTATAGGTTGTTTAACATCTTGACTCAAATCTCATAAACACCAAAAAAAGGTAAATACTTTATAATTCTTTTGTGTATTTTCTTCTATTTCAAATATATTCCTTTTTCCATGATGCCATAAAAATATTAGGGAAGAAAAATTATGCCCCAAAATCCACAATATATATTGGACACATAATCTTAATCATAGTCTTTGATATGATTTGTGGGTAACATTTTGGCTCCCTAATAGGGGAAAGGGTGAATTAGTAGGAAAGGAATTGAAAAACATTTTAACCCCTTTACAACTTTTCCTTTATTAATAATATTCCTCTATAGGTACGAATAATGATTAACTAGTTTCTTTTTCTCTTCACTCACAACCTCAAAAATTTATTTTATGAAAATGTTGGAATATAATGAATGTAGGGATAAAAAATATTCTCTTGGTTCAACCGCATAGTTATACTCTAAGGAGCATGATATAAAAATTGTGTTAATGAACTAATTAACCACTTGGATCACCACCTTTTAGTTGTATGTATTGAATTCCATTGGATTTCATTTGAAAAAAAAATCCATTATTAATGATAATGTCATTCAATCTTGGTATATACATATCAATATGAATATTTCTTGTCAATTGATAGTTATGTAGTCATGTATCATTTATCATGTACAATCGACACACTGATCACATATATATAAGGTGTCATAATACCCCACTTCTTTTCCAATTATTTACTTAAAGGTTGTTACTTTTGAGGAGGCATGTTCTATCCACCAGCATCTAAGGCAGTGATTTCATCATTTGATTTAGTTATGGTGGATTTCGTTTTTATTCATTGGCTCAATTTTTATTATGGATTTTTATATTTTTGGTTCTCCATATTTTTGCATTGTGTTTTGGACCTTATTGAGGTTAATTCAAGTCATCGTTGGAAAAGGTGAATTACAAATGTATGTATATATAATCATATACATATTTATGT
This sequence comes from Viscum album, assembly GCA_963277665.1. Lineage (NCBI taxonomy): Eukaryota > Viridiplantae > Streptophyta > Magnoliopsida > Santalales > Viscaceae > Viscum > Viscum album. The sequence goes on from OY728126.1 coordinate 1,577,627,747, forward strand.
TCCCCCTTTATATATATTCAATCATGGAAGTATGAATATAAATATTGGGGATAGGTTTTCTTATATATATATATATATATGAAAAATTCATATTTTTGTAAGTGAAATGGGGTATATGAAAGTATAAACATATATCCAAGGACCCCCTCGTGCATATTTTTTCATGAAAATAGGAACATACAGTCTAGGTGTCATTATATATATGTGATGTTGCATATGCGTGCATGTAGAAAAATGGAATATTCTAGTTGTCGTTGTCAAATGTAGTGCACTTTAAGGTTGAGGTAGGATCCCTATGCCTAACCCTTTAAATTTAATTCTATAATTTCTTGATTGGTTTAAAAATAAGTTTTCATTATTATGGATTAACATTAATCTCCATTTGTAAGGAAAACATTACAAATATCATTAAAACATCCATTAGTAGTTAAATATAGTGTGACAGTGTTTTCAATTCATAGTACCCTATTAAATGGTTTACATATCTATATCATGAAATTTAATTTCATTAACACATCTGATGTAATCCTATATTAATATTTATGTAGTTATTGAAAATCATAGCTAACCCTTATGTAGCCATAATTTTTCTATGATGACTATTAAATAGGTTATAAATAACCTTATATAGTCTAAGTTACTTTAGTGTGACCTTTATGTAGGTCAAGAATGACATTTTCATAGCTTTGTATCACCTTAACTATCCCACTGATTCTTTTTCTTATGTAGCCACTATATTTCAAAGAATAACATTATCTAGGTAGTGTATTCTTCAAATGAACTTTATGAAATGTTATTTCTTCTTTACATAGGTCTAAAATTTACTTTATGAATCTTCCTAATTTAGGTGAAACATTTATATAGAGTTCCAATTACATTTTTCAGGGGGTGTAGGGGTGTATGGGGTGTGCTGGGAGGTGTTCTGGGAGATGGGGAAGAGGGGGTGCTACGTTTTGTTTCAAAGGGAAGGGGGAGGGTTAATAGGGGTGAAAGGGGTGTTAAAGGGAGTGTGCATGGGGGTGTGTAGGTTAAGGGGTGTGATGGGTTCTATTTCTAGGGCTAGGGGAGGGAGTAGGGGGGATGTGTAGGGGTGCATGGTTTTTGTTGGGGGTGTACTCGGGGGGTTGTAGGGGAGGGGGAAGGGGGGAAGGGTCCAATTGTCTTTGATACAAGGGAGAGGTGGAGGGTGAATGAGGTGTGTAGGGGGAGTTAATAGTGTGTGTATGGTGGGGGAAGGGGTGTACTGGGTTCTGTTTCTATGGTAAGGGGGTGTGTGGGGGGTGTATGTGGTGTGAAGGGGGTGTTGGGGGAGGTTGAAGGTAGAGGGGTGTGCGGGGGGGGGGGGGGGGGGCAGGGGGTGTTCGGGGGGCGGGGTGAGGGGGAAGGGGGGGAAAGGGGCATTGGAAAGGGTGAAAGGGGGAGGTTGAGGGTGATTATAGGGTGTATGGAGGGTGTGAACCTATTATGCAATATGTATTATGTGAAAAACTGCATTATGAAACTTTGTTTTTCTATGAAAACCTGTTAATATAACATTTCACTATGTGACTATTCTCTTCTTAGGTGAAAAACTGTTAGTATGACTGTGCATTATGTGTACCCTCATTTCCTTCTAGATTTTAATGCATCAAAATATACCGGTGAAAACGCATATCACTTGGCAAAATACATTCAAGTGGATTTTTTCTATAAAATACAGTTCTCTAAATAGCAAGAACATGGGATGAACTGTGCTATTTTTTATGGAATGGAGAGACCTATAACCATGGTTTTAAACCGTGGTTATAGGTCTTATGTGAATTAAGATTCTTCTATGGTTTAAGAACTGTAGCTATTAGGCTATTTCGACGAGCGAAATCATGGCTAAATCCCTATTTCCACACCAATTTGAGCCACATATCATTAAATTGTGGCTATAACCTATAGCTACATTTTTAGGCCTATATCCATGGTTCCAAACTGTCACTATTGCGTTTTTTATAGTAGAGAATACAATTTATTATTGAAAAGATCCATATTTTAGAAATAATTTAATATGTTAAATTACATTTTAAATAGGTTTTAAAGAAAAATTAGTTCTATTATATCACAATTTAACAAATTAATTTGATTCTTATCCAATTTATCTTATGTTTTCTATATTAAAACATTCTTTATTAATGATAAATTTCTCTTTGGAAACTCGCTATTAGCCACATTAGAAGGTATAATTCTAAAATGAATTTATCAACTATTTTGAATTTAATTTTTTAATGATAAATAAAAATTTTAAATCATCATTATTTATATTATTTACTATTTTCTTTCAGAGATGAATAATGAAAACATTAAAAATTAATTATAATTATTACGGTAAATGGGGTTAATAGGGGTTAAATTAAAAGGATAAGGGTGAAAATGACCTAAAACATGTATAAAATATATTTTATGTCTATATTTAGATATTATAGCAAAAAATTATATATTTTAATCCTTTTTTTATCTTTCTTTCATGTTAAAAACATTGGTACACCCATTATTTTAAAAAATTACATGTGTGTCACTCACCTCCCTTATAAAAGGCCATCCCCCTCCATTCATATTTATGCATTAAAACCATTTTTTTTGTCCAATACCTCTCTTATCACATTAAACATTTCATACCCTTATCCAAAAATACTTTATATTTTTTATAAATCCATTCTATGAATACTTTACGTATAGTCCTAATGTTCTAGGCTAAGAAGAGGTAAAATTCCTAATTGCGGGTTTTTGTTCTTTTTTTGTTCCACCTCTAACAATTATTCTTCACTTCTGATTATATAATAAAACAAATATATTTAATATACAAATTTTTTTACATGTTTTGGGTATTTCCCATATCTCTTTTCTCTTCCCTAAAAGGGGAAATCATAACATTGCTCATGTGTACGACAGACTACCACCTCATGAACCTATGTGACACAATTTCCATTAAAATGTCTTAGAGGTGGGTATGATGATGGATAGAAATTATATTATATTTTTAAAATAACTATGCATATATATTAAATATATCATGAATACATTTTTTACATTACATTCTTCTAGGGATACAATAACATTGCTCGGGTTTATGATGCACCACCGCCTCACGAATCACTTTGATTTGTTTTTCCTAAATTATTTTAATAGAGGGTAATATGGATACATTTAATGAATATTTGTCATAAAATGAAATAATTATGATATTAATAATGTTTATATCCTTTTAAAAAGATAATATTTTATTTTCTTTATTACCTTTTCACTCACGAAATGATGATAATTTTATTCATGTACATGTGGACTACTGACAACACAAAGTGGAGTGAGTCTCTTTTCATCACCAAACCACATTAATGAACTAATTATAATTATAATTCTAGATATAATTTTGTATATAGATTATTACTATTATTATTTAATGATTAAATATTACTTACCTCCTTTTGAAATTTATCACTGATATATGGAAACCTTACCAATTCATACACACGGTCTACCATCTCTATGATCACTAAATAGATAATTTATCCAAAAAATAAATCTCATTTTCTCTTAAAAGTAAAATTTATTTATAAATAGGGTAATTATTTTGTAATTATTATTTAGGATATGATGAAATAATGAACCACCTATTTCATTTTTCACATATAAGTCAAATATCCGAGAAATTCAGGATGAAAACATAATTGATTTTTTAATTGTTAATAAAATGGTAATCAGTAAAATAAATGGAATAAAAAAAATTAAAAATTATCCTAATAATGAAAATAAAAAATACATGTTTTTTATTCAGGAATATTAAAAACATTCATGACTAGTTAGGCTCATGGTAATGGACTTAATCCCATTTTCACTTCATTACGACACATCTTATTATTGTGCACATAAATTCTTTCATACAATGTATATAATTCCCCTTAAACATGTAATGTCATGCTTCCATTATAATTCATGATATTTAATGATTCAATTTGAAATATTTAATATAATTAGATTTGAAATAAAAGTTCTCTAGTGGTTTTTAATTTCGTAGCATTATTTCATTTTAATGGGAAATCTTACATCTTCATCTTATTTGATATTATAAAAATATATGTGTAATGATTTTTAAATTTTTATTTTGTTCTTAGATTTTTTATGTGTATTTATAGTTGTCATAAATAATATAATCATTTATTAATTCCTTCATCAATTTTATTATCATTATAAGGGTCAATTTCATAATCTAATTCTAATTGAGAATATTTATTCTTGAATTTCAGTTAAAAGAAATTATTTGATCATTGTATAATAAACCCATTAATATTTATTATCCTCTTTTTATTTATGATATTTTTATATAATAATGTTAATTTTCCACTCTTTGTGATGTAAAGGTTATTTTTTTCGTAAATTCTTACTTCATTTCGTTCTTTGGTTGAAAATCTATTTTATTTTAAAAACATGTTTTCAAAATATTTTCTGAAAAATAATTTCAATAATTTCAATAATATTTATTAAATTACATTTTTCCAATTTTTTGTTTCTGAAAAATGTTTTTAAATAAATATTCATGTTTTTTTTGAAAAATAAACCATTTTAGTTTTTTTGAAAATGTGAAACAAATATTTGTCTTATTCTACTCGATATGCCTAGAATTTTCTATAGTCCTGAAAAATAAATGAATTAAAATAGCCTTTGTATATTTCAAAACATATTTTAAAATAAATTTATTTTTTTAAAAAAATTATAATTTCTTAAAAATTATATTCAATGTAAAAAGTATATTCTCCTCAATAATTTTTTTAATGATTTTTTAATTATATTTATAAATAATAGAAACATGTTATTTTATATATGATCTTCTATGAATATGTTGTTTTTATGTCATTATTATTATTTATTTGGATGTTCCATGATCATTTTGACTAAGGAATGTATTTAAGTTTACATTCATAATTCATTTTTATGGTCATTAACATTCCCATGAAATATTTACTTCTATATGAGCATTGGGAATTAAATACCCCTAGATATCCATCTTTTTTTATCATGGATATTCTATTTCTAAAATTTTAATTCATTTCTACATATGCAATTCTAAATTGATAGTTATTTACATATCTAGAGAAATATTTTTAAATCATCACTCTTTACTCAGTATGAATATTTTATGACAAGGAACATTATTCATTATTTAAATCAAGTATTTGATATATGAGGAATGATTTTTACATGCAATGGTTTTTGGGGCTCGAAGTTATATATATTCTTGATACATTTGTAGTCCCATTGGGAGAATTATTATGCTATCATTAAATGGATTTGTACATATAGTTATAAAATTTCTTATGATAAGATTAGAAGATATATATTACAAATTAATAAGGACATTATATACAATAATTAATCATTTCCATAATAATTTTTTTTATTATTATACATGAGACATTACAAATGATATTTTCATTTGATGGATTTCATTCTCACTTTATTGATTAAATATAATATGTTTCAATATATTTATTTTCGATATTTATTTTTCATTTTCCTGATTTGATATTATGGATATTAATTAAATGGAATGTTTTTCTGTGATTTACCTTTTTATATTTTTTATGATAGTAAATTCATTTAATTTATGTGTTTTTTTCATTTATTTACCATACCATATTGATAATTTTTATTTATTTATTATTGCATCAGTAGTACATAACCCATAAATAGAGTTTGAGTTCACCCATATTCTATTTCCTTTACCAAATTGTTTTTAATTGTACTATGATTGATATAGACATATATGTTATAGGGAATAAAATAATTTTCATAAAAAATATTATTTAATTTGTTTTTTTAAAAATATAACGTGGGAATAATTAATATATCTAGATTACCTAGAATACTAAACTCTTCATCCATTTAGGATGTAACTCTTTAAATCGTAATCTAATGTAATAAAGTGGACGCTAACGTTAGGCTACTAGGGTTAGGGTCACTACAATCAAGATCAAAGGAAGCTTACTAGAATACTTGGGAAATATATTTAAGACCCAATTTATTGGGAAACTTAACATTTTGATTTATGATGAGGATAATCATTTATTAATATCCTAATGTTTTTATAAGGAAGTTATTACGTGGGTTTTTCATGAAAAAAAATTATTTGTATACTACATGTTGGCGTGGTTATATAAAATCTTTACCTAGGGTTAATAACAAAAAATGGAGGATTCTGCATGAACCAATCATATCATTTTGTATGGAAATATGCCAAACTGTTCACCAAGTTTGGCACTCTTTGGGGATATTCTTAGAATAATTCAAAATTCCATCACAAATAAGTATAATGGATTTTAATTGATGATTAAAATGAATGTACTAGGTAAAACATAATAATTTTTTGGAGAAAAAACGTTTTTATGATTTAATAATACTATAAATGATTATATTATTTTCCCACTGTGATTATTATTTTCCACAATATTATATTTGGTTTTAGTCAGTGGCCTAAACCAGATGGAATTGTATTAACATAGAATATGAATGAAAATGCAGTGAATATGAGAAACCCAATGGGATGATGATAATAGTGAATAAAATTGTGATTATGCATAATTAGTTACCAAGAAAAGTGATTATCAATATATACATTAACCAACTCTCAGACTCACCAATGATGAAAATAATGGATTTTTCTCAGATCATGAATCATGGATGACATGGAAGAAAGATCACTCAATTTCATTCATGTTAAAAATTTGAAAAGAGACACATCTTAATATTTCTAAATGGAACTATATTATTTTTATGTGTGGAATATTATAACATAAATCAATGAATTTACATGGAAAAATGATGAATTTCATGGAATGAAGTAAACTAAATCTTAGGGATCCATTTATAGTTTATTTTTTGAAATGTGGGGAACATTGACATTATCTCAGTAAATTACCTATTCTGAAGGTCAAACAAAAATCCAAAGAAGGATATATGTTAAAATATAATGTTTGGTCTATTTATATTCTAGGAATCATGAATTTATTTTTTGAAGTAGTCTTACTAATGATTTGGTTTTTGTTTTAAGATTCATTAATCATCTATAGATCATGTTGCATTTTTGAATCATACATGTCTTCATTAACATAATAGTCATGGAAACCATCATGGGATTAAGATTTTGAGGTTTATAATAACATAAAATTTATAAACAACCTATTTAAAATATTTTTGTGGTATGAATATAATTTGATTAAGGATATTTATGAAATACAATTATGGGAATACAACCTATTAGTTTAGCATTTGATGTAGTTATTATATTAAGAATGAATTTATATTTTTATACAATAGATTAATGGTATTGGTAACCTTGAAGGTTTATATTATCTTTATATTTTAAGTAATTATGGTTCATTTCACATTACGATTGTTAAAGAAACTATATTTATACTGTTTTATAAAAAGGGCAACCAGCATGTCAGGTGACAACCCGTTGCACCTCGAAGGTCTGTGAATCTTAAAACCACATTTAAAGGGAGACAATGGTGCTCCACCTACCACTAGAAAACATTAGTATGTGGTTAATATGTCATTATTTTAAATTAATTTATTTCATAAATAAATATTAATGATAAACCAGTGGTGTTATTATTATGGTTTTTGAGATTAATGTAATAGATAAATTATGCTAATAATATTGGTTTTGGAAAATAATTAGAAGAAAGTTATAAATACTTGTCACCATTTATGGATTTTGTGTTCAATTTAAAGTAAAATTTTGTTCTTCCAGAATAAAAACACTTTTTTTGAAATTCATTTCATGGATTATGTGATAAATTAGAAATTGATCTAACAAATATTAAAGGATTAATTTTTTCTTATAAAATAGCAACATCTATAGTAATTATTTTTCTTTAAATTCAAATATAGTAAAAGAATTCCTCTTATTTATTGAATTTATCCTGAAAGAAAAATAGTATCCTCTTAATTTGATTTTTAATGAATTATATGGAAATTCAAATATTCAGATATTTATGGTTTTTAAGTATTTACCATTCCATTTATCATTGACTTTCTTGTAATCAATGACCTCTATCGTTTTATATGTTTATTTAGGCTTTTATTCCATATACATATATTCAATTTTTTCCAATGCGATTCTTCATAGAAACATAGTTTTGTTTTATTCCATATAATCATTGTATATAACATCCACTCATATTAATAGGATGTTTTAAAAACCCTGATATTATGTAGGGTTTTCAAAAAATGAAATTTTCAAATACCAAATACCTAATTTCAGAGCACATGAGAAAATTGTGAGAATAAATTTTTTTATGTTTGGATGAATGAAACACCCAAAAATTATAAAAGAATAAAATTTTATTTAATACATTATGCAATATGAAACATAAATCATAGATAACCCAAAATGTATGCCTTAAAATTTCTTCTATTAGATAAATTGTGGATCATGAACCACTGATTCCAAATTAACAATAATCTTCTGTACAATTATAATTTTGTTTTTTAAATTATGGATTATGAATTATTATAACAACCCTTATATTTATTACTCATTAATAAAAATTGTATTACAAAATATTACACTTAATACAAATGAAATGTTATAGAGTTCTAGTGTCTTGGGAGAATTAGGTACATTACATAACCACATAGAAATTAAAAGAAGCATCTTCATTGAAAACATACTTAACATGACCAAGAATATACATTCGTACTTTAAACTACATGGGATAACCTACAGAAATCAATAATAAATGGGTTATATATAAAGACTTGTAAGGGAAAAAATTTATAAAATGAGGAAGAAAACACATGAAAGGAAATAATCATATCAATAGAGAATAAAAAGAACATTAATAATAAATCATGATATAACATGATAATCAGAACATGGGAAATGTGAAAACAAATTAAAACACAGCATCATAAACATAGGACACAACTAAACTGCGAAGAATTTATGGTGGAAAAATTTATATAATTGAATTAGGTAAACCACTATCCCAACATGATGTATCATGGTACAAAAAATTACCCAATGTATTGAAGCACTATCAGTGTACACCCTTCATAATAATTTTATTCTTATGCTACAGTGTACCCCAAAGATCATATAACATGGATTCATTCAACATCATAATTTATTCCATGATCTAGGAATGTTGAATACATACATGTAAGTCCAAAATAAATTAGTATATTTTTATAAAGGATACTACCCTTGATAGAGAAATGGGTATGGTATTCACTAAAAAAATATTTTTAACATGGGAAATCATGGTGCAATTTCGGCAGAAAAACGACATCATAGAGAAATTCATAAAATGATTTGATGATATAGAAATGGGTATATAATAATCTAAAAATGAAATATATGGTAAGAGGGTACTAAAAATACATTATCCGTGATAAGGAATTGTAAATTGAAGGCATAATATAATAAATATTTTAAAAGATACAGGTGTTAGAGAATTACACTTATTAAAATTGAGCATGGTAACATGTGTATATAAAGGTTCTTAGGAGGATTAAATTATAGTGAAAGGGGATATCATAATTTACACATAATGTTGATAGTGATGGAGATATTTAATAACATATCCAAATGTAAGAAAAAGGAAATTAAATGATAAAACCTTAAAATTAACCTTGATAAAGGAGAAGGGTGGGAGATCTCTTACATAATTTAGGCATAATAACGACTTAGGTAAATGTAAAATTGAGAGAAGATAAATAGTCTATCAATAAAATGACATTACTTTTACTGTAATATAATCATATTATATGAATTAAAATATTAATAATTGAAATTATAAAGGATAAATTGAAGGAATAAAATTGAATTTTCAAAAAGGGAGGAATGTGAGGATCCCTTATATGAATGTGTGTCCCATAAAGCATGGTAGAGGATTATTAGAATATTGGGAGAACCATTGGAGAACAATTGTAAGAATATGGATCTTTTTTTATATATTCTTTTCTTTTTCTAGTGTTTTTGAGTAAAAATATGTTTCTCTAGAAATTGTTTAAGTACATGCCATGTACTATATGAGTACACACTGTGTACTCAGTTACCGTGGGTAGTCGTGTGTTAGTAATATAATATCCACACACACGGCCGTGTATGGTGACCTAGAGGCCGCCTAATGCAGGTTCCAGTTAAGGCAAGAACATGTTATGTACTGTCAAAGTACACTACATGTACTTAATTATTGTCGTTAAATGTACTTGGGTCACGTATGATGGACAAAACTATCTATTTCTAGGTATGGTTTGTCTAAGAGAGACCATACAACCATGGAACTACTCTGAGCCCCCGACTGACCATCTGTTCTCCGAATCGACTGTCATCAATTGCATTGGGACTGCCTTGGTAAACTTTTCCTTTTTTTATAGCTTCATTTCCTGATTCCTCCCCTTTCTCAAGTTATCATCAGTTGAGTGTTTTTAGCATTTTTATAGATCTATGGTGTTCATGGGTGATTCAAGGTTTTAGGTTCACATATAACCATCGTACAACACTGAGGTAGGTGGTTCGTTCCTTTCCATAGATAGTCATTGAATTTAATGTGGAAATGTACAAAATACCCATGAATAGGGCATTGTGTGTCCTGGTTTTTAGCCATGATTGTGACTTTTATGCCTATTTTTATTGGATAGAGGTTAATTGTTGATTATAGGGTTTATTTTTTTAGGATATAGAGGTTTTTACCATGTATGCTTGTTTTGACCTTTTGGTCTAGTTTTGCATGTTTTGCTGTGGCTTTGTTTTCCATGCCTTGTATTGTTAAGATGTAGTGATTATTATCTATCTTGTTGTTATACTGTAGACTAGTTACCAAAGTAGTTATTTAGGTTTACTTTGTACGATTTTCATTTCTATGCTAATTTGACTTACACAGGGCCGTGAGAACCGGGGGTAGTGGACCATAGTGATAATGGACGCAAAGGCTTCTCTAGAGTGTCAATTATTATTGTTACAATGTGAGACCATAGAAGGAATTGACATATGTGATTCCTTATAGTGTCTTTAGTTCCTCAACATGGGATACAAGGGGAATGAGATGTAAGTGCTTCCACAAAGTGCCTTTTAGTTACCAATACGAGACTATAAGGGGAATTGAGGGCAAGTGCTTCCCCAAAGAGTCTATACTAATTTTAAACCATAGAGGTTAGACTCTGTGTACTTTCCAGAGGGTTTATTGTGTTTTATAGGTAGGACCATAGGGGATTATGTTGTGAGTACATCCCAGAGGGTTATATGTTTGTGATTATCTATAACTTGCTATGTGGAACTGAATTCTTTGAAACTGTGGAATTATTTACTATTCATTAATTCCTTGATTACTGATTCTTTTTTTATTTTATGCCATATATGTTAACTGACTATTCGGAATAGATCTATTGGTGGTTTCCTACTAGGATTTTGTCTCACACCCTGTTTGGGACATGCTTTTGGGCTCAAACAGATTATATTGTTGCAGGTATAGATAAGTGCAAGAGACCTTCTACTTCTGGTACTTGACTGAATCGGAGATGGAGAGCATGGGACAAAGCTTAGGCTTGCGATGTTGTGGAGCAGTTTATTACTTTTCTTTGTACTTTGTTTTAGTACTGTAATTCAGCATTTTGACATGTTTGGCAGCTTTCCTAGACATATGTATCATGCATCATTTAAATATATATATATTCTCTTGTTTTTCATTCTTAATTCTTCCATTGTTTAGTGTGTATGAAATTTTTACTACTTCCACTATTATGATCTGTTTTTCTTCTAATATGTTACTCTACCAATGAGGACATAGTTTTCCAACTATAACACCCAAGGCCCTCACTACTAGTCAGCAGCCTCTGGCGATCGGGGAAATGCGCTTGAGGCCATGTGACCAACTGGGAATGGGGCATCTTTGGGCGACATCCTGAACCGGGACATTACAACTATACAATGTAGGTTAAGTGTGAAGTAATTCTACAAAGAGTTTGAGTGATGATAAATAGAATAATGGGTGAGTTTATATTAGAAATGACATGGATTTCTGTATTAATTTTTTTTGGACACTACATAATAAAATATGAAAAACCTCAAACCATCCCCTGATTTTTTCCTTCTATTCTATAAATGGTTGTTGGAATAAATTATTACATATGCCGAAGGTCCTAAGTTTATAAAAATATTTTAGTTTCATTTTTAATGGTTAGTTTCACTTTCAAATAAATGATTTTAAAATCATTAAATATTTTATATGTTTTGGGGGATTTCATAAGGTTTTATAAATTAAAAAAAAATCTCATTATTTTAATAAATTTATTTATTTGAAAGAGGATACCTTTTATAGTATTTATTACATCACTATTTGTTATTATGATGTCATAAACCACATAATTTATTTATATTGTGTTTAATTATTTCCAAAAAACTAGAATGCCTTTAAAAATTATAAAAAAATCACCATTTGATAATTTCAACATCCTGATTCAAAAAATGATATTAATTTTATCTAAATATTTTATTAAATATGAAAATTTTCACTTTTAAAAAACTTATTTTTTTCTAAAAATTGAGGGGTTTTGACAATAACAGTTTTTGAAACCTAGTAATTTTTTTTTGACTTCATAAATATTAAATAATAATTTATATTCAATAAAAGTTTTTAATTAATAATAATTTTTTAAAATTTAATTTATATCATAAATAAAATAATTAATGAAAATAGTTTTCTTAATTGAATTTTAATATTAATGAAAAAATTCAATTTGTTCTTTACAAATCACATAAATATTAACAATATTAAGACGAATATATATTCATTAAAAAATAATGTACCTATTTATTTTTCTATTTTCTTGATACATATCTTTTTATTACACCAACTAACACCCTACGAGTAATGTGTGTGCTGAGGGGGCTTTCTTGGGGCTGTTTTGTGAACATTGATTGGTCTGTTATCTGAATAATCTTGATCTTCTTACATAAATGGTTTCAATCATGCTTAATTTGTTGGATCTGAGTTTCTACATGGTGTAGGGAAAATCCCAAAAAATATATATTCCCCAAAATCATTGATAAATAGAATTCATAGGGTAAGATCATACTGGTTCAGGCCTTCACTTCCTATGTCTGTGCCAAAAGGATTTGTTAAAACCCCATATTTATACAAGTCATGTTATCAATGTTCAATGAATTTGTTATCAATGGTAAAGATACTTAACAATCATTTAAATCTAATTGGAAATAAATGAAACAAAATGAGTCCATATTATTTCTATTTTAATAAATCAAAAGGGGAATTTTATTCCTAACTGTCTAGGATGTTATAAAATTACCCCCATTATAAATTTCAGCTTAGAAATTCTTTATTCCCACATTAAAAAAGTCTAATGTAACTCTACATCATCACCTCCTCTCTTTCCCATGTTGCATCTTCAAACATGTGGTTTCTCTATAACACGTTGATTAAGGGAATTTATTTTTTTCATAGAAATTTTTCACTACGATCTAAGATCTTCACCAGTTTCCCTTCAGAAGAAATATCATTCTTCCAGGTTACCTCTCCTAGATTTACTACATTTGAGTGTTTTTGTATTTACTTTTTAAATAGAGATACATGGAATAAATCTTGTACATGAGGTATATTGGGTTGTAGATCTAGTCTATATGCCACTTATCTAATGCAATCAAGGATTAAAAATGGGCCAATGTACCTTGGAATAATAATTACATTTTTCTCAAATATCATCTCTATTTTTCATGGTGATTTTTGGAGGAATACAATTTCTCCAACATCAAAATCTAGGTAACATCAACGACTTCCAGTATAGCTCTTTTGTTGACTATGTGTAGCTTTGATGTGCTGCTAGATGGTCTTAACCTTCTCCACCATTTCGTTGACTATTTTAGGATCTATATGTTTTCATTACCCAACATTATACCAACATGTATGTGTTCTTCACCTATTCCCATTAATAGACTCACAGGGATCCAATTGGATTCTTGAGTGGAAATTGTTATTAGAAGAGAAATCTACAAAGGAAGATGTTGGGGACATCCACTTTTGAAGTCTATTGAGAAATACCTCAACATGACCTCATGTGTTAGGATAGTTCGCTCATATTGGACATCATTTAGATGGTGATATGTCATACTAAATTGAAATTCTATGTTTACAGAATGCCATAGACTTTTCCAAAACGTAGAGGTGAATCGTGGATCACGATTACACACAATCAATAGTCGTTCTCCATGCGGTCTTAACACTTATATGATGTATAACTATTATAAATGTTCTAGTAAAAAATCATCTATACTCGTATGAAGTTTGTTGTCCTTGAAAGATGATCTACAACAACCCAAATAGAATTATTTTCCTTATATATCATTGTATGTACGGTGAAAAATACCATGGTGATGTTTTACCATTTCCATGTTGGTATGCGTAATGTTTACTTCATCCCCTTAGAAATCTATCGTTCAACATTTAGTTACTGACCTAACCAAAAATTTGATATATATTCAAAAATAACCATTATCATATTATCTCACTAATACTATCATTGGATATCTCGATACATCTTTGTGTATCCTGAGTGAATAGATAATGTTTAACTACGTGAATCATCCAACAATTCCCTCTATAACTCATGATTTGATTGAAAACATAGTATTTACCAAAATCTCACAATTCCTTCTTCATTAAGAATGAACTATGATGATTTATATATTCTAATAGTTTCTAACTATTAATGATTTTTCATATCATCTTTTTTAGTATCCTTTGTCCTTTCAATAAGATATGGTTGATAAATAATTTGTGAAAAGATATATCATGTTCATTTCTTTTGGATTCCCCAAACCTTCCAATTAATATCATAGAAGATCAGGTTCTTCTAAATTATACTTTTTTATAGAATTTATATATAATTTCTACTTAGAGAATCTAAAACTATGTTTCCATTCCCAGGATGGTAGAGGATTGAGCAGTTATTATCCTTGATGAGATCTAACCATCTTCAGTGTGCATATTCAACTCCTTCTTCGTGAATAAATATTTAATAATTTAGTGATCTATATATATTTAACTTTTATCCACAATGATATAATGCCTCCAAATTACCAAGGAAAATATCATCACTACTAACTCTAGATTATGTGTGGTATAGTATTTCACATGATTTTCAACTTCCTTAAAATTTAGGTAATGACTTTGTCATTTTTCATCAACACACTTCCCAATACCTTTTTCAAGGTATCAATGAATATTGAAAAAAGATCCCCACTTGTGGGTTGTGTGAACATAGTTGTTGTGATATTCATACCTTTTAATTCCATGAATGTTTCTTCACATTTATAATTCCAAGAATATTTGACTCCCTTCTAAGTTAGCTAGTAAAGAGGTTGTGATAGTCAGGAAAACTTTATCACAAATCAGTGATAATATTATTCATACCTAAGGAAGCTATAAATATATTTCAAATATGTTGGTCTTCGTCATAGATATATTAATTTTTCCATTGATGGGTCCACATATATCCCATTTCATGGGATTATATTCCCCAAAAATTAGAATTATATAATCTAGAACTCACACTTACTTTACTATTCATAGAGTTTATCCTTTTGTAAGTTCATTACCATAGTACTCAGATGCCGCCATGCACATCCTAATTTTTGGAGTATATTATAATATCATCTATAAATAATAACATAAATTTCTCTTGATAATATCTAAATAATCTATTAATCAAGTCCATGATGATTTTTGGATCCTTAGTGTGTATAAATGGCATCACAATGAACTCATAGTTCTCGTACATTTTACTAATACCAGTCTTGGGGATATCCTCATTTTTCACCCTAA
Organism: Viscum album; assembly: GCA_963277665.1. Classification (NCBI taxonomy): domain Eukaryota; kingdom Viridiplantae; phylum Streptophyta; class Magnoliopsida; order Santalales; family Viscaceae; genus Viscum; species Viscum album. Next base: position 1,577,643,613 of record OY728126.1, read on the forward strand.
CATTGTAATATCCAATTTCCACATCCACCTTGTAAAAGTATTGTACTCCACATAGCTGATCAAACATGTCATAAATTCATGGTAAAGGATACATGTTATCCATAATGATCTTTTTGACCTCACAATAATTCACATGAAGCTGCATTGAACCATCTTTTTTATCGATGAAGAGGAATGGTACAACCCATGGAGAGGAACATAGGTATATAAACCTTTATCCACATTCTCCAATAGTTGTTTCTTTCTCTCCTCATGTTCCACAATATCCATCCAATACATAGTCTAAGATTTTGGAAACACCCCTAATATAAGCTTGATTTAAAATTAATCCTCCCTTCATGGAGGAAGTCTAGGAAATTCCTCAGGAAATAAATCAGTGAATTACATCCTAACATGCATGTCATTATGGAGGATCCATTCTATAGACTCAATCATTTGAGCTAGATATGATTTCTCATAGGGAAGTAATATACATGATTGAGATGATAGTGATAAATATGATTCATTATCCTCATTACACACGTATAGAATCAGGTGTCGATTCTCCATATGGACAGTGACTTCCCTCTCAAAGAAATTTATGGAAGTTTTATATATTTAAATCCATTACATGCCTATAATTACATAAAATTCATCCAAACTGTGTATTATGGGATTTTTCGAGAAGTTCATCTCACAAACGTTGATATGGGAGAAGTTATTTCAATGGTATGTAATAATATCCACATTTTATATTTTAACCCAAACATATACTCCCATGATTTGTGGTGGTTTTTGAACTTCTCTACTAAAATTACGTGATATAATGGAATGCATATAACTATGGAAGATAAAACTAGCATTTACATTTTTATTGTGGTTATATTTTATTTGATATATACACATGGATTATTTTTTAAAACTATTAACAAATAAAGGTGTATCTATATACATTTAAGGTATAACATATAAATTAAATATATCTCCATAACTTATGAGCTTCTAGTCTTAAATATATGCTATCCATGATATATTTTTTAACATTTTTTCTTGCGATATTTGTTGTTCCATTTCTAATAATTTATATTGATTTTATGAATTTTCTAAATCCTATCCCCTAGGAGTATCAAAATAGCTGTACAATAAGGCCCATTTTCATGTACCAAATTACCCAATGGCAGGCCCAAAACACCTTGTCAGTGCCATTACTCCTAGGTAAATCTGTAATTGAACCACGTCCATTTGTAGTGTTTGTATAGGGATGTGTTTTCATGGTAAAACACTTAATATATAATTTCCAAAATTAAGGTACTTTTTCTTATATCTAGTATTATCCCTAAGGAGTTTTATCAAGTTCTATAATCCTAAAAATTTTGCAATATATTTCTAATCATAATCCCAAAAATTACTAAACATTTCCTCTAATACCAACTCTAAAAAGACTTCTCTTTATTTCACATTAATACAAGTTTAATTACCTAAAATTACACATAATACATGATAGATGATCAATAGTTCTGGTGTATTTGAGAAATTAGCTACATTTCATTAAAAATTAATCATGAAAAGAAACATCTTTACTGAAAACATCTTTTACAAGACCCAATCATTCCTTAATACCTAACACTTTATGCAATAACCAGAGAATATGAACATGAAAGGGGTGAGATATAAATCCCGGTAAGGGAATAAACAAGGTATAATATGAGAAATAAAAAACATGTTAGAAAATAATAATATCAATGGAGTATAAAAGTAACATGAATAATAATGAATAATATTGCATGGTAATCATAAATTGTTAAATGTGGAAACAACTTAAAACACTACATAATAAACATAGCTAATGGATAAACTACTAAGACTTAATGGAAGAAAAAGTACAATAATGGAATCAAGAGAACCCATATCTCAACATCAATTATCATGATACTATACACTACCCAATGCATTGAAGCGCTATTAGGGAATACCCTTTATTATCATTTCATTCTCATGCTTATGTGTGCCACATAGATCATATATCATGGATTTTTTAACATCATAATTTATTCAAAAATCATGTAATACAGAATATATACATGTAAATACACAATAAATAAGTATATTTTCATAATGGTGAATACATTAGATAAAGAAATGGGTATGGTATTCACTATAAATTTTTTTTGGAAGTGAAAATAGTAGTGCAATATCAGCAGCATAACGACGTCATATATAAATTCATAAAATAAGTAAATAGGAGAGAAAGGGGAATATTATCATTTAGAAATGAAATTGATAGTAATAGAGAATGTAATGACATCCCCAACATAATTAATTGTAAATATTAATAATAACACAATTAATAAACATAAAGATAGGGGCGGTATGAAAGAACCCTTATAAATGTTCTGCATGGTAAAAGGTGTACATATAAGATATTAGGAGGGTTAAATGAGTGTAAAAGGCTATATCATCATTGATAATTAAAATTAATAGTATGTGGATATTTATGAACATATCCCAAAATAGTAAGAATGAAATTAAAAGGAATAACATAAAAGGAATGCTTGATAAAAGAAGAGGGAGGAAGACCCCTTGCGAAATTTCTGTATAGTAACGACTTAGATAAAGGTAAAAATGAGAGAAGATAAATAGTATATCACTAAAATAACATCAATTGGATAGTAATATAACCATATTAAATGAATTAAAATATAACTAATTGATGTTATAATGAATTATTTCAAATAATATTCTTCAATTGAAAGAAAGATACAATTGTGAGGACCCCTTACATGAATGTGCGTCCCTAAAGGCTTGGGAGAGGATTTTTGGGAGCATGGGTGAGCCATGGTAGGACTCTAGAGTGTATGGGGATAATTTTGGTTGTTAAAGTTTTTTATTAAAGGTAAATGTGATCATGGGTTGAATTATAAAGTAATGGATGTGGATTTTAGTATTATTTTGGTTATCAACACTACATAATAAAATATTCAAAACAACAAACCTTGACATGGTTTTTCCATGGTTAATTACAAAGGGGAGTGTAATTTTTTTATAAAAATAATATCTGAATATAATAAAAAAATTAACTTTCTTATGAAGAGGTGAGTCACACTATCAATGAAATGATTTTAAAATCGTAAAATATTTTACAAGTCTTGAAGGATTCCTTATGGCTTTAAAATATAAATAAATTAAATTTAAAATCACATTATCTTATTGGAAAACAAATATTGGACATATGATACCTTTTATAGTAATCTTATACAATATTTAATTTTTACCAAAAAATTTGACGGTCTCATTAAATTATGAAAAATTCACAGTAAGATAATTTCAATGTTGAAATTAAAAAAATAATATTCATTTTATCTAAATATGATTAAAAATATGTGAATTTTATATATTAAAAATAAAAATAAAAAAATTACTGAAAATCAATGTTTTTTACAATAACTTTTGTAAAACCCTTAAAAAATGACACTTGACATCATAAAAAATATATTATCATTGATATTAAATTAAAGTTATTTTATAATAATATTTTATTTAAATATTATTTATTTTAGAATCCATTAATTAATAAAAATTTATTTCTTAATTGAATTTAATATTAACCAAAAATACCATTTCTGCTTTAAAAATCAAATAAAAATTAATAATAATAGGATGATAATATATTCATTACAAAATAATGTATACATTATTCTTGATAAGGTCTTGATACTTATCCCTTTATTACACTAACTTACACCCTAATATTAAGGTGTGAAATGGTGTGGAAATATTGGGTTCGTTTGGTTAACATGGTTTGTGAAGGGATCTAGATGAGCTTAAAGTTCACCCATAATGGGTTTCACTCATGCTTAAGTTGTTGGACCTTATCATGGGATTTGTCTTGGGAAAATACCATAAATTATATCTCCCATGGAAACTATGATAAATGGGATTAACAGGGTACGATCATACAGGTAGAGGCCATCACATCCTTTGTCTACAAAAAAAAGGTTTTGATAAAACTATTAATTTATACTAGTCTTGAGATCACTGTTCAACAAATATATTATCCAATGTAAAGATACATCACCATCATTTAAATACAATTGGATATAGTAAAACTAAATACATTCATGTGTTTTATATTTTGCTGAACCAAAAAGAAGAATTTTATTCGTAATAGTTTTTGTTATTACAATAGTTCTATATATATTATGAAAATTAAGGTTTTTTGTTGTATAATAATTGAATAATAATTTCATAAAAGGAAGAAAATTTTTTCTATAAAATATTCTTTAAATGTTTTTATGGTTTCACGTTGAATACATAATTTGAAATAATTTTTTACATCATTTATAAAATTTAATCGATAAATATAAATTGAAATTCAAGACCAACATATGAAATTTAGTATATTCTGATATTTTTGGGATTTTTCAGTTGTGTCTCATTTTTTTGATGAATTTTGAAAATTACTGATTTTTATTGAAATCATTATTTTATTATATTATTTAAATAGTTAAATCACATTTAAAATTGGTTTAAATTTTAAAATATTTTAAATATATTATTGATTATTGATTTTAGATCCTAAGAATCAATTTAAAATTAAATTTTATATTAGAATCTTCCATACTAATGATAATTTAAACCTTATCATTTCGTATTCATTCTAATATTACATTTTGGACCCTTTTGTAATGTGAAAAATTATCATACACATTTTTCTTTTCAAAAATAACATGTTTTCCACTGAACTCATTTATAAATGGACGCACCCTCTCGGCTCTTAATAAATCCATAAAACACTTTTTGTTTAGAAAATAACTAACCAAATCACTTCAATATTTCCATTAGATAATCACCAAATATTGTTTTGGAATATAATTATATTAAATGAATACATTTCGTATAGTCATAAAGAGGTGGTGGGAGAATAGGTAAAATTACTAACTATGCATTTTTTTTATTTCAACTTCTTCCTGTTTCAAATATTCTTCATTTTTTCATTCCTAATAACACCATTATCACATTTATAATTTGGTTTTATTATTCCATGGGTATTAATTATATCATTATACTCTTCCATAAATTTGAAAGTGATAACATCAGTCATGTGTATAGCGGACGACCTCCTTATAAACTGATATGACATGTTTTCCATCAACCCCTCTCGTGGTTGGGAACAATGATGGATGTAAAGTATATATTATTTATATTATTATACCTATATAGTCATTATATAATATATATCATGTTAATTTGTTTCCATATGGTATATGATAACGACTCTTCTGTGTATAACATAATACCACCTCACAAAGTGATGTGATTCATTTTTCACTAATGCAATACATGGATTGTAATAAGGATAATGTTAATTAATATATGTGATATAAATAACATAACTGTTATATTAATTACTTATTTATCCATCTTAAAAGATAATATATTATTTTATTTCTTATATTTCCAATCATTTTATAGAGTTTATATCATTCCTATATGTGCATATTACTGGCCTCATGAAGCGATGTGACACACTTTCCATTACCACAACTCATGGATGATATATATAAGTATAACTGAGTAAATAATATATTATTTATAATATTATGATAATTAATGATACAATATTACTTACATCATTTATATAAAAATAGTTAAAAAAAGGAAATGTTAATCATAAACAGTTTCACTCATATTTAATTAGTTGGATCTCATCTTGGAATTAGTCTAGGGAAAATCCCATTAATTAAATCTCTCTTTGAAACACCGATAAATGGAATTCATTGGGTATGATCCAACTTGTTGAGGCCATCTCATACTTTTCATATGAATAAAAGAAATTGTTATAACACTTTATTTATACTAGTCATGTGATCACTCTTCAAAAGCTATATTATTAATAGTAAACATACCTAACGATCATTTAAATACAATTGGATGTAATAAAAGAAAATAAGTTCATAATTTTTCTATTTTATTGAATAAAAATGATTAATTGTATTCATAACAATTTGGGTTGCTACAATATTACTATGTAAATTATGAATATTATGGTTTTCTAATATATAATAATTAAATAAAAATTTCTTAAAAGGAAGAAAAAGTTTCCTAAAAAATATTATTTATGAATTTATATGGTTACATTTTGAATACATGATTTAAAAATAATTTTTTACCACATTTTTAAAATTTAATCGATAAATATGAATTTATTTTTTAATCCAACATATCAAATTTAGATTAGTCTGATATTATGGGATTTTTCTGAAATGTATCATCTTTTGATGAATATTGAAAAATATAAATTTTTATTGAAAAGTACTTTTTGTTTGCATAATTTGATAACTTAAATCAAATTTATTATTGGTTTAAAATTAACATTGTTTCAAATAAATCATTGTATTTAAAGTTTCAATTTTAATTTTTTCATCAACGGTGATATGAATTAAATGTATCGATGTGGTAATGAATTTCATAACTCAATTTCTTTTCATTGGGTTCTATTACTTCCTCACCATATTTGATATTATAAGGTTATGTTTGTAATGAATATTTATTGAATTATGTTTTATATACACCATTTTATGTCTTTTTTTATTTGATACAATAAATTTATTCTATCAATAGTTCTAAAATAAATGTTATGATCATTAAAAGCGTTTATTTTACTATATCATTTTAATAAAAATTGTTTATTACAGAATTATAAATGAAGGAAATCATTTTATAAATCTATAATAGAACCATTTAATTTTATTATACATTGGTTATTCATGATATTTTCATGTATTATAAAATTTTTCCATCTATTTGTCACTGAAAATAACTAAGAAAATGTTTTTAGGAAAATTGTACCTCATTTATCTTTTCTAAAAAAAATTATTTTTCTTGTAAAAAACATTCTTCTAAAAATGTTTTAAAAAATGGTTTAATCCATTAAAAATGATTAATTAAATATTATTTTTCCCATTTTTATTTTTTAATTTTTATTAAATTTATAATCATGTTATTTAAAAAAGGCCCATTTGGATTTTACAAAAAACATGAACAAAATATTTGTTTTAATATACTCATCATGTATAGAATCACCCTCCGCAAATATCGATAAATGTTTTAAAAACTTCTTTATGTGTTTAAAGGTTATATTCAAAAATGGATTTTTTTCACGTTTAGTTTCAATATTATTTTCAATTTAAATATTATATTTTCTTCAAGATTTTATTTACTGGTATTTTTAGGATATTTATATTCCTCAATACCATCAGACCATTACTGTATATATGATCCAATGGGGATATGTTGTATTGATATCATATTTATACATTATTTTGATTTTTGATGATCATTTTGACCAAGTAATGTATTTAAATTCACTTTATTGATTATTTTTTATCTTTACTAACTTTCCCACGAAATATTCACTTTACTGTGATAATTGGATATTAAATTTCCCATAACTATGAATATTAAATATAATAGATATTTTCTTTAGGAAACCATATTTCATCTATACCTATGGTGTTCTATATTTAATGTTATTTGTTTATATATTGAAATATATTCAAATATGTATTCTCTACTCAATATAGATATTTTATGATAAAGATGATTGTTTATAAATTCAAGTGATTATTTAATATATAAAGATTTTTCTGGACATGATGTGATGGGTGGGGACCAGAGTTATATATCATTTTAATTCATCAATCGTTTAATGAGGTGATTCAATAAGGAAGAATTAATCAGGTGTATAACTATAGTTTTAAACCATCTTGTGAAAGATCTTAATGGTAGAGGTATCATGTTTTAAACAAAATGACATCCAATAATTATGAATTTCATTCATTAAGAATTAATTCATTAATATCAATGAAATTTTCAAAATGACATTATAAATGAATGCATTTTATTTATAGTTTATTGGTTAAATTGAATGAGTTATCATATATATATATACATGGATATGATTATTTATCATTGCATATTATGATAGTCATGATATATATTAACTGGTGTATGTTTTTAGTTATATACCGTACTATATTGATCTTGATCGCCATGTTATTTAAATTACTTGTGTATTCATTTATTTACTAGATGAGTTTATTAAGCGTATTGATTCATTATAGTTTCCTCTGTACTTATATACTACACAAGATTTGAGCTCAACCTTATTTTTATTCCATTTTTAAGAAACAATGAATTTTCTTATGATTTCTATGTAAGGATATTCTAGGGGGAATAATGATATTATGGAAAGAAATATTATCATTTTTTTTTTCAAATATGATATGAGAATCATATACGGATATAGTTTACAATAACTATTAAACGATTCAATTCTTCATGATGAAATTACTCAAATCTTATTCTAATATAATATAATAAACACCAGCTCTAGGATAATGGTGTAAAGGTATCTCTAATAACACTATAATGGTTTTATTACTAATAGAAAATATTGTCATTAGTCTGAAAATATGATATTATTATTTAATCTTATTTTACAAAGGATTTGATTAAATAAGAACAAAATATAATAATAACATTAAATTTGTTTATAATTATTTCATCTTAATCAACTATATCCCTGAAACCCAATTCAATTACTATAATTTTATGTGTTTTTTTATTCAAATTTTCCTACGAAATGTCTATTCATATCATCTACGTTATCACTTTTGTTCGATTATTGAGTTTTATAGTGTCCATTTTCCACACATTTATGAAACTAAACTATTAATGGTATATTATGATAAAATTAGTTTCCCATTATTGTGTCTTCCAAAATCAGCATTTTTTCATTGTAAATATACTAATTTATTCTCTCTTAGACCAAAACTAAAGAAAACACGTATTCCATTAAGAAATTTTCTTGGGTGCTTCTATACACAATCATGAAATGTCGAATATTAAATCATCTTTTATCTATGGTATTTATCTTCTAGAGTATCCGCAAATGGATTTTCTATTGGTTTTAATTTTAACTAAGATCAGGTTAATAATAATAATATATATATTTCTATATTAATATACATAATATTTTTCATCCAAACACCCATTCCATTTTTTTCTCATGATCATAGTCATTCCATATGTAGTTATATTCATTACCTCCTAGTTCATAACATTGACTAAAACCAAAATTTTCATTAAGTGTATCAATAATCATAATAAAATTCATCTTTCATATAAAAATAAACAATTGCAAATATTTATAAATTATTAATTCATCTTATGAAAATGTGACACTTTATTTTCATCATATATCTTATTCAGTTAAAAATAGGTTACTATATAATCTATCATATCATATAACATAGATGTTCATAAATAGAATATGAATTAACTAAATCAAATATTCTAGGAGTGTTAGAATAGGTGTGAATCTAGGCCCCATTGTTATATACTAGGTAATTATACATATAATACCCAACCTTCCATTTCAGGGTTATAATATATAGGTGCATCTATTATAAATCCTACAATTTCTTATTTGAATATATATTGGGATTCTATTTCTATAAAAACAAACAATTTATACCTATCAAAAACATCATGATATTATCCAATATGTATGTATTTTTCCTTATATTTCATTAATATATTCTAATCATAGTATTCAAAATCAGCTAAACCCCACTCTATAACCAAATATAGCATTCTAAGAAATTTTTATTTAATATTCCAATTTTTTAAAAGAATATTCAATACTTACATCTATAATACATGCTCACGGACCATAAAGGTAATGTGTCATGGGAGAATAGATACATAAAAATTTATTTTCATTAATGATAATCAAAATAAACTAAAAATATCATCTCACATAACACCCTTATTTGGAATAAATACTTTCAAAATATTATTCACAACTAATGGAAATAGAGACATAAGAAATATTGATATCAGATCCTCAATGAGGTAAATCAAATGAGACATAAATCTAAGATCATAATTGGTAATAAGATACACATAAATGTTTGATAACATGATCATATCATATGAATATCATGAAAAATAAGTCAGGATCATAAATCATGAGTCTATGAAAAAAGGTTTTTTGACTAAAATAAGACTTGTGTATAACTATGAAGCTCAAATCCTAAGCAATTGGTTATTATAGGAGAATATAACATAGATATTTTGTACAATAATAAAGTTATGAAATCATAATATTTTGAACATATATAACCATAAATAAGTCAAATTATCATGCAATAGACATGAAATTAGTTTCCAGGATTAAATTAATGAAATGCAATCAAGTTCACGAATAATATTGTAAAAATTACAAAATAAGAAAATGTCTAACCTAATATTGTGAACATGTAATAAAGTTTACTCATAAAATTTTTATCTGGAGCTAAATAATTATTTATTCATTGCATTGGATGGATATATTATATCATTCTCATTGGTCACATAATAAAAAACATACACATGTGTTTCCAAAAATCATAAAAACATTCATAATTTCATCATATCTAAACAAATTAAAATTAATTAAGTTACATAAATATTTCATCACCATATAATAACAATAAAACCATGTAAAAGTAGATGTTGGTATCATATAAACATCCATTCTTTGATGATAACATAATTTACCCAAGAAACTAATCGTGTTTCATAAAAAAATAATAAATTTTACGCATCATATGCCTTATATAAAAATATAATGGATAATATGTTTAGAAAATATCACCATGGATATATAAGAAAAATAAAAGGATATTAACCAAGGAGAAAAACATCGTTAAAATAGATTTTAGATATTTCATTGGAAATAAGGGAAAATTTATTTTCCTTCAGTGTATTTAAAAAATAAAAAATTCTAGAATATTGAGAGCATGATTTATTTGAAAATGAACTTGAAAACCTAAAAATTATTCTTCAAATAAATTTATGGTAGTGGCGGTAGGAAAACTAAATCATTCAGTAAATATAATTTCTTTTTCTTTTCATGGTTTTTATAAAATGTAATAAATAAAATATTTTATTTTAAAAAAACCCATTAAAATATACTTAATTTTTTTAAAATATAGAATAAAATAATTCTAAACACTGACTAGATATTAAAAAATTTCATTATAAAATACCTTTTATATAACATGTATATGGAGGAGAAATCTTCCATTCTTAAAATGAATATATAAGGACAAATTCCCTTTATAACATTTTCTTGATAATTTTATGTACTAAACAGACAAACATGTAAGAATAAAACAACATCACCATAAACAAAAATAGGTCAATTATATAGTTTTGGAATAAAATATACATATCATATGATTTTATTCAATATAAATTTAACATAGACAATCACGAAAATATTGAGATTCTAAAATAAACCCATACCTCTTTGGTATCTTTTAAATCCTAACCCCAAAGAATGAAACAAAAAAAATGATACATTTAATTCCATAATTGTAAATATATTAACAAAATAATATATCAAATTCTATGTGTATACACTATATTAACACAAATTGTTGTATAACCTAAAACATGTATCAATAGAAGAATATTGAGATGTTGAAACATTGTGTAAATTCTCATCTAGACCCACACACACTAAATAATCATATATAATAAATAATAATTTATATGAAATATAGTAAAACCCATATTATTATATTGAAAAATATATATTATTCAATTATAAATTCCCAGAACACTTTTGTTAACAATTCATTAATAAAATCATTATTCTTATGAAAACTGGTTAGTTTTTCTTCTACTTTTTAATTTGATGGTTCAAGTACATGTTCCTTTTTCATAGTTCCATACACAAAATAGATATATTATTTCATAAATATAATTTTTTTCACTTCATAAAATTTTATAATAACCCATATAGGGTGGTCATAAAAATGTTATTACATATCATTGTGGAGACAGTTGTTCATACGCACACACGACTGCTATTTCATTTTTTCAACGGATGTAAAAAAATATAAATAATAATTTACCTTTATAGAGTCATTATAATTTCATAGTTATCATACATATACACTAAATATATCCTTATTATCCCCTATCTAAAGTGGAAATGAAAAAAAATCATTTTTCTTCGGTGTGATGGTAGTCATCACCTATACAATAGAGACATTATCATTTTCTAATATATTATAGTGTAAGATGGTAGAAAATATATATATTTAAAGAATAATTAATATTTTATAAAAATAATATATATCAGTTGTATTTATTTGTAAATCTATACATGACAGACAAATATTAATAATTAAACACATCATTACATTGAGGATGTAGTCCACATATAGGCATGAGCGATATTCTTATTTAATATAGGGTGAAAAAATTAAGTAAATAATAAGATTAGTATTAAAATAAAATAATTTCATTATCTTGTATACTATTTTCATACTATACTAAAATGATTTTAATAGTTTTTAATCAGGTAGAAAAAATAATCATGAATGAATTCAGTTAAGATTTATTGTAATTATTTTGAAAACTACCTTTAGATTAAATGTTAATCAATATTGGTTAAATTTTTGGTGAGAAGAATGCCTCTTGGTAATGGGTAGGACTGTTGTAATGTATTTTGTATGAAAATGGAAGATATTTTGAGATCATTATTGCGAGGAAGTAAGAATAAAGGGACATCTTTTATAAGTAAGGTTTGTGGAACACTTGTAATTACTTTAAAATATTAAATATTATAGGTCTCATACTGAATTTCTAGTGGAAATAAGAAATAAAATTAAAATTATATGTTAATGAATTCATTATTTCTCTCATGTAAGAAGAGGTTTTCTAGGATTTTGGGTCCTTATCCAATGGTTTTATAATAATTAACTCATTTTACCCTTTTATAGTGGTGGCAATATTTATATTAAGGTAACTATACATAATGAAGAAAACTTATATTGAAACCCTTACCAAAATTTAAACCAATAATTTTATATATTAAATCCAGTTATAAGATTAATTTTTTGAAAGATTCATATCATTATATTTACGTATAAGCACATAATGAAAAAAGAAATGTTTTGAAAAAATTCATTCTAAACATATAAAAAATTACCAAAATAAAATATTATATTGATTCATATTTTAACTAGGTTATTTTTAAAATAAATAATTTCTATATATTATAAATATTAGTTAATTATATTTTTTATAATTATAATCATTATAATACTATTATATAATTTTTCAGTAAAAAGGGAAAACTATTTATTTTTAATAAAATTGGGTTTTAATGAATTATTGGATTTTATTTGAAATACTGATTTCCAAATTATAAAATTACAGTTTTAAAAAGAAACATATTTTTTTTATTCTTAATAATAAAATTTTATTAGAAGGAATTTTTACTAATTGTATAATAATATATATTTTTAAATGAACAGTAAACAGTAATGATTTTTATGGAAAACATTATTTTTATTTCAAATATTTAGAGTGTCATTTACTATTTTGTATTAGTTTTAAATTACAAATAGTTAATTTGGATTAAAAATAATCTAAATGTTATTATTTCAACAAAAATTATCATATTATTTTAAATGAAAATATTTTTATAATAAAAAATAATTTTTTTCCAAGAAACAATTTTTATTAGCGTTTTGCATCTTTAATATTAAATATAATTCCACCACATCATTGAATTAAATTTCATAAAATGCTTCTAAAATTTTGAATAATCATAATTAATATTAGGTAATGAGTTAAACATAATCTTGGGTTATATTGATGAGTAAAAGCAGTGAAAATATGTTATCGTTATTAATGTTATAACAAAATATTTAGGGGATTAAACTAAGGGGATGAGGGAAAAATTAACCAAAGAAACTCAAAATTATATTCTTTTGCCCATATTTTTACTATATATCGAATAAAATTATTTAACCGTCCATTTTTCATACAGACTTATTCAGTAATACATTAATAAATTGACATATTTTATATTTTTTCATGTGTGTCCTTCCACAACATATAAAAGGACACATACACTCCTCTCATCCAAACACATCAAGAGAATTTTGGTTACTCTAATAATTGACCAAATTCCTTGCAAAAACACATCCCAACTTCATTTAGGCCATATTTTTTAATATAATCCTAAAAATTATTTAGTTATAAAAATAAATAGGTTTTCTGATGAAGAGAATTATTTCTTAAGTAATAGTTTTTTTATTTCATCTTACACCTCATTAAAATATTCTTCAACCATATTGAAATTATATTCTCATTATATCAAATGTAATGGGATTTTATTATATTAATGCAATAATTTATATAAATAATCAATTTCATAATAAAATATATGAAACCATTTTTCCTGTGTATGGTGGACTATAGCCTCATGATATGATTAAAATCATTTTCCATCCTTGCCTCTCAAAAATGATAATAATGATGAATTTAAGGTATATATAAGATGTTAATGAAATAATTATAATCATATAAAGATTATAGATAAAAACTTCTTAACTTACCATCCATTGAATGATTATAATTTCGTTAATGTGTACATGTTGATTAACACATTCTTGAAGAGATTTGTTTTGTTTTTCATTACTGCATCATAAGGATTGTAATTATAACTTTTTTGTAACACCCTGAAATTTTAAAATATGAACATCATATTTGATATCTTGTATCAGATGAAATACCAAATGTATACAGGAATATTATATCCTAGGGCTTTACAATGTACTTATAATATAAAATAAATTAATTACATTCTATAGGTTGTAATGCACACAAAATCTGAGTTCATGTTTAATTACATTCAATAATGTTTTTTGATATCTTTCATTACACACTAGACCGTGTTTTACCGAAAAAAATATATTATAAATATTAATATATAATATGATAGTTATCACTTTGAAATTAGTATGGTGGATATGAATTGATTAGATAAATTATCTATATACATATATAATCACATTTATTGGGTTTATATTGATTATAAATAATAATAAGAATCATTTAAAAGGAAGATATTTTTTCCAGAAAAATAGTATTTTCCTAAAATATATTTAACTCATTATTGGTGAATATAATAAATTTGTAATGCTAAAATAACATTTAAATTATTAAATAAAATTAATTTTCTTAAAATGGATTAACAGAATTATCCTTGGGTGATTTTTGATATTTTTTTGAGAAGTATCATATTTTTATAAATAATGAAAAATACGGAATTTTAATTGAATGTTTCTATTTTGATTAAATTATTTATAATTATAAAATATATTTTAATTTTTTTTAATGTCAAATTAGTTCTATCTTATATCAATTAATCCAATTTAGGTCATTAGTATCATTTTTATATTGAATTTAGTTATAAAAACTATGTATACATTTGAAAATTTTCATATTAAAAATATTCTTTCTCACCAAGTCTACATGATTAATTTAAAATTAAAATATTCATATTATATGAATTAAATTTATAAAAATTGGTTCTATATTTTCATTCCACATTATTTAAAATTTCTATTAAGGTCAATATAATTTTAAACCAAAATGAATAATGAATATATTAAAAAATTAATTAACCCGATTGAGGTGAAAATGGGTTTATCGATAGCAAAAATAGAATTCTAAGACTGAATATGAAATAAAATATTATTTAATGAATTTATTTATATCATAGAAAACAATTCCATTAAAAATTTGATTTACTATGAACATTCCATTGAATATGACCCATATAATATATTATGTAATGAAAAGGGAAACAAATATTCTTTTCTTACATTTCATATTTATAATGCATTGGGATTGGAGAAAAAACATTAGTTATGTTATGCATATTATTAGGAAATATAAATGAGTTTTTGTCATTAAAATTTATATTTATTTATATAATATGCATTAGTAACATATAATGACTAAGAAATGTCAATGTAGTAATTATTTAGTTAATATTAAATAAAATAATTGATAAAAAATATAATAAAATTGAAGTAAATTTAATTAATTATTTTGTTTAATTAATTTTTACATAAACATATCATTTTACATATAATTGTACATAATATATTATAATTCTATAATTTTATAGATATTTTGTATATTCAATTTAAATGAATATTTTTATAATTTACATTATTTATATTTGATGAAAATTTATATTTTATTACATTACTTACTAATTGAAAAAATAGTATATTATTTGAAATGATTTTTAAATGATAATAAAAACAAAATATAGCCAATTCATGTAACAATTTTCATTTTATAATAAATATATTGACCCTAAATAGTAAAAACATTGTTAAAGTTGTTAAGGTTAAAGCTAGGTTTTTTCACGTTCCAAGTACTATTATAAAAGTTAATTTCCATGAAACATAGGATTTTAAATTTATCAATTAGGTTTAATACATTTAATAAGAGTTACCAAACTATCTAAAATTTCTCAGTTTAATTTATCCTTAATGGATTAATTTTATATTTTATAAATATAGTTACCATAGTTAAAAACATTGTTAAATTAAGGAAACATAGATGTTAAGGAAAAAAATGTTGAAAACATGTGTTTCATTGTGTGTATGAGGTTTTTATTAACCATATCGTCCATAAATTTTTTTTCTCAGTCGTGGATCCACTTTGGTAATATTATCCACCCAATAATGTATACATTTGAGTGTTGACCCCAATGCCACTCCACCTCGAATATAAAAGGGCACTCACTCACCTCATTTCATCACACCTTCACAACTATATGTTTCAGAAATTAACTACTATAATAAAATAAAAAACCCCTCCCATCATCCTAAATGTCTCACTATGGGTATAAATATAAACTATGATGTATTTTGTGAAAACCTATAGAGGATACCCAAAGAAGAGGTAATGTTCCTCAACGTGCATCCTAATTTCACTTATTTCTCAACATGTTTTTATATTGATAAAACCATGATGATATAATAACCCTAGTATATCTCATATAATGGCATGTTTATATAATAATTGTTTGTCCTAAATCGAAACCCAATTCCACAAATGGGTTTACAAACCATTGTTCATGTGTATGAAAAACTACCACCTCACGAACCGATGTCATATGTTTTTCCATTTCAACCCATGAGGATTGGTATGGTGATGGATTTAAAGTATACATATGATATTGATAATATATTTATACACCTATAGTCACTATATCATATATAAAATTTATCCTTTCATTCCATTTAATACATGATAATGTTTTTTCCGTGTATGGATGTGTACCGCCATGATAATCAATGTGATTCATCATTCAGTATCAATTTATATGAAAGGTGATAAATATAATGTTATTTATTATATGTGATAATCAGTAAGTATTAATTATATTCCAGAAATACATATCATCCTAGAATAATTATATATATATACATATATATATATATACATATATATATATATCATTTTCTATCTTTTCATTTCAATCACGTAAATCTGATTACATCATTCATGTACGTATGGAATATAGCCCACACAAGGTGATTGGAATGACTTTTCATCACCACATCACATGGATAATATATGTAAAATTATATAATTTGAGAAATATGATATTAATATATTTCTCTAAAGGTAAAATATTACTTAAATTCCTTTCAAATTGATCGCATAGAAATAGAAATGTTACATATGAAAACGTATTAGAACATATATATATATTACTTGGTGATATATATATATGTATATATCATTTTCTATCTTTTCATTTCAATCACGTAAATCTGATTACTTCATTCATGTACGTATGGACTATAGCCCACACAAGGTGATTGGAATGACTTTTCATCACCACATCACATGGATAATATATATAAAATTATATAATTTGAGAAATATGATATTAATATATTTCTCTAAAGGTAAAATATTACTTAAATTCCTTTCATATTGATCGCATATAAATAGAAATGTTACATATGAAAACGTGCGAAATACGGTCTCTATGATCGTAACATACTTCATTTATAATAAAAAACATTAATTATTGATATTAAAATAATAATTTATGTACAAATATTATTTATATGTCACTATTATTCTAGATAAGATCAAACCATATAATACTCACCAAAACTAGAACATTAAAAATAATGGATGAATGAGAAATTATGTCAATTAACATTTGAAATAACGAATATATATAAAGATTGTTTATAATTACTGATAAGATGTTATAAAAGGTTCATATATGATTTTAAAAATATTAATATGAATATGGAATAATTTAATAACTTTTTTAATCCTTTATGAATGAGGATAAAGTACGTTCACCCAAAATGAAGCGTGAGGTAAAGGATTTCGTCTAAATTTACATTCCATTGAGTCATATTTTTTGTTATTCAGTAAATCTATTTTTAAAAAGTTTATATAATACACTATGGAAATATAATGTAATTAATAACTCATTATTCATGGTACATTATGTTTTAGTTTGAATTATTTCATCCATGAGTATTTGACATGAAAATTGCTAAATGGTATGTGTTGTGGTGGAATCAGACTTTCTCTTGTGATTGTTAAATTTTTCCTTAAGAAATCACATTCCTCTAATCATTTTCTATTTTAAATTAAATTTCTGTTAAATTAAAATATTATTTTCATGTTTATATGATTATTTCATAAACCATATACTTTTCTACAGATTGTGTTTACTTATAATGTTATTTGATTTACGTGAAAAACATTTAAAAATCTACTTATTTTGCTCAATAGAGATATTTGATAGGGAAATTGTTTTATGAATTTAATTGATTATATGATATATTTGGACTAATATGGATAGAAAATACATTGGTTTGGTATCTGTTAATCCAATCCCCATGATTCATCGGTAGTCTCATGAGATGAATTAGATGGCCAATCAAATTGGTTTTTACTTAGTATGTTTTAAACTGTCTTGGGGGTAGATCAAAAGTTCAAGGTATCATGTTCCCCGGATACATAAAATCTGGTAATTAAAATTTTCCTACATTTAGAATTTAGTTATTATTATCCATGATATTTTATCTATAATATTATCTAGGGATTAATTTCATTCTGAACTTATTATTTAAATGGAATGTGCTCTTAGTTATTTACCTTTCAATGTTAATTATGAATATTTTTTTATTATAACTTCTAATATACATAACCCTTATTATGAATTTTATCTCACCCTTATTTTTCTTCCTTTCCTCGTGTTATAACGTTTAATCTATTTAATGTGATTTCAAAGATGTTGAGAATTTTGTGTTTTATGTTTTATCTTTTAGTTCCTATTGATAATGTTAAATGGGTATCATGTATAAATCTTGTTTTCTAAAACTAATAAACATCTAGGTCCTTCAAGAATTAATTATTTTTATTTGTGCCACTTTATAAGAGTAAGACATCAGCTCCATGCTATTGGGGGTTGGGTGGTTACAGTTCTTATCCAAGGAGTTTGGTGGAAACATTAGAAACTATATTTAGAAAAATCATAGATCATGGAATATAATCCTTTAATATAATTTCAGGATATTTATCTAATAATATTATATGGTTTTTAATATTGAGAATATGTGGGTTTTTATTGAAACAAATTAATATGGATACTACAACATGACATGGTTGTAGCAATGATATACTTAGGGGTAATAACTCCAGAAAGGGTGTATTGGGAAGGACTCAATCATCACCCGGTGAATGACAAAGTGTCTTACTATGCACCTAGTTTGACACTCATGGGGTTTATTGTTAGTATTATATAAATTTTATTTACAAGCCATTATGAAGGATTTGAATATAAAAATAACCCTAAAGATATTGTGTCTGTGAATATAAGATTAGCTATCCAAGCATTTTTCAATTTTTGTTATGTATTTATCTAGTTTTGGGATTATACATGATGTTTCATAATGATATGTTCTAATATGTTGTATAAAATAATTTAGAAATGGCGCCTGGAATGAGGAGTGAGAGCCTCACCAACACATTTGATCTAAATAGTAAGAATGGTCATATCTATTACAAGATTAAACAAATCATTCTAAGGGAAATAGTCATCCAGAAATTCCCAACATATTTGGACATAATATCATGTTTTAGAAAGAGAGAGATTAATTTTATTTATATTATAGCATACGATGTCATAATGAGAAGATTAATATGGAAAATAAATATGGATAGGGTAATGATGATAAAGAATGATTTTCCTACATGTGATAATTAGGTAAACACCCATGTACATTCTTAAAAGGATTGGTACATTTATAAAATTGAGGAGAGAACGACCACCATGATTTTGATTACAAGGGTATGAAAAAATTTACCTATATAAAATTCTTCAACTATAAAGTGATGAAGCACTATGAAAATAAATATTTCAAGTGTTAAAGAAATATACCTAAAAAATATAGTGGATCATTATCAAGATTATGATATTCCTATAGATGAATATGAATGATTAACATGCTTATGCTTTGATTCATGAATTACATTATTTGTGTTTTTTATCAATGATGTCATGGTTATATGAATTATGAAATATATAAGGATTTCATTGCTATAATTTTCCATTAAGGACAAGAAATTATATGTTTAATGGTACCAATGATATAGAGAAATGATTTTTAGAAAAGATGAACTTATTTGAAAACACATGATTAAGAGGATGATAATTGCTAATTTTTTAGATATTTAGATAATGATTTTGGAATAAAGAGGGAATCGGTCTTGGAAAAACAAATTGGATAGTAACGAAAACCACACAATATATTAGTGTATTTTGATAATGTGGTTTATACCTAATGTAGTTACATAACTCTTGTATTTATAGAATATATCTAATAATATATTTATTACTATGAAATAAGTACCCATGGATGTTTTCAAAATGGTTTTATAGTATTTTAGGTTTTTACCTTGCTTCAAGGGAATACATGATTAAGGTATTCACATTTTTGTTATGTGACAATTAAGAGAAAATTCATGTTTTTGAGTGATAAATGATAAGATAATTTTATAAATTTAGTTAAAAAATAATAATATTTAGTATCTTCATCTTTTGGAAGGGTCATAACGTTACCATTTATGAAATAATTCAATTTTTAATTTATATTAGGTTTTAATGATTAATTAATTACATCACTATATGAATATTTATGAATATTGGATAAATTTTGTTAATAATATTGGTTTTAGAAAATATTTAGAGACATAATGAATGAAATTTCACCCTTTTATGGATCTTACAATTTTTTAAAAGTGCATTTTAATTATTCAGGGATAAAAAATTCATTTTTTTCAAATTCAATTCATAGAGTAAATGATGAATTAGAAATAGACAAGTACATGATAAAAGGATGAAATTGTGGTTTAAAAAAGAGGCATATCAAGTGATTATACTTATTTACATTTATGGATAATAAAAAAAATTCTTCAACTATAGAAAACATCATCATGAAATAAAATTTTATCCATTTACCATTATTTATGATGATATCAATGACCATTTTCACAACTAGTTTGATTATGGTTTTGTGGTCATTAAACATCTATAGGTCACCAAATTTCTTATAATAAATGTTCTCAATCAGTATCTATTAGTATTTGGGTATTATTTTAGTCTCCTATGTCTTTGTTATCTTTTACCACCTATGTTCACATACTGATAAACCTAGTTATATGATCATTTCATATGACCTTCGTACTTCCCTTTTAATTTTATTATGAGGAAATTTAATAAACCCTTCTCATAATGTAGGTTTTTAATCAATAGAATTTCTAACTAAAAATCCTTGGATCACCATGATAATTCTATAATTGCGAATATATAATTTATTACGGGTGGGGATAGTGTAACACAAAACAATTATAAAATATGAACATCATATTTAATAGTGTGTATGACAGACAACACTAATTACAGAAAAAATAAATGTAAGATCTTTAGAATTTAATATGGAATTAATATTGTAAATAAATCAAATACATTCATGTTGTTATAAATGCTTGAAAAAATTAATTTCACTTTCATTATATGAAATATTGTGTTCTTCTTATATCAGTTGTTACATTAATGATTAGGTTTCACTGAACAACAATATAATATTAAAATTATTTTTTAATATGATTATTATCACCAAAAAAATTTAATAGAGGGTTTTACTAGGATTAATAAACTTATGATAATATATATTTTCCACACATTTATTTGTAATCTATAGATTATAAAAAATAATATGAATCATTTAGATGAAAAATATTTTTTTTCAAGAAAATAATTTTTTTTCTAAAAAGACAGTTTTTTCATGCATGGTATACATAAAAAATATATAAAACATAGAGACACTTTAATTAAAAAAATAAAGTTAGTTTATGAAATTTGAATACAAAAATTATCATAGGATTATTATTTTGATTTTTCAGAGTAGATTCTTTTTTACATGAATAGTAATAAACAGTGAATTGTAATTGAAAACTGCATTTATTTAAATAATTTAGTATAAAAAACTGTATTTTGAATAGGTTTTAAAGAAAAATCGGTTCATTTTTAAATAAATTATTCTAATTTAGGTTGTTGGAATAATTTTGATATTTAATTTAGATATAAAATCATTTTATACTTTTGATCATTTTCACTTTATGAACCCACTTTCTTATCTTGTCTGCATGATTGAATTTATAATAAAAAAACCCACATATGTTAATTTAATTTGTAATATTGGATTATTTATTTTTCATAATTATAAATAATTTCTAATAATATGAAATTATTTTTTTTCCAAAAGTAATTGTGAATGCAGAACAAAATTAATTGCCACGATTAATGAAAAATGAGTATACCATAGGTTATACTAGAATGATTATAGTGAAAATCACGAAAAATATTATCTTAAATTTTTTAATGAATTAAAATAGATCATTTCCATGAAATTATATGATGCATGGAACATAATTTCCTATTTTTTCTAATATGACCCTTATAATATATTGAGTAATGAAAAAGAAAAATTATACTTTTCTTCCCGTAAATATCAATAATTATTTGAGATACGGTCAAAAACAACATTGATTTGGTTAAGCAAATTATTTTGAAATATAGATGAGTTTATAGTATCATAAAAATTTATCATTAATTTTTAGATTTTAATTTTATACTTAAAATTCATAAGAAATTCAAACATAATAATTAGTTAGTTGAATAATTAAATTTAATGATATAAAAAATAAAAAATATATATATTAAAATCAATGAATTATTATGTTAAATTATATTTTAGATGAATATATCAAGATAAAATGGTGTGTATAAAAAATATTATAATTAAATCAATGAATTTATATTTTTTAAATTTAATTTAAATGAATGATGTTAAAATAGACATTAATGTTATTTTATAATAAATTACTTTTTATTAAACAATTTAAAGTTACTAAAAATACTATATTCTACCAAGGAATTTTTTAAAGCTAATAAATTCCCAATATGTTCCATTTTTTGAAGAAATTATCTTTTATATTGAATATATTGATACTTAAATTTTAAATTAATATTTTAGCATATTTAAGGTTAATGTAGTGTTAAAGAACATTACATGAGATTGTGTTGAAGTGATTATCCAAAAACATCTGATTTTTAATTGATAAATTGGATTTAATAATTAAATTAAATATTTACTAGTTATCCATAATTTTTCACTTTAATTTATTCATAAATTATAAATTAAAATGGTTGGATAACTAGTTACTGTAGTGAAAAACAAAAAAATGGTAAAAATAAGGAAAAATAGAAGTTTATGAAAAAAAAATTAAAAAATTATTTTCATTATGTGGATTACTTTTTAATATACCATAATATACCGAGAAAAATTTAATTATTAATTCTTGATCCACTTTAGGGAATAATAACCTCCCAATAATGAATTCTTTTGAGTATTTACAAGAATCACACTCCTCCTCAACTATAAATGTGCACTCACCCCCTCACTTTTTCAAACCATCAAACTTCATTTTCTATAAAATAAATACACAAATAACACCTATAATTATATACCCTCATCCTAAAATAAATATTTTTTAGAATTATTCTAACCTAGTGAGGATTTAGTGCAAACCTAAAAAACATACCCGAAGAAGAAGTTATGTTCATCAACGAGTGTCTTTATATTTATTAATTCTCAACCTCATTAAATTTTTATTAAAAGAAGACGATATAATAAAATCAATATATTTTATATAATGGTATTTTTTTGATATTATGGTCATGACTTAAAACCATAACCATATGCATCAAATGGGTTCCTAAATCACCATTCATGTGTACGGAAGACTTCCGCCTCATGAACTAATGTCATACATTTTTCAATTTCAACCTCTAAAGGATGGGTATGATGATGTATATAACCTATATATATACATATATATATAATATATATAAATTATTTTTCACTGTATAATATATATATTTTACCATCTATTACATCAGAGATTTGATAATGTCTATCATGTGTACATCAGAATACGACCTCATGAAACGATGTGATTCATCAATCACTAACGCTTTATGTAAATGATTATAAAGATAATGTTAATGAGTATAAATGGAAAAAAGAAATAATAATTATATTAATCGAATAATTGACATTACATAATGATAATATATATATTATTTTCATTCATTTTTTTTCTCACAAAAAGATGATAACAACAGCTTTGTACGTGTGGACTACTACCATCAAGAAACGATGTGAATCCCATTTATAACCACAATAAATTTATGATATTTATATAATATATATAATATATATTATATTATATTTACATATCTATGTAAATGAAAAATATCACTTTCATCATTTCCATAATGATGATTGAAAATGGAAACATCACTCAGGGGTACATATGTCTTACCATGTTCATGGTCATAACATACTTCATTTTTTAGAACCATCTTTCACGATTGATCTAAAAAGGATAAATAATTCATTAATATGATATTTATGTAATTATTATAATTCTAGATATGATAAACCATATTATATTAACAAGAAGCAGAAAATTCAAAATAATTTCTGAATTAGAAAACAAAACAATTCAAACCCGAAACATAGAAAATAATGCATAATTATTTAAAAGAGTGATATGATATTATAAAGGATCATATATAATAATATAAATATTATTATTATTATAGAATATGTTAATTACATGTTAAAAAAAATTATACATGAGTTTAACGAATGTTCACCCAAAACGAAGTGTGAGGTAAGTGATTTTGTATCAATTTATATTCTATTGAGACTTATTTGTTATTATATTCCAATTCACATGTATGTGGTGTATATTACTACCATTAGACATTTAATATAATGAATAAGATAGTGTTTATTGTATATTAAGTTTTAATTCGAATTACTTCATCTAATGGGGTTGACATTAAATTTACCAAAATGCTAAGAGTTATTGTGGGATCTCACATTATTATATGATTCTTTATTTTATCCTAAAACAATATCTTTATTTTAATAAATTTTTATTGGAAAATAATTATCTTAAATATCAAAATTCATATGTGATAGATTTTATAATTTCCTAAAATTTATTTAATTTTTACATATGGCATTTACAATAAAAGTAATTTGATGAGCTAAGAAATATTAAAAAATATATATCCATTAATGAATATATATATTTTATAAGGAATATTGTTTATAAATTAAACTTGTTATTACATATATGAGGAATTATTTGTATAAGAAATACCTGGGTTGGTGAATGGTTAATGGAACCACCTCAATACATCAGTAATATCTTCAGATGAATGAGTTTTACATATAAGATGGTATTTTTTCAACTGTCATTTAAACTATCATGAAGAAAGATTGTGACAGTAAAAGTATCTTGTTCCTCGGAAACATGATGGGAAAAAATAAATAAATTTCATCATTCATAATTTAATTATTATTATACTTGGTTTTTTCACTATGATTTTATCTATGGATGCATTTCATTCTTTGTTTATTATTTAAATAGCATGTGTTCTCATTTATTACCTTTCCATGATGATTACTCTTATTGAATCATGATATATTCCTATATATTTCATAGTTACTATGAATTTTATCTCACCGTTATTTTCCCTAAGGATATGAAGATGAATATTTTGAATGATATTTCAAGGATACATAGAATTTCCTTTTCTTATCTATAACATTTAATTTTTACTTCCACTATATTATGTGTGTCATGATTGTATTTAGTTTCCTAAATTATCATCACTTATTGGTTCTTTGGGATGAAATTCCATATATCTTTGCCAATATAAAAAATTAATGCACCGACTCATGCTTCTTGTATCAATGTAAAAAAATTTATTGATATAGGGATTGTGATATTGATGACCTAAAAATAAATATTAAATTTCAAAATATTTATTAACTTATTCCTATTGTGCTATTTAAAAATTTAAAAAGTTACACAGTCGAACATATGATCTAACATATACGTAATTGTTAAAAATTTAAATTTTCATTACTATTTATCATAGTTGGTTTCAAAAGTATAATTAATGGATAAAAATTATAATTATTTAATGATTTTTATTCTAATGATAATTGAATAATGAATTCTTTAACTATATTTTTCCGAAAAAGGTAAAAAAAATTATATCTTACAAATATCATCCAAGCATAAAACATAAAATTAATTGATTAAGTAATAAAATTTAACAAGGAAATTAATAAACTAGAAGTGATAAAAAAGTAATATATATAAATAAAGTAAATAATTAATATATGTTTTTTTATTTATGATGCTAATGAATATAAAAGATGAGTTGATCTTAGTGTAAGGGACATGTCACCTTAAAAAACATATTTTAAAAGTTTTAATGGTTTATTTTCTAAATATTTTTCATCAGTTTCCATATCATTAAATATTCTTATAATGAATTTATTTTTATTGACATAAATGAATTTTAAAGGTCATTTTATATCCCTTATGAATATCTTTAATTTTATTTCCAATTGAATCATTTTAAATACTTTTTATAGAATATTTTCATTGATAAGAAAAAGTAAAATAATATTTTAATATATACAGTTTTAAAATTTTACCCAAAGTCATAAACTTTATTTGATATTTGGATTCATCAAATAATAATTCATTTGTTCTTTGATAAAAACCAATTTCTAACATTTTTTTTGTTATTTTGTTTAAAAAATAAATATATTTTAATATCCAATTTTTTTCTTAGAAGTAAAAATATTACTTTTGGGTATATGTAAATGGAAACTAAATATTTCATTAGTTATTGTAATTTTATTATTGATAGGAATTAATTTTGATGATGATTGTTCCTGATATAATTCATGATGATGGGTAGGGCTGATATAGATCATGTTGACTAGTGAAACTGATATAGCTCTCTAATGAATTTGGAAAATGTATAGAGATAAAATATTAAAGGATTATCCTATGATATTATTGAAATTTACAAGGTTGGTTATTCCATTTGAAAGAGTGATTATAATAGTTAAGTGGAAATGTTGTCCAATGTTTCCAACAAAATCTATCTATGATTTCAATGGGTTTTTATGGAATTATTTTATTTTCAAAAGGAATGATGTTGAGCATATGTTTAACTGAATGGATAGAATAAATCTTCAACATGATATGTATAATGTTATAAAAAGTATTTAATTATTTTAAATTTATTTAAACGAATGATTTTGAGATTTATTTTTTCCATTCTGATTTCAAGTAAAAATATTTAATAATATCTTTGAAAAATAATGCTTATTTATTGGTAAATAGATTTTTTATTTTTTGTTAAAAGAAAATTTTGAAAAGGAGAATTATTATAATTATTCATGGACTAATAAGTTAAATTCATTATTTTTATAATCCCCGTAAAGAGCTGTTTTGTTATCAAAAAATGTTTTCAAATTAATTTTACAGGGTATTAAGGATGACTAGGTTCATGGATGAATTCAATACAAGTTATTTTAATATTTTTTCTAAAAAGAAAATAAATTATTGGTTAAATGTTTATATTATGTTCAAAATGGATACTGAGTGTAATTTTCCACATTGTGGTGTAATATTTATTTTTATAAAAGTGATGACTTAATTATCTGAAACATCAATCCTAAAAGTCATTTATAATGAAAAAAATTATTACATATCTAAATAATTAAATTCAAAGGTAGTTTAAGGTCATATATGTATAGTTTTTAACTAATGAATGGTTAAGATAATATTTTATTGCATGATAATATAAACAAATACCCTTAATAGATTTATATTTTTGGTTATCATGATATTGTATATAAGGTTTTTCATATAGTTTTATTAGAGCATTGTTCGTTCAAAATAGTTTTCTATAGAAGAAATGGAGAGGCTAATGTAGGAAAGCACAAATAGGAAAATATCCTAAAAAATTTAAAACCTTTAACAATTAGCATTTGAAAATAATAGTTTTTTTATGATGAATCATTTCATGGAGACTTTAAATAATGACAGAATCTATGCTGAGGAGAAACAAAATATATCAGAGAGTAATAAGTTGATTGTTTATAATTTTATTAGAAAATACCCTATATAATTCAGTAGATCTTATGGCTCAGGGGAAGATGAGGAGTGTATTAAAGCTCAAGAAAAGATACTAATGTCTTGGGTTGTTCAAATCATCAAAATTTAACTCTTTCAATTTTTTTAAGGTTATGTTGACCCAAAATGGTTAATGGTTTAAAATAAAATACAAATAGAAAAAAATTCTATAGAAAGGGAAAAATTTAAAAATAATTTCATTTAGAAGTATTTTTTCATGGTTGTTTGATATATTTTTTATCAAATCGGATTATTAAATTGATTAAAAAGGGGAAATTTAAATATCTATGAATTAAGAATACATAAAAAATGGTAAATTCATAAGCCACATTCTATAAGGGATCTCCAATGTAAATTTTCTTTATTTTAGTCATGATTCATTATAACATAAAAAATATTATTGGTTGGTCATGATTTCACATTCATTGAAATACGTTTCCACTTCGATGAGATGGTAAAAATTGAGTTTATTTATCCTGATGATGCCTATGAAAACAAGGAAACAAGTTTCTTTGATGTTATGAGAACGTAAAAAATCCATCAATAAAATATAAATTTATGAAAACATAGTTTTTAATTTATTATAGGTGTGGTATAAATCACTATGGGGAATATGTTATGAATTACTGGATGTGCATACAATATGTAACATTAGGTATATGGATCATGATAATAATGAACAATATCATTATATTTGTAAGAAATGTTTTGTTAACCATGTAGAGAGGGTTTTTAATGTAATAAAAAAAATATTATGTAGTTGATGGTCTTAATAAGAGAATGAATGATGGGAATAAGTAATATGACAAGAAGTGTTGTGTGGTAAAATCTTTTGCCACAACATTCACTAATAATTTTCTATTGAATAAAGTTATAAAATGTACATTAATTTATTATTGAAATTATAATGACATATTATTTTATTTTTAGTCTAGAAAATATTCAATTTCACCGATGAATTTTCATAAAATGAAAATATTCCCTTAATAAATGAAGATAGTACATTCGATAAACCACATAATGGTAGTATTAATGGAAAAATAATTTTCAAATATATTCATGTTATTATATTTTAAGGGTTTTTTCTACAATAATTTTTTTCTTGACCATGTTATAATTTAATATTATTTTAAGTATATATGTTCATTTAGTTTATTATTTTATTATAAATTTCATATTAAATAGAATTATATTCCAAAATTATTTACCATATATATATATATGAATGAATTCATTTCTTTACTAAAATATCATGAAACTGAGAAAGTTTTAATAGATAAAAATATTTGGTATCTTACTTATATTGTTGAAAATAAGGGATCTTTTCTAATTAGTGATATTCTACTAGTAATTGAATCTCATTATGTTTTTTCTAATGATTTTTCATATATTATGCATTATCATGATTTATAATTTACACTTGAATTTTTTTCAAAATGATAAATGATATTCAAGCACCCCCTTATCGAATGTGATAAGAAGAAAATATGTAATTTTAAATGGAGAAACCAGAATTTATTGATAATGGTTCCATTAATCATTATACATAACCATGGGGTGATTTTTTATTTTTTAAACAATGTTGGTATCTTGTGGATTTTCATTGAATATATGGATGTGAGTAATATTTCTGTTAAGAATAAGTGTATGTTAGTGCATATTGATTATGTTTCTGATAATCACCAAATAGATAAATGTTTTTTGGAAAGTTGATCTTAGGTCCAATAACATTTATCTTATATTGAAAGAGGATGAAATACATAATGATTTTTTAATATTTTGGGGGATTATTCATTTTTAGTTAGTCCCTTTATGATGAATAAATATACAGTTGTAGTAATGGATCATATGAATTGAATTTTACATAAATATTATTATTATTTTGTGGTTTTTTATTTATGATATTTTTATTTATTCAAAAATTTATTAGGATAAAAAATACATCTAATTTATTATTTGTTTAATGAAATATAATAAGTTACATGAAGAATTTATTAAATTATATTTGTGGTTATAAATTTTTTTCCAAGGGTATATTGTTCATAATGATTACATGTCAATTGATCATACTAAAAATATTGTGGTTATTGAAAAAAGACCTACAAATTGTAATGGTATTCATAGTTTTCTTGTATTATAATGATATTACCAGTGGGTTTTCGAAAACATTTTATAGTTATCTATCCCACTAAACTAGTTAGCTTGAAAATAGTTAGTTTCACCTAGGTAACATAATGTGATGATTGTTTCCAGTTATTGAAATGAAAAGTTTAGAATTATTTATTTTAGTCCCTTACTTCATGAAATGTTGGTAGTTTTATCTATAATTATACATCACTGAAGTAAAGGAGTTGAGTTTAATACAAAATAATTGTAAAATTTATTATTTCCCATAAAAAATAATAATACATGAGATAAATTATCCTAAAGAAGTACTACAATTGAAATATGAGGTATTTTATTTTTAAATTTTGAGTCTTCATTTACATGGAATAAATTGTGACATATATTCTGACTATCAATTATTGAAATATATATACACTAATAAATATTTGAATATGAGATAGAAGATATTACTGGAATTGAAAAAGTGTTATTACTACACAACTCACTAAAATCTACACTAGTAAAACCAAGTAACTAATGATTTGATTTGGATGTTTAATGTTTTTTTTCACCATTTTACATTTGAAACGTGACCCTTTATTTAAAGAATTGATGAATGTTTCCATAAAAGTTTTGCAAACAAGAACATCATTATTTTGGGTTTAGGTGTCAATAAAATCATCTTTTTTTAGATGAAAAATTAATCAATAAAAATGAAGAGAGTTTTTATAATAGAATATAGTATTGTTTCTGAAAGGCATGAATTAGAAATTTAGAATTAATAGTGAAAGTGTTATGAGAATCAAAAAAGGACTTGTGGTTCACATAAGCCCATGTTGATTAAATAACTATGGACTAAGTTTCATATCCATAAATACTTTATCCTTCATGGTAATTCAAAATTTAATGAATACCTTTTGGAAAATTTATAGTTGGAAGGAATTAAGAAATATATTTCTTATATTACTTTGAAATTTTTATTATGGAAGTAGGATAAAGATGAATGAAAATTAGAGAAGGAATTGTTTATGGTTTCCTTGTTCCATAATAGAAATTGGTTAATATATAAATGGATTGAATGATTTTATAACTAAATAAATATCAAGTTAGAAATGGGATTTGAGGATTTTTTATTCAATTAACAAAATATTCACATTTTCATCCTATTTGAGTTGATATTTATTTGAAACAACCTTCCAGACATTATTTTAATGTGGTAATTAAATTATATGCATTAAATATTCCACTGTATCTAATCCTAATCCAAGATTAACCTATAAATTCTATAAATTAATCTATAAATCATTAGTTAATGAATGAATTTTTAGTATTGTCTTCATATTAAATTTTATTGATAGTCAGAGAGAAGAACACGAATTTAAAGGATATTCTATAACTTATTTCAGTGTATTATTAGAGAAGTATTGATCGACATCTAAAATTTGATAAGTCATCTTATAAAATCATTTTATTCCATTTTTTGGAAGAAATCATTGGAGGAATTATTTGGAATGTGATATGACTCTAGTTTGTTGGCATAATGTCAAGGAATGAAACTAATTAAGGGTAAAATTTTTAGATAAAATGGTTGAGAAGGTGAATATGATTCTAAATAATATCAGGGTGGATCAAGTATAGAAAAAATGGTTTGTAGATAAGTGAAGTGAAGTGATTTTAGTTGAGTTATGTGATCAGGTTTTTATTAGAGCATATAAGTGGAAAACTGTTAATCATTTGGGTAAAAATGGAATCTTTTGTCGATGTTTTATGAAACTATATGAAAATTTAGAGAACATTGGATGATTTTGTTATTTATTTTAATTTATTTTTATTTTATCTCGAGTACATGAAATATATCATGTAGTATTGTTATGATAATATTTTGCAAATGTACATCATGTTTTGAGCCCTAAATTTTTTTTTTCTAGAAGATAAACATTCCTAAATGAAATATTCGGTAAATATTCCCCATTGAAAAGAGAATGTGTTTCAGAATTAATTATTTTACCTAATTAATATCTTATGAAAAATTGATTGATTAATGAAAAATCATGAGAATTATTAAATTCAATGATGGAAAATATCCTTACTTTCGTTTGAAATGAATAAAAGTGTTAGAAAGAAATTAAAAAATGGGGAAGTATATAAAAACATAGTTAATGGTAAAATAAATAATTTCTATGTCCTATAAAAGTCCAATAAATTTATTATATACAATTATATTAATTATAAGAATAATACGCATTTTTTATACGGAGAAAAGACATTTCTTCAATTGAATTTTATTTTTCATAAATGATATAGTCTTATTTAATATACTGATATATAAATTATTCAATTTTTCTAAAAAAATAGATTATTTTTTATTCATAATATTAATATTACCTTAAGATTATTTTTTGATACATTCTTGAAATCGATGATATTACAATGCATATAGAAAAACAAGGAATTTTAATGAAAACAGTATTTTCATTAAATGTATTTACAATGAAAAATCATATTTTAGATTAATTTGAAAATGTAATTAGTTAATTTTGATTAAGAATTTTATAATAATTTATATTAGAAAAAAAAATTTACTTAAATTTTGTATGAAAACATTTCAATAAATCAAATGTAAATTTTCTCAAAAATATTTTTTCTTCATGTTTTATATGATAAATTTTAAATTAATATCTCCCACATATAAGAATTAATTTAATAAAATTAATAAAAGATCTTTAATATAAATAATTTATATTAATAAACCAGGAAAATTATTTTCATAATGAATAGTAAATATAAGATATATCAGTTCATGTGGTTATGGTGAGGAATGATTAATTGAGGTATTTAACTAAAGTGATAAGGGATAAAATGAACTCAAGACTTATCTAAATAATAATATATTAAAATGTTTACACTATATCACATCTAATATTATACGATTGTATTCTTTAGATTAATGTTTCCTCGATATGTGATTTTTATATTTTAATCATTTTAAAATTTTAAATTGTATCCACTCCCCCACTTAGAAAAGGACACCCCCACTATTCTCATATTCACAAATCAAGAGCATTTTGGTCCATCCAAGGATAAACATGTTCCATTCCTAAAATACCTCTCATCATCCTAGAGTCACTGGATTGATCTTAAATACTTCATAGTTAAGATTTAGGTATAAATGTAAACAGGTTGTCGAAATAAGGGTTATAGTTTCAAACTGAGAATTTTAATTTCATTTATTCTCTTAGGTCCATGAAATAATCATTAACCATGAATATATAATATTTAAAAAAATTTATTTATAATTTTGCAATATTATATTAATTCGATAACTTATATCCATCACATCTTCCTTAATGGGGGGAATGAATCTATCATTCATGTGTATGATAACATACTACCCCGTGAATTGATGTAATATCCATTCAATCACTATATCCCCTTGACTATTTAAATTGATATTTTTAATTAATATTTACATATATATATTATATTCATTATAAATATACCATTATATAATTTTAATATATAATATATATGCTTACATTTCCATTAATTTAAAAATGATAACGTTATTGATGCATATAAGAGGATTACCGCTACCACAAAGCGATGCGATTCATTTATTATCAAAAAGTCACATCAATGGTATATGTATGTTTATTTAATGATATACAATGATAATTATAAAATAATAATAATTCTTTGAAGATAAAACGATACTTACATTCATTCACTAAATGTTACTCAAGAGTATGTATGAACTATGATTGTAAATCATTTTTAAAAAACTCATTTCATATTCGGTATTAAAATTATTATTAATCTATAAAAATGGTAATTATATCATGTTCTTTATTTTTTATATGATTTTATAATGATATCATTGAAAATAGTCAACCGACTGAACTGATTTTGGATATATGACCCGAATATCAAAAAAATTCCTAACATATACTCAGTTAGTTATATAATTTACTATAACATGTTTATAAATATTACTTATGTAATATAAATCATTAAATAGGATATTAATAAACATAAATATTAACATAGTTTTACTAATCAGTATGATAACGAATATACATGATGATTCAACATCGAGGTAAGGGACACTTTTCATTAATAAGCAGATTATATTTATTTAAAATAATTGTTTTCTAAAAAAATTCAATCCAAGAATATAATATTAAGTTATTTTTGTTAATATATTTATATAGAAATAAGTGATTTATAAAGGATATTTTATATCACCTTTGACTATATGTTAAATATTTTCAAATCGATTATTTATACATATTTTATACAGAAACATATATGTCAAAAAATAAAATGGTATGTTATATTGTAATGTATACGACGTCAAAAAATTTCCCACATTCAGAAATTTTTAATTATATTTATAGTCTTTAACATTATTTCATGTTTTCTTAAAATATAAAGCATCTTTACTATTATTCATTTTAGTTTCAAAAAGTGTTTTTTGTGGAATGGATATTTTGATAATGAAAAATGATATTATTATATAGGAAAATAATATTTTTATATGTATGATGATGTAAATTAATGATTTAGTGTTTTTTGATTATATTATTGTACTTGTTACTTTTTAATGTTCGAAGGATTTCTATATATAGATCATAATTATGGGTGTGCTAGATATACCCCCTGTTGATGTGTAACACTAATATAAATTTCAAATGCCTTGGGAAATGGAAAAAACTTAACATATTATTTCATTCCCATATAAGATTATGATAATTTATTATGTATGATATTCCATTTGAAATAGTGATTGTAATATTTATATGAAAATTAAGTCTCGAGTTACCTATAGTATTTAACAATGATTTATTTTGGGATTTTATTGAAATTTTATGATTTCAAAAGGTAAGTTAATGTTGTTTAGTAGAAAGGAATGTTTCTAATACTTATTAAGGGTTATATGATTAATATTAGGAAATTTATCACCTGGTTGTTTTATTTTTTCAAAAAAACCATTATGAGTTTTATGTTACCTTAATGATTTATTATTATTATTTTTGAAATGATTTCAGAATCGACGTGGATTTATTTGGTAAGAAAATTTTTATTTTAGAAAATAAATATTTTTATGAGTATTCATGGTTTGGTGTGTTTATTTATTTCATTTCATATATTTTTTATAGAAAACATTGAGATCAAAAAATTTTGTCAAATTGTTTCTTTGATTTTTTAGGATGAGTTGGGAAAAGGATGAGGTTATGATGAGAATTTTAATGATACATGACAGAAATAAAACTTTGAATTTCTATAATATTTTTAAATTGTTGGAAAATAGAAATTGAGTTCAATTTTCCACATTATCATGTAACATTTATTTATGTAATGGTGATGACGTAATTATATAATCCCAAAACATAAATGCTCTCTAAGAATAGAAGAAAATGAATTCTTGTCTAATTTTTTTTAGAATTTTTATGGATTATTAATTATATATTTTTAATTAATATTATTATAATTAATCTATGATATATCATATTAATTTTTTAAAAATGACAAATTGAAGGAAATTTTTAAATTAACTGATTTAATTAATAATATTGAATTTTTTGAAAGTATTAGCATTTTTCTCAAATCACTAATAAATTATTTCAAAAATATTTAAAAAAATAAGAGTAAGATAAAGATTAAATTATGGATTCAACATAGTGTAAAATTATTTCAAACATTTTTTTTAAATTCAATTGAATGATTTAAAATACCAATTAAAAAAATAGAATAATTTTTTTCTGATGAAAATGTTTTCTTATGGAATTGAATGTATTTTTTATCATTCCACGAATATTGTCCAAAATTAAATGAATATTTTTTAATTTGAATATTTTAAAATTAAAATCATTTAATTAATATAATTATTTAATAATAATTTATTATATCATTTATTATAAAAATTCACTAATCACATATAAATAGATTTATAAAAAATAACAATTTTCCCCTTTAAAATATATTATATTCCTTTCTATCAAATTATAAATGTATAATTTATTATTAATTTTAATATGTAAAAATATTATAAATGTATTTAAATAGATTAACACGGTTTGAGTATGTTTTTTTATAATGAAAATGATGAAGACTCAATAGAGGAGGGGTACGAATTGTGTTCCTTTAGAAACATGATAGAAATTATACTTCCCTATTAAGTTTAAAGAAACTCATTCATTATTTCGTAATAAAGTGTGTGATGCAGAAATTATATAATCAAAAGAATTGAACATAATGATGTATATCAGTTTGGGGAACAAAAATAAATTTATACACATCAGCATCGCTCTCTCTGCGATCACGGTGTTTTTCACTAGTAGGTCTTTTTTCTGGGAACTTCTACAATTTAGTGTAAGAAGTTGTCATTTTTACAAAATGACTTTCACGAGGTCTTTTTGTTTATTTTATAGGGAAATGTGATATCCAAATATTACAATGATAATATGACACACTATAATTGCTGATTTTGTGATGTCTGCACTTTAACAATAAATACATCAAGTTGAAACATGGAATATTATTTTTGTTAATGGTTATTATTTAAAATAATACATGTAAATTATATTTAATAATAAAAATAAACAGAAATAAATTATAACACATTAAACATGATTACTATAATCATTTTTAGAGAAGAACATAGGTATAGTATAAATTATTGATGTCTCCAAAGCGAATATATTATATTTTATTTGTTGAAATGTAGTAAAAGATTAAAAAATAAATATATTAGACACATCATTAAGTTGATCAAACAAAAATGAATCAAAACTTTTATGTTTCTAATGACTAGCTCTAGATTCATCAAAAAATTAACAATTTGGAATTTTTATCCTTATCTATTTATAATAATAATCTCTTAGTACTAAATATGTCATTTGATTTGATTCAGGTCAAATAACTATAGATATATCACATGATAAATACTATTATTCTGATTCAAAAGTTTCAAATAATGTCAAAACATCCCGCTGAAATTGGAAGAAAAATAATCTTTTGAATATGATCATTTTAATCATTCCATAAGAACATTTAATGTTATATTAAATTATAAAGAGAATATTGAAAAATTCACCGAAATGAACGCTAACTAAAAATTTTATAACTGAACAAGTTTATCATAAAATTTTTCATTCTAGATAAAAACAACAAAATTATTATTGAAAATGTTCTTTGATTTAAAAATATTATATGATTAATCATAATTTTTTTCCTAAAATGTATGGTTGCTTCCAAAAGTATGGTTCTTGTTCAATTAGTTCATTCGAAACATAGTGTTTCAAAGTATGGTTCCTTTCCGAAAGTAGGGTTCACAAACCAAATGTTCCCCATAAAACATAGGGTATAAAAAAATTTCTAGTCTTCTTCTGAAAATATATAGATTACATATATATTGTGAAACAAAATAATACCTCATGGGATTAATGTCTAGAAATGAATCTATAAGAAAATAATTATCTAAATATTTATTATAGTGAAGCTCAATTAATATATGTTCATTAGAAACATAGATGTTGGTGTTCTTGAACATAAAAATCAAAAATAAATTAAAAAAATTCATTATATCCAGAAATCCCAAAAATATTTTCATTTCTAATGATAAAATCCATTAAACCTATATTAGTATAAACAAGAATATGAAATAATTTTTTTTCAAATATATGAATATATAAATATCATGAAAATTTCTACCAGACAAATAAAATTATTTATACAATTAAATTTCTCCCATATAATTTGTTTGAATTTTAAAATATTAATATCCATACGTTTGGAATATTTATTCCTCATTTTTTTCATTTTTATCACTGCCTCTATACATTTATCATCCATGTTGTGACATAAAAAATATTTGGAAATATATTAATTCAATTTTTGACATAGAAATATATACAAATATGTAATATAAAAAATAAAAAAGTTAATGATAAAATGATTCTATTTTAAAACGTTCAAATTATGAAATAGTAGTTAGAAAATGATTGTATATTAGATTTGATGGATGGAAAGAATCAATTATTTTGTTAATGTTAAATGTTTCAACATAACTCTCCAAACATTGAACTCTTTTAGTGAAAGAAGATAGTTATTTTAAATACATTTCTATTCTCATTTGGATAATTTTAGATCAATGATCTATCAAATAAAATGAGAACTATTTAACAAAAAGCTCTTCTATCACTTTAATATATGACTTATTAAAAATATAAAAAAAAATTTAATCTATTTTACCTTTAATCTCTTCTTTAAAATCAAAAATATATTAAATAGAAATTGATATTTTTTTCACACGTTAGTACTTCAAAAGAGTAAAATTAATGATTTTCAAATAGAAAAGGTTTCCATCACTTCATATGATTTTTGTGACCTTTTAATATAATTATATAAAATCACAACTTATTTTCCTAGAATATTAAACTTATATACCAGATCTAAATATGAAACTCCATATTTATATTTTTGAGGGGATTAAACTTCTATTTTTGCATATTCAAGTATTTCTATACCATTTTTAGATGATTTTTTATTGAATAATCAATAAATGAAATAGACTGTTCTTCAAATGGATCATTCATGGAATAATGAATGAATTATCTTGGTTATAAAATTCATTAAACTCATTTTATGAATAATAAATGAATTATATTATCAGAAAATTGAATGATTAGAATTTGAAATTATACATATATGAGAATTAAGTCAAGGGGTCTCTTTATGCCACTCAGACTAGCTTCTTCAAAAGTCATTTAAATTCGAATTTACAAGAGGGTTGAAAATTGGTTTAAGAGGGTTGGAGAAGAATAAGTAAAAAGGATCAATTTTAACGGGATTTAAGAAACATGTAATATTCACGAGGAAAATGAATGAGTAACCATTTAATATTTTTTAGTTAAAAATACTTTTTTATGTAATAAAACTATTTTAAAAGAATAACATTAAATAATATAATATAATTTATATGAAAAATAAATTTTGAAATTGAATTATTTTTATGAAATAAAATATTAAAAAAATATAGGTTTTTATTAAATTAACATATATTTATTAAAGTGATTCTAATTAATAAAATAATGTACTGCATGATCCCCCTAAATTATACGTTATACTAGAAAAATAGTCTCATGTAAATATATAACACATTTTTTAATTAAATAATAAGGAATTATAAAATAAAAACATTTTTTAACATATTATAATAATTTTAATTTTTTTACATATCTGAATATAAAATTAAATAATATATAGGGATTATGAATGATGTAATCAAAATATTTCAATATATTGACTCATCACCTAAAATAAAAGAGTGAAAAAAAATTTAATATTTTAAGAATATAAAAAAATTATTTCCTAAACATTAAAAGCTCCAATTCTAAAAAATCATTTCTTATATATATTTATATACTTTAGAGTTGGTCAAAAGTAGAAGTAATATTTCAAATATATAACAAGGTGGTATAGTGGTGTATATTTGAAAAATATTATTCACATGTGCCTTTTAAAACCCATATGTTTTTGGTTCTAGTAGTTTATAAAGATAGAGAGTTAGCTTACCAAATCTGTTTTCCTTGAATATGGACTCCTTAATTAAATCTATATAATTATTTTGAATAATTATCATTACTGAAACCAAAAAATAGAGGTCTTATAAAATTGAAGTTGTTAGTATAATTTCATTTTATTATATAGTGAAAAATGTAACCATAGATATTGGCTTTCATTTTGAAGCTAGGAATAATATTCCTTTAAAATTTGGGTTTTCCCGATTTCATAAAATTCTAAGATTACCATTATTATTATATTTGTTTTACCAAAAATTTTATTTAAATATTGTTCACCTTTAATAACCATGAGATATGCCTGTTTTAATGAATTAACAACATATAATAGTTTTTTATTTTTATATTCATGAATAATAAACGAACATCTAGAATAAATTGATCAAAAACATTGAATTAGTGTGGATCAATCGCTATTAAATATTTATATTTTATATGAAGAATCAACCAATATTTATTTAATCCATCGAAATATTTTTTTTTGAATTATAAAATTGATAGAAATAATTTTATATATCATCCTCATAAGTGTAATGACCCGCCAATTCCCCTTGTCTTGAGAGTGCATTGAGTCATTACAAGGCCTTATGTGAGATCTCCAAGATGCCAAAGGCATACAATAAATGACGAAGTGTTTCAAATACAATTGGGGGATTATTTAACCATTTTGAAATAAAAAAAATAAACCTAGAAACCACAAGGAAACATTCACTATATAAAGCATAAAAAAATGAAAGACAACTCAACAACTTCATGCACTAAAAACCACATCGATGTATGTAACAACGGAGGGATAACCAAGTATCATAGTACACAATGGATAAACTACACAATAATCTCCAATGTCCTTAAGACTCCATGCTCCACAAGCACCAAGCTCCAAAATCTATGAACAACCCAAATATCACGATGTAGTGCGAAAAATTTGTGATACATTACCTTTTCCCCAATCCCGAAAGATAGCATCTAAAAAAGCACCAATGTGCCAAAAATGGATCAATATAAAACTCATTAGGTTTTACCAATGACATCCCTACTAACGCCACTACGATATAAGATTTATCATCCATTACTTAAAATAGTTTATATAAAAAATTTTCTAAAAAATAGTTTATATTTAAATATAAAAAAGTTTCCAAAAAAATTCATTCTCATAAGCATACAAGTGCGATTGAAACCAATTTTCCAAGAAAGATATTTTTCTAGAAAAATAACTAAATAATATTTAAATCCATTTATCAATATACCTTTATTATCATACCCAACCATTCCTCAAACCCTTGAAACTAACCATTCATGCTACGTTATGATTGTTCCATAATCATGAGCGGTTTCTCGTCGATTTACCAAGTTGTCACAAGGTAATTGTTTCCCATGTCCCATAAACCCTTTAGCACCGAGCACAAGGTCATATTTCAACCAAGCCCTATGTATAAAATTTTCATGTGCCATTAATGCTATGGAAACGAGCACATGTTCATGTTTCAACCAAGCCCCGTATATGGAACATTATCATACACCACATATTCCCAAAGATCTTGCCAAAAAACCATTTCAGTAAAAACTCCTTTTTATTGAAAACCATTTCCATAAGAACTATATCAATAAAAACTCATTTCAATTCCAAACCATTTTAAAAAAACTCCATTTTTATTGAAAACAATTTATATTGATAATATCGGTTGGTCGGAGTGGATACTCAAGAGGGGGGGTGAATTTAGTTCGAATTAAAATTTCTGTTAAAATATTGTCTATTTAAAATCCCCCGATTTATAAAATAAGTTAAACTATAGTGAATTTGTACAGATTGTAAATGATCACTTACCTTCTCAAATATTGATTAGGTCTCAGTTAATTTAACTACATGATCAAACTAACTTTTGAAACTAACCTACTGATTTACAATAAGTGTAAACACTTGCTAATTTAACTATCAATGTAGCTTTAAAAGAGTTCTGTATTTCAAATTAATTGAATTGGAATCAATATAATATAGGTAGTATACTTCTAACTTGAACTAATGATGCACAATAGATATAACAAGAGGTTCAGTCTCAAGCCGAGATTAGTCCTCTGAAATTTCTTTAAATTTGATCCACACCCTGGACCAGGGTTAACAACAGTTTACAAAACTATCCTGGCCACGTAGGGACCTCTACCACTGTTCTTCATGGAAAAACAAACAAACACCAGGCCACACAAGGACCTCTTCCATAGTTTACATGGGTAAACAAGAGTTAAGAGATTTGGAGTGAGGATTTTGATATCCTCTAGATCAGTGCAGGAGAAAGTGAGTGTATAAGAAATACAGAGTACACCACACTGCTCGAAAGTTAATAAATAAAACACTTAGAGAGAATAGATAAGAGTTTAGAAATATCTAGTGATTAGCAATGCAACTCTGGACTCATTGGATTCAGTAGGAATGCTTCTGAGTCCATCTCTTGTTTTTTTGTTGAAAAACAGAGTGTCGTAGTTCAGCTTGTATTCTACAGGAATGAATATGATCTCTTGATTCATCGTGTGATCTTCAGTGGTGTTGGATAAAATTCATAATAGTTATTTGAAAGTCTTGCAATCTCTTTATTGCTCAGGATTGTTCTTCCCGTTCAACCCAGTGCTCTCGGCTGTATGTATGTTCTTCTCATTATATATTCACACTTGTATACAACACGTGTACTACATC
The DNA here is from genome assembly GCA_963277665.1 of Viscum album. Taxonomy (NCBI): domain Eukaryota; kingdom Viridiplantae; phylum Streptophyta; class Magnoliopsida; order Santalales; family Viscaceae; genus Viscum; species Viscum album. The sequence continues at coordinate 1,577,686,528 of OY728126.1, forward strand.
TCAAACTTCCTTATATTCCATTAGTTCTGGCAGTAGGAATGATTACCTTTTCATAGGTACGAGATATGGTTTCCTGAAATGCCAACAACTATCATTAAATAACATTAATTGCATTAAAAACATCAAATATGACCGTAAGAATTATTTAAATAATATTGACAAAAAGTTAAGAAATGGTGTCACAATGATTAAGTAAACGATGTCTTCTTCACGGTATTGTCTTCACGGTATGAGGTTCATGGTATGAGATTCACGATATTTTCATGTCACGGTGTGTACCTCACGATGTCTGGATCACGGTTTGTCCTTCATGGTGTCTGGTTCACGGTATTAGGTTCATGTTATGAGCCTCACGATATGTCCATGCCATGGTGTGTAGCTCATGATGTTTGGATCACGGTTTGTCCTTCACGGTGTCTCGTTCACGGTGTCTGGGTCACGGTGTCTGGGTCACGGTGTCTATGTCACAGTGTATGGGTCACGGTGTCTGGGTCACAGTGTCTGGGTCACCGTGTCTGGGTCACGGTGCTTGGGTCACTGTGTCTGGGTCACGGTGAGTCCTTCTCGGTGTGTCCATACTTAGACAAATATCTTAATTTAGACATAGAGAGTAATATGCAGAATATGGATTCAGTTTAATCATTAGAGAGTAAGAGAACTTGAATCATAGAAATAAAGGCTTGATAATATATGTGAGATTTCTGATCATGCATAAGACTTCTAAATAATAAAGGGAGTAATTTACATCCATAATATTTGTTATCATTAAAACATGATGTGTAGTTATTATTGAGATTGAAGAGCATTAGCAAGATGTGCAATGAAGATTGAGATTAATTAACGGTAATAGGATTTGTGATTATTAAAACATGATTAGCACATGATGAGTCCAACAATATCCCCCGTTTTAATGATCACAAATCATATATAGTCAAAAATATAAATGAATTGTAACATTAAAGAAAATAGCATATTAGAATAGAATAAATCATTATAGTACTCACACTTGTAGTTTTTCTTTTTTTTACTTGTAGTTTTCTCCCCCTTTTGGGATTATCAAAAAGTAGAGAAAATGAACTGAAACACATCAGTTTGCATTAAAAAAGGGTTCAGAATAGAACATATAGGAGATGTACAAACAGTAAACAAGAAATGACATCCCATAAAAAAGAAAACAGTCCACAAACGCTTCAGAGATCCATCTTTTCCTTGCCATTATCAGCTGTAGGAGCTGGTGCTGAAGTAGAAGAAGGCATAGACGTGGTATACAAAGAGGGTAAGGGTAGACCTTCAAAACAGATGGAGCCAATGTAAGAGAATTAACAGATCTAGGATGTGGTTGGTTAAGAATGACTGACAGGATCTAAGAAAGTGCTTGGCTAACTATCATGGAAGTTGAGAATAAGGTAGGTAGACCAGGTCTAAGGGGTGCAATAGCTGGAGCAACTATAGAAGTACTCTTCACATGAAGATACGGCTTCAAAAGATTTATGAAATCAGTAATTATTTCACCACCATATTTCATATCCTTTTCAAAATCATCCTAATTCTCTATAAATTTGTCCAACAATCTGGTGAACTCTGTATGTTTTTGAACATGAGCTTTAAAAGCTTGAGTCACTGGAGGGATTCTCAAATTTTCAACAAGATATCAAAAGTGATCTGTCATATCACTTTTAGAGAAAATCCGGGAGAGATAAAAATCTATTATCTTGGTGATCTCTTGTAGAGCATTATTGGCTATCTTAGAATGAATCCTAACCAATTCCAATGCTCTATCATTGTTCTTAACCACTTCTGACAAAGAAGATAGATCCAATCCACTTAAGGCACTCTGAATTTCTTCCTTCATTATGGATCTTAGCATAGAATCATCCAAAGAAGATGTAGAGGTCTGACCAGAAGTAGGTGAAGCCTTGACAGCTTCAGTTAGAACTTTGAGCTATTTCAGAACATTTTGCAGGCATCCAGTGTATTAAACTGTAAGCTTATTTAGATTTTCTATAAGCTCCCTCATGTGTTCCAAAATTTTGGTGAGCCTTTTTACAATATTCTCATCCAAATAAAGTATATATGGATGAACATGAGTCACAATTTCCCTAGAAAGGAGGGAATCAGATGGCTCAAGAGAAGTAGCAACTACTGCAGGGGTAGAAACAGGAGAAGACACTGATCTCAAAGATAACTCATTCTGTAAGTCAGCTATCATATTTTTCAGATTTGTCACATCAACACTCATCAGCTTATTTTCTACTCTTACATCTTGAATTTCTTGGATCATCCTTGTTTGAATATGAAAGATAATATTTTCCAATAGAATTGATTCATCTTCTTGACTGAACTGAGTCACTGGACGTGGTTGAGTGGAGACAATTTTCTCAATTCCAGCTAACAAAGTCTCTCCAAAAAATTTCAGATCATCTTTGGTCACAAAGGAGTGATGCTCAGGTAAGAGTGCAGGTAAAGAAAGAGGTTCAGATTCTGGTTGAGGATCAGAGTCATCTTCAGACTCATATTTTGATTCAGATTGAGGTTGGGGCTCAGGTTTTGGTTCTGCATGAGCTATAGACTTTAGTTGAAACAGAGAAGAAAGATGCATTCAAATTTTAGTCACTTTTTATGACTCATTTACATCATTAAAGCATGGGAATTCATAACAAGTGTACACAGAATATGTGACAGAAGGTTGAGAAGCTTCATCAGATCCAGCTTCTATAATCTCAAGGTTTTGTTGTTCCTCCCCCTCAAATTGTGCTTCCATTTCAGAGACTATACGCTCACCATGATCAAGATCCACTAGATCATCCCTTATCTCTTTAGCAAACTCTTTCCTTTCCACCTGAAAGGAAATTTCCATCCTCTCTTTGGTAGAGGGAATAATCTCAGGAACCGATTGTTCCACTGGTTGAGCTTCCAGATGTGCTTCTTTCTCAACAGAAAGATCCTCTTCAATAGGATCTGCCTCTAAGGATTCTTGCTGTTCTGAATCAGGAAAACCCAATTTTCTTACAGCATTGTGATGAGCTTCTGGATTGACATCCGCACTAGAAGCCGAAGCTTCCTCTTCTCTCAAACTAACAACAACTTCCTCTACTTGAGGTATTTCAGCAGGGATAACAGCAGGGACAACAGTCCTTTGTTTTTCAACAGGAGTTGTTTCTATTGGTGGTCTTCTATCTTCTTCTCTAGGAGATACTTCAGCTGTTACTTCCTCCTCTTCTTATTCTTCTAAATACTCAGCCACTTTAACTGGTTCCAAACCAGGATCAGATAGATTTTTAGGCCTTCTTGGATAGTCATCATGTTTAAACATTTTATAGAGTTGATCATTATCCTCAACCCACAGCTTCTTCCAGGGGTTCCAGCTAATCTTCATCCTTTTGATGATAGGCAAGGATATGAAGAAATCATTGTCCTCTAAATTTTCTTTAGTTGGTCCAACCATCTCTTTTGCAACTAACATAGCTGAAATCATCCTTGAGTAAAACAAGGAGGTGGATTTGGAAGTGACTTTGATCAGCTCACAGGTATGGTTAATAACATACTAACAAAGGTTGATCTTATGGACATTCTTCAACAGGTGAATCAGGAACACATCCGGATACTTCATCACATCAAAATATCATTTTATCTGACTTATCAAATTCTGAACAAACTTGAATTGAAGTCTAGTCTCCCCATCTAATTCAGCAGATATGGCCCTTCGCTTGGTGCCATTTCTAGTCAAGATTTCCAAATCATTCTCTAGGTCAAAGATGTCGGTTTTTGGAGGAGTGTCTCTCTGGTAATCCTCACAAACTCATTCATGTGGAATCCCAAGGCATGCAACCCACAACCTCAAAGAAAAAGAGAAATTCTGACCATTTATCCAGCTTGTCACCATAAAGAATTCTCCAAACAGAAAGGAAAACTTCACATACTGATAGAATTGAGATACCAATCTCGGGTAAATCAGTTTATTCAATCCAGTGAACCATTCAAGCCATCCGTGTTCTCTTAAAACTTTCAAAACTAAATATCTGCTAGACAACAACCACTCTGGAGAATCCACTTTTTTAGGTACAACTGTATGGCTTACTAGGTTTGGGTTTAGAGGTCCTTTGGGAGCTATCCTCAGTATCCTCTTCTGTTTCCTAGAGCGGCGCTTCTCAGACGGGGGTGAAGATGGATGCTTCATCCTTGGCATTCACTGAAGGTTCGGGCGAGAGTGAAGAGAAGGTTCAGGATAGATTTCGGGTAAGGAATCAAATGAAACCCTTAAGTTTTATCATTTGGGAATGTCAAACGTCATAAAAACAAAAATGCGGGAAATCAAATAGTGGTGAAATGAAAATTACCGTGATACGGGTTAAAATAAGAATATAAATAATCTTCACGGTGAGACCGAGAGTAGGCATTACGGTGTGATGAAAACTAGTCATCACGGTGAGACAATTGGTAGTCGTCACGGTGAGACAATGAAAATTCTGTGTAGTCATGGTGAGACAGTGAGTTGACAGACGGTGAGCATAAAGTCTTTACCGTGAGACCGTGAGCATAAAATAGTAACATAGAAATAGTTCCCATGAAACCGTAAAGTAAAATATAGTAAAGTATTAAACATTAAGATCAGTACAATATTTACTAATGATTAATCATACCAATATTATGTATGATATAGTCTAATCTATCCGAATTTAATGGTATAGTGAATATATCAGCACGTTGATATTCAGTACCAATTAATTCCAAAGTGATATCACATTTTTGATAATGATCCCTCAAAAAGTGATGTCTTACATCAATATGTTTTGTCCTAGAATGAGAAATAGGATTCTTAAAAATATTAATAGCACTTGTGTTGTCACAATTTTTTGGGACATGTCTGAATTGATATCCATAGTCTAGTAATGTGGGTTTCATCCACAAAATTTGTGCACAAAAATTTCCAGCAGCTATGTATTCAGCTTCTGCAGTAGATAATGCAACATAATTTTGTTTCTTACTACACCATGATACTAGAGACTTTCCTAAAATATGACACGTTCCAGAGGTTCTTTTTCTATCTAACTTGCATCCAGCAAAATCAGCATCAGAATAACTAACTAATTAAAATGATTGTCCTTTGGGATAGAATATACTTAAATTGGGAGTATTCTTGAGGTATTTAAAAATTCTCTTCATAGCATTTAAATGTGACTCTTTAAGGTTTGCTTGAAAACGAGCACACATACACACACTAAACATAATATCAGGATGACTAGCAGTCAGGTAGAGTATACTTCCAATCATTCCCCTATAAGTGGTTTGATCAACAGATTTACCATTTTCATCAAGATCCATCTTACAGGTGGTACTCATGGGAGGGTCACTACCTTTTGTGCTATCCAATCCAAAACGTTTTAAAAGTTATCTAGTATATTTACATTGAGTTAAAATAATTCCATCATCATTTTGAAAGATTTGAAATCCAAGAAAGAATTTAAGTTCACCCATTAAACTCATTTCAAATTCATTTTGCATCATTTTAGAAAAATTAGTACATAGTGAATTTCTTTAAGATCCAAAAATAATATCATCTACATAAATTTTTACTACTGAATCATCTTTAGAAATTCGTTTTATAAATAGAGTAGGATCTGCTGTTACTTTTATAAAACCTTTGGAAATTAGAAAAGTACTTAATCTATCATACCAAGCTCTTGGAGATTTCTTTAAACCATATAAAACTTTTGATAATTTGAAAATATGATTTGGAAAATGAGGGTTTGAAAATCCAGGTGTTTGTTCAACAAAAACATCCTCAGCAATATATCCGTTCAAGAATTCATTCTTGACATCCATTTGATATAGTTTTAAATTTAGATGTGCAGTATAAGAAAGTAAAATCCAAATAGCTTCTAATGTGTCTACAAGAGCCAAATTCTCCTCATAGTCAATACCTTTTTCTTGACTATATCCTTATGCAACTATCCTAGATTTATTTCTAACTATGTTTCCAGATTCATCTACTTTATTTATAAACACCCATTTAGTGCCTATTGTGAAAGTGTCCTTAGGCCTTCCAACAAGATTCCAAACTTTCTTTCATTCAACTTGATAGAGTTCTTCTTGAATATAAATTACCGAAAATTCATCATTAATAGCATCATCAATGTTTTTAGGTTCAATCTGTGACAAGAAGGCTTGATATTCATCCTGATTTCTAAGAGAAGCCCTAGTCTATGTCCATCTATCAAGATTTCCTACAACATAATATAAAGGATGATTCTTTAGAATTCTAGTTGATCTAGTAAAGGTAGGACTAGAAATTTCAGGTTCTTCTCTAGGTTCAGGTTCATTACGAGCAGATTCTGGAATAAGTCCAGAACTGGTTGTCTTTCTAGCAGGTTCATTAGATTTTCCATTAAGGTCCATAACAGATAAATCTTCTTCAAGATTTTCAAGATAGTTTTTAGGCTCATGTGGATCAGTTTCATCAAATTTTATGTGAACATATTCTTCCACACACTTGGTTCTTTTATTGAAAACTCTATAATCCTTGCTGGTTAAATAATATCCTAAAAAGATTCCTTAATCACTATTTGAAGAAACTTATCAAGATTATCTTTTTTATTTAGAATAATGACTTTGCAGCCAAAGACTCTAAAGTAACTAACTTTAGGTTTTCTATTGTTCCACAACTCATATGAGGTCTTCTTAAGAACAAGTCTAATAAAGAATCTATTAATAATATAAAAAGTTGTATTCAGAGTTTCAGCCCAAAAGTAAATAGGCAGGTCATATTCATTAAGCATAGTTCTAGCAATTTTTTATAGGGTTCTATTTCATCTTTCTACTGCACCATTTTGCTGAGGTGTCCTACGAGTAGAAAAGTTATGAAAATAGCCATTATGCGAGTAGTAGGATTCAAACTCATGATTCTCAAACTCACGGCCATGATCACTTCATATGTTTTTAATCTTATGTCCACTAAGATTTTCAATAGATTTCGAGTACTTAACAAAGTAAGAAAAATCTTTACTTTTGTGAGGTAAGAAGTATACCCAAGTATATCTACTACTAGTACATAGACATAGTGCTTCCCATTTAAGCTTGAAACTCTAGATGGTCCAAACAAATCCATGTGAACCAACTCGAGAGGTTGAGAAGTTGAAACTTCTTTCTTCGATTTAAAAGAATCCTTATGTTGCTTTTCCTTTTGACAGGGATTACAAACTCTGTCATTTAGAACCTCAAGTTTAGGTAGGTCTCTAACTAAGTTCTTACTAGTTAGTCTTCTAAATGAGTTTATATTGCAGTGTCTTATTCTTCTATGCCATAACCAGGACTCTTTATGAAAAGCATTTAAATAGGTAACATTTTTCATAGCTAAGAAATTTAAATCAACAGTATAAAAATTTTCATTTCTTAGAGCAGAAAATACTAAAACATTTTTAGAATTAAAAACATTAAAAGAATCATTTTCAAATTTGACATTAAAACCATCATCAAATAATTGATAAATATTTAATAGATTATATTTATGTCCATCAACACATAAAACATTAGAAATTAAAACTGAATTTGTGTTACCAATTTGGCCTAGGCCGATGATCTTTCCTTTAGAATTATCACCAATGGTGACATGACCTCCATCAACCTTTATTAAACTCTTGAAGGATGAGTAATCCCCATACATATGTCTTGAACATTCACTATCCAAATACCATGACTTCTTGTGGGAACTCCTCAAGTAGGTTTCCTACAAAACAGATATAGATATGAAATGATTTTGGTACCCAGGTCTTCTTGGGTCCAGACAGGTTAGCAATCAAAGCTTTCGGTATCCACATTTGTCTTATGGGTCTCATATAATTTACATAATCAAAATATTTTGAAAGATACAGTCTATTTGATTTATAACTATGTGAATAACTAGTTGAAGCATATGAATATCGAGAAATATAACTAGCAGTATTCTGTCCAGATTTAGGAATAAATTTAGTCTTAGTAATCTGTCTCTGTCCAGGTTTGTAGCCTATTCTAGTAGTGTATTTTGGCGCAACTCGCTTCCATAGCATTTGAGTTATTTTATATTTTCCATTTGTGAACATCTCTAAGTATTTTTTAAGTTGCTCATTTGACATTTTCAGTTCAGTGTTCTCCTTTAACAGTTGATCATTTTTATCTTTTTCAATAGTATGTTCAGTTTTAACAATAGTAGTGAGAGAATGATGTTTCATTAATGATTTATATTTATCCATAAGTTCATTTCATGTCTCTTCCAGCATATTACAGTATTAAAATAATTCCTCACTAGTCATGTTTTCAGAATCAGAATCAGATTTTGCATCATCTCCAGAATAATAAGAATTTAAAACGGTAGTATCTGAGGTTACCTCAGATGTGTTTGTCATGGTACACATGTTGGCATGTTTTCTATTAGAATCTGACATTTCATATTCACTGTGCTATCTTCAGAAGCACTCCAGGTAGCCTTCATAGTCATTTTGTACTTACTGTCCTTGTAATCATATTTCTTCTTGAGTTTTAGCTTTGGGTAGTCTTCATTAATGTGTGCTTTCCTTTTTCACTCATAGCAAACAACATCATCACTTTTATCTAGCTTTTTCCAATCCTTATTCCAATGTTCCTTATTGTCATACTTTCCTTTGTAATTTGATTTTATGAAAAATTTATTCTTCCTATAATATTTCTTAAACCTTCTGGCTATCTGAACCATTTCAGCATCACTATCGGAGTTTGAATTTTCACTGGTTGAACTGTCAGTTTGTATTTGAGATTTTTCTTTGTCCTTATTCTTTGAAGCAGTAGTCTTGAAAGCCACAAATTTTCTCTTAGGTTCATCATCTTCCTCTTTATTTACCTTTAGTTCTTCCTCTTACATCATAATCTTACCAAGGAGTTCTTTGACAGGTAGAGCAACAATGTCACATGACTCTCTGATTGAAACATATGTGCCTCTCCATCGGTTTGGTAAACATCTCATGATTCTCAAAATTTGTTCCTTTGGTGGAACAGTTGTTCTGAGTGAATTCTTTGAATTGACTATCTCATTAAACTTGAGATACATATCAGAAATAGGTTCATCAGTCTTCATTTTAAAATTATCATATTTAATAGTATAAGTATTTAATCTCATTTCTTTAACATTGGTTGTTCCTTCATGGGAAACACCCAATGTATCCCATATTTCAAAATCAGTTTTGCAAGCAGAAATTATGTTAATCTTCTCATCTCCTAGAGCACAGTACAGGGCATTCACGGATTTACAATTATTATTGTAGGCAGTCTTTGTAGGTTCATCCCATGTTACTCTTTCATTTTCTGGAATTTTATATTGTGACTCTATAGCGGTCCAGATATCAAAAACCATGATTTCTAAATGAATTTTCATTTTATGTTTCCACTGAGAATAGTTTGTACCATTGAAGAAAGGTGTCATGTTAGTAGCAGCACTCTATATTCTTTTATCCATAACTAGATTTTCAAAAGATATTTTAAAGAGATAAAATTTAGAACTAACAGAAATTTAAGATCTTTAAAGATGAAACTAAAATCACAGTTTAAAAAAAAGTATGTCAAAAGTCCTTAAACAAAAACTGAAAACATCTGATGCCAAATGTTGGTCATAGTGGATAATCAAGAGGGGGTGAATTGAGTTCTAATTAAAATTTCTGTTAAAATATTGTCTTTATAGAATCCCCCAATTTATAAAATAAGTTAGATTGTAGTGATTTTTTACAGATTGTAAATGTTCACTTAGCTTCTCAAAGATTGATTAGTCCCCAGTTAATTTAACCACAAGATCAAACTAACTTTTGAAACTAACCTACTGATTTACAATAACTATAAACACTTTATAATTTAACAATCAAGGTAGATTTAAAATAGTTTTGTATTTCAAAGTAATAGAAGCAGAATAAATAAGATATTTTTACTATACTTTGAACTTAAACTAAATATGCATAGCTGATATAACAAGAGGTTCAGTCTCATGCCGAGACTTAGTCCTCTCAAATTTATATAAATTTGATCCACGCCCTGGATCGGGGTTAACAACAGTTTACAAAACTGTCCAGGCCACACAAGGACCTCTATCACTGTTCTTCATGGGAAACAAAACAAAGACCAGGCCACACAAGGACCTCTTCCACAATTGACGTGGGTAAACAAGAGTTAAGAGATTTGGAGTGAGGATTTTGATATCCTCCAGTTTAGTGCAGGATACAGTGTGTGTATAAGAAATACATAGTACACCACACTTCTCGAAAGTTAATAAATAAATCCCTTAGAGATAACAGATAAGAGTTTAGAAAGCTCTAGTGATTATCAATGTAGCTCTGGACTCATTGGATTCAGCAAGAATTCTTCTGAGTCCTCTGGTTTTTCTTTTGAAAAACAGAGTGTCGTAGTTCAGCTTGTATTCTACAAGAATGAAAATGATCTATTGATTTTCCGTGTGTTCTTCAATGGTGTTGGATTGCATTCATAAGAGTTCTTTGAATGGTTTTCAATCCATTTTTTGTTCAGTATTGTTCTTCTCGTTCAGCACAGTGCTCTCGGGTGTATATAAGTTCTTCTCGTTTTATATTCACACTTGCACGCCACACGTGTACTGAATCTCAAACTTCCTTATATTCCACGTGTTCTGGCAGTAGGAATGATTCCCTTTTCATAGGTACGAGATACGGTTTCCTGAAATTCCAACAACTAACATTAAATAACATTAATTTCATTAAAAACATCAAATATGACCGTTAGCATTGTTTAAATAATATTGGCAAAAAGTTAAGAAACAATGTCACAGTGATTAAGTAAACGATGTCCCATTCACAGTATAGTCATCACGGTATGAGGTTCAGGGTATGAGCTTCACGGTATGTCCATGTCACGGTGTGTAGCTCACAGTGTCTGGATCAGGGTTTGTCCTTCACGGTGTCTAGTTCACGGTGTCTGGGTCACGGTGTCTGGGTCACGGTGTCTGGGTCACGATGTCTGGGTCACGGGGTCTGGGTCACGGTCTGTTGGTCACAGTGTCTCGGTCACGGTGTCTGGGTCACGGTGTCTGGGTCACGGTGATTCCTTCACGGTGTGTCCATACTTAGACAAATATATGTATTTTTACTTAGACTGTAATATACAGAATATGCATTTAGTTTAATCATTAGAGAGTAAGGGAACTTGAATCATAAATATAAAGGCTTGATAATATATGTGATATTTGTTATCCTGCATAATACTTGTAAATAATAAAGAGTGTAATTAACATCCATAAGATTTTTTATCATTACAACATGATGTGTAGTTATTATTGATATTGAAGAGCATTAGCAATATTTGCAATGAAGATTGAGATTAATTAACAGTAATAGGATTGTTGATTATTAAAACATGATTAACACATGTGGAGTCCAACAATATCTTTTTCATCAACCATTTTTCTATTCTAGTAAATCCATAATTTAAAATCATCATTTTAAATTAATGAAACTAAACCCCCTTTTCACAACTATTCAACAAAATCACGCAATTTCTCAAAAACCATAAATCATCACAAATGAAGCATTTTTAAATGAATTTCACAATAAATAACCCAATTTCAATCTAATACAATCAATTTAGCAAGATTAGCCGATAGAGAAAACTCTTACCTCGAAGGTTTTGACGAAACGTTGACAACAGACGAAGAATGAACAAGAAAGTGGGTTGATTCCCCAAGAACAACCCTAGTTATTTATATTAGAAATATCACAAGTCCAAATTGAATTATTTGGCATCCAAAAACATTTATCTACCCACTATAGGTTCTGATCTAATAAAGAATTGATATTAGAGAAGTAGATCGAAGCATATCTAAGAAAACATGACAAATCTAGATAGATTGGTGACATACATTAAGAATCAGATTCTAAATCACCAAGGGAAGGATCGGGGATGCCTCCAAATCACATGTGGAAGGGTTCTACAACATTCTATGGAGATTTATTTCGAAATAAGAGCCTTTTGAATCCAAACCAAAATATATAGAGCAAAAACGAGTATCCTCCTTGAAAATAAGATCTAGATTTGACCTCCGCCCAAGGTTTGACCACTCTGTTTGGGCCAACCATGTATGGATCATGAAACTTTCTTTCTTATCCCAACACTCCATATAAAACCCCCAAACTCTCCCATCCTTCACATTTACCATTTTTAACAAAACACAATTTTAATGGAAACATCCCACTTTATGGAAACACCCCACTTTGTGGAAGCAACCCACTTTTGGAAACACTCCACATTATGGAAACAACCCTCTTTATGGAAACACCCCAATTAATGGAATCAACAAACATTACGGAAAAACCCAACATAATGGAATCTCTCTACATAATAGAAATTCTCTATTTTATGGAAACTATATATTTTATGCACTCCAAATAAAAAACGTTAGGAAAGGGGTTATGTACCCGAAATCGGGGGTAATATATTATTACCACCATTGGTCTTTCCATCCTCGGAATGTAAAAAAACCTCATCGGCCGAAAATAGTCCTAGACAATAATATTTCATTTCCTTCCCTTGTTCTCATGTCTCTTCCTAAATCTTACCATGTTGTCATAAAACCCGCACTAGGCCGATGATTTTTCCATGCAAGACTTTCTATTGTGTATCTATGATCCACAATGGGATATGTATCAGTGATGCATCCAGTTGTAGCTCAACAAAATAATATATGATCACGTGGTCTGGATATGGGTGATACTTTTTCAACTCAGATACATGGAACACATTATGCAATGATGTATACTATGGTGGTAATGTCCACCGATATTCCTCCTCTCCAACCCGTTCAGGTATCTCAAAAGGGCCAATGCATGTAGGAGATGACTTTCCTTGCTTCCCGAAGTGACGATGTCCAAGACATGGAGAGATCCTCAAGAAGACATGGTTACCCACAACAAATGACATTGGTCTTCAACAGTGATCTTCATAAGATTTATGATGATTATGATCTATATACATCCTCTTTCAAATAAACTAGACCTTATTTGTTGTTTCATGGAAAATGCATGGCCCTACTAGTGATTTTTGACCCATTTCCACTCAGCATAGTGGAGAATGACATGGACGCCCATACAATGCTTCAAAAAGATCCATGTGTATCGAAGCCTAATAACTATTTTTGTATGAGAACTGTACTAAGGGTTTATGCTCCTCCAATGAGCCATCAAAATAAATAACACAAGACTGTAACATGCCTTCCAACATTTCTATCGTCCAAGTGGATTGTCCATCCATCTGAGGATGATACACTGTGCTCATAGTCAACTGAGTAACAAGGGATTGCTATAAGGATTTCCAAAAATGAGACGTGATCCCCAGATCTCTATCTGAGACCATTGAAACTAGAAAACCATGCATCTTGACCACTTCTCGGATATTGATTTTTGAATGATCCACCACCATATGATTTTCAATAAAGGGGATTAAATGGGCTGACACTGTTAGAATATCCAGTATCGCCCAAATGTCATCATGTTTTTGGACCATTCTTGGAAGACCTGTAATAAAATACATTACTCTATGATACCATTTCCACACTAGGATGGGAAAATATTGTAACATACCAGCTAGTCTCGGATGCTCTTCATTATCTTACTGACAAGTTAAGCACCACAAGATGAACTCAGAAACCTTCATTTTCATGTCGCTCGTCCAAAACTATTCCTTAGACGCCTTATATATATTTGCTCTACCTCGATGTACAAACCATATTGAATGGTGGTAAGCATGAAGGAGTTGTTCCTGACAAACCATAGGTACATCCATACAATCTCTAAATCACCAAAATGAATCCTGATCAAGTTTCCTGCACTCAATGGTCTCCCCACCATTGATATTTGAACTTAATACCAGACATTTTGTATCAGATGTTTGTGCCACTTTGATCATTTTTAATAAATCAAAAACAAGCATAGATAAAAATAAAACCCCAACAACACCTCGAACTTCACATTCCACAAGCATTTCAGCTATGACTTACCTCAACTACCATTCATCTAATGCTTATTTCACCAACTGAGAATATGACTTTCTACTCAATGCATCTGCCACCAAATTTCCTTTCCTCGATGTGTAAATTAATTAAATGACAAACATTTTAAGATACACAATTCATCTCCTTTGTCTCATATTCAAATATTTCCATGAGAAAATGTGTTTCAAGCTTTTGTGATCTATAAACACGATAAATGTCTCACCAAAGAGGTAATGTCTCTATGTTTTCAAATCATTGATGACTGTAGATAACTCCAAATCATGTTTTGGGTAATTCATCTCATGCATCCTAAACTTCCTTGAACCATACGCAACCACATGATCAATTATCATGAGAACATAGCTCAACCTTGATCTTGAAACATCACAATACAATGCATACCCCTATCCTAATTCTGAAAAGATCATGATAGGTGCCGATGTAAGCTGAACATTCAGTTCTTAGAAAGACTTATGTCATTATTCCATCTATTGGAATAGAGCATTCTTTTCTGTTAGAGATTTCATTGGTGAAGCTAGTCATGAGAAATCACACAAAAGTATTGGTAGTAACCACTAGGCCAAGAAAACTATGTATCTCAAACAAATTATTCAGTGGTTTCCAAGAGAAAACGACTATTATATTTTTTGGATCAACAGAAACACCTTTCTCAGAAATTACATGGCCAAAGAAACATAATACATGTATCCAAAAATCACACATTAATAATTTCGAATACAAATGGTGATCTCTAAATATTTGTAATATTACTTCTAGGTGAACCTCATGACAAGCCCTTGTCATTGAATATACAAAAATTTCAACCAAAAACTCTACAACAGAGGAATCTAGATACTGTTGAAATATCTGATTCATCAATACCACGAAGACTACGAGTGCATTTGTTAGACTGAATGGCATGACTACATATTCATAGTGGTCATATCTACTTCTGAAAGCTGTCTTTGGAATATCCTCTTTCCGTACTCTCAGTTGATGATATCCTGACCGCATGTCAATCATAGAGAACCATTGATCTCCCCTTTATTGATCGAATAGATCATCAATTCATGGAAGTGGATATTTGTTCTTTATCGTATCATTGTTAAACTTATAATAATCAATATGTATCTGAATGGTTCTATCTTCCTTCTTCACGAACAAAACCCCTACTACCCATAGAGATGGACGAGGTCGAATGAAACCCTTTCTTTCCAATTTCTCTAACTGCACTTTCAATTCTCCTAACTCTGTTGGTTTCATCCAATCGGACGAAAGGAAAATAATATTGGTCCCCAGAAAGAGATTAATCATAAACACCACTTCCCTTAGAGGTGGTAACGCTGAGAATTTCCTAGGAAATACATCTAGAAATTGATCCACAACAGCTAGAAAACTATTGTCCTTGATCTCTTCCTTTGATACCAAAGTCAATGATGCCAATTGGTAAGAGATTGTTCCCACAATTGTTGCCAACAATCTCTTTTCACTCTTCTTTACAATCCTCTCTCGTCTAAAGAGATGCTCGATGCCGCCTTCAATCATGAAACAAATTGTTCTCCTATAAAAGATATTTTGATCCCTAAACATTGTCAGCCATTCCATACCCTGGATTACATCATAAACATCCATATATAATATTGAGAAGTCACATTTTAGCTCATCTCTATCCACAGTTATAGCTTATGCTCTACACACCAAGGCTTGATATTCTCTTTCGCTGATAGGAGTTTGCAGTCTTATCATAGAAGGTATAATTTCATGTTTTAAACATAGAAAATAGGTTCCCCAGTTCCCCCATAATCTTAGCAATAGAGTTCTAAGCTTTTATAGTGAAGCCAATCGTATTTCCTCCTCTTGGATTTTCAGCAATGACAGATATTGTAAATAGAGTATCTGATTGCAGTCCCCACTCAATGGTTTGAAATCCTGAGAAATTCTTTGGACCCATTGGTGGTTTACATGTGGCTCAGGTGTAACCAAATTCTCAACAGCCTCTTCTAACTAGTTCGTACATTGCCTAACAGGTTCCATTTCTTAAACTAACAATAACTAATGTCAATATCACTCTCTATAAACTGTTGTCTTAGCATTTCAAACTCTATCACATCAATTATCACAATATTGTTTTCCAAAACAATATGTTTCCAATGTTCAACCATTTTTTTGAAAACACTTCACATTTTTTTGAATATTAAATCATTTTCAAAATATGATCAGCATTTTATTTTCCATAATATTTCATTTGAAAAATATTTCAATTCTTTTTAGAAATTTATCACTTTTTTTACAACATGAATCATTCCACGAAATGATGTATACACTCTCAGTGGGATGTCATTCCTCTAAAATGCATGTCATGGTTATCTCATTGGGTAAACCCACGAAAATGAGATTTAAAAATTATAGAATTGTCTCCAAACACTTATTTACCCAACTCTATGGTAATTTGAAGATTATCATAAAAGGGTTAACTACGTCTTTTTATGCTATACATTTCATATTACGGCAATCCTACTCCTTTCTAGGATTTCCAACCAAGGAATTTACAAGAATGGATTTCCTCTCCAAAATTATGAACATCGACGACTACTTGTTAGGAAAGGACTACACAAGATGATACCATTTTTAATGACCTTCCAATTCTCATTGGCTTAAGAGTACAATGATTCATTACTAGGCCTTAGGTGATATCTCCAAGACTCCAAAGGCTATCAGTAAATGATGAAGGGTTTCAAATACAAGTGGGGGACAATTTACCATTTAAAAAATAAAACAATAAACCTACCAAACATAACCAAACATTCAATATATGATTCATGAACAAATTAAAGACAACTCAACAACATCATTCACTCAAAACCACATCAATGTATGCAACAACAAAACGATAACCATGTATCAAAGTACGTAGTGGAAAAAATACACAAGACTATCCAAAGACCACAAGACTCCATGCTCCACAAGATCCAAGATCCAAAATATCCAATCATAGCAAACATTACGAGGTAGTGCTAATCATGTGTGAAACATTACCTTTTCCCCTGTCTTGGAAGATAGCATCTGGAAATGCACCAATGTTCCAAAGGTGGGGTGAGTATAAAACTCATTAGGTTTTCCCCGATATCATCCCTATACACGCCACTTGGATAGAAGAGTTAGAAAACATTGTATAAAATAGTTTATATAAAAAAATTTATCAAAATTAGTTTATAACTAAATATAAACAATTTTCCAAAACCATTCATCACCAAAAGCATTCAAGTGCTATTGAAATCAATATTCTCAGGAAAATATTTTCCTAGAAAAATAACTAAAAAATTCATTACAACCATTTCAGAATAAACCATTTTCAGTATACCCCACCATTCCTCAGACCCATGAAACCAACCATGCATGCTATATTATGACAGTTCCATACTCATTATCAGTTTCTCGTTGATCTACAATGTCGTCACAAGGTAATTGTTTCCCATGTGCCATTAACCCGTTGGCACGGAGCACAAGGTCATATATCAACAAAGCCTTGTGTATAAAATTTCCATGTTCTATAAACCCATTGGCACTAAGGAAAATGTCATATCTCAACCAAGCCCCATATATGCCACTCGAATACGCACCACTTGTTCCCAATGAACATGCCAAAACAATCATTTCAATAAAAAAGCTTTTTTATTGAAAACCATTTTCATCAAAACTATTTCATTGCCAACCCATTTTTATTCAGAACTACTTCAATAAAACTCCCTTTTTATTAAAAATCACATATATAGATAATATATTTTAAATCAACCATTTATCAATTATAGAAAATCTATAATTTAAAATCATCATTTTAAATTAATGAAACTAAACCCCCTTTTCACAATTATTCACCAGGATCACGCTATTTCACAAAAACCATAAATCATCAGAAACGAAGATTTTTAAATGAATTTCACAGTTAATAAAAAAATTTAATCTATTCCAATAATTTATTGTTAGAGGATTGGAGAGACAATCCGCATACATAAAAGGTTTCGATGAAACATTGACAACAGACGAAGAATGCGCAAGAAAGCGGATTGCTTCTACACAAACGGCCATAGTTCTCTTATCCTAGCAATTTCACGACTCAAAATTGAATTATTTCGAATCGAATAACGTAGATATACCAACTATAGGTTCAGATCTGAGAAATAATTGCGATCAGTGAAGTAGATCTCAGAAGATATAAGAAAACCTGACATATCTAGAATGAATGGTGGCATACATCAAGAATCTGACTCGAAATCACCATGGGAAGGCTCTGGGATGGCTCCACATCATGTGGGGAGTGTTCTATAGACATATTGGGAGAGTAATTTCAAAATAGGGGCGTTTTATGCCAAACTGAAATATATAGTGCAAAAATGAGTAAGCTCCTTGAAAATATGATCTATATTTGATCTCTGTGCAAGGCTTAACCACACGGTTTGGGCCAACCATGTATGGATCATGCAAACATCTTTATTGTCCCAACACTTTTTATAAAAGCCCCAAGATCACCCATCCTCCAACTTTACCCTTTTTATGGAAACACATTTTTTATGGAAACATCCCACTTTATGGAAACAACCCATTTTATGGAAACACCCCACATTATGAAAACAACCCACATTATGGAAACACCTCATTTTTTTAAAAGAACCATCATTATGGAATCACCCAACTAAATTTAACTCTCTATAATATGAAGACTCTCAATTGTATGGAAACTCTCTATTTTATGCACAATAAATTAAAAAACATGAGGAAAGGGGTTATGTACACGAAAATGGGTGTACTACAATAAGACCTAATGCACAGATGCACAATTTCAAATTCAGGATCAACTTCAATTCATTATAGTGCATTTTTCACTTGAATCAAACTAAATCATGTTACCCTTTATGTCTTTCTTACAAATTTAATTATATTTAGATTTCTTTTGACCTTGAATTAGAGTACAGTTAGACTTTGTGTGACCTTTCACATTACATTCAAAACATATGTTTTTCACTTCTCATTTATACATTCTTATTTATATTATTTTCATAGATTTATAATTATTTTAGAATTATCAGATAGATATTTAATTAAATAATAATATATTGAATCGAAATATTCTTCCCCACTTGATTTCTTTTCATCACCTTCTTTTTTGATAGATATTTGTTTTTCTTCTTCAAAATTTCATCACATATTCATTCATCATAAAGGTTCGAACCAGTTCATTCGTTAGAAATTACTTAACTATTGTGAATTGAAGAATAATAGAAGTTATCACATTCCATTTATAAAGTCATAATCAAATTACCTTTAATTCTTGATCTAGTTATTCAATTGCATATTCTATGTCATCAACATCATTGATATCTTCTGTGAATCTTATATTCATCTGAGTGATGATTTTTTATTCATATATCCTAAATGTTTCAAATTACAATTTTTTAGTGTTGTTCCATTGTTTTATGATATTATATGTTCCTTCATGGGGAAAAATTATTTTACCACAACACTTATTCAATAAACCACTCATAAACATGATAAAATTCATCAGTTTCTAATCAATAGAGAATAAAACACATAGCTCTCGAGTAAAAATCAAATTATTTATCTTGACAATCAGTACACATTATAGGTATTTTTAGGAAATTCATAGGGATTAGAAACTTTTGATAACTCGTATTCTTTTATTATTCATATATATGATATGTCAAGCCTTTCAATGTCAATAGATCTCAAAATTAAAATAAGGTTAATCGTTCATTAACATAAATTCTCGAAGATCATACATTTGAGAGTTATCTTCTTATAGATTTTTAACTCTTAAATTTTAAATTTAAATGAAATATAAAAAATTGAGTCAGACATTTGAATACTAAGAGATGGTATCAGAAAGAAATATAATTATTTCCATGGATTTTCAGTAAGATAATTAGAAACCTTCCTTTTATAAAAATTAGTTGTTCATAACAATAAAGATGAGAACAAAAGAGGTTGCAGGGTAATTGTTTTCCTTAAAAAACATGATAGAAACAATACATTCCAATTGATCTTAATGTGATTATTCCTTTCTATGTTAAATATGAGTGAGAAGAAGAAAATACATACAGAAAATATAATCACAAAATTATGTATAATTTTTTTTGTTATAGAAATCCTAATGTCCACTCCACCAATTCTCTCCACATGAGTAGTACTTTTCACTAGCATGTCCTTTTTGATGAATTGTACATCTGAGTGTATATAGTTAAAACCATTACAAGTATGATTTTATTGAGATTATGGTTATTTTATATGGATCAGAGATATCCACATATTTCTATGAGAAGGTGACCTCCCACCATGATTAAAAATGATTAGTCAACACTCCAATAAAAAATATATTAAGATGATGTAACGTCCCAACCAGAGTGCCACACAACAATGCCCCCAGTCGGTTAGTCACATGACCCTAGGCATGTCTCCCCGTATGCCAAAGGCTATCGACTAGCAGCGAGGGTCTGGTAAGTTAGTCTTGGGGAGACTATACCCTATTTTTTCCAAGTAGACACCAGAAACAATAATATTCAATATCCGAAGCATATATAAATACAAACAAACCAATATCTAAAGATTTTCAAGAAAGAAAATACAATATCAATTTAAAATAGAAAACATGTCATGTTGAAGTACGTGTAAGGTGCCTAAAATGAAAACTGAAAAGTAAAGACACCGATGACACCCAAGAGGGTCCCAAAAAACGTCGGTCCCCTCACCATGCCCTATCCCTCATCAACCATATAACATTGGTCCTTTTCCCTTAACCATTCCAGGAAAAATATGAAAAAAAGTTAACTTATCTACTGATTAGGTTACCTGAGTAGGGTGTTAGTACAACTCAGTTTGCCACCACCAAAGGTGTCTAAAACAAATCTAGTCAACAATAGTGTATGAATTTTTATAAATAATAAAAACAATTAATAAAGTGAACATTTTACATTTATTCATTTATCTTTAATTTAACCGCATAAACCACCAGGGTCCCATGGATACTTTAATATCAATACCTACGTCAGTTGTGCTAGTGTCTGATCCAATTTAAAGTATCAATTAAAATATCATCTAAACTACTGTGTTTTCATTGTCCATTTCAATTAAATTAATATCACCTATATTTGGAACCATAGTCCAATGTCAAATAATGTGTGTTGATCTCTATACTCTCAGGAGTATTTGAAGAATCATTCTCTATCTCTGAACCCATGGGTATATGGAGCATCAGTACCTATCCCATAAAATAATGTTATAATGCATTATTGGTGTAGAACATCATCTTTATCATTCCATGTGTATTTGGAGCATCAGTCCCTATCTCACAGCCAGTTTCTCAATATAGACCATAAATAACATAAATCAGATAAATCAATATAAATCAAGTTTAATATTTTATCACAATTTTTCATGTCACATGTATCACAAAATCACCTAAATTAATTCAAAAATTTCCTCATCATAACAAAAAAATTAATTATTTCACCAATTAATTTATCACTAATTCCCATTAATTAATTTAACAATTCATTTTTAATGTCATCACATTCATTAATTTAAAAATTAATTAATTAAAATCCACTACTTGAAATCTCATAATTAATTCAATAATTAATTATCTCATTCTCAATATAAATATATTAGAATTAATTATACAATTAAATATCTCGAATAATCTATCTCAATATCTCATATTAATTCAACAATTAATTACTAAACATAATAATCTCTTTGCCTCATATTTAATTTATCTATTAATTATTCAATCATATCATTTCAATATCTGAACCATCTACATTAATTAACTTGTCAATTAATTAATCCAATTAATTCAATTTCTACTCATAGCAATTCTAATTATTTAATTCACTAACTAATTAATATAACACGTTCAGTTTTTTTAGAACTATAATCTCTATTAAATAATTTTTCAACAAATTAATCTAACTCATCCAACTATAATAACACAATAATCTTCATTAATTAATTTTTCAATTAATTAAACTAACTCATTCAATTGTATCAACACAAAAATTCCCATTTATTAATTATCCAATTAATTTATGTAACTCAAAAATCATATCATTACATCTATTAATTAATTTACCAGTTAGTTAATTCAAATTATTCTCATTAACTAATTCCTCAATTAATTAATCTAACTCAATCGTTCAATTAATTCACCAATTAAATGTAACGTTCATTTAATTAATTCACAATCAAACCTCTCTTCAATTAAACCACCAATTAATTGTTACGTTCAATTCCATTATTTAGATCAATAATTAAATAATTATATAATTTCAATTAATAAAATTTTTTAATTATTTAAACATGAAAAATTAATTAGTCATATAATGAATGTTAATTAATTCTAAAATTAAATAATCCAAATAAATTAATTAATAACAACATGACTCTTATTTAATTCCAAATTTAGTTAACCAAATCCTCTATCACAAAATCTGCATAATTAATCTATCTATTTATTATTTAAACCGACCATATTAATTAATCACATCATCACCATTAATTAATTCCAAAATTAATTATCCAAATCCACCATCACAAAATCTTCATAATTAATTTATCAATAATATCTTTAAACCAACCAATTCTATTCTAAATTTCACAATTCCCCCAAATTAATTAATTTACCCAATTAATTAATCGAATATAGAAAAAAGTGTTTTTAATTATATCAAAAAAAATCTACAATTTCATACACACATGTGAATCAAAACTATGATATTGAAATTCAGACCACCAGTCTCAAAAATGATAAACATGAGATATAAATCTAACATCGCTGACTGTGCATTATTTAAATGACTATCGAATGAGAAATTACATAAATAAGAATATTCTGTTTAATATAAATCTGCTCAAAAGAATTCATTTTCTATGAATGAAATATTCATACACACAATCCACTTATCAATATGAATCCAATGCAACTATCAGCACATCAATCTGACCAATATCGAAAATGATATAGGTTATTGATGTTCGGTTTGAGATGAAACACAGTACATACGAACTCACGAAAAAACCCAAGTTATTATCTAATAAATATTTTATGATAATATAGTATTTAATTTTCATGTAATAATTACATATTATTTTATTATAAATATACTTGATATTATTATGGTAAGACCAAAATATGATCATTGTTGAAAGAATATTTTATCAAATCATACATTAATAATATCTTTTTAAAAAAATATATAAAATCACCATTTGAAAAACAAAATTATTATTTATTAAAAAAACCTCATTTTTCACTTTTTTCCATCCATTTTTAAATAAGAATTAATATAAAAGGATGAAAATATAGGTTGAATACTAGAAATTAAAAAAAATAAAAATAAGACACACCTGGTAGGCGTGCCAGGTTTTGGCGCACAACAAGGTGGTGCTTCAAGTGTGTAGCACCCCGGGATTCCACAGAGGAATAGGTGGAGTCCTGAACTACCCATGTAATGTTGTACGAAAAGAGTTTTAGGTTTAAGTAGATTATAAAAGACTAATTTTGTAAGAACTCTTGAAGGTCACACATATTTATAAACCTAATGCACATGTATCCGCTCAAGAACCAAAAATCCCCATTAATCCACACTTTAGACTGAAATTATTAACTAGGCATCTTTCATTTCATCTAAATAAGTCATTTAAATTTTTAAAAAAAATAAAAAGGTGTTGAAATTTTTTGGTTTAGATTTCAAATGGCATTAAAAATGGTGGAAATAGTTAAATATAGAAGATAAACAGTATTGATGTATTTTTAATTAAGTAGATTATTTAATTATTGAACATGAAAATCAAATAATCCCAAAAATCTGTTAAGAATAAAAATTACGCCCTAACACGGATAAACACCTCATTCTGGACCCAACCGTGGTCTCTGATTTTTCAACTGATGAACCATTAAAGATATATTGATGATTTAATACTCAAAAAAGGAATAAATAATTAATAAAAATAAAAAAGATATTTTTGCGAGCGAGTCATAAAAATGATCGTCGCATACCAATGTTACACCTCATATATGGTAAACCCCCCATTCTAGACACACCAGTGGTCTCATATTTCTCATACAACATACAGTTTGTGAGTTATTAAAAATTTATTCTTTAAAAAATTTAATAAGCAATTAATTAAAATTAAAGGGTTATTTCTTATGAACGAGACATCCAAACACTCGATGGGAACCCAAGATATACCTTATCTAGGGTAAACCCCTCATTCTGGACCCATTGGTTGTCTTATATTTTTCATAGGATTCCCCGTTTGAGTGTTATTTAATTATTTTTAAGAATATAATATATTAAATATTATTTAATAACTTTAACTTATGAGAGAGACATCTAAACATCTAACGCCAAAATATGTTATACCCTACCTGGGGTAAACAATATGTTTCTGATATAACAGTGGTCATATATTTTTTATATGACGAACCATTTTAGAGTTATTAAATTATTTTGATTAAATTGTCGACGCTTACAATTATATCCTTAATATATTTATGTCGCCCTCGCTAAGGCTTTATGGGTCTCGGAATCTCACACTATCCAATGTCTGACTCTGAAAATGTTCCAATAAAAAAATTTACATTGTCTTTGCAGAGCATTATTTATCTTATAATTCTTAAACAATTATTATGTTCATTTTAAAATCAAATATTTTTTCCATATAAAGTATTAATAATATTTAAAAATTATTAACTCAAATAAAAATATATTTTTTAAATGGATGGAATCTTACAATATCCCCATATTATTAAAACTATTTATTGAGTTGTACTACTAATCGTCATTATGAAAAAATATGTTCTTACAATCTACCCAACATTGAAGAATCGTTAACCCCTCTTGTTTTGTAGCTCAATAGAGTAGATTTTATCGACCTCCTGTCAATCCTGAGAACCTCATATGTAAATTGACGATTATGTACCTCACACTATCATGCTCCACATATATATTTATTAATAAGAACAACCTCCATGGATCCCCATATCCAACCAAAATATATTAATTTAGCTAAGAATAATGCTAGGTAATTCTCAGTGTACCTAGGATGATGTCATGATAGAGGAAATGATCATTACTAATTAAAATTACACAATGAAGTCATCTATAAATACCCCGAAAGATTTATCATCGTCGATGTTGCCTCCAACTATGGAAACACCATAACATGTTCGAATGCCTTGGCTTCCCATCCTGCCAACATCTCACCACATTGATTCAAAACTATATAATCATTTACACAACCCATAACGGTGTTCTAAAACTAGGTAATTCTCTCTACCCAAACTAACTGCATCCAAGGTCAAAAAAAATGAAGTATTTTTTTCACAACAATTAGCATAGTTAACAAGAGAGATTTACACAAAACCGTATAAATTATTTCCCCTAAATCCCGCCACACTCTCAAAACTATGTCACTATCTCTACCATTAACCATCCTACACCTAGGTCCTTGTTAACAAGGGTATACACATTATCATTTTTTAAATTTTATCATTTAGACACCGATTTAATCTCATAAAGCATCATTTCACAATCTCTATCAATTTAAAATTAGGAACCATCTTCATTTCAATTCCCAAAGTAAGGTAAAATAGATTAAGTTCAAAAAAATACCCAAAACCCATTTTCCTTTGCATTCCTACAATGATGTATGTCAAAAAATAATTTTATGGGCCTAGAATGATGAATGCAGACTCAACCCTTCTGCCATATCGGTCCACGAGTCAATCTAAAAAATCAAAAAAACAAAAATCACATCTCACAACAAGTGCATCATTAAAGGTGAAATGATTTCAATAGTAATAGAAAACAACAATAACAACAATTTCACCCTGGGTTCATGGGTTTTCCACCGTACATTGGGTAGGAACTCTCAAGCATGAGCTCATAACCAATCTCCGACACTTCTTAGACTCTTGTCTACCATTCCCAAAACCAGTAAAAAAAGAAAATTAAGAGAAAACCTCCTCTAATACCACATTTTAATGTCCTTTCCAGGGTTCCATGCAACAGTGCCTCGATCTGGTTGGTCCCATGACCTCAGGCACACCTCCACGTATGCCATAGGCTGAAAAAAAGTAGAGAGGCTCTAGTAAGTCAGTCGTGGGGAGACTGTACACACTTTTATGAGAGTAGACACAATCAGAAATAATAAACAATAGCAGAAGAATATATAAATGCAAACAATAAAATATTTGAATATTATGAAGTAAGAAAATACAATATCAAACTGAAACAGAAAACAAGTCATGTTGAAGTACGTGTGAGGTGCATAAAATAAAAACTAAAAACTAAAGACATTGATGACACCCCGGCGGGTCCCAAACCACATCTGGAAACCTCACCATGTTCTATCACACTTAAATAATCTAACTCAAGGCCTTTTTTCTTAACTAGTCCAAGAAAAACAAGAAAACAATTCTACTGGGGTTCTGATTAGGCTGCCCAAGTAGGGTGTGGCAAAACTGAGTTGGCCACCACCAACCTCATCTAAAACAAATCAAGTCAATAATAGTGAATGTAGTTTTATGAAGAATAAAAACAAGTGATAATGCGAACTGTTTACATTTATTCAATTATCCCTTAATTAACCGCATAAACCACTGGGTTCCCATGGATACCCGTATCTCAATACCTTCTTCAGTTATGCTGGTGTCTGAACCATTTTACAGTATCAATCAAAATTTTATTTAAAACAATGTGATTTCATTCTCTATTTGAATTCAATTAATATCACCTGTAATTGAAACCATAGTCCAATTTCAATTAATGGCTGTAGATTTCATGTCTACCACCCTCGGAGTATTTTGGGCTTCAGTCCATGTCTCAAAACCTATGGGTATTTGGAACATCAGTCCCTACCCCATAAAATAATATTTTTATGCATGATGGGTGTAGAATGACATGTCTATCACCCCGTGAGTATTTGGAGCATCAGTCCCTATCTCACAACCCATTTTTAATAAAGAACATATATCACATACATCACATTAATCAAGATTAATCAAGATTAATCTTTTATCATAATTTTATATATCACATGTATCACAACATCACATTAATTAATTTAACAGATAACTAATTACAACATCACATTAATTATTTCAAAAATTAATTTCTCACATATTACCATTAATTAATATAAAAATTAATTAGTCACATTGTCCCATTAATTAATTTAAAAATTCATTAGTAATGTCATCACAACAATTAATTTAATAATTAATTAATCAATATCCACAACTTGAAATCTCATAATTAATTCAATAACTAATTATCCCATTCACAATATCAATGAAATATAATTAATTATACAATTATTTATCAGGAATTATTGATTTCAATATCTCATATTTATTTCAATAATTACCTACTCAACATGAAAATCACTTTGACTCATAATTAATTCTACCATTAATTATTCAATCATATAAATTCACAATATCAGCCATCTAAATTAATTAATTTGTCAATTAATTAATCTAATTAATTCAATTTTATATCATAGAAATTCTCATTAATTAATTCACCAACTAATTAATATAACTCATTCAATTTTTTTTCACAATAATCACAATTAATTAATTTTTCAATTAATTACTCTGACTCATCAATCTATAACAATGCAACAATCATCAATAATAAATTTTCCAATTAATTAACCTAAATCCTTCAACTGTATCAACCCAAATAATTCCCATTAATTAATTCTCCAATTAATTAATGAAACTAAGGCATCACATCATTACATCCATTAATTAATTTACCAACTAATAAATTCAAAATATTTCCACAAACTAAATAATCTATTAATTAATCTAACTCAATTCTTTAATTAATTCACTAAATAATTGTCCACTTAATTTAATTAATTCACAATTAATTAATTCACATTCAACCCCATCTTCAATTAATCCACTAATTAATTGTTTTTGACAATTCTATTATTTAGTTTAACAATTAAATAATTATGTTACCTCAATTAATTATTTTATCAATTAATAATTTAAACAAATCCAATTAATTAATAATATCATGACTGTAAATTAATTCTAATATTAATTAATCTAACCAAATTAATTAATCACATCACGGCTGTTAATTAATTCCAAAATTATTTATCGAAATCCTCCATCAAAAAGTCTTTTTAATTAATATTTTTATTAATTATTTATACAAAAAAAATTAATTAATCATATCATGATTGTTAATTAATTCCAATATTAATTAACCAAATCCACCAGCACAAAATATTCATCATTAATCGATTAATTAATTAGTTAAACGCACCAATTCTATTCCAAATTTTTTAATTCCCCCAAATTAATTAATTTCCTCAATTAATTGTTTATAGAAAAAAATCAATTGATAGTTATATAGTGAAATATCTACAATTTCATACTCACAAATGAATCAATACTATGAGATTGAAATTTATACCACCTACTTCAAATATTATATACATGAGATATGAATCTAACATTGATGACAGTGCATTATTCCGACTACCGTTGAATGAGATATTAAATAAATAAGTATATTCTGTTTTATAAAAAGTTGTTCTAAATACATCATTTTCCATGAATGAAATACTAATATGCACCATCCTCTTATCAATAATAACCCAATGAAACTGAAGACATGTCAATATTATCTATATTTAAAAAGATATTGTTTATTGAAGTTTGGTTCGAGCAGAAATGGAGAACGGACGAACTCCCTAAAAAACACATGTTATTCGCTCATAAATATTTTATGATAATGATATATTTATTTATCATATAATAATACCATATGATTTTTATATAAATACTTGATATTGTTACATGAAGACAAAAAAATTATAATTGTCGAATGATTATTTTGTATAATAATACATTAATAATTTTTTAAAATAAATCAATGAAATTTCCATTTGAATAACAAAATTATTATTTATAAAACAATTATCTTCTTCCCATTTTCCACCCATTTTATCTAAAAAAATGAATAACTATAAAAGGATATAAATATAGACTGAATAAATGAAATAAAATTATAATAAAAAGACACACCTGGTTGGTGCACCAAGTTCTGGCGCAAAACATGGTGGTGCTTCAAGGGGGTAGCGCACTGGGTTTTCACTGAGGAAGAGGCGAAGTCTCCTCCAACCCATGTAAGTTTGCACGAAGAGAGTCTCAGGGTTAATTAGATTCAAAAGTACTAATATCATAAGAAAAAATGAAGGTCATGCCTATTTATAAACCCCATGCACATGCCTCCGCTCAAGTAACAAAAACCCCATTAATCCACTCTTTAGATTGAAAAAATTAATTAAGAGTGTTTAATTTCATATATTTAAGTAATTTATATTTTTAAAACACAAAAAATGGTTTAAATTTCATGGTTTAGAATTCAAGTCGCATTAAAAATGGTGGAAACTGGTTAAATGTAAAAGATGAATAGTTTTTGTAGATTTTTAATTAAATAAATCATTTAATATTTAACATGAAAATAAAGATAATCAGAAACATCCGTTAAGCATAAAAATTATGCCCCAACTAGGGTAAACACCTCCTTCCGGACCCAATAGTGGTTTTAGATTTCTTAATCGATGAATCATATGAGATATATTGATGATTTAATACTCATAAAAATGTAATAAATAATTTATAAAAATAAAAACTATATTTTTACGGGCGAGGTCTCAATATGTTCATCACATACCAATGTTATACCTAATATAGGGTAAAACACCCATTTCAGACACATAGGTGGTATTGGATTTCTCATATGATGTATGGATTGTGAGTTATTAATAAATTTCTCCTAAAAATGGAATAAATAATTAATTAAAATTAAATGGTTATTTCTTGCGAACGAGGAATCCAAACGCTCGATGCGAACAAATTTTATACCTTATTTAGCGTAAACCTTCTATTATAGACACATTGGTGGTCTCATATTTGTTAAGTCAAAAGTCTTCTTTTGGCTTTTACATCATGTTTTGGAAATCACAAATATATTCTATGTCATGTTTTGGAAATCTCAAATTTATTCTATCATATGTTTGTAAATAAAAAATTGTCTTTTATCATGTTTATCGTATCGTACGATGTTGATCGTACCGACCAAAACGTATCGTACTGACTCTGTCAATCGTATCGTACTGACTTTGCTATTCAGATGATCATTATTTGTTTTGGTACTTTGTCAAAAACTCTCTCTGCATATGAATCGTACTCATGTTTTACATTTCTATACGCTTTAAGGTAGAATCATTCATATCTGTATTACTCTGATTATTGTGTTCATCTTGAATACAATTGTTTTACATAACATTAGTATTACAATACTTCATACCTTTTACATTCAATACAATTGAGGGTATTTGTATTTGTATTAGTTTAAGTTCATTTAAACTAATCTCTTTGTTACTAAAACTCAAGGTTTTTAAACCTACAATTCACCCCCCCTCTTGTATTGTTCCATCTAATAGACTTTTATATCGACTATTCGATCCAACAATTGGTATCAGAGCAGGTTTTCCACTGACTTGTATTACTAGCTTTATTTCTTGTTACTTTCTTAAATACTTACTACACTAACGTGTGGAGTGGAAAAGTTGTTTTTGTTATATTAGATGGCAGGAATGAATATCGGATCAATAGATAATCTGAATCCTTCTAGACCACCAATCTTTGATGGGAATGATTATGAGTATTGGAGAGATCATATGAAGACTTTCGTCATCAATACTGGTGTAGACAATTTTATTATGCTTACTGGGGGTTACAAAATTCCTGACAAAGAAGTTAGTACTTTCACCAATCAAGAGAAGCACGAATATCAACTGAATTACAAGGTACACAATACTTTATTATGCTCTATGACCAGGAATATATATAGTCAGATATCTTCATGTGAAGCAGCTAACTATATTTGGAAGAAATTAGAAGTCACTCATTTTGGTACATCCAAGGTTATAGAAACAAGGAGAGCAATGCTTCGAGCAGAGTATCATGGATTTGTTTTTCCTTATGGAGAGCCAGTATGTAAAGTGCAACAAAGGTTTATGACAATTGTCAACAGCTTACAATCTATGGGAGAAAAAGGTCTTGATGATGAATCTCTTGTTGATAAGATTATAGATATTATGCCAAATGAATGGGAGTCAAAAAGAACAGCTATTGATGAAAATAGAAAAGTTTCCCAGATTACTCTTGATGAACTCTTTGGAACTCTTCTACAGCACGAGACAAGAATGAAAAGAGATGCTGATTTCAATAAGAAGAAGAATGGGAATGGAAGTGTAGCTTTTTCATCTAAAGCTAAAACACCTGAAAGGGTTACAAGGTCTAAATCCAAGAAAGTTGTTGTTTCTGATTCAAGTGATTGTAATCTTTCAGACAATGAGTTAGCTAATCTTTCTCGGAGGATGAACAAGATTGTGGGAAAGAAAGATTTTCAATATAGATTCAAAAAGAAAGACAGGAAAGATAGGAAAGATTCAGAGGTAACTTGTTATGAATGCAAGAAAGCAGGACATATAAGGCCTGATTGTCCTTTACTGAAGAGGAAAGATAGAAAAGAGAAACACTCTGAAAGAAACAAGAAAAGGTTTTATAAGACAAAGAAAGTCTTGAAAGCAAATGATACATGGAGTGCAAGTGGTAGTGATTCCTCAGATGATTCTTCAGAATATGAGATGTCAGGACAAAGGAATATTGGACTTCTAGCCAGACTACCAATTGAAGATCATTGTCTCATGGCTAAGGTACATAATGCTGAAGCTGTTGCAAATGTCTCTTTAAATACAAATTATGTTGATAATAAATATTATGAATCTTCAAATGATGAACCCTCATCATCAGAAGATGATACTTTACCTTCTTTTGAAGAAGTCTCTAGATTTGCTAAGTTACTTGAAAATGAAAATTCTAAACTCAAAAAGAGATTTGAAAAAGCAAATTCTAGAATTTCTATTTTGACTAAAGAAGTATCAGATCTTTCTAAAGATCTTGATGGGAAAACTTCTGATTTTGAAAGTATTTTGAAAACCCTTGAGAAAGTCAAATCTGAAAAAGATAAACTTTCTAAGGATCTTGAAACTGCTATTTCAAAGAAAAACTTTTTAGAGTCTAACTCTAGTTCTAATTCAAATGTTTTAGAAAACAAGAATTTGGTTTTAAAACTAAAGTCAGAGATTTTATCCTTGAAAAAGTGCTTGTCAAACTTTACTCATGGAAAAGAAAACTTTGATAGGATGTACTCTCAAATAAGACCTTTGAGAAATCATTCTGGTCTTGGTTATACTTATTCCAAACCTGTTTTTAGTAATAACTATTTTGTTCCTCAAAAAACCATTTTCTGTTCCAAGTGTCAATGTGGTGGACATTGGAGAACAGATTGTTCTCTTAACAAAACTCAATCCTTAGGATTTCATAAGGCTCATTTTGCAAAACAAATATGGATTCCTAAAATTCTTTTATCTAATCCTTATGGATCCAAACAAGTTTGGATTCCGAAAATCTAATTGTTTCTTTTTCAGGAAAACGAGAAGTGTATCAATAAGAACATTTGGTACATGGATAGTGGTTGCTCTCGACATATGACTGGAAACAAAGATTTCTTTGAAAAGGTTATCAAAACAAAAGGTGGAAAATTTACCTTCTGAGATAATGCTCAAGGAAAGATTGTTGGTATAGTTTTCCTGTATCGTATTGACCATTTCAGTTTTTCTGTTTATCGTATTGAAATTCTTTTCCATCGTATCGTTCAAAAATTTTGTATCGTCCGATGATAGTATTCAAATTCTTTTCCATCGTACCATTCAATAGTTTTTGAATCGACCGATGATAGTATTCAAATTCTTTTCCATCGTATCATTCAATAGTTTTTGTATCGACCGATGATAGTATTCAAATTCTTTTCCATCGTATCATTCAATAGTTTTTGTATCGACCGATGATAGTATTCAAATTCTTTTCCATCGTATCATTCGATTTTTTTTGTATCGACCGATGATAGTATTGAGATTGTTTTCCATCGTACTGTCGGTTAATGGTAACAACTATTTTCCATCGTACGGTCCGATCATAGTAATGACTGTTTTCCATCGGCATCATGATTTTTTTTTCGTACGATTGTGTTTACTTTTGATTCATACCAAAACCAGCAATCACCTTATGTTCTCCGACAGGTTTCTTTTCATTTTTTTTATTTTATTTTCTTTGTTTTAATCCTAACCATTGATCTGGTATTATCTAATCTTGACCATAGAATATCAACGGTCATCTCTTTATTGCCTATAAATACCCCCCTCCCCTCCCCAAACCCACATTGAAGTTTCAGGATTTGAGGCGAAGCTCTGCTCCACCAGCTATAAACCATCGTACGATATTCTCATCGGCAGAACCTTTATGTCTCAATCTTCTGCTAATACTCCTGCCGAAATGTCTTCAAAGACTTTTACAGAGAAAGACTTTCACAGAGAAAGAATTGATACTCTTGAAGAAGTAATCAGAGTCCAGGAGGAAACCATCAGAAATCAAGATCAGATTTTTGCGGATCAACAAGAGCTTCTCAAAACTCAGGGTGAATCAATTTCTGAAGACAAGAAGGAGATCAAGAAGATGAAATCTGTGCTTCATGAGCTTATAAAGAAAGAGAAGGAAAGAGAAAACAAATGATTGTTGTATTTGTTTCTTTTGGAACTTGTTTGTTTTTTAATAACTCTTATAATCCTTTCTCTTTTATCCATTGTCTTGTATTACTTCACTAACTCTTCCAGACAATTCGAGATTCCTCCTTTCTTTTTGTAAATCACAAAGGGGGAGAATATTTACAAAGCAAAGATTGTTTTACAAAGGGGGAGAATGCATTACAATGCTCTTAAGGAAAATCTATGAATACAATCCTTAGGAAAGTCAATACCTAAGGGGGAGTTAGTTGTATTCAATTTCTTATTCAGAAGAGTTTTCAATAACTCAGGGGGAGATAAGTATTTCTTGTTTCATTTACTTTGTGTGTTTGTGCTTTCCAAAAAGGGGGAGATTGTTAAGTCAAAAGTCTTCTTTTGGCTTTTACATCATGTTTTGGAAATCACAAATATATTCTATGTCATGTTTTGGAAATCTCAAATTTATTCTATCATATGTTTGTAAATAAAAAATTGTCTTTTATCATGTTTATCGTATCGTACGATGTTGATCGTACCGACCAAAACGTATCGTACTGACTCTGTCAATCGTATCGTACTGACTTTGCTATTCAGATGATCATTATTTGTTTTGGTACTTTGTCAAAAACTCTCTCTGCATATGAATCGTACTCATGTTTTACATTTCTATACGCTTTAAGGTAGAATCATTCATATCTGTATTACTCTGATTATTGTGTTCATCTTGAATACAATTGTTTTACATAACATTAGTATTACAATACTTCATACCTTTTACATTCAATACAATTGAGGGTATTTGTATTTGTATTAGTTTAAGTTCATTTAAACTAATCTCTTTGTTACTAAAACTCAAGGTTTTTAAACCTACAATTCACCCCCCCTCTTGTATTGTTCCATCTAATAGACTTTTATATCGACTATTCGATCCAACAATATTTCTCATAGGATGCACCGTTTGAGTGATATTTAAATATTTTTATGAAAATAATATATTTAATCTTATTTAATAAAATTAACTCGTGAGGATACATTTATACGACTGATGCTTACATATGTCATAGCCTGCCTAAGGTAAACACCATGTTTTGGATCTAAAAGTAGTCTTAGATTTTTCATATGACAAACTATTTTAGAGTTAGTCAATTATTTTCAATAAATTGTCTGCGATTACTATAATATCATTAATTTTTTTTTATTTTGCCTATGTAGAGGCTTTATGGGTCTTGAATCTCACACTCTCAAATTTCTGACTCTGAAAAAGTTCCAATAAAATAAAATTTCAATATCTTAACTGGGAATTATTTCTCATATAATTCTTTAAAAATTTGTTACATTTTTTTTCCAATAAAATATTTTTTTCCACATAAAGTATATATAATCTATAAAAAGTAATATCTCAAAGGAAAACATATTTTGTAAAAGGAAGGAATCATAAAGATGAAGATGTTGAATATTGGTTCAACAGAAAATTTCATAAAACCTAGAATATCTAAATAGTTTTTAAATTTTGTAAAAATTCCTTAAAATAATCATTAAATTAATATATACCAATTTTAAACCGTAATACATAAATCATTGGGAATATGGTAAAAAATGAATGTCACTAAAGTGAAACTCAGATATGTTATTTGTCAAACTCTATAAAAAGGTTGACAAAGATTCACAATAGCAACAACAGTGAGTTGATCAGACATATACTTATTAAAAGATATATGTCTCCAAAGTGTAGCTAAAGATACATTGATAGGTTATTAATTTTTAACATGAATCTATATCTATTTAGAAGAATAAAGTCTTGGTATTTAATTTGATGGTCTAATTGATTTATGATAAACAACTCCATAAATATTGCATGATACATACTGAGTATTAAAATTCAAAAAATTTAAATAAATACAAGAATTCCATTAAAGTATAAAGTATTTATTCTATATAATTCTAGACATTGAATAAATCATTAGTAATCTTTAAATAGTTATTTATTTTAGGTGATACCATTGTAGATAAAATAGAAATAATCCATAATTCAGAACCCTATAATTGACCAAGTCAAACGTTGGGGTTACGTGCATTGCAATTAAAATAATGTACAATTAATAATGTCTGGTTGATTACAAAATAAAGGATGATAATATAAACATTTGTTTCCCATATGTATGGTTTCATTAAAAAGTATGTTTCTTGATCCATACGTTCCTTCTAATCCTTTGGTATGAATGTATTATTCTTTATAGAATGTTGTGATCATAAAACATAAGTTCCCATTAAAACATAGTGTATAATAATTTTTACAACATTCTTATAAACTTTTACAAAAAAATTATAATTTTAGAAATCAAATAAAATCCTATGGGTTTAAATTATGAATTTAATTTTATAATAAAATAATAATTCTAGTAATTATTATACTAAAATTCACTTAAAGTAACTTCATTAGAAATATATATTTGGGTGTTTGTGGGCATAAAAAATAAAATAAAATTAATGAAATGGTTGTATCAATACATTCTAAACACTTTAATCATTCTTTTTCATGTATATAAAGTCATCCAACACTTATAAATTAATTAATATAAAAATATATTCTAATATTTCATGGTTTTACCCCTGAGTTAAGAATTTTCATACATGTAAAAAAAATTATTATCTATATTAGATTAATAAAAAGTAAATAAGCATCAAATATTGCAGATCATTAAGATAAAATAATCCAATATGTGTCTTATATGAAAAAAAGTGCTTATTTATTTTAGCCTCGTTATTTATTTGTTAAATTATCCATAAAGTGAGGTGTTTCCATAATGTGGGGTGTTTCTATAAAGTTGGTTGTTTCTATAAATTGGAGTGTTTTCATAAAGATGGATGTTTCCAAAACAAATTTCATAAAAATGGTAAAGGTGAAGGATGTGAGATTTTGAGGGTTTTATAAGGAGTTTTGGGACAAACAGGAAGGTTGCACGATCCATACACAGTTGGCGCAAACCACGTGGTCGATCCTTGTGCATAAATTAAATCTAGATCCTATTTTCTAAGAGCTTACTCATTGTTTCTCTATATATTTTTTTGTTGCTTCAAAAAGCCACTATTTCTAGATTACACTCACTATAATTCTATATTTTCCTCCCCACACGTGTTTTATCCAACTTAGATCCTTCCCTTGGTGATTTCAAGTCCGGTTCTTGAAGTTTGTCACCATTCTTTCAGGATTTGTCAACTATTCTTAAATATACTTAGATCTACTTATTTGATATCCTTTTTTTTCTCTTATATAAACATATAGTGGTTAGATCTATGTTTTTTGATGCCAAATAATTCAATTATGAGTTGTTATCTTGCTAGGATAAGAGAACTAAGTCCGTTCTTGGAGAATCGACGCGCTTTTTTGTGTGTTCTTCGTCTATTGTCAAAGTTTCGTCAAAACCATTGATATAGGTGGCCTCACTCTCATATCATCTTACTATAATTGATTATCTTAGATTCAATTTGATTTATTGATTGTGAAATTCATGGAAAAAATCATATGTTATGATTTATTATTTTTGTGAAATTGTGAGACCTTGGTGAATAGTTTTTCAATAGTGGGTTAAGTTTTAGGAATATAAAATGATGATTTTAAATTATGGATTTTCTAGAATTTCTAAATGGTTTATGAAGAATATATTTTCAATAAAAACGGTTTCCCATAATAATAGAGTTTTATTGAAATGGTTTGGAACTGAATTGTTTTAGCATTGAAATGGTTTTGACAAAAATGGTTTTCAATAAAAAGTAGTTTTTATTGAAAGATTTGTTTCAAAGTGATCTATGGGGATATGTAGTGTGTGTTCATGATGCATATTCCGGGCCTGGTTGATATATGCCCTAGTGATCAGTTCCAAAGGATTAATGGAACATGGGAATTTCATACACAGGGCTTCGTTGAAATATGACCATGTGCTCAGTGTCAAAGAGTTAATGTCACATGGAAAGTAATTACCTTGTGACGACTTGGTAGATCTACAAGAAACCTCTTATGAGTGTGGAAATGTCAAAATGTTTCATTCATGGTTGGTTTCATGTGTTTGTGTAATGGTTGGGTATGTTAATAAAGGGATATTGTGAAATGATTGTAAAGATTGTTTATTTATTTTTCTAAAATAATATCTTGCTGGGAAAATTGGTTTCAATTGCACTTGTTTGATATTGGTTAGGAATAGTTTTGGAAACTTGTTTAGATTAAGTTATAAACTATTTTTGAGAATTTTTTAAAAAAAACTATTTTATATAATTGTGGTTAACTCATCTATCCTAGTGGTGTGAGTAGGAATGTATTTCTGGAAAACCTACTGAGTTTTGTATTCAATCATATATTGGCACTTTTGTGCTTTTACAGATTCTATCATCTAAGGCAAGTGAAAAGGTAATGTTTCACATGTGTTTAGAACTGCCTTTTGATGCTTAGGCTGTTAGGATATTTTGGAACTTAGAGATTGTGTAGCACGATGTTTTGAGGTCTTTGGAGAGACTTGTGTAGTCTATTTTCTGTGTACATTGATAGTTGGTTATTCTTATGTTTTTGCTTAATTTGATATGATTTTGAGATACATGAAGTTGTTTGGTTGTCTTCCATTTTATCATGCATCATATAGTGAATGCTTGGTTATGGTAGTTAAGTTTATTGTTTTATTTATTTAAGGTTAAATCATCCCCCACATTTATTTGAAACCATTTGACATTTATTCCCAGTCATTGGTGTCTTGGGGATATCACTTAAGGCCTAGTAATGACTTGTTGTACATTCAATACAATGTGAAATAGCAGTACCTTACAAT
This sequence comes from Viscum album, assembly GCA_963277665.1. Taxonomy (NCBI): domain Eukaryota; kingdom Viridiplantae; phylum Streptophyta; class Magnoliopsida; order Santalales; family Viscaceae; genus Viscum; species Viscum album. The sequence goes on from OY728126.1 coordinate 1,577,725,081, forward strand.
GAATCATATATAAGTATTAAATCAAGAGGGATTTTTCATGGTGTTTTGGTGCATAATGTTTTTGGGTAAAATAATTTGAATGCTTAGAGGATTAATATAACATCTAAGACTTCTAAATTCAATCTCATTAAAATTCATGTGAAACCTGGAAAATTATAACAAAATAAATTCCTATTATACCCAATATTTTAATGGCATAGAAATGAGGTAAACAATGAATTTGATGAAGGATTTCATCATAAATACCAATTAAAAAACAATTACAGAAAATGTGATGATAACAAATTGCAGTAAATTGATGTAGAATCATTTAACTAATCACAATAAATAATTCAATCTCAACTCCATTTTTTTATTTGTTTTTAAAAATTTAAGAGAATGGGGTTATATGAATGAATTACAGTAAATAATTTTTCATAACCAGTCCCCACTCTCCACTACCGAGAATTGTGATGCACAGATCATAAAATACTATAATGAATTTTTTTCCAATCAACAAAAATCTAATGAACATTTTCTCAGACTCAAACAAAAAATATCAATGTAAATGTGTTATTAATGAAGTATGGTAACGAAAAATCATAATGTAATGTTGTATAAAACAATAATGATATTTATGGATTTTATGGGATAAAAATGTTATTTATTAAGGGTAGGTTCCATGAAAAAAATTTGTATAGTCTAAGAAATTAATCAATTATAATAAAACATTTCATGAACATGAAATCAATGAGTGTGAAATAATCAAATGATATAATTCTCACACATCATCCATTCATAACTTATGAGAGTGTACATATTATCAATAATACATTAACATGAGTTTACATTACCAAAAAATATTTGAAAATAAATTCATGTAATTGTTTCACTGGAATTGATTATAATAAGTAACCAAATCATAGAATAATTTAAAATAAAATTCTAGGAAATGTTTCCACATCAACAACCATTCATTGTACACACGTCAAAACTAAAGAAACAAATATCCAATTAAATTCAATAGTGAATAATGATATTGAATTTTCATTGAATATCAAATTTCATAAAAAGTTGAAATCCAAAAATAAATAAATTAAATAAAAGTTCATCATAGTTTGACACGTACCTATAAATAAACATAAATACACATCATTTATAGTTATAAATAATTATATGAATTACATATTCTAATCTAAAATTTAGGATAAAAATAATATAAGATTATTTATAAAGGTAATAATCATGTTATGATCTATATTTCTACCCCATATAACAAAACATGAATGAAAACTAAATATTTATTACAATATAAGTAAATGTAGTTGATTTTAACTAGGAAACCCATCTTCACACTTATAGAGGATGGATCAATCTCTTCAATTCCATCCTATATTCCTTTCCCATGAATATATTTTTTATTTTTATAAATCATGTATAAGATATCATTTGCATTGAAAATGAAATTTTTAATTTTATTTTGGGTTCTCACATGGAGGGAAAATGTAACTGGGAAAGCTATAGTATCCTTTCCACCCCAATCATTTAGGGGTGTATAGGGATTATATGATCTATAGAAACAATTCATTTCATTAATATAAAAAATGCATGGGAAATCATTATAGAGTTATCATTGATGGCTTTCTTCATGTTAACTAAATATGTTAATTCACAATATTTGATATAGAAAATCCTCCCTTTCACCTCCCTAGTGTGTCAAAGCATCAAAGGATCTCTTCACATTCTATAGGATAACCCGATTATGTTGATAGGTCATGGAGGTATTATCATGTGGAAATATTATTTGGTTTGGAATATCATTTTTCCTCCCACTATCCCTAACATAAAACAAATTTTATCATGGGAAATTAATTCTCATGCCTGGAATAATATGACCTATCAAATTAGCAGTAGAACCACTTTGATAAAATATGGATGATTAAATAGGATGATAATTTCTCCCTCCCTACTATCATCTGGATACTTTTCAACTATAATTAACAACTTAGTATTCATTATATGTTGGTAGGTACAGATCCATGAAAGACCAATTTTTTGGACTCAATAATCCCAAGAATATTTCTCTTTCTCATATTGTGTGTGTGTGTCACCTCTTTGTCACTACAAATTCTTATTTTCAATTAAAAGGGGTTCATATGAATTCTAAATACCATTTCTAATTGATCTTTAAATATGAATCAATGGATGAAATATATCTTCATAGTTCCTTGGTGAGAATTAAAAATTATTTCATGGAACCCAAATAAAGATCTATCATGTTTTGGGGACCATGTACCATATACTAGATTCATGGTTTAAAATATGATCTAACGATGGAGTCCTACGTAAGGGGAGTAAAGTGTCCACCTATTATTGATTTTTTCCATTTTGGGAATCCTAATATAACACTAGGTTTAATGGAAGTCTATGAAATAATGATCACAGAAATATATAGTTTCATAATATAATTCAATGAATCTTAATTTCAATTATGTTATTAAAGGAATGGACTAGTTATTTATCATAATTTTTTCACATTCATCCTCTCTTGACCTTTCTAGTAACTAGGTCAACTGGGCTTTTCCATCCACATAGATGAAAACTAATTTGGATTAGTCATGAATTAATAATAAAAATGTATCTTAAATCACCTATGTTAATTTCATATATATGATAATTTCCTATAATTCCTTCTCTAGTGTAGGAATGTCAGTGATTGCTAATAAAAAAGAATCACATACTGGGAATTCCATCTGTATGGATCAGATTATCCCTTTGTCCGTGTTTGAGGTTGATTCATCCTTTTTTTCCATGATTATCGTAGGTACCCTATATTATCACCAGAAAGAGGCCTATATCATAAATGAATAAAGAAATAGTATATACCCTAATAGTAAGTTTCAAAACATTGGGCACAAAGTTAACAATGAATCTAATTATTTGTACCTTTGGATATGATTCCCTCTTTTACAATTATTCCACCTTAGTCTCATTACCACACGTTTTTAAGATTTTTTGTCCTTCTAATTTTCAAAATAAATTTATCCCCCATTGATCTTTTATTAAATCTATTATTCACTTTTGGATAAAAGTATAGTTTTTCCAGTTATGTAATAGGTAATCAAAATGAAAGGAAAAATTATATTTTGATTAACTCAATAATTTGTGTAATAATTTTATATATTCATGTCTAGAAAATTATATTACATTATCCTAAATCTTATATAAGATGGAGTTTTATTCTCAGAAAACACCACTTATTATTTCTACTAATATATATAAGTTTATTCATTAAATGATAACTACAAAGAAATTAAGAAGAAATTATATAAAATTCAAGAATGAAATGATATTAAAAAATATGTGAAAAGTGTGAGGAAACAAAGGGTGAATACTCTCTTTATATTTTTAGGTTAGAGGATTAGAATCTACTATTATAAAATACATATGAATTGGGTGTATAATTTTTTATTATTTTGATTCATAAAATCAATCATCAATAATTTCAATTTTTATATCATTAGTATATCCAATATTAAACTTCACAATTGGATCCTCCATTATATAATCGACATCAAACATCCATGCATCAAAATCATATGCTATTGGGGCCTGGTCCAATATAGTATAATATGTAAATTAAAAACATGGGAGTTCATTCTTCAATTCATTGTAAATGAAAATTTAATAAATTAATCTATAAAACATTTATCCCCGTCATTAATTTTATACATGGAAGCAATATCCTAGTTCATATATATTGGGAACTGACTGGATTTATTGTGTTTTGGGAACTAAATCTTTTCTTTTAACCATTTCAATTCAAAATAGTTGTTACCAACTACTATAAATGTTATATTTTTTATAAATTTTTATGTGTTAGTATGTGGTGGATAAAATGGAATTTTCATTCCTATAATGTAAAATTAGTAATTATCCAATTATAGTTTATCTCCAACATAGAATGAAATTGGGAAATCATTGGTAGTGTCCTCCTTATTCTGTGAAATGGGAATATTAAATCCAAATTCATCCATAAACGAATTTCTCTTTAGATCACCACTTTCAAAATTGGAACTTTTTATTTACTATACATGACATTAAACTAATGAATGGTCATCAAAAAATTATTTTCACACAACTACAGGTTTCTATAAATTTATTAATTTGACCCCATAGAAAAAATATTTAAACATTTCATTATTTTATTCTTCGATAGTTTGAATTTTAGATTATAGAGTTTTACATGATCTACCATTAATTGTAGATATATATTTGAATAATGCTTGAAAATGGTTTATGATTCAACACCTTTTGATGAATTTTTTGATCATTTTAAAAAACACATTAATATTGTTTATTAGAAAATTTACAATAAATATTTTACCCTATTCCATCTCTCAATGAATATTTAAATCATGAAATTGAAATAAAAATAATTAAAAGTGAAAAAGAAATTAGAATAATTGAGGAGTTTTCACATGACTATATTAATTAAAACTATGTGATTTTGATGAAATTATTTATTTAGAGTAATTAGGACCAACCCAGGTAGTTGTAAGACCATGTACATATATTTTTGTATCTTATATGTTAATTTTCTTCCAAAAATCATGTATTATTTTTTATACATATTTTAAAAGTATGAGGTTTTTCGGTAGTGAACTAGTCATTCATAAGAAGGTTTTGATTATGAAACATGCTATTGTAGACCAATTGGATGACATCTCATGATAACCATCTAGCTGACGTGTGAACAAGGGTCATTAAAGAGATAATGGGATAACCGACAAGGTGGTGAGACCACCACCAAAGAGACATTGGACCATCCACTCATTGGTGGAGGAAAACATATAGTGGATGGATTATATGGTTATTTTTAGTTGTGGTATTTGTTATCCATCATTTCCTTTAAAATAATTTTCCAATTATTCATTATTCATTTTTCACTAGAGCCTCATGTTTTTATCATTCCCCTTCTCCATCTCTTTGAAGTTTAAACGCTCTCAAAAATTGGATATTTCCATTTCCATTTTTAAGATTAAGATATAAATGTATAGTAAAAAATCTAGTGCCTCAAAATCCCCTCTCTTTTCATATATTATCCCAACACCCACTCACATTATTTATATAATGAGCCCTATTTCTAAGGATTTTGTTTGATTTATAAATTTCACTCATTTTAGAATGAATCTAGGATAGCTAATAGAAAACTAATCTTAAATAATGCTAATGTAGGCTTTACATACCATTTATATATAGTGTTAATTAATATATTAATGTATGGGTATTGAAGCAACATCAACATAATGAGTTACCACTTTAACATTAATGAAAGACCATCCATTGAACATTCTATGAATTGATGCCCTATTTCCAATTTCTATGACCCATAAGAAGTGGGGCTCTAATGGTGTTCCATTGTTGAGTAAATAGACATAAAATCAATTCAAAAGTCCATAGTGAATATGAACTAAACCATGTGTAATGTAATATGATTAAAATTTGGAGAGAAAACATCGCAATTACCTAGATTTCATCATTAAAATGGTAAAGATATTTGTAGGTTTTATCTAAAATAATGACCTTGATGAAAAGTGGAAATGATATGTGTGATTAATGGTTGAACAATTATCCATGAAATTTTAATATTTTTCTTGATAAAATGTTTAATTTTGATGATAATGTGTTTTAATAGGGTATGAAAAATGTGTGTTTTTGTGAATTCATGAATCATTAGTTAAATTTGAAATCCTTTATAGGTGATATTTTGATACCTATGTTAAAGGATCCCTCAAATTCAGTGTGGAAAAATATATAATGAAAACACCATCAAATTCAGTGTTGACATAATTATGATGAAAACACCCATATAGGTGGTGTTTTTATACTTTTAAAGTAAATTTTCTTTGGGGAAATATTAATAATATTTCAAATTATTTGTATTTTCCAGGAAATTTTACATACATAGATTCATCTAGAACTTGATGGTATAAGTATGTCAAACCTCAGGTGTGCCCAAATATCATTGGTATTGTGGTTTCTTATTTATCATATATTAATATTAATCATTAAATTATAAAACTATTATCCAATACCCTCATGAATGAATAGATACATTAAGAATGAGTTCATTTAGAGAAATATTTGGTGGTGTTCTACTAATCTACACACACACCTTCTTAGGCCACTATTTAATATCGTAGAAGGATTCGTGAATTTTAAGTAAGTATATGCGAAAGAAACTAGTGATAGATGTATAATTTCTCAGTTTGGATGGAGTTTATAGATCGGTGTGGGATTTCAGTAGGTACCAATGTTGGACAATCAAATTGTTTTTTGTTTTATTCTATTATATAATTTTGGTTCATGATATTTATATGGGATATTTATGTATATAATTAACATGAATATTTCATCATCATGGTTTTTTCATGATTATGATTCAATAATTGGACCATTCATGGATTTCAATCTATAATGTGTATTGGTTTTTGATACTAAATTTAAATATTTTATGTGTACATTTCAAATAGAGGGAATAATATTCCCATTGTATTCTTATAGTCTATATCTAATGATAAGAAGCCTAACGAATATAGGGAGGTGCTTCTATGGTTATGTAGTTCCATTAATGTGGGGATTTTATTGAATGTATTCTTTTTGTATATTAGATTAAATTTATGTGGTTCCAATATATCATCACTCTCAAATTTTTTGTAGTACATCACTGATTTCTTGGTCTATTATAAGTTAAAACCGAAATATATATTGAATTAATGATAAGATAAATATATTTATTAAATTAAAAATATTATATATTTCACCCAAAAGAATCAAGAATCTGTTATTTTTTACCATTATCATTATATGATCTCCTTAAAAAATGGTTTTATAAATATATTATCAATCTATAAACAATAAATAAAATGTTCTCAAACTATGAAAATAAAATTCCTAACTATTATATTATTGATATAATTAGAAAATAAAACCCATGATAACAGTCATATGAAATAATGGTTAGAGAATAGGCTATTTAGCTCAAATAATCACTCCCTCTATATTATGAATTAAATCATGAGGAATCACGTTCCACTAATTCATATGTGAGAATAACATCAATGAAAATAAATAAAAGAAAAAAATAAAGATAAATAGACAACAAATCTAAAACATATAAGGACTTAAAAATAGTTAAAAGACATAACATGAAATTACATTAAAATATTTTCTATTGAATGATTCTAAAAAGGATTAAAAGTAAAAGTCTATAATGAAGATGAAAATGAAAAAAATCTATATCTAATTCCTCTATTACCATTCATATTACTATCCACTAATGTTTCATATTAAATGTTTCTATCCACAATGATATATATAGAAAAAACTATTTCAAGAATGTTGAATGGATGATTATAATTTTAATAATATCATTTAAATTTTAACCCGTGTTTAATCATTTAGAAGTTTGAATCAAAGGATATAATAAAATTTTCAAATTTTCAAATTTAACTATTTTAGTTTACCATGAAATTTAAATCATATTGAATATGTGTTGGATGTTTTATCAGATGATTATAAAAGTAAACCTTCATGGAAAAGAAGACTCATTTTTCTCCATATTAACTCATAAAATGATATAATTAGATTAAAGAAATTGATGTCATATTTTATGTTGGAGATGAACTTTTAGATATTTTTCATTTAAAATTATATCATTACCATTTGGATTCATCAATCACACTATTTTTCCCATTTAATAATGGATTCTCAATTTATGAGGACAATGATTTTATAAATTTAGAACATTATTTAGGCTCCAAATTTTTGGATTCTACACTCAGTTTAATTGAATGAAATGAATCCAAATAATCCTGTAATACTATATTTTTCCAAATTTAAACAAATTTCGTGCATTTTCTAACAATAATAACATTTTTCAACTGCAATATCATATATAGTTAAATTACCATTTTTGATTTATTTTTCATAATAAATAAATAATGAGTGTGGAATAAAAATTGATCATATAATGATAATCTAGACACCAAAAAAATTTAAGGGTGATAAAAGAGGATAATTCACTACTTTGTGACACTTCTATTATCAAATTAAACAAATGAATGCATCAGTAAACATGATTGTTCTTGTGTTCTGTCACCCTACATTATTAAAGTATCTCCTCCATTTCGCCTAACACAATCCTATATTGGGACGTACACATTAATTAATATTTTTTCCTTGATTTTGACTATTGTTGATCCAGTGTATGTTTCCTTTAGGGACTATCATCGCTCTATTGGCCTAAGTCAGGGTTGGCCATGTTTTTTCTCACAATAATAATAGTTTTTAATTTATGTTATATGATTTTATATTCAGAAAAAAATTAAAAAATTAAAATAATAAATTATTAAATTCATTTATTTAATATAACAAGAGAAATAAAAAATTAAATTTGAAAGGAAATAATATAATTTAATAACAAAATAATGAAAATGTAGGCCTGCATTTTAGATATTGAATTCCCATATGATTATACTCATGATTATCCCTAAGAAATATATCTACAAATCATCACTAAGGGAATCTGTCCTACCACGTTTAAACACCACGGTGTACCAAAATCAAATAATTGATAAAATAGAATAAAATTCCAAGTATTATAGAACAAATATCTTTTCAATTACCCATTCCCAGAAAACCAAACAATAATGAACTTTAACTTCCCTCTTAAATGGTCATATAGTTATCAATATCATTACATAATTTTTAATATATTATTTGATAGAATAACAGTTTTAATCTACCTCATTTTAGAGTATTCTCATGCTCCATCAATCAGTACACGCATCATAACCATCCACAAATAAAGCATCTTATCTTCCACCCCGGGAAGAATAGGATCAGTGTGGATCATATGGGCTTCCATAAAAGGATGTAATGACTATTAGGCTATGTGATGATAGGTAATTATGATATTAAATAAAAATTCAAAAAAAATGGTTAAAATACAAAGTAAAATATCTGATATTCTAGAAAATCATAATGATATATCTTCACTAAAAATGATACCATCAAACTCACATCTTCCTCATCTTTTGGGGTAAAAAATCAGAACAATAAGAACAATATTGTATTCATGAACATTATTGATCGTTATTTTTATTAAAAAAATTAGTTATATTTCATCTATGAATTTTGAATTGTTTCAAAAATAATATTTCATTTTTGAATTGTAGAGCTTAAATAAATGAAATGTTAAATTAATTAACATTTCTCCCTCACCCAATGATAATGACTCAAATATTTTCTTTTGGAATAATAAATATCCCATTCACATGATGAAAGAAATTTTTATCCTTAATTAATTACATTTTAAATCATATAAAAATTTCAATAACATGGTAGGAAGGATAAATTATATTGTAATTTTTCATCCCTATTAAAGTTGTTCATGGAATATATGGGCTGAAGAAAATGGGAAAAATAATAATGGTATGCATCAACATTTTAATGGGATCAAATAAAACATACCTCAATAATTCAATGTTACATGGGTTGTTTCATTGATTCAAAAATATATCTATAAATTTTCTAATAGGAATCTGGTCCAATATATCCTGCAGGAAATTGGTTCTAAGAAATAATATGATAAAACAGTTCATAACCCCTCCAAGAATGGGAATAAATATTGTACAATCGTTCATGGAGTGAGAAAAATAACCAAAAAACATGAACATTGAGAAATAAAATTATAATAGTGATAAAGGAATTGTGTCTATATAAATTATTCAGGGATTCAATATCCTGAATATTAAAATGAATATATTCATATTATCTTTACTAAAACATCCTGTATTTTACTTAGTTAATCACAAAAATAATGATATTGAAAACATGAAATGATAGGTTTCTAAAAATACATTTTCATCATAGAAAAAAATTTTTATAAAAAACCTTATGTGTTGCCTAAAATTTATCAAAATAATGATATTTAAGAAAAAATATATGAGAAATTAATGAGATAAAAAATTAATCCAAATACTAACCTACATAATGAATAATTTTTTAATTTTCATTTTTAATTTCATATTATTTCTTACTTTATCTTGGAAATATACCATCAACACCACCATGTGATAGTACAAAGTCAATTCATTTGTAATTTAAAATAAAAGGGTGATAGTGCCTATATATTAAAATAAGTTCTCAAAACAAATCATAAATTTATTCTTATGAACCAATTCAAAATATTAAGTAATAACCCATATGTGATTTATTTAAAGTATTTGATATACACATTACATCATCTATCATGTAAATATATTATGTAATGATGTTACCCAATATGAATTTAATCTTTAAAATAATTGTTTCTCATCTGAGGTGAAAATTCAAGTACACCTCATTGAATACACCCTGATTAAATTTTATGAAGAAAACCAAAATTAGGACAATATAAAAGAAATTAATATGAACTAAATATGTTTTTAAAACCCCTTATTATACATCATTTATAACATATTATTTTCCCTCTTCATCACAATCTCAGATGTTCGTTCTTCATTCTACAACCATAACCTAATATTCTCTATTATCTCCATATATTAAGATTTATCTATCTTTTTCATGTCCCTTATGGTAAAAAAATTATGTGGGGGGGGGTTTCATATGTTATATATTAAATTATTATTAATAATTATAATCATAATTCGATTGATATTTAAACTGACCATATACATTAAATTTATAGTGATTTTCCTTCAAATTTAACTTCCACTTTTGGTGAATTTTTTGAATATTAAACTTCCATTGACATTATCTCCAATGATCTAAATTTATCTCTTAATGATTTCTCTAATCCAATGTTGAGTTATTCATTATTACAGTTTTAAGGTTTTGGAACACATTCTTTATAATGTTGGATATTCTTCTTTTGTTGGAATATTTGTTGTTATTGATCTATAAATTTTATGGCAAATATGATGTGTTCACTCATGATTCATTCCAATCCATCCATCAATCACAAAAATGAAAAATAATATAAAAAAATAAAAAATATAAAATATAATGGGATAATAATTTTTTTTATAAATATCAAATCTTCATCTCCTAAAATGTACAAGTCTTAAAAAAATAATCAAAAAAAAATTCTGCTTTCCATGGTTTTTTAGATCATATATATTATAAAATTTATAAATGTATAACCATGACACCAAATATCATAAACTACAATAGGGTATTAGTGTCTATGAATGTACCATGGCCATAACCTCATTAACACGGTACATAGATACGGAAAATAAATCACAGTAAGCAGGATATGAAACCTAATTAAAAAAATAACCAAAAATTAATTCAAGTGAACAATAGATGATATTGGAATTGACCACTTGAAAACATTAAATAATGAAATATTTATGTATATAATTAATTATTAAAAGACTTCTATCTTTTAGAATTAGATATAAGAACTAACTTGGTCTATATCATTACAATATTAATAAAAAACACACTTATTAATTGTTGAAAATAAATTAGAAATTTAGTGAGTAAGTAACTCAAAACAAGAATATAAAATAGTATATGACCCACTAAATGGTCATGGAGAGAGACAATTTTTAGTCAATACATTAGTGAGGGGAATCCATCAAATAAAAAATTAATGGTCATGAATAATCAATTAAAGATATACTTTGAAAATTTTGTAAATTAAAAAAATGAAACATGGATAACTGTTAAAAATATATAATACACCCTGATACTCAATAATCAATCACTTAAAATCCACATCATATGAAGTACCCAAACATGATATCCATGAATATATGAATAAATAATCCTAAATTAACCTCACACACGTTCATTATAACCTCTATCAAAGCCCCTAATAGTGAACCTCTATTAAAATGATGATTATAAAGTCTCCAATGCATACCTTTATGGATAACCATCATTCTACACTACATATATCATCATATACCCATTTATTTATATCATTTCACATCCAATTATAACTCCAAAAATATAAAGAAAAAAATTACATGAAAATATAGTTCTATTATTTAAAAGTATACCCGAAAATATAACCAGAAGAGAAGACAGTTTTGATCATATATCGGTTATAGATACCCTTCTCATTATGTGATTATTTTTATCACATAATGATATAATATTACACTTAAATTTCGTTTTATGGACACTGATATTTCTTATTAATCTATAAAATAATTATCTCATTATCATTAATATTAAAATTACATTTACATTGTAAATTATGACTCATACAATATACAAGGAAATGACACCCTTCAACTATTTTTGAAATTTTATAATCAACATAAAAACCCCAACCACTATGTGTCATATTTGCAATGACTATTAAACATTTAACTTAATCCACCTCCATCCATGTTGTTAATTTAAGATCATATACTAATTAAATATTTATATATTAGGGAAACCCCATATGTTCTTAGAATACGGATATCTTCGTGCTACATCATACTCACAATGTAACTCCAACAAACCCATAATTACCCCAATGGATTACCACTAATATTTTTCTACCATATATAGAAACTATTACATTACCTCCCATTTATCTATGACTTCTTATATACTATAATTACTCATTATATAACTAACTCAAGTGGGCAATAAGGACTTTTTTTTAGTGTAACATGTTCATGAATTTCCCTCCCCTATGAATTTCTCCAATATAACTTTTAGAAGAATTTGAAAACACATGGATAGTGTAAAATAGTTCCTTAAAATCACTTTCACTTGTATTAATAAGTTCATGTGATGAATCATATAATCTAAGGATGAAATAAGTTTTTATACTTTACACATTGGTGGACGTTAATCATTACATCATGACCTCATTGAATAATTTTTTTATACATCTCCAGAATGATATAAATTGAAGCACTCAACGATGATGTAGAAACTCAGAAATAGTGTTATTAACCAAAGATTATACCATATACTACACCCTATACTCTAATATATTTCATAATAATGGCCCAATATGGGTAGCAATCTTTTTTCCATGAACTGCCATGCCACTGTGTCTTTGCACCACTATTGATCCATTAGTCATTCCATCTGGTTACTTGAATTTCTCTAGTGGATTATTCGTTGGATAGAAATAATATTTATCCACTTGAAATTAATATTTTTATTTTAATATTTATATTATCTACTTCTGAAATAAATTCCCCCAAACAAAAATATAATCATTTCTCATAATAATGATATTAAAATAAAAATTAATTTATAAAAATTTACTAATAACTATTATAATCAAAAATTCAACGTGAGCACAGTTTTCTCCTATCAAATACAGTTAATGATAATCTCATTCTTGTCCATGAGTTTTAAATCCCCACATCATTAATAATTAAAACCATTATACTATTATTTAAACATGCACATCATCTAATTTATTTTTAATTATTAATAATGAATAAAATTTAATGTATCATAAATAAATAATCATTAAAATTCATTATTTACCATGAAAACTAACTAATTTTGAATTTTATATCCCATTTTAAATCAATATATATTTATAAAAATGTTTTTATGTATTTATATGTATTTCTAGTATAAATTTAAATGAATACTTACTTCCCTATAAAAAATTAATCATTTCTAATTATGCATTTCACCCGAGATAACATCAAACGTTGAGAACATGAATTCTATCTAAAGTATTTAAAAATAACATAGAATCCACCTCAGAAATATAATAATCATCATTAATCATGGGATATTCTATAGGGGAATAAAATTCATCTGATTATTAGAGTCAGAATGTAATTAATTTTTAAAATCATAAGGCTAAAAAAATAGGTTAAATTGTAAAGTAAAATATTAGATAGAAAAGAGAATTATTAATTAAAATTCTTCCCCAAATCATATCAGCTAATACTCCAATTTCACATTCCATAGTTTCAAAAATCATTATAATAATTTAATTAAATCATTTACCCCCTTTTTATAATAATTCCTTTTCTATATATTTTCCCATGATCTTTTTATAATGTTTTTATTTTTTCTTGAATAATGATTTTTGATTTCCTTTTTTACAAGGTAGATAATAATTATCATTGATTTTATATTTTTGAATTATTCTTCCACATCCATAAATAAAACCTCAAATAACCGCTTATTCAATACAAAATATCCCATTAAATAAATTAAATAAAAACATCCCCAATTATTATTCCATTATAAATCATTAAAACAATAGAGTATATAGTGATGGATAAATATTGTTATAATAAACCACCTCTATAAAGTTTATCCATGATTTCTATAATATTAATATAAATATAAAATGAAATTGTACATATCAAAGGTATAAAATGATTACAGAAAAAATTCATCAACCATCTAATGATATTTTTATTATTATACCTACTAAATGATATTAATACATGTTATACTAGTCACTAATTCCAATGTATTTCTCATAAAATTAGTTATATAATAGAATATTAAATAACTGGTATGATCTTAATAGGGAATGTTAAATAAATATAATGTAATCAATGATGGAATACATAATGACCAAAATGAATAAATATTTTCTTGATACAATCAATGGATATAATTATTATTGGGATTTCATATAAATAAATTAATGAATATTAATTAATCATGTTTCTAAAAATTAATATTCCATTGAAATAATTACTATTACAATAACATCTTACTCATTCAATATTAACAGTAATGATATAAAAAAATTGCATGATGATATTAAAAAAAAATTCACCATCGATAAGAATAGAGAATAATGTATAAGTGTGGTATAAAAATTCAAAACATCAAAATGTAATTGTAAAATATTATGAAATTAAAAGAGATAAATAATTAAAAGAAACACTCCCCTTTAAAATGAAGCTTCTTTATTACATTTGTTTCCACTGATCTTGTGAATTATATAATTATAATACTAATGAATAATATAAATAATAGGAAATTATAATCTCCATTAATTTTAAACAAAATAGGTAAGGGTGATTTATTCTAATTAATAAAATAGATTCCAAAGAAGTGCTTAATTAATTTTGATGAGAGAATAAAAAAACATAATTATCCTCAAATAAGAACTTGTTAAAATATCCTTAATATGGACATTATCACATGTCTCATATAACAATAGTAATGAAAAACTCTACTAGTGTGCATTTTGTAACACCCCAAGATTTCATAGTGTGCTATTTCTTCAAAATAATTCAATAACTTTCACTACACGCAAAACCAAGTTCAATCACACCATGACTTACCAAACAAGCCGTTCAAAAGAGGTTATTTATAGTGTTAACTAAATTTTAACCTTTATATAATCCTTATAATTTTAGAATCCATATTATGAGTTTCTTAGAAATAATGTAAGAACAAATTCATTTTCAGTATTGCACTTTTACCAACTTTTAATAGTGAACCCTTTTTAAATACAATATTTTAAACTTTCTGACTAAATGGGGACATCAAAAATTTAAAATGAAACATCCCAAGCTTCCACGGTACGCTAGCGTGTGTTGTACGCAACACCGAGTTCTAACACACCATAACCAATCAAACTAGCCGTTATGAATAGTAATACATACTTTTTGAAATTATATATATTTTATATTTCAAAATGGACTTCATTTTTGGATTCGGAATATCGAATTTATCCTAAGGTGATATTTATGTACTTTTCGGATAACATTCATATTTTGATGAATAGTTAAAATTACTAAATTTTAATTAAAAACAACTTTTTTAATCAAAATAATTAATAGTGATAAATTATGGATTTGAGTGGTTTTAAAGTATATTTAGAATATATTTTTACCATTTAATATAATTTTGGTCATTGGACATAATTTTACAATTAAACCAGACATAAACAAGTGCCAATCTTTTGATAGTTATTATCTCTTAAAAACACGCTTTTTGTTTTGACAGCGAGAATTAATTTTAAATTAATTTCTGCCACTTCTGTTTTTTGAATTTAGAAAAATGGATTCCATATTTGGAATCAGGATTTTCAAATTGTGTAAATAGGTAACTTGTATTTTTAGACATTTTGAATAATTATTGCGGTAAATATTTTATTTACCATGGTTAAGGGTAAATCCAGTAAATGAGGGTTAAACAAATATTATTATAATAACACTAAATTACCCTAAAACGTGTCCTATCCTTATTGGTTGATACATTTTCGACCATAGGAATATTTGGGTCGATTTTGGGACCCCATGGTGCCACTTGTAGGTGATAAGGACACATTATTTTAATAAAGTTAAAATGAATACAAAAATGACACAAGCATATAGCTTTTAGAAAAACAATTTTTACATAGGGTTATATATGTTGGATTTTAGATTATAAATATTAATTAGAAAGATAAAAATATTTCCTACATAATGATATTTTATTTATAATTTTTAGATTACAAATAAATTAATTTATTTATGACACAATGATGATGAAGTAATTAATATAATAGTGAAAAATTAAAATAATTGATATTATAAATACCCAAATAAATATAATATGAAACATTTAATGAATTAAACTAATTTTATAGGATAATATGATATATTAGTATTAATTTAATGGACTTTTTTCTAAGTAATAAATCTGTTATGAGTTTCACAAAAATCAACTATTGAATAGTGTCAAAATTGAAATAAAAGATTTTTTAAAACAAATATTATATTATTAATTGATATTAAATTCCTAAAAATATAAGGTTCGGCCAAGAGACATATATCATGATAGGTGTATCATTAATGGACCACATGGGGGTCTCTTGGATGTATATTATAAGTTTATTAACCATATAATATAAAAATACTAAGAGACATTGTAAAAGTGAAACTAATTAACTTAGAGTTAATACTTAAAGATAAGGATAATATAAGTACCCAAACCTGTCCAAATTCTATTGGTTGAGTTGTTTTAGACCTATCCCCACCTTAAACTTTGAATAATCAACTTTGGAGCCATTTGAAACCGAATATGAATTTATTATAAACTAATATTTCTAGCTTTTCCAAAGATGCCCCTCACCCCTCTTATAAAAGGGAACTCTTCCTTCCCATTTCTTCACACCTTCAAAGACTTTTGGTTCGGCCAAACTCTGCCCAAATACTCTCCCAACTTCCCTAACTACAACCTAGAGGCCTTAGTTTGATCAGAAAGCCAACCTACAGAGCCCTTTTGATCAAATCAAAAGGAAGAACCCGAAGAAGAGGTAATGTTTTCACCACCCCTTTTCAAGTTCCTTTCTTCTTCCACTTCTTCTTTCTTTGTTATTACCATTCCAAAATAATAACTCCAGTATCTTATATATACTGTGATGTTATTATAAATATGGTACAACCATATTCAGTATTCTATCCACCCTTTGAATAACATGTCACCATACGTGCGTACGTACGGCTTACCGTCTCCACGTCGTGGTGTAATTGTTATTCAATATATTATTATTTGGATGGGTATAATAATGACGTGTAACTCATGTAAATAATAAATATAACATGTTAATGATTCTGTATATATATGATATACCATCCATTTATATATTATTTTAATATAAAAAGAATGATATTGTCGCTCGTGCGTACGTACGGACTACCGTCTCCACAAACACGATGAGATTCATTCTCCATCGTATCCATTAAAGTATAATTATCATTTGATGATTTAAAAATGATGTTTAAGGACTTGATATCATTTTTGATATCAATAATATACAACCAATCGATAACAAACACGGCTTATGTAACAAAAAATATAAAAGAAAATGAGTAAGTTAACACCCGAAACGACGATAATTAAAAGATATTATTAACAAATCAATGTTAAAAGATCATATATGATATCATATTAATATATATGATTCTTGAATAATTTAATAACAATTATTTCACCATTATACATGAGGTTAACCTACCCCAACCAAGGAAAAGTACAAGGTAAGGGTTATTTCACAATCTCTTCATTATCCGAGGTTGTTTATACGTAATAATCTACTGGGATCTCTTTATCATCCACATCCATGTTCTTAAAAATGTATTTCAAAAAAAATATACTAATTAAAAGAATATTCCCTTGTTTGACTTTTTATAAGAGTTTTATAAAGTAATCTTTCCGTCGTTTTCCAAACAAGGTGCTTTTTAACCTTTTCGACAGAATTAAGGTAAGAATGTTTTTTTAACTTATATGGCGGGTGTAGCTATTTACCACCGTTATAAAATCGTCAAAGCTACCCTTACAAGATTATAAGAATATTTTCAAATTGAATGTATTATTTTATAATTATGTTACTTTTAAAATGATTTAAAAAAAAGAGATATTTCTCTAAAACAGTTTTGATTTCATCTATGTCAACATCCTTTGATGGCTTTTAAGCTTATTTGAAGTTGATTTATTATGATACAAAACATCCATATTTTATTGAAGGTTTTGTGATATTTTTGACTGTGGATAAGCTATTATTATGTCACTCATGGTTTTTTTAAATTATTGACATTTCATAAGTTATTTTTAATCCAAATGTTTATGTTATATTTCAACCTTTCATTCAGATGAATGTGTTAGACAAGTATGTTCCGGGTTGGGGACCGGTAAAAGTAAGCCCTCCAGTTTGGTCTCCGGTTATTAGAGGAACTCCGGTTTGGTCTCCGGTTATTAGAGGAACTCCGGTTTGGTCTCCGGTTATTAGAGGAACTCCGGGTTGGTGTTCAGTTATTAGAGGCACTCCGGGTTGGTGTCCGGTTATTAGAGGCACTCCAGGTTGGGTTCCGGTTACAGTTAGCCCCAAGGTCTTGGGACGAGGCCTTGACAAAGAAATTAAAGTTCAGAATTATGCATTCCATCATTATGAAAGTTGTTGTTGATATTGCATGTGATTATTCGATTAGTAGAATATCCGTGTGAATAAGTAAATGGTATTATTTCATTTTAATTTTTCCATACTATGTTGAAGTTCAAGTTTAAAAGGCTTTTGTTTTAGTAATGCATTTCCTTAAATGTTTATTCTTATTTACGAAAGTTTCCACTATATTGTTATCCTTACTGGGCATTTGAGCTCACCCCTTTTCTATGTTTTATTTTTTTCCCAGGATGTGAAGAAGTATGTTATGAATGACCTGTAGGGATAGTATGTGGGGATATGAGTGTGGAATATGGAGACTATGCTGTTTTAGTAGTTTTTCACTTTATGATGTAATGTAAATCTTCATGAATATGTCTAGTGTTTCCAAGGCTATTAAACCAATCAGTCTTTCGAGATTTTATCTTTCTTGTGATCATGCCAATGCAATGTAATAATGCACCGACTCTGGGTAACTGGGGTCGGGGCGTTACAGTTGGTATCAAGGGAAGTTTAGTAAAAACCTTGGAAGATAGATTTAGATAAACTCTGATTAGAGCACATAAACCTAAGATGAACTTTGAGAATTAGTATAGAAGAACTTCCAAGAATTTTGGTATTGTAGAGATTTTGTGAGTTTTCTGAGCAATACATCCCTGTCTGGATACGAGCAGGTAGAGGCGGTTCTGGCACAGATGCACCTAGGGGTAAAACCCAAAAACACCACTTTGAGCTAGACTTGAATGGGAACTAGTGCATGACAACGGGCCTTGCTGCACTATTGGTTACGACACTCCCGGGGGTATATGCTTAGGATAACTCTCATTTTCTTTACAAATCATTATGAAGGGATTATGAGTATATACTTACTCAATGGAGACATTTTTATGATTATGTATTATATCCATAAACTATTTAATTTATGTTATGTGTTTTACAAGTTTGGGATTAGGTATTGTTATTCATAAACTAATCTAATGTATTCCATTGTTTAGAAATGGCGCCCAGTAGAAGGAATGAGAACTCTAGCAATGCACATGATAAAAAGAGAAAGAAGGATCATATATGTCATGGTCTTAAGCCATAATTTATAAGATAAATAGTCTCGCATGTATTATCATCATATGAAGAAATAATATCATGTGTTGATAAGATAAGTAAAGAGTTTACTGAGTCCTATGGCTTTGAAGTGAAGCAAGAGAAGAAAAGGATGGAAGAGAGAAAGATGGATAAAGGAAAGAGGGAAAAGAAGAATTTTCCCATATGTGATAACTATGGGAAGAAACACCTTGGAACTTGCCTGAAAGGAATGGGAGTTTGTTATATGTGTGGAGGAAAAGGGAACAAAGTACGTGACTGCAAGGGTAAGAAAATGGTTTCATATGTACAATGCTTAATTTGCAAGGAGTTTGGACACTACGCGAACCTATGTCCCAGTCATCAAACCATGCCGCAAATGATACTATTGGATAATAATCAAGTTATGATACTACCACAGATGAAGATGAATGATTTGAGTTCTTATGTTGATTATGTCAATTGAGTGTTGTATCAACAATGTACTTGTTATAATAATTATGGAGTATATAAGGATTGTACTACAGTACTATTTCATTAAGGACTTCAGATTGGGTGGAACAAAGAAAAGTGACTCAATAGCAGGATAAATTTTTGGAAAATATATGGTTGAGATAATGATAAACCATAATATAGTTCTGATACTAAGGTAGTGATTTTGGAATAATACATGATTGTTTTGGATAAATTATATTGGATATTCTTGATTACCTTGAAACTGATTAATGATTTGTATATTCCATCATTTTTTGGGTTTAAAACATTTTTGGATTGATGAAGTATATCCAACATTTTATATAGAATAAGGGAGAATGAATGTATTAAATAAGGATTATGGTAATTCAGGATGTTTCAGTGTTTTAAATGAATACATGATGATGGTATTAATATGCTATTACGGGGTAAAAAATATCTACATTATGTTTAACTTCCTTATAAATGTTGGACTGTGAGAAGTATTTTGGATAAATTCTATTTTGAGATTAATTTTGGATTTCCATAAAAGGTCAACCTGGAGGTCAGGCGGCAACCCGTCGCGACCGGCAAGGCCGCGTGACTTAAACCCGCAGCTGAAGGGCGACAAGGGTTTATCACCTACCACTGGCCCAAGAGATGTCCTGGATTAAATAATGTAGTTTTTATTAAAATATCTGGTAGATAAATTATAAATTCGTTTATTTTGGAACCATGTACGAATAGTATAAATAGATTTTTTTTATGTTCTATTATCTTTTAGAGTGAAATATGAGTTTGTGGTAGAAATTTATTAATGGATAAAACTCTAATTATAAAGTATGTATATATCCTTATGATCTTAGCCAATCTCATAAATAAATTCCTCAAAATTAAGAAAAGAAACTTAGAACAATAATTTTGTCCTAGATGGTACCTTAAATCATCACTAATTTATGGCTTTGGGATTGTTGGCCTTTTCGTAGCCATGTTCTCTACCACTCTCCATCAGATAATTGAAGGTTAGATTTCTCTTCCATATCCATATTTTTCTACATGGAACCCTAGTATGTGTTATTTCTAGTAATCTTCATACTTTCCACTCTTTATTTTAAATAGAGGCCTCATTAATTCATTTTTCGATGTGGGATTTCAACTAAGATATTTTGAAACATCAAAAATGTGTTATCCCAATAAACTATGTTTTGTTGAACCGATGGTATTTCAAATCATCATAGATTGATGAATTTAAGGACCTCAATTTTATACTTGTTTGTGATTGATGACCTCAATCACTACCTATAAATATTTACGTTTTTCCTCTAATTATATGTCTCTAATTGCCACCAATGTTCTCCTAATAGAGATCATAATTTGGTGGTGACCCTTTCATTTCTCTTTTCCACATATTAAGACTAAATTTTAGTAACCCAATTTCCTATGTGGTTTTTCCCACAAAGATATTTTCTATTTTCAACCTTTTATTTTCGAAGAACAATTTCAAATTGCGAGGACACAATTTATTGAAGGAGGGGAGAATGTAACACCCCAAGCTTTCATAGTGTGTTATTTCTTCAAAATAATTAAATAAATTTCACTACACGCAAAACCAAGTTCAATCGCACCATGACATACCAAACAAGCCGTTCAAAAGAGGTTATTAATAGTGTTAACTAAATTTTAAACTTTATATAATCCTTATAATTTTAGAATCCATATTATGAGTTTCTTAGACATAATGTAAGAACAAATTCATTTTCAGTATTGCACTTTTACCAACTTTTAATAGTGAACCCTTTTTAAATACAATATTTTAAACTTTTTTACTAAATGGGAACGTCAAAAATTTAAAATGAAACAACCCAAGCTTCCACGGTATGCTAGCGTGTGTTGTACGCAACACCGAGTTCTAACACACCATAACCAATCAAACTAGCCGTTATGAATAGTAATACCTACTTTTTTAAATTATATATATTTTATATTTCAAAATGGACTTCATTTTTGGATTCGGAATATCGAATTTATCCTAAGGTGAAATATTTGTACTTTTTGGATAACTTTCATATTTTGATGAATAGTGAAAATAACTAAATTTTAATTAAAAACAACTTTTTAATCAAAATAATTAATAGTGATAAATTATGGATTTTAGTGGTTTAAAAGTATATTTAGAAAATATTTTAACCATTTCATATAATGTTGGTCATTGGACATAATTTTACAATTAAACTGGACATAAACAAGTGCCAATATTTTGATAGTTATTATCTCTTAAAAACACGCTTTTTGTTTTGACAGCGAGAATTAATTTTAAATTAATTTCTGCCACTTCTGTGTTTTGAATTTAGAAAAATGGAATCCATATTTTGAATCAGGATGTTCAAATTGTGTAAATAGGTAACTTTTATTTTTATACATTTTGAATAATTACTGCGGTAAATATTTTATTTACCATGGTTAAGGGTAAATCCAGTAAATGAGGGTTAAAAAAATATTATTATAATAACACTAAATTACCCTAAAACGTGTCCTAGCCTTATTGGTTGATACATGTTCGACCATAGACATATTTGGGTCGATTTGGGGACCCCATGGTGCCAGTTGTAGGTGATAGGGACACTTTATTTTAATTAAGTTAAAACGAATACAAAAATGACACAAGCATATATCTTTTAGAAAAACAATTTTTACATAGGGTTATATATGTTGGATTTCAGATTATAAATATTCAATAGAAATATAAAAAGATTTCCTACATAATGATATTTTATTTATAATTTTTAGACAATAAATGATTTAATTTATGTATGACACAATAAGGATGAAGTAATTACTATAATAGTGAAAAATTAAAATAATTGATATTATAAATACCCAAATAAATATAATATGAAACTTTTAATGAATTAAACTAATTTTCTAGGATAATATGATATATTAGTATTGATTTAATTGACTTTTTTCGATGTAATCAATCTGTTATGAGTTTCACAAAAATGAACTATTGAATAGTGTCAAAATTGACATAAAAGAGTTTTTAAAACACATATTATATTATTAATTGATATTAAATTCCTAAAAATCTAAGGTTCGGCCAAGAGACTTATATCATGATAGGTGTATCATTAATGGACCACTTGGGGGACTCTTGGATGTATATGGTAAGTTTATTAACCATATAATATAAAAATACAAAGAGACATTGTAAAAGTGAAACTAATTAACTTAGAGTTAATACTTAAAGATAAGGTTAATATAAGTACCAAAACCTGTCTAAATTATATTGGTTGAATTGTTTTCGACCTATACCCACCTTAAACTTTGAATAATAAACTTTTTAGCCATTAGAAACCGAATATGAATTTATTATAAACTAATATTTCTAGATTTTCCAAAGGTGCCCCTCACCCCTCTTATAAAAGGGAACTCTTCCTTCCCATTTCTTCACACCTTCAACGCCTTTTGGTTCGGCCAAAATCTGCCCAAATACTCTCCCAACTTCCCTCACTACAACCTAGAGGCCTTAGTTTGATCATAAATTCAACCTAAGGAGCCCTTTTGATCAAATCAAAAGGAAGAACCTGAAGAAGAGGTAATGTTTTCACCACCCCTTTTCAAGTTCCTTTCTTCTTCCACTTATTCTTTCTTTATTATTACCATTCTAAAATAATAACTCCAGTATATTATATATACTGTGATTTTATTATAAATATGTTACAACCATATTCAGTATTCTATCCACCCTTTGAATAACATGTCAACATACGTGCGTACGTACGGCTTACCGTCTCCACGTCGTGGTGTAATTGTTATTCAATATATTATTAATCGGATGGGTATAATAATGATGTGTAACTCATGTAAATAATAAATATAACATGTTAATGATTCTGTATATATGATATAACATCCATTTATATATTATTTTAATATCAAAAGAATGATATTGTCGCTCGTGCGTACGTACGGACTACCGTCTCCACGAACGCGATGAGATTCATTCTCCATCGTATCCATTAAAGTGTAATTATCATTTGATGATTTAAAAATGATGTTTAAGGACTTGATATCATTTTGGATATGAATAAGATACATCCAATCGATAACAAACATGGCTTATGTAACAAAATATATAAACAAAAATGAGTAAGTTAACACCCGAAACGACGATAATTAAAAAATATTATTGACAAATCAATGTTAAAAGATCATATATGATATCATATTAATATATATGATTATTGAATAATTTAATAACAATTATTTCACCATTATAAAGGAGGTTAACCTACCCCAACCAAGGAAAAGTACAAGGTAAGGGTTATTTCACAATCTCTTCATTATCCGAGGTTATTTATTCGTAATAATCTACTGGGATCTCTTTATCATCCACATCCATGTTCTTAAAAATGTATTTCAAAACATTTTTACTATTTAAAATATTATACCCTTGTTTGACTTTTTATAAGAGTTTTATAAATAAATCTTTCCGTCGTTTTCCAAACAAGGTGCTTTTTAACCTTTTCGACAGAATTAAGGTAAGAATGTTTTTTTAACTTATATGGCGGGTGTAGCTATTTACCACCGTTATAAAATTGTCAAAGCTTCCCTTACAATATTATAAGAATATTTTCAAATTGAATGTATTATTTTATAATTATGTTAATTTTAAAATGATTTAAAAAAAAGAGATATTTCTCTAAAACATTTTTGATTTCATCTATGTCAACCTCCTTTGATGGCTTTTAAGCTTATTTGAAGTTGATTTATTATGATACAAAACATCCATATTTTATTGAAGGTTTTGTGATATTTTTGACTGTGGATAAGCTATTATTATGTCACTAATGGTTTTTTTTAAAGTATTGAAATTTCATAAGTTATTTTTAATCCAAATGATTATGTTATATTTCAACCTTTCATTCAGATAAATGTGTTAGACAAGTATGTTCCGGGTTGGGGACCGGTAAAAGTAAGCCCTGCGGTTTGGTCTCCGGTTATTAGAGGAACTCCGGTTTGGTCTCCGGTTATTAGAGGAACTCCGGTTTCGTCTCTGGTTATTAGAGGAACTCTGGGTTGGTGTTCGGTTATTAGAGGCACTCCGGGTTGGTGTCCGGTTATTAGAGGCACTCTAGGTTGGGTTCCGGTTACAGTTAGCCCCAAGGTCTTGGGACGAGGCCTTGACAAAGAAATTAAAGTTCAGCATTATGCATTCCATCATTATGAAAGTTGTTATTGATATTGCATGTGATTATTCGATTAGTAGAATATCCATTGAATAAGTAAATGGAATTATTTCATTTTACTTTTTCCATACTATGTTAAAGTTCAAGTTTAAAAGGCTTTTGTTTTAGTAATGCATTGCCTTAAATGTTTATTCTTATTTATGAAAGTTTCAGCTATATTGTTATCCTTACTGGGCATTTGAGCTCACCCCTTTTTTATGTTTTATTTTTTTCCCAGGATGTGAAGAAGTAAGTTATGAAAGACCTATAGGGATAGTATGTGGGGATATGAGTGTGGAATATGGAGACTATGTTGTTTTATTAGTTTTTCACTTTATGATGTAATGTAAAACTTCATGAATATATCTAGTGTTTCCAAGGCTACTAAACCAATCGGTATTTCAAGATTTGATCTTTCTTGTGATCATGCCAATGCAATGTAATAATGCACTGACTCTGGGTAACTGGGGTCGGGGCGTTACACATTTAACTATGATCACAAGTCACGTTAAAATAAGTTGATAATTTTACTCTCTATTAGTTGAATCATTAAACTTAGTGTTGGATAATTTCTAAATTTATATATCCCTAAATAAAAAATATTTTAATATAGGCCCATAATAAGTTAGGTTTTCACTAACACTATATTATTTCCTTACTTATATTTTTTATAGTATTCAATATTCTTACTTATATTAGTGATTTTCACTTGATATTCTCTATCATCTTCTGATATTAGGTGTTTACCATATTTGAATGTCTGTTTTGGATTAACAATTCTATAGGCTTCTTCACTTGGTTCTATAAGTGATTAAACCATTTTCGAGTATACATCACATCACATTATACCACAAACTCAACATATAATCAAAAATCTTATTATATTATACTTTAAATTATGATACATATTTTGGTATTTCATTTTATTCATAAAAATTGTTTTTTATAATCTCCTTGTATATATATTACACTCTATATAAATTAAAAACCTCATATTTTTATTCCTCATCATCACCTATGTATAGTTTTGAGGCACATCCTCCATGACTATGGATCTTCTCTAATCGTTGAAAATTTTGATTGTAACAATATAAAACGTATATGTTAATAATAATGTGTTCAATAATGATGGATTCTGATCTAACCATTATAAAAATAAAAATTTATATAAATATAAAAACTATAAATGAAAAGGATAATGTAAAATAATAAAACTAAATTGGATGTGGTAAATCATTGTTTTAATATCCAAAATTTGAATGTCCTATAATGTTCAAGTCCCTAAAAATTATGTCGAAATGATTAATTTTTATTTGGTGTCATTATATCCTATAGATAATCAAATATA
Source organism: Viscum album (assembly GCA_963277665.1). NCBI lineage: Eukaryota > Viridiplantae > Streptophyta > Magnoliopsida > Santalales > Viscaceae > Viscum > Viscum album. Next base: position 1,577,752,055 of record OY728126.1, read on the forward strand.
AGATTTCATATTCACAAGAATATGTTACAAAATGTACTAATGGGTATTATATTATATTCCTGTGCCAATTTTAAGTGCTTTGGTAAAAATTACCTATAAAAGGAAAATTATAACTGAATATAAAAACATTTAAACATAACAAAATAGTAAATACTATAATTCATAGAATTGAAAATGAATGATGATGGATCTGGTCTCATGAAAATTTATGATACTTAAATATCAATCCATAAAAGTTAAAATAGATAAACATGTAATTATTAGAATTAGATATAAGTGAATTCATGGGCACCACTATCACTATAAAAAAAATTCTTATCAATAAATCATGTAGTTTGTTTAGATAAAAAGATAAGAAAGAAAAATCTATGTTTAAACATAATAAAATAGCACTAAATTTTTAATAAGAATATAAACTTTTTTTAATGTATTAAAATTTTTACTCCCCCTCTCAGTGAAATAATTGTGATTCTCGTTGAATAAAGTTTAGATTTTGATTTTAAGGTTAATGGAATAAACCGACACAAAATACAATTATATTTTAATTACACATAAAGATAATTATATGAACTTCATTATAGAATAAATATAATATGAGAAAACCCATCATGAATTAAATGAGTGGGTGAGAAAAAATATAGATGAATAAAATATTCTAGATATAAAGCCACAAGATGAGACTGTTATAGTTATCCACCTTGGAAAAAAATTCATAAGTGTGCAATATCATTAATTATTTATAGAAAAAACTCTCAACTATGTACATCATTATATCACTTGGGGACAATATATGTTCATATTAAACTAAAATTCCTTAAATATTTGATGATGTTTTTATGTAACAGTAGGTAAATCTTGGAAAAAAGAGCCCAAAAATTTCTTCAAAGGCGAATATCTTATAACATCAATTTCATTTTTAGTTTCCTATGTCATGCTGTGATAATGTATGAAACAACATGAATGAATATACATATTCAATATATTTTCTTTGATGGGAAATGTACCACTAAATCCATGGAATTGCATCTTTTAAATTATCAATAACATTAAATAATTTTTTCATAAATTAAATCTCAGAGAATAGATTACAGAACATCTTTATTCTATAGGAAAATTATAATCATCATCAATAACTATACAAAATTAATTACATTACTAAAAAACCCAAAAACAAAAGAAACTCATAATTACATTAATTATATAATGAATTACATTTACCAAAAATCTTATCTCCTTTTAGTTTTATAGTTGTAAGGAATTAAGAGATAAATTAAAATTAAAAAGGTATCCTTCAACACACACTATATTAATTTGAAAAATTAATTTTTAAAATTAATAGTCATTTTTATTTATTAACGTGTTTTTTAATTAATTATTTTTACCCAGAGCTAGTTGATTTTCTGAGTTAAAGTTCACACACATCCTAAAATGATGAAATTAAATTTAATAAGGAGGTATGGATGCATACATATTATTAATGGACATAAAAACAATGGTTATAGAATCTACCATTGTGAAATTAAAAAATAAAAGAAAAACATTCATTTTAAAACATAAATCATTATTGTGATAATCAAGGGTGAAATCCTCCATTATTCACTTAAACCATTTAATCTCATATCCAATATTAAAACCCATAAAGTTATCTTTGATAACCATATTTATCTTCTAGTTTTTATCAACGTTTAATATAACACTTTCAATATGAAAAATCTATTTTATTATATCCTACATATATTCTTTGGAGACTAAATAATTACCTAGGGAATTAGCGAGTTATATCACAGTCTCACTCATAATTAAATATAATTTTCTAGTTAATTAATTTGAAAAAAATAATTTATTATTTAAATTTAATAATTAAATTCAAATATGTAAGAATAAATGTTTTCAGTTATCTTAAAAAATAAAAATAAATATCAATTTAATTTGGATAATCTTATAAAATAAATATTAAAATAATAATAAAAATGTCTTCTTATTTTATAAACTATTGAACTAATGAATATATGATTACTATGGAATTACTAACATTGTTTTAGGATACGAAAATAAATCACCCAGTTTTATAAAACCACTCTCCTCAATCTTTTATAAGGAAATTAAATGGCATTTCATATAGAAAATTATTAAAAAATTACTTTTACAACCTCTCCATAGAATTTAAATTATAGTTAGATATGAACTTAAACAATTATATTTGTATATATATAATCATTATTTAACCAAATTATTATTTTTTGATATGAAAGAAAATTATTTGAAAGGAAAACATTAAAACATTTAAAACTCATGTTTCCTGAAATGTCTCTTAACATGGGTCTTCACTAACTTCATGAAACTTATAACCTTATGATTAATAAAAATATATTAATTATTTAATTTTTTTAAAATAAATCGATATTTCCCTTCATTATTAATAATTTTATTTCATGTTTATATTGTATTATTATTTTTAAAATCTATATAATACACATTTTTTGTTTTGGGTTTATGAGGTTCATAATATCTAAAATAATTTTGGTATGCTAGTAAAATTAAAAATTCATTATCCATTGGTTCCATAAGTAATATATTATTCAATTTATAGTTTCCATATATTTATTAAAATAAATAAGTTAAATTTGTTTTGATATAGGTGATTGTATATTGAAATTCATTGATAAGATTTTTATTATGATTTAAGGAAACTATAAATTTTCACTTTTGATTCAGTTGTTATGAAAGATGATTCTATGACTATATTATATGAAAAAATTAAATAAATAAGTACTATATATCATTTCTAGTATTTATGTTTTCTATGTCATTAATAATATAAATATTATGACATCATTCATTTAGGTAGTATAACGAACCATGCCGGATGGAATTAGAGTGACTGAATTTTTAATAATTTATTTTTATCGTGTAATAATATCACTTTTTCATAATGAGAAGTATTTTAAGAAAATGTAATTAATATTATTAATCAATTTTAAGAATATGTAGATGAATAGTATAGATGATAGAAAATAGAAAAATATTTTTAATTTCAACGGGTCTCAGTATGCCCATTTCAGATGAATAATTATTATAATGATATTTTTTATTATTAATTTTACAAAATTATAGACATGATATTATTTAAGAATTCATTGATAAAATTACTTTTTTGGACAATCCAATTAATTTCATGATTAAAAATATAAAATTTCACTCATATATGTAGTAATCCACATATCAAACCAGAAATGTTTTCATTTATAGTGGGATTACATAATGGAAGATAACGGTTTTCCCATAAAAATTTTATCATCATAGTATACTAATTATATTTATTTCATTCTATTATAATTTTTATAATATATTATTAGGATTTGGAATATGAAAGATAATTCTATGAACTCAATGTAGTCTATCAAAGATTCCTCAGAAATCCTGAATTAGTCTATCATATAAATAACTATGATTTTTTAGGATGAACACGACATCTCATTCATGGTTAAAATATTTTGGGAGGGGTGGTTTTTGGATTTGGAATGATACAATGATCAAATTTAATGTTTATATGAGGCAGGTATAGGCTCATATTATATGTGTAGGGAGTGTGACTCTTTTATATATATGACATCATAATAAATAATAATTTTCATACTCATGTAATATGTAACCAAAATATCACAATTTCAAAATTTGTTTAAGGATGATTGTGAATCCACTCATCTAATCACATTAATATATGTTTTTATAATATTTATCTCACTATTCCTTAGTTTAAATCCTTTCATTAAGAGAATCTAAGCTATATTAGGGTAATAAATTTTAAAATGGAAACATATTAAGTTGTCAAGAAATGAAACCAATTATATTACAAGATTTTAAAATTTTAATTAAAAATATAAAAAACCTTTATAAATATTTATTTTTTAAAATGTGTAAGAAATTAATTTTAATATTATAATATTAAAAAATGACTGTTTTTAGATAAATTATTTTTAAAAATAATAATTACTTTTTACCAAAATTAATTATAGAATAGAATCTCATCAAATCTATTACATAATAACAAAAAAAATTCTTATTAATTTAATTATAATACTAAATAGAATATTACATTAAATAAATAATAAATGGAAAAGTGATCATATATGATAACATGATATTTTCCAATGTTCACCTAAATACCAACATTTTAAAACAAATTCAAAAAATTCACCAAAGTAAATTTTTTACAAAAAAAATCCATAAATAAAGTTTATTTAAATAAAATTAATACATCTAATTAACAAACATTACCAAATGATACATGGATTGTTTTATTAGAATAAAATATATATCATTTTCTTAATGAAAAAAATCATTTTCATTATCATAATAAAATTATTTTTAATTTCATAACAATGACTACTCATATGAGTTGGTAGAATTAATAAGTTTAAAATATAAATATAATTTAATGGAAAAAATTCATGTGTCATTAGACTCTTACCCCTTAATTAAACCATGTATTTTTTATCCGATTAATTGATAAAAAAGATGGTATATTTTTCACACATTGTCTTTATAGATTCCCATATAGCTTAATATATCATATAAATCAATTAAAAATTATTTCAACAAAGGAATTAAATTATTTTGACGAACATTATATCTATAATCCAGAATCTAAAAAAGATCTTCCTTACAGAAATGATTCTCAGTTAATTTAAGTTCTTTTGGACTCAATATAATAGATGTATCATGTACGTATATTAATATATTGGAAACATAAATTACATCTTGTTTCTGTGATAAACTCAATGGTTGGACAACCTGTTATGAAATTTATCCCACATTCTCTAGAATTACATATACACCAGTAAGACATTTGAAAAATTTATCCTTCTATATAATATGATCCACACCTTTCAATGAATATATTATTTGAAATTTGTAGTCACCTACCACTAAGGAATGATAATTAATCTAGTTATACAAGTATTTTCTATTCTTATTATAATATTTTTTCATTTGGTTCTAAATCATATTTATCTTTTTTAATCATCTCTTCTACAAAATGAAGTCATAATAATTTTTAAATTAAAAAATGATCCCAACATCAAATATTTTGAAATCACATTCTATAAAAAGACATAATTGGTAATATATAAATAATATATAGAAAAATGATTTAACTATATTATTACATATATAAAATTTGTTAATAAAAACCTCGACGATAATTCAATGAGAGATCCTAGAAAATATTCACCAAATTTTGAATTTTTCACATTGAATTTCCATTGAATTGAGCATAGAATGTTTCTTTAATACTTAATTTTGTTCATATTTTGTTGAATTAACTTTATAGAATTTCACATAAATAAAGGTACAATAAAATACTAAGTGGATCTCCACTAAACATATATATATTTATGACAATGTTATCAATGTTGATTCAAAGAAATATCATCGGAAATTTTGAGAAAATGTGAATATTTAGTCAAATTCTCAATACTATCTTATATATCATTATTAAATCAAGATGTATTTTATAATACCCAAAAAAAATTATATATTCAACTATTTAAATTCGTTAATAGATAATGGATTAAGCATTTATTTATATTATTATGGTTCAGTGATAAGTTGTTGAAAAGTAAAACTTTTAAAGGAATATTCATTAATAAATTTCTTTTTTTTTTACAAAAATTATTTTTATGATGGTCATTTGTCATCATAGAATTATAAGGATAAACAGAATAAAAATAGATGTGATCCTCACTAAATAATTCCCTTTTCAAATATGAGTCACTCATTACACATAAACATCTTCTTAATCTTATAATAGTGTAATTTTAAATATAAAACTCAAGTTATTTCTATTTCATACACATAATATCTCTAACTATTAAAACCATGAACATTATTTCAAATTCACTTAATAAATTCAGATAATGATAATTATACTGATACATATTCTATATTAGACACTAATAATGGGAATATTTTTAATCAAACACTAATAATCATCTATCATTTCCAACTATCATATCATTTCCATGTTCAACTATTTTAATTTAAATATGTAATTTAACATATTTTTACTGACAAAAATGTATCACATTTCATAAAATATAAATGTTTATGAAATATTTTAAATATAAAAAATACATCATTACATTACAATGATGTGAAAAATATTTTATCTCATGGTGTTTTCACTACTATGACACATAAGATAGAGCCTTAACGTTTTCATTAAAAAACAATGTACCTTTAAATTTAAATTACTTAGAATAAATAATTCACCACATCATGATGGTAAAACTACAACAAGAGTATTAATAAATTTTATTCTTAATTCCATAAAAAATTCACAACATTTTTGTTTATAAATGAATATATCTCCCATCTGAGATTACATTGTTTGTGTCTTTTCAAATCTATGGATGTTATCATCCTTATGTCGGTAAAGAAAACATTAGTTGATGAAAAAAATAATATTAGAGACAACAAATATTTAATGTAAATTCAATTGTGACTTTTAGTTTTAACAAGACTGGCCGTTATGTTAATTTTTTATTAAAATGATCTAAATAGATGAATTCAATTATAAAAAAAAATTAATGTTTAATAAATATTCAATAAAAAATATTTGTGTTGTGGGTTTATAGAAAAATCGTGAGAATGTTTTCAGGACCCTCATATATTTTAGAATATTACATAATATTATAGACCAATTCCACAAAATTTATGGATATACTCATGGATCATATTATTCATTGGATAAAAAAAACTATGGGTGAATTAGTTAGCCCAATTTGTATAAGAGCATTCCTATAATGGCTGTACAAAGTTCAATACATTTTCCTCATAAGATTTTTTTCAATTTTCTTCTATTGATGATATATATACCCATGTTTAATCTATAAAAAATACTACTCTCACTATTGCATTGAAATTAGCCATCGTTGTGAGGCAATAAATACATGATATTAATACTAATGATATTGAGTTCACTATAATCAATAATATTGACTCATAGAACCATATTTATACCTAAAAAGTGTTTTAGTAATCAATGGTTATGTTCTAAGAAGAAAAAAAAGTTCACATTCAATTCTATTAATTTCTTTTTAGGCATCAATAGCTCCAGTAGAGCTAGTTGATAAAGTAGTTTTGAAATTAACAAATATAGTGGACTAAGTGAATGTTTTTTTAAACTAAAAAATAATAATATTATAGTGTATATCATGATTAAGTACATATGAAAATTTATTTACCATAACTACATCACTAATATCAATAGTTCCTTTCTTTTCCATGATATGTATATGCTAACTTTCACACTTGTATTTATTTAATTTCCCAGATTTTTATATCTTTTCTTAGGTAGGATCTAATTATTTACGAACAATTTTATATCATTAAGAAAATTAAAAATAGGTTTACTCTCTCCTAAGTATATTATATAGTTTTAAATAAAAAATCCAATCAGTACCACAAAAAATCAAAATATACTACAGGAAGGATAAAATTGTTTTTAGGAAAAATAATTCCCCCAATATTAATAAGAAGGAACATATAAGTATATCATACCATTGTTCTTCTTATTGTTATTTTTTAACAATATTTTATATCCATTTCTTTATGTGGTATTTCTATTTTATATAAATTATTTATCTAAATAAATGATGTTTTATGTCATGAATCAAATATTGAAATTTTATAATTTGATTAAATTCTTAATGCACCTACAAACAGAAAATTTTATTATACAATATATACTATAGTAAAATTAAATGATTTTCCCACAAAATTAGTATTTTTATCACCATGATTACCACCTTCACTAATTATCCTAAAAAAATGCATTCATAGTCACACCATTAAATAAAATTAATCTTTTTCCTACAATATAACAACCATATTTCCCATTATTGGTCAGATTATTAATATTTTAATTATAATAATGATCGAAATGAGTGAACTTACCACACTAGTATACCATTCTTGACTTTTTATACATTTTTTAAAATGTTTTTACCATATTTGTGACATATATAAGGGTTTAGTATAGATTTAAATATAATTTTTCTCAACTTATTTCCACATTAACCACTTAAAATTATTTATTTCAAGGGAAAAAAATATAAAAAATAACTTCTCTATTATCTCATAAAATCAAAGAAATTTTATATAACATTAAGATTCAAAACAGTTAAACACTCCTCGTATAATTTTATTCAGAACCATGTAAAACCTAAAAAACATAAATATTATAGTGAAGAATTAAATATAATCCATACTATCAATATCCAGAAAAATGTCATTCATAGGTTAGAACTGATACCTCTTCCCTTTTTATTTCCTCCATAAATTTCTTTTCCATTCTAAGATGAATAACTTTACAAAAATATTTTTTCTGAAAAAAATTCCTTAAAAAATGCCCACTCTATTTTATAATATCATTAATCATTATGGTAATTTAAATTAAATAACACCGCTAACTAGTAACAACTAAAATATTTTAAACTATAGTAGTAAAATTTTGATAATCAAAACACCTAAAATATCTAATTTATTATATGGATATTTTATCCAACAATTTTCTAACAACATGTCTACATCTTTTCCAAATGTCAATGGGTGTTATTTAATGAAATATTGTAATATTTTCATGTTAACTTATATATTGTTTAGTATATATATTTTATTAGATCAACTATTTATATCATAAATGTAATAATTTAACAGAACCAAAAACTGGTTATCTCTATCTCTAACTATATTAGGTTCAAGATTTGGAAGGATATTTTTCACTTTTCTCCTTGATTCCATATTCACCCTATTTAAACTATAGAAAAAAATTCTATAATATTGAATGATAAAATGAAGAAACCTATAAATCCATAGAATAATAAAAAAACTCTCCTTAAAATATGAACATAAATTTCCATTCGTATATCTTATTTCTATATCAATATATAAACACAAAATTTTATCTAAACTCAACTCTAATACCATCTATAACACCCCATTATAATCTGACCATTAATTACTAAATTTGAATTATTGATTTAATTTACAAATATGTTCATGAATATTGGTTTTAGTCTTTCAATTATTTATGAAATAATAACACTATAATGTTGACACTCTTATCATGTGGACATTGATTCCACAAAAAATAATCTAAAATTAACATCCTTGTACCATATATACTACGATTTCTTTGTTCAAGAATAGTCTTGATAACTAGAATAATTCACCTATTATAGTTCCTATACATATTGGAATATTGTAAATTTATTTTAAAATGTTCGATGATAAAATTAATAAATTTATTGGTTTTAAAAAATAGTAGACACTCCTTATTCCATTTAAAAATATCAAAACCAATGAAAAATATTTAATATAGACATAGTAATCATTTAGCTCATAATCACAAGTCATATAAAAAAATGATCCACAAAATATTTGAAACTCACAATAATAATAGAATACCCATGAATGTGTCTTGGGGAATAATATTCATCACGCAATTCAATTCACCATTTTATATCACCCTTTAAATAACACAACCCTACATGGTTACATACAATATTTAATCTCTAGAGAGTAAATCATTATCCACTATAATGGAGGGTCATATCTTTTTCTCAACCATTGTTATATATAATCACCATGTGTTGTAAAATGAAAAAAAACATAACGAGGCTATCATTATCCACACCACACTAATAAAAATAAACTCTTTAACCCATTATAAGTAACTCTTCTTGAAATATCATAAATAGAGAAGAAATATATTTTTATTTTGATAATTACATAAAAATGAAAAAATTATAAAACATTTCCAATGTTACCTTGTTTAAAATAATTCATACTTATAATACAAGCATAATAAATAATAATATAAGTAGTTGTGTAAAAATTTGATGAAGAATTAAATATTAAAAAAAATCCTCTCACTTTTGTAATGAATGTTAAAAGTAAACCATAGAGAAACCATTAAAATGATTCATTTTAATCCATTATAATGTAAGAAAAAGGTAGTATAAAATCTATCAAATAAATAATTGGGGTATAGATATGAATATTCTAGAAATATCATAAATAAACTAGATATGGAAGAGAAACATTTGATTGGAAAACATTAAAAATTAGGTAATAAAAGTCTTATGTAATGTATCTTACCTCATGTCTTAAATCAATTTGTACGGAATATTCTATCATGAATATATAAATTAAATAATTTATTTACATTAATATTAAAAAATTTCATAGTTTTACTATATTATTATAAAATTAATTTCATTTTTCATCATGTTATATTTATGTTCCAAATCTATACAAATAAATTTGGATTTTTGGGTAATTAATTCATAATCCTCAAAACATAATTGGTATCCTAGTATAGGTAAGTATTCTATCCCCGATGAATTCATAAAATCTGAATTTTTCCAGGAATATTTTTCTATTCATTATAAATATAACGGAGTTCAGTTATTTATTATATAATTAATTTTTAGTAAATCATCAATTATAGGATTTTTTAATGGTTAAAAGTAGAAATTATTGTTCATTTGTAATTCCATTATATTTATAGATTTTTTACTATTATATAATAATTAAACCAACATAAAATATTCACCATTAAGTAATATTACTGGAATTTATGTTTTCTTATCATTATTAATAAGAACTCTATATCATCATTCAGGTATGCAATGAAATTTATCCAAATAAGATTATTTTATAAAAATAGAATGAGTCAGAATACATTATTTTATGTTGATAAAATCAGTCATTCAGAACCATAATGATTTCAACATTTCTGTTTATAAAAATTTAGTAAAATTCAATTAGAGGATGATGATTTATATTAATTAATGATAATGGAATGAAGTTATTACATTTGAAGTAATTTGGTGTGAAAATTTGTGGAAATTAAATATTATGGTGATCATTAATTATTAAACATATTTTTATGGGTAATTTTAAAATTATAAAAAATAAAAAATTTCATAAATATATTATTGACTAAAAAACTCATCTTTAGTATTGTCGATGTAAGTAGGCGATGAATGATAAAATAGATCATTCATGGTTGTGGTAGTGCGCATGTAACATGTGTTGAATATTCTTTTACATGGAATGTGAGAAAGGTATATAATGTTTATTCGATCATTATAGAAAAAATTTATTATTCTAATTATAATAATATCTTCACATTATAATGGTTTAAATATTTTTGAATAATGTGAAGGATGAATGAAATTTGAGTAAACTTTGTCAATAATATTACCTCTTCATTGAATATTATGAATTAATATTTTACATAATAATTCATAAACTGGTCTTTTGGGATTTCCAAAACCTCTAACGTTGGGGGCGGTGATTTTTTGATATATATTTTTGTAGATATTTTTGGAGCTTACTGTCCGAACATGTTTTTATTTTTTAGGTTGTGAAGTGATCCTTTTACATGTGAGTGTTTTGGAACTATTACAAATGTTTAATAACATAATATATCACAAATGTCACACTCTCTTATAGTTTATCAAAAATAAAATAATTGAAATTATATTATAATTAGGTTAAATAATCAACCAAAAATTCACATTTAGATTTTATAAATTATTTGGTCATATCCATTAGTTTAACCCTACCCCACCTTTTTAACTTTATTGTGGTCACTAGTCATAAACATGATGACTTATATTTATGAAAAAAAATAAAAAATTTCCAAGATACTAGCCATCAATTCATAAATTTGGAAAAAAATTAATAAATATTCATCTAGATTTAGAAGAAAATTATTTCAATATATGTAATTATAATGAAATAAAAAACTATTTTGAAAAAAATAATTTTTAATCATCATAATTAATTTACAAAATAATGTAGTAATATATTTGTTTTATAGATGCATATTAGTTTATGAGTTAAGAATACTACTTTGTGATATTAAATCTAATATAACATAAATAATGAAAAATTATGGTAACTGAGAACACTATATTTTCCATTAATCACCAATAATTGAATGCTTTAAAAAAATAAAAAAATATAGTTTTCAATAATATTGATATATTGAATAAATATATTAATTTCATATCATATAATTATAATTCAAGATATTTGGTATATAATTTTGTTTAAAAAAACTAAATAACTCATGGAAAAAAACATAGTTACTATAAAAACATATATATTTTATTAATTAAAAATTATATTCAAATTCCATGTCCAAAAAAATTATTCATAATGTTATAATAATAAATATAAATTTTATTCAATAGATTTAATATGAAAAAAATATAAAATTAATTCATTTACAAAAATTTATGGGCTGTTAGAATGTCAAATCCTATGTGGGTCTTAGTCTATTCAATTTCTCCTACACTATCTTAATTTATACTTTTATCTGCAGAACTATGGTGTGAACTAACTCCCTTGAAAAAAAAAGTCTCCTGTGAAGAATATCATCACAATGATATCTATAAATTATAAAGAAACATTATAAAACATAGTCCACCGACAAATTAATTGACCTTTATATTAATCTAACAAGTGATGTTACTCAAATTTAACTGAAAATATCTTCAAAATTAATTTGAAATAAAAAATTTTCTTGGTGATACTCACTCAAATGTGGCATGAGAAAAAATTAGTCACATGACAGGTTGATGAAAATGCATTATTGATTTAGTACTCTATTATAACCGCATTCAAAATTATAATCCAATAAAACAACATGAAATAACTCCACACCATCACAATAAAATTTGATTAATGATTCATGTTCTACAAATCTTAGTATATAACATATTTATTTTTTACCATTTAAATTGGGATAATGTATCATATTTGAGAATACATTATGATTTCATGTATTTTTTAATATATATATATTTAAAACATCACAAACCATTTCATAAAAGAATAAAAAGTAGCACATAGTTTTTTAAGGAATTTCCATGTCTATATAATATGATTACATGACCTACACTTCATAGATCCCTCATAGGTTTCCCTTATTTTACAAACAATGTGATAAGGCATGATGCAACATCATAATGTCATTATACTCTTTTATTGATTCCCCACAATCTAGTATCATCCCCTATCCTTCGCCTAGAAAAATACTATGATAGTATATGCTTATTTATCGCTCATTTGACTCTATCCCCTCACAACAATATACCATTTTGTCAATGTCTCAATTGGTTAAATTTTATCTGATGGCATAGGCTAAGGCTGAACATGTTTTTATCTACCTTAAAAATTATTTTTATTTTCCTTTTTAAAATCATCAATATATTAAATTATACAATCTAATATAATAATTTATTACTAAAAGAACATCCAAAGGCATAAATTTTAGAAAAAATTAATATTTAAGAAAGAGAGAAATATAAATTAAAACATATGAATGAATTTTAGATATCAGGTACCACCACCACATAGAAAAATAAATTTATTTTATTTTCAGAAAATAGATAGTGTAAATCATACCTTTTTCTTGAATTTTGAATGAAATTTTTGTTGATATCAAAAAAAAGTGGGAGACTAAAGTTACCAATAGACTGTGTGGGTAGGTGTGGGATTTGTTGTCTATTGAAAGAAACATCAATCTATAATGAAATAACATAATAAATGGGTGAGTGTATTTAATGAAAACACATTTTGGTGTCTCAACAAGCAATGTAGAGTTTATATTAATTTTATAACATTATATGAATTAGGAAGTTTTTTTGAAGGAGTGTTTTCAATCTATATAATTAGATGAGTTGTATATTGATAAGACTTTATAGAAGAATATATTTGATGGTTACAGACTTTGATTTTTTTTCTAGTAGAAAAATTATATAAGTGGTAGAAAAGAGGATACCATAAAGTAAATAATGTACATTCTAATAAATGACCATGAATAAATAGGTGTGATAAGTGATGAAAAGGAAGGATTATTTTTTAAATTAATTGAATATATATATTTGTGTAATTTTAAAAACAATTCTTAATGATATGTAAATATAACTAAAATAATGATATAGACAGAGAGTGATACCATTGAAAAATTTATTGGGAACATATTTATGAAAAAATATTGGGATATTTGATAAAGCCGAGTTATTTTGTAAAGGGTGATTTACTAATATTCTTCAAATGTGTACTTATATATTTTCAGAGATTTAAAAATTTTGGTTTATAATTTTTTAATGTATTGATCAATTCATAAATTAATTTATTGTTTTTTGAGATGAGATATAGTTACTATAGATTCTCTAAAAATTCATCTATTATTTTGTAAATGATGTTTTAATTTATTGAAATTTAGTAATAATATACATTTTTTTTCATGAAATTAAAATACAAAATATTTATGAAACAATCAAGATGGATTTTGTAAAGTATTGAGATGATACATCAAGTTTTTGTGACTGAATAAAAAATGAAATACCATTTATAAACCCTAAATGAAAATAATAGAAAATTTAATAATTTTTTTCAATGTGATTCTTAAGAACATTAAAATAGAATATATCAATTATTTTCTAATATATAATATATTTTTAAAAAAATTACTTGCAACAAAGGGAGGGAGATGTTTTGATATGTCAACTGCCATAGATAATGAATACGATTCATAAAGAGATGAATAAAAAATATTAGTTGACAAATAATATTTACTCAAATGTTCTTTAACATAGATAATGTTGTTCATGTGATATATAATATATTTTTTAGGATGTGTAAGATTTTTTTTTATTATTTAAGTGGTACTTATGAATAAATACTTGTTAAATGTGATAATTATTTTAAAAAATATGATAATTATAGTGAATTTAAATAATATAATGATGAATAAATATTTAATATAAAATCGCTGAAATTATTTTAAGAGTGTATCAAGACACATGCTATGATTTGTAGAAGATTCTCATTATATGATGAGGAACACTACTCTTCAATGATTGAGGGAGAATGAATACCGAGATGATATTTTTCTCTAGTGACTAGCCATAATGATTTTGTGTCACACTAGATAATGATTAATGAAGGAATCGTGTTATGGTAGGATCCATATACCATTTCAATATGATCATAGTAGAATATTTATGTCTACTTAATTCTATAGGGAATCTATTTTATCCACAAGGTTTCAGCACATGTGATCTTGTATACATGCATAAAAAGTGATGATTTTATATAGGCGATATATAATTAATTTGTCATGTCATTTGTAAAATAGTCAACAGATGATTATATAATTATGGATGCTAATACAAATTTTCGTAATTTTTGGAATATTAGTTAAGGAATCTTTAAGGAAAAATGAAGAATCCACGATCATTAATTGAACACACAAATTATTTATTCTTTCTTGAATATCATGAATCGATAACCCAAGATATCTCTTTTATTAATTAATATCTTACAATTTAGGTCTTTTCCCTAAAAATTTAGGAATTTAAAAATTTTAAAGATATTTATCAGATTTGAATGCTGATTATAAATATGTAAAATGAAGAAGTAAGATAATGATAAATTGATCTACTGAAACAATATTAATACTTAATATTAAATGACCATTAAGAGATTAGAAGAAGAAAAATGATGAAGAAATAGTGACGGGTAATTGATGATGTTTCACATTAATACATAATATATATTAAAGAATAAATAGGAAATAGGGAGATCGATAGTGGTGTTCAACATACACTGCACATAAAATATATTAATTATTGAAGATGTAAAGGGAATTGGGTCTTTAAAATCCATTACTAATACTATTGTATACCATTAGTGTTGAATAGAACAAAGAAGGGTTAAAAATTTAATTACAACATGCTAGTTCTAGAGGAATGTCCCTTGGCCACTTAATTTCGTGACTTATAAAGAATTTGAAAATATATAGGTTCCACCTATATTTATACATTGATATATATAACTTTTATAGAGAAGGGTTGTGTGCATATTTTGTTTTATATCATATCGTGGAGTTTTAGATACATAAATAGTGGATAAATATATATATTTTTTATTTTGTGATATACTATATTGATTAGATTACCTTTTTTATATTGGTAAAGGAACCCCATTAGAAATTGTTAAAGTAATGGTAAATAACCATTAAGGAGAGAGTAATTATTTTTAGTAGATAGACATATAGATTAAAGATGATATTTTTCATTATGTATAATATTTTTGACATTTGGGTGTCATCTATGTCTTTTAAAAAATTAAATAATGAAAAATACAGAATCACACACATCATGGGAAAACTATTTAAAGCATAATGTTTCATGATATCATTACATTTTTATTATAAAAAGTGTTTTTGTTTTGTTTGATGAAAATGAGTTCCGTTTATCAAAATATGTGATTATTTTAAAATAGAATAATGTGAAAAATAATTCAGTAGAATTTGGTTCACACTAATTTTAGAACCTCATAACATTACGAAACTAGGAAACTAGTCACTTCAAAAATAACAATGGAATAGTATAATCGATTATATGAAAAAATATGGATAAGTGATTCATTATGTTTTGGAATTACAGTGTAATTTTATATTGGTTTATTAGATATTAATCCTTACACTAATTGATGATCATTGATAGAGTTAATAATCACAAACCATTCACTAATGATTTCTTGTTAGGTAATTTGTATTAATATATATATGATTTTTAACTATAACGCCTTTATATATGTATGGGACTGTTTTTCTAAATGTAATGGCCCGGACCTCTCCGGTCCATTATTTTGTGAAAATGAGGTGTTGGAGGTGGTCCGGGAGGTCAAGGTGACTTATCCCCAACACTTTTCCAATTTTCCAGTTCTATGAACAAATATTTCGAGTTTTATGAACAGTAACGGTAACCTTTTAACGGTAGGCTTATAACGGTAGGCTTGAACAGTGTTTCCAGAACGGTAACCTTCTAACGGTAGCCTTATAACGGTAGCCTTGAATAGTTTTTCCAGAACGGTAACCTTCTAATGGTTACCTTCTAACGGTAGCATTGAATAGTGTTTCCAGAACGGTGACCTTCTAATGGTGACCTTCTATCTGTAGGCTTGAACAGTGTTTCCAGAACGGTAACCTTATAATGGTGACCTTCTAACGGTAGCCTTGAACTGTGTTTCCAGAATGGAAACCTTCTAACGGTGACCTTCTATCGGTAGGCTTGAACAGTGTTTCCAGAATGGTAACCTTCTAACGGTGACCTTCTATCGATAGGCTTGAACAGTGTTTCCAGAACGGTAACCTTCTAACAGTGACCTTCTACCGGTAGGCTTGAACAGTGTTTCCAGAACGGTAACCTTATAACGGTGACCTTCTATCAGTAGGATTGAAAATTGTTTCTAGCTTCCTACAGTTTCGCCCATTTGACGTTTCCTTTGACGTAAAATACATTTAAATCCTTGTTTTAAGGACTCTTAAGGCCAATTCAAATGACATAAATCTTATATTAATTATTACTATGACCAGGATGTATTTACTTGGTCAAACCGTGTGGGTTAATGCGATCCATTTTTAATAGAGAATTAACCGGATCTTAAACCGTCGCCCCGTTAAATATTCAAAATGGGACGAGATATCATTCTCCCTTGTTCTTTCCATTTGTTCTCAGCTAAGAGACGATATAACCTTTCAATCATTCCCGTAGGAGTTGCACAATCAATATTTAATCCTAGGATTGGTTCTGCTCTGTTTTGTATGCAACCGAGCTGTGTCAGTCAATCTTCCCAATAAGGAATGTTTTATCTTCATTCTTTTGGGGGACAACTTCTCTTGTTCTCCCTTCCATATTATACCATGTAATTTCCAAGATTCTAATGGGTTTTTCTTGTGGTTGGTTGGTACTGTCGTGCCGTGGCATCCTCTGGTGGATGCAGTTATCGTGAGAGGGGGATTTTGACCCGTTGTGTGGATAAAGGACGTCAAGAACTATGCCAGGTAGGGTATTCATGGATTCTCTAAATTTATATTTGAAATCATATAATTAGCATGATTTATCCCTTTGGATCACAATGAAATTGACCTAATTAGATACTTGAACCAGATTAAAAGAATTGGTTGATCGCATGTTGTTTCTTTGTACCATGATAACAGTTTCCCTCATGTTTTTCTAGATATAGAGATATCTATGTTTCCTTTGATTAGTTGTTCGTTCTTGATTGAAATTGATAATGAACGTAAAGCCGGAATTAATTTTTAATTAATTGGCTAAAGATAAAGAGGCATGTAAATGAATCTGGTCGTTATCGTTGTTGTAATTGTTCTAATTTGAGGTTAATAAAATTAGGGAAGTAAGCATGGTTATTTAATTATGATAGCTTATTGATTAGATATCCCGTAATTGGAACCTGCGAAAAAAAATCTGCTAATTCAATATGGATTAAAGAACATATTGTGTGAGAATTTCTTAAAGGGTTCTGAGTTTCCCTCTTGATTGTTAAAGGGTCAAGAGACCCTTGATGTGATTGTTTTTTTCCTGCTGCTTGTGTTTTTATGTGACCCTGGAGGGATGTTGTGATATGTGGAGGCATGGAGGCCTTGTGGTTGTGGCAGAGGATGACACCTAGGGTGGCGAGATGCATTAGCTTATGCATGTGGGTGTTGGGGTGGACACCCAGGATGATGGTATGGGATGAATGTGATGGATGGATGTTGGTGATTTTGTTTGGTTGTTTATCAGTTTTACTTTTCCCCACTGCTCATGAAGATGGTCTTGCTTACCCTCCTTCCGAAGGAGGTGAAGACACACAGGTTATGCCACCTGCTTTCCGTGTTTAGCATCTCGAGGGAGAATGGGTCTATGCCCTTGCTATAGGGGGAAATACTCGACCGGTAGTATATCTACTCACCATGTTGACCCCCCTTTGGGTTTAGTAGCATATGATGCCTTTCTAGAATGCTCGGGAATATGGGAATGTATTCTTGAAATGAATGTTTGATTAAATGGTGATAATCCATAGGGATGGAGATACTGGAATTTAAAGGTGATGTGAATCTTAAAAGGAGAAGTTTATTTTGAATGTGATGCCAATTTAGTTTAATGTGGAATTTTTCATGGTTAATTAATGTTTAAAGAATTAATTAACGTACAGTAGAACTGATAAAATGAGAATAGAGTAATCTAATAAAGCACTACAAATGTTTGTGTGCTTATAGGACACCTAGTCTTAGAAGTAGCAGCCTGGAGTCTGAGAGACGTTAGCTGCAGTTGTATCTAATACTAGGTAATGCCCATAGTGTGGGTGTGAGTTATATATATATTTTGTACTTTTTTTGTTTCTATACGCTACTCCACCCTGTCGGTAAGGGAAACAGACACCCCGGGGATTCTGAGCATTGGGGTGTGTTTTCCCCAACATTCTGATGGGAGGCCGAATGGCTGAATACCCCCATTGGCCCTTCTCTCTTCTCATGGTTGATATATGTGCCAACAGGAACAACAGTTAGTTTCCCCATATATGTGTGTAGAGGGCTGTAATGGCTTGTGGTTATTTCACACACACATATTTTGGATATAGTATCTTATAGAGTACTATAGGTGTAACGCGTATAGGATGTGATGGCTTGAGGATCCACACTCGGCATATGGGCTATAATGGATTGAGGTATAATACTCGATGTCTGATACACATTATGAGGGCTGTGGTGGCTCCCGGAACTTACCTGGTTACTTTTGGTAGGGAGGATGGTGTGGTGCTTCACCCAGGTGTCTGCGAGCAAGCCTTTGTGGTGCACGAGGTGCAGATTGTGGAGCTTAGCCTAGGTGTCTGCAAGCAAGCATTGGAGAGAGATGCACATGACGTATGTCGTTGCGGCAAAGTGGAAAACCAGTGGGGAATTAGTAGCGAGGTACCCTTGATATTATTTATTATATGCTATATTCTTGTATTCGTTACTTGGTGAGAGTATCCATGGTAAGGTTGGGGACTTAGTATACCTGTTTAGGTGATGAGATAGCTTCACTTGTTTTTCACTAGGCTTTAACATGCTTTCTTTACTTCTGCACGAGAGGCTTGGGGAGGATCCTACTGAGTATACTATTATACTCACCCAATGTACATATAAACTGTTTTTCAGGTCACTTGGAGAAGGTTGGAGATCAAGCTGGTTACTACTAGCTTGTGGTTGTAGGAGGAGCTGTTCGGGCTTGTGGTCACTGTCGTTTTACTTTATTTTGGGTACTTTTAGTTTCCCCTTTCAGTTGTAGTACTTTTGCATGACATTTCGTAAATGTACTTGGATTTCTTTTATATTTCAGTTCTGAGTTGGAGTTGATTGGAGTCTATTCTATCTCTCTCTTCTGCATGTGTTCTCTTATAGGGTAATGCCTCCCATTTGTGTGTTTATTATACCCTCGGTGCTAGTCGCCAACCCGGGGCCTACTGGAGGCGGGACTCGAGGGTCATTATCTCTCTTCTCACATTGTCTTCCCAAGTAGGGGTACACCTTGTGGGGAGTGGGTCGTGACAGAGTGGTATCAGAGGTAGGTTGAGGGATAGGATGGAGTTTGGAGTTAGGCATAGGTGAGGATGCATGGGATGGTAGGGAAACAGTATCATTCATGATTAGCAAGTGGGGTAAAAACTGGAGACCAGAAGAGACATAGGCGTTTAGGCCCCCCTATGATCTGTTGCACGCACCGTTATGTTTACGATGGCTACTAAACAAAGTGATACTAGTTGCAGGGTAGAACCTAGGAAAGGATCATGCATCATTCTTCATTGCGCCTGTGTTTCAATGGTAGACCTTGGGATAGGTTAACCTTAAAATAATAAAAGAAAAAAATTAATTCATTAATGTTGAGTCTTCCAAATTACATGCTTAAGAGCTCTAACAGTTGTTATTTTACAGGTATGGCTCCAGGTCAACGTCCTCGTCAGGTTTGCACAGAAGATGTCCAGCAGGCTGTTCCAGCGGATCGTCGCCATGTTGGGGTTGACGACGATGACACATAAAGGAAGACACTCCGAGTGTTTCAGCACCAGAGTCAACAGAAGTACGAAGGCTCCATTTCAGATGCAGTCACAGAAGACTATTTGGAGGAGGTCGAGATAGGCTTCAGTTTGATTTGTGCTTGGAAGGAACACTGGTTGTCCTTGGTTGTGACGATGCTGTGTGGAGTAGCAAGGCAGTGGTGGTTCTTGTTCCTCGGGGATCGTGAGGAGTCAGCGATATCATGGGAGGAGTTTCGAGACATGTTCAGAGTTGAGTTTCTTTCATCAAATTTGAAGGCGTCCAGTCGCCAGGAGCTTCTTACCCTTCTACAAGGGACCTCCAATGTTCGGGAGTTTGGAATCCGTTTCAGGAACCTTCTACGATATGCTTCAGACCAGTTACCAAATGAGGAGGCCAGGGCGAGGCATTTCGAGGAGGCTTTGCATCCAGAGATCCGGCGCCAGGTCACCCCATTTATGCCGAAGACATATCTCGAGGTGCTGGCGAGGGCAGAGGTTGTTGAGTGGACTTTGTCCAGGACCGGATCGTCACGAGAGGGGAATCGTCATGATTCCCCATGAAGCAGAGGTGTGGTCCGGGTTCACGGTTATCAGGGCAGAAGAGTTTTTGTTCACCTGGGGGTAGGTCACAGCCCTTTCCATATCGTTTCTCCGGAGGCAGCAACTCTCAGGCCTATGCCAAGGAATCATGTGCTTGTTTTTTTTGTGGTGGTCATGGTCATCAGTAGAGGGAGTGCCCAACTTTTCAGACCAGTCATCGTGCACCGGGCGCTCCACTCCAGGTTCCTCCATTGAGGCAGTTCCAGTTGAGGCAGCAGTAGTAGGTTGCACCAGCTTTAGATCACTAGAGGGTAGATGGAGCAGGCAGAAGACAACCCCATGATGCTCCCTGTCTTCAGAGGGCAGAGTGCGGCCGTGGTGGTGGTCGTCATCAGGGTTAGAGAGGTCGTGGAGGAGGTCGTGGTCAGCTTCATGCTCTAGCGTTGCCATCCCTAGGCGAGCCAGATGTTGTTCGAGGTACCATTTTCTTGTTTTCTACCTTGGTGTATGCCTTGTTTGATTCAGGAGAAACACACTCCTTCATATCACCTACCCATGTCCATGATTTGGGACTTGTGGTAGAGAGGCTTCCAGTTCCCTTGGCGTTTACTATGCTAGTTGGAGGTCAAGCCGACTTGTTTGAAGTATGTAGAGAAAGTGAGCTAGTGTTGGGGCAACACCGCTTTTGGGGAGATTTCCTATGTTTACAAATACAACTATATGATGTCATCCTCGGCAAGGATTGGTTTTACTCGGTGTAGGCTATTGTGGATTTCTACAGGAAGAAGTTCTTTTACTTTGATGCAGATGGAGAGAAAGTGGTGTTTGTGGGTGAGCGAGATCCTCAGATGAGTCATAGACGAGTTTAATCCTTATCATCCATGATGGCTGAGATGATGCTGATTTCTTCAGAGGTTCAGCAGTTGGTGCTTCCTAGGGTCGTAGAGGAGTACCCTGATGTCTTTCCAGAAGAGGTTTTAGAATTACCCCCTCGACGAGAGATCAATTTTGGGATCGAGCTACATCCAGGAGCGTCTCGTATCTCTATGTCTCCATATAGGATTGCCCCTTCTGAGTTACGAGAGCTACGTATACATCTTGATGGTCTGTTGTAGTGCGGTTTTGTTTGGAAAAGTGTGTCACCGTGGGGTGCACCCGTTTTGTTTGTGAAAAAGGATGATGACAGTTTGCGATTGTGCATCGATTATCGTCGATTAAACAAAGTGACAATAATGAACCGCTATCCTATCCCGTGGATTGATGACTTATTCGCTCAACTAAAGGGTGAAATTTGGTTCTCAAAGATTGACTTGCAGTCAGGATATCATCAGATGCGTGTAAGGGATGAGGATATCATGAAGACTACATTCTGTTGTCATCATGGGCATTATGAGTTTGTTGTAATGCCATTCGGAATGACGAATGCTCCAGTTGTTTCCATGGGATTGATGAATGTTGTGTTCCATGAATTCCTGGACAAGTTTTTTGTGGTTTTCATCGACGACATCCTTTTGTTCTCCACATCTGAAGAGGAGCATGCAGAGCATCTACGAGCCGTTTTGGGAGTTCTTCACCAACATCAGTTGTTTCGGAAGTTGTCAAAGTGTGAATTTTGGGCTCGAGAAGTTCGTTTCATGGGGCATGTTGTATCCCAACAGGGAGTATCTATGGATCCATTGAAGATAGAAGCAGTGGTGTCTTGGGCAGCCCCCAAGACCGTGTCAGAGGTGCGAAGTTTCCTTGGTCTTGTAGGCTATTATAGGAGGTTTGTAGCCAATTTCACCCGAGTTGCGACTCCTCTGACAGCTTTGACCAGGAAGGATCAAACATTCATATGGACTAATTAGTGTCAGAGAGCTTTTGAGTATCTAAAAGAGAAGTTGGTAAGTGCTCCAGTCTTTTGTCTTCCAGTAGAGGGAGTCCAGTTTGATGTTTTCTGTGATGCTTCACATCTGGGGCTAGGTTGTGTTCTCATGTAGCAGAGGTCAGTTGTTTCATATGGGTATCTGCATTTCCATCCCTATGAACGCAATTATTCCACCCATGATCTTGAGTTGGCATCCATGGTGTTTTCTCTGAAGTTGTGGAGACATTACCTCATTGGGGAGGACTTTGTGGTTTTCACCGATCATAAGAGTTTGAGGTATGTTTTCTCCCTACGTGACTTGAACATGAGGCAGCGTCAGTGGATGGAGTTCTTACAGGAATACGAGTTTGAAATATCGTATACACCTGTAAAAGGGAATGTTGTAGCTGATGCACTGAGTTGAAAGTCACGTAATGATGTTGTCCGTGAATCTGTTGATTTCTGGAGAGTGATGGAAGAGCTATCAGCTTTGCATCTTGATATGGGAGAATTTGGGGGTAGAGGTTGTATTTTCCGGATTATGGTGAAGTCGTCCCTGATGTATAAGCTGGAAGAGTCCTAGTTGGGTGATCTAGAGGTGGAAGTTTGGAGAGACATAGTTGTTTGTGGGGAGGCCCCTGATGGTTGATCGAAGGATGAACAACACCGAGTGTTGTATCATGGCAGGATTTTTGTTCCCTTGGAGATGTGCGAGACGGTTCTCCGAGAGTTCCATAGTTCTCCCTTGGCAGTACATCCTGGTGTGAAAAAGATGTACCGATCCTTGAGGAGTCATTTTTGGTGGCTGGGGCTGAAGCATGCAGTTGCAGAGTGTGTGTCTCTATGAATAGTCTTCCAGAAGGTGAAGGCTGAACATCGTGTTCCTGGTGGTCTTCTCCAGTAATTAGAGATTCCTTAGTGGAAGTAGGAGGAAATCTCAATGGACTTTGTTACATGTTTACCGCGATCTCCGGGAGGACATGATGATATATGGGTGGTAGTGGATCGTTTAACAAAATCGGCCCACTTCATAGTGATCAAGGAGTCGAGCTCAGTGGAATTTTTATTGAGGTAGTATCTAGAGGAGGTGGTGAGACTTCATGGAGTACCTAGGAAGATCATTTCTGATCGAGATCCTCGTTTTATCTCCAAGGTGTGGACAAGTCTCCAACATGCTTTTGGCTCTCAATTGTGCCTTATCACTGCTTTTCATCCTCAAACGGATGGTCAGACAGAGCGAACCATCCAGACACTTGAAGACATGTTGCGCTCTTGTGTTCTCGATTTTGGAGGTTCATGGATGAAGCACTTACCCTTGGTAGAGTTCGCTTACAATAATATTTTTCACTCTACCATCGGTATGGCATCGTTTGAAGACTTTTATGGTCGGCCATGCCGTTCTCCGTTGTGCTGGACTGGGGTCAGAGAGTCAGCAATTCTCAGAGCAGAACTAGTGCAGAATACAACAGAGATGGTTCAGGTGATTCGTGAGAGGATGAAGACAGCGCAAGATCGTCAAAAATCATATGTTGATCAAAGAAGGAGACCCTTAGAGTTTAATGTTGGGGATCATGTGTTTCTGAAGGTGACTCCCCATCATGGGCAGCGATGGTTTGGTCATGGAAGTAAGCTTTCTCCCTGGTATATTGGGACTTTCGAGGTGTTAGCTCATGTTGAAGCTGTGGCGTATCGAGTAGCACTCCCCCCTCAGATGAATCAGATACATGATGTTTTCCATGTATCATAGCTCTGTTGTTATCTTCATGATGAATCTCATGTTATCGATTGGGGAGAGATCGATATTGATGATGATGCAAACTTCGAGGAGCGACCTGTGGAGATCCAAAAACATAAGGAGAATGTGTTTCATGGGCATTCTATCCCCTTTGTTTGTGTCTTGGGGCAACACGGTGGAATGGAGGAGAGTACCTGGGAGCGTGAGTCATAGATACGTGCTCAGTACCCAGAGTTGTTTAATGTTTAACTCCTTTCATGGAATGATGTTTCCTTTGTGGGAAGACCTTTCATGTTTTATTTATGTACCTTGATGTGATGTTATGATTGAATTGTTTGGATATGGATTGTTTATTCCCATACTCCCAGATGTCGTAGTTTTGTTCCAGCTTTCGAACAACTCATGGTGGTTTTCCCCTGAGAGGTATCTTGTACGGTGGTTGTTCGGACCCCTCTTTTCTTCTAGGTTGGTTTTTAATTCTCGAGGACGATAATGATTTGAGAGGTCTCTAATGTAATGGCCCAGACCTCTCTGGTCCATTACTTTGTGAAAATGAGGTGTTGGAGGTGGTCCGGGAGGTCAAGGTTACTTATCCCCAACACTTTTCCAATTTTCCAGTTCTGTGAACAGTGTTTCCAGTTTTATGAGCAGTAACGGTAACCATCTAATGGTATCCTTATAATGATAGGCTTGAACAGTGTTTCCAGAATGGTATCCTTCTAACGGTAGCCTTATAACGGTATCCTTGAACAGAGTTTCCAGAACGGTATCCTTCTAACAGTGACCTTCTAACGGTAGCCTTGAACACTGTTTCCTGAACAGTGACCTTCTAACGGTGACCTTTTGTCGGTAGGCTTGAACAGTGTTTCCAAAATGGTAACCTTCTAACGGTGACCTTATAATGGTATCCTTGAATAGTGTTTCCATAATGGTAACCTTCTAATGGTGACCTTCTATCGGTAGGCTTGAACACTGTTTCAGAACAGTAACCTTCTAACGGTGACCTTCTATCGGTAGGCTTGAACAGTGTTTCCAGAACTGTAACCTTCTAATGGTGACCTTCTAATGGTATCCTTGAATATTGTTTTTAGAACGGTAACCTTCGAACGGTGACCTTCTATCGGTCGGCTTGAACAGTGTTTCCAGAACGGTAACCTTCTAACGGTGGCCTTCCATCGGT
This sequence comes from Viscum album, assembly GCA_963277665.1. Classification (NCBI taxonomy): domain Eukaryota; kingdom Viridiplantae; phylum Streptophyta; class Magnoliopsida; order Santalales; family Viscaceae; genus Viscum; species Viscum album. The sequence continues at coordinate 1,577,778,311 of OY728126.1, forward strand.
AGGCTTGAACAGTGTTTCCATCTTCCTATAGTTTCACCCCTTTGACTTTTCCTTTGACATAAAATACATTTAAATCCTTGTTTTAAGGACTCTTAAGGCCGATTCAAAGGCCATAAATCCTATAATAATTATTCCTAAGGCCAGGATGTATTTACTTGGTCAAAACGCGTGGGTTAATGCGATCCGTTTTTAATGGAGAATTAACCGGATCTTAAACTGTCGCCTTGTTAAATATTCAAAAAGGGATAAGATATCATTCTCCCTTGTTCTTTCTATTTTTTCTCAACTAAGAGATGATAGAACCTTTCAATCATTCCCATAGGAGTTGCACAATCAATCTTTACTCCAAGGATTGGTTCTGCTCTGTTTTGGATGCAACCGAGCTGTGTCGGTCAATCTTCCCAATAAGGTATGTTTTATCTTCGTTCTTTTGGGGATCATCTTATCTTGTTCTCCCTTACTTATTATACCATGTAATTTCCATGATTCTAATGGGTTTTTCTTGGGGTTGGTTGGTACTGTCGTGTCATGGCATCATCTAGTGGATCCAGTTGTCGTGAGAGGAGGATTTTGACCCGTTGTGTGGATAATGGACGTCAAGAACTCTTCCAGGTAGGGGATTCGTGGCTTCTCTAATTGTATATGTTCAATCGTAGAATTAGCATGATTTATCCCTTTTGATCACAATGAAATTGACCTAATTAAATACTTGAACCGGATTAAAAGAATTGGTTGATCGCATATTGTTGCTTTGTACGATGATAACGGTTTGCCTCATGTTTTGCTAGATATAGTGATATCTATGTTTTCATTGATTAGTTTTTCGTTCTTGATGGAAATTTACAATGAACGTAAAGCCGGAATTTATTGTTAATTAATTGGCCAAAGATAAAGAGGCATGTAAATGAATCTAGTCGGTGCCGTTGTTGTAGTTGTTCTAATTTGAGGTCAATAAAATTAGGGAAGTACGCATGGTTATTTGATTGTGATAGCTTACTCATTAGATATCCCGTAATTGGAACGTGCGAATAACAAATCCACTGATTAAATATGGATTAATGAATAGATTGTGTGAGAATTTATTAAAGGGTTCTAAGTTACCCTCTTGATTGTTAAAGGGCCAAGACCCCATTGATGTGATTGTTGTTTTCCTGGTTCTTGTGTTGTGATGTGACCCTGGAGGGGTGTTGTGATATGTGGCAGCATGGAGGCCTTGTGGTTGTGGCAGCGGATGATGCCTAGGGTGGCGAGATGCATCAACTTATGCATGTGGGTTTCAGAGAGGACACTCAGGATGATGGTATGGGATGAATGTGATGGCTGGATGTTGGTGGTTTTGTTTGGTTGTTTATCGGTTTTACTTTTCCCCACTGCTCAGGAAGCTAGTCTTGCTTACCCTCCTTCCAAAGGAGGCGAAGACACGTGGGGTATTCCACATGCCTTCCTTTTTTAGCCTCTCAAGGGAGAATGGGTCTATGCTCTTTCTATAGGCGGCAATACTCGACGGGTAGTATATCTACTCACCGTGTTGAGCCCCCTTTGGGTTCAGTAGCATATGATTCCTTTCTAGAATGACTAGGAATATGGGAAAGTAATTCTGAAATAAAGGTTTTACTAAATGGTGATAATCCACGGGGATGGAGATACTGGAATTTAAACGTGATGTGAATCTTAAAAGGAGTAGTTGATTTTGAATGTGATGCCAATTCAGCTTAATGTGGAATTGTTCATGGTTAATTAATGTTTAAAGAATTAATTAACATACAGTGGAACTGATAAAATGAGAATGGAGTAGTCTAATAAATCTCTTCAAATGTTTGTGTGCTTATAGGACACATAGTCTTAGAAGTAGCAGCCTGGAGTCTGAGAGATGTTAGCTGCAGTTGTATCTAAGACAAGGTAATACCGATAGTGTGGATGTGAGTTATATATATATTCTGTACTTTTTGTGTTTCTATACGCTACTCCGCCCTTTCGGTAAGGGCAACTTACACCCTGGGGATTTTGATCCCTGGGGGGTGTTTTCCCCAACATTCTGATGGGAGGTCGAATGGATGACTACCCCCTTTGGCCCCGCTCTCTTCTCTTGGTAGATACATGTGCCAATAAGAACACCAGTTAGTTTCCCCATATATCTGTGTAGAGGGCTATAATGTCTTGTGGTTATTTCACACACCTATATTCTGGATACAGTATCCTATGGACTACTAGAGGTGTAACGTGTATAGGCTGTGATGGCTTGAGGATCCATACTCGGCGTATGGACTATAATGGCTTGAGGTATAATACCTGATTTATGATACACGTTATACGGGCTGTGGTGGCTCCTAAAACATACCTGGTTACTTTTGGTAGGGAGGAAGGTGTGGTTCTTCTCCTAGGTGGCTGCTGTCAAGCCTTTGTAGTGCACGAGGTGCATATTGTAGATCTTAGCCAAGGTGTCTGGGGGCAAGCATTGGAGAGAGATGAACATGACGTATGTCGTTGGGGAAAAGTGGCAAACCATTGGGGAAGTAGTAGCGGGGTACCCTTGATATTCTTTATTATATTCTATATTATTGTATGTGTTACTTGGTGAGAGTAGCCATGGTGAGGTTGGGAACTTAGTATACCTCTTTAGGTGACGAGTTTGTTTCATTTGTTGTTCACTGGGCTTTAGCATGCTTTTTTTACTTTTTCATGAGAGGCTTGGGGAGGATCCTACTGAGTATACTGTTATACTCACCCTATGTACATATAAACTATTTTTCAGGTCACTTGGAGCAGGTTGGAGATCAAGCTGGTTACTACTAGCTTGTGGTTAGAGGAGGAGATGTTCGGGCTTCTGGTCGCTGCCGTTTTACTTTCTTTTGCGTACTTTTAGTTTCCCCTTTCAGTTGTAGTAATTTTTCATGAAATTTCATATATGTACTTGGATTTCTTTTATATTTCAGTTCTGAGTTGGAGTTGATTGGAGTCTATTTTATATCTCTCTTTTTCATGTGTTCTCTTAGAGGGAAATGCCTCCCATTTGAGTGTTTATTTTACCCTCGGTGCTAGTCGGAAACCCGGGGCCTACTGGAGGCGGGACTTGGGGGTCATTATCTCTCTTCTCAAATTGCCGGCCCAAGGAGGGGTACACCTTGTGGGGTGGGGGTCGTGATACTAAAACTCCCCTTTCATAAATATATGACTCATCTTCTACTATAATGTCTGACTATAATTCGTATATATTCATCCAAATATTCCATGTTTGAGATTCCTTCTTCCACATATGTACAAGTAATTGACAACAATTCACTACTCTATCACTCTTATTCCATCTAATATATTCATGATTAAGTGGGGAGAGATATTTTATTATCAAAAAAATAATTTTCGATCAATTTAATGAAATATTTATTGATATCATAATAAATAATCACTGCACAAAAATGATTTTAACATAATTAAATGAATTATAAATATTTTTTGATACTCAGTAAAACAGTTTGCTCTATCACTATCGAATTAATCCCTAATAAGGGGTTTCCGAATCAATGTGTCTGATTATATACATATAAATCCAACACATTATAAAGAACATCAAAATATTAATTGAAATATATTTTGAAAAATCCATTTTCAGTGAGAATGGTAATCTGATTAAAAAAACTACTTCACATATTATTGTTTTATATGTCAATAGTATAATGATAATTTTATCCTCATTGGTTGATTGATTCTTCCAGTAATACATCATTGGAGGATAATTCCCCAGATTTGAATTGAATCATCCTCTATCATGGATGATATAAATCCTTTATTGACTAATTTATGGTCATAGGATTTTATAGTATTTCATATAGATATTAAAGGTAAATAATATTTGAATGAACTATAATTCTAAAAATTCATGGTAAGAAAATACTGACAACATTCTCCCCTCATAGTAAAATCCAGTGATAATGATTCAATTAATTTGTGTGAGATCATAGTCTTAAGTGGAAGCGAGGAATTATTATTGGCTAAGTCGAGCTACAATTGTCTTGGATATAGGTGGTTTTGGAAAACAATGTTGTTTCATGTTTGAGAGTTCATTGTATAATAATTTTGATTCATAACTCCTCAAAGCATAATGATATTCTTAACTACGGATATAAGGATAAGTTATAAGGGAACATAATCTCATGATTTAAATTATGGTCCTATATTTGGATCATTTAATAGCCTTAGGTTTTAAAGAATATTCAATTTTCCTTTCAGAAAATTTGATGTGTATACATATTGTTTCAATATATTTTAATATATTAGCATCATGGTAATGATCCCATGATTTATCAATGTAATTACCTTCTTAGAATTATGAATTATAGTATAGTCACATTTGGATGTATAAGGACATAAAATGATACAAATTACTATGTGATCAATAAACATAATTTTCTCACTTCAATGTTTTGAATTTTGAAAATATGACATACATTGTTGTGTCCAGGGTTATTTTTGGAGTCTAATAGTACAAAAATATTTTTTATGAATATTAACCTACCCTTATTAATAGTATCATACCCTTAAAAATAATAATATTACCCTTATGAATAGTAAATCATCCAAAATAATAGTAACCTCACCAATGGATTATTAAATAATTTTTTTACATCTTATAAGTTATTATATGACTATAGTAAAAGTAATGGTTTTTTTATATGTTACAAATAATTATTTATAATTAATTAATTTTTTAAAAATAAATTGTATTTTCCTAATTATTTTTTTTTAAAAACAATTAGGTCATATTGTTTTTAGATAATTTTATAAGATCTTATGCAATTTTTTAAAGCATTATAAAATCAGTTTTAAATTTAAAATCATAATTTTTCATGTATATTATGATTTTAATTAATAATTATATTAATATATTTAGAAAATTATTTTTGAAAATTTTAGTTCATTTTCTGATTCTAAACATTTAAAAATCCAAAGGGTAACGTTTTGGGAATTTTCTGAAATACTTGAATTTTTAGGGATAGTGGAATTGTGTAATTTAAAAAATAATCAAAATACATTTATTATTGAGTAATGTATGATGTTATACTAATGTAATTACAATTGGTTAGAAATCATATTAAATGATTACGATACTTGGTCATGGAATCATCACTGTTAATTTTCTTTTAGATAAATTATAATTTAATGAATATAATATTGAGAAAACACCTCTCTACTCCACTATAAATACCACACTTCACACCCTCATTTCCTCACACCTCTAAAGCTTCATGAATTTTCTAAAATATATCCAAAAATATTCCCTAGACCCTCCACCACATCCAATGAACTTCTAGTCTCATCAAAAGACCAATATAAGGTTCTTTAAGGAGCATTCAAGAGGTAATTTCTCTCTCTCTCTCTCTCTCTCTTTTCCGTTAATTTCCCTTCAATTTCATGTTCTTTTCTTAATCTCTCCCCACCTATCATCATCCACATGGATTGGTAAGTACATTATCATAAGTATAGTATAAGTTTATGATACTAATGGGATAATATATAATTTAACCTTCTTCTCCTCTTCTTTTTATTTTTGAAAGGAAAATGTTGTTCGCAAGGTGTTAATTTATCACCTTCAAGAAGGACATGTTTTCATTTTCCTCTATCGCCTTCAGATCTTCTCATGAATCCATTTTTATCATCTAAAAATATTTTTATATATGTATAATATCCTATTTAATTTTCTGGAGTTATATTATGTACATTTTATTAATTGATTAAACAAAACAATTTCATTATGGTCGAAAAAACGCCTGAATTAACACAAACAATCATCACTAAATTCTTATCTAATGATTCATTTTCAAGGTATATAAAAAAATTATTTCCAATATCATTTTATGTTCTATAAAATCATTAATAACATTTAATATCAGTTCTGGATGATTATCCATGTTCTATATGATGTTCCATTCATACCATTCATGTGAATTAAGAATAAAACTCTCCCTAACAATGAATTTAAACTCTATAAGTCAGAAAAAGGCCCATAAATAAACTTAATGAAACCATAATGATCCATATTCTTGTACAAAATTTCATTTAATAACGAATTATTGAATATAAAATCATTATAAAAGACTTTAATGCGAAGAAAGTGTTCAGATACAAGGTAAAAGAAAACTCTCGAACGCAAATCTCTTTCTTACGGTTTTCCCTCTTCAAACCATTTTCAGAATGTATTGACCTTAGAAATCATTTATTCTTCACTATATTAAATTTTATGGGATATAAATTTTCCCTAATTTATTTTATTAAAAACTAGGGTTTTCAAAAATAACTACTCATTCAAATAAACACACCATTTTTTACTTCTTAAAGATTGTTTCACTCTTCACTCCAGGTTCATAGTTCTATGTCAATAATGATATTCCATATTTACATTGGGAAATATATGTTTATGAATGTACTTTTTATGAATTTAAAAACATTTCATTTCATGGGTTATTTTTATGTTCAAGTTTGACATATTTTCAATGTGGAATGCATAAAAATGTAAATGTTACGATGTGATGGGTGTGCCCAGAATTATATAGGAATATATGAATGTTTGAATGTGATTAGAGAAGTTGGAATTATACAGTGGTACAATGAATTGAGTAAAGTGATTAATCTAATTATTTAATGTGAAATTATGTTTGAACATGATTCTAGAGTTGTTCATAACTATATGTGTTAGTTAACCACTAAGACATGATGTTTTCATATTTTATACATTGCCAAATTCCATGACACTATCTAATGATTACTCCCATGATTTTGATGATGATGTTACAATTATGCTCACCCAATTCTATATTATTCATATCTATCGTATTACTATGATTTTATCTCACCCCTTTTTGATGTATATCCTCATGTGATTATGTGTACTAATGAGTTTTCAAGGGATAATAAGAAGCTGGATAATAATGGATTAAATAAAGGTTTATGTTTTATATGGTAAAATTTATTTACAATCATAGTTTTCCCAATACACTAAACCTTTTTATCCTCTTTGTGTAATAATATTATGTTTTTTATATTCTATATGATGTAACAATAGTGTAAGAAAAGGCTATGTCTCTATAGTTGGCAACACATGCAAGGTTTAGTTTATTTGAGAATTAGGATAAGTGAACCCTATAGAAATCCTCTAGTATGAGAGTAAGTACAAATATACACACAAGATGTTTTACATAGTAATACCATGTGTTATGAATTTAGTTAAAATTGAACAAATGAATAAGTTATTTATTCATTAATTGTTGACTTATGTTCTGTTCTAAAAATATCTATTTTAGAAAATGGATGGAACCATGATAAACCAGGATAACACCCCAAGTGAGGGCTAATACAATGATTGCTCGAATGATATCCCCAATGATTTGGGATGTGGAGTTCAAAACATCATGGCAATAATTACCTAAATATCATCGGTTATGAAAAATAAACAGAATAATGTGGATCATCCTCCTTCACCTAAGAAGGATTTACTAGTTCTCAAGTGTTTTATGTGGCAGTGACCGTCATTGTTTAGTGGGACTTCGGATTTACTATTTACAGAATAGTGGTTCATATCCATATGGAAAATATTTTTTGTGCTTCATTGTTCTAAGAATGAGAAGGTGACTCTGGTCATTTATCATCTTCATGGAGAGGTCGATCAATGGTGGGCTTTAATTAAGAACACCAAGCCAGGTGATAAAATTGAAAGATGGAATGGGACGACATTAAGATTATTTTCATAACTAGCATTTACACTAAACTCTTCATATGAAGAGGGAGATAGAATTGATAGAGCTCAAGAAAAAGGAATAAGACTATGTCACAACCTACAAAGTGACAATCACAAGGGTTTTAAGGTACACTTCTGGTTTTGTTATCTATAGTGATAGAAAAATTGATAGATTCCTAAGTTGAATAAAACCACACCTTCGAAAGGCTCTTAAAATTTGAGACTTTGGGAGTTATGAAGATGTTTTTTAGGGTTCTGTAAAATTGGAAATGGAGTTTTGAGAATGGTCCCATGGATATGGTGTTATGAAATGATCGATGGAGTTTCATTCTGGAGTATCTAATGAAAATGGTGGGTAGAAAACTCAATTCCCCAACTACCAAAAAATGTGTAATGTTTCATCATGGGAACTACCTTGGAGGGATAGGATAATGATTCAAGTATTGGAATGAATGCCACCATTCTTATGAGTGTCAAAATGATATGAGAAGGATGGAGAATGTAGTGGATGAATGGGGAGACCCACCTATGGTTCAATGATACAACTATAGGGAGAAAGGGAACTATGAAATCCAGTGCACTGAACCTCGAGTCCTCAATGGTAATTATCATCTGCAGCTGCCAAAGCCAAAGGAAAAAAGGGATGACTTATTCCATCACTACTGCTGATATGCAGGAAGATAATGAAGTCATGCATGGTATAATTCCAATTCACTCACAAATAGAAATATTCGTATCTAATTATAGTTCTACGCAATCCTTTATATCATGTAACATTTCTAGAACTATAGAATCAATTCCCGGAAACCATGAAATAGATATATATATATAAACACTAAGTGCTGAAATAATTTCAACCCAAGTGTTTGAATCTTATCCTGTTGTAAAATGTGGAAATATTCTTCTAGAAAATCATGTAATACTTCCCATGGTATAATTTAATGCTATAATGGGAATATATTGGCTCTCATTATATACAGCACAAATCAAACATCAGAAATGGAAATATCTCTTTCATATTCTGAACCATCCCATGCTCCTCTTCAAATAAATGGAATATCGTGAATCTCCTTTGTGGAAATCCTTTAATGGTGTGTATGTGTGTTCATAACCTATGTATAATTATACCTCACCCAAATGGTTGAGTCAAATAATGTTCCAACCATGTGTAAATGCTCATCATGATGGAATATGGTGATGTATTTATTAAAGAGTTACCCAAACTTCCCCCAGATTATGTGGTAGAGATATCAATAGAACTCATACCCAGAGCTACTTCTATCTAAAAGTATCCATATAGGATGGATCCTATCAAACTGGAAGTTTTAAAGAAGCAGTTGCAAGGGAATTTAAACAAAGTGTTCATATTCTCTAGTTCATTACCTTGTGGTGTGCTAGACTTCATTGTGATGGAGGGGTGGATTAATTCTGTTATGTATAGGTTATCAGGAACTCAATAAGATCACCATAAAGAACAAGTATCCTCTTCCAAGGATAAATAACTTGTTTGATCAGATAAAATGAGCTCAATATTTCTCAAAGGTGGATCCTCATTCTGTATATCATCAGATGAAGGAGAAGACATAAAATATTCAGAATACCACCTTCCGAAAAAGTTGTGGGCACTATGAGTTTCGTGTGATGCCCTTCAGACATACTAATTCCCCTACAATATTCATGGAATTGATGGATACAATCTATTGACACTACATTGAACAATTTTTTGTAGTTTTTATCAATGATATTCCCATATAATCTAAGAGAATATAGTAATTTGAATAATATCTAAGAATTGTGTTGGTGACATTGATAAAGGAGAAGTTATATTCCATGTTCAGAAATCATGACTCTTTGAAAAAGAAAGTCACATTCTTGGGACATGTGGTCACAATTGAGGTAATTTATATGGACACTTCTAAAACAAAGGTGTTTGAGGAATGTCCCAGCCCATCTAGTGTCATAGGAATCCATAGTTTTCATGGATTAATTGGGTACTACTTATGTTTTGTGAGAAATATCTCATGATTTTCAAGCCTGCAAACTATGTTAACATGGAATGGGGTAAAGTATGCCTGGATAAGTGATATGAGGGATGCTTTATGGAGCTAAAAATAAGGTTGATCACTACACCAGTACTCACACTACCAACTAGTGGAGAATATTTTGTGATACACAGTGATGCATCAAAGAAATACATTGGTTGTGAACTCATGGAAATGATAATTTGATAGACTAAAACTCACTATTGATGAAGATCTGTGAGCAGAACTTCCAGAAAAATGATCTAGAGCTGGTAGCCATGATGTTTCCTTGAAAAAATGGAATCACTACACACATTGTTAGAATTGTGACATATACACTGACCACATGATCCTAAAGTATATATTCACACAAAATGAGCTTAAAATTTTTCAAAGGAGATGTTTATAACTAATCAAGGATGATGATTTCCTTATTCACTACCATCCTGAAAATGAGAACAAGGTAGATGATGCTCTTTGATGAAAAGAACCTACTACAAGATCCATTTTTCAGATTGATAAAGACTATATCTTCGTGGATATTTAAAGCATTGATTTGGAAATCATAAAGGAAGGGGATTGATCTTTACTTGGACAAATGGGATTCCAACTATCTATCCCAGATAAGATTAAATAGGCACAAAGGGATGATTGTGAGTTACAAAAGAAGGTGAATATAGTAACAAGTGTGAATCTGTTGAAGTTCCATATCGATGATGATGGTGTGATTCAGTTTTGGAAAACAAATTTGTGTACCATCATCACCCAGGACAAAGAAGGAGCTATTGGACAATGCACATAGCTTAACATTCTCTATCCAGTCTGATAGCACCAATATGTATCACAACATCCAATATCACTTCGGGTAGGATAAAATGAAGATTGAGATTGTAGAATATATCTCAAGGTTCTGGTATGTCAGCAAATTATAGAATAGTGAAAAAAGTCTAAAGGGATTATTCAACCATTGCCTATACCCATATGGATATGGGAGAATTTCACTATGGACTTTGTCACGGGTCTCTCGAATACATCCATGGGAAACAATACTATATGGGTAGTGGTTGAACAACTCCCCATGAATTACAATTTTATCGCTATTCAGGAAGATCTCTCACTTGATAAAATTGAAAAGATATATGTGAAGTAAGTGGGGAGACTACATGATTCTCTACTCCCAGTTGTCTTTATCCACGATCCAAGGTTCACATCTAAATTCTAGAGGATATTTAAACTTTCTTTGAGGGCTGAATTAAATTTCAGAATGGCCTATCACCCCCAAACAAATGGACAATCTAAAAGTACTATTCACATGCTTGAAGTTGTGCTAATATCCATCTATATAGTATTAAATGGTGTATGGGATCAGAATCTCCCATTGGTTGAGTTCTCATATTATTATAGGATCCACTTGAGTATTCATATTTCTCCATTTGATGCTTTGTATGGAAAGAGATATAGAACTCCAACCTGTTGGGAAGAATATGGATAAATAATACTACATGGACCCAATATTTTCCAAGAGATGATAGAGAAGGTTCAATTTTTCTAGAAACATATCAAATGAGATCAGAGTAAGAAAAAAAGAAATGTTGACATCCATTGAAGGGACTTGGAGTTCAACACTTGGGATAATGTTCTCTTTTGAATATAACTATGGAAGAGAGTAATGTTTTTTGGAAAGAAAGGGAATCTAAGACAAAGTTACATTGTATCCATTGAGAACCTAAATCGCATAGGATCCATGGACTATTGACATGAACTACCACTGAATATGGATCAAGTTAATAGTATGTTTCACGTATCACTCCTAAGAAAGTATATATGTAACGCCCCGACCCTAATTACCTAGAGTCGGTGCATTATTACATAACATTGGCATGATCATGAGAAAGATCAAGTCTCGAAAGACCGATTAGTTTAGTAGCCTTGGAATAACTAGATACATCCATAAATTTTTACATTACATCATAAAAAAAACATCTTGTCTTCATATCCCCTCATACTATCCCTGCAGGTCATTCATAAATTACTTCTTCATAATCCTGGGAAAAATAAAACATTGAAAGGGGTGAGCTCGGATGCTCAGTAAGGATAACATTATAGCAGAAGCTTTCATAATTAAGCATAAACACTTAAGGCAATTTATAACTAAAACAAAAGCCTTTTAAATTTAAACTTCAGCATAAAATGGCGAAGGTAAAATGAAATAATGCCATTTACTTACTCACATGGATATTCTACTAGTCGAATGATCACATGCAATATCAATAACCACTTTCATAATGATGGAATGCATAATGCCAGACTATCATAACCACATAGCCAAGGCCTCGTGCCAAGACTACAAATAAGATTTTGCCAAGGCCTTGTGCCAAGACACTAGTTTGTCTCATGAGACCTACCGATGCATCGAGGAGCTATAGCGGGCTCCACCCGTCACTTATTAAGTCCAATGCATTCCTCATATGAATAGGTTTAAACATAACATAAACATTCGTATTAAAAACTAGCATACGAAATGTCAATACTTTTACCACAAACCATGAATGGTATAAAAATAGCACATCCACAGTCAAACATAACTCATTCGATACAATATGGAAGATTGGATTGTATCACATTAACCTCAATCATGAATAATGAAGGATGTTGACATAGATGAAAATAATCATCAAAACTATTTGAGAGAAATATCCCCCTTTTCTTGAAAACATTTAAAAGTCACACTATTTGTCAAGAAGCCATTTAAAAATAGATTTTTGAATCAAAGTGTCCCATACCACTTTGAAACTTTTTAAAAGGATTTTTAATTTCTAAACTTTAATGTCCATATAAATAAATCCTTAAAACCATTTTTAAAACATGGACATTAATGAGAAAGATTTAGATGAATAAGTCTTAAAAACATTTAAAAATGGTATTTTAGTTAGAGATTCTAACCAAAAGAGAGACACTTGAATGAAAATAATTGAGGTAATCAAAACTTTGTAATATCATGAGAATAAAGGGAATTCATGATATACTATGTCAAAGTACATTATATACACCACATAAAAGTGATTTGGTGTATATCAACAAAGAAGTCTCAATGGAATGTAAGTTGAGATGAAATCTCTCATAAAGGTTGTATCCTTTGGTTAAGGATAAATCAACGACATAATTATGTGTGACAAATATAAATACACTAAATATGATTGGATATTCAGTGTAAATCAATCAAAGTATATTCACACATATTCTTGTAAAAACAATACCAACGAATTGGATGTTTAACTCAACAAATGGAGAATGAGTTAAAATTACTCTTATCAAATTCATATCAATGAATTGAGAATTATCAATGGAGTGATTATGTGTATAAAACTTATATCCACAGGAAGGGGAGTGGAAATTATGACATAATCAAATTAATAGTGATTCCACACATAATCTTGGGGTAATATAATCAATGAAATATGTGTAAAGCCAAATGAGTGGAAATTGAAATCTCAAATTCCCTTATTGATTAGGTAACTTAAGAAACAAACACCCATGAAAGAAAGATCATACCATGATGATGTAAATACCCATAATATAAAGTATATTACACAATGAATACAATCATGGGTAGTACACATACACCACATGCAATAATTAAGTGGTGATCAATGGAATTCTCACGGAATTAAAAGTGAGACAAGAAACCCCTTACCACGTTAATCAACTGAGTCGCATGGCCAAAAGTTAATAACCACCAAATGATTTACAGAATAACATGAATATAAAGTGAATCATGATAATATATATCAAATGGAAGTACACAATACACCACTTTCAATAATTTAGTAGCGAACAATGGAAATCTCACGGAATTGAAAGTGAGATAAGAGAATCCCTTACTTTGTACTTTTTCCTCGGTCGATGGTAGGTTTACCTCCTGTATAATGGTGAAATAATTGTTATTGAATAATACAAGAATCATTTACTTTAATATGATATCATATATGATCTTTTAACATTGATTTGTTAATAATATCTTAGTATTAACGCCGTTTCGGGTGTTAACTTACTCATTTTCTTTTATATGTTTTGTTACATAAGTCATGTTTGTTGTATCTTATTCATATCCAGAATGATATCAAGTCCTTAAACATCATTTTTAAATCATTAAATTATAATTATACTTGAATGGATACGATGGATAATGAATCTCATCGCGTTCGTGGAGACGGTAGTCCGTACGTATGCACGAACGCTACTTCCATTTAATTTTTTATTTTAAAAGAATCGAATCCAAATGATACATAGGTATATTACTATTCCAGTATAATATAATATTTTATATATGTTACTTAAGTTCATTAACACCATCCTTTATACGTTCCATGTGTGGTATGAACGAGTCATATCATTTTAAGGGGGCGGTAGTCCGCACTTCCTCAAATGAAATTATCGTATGTATATACGACATGAAACGTATAATGGTATGAAATAAAATGGAATTACAGAAGCTTATATATAAAATATATATCATTAATATCATATTTAATTACAGTGCCATCATAATGTCCACCATGAGAGGCGGTAAGATGTTTTTGAACAATCATCGTTTCGTGAGGCGTTAGTTTGCCATCCACAGAAACATTATGTTCATCATCCATTAGATGGAGTTGTGTGTATGTGTAGTTTGAATACTTCTTATAACAACATCCTAGTATATTGAGGATACTGGTGTTGTTACAAAAGAAGGTAAATAAAAAGAGTTTGGGGGTTGAAGAAGCAAAATAAATGAAAATAATTTAAGAGAAATCGTTACCTTTAATTTAGGTAACTCACTTTGGTTGGAACCAAAGGACTTGTTGAAATGCTTTCTGCCTAAGGGGAAGCTTCAAGGATGAGGAGAGGGATGTGGGGAGCTTAGTTGGGCAGAGTTTGTACGAGCCAAGTGGCTTGAGAGGTGTGAGGAAATGAGAAGGAGGAGTGCCCTTTTATAAGAGGGGTGAGGGGCACCTTTGGAAAAGCTAGAAATATTAATTTATAATAAATTCATATTCGGTTTCCAATGGCTCCAAAGTTTACTATTCAAAGGTTGAGGTGGGGATAGGTCGAAAACAACTCATCCAATAGAATTTGGACAGGTTTGGGTACTTATATTAACCTTATCATTAAGTATTAACTCTAAGTTAATTAGTTTCACTTTTACAATGTCTCTTTGTATTTTTATATAATATGGTTAATAAACTTACTATATACATCCAAAAGACCCCCAAGTGGTCCATTAGTGATTAACCTATCATAATATAAGTCTCTTGTCCGAACCTTAGATTTTTAGGAATTTAATATCAATTAATAATATAATATTTGTTTTAAGAACTCTTTTATGTCAATTTTGACACTATTCACTAGTTGATTTTTGTGAAACTCATAACAGATTGATTACTTCGAACAAAGTCAAATAAATCAATCCTAATATATCATATTATCCTATAAAATTTGTTTAATTCATTAAAAGTTTCATATTATAATTATTTGGGTATTTATAATATCAATTATGTTAATTGTTTACTATTTTAGTAATTACTGCATCATCATTGTGTCATAAATAAAATAAATATTTTAATGTCAAAAAATTATAAATAAAATATAATTATGTAGGAAATCTTTTTAGCTTTCTAATGAATATTTATAATCTAAAATCCAGCATATATAACCCTATGTAACAATTGTTTTGCTAAAGGATATATGCTTGTGTCATTTTTGTATTCATTTTAACTTAATTAATATAAAGTGTCATTATCACTTACAAGTGGATCCATGGGGTCCCAAAATTGACCCAAAGATGCCCATGGTCGACCATGTATCAACCAATAGGGTTAAGACACGTTTTAGGGTAATGTATTATTATTATGATATTATTTTCTAACCCTTATTTACCGGATTTACCCTTAACCATGGTAAATAAAATATTTACCGCAGTAATTATTCAAAATGTCTAAAAATAAAAGTTACCTATTTACACAATTTGAACATCCTGATTCCAAATATGGAATCCATTTTTCTAAATTCAAAACACAGAAGTGGCAGAAATTAATTTAAAATTAATTCCCGCTGTCAAAACAAAAAGCGTGTTTTTAAGAGATAATAACTATCAAAAGATTGACACTTGTTTATGTTCGGTTTAATTGTAAAATTATGTCCAATGACCAACATTATATTAAATGGTAAAAATATATTCTAAATATACTTTAAAACCACTCAAATTCAAAATTTATCACTATTAATTATTTTGATTAAAAAAGTTGTTTTTAATTAAAATTTAGTAATTTTCACTATTCATCAAAATATGAAAGTTATCCGAAAAGTACCAAAATTTCACCTTAGGCTAAATTCGATATTCCGAATCCAAAAATGAAGTCCATTTTGAAATATAAAATATATATAATTTCAAAAAGTAGGTATTACTATTCATAACGGCTAGTTTGATTGGTTGTGGTGTGTTAAAATCTCGAAGTTGCGTACAATGCACGTCATTGCATTATTCGAAAGGAAACATACCGAGGAAGATTGGGGTGTTACATTCTCCCCTCCTTCAATAAATTGCGTCCTCGCAATTTTTAAAATTTTACTTGGGAATATAATTGAAAGTCCCACATCGGAAAAAGAGTCAATAAAACTATCACTTTAAAAGAAAGAAAGAGAGGTATAAGGGTCATCCAAGATAACCCATAATAGGATTCCATGTAAGAAAACATGGATATGGATGATAAACTAAGTGTCATGTTCTGATGGAGAGGGATAGAAATCATGATCAGGAGAAAGTTAACAATGAGAAAACCACAAACTTGTGTTGGGACAAACGACCATTAGTCTCCTAGTAGGAAAGTAAACGGACAACATTTTTTTTAAGTTACATTACATAAGGAAGAGTAATTCATTTATGATATTGACTAAGAACATTATGAGATATACTTACATTTTAAGTAGATTTTCATTCTTTAATAAATTTCCACCACTAACTCATTTTTTTTAAACGATGAGTATTCAAGAATACTTGGTCACACTGGAAGAGATAGAATAAACTTCTATAGAATCACATGATCCATGAAGGATAAACCATATATTTACATTGTCTTTGAAGATTAATCAAAACCAAAATGGTCAGTGAATGATCTAATGATCCCCCAAAAGGATATTCATTGAGATAAATATGCACTAATCTTAATTTCTAAAATTAAACCAACAATACCCCAAAGTTAAATAGATACCATTCAATAACCAATTGTCCTTAAAATCCTTTAATATAATCCAAACTAATATTGAAACCCAAAACATAGAAGAATTTGATTATGTAGTCTCCCATGTTAAATTGTATCTCCAAATGACATCAGATACTCTTAAAGTCACATAATCAAAAGTAATTAACCTAATCACATATTCTCTATTATAGGTTAATCATTTCCATAAATAACCCAAATCACTATAAATCCACAATAAAAACGTAGATAAAAATCTATCATTACTCCACAAATGAAACCCCATAGTATTCTATTTTCCTTGGGCATATAGTGTTCCCAACAAAGCGAACATCTTCCAAAATAACATTTATCACTTAATCACCAAATCATTTTCCTATACCAAGGGTATTCTTTTGATATGAAATAAGAACCCAAATCAACTTATTATTGATCAATAAAATCATTTAACTAAAAAAAAAGTCACACTAACCAGGGACTTCACGTAGTCCAGCGGTAGGCGATAAATCCCAATCGCACTTTGGTTGTGGGTTCGATTCCCATAGCTTTGTCCGATGCGACGGGTTGTCGCACGGTCTACGTGTTGTCCTTTTTCAAAAACTATATTTTATAATATTGCCAAAATGAGATAAATTCCTCAAAATACTATATCATAAATTATACCACAAATGTTATATCATACCTTGAATCTTCATCCCAAATTATAATAACTTATAATTCTCTCAAACCCCAATGATCATATAAATCCAAATGGTTATTTATACCCATATCCACAAGAGAAGAGACAATTCTTCCTCAAATATTATTCTCACATGGCAAACTGCGGGGTTACAAATACAAGAGAAAATTATTCCATAGTAAACCCATCTACAAGGAGTGCTAATACTTTTTAAACATTTCTCCAACCATTTATTCCCACATAGCTTCTTCTTTGACCAAGAAAATATCCTATAGAATAGGACATTCACTCGGGTAATGGCCAGGTCCCCTACATTTACGGCAAATGACTGTAAATGGACTCTTGGGACCATTTTTATCTTCTTCCATAGTACTCTTCATTTTTCTTCGGCAATTCTTTACTTTATGTCCTTCCTTCCCGCACGTAAAACATTTCGTTGTCCCATTAAGACACTTTCCTGGGTGTCTCTTTCCACATTTCCTGCATGATGAAAATTGAGGGTTCTTTTCTCCATGGTCTCCATTGCTGGAGCTCTTATCATTTATCACCTTTCTCTTCCTTGTTGAGTCTGGGAGTTGGTTAATATATATGTTGTTGATCATATTTTTGGAAAACTGATTTGGCATAAAGACGATATCTTTTACGCCTATCAACATTCCATTTTGTTGCTCATTGCCACCAGCGTTCCCATCTTGTACATAATTCTCCAAGTCACTATGACTTCCTTGGAATCCAGCCATTGACTAAAACCATAAAGCATTGTGTGAGTAATAGTAGTCGTAAAATCATTTAGAGATTAAAATGTCACTATATTCTCAATTTGAAACATATTAGGATTAACCAAGGTCATTTACTCTCATCTTATATATATATTACTTAAATTGGTTTGTAAAGAAAATGTAAATTATCCTAAGCATATCCCCCGGGAGTGTCGTAACCAAGAGTGCAGCAAGGCCCGTTGTCGTGCACCAGTTCCCGTTCGAGTCTAGCTCAAAGCGGTGTTTTCGGGTTTTACCCCTAGGTACATCTGTGCCAGAGCCGCCTCTACCTGCTCGTATCGAGACAGGGATGTATTGCTCGGAAAACTCACAAAATTTCTACAATACCAAAATTCTAGGAAGTTCTTTTATACTAATCCTCAAAGTTCATCTTAGGTCTACGTGCTCTAATCAGAGTTTATCTAAATCTAGCTACCAAGGTTTGTACTAAACTTCCTCTGATACCAACTGTAACGCCCCGACCCTAATTACCTAGAGTCGGTGCATTATTACATAACATTGGCATGATCATGAGAAAGATCAAGTCTCGAAAGACCGATTAGTTTAGTACCCTTGGAATAACTAGATACATCCATAAATTTTTACATTACATCATAAAAAAAACATCTTGTCTTCATATCCCCTCATACTATCCCTGCAGGTCATTCATAAATTACTTCTTCATAATCCTGGGAAAAATAAAACATTGAAAGGGGTGAGCTCGGATGCTCAGTAAGGATAACATTATAGCAGAAGCTTTCATAATTAAGCATAAACACTTAAGGCAATTTATAACTAAAACAAAAGCCTTTTAAATTTAAACTTCCGCATAAAATGGCGAAGGTAAAATGAAATAATGCCATTTACTTACTCACATGGATATTCTACTAGTCTAATGATCACATGCAATATCAATAACCACTTTCATAATGATGGAATGCATAATGCCAGACTATCATAACCACATAGCCAAGGCCTCGTGCCAAGACTACAAATAAGATTTTGCCAAGGCCTTGTGCCAAGATACTAGTTTGTCTCATGAGACCTACCGATGCATCGAGGAGCTATAGCGGGCTCCACCCGTCACTTATTAAGTCCAATGCATTCCTCATATGAATAGGTTTAATCATAACATAAACATTCGTATTAAAAACTAGCATACGAAATGTCAATACTTTTACCACAAACCATGAATGGTATAAAAATAGCACATCCACAGTCAAACATAACTCATTCGATACAATATGGAAGATTGGATTGTATCACATTAACCTCAATCATGAATAATGAAGGATGTTGACATAGATGAAAATAATCATCAAAACTATTTGAGAGAAATATCCCCCTTTTCTTGAAAACATTTAAAAGTCACACTATTTGTCAAGAAGCCATTTAAAAATAGATTTTTGAATCAAAGTGTCCCATACCACTTTGAAACTTTTTAAAAGGATTTTTAATTTCTAAACTTTAATGTCCATATAAATAAATCCTTAAAACCATTTTTAAAACATGGACATTAATGAGAAAGATTTAGATGAATAAGTCTTAAAAACATTTAAAAATGGTATTTTAGTTAGAGATTCTATCCAAAAGAGAGACACTTGAATGAAAATAATTGAGGTAATCAAAACTTTGTATTATCATGAGAATAAAGGGAATTCATGATATACTATGTCAAAGTACATTATATACACCACATAAAAGTGATTTGGTGTATATCAACAAAGAAGTCTCAATGGAATGTAAGTTGAGATGAAATCTCTCATAAAGGTTGTATCCTTTGGTTAAGGATAAATCAACGACATAATTATGTGTGACAAATATAAATACACTAAATATGATTGGATATTCAGTGTAAATCAATCAAAGTATATTCACACATATTCTTGTAAAAACAATACCAACGAATTGGATGTTTAACTCAACAAATGGAGAATGAGTTAAAATTACTCTTATCAAATTCATATCAATGAATTGAGAATTATCAATGGAGTGATTATGTGTATAAAACTTATATCCACAGGAAGGGGAGTGGAAATTATGACATAATCAAATGAATAGTGATTCCACACATAATCTTGGGGTAATATAATCAATGAAATATGTGTAAAGCCAAATGAGTGGAAATTGAAATCTCAAATTCCCTTATTGATTAGGTAACTTAAGAAACAAACACCCATGAAAGAAAGATCATACCATGATGATGTAAATACCCATAACATAAAGTATATTACACAATGAATACAATCATGGGTAGTACACATACACCACATGCAATAATTAAGTGGTGATCAATGGAATTCTCACGGAATTAAAAGTGAGACAAGAAACCCCTTACCACGTTAATCAACTGAGTCGCATGGCCAAAAGTTAATAACCACCAAATGATTTACAGAATAACATGAATATAAAGTGAATCAGGATAATATATATCAAATGGAAGTACACAATACACCACTTTCAATAATTTAGTAGCGAACAATGGAAATCTCACGGAATTGAAAGTGAGATAAGAGAATCCCTTACTTTGTACTTTTTCCTTGGCCGATGGTAGGTTTACCTCATGTATAATGGTGAAATAATTGTTATTGAATAATACAAGAATCATTTACTTTAATATGATATCATATATGATCTTTTAACATTGATTTGTTAATAATATCTTAGTATTAACGCCGTTTCGGGTGTTAACTTACTCATTTACTTTTATATGTTTTGTTACATAAGTCATGTTTGTTGTATCTTATTCATATCCAGAATGATATCAAGTCCTTAAACATCATTTTTAAATCATTAAATGATAATTATACTTGAATGGATACGATGGATAATGAATCTCATCACGTTCGTGGAGACGGTAGTCCGTACGTATGCACGAACGCTACTTCCATTTAATTTTTTATTTTAAAAGAATCGAATCCAAATGATACATAGGTATATTACTATTCCAGTATAATATAATATTTTATATATGTTACTTAAGTTCATTAACACCATCCTTTATACGTTCCATGTGTGGTATGAACGAGTCATATCATTTTAAGGGGGCGGTAGTCCGCACTTCCTCAAATGAAATTATCGTATGTATATACGACATGAAACGTATAATGGTATGAAATAAAATGGAATTACAGAAGCTTATATATAAAATATATATCATTAATATCATATTTAATTACAGTGCCATCATAATGTCCACCATGAGAGGCGGTAAGATGTTTTTGAACAATCATCGTTTCGTGAGGCGTTAGTTTGCCATCCACAGAAACATTATGTTCATCATCCATTAGATGGAGTTGTGTGTATGTGTAGTTTGAATACTTCTTATAACAACATCCTAGTATATTGAGGATACTGGTGTTGTTACAAAAGAAGGTAAATAAAAAGAGTTTGGGGGTTGAAGAAGAAAAATAAATGAAAATAATTTAAGAGAAATCGTTACCTTTAATTTAGGTAACTCACTTTGGTTGGAACCAAAGGACTTGTTGAAATGCTTTCTGCCTAAGGGGAAGCTTCAAGGATGAGGAGAGGGATGTGGGGAGCTTAGTTGGGCAGAGTTTGGACGAGCCAAGTGGCTTGAGAGGTGTGAGGAAATGAGAAGGAGGAGTGCCCTTTTATAAGAGGGGTGAGGGGCACCTTTGGAAAAGCTAGAAATATTAATTTATAATAAATTCATATTCGGTTTCCAATGGCTCCAAAGTTGACTATTCAAAGGTTGAGGTGGGGATAGGTCGAAAACAACTCATCCAATAGAATTTGGACAGGTTTGGGTACTTATATTAACCTTATCATTAAGTATTAACTCTAAGTTAATTAGTTTCACTTTTACAATGTCTCTTTGTATTTTTATATAATATGGTTAATAAACTTACTATATACATCCAAAAGACCCCCAAGTGGTCCATTAATGATTAACCTATCATAATATAAGTCTCTTGTCCGAACCTTAGATTTTTAGGAATTTAATATCAATTAATAATATAATATTTGTTTTAAGAACTCTTTTATGTCAATTTTGACACTATTCACTAGTTGATTTTTGTGAAACTCATAACAGATTGATTACTTCGAACAAAGTCAAATAAATCAATACTAATATATCATAGTATCCTAGAAAATTTGTTTAATTCATTAAAAGTTTCATATTATAATTATTTGGGTATTTATAATATCAATTATGTTAATTTTTTACTATTTTAGTAATTACTGCATCATCATTGTGTCATAAATAAAATAAACATTTTAATGTCAAAAAATTATAAATAAAATATAATTATGTAGGAAATCTTTTTAGCTTTCTAATTAATATTTATAATCTAAAATCCAGCATATATAACCCTATGTAACAATTGTTTTGCTAAAGGATATATGCTTGTGTCATTTTTGTATTCATTTTAACTTAATTAATATAAAGTGTCATTATCACTTACAAGTGGATCCATGGGGTCCCAAAATTGACCCAAAGATGCCCATGGTCGACCATGTATCTACCAATAGGGTTAAGACACGTTTTAGGGTAATTTAGTATTATTATAATATTATTTTCTAACCCTTATTTACCGGATTTACCCTTAACCATGGTAAATAAAATATTTACCGCAGTAATTATTCAAAATGTCTAAAAATAAAAGTTACCTATTTACACAATTTGAACATCCTGATTCCAAATATGGAATCCATTTTTCTAAATTCAAAACACAGAAGTGGCAGAAATTAATTTAAAATTAATTCCCGCTGTCAAAACAAAAAGCGTGTTTTTAAGAGATAATAACTATCAAAAGATTGACACTTGTTTATGTTCGGTTTAATTGTAAAATTATGTCCAATGACCAACATTATATTAAATGGTAAAAATATATTCTAAATATACTTTAAAACCACTCAAATTCAAAATTTATCACTATTAATTATTTTGATTAAAAAAGTTGTTTTTAATTAAAATTTAGTAATTTTCACTATTCATCAAAATATGAAAGTTATCCGAAAAGTACCAAAATTTCACCTTAGGCTAAATTCGATATTCCGAATCCAAAAATGAAGTCCATTTTGAAATATAAAATATATATAATTTCAAAAGGTAGGTATTACTATTCATAACGGCTAGTTTGATTGGTTGTGGTGTGTTAAAATCTCGAAGTTGCGTACAATGCACGTCATTGCATTATTCGAAAGGAAACATACCGAGGAAGATTGGGGTGTTACAATATACCTGATCCCTCACATGTACTGAACTCATAGGTGGTACAACTAGAATATGATATCTTTTATGAGGAGTATCATGTAAAGATTCTGGAAATGAGTGGTAAGGATCTACGCAACAAGACAACCAATATTTTAAAAGTGTTGGGGAGGAAAAATAAGTTTGATGATGCTAGATGGATTTTTGAAGAGGTGATGAAGGATAAGTATACTCAGCTATTTGTGTAAAACGAAATTTTGTGGGAAAAATATCATAAGGGGGGAAGAATGTAACTACCCAAAGTTCTATAAATGGAATAACATTCTTATAATAATTCCATATAGTATAATCACATTAAGAAGCATAATTAAATATCATAATGCAAAATATTATGGGATCATTAAACATATTTTTTCCACTTATATGCTTTGAATTTCGAAAATATGACATACATAGTTGCATTTAGAGTGTTTTTTGGAGTCTAATAGAACAAACATAATTTTTTGAGGATATGAAACTAACCTTATGAATAGTAATGTGACCCTTATGAATATTAATTCATCCAATATAATAGTACCCTCACCAATTAATTATTAAATTAAATTTATGCATATTATAAATGATAATATAACAATAGTAAACGTATTGTTATTATTGTAAGTCATAAATAATTAATTATAATTAATAAATTACGTTAAAAGAAAATGTATTTTTAGAAAATGTCTTCATAAATTAGGAATTATATTTCTTAGGGTTTTATTGTAATATTATAAGAATATATTTAATTTTTGAATTCATTTTGAAATCAGTTTTAATTTTACAATATGTAATTTTCAAGAAAATTTAGATTTTATTTAAAAATTTAATAAATAATATTTTGAAAATTATTTTTGAAAAATGGTGTTCATTTTTGGATTCATCACATTCAAAAATGGTTAGGGTGAATTTTTGGTATTTTAATGAAATACATGAATTTTTTATGAATAGTGAATTGCTATAATTTAAAAAATAAACTAAATAAATTAATTATAGTGTCATGTATGATGTTATACTATTTTAAGACCTATTTTTTATAACTCACATGAACTAATTTCTATTAGTGATAATTTAATCATTGTAATTACTTTTCTTGTGGAGTAATAATAAATTAACAAATATATTATTGAGAAAACCCATCTCCCACCCACTATATATATCGCCCTTCAACAGCCTCATTTCCTCACACCTCTCAAGATTCCATATATGAATAAAATCACTCCAAACATCTTCCCTATATCCTCCACCATTTTAAATTATATTATTTTCTCATCAAAAGGCCAATCCATGGTTCTTTAAGGAGGATTCAAGATGTAATTCCTCTCTCTCTCTTTTTATTTAATTTCTGTTAAATTTCATGTTCTTTTCTTAATCTCTCCACCACCTATCCTCATTAAAATGGTATAGTAACTCTAGTTTATCACATATAATGAAATTTTATGATACTAATGGGATAATATATCACCCATTCTCCTTATCCTCTTCTTTCTAATTATGAAATTAAAATGTTGATCGTGATGTGTTAATTTATCTTCTTCATGAATGACCTGTTTTCATTTTCCTTCACCACCTTCAGATCATGAAATAGAACCATTTTTATGGTTGAACCAGACTATTATATATGTATTATATCCAATTTAATTTTCCAGAACTATCTTATGTACATATTAAAAAATTATTAAAACAAATTTTCGATTTGGTCGAGCACCCGAATTTACCCAAACGATCACCATTAAATTCTTATCTAATGATTCATTATAATGGTATGTAAAAGTATTATTTATAAAATCATTTAATGTTTTTTAACATCATAAATAACATTCAATATCAGTTATGGATGATTATCCATGCTCTACACAAACTCCCATTTATACCATTCATTAAAACTATGAAAAAGAACACTCCTGAACAAAGAATTTATACACTATAACTCATCCAAATGCCCAAAAAATATCATAGTGAAACCATAATTAATCATATTCATGTATGAATGTTTCCTAAATTTATTATTAAGGAATATAATGTCATTATAAAAGACATTAAAGTGAATAAAGCATTTGGATATGGGGTTTTGGGAAACTCTTGAACATAACTCTCTTTATTTAGTTTTTTCCATATTCAACCCATTTTTCAATATGGATATGCCTTAGAAATAATTTATTCATCACTATCATAAATTTTTTGTGATAAAAATTTTCTATAATTGATTATATTAAACCCCTGTTGATTTTTAAAAGAACTCTTCATTCAAATGAATACACATTTTTTATTCCACGAAGATTGTTTTACTCTTCACTAAAGGTTAATAGTTCTATGGAGAGAATGATATTTCCTCTTAATTTTTGGAACCAAATGTTTATTAATGTATTTTTTTAGTATGTAAAACCCATTTCATTCATTTGGTTATTTGTATGTACATTTGTTACTTATTTTCAATGTGTCATTTATGATAATTTAGATGTTATGATGTGACGGTGCACCAAGAATTATATATCACAATATGAATGTTTAAATGTAACAGGTGTACCCATAATTATAGAGTGATCCAATGAATTTGGTAAAGTAATGAATCTCATGATTTAATTTGAAATTATGTTTGAAAATTATGTTTTCTTTTTTTCACAACTATGTGTGGAAGTTAAACACTAAGACATGATGTTTTCATTTTTATGTATTGCTGCATTTCATGCCTTTATCTAATGATTTCTGTCATTATTTTGATGATTATGTTATGATTATACTCACCCAATCCTATATTATTTCTATATTTCCACTTACTAGGCTTTTAACTCAACACTTTTTAATGTATATACTAATGAGATTATATGTACTAATGAGGTTTTAAGGGACAATTAGAAGTTGGGGAAGAATGAATTAAATAATTTTTTATGTTTTATATTGTAAATATTATGTATAGTCTTAGTTTTCCTGAGACAGTAAATTTTTTTATCCTCTTTGTGTAAAAATATTATCTTGTATATATTCTTAATGATGTAATATTAGTGTTAGAAAAGTATTTGTCCCTGCAATCTTAATCTCTTATCACTAACATCCCATAATACATTTTCATAAAAAACATCAAACAATTAAATTATTATTTAAAATCTTCTATTTATTGAATTATAATAACATTATTCATAAAAATTCTCACCAATTTTCCATGTATAGAAACATTTACCAAATCCAATAAAATCAAGTGATACACCAGGTATATTTTAAAATAATCATTGATAACATTTTTGATGGCATAAAATAAATGATATATGAATAAATTATGATAACTTAACTACACGAATTATAATGACCAATAATTAAATAAATAAATATTTAATTCATAATATATTTGTTTATAACATTTATTTGTAATAAATAATATAATACAAATGAATCCAATAATAAATTATTACATTTTTAATAAAATATAATATAAGATTTATAAATATGTTTATAAAAAGACATTATAATGATGAATTTTATCAAGTTTTTGGTTTTTATATAGAGGAAAATGACTGGATTTGAATAAAATGTATGTTATTATTATGTTTTTTTTTTCTTCAACATATTAATCATGATAAAACTGAATAACATTAATGTGGAGGTGTAATAATGTAAATATAGGTTATCTGTTGGATGATGATGAAACACTATTTATAAAAATTTTAGAGAATATTTTAGTAATTTAAAGATTACAAAATAGGTTTTAATGATGATTTTGATCTACTCGAGTAATTTCTACAATTTCTAAAATGAGACTAATAGAGGGTCAATCCACTAAATAGGGATTCATGTTTTCACTTGTATTTGTATTCAATCAACAAACCTATGTTTCAATGGATTGACACATTATTATTGTGGTCGATCCATTCACTGTTTTATGGTTACACATGTGGAGTATGGAGAATACAACACATGGTCTATCCAAATCACACAGTAATCTAGAATTTTATTCCTTTATAAATATTGTTAACTCTCATGGCCTATTAAAGTTGAATTTTCAATTATTTCAGATGGGGTCAATATAAATTGTAAATTTAATTTTATATATTGATTGTCCAACGTACTAGGCCCAATCATCATCATGTTTGGTTTGATACAAAAAACATATTTGAATTCTAGGAGAAGAGATAGGTTTTCTATATTTGGGAAACTGAATTGATATTCAATGAAATGATGATTATGAATTTTTTTAGTGATTAAATCATCAAAAACTAGTGTTATACAAACTTTGATTTATTTATGGTGGGTCATTATACATGAAATGGGGATAAAAAGGTAATACATAAATCATTGTTTCTTGAATTATTTTATTATATTGAATGGGATAACCCATATTTTTCTAGGTAATATATTCTTTATATTCAATAGTAATGATGATAAATAATTATCATGATTCTTGAAGGATATATGAATGAATAATAAGAAAAATATTGTGGGGATATTTACACCAATAAAGATAGAATCCATGATTTTTTTTGTATATGGATGCATAAATATAATTATATGTAAATATAATTCATGTCATTTATCTTGGAGAAATGGGAATCATATGAAAAGTGAGTATGGAATAAGATCTCATGAATTTTTTCCCAGGAATGTGGAATCCCAATATTTTTAGGATATTGGAAATATCGTTTATGAATGAATTAATTTAAATTCCAACTTCAAAGAAGAAACATCGATTCAATATTTTTAATAATGATGAAAAATAAGATTTTGTGATAGCTATTACATGTATTTATTACCTCATTTATAATGATTAGAAGTAAAAAAAAATTTAATGTCGATATTACTGCCTTAATTTAAATTTAATATAAAATATATGTTAAAATATTTTTAATTTTTGAGATCAAAAAATATGTAGTTCACGATTGATTATTTTTTTCATGTGATATATCATGAATATAAATTTCCATCAAATCCACAAACACTGAGAAAATTAAAATCGTTTTTTGTAAGTATGATGAAGATAGATCATCAATATTATTAATATATTATGATTATGTATTATAAATAGATGTTACTTAGCTCCATAAATGAGAGTAGTGTTGAGGGATAATTTAATGTTAAAATACCACATAATTTTTTTAATTGCGGGATAGTTGGAAATTTTACAAAATAATATCCAAAAATGAAATAATATAGAACCCTAGATGTAGAATATGAAAGATCTACAAAAAATATAAATAATAATAAATTAATGTCTTTATTATTTTCAATATGAAAATGTACTTATTTATTAATTAAAAAACTTTTTTTATATTTCTGAGGAAGATTAATGTGGAAATTGTAATGAATAGATTGATTCTAAAAATGGTGTTGATTAAAATAATCTAATTACTAATTTTTTTGATGATTTTATGTGTGAAGGTATTAAAAATTCTTTTATCTAAGATGATGAAACTAAAATTTTGTTCTTTCAAAAGAGTGGATCCAGAGAATATCTCTCCATAATTTCAATTCTTGAATTTGAGAATAAAAAATAAAACAAATATAATCTATCTTTTATGTATTTTGAAAAATGTGTAGGAAGAATGAAATTATATAATGATGAAGAAGAATAAAAATCTAAAAAAAATCCTGATGGTGAGATTGGTTGAGTATCATGAATTAGGAAAATGATAATGATTTCAAGAAAGATGTTGATAATATTATACTGAAACTAGAAAAATTAGAACCAAAATTGTACTTATCAATAATTTTATTTAAAAAATCTATTAAAAAAGAAAATGAATAATAAAATAATAGTGGAGGGAATGAAGATCAAAAAAGGATCCTCCAAAGATTTTATTAACATTCAAAAGATTGGTCAAGTAGCTTAGAAGAAAAAATAGGCTGAATGAACCATGATAGTGGCTAAATTAGATGATTTTCATAAATATAAAAGTTCATTATATTCTAACATTCATTCAAAAAATAATACCATCGTTGGGTCAAAAAATTATAAATAACAATATTGTGAAGTTGAAAATGTTACTGGTTTTACAAATTTTTCTTCAGAAAAGGTGAAAAAACTAATGTCAAAAGAAGTATGAATGCCAAAGGAATAATTTTCGATAACATTATGTTTTCAAATTATACTATTATATTTATGTTTAATACTATCACTGTGGTGTATTATGGAATATTACTCTGATGTTGTGGTTAAATTACATATATCACATTGATCCTAGATACCATGAGATTGTGAACAAATAGGGGTTTTGTAAAGACCTGGAAATTTCAAGGAAATTTTTTTCTTAATTTTCTTTGGAATTTTACAAGAACACAGTTTCTGACGGTGCCTGATTCCGAGGCCCGGTGTGCCCAGAATTAATTTCCAAAGTTTGGCTCAGGTACATTCAGTGAACGAATGAGAGGGAATTTATATCTTTTCAACCGGTGCTCGGAATCGATTTCCGAGGGCACCGATGGAACTGCAGCGCCGGTATTTTCTTAGGAATGCCTATTCCGGAGTTGCGTTTACACGAGGAAGTTGTTAAAAATTGTGAAAGTTAAAATATAAATTTAACACCAATGTTTATTCTTCCTTTAGTGTTTTTATCCATTGGGTGGAAGTTGGGTAACAACCCAACTTCCCTTAGGAGGTTATGAGGGTGGTGGGGCCCACACGAACCCCACCCCTTCATATTTCTTAATCCCCCATGTAACTCACATTTAATTGTAGAGTCTCTTAATTTTCTAACTCTCCCAATTTAATGTTGAAACTCTCCACCTCCCTTGTTTGAATTTTGAATCCATATCTCCGCATTTAATCATGTGTGTTGTCGCAATTAATGAAGGACAACTCTTGAGTCATTGATCCATAAAAATAATAGAGGGATGTCTCTATTATTTTGGCTAAACTTTTTGTTGGGAGAAAGAGTGAATTTTTGGAAGAAGGCTTGGAGGAATGATATCTTCTCGACGAAGAACGCCGCTTCCACTGAAGAACAACGACACGTCTCTTTCCTTCCAACCGAAGCAGGAAAGGGAAGGCGCAACCCGTGAAGAACGTCACCAACGACAACGTCAATTCCTCCGACATTGACGGAACAACGTCCGTCAACCGCAAGGACCAACTTCCGCAACTCATCGACATTCATCGACAAAATTGAGGTAGGGAATTTAATTTGTGATTGTTGGTGAACCCTCATTTACTCCCTTCTAAATCTAAGAACGCGGATCAAGTAAATATTATATTGATCCACAAAGATTAATTTGAGGGTTGGGATTATTGTTATGTTTCTTTTTTTATTTATGAGGTTGTAGGGGGTTTATGTGTTTCTTTACGTGATTTCTCTTCCGTCTTTTATCCGCGTATTTTCTGACCGCTTGATATCGATTTACGGGAGGAGGCCGGACCGCTCAAACACGGCTGCCCCCTCCCTTATTATTTATTTCTTGTTGTTGCGGATGGAATGAAAGTGATGCGGTGCCGTCGCACCGCGCGGAATCGTGTGGCAAGAATATGCAACGTCGTCACACCACACAATCAATTAATTTTTGAATCAATTCCGCGGTGCCGATGCGTCGCGCTGAAAAACCGCAAAAGAACGCGGGTCGGAGTCGGGCTGCGGTGAAGGGGCGCGGTGCCATCGGGTCGCGCTGGAAAACTACAAAGACGACGCTATTCGTTTTCACATGCCGTCGACTTGGTTGAGTTCTTCTTAGTGAGACGGATCTTTTGGCATACTCCTCCCGAGGTTTGGACGCAGGTGGAGTACGGTCGGGTTGGTTTGGCTTAAAAACCAACCGGGCCCCTGGAATGAAAAAGCCAATAACTCTCAGACAGGGCGTCCGATTGACGGGCCGTCTGTTGCGTTGAGTTCCTGTTGACGATACGGAACTATTGGATACATCAACTTCGGACTATGTGTCAGTTGATGTATCAGCCTCTCGGCTCATGGAGCGGACCCTCCCGAACGAGCTTGCTGTGTGCGGGAACCCTGCTGGCTGCGACTGCGACTTCGACGACTGTGCAGAGATCCTCAGTGGATTCGACGGTGACGACTACAGCACTCAGCGATCCTACGGGGATCAATGCTACAGATCCTGTGTGGGTCCGATCCTGTGTGGGCCTTTGCGGGCGTTAGTACCTATCGATCCTTTGTGGATCTGACAGTTTTGATTATTCAGTGCTGGTCTTGTATCCTATGTGGGTCCCAACATAGATGAATCAATGAAGACACCTGGTCGTGTATCCTATGGGGGTCCCAGCTTAGATGATTCAGTACTGGTCTTGTATCCTATGTGGGTCCCAGTATAGATGAATCAATAAAGACAGCTGGTCTTGTATCCTATGTGGGTCCTAGTTGTGCTGGTCTTGTATCCTATGTGGGTCTCAGCTTTGATGATTTAGTGTTGGTCCTGTATCCTATGTGGGTCCCAGCATAGAGGAATCAATGAAGACATCTGGTCTTTTATCCTATGTGGGTCTCAGCTTAGATGATTCAGTACTGGTCTTGTATCCTATGTGGGTCCCAGCTTTGATGATTCAGTGCTGGTCTTGTATCCTATATGGGTCCCAGCATAGATGAACCAATGAAGACAGCTGGTCTAGTATCCTATGTGGGTCCCAGCTTAGATGATTCAGTATCTATGTCTGATCATCTCTTTCACCTTTTCGATGATGTATACCTGTGTGAGCTGAAACCTGTTTTGCTTCTTTTATGGATAGAGTTGTGCTATCCTGTGTGGATTAC
This sequence comes from Viscum album, assembly GCA_963277665.1. Lineage (NCBI taxonomy): Eukaryota > Viridiplantae > Streptophyta > Magnoliopsida > Santalales > Viscaceae > Viscum > Viscum album. The sequence continues at coordinate 1,577,810,626 of OY728126.1, forward strand.
GTTTTGCTTTCCTATGTGGAATACGATTTTCTTTCTTATGTGGACTGGGATGTACTTGAGCTTTGTGGTTGGAGCGTGTTGGAATTGATGACTTAAGTATATGTATGGGCATATACCTAAGCAGTTTCAGAAGTTAATTCGTGATTTATCCTTCCTTTGTGGTTTATCCTTTGAGGATTTTGGGAGACCTTCGGGGGTCTCGGGGTCCCTACTGAGTAGCTTATACTCACCCCTGCACGGGCTATGCCCGCACTACATTGTGTTGGTTGCAGATGACGGACAATCCTGATCACGGTTGAGGCTTTCGAAGCAGGACGGTACCCAGAGGTGGACCACTGGGTAGACGTACTCGGAGAAGACGGCGGGACCCGAGGAGCTGCGGAGGCTATCTGTACACACCCTTCAGGAGGGAATTCCAGTGGATGCCTTGAGGCTGCAGTTTTACTTTTCAGTTGTTGTTTTCCCTTTCAGTTGTACTTTACAGTTGGGCTTGTATTTCCGGCCCCCTTTACTTTCTGCACCTACTGTTGTACAGTTTTACTTAGTGTTTACTTCTTCCGCTTGTAGTTTGTGGTGTTTTTTTACTCTTATAAAGGCAATGCCTTCCCAGGTATCAGGATTTACGCCTTTGGTGCTAGTCTCCAGCACCTTGCCTATAGAAGGCGGGCTTGGTGTAGTCACGACACGGGCCCCGAGGACGGTACGTGACAAATTGGTATCAGAGGAGTTTGGTTCTACCGTATAACTTTGGACTATGATATTTTTCTATGTGAAGCAATAGTGTTTAGTGTATTGAGTGTGGTTATCTGTCTAGGGAGTTAAGTGTTGGTGCGGCGGCCGACGTATCCGTACACCAGGACCCTGACTTCTGATTTCCGACTTAATGCACGAAAACATTGATTGCTTGTGTGTTTCAAGTTTTCTTTGTGATTACATTGTATCAGCTCACCAGGTATAAACGTTGACCATGTTGCATCTGTTCAGGATGTCTCCACGCAGACAGTCAGTTGGTGTTCCAAGAGAGTACTTGATGACGGCTCACCGAGCGACGAGGCTCTGGTGCAGGGCCTTTTTACTATGTTGGCACCCTTGTGTGGTGTACCAGCATCACCACCACCTGTTGGGCAGCAGATTCCAACAACTTTACTAGAAAACTGTGCATGCTGGCAGAGCACGTTGCACGAGTTCCAGCAGTAGCGGCCTCTGAGGTTGCGAGGCGACATAGATTCCCAGATAGTAGAGCCGTGGCTGGAGGCGATTGCTAGAGTTTTCCGCCTAGCTGAGACATCATTAGAGTGGATGGTGGACTTAGGCACTAGTGTTTTCTAGTTAATGACCATGAGGATGGTCCGCATAGTGATGAGGCTTTGGTACGTGGACCGATGCCTGAGATAGTACCTTTGGGTAGTGTGTCAGCTATACATCACTACTTGTTGGTCAGCAGTTACAACCAGTGGTATCGGTATGTGACACATGTATGCTTACTGCCTTACATGTGTTCTAACATCAGATACCCTCAAGTTCCGAGGTGAACCCAACTCACAGGCAGCTGAGGACTGGCTTGAGGGGGTGGCAGAGAGTTTTCTCGAGCTTATACAGTTTCGGAGGGATGACGTGTTGATAGCTGATAATTCATCGAGGCATACCAAACATATCGTGTACTCGATGGATGCGTTTTGATCAGTGCAATAGAGGTCGGACCTCTGAACATGGTATGTTTAAGGGCTTCCGAGCCATCATGTTTTCTCTTTGCATTCCTACTTAGGCTAGGGTGGTAGAAGGAACCTTTGTGGTTGAGAATTATTTGCTGAACAAATACATCCAGAGAATGATAGAAGTTTGGAAAGCAGGAAACTGGCACCAGTCTCAGGGACTTGGACATGTAAAATGCTTCAAGAAGAGGAAATGTTAAGGACAGATTAATCTGCAGAGCAGCAGACATGGAGGCAGAGCTAGGAGAGCAACTTGTGGTGGTGTATATTTCAACATGTTACCATCATCCGCCTTTGTAGTCCCCACTAGACTCAGGGAGTTGGAGAGCAGGGGAAGAGATTAGCTGCTTGCGGTCATGGAGTGCGACCAAAAAGGGCTCTAAGGATGATTTGATGTGCGGACTTTGTCTTCTACTAGCTACCGTAGCCACAGACATCAATACGAATCATCCCTTCCTTCCATGAATCTAGTCCCAGACCTAGAGTTTCTAGTTAAGCTTTTGACTTGACCCTCACGTATGGAGATAACATTGGGAGGAGACTCGATAGTCACACTTACGCCGACAGTGTGATCTGACCCTTGAGGTAAGAGTCTCGGTTGGGACCTCTTGGTCGCAGCGTCGAGGCCTTACAACATTAGTTTGAGTATGGATTTGACAATCACTGTTCATACTCAAATTGATGGTATTAGGTAAGCGTCGGGATGGGTTTTCCTTGGTCGGCGAAAAGGAAAACCTTGGCAGCATAAGTTAAACTCATGCATGGGAGGGTGCGACCGATCACTCTTGAGTCGGCCAACCTTACCCTCGTGGCAGCAGTCGTTTGAGTTCCAGTTCTAACAGGAATTGGAAACCTCTGGAGTTCGAGGATGACGATCACGTCCTTATACGGGTCTCACCTCGACGAGGTTTACAGATATGCGGCCAAGGCGGCAAGTTATCTTCGAGGTTCAATAGACCTTTCTAGGTCCTCAACAGGGTAAGCGAGGTGGTTTACCGCTTGACCCATCCACCTTAGTTGCACTAGGTGCACGACGTCTTCCATGTATCTCAACTGAGGAGATACGTGCTTGATCCTTCACACATCATCGACCTCAGGGAGTTGAACGTCGATGACAGGGCATCATTCACGGAGGTTCCAGTGGGGATTGAGGATCGACGGGAGCAGGTCCTACAAGGACGGTTGATTCCACTTTTGTGTTTTCGTAGGAAGCACAGAATCCTCCTGGTGGGCACATGGGAGCGGAAGGCTCACGATGCCTGCTCTGTACCGCTTTTGTGACCCTGGTTTGTGTTGAAGCTTTATGGGGACGTAAATCCCTGAGGTGGGTATAATGTAAAGTCCCAGAAATTTCAAGGAAAATTTTTTCTTAATTTTCTTTGGAATTTGAAAAGAACGCAGTTTCTGACAGCGCCTGATTCCGAGGCTCGGTGTGCCTAGAATTAATTTTCGAAGTTTGGCTCGGGTACGTTCAGTGAAGGAACGAGAGGGAATTTCTATCTTTCCAACCGGTGCTCGGAATCGAATTCCGAGGGCACCGATGGAACCGTAGCGCCAGTATTTACTTAGGAACGCCTATTCCGGAGTTGCGTTTACACGAGGGAAGTAGTTAAAAATTGTGAAAGTTAAAATATAAATTTAACACCAATTTTTAATCATCCATTAGTGTTTTTATCCTTTGGGTGGAAGTTTGGTAACTACCCAACTTCCCATTGGAGGTTATGAGGGTGGTTGGGCCCACACGAACCCCACCACTTCATATTTCTTAATCCCCCATGTAACTCACATTTAATTGTGGAGTCTCTTAATTTTCTAACTCTCCCTATTTAATGTTGAAACTATCCACCTCCCTTGTTTGAATTTTGAATCCATATCTCTGCATTTAATCAATTGTGTTGTCGTAATTAATGAAGGACAACTCTTGAGTTATTGTGCCATAAAAATAATAGAGAGCTTTCTCTATTATTTTGGCTAAACTTTTTGTTGGGAGAAAGAGTGGAGTTTTGGAAGAACGCTTGGAGGAACGATATCTTCTCGACGAAGAATGCCGCTTCCACCGAAGAACAACGACACGTCTCTTTCCTTCTAACCGAAGTAGGAAAGGGAAGGCACCATCCGTGAAGAACATCGCCAATGACAACGTCAATTCCTCCGACATTGACGGAACGACGTCCGTCAACCGCAACGACCAACTTCCGCAACTCGTCGACATTCATCGACGAAATTGAGGTAGGGAATTTAAATTGTGATTGTTGGTGAACCCTCGTTTACTCCCTTCTAAATCTAAGAACATGGATCAACTAAATATTATGATGATCCGCGAAGATTAATTTGTGGGTTGGGATTATTGTTATGTTTCTTTTTTTATTTATGAGGTTGTAGGGGGTTTATGTGTTTCTTTACGTGATTTCTCTTCCGTCTTTTATCCGTGTATTTTCTGACCGATTGATATCGATTTACGGGAGGAGGCCGGACCGCACAAACACGGTCGACCCCCTCCCTTATTATTTATTTCTTGTTGTTGCAGATGGAATGGAAGTGACTCGGTGCCGTCGCACTGTGCGGAATCGTGTGGCAAGAATGTGCGACATCGTCACACCACGCAATCAATTAATTTTTGAATCAATTCTGCGGCGCCGATGCGTCGCGCCGAAAAACCGCAAAAGAACCGCGGTCGGAGTCGGGCCGCGGCGACGGGGCGCGGCGCCATCGGGTCACGCTGGAAAATTACAAAGACGACGCTAATCGTTTTCACATGTCGTCGACTTGGTTGAGTTCTTCTTAGTGACACGGATCTTTTGGCATACTCCACCCGAGGTTTGGTCACAGGTGGAGTACGGTCAGGTTGGTTTTGCCTTAAAATCCAACCGGACCCCTAGAACAAAAAAGCCAATAACTCTCAGACCGGATGTCCGATTGACACTCCGTCTATTGTGTTGAGTTCCTGTTGACGATACGAAACTTTTGGATACATCAACTTCAGACTATGTGTCAGTTGATGTATCAGCCTCTCGGCTCGTGGAGCGGACCCTCCCGAATGATCTTGCTGTGTGCGGGAACCCTAGTGCTGGCTGCGACTGCGACCTCAACGATGACTATGCAGAGATACTCAGTGGATTCAACGGTGACGACTACAGCACTCAGCGATCCTAAAGGGATCAGTGCTACAGATCCTGTGTGGGTCTGATCCTATGTGGGCCATTGCGGGGGTTAGTACCTATCGATCCTTTGTGGATCTGACAGTTTTGATTATTCAGTGCTGGTCTTGTATCCTATGTGGGTCCTAGCATAGATGAATCAATGAAGACATCTGGTCTTGTATCCTATGTGGGTCCCATCTTAGATGATTCAGTACTGGTCTTGTATCTTATGCGGGTCCCCGTATAGATGAATCAATAAAGACAGCTGGTCTTGTATCATATGTGGGTCCTAGCTGTGCTGGTCTTGTATCCTATGTGGGTCCCAGCATAGATGAATCAATAAAGACAGCTAGTCTTATATCCTATGTGGGTCCCAGCTTAGATGATTCAGTACTGGTCTTGTATCCTATGTGGGTCTCAGCTTTGATGATTCAGTGATGGTCTTGTATCCTATATGGGTCCCAGTATAGATGAAACAATGAAGACAGCTGGTCTTGTATCCTATGTGGGTCCCAGCATAGATGATTCAGTATCTATGTCTGATCATCTCTTTCACCTTTTCGATGATGTATACCTGTGTGAGATGAAACCTGTTTTGCTTCCTTTGTGGATTGAGTTGTGCTATCCTGTGTGGATTACGTTTTTCTTTCCTGTGTGGAATACGATTTTCTTTCCTGTGTGGACTGGGATGTACTTGGGCTTTGTGGTTGGAGCGTGTTGGAATTGATGACTTAGGTATATGTATGGGCATATACCTAAGCAGTTTCGGAAGTTAATTCGTGATTTATCCTTCCTTTGTGGTTTATCCTTTGAGGATTTTGGGAGACCTTCAGGGGTCTCGGGGTCCCTACTGAGTAGCTTATACTCACCCCTGCACGGGCTATGCCCGCACTACGTTGTGTTGGTTTTAGATGACGGACAACGCTGATCACGGTTGAGGCTTTCGGAGCAGGACGGTACCCGGAGGTGGACCACTAGGTAGACGTAATCGGAGTAGACGGCGGGATTCGAGGAGCTACGGAGGCTATCTGTACACACCCTTTAGGAGGGACTTTCAGTGGATGCCTTGAGGCTGCAGTTTTACTTTTCAGTTGCTATTTTCCCTTTCAGTTGTACTTTATAGTTGGGCTTGTATTTCCGGCCCCCTTTACTTTCTGCACCTACTGTTGTACAGTTTTACTTAGTGTTTACTTCTTCTGCTTGTACTCTGTGGTGTTTTTTTTACTCTTATTAAGGCAATTCCTTCCCATATATCGGGATTTACGCCTTTGGTGCTAGTCTCCAGCCCCTAGCCTATGGAAGGCGGGCTTGGGGTAGTCACGACACGGGCCCCGAGGACGGGTCATGACAAATTGGTATCAGAGGAGTCTGGTTCTACCACAGAACTTTGGACTCTGATCTTTTTCTATGTGAAACAACAGTGTTTAGTGCATTGAGTGTGGTTATCAGTCTAGGGAGTTAAGTGTTGGTGCGGCGGCCGACGTATCGGTACACCAGGACCCTGACTTCTGATTTCCGACTTAATGCACAAAAACATTGATTGCTTGTGTGTTTCAAGTTTTCATTGTGATTACATTGTATCAGCTCACCAGGTATAAACGTTGACCATATCGAATCTGTTCAGGATGTCTCCATGAAGTCCGTCAGTTGGAGTTCTGAGAGTGTACTCGATGACAGCTCACCGAGCGACGAGGCTCTGGTGCATGGCCTTTTTACAATGTTGGCACCCTCGTGTGGTGTACCTGCATCACCACCACCTGTTGGGAAGCAGATGCCAACAACATTACTAGAAAACTGTGCACGCTGGCAGAGCACGTTGCACGAGTTCCAGCAGCAGCGGCCTCTGAGGTTACGAGGCGAGATAGATTCCCAGACAGTAGAGCAGTGGCTGGAGGCGATTGCTATAGTTTTCCGCCTAACTGAGACATCAGTAGAGTGGATGGTGGACTTAGCCACTAGTGTTTTCCAGTTAATGACCATGAGGATGGTCCGCATAGTGATGAGGCTTCAGTACGTGGACCGATGCCTGAGGTAGTACCTTTGGGTAGTGTGTTAGCATTACATCACTACCTGTTGGTCAGCAGTTACAACCAGCAGTACCGGTAGGTGACACATGTATGCTTACTGCCTTAAATGTGTTCTAACATCAGATACCCTCAAGTTCCGAGGTGAACCCAACTCACAGGCAGCTAAGGACTAGCTTCAGGTGGTGGCAGAGAGTTCTCTAGAGCTTATACAGTTTCGGCGGGACGACGTGTTGATAGTTGATAATTCATCGAGGCATACCGAACATACCGGGTACTCAATGGATGCGTTTCGATCAGTGTAATAGAGGCCGGACCTTTGAGCATGGTATGTTTAAGGGCTTCCGAGCCAGCACGTCTTCTCTATGCATCCCTACTTAGGCTAGGGTGGTAGAAGGAACCTTTGTTGTTGGGAATTCTTTGCTGAACAAATACAGCCAGATAATGATAGAAGTTTGGAAAGCAGGAAACTGGCGCCAGTCTCAGGGACTTGGACGTGTAAAATGCTTCAAGAAGAGGAAATGTTAAGGACAGATTAATCTGCAGAGCAGCAGACATGGAGGCAGAGCTAGGAGAGAATCTTGTGGTGGTGTACATTTCAACATGTTACCATCACCCGCCTTTGTAGTCCTCACTAGACTCAGGGAGTTGGAGAGCAGGGGAAGAGATTAGCTGCTTGCGGTCATGGAGTGTGACCAAAAAGGGATCTATGGATGATTTGAAGTGCAGACATTGTCTTCTACTAGCTGTCGTAGCCATAGAAATCAATACGAATCATCCCTTCCTTCCATGAATCTAGTCCCAGACCTAGAGTTTCCGGTTAAGCTATTGAATTGACCCTCACGTCTGGAGATAACTTTTGGAGGAGACTCGATAGTCACACTTACGCTGACGGTGTGATCTAACCCTTGAGGCGAGAGTCTCGGTTGGGACCTCTTGGTGGTAGTGTCGAGGCCTTATGACGTTGGTTTGAGTATGGATTTTGCAATCACTGTTCATACTCAAATTGACAGTATTAGGCAAGCATCGGTATGGGTTTTCCTTGGTCGGCGAAAAGGAAAACCTTGGTATCATAAGTTAAACTCATGCACGGGAGGGTGCGACCGATCTCTCTTGAGTCGGCCAACCTTACCCTCGTGGTAGCATTCGTTTGAGTTCCAGTTCTAACAGGAATTGGAAACCTCTGGAGTTCAAGGATGACGATCACGTCCTTATACTGGTCTCACCTCGACGAGGTTTACGGAGATGTGGCGAAGGAGGCAAGTTATCTTCGAGGTTCAACGGACCTTTCTAGGTCCTCAGCTGGGTAGGCGAGGTGGTTTACCGCTTGACCCATCCACCTTAGTTGCACTAGGTGTCACGAACCGAATCTGGACGCCGCCAAAACCGGCACCAAACCCGGACCGTGACAAGTCTTGAAGGGCGTTCCCGATCCCCACGGGCGGGCACCAGTGCCCGGGTATCATAAAATGATAATTGGGAATGATTTACCTGAGTTTATAAACTTAAAACGACAAAAGAATCCAATGAAACGAATCTGGATTTTTCAAACCAAATAATCTTTTTCAAAAATTCAGAACTGAATTACACAATTTTAAAAAAAATTTAAATACCATTACAAAGGTACAAACCCAACAAAATACAGTCCAATAACCTCCACATGGATAGATGCACCGCCCTCAAGCCATCTCCATGACACTCCATCACGATGGACCGCTAAAATCCCGAACCAAAGGCATAAAACCTGTACCCAAACTTGTGACATAAAATAAGCAAGTCTACTTACACCCAAAGGTGTAAGTAGGGTGTGAGCGAAAGCCCAGTAGGATACCACCTCTATGAGATTCCATGTGATAAACATTTAATGACAAAAAGCATTGCATGTTTTGTAAATAAGAAATGCTAGTTATAATTTTCTAAAGGATGAAATAATAAATGAAAACAGTTTTCATGTGAGATAATTTTAAAGGAACAACAATTTTAAAATAACTAACAAAGCTACTGAATTTTCCAGCCAACAATACCGTATACCAATGGTAAGTACAAAGGATCTAATGAGCACAAGTAATAGGAAATAACCCCTAGGCACTAGCTAGCTGTGGGTCCCATGTACCTCGTATCTCACTGAGAGTAACCACAAAAAATATCTGTTCTCGTCCACGAGCCACTAGTAGGGATTATACCCATAACCTAGTGGTCCCCAATCATCATCATCATTGTTTAGTTAGAGTTGTAAGCGTCAATCTTGCTATGTGAAACTGAGGCCAAACCCCACGGATTCACTAGCATACTAGTACACGTCCACCCACCTAGATACTCGGGTTTTCCCTTTGTGCTCAAACAAGTTCAACAATCCAAGAAGTATAGTTTTCACATGCAAATATCAATTCCACATCACACATTAACCAAACAACCCCATGTACATCACACAAGTGAAAAATTCCACTATTTATTCAAATGCATTTTGAAATCAAACTCACACCAAAATTCCCTACAACACTTTTCACATTTCTTTAACACTTACACAAATCCTTTAAACGATTTTATAAAACCATTACAAGATATTAAACTCACATAACATCCCACACACATGTCACATAATTCCCTTCTCACCTTCACAATTCATTTTATCAATAAACTCACACGAAACATCCCACACCCGTGTTTCGCACACAAAACACAATTTAGTAAAATATTTCGGCAATTTATAAAACATTCTAAAAATGTTTGACATCTCAAATCACCACTTTACCATTCAAAAACCCACATTAGGTGAACACACTCACCCAAACAGTACATTTACACCCTTTCCCAACTTTGTTTAACAAAATAAAACATTTGCATTTTTTATAAAACAAACCCAAGAGGTATAACCATTGTTTGCACTCTAAACCCATTTCAAACCCCTCATTCAAAACCAAAATCATAACAACAACAATCCAAAACAGAATTTTCAGCCCTAAAACAATTATTAAAGCACCCCCAAATGTTATAAAAATACATCAAATAATACCACAAAGATACACATGAAAACACACATTTTCATAAATCTCCTTCAAAAAGTACAACACGGTTTTACACCTTAAACTCATTCAAAAAAAACCTCTTTTCAAGGCCCACATGATAATAAGGAATTAACATAACAGAATTGGAATCCCCTTTCAAGACTAATAAATCACTTTCATATGTTCTAAACTAAATCGAAACATTACCCCAAGAGTCACACATGAAAAGTACCCAATTTCAAGCTAAAATACAACTAAAAATTAAATGTTTAACCAAATTCATCAAAAACAGTTTTCAAACCACACAAGACAGATTTTAAACATACTAAATTAATAAAACAAGCAAGCTAACTCATCATAAAATGGTTACACATGGAATCACCTACCTTTTGAGTCGAAACCCTCAAAACTTGGTGCGAAACCTTAAGCGCACCACCGCCGCACCACAAGGAATATAAATCCAGACCTAGACCACCAAAAATTGACCCAAAAGATACCAAATCAGACCTTAGGATCTAACCCTAACTTCTGGACATGAGGAACTTCAAGAAATAGGAAATAAAACTAAAATAGGATGGAAGGAACCAAGAAGGAATTCCCTTACTTGAAATATCTTGAAGAAATCAGCCCCAATACACCAATATATGAATCTCCAAGTACCCAAAACTGATATGGAGGTCCGAAGGAGTCATATTAGGTCATGTGGGTACTGAAATGGGGTGAAAAGGATGAAAATTGAAGGAGTTATGAAAGATTCATTTCACCTCATAAATCTGGTCGATTTGAGAAATATTAAGAAAGATCGTCCAACTCCGCGGGGTATTTGAGCTCCAAAGAAGAAACCGCGATACCGGGAGTGAGGCTGAGGTTTTTGGCTTCGAGTGGGAGGTGGAATCACTGAAAAACAGTAAAAAAATTGAGATATTGAAATTTTAAAAAAATAATTTAAAGCAGGAAATGGGCTTACGGGCAGGCCCATTACCTTAATTAAAAACCCAAATCCATCATGATTTGGGATTTCTATGTGGTTAAAAGGGATATTCTGATTTTAATATATTAGGGTATGCCAATTGGGAAGTTGAATGAGTATAAAATAGTAAAAATTGAAGGAGTTATAGAAGAATCAAAATTTGTTTTTAAATCTGGATTTGGGCTCAGGGTTTGGCCCAAATTTTCAAAACCCACTATTTTCAACAAAATGAGTGGTAAACCCCCAAAACAAATCAGGAATGGAAATTAAATGAATAATGAATTTAAAAAAATTCATGGGTGTGACAATTCTACCCACCATAAAACTTTCCGCCCTCGGAAATCCACATCACGGATAAAGCAAAAACCAATCCCAACAGAAAGGCATAAATGGACTCATTTGCTAAGCTTCGCCCCCAAAGGTCAAAACACCTCCAGTGATCAATTAAGGAAGAAATACTTCACAACCAAAACATAAACATCATTACTAAAATTATCAAGCACATTCAAGATTTATCCTAAAACAAAACTCCTCAAACACTATCTGAATAAGGCTCAAGAAATTTACCCAAACAAACAAGAATATCGAACAAGGTTACACTTACCTTGATATAACTAAACAATTGGGAAATCTCCAATCCCAACGTTTACTCAAGGAAGATGTATGTGGTTATATAGCTCCGAACAAGACTACCCACATCCAATCCAAGACCAAGTACAAAAGTGAGTTACTAGTACAAGGATACACAATTGGGCTCCCCAACCATAAGAGACAACTTAATTTTTTTTTCCGAGAAAGAATCAAGACACTAACAGGGGAGCCCCGAACAAACTCCCTAGTACAAGGGGTAGAATCCCATTAGGCATTTTCAAAATAATATACATGAGACTCATAGTGGTTCTCCCCACCATAAGAACCATCCATCTTAACTGACAAATATGGGCCGGCATAGAAAAACCCCAAAACTTAAAGAGTTGGGACGACAACACGGTTAGCCCACACAGTTTGGGAAACTATGTTCTAACCATGTGGATCCTTATACCTACATGTTTTTCTAGGGAATGGTTACTAATAAGTGTTCACTCAATATGTCTAGAAATATCTAAAACCTTTCCCCCAAACCCAAAGGGAACCAAAGGGGAAAAGAAAGTCATTGGGAGATAACATGGGGATGAGGCCCGCCACCTATTTCCACCGAACGTGAACAAATGAAGCAATATGACAACAACAAATCTTTAAACTATTCTCTTCTCTCATACTAAGAACATTTATTTGTTCAAGGTTAAAAACTGCCCTGGGATTTCCTCTGACTACGTGCCAGCTTCTCTCCGGGACCTATGGCTAGAGCTGGAATGATTGAAGCATCTTCGACCTCGTAGTTAGGATTTGGAAACCCCCAAATAGAATTTATTCTTATGATTCTACAAACAACTACACACAATCTGAGATGGGTTCAACCATACATAACACACTCCAGAACTCACATTACCCTAACTTTTAAATTCACTGAAATAAGGGTTTAGAGGATGCACTCACATCACACCCGGCTTCTTCGGGTGAGAAAAAACAGAAATAAAGGACACATATAAACACATTCCTCTAAAATAGAGGATGTCGAGATCTCCCAAAAGGAAAAACAGTTTTGAAAAAAAATAGACTCACATAATATTGTACAACTTCACCTTCGACGAATTAGGTAGATTAAGAAACTAAGGTCTCTTTCAACCATCCACGAGCACTCTTACGCAGCAAGAGGATCCGAAAAAAAACCAAGAAAGTAAATGGTGTAGAATCATTCTACAAATCTCAAGAAAATATTCCTTACATTGATCAACTGGAGGATTTTCCAATGGCAAAACAATCCGTGTTTCACTTCAGTTGTGCACTAAATCTTAATGGGGGAGCACCTTATCCAATGAGAGAACCCAAGGACCCAACCAAGCTGGTTCATTGGTAAAAACATGCATCAAAAAATATACAAACTCATTAATGGAACCATCTTAATGGTGTCCCAAAACATATATCATAGGAGACTACTAACCAGACATTTTACCCAGCTTTCCGACCAAACACAAACCCAAAAAAAAAACAGTTCGAACAGGAGGGGTTCTTGGACTCAAAACATCCCACAACATCAACATTTTCAAAAACCCATAATAAAAACCATCCCAAACTATTCATCAAGAAAACATGTTTTTCTTTAAAACCATTTCTGAAAAAAAATGGTTCAGCGGTGAGCGTATCCACTAATGGTACCCCATGGGTCTCACACATGCATGTTTTTGTGCCACATCAGGCACCCTCCTCATATCCGTCCTGGCACTCATCCAGTCATGCCATCAACCATCTATCATCCCATATAACCCCATGCATGTGGTAACTCATGGAAATACCGAAGTTCAATGCACTGATTCTTTCCACTTTTCAAAACCAAAATGGTCAACCAACACATCATTCTTATCAAAACAGCTAACCAGGAGGTCGAACCCAAATTACCGCATAAAAAAAACTTTTCAGAAAGGCACAATCGCTCCAATGAAAACTCACATTCAATTTATTTACATCAATTTCAAAACATCTCATCCCATTAAAAAAACTTTTAATAGTTTAGAAAACTCTAATGGGAACACTTTTTCAAAACCAACTTAAATATAGTTTCTACTTTCAAAAGGGGTGTAAGAACACAATTTTCCATTTCAAAATAATTCTGAATATTCAGTTATACCATTTCATAAATGAAACCATTCCATATTTATTTTAAAATCATTTCACAAAAACATTACACTTCCTAAAACGAAGTCATTTTAAAACCAAAGTTACATGATTTCAAAACTAAAGAACACCAGACAATGTGAGAGGAAACTAGTTTCAGTGGGTGACGTGGACATATGGTTGGCGGCCATATTCCAATCACTTCACTGTCATAGAGAGTGTTCTAGGGAATATCCCTGGCTCCACATGGCTTTCCAGACCATGCGAGATCATTGAGACCATTAACCCAACTCTCTTTTCATTTCCCCTAATCATCATCAAACCAAGAAAACCAAAAGACCTAGACAAATCCCAACTTCCCCTGGTGACTTGAATCCTGAAATGAGGTGTGGTGATCAAGCACACTACCCATAACCAGAATTCCATGTCCCAACAATCATAACTCTAGACTATCCCAACTATTTCCCAAATAACATGACTCCAATGGAGCGAACCTCCTTTGATACCATTTTGTCACGAATCGAATCTGGACGCCGCCAAAACCGGCACCAAACCCGGACTGTGACAAGTCCCGAAGGGCGTTCCTGATCCCCACGGGCTGGCACAAGTGCCCGAGTATCATAAAATGATAATTGGGAACGATTTACCCGAGTTTATAAACTTAAAACGACAAAAGAATCCAATGAAACAAATCTGGATTTTTCAAACCAAATAATCTTTTTCAAAAATTCAGAACTGAATTACACAATTTTAAACAATTTTTAAAGACCATTAAAAAGGTACAAACCCAAAAAAAAATACAGCCCAAGAACCTCCACATGGATAGATGCACCGCCCTCAAGCCATCTCCATGACACTCCATCACGATGGACCGCTAAAAACCCGAACCAAAGGCATAAAACCTGTACCCAAACCTGTGACATAAAATAAGAAAGTCTACTTACACCCAAAGGTGTAAGTTGGGTGTGAGCGAACTCCCAGTAGGATACCACCTCTATGAGATTCCATGTGATAAAAATTTCATGACAAAAAGCATTGCATGTTTTGTAAATAAGAAATGCTAGTTACAATTTTCTAAAGGATGAAATAATAAATGAAAACAGTTTTCATGTGAGATAATTTTAAAGGAACAACAATTTTAAAATAACTAACAAAGCTACTGAATTTTCCAGCCAACAATACCGTATACCGACGGTAAGTACAAAGGATCTAATGAGCACAAGTAATAGGAAATAACCCCTAGGAACTAGCTAGCTGTGGGTCCCAGGTACCTCGTATCTCGGTGAGAGTAACCACAAAAAATATTTGTTCTCGTGCACGAGCCACTAGTAGGGATCATACCCATAACCTAGTGGTCCCCAATCATCATCATCATTGTTTAGTTAGAGTTGTAAGCGTCAATCCTGCTATGTGAAACTGAGGCCAAACCCCACGGATTCACTAGCATACTAGTACATGTCCACCCACCTAGATACCTGGGTTTTCTCTTTGTGCTCAAACAAGTTCAACAATCCAAGAAGTATAGTTTTCACATGAAAATATCAATTCCACATCACACATTAACCAAACAGCCCCATGTACATCACACAAGTCAAAAATTCCACTATTCATTCAAATGCATTTTGAAATCAAACTCACACCAAAATTCCCTACAACACTTTTCAAATTTCTTTAACACTTAAACAAATCCTTTAAACGATTTTATAAAACCATTAAAAGATATTCAACTCACATAACAGCCCACACACATGTCACATAATACCCTTCTCACCTTCACAATTCATTTTATCAATAATCTCACACGAAACATCCCACACCCGTGTTTCGCACACAAAACACAATTTAGTAAAACATTTCGGCAATTTATAAAACATTCTAAAAATATTTGACATCTCAAATCACCACTTTTCCATTCAAAAACCCACATTAGATGAACACACTCACCCAAACAGTACATTTACACCCTTTCCCAACATTGTTTAACAAAATAAAACATTTGCAATTTTTATAAAACAAACCCAAGAGTTATAACCATTGTTTGCACTCTAAACCCATTTCAAACCCCTCATTCAAAACCAAAATCATAACAATAACAATCCAAAACAGAATTTTCAGCCCTAAAACAATTATTAAAGCACCCCCAAATGTTATAAAAATACATCAAATAATACAACAATGATACACATGAAAAACACACATTTTCATAAATCTCCTTCAAAAAGTACAACACGGTTTTACACCTTAAACTCATTCAAAAAAAACCTCTTTTCAAGGCCCACATGATAATAAGGAATTAACAAAACAGAATTGGCAGCCCCTTTCAAGACTAATAAATCACTTTCATATGTTCTAAACTAAATCCAAACATTACCCCAAGAGTCACACATGAAAAGTACCCAATTTCAAGCTAAAATACAACTGAAAATTAAATGTTTAACCAAATTCATCAAAAACAGTTTTCAAACCACACAAGACAGATTATAAACATACTAAATTAATAAAACAAGCAAGCTAACTCGTCATAAAATGGTTACACATGGAATCACCTACCTTTTGAGTCGAAACCCTCAAAACATGGTGCGAAACCTTAAGCGCACCACCGCCGCACCACAAGGAATATAAATCCAGACCTAGACCACCAAAAATTGACCCAAAAGATACCAAATCTGACCTTAGGATCTAACCCTAACTTCTGGACATGAGGAACTTCAAGAAATAGGAAATAAAACTAAAAGAGGATAGAAGGAACTAAGAAGGAATTCCCTTACTTGAAATATCTTGAACAAATCAGCCCCAATACACCAATATATGAATCTCAAAGTACCCAAAACTGATATGGAGGTCCTAAGGAGTCATATTAGGTCATTTGGGGACTGAAATGGGGTGAATAGGATAAAATTGAAGGAGTTATGAAAGATTCATTTCACCTCATCAAATCTGGTCGATTTGAGAAATATTGAGAAAGATTGTCCAACTCCGCAGGGTATATGAGCTCCAAAGAGGAAAACGCGATATAGCGAGTGGGTCCACGGTTTTTGGCTTCGAGTGGGAGGTGGAATCACCGAAAAACAGTAAAAAACAAATGAGATATTGAAATTTTAAAAAAATAATTTAAAGAAGGAAATGGGCTTACGGGCAGGCCCATTACCTTAATTAAAAACCCAAATCCATCATGATTTGGGATTTCTATGTGGTTAAAAGGGATATGGTGATTTTAATATATTAGGGTATGTCAATTGGGAAGTGGAATGAGTATAAAATAGTAAAAATTGAAGGAGTTATAGAAGAATCAAAATATGTTTTTAAATCTGGATTTGGGCTCAGGGTTTGGCCCAAATTTTCAAAACCCAATATTTTCAACAAAATGAGTGGTAAACCCCCAAAACAAATCAGGAATGGAAATTAAATAAATAATGAGTTTAAAAAAATTCATGGGTGTGACACTAGGTGCACGACGTCTTCCACGTATATCAACTGAGGAGATACGTGCTTGATCCTTCACACATCATCGACCTTAGGGAGTTGAACGTCAATGACAGGGCATCATGCACAGAGGTTCCAGTTGGGATTGAGGATCGACGGGAGCAGGTCCTACAAGGATGGACGATTCCTCTTTTGTGTTTTCGTAGGCATCACAGAAACCTCCTGGTGAGCACATGGGAGTGGAAGGCTCAAGATGCGTGCTCTGTACTGATTTTGTGACCCTGGTTTGTGTTGAAGCTTTACGGGGACGTAAAGCCCTGAGGTGGGAGTAATGTAATGACCCGTAAATTTCAAGGAAATTTTTTTCTTAATTTTCTTTGGAACTTTACAAGAACGCAGTTTCTGACGATGCCTGATTCCGAGGCTCGGTGTGCCCGGAATTAATTTTCGAAGTTTGGCTCGGGTACGTTCAGTGAAAGAACGAGCGGGAATTTCTATCTTTTCAACCGGTGCTCGGAATCGAATTTCGAGGGCACCGATGGATCCACATCACCGGTATTTTCTTAGGAACGCCTATTCCGGAGTTGCGTTTACACGAGGGAAGTAGTTAAAATTTTTGAAAGTTAAAATATAAATTTAACACCAATTTTTATTCTTCCATTAGTGTTTTTATCCTCTAGGTGGAAGTTGGGTAACTACCCAACTTCCCTTTGGAGGTTATGAGGGTGTTGGGGCCCACACGAACCCCACCACTTCATAATTCTTAATCCCCCATGTAACTCACATTTAATTGTGGAATCTCTTAATTTTATAACTCTCCCAATTTAATGTTGAAACTCTCCACCTCCCTTGTTTGAATTTTGAATCCATATCTCGGCATTTAATCAAGTGTGTTGTCGCCATTAATGAAGGACAACTCTTGAGTTGTTGTTCCATAAAAATAATAGAGGGCTTTCTATATTATTTTGGCTAAACTTTTTGATGGGAGAAAGAGTGGAGTTTTGGAAGAACTCTTGGAGGAACGATATCTTCTCGACGAAGAACACCACTTCCACCGAAGAACAATGACACGTATCCTTCCTTCTAACCGAAGCAGGAAAGGGAAGGCACCACCCATGAAGAACGTTACAAACGACAACGTCAATTCCTCTGACGTTGACAGAACGACGTCCGTTAACCGCGACGACCAACTTCCGCAACTCGTCGACATTCATCGACAAAATTGATGTAGGGAATTTAAATTTTGATTGTTGGTGAACCCTCGTTTACTCCCTTCTAAATCTAAGAACGCAGATCAACGAAATATTACGTTGATCCGCGAAGAATAATTTGCGGGTTGGTATTATTGTTATGTTTATTTTCTTATTTATGAGGTTGTATAGGGTTTATGTGTTTCTTTATGTGATTTCTCTTCCTTCTTATATCCGCATATTTTCGGACCTCTTGATATCAATTAACGGGAGGAGGCCGGACCGCACAAACACGGTCGCCCCCCTCCCTTATTATTTATTTCCTGTTGTTGCGTATGGAATGGAAGTGACGCGGTGCCGTCACACCGCGCAGAATCATGTGGCATGAATGTGAGACATCGTCACACCACGCAATCAATTAATTTTAGAATCAATTCCGCAGTGCCGACGCGTCGCACCGAAAAACCGCAAAAGAACCGCAGTCGGAGTCGAGTCGCGGCGAAGGGACGCGGCGCCATCGGGTCGTGCTGGAAAACTACAAAGACGACGCTATTTGTTTTGACGTTCCGTCGACTTGGTTGAGTTCCTCTTAGTGAGACAGATCTTTTGGCATAGTCCACCCGAGGTTTGGACACAGGTGGAGTATGGTTGGGTTGGTTTTGCCTTAAAAACCAACCGAGCCCCTGGAACAAAAAAGCCACAAACTCTCAGACCGAGCGTCTGATTGACGCGTCGTCTGTTGCGTTGAGTTCCTGTTGAAGATACGGAACTTTTGGATACATCAACTTCGGACCATGTGTCAGTTGATGTATCAGCCTCTCGGCTCGTGGAGCGGACCCTCCCGAACGAGTTTGTTGTGTGCGGGAACCCTAGTGCTGGCTGCAACTGCGACTTCAACGATGACTATGCAGAGATCCTCATTGGATTCGACGACGACGACTAATGCACTCATCGATCCTATGGGGATCATTGCTACAGATCCTGTGTGGGTCTGATCCTGTGTGGGCCTTTTCGGGGGTTAGTACCTATCGATCCTTTGTGGATCTGACAGCTTTGATGATTCAGTGCTGGTCTTGTGTCTTATGTGGGTCCCAGCATAGATGAATCAATGAAGAAAGCTAGTCTTGTATCCTATGTGGGTCCCAGCTTAGATGATTCAGTACTGGTCTTGTATCCTATGTGGGGCCCAATATAGATGAATCAGTAAAGACAGCTGGTCTTGTATACTATGTGGGTCCTAGCTGTGCTGGTCTTGTATCCTATGTGGGTCCCAGCTTTGATGATTCAGTGCTGGTCTTGTATCCTATGTGGGTCCCAGCATAGATGAATCAATGAAGACAGTTGGTCTTGTATCCTATGTGGGTCCCGGCTTAGATGATTCAGTACTAGTCTTGTATCCTATGTGGATCCCAGCTTTGATGAATCAATAAAGACTGCTGGTCTTGTATCCTATGTGGGTCCTAGCTGTGCTGGTCATGTATCCTATGTGGGTCCCAACTTTTATGATTCAGTGCTGTTCTTGTATCCTATGTGGGTCCCAGCATAGATGAAACAATGAAGACAACTGGTCTTGTATCCTATGTGGGTCCCAGCTTAGATGATTCAGTATCTATGTCTGATCATCTCTTTCACCTTTTTGATTATGTATACATGTGTGAGCTGAAACCTGTTTTTCTTCCTTTATGGATTGAGTTGTGCTATCCTGTGTGGATTACGTTTTTCTTTCCTGTGTGGAATATGATTTTCTTTCCTGTGTGGACTGGGATGTACATGGGCTTTGTGGTTGGAGCGTGTTGGAATTGATGACGTAGGTATTTGTATGGGCATATACCTAAGCAGTTTCGGAAGTTAATTCGTGATTTATCCTTCCTTTGTGGTTTATCCTTTGAGTATTTTGGAAGACCATCGGGGGTCTTGGGGTCCCTACTGAGTAGCTTATACTCACCCCTGCATGGGCTATGCCCGCACTACGTTGTGTTGGTTGCAGACGACGGACAACGCTGATCACAATTGAGGCTTTCGGAGCAGGACGGTACCCGGAGGTGGACCACTGGGTAGACGTACTCGGAGTAGACGGCGGGACCCGAGGAGCTGCGGAGGCTACCTGTACACATCCTTCAGGAGGGAAGTCCAGTGGACGTCTCGAGGCTGCAGTCTTATTTTTTAGTTAGTTTTTTCCCTTTCAGTTTTACTTTACAGTTGGGCTTGTATTTCCGGCCCCTTTACTTTCTGCACCTACTGTTGCACAGTTTTACTTAGTGTTTACTTATTCCTCTTGTACTCTGTGGTGTTTGTTTACTCTTATAAAGGAAATTCCTTCCCAGATATCGGGATTTACGCCTTTGGTGCTAGTCTTCAGCCCCTGGCCTATGGAAGGCGGGCTTGGGGTAGTCACGAAACCGGCACTGAGGACGGGTCGTGACAATTTGGTATCTGAGGAGTTTGGTTCTACCGCAGAACTTTGGACTCTGATCTTTTTCTATGTGAAGAAATAGTGTTTAGCGTATTGAGTGTGGTTATCAGTCCAGGGATTCCAGTGTTGGTGCGGCGGACGACGTATCCGTACACCAGGACCCTGACATCTGATTTTCGACTTAATGCACGAAAAAATTGATTGCATGTGTGTTTCATGTTTTCTTTGTGATTACATTGTATCAGCTCACCAGGTATAAACTTTGACCATGTCGCATCTGTTCAGGATGTCTCCACGCAGACAGTCAGTTGGAGTTCCGAGAGAGTACTCGATGAAGGCCCACCGAGCGACGAGGCTCTGGTGCAGGGCCTTTTTACTATGTTGGCACCCTCGGGTGGTTTACCAGCATCACCACCACCTGTTGGGCAGCAGATACCAACAGCTTTACTATAAATATGTGCACGATGGCAGATCACGTTGCACGAGTTCTAGTAGCAGCGACCTCTGAGGTTACGAGGCGAGATATATTTCCAGACAGTAGAGCAGTGGCTGGAGGCGATTGCTATAGTTTTCCGCCTAGCTGAGACATCAGTAGAGTGGATGGTGGACTTATCCACTAGAGTTTTCCAGTGAATGACCATGAGGATGGTCCGCATAGTGATGAGGCTTTAGTACATGGACCGATGCCTGAGACAGTACCTTTGGGTAGTGTGTCAGCTATACATCACTACCTATTGGTCACCAGTTACAACCAGCGGTACTATTAGGTGACACATGTAAGCTTACTGCCTTACATGTGTTCTAACATCAGATACCCTCATGTTCTGAGGCGAACCTGACTCACAGGCGGCTGAGGACTGGCTTGAGGGGGTGGTAGAGAGTTTTCTAGAGCTTATACAGTTTCGGCGGGACGACGTGTTGATAGCTGAGAATTCATCGAGGCATACCGAACATACCGGGTACTCGATGGATGCGTTTCGATCAGTGCAATAGAGGTCGGACCTCTGATCATGGTATGTTTAAGGTCTTCCGAGCCATCACCTTTTCTCTATGCATTCCTACTTAGGCTAGGGTGGTAGAAGGAACCTTTTTGGTTGAGAATTATTTACTGAACAAATACATCCAGAGAATGATAGAAGTTTGGAATGTAGGAAACTGGCGCCAGTCTCGGGGACTTGGGCGTGTAAAATGTTTCAAGAAGAGGAAATGTCAAGGATAGATGAATCTGCAGAGCATCAGACATGGAGGGAGAGCTAGGAGAGCCGCTTGTGGTGGTGTAAATTTCAACATGTTACCATCACCCGCCTTTGTAGTCCCCACTAGACTCAGGGAGTTGGAGAGTAGGGGAAGAGATTAGCAGCTTGCGGTCATGGAGTGCGACCAAAAAGGGCTCTAAGTATGATTTGAAGTGCGGACTTTGTCTTCTACTAGCTGCCGTAGGCACAGACATCGATACAAATCATCCCTTCCTTCCATGAATCTAGTTCCAGACATAGAGTTTCCGGTTAAGCCGTTGACTTGACCCTCACGTCTGGAGATAACTTTGGGAGGAGACTCGATAGTCTCACTTACGCCGACGGTGTGATCTGACCCTTGAGGTGAGAGTCTCGGTTGGGACCTCTTGGTGGCAGCGTCGAGGCATTACGACGTTAGTTTGAGTATGGATTTGGCAATCACTATTCATACTCAAATTGATGGTATTAGGCAAGCGTCGGGATGGTTTTTCCTTGGTCGGCGAAAATAAAACCCTTGGTAGCACATGTTAAACTCATGCACGGGAGGGTGCGACCGATCACTCTTGAGTCGGCCAACCTTACCCTCATGGAAGCAGTCGTTTGAGTTCCAGTTCTAACAGGAATTGGAAACCTCTAGAGTTCGAGGATGACGATCACGTCCTTATACGTGTCTCAGCTCGATGAGGTTTATAGAGATGTGGCCAAGGTAGAAAGTTATCTTCAAGGTTCAACGGACCATTCTAGGTCCTCTGCTGGGTAGGCGAGGTGGTTTACCGCTTGACCCATCCACCTTAGTTGCACTAGGTGCACGACGTCTTCCACTTATCTCAACTGAGGAGATACGTGCTTGATCCTTCACACATCATCGACCTCAGGGAGTTGAACGTCAATGACAGGGCATTATGCACGGAGGTTCCAGTGGGGATTGAGGATCGACGGGAGCAGGTCCTACAAGGATGGTTGATTCCTCTTGTGTGTTTTCGTAGGCAGCACAGAAACCTCCAGGTGAGCACATGGGAGCGGAAGGCTCAAGAAGCGTGCTCTGTACCGCTTTTGTGACCCTGGTTTGTGTTGAAGCTTTACGGGGACGTAAATCCCTGAGGTGGGAGTAATGTAAAGACCAGGAAATTTCAAGGAAATTTTTTTCTTAATTTTATTTGGAATTTTACAAGAACACATTTTCTGACGGCGCCTGATTCCGAGGCTCGGTGTGCCCGGAATTAATTTCTGAAGTTTGGCTCGGGTACGTTCAGTGAACGAACGAGCATGAATTTCTATCTTTTCAACTGGTGCTCGGAATCGAATTCTGAGGGCACCGATGGAACCGCAGCGCGGATATTTGCTTAGGAACACCTATTCCGGAGTTGCGTTTACACGAGGGAAGTAGTTAAAAATTGTGAAAGTTAAAATATAAATTTAACACCAATTTTTATTCTTCCTTTAGTGTTTTTATCCTTTGGGTGGAAGTTGGGTAACTACCCAACTTCCCTTTGGAGGTTATGAAGGTGGTGGGGCCCACACGAACCCCACCCCTTCATGTTTCTTAATCCCCCATGTAACTCACATTTAATTGTGGAGATTCTTAATTTTCTAACTCTCCCAATTTAATGTTGAAACTCTCCACCTCACTTGTTTGAATTTTGAATCCATATCTCCGCATTTAATCAACTGTGTTGTCGCAATTAATGAAGTACAACTCTTGAGTTGTTGTGCCATAAAATTAATAGGGGGATGTCTCTATTATTTTGGATAAAATTTTTGTTGGGATAAAGAGTGGAGTTTTGGAAGAAGGCTTGGAGGAACGATATTTTCTCGACGAATAACACTGCTTCCACCGAAGAACAATGACACGTCTCATTCCTTCTAACTGAAGCATGAAATGGAAGGCACCACCCGTGAAGAACGTCGCCAACGACAATGTGAACTCCTCTGACGTTGACGGAACGACGTCCGTCAACCACAACGACCAACTTCCGCAACTCGTCGACATTCATCGACGGAATTGAGGTAGGGAATTTAAATTGTGATTGTTGGTGAACCCTAGTTTACTCCCTTCTAAATCTAAGAATGCAGATCAACTAAATATTATGTTGATCCGCGAAGATTAATTTGCGAGTTGGGATTATTGTTATGTTTCTTTTTTTATTTATGAGGTTGTAGGGGGTTTATGTGTTTCTTTACGTGATTTCTCTTCCGTCTTTTATCTGTGTATTTTCGGACCGCTTGATATCGATTAGCGGGAGGAGGCCGGACCACACAAACACGGCCGCCCCCTCCCTTATTATTTATTTCTTGTTGTTGCGGATGGAATAGAAGTGACGCGGTGCCGTCGCACCACGCGGAATCATGTGGAAAGAATGTGCGACGTTGTCACACCCCGCAATCAATTAATTTTTGAATCAATTCTGTGGCGCCGACGCGTCGCGCCGAAAAACCGCAAAAGAACC
The DNA here is from genome assembly GCA_963277665.1 of Viscum album. Lineage (NCBI taxonomy): Eukaryota > Viridiplantae > Streptophyta > Magnoliopsida > Santalales > Viscaceae > Viscum > Viscum album. The sequence goes on from OY728126.1 coordinate 1,577,834,897, forward strand.
GCGGTCGGAGTCGGGTCACGGCGAAGGGGCGCGGCGCCATCGGGTCGCGCTGGAAAACTACAAAGACGACGCTATTTTTTTTGACGTGCCGTCGACTTGGTTGAGTTCTTCTTAGTGAGACGGATCTTTTGACATACTCCGCCCGAGGTTTGGACATAGGTGGAGTACGGTCGGGTTGGTTTTGCCTTAAAAACCAACCGGGGCCCTGGAACGAAAAGGCCAATAACTCTCAGACCGAGCGTCTGATTGACGCGTCATCTGTTGCGTTGAGTTCCTATTAACGATACAGAACTTTTGGATACATCAACTTTGGATTATGTGTCAGTTGATGTATCAGCCTCTCGGCTCGTGGAGCGGACCCTCCCGAACGAGCTTGCTGTGTGTGGGAACCCTAGTGCTGGCTGCGACTGCGACTTCAACGACGACTGTGCGGAGATCCTCAGTGGATTCGACGGCGACGACTACAGCACTCATCGATCCTACAGGGATCAGTGCTACAGATCCTGTGTGGGTCTGATCCTATGTGGGCCTTTGCGAGGGTTAGTATCTATCGATCCTTTGTGGATCTGACAGTTTTGATTATTCAGTGCTAGTCTTGTATCCTATGTGGGTCCCAGCATAGTTGAATCAATGAAGACAGATGGTCTTGTATCCTATGTGGGTCCCAGCATAGATGATTCAGAACTGGTCTTGTATCCTATGTGGGTCCCAGTATAGAAGAATCAATAAAGACAACTGGTCTTGTATCCTATGTGGGTCATAGCTGTGCTGGTCTTGTATCCTATGTGGGTCCCAGCTTTGATGATTCAGTGCTGGTCTTGTATCCTATATGGGTCCCAGCTTAGATGATTCAGTTCTGGTCTTGTATCATATGTGGGTCCCAGTATAGATGAATCAATAAAGACAGCTGGTCTTGTATCCTATGTGGGTCCTAGCTGTGCTGGTCTTGTATCCTATGTGGGTCCCAGCTTTGATGATTCAGTGCTGGTCTTGTATCGTATGTGGGTCCCAGCATAGATGAAACAATGAAGACAGCTGGTCTTGTATCCTATGTGGGTCCCAGCTTAGATGATTCAGTATTTATATCTGATCATCTCTTTCACATTTTCGATGATGTATATCTGTGTGAGCTGAAACCTGTTTTTCTTCCTTTGTGGATTGAGTTGTGCTATCCTGTGTGGATTACATTTTGCTTTCCTGTGTGGAATTAGATTTTCTTTCCTGTGTGGACTGGGATGTACTTGGGCTTTGTGGTTGGAGCGTGTTGGAATTGATGACTTATGTATATGTATGGGCACATACCTAAGCAGTGTCGGATGTTAATTCATGATTTATCCTTCTTTTTTGGTTTATCCTTTGGGGATTTTGGGAGACCTTCGGGGGTCTCGGGGTCCCTAATGAGTAGCTTATACTCACCCCTGCATGGGCTATGCCCGCACTACGTTGTTTTGGTTGCAGACGACCGACAACGCTGATCACGGTTGAGGCTTTCGGAGCAGGACGGTACCCGAAGGTGGACCACTGGGTAGACGTACTCGGAGTAGACGGCGGGACCCGAGGAGCTGCGGAGGCTATCTGTACACACCCTTCAGGAGGGACTTCCAGTAGACGCCTCGAGGCTGCATTTTTACTTTTCAGTTGCTGTTTTCCCTTTCAGTTGTACTTTACAATTGGGCTTGTATTTCCAGACCCCTTTACTTTCTGCACCTACTGTTGTACAGTTTTACTTCCGCTTGTACTTTGTGGTGTTTGTTTACTCTTATAAAGGAAATGCCTTCCCAGATATCGGGATTTACGCCTTTGGTGCTAGTCTCCATCCCCTGGCCTATGGAAGGCGGGCTTGGGTTAGTCACGACACGGGACCCGAGGACGGGTCGTGACAAATTGGTATCAGAGGAGTTTGGTTCTACCGAAGAACATTGGGCTCTGATCTTTTTCTATGTGAAAAAATAGTGTTTAGCATATTGAGTGTGGTTATCAGTCCAGGGCATCCAGTGTTGGTGCGGCAGCCGACGTATCCGTACACCAGGACCCTGACTTCTGATTTCTGACTTAATGCACGAAAACATTGATTGCATGTGTGTTTCAAGTTTTCTTTGTGATTATATTGTATTAGCTCACCAGGTATAAACGTTGACCATGTCGCATCAATTCAGGATGTCTCCACGCAGACAGTCAGTTGGAGTTCTGAGAGAGTACTCGATGACAGCTCACCGAGTGACGAGGCTCTGGTGCAGGGCCTTTTTACTATGTTGGCACCCTCGGGTGGTGTACCAGTATCACCACCACCTGTTGGGTAGCAGATGCCAACAACTTTACTAGAAAACTGTGCACGTTGGCAGAGCACGTTGCACGAGTTCCACCAGCAGCAGCCTCTGAGGTTACGAGGCGAGATAGATTCCCAGACAGTAGAGCAGTGGCTGGAGGCGATTGCTAGAGTTTTCCGCCTAGCTGAGACATCAGTAGAGGGGATGGTGGACTTAGCCACTAGTGTTTTCTAGTGAATGACCATGAGGATGGTCCGCATAGTGATGAGGCTTTGGTACGTGGACCGAGGCCTAAGATAGTACCTTTGGGTAGTGTGTCAGCTATACATCACTACCTGTTGGTCAGCAGTTACAACCGGCGGTACCAGTAGGTGACACATGTAAGCTCACTGCCTTACATGTGTTCTAACATTAGATACCATCAAGTTTCGAGGAGAACCTGACTCACAGGCAACTGCAGACTGGCTTGAGGGGGTGGTAGAGAGTTTTCTAGAGCTTATACAGTTTCGGCGGGACGACGTGTTGATAGTTGAGAATTCATCAAGGCATACCGAACATACCGGGTACCCGATGGATGCATTTCGATCAGTGCAATAGATGTCGGACCTCTGAGCATGGTATGTTTAAGGGATTCCGAGCCATCACCTTTTCTCTATGCATTCCTACTTAGGCTTGGGTGGTAGAAGGAACCTTTTTGGTTGATAATTCTTTACTGAACAAATACATCCAGAGAATGATAGAAGTTTGGAAAGTAGGAAACTGGTGCCAGTCTCGGGGACTTGGGTGTGTAAAATGTTTCAAGAAGAGGAAATGTTAAGGATAGATGAATCTGCAGAGCAGCAGACATGGAGGCAGAGCTAGGAGAGCAGCTTGTGGTGGTGTACATTTCAACATGTTACCATCACCCGCCTTTGTAGTCCCCACTATACTCAGGGAGTTGGAGATAAGGGGAAGGGATTATCTGCTTGTGGTCATGGAGTGCGACCAAAAAGGTCTCTAAAGATGATTTGAAGTGCGGACTTTGTCTTCTACTAGCTTCCGTAGCCACAGACATCGATACGAATCATCCCTTCCTTCCATGAATCTAGTCCCAGACCTAGAGTTTCTGGTTAAGCCGTTGACTTGACCCTCACGTCTAGAGATAAATTTGGGAGGATACTCGATAGTCACACTTACACCGACAGTGTGATCTGACCCTTGAGGCGAGAGTCTCGATTGGGACCTCTTGGTGGCAGCGTCGAGGCCTTACGACGTTAATTTGAGTATGGATTTGGCAATCACTGTTCATACTCAAATTGACAGTATTAGGCAAGCGTCGAGATGGGTTTTCCTTGGTCGGCGAAAAGGAAACCCTTGGCAGCACAAGTTAAACTCATGCACGGGAGGGTGCGACCGATCACTCTTGAGTCAGCCAACCTTACCCTCGTGGCAGTAGTCATTTGAGTTCCAGTTCAAACAGGAATTGGAAACCTCTGGAGTTCTAGGATGACGATCACGTCCTTATACAAGTCTCCCCTCGATGAGGTTTACGGAGATGTGGCCAAGGCGGCAAGTTATCTTCGAGGTTCAATGGACATTTCTAGGTCCTCAGCTTGGTAGGCGAGGTGGTTTACCGCTTGACCCATCCACCTCAGTTGCACTAGGTGCACGGCGTCTTCCACGTATCTCAACTGAGGAGATACTTGCTTGATCCTTCACACATCATCGACCTCATTGAGTTGAATGTCAATGACATGGCATCATGCACGGAGGTTCCAGTGGGGATTGAGGATCGACGGGAGCAGGTCCTACAAGGACGGTCGATTCCTCTTGTGTGTTTTCGTAGGCAGCACAGAAACCTCCAGGTGAGCACATGAGAGCGGAAGGCTCAAGATGCGTGCTCTGTACCGCTTTTGGGACCCTAGTTTGTGTTGATGCTTTACGGGGACGTAAAGCCCTGAGGTGGGAGTAATGTAAAGACACGGAAATTTCAAGGAAAATTTTTTCTTAATTTTCTTTGGAATTTTACAAGAACGTAGTTTCTGACGGCACCTGATTCCGAGGCTCGGTGTGCCCGGAATTAATTTCCGAATTTTGGCTCGGGTACGTTTAGTGAACGAAGGAGCATGAATTTTTATCTTTTCAACCGGTGCTCGGAATCGAATTCCGAGGGCACCGATGGAACCGCAGCGCGGGTATTTTCTTAGGAACGCCTATTCCGGAGTTGCGTTTACACGAGGGAAGTTGTTAAAAATTGTGAAAGTTAAAATATAAATTTAACAACAATTTTTATTCTTCCTTTAGTGTTTTTATCCTTTGGGTGGAAGTTGGGTAACTACCCAACTTCCCTTTGGAGGTTATGAGGGTGGTGGGGCCCACAAGAACCCCACCCCTTCATATTTCTTAATCCCCCATGTAACTCACATTTAATTGTGGAGTCTCTTAATTTTCTAACTCTCCCAATTTAATGTTGAAACTCTCCAACTCTCTTGTTTGAATTTTGAATCCATATCTTCGCATTTAATCAAGTTTTTTTTCGCAATTAATGAAGGGCAACTCTTGAGTTGTTGTTCCATAAAAATAATAGAGGGCTGTCTCAATTATTTTGGCTAATGTTTTATTTGGGAGAAAGAGTGGAGTTTTGGAAGAACGATTCAAGGAAAGATATCTTCTCGACGAAGAACGCCTCTTCCACCGAAGAACAAAGACACGTCTCTTTCCTTCCAACCGAAGCAGGAAAGGGAAGGCACCACCCGTGAAGAACGTCGCCAACGACAACGTCAATTCCTCCGATGTTGACGAAACGACGCCCGTCAACCGCAACGACCAACTTCTGCAACTCGTCGACATTCATCGACGAAATTGAGGTAGGGAATTTAAATTGTGATTGTTGGTGAACCCCCGTTTACTCCCATCTAAATCTAAGAATGCGGATCAACTAAATATTATGTTGATCCACGAAGATTAATTTGAAGGTTGTGATTATTGTTATGTATCTTTTTTTATGAGGTTGTAGGGGGTTTATGTGTTTCTTTACGTGATTTCTCTTCCGTCTTTTATCCGCGTATTTTCGAACCGCTTGATATAGATTAACGGGAGGAGGCCGGACCACACAAACACGGCCTCCCCCCTCCCTTATTATTTATTTCTTGTTGTTACGGATGGAATGGAAGTGATGCGGTGTCGTCGCACCGCGCGGAATCGTGTGGGAAGAATGTGTGACGTCGTCACACCACGCAATCAATTAATTTTTCAATCAATTCCACGGCACCGACGCGTCGCGCCGAAAAACCGCAAAAGAACCGCAGTCGGAGTCGGGCCGCGGCGAAGGGGCGCGGCGCCATCAGGTCGCGCTGGAAAACTACAAAGATGACGCTATTCGTTTTGACTTGCCGTCGACATGGTTGAGTTCATCTTAGTGAGACGGATCTTTTGGCATTCTCTGCCCGAGGTTTGGACATAGGTGGAGTACGGTCGGGTTGGTTTTGCCTTAAAAACCAACCGGACCCCTGGAACGAAAAAGCCAATAACTCTCAGACCGGGCGTCCGATTGACGTGTCGTCTATTGCGTTGAGTTCCTGTTGACGATACGGAACTTTTGGATACATCAACTTCGGACTATGTGTCAGTTGATGTATCAGCCTCTCGGCTCGTGGAGCAGACCCTCCCGAACGAGCTTGCTGTGTGCGGGAACCCTAGTGCTGGCTGCGACTGCGACTTTAACGATGAGTGTACAGAGATACTCATTGGATTCGACGGCGAGGACTACAGCACTCAGCGATCCTATGGGGATCAGTGCTACAGATCCTGTGTGGGTCCGATCCTGTGTGGGCCTTTGCGGGGGTTAGTACCTATCGATCCTTTGTGAGTCTGACAGCTTTTATTATTCAGTGCTGGTCCTGTATCCTATGTGGGTCCTAACATAGATGAATCAATGAAGACATCTGGTCTTTTATCCTATGTGGGTCCCAGCTTAGATGATTGAAAGAGCACTGTCGTGGGTTCCCTCAAATGATTAGTGTGATTTTGGTGTACTTAGGTGCAGCAGAGTGGCTGACCAAGGTCGTCTCTCAAAGGAGGAAGTGAATTTAACAACTTATTAAAGGTATTATAAAAATAAAATAAAAGAGAATAAAATAAAAAAACTACTTTAAAGGATTTGGGATTTTTTTTATAGTTTATGAATCTAGAAGAAGTTTGCTGGAAGAAGATTGTATATTTTTTTGTTTTTAGTTTTGAAATAAATTTCGATTAAAATGACACAACAAGAAGATGTTTTTTTTTAAAAATACTTTAAAAGGCTTAATCGATCTAACTCTACATCTTCATTCAATTATTAATCATTATAATTTAAATAAATATCCACTTAATTATGATCCCCTAATTTGTTATCCCTCGAACCCTACGAGAGTTAACTTAACCACAAAGATGAAATTACTTAAACCCTAGGCTAGCTTCGGAACACGCAATCGCAGCACCCTGCTTTGATTGCTATTCTAAGGATAACTTATTGTCAGTGGTTAATTAGAGCACATATCCATTCTGGAAATATGGATGAATTTTGTTTAGGTATTATATTTGAACTCTACAAATTTATCCCGTGTGGTCTTGTATTACCGATTAAGATCGCGCTCTCACAATTTACACAAAATCTCGACCTCGCGTGTTTTGTATTAATTGTTCAATTGTTTTCTTAGTTTATTGTAATTTAAAAACACAATTCATTGATCATATTATGTGAATTACAGTAACTCATTGATTCAAGACAAATGAATGAAAAAGGATAGAGGTCGATCGATTACTAAAAATAACTACTCTTCCATGGGTGGCGCAATCATCGTAGAAGCGTTTTGCATGTGCAAAGGTTTAAAATGGGTATAACCCAATAACGCTTCTACTCAAGAATTACAGCCCAATTAGGAAGATAAATAGAAGATGAAATTTAAACAAAACATAAGAAAAGAGATGAAATAAAAGAATAACAAGGAAATTTATTACATAAACAAAATCATTACAACATGAAGGAGAAGAAGAAGGCTTCGTCGAAGGGATCCTTGTTTCAAGAGCTATCCTTATTGAAATGGTTGGATAATTGGAGTGGATCCACTTATCCTCTTCCCTAAACTTCCCAATGCATGTCCCAACCCCTCCAAATTAGAAAAACTCTAATTTATAGAGGGGAGGGGAGGAGAGGTTACAAGTGGTTTCAAGTGTGAATGTGGAAATTCGGCCAAATATTTTAATGCACATTGCACCGCCCATTGGAACACACAAACGCGTGAACTGGCCAGACTTCCAGAAGGATACAATGTGCGGATATGGGTCCTCTATCGCCTCTCCAAATTTGGGCTCAATACAGCCCATATGTAGGAGTTATGGCCGAAATACAAAATCTTATCCATTCTGGCGATTCCAGCCCATCTTTGACTTTATGGCCCAATTACTCCATTAAAATGCCTTCTTTTGATCTAGTGTCCTAAATAAAAGTTGTATATAATGACGTTATGAATATTTTTAAAAAATCTCAAATTCCAATAATAAATATCAAAATATTTATATTCGAAATACTACAGTGCACTATTAAAGGTAAAACTGGAATTTTCACCAAATTTTCAAATGAATGATCAAATTCCAAATATTTTACAAATAAACATATTTAGCACAATGTGAGGAAATTATATCTTTTATTATCAATAAAATATTCAATAAACTACTGTTTTATCAACTCCCCCACACTTACCCTTTTGCACACCTGGGCAAAACCTCATATCAAGTAAACATCAATATCAAATCAAAACCAATTTTAAAACACATATCCTTAAGATCAATCAATTTCACACCAAGAATCAAAAGATATCATGCCTCATAAAAAACCATATTTCAAGTTCTCCATTTATATCATTCAATATATTTCCACTTCATTTATCCTCCCATGCACAAAACACTTACATCGCTTGAATTTTTCTAATTACTCAAATATCAATTTTTTTTTGCAATGTCTTTCTCATCCAAACTCATACAAGGGTAACCATAGGCTTGATAGATTCCTACATCGCTACCCGATGTGAGTCAAGGACATATATTTATCATGAGGACTTTTCAGGGTTGTTCTGTGGCTTTCGGTTGGTAGGATTAAGATGTGAAAAACTCTGAGGCTGAATGAGGAGGGCTTGACTCTTTTGAAGCAAAATTGTATTAATCTAATTTTCACTTAAATATGGTCTTCTCTTCAATCCCCATAGTATCAATTAAGCTCCATCATCATGAAAAGTCATTAAAGGTTTACACCATTCATCATTTCAGCATAAAAAATGTCAATCTTCTCAAACATGATTTTCTTGAAAGCTCTAGATGGGCACAACTTTACACCTCAATTAGAAGCTCCAGAAAAGGCACAGCTTCACTTGTCATGAAAGCTCCAGAAAAGGCACAGATTTCAATATAATGACTTTCTTTAGCAGCAAACACATCTCTTCAGAATTTAATTTTCCACCCAAAGTATCATAGAATGTGGTGGAAAAACCCAAGACAACTTCCCCCACACTTAATCTCAACTAGATTATGAAATTTCACTTCAAGAGTTGGTTGGATAGGGAAACTTGGCTTGTAATGTGGCTAACCTAACAGGATTTGCATGGATTCTAAGGGCTAAAAGGATTAAATATTCAAGGTAGGCCATTATAAAAAAGGATTCTTTGAAATAGGGGCTTTAATACCAAACAAATGCCTCAATCATTTAAACATAAGGACCTCAAACCCTCAAGTTTTGACAGGAATAGATCAAATTCTGGTTAAATCACGTATGGTTTGGTTCTCTCAAGAAGTTAAGTGAATGTAAAGAATATTAAAATAATGGTTTAGAAGCCTCACAGGAAAGTGATTTCAAATATAAAGATAGTGAGATTGGCATGGGATTCAAAATTCAGCGTACTTTTCATGAAATTACTAAATATTTGAACTTGAAACAAAGTCATTTCAGTATTCATTTAAGCTTAGTTTCAAGGGGTAAATTTTTTCACTTATTGATATGGATTTAAAAATGGTGATGAGAATCATTTCAGCCCAAAAGTTTCAAAAACACACAGAAAATTGTAAAATAAACACACAAAATTTGAAAAACACACAATTTTTTTTGGGTTTTTTTGAAAAGGAAAGAAATTGAAATTACTAAAATAAAAGGTTCCCTCCCCCACACATAAAATATTGCATTGTCCTCAATGTGAACCCGTGAGATGATATATACACATGAAATGCAGAATTTTTAAATATGACAAATAATATAAAAGTGAAAGGGTTAGGAACAGCCTGATGTGATCAAGTGATGATGGGGTCATGCAGTGTGATAAAATCCACTGCATCAGTAGGATTTCCCTCAATGTATCTCTTCAAACGTTTCCCATTGACTGTAAAGCTCCTTCCAGTGTCCTCTTGTGTGATCTCCACTACACTATAAGGAAAAAAATTAGACACAATATAAGGACCTAACCATCTGGAACGCAACTTACCAGGCATCAACTTCAGTCGTGAACTATAGAGAAGGACTTTCTCTCAAACATGAAACTCCCTTTGTTGGATCATTTTTCATGAGCTTATTTTGATCTTTCCTTGTAGAGCCTTGAGTTCTCATATGATGAAAGTCGAATCTACTCAAGCTCTTGAATTTGCAACTTTCTTTGAATTCCATCTTGGTCCAAATCCATATTGCATTTCTTTATAGCCCAATATGCCCGATGCTTGACTTCCACGGGGAGATGACACGCTTTCCAAAAAACAATCCGAAATGGGGACTTTCCAATGGGGGTCTTGTATGCTATCCTATAATCCCACAATGCATCATCCAAGCGCTTTCTCCAATCCTTCCTATTTGGCTGCACGATTTTCTCCAAGATTTGTTTCAACTCACGATTTGAAACCTCAGCCTGGCCATTTGTTTGGGGGTGGTATGGTGTTGATGTTTTGTGTGTCACCCCATACTTTCGAAGGAGGGAAGAAAAATTCCTATTGCAAAAGTGTGTCCCTTGGTCACTGATGATGGCCTTTGGTACTCCAAACCTGCAAAAAATATGTTCTTTGACAAAGTCCACAACAATGTGAGAATCGTTAGTCCTGGTGGCCTTGGCCTCCACCCATTTACTCACATAATCAACAACAACCAAAATATACAAAAATCCAAAGGAAGTAGGAAAAGGACCCATAAAGTCGATGCCCCATACATAAAAAATCTCACAAAATAGTATGGGTTGTTGGGGCATCTCATGTCTCCTAGAAATGTTCCCGGTGTGTTGGCAACGAGAGCATGACTTACAAAACAAATGGGCATCATGGAACAAGCTAGGCTAATATAATCTAGAGTCCAAAACCTTCCTAGCTGTCCGTTGGGGTCCAAAGTGTCCACCACAAGAAAGTGTATGACAGAAATGCAAAACAGACTCAAACTCATGATCGGGAACACACCTCCTAATGACATGGTCACTACACATGCGCCAGAGGTAAGGATCATCCCACACATAATACCTAGACTCAATTTTTAATTTTTGGACTTGATGCTTCTTCAAATTTGCTAGGATTTCAGAGGCAACAATGTAATTAACTAAATCATCATACCAAGGATGCTTACCTGAGATGGTATAGAGATGGTCATTGGGGAAAGTGTCCCGAAGTGGTACCTGGTCCAAGGTGTCACTCTCTAGTGCGTGAGTAAGCCTACTCATGTGGTCTGCCACCAAATTCTATGACCCCTTCTTGTCCTTTATCTCAAGGTCAAACTCTTGAAGAAGTAGCATCCAACAGATAAGTTGTGGCTTTGCATCTGGCTTCTTTAGGAGGTACCTCAAAGCTGCATGGTCAGAAAAAACAACTACTTTAGAACCTAATAAATATGAACGGAATTTATCTAAAGAAAATATGAAAGTAAGAATCTCCTTTTCTATGGTAGTGTAGTTTTATTGGGCTGAATCCAGTGTCCTCGATGCATAGGCGATCACATGTGAACGTCCTTCCGCCCTCTAAGATAAGACAGCTCCAACCGCGAAGTTGGAGGTGTCACACATAAGATAAAAAGGAATCTCCGACCGTGGGGGTTGTATGATAGGTGGAGTGGTCAGACGTTGTTTTAGCTCATCAAATGAATTCCTGCAAGAAACATCAAACACAAAATCAGAATCCTTTTGAAGTAATCTTGACATAGGAAGAGCAATCTTACTAAAATCTTTGATGAAGCACCGATAAAATCCTGCATGCCCTAGGAAAGATCTAACATCACGCACACATGAAGGATATGGTAAGGATGAAATAATGTCTATCTTAGATCTATCAACCTATATCCCGTGTTTTGACACTACATTCCCTAAGACAATTCCATGCTCAACCATGAAATAACACTTTTCAAAGTTCAGGACCATATTCTTCTCAATACAACGATTCAACACCTTTACCAAACTCTTTAGACATTCATCAAATGAGGATCCATACACTGTAAAATCATCCATAAATACCTCCATGCAGGTCTCAATAAAATCAGAAAAAATACTCACCATGCATCTCTGGAAGGTACCTGGGGCGTTGCAAAGTCCAAATGGCATCTTTCAGTAGGAAAATGTGCCAAAGGGACAGGTGAATATAGTCTTCTCCTGATCCTATGGAGCTATAGGAACCTAAAAATATCCAGAAAATCCATCCAAGAAACAATAGTGTGTTTTCCCAGCTAGTCTCTCGAGCATTTGATCAATAAATGGGATGGGGAAATGGTCCTTGCAAGTGGTCTGATTTAGTTTCCTATAATCAATACACACACGCCAACTGTTTTGCACCCTCATTGGAACTAAATCATCTTTCTCATTTTTAACAACAGTAAAACCAGTTTTCTTAGGCACAACCTGAATAGGACTTACCCACTGAGAATCTGAAATGGGAAATATTATACCTTCCTCGAGCAATTTCTCAACTTCCTTTTTAACAACTTCTAGGAGGGTGGGATTGAGTCTCCAATGTGGTTGTCTCACCGGTTTAGCCCCATCCTCCAAGAGAATCATATTCATGCAAATGGAGGGGCTAATACCTGATATGTCAGCCAAGGTCCACCCAATCTCCATGATGTTCTCCCTCAAAATATTCAAAAGATTTTCTTCATGTTCAAAAGGGAGATTGTTAGCAATGATAACAGGTAATCTCTCACCATTCAAAAAGTATGAGTATTTCATATTTGGTGGCAATGGCTTGAGTTCTAATGAAGGAGGGTGTAGTATGGATGGAGAAATTGATGAAACAAACATATATTCACAATGAACATCAGTATCGGAATAAAAATCATCACAATCAGAGAATAAAGCACCAAATCCATTAGCATACTCAATAGCCATGTCATAATCAGAGTTCACATGATCAAAATCAGAATATGATTCCATTTCAAAATCAAATCTTAGAGAGTCTTGTTCCTTAAAAATGGGTGTAGAAGTACTCTTAGACATAAAACTAGAACCAATACTCATAATCTCCCTAAGCATAAGACAATCCAATTCCATGATGTTTTTACTTGGTGGTTCAAAATGGGAGATAACAAAAGCAGAATGGTCCTCTGAGGGGTACTTCATGGAATCCATAACATTAAATATCACAACTTCATCTCCAAATTCCATGGAAAGTGTACCCTCATTGACATTTATGATAGTTTTTGCAGTTTTGAGGAAGGGTCTACCTAATATAATGGGGGCATGAGAACTTACCTGATCATCCTCCACGTTAAGCACATAGAAGTCTGCTGGAAAGATCATGTCTCTAACCTGAACAAGTACATCCTCAAGAACTCCCGCTGGATATGCCGTAGATCCATTCGCCAATTGCACCACTACTCTTGTTGGCTTCAACTCACCAACCTGCAAGGACGAGAATACAGAGTGAGACATCACATTTATGGAAGCTCCCAAATCACAAAGAGCATCAGAGAAGTGCAACTCCCCTATGGTAAATGGGATGGTGAATGTCCCGGGATCCTTGCACTTTGTTGGCATTGCTAGAGTTGGTGTAATGAGTGCCGATACATTCCTTCCAAGGTTGATCCTCTCATTCCCCTTGAGCCCTCTTCGATTGGTGTAGAGTTTTTTAAGAATTTGGCATACCTTGGGATTTTCTTAATGGCTTCATGTAGAAGAATGTCGATCTCCACACACTTGAATGTGTCCAAAACCTCCTTTTGCATTGCTTCTTCAGCCATCTTCTTGGTTTGAAAAACCCTGTTTGGAAAAGGAAGGGGTTTAGGAGGAACATCATCAATATTTTTCATACCTTTATCTTTCTCCTTGGATTGCTCATCAGTTGGTTTGGAATGCGACTTCTCTGGAGTTGAGGTAAATCCCGGTGGAATGGTAGGTACAGATGTATCGTTCATTTGCTTCGCACTTATCAATGTGATGGCACTCACATTCCCCTTTGGATTTGGAGTGGGTTGGGAAGGTAGATTTCTGGAATTCTTACTTACAAGTTCATGGAGGGTGGTGGAAATCTGGCCCATTTGAGTCTTTAACTCCCTCAGCTCCTAACTTTGACTCTTCAGCTCATTCTGTTGATTAAGAACAATTTTCTTCAAAAGATCATCAGTATTAGAATATACCTTTGGTGGGGGATTCCCTTTTTGTTGGCTTGTTGATGCTTGGGCTTCAAATCTCCTTTGGGGTTGTTGGAAACCCTACTGGTAAGGCGGAGGTTTCTGGAAGTTTTGTTGAAAGGGTGGCCTTTGTTGTTGTCCAGAGACATACCTCATGTGCGGTTGATCTTTCCACCCTTGGTTGTATGTTAGAGCAAATGAATCAAACTTGTTTTGGGGATATGGTTGTTGTTGCTGCTGAAATGGTCTCCCTGTGAATACTGCTGCGCAATCCTCTATCTCTTGTAGTTGTGGGCAACAGACAGTTGGGTGGCTTGTCTTAGTGCAAATTCCACAAGGCTTTGAAGGAGGGGGTAGAGATGTCTTTTGTGCCAAAGCAATTTGCCTCACCATAGTTGTCAATTATTCTAACTTAGTATCAATCAAATGACTTTCAAGAGAAGAAGGACTTACTTGATGTACTCCTCGAACATGTGGTGTACCTCTATCACCGAATTGTTGAGTGTTTTGGGCCATTTTGTCGATCAATGCTCGTGCATCTACTGGTGTCTTGTCCACCAATGCTCCTCCAGCTACAGCATCCACCATGTTCCTCTCCATGGGTGTGAGTCCTTCATAGAAGTACTGGATAAGTAGTTGCTCACTGATTTGGTGATGTGGGCAGCTTGCACACAACTTCTTGAATCGCTCCCAGTACACATACATTGACTCCCCTTGTGCATTCTTGATCCCTGAGATCTCCTTACGAATGGATGTGGTCCTTGATGCTGGAAAAAATCTCTGCAAGAAAAGACATTTCAAATCGTTCCAACATGTTACATCTTTAGGTTGTAAATAGTACATCCAATCTTTCGCAGCTCCATCAAGTGAGAATGGGAATGCTCTTAATTTGATTTGGTCTTCAGATACATTTCTTGGTTTCAAGGTTGAGCAAACCACATTAAATTATTTAAGGTATTTTTTGGGATCCTCACCAGATAAGCCATGAGACTTTGGAAGAAGGTGAATTAATCCAGATTTCAATTCAATGTCCGATTCGAGATTTGGGTATGCAATACAATTTGGTTGATAGTTAATATCAGGTGCAGCCAATTCTCGAATGGTTCTATTAAGTTCATTTCCATTATTTTCAGCCATTGGTTCCTCTTTTATGTCTGAATTTGAATTGCTTCCAATTTCAATGTTTCCAGATGAGAGGAATTCACCAACTGGTTGAATATTGAATCTTCCCGTAGACTGAGAATTTCTGATTCGAGCCCTAAGGCTACGTTCAATCTCAGGGTCAAGATCTAAGAGATATTCAAGACTAGTTCGTGCCATAGATCAAATAAAAATGAAAAGAAATAAAGTGGACCATAGTAAAATAAAAATGAGAAGATTGAGTTGATGATCCAAAAAGAAGTAGATGAAAATAAAAGAAGAAGAAGAAAAATCAAATTGGGTACGGAAGGAAGAAAGAAGAGAGGAAGAGAATAAAATTTAAAATAAAATAAATACCTCTAATTGTTTGAAATAATTACTTTCCTCCCTGGCAACAGTGCCAATTTAAAAGAGCACTGTCGTGGGCGCCCTCAAATGATTATTGTGATTTTGGGGTACTTAGTTGTAGTAGAGTGGCTGACCAAGGTCGTCTCTCAAAGGAGGAAGTGAACTTAAAAACTTATTAAAGGTATTCTAAAAATAAAATAAAAGAGTATAAAATAAAAACACTACTTTAAAGGATTGGGTTTTTTATAGTTTATGAATCTAGAAGAAGTTTTCTGGAAGAGGATTGTATATTTTTTTGTTTTTAGTTTTGAAATGAATTTCGATTAAAATGACACAACAAGAAGATGTTTTTTTTAGAAAATATTTTAAAAGGCGTAATCGATCTAACTCTACCTCTTCATTCACTTATTAATCATTATCATTTAAATCAATATCCACTTAATTATTATCCCCTAATTTGTTATCCCTCGAACCCTACGAGAGTTAACTTAACCACAAAGATGAAATTACTTAATCCCTAGGCTAGCTTCGGAACACGCAATCACAGCACCCTGCTTTGATTGTTGTTCTGAGGATAGCTTATGGTCAGTGGTTAATTAGATCACATATCCATTCTGGAAATGAGGATGAATTTTGTTTAGGGATTATATTTTAACTCTACAAATTTATCCCGTGTGGTCTTGTATTACCGATTAAGATCGCGCTCTCACAATTTACACAAAATCTCAACCTCGCGTGTTTTGTATTAATTGTTCAATTGCTTGCTTAGTCTCTTGTAATTTAAAAACAAAATTCATTGATCATATTATGTGAATTAAAGTAGCTCATTGATTCAAAATAAATTAATGAAAAAGGATAGAGGTCGATCGATTACTAAAAAGAACTACTCTTCCATGGGTGGCGTAATCATCGTAGAAGCGTTTTGCATGTGCAAAGATTTAAAATAGTTATAACCCAATAACGCTTCTACTCAAGAATTCCATCCCAATTAGGAATATTAAGAGAAGAATAAATTTAAACAAAACATAATAAAAGAGAAGAAATAAAAGAAGATCAAGGAATTTTATTACATAAACAAAATCATTACAACATGAAGGAGAAGAAGAAGGCTTCGTCGAAGGGATCCTTGCTTCAAGAGCTACCCTTATGGAAATGGTTGGATAATTAGAGTGGATCCACTTCTCCTCTTCCCTCAACTTCCCAATTCACATCCCAACCCCTCAAAATGAAAAAAATTCAATTTATATAGGGTAGGGGAGGAGAGGTTACAAGTGGTTTCAAGTGTGAATGTGGAAATTCGGCAAAATAATTTAATGTAACTTGCATCGCCCATTGGAAAACCAAAACGCGTGAACTGTCCAGTCTTCCAGCAGGATCAAATTTTTCTATATGGTTCCTCTATCTCCTCTCCAAATTTGGGCTCAATACAAGCCCATATGTAGGAGTTATGGCCGAAATACAAGAGCTTATCCATTCTGGCGAGTCCAGCCCAGCTTTGAATTTATGGCCCAATTACTCCATTAAAATGCACTCTTTTGATCTAGTTCCCTGAGTAACAGTTGTATATAATTACGTTAGGAACACTGTTACAAAATTTCAAATTAAAATAATAAATATCAAAATATTTATATTCGAAATACTACAGTGCACTATTAAGGGTAAAACTGGAATTTTCACCAAATTTTCAAATGAATGATCAAATCCCAAATATTTTATAAATAAACATATTTAACACAATGTGAGGAAATTATATCATTCATTATCAGTAAAATATTCAATAAAATAGTGTTTTATCAATGATTCAGTACTAGTCTTGTATCATATGTGGGTCCCAGTATAGATGAATCAATAAAGACAGCTGGTCTTGTATCCTATGTGGGTCCTAGCTATGCTGGTCTTGTATCCTATGTGGGTACCAGCTTTGATGATTCAGTGCTGGTCTTTTATCAAATGTGGGTCCCAGCTTAGATGATTCAGTACTGGTCTTGTATCCTATGTGGGTCCCAGTATAGATGAATCAATAAAGACAGCTGGTCTTGTATCCTATGTGGGTCCTAGCTGTGCTGGTCTTGTATCTTATGTGGGTCCCAGCTTTGATGATTCAGTGCTGGTCTTGTATCCTATGTGGGTCCCAGTATAGATGAAACAATGAAGATAGCCGGTCTTGTATCATATGTGGGTCCCAACTTAGATGATTCAATATCTATGTCTGATCATCTCTTTCACCTTTTCGATGATGTATACCTGTGTGAGCTGAAACCTATTTTGCTTCCTTTGTGGATTGAGTTGTGCTATTCTCTGTGGATTACATTTTGCATTCCTGTGTTGAATACGATTTGCTTTCATGTGTGGACTGGGATGTACTTGGGATTTGTGGTTGGAGCGTGTTGATATTGATGACTTAGGTATATGTATGGGCATATACCTAAGCAGTGTCGAAAGTTAATTAGTGATTTATCCTTCCTTTGTGGTTTATCTTTTGAGGATTTTGGGAGACCTTCAGGGGTCTCGGGGTCCCTACTGAGTAGCTTATACTCACCCCTGCACGGGCTATGCCCACACTACATTGTGTTGGTTGCAGACGACGGACAGCACTGATCACGTTTGAGGCTTTCGGAGCAGGATGGTACCAGGAGGTGGACCACTAGGTAGACATACTCGGAGTAGACGGCGGGACCCGAGGAGTTGCGGAGGCTATCTGTACACACCCTTCAGGAGGGACTTCCAGTGGATGCCTCGAGGCTGCAGTCTTACTTTTTAGTTGCTGTTTTCCCTTTCAGTTGTACTTTATAGTTGGGCTTGTATTTCCGGCCCCCTTTACTTTCTGCACCTACTGTTGTATAGTTTTACTTAGTGTTTACTTCTTCCACTTGTACTCTTTGGTGTTTGTTTACTCTTATAAAGGAAATGCCTTCCCAGTTATCGGGATTTTCGCCTTTGGTGCTAGTCTCCAGCCCCTGGCCTATGGAAGGCGGGCTTGGGGTAGTCACGACACGGGCCCTGAGGACGGGTCATGATAGGTTTCATCCAACTAAATTGAAACAAATTCATGAAAAAATATAAAAAATATAATAATGATAAAATGTATTTAAATCATTGGAATAAATATTTGAATAATGAGATTAACCAGTTCATCTATCTAATTTATTTTTTTCCATTATAATTTATCATCATGGAATGAAGGGTCAACAAAACGAGATTAACGGTAAAGAAAAAAATTATATCTTAGTAGTTTCACATTAAAAAAAATTAAAAACTACAACAGAAATTTTACAGTAGGTTATTACTATATATGAACGGATACATCATTATTTTGAATGATGTTAAAAACTAAATGTAAGGATCTATGAACAATATATATGATGAGTCACTAAAGGAAAAATGGGTTTAATTATGCTATAAGAATTCTATTAATGATGATGGAATGATACCTGTCATGTTGAGTGTTTCTTAACTCTATTTTGATGGGAATTAAGTAATTCAAATAAATTATAGATTCTTTTTTAAAGTAATAATTTTTAAATTGACTTAATAATAGGAAAACAAAGGGTAACTTATTTTGGGTTGTTTATTTATTGAAGATAGTTAATTTGAGAATGAAAATATAAAGTGAACTACAAAAGAAAAGGCTTGTTTGTCATGGCCAAATAGATATGACTAATGTTGCCTGATGAGAAATTATTAGTAATATTACTATTTTTATATATAGATTGATTGGATCTTCAGAATATTTCATGTGGTAAATATATAAATTCATCAGATCGAAGGGTTGATATTCACACATCTCATTTGGTTGGGTAGATGAATTCATAAATTTGTGGGTCCATAAGAAATCAATAAAAAATGATAATAATAAGTATTTCATTTACTTTATGATTTATTTTAATAATTTGACATTCATTGTGTTTATTAAACATAAATCCATGGATATAAATATATTGTTGAATATCATGAGATGTGGTGCAAAAGAGTGTGGCTATTGGTTGAAAAAATTACGGATAAATAATTGTTCATGTTAAACAAATTAAATATTTCAAGATTATCATAAATAATGAACTTTTTAATCAACTCAGTGCGCCATACACAACAAAAGTTTTTACTTTAGAATAAATAAAAGTAATAGTAGTAGATATGGATCTATCAATTTGGTTATGGAATGGCCAATATTAGTAATTTTCAAGGTAATATTTTAGAGAAAAGGTTCATGTCCATAATACTTTTAATTACAGATTTCATTATGATAAAAATAAATGTGAGATGTAATATAATAAAAACAGTTTATATAAATATCATATAGTTTTTTCAAACTACTTTATCATCAAAACAAATAATGATAATCTAGGTAAAAGTGATCGAAGGGTTATTGATAGAATTTTCCATGGATACACTCTAAATGGAAGGTGGTGATCCTCTTAATAAATTTATCTATGATAATTATTTATAATATGATATAGTGATAAAATAATACATAATGAAGGATGTTTAATATGATAATTCACATTCTATAAGTAAAATTGGCGTTGTTTGTATTAAATAATTTGAATAATTTTTCAGAAAAAGATGAAAATGTAAATGGTGTACTTGTTGGGGATGTTCATTAACCACATTCTATTTATAAATAAAAATATAAATCATATCATATAAGTATATTATGTAATTTTAAAGGAAAAAAAATCATCATTATTAAAAATAATAAAGAAAAAACATGGATACCACTAAATAAAACATCTAAAGCTTCAATAAACTCCCCAGTTGAACAAAATAATATTGATGTAGCATTGGGGAATCGAGAATGGGTTGATTCAATTAATTAAGAATTTTAAAAAATATATATTAATGCGACATGGGGATATCTATAATACATAAAAATAATAATTTTATTGTGACAAAATGGATTTTCAAAAACACGATGACTGAAAAGGGAGTTTTTGTGAGAAAGGATGAAAATATGTAATGTAATGAACATCCACAGGTTGAAGAATTATACATTGATGATAAATTTTCAGCAATTTAAAATTTTTAAACCATTATATCATTCAACAATATTTTAGAACAATCATAGTATAATATATTATAAATGGATTTTAATATGCCTTTCAAAAATGGTGTGTTCTATATAGAGGCTTACATTGAACAACCATCTTTTTTCATTCATGGGAATTTTTAGAATTATATTTTAGGTGGAAAATATTGTTATGGGTAGAAAATGTATCCAATATCTAGGATTTATATATAGAACATCTTCATGATGAAGTTGAATTTCATAATATTAAGAGTGAGAAATAAACAATATATGAAATTATTTTATGTAGGCATCTCTACTGGTTATATTTTTATTAATAGATAACATCATATTTGATAAAACATTTGAAGATGTTTTATAAACAGAAGATGATATTATTATAATTTCCATGAATAAATATTTTCATTACATATATAGATTAAAAATATATCAAAAAAACAACACCTTTTTCTCTCACAAGAGTGGTTTTTGTGATATCGTTTGGGAAGTCATGGCATGTCAGATTCATAATTTCTTCCACACCCATTTTAGTATTAATAAATCAATATAAAGAAGAAAAAAAATTTTTATTTTGATTCTATAGAATAATAGTAGTTATTTAGAATTATTTTATAACTTATTTCTTGTGAGATATATTAAATATATTTGTTTAATCAATGTTTTAGGTGTCAAAGTGAAACTAAAGAATCAAATTTTTGCAAGGAAAATAGGTTCTCAGATATATAGTGTGTATAATTTTTTTTTAAAATGAAACCACTATGAAATATTTTAATTTTTTACATATTTATATTAATATTGGTAATATTTTTATTGATGTGTTAAAATACATATATGAGATGTTTTCTTCCATACTAATATTTTTCTTTCATGGAACAATAAAAAGAAAAAAATTATGAATTTAATCACTTCCGTGGATGGATATTATGAAGAAAATATGAATAAACATGTATTAATAAACAATAATTCATGATTTGTTACACAATGGTACACATAAAAAAATTCTAGAAGATAATGAGGCCTAGTGTTTTTATGAAAATAGGTAAATAAATAGTAATGGGTCCGAAAGAAATACATACTGGAAATATAAAAATCATCATAATATTTGATAGATTGTTTCAACAATCCAAGAATTATATTGAAATTATTCTTTGAAAATGTTAATTTATAATATATATTTTCATTAAATTTATTTTTTAATTGAATTTTTACCACATTGTTCAAATAATTAATGGTTGAAAAAATATGTTTTGAAAATATATTTGAAGGTATTTTTTGAAATACAATCCAGAATTTTAGAATTATGAGAAATAACTATAACATAAATTTTATTTATCTTATTATATTTTGGAATGTCTTATATATATTCTCAAATAGTTGAAAAAAGTCTTCCTTACACGAATAATAAGAATAATTAAAATCAAATATATATTTCACAAGGGTTCATAAGATAACATTTCCATGAAAAATAATTCATTTCTAAGAGAATATACATATAAATTGTTTGTCTTATAATTGTCATCATTAAATATATAAATACATTAGAAATATAAATCATCATCAGGACTCCATGTGTCCGTAGTATCTCCATTAAATTTATTATTTTTCATTTTATAAGATCATTGAAATATTTATTCATCTTCATCATTATTTATATTTCTTGTCAAATATTCCCTCACTTGGTACACATATAAAAAATAATATCTGACGAATTATATCTTATTTTGTAATTTTTATATTTATCTTTTATGTCATTATCATAATAATTTCCAAAATTATTATCTTCGGTAATAAAATTTATATAACATTCTATTTGAGACTATTCACCTTTAATAATATATGCCAAAATATTTTCCAAGGAATTTTTAGAAGCATGATCAATGTAGTAACATTTTATGAAATATCTTATGTTGTTTTAGTTGAAAATGAATCATTATTTTTTTATTTCTCCATTTCCACATCTAACTTCATCTAAATTTTTAAATTAAATTAATGTTTCAATATTGTCATCATGGATCATCTTGATAAGTTTCATTGTAACATCAATTGTTTTCTTATTTGACTCTAACTAATGTGAAAATATTTTCATATTCTAATCAACCATATCTTCATCATTAATCTCTTTACCACATATAAATTATTTTATGTAAAAAAGGCATGGTAAAATATTAATGTATCTATGAATTTAATTCACACATAGAAAATAAAATTCCTTATAATAAGTACATATCATCATTATCAAAAATATATAAAATATTAAATGTTTAAAATTATTTAATATATAGGTTCCTCTAAATCCTATTAATTATTTGAAATGATGATATTTTGGCTATAAATATTCTATTTCGTCCAATAATCATGCATGTTATTGAAATTATAATTCACTAGATATTCTATATTATCTTATCATATAATATTGAGGGCATCGTTTTCAATAAACATATAATTTACAACCAATATTTTATAATAATAAAATATAGTATTAATCACATTATTATTCTATGTATCTCTCAAGTACTCATAATTAATACTTTAAAATAAGGGATAAAAATAATGATTCATATTATGCAATGTTCTGATCAGGAATCCAACCATTAAAATTATATTATATAGGATACAAGTTATTTTGCGAGAATAAGATCTACTAAAAAAAATAATTATAAAGATAGAGATTAGGTCTGGAACTAATTTTTTCCTATATATGGAATATCAAGGGTCCAAGAATTGAATTTTTTTTAAACTAAACAATTTTACCAATCAATAAAATAATCATTTCAGATGATAAAACTTGAATCTATCAAATTACTATAATAAAAAATATATAATAAATAAAATAAACATATTTCTGAAATCCTTGGGTGAAGAAATTAAATTGAATGTAAAAAAAATAATAATACAATGCATTAAATATAAAGATAAGAAAATTTAAACACTTATAAAAAATTTCTATCAAGGGATATAATCATTAAGACTAAATGGAACTCTTAAATTATAGACCAAATGGATTAGAATACAAATATAGAGATCCAGAGGAATGATGTTTTAAAACAATAGAATATCCATGATATAAAATATCAAAATTTTAATGTCTTATCATCATACATATTCAATAGTCATTGGTTAATGAATGATAAATACTTTATTTATTTTTTGTTCTGATGATAAAAAAAAGTATTATCTTGAGAATTATTTTAACTTTATGTTTATAAGTATATGTTATTATCCATGAAATATCCTCGAACAAATTGTGTCATAATAAAATGATTTAAATTTACAATCTTGGATATATTGTAATAATGTAAAAAAAATTAAAGCCCAACTAATTTTGTGAAAAAACATAAATATGAACAGAAATAAGCACAAATATTTTTTACAAAACTCAAATGTAATTATTCTTATGTCATTTAGTATTTTATGCCTCAATATATATTTCTAGGTGTTGTCATTACAATTTTCATAGTATTAAATGACCCAAAATATGGTCACAATAATAAAATTTTAATATCCTATGAAACTTATTAATGATATTCCACTCGAGGTAATTCAGGTGACATCAAAATTACACCAGACATATAAGATTTTGTGTCAGCTCATTTGAAGAATATTATTTAGAATATCAAAAAATATAAAAATGAACTGATAAAAAACTATAGATGTAAAATTTTAAAAAATAATTTTTTTTCATTCATAAAAAAATTAAATCTGAAGATGTTTTCATTGGAAAATGAATATTAAAAAACAAATTTAATTTATTTATTTTTTGAAACTATTAAGAATATTCATTATGATATGGCTATAATGTTCACAACATTATTTCCTTTATTGTTCCTCCATTGTGGCTTGACCCTACTAACCACAATGTATAACCATAAACCCAATATAACTTAAAAACAATCACCCCTTACAAGTGTTTGGTAGTACAATGTTCCTCCCCATCACAATTCAATCCTATCCTTTAATACATGACCTCAAGGAGTTGATAGACCCTCTTTGTGATATCCTCTAATACTATTATAGATTCCTTATGTAATTCATTTAAATTTTCTAACATTCATGTAAAATTATCTTCATTATGGGTCAGAACATATCCTCTCAATAAAACTTTCCCATTATAACCACGGTGATTATAGAACATCCCACCACCTCCAAATGATGAATTTCTCTTAAAAATAAAATATTAATCTTATGTATCCCCATAAAATCCAAAATATAAATAGATTTATCTCATGCATCAAATTTATTGAAAATATATATTCTCATTCAACTCCACATCGTTTCATAAACCTCCTCATTTTTTATGTGATCCTTGATCTTATGAAAATGTAAATCCTATAAATCCCCCATCATATCATTATTTATATCACTGTAATGTGGTCTCTCCAATCATCTAATGAAATTACTATCATATAATACACATTCATAGTGAAACCCCTAGTTCTAGGAAAAGATCCTTTAATATCAATATGATTTCAACCCAATAATTGGGATAATTACATTAATACTAACTCATCACTACTTCTTGAAACTCAAAAAGTTAAGAACATTAAATTATATTTAGTTCACCACAAAATAAAAAAATTCCAAACTTCATAATATATAAGGAATTACATGAATTATCAATAAAGTTTAATGAATGATTAAATATTCAATAACTAATGTTGTTTATCAAATTTCAATTTTTTTTATAAAACCAATTTTTATTAAATTTTTTAATAAATAGAATATAATAGCATGAAATTCCTCACTCTAACAAACCACTTGTATTTTAATAACTATTATATAATTAGAAATAATGGAGTTAACTAAAATGAAATTATAATTATATGAATCCAAATGACTAGGAATTAATGATATTCCACCACAATTTTACATATGAATCCTTGCTTAGAAAAAATATGAAATAAGACTGGATCCTCATCTGGAAAATTAAATTTGTACTATTGTGAATATTTCAGGAAAAATTATTTGGTTTATTACAATCTCATTCTAAAACCTATTTGAATAATTCCTTAAACAATATATACATTATACACTTCAAGAAGATTAAAAGGATAAGGTAGAATTTAGATTTTATAGTAAATTTTGAAAATAAAAGGAGAAGGGATAAACTTAGTTACATCTTACAGCAGAGGACTCCAACTAAGACTCAATGGTGAATCTTCATTAAAATATCACCTTTTTTTATTGATATTAAATAGGAACCAAATAATATATCTAAATGGATTCATGAAAATAAAATATAAAAGGAACTAAAAAGATTTGGATTTTAAAATATTAAATTACATGTGAGAATATTATATTTTCATGAATTAAAAAATTTCAAAAAAACATATAATCATTGTCCATTGAGAACATAGGGGGTAAAATAGGGATTCGACATCAACTGGAGTTTAATAATGTTTATGATACATACCCACTAGGTATTAGTCACTACATCAACACCTAAATCCATTATCATTACATCTGATTCCTTCATGTTTTTCCCATTTTCATAATATTCAAAAATTATTTAAATATAAATTTATGATGATAAAATAATATATGAATTCAAAGATAAAATGATGATGGGCCTTACCATTTACCTAGCTACATATTCTGTACTTCCAAAAAATTTATATATTTGGGAATCTTATATAGAAAATGTTATTGTGTCCCTATAAATAATTTACCCTATTATTAAATTCATTTAATCCATGTTAACTCTTTATCAGCTAGTATACCATTCACTATTCCTATATGAGTCCAAATACCCATAAATTGTTAAATTTTTTCACAAAACCCAATGAAACACTATCAAGACATATTTAAAATGTTCCATGTAAAACATTTTTTTCTATAATAATTTTAATTGAATTTATATTTGAGGGTATATGAATCATCCCTTCCACTACTAATATTTAATCTTCTATGTGAATATGTATTCATTAAATAAACCCTCACCAATGGTACCCTTTACGTGCAAGTTAATAATATTATAAAATATATTGTTCCTATTAAGAGGTAGTGACTCATTTTTAGATGAATGGTTAATATAGAAAAGTTGAATCAAAATTTAATGGTTAGTGTTGAAACTCAATTATATAAGGACTTAGATATATTTAACATATGGTTCATTTATTATATATTGGAAAATATATTAGATGATTTATGATCATGATAATTTAAGAGTTACTTTTACATATTTATGGACAACATTTAATTTTGTTACAAAATTTATTATAACCAATTATGAAGTATTCTTAAAAATATAATGATTTACTAATTCCACACAGCAGGATCATAACATGGGGGGTGGTTAGATCAGTTTGAGCTATATTTCAGAAAATTATATTTAATTATAAGTATAAATGAAATATTATATTATTATACACTAGAAAGTAAATTTATTTTATGAAAAAATATAAATATATAAAAATAATGCATATAAATAATAGCTTCAACAATGAATAATACTATTACATGGTTTACATGCACTTTGATATCTCCGATTTATATAAAATTGGCAGTATAAAATTGTCTGAAAATCACACAATCAATATTGTGAATTTGAGATGTAGGTTAGTATCACTCAATACAAGGGCTTGTTTCATTTATAAAGATTATTGGGTCACATTAATTATCAAATGGCTCACTCCAAAATCCCCTATAACCAAAATATTTCCATTAGAGTCCTAAAATATATATACATATGATGGTATTACCTATTGAAGTGCAAAGAAACATTTATATGTTTGTACATGAATCATTAGATGTTTTTCTGCAATTAAATTTTCTATATTAACAATAACCATAATATAAGTATTCAAATAACTATAAATATTGATTTATTTATACTCTTCTATGAACCTATAAATTTTTAAGATAATCGTGATCAAATAAATAGAGTGATAGTTAGTCCAATGTATTTATTGAATCATTATAGAAACATAATGTCCTATATAAAATTTGTATCAATCATTTAACGTACATCAAGGAATATTCCTTTTACTTGAAAATATGAATTTGTTTTCATGTACATACACTTTCTTTATTAAGAGAATCCATATTCTCTTATGTAGATGAAATAACTTTTTTTCACTCTTAATTGTTACACATTCCATTTATGATTCTTTTCATATTTCCATCAACATATATATTATATATAATTTTTATATTAAATAAATCAACCAATACTAATGTGGAATTTTTTAATTTTTTTATATTAATATATAATTAAAAGAAAAATATAATCCACAATAAAAAAACTCCAATGTTTATCTCAAATTACACATCTAAATTTTTAGAATAAACCTTCTCTTTAATAATCTAGAAAAAGTTCATTTAAATTCATCTATTAATCAACAATAGACATCATATTTTAATTTTGGTAATTTTAGACAAAATATATTTTCATAATTCATATGACTTTATTTAATCACCTCTTATGAAAATTTGGGTTACAATTAAGAAAATTAAAACCTCAATTATACAATATTTCAAAATTTACACTCATTATTACATATGTTGTAAATCAGAATTTGAAACCATTATAAAATTTAATACCCATTTTTGTAGGCCTGAAAACATAATACTCTATATAAATTAATAGGTTAAAAATTTTATCACCTATGTGTCCATTAAAATAAAATTCATCACTTGAAAACCCCATATTCTATATATTCAAATTTAAAATGAAATTTGAAGATCAATGTCTTTGCAAAACAGATACTTTTACAGATCATAAATACATAAATAAAATGTATATTATTTAAAACTAACTCACAATGGATGTTAATTTTCTTATAATTGTGATAAAAATATAATATACTAGTTAAGCCTTTGGAAACCACATTTAATTTTTTCAGTGATAGTGAAATTTTCATTTTAATATAATGAAACTAATATAAAGATAAATGAAAATATGTAATGTTAAAACCTTACTAAATAAATATTGAACTTCTTCAAAAAATTTAAAACATTGAAACCCAACATAATTAAAATGAATTTAATACAATCTGGATCAAAATCCCTAAATATTTACATTTATTAATATTCTATCATAAATCATTTTCCATTATCATAAATTAATATTGTTCTAAATAGATCATAAGGCATTAATGAACACCATATGTATCATTGTATTCCATTTTATCTTTTAAAAAAATTAAAAAAATTACCCTATTTAATCATAATTGGTTGAAATATTATACATACATTAATTTATTCAATACATATGACATATTTTTTCATCATGATTCATTTTGGAAAACAATATTATATTTACTCTAAATAATATGGAAAATAAATCATACAACCTTTTGTTTAAATATTCATCACCTTTATATTTATCGTACACTACCATAAATTAATCTATACAATTCAAAAAAAAAATTATACAAATTTATTTTTAGATATATTCTGAAATGAAAAATTACACCACAATATATTTATCATTCCTCGCCCACTATGATGGATTTATGTCTTAATATTTCCCCATATTTTGAAATATATTTTTTAACGTTTTTTTAACAAAAATATATACATGTGATGTGCATGTGGGTATTCATATATTGTGAAATTTAACTTACCCTTTGTCTTGTTATTCAATTATTTAATATTTTCCATTTAGAAATATTTGAAATATTCACTAGAATATGGAACGATTACATTAACATTGAATTGAAATCACAATATACCATTTAAATATGTAAATATATACTAATTTCAACATATTAATAAAATTTCACCAACTAATTAATGTGGAATGATAATTTTTTTAAATAGGTTAATTAATTAATAATAATTAATATTTTTAAATCAAACCCTTTTAGAGTTATTCTTAATGTATAAAAAATGGTAAAAGTTTTTTGGAGAAAATATTTATTCAGATTTATTGTTCGATGGTATTTCTCAAATAGAAGGATTAGTGAAACAAATTTTAACATTAAAAATTAAACTATTTTTTATTCCACATATGAAAAAGTGTTAAAACACGTTAAAAAATAGGTCTCTAACACAAATTTTTGGATATAAATGATTAAACAACTTAAAACATGAAACCATCATGATTTTAAAAACCACTAGTTGATAGTCTAATTAATATTATCAGTAAATTTTCTATTTGGATTATTTATTTTAAAATTTTCGTAAAAATAAAAATTTAATGAACATAATTAAAAAATATCCTTAATTAACTATTTTTATATTATTAAAACCAAATATAATTAAATTTGAAACTGAAGAAAAAAACTAAATTAAATCCAAAACAACAGCAAAATTTTATATAATTAATTATTATCAACTCAAAATCATCATATTATTTTTCAGAGTCTAAAAAATCATCCCATTTATGATACATGGACATTTTATTAATGTATTACATCATTGAGGAACATGAATATTTTTTGTTTCCCTTATATTTATCCCACTATAATTCAATCTAATTAAATTAGAATTATAAGAAGAACCAATAGATAGTCCTTATACCACATATTTTCTACAGATGGAATGATAACTCATATCCCAAACAATCAATGGTGGAGGATTGAAAAAAACACTATTAAATTATTCAATATTTGGAAAATAAAACTGACATTATAATGCATTATATAATTTATCATTTTATTTAATAATATTTAATGAATAATACATAATTGTTTCTTAATTTTTATTAACCTATAATATCCAAATTTAATCAGACCATTTTCACATAAAAGTTCAGGAAAGGATGATTAATTAATTTTATTGGGTTACTTACCAAGACATTAATGATCAAATAATATAGTTACAGTGTTCAGTCTTTTTTTATCCCATTATGGTCTAATATACTCTCTATCATATACGTTCTTTTTTGGTATCTAATTATTATTATTTCTTCATGGAATTTCTAATTGAAATGTTTTTAAATTAAATACCCCTAGAGAATAATATGGAACATTATTAATTTCAGTGTAATATGTTTTGTTGGTGATTATTGGACGTTCAATTTATAAAAGAAAAATTGGAATTTGTATCAATATGGTTATAAAGTTTTGGTAAGGTCATATTTTTAATAGGGAACACCTTTCTAAGTGAGTCGTTCCTAACAAACATCAATGTTAGTCAATTCTTCCTCATCTACAAATACATTCATAGTTAATTTTTTTTACATACAAGCCAATTGATCATCTATATATTATAATATATATTTTAAATCATCTATTGGAATTAATTAATTAGTAATGAAATCTACTATTTGATAATCTAGGATATATTTAACATTACACATCTGAATGATGTCAATTTTTTATCAAATAAGTAGATAAGATATTAGACCCTGCTGGAGAATAAATGTTTTTCCAAATTCATATTATAGAAAAAAATATGTCTCTTTAGTAATGAGTAAATAAAAGTAATTATTTTTATATGCTTCAAAAACCAAAACAACTTTAGTGACCATCTGGTGTTGAGATATTATATCAATATTCAAGTGATAATTTAAAAAATGTGTTCCTAAATTGAACTAAAATTACAGTAATTATTTCAATATTTACAAATTATATGTCTTGTATATATATATTTTATAGGAAACTTAATCAAAATATACCTTATGAGATGAATAAATATGTTTATAAATAATAAAAATAATAAATAATTTAATTCTACAATGATTTTTCTAGATATTAAAAAATATATCATTCAAAATAGTTATAGATAACCATAAAAATAAAATTCTTTTAAAATGAAAATGGATGAAATAGAACATGAACTAGTAATGTAATAGATGATATAATTATTAAATAATAAGAATTTTCTTAATATATAATCGTCCATAATAAATTAATATACCCCACCATCATCAAGATCAATTGATTGATTACCTAAATGAAAAACAAAATAAAATTGAAATTTAAAAATATTGAATTTTTTTTGTTAAAATTTTACAACCAAAACTCCCAAAAAAAGTGTTTAATTAAACTATAATAATTTTATAAATATTTATACATATATATATTTCTTATGTTCATAAAAATTTTCAATTATTTTTTTATATTCCACATGATTTATATATCTAAACATTGTTTTTTTACAATGCACACCTGAAGAAAACATGCCCAGGGACTCAAACCCGCGACCTCCACCCCAAACCCACCCCCCCATACACCACAACCAACTATGTGGAGAGATGAAATATATCACTACCTTAATCAAAAAATATATTTAACAACATGTAAAAATTTAAAACACTAATAATTACATGGTACCTTTTGAAGATCTGCAACTAGATGATTATGGTTGGATTTCACGATTTATCACTTTTCTAATAACTCTATCCTTTTATTTTTGGAATATTATATAGTTAAAAATCCTTTAATTATATTACATGTAAAACTAAACGACTATTTATTTTAATTTCCCTTATAATCAATTATTATATTTTAATCCATATTTAATTTTTAATTTATTAAACATTTATAATTATTCTAGTGTTCATGGTAAGACTACATTTTCCAATAATAAAGCAGTCTTATCATATCCTTCTTTATATTTAAATAAGATAAAATTATATTCTAAAATAATTTATTCTCCATAACAGTTATTTTAACATTCTTAACTATCTATATTATATTTTCTTATAAATCAAAAGTTTTGGTTTCAAATAAATGTTCTATGCATATCTTTCTCTTTTAAGGAAATACTTTTTATTAAATAATATTTACTCACGATGAATGCAATATTACTCATCTATATATGGTATATGGATTTATTCGTAACTAACTGAGTATATATGATATACATTCCCATATATAGATATTAATATTACTTTATATTTTTTTAAAAAAATACACTTTTATTAGTTTCATTATATAAAAACGTAAATCAATTCATTTATTTCTTCTATTAATAAATTCATTATTGCACCTGATAATAATGTTTCCCATTACACCGTAATAATAAAATTTCATTAATATACAATAAATGATTCATTCATTTATTTTTAAAATAAATCTATTCTTCTTCATCATAATTTCCTTAATATTATTTTTAAATTTACAAATTATTAAATTAAACATATAAGAGTTTCTATTTTATCTGAGAACATATATTCTCATTCAAAATGGGATTTTATTATCAAAATAATCTTAATAATATTTTGAGTATTTTTTATAATCCATAATTTTTCCTAATTTATTTCGCCTCCATCCAAATTCATGATAGAGACATTTCAATAAATTCATCAAATTGTGAAAATAATAAATCAATTATTTTTATTCTTATATTGGAACAATTATCGTGTCCTCATGTTTCAATAATAATAAATATTTTACCATTAAATATATTACACATAATTATGACATGGTATGTTATTCATTTGGAAAATGTATTAAATTTCCCGATATTCTTTAGGGAAATAAAGTAATCATCAATAATTGTTTCATTTAACATCATCATCTATGATTTATAATAAATCTGATTCACCATGTAAACTGACACTATGATTTTTTATATCAATTAATGAAATATAAAATTATATATATATATATACTTCGATTCCATCATTTTCATATCTGAAGTCAATTTTTTTTAACACATTTCATATTTATGTAATTTATATTGAAATGTGATCTTTTAACCGCAACAGGTGTCCTAACATATTATTAACAAGAAAATTTAGATTATTGAAATTAAAACACTATGTGTTTATATTATATATATATTTGTGTGTATTTAATAATGAGTACAGATATGAGATTTCATATTTATATGTTTCATTTAGTGATTTATCATATTAAAATTTAATAATAATATCACTACTCACTAAAAATATATATAGATATTCCATGGTGCCCATATTGTAAGTCATTTTCATATGATTAATTTTTTTTCTTTTACAACCAATAGATTTATTATTTTTAATATAAAATTAGTACATAATAAGTCTTGCAATTAATAAACATTGTTTTGGTTTTCTGGTCATCTATTCATTATGTGAATCATCATCAATATGTTAATTATAATCATATAATCACTGAAGATTCTCTTTAAAATAAATTCAAATATTCAATTATGGTTAATATATTTTAAAAATAGTCAAATTTATTCTGCAGAATGAAATCCTATATAATATAAATCTATATGAATTTTTCTAATTCCATTCAATAAAGGACAAGAAATAATTTTTCTAATTAAAAACTATTTCAATAAAAAAAATTCCATAAAAATATAATGTGTAAACTACATATAAAAATAACTTTTTAGTTAAATCATAAGGATATTATATCTTTTTTTCCGATTATCAAAAAGGCATCCAACACCCATATAAGGGGATGAATTATGTTTCTCTCTTCTGAAATAATTTTTTAATGAGAACCATCATTAACATATTATTCCTATAAAATTATCAACATCATTTTAATATATCAATATTATTATTTACCCTTAAATATAGATAATATATACTACATACTACATTGGGTTCACAAATTTTACTTGTTTTACTCTCACTAGGATATATCCAATGTGTATATAATTGATAGTGTACTGGTGAAACAAAATTTACTATGTCATTATTTTCAAAATTATATTTTAACTTTAGTTATTCAATTCTATGTTTGACAATTTATACTATGTTTTTTGGAACACTCACTGCTACCCAAGGGATAAATCACCTTTCCTATAATACACTCACAAAAATGAGGTTCTCTGCAACATTTTGATATTAAAACAATTTCCATATTTTTACAATGAAATATATATAAGTTAACCCTACAAACACATTGTTTTTTATTTTAAATTTATCTTGATACACCCAACATCAATATATACATTCATCTAATTATAATAAAAAAATTATGATCCTTAACAAAAAACCTTCTTCATAATCTAGTTATTATCAACTCTATGATTACGGTAGTAGTTTTATATAATTCTAAAATATTTATAGAATATTTATATTCCCAACATGGAATCAAGATAAATCATTATAATTTCCATTAGTCATCGTATGTTTTTTCTGATGTTAAATGTATCATTATTAATAATTACCCCACAACCAAGACTCCTAGTTTTTTATATTTCTGAGACATAAAATTTATGATTATTATTCTTCATGGTAACTGTTTTATGTTTTTCTCTACTATATAAAACCCACAAAAAGTCATATTTCTCTATATGTCTATATATATGTAGGTATGATTATATGAATGTATAAATTATTTGTGTCATCTTCACCATTGATAAATTACCATATATTCTATTTAATTATTTATATTGATTTGAAAATTCTTTCATAAATGAAATGATACCATATTATTTTGAAACACACACACACACACATAACCACTTCAATCTAGAGATTTTGTAAACAATTATTTTCAATGAAAATTACAAAAATATTATTCAAAATACTCCACAAAATCTAGAATGTATTTCCCCACGAAATATTATCTATATATCAACCATAATAAAATTTGAATATTAGCAGGAATTTATTCTAAAAATAGTTGATCAACATATTTTTATTTTTAAATATTTTAATGACATACCTACAAATTATTGGAAAATAATACCTTAACTATGTATATAATGAGTAACAATTTTATATCCATTCTAAATTTATATCTAACAATATAAAAACTTCAAAAAATCATGATATAATTTCATGGAACATCAGTTCAATAATTTAAATATTTATGTGACCAGATATTGATAATCTGTTACTTATAAAAAATAATTTCAATGAATTCAAAAACAAGAATCTCATTTGAATTCATAGTCTCTCTTTGATAGGAACTCTTTACTATATCAATAATTAATCATTGTGTTTATATTATAAATTTTTGAATCATGATATTTTTATTTTCATGGAATAATTATTTAGTTGATAATGATAATCCTATATAGATATTTTTAAAAAATGGGGAATGAAGAGAAACTCACATTACATCTCAAATACCGAATATCCCATGGTTTACAGCCAATTATAAGTGCTGGAGATTAAATAAATTCCCAAAATGAATCTATACATCATATGAGTTTATAGAAATGTTTTAAACATGATGATATTTCATTGGATTCCATAATTCAACCCAAGAATATTTTAAAGGGACAATGATGGAAAATTACTAGCAACATCTTTTTTATTTGGGTTTCACCAAACACTATTTTTTAGCACAATTGTTCCTTCCACAATCATCCATGGACTAATAGCTAGGCATTATAAATACATGAAACTATTTGTTCCTATAATTTATTTACCAAGGGCAGTACTTTGGTTCTTCCAATTCATTGTGCTGCATTTTCTTCCAAATCTCTAGAGATAGACAACTGCCCCCTCCTGGACCCAATGTTGGTGACAATGTATAATATTTTAAGCCACCAATATCCTATAATCTCAATACTCTATTATTATATACCATGAATATATTGTAAGGGAGTCCACCACCCTATAACCTATACGTCCAGGAATCATCCTCCTCGACCTATTATGATTTCATCTCCAACTCTTCTTCTATTTATATCAAAATTATATTAAAAAATGGGCCACCCAAAAAACACTATTTAACAATCACTACTAGACTGAAAAATTTCCTTGGATACTTTTAAACTAATTCTCATTTATTAAAAAAAAATTTAAACTATAAATGGGGAATAAAATAAAACTCATTAGAAACATACCTTTATATACCACACATAAATCTTATTACATCCAAAATATTACAACAAAAAAACAAAATTGGAATGGGAAATACTCAAATATCATAATTTAGATGTAATTAAGTCATTGTATCACCATGTACTACAAAATTGTTCTCAAAAGAACTCAGATTTATTTTCATGCATCTTTTTCTCATAATTTAAAGTACTATACTCCAATTAACTATTCCTAATTAGCACAAAATCTAATAGAATGAAATGTCAATACAGAAACTTATCTTGATGATCCTTGATTTCCTTATCTGATCTATGAATGTTTCAAAATCGTTAGTATCCATCACTCTAAAATCGATGGAAAATGATTCATCATAAAGAAATCAATCAAGCTAAGACACATAAAATAAAATGTGGATCTCATCCAATCATGGTAAAGAGGAAATAGATACTCCACCTCTAAAATGTTTTCAAACATATATAAAGGCTTATGAAATGAAGGCTAGATCTTACCCACTTTAAAAATCATTTACTAAATCTGGTAAGGGGAATTCATTAAGGATGGATGGTCTTTATTGAAAATTATTGGGGTGCCCCCCAACTATTAGCATAAGAATTATTATTTTCTAAAACTCATATAACCTATGTCAAACCATCCATTTCATCTTCATTATAATATACACCACAATTTGGATAAGGACTACTAACTCTACAAATTTAGTTCAATACAATGGAGATTAACCTGGACACATAAACAATGCCTCAAACCAAGCCATAAAAATTGAATAGTGATATATATTTTTATGGAAACTCATCCTTTGGTAAGGGCCTAAAACATGGTCCTTTAAAATCAAATTTGTGATCAAAATACAAAAACCCTAGTGTTTGGATTGTCATTTCTATCTACCCATCCATCTTGGGATGAAATGTTGTGTTAATCTAGATTTGGGTGCTAAAACCATATTGAGATCCTCTACAGATATCCAAGGTGATTCAAGAATCTTGATCTAATACAATGGTCTTCATCACCCCATGTAGTATCACTAACTCATCCACGTACCATATAAATAAATATATAAGAAAATAACTCTTGATTTGATTTAAAATGTATTGAATTCATCAATATGACCATTTTCACCTAAATGGAATCATATCCTTTATGATACTGGGGAAACTAGGAGATGAATTTCACCATGATACCCTCATGCATCAAATCTAGGATTTCTAATAGTTTTAGCAAACCTATATATACATGGTTCTATACATTCACCTTATGTAACACCCCAAGATTTTATAGTGTGTTATTTCTTCAAAATAATTCACTAACTTTCATTACACGAAACACCGATTTCAATTACACCATGACTTACCAAACAAGCCATTCAAAAGAGGTTATGAATAGTATTAGATAAATTTTAAAGTTTATGTAATCCTTATAATTTTAGAATCCATATTATGAGTTTCTTAAATATAATGCAAGCACAAATTCATTTTCAGTATTGCACTTTTATCAACTTTTAATAGTGAACCATTTTTAAATACAATATTTTAATCTTTTTGACTAAATTGGGACATCAAAAATTTAAAATGAAACATCCCAAGATTCCACGGTACGTTTTCTTTGAATAATACAGTAGCGTGTGTTGTACGCAACCTTGAGTTTTAACACACACCACAACCAATCAAACTAGCCGTTATGAATAGTAATACCTAATTTTTGAAATTATATATATTTTATATTTCAAAATGGACTTCATTTTTGGATTCGTAATATCGAATTTATCCTAAGGTGAAATTTTGGTACTTTCCGGATAACTTTCATATTTTGATGAATAGTGAAAATTACTAAATTTTAATTAAAAACAACTTTTTTAATCAAAATAATTAATAGTGATAAATTATGAATTTGAGTGGTTTTAAAGTATATTTAGAATATATTTTTACCATTTAATATAATGTTGGTCATTGGACATAATTTTACAATTAAACCGAACATAAACAAGTGTCAATCTTTTGATAGTTATTATCTCTTAAAAACACGCTTTTTGTTTTGACAGCGGGAATTAATTTTAAATTAATTTCTGCCACTTCTGTGTTTTGAATTTAGAAAAATGGATTCCATATTTGTAATCAGGATGTTCCAATTGTGTAAATAGGTAACTTTTATTTTTAGACATTTTGAATAATTACTGCGGTAAATATTTCATTTACCATGGTTAAGGGTAAATCCGGTAAATAAGGGTTAAAAAATAATATTATAATAATACTAAATTACCCTAAAACGTGTCTTAGCCCTATTGGTTGATACATGGCCGACCATGGGAATCTTTGTGTCAATTTTGGGACCCCATGGATCCACTTGTAAGTGATAATGACACTTTATTTTAATTAAGTTAAAATGAATACAAAAATGACACAAGCATATATCTTTTAGAAAAACAATTGTTACATAGGGTTATATATGTTGGATTTTAGATTATAAATATTCATTAGAAAGATAAAAAGCTTTCCTACATAATTATATTTTATTTATAATTTTTAGACATTAAATAAGTTATTTTATTTATGACACAATGATGATGCAGTAATTACTATAATAGTGAAAAATTAAAATAATTGATATTATAAATACCCAAATAAATATAATATGAAACTTTTAATGAATTAAACTAATTTTCTACGATAATATGATATATTAGGATTTATTTAATTGACTTTGTTCAAAGTAATCAATCTGTTATGAGTTTCACAAAAATCAACTATTGAATAGTGTCAAAATTGACATAAAAGAGTTCTTAAAACAAATATTATATTATTAATTGATATTAAATTCCTAAAAATCTAAGGTTCGGCCAAGAGACTTATATTATGATAGGTTAATAATTAATGGACCACTTGGGGGTCGCTTGGATGTATATAGTAAGTTTATTAACCATATTATATACAAATACAAAGAGACATTGTAAAAGTGAAACTAATTAACTTAGAGTTAATACTTAAAGATAAGGTTAATATAAGTACCCAAACCTGTCTAAATTCTATTGGATGAGTTGTTTTCGACCTATCCATACCTCA
This sequence comes from Viscum album, assembly GCA_963277665.1. Taxonomy (NCBI): domain Eukaryota; kingdom Viridiplantae; phylum Streptophyta; class Magnoliopsida; order Santalales; family Viscaceae; genus Viscum; species Viscum album. The sequence continues at coordinate 1,577,873,934 of OY728126.1, forward strand.
TCCTTTGAATAGTCAACTTTGGAGCCTTTGGAAACCGAATATGAATTTATTATAAATTAATATTTCTAGCTTTTCCAAAGGTGCCCCTCACCCCTCTTATAAAAGGGCACTCCTCCTTCTCTTTTCCTCACACCTCTCAAGCCACTTGGCTCGTCCAAACTCTGCCCAAATAAGCTCCCCACATCCCTCTCCTCCTCCTTGAAGCTTCCCCTTAGGCAGAAAGCATTTCAACAAGTCCTTTGTTTCCAACCAAAGTGAGTTACCTAAATTAAAGGTAACGATTTCCCTTAAATTATTTTCATTTATTTTGCTTCTTCAACCCCCAAACTCTTTTTATTTCCCTTATTTTGTAACAACACCAGTATCCTAAATATACTAGGATGTTTTTATAAGAAGTATTCAAACTACACATACACACAACTCCATCTAATGGATGATGAACATAATGTTTCTGTGGATGGCAAACTAACGCCTCACGAAACGATGATTGTTCAAAAACATCTTACCGCCTCTCATGGTGGCCATTATGATGGCACTGCAATTAAATATGATATTAATGATATATATTTTATATATAAGCTTCTGTAATTCCATTTTATTTCATACCATTATTCGTTTCATGTTGTATATACATACGATAATTTCATTTGAGGAAGTGCGGACTACCGCCCCCTTAAAATGATATGACTCGTTCATACCACACATGGAACATATAAAGGATGGTGTTAATGAACTTAAGTAACATGTATAAAATATTATATTATACTGGAATAGTAATATACCTATGTATCATCTGTATTTGATTCTTTTAAAATAAAAATTAAATGGAAGTAGCGTTCGTGCGTACGTACGGACTACCGTCTCCACGAACGCGATGAGATTCATTCTCCATCGTATACATTCAAGTATAATTATCATTTGATGATTTAAAAATGATGTTTAATGACTTGATACCATTCTGGATTTGAATAATATACAACTTATCCTTTACAAACATGTCTTACGTAACAAAACATACAAAAGCAAACAAGTAAGTTCACACCCGAAACAACGATAATACTAAGATTTTATTATCAAATCAATATGAAAAGATCATATATGATATCATATTAATGTATATGATTCTTGTATAATTTAATAACAATTATTTCACCATTATTCAGGAGGTTAACCTACCCCAACCAAGGAAAAGTACAAGGTAAGGGTTATTTCACAATCTCTTCATTATCCGAGGTTGTTTATACGTAATAATCTACTGGGATTTCTTTATCATCCACATCCATGTTTCTTCGAAATGTATTTCAAAACATATTTATTATTTACAAGAATATGGGTTAGATTCATTTATACCCTTGTTTGACTTTTTGTAAGAGGTTTATAAAGGAATCTTTCCGTCGTTTTCAAAACAAGGTCCTATTTAACCTTTTCGACAGAATTAAGATAAGAATGTTTTTTTTTACTTATACGGCGGGTGCGGTTATTTTCCGCCGTTATAAAATCGTCAAAGCTTTCCTTACAATCTTACAAGAATATTTTCAAGAAATGTTTTATTTTATATGGCTCTTAAATGATTTCAAAAATAGAAAGAGATATTTCTCTAAAAAGTGTTTTGATTTCATCTATGTCAACATCCTTTAATGGATTTTACGCTTATTTGAAGTTGATTTATTATAATACAAAACTTCTATATCGTATTGAAGGTTTTGTGATATGTTTGACTGTGGATGTGCTATTTTATACCTTTCATAGTTTATGGTGAAACTATTGACATTTCGTATGATAGTTTTAATCCGAATGTTTATGTTATATTTCAAACTTTTCTTCAGATGAATGTGATAAACAAGTATGTTCCGGGTTGGGGACCGGTAAAAGTAAGCCCTCCAGGTTGGGGACTGGTTAAAGTAAGCCCTCCAGGTTAGGGACTGGTAAAAGTATGCCCTCCGGGTTGGTGTCCGGCTATTAGAGGCACTCCGGGTTGGTGTCCGGTTATTAGAGGCACTCTGGGTTGGTGTCCGGTTATTAGAGGCACTCCGGGTTGGGTTCCGGTTAGAAGTAACCCCTAGGTCTTGGGATGAGGCCTAGACAAAGAAATTAACGTTTAGCATTATGCATTCCAACATTATGAAAGTGGTTATTGATATTGCATGTGATTATTCGATTAGTAGAATATCCATGTGAACAAGTAAATGACATTATTTCATTTTACTTTTGCCATACTATGTTGAAGTTCATGTTTTAAAGGCTTTTGTTTTAGTAATTCATTGCCTTAAATGTTTATGCTTATTTTTGAATGTTCCGCTATATTGTTATCCTTACTGGGAATTTGAGCTCACCCCTTTTCTATGTTTTATTTTCCCAGGATGTGAAGATGTAAGTTATGAATGACCTACAGGGATATTATGAGGGGATTATAGTGTGGACTGTGGAAACATTATGTTGTTGTAGTAGTTTTTCATTTTATGATGTAATGTAAAACTTATGAATATATCTAGTGTTTCCAAGGCTACTAAACCAATCGGTCTTTCGAGATTTGATCTTTCCTGTGATCATGCCAATGTTACGAAGTAATGCACCGACTCTGGGTAGCTGGGGTCGGGGCGTTACAGTTGGTATCAGAGGAAGTTTAGTACAAACCTTGGAAGCTAGATTTAGATAAACTCTGATTAGAGCACGTAGACCTAAGATGAACTTTGAGGATTAGTATAGAAGAACTTCCTAGAATTTTGGTATTGTAGAGATTTTGTGAGTTTTCCGAGCAATACATCCCTGTCTGGATACGAGCAGGTAGAGGCGGCTCTGGCACAGATGTACCTAGGGGTAAAACCCGAAAACACCGCTTTGAGCTAGACTCGAACGGGAACTGGTGCACGACAACGGGCCTTGCTGCACTCTTGGTTACGACACTCCCGGGGGATATGCTTAGGATAACTCTCATTTTCTTTACAAATCATTTTGAAGGGATTATGAGTATATACTTCCTCAAAGAAAATATTCTTATGATTATGGATTATATCCATAAATAGATCAATTTATGTTAAGTGTTTTATAAGTATGGGATTATGTATTTTGATTCATAAACTGACCTAGTTTATGCCATTGTCTAGAAATGGCGCCCAGTAGAAGGAATGAGAACTCCAGCAATGCACATGATCCAAAGAGAAAGAAGGATCATATCTTTCATGGTCTTAAGCCAGAATTTATAAGAGAAATAGTCTCCCATGTATTATCATCATATGAAGAAATAATATCATGTGTTGATAAGATAAGTAAAGAGTTTACTGAGTCCTATGGCTTTTAAGGGAAGCAAGAGAAGAAAAGGATAGAAGATAGAAAGATGGATAAAGGGAAGAGGGAAAAGAAGAATTTTCCCATATGTGGTAACTGTGGAAAGAAACACCCTGGAAATTGCCTGAAAGGAATGGGAGTTTGTTATAAGTGTGGAGGAAAAGGGCACAAAGTACGTGACTGCAAGGGTAATAAAATGGTTTCAAATGTGCAATGCTTCATTTTCAATGAGTTTGGACACTACGCGAACCTATGTCCCAATCATCAGACTATGCCGCAAATGATGTTATTGGATAATAATCAAGTTATGATACTACCACAGATGAAGAGGAATGATTAGAGTTCTTAAGTTGATTATGTCAATTGAGTGTTGTATCAACAATGTACTTGTTATAAAAATTATGGAGTATATAAGGATTGTACTGCAGTACTATTTCATACAGGACTTGAGATTGTGTGGAACAAAGAAAAGTGACTCAATAGCAGGATAAATTTTTGGAAAATATATGGTTGAGAGAATGATAAATCATAATATAGTTCTGATACTGAGGAAGTGATTTTAGAATAATACATGATTGATTTGGATAAATTATATTGGATATTATTGACTACCTTGAAGCTGATTAATGATTTGTATATTCCATCATTGTTGGGGTTTAAAACATTTTTGGATTAATGAAGTATATCCAGCATTCTATATGGAATACGGGAACATGAATGTAATCAATAAGGAATATGGTAATACATGATGAAGGTATTCATATTCTATTACGGGGTAAAAAGGATCTATATTATGTTTACCTTCCTTATAAATGTTGGACTATGAGTTTGGATAGAAGTATTTTGGATAGTTCTAGTTTGGATTATTTTGGATTTCCATAAAGGGACAACCCGGAGATCGGGCGGCAACCCGTCGCGTCCGGCAAGGCTGCGAGACTTGAACCCGCAACCGAAGGGCGACAAGGGTGTATCACCTACCACTGGCCCACGAGATGTCCTGGATTAAATAATGTAGTTTTTATTAAAAGATCTTTTAGATGAATTATAAATTCGTTTATTTTGGAACCCTATACGAATAGTGTAAATAGAATTTTTTTACATTCTATTATCTTTTAGAGTGAAAGATGAGTATGTGGTAGAAATTTATTAATGGATAAAACTATAATTATAAAGTAAGTATATCTCCTTATGATCTTATCCAATCTCATAAATAAATTCCACAACATTAAGAAAAGGAACTTAGAACAAAAATGTTGTCCTAGATGGTACCTTAAATCATCACTAATTTATGGCTTTGGGATTGTTGGACTTTTCATAGCCATGTTCTCTACCACTCTCCATCAGATAATTGATGGTTAGATTTCTCTTCCATATCCATATTTTCCTACATGGAACCCTAGTATGTGTTATTTTCGGTAATCTTCATACTTTCCACTCTTTATTTTAAATAGAGGCCTCATTAATTAATTTTTCGATGTGGGATTTCAACTAAGATATTTTGAAACGTCAAAAATGTGTTATCCCAATACCCTATATTTTGATGAACCGATGGTATTTCAAATCATCATAGATTGATGAGTTTAAGGACCTCAATTTTATACTTGTTTGTGATTGATGACCTCAATCACTACCTATAAATATTTACGTTCTTCCTCCAATTATATGTCTCTAATTGCCACCAATGTTCTCCTAATCGAGATCATAATTTGGTGGTGACCCTTTCATTTCTCTTTTCCCCATATTAAGACTAAATTTTAGTAACCCAATTTCCGATGTGGGTTTTCCCATAAAGATATTTTCTATTTTCAACCTTTTATTTTCGAAGAACAATTTCAAATTGCGAGGACGCAATTTATTGAAGGAGGGGAGAATGTAACACCCCAAGATTTTATAGTGTGTTATTTCTTCAAAATAATTCACTAACTTTCATTACACGAAACACCGATTTCAATTACACCATGACTTACCAAACAAGCCATTCAAAAGAGGTTATGAATAGTATTAGATAAATTTTAAAGTTTATGTAATCCTTATAATTTTAGAATCCATATTATGAGTTTCTTAAATATAATGCAAGCACAAATTCATTTTCAGTATTGCACTTTTATCAACTTTTAATAGTGAACCATTTTTAAATACAATATTTTAATCTTTTTGACTAAATTGGGACATCAAAAATTTAAAATGAAACATCCCAAGCTTCCACGGTACGTTTTCTTTGAATAATACAGTAGCGTGTGTTGTACGCAACCTTGAGTTTTAACACACACCACAACCAATCAAACTAGCCGTTATGAATAGTAATACCTAATTTTTGAAATTATATATATTTTATATTTCAAAATGGACTTCATTTTTGGATTCGTAATATCGAATTTATCCTAAGGTGAAATTTTGGTACTTTCCGGATAACTTTCATATTTTGATGAATAGTGAAAATTACTAAATTTTAATTAAAAACAACTTTTTTAATCAAAATAATTAATAGTGATAAATTATGAATTTGAGTGGTTTTAAAGTATATTTAGAATATATTTTTACCATTTAATATAATGTTGGTCATTGGACATAATTTTACAATTAAACCGAACATAAACAAGTGTCAATCTTTTGATAGTTATTATCTCTTAAAAACACGCTTTTTGTTTTGACAGCGGGAATTAATTTTAAATTAATTTCTGCCACTTCTGTGTTTTGAATTTAGAAAAATGGATTCCATATTTGGAATCAGGATGTTCCAATTTTGTAAATAGGTAACTTTTATTTTTAGACATTTTGAATAATTACTGCGGTAAATATTTCATTTACCATGGTTAAGGGTAAATCCGGTAAATAAGGGTTAAAAAATAATATTATAATAATACTAAATTACCCTAAAACGTGTCTTAGCCCTATTGGTTGATACATGGTCGACCATGGGAATCTTTGTGTCAATTTTGGGACCCCATGGATCCACTTGTAAGTGATAATGACACTTTATTTTAATTAAGTTAAAATGAATACAAAAATGACACAAGCATATATCTTTTAGAAAAACAATTGTTACATAGGGTTATATATGTTTGATTTTAGATTATAAATATTCATTAGAAAGATAAAAAGATTTCCTACATAATTATATTTTATTTATAATTTTTAGACATTAAATAAGTTATTTTATTTATGACACAATGATGATGCAGTAATTACTATAATAGTGAAAAATTAAAATAATTGATATTATAAATACCCAAATAAATATAATATGAAACTTTTAATGAATTAAACTAATTTTCTAGGATAATATGATATATTAGGATTTATTTAATTGACTTTGTTCAAAGTAATCAATCTGTTATGAGTTTCACAAAAATCAACTATTGAATAGTGTCAAAATTGACATAAAAGAGTTCTTAAAACAAATATTATATTATTAATTGATATTAAATTCCTAAAAATCTAAGGTTCGGCCAAGAGACTTATATTATGATAGGTTAATCATTAATGGACCACTTGGGGGTCGCTTGGATGTATATAGTAAGTTTATTAACCATATTATATAAAAATACAAAGAGACATTGTAAAAGTGAAACTAATTAACTTAGAGTTAATACTTAAAGATAAGGTTAATATAAGTACCCAAACCTGTCTAAATTCTATTGGATGAGTTGTTTTCGACCTATCCATACCTCATCCTTTGAATAGTCAACTTTGGAGCCTTTGGAAACCGAATATGAATTTATTATAAATTAATATTTCTAGCTTTTCCAAAGGTGCCCCTCACCCCTCTTATAAAAGGGCACTCCTCCTTCTCTTTTCCTCACACCTCTCAAGCCACTTGGCTCGTCCAAACTCTGCCCAACTAAGCTCCCCACATCCCTCTCCTCCTCCTTGAAGCTTCCCCTTAGGCAGAAAGCATTTCAACAAGTCCTTTGGTTCCAACCAAAGTGAGTTACCTAAATTAAAGGTAACGATTTCTCTTAAATTATTTTCATTTATTTTGCTTCTTCAACCCCCAAACTCTTTTTATTTCCCTTCTTTTGTAACAACACAAGTATCCTAAATATACTAGGATGTTTTTATAAGAAGTATTCAAACTACACATACACACAACTCCATCTAATGGATGATGAACATAATGTTTCTGTGGATGGCAAACTAACGCCTCACGAAACGATGATTGTTCAAAAACATCTTACCGCCTCTCATGGTGGCCATTATGATGGCACTGCAATTAAATATGATATTAATGATATATATTTTATATATAAGCTTCTGTAATTCCATTTTATTTCATACCATTATTCGTTTCATGTTGTATATACATACGATAATTTCATTTGAGGAAGTGCGGACTACCGCCCCCTTAAAATGATATGACTCGTTCATACCACACATGGAACGTATAAAGGATGGTGTTAATGAAATTAAGTAACATGTATAAAATATTATATTATACTGGAATAGTAATATACCTATGTATCATCTGTATTTGATTCTTTTAAAATAAAAATTAAATGGAAGTAGCGTTCGTGCGTACGTACGGACTACCGTCTCCACGAACGCGATGAGATTCATTCTCCATCGTATCCATTCAAGTATAATTATCATTTGATGATTTAAAAATGATGTTTAAGGACTTGATACCATTCTGGATTTGAATAATATACAACTTATCCTTTACAAACATGTCTTACGTAACAAAACATACAAAAGCAAACAAGTAAGTTCACACCCGAAACAACGACAATACTAAGATTTTATTATCAAATCAATATGAAAAGATCATATATGATATCATATTAATGTATATGATTCTTGTATAATTTAATAAAAATTATTTCACCATTATTCAGGAGGTTAACCTACCCCAACCAAGGAAAAGTACAAGGTAAGGGTTATTTCACAATCTCTTCATTATCCGAGGTTGTTTATACGTAATAATCTACTGGGATTTCTTTATCATCCACATCCATGTTTCTTCGAAATGTATTTCAAAACATATTTATTATTTACAAGAATATGGGTTAGATTCATTTATACCCTTGTTTGACTTTTTGTAAGAGGTTTATAAAGGAATCTTTCCGTCGTTTTCAAAACAAGGTCCTATTTAACCTTTTCGACAGAATTAAGATAAGAATGTTTTTTTTACTTATACGGCGGGTGCGGTTATTTTCCGCCGTTATAAAATCGTCAAAGCTTTCCTTACAAGCTTACAAGAATATTTTCAAGAAATGTTTTATTTTATATGGCTCTTAAATGATTTCAAAAATAGAAAGAGATATTTCTCTAAAAAGTGTTTTGATTTCATCTATGTCAACATCCTTTAATGGATTTTACGCTTATTTGAAGTTGATTTATTATAATACAAAACTTCTATATCGTATTGAAGGTTTTGTGATATGTTTTACTGTGGATGTGCTATTTTATACCTTTCATAGTTTATGGTGAAACTATTGACATTTCGTATGATAGTTTTAATCCGAATGTTTATGTTATATTTCAAACTTTTCTTCAGATGAATGTGATAAACAAGTATGTTCCGGGTTGGGGACCGGTAAAAGTAAGCCCTCCAGGTTGGGGACTGGTTAAAGTAAGCCCTCCAGGTTAGGGACTGGTAAAAGTATGCCCTCCGGGTTGGTGTCCGGTTATTAGAGGCACTCCGGGTTGGTGTCCGGTTATTAGAGGCACTCCGGGTTGGTGTCCGGTTATTAGAGGCACTCCGGGTTGGGTTCCGGTTAGAAGTAACCCCTAGGTCTTGGGATGAGGCCTAGACAAAGAAATTAACGTTTAGCATTATGCATTCCAACATTATGAAAGTGGTTATTGATATTGCATAGAATATCCATGTGAACAAGTAAATGACATTATTTCATTTTACTTTTGCCATACTATGTTGAAGTTCATGTTTTAAAGGCTTTTGTTTTAGTAATTCATTGCCTTAAATGTTTATGCTTATTTTTGAATGTTCCGCTATATTGTTATCCTTACTGGGCATTTGAGCTCACCCCTTTTCTATGTTTTATTTTCCCAGGATGTGAAGATGTAAGTTATGAATGACCTACAGGGATATTATGAGGGGATTATAGTGTGGACTGTGGAAACATTATGTTGTTGTAGTAGTTTTTCATTTTATGATGTAATGTAAAACTTATGAATATATCTAGTGTTTCCAAGGCTACTAAACCAATCGGTCTTTCGAGATTTGATCTTTCCTGTGATCATGCCAATGTTACGAAGTAATGCACCGACTCTGGGTAGCTGGGGTCGGGGCGTTACACCTTATTAAAACCCATACGCATAACCAGGAACACTACTAGTAACCCCTTAAACCAAGGATACAAAGATAAATCATCAATACATAATACATAATGGTCCTAAAAATATAAATCTATATGTTTAGGTTGTGAATTACATGCATAATTACCCCATTCCTGGTCATACAAAAATACAATCATCCTAAATGATCAATTGATGATTTCCATATTTATACTACACTTATTTACCATGACCACAACTGACATGGTCCTCTATCTCCTCTACCTATGAGTCTCGCAATAAATAATACATTACCTAATACACTATTTTATATCACAATGGAAATATATCATCAATATACACTACTCTAATAATTAAATATTGAACTCCATTTTCACCCTAAAAGGATCCTCCAAATCTCTAATGAAATCTCCTCGTGACTTCCTTCAAAGCATGTCAGACAAAAAATACTATTTTAAATGGTGTAGGAAGTCCAAAAATAGTAATATGTGATAAAATTCATCTATATACACTTGTATAAACTCGTATATTGATGAATAAAAATATACCATAGATTCTTTTGGCCTACCAAGATTAAGAATTTCTCTCCAATAATGTAATATCATCTTAATATTAATAGAAACCTTAAAATCTATATCTTTGTGTCATGGGTGGCATATTTTTTTATGGGGATAAATTTTCCTATACCCATATAAGATCATCATCTTCTACTGTATATTGATTCATCCCAACCCCATATAGTATACATAAGAGAAGACAACAAACATTCCTTTATCCATAGGAAATGACATCACTATGATATCGATTACCCATTCCATCAGGTTGTTCAATGTTTATTAACAATAATAATTACAATTTAATGACTTCTCCTTATTGGTTATATTGATTAATGAAAAGACTCATCCAGAAAATATTACATAATATTGAGTTTTCAATCAAGAATTCACAATATTGCATTCTAAATGAGAATCATGGTTTAGAGTTGTATGGAATTGGGTTAAAAATATTATAAATTAATTCAATATATTGAAAATTTGACACACGTATTCACTATTTTTGACACAATATAAAACATAAGAATGTTACATGTTTTCTTATCATGAAAACTCATCATGAACGTAAAAATGACTTCTTTTTTTTCTTTCCAACTAATATTTCTACCCTATTGAAACAAAATAAAACATTAGATGTGGAAAAATTATTAATGGAAAACATATAAAAAATTAGTTAGTCTGGTAGAAAACCTGGAAGAAAAAAATTACCACCTTTTTTATATTATAATATGAGCCTATGAAATAAATAATTCATATATGACAAAAAAAAACATTAATCTCAGATAAAATTATTAAATACCATATAATGAAATTTTAATCCCCTATTAGGTGTCTAATGGAAATCACATCCATAGCTATTTGTTAAATCAATTTCATAAATAACTAGAACCTAGGGAAATACATAAGATAATCAACATTGGTTAACTCAATCCCTCTTGCCTTTGAAGATAATGAACCTTAACCAGTTCATTGGAGAGCTATAATGGAATTAAACCAATTTATATGGTTTTTTGGGGTCACTATTTTCTCTTATATAATTCCCTAATACCATTTCATGAATAAAAAATTTTTTTCTCACATTTTCCTAATAAAACCCTTGAAAATCATTTTTAATCATGCATTCAAACAACTGTCATATATACATGAAAACATTTCTTTTTCAAACCCATTTTAAATACAAAAAATACAATAAATAAAAGAAGTGATGCTTTTTCTTTTAACAAAAAATGAAATAATTAAATGAATCCAAAAATATTATAATGGTTAATGTGGTGGGAAATTTTTTTGATGTCATATACATCAAAATTAAACATTATTGTGGTCTTTTGAAAATAATATCAAACAATTCAATTAAATGATTCTTTTTTAATACCCTTATATAATAATGTAAAAAAGGGACATAAAATAATTTTTAAATTCAGTTTATTACTATATAAATGAATCCATAAAATAATATTATGTATATAGAAATGGAAGAAAATAATTTATAATATAGATCATGAAAAAATTTAAAAGCCTTTTTTATGTTAGATGTTCCCTTACAATGAATCTAGATCATTACATATTTTCATCACCTTACTAACTAATAAAAAAATTTCAATTACATATTTTCATAAGAAATTATTTTATTTGTTTTATTCCTTTTATTTTCGTTTGTGCCATATAATATTCAGCTACTCAATAATTAACATTTATTTTAGATGACTTCAAGAAATTTGGGTTATTTGTCAAAAATGAAATCAGTAGGTCATATATGGTTAAAGAGGTCGATATTACATCATCTACTAATTAATAATAATTTCATAATTATTATTTCTATAAATAATTTATATTTTTTATGCCAAAATTGAATAATGGTTATGAAAAATTAACTATGCTATAGTCATAGAGACGATCAGTCATATTTAAGAATAAGTATTGTTAAAAAATTTCAATTATCACGATGGAAATAAACTATGAATTATTTATTATTTATTTAATGATAATTATATAATAAATTCCATAGTATCCTATTGAATATATTCGCATGTATCATCCATGTTATGTGATGATGAAAAAAAAACCAAATTGCTACGTAGATGCAGTATTCCAAACAAAAGCATGAATGACATTATCATTTATCAACGAATGGAAAAGTAAGAAAATTAAATATTTATAACTTTTAAATAATTATAAGATATAAATTTATATCATATATATAAATTAACTACTATATTATAATCATGAATGAGTGTTGCTGACAGTAAGAAACTAGATTAGTTTGGGAGGCAGTCATCCGCCATACACCCAAAGTGTAGATTTGTTTCTCATTTGATGGAAGATGATATGGATATAGAATATTAAATTTATGTAATAAATTTCAATAATATGGATGATATGTATTTCATTATATTTTACTGTTTGGTAAATAATTAAATTAAAATTACGTGGAAATAAAAATAATTTTTTTTAAAACCAGAACTATTGTTCAAAACCCTATTTATTAGTATAGATGAAGCCTTCCCAGGATTGCATTATTAAAAATAAAATTCATTTAGGCTGTTGACATGGATGCTATAAAAACATTTGGGCGGGTATTGGATGATCTAAATTTTTTTGATGTTCGAATAAAATATGACCATTATAAGTGTGGGAAGGGGAACTCTTCGAGTTTCTTACAGTAATAAATTAGTTGAAAATAATATTCATATTAAAAAAAATAGAAACTAAAATAATTATAAGATAATATGGGTATGATATGACATTATACCATATAAAAATAATTTTATGAGTTTAGGTTATTTTTTCAGGTTATCATTTTGTTTTATAATTCCATAACTCTTTTCATGATTACCATGATAGAAATAATTTTTTACACTTTAGAGATCATCATAGTATCTATAAAATGATAATTTACCTATTAATTGACCATTATAGATATGTTAAACTATAACCCAATCACTTGTAATATAATGTTTTTTAGTATTTTAAATATAATTTAATAATATATTGCTTATTATAAGATATCATTATGTTATTTTTTAAAATAAACAGAACTATTATAATATATTATGTGTATAACTCATATAAAATGGTTTGATAACAAAATTAATTCACAATTATGAAGTATATTGTTATTATATAATTATATAATTAAATTTTTATAGTTTGTTATTACATTTTAAAATTTAGCTTTTGGGTTTAACTCTATGGTTTAAAATTCTAACTTTAACTATGGTAATGTATATTCAATATTAATGTGTAATAAATATAATTATAGGGTGAAACATTTCCCATAAGCTAAAAATTTCTGATGCATTATAATGTATATCATTCTTATTGTCTTGTTTCATGATTTTTTTATTTCAAATAAAAAAATATTTACCATAAAATATTATTAAGGAAATTTTGGATAATATTCACATAATTTGAGTTTAAAGAAAATACCTAAAATGTGTTAGAATATAATGCATTGCCCCATTCAAAAAATATTATATTTATCAATACTATTTTTTCAATGGAATAATACATTCAAAATATAATATTTTTATTATTTTTGTAATCATTAATTTTATTTTTTATTAATAATATAAATACACTATCACCTTTGTGTAATCATTTATGGTAATTATTTAATCAGTATAAATAATAAATAAATTTTCATGCTAAAAAGTTATATTTAAAATAACCATTTATAGGCAAAAATATTTTTTTTTATTTTCAGAATATGTTATATTTGTTAAAATAATGAATGTGAAATTTTTTAGATTAACTTTTTCTTTAATATTTTAAAGGATTGTGCATGCTAAAATATGCATGTCATAGGAGAGTTCGATAAAGGCAAGGCTGCTTTAAACCGAATAAGTCCCAAAATAAAACAAAATCAACTTAAGGGGATGGATTTCCAAATGTATACACCTTTCCTAATGGTCTTAACTTGGAGATGTCCCCGACTACAAGGAACATTGATGGTGACCTCAGCGTAGTGCATGTCTGGTTCAAGGAGCTCGATTTTGAGGAAGTCAATGACATGGAAATCCATTGATAGAAAACTTGTCCTAATGCAATAATTGTACATGGAAACCCATCTATTCAAAAAGATCTTAATGGTTTCTGAATGCCTATATCTTTTTAGAAACCCATTCACATTAATTTGATGGGCCTATAAATACCCTCTATGTATGAAATTTTAAAGGGTTGTGGCCATTCATCTTCTAAGAAAATATCTGAACATATAATACTCATAATAATTTCTATAAAAGAAGTTATGGGCCTGAAAAAGAGTCCATATATGGTAAAACTACATTCTATGATGTTTGGAGAAGCACATACCATAGTGGAGATGAGTTTCTTAATAGTCCATGGACTTCAAATAATAATAAATCACTTTGAGGCTTTTAGGGTTTTCTGAGATAAATACTCATTATTAAACCAACCCCATGAAAGCCATTACATTACTCTTAGTATATGCCACCATATTTTGTAAAAAATAATCTTTCATAAACCTCTATCATTATTGAGATACACGACCTTCGTGAAGCCCCAAAATTTTTCAATCCCTCAAAATCATTGAAACCCATTATCCATTACACCCCATGGTTCCTACTTTTATCTAACACCCATTCATGAATATTGAGTTTTTAGGGACCCCATACAAATCTACCACCAGTTCGACCACACCCAATTACATTTGTGACTAGAAGAACCTACCCTCATGTCCTCCCACATTTCACTAAGTGTGGACAATGAATTCAACCTACTAAGTTCTCCTAAGCATTGGTTTCATAATGTATATTTCTCATATGAAAAGGTACTTCAACATTGGGCATCTTGTCTTCTGATCCTAAATATAAGTGACTACTCCATTCCTCACACCATGGAACATGAGTTGTATAAAAATAATATGTAGAGGTTGAATCACTGAGGGAAACGACTTACCTATCTTGGTAGAGCATCCTTATGATGAGTATTCATCTTTTATCGGAAAGGTCCCCCTTGGAGAGTGACCCGCTTCCACGTTTGAGAAGCATGATATTAATCTTTCAAGTTCCAAATATTAATTTTATGATGCTAAACTACATTACTACATTGTCAGTACATGATGTTAAATGGTAATCTTACCATGTTTGAAAAAATGTAGTTTCCCACTCCTGGAATGCATGGGATCAAACCATATTTATCCACTATAAAATGTGGATCCCATTTTGGGAATCATAAATGCATAATCCTAACACTATATTTCAACACCATCAGATATTTCTCCCATTATAACCAATTTCAATGTGTCTACTCTAAAAAAGCCCTCATCGACAATGCTTTAATGACAACAGTTTCCTTACCACGTGACATTAAACTACATGGGTCAATCCTGTAATGCGATCTTAAACTGCAGCAATGAAATTAATGGGACCTGATCTATATCTCTTAAATAAATTACATAGGATACCTACCTAAGGATAAATCATGACACCATCCCACTGATAGATCACACCACTTCTTGGGACACCCTCCACCATCGATGTGTGAAATCATTCCCCTTGGGGGGACACACTTCACCATCCATGTGTGAAATCATTTCACATGGAGGGACACACTCCACCCTCCAAGTGAGAAATCATCCTGCTTAGGGAAGGGGGACACACTCCATCATTCATGTGTCGAATGATCCCCGTTGGGGGAAGCATTTCATCTATCCTAGTGTGAAATCATCCCCTTGGGGGGATACACTCCATCATCCTTGTGTGAAATATCCCCCCATGGGGACACGCTCCACCACATATCACCACAAGACATTAAACTTGTGACATGATCCATCTTTAGAAGACATTAATCTTTTTAATTAGTCTGGAATACCTACCCTAAATAATAAATATGGGATTTCTGGCGTACAAATCCTTGAAATAAACACACCCAAGAAATCAATTACATATTGACCAACACGAGGTTCCTTGGGTTCCATCCCTTAGATGCCTCACATATGAGATACCCTCCAAAAAATAAAGACATAATTGGTTCCAATCATAGATAATGTCTATAAATGACCAGTGTAACCAATGAATAAACGTTCATTTACTAATGGTTACTACCCTATTGGAATTGAGGATTAATAATTAACTAGTGTGCACATCATGATCGCATTGGTAACATGTTTCGTGAACATAACATAAATATATCATGGAGACCAAATCTAGGAAATGAGCTCTATATTGGAATATATGGAAAGAAGAATTGACATCCCATCACCTTGTTTTGATGAATGATACAAAATAATAGATTAAATAAATCAAAAAAACTATTAACATTAAACAGGAATGTGGGTCAACAAATGAAGTGAATTACCTCTGGGTGAATGGATAATGATGGCCCTGGTGAAAGTGTCAGAAAAATAAATGGTGGACCCGAAGTGAAATTATTCTCCTTAAATGTAGGGATTATTAGTGTTTTGGGAACCATATGTTTTTTTACCTAATCCATATATCAAGAACCTGGTCACCCCAAGGAAGCGGTGGGCCTGTAATGAAAGTCACATACGAATTAGAATAATTAATGATGGGAATCCTCGGTTTGTGACATCATCAGGGTGGATTCCATATCCATTTCAGGAATATTGAATGAAATTGGGGAATTGGGAATCACTTTTATTGTACCAATACTGAGGGAAGAATACACATTATTTATATAAATTAAGTTATAGAATTCCATAGACATATCTCTAATTGGGTTAGGGGAAGGATAAATATTGATGAGGAAGTACCACATGATTATAGCCCTACCATTACATACAAAAAGACTTTAGTTGAAGGGTTATCATGACCCATATCACCCTATATGATCATTCATATCTAGTTGAATGATGCCCTCAAGAATTGGAAATATAAGTAAAGGGTCATTCATACTAGGAACATGGACTGCTATGATATCAAGTCATTGATGCCTCACAGACACTACCACCCACAAGTTCTATACATGGGACAACCTCAACCCATTATAATAGAGAATCACATTATTATCCTCTTCCTGTAGCACTATGACAACTCCCTCACCTACACTGATTCGCTAGGGGATGTTCAAGGAATGCCTATAGGGACAACTGCTTGAGAGATTCCTTGGAAGGCACTCAACGGACCTCGTCATCTCCAACAATGAACTATTCAACATATCGAAAAGAATTTTTACAAATAACTTTCCCCCCTGGATTAAGTCCATAAAATACGACACCGATACCGAGGGAAATCCCAGCACATTTTTCGGAAAGGGGCGTCTGTTAAATCTTTTGTGTCCCATTCCCCCACTAGAATATCCCACCAAATAATTGCTATAGGTGAAAAAAGATCTGTATTTCCCCTCTTAGGGTTTAGACACCAACTATCTCTTTGGTATCCCATGTTTACTCTCTCAATCACCAACACCATCAGCATTCGTTATGTGCCATATCGTGATGATTTAAATTATTGTGGAGGTCCTCCCAGTAGTGAAAATAATATAAAAATGTTATTTCTAATTGAACCAATAATCTACATGGAGTCCCCAAATTCCACCATTAATCAATGTATGTTTATTTACTACACCCATAATAATCAGAATAGAGGTCCTCCCTATGGAAAATACATGACTTTCTCTATAGAACCGTCATAGGGTAGGATGTAAAACACCGGACATGGGGGGGTTGTTCCCATAGTACTAGTCAAAACCTATTTGGAAGAAATCAAAGAAAAACTTAGTAATACTCTATTAGAGAATTCTCATGCCATCAGTGGCATATCCCGGGGAAGCTTCATTTCATCATCGACCTCATAAATTTGAATGATGCACATCACTCAGTGAGGGATCCTACAACCAAGCTACCAGAGTCTAGGGTAGAAGAATGAAAATTGAGGCTTATTTTCCAAGATTATGAGGTCTATAAGATCCTTAGATCCGTCATAATATACTTGTAAGTGGAGGATGTTAATTCCCCCTTCTAGGGACTCATAGTTCATCTTTCTGCATTGGAACCAGTTTCCCTCTTCAATTCCTCCATTAAAAAAGAATGAGATATTCTAGTATCAGTTTTGATGCCCATAGATAATGGTGAGCACTCGAATGATCAAAAAATTGAAGTTTCCACCCTCTCACAGGAGGTAGTGGAAAAACCTCATCCAACATGGCCATGATATTTAATATGACTCCACCTAAAATAAAGATACATGCTTGTAGAGTACATTTGAACCTTTTGTCACACAATTATGGTTTAGGAGACGAAAATATGTTCATTTTTTGTGAAAATACTCATTTGATGGCCTACTTTGATCGAGGATGTGGATGAACAATAGTAGGATACTTAAAAAAATCATGAGGACCTATGGGGGCATCACACTGCTAATTATCCTTCAATTATGTTTTGACAACATTTACCTCCACATTTTTTCATCCTAGAGACCTTTATAGAAGACCAGATAGCTTTAATTCACCATATTATGTTGGATACATCCCACTGCATATATGATTGATAACTGAACTAACAAAGGATACCAAAACACTTCGATGCATTCAACCGACAGTTTTTATCGTTGAAATCACAGTGGTATTGGTAGCTCGATGTATTGAGTCCTATTGATACCACCAGACTATCATGTAGACATGTATGAAGATCCTTGTTGTTCCCAAAAATCTTAATGTAGATGAATCTCTTCCCATATAGATCAAAGGTTATGGATAGAATTTCCTTTCATTTTATCCCTATCATGCAGTACTGTTTTGTCCTTAAATCCATCCCATCTTCTGATGCTAAAATATCCACTATGAATACCTCCACTGTGAATGTGATTACCATAGACCTGCTATAGGATTAGATTATGATGGTCTTTAATGTAGGGAAAAATTTGGAAAACACCCATCAAGGGGTGATATAGTGCTAGGAATACCCCCTAATACGAATCCATACTCTTCCTCGAAGAGAGGTAGTGAGTCTCAAAAGTCCCAAAATGAAAGAATTTCTACCTTCCAACTGATTGGTTGTCAAACTCAATGTACATACTTACCTTATTGACCTATATAATATTTCTACAAATCAGTTTCAAACCTTAGGGTAGCCTCTATGTTCTAGGTTCTCAAGGAATACAAAAATCTCTCCACTAATATGATTATTGAGTAGCTCCTGGACCCAAACAATTTCAAAAGGTATCTTGTATCTACACACATGGGAAAACCTACAATCCTTGAGAAAAAATTGTAATTTGGTCTTCTTTCTCCACTCTCCTTATTAAGGAAGAACCAGGGGGATATGGAAAACAACTGAGACATGAGTCTCCTACCATAGTTGAGCATGATGAGAAACATGGTTATAAACAATGGTATCAATTTTAGACTTCCCCTCAAGATTAAGAGCACATTATAACACTAGTGGATGTAAATCCTCACCAAAATCACATGATAAATGCACTTGTCACCCATTTCAAGGCTTTGGAAACCCATCAGGTGGCAATTTGGCCTACAGGAAAACCATACCCGACATGGGTGGATACTTTCCAAGTTACCTAGAGTGTATTAATCTCATATTTACCGAATTTAATATGATGGGTTTCCCACTATATAACTTAGACATCTTTTCCTCTTGGGGTGAAAGTATTTTAGGGACTTCATAATAGAATGAAACTGCCATGCTCTAACGATTCATCGAGACATTGGATGGGCTTGTTATCTCAATAAGGTTTCCTTATGAATTTTCCATTTCTCTATGTTTTATTAATCACAAACACATTATCTTAATAAAAATTATCTTTTCCTAAGAACTATTTTCATAAGGAAAATTACCCTTATCTAAGGAATTTTTATCCATACCTTCATTTTCATTATCTCATTTTATAATTCCTCATAATCAAACTTATTTTATTACTATGTCAAAAAATTATGATTCATTTCTAAAAACCATAGAAAATTATAGTTTCTTTTTATATAGAGTTTTCTTTTTTTTTTAATTCTGAATTTTCTAAAATTTATTCTCTGAATTCTTTGAAATTACGACTCTGAATTCTCAGAAATTCATATTCCAAATTCTATGAATTTCAGAATCTGAATTCTCTGAAATTCAGACTTGAAATTCCTCTAAATTATGAATATGAATTCATCATAATAAAGACACTAAATTATTTATAATTTAGACTCTTAATTCCTCACAATTCAAACATTGAACTACTCAAAATTTGGACTCTGAATTCCTCATAATTCCAACTATGAATGCCTCAAAATTCAGACTCTAAATTCCTCATAATTCAGACTCTGAATTCCTCATATTTATGACTATGAATTCCTCAAAAATCATATTCTGAATTCAATGTAATTAAGATTCCTAAATCTATAGAATTCAGAATCCTCAATAATTGAAAAACTGAATTCAAATATCCATGTTTTATATAAATAGATTGATCATATTATTATTTTATAAATTCTATTTTTACTTAGACTTCGATAATTCAGTTTTGGTTAAGCCAGTTCCTTTTCCTTACACATGTTATTATTATTAAATGGTGTCTCACAATATGTTTCTAACTAACCATTGCTTGAGTGGCATGTGTACATGTACCTACAAAATTCATGTATAATATGACCATTGGTGGAGGGAGCCGAGAGTTAGAGTTGGGCCAAAAAATAAGAGCTCATTTGAATGATATCAAAACTGTTCCATCAATCTAGAGATTATGTGATGTGGAGTTAATGATAAGAATAGAGATTCTCATGCTTTGTGGGGATCTAAACATCTTGTTCAGACTTTCTTCATGTGACTATGATTGTTTCTAAGTACAATAGAGGGCTTACGGGGATAGGATGATATAGTTGTCGATTACCTTAAAGAACAAGGTCTTGTGGGGATAGTAAGACAGATTCTGATATTCCTATCAAAGGGTTACCCAGGTGTGGGTATGGCAGACTTTCTGAAAAATATAAATCAAGGGTCCTTAATACAAGGTTGTTTGATACCCTACTCTTTGGGTGAACTGATTTCTTAAATGTTACTTGTTTTGTTTCAAGTTTTATTTCTGCTGTAATTTTATAAAAGAAGAATGTATAACATTGTTATTATTTATTATACTTATATTATCTCTGATAATAGAGATTCTATATGCATTAAGTTAAAACCTTTTCTTAAGTAAACATTTCTTATGTTTTATTTCTGAAAACATATTTCCCGAACATAAGGAAGTTTTTGTCAAGAAACTATTTTAGGGTTTGTGAATTTACCATGTTTTATAATGTTAAACATAGTTTCCGTTCAGTTTAAAAGAGAATGATTTTAAATATACAATTCACCCCTCTTTTAATTGCGCATCTACATATGCTATTTCAATCTTACAATTGGTATTAGTGGTGGTCTCTAAAATAGTTATACTCACATATAATTTTTCTTCCTCAAGTTTTATCTTTTTCCTATCTTTTAATCTGCATGTTTTTCTTAGATATTTTTATCATTTTTTATAAACTATTACAACTTACAAGTATTGGGGACAAATATTTTATTATTGAATTTCAAGTATGAATGTTGGATCCATTGATAATATAAATCCTACCAGACCACCAATTTTTGATGGTATTGATTATGAGTACTATAGAGATCGAATGAAAACTTTTTTCATTAACACTATATTAGATAATATTTTTATTCTTACTGGTGATTAAAAAAATCCAGAAAAGGAAGTAAAAACCTTCACCAACCATGAAATATTAGAATATCTACTAAATTTCATGGTATGTAATACATTATTGTGTTCTAAGAAAAAAAAATATATAGTCATGTATGTTATTGTGAAGTTTACAACTACATTTGGAAGAAACTTGATGTTACACATTTTGGAAATTTGAATGTGATAGAGACTAGAATATCTATTTTGAGAGCTGATTATCATGAATTCTTAATTCCCTATGGAGAATGAGTTTTCAATGTGAAACATATATTTATGACCATCGTAAAAAGTCATCAATATATAGTAGAGAAATGTATTGATGATGAAGCTCTTATGGACAAGATAATTGATATTATTCCAAATGAGTGGGAATAAAAAAGAACATACATTGTTGAAAACAAAAATGTATCCAATATTATTCTTGATGAACATTTTGGAACTCTTCATCAACATGAGACACGGATGAAAATTTATGCTAATATGAATAAGAATTAGAATTTGAATGCAATTTTAGTCTTTACTGTTACTAATGTCAGGACACCAGAAAGGGTTACAAGATCAAAGTCTATGAAAGTCATTATTCTATCTATGTATAGTGAATGTGAACACTCTAAAAATGAGTTATATAATCATGATCGATGGATGAACAAGATAGTTGGAAAGAAATACCTTCAGTACAGATATAATACGAATGAATGAAAAAACAAGAAATATTCAGAAGTAACTTGTTATGAATAAAAAATAACTTGACACATCAGGCCGGGTTTTCCCATTCTTAAAAGAAAATATAGGAAAGAAAATAATTTTTAGGGGAATAGAAAGAAGTATTACAAATGTAAGACTATGAAATTATTAAAGGTTATAAATAAATGGAGTGTCAGTGGTTATGACTCATCTGATAAATCTTCAGAGTAATAAACTTATAGTCAACAAGTATCTTCCTCTACTATCCAAACTACCCAATGAAAATCATTGATTAATTTCCAAGGTGCACAATGATGAATATATCACAAATGTAACTTTTAATGCAAATTATACTGATGATAAATATTATAAGTCCTATAATGGCAAAACTTCTTTTGATGAATGTAACACTCTACATAAATATGATAAAGTGTTTAGGTTTTCCAAACTTCTTGAAAATGTGAATTCTATCTCAAGAAAAAGATTGAGAAGAAAATTTATAGAATTTCTATTGTAAAAAAAGTATTAGATATTTCTAAATTTATTGATTATAAAACTTTTTACATTGAAAGTGTTTCTAAAAACCTTATAGAAGTTAATTCTAAGAAGTATAATCTTTATAATGATCTTCAAAATGTAATTTCAAAAAAAATATTTTAGAGACTAACCCTAGTTCGAAAATTAATAACATTCAGGATAGAAACATGGTTATTTAACTAATGTCAGAAATATTTTCATTAAGAAAATCCCTGTCAAATTTTACCTCTGTTACGGAATATTTTGACAAAATGTATTCCCAAATACATCATTTAACGAATTATTGTGGATTAGGTTATACTCATTCTATTCTAGTATTTAGTAATAACTATTTTATTCCCCAAAGTGCTCCATTTTGTAAAAAATTATGGTGTGGTGGACATTGGTAGAAAAATAGTTATTTAAACAAAACACAATATTTAGGATTTTAGAAAGCTTATTTTTCAATGAAAATGTGGATTCCAAAAATTTTACATTCAAAATTTTCCGGATCCATGAAAGTTCACCTTCCAAAAATATAAGTCTTTTATTTTTAGGGAAATAATGAAATTACCAACATCAATATATGGTATATAGATAGTTGATGTTCCTAGCATTTGACTACTATTAGAAAACTTCATTGAAAATATTATGAATACAAAAGGAGGAAAAGTAACATTCAGGGATAATGTTCTGGGGGAAATTGTTGGTATATGTAATATTGTTCTTCTTAGAAAACATTAATTTAAAATGTTTTATTTGTTAAAGGTCTTATGAACATCCTCATTAGTATAATAAAATTATGTTATGAAGGTTACCTTATGAATTTTAGTAATGAAAAATTCTTATTACAAAATTTCAAGGAAGATTTTATTATTAATGTTCATAGGCAATAGAATGTACACACAATAAACATAGAAAACCATAGAAACCAAGATCTATCATGTCTTAGTGTAATAGAAAATCAATCTTGGTTATGGAATAGAAGGTTAAGACATTGTAATCTTAAGAACCTAAGCAATATCTCAAAGAAAAGTCCTGTTATGGATCTACTAGAGCATATATTTGATTCATCAAAAGTTTTTTATCCTTGTAAATATATAAAAAACATAATTTTTTTAATAAATCAGTGAAGTCTCAACTACTAATTAATTACAGTTCATACATATGGATCTTTTTTTCCAACAAAAACTGGAAGAATTGAAGGCAAATATTATGTATTTGTCTTAGTTGATTATTACACTAGATTTACGTTGGTCTATTTTCTAGCAATGAAATCTGAATCATTTTCTTATTTTAAATAATATAGAGCCTGAGTGAACCATGAGAAAACCATCCATTGATTACTATTCATAGTGACCAAGGAGGAGAATTTCAAAAATATTGATTTTGAAACTGTTTATAATAATAATGGAATTACTCATAACTTTTGAGCTCTATGAAATCCTCAACAAAATGTTGTTTTTGAAAAATGAAATTGAATTCTTCAAGAGATAACAAGAACCATGTTGAGTGAATATTATGTTACTAATTTTTTTTGATTATATGATATAAGTACTAATTTTTATATGATAAATCGAGTTTTAATCAGGCCTTTTCTTAAGAAAACACCTAATGAATTATGGACTGGTAGAAAACGTAGGATTTATTACTTAAATGTATTGGGTTGTAAAGTATTCATCTTAAATACTAAAGATAACTTACATGAATTATCACCCAAATCTGATTACAGATTTTTCATAGGCTACTCCCATAATTCTAAGGATTATAGGGTTTTTAATAAAAATAATCGTATTGTTAATGAAATGGTGTATGATAAATTTAAAAAATTATCCCTTTGTTTTTAAACAACCATAATCTATATATTCAAATGTGTTTTCAAAAACTGATTATCATCCTTGTTAAAAGATTCTTCCAATAAGGAAAACGCTCTAGAAAATATTTTGGAAGCATTTAACCCAGAATATTTCCAACCATATTTTGATGAAGAGGTTTTATAAAACCCAAATCAGTTGTTTCTTAAGAATCATCCTAGTGATAGTATCATTGGTGATGTAAATAAACCTATAAGGACTAGAGGTTCCTTAAAAAATGATGTAGAACATCATGCACTTCATTCCCAATTAGAACCAAAATGCACTGATGAAGCATTAGGTGATGATGCTTGGATTAAATCCATCCAAGATGAACTAGATTAATTTGAATGGAACAATGTATGGACCGTAGTTTGATGTCCTAAAGAAAACATCTTTAATTATAGTAAAATGGGTCTTTAGAAATATATTTCATTAAAGTGGAATCACAGTAATAAATAAATATTGATTTGTTGTTAAAGTATATAATTAACAAGAGGGAATAGACTATGAAGAAACCTTTGCTTCTGTAGGTAGACATTAATCTATTCTCATATTACTTGCTTTTGTAGCATTCTTTAATTTCAAACATTTTCAAATAGATGTGAAGTGTCATTTCATTAATGTATATGTTGAAGATGATGTTTATGTTGAATAACCTCATGGTTTTTAAGACACAACACATCCTGAACATGTTTTTGAACATCACAAAGCATTAGTGGACTAAAACAAGACCATAGATTATTTTATGATAGACTAAAAATCACGTTGTTACAAAAAAATGGTTTTAAGGGAATTTATGATCCTACTATTTTTATAATCAAAGATAATAATTTTTTTGATTGTTCAAATTAATTTTTGATGAAATTATATTTGGCACAAATCATTATTATTTAAATGATTAATTTGTGAATATAATGAAATCTGAGTTTGAAATGAGTATGATGAGTGAGTTAGCATATTTCATAGGTTTTCAAATTTCTAAAAAACCATAGAGAAGTTATATATCACAGAATAATTATATTATAGATATTTTTAAAAATTATGTATATAACAACACTAAAAGTATAAGCATCCCAATTGGTACCTCAAATTCTCATGATCTTGATGAAGCTAGGAAACTAGTAGATTAAACATAATTTATATGTATAATAAGATGTTTACAATACTTGACCACTAGTAATCCAGATATAATGTTTTTAGTATTCTTAGGTGCATGATATATATATAATCCAAAAGATTATCATTTGTAAGAATTGAAAATAATTTTTTATTATTTAAAGTGAACCATGGATTTAGGACTTTTCAATACTTATGGAAATGATTTACATTTAAAAATATTTTTATATGATAATTTTAGTGGAGAAAAAATGGATGGAAAAATAACATCCAGAACTTTTCATTTCTGTGGAGATTCATTAGTTTCATGGTCATGAAATAATCAACACTCAGCAGCACTTTCCACTGCTAAAGCAGAATATGTAGTAGCCGGATGTTTTCATGCTCAAGTGTTGTGGATGCAACACACACTCAATGACTATGGAATGAGTTTTACCAAAACACATATATTGTGTAATAACACTAGTTAAATGGCCCTATTAAAAAAAAAATTCACATAACTACCATGAAAAACACTTAGATATTAGTCATCACTATCTAAGGGATCACACACATAAATGATATATCATTATACAATTTATCAGAATGCAAGATCAAAATTCTGATGTACTCACAAAATCATTACCCTACGAAAGAGTTGAATATATTAAAAAAACTATGTAATGATCAATAAAAGGTAGTATTCCATATAATAATTTTGTTGAAACATATCTCTTTACATTAAGAAACTCATTTTCATAGGGTGAGTACATTTTTTTTCTTAACAAAATATTTTCTTTCATAATCAAATTTTTCTCAAATTTTTTTTTTAACTAATGTTTTTTAAATCAATTTTTTCCTCAAAAGTTTCTGAAACACAAATTTCTGAACTCATATTTTCCTTCACATAAAATTTTCTATAATCCAATAAATTTCAATAATATAAATTTATAGAATCTTAAAAATTTCAACAAGAATTTTTTTTTTCTATACTGACAGTTTCCTAGAAATTTGGATGGTATGTTACCACACTTATGCTTTCCTAATTTAATTTTTTACTTGTTGGTATTTTTATCTTGTTTTATGAAAATATTTGAGATTCAATTTCCATAAATCCAAAATTTTTAACTTAAAAACCTCTAAATATAAGAACCTACCAAATCCTTCTTTGGATTTTATCTTAACTACCAGATAAGATCATGCTTGTTTCAACCATTGGATCAATTTGGGAATATGAACCGTCACTTCAATTCCTATATAAAGGCCCCAATATTTCTCATCCCATGTTGGTTTTCAATATATTCATCCTTGAAACTCTTCCTTTCATCAAAAGGGTTGTTCCACATTTCTAAGTTTCCCTAGATTACAGATGTTTTTGAAAGCCTCTCCTAAAGTGAAAATGTCTCCAATTAAAGAAATATCATACTATGAAATTTACACAGAATTGATAGTATATTCAAAGATCTTTTTGATATATAACTCTCTCATTACACAAAATATTAAGCTAAATGGATGGGATATCTAGTGTGTTTCCAAACAGAAAGGACAAGATCCTGTTTAGCCTGAGTTTCTTGTTGATTTTTATTAGACATTATGTTTTTATAATAATGGTGGGAGAAATAATTTTTCATTAAAGTGAAATGGGAAAACCCATTCCCTTTCCATCAAAAAGTCTGTAGGAATTATTGGAATTTTGTATGAAGGGTAAGTCATTTTCTACACCCAAAAGCTACCAGATATGTCTAGAGGATTTATGAAAGAGAATAAAATAGATTGTGTTTGACTAAAATATGTGAAGACACTAAATATAAACAATCTCACATAAAATTTTAGGATTCCAAGGTTATGGGTTATGGGTTTTCTAATTCATTGAAAAGAAGATAAGGACACCTTAAACAATAGTGACATCTGCATTATGGTTTTTTAGTGTACTTGAGGAAGATATATCTACTGTATTACATCCTTTTGATGATTAAAAATATCAATAAAAGAACTTTTAAATTGGAAATTATCATGTATCTAGAAATTATATCCATGATCACAAACATATACCTAGATTCATTAAAAATTATTTGTAGTTCTATGCCAATAACCATCAAGATTTTACTATTGACTGATGACACACTAGAGAGGATGAATGTTGGATTCAATAGTAAATCTGGAAAATTTTATGACTTATTAGAAAGTGAGATTGAATTATTAGAAAAGAATGTGGAAGTATTAGGGACTTCAAAGAATGAACCAAATAAGAAAAGAATAAAGATCCCTAAATCTAGGAGAAACATTGAGTTGCAAAAATCCAATTAGTACCCACCAAGAAAAAGAGGGAAAAACCAACCATGATGAAGTTGTTATGAAGTGGATAGTAGAGAATAAAATAAAAATGAAGTAGATCATAGATTTTGTGTTTATCCTCTTGAGGCAAAGTCATTGAAAATTAATGAAATTGAAGATCTAGAGATGAAAGAAAAAAGTGAAGAAGAAAAAGAAAAAAAAACATATGAGGATGAAATCATTCAATATCCTCTCAAGGGTACCGAAAAAGATTCCAAACAAATCCATGTACCGGAATTCTTATTACAAGAGTCAGTACTAGTGAATATGGGAAATAAGATCATAATTCAAAAACCTAAAATTGAGGAAGTAAAAGTAGAAGAGGAGGAAGAGGAATATTGATATGATATTGATGATGTGATATGTAAATTCATTTAATATCATGATAAGTAAATCCCTTCGGAAAAATTATCGATCCAGACATCCCACACTGTTTCAATGAAACATGAATCACAAGGAAAACATGATGTGGGTTTGGAAGATGTTAATAAAATTTCTCATGTTGAAATCCTCAATCACGACATCATTCAACATGATGATTTTTGAGCAGATGTTGAGAATGAAAATATTGATAAGGATAAGATCGTTTATGTTTCAGATTGTGAGCATGAATCCCCAAAGTTCGTGGAGAATATTTCCAATGTTGGAAAAGGAAAACAAGTGTTTTTTGTGACACCTAATAAATATGTCGTGGTCAAGAAGGATGCTACTAGATCAACCAAGAAGAGTGCTTTTGATATAGAAAAATAATCCCTTCCTATAAAGAAATAAGATTTAGAATCATCTTCCATGGGTCAGAACATTATTGTGGAGTCATTGAAGAAATTAGAGGACACTTTTCCCTTGTTTTCGAGTATTGACTCGAGATGTCAGCTACTTCAACACTCCTTTAATCAAAAGACAGAATCCATAAGTATGATCATGGAAAAAGTCATCATGCTTGAGGCTG
This sequence comes from Viscum album, assembly GCA_963277665.1. Lineage (NCBI taxonomy): Eukaryota > Viridiplantae > Streptophyta > Magnoliopsida > Santalales > Viscaceae > Viscum > Viscum album. The sequence goes on from OY728126.1 coordinate 1,577,903,101, forward strand.
ATTTCAAAACCTTTTTTATTAGGTTTGATGCACATAGAATGTCATGTATGTATGTTACGAAGTGGTCCATGAAAATGACTGATGATATGAAAATTCATGATGAATTTTTGGATTTAGTATTTAATATTTTGATATAGAAGATGAGGGGATGAAAGAAGTTATAAAAAGTTTTATTGAGAAGATGAACCTAGAGAAAGTATCCCAGGTGTAGGAAGGAAATGATCTTAAGGGTAAACTGAATTGATTTGCTCAATATTTTAATATAGAAAGGGATTTCAGAATAGAGTTTGAAATAAATGTCCAAAATAGTAAGAGGTTTTCTTGAAGTCTCAGGTAGAAATCTATAACTCTCAAGATGAAAAGATAATGTCTCTAGAGAAGACAAATTAGGATCTGGAAAAATTGATCATGCACATTGAGGAAGATCATTCGGAGAATAATAAGCTAATGACTATCATAAAGAATATCATTTCCAAGGGAAATTAAAGATAAATATTTTTCCTTTCAATTTTGATATTTTGTTATACATCTCTATAACAATTTTTCCAATATTAATTAAAAATATTTTTGTCCTCTATTTTTTGTTGTTTATAGTTCTAATCTATCAGGTACCATTTTTTCCATTCTTTCTTTTACATTTTTAAAATCAAAAAATGTGGGAAAATAATGATAAAAACAATAATATGTATAATAAACTGAAATCCCTAAATAAGGAGGATTTTAACTAAGGATGAGTTTACATAATGAAACCTTTAGAATGAAAAAAAAGTAAAATATATTGAAGAGATTCAAGAATACAATCCTATGGTATTTAAAAACCTAAGGGTGGTTAGTTTTATTAATCATAATTCATCAGTAAAATAGGATAAGTTTTTATTTTAAAATTCAAAAAGAAAAATGTATTCCCTTATATTATTTTTCGTAAGGATGTTTGTGATTTCCAAAAAGGGTGAGATTGTTAAATTAATAAGTATTCCTTATGAATTTTCTATTACTCTATGTTGGGAAAATCAAAAACAATTTATCTTAAGAAAAATTACATTTTCCTAAAAACTATTTTCATAAAGAAAATTTCGCTTCTCAAAGGAATTTTTATCCTTACCTTTTTTTATTATCTCATTTTATAATTCATCCTAATAAAATTAATTTTATTACTAAGTTAGAAATTCTGATTCATTTCTAAAATCTGTGGAATCTTATAGTTACTTTGAAATAGAGTTTTCTATTTTTAGATTCTGAATTATCTGAAATCTAGACTCTAAATTCTCGGAAATCCAGACTCTGAATTCTATGAAATTCAGATTCTGATTCCCCTAAAATTTAGACTCCCAATTCTCTGAAATTCATACTCTGAATTATCTCAAATTCAAACTCCAAATTTAATGAAATTAAAACTATGAATTCATTATAATTCAGACTCTGAATTCATCAAAATTTGGACTCCTAATTTTTCATAATTTGTATTCTAAATTAATTAGAATTAAAACTCTAGAATATATTGAATTAGGATTACAAACTCTTTGATAAATTGAATTTTAATATCCATGTTTTATAAAAACCTATTTATTATATGATGAGATTCTGAATTCTATTTTCCCTTAGTCTACGGAAATACAATTTTGGTTATGCAACTTCATTTTCCTTACACATGTTATAATTCTAAAACGATGTCGCATAATCTTTTTCAAAATAAATGTTGGTTGAGTGAAAGATGTACAAGTCCCTCTAAAATTCGAGGAAAATATGACTTCTAGAGGTGGGATTCGACCATTAGAGTTGAGCCAATAAATAAAAGATTATTTGAACAATCCTATAACTATTCCATCAATATATATATTACATGTTATGAAGTTATTTCTAGAGAGATATACTCTCATTATTTTTGTAGATATGAACATCTTGTTCAGGCTTTCTTCATGAGGCTCTGATAATTGATGAGTACAATCTAGAGCGTCAATGGATATGAAGATAGAGGTTCCGACTACCTAAAAATCGAGGGCTTGTTGTAATAACAAGATAGATTCTGATATTCCTTTGGATGGTTACCCTAGTGTGGGTAAGGAAGAATTTCTGGAATGTATAAATCAAGGGACCTTACTCTGAGGCTGTTGGATACCATACTCATTGGGTGAAATGATTTCTTACTTTTTACTTGTTTTGTTTCACTTTTTATTTTTGTGGTATTTTGATAAATGGATAAAGTATAAATTTATTATAATTTATTATACTTTTATTAACTCCAATAATAGTGATTTAATATGCTTTAAGGTAGAATATTTTCTAATGTAAACTTCTCTTAAGATTTATATGCCGAACCATATTTCCAGAAATTATGATATATTTCTCAAAGAACTATTTTAGGATTTGTAAACTTACCATATTTAGCTTTTTTAAACAACGGTTTCCATAATGTTAAAAGCAAACATTTTTATACTTACAATTCACCAAATATTCAAATTGAGCATCTAAAAATACTGTTTTAAAAATATTGGGCCTATATTAATTTTTTATAGCATTCAACGTATAGGTTCTATTGTACATTAAAAGGATATCCAAAAATATTTTGCCTAACAATTCAGCTCCTCCTCATGCAATATCAGGATCTCTAACCTCTTCATGCAAAAGAAGAGGCCCGATTAGAGAGTCACTATCCTTAATGCCTGATTGAAGGGGCTCACGTACTCTCTTGACATTCCACTATCCCAAGAATAAATACACATTATGGGCTCAGAGATCATCACTAATGATCTAGTCCATACCCTCATCTCCTTGAACTGCCGTGGTAGATTTTGAGAGTTATCCAAAAAAACCAGTGTTTTGAAGAAACTTTGTAGAAGACACGAAAACAATCATGACCAACTCCTCTTCCATACACACCCTGAGTTTTTAATAATTTTTTATCAAATAAATTAACATTTATATAATGGATTTTTTAAAACACATAAATATGTTAATCCTTCACTACATGCAACACATGATTATCATCCGCTACAAGAAACAACAAGTTATAAAAACTCCATTCTATATATTTAATATAGTTATTTAAAATTGACCATTATAACATGTACATTAAACATAGAAATTTTAATATTAATAAATAATTTTAAAATATTAATTATAATTATTGTATAAAATGAAAATATATTAATAATAACATACATTATTTTTGGTAAATTATTTATATGTTTCGAAAATACTATTTTCTATAAATATTATAAAAACATAATAAAAATAATTATTGAAACATTTTGAAATGAATTTAATAAAATATACCTCATATTGGAATAAAAAATGTTCAAAAACTTATAGTTATTTTTTGGTGTTTTTTAGAATGTTTGAATTTTTAATGAATAGTAAAAAATACTGAATTTTAATAGAAAATTATTTTACATTAATTTTTTTTAAAAATAAATTTATATTTACAATTTATTTTAAGGATAAATAATTTCAAATAGATATCCATTAATTTAATTTCAGTTATCAGAATCAATTTCATATTTAATGTGGATATAAAATCATTGTAAACATTTGATCATTCTTCTTTTAAAAATCTGATTTCTACTCATGTTCATGATTTCAATTATAAATTAGTTTTTACTACTCATGAGAATGGAATCTGTAAAAAATGATACAATATTTTAAACTATAATAATATATAACTTTTTACAATTCAAAATTAATTTTTTATCACACTATGTTGTGAATATAGTAATAAAAATTTATCGTGGTTAGTGTAAAAATGGATTTATAGGGTTGTTAAACTAAAAATAATATGGAAATATTTTCCAGTACACCTATAAAATATATATTTTAGAGATATAATTAGAAAATAATATTTTTATGGGATTAATTTGAACCATTTTGGACCCTGGTTACATGTTAAACACCTACGAGCACGTACAACTCTTTGAAAAAACCAAGTGGGTCCTCTCCCCCCGTATAGATGGTCAACCATTATCCCCCATTATTCACACCTTCAAATCTATATCATAGGGAAAATCCCATTTCAAATAACTTCCTAGCTTCCCTCCCCTGATTATAGAAACCCAATATTTTATATATATCTTTTCTACAAATTATTTTAGTGAAAATCTAAGGATGATACCTGAAGAATTGGTAACGTTAATGAATGAGTGATTTTATTTTATTTCTTCCTACACCCCCTTATGTTATGTTTATATCAAGATTATATAATTTCATAATTATATTACATATATTCAGATTTTTTTATATAAATAAGATAAAAATATCTCCACTTATATCAAATGAATTATGAAATCATTACTCATGTGTACGACAGACTACCAACACACAAAATGATTTCGTTCATTTTTTCATTACCTCTGATTAAGTCTATTAATAATGAAGAATTAATTTGATATGTGTGATATATATGATATGTATGATGTTATTTTTATTTATTAATTTAGATAACACATGCCTTCATGCATTCCATTTTGTGGGAATACGATAAAGTCATTCATGTGTATGGAAGACTACCACCTCATGAAGTGGTGTGATTTATTCACAGTTGAAATGAAATGTATAAATGATGTGTTTAGAGAAAATATTTGATATATTGTAAATAAAAATGATTCTATAATGATTAAATGAATATTTTAATTTTATTTCTTTCAATCCGATGGGAAAATAAAAATAGCATCTATGCATAGATAAAACGTATTGTCTCTATGAACAATGTTTTTCATTTTCTACACCATGTTTTATGAATATTATAAATTAATTTACAATAAATATATATGGTATTTATATCATGGTTATCATTCATGGTATGGTGGAACAATGATTAAATAAATATGATAAAAATATAACAAATCAAAACATAAATAAAAAACAAATTGGTTATTACCTGAAAAGAAAAAATAACATGAAATCGATAATAAACGGGTAATATATGTAATAATAAAATATTATATGATATGATATATATGAATATGGTTATTTATTATATCTAAAATAAACATATAAAAATTATATAGGATGTTTTAACGAGTAAAAATGAAGTTACGTCTTATGTTAAGGGATTGTTTCCTCAATTATACATTATTGAGAAGTATATTAAGTTATACACGTGTTTAATATAATGAGGTTTATATAAATCCCATAAACATGTAATATAATGAATTTTTCCATCCACATGTAATTTCATTATTCATGATATGTCATTACATTATTGGAATGATTATTCAATGATACCAATTCGGTAAATATTTTCTATTTTAGTATCACCATTTACCAGGTTTTTTTATGATTAAGTATCCAATGTTGAAATATCTTGTTATGCATCTCAAAAAATCAAATTAAATTTTTTATCCTCAATATATTAATGTGCAATTAGCATATTTTTTACATTTTTTACACTTTTCTACTTAAAATAATTAATAAAATGTTTTTTATAAAAATCATATTTTTTTCAATCTTCGTTCCAAAATCTATTTTCTTCTAAATCATTTTTTATAAAAAGTTTTCAAAATTATTACTTACTCACTTATTATTTTTGAAAGAAATTTTTGACAATGTTTTACATTTTTATAGAAAATTTTTGAATGGAATATTCATTCCATTTCCAAATAGTTTTTTTCTGTCTTTTACTATAAATAAGAAAGGAATGTCAATATTAACGTGTACAAAATGAACATAATTTTTTAATGTCACAACCAATCATTGATTGAAATAATATTTTATATTTTTTTCAAGTCCATATTCAATGAAACACTATTTGTTAATATTTTATGTTTTCAAGATGTAATTTTCAATGTTGAAAGGATATTTTACTAATAAAGGATTTAAACAATCATTAAAAATTATTTTTCATCTCTGATTTCATCTTTTGATGTTTCCTATTCTATACCGGTGATATGAGTTGGGGATACTCTTCTTATTATTTCTCTAAATGGTTTAATTTATAATGATAATTTTATTATGAAACATGTGTCTCTTCCATGGGTTATTAAATGATGAAATGATTATGAAACCCTCTTCTTTTCATTGGTTATTTGATGTTAAAATAATTATAAAACTTTTTTTATTCATATGTTATTATATGATGAAATGATTATGATATCCCATTTTTTTTTTTTTGGTTATGATACGATGAATGGTTATCAGTTTGTGGAACACATATGTATGATTTAATTATATCACAGAGGGGACTTATATATCCAAAAAATGTATTAGTTAAATATTAACATCTCATGATATAGACCGGAAGATAATGAAGAGTGTAACTAGTTTAGTAATATAAGAATATAATGGTGATTCAACCAAATTTAAAAAGAAATGGCTGGAATGGTGAGTGAACCCAATCTTGTAATAGAATTTGTCCATTACGATAGTCTTGATAGTGATACATGATATTTATGAAAATAATTTTTTATGTTTGTGTGCATGCCAAAAATTTATTGTCCTATTCCAATGTTGTTCTCACAGGGATCATTTTTATTTATTCACTTTTCATTCATGTCTTATTAACATACAATCAATATATAATCACTCAAAAAATAATTTTTTATATGAATGGTATAGTTTTAAAATGTTATTCTCATGTCCTAACACCCATATGTCTATGTTATTCTTTAATATCTCCATTGCTTACCCTTACTAAGAGTCTAAACTCACCCTTTCTTAAGTTTCCTTTCCCTAGGTTATTAAGATATGTATTATTTTTGATAGGTCTAAGAAGGCTTCTTTTTGTGAAGAACATAGTGGGAGATGATTTTTCTCACTTATGGACTAGTGTTTATATTTCTAATTTTAGATATCCACTAAATTATTAAGTTCCTATAGAAATTTTTTGTATAATTTAATGAATATTCATAAAAAATGATATATTACCTATATATGAATAGTCGGTGCTTCAGACCCACACCAGAACTTCCTCTTGTCTTGGAGACGGCTCCAGCTCCTTCCCTCAAAGAGGTCCTCTTGAGGCCTCATCCACCCCCTGGTTTGTTTCCATATTCTCGGTGGTCTATACCGATGGCGCTCAATCGGGAAAGGAATATGATTTTCATGTGATCTCATTCTTGGATGCATCCTTCGTGAACATTTTGGATCTCCATCGTTGGTCCTTGGTGGCACACTTTAGTGTGGATAATCCTTCTCTTTGCATCATTAGTAACATTGTGGCCTTGTAGGGTCTTTCTAAAGTAGCTCGAGAATCAGAGCTATGCATGAAGGTTTTCTTCATTGGGCATGGCTCCAGGGATGACTTTGTGCGGGTGTGGTCGAGGTGGGTCAGATCTCTGGGATGATGGAGATTTCACTTTTTCAGATGGTCCTTAAAGTTTTATCAGGGTTTCAACTCCCCCCAAGTGGCTACCTCGATCTCCTTTCCTGGTCTTTCTTTACTATTATTCAACTCGGGGTTCTTTTTTAGCATTGGAGACACCCTTGGGATGTTTTTGTGTGCTGATGTCAACAATTCTTAGCTTCTGGACTCTTCCTCATCCAAGATCTATGTTGAAATTGACATTCTGAAGCCTCATCCAAACCCAATTTTTCTATTATGGGGGGAGTAATTTTCATCGTGGTAGAAGATTTTCTATTCAGGGCATGGGGACTTCTACGTAATCTATCACCTACCTGGTCATTCCCCTTCAATTTTCAGGACGCTTCGACAACCTCCCGATGCTCATCGATAGGTTCCATGCTCGTCTCCTGGCCCATCCCCCAAACTCAGGATCTTCTCTCATCCTTCCACTATCGAAGGAACATTTGATGACTATGAAGGTGCTTCAAGATTGAATTTCATGGACCTCTTATGATCCTTCCCTTTGTTTCAACATTCTATAAAGGAAGCTGATCTTGTTTCTCCAGAGATCAGTTTGGGTTCTTACATGGAAGTGATTACCTATGTTCTCCAAGATTGGTTTGGGATTGTGGATAGATGGACCCCAAATCATGTCCCTCCAATCACCCCAAGATTCATGGATTTAATGATCCCTCTTCAATCCCTTTCCCTATATCCAGTTCCCATATTCTCTAATAAAACTACATTAGTGTCCTATCACATGAGAAGGATGATCCTTCTCCCCTTATTGTTTCAGAATCATCTTCGACCATCAGAGTGTTTACCTAATCGAAATCTATATTGCTTTCTATTGGTTCTTCCTCTAGTGCAGTTGGCTTGAAAAATCATGGGGCCAACGTTAGGCTTTAAAATGTCTAATGATATCATTCATAGTGTGGAATGAACGTAGCCTATGTGCATGTGCTAAAAAAAATTTATTTCTTCATACATCTTTATGTCTCGTGCTTATATTATTTCTATTCATGAACCAAAGCTGCCTACATATAAAATCAAGCACTTCATAGGCAGAATTAAAGTTCGTGATTATATACACACTGAACCTCTTAACCAACACCTCTGGATATTCAGGCAGCATTATGTGTGTGTGGACCATGTTGCGGTTTTGGATCAGTATGTTACTATAAAATTTACCTTTGGCTCTGTCCCTCTTTTCAACTTTTTTATCTATTCTAAAAGTGGCGTTCCTGATAGATGGATCTTATGGGATGATCTTAGTGCCTCTGACCCGAGAAACACGACATGGCTTTCCGATGGTGATTTTAATAGCATAATGTGCCCGACTAAGAATAAAGGTATAAGTGACATTCCTCATAGAGCTAGCGTGGATTTCATATCCTTTTTTTCAACTACATGTCTCATGGACATAGGATATACAGGGGACCAATTCACTTGGTGTAACATCCAAAAGAGAAGAAGGCACACAAGGTGTCATCTTGATCGCTGCCAAACTAACTTCAATTCAATATCTACCTTCTCAGATGCTAAGGTCTCTCATTTTGTTAGATCTATATTGGACCAACCTCCCATATTGATTTCTCTAAACCCTGAAACAAGGAATGAAGATCATTTTCACTACCATAATTCAGGGTTCAACTTCAATGGATTCCTCCATGCAGTACAATCCTCTTGGGAGAAGCCTAGTTGAGGTAGATACTATATCAAGATCCATAACAGACATGGTAACCTTAGAGATTACCTCCTTCAGTGGATAAATACCCATCCTTCTTGACTGTAGTACTTTAATGTAATTAAATAGGATGCTAACCAACGTGAAATTTCTCTGCAGAATCATTGGGATAAATTGATGTTTGGGGTTCCTATTCATAATAAAGACATGTTATCATATATTATTATCTTGAAGGAATGTCTTTCTTGGGAGAAGGCTAGGGTAAAATGGCTGTGAGATGGATATCGTAATACTGCAAATTTTCCTGATTTTATTAATGATATAAGGAGGCAGTTTCATCTGAATACTCTCTTTTAAGATGATCCATTCACTAATGACCCTATAATTATTGACACCGTGGCTATGTATCACTTCTATTCTATACTAGCTAGCCCCAACTCAAACATGTAGAATTTTTACCCCTTGGTACATGCAGGCCTGTTTGATGCTATTCCTTTCGAGGCCTGGAATCATGGAAATTCTGTGCTCTCTCCTACTCTGGATGATGAATAAATTCTTAACGCTATCATGTACCTCAACACAAAGAGTTCCCTCAGTCTCAGACAGTATCCCAAGGTCCTTTTACATTACCTCATAGGACCTATTTAAAGAAGACCTATCTAATTCCATTCAAGAGTTATTTCGCGGTGTCCACCTTCCACGTGTGGTTATTGTCAACACATTGGATCTAATTCACAATGTAAAGACCCCATCCTCTCTCAACCACTTCACATGTATTATATTGTGAAATTTTACTAATAAATTGTAGACTATGATGCTCAATATATGGTAGGTCATTAACATCCTCAATGGATATACTTGGAGCAGCACAACTTTGTCCAAGGAAGGGATATTCATGGTTTGATTGGGTTGGCTTGGGAGACACTTCCTGATCTCGGTGTAAAATTGACCTGTTCAAATATGATTCCAAAAAATGAAATGGATAATTCCTATGATACTTTTGAGTGTAATTTCATCATCAAAGTGATGTGAAGTATGATTCTATCCTCCCGGTCTAATGACATATTGATCATATGCTTCAGCTCTCTGTGGTTTTCTATTTATTCTCTAGGAATCAATTGTTGATTCATAAAATCGGTGCGTAGGCTACGACAAGGTGACCCTTAGTCGTCGATTATCTTTATTATTTCTAATGATTACCATTCCCATTATATCGTGAAGAGTATTGGTGTAGGTGGCATTATTCCTTACCATTACAGGCCAACCGCCAATGGTATCTCACACCTGTAGTTTTCCAATGAAACAAAATTATTTCACAATTCTTGTAAGAGGTCAATTCAATTTATCAACATGGTTATGGAGATGAAGGGGAAATAGAGGTGGTAGCATGTTTATAGGGAGAAGAGCAGTCCATTTAATTTGAATGTTTATTCTGGAAGGTGGGTGGGAAAAGTGGAGAAAAACATGGAAATTATAAGATAATAATTCAGGTTTGACTATATTAGTGATCCAATATCTCATTGGAGTCTTAAGATTCATCATGTTGACAAAATTATTTAAAAAATATATGATCAGATTACTAAATAGAAACACATGTTCCTATATTTTGGTGGCTGGATCACTCTGGTTAATCATGTTCTCCCTTTTATTCCCTTATATATCCTATCTACCCTTTTGGTCCCGAATGGTGTCCTGTATAATATTTAAAATACCCTTAAATCATTAATTTGGGATGCACACATTGATGATAGACAACACTGGGCGTTATGGTAGAGGTTGGAAACACCTACCGAGGAGGTAGGTATCAGTGTGAATGATCTGACCATCACTATGAAATGATTTCATGGAAATCATTAATGGGATGAAATTGTGGGGGATACTCTATGGGGCCAATTCACCCAAAAAAATATGTTTGGAATCTGGATTCATCATGGGGGACCTCTTCTCCTCTCTAGCATAGTGTTCAGGCACATGTTGCCACACAACATGAGCACAATAGATGGATTATTAGAAGGGGTGACTTTATTTTATGGAATAAAAATTTAGCTAGCTCCAATCTGACCTTTCTAGGTTACCCAGTTCTCGATATCACATCCAGGTAGGACAACTCTTATCCTTAGTTTATCAATGCTATTCTGGATGACAGGCAGTGGGACATCATTTACTCTAATGTTTTGAACAATGATCCGGACTGTTGTATCTTTGATACCTCCCCGTAAGGTGTTTTCTCTAGTAAATTTTATTCTCACCTATTGGGGAGTTCTTGAACTTCATATTATTTGGGAGATCTGCTTTGGTGTACAGAATCTCTAGCCAAGAATAATTTTCTCTAGTGGTGCATAAGAAACAACACTCTTTTCATCGACGGAAAAATTAAATGCAGAGGAATCTGCCTGGTGGCCAGAAGTGATTGCTACCCTATTTTCCAAGAAGAATCTATGGCTCACTTTTTTTTTTGAAAGCGCATGGGCTCGATCGGTCTCGGAGGTCTTTTTTTCATTTAATGGATTTACATTTCAGGTATGTAGCATCAACGATTTCCTTGAATCATGGTTCTTGGGTGCTGATACCTTCATTGAAAAAAGGACCGAGTATCTATTCCTATAGACGAGTGCTGGGAAATTTGTAATTATTGTAATTGAGCAAGGAATGAGTGTATCATCACATGGCAGACAATCCTCATCACCAGAATAAATTCCATTCTCATTGATCTCTCTAATCTTTTCAAGAACGACGAAGGGGAACCCCCTTTTAGAGATATTTAGGCTAATAGAGATCCCTATCCCAGATCCCCTAAATGACATTAGGTGATTTCGATACAACCTAGTTCCAGGTTAAAACTCATCACGAATGGATCTTATGGGATGAGGATCATACATAGTGGCGGTATTAGGAGGGACCATACCAGTTCTGCAATTCTATCTTTTTTGGCCTTCAATGGAAGTAAAAATTCACTTTAAGAAGATTCTAAAGCTATGCTCACTGATCTTACACTCTGTAGTTAGAAGAATATTACCCTCTCATCTATTTAAACTCATTCCATAGTTATTCGTCTTTCACTTCAAGGATATGGTGTTACACCTAGGTTCATCACATATACTATTTTCATGTGTTGTAGTCTAATTAACACCAAGATGGAGGATCTTTATACATGAATGGAGGGAAATAGATTTGTTGATTTTTTTCCTCCATGGCCAGCTCGAGTGATAGGATCTCATGCTATTCCACTCTTAGCTCTCTTCCTCTAGAGTGCATGGATTTAGTCATTTGTGATGCTCTATCTCTTCATCATTTTAGACCCTCTATGTCCTCTCTCATTTTTTATGTCTCTCTTTGTTCTGTTACATTACTTTTTTATGGAAGAAAATAAATTTCTTTAGTTTTAAATACTTCAAGTGGATGTGGATTTGACATAGACGTACCTAGGGGTAACCAAACAGATAAAACATCATTGATCTATAATCGATTGTAATTTTTTCCTGAAAAAGGGCCTTTTAGCACAACTAGTTTGACACTCCTAATGGAAATTCTTTGGAAATTCAAAAATATTTTATATATAATCATAAGGTATTTAAATATATAATTAATATGAATATCCCAATATAAACCCCATTTTTCAATGATTAAAACTAAAGTCTCATAATCTAGACATACTAAATGTTTTTTCTTGAGAACGTGTTGTCCTACTATAATTATTATATCATACACTATGATTTTTTTTATTCACTAGTTGAAACTTGATGGACCCATGTTTCTACTGACTATGATAGACAATGCAATGATTTTCCTCCCAAGAAACAAACCACTATGGGAATTCGAATGAAAACTCCCATTTCTATTTTCAGTCTACTTTCTTAAGATATGAATAATAATGTAACTCCAAATGAAAAAAGGAGGTAATAACTTTTTGTTGAGTTAATTATGAGGTTTCATCAACCTATATTTATTGGGTCCTCTAATATACTAGTTTCTATATAATGTATCTGTATCGATGAAAATATATTTTCATTTTCCAATGTTTGAAACATGAAAAATCCATTTTTGTTGTTTACCATTTGGATGGTGAAGAAGATAAATGGTGGGTCTTTTCAAAAATATGAGGAAAGACGATGAGATTGGATTCATTTACTGGGATGAGTTCAAGAACATATTTTCTAATAATTAATTTCATAGCATTATTTATATGAAAAAGGAGATGGATTTAAATCAGTTATAGACAATGTTTTATGATTTCATTGGTACCTATGAGGGAAATTTTACAATACATTCAAGGTACACTTATTGTAATATCATCCATCATGAACGTAGGTTTAATTGATCCATTAGTGGCATAAAATAAATTCTATGAACGGTATTATCTAGAAAATAATTTAGTAGATATTGATTTTTTTTCTATGAGCTATCATGGTGGAAATAGAGTTAATAGTTTTATATCAATATTATGGTTTTGATATGAATATGAATATGAAATTCAAGGTAAAATATAAAAAACACTGAGAGAAGAAGATGGTATTTCAATTATGATAAATGTCTGGGATTTAGCATGGACAATATTTTCTTAAAGGGACTAGTAAATTTATTATGTGTGGAAGGGAAGTCAATAAAAAATAGATTTAATAATTAAGGTAAATATGATACCTCAGGATTTGAATAGAGATAAACCTAGATAGAATTATCCACCCACAAATCAGTTCTTTAAGTGTAATGAGAATTGGAATTATGTTTTCTAGTGCCCCAACCCAAGGGTTAATGATGGCTATTGATAGTATAAACCATATATTTTATGGGGAAAGTGGAAATATTATGTGGTCACTATTTATAGTGAGGGGTCAGAAAACAACATGGTGAATGGTACCCTTCCTATCCACTTTTGACCAGCCAATGGCTTATTTTACTATGGATCTAACAACTATTTTATATTTGATGAATTTTATAGATATATCATGATTCCTCCCAAACTATTAAATGTATAATTAATAATAGAAAAGCCTAATTGTATGATGATCACATCTCAAGTTTATAATTCTTATCTAGTTTATGTATATGGGAATGTGCTTACTATAAATATTTTCATTCTTCTCTAGTGTAATTTTATGTCTTATTTTGCATGGAATCTACTTCTATACATAAAACTCACATCAATTATTTATGAATAGAAGCCAAATTTTAGGTTCTAATATAAAATATGTTCTTATATAAATGTTAATATAAGTATAAACCTCCCACAGAGATCGAATCCACTATAAGGTTCTTTATTACCATTTAGAACTGGTTTCTATATCAAATGGATGGAGAGAAACATGGCATCGATGATATTCCAATTCTTTAAAAATGTTTTGACGTTTTTCAAGAAGATTTTCTTAGACAACCAAAAATTGGTTATGTTCAGTTCTCTACAGAAGTCATACAAGATGCCAAAACAATTTTAGTGACTCCATATAGAAGGGCTCTGATTGAGTTTCTTGAATTAATGTAGAAACTCAAGGAAAAGTTTTAAAATATATTAATTTATCCATGTGTCTCACCTTGTGGTTCACTGGTTCATTTTTATAAAAAGAATGATTGATCATTTTGGCTCTCCATTGATTACGAGGAGCTATAAATTAACAAAAGTTTCAAGATTTACCATATCCCCTATATTGGTTACCTATTTTATCAACTACAAGAAGATCAACAATTTCTAGTGATTAATATTCATCCATGATATCATAAATTGATTGGAAAGAATTAGGGAATAACCATGATGACATAACATATAAGAGATGATAACTATGAATATATATTTATGAAATTCAATTATACTAATTCCATGTTATATTCATGGACATAATGAATAGAATCTTTAGAGATTTACTTGTGAAGTTTCTGGTAGTCATCATAGAAGATATTCAAATCTACAGAAAGAGGAATAATGAGCATTAAGATCACATGATAGATTTACTAAAGTCCCTATGGAAGGAAAAATTATATGAATAATTTACAAATAGTAATTTTTTGTTATAAATTATTCATTTTTTGTTCATATAATCTCAAGAGAGTGTATATCAGTAGACCCATCAAAGACACCTGCTTTTGAACATTTCTTTAGGCCAGCCACGGTGACCAACATACATATTTTTTGGTTTGGATATATATTATTGATGTTTTCTGGAGAATTAATCAATAATATATAATAATATGTCCATCCTAACTCATAAGGGAGAAACATTACTCTCTATAAAATAATGATAGGAAAATTTCAAGGAAGTTGATGGGAGATTAATCATTGCCCATGTTCATAAATTACCCTATAATGGATAATGGTTTGTAATCAAATATGATGAATAAAATATGTGATTGGGATGTGTTCTTATGTTTAACGACATTTTTATATAATATATATAATGAAAATCGAAAATTCAATAACCAAATTATGCAACTGATGGTTTGGAGTTAGCTGTGGTAATTTTTGAATTAAATATCTAAGGGAATTATGTTTAAAAAACCCAGATATAAATACTGTTCACAACAGTTTAAAGTATATATTCCCATATAAGTAGTTGAATATGTTCCTAATGATATTATTAGACATTATTAATGATCATTATTACTCAATACATTACAAACCCGAGAAACCAGACAAGGTGGGCGATGCTTTGAGTCAAAAAAATCATGATACCTTATCCACAATGAGGATTACAAAGGATCAAACATTTGTATATTTATAAAGGATGGATCTATAAATAATGATGTATGGGGTATAAACTTGTATTTTATGATTGAATGTTCAACCATTTATCCAAGTAAAGATTAAATAAAGGAAAAGGAAGATGTTGAGCTATAAGAGAAGGTTAGAAATGATACTGATTTTAACCTTCATAATGATAGAAAGATAAGTGTTAAGAACTATGTATGTGTTTCATCCTTACCATACATAAATAAGGTGTTTATAGAGTAATATAATTGTTCATTATTACCTATTCATCATGGAAGTATGAAGATGTTTAATAAGTTGATATAATACCTCTAGTGGGATTGCATGAAGAGTGATATCATTGAGTTTTTATATCAATTCATGGTATGTCATCAAGATAAGGTTAGAAGAAAAATGTCAAATATTATGTTGCATTCATTACCCATACTATAATTGAAATGGGAGAACATCACTAGGTAATTTTTGTTGGACTCCCCAAAACAACTAATTTGAATAAGACTATATGGGATGTAGTATATCTCTTTAATAAGTAATTACACTTCATTTCTAGTTGATAAGACTAATATCATGATCATATTTCTATGATATATATTAAGTAAGTGGTAATTTTGCATGGAGTACCAAATTCAACTGTATCATATCGATATCTGAGGTATACCTTAATGTTTCGTAGAAGTCCGTAACATTATCTTTGTTAGAAGTTTAGTTTCAAAAATATATATAATACTCAAATAGATATTAATTATGAAATAACAATTAAAAAACTATTGGTTATTTTGAGATATTTTACTATGTACTTATAAGCTCTTTGGGATCAACACATTCCTCTCGATGAGTTTTCTCACAACAATGGATTCCACTCAAGAATCCAGATAGATCCTTACGAATCCCTCTATGGAAAGAAATTTAGATCTCCATTATGTTGGAATGAAGTGGGGTAAAACAATATATTGGTACATGATATATTTGATGAAATGGAATAAATTGTTAGATATATTTCAAAACATATCATCGAAGAAAATAGTGGATTGAAAATTTGTGCTGACAATAATTGGTATGATCCATAATTCAATGTTGGTGACAGGTTTCTTCTTAGATTTTCTCCACATAAGAATTTTATGATATTTTGGATGAAATTTTAACAAGAACCTATGTGTATAGAACCCTTTCAAATTATTTATCATATCAAGATGATAGAATATCATCTAAAGCTTCCACAAAACATATCTTGAGTCTATGATGTTTTCTGTTCTTCTCTTTAGAGGATTTATACACCTGAAAATTCATATGTAATAAATTGAGACACTACTAAAATATCATTTATTTTCGATGGTATATTTTCAAAAATATCCCATCTCAAAAACTCTTTTGTGATGGGGTCATTTCATAAATATCCCGTTTTAGAAAACGGGGTCGCAACTAGTATTTTTTTCAACGGTATCATCGCAAAAAATACTAGTTGTGATGGGAAGTGGTCACGTCGTAAATAGATGTCGGATTAAATACATTATATATACCAAAACCTTTCGTGACATGCCCATCTCAAATAACTTATATGTTATAAACCTGTTGTGACGGGCTCGTTGCAACAATTTTATAGCAATGGTAAAGAAACATGTCGCAATTTTTAGAAAATATATATATATATACAATTTATTTTCAATGGGCCCCCATCGTAAAAGGCCCCATCACAAATACTTAATAAAGCAATAAAAGTAATTATGATTAATGATAAAATAATATTAAATATTATTAAAATAATAAAAAATTAATAATATTAAGGTTCTCAATATTTTCCAATACATAGTAAAATAAAAAATAATAATTAAATTATTATTAGTGAAAAAATAATATTTATATTATTAAAATAATAAAAAATAAAAAATATTAAAATTCTCAATATTCCGAAAAAATATATATATAAATCATAAAATATTATTATTAATTTTATTATTACTAAAATAAAAAACATTAAAAAATATTATATTATAATAAATATAAAAATATTAAAGTATTTAAAAAATAATTATACAATATTTTCACCAATATAAAAGACAAAAATTGATAATTGTTAATATTACAACAAATGTTCAATTAAAATTGTTTTTAGAGAACAAAAAAATTATTGGGGGAATAGTATTCAGGAGGAGCTAGACGAGCTGGAGGACATGGTGGAGTAAACTCTATCACTAAACTATGAGTAATACAGCGCATATACTCCATCTTCTCGTGCTGCTACTACTGTCATTGACATGTGTCCTCCTCGTGCTACTACTGCGGCTGCTGACACATCTCTTCCTGCTGCTTCTGAAAACTCATATTAGCTCTGTTTGAGCTCGCAACTGCTCATGATACTGTGAGTGAGAAGATGATTCTTATCCACAAGCTCTTCTCAAGTTGGACGCCAACATCACATTAGTACCATAATAAGTCCTAAAGTCAAATTAGAGTCGATACAGACTATTAAGCCCTTCTTGAAGGCATACTCGGTCACCTGCATTCATGAGGTCTCATCAAAATGGTGGGCACTAGACTAATCAGCCATCTCAGGATTACTCTTTTCCCGTTTCTATGAGGTCACAACCTCATATGTCTCCATCAGTTTCAATAAGGAATTAAAATATTGAAAATATTATATGCAGTTAATTTTCAAACTGAAAAATAAATAATACTGACCACAATCTGGCACAGGTGATCACCTCTAATCATTTCAGTGGTTGGATCACTGTACATCTTCTGATTAACCCCATACTCCATAATATCGGGATGCTCGACTGACTATATGGATATATAATAAAATATTAATATGTAATTTTATATAAAATATTTAAAAAAAAGATAATTACCTGAGGCTCTATATGTGTACTGAATGTACGACTACAACCTTGATGTGTCACCTCATGTCTCCTCCAGTTCTTCCATCCAATTGAAGATATCCTCTAAAATCCACTACTCAACCAGGGAGAACATAATCCATCCAAAATGTTATATGAAATGTACTTTGGTTGGTGGGCTCTACATGACTCATCAAATAATGTCGCTACTGCTTTCTTAATAGCTGTCCTTCTCAAATTGTGCAAAAACTGACAGAAACGCTCACACATAGAAACCTCCCATGTCTCGTGGATAACACAAAACATTCTATCATTTATTAGATACCATAAACCCTACAAATAATTTATAATATCATTTTATTAATAAAATAAATTTCTAAAAAATTTAATTTAATTACGTACTAGCCAATGATTGAACATTCCAAGCTGCACATCAATGAGAATCTGTTCCCATGTAATCCATGACTGAGAAATTTTTTTTACAAGAAAGTGCTCTCATGTCGAACATCTACATGCACAAAACATTAAAAAACAATAAATTATCAAACAATTAGTATATAAATAAATTAATGAAAGCTAACTAAAATAAACTGGATATCTTACCTTTGCGTGCGTGGATTGAAACCATGACGTGGAAGTTGCTCATGGATATGGTTAGAAATCATTAGTCATGCAAGACTATTCCCTCTCCACAAACCCCCTGAACCACCAGTATCCTAGGGGTTAGGTCATCCCAAATCTGTATCATCCAAAGGTAGCTCGGCATCCTCCGACTCCCAAAATAGAGCAGGGTCTATCTGAAACACAAAATGATTGTTATTAGTAGATAGTTGAAAATAACTCTTACAAATAGATATATATTAGTTATGATTATACTCAGTGTTTATCTATTTCAATGATGAACTTCATCATCATCTTCATATATGATGATGTCAATGTCTTCATATTCATCATTGGAATCATCAATATTAATATAAGATCTAGTTTCATTGACTTTTTCTATTTAATATTAATTTTTAACACTGTTGACACCATAGTCACCATCATCCCTTAATTGATTGCTTCCACCATTGATACTCATGTCTCTTTTTAAAATGGATGTATTTTTAGTAGTCTCTTTAAAAATTTCAATTCCTTATACTTCATCAGATTCGCATTCAATTTGAGTAAACTGGTTTTCGTGAGATTTCATTTTTATTATTCTCCACCAATCACTCAAGTCTCTTGAAGTAGCACATTACTTTGTGTAATATATTTGATGTTTCTTTTGAGCCCGTAAAAATGGTTCATTTCTCACAATAAAACTTTTATAATTAAAATCACCGATTCCAAGAATCGTATGAACATAGAAGCCTTTCTCAATATCTAACCACCGACATTTAAACATGGTTGTATAATTTTTTCCTAGATAACACAGTTAAATAATGTCATCTCAAATGTAGAAAAATTCATCTTTTACTTCTATATGATGTGATCCTCTCAAGAAAACTCCATTGTTCATTGTTCATTTGATTCCCCATATGCACTTGTATAAAATAAAAAACCATTCACCACATATGGATTGTAGGATTAATCCATTTTGGATGTTGTGTTACGCAATATACAAAACCGCTTTTCAGTTTTATTATCCTATTAAGACACCTGAAAATTTGTAAAACAACTATCAATATAATAAATAATAGACATAATTTATATGCTAAACCATCGATAATTTATGTTACCAATTTTTGAAACCCTTGAGAATTTTTTTTGTCGGTCTTCTTCAAGAGCAGCTGTTGTGATTTTTGGAATCTATTTCTTCAAATATTTGTCATATAACCTACTAATAATATATGTTAACATACTATAACATAAATTATAGATTAACTAATAGAAGCACTCATAGTAAAAATGATTTCATTTCTTCACAGTTGACCAGAACATATGTTTGAGCTCGGTGATGTTCATAATCTAAAAGCCTTCGATCATGAACTCCACGGAATCCAAGATCTAGCTGATTAAAAAATGATTATTTATTTTTCATTACATTATCAACATTCCCCTCATTCTATCCCATTCGGTTAAATTTTTAGGGATATTCATATTCAAAATAATTAGATCATAAAAAGAAACTTCTTCTTGTAAATAAGCTTCAGCAATTCTACCTTTAACTAATTCTTTGTTATGATATTTTTCATTCAATTTCTGCATGCATCTCTCAAATGGGTACATCCATCGAAACTGTACTTGACCTCCACATTTAGCTTTATTTGGAAAATGTAATATCAGATGTTCCATTGAGTCAAAGAAAGCCAGAGAGATGATTTTTTAGAGTTTACATATAATTACAACAACATCTTCATCGACATTTCATAGTGCATCATAGTCTACTTTTGCTGCAAAAATTTCTAAAAAAACATGATATGTCTATTATCAAATCCCATATCATAGAATTGAACAAACCTATGAATCCAATTGGCATAATTATTTCCATTATCACATGCCAATCATGACTTTTTAATTCTGTAATATGACTATACTTAACACATCTTCCCAAATTGGAAGCATAGCCATCTGGAAGTCTCAAATCTGTAATCCACTAACAAAATAATAAGAAACTCTTTTTGGATAGTGTATAACCTGCTTATGGCTTCATTATCCTATGTGATCTGACATTTTGAAATAGTTCAAGTTCACATCGACTACAAATTTGGGGAATATCTAATCATGCCTTTACATTATCATTGTTCTTACATAATGTATCCAAAACTATATAAAATAAATTATCAAAATAGTTATTCTCTATATGCATGAAATCCAACATGTGGCAGAACAACAACTTAGACCTATATGGAAGAACCCAAAAAATTATTCGTTTTATCCAATTACGTTCTTTACCAAATCCATGAATTTTCTTTTGGGTTACTGTTCGCCCAAATGTGATAGGAGGTAATGAAAATAAAATTGATTTTAACTCTATAACTGAGAACATTTTTGGAGGTTCATCCCTTTCAACTATTCCTCATCTGAAATGAGATTTGGTCCTCTGAAAAAAAAAATCGATTGAAAGAAATCTGTGATGAAAGTCAAAATAACAAGGTTTTTTCCGTTGATTAGCATAAAGGCTTTATTGCCTTTCATACAGTAAGGACCTAATATCAGACCATGTGTTCCCCATCCACTTAACATGCCATATGTTTTTAAGTCCCTAATCATCCACATAAATGCTTCTTTTAATATAAAGTTTTTGTTCTTAGCAACATCATATGTACTAATACAATTAATCCACAATGAATTTAACTAATCAATCAATGGAATCAAATAAAAATCAATATTATTTTTCAGATTTCCTAGGATTAATAAGGTCAGAAAGATAAAGGGCTCCTTCATCAAAATCCATGGAGGTAAATTTTACGGAGTTATAAAGACAGTCCAACATGAATACTGACTACTATAAGAACCAAACAGATAAAAACCATCAGTAGAATGACCTAATTGCCCGTTCCAGGCTTCTAATGCAAAAGGCAGATGCAGTCAGCCAAAATGTTTCCATGAATCATCATCAGATGGATGATTCAAGCTTTTTATCAGTTGAAATCATGGTTTTGTTCCATGACATCATTAATGCTGTGTTCTGAGACATAAATAAACACTGCGATCTCAGTGTAAGGGGAAAATATCACAAATATTTTATAGGAATTGATCTTGGCATCTCGATTGAGATTTATTGTGCCTCAATTTTCCACATGTGGGAAAATTATCGAATGACTCATTTTCACCAAAATATAACATGAAATCATTTTCACATCCAGGAATCTTCCGATAAATAAGACCAAGATTACGAACCAGCCTCTTTCTCTCATAGTAATTTACAAGGAACACATTTCATTCATGTAATCGTGTTTTAACCGAATAATTATCTGATCAAAACAATTTATTGACATTTCATTTTGTTATTTAATAAAGCCATAAATTTTTCAACCGCTTCTACTTTTTTTATCTGAAAACCAGGATATATTGCATCCTCAACAGACCTCAACAACTCATAAAGTTTGGATGGGTCAACTCAAGAGTTCAATCAACATCATCCTGATTTTTAGTTTGTTGAAGAGAATTAAATGCATCATCATGTACTAAAGATTGAAACTGTGATGGATCTCGAATGAAGTTATTAGTATCTTCTCTTAATCCACGTTCACAAATTTGATACCAAAAAACATAATTTGGTTGAAAACCATAAACAACAATAGATGTCCTCTAACCCAGTCAAATGTGTTAAAATTTTCTCAGAGAAAATTCTTTACAAGGACACATAACTGTGCCTTCTGAAACAAATTATGGTTTTTATGAAGAAAATGATAATAAAGATTCAACAACCTCGATATATATTAGATTAAACCCAGAACCGTTGGGATTTATACATGAATTTATCCATGCGCGATCATCTAATTATGACTATTGTCGAACTCATTATTCCATATTATTATAAAAAATATATGATCATAACATTTATTTAATAATTTGAAATTAAAAATACACTATCCAATAAAAGATAAATAAATACAACTACTTCTTGATAATTTCCTTTAATTATGGGCGACATAATTTCCAGTGGATTGATGACTACTCTTTTGTCCGAGGATTCATTTTCATGCAACATTGTCACACTGAAATCACAATGAAGAATCTTCTTAGAGGTACACATATTCATTATCATGCAGACAAGAATTTATCAGTATACCTTTGAATAGATTATTCATTATGATTTCAGTGTGATAAATATACAAGTAAATGATCCACCGGACAAAAGAGACCCATTTTTGTCGAAGAATCATCTTCTTGCAACTCTCACCGTCTAAAAACACTATGAATAATTTGTTCATATGAAGGCATATTCAAACTTGTGCATATGAGATTGGATATACGTTGAATCATACTTTTCATAATGTTTTGAGTTGGTGACAGTTGATATGAGAAGAGTCATCAAACCAAATGAGTGCCGCCAATACACTGAAAATTGTGCCAAATTATTAGATGTTATTACAATATATTACAGTATATTACAATTGATTTCATTTCATAATATTCATAATTAATCCTTATTATTCTTAGTTAATCCAAATTTTTCCTAATTAAATCTAATTATTCCTAATTAATCATAATTTTTCCTAAATAATCCTAATTGCAGCTAATTATTTCTAATTAATCTTAAATAATCCTAACTATTACTAAATAATCCATATCAATCTTATTTATTTCTAATTAATGCTTATTATTTCTAATTAATTCTAATTATTGATAATTAATGCTAATTATTTCTAATTAATGCTAGTTATTACTAATTAATTCTAGTTAGTCCTGATTAATTATATTTAGTCCTAATTTTATCTATTTAGTCCTAATTAATGCTATTTACTGGTATTTAATCCTCTTTACTAAAATTTAGTCATATTTACTGCTATATAGTCATAATTAGTGCTAATTAGTCAAAATTAGTTATAATCAGTCCTAATTTGTGCTAATTAGTCCTAATTATGGCTTATTAGTGCTAATTATTTTTAATTATTTCTAATTATTGATAATTATTTCTAATTATTTCAAATTATTCCTAATTAGTCCTAATTATATCTATTGATTCATATTTTTTGATAATTATTTCTATTTACTGCTAATTATTGCTATATATTACTAATTAATGCTAATTATAGATAATTATTGATAATTATGCTATTTATTGATAATTATTGCTATTTATTTCTATTTAATGCTATTTATTGATATTTATTTTTTTATTGATATTTATTGTTAATTGTTACTAATTATTACTAACTATTACTATTTATTACAATATATTACTTTTTATTATAAATTATTACTATTTATTACTATCTATTACTATTTATTGAAAATTATTACGAATTATTACAAAATATTACAAATTCTTATTAATTATTACTAATTATTACTAATTATTAATATTTATTATTTATTATTCTTATTTATTACTAATTATTACTAATTATTACAATTTATTACAATTTATTACTATTTATTAATATTTATTAGTATTTATTACTAATTATTTCATATTATTACAAATTATTACTAATTATTACTAGTTATTGCAAATTATTAATAATTATTACTAATTATTACTAATTATTGCTAATTATTACTAATTATTACTAATTATTAATAATTGTTACTATTTATAACTATTTATTACTATTTATTAATACTTATTACTATTTATTTCTACTTATTCCTACTTATTTCTATTTATTGCTAATTATTGCTAATTATTGCTAATTATTCATAATTATTGCTAATTATTGGTAATTATTGCTAATTATTGTTATTTACTGTTATTTATTACTATTTACTGCTATTTATTACTATTTATTGCTATTTATAGCAATTTGTAGCTATTTATTCCTATTTATTGCTAATTAATCCTATTTATTGCTAATTATTGATGATAATTGTTAATAATTACTAATTATTGCTATTTATTTATATTTATTTCTTTTTTTCTATTTTTTTATATTTATTACTAATTATTAATAATTATTATTAATTATTACTATTTATTACTAATTATAACTAGTTATTAATAATTATTACTAATTATTTTTAATTATTACAAATTATTACAAATTATTCATAATTATTGTTAATTATTGCTAATTATTGGAAATTATTGGTAATTGTTTTCTATTTATTGCTAATTATTGCTAATTATTGCTATTTATTTCTATTTATTTCTTTTTATTACTATTTAATCGTATTTATTTGTATTCATTCCAAATTATTACAAATTATTCCAAATTATTTCTATTTATTACTAATTATTATTATTTATTACTAATTAATTCTATTTATTACTATTTATTACTATTTATTACTATCACATATTATTTAATACTATTTATATCTAATTATTACTAATTATTACTATTTTTTACTATTTATTAAAAATTATTACTATTTATTACTATTTATTACTAATTATTACTATTTATTACTAATTATTTCTATTTATTACTATTTATTTCTAATTATTACTAATTATTACGAATGAAAAAACAATTTAATTTTAAAATAATTACAACTAATCAATAATAAAAAAAGTTAATAAAAAATGAAATAAATACTAAATTAAAAAAAATATAATTATCTATAAACTTGATCTCATATAATTGTCGACGGCTTCACAACTTCATAGTAAAAAAACTAACTCTCAAAAATTTTCACTCTAAAATTAGAGTTTAGAGAAGAAGAGGAATAAGAAATTCAGGAGGAGGGAAGAAAAAATTGATGGGGGAATATATATGTAAGAACCCAAATCTTTGTTTCAGGTATGTTTTTCCTTTTCTTATCATCTTTGCGGAAAAGGGGAAGATCTGGAAATTTTCTAAGTACACATCGTGTAATTTATAAGTACACGATGTGTACTTTATAAGTACATGCAATGTACTTTGTTTCCATGCGAGGCCGTGTGCTTTCCATATCAGGGCCACACACACTGTGTGTAGGGGTGATGTGGAGGCCGCTTAATGTGGTGTATAGAAAAGGCGAGTACACGCCGTGTACTCCAGAAGTACACGTTGTGTACGTTTCTTTTTATTTCATTATACAGACCTGGGTGGCGTCTAATCTTATTTTCTATCTTCTTCTTCGCCTAATTACGTCCAGAGCATCCATGGAGTCTGAATCTTCTCTGAGCCGCTGATCTGTCACCAGTTATCTGAATCGAACACCGTCAGTTGTAATAGAATCATAGCGGTATGTTCTAGGTTCTTCCTTGGCCACGTTTCCGGATTCATTCTCCTATGAGAGTTATCTAAGGTAGAACTTTTTAGACGTTTTTGCAGATCCTCTCCCTTGTATGCCAATTCACAGGCCAAGGTTCAAGTATTATGATCCCCTAGGATCGAGGTAGGTGGTTTGTTTCCATACGTTGAATTTCATTCTGTTTTTGTTCAAAAAGTGGCGGATTCCCATGTATTGGGTATCTCGGGTTTGGGTTTTGAACCAGTAATATTGTCTTACTTATATTTCTTGTATGATTGATGTTATTATATGATTAATGATTGCTTGTTAGCATGTTTTAGGATCACCCCATGGGTGTTCCCTTTGTTTTGGATATTTACCGCCGTTTGGATTAGGTTGCATGTGAGGCATAACTTGTTGCAGTGATTGCCTACCTTGAGATAATTGATTGCATGTATTGGATGTTGTTTCAATGCTTTTGATGCATTGTATCTATTAGCCAAGTAGTTGCTGAACTTACTTAGGGATGCCGACAATTGATTATGCATGACTAGACTGCTCAGGGCTGTGTGAACCTAGTGTGATAGACTAAAGAGGGAATTTAAGATTAAGGGATTCCCTAGAGAGTCTGTTATAAATTGGTATCGTTCGAAGGACCTATAGGAATTGGACATTGTGCTTCCACAGAGTGTCCTTAGTTACGTATCAAGACTATAGGGGGAATTAGACGTAAGTCCTTCCTCAAGGAGTGTATACCAAACGTTGAAAGACCACATGGAAATTGACGGCGAGTGCTTCCCAGAGTGTCTGTGCTTCTGTATGATTACTTGACTATATTGATCTGCTAGTATGAGAAACCCAGAGAGTCAGTGTGAATATTGTTTGGTTGGTTGTGACGAGTCCACCAAGCCAAAGAACAAGCCTATGTTTTTACTACTTGTAGTTAGTTAGTCTACTGAGATACATGTTGTGTTACTAGCTATTATTTTGGAATATAGAGCTGTTGCTAGATTCCTCGGGTGTTAATTAAACGATTGAATTAAATTACTAATTAAATGTGAATGGTGATTTGTAGGATTTTTTACATAGTGTACTCCTATTTCTCTACTGCATTTATTTCATTTACTTTTTCTATATTGCTCACTTACAGTAGGGCATAGATCTTGTGGTGATTGCCTATTGGGATTAGTCTCACACCATGCTTGGGTCCTGCTTTTAGCCCAAACAGGTTATATGGTTGTAGGTGTGGATAGGGATTGTGGCCCTTCTACTTCAGGTACATGATTGCTGGTTGGATCTGGAGAGCACATGACCGCTCCTAGGCTTGCGATGCTGCTGGAGTTGTTGTTTACTTTTAGTACATTGTTGTCAGTTGTATTTCAGCACGTTTTTGTGTCTACTGCGTTCCTTAAATACATGTACCTACTGCATCATTTTATTCATTATTATATTATATAGTGCTTCCACTGTTTAGTTTTAGTTATTTAATGTTGTATGCTGCTTCCGCTATTGATTGTTATTTACTTTTCTTTGTATACCTTACCAAAGGAGGGCATAGTTTTCCCAATGACTCACCATGGTCCTCGCTGCTAGTCGGTAGCCTCCGGCATTTGGGGAACACGCTTGAGGTCATGTAGCGAACCGGGTACGGGGTACTAGTTATGTGGCTCTGGATTCTGGTCGTTACAAAGTGGCATCAGAGGAGTTCTTTCCTATTATATTGATATATTGTTTAGCGACATTAGACAGGGATAGGATGAAATAGGAAAATGGTAAATAGATGTCCCCGGGAGTTCTAGAACCTGTGTACAGGGAAAAAGCCAGATTACCTCGAATGTTGAAAATTTCAATTTTTGCAAATCTTACAGTTTACATGATTTCACCATTGGGTGCTGCACTTGTTTGGTGATGTTAGTGATTATATGTTTGTGGTTCTATTTAGTTGAAACCCGATGAGATGAGGGTATTCCATCAAATGCATCTTATAGGCACATGTTACAAAATCAAATGTCATGCATTTTTTCATGCCATCTAGGTTGCTTTAGAATTTTCAGGCAATTGTGATACAAATTGTGATAGATGATGCATGCTATTGTGATAACTACTGTGATATAATACCTTCCATGTTGATAGGGTATCATTTGTTTAGATCTTCATTATCATGAACGGTAAACCCCAATCTTAGTGGTGTTATGGGACCTCGAGGATCAGAATTTGGTGTTTCGTGAGTTTGTTATATTTTTTAGTTGTTATATGCATTGTTATGATGCCAAGCATTGATTCGTGTGGAGTGTGGGCCCCACGGATCGGAATTTGGCACCTTAATTCTTGTGTTTCTCTGTTTTCTGGGCTCTAGTGCAGTTCTGAGGCTACTGTCTGGAAAAACCCAGAATACACGGCGTGTACATCATGAATATATGCCATGTAGTTTTTAGTCGTGTCACTAACCGTGTGGACATGGACACAAATTTGTGAAAGTTCTTGTAGGAACACGCCATGTACTAGTTTACACGTCCTATAGTATGGCTTGGGTATCTGGCCATGTCACAAACAACACAGGCCAGGGGTTTCCTTCAAGTACACGCCGTGTCCATCTGGAACACACCGTGTAGGGTCGGTCGTGTGCCAGGTCATGTCGCTAACAACATGGGCCAAGTAAGGCATGTCTAGTACATATCACGTATACTTTAAAAAGGCCGTGTTTTTTTTTTCATAGTGGAGACGTGTGACCACACCGTGTAGCTAAATAGATGGGTTGGGAAAATCCATAGGGAAACACACCATATACCATGTTGACATTCCATGTAGTAGTGGTCTGTGTACCAGTCTGTGTGACTAACGACACAGACAGGGAAACAATCATAATGAAGGGCTGTGTAGTGGAAAAACACGCTGCATAGTTTCCTGCTGGGATAGACAGTGTTTCTATCCATGTAGGAGTGATCGGGCAGGTAGAAAAAGGGTTAGCACACGTCCTGTAGTTTGAGAACACGTCGTGTAGCCGGGTGGATTACACAACCATGTCTGGCCAAGGTACACGCCCAGGGTAAAATTTCTGGAATACACACCATGTAGTGGTACTAACATGCCGTGTAGTCATGTTTTTTCAGAATTATAATGTTTTTCCCTCCTGTTCTATTTTACTCTCTTATATTGAAACTGTGTTCGACATTAAAGAAGGTGTGCTTTTCACTTTTCAGAGCATTGGCACCAAGACGTCCTCCAGTTGCATGTCATGAACAAGGCCATGACCGTACGCCTGATACGACAGACCAAGGACTACCAGTACTTCCACATATCATTACGGACATGGAACCTGTAGTGATTCTAGAAACTGGTGTCGACGCTCAGTTTAGATAGAGTTTCATTAGGTTCATGCAAACTTTCTAGGGAGCTCAGCATCCGGCCCTGTCTATGGCAGAGTTGATGCGGGTTTTTCAGCAACAACATCTTCCCACGTTCACAGGGGAGGGAGGACCACAAGCTGCGGAGTCATGGCTAGAAGCCATGAAATCTATCTTCAAGCACCTGGAGACACCTAGAGAGAGTATATTTAAACATGCGACTTATATGATGTGAGATTCCGCCAAGAGATGGTGGGATGTGGTTTCGCAGGCAGGGAACCAATAGGATATGGCTTGGGATGAGTTCCAGCGAACATTTCATGAAAAATTCTACCTAGCGACGCTGAGGGCTGATAGAGCCAGAGAGTTCATAAACCTGCAGTAGGGTACTCTCACAGTAATGGAGTATTCCTCTTGCTTTACAGAGTTACGGTGCTTCACTCCCGTTATGGGGAATGACGAGCTCTTTTTAGCGAGAAAGCTTGAGGAAGGCCTCAGACCAGACATCAGATCGTAGGTCAATGTATTCCATTTGACATCTATTACTTTGATATTCAACCAGGTGATTATCAGGAAGAGAAACTTGAGGGAGACTGGAGCTGTGGACTAGGGCGGTTCGGCTTCCAGGGCTGAATCTTTTCAGGTAGACGGCAAGAAGCGACACTGAGAGTCTACACGAGGTGACCCGAGGAATCGAGTAATTCCTTCTGGTAGAAGAGATCTTCCTTCTGGAAACCAAGTGTTGTGCTATCAGTGTGGGAAAATGGAAAAAATAATCCTCAGTGCCTGAGAGTCCTAGGAGAGTGCTGATCATGTGGAAAGATGGGTCATCTGCATCATTTCTGCAAGGTTCTTCTTCCAGTGTCTAGTGAAGGAGGATCAGTTTCGACTCCGCGTACAAAATTAGGATTACTAGTTCTGCAGCAGACTGGGGGGATAGAGTTCTTCAGGTCTTTCAGGCAAGGGTAGAGGACATGGACACAGGGGTCAGGCTCATAGAGGGTCAGCTAAGGGATCTCAGGCTGCTACATAGTGTCGTGGTGCAGGCCAGACTTTTGCGGTAGAGCAGATTCATCAAGAGCAGGATCCTAGAACTTCTACAGTTCGAGGTACAAATTCAGTAGCCTCAGTTTTATCCTCTTCAACATTCAATATAGGATCTTCTCATAGCTTTATTTCTGTGCATACTATGAAAATTCTTAGACTTACTGTTTATACTTCTGAGGATATAATGACCCTAGACACTCCCTTGGGAATTAGAACTGCTAGCGTGCGTCATTTCATAGACTGCCCCTTGAGGTTGGTGGGTGTCTTTTTTCATGGAGTATCTATGTTTTGGAAATGACAGACTATGATTTCATTCCCAGGATGGACGGGTTAGTTCCGTTCTAGGCCTTTGTCGATTGCTATCGCTGTAGGGTTTGTTTTACATCACCGGAGGGCGGATATTTTCTTCACAAGGGAAAATGTGATGTCCGGGCACGAATAGCAGGAATAAAGAATCATGGATTGGGCAGTGTTACAACCTAGATTTCTAGCTTATATATGGATGACCATGGGACCTCTTATATTGATATCCTCCAGTGGTTAATCGGTTTCCAGATGTCTTTCCAGAAGTGTTTTCAGGTTTTCCTCCAGAGTGAGAGGTAGAGTTTTCTGTCGAGCTTGTTCAAGGAGAGGCACTGGTGTCCATTCATCTGTATTGGATGGTTACACCTAAGTTGCAGGAGCTCAAGAAGTAGTTGGAGGAGTTGCAGGCAATGGGTTTCATCCGACCTAGTACTTCTCCTTGGGGGTCCTACTTGCGAATAAGGCAGATGGAACCCTTAGGCTTTTGGTGGATTATCAGAAGCTGAACCAGATGATGGTTAAGAACAGATATCATTTGCCATAGATAGATGATATATTTGATCAGCTTCGAGGAGCCAGAGTGTTCTCGAAGATCGACTTGAGATTCGGCTACCATCAGTTGCGTGTCAGAACATCTCATATACCTCTTACAACCTTCATAAGAAGGTATGGTCTGTATGAGTATTTGTTTATGTCGTTCGGTCTCACGAACGCGCCAGAAGTTTTCATGGCACTGGTGAATTGATTTATCCATCCTTACTTAGATTCTTTCGTGGTGGTTTTCATGGACGGCATCTTGGTGTACTCTCACAATCGACACGACCATGCTACCCATCTTGAGATCATTTTGAGTACACTGAGAGAGGATCTATTATATGATAATCTCTCAAAGTTCAACTTTTGGATGGATGAGATTCACTTCCTAGGTCATGTCATCTCAGAGAAAAGAGTATCAGTAGACCCATGGAAGGTCAGAGTAGTAGTTAACTAAGAGAAGCCAAAGAATGTCTTCGAGGTACTAAGTATCTTAGGGATGTTTGGTTACAACAGGCAGTTTATACAAGACATATAAATATTAGTAGTGCTACTGACGAGCATGACATAGAGGGGGGTGAAGTATGTTTGGTCAGAAGCCTATGATTCAGCCTTTTAGGAGCTGAAGTGGAGATTGACTTCAACATCGATTCTAGTTTTTCCGGTGTCGGGAAAGAGTAATGTTGTTTTCTGTGATGCATCTACCATCGGGCTTGGAGCAGTGCTAATGCATGAGGATCATGTTGTTGCATATGGGTTTCGGTAGTTGAGGCCACATAAGAGGAACTATCCTATGCATAACTTTGGGTTGGATGCAGTTGTTCATGTTTTGCGTTGTTGGAGACATTATCTTTTGGGAGATCATTTTGTGGTGTATATGGACCACAATAGCCTCAAGTATATCTTCACGTAGCGTGACTTGAATCTGAGACAACGGAGGTGTGTTGTGTACCTATAGTATTTCTATTTCGATATTGGTTATAAGCCTGGGAAAGGAAACGTTGTGGCAGATCCACTGACCAGGAGGACATAGATACAGGCAGTATAGGAGGCCAGCAGCGAGGGGCAGCTTATGGCTCTATTCTCTGAGATGCATTTGGAGGTACATGGAAGATAGGGTTAGACTTCTCTTTCTTCTTTAGCTGTTACCTCTACCCTTCTCGACCGAGTTCTAATGATGCAGCTATCAGACTCCGAAGGCCTAGTCCTATGGGAAAGAGTGTTAGGAGGGGACCCTCATCCCAGATAGACCATAGGCGAGGATAAGATCTTGCGTTTCTAGGGACTCATATGGGTTCTAAAAGATATACGCGAGGAGATGATCGAGACTTCTGTTCCTTAGTTTGGGCAGTGCATCCTGGCATCACCAAGATGTATCGTGATCTACACCACCAGTATTGGTTGCCAGGTATGAAGAGAGATATTGCTGGTTTTGTTATTAGATGTTCCACCTGTCAGCAGGTGAAGAAAAATCACCAGCGACAAGCAGGGCTTCTACAGCAGCTACTCATTCCAGAGTGGAAGTGGAATTATGTCGTGATGGAATTCGTGATAAGGATACTAAGATTGCCTCGAAGGGAATGATGTGGTTTTGGTTTTCATTGACTGGATCACGAAGGTTTCTCCCTTCTTGCAGATTAATGATACCTTTGGTGTCGATGAGCTTGGAAAGATTTACATCCATGATATTTTACACTTTCATGGGGTTCCGAGTACTATCATTTCAGATAGGGATGCCTGCTTTACGTCTCATTTCTGGAAAGGACTACACACTGCTTTGGGTACACAGGTACTTCTAAGTATAGCTTACCATCCTCAGACTGATGTCCAGTCAGAGCATACGATATAGGTGCTATATGACATGCTACGAACATGCGTCTTTGATTTTGGAGGTTCTTGGAAGAAACATATAACATTAGTAGAGTTTACCAATAATAATAGTTTTCAAGAAACTATTCAGATGGCACCTTATGGGGCTTTGTATGGTAGGTCGTACCGATCAAACCTGTGTTGGCTGGAGGCAGGATAGGCAGCTATGATGGGACCTCGTCTTGTTCAGGAGACCATAGAACAGGTGGAGATGATTCAGAAAAGGATGGATACTGCACAGTCTCAGCAGAAATATTATGCTGAGCAGCAGAGACGACCTTTGGAGTTCAAGGTCAGAGATCATGTCTTCCTACGTGTTACCCTGAGGTTGGGACACAAGAGGATCAGGATATAGGACAAGCTTTCACCGAGATACATCGGGCCGTTTGATATTATGGACAGAGTCGGGCTGGTTGCTTATAGGATACAGTCTCCTTAGAGGTACCAAGCTATGCATGAGGTCTTCCGTGTTTCTCATCTTCGACGCTATTTCTCATACCCGTATCATATATTTAAACCCGAGGAGGTTGAGCTAGATTATGATGCATTGTTCAAGGAGCATCCTATAAGGATTATGGATCATAGTGAAAAAGTACTCTGTGGCCGATCTGTCCCTCTGGTACGGGTGCTATAGCACCACGTCCGTGTGTAAGATGAGACTTGGGAGAGGGAGGCTGGTATGCAATCACAGTGGCCAGAGTTGTTTAAGGTTTCTTCTTCTCCACCTTGTTAGGGAAATTTAGGGACAAATTTATTTAAGGATAAAAGTTTGTAAGAACCCAGATCTTCGTTTCAGGTATTTTTTTTCCTTTTCTAGTCATTTTTGAGTAATAGAGAATGATCTAGAAATTTTCTAAGTACACGTCGTGTACTTTATAAGTACATGCCATGTAATTTGTTTCCGCATGAGGCTGTGTGGTGGCCATGTCTGAGCCACACTCATGGTGTGTAGGGGTGATGTGGAGGCCACTTAATGAGGTGTACGGAAAATGTGAGTACACGTCGTGTACTATTCTTTTTATTTCATTAAATGGACGAAGGTCATGTATAATCACATACTGCGTCTTCTTCTTCACCTAATTACGTCCAGAGCATCAGAGGAGGCCAAATCTTCTCTGAGCCACTGAACCTTCACCAGTTATCTGGATCGAACGTCATCGGTTGTAATAGAATCACAGTGCTGTGTTCTTGGTTCTTCCTTGGCCATGTTTTCTTGATTACTTCTCTAATGAGAGTTATCTAAGGTTGAATGTTTTAGACATTTTTGCAGATCATCTCCGTTTTAGGCTGATTCATAGGCTGAGTTTCAAATATATCAATCTCCTTGGATCGAGGTAGGTGGTTTGTTTCTCTACATTGAATGTCTTTGAGTTTTTGTGAAAAATGTTCCAGATTCCCATGTATCAGGTATCTCGGGTTAGGGTTTTTAACCTATATTATTGCTTGCCTTAGATTTCTTGTATGATTGAGGTTATTAGATGATTAATGATTTCTTGTTATCATGTTTTAGGATTACCCCATGGGTTTTCCCCTTGTTTTGGATTTTACAGCGGTTTGGTTTAGGTTTCACACGAGGCATACCTTGTTAGATTGATTTCCTGCCTTGAGATAATTGATTATATGTATTTCCTACCGTTGAAATGATTTTGAAGAATTTTAGATATTATCCATGTAGTTGTTGAACATACATAGTGCTGCTGACAGTCGATTACAACCGACTAGACTGCTCAGTGCTGTGTGAACCTGGTGCGGTAGATTAAAGAGGGAATTGACGATTAAGGGCTTACCTAGAGCGTCTATTATAAATTAGTATCATTCGCAGGACCTATAGGAATTGGAATTTTTTCTTGCTCATAGTTTCCTTAGTTACCTATCGAGACTATAGTGGGAATTATACATAAGTGATTCCTCAGAGATTCTGTACCTTTCATTGCAAGACCACATGGGAATTGACGGTGAGTTCTTCCCAGAGTATCTGTGCCTTTGTATGATTACTTGAATATAGGGGTTTGCCAGTATTGGCCACCCAGAGAGTCAGTGTGAATATTTTTTGGTTGGTTGTGACGAGTCCACCATGCCAAAGAACATTCTTGTGTTTTGTACTACTTGTAGTTATGTAGTCTACTGAGACACATGTTGTGTTACTTTCTTTGCTTTGGGAATATAGAGTTGTTGCTAGATTACTTGGGTGACAATTAAATGACTGAATTAAATTACTAAATAAATTTGAATGGAGATTTGTAGAATTTTTTACCTAGTTTACTCCTATTTCTCTGCTGCATTTATTTCATTTACTTTTTCTATATTTCTCACTGACAGTAGAGCACAGA
Organism: Viscum album; assembly: GCA_963277665.1. Classification (NCBI taxonomy): domain Eukaryota; kingdom Viridiplantae; phylum Streptophyta; class Magnoliopsida; order Santalales; family Viscaceae; genus Viscum; species Viscum album. Next base: position 1,577,938,768 of record OY728126.1, read on the forward strand.
TCTTGTGGTGATTGCCTACTGGGATTAGTCTCAAAACCTGTTTGGGTCCTGCTTCTCGGCCCAAACAGGTTATATGGCTTCTGGTGTGGATAGGGATTATGGCCCTTCTACTACAGGTACATGATTACAGGTTGGATCTGTAGAGGATAGGACTGAGCTGAGGCTGTCGATGATGCTGGAGTTTCTATTTACTTTTAGTACTTTGTTGTCAGTTGTATTTCAGCACGTTGTTGTGTTTGCTGATTTCCTTAGATAGTTGTACCTACTGCATCATTTTCATCATTATTATATTAAACATTGCTTCCACTGTTTAGTTTCATTTATTGTATGTTTTTTATTGCTCCCGCTATTGGATGTTATTTAATTTTCATTATATACCTTACCAAAGGAGGGCATAGTTTCCCCAATGACTCACCAAGGCCCTCACTTCTAGTTGGTAGCCTCCAATGTTTGGGGAAACATGCTTGAGGTCATGTGGCGAACCGGGTACGGGGCACTAGTTGAGTTGCTCTGGATTCAGGTCGTTAAAATATAGGTTAGATTAGTTGTGACACGACTATTTTCGATGGGATTACCATTTATAATAGTTCTTATTGCGATGGGTCCTGTCGCAAATACCTTAGACTATTTTAATTATGCTCGGAGGTTACAAGAATATTTGTGACAGGGCTCATCATAAAAAGTAACTTGCTGAAACAATATTTGCGACGGGGCAACATCCCATCAGAAATATGTTTTTATTGCCATCGGTTATATGTGACAGGATCTATCCCAAATACCCTTCGGGGGTTGAACTAGTTGCGATGGTGGATCCCCTGTGGCTACTAGGTCTTACCGCCTCCCAGTATTTGCGACGGGTGATACATACCCATCGTAAATACCGTTTCATGCGGTTTGGCACGCAAACATCTCAAATCTGCACTTATGTTTTTGCAACGGTGCGCCTATTCCCCTTGAAAATAATATGTTATTTGCGACAGGTTGGTCAACCCATCGCAAATAACCTCTTCGACAGACTATTTACGATGGGATTTATTCCCATCGCAAATAGTACATCGTAAAAAATCAGGTTTTCTCGTAGTGAGATCTAATACCACTAGGAAAAGATATTTCTTATGAAGAAAAACTGGTGGAGATTATTGATCATAACAAGAATGTTCTAAGAAGCAGTACCACCCCTAGATATTGCTTTCTGAAAAAACCCACTAGTTTGATGAAGCAATGTGGGAACATTAGGTTATGAATTGGCATAATTATCCCCATTTGATCGTATAAGAATTGTGAATTTTGAGTTAGAAATTCATATTATGGTTTTTTGAATGTACCACCTTATGTTTTTGTGAATTATTATTTTTCAAATAAATTAAACATTCTTTGATGTATTTTTGTACATGAATCAACATATTAGGCATGCACTACATGTGACAGTTTCTTATCTTGACTACAGAAAACACTGTATTTAAGAAAACCACAATATATTATTAATATATAAATTTAAATGAAACCATTTTTACATAGAAATTAATCATAGAAATATGATTAATAATATTTATTTTTAAAATATTAATCATAAAGGATTTATATAAATAAAAAATATTTATAATAAAATATATAATTTTGGGTCCAATATTTATTTGTTTTGAAAGTTCTATTATCTCAAGAAATTCATTTTCATTATATTTTTCAATAATAATAAAAGTCAATTTTAAAACTTTTATAAATTTAATTAGTTAAAATAAACTTTAAATTTGAATTAATAATTTCAATTTTCGATTTGGGTGAATTTTTTGGATTTTTTTAAATATTTCTATTTTTTATTAATAAGGGGGAATAATGAATATTTATTGAAAACCATCCTTTATTTTAAATTATATTTATATTTAAATTATATTTCAAATTGGTTATAAAGTATCATTAGTCAAATTATAAATCCATTAAACCTTTTAGGTCATTGGAATCAAATTAAGATTGAAATTGGATATAAAAACATTATAATCTAGTGATTATTTTCACTTTAAAAGTTAGCTTCGTCAATATGCATGTTGGGTAAATTTTAAATTAATATTTTCAAATTTTGTGAATTGAATTTTTAAAAATGGATAAAATATTTTTAATTAGAAAATTTTATAATTTATTATAATTTAAACATAATCATATACATTAATGAATAGTGAATCTAGTAAAATGTATTTTTCGTGGTTAAGGTAAAAATAGGATTACCATGGATTAAACTAAAAAGGTTAGGGCCATATTTTCTAATACAAATTTCAAAAATATATTTTGTTGAAATATGTCAACCGTATCATGTCTAATTATATAATTTTATCCATTTTATACCATTTTCCATGATAAAAACGTTGTAGAACATTTGTTTTTCAAAATTCCAAAGCTTGTAAACTTCTACACTTATAGAAGGACACCCATAACCTCCCTTCTACAGAAATACAATCCTCTTTGTTTTCATTATGGAATTACAATATTACTTCCAAACATCCCTCCTCTCATACTAGATGACTTATATTGGGTATAAATATATCCTTTAATGTATTTTAGTGAAATCTTATAGGGGATACCCAAAATAGAGTCAACGTTCACCAACGAGTGCTTTTATCTAATATCTTCTTCAATCCCCATCAATTATTATTATATAATTAACATTAAAAACCTTCAGTATGCTTCGTATACTAAGATGTTTCTGAATCGAGGTAATTACCTACAAAAATCTACACTTTGATCAAATGGGTTATGTAATCATCATTCGTGTGTACGGAGGACTACCGCCTTGCAAACTAATGTCATTCATTTTTCCATTACCAACAATCAAGATTAGCCATAAAGATGGTTTTTTTATTTTGATATTTATGATATTTATGATGTTATTAGTATTCTCTAATTGGTATATCTCATACAACATTTTTCATTCTATTTTGGGGGAACACAATAACATCGTCCATGTGTACAATGACTACCGCCTCACGAAGTGATGCGATTCATTCATGTTGAACATGGAATGTATTAAGGATGGGTTTACTGATCAATTTTCATATATATGACTTAGAAATAAATAATTAATTATTATATATATCACATAATTTTAATTTATTCATTTTGAAAATAAAATTAAAATAGGGTTCTTGCATATGTACGACACACGGTCTCGATGAAGTATTTATCTAATTTTCTAGCACTGAATTTTATGAATTAATAAAAATGAAAATATATTGAATATATATTATTTTTATATCATGGTTGTAATTATGGGGATCATGGTTCCATGATCAATTAAAAATGATTAAAAAATATAACAAATCAAAATGTATACAAATAACAAAGTGACATTTCCCATAAAAAGAATAACATAAAATCCTTAATAAATATATAATAAATGGTTATAAAAAATAATATACGGTATGATATATAGGAATATGGTTATGTATTATATGTAAATTAAAATAATATATATTAATCATGAGCATTGAATGACTTTGATGAAAATAAAGACCTAAGGTATGATACTTTGTCTTGATTTTTCTTTCCTTGAGACGTAAGTTTTATTATGCACCTATAATGTTTCATGTAGTGGATATACGGAAAATTTGAAATTTGATATTTTGATTCTATTAATCCAAATTATATTTAATGATTAATTTTACATTATTCCTTGATGGGGATTAAGATTCAATGTTACCAAAGTGGAAAATAGTTTATGTCACAATCCCATCATTCAATAGGATTTTTTTGATTATGTCTATAATGAGAAAATATCATGTTATACCAAGAAAAAATAATAATGTATTATATTATCCTTTATATATTCATATTATATTCAGGTAATATTACTATTTTTCCACTCTTTGGTACATAAAATAATTTTGACATTTTTAATGAAAATTAGAATTTATTTATCTCTTTAGTCAAAAAAAAATTTTCTACCAAAAACATGTTTTGTAAAATGTAATAAAAATGTATTATTACTCCTCATTTAAATACTATAATACGAATTTCAAAATAAAATATCAATTTTTTTGAAAGGAATATTATTTTCATTTTATAAACAATACTGAATTTACTTTTATCGAAAATGTATAAGGAATCATTATTTTAACATGTTTAAAATGAATGTAATTTCATGACATAATGACCAATCATTAATTTGAAGTTTCCTTTAGTATATTTTTTGGTTATTTTTCAAGAAATAGGTTTTCAAAAAATGTTATACTTTAAAAAGGAATTTATCATATTAGTAAGGATGTCTACCTCAAGAATATTTTTAAATATTAGTTCAAAGGTTATTTTCAGTCTAATATTTCATCCATTGGTGTTGCATATTGCTTAATAGGGATATAATACAAGGATACCATTCTTATTCATTATCTAAATGGTTTAGGTTTTTGATAAAAAAAATTTTATGAAACCCATTTCTCGTTAATGAGTTATACCATGAATCGATGTTTATTAAACACGATTCTTTTTTACGGTTATTCTATGATGAAATGATTATGAAACCTATTTATTTTCCAAATATAATTATATTGTGAAATATTTATGATACAAAGTTAATTTAACTTGTTATGATATGATGATTTTTTATGATCCTATAGCACAAATATGTATAATTTCATTAGATGGGTGGGAGTTATAAATCTCTCTAATGTATTGGGAAAATATTTTTATCTCAGGAGATAGGGAAGACTACAATGAGGATTGCTCCCAGTTTAGTATGATTGGGCTAGAATAGTGAGTTAACCCAGTTAAATAAAACAAATCTAGAGTGGGCAGTGAATTTAGTTCATTATGATATGGGTGGAATAGGGATTGAACTTGGTTTAGTAATAAAATTGTTCTTCTGTGATGGTATTAGAAGTGATCGTTGACTAATATAGAAGCAATTTTTTATGCCTATATTCATACAACAAAATCTAGGTCTAAATACAATGTTATGTTATAATGGATCATGTTCATTGAATCACTTATGATTCATGTACTATGAAATTTCAAGATTTATTCTATGTCTCAAGATTATGATCGTTGATATGCAGGATATGATTTTTAAAATTTATTCTCATGTTCTTACCCCCATTATGTCTACATTATGCTTATATAACCCTCTTGTTTACCCATTCAGGGAATCCAATATCATAATTTATTATATTTTATTTCACTTGTTTATGAAGATATTTATTATGTATGATATGACTAATCAGGGGGAATGTTTTGAGGAACATAGTGAGATATGATGTATCTCACTTGCGGACTAGTATTTATGTTTCCATGTTTCCAAATTCACTAAACAATTATGGTTCCCAGTCATGTGTTGGTATATTGTAATGAATATTTATAAAAATTTATGTATTATATATTTTTGAAAAGTCATGGTACGTGTATTCCATATCCCTTGAGATGACCCAAAAAAGTAGAGATGACCCAAAAAAGTATAGATAACTAGCATTGAACTTGTGGAGATTCCTATGAAAATTAACATTCTAGATCCTTTTCGGGATGAGCCTTAGAGAGTATAGCCCCTATAGGAACCACCTTACCAAGAACACCCAACTTTATCAGAAAATGTGGCTCTGGCCCCATATCCAGTATAGTCTCCCAATGGTCCTTTCATAGAAATGAGAAACATGACCTATTAATTCTATGATTTGAAGGCCATAGGATAGATCATCTATTTCCATGAGATGAGAATCTTATGGTTTATAGAGTGAAAGAGGCTATAGGAGGCCAACCTCACTGGTCATGTGGATCATTCATCATATCACAAGATCCTTATACACACCATAAAATAATAAATTTTATTCAAATATTGGCTTTATGACCCAGTGTTACATGGTTTATTCATGTTGGGAGATGTTCCAACATAGGTAACATGTATATTCTCTATCCCTAATAGGGACCTTGAATAATTCTAGAAGTGGAAACATGTCTCCCACCACTGACACATATGTACAATGATCGGTTGGATTGTGAGGCCTTTTCTTGTTAACATGGTGTAATATATCCCCCCTTGAGTATGTTAGAACCTTAGGTAGTTTCTATTCCTTCATCAACCGCTTGCTCTACATCAATATAACAATTATTAATGTTTAAAAAAATTTGAATCAATTATCCCTGAGAAATAAAATTTCCCCACCAATTCCAACACCTTCTTAAAATAATTTGGATTTAATGACTTCTGAATTTAGAGATGTTCCTAGGGTATTACCAACCCTAAAATATTCCATATCTGAGGATTAGAAATATCTACTAATGAATTCATCTATCTGGTGGAACTCTTTACAATTTCCGAAAGTTAGTAAAAACACTAAAATCCCTATAGAGAATCTAAATGCCACAATTTAAGGAGAGGAATAAGTCACTGGCAGTAAGAACTGTCATTCTAGTGAATTAAACATGTCTATTCATGATAATAAGAAGAGGCAATAATATTTTTGTAGAGCTCAGTAAACAATGCACTCTAAATCTCCACTATCATGTGTACCTATTAATCCTATTGTTTTAGTTGACCATGTAGCTCCCCCATTACCATGATATGATCAGATGCATCAACCCACGACCCAAGCCTATCCAATCTATACTGATACGGTTGTTATTCAAATTTGGATTTCTATCAAACCACTAAATTCCTACATTTCACATCATACCATGATTATTTAGTCAATGAAATTTTCAATACATCCTTCCAAGGAACAACCCCATGTAATTAGGAATATACCCATACCATGTAAGTAAAATGTGTTACATCACCTTTTTTTCATACTTGTGATGATTTTGATCCTCAAAGCTCCCCCCCTATGAAAGGAAATTCATGAGGCCTTGGACGAAGCCTTAAAATCCCCTTCAGTTTGAGGGTGAGGTAGTTGATATTTAATCCGAATATATAGCCAACAATGAGATATAGGAATATAAATTTTTTATCTCATTCTATAAAAATGAAGATGGTGTCACCATTCAAGGGCACATATACTCACTATATATCACAGTCCAAATCAATGGTTTGGAAATCCACTACTTCCTCATGGATACAAGCTCTAGGTTGAAACTCATCTGAGCACAAGCACTCTAGAAGATATTAATGATAGAATAAGACTTGAATCTCTCCAACATAATGATTTATGGAAACTAGAAGAGTGATAAGAAGCTTCATGAAAACTTTTGGCATAGAACTCGTCCTAGGGTTTTTATATAAATAACTAAATTTATAGTAGTATTGATGGATGACAACTATAATAAAATTCTAGGAAGAATATAATTTAATTCTCATTTATTATTTCTTTATTCATGTGAACAATTTCTCAAATACTCCCTTAATCATCATGTAGGGGTACTCGAGGGAGGAATGCCCCCTTTTACTTATATAAAGACCAAAATTTGAATGTTGGATACTAAAAAAGTGAAGGAATGTAGTTCTAGACAAATGGGTTTGAGTCATCGACAAGCCCAATTATCTAATGTAAAATTCATAAAATACATGGGTATTCTTGAAATATGGATTCATTAACATAATCAATCTATTAGATACCATGATTCCATACCTAGGGGTTATTATGTTCTCCTTATGAAAAAGGAACTCTCACAGATTACCACAAAAAACTACACTGGATAATCTTGCCTAGTTCTAGATGATACTACACATTTTGAAGTACTGAGATGGTCACCCCATGAACACTTATCCTGTAACACCCCATGCTTCCACGGTATGCTTCTTGCTGAATAAGGGAGTATCGCGTGTTGTATGCAACTTCAATTTCAAACACACACCACAACTAATAAAACTAGCTGTTATGAATAGTAATGCCCAATTTTGGAAATTTTATACATTTTAACCTTCAAAATGGAATTCATTTTTCGATTTGGAATATTGAAATTATCCAAGGGTGAAATTTTGGTACTTTACGGATAACTTCCATATTTTGAGGAATATTGGACATTACTAAATTTTAATTAAAAACAACTTTTTAAATCAAAATAATTAATTGTGATAAATTATTAATTCGAGTGGTTTTAATGTATATTTAGAATATATTTTTACCATTTAATACAATGTTGGTCATTGGACATAATTTCACATTTAAACCAGACATAAACAAGTGTCAATCTTTTGATAGTTATTAACTCTTAAATACACGCTTTTTGTTTTGACAGCGGGAATTAATTTTAAATTAATTTCAGCCACATCTGTGTATTGAATTTGGAAAAATTGACTCCATATTCGGAACCAGGATGTCCAAATTTTATAAATAGGTAACATGTATATTGAGACATTGTAGAGACCCGAAGCTTAACGTACACAGACCTTACATCACTTTTGCGGAATACTTAGTACATAACAAAAACACACACACAAGGACCGTAATAGTTTAGTGTCATTGGAAACTCGGAATATAATCTTCTAATCATGGTGAAAGATCTTCAACATCTCCCATAAAGATCTTTTTTTTACCTAAAACCTTTCTTTATATCCTGGGGAAAAGAAAACATAAAAGGGTGAGCTCAAATTCTCAGTAAGGGTAAACAAAATAAATATCAATCACATCATATTCATAAGAACATAACATTTTGGAAATATTAATCATGTAAAAGAGATCATAATATCATAACATGAGATAAATCATAGTAGTGAAATTTAATCCCAATAATCATAACTTAAAACATGAAACATTTTGTCATACACACATAATCATAAATAATCATTTCTTATTAGTCAAGACTCATTGCTAAGACTATCTTAGTGGACAAAGTCCATTTCTGAACCGAGTTCACTCCTCATTTCAGTACTGTTTTCACTGAACCGGTATAACCTACCATTCCAGCCATGACTATCTCATGAGATATAAAATCTTTACCCAATAAATTGGAGGGAGATATAGGTCCCACCCTTCTCATAATGATACCATTCTTATGTGTGACACAAAATCTTAAATAATACATCATTGCATAACCCATGTAATAAAAATGGGAATCTTAAACATCGTGACATCATCAAAAAATTAATAAAAGATAATGGAATTCATAAAAATAATTACATCACAACAAAATCAAATCAATGTAACAATAGGGATATAAACAGAACCCTTTATTATCTTAAGTGGAAAATAATTTTGATAAAACACTTGAACTCCATTCTTGAGGAAAATATCCTTTCTTCTTCAAAAACATTTTTTCTTTCTTAACATGTCATACATTTTTAAACTAAAAGAAGTTGATTAAAAATAAACTTGAAAACTTGTAAAGGAAGCTTCTTGGAAATAATGTTTTAAAAATCCATTCATGCCGTATAAGTTAAAAAAAACATTCTTCTCGTACTTTTGTCGGAAAAGTCAAAAAGTACCTCGTACAAAAAACGACAAAACATTCCTTTCATATATTTTACTAAAAACTCAACAAAGGGTAAAATAGGTTTTAAACAATTGTAGGTGGATGGAAATAATATTACATATTGAGGTAACATGGATGTGGATGATAAAATACACCCCTGTAAATAACAATGTATAAGCAATCTCGGATAAAAATGAGATTGTGATATTTCCCTTACCTTAGGACTGATTTGCTTCGTAAGTGTCCAAACCTCCTGTATAATTATTTAAATAATGTTATTGACTTATTCCAGAATCATACTTATTGTTATGATATCATATATGGTCATATTCTTAGCTTCTTATTTGTAATATTTCATTACTACTTGTTATTCGGGTGTTTATTACTTTTTGTTCTTATGCGTGTTTTGTCGAATAAATTCTTATTATTCTCCTTTGGTTATAGATACCTCATTTCCAGAATGGTATTAGTGTAATTTATATCATATTCATTCATTAAATTCATTTATATAATCATTATGAAATAAAGATCATGTTGAACGAGTCGCATCACATCGTGGAGACGATATTCTGTATGTACACACGAGTGATGATATCGTTCCCATGATCGTGGAATTGTATTGGAGTGTATATATACTATTTCAGAATCAATATCAATTTTTAATAGTCATATATAGTCATTATTTACACCATTATACCCATCCAAGTAAGGTGGTGGTGGAAAATTGATTACACCATGGCGTGGAGACGGTATTCCGTACGTACGCACGCGCAGTGATTTCTTTTTCCGTAGGATGGATAGATGGTGAAATAGGGTTGTTTCATACTTATAATAACATATCTGTATATTAGTGATACTAATGTTATTACTTCATAATGAAACAACTAAAGAATAATATGTGGAAGAAGACATAAAGATGAAAGAATCGGTAACGGACATTACCTCTTCTTTGAAGTGCTTCTTTGAGACCTCCTTTTAAGGGACTAAAATAGGTCTTTTAAGGAGACCAGAACCTCTAGGATGTTTCTAGGGAAGTGTAGAGGAGATATTGGTAGGGTTTGTCCGAGCTTGAAGGCTCAATGTGGTGTGAGGAAGAGGGGGAGGAGGTGCCCTTTTATAAGGGAGGAGAGGGGCACCTTTGGAATAATTAAAAAAAATTATTATAAAGTCAAATTCGGTTTTTAATAGCTCCAAATTGATATATTTCGAAAATAAGGTGGGTAGGGGTCGAAATCCTCTCATCCAGTAGAATCTAGACATGTTTAGGTATCAATTTTAACCTTATCATTTAGATTTAACTTTAAGTTAGATAATTTAACTTTTACCGTGTCTTCTTTTTTTCTTACACTATAAGGTTAATAAACTTACTATATCAAGCCAAACGAACCCCAAGTTGTTTATTATTAATATATATAACCTTATCTAAGTCATTTTGCCGAGCCTTAGATTTTTAGGAATAAAATAACAATTAATAATATAATATTTGTTTTAAGAACTATTTTATGTCAATTTTGACACTATTTAGTAATTTATTTTTGTGAAAATCATAACAGAAAGATTAGTTCTAAAAAAGTTAATTAATTCAATAATCACATGTCATATTAACCTAGAAAATTTGTGTAATTCATAAAAAGTCTTAAATTACATTTATTTGGGTATTTATAACATCAATTATGTTAATATTTCATTAATAAGATAATGACTGCATCATCGTTGTGTCATAAATAAATTAAATTATTTAATGTCTAAAAATTACAAATAAAATACCATTATGTAGGAAATCATTTTATATTTTTAATGAGTATTTATATTCGAATTTATCTTATGTATAACCCTATATTATAAATTATTTACTTATTAAACATTGATTTTAACTATTTTAACCCTTCATTAAATAAATTAATAATAAATATCCTAATCTAATCCAAATGGGCCAAAATGATCATATTTTATTCCTAAGGTTGTTTTTGGTCGAATTACACGTATCCAATAGAATTAGGACATGTGTTAGGGTAATAATAATAACATTTTTACCCTTAATTACACTATTTACTTTTAACCGTGGTAAAAAAAAGTAAAAAGTTACTATTCACCAAAAAATATTTTCATCTCATTGAACCACATTTCACTTTCTAACATCAACCGTGTCTCTTGGATTTTTGAAATTATACTCACAGATGCGGTAAAATTACGTTTTATGAAAAATTATTTTTTTTAACTACCACTTAGTGGTTTCACTATTCATCAAAAAATGAAAGTTTCCAGAAAAATACCAAAAATTAGGCCTAAGATATATTTGATATTATGAACTCAAAAATGATGACTATTTTACCAAATTCAAAACATATCAGTTGCATTAATTAATTTAAAAATTAATTCCCATCGTCAAAACAAATAGCGTGTTCTTAAGAGATAATAACTATCAAAACATTGACACTTGTTTATGTCTGGTTTAAATGTAAAATTAAATCCAATGACCAACATTGTATAAAATTGTAAAAATATATTCTAAATATACTTTAAAACCACTCAAATTAATAATTTATCACTATTAATTATTTCGATTAAAAAGGTTGTTTTTAATTAAAATTTTGTAATTTTCACTATTCAACAGAAAAAGAAAGTTATCCGAAAAGTACCAAAATTTCACCCTAAGCTAATTTAGATATTCAGAATCCAAAAATGAAGTCCATTTTGAAAAAATAAATTTTCAAAATTTCAAAAAGTGGTTATTAGTATTCATAACGGCTAGTTTTAATAATATTTTAATAGCATATTGTTGTTTAGTGAAACTCGTTATTGCGTACTACACACGCTATCGAGGAAGGTCGTGATTGTGTGTAATGCATGTAAAGTCAAGGATGTGTGTTGTGTAAGCTCCTTTTGGTGTAGCTTACAACACAAGACATTAATGTAATTAAAAAGATTATTTTTCATAAAATCTCGGGGTGTTACATTCTACCCCCCTTAAAATTAATTTCACCCTCGAAATTCGTCGGGGTTATAAATGGTTTACTACTTGAACATTTATATAATAGAAACCCATATTGTAAAAAGGAATACCAAAACATGGCTTTAAAAACTAACGTATGAAATGTAACGGTTACCCAAATTAACGCATCATTGGGTTTCCACGTAGGAGGACATAGGTGAAAATATGGATATGGAAGAGAAATCTAACCATCATGTTCTGATGGAGAGTGGTAGAGAACATGGCTATGTAAAATCCATCAATCACAAAGCCATAAATTTGTGATGATCTAAGGTACCATCTGAATCATCAGATATAAGAGCAGTAGGACAACATTTTTGGTTTTCAAGATCATTTCCCTAAAGTTGATGAAATTGGAATTAGAAGAAATACTTTCGTGATTTCGGTATAGTCTCATCGTTGGTCGTTCGTTGGACAATTTCGACTTCATATTTTAAATAAATTAAGTTGAATTTGTCATTCGTGATGTGTTAGAAGATCATGTGATAGAATGATGGGTCATTCCATCTATCTCAAACAAATGGTTAGAAAAGTTATCAAAAAAAATACATAAGTCCATCTATAGTGAGATTAATGATATATGGTTCCTAAAATGGACTTATACTTCATATATCATATTGATTAATATAATAAAACTAGTTTCTACTAAACAGGGACTTCCTATAGGCCAGTGGTAGGAGATAAAGGCCAGTCGCACTTCGGTTGTGGGTTCGATTCCCACGGCCTTGTCCGACGCGATGGACTGTCGCCCGTCCTGCAGGTTGTCCTTTTTCTAAAACTATATTAATATAACATCCCATCAATAATATCGAAAAAACTTCTATCCTTAAACAATACTAAATTATGTCCAACATAATCCATTCCAATCTTTAGGCTTATCCATAATACTGCAATCCACTCTCATAATATAGTGAAAACGATTACCAGAGATTTAATACCATCGTTGATCCCCATATATCATAAGATATGTCTTGTTGGTCACATTCCAAACATTCAAAGGCCTTAATCATGTATTCTCTTGAATACCCATTGAACCTTAGTGAAAACATGAATGCAGTTAAAAGTTAACACTTTCCACATACCAAAATCCTCAAAATTTTATATACTCAAACCATGATATCACTTAGTCTTTATATCAATCATGAGCTCATGAATACTGTCAATATCTCAATCACTTTCCATGGTTACCGTTACCATAAAATTATTGAAAACAACAATAGACCAATACATAAATATTCCAGTATTCCACGATACTATATACAACATTATTTTGGAATCCCATTACATAAACACTTAATCATTCCACCACATCATTGTCATATTCAACATCGCCAATGGTGATCACATGTGACTTCCCTTTTTCCTTTTCCTTAAGTGGTTGCTCATGTTAATCATCACTAACCCTTGGATTAGGTAATTTATTAGCATAATGCCCCATTTCCTTGAACTTGAAGCATTGAAGTGTAGTAGGCTCATTCTGTGTATCCCTTCCTCTGTTTGCATCATTAGACATCTTTTTCCCATAATTGCGGCATTCAAATGCCCGATGACCTTCTTTTACACATTTGAAACATTTAATTATCCCTTTAAGACAATCTCCACCATGCTTCTTTCCACACTTTGAGCATAAGGAAACATTCATATTCTTTTCACCATTATTCTGAGATTTCTCCTTGAACTCCATCTTTTGTTTCTTGCCAAAACTATGAGATGGATATGTAACACCAAATTACATTTCTACCTTGATAGCACAATGCACAATTTCTTCATAGCTATTGATGTCTTTTATAGCTAATTCCCTTCGAATACTTGGTTTTAAGCCACTGAATAATCGATCAACTTTACATTCAGGTTGGATGATAAAGCCAGATGCATACCTTGCAAGCCTTGTAAAATTCACTTCGTATATACCAACAGATTCATCATCCTTTTTCTTTAGTTCAAGAAACTCCTTCTCCATCTTTGTATGAATAATACAAGGGAAGTACTTATTGAAAAATAAGATCTTGAACTCGTCCCATTCCATGGACTCAAATTCATTTCAGTGCCTCATATTCTGGATAAGATTCCACCATTGATCAGCTTCACCATCCAAACGATATAATTCTAAGATGACTTTATCATTTTCTTAACATTGAATAACTGAAAATATCTTTTCAGTAGTACTGATCCATTGTTCAGCAACAAGTGGATCAGAAGACCCACTGAATGAAGGTGGACGTTGCCTCATGAAGGACTCAATAGAATATTGTTCCCTTCTCTACTCATTTGGAAGTCCAGAATGATTCATAGCGTTTGTAAGTATAGCAATAATAATTTTCACCCATCTCCCATAACATTTGTTTGTTCAAGAGGACAATCATTGCATTGTCCATTGCATTGATCAACACAGTTCCTTCGGGTTCCAGCCATCGTCTAAAACCCAAAAAGAATAGTGTGAGAGGAAAAAATCATTCTCAGGAAAACAACAAAATAAAGGGGGAGTACTTTCAATATCTATCATCATAGGTTTAATTCTAAGATCATTAGCGAAATTCTAGGACTATTACCTATACATATACTTAACCTTAGTAACATCCCTAGACATACATTAGAAATATCTCTAGGGATCTCACTAAAGTTATCGCATCCTAGTTTCCAAAGGTTGACTAAAACATTCCTCTGATACCAACTGTAGAGACCCGAAGCTTAACGTACACGGACACTACATTACTTTTGCGGAACACTTAGTACATAAAAAAAACACACACACAAGGACCGTAATAGTTTAGTGTCTTTGAAAACTCGGAATATAATCTTCTAATCGTGGTGAAAGATCTTCAACATCTCCCATAAAGATCTTCTTTTTTTACCTAAAACATTTCTTTATATCCTGGGGAAAAGAAAACATAAAAGGGTGAGCTCAAATTCTCAGTAAGGGTAAACAAAAGAAATATCAATCACATCATATTCATAAGAACATAACATTATGGAAATCTTAATCATGCAAAAGAGATTATAACATCATAACATGGGATAAATCATAGTAGTGAAATTTAATCCCAATAATAATAACTTAAAACATAAAACATTGTGGCATACACACATAATCATAGAGAATAATTTCTTATTAGTCAAGACTCATTGCCAAGACTATCTTAGTGGACAAAGTCCATTTCAGAACCGAGTTCACTCCTCGTTTCAGTCCTGTTTTCACTGAACCGGTATAACCTACCGGTCCAGCCATGTCTATATCATGAGATATAAAATCATTACCCAATGCATGGGAGGTAGATATAGGTCCCACCCATCTCATAATTATACCATTCTTATTTGTGCCACAAAATCTTAAATCATACATCACTGCATAACCCATGTAATAAAAATGGGAATCTTAAACATCGTGACATCATCAAACAATTCATATAAGATAACGGAATTCATAAAAATAATTCCATCACAACATAATCAAATCAATGTAATAATAGGGATGTAAACAAAACCCTTTATTATCTTAGATGGAAAATAATTTTGATAAAACACTTGAACTCCATTCTTGAGTAAAATATCCTTTCTTCTTCAAAAACATTTTTACTTTCTTAACATGTCATACAATTTTAAACTAAATGAAGTTGATTAAAAATAAACGTGAAAACTTGTAAAGGAAGCTTCTTGGAAATAATGTTTTAAAAATCCATTCATGCCGTATAAGTTAAAAAAAACATTATTCTCGTACTTTTGTCGGAAAAGTCAAAAAGTACCTCGTACAAAAAACGACAAAATATTCCTTTCATATCTTTTACTAAAAACTCAACAAAGGGTAAAATAGGTTTTAAACAATTGTAGGTGGATGGAAATAATATTACATATTGAGGTAACATGGATGTGGATGATAAAATACACCCCATTAAATACCAATGTATAAGAAATCTCGGATAAAAATGAGATTGTGATATTTCCCTTGCCTTAGGTCCGATTTGCTTCGTAAGTGTCCGACCCTCCTGTATAATGATTTAAATAATGTTATTGACTTATTACAGAATCATAATTATTGTTATGATATCATATATGGTCATATTCTTAGCTTCTTATTATTAATATTTCATTACTACTTGTTATTCGGGTGTTTATTACTTTTTGTTCTTATGCGTGTTTTGTCAAATAAATTCTTATTCTTCTCCTTAGGTTATAGATACCTCATTTACAGAATGGTATTAGTGTAATATATATCATGTTCATTCATTCAATTCATTTATATAATCATTATGAAATGAAGATCATGTAGAACGATCCACATCACATCGTGGAGACGGTATTCCGTATGTACGCACGAGTGATGATATCGTTCCTATGATCGTGGAATTGTATTAGAGTGTATGTATACTATTTCAGAATAAATATCACTTTATAATAGTCATATATAGTCATTATTTACACCATTATACCCATCCAAGTAAGGTGGTGGTGGAAAATAGATTACACCACATCGTGGAGACGGTATTCCGTACGTACGCACGCGCGGTGATTTCTTTTTCTGTAGGATGGATAGATGGTGAAATAGGGTTGTTTCATAATTATAATAACATATCAGTATATGAGTGATACTTATGTTATTACTTCATAATGAAACAACTAAATTAGAAGAAGTGGAAGAAGAAATAAAGATGAAAGAATCAGTAACAGACATTACCTCTTCTTTGAAGTGCTTCTTTGAGACCTCCTTTTAGGGCACTAAAATAGGTCTTTTAAGAAGACCAGAACCTCTAGGTTGTTTCTAGGGAAGTGGAGAGGACAAATTGGCAGGGGAGTTATGAGATTGAAGTCTCAATGTGGTGTGAGGAAGAGGGGGAGGAGGTTCCCTTTTATAAGGGAGGAGAGGGGCACCTTTGGAATAACTAAAAATATTATTTTATTATAAAGTGAAATTCGGTTTTTAATAGCTCCAAATTGATATATTTCGAAGATAAGGTGGGTAGGGGTCTAAATCCTCTCATCCAATATAATTTAGACAAGTTTATGTATCAATTTTAACCTTATCATTTGGATTTAACTTTAAGTTAGATAATTTAACTTTTACCGTGTCTTCTTGTTTTCTTATACTATAAGGTTAATAAACTTACTATATCAAGCCAAAAGACCCCCAAGTTGTTTATTATTAATATATATAACCTTATTTAAGTCATTTGTCCGAACCTTAGATTTTTATAAATAAAATAAAAATTAATAATATAATATTTGTTTTAAAAACTATTTTATGTCAATTTTGACACTATTTAGTAATTGATTTTTGTGAAACTCATAACAGAATGATTAGTTAGAAAAAAGTTAATTAAATCAATACTAACATGTCATATTAACCTAGAAAATTATTTAAATTCATATAAAGTCTCAAATTACATTTATTTGGGTATTTATAACATCAATTATGTCAATATTTCATTAATAAGATAATTACTGCATCATATTTGTGTCATAAATAAACTACATTATATAATGTCTAAAAATTAAAACTAAAATACCATTATATAGGAAATCTTTTTATGTTTCTAATGAGTATTTATAGTCTAATTTATCTTATGTATAACCCTATATTAAAAATGATTTACTTATTAAACATTGATTTTAACTATTTTAACCCTTCTTTAAATAAATTAATAATAAATGTCCTAATCTAATCCAAGTGGGCCTAAATGATCATATTTTATTCCTAAGGCTGTTTGTGGTCGAATTAAACTTATCCAATAGATTTATGACATGTGTTAGGGTAATAATAATAACATTTTTACCCTTAATTACACTATTTACTTTTAATCGTGGTAAAAAAAGTAAAAAGTTACTATTCACCAAAACATATTTTCATCTCATTGAACCACATTTTACTAACAAACATCAACCGTGTCTCTCGGATTTTTGAAATTCCACTCACAGAAGCGGTAAAATTATGTTTTATGAGAAATTCATTTTTTTGACTACCACTTAGTGGTTTCACTATTCATTGAAAAATGAAAGTGTCCAGAAAAACCACAAAAAATTAGGCCTAAGCTATATTTGATATTATGAACTCAAAAATGATGACTATTTTAACAAATTGAAAACATATCAGTTGCATTAATTAATTTAAAAATTAATTCCCGTCGTCAAAACAAATAGCGTGTTCTTAAGAGATAATAACTATCAAAAGATTGACACTTGTTTATGTCTAGTTTAAATGTAGAATTACATCCAATGACCAACATTGTATTAAATTGTAAAAATATATTCTAAATACACTTTAAACCCACTCAAATTAATAATTTATCACTATTAATTATTTCGATTAAAAAGGTTGTTTTTAATTAAAATTTAGTAATTTTCCCTATTCATCAGAAAAAGAAATTTATCCGAAAAGTTCCAAAATTTCACCCTAAGCTAATTTCGATATTCAGAATCCAAAAATGAAGTCCATTTTGAAAAATAAAATTTAAAAAATTTCAAAAAGTGGTTATTACTATTCATAACGGCTAGTTTTAATAATATTTTAATAGCATATTGTTGTTTAGTGAAACTCGTTATTGCGTACTACACACGCTATCGAGGAAGGTCAAGATTGTGTGTAATGCAAGGAACGTCAAGGATGCGGGTTGTGTAAGGTCCTTTTGGTGTAGCGTACAACAGAAGACATTAATGAAATTAAAAATATTATTTTTCATAAAATCTCGGGGTGTTACATTCTACCCCCCTTAAAATGAATTTCTCCCTCGAAATTCGTCGGGGTTATAAATGGTTTACTACTTGAAAGTTTCTCTAATATAAACCCACATTGTAAAAAGGAATACCAAAACTTGGCTTTAAAAACTAAAGTATGAAATGTAATGGTTACCCAAATTAACTCATCACTGGTTTTCCACGTAGGAGGAAAAAGGTGAAAATATGGATATAGAAGAGAAATCTAACCATCATGTTCTGATGGAGAGTGGTAGAGAACATGGCTATGTAAAATCCAGCAATCACAAAGCCATAAATTTGTGATGATCTAAGGTACCATCTAAATCATCAGATATAAGAGCAGTTGGACAACATTTTTGGTTTTCAAGATCATTTCCCTAAAGTTGATGAAATTGGAATTAGAAGAAATACTTTCGTGATTTCGGTATAGTCTCATCATTGGTCGTTCATTGGACAATTTCGACTTCATATTTTAAATAAATGAAGTTGAATTTTTCATTCGTGATGTGTTAGAAGATCATGTGATAGAATGATGGGTCATTCCATCTGTCTCAAACAAAAGGTTAGAAAAGTTATCAAAAAAATATATATAAGTCCATCTATAGTGAGATTAATGATATATGGTTCCTAAAATGGACTTATACTTCATATATCATATTGATTAATATAATAAAACTAGTTTCTACTAAACAAGGACTTCCTATAGGCCAGTGGTAGGAGATAAAGGCCAGTCTCACTTCGGTTGTGGGTTCGATTCCCACGGCCTTTTCCGATGCGATGGGCTGTCGCCCGTCCTGCAGGTTGTCCTTTTTCTAAAACTATATTAATATAACATCCCATCAATAATATCGAAAAAACTTCTATCCTTAAACAATACTAACTTATGTCCAACATAATCCATTCCAATCTTTAGGCTTATCCATAATACTGCAGTCCACTCTCATAATATAGAGAAAACAATTACTAGAGATTTAATACCATCGTTGATCCCCATATATCATAAGATATGTCTTGTTGGTCACATTCCAAACATTCAATGGCCTTAATCATGAATTCTCTTGAATACCCATTGAACCATAGTGAAAACATGAATTCAGTTAAAAGTTAACACTTTCCACATACCAAAATCCTCAAAATTCTATATACTCAAACCATGATATCACTTAGTCCTTATATCAATCATGAGCTCATGAATACTGTCAATATCTCAATCACTTTCCATGGTAACCGTTACCATAAAATTATTGAAAACCACAATAGACCAACACATAAATATTCCAGTATTCCACGATAATATATACAACATTATTTTGGAATCCCATTACATAAACACTTAATCATTCCACCACATCATTGTCATATTCAACATCGCCAATGGTGATCGCATGTGACTTCCTTTTGTCCTTTGCCTTAAGTGGTTGCTCATGTCGATCGTCACTAACCCTTGGATTAGGGCATTTATTAGCATAATGCCCCATTTCCTTGCACTTGAAGCATTGAAGTGTAGTAGGTTAATTCTGTGTATCCATTACTTTGTTTGCATCATTAGACATCTTTTTCCCATAATTGCGGCATTCAAATGCCCGATGACCATCCTTTCTACATTTGAAACATTTAATTGTCCCTTTAAGACAATCTCCACCATGCTTCTTTCCACACTTTGAGCATAAGGAAACATTCATCTTCTTTTCACCATTATTCTGAGATTTCTCCTTGAACTCCATCTTTCGTTTCTTGTCAAGACTATGAGATGGATCAGTAACACCAACTTCCATTTCTACCTTGGTAGCACAACGCACAATTTCTTCATAGCTACTGAAGTCTCTTATAGCTAATGCCCTTCGAAGACTTGGTTTTAAGCCACTGAAGAATCGATCAACTTTACATTCAGTTTGGATGATAAATCCAGATGCATACCTTGCAAGCCTCGTAAAATTCACTTCGTATATACCAACAGATTCATCATCCTTTTTCTTTAGACCAAGAAACTTCTTCTCCATCATTGTATGAAGAATACGAGGGATGTACTTATTGAAAAATAAGTTCTTGACATCTTCCCATTCCATGGACTCAATTTCATTTTATTGCCTCGTATTCTGGATAAGATTCCACCATTGATCAGCTTCACTTTCCAAACGATATACTGCTAAGATGACTTTATCATGTTAAGAACATTGAATAACTGAAAATATCTTTTCAGTAGTACTGATCCATTGTTCAGCAACAGGTGGATCAGAAGACCCACTGAATGAAGGTGGACGTTGCCTCATGAAGGACTCAATAGAATATTGTTCCCTTCTCTACTCATTTGGAAGTCCAGAATGATTCATAGCTTGTGTAAGTATAGCAATAAGATTTTTCACCCATCTCCCATAACATTTGTTTGTTCAAGAGGACAATCATTGCATTTTCCATTGCATTGATCAACACGGTTCTTTCGGGTTCCAGCCATCATCTAAAACCCAAAAAGAATAGTGTGAGAGGAAAAAATCATGCTAGGGAAAACAACATAATAAAGGGGGATTACCTTCAATATCTATCATCATAGGTTTAATTCTATGATCATTAGCGCAATTATAGGACTATTACCTATACATTTACTTAACCTTACGAACATCCCTAGACATACATTAGAAATATCTCTAGGGATCTCACTAAAGTTATCGCATCCTAGTTTCCAAAGTTTGACTAAAACTTTCCTCTGATACCAACTGTAGATACCCGAAGCTTAAAGTACACGGACATTACATTACTTTTGAGGAATACATAGTACATAACAAAAACACACACAAAAGGACCGTAATAGTTTAGTGTCTTTTGAAACTCGGAATATATTCTTCTAATCGTGGTGAAAGATCTTCAACATCTCCCATAAAGATCTTCTTTTTTTACCTAAAACCTTTCTTTATATCCTGGGGAAAATAAAACATAAAAGGGTGAGCTCAAATTCTCAGTAAGGGTAAACAAAAGAAATATCAATCACATCATATTCATAAGAACATAACATTTTGGAAATCTTAATCCTGCAAAAGAGATCATAACATCATAACATGTGATAAATCATAGTAGTGAAATGTAATCCCAATAATAATAACTTAAAACAGAAAACCTTGTGGCATGCACACATAATAATAGAAAATCATTTCTTATTAGTCAAGACTCATTGCCAAGACTATCTTAGTGGACAAAGTCCATTTCTGAACCGAGTTCACTCCTCGTTTCAGTCCTGTTTTCACTGAACCGGTATAACCTACCATTTCAGCCATGTCTATCTCATGAGATATAAAATCTTTACCCAATGCATTGGAGGTAGATATATGTCCCACCCATCTCATAATGATACCATTCTTATTTGTGCCACAAAATCTTAAATCATACATCATTGCATAACCCATGTAATAAAAATGGGAATCTTAAACATCATGACATCATCAAACAATTCATATAAGACAACGGAATTCATAAAAATAATTCCATCACAACATAATCAAATCAATGTAAGAATACGGATATAAACAGAACCCTTTATTATCTTAGATGGAAAATAATTTTGATAAAACACTTGAACTCCATTCTTGAGGAAAATATCCTTTCTTCTTCAAAAATATTTTTCCTTTCTTAACATGTCATACAATTTTAAACTAAATGAAGTTAATTAAAAATAAACGTGAAAACTCGTAAAGGAAGCTTCTTGGAAATAATGTTTTAAAAATCCATTCATTCCGTATAAGTTAAAAAAACATTTTTCTCGTACTTTTGTCGGAAAAGTCAAAAAGCACCTCGTACAAAAAACGACAAAATATTCCTTTCATATCTTTTACTAAAAACTCAACAAAGGGTAAAATAGGTTTTAAAAAATTATAGGTGGACGGAAATAATATTACATATTGAGGTAACATGGATGTGGATGATAAAATATACCCCAGTAAATACCAATGTATAAGCAATCTCGGATAAAAAATGAGATTGTGATATTTCCCTTACCTTAGGTCCGATTTGCTTCGTAAGTGTCCGAACCTCCTGTATAATGATTTAAATAATGTTATTAACTTATTCCAGAATCATAATTATTGTTATGATATCATATATGGTCATATTCTTAGCTTCTTATTAGTAATATTTCCTTACTACTTGTTATTTGGGTGTTTATTACTTTTTGTTCTTATGTGTGTTTTGTCGAATAAATTCTTATTCTTCTCCTTAAGATATAGATACCTCATTTACAGAATGGTATTAGTGTAATATATATCATATTCATTCATTCAATTCATTTATATAATCATTATGAAATGAATATCATGTAGAACGAGTCACATCACATCGTGGAGACGTTATTTCGTATGTACGCACGAGTGATGATATCATTCCAATGATCGTGGAATTGTATTGGAGTGTATGTATACTATTTCAGAATCAATATCACTTTATAATAGTCATATATAGTCATTATTTACACCATTATACCCATCCATGTAAGGTGGTGGTGGAAAATAGATTACACCACGGCGTGGAGACAGTATTCCGTACATACACACGCGCGATGATTTCTTTTTCTGTAGGATGGATAGATGGTGAAATAGGGATGTTTCATAATTATAATAATATATCAGTATATGAGTGATACTGATGTTATTACTTCATAATGAAACAACTAAAGAAGAAGAAGTGGAATAAGAAATAAAGATGAAAGAATCTGTAACGGACATTTCCTCTTCTTTGAAGTGCTTCTTTGAGACCTCCTTTTAGGGCACTAAAATAGGTCTTTTAAGAAGACCATAACCTCTAGGATGTTTCTAGGGAAGTGGAGAGGATAAATTGTCAGGGGCTAGCCGAGCTTGAAGGCTCAATGTGGTGTGAGGAAGAGGGGGAGGAGGTTCCCTTTTATAAGGGAGGTGAGGGGCACCTTTGGAATAACTAAAAATATTACTTTATTATAAAGTCAAATTCGGTTTTTAATAGCTCCAAATTGATGTATTTCGATGATAAGGTGGGTTGGGGTCAAATTACTCTCATCCAATATAATTTAGACAAGTTTAAGTATCAATTTTAACCTTATCATTTAGATTTAACTTTAAGTTAGATAATTTAACTTTTACCATGTCTTCTTGTTTTCTTACACTATAAGGTTAATAAACTTACTATATCAATCCAAAAGAACCCCAAGTTGTTTATTATTAATATATATAACCTTATTTAAGTCATTTGGCCGATCCTTAGATTTTTAGAAATAAAATAATAATTAATAATATAATATTTGTTTTAAAAACTCTTTTATGTCAATTTTGACACTATTTAGTAATTAATTTTTGTGAAACTCATAACAGAATGATTAGTTCGAAAAAAGTTAATTAAATTAATACTAACATGTCATATTAACCTAGAAAATTATTTAAATTCATATAAAGTCTCAAATTACATTTATTTGGGTATTTATAACATCAATTATGTCAATATTTCATTAATAAGATAATTACTGCATCATCTTTGTGTCATAAATAAACTACATTATTTAATGTCTAAAAATAACAAATAAAATACCATTATGTAGGAAATCTTTTTACCTTTATAATGAGTATTTATAGTTGAATTTATCTTATGTATAACCCTATATTAAAAATTATTTACTTATTAAACTTTGATTTTAACTATTTTAACCCTTCTTTAAATAAATTAATAATAAATGTCCTAATCTAATCCATGTGGGCCTAAATGATCATATTTTATTCCTAAGGTTGTTTTTAGTCGAATTAAACTTTTCCAATAGAATTAGGACATGTTTTAGGGTAATAATAATAACATTTTTACCCTTAATTACCCTATTTACTTTTAAACGTGGTAAAAAAAGGAAAAAGTTACTATTCACCAAAAAATATTTTCATCTCATTGAACCAAATTTTACTTACTAACATCAACCGTGTCACTCGGATTTTTGAAATTCGACTCACAAAAGTGGTAAAATTATGTTTTATGAAAAATTCATTTTTTTAACTACCACTTAGTGGTTTCACTATTCATCGAAAAAATGAAAGTTTCCAGAAAAACACCAAAAAATTAGGCCTAATCTATATTTGATATTATGAACTCAAAAATGATGACTATTTTAACAAATTGAAAACATATCAGTTGCATTAATTAATTTCAAAATTAATTCCCGTCGTCAAAACAAATAGCGTGTTCTTAAGAGATAATAACTATCAAAAGATTGACACTTGTTTATGTCTGGTTTAAATGTAGAATTACATCCAATGACCAACATTGTATTAAATTGTAAAAATATATTCTAAATACATTTTAAACCCACTCAAATTAACAATTTATCACTATTAATTATTTCGATTAAAATGGTTGTTTTTAATTAAAATTTAGTAATTTTCCCTATTCATCAGAAAAAGAAAGTTATCCGAAATGTACCAAAATTTCACCCTAAGCTAATTTCGATATTCAGAATCCAAAAATGAAGTCCATTTTGAAATATAAAATTTACAAAATTTTAAAAAGTGGTTATTACTATTCATAACGGCTAGTTTTAATAATATTTTAATAGCATATTGTTGTTTAGTGAAACTCGTTATTACGTACTACACACGCTATCGAGGAAGGTCGTGATTGTGTGTAATGCAAGGAAAGTCAAGGATGCGTGTTTTGTAAGGTCCTTTTGGTGTAGCATACAACCCAAGACATTAATGAAATTAAAAATATTATTTTTCATAAAATCATGGGGTGTTACATTCTTCCCCCCTTAAAATGAATTTCGCCCTCGAAATTCGTCGGGGTTATAAATGGTTTACAACATGAAAGTTTCTCTAATATAAACCCACATCGTAAAAAGAATTACCAAAACTTGGCTTTAAAAACTAAAGTATAAAATGTAACGGTTACCCAAATTAACTCATCACTGGGTTTCCACGTAGGAGGACATATGTGAAAATATGGATATGGAAGAGAAATCTAACCATCATGTTCTAATGGAGAGTGGTAGAGAACATGGCTATGTAAAATCCAGCAATCACAAAGCCATAAATTGGTGATGATCTAAGGTACCATCTAAATCATCAGATATAAGAGCACTCGGACAACATTTTTCATTTTCAAGATCATTTCCCTAAAGTTGTTGAAATTGGAATTAGAAGAAATATCTTTGTGATTTCGGTATAGCCTCACCGTTGGTCGTTCTGTGGATAATTTCAACTTCATATTTTAAATAAATGAAGTTCAATTTGTCATTCGTGTTGTGTTAGCAGGTCATGTGATAGAATGATGGGTAATTCCATCTGTCTCAAACAAAAGGTTAGAAAAGTTATCAAAAAAAATACATAAGTCCATCTATAGTGAGATTAATGATATATGGTTCCTAAAATGGACTTATACTTCATATATCATACTTCTTAATATAATAAAACTAGTTTCTACTAAACAGGGACTTCCTATAGACCAGTGGTAGGCGATAAAGGCCAGTCACACTTCGGTTGTGGGTTCGATTCCCACAGCCTTGTCCGACGCGATGGGCTGTCGCCCGTCCTACAGGTTGTCCTTTTTCTAAAACTATATTACTATAACATCCCATCAATAATATCGAAAAAACTTCTATCCTTAAACAATACTAACTTATGTCCAACATAATCCATTCCAATCTTTAGGCTTATCCATAATACTGCAGTCCACTCTCATAATATAGTGAAAATGATTACCAGAGATTTAATACCATCGTTGATCCCCATATATCATAAGATATGTATTTTTGGTCACATTCCAAACATTCAAAGGCCTTAATCATGTATTCTCTTGAATACCCATTGAACCTTAGTGAAAACATGAATGCAGTTAAAAGTTAACACTTTCCACATACCAAAATCCTCAAAATTCTATATACTCAAACCATGATATCACTTAGTCCTTATATCAATCATGAGCTCATGAATACTAGCATTATCTCAATAACTTTCCATGGTTATCGTTACCATAAAATTATTGAAAACCACAATAGACCAATACATAAATATTCCAATATTCCATGATACTTTATACAACATTATTTTGGAATCCCATTACATAAACACTTAATCATTCCACCACATCGTTGTCATATTCAACATCGCCAATGGTGATCGCATGTGACTTCCCTTTGTCCTTTTCCTTAAGTGGTTGCTCATGTCGATCATCACTAACCCTTGGATTATGGCATTTATTAGCATAATGCCCCATTTCCTTGCACTTGAAGCATTGAAGTGTAGTAGGTTCATTCTGTGTATCCCTTCCTTTGTTTTCATCATTAGACATCTTCTTCCCATCATTGCGGCATTAAAATGCCCGATGACCTTCCTTTCCACATTTGGAACATTTACTTGTCCCTTGAAGACAATCTCCACCATGCTTCTTTCCACACTTTGAGCATAAGGAAACATTCATCTTCTTTTCACCATTATTCTGAGATTTCTCCTTGAAATCCATCTTTCGTTTCTTGTCAGAACTATGAGATGGATAAGTAACACCAACTTCCATTTCTACCTTGATAGCACAACGCACAATTTCTTCATAGCTACTGAAGTCTCTTATAGCTAATTCCCATCGAAGAATTGGTTTTAAGCCACTGAAGAATCGATCAACTTTACTTTTAGGTTGGATGATAAAGCCAGATGCATACCTTGAAAGCCTTGTAAAATTCACTTCGTATATACCAACAGATTCATCATCCTTTTGCTTTAGTTCAAGAAACTCCTTCTCTATCTTTGTACGATGAATATCAGGGAAGTACTTATTGAAAAATAAGTTCTTGAACTCTTCCCATTCCATGGACTCAATTTCATTTCTTTGCCTCGTATTCTGGATAAGATTCCACCATTGATCAGCTTCACCTTCCAAACGATATACTGCTAAGATGACTTTCTCATGGTCAGAACATTGAATAACTGAAAATATCTTTTCATTAGTACTGGTCCATTGTTCAGCAACAAGTGGATCATAAGACCCACTGAATGAAGGTGGACGTTGCCTCAGGAAGGACTCAATAGAATATTGTTCCCTTCTCTTCTCATTTGGAAGTCCAGAATGATTCATAGCTTGTGTAAGTATAACAATACGATTTTTCACTCTATCTCCCATAAAATTTGTTTGTTCAAGAGGACAATCATTGCATTGTCCATTGCATTGATCAACACGGTTCCTTCGGGTTCCAGCCATCGTCTAAAACCCAAAAAGAATAGTGTGAGAGGAAAACATCATGCTAGGGAAAACAATATAATAAAGGGGGAGTACCTTCAATATCTATCATCTTAGGTTTAATTCTAAAATCGTTAACACAATTCTAGGACTATAACCTATACGTAAACTTAAACTTAGGGACATCCCTATACATACATTATAAATATCTCTAGGGATCTCACTAAAGTTATCGCATCCTAGTTTCCAAAGGTTGACTAAATCTTTCCTCTGATACCAACTGTAGAGACATGAAGCATAATGTATACAGACATTACATTACTTTTGCAGAATACATAGTACATAACAAAAACACACACACAATGACCATAATAGTTTAGTGTCTTTGAAAACTTGGAATATAATCTTCTAATCGTGGTGAAAGATCTTCAACATCTCCCATAAAGATCTTCTTCTTTTTTACCTAAAAGATTTCTTTATATCCTGGGGAAAAGAAAACATAAAAGTGTGAGCTCAAATTCTCAGTAAGGGTAAACAAAAGAAATATCATTCACATCATATTCATAAGAACATAACATTTTATAAATCTTAATCTGGCAAAAGAGATCATAATATCATAACATGGGATAAATCATAGTAGTGAAATGTAATCCCAATGGTCATAACTTAAAACATGAAACATTGTGGAATACACACATAATCATAGAGAATCATTTCTTATTAGTCAAGACTCATTTCCAAGACTATATTAGTGGACAAAGTCCATTTCTGAACCGAGTTCACTCCTCGTTTCAGTCCTGTTTTCATTGAACCGGTATAACCTACCATTCCAGCCATGTATACCTCATGAGATATAAAATCTTTACCCAATGAATTGGAGGGAGATATAGGTCCCACCCATCTCATAATGATACCATTCTTATATGTGCCACAAAATCTTAAATCATACATCATTTCATAACCCATGTAATAAAAATGGGAATCTTAAACATCGTGACATCATCAAACAATTCATATAAGATAAAGGAATTTATAAAAATAATTCCATCACAACATAATCAAATCAATTTAATAATAGGGATATAAACATAACCCTTTATTATCTTAGATAGAAAATAATTTTGATAAAACACTTGAACTCCATTCATGAGGAAAATATCCTTTCTTCTTCAAAAACATTTTTCCTTTCTTAACATGTCATAAAATTTTAAACTAAAAAAAGTTGATTAAAAATAAACTTTAAAACTTTTAAAGGAATATTCTTGGAAATAATGTTTTAAAAATCCATTCATGTCGTATAAGTTAAAAAAACATTCTTCTCGTACTTTTGTCGGAAAAGTCAAAAAGTACATCGTACAAAAAACGACAAAATATTCCTTTCATATCTTTTACTAAAAACTCAACAAAGGTTAAAATAGGTTTTAAACAATTGTAGGTGGATGGAAATAATATAACATATTGAGGTAGCATGGATGTGGATGATAAAATACACCCTAGTAAATACCAAAGTATAAGCAATCTCGGATAAAAATGAGATTGTGATATTTCCCTTACCTTAGGTCCGATTTGCTTCGAAAGTGTCTGAACCTCCTGTATAATGATTTAAATAAAGTTATTGAATTATTCCAGAGTCATAATTGTTGTTATGATATCATATATGGTCATATTCTTAGCTTCTTATTAGTAATATTTCATTACTACTTGTTATTCGGGTGTTTATTACTTTTTGTTCTTATGCGTGTTTTGTCGAATAAATTCTTATTATTCTCCTTAGGTTATAGATACCCCATTTCCAGAATGGTATTAGTGTAATATATATCATATTCATTCATTCAATTCATTTATATAATCATTATAAATTGATGATCATGTAGAACAAGTCGCATCACATCGTGGAGACGGTATTCCGTACGTACGCACGAGTGATGATATCGTTCCTATGATCGTGGAATTGTATTGGAGTGTATGTATACTATTTCAGAATCAATATCAGTTTATAATAGTCATATATAGTCATTATTTAAACCATTATACCCATCCAAGTAAGGTGGTGGTGGAAAATAGATTACACCATGGCGTGGAGACGGTATTCCGTACGTACGCACGCGCGGTGATTTCTTTTTCCGTAGGATGGATAGATGGTGAAATAGGGTTGTTTCATAATAATAATAACATATCAGTATATGAGTGATACTGATGTTATTACTTCATAATGAAACAACAAATGAAGAAGATGTGGAAGAAGAAATAAAGATGAAAGAATTGGTAATGGACCTTACCTCTTCTTTGATGTGCTTCTTTGAGACCTCCTTTTAGGGCACTAAAATAGGTCTTTGAAGAAGACCAGAACATATAGGATGTTTCTAGGGGAGTGGAGAGGAGAAATTGGCAGGGTTTGGCCGTGATTGAAGGCTCAATGTGGTGTGAGGAAGAGGGGGAGGAGGCTCCCTTTTATAAGGGAGGAGAGGAGCACCTTTGGAATAACTAAAAATATTATTTTATTATAAAGACAAATTCGGTTTTTAATAGCTCCAAATTGATATATTTCAAAGATAAGGTGGGTAGGGGTCTAAATCCTCTCATCCAATAGAATCTAGACAAGTTTAGGTATCAATTATAACCTTATCATTTAGATTTAACTTTAAGTTAGATAATTTATCTTTTACCGTGTCTTCTTGTTTTCTTACACTATAAGGTTAATAAACTTACTATATCAAGCCAAACGAACCCCACGTTGTTTATTATTAATATATATAACCTTATCTACGTCATTTTTCCGAACCATAGATTTTTAGGAATAAAATAACAATTAATAATATAATATTTGTTTTAAAAACTATTTTATGTCAATTTTGACACTATTTAGTAATTGATTTTTGCGAAAATCATAACAGAATGATTAGTTATAAAAAAGTAAATTAAATCAATAATAACATGCCTTATTAACCTATAAAATTATTTTAATTCATAAAAAGTCTTAAATTACATTTATTTGGGTATTTATAACATCAATTATGTCAATATTTCATTAATAAGATAATTACTGCATCATCTTTGTGTCATAAATAAATTAAATTATTTAATGTCTAAAAATTACAAATAAAATACAATTATGTAGGAAATCATTTTATATTTTTAATGAGTATTTATAGTCGAATTTATCTTATGTATAACCCTATATTAAAAATTATTTACTTATTAAACATTGATTTTAACTATTTTAACCCTTCTTTAAATAAATTAATAATAAATGTCCTAATCTAATCCAAGTGGGCCTAAATGATCATATTTTATTCCTAAGGTTGTTTTTGGTCGAATTACACGTATCCAATAGAATTAGGACATGTGTTAGGGTAATAATAATAACATTTTGACCCTTAATTACCCTATTTACTTTTAACCGTGGTAAAAAAAAAGTAAAAAGATACTATTCACCAAAAAATATTTTCATCTCATTGAACCAAATTTCACTTTCTAACATAAACCGTGTCTCTTGTATTTTTGAAATTCTACTCATGGAAGCGGTAAAATTATGTTTTATGAAAAATTAATTTTTTTAACTACCACTTAGTGGTTTAACTATTCATCAAAAAATGAAAGTTTCCAGAAAAATATCAAAAATTAGGCCTAAGCTATATTTGATATTATGAACTCAAAAATGACGACAATTTTACCAAATTCAAAACATATCAGTTGCATTAATTAATTTAAAAATTAATTCCCGTCGTGAAAACAAATAGCGTGTTCTTAAGAGATAATAAATATCAAAAGATTGACACTTGTTTATGTCTGGTTTAAATGTAGAATTACATCCAATGACCAACATTGTATTAAATTGTAAAAATATATTCTAAATATACATTAAAACCACTCAAATTAATAATTTATCACTATTAATTGTTTCTATTAAAAATGTTTTTTTAATTAAAATTTAGTAATTTTCACTATTCATCAGAAAAAAGAAAGTTATCCGAAAAGTACCAAAATTTCACCCTAAGCTAATTTCGATATTCAGAATCCAAAAATGAATTCCATTTTGAAAAATAAAATTTACACAATTTCAAAAAGTGGTTATTACTATTCATAACGGCTAGTTTTAATAATATTTTAATAGAATATTGTTGTTTAGTGAAACTCGTTATTGTGTACTACACACGCTATCGAGGAAGGTCACGATTGTGTGTAATGAAAGTCAAGTCAAGGATGCGTGTTGTGTAAGATCCTTTTGGTGTAGCGTACAACACAAGACATTAATGAAATTAGAAAGATTATTTTTCATAAAATCTCAGGGTGTTACAGACATTTTGAATAATTACTTTGGTAAATATTTTATTTACCATGGTTAAAGGGTAAATCCGGTAAATAAGGGTAAATAATTATATTATAATAATCATAAATTACCCTAAAACGTGTCTTAACCATATTGGTTGATACATGTCCGGCCATGGGCATATTTGGGTCGATTTGGGGACCCCATGGATCCACTCGTAAGTGATAATGACACTTTATATTAATTAATTTAAAGTAAATACAAAAATGACATAAGCCTATATATATTAGAAAAACAATTTTTACAGAGGGTTATATATATTATATTTTTGACTACAAATATTCATTAGAAATATAAACATATTTCCTACATAATGGTGTTTTATTTATAATTTTTAGACATTAAATAATTTAATTTATTTATGACACAATGATGATGCAGTAATTACCTTATTAGTAAAATATTAAAATAATTGATATTATAAATACCAAAATAAATATAATATGATACTTTTAATTAATTAAAATAACTTTATAGGTTAATATGACATGTTAGGATGGATTTAATTAACGTATTTTGAATTAATCTTGCTGTTATGATTTTCACAAAATTCAAATACCAAATAGTATCAAAATTGACAATAAAGATTTTTTAAAACAAATATTATATTATTAATTGATATTAAATTCCTAAAAATCTAAGGTTCGGCCAAAGGACTTCTATCATGATAGTTGTATCATTAATTGACCACTTGGGGGTCTATTGGAGGTATATAGTATGTTTATAAACTATATAATATAAAAAACAAAGTGACATGGTAAGTGTCAAACTAATTAGCCAAGAGTTAAAACTAAAGGATAAGGTTAATATAATGACCCAAACCTATCTAAAATATATTGGTTGAAATGATTTAGACTCATCCCTACCATAGTCATTGAATAATCCACTTTTGAGTCATTAAAAACAGAATATGAATTTATTATAAAATAATACGTTAAGTTTTTCCTAAAGAGCCCCTCCCCCCCCCCCCCTTATAAAAGGACACCACTTCTAACCAATTCATCACATCATAAAAGTCATTTGGCTTAGACAAAATCTGCCCAAATATTCTCCCAACTTCCCTCACTTCAACATAGAGTAATTATTTTGATCATAAATCCAACCTATGGATCCCTTTTGATCAAATCAAAAGGAAGAACCCGAAGAAGAGGTAATGTTTTCACCACCCTCTTTCAAGTTTCTTTCTTCTTCATCTTATTATTTCTTTGTTATTTCTATTATAGAATAATAAATCCATTATATTATATATACTATGATTTTATTATAAATATGGAACAAACAAATTCATTATTCTATCCATCCCTTGAATGACATGTCACCATAAGTGCGTTCGTGCGGCCTACTGTCTCCATGTTGTGGTGTAATTGTTATTCAATATATTATTATTTAGATGGGTATAATAATGAAATTTAATTAATTTAAATAATAAATATAACATGATAATGATTCTTTATACATGATATACCCTCCAATTATATTTTATTTTAATATCAAAATAACGATATTGTCGCTCGTGCGTACGTACGGATTACCGTCTCCACGAACGCGATGAGATTCATTCCCCATCATATCCATTGAAGACTAAATTTTATTTGATGAATTAAAATAATTTTCAGAGACATGATATCATTATGGATATGAATAAGATACATCCCATCCATAACAAATACGGCTCACATAACAAATAATATAAAGGAAAACGAATCTGTTAACACCCGAAATGACGATAATAATAAGATATTATTAACAAATAAATGTTAAAAGATCATATATGATATTATATTAATTTAAATGATTTTTTTATAAATAAATAACAAATATTTAACCAGTATACAATAGGTTAACCTACCGTCGGCCAAGGAAAAAGTACAAAGTAAGGGGTTTCTTATCTCGCTTTTAATTCCCTGAGATTTCCATTGTTCACCACTTATTTATTGCATGTGGTGTGTGTAATGCCCATGATTGTACTCATTACGTAATATAATTTAATTTATGGATATTTAAATCATCATTGTATGATACTTCTTTCATGGTTTATTGTTTCGTAAGTTACCAAATTGATAAGGGAATTTGAAATTTCAATTTCCACTCATTCAACACTACCTATACTTCATTGTTTATTTTACAACAAGATTATGTGTGGAATCACTATTCATTTTCATATCTCATAATTTCCATTCCTCATTCAGTGGATATAATTTCAATACACATAATCACCCCATTGATAAATTCTCAAGTCATCGATATGAACTTGATAGGAGTAATTTTAAATCAATCTCCATTTATTGAGTTAAACATCCAATTCATTTGTGTTTTTTTACAAGAATATGTGTGCCTTTCCTATGATAGATTTACATTGAATATCCAATCATATTTAGTGTATTTATATTTTTCACACATAATTATGTCGTTGATTTATCCTTAACCTAAGGATACGGTCTTTATAAGAGTCTTAATCTCAATTTATATCCCATTGATACTTCTTTGTTGTTATACACAAAATCACTTTTATGTGGTGTATATTATATACTTTGACATAGTATATCATAAATCCTTTTATTATCATAATATTACAAAGTTTTCATTACCTCAATTATTTGTATTCAAGTGTCTCTCTTTTGGTTATAAACTCTAACTAAAATATCATTTTAAAATTTTTTAAAGACTTATTCTTCTAAATATTTCTCATTAATGTCCTTGGTTTAAAAAAGGATTTAAGTATTTATTTATATATACATTAATTTTTTAAAATTAAAAATCCTTTTAAAAGTTCCAATGTGGTATGGGACACTTATATTCAAAAATCTATTTTTAAATGGCTTCTTTACAAATAGTGTGTCTTGTAAATGATTTCATGAAAAGGGGGGGTATTTCTATCTAATAGTTTTGATGATTATTTTCATCTATGTAAATATCCTTTATTATTCTCTATTGAGGTTAATCTGATACAATACAGTCATCCCTATTTTATTGAATGAGTTATGTTTGACTATGAATGTGATATTTTTATACCATTCATGGTTTGTGGATCAAGTATTGAAATTTCGTATGCTAGTTTTAATACGAATGTTTATGTTATATTTCAAAATTTTCATATGAAGAATGCATTGGACTTAGTATGTGACAGGTGGAGCCCGCTATAGCACCTCAATGCATCGGTAGGTCTCATGATACAAACTAGTGTCTTGGCATGAGGCCTTGACAAAATCTTATTTGTAGTCTTGCCACGAAGCCTTGGCTACGTGGTTATGATAGTCTAGCATTATGAATTCAATAATTATGAAAGTGGTTATTGATATTGCATGTCATTATTCAACTAGTAGAATATCCATGTGAATAATTAAATGGTATTATTTCATTTTATCTTTGCTATATTATGAAAATGTTCAAGTTTAAAAGGCTTTTGTTTTAGTTATACATTGCCTTAAGTGTTGATTCTTATCTATGAAAGCATCTGCTATATTTTTATCCTTACTGAGCATCTGAGCTCACCCCTTTCAATGTTTTATTTTTCCCAGGATTTGACGAAGTAATTTATGAATGACCTGCAGGGATAGTATGATGGGATATGAAGACAAGATGTTGTTGTAGTAGTTTTCACTTTATGATGTAATGTAAACATTATGAATGTATCTAGTTATTCCAAGGCTACTAAAATAATCGGTCTTTCGAGACTTGATCTTTTGTGATCATGCCAATATTATGTAATAATGCACCGACTCTGGGTAACTGGGGTTGTGGCATTTTAGTTGGTATCAGAGTAAGTTTAGTACAAACCTTGTGAGCTATATTTAGATAAAATATGATTAGAGCACATAGCCCTAAGATAGATTTTCAGGATTAGTATAGAATAACTTCCTATAATTTAGGTATTGTAGAGTTTTTGTGAGTTTTTAGAGCAATACATCCATGTCTGGATACGAGCAGGTAGAGGCATCTCTGGCACAGATGTACCTAGGGCTAGAACCCGAAAACACCGCTTTGAGCTAGACTCGAACGGGAACTGGTGGACGAAAACGGACCTTGCTGCACTGTTGGTTACGACACTCCCAGGGGATAAACTGAAGATAGTTTACATTTTCGTTACAAACCGATTTGAAGTATTATATATAAGATGAGAGTAAATGACCTTGGTTAATCCTAAAGTGTTTCAAATTGAGAATATGGTGACATGATATTCTCTAAATGATTTTATGACTACTGTTACTCACACAATGATTTCTGGTTTTAGTTAATGGCTGGATTCCAAGGAAGTCATAGTGACTTTGAGAATGAAGTACAAGGGGGGAACGATGGTGGCAATGAGCAAAAAATGGAATGTTGATAGGCGTAAAAGATATTGTCTTCATGACATATCAATTTTCCAAAAATATGATCAACAATATATATATTAACCATTTCCTAGACTCAAAAAAGAAGAGAAAGGTGATGAATGATAAGAGCTCTAGCAGTGGAGACTATGGAGAAATGAATCCTCAATTTCCATCATGCAGGAAATATGGAAGGAGACACCCAGGAAAGTGTCTCAATGGGACAATGAAATGATTTATGTTTTGGAAGGAAAGACATAATGTGAAGAATTCCCAAAGAAAAACAAAGAGTACTATGGAAGAAGATAAAAATGGTCCCAAGAATCCATTTACAGTCATTTTCCATAAATGCAGGGGACCTGGCCATTACCCAAGTGAATTCACTATTCTATAGTATATTTTCTTGGTAAAAAAATATATGCTATGTGGAAATAAATGGTTAGAGAAATGTTTAAAAATTATTACTGCTCCTTGTTGATGGGTTTACTTTGGAATAATTTTCTCTTGTATTTGTAACCCTTTATTTTTCCATGTGAGAAATATATTTGAGGAATAATTATATTTTCTCTTGTGGATATAGTTATAAATTACCATTTGGTTTTATATGATCCTTAGGTTTGAGGAAATTACAAGTTATTATAATTTGGGAAGAAAATGAAAGGTATGAGATAACATTTGTGGTTAAATTATGTTATGGTTACTATGAAGAATGTATCTCATTTTTGTAATGTTATAAAATATAGTTTTTGAAAAAGGGAAACATGCAGACTGTGTGACAAACCGTCGCGTCGGACAAAGCTGTGGGAATCGAACCCACAACCAAAGTGTGATTGGGATTTATCTCCTACCATTGGACTACGTGAAGTACCTGGTTAGAGTGACTATTATTTTTAGTTAAATGATTTTATTTATCAATAATAATTTTATTTGGGATCATATGTCTTATCAAATTAATACCCTTAGTATAGGAAAATGATTTGGTGATTAAGTGATAAAATTTATTTTTAAAGATGTTAGTTTTGTTGGGAACACTATATGCCCAAGGAAAATAGAATAGTATGGGATTTCATTTGTGGAGTAGTGGTGGATTTTTATCTATGTTTTTATTGTCGACTTATAGTGATTTGGGTTATTTATGGAAATGATTAACCTATAATAGATAATATGTGATTAGGTTAATTAATTTTATGTATGTGATTTTAAGAGTAATTGATGTCATTTGGAGATACCATTTAACGTGGAAGACTACATAACCAAATTCTTCTAAGTTTTGCATTTCAATATTATTTTGGATTTTATTAGAGGACTTTAAGGACAATTCTTTATTGAATTCTATTTATTTAACTTTGGGGTATTGTTTGTTTAATTTTAGAAATTAAGATTAGTGTTTCTTTCTCTAATGAAATAACATTTTGGGGGATCATCATATCTTATACTAACCATTTTGGTTTTGATTAATCTCTAAAGACATGGTAAATATATAGTTTATTTTTCATGGATCATGTGATTCTATAAGAATTTTAGTGTAGCTCTTTTAGGGTGACCAAGTCTTCTGGAATACTCAGCGTTTAAAAATTATTTAGTAGTAGAAATTTATTAAAGAATGTAACTTTAAATGAAAATTAAGTATATCATTTTATGTTCTTAGTCAATCTCAGAAACGAATTCTTCATCTTTAAGTGATGTAACTTAAAAAAATATTAATATAAATGTTGTCCGTTTACTTTTACTACTGGGAAACTAATGACAGTTTGTCCCATCACAATTTTTTGGTTTTCTTGTAATTAACTTTCTCCTGATCATGTTTTCTATCCCTCTCCATCAGAACATGACACTTAGTTTATCATCCATATCCATGTTTTTCTACATGGAATCCTAGTATAGGTTATCTTGGGTGACCTTTCTACTTCTCTTTCTTTCTTTTAAGTGATTGTTTTATTAACTATTTTTCAGATGTTGTACTTTCCATTACATTCCCAAACCCAATTTTAAAAATTTCAAGGACGCAATTTATTAAAGGAGAGGAGAATGTAACACCCCAAGCTTCTACGGTACGCTTCTCGCTGAATAATACAGTAGCATGTGTTGTACGCAACTTCAAGTTCTAACACACACCACAACTAATAAAACTAGCTGTTATGAATAGTAATACACACTTTTTGAAATTTTATACATTTTATCTTTAAAAATGGAATTGATTTTTGGATTTGGAATATCTAAATTAGACTAGGGTTAATTTTTTGTACTTTTTGGATAACTTTCATATTTTGATGAATAGTTAAAATTCCTAAATTTTAATTAAAAACAAATTTTTTAATCAAAATAATTAATAGTGATAAATTATGAATATGAGTAGATTAAACTATATTTAGAATATATTTTTACCATTTTATACAATGTTGGTCATTGGACATAATTTCACATTTAAACCAGATATAAACAAGTGTCAATCTTTTGTTAGTTCTTATCTCTTAAAAACACACTTTTTGTTTTGACAGCGAGAATTAATTTTAAATTAATTTCTGCCACTTCTGTGTTTTGAATTTGAAAAAATGGAATCCATATTTGGAATCAGTATTTCCAAATTGTTTAAATAGGTAACCTTTATTTTTAGACATTTTGAATAATTATTTCGGTAAATATTTTATTTACCATGGTTAAAGGGTAAATCTGGTAAATAAGGGTAAAACATTATATTATAATAATAATAAATTACCCTAAAACGTGTCCTAACCCTATTGGTTGATACATTTTCTACCATGGACATCTTTGGGTCGATTTTGGGACCCCATGGATCCACTTTTAAGTGATAATGACACTTTATATTAATCAAGTTAAAGTAAATACAAAAATGACATAAGCCTTTATCTTTTAGAAAAACAATTTTTACATAGGGTTATATATGTTATAGTTTCAAATAAAAATATTAATTAGAAAGATAATAAGATTTACTACATAATGGTATTTTATTTATAATTTTTAGGCATTAAATAAGTTAATTTATTTATGACACAATGATGATACAATAATTACCTTATTAGTGAAATATTAAAATAATTGATTTTATAAATACCCAAATAAATATAATTTGAGACTTTTAATGAAATAAAGTAATTTTATATGATAATATGACATGTTATTATTGATTTAATTAACTTTTTTCTAAGTAGTCATGCTGTTATGATTTTCACAAAAATCAGATACCAAATAGTATCAAAATTGGAAAACAAGAGTTTTTAAAACAATTATTATATTATTAATTGATATTAAAATCCTAAAAATACAAGGTTCTTACAAATGACTTTTATCATGATAGGTGTATCATTAATGTACGACTTGGGGGTCTCTTTCAGATATATAGTAAGATTATTAACTATATAATATACAAATACAATGTGACATGGTCAGTGTCAAACTACTTAACCAAGAGTTAAAACTAAAATATGAGGTTAATATAATGACCCAAAACTGTCTAAAATCTATTGGTTGAAAGTAATTCGACCCATCCCCACCTTATGATTTGAATAATACACTTTGGATCCATTATAAACCGAATATGAATTTATTATAATACAATACTTTATGTTTTTCCTAAAGATCCCCTCCTCCCCCATATAAACGGACACCACTTCTAACCAATTCATCACACCTTCAAAGCCTTTTGGATCGGCCAAACTATAGCCAAGTATCATCCCAAATTCCCTCACTTCAACATATATTCCATATTTTGATCATAAATCCAACCTAAGGAGCACTTTTGATCAAATCAAAAGAAAGAACCTGAAGAAGTGGTAATGTTGTCACCACCCTCTTTCAAGTTCCGTTCTTCTTCAACTTCTTAATTCATTGTTATTTCTATTGTAAAATAATAAATCCAGTATCTTATATATAATTTGATGTTGTTATAAATATGTAACAAACAAATTCATTATTCTATCCATCCCATGAATGACATGTCACCATACGTGCGTGCGTACGGCCTACCG
Organism: Viscum album; assembly: GCA_963277665.1. NCBI lineage: Eukaryota > Viridiplantae > Streptophyta > Magnoliopsida > Santalales > Viscaceae > Viscum > Viscum album. The sequence goes on from OY728126.1 coordinate 1,577,979,547, forward strand.
TCTCCATGTTGTGGTGTAATTGTTATTCAATATATTATTATTTAGATGGGTATAATAATGATGTTTAGTTCATGTAAATTATAAATATAAAATTATAATTATTCTGTATACATGATATAACATCCAATTATATATTATTTTAATATCACAATAATGATATTGTCGCTCGTGCGTACGTACGGATTACCGTCTCCACGAACGCGAGGAGATTCATTCCCCCATCATATCCATTCACGACTAAATTTAATTTGATGAATAAAAAAAAATTTAGAGACATGATATAATTCTGGATATGAATAAGATACATCCCATCCATAACAAATATTGCTCGCATAATAAATAATATAAAGGAAAACGAATCTGTTAACACCCGAAACGACTATAATACTAAGATATTATTAACAAATCAATGTTAAAAGATCATATATGATATCATATTAATGTAAATGATTTTTTTATAATTAAAAAACAATTATTTCACCATTATATAGGAGGTTAACCTATCGTTGACCAAGGAAAAAGTACAAAGTAAGGGGTTTCTTATCTCACTTTTAATTCCGTGAGATTTCTATTATTCACCACTTATTTATTGCATGTGGTGTCTGTACTGACAATGATTGTATTCATTTTGTAATATAATTTAATTTATGGATATTTACATCATAATTGTATGATACTTCTTTCATGGGTGTATGTTTCATAAGTTACCAAATTTATAAGGGAATTTGAAATTTCAATTTCCACTCATTCGGGTTTAAGCATACTTCATTGATTATTTTACACCAAGATTATGTGTGGAAACACTATTAATTTTCTTATGTCATAATTTCCACTCCCCATTCTGTGGATATAATTTTGATACACATAATCCCTCCGTTGATAAATTCTAATGTCGTCGATATGAACTTGATAAGAGTAATTTTAACACAATCTCTATTTATTGAGTTAAACATCCAATTCATTGGTGTTGTTTTTACAAGAATATGTGTGAATGTCCTATGATTGATTTATACTAAATATCCAATAATATTGACTGTATTTATATTTTTCACACATAATTACGTCGTTGCTTTATCCTTAACCTAAGGATATGGTCTTTATAAGAGACTTAATCTCAATTTACATCCCATTGAGACTTCTTTGTTGTTATACACCAAATCACTTTTATGGGGTGTATATAATGTACTTTGACATAGTATATCATAAACCCCTTTATTCTCATGATATTACTATGTTTTGAGTACCTCAATTATTTTTATTCAAGTGTCTCTCTTTTGGTAAGAAAATCTAACTAAAATATCATTTTTAAATGTTTTAAATACTTATTCGTCTAAATATTTCTCATTAATATTCATGTATTAAAAATGGTTTTAAGGATTTATTTATATGGACATTAATGTTTTAAAATTAAAACTCATTTTAAAAGATTCAAAGTGGCATGTGACACTTTGATTCCAAAATCTATTTTTAAATGTCTTCCTGAAAAATAGTGTGAATTTTAAATGATTTCAAGAAAAAAGGGGGTATATCTATCTAATAGTTTTGATGAATGTTTTCATCTATGTCAATATCCTTTATTATTCTCGATTGAGGTTAATCCGATACAATAAAATCTTCTATATTATATCGAATGAGTTATGTTTGACTGTGAATGAGATATTTTTACACCATTCATGGTTTCTGGATCAAGTATTGACATTTCGTATGCTAGTTTTAAAACGAATGTTTATGTTATATTTCAAACATTTCATATGAGGAATACATTGGACTTACAAAGTGGCAGGTGGAGCCCTCAATAGCTCCTCGATGCATCGGTAGGCCTCATGAGACAAACTAGTGTGTTGGCACGAGGCCTTGACAAAATCTTATTTGTAGTCTCAGTATGAGGCCTTGGCTATGTGGTTATGATAGTCCGGCATTATACATTCCATCATTATGAAATTGGTTATTGATATTACATGTGATTATTCGACTAGTAGAATATCCATGTGAATAATTAAATGGCCTTATTTCATTTTATCTTTGTCATATTATGATGAAGTTCAATTTTAAAAGGCCTATGTTTTGGTTATACATTGCCTTAATTGTTTATGCTTATCTATGAATGATTATGATATATTGTTATCCTTACTGAGTATCTGAGCTCACCCCTTTCAATGTTTTATTTTTTCCAGGATGTGAAGAAGTAATTTAGGAATGACCTGTAGGGATAGTGTGAGGGGATATGAAGACAAGATGTTGTTGTAGTAGTTTTCACTTTATGATGTAATGTAAACATTATGAATGTATCTAGTTATTCCAAGTCTACTAAACTAATCGGTCTTTCGAGACTTGAACGTTGGTGATCATGCCAATATTATATACTAATGCACCGACTCTGGGTAACTAGGGTCGGGGCGTTACAGATCCATTGAATTCCCACATGTTTTAGAAATTTGGTCTATCCTGAAGAAATACTACTCATCTCCCTTTCATCAAAATCAATAGTGGACCTCGCAACTAAAAATCATATGGAATTATATAAATCAACATCCATAATAAATGTCTCAGTATAGTGGGAACCCCACTTCATTAATTTTTAATCTACTATTGAAGGCTCTTCTGATCTCTTTGGGAAAGATATCCAAGAAGATCTACCCCCTCTATGGGATTCTCCTATCTCACAAGGGAATGTGGGTTTGGAAGAATCCCCTTATACGTTCAAAGTGGATTTTTCCAACACTATTTTACCCATGTGGGTATAGGTACAACTGAATATATGAGGATTATGATGACCAGTGAAACCATATCCCTAGAAGAGCTATAGAAATATGGGGCCATCTTGAAATAGAACATAAATTTATTGTCCTGGAGGTATGATGAGATTCAAAGGAAATACCCTTAGGGTTTTTTTCAAAATAATGGCCTTCTAGTGATTAATATTTATTTCAAATGGCCTCCCATATGGATGAGCCTCTCTCTTGGTGCTATGGATGAGGCTAAGGGTGACAATATTATAATGGAAAAAATATTCCAGGAAGCCCAATATCACTGATTTTAAGCCGAAATTATCTCAATTAGGATTAATAATGTGAGTATCTAAGTTTAAATTGACTTTTAGGACATAAAAAATCATTGTCCAAAAGGTGTTTTCCACTTATTGTGATAGAGATATGGATTTACTACATGGAAGGGTTTGATTCCCTCTTCTTCATGGAAAAATATTCCAGGTAAAATATGTATTATATTACCCTGAGGGCGAGGAGTATATAATGTTTAAAAATCCCAAGGGACATTATTCTATTAAGTGATGCATTTCATCATGAAAATTGATAGAGAAAAAAATCATAGGGAACTGCAAATCATATTCAAGCCAATTCTTGGGACATTCATGAAATGTTATGGTGATGATTTTGTGGTCAAATCTTTCATACATTAGAAGAATATAAAGGATATTGAGAATTTATTCTACTTCCTCCACTCCCAAAACATTAAGATGAACCCCTTGATGTTTTCATTTTGGGTTACCTCTACGATTTCTCCCAGCTTTGTTATATGATGAAAGGGAATTGATATTTTCCTTGATAAAATCATCTAAAGAAATCAAATTCCTCCCCAATGAATCTTTAGGAGTTGTGAGGCCTCCAAGTATACATATCATACATATGAAAATTTATAAAAATTATATCCATCATGTGTAATGCCTTTATAAGGATCATGATGAAGAGATACACTTTCATATGGGATGAGGTGTTATAGACTCAATTAGAGGACATTAAGAATTAATTTCTACAACCTCAAGTTCTAATGCATCTTGTTTCATTAAAGCATATTTTACCTGATGTGACCACCCTTGAAGGATCCCACAACACACTTATATACAAAAAAAATAATGGTATGGAAAATACCATATACTATCTTAGTAACATGCTCCTCAACAAATAGACCAAATAATATCATATCAAGAAGAGATTACATGATTTGGTTTATGAAGTACAGAGGTTATGACTTTATTTTTAGGATCATAAGATATAGTCGGTTACTCATGTTAACTCGATAACATAAATCCTCAATCTCCAAATTCTGAACATATGATTTTAATTCTAGGCTATGAGCCATCAGTGGTTAAAAATCAGGTTAATACCATATATGGTTGTCAAAGGATAATCGTTGGAAATTTACTAGTCAATCATCTATCCATTAATCAATTTCCCCTTGATAATCATTTAATAGATGTTTTTAATTCCATTAGTGGATCACATTACACCTTTTTGAATTATTCATTTACATGGTTCCTCCAGGAGTGTGACCAGTAAATGGACTAACAACCCCAATATTGTCCGGGTTGCCCATGGGATCACCTTAATCACCTCGAAAAAAGCCATCATTATGTACTATTTATTTTTCATAGAAGGCTACTTTGAAAATGAAAATAGTTATTAGGACCTTATAAAGGTCTCAATTTTTACATCATGATCGATATATCCTATTTACACATGAAGGGTGACATACATTTGGTCATCAAAAAATAATGGGTTACTACATCATCAAGGAAAAATAGCATGTGTCTCTACTAGATCATATATACCAACCGATGGACTAGTTTCCTTCCATACTGATGGTGAATTATGTTCATTGTATATAGAATGGATGAACTTATGCGTTGGAGATACTAGACACATCCCTTGAAAAACTCATTTAGGATGGTATATTTATTCATGTGGAACATTAGAGGGTAATCACTACCACTTCATCATATGAAAAAACTGTAGGTAAATTAGATGGGTACCTATACCTATGATCACAATTCTAAAAATCCCCCTAAAGCAAAGTTTATTCCCAGTTATTCAAATCCATTTTTTGAGTATATGTAGCATTGTATTTCCCCACCTAGTCGAGCTGAGTGGGAGAGAATCGATTGGCGTGCAACACAGTTCACCATCTAGAATGGGGATAACCTTTAGAAAGCCCTCTATATGTGTTGGTTTGATGTAATTATACTCTATATTATCCAAGGAGATAAAATACCTCTGGTTAATCAAGTGATCCACACATGATTGGGTGCAGCCATCTTATTGTATAGATGCACCCCCGCCAAATTCAAAGGTTGGGTTACTTTTTCCAAAAAATGGTTCATAGTATCATTATGTTTCCTAAGACATCTCAAAAGTTTAAAATTAATGTTATATATGATAATAGACAACTATAGATTCTCCAACTACCAAATACTCTTATTTAATTTTAGTCTAGGGAGTTAATGTTCTTGGAACATACTTCACCGTGAAAAATAGATAGTTCAGGTTCATCTTGACCAAAACTAACATATTTACCAAATCTGATAAAGTTGTTCCCTTCATGGAAGTCAAAACATTGTCTATTATGGAGTTCATGATCTCCCACATCATATGTGTATTTGATGTTCCTCATGCTATTATCAATTATAACAGAACCAACATCCATGCATTCAAGGTGAATAGATTTTACACCACGTACAATATATGGTCTAACAAAAAATAACACTACCATTCATTTTAAAATGATTAGATTAAGGAATTCAACAAGAACCTCTATAAATCCTTGCAGACAAGGTTGGAATAAAACAAAAAGTGTTTTCCCAAAAAAAATCATAATCTCATATGGAAGTAGGTGATGATAAATTAAAATTCCACTAAAGTGACCCCATGTTCTATAGTGTTCGGAATAAATATATTCATTACCATTGAAGTTCAATTTACATAAATTGGAATATCTATTTATGACCCATAGACTCTAGAAAAAAATGAATGAATAAAATCCATCTGAGTGGAAATCCAATGAAGAAAACACAATCAAGGCCCTTCATTAAATGAAAATACACCCAAAAAGTGGAAGAGAGTGTTTAACTCCTCCAATGCCCTGAAGGCATTCATTTATTTTTTATTTTTTGTAATCAAACTTTAAATGGGTGAAGTGGGACACTTACAAGGCCCATAGGTGAAAGTATTACATGGCCCATATTCCTTATATAAATTCCTTTCCCATAGGCTTCAAACATAATATACAACCTAGACTAACTACTTGAAACTGCTCATTGTCCATAATCTTCGTCCTGATATTAGCTCTCCACCTTTTTATGGCTGTTTGTCTAGGAATTACCATGCATGCACAAGCTTTTCCCAAGGGCAGGTTCAATACACTCTCATTCATGAAATCTATCTAGATTCTGATATGGTGAAAGCTCATTGCTCATCCTTCTTCTGGAGCTTCTTCCTTATAGGTTTTATAGTTTTCATATGTGCTTAAGGTGTCCTAAAATCCTTGAGGTGGCACGAAGGCCTTACTAACCCAAAGGCCTTAGTGTCCAAAAGGATTTAAAGGAAATAGGGACCAATTTGGAGGCCTGATGGTCCAAACGAGGAAATAGTCCCGGCTACTACAGTGCCGAACAGTACCTGCTAGTCTTGGAAGCATGAACATAAAATATTTACAATGGGTAAAAACTCTACATCTATAATCTAGGAGTAATGGCCCATGAATTGTGAATATAAAAAATTTCCAACCCACATTGTATGAGATCTATGAATTTAAAGTAGTGAAAACCATGTCTTGATCTGTTCAAATATAAATACAAATCCATACATCCCCAATGCATGTGGTTAAATATTGGTCTTACCCTATAAAATAATAACAAAATGCCTAAAAAACTATTTGTGGGATGAGAACAACAAATTTCTCACAACATGAAGATAAAATGCAGCCTTACCCTATGTCATAATCATGGTATGACCAAAAATAATTGTGGGATGTCTCAATTCCATCATCATATAGTTTCTCCAATACTTATTTTTTTGGTATTACCACTACTTCATGACCGATAAATATGTATTTATTGATATCCATTCTATTGGGATATGTAGTCATTCAAATACCCCTCTCTTTGGGCCCACCAAGAAATTCATGTTAAATCCTTCCATCGTGCGGGGGGGGGGGAGTGAATTAAATTAACCCACATTTTTTCCTTTGCCCCACATTTTATCTAAGAATTATAAATTTAAATAATGTGATGTTTTCTTAGAGGTATTAATGTGGAATGTGGGATATCATCACCCTTTTTTCACATCAGGTATTACCTCTTTCATTCCATGAAATTACCCATAAAAAAACTCTCATAGTCCAAGCATCATAAAATTATACTATTTCCCAGATAACATTCATTACTATCCCCATTTCTAAAAACAATATATCCATAGTCTTTATGTAAGATGTGTCAACTATAAAAAATATTTCCCATCCTTGTCAAAAGAGTTTGGCCCCCGAAATTTTTTTATCAGTATTCTTCCACACCACATTATTCATAACAATTTTTTCCTTGATTATCATTCCCATGGGATACATATTGAAACATTGACCATCTGTCTTCAGGGCTAACCTCAATACCAACCAATCATGGGGTCTCTCCATGGTCAAATATCTATGAACAGAAACTAGAATTTTGGTCCAATAATTATGGCATAAAACAATTTACATCTAGCCTCCTTAGCCCCTCAATACCATGGTTTTCATAAAAAACAATGGATACCTTAGGTGTTATCACCCAAAAATACCCTTATGATCCTCTAATTTAGCTGTAATCCTTATTAATATTCCTTGATCGATTAGTGGGACGACATTTCATCCTGAATCGACATAAGGAAGGAATGATATGAAATCTCAATGTGAAAGAATCATCAACATCCTATTCAAATTATGTATAATTATACCCTTAACCTTTAAAAAATTTGGATGCCTCAATATCAAAATATGTGTTAATTTAGTATTCCCATTCAAGAGAACATACCTCTAACAAGATCGATCTCATAGCATGCCACCATATAGAACTGCTTACTATTTGATTCCCATTCCCAGGGGATATGTAGTGATTCTTGGATTTCATATAATGGGTCTAGCCCCATCTATCGAACTAATATGGCGTATTTCCTACACCACCATCATGAAATTGGCATGAGTATGGATTTTCAATTTTGTGGAGAAAATGATCTTTTTATGCCCCTATCACAACGTGATATCAAAATTTAAAGAAATACAAGCCCCATTAATACACTTGTAATAATTTGGTATATTAAATTTGATTTTAAACTTGAAATAACCCCTTAATTTAGTGCTAGGTGAACTTAAACCAGTAAATTCCCCTCTATTCTGAGCTACAATAACTTAATCTAGATAAACAATTATATGAGATATATGACATAAAACTGTATATCCAAACATCCTATGAACATGATGTTAATCTACATCCTTAACACTTATACAAATGAGACGACTGATATTGTAAATAATGGATGAAAAAACAAAATCCTTATCACATGATGTTAAAATATACCCTTATGATGTATACATCTATGATTTCTCTAATTATAATTGTGGTTTGACCAAAAACCAACTTCCTTAGCACATGATGTAAAACTATATCTCTACCTAACATAAAATAAGGATGCCGCATATGATAAATATAGGGTAACCAATATCCAAAATCCTCATAACATGATTTCAAACTACATTCTAACCCCATAGAAAACCAGGAATCCTTATATGTAAAATATTGGATGACCAAAAACCCACATCCTTAACACATGATGTTAAACTATATCCCTAACTCGTATAAAAGCCAAATTCCTCATATTATAAATATGGGGTGACGAAAAACCATATTCCCGAACAAACAATGTTAAAATTTATCCCTATACTGTATAAAATTTGGATTCCCAATTTGATAAATTTGGGATGTGCAAAAACCAATGTCCTAAGTAGATTTTGTTAAATAATAACCTTACCCCAAATAAACTATGTTCCCTTCTGAGTGAGGAGTTTCGATATCCTCTTTATAGAGGATTCTAACCCTCTAATGTCGGCCTCCTACCGTGCCACCTTCAAGAGAAATACGTTTCTTGATTCCCATTAGTGTGGGATTTATAGTGATAGTGAATATCTCATTTAGGGACGATCCCTACCATTGAATCATTTTTTGATTTTTAACATATGGGCTTAGATCAATCCTCTCTTACAATTAAATTCATCTAGATAATTCGAGCATGTGCTGGAATTGCTCCTATGGAACTTGGTTTTTCCTATAAGACATTATCCCTTTCATCCCCCATGATTAATTTGATTCGGATAATAATCATCCCTCTAATATAAGTGGGATCCCTATGGTCAATTGTTCTCATCCACAGTTAACCACCTACCATCATAGTCTCACTACTCAATGGATCTTCAGTATGAAATAATGGATCTCATGTTTCTAACTCAATTAACAATCAAACAAAAATTTGTTCACCCCATATTAAACCTATGTTTATATAGATCTTATGTATTGAACATGGTCAACAATAGAAACATACATTTTTTCCTTCCCCTTTAACTATCAAATTTCATGAAATCCACGTTCTCCCTCATGAGAGTTTTCAGTCACATTGTCCACCAATAATGTTTTCCCATGAAGACATGTTTAAATCAATACCACTCCTTGTTTATAACATCGAGCATTGATCATGCTAACATAGGAGTTATGAAACAATTTTCCTCAAGAATGGTCGAGATACAAGATCTCCCCATGGTCCAATATCTTTTACATTAAACTATCATCCCATGTCCATTCATCACGACCATAAAAACTGTGAATGTTGTATTGGAGATGATTTGTTTGGAATTAGTTGTCCTCCAATGATACTCAATAACTAAATAGAATCTATTATTTGATACCACACATATTCTCTTATGACATGAATCTCCATGGTCTATGTGTTATGTCTTTCAATTACTTTCAATTATTTTGATCATTACAACCATAAACTAAGATCCCAAATCCATGAATCATGAATTTTAAACTATATGTGAAATAAAAAGCGAATGCTTTTTTGGAATAAGGAATTCTTGACCCTAAAATAACATCATGTAGTCACTTTTTCATGCACACATATCATTTCGGTATGTTCAACCTGATGGTACAAACACTATGACCTTAATCTAGGAGCCCGTGTTCATGGACCAAAACATTAAATTACATGAAGTTCATCTTTTGAATGTGTCACATAGCACCAGGACACCATAGAACTAAATTCATATTGAGTGTCCTCCCTTAAATTCCAAAAACATTCCCTTTTAGACACACAACCTTATGGTTCATGAATTATGACACAACATTATTCACAACTTCTTGGTCTATCTGACATGTTCTTATACTACTAAAATTTAGAGGCAAGAATTTTAGGATGGTTGAATACTCACAATGGAAACATAGAAAATATTAATACTTCCCCAATTATGTCATTCCCTTGAAATAGAAAAAATAAATGGGAAATAGTAAGAGGTTGTATGCCAACAATGTCCCACATTGGACCATAGTAAAAAATAAGCTTTGCATGCTAAACTGATGAGTTCAGAAAAAGGTTAAATCCATAACTTGGTACCAAATTTCATCATGATCTCCCCCATGGATTTCCACCATCATGTTTCCCTCTTAGTCTGCTCAAAGCTTGTATAGTTAGATGTTATGTTATGTTAGTTAAAATGTCCTTGTAACACAATGCTATGTTTTTCTATGAATGTCCATATAATATGACGTTATACATTGAGATACATCATCCTAAGAAACTGATATTAATCTATGTAAATATTTTCCCCCCTAGATGAACTTAAACTATGTTTTAATCATTTTAATTACATGATATTAATGGTAAAATAAACTTAGGCCCTTCCATAAATTATTTTTTTCACTCATTGATGTCGGTCACCTACCACATCGTTCAAGTTATTTGGCTATCCCTCGACATCTGAGAGAAATCTCCAATTGGAAGATGAGTAGATCTATTGTCTGATCAATAATCCTACCCAATTTTATGAAATCCAATGTGTATTAATTTTCATATTGTTTAAATCCATTATAATATTCCATCACATCCTACCCTCACATCACGTCACCCTTGATTTGGTTCCCATTATCCTCAATATTTGAAGACGCCCCCATGAAGACTGGTCCCTATGATACATTTGTTTACCTACCATCTTGGGAAAACAACTAAAAAAACTTAATCATTTATTTTTCAAATAGGTCCTGTATTTTAATTATGATCATCAGTCAACCATAATTTTTTTCCCATTCCCTGATAAAATGGTAAATGAGTATATGTTTCGAACATGCTCATTAGTTATCTTAAATTATCACACCACCATGGTTGTGGTCCAAATACTAAGAATCCCTATTCACTCAATTCTTCACCCATTTCTTCAAGTATAATTCAAAACTCACAGAGTTTCCCCATTCAAGACTTTTCATACATTGAGCATCTCAATTATTCGTGGATAAGGTAAAACATCCATTGGATTTATCCCCTACAATCGAGCACTCAATCTCATCAAACCTCTACTGAGTATCCTCAAGAGTCTGATGTTTCTCCTCTATATTTTCTACCTCCTACCGCATGACATGAAAAAACCCTTCTGCCTAGATGTGAATCTAATTATTCTTGGTACAGAACTCATCCACCAAAGATTAAATCTTTACCACAATTTCCTCATCCACTATTAAAGGATTAATTAGTTAGCTAATAATCACTATCTGAGTAGTGATAGTGACCAATGTCTCCTAAACAAGACCTTTTAGGTGTGTGAACTGCTCTTCATCCACACGGTAAGCATGAGTTCCCCCATCATTCTTCTCAATAAAGGAATAATAAAAACTATTCAACTTAATACTAGAATGATCTATGATAATATATTGAACTAGTTTATAGACACATCAATAATCCTCACCACCAATCCCCTTAAAAATAATACAATGGTAGGGAGACCCCAAAAAATTTAGCAGATCATCTAGTGGGATGTGGATGATGAAGTTCCAATCACTCTTCAATGACTTTCATTAGAAGACTGAGTTCTGCCCAAAAAATCCCATACTGGAATATTTAAATTCCATAGGCAGTATAGGATCATACATATTGAAGATATCCAGGACATCCATAGAGGGGTAATCTTTAGAAATCAACTTAGGCTAGATGAAACATAGTTCCAAGGTAAAAACATCATCATCAGATTCCTCATCTATAGTGGGCGCCTTATTTACCTCCTCTAATAGCTCCAATGATTGAACATCCATAAAATCACCCTTAACCACTTTCGTCTGCGGAATGATCTCAAAAACCTTCGAAGAGGTTGCATGTTATGAATAGTCCACCGATAGAACCTCTAAGAAAATATTGTTCACCACTACCATGTCAACTACTTTCATTTATAACATGATTTATTCCTCCCCAGTTGTGGTTTTGACTCCAAAAAACTCATATTACGTTGCTTCCATAGTAAGTAAGGCCACTATAGTCTCCCCAACCACATCATTTTATAATGTGATGTCTAGCACCTCCATCGATACTTCAACTTTAATAGCAACCTACTTTTGCAATTCCATAATTAGATAAGGCTCCAAAACCTCCCCCAACAATTAAATCCCAATTCTTGATCATGACCATAACTAGATGAGCTCCAAACATGGTTTGAACAACCGTTTAGGATGTAGGGATATCTGAGTGCGAATTAAAAATAAAAATAAAATATAAGTGTGGAAAGGGGAAAAGGATTACATGAAAAGTAAATGATAGTACGAATCATTGAGAGATTCATGGGAGATCCCAATAGTGTGTAAATTCCTCTTGTAGTCTTCAAATTAGTCACAAGTGCCTCTTCATCCAACGGTTGGTCACCAATAGAGGTCACATTGGGTAAAGACACCAGAATCCCCCTTCAAGAGATGAGGATCCCTCTACCTATTTTAGAGTTTCATCACCAACCTTATCTATATCCATTTTCATCAATTCATGGAAACATAAAAATGCGATTATGTATAAAATCTAAAGGTTGGGTAATTTTCAAGGCCCGTATGATTTGGATTTTTACCCAATTGATGGAATGCCCTTCATCTATAGAAGAGTAAAAATTGGAATTCATCCTATATAGACTGCTCCATTAACACCTCATTTAGAGTTCCTCGTGTTGTTGGATCAATTTCAAATATATTTAGAGATTATTCTACTCTAGGAAAAACATTTAGCAAGTTAGTCAGTAGACACGTAGTGCCTCAAGATTATATCAGGTCCTCTAGCTCTACCATGTATTTCATTTCATCAATGTGTGAAACATAGAAGAATTCCATGACATGGAACATCTCATTGAGGAATACACCAAGAACTTGAATATTCTACCATACCCTATGAAGAGAGGTTGTATTCTTTCAGATTCCCCTACTCTCTCAGGACTTTTGAAATGCAACACCACTAGAAATGTCTAATAGGGGTAGTTTATTCCCCATACCTTTGATATACACCCTTGGGACATCTCTGATAGTTCTTCCATATATCCAATGTTTCATTCCATGGAGATTTGAACCTATTGATACCTACCTACCTATGGATCCCATAAGAATAGGACCACATGACTCTGTAACTACTGCTCCACCCATTGGACTGACCCTGCCTCCAAGAATGGAGCCACTTTCTACTCATCTTTGACCTCCCAGTTATCGGTACCCTTCTTCAACATCATAAGTATTTCATAGCCTTAGAATTTCCTTAGGATATGTGATCTCTCCATTTTTTCATAGTGAGGGATTCTCCCATAAGTAACAAAGGGTGTTGACATTTAAATTCTTCCCCACCCATCATGACATGTATGCATGATCTAGTTATTTATGATGAATAAGTGTTAGTGTTCACTTTATACCACTGTGTAAACCATTATCATCCACTACTAGAGGAACCCGTATTTCCTTGTTCATTGGTGTAGGTTGTAAGGCTTATATATCAATTTGGTGTAGAACATTTCCACATGTACCTCTCCTTGAAATGATAGGTGGTACAATCACTTCTCAATAGTCCACATTCCTTCTATGATCAACATCCCTATGATAAGGGAGAATGGGTGAAAAATTAACTAGCCCTATTTTTTGATCCTTTTTTTACCTCCACTATCCCCATGTCGAGAGTGTGAAAATTAGTGACGTCTAATATTGAAATTTGGACATTTTTCATAGGAGGTGATATTGGGCTCAAATAGTACTATACACTAATTTGTTCCTCAAAATAACCCAAAAAATTGAATGAATCACTTACATGGGGAGGAGTCTCCCTTGGATAATATGGTGAAGAACTATTTACATCATCCCCAATACCGAGATAACATGGTCAATGCATTGCCCCATCTTCGATACAGACTCCAGGATGAAGGTCCTCGGTTATACCCTCATTTATACATGATATTTATAGATCATCAATTCATAGGTTAGAATGATGATATGAACTATTATTCATACCATGGTATCCACAAGATTCACATCGTATCCTTATAGTTTCCTTTTCCCCTTTTCCAGAATACCCTATAATGATTGTTCCTTAGCTCGCCAAAATTCAAAAGGGAATTTTTGTCAACTCTCTAGTATCATTTTCACCAGTCTATTAAAAAATTAATTAGAAAACTTATTAAATGTTTTTTCACTTGATCTCAGATTTGTTCTTTATTATCCCCTTCATCATGACCTATAATTACCCTAATACGAATGGAAACTAATCACGGACCTCCTCGAAATCCTCTATTGAAAGTAACTCATCATACATGGATCCCTAGACCGGGATTCCAAAAATATAGTAATGATCCCATATGATTATTCAAACCTCTCCATGATTCTGTTGAAATTTATTACTCCCTCATGAACTCATTATCAATAACTGTAGCATGATTTCCAAGTGGCGATAAACATGGATTGACGAAGACCTTTCTCCATTGTAAAGTATGACAGACTTTTTCTCTTCCTCGAACACATGAAGTGATAGCATGCCCAGTATGCCTAGGCCCACTAATACATAAAATTTCTACCTTTGTGTATGTATCATACCATTATTCATGCCATGTTTGAGTCCCCCAAACCAAATTGAAAATCATATCATACTAAATGGTATATGCCTTGTCCTACAATGCCTCCCCATTGAGGGTGTTCACATGGTTCTGTATGGTGTCTGTTGTGAGGGACACATGATCCATCATGATGTTTCCTCCAATGGAAATGTGACACTCTTGTAGTACAATCATGTTCATTAACATGTAGTTGGGATCATGTCAATTAGTACTAGGGAAAAACATAACATCCCTTAGAAAATATCCATACCAAGGTATCCTCTTGAATTTAGGGTATTCATGAAGGGCCTCCATCATCAATGTAATGAGTTCTTTTTTAATTTTACATGCAGGTGATTTTCTCTACAATAATGAGATTACCAACAATCATACATGATGATTTGAAGATGTATTTGCACCATCAACATCCATTTTTCAATGATGTGGAATTTTTTGGATACTAGTTCCAAAAGATCATACCACAATGGTTTAGTTCGTTAGATTATATTTTCAGAGGTTTGTTCTTCAATGTCCATTTGGAAATTGTTTTTTTTTTGAAAAATGGTTTAGAGAATTAGAGAGAGTCATTAGTGGTGAAGATTAGTATCACAAAAAACTCAGTACGGTAATCAGTTTCATGAATAGAGAGCACATGCCTAACATTCACCAAAATCATGAGGCCCCCAAGGTACCCCACCCCTATTTATAGGGACACAGTTATACTGAACATTATAAGTGGAATTTGAAAACAATATTGTTTTAGAGAATTTCACATAACATATAAATTCATTTTCCATAATTGGATCCAATGATAAGGGGATTCAATTATGGGCATGAAAATAAAATTTTCACGGGAGAGGTCAATGATGCAATGGATCATTTGAAGTAAATTCATGCCAAAATGGACCAAAAATCCATTCATGTCATTGGATACATAAATTTATACTCCTTCATGACTGACAGTATAAAATGGAATTCCTTGACTATGTAGATATTTGATGGTAACCTCTTTTCATTATAATTCTGGTTCACAATTCTCCCCTTAAGGGAATTCTCCTATCTTTTGGAACATTGATTGTATAATATGCATTGCATAACACTAGTTTTTGGAACCCCATCCATTCTTGAAGCTCTTGGAATTTCATGGAGGCATACATATATCATAAAACTAGTTCCCTTACATCCAATTGGCCTATAAATACCCCTATGTTCTACATTGAAGGAGATTTGACCTTGTAGATTCTGTAAAAATATATGAAGTCATGATACTTTGAAGATTCAATAGCTAGATATGAAATTGAAATCCAAATTTATTCATCTGTCACTAAACGACCCCATGGGTTTTTGAGAACCCCAACCCTTAATGAACATCCCCTTTTTGATGTTTCATGGCCTTCTCAATAGTAGAAACGCTATTGGGGCTCTTGGGGTTTTGCGTGTCAACTATCCTTCATGAAACCAACACCATGTGAAATAAGACTTTACTCGGATGCCAGGTCACCCTATTTAACGATACATACTATTTCACAAAAACCCAAAAATTTCTGATACCCAATGTTTTAATGAATGTATAATCATTGAAAAACCCTATACTTTTCAAAATATATTCATTGAGTGTCCCCATGGCGTCTCATTTCATCCCA
Source organism: Viscum album (assembly GCA_963277665.1). Taxonomy (NCBI): domain Eukaryota; kingdom Viridiplantae; phylum Streptophyta; class Magnoliopsida; order Santalales; family Viscaceae; genus Viscum; species Viscum album. The sequence goes on from OY728126.1 coordinate 1,577,996,082, forward strand.
CTTATTGTCATGAAAGTGAATGCCTAGGTCCCCATACAAAGTAAGGACTTGTTTAACCGCACCCCAGAACATCATGGGTTGAGTACTACATACTCTCTTCTCTTCGAAATTTTAACCATATGCATCCCATTTTATAACCCTACCTATTTATATTATGATCACGTACTATAATTCCTATTCCTTATAAGCATAGGTACCATAAATCTAAGACTCTTGATTTCAACTACTCAAGCATGTTTTTTAGAAAATTCCATACCTAGAGGTGAATGAGTCATAAACCAAGAATCCTTAATGGATTTATCACTATGAAAATTGGGCTACACATATTGGACGTGTTTTATTATCAAAAATCATCCTCCCCACCCAGGATGATCTCCCTCGGGATGTGACCCCCATCTATGTCTGAGTTGCATGAAATTGAAATTCCTAACTCCATGTACTAATTATATGATTTTAATCTAAATGAAAATGTGTTTATCAAATGATGTTAAACTGTATTATTACCCTATTTAACATGAACATGATTCCACATGCTTGGAATTTATGGGATGACACCATATTTCTTCAACATGAGGTGTAACTTCCATACATGGGACCATATAAATGAACTCCAAACACTATTATTTCCCAATTGCATATGTTACTCACATTTTAGTCATCTTCCCGGTATAATCCCCACAAAATTCCTCATTGATTATATTTCCATAAAAAAAATAATTGTTACAGTATGATGTTATACTACTTAGATCTGTCACGTTACATAACCATAAATTATAGCTTCAAACTCTGAAGTTTTTTTATCTCTATCTCTTAAACAAGGTATATATTTCACATCCATATGGATTAATTTTGACACTATACAAGATTTAAATAATACACATATGGGGGAGTCACTCCATCATCCTTGTTTGAGATGAATCTCTATGGGGGGGACATACCACACCTTCAAATCATGGAATCACCCACACAAGGAGGACACACTCCAATATCCGACTGTGAAATCTTCCTCCCTTAGAGGAAACACAAGACAAACATTTTGCAAAATCATCCCCATTAGTGGAAAATACATCATCTATGGGTGAAACAATCCCATGGGGGGGGGGAACTCTATTAATACCATTGTGAAATAATCCCCCTCATCCAGACACAATCAACCATGCTAGTATGAAATCTACCCCATGGGGACACACTCCACCATATGTCCCCACAAAACCTTAAACCAAGAAGCAGATCTATCTTCACAAGACATAGAACATGTGGCCTAATCCAAAATCCCTACCCCATATAATAAAAATGGGATTCATGAGGTACCAATCCTTGTAATACATACATCACTGACACCAATTTCCATATGACTAACACATTTTGGCTTCTTTTTCATTCCTTTGTTCACAGACATGATATTCATTCTAAATTAGGAAGAAATTCTAGGTTCCCAATACACAGAAAATCTAGATACTCATAACATGACCAATTCTACTACCTCCCATCACCAAAGGTTTATTCCCTACCATGATATAATATATGTAATTTACAAGTTTCAACATCGAGATTGTATGAGGAATTAGTTCCATGAATAAGGCATATAAACCAATGAGGGAGAAATGGACTAGGTGATTATCTCAATGGAAGGATAATTGGAATGAGTAATAAGATCCCATCATCTCATTCTAATCAAGGATCTTGCATCACTAATTAATGTGACAGATGTATACCACTATTAGAATAAATGACTAAAAGGAAATAAAACATGTGTTTCACTGCTAGGGGATGGACAACGCTAGCCCCAGTGAAAGAATCAGAAAAAAGGAAAGTTCAATGAAACATTTTACACAAATGCATTATTTTAGAAATTATTTTGAACATGGATGAGCTCCAATAATTCAATAGGATTAAGGCTAGTGTTATGGTCAATTTTATTTCTTATCACATTATTTTTATCCTTCATTCCTTGATTTTTACTTTATGTGGTGATAGTTTCTAACTATGGTTACTATTCATAATATATAAAAACAACAGAGTTCTATTTTAAAATTTGAACCCCATAATTATGTATGACCCTGGGACACCCTTTGAGGGGAGTGGTGAATCAAGGTGTCAAATTATTCTTCAATAGAAATGGATCTTTTTCATATACTGGTAGTAACTCATTAAACCAGTATGATGGATATGATTATAAATAAAACATTCACTTGAAAAGACATGACAAAACACTTTTACATGGTTCTCCACTAAGAGCTACGTCAAATGAGTATATTCGAATAGTGTGTCAGTCAAACCAAAAACATCTAATCCTGACTTGTTTTGGAATAAAAAAGTATAGTCATAGTCCCTATGTGCTAGGAACACTTCCTTTACAAGAAGTTAGGGATAGCTTAGTACATCCCTCAGAATACTTCTGTTGACTCCCCTTTCTCAGATGAATGTGAGATTTCAATGTCATTTTATCGAATTGATAGTCATTTCAAAGATTTTATATTAAATTATTTTCCCCCAACATAGCGTGAGACTCTCCTTGCACCATAGACATGAGTTGATTCACACTTAAAGTCGTGTCTACGTAAACCTGATTTTTAAAAACTACCTTTTGAAAATATCTTTGGCGAACCTCCATCTTGAAGATCAATTATTCATGAAGAACCCCTGTATTCATGGAACACAATAGCTTCATGAAGATCCCTTTCATTTCCAGAACAACCTGCCTTTGTGAATCTTCAGTGACTTTATGGATCATCATACCTTTGTGAAGCGTTTTGAGCCAACGTGGAAAATCCCATCTTCACGAAGCACTTAATAATTTTAATTACTAACATTGGTCCATACTTGAATAGTTTTTTCATGAATCTCAAGCCTCATGGACTACCACATTTTTAGTGCATGCCTTTATTTGTGAAATTAGAGTGAATTAGGATTTTATATGAAATCATCATCCCAAATGAAGTTGGGTATCCCATTATTTATAGGCTCAATTGATCAAAAATCTCCACCACATCTAGTATGTTTTCTAGATCGGTAAAATACATATTTTTTGTGATCCTCAATTGGAAATGCTCCATAGAAAATATATATTTGTGAAATTCTTTGTAAGTGCATTTATTTCCATCAAAAACATCCATACTGCTATAGAGATGTAATTCTCATAATTGGGAAGTAACACCATCTCAAAGCATAATGCTTCATATCTTTGAAATCCTTAATCCAGTCTTCACAAAAACCATGACTTTACATTATTTATAAAGAGTTGATTCCAAAAAATTACCATTCTTGATGCTCAATTTTTTGTAATCACAGAGCACACCATCACCAAACTCCAATCCTTTACGAAACACAGATGATGATGCACATCTAAAAAAAACACATGCATTTTCATATTTTCAAAAGGCCTTTAGAAACAAATGTTTCTCAATGCATTAAATTATTTAAAATTTGGACCCAAAATTTTTTCCAAAAACTGGGAAGTGACGCCACCTTCAATATTTCTTATGGATTGAATTGTATGATCTCTTTCCTGGTAATCTCCCTGATCATATATGAGCGGATTGAAAACAATCACAAACTGAATTCCATTTATATGAAATAATAACTTTGGTTAAAAAAATTATAAATAGTTAATAAATTTTAAAATATTAAATTCATATATGTAAAATAATCAGATTTAAAATTAAACAAGCAAAATGTGTTGAAAATGTGTTTTTTAAAAAAATTATTTTTTAAAGTATAATTTTTTATACCCAATTAATGTAATGAATTAATTAAAATTACTATAATTATTTTATGCTTAATAAAAATAATGTTATCAAATTTTAAAATAATCAAAAATAAAATTATACTTTATAATTATAAGAAAAAAAATACAATTTTCACTAACTATTAGTATTTTTTCACTACAAATTTAAAAATAAATCCTTCCAAAAAATTTGGATAATTTATCAGAAGATAATTTTGACATGAAAAATTCAAAAATAATTCCCTTCCTATAATATCTAATTTTTAAATGATCTATAAAATAATCATAATATTTTATCATAGAAAGAAATAGAAATCATTTTTGATGAATGAATATTTTTATGCACAAATTGAATTTATTAAAAAATGATTGATTATTTAATAATAATTTATCAATAAATTTATATTGAGTGTGACCCATATATATATATATATATATTTGTTTGATTATGATGTTAATTCTTTTCATAATTTCCAATTTTATGACTAAGATAAATTTTTACTATTTAAATATTAATAGTTTTTTGTTCGTCTGTAATTGATATTTCATGTTGTATTTTATCTAAAATATAGTGTTATTTCCAAATATTATAATTTTAATATAACCCCCATCAAAAAATTTTGTCCTCCCATTTTGAAAACGACCTCAATATTTATTGGTTTGAAATTTTAAAATAACATTATTATAAACTAATATATTAATTACAAATTATAAAACTTCTAATTAGAATATTGGAAAGTGAAATACAAAGATCATATAGAATAACTCAAAATATATATTCCAAAAATAATACAATTAATGGTATTTGAATATATGGACATGGGTGAAAAACTAATTTAAAAATATTGATGAAGATTAATGAAGAACATTTATCGATAGGAAGTGAATGATAAAGATAAATTAAATGACCACATGGTTTTAAACAATAGGGAAAATTGAATACACAAGGTCAGATAATTTACAAAATAAATAACATTCATATGATGAAATAATAAATTTATCTCTAAAACTTCAAAAATCACACCAGATGTCAATCATTGATTATTTTATAAGTAAATAAACTTAAAATACTTGAAAATATTTGTAACCATGTATGAAACCATAAAATACAAAGGATTTGATCATATATTATTTAGTGATTTAGATAGAGTTTTTTCCCTAAATAACATCAATAATAGTTAAATAATAAATAAAATGTATATACTCTAATAATATAATAACCATGATATTCTAATCATGTTGAAAGAAAACTAAAAACACTATAATTCACCATTAAAATAATTTTTTTTCGAAAAGGTAATTAATAAATTATATCTCAAATTAAATACAATAATATTTTGTTTACATCAATCTTATAATGTTCCTCAAAATTATTGTGGTCTTATTATGATATAACACTAATAACATAATAAAAAAATTACTTTTTAGACCCCTTGTTATCTATATGATAAACCATATTCTCCCAAAAAAATGTTTATATTTATTTTTAAAATTGATTATGTAAAAATATTCTTTCTGTCCAGCACATCATGTAGGCCATTGGTAGGTGTTACACCCATGTTTCCCTTGGGTTGTAAGAAAATGCCACGTAGCTCTTAGAGATTTGATATTCTATAGGTTTTCCATTTTCTAAACTATATTTATATAATTCTAATAATATTCTAAAAACTATGGTGCCAATCTACAAAAATAAATTTAAAAACATCAAATTAATATAAATTTTTAACATAAAAATTTATCTTATTCCTTTCATCTTAGATAAAAAAAATTATCAACATTCTTATGAAAGAATTATTCACCGTAAACATACGGATCATTTGTATATAAACTCAATCAAACATATCATTGTATATAGTTAATCACATTAGAAAATCCTAAAATAAAATTATAAAGAGGAGTTTTCTATTGAATTAATCTTATGATGAGTCCTTAAAATAAAATCCATTATTGGTATCTATAACACTTGAAAAATAATAATCTACAATGTTATTTAAACATTTCATTCCAAACTAGTTGTAATTTCCCGATAATAAAAAACTACACAATTTTCAGTGTTTTACTAATTACTCACAATATTGAATTGTCAAGGAACAATACATTTTCATGTTTTAGATATTTAAGGAATCACGCATACATATCCAACCCGTATTTTACAATATGAAAATATCTATTATATATATTTTAATAAAATATAAAACATCTAAAAGAAATACATTTTTTATTCAAAAATATTGATCACAATCATTTTGAATTTTTATTTGTTCCTACCCATCCTCAATCCCCATGATAAAAATATTAAAACAATGGATGAGAAATAAATATCATTATGAGACATAAAAGAATAAAATAGTTAGTCCAACTAAATATATGAATATTTATAAATGATTACATTTACCACATTATTATTTGAGATTATAAAATAAATCATTTCCACTGGTAGAGTAAAAAAGGTTTTCCTTAAAATAATACAGTAAAATATGTTGGATAATGTAATAAACTTATTTTAGGCCTCTTATATATTTATATTCATAACCTATGTTACACTCATGTAATAAATAACTAGATCCCAATTAAATCCCTAAGATACAAAAAATGGATAACTCACTCCATTCTTTTAAAGACGAGGAACATTTACCAATTCATTAAATAGATATATTGGGTATCACCCATCATATAATCCATTTTTTTCTCACCCATTGATCACATATAATTCTCATGTTACATATCTTGAATAAAAAAATTATGCTTTCATTTTTTTATCATAAAACCCTTGAGAATCACTTTTAAACCCATATATGGAACTCTTTCGGATATAAAAATAGCCTTCTATTTTTAAAACGAATTTTCAAAACTAAAATATGAAAAAAAAATTGAATGAGAATTTTTATTTGAAATTCATGAAATATTTTATGGGAAGTATAACATATAATAATTATTGTCGTAGGAAAAAAATCTTTTGAAGCCGTATTCTTTAAAACTAAATATTCTTTTTTTCCTTTAGCAATGAATATCACAATGTTCTATAAATGGATTCATATTAAAATCCATTGAAAGGTATTAAAAAAACATAAAATTTCATTTATAATTCATTCATATCGATATAAATATTTCTTTAAAAAATTGTAGACTATTTTTCTAGATGAAAATGTTTTAGAAAATACAATTTTTCACCATTAAAATGAACTTTAATTATAATGTATCCATTAGATTGATTAAAACTCACTAAATATGTTACATATCTTCCTAAATAGTAAAATTATATATATATTTTTTGTTTTTAAGAGAAATATTAATTTTTATTATTCATTGTATATTTTTTATTTCCATGAAATATTCAATATCTTTATCAATTAAATTTATATCATATTCCTTGACGTTGTTGGTCTTATATGTTCGAAATGACTTTCATAGGTCAAATATGGTCTAACTAGTCATTATTCCATCTTCTCCAAAATAATTATCTTGATGAATTATAATTTTATAACTATATAAAAATTTTAAAACTAATCATCAATGATGTTTATGAAAAATGAACATCACTACAATCATAGAGACGGTAAGGCAGAGATATGCATGAGTAATAGTTCCATTTTTAAGTGACCGTGAAAAAAAAGAGGTAAGTATTACGTCACCTATAAAAAATGATCATTATGTAATGAAAAACATATTATTATTCTAAATATAAATAAATAATATATATATTTATATCATCAATACAATTTTGTGAAAAAAATGAATCACATCACTTATTGGAGGTGGTAGTCCACACATACGTATGAACAATGTAATCTTTTATCAATGAGTATAAAACTGTGAAATTAGAATATATATTACACTTACCAAATGATATTATTCCATGAATATAATATATATCTTAGTACATATAAAATAAATACATCCTTATAACTATCTATGTGAGGTGGTGATGGAAAAAAAGACATCATTTCGTGAGGCGATAGTCCACAATAATACCAGATGATGGTTTCATTTCACATTTTATGGAATATGAGGTAAATATAAGTTGGTCTAGAAATAAAATAAAATAATAATATATGGAATATAATAATTTTATTATCTTATCATCAGTGAATAAAATATCAAGAATTTAGAAGTATAATGAAAATTAAAATTCAATTTTTAAAACTATAAATCTTCTATAGAAAACCACTTCCATATTATACATAATGCTTTAATAGAATATATTTTTGATAATTCCAATTAATAAAAGATTTTTAGGGATTTATGGAAGTAATTTGGTATGGTATTGAAAACATATAATGGTAAATATTTTTTTAAAAAATAAGTCATTAGAGGCCCTTTTATAATTGATGGGTGGGGCACTCATTGAATTTTTTTCATGTGTTAAATTAATTGAAATTAGATTTAATATTTAAAATCCTCCAAAGTAATACAATTTGATTATAATATTATTATGATATGAAATTCTATTATACAAGAAAAATTGTTCATATTTACGTGATCTTTTTAACATTAGGATTTTATTTTATACCTCCATTAACACCTCTGACGACTACTGTGATACTGATGTTTTTACTTCTTCAGGGTCAATATATATACAATAAAATTAATTATTACTTCATAAATAGACCATGGTTGATATTTGAAAATATAACCCAAAAAAATTTAATTTTTTTATTTTTATGCATTTAAAATCATTTAATAATATATGTTTTATTATAAAATATCATTATTTACATTTTAGGAAACACATGAAATACTATAATTTATTATGAGTCTATGTCCTGTAAAATGGTTAAATGAATCATTAATTCAATGAAAATGAGGAAAATATCATAATATAATTATCCAAATAAATTTTTTTATGGTTTTGATATCCTTTTAATTTTTTTCATTTTGGTTTAACTTCTTGGTTATCCAATTTTTCCTTAACTATGATAATGTATTTAGAAAATAAAATGATAATAATTTTACTAATAAGGTGAAAATTGGAACATAAATAGAAAATTTATGAAATTATGAATATATATCATCCTAATTTTCATCTTTCTTTCTTTATTTAAATTTATAATAATTAAATAAAAAAATAAATAATATAAAATATCATTTATCTCATTTGTGACACTATTCCTTTATTTTGATATTAAAAACAATGTTATGTTAAAGAAATTCAAATATGATCCATTGAAAAATACCTGCCATGTTATATTTTTATAAAAAAAATTATAAAAAAATATAAAATAAATTAACATTTTATTTAATATTTTTAGAATCATTAAATTCATATTTACATTTTTTGAATCTATACTCTCTCGACGTTGCATATGAATTGAAGGTAATTAGTTTATCATTAAAAATTAGAATTAAAATAAAATGAGAAAAATACCATGTATCATTAAAATAAACATTTATAGCTCTATCCATATCATAAAATATTATATATATTAATATAACGACAATGAGAATATTTACTATATCTTTTACTGAATTTTATAATGGACAAAATCAATGAATTGTTTCACCAAGACTCCATATTTTTTAAAAATAAGGATGAAATGGGTAAACTAAACTCATCAAATATGATAATTTAAATTTATAGGGTCATTATTTTGTCCTTATCCTATAATTTATATACAAAATTACATGACTTACCCTTGTCATATTGTTAATTGTTTAAGATGGTTATAGTTCATAATGACCAAAGATATAAGAAAACTATTTACCAAAATTTTACTTACTAATTAAATATATGTAAAAAAAGTTCACGATTCGATTTTCAGAAGTGGATTAATTTCATTTAATATTATACCTGAAAAACCTAACGAAATTTGGTTTCATAGAAAAATTTCACTTTTGAAAGTATAAATTTTGTTTTCCAAATTTATGTATAAAAATCATTCCAAATCGTATAATTGGATTATTATTATTAATCAATATAAACTAATTAAAACATTAAATTATTTCAACATATAAATTGTATTTCTAAATACATCAAATGAAAATAATGATTTATATAAAGATAATCATTTGTCATTATTCATTGAAAATCAATATTTCTGAAAATTTTGATAAGTCCATAGCAAGATAATTTTGATTTTATAATTTCATAAATATTTTATTTATTATCAAATTATGTTTATAAATGTTACAAATATATTTCAAAATATTTTTTAATAAAAAAATTAATTTTTGTAGATAGTACATTTTTAATGATTAGATTTTCATTACCAAAATTTAGTTATTAGTTATAAATCATTTATTAATAAATTTTTATTCAGTAGGACCCTCATATATATATATATACCAAAATTATTTTAATATTATTAAAAAAAAATTAATGGCTTGGATATTACAATAACCTATAAATATTAATATTTCATGGTTCATTTATTTTATATGTTGGGTGTTTCATATAATGTTAAACGTTGGGTTCTCATAAAATATTGAGATATTACAGTTAATTACGATGTGATATAAGTTAAGTAAGATAAATACTCAAATAGTTGCATGTAATAAAAAGTAAATAATATTCATGTGACATAATCATTGTTGGATCCTCATGAAACCACTTCCTCGATCATTGATAGGTCCACAACCACACCTTACCAGAACACCACATATCCAAGAACACACCCCACCAAAATTCTGATCATAAAATTTGATATATTACTATAGAGGTAATGGTTTTGATAAAACTATAGGGATTATATAAGGTGGTCACCATTTTTCTATTCCATATACGAGTATATAAGTATGACATCAATGATAAGAACATTGAACTAATCGTGGATCTCATGGAACATTAAAAGAATGAGTCACATGAAAACAACTAACATGATAATGAAACTAACTAAAATGACAAAAATTTCATATTATTTATATCTTCACAAAAATGTATCCATTAGGATACCATCTTCTTTTACCCTCATATGTTGAAATATAGACAATAAATCGGTCTTCCAAAACAAATTGGATCCCTTCAATTGGTCTATCAAGTCATCTATACATAGAAGGAAATAACCTTAATTGACCATGGCCTTTTTAAAAATTTTATTTTCATAAACATCGTTATAATTCCATCATCATTATACTGTTTTTTGGATGAATTTGAGGATTTATTGTTTCATTATAAATATTAGACTTGTATATATTTAATAATAGATAATTAGGTACGTACAAGGTTTTTAAAACATCAAACAATTATTCTAATGATGTGGAAAATATCATAATTTATTTTTTATTTTGTTACCCCAATCATCATAAAAACACGATTCTTTATAGATTGTGTTAGTTCATCAATTCATGATTTTAGTTCATTTCTAATTACATTGATGTGGTATATAACATGAAAAATTAAATTAAATTATATAAGATAAAAATATAAAGTATTTATATAATTTAATCATTTATTATTTTTTATCAGGATATATCAATTATGTCTTAAATTTATAAGTTCATTGAAAATGTTTTGGGTACTTAGTGAAATAATAGTTGTACCTACTATACTCATATGGGTGGATAACCCATAAAGACAATGTAGATCCCAAACTATATGCATTTTTTTTAGAGATATAAATTTTTAGATCATGATATGATCATATTATATAGGTACAATTCATATATATTAATAGTTATTAAGAATAAAATTAGATGGTACCATTAATTTTTGTCTATGGTAGTTTATATTGATGATTTTTTATTTATATCCAAATGGGCGATGAAGGTCACCTAAGACCACTCTAAATAAATGAAATTTATAATTTAGTTATTTTATCAATCACATGCTTTTAAAAAATTATTGGGGATCATTACTGATTACCAGTCGGTATCTTTGAGTGATTCTACTAGGATCAGTCTTTATTGACTTATGAATAAAAGAAAATTGAATAATATTACACATGAAAAGTCAAAGTCATTATAAAAGGTAGAGAGGATGTATATAATATATAATTTCTTCCATAGTATAATTTTATTATAGAATTCATCTGGACCCCCAAAATAAAAATCCCATTAAAAGAAAATACCAAATTATGTAGTAGTTCACTACTAATTTTTATGATGAAATAGACATGTCTATTAATTCTGGTAAATATATTGGATTGGTAATAGAAGATATTTAAAGGATGATTATTTATGATACTATGAAATTTCTATTAAAATAGTGGAGTTAAAAAAGAGATATAAGATAAATAATACCATATAAGGTATAAGTGGCCAATGATCATAATGGAAGATAAATCATTATGAAATTCCAAGGGTGAAAAATTTATGTGGTGGCTAATACACTTCTAAACGTTAACTATCTGATATTTTTTAACAAACAATTATCTTATAGACACAATTTGAATCCAATATACAAAAATTTATTTTATATTAGTTTAAATTATAAGATATATAATGTCATAATATTAATATGCACTCGAAAAACCGTAAATGTTTTGGGTCCTTTTATACTAGTTATTTATATATCTTATTACTAAGTACAACTACCATTTTTCCTCAAATATTTCACACACCTCAATGTATTATAACCCAAAACCTATATAAAAGTTCAAAAGGAATGAAAAATCATAAGAATGAAATGAGATCATAAGCTATATATAGGGGAAAATAATACCATTTAGACATGAAAACATTATCTTTAGATCATAGAAAATGTAGATCTGTGATCATGAGAGAAATAAAATGAATAATAAAAAACAATGAAAACAAATTTTGTGATGTTGATTTTTGAAAAAATAATTAAAAATGTTATAAATGAAACATATAGTCATTAAAAAAATATGTTTAAAGAAAAACATATAATAATTCATATGAATTTAGAATCATAAAAAATCTACACGAATAATTGTAACATAAATTTGGAATGCAGAACATAAGTTATCCTAAATTATGATATTCATGGAATATATTCAAATTCTACCAAAACATAGGTAATTGGAATCACTATATTTATCCAATAAAATACTATTTATGTGGTTCCCATCCCATATAATATGAACATTGTGAATTTTGTCACATCCCACATCATAAAATCATTGTATATCGAGTCACTCTACTTGTCTGATAAACATTGCAATCTCATGAGAGAGAAAGGTCAATCTAATTTCATGTATGAATATTCACATTGAGGTATATATGACACATTATAATATTTTAGTATATATAAATATATATATTACCCATTAACATGAAAAAAAATTAGATATATCATAATTCCTACAATTATTAAATTTTAAAAAATTTATGTTCTAAAAATAAATTTCCCATGGGCATAAAAACCATACAAAGAATGAATTAAGGGATGCTATAATTAAAATAATACCCCAATATTTTTAATGATTTTTATAAAGGTTAAGACCCTTTAATTTCATAATAATGTATATGTTAATCACGTATTGTAAAATAAAAGTATATATGATCCTACCGACAATTTTATCAGGTCAATGGAATTTTTTGGTTTTCTAGGTTATATCATCTAAAACCAAAACCATTTCCATGAATAGGAATATAAATATAATAACCATAGATACACCACCTAAACACTAAATATTGAAAATAAATACATATGCTTGAATAGTATCACTGAGGGATGATTGGCCCTTGTGTACTCTAAAACCTGCAGTTGAGAAAATCCAATGGAGAATTTTAAATATGATGAATGATAAAACCCATATAAAACTATTTACATCACATAAATAAATTCAATGACACATAATATAATAGTATCACCAAAAATAATGAAAGTAAAAAAACAAAAAAAAGTGAAATACGGTTATAATCCTTTCAATACCCTACATTCTACAAAAGAGACTCATCTTAGATCCCACCTTAATTTCCAACAACTACATATTCTTGGTTACCCTATAAGGAACTAATAGTTCTTCAATTTACTTGCACCACATGAAATAATGACCATATAGAAACCAATATATATTTATTCTATAATGGGAGTATGTAAACCTAATTTCTAAATCTAATATGATATCTCACACATTCCACTAATACATAAATACATTACCTCATAATTTATATAAAAGAAGATGGTATCATAACAGTATAACAAGTCCAATTTTCCGCATAAATAACTAATAGAAAAATAAAAATTTGTTTAACCCATAAGTACAGTGGGTAAATCAATAATGAAACTCTAATACTCATTCTATCTATATAAAATCCTCGGAAATTCCCAAATCCCTCCCCTTCGAGAGCAATGTAACTGACCCAACACATCCACTGTGAATGTCAAACTGAATGAACATCCCAAAATCATGTGGGGAAACTCACCCCTACCCCAGACACAACTCAAAAATCGATATTACAATCCATGTGAAAAGATGAATATTAGTAAAATAAATTTGTAAAAAACATGTCTCCTTCCATATGCATCATGACCACAATGAAACCCATTCGAATTCTATGGTTGAAAACAATAATTTTTTTTAAATCAAAATAAAAACATATTAATTTTAATGAAACCCATTTTGGGTGTTACCCAAGATATTAACATCAATAAACAAATGAATAAAAATATAGTACTCCAAATATAATTTACCTAGTATTTTCAACCAATGTCTAGAGTCATAAAACATTAATAATTATGTGAAATCTAAACTGATTCATAAAGAGTGTAAGATAAGAGACACCTTCTTCAAGAAGTCCTATCAGTAATAAATTTTACAAATACATTTTATATACGGATCTCAAAAACCAATTATTGAAAATTATAAAATAAGACTTATACAAACACCATAATATTGATTTTGGAATTGAACTCTCTGGGTAGCCTCTATCCCAAATAAGAATGAGAAGAGATGAGAGGAGAAGGATGGATTAAAATCTTACTATAGATCCATATGCCTATTACTCAATGATTGATAGATAGGGATCTTAAAAATTAACTGGATTAAAAAATTACCAATGGGATCCTCTATGGTAAATATCATTACCCATAAGAGAATAAATCACGTATTTGGGGAAATGTTGGGTCAATAAAATTTATTAGGGTCATTTAAAAATTTTAAAATGGTTAGGTAGAATAATATGGGAATCTATGAAACATGCATGTGAGTAATATTATAAAAACCCAAAGATCTATAACATTTGTATTCCTGGGTTGGTAAACCATTAAACAACTATGTGAAATAAAATTCGGATGATTTTCATGTCCAAAATTATATTTCCCAACATTTTAACAAAAACATGCACCAACCATGTATCTTCATAGAGAACCTCATTATATAGGAATAGTTTTATGGGGTTTGGGTATGATTTTCCAAAATAAAATTCCAAATTTTCTCACATTAACAACCTTCTATAACATTCTAAAACACTCTATATAATCTTTAATCCAACCAAAAAATCATAATACATTAAGGGGAAATATCAATTAAAAATGAAAAAATAGGTGTGTTACATTATTCTCAAGCTTGGTATTTGTGACCTCATCAAGATGGTGGTTTGTGTTATTTTTCAAAAACCAATTCCAATTATCAATGATAACCCCTACCACTTCTAGGTCTATCTACATGTCCAGAAATTCTATTATAATATACATCCAAATTACATGCATAATCCTTTCATGATCGTAAATTTATTTTCAAAAAACATTGAATAATGGTTCATTTTTGTATTATATATGTGGGTATGGTGATACAAACTAATAATTTCAATAAGGGATGTATTAAACATGTCCTATTAAGATATGTGAAAAAAATATTTTATAAAAATTAGGATGGTAACGATATTTGTTATGCAATATACACTAAACAATCTCAAAGTTTCTAATCTACCAATGTGTTTCCATCACTCCCTTACCTTTGTGAAAAACACAAAATAACTGATTTACCTATCATGATATATAGTTTTCAGAATTAAATATAATCTAATTTAGAAATTATACAAATAAAATATCAAATGTGTGTATTTCATTCCCATTATTTTCCATTTCATTATAATCTCCCTTGTATTACCTTACATAATACATGGTCCATTGATAGATTTTTTTAAACCATAGAATGTGTTCATAAAAATAGATAATCAAATAATGATCTCACTAGAACCATGTTAATATGGGATTCATATACATTATTGTATAAATACTAGACAGGAAGGAAAAGATAATTTTCCTGAATAATAAAATTATATCACTATGGATCTCAGAAAGTATTCTATTTTATCATATGTAATCTCTAACTGAATATCCAATAGAGGAAGATACATCATTCTGATGTTCAAAAAGGTTTAAAATGTACATTCAAAGGAACAGAAAATATAGGGAGATGGTAAGGGATAATAAAAACTTATAACCCCTGTTACATTAACTATTCTAAAATAGATAAATTTCAATACCCACCATAAATAATTTTTCTCACTAAAATGGGAACATGTGTGCTAAATTAGTTAATCGATCAACATTTACTCAGATGGTATCATTACATCAAGTAGTATTATTAAATATATTGAAATAATTAATTGAAATTTTATCCCATTTCCATACATATTTAAGTAATTATTATGACATGATAACTTGTCAATTTTTTAGGTCTATACCATTGATAGGCAATCCATTTAAAAATAAAATCTACCATAGTTCACTTCATTTATGTCTAAATAAATATTTATACCATAAATTATAAATGTTATGAATACATGGATTGAAATACCACTTTGAGTAATGATAATAATTAACATAGTGCTGACTCCTGTCACCCAGATTTGGTATCTACCTTATTATGTCGGAACCGATTATGATCAAAAACACAATGAATTATTGATAATTTCAGTTGTATTTAAATATAAAATATATGGTCATGTCATCTGTATTATATTGTAAGAAAAAATCATATCATGAAAAACATTCTTTCTTCCATGAGTTCAATTGAAATATCAGTCCTTCATATCCTCGGAAAAGGGAAAATTGCTTTTAATCTAAAATGACCAGTAAGTGATGTGTATAATGGATGATATACTGAGTAAATAATGTATAAACAATATATAAGGCTGAATAATTAAAAAAATACATAATATAAAATCCAAGATAATGAAATAAATTCCTGGATAAATTCAACTAAAAATTAGATCGATAATAATAATTTAATTCCCATTGAAAAAAATTCACAATATAGGATCTTTATGCTCTTACCAAAAATTCCTTATCCATAAAATCACTAATAATATATTCAAGGCCTTTCCTAATTCATTTATATTGTATAGGTATGTATCAACCAATAATAAAACTAATTTCTCCAGTTTTCTAGTCTTATTATACATGTTGATGCATCATGGTCTCTAGTTATTCTATTATATATTTAATAAATAAAAAAATTCATTCTCAAAATCCATTATTAATCCATATTAATCTATATTAAGTAATTTATATATAATATTATCAAAGTAAATTTAAAAAATTATTAATAAGAAACTTTCAAATGAAATCATATATAGAATTCGTATAGTTTTAAGACAACATAAAATTAATTGAAGTGATACTATATAGATCAATGTTACATAAAATATGTAAAAAGAGGATAAAATAATGTCAACTAAAATGATGGAACGTTATAGGGAATTTGACCAAGGCAGAGTTAATGAAAATAAAATAATAAATTAGTAAATTATTTTAAATAAAATCAATACATTATAAATGAAGAGTATTTATTAAAAATATTTCTTTCAGAAGTATGAAATCAAATATATATAAAACATTAAAAATACCATCCTCGTATGTTTTGTGTGATAAAAATTTTATAAATAACGTTCAATATTCTTTTTAATCATTTAATAAGATAACAATATTTTTGTTTCAGTTCAAAGAAACGTATAAATTATTTGATATGCATGTATAGTTAAGAATATGTCAAATAGATAATAACAACCATAGTGGGTGTAAACCAATTCTCACTGTATACATTAAAACATGTTAATTCCACATTATTTTAAATAATGTAATAAATAAAAATGTATTTAAAATTGCTAGAATATTACTTATTAGTAATTTATAAATAACATGATTGGTATTTAAATATAACATAAACTATTCATTTTAGTTTTGAGAAAAAAATTATTCAAAAAAATGAAGTACATTGATATGGAGGAAAACTATTCCCAACTAAAAAGTAAAGATAAGTATATTATATTTAACATCTAACAAAATTATTTTTCTCGGATACATGTAGAGATGGAATGAAATATAAAGATGTAAAACCTAAATATAATCATATTTAATGAAAATTGATAGTGTTTATGATATTTGGATTATATATTATTCCCATAAGAAATATAAATACAACCAATATTGAAATACAAAGATATTTTAAGAAAACCTCCCTAAGCATTTAATAACTTTTGAATAAATACCCATTAAAAAAGTGAATTGAAATTTTATATACCATCAGTAAAGATTAACTCATGATGTAATAATTAAATGATTATGTTTATAGACCATATATAAATAATAAATTTTATAATAACTAATATATTTTAATGGAGTGGAATTTATATGAAATATATAATACCTCATGTGCAACATTCATTTTATGCACAAATAATGTCAAATATTACAGATTTTGTTTTATTATAAATATATAAAAACCCATATTATAGTAGCCATACCATATATGATTCACTTATAAAATTTCATGACGAATTTATGATAATTATTTGTTAACATTATCATATCTGGTATCAACTGTTCCATTTTTCACATTAGTTTTGGTTCAGTGGTGTAAATCCACATATATTATTGTTATGATAATCATATAAAAATATTATTCATGATATGAATAGAATATTTATTCATTATATATTGATTTTTAACCATCAATTACATGTGGTAACAGAAAAACGAAATACACCATTAACGGAGACAATAGTCCATGTGTATACAAAACCATTGATATCATTTTTAAATACATAGAAGAAAACAATGAAAAATAATTTTCTATTCTTATGAAATATTATTTATTTCATGAATATCATGTATATATATATATATTCATCATTATATCTATCCATGGGATGTGGTAATGAAAAAGAAAACATATCACTTCGTGGAGAGGGTTGTCCATACATATTCGTGACTGACAGTTTCAAATTCTATTAGATAAAAATAAGAGATAAACAATTGAAATTTCATCAAAAAAATAAAATTTTCTTATATGTATAAAATTGATGATATTATATCAGTATAGTTATAATAGAAATAAAGGTGTTAGAAATATAAATAAAATAAATGAACTTTTTTAAGAGTTATACCTATTATTTGGAAAATCCTCAATTGGATTACACGTTAAGAAATTTTGTGTTAGTTGAAGGGGAAGAAAAAATATCTACGAAGTATATATGGAAGATAATGATTTATTTGGGTAGAACATGTCAGAGATAAATGGCTCATTATTTGTAGATAATAGAGGAGGTTTGGGTCCATATTATAAGTGGGATGTGAGGAAATATAATTGAAAAAGAAGTATTAATATATTATATGTGTCTAACTCAATTCAAATGGATTCAAAGTAACATGACATGGAAGATATTAAATATATTTTTTATCTAAATTAATTTAGTAAAATTTATACTTGTTCATGGAAAATTTTGAAACTTATATTAATATTTAACTACATTTTTCAGTCCATTTCACCATAACTATGGTAAAGAATTGTTAAAACCTAAAAAATCATAAATTTTATTTTAAAAATGTTATCTGATACATAAAATTAATATTAATAACAGGCCTACAATTTTCATATTGATTTGAGTTATTATAATTTTTTTTATTTTCAATGTTTTTGAATATAATTTTTAAACATTAAATAAAATATATGTTCACTTTCGGGGCTATTAAAAAAACATCCATTTATAAAAAAAAATTATTATAATGATTTTATAATATGAGTAATTTAAACAATAAATATATATTAAGTTTTACATTAAATTATTAATGCAATATAATATATCTAAAACATAATACTTTTAATGCTTTTACAATCATTAAACCTATTTTCCATCTACATAAAAAATAATTGTGTCAGATTTACATTGAAATTCAAGGTAGATATACCAATAATAAGAAATAAAAATAAATAATTATAATAAATATAATATACATACCTCAAATAAAAAAATTTAGCCTATATGAAAACTAAATTCCTCCAAATGAAAACATATTGAATATATTACATAATTAGTGTGACATTTTTTATTAAGTCCTTATATAAGTAATATAAATGTAATTATGTCAGGGAAAATGAACAAATATTACATAAAGTAAAAAATATTGATGAGTTTTCTAGAAATATACTCATCTGGTAAAACAATAAAAAATATTATAGTGATCTTGATGCATTAACTCATATCTTTAACCATATTTAACAAATATTAGCCTTTATTATATTGATTAAAAGTGACAATGATTACCATTAATTATGAAAGAATGTAATAAATGTATATAAAAAATTATATTTCAACTTTTAAAAATGAAATAAATTTTTATGTATTATATTCCAATAATTTTTAGAAACTAATTTTTATATATGTATGAAAAACACATTGATTTATATTTTTAGAAAAATCCTTCCTCAAACCTAAAAATGGTTTTATGTAAAAATAAATTTTAATCATAATGCCAATAGATGTAATTATATTTTTTATCTAAAGGAGAACTATTTTCCATCCAATCAATTACAAAACGTTTTTATCTTTTGTTATTAAATTAAACTAAAAGAACATTTTCACTAAAATAATTATTTTTCACTATTCATTAAAATATGATGCTACTAATAAAAATAAAACAACGACACCCTAAAATATTTTTAACATGATGATTTTAAAATTAATGAAAATTTTTGAAAATAATATTTCCTACTTTACAAAAGATTATATCTAATTAATGATGTTTAAAATGACTTAAACCTATTTTTAGTTGAAATAAAATATTAATGAATAAAATAAACTTATTGTTATTATTTTCATATTTACAACATCAAGAAGAAATTTAGATTTTTTATTTAATTAATTAGTTTTTTTAAATAAATTTTCTATTGCATTTACTTAATAAATCATTTTTTCAAACTTATACCCATAAACCCAATGACATGGTTGTAAAATTCATATTCATATAATATTATTTCAGGGTACATTTATGAATGGGGTTAAATCAGGTGTGAACTATTGAAAATTTACTTATTTTAAAATAAAATGTTAACTAAAAATTTTGGTTATAACAATATCTTTTCTTATCAGAAATATCATATTAAAAAATTTAGTTAATAATTCATAAAAGAAAATTATAATCACTTTGTTGTATAACTATATATATCTTTTATCATGAAAATTAATTTATAGTTTATTACCTAGAAACATATTATGAATGTACTATTATAAATCTCACAAGTGTAAATGATTTTTTTAAATATACGATTATAGACTAGTGCAACATTCTATATAATTCTCAATAGAATTAACAAATTTTTTCCCTAATATTGATAACTTCCTTAACCATTTGGATGGAAAATATGATAAAATTTAAATATTTGATGTGTTCTCATTTTATAAGCATGATTCCATCAAATAATGAACATTATCACTATCATGAATAATTTATAATGCCTAATGAACAAAAAATTAATATGTAATTATTTATAAAATATAATAAATAATGAAAATTTTTCCCTCCTGACATAACGTAAAGTGCCTAATACATGAAAAAATAATAAAGAATATGAATAAATCATTATACACAATAATCCATAATATCTAATATTTAATAATTTTCATTTTAAAAATTCATCAAATATTCTTGATTAAATTTAAAATTCAAAAAATAGAAATGTTGGATCAAATATTCTTCATTTTATCATCAAATAACCACTATCACATATACATACACATACAATAATATGTATATTTTTAAAATTAGATAATCCAAAATATAATATTACCAAAATAATGTTACACCACATAACTTAAAAATAAGAAAATTTTGTTTGATAACATATATTACATGAAAATATGATCTTATATGAGAATCTGACACACTTAAAAATTCTATTATATTTCTTATTAAATAAACTTCATGTCGTTCATAGATTATAGATAAAATAACCAAATGTATAAATAAACTATAATATACTATATCTATATAACATAATTACTAAATTATAATGTAATAATATTACTAACTAAATAATGGAAATTGTTTTTACCTATTGATTGTAAATTTATGAAGAGTTAATTGATTGAAAAAGAAATGCGTTTTTAAAATAGATTTATATCTAAAAAGATGTTTAGTTGTCCACTGAGAACATGTTTTGAAATCAAATTTTTCAACATTTAGGAAATTTATTTGAAAAAGTGAAATAATGTTTTGTTATATCATATCCAACTTATCTTATTGTGTTTTTTTTCTATTTTTCTACCAATGATTTTTTCTAGGTGAAAATAAAAAATCTAATTTCTATTGAAGAATTCATTTATGTTTAAAAAATATACAAGGAAAATATATATTTTAAATCATTTATAAATATAAATTTGTTCAATTATATTAATCTTTAACTCATTTATGACGTTGGAATCAATTTCATATTTAATTTTTATATTAAAACCTTTTGCACTTATTAGGAATTTTTGTTTGGAAACACATATTTGTTTCATCTTTAGATATAATTTGAAATTTTATTTTGGGATTATGGGAATTGAATTTGGAAAAATGGATTTTATATCATATTTCTACTTAATATATATTATCTAAGAAGGTTATATTAATTTGTAACCAGTATTAATAGAAAAATCGTAAAAAAATAATTACAATAGATAAGGTCAAAATTGATTTACCTGGGGTCAAACTAAAAATATAAGGGATAAAAAATCTATGAAACTTGTTCAACATAAATTTTAAGGTGATATAACAAACTTGTGTCCTCTAGGATTAAATATTGAATCATTTTGAGGTTTTTATAATGATAAAAACATCGGTGTAAATGATATGCTTCAAGAATTTTCCTGTGTTTCCCCTAACCCCTTATAAAAGGTCACCCCATCACCTCCACTCATTACACTTCGAAATCCATTTTGGTCATCCGAGACATTCTCAAATAACTTCTTTAATCCCCTAAAAATATCATATAGTCCTTGTTTTTATCATTAATACATCATAAAGAATGAATTTGGAGAAAACCTAAAGAGGTCATTCAAAGAACAAGAAACATTCTTAAAAAATAGTTTATATTTTTTATTTCTTGTGTTCTATTCTATTTAAAATATGATAATGTTTCTTTTGTGTATGGATGACTAATACCTCAATATTTGATGTGTTTATTTTTACATATAGTTTACATGGAAGGTAATAAGAATAAATTTAGTGAATATATGTGATTAATATGTAAATATATTGATTCTATAAAATTAATGCATCACAAACGTCTCAAAAATTCACCCATTAAGGAAATGATATTGTCACTCATGCGTACATACGACCTACCATCACCATGATGAAATTTGATCCATTATCAATGTTTAAATTTTAATAATTATTATAAAAATTTATCTAATGAAAAAAAAATATAATATTAATATCATTTTTGAAATGATGAAACTATATTACTTGTTGAAAACACATAACTTTCATGAAAAAACATGCATGATAAAACAAGGCAATTAACACACGATACAATGAAAAAAATTAAATATTAATAAACATTGGGTTGAAAATGATATTTAGGGATCATATATGTTATTATAAACATGAATATGGTACTTGAATAAATTTATAACATGTTTAAAACCATTATAAAGAATTTTAAATCACTTTTAACCAAAACGAAGTTTAAATTAAGGGAATTCATCATAAATTCCCTTTATTTAGGCATATGTTATTGTTATACACTTACTTTATTTTATATGGATTATAAAATACCACTTCTATATGAAATATCATGATATTTCATATCTCATTGTAATTTGATTTTTAATTTGTATTATTTCATTGGATGGGATATGATATGAGAGTCACACAGTGGAAAGAGTTCCTTGGCATAATTTACATTCATTGGGTTACATTATATATTCTTTTTTTTCTATTCTATGATTATTTGTGTAATGTTTGTTATTCATTTTATATTTTTACGACATTTTTATGTGGACATATATTTGATACGCATAATCAATCAATTAATTAATCATCACATCAATTGTATGATTATTATAATGGAAATTTTCTCAATTATTATTCTATTGAGACATATTTATTAATATAAAATATTAACTTTTACTTAATGTATATACTTCCCCTTTTATGTATTTCACATTAGTAATTATTTATTCACGTTGATTAATTTTTTTTCATGTTTATTTATTAAGTTTTTAAAATTCAAATGTCTCTAAAGAGGAAAAAATTATTGTGAAATCTCATAATATTTAGTGATTCAAAATAGAATATTGGAAAAATAACATTATTTTGATCATTATTCATAGGTTATTAAATTTCCTTGTAATATCAATATTTATTGGATAATGCCCTAAATTTTTCTGGGTATTATTTTTTTATATACGATATGGAATTAATTCGAGACCAGGCACTGAGACATTGGGTAATTCATAGTCTTGGTGTTTCTAGCATAAATATTTGAAATAAATTAAATATATTACAAAGTTCACACATTTAATTTTCCTAAAAAGGTGGAATAACATCTAAATGTGTGTCAGGATCAGAAAAATAAGTGTACCATTTCATTCATAATAGTGACATTACCTAAGCCGAGGCTGGGCATCTGCTGAGGCTGGGTATCGGCTAACACGAATCAGCTGCAAAATTTAATATTAGTGAATTTTATAGAAATAAAATAAATTAATAAATTATTTAATTTGTAATGTTACAAAGATACAACAATATGTTTTCTTTGTTTTACTAAGATAAAGCCCCGAGTCTGGCTCGTAACCCTGGAAAACATCTTGGAGGCTATGGATTGAACCTAGAGAACTATCTGAATGGAAAATATGACAGATACATGGATCATAGAATGAAAGATGCCATTTTGATGAGTATCACCAGTGGAAGAGACACGCTGATCAACCTTTTTCAATGAACGATCCATCCCTAAGGTAGGGTGTGTAGTTTTAACTAATTATTTCTCTGCTGTTTGATTTAATGAGAAACACCAATCAACTAATGAATAAGTTGACCCTCAGTTTGATTGTTATTGCGGGAGGATTTTCTTTTTGGTTGGAATTGGGGGATTGATTCTATTTGGTTTTAGTTTCATGATTTTTCTAACAGAACAATCCAAGGATGTAATGAAAAACGATCAAGGTTCATTCCTCAAGTAGTTTATATGTGATTCCTTCCCCCATTATCCCCAGGTGTTTCTCATTCTTCACGGAGTTATGAACATATGATGTTTGCACATTCGAATCAGGGTTCAATGATCTGAAGTCTTAGATAAGGAATTGTGATAACCTAGAATAGGTGCAATTTTGATGGTGATAGATATATCATAGTATTATAGAAGCTATATTTCATTAAACATTCATTGGGTAGATGATCGAAATTGTTTTTCCAAGAGGTTTGGAGGACCAAAACAGAAAGAAATTGTGATAGTGTGACCAGACGACTTACAATATAGAGTTTCTTGACGAGGCATGGCCATATTCAGTTTCTGCAACAATGATGAAGTTGACCAACATTCAAAGCAAGGATCAGGGAAAATATCATTGAACATGGAATTCATCCCATGATAAACGACGTATAGGACCAACCGAGTAGTGTCTAGGGTTCAAGGATGCTGTGAACTGACACACGATGGGTGACACCTATCACACAGAGTGTGGGACCTTCCCCAGAACTCATTGTGTGTCTCAGAGGATACATAGAAATGTGTTGGAGTATGGGGATTTCTTACATGACATGTACCCCACCATATGACTTCGATAATCTAGTTATGTAGGTAACCTCATATACTAGTAAACATGTAAGAATACACTGGTTGACACGGTGTAATGAAACATGGTTAGAGTACACAGGTGGAACCTGGATGGAGAGACACGACATATGACCCTTCAACCCGATGTGTACCCATATTCCATATGACATTTTCTTCTGACCTAGGCTATTGTACATGGTATGTACTCGGGGTCATGGGACATAGTGTATGACCCTTCTACATGCAGTGTACTCTTTTATATGTGTCTTTATCTCCTTGTCCACTATATATAGGATAAGTTTTGTAAAACCCCGAAATATTATGAGAAAGATTGTTTTCAATTTCATTGATGTCTTGTGTTGTATGCTACACCAATATTAGCTTGCTCTATATGCAAAACTGTATTATCTTGTAGTATACACAAGAACTATTCATGGCTTGTGTTGCACGCAAGAGAGACCTTCTTCAATATCTTATGTTGTACACAATACCGAGTTTCACTAAACAATGATATATTTTTATAATATTTTTATGAACTAGATGTTATGAATAGTATTAACCAAATTTTTAGTTTTTTAACATTATAATTCATCTTACACATTTTTTAGAATGATATGTGAAAATAAAATCAATTTTTCAGATAAAAGGAGTATTTTTCAGAAAATGTTGTTTTACCACCTTTTGATGGCGCACCCATTTTAAATATCATTTTCACAAGTTTATAAGTTAAATTTAAATAAATTAACTTCTTATTTTGAATCTAGATAAAAAATTTAACATTGGATAAATTTTTGATACTTTTCTTAATACTTTTATATTTTGATGAACAGTAAAAACACGCTAAATTTTTCTTAAAAGCAACTTTTTTCATCAAGATAATTTATATGGTTAAATGATGAAATATAATGGTTTAAAAGTATAAATAGAATATATTTTTACATTTAATATAATTTATGTCATTACCATTAATTTTACATTGAATTCATAGGTAAAAACATTTCAATCTTTGACAATGTTTTAACTTTTAAAACCCTTTTTCTTAACAATGGGACTAATTTTAAATTGATTACCGCAACTTCGG
The DNA here is from genome assembly GCA_963277665.1 of Viscum album. NCBI lineage: Eukaryota > Viridiplantae > Streptophyta > Magnoliopsida > Santalales > Viscaceae > Viscum > Viscum album. Next base: position 1,578,022,780 of record OY728126.1, read on the forward strand.
TGTTTTGAATTTTAAAAACAGGATTCCATATTTGGATTCAGTGGGTTTAAAATATGTTAATAGGTTACTTTTATTTTTTGGACATTATGAATAGTAACTACGGTAATTTTTATTTACTACAGTTAAAGGTAAATCTAGTAATTAAGGGTAAAAGTAAGATTATAAAATTACCCTAACACCTGCCAAAATTCTATTTGATGAATAAAAGTAGACCCATATCACCTAAGCGTTGGAATAGATTCATTTCGTGGACATTGGACCATGAAAATTATATAATTATTATTAAAACCAAAAAAGTGACAACATGTCACTCTCTTATATCTTATAAGTGTAATAATTTTAATTTAGTGATAAACTTCATAAAACATCGAACATGAATAGTATACAGAAATATAATAAAATTATTTACATCATGAGAATTTATTTAGAATTTTTAGGGATTAAATAATTATCATTCATTATGACACAATAGTAATGTTGAAATTATTTTTTTGATTGAAATATAAAATAAATTGTTTTAAAAATATTAAAATAAATATTATATGATATACTTAATGTACTCCACTAATTTTCTAGATAAATATGTTATGTTATAAATCTGTTAAATCTTTTATTTCGAACATCTATTCTATGTGGATTTTATTTAAATTCGAATAATGGAATAGTGTCAAAATTGACACTATTGTTATTTTGTAAAAATAATAGGTTATAAAATTGTTTAAAAATCACAAATATATTAAATAATTATAAATTGAAATTTATACAGTATAAAATTTCATAAGGTATAAAATTATGGAAAATTCAAAACATATAAGTAATTATTTATAACAATGTAAAATTTAGAATATTATTACCACAAATAAAATTTTATAGCTTAAATAAAGATAAATCATGTTGATAAGGTTTAAAATAATTTTCCAACATGTCTAAATTTTATTGGTTGCTAATATTAAATCTCTATATCATCTAATATCTCGAATTGAGTCATTTTTGGTTGTTTTTATGTGGGTTTTGAATTTATTATAAATTAATATTTTTTAGGTTTCCAAATGTGCCCCTCTCCTCCCTTATAAAAGGGAACCTCCTCCTTCTCCTCCTCACACCATTTTGTGCCTTCATGCACAGAAAAATCCTAACAATTTCTCTTCTACACTTCCCAAGAAACAAACTAGAGGTTCTGGTCTTCTTAAAAGTCCAACTTTAGTGCCTTGAGAGGAGGTTTAAAAGAGGCGTGTTGAAGAAGAGGTAATATTGTTTACCAATTCTTTCAAATTTATTTTTTTCTTCTACTTCATCTTATTTTTTTTCATAATAAAGTAACAACATAAGTATCACTCTTATACTGATATGTTATTATAAATATTAAACAACACTATTTCACCTTCTATCCATCATACAGAAAATGAAATCACCGTGCGTGCGTACATACGGAATACCGTCTCCATGCCGTGGTGTAATCTGCTTTCGACGACCACATTACATGGATGAGTATAATGGTGTAAAGAATAAATATATATTATTATTATAAAAAGATACTAATTCTGAGATATTCTATTATCCTCTCCAATACCATTCAATAATTATGGGAACAATATCATCGCCCGTGCGTATGTATGGATTACCGTCTCCACGATGCGATGAGATTCATTATCCATGTTAACCATTCAAGAAAGAATAATATATATATATATATATATAATAAATAATCCTTAAATATATTTCATAATAATGCTACTAGATTTATATATATATATATATATCATCTACTTACTTCCAGTCAATTCAATAAGGAAATGAAAACAGCGTTCCTGCATACGTATAGTCTACCGTCTCCATGAACGGTGTATTTCATTTCATATATCTATCAATTATATATATATATATATACTGAATATATATTATATATAAATCATTTTTTCATTCTATAATTAATGAAATCATGATATATGTAATAATAATAACAAGAACAACCAGTCCAAACACGTACGATAAATGAAATGATTTTACCCAAAACACGACTTTAACATGATATTAACAAATGAACGGATAATATATGGTCATAAGTGAATCATATATGGTATCATAAATAATATTATATTTCTATAATAAGTTAATAATATGTTTAAACCCACTATATAGGATTCTCGGCCACATACTGAAGAAGTTGGACATAAGGTAAGGAATAATGATTCCAATCTCGTTTTTATCTAAGATTGTTTATTCGTAAGTATTTACTGGGGTTATAGTTATCATCCATGTATGTGTTCTCTAAACCTGTTCTCATAATAGTTTTATTATTCTTTCATGTATTTTTAATGTCATTTTTACCCTTTTTTTACTTTTACCACATGGTATGGAATAAATCATTCTTTTGTTTACCATGCGAGGTACTTTTTGACTTTTCTTGAAAAAGTACGAAGGGATTGATTTTTAACATATACGACATGAACAAATTTTTATGGTTTCATAATGCCTTATTTTCATTAACCTTCCTCCACAAGATTTCATAATTATTTTTAAAAAAATCCTTTTCTTTTAAAATTGCATGGCATTTTGAGAAAAGAAAATTATTTTGAAGAAGAAAGGATATTTTCCTCAATAATTAATTTCAAGCACTTTATCAAAATTATTTTCCATCTATGATGACATTATATAGTATTTTCTTATGTCAAGTATAATGTCTCTATTATTTACATGGTTTAATTCTTCTTATGAAGAAATGATTTCCATTTGTTTTATATGGATTATGTTGTGATGGTATAATGTTTATGAAACCCGTTTTATTCTTCGAGTTATAATGAATGATTTAGGATTGTTTTCTGGCACACGTAAAATGATTTAAATACGAGATGGGTGGGACATATATCTCATTCCAATGCGTTGGGTAAATATTTGTACCTCATAAGATCGACATGGAAGGAACGAAAAGTGAATCTGGCTCAGTAATATAGGGCTGGAAAGGAAAGTAATTTCGGTTCAGTAATGGACTTTGTCCACTAGGACGGTCTTGGTAGCAATGCCTTGGATACTATGGAAATCATAACTTGTGTTTAATTGTTTCCAAAATTACATGGTTTATTCCCATGATATTTTATCATGGTTAATGTTTCTTTATGCACTATGCCTTATACACTTCCCATATTTTTGTCATTACTCATGATTTTGATGTTTTATGTTCATGTTCTTACGTTCAAATGTTCAGGGATTGTTTTCTGTTCTCCATGTTTACCCTTACTAAGAATTTGAGCTCACCCTTATTATGTTTTATTTTACCCAGGATATAAAGAAAGGTTATAGGTAAGAAAACTAAAGGGGAAGATGTTTATGGAAGATGTTGAAGATATTTCACCATTATTAGATGATTATGTTCCACATTTCCAAAGACACTAAACTAATATTATCTTTGGGTGTCAGTTGTTTGTCATGTATTATGTATTCCAAAAAATTAATTTAATGTATATGTACATAATGTTTTGGGTCTCTACAAGTTTCATTTTGGTTGGTGTACCTTTCTTGTTCCCCTAAAGGTCACATGGTGTCGTTTTCTATCAACTAGAGTATGACCCCATTTAACAATAATTTCTAAATAAATTTGGGAATTCCCTTTGAGAGGGTCAGAGAAGTATCTTCAATCCATTCTTGTTACCTGGGTAGATTTAGGTTATAGATATGACTAATCATAAGAGGCATCGACCCTTTACTTAATAGGTGAATGTGGATGAGTCATGTTATACACCATGTTCCAGATAGTGATCATCATCTGTGTATCATGATCTTCCCACTAGTGGAGTTAGTTATCTCAGAGTTAGTGTATTGTATTCCTTATTTAGATATATCATTATATCTCTCTATCATTTCAGTTTCAAATGAATAGTACTTCTCGGATGGACATCATCAAGGGTATCGGGCTCAAGAGTGAGTTCTCTCAGATGAGTTCTTTGTGTAATCTTCAGAAAAAATCCCTAGTGTAGGTATGTAGTCATTGTGACTTACCTCTAGAATATGGGTCCAGGTTTTGGGTATATTTGTACATGTTATTATTAAATATACTTGATACGTATAATACGAAATAATGATTAAAAAATTTACTTGTATTGCTTTGTTGTTTTCAGGGTATCTTATTGAGTATTGTTATACTCACTCTTGCATGGGAATTACCCACATGTTTCATGTCTTGTGCAGACTATGCACCTTTTTATAGTTTATAGGGAGGACCAGTACCAAAAAGAACATTGTGAGTTCTAGATTGGCCGACCAATTCATATGGCTTCGAGGAGTTATCCGAGTGCATATCTTATTTACAAGTTGGACTTCTTAGTTTCAATACTCTTTCTTTTGGTGGGCCTGTATTCGGGCCCATTTTACATTAATGCACTTTGTTTTCCTATTGTACTACGTTGGTTGGGTTTAGTGGTATGCAATCATTTTTGTTCCTTAATGGGTTTTACATTTCATCATTTTTGGCTATGAGATATGTGCGTGTGTAAAAGTACATAGGCAATGACTCCAATTTTAGTGATATGACTACTCAGTACTAGTCACTTGCCCTGCCCTATTAGAGGTGGGCTTGGGGAGTCACAGAACTAGCCCCATGGGTACAGGTCATGACAGAGTCGTATCAAAGGTTGTCAGCCCTACATTAGGACCAAGAGTTTGTGAGATTGGTTTGGGTAAATAGTGTTAAGTGAATAGAGTTTTATTTTCAGGCCAAGGACTCCATTTTTAGTGTTGGAGGATGACATATCCATACATAAGGGATCTGATAACATGCTTTATAACATAGTACATGAGATCAATACTTTCAAGGTGAAACAATAATGATAAAAGAATCATATAGGAATGGGTTGTGGTTGCCTAGTCCCACTTGTCTCTAAAATATTCCTATATTCATTTACCATGGTACGCATTATTTTCTCTCAACATTACACTACAATGTATACCATCTAGAAGTCAGTTAATCGATCATGACAATGACCCCCTCTATAAAGAGGCTTTGATATGAGGGATAGTTTCCCAGGCATTACCTCCAGGAGGTGCACCGGCTATAATACCTCAAGTGGAGTAGTTTGTGGTACAAGAATTACCAGAATATGAGGAGAGAAGGCAGAGCATGCTCCATGAGTATCAGATAATGATACCCCTCAAGTTACAAGGTGAGATTGACCCCCTAGTGGCTAATGACTATAATGAGGCGATGCCGAGTGTTTTCCATCTAGTGAGGACAATAATGGACTAGATGGCGATCCTAACAGCGACCCTTCTTCGGGGTTTAGTCGAATTATGGTTGAGTTTGAACACATAGACTAACGGCGAAAGGATATTTCATGGGTAGATTTCGAGTGTCACTTTTGATAGGATCTATCTCCAATTACACTGATATATGTGTGTATACATTAGATTATTCAGCTCCAACAAGGTCGCTTGACAGTCACAGACTATTCATCAAGGTTCACCAACCTTTCCAGGTACACGATGGATATAGTTAGGGATAATTACGTTAGATCTCAGACCATCAAGAAAGGACTACATTAGGGAATCTGAGACAAAAACATACCTTTATGCATTACGAATTATGATATTGTGCTCAATCGAGCCTTGGTGGTTGAGAGATTCTTGAATGAGTAGAGATAGCTAGAGAGATTCGTAAACATGTATTCTTGTGTGGAGACCATGGCTATAGGTAGATGACACCAAACAAAGGGATCGAGATGTAAGTGAAATCATAGGATCTCATAGGATATGGGATTTGCAGTCTTGGGATCTCTGGCTAGATAAAGTTAGCCTAGAGAGAGGTGATGCAACACATTTGATGATAGAGGACATATTAATAGAGATTGTCTGAAACATCGAGATACTAATATGAATGCAGTGGATCTTCAACCATGGAAAAGGCAATGAGTGGACTGGGAATGCCTACCAAGAAGTGGATGTAGTAGAAAACCATTGAGAGATATAGGAGGTAGATGATGTTTTGACATTCTACTACCACCACCACCAATAGATCTATTCCAGGCTCTTGGAGCTGGAGGACAGGGGTTGGGGTAGCTTCTTGCGGTCAAGGTATATGACCTAGGTAATCCCCAAATGATCCTAGAATAATATTTGTATTTTCAACATTACCATTCATATTTATAGGAACATGTTTTAGTTATGCTTTCCTCAGAACGTACCTTGTGTGAGAACATGAGATTTTTGTTGAACCGTCGACTCGACCTTTACACTTCGATACCCCTAGAAGATGTTAGTCGATGATCACACATATTTGTAAATTGTGTGATATTACCTTATGAGGTGATAGTTTTGGTTGGGTCCTCATCTTGGCAGTGTCAAGTCCTTACATCTTCATTCTCAGTTTGGATTGGCTATCATTGTTCGATGCCCATGTTGACAATTTTATGAAAGGGGTGTGGTGTGTCTATAGTGATGAGACAAGGTTTTACCATGTTGGTAAAAATAAGAACCAGGAATATCAAGAAACACTCATGTACAAGAGGGTGCAGCATATCACTGATGAGTTGGATAGCCTCACCCATGGTATAGCAGATGCGTTGAGTTTTCAGTTCCTAGCAGTAGTGGTGGAGTACGAGGACATCATTATAGAAGTTGTTCTCAGACTACCTCCCCATAGGGTGATTGACTTATACATCAATTTTCACCTTAGGAAGACACCAATATCCTCAGCAGTATTTCTGATTGATCCTTTAGTGCAATGGGATTTGAGCGTGCTGTTGGGGGATTACAGAGGAAGCGCTCCGTGAGACCTAGTGTTTCACCCTAGGCGGCCTAGTTTTGTTTTACAAAAAGGTAGACTAGAGCATGAGATTTTTCATGAATTACCTATGATTGAACTAAGTGATGGTGAAGAACTAGTAACCACTACCCTGGATTGATGACCTCTTCGACCGGTTTAGATGAGAATTTGGGTTCTCGAAGGATGACCTTTGGCCGACCTATCACTGGTTTCAGGTACATGATGCTGATATACTAAAAACAACTTTAAGATGCTTCCACAATGACTATAAGTACTTGGTGATGCCCATCATCATAAATAATTCCACCATAGTGTTCATGGGTCTCATGAACCAAATTATACATCCATACATAGACCTGTTTGTAGTGGTCTTCATCGATGACATCCTTGTGTACTCGACATTCGAGGATGAGCACATGGGACACCTACAGATGTTTCTCAATATACTTTGATAGCACTATAATTATGGAAAACTCTTGGAGTTCTACTAATATATTCAATAGTTCTAATTTCTAGGACATTCTATCTCATAAAATGGAGTAGTAGTTGACCTTTCCATGGTGGATGTAGTGCTAGCTTGGGAGCCACCCCAGAGAGTGGAAGAGATGCGGAGATTCCTTGGGTTGGTAAGATAATACCAAATATTGATCCATTATTTCCCCAAGATATCAAAACTAATAATATATTTAACCTGAATGTGGAATATTTTTTTTGGTGGAGAGGTTCCAACAAGCTTTCAAGTAGTTGAGGTAGAGTTTGAAAAGAATCTGATTTTGAGACTACCAGAAGAGGGTGTAGAGTATGTAGTGTTCTGCAATGCATCAGGGATTATAACTGGTTGTGTCTTGATGTAGAGTCAAGTAATGATTGCTGAAAATTTTATCCAATTAAGGCAACATGAGAAGAACTATGTTACCCACAATCTTGAGTTGGTAGTGGTAGTCTTCGTGATGAATATGTGGCAACACTACTTAATGGGTTAGCCGTTTCTTATATACTTTGATAACTAGGATCTAAATTATATATAATCATAGAAGGATCTGAACTAAGATAGATGCGACTAATATAGTTCCTCTAGGATTATGAATTCACGATTGTCTATAATCTTGGGAAGGGAACCATAGAGAAATATTCTCTCAATATAATATATTTTTCATAGCTATTAAACTAGGTCTCATAGTTTTTGTCCATGTTACTATTATCGTTCATAGATAGAGATGATACTGATTTAATCCCATTGATGGTTGTCACCACTCAATTCATTCAGTGAGTTTTGGAGGCTTGACATGGGGATACCTACTGTAAGACCATAAGTGCTCAGATGTTCATAAGTCATTCCCATGAGGATATTCACAAGGTGGGGAGAAAGTTTTTCTTTTTTTAGGGAGCATAATTGTACTAGAGGCATTTCTAGGGGAGGTCCTAATGGAGTTTCATCCATCAGATTTGGCGGTACTCCCAGGAATGGAAATGATGTACAAGGACATTTGACATCAGTTTTGGTGGATAGGGATGAAGAAGGTAGTGGAAGAGTTCATTTCATGATCCCTTACATTCTAGTAGGTGAAGGCAAGGACGTGGGTTCTAGTGGGTTTCCCTCAGACCCTAGAGGTGCTGGAATGTAAGTGGGATGAAATGTCAATGGAATTCAGGAGTGTTTTTTCATGTACGTCTGTAGGGAACGATACCATCTTGGTTATCATCAAATGACTCATCACATTGGCCCAATTACTTGATATCTATGATAAGAGTTTAGTAGAGAGAAATGGACACCTATAAATTTAGGAGGTAGTTCAGCTTCATAGACTCCCATAGAAGATATATTTAAATCATCATTCTCATTTCACATCCCAATTTTCCTAGAAATTGTAGTGGACATTTGGTACTTCTTTGTACTTGAGTAAAAAATTTAATCCCCATAAGTATGATAAGATGGAGAATACCATTTAGGTTCTATACGATATTTTTTTGTCCTACATCTTAGACATTAGTCATAGCTTAGAGGAGCACCTACCACATGTGGAGTTTGTGTACAACAATAGATTCCACTCTTCCATTGGTATGGAAAAGTTCGAGGCTTTGTATGAGCTACCATGTAAGTAACCACCTTGTTGGACTGACCAATGAGAGTCAACACTCTTGGGAATGAATTTGGTATGAGCTACTTACAAGAAGGTGAAGATCGTCAAGAGTGGATTAAGACTAGACATAGAAGAAATAACTCTTATAGTGATAGACGGTGGATACCATTGGATTTTGAGGAAGGTTACCATGTATTCCTTTAGGTCTCACCTCGACGAGGGTTACAGAGATTTGGCCACGCATGTATGTTATCTCTGAGTTTTATCAGCCCATTCTAGATACTGTGTAGATTTGCAGAGTTAGAGTACCTCTTAGATCGACCCCCACAGTTTCACTATGTACACGATGTCTTCCACGTGTCATAGATGAAGAGGTGCGTACATAACCCATCACATGTTAACGACAGGGGTGAGCTGGAAATTGATAATGGAATGACCTTTTTTGACTACTCATTGGAGATAGTTGATCGGTTGGATAGGAAACTATGTGTTAGAGTGATTCCATTGACGCATGTCTGGTGGAAGCACGTGAATTTCCTCGATATCATAAGAGTGCAGGATTCTCATATTCATGCGTAGTAACCACATCCCATTTTATAGCCTCGAGTTTTTGATTTTATGGAATGTAAAGACCTATGTGGGGGGAAGACGTACTGTCCAATAAATTATTTGTGTATTAATGTTTTTAATATTATATGGAATTACTTTGATACCTTGATCTGAGAATATGTGCAATTCTGAGGCCCAGTGTTCCCATAATAAATGTTTGAAAAGTATTAAAAATATTACATAGCGTGTGTCACCATATTTCCTAGAAATCTGTAATAACTTTTAAACGGGTTCCTAGATCAGAAATCTAAGGTCACTGATGGGTTCAGAGTAGCGATTATACCTTAGTAGAGGCCAATCATCGGTCGATGTGGATCAGCTGTAAAATTTTATTTTTGGGTGTTTTAATGATGTAAAATAAATTAAAAATGTATTTTATTTTTATCATTATAAAGATGCCATGATTGGTTTTCTTTGATTTAATAATAAATATCCCAAGGATAGGATCATAAATCGTTAAAATTCCCTAGAGTCTCTAGAGATAACTTGGATAATTCTCTTGATGACAAATGGCGACAGATCCTTGGATCAGAGATCAATGGATGTCGGTTTGAAGAGTCTCGCCAATATCTGGAGTGGAATGACAAAAGTTATTTATTAAACAATCCAAAAATGATATAGGTAATGTTGTTTTAATTAATTCTATCAATATTTTTTAATTTAAAAATGAACATATATGAACCCTAGAATAGGTTGACCCATGGTTTGATCGTTCTTGTTGGAGGGTTTGATTTCAGGTTTGTTTCTAGGGATTTATTCTATTTTGATTTAGTTTCATGATCATTCTAGAAGAATGGATCAAGGCCATAATATACAATGACCATTGTGATTTCCTCATGTTGTTTCTATATGTTCCATTTCCTATTTTTCTATGCACATTCTTCATTATTCACAGGGTTATGAACGGATGATCTTTGTGCATTAGAATCACGAAGGAACAGTCTAAATTGTAGATCTGGCATTGTGATGATATAGAAGAGGTAAAATGGTGATGGAGACAGATGAATTAGAGTACTCTAGAAGATATAGTTATTCTAGCGTTCTTTGGTAGGATGATTTGAATTGGATTTATGGGTGATTTTGAGGCCCGAAACTTACTGAATCAGTGATGTTGTGAATATAAGACTTTAGATATGTAGTTTCCCTATGAGGTGAGGCAAGAATTGGTGGAGGAAGCAATTAGAAAGATGACCTGAATTCAAACTGGGGATTCTAGAAAATCTTAGATGAACATGGCCTTTATCCCTTTATACACAGCATGTGGGAAACGCCGAGAAGAGTCTTGGGTTTCAAGAAGTAGTGAAGTGACTCATGATGTGTAACAAATGTCATATGGCATGTGGTACCTTCCTCAGAACTCGGCATGTATATAATTGGATACAAATATATGTGGTGGAGTAAACGGCATGGATACACAGCGTGCACCCCACCTACGGTATTTTTTGACCCTATTACATGGATAACTACATGTATTGGGACATTGGTTGGATGAAATGGGTTGACATCATGTACTAGCACATGAACAAAGTACATCGGTGGAATCCAAATGGAGGGACATGACATGGGACCCATCCACATTATTTTGACTCACCTTTTACATGGCATGTTCTTCTGATACGGGATGTTGTACATGAGTTGTACCTGGGGTCAACGGACACAATGAGTTACCCTTCTACATGAAGTGAACTATTTTCTAAATGGATAGATCTCTTTGTACACCATATCATGGACATGTTTAATTCGGGTTGGTTCCCCTTTCCAATTCCCCTGAAGGTTAGTTGTTATCATTTTTTATCCACCAGAGTATAACCCTCTTCAGCAAGACTTTTTGGATAGAGTCAACAGTCCCCTCGGAGAGGCCAAGAGCAGTATCCTTTATTAATTATTGCACCCTAGGTAGAAAAAGGTTATCGAGATTACCAATCCAACAAATACACTTAAAAGGTGGATCCAAGATGATTTTTGGTATATTCTATGGCCCTGGAAGTGTTCCGCATCCATGTATCGTGATCACCCCACTTGTGGAGTTGGTTCTCCAGAGTGAGTGTATAATATTATCTCTTCATATTTACAAGTATACCTCTCTATCATGGGTTTTCTAAATGAAAATTAATTTTTAGACAAAAGACATCATGTATGTCATACTCAGGAGTGAGTTCTCCTGGATGAGTGCATCGTGGAATCTTCAGACTGGATCCCTAGAGTAGGTATGTAATCTCTCTGACTACCCTCTAAACTAAGGGTCTTGTTTTTGTAGGTATATATATATATATGGGTTTTTATATATATTTTAGAAAGATACTATGTATAGATTACTATAGCTTTACCATGAATTGTTTTTTTGTTTTCAGGGTGTCCTAATGAGTATTATTACACCCACCACTACATAGGCTTTTCCAACACAATTATGTACTACCATGGAGGGAGACCTTTTAATGTATTATAGGTTAGAATAGAACTGGATAGAGAATTGTGAGAACCAGATAGACCAAATTATTCCTACATCTTCAAGAAACAATCCTATTTCTTATCATGTTTACAGGTTAGACTTTTTAGTTTGTATACACTTTCTTTTGGTGAGATTGTATTCTAGCCTAGTTTACTTTACTTCACTTTGCATTCCTGTTTTACTCTTTGGTTGGGTTTCTGGGTATGAATGCATTTTTTCCTTAGTTGGTTTTTATATTTCATCATTTGTGTCTTGGAGATGTGTGCATGTGTACAGGTATATAATAAATGCTTCATATGTTAGTGATATGCCTACTCGGTGCTACTCACCAGCCCATGGCCTATTAGAGTTAGGCTTGGGGAGTCATGGCACAGGCCCCATGGGAATGATTCATGACAAATTATATTCTGAATATGATTATTTCATAATATGTTTATCATTTTTTCACAAGATATTTTACATTATTATTATTTTATTGAGTGGAGAAATTATTTTTAATCTATATCCCTTAATCGATATAAATTTTTTATGATAAGGAATATTAATCATGAAATAAACGGATTATTCCATATATCAAGAAAGAATTAGAATATATGTTATTTGTGGGGTCTAGTTATATATATCAACTTGATGCATCTGTAGTCCCTTGAAAGGATTCATATTTTTAGTCTTAGTTAAATGTGTTTCTTATGTATACCAACACATTTATTTTAAACAATCTGGTAAAAAGTATTAATAGTATAACTAGATTAATTCCTGAAATCATGAAATATAATAATAAATTATTTCATTAATTAATAATTCAGTTTTATTTTCACAATGATAATATATTTGGATGCATTTTCATTTTAAATTTACTGATTTAAAAGAATGAATTTTGAGATATTTTAGTTTCATTATTAATTATCAATTATCTATTTATGATATTCTAGTTATTAAAAATGAATCGATGTTAAGTTATTTACCTATATATAATATTTATTCCTTATCTATTTGTGATATTCATGTTATTTAAATGTATTGTATATTTATTTCTTTTACATTCTATATCGATTATTCCTTATCTAATTATGATATTCATGTTTTTTATTAAATGGAATGGGTGGTCAGATATTTTACATTTACTTTTATTATTCCATAATGACTATTATTCAATAATTATTTTTCGATGCCACTTTTTTTAACTGTTACTAAGTAGTTGAGTTCACCCATATTTATCTCCATTCCCGGTTATCCAAGAAGTGTATTATCAATGATATTAGAGTAAATTCTAGAAGGAATAATTATATTATTGAAAATAAATGATGTAATATTTTATTCAAATATAATATGGGAATCATGTATGTATATAGTTTACCAACACTACTAAAATATTAGGTCCATTAAGTTATGAATCAATTTATTTTATTCCAATATAATAAAGAAGAAACATTCAGCAGGTAATTGGGTTTTGGGTCATTATAGTTGGTATTAGTGGAAATTTAGTTGATACATTAGGAACACGATTAAGGAAAAAATGATTATGTAAAAATACCCTATTAAATACCCTAATGATAAGTATATAATAATATCATAATGTTATGGAAAGGAAGAATTTTTTTCTTGGAAATATATCACAATATAGATATTATATATAAATCTTGTTTGATAAATAATATATATCAGGGTAATGACTCTAAAATAGGTGCATTGGTCTTGAGATGAGTGTTAACTGATTCATGAAAACATTCCATATTGTGCACATGTTTTTATTCTTCAAGGGGGATATGATTTGGGTAATTATTATATTCTTTACAAACCATTATAATTGATTTGAATAAATATTGAAAATGAATGACCATAGTTAAACCAAAGGTATTTTAAATTGAAAATAGGGTTTCGTGGTTTATACAACCTATAAGTGATTGTATTGTTTTCCCAGTACGATTAATGTTTCTTACACTATTTTTTATTTATTTAATAGCTAATCCCTGAAGGAATCATATTAACATTGAATATGAGGAGAAATTCAATGACTATAAAAATCATATTGGATGATTAATGGAGTGAAACATATCATTATTATTCTTAATTATTAATCCTGAAATATAAAGAACCCCATATATTTTAACAAAATACTGGATGCACTAAAAAGTGGAAGGAGGTTGTTCACTAATATCTCAAATTGTGGAGACATTAAAGGAATGAATTCTGGATATCCTCTATTTGAAAAATGTGCAAAGATAAACCGAGTATGTTTTCTTTATGAAATAATAAAATGTTTACTGTGTGGAGAAGAAGGTCATTATGAAATGAATTAATGATGATAAATTAATAGTATGATTGAAGAAAATAAATTTCATCAAAGGGATCCATTTATAATTTTATTTATTAAATGTGAGAAACCTATAAATAATCCAAGATAATTCCCTCATCTAGTGGTTATGTAATAGAAAAATATTGGGCATGTGATGAAAAAAAGAACAGGTATTCATGTATTGGTATTAAATAATAAAATTTGATATATATTTTTCCAATAATTGTATTTTATTATAATAATGAGGAAATATATAAGGATTGATTAAATTCCAATGTGTATATATCTTTATTAATGGAAAAGTTATAGATACTGTTATGGTATTATGAGATTGGGGTTGATCAAAAGTTAAAACTCTTAAACAAACCTTTTTAGGTTTTATTATTTGTGAGTAAAAATAGATTAAGGATATTTTTGGAAAAAATTGTGTAAATACATTTCATTGGTTTATTATATCTTTTAGTGAAAATTATATTTATGTAAAAATACTCTAAAATTTTTTAGAATAATTTTAATGGTTTGGTTAATAGTATAGAATTATCTTATTTTAAATTTGAGGTAATTATGGGATATTACAAACTGGTAACATTATTAAAATTATATTGAAATGTTTTTAGAAAAAGGGAAAACTACATAATGGGTGGGAACCCTTTGTATCTGGTAAAAGCTACCAGATGTGAACCCACAACAAAAGAATGATAAGGTTTTAGTATCAACCAATGTATTAGGTGATTTTCTAGTTAATATAATATTTTGGTAACTAATCAATTTCAAAAGTAAATATTAATGATGAACTAGTGGAAATAATGTTTATGTTATGATATTAATAGCATATACTAACCGTTATTATTTTTGTAAAATATTTATCAATAATAAGAAATAATTTTAACACTTTTATGGATTATTTAATCAATTAAACAATAATTTTAATGATTCATTGAGAATGATTCATTTATTGGATTAGGAGATAAATAATAAGTCTATCGTAGCATAACAAAAGGATGAAACTATTCTTATGAAAATGAAATGAATAAAGAATGTATAATTCCTTAGAATTATAGGTAGTAAAAAAATTCCTCAACATTAACAAAATGATATTACAAAATAAAATCTATCCAATTAGGTTTATATCTAATAAATAAAATCGTAATGTAAAACATCATACATTTCTAGGTTTGAGATCCTTTAATTTACATTGATCATTCACTTTATTATGATCAATGATGTATATCACTCTATATAATTATTTATTATTTTATTTTAATTCCATTTCATTACATTATAGATATCTCCTACTACATGGAAACCAAATTGTTTTTTATTCCTGACGTCCAATCATATTTATCAGTTCATATTTTAAGAAGAAATTTTATTAACAATTTGACAATATTGCTTTTACAATAATGTTATTTCCTATTGTCAGACAGTTGATTTCCAAGATCATGTTTAAATTGTGGTGAAAATTTTCTTAAATGTTGGGAGAATGTAACAACCAAATTTTTTAAAAGATGAAAACTGAGTTCGATTTCATATGTGATGTGAAACACCAATCCTATAGAAGAATGTGTCACTATATGGTTTCATGATATATTTCATTTTAAATAAATGGAGTATCTTCTATAGATTTTTGATAATGAAACCAAGAGTTTAAATAAATTGCACTAAATTATACTATTACAAACTAAAATTTAATTTATTATATATCAATATTATTATTATTTTTAAAAATTATGCATACATGTTGATTTTAAATAAAATAAGAGTCATTTTAATGACAAAATAAATGTTTTCGGACAAAAGATGTATTTTTTATAAATATCCATTTATTCTTTATTTGAGAACATAATTTAGATATATTTTTTATAAAATTTACACATTTTATATTATTAAATTATCATAATTTTTAAAATCATCATACCAAAATTAGTTGAGGGTGTATTATTAGGATTTTTCTAAATAATTTCATTTGTTGATGAGTGGTGTAGAATTCTCATTTTAATTAAAAACATAATTTTCATTTTAATAATTTACGTGACTAAATTATACTGTAAATTGAGATTAAATTAAAAATATTTAGATTATATAAAATTTTAAATAATTTTTATTATTAAAATAAATTTAATATCTTATTTTATATTAAAACAATTTATAGTTATAAGAATTTTCTCTTTGAAAACATTTTTTATCACGTATGTGGGAATAATAATAAGTGGGATTCTAACACATCGTTAAATTATATTTGAAAAAATGGATTCAATATTTCTAATTAGAACAATTTAATTGATCTAATATGGAAAATTTTATTTCTTACCATTATGAATAGTAAAAATAGTAAAAATTAATTTTTGCAGTTAAGATAAAAACTGATTTACTATGGGTTAAACTAAAATGAAATTGGTTAAAATGACCTAAATATTTTTAAAACAATTAATATATTGAAATATATTACCCCAAAAATATGTATTGGTCTCTAATGAATCATTTGGGAGTCTTTTAGAAAGAAACAAACATGGGTGGGATTGATTCTTCTTAAAAATTCCATGTGTGTCCTCTCCCCCACTAAAAAATGGCCACCCCCTACTCGACACTTCCAAATGATAATTACATTTGGTTTAAAAAATCATTTAAATAATAATTTCCTTACTCCCCCCCAAAAAACCTAGATCACTTTTTTGATCAATAATCTATTACAGGAAGGATTTTGGTTAAAACATAAAGTGTAATTTTAAAATCATCATAACATTTTTAAATTATAATTGTTATTCTATTAAATACACATAAAATATTATTATACCATGATATTTTAATTACAATGGTTCTAATATATAAAAATAAAATTATTTTAATGTCATATAATTTTCTCCCTTATCGTCACCATACTTTTTCTACCTTGGGTCGGCTCAGCTTCACCTCTTTGCGCTCTCTCTTGACGATCTTGTGGTCTGTGTTTCCTAGACTGGTGGCAGTGTCGAAGATATCATATGTATGACGGTTTGGGTAAAGCTCATCATTTTTTAGCCTATTCAAGTCCATCCTTCTTTCTAGATTGGGTTTCATTTTGCAGTGCAGTGAAAATCCAGTGGTTAAGGCCCAACATCTGTTGTCGGAGGGTCACTGATTCATTTTTTATCTGCTAGAAGTGCAGGAGGTAGTTGGATGTGGTATTTATGGGAAGTTATGATGGCGACCACATTATCTGTAGATCCACCTTGTGGTGAGATTTTCTTGGATTATGACAGTATTCGTGACACTTGGTGATTCCTGATGCATTGAAATTTGATGGTCTGGAGGTTTTTTATGATGTTTTCACTGTCAGAGCACCTCAACATACATTATATCATCCTTCAAGTGTTGGATAGTTGTAGGTTTTCTTTATCTAGTGATCATGATATTTATTCTCTAGTGAATATTTTGTGAAGTGGATTATGTGGGAGTGGTGATGGAATTATGGTGGAGAGGGTTCTGATTTTGATGTATTTTGGTGTTCAATTTTGATTTTTCATAATATCTGTGAATTTTGGACTGTAGCCCATTGTTCTGTGGGTCATAGTCAAAGTAAATAGTTCCCCTTCAAGAGATTTCCCCAGAGGAGGTTCATTTCATGAATCTTACACTAAATATTTTCTTTTGGGAATTTTATTCTTGAGGGGGATGATGATTTCCATCGGTACCATGCCTGTTCACCCTCACAAAGGATAGATAGCCGAACAACGGTGAGAAGGTGGAAGCTGATCTAATGATTCGATATTAGGGATTTGATTATTTTGAAGATTTTATTTTTTTTATTATTTTCCTTGGTCCTTTGGTCCATTGGGAAAGATTTAGTTTTATTTCAATGATGTCATACTGGATTCCCCCCTAATCCCTTAAAAGGGGGTCTATTTTAAAAAGGAATTAATTTAAATGAAGATTCTAAAGATTGTATTTAATAATTGATTTAATGTATATATAAACATAAATTCTTTTATATTATTATAATTTTAGAATTATAATATCTAACATACCTTCGTATGCCCCATTATGGTTAAAATATGACAACATCACATATGTGTACAGTGGACTATCACCTCTGAAAATGATGTGATTCTTTTTTAGTATAAGTTTTTTTATGGAGGGTAGTAATGAAAAATTTGTTGAACATATGTGATATATATAATTCTACATTACTTAAAAAGTAATATATCACATAATCTGTTACCCTTTTACCAATTAATGAAATTATAATATCACTCATGTATACATAAAACTTACCATCTCCACGAAGAGACGTCATCTTTTCATCATCCTCAAATTTCATTAATGATTAAAAATATATACATGTTGAGAAAAATATATTTATAATAATAATATATTTATATATATGAATGAAATATATAATATTCACTAAAAAAAGATCATTCATGAAAAGATAATGGAAAAACAATGCAATTCAAACCCAAAATAATGAATTTAATGAATTATTATTAACAAAAAAGTTGAAAAATGACATAGGGGGACTAAATATGATATTATAAATATTAATAACCATTGGTAATAAATTATTAAAATGATTAAAACCATTATACTGCAGGTTAAAACAAATTCAACCAAAAGGAATCATGAGATAAGGGACATCATCTCAATTTCCCCTCATTGATGCATATTTCATTAAAGATCAACTAATTTACTTTGTATGGTGTAAATAATTTCTATTTTATATGTAAAATATATAATACTTCATATTTCAGGTTTATATTAGTTTTTATTATAATTATTTCATCAAATGGGAATTTACATAAACTATACCAAGTGATACAAAATTTCAAAACATAATTTCATATCATTGTGATATATTACTTTAAATTTTATTACATAATATAATATTTCAAATACCCATGATTTTGAAATTAATTTCCTATGGTATAATCTAATTCCCTTGATATCTTGTGATGTACGTAACTCTGGGTTTAAATGATTTCTATCAAACTATTATTTAGAAATGATCGTTATATCATATATGTTAAATTAGAGGGTATTAATAGGACTATATGAGTTATAAAAATATTTAATTCCCACATTCTATTTATGTATATATTTATTATAAAAATAAATAAGAATCATTTTAATGTAAAATAAATTATTTCTAAAAAACCGAGTTTTTGTCAAATAAAACATTTTCATCGCATCTTGTACAACCACGATAATTTTAATTTTTTAATCCTACATAAATTATATTTTTTAAATAGGACATAATTTTTTAAATTAAAATATCAAAATTAAATTTGATTATTTTTTTGATTTTCTAAAAGGGTACATTTTTTTGATGAATTGTGAAAATACTAATTTTTATTTGAAAATGTATTTTTCAATTAAATAATTTTCAAAATAATATTACATTTTAAATTTATTAGAATTAATACATGTAAAAATATATTAAATTAAATACACATTATTTCATTGGATTTAATTTCATTTTGTACTTCTATATTAAAACCTTCTATAGTTAATATATTGTTTTTTTCAAAAACCCTTTTTTTATTATGCATGCTATTTTGTTTAAATTTTTATTATGATTTAGTGAATTTAATTGAGAAAAATGTATTAGAATTAATTAATCATAATAATTTATATTTTCTTGAAATTTTCAATTAATATATTTCAATAATAATTGATGAAAAAATTAAGAAAATAATTACCATAATTAAGGTAAACAATTGGTTTACATTGGGGGTTAAGAAAAAAAGATAAGTGTTAAAATAACCTTAAATGAATCTGAAATCTACTTCATGGAGATTTTTTAACCTTATAATGTCTATTTATTGATCATAATCCATTTTTTATCTTTATTTTATATAAAAAATGTGGGTAGACAATTATATTTTCAAAAATCACAAGTGTCTCACAGACCTCATTTAAAGAAGAACACACACACCACTATCTTCATCACACCTTTAAACCCAAATGGTTGAACAAATAACTTCTCAAATAAATTTAAAACATTTGTACACTCATCCAATAATAGGTTTTTTGGTCATAAATCTATTCTAGAAATAAAATAGGTATAATCCTAGAGAGGTGGTCTGAGAAATAGTAAAATTCAAAACAATGTGTGTTTGTTTTATTTATTCTTCCACGGACATAAAATATTATTCATTTATGAATATATATAAAAACTAGTATCTAAAATATACTGAGGTGTCTTGATGTTATTTTTATGACATATATCTGTCTCCTCCTTCCAGAAAAGAGAAATTAAAATGTCGCTCGTGTGTATGGTGGACTACCACCTCACAAGTAGATGAAACATATTATCCATCAACATCTCTCATGGTTGGTTATGATGATGAATATATAGTATATATAATATATTTATAACATAATTATACATATGGATTTATTATATAAAATATACCATTTTCTACTTTCCATTACATATGAGATATGATAACATCGCTCATTTTTATGACAGACGACCGCCTCACGAAGAGATGTAATTTATTTTTCACTGACACATTACATGGAATGTAATAAGGATAATGTTAATAATATAACCAGATATAAACGACCTAATTATGGTATTATATACATATTTATGAGTCTTATAATATAATATATCATTTTTTTAACTACCTTGTCACACATTGACAGATGATAATATCATTCGTGTACGTGTCGACTACCACCATAACACAACGATGTATCTTTAATTTCATCCCCACACATAATTAATTATATATATTATTACATTTAAATAAAAAATATGTTATTTTTGATATTATTTTCTATATTTTATGACAATATATTACCTACCTCTATTCTATAATGATAACTGAAAAATAGAAAAGTTACTCTAGAATAGATTTGGACTACCATCTATGTGATCTTCACATACTAATTTCTAAATAATATTTGTGATTGACCATGTAAATCCCTTATTTTTCTTCTTATGTGATTTCCTTGATTATGTTTAAGTTGAGTCCACTGTTTTTATCAAATAACATTCCTCAAGTTTATGGGTAGGCTCGGGGGTGTTCTAGCGGTCTGGGTCATGAAAGGGGGAAATGAGTTTTCTGGGAAAATTGCATTGTTTGCACACAGGTGTTTCTAACTATGCATATCATAATAGAGAGAAATGTAGAAGGGTTTTTTTTTATATTTGAATCCAAACAGATTGCACACAGTTTTTAAAATAGTGTGGGTAAACCCTGAGGCCCAGAAAAGATAGAAAATTACAGTATTTCCATTATATGATTTTAAGGATCACTTGTGATTTCTTCATTTATTCCACCATGTAACCCTAGTGATTTCCCAAAACCCGAAAGATTTCCCATGGATCAATCTCCCTTATCTATACGTCTTTTGTAGTGTTGTTGGTTACATATCGAAACTCTGGTATGTCTAATCATCTTCTAGTTTCTCTTTTACAAATTAGGGTTTGTAGTTTCTCCCATGTTCTTCGAAATCCTTAAAACCATACTTTTATATGTTAAGGCTTCATAGTGGGTTTGAATCTAGATCCAAGTCTATGATTAAGTGGGAGTTCATCATCTGATCCAAGGTAGGTGGTCTATATGTATTATCCCATAGCTCAATTTTATATTTGTGCATGGATGTTTCTATTCTTGTTTTCCACTATTTTGATCTTTATCCCATTGAAAGGTTTGGTAAAAATGAGTGTCTACATGACCAATAGAATCCCTCACTATCCCCGTGGAATGCGTAGAGGATTACATGACTGTTTTTTGTCCACCAATGGGGTGGATCGTCATTTTAGGACCAAGATAGGGATAGGGTTATGTGAAGGGTCACCAAGTAGTAATATGGAACCCATGATGAACATGTTTTAATGGTTTATTATGTTGTATATAGTTTAATTATAGTTGTTCCTTTAGTGTTAAGGGAATAAGGGGTTGTTTTTTATGAAATGAAAATTGGAATATTGGGTTGAATGAGGTCATGTTGATTTTTTAATGAACTTATGATAGAAATTATTAAGAGTAAAAGTTCCTATCAGACGATGAACTTGTAATTGGTTAATGTAATCGAAAATGTATAAATATGTTGATTGGGTTAATACATGGTAGTTATGGGGTATTATTGAAGGTTTTAATGTAATAGTGTGGTTGTGCCTTGTGAGATAAGATTTTTACTTGATGTGAAATATTTGGTAAATAATTATGAAATGATAAATGGGATAAATTGGTTAATACATGGTAGTTGATGAATATTGGATAAGGCATAATAATTTTTTGATACAGTAAATGGTTTAAGGCATTTGAATTGAAATTTATCTAAATGGATATGAATTGTAATTAGTGGATGTGTTAATGGGTTATGGAATAGTACAATTCCAATGATGGTTGTTATGTATTGTGTTTTCTAATGGAATTGGTTATGTTTATATGTTCTGGTATGGTTGTGGTGATTGAATAAATAACCATGTGCACATGGCTTGGTAGAGTGGGGTATTAGCATGAGGCTCTACAACCATGGGTCTAGTTCACCAAAGGCCAATAAAATCCACACAAAAACTGCATGGGTTAGGGAAGGGGACAAAGGATCTATCCCCAAACCCTTTTCATTCCACCTTGACCAAGGATTCGAGGTGTGGATAATGTGTTGATCTGATATTTGTATCCCTACAGAGATAAGGACTTGAAATATTTTCCCCATGTGTTGTGATTTATTTTTTTAGACCATTGGGTAGATGATATGTGTGCCTATCCCATTGGGAATGTGTTAGGAATGTATTATGTAATGAAGATGGAGTAAGCCATTTAATTTTGGAAATGGATAAGTATGAACTATAAAGATATTTTTTAACTAGTGGTACCCAAACTATACCTTGTATACCTACCATTTATTTTATACTTACATTAAAAATTTATTGGTCTAGATATTTTATAGACACCATTGGTGGTGTCCTACTGAGTTTTGTACTCACACCCTACTCGGGGCACCATTGGGTACCTGAGCATATTTTATGGTGGGAGGTCAGGACAAGGGAAAATAACATATAACAGGATGTTGAGTTGGGCTCGGTATGTACATGGAAAAGGATCTAGACATAGAGTTGTGAATATTTTGGGGATTTTTTCATTTTTCTTATTTCGGGTATTGATCACATTGCTCTACTAGTATGTCATGACAATATTAATGTTGAATTATGGGTAGTACCTTGTTCGGAGATGATTGGACTGTATGATTATTAGTTGTTTCATATTTTTTTCAATATTTAAATTGACTTCTCTTGTGCATTACTCTGGTAATGATGGTATAGTCTCCCCACATGACTCATTAGACACTCACCTCTTAACGGAAACATCTGGAAAATAGGGAAGTGCACTTAAGGTTTTATGACGACTCAAATTGCTATTCCAGTTTAGTGGCTCTCGGGTAAGGGATGTTACAAAGTGTTATCATGGGAGTTGTATTCTATTTAGAACTATTTGGGGAGGGTAGACATGATATTGGGGTAGTTTTGTTCCTTGGTAATAAACTCATTCTTGGAAGTAGCTAGCCAAAGTACAAGGGAAAACCCATGTCAGCCAGGGTAAAAATTGTTGTTCTAGAGGTGTTTTTTTATGGTTGAATGATATTTCACCATTGGGTGATGGACATGTTGTGTTATTTTACTAATTTATTAAAATTTACTCATTTCCATAATGGCATGAGGTTATTCATTCATGCATCAATTTATTCCCCTAAGGATATAGGTGGCATGCATCATTATAGACACAGACACTAGATGGGTGTGTAGGTCATAGAGAGTAGAAATAATTTTACTTTGTTAAGAAATTTTAAGAAATTGATTCCTAATAACGGAAATTCAAGTGAGTGAATGAACATAATGAAAATGAATAGTAAAGGAGTATCGTGTATAATGAAATATTACATCTAGGTTAAATTTTTGGGTTGTGATAAATTGTAAAGTTTTATTTGGTGTCTAAAATAAGAAACAATGTGAAGGGGTGTTGATGAATGGATTGTGATTATGTATACTAGTTACCCCATATTGACTATGACCCATAGTACGTATGGTAGAGGGTAATTATGACCATTTGGATAGAATATGAAGAAAGTTCTATTTTATGGTTGATAATGTGAGATCTTTTCCATCTGTGGTTTAATACATTTAGTCATTCTTCTAAGAATCTGGGGGAAAATAATTTTAAAATGACAATGATTGAGTTTAAAATTGGGTATTCCTTTTGTTGTCAGTTTGACCCTTTCATGTGTGGTTTGGGAAAAGTTAGAGTGCCCTAGTTTGACATTTTGGATTTCTATTATGCGGCCTCTTTGGTTATTATATTGTCTAGGTTATGTGTTTAGGAAACCATCTGTAGGGTTGTGGCCTTTGGGTTGTGAGGCGTTGTTTGGTAATGTGATTGTGGAAACTCTCATGTTTCGTGACTGCATGAAGAGTATGTTGGACACTAATGATGGTGCATGTGTCATGGTGACATTGTGAGAAGAGAACATATGAATTTCATTTTGAATCCCACAGAGGATCTTTTGCTCGTAGTGAAAATCAATGTGTACACCTTTCTTACGGAAACTAGTGTAACTAGTTGTATTGTGATCTAGGAGCATAGTTAATTGGAACTGGGGTGAGAGTACCATTCATGATAATTGCTTTGTTTGTGTCATGATATGTATTATTTAGATAAGGGACCAATTGATTTTCATAGTAGTGACTTCAGTATAGGGAGTTGGTATCATTCAACCTTCATGATTACATATGAGATAGGATAAATGGGTTTTATAGTGATTTTGGTTGTGCGTCACACATTTTGTTGTCTTGGACATTGATAGAAGAGCTTATAGTGTTTCATGGTATGTGTATGGACTAGAGGGTGAAATGGGACTGTTTATGGCTAGTTGTTTCACATGAGTTGTGGTTACATGATGATAATTTTGAAAAATCAAGGGTGACTCCATGGGAGGTTAGCCCGGTGGTATGGGTACCTTAGAATATGAAGCATGAGAGATTCTTCAGAGTTGGTGTCAATGCATACTAAGTACCACCATGTTTTAGTGAATGGTATTGTTTTACCCTGCACTTTCATAAGGGCACCCTAGTGTTTGTGATAGGAGGTAAGTTTTGTTAAGGATTGTTTCATACTGTTTCATGACTCACATTTTTAATGATGATTAATGCAGGTCTCAATGTTGATTTGATCATAAGAGACTTGGGTGATTGAAGTACAATTATATTCTTTTTGTATTGTGACACCCAAGGTGAGGGTGGTCAGGTGGATGATGTTTTTTTATCAAATGATCGGTTGATGGGTAAAATGAAGAGTCTGCCTCAGTGATAATGGGACTGACTAACCAATATACTTGGTTAGATAAGTAAGATAGATATGGGATACACATAGTTAAAGGTTGATTTGTGAGAGACGATTGGTTGATTGGTGTGCTAGACCACTATGCTTCAATAATAATATATCAAGGAAAGAATGAAAGAACTCGAGTGGTGTGGATGATGACGTTACACACCAAATATTTCTTTATGGATGCTAGGTGACTTGGTTGTGGAGCGGTGGTGAGACTTGGTTGGAAATCAAACATGTGAAGGGGTGGTTCAGTGTTGATGAAATGCATTGAGAAAGGGATCCATAGATCCTTGGATGATCATGGTGTCTCATAGGTCAACATCAGAAATGGATAAGTTTGTGGTGATGTTCTTCAACATCTTCTTATCGTACCAAAGCTATTGGCAATCCTTCCGAACATCATGATATAATCCTAGGTACACTGAGAAGATCTATATTTGTTCTATGAGAGTAAAGGTGATAGGTTTGATAAGGTACATGATGTATTTTATGCTCATGGAAACATTATACGTGGTGCTTGATTATGGGATGCACACCATCTATCGATTTTTGTGAGGTCCTCGAGATGGACCAAATGTCGTCAAATTTCAAGGGGTCTGTTCCCAGATGTTGGGAATTGGCATTGGGTGATGTTAACTTTCTTTTTTAAGAAAATATAGATAGGCATGTCTATGTTTTGTGGTTCAACTTGTGATAAAGTGTAAGTCACTGTGGTTCGAATCCCTCATGGATATTATTGGTGTGGACACTCCTAAGGAGGGAGGGAGAAGTCAGTCTTGGATTTGGAGAGGAGAACATTGAGATGATGTTGTTGAACTAGGATTCAAGTGAGGAACCTTTGAGGTACATTATAGCTTCATCAGAGAGGCCATGTCGTCCATGGATGCGGTGACTGATGAGTTAAGTGTTGGCATTACGGTCTGAGTGGTTTCATATTATGCTTATGATGGTTGTGATTATGTTTTAGAACAATGTGGTCGGATATGATAGATGTTTGAGGAAAGAGAGGTTGTGTTTTATAACTCTAATTATGATCGGGGATATAATCGTGTAATTTTTCAAAGGGTGGTTTTAGAAAATTTTGGAGATAAGGGAACCTTGATCATGTTATGTGTTTTAATTCCGAGGGTGAAACCTAATGAAATCATGAAGGGATGTAATGATTTGAGGATGGAATTCTACTTGAATTGAAGGAATGACATCAATAGGTGTGTGGGAGGATAATGATAGGATTCAAGTCAATAAGCACCACATGAAGGTGATAAATTGGTAGTTTACCATCAGTATAAGTTCAGTGTTTTGGGACAAGCCAGTTGGGGGAAGTCTGATCTGAGAAGACAATCTTCAATGGGTATGGTGAGAGTGACCCACCTTCTGGTTCATGATGTGGTGGAAAGTGCCTTTTTGAATTGAATTTTTACCTGAGTGAGGTCAAATTGATCTTAGTCCTTTAATGGATAGTTTAGGTATTTCCTTTTAAATGGCTTTGACGGTGCAGCTTGATTCCAATGCAGGGTAATGACTTTTGGATGTTCGGGTCTGGAGAGATGTAACACGTTAGGTGATGTGGATGTTGAGTTGATATTCAATTTTTCTTTCCCTAATATAGGTTATGTAACAGCCTGAGATTTTATGAAAAATATTCTTTTTAATTTTATTAATGTCTTGTGTTGTACGCTACACCAAAAGGAGCTTGCACAACACGCATATTTGACTTGCCTTGCATTACACGCAATCGCAACCTTCCTCGATAGCGTGTGTAGTACGCAATACTGAGTTTCACGAAACAACGATATGCTATTAAAATATTATTAAAACTAGCCGTTATGAATAGTAATAACCACTTTTTAAATTTTAGAAATTTTAGCTCTCAAAATGGACTTCATTTTTGGATTCAGAGTATCGAATTTAGCCTAAGGTGAAATTTTGGTACTTTTCAGATAACTTTCATATTCTGATGAATAGTGAAAATTACTAAATTATAATTAAAAACAACTTTTTTTAATCGAAATAATTAATAGTGATAAATTATTAATTTGAGTGGTTTTAAAATATATTTAGAATATATTTTTACAATTTAATACAATTTTGGTCATTGAATGTAATTTCACATTTAAACCAGACATAATCAAGTGTCAATCTTTTGATAGATATTGTTTCTTAAAAACACGCTATTTATTTTAACAGTGGGATTTAATTATAAAATTAATTAATGAAACTACTATGTTATGAATTTGGTAAAATAGACTTAATTTTTGAATTCGGAATATGAAATATAGCTTAGGATGAAATTTTGGCATTTTTCTGAAAAACATCAATTTTTGATGAATAGTGAAACTACTAAGTGGTAGTTAAAAAACTGAATTTTTCATAAAACTTAATTTTACCGCTTCTGTGAATGGAATTTCAAAAATCTGAGAGACACGGTTGATGTCAGTAAGTAAAATGTGGTTCAATGAGATGAAAATAGTTTTTGGTGAATAGTAACTTTTTACTTTTATTTACCACGGTTAAATGTAAATAGGGTAATTAAGGGTAAGAATGATATTAATATTACCCTAACACATGTCCTAATTCTATTGGACAAGTGTATATCGACCAAAAAAAACCTTAAGTGTAAAATATTATCATTTAGGCCCACTTGGATTAGATTAGGACATTTATTATTATTTAATTCAAAGAAGAGTTAAAAGAGTTAAAATCAAAGTATATTTACTAAATCATTTTTAATATAGGGTTGTACATAAGATAAATTCTATTGTAAATATTCATTAGAAAGAAAAAAAGATTTCATACATGATGGTATTTTATTTGTAATTTTTAGACATTAAATAATTTAATTTATTTATGACAGAAAGATGATGCAGTAATTATCTTATTAATGAAATATTGACATATTTGATATTATAAATACCAAAATAAATGTAATTTAAGACTTTTTATGAATTCAACTAATTTTATAGGTTACTATGATATATTATTGTTGATTTAATCAACTTGGTTCGAACATATAATTCTGTTATGACTTTCACAAAAATCATATATCAAATAGTGTCAAAATTGACACAAAATAGTTTTTAAATCAAATATTATATTATTAATTGTTATTTTATTATTAAAAATCTAATGTTCGGACAAATGACATATATAAGGATATATGTATTAATAATATACAATTTGGGGTTCTTTTGGCATGTTATAGTAAGTGTATTAACCATATAGTGAAACAAAACAAAAAGACACGGTAAAAGTTAAATTATTTAACTTAGAGTTAAATCTAATTGATACGGTTAAAATAATACCCTAAACTAGTCTAAATCCTATTGGATGATAGGATTTCGACCCATCCCCACTTTATCTACAAAATAAGACCCTTTGGAACCATTATAAACCGATTTTGACTTTAATATAAAATAATATTTTGAGATATTCCTACGGTGCCCCTCTCCTCCCTTATAAAAGGGCACCTCCTCCCCCTCCTCCTCACACCAATTTGAGCACTCAAGCTCGGCCAACCCCTGCCATTTTCTCCTCTACACTTCCCTAGAATAATCCTAGAGGTCTTGGTCTTCTTCAAAGACCAATCTTTGTTCCCTAAGTGGAGGATTCAAAGAGGCATTCCAAAGAAGATGTAATATCCCTTACCGATCTTTTCAATTTCATTCTTCTTCAACTTCTTCTTCTTTAGTTGTTTCATTATAAAGTAATAACATCAGTATTACTTACATACTGATATGTTATTATAAATATTAAACAACCCTAATTCACCTTCTATCCATCCTACGGAAAAATGAAATCACCGCGCGTGCGTACGTACGGAATACCGTCTCCACGCCGTGGTGTAATCTATTTTCCACCATCAACTTACAAGGATGGGTATAATGGTGTAATGAGTAACTATTTATGATTATTATAATGTAATATTTATACTGAAATAATATATATATACTCAAATACAATTCCACGATCATAGGAACGATATCATCACTCGTGCGTACGTACGGAATACCGTCTCCATGATGTGATGCGACTCGTTCTACATGATCATCATTACATAGTAATTATATAAATGAATTGAATGAATGAATATGATATATGTTACACTAATACCATTCTGGATATAAGGTATCTATAACCTTAAAAGAAGAATAAGAATTTATTCGGAAAAACACGCATAAGAACAAAAGGCAATAAGGACCCGAGTAACAAGTAACAATGAAATATTACTTACAAGAAGCTAATAATATAACCATATATGATATCATATCAACATGAATGATTCTGGAATAAGTCAATAACATTATTTAAACCATTATATAGGAGCTTCAAACATGTACAAAGCAAATCGGACCTAAGGTAAGGGAAATATCACAATCTCATTTTTATCCGAGATTGTTTATTCGTAAGTATTTACTAGGGTGTATTTTATTATCCACATCCTTGTTTCATCAATATGTAATATTATTTACATCCACCTACAATTGTTTAAATCCATTTTTACCCTTCGGTGAGTTTTTAGTAATATGTATGAAAGGAATCTTTTGTCGTTTTTCGTACGAAGTACTTTTGGACTTTTCAGAAAAAAGAACGAAGATTGTTTTTTTAACTTATACGACATGAATGGATTTTTAAAACATTATTTCCACGAAACATCCTTTACAAGTTTTCAAGTTTATTTTTAATCAACTTATTTTATTTTAAAGTCGTATGACATGTTATGAAAGGAAAAATGTTTTTGACGTAGAAAGGATATTTTCCTCAAGAATGGAGTTCAAATGTTTTATCAAAATTATTTTCCATCTAAGATAATATAGGGTTCTGTTTTTATCCCTATTATTATATTGATTTGATTATGTTTTGAGGAAATTATTTTTATGAAGTCATTTACCTTATATGATTTGTTTTATGATGTCATGATGTTTCAAGAATCCCATTTTTGTTACATGTGTTATGCGATGATGTATGATTTATGATTATGTGGCACACATAAGAAAGGATTCATTATAAGATGGGTGGGACATATATCTCCCTCCAATGCATTGGGTAAATATTTTATATCTCATGAGATAGATAGGGCTGGAACGGTAGGTTATACCGGTTGAGTGAAACAGGACTGGAACGAGGGTGACTCGGTTCAGAAAGGTAATTTGTCCACTAAGATAGTCTTGGAAATGAGTCATGACTAACAAGAAATGATTTTCCATGATTATGTGTGCATGCCACAAAGTTTCAAGTTTCATGTTATGATTATGGGGATCTCATTTTCACTTCTATGATTTGTTCCATGTTAAGATATTATGATTTCTTTTGCAGGTTATGATTTTCAAAAATATATGATATGATTTTTATTTCCTTTATTTGCCCTTGCTGAGCATTTGAGCTCACCCTTTTATGTTTTCTTTTCCCCAGGATATAAAGAAAGGTTTTAGGTAAAAAAAATGGAAGATATTTATGGGAGATATTGAAGATCTTTCACCACGATTAGAAGATTACGTTCCGAGTTTCAAAAGACAATAAACTATTACGATCCTTGTGTGTGTGTTTTTGTTATGTACCAAGTATTCCGCAAAAGTAATGTAATGTCCATGTACGTCAAGCTTCGGGTCTCTACAGTTGGTATCAGAGGAAAGGTTTAGTCAACCTTTGGAAACTAGGATGTGAGAACTTTAGTGAGATCCCTAGAGATATTTCTATGGTATGTCTAGGGATGTCCCTAAGGTTAAGTATACGTATAGGTTATAGTACTAGAATTATGCTAACGATCATAGAAATAAACCTAAGATGTTAGATATTGAAGGTACTCCCCCTTTATTATGTTGTTTTCCCTAGCATGATTTTTTCCTCTCACACTATTCTTTTTGGGTTTTAGACGATGGCTGGAACCCGAAGGAACCGTGTTGATCAATGCAATGGACAATGCAATGATTGTCCTCCTGAAAAAACAAATGTTATGGGAGATGGAGTGCAAAATCTTATTGCTATACTTACACAAGCTATGAATCATTCTGGACATCCAAATGAGCAGAGAAGGGAACAACATTCTATTGAGTCCTTCATGAGGAAACATCCACCTTCTTTCAGTGGGTCCTCTGATCCACTTGTTTCTGAACAATGGATCAGTACCACTGAAAAGATATTTTCAGTTCTTCAATGTTCTGAGCATGATAAATTCATCTTAGCAGTATATCGTTTGGAAGGTGAAGCTGATCAATGGTGGAAACTTATCAAGAATACGAGGCAAAGAGATGAAATGGAGTCCATGGAATGGGACGAGTTCAAGAACTTGTTTTTCAGTAATTACTTCTCTCGTATTCTTTGAACAAAGATGGAAAAGGAGTTTCTTGAGCTGAAGAAGAAGGTTGATGAATCTGTTGGTATATACGAAGAAAATTTTACAAGACTTTCAAGGTATGCATCTGGCATTATCATCCAACCTGAAAGTAAAGTTGATCGATTTTTCAGTGGCTTAAAACCAAGTCTTCGAAGGGCATTAGCTATAAGAGACTTTAGTAGCTATGAAGAAATTGTGCGTTGTGCTATCAAGGTAGAAATTGAAGTTGGTGTTATATATCCATCTCATGGTTTTGACAAGAAACGAAAGATGGAGTTCAAGGAGAAATCTCAGAATAATGGTGAAAAGAAGATTAATGTTTCCTTATGCACAAAGTGTGGAAAGAAGCACAGTGGAGATTGTCTTAAAGGGACTAGAAAATGTTTTAAGTGTGGAAAAGAAGGTCATCGAGCAGTTGAGTGTCAAAGTAATGGAAAAAGGGATTCTAATGATGTGAATAAAGCAAACACTGCAGAGAACGCACCACCAACACTTCAATGCTTCAAGTGCAAGGAAATGGGGCATTGTGCTAATAAATTCCCTAATCCAAGGGTTAGTGATGATCGACATGAGCAACTGCTTAAGGCAAAGGACAAAGGGAAGTCACATGCGATCACCATTGGCGATGTTGAATATGATAATGATGTGGTGGAATAATTAAGTGTTTATGTAATGGGATTCCAAAATAATGTAGTATCATAAAGTATTGGAATATTTATGTATTGGTCTAATGTGGTATTCAATGTGATTGAGATATTTTTGGAAATAAGATGATATGAGCATAATGAAGGGAAAATGCGAAAACGAAATGTTTAAAAGTATTCATGAGCTCATGATTGATATAAGGACTAAGTGATATCATTGTTTGAGTATATAGAATTTTGAGGATTTTGGTATGTGGAAAGTGTTAAATTGTAACTGCATTCATGTTTTCACTAAGGTATTCAAGAGAATACATGATTAAGGACTTTGAATGTTTGGAATGTGACCAAAAAAACATATCTTATGATATATGGGGATCGACAATGGTGTTAAATCTCTGGTAATCATTTTCACTATGTTATCAGAGTGGACTGCAGTATTATGGATAAGCCTAAAGATTGGAATGGATTATGTTGGACATAAGTTAGTATTGTTTAAGGATAGAAGTTTTTTTCGATATTATTGATGGGATGTTATAGTAATATAGTTTTAGAAAAAGGACAACCTGCAGAACGGGAGACAACCCATCGCGTCGGACAAGGCTGTGGGAATCGAATCCACAACCGAAGTGCGACTGGCCTTTATCGCCTACCACTGGCCTATAGGAAGTCCCTGTTTAGTAGAAACTAGTTTTATTATATTAATCTGTATGACATATGATGTATAAGTCCAATTTAGGAACCATATATGATTAATCTCACTATAGATCGACTTATGTATATAATATTTTGCTAACCTATTGTTTGAGACAGATGGAATGACCCTTCATTCTATCACATGATCTGTTAACACTTCACGAATAACAAATTCAACTTCATTTAATTAAGAGATGAAGTGGAAATTGTTAAAGGCACGAACAACAGTGAGGTTGTACCAAAATAAAGTAAGTATTTATTCTAATTCAAATTCTTTAACTTTAGGGAAACGATCTTGAAAACCAAAAATGTTGTCCTAGTGATCTTATATCTGATGAATCAGATGGTACCTTAGATCGTAAAAAATTTATGGCTTTGTGATTGCTGGCTTTTCCATAGACATGTTATCTACCACTCTCCATCAGAACATGATGGTTAGATTTCTCTTCCATATCCCTATTTTCACCTATGTGGAAACCCAGTGATTAGTTTATTTGGGTAACCGTTACGTTTCATACTATTGTTTTTAAAGATAGGTTTTGATATTCCTTTTTACGATGTGGGTTTCTATTAAATAAACTTTCGAATAGTAAACCATTTATAACCCCGACGAATTTTGAGGGCGAAATTCATTTTAAGGAGGGTAGAATGTAAAAGCCCGAGATTTTATGGAAAATATTCTTTTTAATTTTATTAATGTCTTGTGTTGTACGCTACAACAAAAGGAGCTTGCACAACACGCATCTTTGACTTGCCTTGCATTACACGCAATCACAACCTTCCTCGATAGCGTGTGTAGTATGCAATACTGAGTTTCACGAAACAACGATATGCTTTTAAAATATTATTAAAACTATCCGTTATGAATAGTAATAACCGATTTTTAAATTTTAGAAATTTTAGTTCTCAAAATGGACTTCATTTTTGGATTTGGAGTATCGAATTTAGCCTAAGGTGAAATTTTGGTACTTTTTGGATAACTTTCATATTCTGATGAATAGTGAAAATTACTAAATTATAATTAAAAACAACTTTTTTAATCGAAATAATTAATAGTGATAAATTATTAATTTGAGTGGTTTTAAAGTATATTTAGAATATATTTTTACAATTTAATACAATGTTGGTCATTGAATGTAATTTCACATTTAAACCAGACATAATCAAGTGACAATCTTTTGATAGATATTGTTTTTTTAAAAACACGCTATTTGTTTTATCAGCAAGATTTAATTATAAAATTAATTATTGCAACTTCTATGTTATTAATTTGGTAAAATAGACTTCATTTTTTAATTGGGAATATGAAATATAGCTTAGGATGAAATTTTGGCATTTTTCTGAACAACATCAATTTTTGATGAATAGTGAAACTACTAAGTGGTAGTTAAAAAACAAAATTTTTCATAAAACTTAATTTTACCGCTTCTGTGAATGGAATTTCAAAAATCCTAGAGATACGGTTGATGTTAGTATGTAAAATGTGGTTCAATGAGATGAAAATAATTTTTGGTGAATAGTAACTTTTTACTTTTATTTACCACGGTTAAAAGTAAATTGGGTAATTAAGGGTAAGAATGATGTTAATATTACCCTAACACATGTACTAATTCTATTGGACAAGTGTATCTCGACCAAA
Source organism: Viscum album (assembly GCA_963277665.1). NCBI lineage: Eukaryota > Viridiplantae > Streptophyta > Magnoliopsida > Santalales > Viscaceae > Viscum > Viscum album. The sequence goes on from OY728126.1 coordinate 1,578,057,591, forward strand.
AACAACTATAAGTGTAAAATATTATCATTTAGGCCCACTTGGATTAGATTAGGACATTTATTATTATTTAATTCAAAGAAAAGTTAAAAGAGTTAAAATCAAAGTATATTTACTAAAACATTTTTAATATAGGGTTTCACATAAGATAAATTCGATTGTAAATATTCATTAGAAAGCTAAAAAGATTTCCTACATTATGGTATTTTATTTGTAATTTTTAGACATCATATAATTTAATTTATTTATGACACAAAGATGATAGAGTAATTATCTTATTAATGAAATATTGACATAATTGATATTATAAATACAAAAATAAATGTAATTTAAGACTTTTTATGAATTCCACTAATCTTCTAGGTTACTATGATATATTAGTGTTGATGTAATCAACTTGGTTCGAACATATAATTCTGTTATGACTTTCAAAAAAATAATATATCAAATAGTGTCAAAATTGACACAAAATAGTTTTTAAATAAAATATTATATTATTAATTGTTATTTTATTCCTAAAAATCTATGGTTTGGAACAATGACTTAGATAAGGATATATGTATTAATAATATACAATTTGGGGTTCTTTTGGCAGGTTATAGTAAGTGTATTAACTATATAGTGAAAGAAAACAAAAAGACATGGTAAAAGTTAAATTATTTAACTTAGAGTTAAATCTAATTGATAAGGTTAACATAATACCCTAAACTTGTCTAAATCCTATTTGATGATAGTATTTCGACCCATACCCACTTTAGCTTCAACATAAGACCCTGTGGAACCATTATAAACCGATTTTGACTTTAATATAAAATAATATTTTGAGATATTCCTAAGGTGCCCCTCTCCTCCCTTATAAAAGGGCACATCCTCCCCCTCCTCCTCACACCAATTTGAGCACTCAAGATCGGCCAACCCCTGCCATTATCTCCTCTCCACTTCCCTAAAATAATCCTAGAGGTCCTGGTCTTCTTCAAAGACCAATCTTAGTTCCCTAAGTGGAGAATTCAAAGAGGCGTTCCAAAGAAGAGGTAATATCCATTACCGATCTTTTCAATGTCTTTCTTCTTCAACTTCTTCTTCTTTAGTTGTTTCATTATAAAGTAATAACATCAGTATTAATTAAATACTGATATGTTATTATAAATATGAAACAACCCTAATTAACCTTCTATCCATCCTACGGAAAAATGACATCCCCGCGCGTGCGTACGTACGGAATACCGTCTCCACGCCGTGGTGTAATCTATTTTCCACCATCACCTTACAAGGATGGATATAATGGTGTAATGAGTAACTATTTATGATTATTATAATTTAATATTGATATTGAAATAATATATATATACTCAAATACAATTCCATGATCATAAGAACGATATCATCACTCGTGCGTACGTACGGAATACCGTCTCCACGATGTGATGTTACTCGTTCTACATGATCATCATTACATAGTAATTATATAAATGAATTGAATGAATAAATACGATATATGTTACACTAATACCATTCTGGATATAAGGTATCTATAAACTTAAAAGAAGAATAAGAATTTATTCGGCAAAACACGCATAAGAACAAAAGGCAATAAGGACCCGAGTAACAAGTAACAATGAAATATTACTAACAAGAAGCTAATAATATAACTATATATGATATCATGTCAATATGTATGATTCTGGAATAAGTAAATAACATTATTTAAACCATTATACAGGAGCTTCAGACACGTACAAAGAAAATTGGACCTAAGGTAAGGGAAATATCACAATCTCATTTTTATCCGAGATTGTTTATTCGTAAGTATTTACTGGGGTGTATTTTATTATCCACATCCATGTTTCATCAATATGTAATATTATTTACATCCACCTACAATTGTTTAAATCCATTTTTACCCTTCGGTGAGTTTTTAGTAATATGTATGAAAGGAATCTTTTGTCGTTTTTCGTACGAGGTACTTTTTGACTTTTCCGACAAAAGAACGAAGAATGTTTTTTTAACTTATACGGCATGAATGGATTTTTAAAAAATTATTTCCAAGAAACTTCCTTTACAAGTTTTCAAGTTTTTTTTAATCAACTTCTTTTATTTTAAAGTCGTATGACATGTTATGATAGGAAAAATGTTTTTGAAGTAGAAAGGATATTTTCCTCAAGAATGGAGTTCAAATGTTTTATCAAAATTATTTTCTATCTAAGATAATATAGGGTTCTATTTTTATCCATTTTATTACATTGATTTGATTATGTTTTGAGGAAATTATTTTTTTGAAGTCATTTACCTTATATGATTTGTTTTATGATGTCATGATGTTTCAAGAATCCCATTTTTGTTACATGTGTTATGCGATGATGTATGATTTATGATTATGTGGCACACATAAGAAAGGATTTATTATAAGATGGGTGGGACCTATATCTCCCTCCAATTCATTGGGTAAAGATTTTATATCTCATGAGATAGACAGGTCTAGAATGGTAGGTTATACCGGTTCAGTGAAACAGGACTGGAACGAGGGTGACTCGGTTCAGAAAGGGACTTTTTCCACTAAGATAGTCTTGGCAATGAGTCATGACTAACAAGAAATGATTTTCCATGATTATGTGTGCATGCCACAAAGTATCAAGTTTCATGTTATGATTATGGGGATCTCATTTTCACTTCTATGATTTGTTCCATGTTAAGATATTATGATCTCTTTTGCAGGTTATGATTTTCAAAAAGATATGATATGATTTTTATTTCCTTTATTTTCCCTTGCTAATCATTTGAGCTCACCATTTTATGTTTTCTTTTCCCCAGGATATAAATAAAGGTTTTAGGTAAAAAAATGGAAGATCTTTATGGGAGATATTGAAGATCTTTCACCACGATTAGAAGATTACGTTCCGAGTTTCCAAAGACACTAAACTATTACGATCCTTAGGTGTGTGTTTTTGTTATGTACCAAGTATTCCGCAAAAGTAATGTAATGTCCATGTATGTCAAGCTTCGGGTCTCTATAGGTTAAGGGACGTAAGGTAGAAAATATGGTTGTAAGGATAATGCATTCTACATTTGAAGATATTGAGTTTTGTCACCGTTTGAGTGGGGAAAATATGAGAAAACAATGCCAAGTGATTTGGATCATGAGTTGTGAAGATGATTATACTAATGGGGTTATAGTTGGTTCCTATGCATTGATATGATTTCATGAGTGATTCTTTTATGTGCTGTGAATTAGGTAATTTTGTATCTGTTTATTGGTGATGTTCTAGTGGTCTGATATGGTTGAAGTTGATGCATCCTTGAGGATCATCCGGATCCTGTTTTGGGATGTGGTTAGATTGTCTTGCGGGGAAATTATGTGCCTTTTATTTGTTTTCATAGGGAACTTTGATGTGAAATTAGAAATTTGGAAATTGGAATGGATAGATAGGCCTAGTGGAGTGACCTTATTTTGAGAATGCTCAATGATTTTTGGGAAGAGAAACTTTTGGATGATACGTTATAAGGTGTGGAGGTTGTAAGATCCCAGATTTTACTTCATAAAATAATTCTATGTTTAAGTCTCAGTTGAGACCATTCTTGTTAAAATAATATTCCCTATTTCCATGGGGAGGCTCAGGGTTGTTCTCGTGGTTCATGTCATGAAAGGATGTAAAATGAGTTTTCTTGGAATGATCGACATTTTTCGCATAGTTAGTGGTAACCATGAATATTATCCCATGTAGCCATGAAAAAGGTGTATTTTCATAAATTAGCATCTGCATGGTTTATAGACAGTTTTCCAATCCATGTAGGTAAACTGTGCGTCCCACAAAATTTGATGAAATTACAAAATTGAAATTATGGGATTTTAAGGCTTACTTGGGATTTCATCTTTTCTTCCTCCTTGGAAAACTAGTAAAATCCCATAAACATCAAGAGCTCCCATGGATCAAACTCACTTATCTCTAGGCCATATGGAGTGCCAATAGTTTCTAATTGAATCTCTAGGTGTGTATAATCTTCCACTTGATTCTCCATACTAGATTATTTTTTGATGTTATCCCCATCTTATTCGGAGGCCCTAAAAATTCTTTTTTGTGGTGGTATCTAGGTCATCGATTCCAAGGGTGTTGAAATATGAATCCAAGGGTATGATTAAGTGTGAATTAATCTTCAGATTCTAGGTAGGTGGTTTACTAGTATTATCCTGAAGTTATATTTTCGATTTGTGTAAGAAATTTTGTGTTCTTTTTTTCCCATTTTTTGTGTTCTAGATCCCATTAGAGGGTTTGGTAAAAAGGGGATTCTACATGATCAATTGAAACACTCAAAATCCCTGTGGGATCCAAAGAAGATGACATGACCATTTTAGGGCCACTCATGGGGTGTGCCAATAGTTCCAGACCAAGAGAGGGGTAGTGTTATGTGAAGGGTTTCCAAGTAATAATGTAGAACCCATGAAAAATATGTTTTAATGTTTGATTATATTGAAAATAGAATGTAGAACCCCTTAACCTAAATTCCTTAACTACTCAATTACATTAAATAATGATAAATGAGATTTTTCCTACGAGGAAAAATCAGTTTATCAATCACAAAAAAATTATTTATATATATATGGCATATATATTACATTGAAAGATAAAAGCATAGCATGAAAATAATTCAGGAGTCATTTACATTCATTCAAAGATCCCTTGTTCATAATCTTGGGAAAGAAAAAAATTTGTAGGTTATATGAAATGATCAATAAGGGTTATTTTCATAAGATGATATCATGAGTAAATAAGACATATAAAATATGGAATGATTGATAATTAATACACTTTTATAACAGTCAAGAACTTCTGAACAAAATAAATACATAGATAATAATAATTAAACAATTACATGGAGAATTATATATTACCTATAAATAAACGAAATGAATACTGAGATAATTTCATGCTCATAAAACCAAGGACACATCCAATATGTCATTAATATTATATTCAATGTCTTAATAAAGAAAAAAAATCATTTTATTGGTTTGTATACACTAAATACCCAACCAACATGGCCAGCTCCTTTCCAAATGATACTTGATGATGCATAACAGGGCTATCTATAATAGGGAAAAACAACATAGTATATCTAATATTTATTATTTGAATTATCTAAATATAATTTTTAGTTTTGGTAAATTATTTCATAGATATTGAGAAAAATTATATATTTTAATGAAATCATGTTTTGACCTCATTTTAAGCAAAGTATGCAGAGACCATGTTTCTAGATCCGTCCTTAACAAGTTTGGTTTGAAATATATATCTCATGTTCAACTAAACTGGGAGATTTGAACCTGTTTTTATGACACGCCAAATTTACAATTATTTAAAGATGGTTCTATAATCTATGGAATACCCTAGGTCATCTCTTAAGGATCGTTGATAGGTTTATAGATTTTATTTTTAATAAAACTTACTAAAATAGGGTTTGATTTGAATTTTTTTAAGAAAATTAATTAAAATAATGTGTTTAATAATTAAAATATGAAGGGGTGGTTTTATGAAATTATGATAGGTGGAAGAAATTTCAAGTTCACTATACATTTTGGATAGGTCAATATTTAGAATATTTTATATGGTTTAATAAAATAATTTGGTTAGGGGTTGTTAAGATATCAATTCCCCTCTTGCCTCTTAAAACAATGAAGAAAAGAAGAAACTCTTGACCAAACTATAATTTTTTCAAGGTGTGAACCCCAATTATTTAAAAATGGCTACCAAAAAATACTAAAATATCATATATGTGTGAGAGAGAATGTATTGTAATTCTTTTCAATCTGAACAACCCACAATTCCCACATGAATTCTCAACCCAATAGTTGTTGAAATGAAAAGTGTTTGACTTAGTTATACAAAATCAATACAATTAGAAATGATTTGTGATAATATAGAACATAAATGATATATTTAACTCCAAAATTAAAAAAACCAATATAAGAATATTTTTTGAACTCCCTCCAATGTATGTGTATCACCCTCGAAATTACCTTCATCCATTTAGCATTCCACTAAGAGGAGGAGGAGGATTGAGTTGAAGTTCACCATCATACTTCATACACATATGGGGAAAGTTTCTTCTAGATTATATTGTATTAGTATATGAAACCTTAGTTAAACCAATATGGTAGATCTTTTCTCTATGGATGAACATACAAATGTGTTGGAAAATGAGTCATTTTATATGCAAAGTGGAAGGTCGTTTTGGGCACATATATTTCGTAAAACCACTTGGAGCAAGGTTTTATGATTTCAGAAAGTATTATATTGATTTTAATAAAAATAAACACCTTTTCCCCCACTTATTTAATATATTCGATGAATATGGGACATCATTTTTTTGGTCTATAGCAGAAGATAGGGATAAAACATAGCACACCACTTTTTACTTAATGAAGATTCAGTGGCTTTGACTGATTACCACTTTTGACATAAAGCAGATTCAGTGGCTTTGACTGAATAGGTTGGTTTGTATATTAAATGTACGAATTGTGATTTTTTGTCATCAGTGGAGTTTTATCCCAATGATGTTTTGATCATCTCGCTAGATTTCATCCCAATGGAATCCATAGATTAGCTTTAGTCTCCATTTGAGTCTATGGGTTTTCATGGAATCATGCACATTTTGGCTCATTTTTCTTTAACCTCATCTTGGGCCCCCCAAATCACCTCCACCTTCAATGAAATTATTCAAAGAAGATAAATTACCATTTTTTAATAGTGATTAATCAAAAAATTGGATCAAACATGAAATTAAATTTTTTATTAAAATTTTCATTAATAATAGAAAAGGGTTTAATATAGTGACGTGATAGTGAAATTGAATAGTGAATATTTACCTAATCACACACCCACACCTAAACATTTTCAATCCTCAGAATTGAAACATTTTAAAAAAATAATTCATGTCGATATTCCCAACATCATAAAGATTTAATATTTAAAATTCAATTCCTAATAGAAATGTGATGAAAGAAAAAAATCACACTATGGAATTATTCTCATTGATCATGGAAAAGATGTCTCATGGATTGTATCAGAAAAAAACTAATAGATACAAGATTACAGTATTAGAAAATAATGCAAAAAGATAACCATGTAACTAATTCTCTAAATGTATGTGTTAAAACCATTTCATGTTATTTTTTCTACTCTCTATCAAATAAATATAAGTTATTTTAGAAAATTAATGGTTAAATGATTCAATCCATCGAACCTTCCTTATATCCATTGCACTCAAATTTCAAGACCCACTCAATTAAGAATCATTGGATGTCAAAACGTAATCTTCCAACTTAGATATCACCATATGTTCTACATTTCATCACTCCCCTCATTTATTATTATTTTTGTTTTCATTTCAAAAGTTGAACTTGGAATAAATATATCTCTCATCACTCAACCCCTATTTATCTCTTAAGACACTGATTTTACGAGTTATAACAATATCAATGATTAAGGAATATTTATTTTTTATTTTCAAAATACATAACCTTTTTTTTTATGTTTTTTGTGGGCATACAACTATTGGATAAAAGACACACACATAGCTAAATTTAGTTCAACAATAAAATATATCGGATAAGGAATGAACATATGGGCATATAATTTTCGAAGGGTGAGAAATATTATGATAAATAATATTTAAATTATATTTTATATGAAATAATAACACTTCATAGTGGGGTATAAATATGTTTGGAGACATTAAATGTAATAATTTTCCCATTAGTTACACACATAAAGGGCACTATTATTCAAAAATGTATCGAAATGATACAACCATTTATATCATAAAAAATGGCCAATTTACTAGATAAATTCACACCTCAATTTTAAACTCATGCCTAAACACATATTTTATTAGATTTTTTTGAATTCCTTATACTTTTTCAATAATTTCATCAATTAAGTCAGAATAATATTCCATAATTAAGTGAGAGTACTATTACATTATTAAGTGGGAATACAAAATTAATATTCATCGAAAAAACAGAGGGGAAAATTATGGGAGGGGAGTAAAGTTATAAATATAATTTGACAAGTGAAAATGAGAAAAGAAGAAAGATGTTGGAAATACCTCACTAACCTAGGAATCCCCCCACATAAATTGTGAAATTTCCTCAAAGTAAGAGAAGAGACTGAGGGAAGGAAGGATAAAACCTAATGGGAATCGTTCATAGTTATCTTCTTGAAAATTGATTTCCTCCACTGAAGACTCTTGAAGGGATTTATGAATGTAATTCCGCCACGTCACATTGATGGTGAATTTTTTCTTTTTTATTTTGAACCTAAACAGCACAAAATGGATAAAAATTAGTAATAGTGTATGGACCAAACTCATTGAATAAATAATACTTTGATTCAAATTCATCCATTCATTATAAAAGAAGACCTTATTCCCAAATTGGAATTAAATAGGAAGGATGGGATAGTCGTGGGAATCCTTGGATTTCTCATTATAAATCCACGATATCAAATACAAATCTTAATGATTTTTATACAACTTCTGATTTTGTAGAATCTATTAGGGACCATCACCAAGAGGATTAAAATTTTATTCTGTAATGGAATATCAGGCGTGATGTTCAATCTCAATTGGATGGTTAATACTATTTCCAAACATAATATGATATGGTCACATTCTAATGGTATTTTAAAAGGAGGAATAGTTATCCAATACTGAATCATTGATTCTAGGACTCCGATATTATCTATTTGTTTGAACCTTTTTTTTCATGAATATGTTTTACCTATCTATTTCAAAACTCAACTTCAATATTGGTATGTGAGTGATTTTTTGTATAAACTCATTGCAAAACCCCATACTGACGCAAAAGTGATAACATTGTTTAGTTTCTGAAATGAGAACCATTTTCATTGATGATGAACCTAGATAATAAAAACCAACGAAAAATATATGTTCTAAAAATTGAACAACTTTATTTCAATCAAATGTCAACACTGATCATGCCACTATCCATTTTGACACGTAATGAGATGCTAGTAAATTTAAAAACCTTCCCAAGGAAATGGTGAGAGGCCCTATAAAGTAATTATATGAAACATCAAAAATGACAGGGAAGAGAAAGGGGTTTTTTTCATTTCATTTATTTTTGACACTTTACCCATTATTTTATAGTGGGGTCAAGCTTTACAAAAATTATGGGCATTTTAAAATAGTTTTGGCTAATAGTGACTAGAATTGAGGATATTGCAAGAAGACTGTTAGGGACCAAAATGTCCCTCACAAGAAAGAGTGTTGAAGATTCTATGAAAATAATTAAACTCACATTAGATAATAAAATTCCTATGGAAATCATCTCTACATGTGCGCCAAAGGTATGGGTCATCCCAAATAAATAAATAGGAATAATGATTTACATGGAAAATAGATTTTTTAAATCATTATAAATGAAAGATGTTACCACATTCTTTTCAATTTTTCTATACCAATGAATATAATCACACACTCAGTACGATTTACCATCATGAAACATGTAATTTATGAGAATAGAAGGGTATGGGTCAATTTATAAGGATGGGACGATCATGTGGATATGGTCATCCAACACCTTATCTTTTTAACTTTTATACCTAATTTCATGATTAAATTTTTTGATGTAGGAGCATGCAGTGAATGAGATGTGGTTTGGATTCAAATTTATTAAGGAGGTACTAGTGGGATTCATGTTTTGATAACACAATTAAATTAGGTTCTAAGAGGTAGGACTAATTTATCAGATGAAAACACAACGGAAATGACTTTTTTTAGTTATGGTGTAGTGTTCTTTGTTAGAGACTAGTGTATTTTAGGTATAAGAGTTGACATGTGGATCTCGATCAACCCTTTTGACATCATAATCCCAATTTCATAGATAGAGGTGTCACACATTAGAAAAAATGGTAAATCCCACTAAGGTTGTTGGATTAACTAAGGTGATGTGAGACACTTTAAATTTGTTAAAATATTACTCACTTTGTTAATCCAAAAAATTAACTTCTATTTGGAGTAATCGGAAAAGGGGAAAAACAATCTTACTATAGTCATGAATTTAATGAATATAAATCCCCGCATGACCTAAGATTGACTTCACTTCCCACACATTTTAAGGGTGTTGTAAGAAAAAAATGATATCAAATTCTAATTTATCAACATGGATAGCCTCCCTAAAAATGACATGTCCTTGTACTATTACATTTTGCATCATGAAATTACCTTTATCGAAATTTAAAACAAAATTATTTTCAATAATGAGACGCAGGAAAGAACCAGGACCAATCAAGCACTAATAAAAAGTGGAATCGTTTACAGTAAAAACGTCCATGAAATTCTCTATGTAATCTGGAAAAAAAATACTCACCTTGCATTGCTGGAAAGTAACTGGAGCATTGTACAGACCAAATGGAATCCCCCTATAGGAAACTGTGCAGAAGTGAAAAGTGATGGTTTTCTTTTCTTGATCCTTAGGGGAAATATTTATATGTAATTATCTATAATACCCATCAAATAAATAGTAGTTGGACTTCCCCACTAGGCACTATAAAAAATGGTTAATGAATAGGAATAGGAAATGGTCATTTATATTGTATTGGTTTAGTAGATGATAGTTTATATATAAATGAATACTATTTGACACATCGGTTGAATAAATTTATTATCATAAATTTTAATTACCGTAAAAAAATATTTTTATGAACTACCTACACCAGAATGACTCATTAGATATCAAATAAGTGGTAAATGCTTGTATTGGAAAATAATTTTTTAATTACCTTTTTAACGAAAATTAAGAGGTTTAGTTTAAGTTTATTTTGTGCATACATCACTATTTTAGACTCATCATTTAAAAATATTTTATGCATGAAAATTGATGGGATAAAATCACGAAATTTATCAAATTTCCATCTAATATCTTGTTTACAATCTATCAAAAGATTATGCAATCTCAATTCATTATCTATTTAGAGTGTATAAGAAATGATTATAGGAAGATTGTTTCCATTTTAAATATATTAATATTTTATAAATTTTTAGGTTGAATATTAATTCTAATTAAGTGATATTTTTTATTTATGGGAGTGAATTTGAACATTTGAGGTTGTTGAACTCATACAAATATTCAATGGTATCGTCTAGAGATGAGGAATTAGCTTTTACTTTCATAGAGATATCATTTATGGTCATGGGATACATAGTGATCAAGAAATAACTGATTAACAAACATGATTGATTTTTTTATAAATTAGTGCAACACTTAATTCATGAATCATTACCTATCATGTCTATCAGTAATGAAAAATCAGAAATGGGATTACGGGAATGAAAAAAGGTTTTTAGAGGAAGGTATTACAAAAATATAATTAAATGAAAGTGAACAATGTTCTCTGATCATTGAATTTGGTGGGAAGTGATGGATATATCAATGCTGAGACGTTTTTCCATAAGGTCACCATTTTATAATTTGAATGTATCATTATGTGTGTACACCTATCCATTAGAAATATTTAATATCGTTGAATTTTCATTATGAAATAAATCAAAGGGGTGACGACCTACACATTTTTGAACATTCCAATGATTTCATTATCAATTTCAGTTTCTTTTTATTTTATTGGTTGGGAGGGACATTGGTAAAATGGAAGTGGAATGGTTGGACTTTGTGACTCATCAATAGACACACTCTTTTTTAGGAGGATTTTTCTATAGATAAGGTCTTTTCGGTTCTTGTACCATTATCAATGTCTGCGATGGTGGTTTATTTAGGATGGTATAAATATAATGGAGAGGTTATTGTGATTTTTATTTGTTTTCCACTAAAACAAGTGATGGTAATAAATATTATCTTATCTTTAATGTTGAATAGTGGTTGAGGGGGTATTTTACCGAACCCATGACATTGGATATCCCCCCACAATGTTAGTGAGTTGTTTTAATTGGGTTTTTAGGTATTATATGGATTCATGGTTTGTGTTTTGGAATTATAGGTAAATTTTACTGATTTTTATAATGATGTATACTAGGCTGGGGTTAGGTTCTGGAGGTCATTGTTTGGAAGGGCTTTGTACTAGTTGATGATTTATGCTTGGTGGTGGTGTATGACTACTATAACTCGGTAGGTTCCATGGTTGATGATGTTGGATTAAATACTCCCCTTTAATATAGGATTGGCTATCTTTCTACCCATGGTTAGATGGATAGGAAGGTTGTTTCATAAAGTGTTCGTTATAGTGGTAGCCTAGAAATAATTCCTAACAAATCTTTGAAGTTTCTCTTAGTTGGGGTATTAGTCAGAATAGATGGTGTCAGAAGAACATATACCAAAATGGATGGAAGATATTGGGATTTCTTTTGGGAAATAAATATTTTTAAATGAAATTTACTTAAATATTAATACTTCCTATCCACCTTCTTTCTCAATCCATTACTCTGTACCTCATGGATACCATGAATTGTTACATTGGACCTTGAACCAGATTGTTGTGAGGTCTACACATTGTTCTGAATAAGGGTTCTTACAACAGTTGCGGTCTTATCAACTAGAAAACCATATGTAGCATCATCAATCATGTATTCATAAATTGTTATTAAACTATCATAAAAATATTGTATCAACATGGGATCACTTATTTGATTGTGTGGGAGGCCTGATAAAATCCTTTGAAATCTTTCACAATATTCCTTAAGTGTTTTCCTATTAATATTTTCATATACATGAAATTCATTTCTTTATTATTAAAATTAAAATGACAGTGAAATATATTTCAATAAAAATGATTTTCTTCTCGGAATAGCCTCTAATTATATAATTAACATAATATATCTACTCATTTATAGTGCCTTTTAATGAAAAGTGAAATTAAACAATCTTTACATATTCTTCATATACATTAGAAAATTTTAATGTATAAAACACAATATGTAATTATTTTAAATACATATTAGGGTCTTCTCCATCATTTCCATGAAATAATGGCAATAGGTGAACGGGATGAGATTTATGCTTAAAATTGGGTACCTTTCGTTGTACTTGAATATATGCTGGTTGGATTTCGACATCTAGTTAGGTTAGTTATTTTATAGTTCAGTTATTTTCAACCAATTTTTATATGTTATGTTCAATTTCATGTTTTTTATATAAGATGAAAGGTTTACAAAAGACTCAAGTTGTGGTGCATATTCCTTCAGAGGTTTCTTCTTTGTGTATTGTTATTGCTAACGTAGGATCCTCTACGGATCATGGTAAAAAATAACGTAAAATTAATAGAGTAGAAGGAATCATTCACATAACATACATGTGAACTAAATTAGAAAATATATATGTACTGTTATAAGATAAAATAAATAAATATTCATAATATTTACAAAAATATTATCAAAAAGACAGACTAAAACAAAAGCGCTTCCTAGGAATGGAAGAAAATTTGAAAGTTTTGTCATGATACATCAAGTTGATTATGATTTTAAGATGATTTTATTGTATAGTTCAGACACTAGGTCAACATTCAAGGATCACTTATATTATTAGAGTGTGTATTTTTAATAAAAAGATCAAAAATATGTGGTGGTTTTGAAAAACGTTTTATTAAAAAAAATTATTTAATGGGTTTTATTGTTGAAAAGGGAAGTTGTAGTTGTTAGAATTATGTGAGAATGGGTTAATTTTAAGTTTAATAAACATCATGTTGTACAATATTCTGAAAATTTCATATAGTTTAATGGAATTCTTTGGTTGAGGGTTATCAAGATCTGGATTCCCCTCTTGCTTATTAAAATAATGCAGAATGAAGAATCCCTTGACCCAAAAACCATGTTGTTATGGTTTCGACCCCGTGAATAGATAAATGGATACCAAATTATACTAAAATATCATGTATACATTAGATTAAAATGATCATAGTTTCATATAATATTAACAACCCATGATTCCCACTTTAATTACAACCTAATCGGTGTTAAAATGAAATGTGTTTCACTTAGTTATACAAAAGGAATGTGTTTAGAGGATAAAGGTGATAAGATAGAACATAAGTGAAATATTTAACACAACAATTACAAAAAACATGTATACAAACAAGTCACATAACATCATATTATGTGTGTGAATCTCCCTTTAAATGATTGTCTTTCTATTTACCTCTCCATCAAGAGGAGGAAGAGGTTTAGGTGGAACTTCGCTATCATCTGTGACCCCATATGGGGATACGTGTCTCCATATATCTTGGCTCGGTATAGGTATTCATTGGCACTCTAAAATGGAATATATTTCCTCCATGGTTAAACATATAAATGGGGTCTCCAAGGTTCCATTTTATAGGCTAAGTGGAAGGTGGTTTTAGGAACATATATTTCATAATACCATTTCCCCATGGATTTATGAATATATATTGTCTTATCATGATTATAAAAAATATATAAATATTTTCCCCCACCTCCGGAATTTCTCCACCAAAAATTCTGAATCATTTGGTGGTCATCCCCTCAATATATAGATGAAAAATACCACACCACTTTTGACTTCATATAGATTCACTCACTTGGATAGATTAGTTTGGTTGGGCCCATTAATTTATGAATTGGGATTTTGATTCATAATAAGAGTTATATCCCAAGTAGTTGTTGATCATCTCACCAAATAAAATCCCAATTTTACATATGAATCAACAGTAATATCTATTTGAGTGCACTAGTGTCAATCAAATCTTTATTCTTATCGGCCAATTTTTTCATCTTTATGTTAGGCCCTCCAAATCACCTCCACCTTCTGTGAAATAATCCCAAAAAATGAAATTAACTCATAACAATAATTAATGCTATAATTAACAAAAATAAAACCATAAATTAACACATTTAGGTTTGATTGTTCTGATAAATGAACCTCAGACATGGTACCATAAATTCTAGATTCATAATAATATACTATGTATTGTTTTTTATTATATAAATTTATATAACAATTCATATAAATTGTTCATAGAAGTTTAAATTACATCACCTAGTCAAGACTATAGTACTTATGTTAGCACGCATGATGTTTCAAATTAAATATTACTCAAATATAGGAATAATAGATAATTTTTCAACTTTATCAAATAATTATTTAATAATAAATATAATATTTTTTCATTACATGTATTCTTTTTTACCATCCATGTAAATTGTATTTAAAAAATTATTCACATTGCTTCATAGAGGTTTAGTCAACACATACAAACAACCAACATTATCATTTTCCAACTGATGGGAATGATGTATGGTATAAAATATATTATAATAAAAAATCATAATGAAATAATAAATATAAAATATAAATATATATATATCCTAATAACCAACCAAGAAAAACTATGGGAAAAAATTAATAATATCCCCTTGTTGTGATGGTAGTCTCCATATATGCACACAAAATTATTTAATTTTATAATTAATAGAAGGAATATGACAAATGGATATTCCATAATCATAATTATTTCTTAGTATATTGATCATACTAGAATCCAATTGATAGTATTAAAACAAAATAACAAATTTATGTACAAAAATTAATTATCATTGTGAGGGTCAGGTTAGAATATTACATCTTCTCTGAAAGACTACCTATTGATTTCACCATAATCCTTCATAGGATAGTGTTAGGGTAAACATATATGCTCATAAAAGGGTAAGAAGATAGTAATGATGTTTTGTAGCTCTCGGTGGGGATAGAATGATCCAATTTTGTTAAAAATATTTGATAAGGTGTTCCTTTTGTAGGTGTGGTGAGGGATACACATGAAGTTAGTTTAGTGATTTAAATCATAAATGGTCACATTCTTGTAAATATAACAACAAATTTACTGTAAATAAAATTTATTATAGGATTATTTATAAATATATTTAACTAATAAGATTTATTATATTTTATTTTCATTTATACCCATATATCTTATTTAACCACCCCCCCCCCCACCCTGATTGACCTATTTTACCCCTAACAGTGGAAAACTATTTATTTATTTACTACTAAATAGATAAAAATTCACTTAAAACCATTAAAAAATAGTAATTTACTATATTTAAAATATTTAATCCATTTAATAAGATTAAATTTATATATTTGGTTGGAAATAATTTTAATATAATTTCACAAATCGTAGCAAAACTGATTTTAGAGAAATATAATTTTTAGCATAAAACTGAATTAATTATTATTCCATACATATAAAAAATAAATTTAAACAATATTAAAATAAATTAAAAAATATATTATATCAATATTTAAATAATATAATTCATAAATAGTGATTTATTTAATTTATTATGGTAAAAATACACTGTCTGCATAATATATAGTTTTTTTACAAAAATATATTATTCTTACATTCAATTGAATTTGTATTTCAAAACCAATGAAATCATTATATTCATATTTATCATTTTTTCTTAGTATGTCTGAACTTATTCATACACACCCACCCAATAGCTAGGTGATAACTATAAAATTACATTATAACAATTCTATAGTATATCACGAGTCATTTAAACATTGTGTTGGGTGCATAAAAAGATACAAAAGAAACAAAATTTATATAAATATAAAATATCATAAAATATCCATGTGTTACTTAGATGATTTAATTTTTTCAATTTAAATATGAACATAAAAAATTTATAAGTTAAATGAGGTTGTAATAGAAATACCATAAAACATTTATAAATTTTAAATAATAACACATTAAAATAGAAAACATTAATTGAATTATTAAATAACATTAATACTGTGGAATTCATGATATAAAATTTAAAATTTCCAATATATACACATTCAATATGAAACACATTTCATGATATAAATTATGTATCAAAATATTTGAATTAAGTTGAAAAACACTTACCTGATGCTCAAATTGGTTGGTATGAGACATTATGCTCCTATATTTACAAATTTGATTAAAAATTCATATATTAAATAAATATATTAATAGAAATAAGTCAATATATTATTTACTTATAATATTTTATCACTATTTTTTAAATAAATCATTATTAACATCAGCATATTACTTGTTAAATCTTAATTTTTTTAAAAAAATATTGTTTGGTAGTTCTGGTACATGAATTTGGTTCATGATTTCACAATCTATATAATATTATCCGTGATATATATATATCATATTTATGCATTATATATTTTTTTAAATGTATCTATTAATTTATATAATAGGAAAATGTTATATTAAATTCATGAAAACAATATATATTAAAATGATATATATCTCTAGTTTGAATATATACAAGAGAACATTTTTAATTCACTAGTGAAAAATAAAAATGAAATGAAAAATAATTTATTACTATTACATGATTATATTTATATCAAAAATATTACACACACATATATATATCCATCCTCATATATAACTATGAAATAAAATGATGAAAAATGAAATACATCACATTATAGAGATGGTAGTTTGTACATATGCCCGAGTAACACATTTATTTTATATTTTACAGAGTTGTTGATGATTAAGTATTATATAATAAACCGAATAAAATTTTAGTATACAGAAGATAATGATGTTATTTTATCAACTATTTTGTGCAAATAAATTTGATATGTTTTATTTTAAAAATCTTTTGATTTTGTTGAAAACTATCATTTTCAAAATTGGTGTTTTGGGAAATAGGTAAATTGGGTGTTGAGAGAATTTTATAATTTTTTTGAGTCGTAGAAAATCTAGATAAAGAATTTGTTTTCAAAATTTTATGATTAGATTATCCAATAAATTATTTCATCACCCAGTTCATTAAAGGTCATTTTTTTCAAAATGCATGAGTTTGTATGAAGATGAAAATCATCCTAAAACTATTTTGTTAAATAGTCAAACAAACTATATAAATAATTTTAGAAAGTATATATGACATGAAAGCATGGGATTTTATAAAAAATTACAAAATATGCGAGATGTTATAGATACAAAAAAATTGATTTTTTTTGATATTATAAATTATAGGAAGTCATAGAATATTCCAAAAGAATCCTGATGATTGTTTTTAGTTCTTTAAATTTAATAAAAAATCATGAAGATGTCATGCCATGAGATAATGTTTTTTAAAAAATAGAAATATGAATTTTTGGAGTTTACTAAATCAATGTTCACTAGATGCAGCTCTTCAAACCAATAATCACCATATTATAATGTTATTAAAAGATTATAATTTTTAATTACATTATGATTGAAGAAGTTAAAAGATTATGATCGCAAACATTTCACTAGAGGCACCTTTTTGGCCATTAATCATCAGATATATATTTTTTTAGAATGTGTGGCTTTGTAGTTTATAAGTTTTGAGTTTTTTGGTGATGTAAATATGAATAAAAATATGTAGTGGATCAATTTTTAGTATTTCAATATCATAGAAAATAAAGAGAAGGATATCATTTTCTCTATCAACTAGTGACATGAAGAAGGTTGAAGTTACCACACAATGAAACATGATGAGAAGAAGACTAAATTTAATTATAGAAATGTTTATGTTTTCTATTAGGTATATATAATCTAATATTATGTAGTATTTTATTTTTTACATATGGAGTTTTTTGATCCATGTCAACATATGTGGATCATTGGACATTTTTTTTTCAGAAATCTAGAATTGTTGGGTTTTCATAGATCAAGGTCTTTCAAATTGATTTTAAAGAATTATAAATCACATCAGATGGATTTTTTATAAAAATATGTTGATTCCAATTAATTAGGTGTGCCTTTGCCAATGATCCATTGAATGATAATTTTACACCAATGAGTTATCCGACACAAATTTACATTAGGCACAATTTGATAGCACTAAAGAGAAATTAAAAAATACGATTAGAGGGAGGAAATGGATGAAAATTTGATATATAAAGAAGTTTATACATAAATTAAATTACTTTAAACTGGAATCTTCAAATGTTTCAACATTTTGATAAATATTTATTTTGATTGTAGCATTAAGGTGATAATTGAATTTGTTTATCAATAATGGTTAATGATTTTTTAATAGAGGAATAATCAATTATTTGTGGGGATTATTTAAATCTCTCATAAATAATGGTCATCCTAAAATAACTTGTTCACAAAGTGTGAGTTTATAAGAAAAATGAGTTCACTACAACCTTTTTTAGGCTCTAGTGACTTTCAAGTGGGATGATAGGACTAGATAGATGATTAGTTTTTTGGACCACCATTTCTTGAGTAGGGTATTTTTATTTGATGTTTTTTATATTTTTTTAATATTAGGAAATTCAAAACGATACATTATGTTTTGATAAGTTATAAGTAGTGATAAAAATATCTAGAAAGTAGTCAAATGACCCTCAAATGAACGATAATTTCAGATTTATGAAATCTAGGTGTGTGGGAATGTGAAATTCTTTTCTCTCCATTTCCTCCACTAGCATACTAATAAATATAATATCACAATAAAAGATAACTTGATATTTTTTAGAGAGAGACACGAGATGATGTGATAAATCTGTTGAGTGGAAATAGGTTTCTAAAAAGAAGATTTAGTTAGAAGATCTATTTGTATTATGTTTTTATTACTAAATTGAGGAATTTAGATTGAATTTTATCTCATAAGATTGAGAAGAACATTTTTTTCAACATGCATATTAGAAAGATTGTAATTGGTGTATATTATGAAAACAGATTTCCAAAAGATCTCATCGTATTATTCCTTTCTACCAAGTATATTAGATCCAATATATCAGATGCGGTCATTGTAGATGCATAAATCAGAAAGAGTGTCTAGATTTATTTTTTTAGTTGAAATTTTCATGTATCATAATTTTATTATGGATCAAATTTTTGTATGAAAATATTGTAAACTAACAGAACAAAGAATAATACTTTATATCAAGAGATAGAATTTTTCTAATTAGAGTTAACTGAAATTTTTAATTAAATTATTTATCATTGTGAATTTCTATATAACCATTGTAGTGGGTAAGGAAATGATGAATGTTATCACAATGAGTCAAATACTTTTAAATCATGTGTTCCTTGTATTCATTAATATTTTTTAAATGAATTTATGATTACTGAAATTTGAGAAGGAAAAATTTCAATCAAATTATAGTGGTTATGTTTTAATATGAGTGAAATTTGTAAGAAGGTAGAAATGGATTCACCCCCCTTCTCAGTTATTCTCAATAATCGAAACATCAAGTGGTATCATAAGAATATTCTCTTATTTTATTCTTATCATGGACCATTTCATTTCTGTTAATAGGGGAGGGATTCCTACATCTCATGAAAAAATTAAAATTTACAGAAAAATGAAGATTCCATATCTCCTATATCTTTTCTTATAAGCTATTGATGCATCAACAATTATATTTAATCCCCATGAGAAATATGATCTTTTATAAATTATCGATGAATCAACACGTTAAAATTGGTGGAAAAGATATAAATTATATTCTTATGTATTTTTTTTATAAAAAAGGACTTATAAAAGTGATGGGATTCAAAATATGCAAAAAAATTGGCTAAAAATTTAATGTATCCTTTAAGTGACTAATAAATTGATGGAAGAATATTTTTAAATATGGTAGAGCATGATTAAAGATATCTGGACGGGTGATAATGAATCTATTGATGAATACTTCACCATAGTGAATGAATTTGATTCCATCAATATAAGGTTTAGGGATGTCTTGGAATATTTTATAATTATTTTGATACTCATGAGAATCATTCCGGACATGTTAGATTCTAAAATATTTAATTTATAATATAAATAAGATTTTATTCTATGTGAATTACATAACATTTTTGTCGATCGTGAAATGTGAAATGGTCTAGTATTCAAAAAGAAGATCAAAGATAAAATATATTTTGAGGATATAAGAATGATGGAAATTTTTGAAGCTGAAGATGTTGATCCTTATCATTAAAATAATTAATAGGATGTTTATTTGAATAAAAAATCATGTATATTATCACAATGAGGTATCAAATTTCAAATGATACGTATGGTGGAAAAAATCCCAAAATTGTTTTAAATGTGGAGGAATTGGGAACATTGTCTTTAATTAACGCAAAAAGGGTATTGTTGATCACTGAGATGATTATAATTAAATACCATGATATAAGAATGGGAATTAAACTTCTAAAAAATGGAAAACATCAAAAAAATAAGAAGAAGATCAATGAACACTAAAGAATTATTTTAAGTGAGATATATGAATCTGAAAAAATGTAAAATAATTCTTTAAAATATGAATGTCCAAAAAAATCCGAAAAATTCATTAAAAAAGGCTAGAAATCCAAATAATACTCAAATAGAGAATAAAGAGGAGGAGGTCAAGAATCATATAAAAAATATCATCTCAGATCAGAACATGTAGCATGTATTGAGAAAAAAATCATATTTTAAGAATGAAATGAAAATAATGAAGAAACATTTTGAAAAGGATTTTGATTGAATGGATAATGTTATTAAAATATAATATATACACATTGAATAATTTAAGAATCTAAAATTGAATGTTTTGGAACAAGAAAATTTGGTAAATGATATTTTTTGTAATTTTGATTATAGTGAAGATGAGGTATACAATTCTCAATAAAAAATTTTTTTACGTTGATTGTACCTTAAGAACAATGAATATAAACATAAACATAGCATCAATAATAAGAGCTAAAATAGAAAATATGATGATGACTCTCATATCAAGAATCAGATTAAATTCTCACCCACTAATTTTGATAATTCAGTTCACTGTGATAATCATGCTGTTTAAAAAAAAGTATTTTCCAATAATGGGATTAGAAGGGATATATCATATCAAAATAGTTGAAATTTACCATCAAAATAATGTTTCCACATGCCTAGAGAGAACTATTATTAAATATTGTTTTACCATTGATTATTTTATAGAAAATAACATTCACAATTATTTAAAAAATAATATTATATAGGTTTTATTGGTGTTATTGAATTTATGGGCATAAATCTTACACATATTATCATAACACGTCACATACAAGAATAATTCTTGAATAGAGTTGAATAAAGGGTGTTGGTAAAATGAGTAAATTCTCTATCTAATGTGAGGCATAAAAATTAAAATCTAAAGTGGTTATATTGTGACAACCGGGCCAAGGTGACAACACAGACACCCCGCAATAACAAGGCCGTCGGGTCCTGGCCTACCAGGTACCACCAGTTGCCCCACAGACATGTGGGGCCCACCCCAGGGTCTACCCACATCCCTGAATGGGTCATCTGACTAATGATAGTCCCCACAGGACAACACATGTCCTTTCCAGTGTGCTTTGTCCTCACTCACACACATCCTGAGAAACTTCCCAGAAGGTCACCTATCCTGATCACTACTACAGGCCAAACACGCTTAACTGTAGAGTTCTAATCAGGTAGGCTCCCGAAAAGGAAGGTGCACTTTGTTGACATGAGTCATATCATTTAGTCATTCAACCCTTTATCATTTGGGGATGTTACAATCACCCCCCCTTTAGGGCACAACGCCCTCTTTGTGGGCCCTACATCTCAACCCAGGCAGTGCACCGCACTTAAGGCTGGGTTCCTCCTCTGATACCCAATGTGACAACTGGGTCCCGGTGACAGCACAACCACCCTACCTTAACATGGTCGTTGGGTCCTGGCCCACCAGGTACCACCAGTTTCCCCACAGACACGTGGGGCCCACCCCAGGGTCCAGCCACATGCCCGGACGGGTCATCTGACTAATGATAGTCCCCACAGGCCAACATATGTCCTTTCCAGTGTGCTTTGTCCTCACTCACACACATCCTGAGAAACTTTCCAGAAGGTCACCCATCCTGATCACTACTCCAGGCCAAGCACGCTTAACTGTGGAGTTCTAATCAGGTAGGCTCCCGAAAAGGAAGGTGCACCTTGTTGACATGAGTCATATCATTTATTCATTTAACCCTTAATCATTTGGGGATGTTAAATATATACATTCCAAAAAAAATATTTGATCACCTTGAAGAAATATAGTGGTGATTGGAAAAAAAGGTCACTTTTCTAAAAAATGTATCGCTACACATATAGGGAAATTTATTACGCTAGAAATGAAAATGTTAGAATTTTTTTTTGAAAAAAGAGACTTCATTGATGAGATAACTACAAATGAAATAAAAAAAGATAAAATGTTGGATTCTTGATAGTGGTTTATCCTCACATTTGAATGGAGATATAAAAATATTTAAGGTTGTTGAAAACCATTATAAAAGTGTAGTTACCTTGGAAAAAGATTGTTTCCTGAAAATCAAATGAATAGGATCTACTTAGTTAGAACCAAAATAAATAAATTATATTTATGTTCTATATTAGAATTGGATATAAAATAACTTATATAGTGTTATAATATTTTTTTATATTGTAAAATAAGTTATACTCAAAAAATATTCTTTTATCATCATATTTATAGAGGATGGTTAGGATGTTACCCGGGAAGAAAGAACTAGTTAAAATCATTTTTATATAGGTGGACTTTTTATATAATATTATATTGGTGCTGAAGACAAAAACATGTTTTGGAATCAATGTAATAGACATCGTTGGTAGAAATTTACTAAAATACATTCAAAATATAATGTGGTTAGAAAAATTCATTCATTGAAAAGTAAGTATGATGTTGTTTTTATAACATTTCATAAAGGTAAAATGGTTAGTAAAATCGATAATACAATAATTATTCAATATAGTCAAAATCTTGTTAATATTCAATTCAATTTATCTAGAATAATGGAAAATAAATCAAAAAAATATGAATTATGTATTATTTTTTGAGGATTTTACCAGATGACTAACATTATGATTATGTGTCACAAGGGAGAGAATGTAGAAATGATTAGAGTTTTGAAAAGGTATTTTGAGAGAGAAATTACTACTTACATAATGAATTTTGATGTGATAATGGAATGGAATAAACATTAAATTCTCTAGAATCATATTGGAATAACATGGAAGTTAATAGCAGTACATCACTCTATACACCCCTCAACAAGAAAGGGTTATGTAAAATGAAAAAAGATGCTGAGTTGAAATGGGATGAAGTGTGTTGGAAGAATAAAAACACTGTTATTTTTTTCATAGAAGTTTTTGTAACTATTATACATTTGAAAATAGATGATTATTAAGGATAAAATCACAAAAGACATCCTATAATTGTTTTTGATAAACATCATTGAAATATTTCATGGTTTTTGGATGTCTATGATTAATAAAAATAAATTCTGGACATTGGTAAATTTATTGGTAAAGTTGAGTAATGAATATTCATTGGATATCCATTGAATGGAAGAAGTTAAAATTTTTGTAATAATTGATTACAAAATCTAGAGGATTAATATGATGTAATAGACATTGAAAATATGACCTTATTTAAAAAAGAGGAGGAAAGTATTGTGGAAGATAAGTTAAAGGCTTTCTATGAGAATTAAAAAATGCAAAATTATTTTGATATAAATTTGGTTCCTAATGAATTAGATGAACCATGTGATGAAAAAAATGAGATCAGTTGAAGATGTCTAAAATTTTGTACTCTATAAAAACAATTAGAATTAGAAGATATCATTTGAAATCAGAAATTTCTTGTTCAACCTAGAAGAAATTTTATATTAGATAATAACACATCACTAATCTAATGGGATTATCTAGAATTTATTTTAAATTAAATAAAACACAATGAATTGGTGACTTAAATAAAGGAATAGTTGGATTTTATTATAAATAATCAAACAAGGGAATATGTTCCATGGCTAGTTTGTAATAATGTAATGGGAAAATGGGTATATAGAAATAATTTGAATTAACATATATATATATCAAGAAACAAATAGAAAACTCTTTTAGTATTTGTGAATAGGTGGATGGTGTGGATTAGGAAGACATGTTTTCCCTTATTGCAGGTTTAAAAAATATCAGATTATTTATCGCAGTGGAGGACATAAAAATTACAATATTTATCAATTGGATATATTGAAATATTTATTTAATGGTGAGATTGGATAAGAATTTTACATTGAGAAACCCTATGGGTTTCTAGTTGATGAATATGAAATACTGATTTTTAAATTGATGAAATATTTTTATGGATTAAAATAAGCTTGGTATTCCTAGTAATAAAAGTAAGACAATTTTTTGATAAAGATGAATTTTATAAATGTGATGGATGACATAAAATTATTCGTAAAATAATTTTACTCTATTATCATAATTTTAAGTATTTATGAGGATGATACAATATATTCTAGGGAAAAATAAAATCTTTTCAATGATTTTTCTCATTAAATGAACAAAAACATTAAAATATCTATGTTGGGGGAAATAACATTTATCCTTGTTTTAAATTTCCAACAATGGAGAAAATATATTTTCATATCTCAAGAAATATATTATAGGGAGTTATTATAGAAATTTGGTATCCCATTATATAAGGATATTTCAACTCTTATTTTTGTTGGGTTTAATATGAGTAAATATAGAGCTATAAAAAGTGTGAAGTATAATGAAATTCAATATATTAAAGGATGTATTATTTTTATTACATATACAAGACCTGATATTTTTTATTTTGTAAATTTATGTGTAAGATATAAAATTTATCCAAAATAATATCATTAGTTAGTAACAATGATTATTTTGATAAATTTTAATCCAAAATATCAATATGGGATATTATAAAAAGGATTTATGATATAAACATTCGGGGTTATACTAATACTGATTGGAGTAGGGATTGCATTGAAATAAATTCAATATATAGAGGAAAATTTTAAATAAGAGGAAGTTGATTGAGTTGTAATAGTAAGACACAAAGTTCAAAAATCATGATAGTACCAGAATCAGAATATGTTGTAGATAACCAAGCTTGTACTCAAATGTTGTAAGTGAAAATGTAGCTAACAGATATGAATGTTGAATTTTGGAAAACATTATAGATACTCTGTAATTATAATAGTGAAAATTTTATTTTGAAAAATCATGTCCAATTCTTAATATAAAAAAATATTGACATAAATATTTAATTCGAAAAATTGAATTATATTTGGGTGTATGTTTTGATGGAATAAATTTTTTTGATATACAAAATTTCAAATATTTTCAAAAAAACCAATTCCAAAAGAGGGGATTTTTTGAATTTTTGTTGAATATTTTTGTGAAACATCCACCAATGGATTCTTGAACATCATAAGGAACACCACCACTATTATTTATTTTACGATGACAGAACATGATTTTTTTTAAAAATAATTTACATATAATGGGTAGAGAAGTGTTATTTTTTCTTTAGTTAATATGAGGCTTTGGTGATAATAATATTATGGAGAGAAAGAAAAGTGAGAGATAATTTTTTCTTAACATGGTCAAAATATTTCATATCATCAGGGGATAGAGTTCCTCAAATAACATTACATTTTCCTGTAGAGTGTTGTCAATACAATCTCCTTTAAGAAAATCTATGTTTTGATAAACAATCAAAAATGTCTTGTGATATTTTTTTAGTATTGAAATATGATTATTTCAAAATGTTTTAATGATTGTTTTCATAAATTCCAATGGTGGTGAATGTAAATCAATTATGATGTTTTTTTAACAATGTTTTTTTTGAAAGATAACTTTTTATAATGAATGGTATTCAAAAATAAGTAAATGTGGTTTTTATTGATGTTTATAAATTGTTTTTTGTGTTGATTGTGAAAATCCAGATAAAGAATGTGTTTTTCAAAGTTGTAGACTAGATGATACCTTAATGATTCATCACATAGTCTATTAGAAATCGTTTTCTTGAATTTTCATGTTTTTATGAACATGAAAATATTCCGAAAATAATATTATTGTAAATTTAGACATTATTGAGATTATGAATTTTAGAAAATTTCCAAGACATGAGAAATTTTTATGTCCTAGAACATCCCAAATAAGTCATATTGTACTGAGCTGAATAATGATTGAAATTTTCTAAGTCATAAAAATATTTAAAGTCATAGGACAATCCAAAATAAGAAGATGATTATTTGTTATAGTATATTGTTCCAAAAAACATGAATACATTAGTATACTAGATGAATATTTTATAATATAATTGAAATAAATATTTATGGAGTTTCATAAATCAAATTTTATGGAATGAATCTCATCAAACCGAGAAGCACTATATTCCAAAGTAATCAAAATATTAGAAGTTTTAATTTGATGAAGTTTGGATAAATGAAAAGTTTAATATCAAATATTCATTAATGGTTTGTAAGAATCAGATATGATCCATCAAATGTTTTTTTAGAAATTATGTGTTTGATGTTTTTGAGTATTTATTTTTTAGTTTCATAAATATGAATGTAATATTTTGAGGCTAAAGTTGTTGGGTTTATATATCTGAGAAAAAAAACGGGATCATAGTTTCTATCATCCAATGATATAAGGTTGTTTTAATTTTCTACACCATATAATTTTATCAGATGATGAATTTGTTGAAACATATAAAATATTGAGTTTTATATTAGAAATAATTAATTAGATATGAGGTAATTATTATGTGTATATAAAAAAAATATCTAAATAATTTGGTGTACATTTTCAGAAATATGGAAGTGTTATGGTTTTTAAGATAGCCAAGTTTTGATAAATTTGAATAATGTATAATTCTTATAAGATTCATGTTTCATCAAAACATTCATTAGAAAACTATTGATATTGATTAATTGGACAATTGTTAATGTAAAATCCTCAGAAGAAATTTTTTCACCGACTCATTGGATGATCATTTGATACCGAGAAGCTATTGGCTGTAGTGTTCCATTGGAAAATATTTGATCTGACTAAATGGAATATAAACAGTATTATCAGATTGAGAATTTAGAAGAAAATGTTATATATAAATATGTATCTAAAAGAAATTCATTATAACAAACTCATGTACTTTTAAGTTTCTATAACATAGTCCACCTTTTTAGTTGAATTGGATCATCAATGTGAGAAAGCATTTATTTTTAATATTTAGTGAGTCAAGAGTTATTAAAAAATGATTAATAGAGTATATGATTTGTGGTATTAATGATCATGTGAAAATAATTTTTATTTTAAAAGAATTTTTTTAAAATTTTAGGAATGAGTAGAATGGCGTGTCAATTAGAACCTTTTTGGTTGGGCTGAGTGTGTTCCCTATGGTTCAAGAGGACCAAACAAATGATGAGTTTTCTGGATCACCATTTTTGGACTGACATTTTATTTTCTCATATGGATATCTATCTATTTTAATAATAGTAAATTCATGAAGAATATGTAAGATTATATAAATAACAAAATTATTTTAGATGATTGTTTATGTGGTCAAATAAATTTTTGAATAATAAGAAATTCAAATTTATGAAATTTGAGTGAGATGGAAAATGAAATTTGTTACCAATCATTTACTCAACAAGAGATCCTATAAACACAAGTAGAAAATAAATTTTTAATTTAAATAGTCTTGAGAGAAAAAAAGATGATGAGTAGAATCTTTTTAATCATAGGTGGGTTTTTAATAGAGGCATTGGTGATATTATCATTTTACTGAATGTTTTTCATACTGAACTGAGGGAATCAAAAGATTTTTTCAAAAGTTATATATAAACTGCAGTTTTGAAAAAGGAAGATCACAATTTTTGGTATAGGCCCATATTGAAAAGGGGAAATAAATAAAATCCCTATAATAGATTCCATCTCACCCAGTCTATCAGATAAAGTCTATTAGATAGAGTCTCATTGGATGTAGTCAATAAAAAAATATTCCATATTGAAATGCTAGGGAGGAATTTTTCAATGTTGTTCGTTTTTTGTTTTCAATAAATATTTTGTAAAAGATGTTTTAATCTTATGGGAGTCTGTATAATCATTTATATTAAATGATTTAATGTATCTAATGTTTGTTGAAATAAAAATTATATTCTCTTATTGAAAATAATAAATTTTTATAATCCCATGGGTGTGATTTTGTAAAGGATGTTGGTTCTCATGTTGAGTCCAAACCTTGTAAATATTGTGTCTCTTGTCTACCATCTTATATATTAATGATTTTTTATATATAAATTTTTACAATGAAGTAACTATTAGAAGATGTAGGGGTTATGTTTCAGAATGTGTAAAAGGAAAAAAAGGAATCAACTGATTCATACACCAATATTTTATAAATCATTTCAAATATCAGTGATGAATAAATTTATTGACATATACGAAAAATAATTGAATGAAATAAATTAAGGGTTTCACTTTTTCATTGGGAATCATCCTTTTTATCACTTGTTAATACATTTTAGGATAGTCATAGGTGAATCCCAGAAGCTCTAGTAAGTGAATAATGATTATAGGAATGAAATTTTTTAAATATTGGATAAACTAAATGGCTAATGTAGTGTGAATATTAGATGATATGTTGTTCTATTTTAAATGATAGATTGGAGTAAATCTTATTAATACCTTAACTATTAAAATATAATTTTTTATTGACTCTTATTAAATGATTTTAATGATATATATATATATATATATGTATGTATGAGGAAGATACCTTTCAATGAAATTCAACCAATCAAATTTATACATGTTTAAATATAATTTTAAACCATATCTTTTGGGTTAACCACAAAATTTAACTCTACATATCCAAGAACATGATAACATAATTTTTAATACTTATGGGTTATCCATGTAAATTTAAAAACATAAATTATGTCATGTATTGTCAAATAATAATATTTTAGATAATATCAAATATATTTTATTTTTTATACAATTTATTTTATTTTATAATGATTTAATGATAATTTTAGAAAAATACCATATACTGTCATTTTAGGTACTATTGGAATTTTTTTATTTAAATAAATCAAGATAATAATGAAATTCTAATATAAATAATTTCTCAATAAATATCATTTATAATCATCCAATAAAATTTGAAGCACCATAATTCATCCAAAAAAATTACTTTTATTGTTTTTAAAATCATTTACTGGAATTTTCTTCTATTTTATAGAAGCATTACATCAGTGTTACATAAAAATTGTTGGTAATTGTATATCAGATAAAAAATAAAAATAAACTAATATCATTAAAATAATTTTCTATATTAATGATTACTATTTATAATAACTAATTAGTTTTTTCATTCTCATCATTAATTTATTTGAATGAATAATTGAATTAGTATGAAATTTTGAATTTGTTCTTTAGTAAACATGTTAAAATTTTCATTATCAATGGAAAATGGAGCCAAAATTCTACATATTAAATATTTGGATGGATCTAGTTGAAATCAATAAATCAAATAAAATACGGGTAACTGTTGGATTTATCTTGAATCTTTAACCATTATTTTTGATCCCATTTAACTCATTTTACCCTTTATCACATTGACTAATATTCAATACGTTCAATATTTTAACAAAATATTAAATTTAATTCGTTTCAAAATTTGAATATTAAAATTTGAAATATGAAATAATAAAACTCAATATTCAATTTAAAAATATTTAAAATATTAATTTTAATTTATATATGCAAAACTCATCAAATAGATATTATTAAGAACATCCTTTATAGACCAATAAAAAATTTCACACAAAATTAATATATACTTTTTTTACCGTAGACATAATTTGATTATTATTTAAAAAAGGATACTTATATAACATCCAATACAATCTTAAATATAACAATGTTTGGTATTTAAATTAAAATGATTGATAATTCTTTCTTCCAAAATCTATATTTTTTTTGTATTCAAAGAATTATGAATCCATTCTGATAAATTAATAAAATTCACCCTGTGTTAATTTTTACATGATAAATTTAAAAGTAATTAAAATATTTTACAATAAAATTTCTAAAATTATTTGAAGTTAAATATATTTAACTACATATAAATTTCGTAAATTCATTTTTAGTGGGAATTTTTTTTAAACATAAAATTAATTTATTTTTATTTACTATATTGTAAAAAAATTAGATGAATGAAAAATTACATGATTGAACATATTATTTTTATTAAGGAAAACACCTCTTACATATACATCCTTATGTGTTTATTTCAATTAATACACACCAACCTAATTAATAGTTTATAATAGTCATATTTAAATGAAAAAAAATTCGTTGTTCATTTAGGATAGAAGTTCTATGTGGTTTATGATATTATACATAATGCTATTTTAAAATAAAAGATAAATTGAAATCATAGGTTATTAAATTATTCCCAACCTGTAGAAATTTCTTCCTCAAAATATTAATTCCCTTTGTCTAATATTAAAATAATATAATATAGTAATTAAATATGATATATATTTTATCATGAACATTAATTTCATGGTTACGATTAGTAAACTTATTATACATGTACCATTATAAGAATCAATCTTATAACTGGGATCCTGAATAACAATACTGTGGTAAATGAGTATTAATTTCTATATAATACTCTATAGATATATCTTCACATTACATGAGTTTGAGAAATTCATTTACTATTGGAATATAAAATACCATTTAATTCACATTCATAATTTCATTTTTTTCTACAAGAATTATAAAATCATTCTATTTATATCATAATGACCATGATCAATTTTTCATTCCCAAATATAAAAAATTATCATTTAACCAACTATAACATCAAAAATAGATGAAAATGTATTCGACTTTTATAAACTAGTAATGAATGGTATATGATAATTATTATCCAATACGATGAAGCGTTCATAACAATTAAACTCCCAAATCTCGCTAATAACCAATGATAAAAAAACATCAATTATGCTTGACTGAATTTTAAAAAAAGAAATCTGAATTATTTGATGAATTCTTCTTCATTTTACCCCCAGAAAACATTCAACAGTTATATAGTCACATAGTAAAATATGTATATACCCTAATCAAATATTCATAAATATTTTTTTCTTAAATAACCAGAATTTCCATGGTATAAAATTCAAAAAAATAGAGTAATGTTCATAATCAATAACCATTTCATATCAATTAATAACATTAAATTAAATTTACAAATTTATCTAATATAATAACATTTTAATGAACAAAATATTTGGGGGTGATTGATAACATTCATTATATGTTTCAGAAATTAAAATTTTCTAAATTCTCTATATAAAAATATGTTAAGTGAACATTCCTCATATGTTATTTAAGGATACTAAATGAGTTTAATAAAAATTATAGTATTAAGTGGAAATGATAAAAACCCTTCATCAAGGATCTCTCATGCATGATATATGAAGCTATGTATAATATTATAAAATTAAGAACATACTATAAATTTATATACCATACCTAGAAGAATCCACTACATCATCTTTTGATTGTTTCACAATAGTTTAATATAGATTAATAACTACTAGCCAAATGGTATCCTACCCCTTGAGGTATTTATTGGATAAACATAATTGTCTGACATAAGTATGTAGTTCACCATTTTTACATGGTATGAAAGTACGTATGCCTTAAATGTATTAATATGATCAAAAAAACAAGTAAGGGGGTATCGACCAAGTATGGAGAAGTCACACACAGTATTTCCAATACAATGTTATAGCTTTTGTAGGTAATCAAGGACGCACCTTAATTTGTTTCACTTTTTTTATTTTAGAGACACGTGAATAAATGGCATGGTTAGATAATGAAGGTATTAATGTATTGTATGCATATACTTCTAAATATTTCATCAAAATAAATGCTACATTAAATTATATTCAAGTGGATGATCAGACTACCCAAAAAATAACTATTATCACATCATTATAACCAATATTTTGATAATTCATAAAAATTTAAATTTTTATGAAAATTATAAAATATATAAAAATATATTTATTTGTTTATTCAATATATCCATCAATGATTGGCTTGTAATATATTATATGAGACTCTATTCAGTTTTTCATTTTATGTTATCATTTACAACAATAAGAGAACCTTATCAAAAAATCCTTTTTTATATCATCCCAAATAATTTTGGAAAAAATATAATTAACTTCACCTTCTAAGAAACCATATTCAATAACATGAGAATAAAAATCCAATAACAATTTTATTAACTCAAAAATACATTTAGAGTATCTCTTTGAGTCAGACACAATCCCAATTCTATGGACTTTGACGTGTGAACCCATGGTCCATTATATCAATGAAAAATAATAATATTTGAATATATATATATATATGTTTAATGGGGGGCTATATAAAAACATAAATTATATATAATATATAATGGATCAGGCATGAAATCTATAAAAAAATTATCTCTATAGTGTTTTTGACCAGTTTAATTCACATAAAAATGTGAATTTTCATATTATTCAATTCTCTAAGTCATCAAGTGACCATAGGATATAAAGTTTCTAGTTCCATATATCCTACTCATCTATTCTCCACTCTATTAGTATATATATAACTGATCAATTAATACATCATAGTTCATTTATCCTCTTGGATAATCACATTACACATAAATTATACATATATATATATAATGGTCTAGATACACACTCCAACTATCTATCTCAATCAATTTCCCAGTTTCTATACATATCATATATGAGGAAAAATTCCATCTTGGAAATAATTTAACTTAGAAAATGATCAAAAACATACCCAAACACCCCTTATATACTATTAAAATTTATAGACTTGTGTATGTAGTGCATCAAAATGTAATGTTTTTAATGTTAGGAATCCTTCCAACCACAGTAATGGGGAATCAAATATGACTGATTCACCCTAATTATACCAAAGGAATCAATATAACGCTCTAAATGGTATACATAATAGGTTATCGAGTACACTCTAAGAATCATATTATTTTTGGTCCCTCATGAGAATATTTTATATATCTATTCATGAATCATACTAATGAAAATCTCAAAAATTCATCAAATCAAATAATACTCCCTGACAATCATCGAGAAAGGATAAATCAATGTTATAAATTGAGAGGTCAATTATCATTTCACTTCAAGAAATATATATCATTACATATTTATGTAGCCAATGTGAATGAATGATAAAATGGAGGTTCCCATTAATAAGAGTCATTCTAAAATACTTAAGATATTTATAAATATTAAAAAACCAAAAAGTAAGAACCAATTAATCATATAATATTTGATAAACATATACATCATCCTTATGCTTCCTAAACATTCTTATTTTTGATAAAACATTACATAATATCTAATACATTTCACATATCTTTGTGACCATCAGATAAAACAACCCCCCCTATAATCTCTAATAAGAAAAATCTATGAAGAAATATAGTTATAATAATGGTAATTTTAATGAATTATATTCTCAACCATTCAACATCTTAAACATATTCGAACATCTTAAGTTCACAACATCAAATTTTATGCTTTCATCATCTCTATTATACATATAACTCATCCTACGTGAATAATTGACTACATGTTACCCTACTACATCAATATTTTTCCATCATATAATTTACCAATATATATTATTTTTTACTAATAAATCCAAACTGTCATAAGATATTAAGTAAAATTCACTTAAAACATTTATTTTTGAAATAATTTATCTGTTGAAATTGAAATTATTTTTTTGAAACCATAGTCACACTAGCCTCTCCGAAAATATATTCTTTTCAAAATAAATTTATAAGATAAAAAATTTTATTAGTAAATAACATTTATATCATTTTAATGGGAATATTTTAGAAATAAACACTTTATTGAATATAGTATATGGTATTCTATGAATTTAGAGTATTTTTCTCTGAAAATAATACATTACTAAAATAAAACTCCAATGGGTGGGGGGAACTCACTCCCATATATCTTAATAATTACAAGGACAAACAGTTTATCCTTGATAAAATGATTTCTTCCATATATTGTTTTTAAAAAATATTAGTGAAATGGACTATTCATACACTATGTTTGTACAATTAATCCTTACATAGTTGTTCATATGAACTCTTGGTAAACTAAATGAATTCAATTTTAACATATGTTAAAAAAGATGATGAAACACATATATTACATAAATTCATTTGAGGTCAATAAAATACATTACACTCAAATAATCAATGTAGAAACTATTTATTTTTTCTAATGAATGTAAAATATCATCTAAATTAGTTATTCATTTGATTTTGTATATATTATACATCTAAATGCCATTTTAAAATATATATTCACTATCACATAGCTCTCAAAATTTATGAATTACACCTATAAAATCCATACCTGGAAAGGGAATTCAATTTATTTTCATAATATCCATCAATAATATCTAGAAAAATATAATGATATTGATTTATCACTCATACATATTGATTAACCTAGTATTCAAGAACCATTATATGCTTTTAAAGAAACAATGTTGAACTTTTTCAACCAATATTTCTTATTCCCATTAGAACATTTAATTTGTTTTACTATATATATTTTCCTATAGAACACAAAAATAATATGTTAGGTTCATATATACTCCCATAAAAATCATAAAAATAGGTAAAAATTCATTGAATTAAATAATATTGTATGTACATTTCCATATCTGATAAAAGAACAGTGTCTCTAAACATAAAAATTATTTTTGGTCTCCCCTAAAATAATTTTTTATAATTAAATTAATTGAAAAATATTTGTATTAAAAATTACTATATCATTTAATTTATAAAAAAAATGTTTACATTCTCTTATTAGTATCTAAATGTGGAAAATATACCTATATTTTGATTAGTGAGTCCATTCATGGATCATCAAATAAAATCAATAGTATTGGAAGATAATATCTAAATTCGTTATAGTGTCATTCCTAAAAAATTATATAAGGCTATGTCCAATTTGTAGTTTAACATCTTAAACTAATGCGTACAAAATATTCACATTTTATACTTAATTTCATAAAAATTACTTTATAAGGAACCAAACCATAATAAGTGAACAATTTGTATTTTTGAACATGATATAATCATTTATGTAATATTCATAAATCTAAGGTAATTATAAAAACATTTATAATATCAAACATTTAAAATATGGAAAATATATAATCTTGAATATAAATATTTTATATTCATTCCAAGATGAAATTTTTAATATTTATCATTATATGGATTTTCCAATTGAAATATTTGAAAATTTATGAATTCTAAAATAATTTATAATTCAAATTCTATAATGAAAATAAAAAAAATAATCTAAAAAAATACTAAATAATTATTTAATCATTGATTAATTAAATCATAAACACTCTAACATCCCATATTTTAGACTAGTTGAGAATCTAGAATGAAATTGAGATTTTCATTTAGGGGTTGGTATATATATTATGCTGAGATACATAACATAATTTCATGTGCAGTATAACATAAATGCATTTATTTTAGATGGAGTTTTTGTACCATGATCTGTCTTGGGAGTTTGGATGATTTTTGAAGGCATCGTCAACTAAAAAAAAGTTTTGAGAGAAACTAACATGGGAACATAATAGGAACACAGTTAGTGATAACCATATGACATGAAATATGTGGCCTAATTTTGTATGGGACAAGTTTTTTGAAACCATTTAGAACCAAGGGAAAACCAAATGTCCTTATTTAGGTGTGTAAAAGGACAACACAAAGTTAGTTCTTGGGTTTTTTACCTGTATGGTGTTGTCGTGCTAGGTAAATGATTCTTTGGATAGTAGCACCACATAGTTGGTCTATAGTTTGTAATACATGTGAGGAATACCATTATAATTTTTTTACATCACTAGTGGAATAACACATTTTGTTCCTAATTTTTCAACCATGATTCATAAACAAAATTATCATTTAAGGGAAGAAAAAAACTATTTTCCACGTCCCTTCTTTTTCATTTTCTTTACCCTTCATTCGCAAATTTGTACCATGCCTAGTAGTCATTCAAGATTTTTTTTCCTCTTCCAATCCTTTTATAGATCTCTTTTTCTAGGTATGAAAATCAATTTTCATTTACCACTTTTGATCACCCTAGATTAGTCTGTGACTCCTATTTCTTCCTTTATTAGTTATTCTTTTCTAATCAAATTTTATTTCTAGGTGAGTTCATACGACCTATTTTATGGGGGATTTACTATTTCTTCAATTTCACTCATTTAAGCTCGAATTGATGCCCAATTATTGATTTTTTTAGTTTTTTAAGAATTTGTTAGTTGTTATATATGAATTTCACATAATGTTTTGTCATTTATATAATATTTTATTATATCTCATTCCATATAATTATGTGTTATGTCCTAAATAATTATTGAGTTAAATAATTCATTACAATCTAACATGGGTTTACCTTGATCCCTTTTACCATCATTATATGTTATTTAAACTGACATGAACTGTCCCTTTGGAAATGTTCTTTTATATTAAATTGATTATAATTCTCTTCTTGAAAATAAAATTATTATTTTAGATTTGTAGATAATTTACCAAGGAGTAAATGATAATATATAATTGAAAGAAGTGGTATAATGACCAAATTTCATTATTTGTATTGAAAACACTTTTTTGGTGCATAATAACATTAATTAAAACAAACAAATATACTTCAAATATTATCAATTTTAAATAATGTTAAATGAAAAGTTAATAGCTTGGACATGTCATTCATCCTTTGGCAGTCATAAAATGAATTTTTTTTCTTTCAATACCATGTATTTGATTCCTTCTCCTTTAATTATTTAATATCACGGGTTCTTCCCATGGTCTTCTTGATTATTAGAAAATGAAACAGTCTAATTTCATAGATATATTTGATAATGGGACAAATGTTCTCATTTATTGGTCTTCAATATTTTGTCTACCCTAAAAATGAAAAAACATTATGCCTTAAGTGATACCTAATATCCAATTTAAATTATACATTGGTTACATAATCATATGAAAAGTGGTACTACTATTTATAAGATTGTGATTGAGAGGCCTTGGTTGTAGTTGATGGACAGGTTTCTTCACAACCCCTTTTTCTATGATGTGGGACATAAGGTTTCATAACATTTTTGGGTAGTTGGAGATGATATTTCATTCTCCTATATTAGAATTCTGGAAATAAAACCACATATATTTTATTATGATCTTAGAAATGACACATCATAACATTATTTGGTTTTTTCGGTCATGGCGATCTATATCACATATTTATATGGTTTCTCCCTTTCAACTTCATAAGATTTTAGAGTTTTGTGAAATTATTATTATATTGACACCATGGTCTGTATACATGGTTCTAATTTGGTTCTTTTATACTATTTAATGTATATATATTTGAAAATATGAATTTATATAAAATATGGAACATTTCGATAGAAGCTGTGACTTAATCCAAATCATGTATAGTCTTCCAGGTTTCTTTTGTAGAGAAAAGAATAATTTGATTTCATTTACGATTTAAATCGTAATTTATTATACCGAAAACTACATTATTTTATACTCTTGGACTAGATTTCATTGTATTTTTTTTGGCATACTGATTTTATCTCACACCCAGTTCTGGCTATCATTTGGAACCTTAAAACACATCTTTATTTTTTTATAGGATCTAGACAGTTCCCTTAATTGTCTGTCTTATGATCAAGGAGTTTACATTGAGATTTCTTCAAAAATGTAATGAAGTTAAACATATGAGTTAGGTATATTGTTTATTTATTCATTTTTAGTCTAGTTCAATTGCATGAAATACCTTCTTTATGTTTAATTATTTTATTTTTGAATCATCTTATTCATCCATAAATATTTCATTCGATTTGGCCAAGTTATTTTATTATTATAGATTTTCAATTTTCATTATCGTATACCATCATTTATTTTATTTCATTATGCATCCACTATATTTACTTGTACTCAATAGAGTATAGTATATCAACAATACTAACTATAATTAGACCCTATATTCTAATTATAATATCATGGAATAGAAAAAATCATTATTTAAGGCTAGGTGGTGATCATGTTTGGTTAATTATTAGTGAATTATAACTAATATAAATCAAGAGGTATAAGAGCCTCCATTATTTCCTTTATCATAATTTTGGAATATTTGAAAAGTAACTAGAAATCTGTTGGACTTTAGAAATAGCTTCTGTCTAGTTCTATCTCACTCATACATGGAAGAATGATCATGTTACCATGAATTTGATTATTTCTCATTAAGATTCATTGTTACAGTAGATAATTATTTCACCTTGAAAAATTGATGTACTTTTTATGGTTGTTTATTCATGTTATATACCTCTAATTTATGGGATTTACCACTTATCTTGGTATATAAAAAGTAAGGGTGTGTTTTGGAATAATTTTTTCAACATAATATTCACCTGACATTTAGAATTCTCATCTGTATACCATTATTCTGTGATCTCCTATTTACATGTCTATGTTCTTATCTCTATGATAGAATTAAATATTATAATTATGATTTTTTATTTGTTATTAATGTTCTACCTCATATAAAATTTTATTTTACATTATATCATGAGGGTGGAACTGTAATGAACTATTTAGGACAAGGTTAAGTCATGACCCAATGGTTTCATGGCCCAAACTATTGGTGGTTGTGATTAAATAGATTCTAATAGTAATTTATCCAAGGTATATCCATTTATATATTAGGAAGTTTTACCCATGAAATCAAACCATCATACTTTTACATTTTACATTCTGTGACTAAAGGTGAAGATTTAATTTCATTAACATGAATTTAAAATAATATTTATAAATACATGTACCATTATAACATAAGAATGGTAATTCATCCAAATATATCATTATAGAAATAATATATTTGTTAAATCTTAATTCATGAATGATTATTTTAAATTAAAATTAAAATTTCAAATTTATAAATAAATTATATTAAATTATTATTGATGTTTGTCAATTTGGTGTTAATTGAAACATATAAAACCGTTTGCATCTATATATTTGGAAAGAAGGCCTGTAAAACTGAATCTATATATACTAACTATAAACTTGAAGGTGAGTTTAAACATTTTTTTTCTAATTTTAAAACTCTATTATGGGTGCAATGAATCTTGAAAAACTTACTATTATGAATTTTATTTAAATGGTATGCCAATTATAATTTTAAAAATCATTGACACAATATATTTTCAGTGGATTACAATATTACTAAATGAATATTTTATGAAAATACAATTATAGGTCACCTTTTTAATTTTATATCATGGTGCTTGACCCCTTTGTGGTATTTTTATGATAATTTAATGTTCATTTAATATTCTTTGTATCTTATATGGTGTTGCGTATAAATATATGATGCAATATTACATAACTAGTGAATTTAACATGATGGAGAACTATGACTTCTTTTTAGTGTAATTATTAGTAGTATTCATTAATAATAAATTTAGTTACAACTTAAAGGGATTTTTCATCTTTAACCTGGAATTGAAATTTACTTTAACCTAGTCCATTTTTGTCAAATAATTGGAAAATAATTTTTTGAAAGGGAATTATGTGATGATTTTATTAGTCCAACATTCCCTCAGCAAAATAAAATTCTATATAAATATTCAAAATTATTTTCCTTATAACTGGTACATTTAGTTACATATTATAAACCTCATAAATGTTTTTTATCAATGTGAAATTGTTCAAATTTTGGATTTAAACTTCCGGGTTATGTTCATAATGAGGAAACCCCATGTAGGATATATTTTTATTTATTTAGAGAGATGTGTTGAATGGTAACATGATTGTTAATCATAAGTTTATGTTGTCTTCTTTACTATTATTACATTATCTTAGAGAATTCATTATATAAACCAATGACCTTTTAGGTTTGAATATAGTAAATATTCTATAAATTATGAATTATTAGAGGGTTATACATTATTAAATAACACTTAGAGAGGGAAAACTGGTAGAGTTTTGATAATAAATTCTATGATTAGTGAGTATTATTCATTTGTCCCATTACAGTCATGTTGGAATCCTAGATAGTAAAACAACACTGCCATGAAGATTGGTGCATGTTTGGATTGGAGGTGGTATTATGACAGTTTAAATCCTTGTGAGTGTCATATCTTTATCATTTTATGTCAATGTGTAACCTCTAGAGAGAACACCCCTGTGAGGATACCCAAAATGGATTAGGGCCTAGTAGGTTTCCATTTGGAATATTACTATATTAAGCCTATGATGGTTTTTTAACCACAATGGTCAATGATTTATTTACCTTACTTAGTTTTACAACTTTTTGAAGTTGTTTCAGGTGTGATAGATACAATGTAATAGAGACCACATTATGAGAAAATGATTTTGTGTGAGATGCAATAGTGCTAGATAGACAAACCTAGTGGCCATTTTTTGAGACTTCATCAGTATGTATAGGTGGGAGACCGATATTCCCTAAACATTTATTTAGACCATAGTGGGTATGTAGGGTTTTTTATGGATTTAATGATTTGAGAGAGGGTGGACCCTATTTTACAAATTCATTTAAAGGTGATGAGCATAGTTCTATGCTTTTTTTGAAGAAAATTAATTAGAGGTTCATCGGACTTATAATATATTAATGGTAATGGATACATTTATCAATGATGAACCTATGGTTTTGAATATCAAAACTGAATTCAATGGAATGATTTTTCGAAT
The DNA here is from genome assembly GCA_963277665.1 of Viscum album. Lineage (NCBI taxonomy): Eukaryota > Viridiplantae > Streptophyta > Magnoliopsida > Santalales > Viscaceae > Viscum > Viscum album. The sequence continues at coordinate 1,578,099,280 of OY728126.1, forward strand.
GACTATCCTAGTTAACCAGTTATTAAGGGGATGATGTGTTAATTTATGAAATGATATCATAAAGTGGGTGGTAATTTTATAAATCAGGGTATAATAGGGTTCCCTATTTATAAAATTATTTCCAATGGAATATTTGATTATTTGGAATGAGTTTCTATGTAGCACAAATAATTTGGTTTTTATATTGGACGACACAAAAGAGTGTTAATTGGATTTTTTAACTAGGTGGCATCATATGTAAACTCAACCTATATCAAAAAAATTTAATGTGTCAATTGACCATGGTAGAATTTACCATTCTTAATTAGTGAATTTACTCGTTCTAGAAGAGAAATCATGGATTCAAATTGGTGAGGTTGTGGGCCTAAAGACCTGGAACATTGGAAAAAATGAATAGAAGTACCGATGGTGAGGATGTTTTATTAAATAAATCATGGGGGTCATGATATGTTTAATCTATGGGCCTTGAAAAGAATGTTTCATGGTTTGATTAATGAAATTAAATTCTATTTTAATGATTTTTGGATCAGGAGAGTGATATGAACCCATTGATAGAATCTTATTATACTTTTAATTTAGAGGAAATTACGATGAATATATTATATCATCATGAGTATGCTAATAGATAATTGAAAATATGCCAACTTATGAATATATCATTTATAATTTTATGAAGATAATCATTGGGAGTTGTGAGAAATGAGTAGTTTTAATGTATGAAAGATAGTTTATGGTACATTAATGACTTTTTGAGGGTGGTGACCCTCATGTGTTTAAATTTGGAAAACACCATATGAATCGTTATTTATAAGTCGAAACAACTAATTGGTGATGTTTTAGTATGTTATTAAGGATTAATTTGTATTATCCATGATAATTATTATGACCATGTACATATGGGGCATGGAATGTGGTAATGAGGATAACATTTCATTGATTTGATAACAAGGATTCTGTTAAGGATTTGAGTTGGATGTTAATCACAGGTCGGAAAAACTCTTGTTCGAAGGATCATGGGATCATGATACCGGTTAAAAAAATTTCATTTTTCCCATTGATTAAATTACACTAATAAGAGTATTGCATGGATGAATTTCTTGTTAAATACTATGTAAAAATATAAAGAAATTCTGGGTTGATTTTTCTATGTGGGAACAAAACCTGGGATAACATATGAAGATCCAAGGATACTGAATCGGGAATTGATTTATGGTTCAAATATTGAAAAATTATTGTTTTTAAATAATGTATTGTTTGTCTATGAGACATCATAAGAGGTCACATACTAGCTTCATTATGAAATCTTGGATCAATCGAGGTACACCGTGGGAAAATGTCTTTAGAAGCTTGTATTGGTACTGTTTTGGCTATAGAAGTAGATATTTTTTGAAATTAGTCAACATGATGTTATTATACTTGAGCTTAATATAATAGATTGACTATTTTAGTGGGGAACCACCTCATATGTGCCGTTAGGATGAGATGGGTTCAGTTTAAATTTCATTCATTTATTTTTAGGGGATGCCCAACATGACCATGTTAATTTTGGTTGATTATAGTTTGACAATTTTGAACAAATTTAATATTGATGTTAGTGTTCATGTATGTGATTCATTAACCATTCCATGGTAATTATTTGGATGCTGAGGGATTTCATAAATAGTCAATTATGAAGGTGGATGTACTGAGACTCTGAATTGGCTGTTGAAATCTAGAACATATTGTGGAGAACTCCATTGGAAAATATATAGAAATAAATGAAAATTAGATCATGTATCGAGTTATATAGTATTACGTATGTAGTGTATTTATTTTTCAAAAGTAGTTATAAACCTTGAATTGTTCTTTAAGGGCTTATATACCATGTTTTTAATGTAATTCATCTATGTGTGTAAGATTTTTGGTAATGGAATTTGACCATTTAAATGAAAAATATTATTAACCCGAGTAGCATAATTGTATTTTTACCATATGGATTATGGAGGGAAATAAAGTTATAAAGTGGAGAGGTTTTAATATCACATGTTTTAGACCAGTTGAGAATTTAATAGGAAATGGAGCCATTCATTTTTTTGTTAGTCCATATTATAATCTAGCCGAATGAATGAATAATTTGATTTTTAATTGATAAAAGTGATGTTTATTATATTATGTTTCTGTATAGAGAGTTGTCTTGAATGTTTGGTTGAGTTTCAAAAGTAATGGGATTTGATAACTCATTTTTGGGAGAACCTGATAAGTGTACATGGTTGGGGAACAAATATTACATACCTATAATCCCAATGTTTATATAATTCTTTTGTAGGGGAATGGTTTTTTGAAACCATGTTGCACCTTGGGTAAATTATAAGGATTTTTGTAGGTGTTTATAAGGACCACAAATGGTTGGTGCATATGTTTTTAGACATACACTATATGAATGTGAGGTGGTGGGGGATTTTAACATAAAAATCACATGGTGGGTTCAAGGTTTAAAAAATGTCTGAGGAAAACCATATAAAATTATTTGTCTGTATAGTTTCACCTCATGGTTAGTACACAATTTCCTATGTTGTGCATCCAAATCATGTGTCTCTTTAGATGGTTAAGAATTATTGGTCTTCCCAAAGTTCCTTTAGATTTTTATCCTCCCGTCATTATACCATTTATCCCATTTTTGGGATCTAATCAATGTCCTCCCTAGGGATCCTTATAATCATTTATGGATCTCTTTAATTATAACTCATATTCTTCTATCTTCAACCTCATTTGATATCCATCAGTTATTCTATTATTCTTATTCATTCTTTAATTTTTTTATCTTTACATCTCAAATTCTATTTCAATGTGATCCCATGTGCCCTACTTTTAGGGTATTATTCTATTTCATTAATTTCTCTCATTCATGATCAAATCATGGACCGATAGTTAGCAATTAAAGCATCATAATCATGTAAGATGTGGTATATATTAATTTCTCATATCGTTATGTTGTATCTAAATTTTTTTGTTTTTATATATACTAGATTCTCCATGTTTTTCCTACTCAATATTAAATAATACCAATAAATTTGTATCACCTTACATGGATTCAACATGAGCCCCATTTCCTTTTTTAGAGTTTATTTAACCTGATGTGAACCACAACTTGGGTCGTGTCTTTTCATATTCCATTGAATATAATGATCTTATTATAATTAAAATTATATTTTGAGGATTGTGGAAAGATCCCCATTGAATGTGATTATTAAATATAATTAAATTAAATGGTGTGACACAAATACTTCCATATTTTTAAAAAATAACCTTTGTTGTGTATTGTCTCATCAATTATAAAAATAGACATACATGAAAGGTGATGGATTTATTTAAATGATTAAAATTGAATGTTAATGGATTGTCCATGTCACTCATCCATTACCTTATATTAAATCAAAATTTATTGTATGTTTTCAATTTAAAATATAATGGATCCAATTCTGGGTCCTTGACATATATTTTGGTATGTGTGTTTCCTATAGACTTCTTTCTTATTTTCAAATTTCCTCATATAGTTTCATAGTTTTCCTTACTAATGGAATGGATATTTTCATGGCCTATATTTAAATATTAAATCCAAAATTAGAATTAAGGCACACTACACCTTGAGCAATACCTAGGCTCATCTTTATGGTACACCACTATTATGGGATGATATGGGAAGCAGGATTACCTTGTATTGGATTAGTACTACGGGACCATTGTTTGGGATGTTGGACAGGCTTCTACACACCCCTTGGTAACAGAGGATAGACATGTTGTTTTAAATACTTTTGGCTTTCCCAATAAAATGTTTAATTCCCTTTAATTTTGATGAATGGATTTATTATTCACAATATGTATTGGGAGGTTTGAAATGGTTTTTTCTTCTATTCAGAAGTTTGGTAATTTTCCCCCTCTTGTGATATAAGAAATTTGATATATAGTTATTATATAGACTCTTTGTTTATACAAGAATGGTAATTATCATTCAATTTATCACATTACATATATATATTTATATATTTACCTATATTGATATATTTTAAGGCTGGATCAGGTTTAGAGATGTTATTTCTTATGCCAAAGATAGTACGGTTTTCAAATTTTGTTTTCACAAACCTGAGCTTGAATTGATTGCATTTATTATTTCTTAATAAAATTTATACATGCACACTACTGTATTTTATACTAATTAACAATATTTCATTAGACCATATTAGTGGTGGCCTATAGAGTTTATCTCATACCCTATTCGGGAAACCATTTGGTACCCATATAGACATCTTGATTTCATTCTAAAAACTATAATGTGACATGTGTAGTTTTCATTATGGTCTAGGACTTGGGATGGAGTTGGGGGTTGGGAATTCACTCAGGAAACATACATGAGTTGGGTATTTTATTTATTTATTCATTTTTATATCTATAACTATTTTAGGATTTACATAAAGTACATACACTACTTTTATGTATGACCAATCATGTTCATGAATGGATGTTTATTTGGATTTAACTAGGAAATTAGTTCATTAATGAATGTAAGATATTGTTATCATCCAATGCACTTCATTTTATTTAGTAGTGCTTATGATGAATTTATTTCTCGTCTATTTGTTATATTCCTCCCGCTATACCAACCATTATTATACCCTATCTTCTTGATAATAACCTTTAGTGTATCAGGTGGTGAACTTTATCTAGGGTAGAATATATGTTCATTTAAATGTCATTGAACCAAGCCCAGTATGTTAGGAAAAAACTTTTTTGTTTGTCTTAATAATATTAAAATAGGAAAAAATTTATTTTTAACAATTAAATATTACTAACTAGTGTAAATTCATGATTTAAATATGAAAATTTCACATTTATCCTAATTTTATATTTTATAACCATTTATAAATTATCATTTATGAAATCTAAAAAACATCTATTTCAAGATCATAATCTATGACATATAATTATATTATATGTTATTTAAAATATGAACATTTCATAATTAAAAAAAATATTTTCAAAAAAATGAATTTAATTAGATTTCCGATGTAATTAATTTATAACACTTTTTGAAATTAAATAATCCAAAAGACATCTGTAAAAGTTTATAATTATTTTTTAAATTCTAATACATTTTTATTTTTATTTTTGTTAAGTTTTTTCATTTTACCAATTTCGGGAATCCCAATTCTGCATAAAGGTATCCTCCTACCACTGTTAGGAAATTATTTTACATAAGAGTTAATCTATTCAGACCTTATGGAATACATACCACATAAGGGTATTGAGCTCATATGATTACATAAATTCTTTTATATAAAGGTATTTCCTAGGATACATTTATGTATCATTAAGAAATCATTTTCTACATTTATGTTTCCTTTTTTGACATAATTAACATCTAGTTACCTTTAACCATAAATTTTTAAATTTTCATAACTTTTATAAATAATACATTTACCTTAATATGTTATTTTAAGACCATGCACTACATTTATGCTAAAGGGTAGTAAATATTATACCCTCACATAACACATTTATTCCAACCATTTTGATAATGGTTGTAATAAAGAATACATTTACATGAACCCTTCATGTAAGAAAAATCCATGTGTATCCTTTCTTGCATAAGTATAATGCCTATATTACCTTTATGTGTGTCATTTGCATATCAGAACGCCCATGGTTACAATTATACAAAATAATGACATATGTGTAGAACCATTTCTAGATTTTCAAAAATTATGAATATCAAGGTACTATATTTCATTTTTTATACATTTCAAATAAATATTTTAGAGATCTAAATAATAACATCACTTTGATACAACTGAAAGGTTTATTAATCACTATTATTCAAATAAAAAAGTCTAATATGACATCTTTATGAACCTAAAAATAGACTCCATTGCCCCGAATCTTTGTACATGAAACCCTATACATCCCAGTAGTGCTCCTAATTGAATTTTGAAGCATCATCATCATTCATGTTTTGGTGTTACCATGATGTTTTTAAATCACTAACCATTACATGATACAACAAATGGGGTTTTGATGAGATTAATAACAATAATAAAATAATAAAAGTGATAAAAACCCTTGTCCAAGGGTATTACTTGCATGAAATATTATACTACACATAATATAATAAAATGAATAATCATTTGTATATTTCTATACCATACACATAAGAATCAACTACATCATCACCGAACTCGATAATTTGTGTTTGTGAGAGATCGTTAACTGTTATCTAAATTAAATCACACCTCTAGTGTTGTCTATGATAAAAACTAAATCATCCTATATTCATATGGGATTTATATTTTCTCCTAATTATATTGGTACCTATATATACAATGGAGGAAAATTAATGAGAGAAATGCACTTGGGGTGTCAACTAAACACTTGGATGTCGGAAACACATCAACCATCACATTGTTGTATTTTATGTATGAAATCAACGATTTTCCGTAATAATTTTTTCATTCATTTATGATTTTAAATGAAAGAATAAATTTTATGTCCAGTTCATGAATATAATTATGTATCATAAAAATTCACTCCTATAATTTTTATCATATTAAATTAAACATTAATCGATAGTCATATGTATGACTAAACTACACTATTAATAAATTTTATCATTGGGAATATAAATGATTTACCCATAATTCGTGAAAATAAAAACATTTTATCATTATATATATATGTCATATATTTATATAGTTATTTCATGTATATCATTATTAGTTTCCATTAATAATAATACCAAACTATAATACTAAAACATCATAACCTTATATGTGTCTCACTTTTACACAACCCCATGAGAAATTAACTTCAATAATGGTAAATATGTTATTATATCACAGTGTAAAATCATGTAAAGAAGAGTATAAAAAGGATTAAATTGGTATGGAAGTTCCTAAATTAATATTTTTCAATAAGTTCTCAAATATTCATCAAATGATTAAATCCGGAATCATGATGTGCACCTTAGGCGAAATGTATCATGTTTTAAGGATGCCTATCTCTTCTTTTAATTCATCAAGGAAGATACTTAATAAGTTACCAAAGTAGATTACATGTAATTACTAGTGGTTATAAAATCTTATAAATCATAGAGTCCTTTAATGAATCAACTTATGATATAGTTTGAGGAAGATGACGTTAGATCACCAGATATATTTTAAATTCAATAACTGATCATGAAATCCTCAGAAAATCTAGAATACATCATAGGGTATAGCCAATCAACATTTTTACAACATCAAACCGTCAGTATAAAATATATTCCTAAAGAGATTTAAGAAGAAGAGATCCTCCGATGATTGATCTATATAGGTTTACATGAAAACGTCTACCATTCGTGAGAGATAAAGCATTGATCAGTGAAAAGTAGTTCACACATTGATTGCACCACCAATCTACCAAATTTTCATCAAGATAACATTATGTAGGACCCAAAGGATCATTTCAATAGGATAAGATTCTATCATGTATATTACATCAAGAATATCCATAATAATAAGAACTATGACCATATACCCATGAGATTCTCATAGTTGATGGTAGATCATGATTGGATAAATATATATCATCAATTATCTAGACCATCCAAAAATATATAATGTAAGGAACCGTTTATCATTTGATCAACAATAAAACCATATCTCCATCATATATCTATAAAATCACACAAATATGAAGAGGAATAATGTGTATATTTATATAGAACATACCTTTTTAGCATTACCAGATTGATCTATCGTTGAATAACAAAGATGGCATGAATGAGAGATCTCATGAATTAAAGGGAGAGGTATCTAGTCTGAAATAAGGTGATTATGTCGATAATTTTTTTTATTAAAAATGGTTTTATATAGTTTTAAATAATTTTTTGGGGATCATTTATTTCACACTTTTAAAGACATTACATGCCATCTATTGAGCATTATGGCTAGTAGGTGGAAACACGGATAGGCCATTAATGATCAATTGGCATGTTATTATTTAATGAAGAGCCACCATAGTTTGTCAGTAGCACTAATGGTCTTATAGAATCTGACCATATAGACAATGACACAACATCAACTATCATGTGTGTTATGTATAAAACTACATACCAATAGTAACTCCACTGGTGAGCCAGTGAAGTTCACTATCAAGCTGATGTTAGTTTACAACCACTATAAGGACATGACATAACCTAAATCATTTTCCATTTATTCTAGATAACTTTATACATAAAATTACTCCTCTAAAAACAAATAATAGTATGAAACCAATAGATAATGTTGAGTATTATAAATAAAAAACATTTTATACATAAAAATAAAGAGAGGATGTTACAATTATCCACCTCTAATGAGTTATGTTTATTGAGAAGTAACTTCTACTATTCTACTCAAAAATATATATTTCATGGAGTTTGATCAACTTCCTCATACGTCCAAGTCTCTTCTAGGATCAATGAATGTTTCTATATAATCCATATAATTGGTACCATAATCCATCATATAATATTATCACACAAATATATAATATAAACTAGGTGTTCCACATACGATTTGTAAGAATCTAGATCAAAATACTCACTTTCTTTGAAATTTATAGTATCAGTCATCTAACTCTGGAATTGAGACATAAGAAACACATAATTCATCCCTCATAAGTGAGAAGGAAGATAAAGATGGGACTATAATGTTACAATTTACAATGAGATCTCAAAAGGTCCAATATATCATGAAACAATATTAAATTGAATAATAAAATATTAGTGTCCCAACTGAGGTTTCACTCTCAGAAAATTGATTTAACTTATGGTAAAAACTAAAGGAAACGTCCTGTTGTGGGAATTTTACTTCTTCCTATTAAAACCTTTGATCAAACTCTTCAGAGTAACCAATACTCTCCCTTATGTCTATTGTACTATATTGATCCCAAAAACTACTACCTCACTAGCCTAAGGACATAAAATAAATGTACAACATGGCCTTCCATAAATATGTACATAAGATTTCTTATGAATCAAATCATGGTACATATTTTTTTCTGGGAACTCAACAAAGTTTATGTGATCACCAAAAACTCATTCATAGTCTAGCATGTACTCATGAAGAACACGCCTTAAAAAATCTATTCCAAAACAAAGATTTAAAATATGTTTATTTATTATATATAATTCTAATTAGATCTCTATGATGTAATACTTGATCATAGATATATATATTTCCATACTCATCAATTTATAATGTAAAAATAATCATATTGAAATTGGAATATTTTATTATCTGGTCAATAATACCCTAAATAGATTCATGGATAATTAGGGTATTGGTTAACTCTTTCACAAAGTACACCATCACATCCTCCCACATTCACATAGTAAAAGTAAGCGCATATTGAATACCACTAGGGTGTTTATGAAAATAATTTATCCTCTCATAGTTAAGTAATTTGGAATGTAAATCCATCAATGGCCCTTTTCATTCTTAACCATTACTAATAAAGCGTAAATTCCTAGGGTGTCTTTCTCACTGCAGGTTGAGCTACCCACACAAGGGTTTGATAGATAAAGGTAATAAAATTATCCATGTATTAGGATCACATAATAAATGTTCAATGACCACCTATGTATTTGGACACCACCTTCCATATTTTCCCACAATATAGGACACTATAGGTAAGATAACAATCAAGCCTTCAATTGGTCTACAAAGGATGATGTTATTATTAATCGGTAACATGACATCAATCACATTTAATAAAAAAATACATCAACCAATATGATAATATGGTCATTTTATATAATACGTTTATGAATATCGTTCACCAATTTCTAAAGATACATATATCTTACTTCTAAGAGGATCCACAAAAAATTTAACATTACTATGTTAATATGTCATCTCAAGGTTTATTGTATTTACACACTCTACCCAATAGCTCTACACCAAAATTTTTCCGTGTTGTCTAAATATATAGAATAGAGTATTTTAGATCATTTAAAAAATCCTCTCATGAATGATATATTTTCTCCATCACTATAATTCACAGTCCATAAATATCAAATCCATGTCTTAGGTAGTATAGCTATGTTCATGGGTTCACAACAAACATACTGCAAAAGATAACACCTTCTCCATTTAAATGATCATTTCACCAAAACTGACTCTCGATGCATCAAGATATATTGAATATTTGATTCTAGGGCTAGGATGTATAAAACAAATAGTTATAGTCAGCCTTAATTTTTTTGGATAAGTCATTCCTCATCATAAATTATCTAAACACAAAAAACCACCCCTTTCATTTTCAGTGGTGTCTTGGGTGCTGATCAGTTGGATAAATCCATAATAAAATAAAAATATTATATTAATAAACCTAAGAATAATGTAATCTCAAACACATTTTTTGGACATGTATGAAACATCTCCACCACCACATTCTTTAGTAATTTTGATATATTTATCTAAGATATCACATGCACCATGAATCCCCCTACTAAATCCAAAATTTTCACATTGATAACATGGAATAATCATGATGTTCTTTAATTTTACTCAATATTATCTTAATATTTATCTTAGAATTATCTGGGAGTTTTGTGTAAATTATGATATCATAGATGATCACCAAGTTGAATGATATAATGTATTAGTTTAATATCTTGTTTGTGAGTGTTATGAACACTATAGGTTCATTTTTTAGTATAAAAACATTGACAAGTTCTAATATATCACAAAACTGATCATTAATGTTCTATTGGGATGTTCTCACATATGACTCATATCTAGAAATATCCTAGTCAATTATCCATAGTTTATAACCACTAAGATCCCCAAAACTGAAAAAAGTGGTTCTCCATTGTAGCAAATTTATATAAATTCTTTATCATCACATGACATAACCACCATATTATTAATATATTGTTGAATACTATCATTCGCCACCATTATGAATAATATATGATCACCATAAGAAATGCGCACATCCTAACAAAACCACTACTTTCTACGTATTTATTCTATAATTTAAACTACTTCAACTCAGAAATCACAATATGATAAGTTGATAACAAAATTGGATACACACCCGACATGTGTTCTATCATGCTGTCAACTCATTTATCAAGTCAATTAATAGTGATGTCACCCGAGAAGCTATCCTAATAGTGAAACATAACTGCTGTAAAATAATACTTGTCTATAACTGATTTTACTGAAATAACCAAGCCTATATTTTGTCAATAATTATCCCAATATAACCCTTGTCTAAACCCAATATACTTGCATTGATATACAGTTAACTGATAATTACAATATTCTTTCCATTTGGTGAAGTAAAAGGTACCCATATCCTATAGTGATATTTGTGTGATCTATAAATCATTACATGTTTCATACCATAAATCACATTTACTCTCTCAATATAGAGAATCCTGAAGTCCCATAGATCTCAAAAAATAGAAATGGATATAGGGCACACATTGAATCACTAATTATGGTCTATATTAAGGACCCAAAATGTATCAAGGGAAATAAACTCATAAGTTAACATAACCATTATATCATGTAAATATTATCATATGTAATTATTAATTAATAATAACCGTTGATACCAAAAAAAATTATTGACATCATAGAATTGATCAGTCCCATACATCAAATAGTAGAGTCCCACACCCCCATCCACTTCAATCTAATACACTACATATACACTCTATGACTTAGGTCATTATCCCTAAAAATGATATGCATAAATCAACTATGTCATTGAAATCTATGAATGTATCTGAAGAACATAAAATGATTCCTTGGTCATATATCATGACCATCCATAACCCCTTTTTAATCTCACACTCAAATCGATGGATCATAACATTGGGTGATGTGGATTCTTTTGGCATTACTAACACATTCACAATGGTTTTTTCTGATCTAATGATAATTTCCAAACCCCCCACAATTAATGAACAATAGATGTAATCCTAAGGTTGTTAAAAAATCCCTACTATTCTAAAAAAATGTAAAACAACCTTACTACATGTCCTCTGAATTCCCCTTCGAACTACCATAAGTGACACTCATCATTGTAGTTGGATGTCCACCTAAAAATGTACTATAGGGTAAAATAAGACCAAATTATCAATCATCCATTAAGACCTTCTAAATTTTCAATAACATGTAGAGAACCACCAATTTATTCATTATGATAAAACTACTAACCTACCCTATGATGTTAGAATAAAGACATATCCAAAATTTCATGGACTTCTATTCCTTACTTCATACAAACATAAGAACAAATAGAAGACTTTTAGTGAATCATGGGAGTATGAATATTCCTTCATAAACCCATAATGTATCTCTATTTACAATGATATGTAGTCCAAATTCATCATTTCAAGTAGATTTCTATGAGAAAATGTCCTTCATGGATTCCGAATAGAGATTATAATGTATTCATTCCTATCCCATCATGCCCCATCACTTACTAGAGGGTCTCTATAGCATGATCTTTTTGTGATTCACCATTATTTCTTCATGTGTCAATACGAGATATAAACACACCATGAAATCTATCTAGTCTATTACATAAAATGGTCCCTGAGTTCCATGAATGGATAGTGGATGAACGATCCAAAATTCTAGTTCATAAATGAACATGGACCATGGGGAACTTAATCCCATTGAATAATCATGTCGAAGAACTCAAACCTGTGGCGTACATAATAATTATCTCATCGAAGTAGGTGTGGTGTTATTATATAATACACCATACTACATAACAACAGTTGGAATGGGGGAATCATCCCAATATAATGTATCATGGGCCATTTAATGTGGTGGTCCAATCAGTTTCCATCGAGTTGAGATATTCTGAAACAGAATGGAACATTTAGACTAACATATTTTGTTCTGAAAAATTCCAATAAGTATGTGGGATCACTAAATTGTTCACTAAGAGTGAAATCCATAACCCAAGGTATACCACTCATAAAATTAACCAAGTTCCTCATCCATGCAAATTAGTGATGTTCATATATGTAAAGATATAACATAACAGTATGCTCATGAGAATATAATTAATTCCATGATAGAAATATATCAACAGAATAGAAATATATTTATCACGCAATAGTGAATGAAAATCTATCAAAATTAGATACAATAATTCATGGAACTAAATTATTGAATTATTATACTTCACATAGTTGGTCAATGTATGGAATGAGATTCAATGTACCTAATCATGATTAATGAATGCACACAAATCCCATAAACTATAAAAACAATCAAATTAATGGTATCTCAGAAGTTCATTATACATTATCTGGATTAGGACAATGTAAATCCCCAACTTGAGTCTCACACAAAAAATCTCTTTTATACCATATCCCAAGGTTAATAGAAGAAAATAATGAAAACTATATTCAGATACCATTTTTTAATTCCATATTATGATAGAATAAGTTCAAGCTAGAGATCCTCATGTCCCCATGTGATCCTCCACATATACAAGAGTATTCCTACTCACATAGATGATTCTCATGAATTCACTATGGAGAATATACCCTCAAGATCATATATATACAAAAAATTTAAATATATCGTAAAAAACTCAATGTTTTCACGGAAGAACATAAATAATCATAATATAATATTAAATGAAATAAATTTCATTAAATTTTATAATGAGGCTCCAAGTGTGACAAGAAAAACTAGAGTATATTGAGTGTATGTAAAAAAGATAAATTAACATTGTTAAATCATCTGGATTACATTATGGTACCACTATCTGTTCAATGCTTCCTGGATCAACAATCTACCACTTGCATCATTACCTTTCATGGGTCCCTATACATGAAATCTAAACATGGATCAATATTTCCCTATATTTAGTGGGTAATTATAAAAAATATACATTAATAATGGGTCAATAAAAAATATGAATATGTAAAACATGGGCATTTCATGTTAAAATAAATGCACATAAAATTTTAAAAAAATATTATGTTGAGTGTATATGTGCTAACCAAGACACCCCATTCCTCAGTCATACACTATTTCGATCCTTATCTCACGGATAATCAACAGATATTAGAATTTACTAATACATTTTCACATGTATAGTTATCATGTTAACCAATATCCATAGGGAATCAAGTCTTCGGTTGGGCCACATGGACAACTAGTGAAAATATACTCTTTAACCACAATGTATCATGTTTCAGGATGTCCCTCAATATTTTAAAGTCATCAAGATAAAAAAATGTCTCTTTTAATCATCAATGCATAAATTTCATTGGGGGGTGGGGGGAATAGGTTTATCATTTTCCTACCCCATGTATAAGTCCATCATCACCATTGTTTCAAGTCATGCACACTCCCTTAAAAGCGGTATTCATATAATGATGGTTCTCCAATTATGAGTACTTGGAAAATACCTCCAAAAGCATTTTAAATAAACCAAACTAGTAAGAGAATAATAAACTCATGCACATCATGTCATAATGAAATTATTTTACCATCATACTACCGTATGTGACAAACAATAATCCTATTATGAAGGTACATATACGATGCACATGGAATCAAGAATCATATATGAGGGTTATGGATACATACAAACCAAAAGTTAATCAATATATTTAATTTCCTACATGATATGGTATAAAATTTAATATGTTTGTAGCAAGAGTATTAACGGTCCCTAAATGGAAGAAACTTCCCAACACAATCTCATGAAAAAACTCAAATATTTATCAATGAATTAAAGAATGAATCATTGTACGCACCAATAGATAACAAGATCTCATTTCAATGATTCCTATATTGTGTTTCAGTTTTTTAAAATAATATATTTAGATAGGATAACAATGGAGGTTCTTTACCAATAGGGGTGGTTCTATAATTACATCCCACGATGAGTCTATGAATGAAAGCAGTTCTGAGATACGTCGAAGTATTGTATCTTAATTCGGTGGATATTTTTTCAATTTAACAATGGGATATAAATTCATTATATACTAAATAATATCACATCATTTATAGTCAGTGACCATATATCAAACATCCAAACACTTTATGAAAATAGATCTAAGGTGATATTAAAAATGATGATAGTCTCAATATGAAGAATCTATGAAAACATACCCTAGACATCATTTGTTTAGGATAGATCATGTTATTATGAATACAATTTCCTTGAAAAATAAAATCCACCACCAATAAACTAAAAGGATTATCAAGATACCATTAATTCATGAAGGAAAATAGGGATCATGAAAAAATATTAAAATTCTATCATCGGTCGACTGTCAAGAAGATGTCATGTAAGAAGAGCCAAATCCTCTTAACTGTGAGATTAATGTAGCTAAATGTTGATCTTAATCAAATCAATAGATGCAATTAAGTTACTATACACACCAAAAATGTATAAATTAAGGGTTAATTAATGATTAGATCAACATAAATCAATTACACTAGTCATAGTATAATACACATAAATAAATGGGATAGTATAATTTGAGGAATATCTATGGAGAACATATTATTCTATCATCACAAGATTTATTCAACATTGAATAAGTGAGAGGAGATGATTCGAAAACACTATAATAAAGTTGGGTGACTTCTATAGTTTGAAATATTGTTATTAGTGCTTAAATTTGTTTTTAAAAAAGGATTCATTGAGTGTAGAATTAAATTTCATGGGGGTGTATTTAATGAACAACCATCCATGATATTATAGAAATATGGTATGCCGTACTACCTGGATGGTAGAACCACTAATTTTTCAAAGACATGCCCCTAGTGTACTTATGCAAAAGGCAAAACCACCTACATTTTGTTAGCACTATTTGATGGGTAGTGGGATCTTCCAGAAAAATAAAATGGAAAATAAATAAAACATTTTCCATATTAATTCCACCAAATTTTTAGGAGTAGTTTATAGAAATTATAGATTTAATCTTCATCCCTACTTTCCAACCTTCAATTCTCAGACCCATTATACATAACTACCAAAAACTAAATACCCTTCTTAATGATGAAGAAACGGAGAACTCTGAATTTTATAACCAAAAAAATATCATAACTCAAAATAAAGAGTGGATTTTATATTTAGGGAAAGCCTAGCAGAAATAAACTAATATTGAAATATTATAGCTATTTTTAGAGTGATATTGATGTGCAATCCATTAGTTCTAACCTAGTTGAGCCAATTTTACCCTTTATTGTAGTGAGTAGTATTTATTATCTTTATAATTAATTATGATAATAAAAATGAAATTGACGGATTTATGAAATTAGAATGTTATAATTTAAAATATGAAATTAATTTTTCAAGGCTTAATTCCTTGGATAGGTATAATATCAATTTTAATATTAGATTGAAAAAATAGTAGTTTTGATAAATATACCCTTCTAAAAAATAATAAAGATATTTCTTCAAAAAAAGGTAAAATGATACTTCAAATGCAATTTATTGTATTCTAAATAATCAAATATGAATTTTGTGATATTTAATCTAATTAAAACTGAATTTAATATTGTAATTAAATGGAAATAAATTAAATTTTCACTAATATTGATATTTTTAACTATTCACAAAAACATCAATACATTTAGAGAAATATTGATAACCCATTATAAGATGATTTTGGCATAATGTTTTCAACAATCATGTCAATTTTATCAAATACATTTTCAAAAAATAATAATAAAAATTTCTAATTTACCATGTATTAAACAATTGAAAACCTTTTTATAAGAAACATAATTATAAAGAATAAAATGAATTTATTTTTATTATTTTCATATAAAAAATAGTTTATTCTTAAATTTATTAGTTGTATTGATTTTTTTATAATGGAAAACGTATATTACTAGTGTTGCATCAATTTTGGAACTGAACATGATTGAAATTCATATTTCATTATAGAATGGTATCACAATATTGATTCATTAAATCATACATGGTAATATAAATGTAGAATAATTACTATATAAAAAACCATGATTTTTTAATTTAAAACATTTTGGATAACCTTTATTGAGGTGAAACTTGAGTTTCTAGGGGATGTTGGTTGTGTTTTATTTTAGTTTCATGTGTGGTTTTTTTATATTTTAGTTTTAAAAATGAAATTTAAATGGGTATTATTTTGGTGACTAGTAGTGTTCATAGGCTACATTAAATACATGCAAATCATGAATCCTATTAAATAGTTATTATTATAACTAACATTCTTGATTTACTATATTGGGGATTGTGTAGATAGTCCATTTATGATTATGAACATGATATTTTTAAATATTTCCTTCAATTTGATTTTATGTTTATTAAATTATTAATGGAATTATTTTTATCTAAATTATATTTTATGTTAATTTTTATTTTTTATATGTTTTAATAAGATATCATTCTTTAATTGAATATCATATAGTGGCATACCATGTAGAATATTCCCTATGAATTGATATCTGGGAGGGCTGGATAAAATTAATAATAAGACCCCTTAGATAATAAAAACCTAATTGAATAAGATGTATATACCATTTAAGATATTTAACAATGGAAAAATTATAGTATTTCTTATTCCATGTACCGGCCTCATATTTTCATTTACCACAATCCTATTTTTTTCAATTATTAAAAGGCCCTTGTAGTGTTGAGGAATTGATGGATAGAATTTTTATAATTTATGATTTCCGTGAAACTCTTGATGATTATAATGTGACCTAAATCATATTTATGATTTAATACCAAAATAAAAAGTTTCGGAAGAATATTATTCCTGAAAAACCACAAAAACACGTTTTATGAAAATATTTTTTTATGAAATATTCATTAATATTTTTTACTCCCACATGATAGAGTCAGATAAATGAATTGTTTTCTCTCTCTCCAATATGAACATCATACAATGATAAAAAATGGAAATTTATCTTTCAATATTTCTCATTTTTGATTAAATAAATTCTTAAAAGATACAATATACTCTTAATTTAATATGGTTTTAATTTACTAAGACATCTGATTGATTGCTTTTATAATCGGGTTTTCAGCTTTTGTCTATGTAGTGAAAACTCATTAATATTAGAGATGTTATAAGAAATATGGTTTTATGTGGGTGATGTTTCTTATATTTTTTATGTTATTATTAATTATATATCCCTAAGTGGAATATTAAATATGATTAAACAATAACAAATTATATGTATGAATAGCCATCCATCTCACATAGCCTAAACAATACATATGGGGAAAAATCCATTATAATATCCACAGTGTGGTAATTTTATGCATGGTGGGCCATTATGTCTAGAATATCAGACTATTTTTCATTCTTTTGGATTAATGGGGAATTTTAAAAAAAAATATATATAACTAATTATTAACCATTTAGTGTTGTAGTGTGATAGTCATGAGCCCACACTCTTGGATCTATTGATTAGAACATTATATTTACATTTTTGTCTTTGATACAAATGTTTGTGATAATATTTTAATCATAAAAAATATAAAATGATACAAAATTATATTGGAAAACTTATATACCCCAGGAAATATTTGCATTAGTGTTTTAAATAATGAGGACAAACTCTTGAATAAACAATACCCAATAATTCAAGGGAGTATTTTTCTAATATTCATAAATTTTCATATCCCATATTAAATGTTAGACATCTCCCACAAACTTAATTTGGGTTGAAACCATTTTGGAAACAAATAATTTGTTCATCCTTGTTCATAACCCAAGGAATTAGAAACATATTAAGGGCGTACTCAAATTCCCATTAAGGGTAAACATAAGAATTAAAAACTAAATATCATTACTGAGCATAAGAATAGAATAAAAATATGATAACATAATAAAATTGAATGAGTATAATATAATGACATTGATTTTTCAATTTAATTTTTTTATATTATATGTATAATTTCCGAAGCAAGCCATTGAGGCAAAATGAGATTCCATGGCTTGATTTACCAAGATTTTATTTTTGAAATATATTATTTTTATTAGTCGGACTTTCTTGATGGTTTCCTAACATAGTAGAATAAATATATAATTGGTCCCTAATAAGAAATATGAAGAAAATGTTTATTTCACAACATTTTTTTACCCTAGGTGAAGCATATCATATGATGGTGTTGGGTGTTACTCTTGAGAATCTTTGTGGGTAAATAATTAAATAAATTAAAATATGTTTAACTATTTAATAAATTAAAATCCTAAAACTAATTGTTAATCTAATTATACAGTTAAATAGACAAATTGAATGTTTAGATTCATTAACCTACAATTTGAGAGGAGAAATGGATGTAAGAGTTGAAGGAAATAAGGGGCAATGACATCCAATCGATACATGATCAACGATCAGTGCTCAATCAGAGTTCATCAATCTCTCCAATGATAGGATCACAACATGTTTCACTGATTGATACTATTCCACACTCTAGGTATATTTTTTATTTTTTTATTCCCTTCCCATTATTTATAACATGACATGCATAGATCAATTCCCGGAACATGAATTGATTATCATATCAATGGTTCATTTATTTTTGGGATGGATTTAAATTTTCATAAATTATATCTCACATTTTTCATGGAAATATATAAAAACGTTTTGAGGTCAAAAAAAAGTTTAGGTTCATTCCTCACATCGTATCAGTTATTGATTTCTCTCATATTCCTCTTCACATTCAAGGAGAAAATTTTGATTGGCATGTGTTGTGATTATTACCTCGTATTTGATCATTAAATGACTGTTATTCAGAAAAAATTATTAATCCAACTATAGTTTCTTGAAATCAAGTGTATGATCAAGGTATTACAGTGGAAGAGGATGATCATAGGAGGATCGTAATGGATTAGAGATTTCAATTTATCTCATTTTCTATGGTGTGATTGTAGATAGTGTGTGGGCTTTATTTATAAGAGGATTCAAATCATGGAATCATGATATATTAAAGTAGGAGTGTTGGATGACACAATACCTACCATATATAGTGAGGATTGTGGAAAAAATGTGGAGGGAAATGTAAAGAAGTTCCTGGTGGATCTATAAATTCTCAGGTTACATAGCGTGTCATTTGATATCACATGCCATGTGGGACCCCCTAGTTGAGGAAGTACAGTTTCAATGAATAGTTGAATATAAAATTCCATGTGACCCTATAAAAATCTATGTGACACAGGATTAGTGTATTGGTATATAACTCGGAGGTTACATGGGAATGGGAATTCCTATGTACATATAGATTTCTTGAGTACAAAAACAAGGTATAATGTCCATGACCACAACTGGATGGAAACAGAATCATGTTGGGGGATCTCTAAATATAGTTTTCTATTCATACACAACATGTATATGTAGATATACATAACGTGTGAGGAAGAATCACATGGTCCACCTAGAGTTTGGCTAGAGATGTCGGGTACCCCCAATACATGCCCTTTACCCATTTTGAGGGTGTTTAGAGACCTTCGATTCTTCAGTTTATACTAATATTAGTTTAATGTATTCTCTTGTTCCATCAACTCAAGGTTACAGTGAGACCTTGCATTTATATATCGGGATTTTGACCCCCTCTAGAGGATGAGTCTTATATAGAGTTTGTGGTGTCCATATGTGAGATCAAAGTGGGATTCATTTTCATTCTATAAACTAAGTGGGGTATATGGAATGAACATGATGTCCTTGAGAATGCATTTATACTCCATCAAACAAGATGTCTCAATAGGGTTGTTCATATCAATTTTGTATGATCTTCTACATAGTGTGTTGATCCATATTAGATTCATGGTGTCCCTGAGGAGTCCTGGGTGTGATCCTCAATTAGAGTATCAATGTATTTTGAGATAAGTATAATCCCATGGGTATTAAAAATGATATTCAAATCATGGATGAGTGTATTTGATGATTTCATGGTCCATAGAGTGAGATCCCCCAGAATAGGCATTGCTTCCAACAGTATCATGTTGCTATCAGTTTGGTAGTGACCACCTAGAGGTGTGGTTTTCTTCATGATTTGGTCTTTTTTTCATATTATCTAATTGTTGATATATCATTTTATGAGTTTATTATTCCTAAAACTTCATGTTTATTGTATTCGAGTTGTCCTACTTTGTATTGATATGCTCACCTCTACATGGTATCAACCCATATATGTTGTGTATTATGAAGACAATGTACCATTTGATAGTGGCATGGAAGGGAAGGGAGATGGTGGATCATATCATACACATCAAAGACCAATTATTTTCATGGGTGGTAGTATTTTATCTTAGTCCCTTAGCAATAAGAATGTTGAGATATATTATGCTTTTTTCTTCTGTTTTCTCTATTTTTACACTTCTAGAACTTTACTATTATACAATGATTGTGTGATGAAAGGCATATGAATGAGTTTCTTTCAATTGTTTTTCATTTAATAAATTTATGGGATTCACTATATATTTGTCTAGATATATATTATTCTAATGCCTCACATATGTGTGATATGCCTACTTGGTGTTGGTCGCCAATACCTAGCCTATTTGAAGTGGGATTGGGGTTTTCATGGTTGAGGCCCTATTGGTCTAGGTCATCACGTAGTGGTATCAAAGAATTCTATTATACCATAGGGCCAATGACTATAATATTTTTTTGGGTAAAGAGTATTATGTGATTAGATTTTTAGTTTTAAACCAAGGAATCCATTATTGGTGTGGAATCAGACATATCCATATATAATGACATTGATCAAATGCCTTCCGACACTGTATGTATAGACATTGGTTGTTGGGAAAATGTTGGATCATGCATCAAATATTATTCTTTTTTGGATTCAATGGAATTCTTCACTCATCTAACTATATATTCTATTTTAATATTGTGTATATTATTTAATTTAGGATGCCTCCCTAAATATATTTATCTCAAATTCTAATACACGATCATCAGGATGATCCATCAAGTGATGAGACTCCACTATAGGGGCATATATCATTGATAGTTTCTATAGGGGGTGTTCCGGCTATACCACCACCATTGGGGAGCCTGATAGTGATGATAGATCTAGGTAAAGATACACACAGACTAAGTATGTTTCATGAGTACATGAGGTGGTAACCACCTAGAGTTCAGGGTGATCCAAACCCCCATGTGGATAAGGACAATGTAGATGTTTTCAATCGAGTTTTCCAATATATGGGGATTACTACTGACCGGATGGAATTCCTAGAATCGATGATTCATCAAAATGTTCTGGGTGATAGTGTGGTTTAGTGACTCAATAATACTATGATACAACTCTATCAAGGTCAAAAATAAAGCATCTCATCTTGGATGAGTTTTATCTATACATTTTCAATTTGTATGAATTTCTGAGATTCTACATCTACATCATGGTAGTAAAAACATTATATTTTATTTGGTCAGGTATTTGTTATAATACTCCATAGATATGGTGGATGATCTATTCTTCCATTTTCATTCCATTTTTCATGTATTGTTCCATGATATCAGGGATTCAGTGATATCTCTCTACATTCAAAAATAGGTTGGGGTGATTTAGTGGTCCAATTTGGTGGATATATTTTTATAAGCCCATGCACTATCAATGGGTGATGGTATTTGGATTCCCATTGTTGAGACCAAAGAAGAATGTAGCTGATGATAGTGTCAATGTTCTGATCATTCTAGATGCATTTGAAGGCGATCCAAAGATAGAGAATCAGTGATGCATGACTCTCAATATGGATCGAATCATCCTAGGGAGAGCTTCAGACAATGGAGGCATATGACTACAAGGCTCCATAGTTGATACAAGCTATAATATTTTTTAATTGCTATCTTTTCTACATTATTGATAGACATTGGTGAGAGTAATTCCCTTATTTCAACTTCTATGGTTCATGAGATAGATATTTTTGTTGAGCCTTTGGCTTGTTCTTTGTGTTTGGAGTCATTTATAAGGTGTGGCTCAAGGATTTCACACTAATGCCTCTAGTGTGATCTTTATCATGGAGGTGTGTGTTTTTAGGGGATCCCTTTGAATACATGATGTTGAATTATGACTACCTCATATGTATAGACTAGATATCCATAGTTCATTCAAAGATTGACTATATTCGGTGGAGGATGCGATGTGTCTACAGTGATGGAACATTTTTTCCCTTGTGAGTGAAAAAAAGATATTGGTTGAACAGGATGAGAATATTAATAGGAGAGTTCATCCAATTAATCTCCATTTGACTAACATGACTCATGGTGTAGTGGTTATTATAAGATAGTATTCCCCCATAATGGTGGAGGGGTAAGAAGATGTCCTTTCATCGGATAATATTAGATTACTTCCTCTCCAAGAAATATACATTTCATTTAATTAATCCAAATGAAAAACCTCATTTATGAATCATCATGTAGGAAGTTTCTGAAAGAGCTTCATGAGGTGTTTTTTAGTGTGAGGGATTTCAGGAAATGTGCATTATGAGACCTAGTGTATCCCTTGGGTATCCCTAGGGAGATTCTACAACATGGTGGATGGGAGCTTGAGGATATGTGTGAATTACCATCCCATGAAGTAGGTGAATGTGAATAATAAGTATCCACTACCTAAGACAAGTGATACATTTGACCTGTTGAGAGGGGAATGATGGTTCTCGATGATTGGCCCCAATCAATGCTGTAACCATCTATGACTATTAGATTTAGATATAATGAAGATGACCATAAAATTTCTCTATAGTCACTATGATTACTTGGTGATTACCTTCATCATGGTTAATGAACACTATGTGATTATGGGTCTCATGAAATAAATCATTCTACCATTCTTAGATCATGTCGTGGTCCTCATCATTGACGATATCTTAGCGTATTTGATGTCTGAGGAGGATAATGAGAGACAATTGCAGATAGTTATAGAAACATTCTGAGAACACCAGATATGTTGGAAGATATATAAGTGCAATTTTTTTAATTTTAGTGGTACAATTCATGGGATATGTGATCTTATTGATGGGAGTGGTAGTGGACCCAGTGATGTATGAGGCACTTCTATCATGGGAACCACTCGAAAGTGTTATTGGGGTATAGAGTTTCCTCATGTTTGTGGGGTACTATTGTAGGTTTGTAAATGATTTATCTAAAGTAGAATCAACCCTTGGTAGCTTTGAAAAGATAGTAGAATCCTTTTGTGTGGATGAAAAGGTATGATAAATTCTTTTGGTTATTGTGTCATTGATTAATGACCACTCCCATATTGAGATTTCCAATGGTGGGTGTTGAGTATATAGCGTTGTACAATGTATCCAGGACATGGATTGGTTGTATTCTAATATATAAGCAGACTGTGATTACATTTGGTTCATGTTATTTGATACCACATGAATAAAAACTACTTGATCCATGATATTGAGTTATATGTAGTATTATTATAATTGAAGTTGTGGTTACACTACCTTATGGGAAGTAGTGTATTGTCCACACTAAAAATAAGTTTCTCAAGTATATCATATCCCTAAATAATCTTATCAAAAGGAATTGGTGCGGTATATATACACTTGAGGACTTTAAATTTGAGAATTTATATACTCCTAGTAAGGGAAATGTGGTAGAAAATTCTCTTAGTAGGATATTATCTTCTCAACTGTTATTAGAGGCATCAAATTAGTTATCCTCATTACAATTTTCCTTGGTGTACAAGGATGATGCTTGATATCATTAGTTGATAGTTGTTTCCCCCACCACATATACCCCCTATTAGGGAATATCAATATAGAGATACTAATTATGAGACCAAGCATATTCATATATCAACTAGAGATGCTATTAATGGAAAATATGATGGTGGGGATAATGCTATCATTTTAATACAATGGATTCTGTTAGAATTAGAATAGCTGGTGGAGGAGATGAGGGAGTTTCATACATCCCTTTTTGGATGATCATCTCAGTGTGAAGAAGATTTACCAGGACCTCTTATGTCAATTGTTTTTACTATGGATGAGGATTTGTGATGTTGAGTTGGTCTCCTGATGTCTCACATTTAAGAAAATAAATGTTGAGAACCTAGGTATAGTGGGTTTTGATAAACCCCATGATGTGACTTAGTGAAAGCAGTATGGGATATACCTGGAATTCATGATAGGGTAAACCTAAACCTCCAGGGGAAGCAACTAGTTTTGGATGATTATAGATAAACTCAATATATCATCCCACATTATAGACATTTGATAGATAAGCTCATTATAGGACATGAGATGAATGTACATACATGAGATAGTCTGTCTCCATAGTGTTCCCTCTAAGATAATTTCATATTGTGATGCTCTCTTCATATTGGGATTATGTCGAGTATTGCAAGTGGACTTTGTGATTTAGTTGCATTTGATCATAACATTTCACCCTTATAATGATGACCCGACTAAGTGGACCATTCATGTCTTACATGACATGTCACAAGGTTTCTTGTAGGATTTTGGCCATTGTTTGGAGGATCACCTAACCCTAATTTATATTATGTACAATAATAGTTATTATTCCACCATTGGTATGTGACCGTTTAAATTCATGTATAGTTGGACCTTAATGACACTACATTGTTGGACTGATTTAGAAGATTCATCACTCACGACATAAGAGATGGTAGGGGTTACAATAATAATGGTTCAAGTCATATAATAGAATATGAGCACTGCTTAGTGCTACAAAAATTCATGTATGGACTGATGATAGAGATACCTAGAGTTCGAGGAGGGAGACCTTGTGTTCCTAAGGGTACCAACTCAATTAGGATTATATAGATTTTTATGAGGAAAATGGTTATCTAAGAGTTTCATTTCATTTTTCTAGATACTATATATACATGGAAAGGAGGTGTACCACTTGGATCTACAACTGTAGTTAGACCAGGTACATGACATCTTCCATGTGTTGCAGGTGAGTCGGGACATGCATGAACCAACTCATGTAATCGACTAGGGTGAGCTGAAAATCATGGATGGAGAAACAATATATGGGTTCTTGATAGAGATCAATGATCAATACGAGAGTAACCTTCAATGGAAATTAATTCCCCTCGTGTATGTCTGGGGTTACCGTGGAAATTTTGAAGAGAGAAAGTAGGAGTGGGAGACACATATGTGATTCCAGTAACCTCATATTTTTAGTAGGTTTTCTATTTTTTGGATGAAATTTTATTAGGTTGAATGAATGGAATGGCTCTAATTTTTTTATTTATAACATTTGGTTTTTATATGTATTATTTTTATAGATCTGAACTGAGATAGAATGATATTCTGAGGGCTGGTGTTCCTATAATTATGTTCCAAAATATATTAAATATGATAATATAAATTTCATTTTGTTATCCTAAAAATATGGTATACCACATGAATTAGAGACCATATAATAAATCCAATGGAACCATTAAATTTAGTGTGTGTGTTTTACCCTAA
The DNA here is from genome assembly GCA_963277665.1 of Viscum album. Taxonomy (NCBI): domain Eukaryota; kingdom Viridiplantae; phylum Streptophyta; class Magnoliopsida; order Santalales; family Viscaceae; genus Viscum; species Viscum album. Next base: position 1,578,125,738 of record OY728126.1, read on the forward strand.
GTGACATAACATATGTTGGCGTCGAGTGTTAGACATGGGCGCCTTCGTGGGAGAATAATTAAATAATTTAAAATATATTTATTTCATTGTAAAATGAAAGGTCTAGACCTATTTGGCCTCATATTTATTTGGTGATGTTGAAAAATTTCATGGTAACCCATAAACCCCAGCAATTTGATAGGAGAAATTCAAGAGAGGAATAGAAGAGATCTTGGTGAATGAAATTAGTTCGAGACCAGATCAAGTATCATTATGCCATAAAAGTTCATAGATCTCACTAATGAAAACAATGTAGAACCCTTATTTATGATCGATCAATTCAAACTCCAATTATGATGTTTTATTTTTTATTTCAATCTTTTTTATCCTGTTTTAAATGGGGATCAATTCCATGAACTAGAAATTATTTGTGAATCAACAGTCAATTTATTTATTTTTTGATGGATTTCAACTATTTGTTAATTATTTTCATCTTCAGTCATCTAAATATATTACAATAGATCAAGGATGATGGAAAAAGGCCATGGTAATTTCATAAAATATTTTTCATTATAGATTTATCCCCCGTTTTTCACACATTCATCTAAGGAATTTTTCATGGATGGTTTTTCGACGATTACATTGGCATGTAATGTTTTCATTAATATTATTCAATGTAAAGAATAAAAACCATTTGTGTTGTTAATGATTGAGGGTATGATCAAGATGTAACTATAATGAATGATGTTTTTAGGCTTATTAGAATAGGTTGATGATTCAGTATCATCATGTTTATGATTTTTTGGATGTGGTGGTGTGTCAGGGTGTCTTTTGGGTGGATTTGAAGCCCATAATCCTGATATACGGTAATGGGAGTGTTGAATGACCATATATATACTATAATTATGGAAGACAGAGGAATATTAAACCTGGAAGTATGTGTGGAGGTGATCATGATGAAACAATTAATTTTTTGGGTTATATTGTGTGTTATCCGAGATCACAAATCACATGGGTCCCTTGGCTTCCGTAGTAGGGTTTTATGGAGTGTTAAATATAACAGGCCATGTAACCATATGAAATAGTATGTGAAACATTCTCAATGGCTCGACATGTAACTCAGAGGTTACACAAGCACATTCAAGATAAATTCAATAGACATGAAGAGAGTACATGTTCCCGATCCGGTGTACATGGTCATATCTAGACTACACATAAATAGTGTCAAGTGATCTCAACATGTCATGTACTATTCCTACATGTCATGTGTATGGTGATTTACATGTCATGTGAGGCACTATAAACTGTGTAGAATAGTGGTTGGATGGAAAAGAAATTTAACCCGTGTACAAGATTTGAATCATGTATGATGGTGTTTAGTTACATTCATTTCTTGAGTTTGGAATAGTATCGGTTGAGCTAGATCCCTTTCTCCATCTCTCAAGGGTACACTGTGGAATTATAACCACATATTTGGATTTATATCCCCAATGGAGGATGTGACTAATATAGTTTTTGTGGTTTCCTTCCATGAGATGCGAGAATGATCTTCTTTCATTCTATACCCTAGTGGGGTATGTGGAATTAGCCTGATCTCTTAAAGTAGGGAGTTGTTCCTCAATATATAAGTCCATTTCAGTAGTTTTCTTTGTATTTTTAGAGTATGATTCCATACATAGCGATTTGATCTAATTTGGTTTGGTGGTATCTCTTTGTGGTACTAGGAGGATCCCCTATCTATGTATCAGGGTCGTCATACACTAGTAAGCTTTCTTGTGTGGGTCCTAATGATTATGACCTCTTGGATGAGCGTCTCTAATGATTCTGTGGATCATGGAGTAGACTCTCCTAGAATGAGAATTTCTTTTATAATTATCTTATGGATGGTAGTCTGGTTGTGAATGCATAGAGGCATGGTGTCCTTCTTATGTATATATTATTCTACTTATTATACATTGATTGATATATAATTTTTATGATATGAATATTATTAATTACTTGATTTTACTTTGGGGGGGGTGTCCTACTAGGTAATTTTATAATCACCACTTCATGGGTTCTCCCTGCACGTGTCATGTCTTATGTAGAAAATGACCCATTTGATGATATCCTATGAGGAAAAGGAGAAAGTTGTTCCAAGTTGGATCATGAAAGGAAGAGTTTTATACCATGATGTTTCATTTGATTGTAGTCCTCACCCTGGGAGTCTCAAGGAGTCTTAGTATTTCTTTATGGGATTTTTTCTAGCATTATTACTTTCATTACATTACTATCATAATCTGATTGTATGTTAATAGATATATGCATTCATTGGATTTAATAGTTTAAAATTTTATAATTTTGTGTGCTTAAAGATGTGTGTGTATGCATAGTTGAAATGGTCATCTGACTCCCCAGTGTGTGATATGAATATATTCAATTTGCACGAGTCCTAGGCCTATTAGAGGTGAGCATGCTGTAGTCCGATTTTGGGCCACATTAGGCTAGGAAATGACACATAACAAAAATATATTCCCACCCCTAAATATATTTATAATCAATCATGAAACATATAATGAATCATTATCAATGGAAAGGGTCATAAGAAAAACTATTCATGAAAATTTTAATTCTAATATTGATCAAATGAATCATTAAACCCCATAAGAAGGTTAAATAATTTATTTTGGTATCTAGGAATATCATATTCATATCCTATTTTGAACACATTTTAGGAATAACTAGACCCCAATTAAATAAATAAGTGAAACCCTCTTATTACTCCCTCCATCTTATGACTAAATTAAAAGAAAACTACCCAATTACTTGGAGAACTGTCTTGATACACCCATATTGTAATCTATAATGGCTCACTGCTCACTATCTGGTCCCACCCATCATATAAAAAAATCAAGATCATCTTATTCTATATGGGTACATGCCTCAGATAAGCTATATCGAGCTTGAACATATTCAAAAATGGTGCTTAACCATTAGAATAAGTTGTTTCGAGATCACCCATTCATGATAATTTATTTCCAAGTACGATCCATGAATAAAACATTTGTATGCCTTCATATTTTAATCATGTAAATCATCATTCTTGTTTCATTTAATGATTAACTTATAGAAAATTATAGGTTCCATTTAAATATGATAATAAATCAAAATAAATATTAAGGATGGTATTAATAAAACCTATCCCCAATGGAGTGTTTGTAATGTCAAGGTATTTTGATTTCAAATAATGTAAATCCAATTAAAAGATCATTAAAAATTACTAAGAATAATATCTTCTTCACATTGAGTATCATAAAATTATTTCATCATGGACGTAAAATGATTTTGAAAGACAACTTGGAACATTTCATGAGGAAAATATTATTTCCATTTTAAAAAAATATTTAACATAGAAAAAATTCAAAAAAATTAAAATTTTTTTTATTATTGAAAATAACATTTCAAAATTTGAAATGAATATTTGATACATTGAGTGATCAAGATGGTGGAAAAATCTATTCATTATCTAAATGTTAAAAATAATAATTTTATTCAAACATTTTGTAAAGGGAGTCCAAGTGATAAACATGGAAAATGTTTTGATATTCCCATTTTTAATTATTTTAAAAAAATTCAATTAGTATAAAAAATATATTTATGAAATCATTTATGGTTAAAGAATAATATATATAAAAAAATTTAAGAAAAAATTAATATGCAATAGAAATTTTTCTAAGATAAAAGAAATATTCAAAATCTGTATGACTTAGAGAAAAATTTATTTATATTTACTCATTGAATAACTAATTATATGGAAATAAAACATTTAAACCATATTTTTAAACATCTGGAAATTAATAAATTAGTATTATAAAAATTAGATGATGTGATTTCCTCCAATGGAATCATGAATATAAATAATCTAGAATGAATTGATATTGTTACATAAATCCATTTTCACTTCATTAACTCTTAAATCATATGAAAAATGAATGAATAACATAAAATGTTATATTAAATACAATGAAAATTAGATGATTAAATATATAACATATGAATATAGAGACCCTAGCCTTTTACATGTATCATTACAATATTTTTGGAATAATTAAACATCATATCACTAGACAATGATTGTAAAGTATAATGTATTTGGATGATTAGATACATTATTAATAATCATGAGAAAATATTTTATTTAATATCCATAAAGATATACTAACTTCCATTGAGCTCCAATAACTGAATATGAAAACCAGGGGAATACATTAATAAAAGGAAAGAACTAAAATCCTAGTAAAGAAATAAACATATGGATAAAACATAAAACATGGGTTAGAAAGAATAACATGATGACCTAAATAGAATGGAACAAGAATAAGAATAAGGGGGGATAACATGTATAACATGGGATCATATAATCATGGAATCATAGTAATGTGGAAACAACATAAAAAACCACTTTAGCATGATTCCTGGCTCATTGCACATAGAGGAGCCTAATTCAAGGCTAACCAACGAGACTATTACTTATAGAGAAAAAATCAATAACAACCACCAATATCATTGAATAATATTTCTAAAAATACTAAAAATTAACTAATTTATTGTATCTTTATCTTGGATCACCCATCATAAAACTTTCTATATTATGTGTTCTACATAGAAAATAAATTTAAGGGTTACTCATTGAAAGAAATGTGTTTCATAATCATGTGATAAAGAATAATAAATGGAAATATAATAAATGTTTTCATGATGAAAGGAATTAAATAATAAATATACATTCAAAAAGGAAAATATGCATTGAGAATTTTATGTTATTTATAATTGAGGTTATAACATGTAAAAAGAGTGCTTAAGAAACTATAATATTAATACATTTTAGTGGGGTTTAAAGAAAGTATTAAAGATCATTTTAAAGCAGAAAATGAAATAATATTTTATATTAAATAAGATTTTTACCAAGAAAATTCCCATAATAAAATTAATTACTTAATAAAAATAATGGTTTATTAAAACTCATTGTAGAGAGACATTGGAATAGTTTAAGAATTCAAGAAGTTCCCTTAAATCAGGCTTCCTTATCGAGAATAATTGAGTAGAAAACATTTTAAAAACATGTATATCCCCCAAAAAATAATGATTAATGGATCATTATATATGATTTAGAAACATATAAACATAATTTTGAATATGAGAAAAAATAAATGATAATTTCTTTTGGGTGAAAATAGAGGAAGAGTAACCCGAATGAATAATAGAGGTTTAGGTAGAATCCCTTACCTTATGTATGAAATGATTATGCACTTGATTTTAGGGTCATGAATAATCATAATAAATTAATTAAATAATATATTAAGCACCCTTAATACATTAATTTTATTTTTTATTATTTTATTATGTTAATTATGTCCATTTTGAGGGGTAGTGAGTTTCAATTTCATCATTTGGTACTGTTAATTTCCATTGTTTTCATGATCGGATTACTTGTGTATGTTTATGGAAAATAATTTAGAATTAAGATAGTTGTCTAGAAATATAAATTATATGTTATTAATGAACATATAGAATATTAAAATACTATTTTTTCCATAAGGGGGGATGTTTAATTTGACAATTATTAATGATAATAATTTAGATCAATTTCGCATTTTTTGTACATTAGAAACTAGTTTTGTTATATTACTAAGTATCATGTATATATAATGGTCACAAAACATTAAATATGTATCCATAAATATAATATAATTGTTTTAATCATTAAAATGGTTTCATTTCCATCCGTGAAGGTGTAATTGAATGATGAAATCACGTCATCCACGATAGTGGTAAATCGACACCTTGTAGACAATGTTTTCATTCTTAATATAAAAGAGAGAGGATAAAATAATTGATGGAGAATTCTTAGATAAACATGATACAATTAAATTATTTATATGAATATTTAGGTTTCATTACACATAAAAATAGGGGAGTGATTAGAATATAAGAAATGAAAAAAAAACTGAAAAGAGATTGAATGAAAACTAGAGAGGGTTTTACCTCTTGATTCTTTCTTCCTGAGAACTTCCTTAGGTGGAATTGTTTTGTCTATATATTATGAAAAAAATATCATCAAGTTTTTATAGGATATTGGAAATATATATGACTAAAATTTGTACATGTCACGACTGTTGAGAGGTGTGCGGAGTAGTGGATGTAAGGGTTGTATTTATGGTGGATGAGGGGGTTTTTTCTCATTATTGTATTCATTAGTTTATTATTTTGGTTCAATACTATAAATATATTGAGAAATACCATAAAATATAAAAAACTAAATAATTATAGTTCTATAATTTGGTCCTATATCATCCATACATCATTTATGACTCCTTAATTCATGTATTTTATTATCATAAATTATCATATTTTACTATTCACAAAAATTCAACTATTTTCGAACAATCCCAAAAATTCACCCTAAAAATTTTAAACAGGTATAATTAAAAAATGAATTCCATTTTATGAAAATAAGTTTCAAAATATGAGATACATAGTTTTTAAACAGAACCTTCATTTAAATGAAAATTACTTCTTTTAAAAGAATAAATCATTTTATAACATTTTGAAATATTCATTGGGGTCTCGTAAAATCGTCTTAAAATCATAAAGAAACAAAATATTATTTTATGAATAATTTTGATGAAAATATATTTTCCTATAAATTATTCAATTTAACCCAAAATTGTTATTGGATATTTATGACATATAAAAAATACCAACACTTAAATAAAAATTTTTAAAACACATATTTACTTAAATTAGGATATAATTATATAATATTTCCATTTATAACATTCTTAAATTTTCTATCTACTTTAATATGAGATGATACTATTCCATTATTATGTTTTCTATTCATAAAGGTCACGGTACTATTACAAATATCAAGTTAATATCTAATAGTTATAGGTTTCTTAACATCTAGAAATAATTCTTATTTCATTCATTATGCATTTATAATGTTTATGTTGAGTTCATTAAGTTATTTAATGTGATTTATAATATATGAAATAGTTATAAGAAGATAATTTCAATTGATAAAACTATGGTTTGTCACATTCATTCCCCCTTATTAAGTTTCTCCCATGAAGTTTTGTTTTTCACACTAAGTTGAAAGTAGGTGTGGGTACTTATTTTTCATCAGCTGCTTTGGTTGCCATGTTGACACATCATATTTATGGTTTCACCAATTTAATTTGACTAGGTCTGTGGTCTTGATATGTATAAATTTACCTCTATGATGTAATATCATTACTAGATGATCCTCAAAGGGTATATATTTTCCAACTATACACCATTTGAATTCATTAAATGTGTGGGATTCGGTATGTACTTCCTCAAGAGGGATAAATGGAATAAATCATTTATTTGAGGCATGGTTGGTGGAAGTAAAGTCAATTAGTAAACTATTCCAACATGATCAAGGATCTCGAAGGGGATGACGTACTTGGGACTCAGAGTTCCTTTATTAATAAAAATCATGATTCTCATCAATGGAGATATGTGGAGGAATACCATGTCTCATACTATAAACACAAGGTCACATTGATGATTTTCTTCATAATTCTTATGATGACGTTGGGATTCTATGATGTGATACTGAATAGTTTTCACATTTTCCACCATTTCATTGACCATTCAGGTCCTACTATCTTATGCTCACAGACTATATCCTAGAATAATTATGTTCTTCACCTTTTCCCATAAACAGATTCATATTGAGCCATTTGGAAGCTGGAGTGGAACCAATTATTGTAAGAGAACTCGACCCGAGGTATATATTGGCCCCATTATATTTTAAATTCCATAGAACACAATATCATCATGTGTTCCGATGTAAGAATAGTTTTTTCAGATTGTCCATTAGTTTTAGGATGACATGTTGCGCTAATGATCAGCTCATTACATACAACATGTTGGATACTTTTCCAAAACATGGACGTGAATCTTGGATCTCAATTAGATACAATCGATAGAGGTACTCCATACATCCATACCACTTCATTGATATATATCAATGTAAGATGAACCAGTGATATTTCCTTTCGAATTTCTATAAACTGAGCTATATTTATAAGACAATCCCCAATAACCCATATAGCATTGTTTCCTCTAGATGACTTTGAATGTCTAGTGAAAACTCCCATGGTGATTTTTTCTAACTTCCATGCTGTTATGGGTTATGGCTGCATTATCTCATTACACGTATTCCTTTCATCCTTCACTTTATTAAATACCATGAACTTTTATGTATATTGAGAGATCTGTCTTCTTATTGTCCCTCCAATAGTTATCTCAGAGATCTCAATACATCTTGGTGCTCCCTGAGTGAATAGAGAAGGTTCCACTATGAGAATCATTCAATATATACTTCATTATGTCAGGATTATGTGGCACACATAATCATGACCCAAATATTATGACTCAATCCTCATCAATTAGGATCTTAGAGTATTTCCCATTTCATATAGTTTCAAGCTTTTTTTAATATCCACATCACTTTTTTGAGCATCCATTATTTTCTCAATGAGGGGCGGTTGATCAATCATTTGATAAAATTTTGATGATGATACATCTTTATAAATTCCCTTTTCTATATTTTTTCGAACTATAAATATTCGATCCTTCTAAATTCTCATCATTGATAATGATGCAGAGTCCTTTCTACATAAAGCATCTACCACCTTATTTTCCATTCTAGGATGGTTGTGGATTATGAATTTATAAACATTGATGATCTCTAACTATATTTACTAGTGCCTATTAATCTACTTCAATGTGAATATGTTTTTTAGGCTCTTATAATCTATATATATTTTATACTTATCCCCATAGAGTTAATACCTATATATTTTTAATAAAAATATCATAACATCTAACTCCAGATCATGTATATGATAGTTTTGCTAATGAATTTTCAACTACCTTGAGGCATAGGCTATCACATTATCGTTTTTCATTAGTATAGAACCTAAGTCATTATTTTACGCATAACTGTATACCATAATGGGTTCTCTACTTATCAGGGGTATGATTACTAGAATAATGATAAACTGCTTTTTGAGCTCTTTACTGGTTTCCAATCATTCAAGAGTACATACAAACATCACCCCTTTCATGCCATCTTGTTTATTTTGTTTTAATATAATAATTTTTACATAAAAACTCATTATTAAAATCTATAAAGTCAAATTACTCTATATGTCTTTGTTATATATTGTGTCATGTGCCACTCTTCAATTGCCTTTGTCTTGGAAGGGTCCCCCGATATTATTTTTCTAGTGATAAAATTCCTAATGAATTATTCTTCATTTATATAGAACTCACATTGAATATAATTCTCATAATGTTTCTCCAATCAAAATGTATTCAGCATAGTATTAAAATACTCCTCATGCTCATCCTTTTTCATGGAGTGTTTTAAAATATAATCAATAATGACTACCACAAAATTGGTGAGGTAATATATAAGGTCTCTATTAATTAAATCCTTGAAAACTACTGAAGCATTAGTGAGTTCTAATGGCATAACTAGGAAATCACAGTTTATATACCTTGTTTGAAAGTTAGTCATAAGAATATCTATATTAATCACCATTAATTGGTTATATCTTGACCGATGTTTGACTATAGAGAAATAATTTCCCCCGGGTAGCTTATCATAAAATTCATTTAGCTGACAAAGAAGATATTTGTACCTTATCACATTTTTTTATCTCATGATAATAAATTATGAGATACACTGATCCATAATTTTTCTTGATAAAGAAGAATAACACACACCATGGTGAAGCACTCAGGCATATAAAACACTTGAAAATATTTTCCTATAACTACTTATTTAGTTATTCCATCTCAAAATTCTCCATTCTATAAATTCTCCTTGATATAGGTAGAGATCCTAGAATAAGTTAGATTGAGAACTCAACCACTCGATTTAGAGGAAGACCGTGAAACTTTCATGTAAAAACATTACTGCAATCCCTCACGATGGTCATGTATTCGAGCATCTCCTTTGTCTCATCCATTTGAGTGATATATTCACTCTCATAAGGTAGTAATAGAAACACATGAGATGATGAATCTAAATGACACTCTTCTTACTCCTTATTATTTTAATTATTTATAGGATTATATGAGATGTTGATAGTGATCTTTCTTTCCCAACAGTTGATGTGGGAATTGTATAAATATATCTAATACATGCACAATATAGCATCAAACTCCACCAAAGGATGTAAGAAAATTTTTTCTGTAAGGTTTAGTCCAAAAGCATTAATTGTGGAGGAGATAATTACTTTTGATTCTCTAATTGATCATTATATGTTCTCACTAAAAACTAAACCTCACATTTTATTTGGTAATTAAATATTTTTTCTAAAAATTAATGATATCAAAAAATGAATATAATAATAATCAAATAGTATGTTTTCTATTAGTGAATGAATAACCAGTGTTCCATTCACAACATCATTTTTTATCTCCTCCTCAGCCGTAATGATAGCATAATACATTTCTTGTTTTTATGGAGGTTTTATCTATTTCCTTTTACCACCCTTGGATTTGGGAAATCTTTCGCATATGACCCATTCTACTTGTAGTTTTAACTATGTAAAATAAGATGAGTTTTTATCTGAACCATGTTTTCTTATTCCATGTTACAATAATTAATCATATCCCCTAGATTGTTTCTATCTGAATATATTATTCATCCAATTTTTTAGAATTTATTAGTTCCCTTTAGGTATTTCTGAAGATTTTTCATCCCAAAATTCTAACACGTGGGATATTTGGTCTTCTTCTAATATTATATTTACCTTTTGATCCATCCATATTAGACTCATTTTTTGGATTTTTCTCTATGGGCCAATGAGACCACTATGAGTCTCTGATCTCCATTTCATCCTGGAGGGAACAATAAAAAATATCATAATACCTATCAATGTCTCTAATCCCCAATAATTTTCTTATAGTCATCTTTAGTCTTCTAAATAAGTGATCCACCATGATTTTGGTATACATTACCATGTCATCGGAGAATCTTGTAATCCTTGTTATGTTTTCTTCGTACACACATATAGACTCATCATCCATTTGAAAATGTTGGATAAATCTCTTTCCGTATTGATATGGAAGGTTTCTAAAAAATATTTATTGGAAATATTTTTCAAGAATTCCTCCCAATCCATGGAACTAATTTCCACTTTAGACATTGTTCTTTTGATCTGTTTCCTCCACAGATTAGCATCCCCATGAAAACAATATACCACCATTGGATCTTTCTCATCTTCTGAGCACTAATGGATAGAGAATATATTTTTAATGGAATTAAAGGTGGGGATAATAATATCCACTAAACATTGGAGGCCTTTTTCTCATAAAGGAGTCATCCACAACTTTCTATCTATTTGGAGAATGAAACTGTTATCCATGAATCAAGATATTATTCATAACATGATCCAATTGAGAATGTACTATCATGATGTTTTGAGCACCCATTCCCATCATATTTGGAATATCAGTAGGGTATTAATCAAATTTATTATAGGAACAAGTTCTTTTATTCCTATCAATTATTTTGAAAAATCAATGTACAATGAGGGTGCTTGAATATTTAAATAATTATTATAATAAGAATAAACATTAATCATAAAAGAATAAACTAGATAAAGAAAAGTATATCTGAAATTTTGACTCCATAGGTTTCAATATAGGTTATCTATAATCTATTTAATAACATATATTTACTTATATGAATTTTAGCCCATTAATAATGTTTAATAATTAGCTTATTAATTTACCAAATCATATCCCCAGAGAGTGTCAGACAAGGTGTGTAGTAAGGCCCATTTTCTTGTACTCGGTTACCTGGAGTCATGCCTGGAATAAATTTCCAATCTTTTAACTCTTAGGTACATCAGTTCTTGAAGCATGTACACTTTTAGTATCCAGAAAGGGATGTAGTTTATTAATAAAGTACATACTCTATATTTACCAAAAAATTGGTATGTTTTAATGGATATAATCTTATCCCTAAGGATCTTAACAAATATCACTATTTATAATCTCAACATATAACTAGAACACCCCACGATACCTAATATAGAGACCATAGAATTTTACACATATCATAACAATACTATGGGAATAATTAAACAACATATTACGATCCAAGGGTCATAAAGTATAGTGCCTTCAGAATATTAGGTATATAATGATTCTTGATGACAATATCTTTTATTTAATCTCCAGAAGGATCTCATAACTTCAAATCTGCTCATATAACTATAAAGGATAACCGAGGGAATATGTGATCAAATGAGATGGGCTAAAATACCAATAAGGAAATAAACATAGGAATAAAATAGTACACATGGGTTAGATGGCCTAACACGATGATATAAAATGCATGGAAGATGAATAAACATAACGAAGAATAAATTGTATAACATAGAATCATATAATCATGAAATCATAGTAATGTGGAAGAAACATAAAACAAGACTTTAGAGATATTCAAGGATAACTTCACATGGATGAGCACATGTTAAGGCTAACCAAAAAAATTGTTTCACATTTAGAAAGAGTCAATAGTTACCAGTAAGACCATTATAGATGATGTCTCATGAGAATAAACATTTCCTAATGCATTGGAGTGCTATTTGGGTTCACCAATCATAACATGTTCATGATTATGAGTTATACATGAAAAATAAACATAAGGGTTTCCCATGGAAGGAAATGGGTATCATAATCATGTCATAAAGAAAAATAAATGGGTGTCTCATAATAGTTATTGTGAATTAATGTAACTAAATCATACACATGGATTAATAAAAGAAAATAAAAATATATCATGATAATTGGTGTCAAACTAATGTGATAACATGTACAAAGAGTATTTAAAAAACATTATAATTAAAATATTTTAGTGCGGTTTAAGGAAAATATTAAAGAGAACATAAAGATTAAATGAAAAAATATTTTATATAAAACCAGAAGTGGACCAAGAAAGTTTCACTAATAAAATTATCAAGTTTAGAAAAATTGTTGATTAAATTTTATTATAGTGCCCACATGAAATTGGGTAAGAATTCAAGAAGTTCCCTTAAATCGGGTTTTCGTATCGAGAAGATTTGTGTATATATCCTATTAAAAACCTAAATATCCCAAAACAGTGGGATGAATTTATCAGGATCTATGAGTTTTAAAAATATAAAAATATAAAATATTTACATAATTATAAAATAGAATTTTTTCGGTAAAATGCGAGGAAGAGTAACCTGAAGGAATAATAGTGGTTTGGGTAGAATCCATTACCTTATGTCCAAAAAGATTCAACAAATTAACATAATGTTCTGAATAGAAAAATTAAATTCCTTAATTAATTAATATATATCGTTTAATAAAATTATGTAATAGAGTACAATTTTATTATGCTTATCCATGTATTTTTTTGGGTTAGGATTTTCAATTTCATCATTTGGGATCATTAGTTTCCATGGTTTTCATGATCCCTTTATTGTATATGTGTATATGAAATGTTAGATAGTGAGGATAGTTTACTAGAAATTAACTTATATTTTATTAATTAACTTATTAAAATTTAAAATACATTTTTTTCTATAATTGAGAATTTTTCATTTCATAAATCATTAATGATAATCATTTAGATTAATTTATCATTTTTTGATCATCACAAATTAGTTTTGTTATAATGTAAAATATAATGTAAATCTACTAGTTTTAGAACATTAAATATTTTTTAATACATATTATATAATCTGCTTCAACCATAAAAATGGTTTCATGATCATTCTTGAAGATGTAATTGAATGAAGAATGAATGTTTTCCATGATGGTGGTAATTCGCCACCTCATGGATGATGTTTTGATTATTAAAATAAAATACATAGGAGTAGATAATTGATGAATAATTATTCGATTAACATGATACAATTATATTATATAATAGATACTAGAGTTTTCATTCCACGTGGACAAGGTTATGTAAGGAGAATATAAGAAAATGATTTATCTTGAAAATAAATTGAAATAAAATTGAAGAGGCTCTTACCACTTGATTATTTATTCTTGAGAACCTCTACAGGGGGATTGGTTATTGTTTTTAAGATAAAAAGATAATGGGAATAGGGGATGGTATTGGGAAGATATTTTAGTATAATTTTTTCAAGGAACACGGCTTGATATGTTTGAGTGTAAGAGGTGTTAATGTGTTGTATTTATAGTGGAGGATGGGGGTGTTTTCTTGTTATCATAAAATATAATAAAATAATTAATTATAATGATAAATTTTGTTCTTATATGACTCTTAAATCATCTATGACTCCATAGATCATTTATTTATCTTTTATCATAAATTATTATATTTTTACTATTCACAAAAAAATTCAACTATTTTTGATAATTCCCAAAAATATAATCTACCAATTATTTGACTTTTAGAATAAAAATATTAAATCCATTTAATGAAAATGATTTTATAAATATAATAAATTTACTTTTTAAATAAACGCATCATATACTCAAAAGTACAGATTTTAAAATTATAACAGATTTAATAAGATTTTTGAAAGTTAATCAAGGTATTATAAAATAATATTAATTGTATAAGAAAAAAAGTATGAATACATTTAATGAAATTAATTTTTATTTGAATATATTATGTTAATATAAAATTATTTAAATAAATATTTTTATCCTATAAAAACACGAACACATAATTAATAATTTTTAAAACACTTATTTAATTATAATATGAAATAATTACTTCATATTACAACTTATAAGATGATTAAATTTTATTTATAACAGAATAGGTGAGGTCACAATCGCATTTTTACATTTACTAATCATAAGGGATACATTAATATTCCAAATGTCACGTTACTATTAAATCACAATAGGTTCCTTAAATTATAGAAATATGTTTTATTTCAGTCATTATTCATTAATAAAGTTTATATTATGTTATATATTTGATTTATATTGAATTTTACGTTATGAAAAAATTTAAGAAATTAATTTCCATTAATAAAACATTGTTTTATTAAAATGAGTGTTTATGTAGATACACCTCATTAAATAAGATTGGTGTGAAATGTAATTTAAATCTCAATGAAAGAAATTTGATATGAGAAACCCTTAAAATCTTCATAATGTAGATGTGAGAAATAGTCAATCATTTCATTATGTGGATCAAATATAAATATAAATAAATTATCTATAAATTTAATATAAGATAATAAAAATTCATTAAACGCATAATCTTAGAATATCAAATTCAATTTAGATGTAATATAACCAAGTGAATAAAATCTGGTAAAGAAAGTCAATATAACTTGGTAACATTCATGTCAAATCCCCTTGGATGATGTAATTTAAATTGTATCATAAAACAAAATGATTTCTGATGTATTAATGATATTACATGTAAAAGGGTATTCATATGAATTATATGAAATGAATTGTGTTCATAATACTAAAATATGGAAATATAATTTAAAATTGAGGTGAAGGCCCTTACATCGACTCTATAAAATTCTTGTATGTGCTTTAACTATTTTATAATAAACATATATTAGGTATGAGATTTATTATGAACATATTACATGATTTATAGCTTATATTGAAGTTATTTATCAAATATATTTTTAGTGGAACATTTAAATTTTGAATCAGCTAAGTCCACATCAAGTGTTTTGAGGACGTTTGATAAATTATTTGAAAACAAATTTATTATGTAGATAATTTTTAAAGAGGTCAATTATCCATTATATAAATAATTATAATCATGAAAAAATAAGAAAATAAATTAATAAATTTTACTTTTCAAATTATGCCGTAAAAATGGCAATGAAAAATGAACTATGTTACGATCCTCAAGGCGGTAGAGCTTACTTTCAGCAGAGAAACATTTTTACTTTTTCAGTGGTAACTGTAGATATAATGTAAGTATTATTTTAACAATCTGTAATAATAAGAGTATAATAAATAATGAATTATTTAATTAAATATACTTTTATATATCATCCATGTGATGTGATAATGAAAACATAATCACATCTTTTTATGGAAGAGGTAGACCACACGTACGCCGGAACGACATTATCATTTTTTGGTTTAGAAAAGAAAATTACATATTATCTATTATTAATTATAAATATTTAATAGATATAATATTTTTTCATATATATCACTTATATTCATTAATCATATATTTATTACCTTCCATATAATTCATTAGTGAAAGATGAATCACAACGCTTCGCAATGTGCTAGTCCATTGTACACAAATGCAACGTTATTGTACCCCCCCCCAAATTTAAATTAATAAGATATATGTTATTTAATAATTAAATAATAATAATAATGTTACAAGTATCATATATATACATTTAAACCATCATTATTAATCTCAATGAGTGTCATTGATGGAAAATGAGTTACATTAGTCTTCGAGGTGGTATTCTTTTGTACACATAAATGATGAGTTTGTTTCCCATTTGATGATAGAAAATATAGAATTATATTATTAAATTAACATAATAATGATTTAATAAATTAAATATATTTATTTATTATATCATCACAATTTATGAAGTTTTTATAATGGTGGAAGAATAAATAATATAAAAATTCGTTGTTAATCAGTATACATCTTTTTCGAGAAACCACCATAGAATAGCTCTGAAATCCTTAATAAGATGGATTAATGATAATAAAATAGGATCTAGGTCATTTTTAGGGATTTCTTGATTTTATTTTCTTTGGAAATGCTCATTCATATAATTTGGTAAAGTTTGAAGTGGATTGGAGTGGGAGTGACCTTTTATATTGGAGGAGAGTGGAAGACATATAATTTTAAAACTAAAAAATTATAACCATGTTTTTAAAATTAAAAAATGATCCAAAATTAATAATTTAAAAGAGTTAGAAAATATATAGCCAGAATGGGAACTACAATTGCTTCTTATAAATATTTTTACATCATTTTAAAACAAATCTTTTTAGTTTAACATCTGGTAAATCCATTTTTACCTTAATTTCAATATTTTTTTTTTATTTTTTCCACAATTTATTCTAATTTTTTTGAACATATTAGATATTATAAATTAGGATTACATAAAATATTTAATTGATTTTACTATATTAAATTAAAAAAATTGTATAATTTATTTTAAAATAAAACCCACAATGGTGATGAAAAGCGGGGTCTCGAGAAATGTATTTTAAGAGAACAATAAATGTTTTTATTAATTAAATAGCTCATACACATCATTGTATGAATTTAAATTCATATTTAATGATATATTTTCTATAAATATCATAAAAATCATTCATTATTATGTGTTGTTATAATTAATTAAAATGAAGAAACATTACTCCCTTTAAAATTGTTTTTAGAAAAATGTGTTTTTAAAGAGAAATATACACATAAAAAACCCAATATAATGGTTATTTAAAGGTATATCTTTTAGTTAATATAACTAAATATTAATTATTTTATAAGAAATAAAATTCATAACATAGTTTTACTTTTAATATAATGTATTTATTGAAATGAGATGATACTTTTAGGAAAATCTATATTTTTCACATTTCACTGAAAAATATATATTTTTTGGAAAATCAAAATATCTATACGTAAGTTAATTTTTATACAAGGATTTAAAAAGTGAATTTAATTTCATTATATATAGTTTAAAATTATCCATAAATTATTTATACTAATCTTGTAAAAAAATTAATAAAAAACATTTTTTAAGAAAATATATATTTTATGAATAAAATAAAATTATGAAACAATTATTCATTATTTAATAATAATTTCACAAAAAAAATAAATTTAGTAGGATATATATATCATAAATTATTAAATATTATTCATATTTATAAATATAACAGTAAGGTTGTGATTTTCATATTTAAATAATAATATTTTGTGGTCCATTTATGTTTTCTGTTGTTTCCCATATATGCTATAAGGAAAAGTTTTATTTTTTAAAATTTTAGGGTCTTATATCATATACAGAATTAAAAAATTATTTAAAATATGATATCAAACTATATAAAAACAGGGTTGAATTTTCAAAATTTCTTTTTTGAAATCCCAAATCTTATAAAGGGTTAATAAAACATCAAGCTGAATAGATAGAAAAGGAATGATATACTGACTATTTTAATATATTATTATGATGAAAATAAAGTAAATTAACAGAGAACGGGATCACAATGTCCACAAATGAGGAAGTATGAGTGAATCCACTCAGATAGTTATAGGACAATGAATTATACGAGTTCCAAAATTGGGTAACACTAATATTCATTCACCTTGGACAATGTTAGAAGTAGGAATATCCCCCAACATATTACCCTCTCACCATGTGTGTCAAATATTAATAATAGTATTGATTAGAAAAATAAAATCTGTATATGATAAATGATATTCTGATGAAATTCAAAAATTCCTTTTCAAGAATTGAAAATAGTGGCGGAGTTAGATTACACTTCTAATAAAATTATTGAATTAGGCATACATATTTTTAGACCATGATAAATTTATAAGGTGTCATCCAAAATTGTTTTACCCTCCCAAAAAAAAGAAATAAAAACATGGATGATTGATTACTGAATTTGAAAAACAGTACTCCCACCACACATAATACCTTTCACATAAGATACATCTATATTAATATTAAGTCCATTAAAATGACACCACCATATCACCCATATATTGGTCGCCTCATTCCCATGAGAAGCCTCTCATGTAGACCTACAAGGCACAACAAGTTATTGTATCATAATTGGAAGAGTCACACCAATACACTTTTAATTATAATATTGAAGGATATCCATAAATTCAAACATGATATAATGGTGATTCTATAAAAAAAATGTAAAATTATATTATGGGTATCCTATATGGTCCAACAAGATGTACTAGTTAAAATTGACCACCCCTTTGATAGAGCACAGTCCACATCCTCTTTATCCTTACTATACTAAAGAAAATATACCATTAAGAACATCCTACCAATAAAATATAGATGACCATCTATATTAAATGATTGGTTCAAATCCAAATCACTATTAAAAGAAAATGGGTAATATATTCTTATTGTCCATTAGAGAAGAACTTTCATTTTGATGCTAGAGAAATCAAAATGAGTTGAAGGTTGTCACAAGTTGGAATATCATTATTGAAGATGCTCTATATAAAGAAGTTTAGTTTTGGATATATGACTTTTTAGAAAATTCTAGGTCACATTATTTATAGATTAGAATGGGAATGAACCATACAATAAAAAACTGTTCATTTTACCAAATAGAGAAGAAAATATGGATCTTTAGTAAGGACCGACAGAAAAATTAATGGTACACATCACATCATTTTGATCCTCATTGGGAACTATATCTACGTACCGAGGATCGGTATGGGCCAATTTAAAACTAATTTATAGAACTGGATATCCAGGTTTGAGTAGTTTAGATCCAACCGAATTGTGTTTCTTGAAAAATATGCCTCCATGTGGATAATTCACTAAGAATTATCACAACTGTGTAAACATGTCGATTCCAACTAATGCATATATGTGAACCATAACATTAAATGTCCCAATCTAGATAATACACCCCATACATCATATTAATAAAATAAGACCAAATAGAGTCCCTAAAAATGATATCACATACCAATTTAGCCTTTAAGCACCACATATGTTGCACACCAAAAACTTCATGGTATGTTTCTCTTAAACACATTTTTGTTATAGCCTACATTTCATGAATCGCTATGTCTATATGGAACAAAATATGGTTACTTATAGGAGATATCCATAACCTATCCATTAAACATATATTTTCCAACTCTACGATTTGAATTTTTAAAATCTCACATACACGGTTGTGTTCTAGATGATATTTAGAGTCTGATATAATTAACTTAATTTTTGGGGAATAGTAACCTACACTTATGAATAGTATCATACCCTTATGATTATTAACATACCCTTATGAATAGTAATATGACTTTTAGGAATGATATCCATACCCTTGAATGTATAAATGAATTTAGGCACCTTAAAAACAAAGTTGAATATTTTATGTGTTTATATTTTTTTATTAGAGAGTTATTTTAATTTAATATTTTATTAATCATATTTAGAAAATTATTCTTGAAAAATGGACTTCATTTTTGTATTCTACATGTTTAGAAATTGTTAGGGTGATGTTTTGTGATTTATCTATAATACATGAATTTTTGATGAATAGTAAAATCCAATAATTCATAATAAATGCTAAATGATGGATTATTTGAGTCATTGATGATGATCTGCCGATGTAAGACCAATTGATTCGAATTAAAATTCATATATTACTGTTCTTGGTCATGTAATTCTCACTATTGGTATTCTGGAGAGGAAATAATTATTGAATGATTATAATATTATGAAAACTCCTCTCCCCTCCACTATATAAAGTACCCCTCTCCCCCTCTTCCTCTCACACCACTCAAGCCTTGATCTTTGCAAATATTCTACCCAAGTCTCTCCCCAAGATCCTCACCGACATACAGAAGCTCCTAGCCTCTTAAAAATACTGAAAACTCCCCCCTTAAGAGGTTCTCAATGAGGAAGTCTCAAGAGGTAAATTCATCTTTCCAATTCCTTCAATTATTTTAAGTTGTATTCTTTTTGTTTCCTTCCTCACCATAATAGTATGATAAATCCAGTAACGTAGTTTTAATTTAATGTTTTCATGCTAATGGTATACTTGATTACCTTCTCTCCTTTCCCCACCATTTATTTAAACGAAATGAAAGCACCGTTTGAGATATGCTAATTTAGCACATTCAAGAACAACAGTTTATCAATTTCTATAATAATCATTAATTATGGTCATGAAAACCATTGTGTTAGGGGTGAAACGGATTATTATATATGTAATATATCCTATTTTGATTTTTATAATCCTTTTTGTAAAAATGGTATTATGTTATAAAGTAAAACATGTTAATTGTAATCAAACCCACCGTTTAGCCAAAACGGTTGTCACTAAAGTTATATATATAATAATTCGACTTCACTCTAAGTAACCAAATTAAATTTAAAACCTTGTAATCTTCAAGATGTTCACTAATAGAATATAACTTCATTTCTTTACAACCACATCCATCTTATATATTTATCTGATCATGAATATAAGAGAACCAATCATTTAAAACCAAGTAAACAAACGTGCCTGAACAATGAAATTAAACCTTATAACAAATAAAAAAGGCCTTGAATGAACTAAAAGGGAAGTGATTCTGGAATTATCAATTAAAAAGCCTAATTCATTTATTCAGGACATAAATAACAAGTCAAGAACACCTTCAAGCATAAGGTAAGAGATCCTCTCTCTCACTTTTGTTCAAGAATATCCCCTATGTTGTGCTCTTTTATTTTTAATTTGTAATGATGGGGAATGTTTTTCAACTTTCCCATAATACCCTTGTGACATATTAATAATGGAATACCCCTTTACCTCTCATTAATCCCTTTCAAAAACACTTTTTACCATACCGAAATGTTTGTAAGGGGTTTCTCATGTCTCTTTCATTTCTGTGAGATTTTCGTTGTTCGCCACATATTTCTTGTATGTGGTATATGTGTACTGCCATTTGATATTTAATAACATGATATTATTTATATTCTTGTTATTCAATAATTCATCTGAGAGTTATTATGTTCTGGTCTTATGATTCGACTGATTACATTGTTGTAAGAGACTTTGTCTCAACTACTATTTTCTTGTAACTAACTTTGTATTGTGCACCCAATAATCATTATGTGGTGTACCTACTCCCATTTGAGGTCACTTTTCATTTGAAATTATATTTAGTTAAATATACATATTCTCATATCATGGATATGTTTGTTGTCTAAACCGTATACCATTTTACATATGGTGTTTATTTGTAAAGTTACTTTAATTATGGAAATATTGATGAATATGTGTACTCTACACTATAGGGATATTGAAAAGGCTTATTGATATAGTATTGAATAAATTTATATCTAATTAATTGGACATGAATTGGAGTGTGGGGCCCACTAGATCCAGTCGATGCATTGGTAGGTCTCATGAGACAAATCAGTTTGGTGACAAACCCTTCGAGTTTTTTTTCAAAAATCAGACGGCCTTATACACATAGAACATAACCGTTTTAACGGTATTATGGTTTCATGTGCCAGATACATGATGTCAAATTAATAAGAATTATTTTTATTCATTATCAATAATTATTATTATCCATAAGGTTTTCACTATGACAAAATTTATGGTTGCAATTTCATTCTCAGTTTATTATTGGGATTATTCATTAATTTATTCACTATGCCATATTGATTATGTAAGATTGATTGTGATTAACTTATTATTATACTCATTCATCTTCTCTTTGTAACCCTTACTGAGCATTTCAGCTCACCCCTTTCATTGTTTACTTTCAACAGGTGACAAAGAGGAGAACGTTTATTCAGTTCTTCAGTATGCAGTTTTTACTTTCATTATGTATTGTATTTTATAACTTTTCTAATGTAATTTGTGTAACATCTATATATCTAGTTTCCTCAGGACTACTAAACTGTTCGTTCAATCAGTATTTTCATTCCTTATAACGATTACAATATCACATGTAACGCACTGGCTCCACTCTAGAGGGGTCGGGGTTTTACAGTTTGTATCAGACGAAGTTTTGTAGAAAACATGGAAACTAGAGTATGAAATTTATAGTAGGGAACAAAATCCTAAGGCAGTATTTGAGGGTAAACATACAAGAACTTCCTGTTATTTTGTTAAGGAATAGATTATGTGGATATTTTATGAAATATGTCCATGTCTGGATATGAGTAGGTAGAGGAGGATCTGGCATAGATGAATCTAGGGGTAAAACCCGAAAACAACACTTTGAACTAGACTCGAATGTGAAGTCATGCATGAAAATTTTCCTTGCTACACTCTTGGTTATGACACTCTCAGGGGATATTCTTAGGATAATTCACATTTTCTTTACAACCCATTATAAAAGAGTTTAATGTAAATTTTTCCTTAGAGAAATCATATTTATAAGATTAGATATGCATATAATTTCAATATATGTTGAGTGCTTTTCTATTTGATATTTATAAACTAATCTAGTGTATACCATTATTTATAAATGGAATTTAATAGAAGAAGGGGAATAAAAACTTATGGGTAAGGTAGGGATCTATTTACTGAGAAAGTAAACAAAGTCAATATTGGAGCAAATCAGATCATAATCATATTGGGATAGCTTACTCAGGTTGTAACGAATAACCATTCCAATCCTATGTTGGATCATTTCATGCTGATGAAGCCCCCATATTTTAGTGGGACTACTAATCCAGTGGTTGATGAGAAATGGATCATGTCCCCTGAAAATATATTCTTGGAATTAAGATGAAATAAAAGTGAAAATGTAGAACTTGCAGTATATTGTCTCAAGGGTGATGCTGATCAATGGTGGTCCTTGATTAAGAATACCATGGAGGAAGAAGAAATAAAAGATATGTAATGGAGTAATTTTAAGGAAATATTGTTCGAAAAATATTTCCCTCATGAGCAATGAACTGAAATGAGGAGGAAATTCCATAGCATACAACAGAGGGAAGAAGATAGTGTTTTAGAGTATGGGGCTACTTTCACAAGGTAGGTTAGGTATGTTGTAGATAACGTACGTGACTTGATAGAAAAGTTTGATAATTTCATTGAAGGTCTTAAGCCAAGTCGTCAAAGGGAACTGGCTTCTCAATCGTTTTAATCATATGACGAAATTGTATCAACTACCATCAAAACAGAGAGGTAATTTCCTAGATCAAATATTTTCAAAGGAAACCATGATAAGAAGAGGTACTCTGATAAAAAAGGAAAAGGAGAAGCACCAAATAAGAGTAAGGGAACAATGCTATTCCAATTATGTGAGAAGTGTGGAAATAATCATATCGGTAAATGTTTTAAAGTCATGGGAGTCTGCTATAACTATGGAGAAAAGGGACATCGATCTGATGAATTCCAGGTAAGAAACAACTCAATGATATTCAATGCTACAATTAAAGAGATATGGGACACTATGAAAATGAGTCTCTTAATATCCAAAGAAATATGCCTCAGAAAAATCCAAGAGAACAATGGAGTGCCAATGCGCTTACAACCGCAGAGGTTGAAGTTCCTAATGACGTGGTGGCATGTACTTTAATTATTTCCTCAAACGTAGAAAACACATTATTTGATTCTAGATCATTGCATTAATTTCTATCTTCCCAGTTTTCCAAGGAAGTTAGATATGTCCAATTTGATTTAATAAAGGAGTTATCAGTCAAAACTCGCAGGGGATGTATCATTTTAACAATGGAATATCAACTAGTCCCACTCCAGACATGAAAATGTGCTTTATTGGGTAACCTTATCATCATACAAATGATTGAATTTGATATAATTCTCAGTATGGATTGGCTATCAAATTATGATGTGATGATTTATTGTATGAAGAAATAAATTACAATTTTTGAAAATGGTGTAGAATCCCTTGTCATTAGGGCAGAAAATTCGCCACCCGATTCTTATCTAGAACCACCCCAAGTAGCTATACTGAATGAAATACTTGTAATGTAGGACAAAAAAATATCTATGGGTGAGGAAAGAAATATTCAAATTGAAGATGTGCAGATAGTGTAAGAATACATTGATGTATTTCTAGAGGATTTACTTGGAAATCCTCAAGAGCTGGAAGACGAGTTCTCTATTGATTTAATTCCTGATGGAAAACTTATATCAAAGAATCCCTATATAATGGATACTATGGAATTAGTAGAGCTAAAAAACAACTAGAGGATTTGAGTGAAAAACGATTTAGTCAACCTAGTGATTCTTCATGGGGAGCCACTATCAACTTTGTTATGAAGAATGATGGATCCATGAGGCTTTGCATTGATTACAGGGAAATCAATGCAATTACAATAAAAAAATTAGTATCTACTACTCCTGATTGATGATTTATTTGATAAGCTTCATGGAACTCAATAATTTTCGATGATTGAACTTGGATCTACATATTATCATTTGCGTGTAAGGAAGGATGATATTCCTAAGACAGCATTTGGGACCAGATATGGTCGTTATGAGTTTACTGTAATTCATTTAGGATAGAAAAATGCACCCTTATCTTTCATGGATTTAAGGAATACCATTTTCAAGGAATATATTGATAACTTAGTTGTGGTATTCATTGATGATGTCCTCATATACTCTAAAAGCTACGAAGACCATGAGAATCACTTGCGGATTATTCTGATAACTCTTAGATGAAATAAATTATATGGGAATTTTAGCAAGTGCGAATTCTGGATTCAATAAATTTTTTTTCAAGGCCATATTTTCTCTAATTATGGAATTATAGTTGATACTACAAGGAGAAAGTAAATACAAGAATGGTCCACGCCAACAAACATAATCGAGGTACGCAGTTTTATTGGCTTAACAGGTTACTATCGGCGTTTCGTTCATAATCTTTCCCGACTGGCTAACCCACTAACCAAGCTTACATGAAAAAGAGTTAAGTTTGTGTGGACAAAAAAATGTACATAATGCTCCGAAGAAATGAAAAAAAGATTGGTCAGTGCTCTAATTTTTACTCTTCCATATAGAAATTGTGGATTTGTAATATACAGAAATGCATCAAAGAATGGACGTGTTTGGATCTTTATGAAAAATGATAAAGTTATTATAATGACCCATAATTTACATTCATTATTAATACTTCAAAATTGAAGCATACTTATTACAACATATAACAAAACCACTAAAGGACCGTATAGGTATAGTGTCTTTAGAAACTGGGAAACATAAACAACTGGTTCATAAAGCGTCTACACTGTCTTCCATTTATGACATCATATCTATTGTCCCTTTTGGTATATCTTACTTAATAACCCTCTTCCTGACCTAGGGAAAGAAAACATACAAAATGGTGGGCTTAAATGCTCAGTAAGGGTAAAAAAAAGAAATATCAATCACATCATATACATAAGCACATAACTTTTTGAAATCTTAACCTGCAAAAGAGATCATAATTTCATAACATGGGATAAATCATAGTAGTGAAATGTAATCCCAATAATCATAACTTAAAACATGAAACTTTGTGGCATACGCACATAATCGTAGAGAATCATTTCTTATTAGTCAAGACTCATTGCAAAGACAATCTTAGCGGACAAAGTCCCTTTCTGAACCGAGTTCACTCCTCGTTTCAGTCCTATTTCACTGAACCGGTATAACCTACCGTTCCAGCCATGTCTATCTCATGAGATATAAAATCTTTACCCAATGCATTGGAGGGAGATATAGCTCCCACCCATCTCATAATGATACCATTCTTATGTGTGCCACAAAATCATAAACCATACATCATAGCATAACCCATGTAATAAAAATGGGATTATTAAACAACATGACATCATAAAACAATTCATATAAGATAAAGGAATTCATAAAAATAATTTAATCACAAAATAATCAAATCAATGTAATAATAGGTATAAAAAGAGAACCCATTATTATATGTAAAATAATTTTGATAAAACACTTGAACTCCATTCTTGAGGAAAATATCCTTTCTACTTCAAAAAATTTTTCCATTCTTAACATGTCTTACAATTTTAAACTAAAAGAAGTTGATTAAAAATATACTTGAAAACTTGTAAAGGAATCTTCTTGGAAATAATGTTTTAAAAATCCATTCATGCCGTATAAGTTAAAAAAACATTCTTCGTACTTTTGTCGGAAAAGTAAAAAAGTACCTCGTATGAAAAATGACAAAAGATTCCTTTCATATCCTTTACTAAAAACTCACCGAATGGTAAAATTGGATTTAAAAAATTGTAGGTGAATGGAAATAATATTACATATTGCGGATACATGGATGTGGATGATAAAATACACCCCAGTAAATACCAAAGTATAAACAATCTCGGATAAAATGAGATTGTGATATTTTCCCTTACCTTAGGTCCGTTTTTCTTCATAAGTGTCTGAAACTCCTGTATAATGATTTAAATAATGTTATTGACTTATTCCAAAATCATAATTATTTTTATGATATCATATATGGTCATATTCTTAGCTTCTTAGTAGTAATATTTCATTGCTACTTGTTATTCGGGTGTTTATAACTTTTTGTTCTTATGCATGTCTTGTCGAATAAATTATCATTCTTCTATTAAGGTTATAGATACCTCATTTCCAGAATGGTATTAGTGTAATATATATCATATTCATTCGTTCTATTCATTTATATAATCATTATGAAATGAAGATCATGTAGAACGAGTCGCATCACATCGTGGAGACGGTATTCCGTACGTACGCACGACTGATGATATCGTTCCTATGATCATGGAATTGTATTGGAGTGTATGTATACTATTTCAGAATCAGTATTAATTTATAATAGTCATATATAGTCATTATTTACACCATTATACTCATCCAAGTAAGGTGGTGGTGGAAAATAGATTACACCACGACATGGAGACGGTATTCCGTACGTATGCACGCGCGGTGATTTCTTTTTCCGTAGGATGAATATATGGTGAAATAGGGTTGTTTCATACTTATAATAACATATCATTATATGAGTGATACTGATGTTACTACTTCATAATTAAACAACTAAATAAGAAGAAGTGGAAGAAGAAATAAAGATGAAAGAATCGGTAATGGACGTTACCTCTTCTTTGAAGTGCTTCTTTGAGACCTCCTTTTAGGGAACTACAATAGGTCTTTGAAGAAGACCATAACCTCTAGTATGTTTCTAGGGAAGTGGATAGGAGAAATTGGCAGGGGTTGGACGAGCTTGAAGGCTAAAAGTGGTGTGGGGAAGAGGGGGAGGATGTGCCCTTTTATAAGGGAGGAGAGGGGCACCTTTGAAATAACTAAAAATATTATTTTATTATAAAGTCATGTTCGGTTTTAAATATCTCCAAATTGATTTATTTCTAATCTAAGGTGGGTATGGGTCGAAATACTCTCTTCCAATAGAATTTAGACAAGTTTAGGCTCCTATTTTAACCTTATCATTTAAATTTAACATTAAGTTAAATAATTTTACTTTTACCGTGTCTTCTTGTGTTCTTATACTATAAGGTTAATAAACTTACTATAAGCAGCCAAAAGAACCCCAAGATTTTTATTATTAATATATATAACCGTATCTAAATCATTTGGCCGAACCTTAGATTTTTAGGAATAAAATAACAATTACTAATATAATATTGGTTTTAAAAACTATTTTATGTCAATTTTGACACTATTTAGTAATTGATTTTTGTGAAAATCATAACAGAATTATTAGTTCGAAAAAAGTTTATTAAATCAATACTAACATGTCATATTCACCTAGATAATTATTGTAATTCATAAAAAATCTCATATTACATTTATTTTTGTGTTTATAATATTAATTATGTCAATATTTCATTAATAAGATAATTACTACATCATCTTTGTGTCATAAATAAATTAAATTATACAATGTCTAAAAATTACAAATAAAATACCAATATATAGGAAATCTTTTTATATTTCTAATTAATATTTATAGTCAAATTTATCTTATGTATAACCCCATATTAAAAATTATTTACTTATTAAACATTGATTTTAACTATTTTAACCCTTCTTTAAATAAATTAATAATAAATGTCCTAATCTAATCCAAGTGGGCCTAAATGGTCATATTTTATTCCTAAGTTTGTTTTTGGTCGAATTAAACTTGTCCAATAGAATTAGGACATGTGTTAGTGTAATAATAATATCATCTTTATCCTTAATTACCCTACTTACTTTTAACCGTGGTAAAAAAAAGTAAAAAGTTACTACTCAACAAAAAATTATTTTCATCTCATTGAACCACATTTTAGTCCTTGATATTAACCGTGTCTCTCGGATTTTCGAAATTCCACTCACAGAAGCGGTAAAATTATGTTTTATGAAAAATTCAGTTTTTTTACCTACCATTTAGTGGTTTCACTATTCATCAAAAATTGAAAGTTTTCAGAAAAATACCAAAATTTCACCCTAGGCTAATTTCGATATTCAGAATCCAAAAATGAAGTCCATTTTGAAAAATAAAATTTATAAAATTTCAAAAAGTGGTTATTACTATTCATAACGGCTAGTTATAATAATATTTTAATAGTATATCGTCGTTTAGTGAAACTCGGTATTGCGTACGACGCAAGCTATCGAGGAAGGTTGCGATTTCATGTAAAGAAAGCCAAGCAAGTGTTGTCTAGAAAAAAATTCCTTTGATGATTTATATAACATAAAAGTCTCGGGTGTTACATTCTACCCCCCTTAAAATTAATTTCGCCCTCGAAATTCGTCACTTTGTAACAAACAGATGAGGATACCTCTCCCTCATCATATCCCCAAGCTCCCATGTAGCTTCGTCTAATTGGTGGTTCCTCCATAAAACTTTCACCAATCTAGTCTTCTTGTTTCGTAGGAATTTTTCACTACGATCCAGAATCTCTATCGGTTGTTCTTCATAAGAAAGATCCTGCTCCAGCGGTACAACTTCTGAGCTAAGTACATGTGAAGGATCAGGTATGTACTTTCTCAGGAGAGATACAAGGAACACATCATGAACTTGAGAGAGATTCAGTGGAAGTGTCAATCGGTATGCTACCTTCCCAACACGATCCAGTATTTCGAAAGGACCGATATATCTAGGGCTCAACTTCCCCTTCGTTCCAAATCTCATAACCCTCTTCCAGGGAGATATTCGTAAGAACACTTTATCACCCACTTCAAACTCTAGGTCTTTTCTTCGGTTGTCGGCATAACTTTTCTATCGACTCTGAGATTATCTTATGTGTTGTTGAAGAGATCTATCCTTTTCTGCCATTTCATCAACGAGATCAGGTCCTAATAGCTTTCCTTCCCCAACTTCATCCCAGCAAGTTGGAGTCCTGCATTTCTTTCCATAGAGAGCTTTATAAGGAGCCATCTGAATACTAGAGTGAAAGCTAATATTATAAGAAAATTCCAACAAAGGTAGGTGTTGATCCCAACAACCATTGAAATCCATAGAGCAAGCTCTCAACATATCTTATAGGGTTTGAATTCTTCTCTCAGACTGACCGTCTGTCTGAGGATGATAAGCAGTGCTGAAACTCAACTCTGTATCCAGAGTATGCTGAAGACATCGCCAGAACATCAAGGTAAATCTCGGATCCCAATCAGATATAATAGAAAGTGGTACTCCATGCAATCTTACCACTTCCTTTACATATATCCCGGAAAGCTGATCCAATGAGAAATCCTCTCTAATAGCAATGAAGTGTGAAGACTTGGTAAGACGATCAACTATGTCCCAAATTGAATTATTTCCTTTGGATGTTTTAGGAAGTCCAGTGAAGTCCATAGTGATGTTTTCCCATTTCCATTCGGGTATGGGTAATGGTTGTAACATCCCCTTAGACTTCTGTCTCTCAGCTTTATCTTGTTGACAAACCAAGCATCTAGAGACATATTCAGCAACATCTCTTTTCATGCCATCCCACCAGAAGTACTCTTTGAGGTCCCTATACATCTTCGTGCTTCTAGGATGAATAGAGAATGAAGAACTATGAGCCTCATCCAGCAGCTCCTTCTTTAATTCGGGGATGGGAGGAACACAAACCCGATTCCTGAACTTTATTATCCCATCACAATCAAGGTTGAATTCAGGAACATTTCTCACCTTCTTTTGTAACTCGACATCTTCTTTATGTGCCTCTTTAATCTTCACATGTATAGATGGTTGAACATTCATTTTAGAAAGATAAGATTTTTCCCATTCCATTATAATTCCAAGATCCATCCTTTGTAAATCCATAAATATTGGATCATTTGTGATCCTCATCATGGATAAACTGGAATGGTCTTGTCGACTTAATGCATATGCCACCTTTTTTGCTTTCCCAGGGTGGTAATGGATTGAGGAGTCATAATCCGTAATCAGCTCGAACCATCTTGTTTGACACATATTCATCTCCTTTTGGGTGAAAATATACTTTAAACTTTTATGATCAATATAAACATCACACCATTTACCATAATGTTAATGCCTCCAAATCATTAATTCATAGATTACCGTAGCTAACTCCAAAACATGTGTTCGGTAATTTTTCTCATGGATTTTCAACTGTCGTGAGGTATAAGCTATCACCATATCATTTTGCAAAAGAACACACCCCAATCCCTTCCTGGATGCATCACTATAGATCACAAACCTTTCTCCACTACAAGGTAGTGTGAGCACAAGTGCACTGGATAACCTTCTTTTCAACTCCTTGAAATTCTCTTCACATTCTTCCATTCAGACAAACATAACTCCTTTCCGAGTCAACATGGTGAGTGGATTAGATAATCGTGAGAAATCTTTCACAAGACGTCGATAATATCCAGCAGAACCAAGAAAACTTCAGATCTCAGTTACTGTTGTTGGTCTCGACCATCTTTCGATAACCTCTGTTTTTTGCTGGATCCACATATATCCCCTCTTTTGAGATTATGTGACAAAAAAATGAAACTTTTTGAAGCCAAAATTCACACTTGGTAAATTTGGCATAAAGCTTCTCCTTTCTCAGGGTCTTCAATATAATTCTCATGTGATCTTCACGTTCTTCCTTGATCTTTGAATAGACAAGAATATCGTCTATAAAGACTACCACAAATTGATCAAGATAGTCTCTGAAGACTCTATTCATCAGATGCATGAAGATAGCAGGGGCATTAGTAAGACCAAATGGCATCACTATAAATTCATAGTGTCCATACCTTGTACGGAAATCCGTATTTGGAATATCCTCCCTTTTGACCCTTAATTGATGATACCCTGAATGAAGGTCAATCGTGGAAAAGTATTGATCTCCGCGTAGATGGTCAAATAGGTCATCAATGCGCGGGAGAGGATATTTGTTCTTGATAGTGATCTTGTTAAGTTCTCGATAATCAATGCAGAGTTTCATTGATCCATCTTTATTCTTAACAAATAGAACAAGTGCTCCCTAAGGTGACGCACTAGGGCGTATGAATCCCTTATCATGATTCTCTTGGAGTTTCTTCTTCAATTCCTGCAACTCAATTGGGGCCATTCTATAAGGTGTCTTTGAAATAGGCAAAGCACCTGGTACGAGTTATATTGAAAACTAAACTTCACGATTTGGTGGAAGACCCGGTAATTCCTCTGGAAAGACATCATAAAACTCTCGTAAAATGGGCATATTCTTAATCGTGAGTTTCTCACCAACTATTTGAGATAAATAACCTTCATTTAGTGGAATCATTAACCATAAAATGGAAGAAATTTCTACTAGAAGGTTATGTTCATCCTTGCATTGATAGACGATCATAGATTGATCTGGAATATGAAATGTGACTTCCCTTCTTTGGCAGTTGATATGAGATCCATATAATGAAATCCAATCAATTCCAAGAATCACATCAAATTCCACTATAGGAAGGATCACAAGATTTGCAGGAAGCACTTTCCCACAAACTTCGATCGGACAAGAATTATAAACTTTTGATGTGACTGTTGTGACATTAGGTGTTGTCACAGCTAACTCAAGATATAATTGTTGAGGTAATATGGTGATACCCTTAGAAAATTATTCATAAATAAAAGAGTGGGTGGATCCAGAATAAAATAAAACATTTGCTACTTTAGAGTGGATGGTAAGTGTACCTTTCACCACATCGTTACAGTACTCCACATCGCTGATAGAAATTGCATGTGACTTTCCTTTGTCTTTAGCCTTATGAGTTTGTTGACGTCGTCCATCATCATTAACCCTTGGATTAGGGCATTTATTGGCATAATTTCCCATCTCCTTGCACTTGAAACACTGAAGTGTAGTAGGTTCATTCTGTGTATCCCTTCCTTTGTTTGCATCATTAGACATCTTCTTCCCATCATCGCGGCATTCAAATGCCTGATGACCTTCCTTTCCACATTTGAAACATTTACTTGTCCCTTTAAGACAACTCCCTCCATGTTTCTTTCCACACTTTGAGCATAAGGGAAATCTCATCTTCTTTTTCAGTGTGATCTTTAGATTTTCCTTTGAATTCCATTTTCCTCTTCTTATCAAACCCATATGACTGATGGGTTACTCCAATCTCCATCTCGAATTTGAGAGCACATCAAACGATTTCCTCGTAGCTATTGAAGTCCCTTATGGATAAGGCCCTTCAAAGAATTGGTTTTAAGCCACTAAAGAATCGATCGATCTTACTCTCAGGTTGGATAATAATACCAGAATCGTAACTTGCATGTCTTGTAAAATTTGATTCATAGGTACCAACAGATTCATCATCATTTTTCTTCAGTTCAAGAAACTCTGTCTCCATCTTTGTTCGGAGAATACGAGGGAAGTACTTATTGAGAAATAAGTTCTTGAACTCATCCAATTCCATGGACTCAATTTCATCCCTTTGCCTCGTATTCTTAATAAGATTCCACCCTTGATCAGAATCTCCTTCCAAACGATACACTGATAGGATGACTTTATCATGTTCAAAACATTGAAGAACTGAAAATATCTTTTCAGTAGTACTAATCCATTGTTCAGCAACTAATGGATCAGTAGACCCGCTGAAAGAAGGTGGACGCTGTCTCATGAAGGATTCAACAGAATGTTGCTCCTTCCTTTGCTCGTTTGGGAGTCCTGCATGATTCATAGCTTGAGAAAGTTGTGTGAGCATGGCTACAAGATTTTGCATTCCAGCTCCCATAACATTTGTTTGCTCAGGGGGACAATCATTGCATTGCCCGTCACATTCCGTATTAACACGGTTCCTTCGGGTTCCATCCATTGACTAAAACCAAGAAGAATAGTGTGAGAAACACTAATTATAATAGGAAAACCACATAATCAAGAATAAAATTTCACACTTAAGGTCTTATCCTAGGTTATTCATGGCTATTTCTAAAACACTAAGATTGTGTTCTATGCTTAGACTTATCCTTAGGGTTCTTACTAAGGCTTTCGCATCCTAGTTTCTAAAGGTTGACTATACCTTTCCTCTAATACCAACTATAATGACCCATACTTTACATACGTTGTTAATACTTCAAACTAGAAGCATACTTATTACAACATATAACAAAACCATGAATGGACCGTATAGGTATAGTGTCTTTAGAAACTGGGAATCATAAACAACTGGTTCATAAAGCGTCTACACTGTCTCCCATTTATTTCATCATATCTATTGTCCCTTTTGGCATATCATACTTAATAACCTTCTTCCTGACCTGGGGAATGAAAACATACAAAAGAGTGAGCTCAAATGCTCAGTAAGGGTAATCAAAAGAAATATCAATCACATCATATACATAAGCACATAACTTTTGGAAATCTTAACCTGAAAAGGAGATCATAATTTCATAACATGGGATAAATCATAGTAGTGAAATGTAATCCCAATAATCTTAACATAAAACATGAAACTTTGTGGAATACACACATATTCATAGAGAATCATTTCTTATTATTCAAGAATCATTGGAAAGACTATCTTAGTGGACAAAGTCCCTTTTTGAACAGAGTTCACTCCTCGTTTCGGTCATGTTTCACTGAACCGGTATAACCTACCATTCCAGACATGTCTATCTCATGAGATATAAAATCATTACCTAATTCATTGGAGGGAGATATAGTTCCCACCCATCTCATAATGATTCCTTTTTTAGTTGTGCCACAAAATCATAAACCATACATCATAGCATAATCCATGTAATAAAAATGGGATTCTTAAACAACATGACATCATAAAACAATTCATATAAGATAAAGGAATTCATAAAAATAAGTTCATCACAACATAATCAAATCAATGTAATAATAGGTATAAAAACATAACACATTATTATATGGAAAATAATTTTGATAAAACACTTGAACTCCATTCTTGAGGAAAATATCCTTTCTACTTCAAAAACATTTTCCTTTCTTAACATGTGTTACAATTTTAAACAAAAAGAAGTTGATTAAAAATAAACTTGAAAAATTGTAAAGGATGCTTCTTGGAAATAATGTTTTAAAAATCCATTCATGCCGTATAAGTTAAAAAAACATTCTTCGTACTTTTTTCGGAAAAGTCAAAAAGTACCTCGTATGAAAAACGACAAAAGATTCCTTTCATATCCTTTACTAAAAACTCACCGAAGGGAAAAATTGGATTTAAACAATTGTAGGTGGATGGAAATAATATTACATATCGAGGAAACATGGATGTGGATGATAAAATACACCCCAGTAAATAACAAAGTATAAACAATCTCGGATAAAATGAGATTGTGATATTTTCCCTTACCTTAGGTCTGTTTTGCTTTGTAACTGTCTGAACCTCCTGTATAATGATTTAAATAATGTTATTGACTTATTCCAGAATCATACATATTTTTATGATATCATATATGGTCATATTCTTAGCTTCTTATTAGTAATATTTCATTGCTACTTGTTATTCGGGTGTTTATAACTTTTCGTTCTTATGCATGTCTTATCGAATAAATTCTTATTCTTCTCTTTAGGTTATAGATACCTAATTTCCAGAATGTTATTAGTGTAATATATATCATATTCATTCATTCAATTCATTTATATAATCATTATGAAATGAAGATCATGTAGAACGAGTCGCATCACATCGTGGAGACGGTATTCCGTACGTACGCACGAGTGATGATATCGTTCCTATGATCGTGGAATTGTATTGGAGTGTATGTATACTATTTCAGAATCAGTATTACTTTATAATAGTCATATATATTCATTATTTACATCATTATACCCATCCATGTAAGGTGGTGGTGGAAAATAGATTACACCACGGCGTGGAGACGGTATTCCGTACGTATGCACGCGCGGTGATTTCTTTATCCGTAGGATGGATAGATGGTGAAATGGGGTTTTTTCATACTTATAATAACATATCAGTATATTAGTGATACTGATGTTATTACTTCATAATTAAAAAACTAAATAAGAAGAAGTGGAAGAAGAAATAAAGCTGAAAGAATCAGTAACGGACATTACCTCTTCTTTGAAGTGCTTCTTTGAGACCTCCTTTTAGGGAACTAAAATAGGTCTTTGAAGAAGACCAGAACCTCTAGTATGTTTCTAGGGAAGTGAAGAGAAGAAATTGGCATGGGTTGGCAGATCTTGAAGGCTAAAAGTGGTGTGAGGAAGAGGGGGAGGATGTGCCCTTTTATAAGGGAGGAGAGGGGCACCTTTGGAATAACTAAAAATATTATTTTATTATAAAGTCAAGTTCAGTTTTAAATAGCTACAAATTGATTTATTTCGAAGAAAAGGTGGGGATGGGTCTAAATCCTCTCATCCAATAGAATTTAGACATGTTTAGGTTCCTATTTTAACCTTATCATTTAGATTTAACATTAAGTTAAATAATTTTACTTTTACCGTGTCTTCTTGTGTTCTTATACTATAAGGTTAATAAACTTACTATAAGCAGAAAAACGAACCCAAAGTTGTTTATTATTAATATATATAACCTTATTTAAGTCATTTGTCCGAACCTATGATTTTTTGGAAAAAAATAACAATTACTAATATAATATTTGTTTAAAAAACTATTTTATGTCAATTTTGACACTATTTAGTAATTGATTTTTGTAAAAATCATAACAGAATTATTAGTTCGAAAAAAGTTAATTAAATCAATAATAATATGTCATATTAACCTATAAGATTATTGGAATTCATAAAAAGTCTCAAATTAAATTTATTTTGGTGTTTATAACATTAATTATGTCAATATTTCATTAATAAGATAATTACTGCATCATCTTTGTGTCATAAAGAAATTAAATTACGTAATGTCTAAAAATTACAAATAAAATACCATTATGTAGGAAATCATTTTAGATTTCTAATTAATATTTATAGTAGAATTTATCTTATGTATAACCCCATATTAAAAATTATTTACTTATTAAACATTGATTTTAACTATTTTAACCCTTCTTTAAATAAATTAATAATAAATGTCCTAATCTAATCCAAGTGGGCCTAAATGGTCATATTTTATTCCTAAGATTGTTTTTGGTCAAATTAAACTTTTCCAATAGAATTAGGACACATGTTAGGGTAATAATAATATCATCTTTACCCTTAATTACCCTATTTAATTTTAACCGTGGTAAAAAAATGTAAAAAGTTACTATTCACCAAAAAATTATTTTCATCTCATTGAACCACATTTTAGTCCTTGATATTAATCGTTTCTCTCGGATTTTCGAAATTCCATTCACATAAGCGGTAAAATTAAGTTTTATGAAAAATTCAGTTTTTTTAACTACCACTTAGTGGTTTCACTATTCATCAAAAATTGAAAGTTTTCAGAAAAATACCAAAATTTCACCCTAGGATAATTTCGATATTCCGAATCTAAAAATGAAGTCCATTTTGAAAAATAAAATTTAAAAAATTTCAAAAAGTGGTTATTAATATTCATAACGGCTAGTTTAAATAATATTTTAATAGCATATCGTTGTTTAGTGAAACTCGGTATTGCGTATGATGCAAGCTATCGAGGAAGGTCGTTATTTCGTGTAAAGCAATCCAAGCAAGTGTTGTGTAGAAAAAATTCCATTGATGATTTATATAACTTAAAAGTATCGGGTGTTACATTTATTGCTTATGCCCCAAGAGAGTTTAATACTCATGAGAAAAAACTCTTCAACTCATGATCTTGATATAGAAGCAGTAATATTTGCGCTGAAAATATAGAGCCATTATCTCTAACAAGACATATGTGAGATTTATATAGAAGACAAGTGTTTGAAATAAATTTTGACACAAAAAGAAATCGACATGAGGCAGAGGAGATGGATTGAGTAAATCAAAGATTACAATTATTCAATACACTACCACCTGGGAAAGGCCAATAAGGTGGCAGAGGAATTAAGTAGGAAATATCGCGGACTTATGATTGAAATAAATTTTTCACTACTGGAAATAATATCTTTACCAACGGTTTTGGGAAAACCTTTGGTATAGTTCACTTATATGGGCCTATACCCACGGTTTGACCAAAACCTTTGGAACAAGTTACTAATTTGGACATATACCAACGATTTGGACAAAATGTTAGTATAGGGGGGGACCTATACCATCTATTTGGGGAAACTGTTGTTATATGGTCTCTATTATGGACTTATGCCAATAGTTATGGCCAAACCATTGGTATAGGTCCATAATAGAGACCCTATACCAACAGTTTCCCCAAACCATTGGTATAGGTCCCCCTTATACCAACATTTTGTCCAAAACCATTGCTATATGTCCCAAAATAAATGAATCTATAGCCACAGTTCTCAAAACCATTAGTATAAGTCTATACCAACGGTTTTGAGAACCGTTGGTATAGTTACATGTAATTTTTATGGAATCTTCTTACAGAGGACATTAAATAAACAACAATTTTAAAATATTTATGATAATACATATATATATTTTTGAAATTATGTTCACAAAAGTCATGTTAGGTTAGTGGTTAGTTCGTTCAATAATAAACTGCAGGTACTGGTATCAAAACCAACCGAATCATTCTTTTTTGAAATACATATACCAACGGTTTAATGGAACCGTTGTTATAGATTCATCATATTATATATACGAATAGTTTTGAAAACTATCGGTATAGGTCAATACCTACATTTTTGGGAAAACCATAAGAATATACCTATCATCATGGCATACATGGCCATGGTTCTCCAAACCATTGGTATATGATATGTTACGACCCCCTACCACCAAAGATGCCCCTCCCGAGATGGAAATGGTGAAAGGGAGATAATGAACCCCGAGTCCCGCCTCCAGTAGGCCCTAGGTTTGCGACTAGCACCAAGGGTTTGAGTTATCACAATATCGGAGGAATTGCCCTTTTTATTATTTAGGATCGGGAAATAGGACAAGTCATCCACCAAAAGGAAAAAGAACAAGTGTATAGAAATAAACGCAAACCAAGCCTACATGCATGTTTAACAAATTTATAATAAGGCACGAGTACAAAAGAGCTCAAAGTACAATACCAAAAGAAAACAAAGGTACATCAACAGCAACAACTCCAACTGTCCGACTAGTAGGGTCCCGCACGGCCCTGGTAGTCCTCCTGGAAACCTGAAAGTAAACGTAGGGTAATCATACAAGTATACTCAGTAGGGAAACCTAAAGCTCTCGTGGACAAGTGGAGAGACATCCTAATTTCCCGTGAGTACAACAGAAGAAACCTAACAAGGAAGTCTATCCACCCAACCTCACTAGCCACACTCACCAAAACACAATCACAAGAGGTAGTAGTAGTATAAGAACAATAGTATTGGGTAACCCACACCATTTACCATTAGTTAGCTGAACGTCCTGACGATGTTACACTCTCCCCGCCCGCACACACCTGGGCCTCACAACCACGTATCCCTCCCGCACACACCTGGGCCTCACAACAACAACCACATCCCTGCCCGAAGACACCTAGGCCTCATAACCGTGTATCCCTCCCTCACACACTTGGGCCTCGCCACCACGTATCCCGCCCACACACACCTGGGCCTCACTACCACAACCACATCCCCTCCCGAAGACACCTAGGCCTCATCCCGATGATTCTTGGGAACAGTAAAAGTAACATAACTCTCTCCCAAAGACACCTAAGCCTGAAATCGAAACCTACCTGAAGAGTATTAGGTGTAAGGTCGCATCAATACATCACAGCCTATAAGCCTGCTCGAAGAGTCTTGGGACTAATCACCCCAAACGAAACACACCTGAAGAGTATTGGGAGTAAGGTCGCCTCAAGCCATCACAACCTAGGGGAGAAGGAGCAGGAAGGAGCTAGTAACTATGGGAAAAAACCTTATCCCATGAAATGGTAGTGTTCGTCACTATGTG
Source organism: Viscum album (assembly GCA_963277665.1). Taxonomy (NCBI): domain Eukaryota; kingdom Viridiplantae; phylum Streptophyta; class Magnoliopsida; order Santalales; family Viscaceae; genus Viscum; species Viscum album. The sequence continues at coordinate 1,578,165,796 of OY728126.1, forward strand.
CTCAACATGGGTGTAGTGGGATAACACACAAAATATAAAGATATATATATATATGAACCACTCATCCCAACCCATGTCTTCTAAAAAGAGAAACTGAGCACGTGCCTCAGCACTGCTACCATGAAGCATGCATACAACAAAGAACCCCAACCCCATTAAGGTTTTCACATTTCAGCAGAATTTAGATTATTTAGTTCCTTAACTACTGGGAAACTATCCACAACCAACCACTTCAAACATTCGTAAAACATATCCCTACCATCCACAAAGAATGTTAGGAAAACACAGCAACATGGAATGTCCCTTCTTATTAACCAACCAACCCATTGATTATTATTACCGTTTCATTACCAAGCCCCACCATTCATTAATTCTTCCACTTTTATTTATTAATCACAACCCATAACCCGTTCACATTAAAACCCAACCCTGTGGCCCCGCTTCCAACCGCCATAACCACAACTGCACCGAAACCACACATCATCATCCCTTTAATACCATTTATTGCATCCCCGCTACCCATCACCATTAAACATTCACACATTCCCACAACCAAGTCAACTGCAGCCCCGCTGCTCACCCGATCCACAAAAACCCAAAAAAACACCCCCATCACATGCCACATAACCAAGCCAACACCCACATGTTCATTATTCCATTTTTTTTAACTGGGGTGACCACAAAAGGGTTCCAGATTTTCATTTAAACAGTAAACTTTATGTGATTATCCAATTTCCACATTCAACAATGTCCACTCACAAAAATGGTCTAGAAAGATAGGGCATCATTTAATTGCGGATGAAAAGGCCCCCAATAACCGTAATTTTTAGTAGGCAGAAGCTCATTCATTTCACAACATAATATCACAGGATATAAAGTAACAGCAATCACAAACTTCCCAACCCGGTTTTTTAAACAGTTATTATCTTCATTTAATGGTTCAATTTCTTCTCATGAAAACAAGCGGATACCCACCCCGCATGATACACAAATTAGGGAGACGAAGGTAAGAACCCTACCTCAACAGGTTCTGGTCACAACGCTCCCCCAGATCAACTTTAGAAGACGTCTCTCGGTGTCCGTCACTTCTGTCGTTTCCTGGAAGAACCTCCTCGGGTGGAAGTCAGAAGGAAAAGGCCAAAGAAAAAAAAAACAGCGGACCCAGGCTCGGAAGTTCCGCCTCATCGTTATGATCTCGTGGCTGCTGACGGATCGTAAATCAGAGCTCGGATGGAAAAGTTATAGAAGAAAGAGACTTCGAGTCACTTAAGAGAGATCTTCTCAGAGGAGAGGGGAGGAGAGGTGTGAGTTGAAATGAGGAGGGGACCCCTCCTTTTATAGGCGTGGAAAGAAAAAGTACACGGCGTGTACTTAAGGTACATGGTGTCTACTTGGCCGTTTTCACATGGTCTCCACGCAGCATCCAACGCGGCTCCGCAGCCGTTGACAGGTCAACACATGGTTTGAGGGTAACGCATATGCAGGGATGGACTACACGGCGTGTAGGTTAGACACACTGCGTGTACTCATTTATTTCACACAGCAAGGACACAGCTCCAACACGGTACATGGTCGTTGACTAGTAATGTGTACGCGAGGATGGTCTACACGGCATGTAGAACTGGTCACATGGCGTGCACCCATTTATTGCACATGGCAGGGACACAGTATGCAACACAGGGTATACCCGGAAAAGGGGTACACTGCGTGTACTCAAACTATACGGCGTGTAGTTTCAATATTCTGGAAAGTGTGGAAAAAGTCCATTTTACCCTCTAGAACACTTGTTGACCTTCTTTTTGACAAAGTAATGGGCCAGAGAGGTCCAAGCCATTACATCAGATACCTCTTAAAACATTCTTGTCCCCAAGAATTCAAAAACCAACCCAGGGGAACCCAACAAGATACCTCTTAGGGTTCTCATTATAACAGGAACCCAACCAACAACCCTAATCATATGTGTTAGGAATTCCTTCACCTATGTCGAGATATTATCCGCTTTAGGCAGCACTGACTCGCCAGCACGGGTTTAATCGAATCCTCATTAATGCGTCTCGATTAAGAATTGGGTCTTCCCACTTTCACACATTAGGATTTTTCAACTCGCACTAACCCCAACACCACACAACCAAAACACTGCCCGAACACATGGGTTTGGGAAATTCCTTCACCTAGGTCGGGATATTATCTGCTTTAGGCGGCACTGACTCGCCTGCACGGGTTCAATCGCATCCTAATTAATACGTATCGATTAAGGGTCAGGTTTTTCTATTTCCCACACATCCGGATATATTACACATCACCAGGGAATAAGGAAACAAAAGGTCTCACAACTGACAAGCCAAGAATTCCATATATCAAAGGTACAGAGTACAACATCAACACAAATCTCAGAAGAACAAGGGGAAAATCACAAGTGAAAACAACTCCGGGTACTGAGCGCGCATCTAGGTCTCCCGCTCCCAAGTGCTCTCCTTGAGACCGCCATTCCTCCACAACACACGAACCAAGGAAATGGTTCATCCATAGAGCACCTTCTCTTTGCGATCCTTGATTCTGAATGGTCGCTCCATGAAGGTCTCTTCGTCTCACATATCTAACTCTCCCTAGTCGATAACGTGAGAGTCATCGTGTAAGTACCGACGAAGCTGGGAGACGTGGAAGACGTCATGGAATTTCTGCATCTGAGGTGGCAGGGCCAGCTGATACGCCACCTCGCCAACTCGCCTCAACACCTCAAAAGGTCTGATGAACCTACGTGAGAGCTTTCTCCCCTTCCCAAACCTCCACTGCCCCCATCCAGGGGAAACCTTCAAGAACACATGATCCCCCACCTCGAACTCCAAGGGCCTCCTTCGAAGATCAGCATAAGACTTCTATCGGTCCTGATCCGCCTTCATCCTCTCACGTACAAGCTGGACTTTCTCCATGGTGCTCTGCACTACCTCTGGCCCTAGATCACCAGCCTCACCAACATCTTCCCAGCAAATGGGTGAATGACATGGCCTTCCATACAAAGCCTCAAATGGTTCCATACCAATAGTAGATTGGAAGCTGTTGTTGTAGGAAAACTCTACTAAATGAAAGTGTCGTACCCATGATCCTCTGAAATCCAGAACGCATGCTCGCAGCATGTCCTCCAGCATCTGGATAGTCCGCTCTGTCTGCCCATCGGTCTGGGGGTGAAAAGTAGTGAAAAGGTGTAGCTGGGTGCTAAAATCATGTTGTAACCCCCTCCAGACTCGTGAGGTAAACCAAGTATCCCGTTCTGAGATGATAGTCCTCATAACTCCATGCAAGCACACCACCTTGTCTACATAACATTAGGCTAAGGTACTCACCGGGTCCAACTACTTGATTGCTAAGAAGTGAGCCGATTTCATCAGACGATCCACCACTACCCAGATAGCATCATAACCACCCTGAGCTCTGGGTAGTCCTGTGACAAAGTCTATGGAGATGTCATCCAACTTCCACTATGGGACATCTATAGGATACAACAAACCACCAGGAACACGGTGTTAAGCCTTCACTTGCTGACACACTAGGCACTTAGCCGCAAACTCCGCCACTGCCCGTTTCACCCCGAGCCACCAAAACTGATCCCTCAGGCCTCGGTACATTTTTGAAACTCCTGGATGTACCGCCAAGGATGAGCTATGGAACTCACGGAGAACTCCCTCACGCATTGCCTCAGGTACAAACAACCTTCCCTGGAAAATAATCTGATGTCGGTTGTCCTCTGACCATCCCTCTGGAGCATTCCCCTGATCGACACGATCCCGCATCACCTCTGCCTCGAAGTCCCCCCACTGAGACTCTTCCACCTGCTGCGACAAGGAGGATTGCATCATCATCTAAGACGAACAGCCTCTAACACCTTCTTCCCTTGCATCTAAGTGCATGGCAGCCAACTCTCCCATCGCCATCCAAGCATTAGTGGATTCCCGAACCACTTCCTTATGTGACTTACTGCTCAGGGCATCAGCCACAACGTTGCACTTACCATTAGTGTAAGAGATCTCAAAGTCATAGTCTTGTAGAAACTCGACCCTTCTCCGCTGCCGTAAGTTCATGTCACGCTGGGAAAAGATATAACGCAGGATCTTGTGATCTGAGAAGACCAAAAAGCGCTCCACAAAGATGTAATGTCTCCACAACTTCAATGCGAACACTACTGTTGTATGTTCCAGGTCATGGGTGGCATAGTTACGCTCATGAGGGTGCAACTTCCTAGACCCATAACAAATCACGCCCTTCTTCTGCATCAGCACGCACCCCAGGCCATGTCCAGAAGCATCACACAACACTTCATACAACAACCCCTCCTCTGGAAACCTGAGCATGGGAGCACTATCCAACTTCTCATTCAGGTAGTTAAAAGATTCCTGGCACTGATCGCTCTATAGGAAGACCTGATTCATCTTAATCAAAGCTGTCAATGGAGCAGCAACTCGAGAGAAGTTTGAAACAAACCTCTGATAGTAACCATCCAACCCCATGAAACTACGAACTTCTGCCACGCTCTTGGGAGTTTCCCAAGAATCAACTGCCTCCAACTTCGACGGGTCCACCGATACTCCGTGCTGAGACACCACATGCCCAAGGAAGTGTACTTCTTGTGTCATGAACTTACACTTCGACAATTTCCCATAAAGCTTGTTGTGTCGAAGGACTTCCAAGACTGCCCTATGATTCTCAACGTGCTTCTCCTATGATCTTGAGTAGATCAGGATTTCATCGATGAACACAATGATGAACCGGTCCAGAATCTATCGAAAGACAATGTTCATAAGTCCCATGAACATAGCTAGTGCATTCGTAACTCCAAACGGCATCACTACAAACTCGAAGTTCCCATACCTGCACCTGAAAGCTGTCATCGAGATGTCACTTTCCTTCACCCTTAGTTTATGATATCCCGATGGTAGATCAATCTTAGAAAACCAACCTTCTCTCCTCAGTTGGTCGAAGAGATCATCTATCCTTGGATGGGGGTAACAGTTCTTGACTGTTACCTGGTTCAACCTTCGGTAGTCTATGCATAGCCTGAGACCAACATCTTCCTTCTTCACGAACAAAACTGGAGCACCCCATTACGACACATTGGGTTGAACAAAACCCTTCTCCATCAGATCATCAATCTGAATCCGCAACTCCCGCAACTCCGAAGGTGCCATTCGATAAGGGGCCATCGAAATCGGACAGGCACCAGGCTGTAAGTCTATCCCGAATTCAACGTCTCGTCGGGGGGGGGGGGGGGGTTGAGTCACAACCTCCTCAGGAAAAACATCGAGGAACTCCCCAAAAACTTCTAGGACATCCATCATCTCTGTATCAGCTGGAACCACCAATAAACCGCTCAACAAGGAAAGGAGAGGCTCCACATGCCAGCTTCCCGCCTAATATCTCCTCTCGCCAAAAAAAGATACACGATGCCCATCCACGTTGGAGAACACAACTCTTCTCTGGAAGAAGTCGATAAAGGAACTAACAGAAAACAACTAGTCGATGCCTAGGATGACATCGTATGGCTGCATCTGTAGTAGAAGAAGGTCTCCACTAGATCGATGTGGTCCCAACATCAGCCCACATCCCTGGAAAACACAAGATACGCTGGTCTGGCCCACAACTAGTGTACTCAGTACCGGTGGCACGGAAAGTCTCTCTATGTCAAATCCCAAATCATGGGCTAGACTAGGTGCAACAAAAGAGTGCGAGGCTCCCGAATCGAACAAAGCAGAAACAAGAGTGCTGAACAAACAAATCATACCTCGTACCACCTCTGGTCCCACTGGAGTTGCCAACTCTGCTGCGTGCAACTGTCCATGCCCAGCTCCTATGCCTCTCTGAGGTCGTCCACTTCCCCGACCACGCCCTGGTCGTGGTCCCTGGGGAGCACCCTGAGGTCGGCCTCCTCCTGCAAAGTCTGCCCTCAGAGGAGCATGGTCCTACTGCTGCTGGAAGGGCCTCACTGGCAACTGGTGCTGCTGAGGTGGGCGCTGAACCTGCCCACCTCCACTGTACTGATCTCGGGCCGGGCACCGACTCTGATCGTGACTGAAACCTCCACAAGAAAAACCTATTGGTTCCGGGCTCCTGGAAAAGGGATGAGGACCCGAAGATCTGAACTGGAACTGCTGGGGCCTGCTCCCCACTGGCCTGAACCTGGAAGGTCCTATCGCAGGAGACCTGCTGCTGACTACCTTCCCCTTCGACGAACCTGGCTGAAACACCTCACGCGGTTCACCTCCCAACGAGTGCATCCTCTTTACAACATCTTCCTTCTTCTGCACCGCCAAGTACATCGGAAGGGTGAAGGGGGTGACAGCATACTGAAGCGAAGGACGAGGTGCCTCCACCAAACGTCTCGCCCGAGACTCCTCATCCGGAAAAGATCCTAAGAAAAGCGTAGGAGATCCTTTAGCTTGATCCCCAGCTCTCATACCGTCATACTCTCCTACTGAAGGGAGAGTAACTCCTGCCACTTCTCCGCCTTGATCATGGAAAAAAGGAATTCCTCTCGAAATTCCATCTCAAAGTCATCCCACGGAACCTCTGCCTTTATCCTCTCTCCAAGGTAGAGCGTCCACCACTGTCGTGCCGCACCTCTCAGCTGACTGACTGCTAGAGGAACCCAGTACTCCCTTGGAACACAGATCAAGGTGAAAGCGATCCCTAGCTCCTCAAGCCACTCCTCCGTCTCCGTATCTGAAGTACTACCCTCATACTTCCTGAGGGTCTTCCGCTGGAAGGAACATAGAGTCTTATGCCACTGGCTATCTTCCTCCTCTCGGTCAATTCTCAACTGATCGACCGCCTGGATCTGCTGGGCCTCGGCCGTCTGAACCACCCGGGGACGACGCCCAGGTGCCATAGCTGTACGGTAAACAATGATCGCCTAAGCCCAAGTTGTAAGGAAATTTCTCAAAGTTTTAATTATCATTTTATTTCAATTTCTTTCCCAGAACACCCAAATCATGTAAAACACAATCATGATGATGCATGTACCTTCCATAAGGTCTCTACCATGCAATCAATGTAGTCTCACTTGGTCTTTCGGTAGGCTCAGAGTCCTTGCATCAGATCACGGGGGGCCCTAAAATCCCTTGTCCTAGCCAGTCTTCCCTGGCCTATGTCATGCACCAAGGTTAACTAACACCATTTCCCTACCATCCCATGCAATCATCACTGTGCCTAACTCCAGACTCCATCCTATCTCTCAACTATCACCTCTGATACCATTCTGTCACGACCCCCTCTTACCAAAGATGCCCCTCCTGAGCTGGGAATGTTGAAAGGGAGATAATGAAAACCAAGTCCCACCTCCAGTAGGCCCCGCATTGGCGACTAGCACCAAGGGTATGAGTTTTCACAATATGGGAGGAATTACCCTTTTTATTATTTAGGATCAGAAAATAGGAAAAGTCAACCACCAAAAGTAAAAAGAACATGTGTATAGAAATAAAACCAAACCAAGCCCACATGAATGTTTAACAAATTTATAACAAGGTACAAGTACAAGAGAGCTCAAAGTACAATACCAAAAGAAAAAAAAGGTACCACAACAGCAACAACTCCAACTGTCCGACTAGTAGGGTCCCACACGGCCCTGCTAGTCCTCCTGGAAACCTAAAAGTAAACGTAGGGTGAGCATACAAGTATACTCAGTAGGTAAACCTAAAGCTCTCGTGCACAAGTGGGGAGACATCCGAATTTCCCATGAGAACAACAGAAGAAACCTAACAAAGAAGTCTATCCACCCAACCTCACCAGCCACAATCACCAAAACACAATCACAACAGGTAGTGGTAGTATAAGAACAAGAGTATTGGGTACCCCACACCATTTCCCATTAGTTAGTTGAACGTCCTGACGCTGTCACGCTCTCCCCGCCTGCACACACCTGGGCCTCACAACCACGTATCCTGCCCGCACACACCTAGGCCTCACAACCACAACCACATAACCGCTCAAAGACACCTAGGCCTCATAACCACGTATCCCGCACACACACACTTGGGCCTCACAACCAAGTATCCCGCCCGCACACACCTGGGCCTCCCTACCACAACCACATCCCTGCCCGATGACACCTGGGTCTCATCCCAAAGATTCTTAGGAATAGTAAAAGTAACAGAACTCTCACCCGAAAACACCTGAGCCTGAAATCGAAACCTACCTGAAGAGTCTTAGGTGTAAGGTCGCCTCAAGCCATCACAGCCTATAAGCCTGCCCGAAGAGTCTTGGGACTAATCACCCCAAACGAAACCTACCCGAAGAGTCTTTGGTGTAAGGTCACCTCAAGCCATCACAGCCTAGGGGAGAATGAGCAGGAAGGAGCTAGTAACTATGGGAAAACACCCTCTCCCATGAAATGGGAGTGTTCGGCACTATGTACTCAACATGGGTGCGGTGCGATAAAATACAATTGATACAGATATATATATATATATAGCAACCACTCAGCCCAACCTATGGCTTTTAAAAAGAGAAATTGAGCACGTGCCTCGGCACTGCTACCACGAAGCATGCATGCAACAAACAACCCCAACCCCATTAAGGTTTTTACGTTTCTGTAGAAATTAGATTATTTAGTTCCTTAACTACTGGGAAACTATCCACAACCAACCACTTCAAACATTCGTAAAACATATCCCTGTCATCCACAAAGCATGTTAGGAAAACACAACAACACGGCGAGTCCCTTCTTATTAACCAACCAACCCATTGATTATTATTCCCGTTTCATTAACAAGCCCCACCATTCATTAATTCTTCCACTTTTATTTATTAATCACAACCCATAACCCGTTCATATTAAAACCCAACCTTGAATCCGTTCTTCCAACCACTATAACCACAACCGCACCGAAATCACACATCATCATCCCTTTAATACCATTTATTGTATCCCTGCTACCCATCACCATTAAACATTCACACCTTCCCACAACCAAGTGAACTGCAGCCCCGCTGCTCACTCGATCCACAACAACCCACAAAACACCCCCATCACATGTGACGTAACCAAGCCAATATCCACATGTTCATTATTCCATTTTGTTTAACTGGGGTGACCACACAAGGGTTCCAGATTTTCATTTAAACAGTCAAATTTATGTGATTAACCAATTTCCACATCCAACAAAGATCCACTCACAAAAACGTTCTAGAAAGATAGGGAAACATTTAATTGTGCAAGCAAAGGCCCCCAATGACCGTGATTTTCAGTAGGCAGAAGCTCATTCATTTCACAACATAATATCACAGGATATAAAGTAACAACAATCACAAACTCCCCAACCCCGTTCTTTAACCAGTTGTTATCTTCATTTAATGGTTCAACTGTTTCTAATGAAAACAATAGGATACACACCCCGCATGATGCAAAAATTAGAGAGACAAAGGTAAGATCCCTACCTCAACAGGTTCTGGTCACAACGCTCCCCCGGATCAACTTTAGAAGACGTCCGTTGGCGTCCGTCACTTCTGTCGGGTCCCGGAAGAACCTCCTCGGGTGGAAGTCAGAAGGAAAAGGCCAAATGAAAAAAAACAACGGACCCAGGCTCAGATATTCCGCCTCGTCGTTATGATCTCGTGGTCGCTGACGGATTGTAAATCGGAGCTCGGACAGAATAGTTATGGAAGAAAGAGCCTTCGAGTCTCTTAAGAGAGCTCTTCTCAGAGGAGAGGGCATGAGAGGTGTGTGTTGAAAGGAGGAGGGGACCTCTCCTTTTATAGGCATGAAAAGAAAAAGGACACGGCGTGTACTTAAGGTACACAACGTGTACTTGGCCGTTTTGACACGGTCTCCACGCGACATCCAACGCGGCTCCGCGACCGTTGACTGGTGAACACACGGTTTGAGGGTAATGCATACGCGGGGAGGGACTACACAGCGTGTAGTTTAGACACACGGCGTGTACTCATTTATTGCACATGGCAAGGACAGAACTCCAACACGGTACACAGCCGTTGACTGGTAATGTGTACGTGGGGAAGATCTACATGGCGTGTAGAACTGGTCACACAGCGTGCACCCATTTATTGCACACAGCAAGGACACAGTCTGCAACACGGGGTATACCCGGAAAGGGGGTACACGACGTGTACTCAAACTACACGGCGTGTAGTTTCAAAATTATGGAAAGTGTGGAAAAAGTCCATTTTACCCTCTAGAACACTTCTGGACCTTATTTTTGACAATGTAATGGGCTAGAGAGGTCCAGGACATTACATCAGATACCTCTTAAAACATGCTCGTCCCCGAGAATTCAAAAACCAACCCAGGGGAACCCAACAAGATACCTCTTAGGGTTCTCGTTATAACAGGAACCCAACCAACAACCCTAATCATATGTGTCAGGAATTCCTTCTCCTATGTCGAGATATTATCCGCTTTAGGCAGCACTGACTCACCTGCACAGGTTTAATCGCATACTCATTAATGCGTCTCGATTAAGAATTGGGTCTTCCCACTTTCACACATTAGGATTTTTCAACTCGCACTAACCCCAACACCAAACAACCAAAACACTACCCGAACACGTGGGTTTGGGAAATTCCTTCACCTATGTTGAGATATTATCTACTTTAGGCGGCACTGACTCGCCTGCACGGCCTCAATCGCATCCTCATTAATACGTATCGATTAAGGGTCAGGTTTTTCTCTTTCCCACACATCCGGATATGTTACACATCACCAGGGAATAAGGAAACAAAATCTCTCACAAATGACAAGCCAAGAATTCTATATATCAATGGTACAGAGTACAACATCAACACAAATCTCAGAAGAACAAGGGGAAAATAACAAGTGAAAACAACTCCAGTTACTGAGCGCGCATCTGGGTCTACCACTCCCAAGTGATATCCTCGAGACCGCCATGCCTCCACAACACACGAACCAAGGAAATGGTTCGTCCACAGAGCACCTTATCTTTGCGATCCTCGATTCTGACTGGTCGCTCCATGAAGGTTGCGTCGTCTACCATTTCTAACTCTCCCTAGTCGATAACGTGAGAGTCACCATGTATGTACCGAGGAAGCTGGGAGACGTGGATGACGTCATGGAATTTCTCCATCTGAGGTGGCAGGGCCAGCTGATATGCCACCTTGCCAACTCGCACCTCAAAAGGTCTGATGAACCAAGGTGAGAGCTTGCTCCCCTTCCCAAACATCCGCTGCCCCCGTCCAGGGGAAACCTTCAAGAACACATGATACCCCACCTCGAACTCTAAGGGCCTCCTTCGACGATCAGCATAAGACTTCTGTCAGTCCTGGGCTGCCTTCATCCTCTCACGTACAAGCTGGACTTTCTCCATGGTGTTCTGCACTACCTCTGGCCCTAGAGCACCTGCCTCACCAACCTCTGCCCATCAAATGGGTGAACGACATGGCCTTCCATACAAAGCCTCAAACGGTTCCATGACAATAGTAGAGTGGAAGCTGTTGTTGTAGGAAAACTCTACTGAAGGAATGTGTCATACCCATGATCCTCTGAAATCCAGAACGCATGCTCGCAGCATGTCCTCCAGCGTCTGGATAGTCCGCTCTGTCTGCCCATCGGTCTGGGGGTGGAAAGCAGTGCTAAGGTGTAGTTGGGTGCCAAAAGCATGATGTAACCCCCTCCAGACTCGTGAGGTAAACCGAGTATCCCGTTCTGAGATGATAGTCCTTCTAACTCCATGCAAACACACCACCTCGTCTACATACCTTTGGGATAAGGTACTCACCGGGCCCGACTACATGATTGCTAATAAGTGAGCCGATTTCGTCAGACGATCCACCACTACCCATATAGCATCATAACCACCCTGAGATCTGGGTAGTCCTGTGACAAAGTCCATGGAGATGTCATCCCACTTCCACTCTGGGAAATCTAAAGGATACAAAAAACCACCGGGAACACGATGTTAAGCCTTCACTTGATGACACACTAGGCACTTAGCCGCAAACTCCGCCACTGCCCGTTTCACCCCAGGCCACCAAAACTGATCCCTCAGGCCTCGTTACATTTTTGAAACTCCTGGATGTACCGCCACGGATGAGCTATGGAACTCACGGAGAACTCCCTCACGCATTGCGTCCGGTACAAACAACCTTCCCTGGAAAATCATCCGATGTCGGTTGTCCTCTGTCCATCCCTCTGGAGCATTCCCATGATCGACACAATCCGGCATCACCTATGCCTCGATGTCCCCCCACTAAGACTCTTCCACCTGCTGCGACAAGGAGGAGCGCATCATCATCTGAGACAAACAGCTTCTAACACCTTCTTCCCTTGCATCTAAGTGCATGGCAACCAACTCTCCCATCGCCTTCGAAGCATCAGTGGATTCCTGAACCACTTCCTTATGTGACTTCCTGCTCAGGGCATCAGCCACAATGTTGCCCTTACCGTTTGTGTAAGAGATCTCAAAGTCATAGTCTTGGAGAAACTCGACCCTTCTCCGCTGCCGTAAGTTCAAGTCACGCTGGGAAAAGATATAACGCAGGATCTTGTGATCTGAGAAGACCAAAAAGCGCTCCCCAAAGAGGTAATGTCGCCACAACTTCAATGCGAACACTACTGCTGTATTTTCCAAGTCATGGGTGGCATAGTTACGCTCATGAGGGTGCAACTTCCTAGACCCATAACAAATCACGCCCTTCTTCTGCATCAGCACGCACCCCAGTCCATGGTCAGAAGCATCACACAACACTTCATACAACAACCCATCCTATGGAAACATGAGCATGAGAGCACTATCCAACTTTTCTTTCATGTAGTTAAAAGATTCCTGGAACTGATCGCTCCATAGGAAGACCTGATTCTTCTTAATCAAAGATGTCAATGGAGCAGCAACTCGAGAGAAGTCTGAAACAAACCTCTGATAGTAACCTTACAACCCCATGAAACTACGAACTTCTGCCACGCTCTTGGGTGTTTCCCAAGAATAAACTACCTCCACCTTCGACGGGTCCACCGATACTCCATGCTGAGACACCACATGCCCAAGGAAGTGTACTTCCTGTGTCATGAACTTACACTTCGACAATTTCCCATAAAGCTAGTGGTGTCGAAGGACTTCCAAGACTGCCATGAGATGCTCAATGTGCTCCTCCTCTGATCTTGAGTAGATTAGGATGTCATCGATGAACACAACAATGAACCGGTCCAGAAACTATCGGAAGACAATGTTCATAAGTCCCATGAACACAGCTGGTGCATTCGTAACTCCAAACTGCATCACTACAAACTCGAAGTGCCCATACATGCACCTGAAAGCTGTCTTCGAGATGTCACTTTCCTTCACCCTCAGTTGATGATATCCCGATCGTAGATCAATCTTAGAAAACCAACCTGCTCCCCTCAGCTGGTCGAAGAGATCATCTATCCTTGGAAGGGGGTAACGGTTCGTGACCGTTACCTGGTTCAACCTTCGGTAGTCTATGCATAGCCTGAGACCACCATCTGCCTTCTTCACGAACAAAACTGGAGCACCCCATGGAGACACATTGGGTCGAACAAAACCCTTCTTCATCAGATCATCAATCTGAATCCGCAACTCCCGCAACTCCGAAGGTTCCATTCGATAAGGGGCATCGAAATCGGATGGGCACCAGGATGTAAGTCTATCCCGAATTCAACATCTCATCGGGGGGGGGGGGGGTAGAGTCGCAACCTCCTCAGGAAAAACATCTAGGAACTCCTTAAAAACTTCTGGGACATCCATCATCTCTGTATCAGCTGGAACCACCGATAACCCGCTCAACAAGGAAAGGAGAGGCTCCATATGCCAGCTTCCCGCCTGATAGCTCCTCTCACCAACAAAATATACGCGATGCCCATCCATGTCGGAGAACACGACTCTTCTCCGGAAGCAGTCGATAAAGGAACTAACTGAAAACAACTAGACGATTCCTAGGATGACATCGTATGGATGCATCTGTAGCAGAAGAAGGTCTCCACTAGATCAATGTGGTCACAACAATAGCCCACATCCCTGGCAAACACAAGATGCGCTAGTCTGGCCCCCAACTGGTGTACTCAGTACCAGTGGCACGGAAAGTCTCTCTACGTCTAATCCCAAATCATGGGATAGACTAGGTGCAAGAAAAGAGTGTGAGGATCCCGAATCGAACAAAGCAGAAACAAGAGTGCTGAACAAACAAATCGTACCTCGTACCACCTCTGGTCCCACTGGATCTTCCAACTCTGTTGCGTGCAACTATCCACGCCCATCTCCTCTGCCTCTCTGATGTCGTCCACTTCCCCGACCACGCCCTGGTCGTGGTCCCGGAGGAGCACCCTGAGGTCGGCCTCCTATTTCAAAGTATGCCCTCAGAGGAGCATGGTCCTGCTGCTACTGGAAGGGCCTCGCTGGCAATTGGTGCTGCTAAGGTGGGCGCTGAACCTGCCCACCTCCACTGTACTGAGCTCGGGCCGGGCACCGACTCTGAACGTGCCCGAAACCTCCATAAGAAAAACACATTGGTCCCGGGCTCCTGGAAAAGGGACGAGGACCCGAAGATCTAAATTGAAACTGCTGGGGCCTGATCCCCACTGGCCTGAACCTGGAATGTCCTATCGCAGGAGACCTGCTGCTAACTGCCTTCCCCTTCGACGAACCTGGCTGAAACACCTCACGCGGTGCACCTCCCAGTGAGTGCATCCTCTTTACAACAACTGCCTTCTTCTGCACCGTCAAGTACATCGGAAGGGTGAAGGGGGTGACAACATACTGAAGCGTAGGACAAGGCGCCTCCTCCAAACGTCTCGCCCGAGACTCCTCATCCGGAAAAGATCCGGAGAAAAGTGCAGGAGATCCTTCAACTTGATCCCCATCTCTCGTACCGTCATACTCCCCTACTGAAGGGAGAGTAACTCCTACCGCTTCTCCGCCTTGATCATGGAAAAAAGGAATTCCTCTCGAAATTCCTTCTCAAAGTCAGCCCACAGAACCTCTGCCTTTATCCTCTCTCCGAGGTAGAGCGTCCACCACTGTTGTGCCGCACCTCTCAGCTGACCGTCTGCTAGAGGAACCCAGTACTCCCGTGGATCACGGATCAAGGTGAAAGCGATCCCTAGCTCCTCAAGCCACTCCTCTGTCTCCGTATCCGAAGTAATACCCTCATACTTCTTGAGGGTCTGTCGCTGGAAGGAACGGAGAGTCTTCTGCCACTGGCTATCTTCCTCCTCTCGGTCAATCCTCAACTGATCGACTGCCTGGATCTACTGGGCCTCGGCCGTCTGAGCCACCTGGGGATGACGTCCAGGTGCCACAGCTGTACGGTAAACAAGGATCGCCTAAGACCAAGTTGTAAGGAAATTTCTCAAAGTTTTAATTATCATTTTATTTAAATTTCTTAACCAGAACACTCAAATCATGTAAAACACAATCATGATGATGCATGTAACTTCAATTGGGTCTCTACCCTGCAATCAATATAGTCTCACTTGGTCTTTCGGTAGGCTCAGATTCCTTGCATCAGATCACGGCGAGGCCTAAAATCCCATGTCCTAGCCAGTCTTCCCTGGCCTATGTCATGAACCAAGGTTAACTAACACTATTTCCCTACCATCCCATGCAATCATCACTGTGCCTAACTCCATACTCCTTCCTATCTCTCAACCATCACCTATGATACCATTCTGTCACGACCCCCTCCCACCAAAGATGCCCCTCCTTAGATGGAAATGGTGAAAGGGAGATAATGACCCCCGAGTCCCACCTCCAGTAGGCCCCGCATTGGCGACTAGCACCAAGGGTATGAGTTTTCACGATATGGGAGGAATTACCCTTTTTATTATTTAGGATCGAGAAATAGGAAAAGTCAACCACCAAAAGTAAAAAAGAACATGTGTATAGAAATAAAACCAAACCATGACCACATGCATGTTTAACAAATTTATAACAAGGTACAAGTACAAGAGAGCTCAAAGTACAATACCAAAAGAAAAAAAGGTACAGCAACAGCAACAACTCCAACTGTCCGACTAGTAGGGTCCCGCACAGACCTGCTAGTCCTCCTGGAAACCTGAAAGTAAACGTAGGGTGAGCATACAAGTATACTCAGTACGTAAACCTAAAGCTCTTGTGCACAAGTGGGGAGACATCCTAATTTCCCATGAGAACAACATAAGAAACCTAACAAAGAATTCTATCCACCCAACCTCACCAGCCACACTCACCAAAACACAATCACAATAGGTAGTGGTAGTATAAGAACAAGAGTATTGGGTACCCCACACCATTTCCCATTAGTTAGTTGAACGTCCTGACGCTGTCACACTCTCCCCGCCCGCACACACCTGGGCCTCACAACCAGGTATCCCGCCCGCACACACCTGGGCCTCACAACCACAACCACATACCCTCCCGAAGACACCTGGGCCTCATAACCACGTATCCCGCCCACAAACACCTGGGACTCACCACCACGTATCCCGCCCGCACACACCTGGGCCTCACTACCACAACCACATCCCCGCCCGATGAAACCTGGGCCTCAACCCGAAGATTCTTGAGAAGAGTAAAAGTAACAGAACTCTCGCCCGAAGACACCTGAGCCTGAAATCGAAACTTACCTGAAGAGTCTTAGGTGTAAGGTCGCCTCAAGCCATCACAGCCTATAAGCCTGCCCGAAGAGTCTTGGGCCTAATCACCCCAAATGAAACCTACCCGAAGAGTCTTTGGTGTAAGGTCGCCTCAAGCCATTACAGCCTAGGGGAGAAGGAGCAGGAAGGAGCTAGTTACTATGATAAAATACCCTCTCCCATGAAATGGGAGTGTTCGGCACTATGTACTCAACATGGGTGCGGTGCGATAAAACACAAATGATATATATATAGCAACCACTCAGCCCAAACTATGGCTTCTAAAAAGCGAAATTGAGTATGTGCCTCGGCATTACTACCACGAAGCATGCATAAAACAAACAACCCCAACCCCATTAAGGTTTTTACGTTTCAACAGAAATTAGCTTATTTAGTTCCTTAACTACTGGGCAACTATCCACAACCAACCACTTCAAACATTCGTAAAACATATCCCTGCCATCCACAAAGCAAGTTAGGAAAACACAACCACACAGAGAGTCCCTTCTTATTAACCAACCAGCCCATTGATTATTATTCCCGTTTCATTAACAAGCCCCACCATTCATTAATTCTTCCACTTTTATTTATTAATCACAACCCATAACCCATTCATATTAAAACCCAACCTTGAATCCCCGCTTCCAACCACCATAACCACAACCGCACCGAAATCACACATCATCATCCCTTTAATACCATTTATTATAGCCCCGCTACCCATCACCATTAAACATTCACACATTCCCTGTCACGACCCGCCCTCGGGGTCCGTGCCGTGACTACCCCAAGCCCGCCTTCCATAGGCCAGGGGCTGGCGACTAGCACCAAGGCGTAAATCCCGGTAAAAAGGGAAGGCATTGCCTTTGTAAAGTAAAAAAACACCACAGAGTAGCAAGCGGAAAGTAAACACTAAGCAAAAGTAGAGTATAACTGATGTGCGGAAAAGTAAATGGGCTAGTATACAAACCCAAACTGAAAGTAAAGTACAACTCGAAAGGGAAAACAGCAACTGAAAAGTAAAAGCCGCTACGCGGAGCTGTCCACCGGAAATCCCACCTGAAGGGTGGGTACAGATAGCTGCACTGCTCCACGGGTCCCACCGTCCGCTCCGAGCACGTCCCGCCCAGTGGTCCACCTCCGGGTACCATCCCGCTCTGCAAGCCTCAGCTAAGGTCAACGCTGTCTGTCGTCTGCAACCAACACAACGTAGTGCGGGCAAATCCCGTGCAGGGGTGAGTATAAGCTACTCAGTAGGGACCCCGAGACCCCCGAAGGTCTCCCAAATCCACAAAGGATAAACCACGAAGAAAGGTACAATCACGAAGTAACAACCGACACTGCTTAGGTATATGCCCATACATATACCTATGACATCAATTCAAATACGCTCCAACCTCCGAGCCCAAGTACAACTCAGTCCACACAGGAAAGTATACGTATTCCACACAGGAAAGCAAAACATAATCCACACAGGATTGCACAACACAATCCACACAGGAAAGCAAAAGGATTCAGCTCACACAGGTATACTTCTTCAAAGGACGATAAAGATGATCTCTGATCCATCTAAGTCGTCGGATCCACGAAGGATTGATAGGTAACTAACCCCCGCAAAATACCCACATAGGATTGGGCCCACGTAGGACCTGTAGATAATCACCGCAAAGACCCACACAGGATCGGGCCCACACAGGACCTGTAGACGCTGGTTCACACAGAACCGCTGAGCGCAAAGACCCACACAGGATCAGACCCACACAGGATCGGGCCCACACATGACCTGTAGCACTGATCCACATAGGATCGCTGAGTGCTGAAGTCGTCGTCGTCGAATCCACACAGGATCTCTGTACTGTCGTCGTCGCAGTCACAGTAGCAGTAGTAGCAGTAGTAGTCACAGTAACAGTCGCAGCCAGCACTAGGGTTCCCGCACACAGCAAGCTCGTTCGGAGGGTCCGCTCCACGAGCCGAGAGGCTGATACATCAACTGTCACAAAGTCCAGAGTTGATGTATCCAAAAGTTCTGTATCGTCAACAGGAACTCAACGCAACAGACGACGCGTCGATCGGACGCCCGGTCTGAGAGTTATTGGCATTTTCGTCCCCGGGGCCCGGTTGGTTTTTAAGGAAAAACCAACCCGAACGTACTCCACCTGCGTCCAAACCTCGGGCGGAGTATGCCAAAAGATCCGTCTCACTAAGAGGATCACAACACAGCTGACTGCACGTCAATCGGACGTCCGTAGCTCAAGATATGAGCGTTTCCGCTCCGAAGGCCCGGTTGGTTTCGTGAACGAACCAACCCGGCCGAACTCAAAGTAATTCGAAACCTTGAGTGTGATATACCGAAACGACCGTCTCGATCCAAGGATCACGTTGCCGCAGACGGTTCGTCGATCGGAGGTCCATGGCTCAAGTTATGGCCAAAAGACCATATCTGATCAGAAACGGGGGTTCGGGTCCGGGCCGACCCGGCCCGACCCCCCCCCTGGGTCGGCCCACCCAGCCGGCCGGCCGGCGGCGCGGCGGCCGCGGTGGCCTGGTGCCGCACGGAGGTAGCACGGGGGAAATCAATCCCCCGCTGATTGAAGAGGCGGCGCGGCTTTTTAGCCGCGCCTGTTTGCAAACCGCCCCCCCAACGTGGGGGGCTTGATTGGCAGGAAACGGGGGGGCCTCCTGCCCCCCACAAGGAAACCGCCCCCCTCATAAAGAGGGGGGTTTTGTGAGCTGGCCGGGGGATTAATTTCCCCCGGTTTATTGCCATCCGGCCGGCCAGCTGGCCGGCCGGTTTTCTACAACGGGACCGGAAAATCCGGTCCCCTCTTCGGCTTCTGACGCCGGCGGCCCGGCCGCCGGTCTTCTAAATCTGCCGCGGCCCGGAACCAGCCGCTGTGTTCGTCGTCTGGTGCGGTGCGACGACACCGCGCCCCTCCGCCGCACCATGATTTCCCTCAACGCGGCGCGACGGCGTCGGGTTATTGGTGATCCTTCCATGGCGTGGCGCGACGGCGTCGCGTAATATAATTGCACGATTAACCGCGTGGTGCGACGGCACCACGCCACCTTGTTTCCACCCGCAAGTTAAATCAACAAGAACGATGGAGGGGGGTTCGGCTGTGTTCATGCGGTCCGGCCCCCCTCACATTAAATAATAACGCAACTTAAAATATTCAAAATCCTTACGTTAATCAAGCATGAACCACGAACAAGGATAAAAGAATTAACAAAATACAACAACCCCTACCTCGGGTATAGGTTCGAAGATTTGACAACGTCCCGCGGAAGACAACGTCGCGGAGGTCGGGCGTCACGGTCGTCGTTCGTCAAATCCGATGACGAAGAGATACGCCCGAAGAGATACGTCGTTGGCGAAACTTCTTATGTCGACGAAGGGAGTCTGAGGAGGAAGCGGTGTTCCCTCTCGTTGACACGGAAGACGAAGAAGAGCGGAGCGGTGTTCTTCGTCGGAACTTGAGCGTTCTTCGTCAAGTTGAGCATTCTTCGTCAAGTTGAAGAAGAAGGAGGAGGAGCTCTCAAAAAATCTCAAGTTGGCTAAAGAGTTCTAACCCAACAAAAAAAGAGAGAAGAGCTTAATTTAATCACAAACATAACAAAGAATTTCAAAGGTTTGAAATTCAAAATGGATAACTCCAAAAAAAATTAAACTCACTTATTTAATATACATGAGTTGTATAATTAAATAGAAGTTAAGTTGACAAGCCTTTAAGAGGGAGAGAGGGGAGTTAGGGAAATTGAAAAGTTTAGGGTTCGTGTGGGCCCCACCACACTTAATCCTCTCAAAGGAGGTTAAGTGGGTGTGGGTCCCACCACTAACTTCCTTTGGGAGAAGTTAACCCACAAGTTTAAATAAATTTTGTATTTCACAAATTTTATTTAACTTAATCTAAAAACCCAAAAACTAACTTTCAACCCGCAACAAACGCAACTTCCAAAAAGGTCTCTTTAAGCGAATATCGGCGCTGCGAGTTCATCGGTGCCCTCGGATTTCAATTCCGAGCACCGGATCAAAAGTTAGGAATTCCCGCTCGTTCGTTCACTGAACGTACCCGAGCCAAACTTCGGAAATTAATTCCGGGCACTCCGGGCCTCAGAATCAGGTGCCGTCTGAAACCGCGCTCTTGTAAAATTCTAAATAAAATTAGGCAAAAATTTCCCATGAATTTTACGGGTCTTTACATTACTCCCACCTCAGGGCTTTACGTCCCCGTAAAGATACATCAAAAAGTAGGGAAACAAAAGAGGGTACTAAGCACGCATCTGAGCCTCCCGCTCCCATGTGCTCTCCTGGAGATTCCCGTGCTTCCATCTGATGCGCACAAGAGGAATCGATCGCCCACGCAGGACCCGCACCTGTCGATCCTCTATCTCCACCGGGACCTCCGTAAAAGTCGCCCCATCGTCAACGTCAAGCTCCCCATGGTCAATGATGTGCGTCGGGTCGTGTACGTATCTCCACAGCTGGGATACGTGGAAGACGTCGTGCACCCGGTGCAACTGAGGTGGCAGAGCCAGGCGATAAGCCACCTCGCCAACCCTGCTGAGGACATGGAAGGGTCCGATGAAGCGCGGAGATAACTTGCCGCCTCGGACAAATCTCCGAATACCACGTCGAGGTGAGACCCGCAAGAAGACGTGGTCGCCATCCTCGAACTCCAGTGGCCTCTGCCTCCTGTCAGCGTATGACTTTTTCCAGCTCTGTGCTGTCCTCATCCGCTCCTGGATGACCTGAACCTTCTCTGTCGTGGCCTGGACCATCTCCGGTCCCACGAGTGCTGAATCTCCAGGGTCTGTCCAGCACAAAGGAGATCTACAAGGTCGGCCGTAGAACGCCTTGTACGGTGCCATCCCGATAGTGGAGTGGTAGCTGTTGTTGTACGCGAACTCCACTAAGGGTAGGTGGTCCTCCCAGCTACGACCAAAGTCGAGGACACATGCGCGGAGCATGTCCTCGAGAGTCTGAATGGTCCTCTCCGTCTGACCATCCGTCTGAGGGTGAAAGGCTGTGCTCAGACATAGCTGCGTCCCGAACGCCTCCTGTAACCCCTTCCAAGCCGGGAAGTAAAGCGAGCATCTCGATCGGATACGATAGATGATGGCACGCCGTGGAGCCGCACAATCTCCTGAACGTAGAGACGTCCCAAGCTCTCCACTGAGCCCTGCTCTCTAATGGGTACGAAGTGTGCCGACTTGGTGAGTCGGTCAACAATCACCCAGATGGAGTCGTGACCTCTGGAAGTGCGTGGAAGTCCAGTCACGAAGTCCATAGATATGTCGTCCCACTTCCACTCCGGAACCTCCAAGGGCTGTACCAAGCCTACTGGTACCTGATGCTCTGCCTTCACCTGCTGGCAGGTGAGGCATCGAGAAACGTACTCTGCTACTGCCTTCTTCATGACCGGCCACCAGTGCTGTCGTCTGAGGTCCTGGTACATCTTCGCCACTGCAGGATGTACCGCCAAAGGAGAAGTGTGAAACTCTCTCAGCACTTCCTCTCGCAAAGCGACTGGTACCATGGTACGTCCTCTGAAAAGGATGTCGTGCACTGCTCCAAGAGAGAAACCATCAGGTGTCTGTCCCGAGGATATCAGTGCACGCCGTGTCTCACAGTCAGCGTCCCCACGCTGTGCCTCCCTGACTCGCTGCAATAGTGGAGGAGTGACTGTGAGAGACTGAAGGAAGACTGATCTATCTCTATCCACGAAGGATATCTGCAAAGAGGCTAGCTGCAAAGATTTCTCCTTTGCCTAAAAGTGAAATCCGGTCTCATCCCCTGGATGAATCACGTTCCTTGCCTAAAATAGTCAATCCTAACATGGATGATACTAATCCATACCAAGGATGACGTCGTAAGGCCTCGACGCTACTACTAAGAGATTCAACCGTTACTCTCTCCTCCAAGGGTTGAGTCACACTGTCGGCATCAGTGTGTGGTAACTGGGTCTCCTCCAGTAGACGTCTCACAAGTGAGGGTCAAGTCAACAGCTAAAACTGGAACCTCTTAGTAACATCACGAAAGAGGACATGAACGAAAATATCACAAAGGTATGCGTCTTTTATTATTGCAGCTCATAATACAAGACGCTACACAAATGCAACAAGGAACCAGAAGTACAAATGATGTATCCACTAGTTCTGCTCCTGTCCATCGGCTCCCAGAGCTCCATGATCGAAGGCCTCGGTTGCCTGAAGTTGAGATCTCGCATGTTCACCTACTCCCTGCGGACCGCCACGGTCGAACCTCTGCCTCTTCCTAGGTGGTTCCTCAACCGTCTGCTGCTCCTCTGCATGGCGGGTCGGGCAGTCACGAGCCATGTGACCTTGCCCACCGCATGCATAGCACTGTCTTCCACTCGATAGACTGGCTCCGTGCTGTGTGCCCTGCACTGCTGAGCCAGTGCCCTGAGGTCGTCTGCCTGAAGGTCTGGTCTGTCTGGACCCCTGAGTCATCCGCCGACTGCCTGCTGCAGATGACTCTGCCACGTGTCGCCCTGCGGTGGGTCTCTGTGCTGGTGTAGACTCAGCAAGGAAGCTCTCGATCAGAAGGGCCCGCTCCAGTACTCCTGTCTGAGTCGGTATGCTGAGGGAGATCAGCGATGCCCTGATCTCGTGTCTCAAACCCTGCTCGACGGTCCGGGCCCGAAAGAATGGGTCCCGTACCATGTCGGTTGAGTAGCGCGAGAGATCGGTAAATCTCGCCGAGTACTGAGCGACCGTCATGCTGCCCTGCCGCAGCTGTAGAAGCTCCTGGATACGCACCGCACGAAGGGTGGCTGGGACGAACTCCGAGCGGAAGAGGCTCTCAAAGTCCGTCCAAAGTAGAGATGCCTCATCGTGCACCTGGAGCATCAAGCTCCACCATCGTCCTGCTGCTGCCTGTAGTAGGCTTGCATCGAGGATCACCATGAGGTCTGCTGGTGTCCTCAATAGCCTAAACACTCGTACCACTGCCTCCGGCCAGTCCTCTGCTGCCTGGGGATCCGTCTCCCCGCGAAACCTGGGTGGTCGCTGGCGCTGAAACTCATGCAGTGCGCTGAGGCGACGTGCATCGTCAGCGGCTGGTGCTGGAAGTATCGGGGGCTCGGCGGGTAGTGCTACCGCCGGTGCCACTGCTGACAAAGGGCCCTGCACCGAGGCCTCGTCGCTCGGTGGGCTGTCGTCACGCTCAACTCTCGGAACCCTAGCTGGCTGCCGTCGTGGGGCCATCCTGAAAAGGAAACAGGTGCGCCACAGTCAACAGTATACCTGGTGAGCTGACACAAGGAAATCACAAAGAAAACTTTGAAACACAGACGCAATCAATGTTTTCGTGCATTAAGTCGGAAATCAGAAGTCACGGTCCTGGTGTACGGATATGTCGGCCGCCGCACCAACACTGGACTCCCTGGACTGATAACCACACTCAATATGCTAAACATTATTGCTTCACATAGAAAAGATCAGAGTTCGCGGTAGAACCGAACTCCTCTGATACCAATTTGTCACGACCCGCCCTCGGGGTCCGTGCCATGACTACCCCAAGCCCGCCTTCCATAGGCCAGGGGCTGGCGACTAGCACCAAGGCGTAAATCCCGGTAAAAAGGGAAGGCATTGCCTTTGTAAAGTAAACAAACACCACAGAGTAGCAAGCGGAAAGTAAACACTAAGCAAAAGTAGAGTACAACTGATGTGCGGAAAAGTAAATGGGCCAGTATACAAACCCAAACTGAAAGTAAAGTACAACTCGAAAGGGAAAATAGCAACTGAAAAGTAAAAGCCGTTATGCCGAGATGTCCACCGGAAATCCCACCTGAAGGGTGGGTACAGATAGCTCCACTGCTCCACGGGTCCCGCCGTCCGCTCCGAGCACGTCCCACCCAGTGGTCCACCTCCGGGTACCGTCCCGCTCTGCAAGCCTCAGCTAAGGTCAACGCTGTCCGTTGTCTGCAACCAACACAACGTAGTGCGGGCAAAGCCCGTGCAGGGGTGAGTATAAGCTACTCAGTAGGGACCCCGAGACCCCCGAAGGTCTCCCAAATCCAAAAAGGATAAACCACGAAGAAAGGTACAATCACGAAGTAACAACCGACACTTCTTAGGTATATGCCCATACATATACCTAAGACATCAATTCAAATATGCTCCAACCTCCGAGCCCATGTACAACTCAGTCCACACAGGAAAGTATACGTATTCCACACAGGAAAGCAAAACGCAATCCACACAGGATTGCACAACACAATCCACACAGGAAAGCAAAACGATTCAGCTCACACAGGTATACTTCTTCAAAGGACGATAAAGATGATCTCTGATCCATCTAAGTCGTCGGACCCACGAAGGATCGATAGGTAACTAACCCCCGCAAAAGACCCACACAGGATCGGGCCCACGTAGGACCTGTAGATAATCACCGCAAAGACCCACACAGGATCGGGCCCACACAGGACCTGTAGGCGCTGGTTCACACAGAACCGCTGAGCG
Organism: Viscum album; assembly: GCA_963277665.1. Lineage (NCBI taxonomy): Eukaryota > Viridiplantae > Streptophyta > Magnoliopsida > Santalales > Viscaceae > Viscum > Viscum album. Next base: position 1,578,190,865 of record OY728126.1, read on the forward strand.
CAAAGACCCACACAGGATCAGACCCACACAGGATCGGGCCCACACAGGACCTGTAGCACTGATCCACATAGGATCGCTGAGTGCTGAAGTCATCGTCGTCGAATCCACATAGGATCTCTGTACTTTCGTCGTCGCAGTCACAGTAGCAGTAGTAGCAGTAGTAGTCACAGTAACAGTCGCAGCCAGCACTAGGGTTCACGCACACAGCAAGCTCATTCGGAGGGTTCGCTCCACGAGCCGAGAGGCTGATACATCAACTATCACAAAGTCCAGAGTTGATGTATCCAAAAGTTCCGTATCGTCAACAGGAACTCAACGCAACAGACGACGCGTCGATCGGACACCCGGTCTGAGAGTTATTGGCATTTTCGTCCCCGGGGCCCTGTTGGTTTTTAAGGCAAAACCAACCCGACTGTACTCCACCTGCGTCCAAACCTCGGGCGGAGTATGCCAAAAGATCCGTCTCACTAAGAGGAACACAACACAGCTGATGGCACGTCAATCGGACGTCCGTAGCTCAAGATATGAGCGTTTCCGCACCGAAGGCCCGGTTGGTTTCGTGAATGAACCAACCCGGCCGAACTTAAAGTAATCCGAAACCTTGAGTGCGATATACCGAAACGACCGTCTCGATCCAAGGATCGTGTTGCCGCAGACGGTTCGTCGATCGGAGGTTCGTGGCTCATGTTATGGCCAGAAGACCGAATCTGATCCGAAACGGGGGGTCCGGGTCCGGGCCGACCCGGCCCGACCCCCCCCCCCCCTGGGTCGGCCCGAACCGGGTCGACCCGGCGCGGCGGCCGCGGCGGCCTGGCGCCGCACGGAGGCAGCGTGGGGGAAATCAATCCCCCATTGATTGAAGAGGCGGCGCGGCTTTTTAGCCACGCCTTTTTGCAAACCACCCCCCAACGTGGGGGGCTTGATTGGCAGGAAACGGGGGGGCCTCCTGCCCCCCACAAGGAAACCGCCCCCCTCATAAAGAGGGGGGTTTTTTGAGCTGACCGGGGGATTAATTTCCCCCGGTTTATTGCCATCCGGCCGGCGGGTTTTCGACAACGGGACCGGAAAATCCGGTCCCCTCTTCGGCTTCTGACGACGGTGGCCCGGCCGCCGGTCTTCTCAATCCGCCGCGGCCCGGAACCGGCTGCGGTGTTCGTCGTCCGGCGCGGTGCGACGACACCGCGCCCCTCCGCCGCACCTTGATTTCCCTCAACGTGGCGCGACGGCGTCGCGTTCTTGGTGATCCTTCCATGGCGTGGCGCGACGGCGTCGCGTAATATAATTGCACGATTAACCGCGTGGTGCGACGGCACCACGCCACCTTGTTTCCACCCGCAAGGTAAATCAACAAGAACGAAGGAGGGGGGTTCGGCCGTGTTCATGCGGTCCGGCCCCCCTCACGTTAAATAATAACGCAACTTAAAATATTCAAAATCCTTACGTTAATCAAGCATGAACCACAAACAAGGATAAAAGAATTAACAAAATACAACAACCCCTACCTCGGGTATAGGTTCGAAGATTTGACAATGTCCCGTGGAAGACAACGTCGCGGAGGTCGGGCGTCGCGGTCGTCGTTCATCAAATCCGATGACGAAGAGATACGCCCGAAGAGATACGTCGTTGGCGAAACTTCTTATGTCGACGAAGGGAGTCCGAGGAGGAAGCGGTGTTCCCTCTCGTTGACACGGAAGACGAAGAAGAGCGGAGCGGCGTTCTTCGTCGGAACTTGAGGGTTCTTCGTCATGTTGAGCGTTCTTCGTCAAGTTGAAGAAGAAGGAGGAGGAGCTCTCAAAAACTCTCAAGTTGGCTAAAGAGTTCTAAACCAACAAAAAAAGAGAGAAGAGATTAATTTAATCACAAACATAACAAATAATTTCAATGGTTTGAAATTCAAAATGGATAACTCCAAAAAAAATTAAACTCACTTATTTAATATACATGAGTTGTATAATTAAATAGAAGTTAAGTTGACAAGACTTTAAGAGGGAGAGAGGGGAGTTAGGGAACTTGAAAAGTTTAGGGTTCGTGTGGGCCCCACCACAATTAATCCTCTCAAAGGAGGTTAAGTGGGTGTGGGTCCCACCCCTAACATCCTTTGGGAGAAGTTAACCCACGAGTTTAAATAAATTTTGTATTTCACAAATTTTATTTAACTTAATCTAAAAACCCAAAAACTAACTTTCAACCCGCAACAAACGCAACTTCCGAAAAGGTATCTTTAAGAGAATATCGGCGCTGCGAGTTCATCGGTGCCCTCGGATTTCAATTCCGAGCACCGGATCAAAAGTTAGGAATTCTCGCTCGTTCGTTCACTGAACGTACCCGAGCCAAACTTCGGAAATTAATTCCGGCCACTCCGGGCCTCGGAATCAGGTGCCGTCTGAAACCGCGCTCTTTTAAGATTCTAAAGAAAATTAGGCAAAATTTTACCTTGAATTTTACGGGTCTTTACATTCCCACAACCAAGTGAACTGCATCCCCGCTGCTCACCCGATCCACAACAACCCACGAAACACCCCCATCACATGCCACGTAACCAAGCGAACACCGACATGTTCATTATTCCATTTTGTTTAACCGGGTTGACCACACAAGGGTTCCATATTTTCATTTAAACAGTCAAATTTACGTGATTAACCAATTTCCACATTCTACAAAGTTCCACTCACAAAAATAGTCTAGAAAGATAGGGAAACATTTAATTGCGCAAGCAAAGTCCCCCAACGACCGTGATTTTCAGTAGGCAGAAGCTCATTCATTTACAACATAATATCATAGGATATAAAGTAACAGCAATCACAAACTTCCCAACCCCATTCTTTAACCATTTATTATCTTCATTTAATAGTTCAACTGTTTCTCATGAAAAGAAGAGGATACACACCCCGCATGATGAAAAAATTAGAGAGACGAAGGTAAGATCCCATCCTCAACAGGTTCTGGTCACAACGCTCCCCCAGATCAACTTTAGAAGATGCTCCTCGGCGTCCGTCACTTCTGTAGGGTCCCGGAAGAACCTCCTCGGGTGGAAGTCAGAAGGAAAAGGCCAAAGGAAAAAAACAACGGACCCAGGCTCGGATGTTCCGCCTCATCGTTATGATCTCGTGGCTGCTGACGGATCGTAAATCAGAGCTCAGACAGAATAGTTATGGAAGAAAGAGCCTTTGAGTCTCTTAAGAGAGCTCTTCTCATAGGAGAGGGCAGGAGAGGTGTGTGTTGATAGGAGGAGGGGATCCCTCCTTTTATAGGCGTGAAAAGACAAATTACACGGCCTGTACTTATGGTACACAACGTGTCTTTGGCCGTTTTGACACGGTCTCCATGCGACGTCCAACGCGGCTCCGCGACCGTTGACTGGTCAACACATGGTTTGAGGGTAACACATACGCGGGGAGGGACTACATAGCATATAGTTTAGACACACAGCGTGTACTCATTTATTGCACACGACAAGGACACAACTCCAACACGGTACACAGCCGTTGACTGGTAACGCGTACGTGGGGAAGATCTACATGGCCTGTAGAAATGGTCACACGGCGTGCACCCATTTATTGCACACAGCAAGGACACAGTCTACAATACGGGGTATACCCGGAAAGGGGGTACACGACGTGTACTCAAACTACACGGCGTGTAGTTTCAAAATTCTGGAAAGTGTGGAAAAAGTCCATTTTACCCTCTATAACACTTCTTGACCTTCTTTTTGACAAAGTAATGGTCCGGGGAGGTTCGGGCCATTACAGGATATAACCACGATTTGGTGGCATATACCAACAGTTTCAAACCGTTGGTATAGTGTATTTTTATACTAGTGTTGAGAGAGGTCCTATATTTTTGGATCTACTAAAGATGGGTATGGGAATTGTTAAGGAAAGGGAAACAACTATCATTTTTTAAATGATTTCTAAACTATATTTATTAGAGAAGATAAAACTCTCTCTATCTGATGATGAGAAACTGCACAAAAAAATTAAAGCTTTCAAGGATGGGAGACTGGCTGACTTTGTGTAGGAAGGAGTTCCGAAATTTTGGAAGAGTTTATGCTTTCTATCAGTACCTGGGATAAAAAGGGAACTATTAGATGAAGTTCATTGATCGCATTTCTCTATACACCCATGTAGCACCATGATTTATAGATATCTGAATGAATATTTTTGGTGGGATAATATGAAGCATGAAATTGCTGACTACATGTTAGGATGTCTAGTTTTTCAACAAGTGAACCTAGAGAGAAAACATCTCAAAGGAGTGATGCAACCTCTACATATTCTAATGTGTATGTGGGATAAAAATATGGTTGATTTTGTACCGGACTACCAAGGACACCTATAAGGAATGATGAAATATGTGAAATTGTTGATCGGCAAACAAAATCATCACATTTTCTTCCAATAAGAAGGGATTTTCCACTTGAGCGCTTGGAAAGACTTTATATTAATGATGTTTCAAGACATCACGATGCACCTCTATCGTTTTTGTCTAATATAGATCCTCGGTTTACATCAAAATGATGGAAAATTCTCTATAAGGATTTGAATACTGGGCTTCGTATGAGTACTGCTTATCACCTCAAAACTGATTGATAGTCTGAAAGGACAATTCAAACTCTAGAAGACATGCTAAGGTGTTTCACTCTTGACTTCCAAGGTATTTAGGATAAATACTCACCTTTGGTAAAATTTTCTTACAACAATAGTTTCCATTCTAGTATTCAAATGTCTCCATATAAAGCATTATATGGAAAGAGATGTCGAACTCCAACTTGTTGGGGCAAGGTTGGTGAGAGGAAACTTATAGGCCCAGAACATAATGAAGAAACCATGGAAAAGATGAAGAAAATAAAATCCTATATTAAAGCAGGACAATATAGGAAGAAGAGTTATGCTAATAACCGGAGAAATTTCATGGAATTCCAAGTGGGATATCATGTATTTCTGAAAGTATCTCCATGTACGGGTGTCTTAAGGTTCGATAAGAAAGGGAAACTGAGCCCTAGGTAAATAGAACCATTTTAAATTCTAGAAGGAATCAGAGCATTAGCTTATCATCTAGTGATGCCACCAAATCTCTCCAGAGTTCATGATGTGTTCCATGTATCACCGTAAAAGAAATACATGCCAGACCCAACACATGTACTAACATATGAAGAAATTGAACTGGAACCAGATTTTTCATACTGTGAAAATCCTATCGGGATTCTTGACACAAGGGAGAATGTATTGAGAAATCGAACAACTCTTCTAGTAAATGATATTTGAAAAAACCAGAATATAGAGGAAGTGACATGGGAACCTAATGTTGTTATGAAAATGAATCACCCACATCTTTTTGGTGAGCTTCATACATTAAATTTTGAGGATGAAATTTCCATAGGAGGGAATAATGTAGCACCCCAAACACTTCATGGTATGTTTCTCTTAAATAAATTCTAGTTATAGCTTATATTTCATGAATCACATAGCCTATTTGGATCAATACATGGTAAATTATAGTATATATCCATAACCTATCCATTAAACATAAATTTGCCAACTCTATGATGTGAATTTTGAAAATATGACATACACTGTTGTGTTCAAGATGATATTTACAGACTGATAGAATTAACATAATTTTGGTTGAATAGTAACCTACCCTTATTAATAGTAACATAACCTTATGAATAGAAACATACCCTTATGAATAGTAATATGAATCTTATGAATGGTATCCATGCCCTTGAATGTATAAATGAATTTACGCACCATAAAAATGAAGATGAATATCTTAAGTGTTTATATTTTTCGATTAAATAATTATCTTAAATAAATATTTAATTAATAATATATAGAAATTTTTTTTAAAAAATGGACATCCTTTTTGGATTATACGCGTCGAAAAATGGTTAGGGTGATTGTTTTTGATTTTTCTAAAATACTTGAATTTTTTATGAATAGTTAAATCTGATAATTCACAATAAATGCTAAATAATGGATTAGTTGAGTCATTGATTATGATATGCTGATGTAAGACCAATTTATTCGAATTCATGTGCATATATTATTTTTTTGGTCATGTAATACTCACTATTGGTTTTCATGAGAGAAAATGATAATTCAATGATTATAATATTAAGAAAAATTCTCTCCCCTCCACTATATAAAGCACCCCTAACCCCCTCTTCCTCTCACACCACTCAAGCCTTGTTCCTTGCCAATATTCTGCCCAAGACTTTCCCCAAGATCCTACCCCACTTCCAAAAGCTCTTAGACTCTTCAAAATACCAAAACTTCTCCCCGTAATAGGTTCTCAAAGGATGAAGTCTCAAGTGGTAAATTCCTCTTTCCAATTCGTTCGATTCATTACAGTTCTTTTCTTTGGGTTTCTTTAGTCACCAAAATAGTATGATAAATCAACTAATATACATGTACTGTAATGTTTTCATTCTAATGGTATATTTCATTACCTTCTCTCCTTTCCCCACAATTTATTTGAATTAAATGAATACACCGTTTGAGATATGCAAACTTACCACATTCAAAGACAACTATTTATCAATTTCTATTATAATCATTAATTCTGGTCATGAAACCATTTTTGTTATAGTTGAACCAGATTATTATATATATAATATATCCTATTTTTAGTTCTACTATAAATTTGTACAAATGGTATTATGATATAAAGTAAAACATGTTCATTGTAATCAAACCCACCGTTTAGCCAAAACAGTTGTCACTAAGGTTATATATATAATAATTCGACTTCACTATAAGTAACCAAATTAAATTTAAAACCATGTAATATTATTGATTTTCACTAATAGAATATTACATAATTTATGGACATCCACATACATCTTATATATTTATCCAAACTTGAATATAAGAGAATCGATAATTTAAAACCAAGTAAACAAACGATCCCAAACAATGAAATTGAACCTTATAAATAATCAAAATAACCTTGAATGAACTAAAAACTGTTATAATAAATTTTTTACAAATAGATTCTGATCTGGAATTATGAATTAATAAATCTAATTTGTTTGTTAATGTCTTAAATAACAATTAGAGAACACCTTCAACCATACGTTAAGGGATCCTCTCTCTCACTTTTGTTCAAGAATCTACCATATGTTGTGCTATTTTATTTTTAATTACTAATGATGGGGAATGATTTTTCACATTCCCCATACTGACCATGTATCATATTAATAATGTAATACCCCTTTACATATCATTAATCCCTCGCAATTACACTTGTTACCATGCCAAATTTTTTGTAAGTGGATTCTCATGTTACATTCATTTCTATGAGATTTTCAATGTTTTCCAGTTATTTCTTGTATGTGGAATATGTGTACTTCCATTTGATATTTAATAACATGATTATTTTTATATTCATATTATTCAATAATTCATTTGAGAGTTATTAGTATTGGTCATCTGATTCGACTGATTACATTGTTGTAAGAGACTTTGTCTTGACTACTATTTTGTTGTAACTAACTTTGTATCGTGCACATAATAATCCTTATCTGGTGTATATACTACCTATTTGAGGTCAATTATCATTTGAAATTATATTTATATTAAATATTTCTATTCTCATATCATGGATATGTTTTTTTGTCTAAACCATATACCATTTTACAAATGGTGTTTATTGGGAAAGTTACCTTAATTATAGAAATATTGATGAATTTGTATACTCTACTCTCTATGGATATAGAAAAGACATATTTATCTTGTAGTTAATCAATGTTTAGAGAATGATTTGGACATGAAATGGTAGGTGGGGACCACTACAGCCCCTCGATGCATTGGTAGGTCTCATGAGTCAAATCAGTTTGGTGACAAACAGTTCGAGTTTGATTCTAAAAATCAGATGGGTTTCTACCCCAAGAACTAAACTGTTTTAACGATATTATGGTTTCATGTTCAAGATACATGGCATCTAATTAATAAGGATTCCCTTTATTCATTATCAGTTATTATTATTATCTATGAGGTTTTCAATATGAGAACATCTATAGATACAGTTTCATTCTTAGTTTATTAATGGCATTAGTTATTCATTTATTCACTAAGTCATATTGATCATGTCAGATTGATTATGATTCACTTATTATTGTACTCATGCTTCCACTATTTGTAACCCTTACTGAGCATTTGAGTTCACCCCTTTCATTGTTTAATTTCATCAAGTGACAAAGGGGAGATCATTTATTGAGTTCTTGTGGATACAGTTTTTAGTTTCGTTACGTATTGTATTTTGTAAACTTTTCCAACATAATTTGAGTAACATCTATGTATATAGATTCTTTATGACCACTACACTAATCATTCCTTCCGAATTATTATTCCTTCTAACCATGCCAATATCACATGTAACACACCGGCTCCTATCTAGTGGGGTCATGGTGTTACATCTTTTATATTCAATAGCATTGACATTGACACCTCTCTCTTGGAATGTTCTTTCCAGACTATGCCAAATTCCCAATTTTTAAGAACTTCCTAATTTGAATCCAATTTAGAAAAATTTTGTATCATATTAATTTTCTTGATTAATACATTGGAAGGTATTCAAAAAGATAAAATGTGCATAGGGATTGAAGAATGAACGTTATTTACCAGGGTGATTGTTCCTCCAAATGAAAGAAAGGGACATTGCTAGATCATGATACATACCTGGATTACATTAATAATGCTATCATAATTGTTAATTATAACCTTCCCATTATAAAAGGTAGATGCCATGTAATCCAAATTAAAATGTTATTTAGAAATACTAATTCAATCTTGACTTAGATTTGAGCTCCTTAATGAGAACTTATTGCATAAAATAATTCCAATTTTGGTCGTATTAAAACATTTAACATCCTTATTTCAATAATTACCTAGAGTAAAATTGAAATTATGAATTGAATTTTTACCTCTATTGTGAAAAAAATGTAATCAATGAAGAATATATGTTAAATGTGTGAAAATTTATAACTCCCTTTCAATTAATTAATTAAATCATATTCAAGACCCTTATTGAGATTCTTACAAAGGGAATCCTAGGACAAAATAAAAAGGCTCGAATATATAGTGTCACCTTGTATAAGAAAACATATGTACTTGATGAAAACAAGGACTTTACCTATACAAAAAATTGTTATCCATAGAGAGGATAAACACCTAATTAAAATATTATTAACCCACTCTGAGTAATCACAATTTCTGAGAACATTGATAATGAAATACCAATCCATATAATAATGTAAATTTTCTATGAAAATCCTATTTATCAAATTTATTTTTATCACACTAATTTCAGGATCATCAATCACATCATGAAAAATCTTGATAGCCCCTTGTATACCTCTAATGTTGATAAATTCGTGTTTTTATTTTGATACATTGAGAGGAAGATGATTAGAAAATATTTTTTTTTGGGAATTATGGCCATCCTATTGTATGAAAAATCTCTCATTCTAATGGGTTGGAATTTCCTTGAACTATGAGTAAAATTAATATTAGTAATAAGATCCAAAATAGGCGATGTTGTGACTCTAGGTAAAGGTACACCCTTAAAATAATCTTATAGAGAACACAACACATCCCATTTATTAATGAGAAAAGAATCAATAGAGAAAGATCATCTAACATCATTTGGCTCCAAGAAACTCTCATAATTAAGAGACTTCATGGCATAAAAAATCCCCTTCTTTTTGGAGAATACCAATCTATTGGTTGTACATCTCGAAAATGGTGCTAGGAATATTTCTGAAGATAGAGTCGAATTCCCCTTTCTATTGAGAAGAAAACCCGTGATACTAACACTGACTAGAATGTTCTTCAGTTAAATGATAAAGATCAATAATATGAGTAAGGATTTCATGACAATAGAAATAACCTTCTGGGAAAATAAGGTTTAGCCGAACCTTATACCTTTTCTCCATTTTGCATGAATTAATATAGGTAGTATTCCTATCCCATTCCTTATTCATGTTAGCTTTTGTTTTCTATCTGTATGATTTATCAAGACCATTAAAATCCTTCTCTAACTTGTCATTACTATTATACAATATAATTTATCGATTAATTGAGATGGGTATTCCATGTTATAAAGTCACTCTTGTTCTTTTTTAATTTTTTCAAATGTGATACCAACTAAAATCCCTAAACAAGAGAAGTCCATGAACCTTGAATAATTTATATAAAATGTCTAAAAAAAATCCGTGGTAAAGTATATAAAAAAAATTATTCACATTCTTATTAGAATAACAATGATTAAATAGGTGTTAGTGGTCTGATAACAATTCAATCATGTGATAGATAGGGGAAGCTAAGAAGTTAGATATTGCCTAAAATTTTTCCCATCATCTTTTGATCCTACCCAATACTTGAATACCTCTTTGATGATTGTTTAATGAGGTGTATGAATCACCTATGTAACCCATTTTTAGTAGTTCATTATACATAGTAAAATAATGAATGTCTTTTATACAATTTAGGGGTAAATTCCCCCATAAAAATTCTCAAATAAGTCAGGAATGGAATTGAAATCCCCTCCAAAAATTAAACCCTCTGATCTAGTTTTGAAGGCACAAAGGGAGAATCGATGGTCATTTCTCTATGATACATCACATTTGGAATAAATAATATACATTTGAATGAATATGTAATTGTTTCACACCTTAGAGGATATATTCTTATTAGGTGTATATGGATAATTCTCATGGTATTGATCATTCTTTATAATTAAAATGAGGATGATAACTGGATAACGATGCAGAAAATGACTCATTTTAAATCTTCAGGTTGTGTTCTTAGTGCACCCAGTTATATGCATTGGTTCCAGGATGTCCAAGATAGAAGAATAACTCTTCCTAATAGTATTAAAAATGATCAACCTCATAGAAAAGGATCCCAAACATGTTTTAGTCCATTTGATAGTATAACCCATTGGGAAAAATAAAATTCCTCATATACACCTAATTAGTTATAATTTTTATCAGAAATTCCATTTATGAATGTTTTAGTTCGTGATCACGTATCAATGCTTCCTAAATGTAATTTGGATTTAAACATATTAACACCACCTCAAGAAGGTCTAGGTAGATATAAAACTCACCCGGATATTCTATCTCCTATAAGGAATTATAAGTAGGAGTGGATCAATCTATGAGAGAATACACATGAGATACTATGAATCACGTCATGTGTAATCCTTGGTGATGGATGGTTTGAAATAGGTCTCCTAGGTGTAATAATGTCTATAGACATATTTTTGGTGCATTCGGAGGAAGGCACTGCCAACACCAATGTAATAATCAGGTTTATAAAAATAGCCACTGCACACTTCGAGGATGTAGAGTACATATATAGAAACCATATCCATTTAAAAATATTATTACATTATATGAACCCCAAATATACATCATATAAAAAACAAGGACCATAAATTCTATATTTTTTGGAATGATAGATTTATAAAATTAAAAAACTAGAACTAGAATAAATAATATTGTTATTAATATTCTATAATGAGCTCCTAACTATATTTTTGCTACTATATCAATAAATAATAACCCGGGAAATATAAATAAATAGATTAACTATAAATTTAAATATGTGAATAAACATGGGTATGATTCATATTACATGAGTTAGAAGGAATAACAAGATAACATAAAAGGCATGGATCAAGAAAAAAATATTGAATAATAACTTACATAACATGGAATCATATTATCAAGAAAAAATTGGAATATGGATGAATCAAATAACATTACATAAACATGAGTAAGAGATAACAACTAAGACTATATCATAAGGTTTTTATAGTCCGATAATGGATGAAGTTTACTTCTTAATCTCGTACAAGTAATATCTTGCTACAAAATATTACCCAAAAAATTTTAGATCTGTCAAGGTTCACCCATCATAACATGTTAATATATATGTGTTCCATATAAATATCCAACCATAAATATTACTCATAAGGGTTAACCATAGAAAGAAATGGGTATTATGATCATGTTTTAAATCATAACTGAGGGATGAATAAAAATGGTAACCATCAAAGAAGATATTTAAATCATTTAACATTTATTCATATAGAAAAATGAAAATATATTATAAATAATTATTTCCAACTATGTTTGGAACAAAAAATAGAGTGGTTAGGTAGAAATATATGTGTCCCATAAATGTGTGATTTTTAACCAATAAAAAGACTTTTAGTGGAAAAGGAAATAATTGTTTTCCTAAGACCAGAAATGAACATATATTTTGTTCATAATAAAATTATTGATTTTAGAAAAAAAAATCTTCCTTAAAATAGTGTATATAGTGTACTTGAAAATGGGTAGTAAATGGAAAAGATCCCCTTAATGTGGTTTTTTTTCTTGCGATGAATTGAACATGATACCTTTTAAAAAATGTATTTGTTCATAAAACAATGATACATTTTTCTAGAAACATAGGTTTTGAAAATATAAATAGGATTTAGAAGAGCTATCTATGAATATTTAAGAAATATGTTGGGTTAAATAGTGAGAAATTGTAACTGAAAGGAGAAATGAAGGATTGGAGAGATATATTACTATATATCCAAACATGTTCTATAATTTGAATCAATTTACATGATAATGAAATTATATTAATTAATTAAAAACCTATCATACATTTATTTGAATTATTTATATTTTATTGTTTTTATTTCTGACCATTCCAATGAGTTATAGAGTTCAGTTTCATCAGTTAGGGAGCTTTCGTTTCACGGTTTCATGGTCGCTTTTTCGATGTAAACATGAGGAATTTCATTCTAAATGTGAATAATTATCCATTAGTGAAAATAAATGGTATTAATTATCTTCCACGTTTTTAAATTTTCCTATATATCTTTTTTTGTTTAAATATGATTCATTTTATTAATCATTAATGACAAAATTTTTCCTTAAATTCGTTAATTTTATGGCCATCATGAACTAGTTTCATTTTATTGAATTTGGTGTTTTTTTATTAGTTTAATAACCCGAAAAAAAGTTATAATAAAAATATTGAAATATTTTTTATCAATAATATTTTTTTATGACCAGACATCAACGCTGTGATGGAAATGGAAAACTCATCATCCATGAAGGTTGTGGAACAACATATAACAAATGATGTTTTCATTTCATAGAATAAAAGCAGAAGAGAAGATATTTTGTGATGTACATTCAATTGAAAAATAAATATATATTATATATTTGATAATATATTTATCACGCCACTTTGGAAAGGGGAGGATATGAGAGGGTAGGGAAATGATATAAATTTAATGATACAGATTGAGAATTTTAAGTCATGAATGTTTTCTCTTTGATAAACTTTTTGAGGAACTTTGATTTGGTCTTATGTTGATCCCAAGAGCTCTAGGACATGGGGAAGAGGCTTTTTAAATTAATTTGTTACAATATTTATAAGATACAATGCTTAGAAGATGTGAGGAGAGCGGGTGGTGATGGGTGGTATTTATATGGAGCGGACAACAATATTTTTGACTATGTTATTCATTTTATTATTATTCTAGATCAATAATATCAATAATTATGATTAAAATGACTAAATATAGTAAAAATAGAATGTGAGTACGATATAATAGTCACTTACATCATCCATGGCCCAACCATTACTGAAAAAATAATTTATTTAATATATAATGTCGAATATCGTAAATTGTAGTATTTCAATATACACCTAAAATTAATATATTTTAAAATATTCCCAAAAAATATAACCCGAATGATTTTTATATTTATATTTTGAAAATGGAATTCATTTTATAAAACTAAATTTCAAAATATTAGAAATATAATTTCTAAATAAAATCACCATTTATTTGAAAATTACTGATTATAATGTTATAATAAATTTTATAACACCATGAAAAATTAATTAAGGTCTCATAAAATGATATTATAATTATAATATAAGTAAATATTATTTTATGAATCTATGTTATGAATGTAAATTAACTTTTCAGTCATTAAATCAATTAAAAAAGTGTAAATAAACAGTTATGTTTTAAAAAAACTAAAAACGCTTAATTTATTATTTATAAACCATTTACTTCCTTATATCCTAATATAAATATATAATATTTTCATTTTTATGATAAAAAAGTTTATTAATACTTTCATATGTGAGTTTAATATTCTAATGACCAGATTATTATTCTTAATTGTCAGATTATTATTCACACAATTAGGTTACTATTACAATAAAATAAGTCCCTTTATTTGTATTAATACCTATTATTTCATTAATTCATATATTATATATCAAAGTTATGTACACTTATCATTAAAATTATTATTTTATTAATCAATATATGGTTTATTTATAGATAATTTTTGTGATTGTGGTTATTCTAGTGGATCGAGAAAATCAATTTATTCCCATTTTTATTATATTAACTATACTTATTTTCCCACTTTAATATTTGGAATCATTATTGGTATATTTTTAGACTAATTTAAAACACTAATTTTTTTTTGAATAATGTATCAATTTGTTATTATATGCAATTTAAGTGTTTTATGGCATAATTTTGAGATGTTGAATTCAATTGAAAAAACAATGATTTGTTATATTCTTCCAACATCTGAAACTTCTCCCTCGAAACTTTATTTTACTTTCCAAGGAGAAAACATTTTAGGAAAATTTTTCTTAATCTCATACTTGAATTCCCATTTCACCTCTTCATACTTATGCTTTCTCTATTATAACATGAATATGTGAGTGGTATTGTTCTGTGTAAATTTGTGTCTAGAGACCAAAATATTTACTAGAAACTCTTAAAAGAGAGAACATTTTCCAGTTATACCACCTAAGAACATTGTACATTTGTGGGATCTTGTATGTATATATTCTAGAAGGACACATGGAACACATAATGTACTTGAAAGATGGTTGGGGTAAATGATTGTAAAATTTACACTGCTCCTACAAGATCAACGATCTCAACGGGTTTGATATACCTAGTACTTATCATACCCTTATTCAAAAAATTAATTACTCACTTACATTTAGATATGTGTTAGAATTATATATTTGAATTCCCACAATATATGTCCCATCAATGATTATATCCATAGTTATTCTAAAAATGTGGACAACCCAAATATTCTACTAGATTCCCTCACCTTTTCATCTATTTCTAAAACCATTTCAAGTCGTAAAAGATTACATTCACCAACATCTTTCAATCATGAATATGTTCCAAATATATTCCCATATAGGTCTCCATATAGATCCATTTGGGTGATTGAGTAGAGAATATTATTGCCTGTGAACTCAACAAGTTTAATATGTTGAGCACATCCCCCTAATTATGTTCATTGAGCATTCTCTCAACATGACACCCAATATCTAAATAGTCCACTCATATTTCCCATCTGTTTGGGGGTGATAAGCCGTACTGAATCTCAACTCAAAATTTAGATAATTTCAGATACTTTTTCGGGTGGTGGTTGTGAAACATCGATCATGGTTGAATTTTATAGACAATGGTACTCCATACAACATCCACACTTCTTTAATTAATTTATGTGCTATTTTGTTCAGAGATAAATCCTATCAAAAGAAAATAAAGTGAGTAGTCTCCCTATGATCATCAAAAATGACCCCTGTAGAATTATTTCTTATAAATACCTTCCTTAGTCATGTTACAATGTTTATAGTGATGTTTATCTATTTCCATATAGGTATGGGTAATGGTTGAATAATTACTAATGGGATTTTTCCTTGTAGCCTTCAAATTGATGTAATACCAGACACATTAATGTATATTCATCGATCTCATTCTTCATCTTATCACTCAAAATTTCTATCAGATATCTCAATATATCTTTGTTCTCTTAGGGTGGTTATAGAAGTTCTATCATTCTGCATCATTGAAAACATCCATCTTTGTCTCAGCATATGATGGTAAACATAGTCATGACCAAAATATTATAACCCCTTCCTTATCAAAATTTAATTATAATTATTTTTTTTATTTATTGACTCCACATTCTTCAGATTTTCCACATCATGTCTTTGAACATCATTTATCTTCTCTAAATTTTATTGTTGATAAATCATTTTTGATGAAATGATGATGTATATTCCTTTATGATTTCCATATAAATATTCAATAAGTATAACAATATTGGATCTTTATCAATTCTCATCATTGAAAAAGATATATGATCCTTTCTTCCTAGAACATCTGCCACTTTATTTTGTTTTTCGTCATGATAGTGTATTGAGTATTAATAATCTATGACATGGTCTAACCTTATCCATTGAAACATATTATTCCTCTTCCATGTCAATACATATTTTAAAAACTTATGATCATTATATATTTTAATTTTTTATCCATAGAGTAAATTCCACCAAATTTTGAATTCAAAGATCATAGATGCCAACCCTAAATGACATGTGGTTTTTTTTTTCAAGAAATTTCAACTTCTATGAGGTTTTGGATATAAATTTATGATTTTTTATTAGAATAAATTCAAATACCTTATTTGAGTCTCGTTTGAATACTATAAATTGTTACCAATATATCTTTATTCTATATACTAAAGTATTTATAAACCTCTTGGTAAACTCTTTGAAGTGGTATTCTCATTCACTAGTCCAGAAAAAAATTACTCTCTTCCAACTCAACATGGTAAATGGGTTTGAAAATCATGAAATGTTCATAAAACAATTTGGAAACAATTGATAGATAAAAAATAATATGGATCCCCATTAGAAATGTTGGTCTTTGATAATCTACAAGAGTCTTTTTTTTAGAAGGGACCATAAGAAATCATCTATGGGTGATAACATTCCCTTTGAATGACACAAATGATATCCAAAACACATATTTATTATACATTGCATATAGATTCTCCTTCCATAATCCATATAGAACAAAATTAAAATGCTCCTCATGTTTCACCTTTCTCTTTGAGTATACTAGAATATCATCTAGAAATACTACCATAATGTTTTCAATGTAATAATTGGAGAAAGTATTAATTATGTCCATATAAATTTATGGGGAATTATTCATTTTTAAGGGCATTACTGAGAACCCATTCTTTCCATACTTCACAATAAATGATATCCTGGGAATATGATCCTTCCCTGCCTTAAATTAGCGGTGTCCCAAACAAAGGTCCACCATAGATAAATACTTATACCCCTATAGTAGATTGAACAAGTAATCTATCGATCGGAGGGGTAATTATTTCCTATCAATATTTTTTTGAGCTCATGATTATTAATGCTTATATTCATTGATCTATATTTCTTTCTGAGGAAGAGGACTAGAGCTCCGCATGGTGAAGCAGTTGGTTGTATGAAACCCTTTTCAATATTTTATTATAAATTCATCTATAGTTACTCAAAATTCATGATGGAAAATCAATAAATAGCCATTGATAAGGGCAGATATCTAGGTATATAAACATTGAGAACTAAAATTAATATTCAAAAGCATGAAAATGAAATTATTCAGGGAAACCATAAGTGTAGTCCTCCACAATGGGAATAAATTTTAGCCTCATCCTATCCTTTATCTGAGTAATTTGATCTGTATATCCATGATCATGAGGTAATAATATCTCTAATTGAAATGACTATTCTTAGGGAGATTCATCCTCTTCCATTGACTTGTATATAATTATATATATCTTTATATGTGAACAGTGATATCAATTTCTATATGATTGATATTGTATTTGTATAATGATAGAAAAAACATGCCCAATATAGCCTCAAACACCACCAAAATATGTAAGATGTTATTTTCACAGAGGTTCAATCCAAAAAACGTAACTGTGGTGGAGTTGTATACTTTATATACAGATGATGAAACATTCCCTATTTTCAATGATAACACAACCATCATATATTTATGAATTTCTTGAATAATTCTAAAAACAAATAAGATATTGACTAATTCATATAAATAAAATGAAATAGTATATTCCCTATTCATGAATGAATAACCAACATACCATTCACCACATAATTGTCTAGATCCACCACATTAGTATTAATATAATATCCTCTTCTTTTATTCCTTTGAGGTTTTTTTGTTGATTTCGATTGAATACCCTAGGCATAATTAATTTGCTTCCCTAATTCTTTAGTTCCCTATAGGTGAAACACAACACTTAATGCTATGTTTTGATATAAAACTTTCTAAATTATTATACATCAGTGGGATTCATCAAAACCATTTCTCAATAATTGTCATAATTCCTACACTTCATCAGTTAAATAATCACAGTTCTCCCCTTTGATAGTTCCCAGGTTGCTTCATCCAATATTTTTGACTTGTGGGATGTTGGGTTTTATTCCCATCATGGGATTTATTTGTTGGTCCTCCCATATTAAATAATATTTTACCATTTTTATCTCTAAAACCACGAGACCCCTGAGAGTCACTAATATCTATTTTATCCTTTAGGGTACATAATAAAATCAACCCATAGTAGTTGGAGTATTGAATAACCAAATATATTCATAGATATAGGGTTAATCCACTAAAGAGGTGATCCAAAAAGCTTTTAGTGTTCGTTAAAAACCATGAGGCATATCATGCAAGCCTTGTAAGATTCCCCTCAAACTCCATAATTGATTATTTTTAATTTTTCATCAGTTTCAGGTTATCTCTATCCATCTAAAGATTTATAGTTTGGGAAATTTATTTATCAAAAAATGTTTTTGTGATTCCTTCCCAATCCATGGAATTATTTTTCTCCTTGGACATTGTGTTTTTGATCATCTTCCACCACTAATCAGCTTCCAAAAAAATTATACATTAGTAGTACCACATTCTCTTCATATATGCATTGCATGAGAGAGAATGTATTATCTATGGGCTTTATCCATTATTCCATGATGAGGGGATCAAATGATCAACTAAATACAAGATGCCTTTTCATATAAACAATTCGACTACATATTTCTCTTTTTTATTAGAATGATATCACTCAACATGAATCAATTAATTATTTATAACATCTTTCAATTGAGAAAGAACATACATGATGTTCTAGTATCCTGTTTTTATAAGGTCTATCATTGTATATGGGAAATCATCACACTTACAATAAAATTTGTTTTTAGAAGTTGTTCTCATATTTCTCATCATTATATAAACAATGATAAAAGAAAACAATTTCAATTCTTTAATAATTATTTAATGTCAAAACAAAAAACTAAACCACAAACTTAGATAGGATAACTTATAAATGGATTACATATCCTAACATATGATTCCATAAGTTACAATATAGTTTATTCATGGTAATAGAATAATCCATCGGGTTCTGAATGAAGTTTTATAGTCAAAATCCCCAAAAATAATTACACCATTATATGATACAAACTATAGTGATCCTAGCCTTTTACACATATTATTAAATGATGTTAAGCTTAATTATATCTAAAATAATACCCCTGATTCAAATATTATATTTTCTTTTGATGATTAAGTGCATAAAATTAAAAACAATTAACTATAATAAAACAAAACATTATTAATCATCCATAAATAGTTCCTGAATTTTTTTCACCCATATCTGGAAATAATTACCCTAGGAATACATAAACAAATAGTATTAATGAAAAACCTAGTAAAGAAATAAACATGGGAATGATTCTTATAACATGAGTTAGAAGGCATAACATGATAACATAAAAGGCAAGGTACAAGAGTAAATATATAGAAGAATAAAATAATGTACATGTAATAATATGATAATGAATGAATTAGAATTTTTATTAAATATATAACATTACATAAACATGAAACAAAGAAAACTACTATTACTATATCAAATGGTAGAAAAACACTTAAAATGGATTAGTTTTACTCCAAAATCCCAAACAAGATGACTCATGTACAAGACAATACCTATTTGATTGCATTTATCTCTAGGAGAACACATTATAACATGTTCATGAATATGTGTTCCACATAAGTATTCAAACATAAAAAATACCCATAAGGATTACAATTGGATATAAATGGTTATTGTAATCATGTCTTAAAACATAACCAAGTGGTATATAACAATGATATCAATGAAAGATGGGATTTAAATTATTATTTTTCATTTATAAGTAAAAATAAGAATATATGATGAATAATGATTTTAAAATGAATTTAAAATAGGAAAGAGGGTGGTTAGGTAACATTATAAATACCCCACTTAATTGATGTTTTTAAAGAATAGAGTATTTAAAGAGTATAAAGGCATAATTATTTTCATAAAACAAGAAATGAAATAAGATAGTTTTTAATGATAATATTATTGATATTAAAACAATATTGGAGGATTAAAATAGTTTATAGTGTTCACTTGAAAATTGGTAAGAAATAGAGAAGTTCACATCAATCGGGTTTTCTTATAGTGAGAAAATGAGATAGAATCCTTTTAAAACTTGTATTTTACAGTAAAAAAAGGTTTTATTGATATACATAAATATTTCTGGAACATAAACATATAATTTATAAGTAGTATATAAAAACAAGGAAGATATAATTTCTAGTATATATAGATAATGTGTAACCCAAAGGGGAAATGGAAGTTTAGAGAGATCACTTACCTTATGATCTAAATGAATTTTACACATTCACTTAATATATTAGATAATAAAATTATATTAATTAATTAATTAATTACTAACCACTAATACATTTATTTGATTTATAAAAGTGGTATTATGTTCATTTATGGTTATTTCAATGATTTATAATGTTCAATTTCATATTTCTTAGAGCATTTGATTCATCATTTCATGGCCATCTAGCTTGTGTTAAATTATGGATGTTTGATCCAATAAATAATAATTCACTATAAGTGATGTTATATGGTGTTAATTAAATCCTATATTTTAAATTATCCCATATATCCTTATTTTCTTCTGTGAGGATGATTCATTTGAAAAAAATTTAAAAAAAATTGATTGGATTGTTTTTGTGGTTTTTACAGGAAATAAGAAATATTTCTATTTTATTGAGTATCTTGTGTATATATTAGTAACTAAAAATGAAAGAAGATATAATATAAATATTTAAATATTTTTTTCCATAATAATGTTTTTATGACTATCCTTGAATGTGGTAATTGAAAATGAAGACTCATTGTGCACGAAGGCGGTGAACCAACATTTCACAGATGATATTTTCATATTAGAATAATAGGAAATGAGGTGATATTTCATGATTAATATTCCAATAACACAATATAATTCTATTATAAATGTGAAAAAAATGTTATCAATCGATTGTGTATAGGGTTGGGGAGGATATGATAAGAAAAGAAAAATAAATAATATGAGAATGATTGAGGAATTTACATCTTGAATGTTGTCTCCTTGAGAACCTTCTTAAAGAACTTGGGTTTGATATTTTGTGGATACTAGATCCTCTTCAACATATATAGGAGGATATTGAAATTTATATTAATGAATATTGACAAGGTTAATGGTTTAGAAGGTGTGAGGATAATCAGTTGTGAGGGATGGTATTTATATAGAGGAAAGGGGTGTTTTTGATTATTTTATTCTTTTGTTTATTATTTTGGATTAAGACTATCAATATTGTTAATTAGTAACACTAAATACCAAAATTATAGAATTATAGATCTATATAATTTGTACTTACACCAGTAATGTCTCATCCAGGACTCAATATTTCCTTTATTTAACTTATAAAGTTAAAAACCATAAATTATATTATTTCACCGTTCATATATAAAGTACTATTTTATAAAAATATAAAATATTTCCCGAACTATTTTTAAACATATATATTTAAATATTGGAATCTATTTAATTAAAATTAATTTCAAAATATGGGATATTTAATATTTAAATGAAATCATCATTTATTCAAAATAATAATGATTTTAATGTTGTAATCAATTTTATGACCTTTGAAAAATTAATTTAGGTTTCATAAAATTATAATATAATTATAATATAAAATAATATTAATTTATGAATCTATTTTATGAAAATAAGTTTTATTTTAAATAATTATATTAATTATAAAATTTAAAATAAATATTTACACCTCTAAAAAATAAAAACACTAAATTTATCATTTTTATAACTTTCATTTACATTTACAAGTATATGAATATATAATATTTCCATTAATAATATACCAAAATTTTATTTATACTTTCATAGGTGATATTTCTTATATAATGGTTATATTACTATTTATAACCATATGATTATTATTCCAAATGTGAGGTTACTATTCCAATAGTATATGATCACTAATTTTTATAAATACCTATTATTGCATTAATTATTCTATTTTATCTCATGGTTATGTAGCTTCATCATAAATATAAAAATTTAATTTTTTTAATTATTCTCAAGGATGGAATCGTTTTGATTGTTTGGTTACGAATTAATGCCTTAGGGGTGCTGCTTTGACTTTCCAAGAAAGGGATGCCTGAGAATTTTCTTATACTACTGAGTGATACCAATTCCCTAGGGGGAGACCATTGATTTACCCATTATATAGATGAATACACCATGTCATTGGTGAAACTAAGCCCCCTATGTGAGATACTAGGGATAGATTCAGAGTTTCCATGTCTTGAGAGATACTAGGGATGTTGTATGGGTCACCTAGGATGGACTCAATGGTATTTGATTATATCATATGTTTCTATAGTGATACTTGGGATCCAATTGAGATATCATAGGATGGGATCAAGAATCAAATCCTATATTTGGTAGGCTGTTTTTTTATTTTATCATATGATATCCATCTATTATTATTGTTATGATCTTAAGTACATATATGAGGTGCATTTCACTTGTGGTACTATCACAATTTCCTGATGAAATGAGAATTATACCCCAAGACAAAGCCCAAGCTCCAAGGAATTCCTTTCTTGGTTTCCTTATTGAATTTTGGGTAAGATACACATATTATACTGGAAAATGTACTCCTTTCAGACATATAGCATAGTACAAAGTAGGTTGTATGGGTCGAGCATCCATTAAGTAACATGAACCAAGGCTCAGTGGCCTTATATATTTAATGCATAGTTTTTATTACATATTATAATAGTGTAATCTATATGTTGCATGAAATGGAATTGGATAAACACTGTGGGTGCCTTATTATAGAGATTTATATATCACACCCTACACGGGAACCATTTGGTACCCATGTATAATTTATGCTCGTAGGTATTGATAATGGGAAGTCTTCCACTATTGATGCATTATTTACTTACTCTTTATGATAGAGATTTGGGGGTAGAAGACCGGGCTTATGCTCTTGATGGTGTGAAATAATTTTTGGTTTCTTTGTATTTTTTGATATCATGTAATATTTTCTTATTCCCCTCTTCCCCAATACTATATCTTTGTATAGAATCACAAAACAGATGTCATCATTGTATCTGTTATGATTAGTTTGCCTCCACCAATTTCCTTATTTATACTACATTACTTATTCTTTTACTTCAACTATAGTCTAATTACTCATAAGATTATAATATAAAATATATATTTTTTATTGCTATTGGATGGGGATAAAGGAGGAAATAGCCTCCTCTAGGGCACACCGTAGACACAACATACTAGTCGGTAGCCTCCGGAGTTTAAGTAGATGGACTTGAGGTCATGTGACCCACCGTCATGGGGGTGAGTTCTGTGGTACTCGGGGAAGGACACTACATGTTTGTATTAGAGGCCTTTTCCCTTTTTATTACTCATTAGGACAGATAATAGATTAATATATTGGAATTTGTACATGAACCTATTTTTAGACATACCTAACCTATATTATGGGACATCAAAATTACTTTTTTGGGAATTGTGT
Organism: Viscum album; assembly: GCA_963277665.1. Taxonomy (NCBI): domain Eukaryota; kingdom Viridiplantae; phylum Streptophyta; class Magnoliopsida; order Santalales; family Viscaceae; genus Viscum; species Viscum album. The sequence goes on from OY728126.1 coordinate 1,578,214,742, forward strand.
TATGATTATACCACTTATGGTTTATATGACTTCACTGTTGGGTGACACACATGTTTTGTGCTAATACTAATATTAGTATGATTCAAATGATGTGGTCTACTACATTATCCCAATGATATGACAGATTTTATTACATGATTCATACTAGGGACCACTGGGAATGAATTTTCATGCATATTACCCTGCCACATCTACATTCTGTAAGAATTTTCTTGGTTTCATGTGATTTCTAATGTTCTAATTATTTACATCTTGCTATTCAGGTTTTCTTATAAATATATAAATGTTCCAAATTTGACTTCCAAGGACATGTTATATATTAGGTTAGGTGTACACATAATATAATTTTTTGTGGGATATGTTCCCTTATAAATTGAAATGGTGATCCACCTAATTCAATATCTTAATAGATGATTAATTACATAAATGAATTAAATAGAATATCACCTTTTAAAATGAAATTAAACTCACCTTGGCAAGGGAAATAGGCCATGTTTCATGTCACCATTATAATGTCATTCTTTCTTATCTAGACATTTTTATTAAAGTAGAGTTTTAGTGAGTTATTCTCAGAGGTGGGCCGTGAACTTATCCTCTTTATCACTTTCCATATCAATTGTGTCATGTTTTATAGAGGCCTTTTACCTTCCCTTCCTTACTAATTCCTTATATGATTCCCCCATCAGTTTTATAAATAACACATAATGTGTTTTATTACAAAATATTGTGATATTATGCCATGAAATTATTTTCTTATAAACCAAGAGAGTGGTACTGAGAACACTCTAGAGGTGATGGAACCTAAGTGATAAATATTTCCTCCTATAGTGCCTCCTGAGGAACATCCTGTTGACCTTCCATTGGCTGTCTATACTTAGGTTAGGGATAGTTTTCTCACATTCATGTAGTACGTTTCGGTGCTCTTATGAATTCCCTTACTATGAAAGATCTCACAAGGGAATTTTAGAAGAATCATCCTACCACCTTATCTGGGGTTGGCATTCCTCACACTAGAAAATCATGGATAAAAGCTACAGTATTCACCTTTGACCATCATGAAACACCTCCAAAGTTGTGGACCAATATTTTTTCCAATATTTTTTATGAATCCAAGAAGAGTTGTTTGTAGGTTATTTCTCAGAAAGAGCATAATCGAGTTGTAGTATGGGGATACTTCTATAATACTTTATTTATAAAATTTTTTCCATATAACACAAGGGTGGATTGAGCTTACAAGTTCATTCATATTATCAGGGGATCTATGAATGTTATTTTTTTTATTTGAGCTTCCCTGAGCTTCATATTTTTTCATTATCTCTGACCAGTGATGAGTTGACGAAATTGAAGAACATTGAGGATGAGTTTTACTATGTTGTCTGCTATTTGGTGGACATATTTCATTTGACTACTATGGAATATAGAGTTTTAAAGATGATTACTGTTGAAAAAAATCTCAAAGAATTTGATCTTGTCAGCCACGGTGGTTCAGATTTTGATATGTGGTGATGGTTCGCCCTGAATTTGGATGATCTGATTCAAGGGTTCATGTGGATGTTGTTCTAGCAAGATTTCATGTACTGATAACTCCTTTATATTTTACCAATGTAGAATTGTAGGGCATAAAAAGGATCAGTTTATGATGAACCTGATGGAATGTCGATATTGAGGTAGGATGGGTCATCTTAAGTGCTCTTTATAATATTGTTTTATAGAATATATTGGAAGATAATTGTACCAGCACCTTAATTAGTTAAAAAAACATTGATTCCATTTCAGGCTAGATGTTCTCCATCTACAGGCCGATCAGGCTGTGGAATTAATAGTTGTGACTGAGGTAGTCAGGGGCCAGATCTTCAACATCATTCGAGTGGGTCTGCTCAGGCCAGTTAGGTAGTATATCAAGGTCAATGTCTAGGCCATATGTATATAGTATTGAAAACACTAGAGAAGAAGAGTCCAGGTCCATCTATAGTTGGAGAAACTATTCTGGTAACCTCTACATTAGTTTCTTCCCTTTTGATATAGGTTAATCACACACCATTATATATAATTCGTGTGTAGAGACTATTCATATTGATATCTAGTACTCATATAGTGTTATTCATCCTAAACTATGCTAGTGGTGCATATATAGAGCATAAGTCAGTTTCAGTTATTCCCCCTTAAGTCATGTGGGTACCATTTTTTAGGAATTTCTTATTCCATTCGAATACTAGCTTTGACATCATTCGTTGAATTGATTTTCATGTGCTTCATCATGCCCATGTGGATTTCTATAGCTACTAAGTTTCTTTTACATCGCTGGATGGAAATGAATTTTTACACATGGGAGATCATGATATCTATGAATATTGTGATAGAAATAAGATAACTAGTTTTGACAGAGTACAACCCAGTCATAATGGCTCTTTTTGAGATATCAGGCATTGCAGTTGAAAACAATCCCTTCTAGTGGTAGATCTTTCCATGTAAACCATTTCTGATTAATTCTATGTCTTGCCTTCTATGAGAGAGGATAAATTAACTATAGTGATATTGAATAGTACACCACCAGTGTTCATTACCCCTTCTAGGATAGAAAATACAGAGCTCTATGAAGTTATGATGTAGCTCAAAGACCTTGAGGATATGGTTTTTATTGGAACCAACGCATCACCATAGGGTTCAACTATCCTTTCTTCCAAGAAGTAAGATGGTACCCTTAGATTGTGTATGGATTTTAGATGGTTGAAAAAAATATAGTAAAGAACCATTATCCTTATCTACATATATATAATCTCTTAGAATATCTTTGAGGATTAACAGTTTTATTTAAGATCAATTTGATGTTGGGATATCATCTTGATCATTTATGTCCATCCGACATACCACATATAATGTTTTTGAGAAGGTACAACTTGTATGTGTATTTGGTTATTTTGTTCCGTCAAAAAATTGAACCTAAAGTCTTCACAGCTATGATGAATTGGTTTTACATATATATTTAATTCATTCATGGTAGTCCTCATATAAGGCATATTAGTGTACTCGCATACTAGTGCTAATGTTGAAAACCATATAGAGATCATTCCAAGTACACCGAGAGAGAACCATCTATATGCAAAGATAAAAAAATTGTATGACCATATTAGAATGGTTAACATCATGAGTCGTATTATACCAATGCTAGGCATATCAATTGACCTTGTGAAGGTGAGTGTCACGGTTTCCTTGAAGATTCCCAATAATGTGTCTGATATAGGCATCTTATTTTGGATTACTGGATACTATTGTTGATTTATTTTTTACCTCTCCTGCATAGAATATCCTCTTGCATCCTTGAATAATATGGGTTTGTAGTTAATATCGATGGGAAATTATGATTATTGTTTTCATGAGATAAAATTTTTACTCACATCATCTATGATAAAAATTATACCTGAGTTAGGAAGAAGTTATACCATCTACTTTGAGGCTTCAGGAATCTAAAATGGAGTAGTTTTGATGAAAGTATATCAATTCATTGTGTATGGATCTAAATATTTGAGGCCTCATGAGAGAAAATATCATAGGAATGACCTAGATCTACTAATTTCATTTACGATCTGTGCAGTTGGAGGAACTATTGATTGGGTGAGATATTCATTGTTTATGTGGAACATAATGGTTTAAAATATACTCCACAAAAAAAGACTTGATTTTGAGGTATCAAATGTTGGTGGAATACTTATAGTCCCTTGATTCTGATCTTGTTTAGACATTGGCTATTTGTAAATAAATAGCTAGTGCCTTGATATGGAAAACACAGAAACACTTTATCTAGGAAGTCAGCAGTGAGTGGAAGATTATTGCATTGATTTATGAGTTTCATATTGAGGAATAGTAGAAACACAAGATATTAGATTTATTAGCTATGGTAGTAATGTATTATCTTATATATATTGTCTGAATGTAGTTTCTGTATTATTTAGAGTGACTTGTTTTTAGGGAAATCGTCTCAAGAGGTAACCCATCACCTGGTTGGGTTATTGGTTGCAATGAGACTCTGACGTTTTGTATTCATGTATGGGTTCCTTCAGATATATGAGAGGAGTAAATGATGGAATCTCATTGATCCATTTGGTATGTTCATCCTAGTATTACCAATATGTACCAATACATGCATTTTTAGTAGTAGTGGCTAGGTATGAAGATGAACACAAAATGCTTCATCACTCGGTGCTCCACCTATTAGTAGGTTAAGAGAGTGAAATTGTAAACTACCAAACATTAAAATCCATTATCCATTCATGAGTTGGAATAGTATGAAATCACTATGAATTCATCAATAGGATTATTGAGTTGGTGATGCAATATCTATGATTTTAGACAGGTTATCCCACGTCGCACACTTCCTACCTATCTATGAAACATTATATATTAATTAGTTAGGAAGTCATTACATCTTGGAGAAAATATGAATTCAGAGAGATACCTATTCTATCATTTCAGTCTGAGAAGAACAGTTCACATCATGATTCTAACATTTTTTGTATAAGGAACAAGGTTCATAGATTCTCTTTAGTACTGCAAATCACCCTTGGACCGATGGGTAGTCTAAATGGATGTTTAGGGTTAGTATATATTCATTAGGAATGTATCCTTGATTTTATAGGTTCATTGGAAAATCATAATCCTCTAGTTATTTTTTCTTACAATAAATGTTTCTAGGTACTAATTTAGATCGATCTATATGAGTCCCTCTGTTGTATAACATTTTGTTCACTATAATGCTGGCTTGAGGTAGGTGAGGTAGATCTACTATGTCCTCATATCATTTCGGAGACATTATAGAAAGTCCAAAATATTAAGAATCTTATAGATACTGGTCAATCTATGAAGAATACATATGTTAATCATTTAGATAGACCTCCTATGTTTGATGTGGGTCATTGGGCCTTTCCGTCTGTAACTCCACGGTTGGGTCATAAATTAATCATGATATAGGGAAAAATATCACCGATATATTTATGGAATTTCAAGATTATTGAACGATATGAGATGGTATCCAATATGTTTCTTTTAGCTCGTAGATAAATTTACATGAGAAATGTATTCCATGTATCTCAGATTCAATAATATCTTCTACACCTGTCTCAATTTTTTTATCCAGATGATATGAAACTAGAGTGGGATACATCCTTCAAAGAGATTCAGATTCATATCGTAGATCATAGAATGAGGGTTTTCTTGGGCAGGTTTATCCATATGGTATGTGTGTTATAGAATCTTGGACATGTTTAGGATGACACATTGGAATGTGTTGCTGATATATGTCTATAGTGGGTAGATCTCTTCTCTAATTATGTTCTTCGACTATATTTAGGGTAACTCATGGAAGCGTTGTCTTATGAAGGAAATGTTGTAACATATAAGATTCTATAAAAATGTATGGACCATTTAATTTTGTGTTAAATTCAATTAATTGTACCTTAATTTGAGGCCTAGGAGGGTAAAGTATGTCTCGAGGATGTCCATGTAATGTTTGAATCCTAGAGCACTGAAATAGAGGGAAGAAGGCTAGACTGTACATTTTCATCATCAATCATGTGACCTAGTGTGCATGACCATGTGTCATGTTATAGGGTTTGGAAAATCGGAAAACTTATGGTTTGTGCATGGATAGTTAAACCATTTTCTTTTCTTATACAGAAAGACTATTGAAGTAGAACCATATACACAGTTGGCACACCGTTTGGGCAACCTGTACGACCAAAACATGCATAGTGTTTTTTTGGTGAATTTATAACTTTTACCTTTATTAATAACTCAAGGGTTTTCTTTATTTATTCCCTCTATTCCACTCAGGTTTATACTTCCTCCCAAAGTTCATAGAACTATCCTTTTACTAGTTTGGGGGTTTTTAATTTGTCCCCCAAATCTCATATGTTTCCTTCATTTTTGGAAGATACAGACTCCTCGTGGTATGTTTAATATTACACATCCCTTGATTCCATGGATTATCCATTAGTTGTTGCACTATTTAGGTGAACAATATTTTGTCCATATTTTTGTTGGGTTTGGTACATATCCCGATTTTATTATTTTTAGGTTGAATCAAATCTTTTTACAAGATGTGTAGAGTACTACATCTAAGAGGTAGGGTGTCTACATATTTTTATGGTCATTTCGTCACCTTTCATGTTTTGTTCTATTTGGCCTCTAACCAGATCATATCTATAGGGCCTCGATATCCCATAAAAAATTATTTGGAATGTTTTTTACGAAATATATGACTTTAGATTAGGAAGATACCCATATGAGGGTGTTACTTTTCCTTTGGGAACCCCAATGGGTGTTTTATCTCTTATGGTATAGGTAGAATTATTATTTAAGTGGGGTTTAACCTTATGTGAATTCATTAAATTGATAAATTGATTTGCAATGACTAATGAACCAATGAATGTATCCCTCTGGTCAGTGCTTATGTTTAGTTTTGTTTTTTAGCCTACATGTAAATGCCATATGCCTAACATTTATATTTCCACTTTAAGGATACATGAAAATTTTAACATTTTTTGAAATCCTTATGCATTATGAATTTCTCACATTGTGCATCACCATGTTCCATGAGGTTCTTCTTCTTGAAATCACTCTTGATTAATCCCTCTATATTAGTTAAATTTAAATGAAATGTTTCTTAAAGCATGATAGATTGTGTTTTTGATATGTTGTGGATGAAAACTGGTTAGAGGAATGTTAATTATATGTGATTATGGATTCTATTCATTTATTTGTACTTTTTACCTATTTTAATGTATTGAATTATATGTGAAGAATTGTAAATATTGATATCTTCTGATAGTGAATTAATATACATCCCAATAATTCACTTATCTAATTCTTATTTCCATTAAATATTAATTATGTTGATGTTGTATTGCATAAATTTTATTTTTTGATTAAATGGTAAACATGTGGTTTTGAGATGACTTTTGTTGAAATGTGTTCATATACATTCCTTGACTTGCGATATATTCCTTTCATTATATGGATTTATTGATACCGTCTTGGAGAGAACAAGGGTTATGTATTCAGGGATCATGGATGGAATCCCTATGTTCGTTTGGTTATGATTCGACGTGATAGGGGAGATACTTTAGAATTCCATGAAATGGAAACCTGGGCGGTTTCATATACTCTTAATTGATACTAATCAATATGGGAGAATCTATGGATGGCCCTATTAGAAAGATGACTACAACATTCCATCGGTGATACACTACCCCTTTATTATGATACCTGGGATAAACTCAATGTTACCATGCCTCGAGTTATACTAGAGGCATCATATGAGTCGCTTAGGATGAACTCAGAGTTATTGGATTATATAGGATGGTCTCTTAGAGATAGTTGGGATCCAATTAAGATTTCCTTGGATAGGATCTAGACTCCACCCCCATATTTGATGTATTGATCGACTTTGTTCTCATATGAAATGAAAATATTGTTATTGGTATGGGAATGATGACATGAGACTTAGACCCCAAGAAAAATAACAAACCGGGTTGTATTCCTTTCATGGTTTCATAGTTTAATTTTAAGATAGGTATACATAATATGCATGCACAAGAACTCCTTTCATACATCTGACATAGACCAAAGCGGGTGGTATGGGTCAGGTGTCCATTTAAGAACCCTGAATAAATGTAAGTTACATAATTTTTTAATACTATTATTTTCATATTAGAACACTATTATATATCCTTTTCCTGAATTAGAATTTTCTAGATTCCATGGTTTCTGACCTACTCAGATTTATATCTCACACCGTGCTTGTGAACCGTTTGGTATATGTGTATAATTTTTGCTCATAGCCACAAATAATGGAAAACACGACACTTCTGATTCTTCCTCATCTTACTGATGAGAATGAAGAATTGGGATCATATAAATGAACCTATGATCAAGATATTGTGTATGAGATTCTAGTTTTTTTTGAAATCATTTATTATATTCCTATACCCCTATTCCGTAGTACTCATTTATTGTATAGAATCCTGAAATGAACATTTTCATTGTATCTATTATGATTATCCAGCTTCCACTAGTTTTCTTATTTATATTGAGTTACATTTTCCATTACTAAAATTGATATCTTTTTACCCTTATTCCCCACTATTTAGTATATATTTTGTATCATTGTGTGCACTAGATATAAGAGTTAATAGTCTCCCCATGAATTAAATATAGGCCCTTGATGTTAGTTGGAAGCCTATGACATTTGGGGAGATGTGTGTTAGGTCTTGTGGACCACCATCACGAGGACCTATTTAATGAAACTTAGACTAGGTCACTATATTAACACTTCTCGGAACCCATCTATAATAAAATCATACCTACACTCCCCATTCCAATCCTAATAGCATTATCAATAAATTTTTAGATTTGATACTGATTATGGTTACCCCGTTTTCAAAATCAAAATATTAAAAAATCAAAGGGAAATATGGGATCACATACATACCCTAAGACCTTTTATATTTTGTTTTTTAGCATGTGAAAAAAATATTACATAAATAGTTACCATTAATTCAAGGTAGTATTATTCTATTTTACCTATCTTTTTCTATTCCAAAATATGACTTAAAAATATCCCACAAAATCATCATATTATAATCCAATACATACAAAAAAATAATTCGTTATATCATGTGGAATAAGAAACATAATGTGGGTGAACTCAAATTCATAGAAATAGTAAAAATAATAATTATCAATTTTATTTCATCTGTGAGAATAAGAATACAATAAGGGTATATGGAATAATCAGTTATCATAAAAATCAAATAATAATATTTATACCCATTAATACCTGGATCCTCATTCGTGTATCTTTGAATAAATCTTTATCAAAAGCTATAATGATTTGAATCAATAATTAGGAGTCATTTGATTTCAATATTGATCAATGAATTCATTGTAAAAAAAATATAAATCATAAATAAAATATATTGGCCTTGTGGAACATCATCTTTGTAACTTGTTTTAAACATGTGTCTAAAATATCTTAATGATAGTTAAATCAATAGGATAAACCCTCTAGTACATCCCAAATTTGTTCCTCTGCTGACAATGAATGTTACCCAATGCATTGGAGTGTTATATATATGCAACAATTGAATAAGATATATCCATATCACTTATCGCTACCTGTGTGCACTAATCATCTAATATATAACGGTCTCACCTTATTCTACCTTGGAGAACCCATTATATAAGCCATATCTAAGACACTTATGACATATAATATGGATCTAACATTCGTATAAGATATATCAAGCTCATAAATTTATCATCAACAGTATACAATTACTGTTCAATGATAAAAATTTAAAAGACTTTGATTTTCTAACATAACAATAATTAATGTTCTTCCATATCATGATTAACCTATGTAGAAAAATAGGTTCTTTGAAATATAATAATATTTCCCAAAAAAGAATAATAATTGTATCAATACAACATATCCTCACTTGTGTGATTATGAAATGATGTGTTTTTTTGTTAATGAACAGAAATGCCATTAAAATCTCATCAAAATGGTTTTTAGGAGAATATGATTTTCTCATTGAGTGACATAAAATGACGTCTTCTTAGATGTCACATTTTTCTAATGGTCACATGGACAATTTTATGAGGAATATATCATATAAAATTCTAAAACACATATTAAAAATAAATTTCATTCGAAACCATTAATGAAAACATTTTCTTTGAAAGTATTCATTGAATCATAAAAATGAATTATTTAAAAATTGAGTGGAAATGAATTTGTGATTCTCTGTAGATATTGAAATTGAAAAAAATATAATTCTTTTCAATTTTTTTAAAGGGAGTAAATGTGACCCACATTGAAAACATTAATAAATTTCATTTTAATAAATTTAAAATAACATCAGTGATGATAAAAAATATCATTAGGAAGTCTTTTGTGATTAGGAAAAAAACATTTTGAGAATATTTTAGAAAATATTGATTTGGGAGTAAATGATTCCAAATGTAAAAGAAATATATTATATTGTTATCACATAAAAAACAAATTTTTGATATTTCTTCAAAAAATAACGAATAAAAATAAAACACACATAAAAAAATTCATAACCTATGTAAAATAATGATATGTGGTTCATAATAAAAAGATAATTTAATCTCCTCCAAAGGAACCATGAACATAAACAATATTGACTTCAATGATATGGTAACATAATGAAATTACCACTAGGGGTAATCGTAAATTTGAAGATATATAAATAATAACTTTATATGATAAGTTAAATATAATAAAATATTTTTATTATTGATATGACATATAAATGGGTATGTATATATTCCACATAAAAGAATATAATTTTTTAACGTAAAAAAATTTTAATATAAAAAATTGAGATGAGAAACAATTACAATGATTGTAAATTAAATGTGGGAATCAATCATTAAATCGATTATGTGTATCAAATGTTAATACGTATAAAACAAGTGGAAGTAGAAAATAATATAATTGAATGTAATCACATACAAAATCATAGAATATAAAATACAATGAACAAGTAATATATCCCAATGAAAATAAATTTAGTTATTAATTTTTTTTACCAATTGTACCTAGGATTCTATATATTACATGTAAAATGGGTAGTATATACACTATATAAAATGAATTTGATTCATAACATTAAAATATTACCTAATAATGTAAAATTTAGATGATTTCCCTTACCTCATGTTCTGATTATCAATGCATGTCCTTTAACTCATTTATAATAAATTATTTCAGTTATTTGTTTTACTAAGAACCTACTAATGTTTTAATAAATATCTAATACATTATTTATTTTACATATTTTTAATTTCAAATTTCAATACATAATTTGTTATGTCTAGATTATGTGTTTTGAAGAAGTTCAATACATTGTTTCAAACAGACTATAGTGTGTTAACATAAAACAAAAAGGCCATTTTTCTTTATATAATGAATAATAATCACGAAATAATTATAATTTAATAAATCAATTATACATTACAAATTATACATTAATAATTTTTAAAAAAATTATACTATTTTATGATCATGGAGATGGTTGGTTGCACAGACACATAAGAAATTTTTCCAATTTTTCAATGATCACTATAAAATGAAGAAAAATTTTATTTTATATTTAAATAATGAAAGAAATTTTATAAAATTTATATTTAATTAAATATGTATATATATATATCATCCACGTGTTTTTGTGATGAAAAGGATACACATCACTTAATAGAGGTGGTATTCCACATGTACGTAGGAATGACATTTTAATTTTCTAATATATGAACAAAAATTATATATTATACTTTCATAATGATAAATATGTAATTAATATTGTAATTATTTCATATATATTCCAAATATTCAATAAACCTATCAATTTACCTTATATATATAGTGGGTGTAAAAAATAAATCACGTTGCTTTGTGAGGAGGTAGTCTGATGTACATATGATTAATGAAATCATATACCTCATAGAACCGAAAGTAAGAATGTATAAGTGATTTCACTACTATAGAAGTAAAATTATGTTTAAAATATAATATAAAAACTTTAAATACATCATTATAACAATATTTTAGAGGATATGATCAAAAATTAATTACATTGGTCTGCAAGGCGGCAATCCATTGTGCACATAAACGATGGTTTAATTTTCCATTTGACATAAAAATATATGGATTTAGGTTACTAAATTTACATAATAGCATATAATTATATTTTATATGAATGTTGAATTATATCCTAACAATATAATTTCTTTAAATAGATTGAATAAAAAAATCATGGTTAGACATCGTACCTATTCTTCTGACAACCTCTATTAGTAATCAACAAATGAATTCATTAGAAAGATTTATAATCATAAAATGGTATCTAGGTCATATGTAGTGATGTACGAAATTTACTTGTGTTGGTATTGTGTGATCCAAAATGGTTTGAAGTTGGGAAGTGTAAAGAATATAGGGTTTACTGTTATATGTTAGGTGAGTGAAACATTTTTAATATTTGAAAAGAAAAATTTATACCCATGTTTTTCACATGCCATAAAAATCCCAAATGTACTCTTTTGAATAAATAGAAAATATAAGGTCTATATATGGCCATAAAATATATTTATGAAATGTTTTTTGGTTAATTTATCCCTTATCAGTTCAATTCAACCCTCTAATAAATCAATTTTTACCTCAATTGAGGAAAAATATTTTTAATGTAAATTCATTAGGAAATGAAATTATGTTGAAATAATTATATAATATAAATTATTACAATCATATATAAAAAATCCATTTTTCCAATTTCCTCCAATGGCCCGAAGGCCATCCTTTTTTATTGATTTTTGATAATACACCTTTCAAGGGGTGAGGTGGAACCCATACAAGGCCCGTAGGGATAAGCATTACATGGCCCATAGGCCATAAAGGAATTCATTTCCCATAGGATTCAAACATTACATACAACCCAGACTAACTACTTGGAACTACTACTACCCAGTATCATCATTGTAAAATCAGCTCTCCACATTCGCATGGTTGTTCGGCTAGCCTTTCCCGTGCATGCACAGGCTTGTCCCGATGGCAGTTTCCATACCCTCTCATTCTTGAAATCCATTTAGATTCTTCTAGGGTGAAATTTCCTTTCTCCTACTCCTTCTGAATCTTGTAACTTGTAGGTTGTCTGGTTTTCATCTGCACTTTAAGGTGGCTCTATGGCCTTGAGGTTACTTGAAGTCCTTACTGACCCGAAGGCTTGGGTGGCCCGAAGGCCTTAAAGGGCTCGGGAACCAAATCGGTAGCCCGAAGGCCCAAATGGGGGCATATTCCCAGCTGCTACAGTTCCAAATAGTGCCTGCTACAGTTCTTCACAACATCGGGAACAGCACCTGCTACAATACTACTATAGCACCTGCTACAGTACTACTACAGTAACCCGAAAATTATCCCCCACCTGGATTTTATCATGGGTCTCTTGGATGCATTTAAGGAGTCCTCAAAAACTGGGATGAGTCTCATGTGCTTCAATTTTAATAAGTGGCTAAATTCAATTTAAAATAACCTATTGGAAATATAAAAAAAGTAGGTTTTAATGAAATTGTTTTCCATCATAAGATGGTTTTATATTAACTTTATGACAATTAATTATCATTTTATGAATTTAAAATAATATTTAATGATATATAGTATATAAATGTCATTAAAATTCCTAATATTTATTTTTATTTTTTAATTAATTAAAAGGGATAAATATAATTCCATTTAAATTATTCTTCGGAATTTTTTTTTAAAAGGGAAAAATAATCTTCTAATAAATATAATACAAATATTATAAAATAGAAATTAATTGTATTTAATATATTCAAGATATACTAATTTTACATTAAATAAAAATGAAATGATCAATGGGGAATTTTAATTGTTTAACTAATTTAAATAAAAGATTGTTTTAAAGAAATTGGTAGCATTAACTATGCATTGATAAATCAAAATTTTTTCAAAAATTAAAAAACATCACACTAAGTGAATTTTTATATTCTAATTTAAAATATAATGATAAATTTTCAAATTAAACATCTAAAATATATAAAAGGTTTTTAAGTATTTTCTCAAAAAATTAATAATTTTTGTCAATAAATCATATATTTTGAAGAAATTGTTTTCTATACTAAAAAAATATTGATTATATAAAATAATTTATAAATAATTTATGATATCTATAAAATTTATTTATTCCAATTTCATAATGTTGATAATAATCTTCATACACACCAATTTAATAGCTAGGTTGTAACATGGTTATTTAAATAAAATAATTTTGTGGTTCGTTTATGTTGGGTGTTGTGTGTTGTATACGGTATCAACAAAGTTTTATATACAAATATATTATAGAGTTTGATGTTTAATTAATAACTCTTATTCTATTGAAATTTCAATATATTGATTATATGTATGTGTTGGTATGTCCTTTTTGGTGAAGTGTAATGAGGCTTTCTTGTCATGTATAGACACGACTGAGGAGAAATCCTAATAACAGTTGGTGAATAAATACGTAGAAAGATTATAAGAAATTCTATACAATACAGAATACCCCCGTAGAATCAATAGTTTACTCTATAATTTTGAGATCTATTGGTAATGTTATATCATCTATTTTCATTAATTTATTTGATAGGACATTCTCACAAAATTTAATTTTTTAATTTATAGTGGAATTATAGAAAAAATTATATAAAATATAATTTATGATAGAAAATATCTACAACACATATATGGGATAAAGTTCAAGGATACTATTTTTCTTCTTACAAGATATCTTTATATAAGGTTGTAATTTAATGGGACATTCATTTTCACGAAATGAAACTTTTGGTATAATTATTGGGATTGATTATATAGCTCCATTGAATGATGAAATCAAATTTTATCCTTCAGCATATACATTATCACTCCTAATGGTAGTCCTAATTTATTTAAATAGACTATAATAGTAGATCAAATCATGTTATTCATCCTATTTAAAAATTTATAGAGATATGTTTTTATATTGTACCGATTGTGCTATAAGGTGATGAAGGGAATTTAGGGAATGATATTACACATTCCGTTAGGCATATAAATGATGTGATCCAATATTATATTTTTTTGTAACCATCCGAAAGGGATATATAATTTATAATTGAACCCATTTAGGAGGAACAACTTCTACCTCTTCCAACTCATAAAATATAACTCATATAGATAAAAGTGTACAAAACATATATAAATGACCTTGATGTTAATTGGTTTAATTATCCTAGTTTATCCTTATAACTAGCACATTTAAACTTTTCAATTAAATGTGGTCGATTTTTATACATATCTATTTATTACATGATGTTAAACCACATAACCATAATTAAAAATGATAATTTTACTCTATATGAAGATTTTTTATTCAATATGATGTTTAAATATGGTTATCATAATTGGATATTAAGTTAAATTATAATCAACATAGGTTTAATGAATCAGATATTACAAAGGAAACCTTTTAAATAAGATGTTATGTTTTTTAATATCTTGTTACATCGTTTACTATAAAAAAAACTCATATATTATTTAATTCTCTTTTGAATCAGATTTTCCAATATTATCATTACACTTTTGTCATTTCTCATAGGTGATAACATAGATTACATTATATTTGAATTGTAACATATTAATCATGTTCAGAATGTATTGGTTATTATTTAAGACCATTGACATAATGAAAAACAATTAAATATAATTTTCTAATTGGATATTTGATTATTAGGGATACAAATAATATTATAATGGAATTTATATATATATTAATATAGTGGGAGATATAAAATATTGGTAAGTTCCCATGAATTTTCTTTAAATATATATATTCTTGAAATTAGCATGAAACTAAGAGAGGTTTTGATGTATTTTTTGAATATTGAATCACCATTGATGGGTCTCAATCATAAAAAAATGAAATTTTACATGAGTTATGAATATAAAATATTAATTTATAATCTGGTATGTAGATTCAAATTCACTCAAATTACAATTTTTCTAATACTGGTGGATATATATTTCATTTTTTTTCGTGTCTTGGTAATAATTCTATGATTTGTTCTTACATTGGGATATCATGTGGTTGTTTAAAGTAATCCTTAATTATTTCCCCATGAGTGGGACTATGTGACATGTGGCCTTCAGTTGGATGTTGTTATTCTAGATTTAATATATTAGTGACACAACAACTTTGTTGTAATGTTTTCTATATTCACCAATAATAAATTTTTGAGTTTATTTTCCCTAAAATAGAATTTAATATTAAAAAAATGATTATTGTAATAAATTAAATAGTCTTATATTCAACATGCATATATCCATGGAAAAAAGAAATTTAGTTTTCAATTATCTTATCTTTAGGTTTTATTTATCTTATTCAATGTAGTCCTCCATGTAATGTAATTTTATATATATTTTCTATAACATAATTATGATGTAATGGAAATGAAGTAGATGTTGTTTCTATTCATAGTTCATATTCTACTTCTCTTTTTGAGAAAATGCATCTCAATAATATTGAAGATACTAAATTTTAGTTTACTATAATATTTTATCGGGTGAAGAGACCATTATGAACTATCCATTATCCCTTGGTCACATCTTATGTTTTAATAACCATTAGGAATTCTTTTTTTTCTATGATACAATTGTAGATGAATGAATTTCGTCACTCTCAATAATGAGTTCACAAAAAACTGCTATGATATATTCTGATGGGAAATAATAGTATTAGACAAGTTTTATGTGAAGCAAAATTTTTAATTATTAATCTATGATCTTCACATTCATGAAATTGAATGAAGGGAATTATAATCACATTGGAAATCTCGAATCTGATAATATTCTTGTATATTAGATGGTAAAGATAAATATGGAATTTATAATTTGGATACAATGTACCCTTGGAAATAATTATATAAATATATATAATAAATAATTTAAATAAAAAATAGTCCAATGTTATTCCAATAAAGAATATACCAAAGGTTGATGAATATGCGAAATTAATCATTCATGAAATCATCAAGCTACATGGTGTTCCTTCTGCAATAATTTTTGACATTGATCCCTGATTTACATCCCATATTTTGATTTTTTCCTAGGAAGTAATATATTTATAGGTATGGATTATCATATAATGAAATTTTATAATATTTGTTAATAAATATTAGGACATCCGAATTCTAGAAGATAATTTTATTTATATAGGATATATTGTAGAGGATCATGGAATTATCATCTTTGATTTAATTAATTTTATTAATACTAAATACCAGTCCTTGATTACGATTGTTCTAGTTCAATCCATATAAATTCAATCACTCTAGTATCCATTTCACTGGGATGAATTTGGTGAGACTAATCATGTTGAAATAATCAATATTTAATATATGATAATGATTATTGATCTTATTCATAAACTCATTAAGATATCTAAAAGGAATCAAAAATATTATACTAATAATTTTCATATTCCTTTGGAATATTTAGTTCATGGTTTGGTGTTCTTGTTTTTACCAAAAATATGTTATCACTAATTGATAAGTGCATGGGTGACATTGATGTTATATTATGTGGGTCTTGTTATAATTATAATTATTTTGGAAAGATTCATATATGTGTTTTCACCTCCATATATTAAATCAATTCAAAAATCACGGTTTGACTCCAAATTGCTGATGTATTCTCTAAATCCATCTTAATTATAGAGTTATAAGGTGATTAATATTAAACCTAATTTCCCCATTAATGGAAAAAAATCCAGATTATTATTTCTAATAATTTAATTTATTGCAGAGAAATCAGACCCTTCTATGTGATCCCTTGGGAAGCACATCAATAACTTTTAAAATACGTGGTAATAGAAATATAAAATAATTTAATAGTGGAATAAAATATTTTTAGACTGATAATTATCATATGGTTTTTAAAGAAGAAAATGTATGAAATTTGTGAAAATAGAAACACCTATAATCTTAGTATAGCATATGTAATTTTTTTTGTAATTTGTTTGTTTTATATTAAAATTGGTATTAATTTTTTTAATTTTTATTGGATTTTCAAGGAAAAAAAGTTTGTGTAACGGATCATCAATATATTCATGATGAATTATTATGAATATCTATGATTGTTAGTTGTGTTTGAACTATCCATGAATTTTTTTGAGAGACTATATTATTGGGAGATAAATAAATATATATATATATAGTGAAAAACGAGGTGTTGTGAATTTTAAATAGAAGGTGTATGTAATAAATCACTAGGTATACTAAGCATTCAAACATTTTAATATGAATTTTTAAATATTTATAAAATATAAAATAATATTTAAATCATCCATTCATGAAACCTATCTAAAACTATATGGCCACTCTGTCTCACATAGACCCTCTTAACCTCACCTAATATATTCACCATTAGTTATTTCATGTCAATTACTTTCATTTATTCATTTAAATACCACTATTATAATTCATTCACCTTTATTTTTCAACTTATACTCATTTATTATCCTTTTCACATATTTTCTTAGGGTTCTCAATTTCATGTTATATTTATAGGGATTAATTTTTAATGGACTTTCTATCAATATATTTGTATCTTTATAATTTCACTATTAGTAGAGTAATATTTTATTTCAACTAAAACAAAGATTTCTATATGGTGTATATATATCAATAAATTTTTTATTGAACTCTGGATACATGATTTATATAAAATATATCTTATGTTATATCGAAAATTATAATTTTAGTTTTTTAATATTTATTTCAATCATATTTATATTCCAACAAGGTTAGAAAAATGTTACGTAAATAGGAATTTCTAAAATATATTTTCTTCACTTTATTATGAATGTTTCTTGAAAAAAGTTTCCTCAAATATTATTTCATTGTAATATTAATTTTCTTATAATTAGATTCAATGGGAATATATATTTTATTTTTGATGATCTAATTAAGGGTTTTTTGAATTTTTATTTTGAAATTGAACTACATTACATTTTTAAATAAATTGACATATTAATATGCATTGTTTGAAATTATATCATTATTTTAATAATTGTAAATTGAATAATGTCTTTTATGGGTAGGTAGTTGTTATTAGTGAAAGTATTATTTCATTTTGATATAAAAATTCTTTGAATTATATATTATGATGAAATATATTTTGGTAATACCTTGGGTCCAAGAATAAATTTTATCATAGGTACAATGTATGACTATGATAAATAACTCACTAGATTATTCCTCCATGTAATGATGAAAATCTATATTTTATGTACTATTCATGATAAAACCATACATTATCTATTCTAGGGATAATTAATGACTATGATGATGTAGTTTATAGTACCTTCATATAATAATAATTGGGTGTGATGATTATAGTTATGAGTAGGGAGTGTTTATTATAAAGATAAAAGATCATGATTCCTTTATTTCATTTAAGACTCTCCCTTATTTCATGAAATTATATACAAGGTCACGTTGTTTTGATTTACCCCTTAAATGGTTTCCTCTAATCATGCACAAAACCTTCAAACATGCACCAGATGGCCATTTACCCTCTTTGTCATGTATTGAACCACATAAACACCACCAGACCTCCTCATACTCTCGGTAAAATTTCAATTAAAAATATTTATTTTATTTAATCCACAATTAAATCAAAAAAATAACTAAATGATGTATGTATTCTTATAAACTCCTCTCCTTATAATATACTATCCTTGAGCCCCACTCCTATGCATCACTGAGCTTACAAAACAAAGAGATCAGGCCACTGTGCCCTCATATCCAAATATCATTTTTGTGTTTCGTCCATAACATTAAAATTCTATTGTAAAACTAGAATCAACAAAATATCATTTTCACACAATAAATTCTCACGTCCATACACAATATGAATGTTATACTCTTCAATGAATGCATCAACCTCAAGCTAAACATCCCAAAAATTAATCAGATGATATTGGTTAGGGTGATACTGTTGAAGATATGACACGTTAAAAAAATCATGAATACCACTAGATCACCCTAGAAGATTCATGGTGGCATGGTTTGTATTTAACCCTCTAAAAGTTTCCTCTAGCTATTCACAAACTATTCAACATCCACATGCTGGCCATTTTTTTCATCATTCACATGTATCGAACCACTAGAACACCCCAAGACATCATCATTGTCCTGGTAAAATTACATAGACCATATTTATGATATTTGAGCCAAAATTTAAACAAATTAATAACTACATGATTTCTGGGATCTTACATCCCCCACCATAAAATGGATCATCCTTGAGCCCAATTCCCAAGCATCACGGAGCATCTTAAACAATGATAATGGGCCACGAGGCCCACATATCTGACTCTCTTTTCCAAGATTATTCTTAAAATCAACCAAGATATTGTAAAACCAAAAATAATGGAAAAAATTCCCCAAAAGGAATTCTCACTACCATCCACAATATAAACTTGATGCTCCTCAATGGATTCATCTGCCTCAAGATCCACATCCTAAAAATTAATTTCATGATATTGGATAGGGTGAGACTGTTGAAGTTATGACATGTGAAAAACATAATGAATACTAATATATAACTATTGATAATCCAAGTACATGTGGTTTGGATTTCCCCACACACTATTTCTTTTAACCATGCACAAATTTTTCAACTTGCCCAAGATGTCCATTTTTACCTCCTTTTCTTGTATCTAACCCCCTGATCGCCCCAAAACCTCCTAAAACTCCTAGTAAAAATTCCATTAATGATATTTAAAATATTTAAAAAAAATTTAAATAATGGAAAACCAATATGATGTCTGGGATCATACAAAATCCCCTCCTCATAATCAATCATCCTCAAGCCCCACTCTCAATCATCACCACGCTTCTAAAACAAGAGATCAGGCCACCGGGCCCTCATATTGGACTTTCTTTCCCAACATTCATCCAGAACATTTATATGCTATAAAAAAACTTGAAAAAGGTTATATAACATCACCACAATACATTCTATCTATAATCCAAAATACGAAATGGTTTCTTCTCAAAGGATGCATCAGCCTGAAGCTCAATATTTTGAAAATCAATGACCAGATATTAGTTGGTGTGATACTATCAAATCATTGAAATAATTAAAACATTGTTCATACCACTATATCACTATTTCATTTCCAATCGGTAAGCCACCTATCTGATCCACTCCAAAATCCCAAACATGCCCATGTACCTAGGTTCCAACTTACCATGATTTTGAATTTGATAGTGACAAAACATTGGTGACACTCGAAGAAACACATGATCGCTAACCATAAAATCATGTGGCCAGTGACACTGATCTGGATATGAATTATTCCTACTCTTATCCTTGTCAATGTGCTTATGAAACAACTTGATGTCATCTAACATATTTTGTATGAGACATGGTACCAACAACAATGATTCCCCTCCTTCCATCCAACACAATGGAGATATACACATTTTTCCATAGAGTACATCAAACAAAAGCATCTGAATAATTTGTTGATAAAAATTGTTGTATGAAACCAAAAAATGTACCAAATAATATTCCCATGATACCCTAATTCATAGGACCCAAACCCTCCATCTTTCCTCTAGATCCTAGATACTACGCTCTGATTTCTTGTCCATCGGCATGTGAAAAGTCATACTCAAAAAAATTTGGGTACAAAGCACCATCTATAATCCCTTGTAGAAGAGAAATGTGATGTGAATATAATGATTTTAATCTATAGTATGTGTTACCAAATGAATCCAAAAAACCTTTCAAACATACAAATCACCCAACTAATCCATGATAGTGGTCTCTTGAATCATCAATAAATGAGATTCATTAGTCAACTGCTCCACAACTACCAAGATCACAACATTATATTGGGCCATCCTCGGAAGACCTACTTAAAATACATCATCACATTATCCGATCTCCATTTCAGAATGGATAATGTCTATAATAAACCCCTCAAACATTTTTTCTCAACCTTCACCAACTGGAAAGTAAGGAATCACACCACGAAACCTATAATATTTTTTTATCCATAGCCATCAATACTAAAAATGAAGATCATGATACATTTTGGTTAAACTAGGAATCATTTCCCACTTTGATGCATGAATCTCTCACATAAACTCTTCACATATGAACATTGTCACAACAACAAGACCACCATCAAAAAGGATTCCATCATCCATGATTGTCCAACCATAAGGTGACTCCCCACCATTTTGAATTACATTGGAAGATATCTATCATGAATCCCCATACTATTTCTACTTCATATGACTCAATAGTGTTGAATTAATGTCCATGGATACAAAGGTCATCTACCCTTGGCGATATTACACCTCAAGATGCATCTCAGCAAAAAAACATCATCAACTTGCACTCAGAACATCATTCATGAACTAACTGAATTTGGGTATTCCAACTCAATGGAACTGCAACACTAATTTTGTTTCATTGTGTGTAAACTAGATCAAAATAAAATGACTTAATTTACTCAACCTATCTTCCCTTCCAAATATTCAAATCATGTTGACATAATTTGTATTAATGGATATTATGATCATTATACACCATGAATCACTCTCCAAAAATGTAGTACCTCCAATACGCTTTATCATAAACCCCCACAACCTATTAAAGACCATGTGTAGGGAAATTATTTTTACGAGGCATCAATTGTAATGATCCATACACCACATCCTAGTCATCCATCATCAACATTTCACCCAGACCAACACCAGATGTATCCAAAAATAATGAATACTTATTCTTAAAATCAGGTAAGATTACAATTTCTTTATTTGTTAACCTCTTCTTTGAAAGTGCCCTGTTAGGATAATTGTATCACTAAGAGGGGGAAGGATTAAAACAATGATAAAATTATCTATTATGATTCCTTGAAAATGAATCAAACTTCACCTCCTATTAAATATTTCTTTCCCTGCTGAAAAAATTCATACACACATCCATAGAAGTAAAAATATTTACAAATTTCACTTTTATATAAGAATAGCTACGTCCTAGGTATGGTTTGGAGATGATCAAATTTTACAAAATCCCATAGAAATCAATCCTTTTTGTGGAATAAAAAGAGTTGGATATACCCTTTCACTTGTGTATCACTATAAAGGATATCTAATATTTCATGTGAACCCTATTATAAAAAAAAGTTAAAACAATGTTGGTGTAGTAACTCATGTTACTTGTTTTTTTTCAACATCCATAAATGTATTATTTGGAAAAAAATTTGTCAGTTTTATACCTAGAAGAAGGTATAAACCTCAAGGAATTTGATATAAAATTCAAATATGATTTCTTAGTCACATCATCCAATAAGATTCTCAGAGTCTAATTCTTCAAATCTAATTTCCCAATATTGTTAATATAACTCTGTTAGAATAAGATCAAGACAATCAAAAACTCCTTCTTCCTCAGTCCTGAAATCCCAAGATAGAAATCAAGATCCGATTATTAATTTCAAAACAATGATAAGATAAATACACAAAAAAGCTGAATATGATAGTTAGCTCAATATGAGGATTACTGAATATGATGATCAGATGAATAAAATTGTGATCTTGACTCTTCCCAATACACTTAAATATGTTGAATCTTCTACAACATATTTTAATATAGATAACTTATTTCTATCCATGGAAATTCAGAGCATCTCTCTTTTCCCATGAACTGTACATACGTCATTATTAGTAGGAGAAGTAGAAAATACTTATTTCTTCTATAAGTGACCCAATTATGGGTTTGGTGGAAATCCCAAGAACATTCTTCCTCAACCAAAATCACCAAAATTTTCACAATTCCTTTAATTTCGTGTACTTATCTAATGTCCTCAATGCCTCTCGATTCTTCCCCGATAATCTTTATGGCTTCGATTCACCATCCAATTTTTCAATTCAATCACATATCTGATTCCGATTTCACATTATTATTATCTCAATCTAATTTATTTAATACAATGCTCTGATCAAGTTAAACATAAATTTGTGAAGAAATAAGAAACATTCATCTTCATTGTAAGCTCTATTCTAATTCTTCCTTCAAATTGTCAATATTATTGCTTCCAGATATTTCCCTACTTTAATTGAAGAATCAAAGCATCTTCTAAATTTTTTGGAATCCACATAAAAATACACATTGAACCATATTAAATGGTTCACTAAATTGTTGATCGATCACTGCCATTACGATCATCAAATAAATTCTCATTACATCAGTCTTGTAAAGATAATTATTCATGAATATGATTATATGCTATGTACGATGGACCAATGTCGGAAATTTCATCTTCAAAAATTCCCTTCAATCATGAACTTGTGATTTTATCATGACTTCCTTCAAGACAACGAAAACATTGAAGAATAGTATTAGAATCATCTTATATAAAATGGAATGTATTGCAAATTCCTAGAACTCTGACAACCAATGTTCAATTCAACATATCCATAATATGATTGTATAGAACACAACTAACCTAAATATGATCATCATGATTACAATCAGTCTGAATATAATTTCATGCATCTTTTGTCTGTCCATCTGGATTTGATAAATCTGAATGTAATTGGTTGAATATCTTTTACTCCCCCTTTCTAACATCATGCTTGAATCACATGTTATCTAAACACTCGTGATTTATTAAAACTCCAATATTAGAATATCATTGTCACATTGTCTTTATTATATTCATGAAGACTCTAATTCTCGTATTATGATCAATCCATTCATATCATATTCAGAGTGAATTTGATGACCATTTATATCTAGCAAGATACATTCTCAATATGATTGAATTTTCTTCTGGCTAACTTTTCATGAATATGATCATCATTTTCATGAATTTTATGTATATTTCACTTGAATATGATTGCAAATATTTTTCACAAGATTCAATGTGAGGTGATTTAACATTCTTCAAAAAAATACTTGACAATAAATTAAAGAATCTCAATACAATCACCATCATCAACAACTTGGTCCTAACATTTTTTGAAATTGGATTTCGTTGTCAACCATGTTTCATAAATCACTAATCTTTGTAATCTAAAGAAATCGATCGCATATCAAAAATTATAAACGTATTTGATCTAACACATTATAGGAAATAATAATGACTACTAGCAAACCCATGTTATCCAAGAGTAGTGATTTGGAAAATCTTTCCAACTTTTCTTCCATAGTTTGTCTTTATTTCCTCAACATTCCTAGAATACATGTATTTGTTTCATACAAACACTCAAATAAATAGTTAGAATATTTCACACACAACACAATGCTGGATTCACAGCTTACCCACAACTCCCCCTTGTTACATGCATATAAAATGATTGATTTATGAAATAATTCAATTATAAGATTAAAAAGAATATCCAATGGTATGTTGATAGAGGGGATAAAAACAAATACATAAACCTTAATGTCAAAGATGTTGGAAACCCATGTTCACTATCAATTTAAAAAAAGATTCTTTCTATAATATTTTTGTGATAATGTCAGACACTTGGTCTAATTTTGAAACATATTCCAGCATCAATTCATTCTCTCCCACATGGTTATTGATGAAATGATATTTGATATTAATATGTTTTTAATGATAATCTTGAACTGTATTCCTAGTGTTATTAATTTTTCTTTGATTATCATAACATAAGATAATGTGTAACATCGCTTCTACAAGGATGTCTTCAAATTGTTGTTTCAACCACATATGTATAGTAATGACTTAATTAACAACAACATACTCAGCTTTAGCTGCACTGGTAGTTACTAGAAGATATTTATTTGTATTTAACATAACAAAATTATTTACTAGCAAGAATATTACACCATATGTGGATCTTCTATCATCATCATTTACTACCCAATCATAATTTGGATACTGAGAAAAATCAATACATTTTGAGTTTTCATAAGTGATTCAGAAATGTATTTTTACGTTGATGAATCTGAGAATTCTGTTTCCAGAAGGAAAATGTCATTCTTTTTGAGTAGTATGAAGTCTTGAACATAAGGTAACAACAGAAAAAATGTCAGTTCTTGAGGTAGTCAAATAAAATATACTTCCAATCAGTTTCTAGATTTTTTTGGTGAACTTACTTTATTTATATATATTTTATTATTTTTGTTCCTAATAAAATCATATTCAAAACAATTTTTGATTTTTCCATTCCAAACCACTTTATATATTCCTTATCATACATTTCATGACAAAAGAAAATTTATTTCTTCACTTGTACAAATTGTAACCCAAGAAAATATTTCATTTTCCCAAAAAAAGACATTTCAAAAATCCTTTTAATATAATCAAAAAATATTTCACAACTTATTTCATTATTCCCATTAAATATAATGTCATCAACATTAACAATTTTGATGAGAGAATATTATTTAATTTTTCAGATATAAATATTTCTATGAACTATTCCTTTCATAAAACTTATCTTCTATAAGAAACTCTCGAATTTGAAATACCATGCTCATGGATATTATTTTATCCCATACAATGCATTTGTCAATCTACACACATATATATCTTTTTTTCTACACAAAAATGACTTAAGGTTGTTCAATTTAGCATCCTCATCAGGATAACAATTCACTAATATATACTTAACATCCATTTGAACAATTTTTCAGTCACGTTGTGCATTAACAGAAAAAAATTATGATTTTTTCTAATATTTCCACCATGGAAATGGATTCATCAAAATCAATACCATCAATTTGGGAATACACATTTCACACCAAAATTTCTTTAATTATTATCACTTCACTTTCTTTATCCATCTTGGTCCTCAAACCTCATATTGTACCAATAATGTTATTATTTTCTATATTGGGATTGTCATCCCATGTACCATTCTTTTCAATCTAATACAACTCTTTATTCATGTCCTAAAAGCATTTCGGATACTGAAAATATTATTTCACATCACTCAGCTCCACTTTTCAATACAATTATTTATGTGTAATGTCATTTGTGGTCTTCTTGTTTAAACATTATGATTTTGATCACCAATAATATTATAATATTCCACTTGTTTCCTCATCCATGGATGAGATTTTTGTGTATCTTCCTCATCATTTAAAATAAGTGTGTCAAATTATTCTTCTTGAATTAGATTAAAATTGTATGTATCCTTAGTAGAGTTGTTATTAAACCATTCCTTTTCAACATCCTTATCAAACCAAACATTTTTGTCTTATTCCTATAATTCAATGAATTTCACAGAAATTAAATTAAAAAATCATTCATTTTCACTGTTGAAACCATTATATCCTCTTCTTTCTTGATAATCGGCTAGAAAAATTCCATATTTACCTTTCTTATCAAAATGTCTATTGCTTCCACCTTTCTTCGTCATAATATATGAATTCCCAAAAACTATTATGTGTTTCAATAATATATTTTTTCAATAAAACAATTTATATTGGGTCATATCCGATCTTGGCCTATGGAAACATCAATTTTGAATATAAATAGAATTACTCATGGCTTACCTCAAAGAATAGTGAGAAAGACCATGTTAAAGTAACATATTTTTCCAATTTCCACCAAACTTCTATTCATTATTTTTTCAACCCAAATTTTTTAAAAGTGTATGAGAAAATAAATTCATGACAAATTTCATGAATCTTGAAATAACATTGAAATTATTCACCACTATATTCACCTCCATTATCATTTCTCTTTTTCTTTAACTGAACACTCAAATTCCTTCTGAAACATTTAAATATTTTCAAGGAATGTGACTTATGTTTCATATACATAAAATAATTATTATTGTAAAATAATAAATAAATTTAAGGATGTAATTATCTCTACTTGATGACTATTTTCTCATATGTCCATAGATAACAGAATGTATAATCTCAAGGGGAAGTTTTGAACAAATCCCAACTTTTTTATGCACTGAATGGTATTATTCTCTTTTTGGATAATAGTGACAACACACAATATTTTTCTTGGAAAAATAGAATGTCTCAAAAACTATCTCTCTTGGAAAATTCTCTCATGTTTCATTGAAATTTTTTTCCTATATTTTTGTTCCAAAATTGATTCTCTTCCAACTTACTGAAGTAACAAGAGTTTTTTATTTCAACAACCTGAAATAAATTTCATTTTATATGTTGGCTTATTGTAATTATTTTTCCATATTCATCAATTTTTTTGAAAAAACCGTCTTTTTTAGGATAATTTTTTTACCCTCGACACAGAATTGTGAAACAATTAGAAAATTGTGTTTAATCCCAGCAATATAAAAAGTTTTCTTCTATTTCATTTTTCTTTCCAAAAGATGGTTGACCCAACACCTTATATTTTCATGTATTCATGGTTACCAAATTTCATTGGGCCTTGTTTAATGCCTTTTAAATTCATAAAAAATTTTAAATCTACAATTATATGAGAAGAACCCCCACTATCCATAATCAATGTTCGTTCTCGTTTTGTGGCATTCAATTTGGCTTCAATAACAACTTTTTTCCTTCATTTTGTTTCATCACTTTTGGTGTCTATGAATTTTTAGGATTTTTTTGTGGTATTAATAATACAGGAAATCCTATTTCATGGTTTTTAGGTTATTCACATCTTTCTTAGATAGTTTCCAATAGTCGGAGACTATTTTTAACTTTCACACCAAACTTCTATGGTTTATTTAAAACAACCTTCCTTGACTTATTATTTTGATGGAATAGACTCCCCCTCAACCTTTTCCTTTCAAAACATTTAGAATAATTGTAATGTTTCTGTTTGTACTAGCCCATGTTTTTCATATGTTTGAATCCACAAAAATTCCAGTAATAGGCATAGAAAGAGTACTTTAGCCCAAAACATCCATACTGACCACAATTGTGAATACATTTCTTAGTAACCTTATTTTCCTTATTTTATGATTCATCAAACATAATATTATCAATTAGAGGCCTTTTTTATCCCTAATATAATAATATTTGTTTGAGACTATTCTAGATGAAGATAAAATATTTTCAGACTCAGGATATTTTCAAACATCTAGATCCCTAACTTTGTTGGTTTGGGCCACTTATATAACATTACCAATATTATTTTTTTGAGAAACAATTCTAACTTTATTATCAAAAATTAATGGAAAGTTTTTTTGATCCTTCTTATATTTCTCAATATGAGAACATTCACCAACTTTAGAGATAATGTATATTGAATTTTGTACCTTTCTCTTCAGCTTTTGAATGTATTGTTGGACAAGTTCCAAATCATCATCTTTCTCCTTCATCTTCACCTTCAAAGGGTCATTATGATTCTTTTCTTCCTCAATATATTTCTTTAATTAATCACTTTATTTTAATAAATACACCTTCTCATCATCAAAATATTTCAATTTCTTGATGTGGAACATTCAGGATCAAAATTTTGATTTTTCATATCATGTATTATATTATTTCTTAAACATTCATCCAACACTTCTTTCAAATGAAATTTATATTGAG
Organism: Viscum album; assembly: GCA_963277665.1. Classification (NCBI taxonomy): domain Eukaryota; kingdom Viridiplantae; phylum Streptophyta; class Magnoliopsida; order Santalales; family Viscaceae; genus Viscum; species Viscum album. The sequence continues at coordinate 1,578,243,870 of OY728126.1, forward strand.
TTTCTTCTAATTTAGAATCATTGAATTCAAATTATTCATCATTCACTATTTCATGAAATGTACTTTCAATGACATACTCAAATGTTTATTTTGGATTCATCTTCACTACATTCAACTTATTCATCTACAGATAAGGAACTACTTCATTCGGATTTGTGTATTTATCAATCATTCTGAGTGGAATGTGATTTTTTCGTTATATTCCTTTCTCTTCAACGATATTCATGGCATTATATCATTCTCAACGCTATCCTATTATTTTTTTCTTTTAAAAACATCAGTTGCCTCATACTCAATGTCTCCACATTTATAAAATTCAAAGAATGATTCCCTTTGTATTTCCATGTACGTTATTCACATGTTTATAAAAAATGGATTGATTATCATTTAATTTTTACGTACCACATTTTCATAATCAGATTCACTAGATTCCTCATCAATAATAATCCTCAATAAATTTTCATTTTTATCCTAGCATGAAATTTATTTGTCAAATTCTATTTGACTATAATAAATTTTTACGTTATCTTTTCATATGTAAAGATGTTTCTATGAAAATCAACTAAGGATAATGTTTCAGGTTCTATATCTTCCAGCGAAGAAGTTTTTGGTATCAAGCATATAAATAAGTAATCAAAAAATCTTTTCAACAAATATATAATCATCTAACATTTCACCAAGACATCTGATAATGCTAAAAATTTCATTCACTCTAGAAAATAAGTCCCTAATAGATTTTTATTCACCCATATTCAAATATTCAAAATTTAGTCTCCAAATTTAATACTTTTAATTCTTCACATTTACAATGCCTTTGTATATGTTTTTCAATTTATCTCATATACCTTTAGATTTGAAAAATAATTTCACCCTTCGAAATTTCCTTTCAAAATGATTTGATATAAATGCATTCTTGGCCCTTCCATAATTCTCAATATTCATCTTACGAATATATTTAAGAAATAAATTATCATCATTAAGTGGAAAACCATCTTTTGTAGCTTCAAATACGTTGTATCCAATAGACCTTAGATAAGGAAACATTAAATAATTCTATATAGGATAATTAATTCCATAAAAAATTTAAATACCTTTACTTATTCACACAATTCAAATTCTCCATCATTAAATAATAAGGCAAGGAAACCTATGCTCAGATACTAGTTGAAAGTTACTAGTCAGGATAATTGTACCCCTGAGAAGAGGAGGGGGTCAATAAATAATAAAAGTTTCATTTATTTATACTTGAAAAGGAATCAACCTTAACATGCTATTAGTGATTTTATTCCATACTAAAACAATTCATGAACACATCCTCAATAACACAATCATTTACATGGTCATTATTCAAAATGAATTGTCACATCATCGATATGGTTTAAAAGTGTTCCAATACCAAAAACCCCACTAAAAGTAATTACTTTTGTGGAATATAATGATTAGGATATTACCTTTAATTCATGTAGAACAGTGAAGATAATCCAATGGTGTGTGTGCATATTCTTAGCACAAATAGGGTAAAAAAATGTTTGTGTAACAACTCATGTTACTAGTTCTTCTTTTCAACATTCACCAATGTATTATTTGGAGAAAAATTCCTTCATTTCTTAATTAGAAGATGGTATGAACATCATGGAATTTGATATATAATTCAAATAATTTTTCCCATTCCAATCTTCCAATACAATTATCCTAATCCAATACTTCAAATTCAATTTCCTAATATGATAAGTATAATTTTTCTTGAATACAATAAAAACAGTTAAAAAATATTTCTTCCTCATTACAGAAATCCCGATTTCATTGTTCAAATGATGTAATGATCATCCAAATACGATGACAAGAAGAATACAATTGTCAGTTGAATATAATGATCATTGAAAATGATGACTGCATAAAAAATGTTGGAATATTTTCTATTTTACTTCCACTTAATTTTGTCAAAACCTCTACAACATTGCTCAATACTAAGAACATCATTCCCTCTAATGAAATTTATAGATTCTCACTCTTACTATGAAATGTATATTCCCAATTAGTAGTTAGAGAAGCATAAATCACTTCCATATTTTATTGGTGACTAAAGGATGGTTCTGGATAGAAACCCCAAAACATTCCTAATCATCCAAATTCACAAAACATAACATGATTACATGAATTTTGGGTGCAACAATAACTTTTTTGATGCTTATAAATAATTCTTTAATCTTCTTCATGACTTCTGTTCACCTTCATAATTTTATATTCAATCACCAGTTTGATTTCGATTTCCCATTCCAATCATCTCAATCTAATTTCATTAATATGATTCATCGAACACGTAAAAAATAAATGTGTGAAAAAATAGGCTGCTTTCATCTTCTTCGCAAAATCCATTCTGATTCTTCCTCCAAATTATTAATATGATTTCTTCAATACATTGGTCTACATCAATTGAAGAATAAATAATTTTATATTAATTTCAAACTCCCCCTCAAAAAAATTAGTCCATCATAAATTTTTGACTACATTATAGATTAGTCTCTATCATTAATGATGTCCAATCAATTACCTTACCATCATTTTAGTGAAGAAAATTCTGCATGAATACGATTGTATAATAAGTACAATAGATCGGTGTAAGTAGTTATAGATTTATATACATCCATCAATGAAAAAAAATTCATGTATGAAGGCATCCAAATGACTTGAAAAAAATTTAAGACCATCTTTAGCATCATCTGAATTACAATTGAAATTATTATGGCATCCTAGAACTCCTGCAACCAGCTTTCATTTCAAAATGACTTGAATACGATTCATCAGAACTCAACTAACCTGAATACTATCAATATGATTATGATCACTCTGATTACAATATCTTTCTTATTTTCTCCAACCATCTATATTAGATAAATCTAAACACAATTGGATAAATCTATTTTACTCCCACTTTCATTCACCAATCTTATGTTAGACGTTTTACAAATATTAGTGATTTATGAAAATTCCATGATCAGAAAAGCATTATCACATTGGATTTATTGTATTTATGAAAACAAGAATTACCCCATTACAATCAAATTATTCATTCTAGATTCAGAGTGAATTTGATGACCATTTACTTTCAAAAAGATACATTTCCTATACAATTAAATTTTATTCCAGCTATATATTCTTAGATATGATGGACATTTTCAAGCATTGTATGTATTATTCCCTTTAATATGATGGTCAAATATATTTTCACAAAATCTAAATGAGGTGACTTTCAATTCTTCAAAAAAAAATATGGAATGAAAATATCAAAATATGAATATGATCTTCTTCATTATAAGCTTGGTTCTAACATTATTTAACTATTAGTAAGAATCCTAACACACCCAAAAACATTCAATATTGACACCCTTCTTGTAAAATCCTAAATGTGGTGCAAAAAGGGGAAAGGTATTTGATAAACTAATAGTAATAGACATCTTGACCCGGAAAACCCTAAACATCAGAGACATTACTAGGATTCCCACATGACACAAGTTAATGAACATTCTTTTGTTTCACAACCACTTATTCATATGAGATAATGCGACCAAATAAATCCACTCTATCAATCAATACATGATATATTGATAGCATGGAATATAGTGTATTCTCTATTAGTGTACTAAATATGATGTCATAAAGTTTGGAATGATCATTATGAATATTAGAGTACACCAAGATGTAATAAAAAACAAATACAAACTGACCTTGGTTGGGGTGAAATATTTGATTCACTAGCTCCAGAATTATTTCTGGATCATTAGATATCCTTAATAGAATCATGAAAAACTCATTCAATTGGTACATTATCCTAGAGGAATTCTACGATACATTAGATAGTATCAACCAGAGATGGTGATACCTTAACCAAAAATAAATCTTTAAGAACATTTAATTAGCACATATCTTGCCAAAGATATCATTGATTCTAGGAAGGGTTTATCTATTCCTAATTTCTATTATATTGGGTTTCCTATAGTCAACAAAAAAATATAACCACCCATAAAACATTATGGAAAACAACACTGTAGGTCCCCAAGGTGATGTTCAAGGATGAATGAACCTTTTATTCTCTAATTATTATGACTATGTTTTAATATATTGGAGTTCTTCTAGTGCCATTCTATATGGTGGGATGTAAATCAGTTCTTCTCTCAGTAGAAAATCTATCAGGAACTCAAAATCCCTCTTAGGTGGAAGCCCTGAGTATCCCTATTGAAACACATCTTAAAACTAATCCACCATATATGGAAATAAAAGATTCTTTAATCCCCCATCATCAATAATTAGACAAGCCACTTCAGTTATGAGTTCACCCAACTACTAAAAAACTATCCATTCATGGCTTTTCTGTACATCCCATTCACCTCCACGGACATACGTGACTCTTTAAATATATCTTAACATTACCCAATGATGGTAATAGTCAATATGGTCTTGAAACCACGCTATCAAATCCATACCCAAATTTTTATCAGAACCTGGCACCTTAAGTGTAAAAATTACTTCAAAAAATGATACCCACCATCTTTGAGGGAACCCCTTTTACATCGACTGGAATTTTCTACTCGTACACATAATAGTTTGTCTATAAATATAACCCCACAAAAATGCTCCACTGATAAACCCAACCTAACTAAAAACTAATCATAAATAAAATAATATGAGGAACTTGTTTCATATAAGTCACTAGAAACTATTCAAGAGACAATGAACTTTCCTCGAACAATTGATTCTCTAGCCTTGCCACCTCTATTTTTTTGTTGAACTACAAGAATCATGCATGCACCTCTACCTGGGTCCCTATTCTGAATTCCCGGTGTGGTACATACCGACTAATATGGACATTATCATCTCAAAAATACCTCATCCACCACCTCTAGCAGTACTGCTTATTGAGTCCCAATGGCTTACCCAATATAGGGTAACTGACCCATGTCTGCATTTGACATCAACCTCGATCCTCAATATATGGCCAGCTATCATGGGTTCTTATAAAACCTATATTCATTACCCATTCTTCAGTATACATGGAACTCAACTAGTGGTCATAAGAAATGACAGCACATATGTCTCGTCCAGCTACACTTAAAATAGAAAACTCGACCACCACTTGGAGAGGCTGGTTCTCCCTTCTGAAAACTATATCCCCCATAGTTCTTGTGTAAACTCTCGAAGTGGTTCATCCTTCTTTTAGAATACGAACCACTAGTTTTCCCAAATGGAACTACATGTCCACTACTAGAATCCTTATTATGGTTCCCTTATGAAATTAGGGCCTAATCCAATAGATCGTTAAGCCAATTAAAATCTATGATATTCTTTTTGATCTTATTCTTGTTTCAATGTGCACCCTGAAAACATCTCCCCATAGCCACATAATCCAAAAAAACCTAAAAAAACATTCAAATCATTTTAGCTGATAGATTAATACATCTCTAACATTGAACCACGTGTCAAATTGATATGATCATCTCCATTTTCATATCTCAAGGTTGTCATGTTGAAATATTCTAGAAACATATCTTGGATGTCCTTCAATATCATACCGTTATCTATCTGGTTCGGAACCAAAAATTCCCACCAATACTTTGGCTGACCCCACAACATATATGCCTCCATCATGACCCTCTTTTTATGATGAGTCTTTATGTGACCAAGAATCATCCAGATGGACTCTCTCCAGAACATGGCTACATCTAGACCACCCTCTCTCACAATGTCAGATGGTGCCATAGTTGAAACACCCTATTCAACTCAAATATTCTATAAAAAACTTATCGTGGTTCTCATTCGACCCTTTTCATAAAACTAGTTATGTTATAATGAAACTTTTCTTCTCAATTTTTCCCTGATTCTTCAAGTCCCCATAGTCCACCTCTAGAGAAGCATTCTCGATGATATCCTCTTTCCGCCCAACTGGTAATGACTTCATTGTTTCATTATCATATAATTCCAAATGGACATCTCAAAACACATAACATAATTTATTCATAGTTTACATAAAATAAGTATCTCTCTTATCCATAAACAACCCATTTCACAAATACTATCCCAAAGGACATAATCACAAGTAGATTGTTACCCTTGATCATTACAAATATGGCTCATGGATAACATGAGGTAAGCAACAAAAATAATCACCAATACTTTATTAGGAACATTTTCAAAATCATTTCCACAATTAAATTGTCACACCCGGACTCCACACTATGGCAATGAATTTTAATTTTATTCTTATTCTATAATTTTTATTTGTCATTAAATTTGTTATGTCGAGATGCGTGATGGACTCGACTTGAGTTTTGCATTGCTGATAAATCTGCGTATTGACTTAGCAATTCCTGATACATTATTTTAATTATTTTGGGTCTCTTTTTTAAATTTGCAGTTTGAACCGGTTTATATATATATACACACTTGGGTTGTAATATGGCACGCGGCTATTCGCGTGACCGTGTGTAGTGTCCATCCTTGGTAAGGAAATGTTTTTGAATTAAATTTGTTAGTTTTTTGAGAGCGTGTCTAGGAGAGCGACCGCGTACGTGACCATGTGTGGTGTCTAACATTAATAAATAATATAATATTATTTTGTTATTATTAATTAGGAATTTGTTTATTCTTTCAAATTTCATTTATTTATTTTATTTCATTTGATTCATTTTATTTATTTATTTTTATTTCATTTTATTTATTTTATTTATTTCATTTTATTTATCTATTTTTATTTCATTTTATTTATTTATTTTTATTTCATTTTAATTCATTTCATTTTCTTTTATTTCTTTCTTTCTCTTTTTTTTCCTTCCTCCCTCACCCTCCCTCGTCGTGCTTCTCTTTCCCCCCAATGATGAACTCTAACCCCCTCCTCTCTTCTCCCAGCTCGCGACCCTACCCCCACCCCCCCTCGAAAACCCTAGCCGGCACGCCCCTCCTTCTCCAGTGACCCCCCCTTCATCTGGCCTCCCTCCCGCGGCTTGCGTCTGGCGCGCGCCACTCACCTGGACGAGACCGCCGACGCACCCCCCCCCCCCCTCGACCTGCTCCACTCCCCCTTCAGCCAAAGTAGCCGGCACACACACCCTCGACCCGCTCCACCCCTCCAGTTGAAGCCGTAGGCTTGCCTCCCTCTCCCTCCTTCCCTAGGTCGGGTTTCTTTCTTTATTTAGAGTTTGGGTTTTGAGCGGGTTGGATATTAGACTTGGGGTTTTATGTTTCCAGGGTCACTATTTTGGTTTGATTGTGTTGTTTTTGGTCCCAATGCATGAATTAGGGTTTGCTCTGTGTTCCTTGTGGTGCAAACATCGTGTGATTGAAGTTTCGCACTGGTATCTGAAATTCCTCCATATTAGGTATGTGATTATGCATATAACCATTATTTGATGAATTAATTTGGGAGTTTACTTAATTCAGTTTTTTTATTTATTTATTTTCATGATGCGAGTTTGATTCTTTTTGAGATTTGATATACTCATAATTTTTCAATAGTATGTTGATGCAATATGTGTACAAATATTGGTGCAAACCAGTGTTGAGATGTTTATCAAAATTTTATAAATTGTGTATTTAATTTGTTAGAATGTGCAATGGGTGAAATTGGTTGTATTTGATTTTTGATGTGCATTTATTTTGTTAGTAGTCTGTTTGTGAAATATGAGTGTGTCAATGTGTGAAAAACCTATCATGAACTATTTATTAGTGATTAATTAATTGTTTTGATAGTTTGTTAAGACGTGCAAGGGTTGCAGTTTGTGTTTTGATGTGATGTTAAAATGCATTTTATCTTAAAAGAGATTTTGGGTGAACTTTTGGTTTTCAAAGTTAAGCGAAATGTTTTGAAACTTTTTAATAAATTTTCTTAATAGTTTTTTGAGTTTTAAAAGTGTTTTTTTATTGTGCCGTCGGTTTATTATGTTTTCCACGGGCTGTGTTTTCTGTTTTGACAAGTGAGTGGTATGTGTTTGGCCTTATAAGAGGTTTTGGGGTAGGCTTTTGTGTTCAATGTCTTTTAATACCACTTGGAGTTGTTTTATAAAATTTTTAAGTGGTTTATTAAATCTTGTAAAGTGTGTGAAACATGTTTGTATGTTGTTTTGGTGTGAGTGTTTTCAAAAGTGGGTCTGAGTATGCATATAGGGGTGTATGTGTGTGCGCCTTGTTGTGACAATCATTGGAAGTGTTCAATTAATCATTTAAGTTGTGTGAAATGTGTTATTGTGGGTACTTGAGGTGCGTGTGTGCTGGAAAAGAATTTTTGATGGAAAATGTTCCACTTTGAGCATGCTTAAATTCTTTATAAATTGGTCAAAATTTTTATTATATGTTTGAATTGTTTCATTAAATTATATGTGTAGAGTGTTGTACCTCACTGCGATGATTTTGGGTAGCGGGTATCAAGGATCCCTTCATGTACATGCATACGGTAAGGCATATATATAGATATTCCCTCATTGTGCATATTCCCTCATGGCACAAGGAATATGTGTAATGCACCTAGGGGTGTATGTATATATGTATAAATGCATGTACGTGTATGTTCCAAGGATCAGTTCGAATGTTCGTCTTCAAGCAGCGACATGTTGAGGTAGGTCCCCTATGCCTTTGCTTTTAATTTGAAATTCGAAATTTCTTGATTTCATTAAAAATATGTTGTACACTATGCTATATACACATGCTATGGAATCTGTTTGCAGTTGCTAGAAACTATTATTCCCTTTTTTGGAAATTGAAATGTATTTCAAAGCCGTTGTTCTTAAGTGACTTTTCTTGAAAAATTGAATTCATAAGTGGTTTTGAATTGGTAAGGTGTACTTCCAAAGGTGTTTGGCCTTTTGGCCGGTCGATTGTAAAAATAATGTTCCCTTTATGTAATTACGCATGTTTGGCATCTTAATAATGTTTTATGAAATAGAAAAACCTCTATTGAGGCCCGTTTGGAACTTTATGATTTGGTTTGAGAAAATAGAAAATCCCTTTTGAGTCATTCCCCTAATTATGAAAATAAAATGTGGTGCAATTGTATATGAGTGGTTTGTGATATGTGCCTAGTGTGATGGCTTGTGTGAGATTGTGTGATGTAAAGAGGGGGAATGTACTTAAGTAGGGAGTGCAATGGTGAAAGGTTGAATTAGTTTTAGATAAAGAAAGTGTCATATACTTGTTTGATTTCTTGATAAAGAAAACTCACCACCATTTGAAATAGAAAACAATGGGAAACCCGGGTATCTAGGTGGGTGACCAGGACTAGTACGCTAGATGACACAGAAGAGGTTCGCCTCGGTTTGTCTAGCAGGATTGATGCAACAACACTAACTGAACATATGAATTTCTGAGGGTCGTGGTCTTCTAAGCCACGTTTTTTGAGGGTCATGGCCTTCTAAGCCATGTTTTATGAGGGTTGTGGTCTTCTAAGCCACATTTCACCAATGTACAAGGTCTCTAGGTTCCCACTTCTTCTAGCCATCTATAGGGATTACCCATAGTGCCCATTTCTGACATGCTGCTTGTGACGTAACTTTCTTTTTAGTTGTTTCCTACCTGGTGACTTGTTTGTAAAAATTACATTTTATTTCAAACTTGTTCCTCTTCTTTTTGAAATGTTAATGCATGCTTGAAACCTATATTGAAAATGTAGTAAGAGTGAAATGTTTTTTTAAAATGCCAACTCATTACTTGAATTTGTAAAGAAGAGAAACAATTATTCTATTATATCTTATTTTCAAACTGGCATAGTTGGGTTTCTTAATAAAGGAAGAGGCATAGGAAGTGGTTATATTTTGGCTTTCCTACTGAGCATCTCGGTGCTCATGCCTACATTACTTTTCAGTTGCAGGCTTCAGTCTTGGATCGCTTTTGGAAGCGAGTGTGGTTGTCGTACCGTGGTGATCCACGGGGTCACCTGAGGTATGTCACGTTTTTTTATTTATTCCTTTTTCTGCTGCCAAATTGTTCAGGTTATTTTCCTTTATTTATCTTCTTGTTCAGTATATGTTTATTCATCTTTTTCATGGGCCAAACCATTCCCAACTGGTTTGTTTTGATATCCGGCAATAGTTGCCAGCCCGTGGGAATCAGGAACGCCCTTCGGGTCATGTCACTAACCGGGTCGGGCATGAGGTTGGATGACGATCCGGCCTGGTTCGTGACAAAATGGTATCAGAGGTGCCCTTGTTATTTGGGGTGTCAAGTATCTTGGTGATTACGTGTGTCGGGACTCGAGAGGTAGGTGCGGGAAGGACGTCATGAACCCTTGCCCGTCCCGAGACTCGAGTTTCCAGGGGTAGTTCGGGATTTGAATTTTCTTCTTTGGATTGGTATGTTTGGATGAGAGATGACAAGGGAAGTGATCCGATGTTACACGGAGAGCCTGCATGGAGTAGCGACCCATGTACGGCCCGAGTGCACGGTTCAAGATGCTTCCTGTGGTTGATGCTTTCTTGGATCATGGTCTGCTAAGCCATGTTACCAGGTTGGTATAACCACTAGTCCTTTATTTTTGGATGTTTTAATGTGAGTTATGTTTAACCTTCATTTTGGTTGGTGTGAGTACATCTCAAAAATAAAAATGGATTTTTGTGAAGGTGTTTTAAAAAGGGAATATGGGCGTTGGAGTGGAAAATGGTTTTTTAAATGGAAAACGTTTTGGAATTTTGAAATGTGTTTCTTTAATGATAAGTGACTTTCTAAAATTGGTCGGGAATTTTTCCTTCGTGCTTAATGGTCTGTTTTGGAAATGAGAAGTGTCTTGAATTGACCGTTGGTATTCCTATGAGTGATCACATACATTGAGGTACGCATGTGGGAAGTGGGGAATTGGTTATGTGAATGGATGGGTGCTTGAGCTAGCACAGGGATATGTATGTGTGAGACTTCATGGGATACCGATGGTGGATATTTAAGTTGTTTTTTTATGAAAGATGGTTTTCAAAAAGGTTTTTTCAAATGTTTAGAAAATTGAGTGAGAAATTGTTTAGAGTTATCTTTTCATGTTGGGTATTCTTTTTCGTGAGCTCTTTTTTGTGACATACTGAATTGTGGTTGGAATAGTGATTTGAGTTTGAGCTTTCGTTCGTGATTGAGGTGTGGAATTTTGATTTATGATGAGTTTTGATTCGGATTTGTGCCTCTTGTTTTTGAGTATGTTGCCTAGAAAAGTCCCAGAAGTTTCTAGTGAGCCTCTTCTAGTTGTTGCTTCTACCCAGACTCTTAGCGGGGTTGTGGAATTGAATTCTTTTCGGTTGTTGTTCATATTCCGTGGTGATCATGATCTATCGAAGGTATTAGATTGGCATGGTGAAATTGTGGGTGTTTTTAGGTTATTGGGAACTCCCAAAGCAATGAGAGTCAGTGTTGGTTCGGCTCCGTTTGAAGGTGCAACTTTGGATTGGTGGAGGAAGTAATCCCAGCGTCGTTGCGTGATCGTGCGTCTTGGAAGGTGTTTAAGGTGATGCTCGTCCGATGGTTTATACCCGAGGAAGTAAAGGCGAGGAATGTGGCAGAACTAGTGGGTGTTGAGTAAGTCCAACAAGCAGTGAAGGCCTACGTGGGACATGCCAAGGGGTTGATTCCATTTTCTCCAGAGGTAGCGTCATGGAATCTGTTAAAGAATCTCTTGTTTGAGGTTTTCGCCTAGGGTTCCAGGACCGTTTCTTTTCGGTGTTTGGGAAGGTTCCCCATCTGTTGACAATAGAGAATCAGAGGAACCTATCTCAGACAAGTCTTCTTGTCAATTACATCTTCTATTAGTTGGGCCACCCCTTGTTTTCTCCTAGTGTGCTCGGTTTGGGTACATTAAGTCGCCTTGTCATCATCCACTGAAGGATTTCCATCAGTATAACCATTTGGGACAATTGGAGAGGTTTAGCTAGCGGCATCATTAGCTAGAGTCTCGACCGAAGGATGTCAGCTCCTAACTGCGGGGCAACAGAAGCTTCAAGACATCAGATCTCCAGCCACAGGTCTCGGAGTGAAGCCTTTCATGCAGTCAAGAATCGTTGGGTGTGGGTCACATTGGTCTAACTTTTGTCTCCAGTGCGAAAATAGGGACGGTTTAAATTTCTCAGTTCAAGCATCCTCACCCTTGAAGGTTCTGTTTTTCTATAAGAGGCATAAAATTCTCTTTTCTCATTGCAGCCCTTGTTCTTTGAATATCCCACTATGGTGGTAAGAAGACATGATGATCTCGTATTTTTGGAAATTCCAGTAGTTGCGCCTCCTCAAATGTGACCGTTTTTGTTTTAGTACATGCTCGTTTTGGACATGATCCCATCTTGTGGAAATGATGAATCATAGTTAAGATCGTTTTTTTGGTAGAATTATTCTGTGGGGTTTCTCATGTCGCAGTGGGTTCTGGTTTGGGATTGGAAGTTATCATGTCGGTTTATACTAGTTGGTTTAAGCTAGTCGGTTCTTAAATAGTGGGGAGACTCACCATGAATCTTTTCATGCCTTTTTTCGAGGTTTGGCCTGTGTGGCGCTTCCCTCGTGGATCAAGTTAGCAGTTCTAGATTTAGTTCATGCTAAGAGTCTCAATGTCGGTTGTGCTAGTCGGGTTCTTGTGGTGGGGAGAACCCTCCTCTTTTCCTGATGGTTCTTCTCTTCTCAGTTTCCCTCAAAGTTGGTCAGGTGTGACAGATAGAGTGAAAATTCATACCAAGTTCATGATTTTGTTGGCCTAGTTCAATTTCAAACTCGAGTTTCATTCCTCATTGGGCTGGGTGATTTTCTGGGGGAAGAAAATGTCATGGTGGGGAGAATTGTCACACCCGGACTCCGCACTATGGCAAAGACTTTTAATTTTATTCTTATTCTATAATTTTTATTTGACATTAAATTTTTTATGTCGAGATGCGTGATGGACTCGACTTGAGTTTTGTGTTGCTGATAAATGTGTGTATTGACTTAGAAATGCCTGATACTTTATTTTAATTATTTTGGGTCTCGTTTTTAAATTTTCAGTTTGAACAGGTTTATATATATATATACACACTTGGGTTGTTATATGCCACGCGGCTGTGTACGTGACGGTGTGTAGTGTCCATCCTTGGTAAGAAAATGTTTTTGAATAAAATTTGTTAGTTTTTTGAGAGCGTGGCTAGGCGAGCGACCGCGTACGTGACCATGTGTGGTGTCTAAAACTAATAAATAATATAATATTATTTTGTTATTATTAATTCAGAATTTTTTTATTCATTCAAATTTCATTTATTTATTTTATTTCATTTTATTCATTTTATTTATTTATTTTTCTTTCAATTTATTTATTTATTTTTATTTCATTTTATATATGTATTTTTATTTCATTTTATTCATTTATTTTTATTTCATTTTAATTCATTTCATTTTCTTTTATTTCATTCTTTTGCTTTTTTTTCCTTCCTCCCTCACCCTCCCTCATCGCGCTGCTCTTTCCCCCCAGCGCCGAACTCTAACCCCCTCTTCTCTTCTCCCGGCTCGTGACCCTACCCCCCTCGCAAACCCTATTCGATGCACCCCTCCTTCTCTGGTGACCCCCCTTCATTCGGCCTCCCTCCCGCGGCTTGCCTCCGGCGCGCGCCACTCACCTAGACGAGACCACCGACACACACACCCTACTCGACCCGCTCTACTCCCCCTTCAGCCGAAGCAGCCGGCATACACACCCTTGACCCGCTCCTCCCCTCCAGTTGAAGCCGCCGGCGCGCCTCCCTCTCCCTCCTTCCCTAGGTCGGGTTTCTTTTTTTATTTTGAGTTTTGGTTTTGGGTGGGTTGGATATTCGACTTGGGGTTTTATGTTTTCAGGGTCACTATTATGGTTTGATTGTGTAGTTTTTGATCTCAAGGCTTGAATTAGGGTTTGCTCTGAGTTCCTTGTGGTGCAAACATCGTGCGATTGAAGTTTCACACTGATATTTGAAATTCCTTCATATTAGGTATGTGATTATGCGTATAACCATTATTTGATGCATTAATTTGGGAGTTTAATTAATTCAGTTTGATTATTTCTTTATTTGTAAGATGTGAGTTTGATTCTTTTTGAGATTTGATATACTCTTAATTTTTCAATAGTATGTTGATGTAATATGTGCACAAATTTCAGTTGAAACCCGTGTTGAGATGTTTATCAGCATTTTATAAATTTTGTATTTAATTTGTTAGAATATGCAAAGGGTGAAATTTGTTGTATTTTATTTTTTTTGTGCATTTATTTTGTTAGTAGTCTGTTTGTGAAATATGAGTGTGTTAATGTGTGAAAAACCTATGATAAACTATTTATTAGTGTTTAATTAATTGTTTTTATAGTTTGTTAAGACGTGCAAGGGATGCAGTTTGTGTTTTGATGTGACATTAAAATGCATTTTATCATAAAAGAGATTTTGGGTGAACTTTTGGTATTCAATGTTAAGTGAAATGTTTTGAAACATTTTAATAAATTTTCTTAATAGTTTTTTGAGTTTTAAAAGTGTTATTTTATTTTGCAGTTGGTTTATTATGTTTTGTACGGGTTGTGTTTTTTGTTTTGACAAGTGAGTGGTATGTGTTTGGCCTTATAAGAGGTTTTGGGGTAGGCTTTTGTGTTCAATGTCTTTTAATACCACTTGGAGTTGTTTTATAAAAATTTTAAGTGGTTTATTAAATCTAGTAAAGTGTGTGAAACATGTTTGTATGTTGTTTTGGTGTGAGTGTTTTAAAAAGTGGGTTTGAGTATGCATATAGGGGTGTATGTGTGTGTGCCTTGTTGTGACAATCATTGGAAGTGTTCAATTAATCGTTTGAGTTGTGCAAAATGTGTTATTGAGGGTACATGAGGTGCGTGTGTGCTGGAAAATTTTTTTTGATGGAAAATGTTCCACTTTGTGCATGCTGAAATGTTTTCTAAATTTGTCAAATGTTTGATTATATTTTTGAATTGTTTCATTAAATGATATGTGTAGAGTGTTGTACCTCACTGCGATGATTTGGGGTCGCGGGTATCAACGATCCATGCATGTACATGCATACAGTAAGGCATATATATAGATATTCCCACATTGTGCATATTACCTCATGGCGCAGGGAATATGTGCAATGCATCTAGGGGTGTATGTATATATGTATAAATGCATGTGCGCGTATGTGCCAAGGATCAGTTCGAATGTTCGTCTTCAAGCAGCGACATGTTGAGGTAGGTCCCATATGCCTATGCTTTTAATTTGAAATTCGAAATTGCTTGATTGCTTTAAAAATATGTTGTACACTATGCTATATACACATGCTATGGAATATGTTTGCAGTTTCCAGAAACTATTATGCCCTTGTTTTGGAAATTTAAATGTATTTCAAAGCCGTTGGTCTTAAGGGACTTTTCATGAAAAATTGATTTCTTAAGTGGTTTTGAATTGGTAAGGTGTACTTCCAAAGGTGTTTGGCCTTTTGGCCGGTCGATTGTAAAAAAAATGTTCCCTATATGTAATTACACATGTTTGGCATCTTAAGAATGTTTTATGAAATAGAAAAACCTCTATTGAGGCCCGTTTGGAACTTTATGATTTGGTTTGCGAAAATAGAAATCCCCTTTTGAGTCATTCCCCTAAATTTGAAAATAAAATGCAGTGCAAGTGTTTATGAGTGGTTTGTGATATGTACCTAGTGTAAAGGCTTGTGCATGATTGTGTGATGTAAAGAGGGGGACTGTACTTAAGTAGGGAGTGCAGTGGTGAATGGTTGAATGTGTTTTAGATAAAGAAAGTGTAATGTACTTTTTTGATTGCTTGAAAAAGAAAACTCACCACCATTTGAAATAGAGCACAATGGGAAACCCGGGTATCTAGGTGGGTGACTAGGAATAGTATGCTAGATGACCCGACCGAGGTTCGTCTCGGTTTGTCTAGCAGGATTGACGCAACAACACTAACTAAACATATGCATTTTTGAGGGTCGTGGTCTTCTAAGCCACGTTTTCTGAGGGTCGTGGCCTTCTAAGCCACGTTTTCTGAGGGTCGTGGTCTTCTAAGCCACGTTTCACCGAGGTACGAGGTCTCTAGGTTCCCACTTGTTCTAGCAACCTATAGGGATTAACCATAGTGCTCATTTGTGACATGCTGCCTGTGATGTAAATTTCTTTTCGGTTGTTTCCTACCTGGTGACTTGTTTGTAAAAATCACATTTTATTTCAAACTGGTTCCTCTTCTTTTTGAAATGTTAATGCATGCTTGAAACCTATTTTGAAAATGTAGTAAGAGTGAAATGTTTTTTTTTAAAATTAAAACTCGTTACTTGAATTTGTAAACAAGGGAAAGCATTATTTTATTATATCTTATTTTCAAACTGGCATAGTTGGGTTTCTTAATAAAGGCAGAGGCATAGGACGTGGTTATATTTTGGCTTTCCTACTGAGCATCTAGGTGCCCACGCCTACATTACTTTTCAGTTGCAGGTTTCAGTCTTGGATCGCTTTTGGAAGCGAGTGTGGTTGTCGTACCGTGGTGATCCACGGGGTCACCTGAGGTATGTCACGTTTTTTTGTTTATTCCTTTTTCTACTGCCTTGTTGTTCAGGTTATTTTCCTTTATTTATCTTCTTGTTCAGTATATGTTTATTCATCTTTGTCATGGGCCAAATCGTTCCCAACTGGTTTGTTTTGATGCCCGACACTAGTTGTCTGCCCGTGGGGATCGGGAACTCCCTTCGGGTCATGTCGCGGACAGGGTCAGGCATTAGGTCAGATGACGATCTGGTCGGGTTCATGACATAAATCATAAACCTTTATTCTTATACACATTTCTCATATCATAACCTTTTTTTAAAACCAACATTTTAAATAATTTACAAACCATAATTAACTTAAATTTATTTACCCATTATCTAACACTATTTCCATTTATCTATATTCATACCATTTATTAAACATTATATTATTCAAATTCTAAAGGATATAAATTTTGTTTGACCTTTCGTGTCCCACACACCCTACATATGTGTTACTATCTTGATTCATGCCACTTATATCTCTAATTGTCTATATTGATGCATGAATTCACAACCCGATACTATTCTGTCCATGAGAAAAATATCATAAATATGCTTCATAACACATAGTTACATCACCCAATGCTGAAATATCATTCAACTGTAATAAAATACATCAAGAATAGAATTTCCAAACCAGGTTACTTGGGGTTTCCCCCATACATGTGTTAGCTAGTCCCATTAAAAACTTGTTTTTAAGGCCCTAAACATTCTAATATCTCATTTAAAATTCCTATATAGTATGAATGTGAAAAAACTACCTTTGATACCAATTTGTAATGTCCTTGACCTGGAAGCCACTAAAATAGATCTCTATGATAGGTCACTACATGGCCTCAATAGTACCTCCCTATATGCCAGATGTTTCTGACACACAATGATGGTCTAATTACTGACATGGAGAGATTTTACCATCTATAAAATAGTATGTAACATCATATAATTACTATAATAATGTATAAATAATAAATAAATAAAAAACATGGAATAATTTCCAATTACAAAACATGGTAAAACCATTATAAACACTATTTATGACATATCATGCTGACTATTGTAATGGATAAAAGATCCCATAATAAGGGTAGATAACACAACCCTCAAAACTGTTCCTAACTCCAAGTCTGAATCCTCATTCTTAAACATCATGATCTCAACTCAACTCCCAAGCATAGGTCCTTCTCCTCTTTCCTAACCCACAAACATGAAATTTACTTGTGTACCCAACAACGGCCCAAGAATGGTATGAGTGAAAATTAGTATACCACCATGGATATTGTATATTAATATATTCTCAATTAGATTCTTCATGGAAGTAATAAAAAAATTACAATGTAAGAAAAAGAAAACATGGGTCCCATTATTTAGCAATACACCCTTTAACCATTTCCATCATTTTTACTATATTGACCACTTATACCATCTTCATTACTAAATTCTTTTCAACTCTTGTTCCATGGGGTAGGAATTTACATCATTTACCAAAAAAATTATGTCGGACCATTATCATGAATATGGTAAGAAGTCAAGTTCTTTACCTTTCTAGGGATTTAATTTTATTAAATAAGCACAACACACATACCATAGATCCTCAGTCGATGTATTCTCCTCCAATACAACAATTAAAAGGATAAATACTCTATCTGAATCCCTAATGTAACACCCCAAGATTTCATAGTGTGTTATTTCTTCAAAATAATTCAATAACTTGCACTACACGCAACACCGATTTCAATTACACCATGACTTACCAAACAAGCCATTCAAAAGAGGTTATGAATAGTATTAGATAAATTTTAAAGTTTATGTAATCCTTATAATTTTAGAATCCATATTATGAGTTTCTTAGATATAATGCAAGAACAAATTCATTTTCAGTATTGCACTTTTATCAACTTTTAATAGTGAACCATTTTTAAATACTATATTTTAAACTTTTTGACTAAATGGGGACATCAAAAATTTAAAATGAAACATCCCAAGCTTCTACGGTACGTTTCCCTTCGAATAATGCGATAGCGTGTGTTGTACGCAACCTCGAGTTCTAACACACACCACAACTAATAAAACTAGCCGTTGTGAATAGTAATACTTACTTTTTGAAATCATAAATATTCTATATTTCAAAATGGACTTCATTTTTGGATTCGGAATATCAAAATTAGCCTAGGGTGAAATTTTGGTACATTTCGGATAACTTTCATATTTTGATGAATAGTGAAAATTACTAAATTTTAATTAAAAACAACTTTTTTAATCAAAATAATTAATAGTGATAAATTATGAATTGGAGTGGTTTTAAAGTATATTTAGAATATATTTTTACATTTTAATATAATTTTGGTCATTGGACATAATTTTACAATTAAACCGAACATAAACAAGTGTCAATCTTTTGATAGTTATTATCTCTTAAAAACACGCTTTTTGTTTTGACAGCGGGAATTAATTTTAAATTAATTTCTTCCACTTCTGTGTTTTGAATTTGGGAAAATGGATTCCATATTTGGAATCAGGATGTTCAAATTGTGTATATAGGTAACTTTTATTTTTAGACATTTTGAATAGTTACTGTGGTAAATATTTTATTTACCATGGTTAAAGGGTAAATCCGGTAAATAAGGGTTAAAAAAATAATATTATAATAATACAAAATTACCCTAAAACGTGTCATAACCTTATTGGTGGACACATACCCGACCATGGGCATCCTTGGGTCAATTTGGGGACCCCTTGGAGCCACTTGTATGTGGTAGGGACACATTATATTAATAAAGTTAAAATAAAAATAAAAATGGCATAAGCTTACATCTTTTAGAAGAAATTTTTTTAAATAGGGTTATACATGTTGGATTTTCGATTATAAATATTCATTAGAAAGATAAAAAGATGTCCTACATAATTATATTTTATTTATAATTTTTAGACATTAAATAATTTATTTTATTTATGACACAATGATGATTCAGTAATTACTATAATAGTGAAAAATTAAAATAATTGATATTATAAATACCCAAATAAATATAATATGAACCTTTTAATGAATTAAACTAATTTTCTAGGATAATATGATATATTAGGATTGATTTAATTGACTTTTTTCGAAGTAATCAATCTGTTATGAGTTTCACAAAAATCAACTATTGAATAGTGTCAAAATTGACATAAAAGAGTTCTTAAAACAAATATTATATTATTAATTGATATTAAATTCCTAAAAATCTAAGGTTCGGCCGAAAGACTTATATTATGATAGGTTAATCATTAATGTACCACTTGGGGGTCGCTTGGATGTATATAGTAAGTTTATTAACCATATTATATAAAAATACAAAGAGACATTGTTAAAGTGAAACTAATTAACTTAGAGTTAATACTTAAAGATAAGGTTAATATAAGTACCCAAACCTGTCTAAATTCTATTGGATGAGTTGTTTTCGACCTATCCCCACCTCATCCTTTGAATAGTCAACTTTGGAGCCTTTGTAAACCGAATATGAATTTATTATAAATTAATATTTCTAGCTTTTCCAAAGGTGCCCCTCACCCCTCTTATAAAAGGGCACTCCTCCTTCTCTTTTCCTCACACCTCTCAAGCCACTTGGATCGTCCAAACTCTGCCCAACTAAGCTCCCCACATCCCTCTCCTCCTCCTTGAAGCTTCCCCTTAGGCAGAAAGCATTTCAAGAAGTCCTTTGGTTCCAACCAAAGTGAGTTACCTAAATTAAAGGTAACGATTTCTCTTAAATTATTTTCATTTATTTTGCTTCTCCAACCCCAAAACTCTTTTATTTCCTTTCTTTTGTAACAACACCAGTATCCTAAATATACTAGGATGTTGTTATAAGAAGGATTCAAACTACACATACACACAACTCCATCTAATGGATGATGAACATAATGTTTCTGTGGATGGCAAACTAACGCCTCACGAAACGATGATTGTTCAAATACATCTTACCGCCTCTCATGGTGGCCATTATGATGGCACTGTAATTAAATATGATATTAATGATATATATTTTATATATAAGCTTCTGTAATTCCATTTTATTTCATACCATTATTCGTTTCATGTTGTATATACATACGATAATTTCATTTGAGGAAGTGCGGACTACCGCCCCCTTAAAATGATATGACTCGTTCATACCACACATGGAACGTATAAAGGATGGTGTTAATGAACTTAAGTAACATGTATAAAATATTATATTATACTGGAATAGTAATATACCTATGTATCATCTGTATTTGATTCTTTTAAAATAAAAATTAAATGGAAGTAGCGTTCGTGCGTACGTACGGACTACCGTCTCCACGAACGCGATGAGATTCATTATCCATCGTATCCATTCAAGTATAATTATCATTTGACGATTTAAAAATGATGTTTAAGGACTTGATACCATTCTGGATTTGAACAATATACAACTTATCCTTTACAAACATGTCTTACATAACAAAACATAGAAAAGCAAACAAGTAAGTTCACACTCGAAACAACGATAATACTAAGATTTTATTATCAAATCAATATTAAAAGATCATATATGATATCATATTAATGTATATGATTCTTGTATAATTTAATAACAATTATTTCACCATTATACAGGAGGTTAACCTACCCCAACCAAGGAAAAGTACAAGGTAAGGGTTATTTCACAATCTCTTCATTATCCGAGGTTGTTTATATGTAATAATCTACTGGGATCTCTTTATCATCCACATCCATGTTTCTTAAAAATGTATTTCAAAACATTTTTACTATTTACTAAAATATGAGTTAAAGTCATTTATACCCTTTTTGACTTTTATAAGTGGTTTATAAAGGAATCTTTCCGTCATTTTCAAAACAAGGTCCTTTTTAACCTTTTCGACAGAATTGAGGTAAGAATGTTTTTTTAACTTATACGGCGGGTGCGGTTATTTTACGCCGTTATAAAATTTTAAAAGATTTCCTTACAAGATTACAAGAATATTTTCAAGAAAATGTTTTATTTTATATGGCTCTTAAATGATTTCAAAAATAGAAAGAGATATTTCTCTAAAAATTGTTTTGATTTCATCTATGTCAACATCCTTTAATGGATTTTACGCTTATTTGAAGTTGATTTATTATAATACAAAACTTCTATATTGTATTGAAGGTTTTGTGATATTTTTGACTGTGGATGTGCTATTTTATACCATTCATAGTTTATGGTGAAACTATTGACATTTCGTATGCTAGTTTTAATCCGAATGTTTATGTTATATTTCAAACTTTTCTTCAGATGAATGTGCTAAACAAGTATGTTCCGGGTTGGGGACCGGTAAAAGTAAGCCCTCCAGGTTGGGGACTGGTAAAAGTAAGCCCTCCAGGTTGGGGACTGGTTAAAGTAAGCCCTCCAGGTTAGGGACTGGTAAAAGTATGCCCTCCGGGTTGGTGTCCGGTTATTAGAGGCACTCCGGGTTGGTGTCCGGTTATTAGAGGCACTCCGGGTTGGGTTCCGGTTAGAAGTAACCCCTAGGTCTTGGGATGAGGCCTAGACAATGAAATTAATGTTTGACATTATGCATTCCAACATTATGAAAGTGGTTATTGATTTTTGCATGCGATTATTCGATTAGTAGAATATCCATGTGAATAAGTAAATGGCACTATTTCATTTTACTTTTGCCATACTATGTTGAAGTTCAAGTTTAAAAGGCTTTTGTTTTAGTAATTCATTGCCTTAAATGTTTACGCTTATTTTGAATGTTCCGCTATATTGTTATCCTTACTGGGCATTTGAGCTCACCCCTTTTCTATGTTTTATTTTTCCCAGGTAGTGAAGAAGTAAATTATGATTGACTTGCAGGGATATTATGAGGGGTTAATAGTGTGGATATGAAGACTTTGTTGTTGTTGTAGCTTTTCACTTTGAAATGTAATGTAAAACTTTATGTTTATATCTAGTGTTTCCAAGGCTACTAAACTAATCGGTCTTTCGAGATTTGATCTTTCTTGTGATCATGCCAATGTTACGAAGTAATGCACCGACTCTGGGTAGCTGGGGTCGGGGCGTTACAGTTGGTATCAGAGGATGTTTAGTACAAACCTTGGAAGCTAGATTTAGATAAACTCTGATTAGAGCACGTAGACCTAAGATGAACGTTGAGGATTAGTATAGAAGAACTTCCTAGAATTTTGGTATTGTAGAGATTTTGTGAGTTTTCCGAGCAATACATCCCTGTCTGGATACGAGCAGGTAGAGGCGGCTCTGGCACAGATGTACCTAGGGGTAAAACCCGAAAACACCGCTTTGAGCTAGACTCGAACGGGAACTGGTGCACGACAACGGGCCTTGCTGCACTCTTGGTTACGACACTCCCGGGGGATATGCTTAGGATAACTCTCATTTTATATACAAATCATTATGAAGGGTTTATGAGTATATAATTCCTCAAAGAAAACATTTTTATGATTATGGATTATATCCATAAATAGTTCAATTTATGTTAAGTGTTTTATAAGTATGGGATTATGTATTTTGATTCATAAACTGATCTAGTTTATGCCATTGTTTAGAAATGGCGCCCAGTAGAAGGAATGAGAACTCCAGAAATACACATGATTCAAAGAGAAGGAAGGATCATATCTTTCATGGTCTTAAGATAGAATTTATAAGAGAAATAGTCTCCCATGTATTATCATCATATGAAGAAATAATATCATGTGTTGATAAGATAAGTAAAGAGTTTACTAAGTCCTATGACTTTGAAGGGAAGAAAGAGAAGAAAAGGATGGAAGAGAGAAAGATGGATAAAGGGAAGAGGGAAAAGAAGAATTTTCCCATATGTGGTAACTGTGGAAAGAAACACCCTGGAACTTGCCTGAAAGGAATGGGAGTTTGTTATAAGTGTGGAGGAAAAGGGCACAAAGTACGTGACTACAAGGGTAAGAAAATGGTTTCAAATGTACAATGCTTCATTTGCAAGGAGTTTGGACACTACGCGAACCTATGTCCCAGTCATCAGACTATGCCGAAAATGATGCTATTGGATAATAATCAAGTTATGATACTACCACAGATGAAGAGGAATGATTAGAGTTCTTATGTTGATTATGTCAATTGAGTGTTGTATCAACAATGTACTTGTTATAATAATTATGGAGTATATAAGGATTGTACTGCAGTACTATTTCATTAAGGACTTGAGTTTGTGTGGAACAAAGAAAAGTGACTCAATAGAAGGTTAAATTTTTGGAAAATATTTGGTTGAGAGAAAGATAAACCATAATATGGTTCTGATACCGAAGTAGTGATTTTAGAATAATACATGATTGATTTGGATAAATTATATTGGATATTCTTGACTACCTTGAAGCTGATTAATGATTTGTATATTCCATCATTGTGGGGTTTAAAATATTTTTGGATTGATGAAGTATATCCAGCATTCTATATGGAATAAGGGAGCATGAATGTAATCAATAAGGATTATGGTAAATCAGGATGTTTCAGTGTTTTAAAAGAATACATGATGAAGGTATTAATATTCTATTATAGGGTAAAAAGGATCTACATTATGTTTACCTTCCTTATAAATGTTGGACTGTGAGTTTGGAAAGAAGTATTTTGGATAAATTCTAAGTTTGATATTAATTTTGGACTACCATAAAAGGACAACCCGGAGGTCGGGCGGCAACCCGTCGCGTCCGGCAAAGCTGCGAGACTTGAACCCGCAACCGAAGGGCGACAAGGGTGTATCACCTACCACTGGCCCACGAGATGTCCTGGATTAAATAATTTAGTTTTTATTAAAAGATCTTGTAGATGAATTATAAATTCGATTATTTTGGAACCCTATACGAATAGTGTAAATAGAATTTTTTTTACGTTCTATTATGTTTTAGAGTGAAAGATGAGTTTGTGGTAGAAATTTATTAATGGATAAAACTCTAAAGTATGTATACCTCCTTATGTTATTAGCCAATCTCATAAATAAATTCCACAACATTAAGAAAAGGAACTTAGAACAAAAATGTTGCCCTAGATGGTACCTTAAATCATCACTAATTTATGGCTTTGGGATTGTTGGCCTTTTCATAGCCATGTTCTCTACCACTCTCCATCAGATAATTGATGGTTAGATTTCTCCTCCATATCCATATTTTCCTACATGGATCCATAGTATGTGTTATTTTCGGTAATCTTCATATTTTCCACTCTTTAGTTTAAATAGAGGCCTCATTAATTCATTTTTCGATGTGGGATTTCAACTAGGATATTTTGAAACGTCAAAAATGTGTTATCCTAATACCCTATGTTTTGTTGAACCGATGGTATTTCAATTCATCATAGATTAATGAATTTAAGGAACTCAATTTTATACTTGTTTGTGATTGATGACCTCAATCACTACCTATAAATATTTACGTTTTTCCTCCGATTATATGTCTCCAATTTCCACCAATGTTCTCCTAATCGAGATCATAATTTGGTGGTGACCCTTTGATTTCTCTTTTCCTCATATTAAGACTAAATTTTAGTAACCCAATTTCCGATGTGGGTTTTCCCACATATATATTTTCTACTTTCAACCTTTTATTTTCGAAGAACAATTTCAAATTGCGAGGACGCAATTTATTGAAGGAGGGGAGAATGTAACACCCCAAGATTTCATAGTGTGTTATTTCTTCAAAATAATTCAATAACTTGCACTACACGCAACACCGATTTCAATTACACCATGACTTACCAAACAAGCCATTCAAAAGAGGTTATGAATAGTATTAGATAAATTTTAAAGTTTATGTAATCCTTATAATTTTAGAATCCATATTATGAGTTTCTTAGATATAATGCAAGAACAAATTCATTTTTAGTATTGCACTTTTATCAACTTTTAATAGTGAACCATTTTTAAATACTATATTTTAAACTTTTTGACTAAATGGGGACATCAAAAATTTAAAATGAAACATCCCAAGCTTCTACGGTACGTTTCCCTTCGAATAATGCGATAGCGTGTGTTGTACGCAACCTCGAGTTCTAACACACACCACAACTAATAAAACTAGCCGTTGTGAATAGTAATACTTACTTTTTGAAATCATAAATATTCTATATTTCAAAATGGACTTCATTTTTGGATTCGGAATATCAAAATTAGCCTAGGGTGAAATTTTGGTACATTTCGGATAACTTTCATATTTTGATGAATAGTGAAAATTACTAAATTTTAATTAAAAACAACTTTTTTAATCAAAATAATTAATAGTGATAAATTATGAATTGGAGTGGTTTTAAAGTATATTTAGAATATATTTTTACATTTTAATATAATTTTGGTCATTGGACATAATTTTACAATTAAACCGAACATAAACAAGTGTCAATCTTTTGATAATTATTATCTCTTAAAAACACGCTTTTTGTTTTGACAGCGGGAATTAATTTTAAATTAATTTCTGCCACTTCTGTGTTTTGAATTTGGGAAAATGGATTCCATATTTGGAATCAGGATGTTCAAATTGTGTATATAGGTAACTTTTATTTTTAGACATTTTGAATAGTTACTGTGGTAAATATTTTATTTACCATGGTTAAAGGGTAAATCCGGTAAATAAGGGTTAAAAAAATAATATTATAATAATACAAAATTACCCTAAAACGTGTCATAACCTTATTGGTGGACACATACCCGACCATGGGCATACTTGGGTCAATTTGGGGACCCCTTGGAGCCACTTGTATGTGGTAGGGACACATTATATTAATAAAGTTAAAATAAAAATAAAAATGGCATAAGCTTACATCTTTTAGAAGAACAATTTTTAAATAGGGTTATACATGTTGGATTTTCGATTATAAATATTCATTAGAAAGATAAAACGATTTACTACATAATGATATTTTATTTATAATTTTTAGACATTAAATAATTTATTTTATTTATGACACAATGATGATTCAGTAATTACTATAATAGTGAAAAATTAAAATAATTGATATTATAAATACCCAAATAAATATAATATGAACCTTTTAATGAATTAAACTAATTTTCTAGGATAATATGATATATTAGGATTGATTTAATTGACGTTTTTCGAAGTAATCAATCTGTTATGAGTTTCAAAAAAATCAACTATTGAATAGTGTCAAAATTGACATAAAAGAGTTCTTAAAACAAATATTATATTATTAATTGATATTAAATTCCTAAAAATCTAAGGTTCGGCCAAAAGACTTATATTATGATAGGTTAATCATTAATGTACCACTTGGGGGTCGCTTGGATGTATATAGTAAGTTTATTAACCATATTATATAAAAATACAAAGAGACATTGTAAAAGTGAAACTAATTAACTTAGAGTTAATACTTAAAGATAAGGTTAATATAAGTACCCAAACCTGTCTAAATTCTATTGGATGAGTTGTTTTCGACCTATCCCCACCTCATCATTTGAATAGTCAACTTTGGAGCCTTTGTAAACCGAATATGAATTTATTATAAATTAATATTTCTAGCTTTTCCAAAGGTGCCCCTCACCCCTCTTATAAAAGGGCACTCCTCCTTCTCTTTTCCTCACACCTCTCAAGCCACTTGGCTCGTCCAAACTCTGCCCAACTAAGCTCCCCACATCCCTCTCCTCCTCCTTGAAGCTTCCCCTTAGGCAGAAAGCATTTCAAGAAGTCCTTTGGTTTCAACCAAAGTGAGTTACCTAAATTAAAGGTAACGATTTCTCTTAAATTATTTTCATTTATTTTGCTTCTCCAACCCCAAAACTCTTTTATTTCCTTTCTTTTGTAACAACACCAGTATCCTCAATATACTAGGATGTTGTTATAAGAAGGATTCAAACTACACATACACACAACTCCATCTAATGGATGATGAACATAATGTTTCTGTGGATGGCAAACTAACGCCTCACGAAACGATGATTGTTCAAATACATCTTACCGCCTCTCATGGTGGCCATTATGATGGCACTGTAATTAAATATGATATTAATGATATATATTTTATATATAAGCTTCTGTAATTCCATTTTATTTCATACCATTATTCGTTTCATGTTGTATATACATACGATAATTTCATTTGAGGAAGTGCGGACTACCGCCCCTTAAAATGATATGACTCGTTCATACCACACATGGAACGTATAAAGGATGGTGTTAATGAACATAAGTAACATGTATAAAATATTATATTATACTGGAATAGTAATATACCTATGTATCATCTGTATTTGATTCTTTTAAAATAAAAATTAAATGGAAGTAGCGTTCGTGCGTACGTACGGACTACCGTCTCCACGAACGCGATGAGATTCATTATCCATCGTATCCATTCAAGTATAATTATCATTTGACGATTTAAAAATGATGTTTAAGGACTTGATACCATTCTGGATTTGAACAATATACAACTTATCCTTTACAAACATGTCTTACATAACAAAACATACAAAAGCAAACAAGTAAGTTCACACTCGAAACAACGATAATACTAAGATTTTATTATCAAATCAATATTAAAAGATCATATATGATATCATATTAATGTATATGATTCTTGTATAATTTAATAACAATTATTTCACCATTATACAGGAGGTTAACCTACCCCAACCAAGGAAAAGTACAAGGTAAGGGTTATTTCACAATCTCTTCATTATCCGAGGTTGTTTATATGTAATAATCTACTGGGATCTCTTTATCATCCACATCCATGTTTCTTAAAAATGTATTTCAAAACATTTTTACTATTTACTAAAATATGAGTTAAAGTCATTTATACACTTTTTGACTTTTATAAGTGGTTTATAAAGGAATCTTTCTGTCATTTTCAAAACAAGGTCCTTTTTAACCTTTTCGACAGAATTGAGGTAAGAATGTTTTTTTTAACTTATACGGCGGGTGCGGTTATTTTACGCCGTTATAAAATTGTCAAAGATTTCCTTACAAGCTTACAAGAATATTTTCAAGAAAATTTTTTATTTTATATGGCTCTTAAATGATTTCAAAAATAGAAAGAGATATTTCTCTATAAAGTGTTTTGATTTCATCTATGTCAACATCCTTTAATGGATTTTACGCTTATTTGAAGTTGATTTATTATAATACAAAACTTCTATATTGTATTGAAGGTTTTGTGATATTTTTGACTGTGGATGTGCTATTTTATACCATTCATAGTTTATGGTGAAACTATTGACATTTCGTATGCTAGTTTTAATCCGAATGTTTATGTTATATTTCAAACTTTTCTTCAGATGAATGTGCTAAACAAGTATGTTCCGGGTTGGGGACCGGTAAAAGTAAGCCCTCCAGGTTGGGGACTGGTAAAAGTAAGCCCTCCAGGTTGGGGACTGGTTAAAGTAAGCCCTCCAGGTTAGGTACTGGTAAAAGTATGCCCTCCGGGTTGGTGTCCGGTTATTAGAGGCACTCCGGGTTGGTGTCCGGTTATTAGAGGCACTCCGGGTTGGGTTCCGGTTAGAAGTAACCCCTAGGTCTTGGGATGAGGCCTAGACAATGAAATTAATGTTTGACATTATGCATTCCAACATTATGAAAGTGGTTATTGATTTTTTCATGCGATTATTCGATTAGTAGAATATCCATGTGAATAAGTAAATGGCACTATTTCATTTTACTTTTGCCATACTATGTTGAAGTTCAAGTTTAAAAGGCTTTTGTTTTAGTAATTCATTGCCTTAAATGTTTACGCTTATTTTGAATGTTCCGCTATATTGTTATCCTTACTGGGCATTTGAGCTCACCCCTTTTCTATGTTTTATTTTTCCCAGGTAGTGAAGAAGTAAATTATGATTGACTTGCAGGGATATTATGAGGGGTTAATAGTGTGGATATGAAGACTTTGTTGTTGTTGTAGCTTTTCACTTTGAAATGTAATGTAAAACTTTATGTTTATATCTAGTGTTTCCAAGGCTACTAAACTAATCGGTCTTTCGAGATTTGATCTTTCTTGTGATCATGCCAATGTTACGAAGTAATGCACCGACTCTGGGTAGCTGGGGTCGGGGCGTTACACCTAACCTGTGCATTCTAAAGTGGGGTTTAGAGCCTTGGTCATAACTAACCCATTGGAGGAGCCTTATTACTTTATCCCACACCACCATTCCCTGTAAACATATTTTTTTTCATTTACCACAAATACTATATCACCAATAATCATAAACAATGCATATAACATTTACACATCATAGTTGATTTAATAAATAAATCATCATCCATTCTTAACCCATTAGCACATTTACCATTTACTTAGCATATCCAATTTAACCAATTTTCCATTTCATACCATAACATGCTTAATATAATCAACAATTCCCATACATTGACCTATTTACCCTATTTATCAATTCATATTTATTATCCAAGTTAACTTATTCATCAATTCATATTCCTTAATCCATTTGCTCATTTCCAATACAACATCTAATTTCATTAGACATATTCAAATTAATCCATTTTACTCTTTTTAAAATCATGCAAAAAATACATTATGTCATTGTAACAGTCTAGAGAAAACTATCAATACTCCCTTTTTCCATACAACTTACAACTCATCATGTTCATCAATGAATTTACATATTACAAGTTAATACTATGATATACATTATAACATCCCTTGTTTGGGAGAGTTCGTTCCCCCCTTGGGTGGCCTTAAACTGGTATAATAATCTTCGACGCATACCTTGGGGAACATTATGTGTCCATTTCATCATTTTTTCAACCATTATATAAAAGCATACAAAATGCAACAAATGATCATCAATATGTAAGAAATATAACAACCACACATGAATAAATTGATAATAAAACTATTGGATATAACTTATTGACTGCCTACCACAAATCATAAGATGAACACACTCTTAACCTTAGTCTTAGATTCATATTCAAGAACCATTTAATTACAAAATCTATGATTTTTAGAAAAAGTCATATATAGGGATTCAGATGATGATGAACTATTCTACAATCCCTAATCTAGAAAATATATCCATGAGGAGTGCTAGACTTACCCAGAGCATCGATATGAAGCCAACAACACCCCAAATGGCTATAATTAGAGTAGATAAACTCTTGGTAAGAATGGGTCGAAATGGTTCATTACTAAGGAGTAAGGAGGAGGAAATTTGTGGAATGTTGTGTGAAAAACATAAAATCCCAAGGGGTAGTTTTATAATTTTTACATTTTATTGGGATGCATTTTTTGGCCAAACAGTTTTCCAAACTATGTGAAAATCATGTTCCTAACTCTCTCAAAGAGGTGTTAAGTCAGACTGTCACCTAGATAGGTCTTCACGATTTTATAAACAATGAACAAACCTTTTGGAATGCCTCTATCCAATGTTACATGGTTCGACTTTCCCCCTCAGATACATTCCTCTAATTGTGTGTAAACCGTGAAACCTGTTCCAGATATACATTTTTCTTTTAGGCCTCAAACCCCCAGAACACCCCAAAACCTCTCAATACACAAAGTAAAAATTCCATTAACATTATTTAATATATTTAAACAAAAATATAAATAAGGACATGCCACCATGGACTCTGTGATCTTATATTAATTATCCATGTTTCTGAAATTAGTTTCATTACTTTAATATTTCTTTTATAGATGTTCATTAACGTAAAATATATTTATTTAGTCATTTTAATTTCATTAACTCTCCGAAAATCACTTTCAAATAGTAAGGTAAGTATTTATTTTCTTAATCCCCCTTCATTCTCCAAATTACTATTACAAATATTAATTTAGGGAGTATCCTTAGTTCATGTTGGGAAACCAACTATTACAACATCATAGACTTTATAGCTAATGTATATAAGATAAGTAAATGTTATATAATTATAGATATGATATCTCAACCCATATAATGAAATAATCCCCTTATTATTAATATAGTTATTAATATCCATGGACACATTCTATATTTTAAAAAAACATAAAAGATTCGATGTATGAAATCTTCACTCTAATACCACATTAAATGATCAATTAGTAACCCTATAATCATTTATAGGTGGAGGTGGTGAATTATATATCTTCGATTTTTATGCATTCTTACTTAATAAACCACCATACACATTGAATATTTAGATTTATCTCCTCTGAAATAACAAGAAATAATGAATGATCATGGTAATACATGTATTTATATGGTTCTATACTCAATAAAAGTATTTAATACTTGGAAGTATTTGGATGTAATAAGATAAAATTCCAAACAAAATAAAGTAATCCTTTTGGTGGTTAAGAAAATTATAGAATAACTATTAATTTCCAAGGCACTACAGTTAATTCACAGTGGATGCTCTCCTTGAATTGATAAATTTTGTAACATTATTTTGTAACAACTATAAGTTCATTCAACAACATGATTCAATATAATGTCATAATTTATATTAAACTATATAATAACTTTACATTTTTATGTAATTATTTATTACCATTAAATTCATGAAAAATGAAGATCAAGAACCATCTTTCATGTGAAATAGTTTTTTTGGAAAGTCTGTCTAATATACTGCTCATAAAATGTACATTAGACATCTTCCATCTATTGTCTCTTATATAGAATACTTATAATATGTTAAACTATTTTTAAAATCTCTTAGAAACATTGTTTGTCTAGTCACCTATTCATCTTGATCATAAAATCACTAATTCGCACAAAGTAAATAAAATCTATATATAGGATAATTTTTAAAATATTCTTTTAGATTGATTCTAAAATGAACTTGTTCATCGGATCGTCCATTCAATTCTAAAGTGCTTCATAGAACATACAATCATCCAAAGATCCTTCTCAGTGAATAAAAACAATATATATAGTTAGAGTAACATTGTTAATTAATAGAAATTACCAAGCACCAATTCAAAAAAACATCAAAAAACATTGAAATTCATTCATAGAAACAACCTTTTATTAAAATAATTCTAAAATAATAATAAATTAAGATCATTATTTAATAGCCAAAATTGAAAAACTTATAAAATCTTTTCATTATATTTATGGAGAATAATGATATACCTATATGATTTATAGAACATTGATCGATCAGTTTTACATCCTCACATTTTTTTATATATACAGATATTTGGTAAAGACCATATAACCATCCTTATTTTACATCATCATATAAATATTCCACCTGGTTTTCCTATAAAACATAATGGGACCATTCAAGAATATTTTTCACCAAAATCATCATCCACTTGAAAACATGAAATTAAAACTACCAACTATTTATTTCATATGGAATCCTCTAATGGATGTTACAAATATGGTTACTCCACATTGAGGACTCGAAATATTCCATCTGATCATCTTGTAACATCATCACATAAAAAGGTTAATCTTTTTAAAAAATCATATAAAAAATCACAAATAACAAAAAATTATTATTCGGGACGAAACTTAAAATAGTTCATGAGGTGAACTCAAGCTGATGGAACTGATCATTTCCCATCCATATAATCATCATGAAACCATCTATAAAATGAATTTATAATCCAGATCAAACCATTTAATAATGTTTTATGATTATAAAGAATTCAATATAATCCACTCATTCCAGTAAAATTTACTACATCCCTCTCTTCCACACATCTTGGAAATACCTCTAATCATAAGACTCTATAAATTTCTGAACGATATCATTTCATAACATTGAATCTATTTCAATACCTTGATCATTTGTAAATTGTACAAATTTGAAGCATTAAATTTAGATCATGAATACATTTGGTGGTTTTATGTTTTAGAACTAATAGAATATAAAATACTATAGAGATTAAAATATATTGAATTTCATATCCAATATATCTATAGATCATATGTGTTTAAATATTTTGTGAAAATGTATAGCTGATCCCATCATACTAGTGGAAAACATCTGATGTACATAGGATGATGGACTATATATGACCAATTTTATAAATCAACAAAGTAAAGTGTTATATGTTCCTAATAATTTTTGGTGTTTAACATTGAATAGAAAAAAGTATAACATTAAATCAAACCATTTTATAAATAAATAATCTTCATCAAACCCCTTTCATCAAATTTAAAATACCTATAAACCAATTGGTCCTAATAAATATGATGTTATTTATATCAATCGGAATGGTTTTAGTCATCTTAATTTTGGGATGATAATTTATTTTTATGAAGTGGCGAATATATTAGATGATACTAGATTGTTAAATTCATTATTATCATAAATCATAAATGAATATTTGACCTAATTAATAGAAATTATTATAATAAATATAATTTGGAGATATATAATTCTATCAAGGAAGAAGGAAAAAATTTAAAGGAGTCATAATTAGAAAAATATTGAGATTAATTTTAGGGTTTCATAATTGGAGAATATGTATAAGTGTATGAATTATATATTTGAATAATTAATGTTATAAATTTTAACTAATGGTGTGGTCATATATTTGATGATTCCTCACTATATATACATATATAATATAATACCTATATCAAAATTATTTTTAATGATATTTGGAATGAAGTATGAAGTCATGGATGAGTGGACCATCAACAAACTCAAAAATGTCAACATAAATTTTTAGATGTTAAAAGGGCCTTCCATAGGGATAAAATTAAAAAATAGATAAAGAAAAAATCCATCTAATAAAAATACCTGAATCCTTACATGTTTTACAATTTCTATTAAGAAGATTCTAATGTTAATGATGGCGTTATAGTCATTAAATAATTAATTTTTCTATTCTCATAATTCATACACTTTTTAAGAGGTTTATCTAGAGGAATTAAATAATTTTTTGGATATAATTGTGGAATGATTGATGAAACTTCAAAATTTTTCCCTAATAATTAATAGGAATATGAGGAAGAATTTTAGTCAAAATAGTCTTATAAGAAGACCAAAAGAACTAGTTTTCAAGAGAATTCATTAATGATAAAGGAAAATGAAACCCAAAAATAAAGAAAAATATTTTCTCAGAACATGAATTCACATATTTTGGTGATAATAGTAAAAAAATTATTAATAACTATATTATGAAGTTAACACAATAAATACGTAAAAAATTAAAATTTCACTACAAAAAATCTAGTTATGAATTAAATAATGTGAGAATTGTTGAAGAAAACATATATAAGGAGACATAATAATTATTTTTTAAAAAAATGATTCCATGGTGTTTATAAATCATTCTAGGATAATTTAATGTGAAAATTTATCATTGGAAATATAAAATATATCACTGAGTAAATAAGTTTATGGATCAAAATGTAGTGCAATTTCAATTATGGATATTGAGTTCAAAAGAATGGTAGAAGATATTTATAAAATTATTAGACATGTATATCAAATTTATTAGATTAACACTAGAAAAATTATTCCTATGAATAAGGAGGATAAATCATTTCTGGCTAAACTAGGGGAAGATGTAAATTTCTATCGATACATGAAGAAGTGGAGTTTTTCAATTCAATGAATGATAATGGATAAATATCCAAAAAATTGAGAAATAATTTATTTTTACAATTAAAATAAAATATTTTTTCCATATTCGATGATTTTTATGGGAATTCCTACTCTACATGAATGCTATGGATATAGTAAAAAATAAATTAATAAGGTGAATATATCACCAAAAATGAAAAACATGCCATTATTTTAAATGAGTATGGAAATATACATTTCAATGAAAAACATGTAATGATAAACAATAACCTTGTTATGAAGCCTGAAGGACATGTAATGGATAATTAAAAATTAATAATGATAGAGAATATTAGAAGATATCAAATCAAAAGCTAACCTGATGAGAAGATTCTAAATAACAAACCCTATATTTGAGGGTATTTATCTTTGATTAAAGATTTTTATTGTCATTTTCTATATAAAAAAAATCATAAATGTTATCCAATAATTTCTCACTATATTAATCAAAAAGGATTATTTAATCAAGGTGGATTAAATTAGATTTTACGTAAGGAAAACTAAGATAAAGTCTAAATATGAATGTCAAATTCTTAATCATATTGATTCCCTTAATGATACATGTGGGTGGTGTGATATATCTAGTCATAATTCCAATAAATGTATTACATTTCTTTCGTTGTTGATGATTGATAAAGAATAATCAAAATATTTTTTGATATGGTAGAATCATAAGCATATTGTGGTTGTTGAGGTAAAATATTAAACTATAAATAGATATAATCAATGTATTGTTGATATTGCATAGTCATCAGATAATGACAGCAACAAATATACATTAAAATATAAATATTGATATAATAAAGGTGATGTGACTTTCAGAAATGATGGATTACTCAATGTGAATATATTAGGATATACCTATATATTAAAGAATTAATCTAGTTATATAACCATTTTAGATTAAATTTTGGAGAATATTAATAGTTTATCTCACCATTATTAAAATGGTAATGTGATTATATTTATAATTAATGAATTATTCATCAATAAATTTAAAGAGTTACAAATTAAATAGAATTTTATATTAACTAATCATAACTTATTTTAGTCTTTTGAAGAAAAAAATCATACTTCTTGAGTACCAATAAGTAAAAACTACATTGTAATATAATATATTCCTATTTTATGAGTAAGGGTATTATTATGAATGTCATGAATAATTTTTTTAAAAGTACAGTGAAACTAAAATATGAGAGTCACAATACATAATATACATTTCATATGTCATAAATAGTGAAGAAAAGTATTATGTATGTTGAAATACAAAATAAGTAGAAATCAATAGTTCTACACTCATATTTGATCAATATAATGAGAATGTTAAAAATGCATAATGATAAATTCATCTGGGAATTTGGGGGTAGTTTTAATCATTTGTATTTTTTCTAATTGTTTTCATATAAATAACAGGATCCTGATAGATTAAATAAAATTAAAAGAAATATTTAGAATTAAATACGAAATGACATAAAAATATTATATTAAAAAAATAGATATAGGTAAAACATTGAATTGTTTGTGGATTATACTAAGATTAAAGTAGTTATAAGGAAATATTAAACCATATACAAAATATAATAAAATAGAGTTGTTATTATGTTAAAATAATCCGTGACAGTCATTTTAAGAATATTGTTATCTATCCATGAGAGATAAATGTATTTTTTTCAACCATGGAGTAACCAGAATTTTATATATATTTTGAATAAGTGCTTAATTCAACTCAATTTGGTCAAAACACAAAATGATTTATGTTTCCTAAATAATATTTGATTAAAGAGTTTGAATGTATTTGGTAGCACATTATTTATCATTATTAAAGGGAAAAAGTTTGAAAAGTTTATTGATATAGAAAATGAGGGAATTATTATTAGGTTAAATTTTATAAAAAGATGTTATTACAATTATTAAAAGGGGATGAAGAAGGTTTTTGATAAACTCAATTTAATTAATCTATAAAATTATTATCTTTCACAAGAAATATTACACATTTATAATTTTTAATATGATGATGAAAATATATTGTATGAATACATTCCATATAAATGAGTATAATTTCATATCACTGTGTTTTATTATCAGTCTTATAGTATTGTGGAAGGCATAGATTTAAATGTATCAAATGTCAAATGAAACTGAAAAATTATCAAGCATTAATATATTCTCAGAGACTATAAAAAGGGGTCATAATCACCTTAGAGAGTGATAATATTGAATCATACCATATTTCTTTTTCATAATGAACCTAATAATATAGATGAATCCATAAAACAGAAGTTTTGTATTTCTTTCAGGGATTAATTTCTAAACTATATTAATTAAATTCAAACATGGTACTTGGTGGGATATACTAAAGACCAAAATACATCATTATAGATTGATGGTTACATTGATATACTAGATTGGAGATATTGGAGAAAGACATATTCTTTCCTTATTAGTGGAATATCTATTTCATGGAACTAAAAGAGGTATAATTATATAACCATTTTCTAATAGAAATTTATTATGTTTTTAATCACATTACAAAAATGAAATTATATGTATAATGTATCATATTTTTGAAATTAGGGTTTATGTTCCATATCTATTGGTGATTAGGTGTCAAAATAGATATATATTCATATTCAAAAATAATTTTTTGAAATATTAATGGTTGGAGAATATTGAATTCATATAAAATATCATTAAGGATATGGTGGAACATGGTGACATTTCAATTTAATATGTTTCAATAAAAATAATTTTTTGAATTTCATAACAAAATTTATATGGAATGATGCCTTATAAATAAAAATAATTTTATTAGTGGAATATTAATTACCATGAACCCTTAATTTTTTTTATAGTTATTTTTTCTCATTTTTTGATATTATTTTCAAAAATATATTATATAGTAGTTTCAATTATTGTAATGGGATGATAATCAGGATTCATTAAAAGATGACGATGAATGTGAATTTGAGTGGAGTGGCCTTCAAAATCAAGGGGAGATTTAGGTGTTTGTAGGTGAAGTGTGTAGATGCACATGTACAATAATTTTCAAGAATCCATGAAATTAAAAGGAGTTCATTGATAATACCTCTGATGTACTAGATATTATATATTCCTCATTTATTTATATGGAAATGATGTTGATGATTTTATTATATTTGAGACTTGGTCAATATATATTTGATCATTCATCAATGGATGGAATTCTCACATAGTAATTGATTTACAGAATTTTGAGGTTTTTACATGAACATCATTTTGACTAATTTTTTCACTCACTTAATGTGGGAAATCATTCATGTGGTTTGGTTTGTATTATATTATTTTTATTGGAAACATTATTAAGGATGAATTTGAATATCGTTGCAGTTCAGTGGGGATAAATGGGATTAAAATAGGGGATTTCATACTATTGATAACCAAATCACGGAATGAAGGATATTTATAATTCCACAACATTATTATGATTATCTCACATAAAATTGAATTTACCTATTGCGAGGGGGATTAATCCCTGTGTTATTACAACATAAAAATGGACCATGTTATGGACATGTTGGTCTTGTGTGGATGAATTTAATTGGTGATTTAGATAATATTTTATATGATATTTTTGATGTGGAGTAAATCTATAATGAGAAAAAAATTATTTTACTTCTAAAATAATCAATCTATACTTGGTATAGTTCAATATAAATATTTAGTCTCAGGAATTAAAAATATTTTGAGTATATCATGTCACAAAACCGGGAAATTTAAGTTTGATGTTGGGTTAATAATATAGATGGTATCACATAATAATATGACACTCCACATCATAATTCAATTTATATGAATGATAGAGATATGGTTGTTCCACGGGATCTGGAATAGTGAATATTGCAATATCTATCAAAAATAAATAATGCTACTAAATTCTAGATGACACTTTTCGTATGATTTTCTAGTTTTTGATATTTGAATCATTCCATATATAATTTTCTACATAAATATATATTTATTATTATAGAAAATTATTTTTTATTATTGGTTCTAGAAAAGTAAAACATGTCGTTCTCACACTAACTATCATGTCATAAATTCAATAATTGTTAATATGAGGTACTCAGTGGTCTTCAAGATATATAATTTAGAATATTTTTTAAATTATAGGGATACCTACATAATAGGATTCATATATATATGAATGTCATGTTTTTCAAAATACATAAACCCACCTAGAGAATTGGTGTGATGAAAATATGTGACATGGATTTATTGATCAAACATTATCGGACGAGTTTTTATTAAATTAGAGGAAAAATTATCCAAAAACAACTCCAAATTTTAGAGGAATATTATATTCCGGAAGAAAATATAATTCATATACTTTAATTTAGATTTTCATCATGTATTTGTTTTTTAATGATAATCT
This sequence comes from Viscum album, assembly GCA_963277665.1. Taxonomy (NCBI): domain Eukaryota; kingdom Viridiplantae; phylum Streptophyta; class Magnoliopsida; order Santalales; family Viscaceae; genus Viscum; species Viscum album. The sequence continues at coordinate 1,578,283,295 of OY728126.1, forward strand.
ACCTACTCATTTCCTTGTTCTATATAAAATAAATTTGATCTCGTATAGTGGGATTGCAACCATTTTAGATAATGGTTTAGACACCAGATAGAAATAGAGACTAAACATAATAAAAATTATTGAAATTAATTTTCTATTTATTCATAAATATTTAATCATCACAGAACCACCATTGAGATATATTCTCAAAAACCAGTGGTGGGAATCATGTGTTTCATGATGGTCTGTTTTTTCGACACCCAGTGATTCACCACATCCCCCAACTCAGGGGTGGATTACATTTTACTAATCCTCACAGATCCATTTGGCGATTTTGATAGATGAATTTCCTAATAAAATTTTTCATACACCATGTATTAGATGTTTTACAATGAAAGTGATGACAATGAAATTGTATTACATCATGGATTTTGTCCAGTTACATTCTTTCATGATTGAGATTGAGATATCATGAAAACAATACAACCTAATATAATAGTAAAAAAACTATTTATATACTTTCTTTGTAACCAAATGATGAAACCAAACATTGACCATCCATAATTCCAATATCAATAGTAATATTTGAGTGAAAAATAACAAATTTCATTTTTTATTATTGTTTTATGGATTTAGAAACAACTCTTCAATAAAAAAATATATCATTTCCATCATATGTGTATTTTCCCATTTATACCCATGATTTTTTATAAGAAGATATCAACAACACCCATTATATTATCCATGCATTATAATCTTCTAGACATATATTACATAATATAATTCATCATATAATAGGGATGTGGGAAAATAATAATGCGTGAAATAAGAAATTTAGTAGGTGTATACATTGGGGAAATCAATAGATAACTAAATATATGGAAATGATAATAATATGACTATTATATGATGATCATAACAAAAAAAAATTTATACCTAATTAGTTAGTGATCAATAATCAATATTCATTGAATAAGGTATTATTATAAAAAAAATTCAAAAATCATAAGAGTGACGAATCATCTACATTTTATCAAGAGACATGAGGACAATTAATAATAATAATACATATGTTTTTTTATACACATATCAATTGATAATAATTTATTTAATCAAGGTTCATTAACAATAATTTCATGGTTTATAGTGTCCCATATTGTATTGGTTTTACTCCAAATTCCCATCAATTCATTAGTAAAGGATAAATATTAGGACTATCACAGTAGATTGAGTCACTATTGTTACTTGTGGAATACCCCAAAATAGGATACTCCATTATTTCATTATTTTCATGATCTTGGATCTTTTTTTCCATGGTTTAGGTTGATAACTGGCTTAAATTTTTAATTTTTTGAGAGTCTAGGTGATTTTTCATCAATGGATGAGTAGTGCACGGTTAGTGTAAATCATGCAACCCATACCAGGTAACTGTGTGGATGGTATTAGGTTTGGACATAAGCTACAACATGATTTGATCATGGTTGGTCAAACTATGTGGGATAGTTATGTCGTCAGTTCCCTCTTGTGGAGTGGCAACCACATGGTAGTTGCATAGTTTGGTAAACCTTTTAGCAAAACCCTACAATTAGGGAAAAAAGTTTAATATTAAAACCATAATATAACATCCTCCTACTTTACCCTAACATAATAACCCTCTCCATTTTTTTATAAATTAAGGGGTCCCAACCTCCCACCCCTTTTGCTTGGCTCCTCTCCATCCATGGTATCTCTCATTCGATTCCAAGGTATGAATTTTGGGTCTTTGTCCATTTTTCTCCCATTTTACTTCTCATATCATTATTATTTCGTTTTCCTTTGGGGGTTTTCCTCTATTCCGAACTGTAATGGATATATTTTTCTTGTGGGTTGGGTTACAGTGGTTTCAGGGGTGAGTGTATCATTCGTGGGGCTTAGTTCTGCTTTCTCTTGGGGTTTTGTAGCATTTACATGCCTTTGAGGTAAGTCTCTCCATACATTTCCTTCTGGATGAATTTAATTGATGTTTGGATTATTTCAATTTTTTTAAAAAATTATTCACATAATTATAATATGCATGGTTAGACTATTGTGGTGATTTATTGTTGGAAGAAATTGGTAAAAATTGGTTTTGAAGTGATTATCCATATATGTCATAGTATATATGCACTCAATATCGTTGATAAATATCTAGTTCATATTAAAGGGTAAAATAGAGTGGTTTTTTGGTTATCTCCCTTTGAATAATTTTATTAAACGCTTTGAATTGTGATTTTGGATTTACATGTGAAACATGGTAAATTTTATGAAATTGTTTGAATATTGTTTTATGAGTCTCTCTTGCTTTCTAAAATCATTTTTTTCACATTGGAAAATTATGTGGAGTTGATGGCTTTGGATTTAATGTTTTTGGTGTTTATAATAATAGATTTGTGTTTATTCATGGATATTAGACTGTGTAATTCGATGTTGGCACATCCATGGATGTACATGTAGATGTACGTTCAAATGAAGATGGCAATCTAAAACACTTTTCCCTTGAATGTTTCTTATTTATCCTCCGTACCATTTTTCCATAAAATAGTTCAATCCTTTTTAAATGGGAAAAATTGTTTATTTAAGATATTTGAAAATGTAACTTCTAATATGTACCTCATGGTTTGTCTTGTTTTTCCATGGAACATGTTTGGGTGAGAGATTGAAAATGGTAATGAACCGTTTGGAAATTTATATGTGTTTCGGTGAATGTTTTGTGTAAAATAACATTTTTAAATTACTTGGTGGAAGTGTTGTTTCACATTGTATTGTAAATGGGTTTTAGAATGTTTTGGAAAATGAATTTGGGTGGGTAAAGCTGAGGGTTGGCTTGAAAAAATAGTATGATTTTAATGAAAGGGATGACAAATTTATTTGATGTGACAACACAGTTGGAACCGTTGATGATGTGGTATGTGTTGGGAAATCCCATTGTGTATTTACCTACATGGGTTAACATATAGGAGTTTTTTGTGTTTGGGATAGGAGAGTGCAGTGATGGAATGTGAGGTGAGTGACACAATGGGGGGCTTCCTACTAACACAATATAAATTTACCCTGGGTTTCCTGGGAATATTTTAAAAGTTGAAGCAATGGTTGATGATCAACACCTTTTAGATGGGTTGGTAACCCCAATATTTTTGGAGAGGCTAGGTGGGATGCGCCACTGGATTGTTCGTTATATGGATGCCAGTTGGTTATAAATTATGAGGCTTTACCATACAACAATAGGTGGTTCCGATCTGAGTACCTCCATGGATCCTTGTAGGGATTTTTAGGAAGTGCCTATAGTTTCTACATGTATATGATTGCATAATTTCTGTTTCAATTGGATTTTTGTTTTCAATACTTTTTTATTTTTATCATAGCCAGGTATTTGTATTTTTTTGAATTATATTTGGGTTAGGGTTTCAAAAATGATGAAATTTTTTGAACTAATAAAAATGTGGTATGTGTTTTTTTGGGAAATAAGATGTTTTTCTGTTTATCTTAAATGTGAAAAAATATTTCCCCAAATTTATTTTCAATGTAGTGTTAATTTATTGTTTCTTAAGAAAGTAAATTTTTGGATTCTGTAGTGATTTCTTACTAATATTCTATAGTCACAACAAACTTTTACCATTTGTGTCGGTAGACCCGAACTATTTTGCAGGTCCTCTTTCTTTTTTAGGTTCACAGTTCATGTGATAATTGTTGGTGTAGGATGGATGGTGGATGGTGGTGGCCATGAGGTAACATTGAGATCATTATAGCATGGTTTAGTTTAATTTTTTAACATAGTTATGTATTTAGTTTTTGTCTTATTTAGAAACTGTAACTAATTTAGTTTTATATATTTATTAGAGTTTTAGTTATTAATTTTTTCAACATGTTTAGTTTTTTAATTTAACATGGTAGTTATATAGTCAGAAATAATTCCCACATGGTTTATATGTTATGCTCGACCCTATTTTCCATCCTTTGGTGTTCAAGAATGCCCTTCGGGCCATGCCACATACCAGGCCGTGTGTCCTACTAGATGATATACCGACCATGTTCATGATTAAATGGTATCAGAGTAGGCCCTCATTATCAGGGGTCTCAGGTAGTTTGATATTATAAGTTTTAGGGCTCATGAGGTAGGTATGGGTTTTTTCCTGATCACCACCACAAATGACAATACCTAAGTTTCCTGGGTTAGTCAAGGAATTATGTCCTTATCTTGTATTGTTTTTTTGGAATGAGGAATGACAATGGAGGCGATCCAATTTCATGGTGTCACCTCACATGGAATAGTGACCCATTTGATGTCAAAGTTCATGGTTCAAGGTCATTTTATTCATTATTTCCTACATGGGTAAAGGATCACTACCATATCTCTGGGTTATGAATGACTAATAGTTCCTCATTCTAGTGATTTTTCTTGATTCATCTTTCATTTTGGTTTCAATTTTTGTGAGTAATCTTGGAAAATGAAACGGGTTTAATAAAATAAAAAAAATTCCTTTCAATTGGATTTAAAATTAGTAAAATGTGTTTTAAATAGAATTGTTTTGGATTTAGAATATAAATACTTATAATGTTTTGATAATGAGATGGGAAATGTTACCCTTGGTATTCCTTATGAACATTCACATACATTTGGGTATGGGTGAAATGTGCATGTTGTAACTTGTGGATGGAAATGAATGAACACATATGTGATTGTTCATAAGATCCCCTAGGGGTGTATTTTAAAACAAAGCCTTTTCCTTGTATATCAAAATTGATTTCTAAAGCGGAAAGGGATTTCTGAAATTGGTATTATTTTGCGGATTTGGTTATTTTGTGAATTTGGATTTCTATTTTTGGATGCTAGCCTTGAAAGAAGGTAATCTATAAATTTAAATGAAAATAGTGGTTAATGAAAATGTAATTCTTGTGTTTGTTTTTTGTGATTGGTTTATGATCCTTTTGTTTTGGATCAGAGTGATATTTTTTATTGTGTTTTTGGGTTGATATTGAGTTTTTCTTTGTGTTTTTCCTGTTTTTTAGAATATACTTCCTTGAAAGTTCCTCAATATATCTAGTGCGTAATAACCAATTCTTGGTTCATCATGAGTTTTGTGTATCCATAGTTTTGATTGAGGTTGGTTAATTATGGTGTAGTGCATTGAGAAGTTTGAGGATATCTTCAGAGAGTTGGGAACTCTCGAAGCTATTTTAATTCATGTTGTTCTTGGTATTTTTGAGGCTCTATCATTAGATGAGGAGAAGTTGTTTTCCCAACCATCGATGTAACATGGTATAAAGTAGAATATTTTTGTGTTTGTATTCATCCAATGGTTAATACCTAAGGAGGTGAAGAAAATGAAGAAGGATGAGCACATGAGTATTCAATAAGGACATTAGTCGATGAAGGATTAGGCTGAACACTTCATTGTGTTGGTTTTCTTTTCACATGAGGTGGTGTCACGTGATCTATTTAAGGATTAAACTCCCCTTAAGAGTCTTCATCCTGAGATCAGGGGCATGTCCAAACCTATATGGATATTCATTCCAAGATGTTGGTGGATGAGGTGTTTGTTTTTAAGATGGTTTTTGGATCATAGGCAATTGGAAATCTGGTCTCTTATGGTTTGTAATTGTTTCCCTTCTAGTGAGGACTGCATTTTGGAGGATAAACACTCTATGTATTCTCCTTCACTATTTTTGGTTTCCAGCCCATCAAACCATTCACTTGTGTGAAACCAGTGTGGCTGGTTTGGCATTCGAATTCATCTTGGCTCATCCCTCCGAATATGTGTCATCATTGCTTCTACCATGGTCTACTAGATAATTTTTGTATAATATGCCACCTAAACAAGATATTTTGATCGAAGGATTCTAGCACCTAGCTACGATTCTGGATATGCCTCATTAATCAGGGCTCTATCCATAATCCTCTGAGTGGATCTCGGACAAATACAAACGATTTTTGTGTTATGAGAAACCTTGTACAGAATTAGTATTTCGATTTGGATTCAAAGCTTTCCATGTTTACTTATCATAGTTTATTATGTTTTTTGAGTTCATAATTACATTTTAAAATTGTGTTGAAATTGTAATTTCCATATTCATGTGGTTTTATTCAACTAAATTTGGATTTTAGAATCATTTTTTTTCTTTTAGCATGTTTGGCCCATATATGGGTTGGTTTTGGACTTTGTTTTATTCATTTGAGATATAAGTTCTTGTTGAATTAGAATTTTTTAGTTTGTGCCTAGGTTCAATTTTGTTCTTTTAATGGGTTTATCCCCACTTGTTAGCATTCTTGACTGCTGTGGGAAATTTCCGATCACTATGGTGTTGGGAGTTTTAATTTTCCAATGTAGGTACTATCATGATGGGGGTATAAATATTCTGTGTATTTGTTGAGTTATTATGGTGGAAGAATCCCCTCATGTTATCCAATTAACCCTCATGCCTTAGTTTTCTCTAGAAGTGGTCTGGTGTGTCTAGTAGAGAGAATAGTCACCCTGTGGTTCTTTGTTTCTCTTGGATTTGATCAGGCATGTATTTGAGTTTTGATTGTGATTTGGATAGTTTGCATTATGGGGAGAGAAAATGTTTATGGTGCGTTTAATTGTCACACCCAACCCTTGGATAACCTGTTATTTTATTCATTTCTAGATCTTGGATATTTTTTACGGTTGGAGATGAGGCTCTGTTGAAATATTCAAATTTTTGAGATTACTAGTGAATTTTTTCATGTGCACTAGATGTGCATGGTCATTGTAAATCGTGTGACACATCCTAGGCAACCATGATGCCTATCTTGGGATCGGAAAAAATCCACCCCATGGTTTGAAAGTGTTCGGTAAATTTGTTTGGGTTGGTCATGCAGTCGGTTCCCTTTTTTGTAATGGCTACCACACGTTTCCTGAATGGTTTGATAAACCGTCTAGCCAAATCATGTGATCGACCTAGATGTTTAAAATAACAGAAACCACTATTATACCCTCCTCCTATTTTAACATAACACAATACCCCTCCCTCTTGGTTGGCTTTGGTGCATGAAGGAGTCCCAAACCCACCTACCCCTTTCCTCGTATCCCTCCATTGTGCATTTCCTTCGATTCCAATGTATGATTTTGGGTTTTTTATCATTTTTCACCCCTTTTCCTTCTCCTATATTGATTATCTGGTTTTCCTTTGGGGGTTTCTCTATTGTATAAACCCTATGGTCTAGGGTTTGTTTGTGGATTTTTTTTCTATGGATTATAGAGAGTGTGGATCATCTATGGGGATTAGTTCTTCATTACGATATAGTTTTGTCACATTTTCACACCATTGAGTTAGGTGTCTCCATAACATTCCTTTCTGATGCATTCAACTAAATGTCGGGTTTTTTTTACATTATTTTTTAACATCATTCGCATCATCATAATACTCTTGGTTAGTTTATTATGGTGTTTATTATTGGAATAAAGTAATAAACATATATTTTTTAGAGATCGCATATATATGAATATGTATATATGAACAAAATATTTTTGATAAATTTCTAGTTAATCATTAAGGGTTAAATTTAGAGGTTTTCTGGTGTTCTCCCATTGAAAATTTTATTAAATTGGTTGAATTGTGATTTTAGAATTAGATGTGTAACATGGTGAATTTCATGCTATGATTTGAATATTGTTTTTAGTGTTTCCCTAGGTTTCTAAAATGATTGTGTCCACCATTGTAAATAATATGGAGTTTTTGGGTTTGTGATGAAAGTAAGTGGTGTTTATAAAAATGTTTTTGTGTATTTTCATGTATATTATAGTGTTTTGTAGGATGTTGGCACCTCAATGGGTACACAAGGTTCACACATGGATGTGTGTTCAAATGAAGAAGTAACTCTAAAACATTTTCCCTTTAATGTTTCTTGTTTTTTCCCATATATTTTTCCTTAAAATATTTCTATGATTTTCCAAATGGGAAACTATTTCATTATAAAATTTTAAAATGTAACATTAAATATTTTCCTCAATGATTATCAAATTATTCTTTGAAAAATATTTAATTGGGAGGTTGAAAATGGTAAAGTCCTATTTCAAAAATGAGATGTTTTTTGTTGACTGTTTGGTGTAGAATACTGTTTGGAAATTTCTTGGTGCAAGTGGTGATTTACATTGTTTTAAAGATGGTTTTTGAAATTTCTTTGTCAAATTAATTTTTTTGTGTAATGTTAATGGTCCGTTTGAAAAACTAGTATGCTTTTAAAGAAGGGGTTGAATGTTTATTTAATTTGAAGGCATGTTTGGCACCTTTGATAATGAGATATATATAGAATGGGGAATCCTATTATGGATTTATCTATATGGGTTATCATATAGGAGGTCTCTTTGTTTGGGGTAGGCAAGTGTAGTGATGGTAGGTATGGTGAGTCACACGTGTGAGGGACTCTTACTTATATCATGTATTTTTACAACAGGTTTGCTGGGAATATAGAGGGTCGAGTGATGGTTTCAGATCAACCCCAATTATATGGGTTGGAAAACCTTGAATTTTATGAGATGTTAGGTGGGATGTTCCATTGTATTGGTCAGTTGTGGGAGGCCAGTTGGTTATATATATATATATATGGGGCTTCACGATACACCAATAGGTGGTTCTGAAACGAGTACATCGAGGGATCTATCTAGGTATGTTTATAAACTTCCCATTATTGTTTCTCATATCTTCTTCTTTACTTTCTATTTTGATTGGTTTTCACCTCGCACATCGTCTTTATTTTCATCATATCCAGGCATTTATTATTGTTTCAAATTTTATTTGGCATTGGGTTTCCAAAATGTTGAACTGTTTAGAACTAATAAAAATGTGGCGTATGTTTTTTTGATAAAGAAGATTTTTTGTTTCATATGTGAAATGATAAAAACATATTTTCCCATATTCATTTTCAAACTAATATAAATGAATTATTCATTAATGTAAATGTATAAATTCTGTGGTGATTTCCTACTGATATTTTTATCTCGCACCCTAATTATATAACTCAGTATCGGTAGGCCAAAATTATTTTTTAGGTCCTCTTTTTTATTCATGTTCTTGGTTTGTGGTCTCGTTGATAGAGAAGGAAATATGGTGGATTGTGGTTTCCTAGAGGTCACATGGATATCATAGTATCATACTTCATATTTAGTCTTGTTATTTGGTTTTTATTTTGTTTCTGTATTGGTCACATGTTTTAACTGAATTAGTTTAATATATTAATTTGAGATTTAGTTGTTAGTTATTGCAATATATTTAGTTTTTTATCTGATCTTGGTTTATATTTTGGATGAAATAGTTCCCCACATGTTTTGTATTTGATACCCGATGCTAGTTTCCATCCTGTGGTGATCAAGAACACCCTTTGGGACATATCGTAGACTGGGTTGGGTGTCATGTCGGATGACATCCTAACATGGTTCGTGACAACTTGGTTCACACCCAGTTTTTTTATATTATAACATTATATATCATTAGTTACAAAATACATTATGGATATATATAATTTTGGGACCACATATCTTATAAGGAATAAAATGAAGATATCTTAATTAATATCATTGAACCATCCCTCATTTCATCAATTCATTACCAATGAAAAATGAAGGGGAATCATACAAACTAAATATCTATATAATCATAATCCATCCATATAATTTATGTTGATGGTATCGTAAAAGAAATAATAATTTTATAATAGCTCAATTTGGCCCATGGATTCAAATGAGTTTTATCAAAAAATCATCAAAATACTCCCTCCATAATACCTAAAAAGAAATAATGTGGACGGTATCAAAAAAAAATATCCCTAATGAAGAATTAGAAACATTTAAGGATGTAATATTAAATGAATGATACTTCTAAAATATAATTTGAACATTTATTTTTAAATAGGTGAAAACACCATTTTGATTCGGTCTCTTTAAAGAATAATATTTTAAAGAATATTGAGAAAATGATTTTATATTAAAATAACCATATATTCATTTAATTTAATATTCGAAGAAAATTATAAGGTTGGGAAAATTTACTCTCTCTATTAATGTTAATAAAATTTATTTTCAAATTTCTGTAAAAAATATAAATTAAAATTTCTGGAAAACATTGTTTATACTACATCAAAAAAAACCATTCCAAACAATATCAAATATGGTTGAATATAAATTTAAACAATCTTTTTATATAGAAAATAAAATTCTTCCAAAACATTATAAACTTCATGAACATATATGATAAATATCTGTAACTCAAATAGAGTAAATGATGATAATGTTTTTTTATACATATTTCTCATAAAGTTTAAGAAAAAAATGAAGGAAGGTTTTAGTTAGGAATAATACCCATAAAAATAAATATATTATATAACACTAGGTGGGGTTCCAAATATGGGTATCAAATAACATCGCCATATTTTAATATATCTTTGAAATCTTGGAATGAAATAAAGTTGTATTATAAACCCTTACCACTATAGAACCTTTTTAATCAAAATCCCCTTAAAAGAAAATAACTAAAAAATGTCTATATGAAATAAATATAAATGTAATAAATATACCAAAAATTGTTATTATATAAAATATATAACTATAACATGTTTCATAAAATGAAATATGGCTCTAATAAAAAATACAAAGAAGAAAATCCATTACAATTTTATAAATATCTGAAAAATAAAAAACATGAAATATGTAAGCATTGATGTATTAGTAAATAATCATAGTTTTAAGGATGATAATTATAAATTAAATTAAATTTAATTATATACAACCCATAAAATAAAACATCTGGTCAATATAGAATTTGTCTCACATAAATAAAAGATAGGTGAGAAAGATTTACCAAAGGTCATTAATTTAATCATAAGTTATATTAACCCCCATTATAAAAAATTTATATTTATATGAGCACCACACTAGTACATATATTTCCAAATATAATTCCTTTACAATTTTAAGTTTCACCTTTACTAATAATTAGTCAATTAAATTATCATTATGGGTGTTCACTATTCCAGTTCTCATGCATGTATTCATTTGTTGGTTCTAGTCCAATAACCTTAGTGAAGGATTAATAATATATAGACTAATATTAGTTTCGTAATTATCATATTGTTTAATTTTATACACATATATATCTATTTATATAATATCCTGATGAAAAATAAATTACATAACATTATGGGTGTTGTAGTACCCACATATTCTAGGGTAACATTCTCACTTTTTGATGAATGAAATCAATGAAAGGTAAATAATAATTCACCTTTATGGAATCATAATTATATAGTATATGTAATATATATTCCTTAATCCAATCTTTATTACCATCCATTTAATGTATATATTGATAACCAATCATATTTCTTTTTAGTGGTTGTATATATGAATAACCACTCACATTATCGTCTACAAACAGATGAGAGGATTGGGTGATTGATAATATTTTATCACTAAATAATGATAATAATGTAATGAATATTATATATTAAAATTACATACTTCAATATAACTATACATGAGAGGTTTTGATGATATAAAAAACATATTGGTTTTGGAGACAATAGTGAATACATGCTCATGGTGACATATTCATTTTCAAATGGGATAGATATTAAATTGATAATTAAAATTCAATAAATGTAATATATTTCAAATGGAATTTTTATGATTTAGATCTTTAAAAATATTATTTAATATTTAGAGGAGGTGTAAGAAGTAATAAACAAAAAATGATTTTGGGAAAATGATTACATCTTATTTGATAAACCACATTTTTATGACTTCCTAAGGACCATTGGGTTGGTTTTTTAAGAATTACAGAACCTCTATGGCGTATATATAGAAGATAATAATATATTTTTGAATGTTTTTATAAGGTATGTTACTCATGGTTTTGGGAAGTATAGTGGGGAGTTGGTTCCTTAATATAAAATAGTGGTGTAGAACACATTTAGTTATTCAAAACATTAAAACAATAAAAGGACACATTCCTTAAAAATTGCCTACAAATTGAAACACATTTAATTTCTTTCATATACGGTCAAAATAAATACAACCACTAGGATTTATAAAAAAATTTAGGTTCCTTTAACCCTTATGTCCTATGTTTATCCCCATATTAACCATCTTATCCCTTTTGATGGTAATAATATAAATACTTATCAAGGGTTAATAATTTTATTCAAAAGGTAAGTGGCTATATGAGAGAAAATATTTATATTACAAAAAATATAAAATTATTTTTAATTATTAATATATTTTTATGATTTTGTAAAATATTTAATTTAATATTTATTAACATAAGATGTCTTTAAAGCCATTTCCATGTTAATTTATATTACTCTATTGAAAACATCAGCAAAAAATTTAACTTGTATACAAAAACATTCAATACCACTAATTAATTTTATTTACACATAAAGATAAAGAAATATCACGATTCACCCAAAACACATTACTTTAATTGTTTTGGATACATATTACATTATTTTTATACTACATTCACAAGAACTATGTCGATATTGCTTAAGTGTTCAGTGTAATTATACAATAAATAAAAGTTAAAAATAGTTAAATATTATTAAAATAATTTTTTAATATTTACAATAACCAATTATAATCAGTAAAAACATATTTTTATCTATATGAAAATATATTTTAGGTATAAAAATAACTAGACTGACATTTTGTACTTATTATATACATAAAATAGTATAAAGGATTAATAAAAAATGGTGGAACTAAAAAGCCATAAATTTGATTATAAGATGATGATGGTAAAATTGAACACATATAATGATATGAAGAAATGTTTTTCATTGTTTTTTAGACCTTATACACTCAATATAACATATTTTTATAGATTTTACCTTTTTCGATAGTGAAATATTTTTTACCATATTGGGAATTTGTTATGACTAAAAAAATAACCTTATTTAAACATTTTAATGTAGTTAATAAAAATATAGAATTTATTTATTAATATTTAATTTTATAAATTATAAAAATTAATTTTAATGAATGTGTGATAAAGAAAATTAAAAACAATTCATTTAATAATAACTACTTTAGTCATAAAAATAATTTTTACAAAAAAAATTAAGTATAATATTTATACACACAGTGTTAATTTAATTATTTTTAGTAAAATTAATCATTTTTAACTGAAAAATACACAATATAATTACATTTTGGGAATTTTTAATTAAATAAATAACTTAATTTTTTTTATAAAATTCATTATTTTTAACTATTAACTCAAAAATCAATCATTTTAGAAAAAACATAAAACATAACTCTATCATAATTTTAATAATAATATTTAAAAAAATCATCCATTTTTATGAAATTAAATTTCAAAATATAATAATTTATCTTTTCGGAAATAATAAATAATATATATCGAAACTACTATTATAAAAAAAAATTTAAATATTGTTACCATATATGAGTTCATTAATATGATTAATAATTGGGTTCTAATTTCCTACTAATTCATTAATAACATTTTTTATTTAAAAAATTGGCTTCTATTCCTCATAAATTTTCTAGTCCTATTCATACTAACAAATCCAATGGTTATGCAATAATAGTCATTTTATATAATTAAATTTCTATATAATAATGTGGTTCATTTATGTTTGGTATTACATTAGTCACATGATAATGATCAAATAAAATTTATTTAATAAATATATATTCTAAAATATTGGTGTTTTACATTCTAGTAACCGTAAATAAATTTATTCATCATAATTTTTATCACATGTTTGATATAGAGGGGTTAATAAGATTTCAATAATCAATTCAAATAACTAGAATATATATATTCATAAGTGGAAGGAAATAACTTTAAAAATATAATTTTCTTAGAAAAAAGATAGTAATTTAAATTTGATCTATATCAATATTTTCATTTTGTAAACATTTGTTCACCCATATATGTATTGTTATACTCATATATGTGAATAGGTTTACAAAATAATTCATTGATATAAAAGAAATATTTTATGCAAAGCACTGGATATATTCATCTTCTTCTTTCTAGAGTTTGAGGCATTTATGTACCATCAAGATATAGAATGTGAGAAAATATATATGTCATGACCCATCCTCGGGACATGTGTCGTGACTACTCCAAGACCGCCTTCCATATGCCAGGGGCTGGCGACTAGCACCAAAGGAATAAATCCCTATGCTGGGAAGGCATTGAACTTTTTAAAGTAAACACACTCAACTGAGCACACAACTGGAAGCAAAACACTAAGTAGAAACTGTCTACAAAATTAGTATTGAAAAGTCAAGGGGCCGGAAATACAAGCTCAACTGTAAAGTACAAGGAAAAGACAAAATATCTGGAAGGTAACAGGAGGCTCCTGGATCATCCACCACGTATCCTACCTGAAGGGTAGGTGCAGATAGCATCCTCAGCACTCCACGTCCTTCTGTCTCCTCCGGGTACCGACTCATCGTGTGATCCACCTACGGGTACCGTCCAGTCCTCATACACTCTGCCTCGGTCAGCGTTGTCCGTCGTCTGCATCCAACACAACGAGGTGCGGGAAAAGCCTGTGTATGGGGTGAGTATAAGGATACTTAGTAGGGACACCGGGACCCTCATGGTCTCACAAAATCCAATAATTATAAACCACAGAAGAAATATTCGATCACGAAGTATCATCCAATCCTACATAGGTATATACCCATACATATACCTAAGTTATCAATCACAATATGGATCCAACTCTTGAGCTCAAGCACAACCAATTCCTAAAAAGATGAAATGTTAATCATCTCAATGTTATCGACTGAAATTCAAGACTCAGATCACACAGGTATACATCTTTTTTAGAGTGATAGAGATGATCAGATGTAGTCACTGATTCATCTAAGCTATTAAACCCACACGGGAGACAGGACCAGCTAAGTTGTCAGACCCACATTGGATACATATATTGTAGAGTGATAGAGATGATCATATGTAGTCAATGATTTATCTAAGCTATCATACCATCATAAGATTCAGGACCAGCTAATCTGTCGGACCGACACAGGATGTAGGACCAGATATTCTGTCGGACCCACATAGGATCCCGGAATAGAAGTCAAAACTGTCGAACCCACAAATGATCCCGATACATTAGTCATCACTATCGAACCAATGGATGATTCCGGTATAGTAGTCATCAATGTCGAACCCACTGAGGATTCTGGTACAGAAGTCTTCACAGTCGCAGCCAGCCCTAAGGTTCCCGCACACATCACGCTTGATTCCAAGAGGGTCTGCTCCTCGAGCCAAGTGTTGATAAATAAACTATCCTGAAGTCTTTAGTTGATTTATCTCATAGATCTATCTCATCATAAGGAATCCAACGTGACCGACGGTGCGTCAATCAGACGCCCGCTCTGTGAGTTATTAGCATTTTCGATCCAGGTGCCCGGTTGGTTTTTAGGTTCAAACCAACCAAACCATAACCCAAATGTGTCCAAACCTCAAGTGTAGTATGCCAAATGAATCGCCTCGCTCCAAGAATTTATTTTTTGCAGGTTGTATGTCAATCGGACACCTGTAACTGTAGAGGCGGGCTAAAAGGTGTAAACGTCCATAGCGGGTCCGGGTCCGGTCCAACCAAGTCAGACTGACCTGGCCAGACCCTGTCTGAACCAGGGTTTGACCCGGTCCCAGGTCTGACCCGGTCTGAGGAAGTGAACCGAGCCGAGGGGACGACCCAGATCGAAGAGACGGCCCGGCTAGACGGGAGGCCCGACCTGAGGAAGGCCCGGACAAGGGCGGCCCAGCCACGGGCGGCATGGCAGAGGGAGGCCCGACAAAAGGCTGCCCGGCCGTGGGCGGCCCGTCCGTCCACGGGAAGGGGGGGGGGGTTCGCAACCATCCTTGGTTTGTCGAACAGAACTACCACGCTGCGCCGGTTCATGGGTCACAGGACCTGGATGGTCCCGCTCGTCTGGCTCCATGGCAGCCGGCCGCCACCGCTCCTCCACCACGGCGCGACGACGCCGCTTTCCTCCTGCTCTCCATGCGGAGTGACGGTGCCACACCACCACCGTCGTGGCCAGACTTGGTCGTGGCCTTCGTCTCTACCATGCGACCCGATGGCACCGCACTTCTTCATCTACCGTGGCACTCCCGGCCGCAGTTCTTCTCCAGCGTGGTGCGACGGCACTGCGCCCTTTCGGCTCTGCCTCCAACGTCAACCAAGAAAGAGTCAAAGGAGGGATGTCAGGTCGTGTTTGTTCGGCCCGCGCCCTCCGTATTATGTATTAACATTTGGCCATCATCGAACCAAAGTAACGATGAGGAACGAAGGTATAATTCATACTTTAAAATAATCAAAACTCCCAACTTCGAATTTGTTGTTTGTCGACGATATCGTAAAAAGGGAGGATGTCTATTTGATGATTACCGTGTTCATCACGCACTCCCAATTCTCACGCTCATGTGTCGGAAAGGAATAAGGGTACTCGTCATTGGCAGACGAGCGTTCTTAGGCGACGTCGTCATTGGAGACGTTCTTCGCGGGCGGCGTCTTCTCCTTTGACGTGGATGAAGGTTGTTGGAGATGTGATGGGCATCGCTTCCCTTTCCTTGCCTCAGTTGAAGAACGAAGAAGAAGATTTCTTCTTCGTTCTTTGGTGGCAGAAGAGACGTTCTTCATTGAGAGGATATCGTTCTTCGTTGGAGAGGAAAGGCTCCACCAAGAGAATCACCAACCCAAAATAAAATAATTGCTTCTCTATTATTTTATTTTTTCCATGCATTCCAAAAAGGAATAAAAATAATTCAAAATGATTAATTAATTGAGGCATTAATTAATTTCTAGGTGTGTTGGCACCATTATGAAGGAAGGAAAAATAAATAAATAAATAAAGGGAGAGTTGGCTTCATTAAACTCAAGGGAGTTTAAGATATTTCCCCCACATAAATGAGGGGTTAATGGGGGTTGAAGCTCATGTGGGATCCACCACATAATATCCACCCAAGGGAGGTTATGCGTGGGTGGTCCCCCCCGCCAAACTCCCCTTTGAGGATTAAACCACCACAATAAAAATAAATGCAATAATTTTATTATTATTTAACTTAGTTAAAAATCCCATAAACTAACTTCCAACCTCGTTAAAACGCAACTGCGGTGAAGGTACCCTTAAGAGAATATCGGCACTACGAGTTCAATGGTGCCCTCATATTTCAATTCGGATAACCGGTTCAAATGTTATGAAACGCCGCTCGCACATTTACTGAACGTACCAGAAACAAATTTCGGAATATTATTAACAACCACCCTTGACCCAGTACGGTCAAGGAAAGCCTTTTTCTAGGTGAAACAGGCCCAAACAAACCCAATGGGACCCTCAGATTTCCAATCAGGGTCACTGTTCAAATGTTATGAATTTTACAATAAAATAATTGTCACTTAATTATTTTATTCGTGGAAAAAAACTATATTTCTCTGGTGGCCCTCATCGACCCAAGTTAGTATCTCCTTGAAGAATGAATACCCACATGAGTTTAGCAGTGGAATATGATTTTTAATCAGTGTCACCATGTGTTATTTATAAGCATTTGAAGAATAAAATATCTTTATTCAATTATTTTACTTACGGTTATGCCATTTCGGGTTTTCTCACAGGAGGCACTTACCGACTAAACTTAAGTCACGCCTAGGGTAAACCCACCATCCTTTTCACAATAGTGGCCTCAGATTTTTTATCCAGGTAACCATCTATGAGTTATTCCACTTTTTCAGGAAAAAATACATACACGCGTTAATTTGGGTTTAACAAAACATCGACGGAACATTCTGGGCACTTCGGGCCTCAGAATTGCGCACCGTTAGAAACTGCGGTCTCATTAAATTCCCAAGTAATAAAAAGAAATCCATGGAAATTACGGGTCTATACAATATATAATTGGTTTCATTCTTAAATTTCAACCATTAGTTGTATCTCTAGCCGCTTTCTTCATCTGCTTCGTCTCATATAAGAATATTATTGAATTTTTCATTCTCAAAGTACTAAAATTTTCTTTTAATTAATCAAATAATCATAAAATGATGATAATTTATATATCATATTAATATGTTTTAATGAAAACAAGAAATAGTAATAGTAATTTAATATGACATTCAATACAATGACATTATAAATTATTCCTAAAGGACTCAGTAAAAACACTGAATATTTATCATAAATATTTCCATAAATAATTAGCCTTAAAACTCTTCTGAAATATGTCTATTTAAATGGAATAACCCAAAATATAAATGATTTTATCACATGTGTTTCCAACATCAAAATAACATTTATCTCTAAGTAAAATTCAACACTCACAAAGTGACATACCCAAAATATATATACCAAAATCATATATTCTCCAAAATATACTAATCATTTCCGAAAATAACATGAGTCACACTAATAGAAGAATATTATATATATGATTCTAAGATTAAACCTAGAAAAATTTATAGAAATAAAATTTCATATATGAAATAAATATTTTTTACTCATATAATGTTCCAAATATAGTGGACTTTGAAAAATATATTTTTATTACATAATGACCAAAAAACATTTCAATATTATTATTATTCAAAAATATATTCCCAATAATATGATAACACCTTTATTGGTATTAAAGATTGAAAGAATCCCCCCCGATAATTGAATTATTGTTTATGGAAAAATAGATTTATTGGGCATATAGTTGATGATGTGCATGGTTTTTTCTTGTAGGGTCGGGTGTGTCTATAATTTTGTAGGTACTACCCTCATCTGATTAGATCAAACCTGATCTAATATATAGGATATGAATCATTTAATAGGTTTGTAAGAAACATAAAATTTGGGGACAATAATAGAAGCGTGAATCAATTCTTAAAATGTTTTTCCCGCACATGAAAGAATTTATGTCATAAATGGACATGGAAGTTGCACACAAAGTGTAGGAGTTTCATGCAAGACAATGCTCTGTGAAAATCCAAATGTTCTTTTAAATTTGGTTGTTTTGATAAAAACCAGAAATGATGCATGTAGGGTGTTGATGATGTGTGCATGTAACCTAAAGGGTGTGTGAAAGACAATTTTTTTTAGCTTTGTGAAGGTAGTGAACATCACAAAAGTGTTCATAAAGGATTCCCTCGTGAATATGTAGTATAGTGGTTTTCCACAAGTTGATGAAAGTATAAAATCAATAGATCGTCTATCTAAAACATAGGATGTATTAATTATTAATAATGATGGGACCTACATGTCCATAAATTAAGTGTTAATCCTTTCCAGATCACTGAGCGAAAGAAGTGGAATAGGTGATCGTTTCTACTGGTGGTGAGAGTGAACCATTTTCAATTGACATGTTTCCTGAGTTTAATAATTTCTACTCATGCATAATTACATAAAAGTCTGAGAGGAGTGTATTTTCTAACAATGAAACAAGATCTAAAGGGGGAGTGGTTTTAAGCATTCATACCCTAATTCACCCCCACTCATAGGGTATTTTACCTAGTTGTGCTAACAATTAACCATAAATACAATGTCATTAATGGATAAATTTACCTTATATTATATAGGTTCAATTCATATTATGTCATGTATATAATTATTCTTAAGAAACATCACACTAAATCTTATACCTGAGTTGTAAATATACATAAATTATCCTATATGTTTCCCAGTAAGTCATTAATCACATTGAAATCCCATAAGACGAAATCTATAAATTTTATTTATTCCTAAATGTTATAAAATTCAATTTAAATTTTAAATACATTATGTTATAGTAACACATTGAGATTTAATAAAATGTTTTTTTTCAAATCAATTTAATATTTTCATTATCTCTCAATTCATGCATCATCGAGTCATGGCGAACCACTATATAATATTTGAAAAATATTTTTTAAACATGAACAATATAACCTAGATGATAAATATTTTGGTATTAATGGGAATTAAAAAATTTATAAATTTAATAATGAAGGATTTAGATAAATGAAATATATGTTTAAATATGTACTTATTTTTTGGTGAAGCATTTATATGAATCAAAAATATTTTTTTTTGAAAACAATATTTACATTTATTTTTTAGAACATGTAATAAAATTAATATTTACCAATTTTATACTGAAAATTGAAAAAATAGACTAAATTTTTTCAATTAACATGTAAAATTTATATCTAGTTCAATGTTATGCATTTTTTGAAATTTTTTCAATTATTACTGAAAAATAACAACTTTTTGTGAAAACAAAATTATCATATAAAGGATTTAAAAAGTTACATTTTGTTTTAAAATGGTCTAAATGTAGATTTTGGTAAATAATTTTATTATAAATTCAATTTATTTTATTTTAATTAATATTATATTTTTACTGATATAAAAACATTATATACTTATGGAATAATTTTTGTTTAGAAGAATTAATTTTTGTTTCCTCAATAAGTTTAAATTAAAATTAAATTATTCAGAAAAATTATTTAAATATGTTAATGATTATTAATTATATGTAATCAATATAATTTCTATTATATAATGAGTTTGGAATAATATTATCATAATTATTAGCAAAAAATGTAAACATTAATTTCAACGGTTATGTTTAAAATGGGTTTTAGAAGGTTTATACTAAAAAAGTGAGGGATAAAATGACATAAAATTTTATCAAACAATTATTTTATTTAAATATTTAGAAATAAAATCAATTGAATTTTCTTAATTTTACTTTTCTTATACTTCTTTGATATGTAAAATGTTGGAAAGTCTTTTTATTTTAAAAAATTCTAGTTATTCCATCTCCCCGACATATAAAAGAACATCACCTCTCCTCTCCTCTACATATAACCAAATACATTGGTATTGGAACATAATTACAGAAATAACATCCTAAATTACCACCTCTCTTCGTATATTTTTATTTTTAATAGGAATCCATCCTATTAAGTATTTTTCTGAAAACCTATAGAGGCTGTATGAAAAATATGTATTGTTCTCGTGTGAGTGTTTTTGTTTTATTTCATTACACGTAATTAATCTATACTAAAAATAAACTGATAAAATAAAATTATTATATCTAATATAATTACATGTTATAATTTTAATTTAATAACCTACATCCATCCCCTCTTTCATCAAATGCAAAAAAAGGTCAACTGTGTCTATAGTGGACTACTTTCCTGTAATCCAATGAAATTAATTTTCCATCACTGCCTCTCACGGATGGACATAATTATTTATTTAATTTATATATATTATATTTATGAAATAACAATAATTTTTTATTTATATTTTCAAATATACATTATTATCACCAAATCCATTGAAATATTATAATATCTCTCATGCGTAAGTGGGCACTACCACCTATATGAAGCGATGCGATACATTTAATTTTAAATTTGACAATGTCGGTATTAATGTTATATTTAATGAATATATATGGTTTTTATGAAATAAAAAATTTATTTTTAATGTGAATATCTATTTACTTTTCTTTCATTCCTTCCATTAAAAAAATGGAAACATAGTTCATGCATATTTACAGTCTACCACTTATGGGAATAATTTAATTCATTTTTACATCTATATATATTATGAATTACTCTAAAGAATGAAACATTGATCCCCTTGAACCGTGATTTCAATAATGAATTCTCAATGAACAGGTTGTAAAAGGGTAAAAATAAATCATAAATGAAATTATATATATGATTATATTTCAATAATATAATTATGATAAATCTATATTTTTTTAATTGTCAAGTCCCATTGTTTACGAATAACGTTGAGGCTGGAATATAAGAATTTTTTGTCTTAAATTGTATTCTTCAGTAGATACATTATGTTAAGAACCTATATTCTTTTCTAATGTGTATATAAATACCATATGAAATGTTATATCATTAATTTAATGGTAATAAGGGTATTAAATTTTTAATTAAATGTTATTATTTCATGTGGATTCTGATTGAAAAGATTCCAAAGAAAGTAAGGGATCTTGTTATCACTATTATCTCAATGAGGCACATGCAATATTCACCACATGTTTCCAATATTTTTTGTATATATTGGTCATGAATGTATTTTATGATGCATTATATATAAATTATAGTTATTTATATATCCATAATATTTTATTCCATTCATGTCGATCATGATTCAAATAATTCCAACGTTATTGTGGTATTATGCTACAGACTCATTGTTTGCTAGGGTTTTTTATGATTATGTTCCATTAATCAAATTATATAGTCTATATATCATTAAAATAATTAATTAATTTTTATATTTTTATTTATAGATGCTACATTTTTTTCTCAGTCATTTGTTTCTATAATTTTAA
This sequence comes from Viscum album, assembly GCA_963277665.1. Classification (NCBI taxonomy): domain Eukaryota; kingdom Viridiplantae; phylum Streptophyta; class Magnoliopsida; order Santalales; family Viscaceae; genus Viscum; species Viscum album. The sequence goes on from OY728126.1 coordinate 1,578,305,621, forward strand.
TCGATATTTCAAAATAATTGTTGATGGAAAACTGGTATTATTTCTCTATTTAGTCAAAAATAATTTTTCATCCATGTACAAGTTTCCAAAAAATGAATAACAGAATGTTTTTAATATTCTTTAATTATTGTTGAAAGAAATTTGTAACCATGTTTCACTTTATATAAATTATAATAAAAGGAATGTTCTTCTATATTTTCAAAAAACTCTATTTTCACTTTGTACAAAAAATGAAAAAAAAATATTTGTTTCAGCATATATAGAATAAAATTTCTTTACTATCTTCATGAAGGCTCAATTAATAAAATATTTCATAACATGTTTCCAAGGTTATTTTAAATGAAATTTATTTATTTATTATATGATAAAATTTTACATTTTCAGGATGTTATTTTAAAATGGAAAGGTTATTTTCTTAATGAATGATTTAATAATATTTTTATAGAATTTCTATGCATCAATGATATTATCCTATGGTGTTTATTTTTTTTACTTGGTATGTGATACAATTTTGCTATTTATATTATTTTCCCAATATGGTTTATGAATATGATAATAATATGTTTTTAGAACCCATTTCTTTTCCTCAGTTTATTTTTTTTGAAACCCATTTATTTTTTATGGGTTATTATATAGTGAATGTTTGATAAATATTTTGAATAAAAATTTAAAGATTACGTGATATGGGACACCTATATCAATATGTAATGTATTTTTTAATGACAGATAACTCGTGAGGTAAAAATGTTATGTGTGACCAAAATTTCATGTTTATAATTTCATGCACAGAGATTGTTTTCATGTCCATATGAATACTGATGGACATAATTTACATGTAAATAATATTAATTATAAAAATGTTTTTCCTATCCAAAAGATCAATCATGAACCAATATTTCATGTCTATAAAATTAGGCATAGACTATATTTTCAGTTCCATGTGTTCACAAATACATCAGGTTTTAATGTCCATAAGAGTATTTGTTGGCATATTTCTCTTGTCTATATGTTCTTATCGTCCTGATTTCATGTACATTACTTGACTATTGAAATTATTTATATTTATAGATTTCCAAAAAAATTTAAGCTTATAATTTTCTAAATTTCAATGCCTTATTCCAGTGTCATTCTATCATTAATCATTTTCATCCAATCCATTATGATTCATGTCTTATGAAATACTGAAATTTATTATGTGACACAATATTAGGATCTTTGATATGTAGCTTATTGTTTCAAATGTTATGATCATGTTCTCATGCCCTTATTCACATGTTATTCTAATGTAATTATTTATATCTCCCCTTTTCACCGTAACAGTGCATCTAATATCACAATTTTTCATGTTTCATTTCCCCAAGTTATAAAGGAAGGTATTTTGTATGATATTTCAAAAATGGGTTCTATTTATGAGAAACATGTTTCTTATGTATCCATTTTTTCAATGGAACTAGACTTATACGATACTATCATAGATCATAATTTCATTTAATGAATACTCATCTATTAATATGTCGTATCGATGAATGAAGTGTATGCTTTATTATAGTCTATATTACATCGATTTTTATTTAACAAATAGAAATATATATAATAAAACATTTGTGAGACCCATAGGGTTATGTATAAGTATATGAATATATCCTACAAATTTTGATGATGGATAGAGAAAGTAGTATTCAATAAATTCCCACTCCTCACTAGTGAATACAAATATATGTGGATCTAGAATAGTTGTACATAGGTTTAATGAGTCCTAAAAGGGAAAATTTTAAATTGACGCATTCATCAACTGGTTCAAAATAACAAAAGTTTCTTCATATCTAGTTTGACACTCTAAAGGGATATGTTTTTGAAATTCCTAAACTATTTAAAACATCAATGATAGATTTGAATATATGATTACCATGAATGAACTACGTTAATTATAATGTTTCATAGATTGAAAATAAGATTTCGTGATTTATAAATACTATTAATGATTATTCATAACTATGTTATCTCCCATTGTGATTTTGTTTTATTATGCTATATTATTTGGTTTCAGTCGATGAACTGAACCCCATAATATTGTATTAATTACAAATTTTATTGAAAATGAATTATTTTTTCTCCAATGTAACCAAATTATATGGTATTTTTGTTGAATAAGATTATTTAGCTGCTTAAAATACATTCTCTATTTGTTAATCATAAAAAACCCAAACACCGAAAAGAGTGAATGACGTTCTCTCTAGTCCTTAATGTGCAAACATACAAAATTTTGTATGGTTATATTGATTAACATGATACTACGCACAATATTAGTGACATTTAAAATATCTTGTACATTTTCTAGTTTTTAGAACATGATAATGTTATTTTTTTCTATCTATCATTAGTAAGGTGAAGTATAAAATGGGGGATTCCGATCAAGAACATAAAGAAAAATAATTACATAGACTCAATGGAGTTGGATGGGTTTAAGATCATATTTTTAAATATGTATTTTCCAAAAATCCATTGTACAAAAATTGGAATGGAATTTCATGAGCTAATTTTGAAGGACGATTAATATGATGGTACTTGTGAGGAATATTTTTCAAGGCATTTGATGTATGATTAATGTATTTGTATATATACTTATAATATGGTAGATAAATTTATATGTGATATAAAATTGAGTATCAAAATGGAATTATCCATAAATGGAATTAATGGATATGAAGAAATAATTCTATCTACTATAATGGTGGAAATGGAGATTGGAGTAACCTATAAATTTCATGGTTTTGATTTGAAAAGAATGATGAAATTTAAGGTAGACTGTAAAATCAATATATTAAAGAAGAAGATATTTCTTTCAAGATCAATATGTTAAAGGAAACATGGATGAAATATTATTAAGGCGACTGAAAAATGATTAATTTTTTTATTGGATATTCATATGAAATAAAATATTTTTGTGATGTGAAAAAGTTAACTAATGGTGGAAATAGAGTGAAAACATAACAAGATTCATAGCCTAAACATCAATGATTGAAAAAAACGGATTATAGGGATTATAATAAATAATTATTAAATCTGATGTTTAATTATGAAGATGAAAATAAAAAACATCTTAAAGACCATATATACTGGGAAATATGGTGTGATCACTACTTTTTATCTGGGGTATGCTAACGATCTATTGAAAGGTACACATACCATCCACTCTAGATCAGCTATTACTTTTTTGATTATGGATATTGCTAATTTTTAATAACTGTAATTTTTTAGTCATATCACAATACCCTCTCAATGAATGGATTTGGAATTAGTAGTGAGAATTTAGAATGGTATGATGGTCACATATCTAATCTATGATTTTTCTATATTTAAATATAATGTGAATGTTCTAATTTCTAATAGTGTTATTCTCCTGTTGTTTTAATTTGGTGTTGTCTTAAGCATGGATTAGATTTCAATATAAAAATCCCACATAAATTTACAATGATGTGAATTAATATTTCATATTAAAAATATTATACGATCAACTATCAATATGAAAATAAATATTAACATTCAGTGGAAATATTATCCACTGTATCGGTCTTGATTCTTAATCAAACGGTGTTTTTATCTTAGTTGGTTGGTAGATAATCAACATTGATTATAATTGTATTATATGGGATTTTTTATGTTTATCAAGGATAATTTTTTCATTTCCCAATGAATCATAATGTTGATATATCAATAGTTTTCATAATCAGTGTATCACATATTTCAATGACTCCCTATAGAATGGCCTAGATTTAGTAATAGTAATTAAAGAAGAAACTCTTGGAGAACCATGAAAAAGGATTCTTTCTTCCAAATGTTTTCACATTGGGGTTCAATTACATTTATCTTATGAATAAATATGGATCTATTTTCCTCTACATTGATTATAAATAACTAAATAAGAACATACTCAACCATAGGGATCCTCTACCCCAATATCATTTCTAGTTTGACCAACTACATGGAGCTCAATACCATTAATATATTAACCTTCATTATGGATATCTTCAATTGAGGGTTAAGAAGGGGGATATTCTCAAAAACAAATTCCATAAAATTTATTATAACTATGAATATATTGTAATTCCATTTGTTATTACATATTCCCATACAATAATCATGAATTTAATGAATAATATTTTCTATTTTGATTTAACACCCCAGCCTTCCACGGTATGTTTCTCGCTGAATAATACTGTAGCGTGTGTTGTACGTAACTTCAAGTTCTAACACACACCACAACTAATAAAACTAACCGTTATGAATAGTAATACCCAATTTTTGATATTTTATACATTTTATCATTCTAAATGGACTTCATTTTTGGATTCAGAATATTGAAATTATCCTAGGGTGAAATTTTGGTACTTTTCGGATAACATTTATATTTTGATGAATAGTGAAAATTACTAAATTTTAATTAAAATCAACCATTTAATCGAAATAGTTAATAGTGATAAATTATCAATTTGAGTGATTTTAAAGTATATTTAGAATATAGTTTTACCATTTAATACAATTTTGGTAATTGGACATAATTTCACATTTAAACCTGACATAAACAAGTGTCAATCTTTTGATAGTTATTATTTCTTAAAAACACGCTTTTTATTTTAAAAGTGGAAATTAATTTTAAATTAATTTATGCCACTTATGTGTTTTGAATTTAAAAAAATTTGATTCCATATTTGGAATTAGAATGTCCAAATTTTGTAAATAGGTAACTCTTATTTTTAGACATTTTGAATAATTACTTCGGTAAATATTTTATTTACAATGGTTAAAGGGTAAATCTGGTAATTAAGGGAAAACAAATAAGATTATAATAATATTAATTTACACTCAAACGTGTCCAAACCCTATTGGTTGATACATGTCCGACTGTGGGAATCTTTCGGTCGATTTTGGGACCCCATGGATTCACTTGTAAGTGATAATGAAACTTTATATTAATAGAGTTAATGTAAATTCAAAATGACATAATCCTATATCTTTTAGAAAACAAATTTTTAAATAGGATTATATATGTTATATTTTCATCTATAAATATTAATTAGAAAGATAAAATGATTTACAACATAATTTTATTTTATTTATAATTTTTATACATTAAATATTTTAATTTATGTATGACACAATGATGATGTTGTAATTACATTATTAGTGAAATATTAAAATATTTGATATTATAAATACCCAAATAAATATAATTTGAGAATTTTAATGAATTAAAAGAATTATATAGGTCAATATGACATGTTAGGATTGATTTAATTAACTTTATTAGAAGTAATAATGCTGTTATTATTTTCACAAAAATAAAATACCAAATACTATCAAAAATGACATAAAAGAGTTTTTAAAACAAATATTATATTAATAATTAATATTAAATTCATAAAAATATAGGGTTTGGACAAAGTACATGTATTATGATAGTTGTATCATTAGTGGACCACTTGGGGATCTCTTGGAGGTGTATAGTATGTTTATTAACTATATAATATAAAAATACAAAGTGACATGGTAAGTGTCAAACTAATTAACTAATAGTTAAAACTAAAAGATAAGGTTAATATAATGACCCAAACCCATTTAAATTCTATTGGTTGAGTGTTTTTCTACCCATAACCGACTGAAACTTCAAATTATCCACTTTGTATCCATTAGAAACTGACTATGAATTTATTATAAAATAATATTTCTAGATTTTCTTATGGGGCCCCTCCTCCCCCTTATAAAAGGACAGCACTTCTAACCAATTATTTTCACTTTCAAAGCCATTTGGTTCGGCCAAACCCTGCACAAATACTCTCTAGACTTCCCACACCTCAACCTAGAGGCCTTAGTTTGATCAGAAAGCCATCATAAGGATCCCTTTTGATCATATCAAAAAGAAGAACGCGAAGAAGAGGTAATTTTTTCTCCACTATCTTTCAAGTTCCTTTCTTCTTCAAATTTTTCTTTCTTTGTTATTTCCATTATAAAATAACAACTCCAGTATATTATATATTCTGTGATGTTATTATAATTATGGAACAAACAAATTCATTATTCTATCTATCCCTTGAATGATATGTCACCATACATACGTACGTACGGCCTATCGTCTCCATGTTGTGATGTAATTGTTATTCAATATATTATTATTTAGATGGGTATAATAATGATGTATAATTCATTTAAATAATAAATACAACATGATAATTATTATTTATATATAATATTCCATCCAATTATATATTATTTTAATATCAAACGAATGGTATTTTTTCTCGTGCGTACGTACGGATTACCGTCCCCATGAACGCGATGAGATTCAATCCCCATCATATCCATTCAAGACTAAATTTCATTTGATGAATAACAATAATTTTTAGATACATGATATAATTCTGTATATGAATAAGATACATCCCATCCATAACAAATACGTCTCGCATAACAAATAATATAAAGGAAAACGAATCTGTTAACACCCGAAACGATGATAATAGTAAGATATTATTAACAAACCAATGTTAAAAGATCATATATGATATCATATTAATGTAAATGATTTTTTTATAATTCAATAAAAATTGTTTCACCATTATACAGGAGGTTAACCTACCGTCAACCAAGGAAAAAGTACAATGTTAGGGATTTCTTATCTCACTTTTAATTTCGTGAGATTTCCATTGTTCACCACTTATTTATTGCATGTGGTGTGTGTACTGCCCATGATTGTATTCATTGTATAATATACTTTAATTTATGGATATTTAAATCATCATTGTATTATACTTCTTTCATGGGTGCATGTTTCGTATGTTACCAAATTGATAAGGGAATTTGAAATTTCAATTTCCACTCATTCGGCTTTACGCATACATCATTGATTAATTTACACCAAGTTTATGTGTGGAATCACTATTCATTTGATTATGTCATAATTTCCACTCCCATTTCTATGGATATAATTTTGATACACATAATCACTCCATTGATAAATTCTCAAGTCGTCGATATGAACTTGATAAGAGTAATTTTAACTCAATCTCGATTTATTGAGTTAAACATCAAATTCATTGGTGTGGTTTTTACAAGAATATGTGTGAATGTCCTCTGATTGATTTACACTGAATATCCAATCATACTGAGTGTATTTATATTTTTCACACATAATTATGTTTTTATTTATCCTTAACCTAAGGATACGTTCTTTATAAGAGATTTAATCTCAATGTACTTCCCATTGAGACTTCTTTGATGTTATATACCAAATCAATTTTTTGTGGTGTATATAATGTTCTTTGACATATTATATCATGAATCCCTTTATTATCAAGATATTACAATGTTTTGAGTACCTAAATAATTTATACTCATGTGTCTCTCTTTTGGTTAGAAACTGTAACAAAAATATCATTTTTAAATGTTTTAAAGACTTATTCTTCTAAATATTTCTCATTAATGTCCATGTTTTAAAAATGATTTTATGGATTTATTTATATGGACATTAAAGTTTTAAAATTAAAACTCTTTTTAATAGTTTCAATGTTGTATGGGACACTTTGATTCAAAAATATATTTTTGAATGGCTTCTTGACAAATTCTGTGACTTTTAAATGATTTCAAGAAAAAGGGAGATATTTCTCTCTAATAGTTTTGATGATTATTTTCATCTATGTCAATATACTTCATTATTCTCGATTGAGGTTAATCTGATAAAATACACTCTTCTATATTGTATCAAATGAGTTATTTTTGGCCGTGGATATGATATTTTTATACTATTCATGGTTTGTGGATCAATTATTGACATTTCGTATGCTAGTTTTAATATGAATGTTAATGTTATATTTCAAACTTTTCATATGAGTAATGAATTGGACTTAGTAAGTGATGGGTGGAGACCGCTATAGCTCCTCGATGCATCGGTAGGTCTCATTAGATAAACTATTGTCTTTCCGTGAGGCCTTGACAAAATCTTATTTGTAGTCTCAGTACGAGGCCATGGCTACGTTGTTATGATAGTCTGACAATATGCATTCCGTCATTATGGAAGTGGTTATCAATATTGCATGTGATTATTTGACTGCAGAATATCCAAGTGAATAAGTAAATGACATTATTTTGTTTTATCTTTGCCATATTATACTGAAGTTCATGTTTAAAAGGCTTTTGTTTTAGTTATACATTTCCTTAAATGATTATGCTTATTTATGAATGTTTTTGCTCTATTGTTATCCTTACTGAGCATCTGAGCTCACCCCTTTCAATGTTTTATTTTTTTCAAGATGTTAAGAAGTAATTTATGAATGACCTGTAGGGATAACACGAGCCGATATGAAGACAATATGTTGTTGTAGTAGTTTTTATCTTTATGATGTAATTTAAAATTTATGAATGTATCTAGTTAATCCAGGACTACTAAACTAATATGTCTTTCAAGACGTGATCCTTTGTGATCATGCCAATGTTATGTAATAACACACCGACTCTGGGTAACTGGGGTCGGGGCATTACAGTTTGTATCAGAAGAAGTTTAGTACAAACCTTGGGAGCTAGATTTAGATAAACTCCGATTAGAGAAAACAGCCCTAAGATAGACTTTGAGGATTTGTATAGAAGAACTTCCTAGAATTTTGGTATTGTAGAGATTTTGTGAGTTTTCCAAACAATAAATCTCTTTCTGGATACGAGTAGGTAGAGATAGCTCTGGAACAGATGTACCTAGGGGTAAAACCAGAAAACACTGCTATGAGATAGACTCAAACGGAATCTGGTGCATGACAATGGGCCTTGCCTCCCTCTTGGTTACGACACTCCCGGGAGATAAGCATATGATAATTTACATTTTCTTTACAAACCGATTTGAAGTATTATATATAATATCAGAGTAAATAACCTTGGTTAATCCAAATGTGTTTCAAATTGGGAATATGGTGACATGTTATTCTCTAAATTATTTCATGACTACTATTACTCACACAATGATTTCTCGTTTTAGTCAATGTATGGATTCCAAGGAAGTCATAGTGACATTGAGAATGATGTACAAGGTGGGAACGGTGGTGTCAATGAGAAACAAAATGGAATGTTGATAGGCGTAAAAGATATCGTCTTCATTCCAAATCAATTTTCCAAAAATATAATCAACAATATATATATTATCCAATTCTCAGACTGAACAAAGAAGAGAAAGGTGATGAATGATAAGAGCTCCAACAGTGGAGACCATTGAGAAAGGAATCCTCAATTTTCATCATGCAAGAAATGTGGACGAAGACACTCAGGAAAGTGTCTCAATGGGATAAAGAAATGCTTTACGTGCGGTAAGGAAGGACATAAAGTGAAGAATCACCGAAGAAAAATGAAGAGTACTATGGAAGAAGATGGAAATGGTCCCACGAATCCATTTACAGTCATTTGTCGTAAATGTAGGGGACCTAGCCATTAACCAAGTGACTGCCATATTCTATAGGATATTTTCTTGAACAAAGAAGAAGCTATGTGGAAATAAATGGTTGGAGTAATGTTTATAAAGTATTATTTCTCCTTGTTGATGGGTTTACTTTGGAATATTTTTCTCTTTTATTTGTATCCCTGCGGTTTTCCATGTGAGAATGATATTTGAAGAAGAATTTTCTTTTCTCTTGTGGATATAGTTTTTAATAACCATTTGGTTTTATATGATCATTAGGTTTGAGGTAATTACAAGTTATTATAATTTGGGATGAAAATGTAAGGTATGAGATAACATTTGTGGTTAAATTATGTTATGGTTATTTTGATGAATTTATCTCATTTAGGTAATGTTATAAAATATAGTTTTTGAAAAAGGACAACACGCAGACTGTGTGACAACCCGTCGCGTCGGACAAAGCTGTGGGAATCAAACCCACAACCAAAGTGCGATTGGGATTTATCACCTACCACTAGACTACGTGAATCCCCTGGTTAGTGTGACTATTATTTTCAGTTAAATGATTTAATTGATCAATAATAATTTTAATTGGGATCTTATGTCTTATCAAATGAATACCATTAGTATAGGAAAATGATTTGGTGATTAAGTGATAAATGTTATTTTGGAAGATGTTCACTTTTTGGGAACACTATATGCCCAAGGAAAATATAATATTATGGGATTTCATTTGAGGAGTAATGTTGGATTTTTATCTATGTTTTTATTGTGGATTTATAGTGATTTGGGTTATTTATGGAAATGATTAACCTATAATAGAGAATATGTGATTAGGTTAATTCCTTTTATGTATGTGACTTTGAGTGTAATTGATGTCATTTTGAGATACCATCTGACGTGGAATACTACATAACAAAATTCTTCTATGTTTTGAGTTTCAATATTATTTTGGATTATTTTAAATTATTTTAAGGACAATTATTTATTGAATTCTATTTATTTAACTTTGGGGTATTGTTGGTTTAATTTTAGAAATTAATATTAGTGTTTCTTTCTCTAATGAAATAACCTTTTGGGGGATCATCAGATCTAATACTAACCATCTTAGTTTTGATTAATCCCTAAAGACAAGGTAAATATATAGTTTATTCTTTGTAGATCATGTGATTCTATAAGATTTTTATTGTAGATCTTCTAGTGTGACCAAGTCTTGTAGAATACTCATATTTTAAAAATGAGTTTGTAGTAGAAATTTATTAAAGAATGAAACATTACATAAAAATTAATTATATCTCTTTATGTTCTTATTCAATGTAATAAATTAATTCCTCATCTTTATGTGATTTAACTTAAAAAAATAATAAAAATGTTATCTGTTTACTTTTCCTATTGGGAAACTAATGACCGTTTTTCCTACCAAAAGTCTGTGGTTTTCTTGTTATTAACATTCTCCTAATCATGTTTCTATCCCTCTCTATCAGAACATGACACTTATTTTATCATCCATATCCATGTTTTTCGACATGTAAGCATAATATAGGTTATCTCGGGTTACCTTTGTACATCTATTTCTTTCTTTTAAAGTGGTAGTTTTTTTTACTCTTTTTCCAATGTGGGAATTTCCATTATATTCCCAAGCCCAATTTAAAAAATTGCGAGGACACAATTTATTTAAGGAGGGGAGAATGTAACACCCCAAGCTTCCACGGTACACTACTCGCGGAATAATACAGTAGCGTGTGTTGTACGCAACTTCAAGTTCTAACAAACACCACAACTAATAAAACTAACCATTATGAATAGTAATACCCACTTTTTGAAATTTTATACATTTTATCATTCAATATGGACTTAAGTTTTGGATTCAGGGTATCAAAATTAGCCTAGGGTGAAATTTTGGTACTTTTCGGATAAATTTCATATTTTGATGAATAGTGAAAATTACTAAATTTTAATTAAAAACAGCTTTTTTATTCTAAATAATTAATAGTTATAAATTTTGAATTTGAGTGATTTTAATGTATATTTAGAATATAGTTTTAGCATTTCATACAATTATGGAAATTAGACATAATTTCACATTTAAACCAGACATAAACAAGTGTCAATCTTTTGATAGTTATTATTTCTTAAAAACACGCCTTTTGTTTTAACAACGGGAAATAATTTTAAATTACTTTCTTATACTTCTATGTTTTGAATTTCGAAAAATGGATTCTATATTTGGAATCAGGATTTCCAAATTATGTAAATAGGTAACTCTTATTTTTAGACATTTTGAATAATTACATCGGTAAATATTTTATTTACCATGGTTAAAGGGTAAATCTTGTAATTAAGGGTAATTTTTTTTAATAATATTTATTTATCCTAAAACGTGTCCTAACCCTATTGGGCGATACATGTCCTACCATGGGCATATTTGAGTCGATTTTGGGACCCCATGGATCTACTTGTAAGTGATAATAATACTTTATATTAATTAAGTTAAAGTAAATACAAAAATGACATAAGCCTCTTAGCGGAGGGGGTGATGCATTTTCTTGACTGATCTCACTATGGAAATGTCTGGTGAGGGGGGAGATGAGGATTTCCAGTGCCTGTTTGGACATTTGCTTCTTTTGTACTTATCGGACTTTTCACTTTTTTTTACTTTTGTCTTTAAGGCACGTTTCCCTTCTTGTAATGGGTTTCCTATTTCCCAAACATAAAAGAGGTTATATATTTTTAATTCAATTATGGGGGATTTGCCCCCAAATTTTCTTAAAAAAAATGACATAAGCCTATATCTTTTAGATAAAAAAATTTACATAGGGTTATATATGTTATATTTTTGACTATAAATATTCATTAGAGAGATAAAATGATTTCCTAAATTATGTTATTTTAATTATAATTTTTAGAAATTATATAATTAAATTTATTTATGACGCAATAATGATGCAGTAATTACGTTATTAGTGAAATATTAAAATAATTGATATTATAAATACCCAAATAAATATAATTTCAGACTTTTATTGAATTACACGAATTTTATAGGTTAATATGACATGTTAGGATTTATTTAATAAACTTTTTTTGAAGTAATCATGGTTCTATGATTTTCACAAAAATCAAATACAAAATAGTGTCAAAATTGACATAAAAGAGTTTTTAAAAACATTATTATATTATTAATTGATATTAAATTCTTAAAATTCTATGTTTAGGCCAAAGGACTTTTATAATTATATTTGAATCATTAATGTGCCACTTGGGGATCTCTTGGAGGTATATAGTATGTTTATTTACTATATAATATAAAAATACAACGTGACATGGTAAGTGTCAAACTAATTAACTAAGAGTAAAAACTAAAAGATAAGGTAAATATAATGACCCAAACCTATCTAAATTATATTGTTTGGGTGGTTTTCGACCCATCCCCACCGTAACATTTAAATAATCTACTTTTGAGCCATTAGGAACCGAATATGAATTTATTATAAAATAATATTTCTAGATTTTCTTATGGTTCCTCTCCTCCCCCTTATAAAAGGAAACCACTTCTAACCAATTTTTCACACTTCCAAAGCATTTTGGTTCAGCATAACCCTGCCCAAATACTCTCTAAACTTCCCTCACTTCAATATATAGGCCATAGTTTGATCAGAAAGCCAACCTATAGAGCACTTTTGATCAAATCAAAAGGAAGAACCCGAAGAAGAGGTAATGTTTTCACCACCCACTTTCAAGTTCGTTTATTCTTCTACTTCTTCTATCTTAATTATTTCAATTATAAACTAATAACTCCAATATATTCTATATATTTTGATGTTATTATAATTATTGAACAAACAAATTCATTATTCTATCCATCCCTTGAATGACATGTCACCATACGTGCGTACGTACGGCCTACCGTCTCCGCATTGTGGTGTAATTGTTATTCAATATATTATTATTTAGATGGGTATAATAATGATGTATAATGATGTAAATAATAAATTTAACATGATAATGATTCTTTATATATGATATAACATCCAATTATATATTATTTTAATATTAAAAGAATGATATTTTTGCTCGTGCGTACGTACGGATTACCGTCTCCACGAACGCGATGAGATTCATTCCCCATCATATCCATTCAAGAATAAATTTCATTTGATGAATAAAAATAATTTTTATAGACATGATATAAATCTGGATATAAATAAGATACATCCCATCAATAACAAATACGCCTCGCATAACAAATAATATAAAGGAAAAGGAATCCGTTAACACCCAAAACGATGATAATAATAAGATATTATTAACAAATCAATGTTAAAAGATAATATATGATATCATATTAATGTAAATTATTTTTGTATAATTCAATAAAAATTATTTCACCATTATACAAGAGGTTAACCTACCATCAACCAAGTAAAAATTACAAAGTAAGGGGTTTCTTATCTCACTTTTAATTCCGTGAGATTTCCATTGATCACCAATTATTTATTGCATGTGGTGTGTGTACTGCCCATGATTGTAATAATTGTGTAATATAATTTAATTTAGGGATATTTACATCATCATTGTATGATACTTCATTCATGGGTTCATGTTTTTTATGTTACCAAATTGATAAGGGAATTTGAAATTTCAATTTCCACTCATTCAGCTTTACGCATACTTTATTGATTATTTTACACCAAGATTATGTGTGGAATCACTATTCATTTTCTTATGTCATAATATCCACTCCCCTTTCTGTGCATATAATTTTGATACACATAATCACTCCATTGATAAATTCTCAAGTCATCGATATGAACATGGAAGAGTAATTTTAACTCAATATCCATTTATTGAGTTAAACATCCAATTCATTGGTGTTGTTTTTACAAGAATATGTGTGACTGTCCTCTGATTGATTTACACTGAATATCCAATAATATTGAGTGTATTTATATTTTTTCACACATAATTATGTCGTTGATTTATCCTTAACCTAAGTATACAGTCTATATAAGAGACTTAATCTAAATTTACATCCCATTGATACTTCTTTGATGTTATATACCAAATCACTTTTATGTGGTGTATATAATTTTCTTTGACATAGTATATCATGATTCCCTTTATTTTCATGATATTACAATGTTTTGATTACCTCAATAATTTGTATTCAAGTGTCTCTCTTTTTATTAGAAACTCTAACTAAAATATCATTTTCAAATGTTTTAAAGACTTATTCTTATAAATATTTCGCATTAATGTCCATGTTTAAAAAATGCTTTTATGGATTTATTTATATGGAAAATAAAGTTTTAGAATTAAAACTCCTTTTAAAAGTTTCAAAGTGGTATGGAACACTTTGATTCAAAAATCTATTTTTAAATGGCTTCTTGACAAATAGTGTGACTTTTAAATGATTTCAAGAAAAAGGGAGATATTTCTCTCTAATAGTTTTGATGATTATTTTAATCTATGTAAATATTCTTCATTATTCTCGATTGAGGTTAATATGATATAATACAATCTTCCATATTGTATCGAATGAGTTATGTTTGATTGTGGATGTGATATTTTTATACTATTAATGGTTTGTGGATCAAGTATTGACATTTTGTATGATAGTTTTAATACGAATGTTTATGTTATATTTAAAAATTTCATATGAGTAATGCATTGGACTTAGTAAGTGATGGGTGGAGACCGCTATAGCTCCTCGATGCATCAGTAGGTCTCATAAGACAAACTAGTGTCTTGGCACGTGGCCTTGACAAAATCTTATTTGTAGTCTCGGCACGAGGCCGTGGCTACGTCGTTATGATTGTCTGACATTATGCATTCAATCATTATGAAAGTGGTTATTGATATTGCATGTTATTATTCTACTAGTAGAATATCCATGTTAATAAGTAAAAGGAATTATTTCATTTTATATTTTCCATATTTTTCTGATGTTCAAATTTAGAAGGATTTTGTTTTAGATATACATTGCCTTAAATGTTTATTCTTATTTATGAATGTTTCCTCTATATTGCTATCCTTACTGAGCATCTGATCTCACCCCTTTCAATGTTTTATTTTTCCCAGGATGTGAAGAAGTAATTTATGAATGACCTGTAGGGATAATATGAGGGGATATGAAGACAATATATTATTGTAGTAGTTTTTATCTTTATGATGTAATGTAAACTTTATGAATGTATCTAGTTAATCCAACTCTACTAAAATAATTGTTCTTTCGATACTTGATCCTTTTTTATCATACTAATGTTATGTAATAATGCACCGAATCTGGGTAAATGGGGTCGGGGCATTACAATTGACCACGATCATTTTTTGTTTTCTTTATTGATGCTTCTAATATGTATTAAAATATAAATTAATATCATGAAGATCACTTGTGAATTTAAATGAAGACCCCAAGGAAAGAGAAATAATTTTCAAAATTCACGATGTATGATTTTTTTCGATAAAAGGATTCATTTTTGGGTCATATAATTTCTTGAAATGGTATATCGATGGTTCAATCAATGGTAAAGGTTACTAAATATTTTATTAGACCATCCTCAATGAGTGAGATTCATTTTATTCTTTCTTATTGTAGATATTATTGATTCATTATAACCAATTTATCATGAATATCTAATTAACACACCAGTCAAACTTAGAAAGGAACCTAGTTTCATTGGATAGATGAATGAGAAATCAATTTCATTGAATTCAAAAGACGGTGATTCAGTATACATATTATTATATTACAAAAAATTAAAGAATATAATGTATTATATAATGATTTATTGACTAAGGTATTTAGGTGAAATCTCATTTAGAATGTCATTTTTATAACTTATTCACCATGAAAAATTTTTGGTTTATTAAAATAATTACGCAACACATGATTTGTATTTTTCCACAATAATTTTAGAATTAAATATATAGATGAATTTACTTTATAGGAAAATGATTATATATATTTATATATATATATTTATGATAAATTTTATTTTAGATGTTTTCTTAGAAGAAGTTTAATATGTTCCAAAAAATATGGTTGCATCTAATTAATGTTTATCAGTGCTCAATACATTAAAATTCCATTACATATAGGTCTACATTGCATATTTAATATGATGTATAGAGATTTTAAGTACTATTTGTACTAGGAAAATATGAGGACAAATATATTATATTATATATACCATTACCTGGTACTGTCAGATTGTTAAGATGGAGAGAAAAAATTATAAGGATATGATTCAACCATTACATATAAAAGAATGAAAATAGAAAAACAACTCCACATATTTATTCATTTTAATCCCCAACAAACCAAATGAAAATAATGATATATCAATTTTATGGATATATATATAAATACACACACAACATCACTAAAAAATATTTACCTATAAATCAGCCTTACATTATATACATTAAATACATTATAAAGATGTGTGAAGTACCACATTTTACTCTATCTGATTAGGATAAAAGGATTACATAGAAGTTTTAGAGAAGTCATAAATAGGATCTAGATTTAAATATAAGATTTATTACATCATATCATCCTCGGAGATATGAAAACTCACATATAATAATTAAAATGTTGCAGGAAATGTTAAGATATTGTTATATGGAATTCAATGGTGCTTTGGATCAACAACTCCCTCTAGTCATGTTTATGTAAAAATAGATTTCATATATGAATTTACAAGTATCCTTAAGAATACCTATATGAAAATATATTTATAACTCCATTATATTTGGATGATGTTAGAGAAATAATTATATTGTAACTTAGGAAATATTAATAAATGATATATAATTTTAGAGCTATTACACAACACATATGGGTGGAACAAGGATGAAAAATAAGTTGTGTTGATAATAATCAGAATGACATGTAATTTAATGTTTATGAGAAGGTGTTTCTATTAATTTATCTATATAATAATGTTATTATATTAAATAATAATTGAAATCTAATCCCTATGAATATTATCCTATTTGATTTCATTAATTGAGGAGGGATGGTAGCTTATATATCTTGGGGATTCCACCAAACCTCTCTCAAGTCCACGATGTGTTATATGAATATTTCCAATGAGATTATATACTTGATCCTACCATATGGTGTACATATATTAAATATCCATGTATCATGATCATTCTATTGATTAACATCGATTGGTGAATGTGGATCACAGAGAAAAAAATCTATCAAATAGATCCACTGACCTGGTTTGTGTTTTTGTGGAGAACACACCAACCTGGATATGCTACTTAAGAACCTCAGGATATAATGAGGTAGAGGTATACTTGGTTTCTATATCAATGTGAAATAATTTTTTTTGGTAAATTTACATTATGGGGGAAGAATGTAACACCATTATGTTTTATGAAATATTTTTAAAAGTAAATTTTATTCTTTCGATAGATTGTGTCAAATGAAACATTAAGATTTGATGAACCCTAATATAATATTAAAATTATTATTTCAACATAACTTTTATAACATAATCTTAAATTAAAAAAATATAAATATGAATAAATAAATTTTAATAACACCAACTCTATTTTGTTTCTTAATGAACTGTAAAGATAGTAATAATTAATTCTCATTTGTAAAGGTCATAAGAGTTTACTAGCGATTAAACCAGAAGGATAAGGATTAAAATGACATAAAATAACATCTCGTTACTATTTTAGGGAAATGTTTCTACCATATAACATCTAATTATTGAAAATTATCAGTTTTTGTGTCTTTTTCATGTGTAAAAATGTTGGTATATAATTTTATTTTCAAAAATCCAATATGTTTCCTCTCCCACTCTTATAAAATGTAATCTCATGTCCTCAATTATACACACCAAAAAATCCATGTGATTCTAAAAATACCTGATAAAATACCTTCATTACATCTCACCATTCATATTATAAGAATTATTTTGATTAAAAAACATCATAAGAATGACTGTTTTTGAAACATAAAGACATTTTATGAAGAAAAGGTATCATTCTTATATGATTGTTTTTTGTTTTATTTATTTTTAATCCCCAATAAATTATTATTCACCTATTTTGATATAATTTAAAAATTATATCCATTATACTATGATTTTATTTTGTATATATAATAATATATATATACATCTAATTTTTTTATGAAATGGGAAATGAAATAATCGATTATATGTATGACAGACTACAACCTCACGATCTAATTTAATTTTATTTCCACCACCACCTATGATAAATAGATTTAATAATGAATTTATTATATATAAATTATATTTATGAAATAATTTTTTTTATTTAATTATAATATTAAATCTCTCTTCATACATTCTTATCAATTTAATAATAATAATGTCGATTGTGCATACATGTGGACTACCACCTCTATGATGCGATGTCTAATAATTATAATTTTATTTTGACATATATTGTAATATATATACTTTTAAGGAAAATTTATTTTATATATGATATAAAAATTATTCATTTCTGTTTAATTTTTAATTACATATCTATATTTACATCAATTGAAAAATGGAAACAACGTTATTCTGTATGTATGGCCTACCTTCTCAATGAATGGTGTAATTAATTTTTTATCTCAATCATCAACTAATGACTCTAAATAAAATATAATAAATATATAGGGTATTATATAATTATTATAATTCTGAAAATTATGGTGTTGTAATCAATGTATAGTGGCCAAAACAGTTAAACCTGAACATACATGAAAAATAAATAAGATGTATCCCAGAATAGTGATTTCTATAAATAATTATTTATGAAAGGGTGTTAAAATGTGTTAGGTAAATAATATATGGTATATTAAATATTATTATTGTTATTTTAGAGTTTTATAATAAACATATATATATTATACTGGCGGTTCGAACAAGTATGAAAATTTCGTGATTTGAGGTAAGGTTTCTTTTCATCAATCAGTTTCCTTTGGGGAATTGATATGTAAAGCACATATATTCTTTTATTATGCATTTACATAGACCATTTAATGTGATATATAATTATTTTAATTATTCTGATTATATTTTTTCATTTAATTTTATTCTTTCATGTGGAATTGCAATTCTAAAGTCAGGAAAACCATGAAAGAGATTTTCGTCTCAAATTCATTTATATGAGACACATGAAATATTCCCCACTTTTTTATGTAATATACCCAGTATAAAATATCCATAAATGAATTTTATGAATATATTAAAACAAATTATAAGTATTTTCATATACATATTATTTTCATTCATGGGATTATAATATAAATTACACAATAGTGGTAATGGAATTTTATTATAACCTCATTGTTTATTGTAGTTGTTTATGATTAAGTTCCACTAATGAAATATTATTATTTATCTCTCTAGAAAAAGACAAATTTTATTATTCTCTATTTATTTCATGAAATTTAATTATACTTCCATCCATTTTTCTTTATTCATGTATAAAATAGATTACAATTTTCTATGTAAAACTAGACTTGTTTCTCTCCTCAGTTGAAAATAATGTTTATTTCATTTCTATGTTATCTAAAAATATTATTAAAGATGTTCACAATTCAAAAATTATTGTTTAAATAAATTTTTCCCCCTGATATTAGATTTTAAAAATAGTTCAGAAGGACCCTACTTCTCATTTTCCAAATAAGTTCCTTTTTAATAGAAAATGTGAAAAAAAACCATCATTTTAACTCGTATGACGGTAACAGAATATCCTGCTATCATGAATGCTCAATAACATCAATACCTATTCAAAATTTTTCTAGGTTATCTTAAAAATTTATTTATTTAATATATAATATTTTCTTAGATTCAAAATACGTGATATAATAATTGAATGGACATTTAGCTTAGGAATTCATAAATGATCTTTTTATGTATTTTCAATTAATCAATGGTGAAAACATTGTGTATTTATTATGTTTTCATATGGATATTATATAATGAAAAATTACATGTTATTTCTATATATATTTTAAATTATTATTGTTATATTTTTATAAAACATATTCTCCTACCATGGGATATTATAATGAAACCCATTTCATTTCCATGGTTCATTATATGATGTATTATTTATGGAACCTTTTAAATTTCCATGGGATATGCAATGTTAAATGTTTTAGGATATTTTGACACCAAAAATTATAATTTAATTTATAGGTTTGGCCTATATCTCTATCTAATTAATTTTTTAATTATGCTTCTATCGCCCCGACCCCAAAACACTAGAGTCAGTGCATTGTTACGTATCATTGGTATGATCACAAAAGATCAAGTCTCGAAAGACAAATTAGTTTAGTAGCCTTATAAGTACTAGATATATACATAACGATTACATTAAATCATAAAATGGAAAACTACAACAACATTGTTTCTATAGAAAACACTGATATCTCATAAACTATCCCTGCATGTCAGTCATAATATACTTCTTCACATCAATGGAAAATTAAAACATAGAAAGGGGTGAGATCAGATACTAATTAAGGATAACAATATAGTGTAAGCTTTCATAAATAAGTATAAACATTTAAAGAGATATAAAGAACTAAAACAAAAGCCTTGTCAACATAAACTTTATCATAATATGGAAAATATAAATCAAAATAATGCTATTTACTTATTCACATAGATATTCTACTAGTCTAATAATCACATAAAATATAAATATTCACTTTTATAATGATGGAATGCATAATTCCAGACATTAATAACCACATAATCAATGCCTTGTGCGAAGAATACAAATAATATTTTGTCATGGCATTGTGCCAACACACTAGTTTGTCTAATGAGACTTACCGATTCATCGAGGATCTATAGAGAGCTCTGCCTGTCACTTACTATGTCCAATTCATTTCTCAAATAAAAAAGTTTAAACATAACATAAACATTCATATTAAAACTAGATTAAAAAATGTCAATACTTTATCTATAAACAATGAATGGTATAAAAATAACACATCCACAGTCAAACATATCACAAAACCTTCAATACAATATGGAAGATTTGTATCGTAATAAATCAACTTCAAACAAGATTAAAATCCGTTAAATTATGTTGACATAGATGAAAATGATTTGTAAAACACTTTGAGAGAAATATATCTTTTTCATGAAAACATTTAAAACTCACCCAATTTAAAAAGAAAGATATTTAAATACATTTTTTAATTAATGTGTCCCATACCACTTTGAAACTTTTCAATGGAATAAGCATTTTAAAAACATTCATGTCCATAATATAAATCCTTAAACCCATTTTGAAAACATGGACATTGATGAGAATGATTTAGAAGAATAAATATTTAAAACATTTAAATTGATGTTTTAGTAAAAAGTACCTTAAAAATTATCCCTTTGAAATATATTTTATGAAACATGGACATTAATAAGAATTATATCCCAGTAGATACTTACATAAAAATAACCTCAGATAATTAAGAGATTGTAAAATTAACCCTTACCTTGTACTTTTCCTTGATCGAGGGTAGGTTAAACTCCTGTATAATGATTAAATAATTGATATTAAATTATAAAAGAATCATATACATTAATATGATATCATATATGATCTTTTAACATTGCTTTGATAATAATATCTTAGTATTATCGTAGTTTCAGTTGTTAACGGATTCATTTTACTTTATATTCTTTGTTATGTGAGTCATATTTTTTATAGATAGTATGTATCTTATTCATATATAGGATGATATCAAGTCTTCAAACAATATTTTTAATCATCTAATGAACGTTAGTCTTGAATAGATTTGACGGGGAATGAATCTCATCACGTTCGTGGATACAGTAATCCATACGTACGAACGAGTGACAATATCATTCTTTTGATATTAAAATAATATATAATTGGATGGTATATCATATATACATAATCATTATCATGTAATATTTATTATTTACCTCAATTAAACTTTATTATTATACCCATCCAAATAATAATATATTGAATAACAATTACACCACGACGTGGAGACCGTAAGTCGTACGTAAGCACATATGGTGACATGTCATTCAAAGGATGGATAGAATAATAAATTTGGTTGTACCATATTTATAATAAAATCACATTATATAAAAGATAATGGATTTATTATTTTATAATGGAAACAACAAATAAAAAGGAAGTGGAAGAAAAAAGAACTGGAAAGAGGTGGTGAGATATTTACCTCTTGTTTGGGTTCTTCCATTTTATTTGATCAAAAGGGCTCCTTAATTTGGATTTATTACTAAAGGAATGCATCTAGGATGAAGTTAGGAAAGTTTAGACGGTATTTTAGTAGTGGTTGGCCGATCCAAATAGCTTTGAAGTTGTGAATTAGAGAGAAGGGGGAGTTCCATTTTATAAGAGGGGTGAGAGGAACCTTAGAAAATGCTAGATATATTATTTTATAATTAAATAATTTTCCGTTTCTAATGGCTCCAAAATAAATTATTTAAAGTATAAGTAAGGGATGGGTTGAAAACCACTCAACCAATAGGTTTTATATACGTTGGATCTCTATATAAACTTTATCTTTTAGATCTAACTCTTAGTTAAACAGATTTACACTTACCATGTCTCTTTGTATTTTTATATTATATTGTTAATAAACATACTATATACATTAAAGATAACCCCAATGGGTTAATTAATGATACACCTATCATTAAACAAGTCTTCTTTCCAAATCATATATTTTTAGTAATAGAATATCAATTAATAATATAATATTTGTTTTAAAAACGCTTTTATGTCAATTTGGACACTATTTGGTATTTTGTTTTTGATAAATTCATAACAGCATTATTACTTTGAAAACAATTGATCTAACTAACCCTAATAGTTCATATTAACCTATAAAATTAGTGTAATTTATAAAAAGTCTCAAATTACATTAATTTTGATATTTAAAATTTCAATTATTTTAATATATCATTAATTGGGTAATTACTTCATCATCATTGTGTGATAAAAGAATTAAATCATATAATGTCTAAAAATAAAAATAAAATAAAATTATCTAGGAAATAGTTTTATCTTTCTAATGAATATTTATAGTCGAATTTATCATATGTGTATCCCTATATTAAAAATTGTTTATTTACTGAACATTGATTTTAACACTTTTAACTCTTCCTTGAATTAAATAATAATAAATTTCCTAATCTAATCTAGGTGGACCTAAAGGATCATATTTTATTCATATGATTGTTTTTGGTCGAATTAAACTTATCTTATAGAATTAAAACATGCGTTATGGTAATAATAATATCAATTTAACCTTAATTATCCTATTTACTTTTAACCGTGGTAAATAAATGTAAAAAGTTACTTTTCACCAAAAATTATTTTCTTCTTATTGAACCATATTTTACATAATGATATCAATAGTGTCTCTCGGAGTTTTTAAATTCCACTCAAATAAGCGATAAAAATATGTTTTATGTGATGTTTCAAATTCTCCTAGGAGGTGGGTGAAAGACGGTGAAAAGTACAATAAAATTTTTATATATCTAAAATTATTATAAACTGACTCCAATGAATTAAATTGAAATTAAATAGGTATTATGTATCTATTTTGGACTATATCGAATTTAAATAAAATAAATAATTATTTAAATAAAAAACTCGGTTTTAACCAATAACACTGTGTTTTTCACTATTCATCTAAAATTGAATGTTTTTAGAAAAATACCAAAATTTCACCCTAAGATAATATTGATATTTTTAATTCAAAAATTAAGTCTATTTTACCAATTTGAAAACATTTAAATTTCATTAATTAATTTAAAATTAATTCTCATTTTCAAAACCAAAAACGTATTTTTTAAAAATAATAACAAACAAAAGATTGAAACTTTTTTACGTCCAATTTTAAAATAAAATTACATACAACGATCATAATTGGATTAAATAATAAAAATATAATCTAAATATACTTCTAAACCATTAAAATTTTTAATTCAACACTAGAAATTATGTTGATTAAAAATGTTGTTTTTAGTTAAAATATATTATTTTTCACTATTCACCCAAATATGAAAGTTATCCGAAAAACACCAAAATTTTATTGAAACTAAATTATTATTTCCCCATTTTAAATACGAAGTTTATTTTGTCAAATTGGATTTATAAATGTTTCAAATATTAGATTTAAAAAGGGTTCTCTATTAAAAAGCAGTAAAATTGCATTTCTTGAAAAATAATTCTTTTATCTCAAAAAATAAATTTTTATTAAATTATATCTATGAAACACATAATATGGATTCTAAAATTATAATAATTATATGAAGTTTAAAATTCAGTTAATACTATTCATAACTTCTTTGGAACGGCTAGTTTGGTAAGTCGTGGTGCGTTTGAACTCAGTGTTGTGTGTAATGAAAGTTATTGCATTTCTTTAAAGAAAGAACATACTATGAAATGATGGGGTGTTACATTATTCCCTCTTTAAATAAATTCTGTCCTCAAAATTTGAACTTTCTCTTCGAAAATAAAAGTTTTAAAATAGGAATTACCATTGTGGGAAAACCAACATTGGAAATAGAGTCATTAAAACAATCACTTTAAAAGAAAGAAAGAGAAGTACAAAGGTCATCCACGATAACCCATACTATGATTCCACTATGGAAAACATCGATATGGAATATAAACAAAGTGTCATGTTCATATATAGAGGGATAGAAAACCTGATCCGGATAAAGTTAACAAAATTAAAACCACAAACTTTTAATGGAACAAACAATCATTAGTTTCCCAGTAAAAAAAGTAAACAGACAATGTTTTTTAAGTTACATTTCATAAAGATAAGTAATTTATTTATGATATTGTCTAAAAACATAAAGAGATATTCTTACTTTTTAAGTAGAGTTTCATTCATTAATAAGTTTATACCACTAACTCATTTTTTTCAACAATGAGTATTCAAGATGACTTGGTCACACCGGAAGATATAGAATAAAATTCTTGATATTCACATGATCCACAATGGATAAACTATATATTTACCTTGTCTCAAGAGATTAATAAAAACCAAAACGGTTAGTACAAGATCAGATGATTCCCCAAAAGGATATTATTTTAGAGAAAGAAACACTAATCTTACTTTCTAAAATTAAACCAAAAAAACCCCAAATTTAAATAAATACCATTCAATAAACAAATTTCCTTTAAATCCTTCAATATATTCCAAACAAATATTGAAACCCGAAACTTAGAAGAATTTGGTTATGTAGTCTTCCACGTTAAATTCTATCTCCAAATGAAATCGACTACTCTTAAAGTGACATACTTAAAAGTAATAAACCTAATCACATATTATATATTATAGGTTAATCATTTCTATAAATAATCCAAATCACTATAAATACACAATAAAATCATAGATAAAATTCCACCATTACTCCTCAAATGAAATCTCATAGTATTCTCTTTTCCTTCTGCATAACGTGTTCCCAACAGAGTGAACGTCTTCCAAAATAACATGTATCACTTAATCAATTAATCATTTTTCTATACTAGGGGTATTAAATTCATAATACATAAGATCCCAAATTAACTTATTATTGATCAATAAAATTATTTAACAAAAAATAATTAGTCACACTAACCAGGGACTTTACATTGTCCTGTGGTAGTCTATAAATCCCAATCACACTCTGGTTGTGGGTTCTATTCTCACTACTTTTTCCAACGCGATGGGTTGTCACATGGTCTGTGTGTTGTCATTTTCCAAAAACTATATTTTATAACATTACCAAAATGAGATAAATTCCTTGAAATAACCATAACATAATTTAACAACAAATGATATCTCATACCTTTCATTTTCATCCCAAAATATAATAACATGTGATTTCCTCAAACCCAATGATCATATAAAACCAAATGGTTATTTATAACTATATCCACAAGAGAAAAGATAATTCTTCCTTAAATATCATTTTCAGATGAAAACTGCGGGGTTAAAAATACAAGATAAAATTATTCCAATGTAATCCCATCAACAAGGAGAATTAATACTTTTAAACATTTCTCCAACCATTTATTTTGACATAGCATATTCATTGACCCAAAAAATACCCTATAGAATAGGTCTTTCACTCAGGTAATGGCCAAGTCGCCTAAATTTATGGAAAAAGACAGTAAAAGAATTCTTGAGACCATTTTTTTTTCTTCCATAGTACTATTCATTTTTCCTTGGAAATTCATTACATTATGTCCTTCTTTCCCATACGTAAAGCATTTATTTGTTCTATTGAGACAATTTCCTAGGTGTCTCCATCCACATTTCATACATGATGGAAATTGAGAATTCTTTTCTCCATGGTCTCCACCTCTAGAGATATTATAATTAATCACCTTTATATTTTTTTTGTCTGGGAGTTGGTTAATATATATGTTGTTTATGATATTTTTGGAAAAATGATTTGGAATGAATATGATATCTTTTACACCTATCAGAATTCCATTTTTTTCTCAATTAAACCAATGTTCCCACCTTGTACATTATGCTCAATGTTACTACGATTCCTTGTAATCCATCCATTGACTAAAACCAGAATGAATTATGTGAGTAACAATAGTTATAAAATCATTAAGTGAATTTCATGACACCATATTTTTAATTTGAAACACCTTCGGATTAACCAAAGACATTTATTCTCATCTTATTTTAAAATCATTCAAATAGGTTTGTAAAGAAAATTTAAATAATCCTAAACATATCCCACAGGAGTTTCATAACCAAGAGTGCAGCAAGGCCCGTTGTCGTGCACCAGTTCCCGTTTGAGTCTAGCTCAAATTATTGTTTTCAGGATTTACCCCTAGGTACATATGTTCCAGATCCACCTCTTCATGCTCTTATCCAGACAGGGATGTATTGCTTGGAAAACTCTTAAAATCTATACAATATGAAAATTTTTGGAAGTTCATCTATACTAATCCCCAAATTATATCTTAGGGATATGTGCTCTAATCAAATTTTACCTAAATCTAGTTTCTATGGTTTGTAATAAACCTCCTTGGATACCAACTATAATTCCACGACCCCCAAATCCCAGAGTCGATTTATTATTACATATCATTGTCATGATAACAAAAGATCATGTCTCGAAATACCGATTAGTTTAGTAGCCTTGGAAGTACGATATACATTCATAAGGTCAATATTACATCATAAAATGGAAAACTACAATAACATTGTTTCCATAGACAACACTGAGATCACATAGACTATTCGTGTAGGTCAGTCATAATATACGTTTTTCGCATCCTGGAAAATGTAAAACATAGAATGGGATGATCTTAGATGCTCAGTAAGGATATAAATATAGCAGAAGCATTCATAAATAAGCATAAACCTTTAAGGCGATGTATAAAACTAAATCAAAATCCTTTTCGACATAAACATCATCAAAATATGGCAAATATAATTCAAAATAATTCCATTTACTAACTCACATGGGTAATATACTAGTTTAGAAATCACATGCAATATCAATAGCCACATTCATAATGACAGAATCCATAATGACATACATTCATAACCACATAGTCAAGGCCTTGTGCTAAGATTACAAATAAAAGTTTGTCAAGGACTTATGCCTAGACACTTGTTTGTCTCATTATACCTACTTATGCATCGAGGAGCTATTGCAAT
Source organism: Viscum album (assembly GCA_963277665.1). Classification (NCBI taxonomy): domain Eukaryota; kingdom Viridiplantae; phylum Streptophyta; class Magnoliopsida; order Santalales; family Viscaceae; genus Viscum; species Viscum album. Next base: position 1,578,333,742 of record OY728126.1, read on the forward strand.
CTCCACCCGTCACTTACTAAGACCAATGCATTCCTCATATGAAAAGTTTTAAACATAACATAAACATTCATATAAAAAATAGCATATGAAATTTCAATACATTATCCATAAAACATGAATGGTATAAAAATAAAACATCCACAGTCAAACATTTTACAAAACCATAAATATAATATGGATGATTTGTATCATAATAAATCAACTTCAAACAAGTTTAAAATCCAACAAAATATGTTGACATGGATGAAAATGATTTGTAAAACTCTTTGAGAGAAATATATCTTTTTCATGAAAACATTTAAAAGTCACACAATTTTAAAAGGAATAAAATTAAAGACATTTTTGAATCAAAGTGTCTCATACCACTTTGAAACTGTTCAAAGGACTTAACATTTTAAAAACATTCATGTCCGTATAATTAAATCCTTAAAACCCATTTTGAAAGAATGAACATTAATGAAGTTGATTTAGAATAATAATGGTTTAAACCATTTAAAATGATGTTTTAGTAAAAATTACCTTAAGAATAATCCCTTTGAAAACTCTTTTATGAATCATGGACATGGATAATAAATAGGTCCTTGTAGATATGTACGTAAAAACAACCTCGGATAATAAAGGTATTGTGAAATTAACTGTTACCTTGTACTTTTCCTTCGTCGAGGGTAGGTTAACCTCCTATTTAATAGTGAAATAATTGTTATTAAATTATACATGAATCATAGACATTAATATGATATCATATATGATCTTTTAACTTTTCATTGTTAATAATATCTTAGTATTATCATCATTTCGGGTGATAACAGAATCATTTTCCTTTATATTATTTGTTATGTGAGTCATATTTGTTATGGATGGGATGTATCTTATTCATATCCAAAATGATATCAAGTCTTTAAAAATTATTTTTAATCATCTAATGAATGTTTTGAATGGATACTGTGGGGAATTAATGTTATCATGTTCGTGGAGATGGTAATCCGTACGTACGCACGAGCGGAAATATCATTCCTTGGATATTAACATAATATTTAATTGGATGTTATATCATATATAAAATATAATTATTATGTTATATTTATTATTTACATTAACTACACATCCTTATTATACCCATCCAAATAATAATGTATTTAAAAACAATTACACCCTGACGTGGAGATGGTAAGCCATACGTACGCACGTATGGTGACATGTCATTCAAAGGATAGATAGAATATTGAATTTGGTTGTACCATATTTATAATAACATTACAGTATATAGAATATACTGAGTTATTATTTTATAATGTAAACAAAAAATAAAAAGTAAGTGGAAGAAGAAAGGAACTTGAAAGAGGTTGTGCGATATTTACCTCTTCTTCGGGTTCTTCCTTTTCATTTGATGAAAAGGGATCCATATGATGGATTTATGACTGAAGAATGTCCAATAGGATGAAGGGAGGATAGTTTAGAGGGTATTTTGGTAGAGGATGTCTAAACCAAATGGAATTTAAGGTGTAAAATAGAGAGAAGGGGGATTTCCCTTTTATAAGAGGGGTGATGGGAACTTTAGGAAAAGTTAGAAATATTATTTTATAATATAATCATTTTCAGATTCTAATGGCTCCAAAATGAATTATTTAAAGTATAAGCTGGGGATGGGTTGAAAACCACTCATATAATAGGTTTTAGACAGGTTTGAATCACTATATTAATTTTATCTTTTAGATTTAACTCTTAGTTAAATAGATTGACATTTACCTTGTCACTTTGTATTTTTATATTATATAGTTAATAAACTTACTATATACATCCAAGAGAACTCCAAGTGGTTAATTAATGATACAAATATCATTATATAAGTATTTTGGAGGATCCTTAGATTTTTAAGAATATAATTTAAATTAATAATATAATATTTGTTTAAAAAACTCTTTTATGTCAAATTTGACACTTTTTGGTATTTTGTTTTCTCTAAATTCATAACCGCACTATTAATTCGAAAAAAATTCATATAACAAACCATAATAGATCATAGTAATCTAAAATATTAGTGGAATTTATACAAAGTCTCAAATTACATTTATTTGGATATTTATAATATCAATTATTTTAATATTTCATCAATTAGGTAATTACCACATCATCATTGTGTCATAAATAAATTACATTATTTAATGTCTAAAAATATATATAAAAAATACCATTATGTAGGAAGTTTTTTTTCCTTTCCAATTAATATTTATTGTCGATTTTATCTTATTTTTAACCCTATATTAAAAATTATTTCCTTATTAAACGTTGATTTTAACACTTTTAACTATTCATTGAATTAAATAATAATAAATGACATAATCTAATTCAAGTGGGCCTAATGGATCATATTTTATTCCTAAGTTATTTTTGGTTGAATTTCACTTATTCAATTGAATTAGTAAATGTGTTAGGATAATAATGATATCATTTTTACCCTTAATTACCCTATTTACTTTCAACCGTGGAAAATAAAAGTAAAAAGTTATTTTTCAGAAAAAATTATTTTTATATTATTGAACCACATTTTACATACTGATATCAACTGTGTCTCTAATATTTTTTAAATTCTACTGACATAAGCCAAAAAATTATGTTTTATGTGAATTTGAAAATTCTCATATGAGGTGGGTAAAAGAGGGTGAAAAGTTCAATAAAAAGTTTATATATGTAAAATTATTATAAACTGACTCCAAGGAATTAAATTGAACGTATATATGTATTATGTATATATTTTGACCTAAAATAAATTTAAATAAAATTAATAATTATTTACATAAAAAGCCGGTTTAAGCTAATAACTCAGTGTTTTTCACTATTCATCAAAAATTGAAAGTTTTCAGAAAAATACCAAAATTTCACCATAAGCTAATTTTAATGTTATGAATTCAAAAATTAAGTATATTTTACCAATTTAAAAACATTTAAGTTTCATTAATTAATTTATAATTAATTCCTGTTTTCAAAACCAAAAGGGTATTTTTATGAAATAATAGCTATCAACAGATTGACACTTGTTTACGCCCAATTTCAATGTGAAAATTACATTCAATGACCATAATTAGATTAAATGGTAAAAATATAATATAATTATACTTCTAAATCAATAAAATTTATAATTAGAGACTAAATTATTTTCATTAAAAAAGTTGTTTTCAATTAAAATATAATATATTTAACTATTCACCCAAATATAAAAGTTATCCGAAAACACCAAAAATTTAATAAAACTAAATTATTATGACCGGATTCTAATGAAGAAGTTTATTTTGTCAAATTGAATATATAAAATTTTCAAATATTGGATTTAATAAGGGTTCTCAACTAAAAGGCGTTAAAATTGCATTTTTTGAAAACTAATTCATTTATCTATAAAATGAATTTATTATTACAATATGTCTAAGAAACTCATAATATGGATTCCAAAATTATAAGGATTATATAAAGCTCAAAATATAGTTAATACCTTTCATAGCCTCTTTTGAATGGCTAGTTTGGTAAGTTGTGGTAAGCTTGAACTCAGTGTTGCGTATACTACAAGTTATTGCATTACTTTGAAGAAATAACCTACTATGAAATCTCGGGGTGTTACACTGCTTAACTCATGAGGTAAAATTCTTATTCAAAAACATGATTTCTTGTTCACAATTTCATGTAGTGACCATGTTTTCATGTACGTAATATTATTTGAGGATGTAGTTTACATATCCATAGGATTAATTTTATACTAGTATTTCATATCCATAACATTAAGTGTAGAAATAGTTTTCATGTCTATAATATTAAATGTGGATCTATTTTCTATGTATATGAAATTAATCATGGACATGTTATTGAGCTACATAAGTTATATATGGTCCTAGATTTCATATCGATAAATTTATTCTTAGACTTTGTTTTAATGTCTATATGTTTATTTTAAGGCCTTATTTAATGTTCTCAACAAAATTATTTATCCAATTGTTATTTATAATTCTTCACAATGATATAATATTATATTTTTACAAAAAAACATTGTATTATTCTAATATTATTCTCTCATGGTTCTTGTCCTTTTATTACTTTATGATTTATGACTTTTGAACAATCAAAAATTATCCCACGACTCTACATTATGTTCATTGATATGAATTCCATGGTTTTAAATTGTTATGTTTGTGTTTCTATACCCATATTCTCATGTTATAATTATGTGATCATTGATATATCCATTATTTTCCCAAAATGTGCAAATGATCTCATGCATTTTTGATTTTCTGTTAATGTTGTTTGAAATAAAGGCATTATGTGTGATTTTTATAAAAATAGTGATAGTAAATAAGAGAATGTGTCATATTTGTGCAATTTTCCAAAGGAACTAGACCAATATTATTCTTCCACATATTGTCATGTTATGTAATAGATATTAATCTATTAAGTTGTTATATATATGTATGAAATATATGGGTTTAAATAGGTATCATTGACTCTATAATTATCCTCATATTATAATTTCCTAACCACTAATGTTATCTATTCTTTATTAACAAAACAACTAAGATATCCTGAAACTCATATCTTGAATCCACTAAAAAATATAAAATTTACATATTGTCTCTGATTCCAACTAATGGATTCAAAATTTCACAACAAAAAATTAAAATATTTAAAGATAAAATTGAATCATATTCTTTTCCAATACATTTTAGGTTTCACATTTAGAGAGTTACGGTAAACCCTTTATGAATCCAAACAGTGATCATTCTCATCCTACGATTATTTTTCATTTTATTCTCCAATTTTCTAATTTCATAAGAAGAATTTAACAACTCCCAAAAACTTATATATACATGAAATCCTTAAAATCGTTCATACATAATATAATTCTTCCTAACCAAGGGAAATCAAAACATAATTGAGGGTGAACTCATAATCTATGTAAGGGTAAAAATGTGAAATGTCATTAGATGATCATATGTATGCATATGATAATCATAATGGTATAGGATCAAGATCATAACATAATAAATTCAGACCCAATAAGTAAAATATAATTAATCATGAATAATGAAATAAGGCATTTTCATTATGAAAAGTCATATTCGATATGAGTTAGAAAATATCAATAATTAACCCAAAACGATGAGAATATGACATAAGCATGATACAAAATGTTTTTCAATCATATATAGTATAAAACAATTTCTTCATTAAAAAATCACAATAAAAACTATCATAGTTCAAAGATCCTCATAGTGTATTGGTTTAACTCTACATTACCATTATTTACATAGTCATGGGAAACTGTCAGGATTATCATATTAGATGGAGTCCCTGATTAAACCTGATTCACATACCATTACATTCCACATTATATCATTATATATCATTCATTACCCAGTTCATTAGAGGGATATATAATTTCAGTCCCACCCATCAGATATTGGTAAGAATGAATAACTGTTCCACACGATCACAATAACATTAATAATTTATTCATAAAATTACCCATTATACATAATTGGTGGTCATAAATATTTCATTATAAGAAAATTGTAATATATAAAGGGAATGGATGTGTATGGTGTCATAAATTCATTCAATATTTAATTATTTCCTAAATGAATCATTGAATGATATATTACTCATAAATATATTGACAAAAATTTATCATCATAATCCATCTAGAGATTGAAAAATTATGATTTATATAGAAAATATCCTTAATTTAGTGAATAAATTAATGGATGTTTAAATATATGAAAGATAACAATCATTGAGTATTTAAACATTTCTATTTAAAATATGGTAACACAACCTTTTCCTTTTATATCATTAAAAACTATAGAATTATTGAATATAGAGAAAACTAATTTCATTGAAAATAGCCATAAAAATTGAAGAGGATGGTTCAATGAAAAAAAATTTATGATAGATGGAAAATCCAATAATTTGATAAACATGAAAACATAGATTCCTTTAATACATTTGGTAAAAATTCCCAATTAAAATTCTCAGAAATTATTATATAAAAATATTTTTTAAACCATTAATAAAATGTAAAATATTATTGAATATTAATTTAAATAATCATTGAATAAATGAAAATAACAGTCCTTGAAAAAAAATAAGGAAATGGAAAAGAATGAGTCATGACCCATAAAATGGAAATATGGACTAATTTACTCATAATCATTATCTTGATCATTTTAAGAACCACACTAATTAAAATTTAAGAAAAAAATGATATATAAAAATAACAAAATGAGATTAAAATGGGATAGGTTTATAAGATATGTATCAGGTAATATAATTAATCCCAAATTTATCATGGAAAATACAAAAATAATTCGATTGTAACAAAAACACTTACCACATTGTTATCAATTTATTTATAACCCCATTGGAAAAAAATACAATCAAATAAAAATTAAATATAAACAATATAAATATATTCTTTATATATCTTATCAAATGGTTAGTCTATACAACATATTAATGCATATTTGGGCATAAAATGAACCATATCTTAATGATACAAAATTGAACAAAAACACATAATGATTCCATAATCTCTGAATTCAAACCAAATGAAAGATACAACCACATATTTATTTGTAAATTAAAATAATATCCTTGAAAATTATGTTAATATTAATTATAAGAAAATATAAACACCACATAAAAGAAAAAATATGTGAATTTGGCATAGGTCTCACAAAAACAAATGTACGGGGATAAACCCATAATTAAATTACTGACATTATTAATACACACTGTTAAACTCATCGATAATAATTATAAATTATAATACATGAATAAAAGACTAATATTTTTACTTATTATAACCTATATAATTCATTTATAATTCCAATGTACTACCTTTTTAATAATGTCTCCGTAAAATCATAATTATGGGTGTCCATTATTCTATTTTTCATGTATGTTTTGATTTCGTGATTCTAGTCCTCGAACATTGGTCATAATTTCATAATATATATATATATAATCATTTAATAGGTATTATATTTATTCTTTACATAATATTTAATAACAATTCATGTAGGGTTTTGATTAAAAATTAAGTACATCAATATGTAGATGTCAATGTCTGAACATACACACTGGTGATGTTTTAAACTTTTTATGGATAAAATTAATGTAAAATAAATTATGATACAACATTATATAATCAAAATTATAAAATATGAATTAATTTAATCTATCCTTGTGACCATCAATATAATGAGAAACTAAATAATGAATCACATCGCTCTATGGAAGTATAAATCCACAGATATGGATGAGCAATGTTATGGTTGTCTAATAGATCAGATGGTATAAAGGTTGATAATATTTTATCATTTAATAATAATAATAATTTCATAAAAATAATATTTAATCATTAAATCAATATATATAACTATCCATTACAGACAGTGGGGGAAATAATTTCTTCAATCATGGAGATGGTGGTTTGAATGAAATGATCACTTCCTATCCATTTTTCTTTAGGATTGATGAATAATATAGAATGATTATCCAGTAAATATAATAATTTTTCATCATGTAAATTTTAATGACATAAATATGTAAATATTGTTTTAAAAAATTATATAAGGTATATTAGTAATAAACTTAATAGGAATCAGTTATGGTTATTACCTTTTATTTTTGAAACAACCATTTGATCTCTTCTTAAGGGATCTTGGTTTGCAAATTTATGAACATCATAACCAATATAACATGGATACAGAATTTTCAAAGAGATATTTTCATTTTTTCTAGTTATGTGGGTCATGAAGGTGACATGGATATATGAGAGGAAGATACCTTATTAATGGGAGGGGAGTTTCCCACATATGATTATTCAAAACATTAATGTAGTATATGTTCATTTTTTATAAATGTGCATCCAAAATATATAATATTAGAATGTGGATTGATATATAGTTTATATAATTTTATACCATATTATTGATAACATTATTTAGTTTATTCTAAAAAATATCTCTATAGTTTAACCCATATTAACACTTTTACCACATTAAACATAAATAGTGGTAACTTGATATAATGTATTTTAGGAAAACTATTGACATTATAAAATGGAAAGTGTACCATAAGTTTAATTTATATGATATGATGGAATATTAACTATTAATTTTAAAAATTATATTTTTATTATTTCTTTAAAAAAATTATTTCAATATTTTTCAACTTAAAATATCCGTTAATTTATTTTTAAGACTATTCAAATAATTTGAAAATAAAAACCTAAAAAAATACAGTTTAGTTTGAATATAAAAACTTTCACTATCACTTAAAAATATAATTATCCATTATATTCATATACAACCATAATTCATCCAAAATTATTTAAAATTTAATGTGTTTAAAAAAAATTACATTATTTTTCCATCATTTCCATGTCGATTGTGTCAATGTTAGGTAGGTGTTGAAGATAATTGTATAATCACAAAAAATGGAAAATAAATTAATATAATATTAAAAATTATTGACAATCCCAATAAATAATTATTACTAGTCGTAGTTTTTTTTCATATTATAACATATTAATGATCTTAAAATAAATTGAGTATAATTTTGTATTTTCCCATTCAATTAAATAATATAAGGGTTGTAATAAAATAAAAGTGATTAAAATATATATATTTCATAAAATATAAGGTGTTTCTTGTAAGATAAATTCATCATGTTAGAAAAATTAACACATTTTGCCCATTATTAGAACATATCCCAATGTTTAAACCACGTTTATACCATTTTAGCAATTACCATGGTGATAAACATTTTCCATGCATACTATATATTTTCACTAAAAATGAATTGAAAAGTATTTCCAAAGTTGAATATGATGATTAGAAATGTAGAATCCATTTTTTATTATTTATGTTCCATATGTTAAAAAAGATTATTTTAATATAAGTGTGTTAATTACAATGAGAACACATTTTCAGAAAAATACTAGTTTATGAATAAAAATTATTACACAAAAAACCTATTATAATTTTAATTTTCATAGAATTAGTTGAGTTATACTTAATAAAATAAAATTTATTTTACATTAAAATAGTTTTATAATTTTAATGATATATTTTAATTAATTTATATAGAAAATAACACTTTAAAATCGTTAATTTTTATTATTCACTATAAAATCAATATATTCAGAAAAATAAAAAAATTACCCTAACATAATTCTAAAATGGTTATTTCTAAAATGGAAACACTTTCATAAATTTTAGTTTCTATAATTGAGAGATATTTCATTTAAATTAAAATATATAATGTACGATAGAATTACATTTATTTTAAAATGACAATTAAACACTTCTAAACCATATATAATTTAATTTTTATGTTAAATATTAACTACATATTACGTAGGAAAAAATCAATTTTTTTCATTAAAAAAATATTTTATACATATTTACATAATTCAGATAGTCATGTTCATAAACATCAATCCAAAAACTATGTGATAAATTTCACATTAAATAATATTTTTTTATATAGTATGATAGAGAACCTTTAAGATTGGTATTGCATATATCAATGCATATTGAACACATGGAACTTATTCGATATAAATATATTATAAAATCCCATGGTTCAACAATGAGAGTTGCTGGTACATGGATTTCTATGTAATATGTATTGTTTCGAAAGGTATGAAATTCACTCTGAATTATATAGTGTCATTAAAGGTCACACCATTAAAAGGAGTTGTTTTCTATGGTAATATAGATCCCAAGAAAATATAATATTCAATTGGATATAGTGCATTGCATCATTATGTATTTTTCATATGGTGTCATGATAAAATATAACAAGTTTTAAAGAGATTCCATAATGAAAAATGTGGATTCTGATAAAGTCTTGGTCATGATTACTTGGAAAATCACCAAATATCATCATGATGGACACTATCACAGTATGTGTAATATCAAATTAAATTTATATAGATTATATATTCCATCATAATGAATAATTAATTTCATTATTATGTATATAATATTGTTTTGAAACATTAAACACCTAATTATTAATTATATTAAATAAGAACATTGGGTTTATATATTTAATATATCCATGAGAATTGAAATTATTTCTATTGGTAAAAATAGAAAAATAATTCAATTATAAGAATATGAGAATTTGAATCATTTTGAACCTCCAAAAATCATCAAACTGGGGAAAATATTTTTCCCAAAATAAAAAAGAAAATTACTAATCTAATCAATGTTTTAGAGTGTAAATATTTATATCCAAGATTTTATTTTATGTGAATATATATGGAATTAATTAAGATGTATTTTTATGAAGTAATATGAATATTGAAATTGTAATATGATCATTACGAATTGTAACATGGTCATTGGAATAGTAAACCAAACATTTGGAATATTAACATGACCAGTCTATTAGAAATTTAACCATTAAAATATTTCAGTATCATTTTAATAGAGGATTACAAAAATAAATTAAGTTAATATTCATAGTATAGTTCCTAAAAATAAATTTAAATATTTAGCTATCTAATGGGATATTTTTCTAGAGTATATTTAATTGAAACAAAAATTATATATAAAAAATTAAAATCATATTTGTTATAGTTTTTTATGATAAAATAAAATTTATTTTTAACATGAACATATTGAAATTATATAATGGTGGTTTTTATAAAATTTTCTTAAATACGTGAATTTTTAATTGAATAGTAAAATTACAATTTTATATAACCATTGTATTTTAGTTACATTATTCAAGCACTAATAATAACATTATAATTTCTTAATTTTTTTCTAGACTAAAAACTCATTTAAATAGATAATTTTTTAATATGAAAATAATAAATATAAAATCTAAATCAATTTTTTTAAAAATTTCTATAATAAGAAAGTATTGAATTAAAATAATTTTTTTTTCTTTTTTCTACTTTCCCATATGGAAAATGATGAAGAAATTTTTTGAAAAATTTAAATGTCCTAAAATTAATCCAATTATTTTAATAGGAGTTAAAATTTAAAAACCTAACAATTAAAATTTCATCCTATAAAATATATTTTATTTAAATTTTATAACTCAAAAATACTCCACCCTTCATGTATTTTTACCTCATTTCTCTCCAATTTTAAGAAGATATATATCTCACATAACAAACCAATCATCTAACCAAATTTACTATATTAATCTCATTAATATAATTAAGGATATTCTTTAGTCACTAAAATCTACACAATAAAATATTATACTATCATAGAAATGAATCATCATTGAGAATAGGTAAATCATTTATCAACATTTTCTCTCAGTTTCCTCTCATGTTCCTCATTCTCTCTAGTCATTTCAAACAAAAATTATAAAATTAATTTATTATTATGTTAATATTATATTAATGATTTGAACCTAATATAAAATTATATTTTGAATTTTTTTATTTCGTTCTCCACCTCCTCCACTTTGGATAATGACCCATTAAGGGTTAGTTAACTTCTTGGGAAGATATTACTAACTCATAGAGTATCACTACAATCATGGTAGGTTATTATGATTTATATATAATATATAAATGTTAAATTTAATTATATTTGAGAATATATAATTAATTTCACTTATATATAAATGACCTTGAAAAAAATTTATGATGATGAAACAAGACTGTATAATTTAATAAAAACATGACATAAAAATAATTTAATGTTAACAAATAGATTTGTGAAATAAAATAGAAAATATAACTGATCCATAGTGAAATAATTTATTAGTGTTAAATTCTTAATTAATTTGTTTAACCACTATAGTTAACTATATAAGAGGGGTAGATAAGATAAAACATAACATAATATAAGTTAATGTGATTATTAAACCAAAGTATTTCATTTTGGGTTATCTCATCTTTAAAATTATTTTCAATTTCGATATTCCATTATTTTACATGAAATTACCACTCAATATTCAATCAATTTTTTCTTAGGAAGAAACTTATTCTACATTTTGAATTGATTTCATGGAAAATGTCATGGATTTTTCAAATATAAATTATTTTCAAAACATTGCATTGAATCTGCTTGAGTTATTAATGATAAAATCTTCAATGATGATATTTTTTACAAAAATATGATCCACCATATTAATTTGGAAACTGAAAAAGTTATTCATTAATGTGTGATTTATTAAATCATTGTTAAACTCATTCTTATTTAAGGGATTATTTCATGAGTATTTGTAATATATTCTCATTACATGTTTCATTCATGGTTAAGAAAATTTTATTATGTAATGGGTGGGGATATAATTATAAATCCTTCCAATTGATTGGATAATGTTATATATCTACTGATATTATTAATATTATTCATGAACATGATTCTATAAATGGTCAAAATGATTATTTCATGAGTTTTTAATCTATGTTATACATGAACATGATACTAGCATTGTTACAAACTATGGGTGGTATTAAAACGCTATGTTACGATGTATAATTATTATGCATATTCTAGATTATAAGAATTTATCAAAAAGTTGATTCATGATTTCGATGAAAATGATTTAATTAAGACATTATAATGATGATTATACTCACCCATGTAGTATTCATTCTTGTCCCATATTCCTTCCATGTTGTTCCTCGCCATACTGGGCTACTAGTTCCCCATTTATTGATGATTATCCTCATGTGATTACATTCACTAAGGCTAATATGAGGGATTTTTTAGGACTATGAAAAAAGAATTTGATAATATTTATGTTTTATTACATAAATTTTATTTATGAACCAAATGATCAAATGATACTAAACTATTCAATCATATAATTAATTCAAATTTTATTAGCTATCATTTAAAAGAGGTAATAGAAATGTAATAAAAATTTATTCATTATACAATGATTTTTTTGAACTAGTTTTAATAATTATTTTATTCTACTCAATAATATATGTGATATGTTGAGATACCAATAGGATGTGTTTCAAAAAAATTATGAGTACATGGATGTCTTAATTATCCAAAATTATATGATGCATGATAAAGGGTTCGATCAAGGGCCATATAGAATAATTTCATCATATTGGTCAATACCAAATTTAATAAAATTTTGTTCTACATATATAAGGTTGTTATATACCTTATAAATAAAAGTGGTTTTTCTCTTAATGAGATAGAGGAATACGGATAACAAAAATATATTGAGAGTAAAGTGATGATAAGAATAAAATCATTCAAACTAATCAATAGATCATCCCAAAGGAGAAAACAAACTTTTCCATTAATATGTTCTTATGATCTACTCATAAAATGTGAAAATTTAGTCATGGTTGCGTTCTCACATTTATATTAATGATTGATATATAAAAAATAATTTATAGTAAAAATATATATATTAAAATTAAAATAATTTTGAAAATGTTATATTGTTGTATGGAAATGTATTCCATGTAATTTTCCCATTTATAATTAGTGGGTTTGGAGTTAAGAACTACTGATTGTCCCAATGAAGTGCTGAGCCATTTATAATCTTTTTAAAAATAACTGAACATCATCTCAATGTTTCCAAACATAAACCCACCACTTAATAGTTTACTTGGTGGATTTTTGTAAATAGAAAAATTAATATTGTACACACATATTATATATCATAATCTAGGTGATCCAGGTAAAAGCATGTTTCTTCTGTTCATATGTTGAAAATAATATAAAGTTAAAATTATGAATAATTTAATTACCAAGAAGAATGATAACAATAATTAAAAAAAATCAGATCATAATCATAGTAATATTATTAATGTGGCTCAAAAAATCATAAGGTTTAAATTATTTTGGATTTTGAGTTTTTATAGGAAAATTTGACTATTTTTTAGAATGGGTTTTAATTTCTAATTCCTCGTCCAATATATCATTAACTAAGAACTATTATAGGAATGAACTATTTGTATTAGATTAAGGTCAATTTTAGTAGATTTTCTCTCTCAAATATATTCTTATTTATTCATGGAGTTTTGTTTTAATATATTGATATTCAATCAAACAAACATTTGGTGACAACCCATTGATAATATTTCAAAAACACAAATCACTGATGAGATTCACTATGTTTTGAAATTCTTACGCAGAGACTAAAATTCAGATAAATGATACTAGCATTCCCAAAGAAAAATTTATGTATATTGTTAAAAAAATTATCAATTCATTAAATGAATTTGAGGGATAATATTAGAATACATATTTTCTAGTTGAAAAGTATTTGGGATTATATAAATAAATCATAAGGATATTGGAGGAAAATGGGTTAGATTTATTTGTTTTAAATATTAATAGGACTTATATAGAAAATATAAAAATAATTATGAAATGTTATCTACTATTATCCACTAATATATAGAGAAAAAATGATATTAAATTAAGGTAATTTTAGGAAACATATCCCAAGATATAGAAACACAATATTGGTTATTTAGGTCATAGACTTAAAGAATGTTCAATATTTTAATTATATGATAGATGTATTATTTCAAACATCGTATAATTTTTTGATCAAAATATACAAATGAAAAACGAGTAAATTACTTATGATGGATTTCGTCTCATAGATGAACACCAAGATGCGGGAAAAAAGTGTCATGATGGATGATATTTCAAATAATTTAGTGGATAAAATTTCCATGAGAAAATTTTCTAGTGGATCGCTTATAGTTGAACATGAAGAACGAAATAAAAAAAGTAAACTCCTTTATGGGTTAGTTATGAATGGTAGAAATCATGTTCAGTTACCAAAATCTATGGTTAAGGCTGTTTAAGAATATATCAAACATTTATTGTTTTATTATTCATTGGAAATATATAATAAGACGAATGACATGTATGATACATCTAAATGGATTCATGATAATTATTTGATAAAAAAGGTGATATTAAATTAGGTATGTTGGAATTAGTTGCAATGATTCCTCACTAATGCAATATAATAAAATTTACTTTAGTGGTTTTAATGAAAAATGAAACTAGAATATTAATGATTCAAACAGAAAAGAGTGAATTTAATGAAAATACTTGCAATATTTTCCCAAAAAGAGTTGATAAAAATATTGAATTTCATTGGAAGTTTTTGAACGACTTAATTTTATTATTGAATACTTGGTCATATTAATATTTTTTCTTATAAATTATGATAAAAAACTTTTTTGTGACATTGATAGAGATTTTTCACTATGATCTTACCAACTATTCAATGGTGGTGTTATTATTATTCCAATAATTCTTACCATTTTTAATAATCTATTTAATAGATACATAATGATAAATAAAACATGAATAAACTAAAATATATATATTGATTTTAATACTGATTTTACATGAATATTTAATGGGTATAGAAAAGAATATTATGATTCTAATAGTGTGTAATGTGAAGCTCTAGAAATATCAAAAAACAAAATTCAGCATAGAAGAAAAATATAAGGATATATTAAAGTGAATGAAATTTATTTCCAAATAATGAGAATTAATTTAATGTTAATGAAGTGTCCCAATGCATTATATAGATTTAGATAGATAGTGAAGCATTTTTTGAAAACTTATTTGGAAATATGGTTTAAATGATTCATTAAGAGTCTTATTTAAGTGGAGTATTTTCTTATTATTTGAAAACATATAGACAAAGCATGAATGGTTTGAGCTATAAATAAATAATGAAGCTGGTGGAAGATAAATATGAATTTAATTTAATTAAATTTATTTTTGATCTTTATAACGATTTCGTAATTGGGGATAACAGAATGTTAGTGGTCTAAAATAACCCACCACCTTCATAAACTTTAGAAAAGTCTATTGTCCCCTCATCATGATGTATTTCAATGTTGTTACTCCTTTTAATGATGTTCACATAAATGCAGCATAATCAAATCCATTATGAATACAAGACCTAAGAAACGTGAAATCATTAATTTCATTTTTTAAACGAAGAAAATTTTGTTAATAAAATAAAATTGTATCATGGTATAATATAAGATGGGGTCTCAAGAGAATATATCAATTAGTATCAGAACTCAAAAAAATAGATAGGATTCAAAAATAGTGATGCATCCTAAATTGATTTTCGTGATTAATTTTTTATTTAACAATTGATATAATCTAATTGGTTTTATGATATCAAATATTATTATAATAAATATATATATTTTTATGTGTATCAATTATACAAATTGTGATAGTGTTCATAAATTTAGGGGAATTTTAATTTTTTAATCTCTATTGTATCATCCATATCAATCAAAGGAATCATAATGAAAAAACGATAATCTATTATATAGGATGATTTTTAGAGATATATTGTCAAGAAAAAAATTATGTATTATAAAAATAATGCATCATGGAAGATCAAAAATGATATTTTGAATTTTTAGTTTACATTACATAAGGGTTCTTAATAATATATAAGTTCATGTTTTGGTTGAAAACCCCTGGTAAAATAGGAATAAACATAGAGGTTAATAAATATTTTAGGTTTTTACAAATTTCATCTTGTGGAATTTAACCCATGTGAAGGTTAAATGTATTGATTAAATCACAAAATTCACATACTCACTAGTGTGAACACATATGAAAGAGTATAAGAAAACATGAACTTTTACAAGGTTCAGACTCAGTGCGAGATACAACTCCTTTTATTTATCAATCATTGAGTGGCCCTTGGATTATTTTATCACAATAATTGGAAGTGATTACAAATGAATATATTTGGTATACAAGGTTTGTGAATATTTAATTCACTTCTCTATATGGGAAGGTTTTAACTGATTCCAATAAGAATATGTTCTTTTTTATTTTGACTGGAACAGCCAGTATATCAACATTTATTCAAATGCCTTCTGTTTTTATAAAATTATAGAAAAAATGGATTCTTCACGACCAAATTATATTTATAGATTATGAAGAACATTAATAGAAATATGAAATTTATGCAATAAATATAGAATATTATTGTTCTCTCTTATTTAGAATAATCATCTCATGTTCAAAGGCTTTCATGAAATCAATCACCTTCTTTCATATCATGAGATATTAAATACATATTTTATGGTAAGGTTATATCTACATCAACACCTTAAGTAACAAGAATATTTCATAGATTAAAATTCATTAGTCTATCTCACATAGATAGAGTCGTCTATAAGAATATATAAAAAAAATCAATCATATTTCATTACTCACCTTTAGCAATATTGTTACACACAATGATTTCATAGTATGTTATCTCACTATTGTAATTCAATAGCTTGCACTACATACAACACCGAGTTCGAGAGCCCCATAATTTACCAAACTAGACGTTAAAAAAGTGGTTATGAATATTTTTAACTAAACTCTTAATATTATATACACTATATAATTTTAACATCGATATTATGTGTTTCTAAGACATAATATAAGAACAAAATCATTTTTTCAGATAAAAGAATTATTTTAAAAAAAATGACATTTTACTACCTTTTGTTAGAGAAACCTTTTTAAAAACCAATATTTGAAACTTTTATATTTAAAATTTAATGAAATTAAATTCTTATTTAGAGTTAGGACACAAAAATTTAGTTTGGATAAAAAAATTAAGTTTTTGAAAACATTCATATTTTGGCGAATAGTGAAAAATAATTTGTTTTAATTGGAAACAACTATTTTAATCAAAATAATTTATAGTGTTAAATTATTAATTTGAAAGGTTATTATTTATAATTAGATTATATTTTTATCATTTAATACTATTTAGGTCATTATAAAAAATTTCACATTTAAATTTGACATAAATACATATCAATCTTTTGATTATTTTTACTTTTTAAAACCCAGCCTTTTAGTTTTAACAATGGGAATTAATTGTAAATCAATAAATGAAAATTATATGTTTTTAATTTGGTAAAATATGCTTCATTTTTAAATTCTTAATATAAAAGTTAGCTTTGGGTGAATATTTGCTATTTTTCTGAAAACATTCAATTTTTGATGAATACTGAAAAACACTATATTATTATTTAAAATCGAATTTTTAATTAAATATTTATTTATTTTATTTAAATTTATTTTAAGTCAATATAGATATATAATACCTATATATGTTTAATGTAATTCATTGGAGTCATTTTATAATAAAAATAGATGTATACAATTTTATTTATCTTTTTGACATCTTTTACACACCTTCTAGGAGAATTTGCAAATTTGCATAAAACATAATTTTACCACTCCTGTAAATTGAATATAAAAAATCAGAGAGAAACAGTTGATATCAGTAAGTAAAATTTTGTTTAATAAGATGAAAATAAATTTTTGTGAATAGTACCTTTTGACTTTTATTTACCACGGTTGAAAGTAAATAGGGTAATTAAAGGTAAAAATGATATTATAATTAACCTAACATAGGTCATAATTCTATTGGATAAATGTGTTTCGACCAAAAAAACCCTTATACATAATATATTATCCTCTTTGGTTCACTTGTATAAGATTAGGACATTTATTATTATTTTATTTAAGGAAGAGTTAAAAGTGTTAAATTCAAAGTTTATTAACTAAATCATTTTTAATACTGGGATACACATAAGATAAATTAGACTATAAATATTAACTAGAAGTCTAAAAATATTTCTCAAATAATTATATTTTAGTTACAATCATTAGACATTAAATAATTTAATTTATTATTGACACAATGATGATGCAGTAATTACCTTATTAATGAACAAATCAATTAAATAGTATTATAAATATTGAAATAAAAATAATTTCAATGTTTTTATGACAGAAACGAATTTTATAGTTGAATATACCATTTTACAGTTGATAAAATGTATCATGTTATAAGTAATCAAGTTGGGATGACATTTACAAAAACCACATACAAAATTCTGTCAAAATAGACGTAAATTAATTTTTAAAACAAATACTATATTATTTGTTGATATAAAATCCATAAAAATATAATGTTTCACCAAACGGATTAAATAATATTTAATATGTCTTTAATAAACCATTTTAGGTTCTCTTGGCTGTTTATAGTATGTTAATTAACTATATTACGTAATAATACAAGAAGACACAGTAAAAGTTAAACTATTTAACTAAGAGTTAAATCTAAACGATAAGGTTAAAATGGAAACCTAAACTTGTATAAAACTATTGGTTGAGGGAATATAGACCCCTAATCACCTAAGGCTCAAAATAAATACATTTTTATCCATTATATACAGAATGTTATTGTATAATAAATTAATATTTAAATCTTTTTCTAAAATGATTCTCACCTCTCTAATAAAAGTGCACTTACCTTTCTCTCAAAATAACACCTCCAAATCCATTTTTCTTGGCCAAAACCAACCCAAATATCATCCCAAATTCCCTAAAATCAAACTAGAGTCCTTACTTTGATCATAAAGACAACCTAAGGATCCCTTTATATTAGCTCAAAAGAAAACACCCAAAGAAGATATAATAATTTCAACAACCTCTTTCATGTTCTTTTCTGCTTCTACTCCCTCTTTATTTGTTGTTTCCATAAAAAAATAAAAACTCCAGTGCATCCTACATAATTTGATGTTATTATCAATATGTTACAACCATATTCGTTATTATACCCATCCTATAAATGACAAAGTAACCATACGGGCGTATCTACGGCTTACCGTCTCCACGTCATGGTGTGGTTTGTTATTCAAACACTTCTTTATTTGGATGGGTATAATAATGAGTATAACTGATGTAAATAATAAATTTAAAATTTTATTTATTATTTATATATGATATAACATTCGATTAAATATGATTTCACCATCAATATAATTATATTGTCGCTCGTGCTTACGTACAGATTTCTGTCTCCATGACACGATGAGATTCATTCCCATGTTCACCATTCAACGATGATTATAAAAATATATATATTATTAATAAGTTTGTAACATATGATATAATAATTATACTGGAGATATATATATATATACGCATGTACTTACATATATCTTATTCACTTACATTCGTTCAATTCGATATGAAAATGAAAACTGTGTTTATGCTCACGTACGACCTACCGTATCCATAAACAGTACCTTCCATTTCATATATCTATATATTATAAATATTGATATTATAAATATATATGATATATAAATCAAGGGTTATATTCTAGAATTATTTTTATTGGGATCTAAATGATGCGATCAAGAAAAATATGTTAAAACACGTGGGACAAATAAAACAATTTTTACCCAAAATGTTAATTTACTATGGCCATAATTATTAAATGGGTAGTATAAAGTTATAAATGAATCATGTATGATATAAAAAATATGAATATGGTTCTGTTATAATATAATAACATATTATGGTCATTATACAGGACGTTAAATGTCCACTCAACCAAAATAAAATTTATTGTAAGGGTTAATTCCTCAATTTCATTATTATCCCAGATTGTTTATGTGTATGTATTTTCTTGGACATATTTATTATCCATGTCCATGATTCATAAAATTATTTTGAAAATGATTCTTTTATGGTACTCTTTAACTAAAAAATAACTTTAAATGTATTAAATTTTTATTCTTCTAAATATTTCTCATTAATGTTCTTGTTTTAAAAATTGTTTTAAGGATTTATTTATATGGACATGAATGTACTTAAAATGTTAATTCCTTACAAAAGTTTCAAAGTGGTATGGGACACTTGGATTCAGAAATTTCTTTAAATGTATTCCTTTTTAAATTGTTTGACTTTTAAATGTTTCAATGAGAAAGGTATATTTCTCTCAAAGAGTTTTAGAATCATTTTCATCTATGTCGACATACTTTGATGGATTTTAATCTTGTTTGAAGTTGGTCTATTATGATACTAATCTTGCATATTGTATTGAATGTTTTGTAATTTTTTTGATTGTGGATGTGTTATTTTTATACCATTCATGTTTTATGGATAAATTATTGATATTTCGTATGATAGTTTTAATACAAATGTTTATGTTATGATTCAACCTTTTCATATATGGAATGCATTGAACATATTAAGTGATAGGTGGATCCCGCTAAAGCTCCTTGATTCATCGGTAGGTCTCATGAGACAAACTAGTGTCTTGGCACAAAGCCTTGATAAAATATTATTTGTAGTCAGGGCACGAGGCCTTAACTGTTTTGTTATGAAGTCTGGCATTATGCATTCCATCATTATGAAATTGTCTATTGATATTACATGTGATTATTTGATTTTTAGAATTTCTATGTGAATTAGTAAATGGAATTTATTTATTTCTATTTTCAATATTATACTGATGTTTAAGATTAAAAGGCATTTTTTTGTTGTATACACTATCATAAATGTTTATGCTTATTTATGAATGTTTTTGTTATATTGTTATCCTTACTGATAATCTGATCGCACCCCTTTCTATGTTTTATTTTTTCCCAAGATGAGAAGAAGTGTATTATGACCGACCTGTAGAAGTATTCCAATGGATTTGAATGTGGTCAATAGAGACAATGTTGTTGTTGATTTTTTTCATTTTATCATGTAATGTAACATTCATGTATGTAATCTATTTTCCATGACTATTAAACTGATCGGTCCATCAGTACTTGATTCATTTTAATCATGTAAGTGTATTAAAATAATACACCGACTCTAGGTAACTAGTGTGGGGGGAATTACAGTTTGTATTAGAGGAATTTTAGAAATAACCATGGAAATAGATTTAGATAAACTCTGATTAAAGAACATTAGCCAATGATAGAATTTGATAATTTTTATAGAAGATCTTACTAGAATTTTTGTAATGTGGAGATTTTGTGTATTTTCCATGCAATACATCCATGTCTGGATACGAGCAGGTAGAGGCGGCTCTGAAAAAGATGTACCTAGGAGTGAAAACCCTGACATGGAGTTTCGGGCATGACTCGAGGTATCCTAGTACATGACAACGGGCCTTGCAGCAGTCTTGTTTATGACTCTCTTTGGGGATATGTTTAGGATAATTCAAATTTTAATTACAATCCATTATGAAAGACTTAGGTGTAAATACTTCCCCAAAGAAAACATTCTATGATTATAGATTATGTGAAAAATATTGTAAATTTAAATTGGAAATTTTACAAGCTTGGAATTATTCATTGTGAATCATAAACTAACCTGGTGTATGATGTTGTTTAGAAATGGGTTCTAGTATAAATAATGAGAATTCCAACAATATGCCTGATCGAATGATTAAGAAGGATCATATCTTTCCTGGTATTAAGCCAACATTTAAAAGGGAAATAGTCTCTAGCTTATTCTCATCATATGAAGAAATAGTATCATGTGTTAATAAGATATGTAAATAATTCTTTGCGTCTTATGGATATGAAGGTAATCAAGAGAAGAAAAGGATTGAAGAGAGGAAGATGGATAAATGAAAGATGGGAAAGATGGATTTTTTCATATGTGATAACTTTGGAAAGAATCACCATTGTAAATGCTTGAAGGGACTGGGAGTTTGTTATAAGTGTGGGGAAAAATGACACTAAGTACCTGATTGCAAGGTTAAGAAAGTTGTTTGAAATGTACAATGCTTCATCTGCAAGGAGATGGGACACTATACGAAGCAATGTCCAAATCATCATAGGATACTCCAAATGCTTCGATTGGATAATAATCAAGTTATGATACTACCAATGTTGAAGGGGAATGATTATATTTATTTTGTTTTTAATAAAGTATTCTGTCATTTGAGAATTTTATTAATGATGCACTTGTTATAATGATTATAGATTATATAAGGATTATACTGCAGTATTATTTCATTAAGAATATAAGATTTATGGTTGAATGGAAAGTGACGCAATAAAATGTCAAACAATTTCGAAAATATATGGATGAAGGAATGATAAACCTTAATATGGATCTGATACTAAGGTAGTGATTTTGGAAGAAGGTATGATTTATTTGGATACATTATATTGGATATTATAGACACCATATGAACTTATTAATGGATTGTTTATTCCATCATTGTTGGAGTTTACAACATTTTTAAATATAATGAGTATATCCAATATTTTATAAGGAATAAGGGAGCATGAATGTAATCAATATGGTTTTATGGTAATTCAAGGTGTTAATAAGTTTAAAAAGAATACATGATGAAGGTATTCACATGTTATTACATGGAAAAAAGATCTTCATTGTGTTTACATTCCTTATTAATTTTGGACTGTGAATTTGTACAGAAGTATTTTGGATAATTATAAAGGTTGGAATAGATTATGATTGACATTGGATTCTATTGTTATCGTTAAATGAATTATTGATATTATTTTTGGATTGTAATAAGAAGGACAGCCCAGAGGTCAGTTGACAACTCGTCACGTCCGGCAACGTCACGAGACATGAACCCGCAACCGGAGGGCGACCAGGGGGGTCACCTACCACTGGCATACACAATGTCTTATTTTTTTATTATGAAGTTTTTTAAATGGCCAAACAAATGAATTTTAAATTAATTACTTTTTGAACTCTATACGATTAAGATAAATTGAATATTTTTAAATTCTATTATCTTTCGGAGTAAAATATGAGTTTGTGGTGGGAATTAGTTGAAATATGATACTCTTCTTGTCATGTATATTTTTTTCCAATAATTATATGAAATAAATAATTATTAAAATTTATTAAAGGGATCTTAAAAAAATGTTTTATCCTATTACTTTATGTTTTAGGGATCTAAGAATATTTTAAATCGTCATAGATTGATGGCTTTGAGGCCATCAATTTCACACTTGTATGGGATTGATGACCTCATCTAATCCCTATAAATAATTATTTTCTTCTTCCAATTATCTGTATCTAATTTCCACCAATGATCTCCTAATAGAGAACATAATTTGGTGGTAACATTTTCATTCCCCTTCCCTCTTATTAAGACTAAATTTTATTTACCATATTTCCGATGTGGGTTTTCCAAAAAGGTATTTTTCTATTTTTTACCTTTTATTTTTGAAAAAAAAATTCAAATTGTGAGGACAAAATTTATTAAAGGATGGGATAATGTAACATCCCATGATTTCATATAAATTTATCTCATTAAAATAATTCAATAGCTTTCATTACACGCAACACCGAGTTCGAGAGAACCCAAACTTACCAAACTAACCATTCAAAAAGCGTTTATGAATAGTATTAACTGCATTTTGAATATTATAAACTCTATATAATTTTAACATCCATATTATGTGTTTATTAGCCATAATATTAGAACATATTTATTTTTTCAGATAATAGAAGTATTTTTAAAAAAGGTATTTTACCACCTTTTAATGAGGAACCCTTTATAAAAACCAATATTTGACACTTTTATATATTCATTTTAATGAAATTAAATTTTTTTCTATAAGAAAGACATAAAAATTTTGTTTGGATAAATTTTGAGTACTTTTCCGATAACTTTCATATTTTGACGAATAGTGAAAATACTATGTTTAAATTGAAAGAAAATTTTTAATCGAAATAATTTACAGTGTTAAATTTTGAATTTGAAAGGTTTAGAAGTATAATTATATTATATTTTTATAATTTAATAAAATTTTGGTCATTATTTGTAATTTCAAATTTTAATTTGACATAAACACAAGTCAATCTTTTGATAGTTTTTACTTTTTTAAAACCCGCTTTTTGGTTTTAACAATGGGAATTAATTTTAAATTAATAAATGAAAATTATATTCTTTTAATTTGGTAAAATAGACTTCATTTTTGAATTTGGAATATCAAATTTATCTTTGGGTTAATTTTTTCTATTTTTCTAAAAACTATCAATTTTTTAGGAATACTGAAAAACACTGTGTTTTTTATTTAAAACCGACTTTTTATTTAAATAATTATTTTTTTATTTTAATTTATTTTAAGTAAAAATAGATATATAATACCTATATAAGTTCATTGTAATTCACTAAAGTAATTTTTTATTAAAATTATATCTATAAAATGTTATTGAAAATTTTACCCACTTTTACCCACCTTCTAGGTGCATTTGCAAATTAGCATAAAACATAATTTTACTGCTTCTGTGAGTTGAATTACAAAAATTAGAGACACACAGTTGATATCAAATGTGCTTCCATAAGTTGAAAATAATCTTTGGAGAAATGTAACATTTGACATGTATTTACCACGGTTAAAAAATAGGTTAAATAAAGGTAAAAATGATATTATAATTACTCTAACACATGACATAATTCAACTGGATAAGTTTATTTAGAAAAAACAACCTTATGAATAAAATATTATTTTCTATGGTCCACTTCGATTAGATTAGGAAATTTATTATTATTTTATTTAAATAAGAGCTAAAAGTGTAAAATTCAAAGTTTAATAACTAAATCATTTTTAATATAGGGTTACACAAAAGATAAATTAAGCTATAAATATTCATTATAAAGCTAAATAAATTTTCTACATAATGGTATATTATTTATAATTTTTAGAAACTAAATAATTTAACTTATTTATGACAAAATGATGATGTGGTAATTACCTTATTAATGAAAGAATCAAATAAATGGTATTATAAATGTTAAAATAAATATAATTTCAAATTTTTCATGACATACATGAATTTTATAGGTGAATAAGACATGTTAGGGTTGATTAAATGTATCTTGTTCGAAGTAATAACGTTTTTATGATTTTCACAACAACAAAAACCCTAATAGTGTCAAAAATAACATAAATTAATTTTTAAAACAAATTCTATATTAATGGTTTATATTTTTCCTAAAAATATATGGTTCACCCAATGGTATTAAATAATATTATATATTTAATTAATGAACCACATGAGGTTATCTTGTATGTTTAATGTATGTTTATTAACCATATAGTGTAAGAATACAACAAGACACAGTAAAAGATAAAATTATTAAACCAAGAGTTAAATCAAGAAGATAAGGTCAAAATGGTAACCTAAACATTGCTAAAACCTATTGGATGAGAGGATTTCAACCCATAACGACATAAAGATCTAAAAAAATTAATTTTGAGAAATTATAAACAACAAATGATTTTATAATAAATTAATATCATTAGCTTTTCCTAAAGTGACCCTCACTTCTCTTATAAAAGGGTACTTCCCTTTCTCCCTAAATCACACCTACAAAGCCATTTGGCGTGGCCAACACCTACCCAAATATTCTCCCAAATTCCCCCAAATAAACTTAGAGTCTTTAATTTGATCTGCAATATAACCTATATATCCCTTTTGATCAACTGAAAAGGAAACACCCGAAGAAGAGGTAATAATTTCACCACCATATTTCATGTTCTTCTCTTTTGCGACTTCCTCTTTCTTTGTGGTTTCCAAACCAAAATAATATC
The DNA here is from genome assembly GCA_963277665.1 of Viscum album. Taxonomy (NCBI): domain Eukaryota; kingdom Viridiplantae; phylum Streptophyta; class Magnoliopsida; order Santalales; family Viscaceae; genus Viscum; species Viscum album. Next base: position 1,578,360,146 of record OY728126.1, read on the forward strand.
TCCAGTATCTTCTACATACATTTATGTTATTATAAATATGGTACAACAAAATTTGTTATTCTATTCATCCTATAAATGAAAAAGTCATCAGACATGCATACGTACGGCTTACCGTCTCCACATCGTGGTGTAGTTTGTTATTCAAACACTTCATTATTTGGATGGGTATAATAATGAGAATAACTTATTTAAATAATAAATATAATGTTTTAATGATTTTTATATATAATATATCATCCAATTACATATGATTTCTCCGTCAATATAATGATATTGTCAGTCGTGTGTACGTTTGGATTACCGTCTCCACAACGCGATGAGATTCATTCCCATGTTCACCATTCAATGATTATTATAAAAATATATGTATTATAAATAAGTATGTAATATATGACATAATAATGCTACTGTATATATGTATGTATGTATGTATGTTTGTTTGTATTTTTGTATGTATGTATGTATGTATGTATGTATGTATGTATATATGTATGTATGAATGTACGTATGTATGTATGTATGTATGTATGTATGTATGTATGTATGTATGTATGTATGTATGTATGTATGTACTTACATATATCTTATTCACTTAATTTTATTCAATGTGATATGAAAAGGGAAAGAACGTTTATGCATACGTACAGCCTACCGTCTCCCTAAACGGTGCCTTCCATTTCATTTATCTATCTATTATAAATACTTATATATTAAATATATATGATATTTAAGCGAAGGTATATATTATGGAAGTATTTAAATCATGGTCTAAATGATACTATCAAGAATAACAATCTAAAACACGTACGATAATGAAAGCGATTATTACCCAAAATGTAACTTTAACATGGAAATCAATATTAAATGGGTAGTATAAAGTCATAAATTAATCATGTATGATATAATAAATATTAATATGGTTCTATTATAGTTTAATACCACACTATGGTTGTCATACATAAGGGTAAATGTACCCACGACCAAAGGAAACTGCAAGGTGAGGGTTAATTCCTTAATCTCATTATTATTCGATATTGTTTATGTGTAATTATTTTCCGGGCCATATTTATTATCCTTGTCTATGATTCATAAAAGAATTTTTAAAATTATTCTTTTAATGTACTCTTTAACTAAAAATTAATTTGAAAAGTATTAAATATTTATACTTCTAAATCATTCACATTAATGTCCACGTTTTCAAAATTGGTTTTAAGGATTCATTTATATGGACATGAATGTTTTTAAAATGATAATTACATTCAAAAGTATCAAAGTGGTATGGGACACTTTGATTGAGAAAATGTTATTAAATATATTCCTTTCTAAATTGTGTGACTTTTAAATGTTTTTACGAAAAAGGGGTTTTTCTCTCTAGGATTTTTACAAATCATTTTCATTTATGTCAACATTTTTTATGCATTTTAAACTTGTTTGAGGTTAGATTATTATGACACAAATATTACATATTGTGTTGAAGATTTTGTGATATGTTTGACTGTGGATGTGTTATTTCTATACCATTCATGGTTTATGGATAAAGTATATATATTTCGTATGATTGTTTTAATACGAATATATATGTTATGTTTAAACTTTTTCATATGAGGAATATGTTGAACATAGTAAGTGATGGGAGGAGACCGCTATAACACCTCGATGCATCGGTAGATCTCATGAGACAAACTAGTGTCCTGACATAAGGCCTTTGACAAAATCTTATTTATAGTCTTGTCACGAGGCCATGACTGTGTGGGTATGATGTCTGGCATTATGCATTCCATCATTACGAAATAGTATATTGATATTACATGTTATTATTCGACTAGTATAATGTCCATTTGAATAAATAAATGTCATTATTTTATTTATCTTTGACATAGTATGCTAATGTTTATGTTTAAAAGGGTATTTTTGTCTTATACACTATCTTAAACATTTATGCTTATTTATTAAAAGTTTATTTTATACCGTTATCCTTACTAGGCATCTGAGATAACCCCTTTAAATGTTTTATTTTCCCCAGATGAAAAGGAGTATATTTTGATTTACCAATAGTGATAGTCTAAGGGATATGAATGCGGTCAATGGAGACAATGTTGTTGTTGTTTTTTTCATTTGGTTATTTAATGTAACAATCATATGTGTAATATATTTTCCAAGATGGCTAAACTAATCGGTTCTTTGAACATGATTCCTTGTAATCATGCCAATGTATTAAAATAATGCACCTACTCTAGGAAACTAGGGTCAGGGAATTAGAAATATATTCACAAAAAAAATTATTTATATAAGATCTAAAATAACATAATTGTTCAAATTTAGTGTCTTCCCATATTATTAATCTAGTAAATTAATCTAAATTATTTCTTCATTAATTTTAGATAATAAATCTTGTTTAATATCTGCTAATTTTTCCAAAATTTACTACTCAAAATCCAGATGTTTTATTCCTTCTATTTTTTTAACACAGTTTAAAATAATCACCTTTTAATTATCCCTTGATCTTTTAATGCTCAAAATCATTCAGTTTCCATCTTCACATGTTCTGATAATACCGACAATATGCATGTATTCTTCTCTACCATATCCTTATTAAGTGACTAACTCATTCATCTCACATATAATTTCCGAATTACTTAGTCTTCCACATTTTTATGTGGTATCATTTATCATTTTTATAGAATTCATTAATAGATCAGTAAATGAAATGAGATAATTTTTTTCTCATGTTATTCTAACCAAAATAATGTAAAATTATTATGAGATATAACTAGACACTATATATATTTTAATTCAAATTATTGTAAGTGAAAATCTATTCATGTTTCATTATTTTGATTCTAATGGTACATAAATACAATATTTATTATTTTCCAAGGGTGCATTGAATTTTAGAAATCATGGTGGATATATTTAATCATAGCAGTATACATGTATGGAAATCACATGTGTGAATATCATACATATAATCTGATTCAGGTATGGTTTTCATTATGGGTGATGATTTGATTGATCCACTAGATAGGGATTTATGAGTGTCGATGAAAAGAAAGTCATTGGTAATATGTAAGATCAGTTCTTTCATATCTCTTTGAATATTTGTTCATTCATACATCATAGAGAATCTATGGGATGTGGTTTGAAGAATTATTTTTCCATAGGGAAGATATGTTTTCACCCTTGTGGAATAATATTCCTTATGGATGACATGTTTCTATCCTAATGGAAGATCATTCATCAAAGAATATCTATGCATATTCGATACTCATATGGAATTTATAATCACTCAACAAAGCATCACAGATGTTATGTTTTGTGTCCTAATTTCCACTGATGTTTAGTGATATATATTCCACAAGGAACATCTTTGGATCTATCTCTCAATAATGGTGGCTCAAAAATCGATGAGGTTTGGTGTCAATTCACATAGATGAACCATTGATATAGATATTTTAATCAATCTAAGATTATGATGATGAAATGGAATATGAATAAGAGTCAAATTTTTTTGATTAAAATCGTGCAAATGTATGTGTATTTGTTAATGGGGTAATTTTACTCCACTCTTCTTCGACACAAAATTTATATTTCATGCAATGCGATGTTATTTTATATACAATATTATTCCTATGTAGAACAGTTATGAGGGACTATGTCTAATATGTTATCCAACTATGCTTTTGCCTCACATTGTGGCTTTTGTTATCATGTTTCCACCTTGTGTTCACATATTCATTCCAATATAGTATATTTATATAAACTATTTTTTCTGCATCCTCCAACTGGAAATTTATGCATGCTATCATGTTGTTGATCCTAACTCCAACATTTGTGGATGTGTTGGACCTTGTATAGCTTAGGGGGGATTTTTTAAATTTCACTCTGTCTAAGGTGTAAATAATTTTTTTACATAATGTAAAATCAAACATTGCAAATATAATTACTAATTAATTTTTTTATTCATTAACGTAATTTATGGTTATAACATAAACATTATTCAATTATTATTCATGAAAAAATATTTTTTTTCACATGTAAATCAAAAAAATTTAAATTTCATTATTCAACTTGATTATTCATCATATTTACACAAAAAAGGATGGTTAATTTTTGTTAAGAATAGATGGTTCTGTAATCACTATTATGATATGTTATGTTAAGGATTTAATAATTGTTCGATAAGTTCCCTATTTACAAATAATCACTGGTTAACAAACAATGATAACTCCTTAAAGAAAGGGCATTCAAATATCAACCAATATATTTATTTCTAAATAATGAAATTATCTATCATCCGTGTTTACATAAAACCATATAATTTGTATAATGAAACCATTTTAACACCGTATTATAGGATAGGGTACAATTTTTTGGATAACACCATCTTCAGATGAAAAACATAATATTGGCCGAGTGAAAAAATTATCTCCCCCTCAATAAAGGCTCCAACTTCTCAAAATTATTGCATGTTTCTATAATAAATATATGAACTAATTTAAAAAATATTAGAAAAGATTGAAAATGAATTTTACTCTATCTACACCCCCTTTGAAAAAATAATTCATGTCTTAGTGTGGTTAAATCTCAAAGAATCTTAATGATGTGGGAGGGGTTGACCACCCACATTTTCCATAACATCTATAGTATATCCTTAGGGAAATAATTGTTGAATATATATTCCAATTGATCTTATAGTGGAATTACTTCAAGTTTTATTCCTCAATTTCCACATTATACATGATGATGTGAATTTTTATATCAATATTCTTGGACCATTAGTGTTTCACAAGCTTTTTAGAAAGATCAATTACACATAAATTATCATACTAAATTTTATTTTGTTACAAATAATTAACACTAAAATCATCCAATTTTACCTTCACACAAATAATATAATTATAGAAACTTATTTCTGTTGAATATTATGCTTCTTTAGTATATATATTGATAGAGATATGTTTCTGAATGTTTCATCTCACAAAAATTACTTGCAATAGAAAACTATCACCTATGACATACATTGTAATATCTTATTAACCATTTTAATAAACATCTATCAAACAATAAATATTAATTTTTATTTATTTATTTTAATGTATACATGTATAAATATCCTTTCTGATAAATCTAATAACATATTTGGAAGCAATATGTTCTGTCACTTTTGGTTAACTATGATATCTTCCACCGATAAAACATAAACAATATCCAATCTACATGTAGTTTCATAAAAATGTATAATAATTAATATGTGTATATCTATTTAACTAACATTATTACCATCCATATTCATAGGTAATTCCACCCCACATGAATAGGTGATGATATAGGCTTCATATCCTCCATTCAAACATGCACATGTTTTTAAAATACTTCCCCTAGGATAGGTAAATAATAACTGTTTCCATCACTAATAATCCCATGAAGTATATTATCTCACTAAAAATATTCATCTAAAACTATTTATTCAATGTTATTTTAAATTTAATCATAAATATTATCATAATAAAATATAAAAATTTATATAATCAATATTGGAAACTAATATAAGTGATCCTATATTCATATCATTAATTTTTTTAATATTGTATTTAATAAATATTAATTCTTTTAAATATTTTTTTACCTTAAATTCTATACCTTCTATTCTAATATTAATCCATATAGATATTACTTCAATTTTATAAAAATTATTTTATAAAAAGTAAGAAAAAAACAATCAGAATTGTTAATTAAGAACACTTCTATATATAGAAATGATGAGTTGAAATCCATTTGAAAATTTACATACTACCTATATAGTACAAAAACAAATATCATACTGATTTATTCCAATATCAAAATAATTTAAAATGGTATTTTTAATTTAATTATTTAAATTTGTGAATAATCACTTCATTCAAGTATGGATTAGTTCTGGAAAATAATCTCATTTTTGATTTAGTTATTCTTTTTTTTTTGACTAAAGACGACATTCATTAAAGACGTTGATCAGCAGAAATACAAGCACATAACCAAGGTGGGAAGTGGTCAAGCCAGAGCAGATCATCGTAAGGAGGGCCAACGGCTGCCAGCTGGTGAGCGGCCTCGTTCCCTTCCCTTTTGATGAATGAAAAAATGCAGGATATGAAGCTTTGCCTGAGAGAGTGAATACTCCGGGTGATGGATCCGAAAGATTGTAGCCCACTGTCGTTGAGATTGATGGCATTGATGATGGTTAGACTATAAGATTCGATGTGGATTGAGTCCCATCCATGGCCTTTTGAAAAATTTAAACCATCAAGGATGGCGGCAGCCTCCGCGACTGAGGGATCCCGATGTGCGTGGCGAGATTAATGTTTGGCTGCAATAAGATGTCCATGGTTGTACCGGGCCAACATACATAATCCAACAGGTCCATCCTTAGGTAGAGAGGCATCCAAATTAATCTTAATAGTCCCTTCCGGTGGGGGGCTCTAATGTTGGGAGTGAGGAAAGGGGGTGACAAATCTTTGCTGCTCAGTGTGGTGCTCCCAACCGGCAATCCAAGATGATGCTCGATCAATCCAAAATCTAGGGGTCCTAAGAAAAAGATTGAAAATGGCTTCGTTATGCCGATCCCAGATAATCCCGGCCAAAATGCACAGGGATCCTACTTTAACCGGTGAAAAGGAGGATCCCCATTACATCATGAGAGAAGTAAGATCCGAGACAGCGTCAAGGTAATGATCCACGGAAGATCCCCAGCAATTCCAAACCTCCTGAGCTCCAGGGCATTGAATGAGAGCGTGAAGAGGGGATTCAAGGACAGAAGGGCAGAAGGGGCATGAAATGTCATTTGAAAAATGTCGGAAGGCTAGGAGGCTCTTGGTAGGAAGGATACTAGTGCATACCTACCACTAGAAAAAGTGGATTTTAGGGGGAACATTGAGCTTCCAATTTGATTTCCAGGGCTTCACATCCCCTTCAGTTGTCCGAGCACCGAGAGCGAGCCGGTAACCGGATTTCACCGTGTAATTTCCGAAGGTGTCATTGGTCCAGTAGATATGTTCTGGGCCTGTATCTGGAACATAGGGGATACTCATAATGATCCTTTTATCCCTTTCATTGAACCAAGAGTGGAGTTTTTCCATGAACCACCCCGCCCCTTGATCAGCAAAAAGGAATTGGATTGTGGCCTGTTCGGAGCCTGGATGGAAAAGAGATGATTCCTTCACCCCTGCCGAATCAATAAGCCAGAGATTAGACCAAATGTTAACCATTAACCCATTTCCAATCTGACATCCATGTTCTTTACTCAACTGATTGCGAGCACCCCAAATAATTCTCTAGAGAAAACTGGGTCGGTAGCCATGATGGGATTCCAGGAAATCCTTATGTGGGAAATATTTATCCTGGAGAACTCTCGTGCAGAGAGATGATGGATGATTAATAAGGCTCCATCCTTGTTTAGCCAGCAGTGCATCATTAAAGATAGAAAGGTCTCGGAAGCCCATTCTGCCTTCAGATTTGGGTTGGAAAAGTGTAGGCCAGGCGATCCAGTGGAATTTATTTCTGCCATCATTTTGACCCCACCAGAAGTTGGATGTGCTGGAGTGAATTTGGGTAATAATCGTGGAAGGAAGCTTAAATATAGACATAAAATAGCTGGGAATAGATAGAAGAGCTTCCTTAATGAGAGTTTCCTTGCCGGCATTGGGGATTTTTTTGGGGGCCCATCCTTGGATATTTTTCTCAATAAGATCCACAATAGATGTACAAATTTCATTTTTGGACCGACCAACCACTTTCGGGAGCCAAATATATTTCTGATGCTTTTCAACCATCCGGATGTCTGCTGTAGAACAGGGTTATTCTCTTTTTTGGCTGAGGGACTCCAGAGCTGAATGAAATTTCTGATTTTCCTTGGTTGATCGTTTTTCTAGATGCCCGCTCATACTGTTGAATCACCTGGCATATGGCGGCACACTCATTGTGGGTAGCTCTGGAAAATAAAAGGCAATAATTGGCGAAGAAGAGGTGGGATAACAGAGGAATATTGTGGCACACTTTCTCCCCATGAATTATGTTAGAGGAGGCTACCCTGGAAAGAAGTTTAGAGAACACATCATCCACCAAAATAAAATGTAAGGGTGAAAGAGGGTCTCCCTAGCGAAGGCCGTGGGATGGGGAGAAGCGTTGGGTGAGCACCCCATTGACATTAATACAGAAAGACACAGATGAGATGCAATGCATGATCATGTAAATACATTTGGTGCAGAAACCCATCTTTAGCATCACGAATCTGATTTAGTTATTCTTAAAAACCAGCATTTCCCCAAATGATAGGTTGATTTTGTTCACCAGTATGGGTCCTTTAACTAATGAATGTATGATTATCACTAAAGGTGATGCTATGTGTCTCCATAGTTTTCCCCCATGAGGTGGGTGCTTGTACTTTTCATGAATTAAATACAAATATAACTATTAGTCCTTAGATAGACACTCAAGAAATATTATAACATGTTATTTTTTTTGGGGGTGTGAAAAAAATATTTCTTATGTTTAAACATATTAGAGTGATTGAAATAAGATGACTCCATAGAGGAGTGGTCAATAATAATGTTTTCATGTGGATTTTGGGGGAAAATGGGTGGTTTCGAAATTATTTGATCTTGAAAGTAATAATAATTAAATGATAAAAGTGGTTTAAAATAGTGATATGAGAAGGATAATCATGTTTCGGTTGGTTTTCCAAAGGTAATGTTATCCAAGTTCAATGTTATATATAATACTCTTCTTTTCTACAAATTTAAGTTAAATTCCACAATCGCATCCTCTCAATCCATTTATCAAATGGTTATGGTGAGAATAATACTTATCATAATTTCAACAAGTACTATTATCCTTCATACGTGTATGATACTTAGTTTGAATAACTAAATTTAATTATGAAATATATTTCTGGGGTTACATTTTCCGAAATATTCAAGAGTGTACACTACCCCTCTCAAACATACTGATAATTTCAAGGTACATCACCACTAATCTCATGTATATTACATCATGTCTTATGAAGAAGATACTCGAGGTAGATAATGATCCGTGACCAATGAAATAATAAAAACATACTATTTAACAAAATATGATAATATTTTGTAAAAATAGATTTTATATTAATAAAACCAACGTACCAAAATTAATAAATGGATTTTATTCTTTAAAATGTAAGAATTCCAAAATTATGAAAACCCACCATTATCTAATAAAATGTAATTTTAAACTTCTATGGGAAGGGTAAAAATACAAAAGTGGGAAGATGAAGGAATTTTAAAAATTTGAAAATTAAAATGGAAGAACATAAAATTTCATCTCCAAAAAAATCTATAAAAGGATTACCTTATTTTATCCCCACCATATTGTTGAAAAATGCAAGATGGATCTTTAGTAGATTTTTAATGTAATTATATATATACACTAAAAATTGCAACACTATTGGACATGTTAATAAATGTTTTTTTGAATTTTTAAAGCACTTTTTTTTCTGGACGATGGTATTCAACAACATCCACCATATTAATGAAAGCCTCTGCTAGATTAATTATTAATTTTCCCAATAAAATTTGTTCTTGGAAATGATCCATAGATTAATTTTTTATAAAAAAACTATAATAACCACATTTTCATGATTTTAGTTGGATCTTTTCCACATTTAATGATTACTACACAATCATATCAACCAAAAATATTTTCAACATTGATTGATTTATTTAGACCCCATGGATTTATAATTAGCACTATGTGCATTTATATAAGATAAATACCAGAAAAATTTGCGCTTATGAAAATTTAATTTCCAGATTCTTTTAGTTTTCAAATATTTATACTCAAAATACATATCTCGAAGAAAACCTATGAAAATTCCATAATTAATAAATATTCATTATTTCGATCAAAATTATCAAAAAAACCCAAAAATGATGGAATTAGTCTAAAATTTATCATATTGGGAGGATTTATTTGTGGAAATTCACATTTTTATTAAGGAGTTATTCATATATATTTAATACAAGGAAAATTTAATATAGGACATCGATTTGTGTAAGAATCAAAATAAAATGAAGGAAAATTTAAATCACATGCACATGAAATCCAATAATTTAACATAATGAAATATAATATTCTCCTCTCATGCATGAACAAAAATTACATCACATTAACTTTCCCTCATTACACAAATGTATATATTCAATACGGATTTTTTCACCCAAACCCCTAATTGATTTACAATAGGTTTCATAAATTCCTAAATTTTCACCCAACATGAGACAAGAAAATATTTTTATCACATTAAATATCTTGGTTATTTAGTGACTTTTTGTGTTCTAGTTTTCGATATCAAAACTTTGATACAAAATAAAGAAGAATTAGATATTTTTGAAGGAAAATATTATAATTAAAATAAATCCCAAGTATTGTCTCATTCTCACACCATATAGTAGTAAATAAACTATCATAATTATGAAATCATTTTATATGCTAATAAGAATTCAACATTTCAGAAAAAAATGATATCCACTCAACTATATTTAATAGAATTAAATTAACAAATTATATTTCTTAATAATTTGAAATGTGATTTTCGATGGAAGTGAGGGTGAATTGAATTTCAAGAAGTTATTGTGGCTTCTCAAAACATATATTGAATAAAAATAAATCTTTTCATATTCAAAAATGCTATTTTTGATTAAATTTTATATTATATTTAGTAATGAATTTCATAGAAAAATACTTAAAATCTATGTCATGGAATTACATTTAGTAGGATACCATTTTTGGTAGAAACCATATGTATTATTAAATTTATTTTAAATGAATGTATCATGAAATTATGTTGAACAGTGTAATAAATATTACGCCACAATTATATTCTTCTGGATCATGAAATTTTAGTTCTATAACTATTGTTTTTCAGAAAAATTATTGGTGGTGTGTTTAGCCCAACAAAATATTGATGGAAACTAAGGCTATAGGGATGAAATATACCAATATAGATAGAATAAAAAGGATCGTCTTAAAAAGAGTATATTAATACTAATTAAATAATTATGTAATTTAAAACAAATGTATACAAATCCCTAATGGTCTGAATAAAATTAATCATATCCTGGATAATCATGCATGGTCTAGTTCTCTCAAGAAATATGAATTTATAAAAAGGGTACAAAATCATCACTAGAATCTGAATTTAATGATATATATAATAAAATTTTTCATGGGAATAAATATTCCTAGGTATATTCATAAAATAATAATGTATTTTAATAAGAAAAAAATAATAATTACATCTAAAAAGTTTCAACGAAACACTAAAATTTGAAAATGAAGGCAAAATTATCAAAAAATAAACAAAACTAAAAAAAAGTGATCGTATACTACAAAGGTTTTTTCGACCACACATAAATGATGTCACATCTTTAATGAATTCATGTAGATTTTACATATTATTGATTTATTAACAAAATCACATCAATAAATTGTTAAGGATATGTATAACCTGACTAATTGGAAGTGAAACATTTATTTGATATCCTAAGTTCTACACACTGAAAATAAATATGAAAAGAAGAAAAAAAATAATAAGAAATTTTTTTAATGAAAATGAAATATAGTTATAAAGGAAATAAAATTTTTGTAAATTGTAGTTTATCCCCCATGTGACTTAATATATTATAATTCTTATGGATGGGTAGTTTATATGTTATCCCTGGTCTAATAAATTTTGATTCTTCATTGATATAACCCACCATATATATTTCTTTTATGTTTTCATCATGATTCCATTTTGGAGGTCCATATGTACAAAGTATATCAAATCCACCACCATTACAAGGATATATAGGTTTTATGATGGTAGATGAATAAATAATTATTTCTCCTCTATCTTGATTTATATATGCACAAATCATATTTCATTATCTAGTGGTATATCATGTTATTGAAGCTCAAAAAAGTTGTAAAATGGAAATTAAATTTGTAATTATATTTGATCATATTTATCAAGTGATTTATCAAATTATTTAATTTAAATACATGTATCTTTTGTATCAGTTTTCTCATAAAAAATCACTTTGGACGCATCATATACACCCTCTAATAAATGATCAATGTGTTCAGAGAGATCCATGTGTCCCACATCAGGCATATATTCTTTTTATACATAAAACCCCATGTAAAAAACATGACATTGATGAATAATAATGTTTTAAAAAGGGGAGGTAATGCTCATTTCATCATAAATAAATTATAATGAATGGTGTTTCAAAAAGGATTTCTCCCTTAACATGGAACGACATTAAATTGACCTTCTTTTCTCATCACGTCTTGAAAGTGGGTTATGTGGATTGAATTAGGATGTCAGGTTCCTTTATATTCTATTAAAATTTTATCACATGGGTGGTTTAATATACTCTTTAATGGGAGAGGTAGAGTGGTGATGAGTTTTAAATGATACATATGGGATGATAACTTAACCCTTTATGTTATATAGTATCTGAGAAATGCATATACATATAATATTTTTTTCCTTAAATTAAATAACGTCAAATTATTTCTTCAATGAAATCATTGAAAAATGGTATATTGAGTTTTAATGGTTATTTATTAAATTTTATATCACCATCCTTGGTTTATTCAACATGAAAAGTATGTGGAGAAATATCTACCACCAGAAATTATGATTCTTTATTAGATTTATACACCTAGTATGCACATACATATAAAACTACATATTCCACAACACTCACTAGGTCTATTAATATTTTAGTAGTCCTTTAAAAATTTATATCAATATTATTTTCAACTTATATTCCATTAACATTAAAGTGTTCTGTGCATGAATAATAATATTAAATGAAATACATAAGGAATAAAGAGAATTTTTTAGTATTATATAATGACAAAAAACACATTCAGAAAATGTGGTAATTATATAATTTTAGCCACATCTCTGGAAATAGAATCACACCTTGACAAATTCTTATAATTGGGTGGAGAAAAAATATTTCCTAAGTTAAAATGCAACAGAGTTGTCGACATTGGTTGTCTTCATAGAGGATCACTCGACAATCATGATGTAAAATTAAATTAGTGGAATATTTTTGTTTTTAATATTTGATTTATTTTGAAATCAAATTAATGTATTTAAAAAATTATATGAGAAGGGTGATCTGGTCATTATTGGGTTTACAATTTCTATGTTATCATAGTTTCTTGTTATCTAATCCTCTTCTACAAAGTTGATTAATGTGAGATTTTATAATCACATCCCACACTCCCTTTGAAAAATAGTGTTGTTGAGAATAAATGTTTCTAAAATCTCACCATAGTCTAAGAATCATCATTTGTCTAAAATTATTTTGATAATACCGTCAATTCACATATCCAAAACATGATCGGGTCTTTTCCCAAAATAATCAATAGTGTCCACTACCCCTCCCACACATTCTTTTTTGAGTTTTTCACCAATAAGCCATGGTCTATTATATGGTACACAAATAACAACATAGTGGAGGGAGAAAATGATCATTGAAAATAGAAATATCATTTTCTGAATCAAAAACCATACATAATCATTCTTCATAATATAAACTGATATTAGAGTACTAAAACAAATATAATATAACAAATAATGGAATTTTGTTCCATGTAGTGCAGTAATTTTTGAATTAATTAAATAAAACATTCAATTACCCAATAAATTAAAAGTTTACCCCTTCATGTGAATGGTAACCAAAAGAAGGGGGTGTATAAGGAAAAAAACTATGAAAATAAGAACAGGATAATATAAATTCCATTCTATGGAATCATTCCATAATAATTTTACACTGTTTTAGCCTCATCAGATGGCTAAAAATCCACAATACATATTCTTAAGTGTTTTTATAAGTTATTTTCTATCAACACTACAAACTATATATATTTTAGGCATTTATACAGAATTTTATTCCTAAATTATTAACCCACAATATTTTAGGATGATGATATTTTTCATCTTCCTCTAATTTGACATGTTCATGGGTTGATATAGTGAGTAAATTTATCCATGATAGGCCTTATTCAATAAAAAGTGTTGAATTATCCCAGCAAAAAATATTGTCAACATTGAATGATTTATTTAGGAACCATATATTTTGAATCAACATTGGGTCTAGTTAAATAATGTTAATACTAAGATAAATTAATGACTTAAAATTAATTTCCATTTTTTCAATATAGAAAATATTATACTGAAAATATGTGATAGATTATAGTTAAATTCAAAAGTTATGAAATTTTTACAGTTTAGTTGAATATTCCAGAAAAACTCCAAAAATATTGTTATTGATCTCAAATTTATAAATTAGAGGGTATTTACTTTATGATATTCATGTGTAAATAAATAAAATTTTCAGATTTATCGTATATATTACACATATTTTACAATTAATTTCTCTAGACATGATTTTTTTCTATAATATAAGGACATCCAAAGCATTGGAAGTAAAAAAAATGGATTTTTGAAAGACCATATCATATATGATGTTGTACCTGAATATGATAATGAGAACAATTGATTATAAATATAAACATCAATTCAAATAGATACTCTCTAATATAATTTTTACCCCTAAAACTCCCCATGAATTTTCTCAAAATATATCTGATAGATTTATTCATTTTCTCTGCAACCCCATTTTATTGAAGAGTATAAGGAGTGTTGTTTTGATTATTTATCACATATATACTTAGGTTATACTCAAAATAATAACCATCATACACATTCCAATTATCAATTATTGGATTCATTATTTTAATACTAAATTATCTCTCTACTTCCCTTCCTAAAATCATGAACATATCCACTTCCTATGACTTAATATTCATAAATAAAAAATTTAATTCTTTTATATTAATAAATGAAATAAATAATGTGAGATCCACCCTTTCATGATCTATGTTCCATAAAATACAAGTGTTCTTATTTCAATAGTCATGATAAATGTGTTTATACTCTTTTGTGTCTCAATTTAACTGTTATTAATATTTTATGGGTTGTACAGACCTAATATATATCTTGAAACAAATCTGGAAAATATATCATAATATATTATTAGGATATTTTACTATGATAATTTGGAATAATATTGTTACTTATATGTTTCCAACAACGATTTTCCTCCACCACACTGAGATAAATGAAATTTCAATGATCTCCATTCTAAAATGTATTTCAAATAATCCATTATCCATTTATGATGATTTTTCTATATTGAATTTTTTTTATATGATAGATGATCTTGATAATGATCACCTCATTAAAAATTTCACAAAATTGAATCAAAATGAAAAGGTTATCCTTCTACCATCAACAAATAAATCACCTTGAGAATTTAAATTTATATGTCTTGTTATAGTTGAACCAACTCCCTTTATTTAAGAAACAATCATTTCCAAAAATCCTCCATAGCACGATCATGTAATTCAATTATTTCTAGATATTGGTATCTCTGTTAATTTTTCATGATCAACCACTATCAACAATGAAAGGGTATTTAATGTTACATGATTTCCATAAATTATAAATAATACATTTTTTTGTTTTACTTTGATTATATATTAAATTTTGAAATCAATTATAGTTTTCCTTGAATTATAGTCATAACCTAATTAGAACAATGATCTACCTTGTCATAACATCTATTAGTGTTTTCCAGATACTCAATTATGTTTTGAGTAGGCATGGTAATTGAAATTAAAATTAATTCGAACCAGAAATGATTTCCCTTTTTCTAATAAAAACACCAAATAAAATTCTCTATTTCATTCATTGGGAGTGATATTTTATAAAAAAAATATTATTTACATCATTTGGATCCCAAAAACCAACAATAATAACTAAATTATTATATTCATTAAAATAGTTCAATAATTCGTTTAAATTATTATTTTATTTTTTTAAATGATTGAACATGTTTTCCAATTATTTTTAAGAATTATTCTTCTCATAATATATATTCTTATTCATTATTATAGGATAATTATTCCTCAAATTTATATCAACATAATATTTTCAATTAATTCCTATGAGGTGATATAAAAGTATACTATATAGATCTATTGTTTACTATATTAACATGTCCAATATTTTTTTGACCTAATGAAGAAGAATTTTAATTATTTAATCATAACTTAAGACTGAAATAACCATCGTTTTCAAATATAAGCATCATCTTCCAAATAGTTTTTTCATCTTTAATACACATTTATTCTACCTTTTTTCTAATTTAGTATTCAACATTACATATTATAGAGATTTTAGTGTAAAATTAAATTTCTTCTAATCATGAAGGTCATTTGTGTATATAGATATAGATAATTAGTTCATAACTCATAAATAAAAACTCATATATTTTAAATTACAAACATCCACTACATATCCATTTCTTTCATTATATAAAACCTTAAAAACGTGATTCTTTTGATGGAATATCACCCTTGATTTGATATATAATTCTTAATTTATATCAAATAATATTAAACCATGTTACAGAAAAAATAAGAAAATTGTATGAGAACAAATATTTCTGTAAGGGAAATAAAAAATAATTAATCTAATAATCTATTGAAAAAACATTATAAACCATGTAATTTTACAATTATATTTTATATTACATTGTGAATAAGCCTGAAATTTTTTCCACTTGAAAAAAAATTGATCAATGAACACCATTAAAACACATATCATTCAATTAAAAATTCATTCTTGAAACATAGATAATCACATTAATAAAACCCATTCAAAACCCTTACAATTAGAATAACAATAGAAAACTTATAATATAATTCTATAAACAAGATAATTATTTCCCAAGAAATTAGATGTATTTATTGAGGCTCACCCATCATATAGTTTATATTTGTCCCACTAATTATTCATAAGCTATAACGGGTATCATCCCCTCATATAAGTAATATAGATGTAACATATGAGCTATAATGGTGCCCAACCGTTTATAAAAGTTGTTTCGAGATTAAAAAAATTATATAATTCTTATATACTATATCATGAATAAATAATTTTATGTTTTAACCTTTTTCCTATAAAATTAAATATAATCACTTTTATATGCGAATGATACCACTTTTTTATATAAAAATCCATTTTTCATTAAATATAAAATTTCAATGTCTAGAATTTACACAAATAATAATTAAAAAATTTTCTTTAAAATGAAGAATGAAAAATATAAATAAAATATTAAATAATTATTTCTTAATGAAAGTGGATAATTCATTTAAATTGTTATGATTGAAAAAATACATTCATTTTGACATTATAAAAAAGGGTTAAAAGATGAACGTTAAAAGATGATTTTTAAAAGGTCATCCTACACCTTAAGTCAATCTCATCACACACATTCTTTATTATCGTGAGTAATAAACATAGATTAATGATTTCCTTTCATGATAATATTTTCCAATTTTATTATTTATTTTATATCACTTATTACCATGTTATAAAAAATCATTAATTATTTATGTTCACATTAGATGTTTTGACGATATTTGGTTCTTAAGTCCAAAATGACATATATAATTCGACAATGGTCAAACACTTTCATTATGAAATAATCTATAGAATTATAATAATGACATAATTTTCTTTTTTAAAATCAATTATACTTAAAATAAATATATTAAACATGTTTATGAAAAATTATTTTTTTTACAATCATGGAGATGGTAGGTCCTACGTATATATCAATAACAATTACATTTTGCAACGATCATTGTGTAAAGAAGAGAAATATTATTTTATTTTGAAATTAAAATAGTAATATTAATAATAATAATATATATATATATATCATATTAGTTCATTAAATATAGTTTTTTCATAATCCATGTGATTTGATAATGAAGAACGAATCACTTCACATCAGGGAGGTTGTAGTCTATAAGTACGCGGAAACCATTTCTTCATTTTTGTGAGCCCAAAAATAATAATTAATAAAATAAAAATTATCTTTTATTAATTATAAATATGTTCTAAACATCATATAAAAATTTTATCTACATCATTATAACTATTCTTTTAAAATGGTGATTGAAAATGATTTACATCAAATCACATGATGGTAGTCTCCCGTTCACGGGAATGATGAATTATTTTCTCGTTTGATGAAATAAGAGATTTATATTGGTTATTTCACCAGCCTAAAAATATATAAGTATATTTATTATTAATTTGTTAATATTTTATCATCTTTTAATACCATTTTAGTGATGTACAAGAAGGAAAAAAACAAAAAACATAGAGATAAAAAAAAAATTCTTTGAAACACTCATTTTCTTAACAACCAAAATACTTGTAAGATTATTTTTATTCATAAAAAACTATATAATGGGAGTATAGATTATAGGAATGTTCTAGGGAAGGTATTTCCTGAAAAACCCAGTTTTAATGCATAAATAAATGAAATGAATAGGTTACTTTTTATAAGATATTTTAGGGGCACTCTTAGTATTTCCCAAAATATTATATTAATAAAAGTTAATTATCAAATAAAAATGAATTAAAGTAGATTTATTTCTAATAAAAGATGAGTATTGGTAGAAATACCAAAATTAAAATAAAATTATCCATTATTTGACTTTATTTTGACCCTTATCTATTGGTTTTAACAACATTAACCTATTTCACTCATACAATAATAACATGATGTTTTATTCTTCAAGGGTTAATATAGTTACTATAAAATGAAAGAATGGACATAAATTTACCGTGGATGATATTTTGGAGCATATCCTAATAAAATGCTTGAATATATGATATTTTAGGAATTTAATATCACTTTAAAATAAATTAACTATTATAAAATATTTGTAATTTTAATTTTTAGATATATTTTATACTTTGAAACTAGTTATATCAATATAACACTTTTATTACAAACCAATTATATTAATACATACCTAAAACATCTATTCCTTATTGAAAATTAGTGCAACAAATTTATTATCCAATATTATATTTATGGTAATAATTTTAATATCATCTATTTTATATTTCCAATAATAGAATAATTCCTATAACAACATAGTAAGATCTTGACCATTCTAGATATTTATCGTGCTCGTTTTCAGGTAATCATTTACCCCAATTTTTATCGTACCTATATTTTTATTTTTGGGTTTATATTCAGTGATGTTAGAGATATTTTAATTGTTAAGGGTCTATACACGATTGGTTCAAATTATTGGAAAACCATGATTCATTCTCCTATAAATAATGCACCCCATTTTGAATTCACAAGTAGTGGTGCACAATATAGCCAAATTTTGAATCTGCCCTTACAAAACCATGAAACCATAAATATAGGGGGTTTGTTCCTTTGGACCATAGTTTGTCAAATAGTGTTCCACATAGGTTAAAATTTGTGATCCCTAAGGAGAGGTGCACTGTTATGTCACACGGTTTGGAAAATTATCTTCCTCTAGCCAACAATCGATGGATGTGTCCATTCACATTTTAATTAGAATTACTAAACCCCCCAGTTGCTATCCAAATAACCCTATTAAGTAAAAATACAAAATTCCTTTGATTTTGGAGACTCTTGAGAGGATTTGAAGGCTCCTCAACCCTTTTTAGGGTGAATGGAAGATCTTATTGAAATATATGCTCCTCTTGAAATATGTAATATCATATAATTTTGTTTCCATTTTCTGTCCTATATTTCTCCCACCTATTGGATAGAAGATTTATTCTTTTGGAGATGGGTTGAAATATATTTTTTAATAGTTTTGTTTTGTTGTTTCCTAGTGGTACTTTTTTTTCATAAATCTCTATGTTTATTGTGATTTCAATCTTTTTTACAACCATTTGGGGATTTCTATTTGGAGGACATCTATAAACGATCCTCATCTAGGTGGTGTAATTTTCAATTCACATAGTATTTATTTTAAATATATGTATATAATTGTGATATTTCAATTTCCATGTTATGAAATTGTGTTCTAATTTCAATTATTTAATTGATTATTATTCTTATGTGACAATTTGTATTGGTTGAATATGTGAAAATGAAATTGGTGAATAATGGGATTGTGAATCTTATTGGTTAATGGTGTATGAAATTTAATTTAACCGATGGGATGATCCATTATCATTGAGTTGGGGATTTATAAATTATGCAAGTTTGATAAAAGAATTTAAAAATAGTTTGTCAATATGGGACCTTGTGACGTGATAATTGTGAATGAGTTGTTGGATGGTGACTATTTCCATAAATACCCATGGGGTTAGAAACATACACATTTAGACCCCAATCTATATATTTATATATATGGATTACTTGCTATCAAGATTTTTTGGAAAATGGACTATTTCTCCAACTACCCAGGGGGTTGTATAATACTATTCATGGCCTCTATTTGTTTGAGTGTGAAATTTGAATTAAAGTACTAGTTGAATCCCATAATGGAATGATATGCGATATCCCATGTTGGTTTCTTTAAACCCATACATGGTCCAAATTAAGTATTGGTTTTTCAGTTTTCCTCATAAAACAAGGGGATTATGTGGTTAATTAATGAATAATATAATGTGGAATATTTTATTTTATTATTATACATTTTTATTTATACACCTTCATTCACTGTTATAGATTGGATATTGTTTTTGGTGCCATTTTTTGTGGCCAACTAATTTTTACTCACACTATAGTGACATTTCATTTTCGTACATAAATATTACATCATTTTAATGATAAAAATTTAGTAGTTATGAAAACCCAGGATCAAAAGGTTTCATGTCTTGGGAAAACTAGGACATAATTACCATCAACATAATAATCATGCATGGAAGAATTAGATAAAGGCATTGAATGTGACAATGTATAAAAATGAATCAGCATGTCATAGTGGTCAATTACCATTCATATTTTACCTTATAACATAAGATACATCACATTACCCATTGAATTGGAGTGATATATAATTTTAATCACACTCATCACATGATAACATTTACATTGTGCTATATAATTCTTAGAACTCTTATCACATCATATCATTTACATTATCATGCATCCCACATAGAACATATTTCAATCAAGAAAATAAATTAACCCATTGAAAGGAATGTTCTTAATTTACTAAAGCATACATTAATGAATAAAAATTATAGTACCCAAATGAAAAATGTAAAATCATAATTTGTATCGTATTCATCATTTGTGAGTAATGAATAAACAACTCAAGATCTATCAAAATGTGTTTTGGAATAAATAGTTCATTTTGGAAAAATATTTCCATATTTCATAAAACCTAATTGGAATAATGTATAATCAATAAAATAAAATGTATGTACAAAAATATAATGAAGTAAAATCAAAGGGACATCAATTATAATAATGTAGTGATGGAGAGAAAATGAAATAAAATATATTTAGGTTTGAGAAACCCCTTTCTTTGATTCCATGTTAACAACGTTTCTATTAAGCCTCATTAATAGAAAATATATATATATTATAAAACCAATAAATAAGTGAATTATAGTAATTTTATAATAATATTTATCAACTATAATAATTGAATTATATTTTATTATTTTTGCTGATGAAAATGATGCATTTTGATATCATGCCTTAATTTGAATTTCATGTTTTCCCTCTTTCTTTCTATATTGTTAAATGTAAATTATACAGTATTATAATTAATTAAAAAATATTATAATATATGTAATTAAAAATTTATATATTATATATAATCCATATTATCCATCCATGAAGGTGGTTATAATAATAGTTGTGGGAATGTCTCCACAGGGAGATAACTGTCCTTTAATATGATGTTGCAGAAATAACTAGAAAAGAGAGTAAAATAATTATATATGTAATATATGTGATACATTAAGTAGATTAAAATAATTAATGTAAAGTTTACACACTGAATAATATATTTAGTAGTATTTTTTTCTGAAAGGAATTTCTAAAATAAGGAGAATAAGAAAGGAGTTAAGAGTTAACTGAGACATACACTTTCTTAGGTTTGGCTTCCCTTCCACGATAATTTAACTCCCTTAAGGATTGGAGTTTACTTCTCCAAAACGTACCTATGTATTATTATAGTCTTTTTGAGGGAGTATTTAGGCTTATAATAGGCTTTGAATTTGTGGGATGTGTTTTTTCTATTGGAAGGGAGATATGTTATTTGTACTTGAAGAGAGATGTATTTTTAGAATAAAATATCAAATAAAACAATATATCAAAGGATATATGTTTAATAGTGGTATTTTTAAAATATAAAAAATATATTAATATTAAATATTTCTTTTTATACTTTAAAACACATGTATATTTTTAATTCATAAATTAATTAAAAAGGAAAGTAGAAGTAAAGAGATAATGATATTATTAAGAATCAGGTTTATCATTAGGTTTTGGAATGATTTTTTCAGGTTTATAAATTTATATTATTAATATTTAATTAATACTTAATTAAATAAAATATATGATGTCCGAAAAAAAAATTTCATATAATTATGTTAATAGTACATCATGAGTGACAAAATTTATGTCACAGTAGTTATATGCAAAACCGTACTTTTACTATTTACATGAAAGTAGAAGTATTTTAGAAAATTACCAAAAAAATCACCCATTGATAATTAGAACATGATAATTTAATAAATGTAATATGACTTATGAAATTATTTTTATATATATGATAAATTTAATTTTTAATTAAAATCATCAATTATTATAAAAAAATATCGATTTTAAAAATATAACTGATTTTACAAAAAATTGAAAAAATAATTTGGCTGACAAAAAATATTCATATAAAAAAATAAACTATTAATTTATGAATCTATATTATGAATGTAAATTTTCTCTTAAAAATTTATATTAATTATAAAATTATAAAGAAAAATTTATGATTTATAAAAATACAAACACTTAATTAATAATTTATAAAATATATATTTACATATAATGTGATATAATTATATCATTTAATGATTTATAAGATGCATAAATTTTTTATATTTACATTGATAGATGATGTTACTATTCTATTGGTTGATTACTATTTCTAATGGGCATGTTACTATTCAAAAGGGAATGTTATTAATCCTTCGGTATAGGTTCCATAATTTATTCAAATATCACTTATTTCATTAATTATTCATTTATAATATTTGTATTATGTTCTATTAAATATTTTATATTATTTATACTATATTTTCTTATTATATTATAAGAATTTTCATAGATAATTTTTTTTGGGTCTTGCATTCTTTCCCCCTTTTGAAATTTTACCATCAAAATTTTGTTTTACGTGCTATGGTGAAAACTAGGAAGGGTATCTCTCCTTCATTGCATCCTCATGTTCCCATGTTTCCTCTTCATACTTATGATTTGACCATTGTACATTGACCGGTTGAGTAGTCTTGTTGCAAATAACGTTTTCTCTATGGTCCAATATTTTTACTGGCTACTTCGCATTAGAGAGATCATTTAATAACTATGCCACCTCCATATTCAATACTTGTTTTCGATATGGTATTTACTTCATAAAAGGAGATACAATAAATACAATGTGTAATTGGGATATAGTCGGTGTAACTAACAATCGATAGGTTAAATCTCTCACATGATTAAGGATATCTAAGGGGCTGATGTACTTAGGATTCAACATTACATTCCTCCCAAATCTCATGATCATATTCCATAAAGTTATCCAAAAGAATACAATGTCTTGAGCCTTAAACAATAGGTTCCATAAATTATTGTATGCATATTCCTTCTATCATATTTAGGATTCCATGACATTCGGCTAAATGGTTTTCAATTTATCCATTGTTTCCTCAACCATTTAAAGTCTTAACCGCTTATGTTCCCCATCTAAATCTGATCATGCTAGTGTTCTACATAATTTCTTATAATGGTATTCATATGGATCAATTTGGCTGATAGATTGGAAAAATCTTATGTAATAAGACTCAACTATAGGTATATGTTGGTCCCATCCTAATTTTAAGTCCCTAAAACATGCTCTCAACATACCATCTACTATTTGAATATTCCATTAATATTGGGTATATATTTTAGGATGATAAGATATACTGATGTTAATCTCATTTTAGAGCATGTTAGAGAGTTTTCAAGAGCATAGAGGTGAATATTAGATCTCGATCAGATACGATCCATTTTGGTACACTATAGAGCCTTACAACTTCGTTGATGTATATCCATGAATGTCGATCTTCAAAGATGTCTGATGACAATTTGATAATTTGAAATTTATTTGTAATAACATCAATAAAAACCCCTATATAATTGTTTCCTCAATATGTCCTTGGAGGTTTGGTGATAAATTACATGGTCATGATTTCCCATTTCATTTTTGTTATGGGTAATGGTTGTATAATAACCTTTCAATATTGTATTACAGCCTTTACTTCTTCATATACAGAGAACCTATATGTGTATTCAGTTATCTTCTTATTCATATTGTCCCAGAAATAGTTATATCAGAGCCCTCAATACATGATTGTGATACCTATATAAATAGAGAAGGCTGGATTATGTAAATAATTTAGAATAACTATATTTATCTATGGATTAGAAGGTACACATATTCATGACCCAAATATTTTAATTCCATACTCATCAATTTTAAACTATGTGGATTTACCCTTTCTGATATCTCCCACCATCTTCTAAATTTCTAAATCATTTAATTGAGAATAATTTATTTTCTCTATGAGGGATGGTTGAGAAATCATTTGAGAGAGGATTGGTGGTGTTCCTTCTTTAATGATTCCCATTTCTATCCTTTTGAAAATCAATGAAGATTATGTCATTCTCAATTATTATCCTTGATAATTTTTATAGATCCTTTATACATATATAATCTACCACTTTATTCTCTTATCCAGGATGGTATTGTATTGGGAAGTTTTAATACTTGATGTCCTCTAACCAACTTCACAGGCTCATAATAATCTCTTTTAATATGAATATATATTTTTGGATATTATGATCCTTAAATATTTCACATATCTCCCCCCATTTAGATAATTATTCTTGTTTTTTGACATGAGGATCATATCATCAAACTATAGATCATGTGTAGGATAGTTTTTCACATTAATTTTCAATATCCTTGTGGTGTAGAAATTTTTTTTATCATTTTTCATTAGCACCCAACATAATATAGTCTTTAAAGTTTTGATGTATACCATAAAGAGTTCCCTACATGTTAGAAGTGTGAGTACTGGTGTGTTGATAATCATTTTTGAAACCATATGATGTAGTATTCAAATTCACATGTTTAGAAATACTTTTCTCCTTTTAGAGGCATCTTGGTTAATGGGTTTCTAAATTATGGGATGTTTATCACAAATAAAAGAAAATACTCAGATAGACCAAGGAATCTACATTTCTTCATTATATATATTTTCATAGGCCATCCTTCATATCATTTATCTTTGAAGGACACATTGTTATTCCTTTATTGGTGATATCATGTCCCAAGAATGATAATTCATCCATTGATAACTCTAATTTACTTTATATTTCCTAAATTTTATCTCATAGAAAAGCCATTATAATGTTATTAAACTACTCATCATGTTCCTCCTTAATATTGGACTATATCAGAATATCATCGATAAAGGCTACAAAAAATTTGTTGAGGTTATCTTTAAAGACTCTACTAATTTATTCCATTAATATTTCTGGATAAATAGTGATTCAGAAAATAATCACTACTAAAAAATAGTGTCTATTATTATTTTGAACATATGTCTAAGGAATATCTTCTTTCGTCACCTTTGATTGATGATATCTACACTGAAGTTCCACCTTACAGAAATATTTTTCCTGACACTGTTGATCAAACAAGTCAACTATTTATTTAAGGGGAAACGATTTCTTTATACTCATTTATCTAATCTCATAATAATAAATTAAAATCAGCATTGATCTAACCTAATTCTTTATTAAGAGGACTAATACACCCTATGGTGAATCACTCATGCATATAAAACCCTTTTCCATATTCTCTTGTAGCTATTTCATCAGTTCCTCCAATGCAATGGTGGATCTTCTAAAAGGTGTTGTTGATATGAGATGAGATCTAAGAATAAGTTCAATTGTGAACTCAACTTCTTGGTTAGGGGGAGACCACACAATTCTTTGGGGAACACATCATTTTAGTCACTCACAATGGGCATGACTTCGAGCATGTTTCTCTCCTCTATCTCAATAATTTGAGCTCAATATGCATGGTCATATGGCACTAATTGCACACATGGGACTAAGGTTTTGAATAAGATTAATCTTACAACCAAAACAAGTAATCAATTAGAGGATTCTTCTGGATGTGAATAGTGATCACACTTTCCTGACTATTGAAGAGAGATTTGTAAAAAATATAGTCAATCCATGACCAATATAGCATCAAACTCCACCAAAGGAAGTAATATTATGTTTGGAAGTTCATTTCACAATAACTAACTAGGGGATTTTATATTCATTGGATGAAATGATGGTCTAATTTTTTATTCTAATAGATAACTCAACATTCATATTTTGAGGTGGTGTTTGAATAGTTCTACTAAACATGAAAAATATGAATGAATGCATAGAACCAAAATCAAATAGTAAATTAATTATTATTGAATGAATAACCAAAGTACATTGTCACAAAATCATTGTTGGGGTCTACCTTAGTAGTAGTTATCACATAAACCATACCTTAATGATTTGGATTTTGTGGATGATGATGTTGATTAGCCTTCATGACCTGAGGTTCAGTTCACTGGTGTGCATAGTTCCTTTGTTCTTTAGAGTTGAAGCATTTAACCATGGAGGGGGGGGGGGGGGTCACATTTCCTCTATCATGTCATTCCTATACAGTATATCCCATCAATTTTTGGGATAATGGTGGCATTCTCACCCACATTTATCTCATTTCCCTACCCCTTCGAGGCAATTCACATGATGCTTCTTCCATCGTTTTTTACATGTGTGTGGTTGAGAATTCATGCCACCTTTCTCATTAGATACACCAGCATGAAAATTCCTCTAACATGTCATATAAACATAGACATTATAACATTGTCCAAAATACATCCCCACATTTTCATCATGTAAAAAATATTCTTCATAACTCCAAAAGACTCGGATAACTAGATCCTTTTAAAGGTGTTCTTTTGAAGCACTAAATATTCAATCAAATTTTCTATAATTTTTTTGCAATAAAAACACAATTAATACCTTGAAAGACATGTAATTTTTTAGGCCATGAAATTTTCACCTTCCTTTTTCTTCAATTTTAGCAGTTATCTATCCATATTTATATGAAGAGTTCAAGGGAAATTCATGTTAAAAAACATTATCTAAAAGTATTCCCAATCAATATCTTCAATTTCATTCTTTATTTTTTTGTTTTTAATCCACACCAACCATAAATAGGCCTTTCTATCATGATGATAAACAACCAAATAGACATTCTCTTCATCATAATAGTGAAGAACAAAAATGATCTCCTCTATTTTGTTGTGCCACTTTTTCACAACTTGTATATCAGAAGATCCTGTAAAGGTAGGTGGTCATTGTCGCATAAAAGAATTGATAGCTAGTTCATAAATATTAGGTGAAGTAGGAATTTAAAAATTATTCATGTTATTTTTTATAGCCTTAAATAGGTGGGTAATCATCTTATTAAAATTTTGAGCTCTGCCCCCCAAAATAATTTTAAATTTTGTTCGGGAAATCCCTGTATTGTCCCTCTCAAATATTGTTTCCCTGATTTCTTCTAGTTCCCACCATTCTCTATAATATAAAATGGTATAAAAACATAATTCAATAATTCATGAAGAAATAATTTTGAATCTGGTCAAATTTACTCTAAAGAGATATCTAGTGGGATCCCTAGGTTTAGCATTTTTCTAAAACAAATATTCTAGTGTTCTTACTTATATATAGTATCATACTATGGGTTTCCAATAATTTATCTAAACCTACCTAAGAAATTAACTAAATCATGCTCTGATACTAAATAAAGTGAACTTTATTTTTTTATATAAATATTATATCATTTAAAAGATAAGAAACATAATTGTTCTACAAAACCTGGATCCAAATGTTCAGTGTCATGGGAAAATATAGTCCATATATAACACTTATAAAACCAAAATCTTTTATTTAGTTCCTTCGTCGCTAGCCTGGTATTGTCCATTATATTCCCCTTAGTACAATTACTCACATGAGGATATATATTAGATGAACTTGTGAGATAAAATCCTATAAAGATAAAGAATATGAGACCTTAAACATGTTTGAGAATAATAATCATCAAAACATCATCATCATAATTATGAGTAGAACAAGATGGAAAATCCATGGATTGTGGAAATGCATAAAAATGAATTTTTTTTTATTAGTGGTAAACTACCACAAATATTTTACTTTATATCATGAGATATATAACATTACACCATGAAATAGAGCACTATAATATCTGGTCATACCTGTCACATCATAGAATTTACATTTTTTAATATAGTCATAGTGTCTGCATCACATTACGGAATTTACATTATCATTCATGACACATAGAATATATGTCAATATTGGACATAAAATAACCATTAAAATGAAATGGGATTCATTCCCTAATGAATACTCTCCATAATTAACATTGGGGTTCCCAAATGATAGACTATAAAAACATTTTTGGTATAGGATTCATCAATCTTGATTGAATAAGAAACAACTCAAGAGAGGTCAAAATGTGTTTTGGAAAGAAAATTTCATTTTGAAAAATCATTCAATTCTTCATAAAACAAGATTCAAAACATCTATATCCCAAATAATAAAAGTGAAGTAGAAATAAATTATATTTAAGGATTACAAAATGGAGGTAAATTATTAAAATTTTGTGAATGAGGGAAAAACAAAATAAAGAGATTCGCATTATATAATCCCCTTAACTTAATTCCTGCTTAACTATGTTTCTTTTTCACCTCCTGAATAAAATAGACATATTTACTAAAACACTGATCTATAAGTGAATTATAATTATTTTATAAAAAAATTTAATTATAATTAGTGGATTCTATTTCTTAATCTTGGTTGATGAAAATGAATTGTTTTGATATCATGTCTTATTTAAAAAAATCCAATTTTCCTTGATTCTAATATTTTTTTAATTGTAGATTATACATTAGTATAAATAATTAAATAAGAATAAAATAAATGTGATTACATATTTATATATTATATATAATATATATTGTTCATCCATAATGGTGGTTATAATAATAGTTTTGGAAGTGTCCCAGTAGGTGGTTTACAATCCTTGAACGGGACGTTCTGAAAGAGCAAAAAAAGGGAGCTTGAAAATTATATGTGCCATTTATATGATACATGAAGTAAGGAAAATTCATTAATGTAATGTTTAATTAATCAATAATTTATTTAATAGTATGTAGTTCTGAATCTAATTGGAAAATAAGAAGGAGAAGAAGAAAAGAGTGAATAGTTCAAGGAGACCTACTCTTTCCTCAGTGTGGCTTCTCTAGAACAATACTATAAATCCCATAGTGATTTTTTTTTATATCTCCAGAACATCCCAGAGTATTCTATGAGTCTTTAGAGGAAGGATTTTGTAATATAATATGTTTTGGAATGGGTGAAATTAGTGGGTTTACAAGGGAGGGAGAGGAGTTATTTATACTTTCAGAGAGAATTGTTTTTAGAATAAAATATTAAATAAACTAATATATAATATGCATGAATTTTAATAGTCTATTGTTTATAATATAAATCCTAAATTAATATAATATAATTATGATTAGACAATAAATCAATTTTATAATTTTAATTCAAACATTTATTCAAAAATAATGAGGAAAGAAATAGAAATTTTTATTTTAAGGAATCGCTTTTAGATTTAGGTTTTGGAAAAATATTTTTATGTTTTGAAGTTTATTTTATTTATTATTAAAGAATAGTTATTCAAGTTAAATACAAAATTTCCTAAATTCATGTTAAAGAAATCTTAATGTCACTAATACCTCATGAATGATGAAATTTAAGTTACACTGGTTATGTAAAAAACTGTATTTTTTCTATTCCCCCGAAAGTCGAAGTACTCATAATATATACCAAAAAATAAACCTAGGATAATTTATATATTATGATTCCAAAAAATGGACTACATTTTATGAAAATAATTTTCTAAATATGAGATATTTAATTTCTAATTAAAATCATTATTTTTTTGAAATATACAGATTTTAAAATTATAAAAACATTTTAAACCCTTTGAAAACATAATTAATGTTAGTTAGAATTGTATTATTATAATAAGAATATAAAATTATAGTGTATGAATCAGTTTTATTATTGTAATTTTTGTAAAAAAAATATATTAATTATAATATTATAAATAAAAATTTCTGTTTTATAAACAAACTGAAAATTAATTAAAATTGAATAAAATACGTATTTTCATGTATTATGATATAATTAAATCATATTATCATTTATAATATTTCTATATTTTATTCAGGCTTTAATAGGCAATGGTACTATTCTCTTGTCCATATTAATTTTCTTAGCGGTCATGTTATTATTCCTAAGGGATAATTATTATTCCTTCAATATAAGTTCCTTAATATCTTAAATTGTCACTTATTTCATTCATTATTCATTTATGAACATTGAATTGTGTTATATATATGATTTTTTATTATTTATACTATATAAAATCATTATATGTAGGGGATTTCCATCAATAAAAAAATTTGGGTTATAAACCCACCAAACTCATGGAGCCTTATCGGTAGCCAAATAAAATTTGTGTTTGTTGGAAAGGATATGAATAATCCCTATGACTGATGGTTATGTTGGGATAGATCATGGGTGAGGGAACTAGTAGTGATGTCAGGACTTTCTTGGGGAGTTGTGAGTGGATCATTACATTTCATTTGGCATTTGAAACATGACACTTTTATTGGATTACATTTCTACATCTTTGATTCATAGTCATTTATCTATGATTTTGGATTTTCATTTGATGATGGTCTTCGCTAGTTATGTATTAATATAGTTATTGTTTTTTATTATTAGGATATTGAATATTGATATCTTTTGTTTTGGTTCTTTGAGAGATAGTGTATAGTATCCTGACATTACATACTAAATACTTTTTACTTGACAGTTACCTCTTGCATATCAGGGGGTACAGCAGCGATTAAGTTACCAATGGGATCATGGAAATAGTGTGTCGTACCACTGTCAGGAGGTCACAATTTAAAATCAAAGGGGTGTTTTATTTTCCTTTCAATAGTCTCAATTTTTGGTTATTGTATATGTGAAACTATGAGGAGTCTGGATATGTCCATGACATTAAGCATGGGTGTTGTAAACCCAGGTATGGGTGGAAACCCACGTACCCATGGTGCAATGGGTGTTATTGATGTTTTCTATTAAAATTTTATGTTATTACAATTTGGGTGATGAATGTTCTACATGATAAAATTTTTATCAATATTTTACTCATAGCCTAGTTTGGAATGGGAGTTCATTATACATTAATCTTTATAGGCACTCAGGATTTTATGTAACATGCATCATTTTTGACATGCATGAAATAGTAGGTTTTGGATGAAATATTAAAAAGAAATTGTTTTTCTTGTTTGAGAAATATATTTTGAAAAGTTTCAAATCATTATTTTAAAATTTTAAATAATTATTAATGTGGAAAATTAAATTATTACAATTTATTTCTAAGGGGAAAATGAATTATGAAAGTATTTTACCCTATGTGAGCCCTAACCCAGATGTGGGTTGTTAGAGGGTAGCATTAATGCCTTGGTTTTGACCATGTGGTGGGGGTATGGGGATGAATTGTTATGATTTTATGTGAATCCATCTTATGTAATTATAATAATGGTGTTTAATTTTACCTAATATGAGTTGTTGTCTTCATATTGAAATTCCTCCATGACAACTCTTTTTGATGTGATGGAAGGTTGATATGGCTAGAATGGATCCTCCAATAGCGTAACATAAATCCATGATTGTACTGGATGAAGGTCTGGGAGAGGAGTTACATGAGATTTTTCCTCACATTATGAATTCTATGGGGTGGGGCTGCATTTGAGTCTGCAGTTATCGTAATTCAGTTAAAGAAGTTTTCTGATATAGTGAATCAGGCTCTCTTTTCTAAGGGGGGGATAGATGGAGGATTCTAGTAGAATTCAAGTGGTTTTAATTGGATGAACATGAGGTAGGAATTCCAATAGTATGAAGAGTCTCCTTTAGAACATCAACCTGGGTAATGATAAACATAGGGGTGAGGATGAAGGATTAGTTACTCAGATTAGTAACTATACTTATTTCGTCAAATGGGGTAGGTTAATAAATATTTGTAGCTATTTTCAACAAACACTAGGGGAGTTATGAGTTTTCAAAAATATGGGTCA
Organism: Viscum album; assembly: GCA_963277665.1. Taxonomy (NCBI): domain Eukaryota; kingdom Viridiplantae; phylum Streptophyta; class Magnoliopsida; order Santalales; family Viscaceae; genus Viscum; species Viscum album. The sequence goes on from OY728126.1 coordinate 1,578,392,655, forward strand.
CCTTTTAATTTATTATAGGAAACCTCATCTGATGGGTAATAATATAGTATCTAAGATTAATCAAAATTCCAAAAGGGGGTCTTTTTCCTATGTCGTTCTGTAAATTGGATTTCTTTTTATTAGAGAAATAATGGTAGTGAATGCAGTACGATAGGGAATGAGAACTCATATCAGTACAGTGGTGTACTTTATGGGACTCAGACTGAAGTATTGGGAAGAGAGACATGATAGGTTCTGGTAGTTAATTATACCCTTGTGGGTAGAGAGGTTGGTACGATGATAATCACAAGTACCATTCATATATCTTATATGCATTATAATGACTTATTTGATACATAACCCTCAAATTTGATTATATCTTCTAAACATTTAAATGGTATGATCCTGAAAGTGGAGTTTTTGAGTGGGTTTATGATAATTGAAATTTTTTGGGCGGAACATTTGAGTGGTATCTATATAATAAAGGGATATTTTATTGATTTTGGAATGTATATCTCCTCTTGAGATCTTTTCATAACTGACATGTCGAATTTTGAGTTTATTTTTGGGTATGGGTTAGTTGGTGGTATAATGATCCCATAATGAATCTTATCATAAGAGAGTTTACATTATGTATCCTAAGGTTAATAATTATATTCATTTTGGAGTGTGGGATATATAGGCCATCCATGGATGGAAAATTCATTAGTAATTAGGGGAGCTCAAAACCTAGGTTTAATGTATTTTTCTAGATGATATGGGTGTGAAGCATGATACCTTACAACTCATGGTGGAATAGTTTTAAAACACATTTCCTAAAATTTTCTCTAGGATACAACCTAACAAGGATGTTGAGTTTATAATTGAGCTCATTCCTAGAGTTTAGCTAGATTCTCTTCCAACCTGTATTACTGCACCGACAGTGATTGAAGAACATAAGACTCATCTGTAGAAATTTATAGATAACAGAATAATACTTCTAAGTACATCATCTCATGGTTATCTAGTCTTACTTTATAATTATACTAAAGGAACCTTGCATTTATATATATATTACCAAAAGTTAAACCAGATTATTGTGACGAACTGGTATCCTCTTCCATGTATTGATGATATTTTTGAACATTTAAGAGGAGTTTGTGTTGAAGCCATGATTGATTTGAGATACAAGTATCATCGGTTGAGAGTTATACCTTATGATATACTGCATACTTTGTTAACAATTAGTTATAGTATATAATAGTTCATCGTGATGTTTTTCGGGCTATCAAACTCCCCACCTGTGATTATTTCATTATTGAACCAAATCATCCACCCATAAGTGGATCAATTTGTGGATGATTTTGTAGATGGACAATTGGTGTGCTCCAAGACTAATGAAAATCATGAACAACAACAATACATCACCAGGAGTAAATCGAGATTGTATTGGCCATACACTAAGATCTCTAAGTGATAAATCTATATTGGTCTACTAAATTTGTTATTCCACAACACATTTTAGGAAAGTGTGTCTATGGACACAAATATTGTCCAAGTAGTAGTTTCATTGGAGTATCCCACGAACAATATTTATATCGGATGCTTTCTAGGGTTACTGTACTATTATAAGAGGTTCATCCATTGATTTTCCTACTTTGAAGCACCACATTATGCCTTAAACAACAATGGGATAATGTTTTACTAGTAGGTACCATGTGATATTTCTTTTTATTATTTGAAAAAATGTTTTAGTACACCACTAATTTTGATCCTACTAATGATTGGTGTAGTGTGTACCATGTTTTGTTTTATTTCTGGGATCATAAATGGAGTAATGTTGATGATGAGGGTCTAGTTGTGTCATTTGGTTCATGGATGTTAAGGAAAAAACAATGAAATTAACCTATAAATGTCTCGAGTTGGGTTATGTGGTTTACGCATTAATGTGTTTGTGGAAGTACCTGCTGGGAGAAAATATTTATATGTATACTGACCACAAGAGTTTAAAGTGCATATTTTCACAGAGAAATTTGAATCTCTGACAGTGGATATGAGTTGATTATATGGTGTCTTCTGATTATGAACTACAATATAAACCTAGAAGGGAAAACAATGTTGCAGAAGTCGTATGTTAGAAATCACAGACAGATGTTGTTCAAGAGTCTAGTTATGTGTGCAATATGGTGACCATACTAGCTGAAAGGTGTATTGAGGTTCATCAGGGCTAGGAGAAGATGACCCTATTATCAGTATCAATGAAGTCGACACTTTTGTTCTAGATCAGGGAGAGACAGTATAAGGATCCATAGTTTGTTAACATTAAGGAAAATCATAAAAGGAAAGGATTCACCTTACGTTTGGAAAACAAATGAGGGTAAGATCATCTATGTTTATAATCATGTTCTTATTCCAATGAGTATTCCGGAATAGATGATTCATGAGTTTCATGACTTGAAGTGGTTTGTCTTTTGAGTAAAATTTACTATAACATGCATTGATAATATTGGTGGTCTGGCATGAATAATGATAATGCAGGTTTTGTGACATGATGCTACACTAATCAGCATGTGACAGCAAAGAATCAATAACTTTGGGTTTTACTATAGATATTTCACATTCCATAATTGAAGTGGGACGAGCTCACCATAGAAATTATGGTGGGTAATTCCAGGATTCCTTATTAAAAAGATTCTATAAGTGTTATTGTAGATTGAATGAAAAAATTAGACCATTTATCACCACATTGGGAGACTTCACTTGTGAACAAGATGAGATACATGTATATTCAGTAGATAGTCCATCTACATGGTGTTCTACAGAGCATTATTTTAAAAATTTACTCATGTTTCGCTTTATGCTTATATAATAAATCTATAAAGGTTAATGATGTGAAAGTATTTCATGAGTATATATATCCACCCACATATTAATCCAAAGTCATAAAATACTATATAGTTTCAGAGTTATTTGTTATACTATGTATTCTATATATTGTTGGGTCATAAGAGAAGCACTTAGATATTTTTGAGTGCTCGGATAACAAAACTTCGTAGGAAAATTTTTAAATGCACCCATAAGAGGTAGTTTATGGTAGTCCATGTCGATCTCCTCTATGTTAGATGGGTGAATGTCATTAAATTTTGATGGGATCGACTCTTGTGGAGGAGACATCATTGTAGATTTAGCTAATTCAGAAATATATGGATACTACAAGAGTAGGTAAACGTAATATACATATCAATGTCATCGACCACTTAAATTTTTATTGTGTGGTATGTATTCCTCATTGGGACACCTAGATTGAGCCACTATAGGATTTTGATACTATTCTAGTTGGTTTTATAGTTTTTTGGATCTTTCGAGTTTGTGGAGTGGATTAAACAGGTGGCATACTGACTGGATATTCTATATAGGTATAGTTTTATTCATGATTTTTTCCATTTTTCATAACATTGAAAGTATCATGAAAACCCTTCTCATGTTATTATTGATGATGTTGTTGAACTTGAGGCTGATTCACCCTTTGAGGAGCATCCAATTTTTATTATAGATCACAAAGAAAAATTTTTCCATGGAAAGACCATTTTGATTATTAAAGTATTATGGAAACATGTCCACCTTGAGGAGAAAACATGTGAGAGTGAATAAGATATATGGGAATTGTGGAATGTCCTTCTTACCACAGAATCTCTGATACGCTTTGTAGTACAGCTCTAGGATTAGCTGTTATATGTTGGGGATATTTTTATATCCCATCTTTTTTTAGAGATTTCCCATTATTGTTTTTAGGTACAATGATACACTTTTTTCATCATAAATTGTTATTTTTCTGGTTCTGTGTTTTTTGGGTGAAGTTAGATAAATTTGTAAGCCTATGTGGCATTGTGCAGTTTGTGCATTATTAAGAAAAACCATGTGGCTTTCACAAGGAAACTGTACACCCAATTTTGAAGAAATAGTAGGTGGAACATAGTTTTGGAAAACTATGAGACAAACCTCTCCAAACCATGGAACATAAAAAAGTGGTGGATTTCAATGTTTTCTAGTGGTTTTCTATACAATCTTACACTTTTTAGAATCCTTGTTATCCCAATGGGGAGGCACGTGATTATGGTTCATGTTTTGGTAAACTGTGTGCCTCTGCCCATAAAACTGTGAACACATGTCTTTAATACACGTAACTGATAATTGAAATTAACAAACCCAGTGGTTATTATCCCTAAACAACATATTTCATCCAAAAATTAATTACATCAAAATAGGAGCCTCCCAGGAGGATTCTAAGGCTCCTCGAACTGCTTTCTCTATTAATTGAAGACCTGATTAAAGGAATAACTCCTCTTCTATTATATAATATCATATCATTTTATTTTCCTTTCTCTCTCCAATATTTTTCTCATATTTATGAAGGGTTATTCACTCTATTAGATATGGATTTGGAAATGGGTTTTAATGATTGTGATTCATTAGATCTTGGTCATATGGTTTGATTATATATAGTTTCCACAGTTCTGATTGGGATCTTTCCAGAACAAATTGGGGATTTTTTTTGATAATGTCTATCAAAAATATTGAATTTGGTGTTATAATTGTCAATTCACATTATATTTATTAAAAATTATTTATTTACTTTTTGAATTTTAAAATACATTTTAGGAAATTGCATTCGAAGTTAAATTAATTAATTAATTATTTTATCCCATGTGATTATCAAAATTGTTTGAATATATCTTAATAAAAATGATCAATAATAGAACTATGAAATTTTATTTGTTAATGGTTTATGAAATTGATATCAACATATAGAGTTTTAATTAATTATTGAATTGATGTTTTATAAAATTTTCACAGCTAGTAAATGAATTCATAAATGGGTTTTCAATTTGGAACCTTAAGATGCGATATTTGTGAATGAGTTGTGGGATAAGGACCACCACTCTGAATAATAAAGGGGCCACACTATCAATATAGGATCTCATGATATATATGGATTAAATTTGATAACTAATTTGTGGAATATGAACTGCTTCTCCAAATACCCAGGGGTGCTAGATGACTGCTTTAGACCACCATGGTTTGAATAGGAAAATAGAATGAAATTATTAATTGAACCCATAATGGAATTAAATGTGGTATACCATAGTGGTTTGTTCCGACTCCATCATGGGCCGAATTAGGCATTGTTTGTTCAGGTGTCCTCACTAACCTGTGAATTTATGTGGTTAATGATTAATTTAATCTGAAACTATTTTCTTTATCCTTGTACAATATTTATTATATAATTACAATCATTGTTATAGATTAAATATTATTTTACATGTCATTGGTTCTGGTCTATTGACTTGTAATCACAACCAACATTGGGATGCCTGATTAGTAGCCGAATGGACTTTTTGTTTGTAGGGAAAGATAATGGGATGATATGTATGTGAGATGGAGGTATTGGGATGAAGCATGGAGCATGGATGATGGAACCAGATGTCATATCAGGACCTACTTGGGGAGTTGTTAGTGTGTCTTCAATTTTAGGTTTGAATTTGACATTTGACACTTATATGTAATGAAATTTCAATAAAATTGGTTCATTGAAATTTTTCCATGTTTCTGTATAATAATCGGATTTTGGACTTCTTTGTTTATATAATATTTTGGTTATTTTTATTATCATTTGTCTATTTATTATTGATATTGAATATTTTATTTCTTTGAAAAAAAGGGTATAGTCTAACCATATTACATATTATACCCTCTCTACAAGTCGATGGCCGTCAGAATATGTGGAGGAATTCCTAAGGCCATGTAACTGATCGACTCCGGGAACAGGTGCGTGGAACCTGGGTTGGGGTGTTACAACATTGTGCAAGCATTTAAGATAATTATTTATTTTATAAAAATTAGAGAAAAATTAATATGTATAAGATAAATATTTTATCTTTAAAAAATAAATTTATTGTCGAAGAAATATTATGGATTAAAATGTGTTAACTATATTATTCATTAAAATTAAAGTGTGACATGTTTGACATTAATTTAAATAAATTACTATAAAGAATATATTCTTATCCAAGTGACCCCAAAATGTCATAATTTTGACCATTGGATGTTTATGACTAATATAAACTAATAAAATAATATTTAAATCAATTTTTTTAATTTAATAGTTCTTATCAATTTATTTTAATAAATAATCACATTATTTACTTTTATCATGGAAAAAAATTACTAAGGTTACTATTCATATTTTCCAAAAACAAAATGAACCAATTTATTAAACAAGGACTCATAGATTCCAAATATGGAATCCATTATTCAAAATTAAAAACACTTATGTTGAAAATTTTAATATAAAATAATAATAAAAATTACCATGAAAAATAGTTTTTTAGAAATATTTACTTTTAAAATGATAAATGTTTTTATACTAAATTAAAGTCTTGAATCAATTTATTAAACTGAAATTTGGTTATTTTAACTAAAAATTATCTATTTAAAATTTAAATTCAATCCAAAAAAATAATTTTTCACTTTATGTACATTAATATAAAATATTTCTTCAATGAAAATATGTATTTTTCACTATTCAATAGAAAATTTCCTGAAATTCACTTTAAGAATGTTTGACATTCTAAATTCAAAAATAAAATTAGTTATTTTCAAAATAAAATTCAATAATTTTAAAATTACACATTTAAATAAAATCAATATGGAATGAGACTAATAAATCAATTTAAATTTTGATTTCAAAAATTACTTAATATATTTATAAATAATATAAATACATAACCATGAATACAAATAAATTTTAAAATGATTTATTCTATCATTACCTTAGTTTTCATAGTTTATCTTGTTGTGTATCCAAAAACCTTAGTATTTTTTTTCCAGTTATATCATTCTGAACAACATTGTCATTGAGATGTTTAATATCCTAGATATACTCACTCTCATTATTTTGAAACACATAGTCAACATTCTCAATCCTATTAATTTCATTAAGGAATCAATAACTCTTTTTAATAGAGCTTCTATTTTTTGTTAAACATTTGAATCATGCATGCCTCATCCCCACCATCTTCAACACCATAAGAACATTATTTTATTTCTACAAAAATGTTCTATAAAATTAATAACTTTTATAGAAAATTTATCTTCTGACTCATCACATTATAGAAGATATATATTAATTATTTTTAGTCAGAATTAGTCTATTTTTACATATGAATGTTTTTTATTTTTTCATCATACTTCTTTTATCTTTTATATTATTTATTGTTTTAACTCCATTTATTTTTTTCATCTTATTATTCTACACCAGAATCTATAATCTTCTTATTAATATGATAATATATTGACAAATTTCCAATTACACCACGTCTAAAAATGTTAAGTGAAATATTTAGATTATATTTTCCATTTCTACATTTTACATTTTTATATACAAGAACCATGATTGTTTTGTGATTACCATCACTCTCATCACCAATATTTGAATCACATATGAGATATAATAGATTATACTCCCATATCATCAGTTAGTTAATGGATCTTTATGCTATAAATAAATTTACCCATTTCTTGAAAATATGATCATTTCTTATCTCATAATTAGAAAGGGCGTTATGAAATTAATCAAAGTATATTTCCTAAATTTCATTCAAAACTGAGGCTATTAGATTATAACAATCTGTAAAGTATCTAATTAATTTTTTTTACAAGGCTTAATAAATCCAAAAAGCCTCATAACTATCTAATATAAATATGTACCTCATTCATCCTGGTAAAATTGGAAACGAATTTATCTTATTGTCCTATTTATATGTATTTAACACTATCCCTCTATATTTGAAAATTATCATTTTTTTATCTTACAGTTTCCATCATACATATTTTTAAAAAAATGTTATATATTTAATTATCTATCTATAATCCAATCACTATGATTTATATATTGTTAGAAAATGTTGATAATATTTCATTTATTTCGTTTAAATCAATCTTAAGCTTCCCCTTCTATAGAGATTTCATATCAGCACCTCTATCAATAATTTGATATCCCGTATTAAAATAATATCTTACATCAAATAATTGTTCAAGAAGAAATAGTAAAATTCAATTCTTCCACCCATGAAAGATCCTTCCATCAATGAAGGGAACAAATTTTTTATTCAATGATTTTGGATTCAACATGATGGACCTTATAAGAGTTGAATCACAATGGAACCTGGTTTCCTCTAATACCATGTGATGTGACCATGTCAAATAAGAAACCACTAGGGTTGTCAATTGTTCAAGACATTCAAAAATTCATCTTATGCATTTACACCCCAGTGATATGATAATGTTGTGCTTAAATTACTTGAGTGACGTTGACACTAGTATTCAAAAGATATAAATAATATCATCAAACTACATCTTTTACATATTTCCTCCTCAATATGACAGCACACTCCATGCTATGAACAACTATTACATTATTTATAGGTTATTTTTTCACTATAATTTTCAGTGATTAAAAATAATTATAGTAGTAATGCATGGTTTGAGCCTATTTTCTAAACTTCTTTAATGAGGTAATATTTCATCCTATTCCTAATACAATATTTACATTTTTTAGAGTAAATCCATGGTTATATTTTAATTACTTCACATCAATAGTTTGTTAATCCAAACATTAGATAATGATTTGATGTATAAGAACTAAAATATGGATTCTCTTCCAAGAAGTCATTTACCTTAAAAATATATTGATGTTATAACCTAATATCGGACTTCCTTTAAATATTTTAGAATATTATTGATGTTCATGAGTTCTTAAACACATGATATAAACATCTACGATCTCTTCCAAAATAAAGACATTCATTTTGAAAAGGTATACATTCTTTGACCACTTCCTGATTAATAATGTTTTAAAAATCAATATTCATTATCCTATCTCACTTTTGAATAGTAATATATCAAACACTACAAAAATTCCGAAAAATATTACATTCAAAATAAACATTAATATATACACAAAAAATATCAACAAATTTATGATTAAAAATCATTATTTCTAGTAGGTGTCTTTCCATAGTTCTGATTTTGATCAGGATTATGAATTATTTCTTTATTCATTGTGGATATAGCTAATATTTTCATCATTTTATATCATTTTAAATGATTTAATCTCATAAAAATTGTCAATTTGAGCTGATTTTCATTATTTTAATATTATTGCGGTGTGTTGGGATAAAAATGGAATGATTCTTAATTCTATATTTTTGATACATTTTCCTATCAGGAGAATTTTTTTCATTTCAATAAAAATATAATTCCAAATTGAAAGATTCTATTTTTGTCATATTCATTGAATTATTTTCGGCATTTTTATCTTCTGGACAAGGTGCTGATTTGAGAATCTAATGGCATAAAAATCAATGAAATTCAATATTTTTTCCGGTTGACAGCGTGGAACCTACCATAGTAAAAAAAGAAAATCATGGACTACACTCATCCAATTGAAATGATTCCACTAGGAGATGAAAGTGTAATTAATAAAATGTGCACAAGCTAAATTTCATAGAGTCTAGATTCCATTATGGTGGATTTTTAATGAACTAAATTGAAGGAATACTTTGGGAAATTTGAGCCAGAAAAATAAACCTCCAAAAGAAAACTCAAATCTCGAACATGAGGTGTCCAATTAAACTGAAATTTTGACAATGTCCGACCAAGAAAATTATAAAAAACAATAATGAAAGAGACAATTCATAAAGATGTTGTTTACATGGTCATGGATACATGATATATTAAATTTGGAGAGTCTTCTTGGATAGAATAAATTTGTGGTTTAAAAATCCCATAACTCCCTCACTATGCTTCCAAACAATCTAAAATGTTTTGGGTGGAAGGCCAAACAATTGTGATGAACATTCATGAACTGATCAAGGAATTATTTGATCATTAATTGGGGATAAAATGCACCAAATATTTAATTAAAAATTATCCTATAAAAGGAGAGGGTCTCCCACCTCTCAAGTCATTCCATTCCATCCAAACATCCTCCAATCAACTGGCGAGGGAAGCATTAGATTGTGGACTTCTTTAGATTTATTTAGTTTAATTCTATTTTTTTCTTGTAATTTCTCCCCTATCTTGCATCATCATGACTTCTCTATCCATGGGGGGGAAATTTCATTGAGTGATCGTTATGTGGGATACTGGATCGATGTGCTTTCTTGAGTTCTTGTGCTTCAATTTAATATGTTCCCTTATTCTTTTATAATTTGGTTACAATTATAAATTCTGTTTAAATTCCGATTGTGATTGTGTTTGCTTTTAATTCTGTTAATTTTTATTTCTTTGGTCGATGTTCTCATCTCCCTCCACCCAATTATAATCTATATACAATTAAACATATTATGGTTAGGTGGTGAGTGCTTGATGGTAGTAAGCACTTTTTTATAGTTTCTTGTCGAATATAGGTTTCTTAATTAACAAAAATTCCAGGTTAGGGATTTCTATAATTAAATGAGAAAACCATATAAAATGATACACACATTAGAATAAGGATAAAACAATCTATAGTTTTCGATAAGGAATATTCTTATCAGATCCATTTTACCATGGAGAGAAAGGGCTCAGAATATGAATCGTTGTCTAACTATAAAATGAAAAAAGGGGGAAAGTTTGGAAACCATGATAACACAATATTGGTTCTATCCAAACCCACTCTGATCACCATCTTTATCAATTGATTAAAACCAATCAAATAAATGTTATTATTTCTTACACATCCTTCAAAATTAATTAAAACCAATTGTTTTCATAAAATCATTAACAAGTGACAACCTTGTTTTATGTCCACACCTATTCAAGAGACTATCAAGGATCAAATACTATACTATTAAAAGGTAATTAAAATGTTTTTTTTCACATCCCATTGCTAGCGTGCGTCAGACTTGGTGTCATTACTAGAGAGTTAGTTCCTAAAATCCATTAAAATAGTTTTTTTATTTTAAATGAATCACAGTTAAATAACAATTTAATAGAATTTGATCCAAAAAATTATTGCACAAAAACCAAACTAGGGAAGAAAATTTTATAGAGTTAAAAGAAATAAGTCTCATTGATTCTAGTGACACATCTAGTGATAACATTGAACATAAAATAATGGTTGGAAATCCCAACCAAATATTGTTTGATATTTTCACACCCTAATTCTCTAAATAGCAAAATCAACTTTTCATCCCGGTCTTGTAAAATTATTTTTTATTTCACATTATCCTGATTCAAATTCTTCATAAATTCCATGGTCTTTAAGTTATAGACTCCAAAGGCATATACATGAATTTACAAATGTGTGACCTAGTTGAAAACCTCGAGGTGTTTCAGAAGAATAGGTAAAGTGGAGGGCATTCGCCTTCTAACTCGAGGGAGAAGCAAAGGAATGGTTATACAGTCTACAACAAGGAGAAGTCCTTGACTGGGAAGATCTCAAAAGATGCTTCATGAAAAGATTTATTACCACATCTAGGAGCATAGATATCTGAAAATATATCTATTCCATTCATGAATCAACAGGTGAAACACTTTATGATTATTGGGAGAGATTCAAGAACCTCTATACGAGATTTCCACATTAGAATGTTGAAGAACACCATTTTATTGTTTTCTATTATCAAGGAATACTAAAAAATGATTGAAAATATCTAGACACAAAATCATGAAGATATTTGATTGAAAATTAACCAACATATTCCAAAGGACTAATCGAGAGGATTGAACAAAACTCACAACATTTTGGCACCAGAGGTATAAGCACTATGAAGATCAATGAGTCCTTTTAGTGGTGCACCAAATTTTTTTTTGAAACACTTATAATTTATTATTTTTCAAAATAATCATAATTTCTTATTTAATAATGTCAAAATTATCTGAGGAAGATTTTTTTTATTTTTCTATCAAGTTTCATTTTTTAATAACTTATGAAATGTACGGTATTTGAGTTAAAAAATATTTTTTTTGTATAAATAATTTTTAATGTAAAATTGTATTTTATATTTTTTTAAAGTCACAATATATCTATTATATACCTTTTAATCCAATTTAGGGTTTTGGAATCATTTTTATTTTTATTTTATATATAATGACTTAATGATCTTTTGAACATTTTGAATTTAATAACACACTTTCTCACCACATCATTTGGATTAGAATGAATCATAATTTTTACACATATAAGATATGAATTTGGAAATATGGAGATAAAAGAATGTAATAATTATTAAATGTTTAGTCTAATATGTTCAAGTTAGTTTATGAACCAAAATATTGGTAAAATTAAAATTAGGGCACAAATGACCTAGACAGTTGTCCAAAATCCATTATAAGGAAATAGTTTGAACATATACCCTATTTTTTATAATTTTATGATTTAATGGCACAAAATTTCATACATGACCCCAATATAATAAGTTAAGTAGTGAAAAGACAAAAAGGGAACCTTCTTTACCTTTTAAATTTATAAAGCATTTATATGGAGAACAAAGATCATATTTTTAGTCATATGTGTAATTTTAAAATATATATATGTTATTGTTATTATAATAAATTATCATTAATCTTTAGGAATTAATTATTTACTTAAAATTCATATGAAACACAAATTCAGGGATTATATAGTTAATAATTTACTAAAATAAATGATTTTATAAATATTAAAATTGAAGTAAATGGATTAATTTATTATACTTAAATATTTTTTCTATATGAATAAAAACTTTTAAATAGTTTTGATATTAACACATCCACTTATTAATTTCAACCAGTTAGTGTACCACAATTCTCATGTATTAACCCATTCAACATATTCATTCGCTCCCTTATTACATCACATTAACACATTCCCAATTTCTCATTTCATCATTCCATTATAAGTTCGCCATTTAATATGCACTAACCCTATTAGGCATATCTAACCAAATTTCGTTAAATAATTTACATAATACCATTCAACCAAATTTGACTGTTTTCATGTCATACAAAATAACCCCTTATACTTTATCCTCTTAGGAATGTCTCTTATCATTTCCATTATACCATAGTCAACCATTAAAACATTTTCGAAATGGGTTTCACATTGTTACCTGGAAACCCCACACATAACCTTAACCCTTTCATGTTCTAGGAATGACGACGCACCCCATGGGTGGCCCTAAAATGGTCAAATCCTCCTCCGCCCATGGGGTTAATTTTCATTTTCGAACCTTGAAAGGGGTAGAGATAGGTGAAGGGTTATCAAGTATCAATGTGAAACCCATGTAGAACATGATTTAATGAATGACTAATGTTTAAAGGAAATGAAAAAAGATATACCTAGGGTGATGTGGTATAAGGGGTTGTTTGGCCTGAAATGGAAATGGTCAAATCAGGTTGATTGGTTTATATTAATTATTTAACAAAATTTGGTTAGAAATTACTAATAGGTTTAGTGCATATTTAATGGTGAACATATAATGGAATGGTGAAATGGAAAATTGGGAATATGTTAATATAAGGACTCGACCTTATTAGATTACATAATCTTGAATTTAGTCAACAATTCACTTCCCTTCACATTAAGGATCTTTTCAAGTTTATAGATTTAGAGAATTGGCACATAATACATTTATAAAATTACACATTATTACAGAGTTGAGACCATAAGAACAGTATTCATTTCATGCAAAATATAGAACATTTCACATAAAACATGTTTTCATTAAATAATCTTAAAACATTTAAGTTGGCTTCCTTATTTTTATAATACATCCTTATAACCTGTGAAAATCATTTAAAATCCTAGGATGAGCACAAAAAGCTCAATAAGGGATATAAAAAAAATGAAAGAACATTTTAGTCCATGAACACTTCTAACGTATGAAATCATTTTCAAAGACATACTCGTCACCCATGTATAATTTGTGAAACATGATATCTAACCAAGATCCATAAAAAACATATAACATAAATAGAATGATAAAGGTATCATGGGTAATTGCCTAAATAATCTTGTTAACCTTTCAGGTACCTTATTATTTTTAACTCTCACGGCTACATTACAATTTGTGTCACCATCACAATTACACTTGAAGTAACCATACGGACAACCGACAACATACTCATAAAAAATGAATTGGAGGGAAATATAGGTCACACCCTTCATCATATGAAATTCCCAAAAACCAAAACAGAATCATACACTATGAATAATTTCATAAAAACATTGCCTTTAAATTTTGGTAAAATCAAATTTTAGAACATTATTTTAAAATAAAATCCTCATACATAAATCATTATTTTCAAACCAGACATAATAGAGTCAATGTAATATTTATATAAACTATAATTACTCATAATCATCATAAAATAAAAAAAATTCATCACAAAAACAATTTTAATACCACATAAATAATGAAGTAGACGGTTAACCTAAAGAAAGGAAATCAGGTTAAGAATTCCCTTGTCTAGGGATTGTATTACTTTAAACATGTTTAAAACTCATGTATAATGGTTAAAAAAATTTATTAATATTTTATAGAAACATATAAATCATTATAATGGCTTATATTACCATTTAATTACATCATTTTAGCCTATAATTGTTTTTATTTTGTTCCTTGCACTATTTTTGGGTGAGTTATTTACATAATTTCAATGATGGGTTCATGATGGTTGCTCATGTCAATTGGAAGTAAAACTCAAAAATTGTAACATATTGGTATTTAAATATTTCTAGACACTATAAATTATACCTTTTATCAATTATTATTACTAAATTAAGATGATTAATAAGATAAAACATTAATGATGTTTGTTTAGATCATTTTAGTGGTTCTTTGATAATAACGACCTCATTTTGTTTTATAAATTAAATAAATATGTAAATAATAATTACAGAACATTTATTGTGACGTAATACATATATTATAACCTGATTAAATCAAAAAAATGTTTTCATGACCATCCTTTATATAATTAATTCAAGTTGAAATCACATCATCCACGATGTTAGTAATTCGACACATTATGGACAATGTTATTAATTCATTGAATAAGTGGGGGAGGAGAAAAAGATTAAAAATGAATTTTCCAAGAACTTGAGAAAATCTATAATATAAATTACTCTGGAGCTTTCATTCCTCTTAGACAAGAGGATGTGAGGAACATAGAAGAATGAAAATGAAGAGTAGAGAAATCCCTTATGAAATTTCATCCGCCAAACGATGCCGCTTAAAATTTCATAAAATATTTTAATGAGAGAAAAGGGGTCTCTAATAATTATTAAATAATACAGGAATTAAGTGGGATATGAAATTTAATATCCCTACATTATACAAAGTTAATTAAAAGAAAAACATAAAATGAAAGAAAAAAACATATGAGAATGTTTACCTCTTGATCTCTTCTCCTTGAGATCCTTCTTACAGCCTTTGGTTTTGGACATTTGGTGATACCAACAGCTCAAGGACGTGGGAAAGAGTCTTGGGAGGAGTATTGGGAAGAAATGAGGTAAATATAATGGCT
Source organism: Viscum album (assembly GCA_963277665.1). NCBI lineage: Eukaryota > Viridiplantae > Streptophyta > Magnoliopsida > Santalales > Viscaceae > Viscum > Viscum album. The sequence goes on from OY728126.1 coordinate 1,578,408,165, forward strand.
TGAGAGGTGTGGAAAGAACAGGGAAATGAGGCTGGTATTCATAGTGGAGGAGATGATGTATTTTTCATTATTTTAATCATTATTAATATATTTTTTCTCAAGACCTTGAATAGTCAGAATTCATGTGACAAAAAATAGTAATAATGGCATGTGAGTTCTAACCAAGTGGTCTTAAATCATTTATGATGTCCTAAATAGTTTATTTAACTGATAATATAATATACGGTATTTTTCGGTATTTCACTATTCATCAAAAATTAGAGAATTTCAAAACAATACAAAAAAATTAACCCCTTACCATTTTTTGATGTGTAGAATTCAAAAATAAAGTGAATATTTTGAAAATAATTTTCCAATTATCATTAATTTATTTTTTTAAATAAACTCAATATTCAAAAAATAATAATTTAAAAACTATAATTCCTTTTATATCATATTGAAAAATTAATCAAGACGTCATTATCTTTAATATTTAATGAAATAAAATAATAACACAATTTAATATTAATTAGGGTCGTATTAATATTCATATTACTACTCATAAGGGTGTTTTATTATTCACTAAAAAACAAGTTGGTTCTATTAGACCCCAAATTACATACTGAACACAATTATAGATGACTATTTATCAAAATTCAAAACATAGAAGTAGAATTTTTTTTTTAAAGTCTAGTTATAAATAACTACTTAAAACAATGTTTCATTCATTTCAAATTATTTTTAAAACCTTGGGTTGTTACATTATATCCACCTTCTAGAAATTGCATCCTCACAATTTTATTTTCTTATTAAACAAGAGAGGGTACCTTTCTCTCATAGCATTTTCAAACTCCCATGTTAGTTATTCTACCATGTGGTTTCACAAAAAAATGATGACCTATTGGATTACCTTATTCCGTAATACCTAATCCATTCGATCAAGGATCTAAAAAATTTTCTCTTTATAAGAAAGGTTCTCTTCAAGATGAACTGTTGTTGGGCTCAAGAGATGTGATGAATCTGGAACATACATCCTCAACGTCGAAACATGAAAAACATTATCTACCTGAGAAAAACTCAGATGAAAAGCCACTCGGAATGAAACTGTTCCAACATTATCAAGGATTTCAAATAGACCGATGAACAGCGGAATTAGCCTATATTTCATACCAAAATGTATCAAACTTTTCCCAGAAGATATTTCAAGGAAAACATATTCAGCTACCTTGAGATAGAAGTCCTTACATATGTTATTTTCTTAACTTTTTTTCATGCTCTATACACCCCTCATGTGCTACTAAATCATATTCACTTTCTCATCCACTTCCCCTACTAATACTGGATCTATCATCTTTCTTTCACCAACTTCATCCTGTAACACTAGAGTATCACACCACTTCCCATACAATGCCTCAAAAGGTTCCATCTTTATAATGGAATGTAAACTATTATTATAATAATGATAAAGAAAAGAAATATATTGTTCTCAACTTATCAAGTAGTTAACTGAACAAACCCAAAGCATATCCTCCAATGTATGAATCGTTTGTCTGGATTACATATCTGATCGAGAGTGAAAAGTTGTACTGAAATTTAATTTTGTTCCCAAAAACATCTGTATTCCTTTAGAAATGTAAGAAGTGAACCTGAGATCCTGGTCATATACAATGGAAAGACGAACTCCATGTAACATGACAATATCTTTGAGGTACAAAGGAGATATCTGATCCAAATACATTGTATCTCAAATAGAAAGAAAATGTGCTGATTTTTCCAGTTGATGAACAATAGCCAAAATTTTATTGTTACCCAGATATGTATTATGTAGTTTGACCATGATGTCCAAGGATTTATTTTCCCGTTTCCACTCTGGCACTGGAAAAGGATTAATCATCCCCATCATTAGCTATGGGTCTACTTTAACCTATTTACTTGTCAAACATTTCACAGTAAATTCTACAATATCCCTCTTAATTCCATCCCACCAGTAATACTCCCGAAGGACTCTATAAATCTTAGTAATTCCCGGATGAAGAAAAAATAGAGAACTTTGTGCTTCACATAATAATTAATTCTTCAACTGGGTATCAAAAGGCACATAAAATATTTTACCATGTCGTAAAACACAATATTTATCAAGGTTAAATTCTGGCAACATACCAATTTTAACCAATTATACCATTTTTTATAGCTCATTGTCTTCCTTCTACCCTTACATAATTCTGTCTGATAATGATGAATGCACTGAAACCTAAAAAAATATAATGGTATTTTCTACACCAATAACATTAAATACAAAATTCCTCAAATAATTAATCAAGTGATCATGTTCCAAACGTAACATGGTTAATGATAAATGTTGTTTTCGACTCCAGGTATCTTCCACATTGTTTTCTTTATTGGGAAGGTAATTAATCAAGAAATCATAATCTTTTATCTGTTAATTCCATCTTCTCTGCCTCATGTTTAATTCTTTCTGAGTGAATATTTACTTCAGACTCTTACGGTAGGTATATATTTGACATTTGGCTCCGTATAAATGGAGCCTCCAAATTTTCAACGAAAAAAACACAGCTTCCAATTCCAAATCATGTGTCGGATAATTTAACTCATTTGGTTTTAGTTTTATTGAAGCATAAGAAATTACCAGATCATTCTTCATTAAAACTCAACCATATCCCCTCAATTAATCATCACTCTCAATTATAAACTCACCATTTCGGGAAAGTAAGGAAAAAACCGAAGCATTCACCAATATCTTCTTCAGTTCCTAAAAACCATCATCACATTCTTCTTTCCAAATAAATTTAATCCCTTTTTGTGTAACATAGTTATCCAGCAGGATAACCGTGAAATGTTCTTAACAAACCATCAGTATTATCCAACTAATACATGAAAACTATGAATCCCTATAACATTTGTGGGTCTTGGATATTCATCAACCACTTTTTTTGGTAAGATCATATGTTATTCAATCCTTATTTACAATGTTCCCATGAAAATAAATCCATTTCAACCAAAAACCACACTTTCTGAATTTTCCAAGTAGTATATTTTTGTTTTACGTTTTGTAAGACAACCATTAGATGTTTTTCAAGATCCTATTTATTTTTAGAATGTACACGAATGTCATAAATAAAAACAACCAAAAACATATCCATGAACTCATGAATTATTCTATTTATAAGATTCATGGATACCAAATGTGAAATAGTTATCCATAACAGCATAACAACAAATTCCTAATGCTCATATCTAATATGAAAGCGTGTTTTCAGGATGTCATCATCATTTTCCTTTATCTGATGGTATTTGGATCTCTAGTCAATCATGGAAAAGTACTAATATCCCTAGATCTGATCAAACAAGTCCTTGATGTGAGGCAAAGGATACTTTTTTACATAGTTATGTTATTTAAAGCTCTATAATCAATTTAAATTCTCATGGAACCATCATTATTTTTAACAAATAAAATAGGATCCCCCATGTTGAAGTTCTAGGATAAATAATGCTTTTATCAAGAAAATACGGCAACTGATTTTCAACTCAATAAGTTATATTTGAGCCAAATGATATGGGAATTTTGAAATTTTTTCAGCATTAGAAACTAAGTCAATTGTGAAATCGAATTCTTGATCAGGTATGAAACAAGGTAACTCATCAGGAAAGACATAAATGTATTCATTTACCACAGGTACATCATCAATCTGAATAGTTCCCTTGTTTTCAACAATATGAGAATGATAACATTCATTTCCATCTTTCAATATTTTCTCAGCTTCCAAATATGTTATCACTTGTATGAGTTTGTTCATACATAAAAAATTAAACTCTTTCTAAAAACAACTTTTTATCTCTACAGTGAATCATAGCATGATAAATAAAAAGCCAATCCATTCCTAGAATAAACAGAAACTCGACTAAGGGTAAAACAAAATGGTTTGCAGGTAAATTATTTCCAAATACCACAATAGAAAGACTCTTATAATTCCTCTTTGATTAAATATTTCATCATGGTGTTTTAACAGCAAGATGTGGTCTCATTGGTTGAGGTGATATTTCCAATTTACGTGAAAATTTCTGTGAGATGAAGGAATGTGTAGAACCCACATGAGACAAAAAATTAGCTAAACTTGAGTAATCAAACAAAGTACTTAGTACAACTTCATTGGATGGCTCTGCATCTACTGACGTAGTCACAGAAGGTCTCACTACACCTTTCTTCCTATATTCTAGCTTCTTTGAATCATTTGGATCTCTCTTTGGGAATGAATTTCAATAGTGTCCCATATCAAATCATTAAAACACATTACAATTCTAATATTTGGATTTTTTTTATGATCATTTTTATTACAATATCGAGCAATATTTCAAACATACCACATTTAAAACAGTTCCCAGATATAGTTATACATTCCCAAAGGTGCTTCTTGCCACAATTTTCACAAACTAGGAACTAGATTTTCTTACCATCAGATTTATTTTGTAGATTATTAACCATCACATTCCATTTGGGAATCTTCTTCTCCTTGTCACAAAAATGCACGTGATCATCAGGAAACTCCATCTCTACCCTCTCATCATATCAGACATGTTTTTCATAACTTTTGAATTCAAGGGAGGCTAATGCCCTTCGATACCCTGACATCAGTCCGGAGTAAATGTAGATTATATTTCTATCAAGATCCAGAAAAAGATTTTGAGAATTCCACATCAGTCAGGTGGTGTTATCTTTATACACGACCACCGAATCATCATCCTTCTATTTCAGTTTAAATAATTTCTTCTCCATCCCATGTATCACCACCTTATATTTTTTTTTCAAGGAAACTACTTTTAAATTCTTCCCACTCTAAGGCATAAAAATCTTCTCTATCTGTGATAATCCTTACCATTGACCACCACTAATCACCTTCATCTTTAAAATGATAAATAGAAAGACTTACCTTTTTATTGTATATACATCCATAACATAGAATATCTTTTCAATGGCTTTAATCCATCCTCTAGCTACTACTAGGTCAGAAGATCTATTGAAAGCATGTAGGTGTTGTATCATAAAATGTTCCATTACTGTAATGTTCTGTTGTGGTACTTATAGTTTTTATCTTGAATTGATACCACCACCATTTATTGCTTGCATTAGCTAAACCATTAAAGTCACAAGCTACTCGATTCCAATCTCTACCATTCCGGGCTCGAGATTCAGAAGGATGTCATTTTGTCGGTGTGTCTCCTCTTCAGCTTCCATGTTCCTTCTACAGGAAACAATTCTAAACAAACATATCTTAGTCAAAGAAACATATTAATCTTTAAATTATATATCATTTCAATTTTTCCATATAGAAAAATAGAATTTATGGTAATATATTAATATCATTTCATCCCTAAAGTTAACTAAAACATCATATGCCACCAACTATAAGGCATCGGCCTTATTACCTTACATAATATTTAATTTATTCAAGAATTCACTTCCTTTCGCATTTAGGATATTTTAAATATTTAACATTTAAAGGATTGGTATATAATACATTCATAAAATTAAACATTACTACAAAGTCGATACCATAAAAATAGTATCACTTTCTTCCAAAATATGAAACATTTCACATAATACATGATTTTTTTGACTAATAATAAAACATTTAACAAGGCTTACTTATTTTTCTTACAAATACTTTTAACCTATTAAAATAATTTAAAAACATTGGATGAGCACAAAAAGATCAGTAAGGGATATAAAAATAAGGAAAGAACACATTAGTCCATGAAATCTAGTAATATATGAAATCCTTCTCAAAAGACATACTTGTCACCCATATATACATACTTTGTGATACATGAGATTTACCCAAGATCCATAAAAATCATAAGAAGATAAATAGAATCATAAAGGTATCTTGTGATATTACTTACATAATATTGTAACCCTATCAACTAACTTATAATTTATAACATTTATAGCTACCTTAGAATTTGTGTAACCATCGTAGTTACACTTAGAGTAACCATATGGCCGACCTCCAACATACACATAACCAATGAATTGGGGGGAAATATAGGTCCCACCATTCCTCATAAAAAATTACCATGAACCATAACACAATAATACAACATTGAATAATTGCACAAATACATTGCCTTTGATATTTTGTAACACATAATTTTAAAAGAGTATTTTAAAAGAAAGGCCCATTATGTAAATTATATATTTGAATTGAGACTTAATATAGTATATGAAATTTGTATATACACTATAATTAAAAATAAATAATCATAACATAAACAATGTTCATCACAAAATCAATTTTAATTTCACATAAATAATGAAGTAGAAGATTGACCCAAAGAATGAAAATCGGGTTATGAATTCCCTTACCTCAGGTTTGTCTTACACTAAACATGTTTAAACCTCTTGAATAATGGTAAAAATATTATTATTAATATTTTACAGAAACATATCCAACTTTATAATACCTTATATGATCAATTAATTAAATAATTTCACCCTTTATTTGTTTGTATTTTGTTCTTTGCAATGTTTTTTGGTGAGTTCTTTACATGATTTCCAAGATGGGTTCATGATGGTTGTTCTTGTCAATTGGATGTAAAAATATAGAATTGGAAAGGAGTGTTATTTACGTATTTCCAGATTCCATAAATTATACCATTTATCAAGTTGAATTATTAAATTAAGATGATTTATAATTTAAAAAATTAATGAATTTCGTTTAGATCGTTTTTGTGGTTCTTTGATAATAACAACCTCTTTTTATTTTAGAAATTAAAACCTTGTGTGGGAAAGAATTAAAAAACCATGGATGAGACATAATACATATATTATAACCTATTGCATCCAAAAAAATGGTTTCATGACCAAACTTGAGGAAATTAAATCAAATTGAAATCGCATCGTCCACGATGTCGGCAATTCGACACATCACAAACAATGTTTTTAATTACTTGAATAGGTGGGGTAGGAGAATAATATTGATGTTGAATTTTCCATGAACCAAAGAACATCAAGAATATACATGATTCTGGTTCTTTTGTGCTTCTTGGATAATAGGAGGTGGGGAAACAAGAAGAACATAAAAGAAGAGCTTATAAATCCCTTAAGAAATTTCGGCAGCCTAACGGTGTCACTTATAATTTCATAAAATATTTTGATGATAGAAAATGGGTCTCTCATCAATATAACATAATATGGGTTGTAAGGGGGTTACTAAATAGAATATCCCAACATAATCCAAACATAAATAAAATAATAACATAAAATGAATTAAAAAACAAAAGAGAATGTTTACCACTAGATCTCTTCTCTATGGGATCCTTCTTATGGCCTTTGTTTTTGGCCTTTTGGTGATAGAAGCAGCTCTAGAACATGGGGAAGAGTTTTTAGAGAAGTATTGGGCAGAAAATATGCAATGTTAAAGGATTTATAAATGTTAGAGGATGAGAGAAATGGGTGTGGTATATATAGTGGAGGAGAGAAGGTATTTTTCTTTATTTTAATCATTATTATAATATTTGTTTTCTCAAGACTATAAATAGTATTAATTAATGTGACCAAAAATAGTAATAATGGAATGTGAGTCCAAAAAAAGTGGTATTACATCACTTATGATTTCATAGATTCTGTTTTTAATAGATAATTTAAATATATGGTATTTTACCGTATTTCACTATTCATAAAAAATTCATGAATTTCAGAAAAATCCAAAAAATTCACCCTTACCATTTTTCAATGTGTAGAATTAAAAAATGAAGTCCATTTTTCTGATATATTTTATAAAATATCATTAATTATATTTTTAAATAAAATAACACTTAATTCAAAAATTAATAATTTAAAAAGTATCACTGCTTTTATATCACATTGAAGAATTAATCAATTTGTCATTAAATTAAATCCTTAAGAAACTAAAATAATAATATAATTTACTACTAATTATGGTAATATTACTATTCATATTACTATTCATAAAGATATGTTACTAATCCCTAATAAATAAGTTCATTTTATTATACTCCAAATAACATACTGAACACAATTGTTGATGACCATTTTTTTAAATTCAAAACATAAAAGTTGAAAAATTATTTTCAAGGGATTTTTAAAGATATCTATTTATAAATTGATTCATGCATTGTAATTTATTTTTATAACCATGGGGTGTTATAGTTATTGGATTTAATTACGGAGTGGATGAATATGTTGAATGAGTTAATACACGATAATTATTGTACACCTACTAGTTGAATGTAATAAGTGGCTGGGTTATGTGATATGAGAAATGTAATTGAAAATATTTATAAATGTTGTGAAAGGTATTATAGGAGACTTTTGGGACACAGTTATTTGGAACACAACGTTTATCTATAAATCTAACGGCCATACTAAGCAGACCATTCAGGTTCTGGAAGACAAGATACAAGAATTTTTTCTAGACATTGTTTATAGTTGGGAGGATCAAATTTTAATTGTAGAGTTTTCATTAAATAATATTTACCATTCCACCATCAATATGGCACCATTTGAGGCCTTGTACATGAAACGTTTCAGTCACCACATTGTTGTACTGAAGTATGAGAGTCAGAACTCATGGGCAAAGAGTTATGTGAGATAATACTGTGAAGGTGCAGATCATCCAAGAGAGGATAAGGACTCTATATAGTCTTCATAAGCCTTATGCAGGCAGACAATAGAGGCCTTTGGAGTTCGAGGAGGGATACCCTATTTTCTCACATGTTTCACCACAAAATCAATTACAATGATTTGGCCAGAGTGGAAAGAATTTTGAAAGATTCATTATCCCATGATAGATACTTTGTAGAGTTGGAGAGGTGGCATAACTCTTAGGCCTAATACCATATTTAGATCAAGTACATGATACCATTCATAAGTCGTAGCTATGGAGGCAACTAAATGACACATCACACATTATCCACTAGGGAGAGCTAGACATCAAGGGTTGAGAAACCTTTATGGAATACCTAGTAGATTTCAAGGATTTGCAATAGAGGGTCCTTCATGGTTGATAAGCTTCATTAGTGCATTCCACATTGTAGTTTGTGAATCTCTAGTATAGTACATGGGAGTGGGAGGCTCAAAATGGCTTCTCAGAACCAAAACCTTGGTCAGAGAGGGCCATTTGTGAAAATTCACTATGGTCACCAAAATGAATAATAGAATTGAATAAATTATATTAATGATTTTCATTTATGTAGTGATTGTAGAGTCTTTGAATAAAATATCATGTCGTAATTATAGGGTTATCCCCCTAAACCTAGAACTGTTTGAGGGTCGTTGGCAGAAATGTTAGTTTATTTCACTCAAAAGAAGGATAACCATAACATGGATTGAGGATCAAAATGCAAAATATTCAATATATCACACAAATGATCACAATACAGAGCCACACTTCATCAAAGATCACTCTAAATAAATGTATGTTGTTTGTTAATTATTATTTCATTCATGTTATCAATTTATAAAAAAAAATCAAATCTATCAACTAGTGGATTTATTTTTGGAATCATGCATTTTGTAGGAGGTGTTAGTTTAATCAGGGTTTTGTTTAATATCTTCATGATTAAATTTTTTATTCTTTGGTTTTCATTGTATATAAAATGAAATGATTTGGACAAGAACATCAATAATGTTTTGTTCCTCTTGTTTTTCCTTTCTCTTTTATAACATAATCCTTCGTTTATTGTAGAAATTCTTCATTTATCTAATGGTATGACATATATCGATGGATTAATCATTATGCTCCAGTTTATTGGCACAATGTTGTGAAATTGTAGATTCAAGATCAAAATAATGAAATAGATGTGATATAGTGGTAGAGGAAGTGCATTCGATGATGTAGATTCCTGATTTCTTGTTCTTCATTGTGAAATGAAGAATAATGAGTAAATAAACATTTCAAATGGATTTCATTTCAGAAACATGTTGTATGTTGATGGAGAGAATCAAACGATATTGAATTTTCTTTTTCTAGGAGTGGAATGGGTTTATCGATGGCTAGAACATTAGAGATGATGTGTGGATACAGATCTTGTATTCTTTTAAATCTCACACTACACTGTCTGTAAGTAAGCTCTAGGTTCCATATGGAACCCCTTTAAGGAGGCTATAGTTTTGAAAAAAAATGTGAATATCACAGGGCGTATGAATAGGTCAAAAAACATTTGGCTTCTCCTTGGAGACTCAACATGTACTTCAGATGGTATAAAGACACATGTTGGGGTTCACAGGTTGGAGAACCTCGGGTACTCCTTTACATGGACATGACCAAGACAAGAGTATAGTGGCTATGTTGTGTAATATTACATGATAAAAAGTAAATGACACAAATTCTTGTACAGGAAGAGTAAATGGGTCGACAACACACTGTGTACTTCTACACAGACATAGATTAAGACATAGACCATTTCCAAAGGTCATATCTTGGGTCAAGGGACATAGTGGGTAAGATCTCGAAATCTTCTTAAGGTATGTTTTTGTTTTGACTCTTATTTTTATCTGGATAAGTGTTTATCCATGTTTATGTGATGATTTAGGGGTATTTCAATAATTCGAGACATGAAATAGGAAGAGAAAGGAATTTATGGGCATGTTTCATAGTTTGCGCACGATTAGGGAAAACCGTGCACAGTATCCCAGGTAACCGTGAAGCCATATACATAAGATTACACACGGATGGAACACAATTAAGAAAAATAAGTGGAACCCCTATAAATTCATGTGAAGATAGTTTTCCTTAGACAGTGTATCATGCATGGTTTTCACATAGTTTGAAAAACTCTGCGCTTAAACCGTGCAGCCCAAAAAAGATAGAAAATTTACCAAATTTCCACACTGAGATTTTAAACCCCATCTTAGGTTTCTCATATATTTAAACCCATTTACCCTAGTGGAAAACATGGATGACCCAATCATCCGAGAGGTGGTTCTCCTATAATTCATGGTCGTTCGGAGCACCATTATTTGCAGATCGAAGCACTGAGTAAGTATAATCTTCCTCTTTATTCTCTTTGTTGAATTTGGGTTCATGATTTCTACCATACTCTTCCAAAACCATAAACACCTATTTCTCTGATGGAACCTAGTTTGGGGTTTCATGGAATGAATGAATATAGATATATGGCTTCGATTAGGAGCACGTTTATCATCAGATTTGCAGTAGGTGGTCTACATGTTATATCCCATAGTTTGTTATAGATTTGTGCATGTGTGTTGATATTTTTATGTTCACTTGTGTTCTATTGGTTAACATGAGTTTGATTTGCTAAATTGGGTGTCTAAATGATTTCATGATGCCCTCACAATCCCTGTGGGTTTTATAGAGGAGTATTTGACAATTTTAGGGCCACCCATGGGGTGTGTCGACATTTCCGGACCACGAAATGGGTAGGGTAAAGTGAAGGGTTACCGGGTAACATTGTGAAACCCATGTAGAACATATTTAAATTGTTGAATAAGGTATAAAGAAAATATAATAGATATTTTTAGGGTGATAAGTTATTAGGGGTTGTTTGGAATGACATGAGAATGGTCAAATGGGGTCGAATGAGACTATGTCGTTTATTAAAAAAAGTTTGGTTATAAATTCCTGGGGCGGTTAGTGCATATTAAATGGCGAACTTATAATGTTATGATGAAATAGAAAATAGGAAATATGTTAATGGGATTTCATAAGGGATTTTATGAATTTGTTGAATGGGTTAACACATGATAATGCTGGCACAACTACTTGTTGAATGTAATAAGTGGTTGGGTTATGATATATCATAAATATACATGAAATGTCATAATTGACTCTAATGTTATTTTACAATAAATGATTTTTTTTAAATGATTATAAATTAAAAAAAATTATTTATTCATATATTTTATTTGTAACTATAAATAAATATCAAAAATATTCTATTAATATACCAATGGATCTTTTATATTTAACATATTGACCCATAAATAATGAAAGACTATTAGCGTGGTTTGGGTAAAAGTAGTGTTTTTCCAATTAAATGCCATTGTTTTAAAATTAACTTTCAAATCAGATGTAATTTTTATATTTTAACTAATAAAGCTTAGTCAGAGGAAGACCTCTGACCATTTATTAAAATAAATGAAAAGTACAGCAAGAAAGCACAATTGAGGAAACATAAAAGTTAGGGAACAATATTATGAAAATGGAGTTATTTTTAAGATTTAGAGGATTTTATCAACTATAAATATTCATTAATCAAATATTTTTCTATTTTTATGAACATTAGATAAGGGACACCTCCCAATAATGTATACCTTTTATAATTTACATGAATTCCACTCTTCCGCTAATAAAAAAGGATTCACTATTCCACTTCCTCACACCTCTAAAGCCACATTGGCTCTCCCTAAATCTAGTAAAATAATCTTACAATATCATTAAAATCATCTTATAAGACTTTATTGGGGAATAAGTCCCTCTAGATAAGCACTTTTGTGAAAACCTAAAGGAGTTACCAAAATATGAGTTAACATCCTTCCTCAAGCTCATTTATTTTATTTTCATTCTCCACCCCCTAAAAGAATCTTCGGTATATTCATAAATAATAACCTATGTATCCAAAATATACAGATATATTTTTATTTAATTTTTTATACATACACTTACACACACATCTAACTAATGGGAAATTAACCCAACATTTTTGGGTATGGCGAACAACCACCTCACGAAATGATGGTTGTTCGTTTTTCATTTACCAATTCTCATGGTGGTAATTATAATGAAAAATATATTTACATATGATATATATGATTTTTATATTGTCCATTTTATTTTTTGATATTTATATAAATCATACCTTAATCTTTCTGTTTTGTGTAATTATGATAAAATCGTTAATGGAAGTGTGGAATACTGCCCCTCAGAGCGATGTGATTCATTCACACTATTCATGGAATATATAAAGGATTGATTTATTAATCCAATGAAACATATATGACACGAATATAAAACTATAATTATAACATACATATATTTATATATATATATATTACTTTTCATTATTTTAAAATTAAAATGAAATGAAAGTATCTTTCTTGCGAACATACGGCCTACCGTCTCCATAGACAGTGCATTTCATTTCTTATATCCAATTATTGTGGATTATTATAAATACATATATAAAGAATATATATGATAATTAAATCATGGTTTAAATTCTATAAATTATGAAATGATAATATAATTATTATTAACAATAATTAACAATTCAAAACATACTCTAAAACTAGGAAATTAACCCACGAAATAGTGAAAAAAATAAATGATTGTTAACAAATAGGTAATAAGATATTATAAGAAGTTAATATATGATGTAATTATTACTATTATGGTTATTTAATAATTTATTAACATATTTTAATCCACTATACATGATTTTAATGTCATTTCATAAAAAGGAAACACAAAGTAAGAGATTTTCAACTCACATTTTACATATATGGGACAAATGTTATATTCAACATATGATTGTTTTATGTGGTGTATCTAGTTCCCATTTTGATATATTATATCATGAAAATTTTTATATTAAATATTTTATATTGGTATTGGACACATCCGAATGTTTAAAGATAATTTTTCACAAGATTATGTTTAACGGTTAACTTTTTAATCACACATTATTTTCATATTGTTAAAACATGAAAAAATAAATTTCTTATAATCATTTTTATGGTAAATTAAATTTATCTAAAATATATGTATTCACTCGCAATAGATATTATTATTACCTAAATTTTATACCATTTTATAGATGGTGTTCACGTTGTCATCAATCTAATTAACTAGTGAATTGTTAATAAGCCTATATCTTTTAAAAAATATGTATATTTGACTAGGTAAATTTTTCTTAAGAAAAATATAAAATTTTATATATGAGGAATTATTTAGATATGTATGACATGGGTTTCTCTCGGTTATAGATATACCCCCAATGCATCAATAGTAATATTAGATGAATTAGTTGGCCAAATAGGATAAGTTTTTACTCAATATTCTAAACCTACATGTATAATGTATTGAAGGTAAAATTATTATGTACATAGAAAATATGGTGTCAAATATATAGTAATTTCCAACATATATTATTAATTATTAATTATATTATTTTGGAATTAACATATTTATGGATTCATTCTATTCTCAGTTTATTTATATAATGGAATGAGTTTTAGTTTTTCACCTTGCAATATTGATATATACTTATCTAGTTATTTGAATGAATATTATATCAATTTATTACAATTAAATGTTTGTTAAAATAATCAATTAATTATTTCATCATATATACATACCCTTATAGAGCAGTTTATGTCACCCTTAGTTTGTTTCATGTCCCCATGTTTTTAAGAATAAATATTTGAATAATCTTAAAATGATGCAGTTTTTTCCATTATATTATGTACAATGTTTTATTTTATATTTCCAAACGTAATATATGTATCATATATGTATCTATTCTTCCAAAACATCTAAACATAATAGTCCTTTTATATTTTATTCATTGTAGTCATTCTAGTATAATAAAATAATGAACTGGCTCTAGGCTTTTGGTGTCAGGGAGTTATATTCATTTTTGAAAAATGAATATATAAATATTTACTGCATTCAAGACATTGACAATTTTCAATTTCCCTTAAATTTATAGAAATTGATCAAACGTCTAATATATGTACTAAATTCAATGTTGAAAAAAAAATTATCTTTTCATATTTTTAACGGCATTATTTATATTAAAAAATATATTATCATTTAACCAAAACCAATGTATATACTTTTACTACATTCTTCATCACGTAATTAATAATTCAATATTTATAAAAGTTATACGCCAATTGTAATTTTATTTCAAACTAACATCAATAGTTATTTTAGTTTTCATCCCATATTAATGATGTTTCAAAATAATTGTTCCTTGATTTTCAAATAAGAATACCATAAAATTTCATAATTTTATTGTTTCCCTTACCAATAGTTTAAATTAGAGGATTCCATAACTCCTATAAATTACAATATAGGTAATAACATATTTTATGATCATTTATTTTCATGTGGAATATGTGTTATATTTAAGATCATTTCCAAGATGACTAAAAAATTTATACATACAGAATTCACTCTCCTACTTCCTTCTCAAGATATATTTTTATTATTATTGTTGGTATACTTTTCAATCATGGAAAATATAATATTCTTTCATTACATAATGTATTTTAATATTTATTTCAGTAGTAGTTAACTCAAACGTGATATTCAATTTGGTGACTTCTTTTTAATTTCACCTAAATTTTTGATCGATTTTATTATGGGTTTATTGGTCTATAATGGGGATTATGTCATCATCATGAATGACTATAAAATCTTCAATATAATATTATTTTTAATTCATACTTCCATCATATTCATTATATAGTTTTTTTATATTGACCATCATTGTTATTATATAAATTTTCAATGTTACTAAATGTCTTACGTGGTGATTCTTACTCAACAAAATCGTCCAAAAATTTATTTAGTAATATTTATTTATGTTTAATATTTTCCTATATAAATAATAAAAGAGGGATTGATTTTATAATTTATCATTCCATATTCTAATTTTTTTTCTATAAAGTCTATTATATTCCCCAAAATAAATTAACAAATTTAAAAAATTAAGTAATTAATCATTCTAGTAAATAGAATATAATTCTACTTAATTATCAAAGAAAAAACATCATCCATAATTAACATATTAAAAATAATCAATTAGTGATCTTATAGAATGAATTTTTAGATATCCACATTAAATATTGGATACATTTATATAAATATTTATAGGGAGAATTTTCATGATAATATTATCACTTATTATGCCTTCACAAACCTTTGTAATGCCCATTATTTTTCGAATAAATTAATGAGATAATAAAATAAATAATTTATTTATTAATAATTTTCATCCCTAGATTTTAAAAATCATTTTTGGAAAACATGACTCAATTTTATTTACAATATTGTATATTCAATAGATATGAGTTATCTATTCACATAGATACTTTAATGATTTACATATTAAGATATATATATATATATATAATTTGTAACAATAATTCCATGAAGATATTAATTTTCTTCTCAATAACATATTTTTTATTTTTATCATTCCCTGTGAGTTATATTGAATTTTTGTTTCCATTTATTAAATAATATATATACACAAACTAATTATTCTAAATTGTGAGTGAACCAATTATTTGATGAAAAATTCTATCCCTAAAAAATGCTTGATTTCTATTATAATTTAGTAGAGTTTTTAGGATCATGTATTTTAAAACATAACCCTATAGACTAATTCACCTATAAATTTTAGGCTAATAGGGAAAATAATAAATCATTATTTGATGAAATAGTTTATAATGTATTTAAAAACTTATAAAATCACATCCCTTGGTAGATTCTATCTCATAATTAGATATAATTTATTAACGAAATAAAAAACTATAAAACTAATATAAATGTAGCTAGACTCATATGATAATTTAAATGCTTCACTACTAAGGTAGAGGATAATTCATGGTAGAAATTTTATCATTTTAAATTCATTGTTTAATAATTGATACCTAAAATTACAATGGTTTATAAAAAGTTGCATAGAGTCTATAATTACATACTCTATCTATAAAATATGTATAATCCATCAAATAAAAGTAAATAGATACAGAGAATTATGAATCATTATACCCATTATATATATATTTTTTGTTTTACGGAAATTTGGACTTACAATTTAATAATTATATAATTAATTGTTTATTTATCACATACATTATGTAAATAATTCAACAAATGTTATATTTTAAATTATTATAAATATACCGCACTTTATATCCACTTCTCCAAAATAAATTATGTGTAAATAATATTTTATATTCCCATATCATCATTAAAAATATTATCAAATCTATACTTCTGTACCGTGATACAACTATGCTCGAAAAAAATTAGACATATCAAAAACATAAAAATGTAAAAAAAAACTATCTCTAATAACATGAAAATATAATTAATATATAAAAAATGAATATTTATAATTAATACATACACCAAAATTTGACTAGTCACTATATATGTGCCTTTTTAATTTAATGGGTTTCCCCAAAATCAATACATAGATCCATATATTTCAAGGACAAATATATGGTCTCTAAAAAAATATATAAAAAACAATTACATTTTAATACTAACTATGACATGGTTTTTTATCCTAATAAATCATTTAGATTTAGTAATTTTTCAATGGAAATTTTTTCTATTAAAATATGTCATTAAAATCCATATAACATACTATATTTTTTATAGATATTTTGATACCATTAAATCAATAACATATTATGAGAAATTTGGAATATAATTACATTATATAATGGATATTTTACTAACCTTGAAAATTCATCATGGAATAACAATTCACAATCAATAGAAGCAGTCAAGAACTTCTCATGACTTATTTATTTTGGATTATATAAAAATTATACAATATGCCTTATAATCCATGGGTTGACTTCAATCTTAAAAGTCAAAGTGTTTTTCTTTTTTAATATTTTTTATTTGTATTCCAAAACATAAAAACCATTCAGGTAAAATTCTAATTCCATGAAATAATTAAGGCAACGTGTGTTTAAAAACATCATTATAAAGAAAAGTTACATAACCTCATATTTACATTTCCATCCAGTTTCCTCATCTATATTATTTTGAAATATATATATTCAACCCTTATGTTACAATAATTACTACAAATAATTTGTTAGGGAATTCTTTTATAACGTTCTATATATTTCAAATTAAATCCAATCTGCCTTAAATAACTCTAAAAATTCTCTTTTTAATCAATATTATTTTTAAAATGGGTTCATTATAAAATAAAATGAAATACAAATTCAAAATTTTTGTTCAATAACATATAAATATTCTATCAAAATAGTGGTATTAATCATAAAATAATCAAATTGACTCTCCATTATAATAAAATGAACCATGAACATAATTTAAAAAATTATATATTTTAGTTACATCCATCCAATAGATTTTTTTTCATTTTTCCCTTATTTTTTATATATTGAATATAAATAATAACTTTGTTATTTGATATAGTACACTGTAAATGTTATTGTTTTTTGTAATATAACCTAATACATCGAATATCATTTCTTTCTAATTTTTCAATACATTGTCCCACATTAGATATATGTCTCCAAATGAATTTTTTATTGATATCCAAAAAAGTGATGTATTATTATCAAAGCAAATATGGGAGACATTTATCAAAATATATGTTTTATAATTTTCTTTGTTGATTGATTTCTTGAGATATCCATGTAAAAAATTTATGAATACAAATAATAAAAATGATTGTCTATGATTTGCAATAAAATTTTCATCATTTGTTTTCTTTTCCAATTTTTATCTACTTCACCCCATTTCAATTAACCCATCAATGAGACATTCATAAATATCAAAGTTTATAGAATTAAATTAAACATTATTTATAAATTCACCATTGATTTATATATATATATATACTACTAAGAGAGGCTAATTTCACTCAAAAATATTTATTAATATTACATATTTAGTAGAATGTTTAATTTTTCATAACTCTAATAACTACATATATATGTTTAAATTTTCACGGATAAAAAATTAAAATATTATAATTATTTATATTTTTCATCAATTACAATGGTTATGTTATTTATTCAATTTCATGATGATTGAGATTACTGATTTAACTCAATAATTAATTATAAAATAATAATTGAAATAGTTTATAATATATGGCTTCAAATTTAATTTTCATCATATTGTTAATTTCCAATTCTATGTAGTTTCACACATTTTTTTATACCCCAACTTCTAGACATTTTAAAATAGTCATATATAAGATATTGTACTCTTAAATATTTTTTATTACTTTTTTTTTGTTTTTTATTTATATATACAACTCTGAAATAAAACATTGAATATAAAACATTTATTATAATTTCGCATTCTATGTATACTTTCAGTTCTCATCACTCAAATAACTATTTAATCCTATTTATGAATTCACAAACATGGCTCAAAATTATCAAAATTATCTATAGATTTTTTTGATACTAACTCTAATAATCTAGTCTCAATGTAAACATTATCAAAATTATTATATTAACATAAAAATTATTAAAATACCACAAATCCCATGATCAATATTTATATTCCTGAAGTATTTATACTAAATACCATTTCATTAATTAATAAATAATATTACATGTAAAATAAATAATTAATTATAATCACTTCACCATTATTTATTCATTGATATCGTATTGTTTCATAATGAGTCTATATATTCTATGAAATATATTAATCAAAAAAAACAAAAAAAATAATGTTAAATAAATATAAACACATTAATAAAAGATTAAATGATATTGTGTTATTCTCTTATGAAGATAAAACCATTATAAGAGATAGAGTTCCCAAAAATGGTAGATTTCATGGAATATAAGGTTTCTAAAACAAAACTAAATTATAAGATGTATATTTTAAAAATTTATATAATGAAAATATATTCAATATTATATTATATTTATAGATGTTTTATTGATATCTTATCTTCCACGGAGGTTGATAATTCGATGGTAAATTGTATTTTTAAACTATTGGAATGATCAGTTTCTAGAATGATATTTAAAATGGAATTTTTGTGTTTTATCACATTATTGTAAGGTCTTTTGATGTTTTCTGATGCATAAGTGGTGTATTAGGATTCAAGATATGTCTTCAGAGAATCCGACATTGAAAAAATAGATTTAGTTAAAAAAACATGATAAGCATGGTTATAACATTGTTAATGCCAATCTTGTTCCCCAAACTATGTCGTTTTTTAGTTAAGAAACATTGTCTTTTAAGATGTGAGAGGTGTACCAACTGACCATGCACTTATATTTAGAGGTGTATACAAATCCACATGGTTGACACATGATTTTTTAAACTTTTCTCTATAACCACGCAAGGTGGGGGTTTCTTTAGAAAGTATGTCTATACATTTGGAGGATGTTTTACCAAACCATGTGTTGAAAATGTAACACCATGAGATTTTAAATAAACTATAATTAATCATATTTTCCATTTACGATTTTTGGATATTTTAGAGATTATTTTCAAGATCATCCACTAAGATAATGTGTGATTTGGAGTCTTGATGTTTCATAAATAAATGTTTGAAATATATTAAATATCATGTGCATTCTATTTTTTTGAAAATAGGGAATAAAATATAAATGGGGACCCATATCAGAAATATAAAAGAATTGATGAGTAAAAGTGTGGCTTTTACCCTATGAAGGATTTAAACATGATTGGCTTGGATCATCTGTTAAAAATTAATCACAGGTGTGGAAATAAATAGAATAATTTATTAAATTATTTTAATAAATTTCATCAATGTAGTAATTGGAGTGTCTTTAAAAATATTATTACATTATGATTACATGGTTAGAGTCATAACTCCAGAATCAATGGATATCCATTATAGAAAGCGTTGAAGGGTTACTCTCAGACAAATAGTGATTGGGTAAGGGATTGATGATTGACACATAAAACATTCAAAATATCTCCCCAATATTCATAGGGCAACCCAATAATTCATCAGTGATAAAACTAAATATAGGTAGATAGTTTTTTTTATTTGGACGTATTTTTTAGTCTACATTCCTATGATGAACGTGAATCAGTTGAATAAGGGATTGATTCATGGATCGTGTATTTTTTTGGGATGGGTAACATTAATAAATGGTTTGAGATAATTTTCCTCATTATTAAATTAATGATTAATCAATTTTCATTCTAATTAAAATAAAGAGATATTCACATGTTCATCAATCATGGTCAGTTCCTCTTGATTTTTCTTATGATTTTCTTCCACAATTCTTCATTCAAAACAATCATTATTTTTTGGACTATGGATTGATATATTTTAAATGATCGAATGTTTTAAACCTGTTTATTACCATGATGATCAAAAAGAGATGATCCAGGATTGGAACAATGCAAAAGAGGTCTGATGGTTATAGCGACAATGTGTCAGATGACGTAGATAACTGATATCACGTTCATCAATACATAATGAAGAATGGGTTGTAGATCCATTTTCTGAATGTATTTGACTGCCGGAACATATAGTTTTTTTACTATAAGAGTTAGATGAGATCAAATCATATTTTCTAGGTTTAGTTGTGGTCAGATCATTGGCCAAAGCACCTAAGAAAATGCACGGATCTAGAACTATGATTCTTGAGAATCCCACACAACAAATCGTGTAAGTTTTATCTATATGAAGTGTTTCATCCTATTTAGTGGCTATGGTTATGGGAGATACGCAAGTATCACATGGTTTGTGACTAGGTCACACAACTTGTGAACTCTCCACAATGACTCAGCTTGTACCTTAGAGGGTACATGGACACATTTTGGGGGACATTGGTTATAGCACACAATGTACATCTTTATATAGACATAGACTGAACCAGATTACATAGGCTAAGACATGTACTGGTACATGAAAAAATGTGCATGGGCTACAGTCATTTACCAGTACAGTGGAAGACAAAATTCTCTGTACTTTTATGAAGACATGGCTTGAGACACATAACGTTTACATTGGTAGTACCCAGGGTCAAGGGACATGACGTTTAACACTTTTAAATACTGTTTAATTTCATATACATGACTTGGATCCCTATCCAATTGTAAATTGGATATGTTTAACTAGGGTTAATTCCTTTTATCAATTCCTTAAGGCATTGTATGGAATCATCTCTTACTCATATTAATATGATACCTTCAACATGATATCATGGATAGAGTTCTTGGAATCCCTCTATGAGGCCTAGAGTGACATCCTCTATTCATTATTGAGCCCTAGGTTGAGTTCTTGGTATTGTTGTGACCAACACTACATAGGCTCCAATCATATAATTAGGTGGTTAATCCATATTTGTTTGTTTGTATCACCCCATGGCTTTGGGAGTAATCCTCATATGTGTATCATATCTCTTGAGACCATCAGTGTGTGCTTTTAATGGAAGGAACAAATGAGTATTAACTCTCAGACAGATGTCATCGGTGTTATCAGACTCATGAGTGCGTTCTCAAAGATTAGTGGCATGTGGAATCGTTGAGTTGGAATACTAGGCTAGTATATTACAGGTATTACTTACCTTTATACTGGGAGTCTTACTTTAGTATATCTAGTTATAGTTGTTCTATGTGTTGCAGATATGTATCTGTAGAGCTGACTCTACTTCATTTTTGTATGCTTTCTTGTTTATGTGTGTCCTACTAAGTAATGTTATACTCAATCTTACCTAGGATTTGGATGTTCATGTCACTTCTTTTGTATATGATTGAACATTTAATAGAGTCCTCTATAGGACAGGACACAATTTTGCATAGTGAGTCCTGAAAGACCAAGGTGTATTCCTATAGATTTTTGATAGAAGTCTCACGAAATTACTTCTAGGGTGGAATTTTTTTCAGTATCATTGTGGTGGGAATATATTTATACATTTACATTAAATTTTTTTCTTTCATACTCTATTTTTTTCATTTAGAGGTATGGATGCATGTTTGTTCAGTTGAATTGATTTCCCAGCATTGTATAGGATTCGAGTTGTGTGAATGTGTATAGGTAAATAATCAAACAACACCCATGATTGTGATATGATTACTCAATAATTTTTTTATAGCCACTATCCTATTGGAAGATGGATTGGGGATTCACGACACATCCCCCTCTAGGATGATTCGTGAGAGAGTGGTTTCAGCACAGTTAGTTATAACATAGGATAGAGAGTCTGTGAGTTTGATATGGTGAGACAATGTTCAGTGTTTTATGTTCATCTATCATACTAGGCAATCCATTATTGGTTCAGTAGCTAACGTATCCATACACCAGGAATCAGGTCACCTGCAGTTAGACTTGACCCATTAGAACATGAATTGCAGGGAAAAATAGTGGTACGTGCATCATGTAGGTATGGATATTGGTTCCAATGTTCTTATTGAGTCTTATTTTAATATATAACCATGGAAAATGTTACTTATTGTATACTTTCTTTATTCCTCCATGAAAAATTCCAACTACGATTCATCATCATGACCATGAGATTGATCCCCTCAGTGACGAGTTATCGATTTAGGGACCAGTTCTTGATATGTTACCTCTAGGTGGTGCACCATCTATACCACCACATGTAGAGCAGCATGTGGTACCTATAGTACCAGCATATTAGGTGCATAGGCCGAGAAAAAATCATGATTTTCAGATATAGAGACATCTCAAGTTCTGAGACGATCCCAAACCATAGGTGGTTGAATATTTTCTTGAGGTAGTGACTTGAGTTTTGGATTTGGTAAGGACATGAGAAAATTAGATGGTGGCCCAAGAATCAAGCATTATTACTGGATCAGTAGGTTGATATCCGGTTTTGGTGACAATGACTTAAGGATAGGTGAGTCTTTTATGGATGGGGTTTGAGAACATCATTGTAGAGAACTACTCACAAACCATGTAGATGGGTATGTATATTCAAGATCATTAACAACTCTAGAAGGGTAGAACAACTATTGTTGAGTGTCTATCAATGTTTAACAACCTCTCTAGTTATTTGATTGATATGGTTTTTGATAGGTTCTTTTGGGATCAAACCATCAAGCGAGGTACAAAAAGACACATTCGTGCTAGTTTTATCCTTCTTCCTATTCAAACCTATGATGGGGTTCTAGAGTGAACATTGGAGGTTGAGAGTTTCGTGGATAAGAATATATAATTAGTTGATGTTATTAGTGGGCATACATGAGTAGATACCATGTATTTAGGGTGTTGATGTTATTCCTAGGGACCTTGATGTGTGATATATTTCAGGATGAGGTCCTGTGACAAAGTCTCTATGAATCAGGTATCACATGGTGGGCCCATTCATCCCAGATAGAGGTGGTGACAGTAATGCGATGGTAGGGGAAATCTTGAAAGTGATTTTCCAACACGTTATATAGCTAACATAGAGACCATATATGGGACTATTGAGGTAGAGGTGGTAGTAAAAGTTAAAATTTTCAAATGGAAGAGGATGTGGAAAAGTATATGAGAGAGTAGAACTTGGAGGTCGACGCTTTGATTTTTTACCACCAACACCCCTAGGTGGTGCATGCCTGGATTAGGGAGCTGTAGGATAGGGCTCAAGATGACTATAAGTAGTTGATGATTACAACCAAATGTCTCCATGAATGATTTATGTTATGATATATGTCTTTCTACTGTAGTTGTAATTCTAATTGAATAATGTTATAGCCATTCATTTCTTACTACGTATCTTATTCAAGCAATAGGGATTTTAGTTGAACCCTTAGATTGACCATTAAACATAAAAACTCATATAAGATAAGAATGAACATTTAAACACTTTTTCTGATAGAGTGACCTTACACTTATAGGTGGTATTATCTATTATGATATCTCTGTATTAGTGATGAGTCCTTAAGACATCATCTTAGGTAGGGATTGGTTATTCATGGTTCATCCCTATATTGAATGGTTCATGTAGAAGATGTAGTATGTCTGTAGTTACATAAATAGGTTCTCCTTTTTTTGTGAAAATAAATGCCCAAAAATAGAAGAAGGAATCAGGCAATGTAGGGTGCATAAGATTACTCACCAGTTTCATAGACTAACCCTTGGTGTAGTGGATGTTATGAGTCCCCGGTTTCATACAGTGGTAGAAGAGTATGATCATGTCTTCCATGATATTTTGGAGGTAAATCTTTTTATTTAGAGATAGGGTTATTTATTAACCCTTAACATGGGATGAAACCAAAATATTATTTAGAATATCATATGGATCCCATGTTTCATTAGGAGATGACGGTTTAGTTAATGGACATACAGAGGAAGGGATTTGTTAGACCTAGTGTTTTAACTTGGGACCCCTATTTTTGTTCCCAATGAAGGTAGATGATATCTTAAGGATGAGTGTGGACTACCAATGATTTAAATTGGTGACCATGAAGAACAAGTATCCACTACCTATGAAATATTAACTCCTGGAAAGTTGGAAGGGGATTGAGGGTTATCGCATGTTGACTATTGTTCATGATATCTCCACTAATGAGTACAAGATGAGGATATACCAAAGACATAATTTAGATGTTTCTACGATCACAATTATTACTTCTAGATGGAATTCCACATGATGAACCCCCTAGAAGTGTCCATGGGAATCATTGACCAAATTATTCTACCATTCTTAAGACAATTTTTGGTAGTCTACATCTATGATAACCTTGTATACTCAGTATTTGTGGAGGAGCATGCGAGACACTATAAGATGGATTTGGACATACGTTGGGAGCATCAATTTTATAGAAATATTTTGATGTTTCAGCTCTAGATTCAATTGGTCTAATTTTTGGGACACTATATCTTTGTAGATGGATTTTTAGTGGACCCAAGCATAGTCGAGACAATTATAGCATGGGATCCACCCAAGAGCATGATGTATGTAGGGTGATTCCTTGTTTTTTAAGGCTATTACTGGATATTTATACATGATTTATCAAAAATATCAACTCGCATGGAATTTTTGACCCAAATGGGGTATCCTTTTAGGGGGACATGTTTCGGTTCACTTTTCAGAAGTTGTGATAGAAATTTTCAAGAGCTCCCATATTGATATTTATAGAGGACGATGTTGAGTATGTGGTATTCAATGACACATCATGAACTGTTCATAGTTTTTTTTTCAATATAGAAGAAATTATTGAATTCCTAGAGCTCAAATTAGTTGTTATAACATGAGAAAAACTACATGATCCACGATCTTGGGTTATTAGTGGTAGTCTTCGCACTAAATATGTGGCGACACTACCTATTGGGGGAGAAGCGTATTTTCTATTTTGATCAAAAGTGTCTCTAGTACATGTTCCATTAGAAGTATATATACTTGAGATAGAAATCGTTCCTACAGTTAATCTAGGATTATGACCTCAAAATTTTCTCTACTCCAATAATGGGGGGCATAGTAGCAGTATACCTCAAAAGGATATGTTGTTTGTTGTTGCTGAACGAGACATCAAAGATGTTTTTCTTATTGCTGTTACCCACTGGGGATGGAGATTGTGATTCTTACCCTTAGTCAATGGTTACTACCCCACTTATTTTGTAGCGATTTAGGGTTTAATATTTATGGCATAGTTATTATGAGTCCTTACATACTATGATATCTACTATACATTCTATGGATGGAATTTATAATAGTGGAGGGCATGTATTTATTTTCAAAGGGAGCACAATGGTACTAGTGATGTCGCCGGATGATGTTCCCAGAAGGTTTCATATGACTCCTTTTGTGATAAATTTGTGTGTGTAATAGATATATTAAGACCTCCAATTTCATTTTGGGGGCCATGAATAAAAAAGGAGTTGCAAAGTTCATATCTCGATGCCTTGTTTATTAGCTATTAAAGGCTGAGAACCATGTTCCGGTGGGTTTATCTCAACCTCATGAGGTTGCATAATGTAATTTCGATGATATATACATGGACTTAAGGATGGTCTAACCAAAAACATCCATGGAACACAATTCTATATGGGTGATTATTGACTGACTCACCATGTTGTCCAATTTCGTAGTAAATAAGGAGCATTGTTCAATAAAGATTATGGGGTTCCTCTATATGATAGTGAAATTCCGACTCCACTGAGATACATCAATGATCATTTTTTATTATGCTACTCACTTCACATACAAGTTGTAGAAGGTATTATATGTGTCTTTTGGGACACAATTTTTTGGAGCATAAATTTTCTCTATCAACATAATGGCCAAACTAAGTAGACCATTCAGGTTCTGAAAGAAATCCTACATAATTTCATTTTACACATTAGCTGTAGTTGGGAGGAGCAAATTATACTGTGTATTTTTCATACAAAAATAGTTACCATTACACCATCAATATGGCACCATTTTAGGCCTTGTACTGGAAACCTGGTAGGTCACCACATTGTTTTACATACCTAGGAGAGTCGTAACACAAGGACCCATAGTTATATCAGATAATATAGAGAAATTATAGATCCTCCAATAGTTTATAAGGACTCAATATAGTCATCATAATCCATATTCATGTGGAAGAAAGAGGCCTTTAGAGTTCGGTGAGGGATACCCTATGTTCTTATTGGTTTCACCTAAAAAGTGATTATAAATATTTCACCATAGTGGAAATAATTCTACAAGATTCATTAGCCCATGATAGATACATCATAGAGTTGGAGATGTTGCATAACTCTTAGACCAACCTACAATGTTAGATGGAGTACATTACATCATTCATGTGTCGTATCTATGGAGGTAACTGAATGACCCATCGCACATTATCTACTGGGGTGAGAAGGACATCAAGGACGGAGAGACCTTTGCTGAATACATAATACAGATCGAGGATGGGGAAGAGAGTATCCTCCCTGGGTGATCCTCTTCATTATTGCATGCTATGTGGTAGTATGTGAATCTCTAGGAGAGTACATGGGGGTGGGAGGATCGTATGGCTGCTCAGTACTGACACCTTTTTTTCACCATTTTCCTGGATTTTTGGGGACATAAAGCCCCATTTTGGGGGGAATTTAATTACTCTAACATTCCATCTATTATTTTTCTATTTCATAGATTATTTTCAAGATGTGCTGACTAAAAGGCCTACGATTTAAAGGCCTGGTGTGATCAGAAAAAACTCATGAAATACATTAAATAAATTAAATAGCACATGTGCGCATTTTTCCTAGAAATGTAAAATAAAACAAATATTGGAGGCCTAGATCTTAAAGCTATGGGAAATGTTGAGCTCATATTCGGGGTTTTACACTATGAAGGGAATAACCTTGGTTGGTGTGTGTCATTTGTGAAAATTCATTATGGTCACAAAAATGAATAAAATAATGGAATAACTTATATTAATTATTTTAATTTATGTATTTATTAGAGAGTATTTAAATAGATAATTATGTCATAATTATAGGGTTATCTTCATAAACCTAGATCTCTTTGAGGGATGTTAGAGAAAAAGTTTAGTGGATTTCACACAAAAGAAGGATGTCCAAATCATAGATTAACGATCAACATTCCATCGATTAAAAATATCTCAAAAATGATCAAAATATAGGTCCACCCTTCATCAATTATCACTCCAAATAGTTCTAGGGTGTTTTTTAATATGTATTTAAATCATGTTATCAATTTCTAAAAAAATGTGAATCAATAAACTAATGGATTTATTTTTTAATTGTTCATTTTGTAAGTGGGGTTAGTTTAATATGGGTTTTGGGAAAATAACAATGTGATTAAATTGTTTATTATCTAATTAAAATTGTATAGATAATTAATTGATATTGATAAGAACATAAATCATGATATTTTCCTTCTGTATTTTCCTTTTCTTTTCTAACATGATTCTTTGTTTATTGTTGGCATTCTTAATTTCTCTTGAGGTTTGAAATATCCTGACGGATCAATCTGTAAAGACCCTGATATTTTCATGTAATTTTTTTAATTATATGGGAATATTAAGAGTCCACAATAATTGGCTGCACATGATTCTAAGGCCCAATGTGCCCTAAATGAATTTTCGAACTTTTTTTCAAGTACATTTAGTAAACGCGTGAGCAGCGTTCTGTAACTTTTGAACCGGTGCTCGGAATTAAAATTCTAGGACACTGTTGAACTCGTAGCACTAATATTCACTTAAGGAGACCTTCACCTCACCCGTAATAGTTCGAGGGTCGAAATTATTTTTTGGACTTTTCCTGGGAGAAAATAAAAATAACAGGCTTTATTTTATTCTTGAAATTGAAACCTCCCATTTGGAAATGGGTGGTTGGGACCACCCAAATCCCTCTTAATATGAAGTTAACCCATGGAATCCCCCCTATTTAATGTGGAAACTTCAATTCAATTAATTTTTCAACTCTATTTTTTTAATTAATATATATAATATTATTAATTTTGGACCACGCCTTTCATGGGAGAAATCATTGGAAAAGGAAAGAAGATCTTGGGAGAACCTTTGGATAAATATCCTCTGATGAAGAACGACTTCAAAATGAAGAATGTGGAACCAAACTCAGATGTGTCTTGCAGGAGCGACCAACATCGACGTCCCCTTCATCAAATTCATCTTATTCCTTGTGAAATCTCCAATTAACGTCAAGGTAGTGGTTTTCAGTTTAATTATGTTTAAATCATTTTTTGTTGATTCATTATGTTCTCATTTCACAAAGAATTATTTCCAAACAAACATGGTCATCGTCCCTCACATATACCTTACCCATTTTCCTTTTGTTCTTCGCAGGTTCTTCATGCATTGATCAGCATCAAAAAATTAAGAATTCTTGAAATACAATGTTTTGTTGAGCGCGATGAATGGATGTGGTGCCCTTGACCCGAGGATTGTGAATATGTGAAATACATAATTTTTATACTTGGAATGAAGCAGCGATGGAACATGGAAGAAGGCGGAGACCGGCACCAGGGCGGCCATGAGGAAGGAGGGTGACACACGTCTGCGTTGTCGGTTGAGCAGGAGGCCGCGGCACGTTGGCCGCGGTGGAGCAGGGTGGTGGTGGGCATCTAGTCGGCCACGTGGTAGAGTTGCGGTGTGCGTCGGCACTACTAGAGAAGGAGGTCGTAGAAGAAGTCGGAGGGCGGCCGGCACCTGGTCGGTCGCGGGTGGAGGAGCAATGCGCGACCGCACCGATGGGAAGAGAACCGGACAGTCATGTGACACCAAGGGGTCACGCATTCCAGATGGGGGACTGGACCATCCACAAGACCGTTCAGGGAAATCAGGGGGCGGGGGGCTCCTCCCCCCGGGTGTCTGCTAGGGCGGACCTCGCCACTGGCCAGCGGGCCGGGTCGCACCCTGTGGGCAGGGTCATGCCCAGCGTGCCAGACCTACCGTAGCACATGCCAACCGGGTCGAGTCGACCCAAATAGGGTCTGGTCGGGCCAGGCTGGGTAAGCTCGGGTCGGACTGGACCCGGGCCCAATTGGACCTCGATACGCCTTTTTGGTAGTATCTTGAGAACCGAGCATATTTTTGATGAACTGTCTACAAAACCAGTATCCTTGGATCAAGATGTTACATTTAGTATACTTTACTTGAGTATTAGATAATGTTGGTGTACATCCAGGTTGTATCGATCCCTAATCCATTCGGGCCCTCAGAACAGAATTATTAATAAATTATAGACTCGGCGTCCGATTGGCACGTCTTCTGTCGTGTTGGGTCCCATTTTACGCGATGAACCATTGAGATAATTCTTTGTGGAACTTCGTACCATTTGAAATATGAATGATGGCTTGATGAGTAGTTCTCCCAGAATCAAGTGTCTTATGAGCAGGTATCCAGTGGCTGGCAGTGAGGCGGAGGTTGGAGACAGATTATACAGTGGTTAGTACCAAGCGATCATGTGTGGGTCAGAACCAATACTGTGTGGGTCAGATCCTCTATGGGTAAGCTCTCAGTGACCTTGTGTAGCTCAGCTCATACCGATCCTATGTGGGTCAGATCATGTGTGGGTCTGCACTCCACATTCATGTGTGGGTTAGTGCATACCAATCTTTTTTGGGTCAGATCTTGTGTGGGTCATTGCGGGGGTTAGTACCTGTCGATCATGTGTGGGTAAGACACTGTATGGTCATAAGCAGTGCCTCTTGACTGAATGAGATTATTTAGCTTTGGAACTAATCATCTGTACTAATATACATCACTGAAAACATGGTTTGAGTTGAGACTCAGTTTGAACTAATTCTTTTTACCTGCGTGGTACTTTAATCTTTGTGGTGTTACCTATGTGGTAATTTTACTTTCGTGGTGTTAACTTTGTGATATTCTCCCCTCATGTACGATATAAGTATATCTTGATAACATAGGTATACATATGGGCATATACTTAAGTAGAGTTGATGTCTTTCTTTAAGGTATATCCTATGGGTAATTGGAGAGAACTTTGGGTGTCTCGGGGTATCTACTGAGTATTGTTATAATCACCCCTACATGATCTTTGCCTAAATTTTTTTTGTCTTGTGCAAATGATGGACAACACTAACTATGAAAGATGGTGCCAGGACTGGAGGCTGCTTGTAGGTGGACATTAGACAAGGTGTACCACAGAGACGACCATTTGAGAGTTGTAACTAACCTTTGGGAGGGATCCTTGGTGGGGGTTCACAATGGATGTTTCATGTTTTACTTATACATTCTATTTTTACTCATAATTTTCAGTTTGGATTGTATTTTGGAACATTACATTCTATATACACTCTGTGTACTATATAGTTTACTTTGTGCTTGTGCCTTGTAGTTCTTGTTTTATGTGAGTTGACAGGTTATAAGGGAAATGCGTTCCTGTTTTAGGGAATACACCATTCGGTTCTAGTCTCCAGCCCCTGGCTTATGGAAGGGGGCTTGGGGTAGTCATGTCATGGGCCCTGAGGGAAGGGTCATGAATAATTGGCATCAAAGGAGTTCAGTTCAACTGTCTAACTAGGAATCTGATCATTTCTATGTGGAGTAATATTGTTAAGTGTTTTGAGTGTATTTTCACTTTGGGGAGTCCAGTGTTGGTACAGCGGCCGACATATCCATACACCAAGACCCTATCTTCTTATTTTCTGACTAGGGTACATAAACAATAATTACGTTTGTGTTTTTGAAAATTTTTATTTCTGATCTCTTTGAGTCAACTCCCCAAGTAAATCTCACTGATCGTGGAACGCCTATTTCTTTTAGGATGCATCCCTGCAGGCATCCTACCAGGGTCCTAGTAATAGTATGTGATGCAATCCCACTGAGTGGGGAGGCTTTCGTGTAGGGACCCCTTACGTTAGTGGTACCATTGGGTGGTGTACCAATAGCACCACTACCCTTTGGGCAGCTGATGCCACGAGCCCCACTAGTAGAGGTTGTATGCAACATGAGCGTGTTACAGGAGATCCAGCGCTAGAGGCAATCGAGGGTCCGTTGCAATACAGATCCACAGGAATATGAGGACTGGATGGAGGCTGTTGTTAGAGTTTTTTTACTATTAGGGACACATGCTGATCTCATGGTGATCTTTTCCGCCAGTCTTCTTCTGGAAGTAGTGGGAAGATGGTGGAGCTTGATTTTACAAGTTCACGATGAGTTTACTCTCATATGGGCAGACATCGAGATCTTTTTTAGGGTAAAGTTCATCCTAGTGACCTTACACTCAGTGTGTATATAGAAGCTTTTCCACTTACAGTAGGGTATCATGACCATGGGTGGGTATTAAGTGAATATCACCGACCTATCACGCTACTCCCATGACATGTTGCAGGACCTTTTCTTCAGGGCATGTTCCTTCGAGCAGGGGCTCAGACAAGAGATTAGATCTTTGATGGTTTCTCTCAGCATCTTGTCATCAGAGGGGGTGTTAGATCGAGCACTCTTAGTGGAGAGCTCCCTTACTGAGAAGTCCCTGGCAGTGAGACCCACCACCGGACGACATGTAGCAGAGTCATCGGCAGCTTGTTGTAGAAAGATGACACAAAGGACCAAGAGGACCATACCTACACATAGACGACCACAGGATATTGGGTCATTGGTGTGGGGATCTAGATACATAGTAAGACAGGCGAGGGACAAGCATTGGTACTCATGCAGCGGGTAGGGTAACATGGATGGCGACTGCCTGACCCGCCATACAAACGACCAGTAGATGATTTGAGGACCTCCTGGGCAGAGGTGAAACTTTGATCGCAGAGGTCTGCATGTAGGAGGCAGACGTGCCAGAGGAGTAGGACGTGAAATAGTTAGTGGGATGTGATTCGATGTTCTACCACCACCACCTCTAGGTGGTCCACTCCGACCATAGAGAGCAGGTGGACAAGGACGAGCTCAACTCCAGGAAACTAAGTCCTATGACCATGGTGCTCCAGAAATGATATGAGGTATGATCTGTTTCTACTCCACCCTATATGAAGTACCTAAAAACACATGTTTCATACACTAATTTATTACCACGACCCGCATTCGGTGCTTGCAAATTATGGTGGAGCCGTTGTCTTGATTATTATAGCTAGAGACTTCAACAACAGTAGATTCAATGATTACGCACTGGTTCCAGTAGTGTGAGCTTACTCTAAGAGATGAGAGCTTCGGCTTGGATATTCAAGTCACAACATTGAGGCCTTATGATTTCATCTTGGGTATGGACCAGTTATCTAAAGTCTATGCTCATATTGACTGTATTAGGTGAAATGTGCAGTGTGTCATCATGGATGGGACTAGGTTTACCTTCACCAATGAGAAGGGAACCTTTACAGCTTGGTATGGACTTACCCGGAGGAGGGTGCAGCTGATCACATATCAACTAACTAGCCTTACCCTCAGGGAGGTTTGTGTTGAGATTCCGAGCTATCCTGTTGTGGTGGACATGTACACTAATATTTTCCTTGAAGATGTTCCAGGTCTACCTCCTCACAGAGAGGTGGACTTTTAAATCAAATTATACACCGGGACAACACCGATATCTACACAAGCATATCAGATGGCTCCCGCAGAGCTTCAAGATCCGTGAGTATATCTAGAGGACTTGTAGAGGAGTGGGATTCCTTAGGTCCAGTGTTTCTCCTCTGAAGGACCCGATTTTGTTTGCCAAGAAGGCTGATGGGAGTTTGAGACTTTTTGTGGAAAATCAGTGCCGGAACCTGGTGAACGTGAAGAACAAGTACTCACTTCCAAGAATTGACAATATATTTGATCACTTTAAGGGAGAACGATGGTTTTTGAAGATAGACATTCGATCAGGCTATCACCAGCTTAGGGTATGAGATGAGGATGTGTAGAAAATAGCTTTCAGATTTCATTTTGACCATTCAGAGTTATTAGATATTCCATTTGACATGACCAACTCTTTGAAGTGTTCATGGGACTCATGAACTGGATCTTCCATCCATACCTCAATTGCTTTGTGGTAGTCTTTATTAATGAAATCTTGATAAACTTAGCTACACAAAATGAGCACACTTATCATCTGAAGATAGTTTTGGACACACTCTCAGAGCACCAACTTTATAGTAATCTCTCAACATTCCATTTTGGGATCCGAGAGGTTCAATTCTTGGGACACGTCATCTTGGAAGCTAGAGTAGCAGTGTATCTAGTGAAGATCACGGTTTTTCTTTCTTGGGAGCCACCTAGGAATTTGTAGGAGGTGAGGAGTTTTCTGGGACTGCCTAGTTAGTGTCGGACGTTTTTGCCTGACTTTTTTAGAGTTTTGGCACCCTTATAAACATAGACAAAGACGGGGAAACCCTCTGTGTGGTCGGAGAGATGCCAGCAGAGCTTCCAGAAGCTGAGGAAAAGTCTGACGAGTTCCCCAATCTTGAGGCTACCGGAGGAGGGTGCCGGGTACGTAGTCTACTACGACACATTAGGGACCAGACTAGGTTGTGTCCTAATGTAGGAGCGAGTAGTTATCACATATGGTTCTTGATAGCTGAGACAGAATGAGAAAAACTACACTACCCATGACCTGGAGTTAGCAGCTATGGCCTTTTCTGTGAAGAAGTGGTGACATTACCTGAAAGGAAAACATTTTACAGTCTAGTCTAATAACAATAGTCTCAGGTATATCTTCTCTTAGAAGGACCTGAACCTGAGATAGTGGCATTGTCTTGATTTCCTCCCGGACTATAACCTCAAGAGAGTCTATATTCTTGGGAAGGGGAATGTAGTAGCAGATGAACTCAGCAAGAGATCACGTATACAGTGGATGAGTGAAAAAACTGAGCATCTAGTCATTTTTTGGATATCATAAGTGGATCAATATGGATAAGTTTATCTTCAGTTTTGGACAGTCACTCCCCCACACCATCAGAGAGTCAGGTACGCATAGCTTGGGGACACTGACTGCAAGGTTCGATGTGCTCAGATATCCACAGGACAGTCACGAGAATGATTTTCTAAAGGTGGTGAGCACATCATCCTCTTCAAAGGGCGTACTATGGTTCCAGTGTCTCTTATGGTGAAACTTTTGAGGGAGTTCTGTATTTCCCCTCTAGTTATACATCCAGGAGTGGAAACAATATACCAAGACCATAGAAGTCAGTACTGGTGGTTGGTAAAGAAGAAAGCAGTGGCAAAGTTTCTCTCATGGTTCCTCACTTGTCAGCAAGTGAAGGAAGAGAATCAGGTTTCAGTAGGCTTAGTTTAGCTACTAGAGGTGCTAGAGTAGAAGTGGGATGGGATCTCCATGAACATTATGACAGGACTTCCACTCACAACCAATGGGCATGATTCTATCTGGGTGATTGTTGATCGAATCACCATGTTGTCTCACTTCCCACATATTAGAGAGTAGGGATCATTAGAGAGATTAGGACGCCTCTACATATAGGAGATTGTATAGATTCATGTAGTTCCATCTATGATTATCTCCAATCATCACATCCCTGATATGGAAGGGGTTGTAGGAGGCATTTGGGACACACCATTGGTTGAGCACAACCTTCCATACTCAGATGGATGGTCAGACAGAGCGAACCATTCAGACCCTTGAAAACATGTCGCGTGCTTGCTTCCCAGATTTTGGACATGTTTGGGAGGATCACTTTCCTTTGTTGGAGTTCACATAAAACAAAAGCTACCACTCCACCATCGTTATGGAACCATTCGAGACATTGTACGGTCAAACTTTCAGATCACCTCTCTGTTGGACTGACCTAGGGGAGTAAACAATCGTGGGACCATAGATGATATGGTCTACCACGGAGAAGGTTTAGATCATCCAAGAGTAGATGATGACTGCACAAATCAAGCAGAAGTCCTATTCTGACTGGAGACGGAAACCTCATGAGTTTGAGGATAGTGACCTTGTCTTTTTATAGGTCTCACCTCGATGAGGTTTGCAGAGATTTGGACAAGGTTGCATGTTATATCTATGGTTCCTTAAACCCTTTTAGATCCTTCACAAAGTTGGCGAGATGGCTTACCACTTATCTCCTCCACCTTTGTTACATTGGGCGCACAATGTTTTCTATGTATCCCAACTGAGGAGTTATGTACATGATCCCTCGCATATCTTTGACTAGGGCGAGCTGGACATCGATGACAGGGTGAAATTTTAGGATGTTCTAGTGAAGATTGAGGATAGAAAAATGCGGGTCCTTCATGGGCGGTCATTACCTCTAGTGCGCGTTTGCTGGTAATAGAGGAACCTCGAAGAGAGCACATGGGATCAGGAGGCTTGAATCCGTGCTATGTAACCCCACTTTTTTACTTAGTTTGTGTTCTGGCTTTCAGGGATTTAAATCCCTGAGGTGGGTAGAATTTAATGACCTGGACTTTTTCATGTAAATTTTTATTTTAGTTATATAGGAATATTGCGAGTCTGAAAAAATTGACAGCATGTGATTTCGAGGCCCGGTGTACCCCGAATGAATTTCTGAACTATTTTTTCTAGTACGTTCAGTAAACACATGAATAACATTTTGTAAGTTTTGAACTAGTGCTTGGAAATGAAATATGTGAACCCATATGAACTCACAGCACCAATATTCACTTAAGGATACATTCACCAAGACTACAGTAGTTCATGGGTGGAAATTAGTTTTCAGACCTTTCATGGGAGAAAATAGAATAAAAATGATTTATTTTATTTTTGAAATTGAAACCTCCCATTTTGAATTTGTTGGTGGGGACCACCCAAACCCCTCTTAATATGAAGTTATCCCTTGGAATTCCTCCTAGATAACATGACAAATTCAATTAAATTAATGTTCCAACTCGATTTGTTTAATTAATAAACTTATTATAATTAATTTGGAAACACACGTTTCATGGGAGAAATCATTGTCAAAGGAAATGAGATCTTGGGAGAACCTTTGGAGAAATATTGTCCGACGAAGAATGACTTGCAAACAAAGAAAGAGTAACCGACATCGAAAGAGTCTTGTGGGAGTGACGAATGTTGATGTCCCCTTCATTAACATCATCTTCTTCCTCACGACATCTCCAAAGAACGTCAAGGTAGTGGTTTTATGTTGAATTATGTTTAAATATCTTTTTGTTGATTCATCATATTCTCATTTCACAAATGATTGTGAACAAAAAAACATGGCCATCATCCCACACATATACTGTACCCCTTTTCATTTTGTTCCTCATGCATTCTTCGTGCGTTCATCAATGCCAAATTATTAAGCATACTAGAAACACAATATTTTGTTGTTTGAGACTTATGGATGTAGTGCCCTCAACCCAAGGATCATTAATATGAGAACGACGTAATTTTTGGGCTTGGAATGAAGTCGTGATGGTGCATAGAAGACGTCAGCGGCCAACACCTGGTTGACCATGAGGAAGTGGGGTGGTGTGCATCCGCGCCTCTGGTTTAGCAAGAGGTAGTGGCCCATCGATGAAAATAAAGTAGGGTGGTGGCTGGCATCTAGCCAGCTGCGTGGTGGAGCGGTGGCCCGCGTCCGTGCCGCCAGAGCAGGAGGCCACGACCATCGCTGGAGGGTGGCCGACACTCGGTCGGCCATGGGTGGAGTAGCAGCGCACGACCATGCCACTATGTGGAGAACCAGCCGGCCGAGTCACATCAACAGGGACCAACAAGAGGTCTGACATGATAGCTAAGAGACCAAACGGTCTACTCGATCGCTCAGGGAAACTGGGGGGCGCCTCCCCACTTGGTGTCGTCTAGGGCAGACCCTGAACCTGGCCAGCAGGCCGCGCCTAGAGCGGGTCAGGTCACACCCAGTGGTCTAGGCCTACCTCAGCCTAGGCCAACCAGGCCGGGCCAGGACCGAGTCGGTCGTGGCTGGGTTGGGCCAGGTCGGACTTGACCCTGGCCCATTTGGACCCAGATAAACCTTTTGGATATATCATGAGAACCGAGCGTATGTTTGATGAACTGTCATTGGCACCAAAATCATTGGATCGAGATGGTTCTTTTCGTATAATCCCCTCTAGTTTTGGATAAGGTTGGCGTACGGCCGGGCTGGATGAAACCCGAATCCAATCGGACCGTCAGAACAAAAACTATAATAACTTACAGATCGGGCGTCTGATTGAATCATTGTCTATCATGTTGCGTGCCTTTTTCATGACATACCTATGGGATAATTCTTCATGGAACATCGTACTAGTTTAAATATTACCAATGGCTTGAGGAGAAGTTCTCCCAAAATCAAGCATGCTATGAGTGGGTATCCAGTGGTTGGCAGTGAGGCGGAGGTTGGAGACTGATCATACAAAGGTTAGTATGAAGCGATCCTTTGTGGGGCACCACCGATCCTATGTGTGTCAGATCCTATGGGGTTCAGCGCTCAGTGATCTTGTGTGGATCAGTGCATACCGATCCAGTGTGGGTCAGAGCCTGTGTGGGTCAGTTCTCATCAATCCTATGTTGGATAATGCATACCGATCCTATGTGGGTCAGATCCGGTATGGGTCATTGTAGGAGTTAGTACATATCGATCATGTGTGAGTCAGACTCTATATGGTCAGATGCAAGGCCTCTTGATAGAATGAGATTACTCAACTTTGTGAATAGTTATTTGTTCTTCTATACATCACTAAAATACTGGTCTGAGATGAGACTTTGTTTGAACTAAGCCTTTTAATTTTGTGGTACTTTTATCATCGTGGTGTTACTTGTATGGTATTTTTACCTTCGTGGTGTTACCTTTGTTATTTTCTCCCCTCCTTTATGAGACAACTATATCTTGATAACATAGCTATATGTATGGGCATATACCTTAGTAGATTTGATGTCTAGATTTGTGGTTCAAACTTGGTGGATTTTGAGAGACCTTCGGGGGTCTCGTGGTCCCTACTGAGTATTGTTATACTCACCCTTGCACTAGCTTCGCCCACACCTTGTTGTGTGTTGTGCAGAAAATGGACAACGATTACCGAGGACAAAGGTACCAAGACAGGAGGATACTCGAAGGTGGAAATTAGATGATGCATACCGCAAAGATGACCATTCGAGAGTTGTACCTACCTTTCAGGTTGGTTCCTTGGAGGGTGTTCACATGATTTGTTTCCAGTTTTACTTGTACATTCCAGTTTTACTCATACTTTTTAGTTGGTCTTATATTATATCCACTTTACATTTTGTATACACACTATTTACTATATAGTTTACTTTGTTCTTTTATCTTGTTTTGTTCTTGGTTTGTGTGTGTTTACAGGTTTTGAAGGCAATGCCTTCCCGTTTTTGGGAATATGCCTGTCGGTGCTAGTCACCATCCCCTATCCTGTGGAAGCGGTGTTGGGGGTAGTCACGACACGGGCCTTAGGGGAAAGGTTGTGATATAATCAATTCATTTCCATTTAGTGGAATAGTCATATGAAATTTTATATTCGAGATCAAAATGATGAAATAGAGTTGATCTGGTTGTAGAGCCAGTGCATTAGATCATGTAGATACCTAATTTCATGTTCTTCCGTTTGAAATGAAGAATGAGTTGTAAATACATTTCTCAAATTTATTTTATTCCTAAAGCTTTTTTATGTTTATGAAGAGACTCTAACAGTATGGAATTTAATTTTTCTAGGAGAGAAATGGGCAGATCGACAGCTAGAGAAATATAGTGTATGTGTCTATACAAATCTAACATTCCTTTAAATCTCACAATACATGGTCTGTATGTCAGATCTACGTGCCGTATGACCCCGTTTATGGAGGTTAGGGTTTTGAAAAATATGTAAATATCATAGCTAATGGGAATAGGTCACAAAAACTTTGACCACTCTTTAACGACACAGGTTGGGGTACACGGGTTGGAGCACGTTAGGTACTCCTCTACATAGACATGATCAGGACCAGAGTATTTTGGATAAGTTCTGTACTAGTACACAAGAACAAGTATGTTTGAGAAATTCATGTACAAGAAGGGTACATGGGTTGAAACACACCATGTACTTCTACACAAACACATATTGAGACACATAACATTTACACAGGTCATATCCGAGGTCAAGGGACATGGTGTGTATGATCCTGGAATCATCTTATGGTCTATTTTTGTTTACGATTTGGTTTGGGATCATTTTTAAGATATATACGTGTTTCTACATTTTTATGAGAAGGTGTAGGGGTGTTACGGTAATTCAGGACCCAAAGGAGTAAGAGAGAGAAATTTCTGGGCATACTGCATGGTTTGCGCACGATTAGTGCAAACCATGGAGAGTATCCCTGGTAACTGTGCATCCTTGGACATAGGATTACTAATAGTTGTAATATGATTAAACAAACCATTTGGAATCAACAAGAAATTTTGTGATGGATGTGTTCTTCATACAGTGTCTCACGTATGGTTTTCAAAGGGTTTGACAAACCGTGCACATAATCGTTGTAGCTCATAAAAGATGGAAAATTTATGAAATTTACACTCTGAGATTTTAAACCCCAACCTTGGTTTATCCTCCAATTAACCCCCATAAACCCTAGTGACGAACGTGGAAGACCCAAAATTCCAAGAGGTGGTTTTCTTTAAATTCTTGTTCAATTGGAGCACCATTAGTTGCAGATCGAAGCCCCGAGTAAGTCTAGCACTACTCTTGCATCTCTTTTTTTGAATTATGGTTTATGGTTTCTCCCATCATCTTCTGAAACTCTAAACCTCTAATTTTTTTGAAGTAACATAGGTTGGGGTTTCATGGGATGATTTAATCAGGATCAATGGCTTCGATTATGAGCTCATTCATCATTGGATTGTAGGTATGTGGTTTAAAAGTTATATCCAATAGTTTTTTTATAGATTTCTGCAAATGTGATGAGATTTATCAATTCTCATGTTTTCTATTGGTTACCTTAGTTTTGATTTGCTAAATTGGGTGTCTAAATTATTTCATCATGCCCTCATGTTCCCAGTGGTTTGTGTGGTGGAGTATTTGACCATTTTAGGGACACCCATGGGGTGCATCGGCATTTTAGAACCTCGAAAGGGGTAGGGTTAGTGAAGGGTTGCTAGGAAACAATGTGAAATCCATGTAGAACATGTTTTAATGGTTAAATAATATATAAATTAAATTGTAATAGATATTCCTAGGTTGATAAATTATATGGGGTTGTTTGGCATGACATGAAAGTTGTCAAATTGGGTCAAATGGTATTATGTCAATAATTAAATATAATTTTGTTAGAAATGCCAAAGAGGGTAAGTGAATATTAAATAGCAAACTTAAAGTGGAATGATGAAATGGGAAATCATGAATATATTCATGGGATGTAATAACGGAGTGTATGAATATGTTGAATGGGTTAATACATGAGAAATGTGGTAGAACTACTAGTTGAATGTAATAAGTGGATGGGTTATGAGATATTAAAAATTTACTTGAAATGCATAAGTGAGTAGATTCTTGTGAAATGATGAATGTGATAAATGGGATAATTTATGTCCATTGGTGATTATTGACTAAATAATAGGGGTTGTTGAATAAAATTAAATGGTTAATGCACAAGAATTAGAATTTGGGAAAATGACTATGAATTTTAATTGGAAAATGTTTTAATGGGTAATTGCATAATATTATTATGCATGTGGTTTGTTATGAATTGTGATTGATGATTTCCAATGGAATTGATTATGTTATGTTGTTTTGTGGTATTTTTGTGGATTTAATAAATAATAATGTTCACATGGATTGGTATAGTGGGGCATTGACATGAGATTCTACGCCCATAGGTTGAGTTAGACTGAGGCTCTAAACTCCACCCAAAAATGAACAGGTTAAGGAAGGGGAGGGAGGCTATATTCCCCTAATGGTTTCATTCTACCCAGACTGAGGATTCAAGGTTAGGATAGTATGTTGAGTGATTTTTTTATCCCAAGTGGAATATGGACTTGATCTATTTACCCTATGCATTGTGATAGATTTACTTCTACCTTTATGTAGATCATAATTAATCATATCTCATAGTACATGTGTTCAAAATGGATTAATGAATAAAGACGGAGTAAGAAAAGGAATTAAAACAAATGGTAGGAGTTAATTAAGTGAACCTCTGATATCTAAATTCACTCATGTTTTCCATTTTTACTTACCATTTATTTTTTACATTCAGGCACTATCTTTTAGACTTGATATTTTATAGACGTCATTGGTGGTGGCATACTAAGCTTTGTACTCACACCCAGTTTGAGATACTATTGGGTACCTAAGCATATCTATTAGTTTTAGGTCAAAATGAGGGTAGATTCCCAATACTAAGATGTTGGGTTTGGATCAGAATGTACAAAGAGAAGTACCCTAATTTAATGTTGGGATCCATTTGGAGTTTTTTTCCATTTGTTTTATTTTGGGTTTCTTAGAATTTTCACAACTAATATGGCATGGAATTGTTGAATTTTATTTTTGGTTGTACCCCATTTCGGCATACTTTGGTTATGAATGTGTATTCATGTTTATTGGGTATAGTCTCTCCACATTACTCAATATAGCTTCACCGCTAGTTGGCAACCTCTGAAGTATAGGGAGGAACGCTTGTGGTCATGTGACGACTCCGCCCGGAGCACCGGTTTAGTGGATTTTGGGACGGGGATGTTACAAAGTGGCATCAGAGGAGTTATTTTCTCTTATTTACTATTTGGGGATGGTTGAAAAAAGATTAGGATAGTGTCAGGCCTTGTTTAGGATCTCTTTCTTGGGAGTAGCTAACCCATGTATGATGGAAAACCCATGACACCCTGGGTAGGAATTGTTGTTCTTGATGTGTGTTGCTAGAGTTGAATAATAATTCACCATTATGTGATGCAACTGATGTGTGATTTGACTAATTTATGATATTTTTTCCATTGTACGAATTACAAGTTGTTGTGTATTCATGCATCATTTTAAGAACCTATGGATGTAGGTGTCAGTAATTATTATAGGCACACACGCATGATGGGTGTGTGGGGCATAAACAGTAGAATGAATTTTTCTTCCTTGATAAATATGAATTAAAAGGATGTCTAATCATGGTAATGAAATTTGGTGAATGAAAAGAATACAAATGAATAGTTAACGAATATCATGTATAAAGAAATGTTTTGACTGGGTTAAAGTTTTGGGCTTCTGATAAATTGTGCATGTTGATTCGGTGTCTACAAGAAGAAGATTTCATAATGACGATAAAATTGAAAATGATTTTTATCAATGGAATATTTTAAATGAGTTAAAATGATGATTGTAGAAAGTTGGGAAATAGAGAAATGTTTATAATAGTTTTGGATCATGTGGTAAAATAAGAATTGTTTTGAGGAGATGTTGCTGAATGGCTTCTGACTAATAAATTGGTTACCCCTAGTTGACTATGAATGTGGTAGGTATGATAAATGGTAGTGTTTATGGTGTATTGATTATTGTGGGGATAGGGTGTGAATAATGGTTTTTTTATGATTGATAATGTTGGATCCTTTCTATCTGTGGTTAAATCCTATTGGTCATTCTTCAAATCATCGAGTGAATGAAATGTTTTAAATGAGAATGATTTAGATCTAAGGTTTATATCATTTTTATTATTGGTTAGACCCTGGTATGTGTGGTTTGGGGACGTGAGAGTTCCCTAGTTTGAGACTTTGTATTCAGATTGTGAGGCCTTTCTGGTTATGACATGGCCTAGGTGGTGTGTTTTGGGAACCCATTATGGGGTTGTGGTCATTGGATTATGAGGCATTGGTCGGTAATTAGAGTGTGGAATCTCTAATGGTTCGTGACCATATGGAGTGCATGAGGGACCTTATGGATGGTGCATGCATCATAGTGACCCTATGATTAGACACCTTGTGAGTTTCATTTTGAATATCATAGAGTATTATTTTCATATAGTGTTGATGAATATGTACACCTATGGATCGAAGCATAGATGAAATGGTTTTTTGGTGCACAATACTTAATATGAACCAGAACGGGGGTGAAAATTCCATTCATGAGAGTTTCTTTGTTCATGCGATGACATGTATGGCTTTGATAGTGGGACAACAGATTCTCATGGTTGTGTATCCGATCAAGGGAGTTGGTATCTTTAATC
The DNA here is from genome assembly GCA_963277665.1 of Viscum album. Lineage (NCBI taxonomy): Eukaryota > Viridiplantae > Streptophyta > Magnoliopsida > Santalales > Viscaceae > Viscum > Viscum album. The sequence continues at coordinate 1,578,452,340 of OY728126.1, forward strand.
CTTCAAGGTGACATATGAGATTGTTCGTACCAGGTTTCTAGTGGTTTTGGGTGTTTGTCACACATATGGTTGTTTTGGGATTTAATAGTGGAACATAGAGTGTCATATGGTGCAGGTTTTTCCTAGAGGGATAAGTGGGAAGATTGATTATTGGTGGTTCTACTCAAGTTGTGATTAACATGTTGATAGTTTCAAAAAATAATGGGTGACTCTATCATAGGTTAGCCCAGTGATTCACCTACTATAGATTATGAAACAAGGGAGATGCTTTCAAGGAGGTATTAATGCAGACTATGTACCATCAAGATTTAGTAAATGGTATAGTTATACCCGAATTTTTTTAAGGGATTCTGAGTGATTGTGATAGGATATAAGGTTTGTTTTGAAGGTTTATATCATATGTATGTCTGAATCTTCTATTTTACAATGATTAATGGGGGTCTTGAAGTAGTTTTTGAGTATAAAATTCAAGGGTGGCGGAAATTTGGTTATATGACATTACTCTATCATGGAACTTGAGGTGAGGATAGTCACATGGCTAAAAATATTTCTATGAATGGGTTGGTTATTGGGTCAGATACAGAGGCCTCCTCAGGGATGATGAGGAAAACAATCCAAGATACATGGTTACATATGTAGTGGGTTATGGGATACACATAGATAAAGGTTGATTTGTGAGAAACCATGGGTTGATTGGTGTGGTAGACCGTTGTTCTTCAGTTATTAGATATTAGGGATGCATTAGAAGATATTAAACAGTGTGGTGGAACTGGTGCTATATAAAATGGTTCTTCACATCTCAATGGTGGTTTGGTTATGGAGTGATGGTTAAACATGGTTGGAAAACACATTCGAGTGGTGGAGGTTAAGTGTTGATGAGATGAGTTCGGTAGGGGAGCCTGAAATCATTGGCATGTCAGGGTGTCCCACAATCAACATTCGAAATGGGTAAGTTGGTGTAAGTATTCTTCTAAAACTTCTTATCATACCTCATCAAGTGACAATCATGCTCGATATCTTGTTATCATCCTAATTACATTGAGATATCTAGCCTTATGCCTATAAAGATGAAGTTGCATGGTTGAATAAGGGACATCATAGAGTTCACATGCATGTAAATAGAATGTGTGGAGCTTGATGATGGGATGTGCACCCTCAATGGATTAGGGTGAGGTCCCTGGGATGGAAAAACTGTTGAAAAATTCCATGGGTGCGGTTCATGGAATTCGGGAATGGGCACTCGGTGACATAAATTTTCTTGTTTTGGGAAAAAAGCTAGATGGGCATGTCTATGTTTTGGGGGTCAACTTGTGATCGAGTGTGAGTCGCGGTGATTAGAATACCTCAGGGTGAGCAATGGTAACGACACTCATATGGTGAGGAGTGATACATTAGTCCTGGATGTGGATAGGACAACATCAGTTGATGTACTGGCATTGGGATTCTAATGAGGAACCATTGAGGTTCACATCAGCTTCCTAAAATAGGCCATGTGGGACTTGGATGAGGTGACTGATCAGGCAAGTGTTGGCTTCTAGCTCATAATGGTTCCATTTGCATTTGGTGATGTATGTGATTGAGTCATAGAAGTGTGTTCTTGGATACGATATTGGGTTTTTTCCAGAAAGGTTGAGTTCTAGGACTCTAATGGGGATTAGGGTTAGACTTAGGTAATGTCTCCTTGGGTGGTCTTAGAACATCTTGATATTTTGAGAACATGTCCATCTGATGTGGTGTCATGCCAAGGGTGAATCCCAATAATGGGGTATCAGTGGAATTATACTGGAATTAAGGGAATTCCCTCAGTGTGTGTGTGGGATGATAATGATAGGCTTCAAGTCAGTAAGATCTTTGGTAAGGTGAAGAAGGGGTAACAAACCATTAGTGGAACATGTCAGATGATGTGAAATTTGGGTTGATGTTCGAGGGGATTATTCAAAATTGGAGGTGCCAAGTTACCGAAGATGGTGGAGAGAACCATACTAGTTTAATGGTTAGTTGATGACATGTCAAGAGTCTTGGGTTAGAATAAAATCAGCGGTAACTATTTAGTTAACTTAACCTGGTTAGAGAGTATTGTCAAGGATTTATTTGGTCAAGTGGTCAAGAGTCAAATGTTGTGTTTGGATTTATATTGGTAAAATAAAATCATAAAGAAATGTGGATAGAAGGATTTTGTGTTTTTCCTTTGCGAGATATCTTGTGTGGTTAAATGTTAGGGTTTGTAAAATAGAGAAAAGTTTTGCCATGAGATTTTGTTCATGAGTATTATAGGGATATGGGAAATCAGGTGTCATTTGGTTCCTCCTTGATGATTAAATGTTTTGTGTCAATCTTCCATGAGTCGTGATTTGGACGATGTTGCGTTTTTTTTCTATGAAGTTCAAGTGGTTGGGTACAGTGTGTGTTGATGGATCCTTGAGGTGGTTTTGGTTTGTGTTGTGGTTGGGGTGGGGAAGAAATGTGGGATAATTCTGTTCCCTTGATCCTTCTTCGGTGGGGTTTGTGATGTAAAAACAAAATTTTAGTTGATGGGAATGGATGGGCTAGCCTAGTGGAGTGACCTCCAGTTCGAGAACATAGTTATTCCTGGAAGTGAAGCTCGATGACGGGCTGTTATAATGTGGGGAGGTTGTAAGATCCCGGATCTTCTTAAGGTATGTTTATGTTTTCATAGAAGATTATTTTTGGGTATATAAGTGTTTCTACATGTTTATTTGATGCAGTGAAGGTGTTCCGAGGGTTTGAGACATGAAAGAGGAAGATATAGGAATTTCTGGGCATGTGGCATGGTTTGCACACGATTAGTGCCAACCATGAAGAGTATCCCAGGTAAAATTATAGCTATAAACAGAGGCTTAGGAAAGGTTTTTACACAGTTAAACAACTAGTATGGAATACCTATGAAACTATGTGAAGGGTGTGTTCTCTAGACAGTGGCTCATGCATTGTTTGTGCACAGTTTGGTAAACCGTACTGGTAAACTGTGTAGCTCGGAAAAGATGGAAATTATAAAAAAAATTATCACTCCATGATTTTAAAACCCAACTCAAGTTTCACCGCCATTTCACTCCTTCAACCCTAGTGACAAACATGGACGACCCAAGCTTCTAAGAGGTGGTTCTCCATTGTTTCTTGGCTATTTGGGGCACCATTGTTTGTTGATCAAAGCCTCGGGTAAGTCTAACACTACTATTGCATGTCTTTTTTAGATTTGGGACTATAGTTTCTCACATAATCTTATGAAACCCTAAAAACCTCTCCTTATAATGGAACCTAGATTGTTTTTTCATTGAATACTAGAATCTGGATCTATAACTTTGATTAAGTGTGTGTTCATCATCGAATTCGAGATAGGTGGTCTACAAGTTATATCCAATAGTTTTGTAATAAATTTTCACATGTCTGTGGAAATTTTTTCTTCCTCTTATATTGTATTGGTTACCTTGAGTTTTATTTAGTAAATTGGGTATCTAAATGATTTCATGAAGCACTCACAATCCTTGTGGGATGTGTAGAGGACGATTTGTCCATTTTAGGTCCACCCATGTAGTGTGTCGTCATTTCCATAGATAAAAATAGGTAGGTTTAAGTGAACAGTTTCCATTTATCAATGTGATACCCTTTTAGAATATATTTTAATGATTTAATATTTTGTTAAGTAAATTATAATTTATATGCCTTGGTTGATAAAGAATAAGTCGTTCTTTGGAATTACATGAAAACATTAAAATTGGGTCGAATGGGATTATGTCAATTACTTATGGAAATTTGGTTAGAAATGCCTAAGAGGGTTAGTTCATATTAAATGGTAAACATATAATGGAATGATGAAATGGTAAATGGGGAATATGTTAATGGGACGTAGTAAGGGAATGGATGAAAATGTTGAATGAGATAATGAATGGGAATTGTGGTACACCAAATAGTGGAATGTAAAAAGTGGTCTTGTTATCAAATATGAGAAATGTACTTGAAATGCTTAAATGGGTAGAAGCTTGTGAAATGATGAATGGGATAAATGGGTTAATGTGTGGAAATTGTTGAATACTGAATAAGTCATAGGGGTTACTAAATAAACATAAATGGTTAATAAATGTGAATGTGAATTTTTCTAAATGACTATAGATTGTAATAGGAAAATGTGTTAACGGGTATTTGCATAATATTAATTCCCATGTATTTTTTAATGCTTTTGATTGATGATTTCCAATGGAATTGGTTGTGTTATGTTAGGTTATGGTATGGTTGAGGATTTCATAAATAATCATGTGCACATAGCTCGGTAGAGTGGAGTATTGACATTGGGTTCTACGCCCATGGGTTTTGTTAGACTGAATATCTACACTCCACCCCAAAATGAATGGGTTTGGGAATGGGACGGAGGCTGTATTACCATAATGGTTTCATTGTACCCGAACTGAGGCTTCAAGGTTAGGATAGTTTCTTGATATAATATGTGTATCCCTAGTGAGATAGCTACTTGATCTATTTACCCTATGCATTGTAATTTATTTCCATAGACCCTTGTGTAGATGATAATTATGCATAACCCATTAAATATGTGATCAAAATGGATTAAAGAATAAAGATGGTGTAAGAAATTTGATTGGGATAAATTCTATGAGTTAATTTAGTGATCCTTTGATATCTAAATGAACTCAAGTTGTCCTGGATTACATACCATATATATTGTACATGAATTCAATATCTGTTAGACAAGATATTTTGTAGACATAGTTTGTGGTGGAATAATTAGTTTTGTATTCATAACCTACAGTGTCCATCATTGGGTACCCAAGAAGATCACTTGGTTGTAGGACAGGGTAATCACATATTCCATACTCTAAGATGCTAATTTTGGCTCCCGATATACATGGAGAAGGACTCAAATGTAGAGTCAGGGCCTGTTAAGAGTTTTAGTCGGTTTTTTATCTTGGTCTTCTTTCACTTTTCACTAGTAGTACGGCATGGAATTGTTGTATTTGAATTGTGGTTGTACCCCATTTGAGAAACATTTGGTTATGTGTGTGTATTGGTTTTTTGTATTGTTTCTTCTATTTATAGTGTTTCCTATTGTATATTTCTATGGCAATGAGGGTATAATCTCCCCACGTGACTCATTATAACCTCAATTCTTATCAAAAACCTCTAGAATACCAGGAGGCCTGCTTGAGGACATGTGATGACTCAGCTTAGTGCAATGGTTTAGTGGATTCTTGGTCGGGGAAGTTACACAGTGTGTAAACCATTTACACATTGTGTACATTATTAGACGTGGATTGGATCCATTATACTATGTATTTTGGATATTAATCATCAGGGTGTGTTCCCTTTATCCATTCCTTGATGGTTTTTATGAAGTTGCCTCCTGCTCTTAGGACTATGATCTATTCATCGAGACTTCTTCGATTGAGTAGTTCATATCCCTAAATGAGTCCCAGAGTGAGATCCTCTAATCGTTATCAATCCATAGTTGGAGTTATTTGTATCTTCATGACCAAAAATACATGGGTAATTATCATATACTCAGTGGGTTATTCAAGATTTTGTTGTTTGTATTACCACAATACCTTAGAAGTGATCCTCATCAGTGTATCATATATTCCCATAACTTCAATGTCTACCTTTAATGGTGAGAGCTGACCATGATTGCATTTCTGACAGATTTCATCAGTGTGATCAGATTTAGGAGTCTCTTCTCCAAGATGAGTACTTTATGGAATCTTCAATTTGGAATCCTAGGCTGGTATACTAATGTTTTGACATTCATTTAGGATTTATGTTTTTATTTATTATATCTGGATATTCTTGTTACATGTGTAGTACACACATACCAATATAGAGATGATTTTATTTCCTATTTGTATTAATTGTGGATTCAGGTTTTCTTGTTGAGTATTTTTATAAAAACCCATAAACAGGCTTTCCCCCACATGTGTCATGTTTTTTGTAGATGATAGAACTTTTGATATAGTGTTAGATTGATGAGGACCAGATGATGCTTAGTGTGAAATGATAGACTGATGTGTGTTCTTACAGATTTCTAATTGTATTCACCAATATTTACTTTGAAGATGAACATGATTTCAGACTCATTGTGGTGGGATTATATTTTTTCTTGTTTGCATTACTTAATTCTGATCGTATTACAATTCTAGGATATAAATGTATGGATGAGTGTTTGTTCAGTTCTTTCTACATTTCAACATTGCATAGGATTCGATATGTGTGTGTATGTACTTGTACATCGTTTAAGGCCTCCCATGTTTTGATATTTTTACTCATTAAAAGTCTCCATCCCCTGGAATATTTTTGGGTGGCTTGGGGAGTTCTGGAATGAGCCCCTCTAGGATGGGTCCATACATAAACAATATCTTTGATAACACACATAATACACAACATCATTTCAAAATGAACTAAAATATAATATTAAAATATTATTTCAACTTATCTTTTGAATTGGTTTTTAAGGTCATTATTTTATAATTTATGAAATAAATAAAATAAATTATCACTAAAAATTTATTTTTAATTGTTTGGAAATATATACTCAATTTTATCTAAGGTTATTTTATTATTCACATTTTTTTTATAAAAAATGATTTTATTGGTTTTTGAGTTAAAATATTTTAATAAAATAATGGAAAATTTATAAATTTTATATTATTTAAATAATATCATTTTTTTAAATCATCATATCAAATTTATATTAGGGTGACATATTCATAGTTTCTTGAATATATTGATTTTTCAGTGAATACCGAAAAATATTGAAATATGTAAAAGTATCATTTTTAATTAAATTAATGTATTATTATACATTTAAGTTTACCATAATGTAACTTCACTATTTTTTATTTTATATAATATAATTATCCTCTTTTAAATTGTCATTATACATGATTTAAGTATAACTACATTTTTTGGGCTTGAAAAAAAATTTCCTAAACAATTTTTATTGTGTTTTATTCATGAAAAATAAATGTAGTTGCTGGAAATTCTAGATATTTAATCCTGAAATATTTATTATATATTCTGAATAAGTAGAACCAAATTGTTTAAATAGTTAAATCTAAATTTTAGATATAATGAATAGTAACTTTAATGATTGTTTTTCCATTGTAATTGGTAAATTATGTAACTGTGGTTAAAAATAAAATAAAACGACTAACAAAATAAGCCTAAAACTTGATTTTATTTTATTGGATGTGTATATTTCATCAATAATCATCCAAATTTCTAATAAATTTTATTTTCATCCATCCCAATGCGATTATGACCTTTATTATATTTTTTGTTAGGAAATGTAAAAAATGTCACACTCTTATTTTTAATAAATATAATATTTTGAACATGGAGATAACTATAAAATATTATTAGTTACAAATATTATTTTTAAATATTACTAATTTATCTACATAATTTTATTTTTTTCAAATATTTAGTTAGTAATTAATTACCTTAAATGCATACACAATGATGATACAATATTATTTAATTAACATAAAAATAACATAAATGATTTTAAAAAATTTGGTGAGATATAATTTGAATGAGATGGCATTACAAAATAATTTTATAGATATATATGACATTTTAGGGATGTTTTAAATAATTATATTATAATTCAATACTCATCAGGATGTATTTAAATTCATATTAAAGGAATAGTTTCAAATAGTATATTAAAGATATTTTAAAATGAATAACATTTAGTTAAATATTATAATGTTCCTAAAATTATGATATTTAAAAAAATTAGTTATTGTTTTAAGAATCAAATATTTTCAATTTTTTGGGTTTTTATTCCTTTTATAGTTACATTATTAACTATTAAAAGTTAAAAAAATTAATATTATCATAACTTTCAAAAGGGCTACCAAATGGTTTACAAATGATATTGGTAAAAATGTAAAAACATTTGACCAAAAGATTTTTTTTTACATTTTTTTGACTCATAATAATCCTTATATTATATATTATCAATTAGGATAAATTTTTTCATAAATATAAATTCACTATAGTAAGAAATTTTAAATGTTCCCCTCACTAAAATTACAGAAGGCCACCCCTTCCATCAATTATTTAAACAACCTTGAGACATCTATCCGGATTAACCCCCACCCATTACTATTATAAACAAACATATCCATGATTTATTGAATATTTAAATTCTAAATGATCAAATATATCTCCCTTAATAAGATATTTAATGTATTTCTACCGAAGAATAGGTAATCAACATTGTCGAGTCTTTCAAGATCATTGTCTCATCTACTTCAACTTAAAGTGTTGTAACCTTCCAAATATAGTAAATAAAAATATCATAAATATTATTAGTTTGTATTATTATTATGTTAAAACTATATTCCATATATTTATTATCTTATAAAATGTTAAAAATTCGTTGTGAACCCATACAACCTATCGTCTCCAGGTAGCACTGTAATTTTAATTTCACAAACATTTCAATTGGATGGTTATAAAGATGAAAAAATGAATATATATATATATAATATTAATTATTAATATCATTTTTTGAATTATATTATCATATTAAACTTCTTAAAATCCAATCCTTTTTAAAACATTAACATTGATCATGAGTATGTGTGGAGTACAACCTCCATGAAGTGATATGATCCAGTTTCTATTTAGGAATATGTTTATTTTAACAAGGATTTATTTAGTCAGGACATATATGATATATATGACAATATAATATTTTTTAAAAGTGGGTTATTATTTAATATTCTTTTTTTTCATCCAACAAAAAGTGAAATCATTTTTTGTGCATACGTATGACTTATCATTTTCAGGAATAATGAAATTTATTTTTTCTATCACTATATATTATGTATTACTATAAATAAATATATAATTAATATTTAATATATCTATTTAATAGTTTAAATAATATATATAATGGAACCATGAAAAATTTAAAAGGCCAAAATTTACAAAACAATAATATACATAAAAAATTCTGCATTTTTTACTCGAAAAACTGATTTTAAAAATGAATTGTTAATAAACTCGTGATGAAATATTAGATGTAAAAAAAATATATATATATATATAATAGATCAATATGTTTATAGAATATATATTTATATATATAATATTTATTTATTATGTTGTATTTTTTATATATGTACAAATGAAATGAGACCTGAGGTAAGGGTATCAAATATCACTTTTACATACATAATACAAATGTGATATTCACCACTTCTTTCTTTTGTGTGGTGCATAAACATCCCATATTATTATTTTCATATCATGACTATATTTATATTAATTTTATCTAATGATTCATTTTATTTTATTTCCCACAATGTGCTTATGAATCAATAGTTAACAATATTATAAGGATTATTTCACAATCGCATCATTATTTAGTGTTGTGCAGGTTTAAGTATCCCTTGGGGGAATTATTTGATATTCTAATATTAAACCCAATATTTTTTCCTCTCTTATGGATATTAATTATCTTGTAATGTAATTATACCAATTTTGAATCTTTATTTTTTTAAATATTTTATAAAATGATATTAAGAAAATCAAACTCTATTTCACTTTATGGTCGAAAATCCTTTTTCTTTCAAATCCATGTTTTCTAAAATAATATTCATGTTTTTTTTTCAAAATAAAAAAAAATGTTTATTACATTCATTTTTATAAATTTTTTAGTTTAAAAAATGATTAAACAGAATGTTCTTTTTATTTTTCAAGTGAAGTGCATTTTGACCATCATACAATAATATGAACATAATGTTTATTTAACTTAAACAAAATAAACATAATTTCATGAAATCATGACCAATAAATAATTTTATGATTCCATAACATTTTAACAAAGATATTTTCAAAGAATGTTTTTCCCAAATACTCTATATATTTTTTCTTTTTAAAAATATTTTTTAATTTTATGAGGTTATTTTCTTCAAGAATGATTTTAATTTCCATTTTATTGTATTTAAAATCAACAATGACAAAAATCCTTATTTTTCATTTGAATAATTGGTAATATAATATAATTATACCATCTTTATTATTTATCAAGTGGTTCATGATTAGTTTAATTGGGTATGTAATATTTTTATCCCATTCTCCATAACACTCTAGATGGTTTATGATTATGTTTATTGATTAGGGTAAATGAAGACATTTTTTATTATATCTCTTTAATAAAAATTATTATGATGATTATATATCACGCATTAAATATGACTACTAAATTTGAATTAGTATGTTGTCGGTGGGGCCAACTATTTCCCCTTGGTATATTGGTAGGTCTCATCAGACAATCTAGAATGGGTATTATTTTTAGGCCATTCCCATTTATGTAGAGGTATTGGAACAATTCTTTTTTAGTATTTTTCTATTTCTTATCATAATTTATTTATGGGACATATAAATTATTTATATTTATAAATTACGTCATTATAAAATTAATTAATGATTTCAGTGTATTTTTTTGATTTTCTGTGATATCCATGGATAACATTTTAGCTCCTAAGATTATTATATAACATTATTTTATCATAATTTATTCCTTCCATATTATAATTTATTTTTATGTTATTGATCAAATTGATTTTCCTTTTAGATATTTATGTTTCCATATTATTCATGCCTTATTTATTCTTATTAGCTTCCAATGTAAGCACACTATTAATGAGCATATGAGGCCAACCCTTTATTATATTTCCTTTACCAAAGATACTAGTATGTGTATTATAATTAATATATAGGGTTATTCTAAGGTATATTTATTGAACTAAATAAAAATAATACTTTTTATTTATTATTATTTCAAATTTTATGGTAAATTAAAATATATATATCTTTTTTCCCATGACTGATAATATATTAGGTCATTCAGTATGTGATTAAATATATCTAGGTCAAAATTAATAATGTAACCATCAAATATAGGTTTTTATGCTCAATGAATTTACAGTTGTTATAAGAGAATGTTTTTTTAAAAACCATAGGAAAATGATTTAAAAAAACAAGTAAAATAATCACTAACCCTATGATGGACTTTATTAATATTTTCAATGAAACCATGAATATGTTTTTAAGATTATATATGTATAAATTGTTTTATATGTTAAGTGTTTTACTAGACTTGTGATTATAAAAAATATGTTTCATATTGTTATGATCTAATCAAGGGAATTCCATTATTTAGAAATATTTCTTATAGGACTGAATAAATTCCCTATAAATTCACATAATAAATATAGGTATTTCCAATATATGAGACATATGGTGGCCAGAGCTAGATAAGTGGTAGGAAATTATCAAATTATAACTATAGTGGGATAGCTAACTTTTGTTTTGAGAAATAACCATGCTTTAATGGATCATCCTATAAATCAAAAATGCATTTTACCAATGTTATACATATTATAGTGTTATAACATCTATCATATAATGGGAATATAAATCTTTTTTATATGATAAATGGGTTTGTTTTATAATAAATGAATTTCTCACTTTGGTAAGTAATTAAAGGGAGAAGTTTTTCATGGAATTTATTCATCAATCAGGGGATTCATATCAGTGGTGCTTATTGATTCAAAAAACTACATATGAGGAAGATATATATAAAATAGAATAAATGTATTTTAATGAAATTTTCATAGAAATATATTTTACACAAAAAAAGATAAGATATGGAGTGACAATTCTTGAGATAGAGGTAAAAGGAAGTGGAAAATATTGTGAAGTATAAGTCCTGCTTTACATGGTCAGAAAGGAATTCTACCAAGAACATGTCTAATATAAAGAGTAAAAATGATTATTTCATTGATGGGTAATCCAAATCCTACGAAGGGAACTAGACTCTCGATAATTTTTATTTTATGAGTATATAGTTTCATGTTCTATCAATACATAAAATGAATTCCCAATCTCTTATATCCACAAAGTAATTCAAGAGAAAAATTTTGGATGAACATTAAATAGATAAGAAAAAGAATATAAAGAAGGATTTTCCCACATGTGATAATTTTTTAATGAGACACCTTGATACTTTCTTTATTATAATAAGTTTTTTCTTAATATTTAATGAGAAATTACATTATCTATGTGAAATAAAGGGTAATAATGAAACCTATAGTATTTAGTGTTTTAACATTAGGTAGATGAGGGACAACGAGAATGTAATCCCTCTATTCAAAACAAAATTCCTCAAAGTATGAGGGATTAAGATCATGATTATGTTATTACTATATATAAAGTGAAATTATTAAAGTTATCTTGTATTTTTATTATTTAACAATGTTGTATAATTATTTCACAATGATATTTTGGTCATAAAAATCATGAAATATATAATGATTATACTACAATGGTATTTAATTAGGTATCTGAATGTATATGTTGAATGGTACATATAACCATGAAGGATGATTTTTTTTAAAGTTATTTATTTGGAGAAAACATGAATTAGGATAATATAACCCTTAATATGTTCCTACTGTTGAGTTAATTATAATTGATGATGTCAATGGGATATTATTGTTGTCCTTGAAAATGGTTAGTCATTTGATTGAAAACTAATTCATGAGGGAGTTTTCTACATTTTAGAATTAATTAATTATATTCATTAATTTAATAATTTATTTAAGGGTTTATGAGACTATTAAATCTATGGAATCATGAATGTTTTCATTAAGGTTTCAGAGTGATTCAATATATTTTCATGTTTTAGGAGAATATGTCATCAAGGATTATACATGTTCAATTATGATAAAATTTATTTAGGATTGTTGATAATTTTATTCTAAAACTATAATTACCTTTTTTATACTTTATAGGATTTTTAATATATATATATATATATATATTATGGAGTTATATTAATCTTACCATCTTATAAAATGGATAACCTTTGTCTATAGATATTATTTTTAAATTATAAAGATTGATTTATCTTATTAGATATCCTAGGAAAACCATTTTCATTTTGGAAAATATTTAACACTAGAATAAATGACTTATGGATCTTTTGATTAATTAAATGTGAATCACGTATGAAAAAATTAATCTCAAATATAAATTACCTAGAATAACAGATGAACAAACAATTTATAAAAGAAAAACTAAAGGGTGATATTTTTCTTATGATATTAAATGAAATCATGTATATTTATTTTATCAACTGCTTTATTATTATGATAAAATAATCCCTCCATATTAGGAAAAGTAACAAGGGATGCAAACATTCTCTATTTAACTTTATTACTAAGAAGTCATTTGCTTTTATCACATAATGGATTTACATTATTTTTATGGATAAAATAATTGTAAAAACGTTATCTATAACATTATATTTATAATTATGAAATTTTTTACTCTTCCATGTCCATATTTTAACATCACACTATTGTTATAATATTTGGAAACCATGTTTTTTGTGACCTTGATACTACCCTTTCCCTATTTTTAAGAGGAAGATTTATTAACCATTATTACAATGTGTGTTTTCCATAAGGAAATATTCAAATTATAACCATTTAATTATTCATCACATGTTCAAATTGATGGGATGAAATATATTAAAGAGTAAAATTTAATATCCCAGTATATTAAAATCACACTACTTTCGATAGTTTACGGAATATGCAACATCAATTATAAACAAACCCATTTTTACTATTAAAATATTATTATCTTGTAGCCATTAAATTGGAGAGTATAAATATTATTAATATAATAATGTTAAATATAATTAAAATAATCAATACCAACAAACTTATAAATGCTTTGATATAATTATTCAATTTGAATCATGGTTATTTTATGCTTTAGAAATATGAATTCCAAGAAAATTATTTTTATTGATTTTTTTGATAATGTATAAAAATGAATTTATAGAAAATCTCTAAATTTTATTTTATAAGAACATTATCAATTTTCAAATCGACATATAAAATTTACCTTAGGAGAAATTTTAGAATTTTTTAGAAAAGAATTATTTTTTAGTGTATTGTGAAAAATAATGATCTATGTAAAACAATAAATTTTATTTCCGTAAAAAGTGTCATTATGAATATAATTTGGTATTAAATTAGCATAATTATTTTTTAATTTCTTATAATTTATTTAAATCCGTTTGAATCTTCTTATACATAATTTTGTTTTAAGTTCATTTTTTCAGTATACAACAACTTTTTAAAAAAAATCATTCTGTTTTATACATAAATGTTGAATTAAATTTCTGCCACATCTAGAAATTGAATCATGGAAAATTGATAATAAATTTGTAATAATATGGATAAATATTTTCAAATATTTTCATTTTTTTTGACATTATTAATAGTAAATTTTTTAATTTAGTTGTCACAGTAAATTGTAAGTCAGGCAATTAATGTTAAAAATAAAGTGATAAAAAAGAATAAAAATTTCATAGACACGAGAATATTTTTTGAAGATTATATCTTTTAAATTTTCATAAATATGTATAATATATATCATTTTGGTTCAATTTGTATTTGACTAATAACTTTATAATATTTCGTGTTATGAATATTCAAAAATGCCGAACTCTTTATTTTAACAAATATAATATTTTTAACGCAGGGACAATAAGAATATATGATATGTTATAAATTTTTTTTATGTTATATTATTTAACTACACTATGATTTTTTTATTTTTCTTGAATAAATATCTATAATAAATAATTACAAATCAATGACATGGTAATAATTAAATTAACAAAAAAATAAAATAAAATATTTTAAAAAATATTTAAATTGATAAAATTTGAATTAGTTAATGTGTCCCAAAAATTATATATATCTTTATGACATGTTAGGGAGTTTTGTCATATTAAATTAAAATTCAAAATATGTATTCGTGTATTGAAAAAAAATTAAAAGTGTTAAAAGATATATTAAAAATATATTAAAAAAATATTATTATATTAAATGATATAATATTCATTAAAATATTATATTCACCCAAATAAATTTAATAATGATTAAAATATCATTAATTTCGACTATTTGAATTTTATTATTTTATAATAAAATTATTATCTCATAGAGCATATAAAACGTCACTATTCCTCTAATAGTGAAAATGAATAAACAAGGGTAAAAACAAAATGACAAGGATAACAATGTGGTCAAAAAACTTCAAGATATTATTGTATGAGATGATTCATAATCATCCTCAATATTATAATATCATTAATTTGGAGAAATTTTTTCTAAAAAATAATTTAAACTAATTTTATATTTTTTGGATTTCTAAAAGTAACATCGCCTCAATTTAATATAGACACGCCTTCCATCACTCTTCTACATCAATTTGAGCCATATAGAGTTACCAAACCCTATCAATTACACTTTTAAATATCCTTATAAAATTAATATAGGTTATTTTCATTCCAAAGGACCAAATATACATCACATAACATTATATCCAAAATAATTCTACTGATGAATATATTATAATCTTTATTCATACATTAATGATTGTTTCTTCTTCTAATTTTAAAAAAGTGTTGTAGAGGTCGTAGTATATTAAATGATGTAAATTATCTATAATAAGATGTTATTATGATTATGTTATTATCATATTCCATATCTTTTCAATCATGTGATAATAAAAAACATCACTTCTGTGTATGTTTGAATTCTCATCTAAACATAGCAGTTCCATTCATTTTTCATCACCATTTCACGTGGATGGATATAAAGATGAAAATAATAAACATATATAATATTTATGATATAAATATTCATTTGAAACATTAATATTATATATACCTTCTTACAATTTAATTTTTTGGAAAATGATAACGTCGTGTGTGTTTATGCATGGATTACTACCACCACGAAGCAATCTGATTGGTTTCACTTTGATGATTTTTGTGGATTGTAATAAGGATGGTTTTAATTACTACATATGATATATATGATATATTAATGGTTATATAAAATATAATTATTATTTAACATTCTTTATTTTTGTCAATCCATCTAAATGTGAAAATAGTGTTCATGTGTACATTTGACTAACCATCTCCAAGCGCTATGTAATTTATTTCTATATCTCTATCAATTATTGGATAATAAAAATAGTCAACTAATGAATATATGTTATATTTTTATTATATTTAACATTATGGATATAATGAAACCATGAAAAATTTAAAAATAATGACACAACCAACTAAAAACATACATGAAAAACAAATATGTTATTACCATAGCCAATGATTTTAAGAAACAATTGTTAATAAAATGGGGATAAATGATTATAAAAATAATAATTTATGGTATGATATAAATGACTATTATTCTTTAATATAGGTATAATAAATATATTTTTAATATATAGGAGGCTCAATTAATTACAATGGTAATCAAACCTGAGGGAAGGGTTTCTCATCTCACATTTTCTTAAGTGAGACATATTCAATATTCACCCCTTATTAATTTTGTGTGGGGAATATAATTCCCCCATTGAATTTTTATACCATGAATATATTTATTTTAAAAAAATTTAATGTTTAAGTGGATGTCATTTTTTTCATGGTGATTATGATTCAAAATATCCCAAAGTGGTAAGGGTTTATTTTACAATGTCATAATTATTCATGATTGTTTTTATTAATTTATAACATGGGGTATTTGTTGGAAATTTTTATAATAGATACCTTATATTTTATTATCCTCTATTAATTAAAAAATTTCTCAACTAATAGATGTTTTTTTATCTTTTTACAATAGCACAAAAATAATGTTTTACATTTTTTAAAATTATAGGACATGAATGTAATTCCATTCTATAATGACCACTCAATTCATTGAAGATTCAACTATAGAATTATATGGTTATATTCAAAGAAACTTTTTCCACTAATATTCAACAACTTTTTATTTTTAATAATTAATTATAAATGTGAAATGGGTATTATCATCCAAATAGATTTTAATAACCTTTTGTGGAATTTCTAATCCTCAATGAATAAACCCTTATTATACATATCCCCTATCATGGATATGTAGAAATTATACCATATTTATTATTTATCGTTATGAATTATGTACATTTTCACTTGGGGAGTACTATTTTGATACCATTACACTTATTAGTGTGAATTGTTTATGAATGTTTTATTAACTGGTGAAATTATTAAGAATTGAAATGCTAGTTTTTCAATATGAATGTTTATATTTTTTCAATTTCAACCCTTTAATTTTTGGAATGAATTTGACATTGTAAGTGATAGTAAGGCACAAATATGACCCCATGATTCATCAATAGTTTCCATGAGACTAACTATGTTTGAAATTTGGTGTAGGTCATACCCATTTATGTATATTTCTTAGAATAATGACTTGATTGTATTTTCAGATTACATGGAACATGGCCTCGAGAGTAAATTTCGAATATCTGACATTATTAATTCCATAATTATGATATCATTTATTGATTTCCATGTGTTTATTTTACTTTATATTATATCCATTGATATTTTTTTAGATCATGATTTTATAATATGTAATTATTTGAAAATTATTTATTCCTATTATATTATATCTCAGGGTAATTTTATAGATTAAATGATAATGATTTTCAAAAAATTTGATTTCTATATTTATTATGCCTTATTATTCATTTCACATTCTCATATAAACACATAATTACTAATAATATTAGCTCCCAATTCATATTATTTTATTCTCTTGGATACTTGAAATTTTATTACGACTGATATAAAAGGTTACAAAAAATAAATATATGGATTACATAATGAAAATACAAGGTTATATTTTAATATATTATAATTTTATGTGAAATTAATATATTTGTCCAGTTTTACAAGACAATTAAACATTTATATCTATTATGATATGATTGATTATATCTAATACCAATATAATAATGTTACCATAGAATCTAGACTACTAAGGGAAAGTATTTATGAGAATAGTGTGCATACGTAAAAGGGAAAATTTTTCCATTGTATCTTATTTCATTTTATGTTCCCTTATGCCTTTTTATCTATAATTTCTTATTTACCACTGTCACCCGATGTAACCACCTCCTCCCTTAATTCATTGTAGTTTTCCATTAATCATAGTCATTTTTTCACACCGTTACATGACTATATCTTCACTACCTTCCATTTTAAGTTTCTTGTTCTATCCCTTTTCCTCACATAATATATATGTGTTCTGAATTATATTCATATATTTTCATTCGTTATTAATTTTTATTCTTTGTAATTTTATTCAGGGGTTAATATTTTATTATTTAAGCTTCCTATGGTTAGGGTTGGTGGTCTACATGTTTTTTAATAAAATTCATTCTATTTTTAAGAAATTTCACCATGTCGCCTGACATACATTCCATGGACTACCAATAACATTCGTATTCCCTTAATCTTTTCTTCTACATAACAAAAAGGATGTAGAATAACTATTCATTACCTTATTGAGGATTTAAACCTAATTATAGACCACCCCTTTCTATGATTTCATATTAATTACCATAAAACATGAACTTTTTATAAAACAAACACATCTCATTTGGTGTGTTTTTTCTTAACCTTTAGTAAAGACACATTTTGATCACCCCACATGTAATAAAACCACTCCTTAGTGTGAGAATGGAATATCAAATAAATAATAAAATATATAAATGGAATCATGGAAATGTCTTGTGTTGCATATGATTTTTTAATTAAATAGAGTTTCATGATAAAATACTTCAGACCACATTCCTTTCATGTTATGCAATATATACAGAAATTTAATATTTAAATTATAAATGTAAAAATAACCTTAGAGAAAACCATGGGAGTCACCTCCATGGTAATTATTTATTTTCAGTAAATTCAAAAATATGACTCCTTAACTAGTTCCTATGAAATAACCTATAGTATCCTTGGATTCCCTTTTGAGAATATCTTGGGACTTATAAATCATTGTTCTCAACATTGTGGTCTATATAAATTAAAATAATGGTTTTTGTAGAAAATATTATATCCATTATAAATTATGACTTTTTGTGGAATGTATACATGGAACATAATTAGTTATAATAATGGTTTGATTTATATAATTTAAATGGAAGGCCTTATTTCTATGTGATCTTCTTGAATAAACTACTCTTATTCTTTATGAGTATTGAGCATGATATGATAATAATTCTTTTTTTAAATTGAGGTCTACCATGTGTAGTAACATTAATGTAGCTTCAAATTGTAATTGATAACTCGAGGGATGTGACCTGATACATTGATTT
Source organism: Viscum album (assembly GCA_963277665.1). Lineage (NCBI taxonomy): Eukaryota > Viridiplantae > Streptophyta > Magnoliopsida > Santalales > Viscaceae > Viscum > Viscum album. The sequence continues at coordinate 1,578,471,627 of OY728126.1, forward strand.
TAATAAAAAGAGGAATCCCAAACATAGATTGGGTCAACATATTACATTCAGAATTCCTTGGTCAGACATTGAGGATTCACTTGTAAAATCCAAAAAATTTAAAATCCATCAAATGAGAACTATGTATTTTCGTGATTACCTTGGATATAAAATTCCTCGAATTGAGTCATTGTATCCGCATCATGCTTGTAGTGAGATTAAATTGGATATTATCATCATTAAGGTCTAGATCCCCTTTGGAAAGTGTAATTCCAAGTAATATTCATTGGATTGTCTTATTTTCTAATCATGGGGCTGATGGGAATCATTCCATGGATTGTCATTATAATTTGGTATTTGACATAGGGCTATAGAACCATGGATTCTATGACTCCATCAATATATGTGCATTCAATGGAAGTCCAAATTAGGCTAATGTGTGGAGGTTTATCTATTTCCCATCTTTTAATATTTTTCTTTTTTATATTTTTTACACTATTTAGTTTTATAAACATAAAATGGAATTCATTAGACACAATCGGTGGTGGAATTATGTATTCTAATCACATCATTCTTAGTCGTCCTCTTGGTAGTGAATAATATCTTTGGGTTATAGGTTATGACCATGGATCATTCCTCATTGCTTTTACTTGTTTGGGGAAATGAAATTTCATTATAAATGTGTAGTTAATAGGTACTCAAACCACATATAGAAGTGGGGTATTTTTATTTATTCAATTATCTGTCCATTTATATTTTATGTATTACATAATTTTGTTTTGGAATTAATTGTACATGTTTTATCTTATGTCCATTAGTGGTTATGTTTTATTGGTATTATACAGGTGGACAATTTTGTATTATATGTCTTTAATTCATTTTATTTATTCTTCTAATATGTTTCATATTGATCAACATGGTATAGTCCTCCCACCATATAGTCATTATCCCCACAAACCTAGTTAGAATTATTTGTGTATGGGGTGGAATGGTTGTGGCCATGTGGACCCTGGGGTCAGTAACTTATGAATGAAATGGCATCTATATGTCAAAAAAAATTATCAGAGATTATTTATTCCATTTTCATTCTTTTTTTTGTAGGTATAAATGTGACTTGAATTTTGTCGTAATATGGAAGATATCTCTTTCTTAGGAAGAAACTAACAATTATTATAAGAAAGAAAATGTTACCATGGATTTTATAACATCTCATTTCGTTCACTATTATAGTTTGTTATTATTTAACCTAGAGTGAATATCTCCATCATTCTACTAGTTACTAATTTATGGAATTTCTCTATTGGACTACTAAGGCAAGGCAATAGTTGAATTCATGAATCATTTTAGGCACATAGGATTTAAATGTCATTATTATCCATGAAACATTTATTTATATTCATTTATTATTTGGTTAATGGACCTTTTATATCTGTGTTATATGTTTTGTTAATTATAGTCTGTAAATCAAAAAAATTAAAATTTCCCACAAGACATGATGATGGAATGACGTAAAAATAACCTAAAATAAGCTAATGATTTAATATTTTCTTAAAAATTTTATGAAATTACCTGAGTGTAAAATTTAAATAAATAGTCATTTATATTTTTTTTACACATTCTAGTGATTTCTTATTGATGTCCAATAAGTAGGATTCTAATTGAAACTTGCAAGGTTGTTACCTCTATAACAAGGGAATGTATACCATCATAATTGAATCATTGTTTTATTTATTAGACAATTATAGGTGGATGATATCATTATATACAAATATAAAAAACACTTTTATTGTTAATCTAATTGTCTATTCAATTTCATATCAAATCCAATTATTATGTGAGTAAATTCACTTAAACGGTGTGTTAATTGAAACTTATAAAGGCTGGTACATTTAAAATTATAGAACTAAAATCGGTAAAATGAAATTATTATATGATCATCTTATCCTTCATTGTTCAGTCATTTCATATTTTACCTATGATATAATCCCACATGGGTTTTATTAAAAATATTTGAAAAATTAACAATTATGGGGTTTCACTTAAATGATATTCGAATAATAATGTATATATTTTTGTATGCATATATTAAGAATGGATTCTCATTTAATAGAACCTTGGGTGGAATGAATTATCCCTTTTAGGTATATTTTTTCATTTCATTCCTTAGTAATAATATCTTGGGGTTATTTTTATGCTAAATGGGATGGATGGTTAAAGTATTATAATCCAATAATATGGTGTTATGTATAACTCTATGGGGAAATTTTACATAACCAATTCCCATAATATAATAACTATCCTATGGCTGTATATGGGCCTTATTTATATATGTAATTAGTTAATTAAAATACCTGTTACCACCTAATGAAAATTTTCATTTATAGCTTACGATTGATATTTTCTTTAACTGATCACAATTTTAAAAACATATTGATGACATGAAATTTAATGATAATTTTCCTAGAATTTGTTGTGGTGTCGGCTAAATAATATTCAAGGAAAATTTATAGATCAATTTAACATGTAGTTAATACTTGTAATTTCATTTATTTTATCCCTCATAACATATTTGTGAAATGGGAACCAGTGTAATTCCTTAAATAAAACATTTTGGTTATGTTGATAGAAAGTAGCCTAGTGTGGTAATTGGTTTTGAAATCCCCTACGAAATGACATGGACTAGAAGGTGGATGATTCCTTTGACTATTTATTGTATTTTTTCCTAGAAATAATGGTAAAATTGGTGATCTTAGTTACAATTTTGGAATGACCATAGTTTAGTAGTAAATCCATTATATTAAGTAAGGTGTTATCTTAGTTTTGGTTTGAACTCTTAGAAATAATGATAAATTATAATATTATTATGAAATGTTATAAGTATGGGAAGTGATATTTGTATGAATTTGTGGATTTAGGTGGACTCATAGTTTGTGTTATGATGACTAGGATAATTTTCTAGTCATGTCGTAATCTTAACCATTTAAAAGATAATATAACCATGGATTATAGATTTATAAGGGACAAACATGCATAGAGAATGGTAAACCACATTTTCATTCATGTATCCTTTTCTCTTTTAAGTAATTGTATGTCACAATATATTTTAATATGGGTAATTAGACAAATGGGATAATTCAACCCTAGGTTGATCTTTAATATAGGCTATCACATAACATGAATGTGTGGTGTTGTTGGTCCTATAGAAAATTTTAAATAGGTTTACACATTTCATGATATAATATCAAGGTAGTGTGTGTTTTCACATGTTGTTCCTCTTGAGATATGAATTGTGTAATGAATAATTTACTATTTGATAGTAATTGTTTAATTATGGATGGGATTTGAGTAATGAGGTCATGTAAATCCTTGACTTTTTTAGTTCATAACTATTTGGATAAACATGTTTTTTAGATCATAATGTATATTCTCAAGGGTCTCTTTCAAGATAAAGTGAAATTGGTGTGTGGATAAATATATGTTATCCCCAAACTAGTGATGTTCGTGAAAAGGGATCTAGTTCTATAACACTTGTGATATAAATTTGAGTGAAAAATACACTAGATGTGCATGATCCATAATTGGGGAAAACATCAATCATGAATTGTTAAGTGGACCTATATTATTAATTATTTTAGGTCCCTGAAGTAAATCCAATTTGTGGGTGGTAAACCACTTGTTGTTCGAGGAACCAATCCACATCGTAGGCAAGTTTCATGCATGTTTCATGAGGTATTTCATTTTTGATATTTTTATGAGTCTGTAGGACACATATAAGAACTAGTTTTAATGGTGCTTGGATAATGTTTCTGGGAAATTTGTTTTTTATTGAAGTGACATCTAGTAAGATCTTACGAAGGGGAGTAAAAAGATGAAATTTGGAAGTAGTCCTAATGGCATGATGATCCTTTATATAAAAATTCCATCATGGGATGATCATTTTTGTGTTATGATTTAATAAAATAAATTGAAATACGTAAATTACTCTATTAATTCCATGTTTCAACCCAGATATAATTTTCATAGAAACCAAACCTCGAATTTAGGCTCAAGATACCATACGGTGATCCGATCAAGATCGGTTCTCTTGTAGTGTCGATGATCATAATGGGGAATGATGATGTATCTTTTGAAGTTGGTTATAAACCATAAGTTAGTTGTAATAATTTTCTACCATAATGATACCATTTACCCCCTTTAGTATAATAATATGAACATTTTTATGAATTAAAAGGTAACATGATGTTTTCATACATTACTAAAAGGAAACCTAATATTTTGAAATGTTACTGACGGGTAAATAAAAAAATACTAAAAAACTATAGATTAAATGATGTTTATATTCAAATCATGTAATTTCATAAAAGGATGGGTTTGGGACTTGATAAATTTTCTTAGATGATTACCTGATGCCTTTAATAGTAAATATATTATGAATATGTTGTGATTAAACATTGATGGGTACATACAAAAGTTTTAAAGAAGAGTTCCTTGGGGTGGTTCAACTGTCATTAAAATATGTAATTGGATTTGTTCAGTTGGTAATTGAATAAGACACATTCTTAGAAGTGTAGTAGACACCAATGTGTGTTGGTCGTGATTTGAAATGATGATTTGATGTGTTTAGTTTATACATTATATGAAATTATGATGTATAAAGGCTCAAAGGTTCGGAATTGGACCTATAAGCTATATTCTATGATGGGGAGCACTATGGGGTGGTAAATCTAGAAAGTTGAAAATATATTATTATAGGGTTAGAGGAAATTCATGTTTCATAATCTTGGTGTTAGATGGATAACATGATCATTGACTCTTTTTGGAGTCGACTCAGGTCTTTTAGTTTGTAATTAAATTCAGGAGAACACCAGGCAATCTAATATTAATGGTGTTTCTGGAATCAAAGTTTCCTACTTGGTTGGTGTGTTTAATATTTTTTAATGTCTGTGGGAGCTTATCAGTGATTAGATGTTATAATGTTTGCATGTTATATGATCAAATGATTCATATTGGATGATAATTAAAATTAAATTTTCGATTTTCAATATGGGGGATAGATTTTTTTAGAACTGAGAATTGGAGTATAATTTTTTGAGTTTGAGACCCTTAAATTTTTTATAGGATTCTGAATGAGGTTTGAGATGTGTTTTAGGAGCCTAAAAATATATTAGTATTTTTTGGTCTTTTAAAATTTAATTTTAATGGAATATTTTCTAGAGAACAACATTTCCAAATTGTTAGTGTGAACTATATTACCAAAACATTGGGTAATCTCAGTGAGGGAAAATAATATGTTTAAGATATGAAATGGGTCTTGGATAACCATGTGGTTGTTTTTAGATTTAAAAGGGGATTCATGTGACTAGACATGTTTTTCCAAATTATTAGATATATTTATGTGATCTAGGGGTTCATTAGAATTTGGGTTTACACCATTAGCATACATTTTACTAAACCATGTGAAAAAACCATATTCCTCATTAATTGGAAAGAACTAACGTTTTTTCTTGTACCCCATTAAAATTTTTCCCCCATCCTTCCCTTCAATTTCCCAGTAACACCCTCATGCACACCTTCCACTTCATTCCATCTATAGGAGATATCCTCCCTTCATTGTCTCTTTTGTATATCACCCCTTCTGATCAATACCTCTTAGTACGTGTATCTTCCATATTGATTTATTTAATAGATTCATTTTATTTCTATTTTTTCAAATTGTTAATGTTGTTTATTCCAAATATTCTGGTTTTGTATTCTTCATTTTCTTCAATTATATCTCAAATCATGTGTCAATACTAGATGATTAAAGCTTTATAATATAAGGTATGTGGTTTATATAATGTTCCTTAAAATTATTTCCATTAATAATATTTTTTTCTAATATATTCCCAATTTTCCATAAGTTTCCCCAAATAATCATAATTCCCTTTACATTTTCACCTAACTCATGAACTTATTGTTGAATAATCATCCCTTTCCCCATTGAATGTTGAAAATTTCATTTTTGACCAACACATAATGTGGGTTAAAATTAAAGTCTAGGAAAACATTAATTTTTTTTTGAAATTAAAAAGCCTCATGAGTTCTGCATATCTGGACCCTTAGTAAAGACGCATTTGGTTCATTAATCATATAATAGAACCACCCCTTAGGCTCAGTCCAGAATTTCAATTAAATAATTGAAATCTAAAATGGACCTTAGGAATGTATTGGGTTACATAAATGTTTTTGAACACATAATTTCAAAAAAAAAATAATATATCCCATACACATTCACTATTATGTACTCTAAAAATAAATAGAAAATTTTAATTATCGATTTTATAATTACATTAATGGAAACTGTGGGAGAAACCTCCATGTTTTTTTTATTTACTGTTAAATTGTAGATATGACTCTTTTAATCGTTAATATTACTAAAACAATGAATACCATATATTTAAATTTTAGAATGTATTGGAACCCAATAATCAGTTCAATGATCTCCTTGGTCTATATAAATTAAAATAAGTGATTCATTGAATCTTAAGATAGTCTTTTTTAAATAACAAATTTTGTTATATTAATACATGAAAATTAATCATTTATTATTATATAATGTTTTTGTATTATTTAGATAAAAACCCTTCATCTAATGGCCCATACATTGTTAACATATAATTATTATTTATTATTCATGATATTGAAAGTACAACAGTACAGTTTCTTGTTAGAGTGAGTCCTTCCATGGGTAAGACACAGATTCCATCATTAATTGTAAAGTGTCAACCTAATTGATGCCACATGGTTCATTATTGGTAATGTCATCAGATATCAATATCATAGATTTAGAATATGTATGATATTAATAAATAAGGTAGCTAGATGCGAATTATTCATCTATAAACTCTAAAAATTTCTAATCCATTAGATAATATCTATTGATACGGCTGGAAGTCCTCAGAAAAACAATAAATTTTATTATCTCCCTATATTCCAATCAATTCTATCCCATTATTACATAGAAATTCTCTCAGTTTTAGTTTAATAACCTTGTTATAAATTGAAATTCCTTTTATTACTCCTTTGAGAAACATGGTTCAAAAATATGGGAATGACTAGATTTTTTATTTGGATCCACATGGATAACATTTCTTGGTTAGTTGGGATTATAACCATGGGTAGTCTAACTAAATCATTATTCCAATGCTCATATAATGTCTCTCTTAGAAACAATCTTGTATTATTTTCAATTTCACCACTTTTACACTGTACCTTATTTAAATTTAACACACTATTTTGTTTTTAATCACATACTATAATGAATAAAACAATATTGGTGGTGGCCTACTTAGTTTTACTCACATACAATTCGGGTTGTCGATAAGTACCTAAGAATATCTCATGGATATAAGTTACAAATTTGGTTGATTCATTGATATTATATGTTTGGGGTTTTGAATTTTCATGGGATATTGGAACCATCATGTACTGAGACTTCATACATTGGTTTGGTATTTTATTTTTTCAATTAATCATCAAGTCATATCTTATATATATATATATATATATATCATATTGTTAGTTTAGACTACCATTTTTAGGTAGTATCTTAAGTTATTTATTGTCTAGATCATATTTTCATTTGTTTGTCTGTCTATTTATTAGTATCTATCAAGATTTAATTTTATTTATTCTTCCTTTGATTTTAGTATTGATTAAGATGGTATAGTATCATCACTGTACCATCATTAGACCCTCGTTATTATTCTATATACTCTAACTTATCATGATGCAATGTTAAGGTGTTGTGTCGCTTGGGGGTGGTTACTTATTAGTGATTTAGTCCCGAGACATCACAATTTGGATGACTACACTAAATGAGGTATTCAGTTAGAGTAAAAATATTTTTTAAATAATTATAATATTTCCATAATAATAATAATATTCTAAATAAGTTTAATTACTCAAATTTTTTGTTTTTTGTTTTTATTTAATAATTAAATTAATCCATTAAAGTTATTTATGTTAATAGAATAGCTAAAATATAATTATTTTGGAAATAAATACTATGTAATTGTGTTCTCTATGTTTTTTAGGAATATTTAAATATTATATATATATATATATTATATAACAAGAGTGAATTATTTTGAAAAAAATTTCCAAAAATTGATATAAAAAGTTCAGAAAAATTAATATAATTTATTTCAAATTTAATATTTTTTAATTATATTAATTACTTAAATATAGAGGGTTTTTTAATATTTAAAATAAATTTGTTATTGCATTAAAATATAATTTATAATATATTTAAATTAAAAGGGGACTATTATGGAATTAATTCACTTTTTATTTCCCAAAAATGAAAAAAAATATAAATACATAAAAAAACCCATTATGTGAAAAACAAATAAAATAAGACAAAATATTTTTAGAATTATAATATGTAATGTTTTTATTTTGAATATATATACTAGAATCACAAATTTTATAAACAATATATATTATTTTATATAAATACCATATAAATTTATTTCTTTTTAATTAAATCCTCTAATGATCTTGAATTATTATTTTAACATTAATAAAAAAACATTAAGAGACTCATAATATGAAATTATTTGTTTATTTAGGATTGTCTTTAACTTACTCTCTCCCTTTTTATCCCACTCTCTTTTTTTTCATCAGTTTTGTCTTTTTAAACATCAATATCTTAAATAAGTTTGTAGAAATTTTTCATTATTATTAAATTGGAAAACATTTCAATTGACTATCATAGTCCCTCTAATTAAAATAACTTCATGATATATTTGAATCCTAGAGTAATCATTCCATTGTTTTAATAAGATATTTCCATAATACCATTATTTAAATACCCATATTACCGGCCAAGTATCTATGGTATTTTAAAAATGAAATATCAGGAGGGAGGGATGTGTTATTTTATATATATATATATATAGTAATTCAATTTTCTTGACCTTAATAAGTAATATAATAGTCTATAATGAAGTTAATGATCATTATATAAAATAGTTTACCATATATATTTATTATTGATATATTCATATTCTCATTTTTAGTATGATATATAGGTAACAAACTATTGCCATTAGAGAAATTTATCTATCATTTCCTTGATATGAATTTATTTAAAATACTTATAAAAACATCCCAATTATTTTGGATGTTATCTTATAATAAATTTCCATATGAATTATATAATATTTTAAAAAGATGGATGGTCCCTATGAATAAATAAATAATATTCATTTCAGAAATGTTTACCTAAATCGTATCCTACAAATCAACGTGGGTTAACAAAAATAATTTTTCTTTTTTGATGAGTTTCAAGAACAATCATATATTGTACATAATTTAATACTAATTTCATCATCATATTTTACTTATTACATATCAAATATCATAAAATATCCATTTGTATTATTTTAGGTTTAACATTATCAATGTTATAATTATATAAAATTGTATTTATGTTAATAGATTATAAAGTAATTTAGAAATCTATGGTAAGGGTCTATGAAATATATCACCCCAAAATGAATTTCCTTAAAAAAACAATTGTAAGAGAGTAATAGAGAAATTGTTAAATTTTATGTGTGTTTTCATGGTATAAGTCTATAATATTTTTTATGACATATAATATAATTAATTACATCATAATTATAGGATTTTTGTAATTTTTTACTATATTATATTCATTGATTATCAATCCAAATTATGCATTCCATAATTATTTCATGATGTTTGTTTCTTTTTATTGATATGTTTACACAAACTAAGAACCTGAAATAAAAATTTTCATTATTTTCTCAAGTTACAAATGTGATCTAGATGAATTACATCTAGAGTCATCACTAAGGAAAACATAAAGAAATTAATATGTATATGAGTGATTATTTATCCGATATAAACTTCCCAACTGTTGGTGGTAGGTGGTAAGGGTATGGGGTGAGGGGTAGGTCGTAGGGTCTAGTCCCTTGGCCTAAAATTTACAAAAAAATCTTCCTTGTGTTGTGTTCTGTAGTGGTATATGTAATAGACATTGTATTTATCCCACATTAACTCTTTCATTAAATGAAATCATCTAAAATGGTGTATAATTTTTGAAAATACAACTGTATTATTATTTGAAGTGTAAATATTTCTTAATACATTATATATAATAACAAATAAATGAATCAATGTTACATGAGGTAGTGGAATTATTGTTAGAACTGGTTAGATATTTGTAAAAACTTTTTTAACTATATTTAGAATGTTATTTGTAATAAGGGAATATATTATGTTAAAACTTAAAAAATAATAGTAAAAATATTATAGTTAATATTAAATATTTTATGTTCTTTATATTATTTATATATTTACACATGAAATAAAAAACTTGTTTTAACAAAAAGTAACAATTTATATATAATAATCCCTTTTATAAACTAATTAATATAACTTGTTATTTGTAAACTATTCTCTTAGGGAAGAACTAAAAATCTTCCAAACAACAACAATCAATGTTAGTCATATATCAATGCCAAACTTAGTGAAGATGTAGTGTTTTGAACAAATTTTCACAATTCTAGGGTATTAAAAAATTTGAAAAACAACATTTCCCAAATGAATCAACTAGGAAGCCCAAAGTAAGATTCTACTACACCAAATCATTTGATGTAAAATTAATCTCAATCTTTTCAAAGAAATAATATTCCATTAAATTCAGGAAAATATATTAATTATCTTGAATAAACTATAATGTGACGTTTCGTATAATGTGTGATACATAATCTTATGGATATGTTTCAATTATTCAATGTTGTGGATCAATGTGAATCATTTATTTAGAAAACCATAATAGAATAATATTAAAAAGTATACTAAAATGTATTTAATATAATATTCATATAGATTTATTTCCCCAAGGGGAAATTTATGAGAATTTAATGATTGTTTGTGTATATTTTACAATGGATGGAGTATGTTGTTGATGAAAATGAATTTAATTTCAATATGTTAGGTATATATACATTTTATTATGCATGTTTCTTGTTGAGTATGCTGGAATAAATATTTTATGAGATATATGAAAGTATCCAACGGTCGTATGTCTCCCTAACTGATTCAAGATATAAGGGAATTGTGATGAGTTCCAAATTTACTATGTAGTTATAGAAATCAATGAGTACTAGGAGAAATATAGAGAGAATTAATTTGGTGATGTTTTGTAGGAAAAGTTTATAACTACATTATTAATTTGGAAAATAATATATCAATGATTTATAATTTAAAGGGAGAAACATCAAAAGATTTATTTTAATGTAATAGTAATGTACTAAATCTATTTTTTAAATGAAATATAGGAAATGAAGTGAAATAGAAATAATGAATAACATAATAATAAATGTTTTTTCAATAAATTCATGTTGAGTTATGCTATTTTGTACCCCATATGTCAATTTAATCTACCCTTAATAGAGAACTAATTTGAAATATTATTACATAATAGATATTATAATAGAGGTTATATCTCTGAATGATGTGATATTATGTAATTTGATTATGTAGTATGAGATATCACTTGTATTATTTTACTTAGGTTTCATGAAAAAATTCATTTCTAATAGTTTTCCCTTAAATATTTAATCACCTATTATAAAATCATGAAATTATTATTTTCATAAAAAAATAATGATGGTCATAAATAGAAAAAATATGTTTATCTTTTAAAATTAGAACGAATTTTTATTTGATAGATCGGTGAAATTGAATTAATTCACTGATGTATGCACCACCACTTTCAATTGAGTGTTACACAAAAAATTAATTTCAAATTTCCATCATGTTAATTGTTTCACCATCATGTTGGAGCCCTAGATAGTGTTAAATCCAAACCAGGTTTTCATGAACCTATAAATTGGTGCTTCTTTAGTTTGGGATAGTGGGGTCTTTATTTGTAATGTGTCTGACCGAATTACATTTAACCAATTCCCCGAGCCATTTCTACACCATTGATCAAGAACTCCATCAAATATTTCATATGATACCGAAAATAAGTGAAGATCTAAATATGATATAGTAGGGAGACTATACCATCATATTAGTGTAATAAATTAGTGAAAGTATGTGATCATAAACCATAGAAAAAATAATTAGAGTGAGGAGGTAAAAAATTAACTGATATAGGAACATGGTATAATAATAAATGTAGCATAGTAATGAAATGAATGGGAATAGAATACATACAACATAGATCAGCCATTAGTAAAATAAAATTTACTGGAGTATATAAATAAAATTGAAACAAAAGGAAAAAGAACTATAAAATACATTGAACCAAATATAATACCAAATTTCAACATATATATCTTATATATCCTTCTCAAATAGTAAGGGTCCTCACTGCATCATATGCATGAAACCATGTGAACATATACTTGAGTACAATAATGAAATGGTAGCCTGATCAAGGTTTGAGTACCAAAATTATTATGGAACCACCAATATATAGCCAAAAAATTTAGTGTATGTATATGTGATCTACTCATCCGGATAATAATAATAGTAATAATAATAATAATAATAATTACAGAGGCTTAAATAAAGGAAAGGATTGAATAAGTGTATACTTCTATGTGGGGAATTCTCATGCAATGATCCCAACCCTATCGAGGCATAGGAAAAAGAAAAATATTATAAAATTTAATAGTAAATCCTTAGATGCATGGTTTTGATCTATTGGACATCTTGTGAAGGAGTATTTGATATTTTAGTTGAATCAATCATGCAATGTATATTGAGTGTCAATAATTGCAGCCCCACTTATGATACCTTCATTGGTCAGTGCCAAAAATTTCTCTAAGAAATCTACATCACCACATGGGGATACATTTCCATATCCTTATGTCACTCATATTCACCTCAAATTTCAATAATTATGGATTCTAGATAATATTTTTATATCTGATAAATATGGAACTAAGCTGGATGTCATACCACTCATTGAATTTAAATCATGACCAATGTCTAACTCTTAGGTCCTAGTCCAAAAAATCATGGAATTATGTCTCTGATAGTTTCTATGGGGGGTGACAATTAGTTGACATGTGTGGAATTCCATATGGGTCCAATTACAATCATGATATCGACTAAATCAAAGACTTAACATCCCCCTCCAAGACAATTCTAGAGGGTAGAGTAATGGTGCATCAACCCGACCATTGGTATAATTATAGGAATCACTCGAAGGGAGAATAATCATCCATGATAGTACCTCAAAATGAATATGAGGAGTTCCATTCCCAACACCAATATCATGTATGTCTCATAAGAAAGATCCACAGAATTACCTATAATAATAATGATAAGTTATATTAAAATATTAAATGATTGAAAACTAGATACTAGGAAGTACCTCCTGGAATCTCTATCACAATATCATATCCCATCCTGACCCATTAGAAAATTTCCAAGAAGCATGTCTGGAATCACCACTACATCAATAATAACCTTGTGAAATAAAAATAAAAGATTGAGGGTGTTCTGTAAAGACCCAGAAATTCTGTGGAAATTTTTTTTCTTAAATACATGGAAATTTTACGAGTCCACTAAATCTGACGGCACGCGATCCTGGGGCCCGGAGTGCCCGAAATGATCTGTTGAAGTTTTGTTAAACTTAAATTAACTCACGTAATCAGTTTTTCTAAAAAAGATGAATAACTCATAAATGGTTACTCAGATCAGAAATCCAAGGCCACTGTTACACTTAGGATGGAATGTTTACCCTAGGCGTGGCTTATGTTTTGTCGGCGCGGGCCTCCTGTGAGAAAACCCTAAAATGGAATAACCGTAAATAAAATAATTAAATAAAGTTATTTTATTTTTCAAATGCTTATAACTCACAAACAGTAACTCGGATTAAAAATATGAGACCACCACTGAAATCGTGAAGGTAGACTTTCTATAAGCAGATACAAACGTGGGTCGGTGGGGGCCACCATAGAAAGTTAGTTTTTGGCCGCAAATAAAATAATAATGTGACAATTATATTATTGTAAAATTCATAACTTTTATACAGTAACATAGATTGGAAATATGAGGGTACCGTTGGGTTATTTGGGGCGTGATTCACCTAGGTAGAGACTAACCTCGACCATCATGGGTTGAGGGTGACTGATAATAATTTTTCAAACATTTTTTCAGGTACGTTCAGTAAACGTGCAAGAGGTTTTTTATATTTTTTGAACCAGTGCTCGGAATTGAAATCTGAGGGCACCGTTTAACTCACAGTGTCAGAGATTTCTTAATGAGACCTTCACCGCAGTTATGTCCTAACATGAATGGAAGTTAGTTTTTGTGGTTTTTAAATAAAATTAAATAAAAATAAGGTGTACTTATTTTTATTTTTTGGTGGTTAAAACCACCAAGTGGAGTTTATAGGTGGGGACCACCGGCACATAACCTCCCTTGGGAGGATATTATTTGGTGGGGCCCACCCAATATTGAACACCTCTTGTAATCAAAGAGGTGGGGCCCACATGGGCTCAAACCCCTTGAACTCCCCATAAATGGGTGAAACGCTTGAACTCCCCCATAATGGTGCCAATTAACCAAAAAATTAATTAATGGCTTCAATTAATTAATTTTTGAAATCTTTTTAATTCTTGCAAATAATTAAAATAAATGTGAGTCTATTATTTTTGGTGTTGGCATGATCTTTTGGTGGATCCTGAGAGAGGTCTTGGAGAAACCATTGATAAGTACAACCTTCCAACGAAGAACCACCGAAAAACAACGAACTACTCCATTGATCTTTGAGGGAGTCAAAAGAGAAGGAGCCGACCAGGAAGAATGTTGACGACGCTTCTTCCATAGTCTTCTACCCTGGATGATTCTTATTTTCAATGGAATGACGTCCTCCTTACCACGACTCCATCAACGATCACTGAAATCGAGGTAGGGGGATTTGAGTTATTTTATATATGAGTTTTAACCTCCATTCTCCGTCGATCAAATTTCTGGATTATGAAATGAAAAATGATATCACCATGACAAGGAGGGCTCAGACTGCACGAACACGGCTCGACCCTACCCGTTTGTTTGATCATGTTTGTTGGCGATGGCGGTGGTGCAATGGCTCCACCAGAAGGAAGAACCAAAATGGTGCAACGACGCCACTGGAAGGAAGAACCACGGCGGAGTAACATAACCAGCAATGTGCCGGCCGCGGAAGAAGACAATGGCACAAGGGCCACCGGGCTGCCGGAGAGGCGTAGCGGCATCGCGCCGCACATAAAACCAAGCCACTGTTAGGATTGTTGTGGTGGTGCCAGAGGGGCGTGGTGTCATCACACCACGCCAGAGAGGAAACGCGGCCAGGAAGGCCGCGACGAATGGAAGAGGCGCGACGTCGTCGCGCCGCGCGGAGAAGCTGGAGGTCACGTTCAGGTCGGGCTATGGCGGTGGGGGTGTGGTTCCATTGGGCTGGAGTGGAGGTGTAGTTGCGGCCAGCAGGGCCGGCTGTCGTGGAGCAAGATCGTCTGGCCGCTCAGCCAACCGGGAGGAGCGGGACCCCGTCGGGTCCCGCATGTGCTTGACCGGCGCCACATGGTGCCAGTTGGAGCACCATCCAAACGGCAGAGCCTTTTTAGAGCCAGGGGCACGCTCTACCCCTTAGAGGAATCTTAGGCCGACCCCTACCGGGTCGCTAGGTCTCTAGGCCGACCGGGCCGCCAGGTCGAACGGGCTGTTGGGCCAACCGGGCCGTCGGGCCGCCTTCGGGTCGGGCCGCCCACTCAGGTCGGGCCGACCACTCGGGTCGGGTTGCCCTCTCAAATTGGGTAGGACCCACAGATTGGGTCGGACCTTGGTCCGGACCGAGTCAGGCCGGGTCGGTCCGACTGGGTCGGACCGGACCTGGACCCGTTAGGCCAGTTTACACCTTTTCACCCCTATCTTAGGCTACGGATGTCCGATTGACGAATCGTCTATGACGATGGAAGGCTTAGAGTGAGACGGTTCTTTTGGAATAACCCCTTGAGGTTTGAACATAGTTGGAATATATTCGGGTTGTTTTGAACCTAAAAATAACAGGGACCCTGAAACAGAAATGCCAATAGCTCACAGACCGGGTGACTGATTGACGCATCGTCTGCCGCGTTGGAACCCTTACGACATGGAGGTCCTTTGGGTTACTCCTTTTTTGAGTTTAGTAGTGGTTGAGGTATGACCGATATCTCAGGGGTAGATTCTACAGAACTCGAGCGCCCCGTGTGCAAGGAATCCAGTGGCTGATAGTGAGGCGGAGGTTGGAGATAGATCATACGGAGGTCTGCACTCAACGATCTTGTGTGGGTCAGTGCATACCGATCCTATGTGGTTTAGATCCTGTGTGGGTTAGCCCTCAGCGATCTTGTTTGGGTGATCACATACCAATCCTGTGTTGGTCAGATCCAGTGTGGGTCAATGCAGGGGTTAGTACCTATCAATCCTGTGTGGGTCAGACTCTCTATGGTCAGAAGCAGTGCCTCTTGTCAGAATAAAATGATCTAGCTTCGCCACTAATCATCTGTACTTCGGAGCTACCCTAAAAATTCTAGTATGAGCTGAGTCATTGACCTTTGTGTTTTCCTCATAATTGAGATGGGTTACTAGATAACTTAGGTATATGTATTGGCATATACCTAGTTAAGGGTTATTCGTTGACTGTGTACTTTGTGGTTATACTTGTTAGATTTTGTGAGACCTTGAGGGTCTTGGGGTCCCTACTGAGTATCTTTATACTCACCCTAGAGCGGGCTATTCCCACAAATTGTTTTCATGGTTGTATAAGATGGACAATGCTGATTGGGGCAGAGAGTTGCAGAACAGAATGGTACCCGGAGGTGGACCACTCGGCGAGACGTACACGGAGCGGACAGACAGACATGGGATGCTGAGGAGGCCATCTGTTTCCACCTTTCAGGTATGAATTCCAAAGGACGACCCAATGTTTTCTTTATATCCTTTCTTTAGTTGTACTAGCATTTCAGTTGTATTGTACATTACAGTTGGGATTGTATTTCCAGCCCCTTTACATTCAACAATATCTTGTGTATGCAGTTTTACTTAGTGTATTTCTTCCAGTTGTGTCCCCTGTTGTGTTTTTTTACTATTATAAAGGAAATTCTTTCCCAGTTTATGGTTTTATTCCTTTGGTGCTAATCGCGAACCACTGACCTATGGAAGATCGGATTTGGGTAGTCACGATACGGGCCCGGGGGGCGGGTCGTAACAAACTAGTATCAGATGGAGTTTCTACCACAGAACATAGAACTCTGATGTTTCTTTTCTATGAAGCAATGGTGTGAAGGGTACTGAGTGTTGGTTTTAATTCATGGAGTCCAGTGTTGGTGGGGAAGCCGACGTATCCATATACTTGGACCCTAGCTTCTGATTTCTGACTCAGTGCACAAAAACAATGAATCCATATGTGTTTTCAAGAGTTTTCTTTATGTCGTCTCAACTAGGTCTTCTCACCATGTATACAATTTTGACTGTGGCACACCTATTTTTTATCAGGATGCCTCCATGCAGATAGCCAATTAGGGTTTCTGAGATAGTACTTGATGATGACCCACTGAGTGAAGAGGCTCTGGTGTAGGGCCCTCTTATTATGTTGGAACCTTCAGTTGGTGTACCATCAGCACCACCACCCTTTGGGTGGATGATTCCACCAGCCGGAAGGGAGGACGGTGTAGGCCGACTGAGCAGGTTGCTAAAGTTCCAGTAGCAGAGGCCTCTGAGGTTTCGAGGTGAGATAAATTCCCAGGCAGTAGAGGACTGGATGGAGGCAATTACTGAAGTTTTCCACAAACTTCATACACTACTAGAGTAGATGTTGATCTTACCTCTTAGTCTTTTTCAGTGAGTGACCATGAGGATGGTCCGCATAGTGATGAGGTTTTGGTATTTGGACCATTTTCCGAGATGGTACCTTCGGGCATTGAGCCAACTATATCACTGGTCATTGGTCAGCAGACAGTACCGGTGGTACCAGTAGAGGACACTTGTAGGCTTAGTGCCTTACATGTGTTTTAGCATCAGATACCCCTAAAGTTCTGAGGCAAGCCCGACTCACAGGTGGCTGAGGACTGGCTTGAGGAGGTGGTTGAGTGTTTCCTTCAGCTTCTACAGTTTTGGTAGGATGACATGTCGGTATTTGAGTATTCATCGAGGCGTACAGACCATTCTTGGTACTCGATGTATACTATGTGAATAGTTCTTCAGGGCTCAGACTTTTGAGCGATGTGTGTTTAAGAACAACCGAGCCAGCACTTTTCCTCTATGCATTCCTTCTCATGATAGGGTTCTAGAGAGAACCTTTGTGGTTTAATATTCTTTGCCTGATTGGATACAGCCAGTGAATTTTAGCAGTGGGAAAATAGGAAACTGGTTCCAGTCTCAAAGACATGGGCATGCAATATGTTTCTGGAATAGGATGTGACATGGACAGATAAATCTGCAGGGGCAGCAGATGTGGAAGCAGATCTAGGAAATCAACATGAGGTGGTGTACATTTCAATATGTTACAACCACCTGCCTTTGTAGTCCCCACCAGGTTCAGGGATCCGGAGGGTAGGGGAAGAGAGTAGCTGCACGCAGTCATGGAGTGTGACCTAAGGTCTCTAAGAATGATTTGATATACGGTATCTTTCCACTACAAGTTGTCATATCAATAGAAATAGGTACTAATAATTCGTCCCATTCACGAATCATGTCCCAGACCTAGAGTTTCTGATTAAACCGTTGACTTGAACCTCACGTCTATAGATACCTGTGGGAGGAGACTCGATTATCACACTTACACCGACGATGTGATCTGACCCTCGAGGTGAGTGTTTTAGTTGGAACCTTTGGTGGAAATGTCTAGGCCTTACGACATTAGTTTGGGTATAGACTGGGCATACATAGTTCATACACAGATTAAATGTATTAGGAAAAAAGTTTGTGGTTTATCTGCAGCATTGGAATAGGGTTTTCCTTGGTCGGCGAAAAAGGAAACTCAGGCAGCACAGGATTAACTCATGCATAAGAGGGTGCGGCTGATCACTCGTGAGTCGACCAACCTCACCCTTGTCGTAGTAGAAGATTTGAGTTTTTAGTTCCCAACATGAGTGGCTCGAGTTCCTCTAGGATATTGACTTTGGGATAGTATATAATCCTAGGAAGGGGGGACATTGTAGCAGACACACTCAGTAGGAGGTCTGTCTTGCAGCTGCTGTAGAGACCCATACATGACGTACATGGACTTTATATTATTTTTTCAGAATACTTAATACATAACAAAAACATACATCCAAGGACCGTAATAGTTTATTGTCTTTGGAAACATGGAACACAATCTTCTAATCTTGGTGAATGATCTTCAACATCTCCCATAAAGATTTTTCCCTTTTGTTTTCTTACCTAAAACATTTATTTATATCCTTGGAAAAGAAAACATAAAAAGGGTGAGCTCAAATTCTCATTAAGGGTAAGCATGGAGAAAATAAAACAAACCCTATATGTTTGAACATAAAAACATGAACATAATGTTTAAACATTAAAATCATGAGTTGTTAAATAAATCTTGGCAGTACGTAAGGCATAGATCATAAAGAAACATTAATCATGATAAAATAAAATGGGAATAAAACATGTAATTGTGGAAAACCATTATAAACATGATATTAATTCCATAGTAGAAAGGCATTTCTTCCAAGACCATCAGAGTGGACAATGTCCATTACTGAATCAGGTTTACTTGTCGTTCCAGCCATGTACTACTGAACCAAATTTACATGTCATTCCAGCCATGTTTATCTCATGAGATATAAATCATTACCCAATGCATTGGAGGGAGATATAGGTCCCACCCATCTCATAATGAAATCATTCTTACATGTTCCACAAAATAAACATAAATCATTCAACATAAACCAAAGAATAAAATGGGTTCCATAAACATCATACCATCATAACATAATCCATATAAAACAAATGGATATCATTTCATCATAAGAAGAATAAACCAATGTAAATAATAGAGACATTATACTTGAAACATAAAAATACTGAATAATTTCATCTTAGTTGGAAAATAGTTTTGATAAAACACTTGAAATGAAATCTTGAGGAATATATCCTTTCTTGTTCAAAATAATTTTCTTTTCACAAAATGCCATGAAATTTTAAAAGAAACGTATTTTGTTAAAAATTATTATGAAGTCCTATAGAAAAAGATTCATGAAAATAAGGCGTTATGAAACCGTAAAAATCCATTCACGCCATATATGTTAAAAAATATTATTCTTGTACTTTTGCCGAAAAAGTCAAAAAGTACCTCGTATGGTAAATAAAAGAAATATTCCTTCCATACTACATAATAAAAGGCAAAAGGGGTACACATGAATTTAAACATACATGGAAGAATAGTAAACACTTTATGAAAACATTCTTATAAAACACGGACAAGGATGATAAACATAACCCCAGTAAATACTTATGTATAAGCAATCTCGGATAAAAATGAGATTGCAAAATTATCCCTAACCTTATGTCCAATTTCATCTATATGTGTCAGATATTCCTGTATAGTGGGTTTAAAAATATTATTAACTTGTAATAGAACCATAATAATATTTATTATATCATATATGATTCACTTATGACTTTATATAACCCATTTTTTGTCAATTCCATGTTAAAGCAACATTTTGGGTAAAATCATTTCATTTATCATACGTGTTTGGACTTGTTGTTCTTGAAATTATCACTTATAACCGAATTTATTTAACTATAAAATGTAAAACATGATTTATATAAAATATATATTCATAATATAAATATATACGATAGATTGATAAATGGAATGAAATACACCGTTCATGGAGACAGTAGGTCGTACGTACGCATGAACGTTGTTTTTGTTTCATTATTAAATTTAATGGAAGTAAGTAAATAAAATATACATAAATCAAGTATCATTATTATTTCACATTTTTCATGATTATTTATTATATATTATTTATAGTCATTATTTAATGATTAACATAGAGAATGAATCTCATCGCATCGTGGAGATGATCATATGTCCGTACGCAAGAGCGATGATATACTTCTCATAATTATTGAATGGAATTGAAATGGATGATATAATATCTTATAATTATTATCATGTAATAATAATCATATATATTTATTCATTACACCATTATACCCATCCAATTATGGTGGTGGTGGAAAAACAGATTACACCGCAACGTCGAGAAAGTATTCCGTACGTACGCACGCGCGACGATTTCGTTTTCCATAGGATGGATAGAAGGTGAAATAGTGTTGGTTCATATTTATAATAACATATCCTTATATGAGTGATACTGATGTTATTACTTTATTATGAAACAACAAAAGAAGTGTAGGCAGAAGAAGAAATGAACTTGAAAGAATCGATAAATGATATTACCTCTTCTTCCACACGCCTCTTCAAAACCTCTTCTTAGGGCACTAAATCTGGTCTTTAAAGAAGACCACGACCTATAGTATGTTTCTAGGGATGTGTATAAGATAAATGGGCAAGGTTTGGTAGATATTTAAGGCTCAAAGTGGTGTGTCGAGGAGAGGGAGGAGGTTTCCTTTTATAAGGGAGGAGAGGGGCACCTTCGGAAACATAAGAAATATTAATTAATAATAAATTCAAAACCCACATGAAAATATCCATAATTACTCACATTCGAATATGAGATGAGATATTTTTGTAATATAATCAACCAATAAAATTTAGACATGTTGGAATTTATTTTAAACCTTATCAACATGATTTATCATTATTTAATCTATTTAAATTTAATGGTGTTAATAAAATCCTAATTTTTAAACTGTTATAAATACTTACTTATGTGTTGTGAATTTTAAATAAATAGATACATTATTAAATTTTAGACCATTTAATTTTCAATTTTCAAATTTTAATATTTTTTTGATTTTTAAACAATTTAATAATATGTTATTTTAATAAAATATCAATAGTGTCAATTTTGAAACTATTCAATTAGTTGAATTTCAAAAAAATCCACAAAGAGGATATATTCGATCCAAAATATTTAATAGATTCATAGAATGAAATATGTTTCTATAAAATTAGTGGATAACATTAAATAGTTCATATAATATTTATTTTAATATTTTTAAAACCATTTATTTGATATTTCTCTTAATAAAATAATTCTATAACATTTTTGAATAATTATTTAATAAACTTATCTGTTGCATAAAAATTATACATAAAATTCTATGATGAATACTAATCTATGAAGTTTCATAATAATACTTTTACTTGAATTTATCATCTTAAAATCACAACATTTTAATTGTTATATTTATTAAGTTATGAAGGTGACAACTTTGACATTACTAAAAATAATATAATATAAATGTCATAATCTCTTTTATATGGCTCCAAATGGTCCAAAAGTAGACACTTGGATGATTATGGTATAGATATACTCTACCAATAGGTTTTGGTAATGTTTTTGGGCCTTTGAAAGGGTATTATTACTTTAATAAAAACTATATTATTAATTTTTCACTAAGTAAAAAATTTCTGCAGCATTAATGTATAAGCTATTAAGGTAACTAAATATCAATTAAAATTTACAAATAAATTATCATAACAAATGAAAACATTTTATCTTTAAAATTAGTATTTATAATCAAATTTATATTCGGTATAACCTTATATTAAAAATATGTTAATTATTAAAGTTTGAGTGAGACATATTTCACTTTCTTTAAAATAAAATAAATTAAAGGTCTTAATCACATCCAAGAGGGTTCCAATGGATTCCATTTCGACCCAAATATTCCTTATAACAACATATAATCATCCAATTATATTAATACAAGTGTTATGGTAATTTTATAATATTATATTTACCCTTAATTACATGATTTACCTTTAATTAGGGTAAATAAAATTTACCGTAGTTACTATTCATAGAGCCCAAAAATAAAAGGTAGCCTATTAAGATAATTTGGACCTACTGATTTCAAATATGGAATTAATTTTTCCAAATTCAAATCACAGAAGTTGCAGATATTAATTTAATATTAATCTCATTGTTATGAAAACGTGTTTTAAAAGTTAAATCATTTTTAAAGATTGAAATGATTTTACCTATGAATTCAATTTAAAATCAATGATAATGAATTAAATTATATTAAATGTAAAAATATATTCTATTTTCACTTTAAAACCATTCAATATGATAATTTAACCGTATAAATTATTACTATGAAAAAAGTTGTTTTTAATTAAAATATACCATGTTTTTACTATTCATTAAAATACGAAAGTTATCAAAATAAAATGAAAAATTATTCCAAAGTAAATTTTTATATACTGATTCCAAAGAAGAATTTTATTTTTTCAAATTTAACTTATAAACATGTCTAAAACTAGATTTAATGTGGGTGTTCCATCAAAAGGTGGGAAAACTGCATTTTTTTAAAAATACTTATTATACCCAAAAATAATTATTTTGTTCTCATACTATGTTCTAGAAAATGTGTAAGATGAATAATAATGTTATAAAATTCAAAATTTAGTTAATACTATTCATAATGGATAGTTCATAATAATATTATAACAATATATCGTTCTTTAGTGAAACCCAGTATTTCGCACTACACACGCTATTAAGGAAGGTCGTGATTGCGTGTAATGCAAGCCAACATAGGGTTGCGTGTAGTGGAAGCTCCCTTTGGTGTTTCGTATAACATAATCAAAACTTATTTCATTTATACATTAAACAAAGTCTATACTTAATTTTGTGTAGAATAATTTCTACAATATGAACATTAAATTGTGTGTAACACGAGCCAAGAATAGTGTTGCGTATACTGCAAGCTAATACAGTGTTGCATATAGTACAAGCCAATCTAGTTGTACTGTACAATAGAAGACATCCAAGAAGTTAAAAAGAATATATCTCATAAAATCTCGGGGTATTACATTCTACCCCCCTTAAAATTAATTTCTCCCTCGACATTCGTCGGGGTTATAAATTGTTTACTAATTGAAAGTTTCATTCATAAAAACCCACATCATAAAAAGGAATACTAAAACTTAATTTTAAAAAGTGAAGTATGAAACATAATGGATACCCAAATTAACTCATCCCTGGGTTTCCATATAAGAGAACATGGGTGAAAATGTGGATATGGAAGAGAAATCTAACCATCATGTTCTGAAGAATAGTGGTAGAGAACATGTCTATGAAAAATTCAACAATCACAAAGCCATAAATTTGTGATGATCTAAGGTACCAACTGATTCATCGAATATGAGGGTACTAGGATAATGTTTTTGGTTTTCAACATCATTTCCCTATTGTTGAAGAATTAAAATAAATACTTACTTGATTTTGGTACAATCTCACTATTGTTTGTGCCTACTTCATTTATTAAAGAAATTATGTTGAATTTATCTTCTGTGAAGTGTTAGCAGATCATGCGATATAATGATAGGTCATTCCATCTGTCTCAAACATAAGGTTAGAAAAATTTATATATATAAGTCCATTTTATGGTGAGATTAACCGTATATGATTCCAAAAATGGACTTATACTTCAACTATCATACTGCTTAATAAAATTATAAAAAATTCTACTAACCAGGGACTTATTGTACGCTAGTGGTAGGAGATAAAGGCATGTCGTACTTCGGTTGTGGGTTTGATTCTTGCAACCTTTTCCAGCACGATGGGTTGTCTCCCATCCTGCAGGTTTTCCTTTTTCTAAAACTAAACTATTATAACATTACAGAAATATGATCAAATAAAGTTCTATCCTTAAAAAATACTATCTGATGTCTGAAATAATCCTTTCCAATATTTAGACTTATCCAAAATACATCTTCACATTCTCATCGTATAAAGAAAATGATTGATGGAAAGGTCACATAACAAGTACGTGAATACCATCATTTATCCCCCATATATCATAAGATATATCTTGTTGATCTCATTACAAACATGGGAATACCTTAATCATGTGTTCTCTTGAAACATAAATTACCATAGAACCTTGGTGAAAACCTGAATGCTATCAAACGATAAATCATTCCACATACCAAAATCCCAAAAAATATATATACTCAAACCATGATATCACTTTGACCTTATATCAGTCATGAGCTCATTAATACTATCAAACATTTCATTATCTCATTATCCCTTATTTATGTGAATATTAGGTTCTTTCCAAAAATATTTCAATCACTTTTCATAGTTACCAATACCATTCAATATATAATTTCAAATACTCAAGGAAAAACAATAGTGTAACAATCCTTAGATTTTTCTTTATTCCATAGTACCATACATTATTCTTGATAAAAATGCAATCATTCCACTAGATTGTTAAACCATTTACTGAGCTTCTTTATTTTATTCCTCAACACTTCTTTCATCTCATGTATCATTTGTAGTCTCTTCATCATCATCAACATAAATACTACCCATACGATGATGCTAATTCTCTTCATGAGATTTTCTCTTATGGCAATGGTTTGCATAATGCCCGTACATTCTAGATTTAAAAAATTTAACATTTGTTGATGTTTTAGAAATACCATTATCCTTGCCCATTATGTTAACTAAACCTTTTCCTTTGCAATTACTAGTTTGTGTCCTTCTTTTCCGCACCAAAAGCATCTTCTAGTTCCATTGAATCATTCTCCTTGATGCCTCTTCTAACATGATTTACATGAGGGAAATTTAACTTTCTTTCCTCTATGATCATCTTGAAACTCCATCTTTCTCTTATTATACGAGTCAAGAAACTTACCAAAGCTGATATTATTGATCATATTATGAGATTGATGATTAGGCATAATAACAATGTTTCATCGTCCAAATCAAATTTCATTTGGATACTCAGGAAGAATATCATTCCATTGTTCATCATATTCTCCGTTAACATGAATATTCCTCTTTCCAGCCATTTTCTAAAACCCAAAAGTAATAGTGTGAGAGGTGAAAATAATTCAAGTAAAACTACCTATTAAAGGAGAGAACTTTCAATCTATAACATCCTAGTTTTAATTTTATGATCGTTACCATAATTCAAGGTTTATAACCTATACTTATACATAACCTTAGGGACATCCCTAGACATACCTTAGATATATCTCTAGGGATCTAAAGTTTACGCATCCTAGTTTTCAAAGTTTAACTAAACCTTTCCTATGATTCCAACTGTAGAGACCCAAACATGACATACATGGACATTACATTACTTTTGAGGAATACTTAATACATAAGAAAAAACAGACATCCAAGGACTGTAATAGTTTAGTGTCTATGGAAACATAGAACACAGTCTTCTAATCATGGTGAAAGATCATCAAAATCTCCCATAAAGATCATTCCCTTTTGTTTTCTTACCTAAAACCATTAATTATTTCCTGGGAAAAGAAAATATAATAAGGGTGAGCTCAAATTTTCAGTAAGGTTAAGCATGTAGAAAATAAAACAAACCATATACATTTGAACTTAAAAACAATAACATAATGTTTAAACATTAAAATCATAAGTTGTGAAATAAATCTTGGCTGTACGTAAGGCATAGATCATAAAAAACATTAATCATGATAAAATAGCATGGTAATAAAACATGTAATTGCGGAAAACATTATGCACATGATATGATTTCTATAGTAGCCAAGGAATATTTGCCAAGACCATCATAGTGGATAATGTCCATTACTGAACTGGGTTTACTTGTCAGTCCAGCCCTGTATTACTAAACCAGATTTACTTATTGTTCCATCCATGTTTATCTAATGAGATATAAATCTTTACCCTAGTCATTTGAGGGGGATATAGGTCCCACCCATCTCATTATAAAATCATTCTTACGTGTTCCTCAAAATAAACATAAATCATTCATAATAACGCAAAGAATAAATTGGGTTTCATAAACATCATCCCATCATAACATAATCCATATCAAAAATGGATATCATTTCATCACAAGAAGAATAAAACTATGTTAATAATAGAGATATTATACTTGAAACATAAAAATACTGAATAATGTCATCTTAGATGGAAAATTGTTTTTATAAAACACCTGAAATTAATTCTTGAATAGAATATCCTTTCGTCTTCAAAATCATTTTCTTTTCACAAAACACAATGCAATTTTAGAAGAAAATTATTTTTTTGAAAATAATTATGAAGTCTTGTAGAGGAAGCTTCATTAAAATAAGGCTTTATGAAACTGTAAAAATCCATTCACGCCATAAAAGATAAAAAAACCGTCTTCTTTTACTTTTTCCGGAAACGTCAAAAATTACCTCGTATGGTAAACAAAAGAAAGATTCCTTCCATACTACAAAGTAAAATTTAAAAGGAGTAAACATTAATTTAAATATACATTTATGAATAGGAAAAACTTTATGAAAACATTCTTATAAAACATGGACATGGATGACAAATATAACCCTAGTAAATACTTATCTATAAGCAATCTCGGATAAAAATGATATTGCAAAATTACCCCTTAACTTATGTCCAATTTTTTCTATATGTGTCCAAGACTGCTCTATAGTGGGTTTAAACATATCATTAACTTGTAACATATCCATAATAATATTTATTATATCATATATATTTCACTTATGACTTTATATTACCTGTTCTTTTGTCAATTCCATGTTCAAGAAACGTTCTGGGTAAAATCGTTTCATTTATCATATGTGTTTGGGCTTGTTGTTCATGATATTATTACTTATAGCCTAATTTACTTAATTCCAGAATTTAAATCATGATTTATATATAATATATATTAATCATATAGGTATATATGATAGATCGATAAATGGAATGATATACGCAGTTCATGGACACGGTAGGCCGTACGTAGGCATGAACGGTGTTTTCGTTTCATTATTAAATTTAATGGAATTAAGTAAATAACATATAAATAAATCCAGTATCATTATTATGTCACATTTTTTTGATTATTTATTATATATATTTATAATCATTCTTGAATTATTAACATAGATAATGAATCTCATCGCGTCGTGGAGATTGTAATATGTACGTACAAACGAGCGATGATATCATTCTCATAATTGTTGAAAGGAATTTAAATGGATTGTAGAATATCTCAGAATTATTATCATGTTATAATAATCATATATAGTTATTCTTTATACCATTATACCCATCCAAGTAAGGTGGTGGTGGAAAAACAGATTACACCACGACGTGGAGACAATATTCCGTACGTACGCACGCGCGGTGATTTCATTTTCCATAGGATGGATAGATGGTGAAATAGGGTGGTTCCATATTTATAATAACATATCAATATATGAGTGATAATTATGTTATTAATTTATTATGAAAAAACAAAATAAGAGGAAGTAGAAGAAGAAATGAACTTCAAAAAATCGGTAAAGGATATTACCTCTTTTTCGACGCGCCTCTTCTAAACCTCCTCTTAGTTACTAAATATGGTATTTTAAGAAGACTAGGTCCTATATTATGTTTCTAGGGAATTGGAGAAGAGAAATTGGTAGGGTTTGGCGGAGCTTGAAGGCTCAATGTGGTGTGTGGAGAAGAGTGAGTAGGTTCCCTTTTATAAGGGAGGAGAGGGGTTCATTTGGAAACATAAGAAATATTAATATATAATAAATTCAAAACCCACATAAAAATATCTATAATGACCCACATTAAAATATGAGATGATATAGGTTTGTAATCTCATCAACCAATAAAATTTAGACATGTTTGAAATTTATTTTTGACCTTATCAATTTGATTTATCCTTATTTAATCTATTTAAATTTATTTGTGGTAATAAACTTCTAATTTTTAAATTTTTATAAATACTTACTTATGTGTTCTGAATTTTCTATAATTAGATAAATAATTAAATTTTATACCATTTAATTTTCAATTTGTAATTTTTAAATATTTTTGTGATTTTTAAAAAATTTATTAATATGTTATTTTTATAAAATATCAATGGTGTCAATTTTGATACTATTCAATTAGTTGAATTTAAATAAAATACAATGAAGATATATTCGATCCAAAATATTGAATAGATTCCTAAAATGTCATATTTATCTAGAAAATTAGTGGATCATATTAAATAGTTCATATAATATTTATTTTATTGTTTTCAAAACAATTTATTTGATATTTATCTTCAGAAAATAATTACTATAACATTTTTGTATAATTATTTAATATACTTATTATTCACATAAAAATTAAAAATAAAATCCTATAATGAATAATAATTTATTAAATTTCATAATAATACTTTTACTCGAATTTATCATCCTAAAATAACAATATTTAAATTGTTATATTTATTATGTTATGTAGGTGACAACATTGACATTATTAAAAATAATATAATATAAATATCATAATCTCTTTTATACGGCTCTAAATGGTCTGAAAGTCGACCCGTGGATTATTAGGATATATATATACTCGACCGATAAGTTTTGGTCAAGTGGTTGGGCCTTTTGATGGGTAATATTACTTTAATAAAAACTATATTATTGATTTTTCACTAAGTAAATAATTTCTGCATCATTAATGTATAAGCTATTAATGTAATTAAATATCACTTAAAAATTACAAATAAATTACAAAAACAAATAAAATAGTTTTATATTTTTAATTATTATTTATAATCAAATTTATATTATGTTTAGCCTTATATTAAAAATACTTTACTTATTAAAGTTTGAGTGAGACATATTTCACTTTCATTAAAATAAAATAAATTAAATGTCTTAATCACATCCAAGTGGGTACCAATGGAATCCATTTCGACCCATATATTCCTTAGGACTAAATATAATCATCCAATTTTATTAATAAAAGAGTTAGTATAATTTTATTATATTATATTTACCCTTAATTACCTGATTTACCTTTAACTACGGTAAATAAAATTTGTCATAGTTACTATTCATAGTGCCAAAAAATAAAAAATAGCCTATTAACATAATTTGGACCTACAGATTTGAAATATTGAATCCATTTTTCTAAATTCTAATCAATTAATATTCATAAATTAATTTAAAAATAATCACGTTGTTAAGAAAATGAGTTTTGAAAGTTAAAACATTCCAAAAAATAAAATGATTTTACTTATGAATTCAATGTAAAATCAATGATAATGACATAAATTATATTAAATGGTAAAAATATATTCTATTTATACTTTAAAACCATTAAATATTATAATTTAACCATATTAATTATTACGATGAAAACAGTTGTTTTTAATTAAAATAGAGCGTGTTTTACTATTCATTAAAATATGAAAGTTATCAGAATAATATGAAAAATTTATCCAAAGTAAATTTATATATCCTGATGCCAAATAAGAATATTATTTGTTCAAATTGAACTTATAAACATGTCAAACACTACATTTAATGTGGATGCGCCATCAAAAGGCAGAAAAACTTCATTTTTTGAAAAATACTTATTTTACCTGAAAAAAATATTTTTTTCTGATACCGTGTTCTAGAAAATTTTTTAGATAAATAATAAGGTTATAAAATTAAAAATGTATTTAATACTATTCATAACGGATTGTTCAAATAATAATATAATAATATATCATTGTTTAGAAAAACCCTGTATTATGTACTACAGACGCTATCGAGGAAGGTCCCGATTGCGTGTAATGAAATACAAGCCAGTGCTGTGTGTAGTGGAAGCTCCCTTTAGAGATGCGTATAACATAATCAAAACTTATTTTATTTATACATTAAACAAAATCTATACTTAATGTTGTGTAAAATAATTTCTACAAAACGAACTTGAAATTGTGTGTAATACGAGCCAAGAATAGTGTTGCGTATATTGCAATCTAATACGGTGTTGCGTATAGCACAAGATAATCTTGGTGTAGTGTACAATAGAAGACATCAACGAAATTAAAAATAATATATCTCATAAAATCTTGGGGTTTTACAGCTGCTGAGTGTGGCGGCGGAGCAGCTAGCTGCCTTAGAGATATCCTGTGTGGATTGGGATGGAGCAGCCTTTCTACAGTATCTTACAGTCACTCCTCTCCATCTTCAGCAAGTCAGGGAGGCGAAGCGTGGAGATGCTGACTGTGAGATGTGACGTGCTTAGATATTCACAGGGTATATACCTGATAGATTTTCTGAAGGTGGGGAGCACGTCATCCTCTTCATAGGACGTACTATAGTACCAGTTGCACTTTAGGAGGAAGTGTTGATGGAGTTACACACTTCCCCTCTAGTGGTAAATATTGTAGTGGTGAAGATGTATTAAGACCGCAAACGACAGCACTGGTGGTCAGGTATGAAGAAGTCAGTAGAAGATTTTGCCTCATGATGCCTCACTTGTTAGTAAGTTAAGGCGGAGCACTAGGTACCAGCAGGCTAGGTTCAACCCTTAGAGTTCCCAGAGTGGAAGTGGGATAGGATATCCATGGACTTCATGATGGGTCTTCCACGAACATCCAGTATTCGTGATTTGATATGGGTGATCGTTGACTGACTCACCAAGTCGGCCCACTTCCTACCGATCAGAGAGAAGGGATCAGTTGAGACCATGGGACGCCTCTATGTGCAGGATATAGTGCATTTTCATAGAGTAACATCTTCTATCATCTCCGATCGTGACGTACAGTTTACTTCCCGACTATATAAGGGGTTGCAGGAGGCATTCAGGACACAGCTACGTCTATGCACTGCCTTTAATCCTCAAACTGATGGTCAGACCAGGCAGATCATCCAGTCCTCGAGGGCATGCTTTGTGCTTGTGTCCTCGACTTCAGTCACAGTTGGGGGGACCACTTACTTTGGGTGGAGTTCTCCTATAACAACAGCTATCACTCCACCATCGGTATGGAACCTTTTGAAGCCTTGTATGGTTGACCTTGCAGATCGCCACTATGCTGGACAGTCCAAGGGGAGTCAGCACTAGTGGGGCCAAAGATGGTACGGGCTACCACGGAGAAGGTTCAGATCATCGAAGAGCAGATGAAGACTGCATAGATCTTGTAGAAGTCATATGATGACAGGAGTCAGAGACCTCTGTAGTTCGAGGATGGCGACCACGTCTTCGTACGGGTCTCACCATGACGGGGTCTACAGAGATTTGGTCGAGGCGGAAATTTATCTCTGAGTTTCATCATACCTTTTCAGGTCCTCAGCATAGTAGACGAGGTGGCTTACCACCTAGCTCTTCCACCTCAGATGCACCGGGATAATGACGTCTTCCATGTATCTCAACTACGAAGATACATGCATGACTCATCCCACATCATTGACCACAGGGAGATAGACATCGATCATGGGGAGACTTTCACGGAGGTTCCACTGGATATTGAGTATCGACAGGAGCAAGTCCATCGTGGACGATCGATACCTCTAGTGTGCATTCACTGGCAGCATGAAAACCTTAATGAGAGCACATGGGAGTGGGAGGCTCAGATGAATGTTATGTACCCCCATTTGTTTACTTAGTTCGAGTTATAGCTTACAGGAACGTAAATACCTGAGGTGGGGAGAATGTAATGACCTGAAAATTCCATGGATTTTTTTTCTTAAATAAATTGGAATTTTACTGGTCCTCGAAATATGAGGGTGTGCGATTCCATGGCTCAGAGGGCCCGAAATGATCCTTCGAAGTTTTTTTAAGCTTAAATTAATGTGAGTGAGATGTTTTCATGAAAAAGTGGAATAACTCTTAAACGGTTACTCAGATTAGAAATCCAAGGCCACAGTTGCCCATAGGATGGTAGGTTTACGCTAGGAGTGACTTAAGTCTAGTCGGTGTGGGCCTTTTGTGAAAAACCCGAAAATGGAATATCCCTAAATAAAATAATTAAATAATGTTATTTTATTTTTCAAATGATTATAACTCAAAAACCATAACTCTGATTAAAAATTCAAGACCACCGCTGAACTCATGAGGGTAGGATTTGTTAAAGCAGATACTAACTTGGGTTGGTGAGGGCCACCAGAAAAAGTTAGTTTTTGGCCGCAAATAAAATAATTAAGTAACAATTATTTTATTTTAAAATTCATAACATTTAAACGATATCTCGGATTGGAATATGAGGGTACTGTTGGGTTTTTTGGGGCGTGATTCACCTAGGTAGAGCCTATCCTCGACTGGCGCGGGTCGAGGGTGACTGATAATAATTTTCGGAACATTTTTTCAGGTACATTCAGTAAACGTGGGAGCGGTGTTTTATATCTTTTGAACTGGTGCTCGGAATTGAAATCTGAGGGCACCGTTGGACTTGCAACGTCGGTGATTCCATAGCGATACCTTTACCTCAGTTGCATTCTAACGTGAATGGAAGTTATTTTTTGGGGTTTTTAAATAAAATTATAAAAAAATAAGGTGTGTTTATTTTTATTTGTTAGTGGTTAAAACCTCCAAGTGGAGGTTAGAAGTGGGTCCCACCCACATGTAACCTCCTTTGGGAGGATATTATTTGGTGGGACCCACCCGATGTTTAACACATCTTGTAATCAAAGAGGTGGGGCCCACACAAGCTTAAACCCCATGAACTCCCCATAAATGGGGGAAACTCTTGAACTTCCCCATAATACTGCCAATTCACCCAAAAATTAATTAATGGTAATACTTAATTAATTTATGAAATCTTTTGAATTCTTTCCAACCATTAAAATAACAGTGAGTCTATTATTTTTGGTTTTGGCACAATATTTTGGTGGATCTTGAGAGAGGTCTTGGAGAAACCTTCGAGAACTCCATCCTTCCAACGAAGAACCACCGAAGAACAATGAACATATCCTTTGATCTTCGACCGAGTCAAAAGAGAAGGAGCCAACCGTGAAGAACGCCGATGACGCTTCTTCCTTGGTATCCTACCTCAGACGCTTCTTGATGTCAACAGAACGACTTCTGTCTTACCGTGACTCCATCAATGGTCACCGATGTCAAGGTAGGGGATTTGAGTTATTTAATATATGAGTTTTAACCTTTGTTCTTCGTCGTTCAAATTTATGGGTTATGAAATGCCAGATGTTATCACCATGACGAGGAGGGATCAGACCATATTAAAATGACCCAACCCTCCACCTTTTTTTGATCACGTTTGATGGTGATGATGGCAGCTCGACGACACCACCGAAAGGAAGAACAGCGGCTGCGCAACGGTGCCCCCGGAAGGAAGAACCGTGGAGGAGTAACATGACCGGAAAGGTGACAGCCGTGGAAGAAGCTAGTGGCGCAAGGGCGGCCGGGCCGTGGGAGAGGCGTGGTGCCATCGGGATTTGCAGAAAACCCTGTCGCGGCCAGTAAGGTTGTGGCGGTACCGAAGGGGGGCGGTGCCATCGCACCATGCCGGAGAGGAACCACGGCCAGAAGGGCCACGAAAGATGGAAGAGGCATGGTGTTGTCGCACCATGCGAAGGGCAGCAGAACTACGGCGTCATCACACCATGGTGGAGGTGCAGTGATAGCTGGCTGGGCCAGCCACCTTGGAGGCGGAGCAGCTGGCTGCTCGGCCAGCCGGGACGACCGGGACCCCTTCGGGTCGCATGTGTGCCGAACCGATGCCACCTGGTGTCGGTTGGAGCACCACCCGAGTAGTAGAGCCGTTCAGGAGCCAAGGGCACATGCTACCACCCTGTACGTGGTTTAGAAGGACCCCTGCTGGGCTGTCGGGTCGCCAAGCTGACCGAGCTGCCTAGACAAACGGGCCACCGGGCCAACCGGGCCGCCGAGCCACTTTCGGGTCGGGCCACCCCCTCGGGTTGGGCTACCTTTAGGCCGGGCCCCCACTCAGGTAGGCCCGAACACTCGGGTCGGGCCTCCCTCTTGGACCTGGTCGGACCTGTGAATCGGGTCGGACCCCGGTCCGGACAGGGTCGGCCCAGGTCGGTCTGACTGGATCGGATCGGACCCGTACCCGTTAGGCCAGTTTACACATTTTCACCCCTATCTTAGGCTATGGGTTTCCGATTGACGAACTGCCTATGGGGATGGAAGGTTTGGAGGAAGAAAGTTCTTTTGGAATACCCCACTTGAGGTTTGGACACAATTGGAATATGGTCGGGTTGGTTTGAACCTAAAAACCAACCGGGCCCCTGGAACGGAAATGTCAATAACTCACAGACAGTGTGTCTGATTGGCTCACCATCTGTCACGTTGGAAACCTTACGACATGGCGGTATTTTGGGTTACTCCTTTGTGGAGTTTAGTGGTGGTCAAGGTACGACCGATATCTCGAGGGTAGATTCTACGGAACTCAAGCGCACCTGGTGCGAGGAATCCAGTGGATGATAGTGAGGTGGAGGTTGGAGACAGATCATACAGAGGTCAGCACTCGGTGATCCTATGTGGGTCAGTGCATACCGATATTTTGTGGGTCAATGCTCAGCGATCTTGCGTGGGTCAGCACATACCTATCATGTGTGGGTAAGATCCTGTGTGGGTTATGGTGGGGGTTAGTACCAATCGATCCGGTGTGGGCCAGACTTCGTATGGTCAGAAGCAGTGCCTTTTGTAATAATAAGATAATATAGCTTCGTGACTAATCATCTGCACTTCTAAGCTACACTAAAAATCCTAGTTTGAGCTGAGTCATTAACCTTTGTGTTTTCCTCATGATTGAGATGGGTTACTAGATAACTTAGGTATATGCATGGGCATATACCTAAGTAAGGGTTATATGTTGACTCTGTACTTTTTGATTATCCTTGTTGGATTTTGTGTGACCTTTTCGGGTCTCGGGGTCCCTACTGAGTATCGTTATACTCACACCTACACGTGTTATGCCCACACCTCGTTGTGTTGGTTGCAGATGACAGACAGTACTGATCAGGGAAGAGAGTCACAGAACTGGATGGTACCCGGAGGTGGACCACTCGGCGAGATGTACACGGAGCGGATGAATGATCTTGGGGTGCTGAGGAGGCCATCTGTACCCACCCTTCAGGAGGGAATGTCGGAGGAAGACCCAATGGTTTCTTTATTTCCTTTCTTCAGTTGTACTAGCATTTCAGTTATATTGTACTTTACTATTGGGATTGTATTTCCGGCACCTTTAATTTCAACACTCTCTTTTGTATGCCGTTTTTACTTAGTGTATTACTTTCAGTTTCATACTCTTTTTTGTTTTTTTCTATAATAAAGGTAATTCCTTCCCAGTTTAGGGTTTTATGCCTTTTGTGTTAGTCTCCAGTCCCAAGCCTATGAAAGGCGGGCTTGGGGTAGTCACGATACGGGCCCTGAGGGATGGGTCGTGACATGGTTGAATGCCAAGACCCACGAAATATACCATATCCCATTGAAATTACATGTTTGGTACATGTTCTAATACGATACATGTTACCATCTCTATCAGAACATGGTATGTTCTCGCTCAAGGTTGGTCAATCCTTGGGGAACCCAAGGGGTCATATATGTCATCTCACAAATGAGGCATCCTTCTTGAGATCATCAACATTTTTAGGTAAATAGAGGCATACACTCTGGAAATTTAAAAAGATTTAATCAAATAGAGGAATCTAAAATAGGATCATATAGGTCAAATAAAAATACAATGTATCCCATATCGGATCCATGGACCCAGTGATAGCTCAACATGATGTATGGAGCTAGAACATATGGGTTTTTAGGGACCCACGACATTCTTCAATTAATTTACCAAATCAAACTAATTACACAATCAATTTGAATGGAAAAAAATATGGTATCACCCAAGCTGAAAGGCTAAGAATAAAAAAACTACCATAAACAATAATTAATAACATATGGTAGGTATGAAAGACCACACACCACAAGTAAATTTTAACATTATTTATAAGGGCTGGTGGTAGCTTCCATGGCCCATCCAAACTCGTTTGAGACATATAGAGACCTATAAAACCACCTATCCATCATAATTATTTATTTATTTCTACTATAACTAACCAATTAAACACAAAATGTTGTAATTTTTTTAGAAAAAGTAAATATAATGCACATTTCTCAAAACATTATCAGTCGATCACATCGCATCAAAACTACTACCTAATTCTCTACAATATCTAGAGATACATCAAACATGAATCTAGAATAATACATATAGAATTGAGTCTATAAAATCACCCAAAATATTTAATAAGTACTTTGTGGCATTATAAATTCTTTATGGTAACATTATACAATGAAATGAAACCTAGAAAATTACATATGACCTATTGGGTCACCCTCCTCCAAAGAAGATGGATACATCCCAACTAAAATATCTATTTCCATAATTCTCTAGTGGAATCAAAAGAAAAACAACCAAAACTAGAGAAGCTAAATATAGAGGAGTAACGAAAATAATACTACTATGTCGAATGAATTAAAAGGCATGCATCATTGATTTTAATTCATGTAATGGTGTTTAATTAGGACTATGAACAAGGAAGATATCCCATGGAGTGAGGAAGAGGATGGAACACATATAAGAAGTTTTTTGGTGAAATAGTGGATAAATGTGTTACAAACCATAGTGTTTAGAGGGTAAAATAGTCGATTTCCTCTCTTTTATGTTGTGCATCATTAGGCTACATGTTTACACAAAT
Organism: Viscum album; assembly: GCA_963277665.1. Classification (NCBI taxonomy): domain Eukaryota; kingdom Viridiplantae; phylum Streptophyta; class Magnoliopsida; order Santalales; family Viscaceae; genus Viscum; species Viscum album. Next base: position 1,578,509,233 of record OY728126.1, read on the forward strand.
CTTGTGCAAACCATGTGGTCTTCACTGTCAGAACACCTTCCCTCTCGCATGATATCAACACATAATTAATAAAACCTTGTTCCAATTGTGTAAGTCCTTATTAACCACTTAACTAAACTTAAAATCTTTCTAGGAGAACTTTCACTATTAAAAAAGTTGTGGTCGAGTAGAAATGGGGTCGCATGGTTATGATACATGGTTAGTAGAAACCGTGCACCTTCTGTGTTCCCTATGCAACATTTTTACAAAACACAAACTCCATGAACCAAAAACGTATAATAATCTAAATACATATGAATACTTACCTAGAATCATTTCATGACTAAACACATCATTTTGGGGAATAAAAACCTTAAATATTCCCTTCTATGTGTTCAATCAATATTTGAACCGTCTTGTAATTTGAAATTCAAATTACTTCATAATACACCAAATCAATTAATCAATGGATGTTAGAATATACACTATTTTCTAAATCTCAATACAAATAAACCATTATAGGTATAAAATAACAAAACTGACTTACATGGGTTAATATTTCAATTCATATATTAAAAAAAATTAGAACACCCAACTCGCCTACAGGCAACTATTAAATCATATGGGTAATAACCTACCAAAAATCTGTCCAATGCTCAAATGTATTGTTCCAAAACCAATATAGAGTGTACTCAAGCCCATATGACCTAATAAGTGAACATGTTATCACCCAATATAATAAGAATTTTATACTCGTTACCACAATTAGTTCTTGGTTTCAATGAAAAAAATGAACCACATCATATCCATGGTTGAGATTTTATATATTAAAATTTCCATGATATAAAAATGATTCTCCTAACATGGTTCTAACTCATGTATCCCTATCAACCATGTGGTTATTTATAATTGTCTTATATTATACCTTATTGGATTAATTACATTTTATGAAGCTCAATATTTTCAAGATGGCATATCCTTGAGAAGCCTTGATTATCCCTTGCACTACACAAGTCTCATCCCAACATAATGCCTAATTTTTTTTCCCACCAACTGGATTTATCTATTTGATATGATATAAGAAAGACCGCATGTAGTTGACTATTATAAAAAATAGTCGACTTCATCCATAGATGCATAAAAAAAATATGATTCCATTTATCTATATGATTTCAAATCCAAACGTATATCTGAAGACTTTCTAAACCTTGCAAGACATCCCTCTACCCACCTAACGAGCATCCTTGTATAACAGTCAAAATAGATTCTGGATTAATGAATATAATTCCCCATCTATTTCCAAACATAACAACTTGAAGGGATAGTAACCAAATCAATCCCAACCACCTATTCTTCATATAGAATCCACACTCGTTACCACATACCGAGAAGTGCTTTCATAGAAAAATATAAATTTTAACTCACCCATAGGGTGTGATATTCTAACATCTATTAGTGAACTACCACCATATAGGTTAATGTGTAAAGTTCCTCTAGTCCAACTCCCAAGGGGCACCATTTTTTAAAATATAAAATACATTTAAAAAAGAAATGAAACTCAATATATAGTTGATTCACTCTCCACATAAAATGGAGGACGTCAAGATGTTGGTCATGACCATCTCTAGGATTGCAGTACACTAACGTAGCACTGATTAGCATGTACCTCTCTCTCCTGACCCAGGATCACATACACTGGGATATACATTCCATTAAAAAAATATCAAAACCATGTTTCTGAATAATGATTGTCTATATCAAACCACAAGTCAGCCACCTCAAAGTACTTATTTTATGCTCAATTTATCATCTACCATGAAAGGTAAATCCTCATCTTATCATAAACCCTGAGAGACATTTCTCTCCACATATCGTTAAAACCATCAGTTATTTGTTCACACATAACTACTCCCCAATTAATGATTTAAAACAATTCAAATTGTAATCACCATGTAACACTATCACCAAACTCATGATCCCATGAGTAGTATAATAGTAAGGATGCGTTTTTTGGGTTACATGGAAAATCTATTTCATTATGTTGGAAGATCTATTAGAAATCATCTTCAAAATCAATAACCTCGCCCATTCTATCATTTATTCTACAACCTCCACCTCACATCCTCGTTCTAGTGAAAATATTTTACCAACCCAATGAAAAAAAATCAATCCAAAATATCATTAGTCAGTAGGGAAAGGCCCATTTGTAGTCTGACCCAACGAACTCAATCTCAATACACAATCACCCATGGTGGTTTATTAGAAATAGGATGCATCAACCAACCTATGATACAAAACCATATAATTTTCCATTAACTAGTCACAATAAGAGTGTACCACCAAGATCACAACCAAAATTAAATCTACAAGAATTTGGGCCCACAACACTCATAGGTTTCCCTAGTCAATCTAAACATTGACCCACAAGGTTTGTGTCACCAAAAAGTGCCTCTAGGTCTCGAAGCTCACCCTAATTATCTTGTTAAAAATGGGTCACTAAGACATACCCATATCCCATAGTTCAACCCTCTCACCATAACCGAATCACATGGGGTGTCATCCACAGATCCACAAAAACACATGATATATAACGCACCTTCTAACCATCTCCAAATGAGGATAGGATAACATTGAAAAACGAGTTTCAAAACCTAAAAACATGTGTTCAATTAAATAGTCTTTCAATTCACATGATGTTGATAAAACACACAATAATATTAACATTAAATCCCATTTAATTTGAACACAATGGTAAATATAGTGAATAAAAACATATATTAGAATCCTTAACTAAGCATTGGTCTACTAAGTCCCTGATCATCTATTATAATTCTTATAGGGAACTCCCCCTAGAGGGTGAAAATACGAAAAAATGAGTAAGAATGGGCCCTCACCATGCATTTGTATATGATAATAAACCCTCAAGGTATTTATAAAAAGTAAATAAATTCCATCATTAACCTAAGAGGGCCAGCAGTACACACATGGTTGGTATAACTATAATTTCCTTCTTTGATATGTAGGAAAACATGGTATCTGTTGTTATTAACACTTTCAAAAAGTAAACCTATGAAAACACATGATACAAGGGGTCCAAAACATAAGAAATGTGTCCCATATTATCTTATTTGGGTCACTTCACCTCTGATGCATGATGACCAAGTCATCAATCTCATTGTTTAATGTCTTATCACATATCCACATAATCTATGACTAGATGGAAATATATATGAAATTGTTCCAAATTGATTAATATTACACCATTAAAATAAATTGGAAAATAGAATTTATGTTCTTTTGACACATAAAATAGTTTTTCTCGTAATCAGTATAAAAATCACACATAAGTAGGCGAGTAACATGTGGAACCTATATGCCGATTATGATGCATGTAAAAATAATTCATTCCTATGATGAACAAGATCCAAAATCAATAACTGGTCTATCTCCAATGTGACATGATCTATAATTCATAAAAAATCATAACTCTATAAAATAAGTGCAACCCTCAATGTGAAAGTAATTTTTAATTTTAACATCAAATATCAAGAATAGATATCCCCTTCCCATGGAAACAAGGATATCTTACTAGAACAATTATCATCGATGAAGCATTCCAACATCCATCACAGGCTCCAAAACATTCATAATACTCAAGTCTATCATATCCCAAATTGTTATATAATAGAAAAATAATCATCTTTAACACCCCTTTGTAACGTCTCAATGCAGATTCGACTACTAGCTCCCTGAGATGGTTCTCCATAAGGCCACAAGCGCACCATCCAAATTTCCAAAGGATTTAGACTATCGACGATGGTCTTGATGTGGTACAGAGGTAATACTATACCCACATATCATATTTGTAAAAAAATATATATTATTTTACATCAACCATTAAAGAAATAATTAGAGTATGAAAGTAATCATTAAATTTAAATAACAGGATGTTGTAAAAATAAATTTAATTTAGAAAAGGCCTTAATGGATATGTTATAAATGAAAATATATTCAGCCACATGGACAATTAAATATACCCTTGTAAATTAATGTAATACAATAAAATATTCATGGATCCACCCCTTAAACTAAGCCAAAGAAAATAAATAATATTTACATACTTATCTAAGCCATTATGCTCCATCATTATTTAGCCTCTTACAATCTATTGTATGTAATCAACTACATATTTTATTGGGTAACTCAGTGAAATGGCAGCACAAGAATGGTGTTGGGAAAAAATATTAAGAAACCAACAACATCATCATTTACATATCTATTAAAATTTAGTGTATTTATATGCAATCTATTCATCAAGATATCAATAATAATATTAACTATTGAAACTAAACTAAAGAAAATGATCACACCATTGAATGATTCAATGTGGGCTTGCCTATGAAATATGATCATCCTAAGAGAGGAATAACAAGATGTAATAGAATAGAATCATCCTACAATTGATAGATTGATTCATGATTTCATTCAACTAGACATCCTGAGAAATAGGGATGGATCTTGATGCTATACCAAAGATGTTGTGTATAACTCAATTCGATCATCAAGTCTGAAAACATGATTGATGATATATTTTTTGGAATTCACAAAAAAAGTCCCATCAAAATACATATCACCATTTATGGATACTTTTTAAATCATGAGATCACCCATACTATTCTCCAAGCACTATAATGATGAATTCAATTTTATATCATGAAATAATATAAATATGGAATTGAGTTGGATTTCATACAACTCTTTCTTCTAAATCAAAATCAATATATGAGTCCTACGTAATGGATTATTGAAAATTATTAAATTGTTACTCAAATAGTATCCATAGAGTTTGGAACATAGGTGACATGTATGTATTTATCACCAAATCCATTTACATTTTTATCATCAAATAAATAAATGGATCTATACCACACTCCTAGACAATTCTAGAAATTTTTTTAATTTTGAGTCCACTTGACCCTAAAAATAATCCTATGAATTGATCAAAGAGAGAATAATCATCCTTGATAGTAACTCAAATAGACTATGTGAGGCTCCATGTATAGTAGTTTTCTCATGTAAGGCTTAATAGTTAGATTCCGGGAAGTACCCTTAGTCATCTTGATATGTATTATTCAAATATAAAGATCTCAATATATGTATCCCAATAATTACCTATTGGAATACCTATCAAAGTATAATATCCCATCTAGACCTATAGGCCATGTTTCAATAAGATCATCTTTAATCAACTCTTCTTAAACAATAACCATGTGAAAGAAAAAAATATAGCAATGGTGGTCATATTCCAAAACCCAAAACATCATCAACAACACATAGGATTACAATTTTGGTATAGGTTATAAGGGGAACCCACTTCTATATCTATCAAAACCTGTGATGTACTAGATTAGGGTTAGTCAAATAGTAGTGCACTTATATCTCCCACTAGTTCAGTTCTCTAGGGAGGCATCTGACTAAATGTTCTAGAGGTTCACATGTAAATAATGGCACCTCCTTAGGGTCCTATTAAAGAGTATGAAATTGGAGGAATCCAAAATGGGATTATCTACGTTATATCATAATTAGAGGGATCTAGTAATGGATTCTAGGACCATGTGATAGTCTCAAGTTGGTGTTTTGAGCTAGTATACATTGGTTGTTAGTGACCCTAAGAGTTCAACCATATAATTAAAAAAATTAATCAAATTAATCAGTCCATTATAATTTAATTAAATATAGGGTTTCACCTTTAGGGAAAATACCAAGAATGATCAAACTACCATAAACCTGAAAAGAAATATTATATGAAAGGTAAGAAAAATCACTTATTATTGGGATGTTTTCAACATACATTAAAATGGACGACAGTAGCTTCCAAGGATTTTCCATGCTCATCTGAGATATATAGGTTCTTATATAATAACCAAACCATCAGAATTAATAAATTTTAACTACTATAATTAATTAAGTTGTAATTTCTTGTTATAATTTTTTTTTATAAACATTCTATATGGGAATAAATCTCAAATCCTCATCAATAAGTAATGTCACATTAGAATAGTGACCTAAGAGTTTCTATAAATACATAGTTCACCAACCATTAATTGATCATAACCCCTATGAATCAACCTCAAAAAAATTGATCATGAAAATTATTTTAGGAGTTAAATATTTATAAATTCAACAGTTAAATATAATTCAATGAAGCAGAATTCATTGGATCATATATGGACTCTTGATTCAAACTCTTCCTAGGTAATGTAAAACTCATAACTCAGATATATGATTCCACTATATTTCAGTGTAATAAAAAAAAATTAGAGAATCCAAATATATTGTATGAGGGTAAATAATACAATCGATGATAAAATTGTCTAAGGAATACCTCAGGTATTATAACTCACTTGAAAACATTTGTTTATAACAAATAATAAAGAAGATATCCCATTGGGAGTGGAAGAAGAGGCAATACATGGAAGATATTACTTGGTTAAATGAGGGAGAAACCAGATTAATAACCATCTATATCCAAGGGAAAAAGGTAATTTTTCCATCAGTTATGAGGTTCATGGTTAGGATTACTTGTTAGAAAAACATTGTTCCAAACAAAAGGACTTCACATTCAAAACACTTTCCCCCTCACACGATTACAATACATAGTTAGAAATTTTTTTTACCAAACATATGAGCCCCTCTGAACAATTGCACCAAACTTCATTGTTATATATGCCCCATAACATAGTCAAACAAACCATGTTCTAGTAGAAATTTGTCCATATATTTAGTATTCATGGTTAACAGTAACTAGGTTCCAATCATGAACCCAATGATGTATTTTTTCAAAACACCAACTCCAGGCCCCAAACTCTAGGAATGGTCACGAAAACTCTAAACCACTTTCCATGCCTCAATAATTTTTTTTACAATATTATTCATTAGAATTCCATTTTAAATTTTCCATTTTATGTGTGTGATCAAGATTTATACTGCATTGTATTTTTAAATTACAATTCTTTCAAAACATCCAATCTTGAAGAAATAATTGATGAGTCATGATTCCCCATTTCTATAAATTCTCCTCCCTTATCTATCCCCATTTGAAGGGATTTAAGAAACTTTTATCTATGTTTTATCAAATCCATTAGTATTGGACCTTTTATAGTTGTCACTTATACATTTTATTTTTCTCCATAAATAGACCATAAAAGTAGTAGTTATGGGCGAGATCTTTCTTATGATATGATCTCTACTAAAATTGTAGAAAATAAGAATTCCATATATATTTTTATTGGTTTTTCAATCTCTATAATTTAAATGGTTATGTAGTTATCTCTATTCTAAATTAGAAATCCATCCACATCCATTTAATCTTAGAGCTCGATTTCATTATGGTCTAGGACAAGTAGTCTCATACCTATAAACAACAAAGAATTATTATACTCCACTTGTCCATCAATGTATATTAGGTTATGTAATCTTCTATACCAGTTCTTTGTATTCTTTTTCCTAGGATTCTACATCCCATTTACAACTATATCATCATCAAGAGGATAAGTGATGGATTATTCCTCTTCTTATTGTTTTATGAATCCACTGTATATGTGGAATATACCATGGTTAATCGAATATACATTATAATAAATATGGAATCCCCTATCACTCAAGAGAACTATCTTCATATAAGGTATAACATCACTTTTGGGAAATGATATTCTACATGAATACACAAGGAATATCTGAAATATATCTTATTTGAGGGAAATTAGTATCAACATGATGGATGTGGGGTTTACCCAATTTTTTCATGGTTATAGATCTATATAATTCATTGGTTATCTCATTGAAGTATCCATCATTAAATCTAACTCTTGTTGTTTATTTACACACTCCAGACGAGAACCTAACTTTAGAGTTTTAGGAAACTCTATTTATATAATGGTTTTCAAACTATAAAGATGTACAATGTATAATACTCATATTTCTTGAATCATTCCCAATCATGGTTTAGGATACCCCTTATATGGATATTTTGACCATTTTCCAAGATCTGAAGGTTGATCCACCTTCCATTGAGAATATTATAACTAGACCTCAAGATGAAAGAGATGAACTATCTTATGCTTATCTTTCTAATAAATAATACAATCGTATCCCCCAAACCAAAACAATTTATGTATAGTGAATATATCATCATTACTATGAAATATGCATTATCCATACACCCATGTGGTCCTGGAGGTGAAATTATCCACATTAATGGATTCTCTAGTTCATAAAAGAAACATTATACATTATTATAATACTAATGAAGTTCCTCTTATTTAAATAAAAGTTTATATGACATACCATAGATTAGGAGGATCTAACTAACATTTGAGGAACCTATTTCATCTCATTTTTTGTTACTATTAATCTCTAAGAAGATCCATCCCCCTCTACTCGTGTTCAATGATGATAAACGAAGTCCAAATCACTACCTCCTCCCTGATGAATGGGGAAATAATAATGTTCAAATGTATGTTTTTACTCAACTGATCCACAAATCTAATGTGCTAATGACCTAAAGTTATTCCCCACTGCTAGACCAGGATCACGTCCATTTTATTGAATTGAAAGGGGATTATATCCCATGACAAATGTAAATATATTCCCAAACCTATTTGTAGAATAAAATTTTTTTTGATCACAAATTCTATATCCAAAACATGTGCATTCCATCAATGACAATTTTGTAATACTCCATATGGTTCATTATAAGAATAATATCCCAAGGAATAGTCATTTTTTATTTTTTTCATCATCAACTCCAATTAGAATTCATTGATTCCTACCCTCTGAATATTAACATTATATTAAATAATTATAATTTTATCAAATTCCTGAATATTATTTATGATTAATGTTTTGTTATATAAGTAAGTGATCTATGGGAAAATATTAATTCATTAAATTATGAGTCTGATTTGTGGTTTTTATGATGTTATATTAACAACATCATTTTAAGTTATAAGAAGATAAAATAAAGAATATAATAAAACAATTTTATGAAGAGTTTCTCAATTTTGTTTCATATAACAAACTATTAGTTCATGGATTTAAATGGAAAAATTATGCATGTTGTAGTTACGAACTAAGAAGAATCAGAATATGAGTTATGATAAATAGATGTTTGGGATAACCTTAGGATATCTATAACTTTTGGAAATAGTCCATCAATAATATTTTAAAAACAATATCTAATCATTCTCCCATGATACTTTGAATCTAATGTTTGATATTTTCTAATATAATTTTCTTTTCAACTATTTGATTTTTTGAGATGAATGGTTTCATAGAGTTGGTTCATGCACTCTAGAACTATAATGTATAGGGACACTCTTGGATGAATATTTATATAATTCATAGGATATAGAAAGGTAATATTCTCACATGGTATAAACTAAACTAATTCAAAGAATCAGCTCAGTATTAGAGAGAATAAATCCTTCAGTTGGATATTAGGTTACAAAATATGATAGATAATTATTTTATCATTGTATTTACTTTTAATTAAAATCAAATAGAGGAATAATTTTTCAGATTTTAAAGGGTTTCAAGAAAATGTACTAGATAAAAATTTTCAAGGGATGAAAATTTTGACATGGCCTACATTCAAGAATGAATAAGTGAAAAAATATAAAATAAAAAACATAATTTATCATAAAGAGGGATGTTATACCAATGATTTTAGTACCATGGTTCCTCTGAAATGTCTTAATTCGTAGATTTACACTATGTTTCTCATCATTTCATGTGATTATAAGCCTCAGCAATGGATTTATATTATACCATGATTAAAAAAATCACAATGGTGGTTAGTTATTAGGGAAAAAAGTTATTACAAATTAAGTTTAAAGTTACTAATATATTTAATTACTCAATGTGGAAAATATATCAGGACCTAATGGATTCCCTGATTCCTATGCTATTACTTTGGAAATTATCAAGAAATATTTCATTTCATAATATCAAGATTAATTCAAAGGATGCATTTTTAATATATTCACAACTTCTATTCTCCTCTACTTATTCTTAAGGTGAAAAAAATTAATTATTTTTCTAATTTTTTCCTATAAATATGTGTAAATTTGTATATTAGATTCTTTCTAATGTGTGGATATATAGGCTTTATCCTCACATGACCCTTCAAATATCATAAGAATAATATTTTTTCCTCCAATGTGGGAGTGTACAAAAAAATATTTCTCTCGAAAAAACTGATATTTTCTACTCATCTAAGTGTGGTCAAATCCAAAATCCTTATGAAAATAAAAATGGAAATTCCCTTCTATAGAATGGAATGGAGTTTCATTTTCAAAGTATTGATAATGTTTTTCTTCTTATTGTGGATCTATGACCTCTTATTTTTATGAGTATTCTCACTTTGGTTCACTATCTTACAAATGGTAACATTATTTAGATTCTTCAATAAGCATTCATGAATTATAATAAAATTACATCTTTCTACTAATCATTTTATTATTTATAAGGATAACCTTAAAAGAAACCATAGTCAGAGAATTTTTATGTATTAATTTCCCCACCTAGAGTTTGATGAGGTTTTTTCATTATCTCGCATTTATTTTTTTGAATGATAAGATAGTCATCCAAACCTATAATAATTATTCACTATGAATATTCAAATTGAAATTCAATGACTACAATCATAGAATTAGTCAACCAATTTATATTATATATTGAATGGTTTATCCTCTCACAAGTCCATGACTATGAATTCAAAAAATATTAAAGAGAATCATTGTATTTAGAGAAAGATCAACTCAAAAGACAACATGGGCTCTCCCAAGTAAAATGAAAGAATTTTCATTAGTCAAATTGATGAAACTATCAATATAATAACATGATATATCAATATTTGGTGTATTATATCTATATCATTCATAGTTAGGATCAATATTGTTAATTAAAATATTTTATCTCTATGTATAAACATTTTCATAAGGTTTATGCCCCCCCAATTTTATCTTCTATAATATTGAACACACACACAACATCTTTATTTGGGACTCTAATAAAGAAGATAATCACTACTAGAATATATAAAACAAAATTCCAAACAAATTGAATTGGGTGGTTATTAATATTAGTCATATTGAGGAAGATACTTTATGAATACAAGCTATAAATATAGGGGATGAAATATTATTAATTCTGTTGAGGTAAATTTTATTAAAGAGAAATATTTTTCCTCACCATCCATATATCCTGAAGGAACTAACAGTTCTCAACTATGATGTATTATGAAATGTAATACTCATCATATCCTCATAAATTCTCACATGATTATTATTAAGGGTTCTATTTCTTTCGGAAATCAATTCTATGTACTCTTTCCATTTTATAACCAAGAACCTATGTCCCTTACATCATCATTTATAAATATATTGAATATTGATTTTTTAATTATAGAATTACTCAGTGATGATTTTGAGTCATATTTTGGTAATATTTAATGATGAATAAGCCTTATCGTTCTGTTTTTTCTTCCTTTCCAATAGGTAAATTCTACTTTTCATATAATCGAAGTGTTCATAATATGAAAAAACATCGATATTATAGAAATAAATTGATGGTGAAATTATCGTTTAGGAAAGATAAACTTCAACGTTTGTAAATTATGAAACCAGTCCATTACCATTAATGTATGCATTCAATAAGGTGTTATTCAACTTATGTATAAATTTATGAATTTTAATAATTCACTTTATTAATCGGTATTGAACATGTTTTCTCGTAACTGATTATGTGAAATAAATGTATAAATCCAACAGGTGGTCTCTTGGGGGTTCGATATTCAGTATGAGTTCTTGGATACTTTCTTTTGGATACGCTTTGATGTCTATGTCAGATTGAACATTGATTATCAAGGGAGGAAGATTCTCATTTTTATGGAATAGATGTTTTAGGAAACTCAAAGTGTTGATCATTAATATACTAATAGATAATATAGTATACCTAAAAATAATATTTATGTAATTTTTTAACTTGTTAGGACCATTGTGTAAGGAACAAACCATTTCTCATCTATTTCAAGGCTATATTATCAACCCATCAACAACTAGAACAATAAATCATAAGTGGGATTATGATTCTGGGTGTCATAAAATGAACCAAATCATGTTATCAAATAAAACATAGCTGCCTCATCTATACATGAAATAATTTATTTTGGTCATATTATCCACGAATCTAAATTCATAGAAATCATGTTATTTTCATCCTTCTTCTTGGAGTGAAACTATTTACATGTTGCAACTCAATCTATTATCAGAATAATTTTTTCTATCTAAATAGAGTGATATCAAAATCCAAATTCTTGTATAAGACACTTCTATGGTGATCGAAAAATTTATAATCCTATCATCCACCCACTAGAAAATTTATTACACTCTTTATAATTATAGAAACATGCTCTATCATAATATGATGATGGAACACACCTGGTAGGAGGGCAATATGGAAGATTATATTCATGATTCTATTTGTGATCATGGTGAGATGATGATTATCATTCAATCATTAGTTTTGTTTCTCTGAATTGTATTTGTGTTTTATAATGGGATACTCTGGGACAACATAATTAAAAACATCACATACATTATTTTAATTATTTCTTCTCAATTCAATAAAAAGTTCACTTTTCAACAAGAAAATGTTTATTTTAAAGTTAAAATAGTTATAAGAAAAATAATGATATATTTTTATGTAATTTTTGAGATAAATATACTCCGAAACTATAAATATGAAATTCATTATAATGAATAATATATAATAATTTGTGAGGAGGGTACAAAAACATATAATTTCTGAAGATAAATTTTTGAATGATATCATTTCATGAAGAACATAATGTGTTAATATTTGAAAATTCACATCAACATATTAATTTTTTCTGAAATAATTACCTTGATTTATACTCAAATATTGGAGTAAAATTCTTTATCAATAACATTAATGATAAATATAAAACCATATCAAATAGGTATTATTTACAAACAATGGAGTTGTTAGATTTTCTTAAAAAATAAAACTTATATTATGGAGTGATCCATGAATATATTTCAACCATAAGAGCACATTACTTATCATAAATTTTAAAAAATTGCAATTTTTTTCAATAACATTGTGGTGATAGAAATAATTTAAGTGAATAAAAAATTCATAGTTACCTGGATTGATGAATTATTTGGTGAAATCAATGGGAATAATGTATTATAAAAATTTATAATTTATTCAGGTATGATTTACTATGATTAATAAATTTTTATAAACCAATGGTATCATTTTTTACATGGGATAACCACTCTATGTTCATGGTTGTTTACCTTAAATTAAATATTTTTCTCCCAATAGTTTTGAATATGATGAATATAATTTTCAAGGAATATCTAGTTACACATTTAGGGTTATTATTGATAACAATTTTATATATTAAGATGTGTTTGATCATTACCAGCCTCATTTAAAGATGTATTTTAAAATTCTAATTAAAAATTATTTGAAATATTTAAAATATTAAAATTTTTCATTTATAGGTTACTTTACCTAGAAATATAGTTCTTATGGTTGTTATATTTTCCAATGTTTTTTAGAATAATTTTTTTAAGGAGTATATTTATGATTCTCATGAAATGACTAATAATTATTTTTTAGAGTCTATTTATTTTCATTTTTTATGATTAGTTCTTATACATTTAAAAATATATATTTATTAAAAATTATTGTCTTAATGCATGGCTACTGGGTCCGTGAAAGAGCATGATATAGGTGTGTAAAACTAGAAAATGAGTTTTTTAAGGTCATATAAATGGTTGGTGGGATCGTAAAAGGTTGAGAAATATATAAAATTTATTTTTTACATTAAACATATGTTTCACAATAGTGTTTCTTTATAAATTTGTTTTTCTACATGATATAATTCTATTACAAACCATGGGATATTTCCTCCTCCTCCTTTTCTCCCAGTTTAATTGGTGATTCTTCTATATCGGGGCAGATAACTCTATACATTCAATATTCTAATTTTCCAGATATTTCATTGTAAATTTATCTAGGCATGTTGTGTTTATTTAATGACTATAATTTAATATAAAAAAGGGTTTTTGATATTTCTATTGTGAATATTTTAAAATAAATTATAATTTAATTCAATAGTATTGAATCATTATGTCATAGTTATGTATGTTTTGTTATTTTATATGTTTATATTTATATGACACAACATTACATGATTGATAATTTTTTCATAATTTAAATAATAGTAATTATTGTTAAAAATACCAAAATTTGGAATATTCTAGAGGTTTGTTTTTTATTTTGAAAATATATGTTATGGAAATGGGTTTTTCATTTTTTATATATAACTTAAGATATAAAATATATTTATTGACAAATTAGGTTTATAAGTAATAGTTTAAATTATATTACATTATGTTATTTGGGTTTTCTAATTGATTATATGTGTTTTTACTTTCTTTATAAAATAATATATAGGATAGAAATTCCCTTAGAGAATGGAATAATCCATTTCTAGTGTAGAATAATGTCAAAATGTTTCATTATTATATAAATATATTTCATAGTGGATTATATAATTTATTATTTTTATAAATAACCAATAGCATGTAGGTCGGTTAATGGGGGTTACAGGTGGGTTCCTTATGATCCCATGTTCATGTACTAAGGGTTATTTAAATTCTACATATTTTGGGGTGGGATTTTGGGACTTAAAATGTATATAGGATCAATGAAGATGAATCAATTTTTAGTTAAATATAATGGTTGTACCACCTAGGGGAGTTATCAAAACTATCAGGTCAAATCCATCTAGGTGGAGGGGTAAAATATAATGATCCATACTATTTGATTAAATTATTATTTCTCATAAATATATTTTTTATGGGTTTTTAAATTCTATTTTTATTATAATTGTATATTTTTATTTATTTAAAAAATATATCCATGAACTTTTATGGTCATATATTTTTTTGATTTTTTGTTTTGAAATGAGTTGATAAGGATGTTTAAGGGTTAATTTCTATATAGGGATCATTCATATAGACAAAATGTTTTAATAATGTTTTACATAATTCAATAATATAAAATATTGATTAAATAATTGGATTCCTTAGATATCTATGTTGGAAATATTGATTAATTCTATAATATGATGATTATGCTCAACTAATGAATTATATAATATTATAATTGGTATAAATTTTGTTATTGATCCTTTATTTAGGCAATATAACTTTGGGTAATGTGTGTATCAGTAGAATTCCATTAATTCATTATCATGATGGTTTCAAAATATTCATGGCCATAGTGTTTCTTGGAACCTACGTAGTTATCCATTAATAAATAATTCAGGATGTAATATGTGAATTTTTTATTATGATTGATGATAATTTGTTATTATTATTTTTAATAGTTATATTATTTAAATAAACTAGTAATGATAAACTTTATTACTAATGAGATGATTAAATTTCTTATTTCATATGTTAGGAATATATATAAAAATAATTACATTGTTATATATTTCAAAAATATCATGTTTGATTTGTTAGGAAAATGGAAATGTATCGAATCATTAGATTCATTCAACTGGGATTATACTAACTATCTATATATACCACATTCAGATACATTAACATTATTGGTCTTGTTATATGATGATTTTATTTGCTGGTATTCGACTTCAATAGGAGTGTATTATAATTGTGTTTATAGATTCATGGAGTATATAGAATTTGGAAATTACCATGGGTTAAGAGTATATAATTAGTCACTTAATTTTTTGTTTTTGGTGAGACATTTATACTTTCCAAATAATTTTGCAATGAAATTATTTATACTCCCAATTTTTCATTAAAATATTTTCATATGGTTTTCCTTATATAGTTGATGTTTAATTCCATGGTTACGAAATATTTTACTCTTTGTTATATATAAATATGTATGTTAATATTTTATGAAATGTATAATGTTTTGATGCATCATATAATATTTAAACTTGAAATACATCATTGAATATTTTTTATTTATTAGTAAACATTTTTTATTATTAACTACATAGATACACTTTGTTCATTTTCATCTATGTACTAATCAAAAACATACATTCATTATGTGGAATACTAATTTATGTGGGATAAAAAAATCAAGTTTTTTTGTTGTATAATTTTATCATGATATAAAAAATAATATTGTTCTATGGTATATAGATGTAATATTTTAATTTAATAAGAATTTGGATGAAAATAAAACTGATACAATAAATTATAGTTGAATCGAATGTTGCCATAAATTCACTCAACTGTGTAGTTCCATTTAATCTATGTAACTGTTGTCTACTATATTTATATTTACATTATATTGTGGATTGAATATTTAAAATTATTTAAATAAATTATGTTTTCCCTATTTATAAATCATTTATTATTTGGTTTATTTATATTCCCTCTTTTAATATTTGGAGGTCATCCTGAATTCTTTTTAGTTGTTATCTAATTGATTAGAACAATGGTGGATGAAATTTTGAACTATTTTCAATAATTTTTAATGGAATTATGTATATTTAATTTAATACTTGATTAATATAACTATTTATTATTTGGTAATAAAATCTTGCACTAAACTGTTTTATTCATGTCCTTTTTTATAAAATTATAATATTAATACGTTCATTTTGTGTGTTTTTAAAAAAATATTAGTTTATAAAAACAATTTTATTATCATAATAAATTTATTTATGTTTTTTAATTGTATTATTGGATCATGATATCATGTTATATATATTTCATTAAAAATATAGATAATATTTTACTATATTTCTAATAAACAACATTCATATATTTTTAAATTAAATTTTAATTTTAATTTGAAGAATGAAATTTTAGAGAGAATGATTGGGGATTTTTTTTATATTTAAGTGGTAGTGTGTACATTATGTATAATATTAGGGTTTTTTTCATATTGTATAACTTTAATTAATTTTTTTAGTGAATGGGTTTTTTTGTTTTTCCTATTTTTTGATATTTTTGTAAGTACCATATTATGTCTTATTTCAAGTTGTAAGGAAAAATTGTTAGAGGATAGATTATTTTTTTTAAATTCACTCAACAATCATTATAGTTAATTTTAATGACGTGGTATCAATTTTATATAATTATTAAGAGGTTATAATTTTATTTCATGGTTAGAGTATTTCCTTCATATGATTTTATTTGATGTAATTTATTTAAATGAAATATGTTATCTATTGGGTGTATTAATGTTTTAAAACAATTTGGATTGTAAAAAATGATTTCTATTTTTGAAAAATTACATATTATGAAAATATATTATTTCAAAAATTAAATTTTTTTTGGAAGATGGAACAATAAAATTATATTTTTCGAAATTGGATATCTTTTTTATATAATGGAATTAAAATTAAAGGGAATATTGTCAAAATTATTCAAATGTGAGTTTGAAAAATATAATTGGATATAATCAACATATATATTTTTAAATTTATTATCTTTTAGTTATTCGAGAGTTTTTTGGTAGTTTTAAATTTAAAATGAATTAATCTCAAAATATATGATGAAATCAATTTTTACAATATTTGGATATTAAACTTGAATATATATAATATATAAATTATTTAACATTTTGATTTTACTTTATATCCAAATTCATTTCTTCATAAATTTGAACATATAATATGTGGTCATTAATACATGATGACCTTATATTTGAATCTATATACAAAGGATGAATATAAATTAATCTTTATAAATTTATAAAATATTTCATTCTTTTATTGTTTGTTCTCTTAATATATAATATATTTGTATTAGAATTATCTGTCAAAATATTATATGTTTTTAAAGGTTCTTTTCAAAATATTTATTTGAAAAATAAAGAGTAGTAGAACCGTTTAAAATATATATATATGTGTCTGTGTGAATTTATTTTTAATTCATTTAAAATGGTAATTTATAGTGTGATAAAATATTCTAATATGATTAATACCTAATGACATTAGTTGTATAAGACTAAGGTTTTTTATATATTTTAGAGAATTTGTTATTTTAATGTTTTAGCTATTTCATGTTTTATAAGTTTTCATAATTGTTTATTCCGTTGATACTTGTTTATAAATTAATTTTATTATTATATTTAAAAATGTGTTCATATTTGGATGTTGAAAAACAATTCTGTAATTTTATGTAAACATAAATGTTTGTCTACCCTCAACTAAAGTAAAACATAATATTTTTTTGAAATTGGTTCATAAAATAAAAAATTTAATGGTCTTTTAAAATCAATATCATATTTTTTTTTTAAAACTTTTATGTTATGAGACAAAAAAAATTTCAATTGTATACCTTGAAAACAAAAAAAATTATTATTCTAAATAATGAATTGTTTTTGGATTCATGGAATAATTGTATAT
Organism: Viscum album; assembly: GCA_963277665.1. NCBI lineage: Eukaryota > Viridiplantae > Streptophyta > Magnoliopsida > Santalales > Viscaceae > Viscum > Viscum album. The sequence goes on from OY728126.1 coordinate 1,578,527,717, forward strand.
AAAGTTTACTAAATGAACTATGAAAGATTTTAATTTGTTAAATTTATTATTTAAGCTGACTTATAATAATAAATAATACATTTGAAAATGTAAGAAGTTTTTTTGGATGGGACTTAATTTGAATTTTATGATAATTTTTTTTACATTTCAATAATAAGAAATAGTTCTTAAGTTAAGTTAAATCTAATGTTTTTAGGTTTTTTTAAAATAATATATATTTTATAAATGATTTATATGAGTTTAAATTTCAATAATAAGATTAAATTTGTTTTCCAATTTTTAGTGATTTTCAAATTAATTGATTATTATTTATTTTAAAAAGGGTAATTATGGGTAATTTGTTTTCAAAATTCTTGTTAATATTACCTTATATCACTCTTCAATTCTTTTTTATTTGTATATCATACTTTTTTATACAGTATTAATGTATATTTGATATAATTACACATGACATATTTGAATATAATAAAATGGTATGTGTTGGGATCTATATTAGTGAGTTTTTAGAATAGTACATTTATGCAAGATATGATTTTTTAGTCCCTTACAAAGTATATCAATGTAGTATTCATATAAAATTGATTTAAATGATTATATTTTATAATTATTTTCATGAAATTTAATTTCCTTTCCCAATAATAATGATCTACAATAAATTTAAATATTTTTTATGTGACCATGAAAGAGGAAAATGTTTATAAATAATATATATCAATTAGTATTGATTTATATAAATGAAATTTTAAGATAAGTGGATCATTTCATTAAAAGATAATATTAATTTACATTGTATTTTATTAGAGATGCTAGATATTGATTAAAATGAGGAATTGATATTATAATGTGTCTAGATTCATTTGGAATTTGTGACATTGACTATTTTATAAAATATGTGAAATATTTAATGTGTAAATATTGTTTTGGGATGACACAACCTAACTGACCATAACATATCCTTGGAAGGGGATGAGCTGAGGGTTCCCCCCAAACCACCTTTAATTGGTTAGGGGGTGGAAATCTTCCCCAATATGGAATAACCATATAGAGTATGCCTTAACCTAAAACTGAAATATATCTAAAATATATTCTCTATTATATTACTATCCACTAACATCAATATAAATGATAAAAACACTAATGTAATAATGCAATCATTAACAATAGTTACATAAAGTTGAAATATATGGGAAATCCAAAAAAAATTAATTTTACTGATAACCCTACAGTCATAATGGCCTTTTGAAAAGTGATCACCAGCCCTTAATAATACGGACACCTTAAAGGGGCCACTATGTTCAACCATATTCCATGTAATCTAAGGAAATGTTTTCTAATAAAAATACCATCATTTATTACCACCAAGATTCACCAAGATATTTCTCTAAAAAACAAATTGATCTCTCTAATCTCCCTAATGGGATCTAATATTTGAAATATCTTATCAAACACACTATGTGTGAGAACATGGTTCGGATAGGGGTAATTATAAATATACACTGTCAGATGCCATAAAAATGAATAATTAACTATGTCTCTCAAAAACCTAGGTTATAAAAGAGTTAAAAAAATGTTTCGATATAAGTAATAAAATATATAATGTTTATATAGATGAAACACAAGAATATATGGAAGTCACTATATCTAATATCTCTGAATAATTATACCAAAAAAATAATTGGGTGTTAAACAATAGTGTATGACATGATATGTCTTACATCCATTTCCCAGCTATAAGTGTCACCTTGGTTGTTATCATGTGTAATATAGAGATACCAAAAACCAATATGGTTTTGTACCTCACATATCTTCTATTTAAGGATACCATGAACCTAGTCGAATCCACTTCATCTAAACAATTCAGCGCTAATAAATCCTCACAGAACAACTATAATACAATGGGCTTGGAATTTTTATCATTTAAAAAATGAACATTTGATAACCAACAATTATATACACATTTTAGAAACACTAAAAAATAGAGTAACTAGATAAATTCATAACTAATTAGAATTTATGTTTCACTCATTAGTGACTTCCACATCATCACTGAGAAGAAGAAATAATGGGGGCCCTATTTATATATGGATGACACCCTAGTAAATGGAGTATTAATCCTGTTAGAGTACTGGAACCTTGTAGTATCTAATTGGTATCTACAAAATGGTGTACCAAATTATTTTTGGTGGAACCCTAACTCATGAGAATAATATTATTACCCATTTCACTAATTAAAAGATGAACCACTCCTTGGTGATGGTATTCCACTGAGGAACGTTACCAACCCTCACCATGATCTGATATTTCAACTACTCCTTTCATAATAATTACAATGTTATGTGCCTCTATACACTCAAAGTCCATTAATATAAAACATAGATGATAGATATATATGAAACATAATATTATACATTTAAAAGCACTAATAATATACTACTCGTGTGTTTGATACTAGTAGTAAATCAATAAAATATAAATAATTGTCTCTCTGGTAAAGTACATGAGTTGTCCCACAAGTGTTGATGAAATAAGTAATCACTCAAGAATTTTGGTCTTGTACTTCCATCTACCAACTCATGCGAAGTATGTGTACTATCATGTAAAGGGAGGTACATAGTGTATGAGGGTTACTTGAAACATTTACATTTATTATGGAAAAAATAAATGTCTTGTAATGTATTACATCTTATACACTCAATACATTGAATATTTAATGTAAAAATTAATTTTGTGATGTTGAACAATGATTTTTAGTCCAAGAAAGCATCTTATTATTGAAATGAATAAAAATTGGTATTATTTATCCAACATTACATGGATTGGTCCCACAATCACGAGGATTTTTCACTCTTATTTGACACCTAACCCTCACACAATTGAATCTGGGTCTTGCTGGAATAAAATAGAGGGTTACATGGTGTATAATTATAATGGGGATGTTAATGATGTAATTAGATCCATAAATTCTGTATAACAGGTCATTATACTCTATGAAGTTGGAAAACACCTAAATTTCAAAAACATTGTCTTCTCATCCTGAACACGATTTCCACCTCTTCTTCAATTTATTTCATCTCCATGGACAAAATTATTTTCCCATTTAAAATCAATCACTCCGCATTGGATACATTTTTTATTATAACATCTATTTTCATATTTCAATTCAATCATTCATTACAGATTCCTTGTAACCCATCACTTAATCGAGAATGTGACATGGCATGTATAATGAGGAAGGGGAAAACAATAGTAGTAGTGAAGGAAATTTATGGCGACCTTTGACTTGGGTTGAGTTAATATTAAATGGAAATCAAAGAGAAAATAATGATACTAGTTCATTACTTATTTATAATGAAATAATAATACTTCAACAAATATGATGGTAAATATTAGGACAACCAATGTATTTTTAATAAGATATGAAAAAAAATTATTAATATTCCTAATTACATATTACTAAAAATTATTAAAAGATATATATTAGATTATATTATATATAAATTTACATTATGTAACATATTATATACAAATTATACATTTAAAATTTCATTTTTACTTTGAGATTAAAATTATTTTTATTTAATCGATAGATATATTTTGTATATAATTATTTATTATTTTGATACATTGAGAAAATAATTAGATATTTTATAAACATATATATATATATATTCTATAAACTCATATTTAAATTTATTATTATTATAATAATATAGATACATCAATCATGATATGTAAAAATAATATGATTTTTCATTAGAAATAGAAAATGTTTTTTTACTAAATAAATTGGTTTAACATGTACGGTATGGTATTATTTAAAAAAAATAAAAATTATAGAAAATAAATTTTATAAAATAGAATTAATTTCGGATTTTATTATTTTAAAATTATTTTAGGATTATTTTTTATTAATTTTACAATAATTTTGAGTTTTTTAAAGTGTCATTAAAAAATTGGTTTTTATAAATACAAAAAAAATTTATCCATGCTCATGATATAAATAAATAATTAAATTTTATGGTTTTTTAATAATATATATATATATATGATGATATTATATTAATATTAACATCCATGTAGTATAAATTAAATATTATTTCAAGATAAATCTTAAAACTTCCCTTAATAATGATATAGTGTCTGAATAATATTGGAGAAGATAAAATTGGTGCTTTTAAAATAATATTTACATGATATATTATATTTTAGCAAATTTATATAAATATGATTAATATTTAATAATTTTTATGTATATAAATGATTTTTAATGCGATATAACAATATATTTATATAAATATTTACCAATAAAATCCATAAGGCTGAAAAACTATAAGTAATATCTTAAAATGGTTTAACCATAAGGATGACACTACAAATACATTATGAATTATTTTTTTATAATAATAATGATATAAAAAAATTAATATAAGGTTATTAAATATTTTTCATTTTAATATAACATTAAAATTATCTAAAATTATTATGCAGCATTGAAACAACACATGTTCAAGAAACAGAAAAGACAAGTAATGGTTCCAAATATATTAATGTTCACAAAGATTAGATATTTTATGGTGTCTTATTTTTTATGGATGAATATTGAGGGTATAAAATGATTTAAGATTCTATATTCTAATTCCATATATATGTAGATATTTTAAATGTTGAATTTTTAAAATAACCATAAAAAGGATTCTAAGGGGTATTCAATATTAAATATAATTTTGAAATTAGCAAAAATACATAATAATATTATCTGGATTCATGTGTGATGGGTAATTTTATATCATGCATTCCAATTTTCATTTCTTAAACACTTTTAATTTTCACATTCTATTCATCTCCCTCAAAGACGAAATATTTGTGAAAATGGGACAGAATTTTTCATAGAAAAGGGAATTCATTCTATCCTTTACCAAAAAACTGAAGTATGTTTTTCTCTACATATTCTTCCAAAATAACTATATAAATATGAAAATTTTAAATAATATTTAATTTCAAAAATTCATTTCTCTAAAGGATTTAGTCACAATATGATGGAGATGATTCAATGTGTATGGTAAGTGTTTCAGTGCACATTTCCCATTTCTCTTTTATAGATCTATATCTAAAAAATAATTTTAAATTATATTTTTTTCTAATAGGAATAAATTAACATGTTACTAGAATTATTTTGATCCATAAATAAGGATATATGATCAATTATCTTCAACCAATCGCATTTTCTAAGCTATTATATTATCAAAATATGGGGGGTTTTTCAAAATTGTGTCTCTGATTATTAGATATTATCTTACTAATTTCTGAACAATCAATAATATTTAAAAGTATATTTAAAATATAATATATTATTGACATAAAATTTTAAAATAATTTATAAAATTATAGTGGTTTACTTTTAATTTAATCAATTTTTGAAAACATCGCCCATTATTGCCTTTTTATGTGACTTAATGGAAAAATGGTGTTTTCATAAATAGATACCTATCAATGATATTCTTAAAATTTTATTTTATGATTGAATATTAAAATATTATTATATTAATATTATATTAATAATTTTATAATTTGAAAATATCACTCAAAAAATTAGAATAAAATATCAATATTTATGGTTGTTTTTAATCATGCAAAGAAATCTTACAAAGGAATATTGACATACAATATACTATTTAAATAAATATTAAAACATTAAAAATAATAAATTATATGGAAATAATACCTTGACCACTATGGATATTTTGGAATTTTTACAGCGGAAATTTTCAATTACATGGTACATAAGCTATTTTGAATATTATGAAGTGAATGAACGAAGAACGAAAGAAATCGATAACAACAATTAGTGATGTAATAAAATAGGATAATAAATTATTTAAAATGAAAAATATAATATAATTAAACATTAAAAATTTTATAAACAAAATAATTAATTAATATACTTTTGTTATTCATGTGGATGGAAGACATATGAGGAATAATATGACTCAATGAAAGGGGATTCATTTTAAATGTTTAAATTTACATGTTTTGAACTCCATATTTCATTACCTATTCCTCCATGTTTTTTCTAGAATGTTCATCTATAGTCATAAATTATTATTTATTTTTATTTTCCATTATATTGAACATTCATTATACATTTTTAGAAAAATACTTTTATTGTTTTCTATATGGTGCGATTTTCATTTTAATTTCAATGGCGTTAGAAGAATATTATTTAATAATTTTTTATTAATGAATTACTTTCTCATATTTATTACTATATTTTATTAGGAAAACAATTCTTCAAGTGTTCATTGTTTTCTAAATTTATTTATATTTTTATTGTTATGTGTGTTTTAAATATCTATGTTTACCAAAAGGAATGGAATTTATTCTTAATTTACAACTAAATTTTCTAATGATCATATAATATTATAGGGTTGTCATTAGTTTTCCTCTCAATAGGGAATTGTTTGACACATTTCTAAAAATGTTGTATTTCTGGGAGAACATAATATATTGCGATTATGGGTTGAAATGTTAATTTTTATGAGTTTAATTATGATACATAATATCCTATGATTTAATCAATGTTATGGTTATTTGACAATGTATATGATGAAGGGTGTCTTAAATATAGGCCTCAAATTCATTGGGTAGTGATTTATTTTTGAATAATTAAATGTTGAAATTAACTAATTATGTTATTCCATTATGGGTTTATTATTTTGGAAATTAATTGTTATATTATTCTACTATGAATAACGATGGAATTAAATTGGAATGTTATTCCATGGAAATGGATATTTGATTATGATTTTCTAAAAACACTTTTGGATTATTATTTAATTTTATTCATGATTACATGCAATTTTATATTTTTTTTGTTACAAAATAACATTACTTCACGTTTTAATTTATGTTAATTTTTTATTAAGGTCAAAATTTATTATTTAAAGGAAATTATTTTACTCTTATATATATATATATATTGATGTCCTAACAGGTTTACACTTATTTTTATACCCATTACCGAGTTTTATTATCATCATTTGTTTTCAACAAATTATGGGCCGTAATGATGAGTTTTAGTGATTATAAATTATACCTATAAATATGAGATATTGGCATTGAACAATTAAATTTTTTCATCAGAATATTTTATTTTAGGGGTAAAAAATTCCATACATTGGATCATTTTGTGTTTTATTTAAAAGAGATTTCCTACCTCGAAAAAACTATAAATCTAAAATGTAATGAGAACATTAATTTTTGAAATTATTTATGTATATCATATAACTATTAGGTGGTTATGTTTTTTTATTTACTATTAATATCAAAGAATGGTCTAAATGACATCAATGGTAAGGATATTATAGGTTTTCGGTAATTTAATAGTTACAGGTACCAATATGGACTAATAAATTTATAGAAAAACATAATTAAATGTTATAAAAATGATTACTATGTTTTTATTATTTTTTAATTATGATAAGATTGTTAATAATTATTGAGACATTTTTTTAGAAAACATACATGATTAAGGTATTTATAATGCCCTGGTATAACATGATATTTAGTATTAAAATTATTTTAGAAGAATGTTATTATATATCTATGGATTTTTTCTAATATAAATAGATAACCTTATGTGATATATAATTTTATGTTTTGGTAATTATGGATAATTGAGGTGAATGATTGTTTTATTTTTGGAAAATAATTGAGTAGTATAGATAATATTTGGTATTTAAAAGTTATTCATTAGAATGATTTATAATGTTTATTTTATAATGGTATCTTGTATTTTTGAGAATAGTAATTTGCTGTGGTGTATTTTTTTCTAGTTTATGATTTTATTTCAATTTAGTTGATATAAATTATGGGATAAAAATTGGGTTAGTATTCTTTTTGTATAGAATTTTATTTTGGTTTTATGTCTTGTTGATTATTGTATTTTTACAAAAAAATCCAATATTTTTTTACAATATTTTATTACAGTATATATATTTGGAATGTTACATTATAAGAAACTTTATGTTATTTGGGGATACATGATACATTTATTTTTAGAAGAATATGTGATCCTTTTTTTATAATTTTTTATTTTATAATTCTATAATTTATATGATAATGTGATTGAAGGTATGATAAAGTTTATGAGAATTTAATTTGAACTTATGTCACTATTTTTTATATATAACATATAATATTTCTTCATGAACATTGTCCATAGACATTGGGTACATTATTCCTTATTCATGTATTATGCTTCCTCTAATTTTTATAGGGATTATCATTTTTAACTCTTAATCACATTTTCTATTGATTCATAAATCATAAAAAACATATAAAGGGGTTGTTAGGACACAATATGTTTTTATTAAGTCAAAATGATTATTCTCTCAAATCATTATTTATTTTCGGATATATTATTTTTTTTCTCTGTATTGAATTATTTATTATCCTCTTCTCTAGTAAAATTTCATTTTTAAGAATATTGTGACCTCATTTATAATACTAACCAATAATTTCATGATTTATAAAAAAATATATATTATTAAATAAAATAATATGGCCATTTAGGCTTATCTATCTAATATATTAGAATAACTCATTTACTAATAATTCCAAGGTATCTCTCATATAATAGAATTTTTTAATATAATATATGATTTTACATTATCCATAATATGTATTCAATATCTCCCACAAATTCAACAACCACTCTATTTTTCTAGTCCTATCTTATGTGAGACTTTTCTTCATAACAAGGGGAAAAAGAATCCTAAGAAGTTTGATCTACTATCCACCATTAGGGAATGAATATACAAGAAGATGTCATAGATAAAAGACGGTTCATTAGGTTACAAGTAAAGGAATAAATGCCCACATTCTACACCTTACTATAATAAGTCTCAAACCCAACCATTAGTTAAAAAAATCTATTGGAATCCAGTTAAATTAATTATCCTGATGTCCTAGTGACTTGAAGCCCATAAAATGGGTTTTCATCCCTTTATGAAGAACTCATTTTTCAGTGAATTCCAGTATCATAAATCCCTCAAGGGGGTTTCCTAGACAAGAACCCTTATCACATTGATGTGGAGACCATTTTTCAGTACCACTAAAACGTCGGGTGGGCCACAATAGAATCTAAAATTGAGTAAAAGAATGAATAATATGGCATTATTTAAATGATAATTTAATAATTCCATATAATTGATCACATGAGCTTGAAAAATTAAATATTTCTGAGACAAATCTATAATCAATTTCATGGATAGTATGAACTGTATTAATGATGATTCGATGAAAATGGATGGACCACTCAAGGCCATGTGCTATGTAATTACATATCATAAATTCCTTTTCTGAATACATTAACGTTTTATAGACATTATCCAATATATCTATATAAATGGTCCATCAAACACCAAATACCAAAGATTTAATTTATAATGAGAAAAACCAATGCATCAAGGGGGTATTTTATTCCCCAACATCAATAATTAGGTATTTCATTTGTAAAATTGCAGAATAAATATATTATAAAATACAGAACTAACATGAATAAGTAATCCACATTAAAATTGAAATTATATTGATTGTCAATACTTCAATAATAAATAAATGGAAAAGCACTCTATATAAGAATCCCTAAAACAGAAACCATATTGTGAAATGGGTATACTGGTAACTCAATGGTTTCCTGAATAAATAAATTGAATTATATGATCATAATCCGTTTATAGAAATAATGTGGGTGATTAATCAAAAAAATATGTTGATGTTTTCTACAGAACATTAATACAATAGTGGAAAAGTTTTCAATGGTTTTGAATTAATAAATAGAAGATATACTAATTACCAATATTTTTAATTTTTATTTAATAATGTGTTCAAAAGGGTTAATATTAATAAATAGTAATATTAATAATACGATGATGTGTAACATTATAAATGGAATTATAATAGTCTAGTAGTGAGGATTACTTTGATAGTGTAAGGATATTAATCATAAATGAACAGGAAAAAAAGATTTCATCATCATGAAACAAAAACCCCAATTAATGAGAGGGGATGAAATAATTTATACAATCATTGGGTAATGAAACATATCTTTTATGAATGTTGTCCATGAAAAATCATTACAACTCAAAAAAAGAAAATTCAGTTATGAGAAACACTTACAAATATCATATTATTAAGGGATGTTAATTATTAATGTATTTAATAAGAAAGAAATGTATATCCCTAGAACAATAGAGAAAATCAATAATTATATAAAAAGGGTAAAACATACTCATAATATAGGAATAAAATTTGTAAAGAATAGTCATGATAAAATTAATCAAATATGAGTTAACAAAAACACTTATGGCTTGGGTAACACATCAATCAAAAGACGAATGGAGAAATGAAATGAATTTTTTTTAATATCATGTTGATTAAATTTAAAATATATAATAAAATTTAAAATTTTATTTATTTAAATAATTAGGTATACAATGAAAAATGGTTCACATACAATAGGATTCTCTAAAGATCCATAGTAGAATATAATAAACCATCATAAATTTGATATTATTTGAATTGGAATATCAAGAATGATAAAAGGTGAGTTTCATTTATAAATCCCATAGACTACCAAAAAATTATTTTTAAAAATATATCATTGTCCAGTATATGAACCAAAAATGTAATAGTTCTCCATATAAATAATTTCATAAGAAAGAAAATTATAAAGAAAACGGTATTGTTGATATTGTAGTGTTATAAATAAAAAAACAAAAATGTTTCCAATAAATTGATATTAAAATATAATGAAATGAATGATACTAAATATAATTAATTGTAATATAGAATTTAAAACACCCCAATACTGCAATTATGAATTTTAATATAAAACATGTCTCGTGGAATTAAAAAAAGATAGAAATAACACTTTCAAAATTATAAGCATTTGAATAAAAATCATTGAATAAATATTATTTAAAATGAAAAATTAAATACCATAACTAAAGAGATTATATTTGTCGAAAATATTAAAGGATGAGTAGAAAAAGGCATAGTGTATAATAAGAAATAAGTGTAAAGAGGTAAAAATTATTAAATAAAATCATAGGTGATTAGAAACATTCTAATCAAAACCTTTCAAAGATATAGTTTCCATTGATACGTGAAATAAAATGATTAATTATAGTCTCATAATATGAAAAAATAAAGGCTTATTAGACACCATACAAATGAAAACATGTTATATGATAATAAAAATGTTTTTAGAAATGAAAATTGAGAGGGAAAACCCTTCTATAATTTTAAAAATGTTGATCAAAACTCATTAATGGATATATTTTGTAAACAATCATTGAATTAAATTATTAATTAGGCGATATTGTTAAAATAGAAATTAAATTGGAAATATATGCACTAGTAAATGGAACCCATGTTGTACAATAATAAATATGTATCATGGTGTCAAAATTTGAATAAAGAATCCCAATACTCATGTATAGTTTCATTTTCCCATACTCATAGTATCCAGAATAAAAAAATATTATTTATTAAAAAAAATTATTAAGAACATTTTACAAATTTTTTTATTTTCTAAGATATATTTTTTTTGTTTTTATTTATTATTTATTATTTATTATATCATTTTTTCTTATGGGGGGTTACTTATGTCTGTTTGGTATATTTCCTTGAAACATAATTGTTATAATGATCATAAAAAATTATTGTAAAATCAATTCAAAATCAATATCATTTTAGAGTGTATAAATTTTTTATTCTATTTTTCAGAAATATTTACCATTTCATATGTTTTGAAATAAAAATACAATTTAATAAAAGTTCCTCAACATGTTCGTTCAAGGTGGTTATTTTTATAGTGATCAATTATGATTATAATCACTGATAGAATATGTGATATGATAATTGAATGATAATAATATTTTCAAAAATAAAATAATTATATGTTAAATAATTTTTTAATATCATCCTTTTATGTAAATGATATAATTCTACAATATAATATTCATGAATGTGGTATTCTACATGCATGCACGATTACGTACTCCTTTTTCAAATATGTTTGGATAATGGAAGAAAAGTGATATTAAATTAGTATGTAGACAATTCAGAATTATATTGATATATATTTTATCATTATTTTCTAGATTATGAATTTTTATTGGAAAAAATAAGAAAATAATTAATAGATTTAGGTTGATAAAATTACCCCTATATGTCTCCCTTAGGAAACACATAATGGATTCATAGTTTTAATTTTTTGAAATAAAATGATTTTATGGTAAGGGGATAGGGTTTTATAGATACATTAGAGGAGTTTAAATAGAGATAAATAATATGAATTTTGGGATAAATGTGGTTGATGTGGTATCCTTTTAAAAGTGATGTGAAGTCCATTTTTGTAAACACCAAATATATTTCCAATGATGGAATGTCAATAATCAAGGGTAAATGGATCCAAAAATGAAAAATAATTAATTTTGGAATAAGACCAGGTCATAAAATCATCTACTATTCATTTTCCCATGAATTTAACAAAATTAAGTCTTGTAGCAATAGATTTTTACATTTTATATTTTTTTTATCTTCATTACTAATTTTTACCCTCTTTAAAAAATAAGGTTACTCCTATTAAAACATTAATACTTTAAGAACCATAATATAAAAATATATAACCAAATTAAACTTCTAAATAATATAAAATTGTGTTTTATTCTAAAATATTTAACATAAAAAATGATTCTTTAGGGAAACATTTTTTACAATTGGACATTCATAATTTTAATTATAATTGTTTACTAATTGAATGGTTGTTAATATTTTGTATATAGGATTAAATTTTATATTACAGTTATTTTTTATATGTGGATAATTTATTTTATTATATAGAAAACACAAATTGTTAATTAAAATTTTCTTGTATATAAAACATTTTCAATTATTACGGTAATTAACATTAATCATAGTTATCTTTTTAACATGTCTAAAATATTAATTTTAAATTATTACATAGTATTAAATAATTGATATAAATTTTTAAATCCATTTATTTATATTTATTTTTAATAGGTTTTGGGAAAAAATTATATATGTGATAAATATATTTTTATTGAAAAATATTACTAATTTTTTCAAAAACATTTAACATGGATTTTCTATAATCAACATAGTATTTTTAAAATAATAATATTCCTCCTTAAATAAATTATTGATATTGATATTTTTCATTAAATTTTGTGTTATATTTACTTATTTAATTAATTATAAATCTTATGGTTTTAGTAAAAATATTAGTTTTCGTTATTCTTTTACAGCCAAATATTTTAAAAAGACTGAAAATTTCATCTTAAGGTGATATTATTATCAGGAATCCAAAATTGAAGTTCATTTCCCAAATTTCAAAATTATTAATCTTGAATTATAATTTTTAATAAAAATATAAACATTTAATGATTTTTTGGTCATATAAAAATATTTTTTTGGAATATTAAGTAATCTGTATATTATTTTGTATCAATTAATAAATACATTTGTGTTAACATATAATTCCAATAAATAAAATATTTTATAAGAAGTAGTGAAAGTAAAAAAATAAAATAATATATTTTAAGAAAAAATGATATAATATTGTTTAGTTATGCTGATGGAATTTTGTCAATGACATTTTATGAAAAATTATGTTTATTTGTATGTATATATATATTTCAAAAATTAGTTACCTATAATTTTACTTCTCTACTGTAACACCCGAGACTTTTATGTTATATAAATCATCAAAGGAATCTTTTTCTACACAACACTTTCTTGGCTTGCTTTACATGAAATCGCGACCTTCCTTGATAGCTTGCATCGTACGCAATACCAAGTTTTACTAAACAACAATATACTATTAAAATATTATTAAAACTAGCCGTTATGAATAGTAATAACCACTTTTTGAAATTTTATAAATTTTATTTTTCAAAATGGACTTCATTTTTGGATTCGGAATATCGAAATTAGCCTAGGGTGAAATTTTGGTATTTTTCTGAAAACTTTCAATTTTTGATGAACAGTGAAACCACTAAGTGGTAGTTAAAAAACTGAATTTTTCATAAAACTTAATTTTACCTCCTCTGTGAGTGGAATTTAGAAAATCTGAGAGACACGGTTAATATCAAGGACTAAAATGTGGTTCAATGAGATAAAAATAATTTTTTGGTGAATAGTCACTTTTTACTTTTTTTACCACGGTTAAAAGTAAATAGGGTAATTAAGGGTAAAGATGATATTCTTATTATCCTAACACATGTCCTAATTCTATTGGACAAGTGTAATTCGACCAAAAACAAACTTAGGAATAAAATATGACTATTTAGGCCCACTTGGATTAGATTAGGACATTTATTATTAATTTATTTAAAGAAGGGTCGAAATAGTTAAAATCAATGTTTAATAAGTAACTAATTTTTAATATGGGGTTATACATAAGATATATTCTACTATAAATATTCATTAGAAAGATAAAAATATTTCCTAAATAATGGTATTTTATTTGTAATTTTTAGACATTAAATAATTTCATTTATTTATGACACAAAGATGATGCAGTAATTATCTTATTAATGAAATATTGACATAATTAATGTTATAAACACCAAAATAAATTTAATTAGAGACTTTTTATGAATTCCAATAATTTTCTAGGTTAAAATGACATGTTAGTATTGATTTAATCAACTTTTTTCGAACTAATCATTCTGTTATAATTTTCACAAAAATCAATTACTAAATAGTGTCAAAATTGACATAAAATAGTTTTTAAAACAAATACTATTTTAGTAATTGTTATTTTATTCCCAAAAATCTAAGGTTCGGCCAAATGACTTATATGAGGTTATATATATTAATAATAAACAACTTGGGGTTCGTTTGGCTGCTTAAAGTATGTTTATTAACCTTATAGTATAAGAACACAAGAAGACACAGTAAAAGTAAAATTATTTAACTTAATGTTAAATATAAATGATAAGGTTAAAATAGGAACCTAAACTTGTCTAAATTCTATTATATGAGAGTATTTCGACCCATCCCCACCTTAGCTTAGAAATAAATCAATTTGGAGCTATTTAAAATCGAACATGACTTTATAATAAAATAATATTTTTTGTTATTCCAAAGGTGCCCCTCTCCTCCCTTATAAAAGGGCACATCCTCCCCCTCTTCCTCACACCACATTGAGCCTTTAAGCTCGGAAAACCCCTTCCAATTTCTTCTCTACACTTCCATAGAAACATTCTATAGGTTTTGGTCCTCTTCAAAGACCTATTTTAGGGCCCTAAAAAGAGATCTCAAATAAGCACTTCAAAGAAGAGGTTATGTCTGTTACCGATTCTTTCATCTTTATTTCTTCTTCCACTTCTTCTTATTTAGTTGTTTAATTATGAAGTAATAACATCAATATCACTCATATACTTATATGTTATTATAAGTATTAAACAACCCTATTTCACCATCTATCCATCCTACGGAAAAAGAAATCACCGCGCGTGCGTACGTACGGAATACCGTCTCCACGCCGTGGTGTAAACTATTTTCCACCACCACCCTACTTGGATGGGTATAATGGTGTAAATAATGACTATATATGAATATTATAAATTAATACTGATTCTGAAATAGTATACATAAACTCCAATACAATTCCACGATCATAGGAACGATATCATCACTCATGCATACGTACGGAATACCGTCTCTACGATGTGATGCAACTCGTTCTACATGATCTTCATTTCATAATGATTATATAAATGAATTGAATGAATGAATATGATATATATTACACTAATACCTTTCTGTAAATGAGGTATCTATAACCTAAAGAGAAGAATAATAATTTATTCGACAAGACATGCATAAGAACAAAAACTTATAAACACCCGAATAACAAGTAGCAATGAAATATTACTACTAAGAAGCTAAGAATATGACCATATATGATATCATAAAAATAAGTATGATTCTGGAATAAGTCAATAACATTATTTAAATCAGTATACAGGAGTTTCAGACACTTATGAAGCAAAATGGACCTAAGGTAAGGGAAATATCACAATCTCATTTTTATCTGAGATTGTTTATGCTTTGAAATTTACTGGGGTTTATTTTATCATCCACATCGATGTTTCCTCAATATGTAATATTATTTCCATCCACCTAAAATTTTTTAAATCCATTTTTACCCTTTTTTGAGTTTATAGTAAATGATATGAATGGAATCTTTTGTCGTTTTTCGTACGAGGTACTTTTTTACTTTTCCGAAAAAAGTACGAAGATGTTTTTTTTAACTTATACGGAATGAATGGATTTTTAAAACATTATTTCCAAGAAGCTTCCTTTAAAAGTTTTAAAGTTTATTTTTAATCAACTTCTTTTAGTTTAAAATTGTAAGGCATGTTAAGAAAGGAAAATGTTTTTGAAGTAGAAAGAATATTTTCCTCAAGAATAGAGTTCAAGAGTTTTATCAAAATTATGTTCCATCTAATAATGGGTTCTATTTTTATACCTATTATTACATTGATTTGATTATGTTGTGATGAAATTATTTTTAAGAATTCCTTTATCTTATATGAATTGTTTTATGATGTCATGTTGTTTAAGAATCCCATTTTTATTACATGGGTTATGCTATGATGTATGGTTTATGATTTTCTGGCACACATAAGAATGGTATCATTATGAGATGGGTGGTACCTATATCTCCCTCCAATTCATTGGGTAAAGATTTTATATCTCATGAGATAGACATGGCTGGAACGGTAGGTTATACCGGTTCAGAGAAACAGGACTGAAACGAGGAGTGAACTTGGTTCAAAAAGGGACTTTGTCCACTAAGATAGTCTTGGCAATGAGCCTTGACTAATAAGAAATGGTTCTCTATGATTATGTGTGTATGCCACAAAGTTTCATGTTTTACGTTATGATTACTGTGATTACATTTCACTGCCATTATTTATCCCATGTTATGAAATTATGATCTCTTTTGCAAGTTAAGATTTCCAAAAGTTATGTTCTTATGTATATGATGTGACTGATATTTATTTTTTTTTACCCTTACTGAGCATTTGACCTCACCATTTTGTATGTTTTCTTTCCCCAGGTTAGGAAGAAGGTTATTAAGTAAGATATGCCAAAAGGGACAATAGATATGATGAAATAAATGGGAGATAATGTAGATGCTTTATGAACCAGTTGTTTATGTTTCCCAGGTTCTAAAGAAACTATGCCTATACGGTCCTTTCGTGGTTTTTTTATATGTTGTAATAAGTATGATTCAATTTTGAAGTATTAACAATGTATGTAAAGTATGGGTCGTTATAGTTGGTATCAGAATAAAGGTATAGTCAACCTTTGGAAACTAGGATGTGAAAGCCTTAGTAAGAACCCTAAAGATAAGTCTAAGCATTGAACACAATCTTACTGTTTTAGAAATAGCCATGAATAACCTAGGATAAGACCTTAAGTGTGAATTTTTATTCTTGATTATGTTGTTTTCCTATTATAATTAGTGTTTCTCACACTATTCTTCTTGGTTTTAGTCAATGGCTGGAACCCGAAGGAACCGTGTTAATGCGGAATGCGACGGGAAATGCAATGATTGTCCCCCTAAGCAACCAAACGTTATGGGAGCTAGAATGAAAAATCTTGTTTCCATGCTCACACAACTTTCTCAAGCTATAAATCATGCAAGACTTACAAACGAGCAAAGGAAGGAGCAACATTATATTTAATACTTCGTGAGACAGCGTCGACCTTCTTTCAGCGGGTCTACTGATCCATTAGTTGCTGAAAAATGGATTAGTACTACTGAAAAGATATTTTCAGTTCTTCAATGTTCTGAACATGATAAATTCATCCTAGCAGTGTATCGTTTGGAAGGAGATGCTGATCAATGGTGGAATCTTATTAAGAATACGAGGCAAAGGGATGAAATTGAGTCCATGGAATGGGACGAGTTCAAGAACATATTTTTCAATAAGTACTTCCCTCGTATTCTCCGAAAAAAGATTGATAAAGAATTTTTTGAACTGAATCAAAAGGATGTTGAATCTATTGGTACCTATGAAGCAATTTTTACAAGACTTGCAAGGTACGCTTCTGGTATTATTATCCAACCTGAGAGTAAGATCGAACGATTCTTTAGTGGCTTAAAACCAAGTCTTCTAAGGGCCTTATCCATAAGGGACTTCAATAGCTATGAGGAAATCGTTCGATGTTCTCTCAAATTCGAGATGGAGATTGGAGTAACCCATCCGTCATATGGGTTTGATAAGAAGAGGAAAATGGAATTCAAAGGAAAATCTAACGATCACACTGAAAAGAAGATGAGCTTTCCCTTATGCTCAAATTGTGGAACGAAACATGGAGGGAGTTGTCTTAAAGGGACAAGTAAATGTTTCAAATGTGGAAAGGAAGGTCATCGGGCAGTTGAATGCCGCGATGATGAGAAGAATATGTCTAATGATGCAAACAAAAGAAGGGATACATAGAATAAACCTACTACACTTCAATGTTTCAAGTGCAAGGAGATGGTACATTATGCCAATAAATGCCTTAATCCAAGGGTTGATGATGATGGTCGACATCAACAAACTCTTAAGGCTAAAGACAAAGGAATGTCACATGCAATTTCTATCAGCGATGTGGAGTACGATAACGATGTGGTGAAAGTTACACATACCATCCACTTTAAAGTAGCAAATGTTTTATTTGATTCTGGATCCACCCACTCTATTATTTCTGAAGAATTTTCTAAGTGTGTCACTGTATTACCTCAACAATTAGATGTTGAGTTAGCTGTGACAACACCTAATGGCACAACAGTCGCATCAAAAGTTTATAATTCATCTCTGATCGAAGTTTGTGGTAAAGTGATTCCTGCAAATCTTGTGATCCTTCCTATAGTGGAATTTGATGTGATTCTTGGCATGGATTGGCTTTCTTTATATGGATCTCGTATCAATTTCCAATGAAGGGAAGTCACATTTCATATTCCAGATCAATCTATGATCGTCTATCAATGCAAGGATGAATATAACCATCTAGTGGAAATTTCTTCCATTTTATGGGAATTGATTCCACTAAATGAAGATTATTTATCTCAAATGGTTGGTGAGAAACTCACGATTAATAATATGCCCATTGTACGGGAGTTTTATGATGTCTTTCCAGAAGAATTACCGGGTCTTCCACCAAATCGTGAAGTTGATGATCGAGAACTTAACAAGATCACTATCAAGAACAAATATCCTCTCCCGTGCATTGATGAACTATTTGAACAACTATGCAGAGCTCAATACTTTTCCAAGATTGATCTTCATTCAGGGTATCATCAATTAAGGGTCAAAAGGGAGGATATACCAAAGACGGCTTTCCGTACAAGGTATGGACACTACGAATTTATAGTGATGCCATTTGGTCTTACTAATTCCCCTGTTATCTTCATGGATCTGATGAATAGAGTCTTTAGAGACTATCTTGATCAATTTGTGATAGTATTTATAGACGATATTCTTGTCTATTCAAAGAGCAAGGAAGAACATGAAGATCACTTGAGAATTATATTGAAGGCCCTGAGAAAGGAGAAGTTTTATGCCAAATTTACCAAGTGTGAATTTTGGCTTCAAAAAGTTTCATTTTTGGGTCACATAATCTCAAAAGAGGGGATATCTGTGGATCCAGCAAAAACAGAGGTTATCGAAAGATGGTCGAGACCAACAACAGTAACTGAGATCCGAAGTTTTGTTGGTTTGGCTGAATATTATCGACGTTTTGTGAAAGATTTTTCACGATTATCTAATCCACTTACCAAGTTGACTCGTAAAGGAGTTAAGTTTGTCTGGACGGAAGAATGTGAAGCGAATTTCAAGGAGTTGAAAAGAAGGTTGTCCAGTGCACCTGTGCTCACACTACCTTGTAGTGGAGAACGGTTTGTGATCTATAGTGATGAATCCCAGAAGGGATTGGGGTGTGTTCTTATGTAAAATGATATGGTGATAGCTTATTCCTCACGACAGTTGAAAATCCATGAGCAAAATTACCCAACACATGATTTGGAGTTAGCTGCGGTAATCTTTGCATTAAAGATTTGGAGGAATTACCTTTATGGTGAAAGGTGTGATATTTATACTGATCATAAATTTTTAAAGTATATTTTCACACAAAAGGAGCTGAATATGCGTCAAAGAAGATGGTTGGACCTGATTAAGGATTATGACTGCTCAATCCATTACCACCCTAGGAAAGCTAACAAGGTGGAAGATGCATTAAGTCGACAAGACCATGCTAGTTTATCCATGATAAGGATCACAAAAGATCCAATATTAATGGATTTACAAAGGATGGATCTTGGAATTATAATGGAAGGGGAAAAATCTTATCTTTCTCAAATGAATGTTCAACCATCTATACATGTGAAGATTAAAGAGGCACAGAAAGAAGATGTCGAGTTACAAAAGAAGGTGAGAAATGTTCCTGAATTCAACCATCATTGTGATGGGATAATAAAGTTCAGGAATCGAGTTTGTGTTCCTCCCATCCCCGAATTAAAGAAGGAGCTGCTGGATGAGGCTCATAGTTCATCATTCTCTATTCATCCTGGAAGCACGAAGATGTATAGGGAACTGAAAGAGTACTTCTGGTGGGATGGCATGAAAAGAGATGTTGCTGAATATGTCTCTCGATGCTTGGTTTGTCAACAAGTTAAAGATGATAGACAAAAGTCTAAGGGGGATGTTACAACCATTACCCATACCCGAATGGAAATGGGAAAACATCACTATGGACTTTGTCACAGGACTTCCTAAAACATCCAAAGGCAATAATTCTATCTAGGTCATAGTTGATCGTCTTACCATGTCTTCACACTTCATTGCTATTAGAGATGATTTCTCTCTAGATCATCTTTCCAGGATATATGTAAAGGAAGTGGTAAGATTTCATGGAGTACCACTTTCTACTATATCTGATCGGGATCCGAGATTTACCTCAAAGTTCTGGCGAAGTCTTCAGCATACACTGGATACAGAGTTGAGTTTCAGCACTACTTATCATCCTCAGACAGACGGTCAGCCTGAGAGAACAATTCAAACCCTAGAAGATATGTTGAGAGCTTGCTCTATGGATTTAAAAGGTGGTTGGGATCAACACCTACCTTTGGTAGAATTTTCTTATAATAATATCTTTCACTCCAGTATTCAGATGGCTCCTTATGAAGCACTCTATGGAAAAAAATGCAGGACTCCAACTTGCTGGGATGAAGTTGGGGAAAGAAAGCTATTAGGACCTAATCTCGTTGATGAAATGGAAGAAAAAGTCAGATCTATTAAACAACACATAAGAGCAGCTCAGAGTCGACAGAAAAGTTATGCCGACAACCGAAGAAAATACCTAGAGTTTGAAGTGGGTGATAAAGTGTTCTTATGAATATCTCCCTGGAAGAGGGTTATGAGATTTGGAAAGAAGGGGAAGTTGAGCCCTAGATATATATGTCCTTTCGAAATACGGGATCGTGCGGGGAAGGTAGCTTACCGATTGGTGCTTCCACCGAATCTCTCTCAAGTTCACGATGTGTTCCATTTATCTCTCCTGAGAAAGTACATACCTGATCCTTCACATGTACTCAGCTCAGAAGTTGTACCGCTGGAGTAAGATCTTTCTTATGAAGAACAACCGATAGAGATTCTGGATCGTAGTGAAAAATTCCTACAAAACAAGACCACTCGATTGGTGAAAGTTTTATGGAGGAACCACCAATTAAAAGAAGCTACATTGGAGCTTGAGGATATGATGGGGGAGAGGTATCCTCATCTGTTTGTTACAAAGTGACGAATTTTGAGGGCGAAATTCATTTTAAGGGGGGTAGAATGTAACACCCGAGACTTTTATGTTATATAAATCATCAACGGAATTTTTTTCTACACAACACTTTCTTGTTTGCTTTACACGAAATCGCGACCTTCCTCAATAGCTTGTGTTGTACGCAATACCGAGTTTCACTAAAAAACGATATGCTATTAACATATTATTAAAACTAGCTGTTATGAATAGTAATAACCACTTTTTGAAATTTTATAAATTTTATTTTTCAAAATGGACATCATTTTTGGATTCGGAATATCGAAATTAGCCTAGGGTGAAATTTTGGTATTTTTCTAAAAACTTTCAATTTTTGATGAATAGTGAAACTACTAAGTGGTAGTTAAAAAACTGAATTTTTCATAAAACATAATTTTACCGCTTCTGTGTGTGGAATTTCTAAAATCCGAGAGACGCGGTTAATATCAAGGACTAAAATGTGGTTCAATGAGATGACAACAATTTTTTGGTGAATAGTAACTTTTTACTTTTTTTTAACACGGTTAAAAGTAAATAGGGTAATTAAGGTTAAATATGATATTATTATTACCCTAACACATGTCCTAATTCTATTGGACAAGTTTAATTCGACCAAAAACAAACTTAGGAATAAAATATGACCATTTAGTCCCACATGGATTAGATTAAGACATTTATTAATAATTTATTTAAATAATGGTTAAAATAGTTAAAATCAAAGTTTAATAAGTAAATAATTTTTAATATGGGGGTATACATAAGATAAATTCGACTATAAATATTCATTAAAAATATAAAAAGATTTCCTACATAATGGTATTTTATTTGTAATTTTTAGACATTAAATAATTTAATTTATTTATGACACAAAGATGATGCCGTAATTATCTTATTAATGAAATATTGACATAATTAATGTTATAAACACCAAAATAAATGTAATTTGAGACTTTTAATGAATTCCACTAATTTTATAGGTCAATATGACATGTTATTATTGATTTAATTAAATTTGTTCGAACTAATCATTCTGTTATGATTTTCACAAAAATCAATTACTAAATAGTGTCAAAATTGACATAAAATAGTTTTTAAAACAAATATTAAATTAGTAATTGTTATTTTATTCCTAAAAATCTATGGTTCGAAAAAATGACTTAGATAAGGTTATATATATTAATAATAAACAACTTGGGGTTCGTTTGGCTGCTTATAGTAAGTTTATTAACCTTATAGTATAAGAGCACAAGAAGACACGGTAAAAGTAAAATTATTTAACTTAATGTTAAATCTAAATGACATGGTTAAAATAGGAACCTAAACTTGTCTAAATTCTATTTGATGAGAGGATTTCGACCCATCCCCACCTTTTCTTTGAAATAAATCAATTTGGATCTATTTAAAACCGAACTTGACTTTATAATAAAATAATATTTTTAGTTATTCCAAAGGTGCCCCTCTCCTCCATTATAAAAGGCACATCCTCCCCCTCTTACTCACACCACTTTGAGCCTTCAAGATCGGACAAACCCTGACAATTTCTTCTCTACACTTCCCTAGAAACATACTAGAGGTTCTGGTCTTCTTCAAAGACCTATTTTATTGCCCTAAAAGGAGGTCTCAAAGAAGAACTTCAAAGAAGAGGTAATGTCTGTTACCGATTCTTTCATCTTTATTTCTTCTTCCACTTCTTCTTATTTAGTTTTTTAATTATGAAGTAATAACATCAGTATCAATCATATACTGATATGTTATTATAAGTATGAAACAACCCTATTTTACCATCTATCCATCCTACGGAAAAAGAAATCACCGCGCGTGCGTACGTACGGAATACCGTCTCCACGCCGTGGTGTAATCTATTTTCCACCACCACATTACATGGATGGGTATAATGGTGTAAATAATGACTATATATGAATATTATAAAGTAATACTGATTATTAAATAGTATACATACACTCCAATACAATTCCACGATCATAGGAACAATATCATCACTTGTGTGTACGTACGGAATACCGTCTCCACGATGTGATGCGACTCGTTCTACATGATCTTCATTTGATAATGATTATACAAATGAATTGAATTAATGAATATGATATATCTTACACTAATAAAATTCTGTAAATGAGGTATCTATAACCTAAAGAGAATTATAAGAATTTATTTGATAACACATGCATAAGAACAAAAAGTTATAAACACCCGAAGAACAAGTAGCAATGAAATATTACTACTAAAAAGCTAAGAATATGGCCATATATGATATCATAAAAATAAGTATGATTCTGGAATAAGTAAATAAAATTATTTAAATCATTATATAGGAGGTTAGGACACTTATGAAGCAAAACAGACCCAAGGTAATGGAAATATCACAATCTCATTTTTATCCGAGATTGATAATACTTTGAAATTTACTGGGGTGTATTTTATCATCCACATCCATGTTACTCAATATGTAATATTATTTCCATACACCTACAATTGTTTAAATCCATTTTTACCCTTTGGTGAGTTTATAGTAAAAGATATGAAAGGAATCTTTTGTCGTTTTTCGTACGAGGTACTTTTTGACTTTTCCGACAAAAGTACGAAGAATGTTTTTTTAACTTATACGGCATGAATGGATTTTTAAAACATTATTTCCAAGAATATTCCTTTACAAGTTTTCAAGTTTATTTTAATGAACTTCTATTAGTTTAAAATTGTAAGACATGTTAAGAATGGAAAATGTTTTTGAAGTAGAAAGGATATTTTCCTCAGGAATGGAGTTCAAGTGTTTTATCAAAATTATTTTCCATCTAATAATGGGTTCTATTTTTATACCTATTATTACATTGATTTGATTATGTTGTGATGAAATTATTTTTATGAATTCCTTTATCTTATATGAATTGTTTTATGATGTCATGTTGTTTAAGAATCCCATTTTTATTACATGGGTTATGCTATGATGTATGGTTTAAGATTTTGTGGCACACATAAGAATGGTATCATTATGAGATGGGTGGGACCTATATCTCCCTCCAATGCATTGGGTAAAGATTTTATATCTCATGAGATATACATGGCTGGAACGGTAGGTTATACCGGTTCAGTGAAACAGGACTGAAACAAGGAGTGAACTCGGTTCGGAAAGTGACTTTGTCCACTAAGATAGTCTTGGCAATGAGCATTGACTAATAAGAAATGATTCTCTATGATTATGTGTGTATGCCACAAAGTTTCATGGTTTAAGTTATGATTATTGTGATTATATTTCACTGCCATGATTTATCCCATGTTATGAAATTATGATCTCTTTTGCAGGTTAAGACTTCCAAAAGTTATGTGCTTATGTATATGATGTGATTGATGTTTCTTTTGTTTACCCTTACTGAGCATTTGATCCCACCCTTTTGTATGTTTTCTTTCCCCATGTCAGGAAGAAGTTTATTAAGTAAGATATGCCAAAAGGGTCAATATATATGATGAAATAAATGGGAGACAATGTAGATTCATTATGAACCAGTTGTTTATGTTTCCCAGTTTCTAAAGACATTATACCTATACGGTCCTTTCGTTGTTTTGTTATATGTTGTAATAATTATGATTCAATTTTGAAGTATTAAAAATGTATGTAAAGTATGGGTCGTTATATCTATTCTATGAAAAAAAATTATCATCTATATATTGTTATGTAGTTTATTATTGTTCATTATTTTTTGTATCAAAAACTATTAAACATACAAGATTTTAAAAGGATATATAAATTATACTCTCAGATGTTACAACATGTTCCTCTTTTACACAAATTTTTAGGATTGTGTTAATTAAAATTTCACTCCACTATATTAACTATTTTTTCTTGTATGACCATGTTATTTTTTACCATATATATTTTCTTTATTATTTATTTTTCGAGATAAACTATTAATCGCTTGGAAAAAAATCATTTATGAAAATATCTATATTCAAAATGAAATTAAATTTTCCACAATCTATGTGGGATTTAGTAAAAATATTCTAAAAACCATAAAAATTATTTCATTCTTCTTTTGTAAATTTCATTCATCTTAAAGTTCAATTTTTTTAATGAAGTCTCTCATTTTTGTGTTTCTATTGAAAATTATGTGTTTTCAAGTCCACTTTAACCAATTGAAATAAATTATCAAAAACTTATTAATCTATTTATATAGATAAAAACACTTTCTCTTTCAAATTTAGATAAAAATTTCCAAGAAATGTTTTATGTGGGGGGGGGGGGGTCGACGTTACAACCCTTATATTTATAATAAGATATTACATTTATGGTACATTAAAATTCAACATTATAAATTTTTGTATATTCATTAAAGATATATATTTTTTATCTTGTATCAAATTATATTTTCTAAAAAATTATAATTGAATTAAAAATTGAAAAATATTACGTTTAATTTTTTATTGTAAAGAAATTGATTAAATGTTAGACAAATTTTCGTAAAATGATTTCTTATTATTATATATATAAATAACTATTAGTTATTTTATATATCTATATTTATGTTAATTATAAGAAAATATCTAAAATTTTTATTATAATTGTCATAGAAATATTCTAATTATGTTTTGAGGAAAGCGTAAGATTTTCTCTTTTGAATGATGTTTTCAATCTAAATATATTGTTTTTTCAAATTATGGATTCTATTTAAAATATATGTTTCTAATTTATTTTAATTGAATTTGATTAAATTTAATTATTTTATAGTTTCAATAATTAGAAATTATTTTATTGTTTGTCTTTGGAAGTTTTATAAGCAGGATAATTTTTTGGTGAATATTTAAAAAATAATATTTGTATAATTATCATAACTTTTTTGGAATAATAATAGTATAAATATCACAAAAAAGGTTGTAGAGTTTTTTTAATTAAATATATATATTAATGTAAAAATATTATAATAATAATATCATCCTTTTAATATAAATTGAATTTTATGTGAATATTAATGTGAAAATGTTTATTATTATAAACATAGTACCTGAGAAGAAATTGAAATTTCAAAATGGGTTAAATTATCTATATTTTCAGAATGGGTATTTCTAGTATTCACTCAAATGATATATATGGTTAATAACATATTATTTATAACTATTTGTACATTTTTTAGAATTATAAAGCCAGATAATAGTCCCAATATTTTTCCAGTGCTTACACATGGTAAAAATGTCTATAGAATATCTTAGAATTTTTATCATTATAAGTATGAGTGAAAATATAAATTATAATTGCTTATAGAGAAAAATAATTTCAGAGAAAATTTTAATGTTATTTTATTATTTCATTTGTAATTTTAACTAATTATATAATTATCCAAAATTATAAGGCATCAATGATGTGGTGCATGTGTAAACTGGACTGAAGTCAATGTAATGGATTTAAAACCATTAATGGTGATATGATTTAAATAATCATTATTAATATACTAGTTTTAGTTGATAATATTAAATATAAGGAATTATATGAATTTTTAAATCCAAATTTCCTGGTTCTTATGAAATTTAGAATTTTGAAATTAACCTAGAAAATGATATTAAACTGTATTTAATATTAAAAATGATTTATAAACTAATAAAAATAAAACTATTTACATGATTCACGTGTAACTGGTAATAATTTAAAATAGTTTTATATTCATTTTTTTATCATCTTTCTATTTTAAAAATTAATTCTTATCCCTTAAAAAAAACATATTTTTTTATATTTTAAAAAAAATTTATTATAAATTTGATTCATTATATGATTTTCAAAACACATAAAGTTTCCCATTTTGTCAATATATTATATCAAAATCAATCTATAAACATCCCTTTCCACATTCATAACCCTATCTTTCATTCCATAAATCAGTTTTATGTAGGTTTTAGACTCAATCTAAAGGTGTAAATTCAAATAGAATGGTTAGACATTATTATCCTCTAACAAATAACTTGTTAGTAGTTATTTTCATTAAAAAAATTCTATAATAAAATTATTTTTCTTCCATAATTTTGTCCCCATTATAAATTTTTTAAATCTATAACCAATTGATATGATCCATTAACCCTCACTAAAATATTTTCATAATTTATTAAACATCAAAAAAATAATTTTTTCTTGATTTATATATTTTTATCACCAATATTATCTTAATATTTTGTGAAAAATTAAAATAAAAAAATAACAGAAAAATATCCTTTTGTAATATGTTTTTATATAAATTCAAATATTTATTGTTTTTCCTTTAGTTTAAACATTTTTTCAAAACCCTGATCACCATTGTGTTTTTAATACTGCATTAGTGAATGATGCGATTTTTGAAACAATATTCCCATTAAAGATATTCTGAAAAATATATTTTTTTTATTCAATAAAACATTTAATATTAATATAAAATGTTGTTATTTTATTTTGAATTTATAAAATATCTATCAAAAAAATTAATTATACATAAACTATCAAGGATTAGTTTAACTCTCAAAAAGTTATCATTGAAGAATCCTAAAAAGTAAGTATTTCATAACCTATTGGACAATTTTTTGTCTGTAACTATAAATAAAAATTTCTAAAAAAATGGAATATGTATCCATTTAATTCTAAATTTTTACAATTACAAAAATATCAAATAAATTTTATATATTATGAATAATATGACCATTGAATGACCGATGTGATAAAAATAAATTTAGTCAATGAATAAAAAATTCTATAAATGATTAAAAATAAATAATAACAATGAATTGAAAATGATATAGGTGTAAAAGAATGTAATGAAATAATAATGTTTTATTATAAAGGACATTAGAGGATATTTTTGGCAGGTTAGGACATTATATAAGGGGTTTATTTTAAACATTTATTTTATATGTTTTGAATTGTTTCACTCAATAAATTTTCAATTATATTGTATCATGAAAATGATTCTATAAAAATTCATGATTTTTTATGTTAATTTGTTGTTATCTTTTATTTTTTAGACATACTTATAGTAAATATTCTTATGATTTTTTATGTATAGAATTTAAATTTCTATACAATATTTAGAAATATTTCTAAATATTTAATTTTTTCTCTGGATCAACAATTCATTCATTTATACCCATTTTTTATTATAATGGTTTATCTTATAGTTCTTGTAGTTTTCAAATTTATTTCATATCTCAAATATTTTCTAAATTTCTAATTTATAATGTTGTTTGAGGACTTTTTTTCTTATTATTTAACTATGAAATTTACAAATTATATTATAACATTCTAGGATTTTCTTTCATAATTTTTACAATAGGTAATTTATTAACATTTTCATATTAATAATCATATTTTAATTCATTTTCCAGTTCCTATAAATTTTATAGGATGACTTGTGGGTCTAATATACAACTTAAATAGATTATGAAATGATTTATTCTCCAAATATATGTTATTCTAGATCAGTAGTAAATTTATTCCATTTCAGGTAAATTATGATAGAAATAACGAGTTAACTTATTCCATTATTATTTATGGTAAAAATAGCATTTCATGATGAACCATTTAATGGGTGATATGAATATGGCGTTTCAATTAAATTTCATGATTATACTATTGTTTTGTGAATGATTATAAGAATGTTTTATGGATATGTTTATAAACATGCCTTTATTTTAGGTTTTGATGAATTTTTTTACATTAATAAGATCAAAATGAATTGAATAAAGGAATTACTTTTCAGTTTTTATCATTTATTTCATGTCCTAGTTGGTTTTATATTTTTTTAAACCCCATTACTGATATTTAGGCTCATGCTATGTTTTCAAAAATAATTACAGGTCATATGGATCAGTACGAAGGATTATAAAGTCCAAATTAGAATATGACATGTTGGTGTTGAACAATTCAAGTGTATCATTTAAAGAGTTTGTTTTAGAAAAATATATTTTCATTCATATTAATCTAATAGTCTATGTTTTGTAAGAAGGATCCTAATTCAATAAAAATATAAAAAAAAAGGAATTCACAATTTAAGTAAATTAATATCTTCGATGAATCATTTAATAATTTCATGGTTATGTTTGGATCATTATAAAATTATTATTATCATTTAGTCATATTATTATTATACAATAGACCCCTGATCAATCACATTATGAGGGGTCAGCTACTAAAAAACAAATATAAGCATGATAATATAATTATTTGGAAATCTATACTGAAATTTTCAAAACATATATCATTTATTAAAAATTAAATAAAATATAAATATTCCATCAAAAATATTAAAACATATAACCAAATATAATTTACGTCCTTTTTTATTTTGAAATTTCCTTTATAAGTTTGAGGTAACATCATATGGATGAAAAGGAGAATCCTAGTTACTAGGGGAACTAACAATGTGATATCAGTATTCATGGTCTAAATTGTGATTTAAATATTGAACACTTTTTTGTAACTGGTAGGGTTTCAAGGTGGAATTCATGGGTTTTTTGTATCATAAAAAAATGGAATACATTTTTGTGTCATAGGGTGAATTAGTTTTCTGTTATTTAAGTTCATTCGGTTGAATATTCAGTGAATGTGGGATCCATGTAATACATTGTTTGAATTACCCTTTCACATCATAAATGAGAATTGACCATACATGTTATAATTTAGTGGGATTTTGATTCTCATTTCATACATATACTCTCTAAAATAAATGCGGATATGGAAATATTTCTCAAATGAATTTAATGAACTTTCTAACTTTTTAAAGACCCATAAAATTCAAGGGAATGTTTTTCTAAATTTTCACTGGGATTTTACAAGAAATCAGTTTCTGACGGCGCCTAATTTAGAGGCCCGGTGTGCCCGGAATCAATTTCCGAAGTTAGGCTCGGGTACGTTCAGTGAACGAACGAGTGGGATTTTCTAACATTTGAACCGTTGCTCAGAATTGAAATCTGAGGGCACCGATTAACTCGCAGTGCCAGTAATTTCATAGGAACACTTTTTCCGGAGTTATGTTTTCTCGGGTGTGGTTACTAAAATTTTCGGGTTAAGTAAATGAATAAAATAAAATGGTGCGACCGATTTTATTTAATTTTAAGTTGTTTAACATAAGTTAAGATATTAAAGTAGAACCCACAAAATCCTACACCTCTAGGTAGGATATTTTTGGGGTGGGACCCACACGAGCCCCACCTTTTCAAGTTCCTCGAAACCCCCCGCCATTGTTTAGGTAACGCACCCTCACCCCCCAATTAATGAAAGTTAAATCATGCGTTTATTTAAATATAAATGCCTCTATTAATTGGGCGGTTTAAAACGTTGAAATTAATTGAGTTAATTGTTTGATTCGTTGTTGAGTTTTAAAATTTTTTGTGTGAGTAATAAAATAAGGTAATGCTTATTTTATTATTTTTGGGTTGTTGTGTTGAGTTTTTGGGGAGAATAAGAGACGTCTTGAAGTTCTTCATTCTTCATCGAAGAATGCGAAGAACGCGAAGATCACGAAGAACACCGACCTCCGAAGAAGGTCGAAAAGAACACTGGATCCCCGGAGATCGACAATGCGACGCCGGTGAATCTTTTCTCCACGACGTGATGATCCCCCTTTCGTGATGCCTTCTTCCGCGACGTCCCTTTCCATGACGAGCCTTCGTTCAACTACGCTCTAGGTGGGGGTTAATTTTTGGGTAAGTTTATATTCCTTTGGTTCCTTCCTTTTAAAACAAAGAACTCGGATCGACTCATCCTCAAGTTGATCCGAGAATGATTTCTTTTACGGGTTGTGAATATTTATTTGCAGGGAAAACTGTTTGGGTTGATTTCTTTTGTTCGTGAAAAATCTTTGTTGTTCTTCGTCTTTTGGGCCGCTGGTTACCAACTTAACGAGAGGAGGTCGGACCGCACGAACACGGCCGACTCTCCTCCCCCTTTTTTGTTTTGTTCGTTGTGGCATGAACAAAGGAGGCGCGGTGCAACGACACCGCGCGGACACGAGAATGAAAGGGGCGAAGAAGCGTAGCGCCGTCACGCCGCGTCGTTGAGGCCGAACGAACCACGGCCGGAGTCGGGGCCGCCGAGGCGATTGAAGACTCTGCTGGAAGATCGTTGTGCATGGATTGACGAGCGACGAAGCAGGCCGCAAGGGCGTTTTGAAACCTTTTCCGTAAACTGCAGATCCCGGGAGAACTACCGGCATAGACGGCGGGTAAACCGGACCACTGGAGCGAGTCTGGTGGTCCGCGGAAGGTGCTGCCGGCGCGGCAGCGCCAACGTCTGAAGGCGACGGCCTGCACCGGCCGGCCGCCTGGAGGCGGCGGCGGGAAGACCGGATCCCACGGCCACATGGGATCCGGGGAATACGCGGCAGCTCGCGCCGCGTCCGGTGCAAAAGGGTCGGGGGCAGCGCACCCCCTTGTCCGCTCAGCGCACGCGGCACCCGCTGAGTCGGATCGGCCGCACCGGGCCGGGCCGCCCAGGCCAGGCTGAGCCGCCTGCGCCGGCCAGGCCTGGCTGCGCCCTGATGGGCCGGACCCAGACCTGGGTCGGGTCAACCCGGTTCGGTCCGACCTAGGGGGGGAGTTGTGCCGGGCTGGGCTGGGCCCAGACCCCCATTTCTGACTGTTTTCAGTCTTTTGCCCATATCTTGTGTTACAGACCTCTGATTGACGCACCGTCAGTTGTGTAGAGATCCTTGGATAGAGGTGGGCATTTAGTTATATTAAACATAGGGTTTTGAAGATCTTTGATTATGGACGGGTTGGTTCGAACACGAAACCATCCGGGCCCTCGGAGCGGAATCACTTATATCATGGGTTCCGGACGTCCGATTGACGTGTCGTTGACTTCGTTGGATTCCTCTTGATGAGGCGGAACTTTCGGAATACTTAGCTTGAGGTTTGGACGTAGTTGGAATATAAACAGGTTGGGTTGTACCCGAAATCCAACCAGGCCCCTGGAACGGAAAAGCTGATAACTTTCAAACTGGACGTTCGTTTGACAAACCGTCAGTGGCATTTCTGATCACGTGGAGAAACGGTCCATATGATTATACCTTATGAGATTTAAGGGTACAATTGAGATATGGCTGGGTTGGTTCTCACACGAAACCAACCAGGCCCTTGGGACGAAAAGGCTAATAACTCACAGATCGGGCGTCCGATTGACGCGTCGTCTGTTCCGTTGAGACCCCTATGACGAGGCGGTCTTCTGAGATACTTCTTCGTGGGACGTTGAGATACATGGAGTATCGACCGGTATCTCGTGGAGCGGACCCTCCCAGAGACGAGCGTGTGGAGTATGGAGACCATGTAGCCGGCTGAGACCTGACGACTGCTTGACAGACTCGACATAGAGTGAGTCAACTAGCCCAGTGGACGGAGCACTACATTGTTTGGGTGCAGACCCATGGCAGACGGAGCACTACCTGTGTGATAGTGCAGACCCGTGGTACTCGTCCGGAGCATACCTCTGCAGGCTATTAGAGGGTGTGCACTACTTTGTTTGGGTGGCATACCCCGGTGGGAAGCACTACTGTGTTTGGGTGGCTAACCCGCGGTACTCGACAGGAGGAGTACCTCAGCAGTCTTAGGATAGTGAGCAGTACCTCAAATTCATGACAGGACTACTGTACACTCAAGAGACGGGGCTCTTCAGCAGTTACGGTTTCGATAATAAAAAATCCTGGTGTGAGCTGAATCTTTGACCTTTGTGTTTACCTCATGATTGAGATGGGTTACTTGATAACTTTGGTATATCTATGGTCATATACCTAAGTAGAGGTTATCTGTTGAGATCTTCTTTGTGGTTATCCTTTTTGGTTTTAGTGAGACCTTTAGGGTCTCAGGGTCCCTACTGAGTATCGTATACTCCCCCCTGCACGGGCTATGCCTGCACCTCGTTGTGTTGGTTGCAGACGACGGGCAGCGCTGGTAGAGGCCGAGTGTTCGAGGACTGGACGGTGCCCGGAGGTGGACCAAACGACGAGTCAGTATCCGGAGGTGGACTTCATAGCGAGACGACACTCGGAGGAGGTTGATGGAAGAGAGAGTTGTGGAGGATATTTGTACCTACCCTTCAGGTAGGATCCGTGGTGGATGATCCAGGAGCTGCGCTATCTGTACCTACCCTCTAGGTAGGATCCGTGGTGGATGATCCATGAACTGCGCTATCTATACCTTCCCTTCAGGTAGGATCCGAGAAGGACGACGCAGGAGATGCTTCCTTTCTTCCAGCTGTTTGTCTTTTCTGTTGTACTTTCGTTCAGTTGTAGCTATACTTTCAGTTCGGTTTTTATTCTGGCCCATTTACTTTTCAGAACATTCTTTTGTACTTAGTTTTTTGCTTCCTCTTTTACTCTGTGGTGTTTTGTTTACTTTTATAAAGGCAATTCCTTCCTAGTTATCGGGATTTACTCCTTTGGTGCTTGTCTCCAGCCCCTGGCCTATGGAAGGCGGGCTTGGGGTAGTCACGACACGGGCCCCGAGGACGGGTCGTGACAAATTGGTATCAGAGGACTCAGTTCTACCGTAGAAATTATAACTATGATATTTTTTTTCTGTGAAGCAATAGTGTTAAGGGTACCAAGTGTGGTATTCAGTTCAGGGAGTCCAGTGTCGGTGTAGGCGGCCGACGTATCCATACAGCAGGACCATGACAAATGATTTCCGAC
Source organism: Viscum album (assembly GCA_963277665.1). Classification (NCBI taxonomy): domain Eukaryota; kingdom Viridiplantae; phylum Streptophyta; class Magnoliopsida; order Santalales; family Viscaceae; genus Viscum; species Viscum album. The sequence continues at coordinate 1,578,562,261 of OY728126.1, forward strand.
TTTGTGCACGAAAACACTGATTATGTGTGTGTTTCCAAATGTTTTTAAAAGTCATCTCAAACCAAGTCATCTCACCAGGTATAAATCGTTTGACTATGTCACGTTGTTTCTTTCATGATGCCTTTCCACGGATGACCAGCTAGAGCCCAAAGTGATGTGCATACTGACAGCCTTCCAAGCGACGAGGCTTCAGTACAGGGCCCTCTTGCAGTTGCGGCACCAGCGGAGGCACCAGCAGTACTACCATACATTGGGCCACTGATGCCACCAGCCTCAGTAGTAGGTGATGCACGTCACTTGAGTGCGCTGCACGAGTTCCAGCTCAAGAGGCCACCCAGGTTCTGGGGAGAGACGGACCCGCAGGCAGCTGAGGATTGGATGGAGGCTGTGGTGAGAGTCTTCAGGCTAGTGGGGACGCTAGCAGACTTCATGGTGATCTTTGCTGCCAGCCTTCTTCAGGAAGCAGCAGGCAGGTGGTGGAGCCACTTGTTCTAGTTTTGTGATAGGATGACCTTCACATGGGGAGACTTAGAGACCTTCTTCAGGTTGGAGTTTGTACCAGTAGCTCTGCACCCCGAGCGTGTTCAGGAGCTGATGCCTTTTCCGCATGTTTTTTCATCAGTAGCCGAGTCATCTGTAGGTAGTATACAGATGATGCAGAGGTCCAGGAGGACCAGACCAGCAATTGGGTGATCTCGAGTTTTAGGATCGGTGGTGCGGGGCACCCGGGGTGGGGTCAGAGCCAGGCGTTCCAGAAACGGAAAGTGTTTCTCCTGCGGCAGGAAGGGTCACCTAGCACGTGACTGTCCGACTCCTCACACAGTTGATTTGCAGGCGTTGGAGGAGGCACTGAGACAGAAGCAGCGGTGGGTGCTTGAGAAACATCTGATCAGTGGACAAGGCAGTAGAGCTCCGGGAGTAGGTGGACAGGAGCGGAACTATGGGATAATTCCCTTGTACTTCTAGTTCCATGTTGTTGTTGTATTCGTATCTTTGTACTAAGAGCTTCAATAAGAAAAAGACACTTATCTTTATGATGTTTTCTTTATTTTCCTTTTGTTTGGTTGATACTGAGTGGTCCCGGTTAAGACTGTTGACGTGACCCTCACTTTCAAGATTTCTACTGGAGGAGACCCAGTGACCTCACACTGATGCCGAGAGTGTGACTCGACCCTTGGAGGTGAGAGTGACAGTTGGATCTCTTGGTAGTTACGTCGAGGCCTTATGACGTCATCCCTAGCATGAATGCATCATTCATGTCATGATTGACTGTATTTGGCAATGGGTGTGGTTCATCCAGGGGATGAGACCGAGATTCTCTTTTCGGAAAAGGATAAATTTTAGCAGCTCTTTCAGATTGTAGGCAAAGAAGGTGCAGATCATCCAAGAGTGGATGAAGACTGCACAGTGCAGTAAGAAACAGGAAACCGGCGCCAGTCGTAAAGACTTGGGCGTGTTAAATGTTTCAAGAAGAGGAAGCTTTAAGGAGAGATGAGTCTGTGAAGCAGCAGACATGGAGGAAGATCTATGAGAGTAGCATGAGGTGGTGTACATTTTAACATGCTACAACCACCCGTCTTAGTTGTTCCCGCCGGGCTCAGGGAGATGGAGGGCGGAGGAAAAGTGTGGCTGCATGCGGTCAAGGAGTGTGACCCAATGGCTCTAAAAATTATTCAAGGGATAGTCTATGTCCACTACTAGTTTCTGTAGTAACAGACGTCGATATAAATCATTCCTTCCTCTCACAAATCTTGTCTCAGACCTAGTGTTTCCGGTAATCCGTAGAATTTAACCTCATGTGTGGAGATACCTTGGGAGAAGGCTCAATAATCACACTTACGCCGACGGTGTTGTCAGACCCTCGAGGCGAGAGTCTCGGTTGTAATCTCTTGGTGGTAGCGTCGAGGCCTTACGACGTTGGTTTGAGTATGGACTGGGAAAACACAGTTCATACAAAAATTGATGGTATTAAGAAATAAAGGTTGTGGTTTAACTACGACGTCAGGATGGGTTTTCCTTGGTCGGCGAAAAGGAAACCCCAGGCAGCACAAGATAAACTCATGCACAGGAGGGTGTGACCGATCACTCTTGAGTCGGTCAACCTTACCCTCGTGGCCGCCGTTGTTTTGAGTTTCAGTTCTATCAGGAATTGGAAACCTCTAGAGTTCGAGGATGACGATCACGTCTTTATACGGGTCTCACCTCGACGAGGTTTATGGAGATGTGGCCAAGGCGGCAAGTTATGTCCAAGGTTCAGCGAACCTTCTTAGGTCCTCAGCTGGGTAGGCGTAGTGGTTTACCGCATGACCCATCCACCTCAATTGCACCAGTTGCACGAAGACTTCCACGTATCTCAACTGAGGAGATACATGCTCGACCCTTCTCATATCATCGACCATGAGGAGCTGAACGATGGCGATGGGGTGACTTTTGTGGAGGTTCCAGTGGGGATCAAGGATCGATAGGAGCGGATCCCACGGGGACGGTCGATAACTCGGGTGCGCTTTCACTGGTAGTATGGGAACCTCTAGGTGAGCACATGAGAGCGGGAGGCTCAGATGCATGCTCAGTACCTCTTTTGTATCTCTAGTCTGTGTTAATGATTTACGAGGACATAAAGCCCTGAGGTGGGAGTAATTTAAAGACCCATAAAATTCAAGGGAAATTTTTTCTACATTTTCTTTGGGATTTTACAAGAACGCAGTTTCGGACGGCGCCTGATTCCGAGGCTCGGTGTGCCCGGAATCAATTTCCGATGTTAGGCTTGGGTACGTTCAGTGAACGAATGGGCGGGATTTCATAACTTTTGAACTGGTGCTCGGAATTAAAATCCGAGGGCACCGATGAACTCGTAGTGTCGGTAATTACTTAGGAACACCTTTTCCGGAGTTACGTTTGCTCGGGTGTGGTTACTAAATTTTCGGGTTATGTAAATGAATAAAATAAAATGGTGTGACCAATTTTATTTAATTTTAAGTTGTTTAACCTAAGTTAAGATGTGAAAGTGGGACCCACAAAATCCTACACCTCTACGTAGGATATTTTTGGGGTGGGTCCCACACGAGCCCCACCTTTTCAACTTCCTCGAAACCGCCCACCATTGTTTAGGTAACGCACTCGCACCCCCCAATTAATGAAAGTCAACTGGTGAGTCTATTTAAACATAAACTCCTCTTTTAATTGGGCGGTTTACAACGTTGCAATTAATTGAGTTAATTGTTTGATTCGTTTTTCAATTTTAAAATTTTTGCCGTGAGTAATAAAATAAGGTAACCCTTATTTTATTATTGTTGGGTTGTTGTTGTTGAGGTTTTGGGGAGAATAAGAGAAGTCTTGAAGTTCTTCGTTCTTCGTTGAAGAACACGAAGAACAAGAAGAACGCCGACCTCCGACGAAGGTCGACAAGAACGCCGGATTCTCGGCGATCGACGACGCGACGCCGGTGAATCATTTCTCCACGACGTGATGATCCCCCTTCCGCGAAGCCTTCTTATGCGACGTCCCTTTCCATGACAAGGCTTCGTTCAAAAACGCTCGAGGTAGAGGTTAATATTTGTGTAAGTTTATATTCATGTGGTTCCTTCCTTTTAAAACAAAGAACTCGGATCGACTCATCCTCAAGATGATCCGCGAATGATTTCTTTTGCAGGTTGGGAATATTTATTTGCAGGGAAAACTGTTTGGGTTGATTTATTTTGTTCGTGAAAAATCCGTGTTGTTGTTCGTCTTTTGGGCCGCTTGTTACCAACTTAACGAGAGGAGGTCGGACCGCACGAAAACGGCCGACTCTCCTCCCCATTTGTTGTTCTGTTCGTTGTGGCACAAACAAAGGCAACGTGGTGCAACGGAACCATGGGTACACGAGAAAGAATATGGCGATGAAGTGTGGCGCCGTCACGCCGCGTCGTTGAGGCCGAATGAACCCCGGCCGGAGTCGGGGCCACGGAGGCGATTGAAGACTCCGCTGGTTGATCATTGTGCATGGATTGACAAGCGACGTAGCAGGCCACAAGGATGTTTTGAAACCATCGTAGTAAACTGCAGATCTCGGGAGATCCGCTGGCACAGACAGCGGGTAAAAAGGACCACCAGAGCGCGTCTGGTGGTCCGTGAAAGGTGTGGCCGGCGCGGCGGCGCCGGCGGCCGAAGGCGGAGGCCTGCACCTGCCGACCACCCGGAGGCGGCGGCGGGACGACCGGATCCCATGGCCGCATGGGAACCGGGGAAGATGCGGCGGCTCGCACTGCGTCTAGTGCAAAAGGGCCGGGGGCAACGCACCCCCGCGTCCGCTCAGCGCGTGTGGCACCCGCTGAGTCGGACCGGCCACACCGGGCCGTGCCGCCCACACCGGGTCGGGCCGCCCACGCCGGCTGGGCTGGGCCAGGCCGCGCCCGGATGGGCCGGACCCTGGTCGGGACGACCCGGTTCAGGCTGACCCAGGGGGCGTTGGGTCGGGCCGGGCCGGGCCCAGACCCCCATTTCTGACTGTTTTCATTCTTTTTCACATATCTTGTGCTACGGACCTTCGATCGATGCACCGTCAGTTTTGTAGCCATCCTTCGATCGAGGCGGTTATTTCGGTATATTACACTCAGGGTTTCAAAGAACTTTGTGTATGGACAGGGTGGTTCGAACACGAAACCAACCGGGCCCTCGGAGCGGAAACGCTTATATCTTGGGTTCCAGACGTCCGATTGACATGCCGTCAACTTTGTTGGATTCCTCTTGATGAGACGGAAATTTTGTCATACTTCTCCTGAGGTTTGGACGCAGTTGGAATATGGCCGGGTTGGATTGTAGCTGAAATCCAACCGGGCCCCTAGAACGAATAAGCTGATAACTTTCAGACTGGACGTCCGTTTGACGAGCCGTCAGTGGCGTTGGTGATCACGTGGAGAAACAGTCCATATGAGTATACCCCATGAGAGTTCGGGGTACAGTTGAGATACGGACGGGTTGGATCGCACACGAAATGTAACACCCCAATCTTCCTCGGTATGTTTCCTTTCGAATAATGCAATGACGTGCATTGTACGCAACTTCGAGATTTTAACACACCACAACCAATCAAACTAGCCGTTATGAATAGTAATACCTACTTTTTGAAATTATATATATTTTATATTTCAAAATGGACTTCATTTTTGGATTCGGAATATCGAATTTAGCCTAAGGTGAAATTTTGGTACTTTTCGGATAAATTTCATATTTTGATGAATAGTGAAAATTACTAAATTTTAATTAAAAACAACTTTTTTAATCAAAATAATTAATAGTGATAAATTTTGAATTTGAGTGGTTTTAAAGTATATTTAGAATATATTTTTACCATTTAATATAATGTTGGTCATTGGACATAATTTTACAATTAAACCGAACATAAACAAGTGTCAATCTTTTGATAGTTATTATCTCTTAAAAACACGCTTTTTGTTTTAACAGCGGGAATTAATTTTAAATTAATTTCTGCCACTTCTGTGTTTTGAATTTAGAAAAATGGATTCCATATTTGGAATCAGGATGTTCAAATTGTGTAAATAGGTAACTTTTATTTTTAGACATTTTGAATAATTACTGCGGTAAATATTTTATTTACCATGGTTAAGGGTAAATCCGGTAAATAAGGGTTAGAAAATAATATTATAATAATACTAAATTACCCTAAAACGTGTCTTAACCCTATTGGTTGATACATGGTCGACCATGGGCATCTTTGGGTCAATTTTGGGACCCCATGGATCCACTTGTAAGTGATAATGACACTTTATATTAATTAAGTTAAAATGAATACAAAAATGACACAAGCATATATCCTTTAGCAAAACAATTGTTACATAGGGTTATATATGCTGGATTTTAGATTATAAATATTCATTAGAAAGCTAAAAAGATTTCCTACATAATTATATTTTATTTATAATTTTTTGACATTAAAATATTTATTTTATTTATGACACAATGATGATGCAGTAATTACTAAAATAGTAAAAAATTAACATAATTGATATTATAAATACCCAAATAATTATAATATGAAACTTTTAATGAATTAAACAAATTTTCTAGGATAATATGATATATTAGTATTGATTTATTTGACTTTGTTCGAAGTAATCAATCTGTTATGAGTTTCACAAAAATCAACTAGTGAATAGTGTCAAAATTGACATAAAAGAGTTCTTAAAACAAATATTATATTATTAATTGATATTAAATTCCTAAAAATCTAAGGTTCGGACAAGAGACTTATATTATGATAGGTTAATCATTAATGGACCACTTTGGGGTCTTTTGGATGTATATAGTAAGTTTATTAACCATATTATATAAAAATACAAAGAGACATTGTAAAAGTGAAACTAATTAACTTAGAGTTAATACTTAATGATAAGGTTAATATAAGTACCCAAACCTGTCCAAATTCTATTGGATGAGTTGTTTTCGACCTATCCCCACCTCAACCTTTGAATAGTAAACTTTGGAGCCATTGGAAACCGAATATGAATTTATTATAAATTAATATTTCTAGCTTTTCCAAAGGTGCCCCTCACCCCTCTTATAAAAGGGCACTCCTCCTTCTCATTTCCTCACACCTCTCAAGCCACTTGGCTCGTCCAAACTCTGCCCAACTAAGCTCCCCACATCCCTCTCCTCATCCTTGAAGCTTCCCCTTAGGCAGAAAGCATTTCAACAAGTCCTTTGGTTCCAACCAAAGTGAGTTACCTAAATTAAAGGTAACGATTTCTCTTAAATTATTTTCATTTATTTTGCTTCTTCAACCCCCAAACTCTTTTTATTTACCTTCTTTTGTAACAACACCAGTATCCTCAATATACTAGGATGTTGTTATAAGAAGTATTCAAACTACAAATACACACAACTCCATCTAATGGATGATGAACATAATGTTTCTGTGGATGGCAAACTAACGCCTCACGAAACGATGATTGTTCAAAAACATCTTACCGCCTCTCATGGTGGACATTATGATGGCACTGTAATTAAATATGATATTAATGATATATATTTTATATATAAGCTTCTGTAATTCCATTTTATTTCATACCATTATACGTTTCATGTCGTATATACATACGATAATTTCATTTGAGGAAGTGCGGACTACCGCCCCCTTAAAATGATATGACTCGTTCATACCACACATGGAACGTATAAAGGATGGTGTTAATGAACTTAAGTAACATATATAAAATATTATATTATACTGGAATAGTAATATACCTATGTATCATTTGGATTCGATTCTTTTAAAATAAAAAATTAAATGGAAGTAGCGTTCGTGCATACGTACGGACTACCGTCTCCACGAACGCGATGAGATTCATTATCCATCGTATCCATTCAAGTATAATTATCATTTAATGATTTAAAAATGATGTTTAAGGACTTGATATCATTCTGGATATGAATAAGATACAACAAACATGACTTATGTAACAAAACATATAAAAGAAAATGTGTAAGTTAACACCCGAAACGGCGTTAATACTAAGATATTATTAACAAATCAATGTTAAAAGATCATATATGATATCATATTAAAGTAAATTATTCTTGTATTATTCAATAACAATTATTTCACCATTATACAGGAGGTAAACCTACCATCGACCAAGGAAAAAGTACAAAGTAAGGGATTCTCTTATCTCACTTTCAATTCCGTGAGATTTCCATTGTTCGCTACTAAATTATTGAAAGTGGTGTATTGTGTACTTCCATTTGATATATATTATCATGATTCACTTTATATTCATGTTATTCTGTAAATCATTTGGTGGTTATTAACTTTTGGCCATGCGACTCAGTTGATTAACGTGGTAAGGGGTTTCTTGTCTCACTTTTAATTCCGTGAGAATTCCATTGATCACCACTTAATTATTGCATGTGGTGTATGTGTACTACCCATGATTGTATTCATTGTGTAATATACTTTATTTTATGGGTATTTACATCATCATGGTATGATCTTTCTTTCATGGGTGTTTGTTTCTTAAGTTACCTAATCAATAAGGGAATTTGAGATTTCAATTTCCACTCATTTGGCTTTACACATATTTCATTGATTATATTACCCCAAGATTATGTGTGGAATCACTATTCATTTGATTATGTCATAATTTCCACTCCCCTTCCTGTGGATATAATTTTTATACACATAATCACTCCATTGATAATTCTCAATTCATTGATATGAATTTGATAAGAGTAATTTTAACTCATTCTCCATTTGTTGAGTTAAACATCCAATTCGTTGGTATTGTTTTTACAAGAATATGTGTGAATATACTTTGATTGATTTACACTGAATATCCAATCATATTTAGTGTATTTATATTTGTCACACATAATTATGTCGTTGATTTATCCTTAACCAAAGGATACAACCTTTATGAGAGATTTCATCTCAACTTACATTCCATTGAGACTTCTTTGTTGATATACACCAAATCAATTTTATGTGGTGTATATAATGTACTTTGACATAGTATATCATGAATTCCCTTTATTCTCATGATATTACAAAGTTTTGATTACCTCAATTATTTTCATTCAAATGTCTCTCTTTTGGTTAGAATCTCTAACTAAAATACCATTTTTAAATGTTTTTAAGACTTATTCATCTAATTCTTTCTCATTAATGTCCATGTTTTAAAAATGGTTTTAAGGATTTATTTATATGGACATTAATGTTTAGAAATTAAAAATCCTTTTAAAAAGTTTCAAAGTGGTATGGGACACTTTGATTCAAAAATCTATTTTTAAATGGCTTCTTGACAAATAGTGTGACTTTTAAATGTTTTCAAGAAAAGGGGGATATTTCTCTCAAATAGTTTTGATGATTATTTTCATCTATGTCAACATCCTTCATTATTCATGATTGAGGTTAATGTGATACAATCCAATCTTCCATATTGTATCGAATGAGTTATGTTTGACTGTGGATGTGCTATTTTTATACCATTCATGGTTTGTGGTAAAAGTATTGACATTTCGTATGCTAGTTTTTAATACGAATGTTTATGTTATGTTTAAACCTATACATATGAGGAATGCATTGGACTTAATAAGTGACGGGTGGAGCCCGCTATAGCTCCTCGATGCATCGGTAGGTCTCATGAGACAAACTAGTGTCTTGGCACAAGGCCTTGGCAAAATCTTATTTGTAGTCTTGGCACGAGGCCTTGGCTATGTGGTTATGATAGTCTGACATTATGCATTCCATCATTATGAAAGTGGTTATTGATATTGCATGTGATCATTCGACTAGTAGAATATCCATGTGAGTAAGTAAATGGCATTATTTCATTTTACCTTCGCCATTTTATGCTGAAGTTTAAATTTAAAAGGCTTTTGTTTTAGTTATAAATTGCCTTAAGTGTTTATGCTTAATTATGAAAGCTTCTGCTATAATGTTATCCTTACTGAGCATCTGAGCTCACCCCTTTCAATGTTTTATTTTTCCCAGGATTATGAAGAAGTAATTTATGAATGACCTGCAGGGATAGTATGAGGGGATATGAAGACAAGATGTTTTTTTTATGATGTAATGTAAAAATTTATGGATGTATCTAGTTATTCCAAGGCTACTAAACTAATCGGTCTTTCGAGACTTGATCTTTCTCATGATCATGCCAATGTTATGTAATAATGCACCGACTCTAGGTAATTAGGGTCGAGGCGTTACAGTTGGTATCAGAGGAAGTTTAGTACAAACCTTGGTAGCTAGATTTAGATAAACTCTGATTAGAGCACGTAGACCTAAGATGAACTTTGAGGATTAGTATAAAAGAACTTCCTAGAATTTTGGTATTGTAGAAATTTTTTGAGTTTTCCGAGCAATACATCCCTGTCTGGATACGAGCAGGTAGAGGCGGCTCTGGCACAGATGTACCTAGGGGTAAAACCCGAAAACACCGCTTTGAGCTAGACTCGAACGGGAACTGGTGCACGACAACGGGCCTTGCTGCACTCTTGGTTACGACACTCCCGGGGGATATGCTTAGGATAATTTACATTTTCTTTACAAACCAATTTAAGTAATATATATATAAGATGAGAGTAAATGACCTTGGTTAATCCTAATATGTTTCAAATTGAGAATATAGTGAAATTTTAATCTCTAAATGATTTTACGACTACTATTACTCACACAATGCTTTATGGTTTTAGTCAATGGCTGGATTACAAGGAAGTCATAGTGACTTGGAGAATGATGTACAAGATGGGAACGGTGGTGGAAATGAGCAACAAAATGGAATGTTGATAGGCGTAAAAGATATCGTCTTTATGCCAAATCAGTTTTCCAAAAATATGATCAACAACATATATATTAACCAACTCCCAGACTCAACAAGGAAGAGAAAGGTGATAAATGATAAGAGCTCCAGCAATGGAGACCATGGAGAAAAGAACCCTCAATTTTCATCATGCAGGAAATGTGGAAAGAGACACCCAGGAAAGTGTCTTAATGGGACAACGAAATGTTTTACGTGCGGGAAGGAAGGACATAAAGTAAAGAATTGCCGAAGAAAAATGAAGAGTACTATGGAAGAAGATAAAAATGGTCCCAAGAGTCCATTTACAGTCATTTGCCGTAAATGTAGGGGACCTGGCCATTACCCGAGTGAATGTCCTATTCTATAGGATATTTTCTTGGTCAAAGAAGAAGCTATGTGGGAATAAATGGTTGGAGAAATGTTTAAAAAGTATTAGCACTCCTTGTAGATGGGTTTACTATGGAATAATTTTCTCTTGTATTTGTAACCCCGCAGTTTGCCATGTGAGAATAATATTTGAGGAAGAATTGTCTCTTCTCTTGTGGATATGGGTATAAATAACCATTTGGATTTATATGATCATTGGGGTTTGAGAGAATTATAAGTTATTATAATTTGGGATGAAGATTCAAGGTATGATATAACATTTTTGGTATAATTTATGATATAGTATTTTGAGGAATTTATCTCATTTTGGCAATATTATAAAATATAGTTTTTGAAAAAGGACAACACGTAGACCGTATGACAACCCGTCGCGTCGGACAAAGCTATGGGAATCGAACCCACAACCAAAGTGCGATTGGGATTTATCGCCTACCACTGGACTACGTGAAGTCCCTGGTTAGTGTGACTTTTTTTTTAGTTAAATGATTTTATTGATCAATAATAAGTTGATTTGGGTTCGTATTTCATATCAATAGAATACCCTTGGTATAGGAAAATGATTTGGTGATTAAGTGATAAATGTTATTTTGGAAGATGTTCGCTTTGTTGGGAACACTATATGCCCAAGGAAAATAGAATACTATGGGGTTTCATTTGTGGAGTAATGATAGATTTTTATCTATGTTTTTATTGTGGATTTATAGTGATTAAGGTTATTTATGGAAATGATTAACCTATAATAGAGAATATGTGATTAGGTTAATTACTTTTGAGTATGTGACTTTAAGAGTATCTGATGTCATTTGGAGATACAATTTAACATGGGAGACTACATAATCAAATTCTTCTATGTTTTGGGTTTCAATATTAGTTTGGATTATATTAAAGGATTTTAAGGACAATTGGTTATTCAATGGTATCTATTTAACTTTGGGGTATTGTTGGTTTAATTTTAGAAATTAAGATTAGTGCATATTTATCTCAATGAATATCCTTTTGGGGGATCATTAGATCATTCACTGACCATTTTGGTTTTGATTAATCTTCAAAGACAATGTAAATATATGGTTTATCCTTCATGGATCATGTGATTCTATAGAAGTTTATTCTATCTCTTCCAGTGTGACCAAGTATTCTTGAATACTCATCGTTTAAAAAAAAATGAGTTAGTGGTGGAAATTTAGAATGAAAATCTACTTAAAATGTAAGTATATCTCATAATGTTCTTAGTCAATATCATAAATGAATTACTCTTCCTTATTTAATGTAACTTAAAAAAAAATGTTGTTCGTTTACTTTCCTACTAGGAGACTAATGGTCGTTTGTCCCAACACAAGTTTGTGGTTTTCTCATTGTTAACTTTCTCCTGATCATGATTTCTATCCCTCTCCATCAGAACTTGACACTTAGTTTATCATCCATATCCATGTTTTCTTACATGGAATCCTATTATGGGTTATCTTGGATGACCCTTATACCTCTCTTTCTTTCTTTTAAAGTGATAGTTTTATTGACTCTTTTTCCGATGTGGGACTTTCAATTATATTCCCAAGTAAAATTTTAAAAATTGCGAGGACGCAATTTATTGAAGGAGGGGAGAATGTAACACCCCAATATTCCTCGGTATGTTTCCTTTCGAATAATGCAATGACGTGCATTGTACGCAACTTCGAGATTTTAACACACCACAACCAATCAAACTAGCCGTTATGAATAGTAATACCTACTTTTTGAAATTATATATATTTTATATTTCAAAATGGACTTCATTTTTGGATTCCGAATATCGAATTTAGCCTAAGGTAAAATTTTGGTACTTTTCGGATAACTTTCATATTTTGATGAATAGTGAAAATTACTAAATTTTAATTAAAAACAACTTTTTTAATCAAAATAATTAATAGTGATAAATTTTGAATTTGAGTGGTTTTAAAGTATATTTAGAATATATTTTTACCATTTAATATAATGTTTGTCATTGGACATAATTTTACAATTAAACCGAACATAAACAAGTGTCAATCTTTTGATAGTTATTATCTCTTAAAAACACGCTTTTTGTTTTGACAGCGGGAATTAATTTTAAATTAATTTCTGCCACTTCTGTGTTTTGAATTTAGAAAAATGGATTCCATATTTGGAATCAGGATGTTCAAATTGTGTAAATAGGTAACTTTTATTTTTAGACATTTTGAATAATTACTGCGGTAAATATTTTATTTACCATGGTTAAGGGTAAATCCGGTAAATAAGGGTTAGAAAATAATATTATAATAATACTAAATTACCCTAAAACGTGTCTTAACCCTATTGGTTGATACATGGTCGACCATGGGCATCTTTGGGTCAATTTTGGGACCCCATGGATCCACTTGTAAGTGATAATGACACTTTATATTAATTAAGTTAAAATGAATACAAAAATGACACAAGCATATATCCTTTAGAAAAACAAATGTTACATAGGGTTATATATGCTGGATTTTAGATTATAAATATTAATTAGAAAGCTAAAAAGATTTCCTACATAATTATATTTTATTTATAATTTTTTGACATTAAAATATTTATTTTATTTATGACACAATGATGATGCAGTAATTACTAAAATAGTAAAAAATTAACATAATTGATATTATAAATACCCAAATAATTATAATATGAAACTTTTAATGAATTAAACAAATTTTCTAGGATAATATGATATATTAGTATTGATTTATTTTACTTTGTTCGAATTAATCAATCTGTTATGAGTTTCACAAAAATCAACTAGTGAATAGTGTCAAAATTGACATAAAAGAGTTCTTAAAACAAATATTATATTATTAATTGATATTAAATTCCTAAAAATCTAAGGTTCGGACAAGAGACTTATATTATGATAGGTTAATCATTAATGGACCACTTGGGGGTCTTTTGGATGTATATAGTAAGTTTATTAACCATATTATATAAAAATACAAAGAGACATTGTAAAAGTGAAACTAATTAACTTAGAGTTAATACTTAATGATAAGGTTAATATAAGTACCCAAACCTGTCCAAATTCTATTGGATGAGCTGTTTTCGACCTATCCCCACCTCAACCTTTGAATAGTCAACTTTGGAGCCATTGGAAACCGAATATAAATTTATTATAAATTAATATTTCTAGCTTTTCCAAAGGTGCCCATCACCCCTCTTATAAAAGGGCACTCCTCCTTCTCATTTCCTCACACCTCTCAAGCCACTTGGCTCGTCCAAACTCTGCCCAACTAAGCTCCCCACATCCCTCTCCTCATCCTTGAAGCTTCCCCTTAGGCAGAAATCATTTCAACAAGTCCTTTGGTTCCAACCAAAGTGAGTTACCTAAATTAAAGGTAACGATTTCTCTTAAATTATTTTCATTTATTTTGCTTCTTCAACCCCCAAACTCTTTTTATTTACCTTCTTTTGTAACAACACCAGTATCCTCAATATACTAGGATGTTGTTATAAGAAGTATTCAAACTACACATACACACAACTCCATCTAATGGATGATGAACATAATGTTTCTGTGGATGGCAAACTAACGCCTCACGAAACGATGATTGTTCAAAAACATCTTACCGCCTCTCATGGTGGACATTATGATGGCACTATAATTAAATATGATATTAATGATATATATTTTATATATAAGCTTCTGTAATTCCATTTTATTTCATACCATTATACGTTTCATGTCGTATATACATACGATAATTTCATTTGAGGAAGTGCGGACTACCGCCCCCTTAAAATGATATGACTCGTTCATACCACACATGGAACGTATAAAGGATGGTGTTAATGAACTTAAGTAACATATATAAAATATTCTATTATACTGGAATAGTAATATACCTATGTATCATTTGGATTCGATTCTTTTAAAATAAAAAATTAAATGGAAGTAGCGTTCGTGCATACGTACGGACTACCGTCTCCACGAACGCGATGAGATTCATTATCCATCGTATCCATTCAAGTATAATTATCATTTAATGATTTAAAAATGATGTTTAAGGACTTGATATCATTCTGGATATGAATAAGATACAACAAACATGACTTATGTAACAAAACATATAAAAGAAAATGTGTAAGTTAACACCCGAAACGGCGTTAATACTAAGATATTATTAACAAATCAATGTTAAAAGATCATATATGATATCATATTAAAGTAAATGATTCTTGTATTATTCAATAACAATTATTTCACCATTATACAGGAGGTAAACCTACCATCGACCAAGGAAAAAGTACAAAGTAAGGGATTCTCTTATCTCACTTTCAATTCCGTGAGATTTCCATTGTTCGCTACTAAATTATTGAAAGTGGTGTATTGTGTACTTCCATTTGATATATATTATCATGATTCACTTTATATTCATGTTATTCTGTAAATCATTTGGTGGTTATTAACTTTTGGCCATGCGACTCAGTTGATTAACGTGGTAAGGGGTTTCTTGTCTCACTTTTAATTCCGTGAGAATTCCATTGATCACCACTTAATTATTGCATGTGGTGTATGTGTACTACCCATGATTGTATTCATTGTGTAATATACTTTATTTTATGGGTATTTACATCATCATGGTATGATCTTTCTTTCATGGGTGTTTGTTTCTTAAGTTACCTAATCAATAAGGGAATTTGAGATTTCAATTTCCACTCATTTGGCTTTACACATATTTAATTGATTATATTACCCCAAGATTATGTGTGGAATCACTATTCATTTGATTATGTCATAATTTCCACTCCCCTTCCTGTGGATATAAGTTTTATACACATAATCACTCCATTGATAATTCTCAATTCATTGATATGAATTTGATAAGAGTAATTTTAACTCATTCTCCATTTGTTGAGTTAAACATCCAATTCGTTGGTATTGTTTTTACAAGAATATGTGTGAATATACTTTGATTGATTTACACTGAATATCCAATCATATTTAGTGTATTTATATTTGTCACACATAATTATGTCGTTGATTTATCCTTAACCAAAGGATACAACCTTTATGAGAGATTTCATCTCAACTTACATTCCATTGAGACTTCTTTGTTGATATACACCAAATCACTTTTATGTGGTGTATATAATGTACTTTGACATAGTATATCATGAATTCCCTTTATTCTCATGATATTACAAAGTTTTGATTACCTCAATTATTTTCATTCAAGTGTCTCTCTTTTGGTTAGAATCTCTAACTAAAATACCATTTTTAAATGTTTTTAAGACTTATTCATCTAAATCTTTCTCATTAATGTCCATGTTTTAAAAATGGTTTTAAGGATTTATTTATATGGACATTAAAGTTTAGAAATTAAAAATCCTTTTAAAAAGTTTCAAAGTGGTATGGGACACTTTGATTCAAAAATCTATTTTTAAATGGCTTCTTGACAAATAGTGTGACTTTTAAATGTTTTCAAGAAAAGGGGGATATTTCTCTCAAATAGTTTTGATGATTATTTTCATCTATGTCAACATCCTTCATTATTCATGATTGAGGTTAGTGTGATACAATACAATCTTCCATATTGTATCGAATGAGTTATGTTTGACTGTGGATGTGCTATTTTTATACCATTCATGGTTTGTGGTAAAAGTATTGACATTTCGTATGCTAGTTTTTAATACGAATGTTTATGTTATGTTTAAACCTATTCATATGAGGAATGCATTGGACTTAATAAGTGACGGGTGGAGCCCGCTATAGCTCCTCGATGCATCAGTAGGTCTCATGAGACAAACTAGTGTCTTGGCACAAGGCCTTGGCAAAATCTTATTTGTAGTCTTGGCACGAGGCCTTGGCTATGTGGTTATGATAGTCTGGCATTATGCATTCCATCATTATGAAAGTGGTTATTGATATTGCATGTGATCATTCGACTAGTAGAATATCCATGTGAGTAAGTAAATGGCATTATTTCATTTTACCTTCGCCATTTTATGCTGAAGTTTAAATTTAAAAGGCTTTTGTTTTAGTTATAAATTGCCTTAAGTGTTTATGCTTAATTATGAAAGCTTCTGCTATAATGTTATCCTTACTGAGCATCCGAGCTCACCCCTTTCAATGTTTTATTTTTCCCAGGATTATGAAGAAGTAATTTATGAATGACCTGCAGGGATAGTATGAGGGGATATGAAGACAAGATGTTTTTTTTATGATGTAATGTAAAAATTTATGGATGTATCTAGTTATTCAAAGGATACTAAACTAATCGGTCTTTCGAGACTTGATCTTTCTCATGATCATGCCAATGTTATGTAATAATGCACCGACTCTAGGTAATTAGGGTCGGGGCGTTACACGAAACCAACCGGGCCCCTGGGACAAAAAGGCTCATAACTCACAGACCGGGTGTCCGATTGACGCGTCGTGTGTTGTGTTGAGTCCCCTATGACGAGGCGGTCCTCTGAGATACTTCTTCATGGGACTTTGAGATACTTGGAGTATCGACCTGTAGCTCGTGGAGCGGACCCTCCCAGAGACGAGCGTGCGGAGTACGGAGATCGTGTAGCCGGCTAAGACCTGACGACTCCTTGACCGACTCGACTTGGAGTGAGTCGACTAGCCCAGTGGACGAAGAACTGCTTTGTTTGGGTGCAGACCCATGGAGGACGGAGCACTACCTTTGTGATAGTGAAGACCTGTGATACTCATCCGGAGCATACCTCTATAGGCTATTAGGGGGTGTGCACTACTGTGTTTGGGTGGCATACCCCGGCGGGAAGCACTACTGTGTTTGGGTGTCTGACCCGCGGTACTCAACAGGAGGAGTACCTCAGCAGTTTTAGGTTAGTGAGCAGTACCTCGGAGTCATGACAGGACCATTGTACAATCCATTGACAGGGCTCTTCAGCAGTTACGGTTTCGATAATGAAAAATCCTGGTTTGAGCTGAATCTTTGACCTTTGTGTTTACCTCAGGATTGAGATGGGTTACTTGATAACTTAGGTATATGTTTGAGAATATACCTAAGTATAGGTTATCTGTTGAGATCTTCTTTGTGTTTATCCTTGTAGGTTTTAGTGAGACCTTGAGGGTCTTGGGGTCCCTACTCAGTATCATATACTCACCCCTGCACGGGCTATGCCCACACCTCGTTGTGTTGGTTACAGACGACGGGCAGTGCAGGAAGAGGCCGAGTGTTCGAGGACTGGACGGTACACAAAGATGGACCACAGGACGAGTCAGTATCTAGAGGTGGAATTCTTGGCGAGACGACACTCGGAGGAGGTTGATGGGCGAGAGCGTTGTGGAGGCTATCTGTACCTACCCTTCCGGTATGATCCGTGGTGGATGATCTAGGAGCTGCGCTATCTATACCTACCCTTCAGGTAGGATCCGTGGTGGACGATCCAGGAGCTACGCTATCAGTACCTACCATTTAGGTAGGATCTGAGGAGGACGACCCAGGAGCTGCTTTCTTTCTTCCAGCTGTTTGTCTTTTATGTTGTACTTTCGTTCAGTAGTAACAGTACTTTTAGTTGGGTTTGTATTATGGCCCATTTACTTTTCAGCACTTTCTTCTGTACTTAGTGTTTTACTTCAGCTTGTACTCTGTGGTGTTTTTTTTACTTTTATAAAGGCAATTCCTTCCCAGTTATCGGGATTTATTCCTTTGGTGCTTGTCGCCAGCCCCTAGCCTATGGAAGGTGGGCTTGGGGTAGTCACGGCACGGGCCCCAAGGACGGGTCGTGACAATCTTACTCAACCCTTGTCATCTATAGAATGATCTTTGTTAACATAATATTAGTTTTTCATTATCTGATTCTTCCATTATATTATATTATTATTTCTTAAATGTATATTAGTTTGATAAATGTACATTCCGTGAACTATTTATTAATTAATGATATAGGGATCTCTTTAGGTTTTTTTATTGATCATTGGCTTTCCTTACATGTGATAATTAAATTTTTTATCTTGATTTTGAATTTTTTATTTTATGCAATGAGATAATCATATAATTTTAAGAGATATATTCCCTTTCTCTTAATTTAAATTAAACATGTGAAATTATAATTCATTAATCCTTTTGGTAAAATTTGGTTTGATGTGATGTTGAGAAAATCATTGTAATTTAATGTAAAAATTACGTTTTGATTTGTATTTGTGGTCACTTGTCGATTTATGATCATTCCAAACTTATATTATGGAGTGATCCATGAATATATTTCAACTATAAGAGCACAATACTTATCATAAATTTTAAAAAATAGCAATTTTTTTCAATAACATTCTGGTGATAGAAATAATTTAAGTGAAGAAAAAATTCATAGTTAGATGGATTGATGACTTATTTGGTGAAATCAATGGGAATAATGTATTATAAAAATTTATAATTTATTCAGGTATGATTTACTATGATTAATAATTTTTTATAAACCAATGGTATCATTTTTTACATGGGATAACCACTCTATGTTCATGGTTGTTTACCTTAAATTAAATATTTTTCTCCCAATAGTTTTGATTATGATGAATTTAAATTTCAAGGAATATCTAGTTACACATTTAGGTTTATTATTGATAACATTTTTATATGTCAATATGTGTTTGATCATAACTATCCTCATTTAAGTATGTATTTTAAAAGTCTAATTAAATATTATATGAAATATTTAAAATATTAAAATTTTTCATTTATAGGATACTTTACCAAGAAATATAGTTCTTATGGTTGTGATATTTTCCAATGTTTTTTAGAATAACTTTTGTAGGAGTATATTTATGATTCTCATGATATAACTAATAATTATTTATTTGGAGTCTATTTATTTTCATTTTTTACGATTAGTTGTTAAACATTAAAAAATATATATTTATTAAAAATTATTATCATCATGCATGGCTACTGGGTCCGTGAAAGAGCATGATATAGGTGTGTAAAACCAGAAAATGAGTTTTTTAAGGTCTTATAAATGGTTGGTGGGATCTTACAATGTTGATAAATATATAAAATTTATTTTTTACATTAAACCTATGTTTCACAATAGTGTTTCATTATAAATTTGTTTGTCTACATGATATAATTCTATTATAAACCATGGGATAAGTCACCCTCTTCCTTTTCTCCCAGTTTAATTGCTGATTCTTCTATATCAGGGTAGATAACTCTATACATTCAATATTTTAGTTTTCCAGATATTTCATTGTAAATTTATCTAGGCATGGTGTGTTTATTTAATGACTATAATTTAATATAAAAAAGGGTTTTTGATATTTCTATTGTGAATATTTTAAAATAAATTATAATTTAATTCAATAGTATTGAATCATGATGTCATAGTTATATATGTTTTGTTATTTTATATGTTTCTATTTATATGACATAACATTACATGATTGATAATTTTTTGATATTTTAAATAATAGTAATTAATGTTAAAAATACCTAAATTAGGAAAATTATAGAGTTTTGTTTTTTATTTTGAAAAGATATGTTATGGAAATGGGTTTTTCATTTTTTATGTATAACTTTAGATATAAAATATATTTTTTGACAAATTAGGTTTATAGGTAATAATTTAAATTATATTACATTATGTTATTTGGGTTTTATAATTGATTATATGTGTTTTTACTTTTTTTATAAAATAATATATATGATAGAAATTCCCTTAGGGAATGGAATAATCCTTTTCCAGTGTAGAATAATGTCAAAATGTTTCATTATTATATAAATATATTTCATAATGGATTATATAATTTATTATTTTTATAAATAACCAATAGCATGTGGGTCGGTTAATGGGGGTTACAGGTGGGTTCCTTTTGATCCCAAGTTCATGTACTAGGTTTATTTAAATTCTACATATTTTGGGGTGGGATTTTAGGCCTTAAAATATATATAGGATCAATGAAGATGAAACAATTTTTAGTTAAATATAATGGTTGTACCACCTAGGGGAGTTATCAAAACTATCAGGTCAAATCCATCTAGGTGTAGGGGTAAAATATAATGATCCATACTATTTGATTAAATTATTATTTCTTATAAATATAGTTTTTATGGGTTTTTAAATTCTATTTTTATTATAATTGTATTTTTTGATTTATTTAAAAACTATATCCATGAACTTTTATGGTCATATATTTTTTTGATTTTTTTTTGAAATGAGTTGATAAGGATGTTGAAGGGTTAATTCTTATGTAGGTCTCATTGATATAGACAAAATATTTTAAGAATGTTTTACATAATTCAATAATATAAAATATTGATTAAATAATTGGATTCCTTAGATATCTATGTTGTAACTATTGATTAATTCTATAATACGATGATTATGCTCAACTAATAAATTATATAATATTATAATTGCTATAAATTTTGTTATTGATCCTTTATTTAGGCAATATTACTTTTGGTAATGTGTGTATAAGTATAATTCCATCAATACATTATCATGATGGTTTCAAAATATTCATGGCCATAGTGAATCTTGGACCCTACGTAGTTATCCATTAATAAATAATTCAGGATGTAATATGTGAATTTTTTATTATGATTAATGATAATTTGTTATTATGATTTTTATTAGTTATATTATTTAAATAAACTAGTAATGATTAACTTTATTACTAATGAAATGATAAAATTTCTTATTTCATATGTTAGGAATATATATATATATAAATAATTACGTTATTATATATTTAAAAAATATCTTGTTTGATTTATTAGAAAAATGGAAATGTATCGAATCATTAGATTCATTCAACTGGGATTATACTAACTATCTATATATACCACATTCAGATACATTAACATTATTGTTCTTGTTATATGATGATTTTATTTGCTGGTATTCGATTTCAATAGGAGTGAATTATAATTGTGTTTATAGATTCATAGAGTATGTAGAATTTGGAAATTACCATGGGTTAAGAGTATATAGTTAGTCACTTAATTTTCTGTTTTTGGTGAGACATTTATACTTGCCAAAGAATTTTACAATGAAATTATTTATACTCCCAATTTTTCATTAAAATATTTTCATATGGTTTTCCTTATAGAGTTGATGTTTAATTCCATGGTTATGAAATATTTTACTCTTTGTTATATTTAAATATGTATGTTAATATTTTATGAAATGTATAATGTTTTAATGCATCATATAATATTTAAACTTGAAATACATCATTGAATATTTTTTATTTATAAGTAAAATATTTTTATTATTAACTACATAGATACACTTTGTTCATTTTCATCCATGTGTTAATCAAAAACATAAATTCATTATGTGGAATACTAATTTATGTGGGATAAAAAAAATTCAATTTTGTTTGTTGTATAATTTTATCATGATATAAAAAATAATATTGTTCTATGGTATATAGATGTAATATTTTAATTTAATAAGAATTTGGAAGAAAATAAAACTGATAGAATAAATTATAGTTGAATCGAATGTTGCCATAAATTCACTCAACTGTGTAGTTCCATTTAATTTGTGTAACTGTTGTCTACTATATTTATATTTACATTATATTTTGGATTGAATATTTAAAATTATTTAAATAAATTATGGTTTCCCTATTTAAAAATCCTTTATTCTTTTGTTTATTTATATTCCCTCTTTTAATATTTGGAGGTCATCCTAAATTCTTATTAGTTGTTATCTAATTGATTAGAACAATGGTGGATGAAATTTTGAACTATTTTCAATAATTTTTAATGGAATTATATATATTTAATTTAATACTTGATTAATATATATATATTTATTATTTGGTAATAAAATCTTGTACTGAACTATTTTATTCATGTCCTTTTTTAGAAAATTATAATATTAATACGTTCATTGTGTGGGTTTTTAAAAAAAATATTAGTTTATAAAAACAATTTTATTATCATAATAAATTTATTTATGTTTTTTAATTTTATTATTAGATCATGATATCATGTTATATATATTTCATTAAAAATATAGATAATAGTTTACTATATTTCTAATAAACAACATTCATATATTTTTAAATTAAATTTTAAATTACATTAGAAGAATAAAATTTTAGTGAAAATGATTGGGGATTTTTTTGTTTTTATATTTAAGGGGTAGTGTGTACATTATGTATAATATTAGGGTTTTATTCATATTGGATAACTTTAATTAATTTTTTTAGATAAGGGGTTTTTTTCCAATTTTTTGTTATTTTTGTAAGTACCATATTATGTCTTATTTCAAGTTGTAAGGAAACATTGTTAGAGGATAGATGAATTTTTTTCTAAATTCACTCAAAAATCATTATAGTTAATTTTAATGATGAGGTATCAATTTTATATAATTATTAAGAGGTTACAATTTTATTTCATGGTTAGAGTATTTCCTTCATATGATTTTATTTGGTGTAATTTATTTAAATGAATTATGTTATCTATTGGGTGTATTAATGTTTATAAATTATTTGGATTGTAAAAAAATGATTTCTATTTTTGAAAAATTACATATTATAAAAATATATTATTTCAAAAATTGAAATTTTTTTGGAAGATGAAACAATAAAATTATATTTTTTGAAATTGGATATCTTTTTTATATAATGGAATTAAAATTAACGGTAATCTTGTCAAAATTATCCAAATGTGAGTTTGAAAAATATAATTGGATATAATCAACATATATATTTTTAAATTTATTATCTTCTTATTTATTCGAGAGTTTTTTGGTAGTTTTAAATTTAAAATGAATTAGTCTCAAAATATATTATGAAATCAATTTTTACAATATTTGGATATTAAACTTGTGTATATATAATATATAAATTATTTAATATTTTGATTTTACTTTTTATCAAAATTCATTTCTTCATAAATTTGAACATATAATATGTGGTCATTAATACATGATGACCTTATATTTGAATCTATATACAAAGGATTAATATAAATGAATCTTTATAAATTTATAAAATATTTCATTCTTTTATTGTTTGTTCTCTTAATATATAATATTTTTGTATTAGAATTAGGTGTCAAAATATTATATTTTTTTAAAGGTTGTTTTCAAAATATTTATTTGAAAAAGAAAGAGTAGTAGAACCGTTTAATATATATATATATCTGTGTGTGTGAATTTATTTTTAATTCATTTAAAATCGTTATTTATAGTGTGATAAAATATTCTAATATGATTAATACATGAAGATATTAGTTGAATAAGACTATGGTTTTTGATATATTTTAGAGAATTATTTATTTTAATGTTTTAGTTATTTCATGTTTTATAAGTTTTCATAATATTTTATTCCTTTGATACTTGTTTATAAAAGAATTTTATTATTATATTTAAAAATGTGTTCATATTTGGATGTTGAAAAACAATTCTGTAATTTGATGTAAACATGAATGTTTTTCTACCCTCAACTAACGTCAAACATAATATTTTTTTGAAATTGGTTCATAAAATAAAAAATTTAATGGTTTTTTAAATCAATATCATATTTTTTTTAAATATTTTATGTTATGAGACAATTTTTTTTCAATTATATACCTTGAAAACAAAAAAATTATTATTCTAAATAATGAATTGTTTTTGGATTCATGGAATAATTGTATATAAATTGTACTAAATGAACTATGAAAGATTTTAATTTGTTAAATTTATTATTTAAGCTGACATATAATAATAAATAATACATTTGTAAATGTAAGAAGTTATTTTGGTTGGGACTTAATTTGAATTTCATGATAATTTTTTTTACATTTCAATAATAAGGAATAGTTCTTAAGTTAAGTTGAATATAATGTTTTTAGGTTTTTTCAAAATAATATATATTTTATAATTGATTTATATGAGTTTAAATTTCAATATTAAGATTAAATTTGTTTTCCAATTTTTAATGATTTTCAAATTAAATGATTGTTATTTCTTTTAAAAAGGGTCATTATGGGTAATTTGTTTTCAAATTTCTTGTTAATATTACCTTATATCACTCTTCAATTCTTTTTTATTTGTATATCATACTTTTTATAGAGTATTAATGTATATTTGATATAATTACACATGACATATTTGAATATACTAAAATGGTATGTGTTGGGATCTATATTAGTGATTTTTTAGAATAGTACATTTATGCATGAAATCATTTTTTAGTCCCTTAAAAAGTATATCAATGTAGTATTCATATAAAATTGATTTAGATGATTGTATTTTATAATTATTTTCATCAAATTTAATTTCATTTCCCAATAATAATGATCTACAATAAATTTAAATGTTTTTTATGTGACCATGAAAGAGGAAAATGTTTATAAAAAATAAATATCAATTAGTATTGATTTGTATAAATGAATTTTTAAGATAAGTGGATCATTTCATTAAAAGATAATATTAATTTACATTGTATTTTATTAGAGATGCTAGAAATTGATTAAAATGAGGAATTGGTATTATAATGTGTCTAGATTCATTTGGCATTTGTGACATTGAATATTTTATAAAATATGTGAAATATTTAATGTGTGAATATTGTTTTGGGATGACGCAACCTAACTGACAATAACATATCCTTGGTAGGGGATGAGCTGAGGGTGCCCCCCAAACCACCATTAATTGGTTAGGGGTTGGAAAGCTTCCCTAATATGGAATAACCATTTAGAGTATGCCTTAACCTAAAACCAAATTATATCTAAAATATATTTTCTATTAAATTACTATCCACTAACATCAATATAAATGAGAAAAACACTAATGTAATAATAGAATCATTAACAATAGTTATATAAAGTTGAAATATATGGGAAATCCTAAAAAAATTAATTTTACTGGTAACCCTACAGTCATAATGGACTTTTTAAAAGTTATCACCATCCGTTAATAATACGGACACCTTAGAGGGGCCACTATATTCAACCATATTCCATGTAATATAAGGAAATGTTTTCTAATAGAAAATACCATCATTTATTACCACCAAGATTTACCAAGATATTTCTCTAAAAAACATATTGATCTCTCTAATATCCCTTATGGGATCTAATATTTGAAATATCTTCTCAAACACACTATATGTGAGAACATGGTTCGAATATGGGTAATTATAAATATACACTGTCAGATGCCATAAAATGAATAATTAACTATGTCTCTCAAAAACCTAGGTTATAAAAGAGTAAAAAAAAGTTTCGATATAAGTAATAAAATATATAATGTTTATATAGATGAAACACAAGAATATATGGAAGTCACTATATCTAATATCTCTAAATAATTATACCAAAAAAATAATTGGGTGTTAAACAATAGTGTATGACATGATATGTCTTACATCCATTTCCCAGCTATAAGTGTCACCTTGGTTGTTATCATGTCTAATATGGAAATACCAAAAACCAATATCATTTTGTACCTCACATATCTTATATTTAAGGATACCATGAACCTGGTCGAATCCACTTCATCTAAACAATTTAGCGCTAATAAATCCTCACAAAACTACTATAATACAATGGGCTTGGAATATTTATCATTTCAAAAATGTACATTTGATAACCAAAAATCCTATACACATTTTATAAACACTAAAAAATAGAGTAACTAGATAAATGCATAACTAATTAGAATTTATGTTTCACACATTAGTGACTTCCAAATCATCACTCAGAAGAAGAAATAATGGGGGACCTATTTATATATGTATGACACCCTAGTAAATGGAGTATTAATACTGTTAGAGTACTGGAACCTTGTAGTATCTAATTGGTATCTACCAAATGGTGTGCCAAATTGTTTTTGGTGGAACCATAACTCATGAAAATAATATTATTACCCATTTCACTAATTAAAAGATGAACCACTCCCTGGTGACGGTATTCCACTGAGGAACGTAAACAACCCTCAGCCCGATCTGATATTTCAGCTACTCCTTCCATAAAAACTAAAATGTTATGTGCCTCTATACACTCAAATTCCATTAATATAAATCATAGTTGATAGATATATATAAAACATAATATTATACATTTAAATTCACTAATAGTATACTACTTGTGTGTTTGATACTAGTAGTAAATCAATAAAATATAAATAGTTGTCTCTCTGGGAAAGTACATGAGTTGTCCCACAAGTGTTGATGAAATAAGTAATAACTCAAGAAATTTTGTCTTGTACTTCCATCTACCAACTCATGCGAAGTATGTGTACTATCATGTAAAGGGAGGTACATAGTGTATGAGGTATACTTTGATACTTTTACATTTATTATCGAAAAAATAAATGTCTTGTAATATATTACATCTTATACACTCAATACATTGAATATTTAATGTAAAAATTAATTTTGTGATGTTGAACACAGACTTTTATTCCAAGAGAGAATCTTATTATTGAAATGAATAAAAATTGGTATTATTTATCTAACATTACATGGATTGGTCCCACAATCACGAGGATTTTTCACTATTATTTGACACCTAACCCTCACACAATTGAATCTGAGTCTTGTTAAAATAACATAGAGGGTTACATGTTCTATAATTATAATGGGGATGTTAATGATGTAATTGGATCCATAAATTCTGTATGACAGGTCATTATACTCTATGAAGTTGGAAAACACCTAAATTTCAAAAACATTGTCTTCTCATCCTGAACACGATTTCCACCTCTTCTTCAATTTATTTCATCTCCATGGACCAAATTATTTTCCCAATTAAAATCAATCACTCCCCATTGGATAGATTTTTTTCTTATAACATCTATTTTCATATTTCAATTCAATCATTCATTATAGCTTCCTTGTAACCAATCACTTAATCGAGAATGTGACATGGCATGTATAATGAGGAAGGGGAAAACAATATTAGTGGTCAAGGAAATTTATGACAACCTTTGACTTGGCTTGAGTTCATATGAAATGGAAATCAAAGAGAAAATAATGATACTAGTTCATTACTTATTCATAATGAAATAATAATACTTCAACAAATATGATGGTAAATATTTGGACAACCAATGTATTTTAAATAAGATATCAAAATATTTTATTAATATTCCTACTTATATATTACTAAAAATTATTTAAAGACATATATTAGTTTATATTATATATAAATTTACATTATGTAACATATTATATACAAATTATACATTTAAAATTTCATGTTTAATTTGATATTAAATTTATTTTTATTTAATCGATAAATATATTTTGTATATAATTATTTCTTATTTTGATACATTGAGAAAATAATTAGATATTTTATAAACATATATATATATATATATATATTCTATAAACTCATATTTATATTTATTATTGTTACAATAATAGAGATACTTCAATCACGATATGTAAAAATAATATGATTTTTCATTAGAAATCGAAAATGTTTTTTTAATAAATAAATTGGTTTAACATGTACTGTATGGTATTATTTAAAAAAATAAAAATTATAGAAAATAAATTTTATAAAATAGAATTAGTTTCGGTTTTTATTATTTTAGAATTATGTTAGGAAGATTTTTTATTAATTTTACAATAATTTTGAGTTTTTTAAAATGTCATTAAAAAAATTGGATTTTATAAATACAATAAATTTTTATCCATGCTCATGATATAAATAAATCATTAAGTTTTATGGTTTTTTAAGTCGAAAATAGATATAAATATGATGATATTATATTAATATTAACATCCATGTAGTATAAATTAAATATTATTTCAAGATAAATCTGAAAACTTCCCTTAATAATGATATAGTGTCTGCAGATTATTGGAGAAGATAAAATTGGTGCTTTTAAAATAATATTTAGATGATATATTATATTTTAGAAAATTTATATAAATATGATTAATATTTAATAATTTGTATGTATATAAATGATTTTTAATGTGAGAAAACAATATATTTATATAAATATTTACCTATAAAATCCATAAGGCTGAAAAATTATAAGTAATATATTAAAATGGTTTAACCAAAAGGATGACATTACAAAAAAATTATGAATTATTTTTTTATAATAATAATGATATATACAAATTAATATAAGGTTATTAAATATTTTTCATTTTAATATAACATGAAAATTATCTAAAATTATTATGCAGCATTGAAACAACACATGTTCAAGAAACAGAAAAGAAAAGTAATGGTTCTAAATATATTAATGTTTACAAAGATTAGATATTTTATGGTATATTATTTTTTATGGATGAATATTGAGGGTATAAAATGATTTAAGATTCTATATTATAATTCCATATTTATGTAGATATTTTAAATGTTGAATTTTTAAAATAACCATAAAAAGGATTCTAAGCGGTATTCAATATTAAATATAATTTTGAAATTAGAAAAAATACATAATAATGTTATCTAGATTCATGTGTGATGTGTAATTTTATATCATTCATTCCAATTTTCATTTCCTAAACACTTTTAATTTTCACATTCTATTCATCTCCCTCAAAGACGAAATATTTGTGAAAATGAGACAAAATTTTTCATATAAAAGGGAATTCATTCTATCCTTTACCAAAAAACTGAAGTTTGTTTTTCTCTACATATTCTTCCAAAATAACTCTACAAATATGAAAATTTTAAATAATATTTAATTTCAAAAATTCATTTCTCTAAAGGATTTAGTCACAATCTGATGGAGATGATTCAATTTGTATGGTAAGTGTTTCAGTGCACATTTCCCATTTCTCTTTTATAGATCTATATCTAAAAAATAATTTTATATTCTATTTTTTTCTAATAGTAATAAATTCACATGTTACTAGAATTATTTTGATCCATCAATAAGGATATATGATCAATTATCTTCAACTAATCGCATTTTATAAGCTATTGTATTGTCAAAATATGGGGGGTTTTTCAAAATTGTGTCTCTGATTATTAGATATTATCTTACTAATTTCTGAACAATCAATAAGATTTCAAAGTATATTTAAAATATAATATATTATTGACATAAAATTTTAAAATAATGAATAAAATTATAGTGTTTTACTTATAATTTAATCAATTTTTGAAAACATCGCTCATTATTGCCTTTTATGTGACTTAATGGAAAAATGGTGTCTTCATAAATCGATAGCTATCAATGATATTCTTAAAATTTTATTTTATGATTGAAAATTAAAATATTATTATATTAATATTATATTAATAATTTTATAATTTGAAAATATCACTCAAAAAATTAGAATAAAATATCAATATTTATGGTTGTTTTTAATCATGCAAAGAAATCTTACAAAGGAATATTTCCATACAATATACTATTTAAATAAATATTGAAACTTTAAAAATAATAAATTATATGGAAATAATAACTTGACCACTATGGATATTTTGGAATATTTACAACGTAAATTTTCAATTACATGGTCCAGAAGCTATTTTGAATATTATGAAGTGAATGAAAGAAGAACAAAAGAAATCGATAACAACAATTAGTAATGTAATAAAATAGGATAATAAATTATTTAAAAGGAAAAATAGAATATAATTAAACATTAAACATTTTATAAACAAAATAATTAATTAATATAATTTTGTTATTCATGTGGATGGAAGACATATGAGGCATATTATGACTCAATGAAAGGGGATTCATTTTAAATGTTTAAATTTACATGTTTTGAAGTCCATATTTCATCACCTATTCCTCCATGTTTTTTCAAGAATGTTCATCTATAGTCATAAATTATTATTTATTTTTATTTTCCATTATATTGAACATTCATTATACATATTTAGAAAAATAATTTTATTGTTTTCTATATGGTTTGATTTTCATTTTCATTTCAATGGTGTTAGAAGAATATTATTTCATAATTTTTTATTAATGAATTACTTTTCTCATATTTATTACTATATTTTATTAGGAAAACTAATCTTCAATTCTTCATTGTTTTCTAAATTTCTTTATATTTTTTTTTTATGTGTGTTTTAAATATCTATGATTGCCAAAAGGAAGGGAATTTATTCTTAATTTACAACTAAATTTTCTAATGATCATATAATATTATAGGGTTGTCATTAATTTTCCTCTCAATAGGGAATTGTTTGACACATTTATAAAAATGTTTTATTTTTGAGAGAACATAATATATTGTGATTATGGGTTGAAATGTTAATTTTTATGAGTTTAATGATGATACATAATATCATATGATTTAATCAATGTTATGGTTATTTGGAAATGTATATGATGATGGGTGGCTTAAATATTGACCTCAAATTCATTGTGTAGTGATTTATTCTTGAATAATTTAATGTTGAAATTTACTAATTATGTTATTCCATTATGGGTTTATTATTTTGGAAATTAATAGTTATATTATTCTATTATGAATAACGATGGAATTAAATTGGAAAGTTATTCCATGGAAATGGATATTTTATTATGATTTTCTAAATAAAATTTTGGATTAATATTTAATTTTATTCATGATTACAAGCAATTTTATATTTATTTTTTTACAAAATAACATTACTTCACGTTTTAAATTATGTTATTTTTTTATTAAGGTCAAATTTTATTATTTAATGGAAATTATTTTACTCTTATATATATATTGATGTCATAACAGGTTTACACTTATTTTTATACCCATTAGCGAGTTTTATTATCATCATTTTTATTCAACAAATTATAGGCCGTAATGATGAGTTTTAGTGATTATAAATTATACCTATAAATATTAGATATTGGAATTGAATAATTAAATTGTATCATCAGAATATTTTATTTTAGGGGTAAAAAATTCCATACATTGGATCATTTTGTGTTTTATTTAAAAGATATTTCCTACCTCGAAAAAAAAATAAATCTAAAATGTAATGAGAACATTAATTTTTGAAATTATTTATGTATATCATATAACTATGAGGTGGTTATATTTAGTTATTTACTATTAATATCAATGAATGGTCTAAATGACATCAATAGTAAGGATATTATAGGTTTTGGGTAATTTAATAGTTATAGGTACCAATATGGGCTAATAAATTTATAGAAAAACATAATTAAATGTTATAAAAATGATTACTATGTTTTTATTATTTTGAAATTATGATAAGATTGTTAATAATTATTGAGAAATTTTTTTAGAAAACATACATGATTAAGGTATTTATAATGCTCTGGTATAACATGATATTTAGTATTAAAATTATTTTAGAAGAATGTTATTATATATCTATGAATTTTTTCTAATATTTATAGATGTATGTGATATATAATTTTATGTTTTGGTAATTATGGATAATTGAGGTGAATGATTGTTTTTTTTGGAAAATAAATGAGTAGTATTTATAATATTTAGTATTTAAAAGTTATTCATTAGAATTATTTATAATGTTTATTTTATAATGGTATCTTGTATTTTTTAGAATAGTAATTTTTTGTGGTGTATTTTTTTCTAGTTTATGATTTTATTTAAATTTAGTTGATATAAATTATGGGATAAAAATTGGGTTAGTGTTTTTTTATAGAATTTTATTTCGGTTTTATGTCTTGTTGATTATTTTTTTTTACAAAAAAATCCAATATTTTTTTACAATATTTTATTACAGTATATATATTTGGAATGTTACATTATAAGAAACTTTATATTATTTGGGGATAAAAGATACATTTATTTTTGGAAGAATACGTGTTCTATTTTTTTCTAATTTTTGATTTTCTAATTCTCTAATTTATATGATAATGTGATTGAAGGTATGATAACGTTTATGAGAATTTAATTTAAACTTATGTCACTATTTTATATATATAACATATAATATTTCTTCATGAACATTATCCATAGACATTGGGTACATTATTCCTTAAGCATGTATTTTACTTCCTCTAATTTTTATAGGGATTTTAATTTTTAACTCTTAATCACATTTTCTATTGATTCATAAATTATAAAAAAACATCTAAAGGGGTTGTTAGGACACAATTTGTTTTTATTAAGTCATAATGATTATTCTCTCAAATCATTATTTATTTCCTAATATATTATTTTTTTTCTCTGTATTGAAATATTTATTATCCTATTCTCTATGAAAATTTCATTTTTAAGAATACTGTGACATAATTTATAATACTAACCAATAATTTCATGATTTATAAAAAAATATATTATTAAATAAAATAATATGGCCATTTAGGCTTATATATCTAATATATTAGAATAACTCATTTACTACTAATTCCAATGTATCTCTCATATAATAGATTTTTTTAATATAATATATGATTTTACATTATCCATAATATGTATTCAACATCTCCCACAAATTCGACAACCACTCTATTTTTCTAGTCATATCTTATGTGAGACTTTTCTTCATAACCAGGGGAAAAAGAATCATAAGAAGGTTGATCTAATGTCCACCATTAGGGAATTAATATACAAGAAGATGTTATAGATAAAAGATGGTTCATTAGGTTACAAGTAAAGGAATAAATGCCCACATTCTACACCTTACTAGAATAAGTCTCAAACCCAACCATGAGTTAAATAATATATTGGAATCCGGTTAAATTAATTATCCTGATGTCCTGGTGACTTGAAGCCCATAAAATGGGTTTTCATCCCTTTATGAAGAACTCATTTTTCAGGGACTTCTAGTATCATAAATCCCTCAAGGGGGTTTCATAGACAAGAACCCTTATCACATTGATGTGGAGACCATTTTTCAGTAACACTAAAACCTTGGGTGGGCCACACTAGAATCTAAAATTGAGTAAAAAAATGAATAATATGGAATTATGTAAATGATAATTTAATAATTCCATATAATTGGTCACATGAGCTTGAAAAATTAAATATTGATGAGATAAATCTATAATCAATTTCATGGATAGTAAGAACTATATTCATAATAATTCGATGAAAATGGATGGACCACTCAAGGCCTTGTGCTATGTAATTACATATCATAAATTCCTTTTCAGAATAGATTAATTTGTTATAGAAATTATCCAATATATATATATATAAATGGTCCATCAAACACCAAATACAAAATATTTTATTTATAATGAGACAAACCAATGCATCAAGGGGATATTTTATTCCCCAACATCAATAATTAGGTATTTAATTTGTAAAATTGCAGAATAAATATATTATAAAATACAGAACTAACATGAGTAAGTAATCCACATTAAAATTGAAATTATATTTATTGTCAATACTTCACCAATAAATAAATAGAAAATAACTCTATATAAGAATCCCTAAAACAAAAACCATATTTTGAAATGGGTATACTGGTAACTCAATTGTTTCCTGAATAAATAAGTTGAATCATATGATCATAATCCATTTATAGAAATAATGTGGGTGATTAATCAAAAAATATGTTGATGTTATCTACAGAACCTTAATACAATACTGGAAAAGTTGTCAATGGTTATGAATTAATAAATAGTAGATATACTAATTACCAATATTTTTTATTTTTATTTAATAATGTGTTGAAAAAGGCTAATACTAATAAATAGTAATATTAATAATATGATGATGTGTAACATTATAAATGGAATTATAATAGTATAGTAGTGAGGATTACTTTGATAGTGTAAGAATATTAATCCGAAATAAACAAGAAAAAAATATTTCATCATCATGAATCAAAAACCCCAATTAATGAGAGGGGATGAAATAATTTATACAATCATTGGGTAATGAAAATTATCTTTTATGAATGTTGTCCATGAAAAATCATTACAACTTAAAGAAAGAAAATTGAGTTATGAGTAACCCTTACAAATATCATATTATTAAGGGATATTAATTGTTAATGTATTTAATAAGAAAGAAATGTATATCCCTAGAAAAATAGGGAAAATGAATCATTATATAAAAATGGTAAAACATACTCATAATATAAGAATAAAATTTGTAAAGAATAGTCATGATAAAATTAATCAAATATGAGTTAACAAAAACACTTATGGCTTGGGAAACACATCAATCAAAAGACGAATGGAGAAACGAAATGAAATTTTTTTTATATCATGTTGATTAAATTGAAAATGTATAATAAAATTTAAATTTTATGTATTTAAATAATTAGGTATACAATGAAAAATGGTTCACATACAATATCATTCTCTAAAGAGCCATATTAGAATATAAGAAACCCTCATAAATTTGATATCATTTGAATTGGAATATCAAGATGATAAAAGGTGGGTTTCATTTATAAATCCCATAGACTACCAAAACATTATTTTTAAAAATATATCATTGTCCAGTATATGAACCAAAAATGTAATAGTTCTCCATATAAAGAATTTCATAATAAAGAAAATTATAAAGAAAAATGTATTGTTGATATTGTAGTGTTATAAATAAAAAAACTAAAAGTGTTTCCAATAAATTGATATTAAAATATAATGAAATGAATGATATAAAATATAATTAATTGTAATATAGAATTTAAAACACCCTAATACTGTAATTATGAATTTTAATATTAAACATGTCTCGTGGAATTAAAAAAAGAGAGAAATAACACTTTCAAAATTATAAGCATTTGAATAAAGATCATTGAATAGATATTATTTAAAATGAAAAATTAAATACCATAACTAAAGAGATTATATTTGTAGAAAATATTAAAGGATGAGTACAAAAAGGCATAGTGTATAATAAGAAATAAGTGTAAAGAGGTAAAAATTATTAAAGAAAAACATAGGTGATTAGAAACATTCTAATAAAAACCATTCAAAGATATAATTTCCATTGATACGTGAAATAAAAAGATTAATTATAGTATCATAATATGAAAAAATAAAATCTTAGTAGATACACCATACAAATTAAAACATGTTATATGATAATAAAAATGTTTGTATAAGTGAAAATTGTGAGTGCAAACCCCTCTATATTTTAAAAATGTTGATCAAAACCCATTAATGGATATATTTTGTAAACAATCATTGAATTAAATTATTAATTAGACGATATTGTTAAAATAGAAATTAATTTGGAAATATATGCACTAGTAAATGGAACCCATGTTTTAGAATAATAAATATGGATCATGGTGTCAAAATTTGAATAAAGAAACCCAATACTCATGTATAGTTTCATTTTCCCATCC
Organism: Viscum album; assembly: GCA_963277665.1. NCBI lineage: Eukaryota > Viridiplantae > Streptophyta > Magnoliopsida > Santalales > Viscaceae > Viscum > Viscum album. The sequence goes on from OY728126.1 coordinate 1,578,598,052, forward strand.
TCGTAATATCCAGAATAAAAAAATATTGTTTATTAAAAAAATTATTAAGAACATTTTACATATTTATTTTATTTTCTAAGATATATTTTTTATTTTTTATTATTTATTTATTATATCATTTTTTCTTATGGGGGGTTACTTATGTCTGTTTGGTATATTTACTTGAAACATAATTGTTATAATGATCATAAAAAATTAGTGTAGAATCAATTCAAAATAAATATCATTTTAGAGTGTATAAATTTTTTATTTTATTTTTCAGAAATATTTACCATTTCATATGTTTTGAAATAAAAATACAATTTAATAGAAGTTCCTCGATAAGTTCGTTTAAGGTGGTTATGTTTATAGTGATCAATTATGATTATAATCACTGATAGAATATGTGATATGATAATTGAATGATATTAATATTTTCAAAAATAAAATAATTATATGTTAAATAATTTTTTAATATCATCCTTTTATGTAAATGATATAATTCTACAATACAATATTCATGAATGTGGTATTCTGCATGCATGCATGATTACGTACTCCTTTTTCAAATATTTTTGGATAATGGAAGAAAAGTGATATTAAATTAGTATGTTAACAATTCAGAATTATATTGATATATATTTTATCATTATTTTTTGGATTATGATTTTTTATTGGAAAAAATAAGAAAATAATTTATAGATTTAGGTTGATAAAATTACCACTAGATGTCTCCCTTGGGAAACACATAATGGATTCATAGTTTAAATTTTTTGAAATAAAATGAATTTATGATAAGGGGATAGGGTTTTATAGATACATTAGAGGAGTTTAAATAGAGATAAATAATATGAATTTTGGGATAAATGTGGTTGATGTGGTCACCTTTTATAAGCGATGTGAAGTCCATTTTTGTAAACACCAAATATATTTCCAATGATGGAATGTCAATAATCAAGGGTAAATGGATCCAAAAATGGAAAATAATGAATTTTGGAATAAGACCAGGTCATAAAATCATCTACTATTCATTTTCCCAAGAATTTAAAAAAATTAAGTCTTGAAGCATTATATTTTTACATTTTATCTTTTTTTATCTTCATAACTAATTTTTACCCTCGTTAAAAAATAAGGTTACTCCTATTAAAAAATTAATATTTTAAGAACCATAATATAAAAATATATAACCAAATTAAACTTCTAGATAATATAAAATTGTGTTTTATTCTAAAATATTTAACATAAAAAATGATTTTTTAGGGAAACATTTTTTACAATTGAACATTCATAATTTTAATTATAATTGTTTACTAATTGAATGGTTGTTAATATTTTATATATAGGATTAAATTGTATATTACAGTTATTTTTTATATGTGGATAATTTATTTTATTATATAGAAAATACAAATTGTTAATTAAAATTTTCTTGTATATAAAACATTTTCAATTATTACGATAATTAACATTAATCCTAGTTATCTTTTTAACATGTCCAAAAAAATCATTTAAAATTATTACATAGTATTAAATAATTGATATATATTTTTAAATCCATTTATTTATATTTATTTCTAATAGGTTTAGGGAAAAAATTATATATGTGATAAATATATTTTTATTGAAAAATATTACTAATTTTTTCAAAAACATTTAACATGGATTTTCTATAATCAATATAGTATTTTTAAAATAATAATAGTCCTCCTTAAATAAATTATTGATATTGATATTTTTTATTAAATTTTATGTTATATTTAATTCTTTAATTAATTATAAAACTTATGGTTTTAGTAAAAATTATAGTTTTCATTATTCTATTACAGCAGAATATTTTAAAAAGACTGAAAATTTCATCTTAAGGTGATATTATTATCAAGAATCCAAAATTGAAGTTCATTTCCCAAAATTCAAAATTATTAATATTGAATTATAATTTTTAATAAAAATATAAACACTTAATGATTTTTATGTCATATAATAATATTTTTTTGGAATATTAACTAATCTGTATATTATTTTGTATCAACTAATAAATACTTTTTTGTTAACATATAATTCCAATAATTAATATATTTTTTAAGAAGTAGTGAAAGTAAAAAAATAAAATTATATATTTTAAGAAAAAATGATATAATCTTTTTAAGTTATGCTGATGGAATTTTGTCAATGAAATTTTATGAATAATTATGTTTATTTGTATTTATATATATATTTCAGAAATTAGTTACCATTAATTTTACTTCTCTATTCTATGAAAACATTTTATCATTTATATATTTCTATGTAGTTCATTATTGTTCATTATATTTTGTATCAAAAACTATTAAACATACATGATTTTAAAAGGATATATAAATTATACTCTCAGATGTTAAAACATGTTCCTATTTTACACGAATTTTTCTGATTGTGTTAATTAAAATTTCACTCCACTATATTAACTATTTTTTTCTTGTATGACCATGTTATTTTTTACCATATATATTTTCTTTATTATTTATTTTTCGAGATAAACTATTAATCTCTTGGAAACAAATTCATTTATGAAAATATCTATATTCCAAAGGAAATTAAATATTCCACAATCTATGTGGGATTTAGTAAAAATATTCTAAAAACCATAAAAATTATTTCATTCTTCTTGTGTAAATTTCATTCATCTTAAAGTTCTATTTTTTTAATGAAGTCTCTCATTTTTGTGTTTATATTGAATTTTATGTGTTTTCAAGTCCACTTTAACCAATTGAAATAACTTATCAAAAACTTATAAATCTATTTATATAGATAAAAACACTTTCTCTTTGAAATTTAGATAAAATTTCCAAGAAATGTTTTATGTGGGGGGGGGCGACTTTACAACCCTTGTATTTATAATATGATATTACATTTATGGTACATTAAAATTCAAGAGTATAAATTTATGTATATTCATTAAACACATATATTTTTTATCTTGTATCAAATTATATTTTATAAACAATTATAATTGAATTGAAAATTGAAAAATATTGTGTTTATTAATTTATTGTAAAGAAATTGATTAAATGTTAAACAAATTTTCTTAAAATGATTTATTATTATTATATATATAAATAAATTTTAGTTATTTTATATATCTATATTTATGTTAATTATAAGAAAATATCTAAAAATTTTACTATAATTTTTTATAGAAATATTCCTATTATGTTTTGAGGAAAGCATAAGATTTTCCCTTTTAAATGATGTTTTTAATCTAAATATATTGTTTTTTAAAATTATTGATTCTATTTAAAATATATGTTTCTAATTTATTTTAATTAAATTTGATTAAATTTAATTCTTTTCTAGTTTCAATAATTGGAAATTATTTTATTGTTTGTCTTTGGAAGTTTTATAAGCAGGATAATTTTTTGGTGAATATTTAAAAAATAATATTTTTATAATTATTATACCTTTTTTGGAATAATAATAGTATAAATATCACAAAAAAGGTTTTAGATTTTTGTTAATTTAATATAAATATTAATGTAAATATATTATAATAATAATATCATCCTTTTAATATAAATTGAATTTTATGTGAATATTAATGTGAAAATATTTATTATTATAAACATAGTACCAGAGAAGAAATTGAAATTTCAAAATGGGTTAAATTATCTATATTTTCAGAAGGGGTATTTCTAGTATTCTATTAAATGATAAATATGGTTAATAACAAATTATTTATAACTATTTGTACATTTTTTAGAATTATAAAGCCAGAGAATAATCCAAATATTTTTCCAGTGCTTACACATGGTAAAAATGTCTATAGAATATCTTAGAATTTTTATCATTATAAGTATGAGTGAAAATATAAATTATAATTTGTTATAGAGACAAATAATTTCAGAGAAAATTTTAATGTTATTTTATTAGTTTATTTTTAATTTTAACTAATTATATAATTATCCAAAATTATAAGGCATCAATGATGTGGTGCATGTGTAAACTGGACAGAAGTCAATGTAATGGATTTAAAACCATTAATGTTGATATGATTTAAATAATCATTATTACTCTACTATTTTTAGTTGATAATATTAAATATAAATAATTATATGAATTTTTAAATCCAAATTTCCTGGTTATTATGAAATTTAGAATTATGAATTTAAACTAGAAAATGATATTAAACTGTATTTAAAATAAAAAATGATTTATAAACTAATAAAAATAAAACTATTTACATGATTCACGTGTAACTGGTAATAATTTAAAATAGTTTTATATTCATTTTTTTATCATATTTCTATTTTAAAAATTAATTGTTATCCCTTAAAAACAACATATTTTTTAATATTTTAATAAATTTTTATTATAAAGTTGATTCATTATATGATTTTCAAAAAACATAAATTCTCCCATTTTCTCAATATATTATATCAAAATCCATCTATAAACATTCCTTTCCACATTCATAACCCTATTTTTCATTCCACAAATCAGTTTTATGTTGGTTTTAATCTCAATCTAAAGGAGTAAATTCAAATATATGGTTAGACATTATGATCCTCTAACAAATATCTTGTTAGTGGTTATTTTCATTAAAAATATTCAATAATAAAATTATTTTTCTTCCATAATTTTATCCCCATTATAAATTTTTTAAATCTATAACCAATTGATATGACCCATTAACCCTCAGTAAGATATTTTCATAATTTGTTAAACATCAAAATATAAGTTTTTGTTGAATTATATATTTTTATCACCAATATTATCTTCATAGTTTTTGAAAAATTAAAATTAAAAAGTAACAAAATATATCCTTTTGTAATATTTTATTATATAAATTGAAATATTTATTGTTTTTCTTTTATTTTAAACATTTTTTCAAAACCCTGAACACCATTGTGTTTTTAATATTACATTAGTGAATGATGCGATTTTTGAAACAATATTCCCTTTAAAGATATTCTGAAAATTTTATTTTTTTATTCAATAAAACATTTAATATTAATGTAAAATGTTGCTATTTTCTTTAAAAATTATAAAATATCTATCAAAAATTTTAATTATACATAAACTATCAAGGATTTGTTTAACTGTCAAAAAGTTATCATTGAAGAATCCTAAAAAGTAACTATTTCATAAACTATTGGACAATTTTTGATCTGTAATTATAAATAAAAATTTCTAAAAAATTGGATTATGTATCCATTTAATTCTAAATTTTTACAATTACAAAAATATCAAATAAATTTTAGATATTATTAATAACATAACCATTGAATGACCGATGTGAGAAAAATAAATTTTGTCAATGAATAAAAAATGCTACAAATGATTAAAAATAAATAATAACAATGAATTGGAAATGATATAGGTGTAGAAGTAAGTAATGAAATAATAATGTTTTATTGTAAAGGACATTAGAGGATATTTGTGGCAGGTTAGGACATTATATAAGGGGTTTATTTTAAACATTTATTTTATATGTTTTGAATTCTTTCAGTCAATAAATTTTCAATTATATTTTTTCATGAAAATGATTCTATAAAAATTCATGATTTTTTATGTTAATTTGTTGTTATCTTTTATATTTTAGACATACATATAGTAAATCTTCTTATGATTTTTTATGTATAGAATTTAAATTTCTATACAATATTTAGAAATATTTCAAAATAATTAATTTTTTATCTGGATAAACAATTCATTCATTTATAACCATTTTTTATTATAATGGTTTCTCTTATAGTTCTTGTAGTTTTCAAATTTATTTTATATCAAAAATATTTTCTAAATTTCTAATATATAATGTTGTTTGAGGACTTTTTTTATTATTCTTTAACTATGACATTTACAAATTATATTATAACATTCTAGGTTTGTCTTTTATATTTTTTAAAATAGGTAATTTATTTACATTTTCATATTAATAATCATATTTTAATTCACGTTCAAATTCCTATACATTTTATAGGTTGACTTGTGGGTCTGATATAGAAACGAAATAAATTATGAAATGATTTATTCTCCAAATATATGTTATTCTAGATCAGTAGTAAATTTATTCCATTTCGGGTAAAGTATGATAGAAATAATGGGTTAACTTATTCCATTATTATTTATGGTAAAATTATCTTGTCATGATGAACCATTGAATGGGTGATATGAATATGGCGTTTCAATTAAATTTCCTGATTATACAATTGTTTTGTGAATGATTATAAGAATGTTTTGTGGATATGTTTATGAACAAGCCTTTATTTTAGGGTTTGAATAATTTTTTTACATTAATAAGATCAAAGGATTTGATGTACTATTTACAACCTGAATATGTAACATGTTGGAACGATTTGAAATGTCTTTTTTTGCAGAGATTCTTTCCAGCATCAAGGACCACATCCATTCGAAAGGAGATATCAGGGATCAAGCAAGCACAAGGGGAGTCAATGTATGAGTATTGGGAGAGATTCAAGAGGTTGTGTGAAAGCATCCCACATCACCAAATCAGTGAGCAACTCATCATCCAATACTTCTACAAAGGACTCACACCCATGGAGAGGAGCATGGTGGATGCTGTAGCTAGAGGGGCATTGGTGGACAAGACACCAGTAGCTGCACGAGCATTGATCGACAAAATGGCCCAAAACTCTCAACAATTCGGTGATAGAGGTACACCACATGTTCGAGGAGTACATCAAGTAAGTCCTTCTTCTCTTGAAAGTCATTTGATTGATACTAATCTAGAAGAATTAACAACTATGGTGAGGCATATTTCATTGGCTCAAAATACATCCCAACCCCCTCCTTCAAGGCCATGTGGCATTTGCATTGAGACAAGCCACCCAACTGACTATTGACCACAACTACAAGATATAGAAGATTGTGCAGCAGTGTTCCCTGGGTGACCATTCCAGCAGCAACAACAACAACCATATCCCCAAAAGAAGTTTGATACAGTATACAACCAAGGGTGGAAAGATCAGTCAGACATGAGGTATGGCTCTGGACTACAACAAAGGCCCCCTTTTCAACAAAACTTCCAGCAGCCTCCAGCTTACCAACAAGGTTTCCAACAACCCCAAAGGAGATTCGAAGCTCAAACATCAACGGGTCAGAAACAAGGGAATATCCAAGACAAGGTAGACTATAACACAGATGATCTTTTGAAACAAATTGTTCTTAATCAACAGAATGAGATGAAGAGTCAAGGTTCGGAGCTGAGAGAGTTGAAGACTCAAATGAGTCAGATTGCCACCGCCCTCCATGAACTTGTAAGTAAGAATTCTGGAATTCTACCTTCCCAAACCACTCCAAATCCAAAGGGGAATGTTAGTTCCATCACATTGAGAAGTGGGAAGCAAATGAATGATACATCTGGACCTACGATTCCACTGGGATTCACCTCTACTCTAGAGAAGCCGCATTCCATACCAACCGATGAGCAATCCAAGGAGAAAGATAAAGGTAAGAAAAAGATTGATGATGTACCTCCTAAACCCCTTTCATTTCCAAACAGGGTTGTTCAAACCAAGAAGATGGCTTAAGAAGCAATGCAAAAGGAGGTTTTGGACACATTCAAGCATGTGGAGATCAACATTCCTCTACTTGAAGCCATTAAGAAAATTCCAAGGTATACGAAATTCTTAAAAGAACTTTGTACCAATCGAAGAGGGCTCAATGGAAATGAGAGGATCAACCTTGGAAGGAATGTCTCAGCACTCATTACACCAACTCTAGAAATGCCAACAATGTGCAAGGATCCCGGTACATTCACCATCCCATGTACCATAGGGGAGTTGGACATCTCTGATGCTCTTTTTGATTTAGGAGCTTCAATAAATGTGATTCCTCACTCTGTATTCTCTTCCTTGAAGGTTGGTAAGTTGAAGCCAATAGGAGTAGTGGTGTAGTTGGCGAATAGAGCTACGGCATATCTAGAGGGAGTTCTTGAGGTTGTACTTGTTCGGGTAAGAGACATGATCTTTCCAACAGACTTCTTTGTGCTTAACATGGAGGATGATCAGGTAAGTTCTCATTCCACCATTATCATAGGTAGACCCTTCCTCAAAACTGCAAAAACTATCATAAATGTCAACGAGGGTACACTTTCCATGGAGTTTGGAGATGAAGTTGTGATATTTAATGTTATGGATTCCATGAAGTACCCCTCAGAGGACCATTCTGCTTTTGTTATCTCCCATTTTGAACCACCAAGTAAAAACATCATGTAATTGGATTGTCCTATGCTTAGGGAGATTCTGAGTATTGGTTCTAGTTTGATGTCTAAGAGTACTTCCACACCCGTTTCTAATGAACAAGACTCTCTAAGATTTGATTTTGAAATGTAATCATATTCTGATTTTGATCATGTTCACTCTGATTATGAAATGGATGTTGAGTATGCTGATGGATTTGATGCTTTATTCTCTGATTTTGATTATGTCTATTCTGATACTGATGCTATTTGTGCACATATTTCAGTTCCTTCAATGTATCCATCAATACTACACCCTCCTTCATTAGAACTCAATCCATTTCCACAAAACCGGAAATACTCATACTTGTTGAGTGGTGAGAGATTACATGTTATCATTGCTAACAATCTCTCTTTTGAACATGATGAAAAGCTTTTGAATATTTTAAGGGAGAACATCAGGGCGATTAGGTGGACCTTGGCTGACATATCAGGTATTAGCCCCTCCATTTGCATGCATAGGATTATCTTGGAGGATGGGGCTAAGCCAGTGAGACAGACACAAAGGAGACTCAATCCCATCCTCCTGGAAGTTGTTAAAAAAGAAGTTGAGAAATTTCTTGAGGCAGGTATAATCTTTCCCATTTCAGATTCTCAGTGGGTAAGTCCTATTCAGGTTGTTCCTAAGAAGAGTGGTGTTACTGTTGTTAAAAATGAGAAAGATGAGTTAGTTCCAATGAGGGTTCAAAATAGTTGGCGTGTGTGTATTGATTATAGGAAACTAAATCAATCCACTCTCAAGGACCATTTCCCCCTCCCATTTATTGATCAGATGCTTGAGAGACTATCTGGGAAGACACACTATTGTTTCTTGGATGGATTTTCTGGATATTTTCAGGTTCCTATAGCTCCAGAGGATCAGGAGAAGACTACATTCACCTGTCCCTTTGGCACGTTTTCCTACCGGAGGATGCCATTTGGACTTTGCAACGCCTCAGGTACCTTCCAGAGATATATGGTGAGTTTTTTTCTGATTTTATTGAGACCTGCAAGGAGGTATTTATGGATGATTTTATAGTGTGTGGGTCTTCATTTGATGAATGTCTAATTAGTTTGGGAAAGGTGTTGAATCATTGTATTGAGAAGAATCTGGTCTGGAACATTGAAAAGTGTCATTTCATGGTAGAGCATGGCATTGTCTTAGGGCATGTAGTGTCAAAACATGGGATAGAGGTTGATAGATCAAAGGTAGATATTATTTCATCCTTACCATATCCTTCATGTGTGCATGATGTCAGATCTTTCCTAGGTCATGGAGGATTTTATCGGCGCTTTATCAAAGATTTTAGTAAGATTTCTCTTCCTATGTCAAGATTACTTCAAAAGGATTCTGATTTTGTGTTTGATGTTTCTTGCAGTAATTCATTGATGAGCTAAAACAAAGTCTGACCACTCCACCTATCATACAGCCCCCAAGGTGGGAGATTCCTTTTGAGCTTATGTGTGACGCCTCCAACTTTGCGGTTGGAGCTGTCTTATCTCAGAGGGTGGAGGGGCGTTCACATGTGATCGCCATGAATCAAGGACACTGCATTCAGCCCAATCAAATTACACAACCATAGAAAAGGTGTTTCTTGCTATCATATTTTCTTTAGATAAATTCTGTTCATATTTATTGGGCTCTAAAGTAGTTGTTTTTTCTGACCATGCAGCTTTGAGGTACCTCCTAAAGAATCCAGATGCAAAGCCATGACATATCTGTTGGATGCTCCTTCTACAAGAATTTGATATTGAGATATAGGATGAGAAGGGATCAGAGAATTTGGTGGCGGATCACATGAGAAGGCTTACTCACAGACTAGAGGATGACACCTTGGACCAGGTACCACTTCGGGACACTTTCCTCGATGAACATCTCTATACCATCTTAGGTACACATCCTTGGTATGCTGATTTAGTTAATTACATTGTTTCCTCTGAAATCCCAGAAAATTTGAAGAAGCATCAAGTCCAAAAATTAAAAAGGGAGTCTAGGTTTTATGTGTGGGATGATCCTTACCTCTGGCGCATGTGTAGTGACCAAGTTATTAGGAGGTGTATTCCTGATCATGAGTTTGAGTCTGTTTTTCAATTCTGTCATACACTTGCATGTGGTCGACACTTTGGACCCCAACGGACAGATAGGAAAGTTTTGGACTCTGGATTATATTGGCCTAGTTTATTCCATGATTCCCATGTGTTTTGTAAGTCATGCTCTCGTTGCCAACACACTGGGAATATTTCTAGGAGACATGAGATGCCCCAACAACCCATACTATTCTGTGAGATTTTTGATGTGTGGGGAATTGATTTTATGGGTCCTTTTCCAAGTTCATATGGTTTCTTGTATATTTTGGTTGATGTTGATTATGTGAGTAAATGGGTGGAGGCCATGGCCACCAGGACTGATGATTCTCATGTTGTTGTGGACTTTGTCAAAGCACATATTTTTTGGAGGTTTGGAGTACCAAAGGCCATCATTAGTGACAAAGGGACACACTTTTGCAATAGGAATTTTTCTTCCCTCCTTCGGAAGTATGGGGTGACACACAAAACATCAACACCATACCACCCCCAAACAAATGGCCAGGCTGAGGTTTCAAATCGTGAGTTGAAACAAATCTTGGAGAAAACCATGCAGCCAAATAGGAAGGATTGGAGCAAGCACTTGGATGATGCATTGTGGCCTTATAGGACAGCATACAAGACCCCCATTGGTATGTTCCCATTTCGTATTGTTTTTGGGAAAGCGTGTCATCTCCCCGTGGAAGTTGAGCATCGGGCTTATTGGTCTATAAAGAAATGCAACATGGATTTGGCCCAAGATGGAATCCAAAGGAAGCTACAAATTCAAGAGCTTGAGGAGATCAGATTATCATCATATGAGAACTCAAGGCTCTACAAGGAAAGATCAAAAGCAGCTCATGACAAAATGATCCAACAAAGGGAGTTTCATGTTGGAGAGAAAGTCCTTCTCTACAGTTCACGACTGAAGCTGATGCCTGGTAAGTTGCATTCCAGATGGTTAGGTCCTTATGTTGTGACTAATGTTTTTCCTTATGGTGCAGTGGAGATCACACAAGAGGACACTGGAAGGAGCTTTACAGTCACTGGGCAACGTTTGAAAAGATACATGGAGGGACTTCCTACTGATGTAGTGGATTTTATCACACTGCATGACCCCATCATCGCTTGAGCACCTCATGCTGTTCCTAACCCTTTCACTTTTATATTATTTGTCCTATTTAAAAATTCTTCATTTCATGTGCATATATCATATCATAGGTTCACATTGAGGACAATGCAATATTTTAAATTTGGGGTAGGGAACCTTTTAGTTTAGTAATTTCAATTTCTTTCCTGTTCAAAAAAAACCAAAAAAAATTGTGTGTTTTTCAAAATTTGTGTGTTTATTTTACAATTTTCTGTGTGTTTTTGAAACTTTTGGGCTGAAATTATTCTCATCACCATTTTTAAATCCATATCAATAAGTGAAAAAATTTACCCCTTGATACTAAGCGTAAATGAATGCCGAAATAACTTTGTTTCAAGTTCAAATATTTAGTAATTTCATGAAAAGTATGCTGAATTTTGAATCCCATGCCAATCTCATTGTCTTTATATTTGAAATCACTTTCCTATGAGGCTTCTGAACCATAATTTTCATATGCTTTACATTCACCTCACTTCTTGAGAGAACCAAACCATGCTTGATTTAACCAAAATTTGATCTATTCCTGTCAAAACTTGAGGGTTTTAGGTACATATGTTTAAATGATTGAGGCATTTGTTTGGTATTAAAGTCCCTATTTCAAAGAATCCTTTTTAATGGCCTACCTTGAATATTTAATCCTTGTAGCCCTTAGAAGCCATGCAAAGCCTGTTAGGTTAAGCCACATTACAAGCCAATTTTCCCTATCCAACCAACTCTTGAAGTGAAATTGCATAATCTAGTTAAGCTTAAGTGTGGGGGAAGTTGTCTTGTGTTGTGCCACCACATTATGTGATACTTTGGGTGGAAAATTAAATTCTTAAGAGATGTGTTTGCTGATAAAGAAATTCATTATATTGAAAGTTGTGCCTTTTCTGGAGCTTTCATGACAAGTGAAGTTGTGCCTTTTCTGGAGCTCCTAATTGAGGTGGAAAGTTGTGCCCATCTAGAGCTTTCAAGAAAATCATGTTTGAGAAGATTGAAATTTTTTATGCGGAAATGATGAATGGTGTAAACCTTTCATGACTTTTCTTGATGATGGAGCTGAATTGATACTATGGGGATTGAATAGAAGACCATATTTAAGTGAAAATTAGATTAATGCAATTTTGCTTCAAAAGAGTCAAGCCCTCCTCATTCAGCCTCAGAGTTTTTCACATCTTAATCCTACCAACCGAAAGCCACAGAACAACCCTGAAAATTCCTCATGATAAACATATGTCCTTGACTCACATCGGGTAGCAATTTAGGAATCTATCAATCCTATGGTGACCCTTGTATGAGTTTGGATGAGAATGACATTGCAAAAAAAAAATTGATATTTGAGTGATGACAGAAAATTCAAGCGAGGTAAGTGTATTGTGCATGGGAGGATAAATGAAGTGGAAATATATTGAATGATATAAATGGAGAACTTGAAATAATGTTTTTAATGAGGCATGATATCTTTTGATTCTTGGTGGGAAATTGATTGATCTCAAGGATATGTGTTTTAAAATTGGTTTTGATTTGATATTGATGTTTACTTGACATGAGGTTTTGCCCAGGAGTGCAAAAGGGTAAGTGTGGGGGAGTTGATAAAACATTATTTTATTGAATATTATATTGATAATAAATGATATAATTTCCTCACATTGTGTTAAATATGTTTAATTAGAAAGTATTTGGGATTAGATCATTCATTTGAATATTTGATGAAAATTCCAGTTTTACCCTTTATAGTTCACTGTAGTATTTCGAGGATAAATATTTTTATATTTATTATTTTAATTTGAAATTGAAATTTTTTATCAGTGTTCCTAACTTAATTATCTACAACTTTTATTCAGGACACTAGAGATAAAGAGTTCATTTGGTTGTTCAAATTGGGCCATGAAGTCAAAGTTGGGCTGGGCTCGCCAGAATGGAGAAGCTTTTGTATTTGGTCCATAACACCTTCATATTGGCCCGTATTGAGCCCAACATTGGAGAGAAGATAGAAGACCCATATCCTCACATTTTATCATTCTGGAAGGCCGGCCAATTCATGCGTTTTGGTGGTCAAATGGGCGGTACAAGTTGGAATAAAATATTTGGCCGAATTTCCACATTCAGACTTGAAACCACTTGTAACCTCTCCTCCCTTCCCCTCTATAAATTGGATTTTTTCTCATTTGTAGGGGTTGGGACGTGAATTGGGGGATTTGAGGCAGAGGAGAATTTGTTTCACCCAAATTCTCCAACCATTGTAAGAGGGGTAGCTCTTGAAGCAAGGATCCCCTCATCGAAGCCCCCTTCTCTTCTTCATTTTGTAATGTTTTCATTTGTGTAATAAACTTCTTTGTTATTATTTTATTTCTTATCTTTTCTTCTGTTTTGTTTAAATTTATTCTTCTCTTAATATTCCTCTTTGGGCTGGAATTCTTGAGTAGAAGCGTTATTGGGTTATACCCATTATAAACCTTTTCACATGCAAAACGCTTCTACGATGATTACGCCACCCATGGAAGAGTAGCCTTTTAGTAATCGATCTATCTTCTACACTCATCATTTAATTATTTTGAATCATTGAGCTACTGTAATTCACTTAATATGATCCATGAATTGTGTTTTTAAATTGTAAGAAACTAATCAAGCAATTGAACAATTAACACAAAAACACGCGAGGTCGGGATTTTGTGTAAATTGTGAGAGCGCGATCTTAATCGGTAATACAAGAACACACGGGATAAATTTGTAGAGCTCAAATATAATTCCTAAACACAATTCATCCTCATTTCTAGAATGGATATGTGCCTTAATTTACCACTGACCATAAGATAATATTAGAACATCAATCAAAGCAGGGTGCTGCGATTGCATGTTCCGAAGTTAGCCTTGGGAAAAATTCACATCATCTTCGTGGTAAAGTTAATTCTCGTAGGGTTTGGGATTTAACAAATTAAGGGATCATAATTAAGTAAATTTATATTTACAAGATTATTATTAATAATAAAGTGAAGAGGTATAGTTAGATCGATTACGCCTTTTAAATAGATTTCTAAAAAAACATCTTCTTGTTGTGTCATTTTAATCGAAATTCATTTCAAAACTAAAAACAAAAAAAATTATACAATCTTCTTCCAGCAAACTTATTTTAGATTCATAAACTAAAAAAAACCCCAATCCTTTAAAGTAGTGTTTTTATTCTATTCTATTTTATTTTATTTTTTTAGAATCCCTCTAATAAGTTGTTAAATTCACTTCCTCCTTTGAGAGACGACCTTGGTCAGCCACTCTGCTGCACCTAAGTACCCCAAATTACACTAATCATTTGAGGGCGCCCACGACAGCGCTCTTTCATAGAGCTCCGAGAGTAGGTGGACAGGAGCAGAACTAGTGGATAAGTCCCTTGTACTTCTAGTTCCATGTTGTTGTTGTATTTGTGTCTTTGTACTAAGAGCTGCAATAATAAAAAAGAAACTTATCTTTGTGATGTTTTCTTTCATGTTCTTTTATTTGGTTGATACTGAGTGGTCCCGGTTAAGACTGTTGACTTGACACTCACTTTCAAGATTTCTACTGGAGGAGACCCAGTGACCTCACATTGATGCTGACAGTGTGACTTGACCCTTGGTGGTGAGAGTGACAGTTGGATCTCTTGGTAGTTACGTCGAGAACTTACGACGTCATCCATGGCATGAATGCATCATTCATGTTAGGATTGACTGTATTAGAAAATGGGTGTGGTTCATCCAGGGGATGAGATCAAGTTTCTATTTTGGGAGAAGGAGAAATTTTAGCATCTCTTTTAGATTGTAGGAAAAGAAGGTGCAGATCATCCTGGAGCGGATGAAGACTGCACAGTGCAATAAGAAACAGGAAACCGGCGCCAGTCTTAGAGACTCGGGCGTGTTAAATGTTTCAAGAAGATGAAGTTTTATGGAGAGATGAGTCTGCGAAGCATCAGAAGTAGAGGCAGATCTAGGAGAGCAGCATGAGGTGGTGTACATTTTAACATGCTACAACCACCCGCCTTAGTTGTTCCCCCCAGGCTCAGGGAGCTGGATGGCGGAGGAAAAGTGTGGCTGCATGCGGTCAAGGAGTGTGACCCAATGGCTCTAAAAATGATTCAAGGGATAGTCTGTGTCCACTACTAGTTGGCGTAGTAAAAGACGTTGATATGAATCATTCCTTCCTTTCAAAAATCTTGTCCCAGACCTAGAGTTTCTGGTAGGTCATAGAATTGACCCTCGCGTGTGGAGATACCTTGGGAGAAGGCTCAATAATCACACTTACGCCGACGGTGTGGTCAGACCCTCGAGGTGAGAGTTTCGGTTGTAATCTCTTGGTTGCAGCGTCAAGGCCTTACGACGTTGGTTTGAGTATGGACTGGGCAATCACAGTTCATAAACAAATTGACGGTATTAGAAAATAAAGGTTGTGGTTTAACTACGACGTCGGGATGGGTTTTCCTTGGTCAGCGAAAAGGAAACCCCAGGCAGCATAGGATAAACTCATGCACAGGAGGGCGTGACCGATCACTCATAAGTCGGTCAACCTTACCCTTGTGGCAGCCGTCGTTTTGAGTTTCAGTTCTATCAGTAATTGGAAACCTCTAGAGTTAGAGGTTGACGATCACATCTTTATACGGGTCTCACCTCGACGAGGTTTACGGAGATGTGGCCAAGGCGGCAAGTTATCTCCAAGGTTCAGCAGAGCTTCTTAGGTCCTCATCTGGGTAGGCGTGGTGGTTTACCGCTTGACCCATCCACCTCAATTGCACAAGGTGCATGACGACTTCCAAGTATCTCAACTGAGGAGATACGTGCTCGACCCTTCACATATCATCGACCATGAAGAGCTGGGAGATGGCGATGGGGTGAATTTTTCAGAGGTTCCAGTGGGGATCGAGGATCGATAGGAGTGGATCTTATGGGGATGGTCAATTCCTTGGGTGTGCTTTCACTGGCAGTACGAGAACCTCCAGGTGAGCACATGAGAGCGGGAGGTTCTGATGCATGCTCAGTACAGCTTTTGTATCCCTAGTCTGTGTTAAAGCTTTACGAGGACTTAATGCCCTGAGGTGGGAGTAATTTAAAGCCCCCAAAAAATCAAGGGAAATTTTTTCTAAATTTTTTTTGGGATTTTACAATAACGCCGTTTCTGACGGCGCCTGATTCTGAGGCTCGGTGTGCCCGGAATCAATTTTCGAAGTTAGGCTCGGGTACGTTCAGTGAACGAACGAGCAGGATTTTCTATCTTTTGAACCGGTGCTTGGAATTGAAATCTGAGGGCACCGATGAACACGCAGAGCTGGTAATTACTTAGGAACACCTTCTCGGAGTTACGTTCGCTCGGGTGTGGTTACTAAGTTTTCAGGTTAAGTAAATGAATAAAAAAAATGGTGTGACCAATTTTATTTAATTTTAAGTTGTTTAACCTCAGTTAAGATGTTAAAGTGGGACCCACAAATCTTACACCTCTACATAGGATATTTTTGGGGTGGGTCCCACATGAGACCCACCTTTTCAACTTCCTCGAAACACCCCACCATTGTTTAGGTAACTCACCCGCACCCCCCAATTATTGAAAGTCAACTCGTGCGTTTATTTAAATATAAACTCCTCTATTAATTAGACGGTTTAAAACGTTGCAATTAATTGACTAAAATGTTTGATTTGTTTTTCAATTTTAAAATGTTTGGCGTGAGTAATAAAATAAGGTAACCCTTTTTTTATTATGGTTGGGTTGTTGTGTTGAGCTTTTGGGGAGAATAAGAGAAGTCTTGAAGTTCTTCGTTCTTCGTCGAAGAACGCGATGAACAAGAAGAATGCCGACCTCCGATGAAGGTCGACAAGAATTCCAGATCCTCGGAGATCGATGATGCGACGCCGGCGAATATTTTCTCCGCGACGTGATGATCCCCCTTCCACGCCGCCTTCTTCTGCGACGTCCCTTTCCATGACGAGCCTTCGTTCAACTACGCTCGAGGTAGGGGTTAATTTTTGTGTAAGTTTATATTCATGTGGTTCCTTCCTTTTAAAACAAAGAACTCGGATCGACTCATCTTCAAGTTGATCCGCGGATGATTTCTTTTGCAGGTTGGGAATATTTATTTGCAGGGAAAACTGTTTGGGTTGATTTCTTTTGATCGTGAATAATCTGTGTTGTTCTTCGTATTTGGGCCACTTGTTACCAACTTAATGAGAGGAGGTCGGACCGCACAAACACAGTCGTATGTCCTCCCCCTTTGTTGTTTTGTTCGTTGTGGCACGAACAAATGCAGCGCAGTGCAACGACACCACGTGTACATGAGAAAGAACCCGGTGAAGAAGTGTGGCGCCGTCACGCCGGGCTGTTGAGGCCGAACGAACCGCGGCCGGAGTCGGAGCCATGGAGGCGATTGAAGACTCCACTGGATGATCGTTGTGCGTGGATTTACGAGCGACGAAGCAGGCCACAATGGCGTTTTGAAACCTTCGCAGTAAACTGCGGATCCCGGGAGATCCGCCGGCACAGACGGCGTGTAAAACGGACCACCGGAGCGCGTCCGGTGGTCCGCGGAAGGTGTTGCCGGCGTGCCGCGCCGGTGTGGCTGCGCCAGCGGCCGAAGGTGGCGGCCTGCATCGTCTGGCCACCCAAAGGCAGCGGCGGGATGACCAGATCCCATGGCAGTGCGGGAATCGGGGAAGATGCGGCGGGTCGCGCCGCGTCCGGTGCAAAAGCACCGGGGGCAGCGCACCCCCGCGTCTGCTCAGAGCGTGTGGCACACGCTGAGTCCGACCGGCCGCACCGGGCCGTGCTGCCCATGCCGGCGGGGCCGGGATGGGCCGCGCCCGGATGGGCCGGAACCAGACCCGGGTCGGGTCGACCCAGTTCGGGCCGCCCCAGGGGGGCGTTGGGTCGGGCCTGGGACGGGCCCAGACCCCCATTTCTGACTGTTTTTAGTCTTTTGCCCATATATTGTGTTACAGACCTTCGATTGACGCACCGTTAGTTTCGTAGAGATCCTTTGATCAAGGCAGTCATTTAGGTATATTATATTTAGGGTTTCTAAGAACTTTGAGTATGGACGGGTTGGTTCAAACACGAAACCAACCGGGCCCTCAGAGCGGAAACGCTTATATCATGGTTTCCGGACGTCTAATTGACGTGCCGTCAACTTTGATGGATTCCTCTTGATGAGATGGAACTTTTGGAATACTTCTCCTGAGGTTTGGACGCAGTTGGAATACGGTCGGGTTGGATCGTACCTGAAATCCAACCAGGCCCCTAGAACGGAAAAGCTGATAACTTTCAGAATGGACGTCTGTTTGATGAACCGTCAGTGGCATTTGTGATCAAGTGGAGAAACGGTATATATGAGTATACCCTATGAGAGTTCGACGTATAGATGAGATACGGACGGGTTGGTTCGCACATGAAACCAACCGGGCCCTTGGGACGAAAATGCTAATAAGTCACAGACTAGGCGTCTGATTGACGTGCCGTCTATTGAGTTGAGACCCCTATGACGAGGCGGTCCTCTGAGATTCATTTTTGTGGGACATTGAGATACTTGGAGTATCGACCTGTTGTTCGGGGAGCGGACCCTCCCAGAGACGATCGTGCGGAGTACGGAGACCGTGTAGCCGGCTGAGACGTGACGACTCATTGATCTACTCGACTTGGAGTGAGTCGACTAGCCCAGTGGATGAAGCAATACTTTGTTTGGGTGCAGACCCATGGCGGATGGGGAACTACTTGTGTGACAGTGCAGACCCGCGGTACTCGTCCGGAGCGTACCTCTGCAGGCTATTAGGGGGTGTGCACTACTGTGTTTGGGTGCCATACCCCGGCGGGAAGCACTAATGTGTTTGGGTGGCTGACCCGCGATACTCGACAGGAGGAGTACCTCAGCAGTCTTCGGTTAGTGAGCAGTACCTCGGAGTCGTGATAGGACCATTGTACACTCCAGAGACGGGGCTCTTCAGAAGTTACAGTTTCGATAATAAAAAATCCTGGTTTGAGTTGAATCTTTGAACTCTGTGTTTACCTCATGATTGAGATGGGTTACTTGATAACTTAGGTATATTTATGGGCATATACCTAATTAGAGTTTATCTGTTGATATCTTTTTTGTGGTTATCCTTGTTGGTTTTAGTGAGACCTTGAGGGTCTCAGAGTCCCTACTGAGTATCGTATACTCACCTGTGCACGGGCTATGCCCGCACCTCGTTGTGTTGGTTGCAGACGATGGGCAGCGCTGGCAGAGGCCGATTGTTCGAGGACTGGACGGTACCTGGAGGTGAACCACACGACGAGTCAGTATCTGGAGGTGTAATTCACGGCGAGACGACACTCAGAGGAGGTTGACGGGTGATAGAATTGTGGATGCTATCTGTACCTACCCTTCAGGTAGGATCCGTGGTGGACGATCGAGGAGCTGCACTATCTGTACCTACCCTTTAGGTAGGATCCGTGGTGGACGATCCAGGAGATGCGCTATCTGTACCTACCCTTCAGGTAGGATCCGATGAGGACGACCCAGGAGCATCTTCCTTTCTTCCAGCTGTTTGCCTTTTATGTTTTACTTTCGTTTAGTTGTAGCATTACTTTCAGTTGGGTTTGTATTATGGCCCATTTACTTTTCAGCGTTTTCTTTTGTACTTAGTGTTTTACTTCAGCTTGTACTCTGTGGTTCTTTGTTAAATTTTATAAAGTCAATACCTTCCCAGTTATCAGGATTTATGCCTTTGGTTTTTGTCGCCAGCCCCTGGCCTATGGAAGGCGGGCTTGGGGTAGTCATGGCACGGGCCCTGAGGACGGGTCGTGAAAATCTTACTCAACCCTTGTCATCTATAAAATGATATTTGTTAACATAAAATTAGTTTTCCATTATCTGATTCTTCCATTATATTCAATTATTATTTCTTAAATGTATATTAGTTTGATAAATGTACATTCCGTGCACTGTTTATTAATTAATGATATAGGGATCTCTTTAGGTTTTTTATTGATCATTGGCTTTCCGTAGATGTGGTAATTGAATTTTTGATCTTGATTTTTCATTTTTTATTTTATGCAATGAGATAAACATATAATTTTAAGAGATATATTCCTTTTATCTTAATTTAAATTAAACATGTGAAATTATAATTCATTAATCCTTTTGGTAAAATTGGGTTTGATGTGATGTTGAGAAAATCATTGGAATTTAATGTAAAAATTACGTTTTGATTTGTATTTGTGGTCACTTTTTGATTTATGATCATTCCAACCTATGAATTGTTGTGATAGTGTTAAATATAAATATTATGGATATTTTTTTACTTAAAATGGTTGGTTTTGGGAAATCTATTAAACAACATAGTGTAAAAATAAAAATAAATATGTGATTTTAAAAAATTTAAGAAATTTGATATGTTTATTAATCATTTTGAGGCACTATGAATGTTACAAGAAATGAATGATTGTGTTTTTACAAACAAATTTGTAGATGACATGCTAGAGGTTTATTATTTAAAAAAAATTGGTGTAATCAACTGATTAATTCATAATTCGAATTTAAATGGTTTTTTATAAATGATGAATTATTTGAGGATATAAAAGACCATTCTTATTGTGGATAGCATGAATTCCTTATTTATATGGCCATAGTATTAATTTCATTATCTAATAAATACCTTTTTAGCATATGTGTACCCTATTAAGTTTTAAGGACACGATCAATTTTATTATTAAGCATGTGTAGTTACTTTTTAGATGATAAAGTACTTGAGTGATCTAGAATGCTTAATAGATATGTGTTTTAATATGGTTGGTAACCTTGGAAGAGTATAGAGATCAAATTCTATGATATAGTGTTGTTTTATGAAAGTGATATTAGGAGATTTAGTTTAGTTAAGAGTGTTAAGGGATAGTATAAAAGTTATAAATATTTTAATGTTTAATTTCCCATCAATAATTTTTCTTACTTAATGATTGATGGATGGTATATAGGCCTAATGTTATTTTATTGTTTCCCACTATATGATGTAGTTGTGCTCCCAAAAAAATAATTTTATTTATGACGTAGAATATTTGAATGATTCCTAGACCACCTTGGTAATTTAAGAATGATAAATAAATATTAATAATCCATGGGTTGTGGTGTCTTTCATTGTATTAATGCTGAATAGTTTTTAATGATAATTAATTAAATCCATGGGATATTTGAATGGGATTCTCCAAGTATTTTGTTTGTGAAATATGGATTTTTAATATGTTTGAAGATATCCAATTGGATGTTAAAAAAATAGTTAAATAATATTTAATGATTATAAATAAATTAAGAATATAAACAATATAGTTTTAATTTTCAAAAACACTTGGATGTAGAATATGAAATTAAAAATTAGGGAATAATATTAAATAATGGTTAATATATTAATTAATATGAAATTAATGTTGGTGTTCCTGAATAAAATAATTTCATTAGCAATGGTAGTCAGAATTTCAATTTAATGAAATCGGGGAATGAGTCTATGTCTAGTTAGTTTCCATTAGTTTTGTTGGTGTCAGGTATTATTTATATTTTCTAATTTCATATGATACCCCAACTATATAAATTGTAAAAATTATACCAAAATGTTTAAGGGGGTATTTTATCCTACATCCAATAATTTATAGAAAATTATTGAAGAATTATCACTCTTTCTCTCACTCCCTTTGGACATAGATGAGTGGGAATGTATCCGTGTTTGATAGTTTATAGTACAAGGTAAATCATAACCATGTTGTGACAACTCATTATTTACTCTACATATATGTTTTAAAAATAATTTTTGGACATATAAATCTTACCTATATTACTTCATGGTCGTTTCAATATTTCATAGGTGAATGTGCATTGGTTTTGACTGCTTGTGGTATAATACATTGATGATGGTTGTAGTTCATTTCATAAAAACACTTGATTATATAATGGAATATGATGATGATAAAGAATATATGTGGAATTATTCCAATATTATATATTGAAACCTAAATAATGATGATGATGGTTGGGATGAGGCTCAACTCATATCAAGTAACACATCATTATGGAAGGTGTGAGCACGAGATATATGGCATTGAGATTTTAGAGTGATAAACTAGTGCAGAAGTGGAATTGATTAACCATCATTTATATATATAATTTTTATATATGATTGTTTAGTTAATATTTTTTTCAGTGACTAAGTCATAGTGATGAGAGGAAAACTTGTATTACCTTTTATGGTGACACATTAGTATCATCTGTTCATCCAATGTGATTTATTATTGTCCTTTCATTTTTTTCAAGAGTGGTATCAAGGAGGATCCAACTGAATATACATGTTACACTCACAATATCTATATTTATTTTATTTTTTTTGTTAGAAACATTATTTTTGTGATCATGTTGCATATGCAAGCTTGGACGAGTTGTTGAGCAGATTTCAGAGTTCCAAGAGTTTGTTTTTACTTCCTTGTCTTAAATTTGGCACATAAAGTTTGATTTCGTTTTATGTATGAAATTGCATGTATTGGGTTTTTTTATGGTTTATGTATAGGTTTTGATGTTATTTTGTTCTTCTTATCTCTTGATTTGTAAAAAATATAAAAGGTATTATTTCCCTAGTTTGTTACTGATATACCCTCTATGATAGTCTCCAACCCATGGCCTTTTGGATGGTGTATTTGGGATTAATCATCTATATAACATCATTTTCAACCTAGGATAGGTAGTTCTAGATTGAATGGATGTAAAATAGTGTTATCATTGGTGAGAGATGAGAGATATGATGGATTGTTTATGTACGTAATAGATAAGGATGGATGGTTTTTTATAGAAATAGCAACAACTAGATATTGTATGCACTATAAAAAGTAATAATTGCTAGGATTCATGATTTTATAACTACCTGGGATCCATTGAAGTAACATTCGAGTTCAATGAACATGATTAAGTGATTGGTATTTTTTGGGGGTATAGTCTTCAGAATTGATCATGCATCTGAGTTTTTTTCTCTTGTGTTTGAATTTGGGTCAAAATGGGAAATGGGTTAAATTGAATGGAATATTTAATTAACAATGAAGTTATATTTTTTCCATATTTAGACGTATTGAATCTTTTTATGTGATATATATTAAACAAGGTGATTTTCCTAATTTGGTATATCTTGAGTTTTTTCTGCAAGATTTTCTAGTGGACCACCACATCGTAGAAGTTGATGATAAAGACACTTGAAGGATGACACATATAGAGTTTTTGTGGCATATAAAGTAAAGGTATTAAGGTAACACTTCAAGTAGAGAGATAGAGGAATCAATAGAGGATGTGGATATAAAATTATGGTCATCATATTCTCAATAGAAGAACTATGTTTCATTGGTTGAGATGATTATTCAAGGGTCCACTCAGTAATGGTTTCTTTTATTCCTATAAGATTATAGAGAGTAGGATATTTCTTGAGTCATGTTTAGAAATAAATTTACGGACATTTTTTAAATTAAACAGCTAAATTATATATCCTGAAGGAAATGTTTACCCCATGATATAGGAGTTATAATGTTTTATAGTTCATTATCCACTCCATCAACCAACTACATTATTCTTTGGAACTTTTTTTCAAGAAGATAAGGATTAAGGAGGAATTTAGAAGAGTATTTTCATATAGAGATGAAGAACTAATACCCCATTTTTATATTTAATTCATATACTATTTTTCTAGTGAGGGTTGGGGCCATTGAGAGGTCATTGGCAAAGACTATCATTGAATGTGAGTCATTCGGACTATTTATGAAGCATATTTGGGATGGATTTTTCGATGTTTCATTATGAAGAATTATTAGTCCAACATAAGTTGTTTTTATACCTATTCATCCCTACTCACCAAATCTTGTAGTTATCGATACCTTTCCAGAAGCTCAAGCATTGTTTCCATTTCTTACAAAGGACATGACTGTCTAAAGAGAAAGTTCCAAACCCTTCTTTATAGTTATCCTGCCACTGGTGTCATTTTTCATAAACATCCTTATATTATATTCATTAAAGAAAATAATATTTTAAGGGAATTCAATATTTTCTATGGTCATGATTGGATTAGGAATGTAGGGTACATTCCGATGATATCCCTTATCATCAATGTTTATATTAAATGTGAATCCATGGATATGGTCTCCATAATGGCTAGAGATTCCATAGAGAATAGCATGCTCAAATTTATGATTTAAAATTTCCAGGATTTAGTTATCCAATCAATGTATGAGGTACACTCTCCAAATTTTCTACGTGGTGTTATAAATTTTTTAAAACGTGATATAAAAACTCCTTTGTTTTTCATGACTCGGTCTACTCATTTATACTTCTGGTGGAGAGGACACTAATACCCTTTATTTTGACTATACTAGTTGGATGTTGAGCTATCAATTTTGATGTGTGAAAAGATTATAGGTTGGGATTATGTATGAAAAACAATTTTAGAGACTGTAACACCTCAAAAGGATGAATTATTAAATGACTGAATGACATAAATCATGTCAAAAAGGTGCACAATTCTTTTTAGGGGGCATACCTGATTATAACTCCATAGTTATATATTCTTGGAATGGAGTAGTGATTATGATGGGTGACCATTAGAAAATTTTCCCAAGGTGTGTGTAACGGAGGACTGGGAGAACTAAAAAGAACAAGGCTTAGACTATGGGGACAGTTATTAGTCTGATGAACTATTTTGGAATGTGGGTGGGCACCCAGTAGGTGACCATGTGTCTGCGGGGAAACTGGTGGTGCCTAGTGGGACAAGAACTAATGTCCATGTTAACACATGGTGTATATTATATCAGTAGAGACTAGATTTTACCTTGGTATCAGAGGAAGATATCAGACATAATTGTGGTGGTACTACCTAGGTTGAGATATAGGTTCCACAATAAGGATGTTTTACATTGAAGGGGGGGAATATAAGAACCCATTATGATGAAGGGTTAAATTACTATATGATATGAATCATATCAACAAGGTGAACATTTATTTTTAGTATCCTACCTGATTAGATCTCAATTGTCAGATATTATTAGATTTGAGTGGTGGTTATTATGGGTATCCTTATGGGAAGATTTTAAGGGTGTGTTAATGTGAGGATAAATCATGCATGAAATAACAACTATTGTCGTATGGAAAAAATCATCAGTCTGAACTTGATTGAGAATATGGGTGGGCCCAATGTAGTGGACCACATATCTGTGGGGAATTGGTGGTTCGTGGTGGGATAGGACTTGATGACCATGTTATGGTGGGGAGACTATGTTGTTAGTGGGGACAAATTGTTATAGATATTTCCTAGTCTTATGGATACCAACACGGGACATGAAAAATCATATAGATTTGATGTATTCTGTGTATGTTATTTGGTATTGCTTCCACATGAACATCATAATCTATTATGTTAATAGATACCAGGATGACTTCATTGGTGAGGACAGGGATCCATTAAAATAAAAAGTGTTTTCCTATGAGGACATTAATTAGTTTGATGACACATTCATGCATATGGATGAGACCTAGGTAGGGGACCAAGTGTCTTTTGGGAAACTGGTGGTGCCTTGAGGGCTCAGACCTGGAATACATGATATGGAAATGTTTTTTTTATGGTTAGTGGATTTCAGTTGTTATATATATATCCTATATTTACAAATATAGAAAACATCCTGAAAATATGTATGGATTTGATGTATTCGGCGCAAGATATTTTGGATTACATCAGTAGAATGGTTATATTCTATTATTCTTATAGGTACAATGATATATTTATTTGTCAGAATGACCCTAATATAGGTCATAGATGAGTTGAGAAGCTATCTATAAATGGAATAAGTTGTTTTTCTGGTCTATAGTGGTTTTCCCATTAGTGTATCCACAGATTCTATATATAATATCCTGACATCTTCCAAGAATAGGGTGCAGAACTACCCCAATATGAGAGATCCAGTTTGGGATAAGGCTATAACCATGTGTTTTTTCAATATTGATGACTCCATATTGGGGGACCCCTTTTGAGTTGTGGGATCTAGGGATCTTAAATAATGAAAATTTTTATACAGGATTCATTCAACCTAGATTGTCACCTTATGGGTATGATGTTTCTTTTTTGAAAACTGTATATGGTATATTGTTTTTTTGTTAATTATCAATGCTTGTATATTGCGATGGTAATGAACCACTACCATATCTCATTTATTAATGATTTATTTATTCTATTTCATATAGAATGGTGGTTATTGAACACTCACTTGCGATATTTTTATCATTAGATGCGAGTAAAGGATGAGGAAATCCTAATGATTTTTTTTAAATTTATTTTTCTCATTACATTTTCATTATGGTTCTATTCAGTTGGAAAAAGGCTCATTTTGTTTTCATGTAGCTTATGAATGCAGTGTTCCATGAGCATTTGAACATATTTATGGTGGTCTATGTTAGTTAAATTCAAATGTATTCAGCATCATAGTATGATCATGCATAGAATTCTCTGGCCATTTTTGAATTTACTCGATTTTTTTATCTACTTAAGAAGTGTTCAATGTGTGAGTTCTTGTATTGTGATTTCCATTTCATAAAACATGTCATATCTCATAATGGAATATTTATTATCCATTGAAGATTATGTAAGTGGATTCCTTGATATTCCCCACTAATGTTGTAGAAGTTTCTAGTTTCATTGATTTATCCTTTTTTTTCAAGGTGCATTCCAATATTTTCCTAGAATAGGACTCTTATGAAAATATTTAGTTGAATGGTTCTACTATTTGTGTGATTATTCTACTGATTATTTTCTTTTGTGTGTGTGACAAAAAAATTTGGTAGTGCTCTCGTTGTTTTTCTTTTTGATGAGGTATTTTCACTGATGTTTAATAGTGATTCCTCGCATCATGGGTTGATTTTTAGGGTGATGTGGTATGGAGATATTATCTCTTATGGGTCTAAAAATTTTTTACCACATAATTGTATCTCTTCCACCCATTATCTTTAAAATTGTACAGTATTGTTTCCTTAGATGTTATGGAAACACTACTATATCAATTTTCTTTTTTTGTTATCACATATCTTAAAATCATGAAGTATGTCATCATGCATTGAAAAAATGAATCTATATAAGGAATGGTCGGTGGTGTTATTATAGGAAATTAAAATTTACATTTCCATTTATTTTATTAATGTTAAGGTTGTGGTGGATTTCGTGAGTAATAAGTATTGAGGTGGTAATGTGTGTGAGTCTAGAGACTCTGGGATGGTGATGGATGATTTTCAATTATAACACCCTGATATGGGAGAAATCAATGAATGAAGTCATATTTACCTAATGAGATTGTAGTCTTCTTTATTGTTGTATTTGGAGGAGGCCTAGCTAGGGGATTATATGGTAAAGGATTATCCAGATTTACTTATATATAATGATGCTCTTGTGGGTTTTTCTGAGGATAAAAAAAATTATGTTTTGTTCAAGGGAATAATTTTTATTACATCAATGATGCATGAGGTTCTCTTCCTTAATTTCAATAACTACCATTTATTTGTACACCATGGTGTAAATAATACATATCCATATTTGTGGAATTAGTTTTTATGTTCAAATATTATGTTCTTAGTTGTAGATTTTCTCTCCTGTTGTTCACTCTACTATAAGGTAAAGGGTTATAATCTTTTTATTAGGGTTTATTCAGATGCATTATATCCCAAATTGATTGTTGGGGGATATATTTATTAAAATATCAACTTCATAACATAGATCATAGAGATTTTAGGATACAATTTGGGTGATCATGGAGCATTTGATAAAGTCATGAAAAATCATGGTATTTAAGGAGTTCAGATTAGGGGAATTGTTGTGGATGTAATACCCAGAGAGGATAGTGAGGATTCAAAAGTTTATGAAGTAAAAAATCTTTGATTTTGATCAATGTTTTACCTTATCAGGGGGGAAATAATTCTAAAATTATTTTGAATATCAATAAAGAATTAAAACTATTTTTTATGCACAATGGATAGTCAAACTGAGTTGTCAAACGAGACTGTACAAGATATATTTTTTATATATTATAGAAATTTTGAGGAATATGGTTCTCGATCCTACCCTTGGTGAATTTATCTCATAAAAATACTTATCCCTCCACTATTTTTATTAATAATTTTGAAGATCTAAATGGATTTCTTTCTTGATATCCATTGTGTCGTACTGAGGCATGTTAGTCTACTACTCTTAGATGGGAATTGGTATAGAGTATGAAGGATAATATTAAGGTGATTTTAAAGAAAATTTAGTTATCATAGGATCTTTTATATTAAAAAAACATAGGATTATTCCCTTATAGTTTGAATTCACACATCATGTGTTCTGGATGGTGTCTCCTCATTATGGGTAGTACAATTTTTGTGATCGTAGTAATATTTCTAATAGGACATTTAGATCATACACGGTGTTGTTCCATGTTGTAGTAAACACTTTTATCATAGACCTACCTTACTGAGGAGCCAGATTCATGAAATATTCCACCTAGGATATATTTATTTGTATTGCTATGTATTTTAGAATATCCTCAATTGGGATGAATTTGTTGTTAAATATTGTGAATCTATTGAAGAATAGTTTATCGATATTTAGTTCTATTTGAATAAGGTTATCTATAAGAATTTTTTTCTTCTAGATCATTTCTAATGGTGAAATGATGGGTTGGAGGACAGATCATTAGAGAAGTATTCATATATTCATCTTCAATATCATGAGTTATTTAGTGTTTAATATTTTGTTATTATGGGTTTATTTGATCCTTGGTTTCCATATTTTTAAACACTTGGTAGTTTTATGATATTATTTATCTTCATTTGTTTTTTCTTATTTTGGACTTACTAATTAGATGTACCTCCCCCAAGTGTGTGTTTTCTAGATTGTTGTTTATTCATTTAGTTTTCATGCTTTGTTCCTCTAGTGGGATAGATGTGTTCTTGGAGTAGCAAGATAATTTATAGGTATCTTGTCAGATGGTTGTTTAAATTCCCCATATTCCATTTATAGGTTTTTTTAAATTATTAATGATGACAATTTATTCAGAGGTATCTGATTTATAGAAAATTTTTTACCATTTATTTTCCCTCATGTGTTTGAGTAAGGAGATTGTGGTTAGAAGTAAGAAAAATAATTTCATAAGGAACTAATAGTGTGATATCAGCACAAATGGAATAGATTTTAATTATTGGATTGTTTTTTTGGTCCAGGATTGAATGATATCTGATAATTTTATGAAACATGACTTTTCCTCCTATTTACATGTTACATCCTCCAAGCATGTCCTCCCTCCCAATATTTTCATCTGAATCCATTCATCTGATGCTTCCTTCAACCCTCCATATTCTTCCAACCCTTCATCGATTTTTCACCTAAACAACCACCTCCAGCTCCCTCTCATGGCCTCTCACCCTCATCCCTGACTCCACTTATCCAATACATGATACCTCCTCTCCTCCTGATTTTACCTCTCTCCTCAATTCTAATTACCACCTCCTCTCCTTCCTATGTGTCTTACTATCTACCTCATCCACCCTCTACTATTCCATTCCTCTTTATCACATCATAGCCTACATCACCCTACCTCTCCCCAAAATCCATTGCCTCTCCCTAACTTCCCAACTCTACCTCTTCCATTGACATATATCTCCACTCCATAGTGTTGTCACTTAATACACAAGAACACACTCCAATCCATCTCACTCCACTCCATTATTCTCCTCATTCATAAACCAAGTTCATTCCCCCCTATATAAACCTCTATATCCAATTCACTCACCCTTCCAATGATTTCATTTTTTATAACAATAATATTTTAGTGGATGAAATTCATGAGGATAATGTTTATTAAAATCACAATAACATCTCTTTAATTTGTTAAAATTTTCCATTCCTTGCAAAACTATTTTATATATATGTTAAACCCCCCCCCCCCCCCCAAAATTGTGGGTATCATCTATTCCTATGAATTGCATCCTTCCCTTGACATTGGTTATTATTATGTGGTATTTCTAACTATTTTTTCCTACTTCAATAGTCCAAATATAAAATTTATTTTTTCTCATATTCAATATATTAAATATTACATTGTTAATAAAACAATAAATATATGTTCTATTTTAAAATTTAGTAAATATAAAATAACAATTCAATAATTTTATTCTTTGAATATTATGGTCTCGTTACAGACATATATGCCAACATATCCAATATTTATTCTGGATATATGGAAAAAAATATGTGTATTGAATATATCCAATATACATTACGATATATGAAATACACACTATGTATTATATATATTAAATATTCATTATATTTATTCCTGAATTTCTCGAAGTCCTACATTTTATTTTATTATGGATAATCCCCCTTTAAGGGTTGAAGGGGAACCTGTATATGACACGTACGCCCAAGGAACAAGGCCCGACTCTCCCGCAATACATGAACTGAAGGCCTAGAGGCATACTACGACCAGTACATAACCCATAAAAAAAACCCACTTGTACTACCCCTCCCCAGCTTCTGTGTCATTGATCACCTAGCTTCCCACCTTTCATTGATGATCGACTAGAATTTCCCTGTACAAATATGCATGGTGCCTGGTCCCGATGACGGCTGCCATACCCTCTCATTCTTTCAATCTAGTTATCTATTCTTCTGGTGGATGCTACTCTTATTTCTATCATCCTCTTCTGGGTCCTGTTCTATTTGAAATGGGTTACTGTATGGTCTCTATGGCCCGAAGGCCCTGTGGCCCGAAGGCCTTTGATGACCCGAATGCCCTTGAGACCCGTACACCCAAACCACTAGCCCAAAAGCCCAAATCTGGTTAATAGTTCAGTCTGCTACAGTACCAAATAGTAACTACTATAGTCTCAAACAGTACTACTACAGTACTCGTAAATTCTCCTCCACCCAGTTTTGAAACTGGGTCTCTTGGATGCCAAGCTGGAGCCCTTACTACTCGGGTACAGGCTCATTGGCTATTTATGAAATTTTCATTCTATTTATAAATATTTATGATCTATTTTTCAAATATATGCATCATGAAAATTAATCTTGTTTATAAATGATTCTTTTAAGACTCTCATTATATGAAATATTCATTTTTTTAGAATACATGCTATATAAATTTATAATATTATATATATATTCTATATGCATTCAGTTCATCTTGAATATATTCATTTCATTTTTTCATTTATTTAATACCATAATGATAAATTTATTTTATAATAATATTTATTTTCATAATAAATATTTATATTTTATGCACTTTTCAAATTATCAAAACCAAAATCCTACATAATATTATTTTGATACTATTTTCCAAAGATATAAAATAGTATGTACAAATACTTGTTACTTCTCATTTGTAATATAGTAGAACTTCCACAACAAATTCTTATATCCTCGATTTACCTTGTAGAAAAGGTATTATTTTAACCCTTCTAATGATTCCATATGATTTCTATTTGTTTTATTTACAATAAATATAACATTACAATTTCCATATCCTTAATTATTTTAATTCTGACCATTATGTTTATGTTTTGTTAGAAATTTTCTCGGGGAATATTTGTCTAGAGAGAAAACTATGAAAGGAAAAAATAAGGTTATAATGGATTTCAAAATAATTTCAAAACAATTATTCCCTAATATTAAATTATTATTATTTTAATTATGATCATTTAATTGTTTTATTCCATTTATACTATATAAAAATTTCATCATTATTTTCACTAAATTTATAAATTGACAATCATATTGATTAAATATTTTATTTATAGATTAAAAATTCATATTTTAATAAGAAATCATTCTTACATATCATCATGAATATGCTAAGAGGAAAACATAAATTTCCGTGTCCTTCAAAATCTAAGATTTTTACTTTTACATTGATCCATAATTTCTTTATTCTGAAATTCCGAAGTATGTGTGTTATAGAGGATAAAATTAATTGAAAATCATAGATTGACTAAGGAAATATGATAATTGGTTTT
This sequence comes from Viscum album, assembly GCA_963277665.1. Taxonomy (NCBI): domain Eukaryota; kingdom Viridiplantae; phylum Streptophyta; class Magnoliopsida; order Santalales; family Viscaceae; genus Viscum; species Viscum album. The sequence continues at coordinate 1,578,630,473 of OY728126.1, forward strand.
CAATATAACATAAAGGTACTTCTCTCTGGTTGGAAATATAATGATGGAATTCCAAGGGATCTTTTGATGAGGCCAATGTATAATTTTTATATGAAAAGTAATTTCATATTAATAGATGATATTTACCGTTCTTTTTATGATTAAATATGATTTAGTTCATTAAGGGTATATTAGTTTTAATATTTCATGTTTTGATTACTTATAGGTACCAACTGTAAAATGTCAAATATTCGATAATAGTTAGGTGTATCCTTTTAAACTAAAGTTGTTGTTTAAAATTAAAATAAAAGTGATACATGGGGTTTTCCACTATAAATTTATAACACTTAACAATCTAATAAGGTAATTTAGTCATGAATTTATAATATTATCATGTGAGGACACATTAAAATAAGAACCTCTTTATTTTGATCCCCACCTGTCAGTCTGCATCAAAATGTTGGAAGAAACTCATAGTTTTGATCCCAACATTTCATTTCCCATTTAAAAAATGGGATTTATCATCCCAAATATATCAAATAAAATTCTTATACCTCTGATTATTCTTATTATATTTTTTTGGATGTATTATTCCATCCATACACTCATTATTGTTTTATAGAAAAATTTTTTGTTTATAATGGAATTTGGTTAATTTTATGACTCCTAAAAAAATTTTAATTTTTTTTAATTATTAAAATTGGAAATGAAAAATGGGGATCAAAATTACATGTTTCAGCTAATAATTATGTAATCCTTTGATAACGACAAAAAATATTTTATTTTCTATAGTCATTATAAAATAATTTATGGTAGAAGTTTCATAGAGAAAATACTTATTTTCAATGGATAATTAGTATTGGGGTGTAAAATATAAATGTTTCTTAATTTCTTTTAATAAAAATAGTTGAATGATATATTTGAATGAATTGGATAATACCTTTAAATGAAATAAATTATTTCATTGTTTTAATTTCATTGATTAGTACATTTAATAAATTATATAGAATTTTAGAAAAAAATGTTTTGATATCAAAATATCCATTATTGAAAAAAATATTTACTTTATATATTTAATTTAAATATAAAAGGATATTATTGATTGTATTGCCATATTCATGTATTATGGTGATAAATTTTGATTTGATGAATGGATTAAAAAAAATTCATAGACTCACAATATAATTTATTTATATTAATATAGAAGATTATCATTTTTCATTAAGTATTTAAATATCCTTATGAATTATTTACATTCACTTATATGAATTCATGAAATATTTATATCGATCTTATGTCTTGGTTAATGCAGTGATGCTGCTGAAAATTCATTAATTAATATAATTTTGTATTTTCTTATTTATCTAATTTTCAATAATCAATTTTCTATTTTCTATATGGTTGTTATATTAAATACTGTTATTGATAACTAATTATGAAATTTTTTAAATAATTATTTCATTTCAAAGATAAATTTCACTTTTATCATAGTATTTTATGCTTTTAAAATTCATATAAGTAGATTTATATTTAATTTTATGTTATTTTATTTTAATATGTGTGGGATACCATGTGGATTCATGGACAAAATATCATACAAATTTAGTGGATGTGCACAATTTCTCTATAATTATTTATGTAATTTATAATAGAAAATGAATTTTATTTATAATATTTAGTTATTTTGTGTTTTGGAAAAAATAATTACATAAAAATTTTATTACATTTTTCTTATATATTTATTGTTTATGAATTTAATATGATCTAAAAATAAAACTATAGATGTTTGTTATCATATATGATTCCTTTATCATAATCAATTTATCCTAGATTTTAAAATTTTTTTTGTACTGAGTATTATTATCAAATTTTAATGATATTGTATTAATTTCATTATAAAATCAAACTAAAAACCTCATTTCATACATGTATTTTTAGGAAAATTTATTCTTCTTATTAATATTATTACAAAAATTTAACATGTATTGAAACATAAAAAGCAATAAATATGAATTAATAAAAAATTTTGGTTTTCAGGTTATGATACATACATGAATTAATTCCTTATTTTTTCCTCTATTTTTTGGGGCTCATAGTTACAGAACCAAAATTATTTTGGATATAAAATAAATAAAATAGGAAGGTGATTTACATTACCATTTATTTTTATTTTCCTGAAAAATGGATACATGATTTTTTTCAATTATTAAAATATCTTTAATTTACAATTTACATGTCCTAAATTTTTTTCCCACATATCCATTCATGTAAAAAAATTACATTATGATCTATATAATGACCCAATCATAACATACATGGATATTACATCACTTTTTAATAATACACATAAACACACCCAAAGACTTTATTAGTTTAGTGACATTGGAAAAATGGAAGCATAAAAAACTAATTCATAATACATATACATCATCTCCCATATATTTCATCATATCTATAACCCTTTTTGATATATCATATATAAAACAATTCTTCATGTAATCTTGAAAATAATATAATTAAAGGGTGAGCTCATATGATTAATGGTAAACTAGGGAGATATATCAGTATAAACATGAGAATAATGTGTATGAGGATATGATCATACCATTACAATATTATACCCTTAAAATCAAAGATAATATACATGAATCATGGAATAAATATTGGTAGTTCACAAGAAATGAATTGTAATGAAATCAAAAAACTTAATCCATGATATCATCACATCAGAATAAGACATGTAATTATTGAATAAACAAAAACTTGTGTCTTTTTGAACATGTATAAATAGTAACCGTTTATCTCATTAAATTAAGGACATGAAATCAAGCCCTTTCATAAAAATATTATCATGAAAACCAGGTCCACACATAAAATGAAGGACATTAAAACCATTTCCATGCAAAAAAAAATTAAACGTGTAATCAAGTTCATGTATAACATATGTTCCATGTCAGTTATCCACCTCTAATAACTAAATTGGAGGGATATATAGGTCCTACCCATAAAGAAATGAAAACCAATCATATGTAAGCCACTAAAACATAGATTATATTAGAACCCATAAAAATAAATGAGTTTCATAAATATTTAATCATAAAATAACACTTGAAAAAAAAACATAAATAATATACTTAAATACCTAATTAACATAAACTATTTAGAAAATAATAACAATAGTATTCTTGGATTATATACCCCTTAAAATTTAAGAAACATATTTTTCTTTTATCTTATATGGAAAATAATTTTGAGAGATCCCTTAAAATAATTTTTGGGGAAAATAAGATTTCCAATTATTGAAATCATAAATTTTTTAGAAAAACAAATTATTTGAAAATAACCATTAAAACATATAAAAATATATTTGAAAACCATTTTCAGAATATTTGGTATCCCTTTACTTGAAAATTCATAAACAATCATTTAAGACACCTTTAAAACTATTTTAAAAATTATTTTTTTGAAGGAACATAGATTCTTAGCCAAAAATAGAATAATATTACAAGAAACCTATAATTTCATTAAAAAATAGATTCATTATACCATATGTTAAAGGGAATTATATACACCTTGAAAAATAATATTAGTGCATAACATAACAAGTGTCCCAAAGAAGGAAAATTGAGACAAAATTACCGTAACAATTTGGTATCTTTGGAAATGTAAACCCCATAAAACATAAATCATAAAATATACTATTAAATAAACATAAAATTAAGTATAAGTATTGTAGATTACATTCAATGAGGGTATATACATCAATAAAATAAGTGAGTGGTGAATATGGTATAATTCTCACAAAAAATAAAAGTGAGACTGGAAATCCCCTTACAACTTTGTAATGGGTCGAATCGTATTCCCCATGAAAGAATGAAAATTATACGGATATAATGAAACAAATTTATTCATTATAGGACTCATAAAATATATTCATGGGTATTATATACACCACATATTAAAAATTGGTGGTGAACATGGCTTTTATCTAAAGGAAAATAAATGTGAGATGATCATCCCTTACATTATGTATTGAATCACGTTATACTAGTACAAAACTCATGTAAAATAAATATAATACAATAATAAATTTACTATATTTATATTTTTCTATCTAATAAAATATATTATTGTATTATGACTTTATATTACACATTTTTTATCAATTCATTATTAATGATACACTTTGGGTAATATATTCTTTGTTTATCTAATGTGAGTTGATTTGTTATAATTTTTATCATCATACTTATATCATGATTTAATTATCAATGTAATGAAAAACTTGTATAAATAACATATATATTATATATATATTATTTAATAATAATCTATAAAATATAGAATTTTAAAATGATATACAATATTTGGGGAGACGGTAGGACATAATTACGCATAAACACTGCTTCCATTTTCTTAAAGTATTAAAAGAAAGAAGGTAAATGAAATAAATATATAATATTATTTCAGTAGAATTATAATGAAATATATTAAATTTATTATCTAAATACCCATTTTTAATACATTCCATGTAAAGTGCTACGAAATCTCATCACATTGAGGATGCAGTAGTCAATAGGTCCACGAACAAGTCATCATATTTACAAAAAATAAAAATCATGAAGGTATTAGTAATATAATAATTATAGAACAATAAATATGTTATAATTATCATATATATCATATATAAAGTGAATTTACATCAATATTTTAAACATTTAAAGGTAGAAATGAATGAAATGATGATGTTGGATTGTGAGGTTGTAGTTCTTCGTACACATGAATGATGCTTGTCTATCCCTTTTGATAGATGTGTATGTGATTGAAGGTAGAAAGCATAATATAACAAAAATATAATTATATTTTGGATACTGTTATTATTATAAAAATAATAAATAATAAATAATAATTAAAAATAATATAATGTGTTTTAGGAAGATATAAAACAAAAATGTTTATTGATAAATGTCACATCTCCTTCGGGTTTCTCTATTTGATATGCATAAAATTTCTTCTTTAGTTACATTTCTAACCAATGCAAGGATTATTTGATGTTTTGTGGGAGTTGGGAGGATATTTTTACATATTAGTTATGAGAAAATAGGTTCTTAATTTTGAATAAAATAAAAAGAATAGGTTCCCTTTTATAAGAAATGGGATGGGAACATTTGGAAATTTTCGATGGATGAATTTATAAAAAATTAAATCTTGATCCCAATACCAAAAAATAGAAAGCAATTAAGAGATAAAGTGGGATAGGGTGACAATACCATCATAAAATATATTTTATATTTATTTTTCTGTTATTTTAAACCTTAATGTTTGTATTAATCCTATGTTAACCTATTTTTATTTTAAATACGGTAATACATTTTTCAGTTTTCAAAGGATGTAATTTTTACATATAAAGCCTAAATTGGACAATAAATGGAAAATTAATGATATTTTATACCAAATTTAATTACCTTGGTCCTTATTTAATAATTTTTTATTTATAAATAATTTAATAAAATATTATTTTCCTAAAATATCATATTATTAATTTTTATAATATACATTACGTTGACTTTAATAAATTCAATATAGAAAGCTAACTTTGAATAAATTAATTTAATATAAACCTAAAATTTCATAATCACCTAAAAAATTCAGGTATCACTTTTATTTAGGGATATTATATTTATTTTAATGTTTCTAAAATAATTTAATTATTTGATTCTTTAATTGAATAATTATTGCATCATCATTTATTAATTCTTTTGATAATTATTTATTCCTTAAAAAATTAAAATAAATTTTTATGATGTAGAAAATTATTATATATTTTATAATAATATAAATAGTTTATCTTTTCTTTAATTTAACCACATATTAAAAATATTATACTTATAAAAAGTAAGAGTGTGTTATTTTTTCACTCACATTGATTTTAATAATATCCATGTGATTTTTATGGAATTTTTTCCATTAAATTATTCTATTTATAAACTTATTTGATAAATGTTTAATTAAATTCATCATATAATATTTTGGAAAGTGTAATTGTCATTTTAGAATCATTATAACATTATTTTTAATGGAAAATACCGAATATTTCTTTTACCATAGTAATAAAAAATATCAAAGTTATTATTTATATTGGTGAAAAATTAAATTGATCAATTTTATAAATGTAGAAATTATAATTTCAAATATATAATAATTTTTTTATAATTTGAAACAAATAATTTTGTATAATTTATTTAAATTTAATCTCTTCGACAGAATAAGAAATTGAGTTTTTATTGTGAAATAATCAAAAAAAAGATTTAAATGTTTTTATATCAAAATTTAATGTGAAAATTATTCTAATGATATATATTGGATTAAATGAAAAAAATTTGATATAATTTTAAATAAAAACTAATAAAAATATAATTTAACACAATAAATTATTAAGAAGGAAAATCTATTTTCAAATAAAATTCAATATTTTTCACTATTCATCAAAATATGAAACTTATTTGAAAAATACAAAAATAAACAACATAAAATCTGAAATAACAATTTAAATTAAGAAAATATTTCATTTGAAAATTATAAAAATATCACAAATTTTATTTAAAATGTGTATTCCCACAAATGGCGGTAGTTTTTACCTTTTAACAAATACATCTTTTTATTCATAAATCATGTTTATTTGAATATTATTCCTATAAAATATATTAGATGAGTGTCAAAACAATTTGATAGAATATTTAATATAAAAAATTTATTGAAAAAATTTACAAATAGTGGTTTGTCTAATTTATTGAGAAAAAATTGTTTTTTTACATTGAAAATAGTTTTCTTCAAAAAGGTATTTCATTATTTTCTAATTGTTCATAGATTCATTAAAATATAACTGATGACCAAAAGATTAATTTTATATACATTTTTAAATAATATTTTAAAAATTTAGATAATCTTATTTGTAATTTCCATTCAAATGGCTTGGTGATAACTATAAAAATATTTTAATAAAAATATTAAAATTCAATTGTTTTTTGGTAAAACATGGTATTGTGTGGAACCCAAGCTATCAAAAGAACTCATAATTATTTATAACATAATAAAAATATACTGTTGTGTATACTACAAGATGATATATGTGTTTCATGTTGTGAATCCTTAACTTGATATTGCCTACAATGCAAGAATAATGTGGTGCTTTCATATAACCCAAGCTAACATCAATGTTCTGTGAAATGAAAAATATTTAAAAGATTATATTAGACTGAAAAATATGTTTCCCAAATTCTCAAGGTGTAATATTCTATCATCATTAAAAAGGATTTCACCCTTGAAATTCATCTTTGTTATCAAACGTTAAATACAAGAAAGTTCCTTTCATAGAGACCCATGTCATAAAAATGAATTCTGAAACTTCTTTTTAAAAAACAATGATATAAACATGGTGATTACCCAATGTAATTCATAACTACTTTTCCACATTGATGAAAATTGGGGTAATGTGAAAACATTGTCATTGAATAGATATCTAACTATCTTGTTTTTATTGAGAGTGATAGATAACATTATTAGGAGAATGTTACCGAACAAAAATCCATAACCCAAAGAGGCATGGAATAGTTCATTGATATCATCGATAATGATGATAATATGAAAAATGTGTATTTTATGGCCATTTTTCCTAATTTTAAATAATTTTCATGGAAATACATACTTACATGACTTTAGTACATCCTCTCCCATTTTTGTTCCTTGATAAATTCCCACTTTATATCTTATTCCATGAAATGAAGATGATTTTGTAATCCCTATAATGTTATTAGATCATGAGGTCCATAAATTGAATTATAGATCATTCCATCTATCATTATCATAATATAAATTTAAGCAAATTTTTTTCATTTAGAATAAATCTTCATATGGAGAGATAATACATTAATCTCTAAAACAGTATCCAAAGTCTAGCAGAATTGGTTCCATAAATGATTAACATTATAACCCTTCCAAAAGTTCAGCATCCAAAATTTTAGAAATAAGGTCACAATGTATCTCAAAATTAGATTAACATTGATCGCTATTATATCATATAGTGTATCTTATTTTTCACACAACAAACATCTAATATCCTCATCATGTATTCTCTTGGAACATGGTAATTACCATAAATCCTCACTGAAAATTGGAAATATTAGTTATTCCAAATATTCTTGGATGTATTCCTTAAGTCCAAAAAATTGATTTAAAATACATATGTGACAATATAATCTATTTTTTCAAAAAATCCATAATCGGATCCAAGGAAATATATACTGTCTAATTAACTTATTCATATCCAATATATTTATCTAGACATCATTATCTCAACATTAGTAATATATTAATGGGATTCATTACCTTAATAATGTGTTTCCCATGAATATCAGTTTTCAATTAAACCATTTTATTATGTGTTCATCACTGTTCAACATGTCAATTTCAATCCTTATAGAAAAACATATTCTGAAAATTATTATACATTTCATGATTCATGCAACATAATCTATGACTTCCAAATTTTATACACATTAATCGAAAAACATTATTCCCAATCCATTACACCAAATTCATTATCTTATTCTTCCCTATAATATGAAATATTAATCATTTATTAAGGTTCATCAACCTAAATATAATAATGATAATTATTTTTAATGAAATCAATATATATTAGAACATATCATGCCTTTCAAAATTCGTTTGTTGTCTATTTATCATCAACATTATAAGAAATACTCATACAACCTTCCTAATTCACTCCATGATATTTCTTCATTATACATCAATTTTAATAATGTCCATACAATCCAAATCAAAAATATTTAATTTTAACATTGTGCTACATATTTTTCTCTATTTAATAAGACTATAAGGCATAATTTGAGAAACAAATAACCAATAATAAAAGAATATAATCATGAAAATTTACATATATGATGCCCAAATCATGATGCCTATTTTTATATCAATGAATCCTTTGTAATATCCTTTGAGTCATCTGTGGATATAATCATAGAAATAACCATATGGATCTCTCCAATTTTATTCATCCAATATTATAATGGTTTTCTAAAACATTTTCTCTAATACCAACTTAAATGACCCAAGCCTAACGTACATGTATATTACATCATTTTTAAAGAGTACACATACACATGCCCAAATAATTTATTATCTTAGTTCTGTTGGAAAATTGGTTTAATAAACAACCAGTTCATAATACATATATATATTCTCTCAAATATTTATTAATATCTATAATCATTTTCACATATCATACTTAAAACAATTATTCATATCATAGGTAAAATATAATTTATTAAGGGTATGCACAGATTCTCAATAAAGGAAAATTATAGAGTCGGTTGATTATTAACCGATGCATAAATTGTATGAGAACGTAGTCACAATAATGGGCATCTTACCCTTCATATTAAATATGATAAAAATGAACCATGGTATTAAAATTGTTAGTTCATAATACATGAATCATAAGGGAATCGAAGAACAAAATCCATGAGATCAGAATATTGACATAAGACAAGAAACTGTGTCATACACATAAACATGAAACTTTGTGAACATGTATAAATAGTAACAGTCTCACTTATTAAATTAAGGTCATGAAATCATGTCGTTATATAAACATTTGATCATAAAAACCTATTCCATGAAAAATATAAACATGAAACTAGTTCCACAAATAGAATTATGAACCAAAAATCAGGATCACAAATAAAATATATATACCACTTGATTTATACATATTTACCCAATTAATTAGAGGGATATATTGTTCCCATCCATCACATAATAAAATCCATACATATTTGACCCTCATGAAATTAGATTATAACCAAAACAATAAAAAATGGCTGTTATAAACATTTCATCATAACTTATCTCATAGAAAATTAACATAATTCATAAAAATAAATCCATCATAAAAATAATCTATTTATATAAAGAATAATAATACCATCATTTGATCATGTACCCATTAAAATATAAGTAAAATCAACAAACAATATCTTAATTGGAAAATAATTTTGAGAGACCACTATAAATAATTTTCGAGCAAAATAAATGTTCCATTTATTGAAATAATTATATATTGTGAAAACATTATTATTTTAAAATAACCATGAAATATTATATATAATGTATTGAAACCAATTTTAAAAATATTTGATAGTATTTTACTTGGTAATAAATAAAATATCAATTTAAACCCATTTAAAGCTTTTTTAGAAAACATTCTTTTGAAATGACACAGACTCCCGACTGAAGAGTGAATAAAATTACAAGAAAATTATAATATTAGGATAACAATGATTCATGATAGTAACTATAATATATAAGTACATAAAACCCTTAAATTAATATAGGTTTATAACTTAAAATGTTTCTTAAAGAAGGAAAATCTAGAAAAATATACATTAATGATTTGGAAAAATTTGAAACATAATCCTTGTATAAGAGAGATCATTAAATAGATATATAAATACCTATAAATTTAATTATATGGATCATATATTTAATTAATGGTAATTATATACACCACACTAATGAAACTAGTAGTTAATATGGAACTGGTCTCATAGAAATAAAAGTCATTCTAGAAATTACCTTACCACTTTATAATCTATCAAATATTATTCCCCATGAAAGATTGAAAATGGTATGGATATGTAAAAATCATAATATTCAATATGAGAATCATAGAATAAATTAATGGGTAGTATTACACCATAAATAATATATATGTGGTAAAAATGTCTTGTGTCCGCTAGAAAATAAAACTGAGATGAAAATTCCTTACTTTATGTCTTGACTATCGCCATACTCAAAAAAAATCCCGTATAATAAATAAAACATTATTATAAATATATTAACGAACCAAATTCATAAATATAATATCATATATTTTATTATTATAACATTAAATTGTTTTTTTATTAACAATTTTATGTAAATGTTACATTTCAGGAAATTTTCACTTTGTTTTTCACATGTGTTTTGATTTGATGTATTTTATGGTATTTATTATATCATAATTTAATTATCTCTAAAATTATAACCATGACTTATGGATAATATATATTCAGTACTTATTTATTTATAATAATCTATAAAATACAGAATTATAAAATTAAATACACCGTAAATGGATACAGTAGGATGTACATATGCATGAGTGTTGTTTCTATTTTCTTATCATATTAAAAGAATGATGGTAAATTAAAATTAAATAATATAATTCTGGACTAATTATTATAAAATATATATAATATATATTCAATAAAAACATCCTTCATTGAAACCATTTAATGGGAGAATTAATCACATCACTTTAAGGGGGGAATTCTATACATCCACAAACGAATCCATCTTATGTACATAAAATGGAATGCCTGAATTTATGAGTTAAATAATAATTTCAGTACCATAAATAAATTATAAAAATAAAATATATCATATAAAAATATTTATTACTTCATTATTCCCAACCATGAATAGTGGCAATGGAAGAATGAATGACATCGTTTCGTGAGACAGTAGTCTACCATACAAATGAACGATGATTATATATCCGATTAGACGAAAGTGTGTGAGAAGTTTGGTCAAACCATTAATATAACTAAATTTCATTATATTTAGGATATACACATAATTATATAAACTATAAATAAAAATAATGTAATTGGTTTAATAATGAAATAAAACAAAAACATTTGATGATGAATGTTACCTCTTTATTGGGTATCTTTTTTTAATTTGCACAAAAAGGTCCTCTTTGGTTGGATTTATACCCAATTTAAGGATTCTAAGAATAATTGAGGGATTTTGGGAGGATAATTTTATAAGGTATGGTCAAACCAAATAGGATTTGATGTCTGAATAATAGATAAGAAAATGTTCTCTTTTATAAGAAAAGGGGGAGACACTTTTCGAATTTCTCAACAGAATAATTTATAACAGATTTTATATAAATAAAAATGTCACCAAATTGAAATTAATTATAATTTAATGTTTTTCAAGGTTATACTACCATAAAAATCGATTTTAGTTAGGTTTTGGTTCAATTTTAAACACCATATTTTTATTAACCCTTAGTTAACTTATTTCATTTTAATTATGATTACAAATTCCTCAATATTATGATGATGTAATTTTTAATTATTAAGAATAAATTTGACAATAAATGGAAAATTAATTATATTTTTGACTATATATCATCCAATTGTACTTATTGAATATTTTTATAATGTATAATTAATTTAATATATTATTATTTTCATAAAATATCATAAGTGACAATTTTTACACTATTCAGTACATTGACATTATACAAATCAATACATAAAGGTAACATTGAAAAAAATATTTCATACACACCGAAACTTTTATATCCACATAAAATTTTCATTTATTACCGTTATTTTTTCAAATTGAATTTATTTTAATATTTATAATTTCATTTAACTGATTGAATAATTACTTGATCATCATTTTGTAATTATTTACGACAAATATTTCATCACAAAAAATAAAAAATAAAATCCTTTGATGTAGATAATAATTTTATATTTCATAATAATACATATATTTTATAATATATTATATTTTCTTACATATTAAAAAAATTGGAGTTATTAAAATTAAGAGTGATATTTGGTTACTCTATTTTATTTTAATAATATCAAATTAATTTTCATTGACTAGTTCCAATTAAATTATTATATTTTTATCCTTATGTATTAAAAATCTAATTAGTTTTTTCCAATAAAATTTTCAAGTGTTTTATTCATTTTATAGATCTTATCACATTATTTCTAACTTAAATTACCAAATTTTTCCTTTACAATAGTAAAACAAATTAACAAAGTTACTATTATTATTACCCGAAAATAAAATGGAAAAGATTAATAAATTTTTATGTTATTATCCAAAATATGTAATTCATTTTTCATAATTAAAAACACATAATTTTGTAAAATTAATTTAATATTAATCATGTTAACAAAAAATAAAACATGTTTTATAATGTGAAAATATCCAAATGATTGAAATATTTTTATATTCAAATTTAATTTAAAATTGATTCCAATGAACTAAAATAAATAATTAAAATATGATCTAATTAAATTTTAATACTAATAAAGATATAAATTTTAAACTATAAATCATTGAAATAAAAACTCTCTTTTCAATTTAAGTAAAATATTTTTCACTATTAATCAAAACATGAAACTTATGAGAAAAATATAAAAAATTTATTGAAAGTCAATTTTAATATCCCAATTTTAAATAATAAGTCTCTTTTTTCATATAGAAATTATAAATATTTCAATAACTATATATAATAATGGACTTCCATTAAAAGTTTTTAAATTTTATCTTTTGAAAAATATATACTCTTATTCGTAAAATTTTAATTATTCTTTTCTAATGCATATAAATTACATTGGATGAGTGTTATTTTTTGTTGAATATGTAATATATAATTTTTATTAAAAACATCTCCAACTGTGTTTATTTTAATTTAAATAAAATAGTGTTTATAAAAATAAAATAGTTTTCAAAGAAATTAAATTTCATGATTTTCAAATGGTTATTACATTCATTCCTAGATAATTGATGACCAAAGAATTAATTTTATATAAAACTTTAAGTAATATTTTGATAATTTGTTTAATATTCTATTTAATTTCATTTCCAACTTCTTAGTTCTAACTGTGACATTAGTTTAATAACAATATTAATATTACATTCTTTTTCGGTAAAACTTTTTATTGAATGTAACACTAGATATCAAAAACACTCATCATTTTGTATAATAGAATAAAAATATAGTATTGTATGTTCTATGAGATAATATATGTGTTACATGTAGTGCAACTTCAGCTTGGTGTTGCATACAAATCAAGAATGACTTGGCACTTGCATATAAATAAGCTACATTCAGTGTTGTGTGAAATGAAAATTATGAAAATGATTAAATTAATTCAGAAAAAGTATTTCATGAAATCTTTTTCTAGAAAAATCTTACTAGTCAAAAATAAAAATATCGGAATAATGTATCTTGTTTTTCATTTTATAATATTTTGACACTTTATTCATCCCTTTTATTTAAATATAGTATTGAATTTATATAAAATTAAATTATTATATTCAATTATATTTGTAAAATTGTTACAAATAAACAATTTATGTTTAATATCACAATGAAATATAGTTAATATTATTATAAGTTATTATTTATACTTTTCCTTTATTGTATTTCAAATTTTAATTGAACTATGTTCAGAAAACAATATGCATGATAAATTTTTTCTAATATGGATTACAAAAGATTCAATTTTTTTTATGAAGGATTCATATTTGGGAAAATTAAATCTACCAAATAGATATCATGTAATTAAATAACCACATAGGCTTCCATATTTCTTTCATTATAAGTGTCTTCGAAGCATTACATTGACTTCATTAACAACCTAATTTCTAATGATTTTTAATATGGTGATTTGAGAAGAAACAGAATAGTTCTATGCACTTCCATAGGTGATTTTCGACTTATTTTATATTATAATTATATATGTTATCCAATCAGTGTTAGTAGGGAAACTGAAACCCTAATGTTTTGGGGGGTATTTCCTCAAATAGCCTATGTGACGGGGAAATAGATAGGTGAATTATCCCACTCCACCACTTTCCCATTATATATATATGTAATTGTGTCACATTGTATAATTACATATATTATATAAAATATTCCTCCATGGGGTTTAGAGGATCGCAATATATTATAAATTTTTGTTAGGGTTTTAATGGATTGAGTTATATCATATATATGTATCTTGATGGGATGGTTCTAGATTCTGATGGGTGTGCATGCATGGGAATAAATGGATTGTGTAAAAATGCATTGACCTATGTTGTAGTTTATTCCACATATACAACTGTTTATTGATGGGATATTAAGTTGATGATATGGACACATTGAATGATTTCAATGATACATGTTTGGACCTACACAAAACTGAGTTTGGTTGGGTCAAGGCCCAACTCAAATCAAGGATGAATTACTAATTAAGTGGATGAGAATAGTATTTATCTCCCTGATGTGTGGGGGAAATTTCTATAGAGAATATGAATAGGGGTACCAATATTTTTATAAATTATTTTCATAGAGGATAGTTTACTTCAATGTGTTATTTGTTGAGTTATCCATAGTGAGGATGAGGTATTTTGTTCAAATGATTTATTGACAAGTTAGTTTCCTTTGGTTATTCCCAAGGATTTAGTATCTATATCTCAAATTTTCAACGAGAGGTTTCGGTGAGTATTATTATCAGTATACAAATTACATTAACACAATATATATATAATAAATTTTTTTGGTTAGGTGGAATAGTTTGGTAATCTGGATGGACATTACTGGCTCATATGATTTAAACATCAGTCTGGAGTTTTTATAGTTCATTTTTAGTTACTAGTATTAAATTTAATACATTAAATATTTCATCTAATTAATTTATAAAATTAAATGTGCTAGTATTTCTTATGTTTTAATCATTATGTTGGTTGGAAATTTATCATCAATATCCCTTACTACATAAACTATATAGTGGGTAATGCATCTCAGGTTACTTATTGATATAACATTAATTAAAAATGATACAATATGGCCTATTGGAGGTATGATTTATCCATAAATATATCTCTTCTTTCATGTCTAGCCTTGGAGGGGTACCATTAGTTGGAGGGATCATGATAGATAATTAATTTGATAAATATTCCATATATTAATGACTTATGTTAATTCCATGTTAGTAAAATAAATAAAAATGAATTATAATCATATAATCTAAAATTTTTTTAGTTTTTGCAAAGAAAATATTTTCCAGAGTATAAATTAACATTATTATATTAAAATAGAATTATAACATATAAATTATTAAATAAATAATATGTTCCTTTGAAATAAAATTGAAAATTATAAAATCGTTGAAATAATTCAACAAAATCATTTACATGAATAAGGATTCAATTTAATTTATCTATTTAGAATATATAATTATTCAAAATGATAACGGTTTTTCTTATCATGTATTAGTTTTTATTAAAACCAATAATTTTAGTTACCATCAAATACCAAATTAAATTTTAAAAAATTAAAATTATCTCAAAATAAATTAATAAAATATGATCATGAGTAAGATATGATGAAATTAAACATATGGTAAGATATATATTTTTATAAATATTCATCCCTCATTTTTATCTGATCACTTTATTAAATCACTAATTTCACATTTTGAAATAATTATTTCCACCTAAATTCTATTTTTTTCATTGTTGCCTCCACTGAATAAAAAAGAAAACAACAAAAGTAACCTTTCATCGCTATGAAAAGGGAAAGACCTCATGTATTTTTCTTAGATTTCATTTTTCTAACCGTGGTGATAACAGATTAGAGAGAACATAGAGAATAATTTATTTATCTAAATTATTGATGTAAAGTAACAATTTAATACCATGTATAATACCATGAATTAAATCCTTTAATTAATAATTATCATCCCTTTATAGAAAGACAAAATTTCGATGATTATTTAAATGAAACACATCATTTTAATCAAGTTATATTGATTCCACATCACTAACATGCGGTCATGATAATTTTACAATTTTATAAAAATGTTTATTTTTTGTTATTATATAATTTTACTGAAAATTTTATGACACTATAATTACTCAATATCCTACTTGAGACCTAGGTATATAGATTTTTCCTCACCTATGAAAAACATCACATTCCATACACAACATTTATATCATAATTTCTATATGATCACCTATTTTAGAAATATTATCATCTTCTATCAGTGGTGTAATTAATTATTTATTAATAAATATTAAACAATTAATACATTTTACAATTCGTGAAAAATAACCAATAATTAACCCAATTGGATACAACATGTTGTATGAATAATAAGATAATAATAAAAAAATAGTTTTTTTACTGGGAAAATAGATATTTTACACCTTTAAGAGACTTTGGACATTAAAAAACATAATTATCAATTTGTCAATCAAGAAAAATTTAGGGCCACTACATCCACACAAACATTAATTGTTTGGTCATATAAATGATATAAATTATAACAATTAGTTTATAAGATCACAAACTACCTTTTTTAGAATAAAAATATATCCTCTCTAATTCTTAACACACATATAGTGGTTTGGGTTCTCATAAATAATGGAAAATTAGCCTATATGGATAGAACATCATCTTTCACCACACAAACATGAGACCTCCATCACTTATATACTACTACATTTTTAGAGACATCGGCTCAATATTTTCTTTAATACTTTCCCATGTATAAGAATATGATTAATTCAAGTAATTCTCTTTAATAATCAATCCCCCATTAAATTATCTCATCCAATTGTTTTCCATCTACCTGGAACTGAATAAAATTATGAATCATTAACATCGACATTGAAATGGTTCATTTCAAATGATATCTTCATTTGGGTTTTTACACACCCTACCTTTATATGTTCCCCCCATATTTGAATGGACTATATATATCAGTTTCATCTATTGAATAATTGTATAATGTTATTAAGAAAATTTAATAATTTCATCAGGGGCTCTTGTTTTTTATGATCTACTTCTAGTTTTTCTATATCCTTCAATCAAAGTGTATGTACTAATTCCCCTTTCACATGAAATAAATACTGTGCAGATTATATTAGTCAACATAAGAGGGCGCTAAAAATATGTATTGGAAAACAAAAAAAACAATTCTCGAACTAAGAATAGAAATATGATTTTGTCTTTGTATCTTCTTCAATAATTCTACAATCCAGAACCTCGAGAAATAACTCTATTTTTGTTGTGGAAAACTAAATATACCATTACTGAGTACTGATCCATTCCACCTCAGTCCAATGTTAGAAGTTCTAACTATTCCAATAACCTTAATATTTTTTTGTAGGCACCAAGATACCCCTTTTAAAACATTTTAAATTAAAACCACATCCCATCATGAAATATATTCTTCTAAATAGTCGTAATTTATACATATTTTAGATAAAAATAATTATGGGTGTACTACACTAACAGTATTTCTATATTCAGGGTGATCCTAACTAAAAACATACATCGATAAAACCAACATGAAAACTAGTGAGAACCCTCATGGTTTCTTGGGAATATAGTTGAAACCATTCTCACCCTTAATGATGGAATCATCAAGTCCATTTCTAAGAAAAATTTGATCACCTGTGACCGCAGGATTATACCACCCCAATGGGACACTCTTTTAAAATGAATGTTATGTGGGGACACTACAATCATTCAGTGGTGAAAATACTTTTTATTTTTCTTTAAAATAAAAAGGATCAATGAGAAAGATATTCACTTTCCTTTTCCATTACTAAATTTAGAATTCCATGTAAGTTATTCAACCACTACAATGCTATTTTTCCACTATGATTTATCTAATCATTAAAAATCATGATTTATGGAATCCAATAAAAAATTCAAACTTCAAGATAATCTATATATATTCCTAATATGGTATAACCATGAGTGACCATTCATTAAGTATTCACATGCTCATTAATTATATATATTCATCTTATAGAGGGGTCCCAATAACCACATCCAAGGACATTTCCTCCTCTTCTCAACCACACATAACTTTGAAATGCTAGAAATGGGTATTAAATCTTAGCTTATAATGATAAAAATTGTTGTTAGCACCACAAATGGGATACCATGAATGGCCTCCATTTTTACCATCGAGAAACTCACATAATTTAGAGGACTAATGTCATGACCCGTCTCCCGAGGCCCATACCGTGACTACCCTAAGCCCACCTTCCATAGGCTGGGGGCTGGAGAGTAGCGTCGAAGGCGTATTCCCTAAAACTAGGAAGGCATTGCCTTTATAACCTGTATACACACACAACCAAGCACACAACAAGATACAACCTCATGAAAACATAATAGTAAACAGAGTGAGTACATAAAGAAAAAGGGGCATGAACATAAGCCCAACTGGAAAGTACAAGAAACTAAAATTACAAATAAACTGGAATAGCTCATGTGATCACCCACCAAGGATCCTACCAGAAGTGTTGGTATAGCTCTCGAACGATCATCTCTGTGGTACGCCTCGTCCAAGTTCCACCTCCGAGATACCTCTAGTCCTGGTACTCTCATCCTCAGTCAGCGTTGTCCTTCATCTGCACCAAACACAACTAGGTGTGGGACAAGCCCATGCAGGGGTGACTATAATGATACTCTGTAGGGACCACGAGACCCTCAAGGTCTCGCAAAATCCACCAAGGATAAACCAAAAATCAAGAAAACCAGTAACATCCCTACTTATATATATGCCCATACATATACCTAAGTTATCAAGTATAACCATCTAAATCATGAGGAAACATAGATTCCAACTCAAAATACCAAATCTCAACTATTCCACAAAGGAAGGAACTCCATGAAGGTAAGTACCAAAAAGGTACACCACATAGAAAAATACTACGAAGGTACTAACTCAGCTCACACCAAGTATTTCTTAGGTACAGTAGTAGAGATGATTAGAGGTAAATACTGAATCATCTTACTCTATTAAGAGGCAGACCCACGAAGGATCCCTAATCATTATCAGACCCATGGAGGATCATAGTACATCATCAGACCCACAAAAAATCCTAGTACCTATTCAGTACTTCATCAGACCCACACAAGATCCTTGTACATCGCCAGTATGTTGTCAGACTGACATAGGATCTCTAGGTGCTGACCCACACAGGATCACTCGGTGCTGACCCACACAGGATTGCTCGGTGCTGACCCAAACATGATCACTCAGTACTGATCCACAAAATATCACTAGGTGCTGACCCCAATAGGATCTTTCGGTGTAGACCCACACAATATCGCTTGGTGGTGACGCACATAGGATCGCTCGGTGCTGACCCACATAGGATCGCTATTCGTTCTTCACGTCATAGCCAGCTATTGTGTTGTCCCACTAAGCTTTCTCATCTCCGGGAGGGTCCTCTCCTCAAGAAATGGTTGATAATCCAACTATCTTGAAGTCCCATGAAGATGTATCCCAAAGTTCTTCCATGTAATAGGGGTTTCAATGCAACAGACGGTGCATCAATCAGACGCTCGGTCTGTAAGTTATTAGCCTTTTAGTCCTGAGGGCCCGGTTTGATTCGTGCTTGATCCAACCCAAACATATCCCAACTTTATCCAAATCTCAAGTGGGGTATACAAAAGGGACTGTATCTCTCCATGGTTTACAACGCCATTGATGGTTTATCAAACTGATGCTTGGTGTCAAAGTTATGGTTGATAAAGCGAAAATCTCGTAGCTGGTCTGGGTCCGGGCCGACCTGTAACACCCCGAGATTTTATGAAAAATATTCTTAATTTCATTAATTTCTTGTGTTTTATGCTACACCAAAATGAGTTTACACAACAACCATCCTTGAATTGCCTTGCATTACACGTAATCACGACCTTCCTCGATAGCATGTGTAGTACGCAATACTGAGTTTCACTAATCAACGATATGCTATTAAAATATTATTAAAACTAGCCGTTGTGAATAGTAATAACCACTTTTTGAAATTTTGTAAATTTTTTTTTTCAAAATGGACTTCATTTTTGGATTCGGAATATCAAAATTAGCTTAGGGTGAAATTTTGGTACTTTTCGGATAACATTCATATTCTGATGAATAGTGAAAATTACTAAATTTTAATTAAAAACAACTTTTTTAATCGAAATAATTAATAGTGATAAATTATTAATTTGAGTGGTTTTAAAGTATATTTAAAATATATTTTTACAATTTAATACAATTTTGTTCATTGGATGTAATTTCACATTTAAACTAGACATAAACAAGTGTCAATCTTTGATAGTTATTATCATTTAAAAACACGCTATTTGTTTTGACGACGGGAATTAATTTTTAAATTAGTTAATGAAACTGATATGTATTGAATTTGGTAAAATAAACATCATTTTTTAATTCATAATATCAAATATATCTTAGGCCTAATTTTTGGTATTTATCTGTAAACTTTAATTTTTTGATGAATAGTGAAACCACTAAGTGGTAGTTAAAAAACTGAATTTTTCATAAAACATACTTTTACCGCTTCTGTGAGTAGAATTTCGAAAATCCGAGATACACGGTTAATATCAAGGACTAAAATGTGGTTCAATGAGATGAAAATAATTTTTGGTGAATAGTAACTTTTTACTTTTTTTAACCACGGTTAAATGTAAATAGGGTAGTTAAGGAAAAAAATGATATTATTATTACCCTAACACATGTCCTAATTATATTGGATAAGTGTAATTCGACCAAAAACAACCTTAGGAATAAAAATGACCATTTAGGACCACTTGGTTTAGATTAGGAAATTTATTATTAACTTATTTAAAGAAGGGTTAAAATAGTTAAAATCAATGTTTAATAAGTATATAATTTTTAATATAGGGTTATACATAAGATAAATTCGACTATAAATATTCATTAGAAAGGTAAAAAGATTTCATACATAATGATATTTTATTTTTAATTTTTAGCCTTTAAATAAGTTAATTTATTTATGACACAAATATGATGCAGTAATTATCTTATTAATGATATATTGACATAATTGATGTTATAAATACCCAAATAAATGTAATTTGAGACTTTTTATGAATTCCAATAATTTTATAGGTTAATATGAAATGTTAGTATTGATTTAATTAACCTTTTTAGAATTAATAATTCTGTTATGAGTTTCCCAAAAATCAATTACTAAATAGTGTCAAAATTGACATAAAATAGTTTTTAAAACAAATATTATATTATTAATTGTTATTTTATTCCTAAAAATCTAAGGTTCGGCTAAATGACTTAGATAAGGTTATATATATAAATAATAAACAACTTGGGGTTCTTTTGGCTTGTTATTGTAAGTTTATTAACCTTATAGTGTAAGAACACAAAAAGACACGGTAAAAGTAAAATTATCTAACTTAATGTTAAATCTAAATGATAAGGTTAAAATAGGAACCTAAACTTGTCTAAATTCTGTTGTATGAGAGGATTTCGACCCATCCCCACCTTATATTAGAAAGAAATAAATTTTAAGCTATTTAAAACCGAATTTGGCTTTATAATAAAATAATATTTTTAGTTATTCCAAAGGTGCCCCTCTCCTCACTTATAAAAGGGAACCTCCTCCCTCTATTCCTCACACCACTTCGAGCCTTCAAGCTCGGCCAAACCCTGCCAAAATCTCTTCTCCACTTCCCTAGAAACATACTAGAGGTCCTGGTCTTCTTCAAAGACCAATTTTAGTTCTCTAAGAGGAGGACTCAAAGAGGCGCTTCAAAGAAGAGGTAATGTCCGTTACCGATTCTTTCAACTTTATTTTTTCTTCCACTTATTCTTCTTAGGTTGTTTAATTATGAAGTAATAACATCAGTATAACTCATATAATGATATGTTATTATAGGTATGAAACAACCCTATTTCACCATCTATCCATCCTACGAAAAACAAAATCATCGCGCGTGCGTACGTACGAAATACCGTCTCCACGCCGTGGTGTAATCTATTTTCCACCACCACCTTACTTGGATGGTTATAATGGTGTAAATAATAACTATATATGATTATTGTAAAGTTATATTTATTCTGAAATTTTATACATACACTCGAATACAATTTCACGATCATGAGAATGATATCATCGCTCGTGCGTAGGTACGGACAACCGTCTCCACGAAGCGATGAGATTCATTCTCCACGTTAACCATTCATGAATGATTATAAAGTATGTATAATAAGTAATCATGAAATATATAACATAATAATGATACTGGATTTATGTGTATGTATATGTATGTCATCTACTTATTTCCATTCAACTCAATAAGGAAACGAAAATAGCGTTCATGCGTACATACGGCCTACCGTCTCCATGAACGGTGTATTTCTTTCCATTTATGGATCTATTATATATATGTATATTCTGAATATATATTATATATAAATCATGTTTTATATTCTTGAATTAAGTAATCATGATCGAAGTAATCATATGAATAATTACAAGTCAAAACACGGACAACAAATGAAACGATTTTACCCAAAACGCTCTTTAACATGGAATTTACAAAAGAACAGGTAATATAAAGTCATAAGTGAACCATATATGATATCATAACAATGTGTATTATTCTGGAATAAGTCAATGACATTATTTAAATCATTAAACAGGAGGTTCGGACACTTAAGAAAAAAATCGGACCTAAGGTAAGGGAAATATCACAATCTCATTTTTATCCGAGATTGTTTATAATTTGGGATTTACTAGGGTGTATTTTATCATCCACATCCATGTTTCCTCAATATGTAATATTATTTCCATCCACATACAATTGTTTAAATCCCTTTTTACCCTTTTGTGAGTTTATAGTAAAATATATGAAAGGAATCTTTTGTCATTTTTCGTACGAGGTACTTTTTGACTTTTCCGACAAAGGTACGAGAAGAATGTTTTTTAACTTATACGGCATGAATGTATTTTTAAAAATTTATTTCCAAGAATATATCTTTACATGTTTTCAAGTTTATTTTTAATCAACATCTTTTAGTTTATAATTGTATGACATGTTAATAAAGGAAAAGTGTTTTTGACGTAGAAAGGATATTTTCCTCAAGAATGGAGTTCAAGTGTTTTATCAAAATTATTTTCCATCTAAGATAATGAAGGGTTATTTTTTATCCCTATTATTACATTGATTTGATTATGTTGTGATGGAATCATTTTTACGAATTCCTTTATCTTATATGAATTTTTTATGCTGTCACGATGTTTAAGAATCCCATTTTTATTACATGGGTTATGCTATGATGTATGGTTTATGATTTTGTGGCACACATAAGAATGATTTAATTATGAGATGGATGGGAACTATATCTCCCTAAAATTCATTGGGTAAAGATTTATATCTCATGAGATAGAAATGGATGGAATGGTAAGTTAATCCGGTTCAGTGTTACATGACTGAAATGAGGAGTGAACTCGATTCAGAAAGGGACTTTGTCTACTAAGATGGTCTTGGCAGTAATGCCTTGGCTAATATGGAAATCATAACAAGTGTTGAATGGTTGAAACAATTACATGTTTTATTCCCATTCTAGTTTATCATGATTAATGTTCCTTTATGATCTATGCTTTATGTACTTCCATGATTTATGTCTTTGCTCAAGATTTTGATGTTTAGATTTTATGTTCATGTTTTTCCATTCAAATGTTTATGGATTATTTTATGTTCTCTATTCTTACCCTTACTGAGCATTTGAGCTCACCCTTTTTATGTTTTATTTCCCCCCAAGGTTAAAAGAAAGGTTTTAGGTAAGGAAACAAAAAGTGGAAGATCTTTATGGGAGATGTTGAAGATCATTCGCCACGATTAGAATATTACATTCCATGTTTCCAAAGACACTAAACTTTTACAGTCCTTGTGTGTCTGTTTTTGTTATGTATAATGTATTCTGCAAAAGTAATGTAATATCTATGTACATCAAGCTTCGGGTCTCTAGAGTTGGTATCAGAGAAATGGTTTAGTCAACCTTTGGAAACTAGGATGTGAGAACTTTAGTGACATCCCTAGAGATATGTCTAAGGTAAATCTTGGGATGTCCCTAAGGATAAGTATACGTATAGGATATAGTTCTAGAAATACGATAATGATCTTATATTTTAACCTAAGATGTTATATATTGAAGGTACTCCCCCTTTATTATATTGTTCTCCCTAGCTTGATTTTTGCCTCTCACACTATTCTTTTTGGGTTTTAGAAAATGGATGGAAACAAGATGATTCACGATAATGGAGGATATGATGGACAATGGAATGATATTCTTCATGAGAAGCCAAATGAAATGGGATTTGGAAGTCCAAACATCATTATTATGCCGAATAAGAAATCTCATAATATGATCAATAAACTCAAATTTGGTAAGTTTCCTGACTCGGATAATATGAGAAAGATGGAGTTTCATGATGATCATAGAGGAAAGAAAGTTCAATTTCCCCTATGTAAATCATGTGGGAAGAGGCATCAAGGACAATGTTTCAAAGGAACTGGAAGATGCTTTGGGTGTGGAAAAGAAGGACACAAAGCCAGTATGTGAAAAGGAAAAGGTTCAGTTAACACCATGGATGAAGATAATGGTATTTCTATGACATCAACAATGGTTAAATGTTTCAAATGTGGAATGTACGGGCATTATGCAAACCAATGACCTAAGGGAAAGTCTCATGAAGAGAATCGGTATGGTCATATGGGTAGTATTTATGTTGATGATGATGAAGAGACTACAAATTATATGTGAGATGAAAGAATTGTTGGAGCTCGGTCAATGGTTTAAGAATGTAGTGGAATGATTACATATTTATCAAGTGTAATGTTGTATAAGTAATCTCATGGTACAATGGAATAAAGAGACATCTAAGGATTGTTACACTGTTGTCTTTCCTTGATTTTTTAAAGTGTATAATTATGGTACCAGTATCCATGAAAGGTTATTCAGATATTTTTGGAATGTAGATGATATGCGCATAATGAAGGGATAAGGAGAAAATTAAATGTTTGATAGTATTCATGAGCTCATGACTGATATAAGGATAAGGTTATATCATGGTTTGAGTATATAGAATTTTTGGATTTTGGTATGTGGAAAGAGTTATCTTTTGACAGCATTAATGTTTTCACTAAGGTTTAATGGTTATTAATTTTTCAAGAGAATACATGATTAAGGTATTCACATGATTGGAATTTTACCAATAAGATATATGGGGGATAAATTATGGTATTCACATGCTTGGTTGATGACATTTCAAGTAATCATTTTCTTTATACTATGAGCTTGGACCGATGTATTTTAGATAATCCTAAATATTGGAATGGATTATGTTGGACATAAGTTAGTATTGTTTAAGTATAGAAGTTTTTTCGATATTATTTATGGGATGTTATAGTAATGTAGTTTTAGAAAAAGGACAACCTGCAGGATGGGCGACAGCCCATTGCGTCGGACAAGGCTGTGGAAATCGAACCCACAACCGAAGTGTGACTGGCCTTTATCGCCTACCACTGGCCTACAGGAAGTCCCTGTTTAGTAGAAACTAGTTTTATTATATTAAGCAATATGATATAAGAAGTATAACTTCATTATAGGAACCATATATGATTAATCTCACTATAGATGGACTTATGTATTTTTTGATAACTTTTCTAACCTTTTGTTTGAGACAGCTCGAATGACCCATCATTCTATCACCTGATCAGCTAACACATCATGAATGGAAAATTAAACTTCATTTCCTTAAGAGATGAAGTGGAAATTGTTCAAGGCACGGACAATGGTGAGATTGTACAAAAATCAAGTAAGTATTTCTTTTCATTCCAAAATTCTTCAACACTAGAGAAATGATCCTGAAAACCAAAAATGTTGTCCTAGTGCTCTTGTATCAGATGAATCAGACGGTACCTTAGATCATCACAATTCTATGGCTTTGTGATTGATGGCTTTTCCATAGCCATGTTCTCTACCACTCTCCATCAGAACGTGATGATTAGATTTTTCTTCCATATCCATATTTTCACCTTTGTTCTCCTACGTGGAAACCCAGTGATGAGTTAATTTGGGTAAACGTTACATTTCATAATTTAGTTTTTAAATCCAAGTTTTGGTATTCCTTTTTACAATGTGGGTTTCTATTAAACAAACTTTCGAGTAGTAAACCATTTATAACCCCGACGAATTTCGAGGGCGAAATTCATTTTAAGGGGGGTAGAATGTAACACCCCGAGATTTTATGAAAAATATTCTTAATTTCATTAATGTATTATGTTGTACACTACACCAAAAGAAGCTTGCACAACATACATCCTTGAATTTCCTTTCATTACACGTAATCACGACCTTCCTCGATAGCGTGTGTAGTACGCAATACCGAGTTTCACTAAACAACGATATGCTATTAAAATATTCTTAAAACTAGCAGTTAGGAATAGTAATAACCACTTTTTTTAATTTTGTAAATTTTATTTTTCAAAATGGACTTCATTTTCAGATTCGGAATATCGAAATTAGCTTAGGGTGAAATTTTGGTACTTTTCGGATAACTTTCATATTCTGATAAATAGTGAAAATTACTAAATTTTAATTAAAAACAACTTTTTTAATCGAAATAATTAATAGTGATAAATTATTAATTTGAGTGGTTTTAAAGTATATTTAGAATATATTTTTATAATTTAATACAATGTTGTTCATTGGATGTAATTTCACATTTAAACCAGACATAAACAATTGTCAATCTTTTGGTAGTTATTATCTTTTAAAAACACGCTATTTGTTTTGACGGAGGAAATTAATTTTTAAATTAGTAAATGTAACTGATATGTTTTGAATTTATTAAAATAAACATCATTTTTGAATTCATAATATCAAATATAGATTAGGCCTAATTTTTGGTATTTATCTGGAAACTTTCATTTTTTGATTAATAGTGAAACCACTAAGTGGTAGTTAAGAAAACTAACTTTTTCATAAAACTTAATTTTACCGCTTCTGTGAGTAGAATTTCGAAAATCCGAGAGACACGGTTAATATCAAGGACTAAACAGTGGTTCAATGAGATGAAAATAATTTTTGGTGAATAGTAACTTTTTACTTTTTTTACCACGGTTAAAAGTAAATAGGGTAGTTAAGGATAAAAATGATACTATTATTACCCTAACACATGTCCTAATTCTATTTTATAAGTTTAGTTAGACCAAAAACAACCATAGGAATAAAAATGACCATTTAGGACCACTTGGTTTAGATTAGGACATTTATTATTAATTTATTTAAAGAATGGTTAAAATAGTTAAAATCAAAGTTTAATAAGTAGATAATTTTTAATATAGGGTTATAAATAAGATAAATTCGACTATAAATATTCATTAGAAAGATAAAGCAATTTCCTACATAATGATATTTTATTTTTAATTTTTAGACTTTAAATATGTTAATTTATTTATGACACAATGATGATGCAGTAATTATCTTATTAATGAAATATTGACATAATTGATGTTATAAATACCCAAATAAATGTAATTTGAGACTTTTTATGAATTAAAATAATTTTATAGGTTAATATGTCATGTTAGTATTGATTTAATTAACATTTATCGAATTAATCATTCTGTTATCATTTTCACAAAAATCAACTACTAAATAGTGTCAAAATTGACATAAAATAGTTTTTAAAACAAATATTATATTATTACTTGTTATTTTATTCCTAAAAATCTAAAGTTCAGCCAAATGACTTATATAAGGTTATATATATTAATAATAAACATCTTGGGGTTCGTTTATCTTGTTATTGTATGTTTATTAACCTTATAGTGTAAGAACACAAAAAGACACGGTAAAAGTAAAATTTTCTAACTTAATGTTAAATCTAAATGATAAGGGTAAAATAGGAACCTAAACTTTTCTAAATTCTATTTTATGAGATTAGTTCGACCCATCCTCACCTTATCTTAGAAATAAATCAATTTGGAGCTATTTAAAACCGAATTTGGCATTATAATAAAATAATATTTTTAGTTATTCCAAAGGTGCCCCTCTCTTCCCTTATAAAAAGGCACCTCCTCCCTCTCTTCCTCACACCACTTTTAGCTTTCAAGCTCGTCCAAACCCAGCCAAATTATATTATCCACTTCCCTAGAAACATCCTAGAGGTCCTGGTATTCTTAAAAGACCAATTTTTGTTCCCTAATAGGAGGACTCAAAGAGGCACTTCAAAGAAGAGGTAATGTCCGTTACCGATTCTTTCAACTTTATTTCTTCTTCCACTTCTTATTCTTAGGTTGTTTCATTATAAAGTAATAACATAAGTATCACTTATATACTGATATTTTATTATAGGTATGAAACAACCATATTTCACCATCTATCCATCATACGAAAAACGAAATCACGGCGCGTGCGTACGTATGGAATACCGTCTCCACGCCGTGGTGTAATCTATTTTCCACCACCACCTTACTTGGATGGGTATAATCGTGTAAATAATAACTATATATGATTATTGTAAATTTATATTGATTCTGAAATTGTATACATACACTCCAATACAATTCCATGATCATGAGAACGATATCATCGCTCGTGTGTACGTACGGACTACGGTCTTCACGATGCGATGAGATTCATTCTCCACGTTAACCATTCATGAATGAATATAAACTATATATAATAAGTAATAATGAAATATATGACATAATAATGATACTGTATTCATGTGTATATATATGTATGTCATCTACTTAATTCCATTCAACTCAATAAGGAAACGAAAACAACATTCACTCGTACGTACGGCCTACCGTCTCCATGAACGGTGTATTTATTTCCATTTACTGATCTATTATATATATGTATATTCTGAATATATATTATATTTAAATCATGTTTTATATTCTGGAATTAATTAATCATGATCTAAGTAATCATATGAATAATTACAAGTCAAAACACGGACGACAAATGAAACGATTTTACCCAAAACGCTCTTTAACAAGGAATTTACAAAAGAACGGGTAATATAAAGTGATAAGTGAACCATATATGATATAATAACAATGATTATGATTATGTAATAAGTCAATGACATTATTTAAATCATTATACAGGAGGTTCGGACACTTACGAAGCAAATCAGACCTAAGGTAAGGGAAATATTACAATCTCATTTTTATCCGAGATTGTTTATACTTTGGTATTTACTAGGGTGTATTTTATCATACACATCCATGTTTACTCAATATTTAATATTATTTCCATCAACCTACAATTTTTTAAATCCATTTTTACCCTTTGGTGAGTTTATAGTAAAATATATGAAAGGAATCCTTTTTCGTTTTTCGTACGAGGTACTTTTTGACTTTTCCGACAAAAGTGCGTGAAGAATGTTTTTTTAACTTATACGGCATGAATGGTTTTTTAAAACATTATTTACAAGAAGATTAATTTATAATTTTTCAAGTTTATTTTCAATCAACTTCTTTTAGTTTATAATTGTATGACATGTTAAGAAATAAAAGTATTTTTGAAGTAGAAAGGATATTTTCTTCAAGAATGGAGTTAAAGTGTTTTATCAAAATTATTTTCCATATGAGATAATAAAGGGTTATGTTTTTATCCCTATTATTACATTTATTTGATTATGTTGTGATGGAATCATTTTTATGAATTCCTTTATCTTATATGAATTGTTTTATGATGACACTATGTTTAAGAATCCCATTTTTATTACATGGGTTATGCTATGATGTATGGTTTATGATTTTGTGGCACACATAAGAATGATTTAATTATAAGATGGGTGGGACCTATATCTCCCTCCAATGCATTGGGTAATGATTTATATATCATGAGATAGACATGGCTAGAACGGTAAGTTAATGTGGTTCAATGTTACAGTACTGAAACGAGTAGTGAACTCGATTCAGAAAGGGACTTTGTCCACTAAGATGGTCTTCGAAGCAATGCCTTGGATAATATGGAAATCATAACAAGTTCTGAATGGTTTCCACAATTACATGTTTTATTCCCATGCTATTTTATCATGGATAATGTTCCTTTATGATCTATGCTTTATGTACTTCCATGATTTATGTCTTTGCTCAAGATTTTGATGTTTAGATTTTATGTTCATGTTTTTCCATTCAAATGTTTATGGATTATTTTATGTTCTCTATGCTTACCCTTACTGAGCATTTGAGCTCACCCTTTTTATGTTTTATTTCCCCCCAGGGTTCAAATAAAGGTTTTGGGTAAGGAAACAAAAAGTGGATGATCTTTATGGGAGATGTTGAAGATCTTTCGCCACGATTAGAAGATTACGTTCCATGTTTATAAAGACACAAAACTTTTACGGTCCTTGTGTGTCTGTTTTTGTTATGTATTATGTATTCTGCAAAAGTAATGTAATATGTATGTACGTAAAGCTTCGGGTCTCTACACGACCCGATAAGACTGACCTGGCCCGACCCGTTTTGGGTTGACCTGGCCTACTGGGTCAAGCCCGACCCACACTGGGCGGCACGGGTCTGCAGAGCGGGACGAGGCTGTGAGGGCAGGACGGAGGGCGCGAGGGCAGCGAAGGTTATTAGGGCCATGCAGGGCCACAGGGTCGCGGAGACCGCGGGATGGTGGAGGTCACGGGGACCACTGGGGCAGGGAGTCCGTGGGGGCCACGAGGCCATGGGATGATAGAGGTTATGGGGCCACGGAGGGACGTGGGGCGGCAAGGCCGCAGGGGTCGCGAGGTCGCAGGACGACGGAGGACGTGGGGAAGAGAGTCCGTTGGGGCCACGAGGCAGCAGGATGGTGGAGGTAGTGGGGCCGTGGAGGGCAGCGGTGGCGTGAGGCGGTAGGATGCCGGAGGCCACAGGGGCCACAGAGGGCCTCGGGGCAGCGATACGGTGGAGGACGTGGGGCGGTGGTCTGTCGTGGCTGGCTGGGCGGCACGGTCGTGCGTCCTGCCTTCGCTTGCAGCCGGCATGACCGGCTGCCCTCCATTTGACGCCTTCGTCACAGCCGGCCATGGTCCTGGAAGTTGTTCTAGAGTTCCACCTGTGCCAAACACCGACACCGGTCACCGTCACCATCCCGAAGAACACACAAAAGAACCATAAGGTTTTTAGAGGGGCCAGGCCATGCTTTTTCATCCCTTTCCCTCCGCGTTAGGGAGGTAGCAAATGGATCAAGTTTAATGATTCAATGTGAGAAGAAATTTAACATTTATCAATTTAAAACACTCCCCTACCTCGTTCGTTGTTGACATCGACGAGGAGGTAATGATGGCCGTCGATTGAAGATGTCCCATGCTGGAGTATGTCCCAAGGAAGAAGTCGAAGTCTTATGTCGGCATTCATCATTGGAGGAGTGTTCTTTATTGGAGATGAAGAATTACTCCAACGTTCTCTCCCAATTACCCTTTTCCAACACATCCCCCCAATTCCACAAAAAAAAAAGAAAAGGTAGCCTGTATGATTTGTTTCCCCAATTTAAATGTTGGCACAACTAAATTTGCATCATAATTACATTGAGGTTGGCATAATAAATTTTTGGGGAAACCTAAAGTTCACCTCCTTCATTAAAGAGGGAGTTCAAGAGGTTTCTCGCATTAGGAGGGTTCGGGTGGTCCCTGCATTAAATTTAAATTGGGGGTTTTAGGTTTTGTGGTCCCCACCTCAATAACCCCACATTAGAGGTTTAGTTCAGGTGGTCCCTACCCCTCAACACTCAAATGGGAGGTTTATTTCTGGTGGTCCCCACCTCTTAACATTCACATGGGAGTTTCAAATGAAAATAAAATGTTACACAATTTTATATTATTTTAATCTTTCACGAATAAGTGAAAAACTAACTTCCACCCTTGACCTACTACGGTCGAGGTGAAGGTATCCTTTAGAGACTACTGGTGATGCGATTTCAACGGTGCCCTCGAATTTCAATTTCGAGCACCGGTTAAAAATTTAGAAAAACCCACTCACACATTTACTAAATGTACCTGAATAAAAGAACAAAAATACATTCCGAGCACTCTGGGTCGTGGGATCACATGCCATCAATTTTCACAGACTCATAAAATTCCCATGTAATTAAAAAAATTACATGGAATTTCTGGGTCTTTATATTTCTCCCCACCTCATGACTTAACGTCCTTGTAAAACACAACTAAAAAATAGGAAAAAAAAGTGGGGGTACTGAGCATGAATCTAAGCCTCCTGCTCCCATGTCCTCTCCTAGACGTTCCCATGCCACCAACGAACACACACTAGAGGTATCGATCGCCCATAAAGAACCTGATCTTATCGATCCTCAATCTCAACTAGAACCTCTATAAAATTCACCACATCATCGATGTCTGGCTCTCCATGGTCGATGACATAGGAACGGTACATATCTCCTCATCCGGGATACATGGAAGACGTCGTGCACCCTGTGCAACTGAGGTGGAAGAGCTATGTGGTAAGACACCTCACCAACTATACTAAGGACCTGAAAGGGTCTGATGAACCTCAAATATAACATTCCACCTCATCCAAATCTTTGTAATCCTCGTCGAGGTGAGACCCATAGAAATATGTGGCCGCCATCCTAGAACTCTGGAGGTCTACATCTCTTATTTGTATAAGACTTTTTCCTACTCTGTGTAATCATAATCTGCTCCTGGATGATCTTCACCTTCTTTGTGGTAGCCCAATCCAACTCTGGTCCCATGAGTGCTGACTCCCCTAGGTAAGTCCCACACAAAGGTGATCTGCAAGTTCACCAGTACAACGCCTCAAAAGGTGCCATCCCAATGGCGTAGTGATAGCTATACTTGTATGAAAACTCCACCAATGGAAAGTGATCCTCCCAACTATGACTGAACTCAAGGACGCAAGCACACAACATGTCCTCAAGGGCCTAAATGGTCCACTTAGTCTGGCCATCTATTTTTGGATGGAAAGCAGTTCTCAAACAATGTTGCATCCCAAAAGCCTCATACAACCCCTTCCATATCTAGGAAGTAAAATATGCATCACGATCAGAGACAATCGTCGATGGTAACCCAAGTACCCGCATAGTCGATTTCACATAAAGGCGTCCCAAACTCTCTACTAAACCCTACTCTATGATTGGTAGGAAGTGGGCCGACTTTGTGAGTCAGTCGATGATCGCCCAAATCAAGTCGTGCCCCCTATATATAAATGGAATTACTGTCATGAAGTCCATGCATATCACATACAACTTTGACTATGGGGCCTCTAAAGGTTGAACCAAGCCTGCTGGTACCTGAGGCTCCACCTTCACTTGATGACAAGTGAGGCCCCAAGAGACAGACTCTGCTACTACTTTCTTCATTCCCGGACACCAGTGCTATCATCGGAGATACTATTACTTCTTCTCCACTCCTCGATATACCACTAGAGGGGATGTGTGGAACTCCCTCATCACTTCCTCTCGAAGCAACACTGGTACCATGGTATGTCCTCTTAACAGGACGACGTTCTCACCACCTTCATAAAATCTATCAGGTGCATGTCCTGTAGATATCTGAGAACGTCGTGTATTGATGTAAGTGTCCCCATGCCGTGCCTCCCTAACATTCTGAAAAAGTGGGGGAGTGAATGTAAGAGACTTAAGAAAAACAGCTCCACCCCGATCCACAAAATATATATCTAGAAATCGGCTAGCTACTCTATTGCCTCTCCTAGTAGCTGTATACCAGACCTCCTGTTGAGTGCATCTGCTACAACGTTCCCTTTCCCTAGAGTATAGACTATCTCAAAGTCATAGTCCTGGAAGAACTGAAGCCAACGTTGCTATCTCAGGTTTAGGTATTTATGAGAGAATATATACCTAATACTATTGTGATCAGAGTAGACTGTAAAACGCTCACCCATCAAGTAATGTCGCCACATCTTCATGTCCAAGACTACTAATGCTAAATCCAAGTCATGGGTAGTGTATTTCATCTCATGATAACATAGCTATCGAGAACCATATGTGATCACCACTCGCTCCTGCATCAGGACACATCTGATCCTAGTCCCTGATGTGTCGCAGAAGACAACATACCATACAACCTACTCTGGAAGCCTCAATATGGGGGCACTAGTCTGCCTCTACCTCAGCTTCTGAAAACTATGATGTCATCTCTCCGACCGCATGAAGGGTTTCCCCTTCTTCATAAATGCTGAAAGCGGTGCTGTAACTCTCAAGAAATCTGGCACAAATCTCTGGTAGTATCTGGCCAAACCCAGAAAACTCTATACCTCAATCACACTCCTGGGTGGCTCCCAAGAAAGTATCGTCTCAATATTTTCTAGATCTACTGCAACTCCAGCCTATGATATGAAATGTCCCAGAAAGTGAACCTCTCGTATCCAGAACTGTCACTTCGAGATATTACCATAAATCTGGTGCTCTCAGAGTGTGTCTTGTAATACTTACATATGATAGGCATGTTCTTCCTCAGTAGTCAAGTAGATCAATATGTTTTCAATGAAGACAACTATAAAGTGATTATGGTATGGCTGAAGGATCCTGTTCATGAGTCCCATGAACACTACTAGAGCATTGGTCATGCAGAATGGAATACCCAAGAACTCGTAATGCTCTTACCGACATATGAAAGACGTCTTCTGCATATCCTCATCTCATACTCTGAGCTAGTGATATCCTGATCTGAGGTCTATCTTTGAGAACCGCCGTGCTTTTTTCAGCTGATCAAAGTGGTCTTCAATCCTTAGAAGTTGGTACCTATTCTTCACAGCCACCTCATACATGTGCCGATAGTCAACACAAATCCTCAAGATCCCATCCACCTTCTTGGCGAACAAAATATAGGTTGCCCAAGGGGAAACATTGGGTCGAACGAATCCCTTCCCCTGTAAGTCCTCTAACTATACCCGCAGCTCACGAAGAATTATGGAAACCATCTGATACATTGGTGTAGATATTAGTATTGTCCTGGGGTACAAGTCAATGTAAAAGTACACCTCTCTGTGATGAGGTAGAACCAGAACATCATCAGAGAAGACATCTGCATACTGGTCCACCACTACAGGATAACTCAGACTCTCCACATCAATAGATCTGAGGGTAAGGCTAGCCAATTGATGAGAGATAGGGTGCACTCACCTCCGAGTAAGTCCATCATGTTCTGCAAAGTCTCTCTTCTCACCAGTGAAGGTAAACCTGGTCCCATCCATGCGGAAACAACACACTTTGCGCCTAATATAGTCAACCATAGTATGGACTGTAGATAACCATTCCATACCCAAGATGACATCGTAAGACCTCGATGGCGTTACTAGGATATACCAGTATAATCTCTCACCTCCTACAGTAAGCTCAAACTATAAGCACCAGTGTGTAATTGTCAAATCTGATCCCGTTGGAGTATCTAGCCGTAAGGATGGAGCCAACAGCTCCGTCGGAATCTCTGAGCTCTTAATTATGGAAATGGAAATAAAATAACGACTGGAACGTCTGTCTATAAGTACTGTAGATAAGGGGGAGTATACCCTGATCATTCCTCATATCATATCCAGAGTTCCATGATCGTAGGCCTCAGCTACCTGAAACTGAGCTTTACCATGTCATCCATCTCCCTATGGTCGTGGTGGACCACCTGGTGGTGGTTCTAGTAACATCTCGAATCGTCACCCACCACCAGTTGCACAACCAGCTCCTCTACCACATCTTCCTACTCCTTGTGGAATTCCTTGGTTGAACCTCTGTCTCTGCCTGGGAAGTCCATTGACTATCTGGTGATCATCCATACGGTAGGATGGACAATCACGATCCATATGACCCTGCCTTCTGCATGCGTAACAATACCCACTCCTGGAATGACTAGCTCTGCTTCAGGTTCCCCGCACAACCGACCCCGAATCCTGCAGTCGTCCACCTGTAGGTCTGGTCCTCTTGGACCTCTACGACATCTATCTGCTGCCAGCTACAGAAGACTCTACTATGTGATGTCCAGTGGTGGGTCTCGCTGTTGGTGACTGGTCAGCAAGAAAACTCTCCCCTAAGAGGGATCGCTCTAACACCCCTGCCTACGTCGGGATGCTAAGAGAAATCATCGAAGCCCTCATCTTCTACCTGAGTCCCTGCTTGAAGGTCTAGGCCCTGAAGAATGGGTCCCGAACCATGTCAGTGGAGTGGTGTGAGATTTCAGTAAACCTCACTATGTATTGAGCCACAGTCATGTTGCCCTACTACAGATGAAGAAGCTTCTATATGCGCACTGTTCGAAGAGACGTTGGAACAAACCCTGCCCGAAACAGGATCTCGAAGTCTGCCCAGAGAAGTGTCACCTCATCGAGATCCTAGAGCATCAACATCCACCATCTTCCTCCTACTGCCTATAGAATACTGGCGGCAATGATCACCATGAGAAAATCTGGTGTCCCTACAAGTCGGAAGACTCTCACCACGACCTCCATCCAATCCTCAGCCGCATGTGGGTCTATCTCTCCCCTGGACCTGTATGGCCTCTCGCACTAGAACTTGTGCAACGCTCTCAAGTGGGGTGCACCCTCTACTGCTAGGGCTGGTGGAATCGGTGGCCCAATGGGTAATGGTACCTCTAGTACCTCCACTAGTGCCTTTACTAAAGGAGGGTCTTGCACCAAGGCCTCATCGCTCGGTGGGCTATCAGTGCGTACTATATCCAGAAACCTATCTGGCTATCTATGTGGAGGAATCTTAAAAATAAATAGGTGAAACACATTAATTAATTTATACCTGGTGAGCTAACTCAAAGAGATCACAAGGAAAACTTTTCAAAACACACATGCAATCAGTGTTTCGTACACTATTAGAAATCAGAAGTCAAGGTCCTAGTGTATGGATACGCCGGCTGCCACACCACCACTGGATTCCCTAAACTGATACCCACACTCACTACACTTAATAGTATATCCGTTAAAAGAATCAAAGTCATGTGTTCTACAGTAGAATTGACTCCTTTAATACCAGTTTGTCATGACCCGTCCCCCGTGGCCTATGTCGTGACTACCCCAAGCACGACTTCAATAGGATATGGGCTAGCGACTAGCACCGAACATGTATTTCCTAAAAATGGGAAGGCAATTCCATTATAACCTGAAAACAAATGAAACCATGCACAAAACAAGATATAAACTCAAGTAAACTGAATAGTAAATATAGTGGGTACAGAAAGCAAAAGGGGCCAGAATACAAGCCCAACTGGGAAATACAAGAAAATGAAAGTACAAATAAACGGGAACTCCTCTTGTGAACACCGGCCAAGGATCCTACCTGAAGGGAAGGTACAGCTCTCAAACGGTCATCTCTATGGTACGCCTCATCTAATGTCCACCTCCGAGCTACCTCCAGTCCTGGTACTCTCTTCCTCAGTCAGTGTTGTTCATTGTCTGCACCAAACACAATGTGGTGCGGGCATATCCCATGCAGTGGTGAGTATAACTATACTCAGTAGGGACCCCGAGAACCTCAAGGTCTCGAAAAATCCACCTAGGATAAATCACAAAGAATGTAAACCAGTGACAACCCTACTTAGGTGTACACCCATAAATATACCTAAGTTATCAAGTATACCCATCTCAATCATGAGGAAACATAGAGTCCAACTCCAAAGGCCAAATAACAAATTTCCATAAAAGAAGGAACAACACAAAGGTAAGTACCACATAGGTACACCACACAAAATAATTCCACAAAGGTACTCACTCTGCTCAGACTAGATATTTATTTGGTAAAGTAGTAGAGATGGTTTTGATGTAACTACTGAATCATCTTACTCTGTTAAGAGGTAGACCCACGAAGGATCCCTAATCATCATCAGACTCATGGAGGATCATAGTATATCATCAGACCCACACAAGATCCTAGTACATTGACATTACATCGTTAGAACCACAAAAGATCCATGTACATCTCTAGTGCATCATCACCCACACATATGATCTCTATTTTCTGACCCACATAGGATCGCTCGGTGCTGACCCACACAGGATTGCTCGGTGGTGACCCACACAAGATCGCTCGGTGCTAACCCACACTGGATCGCTAAGTGATGACCCACACAGGATCACTCGGTGGTGACCCACACAGGATCGCTCAGTGCTGACCTGCATAGGATCGCTCGATGCTGACCCACACAGGATCACTATTCATTCTTCACATCACAACCAACTTCTGGCTTCCCGCACTAATCTTGTTCATATCCGGGAGGGTCCGGTCCTCAAGCACTGGTCGATAATCTAACTATCACGAAGTCCCACAAAGAAGTATCCCAAATTTCCTCCATGTAATAGGGGTCTCAACGCAACAGACAGTGCGTCAGTCGAACGTTCGGTTTGTATGTTATTATCCTTTTAGTCCCGAGCGGTCGATTGGATTCGTGCTCGATCCAACCCAACCATATTCCAAAATTATCAAAATATTAATTGGGGTATACCAAATGGACCATCTCACTCCATGGATTACATCTTTGTTGATGGTTTATCAAACGGACATCTGGTGCCAAAGTTATGGCCGACAGAGAAAAAAGCTTATAGATGGTCTGGGTCTGGTCCGAGCCGATCGGACCGACCTAGCCCGACAAGGCCTGGTCCGACCCAACCCTTAATGGGTCAACCCTGCCTGATGGGTCGAGCCCGGACGACGCTGGTTGGCATGGGGGCATGGAGCGGCGCATGGCCGTGAGGGCTGCGACGGTCGTGGGCGCCGCGAAGGGTCGTGGGGCCGTGTGGGTCGTGGTATGAATGAGGTCACAGGGGCCGCGGGGGCCGCGAGGGCCATATGTAGGCAAGGTAGTGGGGACCACTGGACGACAGAGGCCATAGGGCTAATGAGGGCCGCGGGGCGGAAGATTCCGCAGGGCCACGGAGGGCTTCGGGACGGCGAGGCCGCAGGGGTTGCAAGGTCGTGGGGCAGTGAAGGCCATGGGGCCTTAGAGGGCCGCGAGGCGGTGATGTCATAGGGGCCATGAGTCCGCAGGATGGCGGAGGCCATGGAGGGCCATGGGGTGGCAAGATGGAGGAGGTCGAGGGGCGGCGGTTCTCCGCCCTTGTCCATGCAGCGCGGTCGTGCACTGTGCCTTTGCCAGCGGCCGGCTTGACCGGCCACCCTCCGTTTTTTGCCTTCGTTGAGGCCGGCCGTGGTGCCGGCTGTAGTGCTCGAGTTCGTATGGTTCCAAATTCCATCACCGGTCTCTATAACCATCGTGAAGAACACACAAAAGAACCATAAGGATTGCGGAGCTGTCAGGCCATGTTTTTTTGGCCCATACCCTCTGCATTAGGGAAGTACAAAGCGGCTCAACTGTAATGGTTAAATGTCAGAGGAAAATTAACATAGATCAATTTAAAACACACCCCTACCTCGTTCATTGTTTACTTCGATGATAAGGGAAGTACAGTCATCGATTGAATAGGTCCCACATTGGAGGATGTCCCGAGGAAGAAGTCAAATTCGAGCATTGGCGTTCTTCTTTGGAGGATCGTTTTTCATTTTAGAAGAATAATTCATCTAATGTTCTCCCCCAATATCCCTTTTCTAACACTTCCCCCCAATTCCATCAAAAAAAGAAAAGATAGCCAATATGATATGTTTCCACAATTTAATTTGTTTTCACAAATTAAATTGGCATCATAATTACATTGATGTTGGCCTAATAAATGTTTGGGGAAATCAAATGGTCACCTCCCTCAGTAAAGAGGGAGTTAGCGTGGTTTCTCACATTAGGAGGTTTTGGGTGGTCCCCACCCATAAATTCAAATTGGGGGTTTTAGGTTCGGTGTTCCCCACCTCCATAACCCCACTTGGATGGTTTAGTTTTGGTGGTCCCCACCTCTCAACACTCAAATGGGAGGTTTAGTTCTAGTGTTCCTCACCTCTTAACATCCACATGGGAGTTTCAAATGAAAATAAAATGTTACACAATTTTATTTTATTTTAATCTTTTGCGAATAAAGGAAAAACTAACTTCCACCCTTGACCAAATTTGGTCGAGGTGAGGGTCTCCTTAAGCGACTACCGATGCTACGAATTCAATGGTGCCTTCAAATTTAAATTCTGAGCACTGGTTCAAAAGTTATAAAAACTCACTCGAACCTTTAGTGAATGTACCCGAAATAAAATTCAGAAATACATTCCGGGCACTCCAGTCCTCAGAATCACGCACCGTCAATTTTTGCAGACTCATAAAATTATCATTTAATTAAAAAAAATACATGGAATTTTTGGGTCTTTACAACTAAGTAAAATATAATTTCTATACATGGATATTCCCTAGAAGACGTATGTTTATCCAAAATAAGTACTATAAAATATAACACTTGAAATAAGTATGTTTGATGAATATCATAAATATTTTTTATCAAATAAAATTGATTAGTTAATAATGAATATGAATCCTATATCATTCCAAAACAGAAGACATGTGGTCATATCCATTATTTTTTTACATAAACTAACACATCTAACTGTCAGTACATATCATTAGAAAATATTTATTTGTTGTTGGTGACATTGTGAGTGATTCGAAGTTCCCCGCCTTTATCCACTTCACAACCCCTTCTCCTCAATTTAAATAATTTATCTATATGTGTATTATTCTTATAATAGGATGATATATTCTATCAATAATGCAATCAGTAAGGATGTATGGGCATGAAACCTCTCCAGTTATCAATTGAAAGAATGCTATATCATTTCAAAAATGAAGGTTCAACTCTACGTGGAAATATTCAAATAAAAGTTATCTCTTAAGGAATTTAACATTGGAGGTGATGTCATGAAGCAGTGCCACAATATATGTCCCTTCATTGAATTCTATACTCGAAATTCAGCACTAAGAAAATATCATACATACCATTTCTTGTAAACCTATTGAGGAAAAATATTCTCAATTATTACACTAAAATGACTATTTTTTCTATGAAGGGTCATTTATTTCCTAAAATCAAATCACTAGCATGAGAAAACATATAAACAAATCCTAAAAATAATTCATACTAGTATAACATAGAGTATTATTTTCGTGCATTCATCAGAAAATAATCTACTAATTGTTCGTTGTGTCAGACAAGGGATAGGATAAAGGATCCACATCTAGTATATTATTATATGTACAACAAAAAATGGGCAATTCATTAACTCAATCCCACTAATATATATTAGATTATTTGGGTTATCTTAATATGATAGAAACCCCCAGTAATTGAACATCTATATAATGCACAATATATATGGGGTCTCTCATGACATAAATAGAACTATTGTCCACTCAATAAATAGGTTTACACTGAGAAATAATGGATTATGTTCTACCTCCATTTATAATGAAAATATATCAATCAATGGTGTCTATTAAAAAATTCCAAAAAATATGATAATCAACGATGATATTCTCATTAATTTGAATGTGATCTCACTACCCTATGTCAGTATAAGTGAGGGATAAATTTCTTTCAAATTGATTATTTAATATACTGATCCCACTATGATTAATGTATATCTGGGTGACATGAAATATAAAGGAAATGAAAATTTTAATAGATGTAATCCTATATAATGGTAAAAAACTATTTGAAAGCAAAATATAGAAGTGAAATTTTTTTGTGGAAATGTTAATACTTATGATGAGATCTTTGACCCCCCTTTAGGGGTTTTCTTGTAATGGGATGAATTATTATAATGTTTTTTATCAAGAATATTAATTAAGTAAAATATGATTCTCTACTATAGAGTAAGGGGATATTTTGATACAAAATGTTAACTTTTGGTGGGGTATTGAAAGAGTTGTGAGATTATAAATTTATAATTGGTGAGAGTTACAATTATTTTATATATTTTAACATAATATATAGATCACTTGTTAATAATTCCAAGAAGGCTTCAAAATGAAAATTAATTGAGTTGTGAAAAAAATGTCCATCAACAACTCAAAAAATAAATTTAAAAAATAACATTTTTTTCATTTCTCACATTTTTGTAACACTTTTAAACCTTTTTGACTTTTACCAAAGTAATCATTTTTTAACTGTGTAATTATTTTAATATACCTAAAAATTTGGACCATATTAATTTATTTACAACTAATAATTTAAAATTGTGGGGTCTATTTTATCAATTACAATTTCTATCTATAAAAATTTTTAATTTTAACATAAGAACATGTAACCCATAAAAATAAATTTTTAGGGAAAATTATATTTTTACATTTACAATTTATGTTTGAGATTAAATTGTCAAAGTTTCTTAATTTAAAATTATACATATATTTTTTTTATTTCTTTTATATATATTAGGTTTCTTCAAAATAACTCCAAATTTGAATATTACCAAATTACAATTTAGTTAAAATAAATGAAAAAACAATTTATTTTGTTATAAAATGTTACATATGTTAAATAATATTTAAAAACACTTTATTCACAATGTTTAAAAATCATTATTTTATATGTTATACATAATTCATGATGGATTCCAATGCTATGATTTTAGTA
This sequence comes from Viscum album, assembly GCA_963277665.1. Taxonomy (NCBI): domain Eukaryota; kingdom Viridiplantae; phylum Streptophyta; class Magnoliopsida; order Santalales; family Viscaceae; genus Viscum; species Viscum album. Next base: position 1,578,673,680 of record OY728126.1, read on the forward strand.
AAAAACACTTTTATTCAGTATTTAACTACAAATAAATTATTTCATAAAAATTGATAAAATTTATTCTTGGATAATTTTGACCTGAGGAATTAAAAAAGTTAATTTATTTTTAAAAATTAAAATTCTAGAATTTATATATTTATATATTAAATGAAAATTCAATATACAATGAAAATTACATTTAATGACAAATGTTCTTTTCAAAACGTTAACAGTTCTTAGTCATATTTTGAATATATTTATAATTATTTGACATTTTCTTATTTACTAGATGATTTATTAATATTGAATTTTAGTAATAATAAATATCTTGTGGATCATTATAGTTTAGATATTTGGGTAGTGAAATGTATCGAATATAGAATTAATTATGATAATATATATTCTAAAATCATAGGGTGTTACACCACCGTTAAATAAACTGTCTCCTCAAAATTTTAACTATAACTTATTAGTGAAGAAACCTTTGGGTATATAAAAGTTAAACGTGAATCAAGATATATCTTATAGAGGTACAAGAAAAAATGATAGAATATATCTTTTTCCCCCAAGAATATGATCTTTATAATATTATGTTTTTCCAATCATTTAAGATAAAAAAACACTCATGATTAGGTATCATAAATAATATGACATAATTAAATTTCTAAGGGATTTTACTGTCATCCATTCATTAATAGATGATCATAGCTAGGTTTGAAATATGAAAAGTGATTTCCTCATTTTTTTTCTATGTATTCAATGTGGAGATCACTAATATATTTCCATAATCACATGAAACTCAAAAAAAGGAGGGATCATAATACATTTATGAGGTTTATTTTATAAACACAAATTTGGGATGTAATAAAAGTATATTTTTTCTATGATAATATCTAATTGTTACATTATAGATATGATGAAACTAGAAATATTCATAGGCCTACTTATTTTCCAAGAACATGAATTTAATATGATATCAAAAAATATGTAGTTGAGGGTGATTTTTACTTTTACCCTTATTCATCATTACATAATTTTTGAAATAGGTATTTTAAATCCATTACCTTGTTCCCTTGAAATAGAGGGTTGTTTATGTATATTATTGTCATTAGAAATTTGGTATGTGAATCATTTTCTATAATGCCTAAAATTTTAGCATTTGAGGCACTTGATATTATTCACCACAATTTGATTGATCAATGTCTTGTACCCATGTCGGTAATCCTGAGATCAATGGAAAATCCTTCCATATCTCAAACACTTTATTATTCCATGAGCTATTCTCTTTTGTTCTTCTTCTAATATTTTTTTGATGTTGGAAGTTGAATAATCTACCAGTTATCTTCTTTTTCATTCCCTATTCTATGAACTCAATCATTTTCTTCTTTGGAGTTTTCAGATGATTTTAAAGACTAAAGTTTTTTACAGTAACTCAGTATATTTTGGTGTGTAAAAAAATAATATTACCAACAACATATGATATACTATTTGATTAATGATTATGATAATTACGACATTATCCCTCATAACAATTTTAATCTGGTGCCTCTAAGATCCATCTTGTTTTAAAAACAGAAAGAGTTAATCAAGAGTGATGAATAATAAAATCCTTAAGGTTGTTATTATAAAATAATTTCATAACAACTTCATCCTCAAAAAACCTTATTGTTAATATTTATTATATTATCAAACACATCGACCTAAATCAATATTTTTTAAATCTTGGATTCATTAGGTTGTGTTCTCTATTGATCCATAATATAATAAATCCATAAAATTGGATTTTATAGAGAATGTAGATTAATAAATCATATTCCCTTGAGGATGTTTTAGGTAGGCACTTTATCTTAGGCCCACACATCCCACACCAATGTAAAGATTGAGTTCATACTCAACCTCTTTATTTATCATTCATTACTTTGAGGTTCTTTTGTTCCATATAAACATCCACTTTTTTGAATGGATCACATACTGTGATTGAAGATAAGATACATAAGATTTTTTTAGTGATGCATGTATTCATATATCTATAATTGGACCATAATATACGAAATCCATGTATTCCCATACGTTATACTTATAACGTCCCCCAATCCAGCACCCTATCATGTTTCCAAAGAAGCTTGTTTTGGGACTTAAAGCATGAATTCTAGTATACTAGAGGTTGTTGACTAGTAAATGGGGAATTATATGTATAGTGAGGGACTGTAATATCTAGTATAAAGTAAAATATAGTGAGATAATTATATAATAATAATAAATATCAGAGTTATGACAAACTGGAAATGATATATCATACATCTAGAATGTAAAAATGAATAAAAAAACCAAGTTATAATGAATCATATAATGATAGGATGAAATGTATCTAAATGTTAAAAAGAATTATATATAAATCAAAAAATTATTTGAAACAAAAAAACTCAATACTCCCTAGTCATGAACCCCATGATGGCCCCATATCTGGATTACATCCCATTTACAATGAAACAATCTAGGACAAGGGCTCATTCCCATGTCTAATCCAGCATCCATATAATCTACTCGGGTAGCAAAGGGAATACTGATTAGGGTGTGAATAAACTCATGTAGGTTGAGACCACCATATCCAAACATAACGAGTGTTATAATAAGTGTATGAAATATTCAATAAATAGGTGTATTAATAAATCAACTAATAAAATATGACAATCAACCAAATTCAGCACCATGATGGGATATCTCTGAGCCTTTAGCATAGCCATGCCAACCAACCACCAAAAATCCATCTAAAAATCACAGAAATATAACCAGATCTCATTATATAAGAATTTCAACATTGTACTAGGTAGATCTCAATCAATATATGAATTTCAACATGGGATTGTGCATAGTGTGCTCAAAATACGAATTTTAGATTCGGACTAGGTAGATCTTGCTCAATATAATCATTACCACATGGTCTTGTGTAGATCCTACTCAATATAATCATTACAACATAACTCTAGGAAGATACAACTTAATATAATCATTATTACATGTTACTTGGTAGATCCCGCTCAAAATAAGTATTATAATATAGGATATAGAAGAGCTCGGTCAATATAAGCATTATAATATGGATCATAACACATGTCATAGTAACAAGGATATCATAATTCCACATCATTTGGCTCAATGGTTAATATTGAAAATTACAATTTATTATTTAATTACATATTCATTTATATATGAATTTATCAAAAGCCATATCAATTAACATTCAATTTCTACAGTGAATCTAAATCACGAAAACACCTACATCTCATGTCATTTTAAACACACATTCATTTATCACCCATTTTCATATTAACAAAATAGGTCACTCACCCAATGTGTTGCACTAAGATAGTTCAAATAAATAATTAAATCCTAATGGATCCAACCAACATTGTAATCCATGATTTACCCAAAATAATTGAATTAATTAATTAGAGCACATGTTACAACAGTTAAATGCTAACATTTCATGTACATGACAATTAAACATACCATAGGGTTAGGTTTTCAATCCCTACCATTAACTTTTTATTATGAAGTGCCTCTAAAAACCAAAAAAAAACTTCAGTCAATATATTTACTCTGAAATAATGAGAGTTGACCGAAGAGAAGGGAAAAATAAGAAAAACTACTCCCTAGTGATCAGATACATGATTAGGATGTCACAAATGGATGATAAGACTTGAAAATAATGTGGAAATTGTAACGACCCATCCCATTGGGGCCCGAGCCGCAACTCCCCAAGCCCGCCTCCAATAGGGCAGGGGATGGTGACTAGCACCGAGTAGGCATGCTACTAACATGGGAGACATTTCCTATAAACCTGTACACACACACACACATCTTCAAGCCCACAAAGCTGAAATGTACAAACTACAAAAAGGAAAAGATGCATGCATACACTGAAACCCAACCAACGGAGTACGATAGGGAAGTAAAGTACAGTAAAGTAAAACCCTGGGCCAAAAGTATAAGCCCACCAAATAAAGTCTGCAACAAAGTCCAACCTATAGAGAAAGGTATTGGGACTGCAACCCGTCACCGAAGGAACACACCTCGTCCTGTCTGATCTCACTAAACGTCGTCCGGTCCTGGTCCGCCTAGAATCCTGTCAATGGCTTGCTCGTCTGCATAAGACACGACTCGTGCGGGCAAAGCCCTTGCAGGGGTGAGTATAAAAATACCCAGTAGGACACTCCGAAAACCCCAAAGGACATACAACAAAGGGAAATACCAAAAATAAAGGTACAGTCAGCTCTACACTATACATTTCTACGGAACATATAACAAGAATATCCAGATATACTCATAAACAAATGACCTTCGCGAAACTGCAACTAGGATCCAGCTCTAAGATTCCACGAAGCTTACCATCGGGGGAATACACTCCTAGGTCTGGAGAGAGATATGAAGTACTCGTTCTAGGAGAACACACTCCACAAGTACCTTGAGAACATGATGCTTAGATGAGGATCATAGCCAAGTCATAGGGTGATTCCGACTACTCAGTCTGAGCAAATCTGCTAAGCAGAGGATCGGCGCCCGGGTAAGGTTGGTCACGTCGATACCAGAAACTCTACCTAGAGTTCCAGGAATGAATAGAGGTTCCAGATCTAAGTCTCAAAGAGGGGATTCCAAAAAATATATTCAGGGAGTTATGCTGAAGGTATCATACTCCTGTATAAAGGAATTGATACCAGAACCTTCAGGGAATCACCAAGGGTACGAACCCTAAGAACTAGTCCAAGTCACAGAAGGCAAGTGGCTCAATCCATGAAGAAAAAGTTACACGGTGTGTATTATGGTTACACACCGTGTTCCCTGACCCCGGGTACTTCCCGTGTAAATGGCTTGTGTCCTTCATTCAAGCCATACAAAACCAAACAACACGACATTTAATAAAGTACACTTCGTGTTCCTTGACACTGGGTACTGCCCGTGTAAATGGCTCGTGTCCCTCATCTTGTCGGATAGAAAACAACTACACAGCGTGTAGAATAAAACACACGCCATGTTCGAGCGCATGGGCTCGCTCTGTGTACGCTGGCCATGTGCATGTACACGGTCTCTGCTCGTATCTGTGTCTCATGCCCGTGTGCCAGTACACGGAGTACACCGTGTATCTGGCCGGGTCTGGCCAGGGAGGGGTATACATGGAGTGTCCATGGCCGTGTACCCTACCCATGTCCATGTACCCTGCCCGGGTCTGTGTACTCTCAAAGTACACGTTGGGTAACCTTACTGACGAACACACACCGGGTATTCAGACTATACGGTGTGTAGTCGGGAAATTTCAAGAAATGGTGTCTTCTTCCGCATGCCTTGACCGATTCTCCGGATCTCGATTATGTCATCTGTTCACCGCGAAAATCTAGATACCGGGTCGCCTCGTCTCTGTGAAGCTGAATCCGTGGGTTTCGGGCCTTCAATCGGCTCCAAAATCCGATTCCAGCCATTCGAGTAGAAAGCGTCCGAAGAAAAATTTCTTTCGATCCGTCCGCCGCAACCGTCGTCGCACCTCCGCAAGATCATTGTCGTGTTGATCCTTAAATTTGGGATCATTTCATCGCAGAACGGATGCGCAATGATCCGTTGTTCATCTCCCCACGAAGAATGTGAAGAATGATCAGGAAGAACGCGAGAATTGGGGGATAAAAACACAACAAATCGAGAGGTACGGACCTCGATCGATGTTTGTGTCGATCTTGGTTCTTCACCGTTAGAAGGTTGAACGAAACCAAACAATAAACAAGAATCAAATCCCCAAAAATCCCCGCAAAATCCCATCCCACAAGAACGACTGATCCGTGGTCTAATCTATTCGTGGATTAGTCTACGTTCGTCATGTAAATCAAAGAGAGGGAAGAATTAAAATCACAACAACATCCTTCCTGGATTCTCTGTGTCTGCCGGCGAAGATTCGTACGCCGCGTCGTCGTGGCCATCGAAATCCGTCAAGAACATCGCCGCAGCGTTGGGGGTTCCCTCTAGAGCTTTCCCAGAGCCTCTAGAAATAATTCAGGGCTATGGGAATTGTAACTCTAATTCCCCTGGGAAATCATTATTTAAAATATAAGAGATATTGACGTAACAAGATTTTAAATAAAATATTTTAATTAAATATTTTATTACGGTTACGTCCAAAAACCAGATTTCACAACCGACCTGTGCCGACCAATGATAGGCCTCGCCTAAGGTAAAATCGATGTTTTGAACGCAACGGTGCCCTCAGGTTTCTGATCCAAGCACCCGTTCAGGAGTTATTCCACTTTTTCAGGAAAACCGCAAGCACGCATAATTTAATTATTGTAAAGACCCGTAAAATTCAAGGAAATTTTTTTCTTAATTTTCTTTGGAATTTTACAAGAACATAGTTTCTGACAGCACCTGATTCCGAGGCCCGGTGTGCCCGGAATTGTTTTCCGAAGTTTAGCTCGGGTACGTTCAATGAACGAACGAGCGGGTTTTTCTAACTTTGGAACCGGTGCTCGGAATCGAATTTTGAGGGTACCGAAATCACAGCACTGGTATTTTCTTAGAAACACATTTTTCGGAGTTGCGTTTACTAGGGTGTGGTTTTTAATATTTGGGGTTAAGTTAAGAAATAAAATAAAAGTGGTGGACACTTTATTTTATTTCACTTAAAGAGGCTTAACCTATGTTAAGAGGATAATGTGGGATCCACCATATCCTACCCACTTGGTAGGATATTTGTGAGATGGGGCCCGTACAAGGCCCGCTGTTTCTTTACTTCTAAGTAACGCACCTGCAACCCCCCTTTTAATGAAAGTCAAACCTTACGTTTATTTTGGTTAAGAAACGCCTCATTAAATTGGGCGGTTAAATCGTTATAATTAATTCATTGAATTAATTGTTCGTTTCTTATCTTTTGAATTTCAAATTCTTATGTTGATAATAAAATAAGGGATGGACTTATTTTATTATAGTTGGTTTTGTGTTGTGTTAAGCTTTTGGGAGAAAAAGAGAAGATTCTTCGTTCTTCGACGAAGAACGTGAAGAACACACCACCGCCAATGAAGAACGCCCACCTCCGATGGCGGACGACGGTGAGAGACACATTCCTCGGAGATCACCTAATGCCAACGATGTTCCTTCTGCGGCAAACCTTTTCATCCGCGGTGATCCTCTTCTTCCGCGACGATCCTCTCCTTCCGCGACGGTTAATTCCGCGACGAACGCTCGTTCGACGATAACATTGAGGCAGGGATTTATTTTATTTGTTAGTTCGTGAAATCTTCTGGCGCTTTCTCCTTTTCTTTGAACCACATGTTATCATGATAACGGGAGGAGGTCGGACCGCACGAACATGGCCGAAACTCCTCCCCTTTCTGGTTGTTGATATTGTTGTGGTGAGCAAGGCAACGCGGTGCCGAAGCACTGCGCGGAATTTTGATAAGGAAAGGGGGAGAAGCGCGGCGTCGTCACGCCGCGCCATTGAAGATGAGCCGAAGACGCAGTGCCGCCGTGCCGCTCCATTGAAAACGAAACAAAGATGCGGCGCCGTCGCGCCGCACCGGATAACCGCTAAAGCACCACGACCAGAGCGGCGCCGCGGCGAAGGGGTGCAGCGCCGTCGCGCCGCACCGGACGAACCAAGGCCGCTGCCGGTTCTGGGCCGCGGCGGAGCAGCAGAACCGGCGGCCGGTATCAGGCCACCGGCAATGGAGCAGGGGGGACCCGATTGCCGGTCCCAGGGCAGCAGAAGACGGTCGGCCGGAGCGGGTCGGCCGGACCGGGGAAAAGCCGGAGGTTACAAACCCCCTGCCGGCCAACTGAGCGACCCCATAAAGGGGCCACGGTTTCCTTCACGCGGAGGCAGAACCCCCCCCCCCCCCCGCATCCGAAACGGCTTGGTCGTTCGGCCGAGCCAATGGCCAGCGTGCCGCGCGCTGGGCCGGTTGCCCAGGCCGGTCCGCCAGACCGGGCCGCGCCCAGGCCGGGCCGCGCCCAGGCCGGGCTGCACCAAGGCCGGGCCGCGCCGCGCCCAAGTAGGCCGTACCCAGACCCGGGACGGGTCGACCCAGTTCGGGCCGACCCTGGGGGTATCGGGCCGGGTCGGACCGGGCCCGAACCCCCGAATACCGAACCTATTTTGGTCTATTTCCCATAACATGAGCTACGGGCCTCCGATCGACACATGGTCAGTTGCGATGTGATCCTTCGATCGAGATGGTCGTTTCGGTATATCACACTCAAGTTTTCGGGAAACTTTGAGTTTGGACAGGTTGGTTCGTACATGAAACCAACTGGGCCCTCGGAGCAAAAACGCTTATATCTTGAGCTCCGGATATCCAATTGGTGTGACGTCGACTTTGATGGATTACTCTAAGTGAGAATGATATTTTGGCTTACTCCGCCCGTGGTTTGGATGTAGGTGGAGTATGGTCGGGTTGGTTTTGACTTAAAAACCAATCGGGCCCCTGGGACGAAAAAGCCAATAACTCTCAGACCGGGCGTCTGATTGACGCGTCGTCTATGACATTGAGTTCCTGTTGGCGATATGGAACTTTTGGATACATCAAATCCGGACTATGTGTTGGTTGATGTATCAGCCTCTTGGCTAATGGAGCGGACCCTCCCGAACGAGCTTGTTGTGTGCGGGAACACTAGAGCTGACTGCGACTGCGACGATGATGACGACTACGATGATGACGATGATCTTGTGTGGGTCAGATCCTGTGTGGTTCAGCGCTCAGCGGTCCTGTGTGGGCCCGCGCCTACAGATCTTGTGTGGGTCCGATCCTGTGTGGGTCATTGCGGGGGTTAGTTACCTATCGATCATGTGTGGGTCAGATCCTTTTTGGGTCATTGCGGGGGTTAGTTAACTATTGATCCTGTGTGGGTTAGATCCATTGTGGGTCATTGCGGGGGTTAGTACCTATCGATCCTTTGTGGGTCTGACGACTTAAATGAATCAGTGGCTATATCTGATCATCTCTATCGTCATACGAAGAAGTATACCTGTGTGAGCTGAATCCTGTTTTTCTTTCCTATATGGATTGTGTTGTGCTATCCTGTGTGGATTACGTTTTTCTTTCCTGTGTGGACTGGGTTGTACTTGAGCTCGGATGTTGGAGCCAAACTGGAATTAATGACTTAGGTATATGTATGGGAATATACCTAAGCAGTGTCGGATGTTACTTCGTGATTGTAGACTCCCTTTGTGGAATTTAGTTTGTGGATTCTAGGAGACCTTCGGGGGTCTCGGGGTCCCTACTGAGTAGCTTATACTCACCCCTACACGGGCTATGCCCACACTCCATTGTGTTGGTTGCAGACGACAGACAGCACTGATCGTGGTAGAGGCATGAGAAGCAGGTCGGTACCTGGAGGTGGACCACTGGGCGGGACGTACTCAGAGCGGACGGCTGGACCCGAGGAGCTGCAGAGACTATCTATACTCAGCCTTCAGGTGGGACTTCAAGTGGACGGCTCGACGCTGCGGCTTTTCATTTCAGTTGATGTTTTCCCTTTCCAGTTGTACTTTACTTTCAGTTTGGGTTTGTATACTGGCCCACTTACTTTTCCGCACTTATTGTTGTACCCAGTTTTTACATAGTGTTTACATCTACTGCTTTCTTGCTCTGTGGTGTTTGTTTACTTTACAAAGGCAATGCCTTCCCTTCTTACCAGGAATTACGCCTTGGTGCTAGTCGCCATCCCCTGGCCTATGGAAGGTGGGAATGGGGTAGTCAAGGCACGAGCCCCGAGGACGGGTCGTGACAAATTGGTATCAGAGGAGTTCGATTCTACCATAGAACATTGGACTCTGATATTTTTCTAAGTGAAGCAATAGTGTTAAGCGTATTGGGTGTGGTTATAAGTCCAGGGAGTCCAGAGTTGGTGTGGCAGATGACGTATCCGTACAAAAGGACCCTGACTTCTGATTTCCGACTTAATGCACGAAATCATTGATTGCATGTCTGTTTCAAGTTTTCTTTGTGATTACGTTGTGTCAGATCACCAGGTATATTGTTCTGACCGTGGCGCACCTGTCTCTTTTCAGGATGGCCCCATGACGGAAGCCAGCTAGGGTTCCGAGATTTGTGTGTGACGACAGCCCACCGAGCGACGAGGCCTCGGTACAGGGCCCTTTGACAGCTGAGGCACCGGCGGTACCTCTACCCACCGAGCCACCGATGCTTCCAGCCCCAGCCGCTTACGATACACATCGCCTTAGTGAACTGCATGAGTTTCAGTGCCAGCGACCGCCCAGGTTCTGCAGGGAGATGGACCCCCAGGCATCTGAGGATTGGCTGGAGGATGTGGTACGGGTTTTCAGGTTAGTGAGGACACCAGCAGACCTCATGGTGATCCTCTCAGCGAGCCTACTACACGCGGCAGCAGGCAGAAGTTGGAGCTTGATTCTTCAGGTGCACGATGAGGCATCTCTCCTCTAGATGGACATTGAGAGCCTCTTTCACTTGGATTTATTCCCAGCCACCCTCTGTGCGGTGCGCATCCATGATCTTCTACAGCTGCAGCAGGGCTTCTTGACGGTCGCCCAGTACTCGGCATGATTTACCGATCTCTCGCGCTACTCGACAGACATGGTACGAGACCCATTTTCCAGGCCCGAACCTTAGAGTAGGGGTTGAGGCATGAGATCAGGGCATCACTGATCTCCCTCAGCATTCCAACTCAGACAGGAGTACTGGAGTGAGCCTTTTTGATCGATATATTTCTTGCTGAGTCTACATCAGTAGCGAGACCAAATGCAGAGCGGCAGGTAGTAGAGTCTTCTGCAGCAGGCAGTCGACAGATGACTCATGGGTCCAGGAAGACCAGACACTCAGGAAGACGACCTCAAGACACTGGCTCAGTAGTGCGAGGCACATAGCGCAGAGCCAGTCTTTCGAGAGGCATACAGTGCTACACATGTGGCGGGCAGGGCCATAAGACTCCTGACTACCCGACCCGTCGTGCCGATGAGAAGCAGACGGTTGAGGGGCCACCGAGGAAGAGGCAGAGGGTCGACCGTGGAGGTCTGCAGGGAGCAGGCAGACGAGGCAGAGGAGCTAGCCGAGCAGGTGGTGGTGGGCAATGCTTTGAGGCTCTACCACCACCACCATGAGGAGGTCCACCCCGACCACTGGGAGCTAGCGGGCAAAGACAGACACAGCTCCAGGCATCGGAGGCCTATAACCATGGCACGCCTGAGATGATTCGAGGTACTATCTGTGTCTATTCCACCCTTGCTGCAGTTCTTATAGACACAGGAGCGAGTCATTCTTTCATAGCCGCTTCCCTTGTTCGGAGCTCAGATATTCCGACAGAGTCGTTGGATCGATCCTTATGGCTAGAGACTCCTACTGGAGCAGACTTGACGATTTCGCACTGGCGCCGCGCAGGACGAACCAAGGTCGCGGCCGGTTCTGGGCTGCGGCGGAGCAGCGGAACCGGCGGCCTGTATCAGGCCGCCGGCGACGGTGCAGGGGGGGACCGGCTTGCCGGTCCCATGGCGGCAGAAGTCGGACGGCCGGAGCGGGTCGGCCAGACAGGAGAAAAGCCAGGGGTTACAAACCCCCTATCGGCCAGTTGAGTGGCCCCATAAAGGGGCCGCAGTTTCCTTCACGCAGGGGTAGTGCCCCCCGCATCCGAAATGGCTCGGCCGTTCGGCCGAGCCACTGGCCAGCGCGCCGCGCGCCGGGCCGGCTGCCCTGGATGGTCCGCCAGACTGGGGCGCGCCCAGGCTGGGCCGCGCCGCACCGGTCGGGCCGGACCCGGACCTGGGATGGGTCGACCCAGATCGGGCCCACCCTGGGGGTATCTGGTCGGGTCAGACCGGGCCCGAACCCCCTAATATCGAGCCGCTTTCGGTCTTTTGCCCATAACATGAGCTACAGGCCTCTGATCGATGGACCGTAAGTTGTGATGCGATCCTTGGATCAAGATAGTTGTTTCGGTATATCGCACTATAGGTTTCAGAGAACTTTGGGTTCGGCCGGGTTGGTTCGTACATGAAACCAATCGGGCCCTCGGAGCGGAAACGCTTATATCATGAGCTCCGGACGTCCGATTGACGTTCTGTCAACTTTGATGGATTCCTCTAAGTGAGACGGATCTTTTTCTTACTCCGCCTAATGTTTGGACGCAGGTGGAGTATGGTCGGGTTGGTTTTGACTTAAAAACAAACTGGGCCCGCTGGGACGAAAAAGCCAATAACTCTCAGAACGGGCGTCCGATTGACGCGCCGTCTGTGACGTTGAGTTCCTGTTGGCGATAAGGAAATTTTGGATACATCAACTCTGGACTATGTGTCAGTTGATGTATCAACCACTCAGCTCGTGGAGCGGACCCTCCTGAACGAGCTTGCTGTGTGCGGGAACCCTAGAGCTGACTGCGACTGCGACGACGACGACGAATGTACAGAGATCCTCAGTGGATTCGACGACGATGACTATAGAACTCAGCGATCCTACATGGATCAGTGCTACAGATACTGTGTGGGTCAGCGCTCAGCGGTCCTATGTGGGCCAGCGCCTACAGATCATGTGTGGGTCTGATCCTGTGTGGGTCATTGCGGGGGTTAGTTACCTATCGATCCTGTGTGGGTCAAATCCTTTGTGGGTCATTGTGGGGGTTAGTTACCTATAGATCCTATGTGGGTCATATCCTTTGGGGGTCATTGTGGGGGTTAGTACCTATCGATCCTTTGTGGGTCCGATGGCTTAGATGAATCAGTGTCTATATCTGATCTTCTCTATCGTCATATGAAGAAGTATACATGTGTGAGCTGAATCCTATTTTGCTTTCCTATGTGGATTGTGTTGTGCTATCCTGTGTGGATTACATTTTTATTTCCTGTGTGTACTGGGTTGTACTTGAGCTCGGATGTTGGAGCTGAACTGGAATTGATGACTTAGGTATATATATGGGTATATACCTAAGCAGTGTCGGATGTTACATCGTGATTGTATCTTCCCTTTGTGGATTTTCCTTTGTGGATTCTGGGAGACCTTCGATGGTCTCGGGGTCCCTAATGAGTAGCTTATACTCACCCCTGCATGGGCTATACCCACACTCCATTTTGGTGGTTGCAGAAGACGGACATCGCTGATCATGGTAGAGGCACGAGGAGTAGGTCGGTACCTGGAGGTGGACCACTGGGCGGGACGTACTCGGAGCGGACGACTAGACCCGAGGAGCTGCAGTGGCTATCTGTACTCACCCTTCAGGTGGTACTTCCATCGGATGGCTCGACGCTGCAGATTTTCTTTTCAGTTTCTGTTTTCCCTTTCCAGTGGTTCTTTAGTTTCAATTTGGGTTTGTATACTGGCCCACTTACTTTTCCGCACAAACTGTTGTACCCAGTTTTTACTTAGTGTTTACTTCTACTGCTTTATTTCTCTGTGGTGTTTGTTTACTTTACAAAGGAAATGCCTTCCCTTTTTACCAGGAATTACGCCTTGGTGCTACTCGCTAGCCCCTGGCCTATGGAAGGCAGGCTTGGGGTAGTCATAGCACGGTCCCCGAGGACGGGTCGTGAAAATTATTAAATTAAATTCAAACATTTGTTCCGAGCTCACCGGGCCCCGGAACTGCACGCAGTCTCAGAGCCTGGCCTCGAATTAATTTCCATATAATATTAAAATAATAGATGGAAAAATCTGGGACATTACATCACACCCACCTTAGGGCTTTTATGTCCCCGAAAATCCAAAACAAGGGATACTCAAAAAGATGTGGGTACTGCACGCAAATCTGAGCCTCCCGCTCCCACGTGCTCTCCCGGAGATTCTCGTGCGGCCACCGGACATGCACCAAGGGAATTTCTCGTCCACGAAGGATCTTCTCCTGCCGATCCTCGATCTCCATCGGGTACTCAGCAAAGGTCACTCCATCGTCGATTTCCAGCTCGCCCCAGTCGATGACGTGTGATGGATCATGCACGTACCACCGTAGCTGCGACACATGAAGATGTTGTGTACCCGGTTTATCTGAGGAGGTAGAGCCAAGCGATACGCCACCTCCCCAACTCTACTCAAAATCTGGAAAGGGCCAACGAACCTCGGATATAGCTTGTCTCCTCGGCCAAATCTTTGCAATACTCGTCAAGGTGAGACCCGAAGGAACACATGGTCTCCCACCTCGAACTCTAAAGGCCTCCGCCTCCTATCGGCATAAGATTTTTTCCGACTCTGTGCAGTCTTCATCCGCTCCTAGATGACCTGAACATTCTCTGTTGTTGCTCTCACCATCTCTAGGCCCATGAGTGCTGACTCTCCCGTTCAGTCCAGCAAAGTGTCGACCTGCAAGATTGCCTGTATAGAGCCTCGAATGGTGCCATACCAATAGTGTAATGATAACTGTTTTTATATGCAAATTACACTAGTGGTAGGTGATCCTCCCATCTACGACCGAAGTCAAGTATGCAAGCTCGTAGCATATCCTCCAGGACCTGGATGGTCCGCTCTGTCTGACCATCATTTTGGGGATGAAACATTGTGCTCATGCGTAACTGAGTCCCAAAATCTTCCTGCAATCCCTTCCACAACTGGGATGTGAAACAAGCATCACGGACTGAGATGATCGTGGATGGTACTCCATGAAGCTGAACTATCTCATGCACATAGAGGCGTCCCAAGATTTATACAGATATCTTCTCCCGTATTGCTAGGAAGTGGGCCGACTTGGTGAGTCGATCAACGATCACCCAAATGGCATCATGTCCCCTGGACGTACGTGATAAAACCATCACAAAGTCCATGGATATCCCATCCCACTTCCACTCTAGAAGCTCAAGGGGCTGAGTCAAACCTGCTGGAACCTGGTGCTCAGCCTTTACTTACTGACAAGTAAGGCACCAAGAAACAAACTCTTCCAGACTCTTCTTCATCCCAGGCCACTAGAACTGACGTCAGAGGTCCTGGTACCTCTTTTCCATGCCTGGATGCACCGCCAAAGGGGATTTATGAAATTACCTCAGAACCTCCTTCGACAACTTCACTGGTACCACCATGCACCCTCTGAAAAGGAAAATGTGCCCTCCACCTTTTGATTATCCATCAGTAGCATCACCTGTGGATATATGAGCACGTAGAGTCTCATAGCTAGCATCCTCACATCGTGCTTCCCTGAATCTCTATGAGAGTGGAGGGGAAAAAACTATCAACTGAAGGTAAGTTCCCTCATCTCCATCCACGAAGGAAAACATCAAAGAGGCCAACTGCCTTGTCGCCTCATCCAGTAGCTGCAAAATGGATTTCATACTGAGAGCATCTGCCACCACGTTCCCCTTCCTAGGAGTATAAACGATCTCAAAGTCGTAATCGTATAGGAACTCAAGCCATCACATCTGCCTCAAATTCAGATCCTTCTGAGAAAAGATATATCTAAGACATTTGTGATCAGAGTAGATGGTAAACCGCTCACCCATTAGGTAGTGCATCCACATCTTCAAAGTGAAGACTACCACTACCAACTCGAGATCATGGTGGCGTAATTCTGCTCATGTGGACTCAAATGACGTGATCCATAAGCAATCACCGCTTGCCTCTACATCAGGACACAACCAAGCCCGGTTCCTGAAGTGTCGCAGCACACTACGTACTCAACACCCTCCTCCAGTAATCTCAAGACCGGGGCACTCGTCAGACTCTGTCTCAGCTGCTAGAAAGCCTGTTGGCATCTCTCGGTCAACACGAATGGATGTCCCTTTCGGGTAAAAGCTGACATGGGTGCTACAATCATGGATAAATCATGGATGAATCTCTGATAGTATCCTGCCGACACAAGGAAACTTCGCACCTCTGCCACGCTCCGGGGTGGCTCACATACTATCACTGCATCCACCATTGCTGGGTCCACTGCTACGCCATCCGCTGAGATAATGTTCCCTAGAAAGTGGACCTCCTGTAACCAGAATTGACACTTTGAGAGTTCCCCATACAACTGGTGCTCTCAGAGTGTGTTCAGAACCATCCATAGGTGTCTCACGTGCTCCTCCTCAGACGCATAGTACACAAGGATATCATCGATGAAGACCACTACGAACTGGTCTAGATAGGGTTGAAAGATCCGGTTCCTGAGTCCCATGAACACTGTCGGGGCGTTCGTCATGCCGAAGGGCATCACCAAGTACTCATAGTGACCGTAGCGACATCTGAAAGCCGGCTTTGGTATATCCTCTTCCCGTACTCGCAACTAGTGATAGCCTGATCGTAGATCGACCTTTGAGAACCTCTGTTCCCCTCTCAATTGGTCGAAGAGGTCATCAATCCATGGTAGTGGATACCGGTCCTTCACAATCACCTAATTTAGGCGCTGGTAATCCACACACAGCCTCAAGCTCCCGTCCACCTTCTTGGAAAACAACACTGGGGCCGCCCAGGGTGAAACGCTGGGTCTCACAAATCCCTTCTTCTGCAATTCGTCCAGCTGCATCCTCAGCTCACGAAGCTCTGCAGGTGCCATCCAATAAGCTGATGCTGATATCGAGGTCGTCCCTGGTTGCTACTCAATGCAGAAATCTATCTCCTGATGAGGAGGTAGCCCGAGGACATCCTTCAGAAAGACGTCCTCGTACTCAGAAACCACTCCTGGAATCTAGAAACTCGTAACATCTATCGCATCGAGGGCTATACTAGCCGACTCATGTGAAATCAGATGTTCCCTCTTATGCATGAGTCCATCCTGCCCTGCCTGGGTCTCTCTTTCACCGACAAAAGAGAACCTTGTTCCATCACTGCGGACACACCGCACCCTTTGCCTAAAACAATCAATCTGGGCATGAACTATGGATAGCCAATCCATACCAAAAATGACATCGTAAGGCCTCGACACTACCACCAAGAGGTTCCAACCGAAACTCTCACCTCCAAGGGTCAGGTCACACTACCTGCAAAGGTGTGTGAACTCTAAATCTTCTCCAGTCGGTGTTTCTAAGCGTAAGGGTCGAGTCAATGGATCAACTGGAATCTCAAGGTCTCGATCAAGATAAGCAGCCAGAAAGGAATGACTAGCACCTATGTCTATCAATACAGTAGCCAAATTATAAAAGACATAGATAGTGCCTCTAATCATTCCGGGAGTACCTGGGTCATAATCCTCTACTGCCTGCAGCTGCCCCTGCCTCTATCCACCAGCTCCCTGAGCCTAGTATGGACCATTTGGGGGTAGTGGTGGTAAAGGGTCGAAATGCCGACCACCTCCAGCTGCTCTCCCAGCACCTCTTCCACATCTTCCGCCTCGCGGATCTGCCTACTCCACACATTACCTCTTCCTCGGCAGTCCATCTACTGCTCCCGTGTCAATAGTACGACAGGACGGACAATCTCGAGCAAGATTTCACGTGTCGTCGCATGAGTAACATCGCCTCTCTCGAGGCTGGATGGAAGCACCCTGTGAACCCTATACAGTTGATCCCCTGTCCTGGGATCTCCTCTAGAAACGTCTCCCACGCATGCGTCCCTGACGTTGGCTCCATTCCGCCGAGGTCTCTGCTCCAGCTCTCACACTACTAACAACTGTCGGTTGTCCTTGCTCCGCCAGGAAGCTCTTGACCACCAATGCCCGGTCGAGCACCCCAGCATAAGTAGGAATGCTCATAGGGATGATTCTAGCTTGGATATCTCTGCGCAGACCCCGCTCAAAAGACCGAGCTCTGATGTACTGATCTCTGACCATATCCATCGAGTACCATGAGAGGTCAGTAACCCTCGATGAATAGTCAGCCACCATCATGGTTCCCTGCTGGAGCTAAAGAAGCTCTTGTATACGTACTACTCTCAGGGTAACCAGTGAAAACTCTTCTCTGAAGAGATAGTCAAACTCCGACCATGAAAGAGTCACCTCGTCGTGAGTCTGGATGACCAAACTCCACCATTGCCCTGCCGAGCCCTGCAGAAGGCTCGCTTCCAGGATCACCATCTAGTCTGCTGGTGTCCTGACCAAACGGAAGACTCTGGTCACTGCCTCAATCCAGTCCTCTGTTTCCTGAGGGTCAGGCTCACCTCGAAACCTGAGGGGTCTCTATCTATGAAACTCATGGAGGGTGCTCAGCCTGCGCTCCTCCTCCACTGGTACAGCAGGCGCTCAACACTTCCCCACAGGTGGTGGAATAACTGGCACGCCACTTAGTGGTAGAACTAGGGGATCTGGTCCCTGTATCGAAGCTTCATCACTGAGGGGGTCATCCTCATGGTCGAGCTGCTGGATCCTAGTGGGTGCGCGTCGCGGAGGCATCCTGTTTAAGAAACAAGATGTATCTCAGTCAGTGAGTATATCTGGAGAGCTAACTCAAGAAGGACATGGAAACCAAAACCCATTCTTATATGATGCATGTACCATTATTTTCCCCATGCAACTAGTGTTTTCTTGTTTTGAATCAAAAAAAAAGTTATCAGAGTCCTGGTGTATGGATATGTCGGCCGCCGCACCAACACTGGGGTCCCTGGCTTGAGACCCGAACTCTAAACACTTAACACTGTTGTCCCAAACCAACTCACAGGCTCTCGGTCCTAATGTAGAACCGACCACCTCTAATACCACTCTGTCACGACCCGTCCCAGTGGGGCCCAATCCGCAACTCCCCAAGCCCGCCTCCAATAGCCCAGGGGCTGGTTACTTGAACCGAGTAGGCATGCTGCTAACATGGGAGGCATTGCCTATAAACCTGTACACACGCACACACATCTCCAAGCCCACAAAGCTGAAAAGTAAAAACTAAAAAAAGGAAATTATGCATGAATACACTAAAATCCAACCAACAGAGTACGACAGGGAAATAAAGTACAGTAAAGTAAAACCTTGGGCCAAAATTACAAGCCCACCAAAAGAAAGTCTGCAACAAAGTCCAACCTATAGAGAAAGGTACTGGGACTGCAACCTGTCACCGAAGGAACACACCCCAGCCTGTCTGATCTCACTGAACGCCGTCCGGTCATGGTCCGCCTAGAATCATGTCAAAGGATCGCTCGTCTGCACAAGACACGACACGTGTGGGAAAAGCCCGTGCAGGGGTGAGTATAACAATACCCAGTATGACACCCCATAACCACAAAAGAAATATAACAAAGGGAAATACCACAAAGAAAGGTACAATTATCTCTACACCATATATGTCTATGGAACATATAACAAGAATATCTAGATATAATCATACACAAACGACCTTAACGAAACCGCCACTAGGATCCAGCACGAAGATTCCACTAAACTTACCATCGGGACAACACACTCCTAGGTCTGGAGAGAGATACGAAGTACTCGTTCTGGGAGAACACACTCCACAAGTACCTTGATAACATGATGCTCAGATGAGGATCACATCCAAGTCATGGGGTTATTCCAACAAGTCAGTCTGAGCTAATCCACTAAGCAGTGGATCAGCGCCTGGGTAAGGTTGGTCATATCGATAACAAAAACTCTACCTAGGTTTCTAGGAATGAATAGAGGATTCGGCTCTAAGTCTCACAGTGGGGATTCCAACAACTCTATTCAGGGAGTTCTACGGAAGGGATCATACTCCTGTATAAATGAATTGATAACAGAACCTTCAGGGAATCACTAAGGGTACAAACCCTAAGAACTAGTCCAAGTCACAGAAGGAATGTTGGTCAACCCATGAAGAAAAAGTTACATGGAGTGTAGTATGGTTTCACACCATGTCCCTTGACCCCGGGTACTGCCCATGTAAACGGCCCGTGTCCTTCGTTCAAGCCGTGCAAAACCAAACTACACTGCGTGTAATAAAGCACACGTCATGTTCCTTGACACCGGGTACTGCCAGTGTAAACAGCCCATGTCCCTCGGCTTGTCGGATAGATAACAACTACACGGTGTGTAGAAGAAAACACACGCCGTGTTTGACCATCTGGGCTCACTCCATGTACGCTGGCCATGTGCCCGTACACGTTCTCTGCCTGTGTCCGTGTCGCCTGCCCGTGTGCCAGTACATGGGGTACCCTGTGTTTCTGGACGGGTCTGGACGGGGAGGGGTATACATGGCGTGTCCATGGCCGTGTACCCTGCCTGTGTCTGTGTACCCTACCCGTGTCTGTGTACTCACAAAGTACATGCTGGGTAACCCTACCGATGAACACATGACGTGTAGCCAGACTATAGGACGTGTAGTCGGGAAATTTCCAGAAATGGGGTCTTCTTCCACACGCCTCAACCGATTCTCCGGATCGCGATTCTGTCGTCCGTTTGCCACGAAACTCCAGATTCCGGGTCGCCTCATCTCCATGAAGCCGAATCCGTGGGTTTCGGGCCTTCAATCAGCTCCAAAATCCAATTCCGGCCATCCGAGCAGAAATCGTCTGAATAACGATTTCTTCTGATCCGCTTCGATCCGTCTGCAGCAACCGTCGTCGCACCTCCGTAAGACCGTTGCGATGTTGATCCTTCAATTTGGGATCGACGCATCGCAGAACGGATGTGCAACGATCCATTGTTCATCTCCCCGTAAAGAACGTGAAGAATGCAAATGAAGAACCTGAGAATTGGGGGAGAAAAACACAACAAATCAAGAGGGACAAACCTCGATCGATGTTCGTGTCGATCTTGGTTCGTCACCGTTATAAGGTTGAACGAAACCAAACAATTAACAAGAATCAAATCACCAAAAATCCTCGCAAAAGACCATCCCGCAAGAACGAACGATCCGCAGACTATCTGTTCGTGGATTAGTCCGCGTTCTTCATGGAAATCAAAGATGAGGAAGAATTAAAATCACAAGAACATCCTACCTGGATTTGTTTCGTTTGCCGGCGAAGATCCATTCGTCGCGTCGTCATCATCGAAATCCGTCAAGAACATCGCCGCCGTATTGGGGGTTCCCTCCAGAGCTTTCCCAGAGCCTCCAGAGAAAATTCAGGGTTTTGAGGATTGTAACCCTGATTCCCCTGCGAAATAATTATTTAAAAGATAAGGGATATTGACATAACAAGATTTTAAATAAAATATTTTAATAAAATATTTTATTACGGTTACGTCCAAAACCCATATTTCACCACCGACCTGCGCTGGCCAAAGTTAGGCCTCGCCTAAGGTAAAATCGATTTTCTGAACGCAACGGTGCCCTCAGATTTCTGATTCGAGCACCCGTTCGGGAGTTATTCAACTTTTTTAGGAAAACTGCATGCGCGCATAATTTAATTATTAAATTAAATTCAAACATTTGTTCCGGGCTCACTAGGCCCCGGAACTGCATGTCGTCTCAGAGCCTGGTCTCGAATTAATTCCCATATAATATTAAAATAATACATGGAAGAATCCGGGACATTAATGAAATCATCCTAAGCCTATGAGGGAGAGTCTTAAATGAATAAATAATGAATATCATACAATCAACCCCCACATAAATTTTTTTGTTCCATGTAATACTTATCGTGTATTCCATTCACTCCTTGAATTTCATTATTTTTGAGTCACGTAGGATAACTCATCGTTTGTGGTAAATATTTATGCTAATATACATTTGAACTATTTGAATTAGATTCATGAAAGATAACCACTTCATGTCAAGAACTATTTTATGTCTTTTGTTTTTTAGTAGTTATATGTTGTGTTATATTTTGATTGACTATATATTATCTATTGATAGTTTTCAACCCAGTTTCTATATTAGGACCCCAACCACCTCCAAATCCTTCCAAACCATGGAAATCCTTTATAATCATATTTACAACATTCTTTCAAGACACTATTAATTCCAAAAACAAACATCATCTAACTATAGGTCAATTTCTATTATGTATTATATTATTATTCTTAGATAACTGAGCCTCCAAAATTCATTAATAATTTCAGTGGGAGACGTACATAGAAAAATACGGGATCCTACAACCTTCCAATCACATGACACCATTTCCAAAAGATAAATTAATCATCACTATGGGGTATCAGTTAACATGTATAGCCCCTATTCTAAAAAATCAGATGCACTCTCCCAAGACTAGTCTTAAACACTCCCATGCTTTGACTACTCTCAAACTAGAGGAATATTCTTCCCTTGAGACATTTCTCACTATTGACCATAATTACTGTCAGATACACCTCATATGATGAATTAGTACAATGTTTTATGTCCTTGATTTCTAACACATGTTAAGGGTTAGGATAATATCTCCAAATATGTGACATATGAAATACATACTGTAAAGAACTATAGTTTGTGGAAGGGATAATTAGTACACTACCGTACTAACCCTACCCACAACCTAAAAAGGCCAAGAAAACCATGGTGTTATCATTCCATGTTTCTTGATTTAAAATTTCTTCTACCTAGGTATCACCCAAATAAAAAATGGTGACCATCTTTGAACTCCATAGGACATATCTAATATTCAACATATGAGTGCTTCTTGCTCTATGTGGTCATAAACTACCTTTAGATTAATTGAAAATTCTCGATGTCACATGTGTGAGACTAGGTCCAACATGTGATGACTCACATTCCTACATCCAAAAAAGATATGAATGGTATAACCTACTATAAAAATACTCAAAAGTTTCCATCTGGATCAATTCCTTGAAGCTATTATCATATTCAGACTCCATGATTGACATATGATTCTCCTATGACCAACAAAAATATAAAACATAAGCACATAACATATCCTCCCAAACTACAATAGTCTACTCAATTTGACTATCAATATGGGGTTGAATTATTGTTCTTAGATGAATTTTGGATCATAGATCAGTGTAAAGAACCTTCAAGCACTGTGATGCAAAACGAGTTTCTCTTTCTAAAATGAAACTCATTGGAACAATGTGATGTCAAACCACATTACCATCGATAAATTATCTATACCACTAATAATTAAGGTCTCCTTGATAGGTAAGAATTGGAATACCCTCTCCAATGAACCCTCAATCAGACAAATAACATCATTCTTACATGTTTTTCAAGGTAATCCTATTACAATATTCTTAGTGAAATCATTCCATTTCCACTCAAGAAAGGTAATGTGATGAAAAATACTATTTTCTCTCTAATAGCTGGATTTCACAATATGCCAACTGGAAAAAAATGACATATGTTCCTCTACCCCCTTCTTTATTCATGACCACAATTACCATATATGGAGTTCATGATACATATGTTTCAAACAATGATGTACTTATCATATAGAAGCATGAAACTCTCTCATAAGCTCATCACACAAGTATGTATGAACCATTACTAATCTATAGGAAATAATATAATTACCACTACCTTGAGACCATCCCGATTGTGTCTCTCCACCATATAATCTGTCTCTCAGAACTAAGCCCTCTGGATCATATATCTGATCTATCTTGATTCAGTTAAGAATCATAATAATAATAGTTCATCATTTTTGACATACTCATCTCTGAGACTTATGAACATCTATATATATGTTTTCAATCTTTTACATTATCCTCCACTAACTTCATGAATTCCATAATACTTCATTCTACTTCTTACATATCAGAAAATTCACAATAATGTTTCATTTTTTTATGTATAAACCAACTCAAAATAGAAAGAAAAAAGATACATGACAAACCTACTCTATTGAAGGATCTAATCAAACGGGGAAAACATATACCTGAGGCACCTATGGTCCATGTATACCACAAACCTCTCACCAAATAGATAGTGTCTCTATAATCAAAATAAATTTACTGCTACTTCTCACTCAAGATCATGATTAGGATAATTCCTCTCACATGGAATCACTATTTGGAGACATTAAAAACAACATTATCATTATATATCAGAACACTTATGAGTCTAACACTCGATTCATCATAGTAAACTTTATAAGATTTACCCGCAACATGAATTTTGAAGATAGGTGTTGAGGTTTTCCTACAATTCAAATCCAGAAAATCTCTCACACAATCATCCTACCAATCAAGCTTTTCCCATTTATTGGTCAACCCAAATATTGGTGTTTCAATAAATAATACCTCTTGGTTAAAACATTAATAATAAAAAATGAAACCCAGAAATATCAAAATATTAAACACATTCCAAGGACTCTCATAATATACCATGCTATAATCACTTATGGTTCTACTAAAAATCTACCTTTAAATGAAATATCCCAAGAAGTTCACATTATCAATCATGATACTACCTTTTCAAATCTTGTAATATAGCCGATTCTCTCTTAATGTATTCAAGATGATGTTTGGATGTTTGGAATCATAGTTTACTAACTATATGTACACTATGATTTAATTGAAAAAATAAAAAAATAACATGACTAAAAAAGGATTAAATATTTGGTTCATGAGGTCCATGAATTCCACAACTGTATTTTTCAAATTATGTGACATCACTACAAACTAGTAAAAGCCAAAAATTCCCCAAAATTTAGTCTAAGGTATGATTTAATGTATCATCACCAACTGCTGGTATCCATATCTCAAATCAATATTGGAGAAGATCTTATAACCTCTCAACTAGTCAAATATATCATCAACACAAAGAAAGGGATACTGGTACATGAGAATCATTTAGAATAGTCTCTAATAATCAACACGTAATGGATAATTACAATAAGCCTTCTTTTAAAAAATAAATGGAGAACCCCAAGGAGACATTTGAGGATATATGAATTCTTTATTTTCATGATCTTCTAATAGAACATTCAACTCTCAATTCTCTATGGGGTCATATCTATAAGGTGGGATAGAAACATGATCTGCTTCCCACACAAACTCTATCATAAAATCGTTCTCCCTCTCAAGAGTTAGGTCATAAAACTCATCAATAAAGACATCCTGAAAAAGATCCACCATGTGAGTAAATGAAATTCTACTAAATTGCATGATGATCTTGAACAATTCTTGATATCTGATCTATGAGACAATCCAATCCACATTGAACAACTCATGAATGACTAGTTTGATGATCTCACTCACCATGGTGAGAGTAACATACTCCTTTCATAAAAATAATGGAAAGTCTGATATAGTAACATTCATTATGATCCTAGTATATAACTAATCCATCCATTCTAAGAATCAAATTGAAACCTATAATTTAGAGAATGAACATTTACCATAAGAAATGGTAACTATAGATCTCTAAAGAATGCATCTTACTAGGTTTAGTATTTTCTAACTACACCCCCAATGGTGTGTTTATTATCAAAAAATACACCCATATTTCCACATCCAATGCCAAACCGTTTTTAAAAATACCATATAAACACAAATACGATTCTCCAATATCCAAAAAAAAATAATGGATATCTGATACAAGAATCAAAACTATAATGGGGGATAGTCCTACATTCACAATAGACAGCCTCATTTTCTTAACATGAAGATTACTAGAACCTCTACCTTGGGATATAGTTTTAATACCTTGAGATATTTTCTATTCGAGAATCTTTTGCTCATGTACTGGCTTACCATGTCCCCTCTCTTTCCCCATAAATTTCAAGGGAACTCCAGCTACATGTCTACTAAAAAGTACCTAAGTCCTTCCTAGACATTGGTACTTTTCCTAACCCAATTCCAATCCTCCTAATTTGTATTCCCCTACAAAGGCTTTATAGGTGGCCCATCATGTCATAATCATGACACACCAATGTGGTGTAAAGAAAATGAGTCTTCTTATGGTCCAACTTTCTTCAGAGAGAGAACTATAATGGAACATGGAACTAATATGGATTCCAACATCCCTAACCTATTTTCTCACTATTTATTTAGTGAAAATTATCATATACATCCCAACTTCTCCCTGATGAAGGGATCCTAGTTTTCACTGATAAAATACCATGTTCGTTGCTTAGGGCCTCTCTCAGATTCCATTCTGTGATGAGTGTTTGTATCATCATGTCCTAAAAACTAATAAAATGGAATACATTCACGTATAACCTGATGTCATTAGGAATCCCATACAAAAAAAATTTATGGACATTGATATCTCATCAATTTTAAAATATGGCATAAATTTATATTGGTTGGTGAAATGTTTGGATTAGTACATCACTGACATTCCATCCTATATCATGTGAATGAACTAGTGAGACTTTTCATCCCTCAACCTCTCTGGATAAAAATGTATTGAGATATTCACACTAGTGTCCATCCAATATTACTCATCCTACTACCCAACATACTCTAGAATATCCCACTAAGAATTGGTAGGTCCAGAATGCATTTACACAACAAGATTAAGCCTCTTATCTATGGGTGGCTTGAATTAATCAGAGATCATCAATAATAACTCAATCTAGTTGTAAACTCCCTTAGGACATCCCACCCTAGTTAAAATAGGAGTATGTTTTAGTTATAATTATCTCATCTACTTAGACATTGAATGCATGGAACGAAATGTATATCTTTCCCTTACTCGCTTGAACATTGGGAAGATTTCGTGATATTTAACATCCCTATGATCCTCAGGAGATATAAGAATCTCCAGCTCAGCAGTATTTGGAGCCTGATCATTGACACTCTTCTGAAACTCGACTAAAAGATGATAATGATTCATTTTATATACAATATAAACACGCACCTTATAAAAATGGATAACAAAAAGGTCACCATCAACATGATAAAAATATAGAGAACCATTACTCTTGGTATGTGTAATCATGGATTACAGTTGTTTTAGAATTACATAATAGTTCATTTCATTTCACTTATCAGATGTAATAGATTTATCATATCATTGTTCATATATCAAAGTATATAGCACATGAACTAAATATGTACTGATAATGAAAAATTCATGTCAATATATATCCTTATGTTCATGTAATGATTCATGCATTCTTTTCTCACACCATACTGGCCCATGAGTGTACTCATAAAAAATATTAAAGAAACGATAACATCACACAAATTATTATTCACTAAGGGTTCGATAATATCAACTGTAAAAAACAACATAGAATATATTCAAACCATAGGCACGCAGGTTTCTCCCCATATATGGGATAGATAGTCCAATTCATAGGCTCATTACATAGTGGAAAAACATCCTAGTATTATTTATTCATTCCACAAATAGTTAAGCAATATAAATTTAAATCATACTACTCTGATATGACTTTTTAACATCCACTAAACGGGAACCCTCTCACATGGACAATTCAAGTGGGTTATGGGACCTTAAGTGTACCTCCAAATACGAAAGAGGATTCTGAAAAGTATTGCGGGTTTTATATGTATAGCGGGGACACTATACCCCCTCATATAGAGTAAAATATAGTGGAATGACCAAATAATAATAATAATAATAAATTTTATTGTCATGAAATATCAAAATCTGTATTTCATAAAAGAGGAAAGTAAAAAAGGAGGAAACAATAAAAAAATTCATAATGAATCATGTAATTACATGATGAAATGTATCTAAATAAAGAAGTACAGCTATACAAAGAAAATATTCAGATAAATCTAAACCGAATAAAAATTAAATTCTCTGGAACCCCATGTATGTTCCATCTCTAGACCACACCCAATCTTGCAAGGAAAAATCATAAAAAAGGTCTAATTCCATTCTCCAATCATTCATCCATATAATCTGGTCGAGTAAAAAATTATGTCACAAATAGTGTGTGATAAAAGTTTAATAGGTTGAAACCACCCTATATAAGCCTAATTAGTATAATAATAATACTATGAAATAAGTGATAAGAAGGTTTATTAATTAATCAGTTAATACTATATAAAAATCAGCCTTATTCAGCACCATGCTAGAATATTTGTGGGCCTGTAGCATAACCATGGAATCTAAGAACTATATTTCAATTAAATTTTATAAAAACAATTGATGAGCCCACTATATAATCATATAATCAAGAGAATGGGTATATACCATTTAATATAATCATTAAAGCATGGGGTTGGATGAGATCACTCATTATAGGTATTACAACATGGGAATGGGAAATGCCTACTCAATATAAGAACTACAAAATTGGATTGGTAGGATCCCTCTCAATATAAGAATTACATGATGGGACTATGTAGAGCCTTATAAATATTTGTATTTTAACATGAGACATGGTAGATCCCTCTTAATATAATAATTACATCCTGAATCACAACACATGTCATAGCGATAAAGAAATCACATTATTACATCATATGGATCCATTGATAATTATGAAAATTACCATTTATCATTAAACTACACATTTCCTTATATATCAATTTATCAATATTTATATAAAAAATCTTTTTCCATAGTGAACATGTATCTGTAAAACACATGAATCTCCTGTAATGATAAACACATGTTATTCCATTATCCATTTAATGATTAATTAAAGGGGTCTCTCACCCAAAATATATCCTTATGTCTGGTCACATCAACATTTGAATCCAAAGGTATCCAACCAATATTCCAATAGATGATTTGAAATTAATAAATGAATAGTTTTATTAGTGATAACATCAGATCAACACAATCAAAATATTGTATATAATTTATAATTAATAATACTATAGCGTTTGGTTCATATTACCTACCTTTAATTGGTGATTACGTAGGGCTTCAAATGGGTAACACTAATAAATATGAAGGTGTAGATGATCATAAGAATAATCATATATCATCCTAGATCAATATAAAAAACCAAAATAATTTATGGTTAACAGATTTCAAATAAAATGACCTAGAATGATGGAAGTTAAGATAGTAATAAGAAAAACACCTCACTAGGGATCAAATGATTGATTAGGAAATCTAGAACTGAATTGGGACACCAAAATCACCTAGAAATCATCCTATCTCTAGTAGGAAGATAAATTAGTATATGAATAATGACAATCCTATGCCTTAGTCCAATTAAAACTGGTGGGTCTAAGGAATACACAATGTGTAATCCTTTCACATTATTAATTTAATTATAATTTCATTTATACTAAGAAACCCATCACCTAAGGTTAATATTTAACTCAACTGATATTTTAATATTGTCAATTAAATTCATGTGGTGTGAACAATAAATGTCATGACATAGTTCACATCATATTTCTAGCGGCAGTTACACATCGTGTAACATTTACATTTTGTGTAAATAATCTACTGACATTTTTCTACTCAAATTATATATTAAGATCGGAATAACCTTCAAATCCTTCCAATCCATATAATCCTCTCATAAACTAAATCATATCAATTTTTTCCACACTGAATTAGTTTTAAAAAACACACATTTATATAATTTTAGTCATTTTCACCAAAAATGGCTCCCTGTCTCTAAATAAGACTCGACCATCGATGTTCAATAAAAACCCCAAAGAGGGACGTACCTATAAAAATATGGGATATTACAATACTCTCCTTAATAACCTGGTGAATGTAATCTACAAAAATTGATGAGATAATATGATGAGTAAGAAAAAAACTCAGAAAAGATTCCTCAATGGTGAGACCATAAGCATTAGTAAAACATGATCAAGTGATAAATGAATTAGTAAAAATGACATGCAATAATAATAGTTTTTTAAAATCCATTATACCAAGATATATAATCTAAAAATAGAAAAGAACATCAAATAATGTAATTGTAAAAAAATATGAGATGATAAATATTACAAAATAAATATAATAATAGGAATAAAACATTTAAATATCACATAATAATAATCATGGGGAACCATAAAATTGGGAAATAATCTATCTGCATCATTTTCATTCTCAATTCATTTAATGTAACAATTTTATAAATTGTTTATCAATAATTAAATAATATTTTTGTGGAATAAATTAATTATGTAAAAATATTTAAATCAATAGAGTAATTTTTCTCAGATATAAAGAAAATTAAAAATTATATAAAAACATAAAATAAGTAACCAATTTTGTAAGAAATAATTTCAAGAAGATTCATAATAACTCAATAATGTTAGTTTAGTTGAAAAACCATTTAAAACGTTGGTATCCCTGGAATCAAAATACATTAAGTGAGAGAACATGATATAGATCATTAATCCCCATGAAATACATTAAGGATAAAAAATAATTAATTTTTAGTTAAACACAAGATCTATAATATTTCATAGGAAAAAGTATGAAATATTTCTCCATAAGATAAATTTTAGAAAATGAATCCCTTACTATAATTCTGGACGCCCTGTAAATGACTTAAATCACCTGTATAAAAATGAATTATCTTAATCAACTATTTTAGAACATTTTCCACAAATATATATATATATATATTTATAAAATTCATTTATAATTAATATCTACAAGTATATGAGTTACTTATTATATAGTTTCAATATCGGGTGTGCGTAATCATTACTATTTAAACTAGTTTCATAATAATATTGTTTTTTATCCTTATTCTCAAAATTTATATCATTCCCTTGTCATTTTTTGTGAATTATATCTTTTTATTATATATAATTTAAAATTTTCATAATATTTTTTTTAGTTTTGACCCTAAAATATGAAATTGTTGATGAACATGTTTTGGTGAATTTTAACAAATGGCCATTTGTATCATGATTAATGATTTTAATATTAATGTTAACTTTTCAGAAGTAAAATAAAATAATTAATTATTATTTATATCTGATTTTAACTATAATAATTTTATCGTGATCATGAATTATATCATTTTATTTCATTTTTCATATAGGTGGTTAGGCTGAACAAAATATGATCATACTATAACTAATGGATGTGTATGTTAATGGAAGTTGTTTCCTATAGAAAAATTTCTTTATTACCAATGAATAATAACATTATTTAGATAATTATTAAGGTATTGAATCAAATATTAATATTTTTAATAAATAATAAACTAGATTAAAAATGAAATATGTTACTTTGTTAAGGTGGTCGTCTATGAAAATGCTTGAATGACGCTTATAATTTTTCTAATAGAGAAGGGGATGTATGGATAATGATAATTATCAAAATATAAAAAATTTCATTATACTATAAATATATAATTCATCAAACAATTTTTGGGAAAATAAATTTTAATGGGATGGATTAAAAATTAATCACTCCGGGAAATATATTGTACATATGTTGTGAACATTGAGATTCTTTTAGAAGATTCCTTGGAACGGGATCACATAAGCCAAATTATTGTTTCTACATTGTTAAGTAAGTAAAATAGTATTATGAGATACTGATTAACGATATATATTCAATAATAAATTGATATTTAAAATTATTTTTGATGGGGTGGTGAGAGGCCCCTTTTATATGGGGAGATAGTGGAATTTTTGTAAATATTTAAAGTTAATATAAATCGAGAAAAATTTTTACATTTTAAAAAAATGCCAAAAAGGAAGGTAACACATTGGATATAAGGTTAGGTCTAGGAAGACTTCATCCAATCAACTAAAATATATTTTTTATAGTCATACATGCATCAGACATATATTATTTCATTTTCATTAATAAATGTTCACTAAACCAAACCCAAGGATCTACAAACCTACTATATTTGTGAGACTAAGTTCATAAAATATCAACAGAAATCCAAAATTAATTTCTTTTAATCCATAATTTAATCATATATTCAATTGGTCTTATAAAACTACAAATGACATCCATGGGAATATATAACTAAATGGGGTGAGTTTTTAATATCCGTAAGGGTATAACTATGATTATAAAGCATAACCTAGGGATCATATCGCATAACATGGTAGAATAAAATATTAAGAACCTGAATAATCTTATAGAAGATTGAAATAAATAATATAGAATCATATGGCCATGTAATCATAGGAATGTGGAAATATCATAATACATGAATATAGATTCATAAGTAAATCATGCTATCGAGAGATCATAACATTGTGTATGAAGTCTTATTATTAATTATATTTACACCCTAATTCCATACTTATATTCTCATGATACAAAAAAATTTACACATTTAATTGAAGAAATATATAACATCACCCACCCTAATATATAGACAAATTCGTGTGACCCTAACGAAATCATACATAAGGAATTAGAATAAGATATACCCATTAAAGGAAATTGGTTACCCAATCATGCCTCAAATTAAAATAAAATTATATCTCATAAAGATTAAAAATATAATAAGAAATAAAATATTTTGAGTTTTTTATTTGGATGTATATATATAAAGGACTGAAAATGAATTTCATCTGAATATAATTTCACTTGAAATAACGGGGATGTAATATTAGAATTGAGATTCTTTAGTGAGGTTTTCTGAAAATGGTTAGGAATGTTTATAGATAGTATTCAAGTCATATATTCTATAAAACTAGAGTATAACAATGGTTGTTCTTCAAAAAATATTTATATTTTCAAAAATATAAAGTAGGGAAAAATTTCATGGGGTCATTCATAACATGAAATAGAAAAGAGAAATCTACCATAAATCATGAATAGATAAAAGGAAAAATTTGGAAGATATATTAATAATCATGTATTTTCCTAGAAAAAATACAAAATGAGATTGACACAACTGATATATTAATATATATTTATTTTTTAGGCATTATATACATTCAATGATGTAGATATATTGAGGTATGAAGAGATAAGGAATAACTAAAAGAAACAGGGCGTTTTTTAGAGTTCCCTTACATCAGGTCTGGAATGGTTCTACACCACCATCTGTAGATCTGAATAATAAAACTTGATTTATTAAAATATTTATTGAGGAAATAATTAAATTATATAATATTTTTTATTAATATTTTATGATATTTTAGATCCATTAAATTGTGATGTGATTTGTTTTTACTATCCCAAAGTCTTTAGTTTCACGTTTCTAAGGTCGAATAAATTTTTAGGTAATTATGAGAGTTCTTATGACGTGGTTACTTATCTATAAATTAATAATGAATTTATTTGGTGTAATTCATAGAGTTTAAAATGGTTGTAAATATTATATGTTTTAAAAATACTCTTGGTCTATAGAATAAAAATATTATTATTTTATGGTTAATTTTATAGCCTATTTTTTGACCATATTGAACTTATTTAGTTGTTATTAAAAAAAATTAACATTTATAAATTGAAAAAATATATACATAAATTTATAATTGTGAATATTTTCTTTATAAAAAATTAATTTAATTTGGCATTGATGGTGGTGGTGAAAATTGAATTTCGTTCATCAGAAATATTGTGAACGGAACATATTAACAACATTGTTTTTATTTTAGAATGAAATGATATGACATTATATAATGGATATTCCATCAGGAACATACAAACATATTATATTTATTATATTTAAGACATTATTTCAGGTATTATGGATGATATTTAGAGGTGGTAAAAATAGTTATGGTATTGAAAGAGATAATAGTGCCTCATTGGAAGTCCTCTCATTTAAAACACTTTAAAAACACGGGTTGGTCTTTTGGTGAGACCATAATTATGAGCGTATGGGGTAGTAGTTTTTAAAGATAATTATGTATAAATTTTGTGTTCATTATATTATATAATGTGTCTAAGTTAAGGGTGGTGTTGGTTGATATTTATAATGTGAGTGGATTAGAGTTTTTTAATATTATATTCATTAGTTTTTATTCTCATGAATATATATAGATATGAATCTTATGATAATATAAAATAATTTGTGGATTTAATTTTGATATAATTCTTTCATACATAATCTATGAATTTATTGTTCTTGTATTTGAGTTAAAATGTTAAATAACATGTTTTTTCATAACTGTATGTTCATGAATTAATAAACTCTTTTAAAAAAATTAAAAATTCACCATAATAATTTATCAATATGTATAATAAATAAAGTAAATGAATCTTATAATTTTTTTTACAATTATGAGATTATTATTTTTCAATAAATTACATATTTAAATGAAATAATGTTTTTTTATACTTTGGTTAATTTTTTTAGCCATTGGAAAATAATTTATTTACTCATAAAATAATATAATCACTATAAGAAAATATAATATTAATTAATTAAAAAATTATAATAATATTATTTCTATTATATTTTTATACTTATAAAAAAATATATTTTTTTATCAAAATCAAATCACTTATTTTATCAAATTTTAAAAAAAATATTTATTTATATCATGATATTATTTTACTATTTTTTAATTTTATAAGAAAAATAAATAGTATATTACAATTACATAGGTGAGGTTGCTATTAAAATTTTCATTTTACCATTCCTTTATTTCATATGACTATTCTTACTCTCAGATTGTAATTCAAACGGTATGATTTAAAAGAGTCATATTGGTACCCTATATTCTATAAATACCTTTTATTTCAATCAATCGTCATTTATATTTACTTTATCTCCATATTATATATATTTTCATTTTCATTTTTGATATTCCATTTCTAAAATCTAGTCTTATTTCAAATATTTTTTCTCGAGTGAAATCATTCTATGTGCTCGAGCATATCAAAATTTTCATAATATCGTTAACTTATTTTTCATTTATCCTAATGTAATGATATTAAATATATTTGTTCTATTTGTACTCTAAATGTTTTTTTTCAATTAAATATAATAAGAAAATTATATCAAATGATTTCTGTGATTTATAAAATAATAGATTACTAAATATTATATATGCAATTTCATAAGGAAATTTTCATTAATAATATAATGAGTAATCAAATTGATTCCCAAATAAAAAATATCACCATAGAATTATGATTTGACAAACAATGATGAATATATATTATGATAAATTTGTTTAATTTATTCCTCTAATTTTCTTGAAACTCTTTAAACATATAGTTCATACATATTACATTAACTAGATGACTAGCCTTATTACTTATAAAATTCGCTATATGGTAAATCATCTTCACAGACTACTCCTAATAAGGGTGATAATTCTTTAACTATACAAACTCAAGATTCAATACATGTAAGGATTTTGGTTTTACAAAACCAAGATGGATACATGGAACACATCTAATACATGATATATGTTTCATTAGAGTGATAGTTAGTAGGAAAAATATTCAATGTGATCAAGTATCACCAATGGGATGATATATATTGGAATTATCATTTCCCTCTTCTAAAATCACATGACTCTATACCATGGAGATATGCAAAGTAATAGTTTTCTTTTATACTAAAACTATATGTCTCTCCTATTATTTTTATAATACCACTTTTCTAATATATATGATTAACTGAGGTGTTGTTGAATAATCTTGATCTTTTCAACAATTTTCTTCACTATTTAATACCCCACCAATATATATTGATAAGCCATGTCCCATCACACGTGTATCCTATATCTATGAATATAAAGTTCAACATATACAGAAATTTTTGTGTATTAGTGGAAGATATTATTATAGGATTACTATAACAAAATTTGATTCTAATCCAATAATCCTTTGATTTGTGTTGAGAATGATAAAAAAAATAACATAAATATCTAATTTTTTCACAAATATTGGACATCATTATTTTGGTAATAGGTATAATGAACCCAAATTAAACATGATACAATCTTTAGTTTTAAGTCAATAATTAAATAGCATTCCTTCAAAATCATTTCAGGTTTAGAATTTTATAGAATTAGGGAATAAATAATGCATAAAAACCATATAGTATAAAGTGGACACTTCCAATCAGTATCCATCTTTTCATAATGTCATGATTTTAAGATAAATAATTATTTTTTTTTTATTCAAAAATATTCCCAAGTTCCAAAATGTCTTATTCCATTCCCTTAAATATTTATAACCCTATTAATGTTTTTATAAAAACATAGGATGAGAATAAAAATATTAGAACGATATATAAAAAATGAAGAATATTTTTATCCTAATGAAAAAATTATTACCCATGAAATGTTTTCCATTTTCTGAATATTATTTGAGAAAATGAACTAAATTATATTAAATTGAAAAAATCCTACTATTTTTTAAAATAAAATCATCAAATAACATATAAGGAATAGATAAATAGTTTAGGTATATTGGGAAATCATTTTCCACAATACTCTTATAAATGTAATAACCATAAGGTCGACTTCAATACCCAATTCATTAATGGGATATCACAGACTCCCCATGTCCTTGGTTTATAAGGTAACCACCCATTCATGGTATATAACAAAACCAAATATCCATGTTTTATAACGTAACCACCCATTAATGTCTTACATCATATCCATCCATCAACCAAAACAATTTCAATGAACCATAACATAATCATATCAAATAAATGCTTTCAATTTTTAACATTAGGATAGTAAAATATCCTCTTCACCCATAATAAAATATTTTCATATTTTAAAAAATCCACATATTTTAAATAACACATTTCAAAACTAAAATACCAAAAAAGGAATGATTCTTATTATATGAATGAAACATGAAATCAGTTAAATAAATGCGGACATCAAATAATGGTTAAAATAGAGACAAATTTGTTGTCACAATATACTATAAAATATAATTATGATTTTTCATTTTTAAATAGAGTCACACATTCTTATAAATGTCATATTTATTTGAAAATCATTTATGCAAAGGAATTTTAAAAAAACACTCATGACCACTATAATATCATTAAAAAAATAAGGACATGAATTAAAAAGTGAGCGTAGATAAAAATATTGAAAGATAATTTTATTAAAGAAATGTACCCTATCAATTTAGAAATATTTGAATCATAACCCCCTTGAAACAATAAAATTAAAAAATTAATTTTAATAAGAATATATAAATTCATGATATCGCATTATAAATGGGATATATATATACCTCTTAAATTAATTTGGGTGCATAACATCAAATTATGCCCCAATGAATGAAAATATAGATGAAGTCTCATACCTTAAGTCTAAATCATCACCGACGGTCTATATCATCCTAAGTAGTAAAGATAAATTAATTATTTACCTGATTAATAACCATTTTCAACTTTATTATTCATTTTATTTATCTTATTTCCATGATATACATGATTACATAATCAATTAGGTTTACATTAGATTTTTTAACCATATTCATCTTATATATCAAAAACAACAATGCTTGGTAGATTACGGACAAAGGGGTAATTATTTAACAATATATATAATAATAATAACAAAACATGTCTCATATTCATAAAAAAAATCTTTTAAGACCAATCATTAAATATAATTTCAATAAATTCAGTATGTTACGATCATCGATACGATAGTTCAAACGTAAATATTTGTAACATTTCCATTTTCTAATGATCATTGTGGAAAGGATATAGGGAATATTTTATCATAAAATAGTTATCATAATATAATATATAAACTATTATTTCTTCTAATATTATTATACATATGATCCATGTATATTGGTGATGAAAATAATGTCACAACACTTCATAAAGGCGGTAGTCCAAACATACATAAACAACTAATCATTACCCATTTCACTGAAGAGAAGAGGGAAATATGTAATTACCTTAACATAATAATAACCCATTATAGGTGATATACTGGTGTTATTATATAATAAAAAATGATTAATGTAATAATGAGATATATAATGAAAAATATATCCATTTTTTTAAGTGTACTTCTTTCTAAACCACCACTTTAGAAATGTATTGAAAGTATTCTTGTAATAGATTTAAAACCAAAATAAGTATTATAGGATGAGTCAATAGAATTTGGGAAGTTATTATGTCATCTAAGGGAAAATAAATGGTATTATGGTCTGAATAATATAAGAGAGTAGGTGTCCAAATGTAAGTGATGTGGGTGACACACTTGTAATCTTTAAAAATAAAAAGTTGTAGCCATGATTTTCACATGCAAAAAGGGTCCCAAAATGTTGTATTATTAATAATTAAACATGGTAGGATAATAATATATCTTAAAAAAATATTTGAGAGAAATTTAAGGTCATATTATTCCTTATCTTTTTGGATTAACCCCCGATAAACCAATTTCAACATTAATTGTGGTAATTAGTTATTACTATTTTAATATTAATTAAAGAAAAAAAATTTAGTTGTACTTATTAGAAATATAAATTATTATTATTTAAAATATGGAATAAATTTTATCATATTAAATTCACTTAATTGGAAAAATTAAATTTAAAACAAAACCAGCAAACGCGGTGAAAATTTTAGTTTTCAAGATGTTTATTTTTCAAGAAAAAATGATTATATATCAAATCTTCATAATAATAATTTTTGGGAATATAAGTGATATTTCATGATATATCCTCTATAAATATAATTTAAAACACTCTTTTTATTTATTATTTTAAATAAAATAAATGGAGAAACATTGTGAATTTTAAGACATTTTAAAAAAAATCATGTTTCTAAACCTAAAAACAAAATTTAAATAATGTCAATTATATTGTTGATCTAATAGTAATTAGTTATAATAAATATAAATCATTAATTATTATATTATAAGAAAAAATATTGAAAAAAAAATTCAACATTAAATTTTTTTAAATTATTGAAATGAAAATACTTTTAAAAAAGTTGATATTTTTCACTTTTCAATAAAAAATCATCATTTTCTAAAAAATTAAAAAATATTAGAAATAGTAAATTTCAATATTCTGTTTTCAAAAATGAATTTTTTTTAATAAAAATGTAAAATATTAAAATTATGATATTAATTAAAAACCATATAGGAAAATAATTCAATTAAAACTATTTCTTTTTTTATTTAAAAATTACTTAATAATTTTATGAATAATAGAATCATTAAAGTGATTTATTATATCAATACGCGGGTTGTTAAAATATTCCCTCTATTTTTTAAATTTCACCCTCCCTATTTTATTCACTTATTAATCATTTGGTGATATCTCTCCCTTATAGCATTTTTCGATTCTTAGGTTGTCTATTCAACTTTAATAGTTTTTCGTAAAACCTTTACCGTGTGGATTGCTATATTCATCAATAAATTCTCCCAATGGTCAATAATTGAAACATGTAATTGATCAAAATAAATATTGTATTCAAAACTTAATACTTTTCATTTCAAAACATGAGATGGATTTGGTACATATTTCATTAACATTGAAATATAAAATATGTAGTCTACCTAAAATATACTCAAAGGCAAAGTCACTTGGTATGAAGTTGGTCTATCTTTCTCCAAGATAACGTATAATACAGTGAACCATGGACTTGGATTTCCATTTAAAAAATACATAACAATTTTCAATTGAGATACTTTAATAATAAGATGTTCCCCTATAATAAATGAAATATCATTCTTC
This sequence comes from Viscum album, assembly GCA_963277665.1. Taxonomy (NCBI): domain Eukaryota; kingdom Viridiplantae; phylum Streptophyta; class Magnoliopsida; order Santalales; family Viscaceae; genus Viscum; species Viscum album. Next base: position 1,578,712,813 of record OY728126.1, read on the forward strand.
CAGTTATCCACATAACTTTTCTTCTTACTCGGAACCATCCTAATATGTTATAGAATTGACAAAACCCTATCAAACATTTCTTTTAAAAACTCATATAATATCATCTCCTTTCTCTTAATTCTTCCCAAAAATATTTTTTCAATATAAACATCTATATAATTACTCAAATGGTTACATACCTATAATTAAATGAAAACTATTATTATAATAAAACTCAACAAATGAAATTTGTTGAACCTAATGACCCTAGAAATTGATTGAACATGAGTATGAATATAATCTATGATTCAAATTGTCTTCTCAAAATGACCATAAGTTTGTGGATAAAAATATGTTATGAAATTTAATTTAATATGTAATGACTTCTGAAGCACATTTTATAAAATTAGATGTGAACCTGGGATCTTAGTATGATATAATAGAGAGATGAGCTCTATAAAACCTGACTATCTAATTTTGATACATTTTAAAAATATTATATAAAAATATTATATATCAAATTGGAAAAAATGTCTAAAATTAGTTAATTGAACAAGAATAACCCAAATCTCATTGTTACCTCTTGAAGTATTTTATAATCAACCCTAGAAACCATGGATATATTTTTCCATTTCCACTCTAAAACAAGAAATGGTTGAAGATTTCACTTCAATAATTGTGGTTCTTACTTAACCCGATGACAAGTCAATCACTTCATTATAAATTCATAAATATATCATTCTCTAATATCCCACTAGTAATACTTCTGATAGTCTATGTATATCTTAGTGCCTTCAGGATGAATGAAAAGTAGGGAACATTAAGATTCACTGAACAATTAATTTTTAAAATAATAACCAAAGGGTACAAAAAAATCTTTCTAGATCATAAAACACCCTTTTCATCAATATTAAACACTCCTGTAAATTTCACCTATTCAAACTATATAAAACCATTGGAATATCCCTTGAAACTGTTAGGATAGATTATCCCAATGGTTTCTGGATAACCATTGGTATAGGTGGTCTGAAATTAATTTGTCCCAATGGTTTATGTAAAACCGTTGGTATATATGTGTACTAATGGTTCATGAAACATTGGAATACATACCATACAATATATATACCATCCATTATTGAACCGTTGGTATATATTATATCCCAATGGTTTCATTGAAATCATTTGGATAAATATTTTCGAGACTGAATACCAACGGTTATGTGAACCATTGGTATATGTTGTCCATATTTTGAATACCAACAATTTTGTAAACAGTGGGAATATGTTATCCAGAATATTGTATACCAATGGTTCTTTGAACCATTGGTATATCCTCTACTCTCTAGCTAAGATCAAAGATGGGCAGAGAACATAAACCTAACCTGTAAACCCACTTTGAGGAGTAAACCTGCACCTCTAAACCTATAAAACTTGCACCTCTAAACCTATAAAACATGTACTCGTAAACCTACACCTCTAACAGTCCTCCAAAGCACACATTACACTTATAACTGTAAACATGCACCTCTAACAGTCTTCCAATGCACCTGTAAACTTGCACCATCATGAACCTCATATGGAATTTGCTTCACATGAATAGTGGGGAAAGTCACTATGTTTTTCTATCACGGTTTAGACTATTTAGAGTTTAAAAATGTTGATGAAGATGTTGGAGAGAATAGAGATGCTCAGGGTGGTTTTACCGTGGTAGAGGATGAGGGGTATTGTTAGGGGGATCCATCCTCTAGTTCCAAATTTCATTGACTATCATATCCAGAGTCAAATAGAGATAGTGAACGTGATGACCATAGTATTATACCAGAGCATGGTGGACCTACCATATCATTTGGAGTTGGGAAATATCCTAAGGGATCCTTAGTTTAGAAGATTGACCAAGTAGGTGAGCTTCAGGATTTTCCCATATATGTACCTTCCAAATCATAACCTGTAGAGGCTACTCTACCTTGTGTTGAGAGAGTTGTTTCCCTAGTGCCTTTAGATTTTGTCTCTATAGTATATTTATAATATTTCAGAGAAATGCTTCTCTTATATTTCAGTGGAATGTTTAGGTATCAGGAACCTCCTGTCACTGAGCTTAATGAAGCTTATGCTAGAAAACTTTTTGAGATAGTTGTATTTCATATTCATCCAAAGATGAGTTTTCATATTCAAGATTTTAATATTTAAATTCAAAGGTTGGATAGTGAGATAGAAACCATTTGATCTGTTATGGAGGATATAAGGAACTCCTTTGTTTCCAGTCAGTATTTCTTATGGAATAGATTAGAGCATGTTCCTATTATTTCATCTACATCTAGTGCTCTACCTCCCTTGGCTTTAGTTTATGCTAATTCGATATAGTCTATAGTCAAATAGTATCTCCATGTTGTAATAGTTGATGTATATTCATCTCATCAGGATTAATTGAGGTAGATTCTGTATAATGGGTTTTCAAAGAATTGGTTGACCAGTTGAAAGTGATGAAAACTATACTCAAGCTATTCATGGAGGAGAAGAAATATTTCCATAGTAGTATGTAGAGATGAGTAAATGTTATTATAGACATTTTCAAACTTATGAAGCCTTTCCAATATGTATCCAATACTCTAGTGGTTGTCAGCTAGAAGTCAAATGTGCAATATTAAACAGGACTCCAAAGTCTACACTGTTATAGTGGTCAAATGGGATCGGGCTACACCAATCCAACAACGACCAAGGGTGAAAACATCTGGTTTCTACTATTTAACATTTCTACCATTATATTTGATTCAAAATCATCTTTTTTCGACCATTATTGTTCTTGATTTAAATTAAATAATTCCAATGGATTTTTTATGGGAGTTAATGCGAAGGGATTAATTAATGATTATCCCTAACCCTTTGCATATATTCATTGAAGACAATGTTAGATTCAGTATGAGGATCCAAAAAACATGATGATTATCCTTCAATGGGTGCATACAATACTATATTTATTTCATAGGATCTCCCTCACGCAAATACGGTTAGAATGTGGACAGTGTAGAATGATGATTGTGATCATCACATGAGATATTACACGCTGATTCATTTGACATTGGAAGAGTGTAGTACATTAAATATCAAGATCATTTCCTATGAATAAAAAATATAACTTATTTTCCTAAATTATAAAGAAACTATTCGAGGTCCTGCCTTTTCCATATCTTCTTATTCTATATTGAGGATTGTTCTCCGGGGCCTCGTTGTTTGGCATCATCTCTTTACCATATTCAGATAATCTATTTGATAGTTCTACCATACTTTTGGAATCTAAATTCTTCTTATCTTCACTAGAACCCTAACCTTTTTTCTTCCCAGTTACAGTGGATTTCTCTACTACGAAGACACTTACCAGATAAGTCATTGATAGTGCTCTGGTCCTCCTGATGGATTCAGAATGATACAAAGACAAATCATCTTGATCGGCATATCTTCTGATCCCACATAACCCTTGCATCTGTGCAAGTAGAATATATATAAAAATAGGCAAACAGTGTGGCATTAGTCACTTTAGGACTGAGATCACCAACAAAAATGTTGAAGTGACTTGAAGTATCCTCTCTCTGGCCACTGGGATATGCCTAGTTAATTTTGATGGGCTACCCAAACAAATGACTTTCATTAAGAAATAGGATGGTAAGAGAAGCTGATATGCGGTCATAGTAATTGAAAATTCTATATGATACTTGTTCTTATAGATAAGTTTGAAACCCTCTACAAGGATGGTGATTGAAAATACATCCTGAAGAAGTGGTTCAGTAACCTGAGTATGAATGTTCTCCACATACACACTATGGCATGTATAATTGTAAAATATAAGATACTTCTAACCCCGAAGGTGTACCCTCTAATGGAACCCTTGGGGTTATTTTATAATGAATATTAACCTCCATATCAAACCTTAAGTCTGATGTGGGATACAGAACCCAACAGTTACTCTGTTAACACACTGACACCCATGCTTGAATAGAAGAATACTCACTATTTTATTGTATTTCCTATTACTTGCATACCAATTGAAACTATGGAAGAGTTTCATGTGTGTCCTCTTTTGTTTCTTTCATAGTAATACTTTTTTTCATTGGTGTTTCTTTTTAATAATACCAAAGGGGAGATTGGTTGTATATGTTTTTATTGTTTCAGTAAGGGGGTAATGGAAAGAGAAATTATTTCATCCCAAAGGGGGAATAAATATTTCCATGGGGATAATGATTTTTTGTTCTTAATTGATTCAAAATGAATAAGAAACCATATCCTACTGAGAATTATTAAGCTTAGAAGAATTCTTAGCTAGGGGGATACTTTTAGGAGAATGTAAGGGTAGAAAATTTTTCTAAAGAGTTATTGTATATCTCAAGGGAGCTGAAATTTTACCAAAGTTAAAGATATTTTTCTACTTTATTTCATTAATTAAAAATTTACTTATTTGTTACTTTTCATTCCATTTTTTTTATAAAAAAGTATAATTCTATTGAGTACCTATCGGATTCGGAATCGGAATCTGGTTTAGATGGTTGGAACCCATATTTTGCATGACATTCAAGGGATGAAAGATGTATTTTATAGACATGACGATCTTCTTTAAATTAGTATGGGTCACTAAAAAACCTAACACCTTTGATTCCAAATAGATGATCATTGATATTCAATGCTTGTTTTCCTTTCCATTAAACCAAATGAGACCAAAACCTCATGTGTGAGGTTCAATTCTTTATATTCACATGAAATTCAACAATGGTAAGCTTCTATCTTCAAAGGCTACTGGGCTATATTCATTAGAAAAACTATTCCCCTGTTCACCCTCTTTTTATTACCCATTTTCCTCTTTGAAACAAATATATTAATATAGCCTAGGTCTGTCCTTCCCTTATTCATTATTTAAGAACTAGAGGTTGCAATGTTGTGTAGGTATCTCCCCTTATCATAATAGACTCATGAAATATATATATTATTCATTTTCATGCACAATTATGAATGCTGTGGATCACACCAGGCTTCTATAATATTCCCTTTCATCTCGAAGTTTTCATGTGAAATAACATGTTTTTGATTTCAAATAAATTTACTAAATAAGACTCCAAGATATTTGGTCACATTCACTACAGTTTACTATTAACTTCATCATGTTTTGAATCATCATCCATTGAAAACTATTAACTATCAATCCAAATAGTCTTTAAATATATCCTTTTAATTCAACCACATAAAATATCTGAATATCTTGTGAGAATACCTACATTTTAATTCTAAACATTGTCCATAACATTGGAAATATTTTAAACCACCAACTGAATATATGTGGCATAAAAAACCCATTCAAAATTTCTTTTTAAAATCCTGAACCTCGTGACATAGAAAATAATTTTTGAATTGTCTTTCCAAACAAAATGTATTTAACGTTCACACCAAGGCATGAAACAACACTTCTTTATGCACTATGCCCTTCAAAACATCGGACAACATGATCACTTGGCCATTTTTCACAACTACAAAATCCCAATACACCAAAACACCCAGCATTCCAAAAATTCACTGGGAAATGACATAGGTATCTCTCCAACACCTGTCTATACATTGCTATACACAGGTCCACCACAGTGAGATGAATTCATTTAATTAGTGTCCCCACTATAATTCTTCTCATTAGAACATGGGAGAAATATTTCAATGTGAATATTCAAAGGATTCACTAAATCACATGAATTGGTGGTGGTAAGATGAAGATTATGGTGGGGAGCACCATCAGCCTGACAGATGTTAAACAATGACACCATCCATGTTTTTAGATATATGGGCTCAGGTAAACAACCAAAGGGGTGGCCAAGAGGCCAAGAAAACACCCCAAATGGGTTTCGCCAAAAGATAAGGTCACGGTCAAGGAATATGCCTACACGAGAAATGTCATTTGAGATAAAAGGGTATAATAATCAAATTTATTTTATTCCAAGAAAAAAAACTAACATGCCACAAAACAAACACCAGCAAGAGACATATAGAAAACTCATTCCAAATCTAAACATGATACAAATAACCATCACTATTCTTTTTTTTTTGAAGACATCGCACCTCCGTTGGAGGGGTTTTATTATAAAATCATTCCATTGCTTTATCACACAAATCATTTATTTATATTTAACATTTATTATAAGACTCATTCAGCACAAATCAAATATAGTAAGTTAAGAAACTAGATCAACATAACTGTCACTGTGAGTTTTCACAAACAACGTACCTCCATTGGAGGGGTTTTATTATAAAAACATGACATTATTTATCAAATAAAACCATTATATTAAAGAAAATATATATAAGATATGAAATTCAATATAATTAAAAAGAAATAAGAATGAATCTAAATTTAATTTAAAGGCTTTTTGAATTAAATAGGCTAGGAGAGGGACTCAACCTCAAGGTTGAACCAAACCGTCCATTTTGGATCTTGGAGCATTCTAACTAAAATTTGTTGCTCCTACACTGGGTATATGCACCTTCACACACATTCAAGGACACCCAGCTCATAAGCACACACCTGCATGGCCATGATCATGTGCAACGGTATCCTATCACATAAAATTATATGCATATACCAGTCTCCACTCACCTGCATATGCATTTATATATGTATTCATGGGCACACTTTTCCCCATACGTGCATAATCACCACCATGGGTGATTATACACGTAACGGGGGAACCCACATACATATACTTACTTACCTATGCACACACAAGCGATTCATCCGTGACTTAGAAACTCAAAACCAATGAGCAGGGATCAATTCACCACACAAAGTATATTAGGAACCTTAAAACACATGAAGCATGCTACATAACCAGTGAGAAACAAACCAATGACATTAAATCCCTACCTAGATTGGAAGAAGTGAACCAAATATACCCAAACCAACATGAAATGATCCAACCCCCTACTAAAAACATTATATAGAGTCAAAAACCCTAAATTCCCCAAATACATGAAGTACGAGACAAGTAGTGGCCATAGAATTTTACCTCAGATCTGAGACAACAGACAGAATCAATCTGAACCCCTTCTGGACCCCTTCTCAAAATATATATAACCTTTGTCTATAGAAAGCAGTCACAGATCTATGTTTCTAATGCGATAAAGAAAATAAAACAAAAACTAAACTAAAACATAAATGTCTCCTATGACAATACATGTCACCGCCCAACATATAAGAACCACATTTCCCCATGGGTCAAATCATGTTCCTACAGGCAAGGGGGAAATATATCAATGTTTCAAAATTATACTATCAAATATTACATTCCTATTAATTAACAATTAAACTTACTTTTAATGGTATATAATCAATTTGGCTTGAGTTTCAACTTAGTTTGGTTTTGTTCAATACAAGGGATGAGGTCTTATTATTCATGGTTTTTATGTTTACATTTGAGATATTTATTTCAAAATGATGCATGTATTTACCATTATTATTCATGGTTTTAGTTCTTAGCATGTTGTCATGGGGTCTGTCTACATGAAAAATTCATGGATTAAAGGGTTTAGTTAACATTTATGTGCTTTAATGTGATTGATGTCACTAACGAGGAGGACTCAACTATTAAAATTTAAAAAACTCTATATGGTTTTTTAATATATAACTTATTTAAAGTATTCTACACTGTTGAACAAAAATATTACTTCTAATTAATGGTATTATGGATCATATGGTGATATTTTCTTGGATGACAACTACATAGTCTCTCCATGAAAGGGATGTATATTGACCCTTGGTGGGTCTATACAGGAACATGTTATGATACAATGTTGTCTTGGGATAGATTGGCACGGTTCCATGCTGTCTTGATATTAATTATAGTTATGAGTAGTGATTTTGATGTTTGGGGAATACTAGGAATTGATTTCCAAGGGATTGATTATAACAATGTTCCGTGGGATTCATAGACTCTAAGGATGGTAAATGAAAGGAAACAAATTAACAAAGTAGACCAATAGATATGATTTTCCCAACCACCTAGGTTTAGAGAAGGTTCTTTAGTGATTTTATAGAAATGAAATCACCCTATCACAAGGTCTCCAAGTGAATAAGATATCGAAACGGATACGAGGGGTCTAAAATATGTTTTAAAATTGGGATGATATGTGTATGTAATAGATGAGGATTTAGATCAAGTAAGATATTCCTATGAGGATTGGACCTTGTAGTGATAGGTGTGGAAATTGTACATCAAGCGTTTAATGAGGAAATACTTATGAGGATGGATTGGAATCTTGGTTGGTTCTTAAAGTGGGATGGTCCATCTGAGTCTATAAAATGTATTTTTAATGGTTTTACTCCATTTAATGATTTAAGAGTTCAACTAAATAGATAAAGGATGAAATTATAGTGTGGGTATTGGGTATTTTCGGACATATTGGCATTATAATTCCAAGAGGCTTGGTGTAATTTATCATAGGATGGAACCTAGTTAGTGGGTGGGTTTATAATACATCATTTTGATGTGGTTGTTGACCAGATTATTGAAATATATAATTAAGGAATGGTTGACATGCGAAGAGAAGACTATTGTTTGTGGGATGAGGATTATGGTCAGTGAGTAGTGACTAGCATGGGTCTAAGGGACCCTAGAGGAATCTTATGTGGATGAGATAAGAATGTAGATGGGTTTGACAAGGTGTGCTTTTGTGACTAGGACAATCATGAGGTAAATAATCCTCTTTGTCTAGTTGGATGATGAGATGTGCATCGGGTCATGGGATAATCCTCGAGAGAGGAGTCTATACAATGAAACTGAGGGGATAGACTAGGATATGTTTGATAGGATTGGGTGAGTGTCCAACCCATTCTAGGACAATACGATGTATGGATACACTTGGGGTTATTTATTCTATCTCATGGATACACTTTGTGTTATTTCAGGAATTCAACATAATCTAGAAATGTTCCCATACAATGTTTTAGAAAAACAATTGCATATCATGGAAGACCCAAAGGCTCATCTAGATTTTAATGTTTCCTCACACTCACACCTAGTGGTATTACAGTATATAAGTGATCTACATCAACTAGTCATGATAGAATCACTGCCCTTTATCTATAAAAGAAGTAAAAGACCTAAGTGGCCAATTCAATAAATAAAATAAAATAAAAAATAAACAAAAAAATACTTGTATCATGTGATGATTCATGTCATCGCCCAATATATAAGAACCAGAATGCCTCATGGGTCAAATAATTTTCTTGCATGAAAGGGTAAATAGTCCCATATAATAATCTCTTCATTTTTCATTATGTTATTTATATAGTACATTGTTGGAAACACCATACTAGTACACAAACTAAGGAATATGAACCTATACTACATTAGTTGAGTTGAATATTGTGCGTATAACCCTCTTCACTATGGAATTAACACCACAGGGACCACAATCAATGTTTAGTAGTTGATCCTGATCTTAAACTTGGTTGGCCACTAGTCTATGAACCAGATGGTCTACATAGTCATGAGGGTGTAAACCATTTCATTATACTATAATAAGAATAAAGTTGTTGGTATCTTTTCTACCAGCAATGGCAATTTCTCAAGTCTTGAGTTCCAATTGACTTCTGTTCTGAAGTTAACGACAACTTAACTATCCATAGATGTCAAGTGGTGCCTCCCATGAGTGTATTTTGGTGTGTAGTGTCTATTAATCATTTATATGGTGCTTCCGTATTATGGAAAATGTGTATTGCATGGTTAGTTTGATAAATATATTGATCAATTGGAGGATACCACCATAGTCAACCGAGATATTCCCACTTTTGATAGATAATACCATCCAAATAACCAACTCAAAAATCTGAGACCAACATTTTACTTTACCAATTCCAATTACAGAATATATGCAGCACCAACATATGTTTTATGTACCAATCAATTAAAGGGAATGAAACTCCTCACAATAACCCCCAAAATCTCATAAAGCATCACGCACCTCGAATTAACCCACATCATTTCACATCTTAATCATGATACAACCTCATCACATATATATCATTATTAAAAAGAAACTCCAACACAATATCATGTCTAATAGGGGTCTATAGAATGGAAAAATTAATACATAGACAATAATTCACCGCACCATGAGTTGGTTACTACCCAAAACTCTAGAAAATGCACGATTAATATGAATGGTTATCCTAACTATGAACCTAACAGTGCATTCCTTGTTGCCTCATTTATTTAAAAAGAAAACTAATCATTACCTGGAAGTACCAATCTAGAACCATGGCAGGAGGATAGGGAGAAGAGAGAGGGGGACGTGGCACAGGGTGTTCCGAAAAGGGGGGTCTCGCACGTGACTGGAGAGGTGGACAGGGGACGTCCTCAGAGGAGAGTGAGCCAAGAGGGGAGGGGGGTGTTGCTAGGAGAGGGAGACGAGAGGGGAGGTGGAACATTTTTGGGAGACGAGAGGGGAGGTGGATATCATCGTCGGAGAGGGAGTCGAGAGGGGAAGGGGGAATGTCATCGGAGGAGTGGGAGGGGGCCGGGAGATGGAGGAAAGAGGCGGTAGGCGAGGGCAGAGGCCAATAGAATGTCGAGGTAGGGGAGGGGGGAGGGTCGGGAGAAGGAGGGAGGGTTCACCCGGGGATAAAATGACTAAAGGGTGCCCTAAATTAGGTGTCTTTTTTCCCAACGGTTAATATAAACTGTGAGTAATAGTTTTCTTTCCCAACGGTTTTGATAAACTATTTGGAAAACCCAACATATAATAGCCTATGCCAATGTTTTACTATAACCATTGGTATAGGTTCCTTTTCCCAATTATTTTCCAAACCGTTGGGAAAAAGTGTTGGCATAACATGGATTTCCACTAGTGAAAATATGGATGCTTAAACTTATTTACAAATTATAACTTTTCCTATAATGGCTGATCTTGCTTTTAATCATTCATAATTAATTATAAAAGTTTTTATTACACTGATACCTGAAGAAAAATAGAGAACACCCCTATATCAACAACTTTGAGGGAATCATTTATCTAATAATTAACCAAAAGGCCACATTCAAAATAAAACATCATTAATGTACATTATTTTATTGACTGAAATCACCATCCACTTTTTTTATTTTCCATAATGGTAATGAATTGTGAAATTATAATCCTTGATTAGTTCCATCCATCTTCTTTTTCTAATGTTCAATTATTTCTGAGTGAATATATACTTCAAGAATTTGGGATCATTTTTCATTTCACAATTTACTCCACACAAATGATTCTTAGAAATTATTAAGGAAACCCCCAAAACATCTATTTTAAAATCATGTGTATTATATTTTAGCTTATAAGGGTTCATCCAATGTGATTCACAAACAATTACATTGTCATTGTACATTATTACAAAGATAATATATTTCAAAGAATTATCATTATAGATCAACAATTATCCATTTATGGATGGAAGGACCAATTCTGATTAATTGAACAATCTTATTTTTAGTTATAGAAAACAATCATCACATTAGTTTTCGATAAATAATTAACTCTTTTTCATGATAACATATTAAATGGGATATACAATTAATAAAATATTTCAACAAACTAATGGTAGTAACCTGCTATTCCAAGAGTACTGTGGATCTCTATAATATTTTTAGGAAATCACCTTTCTTTAAAAAGTTTCTTTTTAGCATGGTCAATAGAAATACCATCTTTATAAATAATATAACTATGGAGTTATATTTTTTTCTTCAAAAATTAATACTTAATAAATTTCCTATCTATAATTTTTTTATGTTATCCAAAACAATCGTCATAAATATGTCATGTTCATCCAGAATTTAAACTAAAAAAATTATTAATAAGGTAGAAAAAGTCAAAAAAATCATACACAAATATATCCTTAATATTTATAAATACATATTGTTCATTAGAAAAAAAATTGGCCTAACTATAATCTCTTAGTTCCCATATCTAGTCCAAATTGTCATTTTTTGAATGTCATCTCACGTCACCTTTAGCTGATGGTACGTTAGCCAAAAGTAAAGCATCAAAAAATAATTATGTCCCTAGATTGATGAAAATTATCACTAAAATGAGGAAAAGGATAATTTTATTTATAGGGATATCATTTAAGACACTATAATTAATGAAAAATCTCATTAAACTGTCATTATTTTTAACAAAAATAACATTATAATCCCTAAGTGAAGTTATAGGTTGAATGAAACCATTCATTAATAAAACCTGGATTTTTTAAATTATAAAAGTTCCAATTGAGACATCTAATAAGGGGTTTTAGAAAATATATTAGGATAAAGTAATATATAAATAGAAAACTCAATATTTGAATTAGTAATAATACCAAAAGGATAATCTTGAAATACATCCATATATTCATTTACTACTAGTACATCAATAAGGTAAACTATTTCTTTATTTTAAATAATCTTTGGTGAGTAACATTTAATACTATAAATAATAAATTTATAACCATCGTGGTATGTTATAAAATTCATTGACTCATTGATAATTACTTTCTTATTTTTATAATTGATCTTATAATGATAAACCGAAATCCAATCCAAACAAAGATTGATATCAAACTCTATTATGGGAAGTTCAAAAATAGATGAAAGAAATACATTCCGACTAATAAAAATAGGATCATTATAATAAATCATGTTTCTTAAATACTTGAACGAGGCATTTCCACCAAATGTTATGTAAATATTTTATGAGGTGGTATTCCCAATTTAAATGAATATTTCTAAAAAATGAATGAATTTGATTATCCAGAGTCAAACAAGGAATTGGAATAATCCGAATAAAGTAGTTGGATAACTTTTACCACATCATTTGACAACCCAAAATCAACCATAGTATTAATAAAATATTTTTCCACAAACTTTTTATTTTGATCTTCCTAGTTTCTACCCTAAGTAAAAAAAATGAGCATACATTATAATAATTCCCCAAACAAGTTCAATGCACACATTTTACCAAATAATTTTATTTTATTTTCAATTTATTTTCGTTGGAATATAGATAAGTATAATAAAACAAAAATAACTCAAATAGACTTATCAAACATTTTATAAAATTATCGAGATTATTTTTTCCACACATCTCAAAAGAATGGAAAATTTTTTTCTTACCACCCAACTTTTTGGATGAATTGTTCCTCCCTTACAACCAACCAGACCTATTATTCTACATGTTTTCATGGAATAAAATACAACGTAAAACTAAATTTTTACCATCTCATCACATAAAATAACTTTCTCAAAGCTTTTCAATACAAAATAAGCTTATTCGCTTTGATATAATTGACTCAATCCTGAGTAAAACCTATTAATCTTACTATCAGGAACAATATAAAATTTGAGACATGTTTTTATAATTGGGTGAAGTTTTATTCATATCAATCAATAAGATATTTCTTCTTTTGTATCAATTACATGAATTGTTTCCTATCCCTAGTTGAACAACCTTAGTAAAATATTTATCATGGAAAATATTCTTAAATTCATCCTATTACAAGGAATGAATCATTTTCTATTGTATATTATTCCAAATGGTTATCCAATATTGGTTGGATTCAAATTCATGATAATTAAGATATACTATCCCCTTTTGATTATATTGATATCTCGTGATGTCAAATATCCTTTATAGGGATTTAATCAATCCTTCAACAATTACAACCTTAGACGATCCACTGAATTATAGTGGATATCATATAAAAAAATACTCCACTATTTACATTTTCCATTATAGTATATCCAGATCCTCTCTAACATGGATACCACCATCGTTAATATCATGTGTCAACTGATCCATCACAACAACAAAAAATTCAATTCTAACTCTAAGCATCTCAAGATGGTAATTTGGAAGGATATTTTTTTCTTAAAACCTAATTACTACAAAACCCATGTTTCCCATTTCGAAAAAAATTCATAATAGGAAAATGATTAGATTTTTTAAAATGGTAATCTTTAATTGATATATTATTTCAATTTGTAGATAACTTAAAAAAATTTAAAGGTATTCTATTATGATTGTGATAGACACTAAATTTGTATAATCTAATTTGTGATAAAACTATATGGATTGATCCATAAACATTATATAATTTTTAGTTTTATGTCAAATAATTATTCTATTAAATTTTATGATACATTATGTTTTATATTTTTATATAATTACTCCATAAATCATACATAACTATAAAATACTAAGTGGTAACATCTGATCAGAATCCTGTTTTTCATAGTATAAAACATTTAACATAAAACATGATTTCAGTTCATGAAAATTCTTGATTACATTCAACTGGAAATAATCATTTTCCTTAACCATAAATAAATCCTACAATTTTTTTTGGTTGTTCACAAAATTATCATTAAGGGTTATAAAATAATGAAAATAATTATTCTACTGAAAATTTGAAAACATTGGAAATGATTACCCATATATATATGTACATAGAGTGGTAGAAATAAATTGTTTTCAAATGAAAAACACACACATTATTCTCAAATAAAATCATTAAATACCATAAAAATTATACAAAAAAATATAGGTCTCTTGGGAAATCATTATCCATATCTCTTTTACTAATGGAATAATTATATATTAAACATAAATACCAAATGAATTGGAGGGATATAATGTACCCACTTATCATTAGTTTATAATGTAACCACTCATCCTTGGTTAATAACATAACCAACCATCCCCGGTTTAAAATGTTACTACCTATCTTTATCTTATAATGTAATCACCCATAAACATAAATAATTTCCACGAATCATAAAATAATAATAACACATAAATGATTTTAATGTTAAACCTCAATTTTATAAAATATTATCTTCACCCATCTGAAAGCATGTTTTCATATTAAAATATTCATCCCTTAAAAACCCATATATCAACACCAAAATACACAAAAAAAGGAATGAGGGTAATTATTTTAATAATATATGAATTTTTTCAATGGAATATAAACATAAAATAAATTTTATTATTGTGGAAAAGTCCTTTTCATTGTATATATTAAAATAAAATGTTCTATTTATCATTCATAATCAAAGGAAGTCATTTGGTAAAAAAAATCCATTTTAAAAAAACATTTACGGAAATTAAAAATATACCTTTATAAATATCACATTTACATAATTAATGCATTTTAAATACATGGACATAGATGAAAATGATATTTAGAATGAAAATATTATAATATATTTTTAAAAGAAAAGTCTATTATCACATTGGAAATAATTAAATGATAATACCCATGAAAAATTAACATTTATCAAAAAATTAAATATAATTACAATATATAGATTTTTGATATAAAATTTCAAATGGTATGTACATACACCTCATAAAATAATATAGTTTCATGACCTAAAAACATGGATCAATGAAAAAAATTGATATGAAGTCGCATACCTTGAGTCTGACTCATTACATACATTCATTAACATCCTGAATAAAAAATTTATATTAATTATATAAATTCTTGATAAAATTTTTTAACTTTATTATTCATTTTATTTCTATTAATACCATTTCATATATGATTACATAATCAATTAGGTTTGTCAAGGATTATTTGACCATATTCGGCATGTTTTTCTAAAAAGACATTGGTGGGACTAGTATGATACAATAATTATTTATTTGAACACATAAATAAGAATAATGGAAAAATTTATCATATTGATACATAATTTATACTCTTAAGAATATTTTTGAATTACTGTTTTGAGAAATTTTGTATGTTAAGATCATGGAGACAATAGGTCATGTATATGCCTGAGTAATGTTTCCAATTTTCAGTGATCATTATGTAAAGGAAATAAGTACAAATTTACCTTTTCATAATGATCATAATATAATTAATAAAATATTAATTATTTTAATATACATATATATTTTCCATCCATGAGTTGTTGTGATGAAATGAACGTCACATCACTTAATGATAGTGATCATCCACATGTCCATGAACTACATTGTCATTTCCGAATCGAGGGGATAGAATATAGATGTACATTATTATATTAAAATAATAACATTTAATTTCATTAGAGATAATATTATAATTATATAGTCATAAATTAGAAGGAAAATCAACTTGGGTAAGATGAAATAAATAACCCCAAATTTAGAAAATTTAACAATTCTTAGACCACATCTTTAAGATTATACATAATTTATTTGAAAAATGAATTTTTAAAAAAACCAAAGATTCCGATATTATGGGATGGATGTTTTTAATTGAATTTGGATGTCCTTGGGGTATCCAAAATGGTTTTATGAAGTCAAAAATTGATTATATGAGGTGGCATTCTATAAGTGATGTGAGAGGAACAGTTATAATTTTTAGAAGAAAATTATGTACCCATGGTTTTCACATATAAAAAAGTGTTAAAGATAGATTAATTTCAAGTATTAAAAATTATAAGGTCGAGTTATCTCCATAATATAAATTTTTTAGAACTAATTAGGTTATTATAACCTTTATCTTTCTTATTTATGCCCTGGTAAAACCATTTTTACTTTAATAGGTGTAATTAATTCTTCTGTATTTCCCTATTAATTATGGTCAAATTTTAGTTATAAATAATAGAGATTATAAATTTTGATTACTAAAATTATTTAATCCATTTTATTAAATCAAATTCACATAACTAGAAAATTAAATTGAAAAAACAACATGCATATGGGATGAATAAGAGGGGTTTGAAGATGTGTATTTTTTATGAAAAAAGATGATTTTATATTAACATTATGATTAAAACTAATCAATATATGAATATAAATTAATATATATTGATATATATCTATAAATTTTTTTTAAAAAAATTCCCCAAAGAAATTATTTTATTTAATTAAAATGGATAATAATTATACATTTTAAAGCATTTTTCAAAAAAACCATATTTTTATAACCAAAATCAAACTTCTAAAAAAATCTAATAAAAATTTGATCAAAATTTTATTAAGAAAATTAAATATATAAAATAATTATTATGTTAGTATATATCATATTTGAAAACATTAGTACTTTAAAATCAATTAGTATATTTAAATGAAAATACTTTTTTTTAAAATTAATTTTCACTATTAACTAAAAAAATTATTGTTGAAAAATAAAACATTTTCCACCAAGTAAATTTTTATAATATGATTTAAAAAATTAAATTAATTTTATTTAATTAAAATTCTGAAATATATAGATTAATTTTTTGAATAAAAACCTTTTTAGAAAATATTTTATTTAAAACTATTTCATTTTTTATTTACAAATTAGTTAATATTATAATGATGAATAAATTCATTAATTTGATTTATTCTATAATGACCAATGTTGTTATAAAATATCATGTTGATGTTAAACTCTATATTTAGTGAATGCTTGATATTCTTGAAAAATGTTGAGGTGAATCTCGGATCACACTAATGTAAAAATATTAATAGTGTCCAATAAATCCTTATCAATTCTCTAATGTAAATACATGAAAGTTGATTTAGTTTTTAGTACTCCTAAATGAAAATATAATGACCATTAATTGAAATAAATTAATCTTAAAACTATATGGAATTATTTCATTTATATTTCTATAGAATAAGAGTGAAAAAATTCAGTTTGGTGTTTTCCCATTTCTATATAGTTATGGTTAAAGGTAGAATCATCACCAGGGACTCCTGTATTTGTTCCTATTTATGTTATGACATTATGAGAACATTTATCGTCATTTATAACTCTATCTTCATTTTTTACCCACAATTGATCCCTCAGAGTTCATGATACCTCAGTATACTCCGTAAGTTTAGGAGAATAAAATGATATGTGAATCATTCAGTACCTACTTCTTTATCTCAATATTTTATGGTATACATTGTATTCAACATTATATTTAAACCCCTTAATTATAAATTATAAATTGAAAGGATTTAACTTTTCTTGTATCTTACACCATAATATATTTTTCCAAATCAGCCCATTGTGGATCGATTTTCTTCACAATAATGGATAGTTGAGTATTCTTTTGAGCATGGTAGGATGTAAAAATTTCGTTTTTTCATATCAATGTATACCTTTGAAAGTACTAAAATATAATATCCTTTTCAATTATATGAATTCATAATGTTTTTGGGACCTTTATATTTGGATCATTTTATACTCTATTCACATTATCGTAATAGTAATAGATTGAGAAGAAACATTACGTAATTAAATTTTACCCTATTTAATGGAATATATTTAACTCCTATTGTGTGAATATATAACTGAGGCTCTTATAAAAATTATATATTTCATGATTCACCCCTTATTGATAACATAAATAAATATTCAATATTAAAATCATTTTCACCAACACCATATCTGGTGTTGGATTTTATTTCTTGTGGACTTTAAAATACCGTAAGGAATATGTTATCACTATATCAGTTTACATCAATGTAAATCCTAATCCCTTTTTAGAAGAATATTTATATCCCAGGAAAATTTCCCCATATAAGGGTAGTAAGAGTGTTAGTGTAGCGATAATACACTTTTTTCATTCCATGAATCACTATTAAGTTAATTAGTCCAGAAAAAATGAAGTCCCTTTCAAGATAAATGGATAGGGAGTTTTAAATTTTTATGAATTTTGACCAAAAAACATTTAAAATACCCTTATAATATAAGGAAATGTCTGATACCCATTATATATTTTGTCTTGCGATAATCCCCATTAACGTATTTTTAAATGATCCCCTAATATCAAATTTTTGGATAAAATTCCCCATGGATAAAACATCTTCTCTTCCAAAACTCACATTTATTTTACTTTTAGTATATCATCTCATTTAAAAAATTCTTCATCACAATACTCAAATTCTCCACCTTTTAGTGGGAGTATATCAATGTATAATCTATAAAGTATATGATATATTATTAAAGAAAATATCAAAATTATATATTTAATAACTCAATGATGATTTATAAATAATTATTTATTCTATTGGGAATCAATATAAATACACATTGTAAGTGCCTTATTAGTTTTACAATCATGGGAATAAAATCATAATCCACCTTAAATTGGTGATATTCTGACCTGATGTCCCCGATAAAGAAGTATTGTGACCCAAAATGTAAATAAAATTAGTCATCAATCCATGTAAGGGGATACTTGTTCATTATATTAATTTTTCATAATTCATGATAATCAATGTATAGGTTTATTGACTAATCCTTACTGTTGATATACAGAATTTGAGCACCATGTGGTTAATTAATCAGGTGTATAAAGCATTTTTAATAACTAATTTCAATGAAAATATTAATTTATTCCAATTCCAGGGTGGAAATTCCATATGGGTTCTTTTTATGTGAAGTGATGTTGGTATTTTTTTCTCCTATAAACTCAACCTCTTAGTGATGGGGATGACTATGAAACTATTTTGGGAAAACATTATAATTATCCCCAAATTGGGAATGAATTCAATAATTATTATCTCTATTGTATCAATTATTTGATCTTGATATTCATGTTCAAGATAAACATATATCCACTCTTGGAAAAACTATTCCAAATAAGACTCATCCACCTCCTTAATAATGTATGTAATGAAAATATTATTCAAGATTTGGATTTTTATTCTACTATCCTAAAATTTGATATTCTGTTTATATATAGATATCCATCTCACTCCTAGTATAGAATCAAATTCTATTAATGAATATATGAAAATGTTTTCTGGGAGGTCCAATCAACAAACACTGAATAGGGAGGAGTCATATTATTGTGATAAAATAATTCCCTAAAATGTTTCTTCTTATAGAGAACTCAATATTTATAATTTTAATGTGGTTTTTTAATAATTCATCTAAAAATTAATGATATGAACGAATTTATAGACCTATAATCATTGAGGATATCTTTATTTCATGATGGGATAATGAGTTTATATTTTAATATTTGATTCTAATTCTATTAATTTACTACATCAAGAATAATATATTGGATGAGAATATTCAAACTAATAAACATAAAAAATGGAAACTATGAAAATATAAAGAATGACACATAAATGACATTTATATCCAAACAAAAGAGACTATATGTTCAGTCTAGGTTATGAATGATAATTTTCTGATTATGTTTTTAAAATTAATAATTTCATTACATAAATAATTTTGGTTCATAAATAGATTCAGAATTTTTGAAAACATGTACCTCAGGAGTGATAAACACATTGTTAAGCAAGGCCTCTTTGTCATGAACTATGTATTGGTCGAGGTAATACCCAATGATAACCTTTAGGTTCATTACATATATGTTTTTATGTTATCGATCCATATACACATATAGTATCTATTAAAGTAATCAATTTCAAGAAAACCAATCAATATATACATTATCAAAATTTCTGAATGTTTTCTTATAGATAGAATTATCTCTAGGTATTTAATAATCTATTATAATCCTAAAATATAAAAATAATCTTTCATTTTCTTGATAATACCTATAGAGACCCATTCCTCACACTCATATTACTACTTTCTTTTTAATATAAATATCCAAAAAATACAACCCATGGATCCAGAATCCTAGTTCTATTGGGATGAAATGATCCGAAAACATCAACAAAAAACAAATATAAAACATATTTTTTACATTATATAATATTCTCAAAGATCCCTTTGATATTTTAATACTTCATTGGATAAACTGGGGAAAACAAGAACAAATGGGGTGATTTATAATGTCGAGTAATGGAATTAGCATGATAATAAAGCATAACATATTATCCATATAGAATATCATTATAACATTAAATAAAAATATCAAGATTAATCATATATATTCATGGAATAAAGAACATATAATCATAATAAAAATCCATAATCACATTTTTGAAACATAATAATATATTATATCTTTAAAATAATTAAGGGATCAATGCTTAAAAATTATAACATGGTTGATAAAGTCTCGTAGTGGATTATGTGTACTATATAATCAAATACATATAATCTAATGAGATATGTACATTAAACAGTTCATTGGATAATTATCTAGGGACAACCATCATACCATGTACATGAATATGTGTGACACATAAGGAAATATAACATAATACTTGTTCATAAAAAATACCCAAGGGAGAAAAAGTTTTATATAATCATGACTAAAATAAAATACAAAGGATACCTCATAAGGATAAAAAATAAAAGACAAAATAATATATATTGATTATTCATATTTGGATAAATATGAAGTTGCCTCAAATATGTGGATCGTTTTAATAAAATATATCTAAAAGAGGGAGGAAATAATATTTTAATTGAAATTATTTAGTGAGTTATTAAGAAAATGGTTAGGAATCTTAACGGATAAAAAGTGAATCTTTTTCTTCATAAAATAACATTCAACTAATATATATCACCATATAATAATTAATATCTCTATAAAACTATTTTTGATTTATAAAATTTCATGGAGTGGTTTATAACATAAAAAAATAAATAGGAATTTCCCTTAAATCAGGTATGCATGAAAGAATCATTTGGGGGGTAATATCAACAACAACTATATCCCCTATTAATAATGTGAAAAAACATATCTATATGTGGAAGGTAATTTTTGAATGATTATATAATAATTTATAACATCAAATATAAAAATAATATGAGGTTGAGAGAGATAAGAAACAACCTAATGAAAAGAGGGTCATTCACAGAGTTCTTGTACAAAAATTTTGGAATCCTACAACACATTCTCTTAACACCCTAGTTAGTAAAATTATATTTATAAAAACTATATCCTAATTAAAAAATATTTTATCTTTAATACTTTTTTAGGTTAGTGTAGATTCATTAATTATCATTCATGTTTCTACTATTTCATGTTCATTCTCGTAATGGTTCCATGGTTTGATTGAATTATATTTAATTATTTGAGTTCTTATGGTCTGGTTACATAACTCCATAATTGTGAAGAAATGTTTTTCATTTCATTTAGAGAGTTTAAAATTGTTTTAAATTTCATATATTATTAAAATACACAATGTATTTAATGTAAAAATAATATCATTTTATAGTTAATTTACAAGATGTTCTTCCAACAATGGAGAACATACTTTGTTTTATTTAACCATATAACCTTATATAAATTAAATAATACAAAAATTTATATAATATAATGATGTAAGAAATTTATCTTCCTAAAAAATTTATTGAAACCGTTTATTAGTGTAGTGTTGAAAAGAAATGTCTGTTGTAAAGGGATTTGGTGAGCTGACCATAATACGAACAACCTTTTAATTTTATAATGAAATGAGAAGATTTTAGATATTGAATATTCAATTAAAACAATAATATTCCATTACATCTTTTATATTGGATTCAATCTTTAATTTTTTTTTGGTTGATATATAGAGGAGGCAGAAGGGAAAAAGTGGAAAAATAGATAAGTTGGGAATATTACTTCTTTTGATGTCCTCTATTAGAAAAAACATTAAAGTACCATGGAATGATATTTTTGTGAGACCATCACTATGTGGATCATGAAATATGACTGGGATGATAATTGGGTTGAAATTTAGCATGATCAAATTCTTATATAGTGTGAGGACAAAGGTTGATATTTTTGAGGAGGGAACATGGGGAGTTTTTAATATAATATCCAATGTTTAATCATTTTATATTAATTCAATTAATTGTAATGAATCATATGAATATATACATTATTTTACATATGTGAGTATGAAATAATGGCTACATATATCATTTATGACTCAATTATACATGTATTTTACTTAACTTTGTATATACCATGTTTTTAGTTTTTCACTATACCCCAAAAATTCAATTGTTTTATGACAAAAAAAATTAACCTAACCATTTTTTCACATATAAACTCATAAACATGAAAACTATTTTAGGAACCTATTTTTAAAAATTTGAGAAATTTCATTTTTAAATGAAATCCTTATCTAATTGAAAAATAATTATTTCTATATTATGATCAATTTATCTGAAAAATTCTAAATATCAAAATGGTTTAATAAACCAACAATATTGTTGTAATAATATGTTATATTATTTTACAAACTAGTTTTATGGAAAGGTATTTATTTTCAATTTTTATCTTATTCATAAAAATGTAAAAAACATATTCTACTAATAAAAATAAAAACGTGTATTTTATCATTTTTAAAACATTCATATGTTTTTATCATGCTATTACTTTTATAGATATTCATTTTATAAGATAACTATAAATTATAATAAAATTATAAAATTATGTTACTATTAAATTTATCATTTTACTATTCCTAATTTTTATATTTCTTGTAACATCCCCTTATTGTTTTCATCTACCAATCCACTATTTTTTTATTTCATTCCTACCATAGTCATCCATGGTTTGATCCAATTGTTTTTATTTGGATTTCAGATGAAAACATATGTTGTAGTTTATTTTTAAATTATGTCTGATAGGTCTAGGACTCTCTAGTGTGGTTTTCTTATATGTGTACAAGGAAATATAGATGAATGAGATATAGTTAGTCCACTACCATTAAAGATATTTCCATTAACCTATTATTTTAAGGATGGATGTAAGGATTTCCTACAAGAATTCCACCTTCTATATAGTTGAATCCATAGGTCCATTTTGAAGGTGACTAATGGTGCATGAATTTTCTCAAGTGCAACCATCTTACCAGTTGTGTTTCCTATAGCCCAAGAATTCTTCCTAAAACCACCAAATATCTTGTGCTTTCCAACATTAAGCTAGTGGAGATGCCCTTAGGTTGGAAGCTCAAGGGAGTTGTTGTATTTTTAAGACCCAAAATGCATGTTTCAAAAAATAATAAATTGTTGTTGACCCAAATTTAACTTATTCATTTTGGATGCTCTCTTAGATCAACTAAAGATCTATTAACTATGTTCCTTGGTGGATTGAGGCACCGATTTTACTTGTGTTCCCATTTATATAATTTGATATAGATTTTGGTCTTAACCCTAATTCTCCATCATGTTCTACCTATTTCTATTTTTATATAACCATCCATAATTATGATATTTTTTATATAATTTTATAATATATTTCATTTTTATTCATTTCTGTATTTTGGATGTTGATTGTATCTTCAATCCTCTTGGTTTTGTTGCTGAGAATTGTATAGTTAATTGATCCCACCAGGTCTTTTAATTCTATAACATGTCAATTTAGATATTTATGAAAGTTAATTCATGCTCTATGATCAATTCTAAGTTTCTATGGCCCCTAGATGATATTATCTTATATTTTTTCAATTGGGTGTTGATATTCTAAGGTTTTCAATGAAGGTGATTTCATGAATCAACTTTATGTTACAAACCATTATTAATTACTATTAAAAATTTAATTAGGCTTCTAAATATGGTTTAAGTAATGAATATATATTTTTTTAATTATAGAGGTTTTCGATATGGTTACTAACATGGATTCTACCCATGGTGTTGTAGAAGTAATAATAATGTGGAATTATTTATATACATTTAACGATAAAGTTACGAGATAAAATATTGTTGGGGAAATATTAGTAGTTATCAAAAATATGGTTGGGATCAATCCTCATGGATGAAATCAACCCCTCTAGACCTGTTTTTATGGGGTAATTTGTGTAATGGGTTGCCTTATTTGTGTCGAGGAGCCTCTCTCGAGACCATAGTTTTACCATCAACCCTATTATTCTTGGGAAATAAACACACTAGATAGACTACTTATCTGGATAGTGGAAGGAGTATCGTCATTGGCCTAGATGTTTTGATACACTTGGGAACATTATACCAAATTACTATCATTTAACTGAATTTTTATAATGTTTATGAAAATTAATATATTTTATAATTTTTTTATGATTTATAAACTATGAAATTGTAATTTATTTATGTTTCTTGGTTTTTAATAACACATTCCTTTCATTTATTTACTTTATCATAATTTTTTATATGATAAATTCTTCCTATATAAAAATTTGTGGGATCCAATTTGTATCATTTTCTGAAATAGTACATACACTTTTGGGTGTTTATAGATATTATTTATTCATATTTGGAAAATGAAATTCACGGAAGGAAGATGGAAGGGTTTCATGTTACCTAGGTATGATTTTTAGGAGTAAAAATCATGTCATTAGGATTTTTGACATATATTTTTTGATTATTATATTTGATTCATGAATCGTGGGACTTGGTTTCAATGTCTATTATACCAAGATGATGTTTTCTTATTTTTTTCATTTACACATTTTATATTTATTTATCACCATGATTCATTTTATTTGTGAAAATATCATTCAAAATGGTTTCTCATAATGTCTCTTCACCTATCACAATCTTGTGTGGATTGGTAACACAATTAGAACCTTGTAAATGTTGGTTCAAGTTGGGGATGGTTTGGTAACTCGTGTTTGTTTTTGAATAAATGGTATCGATGTTTAGTTTTTATATTATCATTATCAGTATGTACTTTAGGATGTCCTTGTGGATTGAATATAGGAATATGGGTACATTAGGGGTATTTTGGAGTAGGTTCTTAGTAATCTATCATATTGAAAAGCCTTAATTTAATACTGGTATATGGGAATTGGGTTTTTTAGATATAGATACTTTTAATTTGATCATTTATTTTTGTTTATCTATTGATAATTAGAGTTGGATAATGATTTACTAAACATGAATTTATTTTTAGATCATATATTCTTGTATTTTTTAGTATTCTAATGTGTATTACCTTTCCCCTATGTATAATTCTAGGGATTCCCAAGGTGTTCTTTAAAAATTAACCCTAGTAAAGAAACAATCCATTATATGTAAATCACAGTGATGTGATGGTGCATATGACCCAATATGTGGAAAAAGGTATTGAACCATCCCATATATAATATATAGATGTGAGGAGATAAGGACATGAATAATTACTAGGAACAAACTTTATGGAATCCATTATCTTTTTAATTGATGAACGATCTTCATAAGGAAGATGATTGGTTGGGAAAACTCAAGAGGATTTTTGAACTCCTTCTGACTTCTGATGTAGTAAAACTCAATTACACCATCATCACGATTGATGGAATGAGTTGAAGGTGGTAAGACTATGTTATGAAGTCTAGGATGAATTTGGGCTTGGATTGGAAGGTTGTCATGGATATTTACTCTAGAAATATAAACTTGAAATCTATAAATATAGAAGTGTTTTTGGAGTTTATACAAATGTATAATGGTAATTAGTTAGTGATGGAGTAAACTAATAACATCCTTGATATCTTAGTGTGTCCTTTAGGTGTTTTTTATAATGTCATGATAAAGGATAAAAGGTTTCAAAAGGGTCTTTATTCAGATATTTGGTCTCATGTATTCATATTAAAGATTAATACATGTGTTGAGGTAGTGGATAGGACCCTAGCATAGAAAAACTAGTGAGAAATCCAAGAATGACTAGAGTTATATTTTCCTGTAGTTGTGTATTTGGTAGTTCTCGTATGGGAAAGAGGATGACAAATGAGTTTAATAGGGGAATCATCTGTGTTTTTTCTTTGGTGTCTCTTACTAATCTGTCATAAGTGTCTGCTTTCTTCACATTTTACTAGTTTAGTTAGATGATACATAAAAATATATTTTTCACATGGTCCCTAAAGTTCTCAAAATCATGTGGGAATTGTGGTGAAATGCATCTGTTTTTCAATCAAAATATTTTTCATACATTGGAAGATCATTTTTTATGTAAGAGGATATGTGGTATGTTAATATATTCACAAACAGCAAGGTTTTAACCCTAAAAAAGATGTTACACACAGGTGAGGAGTTTCTAACAAAGGTTAGTATTGGTCCTTTGATTACAACACTTACCATTAATTTTTCCTATACATTAAAGGCTACTCTATTTTTTGAATCCTTTCACAAATTTATATAATTTAATATTTGAGATATTTTAAAATATCTATGAAAATAATTCTATTCATTATTGAATTCAATGTTTCTCTAGAAAAGTTGAGAGGTTAGGTTTTACACTGTCCCTACCACTCTTTCATTTTGTGTGATTTAGAGATGTTGTTAGATTTATTTGTTCTCAACATGGAGCTCTTTGATGTGATCTATGTAATGTATTGGTATAACAGTCACAAGTAATACATTTATTGTTACCATCATCATATTTCCTTCACCACTTAAAATGGGATATCCCATGTGTTTTGTGGGGAATGTGATCAAAGGTCTAGTCAGGTGGGATCATCTCTTCCATAGATTAGTACGCTTTTATCTTACCAAACACTCTATCATAACTATATTATGGAATTTGTAACCTACCATAGGTAGTAAATGAGTTTCTTTAAATGGTTCTGAATAACGTGTGTTATTTTCTTATAGAATGGTAGGTGGATTTCTCAATTTGATTATTTATTGGAACTCAATTGATATCAAGGTCATTATAATTTATAGATATAACTAATCTTATTTGTATAAAAAATTATACTAATTTTAAGGAGAATATGTTTTAATGACCAGTTGTTTAAACTTGGGACTCCCATCAAACTTTTCCAACAAGGATGATGAATCAATTATCTTGTGTATAGATTATTAGATTCTCAATAATGTAACATTTAAGAAAAATATCCCATTCCTTAATGTAATTAGTTTTTCAAATATTGTAAAGGGTATGAGTGGTGTTCTAAATTTGATCATTTAGTTGTTAGTAACTATCATAGAATAAAGGTTTCATAAATTCCAATTTTATCCTTTAGGATCACTAATGGACATTTTCAGTACCCCATAATTCCATTTGTAATAACAAACATTCATTTTATCCTTATAGAAATGAGGAACTACATTTTACAAGATTTTATTGATAATTTTTTTATATTGTTCAAAGATGGAATCATAGTGTGAACTATTAAAAAAGAAGTTCATGTGTGTCACTTGAGGTATCTTTTGGTAACTCTATTGTATTATAATCTCTATCCTAAATTATCACTTTTCCAATGCTAGATCTAGGATGGTATATCCACGAGGCATGTAATTTCAAGATATGGTATCTTTAATGATCTTGAGAGGGTGAAAACTATAATATATGGTATTGTATATGAATTGAACACTCTCACATAGAATGGGTGATGTATGTGTGGCATTTAATATTTCATGTGTCGATTAATGAATTAATGTTGAATTTGACTTTATCACTGGTTCTGACATTACCATAGGATAGTTAGGGCTATGTGGTTTACTATAGAGATTCAATTTATGGTTTGGGTACATCCTTTTATTGGGAGTTGCTATAGTTTCTAATGGATTAGGTTATTGTTATCCCCATTCGAGGAACTATCCTACTCATAACATTGAATTTTTATTGGTTGTGTATTCCCAAAAAAAGATAGTGTCACCATCTTTTTGGGGATAATTTTATTGTGTAGACTGACTACAGATTTTAGGGATATATAATTTCAAAAAATGATTTTAACCTTCAGTAGTGATGTTTGGTTAAATATATGCAGTAAATCAACTTTGAAAATTACAATATATAGTGAAATTTTAATATAGTTATTTATACTCTTAGCATAAAGTTACCTTTTTTGTATTAAAGGTGTAAAAATGAATGTATGTTTATTAGAATAACTCCTCAAATAGACTTGGGATTCAATGTGAAGGTGTCATCTAATTATTAGGAAAGAGTTAATGTGACATCCTCACTCTTTGAAATGATTGTTCTTGATAAATTGAGTGAAAAAATAGTTATAGAGTATCATGGATTACTTATATTTAGGGAAGACCATTGGTGAGGGGTCTCTCCCCTCAGAGGTCCTTATTTTTTTAAAGACACGTTATTATTACCCTTCATCTATAAGAATGGGTTTTTAAGGATATTAACATCATTAATTATGGGAATTCCAACCTAGAACCCCAATGATATTTAATGATATTATACCTTCATTTTGGTTTCTTGTTATAAAATATTACATTGTCGACATTGTATCAAGTCCTTATACATGTTTTCATATAAATTATTTCATCCAAAAGCCTTCAGGGTTTTTTTATCCCATTACCATTCCAACATGGATAGAGGATTAAATTTTGATGGATATCATTGGATTTAACATGAAAATAATAAGGTAAGAATTTGATCAAGGTGGAGATTTATTAGTTTTTTATGTTTTCTCATTTTATAAAATGATCTTACACCACTAACGTAGATGAACCTGTAATCATATATGTCCATGAGATTTTATAATTAAATGGGTTTCCATTAAAAAATTGATCTGAAAGGGATCATCATTTTATTTCTTATTTTATGAACGACCTTTAGGAGTAAATGGGATCTAAAGTTAGGTTGAGAAAATATATCATCCATAAATTGATGGGGAGATAGAGTGAGATAATAATATTTTCTAATCTATTCTTCATGTCTTTATTATGGAAATTGAACATGACTCGAATTATAATTTGGGGAAGGTTTAATTTTCCAATAATAATAGTTACAAATAAGTTATCACAATGGAACCTTATGAATCATTTTGTGTCCATCCTTACAGATCTCTAATTTTTCAGTCTGAGGTTGGTGATGATTCATTAGTCCGGATGATCTTGGTTTAACAGATAGTGATGAATCTCTAGTTATTTCATCAACATTTTCTACAGTTTAGAGTTGGTAAAATTATGATACATATTGTTTTCATTTCCCATTAGTGTATTTTGTTGGTGATTTGGTGTTTTTAAAATTCTCTGAATGGTTAAGTAATTTATAGCTCAAAAATTTGTTAAAACATTCTCTTATGTATATGAAACCATTTGGTTGTAATGAATGACTTAGAATGGTGTAATATCACTTGGAATTAGCACCTTATTTATCTTGTATTCACGGCATATTTTATATATATCATATAAGAAATGTATCATCTGGACCCAATACATTTTTAAAATTTGAATGTCCCTGAAATAGATCATGATATATCTTCGACTGAACATCTACTTTTGATTACCAATTATTTAGTGAACATTCCACATCGTAAGTTAATAAAATAGGTTCAGGTGTTGGGAATCATAGATTTTATTCTAATTATACATAATATAAGGAGTTTTCATTGAGGGATTAGTAGGGATAAATCTATGAAGGAAAAAATTACATGGATTTATAATAGTATAAATAAGTATAGTTGAGGTAATTATAATATTTCAGTGTTGTTTTCAGGTGCAATTTTTCATTTCTTTTAAATTTTTGTACACCCTTGGTCATTCTTATATTTTTTCTCATCATTTTATTTTATTTTAATATAGAAATAATAGAATATGGTATTGTTTATACATTTCCTTACATGTCAAGATGAGTCTTGTGAAGTTGGTATATGGGGGGAGACAATTATATATAGTATGAAGAGCTATAGGTGGTCCACTAAATTGATTATGAGGTCCCCCAAAAATCCTATGAAAGACTAGAATGAGGTATTTATTTCAAAAATACCACAGACATACTGGGAGAATCCCCTCGTCAGTATGTGGGGTGACTATTAGTGAATGGGTTCTTTATAGGACTATTGGCTGTTAAGTTGTGTTTATAGTAACACATGCATTATTATTGGCACCACTAGCTTGCCGATGGAATAATTATAGTTTAAGAATCTCTAGGGAATGATAGTTTTCTCACCACTAAAATAACCCATTTTAATTCGTAATCAACCTCATTCTACCAAAATTTTGAATTATTTATTTTATAAGCCCTCTTAGATCATATATGGATCTCTCAACTAAATTATTTGGAAGATATATGAACACATGGATCATGTGGCCCCCTCTTAATATATATATCATTTTTCGCTCATAAATCGCCATCTTCTTCAAATTACTCATGTTTATCACTTTGGATTGGGTTAGTCAACTATGGAAACTTTTTATATTGTTCTATAATCTATTTCATTTTGGATTCATTTTGGAATTCAGGTATATTGATCAAAGCTTCAATCCCAATGGAGTGTTGATGGGTAATTTTTTTTTGTTTTTTTCATTTGGTTTTCATCACTGTATAATATGTCTATATGGATATTTATGGAGAGGAATTCATGATCTAGGATCCCATATCAGTTCCTAGGTTCATCGTATCTTCATGAATTATTGTTTAATTGTGGGCATTGATGTTCCATTAATTTAAAGGTAACTGATTTTATGATTATTCTTTCTGTTATGAACATTACTTAATTTAACTTTTAAATTATAATTGGATTATAATATTTGTTAGAAAATGAAAATAGTTATTATAGAATTTAGTTGTTTTGAATATGTTTTTTGAAAATGGATTCTCCCCTTGATTGTTTAAAAGAATGTTGATTTGCAGTGTGGTCTTTTTGTTTCAGAGATTAAATTCCCTTATCTGATATTGTTTTCGTAAACATGGGAAATATTGATGAGGAGGAAGTGATCCATCCAAATGGGTGAAAACATTTCCCATAGACCTATTTTTTAGGGAATTGTGAGAAATTTGTTTCTAATATTGTGGAAATGTTCCTATCCTTTGAGTGGAGTCTTACCCTCTAGACCTATTATTCAAGGGTAATGTGTACATTTGTTGGATTACTGGTCATGCTAATTGAATGTGAATCATCATTATCCAAGAACTATTCATACCTTTGGGTGTTTTTATTGAATAATTATCATTTAAATTCATGCTTGGATAATTTATATAAATTCTTTAAAGACATATTTATATGGAATATTTTTTTATCTGTGAAAAGAGTTATCTGTCTATTATTTTTATTAAATTTTAACTCACTCTATTGTTTAATTTACAAGAGAATATTTTTTATATTTAAAAAATAATTATTATGAATCATATGGTTAAATTCTACATTGGTTTTTTTTCTCACACTCTAAATATACCTTTCCCTATTTATAGATCTTGTTTTATAAGATGTATGTAAGGGAAATTCTTCTTAAGAAAGAAAACGTTTATTAATTAGTAGGGTGTGTGGGTATGGAGTTGAAACCATGTCTCATGGAGTGAAGACGAGCAATTTTTGAGTACATTGGTTTGTTCATGTATCTCATAACTTGTTATTCCTATTGATTATAACCATATATTATTATCATGTATTTGGAATACTGGCATATTCAATTTATTTATAATGTTTTTTATGGTTCATTGTGAAAAAAGTGTTCCCAATTGTAATTCATTATACTCATACCACTATCTCTATTATGTTGGTATTGGAAACACCCTTCTTAAATTGTTAATACTTGTTTAGGTTGGATAAGGTTTGGGAAACTATGGTTGGTCTGTGGAATTTTTATTTTGAAGATCATATATCTATTATAATTAATAGATTATTAATAGTAATATGAGTTCCCTATATTCATTAAATATATAATATTTCAATAATTTTTCATTCACATCTATTTTTACTATAACTAACAAGGCTTAACATACATGTACATCACATCAATTTATTTAAACATTCATCATTTTAATAAATTACATGTATGATGGCCATAATAGTTTAGTGTCATTGGAATCATGGGAAAAATATTATATCGTGGGGAAATATCTTCAATGTTCTCCACACTGATCATCCCCTTTAGTATTTTTACTTAGCACCTCTCATCATAACCTAGGGAAAGGGAACAAAATAAAGGGTTAATAGAATACGATCAGTAAGGTTAAACAATTTGAATAAACATGACCATAGGGGTATGATAATGTGATCAAAATAAAAAAAATATCATACCATACATAACAAATATCAGAAACATAAATCATGGAAAAGATATTGGAAGTTCATAAGAAATTAATCATAAGGGAATTAGGGGAATAATCCACAAAATCACACAACAGTAATTAGACATGTAATTTTTGGAATAGACATAAACATTGAAAATACTATTTCAAAGATACCTACTAACACAGTCAAAACATGATATGGTTGTTATAATAACCTATTTACCATCGTTGAGCTTGATATTCCCTATCATGTACCATCTTGTTTCTGTCTTTATATTCCCTCCTATGTGACTACTTGTCACGACCCGTCCTCGGGGCCCGTGCCGTGACTACCCCAAGCCCGCCTTCCATAGGCCAGGGGCTGGCGACTAGCACCAAGGCGTAAAATCCCAGTAAACAGGGAAGGCATTGCCTTTATAAGTAACAACCACACAGAGTCAGCAAGCGGAAAGTAAAGTGCAGAAAGGTAAAGGGGCCGGAAATACAAGCCCAACTGTAAAGTACAACTGAAAAGTAAAGTACAGCAACTGAAGAAAAGACGGCGGCCTCGTGTCGTCCACTGGCAATCCCACCTGAAGGGTGGGTACAGATAGCCTCCAGGCTCCTCGGGTCCCACGTCCGCTCCGAGTACGTCCCGCCCAGTGGTCCACCTCCAGGTACCGTCCTGCTCCACGCCCAACCGCGATCAGCGCTGTCCGTCGTCTGCAACCAACACCACGAAGTGCGGGCATAGCCCGTGCAGGGGTGAGTACAACTACTCAGTAAGGACCCCGAGACCCCCGAAGGTCTCCCGAAATCCACAAAGGATATAGCACAAAAGAAAGATGCAATCACGAAGTAACATCTGACTCGACTTAGGTATATGCCCATACATATACCTAAGTCCCCAATTCCAGCTCTGCTCACGAGCTCAAGAACAACTCAATCCACGAAGGAAAGCAAGACTCAAATCCACAAAGGAGAGTAAACAGTAAATCCACAAAGGATGGTTCAACACAATCCACAAAGGAGAGTAACATAAGATTCAGCTCAACCAGGTATACTTTTTCAGATGACGTCGAAGACGATCACTGATCCGTCTCAGTCGTCGGACCCACGAAGGATCGATAGGTACTAACCCCCGCAAAAAGACCCACGTAGGATCGGGCTCACACAGAACCTGTAGGCAGTGGCTCACACAGAACCGGTAGTAAGGACCCACGGAGGATCGGGCTCACACAGAACCTGAAGCACTGATCCACGTGGGATCGCTGAGTGCAGTAGTCGACGCAGTCCACTGAGGATCTCTGCACAGTCGTCGCCGCAGTCCACGAAGGATCTCTGCTCTGCCGTCGTCGCAGTCCACGGAGGATCTCTGCTCTGCCGTCGTCGCAGTCCACGGAGGATCTCTGCTCTGCCGTCGTCGCAGTCCACGGAGGATCTCTGCTCTGTCGTCGAGGTCACAGCCAGCGCTAGGGTTCCCGCACGTAGCGAGCTCGTTTAGGAGGGTCCGCTCCACGAGCCGAGGGGCTGATACATCAACTGACACGTAGTCCGAAGTTGATGTATCCAAAAGTTCCGTATCGACAACAGGATCTCAACGCGACAGACGGCGCGTCAATCGGACGCCCGGTCTGAGAGTTATTGGCATTTTCGTCCCAGGGGCCCGGTTGGTTTTTAGGGCAAAACCAACCCGACCGTACTCCGCCTGTATCCGATCCTCGGGCGGAGTATGCCAAAAGTTCCGTCTCACTTAGAGGAAACTACCACAGCTGACGGTACGTCGTTCGGACGTCCGTAGCTCAAGTTATGAGCGTTTCCGCTCCGAGGGCCCGGTTGGCTTCGTGTACGAACCAACCCGGCCGAACCCAAAGTCTTCCGAAACCTTGAGTATAATATACCGAAACGACCGTCTCGATCCAAGGATCGCGTAGCCGCTGACGGTTCGTCAATCGGAGGTCCCAGGCCCAAGTTATGGGCGAAAGACCGAAGAGGGCCCGAAACGGGGGTACTGGGCCCGGGGCGACCCGGCCCGAACCCCCCCTGGGGTCGGCCGAACCGGGTCGGCCCGAACCGGGTCGGCCCGACCCGGCCCGAACCGGCTCGGCCGGGTCCGGTCCGGCCTGGGCGCGGCCCGGCCGACCGGACCGGCTCGGCTTCGGCCGAGCGGCCGAAGCGCTGCCGCCGCGGGTCAAACCCGCGGCTTTGGAGAAAACGCGGCCCGCGCGGGCCGCGTGCTGGAAGGCCGGACCGCGGACGCGGTCCGGCGGCTCGCCGCCGCCGCGGCTCGGCCGCGGCGGACTCCTCCGGCGGCGCGCCGGGCGCCGCCGCCCCGGTCGCCGGCGCCGCCGCGCCGGCGACCCGCGCCGCCGCCTCCTTCCGCGGGCCGCCGGAGATGCTCCGGTGGCCCGATTTGCCTCCCGTCTGCGCCGTTGTTCCTCCCGGGATGCGTCCTCCACTGCGGAATCAACATATGGCCCTTGCGTCGCGCTTTTGCCGTCGCTCGCCAAATCCGCACACAAAGGAAGATCGACGGAGGGTTGCCGGGTCTTGTTCGTTAGACCCGCACCCTCCGCGTTAGTCATAATCAACGGGAGAAACAGGAAAGAAACCAATCAACAATTTTAAATAAATTAAAATTGTTTCGTGATCGGGTTCTATATTTCAAAAGAATAAACACGGGATTTTAAAAAAAGAATTCCAACATCCCTTACCTCGCAGCTGTCGTTGCCGAACGAGGGATCGTCGCGGGATTGCTCGTCGCGGAGGAAGGAGATCGTCGCGTCGTCGCGGAATCGCTCGTCGCGTCGCCAATCTCCGGATCAAGATCAACGGATTTAATTAGTTTAATTCCGTTGATATTGAGATTAAAAAGGGAGAAGAAAAGATCTGATTCTCACCTTTGTTGCCGAACGAGGGTCGGCCGCGGAAGAAGAGGCGTCGCCGAAGAACGTCGCGGGTAGATCTCGTCGACGTCGCAGATCTTGGTGTGCGTCGTCGAATTCCGGTCGTCGGCGTTCTTCGCGTTCTTCGCGTTCTTCGCGTTCTTCGCGTTCTTCGCGGAGAGGGTGGAGGAACGAAGATTCTTTCAAATCCTTTCCAAGGATTTTTGGGTTGGTCTTATTTTATAAACATGCCAACACACGAAACCGGTTAAGAAACGATCCATTAATTCGTTGAATTAATTCAACGAAAGAAACGACCCATTTAATTCACGAAGAAACAGTCCATTTAATTCACGAAATAAACCGCCCAATTAAATGGTCTGTTAAGAATTAAAGAAAACGCGTCGGTTGACTTTTCAGTTACTTTGACGGGTTTTCGCGGGTGCGTTACTTAGCGAAAGAAACGGCGGGGCTCGTGCGGGTCCCACCGCACAAATATCCTACCAAAGGGGGTAGGATATTTCTGGATAGCATCCTATCCAGTTCAACTCAGTTCAAGCCGTCTTTAAGTGACTGCAAGAGGCTTCCAAGCAGCTTAAGTGATTTAAAATAAAGTTGTCGCACAAACTTTATTTTATTTCTGACTTAAAGCCGTAAAATTTAAAAACCACGTCTGAGCAAACGCAACTCCGGAAGAGGCGTTTCTAAGCAAATACCGGCGCTGCGATTTCATCGGTGCCCTCAGAATTTGATTCCGGGCACCGGTTCAAAAGATAGAAAAACCCGCTCGTCCGTTCACTGAACGTACCCGAGCCAAACTTCGGAAATTGATTCCGGGCACACCGGGCCTCGGAATCAGGTGCCGTCTGAAGCTGCGCTCTTGTAAAATTCCAAAGAAAATTAAGAAAAAAATTTCCTTGAAATTTGCGGGTCTTTACATTACTCCCACCTCAGGGCTTTACGTCCTCGTAAAGATACATCAAAAACTAGGGAAACAAATGGGGGTACTGAGCACGCATCTGAGCCTCCCGCTCCCAAGTGCTCTCCTGGAGGTTCCCGTGCTGCCACCTGACGCGCACAAGAGGAATCGCCCGCCCACGTAGGACCCGCTCCTGTCGATCCTCGATCTCCACTGGAACCTCCGCAAAGGTCGCCCCATCGTCCACGTCCAGCTCCCCAAAGTCGATGATGTGCGTCGGGTCGTGCACGTATCTCCTCAGCTGAGACACGTGGAAGACGTCGTGCACCCGGTGCAACTGAGGTGGTAGAGCCAGGCGATAAGCCACCTCTCCTATCCTGCTGAGGACCTGGAAAGGCCCGATGAAGCGTGGAGACAACTTGCCGCCTCGGCCAAATCTCCGTAAACCACGTCGAGGTGAGACACGCAAAAAGACGTGGTCGCCATCCTCGAACTCTAGTGGCCTCCGCCTCCTGTCAGCATATGACTTCTGCCGGCTCTGAGCTGTCCTCATCCTCTCCTGGATGATCTGGACCTTCTCTGTCGTGGCTCGGACCATCTCTGGTCCCACGAGTGCTGACTCCCCAGGGTCTGTCCAGCACAACGGTGATCTGCAGGGTCTGCCGTACAACGCCTCGTATGGTGCCATCCCGATGGTGGAGTGGTAGCTGTTGTTGTACGCGAACTCCACCAAGGGTAGGTGGTCCTCCCAGCTGCGACCAAAGTCGAGAACACATGCACGGAGCATGTCCTCGAGTGTCTGTATGGTCCTCTCCGTCTGACCATCCGTCTGAGGGTGGAAGGCTGTGCTCAGATGGAGCCGCGTCCCGAACGCCTCCTGCAACCCCTTCCAAAGCCGGGAAGTGAAACGAGCATCTCGATCGGAGACGATAGACGATGGCACACCGTGAAGCCGTACGATCTCCTGGACGTAAAGACGTCCCAAGCTCTCTACTGAGCCCTGCTCTCTGATGGGTAAGAAGTGTGCCGACTTGGTGAGTCGGTCAACAATCACCCAAATGGAGTCGTGACCTCTGGAAGTGCGTGGAAGTCCAGTCACGAAGTCCATAGATATGCCGTCCCATTTCCACTCCGGGACCTCCAAGGGCTGTACCAAACCTGCTGGTACCTGGTGCTCTGCCTTCACCTGCTGGCAGGTGAGGCATCGTGAAACGAACTCTGCCACAGCTTTCTTCATACCCGGCCACCAGTGCTGTCGCCTGAGATCCTGGTACATCTTCGCCACTCCGGGATGTACCGCCAAGGGAGAAGTGTGAAACTCTCTCAGCACCTCCTCTCGTAAAGCGACTAGTACGAAGGTACGTCCTCTGAAAAGGATGTCGTGCTCTGCTCCAAGGGAGAAACCATCAGGCGCCTGACCTGAGGATATCAGTGCACGCCGGGTCTCACAGTCAGCGTCCCCACGCTGAGCCTCTCTGACCCGCTGTAGAAGTGGAGGAGAGACTGTGAGAGACTGAAGAAAGGCTGTTCCGTCTCTATCCACGAAGGATATCTGCAAGGAGGCTAGCTGCTCCGTCGCCTCCTCAAGCAGCTGAATGCCCGTCCTCCTGCTGAGGGCATCGGCTACCACGTTCCCCTTCCCAGGAGTATAGACTATCTCAAAGTCATAGTCCTGGAGGAACTCAAGCCATCTCCGCTGTCTCAGGTTCAGGTCCTTCTGAGAGAAGATATACCTGAGACTCTGGTGGTCAGAAAAGACTGTGAAGCGCTCGCCCATCAGGTAGTGCCGCCAAGTCTTCAGAGCGAAGACCACTGCTGCCAACTCCAAGTCATGAGTGGCGTAGTTCTGCTCATGCGGCCTCAACTGACGTGATCCGTAGGCGATCACGGCCCGCTCCTGCATCAGGACGCACCCGAGTCCAGTCCCTGATGCGTCGCAGTAAACTACGTACCCAACTCCCTCCTCAGGCAACCTCAAGATAGGTGCGCTGGTCAATCTCTGTCTCAGCTCCTGGAAGCTCTGCTGACATCTGTCTGACCACACGAAGGGTTTCCCCTTCTTCGTCAAGGCTGAGAGTGGTGCTGCAACTCTGGAGAAGTCTGGCACGAATCTCCGATAGTATCCCGCTAGGCCCAAGAAGCTCCGCACCTCTGTCACGCTCTTGGGTGGCTCCCAAGCTAGCACTGCCTCGATCTTCGCGGGATCCACTGCAACTCCCGCCTCAGAAATGACGTGCCCCAAGAAATGGACCTCACGTAACCAGAACTGGCATTTTGAGAGCTTGCCATAAAGCTGGTGCTCTCGGAGTGTGTCTAGCACAACTCGCAGGTGGTAGGCATGCTCCTCCTCAGTCGTCGAGTATACCAAAATGTCGTCAATGAAGACAACGACAAATCGGTCGAGGTATGGCTGGAAGATCCTGTTCATGAGGCTCATGAACACTGCTGGAGCATTGGTTACGCCGAACGGCATAACCAAGAACTCATAATGGCCATACCGACACCTGAAGGCCGTCTTCTGCACGTCCTCGTCTCGAACTCTGAGCTGATGATAGCCTGACCGGAGGTCTATCTTCGAGAACCACCGCGCTCCCTTGAGCTGATCGAAGAGGTCATCAATCCGTGGCAGCGGATACTTATTCCTCACTGTCACCTGGTTCAGGCGACGATAGTCGACACATAGTCGCAAGCTCCCGTCCGCCTTCTTGGCGAACAAAATCGGGGAAGCCCAGGGTGAAACACTGGGTCGGATAAACCCCTTGCTCTGCAAGTCCTCCAACTGTACCCGCAGCTCTCGAAGCTCGGCGGGGGCCATCCGATATGCTGGAGTAGATATCGGGGCTGTCCCGGGGTACAAGTCGATGTAAAAGTCTACCTCTCTACGAGGAGGTAGCCCTGGAACGTCGTCGGGAAAGACGTCCACGTACTGGTCCACCACTGCAGGAAAAGCCGGACTCCGCACGTCCACTGCTCCTAGGATGAGGCTAGCCAACTGATGTGAGATGGGCTGCACTCTCCTCCGCGGAAGTCCATCCTGTGCTGCAAAGGTTCCCTTCTCGCCGGTGAAGGTAAACCTGCTCCCGTCGGTACGAACACATCGTACCTTGCGCCTAAAACAGTCGATCTGGGCATGAACCGTGGATAGCCAATCCATGCCCAAGATGACGTCGTAAGGCCTCGACGCCGCTACAAGGAGATCCCAGCCGAAGCTCTCGCCTCCTAGAGTAAGCTCACACTGCCGGCACCAGTGCGTAATCGTCGAGTCTGCTCCCGTAGGAGTCTCTAGCCGTAAGGATCGAGCCAACGGCTCAGTCGGAATCTCCGAGCTCCGAACAAGGGCAGAGGCTATGAAAGAGTGACTCGCTCCTGTGTCTATAAGTACTGCAGCAAGGGTGGAATAGACACAGATCGTACCTCGAATCATCTCTGGCATGTCGGGGTCGTAGGCCTCCACTGCCTGGAGCTGGGCCTGTCTCTGCCCGCCAGCTCCCTGTGGTCGAGGTGGCCCACCTGGTGGTGGTGGGGGTAGAGCCTGGAAGCGTCGCCCACCACCCGCTGCTCGGCCAGCTCCTCTGCCTCGTCCGCCTCCTCCCTGCGGACCGCCACGGTCGACCCTCTGCCTCTGCCTGGGTGGCCCCTCCACCGTCTGCTGCTCCTCTGGTCGGCGAGTCGGGCAGTCACGAGCCATGTGACCCTGCCCGCCGCAAGAGTAGCACAGCCTGCCTCTCGAAAGGCTGACACTCCGCTGTGTGCCCTGCACCGCTGAGCCGGTGTCCTGAGGCCGTCTGCGAGGGGGTCTGGTCTGCCTGGACCCGTGAGTCATCCGTCGGCTGCCTGCTGCCGATGACTCAGCTACCTGCCGCCCTGCGCTAGGTCTCGCCGCTGAAGAAGGCTCTGCCAGGAAGCTCTCGATCAGGAGGGCTCGCTCCAGCACTCCCGCCTGGGTCGGAATGCTGAGGGAGATCAGCGACGCCCGAATCTCCTGTCGCAAGCCCTGCTCGAAGGTCCGGGCCCGGAAGAAGGGGTCCCGTACCATGTCGGTCGAGTAGCGAGATAGGTCCGTGAACCTCGCCGCGTACTGAGCGACCGTCATGCTGCCCTGGCGCAGCTGGAGAAGCTCCTGGATGCGCACCGCTCGGAGGGTGGCCGGGACGAACTCAGAGCGGAAGAGGCTCTCGAAGTCCGCCCAGAGCAAGGATGCCTCATCGTGAACCTGGAGCATCAGGCTCCACCATCGTCCTGCCGCCGCCTGCAGGAGGCTCGCTGCGAGGATCACCATGAGATCCGCTGGTGTCCTCACTAGCCTGAAGATCCGTACCACCGCCTCTAGCCAGTCCTCGGCGGCCTGGGGGTCCGCCTCACCGCGAAACCTGGGCGGTCGCTGGCTCTGAAACTCGTGCAGTGCCCTGAGGCGACGTGCATCGTCAGCGTCTGGTACTGGAAGCATCGGTGGCTCGGCGGGTAAGGCTACCGCCGGTGCCACTGCTGGCAAAGGGCCCTGCACCGAGGCCTCGTCGCTCGGTGGGCTGCCGTCGCGCCCAACACTCGGAACCCTAGCTGGCAGTCGTCGCGGGGCCATCCTGAAAAGGAGAACAAGAGCACCACAGTCAGAACAGTATACCTGGCGAGCTGGCACAAGTAATCACAAGGAAAACTTGAGACTTTCATAAAGCAGATCAGTATACCCGGTGAGCTGACATAAGTAATCACAAAGAAAACTTGAAACACACACGCAATCAATGTTTTCATGCATTAAGTCGGAAATCAGGAGTCAGGGTCCTGGTGTACGGATACGTCGGCCGCCGCACCAACACTGGGCTCCCTGAACTGATAACCACACTCAATACACTAAACACTATTGCTTCACATAGAAAGAAAGGACGATCAGAGTCTGCGGTAGAACCGACCGCCTCTGATACCAATTTGTCACGACCCGTCCTCGGGGCCCGTGCCGTGACTACCCCAAGCCCGCCTTCCATAGGCCAGGGGCTGGCGACTAGCACCAAGGCGTAAAATCCCAGTAAACAGGGAAGGCATTGCCTTTATAAGTAACAACCACACAGAGTCAGCAAGCGGAAAGTAAAGTGCAGAAAGGTAAAGGGGCCGGAAATACAAGCCCAACTGTAAAGTACAACTGAAAAGTAAAGTACAGCAACTGAAGAAAAGACGGCGGCCTCGTGTCGTCCACTGGCAATCCCACCTGAAGGGTGGGTACAGATAGCCTCCAGGCTCCTCGGGTCCCACGTCCGCTCCGAGTACGTCCCGCCCAGTGGTCCACCTCCAGGTACCGTCCTGCTCCACGCCCAACCGCGATCAGCGCTGTCCGTCGTCTGCAACCAACACCACGAAGTGCGGGCATAGCCCGTGCAGGGGTGAGTACAACTACTCAGTAAGGACCCCGAGACCCCCGAAGGTCTCCCGAAATCCACAAAGGATATAGCACAAAAGAAAGATGCAATCACGAAGTAACATCTGACTCGACTTAGGTATATGCCCATACATATACCTAAGTCCCCAATTCCAGCTCTGCTCACGAGCTCAAGAACAACTCAATCCACGAAGGAAAGCAAGACTCAAATCCACAAAGGAGAGTAAACAGTAAATCCACAAAGGATGGTTCAACACAATCCACAAAGGAGAGTAACATAAGATTCAGCTCAACCAGGTATACTTTTTCAGATGACGTCAAAGACGATCACTGATCCGTCTCAGTCGTCGGACCCACGAAGGATCGATAGGTACTAACCCCCGCAAAAAGACCCACGTAGGATCGGGCTCACACAGAACCTGTAGGCAGTGGCTCACACAGAACCGGTAGTAAGGACCCACGGAGGATCGGGCTCACACAGAACCTGAAGCACTGATCCACGTGGGATCGCTGAGTGCAGTAGTCGACGCAGTCCACTGAGGATCTCTGCACAGTCGTCGCCGCAGTCCACGAAGGATCTCTGCTCTGCCGTCGTCGCAGTCCACGGAGGATCTCTGCTCTGCCGTCGTCGCAGTCCACGGAGGATCTCTGCTCTGCCGTCGTCGCAGTCCACGGAGGATCTCTGCTCTGTCGTCGAGGTCACAGCCAGCGCTAGGGTTCCCGCACGTAGCGAGCTCGTTTAGGAGGGTCCGCTCCACGAGCCGAGGGGCTGATACATCAACTGACACGTAGTCCGAAGTTGATGTATCCAAAAGTTCCGTATCGACAACAGGATCTCAACGCGACAGACGGCGCGTCAATCGGACGCCCGGTCTGAGAGTTATTGGCATTTTCGTCCCAGGGGCCCGGTTGGTTTTTAGGGCAAAACCAACCCGACCGTACTCCGCCTGTATCCGATCCTCGGGCGGAGTATGCCAAAAGTTCCGTCTCACTTAGAGGAAACTACCACAGCTGACGGTACGTCGTTCGGACGTCCGTAGCTCAAGTTATGAGCGTTTCCGCTCCGAGGGCCCGGTTGGCTTCGTGTACGAACCAACCCGGCCGAACCCAAAGTCTTCCGAAACCTTGAGTATAATATACCGAAACGACCGTCTCGATCCAAGGATCGCGTAGCCGCTGACGGTTCGTCAATCGGAGGTCCCAGGCCCAAGTTATGGGCGAAAGACCGAAGAGGGCCCGAAACGGGGGTACTGGGCCCGGGGCGACCCGGCCCGAACCCCCCCTGGGGTCGGCCGAACCGGGTCGGCCCGAACCGGGTCGGCCCGACCCGGCCCGAACCGGCTCGGCCGGGTCCGGTCCGGCCTGGGCGCGGCCCGGCCGACCGGACCGGCTCGGCTTCGGCCGAGCGGCCGAAGCGCTGCCGCCGCGGGTCAAACCCGCGGCTTTGGAGAAAACGCGGCCCGCGCGGGCCGCGTGCTGGAAGGCCGGACCGCGGACGCGGTCCGGCGGCTCGCCGCCGCCGCGGCTCGGCCGCGGCGGACTCCTCCGGCGGCGCGCCGGGCGCCGCCGCCCCGGTCGCCGGCGCCGCCGCGCCGGCGACCCGCGCCGCCGCCTCCTTCCGCGGGCCGCCGGAGATGCTCCGGTGGCCCGATTTGCCTCCCGTCTGCGCCGTTGTTCCTCCCGGGATGCGTCCTCCACTGCGGAATCAACATATGGCCCTTGCGTCGCG
This sequence comes from Viscum album, assembly GCA_963277665.1. Lineage (NCBI taxonomy): Eukaryota > Viridiplantae > Streptophyta > Magnoliopsida > Santalales > Viscaceae > Viscum > Viscum album. The sequence goes on from OY728126.1 coordinate 1,578,756,425, forward strand.
CTTTTGCCGTCGCTCGCCAAATCCGCACACAAAGGAAGATCGACGGAGGGTTGCCGGGTCTTGTTCGTTAGACCCGCACCCTCCGCGTTAGTCATAATCAACGGGAGAAACAGGAAAGAAACCAATCAACAATTTTAAATAAATTAAAATTGTTTCGTGATCGGGTTCTATATTTCAAAAGAATAAACACGGGATTTTAAAAAAAGAATTCCAACATCCCTTACCTCGCAGCTGTCGTTGCCGAACGAGGGATCGTCGCGGGATTGCTCGTCGCGGAGGAAGGAGATCGTCGCGTCGTCGCGGAATCGCTCGTCGCGTCGCCAATCTCCGGATCAAGATCAACGGATTTAATTAGTTTAATTCCGTTGATATTGAGATTAAAAAGGGAGAAGAAAAGATCTGATTCTCACCTTTGTTGCCGAACGAGGGTCGGCCGCGGAAGAAGAGGCGTCGCCGAAGAACGTCGCGGGTAGATCTCGTCGACGTCGCAGATCTTGGTGTGCGTCGTCGAATTCCGGTCGTCGGCGTTCTTCGCGTTCTTCGCGTTCTTCGCGTTCTTCGCGTTCTTCGCGGAGAGGGTGGAGGAACGAAGATTCTTTCAAATCCTTTCCAAGGATTTTTGGGTTGGTCTTATTTTATAAACATGCCAACACACGAAACCGGTTAAGAAACGATCCATTAATTCGTTGAATTAATTCAACGAAAGAAACGACCCATTTAATTCACGAAGAAACAGTCCATTTAATTCACGAAATAAACCGCCCAATTAAATGGTCTGTTAAGAATTAAAGAAAACGCGTCGGTTGACTTTTCAGTTACTTTGACGGGTTTTCGCGGGTGCGTTACTTAGCGAAAGAAACGGCGGGGCTCGTGCGGGTCCCACCGCACAAATATCCTACCAAAGGGGGTAGGATATTTCTGGATAGCATCCTATCCAGTTCAACTCAGTTCAAGCCGTCTTTAAGTGACTGCAAGAGGCTTCCAAGCAGCTTAAGTGATTTAAAATAAAGTTGTCGCACAAACTTTATTTTATTTCTGACTTAAAGCCGTAAAATTTAAAAACCACGTCTGAGCAAACGCAACTCCGGAAGAGGCGTTTCTAAGCAAATACCGGCGCTGCGATTTCATCGGTGCCCTCAGAATTTGATTCCGGGCACCGGTTCAAAAGATAGAAAAACCCGCTCGTCCGTTCACTGAACGTACCCGAGCCAAACTTCGGAAATTGATTCCGGGCACACCGGGCCTCGGAATCAGGTGCCGTCTGAAGCTGCGCTCTTGTAAAATTCCAAAGAAAATTAAGAAAAAAATTTCCTTGAAATTTGCGGGTCTTTACACTACTTATTTTGGGCATGGGATTCCCTCACACACACCTTATTTTTTCGAAATTTGGATGCCCTCCTGTGTATCATTTTATTTCTTGTTGAATGATTTCCTCTTGTTATAGGATTGGGATCACCCCTTGTACCCTATGGTTTCTGGATTGAGATTACTTCATGTGTACCCTATTCTATTGGCCATACGATTATTTCATGTTTTAGGCTTGGTATGCCCTCCCATGTACCCACTTTACCTCATCAGAAAATTTTCATTTCTTATTTCTTTGGATTGATATATAGGTCACACCCATCACATAATACGTGTTCCACAATATTACAAAACATCAACATATAATAACCCATGAAATGAAATTGGTATTAAAAACATTTCAAAAAAACATTACCTATGGAAAAAAATAGGTATCATAATCATTTCATCAATGCAATACTCTTGGAAAGAAGCGGGTTTGAAAATCATATAAATTGTGGAAGTAAAAAAGGATTCATATAAATCATTCGATCAAAACATAAAAAATTAAACAAAGAATATAAATTGAACATTTCGTTCATTTATCCAAAGGTAATGAGTAACATCAATGGATTTCATCATAGATCGAAAATAATTTTTGATATATCTTTTAAAAATATTTCTTGGGGAAAATATCCTTTATTATTTTAAATTTTTTAAACATAAAAATATTTGAAACCCCTATTAACAATGAAAATGAATTGAAAATGAAGAATGAATTTTTTATGTAATTTTGAAGACCATTTGGCCTGAAAAGATAGAAAAAAAAATTGAAAAAATTTTGAAAAACATTTTCTGTGAAATCATATAAAAGAAGCATGAAAATATTTTTGAAAAACATTTTCCATTAAATCTTATAAAATAATCTTGAAAAATTTATGAAAAAATTTTTCATTTAAATATTATAAAATAAAATTTAAAATGGTTTAAAATATTTTTTCTTTGAAAACACTTTGAAAATAAATTAATAACACTCAAAAGAATTTGAAAACCATTTCTTTGATAGTACATGGAAACATTATAAATAAATATTGAATTTTTTTTGAAACAAATTCATAAAAAATAATTAAAAAAAAAAGAAGTCTTGAAAATACTTTTAAACACATTTATTTTTAAATCACTTCGATAAAATATATATAATTATTGAAAAACATTTGAAATAATCGTTTGTAATTATGGTGTTAAAAGAGTATAGATTTCTGAATGAAGTGATATGAAATGTTAGATATTCATAAAAATATATTTTCACCATATTATGTACCAAAGAGTGGAAAATGGTACTAATACTTGGATATAAGATGATTTTGTATAGGGTAATAAAACTCAAGAGTTTTTTATGAGATGGATCTAAATATTTCACTAATGTGATTAAAATCCTAAACAATATTGATAAACAATGACATTGTAGCTAATAAAAATTTCCAAATTTGGTAAATTTTAATCATAATATAATGTAAGTATTTACATTAAATTAATAATAACATATGATGAAAATAAAGAGATTGTTAATATTAAATTTCTAAGGATGTATATAAACCTCATAAAGAAATATAGGTTCATAATATAGAATGTGTCTAAAATAAAACATATTGAGACAAAATTACATTACCAATTTATTATTATTTTAAAAATTAACCCAATAAAATAATTATCCCACCATATATAATAATTATGAGGCGAACAAATCATATATCTATCAGAAATTAAATTCAAAAGAGAAAACCCTTAATACTTGAGTAACATTAGAATCGTTCTCCCCATGAAATAATAACATAAATTTAAAGCATTAAATATCATTAAATAAATTAAATTAATTATAAAAAATTTTATATACCTTAATTTACACACACACAAAAAAGAAGTTAGTTGTGAATATGCAATGTATCTCACAAAAATAGAATGTGAGATGAAACCCCATTACCTTAAGTCTTAACATTCATTATACATGTTCAACCTCCTATATAATAAAAAAACAATTTATTAAAAATCTATCATGGAACCATATTTTCATATATAGTACCATATATGATTCACTTATTAAATTAGATTACATTTTTATTTTCTATTTCATGAAAATGTCATGTTTGGGTAATAATTGTTTTATTTATCGTATCTGTTTCGACTCATTATTCTGATCCTCTTAAATTTATCATGATTAAATTATTTATAGAATGTAAAACACTTTTTATATATCATATATATTTAGCATATATATATTTATAATAATATATACTGGATAGTAGTGTGAAATGGAATAAACCGTTCATGGGGATAATAGGTTGTATGATCACATTAATTTTGGTTCTTATTTATTGACTTATTGAAAGAATGAAATTAAATGATATATATATATATATATATATATAATTACAATATAATTATTATTTCCGATATATCATATATTTTTACTAAACTCATCCTTAATACATTCCATGTAATGTGTGGGTGAATCACAATGCTTTGAGGAGGTGGTTGTCCAAACCTACTCAAAACAAATTATCTTAGTTACAAAAAATAAAAATAATGAAAATGGTATTTATATAATAACAAAATAAGTTCAAATAAATCATAAATATCATTTATATATAATAAAAAAATATACTATTTATAACAATTTCCAACCATTAGAGGTGGTAAAGGTAAAAAAACAACATTGTTTCGTGTGGCGGTAGTTCGTCATACAAACGAACTGTTAATTTCCTACCAATTAGATAAAAGTTTAGGTTAGTGAAGGTGAAAACCTTAGAATAACCTTTTTTAGTATATTTATTATAATAGTGATATTATATTTTCTTGGAATAATAATACATTAGGTGATGGATAAATATAATATAGAAAAGGATGTTGAAGAATAATGTTACATCTTCATTTTGGTAAAAAAAAATGGCATTCACCAAAGGGAGTCCATTTTATAATTTATTCCCAATGTGAGGATTCATGGATTAGGATAGCGATGTTTATGTGCTATTTGTGATGATCGTGGTCGAAAATAAGTGTCTTTATTGGTGTTAAGAAGTGGATTTATGGTGTCCTTTAATAAGGGATGGAGGGGACACAATTGGCATTTTTCGAAACAAGTTATGTGTACACATGTTTTTACCCTAAAAAGTCATAAAAACCCTACAAAACTCAAAAATGGAAGTTTTATTGACTATATAAGTCCATCCATTTTGTTTTAGATAACATTATATTTCATTTGGGCCATTAATATTATGTTCTAGTCTTTTATTAAGTTTAATTCTAACTAAATCGTTGTATTTAATTTTAATCACATTGAGTAATATTTAATGTCAAAAGTTAAGTTTAATTTCGTAGAATATGAATTTCATGATGATTAAAAACCTATATTTCTACATTTTGAAATTCATTTCATAGAAGTGGAAAATTTATGTTTAATGCTAATCCTGTGGTTGTGGTGAGATGTGTGTTTTTAATGTGAGAATGATCTAATGTTCATTAATATGTATTGTCTAAATTCAATATACAAATGATTCAAATGAGATAAATTGTATTAATAGATTTATAATTGATATATATTGGCTATAAAAAAATTTCAATATTATTTCAATATAAAAACAAATTAGATACATATATTTTTTGAATTAAAATTCAGTATTTTCACAATTCATCCAAAAATAAAATTTCTATGAAAAAACAAAAAATCCTACATAATATGTATGAACACGACCCCAGTTTTCCCAAATTTGATTCCTTAATTTTTTACATTCACATATAAAAAAGGGAAAAAAATTTTGAAAGTCAAAATAGTTTAGTAGTTTTGGAAATCCAGATACACACATAAGTTCAATATTGCAACTTGAATGAAAATACAAAATTACAACTTCTTTTGAATCACGCATAATCACTTAGATTATCCTTTAATGTCAATAAAATTATAATTATTCCCAAACTATTTAAGGTAATACATTTGAAATGGGGGATATCAGATGCCATGTATTGGTAAATTATACAGCGAAAGAAAAATATAAATACTAGGCATGATGAATAACATGAAATGAATGCCTTTAAAAATATATTTGAGCATATTATGGAAGTAATAAAAACTAAATAAATAATTCCATAAAAAATAAAAATAGTTATTCTACTAGTCGATTAATAACATGTACTACAAATCACTATTTTCATAATGATGGAATACCTAATGTCAGACATTATGAAATGTACCAACAATTCCTTGGCTAAAACATTTGAAAATGATTAAGGCCTCAACCAAAACCATATCGAATAATGGTAAAGGCCTCATCCAAGTCCATATTTGTCCTCTATCATGAGACCTACTAATGCATCAAGGGGATATAGAGGGCCCCACCCATCACTCACTACGTCAAATTCATTCCTCATATGGATGGGGATAAACTTATGTAATATATACATTCATATTGAATCTAACTTATGAAATGTAAATAACTTTCCCCAAACAAAAACACTAACTTTTTCAGTAATAAGGATAATGGTTTCAAGAGATAACATCCAGATTAACACTAGTCATGAAACTTCAATACAATATGGTTGATTATATCATAAAATATTACTATCTATTACACATAATATTCAACAAGTGTGTTGAAATAGACAAAATTACTATTATAAAATAATTTAGTAATTCCTAAGATAGCTACTCTATTACTTTAAAAAGACAAGTTCTTTTGGAAAAATATTTGTATAAAACCATAATTTAAATAATATAGTTTTATTATAAATAAAATGTTTCATTTTAGAAATATAATGGTTTATAAAAACATTTTATAGTGTGCCCTAAAAAATATGTAAGAATTCATGAAAATTACATTGAATCGGGTTGTATTTCTGAAAATTTTTTGAAAGATCATTTTAAAATATGTATCTATCTATAAAATAAATAAATATTATGGGTGGTAAAAATATATATATATCATTAATACATAATTTATGAAGAGTTCATATGGATAAATATGAATTTAATTTTAATGAAGAAAGACAAAGAGTAACCTGAAAGAAAATGGAGGTGTGGGTAGAAAACCCATACATTATGTTTGAATATATTCTAATCTGGAATTTAAGATACTGGAATATGAAATTATACTTATTAAAAACATAATTTATAAAATGTTATACATTAATTTTATTTAAAATAATTTGTTTAAGATTATATATGGTCGTTTTTATGGGTTGAGAAATTCAATATCATCTTTCATGAGTGCTCGTTTCATTAGTTTTCATAATCAGTTTTCTCTTATAGAAGATAATGTAAAATGAGAAGTGAATTCCAGAATTTATGTTATATGGTATAAATTTTCATTCATAATGATTAATGATCATATAATACATTTGGTTGCATTTTGTGAGGATGAATCAATTTAATGATAAATGTTTGGATTAATTTGGTGGGTTTTCAATCACCCTGAATTCATTTTGTTTTATAAATTAATACCATCTGAAAAAAAATTATTCTATATCATTAAATATTATATATAACAAATATTAAGATCTTGATAAACCATAACAATGGATTCATGACCCGAATTTAATATTGTAATATAATTTGGAAACCTGTCATCCTTGAATGTGATAAATTAACACATCTCAGATGGTGTTTTCATTTCTAGTATAAAAGTTGGGGAAATGAGAGATGATGTAAATTATTTCATTTTCATAACAAGATTATAGTTAATCTATGGTAATGTAGTTATCATAATATTTGTAGGGATGGACTTAAGGAACATAAAAGAAAGAAAGAAACTTGAAAGAAAATAAAATAAATGAAGAGGAATTTACTTCTTCAATTTGTCTTCCTTGAGAGCCTCTTTAGCAGAGAGGATTTTGTCTTTTGAAGAGGACAAGGGATGATAGAAGTTGGGAGGTACATTGGAGGATATTTTATCCAAATTTATACATGTAAAAAATCTTGAGGGGATTTAATAGAAGAGATAGTGATGTGTGGTTTTTATAGTGGAGGAGAGAAGTGTTTTCCCATTATTTTAATAAATATTATATTATTTTTTCAAAAACAACCAATAGTTTTGATTCATATTTACAAAAAAAAGTAATAATTACATTATTTTTAGAACCATGTGTTCTTACATCTTCTATGATTCAAGGAATACTATGTTTATCTTAAAATGTATTTATACCATAAATTACTATATTTTACTATTCACAAAAAATTCATGTTTTTTAGAAAAATATCATAAAAAATAACCCTAACCCTTTCGTAGTTTAGAATTAAAAAATAAACTCCATTTTATCGAAATAATCAACTAAATAAGATATATTTAATTATTTAATAAAATAATTATTTACTTGAAGAATAAAATATTTTAATTTAAAACAAATCTTATAATTCATTGAAAAATTAACTTAGGTCTAATATAATTTTCTGATATTATTATGTTAACAAAAAAATTTATTTCAGTTTCCATTTTATGAAAATATATTTTATTTTAAATAAATTTATTAATTTAAATTTTTAATTAAATATTTATTACTCACAAAAATACCAACACTTAATTATTAATTTCTAAAATACTCTATTTCGATTATTAGGTGCCTCAATTTTATTTTTACTTCCATGGGGGAAGTTTCTATTACTAAGGATAATATTACTATTCATAAGGGCACATATCATTAACCAAAAATGTAAGTCGATCCTATCAGACTCTAAATATCTTTCTAAACGCAACTGTGTATGTATGGTTTTCGAAATTTAAATCACAGAGGTCGAAAAATTATTTTTAAGGGTTAGGTTAGAATAAAGGGGTGTTTTGTAGAGTCTCTTTTTTTCATGAATTTAATATTTAATTTATTTATAAAATCTTTGGGTTTTACAAGCCCCCACCCCTATAAAAACGTCATCCTCAAAACTCCAGAAAGTTACCTCAGAAAAGGATTTTAGTAGTTCTTCATCCTAAGACCCTTAGGCTCTCATGTTGTTTCTTCAATTTTATGATTTTTTCAATGTACCATTACCCTTCGAGTCACCTGATTCCTTAAAAAATGTTCCATAGTGTATAGAATTCTGAAAGGTTATTCATAGTATGATGCGTCTGGTTACAATTCTATACCATTAAAAGAGAGGACATGTATTGGGTATGGCACATACATTCCCAATATTGTTAAATGGAACATATTTTTTAGATTATATAGGCTCAGAATCATTTTTAAATAATAATAAATATCTCCAATTCCCTCTAGAAATTCATACAGGCCAACATATCTGAGGATCATTTTCCCTTTCTTCCAAAATTTTATATCACCCTTCCATAGAGATACTTTCAAAAAAAGGTGATTTCCCAATTGAAATTCCAAAACCTTCCTTAGATTATTAGTATCACTCTATTTACTTCTCTGAGTAGATTTGATATGGGTTTAAATAGTCTTTACCTTCAATGTTATTTCCTCCAAAATCTCTGTGCCCACATGCTTCCTTTCACCAACTTCATCCCAACATGTTGGTGTACAACATTTAGTGGCATAAAATGCATTATATGTTTCCATTTGAATTATATAATGGAATCTATTATTGTAGGAAAACATCAACAAAGGTAATCACTAAACCCACATACCTTTAAAATCAATTGAGCATGATCGCAGCATGTCTTCTAAAATTAGTATTGTCTTTCTTAACTGCTCGTCTGTTTCAGGGTTATAAGAAGTACTCAAATGAATATTAGTGTCCAACGTTTTATGAATACATTTCCATAATTTCAATGTGAATCGTGGATAATTATTAGACATAATTGATATAGGTTCTCCATGAAGTCTACCAAATTTATTGATATAGGTTCTTGTTAGGCGATCCAGTGTAAATTCCTCACTTTTTGCAAGGAAATTTGTGTACATCGTAATTCGATCAAAAATTTCCTATATAGAATCATTCATCATTAGAGTTTTCGATTATATAATGGAAAAATAAATGGTGATTTCATCCCATTTACATGTTTGAATATGTAGGGGTTGCATGAATATTCTTGGATTTTTTCGTTCATCCTTTACTTGTTAACATATTAAACTTCTTGATACATAATCTGCAATTTCATTCTTCATGTTATCCCATCAAAAATGTTCCATCAAATCTCTATACATCATATAGATACCAGGATGTATATAGGAAATTAAACTTTGGGCATCATCTAATAACTCCCTTTTTAGCTTGTGTATAGTTGGATCACAAATCCTTTTCCCAAACTTCATAATTCTAACATCATATATGAAGTCTTTCAACTTCCCATAATTCAAAACATCAATTTTCATTTGAATATTCTCACCATCAGGATGAAAACTATTAATTATATCCAATAAAGATGGTTGGGAAACAAAATGAAAAAGTAATGATGTTCCACCGTCATTGATAATTCCCATGTCTGTCCTTACTAGATCTATGAATACAAGATCCCTTTCAGTCATCATTTTTTTAATCTCCATGATCCATCCTACTCAATGCATAATATTTCTTATTTTCCTTTACTAGGTGGTAGTGTATGGGAAAATCATATTCCCTGAGTAGTTGCATCCTTATACTTTGCCTCATATGGAGTTTATTCTAATATAAGATATATTTTGGGATCTTATGATCCATATATATACCAAATTTTTTGACATTGAGATAATGTCTCCATAACATCAAAAGACAATTACAGATGATAACTAGAGATCATGAGTAATATAGTTTTGTTCATGTATATTTAACATCCTTGATGCATAGAAAATAACTCTATCATTTTGCATAAGGACATATCCATGTCTTTTCATTGATATATTACTATATATCCCAGACCCATCATTTCATGTTCGTAGAGTTAGGATCATAGAATTTACTAATATTGTATCTTATTCTTCGAATCATTCCCCGCAATATTTTTCCACATGAACTTAACCCCTTTATATGTAAAATTGGATAACGGTTTGGATAATCAGGTGATGTTCAAAATAAAACACTAATAATAACCTATTAAGCGAATAAAAATATGTATCCCAATTATGTTCATTGGAGTAAGAAATTCATAAATGGACTTTTTCTTTGTAGGATCAGTGTATATTCCATCCTTATATATAAGATATCCATGGAAAGAAACTGATTGAAGCCAAAATTCGCTCTTTCTAAACTTCCCATATAATTCATCGCTTCTAAGAGTCTTATAAATAATGTGTAATTTAATTTCATGATCTTGGTATCTATTAGAGTATAAGAATATATCATTAATAAATTTCAGAAAAAAATCCATCAAGATATTCCTTGAAATCCCTACTCATTAGATCCATGCAAATAGTGGGTGAATTAGTTTATCCAAAAGGCATTACTGTAAACTTGTAATACCCATACCTAGTTCAAAATGTTGTCTTTGGAATATCATCCTTCTTTACATGCAATTGATGATATCTAGATCAAAGGTTAATCTTAAAAAAAATTTGGGTTCCATGAAGTTGATCAAATAAATCATCAATGCAGGAAAGATTATGCTTGTTATTAATTGAAATAGCATTGATATCCATGTAGTAAATCCACATCCTCATATATTCATCGTTATTCTTGTTAAAAATAATTGGGGCTCCCCATGGAGAAACAATCGGTTGGAAAAATCTATTATCACTAAATTCCTCTAGTTTTTTCATTAGTACTACTTACTTCGTAGTTCCCATTCTATTAGGATTATTTGATATAGGCCTTGAACTAGGAATTAAATCAATAGAGAACTCAACATTCTATTATGGAGGATGAAACAGTAAATCCTTTATAAACACATGAACATATTCTAGAACAATATGTAATTCATCTAATTGGGAATTCCATTCCTCACCCATAGATATTGCATTCTATTCCTCCCCAATAGTTGAATTTAGTAAATATAATAGGGGTGGATCTTGATAATAATCAAAAGGATTCATTTATTTTCTAATGATAAGGGATTTTATACTGTTCTAAAAAATTGTAATTTCATTCTTCTTCCAAGAGATTTTTTTATCATAATTTGAAATTAATTTCATATAAATACTTATATCAAAGTCAATCATGGGTATCCAAATAAGGTCAAAATTTAAAGTATATTTTGGTGTCATAGAGGGTATTTACTGACAAATCTTTTTTGTAATGATGCTTCCCTTAATATATTTTTCTGAAATCTCCTTTTTTAAGTAATATTGAAAATGAATAATTCTCTTGGAAAAGTAGGAATATGAAAAAGAATTTGATGATATAGTAACAAATAAATCATTGGATAAGTTTGAGGAAATGATTAATGTACCATTTACCACATCATCAAAAACTTCAACCATAGCAGTTTTAATAGCATAAGATTTTCCTTTCTCCCTTGTACTTATTTGGGGAATTTCTCCTTGATGCTTAGGACAATAATTTTCATAATATTCCATCTATTTTAAATTTTAGCATCAAACATTGAAATATTTCTTATTCCCCTTCAAATAAAGGGAGAGGTGATCTTTTTCACAACACTTGTAACAAAATCTCATACCCCTCAGGAAAGTTATAGGGTGATTCTTCCCACAATTATCACAGGGTGGAAAGTCAAATATTCCCTTCTACCCCATTTTCATATTTTCTTTTCCTGAGTTTTCAGCATCCCACTTATTCTCTTTCTTTCTTTTAATGTTGTAAGACTTAGATAATTCATTTTCCATCATGATAGCACATGCTACTATATCTTCTTATGATGAGAATATTTGGGATACTAGTTCTTTTTAGAGGAATGTTTTTATACTATCAAATAATCTATTAGTCTTGATCCTTGGATTATATATTTATTCCACGACATGTATTACTACCCCTAATGAATTTGGATTTATATTTTTCAAAATTCTCATCCTCTTTTTTCATATGATTCAGAAACTACCTTTACATTTCTGCTCGTTTTTTTCATGAGGGGTGTATTTTTCTATGAATATTTCCCTAAAATTCCTCCATTACATTTTTTATATTTATTCATCCTCATTTCTGTTTTGAATTAGATTCCACCACTGATCTGCATATCCCGATAGCTGATAAACAACCATTAAAACCTTGAATATTTTGTTAAATCCCAAAGAGAGAAACATATTCTCTAAATAAACTATCCATTGCTTCACTATGAATGGTCTTATATCCCTGTTAAATGACAGAGGATGTTTTTGCATAAAGAGGTCTATCATAAATCCTCCACATTTTTGATCTGGATGTTCCATATAGGTATGGTTATTATTCATAACCTAAGTGATTTGTCCCATTATAGTTATAAGTTTCTCAGCACCAGTCATAGCTCTAGATTCAATATCATTATATTTCATAGGAGGGAAATCCCTACATGGTATGCGTACATTCATGTAACTTCCATTGCTTCCACTTGGAACTATTTCTAAATAATGGAATACACTAGATTAGGTTTTGAATCATAATGTATAATCTCAACTAATAAAATTAAGTAGCATAAATTTAAATCGTATCAATAGATAATATCATAATCATGGTTTCTTTGAGGGAAAAATTTACAAATACTTCCATCAAAATAGGCTGTAAATAAAATGTAAATTATCCTAAGAATATTCTCTAAGAGTGTCAGACCAGGTGTGATGTATGTCATGTTTTCTTGTACCAAGATACCTCGGGTTAAGACAGAAACTCCTTATCATAGTTTCTACTCCTAAGTACTTTTATACCAAAACCACATCCCTTTGTAGTATCCATATAGTGATGTGTTTTCTAGAAAGATATTCATTATCTATTCCTTAACAAAATTCAAGGATGTTCCTATATGTTTATCCTAAAAAATATCTTAAATTGTTTCCCTAATCTACATTTTCTAAATCCAATTTCCAAATTTTCTACTAAACATCCTTGGATACCAACATTAAGGACCTAACCCCAATTTCCAAGTTCTGGTGCCTTAATTTTATACATAGTTATATAAACAAGGATTACACATCCCAAAGGACCAAATATATTAGTAGTTTTGGAAATCCAAATACAGACATAATTTCTACATTACAACATGAATGGAAATACAACATAAAATCATATTTTGAATCAAAAATAATCTCTTAGATTATCCTAGAATGTCATTCATAATATGCTTCTTTACAACCAGGGGAAAATAAAACATGTGAAATGGTGAGCTGAAATTCTCATTAATGGTAAATAATACAGTGGAATGAAATATGAACACTAGTCATTATGAATAACTGAAAATCGATGACTTTAAACATATATTTGAGCATATTATGAAAAGAATAAAAACTAATTAAATAATGACATAAAACATAACCATTAATATTCTACTAGTTGAATAATCACATGTACTATCAATTTCTACTTTTATAATTAGGGAATGAAAAAATCTGGACATTTTAAAATATACCATCAAGGCCTCATCCAACATATGAAAATAAATAAGGCCTCGGCCAAAACCAAATCTAAAAATGGGAAAGGTCATAGTCAAGTCCATATCTGATTTGTCTCATGAGACATATCAATGCATTGAGGGGCTTTAGTGGGACCCTCACATCACATACTAATTCCAATTCATTTATCTTATGAATAGGGACAAACTTAAACAATATATATGTTCATATTGAAACTAACATATTAAATGTCAATAACTTTCGCCAAATATAAACACTAACCATTCCAAGTAATATGGTGAATGTGATTAAGATAAAATATTCATATTAAAAATCATCATATACCATTAAATATGTTTTTTTATATGATATAATAAGTCTTTATTACATATAATATTCAAAAAGATTGTTTACATAGACAAAATAACTATTATAAAATCATTGAGTAATTCCTGAGATAAATACTCATTTACATTAAAAAAATATATCTTTTGGGAAAATATTTGTATCAAAATAGAAGTGAAATAATATAATTTTCTCAAAATATAAAGAGTAATTTAATAAAAACTTGCTAAAAATATATTAAACATTTCCCTTGAAATAGTTATGAATTCGAGAAAACTCCCTTGAATGGGGTCCTGTATTTCGAGAAGAATTCATCAATGATCCTTTTAAAACATATATCTCTCAAAAAACTAAATAAGGATTCTGAATGGTAAGAATATATATATCATTAAAAATATTTTATGAAGTGTATATAAGAATAAATAATAATTTAATTGACATTAATAAATACAAAGAGTTACCCAAAAGAAAAAGTAGGTTCGAGTAGAAAACTCGTACCTTATATCAGAATATGTACTACTCATGAAATTAAGGACATAGAATATGAAATGAGACATATTAATTACATGATTCAAAACCTATTAGACATGTATTTAATTTATTATAATCTTATTAAGTTCATTTATATTCATTTTTATGGGTTAAGAGATTCTATATCATCTTTCGTGAGTGCTTGTTTCATTTGTTTTCATGATCGGTTTTCCTATATAAAAGTTCATGTAAAATTATAATTGAATTATAAAATTTATTTTATATACTATTAATTTTAATTAATAAGTTTAAATGATCATATAAGTCATTTGGTTACTTTCAGTGAGGAAAGATCATTTTAATGATAAATGCTTGGATTAAATTGGTTGTTTTTCGATCACCACGAACTCATTTTGTTTTATAACTTAATTCCATGTGTAAAAAAATGTTTCCAAAACATTGCCTAGGATATATAACATACATAATTATCTGTTTGAAACATAAAAATGGTTTCATTACCATAATTTAATATGATAATGGATGTTGAAAACCTGTTGTCCTATAATGTGATAAATTAACACATCTCGAATGTTGTTTCGTTTCTTGTATAGAAAAGATGGGGAAGGAGAGATGGTTATAAATTCTTCAATTATCGTAAATAAATTCCCATAAATGTATCGTACTATAATTTTCATAACATTTGAGTAATGTTGGTAAATAAATTAAAAGAAAGAAAGGAACTTGAATGGAAATATATGGAATAAAAATAATAATTTACATGTTGAATTTATCTCCCTTGAGAGCCTCTTTATGAGAGAGGATTTAGACCTTTGAATATACCCAGGGATACTGGACATGGGGAGGAACATGGTAGGAGATTATAGAAAAATTTAGAAAACTAAAATGTCTTGAGAGAAGTGAAGAGAAGAGGGAGTGAGGGTGGTTTTTATAGTGGAGGAGAGGAGGGTTTTCCCATTATTTAAATCATTATTTTCTTATTTTTCAAAATACTATAAATTATGTTAATTCTTCAGACCAAAGCCTTAATAAGTGCATGTGATTTATAACCATGTGTTCTTTCATCATCCATGATGCAAGGAACCGTATATTTATCTTATAATCTATTTATACATTAAATTATCATATTTTATTATTCACCAAAAATTAATGTTTTTCAAATAAATCACAAACAAATTACCCTAACCATTTTTCATTTTTTAGAATTAAAAAATTAAATCCTTTTTATCCATGTAATTTTATAAATAAAAGAAATTTAATTTTTTAATAAAATCATTATTTAATTAAAAATATGAGTTTTAAATAAAACTGATTTTATAATACTTTCAACAATTAACTACGGTCACATAAAATAATCATAAAATCATAGGACAATAAAATATTTATTTAATAAAATATTTTATGAAAATGTATTTTATTGTAAAAAAATATTAATTTATAATTATAATTAAATATTTATTTCTCACAAAAATACTAACATTTAATTATTAATTTCTAAAATACTTTATTTCATTATAATGTTTCTAAATTATATTTATACTTTCATGGGGGGGTTACTATTCCTAAGGATCATATTTCTATTCAGAAAGGTATATTAATGTTAATATGGGTACATTATATTCACACACAAAATGTAATTTGGTCCTATCAAACTCTAAATATCTTATTGAATGCAATAGCGTATGTCATTTTTTCAAAATTCAAATTACATGGGTGGAAAAATTATGTTTACAGGCTATGTTAGAGAAATGTGGTGTTTTGTAAATATATATTGTCTCATGCATTAAATATTAAATATATTTATAAAACTATGGGGTGTCGCATAAGAAAAATTGGAAAATATTAATTTAAAAATGAAGTTTATTTTATTAAATTAAATTTCTACAAGGGTTTGAAATTAATTTTATAATCATTCACAGAAGGACATAAAAACAATTTTATTTAAGAAAATAGTATTCTTAAACATAGAAATACTTTGCCAAAAAATTATATGACTCATTGTTGATATGTTTTATATATTTGAAACATTTAAAAATAAAATATACAAATTAATTATTATTATCTATATTAATATGTTTAATGGGTGGGTTATAGCTATCTTATTTAAAGAATTATAATAATAAAGTGATGTTTAACATAAACATAGTGTTTTGAGTAAACCAAGACATGTCGGTGTTGTGTATAGCTCAAGATTACATTAGTGTTCATATAATGAAATTTTGACTTAGTACATTAATACAAAATACTATTTTTAGTGTTTCATGAAATTATAAATATAAAAAAATTTAAATTCATTTGAAAAAAAAATTAAAAATTGTGGGGTGTTAAATTCAACCCCCCCCCCCAATGAATATCCCTCTTAAAATTCAACTGATTTATCTATGGTTTAATACATGAATGTTTCACTCATAACAATGTACATCATAAAAATTAAATATAAAAAAATTAGAAATGAAAAAGTTTCAAACATAATGAATAACCAAGGTAAAATATAACTAGGATTCCTCATATGAGAAAATTGATTGGAAGTGAGGATTTCACACTGGAGAAAATAATAAATAACTATAGAGAGGTATAACAATCATTGATCATCAGTAATTTAATGATAAATAGAAATTTTAGGACATGAAAACCATTGACCTGTGATTATTTATAAGACCATCAGTTCAATAGAAATAAAGGTATTAAGATAAATTTATTATAATATTCTATTCATATAGGAATTACATTATTGTCTATGTACATAAAGAGATATATTTTATTGATTTCATTCTATTTTATATCAATAATCTCACCCTTTGATTGGGACTTTCTTGATTTTCGCTTTAACACTTCAAGAAATAAAGGTGAATTTTTCATTCCTAAAGTTTTAGAAGATCATGAGTTCCATAAATCTAAGGATAGGTCATTCCATCCATATTTATCAAAATCAAAGGGTTTAACAAATGTTATCCAATATGAATAAATCCTCATATGTTGAGATAATAAATTAATCTAAAATTAATTAACCATTGTTTAACTCATTACATTCCATAAATAGTTAATTTTTTAACACTTTCAAATTATAACTCACCCTTTTTCACTTTAATATGCTCTTATCTTATACCAAAAGATGTTATTTGGAAACGCTGGCCCATCCTTGTCCTTATAGAATATCAACTCTAATTTTATAAATCAAGAATCCATGTAGAAGTTTATAATCACATGAAACATCAATAGAGGATGAACAGTAATATTTTTGTAAGACTTATTCATAAAAGATCAAACATGAAATTACCAACATAAATGTAGAAGATAACTGTGTCCAAATTATCATGATTCACTTCATTAATTGATATTTCATAAGATTTACCTTCATCTAATGACTTAATATATTGCTTATGTCAATTGTCATCATCCTCAGCCTTTGGTTTTAAGCACATTATATCGTAATTCTAATACTTTGTGCATTTCAAACATTGAATGATAGGGGGTTCATTCTTTGTAGAATTTTTATATGTCTTGTTACTTCAGAATTCGGCTGCTCGAGGGCATTTATTTCCTCATTTAAAACATTTAGTAGTACCCTTAAAACAATTTCTTCCATATTTCATACCATTGTATGAGGATAATATAAATAAAATATTCTTATCTTTATAGTTCGTAGATATTCATTTGAATTATATATTTCTTTTCCTATCAAAACTAAATGATGGATGGGAAACTTCTGTTTCCATTCATGTATAAAGAATTTTATGAAGGTACTTACTAAAAAATATGCTCTTGAAATATTCCCAATCCATGAAGACATTCTTTTCTTGTTTCCTCATATTCATGATAAAGTTACACCACTGATCTGCTTCACCATCCAAGAGATAAGTTTCTTACATAAAATTTTCAGGTTATGAACAACAAAGGATGAAAATATTATTTGAATTTTACAAATACATTTCATTAATCTAGTATATCAATCATTCCAAAAAAGGTGGATGTTCCTTTAAGAAATATTCAAGAAAATATTTTTCCCACATTTGGTCATTTGAAAACTCAGCAAGATTCATGGTCTGATAATGCATTGTGGTCGTAGAAATGAGGTTTTTCACTCAATATCCCATGAAATTTTGTCACTTAGGAGGACCATCACTATATTCTAAATTAACATGGTTCTTTTGGGTTCTATCCAATGACCAAAACTAGAAAGAACAGTGTGAGGGACACATATCATAGAAAAAACCACATAATCATGAAAAATTACTTATATGAGATATAAATCATTAAAACTAATTTAATATATGACCCATTAGGTTTATCCTATGTTATTCATAGAGAACTGAAATTGAAATATTTCTTGATGGTTTGTGAAGAGTTTGCGAATTACCAAACAATATCTCTCAGGAGTGTCAAACTAGGTGTGTAGTAAGGAAAATTTTCATGTACAATGTTATGCTCGAGTCAATTTAAATTCACCTTTTAATACTTGTTACCCTTAGTTACATCTATACTAGATCCACATCCACTTGTAGCATTTAGAAAGGAATTAAATTCAATAAAATCACTCACTCTATCCTTTACCAAAATTCCAGGACATTTTACTAAACATTAACTCATCCTTAGACTTATCCTTAGAGACACCCCTATGAATATCCTTATAAATATCCATAGGGTTTTCACTAATGTTTTCTATTCATATTATTGAATGTTTTAAAAAACATTTCCTTCTATATCAAATATAAGACCCAGTATTAAAAATAATGTATGTCACATCAATTTAGATGAATATTCATCATATTATAATTGTACAAGCCTGGGGACCCTAATAATTTAATCCCTTTCAAAACATATAACTATGTATTCAATGTTGGATAAAAATATTTAATATATCCCACAAATATCATCCTATATCTAACATCTATTAAAAACATTTCTTCATAACTAGTTTAAATCAAACATAATAAATGGGTGAGCTCATATTCTTAGTAAGGGTGAACATTTTGGATAAACATGATCATAATAGAACATGATAAAAATATAAGAAGATCATACCCAACAACACAAAGATCATAAACATGAATCATTTAATAAAAATTTGATATTCCTAAGAAATTAATCAAAATGGAATTAGGATAATGATACAGGAATGTATAACATAGGAATTAGACATGGAATTTGTAACCTGGACATAAAAATAAGAAATATAATGTCATGGGTACTTACCAATACCTTCACAACGTCTTACGGTTGGGATAATTACCATTGTAACTTCTTTGGGATTAGAATGCACTCTCTTGCACCCTCTTTTTTAGTGATTTGGATTGCGCCCATGTTACCTTCTTGTTTCAGGCTTCAGATTCCCCCCCATGTATCATCTTGTTTGGGTACTAGGAATCCCTACAGTGTAACCTCTTAATTTGGGCTTAAGATGCCATCTTATATCATTATTGGGATATCCTCTAATGTACCCTATTTTTTCCGGATTTGGATTCCCTCCCACATACCCTCTTTTTTTGGCCTTAAGATTACTTCATGTTAGAGACATGGGATTCCATCCCTTGTAACCTCTTGAACTCATAAAACATTTATCGTTGCACAATGCATTAGATGGTGATATAGGTCCCACCCATCACATAATACATGTTCCACAATATTGTAAACAATAATCATATCGAAACCCATGAAAATAAATCGGTATAATAAAAATTTCACCATATCATTAACTATGGAAAAGAGATAGATCACATAACAATTTCATCAAATCATAACCCGTGAAAGGAAGTGGTTTTCATAGAGATATAACCCATGGAAGTGAAAAAGGATTCATAAGCATCATTAAATCAAAACATAAACCAATCCAGTAAGATTATGAATGGAAGAATTGGATAATTTCTCATAAGGCAATGAGTAAAATCAATAGATGTTATCCTATATGTAATTTTTTAAAATCTTTTAAAAAAAATTCTTGAAGAATAAATCCTTTATTCTTTAAAAAGTATTTTTAAAACATAAAACCTTTTTAAAACCCATTTTAAATAAAAATGAATTAAAAACATAGAAAGAGGTATCAAAATAATTTTGAAGCAATTTTTCCTTGAAAACGTATAAAAATCATGAAAACATTTTGAAAACCATATTCCCGAAAAACATATAAAAAATCTTGAAAAAAATTTGAAACCTATTTTCCTTGAATACATTAAATAGAATCTTGAAAAACGTTTGAAACCCATTTTTCATTAAAAAATATAAAATATAATTCAAAACAACATAAAAACATTTTTCATTGGAATGAATTTTATGAATTATAAATCAATCCTGAAAACATTTTGAAAACCATTTATTTGGGAATACATTGAAAACATATAAATAAGTATTGAAAATGTTTTGAAAACCATTTAATTGGAAATCCATTGAAAATATAAAATTAATTCATGAAAATGTTTTGAATCAAAATTATTTTAAAGCACTTTGAATACTTATAAATAATTCTTAAAAATGAAATCCTTTTAAGGAAAAAGGTTTTTAGAGAACATATATTTCAGACTGAATATATAGGTAATGTCAGACTATATTAAATACACTTTCTTGGACATATTATGTTTCAATGATTTGAAAAATGGAACCATGACATTGATATTATATGAATAACCATATTGCAAGAAATCTAATAAGAGTTATTGAGAGATGAATTATAATTTTTCAGCAATGGGATGTAAAATCGTATACAATCTTGCTAAATGATGAGATTTTAGCAATAAGAATTTTCCAATTTTGTAACATTTAATCATTATACAAGGGAATGAAAAAAATGACAATAATTATAAAATATCTAGAAAATAATAAGATTCATTGAATAATATTTATGAGGAGGTATATTCAATTCATGGATTAATATAGTTGTGGAACATGGAATGTGTCTCAAAGAAATAAAATTGTGAAAATATTATGTTACAGATTTTGTACCCATTGAAATGTAAACAACATAAATGAAACATCATAAATTAGATAGGTAAATACTAATAAATTTATATATAAAAATAATTTAGTAAATATTTGGGATGTATACGCTCTATATATAATAATTATGACGTGAACATGGATTCTGTCTCACATAAAATAAAAGTGAGATTAGAAAACCCTTACTACTTGAGTAACTTTTGAATAGTGATCCCTATAAAATAATAAAATCAATTTAAAGAATTAAATATCATTAAATAAAGGAACTCAATGATATAAAATTTCATTTGATATTATGTACACTAAAAAATTAGCTAGTGGAGAATATGGGATGTATCTCACAAAAATAAAAAAGTTAAATGATACCCCCTTACATTAGGTATTGAATTTTATTTTACACATTCATAATTATTATACAATAAATATATCTTTATAATAAATATACCACAAAACGGTATTATTATATTTAATACAATTTATTATTCGATTATTAAATTATATTACCCATTTATTAAAAAATCTATGTTAAAGTAATGTTTTGGTCAGTACCTGTATTGTTTATCATACATATTTTGACTAGTTATTTTGGATCCTCTTACATGGATCATGAATGAATTTCTTCCAAAATATAAAATATTATTTATATATCTAATAAATTCATTATAAATGTGTCTATAGTTATATATATTGGATATAATTATGGGATATAATACACCATTCATGGAGACGGTGAGTCATACATATACTTGAATGGTGTTTCCTCTTTATTGACGTAGTGAATAAATAAAATTTAATGAAACAGACACTGATATATATATATTAAAATATAATTAATATTTCATATATTTAATATAATTTTACTATATTCATCCTTAATACATTCCACGTACGGTGTGGAAGAATCATATCACTTTGAGGAGGCGGTAGTCCACACTTCCCTAAACAAAATTATTGTACTAACACAAATAAAAATCATGAAGTTAGGAATAATATAATAACTAAAAAGTATAAATACATCATAAATATAAAAAATATCATATAAAAATAGATATTCTATTATAATTCTCAACCTAGGGTGTCGGAAAAGGAAAAACGAACTACATCATTTCGTGAGGCGGTAGTTCTCCGTATAGAACAATTGTGTGTTCGTTACCTGTTTGATGGATGTGTGAATAAGTTTAAGTATAAACCTTATAATAAAATTATATCATTTTATTTTTTATTCTATTGATATTATATGAGCTTTTAATAATAATATTTTAGGTGTTTGAGAATGAATGTAATGAAAATGATCTTCAGAAAGGATGCTACCTCTTCTTTGGGTAAATCCTTTTGGTATGAACTGACATGATTCCTTAGATGGATTTATGCCCAATGTGATGTTTCTATATTGATGTGAGGTATGTTAAGAAGATATTTTTAATATTATTGGTCAATATAAAGTGGATTGATATTTGTTAATAAGGGTGAGAGGTGGTGGCCTTTGATATGGGAGGGAGGGGACAGACGTGGCATTTTTTGAAACAAGAAGGTGTACCACTGTTTTTAGTGAAACAAATCCTAAAAAACAAACACAAATATAAAATGGAATGTTTATATCCCCAATATTTCAATAAAAAAAATTTGGAAATGTTTATTGATCATTTGGGCCATTAAGATTATGGTTTAGTCCCTAATTATGTTTAATTTTACATTAATCATTAAAATTAATTTCAAACACATTCACTAATATTTTTGGTCAGACATTAATATGATAATAATAGAATATAGATATTATATGGACTATAACTTTTTTGTACATTTTTGAAAATAATTTATAGAAGTAGAAAAAATAATTTTAATGTTAATTTCGCAGTCACGGTAAGAAGAGGGTCTTTAAAGTGAGAATATTCAAAAGTTCACTGTCATTTAATGTCTAAATTCATTATAAAAATGATTCAAATGATTTAAATTAGATTAATATATGTATAGTTGATCTTTTTTGATTATATAACATATTTAGAAAATAATTTAAATATGTTAATAAATTCGATAGAAAAGTATTTTTGAATTTAAATTCAATTTTTTTCATTGTTCATCCATAAACGATGTTTCACATAAAAATTTCAAAAATTAACCCTAATTTATTATTGAAATTATGAATTCAAAAGAAATTATTTTATGAAATTATATTTTTAAGAGTGTTTATAGTTAATTTTATTATCACTCCCGAAAGGACATAAAAATCAATTCCTTTAAGAAAATAGTATTTTCAAATATATAAACTTTACAAAATATTATATGCTTTATTATCAATATTATATATTTATTTAGAACTATAATAAATAAAATTAAAAATTAATTAATACTATCCATATTACTAATTTTAACATCGATATTAAAACTATATTATTTAAATAATTATAATAATAAAGTATTTTTTCATAGAAACTCAGTGTTATATGTAATGCAAGACTAGTTTGTGTTATGTGTCACACAAGATTACCTTATTGTAGCGTATAATGAAGGTATGAATTACTGCAATAATATTTAAAAAATTATTTTTAGTGTTTCATGAAATAAAAAATATCAAAAACAATTATAACATTAATTTAATGAAAATAATTCTCAAAATCAAAAGGTTTTATATTTTCTATTGTTTTTTGTATATTTTCATTTTCAAAATTGATATTTTATTATAAATATATTTTTTCAATAGTGTTGTTTAGCAGTGCGATCATTTTATGGGATCGAGTATATCCAAATTTTCACATCATAGTTATCTTATACACTAATTTTTCATCAATGTAATGTTAATAATTTTATTGAGTATATTTACACATTATATGTAATGTTCAAGTCAGTAAAACAATTATTGGTTCAATCATGTGGTGCATGTGATTTTTATAATACTAAATTAGAAAATATGGCACATTTAAATTTATAAGGTAAATTCAATTGATAAAATTTATTTTGTTAAAATTTTAACATGTTAGACCTTTTTAATCATTTGGTTAACCATTTTTTTCCCTTTTGGTATTTATTCCATGTAAACTAGTTATTAAAATTAATTCATTTTTTATTCAAAAAAAATAAAAACTTACATACTACATATTTTAGAAAAAAAATTAAAATATGAATGATGTTTTTTTTAATCTTTTTAAAAGAAAAAATAATTTTAATGTTAGTGGATGTGCGTAGTGCATAAGAGACTATTTAAAAAATATTTTATATTAATATATATATATATATATTACAAAATTATTTATGTTTTTGTTTTTCGTGATATATTTTTTCTTATAAAATACATATATTTTATGAGTCATTCAATATAATAAGAAACACTTTTTTTCAAATATATTATTAAAATCATAGAAAAAGATATAGTTTCATAAATTGGAAAATATTTATATTATTGATAAAATATAAAACATAGCTATTATAAATTTATAACAGTTTTTAGAAATAGAGTGTTTTACTCTATAACTACATCTATGATAATGAAATAGGAATTTATGGGTTTTTAATTTTTTTTGTGCTTTATGGTATGTTCATAAATGATATGATTTTAGTAAAAACTATATTTTTCAATGATCTCACAAAAAGCAATTAGTTCAGTGAAATCCAAAAAATTAGTCCGCAGATAATTTTGATATTTATAATTCTATGTTTTTAAAATATATATTCTGAATTTTATAAACGTGTCCTTAAAATGATAGTACAATATATAAAGAAAATAACGTTTATTGAAAATGTAAATTTTAAATAATAAACTATTCTTATTCATATTTTAATGCATTTAAAATCGATTAAAATATTCTTTTATTGGATTTATCATTCATATATTTTCATAAAAATAAATAGTGTTTCTCTCATTTTAGATAGATATTGTTCATAGAGTAAGCTATTGAACATAAAATTTATTTTGAAAATATATACTCCATAATATTGAGATGTTACAATGTAACACCCCAATGTTTTATTTTTTCACATGCTTAACAAATAGTTTTCAAATAAATGTGTTATCATGTTGAAAATTTTACAAATTTTTGGTGTTCAACGGTAATGAAATGGTCTTTGTGGCCATGTTTAGTGTCCAGGTTCGGTAAAGAGGATGGATTATCTCATTAATGTTTAGTGAATGGTATGGGTTTCCATTTAAAGAGGTCATTAAAGTGAACTTGGATATATATATACATATATATCTATATATATCAATATAAATATATAGTTATCATTATATATCAAAAAATCAATCTCACCATCCCATGAACAAAAAAACTAATTTCATTGAGGACTAACTCGATATTAAATGTATTTTACAACCCATGAGAACTTTTATATAACATTTGGAAACACTATACTATCTTTAATACTTCTTATATGATATAATCGTCAACATAACCTAGTGAAATGGATTCATAATAATGGTTTGAGATCAAATGTTTAGTAAGGTTATACATAATCAACAATAATAAAAATCATAAGCGAGCATAAGAAAATAATATCAGAATAATCAATATGTATAAGAAAATTATACCTAACAAAGAGTAATTCATAAATCATGGAAAAAAGAATTATCATACCATAATACATGAGTCAAAATAATTTGGAATAACTATTCAAGGAATATTATCCATTAGATAGTAAAATAAATGTGAATAAAATCTTTCTGATATGGTGTGAACATCAGTATAGGGTAACATTACATTCATGATCCATACACATGCACACATCCTTAGGAGAAAACATAATTTTACCCATGCATGCATCACCTTTATGAGTCATGAAAATTGACTCATGCTTGAAAAAGAGTAACTGATTCCCACATATACATATATCATGGAATTTTAATATCAAACTCAGGGGATGGATGGTGGTATTGGAACATAACCATAATTTACCCTTATTTATGAGTGACACTTTAAATATACTAAAATATAACATCATAAACATCCCCAGTTAATAAAATGTGATTCATAAAACATTAAAATTACAATTATTCAAGCTTTCTATAATAAGGAATACATGAAATGAAAGTTTGTTTCATAATATATTCACATATATTCACATAACGAAATCATAAATAATCATAAGAATACAAACCCATGGAAAATAAATGTGAAACTAGTAACATAAAGAAGCATACAAGGTGAATACCAATCAGTCCAAAAGAATATGTTATTTACACTTTATATATAAACAATATACTATTAAAATAATATTTTATCTAAAAAATTATTATATTGAATCAAGTTCAATTCCCTTCATTAAAAAAACACGGTATTTATTATGGAAATCAATTGAAAGAAAAAATTAAAATTATAAATAAAATATGATTAGTAAAGAAAAAGAAGTAAACTATTATTTCCCTAATGAAAACAAAATTTTATAATATATCCTAAGAATGAAATCGTAGGGTATATATTGAATAATATCCTATATTTTACATTTAGTACATCACTGGAAAATTACATATTTGATGAAAAAAATCATGATTTTTAGTAGAATCACTTTCAAAATATGAAATCTATTTATCCTTTTTAATATACGTTTAATGGATTATTTTATAATATTATCTAAAAATTTACTTATTTCAAAAAACATGGTGACATAGTGAGAAATTTTTATATAAAATGGAAATTTTTTGGGAATTATTTTTTCACGTGGAAGGAAAATATAAAAATATTCAGTTTAAAATTATTTAATGCCATCATAAAAAAGGATGTGTTAATGGTAGTTTTCAAATGTTTTCTTCTAAAAGGTTAATTGAAATAAATTAAAACCTTTGCTTTTGGATAATAATCATCTATAATATATTATATAAAATAAATAAATGTTATAAAAATAATTTTTCATAAGAAAAATCATTTGATATTGAAATTATGGAAATCCATTCACATAAATTAAAATATGATCATTGTAATGTGACATCATAAAATTAGTTACAAGACATACTATTTATAATATTTTATGTAAAATATAGAGGTAAAATGAGATATCCTATAGTTATTATTCGAAATATAAATGACACATTTATGGGAAATAAAAATCTGGAAAAGAGGGAAATAATATTAAATAGGCTTTGAATCATTATAAATTGTTATGTACTGTTGGGAAGGGTATTTTATCAATGTAAATCATTTTATTTTAAATGTATTTTTGAAAAACATATTTATAAAGTACAATTAAATGATTTATTAGGATGTAATAGACCTATAATTGAAGAAATGAGTTCATGAAGAATAATTTTATCTCAATCAACGATATTTAGTTAAGAAATTCCCTTATGGTAATTGTAATATATAAATATCAAAAGAACATGAAAGGTAGTTACAATTAAATAAAGAATTAAAATTCATAATATAAATGTTACTCCATATGATTAATGGTAAAAGGTAAGTGAATAAATTATAATAATATAATGTGGTTTAAAATATCAAACAAATCTCATGAAATTTAAATTTTAGAGAAAGAACTCATAAAACTATAGAAAATTTTTTGTGAAGACCCCTTAAAGGATGTGATATCATATGAAAAAATAATAATGATGGGGTGATTATAAAAATATTAATAATGAATTATATACACCATTCATATTACAAACTACCCCCAAAGTCCCCATCTTGGTTATATAGTGAATAGAATTAGTGAACCCCAATTCCCACTATAAGAAGGCCTTAAGTTGGAGACACCTGTCGAGGGTATAAGACAATAAACTGGTGGGAGTTACCCTCAAAATACTATGATTATAACTTAGAACCCCCAAAAACCAACATAAAAAATATAAATAAATTAAATTTAAATAAACAAAAATCTAATAAAAATTATCTACTATTCATGGATATAAAATAGATATAAATGTATCCAAGGATAAAACAACTATAAAAGAAAATATGGGAGAATCAACTACAACAACCCACATTCTGATCTTGTACTGTCTAAATCATTCATGAAAGGCCATGGGGAATCATAAAATATCTACTCTATATATTTATGGTGATCATATTATATATAATCATTTATAGCAAGCCCAATAACTTATGTGATAATTTGAATGGAGAATACTAATGCCTCGATGAACAAACATCAGAACTAACCAACACCTACACTTGTAAAGAAATCCCTTATCTTTTTTAAGACCCCCGCCAAATAAAACATCCATGAATAAAAACATATATCATTATAGTGTATATATAATGCCTTTAAAATCATTCCCATTGATTATCTACTCTATCATACTAAAAAGATATCATTTTCTCTCATCACTTTCATATCAACAAATGATAGAACCATCTATATCTTATCATGTGGAACCAACCACGAATCACATCCTTCATCAGCAACCGAATATTTCATATCATAAAACCAAGAATATAGGGTATCCGGAACTCACAGGACTTCAACATCTTTACCTCTTTCTACTACCCTTGACCATAACCATATATCTCATCATCCCCCACCAGAATCTCCAGAAGTATCTAACCAATATAGAGTGTGGTTGAGGGGTTATTCAACCATCCATATCAACACCATCTTATATGTTAGAGTAAAAAAACACATATACTCTGGTCTTCATTTAGTTTAAACAAATACAGCGGGGGTATAATAAAGAAAACATGAAAATAAAGATATATAATATTTCAACCTAACCCCACACTTATTTGTTGACACAAGAAACAATATCTCAACCACACTAAGAACATTGTCAATATCTTACCACCTAAAATTGAAACTCATTCAAAAAATCTACTCACAAAAATAACATAGGGCCACAACCCACAATCCATTTTCATTAACTTTTATAAATAATTATTCCACTAAGAATTACCCATTAAATTATTTGGTTTAATTCTTACAAAAAACATTTATCCATAACTATATATGTATATTTCACTATTATTATTTCATTTTAACATAAATTATTAAAAAGGGACCACAGTTCCACACTATTACATCACAAGAATCTCCACCAATCACAAAAAAAATTCACAACCCACAAATAACCAAAACCTCCAAGACACACATAAAAATTCATGCATGGAATGTGGATATTCACATTACTGTGTTCATTTAAAAAATTTAAGTATTAAATAATTTAATTGGTTTTCATTAATCAAGAAGTCAATTTATCAATTTATCCTATAAAAATAATATATAATGAAACAATTATCATCAATACTATGAAAATAGAACACTACAATTGAATCAAATCCTTCCACATTAATTTTTTTAAAATGGAATATTATATTTTTTATCCCAAGTCATCCCACTCATCCAATGGAAAGTAAAATCATAATAATCCAAACAAAATCATAATAAATGGTGTGAAATAAAACCCCCTATATCAAATAAGGATTTTAGATATTTTATACATTGACAATGTAGGATATGATGAACTGTGGGGCCATAACCACATCTATAACCCTTGAATCAAATTGAAATGAAAAAATTCATCCCTAAAATTGTATCCAAAAAACTCCAAAATCTAAAAAACCTAGGATTTATAAAGACTATAAAGAAACAATGATAAATTCATAGAAAAATAATGAATAATCTCACAGATATTCATTGACATCGATTACCTAGAATAAAAGGGTGAAATAGAAATTTTACAGGATAATAGGGATCCAAAATTCACCTAGTAATTACCTGATGACTATGTATAGTGATGTAATATTGAGAAGAATCCTTGGAAGTGTGAGGTTTATGAAAAAACTATAAATCACCTCATTTAGATTACAAATGGAATGTTCAGGTTCGTAACCTCACGCAATTAACATCTATGGAAAACCGGTGCTTGATAAAATAATGATATGAGTGATTTCCTATTGTAAATGAAACCCTTAACATAATTATTTCAGCAATAATAATTCCAAAAAAAATCGTCCACAACAATTTGAGATTTTATTGGAAAATAAAATTGTAAATCATATTGATGATAAATTCTTAAAACCCCAAAAATCCACACCATGGGACATTAGACATCATAAAAATAGTTATTCAAGGAGTGAATCACCAGATGTTCCTATATATATTATTCTAGATCACCATATCCCTTGCTCAAAACCATCTCAAGTACCCAAAAACTAAAACTCACAAATTATCCATTAGAATGGTCAAGTGAATAATATTAGACAACTATAAACCATCTCATCTGAAATTTTCAGAACCAACCAAAGAAAGTGATCCAAAACCACTATATCCTACCAAAATATCCCTTTAATATAAGATTCACACAATATTGAAACCATATCCCAAAACATAACAATCTGAATTGAAAAGCTAACCCAAATGTCTGATATCAAAATTTTCAAAATATAAGAGGATAAAAAAATCAGTGTACTGCCTAAATATCTTCCAAACTATGATATCAAAATAGTCAACACCATCCTATATGTTTTAGGAAAACAAACCCCAGGAATATGGGTATCATTATGGTTACACAAATATAGTTGGGGTATAATAAAAAAACAAGAAAATAAAGATATATTATATTTCAAACTAACCCCACACATATTTTATGACACAAAAAACACTATATCAACCACACAAAGAACTTTTTCAATATCATACCACCTAACATTGATACTCATTTAGAAAAAAACTCACAAGAATCACATTGGGCCACAACCCGCAATCCATTTTCATTAACATTCTTAAATAATTATTCCACCAAGAATTACTCATTTAATTATTGGTTTTAATTCTCAAAAAAGATATATTATCCATAACTATATATGTATATTTCATTATTATTATTTCATTTCAACATTACTATTACTAAGGGACCACATTGCCACACTACTACATCATAAGAATCTCCACCAATCCCAAAAAAAATCTACAGCCCACAAATAACCAAACCCACCATGAAAAACATGGAAAATCATGCATAAAATATATATATTCACATTAGTATGTTCATTTACCAAATTTTTGTATTAAATAATTTAATGGTTGTTTTTTAATCAATAAATAACTTTATCAAATTAGCCTATAAAAATAATATATAATAAAATAATCACCATCAACACTAATAAAATTAAACACTGCATACTAATCAAATCTTTCCACTATAATTTCATTAAAATGGTATATTATATTTCTTATCTGAAGTCATACCACTCTTCCAAAGGGAATTAAAATCAAAATAATCCAAAAAATTCATATAAAATGGTGAGAAATAAAATCCCCAATATCAAATGAAGATTTTAGATTTTTTATACATTGAAAATGTAAGATATGATGAACCGTGGGACCATAACTACACCTGGAACCCTTGAATTAAATTGAAATGAAACAATTCATCCCCAAAATTGAATCCAAAAAAACCAAAATTGAAAAAAAACCAAGCCTATACGAAGAATCTAAAAAAACCATGATAAATTCATAGAAATATAAAGAATAATCTCACACAGATTTACTGATATCGATTTCCTAGAATAAAAGGGTGAAATAGAAATTTTACAGGATATTAGGGATCCAAAATTCACCTAGTAATTACCTGATGACTATGTATAATGATGTAATATTGAAAAAAATCATAGAAAGTGTGATG
The DNA here is from genome assembly GCA_963277665.1 of Viscum album. Taxonomy (NCBI): domain Eukaryota; kingdom Viridiplantae; phylum Streptophyta; class Magnoliopsida; order Santalales; family Viscaceae; genus Viscum; species Viscum album. Next base: position 1,578,788,394 of record OY728126.1, read on the forward strand.
TTTATGAAAAACCTATAATTCTACCCATTCAAAGTATAAATGAAATGTTCATGTCTAGAACCACACACAGTTCACATTTTATTGAAAACTAGTGCTCGATCAAACAATGATATGTGGGATTTACTATTGTAAAATGAACCATTCACATAATGATTTCATCATAAATAATTACGAGAAAACTATTCCCCGTAAATTCTAGATTTTATTGAAAAATAATATTGTAAATCATATTGAAGATAAAAAGTAACGTTGGAAACCCCAAGATACTTGAAAAGTAAAATGAGGGACTTGATTGAAAAATTTGGTCCTACAAGCTTGGTGAATCCTTAATTGATCATCTATATACTACCTCACCATAACATCCCTAGTACTTGATTCTGGGATCACTGGAATGTTAGCTGACATTTTATGTTGGTCCTCTATGTAGCATATTAAATCATATCCACTCTAATCCCATGGTATCCTAGTGATTAAATACATTTATATGTCTTCCCATTTCCCCTTGTGTACATTCAAATGATCAAACAAACCACCAGGGGGTCAATGTTAAACCATTATCTACTTGAAGACCAAGCATTATTTCTTGAAATCTACCAATAACCACATCATTCCATAAAACAAAAACAATGTCTGTGTACCATGTCGCATCATATATATGTTATGATGCACCACCATAGATTAGATTTAAAACTCATAGATAAATACCACGTAAATTAATAATAAGATGGCCATACCTTGGAAGAAATATTATTGTGGGATATCCACTAACTATCACATAGGGGTGTCCCCATGATTTATTTGGATGTCCATAACCTCTACCTCTGAGTCTCCCCCATCATGACTACTACACATATTAAAACAATGTATGATATATTATCATTTTAAAGAGGTATAGAAGGAAATAAAACTTCGAATATTCAAGAATAAAAGTAATTAACTCATCCAATACCCACCTGGAAGCCTCATCTCCTCGAATGGTTCCCTATAACATTCTACACAACACATCTTTAATAAAATTTATATTTCCTGGTGTATTAAAGGTTTCAAATTCATTTTTGTTATAAGAAATCCATCCAACTCAAAATTTATAGATTTATGTCATGATAATAAAAATCTATAAATTAGGATTTTTTGTTAGGGAAAACCACAATGAGTTCAACATGAGGTAATGTCACCATAGATCTTTGAAAGAAACCACCACTACCAACTCCAGAATTTGGCTAGCATAGTTACTGTCATGGGGGTGTAAATTCACTTACCCATAACATATCATTTCCTACTATTTTATTTATTAAAACCCAAAATAAATGTATAATGACTCACATGATACCTAAAACATCACTCTCTACTCAAATAATAGAAGAACTATGGAACTAAAAAACTTCTCCATCAAGTAGATGAATGTATCTTGGCCTTGATTAGTCCAATCGAAAACATAGTTATTCCTAGTCGAGGAGTGCAATGGGGATATAATATAAGTAAAATAACATATCAAATCATATAGTTATGAATGATAAAGAGAAGTTTGGGAACAAATCCCTATTATTGTGTTATTTATTAGTAACTATAACCTCAACCTTTGTCATATCAATTACAAATTCTTACTAGGACACCACATGCCCAAGAAAATGAACACCTTGTATGAAAAACATGCACTTTTTTCATTTAACAAAAATATTGTGTTTATAAAGAGACTAAAAATTCATAATCATGTGTTATACATGTTCCTCCTATTACATTGAGTATATGATAATGTCATCAATTAACATGGTGGTGAACTAGTCTAAGAACTCCTGAAACAAAAAATATTTAATGAGTTTGATGATTACAATTGATGAATTATTGACATCAAAAAACAAGAATACCAAGATAATGTGTCCATATTGACATTGATAGGATGTATTTTGGATTTATACCTCCTTAAACATTAGTTGATGATTTCCATACCATTTACCAGTCTATAAAAACAAACATTATTCTCTCAACTACCAAAATAGATCATCATTTATTGGAATGGGGTAATGATTCATGACCATATCTTTATTCATTCATAGATAGTATATGAAAAACATCAAATATAAATTTTCTATTATTTTAAAATATAGATATCCACATGCTGACACATTAGAACTGAAACACCCTTTCTTCATTAGGTCATCACTTCAGATCCCCTCTCCCACAACTCTGAAGTTTTCATCACATAGGGGTACGTAAAAATTTATATATAACCCAACTAAAATTAATTTACCAACTCAAACTTGTGTTAAAGTGTAGTGTCATAACCTCTATAGGATAAACCATCATAACCTTGGTAACTACTCAGCAATCTTCCGCACCCATAAATTCTATATATTTTTTAATAAATCATATATCTGAGGAAATAGTGGCCCATGATGACTACCAACCATCCAAAATCCTATCTCATTAGATAATAAACCACATCATACTTATTCATCACAAAACTCATCTATCCTTCAAAAATAGTAAGACACCATGATAATAGAATAAAAAATAATACCTTGAATTACATAATATGGTGTTTATGTAACACCAATAAATTTATTAATGACTAATGATAACCTATCATCAGTCTATAACTCCATCAAACATAAAATAAGATATCCTATCCTCTGACTGTAATGGATAACACAAGTTGGGATAGAATGGATTTCAAAATAAATACTTCATATGGGGAATATGGTAGTAGAAATAATGGAGTGAGACCTAAAATAACCTATAGGCATTATTTTTCTCCTGATCAGAACCTTAACCAACTTATCATCGTTAACCCTCCATCTGAAATCATGATCCACAAATATCCCTTCTGAATCCTGAATAATTATTCTCCATCCCACCCATAAACCCTCCCCATAACCTAAATCTTCTTCTACACTTCCAAATATGAAAGTTATATAAATGGTTAGACTATATAATAACTTATGAGGTGTAATGCCTCTTCCAATAATCAAGCTCGAGAATCCCCATCTGGAATGTTGTCAGTGGAAAATTATCGATGTTCCATAAACATAAAACATATATTTTGAAACTGAAGGTCCCATAGATTAAGGGAGAAAAACTCATGAATCTCCATCACCTACACCATCATAGAATGTAACTCAACCCTAAACATTTATAGGACTTAATCAACAATAAACCAACCTCATTCTTCTCCATGAGATATACATTTCAAAACAAACTGATTACTATCCTCAGTTGGATACATTCTAGGGGGACCCAATATTAGACCAAATCTCTAATTAGATATAATGTTCTCTCAAAATATTCCCTCTAATTCAATATCTCTAGAATAAAAAAAATTTCCCCCAAACATCACCATGTCCTAACAATGATTGTCCATAAATTTAGTATGTAACAATTCATCATGCATTTTAGGAATGATCCTATAACTAGAAATAAGGATATCCTACTAAACATCCCTAACTCAAAACACACACAAGAGGCAAATAGTTAGAATATTTTCATATAACGGACAATCACCTTTATTGGGTAGAAATGGAATGATTTAATTAATTTAATTAATTCATTTATACATTCCTAGAACCATGGATTTCATTATATAAAATATGAAGGTATGATTCTTGAAACTCTCTTAGGTTTCGAACCATCTATTAGAGTCACACTACCTATTTTATATGAAGAGATTATCATCATTATGTCATATCATTAGGGGGGCTAAAATGTAGTATCATAACCAGTCTTTCAAGATATCATCATATGATATGTTTGGATATAAATATTTTTATAATAACAAATGAAACTCTTATCACATCCTAAATCTAAACTATTCAATATATATTTACCTACAGCTTTGAGGCCACTCTATCTTGACCATTCCCCCATTGGTAAACCTCTTAGTCTAGTAGTAAAGATAATGAGTGCATCCTCATGTCCCGCCTCCATTAGGCCAATCGTAAGAGACTCTTTTTAATGTTATAAAAAACTATATTGGTAGGAATTATGATAAATATCCTTATATTAAAGCATAACAAACACAACTAAATCACTATACTCTATATTGAAATAAAAAAAATATACCAATCACAGAATCCTATAATGTGGGATATAAAATAGATAAAAATTAATTGAAAGATAAAATAATGCCAAAATAAAATCATATAGAAGCTAGAAAAACAATTATCACTCCAAAATTGAAACATTTAGCTCTATCAAAAAATTCAACCAAAGAATCTAAAAATAGGTTAAATTTTTAGTGTATGATGTCATGTACACTCTGTAAGATTATATCCAAGGTCACTTGTAAAAATTTGAAAGCTGAATATTAATTCACATTTGAACCAACATCATCACTAACCATAACAAAGAAATGTTGACATTCCCACTATCTTAACTAAAGATATCTCACCATATAATTCATCCATGTATTATAAATTAAAATAATAATAATGTAGATAAGGTTACTCACATCCATTTTCCAACGGACCAGATGCTCTAACCTAATGAGAAGACATACCTTTCTACAATCCATTAATTATCAACCAATGATATAACCAACCATATAATATATTTCATCAAATTCCTTTTAACAATTCTTATGAAACCATCCACACATAATTTATTAATTAAACACTGATGTGGTGTATCATTAATTCACTTAACAATAACATGGTTCACTCCCCATAATATATAGGACCCCCAATAAAATATCTCACATTCAACTATGAGTATCACTTGATGTTGTTGTTGGATAGAGGTCGGAGGAGATGTGTTAGTCATACATCCATAAAATATACATCTGGGATGTCAGAGAATACCTCACCCATGGTATCAGGTTGCGTTATATGTTATTAGACTAAGGTTGGTGGTTTAATAATAACATAAGAAAATATATTTATATAATAGCCCTATGCAAGGTCACACATATGTGTTCATGAATGATACACTTACCCAACCACCATCATAGTTGTACTCATATCATTTTATTGAATTTTTTCACTAATTAAAAATAAATAATACACAATTATCACATAGGACCACAAAATATGTTCAATATTCTTTTAAATTATTCAATAATTCTACCAACAATATTAAACCACAATATGATGAGATCAAATTTACAAAAAATATATATTTAACCATATACACATAAATGATGTGGATATTATTATTCTTTTTCTATTAATCCAATACAAGTTAACCACCACGTTATGCTGTTATATAACAACCATGTCCCCCAATTAGAAATAACCAAGGATACCAATTTGAAAATAGCCAATCCCAACCTGAAAAAAAAATCAAGAATAAAAGTTTGATATAAAACATAGAATTTTCATTTACTAGATATAAATATTAAACAGTTTAGTGTTTATTGTCTTATAAATCCCCTACAATAAACCATAATCCTATAACATTTTTTAGCAAGATGCAATCATTAACAACAGTAAGAAAACCAAAAATTATTAATGCACCACAAAATTCACGTAAAATTTCACCAATCATGATTATTATCATTATTAGAAAGATTCATAGCACTCTCCAAATGGGATAAAAAATAATTATAAACCCATTAATTAATATAAAACCGATAGAACATAACCATGAAACCTAAAATATGCTTTCTGATTATCTACACCAAACACAATCATGATAGGATGAACCATGGGGCCAAATCCATATCATGAATCCTCATATAAGACAAATATAAAATAATATATCATAAAAATATTCCAAAACCCAACTTAAGACTACAAGAAAAATATTCATTTTGATTCCTCCTATGATACAATAATGAATTTAGAGATCTAAAGGGGGTGAAATCATATAGAATCATGGATATTGAATCCCTAGAATCCAAGGTTGAATTTCAAAGATCATCAAATCATTGGGATCCAAAATTCACATTCGAACCACCTTGGTTCTGATAGAAATGACGGTGAAATGATAAAAATAGAATTATTCATAATATTTATAAATAGTATTAAAATCACCAAATGCATTGAGTAAATGGTTGGATCACATAGGGAACCTAATGTAGTTTACATATATAACAAAAATGGTTCTAGATCAAGTAAAACACTGAGGGGTTTAACATCATGAAATGAACACTTCATAACAGGGATTCATTGATCATATATCCATTAAAACCCCACCATGAACACTGAAGATGTAAAAAATATTTAAGGTTATGAATCATGTCAAAAATAAATTCCAAAAATGCTAAGAATGAATCCTAAGATACATTACACCTCATAAACTAGGGATTTATAGTATTAATCACCTCATGTATTTTCATATGTGACAATAAATCTTTTTTAACCTTTAACTAAACACTTTTCATAGACCCCATCAACCAAAATTCAAAAAGTAACATCTTTAAGGGGTATGGTTCATTCTAATTCCAATGAATTCATAGTTTATTATATGGAATATACATCACGGGATGAATTATTCTTCCAAGAATCCCTTACCTTCTTTCCCCAATTAGTCAAATATACTCTAAAATCTTGTTTAAAAAACATTAATCCCTTAATATCGTATTTCAAAAACTTATACATATCTATAATCTTTTATAAATATCATTTATAATCATTCTATACTTGTATGTTAGTTTGATTTCATTTATTTTTGATATCAGGTGTGGGTAATCTTCATCATTTTGAATTAGTTACAGAATAGAGATGTTGTTATTCCTTCTTATAAAAAATATCATCATTATAATATCAAAAAATGTAGAATAATTTTAATTTAATAATTATACATATTATTGATTATTTAATATATATATTTTTTATTTTTTATTCCTGACATTGATGTTGATGATGAGTTTTTTTGAGTAACTTATAATAACTGCATTTTGTTGTCTTCATTAATGAGTTAAAATTTCATATTACAATTATTGAACCAAAAATAATAATTTTATACTTATTAATATCCAATATTTATTTTCAAAATACATTGTTCATAAAAATATTCATTGATCATATTGTTCGGTACCCAAATCAAACAAGTACATACTACAATCAGTGTGTGATTATATATATGGAACTTCATATTTTGTTATACAATAATTATGAGAAAATTATAATTAAATTATTTAGATTTTATTATGGATATAATAATATTTGGGAATATTTATAAGAATGATTTAAATGATAATGAATTTATCACTAATAATTAAATCTATTTTCATCTTTGTTTTTCTCTTTTACATGACTAGTTTTACATTGATATCATATGGATATTATTATTTATATCATTCATACTTTAAATTTATATAATATAAATAATTATATTTATAAAAAATATTTTCTCTAAATCCATTAATATAACAATCCTTGAATGGTAAACATTTAAAAAATAATTGTGTCTTTCGTGGTGGTGGTGGTCTGCACAATGAAATAATAAAAATTTTCATTTTTTTAATCGAAAGGAAGGGTAATTGGTAAAGGTTATAACATACTTATTATAACGTCTCAATATATTATTTTTATTAATTTCATTATATAATATGATTATAATGGTGTACTTGAGGGTGGAAGTGAAGGATAAAGAAGGGATGTAAATGGATAAGTAATATTTACATTGATAATTTGGATATTATCATGAATTGTCCTTTGGGAATTTGGTAATTGAGGGTATATTGTGAGGATAGTTGTTTCGAAAAATATATAATGTGTCTAGAATATGTTAATGGGGTATTTTTAGTGGTATTTTAAACAAGAGGTGTGCATTTATGTGGGTGGAAGTGAGCTTATTTTATAATTGACAAAGGGGGAAAAATATTTTGTATTGATTCTGAGTTAGTTGATTTAAGTGATGAACTTTTGGGGAGACATCTAGGTATAAAATTGAAACCAATTAATTGTATTATAGAATATCTAAGATTCCAATTGATTTATAAAAATTCATGCCACATATATTTCTCAATTTAACACCAATTAATGATGGCTATAATTTAACTGTGGTAATTATATGATCACAAAAAATATATGATGGACCTTACTACAAAATTTCAATGTGATGAATCATAATTTGGAATCCATTAATATAATTGAATTTCAAAATATGATAAAATTAATATTAAAATTAAAATATATAACATGTGAAAAAACAAATTTTTTAAAATAATCATTCTAATCATTATGTGCTCCTGATATTTTTTACCATGTTAACTCATACTAATCATGGTAACATAATTTTATAGATACATTGAATGTAAATACATTACCTACCTTTAAATTTATTGTAATAAAACTCAATAAAATTTATACGATATAATTTCTAAAATTGACAAAAAAACTAATGTTAATATAAGAACAACAAAAAAATTTAAAACCATGAATATTATTAGATTAAAGTAAATTTATTAAAAACCTAGTAATAAAGGTTTAATGGAATTTATCTTATATTATTGAATATATTATCATAACACTCCGATTAAACCATTATTTGACTATTATATAATAAACTACATTTAGCGTAAAAAATGTAATAAAAAATATTTCAATGAGTGATAGTATTTTATATCTTATTTTTCTATAATAATTAGATTTTATAATTGAATCCATAAAAAATATTTTTATTCTGATTTGTGTATAAATTTCATTATTATGTTGCCTAAATATTCACCATCTAAATCAACTGATACACTTTAAAACTTATATTATATTCATTCGTTCAATTTGGATCAGTGTTCCATGTCAAGAAAGCTGTTGGACACATTAGATTTTATAGGATTATATGTATTTTAAAATATTCGAGATTTACATTACCCAAACTAGAATAAATTATGTTCCCATAATTTTAATTATCACCAATATGAAAAATAATTAATTTTATCTAAATATAATCATGATTCAATATATTTCTTCATAGAGATACAAACACTTCAATCTTATGGCTGACTCGGTAACTTATAACTTCTCCCATAATAATCATATAGTTTGATCTTAAACCATTTATTCAAAATAATAATCTATAACCAAGACTTTTTAGATTCTATAGAAATAGGATCCACTGTTTATTTTTCATGTTTTTGTTTCAAAAAATAATTTATAAATAACAGTTATCTTGTCTTATAAAAAAATTATAATAGATATTCTCATGAATAAGAAAATTAAGTCCTATGATACCTTCTCTAATGACACTTTCATTTTAACCTTTGATTGTTAAATTTCATTTATACCATAATTGGTTTTTCTTACAAATATCTTGGATAACCTAAATCAATCTTGGATAAATTTAGGTCATGTTCTAAAATACTCATTAACCAAATTCCTTAACATAAAAAATCATTAATAATAAACTAAAAATATACTATAATTAAAACTAAAATATTAAATCAGATAGAATAATATGGTTTGTAGTTAATCCTATTTTTCATGAACTAGGTGGCAGTTATGTTAACCCCCAAAATCCCCTTTTAAGGGTTATTTCCCCTAGGTATATATTTTTTAAATCATGCATCAAACATTTTGTATCCAAACTAGGATGTTATTGAATAGAAATGAACACAATCTCTACATTACCCAAAATTTAAGATGGTGTCCAATAATTGGACATATCCCATGTTTTTTAACTAATGTTCTTTTATCCATTTCATAAAAATAATGGCATTATTCCAAAAAATAACTAATACATTTTTTCGATAACTAATAATCATAACTAAGAAAAAGCCTCTTAATTTTACAACATTTATATAAGGTGAACATTATGTCTCACAAAAATAACCTCATAATCCCACGATTAGATGTTTCAATGTATTTGAGGAATAAGTACATAAGTGATCTGTTTTAAAACCCATGTTAATATTAATCAATTATCGAGCCATATTGGACCCCCTTATATACTTCATATATATTATTTTAAATATCCTAACCAGGGGAAATGGAAACTTAAGAATGGGGTGAGGTCAAGTTGTTAGTTAATAAAATAGAAGAAATAACACTTAAAGATCATATGTGAGAATTATATTTTTATATGTGTATTATCAAGATATAAGATAAAATTATACCCAAAAATAATAGATCATAAATCACAAAGTATTGTCTTTCATAACCTAAGACATTAATAAAATGAGTTTGGAAACATTAGTCAATAAGAAGGAACCCTGAGAGAGTCATAAAAATGTGAAAAAAATATTTAAAATATGAAACAAATATTATTTTAGGGAAAAATTAATTTTAGGAGCTACACACTTGTAACAATTCATGAGTGGAGACATAGTGGTAAAAATGAATACATTACCTTCAAGAGTCACACTCTTTCACCCACGCTTGAAAAAAACTAAATTTCTCATTTGTATTCATATTTCATCTAATTTAAACTTTTAACTAAAACATTGGATGGTGATATAGGACCCTACCCACCATTTATCAACACTTATGAGGGGAAATTTTAAATTTTTCACCTATAACATCATAACGAACCCATGAAAATTAAATTGGATTCCTAAAACATTGAAATGAATATCATTAAACTTTTATAGCATATAGAATCCAATGAATGAAAATTGTTTTCATATCATGTCTAATGGGGTCTCATAAATAAATCTTTAATAACCATAACAGTATAAACCCATTAAAAATAAATGGTTATCCAATGACATCATGTAACATTTATGGAAAATACCATTCAATCACACTAATAATGAATATATTTTTTACCCTGTATAGATAAAGGGTATATAATTTAGATGTAAATTTCCCGAATTATCTGATGTATGGAGTCTAGGTTACCTCTCATCTATCAATGGAGTCAAAAAGGCTTCTCACATTGGAATGAAAATGTTTGAATAACTATGATTAAACACCAAAATCATTAAGAATGATAAAGGTAGTTACAGATCATTTCTAAAAAGTATATGGACATTACATAATCCATATTTAGAAAGAATATGGATTGTAATATTTTAATAATATCATTTAACAAGAATAATATTTTTATAAGGAAAATTATTTATATGAGAAACACACTTTTGGAGTTTTGGGAATATCCCATGTGAAAAAATATCATTGATATACTAAATGAATTTTTAATGGAGTAATTTATAAAACTATGAAGGAAAAAATTATCATATAAACCATGAAAGAATATATGGAATTATTCATAAATTATTTCAATGGTTTTATAAATATGTCTTCACATGGAAGTAAAATTTGAAAATATTTTTTATAAATCTACATTAACATTACTGTAAAAAGAAGATGTTATGGGTTGTTTTCAAAAGTTATTTTTATATATGGGATGTGGAAAAATAAAAAATATTTAATTTTCAAAAATAAATATCTATTTTAGATCCTTAAAAACCTATAATGTTTTTAAAAATAGATTTTGGGTCGAGGATAAAATATATGAATTTAAATGGAATTAAAACCATTCATAAATTGTTAAATATATTTGGTAAAAACCCTCCTTGCTAAAAGAGTACCATGAAATCGATTTTTAATGATGTGATTATTTTTAGTTAAAATGATATCATACATAATTAGTTTTATAATTATAATTAATGAAATTACTGGGAATGAAAAAAAGGTACCCTAAGGAGAAACATTCAATAAAGAGGATTTTAATTATCCTTAAAAAATATATATTTTTCATAAAGAAATTTTATCATGGAAACATGTTTTAATTAAAATTTAATTTTCAACCATATAGGAAGGTAAATTAAAATTATGAAATCATATTTGGTTTAAGTAAAATATTGGAAGAAATAATTTCCTGAATTAGAATTTTATCTAATATAACGGTGTTCAGTCTAAACCCCTTATAGTAGTAGTAACATGAGAATCAAAAGAACATGTGAGAGAGAATCTTTTAAATAAATATTAAAATATCATAATCTGAATGATATTCATTATATGCGAAGGAAATTTGGAATTTAATACAAAAAAATAATTATGGTTCATAATATAAAACATACCTTATGAAATATCAATTTCAGACAAAAGATTCCATACATTTATAGAAAAATTTGAATCAACACCCTTTAAAAGATATCATTACAAATTAAATCTAAAGTAGCATAAATTATGATAGGATAATTAAGAAATATATTAAATGTGAATTAAATACACCATTAAAAATAAAACATTATGTATTATTATAAATATGTATCAAGATGTGAAAATTTGAGATAAGAAAACATTACATTTTTATCTACTTTGTCTAATATACTCGGTGGTCGTGTATTAAAAAAAATATATAATAATTTATTATTTATGACCCATATCAAAATATATTAACCTTTTATGATATTCATTCATAATTTTATTATAAATTTATATTAGCAAGTTATTATCTATTTTCAATATTGGTTGTGAGTAATCATAATTTCTTTGAACTAGTTTTCTGAAAGGGGTGTCATTATTCATTATTCTACAAAATATCATTATTAAAAAAATAAAAATTGTTAATTTTTATTATTATTTATATTTTTATAATTTTATTTCATATGTATTTTACTTATTATTTCTGATGATGAAGATGGTGATAAAGATGTTATGATAATTGATCGTGAACTGGCAGTATTATAATAGTTATGAGGAAAATTATTCAATTATGATTACAGATCCCAAAAATATTTATTTTCATACTAATATATGATATTGAGTTCCTAAATAATTCTTTTATTGTAATTGATAGAGTTTTTCCTGAAGGTGGTTAAACTGGCCCAACTAGAACATGCCAAAATCTTTGTGTGGGTATTGATATTTCATAGTTTATTGTATTAACACTAAGGAAAAATGCATATTTAGCTGCGGTTTTTTTTCTGTGTCATGACGGCTTGAACCGCCACTATATCAATTAGCGGCGGTTTTGAAAATCAGCTGCTAAATTGTACGTCGGGAAACTATTCGCGGTGGTTTTCAAAATTATCATAGAACGTTTCGCGGGGGGTTTTTAGCGATGGTTTATTGAATTTATTTTAATTATTTTAATTATTTTAATGATTTTAATTATTTTGTATTTATTTTATTTATTTCATATTTATTTTATTTTGTATTTATTTTATTTATTTCGTATTTATTTTTTTTATTTTATTTATTTCTTTATTTATTTATTTATTTCATTTTTTATTTATTTATTTCGTATTAATTTCTTATTTATTTTATTTATTTTATTTAATCCATATTACTTTATTTACATTATCCATGCAGGCCCATGCCCATGCCCAGGCCTATACCCTTGCACATGCCCATGCCCTTGCACATGCCCACATGCACATGCCCATGCACATGCCCACGCGCATGCCCATGCACACGCCCATGTGCATGCAATATAAAGAAATACTACATTTTTTAGATTTGAACCCCTAACCTCTTGCATATTTTCCAAAGACTTTATCACTCCAGCAAGCTCGTCATGTGGTTAATAAACAGAATTTAATATACTTATATATAATAATTGAAAAAACAAATAATACATAACTAATATATATATACTCAATAATAATTAAACAATAAGCAATTATTGATTTATTAGTTATTTATTATGTTATTTATTTATTTATTATTATTTACTGTTTATTATCATAAATAAAAAAATAAATTATAATAACATTTACATAAATTATAAAATTATGAAAATAAATTTATAAAATAATAAAATTACGAAATTAAAATAATAATATAATATAATAATAATAGAATAAATAATAAACAACAAATATTAAACAATAAACAATAAATAATTAATAATAAATAATAAATAATAAATAATAAATAATAAATAAAAAACAACAAATAACAAACAATAAATATTAAATAATAAATAATAATAAATAATTATAAACAAATAATAAATAATAAATAATAAATAATAACAAATAATAAATAATAAATAACAAACAATAAACGATAAACAATAAATAATAAATAATAAATAATAAATAAATAATAATAATAAACAAATAATACATATTAAATAATTAATAATCAATAATTAATAATAAATAAAAAACAATAAACAATAAACAATAAACAATAAACAACAAAATAATAAAAAAAATAAAAAGAATAAATATTTAATATTTAATTATAAATAATTATAAATAATAAATTATAAATTATAAACAATAAATAATAATAAATAATAAATAATAAACCATAAATAATAAATAATAATAAATAATAAATAATAAATAATAAATAATAATAAATAATAATATATAATAATATATAATATATAATAATTTATAATTTATAATAAATAATAAATAATAATAATAATAATAATAAATACTAAATACTAAATAAAAAAATATTAAATATTAAATAATAAATAACAAATAATAAATAAATTATAATAACTAAATATAACTAATAAATAATAATTAATAATTAATAATTAATAATAATAAATAACACATAATTAATAATCGTAAATAAATAAATAATAAATTTAAATAATAAACAAAAATTAATAATAGATGATAATAAATATATAATAAATAAATAATAATAATAATAAATAATAAATAATAAATAATAAATAAAAAATAATATATAATATATAATATATAATATATAATAAACAATTAATAATAACAAATAAATAATAAATAGTAATATATAATATATTATTATTATTAGTAATAAATAATATATAATATTTAATATATAATATATATAGTAAATAATAAATAAATATAAATAATAAAAAATAAATAACCCGTAACAAATATTATTATTATTATTATTATTTTATTATTTATAATAGTAAATAATAAATAATAAATAATACAGAAATATAAATAATAAATAATAAATAACCAGTAACAAATAATAAATAATAAATAATTTAAAATATATTATAAATTCTAAATTCTAAATTATAAATAATAAATAATAAATGGAAAACGTGAAAAAGTATGAAAAGGCATGATAAGGGATGAAAAATCATGAAAACGCATGAAAACGGGTGGAGAAGCATGAAGAAAGAAGCATTAGAAAGCATGAGAACACATGGAAACTCATAAAAACTCGGAAAAACCCTTTAATAATTCTACATAATCATCATAATAACCCACAAAAAACCATTGATAAACATAAAAAGTCATGGAAACCCAAATAAACTGTAATAAATGGAGCATTAGTTATTACCCGTCAAAACGGTCATAAAGTGACAAAAACATTGGACTCACATTAACGAAGATAACGTATGATCCGAGAGGCGGTTCCAGATCCACAACCAGTCAAATCAAAGATCCTGAAATTATCTTCGATCTGATTGGTAAAAGTGACCGAATGGACTGGCAGATCAGAAGTTACAACCATTTCAAAAAATGCTGACGGGGAACAGGTGCTAGAAACAAGGCATCAAAAAAACCAACATGATACCCACTAAAAAGGCAATAGTGTATGATCCAGAAGTCCATGTGGGTACCACGACCTGTCAAACTGAAGCTCATGGAATAAACTATGATCTGGAAGGTGGAGGAGTCTGAACTGACACGTGGATCCAAAGTTAAGTCCGTTTAAAGAAACGTTTGACGGGACACCAGAGAAGGAAACTGGGTTTTGGATGCGTTCAGAGGGGTTTTGGGGGTATAAAAACACGACAGAAGATTTGTTGTGTCAAACCAGTGTGTAGCTATCTTCACTGGGTTTGATTTGAAATGTGGTAGAGCCCAAATGGACACCCGAAGCGAAAGTTATAGTCGTTTGAAGTTGGAGAAATTTTTTCTACTTTCTTACAACTCTCATGTCTTCTTCACCTTAGATTGTCTCATGGTTTTGATTATACATGCCTCTAGATCTCTTCATGAGATTCGATTTGACTGGTCTTGGCACTCCAACGGACTCCCAGATCAAAAGTTATGGTTGCTTTAGTGATTTCATAGTTTCTTGTGTTTTTTTATTTTTTTTCACTTCATTTCGTGGCGGTTTTACCCAAACCGCCTCTATTTCATGGAAGTTTTTTAAAAAACGGCGGCTAATCCTCTAAAAAATAAAAAAATACTAAAAAAATGTACACATTTCGTAGTGGTTTTTAAACCGCTGTGAAATACCGGCCTGAAAACTATTTAGCAGCGGTTTCTAGAACCGCAGCGAAAAAACCACCGTGAAATGCATGTTTTCTTGTAGTGTAATATAATTATAATAGAAGTATGATGATGTTATTTAGATTTTTTATGTTTATTAATATTAATTAGTATATTTTTAGGAATAAAGTAAATTTAAATTATTTTTTTCACAAATACATAAATCATGTTTCCTCTTTTTAGATTCGTCCGGGGATGTTAGTTTTATAATTATGATCTTATTAATAATATTACTTATACAATGATTAATTTTTATTTAAATTATATAAATAATTAGATAAATAAAATATTTTTACACTAAACCATTTTTTATTAATATCCATTATGTGGTGATTAAAATATAATTATATCTCTGATGGAAGAAGTAGTCCACTCACAGGCATGGGAAACATTATCATTTTTTAATCGAATGTAAGGGTAATAAATAATGTTTTTACCATAAATAAATTATATATCATCATATTAATAATTATTATTTAATTTTATAAATATGGTTATATTGATAGGTTGGAGGAAAAATCGGAAGGATAAATAATGGAAACAAAATGTTAAATAATACTTACACCAAGAGTTTGGATCTTATCTTAATGTATCTATTATGAATAAATAACCTAATGCAATTTTTTAGGATACATGCTTAAAACATTTTGAGGGACACTATAACTATAATTTTGGAATATTTTCATTAAAATACCAAACCTGATGTGTGTATTGATGTTTATGGAAGTGATCACTATTTATAGTTGAAAAAGAGGGACAAATCATTAGAAAAGAATGTTTGGTATGAGATAAGAATATAATTTCATGGGAGACATATGAGTTAGATGGGTAAAATTTAGTGAGACATATCTGTATGAATTTCTATTCCAATAAAGGTCTTTTTGAATGTATTTGTTATACATTGATTTATTAAAATTTTAGCTACATAGGATTACCCATTTTAACACTTATAAATCTTGATTAAAATTCAAACATGGTCATTATTTTATCACTAAAAATATAACATGACCATTCAGAAAAAATATTTCTGTGATTAATATAAATTCTAAATCCATTTAAAATAATTTAAATCATAAATATGATAAAATTAACTTTGAAATTAAAATCAATAATGTATTGAAAAATGGTTATTCTAAAAAATTATTTTAATCACTAAGATTCATTATATTTATTAAAAATTAATACATATTTAAATGATTGTAAATTTATTTGTATCAATGTAAAAACATTATATTAGAGTATTTATTTAAAAATATATCAATTTAATTTAAAATAAACTCATTTAGAAAAGTTTCATTCCATGAAAAATTATAGTTTTACCATGGTAAGTATAATTTATATTTGTTAGTTAATTTTTTACAAAAACATTTATCCAATTATATAATTTGAAAATTATGATATGATATAATAAAATAATTTCATATTTCTCAATTTATATACGTGATAAAAGAAATAATATAATAACAGAAAATCAATTTTATGGAATATAAGTCTTCTAAGAATAAAATTACATTATCACATTGCATGTAATAGCGAATAAATCATTATTAAATTATTTTATTGTATATATTATCAACACATTCCATTTAAACTATTATCTATCTATTATATAATAAGATATATCTCGCATGAGAATTTTATTTTTTAAGTAAATATATTACCATGCAAAAAATTATTTCATTTATTATTTATCCATACTAGATAATTTTTATGAATAGATTAGTAAAACATATCTTTAATGTTTATTTAATTATTAATTTCATAATTTACATAAAACTATATTTAACCATAAATTCAATGGATGAATTTTAACAATTATAACATTTTATGTGATTCATTTTGAATTGATGTTGTGTGTAAATAAATTTATTAAAATAATTAGGGTTTAAATGAAATTATAGATTTTATAATGTAAGGTATTTATAGTCGTGAATTCCTATTTTATTACCTAAAGCTCCATATTTTATTTCCCGAACTCCAAAGAAACTATTAACATTAAATATGGATAATTTTATATTTATTTATAGTGCACATGTATTGTTACGAAATTTAAGATATTATCTACTGGTTTAGGTTTCTATATAGAAATAAATATTTGATTTTTTATGAAATTTAATTAATTACCTTTAGGTTTATTATTATAATTACAAATTAAATGTTTCATCGGTGACACCACCAAGGAATAAATCTTCATACCATCGTTCTATATTCTTATAAAAGAAAAAAAGGGATGTATGTTCTCTTAAAATCCTTGGAGGAATGGCTTTAAAAAAACTAGGGCTGGTTATTCATTTCAAGAAATTGTATTCTTCATTGAACAATAATTTTTCGGACTCTTTTGAAAATAAATTTCCCACGATTGGTAGGATTTTTCAAAATATAACACTCCTTTATATTGATAAAAAACAACATTATATCATAGAATAAATTTCCATAACAATGTTCTTAGTTGTTTCTTATTTAATCTTACACAAATGAGGGTATCTGTAGAAACAAATATATTTAGTCAGTAAAATTGAAGGGAACTAGGAGTTTCATTAATTATATAACGATCATAGAAAGTTATAGGTATTAACATGTTATATTTACCTATAATTATTTTAATAGGAAATCCTTTGGATTCAACTTCCCCCTCAAAAAAAGCATTCTAAAGATCATAGTGTGGGATATCAATTTTTTTCTAGACAATCTGTGCAATAATAATGAAAAAATTTGGTTATGAGTTCATCATATTAAAATCTTCTACAGGAATATATATATTTTTTGGGACATTTCCACTTTAGCAGTACGATGATAAAATATGATAGTGGGAAAGGTAGGTAAATATATGATTACTATTAATGTATTATTTTGGAAGTATATTTGTCTTCTATTAAGATTGATGGGGTTGTTTTGAAAATCTCATAGTACTACATCAATTTGAATTTTTGTCAAATAATTATGACATTTTATGTTGATTGAATGTTCATAGGTTGTGTGAAAAGTGATTGGAGGAGGGCCAAAGTTTCTAAAATCGTATTTAATAGTAAGGATGAGGATAAGAATTGTTGTAGAAAATTGATGTGCAAGAAAAAGGTGATTGGGAAATCATTTTATAGGTCCAATGTTGGGGTTATCTTCTAATTGTGTGACCATATGGGATGGTCAATTACTCTTGTCCCTTGATTACTGAATATGTATCCTCTAAATTAACATTTTTTTCTAATCACGCTGAAAATTATAACCCCAAAAAATAGAACATTTGTCCATTTATTTATAACATCTTATAAGTACTGGAGACTTTATCCAATAATATATCTACTCAAAAAACAAATGTATTAACTATATATACTCTTTCAATTAATGAAAAGGTGGTTGCAGATAATATTTCATTAGATAATAATTTCTCTAAAGGTAAACAACTTGATCACATACATTCTCATTATGATTTGTTTTTACAGAGAGTGTAAGTAGTTTCGAACTCATCACCTATAGTTTTGGATATTCTCTGTCTAGTTAAATCCATAACTGGGAACTATAGATCTACTCATAGTCAGTCAAATATCGGAAATAATATACTTTTAGTATAAATAAAATACCTATATAGAAATCATAATAGACCAATCCTAATGGTACCCATGTATTGTATTTATATTATGAATCCTAATGAGGTTGAATTTCTGGATAATTATTCTCTCTATAAAAAATTCACACCCCTTATTTGTTAATTATGAGATTATAATGGGAGTGAATCACATATTATTCAAGATACAACTAATTTTGATTGGTATTTTATTACTTATATGAAGTTTGATGACATGAATCCATCTCTAATGATAGATAAATAAATAAAATATATGATATCACATTATAGGTGAATAAAATCAATGTACCCCAAAAGGTAGTAAATTAATTTTCAATTGATAGACCACATTTAGAATAGTTATAGTATAAAAATGATGACGCTTATTTATCCTTTAATAACTTCATCTCAAAAAAATCCAATCATAATTGGAATTATAGAATCACCAATATATATTTACTTTATTAAAATATTTAACCATGGTATGATTGGTTTTGAATCTATAACCCAAAACATCAATATTTCATAGGTTTATAACCTCTGGGTTTTCCTATGGAGTTTCGTACATACCTCTTTCTTCAGACTATAAGAAAACTTTTACTATCATGTTTGATATTTATAGAGACTTTAATATTGTCTCCTTAGTAAAAACCTTCAAAAAGTATATATAGAGGGGATCTATTTAGGTGGGAAATTCTTTCACCTCTAACAAAAATATAAGTAACTGGATCATACTGAGTGAAATAAACTATTTCATCAATGGGGATTTGAAAATTGGCACTAATTTGATTTAGGTATCCTCTATAATTTATAACGGTCACTAATGTAGGTTTACAATAGAATTTAATACTGGTTTTATTTAATTATACTTAGTTGATGCTTACTATTTTTGGAAGGAAATATAGAAAATTTGATTGGCTTTTATTTCTCTCTCTATTGGAGACTTCATTCCCTCTACATATTGTTGATAACTGTATAGAATTTATTTTAATCATTCCCTAATTCTTAATTTCATAATTATAGATAATATAACATGACCCCCTATGCTTAGAGATAATAATGGATGGTTTTCCTTTGATGATTAAAGGGATGTAAATTTATATGAATGGACCTCTGATTAGACTTGGAATATTTTTTAATGTTTTTTGAGGGATTTTAACATGACCACAACTATGTTTTCAGCCTATGGTAATGGTGAATTCTCAAATATAGATTTTTATCATTCTAGTGATGAAAATGTAATCATGAAAATATAGAGAAAAATTATAGATTGTATATTACTTTTGATGAATATATTATGGGTTATAAAATCTTGGAAGCCCTTATAAAGAGGAAGGAAAATAAATTAAAAAACAAGTAAAATATTATCTTCTTAATGAGTGGGAAAAGTCAACAATTTTTTACATGATACATATGAAAATTATGATGATAAATGTTAATATCAACCATTATTATTAATGGAAACACTATGACTTCTACTTATGATCTTAGTGATGTTTTGTTTACTTATTTCAATAATATGTTAAATGTGGATAATATCAGCTTCTATAACACCGAGTTATGTGGTGTGATTTTGTTCTCTATGAATGATATAACAAATTAATTTCTAACATCATCCCCTATGTATAATGAGAACAAATTTTCTTTGATATCCTTAAATATGGATAACAAATCCTGAAAATATGGTTTCACCAATAAGAACATTTGTTATCATTATGATATATTCTATCCAAAGGTCACACATATTTTAACTTTTTTAGAAGTAGTTATCTTCCTCCAATTATAAATTATAAATTTTTATTTTTTATACCTAAAGTGGATAATTCTATCAAGTAAAATGATTTTAGACCCACTATTATTTAGAACACTCTAAGGAAACTAGTTGGTAAAATTAATGATTCTTGACTTTGAAATATTGGTATTCAGAATGTTTCACCTAATAAATTTGTATATATTCTTTGATAGAAAATTCATCACTGTCAATATACTTATTTTGAGGGTTCTTATTTCATTCAAATAAAATCATATCAAGGTAAAATTTCTCAAAGTATGCATATCATATGTTTTTTTAAACCATAAATTAGAGTTTCATTTTGAATGTTATTCTGAAATATATATTCACTCAATGAATCCTAGAATTCTCTTATTATTTATATAGTATCATTATATTTTTCTATTAGCCTTAATGGTTTACTAAAATGATATTTTAATTAATCTAGAGGTGTGGGAGTGGGTGATCCCATATCCTCCATGAATTTTTCTAGAATGAGGATTACTTTATTAGATGTATCCTCTAAGTCGTTGATAGAAAATAAGTCACTCACATAATGAATTCTAGAAATACTATGATTCATTATCCAATTTTCTAATATATGATATCCTCTTTTCACTAATGATGTCAATTACTCTTTTAATACCTTTCAGAGTATATTCTTTCAAAAAGTGTAACACCCTGATCCTTGATTCCTAGAGTCGGTGCATTATTTTAATACATTAGCATGATTACAAGGAATCATGTCCTGAAAGTCTGATTAGTTTACCAGTATTAGAAAATAGATTACATATATGAATATTAAATTACACTTCCTAACATACAACACAAAAAAATAATCCTTTGAGAATGCTATTGTTCCCTTAGCTTAACCCTTCATATCAAACATAAAACACTTCTTAGGATCCTGGGAAAATAAAACATAAGAAAGTGGTGAGATCAGATGCTCAGTAAGGGTGAATAATTTAGTGAAAGCTATAAACGTTTAAGGAAAGATGTGTAATAAAAACAATAGCATTTTAAACATAAACATGAACATAATATGGAAAAAATAAATCAAATATTACCATATAAAAATGCACATGTATATTCTAATAGTAGAATAATCACATGTAATAAATAATGTTATAATGAGTGATTGTATATTACCGAAATTTAATTTCTAGGTCAAGGACTCGATCTCGTACCAATTTGATAATTGTAACCAGAAAAAAACCCAAAGGGCCTCTATAACCAGACTCCATCCCGGAGAGCCTCTATAACCGGACTCCAACTCGGAGAGCCTCTGTAACTAGACTCCAACCCAGAGGGTCTTTTATAACTGGACCCCAACTCAGAGGGATTACTTTTACTGGTTCCCAACCCGTAACATACTAGTCCAATACATTCATCATAAAAAATGTTGAAATATAAGATAAACATTCTTATTAAAAATAGCATACAAAATGTCAATACTTTATCCATAAATCATGATTGTTATAAAAATAACACATCGATAGTCAAAAATATCACAAAACATTCAATACAATATGTAAGATTTGTATCATAATAAATCAACTTCAAAAAAGATTATAATCCCTTAAAGGATATTGACATAGATGAAAATGATAAGTAAAATGCTTTAAGATAAATACCGCTTTTTCATGAAATCGTTTAAAATTCTCACAATTTATAAAGATATTCATTTAAAAGGGATTTTTAAATCAGAGTTTCCCATACCACTTTGAAACTTTTTCAAATAATTATCATTTCAGAACATTCAAGTCCATATAAATAAATCCTTAAAACCATTTTAAAAACATTGAAAATAATGAGAAAGGTTTAGAAGAATAAATATCTTAAAACATTTAAAATTTTATTTTAGTAAAATATTCCATTAAAAATAATCCCTTTGAAAATTATTTAATGAAACATGGACATATATAATAAATATGTCCTAGTAAAAACATACACATAAACAATCTCGAATAATAATGAGATTCAGGAATTAACCCTTACCAATTTGGTAACTTATGAAACATGAACCCCGTGATAAAAGTATCATACTATGAAGATGTAAATACACATAAATTAATTTTTATTACACAAATAATACAATTATGAACAGTAAATACACCACACAAAAGGAAATAGTGTCATTATAGCATGAATCTCATGGGAATAAGCAATGAGATGAAAACACCTTACCATGTTATAATCAATCGAGTCGTATAAAAAAGTCAATAACAACCAAATAATTCATAGAATACCATGTTTATAAACTGAATAATGCTAATATATATCAAATGGAAGTACACAATACACCAAATATGATAAATAAGTGGCGAACAATAGAAATCTCCCGGAATTAAATGTGAGATAAGAAACCCCTTACCTTTCACAATCCTTTGGACGAGGGTATGTTTGAACTCTTGTATAATGACCATTGTATGTTATTAGATTATATGAGAACCATATTCATATTTATTATATCATACATGATTCATTTGTGACTTTTTACTACCCATTTAATAATTATTTTCATGTTAAATTAACATTTCGGTTAATAATCACTTTCTTTATCTAACGTATTTTAACTTGTTATTCTAGACCATATCATTTAGATCATGATTTAAATAATTACAAAATAAAAACCTTGATTCATATATCATATATATTTATAATATAAATATTTATAATACATAGATATATGAAACAGAAAACACCGTTTATGGAGACGGTTGGTCGTACGTACACATAAACATTGTTTTTGTTTTCATATCGTATTGAATGAAAGTAAGTGAATAATATATATGTAAGTAAATTAAAACATATATATATATATCTAGTATCATTATTATGTCATATATTACTTACTTATTTGTAATATATATTTTTATAATCGTCGATGAATGGTGAACGTGGAAATGAATCTCATCGTGTCGTAGAGACAGTAATCCATACGTACGCATGAGAGACAATATCATTTCCTTAAAGGTGTAGAATTGGATGGTATATTAATTTTTCAGATATATTATCAAGTTATTTTAATTATTTATATACATATTACGCATCATTATATCCATCCAAATAACATAGTTTTGGATAAAAAATTCCACCATGACGTAAAGACGGTAAGCCGTACGTACACACTCAAGGTGACATTATCATTCATAAGATGGATAGAATAAGGAATATGGTTTTCCATATTTATAATAACATCACATTATATATAAGGTACTGGATTTATTATTTTGGTATGGTAATAACAAATAAAGAGTAAGTGGAATAATAAAAGAACTTGAAAGAGGGTGGGGAAATCATTACCTCTTCTTCGGGTTCTTCCTCTGGATTATATCAAAAGGGCTCCTTAAAATGGCTTTCTGGAAAAATTAAGGACTCTAGGATAAAGGTAGGATAGTTGGGAGGATATTTGGGTGAAGTTTGGCCGATCCAAATGGCTTTTGTGGTATGAATTTTAGTGAAGGGGAAGTTCCCTATTATAAGAGGGGTGAGGGGAACCATAGGAAAAACATAAAATATTATTTTATAATAAATTAATTTTCGGTTTATAATGGATAAAAAATGAATTATTAAAGTATAATGTGGGTATGGGTAGAAATACACTCAACCAATAGGTTTTAGATAGATTTGGGTCACTATATTAACCTTATCTTTTAGATTTAACTCTTAGTTAAATAGTTTGACATTTACCATGTCTCTTTGTATTTTTATATTATATGGTTAATAAACATACTATAAACATTCAAGAGGACCCCAATAGGTTCATTAATGATGTATATAATATTATATAAGACCTTTGTCCAATACTTAGATATTTAGGAATAGAATACCAATTAATAATATAATATTTGTTTTAAAAACTCTTTTAGGTCATTTTTTACAATATTTGGTATTTTGTTTTTGCTAAATTCTTAACAGGATTATAACTTCAAAAAAAATTCATTTAAGCAACCCTAATATTTCATATTAACCAATAAAATTAGTTTAATTCATAAAAATTCTAAAACTGTATCTATTTGTGTATTTATAATATCAGTTATTTTAATATTTTATTAATAAGGTAATTACTGCATCATCATTGTGTCATAAATAAATTAAATTATTTAATGTCTAAAAATTATAAATAATATACCATTATATAGGAAATATTTTTATCTTTCTAATTAATATTTATAGTCTAATTTATATTATCTGTAACCCAATATTAAAAAATGTTTAGTTATTAAACTTTGAATTTTACACTTTTAACTCTTCTTTTAATTAAATAATAATAAATGTCCTAATCTTATCCAAGTGGACCTCAAGGATAATATTTTATTTCTAAGGATGTTTTTTGTCGAATTACATTTATCCCATAGAATTAGGACATGTGTTACGGTAAAAATAATATGATTTTTACCTTTAATTACCTTATTTACTTTTAACTGTCGTAAATAAGTCAAAAGTTACTATTCACCAAAAAAAATATTTTTATCTTATTGAAAAAAAATTTACTTACTGATATCAACAGTGTCTATTGTATTTTTGAAATTCCAATCATAGAAGTGGTAAAATTATGTTTTATTCAAATTTACAAATGCTCCTAGGAGGTGGGTAAAAGACGATAAAATTTCAATAAAATTTTTATAAATCTAAACTTATTATAAAATAAATCCAATGAATTACATTGAACTTTTATGGGTATTATGTATCTATTTTTACATAAAATAAATTTAAATGAAATAAATAATTATTTAAATTAAAAGTTGGTTTTAACCAATAACGGAGTGTTTTTCACTATTTATCAAAAATTGGTAGTTTTTAGAAACATAACAAAAATTCACCCTAAGATAATTTTGATATTACAAATTCAAAAATGAAGTCTATTTTACTAAATTCAAAACATAGAAATTTCATTTATTTATTTAAAATTAATTATCGTTGTCAAAACCAAAAAGCATATTTTTAAGAAATAATAACTATCAAAAGATTGACACTTGTTTATGTCCAATTTCAAAGTGAAATTACTTCCAATAACCAGAATTTGATTAAATGGTAAAAATATAATCAATTTATACATATAAACCCTCAAAATGTATTGTTAGGTCTACAAGACTGAGTACCCTGAGAAGAGGGGGCGAATCAGGGTATGAATATTTTAAAATTAATGCATGTTCTGATCTTGTTCCGCTATTAAGAAAAACAGTCTTCTCTCTCTTTCCCATTTCACAAAATAATCAGAATGTAAATCATGCATGGGACACATCAATTTTTACATGGTTCACTGCTAAGGGCTATGTCCAAGTAGCATACGTCTACAGGTTGTCGGTCGCCCCAAATTCCACTAAACTTCAGTAGCTGTGGATTACAAGGTTCGGGCACAGTCACTCTATCCCAGGCTCACTACCTTTACAATGTTTAGGGTCAGCTCACTGCTTTCCCATGGGTCACTCCCTATTTCCCTCTCTCTCTGGCTCACTAGTGGTGGAGAGGATCACCTTCTTCCTCTTCCTTTGCTCAGTGCTCCAGAAAGGATCCACTCATAGTTTATAGACCTGTAGGTATCTTATTTTGAAAGAACTAATGCATCTTCCTCTGTATGTATATGCTCTATTGAAGTCCATCTTTCACCCATGGATGAATCTCACTTTGCACCGAAGGTATCGGGCAGACTTCCAGCTTCCACGTAGCCCTGAAACACTGCCGGGGAATCAACCTTACTTGGTGCGCAAGTCTAATCCGGCGTGCAAGTATCGGCATGCAAGTCACAACCGGTGCGCAAGTCCACCTTAGACACTTGGGCGACACAAGTTTCTGCAACTCCAAACTTGCGTGACTCACTTCCCTTTACGCCCAAATCAATATTCGAGTGCAATAAACAATAACCTTGCTTCTTCAAATTAGGTGCGCAAGTCCCACTTTCGCGACCCACCACCACTTGCGCGACCACCACACATGCGCGATGGGAGCTCTTATTTTATCTAAGGCTTGAACTCCATTAAAAATGATGAGGGGTGGTCCAGTATTTATAGGCAATTTGACCGCCGTGCGCGATAGCGCGCAAGTCAATCCTCGACGTGCAAGTCTTGGCATGCAGATCTCTTCCCCTACAAGTCACTTGCATGACCCACATCCAAAATTGCGAGAACCGCTTTCCTTATCCATATTTTGAAGTTCTGATCTTGAAAAACAACAGGTGCGCAAGTTTCCAATCCTCCTAGGCACCGGTGCACAAGTTCTTTCTCTTGGCGCGCAGGTCACCTGCCCGACCAACTCAACACTTGTGCGACCCTTATCCCTTTTCCATATTTTTATGATCGGATCTTGAAAAACATTTGGCGCACAATTTTCCAAGCCTTCAAGTACATGGCGTGCAAGTACCTTTGACAAAAACCACTTTTCTTTATTTGCCAATTTTCAGGCCCAAAAATTTGGCAACCACTGGAAAATGGCACCACCTTCTAACTCTTCTTTTTGTACCGCCTCCAGACCATCCATTCCTTTTTCGACATTCTTTAATGAAAAATGTATCACTTACCATAACTCTTGAACTCGACATCCCACCATTAAATCCCCTTTGTCAATAAATTTGTATGTCATTTTTTTCTTTGTCAACAATCACCACACAGATGTCCACTTTGTCAATAAACACAATCAGCTAAAAAATTCTTCAATGATACCTTGAGGGATTTTTTCCCAACATGTATAATTTAACACTAAAAATTATTTTGATTTAAAAAGTTGTTTTCAGTTAAAATATAGTATTTTTCACTATTCACCCAAATATGAAAGTTATCAGAAAAACACCAAAAAATTATTGAAACTAAATTATTATTTCCCGATTCTAAAGAAGAAGTTTATTTTGTCAAATTGAATATATAAAAGTTTCAATTATTGGATTTCAAAAGGTTTTTACCATTAAAAGGTGGTAAAGTTGCATTTTTTGAAAACTAGTTCTTTTATATGAAAAAAATGATTTTTTCTTACATTATGTCTAAGAAACTCATAATATGGATTATAAAATTATAAGGATTATAGAACGTTCAAAATTCAGTTAATACTATTTATAACCGCTTTTGAACGGCTAGTTTGGTAAGTGGTGGTGCGCTAAAACTCAGTGTTGCGTGTAGTGAAAGTTATTGAATTACTTTAATGAAATAATGTACTATGAAATCTTTGAGAGTTACATTCTTCCCTCCTTCAATAAATGGATTCCTAGAAATTTAAAAAAAATCGAAAGTGAAAGTTTGAAAATAGAAAATACCTTTGTGGGAAATCCCACATTAGAAATTAGGTTAACAAAATTTAGTCTTAATAAAATTAAAAGGGAAATAAAAGGGTCACCACCAAATTATGATCTCTATTAGGAGATCATTTGTGGAAGTTAGAGACACTTAATTGGAGGAAAAATGTAAATATTTATAGGGAGTGATTGAGGACATCAATCAAAAACAACTGTATAATTGAGGGCCTCAAATCCATCAACCTATGATGATTTAAAATACCATCAGTTCAACAAAACATAAGGTATTAGGATAACAAATTTTTTCTTTTAAAATCCCTTCCCTAAAGTTTAAGAATTAATTGACCCATAGAATAATAGGGGAAAAATTATATATATATATATATATATATACTTTAAAAATAGAGTTTCATCCTTCAACTAATTCCTACCTGAAACTCATCTTTCACTACAAAAGATTTCAAAAACAATATTCTATTTATCCTAATCGTATAGGGTTACAAAAATAATGAATTTATAATTCACCTATCATACCGTTTAAAAAATAGTTTATACAATCTAGGGACTTCATTTAGTCTAGTGGTAGGCGATAAATCCCAATCACAATATGGATTTGGGTTCGATTCCCGTAACTTTTTCCAATGTGATGGATTGTCACACGATCTGCATGTTGTCCTTTTTATAAAAATACTAAAATAACATTAACAATAACATCCAATTTCAAACATAATACATTCCAACAATTTGAATTATCCAAAATACTTCTATCAAAACTCACAGTCCAAAATTTATAGGGAGGTTAAACACAATGAAGATCCTTTTTCCATGTAATAACATGTGAACACCTTCATTATTTATTATATTAAAACATGGTAACACCATGAAATACCATAAAACTGTATTGATTACATTCATGATCCATTATCCTTTATATAAAACTGTATATATTCCTTATATCCAAAAATTTTGAATATTCCAACAATGATGAAATAAACAAACCATTAATCAGTTCCAAGATAGTCAAGAATTTCTAATATAATTTATCCAAATCAACCATCTGTTATTCAAAAATTACTACCTCAGTATCCAGACCATATTAAGGTTTATCTTTCCTCCAACCACATATTTTCCAAAAAATTTAACTTTTTGTTGAGTCACTTTTCATAAAAACATATAATCTCAAATCCTCAATGAAAGAGTATTGTAGTACAATCCTTATTTATTTCCATAATTCATATAACTGGTACATCATTGATACAACACTGAAATGACATAATCTTTTAACAAAAACATATGAACACTAGTCATTCCTCTTCATCTGTGGTAGTATCATAACTTTATTATTATCCAATAGCATCATTTGGGGTATACTTGGATGATTTGGAAATTGATTCGCATAGTGACCCAACACCTTGAAGATGAAGCATTGTACACATGAAACCTTTTTTTATCCTTGAAATCATGTACTTGGTATCCTTTTTCTCTACACTCATAACAAACTCTCATTCCTTTCAAGAATTTACCATGGTGATTCATTCTATAATTATTACATATGGGAAAATCCTTCTTTCCCATATTCCCTTTATCCATCTTTCTCTCTACCATCATTTTTTCTCTAGCTTCCCATTAAAGGCTTAGGACTCAAAGAATTATTTACTTATCTCAATAACACATGATATTATTTCTTCATATGTTGAGAATACGTGGGATACTATTTCCCTTCTAAATTTTGGCCTAATATAATGAAATATATGATACTTCTTACTCTTTGGATCATATGTATTATTTGAGTTCTCATTTATTCTACCGGGTGTAATTTCTAAATAATGGCATACACTATCTCAGTTTATGAATTTCAATTCATAATTCAAAACTTGTAAAATAGTTAACATAAATTGAACAGTTTGTGGATATAATCCATAATCATAAAAATTATTTCATTGAAGAAGTATATGCTCATAATCCCTTCCGAATGATTTGTAAAGAAAATGAGAAGTATCCTAAGCATATTCCCTTGGAGTGTCGTAACCAAGAGTGCAGCAAGGCCCGTTGTCATGCACCAGTTCCCGTTCGAGTCTATCTTAAAGCAGTGTTTTCGGTTTTTACCCCTAGGTACATCTGTGCAAGAGCCACCTATACCTACTCATATCCAGACCGGGATGTATTTCTTGGGAAACTCACAAAGTCTCTACATTACTAAAATTCTAGGAAGTTCTTCTATAAAAATCGTTAAATTATATCTTAGGATAATGTGCTTAATCAGAGTATAACTAAATCTAGTTTCCAAGGTTTGTACTAAACTTCCTCTAATATCAACTGTAATGCCCTGACCCTAGATTCCCAAATTCGGGGAATTATTTTAATACATTGGCATGATTACAAGGAATCAAGTCCCAAATGACCGATCAGTTTAGCAGTCTTTGAAAATATATTACATACATGAACATTACATTACAATTCCTAACATAAAACCCAAAATAATCCTTTGATAATGACATTGTTACCTTAGCTTAACCCTATATCTCAAACATAAAACACTTCTTGGGATCCTGGGAAAATAAAACATAAGAAAGGGGTGAGCGCAGATGCCTAGTAAGGCTAAATAATTTAGCGGAAGCTGTAAACTTTTACGGTAAGATGTGTAATAAAAACAATAGCCTTTTAAACATAAACATAAACATAATATGGAAAAAATAAATCAAACATTACAATATAAACATGCACATGGATATTATACTTGTAGAATAATCACATGTAATAACTAATTTCATAATGAGGGAATGTATAGTACCAGACTTCAATTTCTGTGTCAAGGACTCATGCCAAGACCTATGGGATAACTGTAACTGGACCCAAACCAGGAGAGCCTCTATAACTAGACTCTATCCCGGAGAGCCTCCATAACTGGAGTCCAACCCGAAGGGTCTTCTGTAACTGGACCCCAACCTAGAGGGATTACTTTTACCGGTACCCAACCAAGAACATACTAGTCCAATACATTCATTATAATAAAAGGATCAAATATAACTTAAACATTCTTATTAATACTAGCATACGAAATGTCAATACATTATCCCTAAACCATGAATGGTATAAAAATAACACATCCACAGTCAAACATATCACAAAACATTAAATACAATATGGATGATTTGTATCATAATAATTCAACTTCAAACACGTTAAAAATCCATTAATGGATGTTGACATAGATGAAAATGATCAGTAAAATGATTTGAGAGAAATACCCCTTTTTCAATAAATCATTTAAAATTCTAAAAATTTATTAATGTAGTAATTTAAAAGTGATTTTTGAATAAAAGTTTCCCATACCACTTTGAAACATTTTAAAATAATTATAATTTCAAAATATTCATTTCCATATAAATAAATCCTTAAAAGCATTATAAAAACATGGAAATTAATGAGAAAGGTTTACAAGAATAAATCTTTTAAAACATTTAAAATGATGTTTTAGTAATAGAGCCCCTTAAAAATAATCCCTTTGAAAATTATTTTATGAATCATGGACATGTATAATAAATATTTCCCCATAAAAACTTACACATAAAAAATATCTAATAATAATGAGATTGAGGAATTAACCCTTACCATTTTGGTAACTTATGAATCATACACCCCAAGAAAGATGTATCATAAAATGAAGATGTAAATAAAATTAAATTAAATTTTATTACACAAAGAATACAATTATGGTAGCTTCATACACCACACAAAAGGAAATGGTGGCAATGTAGCATGAATCTCATGGGAATAAAGAGTGAGATGAAAACCCCTTACCACGTTGTAGTCAATCATGTCGTATGACCAAAATTAAATAAACAACAAATAATTCATATAATACCATGACTAAAAAGAGAATAATGATAATATATATATATAATGGCAGTACACAATACACCACAAGTGATAAATAAGTGGCGAACAATGGAAATATCGCAGAATTAAATGTTAGATAAGAAACCTCTTACCTTGCACTTTCCATTAGTTGATGGTATTCTTAACATCTTGTATAATGACCATTGTATGTTA
Source organism: Viscum album (assembly GCA_963277665.1). Classification (NCBI taxonomy): domain Eukaryota; kingdom Viridiplantae; phylum Streptophyta; class Magnoliopsida; order Santalales; family Viscaceae; genus Viscum; species Viscum album. Next base: position 1,578,821,026 of record OY728126.1, read on the forward strand.
TTAGATTATACCAGAACCATATTCATATTTATTATATCATACATTATTCATTTATGACTTTATACTACCCCTTTAATAATGATTTTCATGTTAAATTAACATTTCGGTCATTAATCGCTTTCTTTATCGTACGTATTTTAACTTGTTGTTCTTGACCGTATCATTTAGATAATGATTTAAATAATTCAAATATACAAACCTTGATTCATATATCACATATATTTAGAATAAAAATATTTATTATTGATAGATATAAGAAATGGGAATCCACATTTATGGAGACGGTAGGTCGTACGTACGCATAAAAGTTGTTTCTGTTTTCATATCGTATTGACTGGAAGTGAATTAGATATATGTAAGTAAATAAATACATAAATATATATATATATATATTGATTATAATTTTTATGTAATATATTACATACTTATTATTAATATCTATTTTTATAATCATCTATGAATGGTGAACGTCGAAATGAATCTCATCGTGTCGTGGAGACGGTAATTTGTACGTACGCGCGAGCGAAAATATCTTTTCTTTAAAGTTGTGGAATTGGAGGGTATATTAATTTTATAGAGACATTATCATGTTATTTTTATTATTTATATACATATTACTCATCATTATATCCATCCAAATCACATAGTGTTGAATAACAAATTACACCACGACGTGGAGACGGTAAGCCGTATGTACGCACGCGTGGTGACATTTTCATTCGTAGGATGGATAGAATAATGAGTACAATTGTCCCATATTTATAATAACATCATAGTATATATATGTTACTGGATTTATTATTTTGGAGTGGTAAAAGCAATTAAAGAGTAAGTGTAGGAATAAAAGAACTACAAAGAGGGTGGTGAAACCATTACCTCTTCTTCAGGTTCTCCCTTTTGATTTGATCAAAAGGGCTCCTTAAGATGGCATTCCAACCAATAGAATGACTCTAAGATGAAGGTAGGATAGTTGGGAAGATATTTTGGTAGTTTTTTTTCGATATAAATGGCTTTGATGTTGTGTGTTTGTGTGAAGTGGAACTTCCCTTTTATAAGAGGGGTGAGGGGCACCTTAGAAAAAACTTAAAATATTATTTTATAATAAATTAATTTTCTATTTCTACATTCTCCAAAATAAATTATTTAAATGTTAAGGTTGGGATGGGTTGAAAACCACTCAACTAATAGGTTTTATAAAGTTTTGGGACACTAAATTAACCTTATCTTTTAGATTTAATTCTTAGTTAAATAGCTTGATATTTACCTTGTCTTTTTGTATATTTATATTATATGGTTAATAAACTTACTATAAACTTCCACGAGAACCCCACATAGTTAATTAATGACATATATAATAGTATTTAGGCCCTTTGGCCAATCATTAGATTTTTAGGAATAGAATACCAATTAATAATATAATATTTTTTTAAAAACACTCTTGTGTCAATTTTGACACTATTTGGTATTCTTTTTTTGCTAAATTTATAACAGAATTATTAATTCAAAAAAATTATTTAATCAACCCAAATTTTTCATATTAAACTATAAAACTATTTTAATTGATAATAAGTCTCAAATTATATATATTTGGGTATTTATAATATCATTTATTTTAATATTTCATTAATAAGTTAATTACTGCATCATTATCGTGTCATAAATAAATTAAATTATATATTGTCTAAAATTATAAATAAAATACCATTATGTAGGAAATATTTTTATATTTCGAATTAATATTTATAATTGAATTTATCTTCTGTGTAACCCTATATTAAAAACGGTTTAGTTAATAAACATTGAATTTAACACTTTTAACTCTTCTTTGAATTAAATAATAGTAAATATCCTAATCTAATCCAATTAAACCTGTAGGATCATATTTTATTCCTAAGGTTGTTTTTGGTCTAATTACACTTATCCAATATAATTAGGACATGTTTTAGGGTAATAATAATATCATTTTTACCTTTAATTGCCCTATTTACTTTTAACCGCGGTAAATAAAAGTCAAAAGTTACTATTCACCAAAAAAATATTTTTATCTTATTGAACCAAATTTTACTTTAAAATATCTACTGTGTCTCTCAGATTTTTTAAATTCAATTCAGAGAAGAGGTAAAATTATGTTTTATAAAAAATTTCAAATGCTTCTATGAGGTGGGTAAAAGACGGTAAAATTTCAATAAAATTTTTATATATCTAAACTTATTATAAAATGATTCTAATGGATTATATTGAACATATATAGGTATTATGTATCTATTTTGACCTAAAATAAATTTAAATTAAATAAATAATTATTTAAATGAAAAGTCGGTATTAACCAATAACGTAGTGTGTTTCACTAATCATCAAAAATAGAAAGTTTTCTAGAACATACCAAAAATTTACCCTATTCTAATTTTGATATTATGAATTCAAAAATGAAGTCTATTTTACCAAATTAAAAATATAGAACTTACATTTATTAATTTAAAATTAATTCCCATTGTCAATACCAAAAAGTGTACTATTAAGAAATAATAACTATCAAAAGATTAACATGTGTTTATGTCCAATTTCAAAGTGAAATTACCTCTAATGACCAGAATTGGATTAAATGGTAAAAATATAATCTATTTATAATTCCACAAAATTAAAATGTATAGTTTAACACTATATCTTATTTTTATTAAAAAAGTTTTTTCAGTTAAAATATAGTATTTTTCTCTATTCACTCAAATATGAAAGTTATCAGAAAAACACCAAAGATTTATTGAAACTAAATTCATATGTCCCAATTCTATAAAAGAATTTTGTATTGTCGAATTGAATATATAAAAGTTTTAATTATTGGATTTAAAAAGGGTTCTCCATTAAAAGGCGGTAAAATTGCATTTTTTGAAAAATAATTCTTTTATCTGAACAAAAAATGAATTTTTTCTTACATTATGTCTAAGAAACTAATAATATGGATTCCAAAATTATAATTATTAAATAAAGTTTAAAATTCAGTTAATACTATTCATAACTGCTTTTGAACTGCTAGTTAGGTAAGTCATGGTGCGCTAAAACTCGGTGTTGCGTGTAGTGCAAGTTATTGAATTACTTTGAAAAAATAACGTACTAGGAAATTTTGGGGTGTTACACAAAGAATAAGTGTCTATATAGGTCGTTTCATGGGAAAAATAGATATTTAATTTTGGAAAAGGCTACTATGATTTCAAGAGAATGTTTATAATGAATTATTTTATAGACAAGAATATTAATTTAAACATTATTTCTCAGGGAATTCATTTTTTCGGTTGAGTCAGAACTATTTTTTGTAAATGAGTTTCAATAAGGATCACCTCAAAATATCTTGTTAGAATGGGAAGTCTTTGTTTCAAGTGGGAATAATAGGAATTGTTGATTATTCTATCACATCTATGTGTGTATGCTATTTTTTGTTATAAATTGTCCAATGTATATAATTAATGGGCTTTATACTAAAATAAATTATTTCATATGGTCAGGTGAAATCATAATAGGAAACCTTTCACTATATCATTAATAAAATTTCTTAAAACTATTGATATTTAGATGAATGGGAATAAAAAATATCAGTAACTTCATTCAGTTATAGGAGAATAGCTATACATAGAATCTCTTAATCTATAAACATGTAACTTATTATTTTATCACAACTATGATTATTGATCAATTGTAATTGGGAATTAATTATTCCCATAGATATTAATTGTGGACATCTATTAGAGATCATTATTATGATAATATGATGAATTCTAAATATATTTCTCTAAATAATCCAGTCATAAATTTTTTATTGTATCTTGGGTCGGTCTTTTGATCATTGACACTTTACAACCTCTTACATCTTATAATAATATGTTAATTTCTAATTCTTTATGATTTAGAAAAAATTGAATCCTTTCTATCACATGATATCCAATATGATATTACCTATATCATCTTCATGGAGCATGATGTGTTATTCTAGTTCCAATATCAATTTGGATCTCTTAATAATAATATTAATTAATATAATATTTATGGTGATGATAAATATTATCTCATAGGAATGAATCTTTTCAGGAGGCGCTTCATACATCAATTGAGTAATCTTCTCCTATATATTCTTTATCTGAACAGACAACCTATAGATGAAATACTACAATTGGTTAGATTTTATTCTCTATCTTGAAGTTCCATCTGCAAGAGTGTTAGAAAATCTATATATCATGCATTCATTGATTTCACATTTAATTATAATATAAGGAAATTTCAGTAGAACAATATTAAATGACATTTAAAAGATTATATCATTCTGTATGATTTTATAATATATTTTTTCAATATAGAATATAGTAAAATGCTATAAACTGCTTATGCACTTCAATGGCCTCTACATTTAATAACATCTGGATAACATACAATTCTATTTATTATAAAAGATGTAATCATCAAATTAGGTTTATAATTATGATTATATTCAATGAAAACCATGATATATCAATGAAATAATGAGGTTTTATAAAGAACATTAAGGCTGATATCATTATCATTAAATTTTTTTGTATTCATAGCCTCCCCTAAAGTTTATTTTACCCATGTTCATCAGGTGCGGTCACCCCATCCAATCATGGATCAATGTTAATTTTCATGGTATAGAACATGGTAAACCAATCCATTTGGGATGTGGTTATATCTTCAAAACTAGTAGACGATTCAACAAGGGTTACTTATAAATTCCTTGGAACCTTTTTTTCTCATGAAGTTGAGCTTTAGGTAGACATTCCTACAATAAATTAGAATAATAACTTTATATGGGGTAATCACTAGTTCGATATTGACTCAAATATAGTTGTAAATAATTTTATGAATTGGCCCTCTCTATTTACATTGAAGAGATTCTCTAAATTGAAATCCTTTAATAAACAACTAGGAACAACTCATTTATAGACAACAGACATTTCATAGGAAAGTAAACTTGTTGAATAATATACTACAGAGTAAGAAGTGGATGATGGGAACTCTTCATGGTTATTTTCACCTGATGAATCACTTCTCAATGTTCAATTGACTAATTTAAGGGGTTATATGTACACTAAAAATAAAACCAACCTTATAAAAACTCACCTGCTTTTTAAATAACTTTTATTCAGAATGGGACTTTAAACCACATCCATGTCCATCTTGGATTAGTTCTAGTTGGAAATATGGATATTTTTATCTTATATTATATGATTGTTGAGAAATATATTATTTTAATATTTTCCATAATTATTATATTAATTTATATTTTCCTTAAATATTAATGGTGATTCCCACTATTTGAATCCCCTTTAGGATATAGAAATAACACAAGGGGGAGGATCACCCACATGAACCTCTTATTCTTTAATATTTTATATTACTCTTCTCCATTTCCTGGGAATATGATGTAAGTTTCCTTTATTTATTTTTGTTTGTCTCTTCCAAATAATTTTATTCTCTATTATACATACTTTTCTCTAATATAGGGTTCAACGGGATGTGGTTTTTTCCAAATTTGGGATAAACACCCATATATATTGGTGATTTGAGTGTTGTTGGTATATAAAATATATTTCCATCCAAGATTCTTCACCTGTAATTGATGTTCTAAATGTTTCATTACTTCTAGGTAGGTGTATCCCTAAATTCCCCTTTTCTAGGAAAAATCATATGTTTTTTCGGCTTATATTTTTTTTAAATATAGAAAAATAGCTTAAAAATTTTCTATGACACACTTATAGAGTTTCACCAAGATTTTATTCATAATTTATATTGGTCTACTATTTTCAATAAAATAAGTAATGTAAATTATACTCAAAAATATTCTTCTCATTCAAGGTGTCTGAAAGTATACTATATTTTATAGAGGAATATCACATGTAATTTTTTAGACTGAATGTATATAAATTATAGAGTAGTTTTTAAATGTTTCATCATTGTTTCATAATTTTATATGAGAAAAAATTCCTTATAAATTATATCATGGTTTTATATTAACGGATGCACTCAATCTGCTTTTCATAATTCCAAATTATACTTAATGTGAAATTAAAATGATTTTATTGGGAAACTAAAAATTATAATTTATTATTAATTTCTATAATATTTTTTATAAGTAATATAATGGGAAATGAGTCTATTAGGTTTAAATAATGTTTTTGGTCCATTATTTATTCCATATTATGTTAAAATCCATTTCTCTAATGTGTTCTATTGATTCGTTAAATTTAAAAATGTTTGATAATGTTTTTAAAAATAATGGTTTTGTGATTGAATTTTGAGATATATGAAACTCCTAGATGTAGAGAAATCCCCATGGGTAGCCTTGGGTGCATACGGTTAAATAAAAAAAACTTTTTCATACCATTCCAATACAATTTTTTAATAATGCATCGAAAGACATGGTTTGGGGAGATTTGATTAGTAATATCCAATGAGTCCCACAGTAGTTCTTGTAAATAAAAGGTTATTAGATATTTTTTAATATTTTCTTATGTAAATAAAACTAGTATATTATAGGTCATGACTAGTCAAATTCTGTACAAATCCATCCTAATACGGGTTAGTGGTATGGATTAAATAGAATTGACCAAAAGGATTTTAAACACCATTCAATATATTATTATTATAACTATAGGATTACAATCCATAGTTAACTACATTCATTCCCATAGTGAGATATAGGGTTCTTATTAATATATTATTATATTAGATTACTTTTATTTTCTTTAAAAAATTTACCTATCATTCAGTTAATCTTTTTCAAATATAACAAAACATTATTTTTTTACTTAAAAATATTAAGATTTATTTCATTTATATTTATATATATAACTATAATGTGTAGATTTTAGATATAAAATGAAATTATAGATTCTTGAGGGAATCCTAATAGTATTTAATTAATGGATAATTTAGACACCATTGTGTGTATGTGTAATACCCTATGTTTGTTTGGGTGTGTATAATTCATGTGGAATTTGAGTTTATGATTTAGTTGTAGGGTTATATTTGAAAATATTGTATTTAACGTAATTATAAAAGTTGTAATATCCTAAGATATTATTTTTTGGCATGTAATGGAATTCATATAGTGTTTTGGAGTAGCAAGAGAGATCCAGAGGAAGGCCAGACGGCCAGGGCTACAACTTGCAGCCACTAGACAACCATTGGATGGATAATTGCCTTGTTTCAATATATGGTCCACTAACAGGCCGGTAGGTCATATATAGATTTCATAGATGGTGAATATCATATTTTAATGATTTATCCATCCTTATATTTTATGATAATAGGTGACATGGAGGGGAAAAAATTTTCTCACAACCACCCCTTTCATTATCATTTAACCCCCTTCAATCAAAGTTTTATTTGGTGTATTTTACTTATATATTGATGTTTGTTCATTAATTATTTATTTATAATTAGTACCTCTTTCCATAAACATGATTTGTTTTTTGGAATTTATTTTAACATTAATAACATGATTATACTATATAATGGATGAATCATCCCAAAACGAAGGGGATTGTACACTGAATGCATCGAGGGTAACCCATAATGAAATCCACCTATCAATATTTGATTATATGAATATGGAATGTAAACCCATGGATTTTTTTTATGATTAAAATTTCAAATTAAAATTATTTAATGTTATACATGGTTCATATTATTATAGATTGGGCACAAATTTATAGTGAGGGTCTTTTGCGGGCCTCCCATAAAAATATGGGCATGGATTTAGTGTGAAAGTATAAACTGTTGATTTATCCATCAATTATGCCGCATTGTTTTAAATTAATTTAAATAATTATTATAGTTAAATTAAATAAATAATTAATTTTAATTTGATTATAATTATTTATTGGACATTTTGATGAGAAATTTGTAGTCTTAATGTCAGCATGAGAATAGATAAGATAGGGAAACAACTGATGGGATGAGAATTCAATATAATTTGAACCCTTAAGGTAGGTGGTATCCTATACATCACCTATTTAATTTATGAATTTTTTTATTTGGAATATGATATATAGTATCTCCACCAATGCTGATGACCTTGATTTATAGAATAAATTTATTTAAATTGGAATTCATTTATAAAGAGAAAAAAGTTCAAAATCAATGGTATTCGATTGAACTATCTTGATTTCCTTTCTACTAATAGATAAGGACGTAATTATTATTATATATAACATTGATATTGAGACGACATGGGTTGTAATTATTTAATTTTGGAAATTTTAATGAGTAACCATAGAATTAGATCGCTTATATACCTCCTAGTAAATAATTTTATAGTTCTTTGATTAACAGTGTAGGGTTGTAAATGTGAGACCTAATACATTTCATTAATACTTTGGGAAAGGGAGTTGGTTGTGGGGATTTCTCTCCCAAAAATACTGGGTGACATGGGTGGGTAGACGACAATGAGATATATAAATATATATATATATATATATATATATAAGTTGGGGGTTCATGAAAACCTAGAAAATTTTGGAAAGGGTATGATCTTGAGTCCATCACCCTTGTAAGATAGAATAAGATTCTAGTGAGGCCATGGTGACCCTTTATTATGTCACGAAAGGATATTTAATAAACAAAATTGGATTTTATGTGGATGGAATGTTTTGTTTTTAACTATTATATTATTTATTCTTGTGTTTATGAAATGGAAAATACTAATGGGTGTTATTTTATTATATATCAAATATTCTCTTATGGTGGTTATAATGTGTTATAAGGAAAACCCCTTATGGGTGGTTGTGAAATATTTCTTAGATGATACCTTGAAATATAATTTTTTAAAGACCATAAAATCTCATTTTTAGAGGTTATGAAAAATCGCTCTAAGGATTTCCTAATCCGAATAAAAAATTTCATACCAGGGGGACCATGATACTAATGGTGGCACTTCTATATATTCTAGATCTATGATTATGGTTTATATGAATATATGGGAATTATGTACAATGTATTACCTGGGGGGTTCTGGGTTTAGTGGTGGTAATGGAAAAGTCACCAGCACAACTAGGGGTATCAAAGGGTACTCATTTTGATCTATGAGGTGATAATAATTTTTTATGGACTTGGGGTTAAATATTTTGGAATTTATATTATTGATATTGGATTTTTTTACTTACAAGGGGTATTAAATGGTAGTCATTTTTATTCATTCGATGAGAGTGGTAACATTCATACTTCACTCAGAGACATCTTGATTTTTTATACTGTCATTCTTCAATCTGGAGATATATAAATGGATAAATTCATGGTTTGGATCATAAAATTGAACATAACCAATCAATTTTGGATGTTGTAGACATAATACTATCATAAAGTAGGATCTCAATATTTCATTTAGTTATAAACCAAAAAAATATAAAATATTATTGGAAAAAGCTAGAGAAAAAACACATATTCCATTTTACGATGACGTCGGTATAGAATGTCACATTCACCCTCAAGGAGAAGAAGGCATAAATTGTAGTTATATAATCCTTATAAGATATATATGTGAAAAAATATCCTTAATAAAATTGTGCATGATGAGTAATCTAGTTATCATAATTATCTTAGAAAGATGGTCAGTGGTAGATCATGTGATTTATTTCAACAAAATCATAAGTCTACTCGAGTTAAAGAAACTAAAATTTTTGTATGATTTTTTGGATATTATAATAATTTAATATTTATGATAATCATGGGATTTAATGAATATTGTGGTAATTAACTCATATATAAATATTTAACTTGTGTCTTTAGGTTTTTGGGATTTCATCCTCAATAATGAGATAAGGATAATTGAGGTCTATACAACTTTTAGTAGTTCTCTAAATACTAATATAATAGAAAAATCACCCCTTAAGAATAGTATTTAAATAAAATATATATAGGGAGAAGATGCATCGAGTTTCAAATAGTTAGGGAAATAGATTTTTCCATTATATTGAGAAATAAAATCTGTAGATAAAGTATAATAAAATTCACTAGAGACACATTAATAACGACAAAAAGAAGTTCAAAATCTATTAAAGTAGTAAAATATGTTAGTATTATATATATAACATTTCCTAATCTATTGGATTCATGGGTGTTTTAATCTAGTGCATTATTTCAATAAATTTATGATCATGGATGCATGAAAATATATTTCTTATTTCATTTATAATGTTCATTAAGAAAATGATGAATCATTAGAAGTGGTTGGAATGTTATATAAAATTTATCAGATATAAAATGTTATTATTCATCAATTTAAAGGACGGGGAAATATATTAAATCTCATATTTATTTTATTTGGGCAATTAGGTAATGAAAGATTTGGTTCTACTTTGAAAATTGGAGTTTGTAAAGTGACTCTGGGATCCATGGTTATGCCATGAGGAGTAAAATAAATAACATTTATCTAATCGAATTGACATATGGTTGTATATTGGAAAAAATTACATCCAATAGAAATATAATGTTATCAAATTATAGTATTTTTTACCACAATTAAAAGAACATGGTGGTTCTATAAAGGAAGGGAGATCTAATGAAATATCATACAATTGTCGATAGTTTTGATAGTTGAGTTCATATAATAGAAGGGTTTCTTTAGTTCAATATGAATAGATAAAATCTCATAGCCTAGAAGGTGGAGTTATTTAACATGGATGTCTAGGGGCCTACTATAGTTCACTCTCTGTGAGAAATAAGATATTTTATAACATTCATTAATGAAACCATAATAATTATGCTTATTTTTTTAGAAATAACTTTGATGCGTTTGATGCCTCCATATAGAGAAAAACTATGGTGGAGTGGGAAAGAGTTTAAAAATTAATTTCCCTGAGATCATGTAATGTTTTGACCACAATGGAAGAAATGTTGGTACCTTTTATTAGAATAATAATATCATGGTTGAGAGATGACTAATTTGTGTACTACAAAAGAATGATGTTGTAGGGATGATAAAACATACATTGAAAGAATGGGCCAGATACTTGTGTGTGAACTCCTGTATTTCTATAGGGATCAAGGTGGAATATATAAATAATAAAATATACATGGTTAAAAAAGTATAACTTCTATTGTGGAGAAAATTGTACAAAAAAATATGGCCTTATAAGATACCAAATGTTTTTCAAATCCAAATCATTTGATAATTTTTTATCTCTATATTGATGTGAAGGACAATGATAAGATTGATGAAAAATCCATAGCCTATTTTTCTTATAAGATGTAGAAATAAATTATTTGACTAGAAAAATTGGAATGATGACCAAGAAAATAACATTAGAAGAAGATATTTAATATCTAATTAGAAGATACTGTAAACAGGAATGAACATGGAAAAGTTATATGTTGATAGAAATTTGACTACTAATTAATTAAAAGTAGAACAGGATATAAGGACTAGTAATTCACATATATAATTAAAAATATATTTCATTATAAATTTTCTATAAATTAATCCAGTGGTAAATGTTTTTAAATGAATTATAATTATAAATGTTCGAGGAAAATATTGGGTATTAATGAAGTCAATTATAGAAGCACATAATTTCAAGAATTAGATACTGATGTTTGGGATAATGAATACAATTATAAAAGAAAATATTCTAGATTGATATAACTAGTCTAGATATATGGGTTTGGCATGAACTGCCTACATCCAATGGATTATAGGGAACCTTCTTGTCTAGAAGATGTTGTAACACTCAATTAATCAAAGAAACTGGATTCATACAAGGATGAAGTGGTGAATTATGTAAATCTCAATCGAACTAGAGATCAAACTGAACTTTAAAATGGGAAATAATTACTTTAGAAAAAATGGGTCCACAATTTTAAACTAGAATGTGGTGTGTGTAAAAGATATAATGAATTATTAGTGGTGAAAGGATTCTGATCGAAGGAAAGAATATATTTCAAAAAACTATTTTCAACTATAGTAAATGACAATATAATTAGGAATGTGATGATAATTAATACGTATGATGGTTTTTACATTGAGATTATGGGTGTGATGACTTAGTTTCTTTATGTTAATCTAGAGTAGATCTAAATGATATAGCCCCAGGGGTTTTAAGACCATCATAAATAAGGATTTATTCAAAAACTATATTTATGTAACTAGAGAAATAAATTGGAATTGTAATTGTTTAATTGTAAGTTCAATAATTTCCTGGATAACTAACATTTTACTTAGAGAAACTTTGGTCATGGATGTTATTGGATGTTGTGGAATGATGGTAATTATCTTCTACACTAACACTATTTGGATAACATTTTTTTGGTGAGTTTGGAGATTTAATAGATCCAAAAGCTAAAGGGTATTTTTTCTATATTATTTTCCATGAAATATCTTTTCCATTTGAATAATTTATTAGGTATTATGATTGTGAGGGATTTAAAATCTGATACTCTACTATTATCCTGGAATTATTCCATCTAGAATATAAGTAAAAATTTTATGAGGATCTGATAAAAATATTATGGAAATATTCTTGAAAGAAGAATCATGTTATCAGAGAAACATATGCCTTCCCCAAAATATTAGTTTCTATATGTGAAGAAAATAATTTATGATTCATCGATTTAATTCTTGATGTGTGTAGTGATTGGTATTTGGAAATTCAATACTTTGAAAGTTAGTGTTCTTAGTTGGTATATTTCATATCATGGGAAACATAACTGGTTAGTTTTTAAGTGAATCATTTGAGACATGAAGGGATCGATAGATACAGAATTTTCCTTTTGATAACATTACATCTATATGGATTTTTGATGTGTATTTTTCTCATGATCCTAATACCAAAAAAATAACATCCTATTTTTTATTATATTTTTTTGAATGGATATAAAATGAATGTCATGTCAAAATCATATGGTGACATTGTCTAAAAATGATGTATACTTGTTATAACCATATAATCTAAAATTTATTTTTTCTATTTAAATTTCATACTGAATGACATGGATAATTAATTTGAATGGGGAACATTTTTCTAGGATAGTCATTGTATTATCCACCGTGGAAAGAATCTATCATTTCATAAGATTATTAAGAAAATATATCTTATTTGGTATCTTATTAAGGGAAATGTTTTATATTTATTGAATGTCAAAGTGAAGAAAAATTGTATTAACATGATTAAAATGTTTTCTTTCAATGAAATTCTAGTATATTATTGTTCCTCACTGGGAGTCAGATGAAATAATGGAAGACGTAGAAAACTAGGATGAATGTGGGAGAAAAATATTTTTTTCCCAAATAAATCTAGGATTTTGCAGTCATTACATAATGAAGCCTTCATTTTTGAGATTTTTGAAATCATGAAGCTTCTTTCAGGTCACAAAAGGTTCACTCACCTGAATATCGAAGTCCATTAGTATTCTTCTATCCTATAAAATGTGTAATAGTATGAACCTTGATCTTATGAGTTGGTATAACTAAAATTCACTAACATCTAATGGATGTATAGGCCAGTCATTTTTCTTGGAAAATGGTATACTATCTATGAATGTTATATTTGTTAAATCCACACATGAATAGAGAATTAAACATATAGCTGACTACATATTTCAAATAGAGGTGTATCCTATTCGACTAGTAATGAATATCTATAAAAGTAGTTTCATCCATTTATGTTATCTTTATATCTTAAAATTATATTAAAAGTATAATTTTATCATTATAATATGTAGTTCTCATAAATATTATACTTATTTTCATACTTAGATTTTTTAATGTTTCTCTTATGGGTGAATGATGGATATCTGAACAAGATAAAACATTAGTTTTATTTTTCTGTCCTTATAGTTCTTCCTTTTACACTAAGTTACAATTTGTATTTATGTGTCTCTTTATTAATTACATAATTAGGGTGATAGAGTTATTTTTAATTCTATTGATTCAATAAAAATTTGGAATAGGTGGTAATTTGTTTTCCATAGCATATAATTACTAGTCGATAAAAATTCCCATTGAACTCATGGTTTAATATTTAGGTGTTTTATGGATTTTTTCTCCTATTTTTACCTAAAATATTATCTTATTTATCCATCAGTATTCATTCAATCAATTATTAACATTCCTTACCATCATATCTAATTATATCTATGATGATTCAATTTTATAAGTAAATAAAAACTAATTTAATATTTACTAATGACATTATTTTAAAAAAAATATTATCAAAGAAATTCTTCATAGTGTTAAGAACATTCTAGAGAAGAATTAAATATTAGAGTAATGCCTCATTAAATTTTCATTGTGTTAAAATCATTTAGTTTTTAATAAATATATTTTGTGAAAAAATAGGGAAGTAATGAAAGTAATTTTTCAAAATTAGTGGTAAAAATTACAACACAATGTATATAATATCATGATCCCATAAAATGAATAAAATCATAATAACATGAAAATATAAATCCCATTTTTATTTAATTTATCTTTTTATTATATTTCTTAGGTATATCACAACTACTTACCCATTGAAAAAAATCATGATAATATAATGTTTACAAAAAAATATGACAAGTCACAAATCCCCTACGTCAATGTAAATATTCAACAATCCTCAAAAAAGACATAAATATATATGATAAACACCAACATGGTTCTTCAGGATAAACCCATGAACCCCAAGGAAATCATATTTCCTAAGACATCTATCAATCATCAATGAAGAATCTAAATAAATCAGAAAAATGGGAACATTCTTGTCTCACAAAGTAGAAGAAAGAGAATACTAACAATAATTAAAGGAATAATAGAAGTAAATTGGATATATTTTAGTTGATATATAAATAAAATTCCAAAATATCCACCATAGAATAAAACTTTCATCTAAAAAACTGCCATTACAATATAGTCTTTTATAAAATAATGAAATAGAATAAATTCATGGGACAACAGGCATGTATAAAAAACCAATAATTCATTACATCATCATGTGAAAGGATTTATTATGAAACAAGTAGAAAAGATCCTATTTTTTTATTAATATATCCCCATGTATTTCCCATTTTCATTTCCAATGACCATATAATTTATTTGAGTAATTAGGTGCATAATATCTTTATGATTCTAATTCCATAGAATTAAAGCCCTATGAAATCATGTAATAAATCGCTAACCTCATCCCACGACATGATCAAATTCATGGCACTCTCAGGGTGTATCCCATGAGACAAGAAATAATGACATGTATCCTAACATAAATAAAGATATCCTCTTATGGATCATCATGAAATGTTTCCAATAATCACCAATAAATTTTACTAGCCAGAAGGTTTCACTTAAATTCCAACATGACACAATGTAAGATGTATTTCGGTGTCTTCATGGCACACCCAAATCTCCTCATGTCATAGAAAGGCTTCTAATTTTATATATTTTTACAATGAATAGCTACTGATTATTTCATAATAAACCAAATATATCTCCATTACATACTAAAAAATATAATGTGATTGCATATTCCATAAAACCTATCACTCCATAACTAGAATAACAATGGAACAAAAAATAAATCTGAAAATAGAGAAACACCAAACTATCATGTCCTTGACTTCATGCTATATGAAAAAACTCACAATGAAATAAAATTAACATATTTTTATACATTAAATAACAACCTACAGTCCTTCTATAACCCTTAATAATAACACTACACATCTATAGACTCACTTAGTGGACAAAAAAATTAAGATTAATGAAAATCCATGTGTTGTACTAGATTTCGAAAATATATTGGCCTATAGGTATTCCCATAGAGATCTATTAATCTCTTATAAATTAATTATAATATTGGAATAATTTCTATTCTTTAGTAAATTTATTTATCTATCATTCATTTAAACATTTTTAAATGTAACTTACCCATGTTTCATTTTAATTTAAAAATAAATTTATCTATTACAATAATATTTTTGGTCAAAACTAGCATGTATAAATATTAAATGTATAATGAATATTTATATTCATGTTGGTTTAATACTTGGAATTAGATCACCCACAAAATTTACTCTTTATTATGATTGTATCATTTTGTATCTTGATTTTCATTACAATTTTAGTTGGTGATTCAATTTTTGGGTGGATCATGGATTTTAATTAAAGTATTGTTTAAGGTGACATTAAAATAATTTATGTGTCACATGGATAATGTGTATATGTTTTATTATTCTCATATAAAATCACTTTTTAGTTCATTCAAAATTTTAAAATTTTTATCAATTGATCATATGATTTCATTAATATTTTTTTGTGTGTTATGTTTATTTTTTTGTGTTAATTTATATAATTTAGTAAAAATATATCTTTAAGGATTAATTTCTCTATATCGGCATATAATTACCTTCTAACCTATTTCTATTTAACGATTACAAGGAGAGTGCATTGGGATTTATAGCATATTAATATTATTATAGTTATCATATTTCTATGCTAGAATATGAACATTCACCTTTGATAGGAGTGGATAATGCTAATTTCTGTTGCGATGTGGTGGGAATGGAATGTGTAGATTCTTTTGTGTCATGATGGGATAATGGGTCATTTTATTCTATTTTTTGTAGTGTTACTTTTATTAGGTAAATTTTCATGAAATTATAATTATTTAGGCGCATATTATTCTGTAAATGTATTGTTACATACATTCACTCACATTATTGGATGTTCAATTAATTAGTAATGGAATGATTTTGTTTTTCCCATTTTGAAATAGGAGTCTTCTTAAGGGATAAAACATCCAACATATATATGGGAAATGTTTGATTTTTGGTTGAAATAATTTATTTTTTTATTTTTATATTTCTTTTTTAAATCATTTTGACTTCATATATTAACACCCTTCGCATTTTGTGAGCATATATATATTTGGACAAGACTATTGTTAAGTGTAATATAGATTCAAGTATGACATACATATATTTTATCCAGTATGTTATAGGTAAATCCCTAGAAAAATATTTACTTTCCCAATCATAGAAGGTTGTTATAAGTTTTTTTAAAACATATTCTACATTAGGAAATAAGTTTACAAATTTAACAAGTATGTGTGTGAAATTAACATGATCAGTATAATATGATGGGATTTTTTGAATATTTAAAACGGAGGTTTATCAATTCATAAGAAATTACTTTTATAATAGCAATATATTATTTTTTATTTATATTTATGTGTCAATGAAATATTACATATGAGGTAAAATATAAAATTTATTGGATCATAACATATGGATTATTATCATTAAATCCACACGATAAAAGTTATAGAACAAACTATTAGTGATATAATTGATAGTATTTTAATTGAAGATATTAAAACAAAAACTATATTGGGTGAAGTATGATATACAAAAAAATAACATGAATTTTAAATATATATTCAGGGACAATGAGTTAAAAATTAGTTGAAGGATATGATCAAAGACACACAATTACTAAAACTTCACTATATAGTATCTCTTTGAAAAAATAATCTAGGTAATTTATCTATTCAGTATGAAATATCAATGTGTTACACCGATGATTATGATTTTGAAGAGTCAAATAAAAATATATATAATATGGATGGATATTATTAATATAATGTAATAGTTTCTATCTTATACTGCATGATTATCTACCAAATAATATTTTTTAAAAATTTTAAATATGGTATAAAATGGTAATATTAGAACAAAAATGATATAAATGTGAAAGTGATAAATATTCATGTGTTAAAAACTAATGAAAATTTTATAATAATATTTTTAAACTCTCAAATTATTTCATCAATTCAGGTGATTAAAAAGGATATTTTAAATGAATTTTATAGCGTATGTTTTAATATATGTCTTGAAAGATAAATCTTGTATAGTCACGTCCTTAATAAATTATGGTGGGAGAACCTTAAGTGGGAGATTACATATTAAAAGGTAATATTCTAGTTATAATAAAAATTTATAGTTAAAAAGAATTTTTCTATTAATCATATTCCAAAGGGTATGTTTTTATAAGAAAACACCAAAATTTATAATTGTACTTGATTACTTAATTCTTCCCTGTGTAGTAGTGTAAATTGTTTAATCATTTTCTATCTTACCAAGTCTTATCATTTCAAAAAGTCTCATAAATATCCATTCCATTAACATCTTATATGATTTACTTTATTTATGATATAAGGATCTTTGGTACATCATTAAAAACAGTATTAGATCATAATCTAATGTTTATGTAACAGTTTTAGTAGATTCTTCATATTTTTATTATTGATTAATTTTAATCTTATCATATCTTAATAACGTCATGTGTTTAAATAATTTTAATGTTCCACAATTTTTTTCAGGATATCAAAATGTACCATTTTTATTAATTAGGTTAGTTTTGAATCAATACCTTTAATTTGATAGGTTTTTACAGAACCCTAACATTCATTAAAAATCAAAATTGAATCATATTACAATTTTTTGAGAAAATTATCAAACCACGTCATATAAAAATGTGGTTGGTCAATGTAAATTGATTGTAAAATAACATATAGAAATGATAATGAAAAATAATAACTCAATTATAATTTCATCAAAAAAAATCGTATTCTAAATTTTTTTATAATAGGATGAACGATATAATGTTCTAAGTAATATACTATTTATTTAAGAAAATGATACTATTAAATGGTATTTTGGGGTCTATAAATAAGAGTAAGTTTATCAAAAGGGACACTAGTCCTTTTTTAATATCATTGTGGATAGATGTTATCAAATATTGGTCATCAATAATGGACTACCACTACATGTATATGAAATATTTATTTTATCTATGTAGAAAAGGTAAATGTCCAAATTTAATTGTATTTCTTGATTCTCAATGATTTAAATAAAATAAATATATGTTCTATAAAAAATATTTCATCATAATCCATGAAAAATTAGAGAAAGTTTTATGAATAAAAATACATTTTTTGACGGTGTTATTGATGAAATATAATTTGGGTGAGTTAAGAAGTCATCTGTAAGAAATAACTAAATAAATATACAAAAAATAATTATCTGTAACAAGACTATGTGATATATGTTCACAAAAAAACTAACTTCTTTTAAAACCTATTTTCTCAGTATTAAAACCATAAATTATTAAAAAAATACTTAACTTAATAATAAATAACACTATATCCAAAAATTTAGCATTATTAAAGGAATATTTATATCATTTTTTCTCTATCTTTTTCTGGATTTCTATTTTATAAGATTGAATGTATTTAGTTTTTTCATTATCAAATTATCTAATGTGATAAATAATGTGGGAAAATTTATTATTTCTATCTGTCTCTCTATCTCTCTCCCTATAATATTTTCATTTTATAATATAACCCATTAATTTTTTATTTTTATTATAATTATAGCTATATATATTGAAATATTATTAATTTGTGGGATTATTCATTATAATTTCATATTCCTTATTTTTTAAATTCCTTCATGAGTTAGTAAAATTATAGATTAATTATTTGATAATTCTAGAAAAATCCTTTCATATTTCTATTATCTAAATACTTATTTTTAAAGTTATTTATCTATAGTGTTTTAGATAAAAAAATATCCTATAAGGGTATTTTTCTATAAAATTAATCTTAGATATATCAGCTTCGACCATCATTAGGAATTCACAATGACAGTCAATATAAGAAAAAATTCAGTATCAAATGTTAATAGTCTATGTGTATTTACATAAGTGTTTTTAACCCAAATGTGAATAATATATATGTGTGTGTGTGTGTGTAAATTTTAAAAACAAATGATTTTTTAAATAAGTAACATTCATTTACTTGAAATAAATTAATTGTAAGACTATTTAAAAAAATCACTTGTTCAATAGGTTATTTTACTCCAATAAATTTCATTATATATTTTGTTAAATCCCCTTAAATTTATAGGTGGTACTATGTATTAAAACCATTCGATTTATTTTTGGAATTACGTAACCCCATTAAAATCTATTAAATCCTTTTTTGTAAACCTTATGAACCATTCAACAGTTTTAGGAGCTCATTACTTACTCAAATAATATTTTTTTATTATTACTATGAATATATTATTTCTTTTTCTAGGTATTTGATATCCAAAAAACAAATAATTACTTATTTTCACTAAAACATAATCATTCTTTCCAAGATATGATCCTACGATTTTATTATAATAGAAATAAATTGACAACATGAGTGATATCCTAGTCTAAAAAATTTTCATCCACTCAATCTATTAGTATCTCTCAAAATATAATTATGATAGTATAATTGGTTCACCCATACCATTTAATTATATTTCCTTATCTATAAGGATTTATTATATTTTTATTGTTTACAACATTTTTTATTTGATAAATATGTTAGTCTTAAGTTCTTGTTTAATGTTACATTATGTTGACTACTTCATTCTTCCATATTATGTGATAATCAATAGTATAATATAAAAAATTAATGAATTGAATGAACTACCCTCTGAAATAAAACTTATTTTATTTATTCACTCTAAATTATTTCAAATCAATGTAATATATTTAATGAAAATAAAAAATGGTACAATAAAAACGAGCACCAAATATGAGTAATAAATATAATTTTGTCAAATAAAATTATACAAAATATGTAAATATAAATAGAATAAATGGAATATATATATATATATAAATATATCATCATAAGGATGTAAATTTTGAAAAAAATAAAATAAAATAGTATGTATTGTAATTTTTTTATTACATTTTTAAGGGATTTACATGAAGGATTGAAACTAATATGATTGTTCCATGACTATGTGAATAAGGAAAAATATCTATAAGATGTGGTTTTATAATTAGAAATATATATGATAGAATACAAATTAATTTATAAAAATTTAAAATTTAATATAATTACATCAAAGTTTATTTAATTATTTACATATACATATTACATAATGGAATTCTATTTACATGTTATGATATGATAAAAAATCTATTTTAACGGTTATATAGAAAATTTAAAAATTATAACACTATTTTATGATTTTTACATTAATTTAATTAATAATTACATTTACCATTTAAAAATAATATTTTCATATAAAATGTATTAAAATTATTAAATCAACTTTTTGAATACGGTAAGGGAAATTTTTTTAGAATTTTTTGATGAAATTATATGATTGGGGCGATTTGTAAAATATTATATAAATATACTTCTCTTTTATTCCCAATTTTAATGTCAAAATAATTTTTCAACACAATTTTTTTTCAAGCACATAAAATAATTCTAACAAGAAAAATGATATATTTTAATAATAAAATTAAATTCTAACCCAACAAAGTTATTTCTAAAGAGTTAAATTTATTTTCTTATTTTTACAACTATTTTAATATATATATATATATATATATATTTTCTATAGTAAAAATAAATAAAAATATTCAATAGTTTTTATTTAATATTGAAGACTAAAAAATAATTTTAATTTAATAAATCATGATCCAGAACCTTGTGTGTATAATTTTAAAATGATTATTTTTTTTATTTTTTTAAATGGGATACATTTAAAAATTATTATATAATTATCCAGATATTCCTATAAATACCTAACTCTCCAATCAATTTCACTTGACTTTAATGCTCTTAAGTTCATCTTCCCAATAGATAACTCTTAATTATAAGTTTAACAATCTATAATATTCTCAAAGATATTTTTTCTATTATAAGTAAGTGATACATGAGGTAAGGAATTCATATATATATATATATATATATATATATATATATATTAGATTTGACATATTTATTAGCATATTAGTGAATATAATGATTTAAAAAAATTATCTCGATCTAATTTATAGTAATTTCAATATATCTTATTTTAAATATCATAAAACAAATATCACTTAAAATTAGGTATTAATAAATCACTATAATAATCCTCAATCCTTTTCGAAATTCCCCTTTCATTTGTTTTCATCAACTTCCCTAAGTATTTCATGTATTTTTGGGCATTGTGTGTATGGATTTTTTTGTAAATAATAATATCTTTATTCGGTTAATACAAATACGGTTCATTAATTATTATAACCAAAAGGTATTATTAATTTAATTCAAATTTTTGAACATTTGATATTGAATTCATCGATACTAAGTTTTCATTCTTTGATATTTTTTTCACTAATATGGATCAGACATATCAGTAACATACTCCAAATTTCCATGGTATTTTATCCATAACAACCCTTTTCTATCTTAGTTAATATTTGTTTTAAACTGTTAAATTTTCATAGTGGTACCATTTCGTCCTGTCCTTTTATAGTTAAGGGAATATTCATAACCTTCTTAGTTTACCTTTCTAAAATAACATTTCAAACTATGATAGTATATATATCCATGATTAGATTCATTATGAGTACATTATAATTAGAGGTAAATACTATTCATATGGTATAACCACTTAATTATAGATTCTCATTTATGAATACCTCGTTTATTTTTTTCATTGGTAAACCTTTTTTGTTATTTCCCAATGATGAATGTATCATACTATATAGTAATTTATATAATTTATTTCAAATATTTAATAGCTTTGAAGTTAATTCATCGAATTTTTATGCCACAAATTATATATATGTTTATTTATTTGGGTAATTATTAATCTCTAGGGATGATATAATTTATTGGAATTTATAATTTCATATATAGTATCATGGTAACTAATATTTTTTACTATAAAAATACCACTTGTAATATTGTAGTTATAACTCATTATAGATCTTTTGTAGTGTGTTTTCTCATAGATTCATGATGATATCTGGTAATTTTTTCGGTTTTAAAATTTATGGTTTTCCATATTAATTCATTTACAAAATATCATAATGGTACATAAATTACATATGTTTGATGACGATTCCTTCATTTATTATGTCCCATGAATTTTTAGGTATTACTTATGTCTTATTTTAATTAATCCTGGTTTAATGTTAAATGACTTTTTCTTGATGAATATTATGTTACATGATGTGATAATCCTTTGATGACTATAATGTTCTATAACTTCTGTTAGCCTCCTTTGAATACCCATTATTTTTTTGTAAATATACAGTGAATCCAGAATTTAATATGTATTAAAAGGTTTAATGATCATATAATCATCATTTATAACAATATAATAATATATATTTACGAATAATTATAAGGCATTTCAGGTATAGTGGCCCTAATTTCCAAAATTAGAATAATAATTTCTATAATTTCACACTTTTATTATGATATGAAATGAAAAAAAGGATTTCATTGGATTCTGAATTGTGTCACTTGGTAATTTTAATTTTTTTATAATAAATTGCCAAATATTTTTAAAAATTTGGATTAATAATCCTTAAATCATCAAATATTTTAAATAACTAATACAAAATTCATACGTTGAGGTATTAAAATCCATCATTGGTATCATATAATAACAAATAGTGACAAAATTATTTTAATATATGATTTTAAAATGATATATAGTAGAAGGTGATTCAAAAATAATGAATAAAATTAGGTAAAATTGAATCATAATTACTTTAATTTTGTGAGTATTCAACCAAATTTCATGTGTACTAAAATATCATAGATATATTATCTCATATGAATTTTGTAATAGAAAAAACTAAAATCAATAAACACTTTCAACATATATGTTTCATAGATTATTCATAATGAAATAATTGATGATGAAACAACCTTCAAGTTTTAGTGGGTTAGTAAAACCATTTCTCTCTAAACTGTTGATTGATTATTTTGATAAAATATTCTACATTAGAGTTTTTTGAGATGAAAATAACAGAATTGGTAGTATATATCATTATATAATAGTGATACTCGTGATGGGAATTTATTTAAAAATATTTATAGTGATGAGGATATTGAATCTATTGATATTGAGTGATAAAAGAATTTATGTCCTAAAAAAAATTAAAAACCCATTGAGTTAAAATAGTATAGTAGAACTTAGAACGTAAACATATTGATAATAATTATATGAGATACTTTATGGAAAATATTACCATTTATCCTAGAATTCTATTACTTTTTTTGACCTGAAAATTAATTATTAATAACTTTTTATGGTACCCAACTAACATTGGATGAAATATATTATTATTTACATTAAGTCCTATGAATTGGTGTCCCATTATTCTCTAAGTGTAGAAATAGAGTTTGTTTATACTATGTGGTCTAATGGATTAATTAATAAGGATTATAAAATAAATTATTGTTTTTTATGGTAGTTATCCATGTTATGATGATAGTAATGTTACAATCCCAAGAATGTGAAAACAATATCGAAAAACACATTTCAAACTCCCTCATTTATAGTGGATCATTCAACACGTTTGTAAATGTAGGTCACTGGGATTAAATTTTAATAGGGATATAAAAATTAATCTTTCATGAATTAATTTGGATAATTTTGAGACGACAAAATCATTACGCATAGTAAATTTTATTACCATTAAGAGAAACATAATAAAATAATAAATTTTATATTAATGGAATATTATATGGGAACCTTCTTCAACAACTACATAATACTAATGTTTCAAGAAACATCCTTGATACCCTTGTCCCATGTCACCTAAGTGGGATCTAATATATCTCGAAGTGAAATATCGATCCCCAATGGGTTGGTGATTAGAAAACAAAACCATTCAAGGTCAAAAAGGGTATTATTTTTCCCATAAAACATTTGAAGATAATGATACAATTTTTTATCCTCAATTCTATAGAATAGAGAAAGTTCCAGAATCAAAAATGTTAAAAAATACAAAAAAATACATATTAATTGTACTCATTATTGAATAAGATAAAATCTTGGGACTACCATGTAATAACTACTTAAAATCTCCATTAGTCACCTCCATGACCTCAGCTCCAAATTATCAAGAATATTCCCTTTTCTCATACTGAGAATAAGAAAATGTAAAAATGACAAATAGAAAATGAAGGATTTGATATAAAAATCCTAGTATAGTCTCACCGAAAATTCATTTATAATTTCAATAAAAATAAACTAATCATGATTTTATGTTTTTAAATAAATAAATGCATTTCATATCATTTTAAAATTAAGAAACATTTTTTAGTTTCAAGTGATGGAATATAGTTCAAATTTATCTTAAATAAAAACATTTATAAAAACATTTTTATAAATCATCTGGAATGAATAAAAATTTTCTACAAACAATTCTACAATATATAATCAAAATAAATGATTCATAAACCATGGTCATATTACCTGAAGTACATTAGTTATGGGTCATAAGATCATCATACTTATTAAATCAGTGATCACAGGTCAATAAGTGTGCACACATCCGTCAGGATTAGGAAAAATAAGACCATCCAATAACCCATTTGGAATAATCGTTCTATACAAATATTTTCTCATATTTTTCATCATATACCTATTTCTATGTGGTAATGTACTAGTGGGATTATCCCAAGTAACCATCAATCTACTCAGGCTTGCAGGGTTTTAATAAATCAATTAGTCATGGAAAAATAATTTTTCTTCAATTCAAATCATCATTTATATTTCAATTTCTCAATTTCAATTTCAATATTCAATTTTCATTTTCTAAACAATATCATGGTTTTTCACCACTTCATTAATTTTCATTCAAAAACCTATCATAATATTTCATTATTTCAATTTAGTCCATTTTATAGGAAAAAAATATAAAATCATTTCACCAAATAAACCAAAAAATAATTATTTCAAAATCAATCCTTCATTCCTAGAATCCATCCCAAAATATCAGTTTCATTAGAATTTGGGAATATTAAGAAATCACATTTCATTTAAAATTAAACATTAATCCATTCAAAATAGTGGTTTTATAAATAAATTCTAGGTTACATCAAATAAATCAGTCAAATTAATGTTTTAATTGTAGGAAGAATTCCAATAAAACCACCTATTTTTTATCATGTAATCAAAAACCAGTCAGGCAATGGGAACTCTAATGAAGAACAAACGAGAGATGATCAAGATAAGAAAACCTATAATGATGATCTAAAAAATGATTAAATAAATCAATAATATGGTGATCTATAATAATCTAGGGTAGATAGAATAGAATTATGTATTAACCTACATGAGATAATATACACATATAGAGGGATCAGATCATCCACTAGTACTTTGATTCGCTTTAGAAAGGTTTCATATTAGCCAACATCACTTATTTATAGCCTTCAAGGAAGAATAAAATATGTTAGGGTCAAATTGGGGCGATTAGAAACAAAAACCTATGGTTAAAAATTTTGAAAATATTTTTAATGTGATGAAAATCCCTCATCCATGGTTTCCTAGGGAGGGTCTCATGATCATTCAGACTATGTGCCTTTATAGTATACCCATTTTCATGGGGAGAATGGTTTCTCAATTGAGTACTCACAGTTTTTCTAATGGTTTCCCAATTGCACAAACCCTCACTATATGAGGGTTCATAGTTTAGAGGACATTCTAGAACATTTTACATAAACTATGTACCTACTGTGTAAAACACCATGGGATTCCATAATTATCCAGAATTCACCTAAAATACCGAGAGACAAGACCTAACCATTGGGTGATCAAAATAATGTTCAAGGTATGCCTAGAAGAAGGTAATATGACATTACAAAATCGCCACAATAAAAATAAGAATTCCCTAAATATACAATAAGTAAATTTTCCTATCATATAGTTTATGCCACTACTCCCTCGTCATAACCTCCCTCTCCCAAGTCTCATGTGAATCTGAGCTATTCTTCTGTATCATTCATGCAAAAGGTACCGTATTCCAATGAACCCCTAATGTATAATCAATAATCCTGAATTAATTGTCATTGAAGTATAAATCTATCTCAACATCAAGTTCTTTCCATCTCTGGTCATGAAGAGGGTCAAAAATACACATTCCAATATATGAAAAATAAAACACATTGTGGACCAATGTTAGATACGGTGGAAGTGTCAATTGGTCTATCACATTCTCCTCCTACTAAAAAATCTAATAAGGACCCACATGTTGGATCATAATATAGATTTATATGTATATTATATGGCACAATACAAGACGGGGTGAAATTTAGGTTTAATTTTTTTTATTTAAACACTTAAGAAGGAACATAGTTTATGAGATCTTAATCTAATACAATTCCAAAAGAATACAATTGGCCATGAATGTCTTGGATATTGTGGATAAGATATGTATTAATACCACAAGTACTGGAAAACAATTATATTTGAATTGAATACAATGATCAGAGTAATACAAATGTAAATCGATCTACTATAGAGTGTATATAAACTTTTAATACAATATGTAATGAATGAAATGTAATTGAAACAATTACAATAGTAATATAATATAAAAAGAAGAAAAAACAAAGTGATTCCCTTTCTTTTTCAAATTGCATCAGAAATTTAAAATTATTACAATTATTTTATCTCAAAGAGTTGGATATCCTTTCACCTAGGATAGAAAGTTTGTCTTACCACCACCTTAGTAAGCCTTCAATAACATGATCGGACCGATTGTCTTCATATCACCGAAAGCCCTCGATTAAGAAGGTAATCAACACCTCTATATTTTAGACAATTTAAATCCCTCGATACAATGATCAAAATCATGTCTTCCTATCTCAGAAGCCGTCAATATTTATCATAATTATCTGTATCACAAAGAAAAAGAAGCACATATAGAAATACAAGAACATGTAACATGATGTTCACATATGGTAAGTTCAAGGATTTATCACGAAGAAAGATATAATTCACTTTATCTCTATCTAAATCTTTATAGAAGAAAAATTTATGTCCTCTGGTTGAAATGACCTCCTATTTATAGGTCTTGGGATCCAACAGTAATATTTCCTTTAACGGTCCAATTTCTCTGAAAAACATGGAGGGACTTGGACACCTGGCATTACAACAGTCAAAAAAACTGAATACGTGACATCGTTTTGATTGGTAAATTACAAACTCAACAACAATGTTTTGTTTAGAAAATACTATGTACCTAATGTATGAAATAATGAATGTGAGAAAAATGTAATCGGTATTGATGTAAGACAAGATTACAATGAATTACATGAGTACTACTAATAATATGGTCATAATGCTTGCAATTATTAAAATGCATATATTGGTTATGATACAAAACATGGTTACGATGCTTAACATCGATAAGATTCATATCAGTTATGATTTATATGGTGATGATAATGCATGATATATAATCTAGTTATGATTCATGTTTATGATTCGATACTTAACCTGATTATGATTATTGACTACGATACAATTCATAACCTGGTTACGATTCAAATGATTGTGTTTCATGTGGTTGTGATGCATAACCTGGTTATGATAATGGTGATTATGAAATATGTGGTTACGATGCATATCTTGGTTATGATACAACTGATTACATTTCATGTAGTAATGATGGAAAACAAAATATGTCATTACGGTTTTAAAACAACATTATATGACAAGAAAAAAACATATATGATTTCAATATAAACATCATTCATGATTATGATATATATTATTATGATTATAAATTAGTATATATAGTTACATTTTAAAACAAAATACATGATTGTGATAAGAATACAACATCTATGAAAAATAGTATATGTGATTACGATATGTGTGATTAGTGATTTCCAAATCAAATGATCAATGGGGAAGTCGTAACACATTTTGACACAACACCAAAAACCACATTGCTGTGTTTTCTTGTCTCCAAAAACATTTATGACAAAACTATAGTAAATATATTAATAACACATGGTCACCAACTGAAAACTCCAATAGTCATGAACGACTATTATTATACGACTTATAAAAGTTATGGACTATAGGTATCCTTAGACAAATCAACTAAATATTTAGATTTGTTTCTTATACCAAACTTGTTCTATCCAAAGAAGCTTAATCAAACTCAAACTGACACAATTGAGATTTTCATAGCCTTTCATACAAGGCCTTAAAATGATCCATTTGAATTGCATATTGTTAACTTTTATTGTAACCAAAATCAGCCAGCCCAAAATATATGTATCAATCTCCACCAAAGTTAGGAACATAAGAATATTACATGTCATCAATAATCTATATATCTTGTTCTATATGGCCCTCAGTATATTGATGATAATCCATGTTAAAACATAGTTGAGATCCGTATTCCTCCAGTTAGACTCCCAAAAATAATAATGTATAATAGGGATCCTTATTAGAGACTATAGTAGAAGGGACTCTATGAAATATGAAAATATCATACAAATAGAATTATCCCATGTCCTCAAATTTGATTTAATATATAATGGTTATAATATGAGTCGATATGGTCATCCTATAAATCGAAAATAATTTATCATTCTTCCCCAACGGTTATAAAGGAACCCAAACATGACATTCATTGAAATATCATCCCACTAACATGTTAGAATTTTAAGGGGATAAAGCAAATCCAACGTTTTTTGTTCCTCCAATATAACCTTATGATTTGTATAACAATGAAAAAAAAAGTTAATAAAGTATCATCTCATAATTGGGCATAAAATTTATCAATGAATATCATAGAAACAATTTTTGGCTGCAGGGTGTAACCCTCACTTAGAATCATCGAAATATTCCATTATGTTAATTTATGTGGGAAAAGGTACACCAAACTGATTCTAAAAACATAGGGTTCATCAGAAGATAATTTCCACTCATTAATGGTCTCTTAACTATAAATATGGTCCCAAATGTGATATAATTCATCATAAATCTACTTCACCAGTATAATCATCTTGAGAAGGCTAGTGGGAAGCTAAACACTTCCCAATAAAACCACAGAATCCTCCTCCTATGAAACCAAATGTACCTAAGAACAAATAGCTATCAAATTCTACTATCTCGATGATACTTTCATGGAAAATGTCATATGTTTCTTACTCAGAGTGTTAGAAATGACATTGACCTTTCTTGATATGTAGGAAATGTTGAAATAAAAATACTAGAGGTACTCAACCTAATTCATCTGATAGAGGTTCAAATATTTTTAGAGAGAAGATATAAATCCTTCTTTTTTAGTCAAAATAAATAGTAAACCTTTCTCAAAAATGTATTTCCACAAAATATTAAACATATTAATTATATAAGATAGTTTAAGATAGTCGGTTAGGTAATTTTCTTCATGCGAAATATTCTGTCTAGTGGAATATTCTACCACGTGATCACCTTGTATAATAAAAATTCAAAAACTCAAACGTAATGCATCAAAGAACACCACATAGCCCTTATCGACCTCTAGAATAGTCAATAATGGAGAATAAGTCCAAATAAATTTCAACTCATCCAATGAAATATGAAATTTTTACATCCATAATAACTAGACTCCCTTTAGAGTGAGTGCATTCATTGGACAATATAACTTAGAGAAATATTTGAAAATCCTATTTTAATACCTTATCAATCTCATGATGCTATGTATCTCAAAAAAATTATGTGGTTTCTCTCATTTCATAACAACCACCACCATATTAGGATCAACTAGGATTCTATGTTCTGAGACCATGAGTCTAAAGAACATCACTTCTTTTGTCCAGAAATTATATTTTTAAATCCTAATAATATTTAGATGACCTAAAATGATTCATAGGACTCATCTTAGATTATACACATGATCCTCCTTAGTTTTGGAGGAAAAAAAATATCATCCACAAATACCCCCACTAATAAAACAAGGTACTCATTGAAAATTTTATACATTAAAGATATAAAAATGACTATAATGTTAGTTAGAAAAAAGGCATAACAATATACAAATTCTGTCCATACCTACTAATGAATATATTCTTTGAAATGTCTATTTCATTAATTCTCAACTAGTGGTAACCAAACTAGTTATCATTTTTTGAGAATCACTCCCCCCATTTCAACTGATCAAACTGGTCATCAATATGAGGTAATGAATTTTTTTTATTCACCGCAACACGATTGAGAATTTTGTAATCAACACCTAGGAAAATAATAATTTTAATTTTTTTGAAATGTGAATAGTAACTATCCAAGGTGAAATAGATGGACCTATAAATCCTTTCACAAGAAAATCATCAACCTGAGTCATCGACTCAATCAATTCAATTGGTTTCATAATGTAATAAAGAATCTAACCTGAATGAGTATCATATACTAAATCAATAGATAAATTTACCTCTCTAATTAGTGGAAGACAAGAAAAATCAGAAGGAAACATGTCGAGAGACTCAATGAAAACCGGATAGTGGGTATCACTCAAATATTCCCACTATATATCAAAATAAAACACTAATATTACCCATCCTAACTTTGGAAGTTTTGTTTTGCCCCTACTTTCCATGAAAAATATAAATCAACCTGCCAAGCATAGTAATGTAGACCCATTGAGGATAGCTTTAAATTCAGCCCTTATGGGGAATCATCCAATCCATCTACAGATTGAAATCATTTGATTTAATGTTGAGAACTATAAAATCCAAAATATAGTAAATCTCTGATAATGATATAAATAATTCCACTTAATACCCTAGTCTCTCTTCATTTTGAGTGGCATTGTAATATCCATCAAATAAGAAAAAATATTCATTAGAATGGTTAGAAAATAAACAACAAGATTTAATATGAATGGGTGAGATTCGCCAGTATCAAATAATGTAGTCACTAAATATAATTATATAGAAACATTACCTTTCGGTATAATTGGAATCATATCAACTTCCTTTGTAGATTATTCCACTATGAGTAGAAGGATCAATCTGGGTGTATGTGGTTAGAACCCCATTTTTCATGATGAATTTGAAAGTATTGTAGTACTTTTAGGTATTGATGATTAGGTTCAACTATATTGGTTAAAAAGAGATATAATAGAACATATGAAAGTGACCTGTACATAAATATGAACTATAGGTCTTGGATGACTCATTGAAAGTTAATCTTTAATGCACGTTTTTACCATATTTGAAGCAATTTATAGGGCCTTTTAAAAATAGGTAAGGAGGTCTAGAGTATACTTAGTATTGAGATCCACCATGTGGATCATGAAGCTTTTTCATTCCCTAGAAGGAACTCACTAAACATCCACGTGGATAAAAGGGATCTCCCTTTAATCATAAAATTCAATCTAAACCAAGCTTATCCATCAATGCCAAATATGTTACATCAATTTAAGTAGTGATCTTCAACATGATGGCTTTAGATATGATTTCATCATAAACACCCACCTCAAATCATCAAGACTTTAGCTTCACATTAGTCACAACCTCAAGAGAAAACTATATGAGATTTAAAAAATGGTTTTCATGCAATGTCATGGTCTTGTCACTCTACTGAAGATTAAGGGACTCCCTATAAATTTCTAGGGCCATAGAATCTGGATTTTACTGATTAGTGAAAATAACTCTAAATTTCATCGAGTAAATACCTCATGCATAATAGATTTCTCCATCAAACACCATCATATGCGGAAAGGAACATCCATCATGATAGTTGAATACTTTACCGTAATCGAATCATGATATTTCTAAGAACTCAAAAAGAACCCATACCTTTTTAACTAGCACTAATCCTCTTGAGGATCAATAAGACCTTGGAAATAAAGTGGAATCTGATAATGAATCTCTAAAGGCTGATTCTGAATATTTTAACTTTGAGGTTCCAAAAATAGAGCTTGAATGGAAACAATTTTCAGTGACTATCCCAGAGCATGGACAACATGCACCACTATCTCAACAAGAATTTTGTCCATAACATGATTAACTTACTATGGTTCACCAAAATATTGTTCTTTAGTCCTATTCAAGAATATTCTTTGTGGAATGATGACATGAAACATAAAAAGATAACACTGTAAGAATCACTAATATTAAATAGATCACAGATACACATATTGACAATACAATAATATGAATTCCATCAAATAGAATTTATGAATTGGATTTTCATAAACTAAAATAGAGGTAGGTAAAATACTATATTCAGATAAAAATTTTCATCAAGATGCTTATCCTAAACACGAATGGAGGTATAAGGATTGTGATAGTGAGATATAAACAATAACTCACCCAAAACTAACATGTAAGACCCAAATGACCTATCTATAGTCTACTATGAAATAAAAATTGCATAATAACATTAAATAATGATGAAATACCTCCCTATGATAGTAGTTATTTGTGAACAATCCTAAATAATCTAGTACCCAAATACTTGAGATAGCTCTAACATTTCTTAAAGGAAATTCACTATCCCCATGGGATGGAGACTAGAAATCACATCGTACATGATTGAAGTGGGAATTTTTTTTTCCAAAACATATCATACGATAAAGAAACATGTATGTATGCTCAACACTTCAAGAAAAATAAAGTAAAATAATCAAATTGGTAACCAAAATACAAAACTATAAATAATCAAAATACTCAGCATCTATAAAGTTTAAAGATCATATTTCCTTTGAAATGAGGGGATAACATCTTTACCAGTCACCTACCTGAACCGATGTCTAAATGATAAAGAACTTCCACCACATCTATGTGACGATTTACCATTTATCAGACATTCCATAAGAAAATATACAATCACCTAATTGAAAAGGATGTTTGTGAGTCACAAATTCCCACAGGGTCTCACCAATTATTACATAATCAATTCCATAAAAATAAACAACTCATACTTTCAATTTTTAAATTAAACAAGGAAATTCTTATCATTTTCATATATAGAAAAATATGATCTCTTTTTAATAGAATGAAGACATTTTAATATATGGATTAACTAAAAATTTTATTTAAAAACATTTATATACATCATATATAATGATTAAAATAGTTCTATAATAAATGATTTCATATATAATCAAAATTATGGAATTATCCACCTTACTAAATTACCATAGAGTACATTATCTTTTTGTCATAGGATCCTCACACATCTCAAATTTCTGATGATTTCTCAATATTTCTTCACATATACCTTATGCTCTAATCGAATCAATCTAATTTGTATCCCATCTAAGATAATTATGTTGAACTCATATTTTATGATAACGTTCACCGTACATCAGTTTCAAAAGGTCAAATAGTATCATTATTGTCCCAAATAACTTCCTAACTATTATTTAACACCTTTGTTCAATTAATAAATTAGTTAGGGGAATATAAATCAATTTTAAATCAAATTATTACCTATAGTTAAATTTATTTATTTCAATTTAAACATTTCATATTAAATTTCAAAACCTAATCAGGGGTTTTTCATAATTTCATATATTTTCAATTCAAAACCTCTCTTAGTTTTTCATCATTTCAATTTAAGAATTATTTTTCAAAAAAATTAAAATTATTTGGACCAATCTATAAACAAATAATTTTTTCAAAATCTTTCTATTAATCAAAAAAAGAATATCACAATTTCAATTCCATTGAAATTGGGTGGCTTTTATAAATCCCATGAAATATAACATTAAACATAAATACATTTGAAATTCTATATTTATAAATCAATTGAATGCTAAAAAAATAAATGTTTCAATTGTAGGGTGAATGCATTTGGAACCACATTCCTTTAATCACTAAATTGGAAACCAAATCCTCAATGAGGACACTAATGAATACTAAAGTCGATATGATCAACATAATAGAACTATTAATAACAGCCTAAAATCATAGATTAAATCCATCATTAACATGATGATATATCAAAATATAGGTTATAGAGAGGTTATGATTGGAATAATCCACATGAAAGAAGATCGACCTAGTGGAGAGGGATTTGATCTTCCACCAGCAATTTGGTTCTTAATAGAAATGGTTTGGAGGAGTGAAAATTTCTTCATTAGATCATACAAGAAAGAAAAAAATTTATTAGGGTAAAATGGGGGGAATTTTCAACATAAACCGGGTGCTAGGTATATTTAAAATAATCTTAAGATGATTAAAATCTTATGAACATAGTTTCTAATAGAGGGACACATAGTTAGTCAAACTATACTACCCAACCATGCACCCTTACTAGTGGGGTGTACAGTTTCTCTTAGGTGATATAATGTTTTTAAAATCATGATGAGACTATAAAAACCCTAAATGTATATGTTTTAATTATTTTGAGGGGTTGGACACATGGTTTGGAAAACCCATGCACCGTATTCTAGTGGCTGACAACATGGTGTATAGTTTTCTGGTCCAAACCACACAGTTTGTTGGGCCAAACTGCATGGTTTTCCCCAACCATGTGCCACATGTGGATAGAACCTTGGGATTCCAAAATACACCCAAAACTCCCAAATAATAATTATAACAAAACAAGGGTCAAGAGATAATTAAAATAAGGTAGTGTTATGTTACATAATGAATAGGGTAATTCATTCCTGTCCCTTTAAAAAAAGTTGAGTCGCCTATTGATATGGTTAATGTTTTTGTCATTCTTTAATTGGAGATAATCAATAACTCATTCTATTTATTTTTATAGATAAAATTATTTCATTAAAATTAATAAATAATATCAATTTTACTCTTCAGCCACTAGAACTATAAAAATAAATTAGAATTGTTGGATGATCATTAGATACCTTAGGGAATAATTTTTTTTAATTTTTTAGTGGTGAAAACATATATAAATAAATTATTGTACCTATATTTTACACTTTTATCTAAAAATGAATGGATTAAATCATAAAGTGTCGAATGAAAATTAATTTTATAGTTAATTAAAATTTAGTTATCTCAACTAGTCAAAAAAAATAATATTAAAATTTGAATTATTAATTTGTAATTCATATCAATTAACCACTTATATATATAAATATATTATGACAATAAACTATAAATATGTTGTGAACATTTAAATATGGAGACAAAAAAAATTGTTATACTTTTTGAATAACTACATGATAATCCAAATATTAAAAAATGTATTTACAAATAAAACTTATTCTAGGTTCTAAAAACATATTAAAGACCTTATATATAAGACCACAATTCGTATAAATTAGATAATGAAGATGTTGAAGAAAATACATGAATGACATATCGATATTTTTTCATCCAATTGTTATAATAACTCATAATTTTGATACATAATTTATATTGTACTCTATCAAATATCTTACCTTTATAATTTAAATTGATAAAACAAAGATGATACAAAATATTTTTATAATTTTTTGGATCCATAATAAATTAAAGGTTCTATTTATAGAACCCAAAACATGAAACTAATTGTTGTCCTTGAAATACCTAAATTGTATAGATGTTTTAGAAAACATTTCTAGGAGTATAACATGATTCATGTGATTATTGAATACAAGATGATCTATTTAATATGTAAACAAAATATGGAAAACTGAATATTACTGAAACAGATGTTGAAACCACTATATATACATTTAGGGATGTGGAATTATTTCACTATGAATTTTATTGATAATCAATCTCATATATTCATAAAAAATAATTCCATATGGTTTCTTTTTAAAGTTGATAACTATTTAAATTCATTTTATTATTATATGAGAGGATTTATTCTATATGTATATTATGTGTGTGTATATATATATATGATTTGGTTACATTTCAAAGTGAAACATTATCATTTATTCCATACCATGTTATAATTAATACCTATATGTTCATTAAGTGTCTTGGAATTTCTTATAAAAAAGGTAAATATAATCATTTATGATCATCCACAATTCAATAGTTATTCTAAAAGGTCAAACCAAATGATTTAGTATACATTAATATCCTTCTCAATAAATTTTAATTGATTTTGGATTAGTGCCCTAAAATAATAGAATTTACCATTAATAAAAATCCTACTAAGTTATAAAAATTGTATTTTAGAATGCTTAATATATATATATATATATATTATAGACATACAATCATGGGATGAATTTTGTGAAATGAAAAAATTAGGTCAAAACATTGTACATTAGATAATGTAGAATATTCATTTAATTCGGTAGTATACCTAATTAGTAAAAAGTAAATATAACATTATGTAAATAATATAGTGAATAAATTGGAGTTCTGTGTATGGTATGAAATCTCACTCAATATATATCCATGAAAAGAAGTCATGAGATTTGGTAATATGTAAATGTTTTCTTATGACATATTTTATGAGTTGAAATACTCAAGTACATTAAATCTATAGAATAGTAGTCTTCTTCACTATTAATCCTTGAAATAATCCCTGAAATAATAAATTTATCTCTAATTAAAATATATATTATTAACATAATATATATATTGTACATTGAATGAGTTTACGTAAAACTTAACCCTTTATATAATGAATTATTCTATATCCATGTTGAATGAGGGAAAATATTTCATAAATGAAAATATGATATAGTGAAGGTGTTATGGATAAATTAAATGATTGAAGTATTATTATTGGTTTTTTAAGAAGTGATAAAGGGAAAATATACTAATATATTTTCACTATGATGGAAAACATAAATTTTGAGTGTGAACTTTCCTTACTGGGTGAGAATGTGATAAAAACTAATTTTCTATAATAATAAATAAATTTAATGAAATACACCATAAAAGGAAAATTATTTTATTAATTCATTATATAATTATTAAATTCAATATAATTCATTAAAAATAACAAATAAAAATTTATATTTACAATAAATTCATATAATGTTATAATTTATGAAATAATTAATCATCGGATTATTATCTAACAAGTTTTTCATATACTAAACAATGATTTTTCATCGACTAAAAAGTATTAAAATTGGATTATATATTTTATATTTTTAAAATATAATATTTATATTGGTGGTTTTTGAATTATAATATCAATAAATATCCATGAATTATTAAACATAATAGAATCATCAAATAAATACTAAAATATGGTAAAATATTTTTTTGGGATCAATTCATTAATTTAGTTATATATATAATGTAAAAACATTTAACTATTTTATAAAAGAATTGAAAATATTGAATTAAATATGTTAATATTGGATAATATATCTTTTAATTGTGATGATATTATATGTTTATGATATGATATGTGAAAATTTTTATTTCATGGGATATTTACAATATTATTACTTTAAAATGTTTTTTATTATGCATTTATTTATTTTCATTGATAATTCCATTTTTTTGTAAATAATGTTTTTTTTCATAAAATGTATCTTATATTTGTAATCAGTCCATTAAATCTCGATAATGGTGGATCACCCAAGATTTTTATATTAAAAATGAACATTTGGGTGACTATTAGAATACAAAGTTTAAAATGGTATGTTTTCGGATTTCAGGTTGATATTAAAGTGAAAAATAATATATATAATATTAAAAAATTTATAAAAAGAAATATTATATATTTATAAATATTAAAATAAATTTATTATATAATAACATAATTTCTAAGGATAAAATATATTTCACTATTTTTAAAACACTTTAATTTTCACTACTTTAATTTTTTAATATCATATTAAATTAAATTTTATGATTAATATTTTTCAAGATGTGAATATCAAATTCAAGGTCTAAATATTATAATTCATGTTCCAATGCAATGTGTGATTAATTTGAAATGAAATTTTCACATGCCAATTTTGAAAATTATATACTCATAATATATTAATAAATTACCCAAACCATTCATTAAATACAAACTAATTCCCCTTAAATTTATTCAATCCCATTATCATAAGAAAGATTATATCCCAAAAATATCCCTTCATAAACCACTCATATTATCTATGACTTATTCTACTATTGGTATGAATTTATACATAGTATTATATTTCATTCTCTAAATTTTTATCTCTTTTATCTTTAATTCATTTATATTGTACCTATAATTATTAATTTTCTTATTTATCATTTTTTATTTACATTACTTGATTTCATTTGGTTTAAAGTGAATAATATATTCAAATTCTAAAACCATATTATCCATTCATAAGATATTTTAAAATTCATTATTCATTATAGTAAAATCATTTCAAATATTATTATATAAATCATAATTTACTTCATTTATTTTTGTTATTTTGTGCATTTAATTAGATATTTTGTACTATATTTAGTATATAATAATAAATAACTTGTTTATAATTTAACATGATTCAAAGGGAATACACCATGTATTATAAAGAAATTGAACTTTTATTATCCATGAAATCAGTTTTGATAGATCTTTCTTTAACACGTTAATAAATCTAATGTGGATTAGATATAAGGGTAACTTACAATTAATTTCATAGAGAATTTAATCTATCACTACTATTTTTATTTTTTGGATTGTAATCCCATGTAAAAGAATAACTATTCATGGGGTTAAATTTTCATTCAATGACTTTACCCTTAAGGTGTTAATCATTATTTTCATTATAAACCATTTAAAAAATACATTAAACAGTAATATTATACATATACAAGACTATATTCATTTTGAAAAATTATTTATTAATATGAACTAATTTTCATAGGATATAATCCTTATATTTAGGATTTTTGGAATCAAATACTAAGCTTCATAATTTATAGTTTAACTCTGATTATTGTTCCATTATGGTAAATGTTTTTATTATGTTATAATATATGAAATTTCTTTTTTGTGTGCCATTTTTCACTAGAAATATTTTTTCGAAAAATATACCCATTATTATATTTTCATTAAAATAAATTAGGTAATGTACAACACATGGAGATGATAAAATGTATTCACTATTTTATATGACTATATAAAAACTTGTTCATGGTCTTTGTTATAATTTCGATGGAATTATTGAAAAAAAAATTGTTATACCTCAATGATAATCCATGGTAATATATTTATTATACTTTAATGATGATCCATTCTATCATTTTTATAATTCCACTATTCATTTTTTATTAATTTATTTCTTACATATCATAATGATTTTATACATACCGACGTATCATAATAATCCTATTTCTACTGATATCTTATTAAGATTTATTCATTATTTATGTTTATTTTTTATAGTTTATCATTCGATGTTCTATGATTATTTTCCTAGGATTTTAAATATCAATTAAAGCTTAGACAATATAATTTAAAACTTTTTGAAATTTAAAACTCAAGAACAATTTGCATTGAAACTTGAACCATATTTATTATAACTGATTAATGTTCATCTTACACCACAGTTCACTTCTGTTGTTTCCTTAAAACATTTTTTAATGAAAATTCCTATTTATAGTGAACAAATTCATCCTTATAAGTGATATAAATGAGTTGAAATAAACCACATTAGGAATATATCAGATTCTCTTTTAAGAATGATATGAGAGTATATCTATTGAAAATGATAATGAAGAAAAATATTTAGGTGAAAGACTGAGTATCATTCTGTAGCCCCCAGGTGTTTCGTCATATGAAACATAGTAAAATATAGAATATGTGTTTTTCATTCCTAGATGATAATATCATAACATTATTGTACAATTATATAAACCATAAAATTTCATATTTTTTGAAAAATATTAATAAAAATATGTACTTAATTTTTATCATCCCATATATTAGACATTATTATATTTCAATGTCAAAGTTAAATTAAATCCTTGACTTTCATTAATATCATAACATTAAAAATCAATGTCATTAAATATGATTTATTTTTAAGGAATATGATTTTATAGAATATATTATTCAGTCTCTCACTTGCACTATATATTTCATGACTTTTTTCTTTAAACCAGATAATATATCATATAAAACTACTTGGGAATCAATATCTAAAACTCTATTTTTATATCATTCAAAATAATTGAGCCTATCATTTTGTTCACTCTTTATCATGTTATATGAAATACCTTGTGAATATCCACCGAATAATATTTTTTTGATAAAATCAAAAAATGGAGCAATTCTATCAGCTTTAGCAAACTCAAAACCATATTTAGTCAACCGAAAAATGTTGCTCAATGTTCCCTTAAACTATTAACAATAAATATGAGATACCAATTTCATAAATGTATAAAAATAATAGCCTTTAAAATTAATTCATTTCCCTCAAGCTATAATGGGATTCAGTATGATTTATATCAAATACAAGCATCTCTATACTTATGTGTACCAGCAGCATCATAATAAAGGATGCATAAAGATATAATCTATTTTCCAAACACATCATGTTACCATGAAACACAAAAAATTACATTCCCATATATTCTCCTAATAAATTATCAATATTATGAATACTGACTAATAAGACTGATGACTATATTTCATGACAATCATTTGGAGGATAAGTATATCAAATGTTCCTTATTCATGCAGATAATATAATAACATGTACCTTCTTTGATGATAAAAAATTACCTCAGTTTATCTCAATCAAGGGCTTGTATTTCATACCCATTAAATAAGAGGAAAATTAGTATATTTGTTAAGATCAACCTGACATCACGATCAACAATACACATAAAAACCCCCTGAATAGTTTTTCCTCAGGGAATCTATAAAAAGGGTATCATATATTGAGGTTTATAATTATATGCTTCTCACAACCCACATGTATGGGGGTTTATAATGAAACATGCAACCCTAGTATACC
Organism: Viscum album; assembly: GCA_963277665.1. Taxonomy (NCBI): domain Eukaryota; kingdom Viridiplantae; phylum Streptophyta; class Magnoliopsida; order Santalales; family Viscaceae; genus Viscum; species Viscum album. The sequence continues at coordinate 1,578,862,670 of OY728126.1, forward strand.
AAAGAAATGGTGTATGACACTCCAGGATAAATTCTTCTCAGGTCATCAAACATGAAAACCCTATTTTGGGACTTATGAGCATATTCTGTATCTAGATACATCATTCATACTCATAAAAACCATAATATTTAATCATAACCTATAAGAATCCATGGTAAAAGTTTATTAAGGAAAACTCAAATTCATACTTGGTGAGGTTAATTATCATTAAACATAATGCTTATATGAATCCAACATAAAAGAAAGATAATGCAGAGAATGTACTTTGTATAACATAATGAATTTTATATTTTTAAAATATTTTTCGAATACTAAGAACCCCTGCATAAGTTATTTTCTTATGATATCACATATGATATAACGATGGTAAATCACAATGTCTACTACAATTTTAGGGTTTTTTAAACTCAATACACATTAAAGTAATTCTTGACACAACCCTATATGATCATCTAATAAAACTCTCCCACTAAGGTATTTAGTGACTATCATTTAATATGTAAGAATTTTTGAAAAATGGTTTGTCTTAGGAATCATATTCTTAATTTTTAACTATTTGTACATAGTATGAAAACATTTATACATCCCAACATAAAATTATACAATGTTTATAACGTTTATTATCCACATAGAATTATCATAACTTGTATTCATCATTATTCTCATTAATGTTCTAGAAATATATATATTTGACATCATTTTCTTAATTAATATGAAAAATATAACTATTTACATTACTATTTTATTGTCATACCCTAAATATTTTGGGATATTAAGTGAAATTCAATTACTCTTTATACTAGTATATTCCTTTATTTTTCTGTTTTGAACTTCTTAGTGTCCAAACATATTCCCACTAAACTCTTTTATATTATATTCTCTTTATAATATCTTGTTATGAAAGAAAAGGAAAATAATACAAATTTTTTTAATTGGAATATTTTACCAATAAAATATTTGCAGACATATCAGATATATTATGTTATGTGTTAGGATAATTATTCTAAAATATAATACATTATAGTTTTTAGAAATATTACATAATCTGTTTAATAATAATTATTTGTATAAAAATGTCTTCATTATTGATAACAATAAGTATTTTAAATAACCCTTTATGTTATAAAAGTTGTGAAAAATATGTTAATAAAAACATCTTTTTCTTTATCCAATAAATATATTTTGTAATCAATTGAATCCAATGGATTAATTATACAACCCATTACTCTATCTATAGAATGTTTAATTTAAACTCAAATCATCAATCCATCATCAATTTTTTACTATTCTATATTTACAATGTGTTTCCAAAATATTTTTGTATCATATAGCCTTTAAAAAATGGAATTTAATTTAAAATCCTTGATACATCTTATATAATCTAAACAAAGTTTCATGAAAAAATTCATTTATTTTTTACAGTTTTTTCTCTAATGGATATGTTTAACATAATAAGGGAACTAAAATTCCTTGGTTTTAATTAGTTTAAATAGTGGTGTGGACTCTCGATGGCATCTCTTCATTTTCATCTAGGCAACACATTAACATATTTATTTTTATAGTTCCATCATGGAATATTATCCATGATCTCACATTTTCTACTCATAATGCTAAGAATATTGAGGATGTCGGGCAACTTTTTTTGAACAAAATAATTTTTAAATTTATAAATAATTGTAACAATAATTTTAGTAGTATCTATTGATTGAATTATTTGACTATATCTAGGAATATAGTGGATCATAGTCTCTCCAATTTAGTTACTTACCCAATAATTTTGAGTACATGTGTAGATATTCAAGTACATTCTTCCATCTTGCACTAAAATATATTTTTGACACCACATGACTCGCATTAATGGTATTTTCCTGATATGTACTTTTCATTTTTTAGATCATTTTATATGAATCGAATATTCTATGTTTCTTTTGAAGTATTAGTTGAATTGTCATGAGCAATAGAGTGGAGACATGTAGTGGATCCATTAGAAACATATCATACGTCTTTATATTTCATTATTGAATAGATTCACTAGTGGGTTATTAGAGAAAGGTTTTCATCCACACATTGAAACATACATCTTATAAATTGACTATTCATAATTTTATTGTAGTCCAAGAAATTACATAAATTTAGTTTTACTTCTCCAAGATATATCATAATGTTAGGATAAATAATGATGATAATTAAACTTTTATCTATAATAAAAGTTTTTATTATATGAGGATCATGGTGTAGGTTTATTTAAATAGAAATTTTATTAAATTTGATACCACTAAGATGTTTACCCATTTTAAAATACATCTTATCCATTAGTGGAAAAAGATAAATATTTTATAATATAATGAGACTTATTTAGTGTGAAAGTCCTCACTATTGATTTTTATTTTGGAAACCAGTCCAATCATATCGCATATGAATCATGGATGGTTGATTGTAGAACACATTTCAAAATACATCGTATCAATAAAATCAACATCATTATTCTAGTATCCGAACTATTAAGGTTTCATAACAATGTATAACCCATAAAAAGTTCAAAAAATGGGGATCTTTAATCTTAGGTCACCTAATAAATTTCTATCCCTATATAAGAAAATCATGGCATTAAATTTCATAGATATATTATAGATTCCTCCACAATTTTTTTCTTCAGAAGGGATCCAACACATTGTATTTTATTATGGATTTAATCTCACATTATTATCTCATGTTTGTAACATTATATAAAATTATTTAATTTGTTTAGTTTTGAATTATATTCCTCGCATCAAATCAATATGTCACTCCTATATTGTTACAATTTTACTTGGTAATTTTTAATTATTCATGTTTGATAAAAAGTTATGTGAATACATCTGAAGTAAAAAAATTTATTATTATTTGTTAAAAACTAACATAACTTGTTACTTTATATATCGATTATTTTTTTTAAAAACTTGAAATCCTAAATATATATATATATATATACATTTTTACATCAATGTATTAATGGTTTAATGATTAAACTCCTTTTAAAAATTGGTATTAAAAAAACATATTCAAAGGATCATTCAACATCCAAATATAGACTCAACATACATATTGAAGGACATATGACATCATTTTTTTTAAGAAACTGATATCAATAGTGATATTCAATGTAATTTTATATTAGTATCTATATTAAAACAATGATAATTTTCTAATATTATATTAAATTAATGTACCCTTTGGAATATAAACGTAAAACCAACAATAGAAAAAACTAGAAAATGGTAACATAAAACATAATAGATGATTAATTACAATGATTCCAATCAATTATATATACATCTAAAAATTAATCAAACCTAACATGTAATCTATCAGTATTCTATGATATTGGATTATAATTTCTCCAAAATATAATGATACATCATATTAAACCTATAAGAACAATAAATTTTTTAAAATTTAAAACACATTATTTTGGTTTAACACATCTAGTTTGTAATAGATTTAACTATGTGATTATTTATTGTCCTTTTGGTCATGGTATTCTCATAAATGTATTATAAAACATAATGACCACATTATACACAATCACTATTATTATGAAACTATGGTTATAAAATAATAATTTGAAAATATTAATATATATATATATATATAATATACAATAAATTATAATTAATATAAAAGCTTTACACATTCAATTTCACATAATTAATTTGATTTATCTCCATTATTGATAAGTGATATTTGTTAAAGTACTTTCATGAAATTTTTTATTTTAATATATTAATTATCAAAACAAGTGTCCTATGAATTTGTTTTATATTTAAACTAGTAGAATAAAATAAATCTTATAAATCCAAAATAAATTTAAAATAACCACAAACACAATCCAATGTAGAGGATAATTAATAGGGTTTTCATTATTGTGGGTAGAATATGAATAACATCCAATGTCATGAAAAATATAAAAAATTTACACTAAGTGAAAGAATAATGAATAGTATTTCATAAATATATATGTATTTTTACCCATCAAATAATTAATGAAACTAATAATTAACCTCTATATTTTTCAATAATTTAGAAATATATCAAACTCTATTAAGATTCATCGGGTATTCCATAGTCATTGAACTATATTTTAGATCTAGAAAAAAATAAATGTATTTTATCAAATTTTGTATTAATATTCTTTGGATATACAAAAATAATTTGGAATAAATTAAATAATTATCAGTGATATTTTCATAATGAAAATTAAACATAAATTTTAATCTTCATATAGAGAAAAACATTACATTATGGGTACTTAGAGCTCATAAAAAATAAAAAAATCATTAAAAATCATAATAACTCTCCAATAAAAATGAATTCACTGTTATTTTAATTTCCCCTTAAGAAACAAGAGTAGTATCTAAATATTCTTTTTCTTGAAACTTTTGTTTCATTTTTAATGATTCATTATACTTTAAATAATTATTTATAAGGTAAATTTAAAGAAATAATAAATTTAATTTCAAATCAAAAATAAATAATTAATAAAAAAGAACAAACACTATAACATCCAGATATTTAAAATGAAAATATTATATTTTAATGAATTCAAGATATTTTTCATCCAGATTAAATGAACAACTAAGATTTTATATTTGGACTTTGTGCATTATAACCTAGTAGATAAATTGTAGGTTATGAATAAGAATAATTTTTGTTTGAAATAAATATAAAGTTCCAACTCAATAATAATTTATTAGTAAATTATAAGAAAATAATAATATAATTTTTCAGTAAATTAGTTTTATTCTTCAAGAATAGATTTTCATTAAAAATTATTATTGCTTTTTTTTGTGAGTGAATCTTATAATTACTTTCTAAAAGTTTTATAAAAAATATTTAATAAAATAAAATTATATTTCAAAATTTTAATATCAGAAATTTCATATGGTGAAATTTTTATAATTTTATGAAAATCTATTTTTTTGGTGAATAATAAAAAGTACATTTTCCATAAAGTTGTATATTTTGTAATATCTTTCAGAAAGATTTTTTATATAAAATTTGTTTTTAATTATGAAATGAATCATGTATGATATTATAATATAAATAGTATAAAAAATTCCTAACACGTAAATTACGATTTATTTCATGATATAAATGGAAATCACTTTCCATGTTGACGTAGTTCTTGTACAACACTCAAAAAGTCAAATCCAGTCTCTATAGCTTATAATTGAGTGGTAAAAAGTATTTTCATAACTAATTATAAAATATCATCTATAAAATATGATTTATATTGATAGTTTTTAATTTTGGAGTAATATTACAAAAATCCTATTCAAATAATTGTGCAATGCTTTCATATTACTAGAGAAGTCAATTTATTAAATTAAATATGTTTTCTTGACATGGATATGAGTAAATATATATAAAAAATATATATAAGATTATTTTGAGGATAAATTTTTTATTTTTTACAGCAACATATTTTTATTTTTTAATTATGAAATTATTACCTTTAATGTATATACAATGCTAACACAGTGCTTGTGAATATAGAAATAAAATAAACAAAATGATATTAAAAAATCTAAACAAAAAATCATAATGACTAAAAAATGATCTTGAAACATTAAAAAGCTGTATTTTTTGAGTACTTTTTACGATAATCTTCCATGGGTCAAATTAATGACCTTTTATATCCACTTGGGTGACATTAAGTCCTTCATAGTATTTTATTTAAGTAAAAGTCAAAGATTTCATACTCCTATTTTTAATAAGTGTAATATATTTAATTTGTTCTCATCAAGAATATAATTTTTACTATAAAAACTATTTTTAATGATAAATGATTTATTTTAATCCAGATAATTTATTTTTTAATTTTAATGGAAGAATTAATTACCTTCAATTCTTACACAACACTAATGCATTAATTATTTAATTAATCTAAAATCGAAATAAAATATATTAAAAATATTTAAATAAATATAATTTGAGATATTTAAGGATATATATGAATTCATTTGATTACCATAAAACTTTTAATATATAATAATATAGTCAGTTAGAATTTTAATTATTGCATTTAGGGTTTTAATGTCAAATAAAAAAATATTATAAAAATTAAAATTTATTAAATTAATATATTATTTAATTATTTAAAAACAATAATAATGTGGAATTTGAAAAAATGGTATAATATAGGGTCTAAAATTTCATCCCATATTCATTTAACGTATATTTTTATGTTCTTGGTTCTAGAATACCCTGATATTATTTTAATATTTTGATTAATTCCTAGAGTGCCCCCTCCCCTCTTATAAAAGGGAACGTCTTCTATGTAGTAATTAACACATAAAAACCAATTTTTTTCTTATATAAGAGATAATAACTTCTTAGAGTCTGTACTATAATACTACAGGACTTATTTTATGCATAACACTAACCACAGAATGTGTAATGTCCAAATCATATGTAGTTTCTAAAATAAGCGATATTGATTTTAAGAAAGTGTTTCTATTTTATTTATACTTCCTCATCATTTAAATAAAATTAAACTATGTCAAAATAATATAAAAATTATAATACATATACTTAACTATTATAATGCCATTGGAATGACCCATTTCCATATCCACTTCCATCAAATGTGAAAAAAATCCATCGTTCCTGTGTATGGAGGACTACCGCCCCGTGAACAAAAGTAATTCATTTTCCATTTTCATATTTATAAAAAATTTATACTGAAAAAATAAATGTTTATATAAGATAATTATGATATATTAATCATTATTAAATTATAATATATCATTTACATTTTTATCATTTCATTCACATATAAATGATAATGTCGTCCGTGCGTACGTGTAGACAACCACCTCCATGAAGCAATGTTATTATTTTTCATCCTCACATCATAAGGATTATATATATAAGTATATTGAAAAAAATAATATGATATATATTATATTATCATAAATATGTAATGTTAAAATGATACTTACTTTCTTTCTAAAATAATCATTGATAATGAATAAGTCACTCATGTGTACATATGGCATATCATCTCCCTAATTATAACGTTGTTCGTTTTACATAAAAAATTAATTTTTTTATTTAATAGTATAATTGATGTTTAATAATACTATTTATTTCATGATTATTATTCTGTAGAGGTTGTAATAATGTACACTTTGACCATCGTACACATACCTAATTCATTTTGGACTTCTGAACCAAATGTCACCAAAACATCTGATGTGAACATAAATGATTGGATAATTGTATATAAAATGATAATAAGTGATATAAATGTTATAATAAAAATAAAAAACGTTCTTAATAATGTAAAAAATACCCAATTTTCATTATTCTGAAATATAAATAATGTATGTGGTGTGTGATACTCAATATAGAGGACTCCTTAACTAAAAATCATGATTTTAAATATTTTAAATATTTCTTTTGTAAATCATTATCATTGATATCCAAGATTTTCAAATGATTTTTATGAATATATTTATATTTAAATTGATTTTTAAATATGGTATTTTTTCAGTTTCTCTCAATAGTTTTCAAAAAATAATATTTTTGGTTTGTCAAAGGGAACTTCTTTAAAAATTATTTTTTTAAGGATTCATTTTTAAAAAAATCAAAAGGAATTTTTTTAACATATTTTACATGAGAAGTTTCCCCAAATATCAGGATTTTATAATTATATAACATTTACATTATAATATTTCACTATTTTTTTCAGAGAAAATTATTCCATTATTAGATGCACCTTTTTTTCTTTTAAAAGATATTCTTACATGAAAATGTTATTTTGTTATCTAAAACTATTTTAAAAATGTGTTTCAAATTGTTTTAGGGGTTTTATTCATGATATTTTCATTATAAATGTTTTATGATGCATGGTACCGAATAGTACCGTGTGAGCCCATTATATCTTATATTATGTGCGTTCATAGATAGTACAATAATTCAATCGTTACTGATTTTGTTATCTAGAGATTTATATTGGAAGTCAGTTGTATGGTCATTCTAATTTGTAAGGGTTCTATAATAGTTCAGTTATAAGGATTTCCCAATTCTCATAAATTAATTTTATAGGATTAATAATGGGTTTTTAGGGAAATAGTTTTATTTTCAAAAGAAAAGATAATCATATTTTTAAAAAGATTATTCCTTTTATGGGATAAACTATAATTTTTTTATGAATATTTTTTATATGTTTTCATAGGACTAATGGGTTTCTTTATTTTATGTCACATACTAATTTTTGTATTCTCACACATCATTTAAAAAATCATATGGTTTAATGGAGAACAAGTAGAAGGATGTGGTCAATAATAATGTTTTAATAATTTATCATGAAATAAAATCATGTATTATTTTAATGACATTTTTTATAGAAACAATGAATATTTTGTATACGTTTAAACTTGTAATGTAAGGGTTTACATTATAATAGTTTACCCCAATTCTCATAATCTCTAATCCAAAATGATCCTCAATGTTTTATGGAAGTGAATTCTAGTTCGAAAACACTATAAAATGTAATTCTTAAGGCCATGTCCATACAATGTATTAGATGAGGGTTTTGAAAAAAAAATAGATTATGATTTTATCAGGAGATTTTATCTTAACAGTAGTAGATATCATCATAGGAGTATACTTTTTAGGTTTATCATAAGTTAAATTTCAAATATAACCCTTTTTAGGTTTTAAACTCTTAAAGTTTAAGGGGACTAATGATATTTTTGGACACATTTATTTTTTATGTAATTATGATTTATGACTTTTTGGGATGAAAAATGAAAGGTATGTGATAACATTTTAAGTAAAAAAATTTCATTATTTTTTAAAATATTAAGGTTACATCAAGTATTTTTGTCACATAACTACTAGTGTTATATGGATTATTTTAATACTGATTTAGAAATTGTACATACCATAAGATAGGTGATAACCCATAGGATTAGTGAGAACTCATCTTGCCAGAAAGATCATGGGAATTGAACACATAAGTGATGGGAGATAAGGTTTTATCACCCAAAACTATCCTATATCATGTTCATGTTAATATGATTTTTTTTAATCTATATGAAGTATAAAGGTTATGTTTATTTTGGGAAAATCTGTTTTATCGAATAAATAACCATGTGATTGCGTAATGATTTCATGTTTAGTGATTAATGTTATTTCAAATTTCAATCACTACTTTTGGAATGATATATAATTAAGGAAAATTTATTACTGAGCGATTTTATTTTAGGAATAAAGTATTAATTATGTTATCAAATAATATATGATCAAAATGTGGATTTATCGTGATTTAGGAAATGAATCTAATTTTTTTGTGATTATCTGTTTTGGGAAATTACATTTTTTGTGAGACTTTAAGGTTCATGGAAGTGATTTGTAGATAAATATTTAAATTATCTTGGAATATTATGTGAAAAATACTTGCATATTTTTTTGTTCCAATCTTAGTCAATATTATTTTTGGGGATTTTTGAGGATATTTTTTTGTCTCTTGATCTATGTTGTATTTTGGAAATTAAATAAGTTTTTCATCATATAAATCATTGTTCTTTCTTAAGAAATATATTATATTGTACTAAATATTTTTGTTTTGGTTAATTTCTAAGGATATAAGAAATAGATAGTTATTTTTTAAGGATTTTTTGATCTGTAGAAGTTGATTCTAGGGCATCATGTATTTAAAATTCATACTCTACATTTGGATAAAAAGATGATATTTTGTATGAAATTTATTAATGGATGAAATTATTTTTTTCATGTAAATAAATTTCCTTTTTTATTATTCTATCACGTAAAATAATTAATCAAAATTATGAATATTATTTTCTGAATAAAATGTTATTATTTTACATTTCTTATCGAGTTATCAATATTCATTTAACCCATCAGAGATTTATGATATCTTAGTGGTTATGTTTCTTATGACCATATTATATGTGAATATTTATAAGTCTATGTGAGTTAGTATTTTATTATATATCCTTATTTTCACTTCCCACTTTTGGTGTATTACGTGGAAACCTAGAATTTTTAACCCTAGTTGTCCTTTGACCTTGTATTTTCGATCATATCAAGTATATTTTTTGTTTATACTTTTTACGATGTCTGACTTCAATAAATACGTTTTAAAAATTAATACCTCTAGTTTTCGATGAAAAGTTCAAATTATGATAAAAATATTTATTAAATGGAGTAAAATGTAACTATAAGAGATTTTAATAGGAAACACTGTGATCTATTTCATACATGATATGCCACATCAAGATTAGACAAACAACTAAATTTTTGTTATTTAAATTTAAGAGTTATAAAATAGTTGTTTAAATGGTGGGTATGAATAGGAATAACTGATTAATAAAATAAATATAAAGTCACAACATAATAATAGTTGTTTATGAAATTATTATAAAATAAGAAAAAAAAGTAGTAAATTCATTTTATTATTCATTAATATGTTTTCTTTAAAAATGTATTTTTCTTATTATTATGGATTTATTTTATAAATAATTTATAGATATTTTAGAAAATTTTATTCCTTAGAGGAATCTTATTTTTGAAATCCACATATCAAAATTATTCTATGGTGAAATTTTAAAAATTTTATGAAAATGATATATTTTTGTTGAAAACTAAAAAATATAGTATCTTATCAAATACAGTTTATTTTATGGTATTCTCAAGAATAAATAATGACAAAAAATTATTTAAATTATTTAGTTAATCTGTTATTATATTATAATATAAATATCATAAAAAACTAATCCATAACATGCAAAGTTTTATTTATTTCATGATTAACACAGAAATTAATTTCAATATTGATGTAGTGCTTGCACAATATTAGAAAAGTAAAATTCAGTGACTTATAGCTTATAATTGATATGTATAATGCGCTTTTCTGACCATATTATTGAAATCGAATATAAATTTTGATTTATACTGAAGATTTATAATTTTGGGTTATATAACAAGAATCATATCTATATGATTGTGCAATGCTTCTTCTTGGAAATAAAAGTCAATTTAAAAAATTATGTTGACTTGACATAGATATGAGTAAATATAAATAATAATAAAAATATAAAGGAAAATATTTAAATTTATTAATTACTATTTATGAAAGTAATTATTTAAATTTTTTATATAAAATAATTACCTTTAATTATGTTGAAGTATTGTTGGGGTGCATGTGAAAGTAGAAGAAAAATAATAAAATTATTTTAGAAACATTGAAATTAAAAGGATAAGGGAATATAAAATTACAATTGACCCAATTCTATTTTATTAATAAATTTTTATCATATTCATCCATGATTCGAATTTATGACTATGTGGATCCACTTGGTTGAACATAACCCTTTATAGTATTTCTTGTATTGAAAAGTTGAATATGATATACTTCTATTTTTAATAATTATTCTATTTTAATATTTACTTATCCAAAAGATATTTTTGACAATAAATATCAATTTTAAATATAAATGATTAATATTAATTATGATAATTTGTTTTAAATGTTTATAAAATACATAATTACGATAACTGTATTCCCAATATTAATGTATTAATTATTTAATTAATTGAAAAAATAAATAAATGATATTTAAAATATTAAAATAAATATAATTTTTGATATTTTTGTTGATCCATAAATTATATTTATGTAAATAACATTATTAGGTTATAATTAAATAGTTTTTTTGAATTTTACTGATTTTATTGATGTTTTTAAATAAATAAATGAATAGTATCAACATTGGAATTTTCTAGAATTAATATATTATTAAATTATTTAAAAATATAAATAATGTTAAATAATCACAATATGGGAAAATTTTTATCTAAAACATCATTATCGATCTATTTATAATTCATTTTTATGTTCTTGTCTCTAGAATATCCTTATTCTATTTTAATATTTTGAGTAATTCCAAGAGTGACCCTCCCCAATATTATAAAAGCAAGCCTTTTCTTCACGATCCATCACACGTCAAAACCCTTTTTTAAAAAAATACCCACTCTAATACCTTCTTTGATTCACTACCCCCATTCTAGAGGCCTCATTTTATGTATAACACCAACCATACAAGAAATAATGTGTTAATCATTGGTGGTTTACCAAATAATAGGTATCATTTTAATCAACTGTTGCTATTTTATTTTATCTTCCACAATTTAAAATATTCACCAATCATGTTTAATTAATAAATCCAGTTTCCTAAATATCTATATATGTTATAATATTTTTGTAATTACCCATATCTATCTCACATCCCATCAAATGTAAAATTAGTTCATGATTCGTGTGTACAGTGGACCACCGCCTGATGAACCACTATAATTAATTTTCTATAATAGTCTTACTTGAACAATTATAACAGTTGAATTAATTATTATATATAATATTTGATGAAAATTTTATCATTATTATAAAAATAATATACACTTTATCTTCTTAAAATCCATACATAGACAAATGATTATGTCATTCACATGTACGTGTTGATTATAACCTCCATAAAGAGATGTGATTTGTTTTTCATCAACCATATCAGATGGATGACATATATATAATTATATTTAAAGAAATAATATGAAATATATGATATTATTATCATTAAAGAATGATAAATTGATAAATACATTTATTCCATAATGGTCATTGATATATGAAAATGTTACGCATCCATACATACGACTTATCGTCTCCATGATTATAACATAGTACATTATTCATAACCATATATAATAGTTTGATTTAAACGTGTAATTTATATATAAATATTATATTTCATTCATTATTATTATTTTGGATTTGGTGGAATAATGACCACTTTTACAATAGTCCACATACCTAAGTCATTTTGGACTTCTAAACTGAATTTCATCAAAACATCTGACGTGAACTTAAATGAATATGTTATTATATATAACATGATTATAAGTGTAATAAAATGAATAAAAAACATTAAAATAGTTCTTATGTAACTATAAATTAAGCTATGTTTATTAATCAAAATATAATGAACGTATATGAGGAGTCATACTAAAGGTAAGTGACTCTTCAACAAAAACACCTCATTTTAAATGTTTAAAATATATATTTTCTAAATATTTATCTTTCATGTTGATGATTAAAAAATTACATTTTTTATTATATTTAAGTGTATATGATTGTATAAAAAACTAATTTTATAATTTATCTCAAAATATTTCAAAATTTAATCTTTTTAAGGTTTTATTTAGGGAACCATATTTTAAAATTATCCATTTAATGTTTGTTTTTACAAAAGTCAAAACGAATGTTTTTATTCTTATTTTATGAGTATATTTTGTTGTATTCGTGAATAATCAAGGCATTAATTTTACCTTTAAAATTATTCACATATCTTTTAAAAAAATCATTATTATGTGCATTGTTTTTTGATTTTTAAAATGATTTTCTCCAGAAATTAGTGTTTTGATATCAAAAAATGGTTTCCAAAATGGGTCTAAATGTGTTTTCAAGACATTTAGCCATGATATTTTCCTTGTAAGTTTTTTATTATGGGTTCTCATTGATTACGGTGAGTGAGCATGTTATATAATATATAGTGAGTATGCCCAGATAACGCTCTAATGAAATGTATGTAGATTGTTTTTCTAGAGAAATATATTGGAAGTGGATCGTATGGTTATTCCAACTTATAATGGGTTTTAAGGGATCAATAAGGATAATGTCTAAAATTATGAACATGATTTTTAAATTCTTGATAATTATTTTTCATGAAAGTTATTTTGATTTAATAAAGGAAATATAATGTTCTTTTTGAAAATATGATTCAATTTTCATGGTTAAAATGAATGTTTTTTTAGAAAATGGGTTATGGTTTTTTGCTGGACTAATGGGTTTCTTTCAATTATGTCCCTTTCTAAGAATATTTTCCTTAGTCTATATTTTTCAATGTTTTCCATAAGGATTAAGTGTGGTTATGGACATGTATGAGGTCAATAAGAAAATTTTATGATTTATCAAGAAATGATGTCATTTTTTTAGTGAAATTGTTTTCATAGAAACAATGGATATTGTATAGAAGTTTCCACTTATAACATATAGGTTTACTTTGTAAAAATTGTTCCTAATTTTATAAAACTATAAACCAAAAAGATCCTTAAAATATTATAGTAGTGAATTATAGTTCAAAAACACTTGAATATGTAATTCTTATGTTCGAGTTCTTACATACACAACATATATAAAATTTTGAACAATATTATCTATCCAGAGTAAATAATAAGAAATAGTCTCTAAAAATGTTTCCCCCAAACTAGTAGGGAATGACATAACAACATTTAGACCAATAATATCATATTTATCCACAATTAGAAAATCAGACTACATAAGCTGATAAGGAACAAAATCTCCCATAGTATTTATGACATCCCAATTTTGTTTTAAATGTATTTTTTGATATCATATATGAAACGCAACACTGATCCTAAATGAACCATGAAATATTAATATTTAATTAAAACACTTATAACATAGTTAATAAATTGGTGGGTATTAATAAAAGTAAAAAAATATATATAATATATACCATAGAACTAATAAATAAAAATTAATTAATAAATTCTTAGTAAAAAATAACCCAACTTTTAGTAAGGTCAGTTTATGCTTCAAAACAAAACGTTATTCAAATTTGATTTTTTTTTGTGAAAGAAAGTCATAATTAATTTATTTTATTTTATTTTATAAAAAAATATAACATTTTTTAAATCATCATTTCGAAATTATCTTTGGATGATTTTTTTTATTTTTCTAAAATGTTTTGTTTTTTCACTAAATATTTAAGAATAAGGATTTTTTATTAAAAACAATAATTTATTCTCGAGTATTTGAAAAGATAAATTCTTTATTTATTAGTTTTAAAAATTAATTATATAAAATTTTAACATAATCCATAATATTTTGTTGGATTCAATTTTTTATGTTAATTTGGTAGAAAAACTATTTTATACATAAAAAGACACTTTTCATAAAATTGATGTTTCATTGAATTTTTTTGGTTAATGTTTAAATTATAATTTGACACATCTATTTATTGAATTGGATAAATGTTTTTCTATATTTTTAAATACAATAATTAATATTTTGGTAATAATTTAAATTAATTTTAGGTCATAATGAATAGTGAAATTCAATTACCATGATTATTGATAAGGCTTGTTTACTAGGAATTAAACTGAATATAAGTAGAAAATTGACATTAAGATATATATAATCCATTTTTCTTCATATATAAACTTAATATAATGTTATCTCTACAAAATATTCATTTTACAGACTTTTTCCTGGAGATAGAAAATAATTTATTTTAATCTTTTTTTAAATTCAATGTTTGTGCTCCCCCCCCCATTTTTAAAAGGAAACAAACTCTCATATCCACTCCAAACATCAATAGAATTTTTATTTTTACATGACCTTCCAAATTAATTTCCTAAAATCAATACCCATGTCATAGATTTCTTGGATTGATTAAAAAAATCCGTGGAAGGATTTAGGTATAATCATAAAGTGGTTATCTAAAGAAGAGGTACATTTCTTAACTGAGGGTCTTAATTTTATTTAATATTATAACTCCTTTAATTATTATTCATCCATTAAAATATAAAAAAAATAGTATCTTAAATATTCTTATGATTTATTCAATTATTTTAAAAACCTATATCTATCTTACATTCGTAAAAAAATTTAAATGAATCCATCATTCATCTATACGGAGGACTATTATCTCATGAACCGATGTATTTTTTTCCTTTACTGCCTATCATGAAAGGCCATAATGGTGTATTTAATATAAATATAGTATATTAATGACAATATTATCATTATTTTAATACTATATTTCATATATTTTATTACACATCATTCTATTGAAAACGATAATGTTGTTTGAGTGTACGCGTGGATAACCACCTTCATGAAGTGGAGTGATTAATTTTTCATCACCAAAACACATGGATGGTATATATTGGAACATCCCAGGTAAATAAAGAATATTACTTTTTCATATCTATTAATATTTGTGAATAAAATATTAATATTACTTTAAATGGAATGCTATGCTCGATGGCGTACCCAATACGCAACAATGAGTTTCTTTGAAAATCTTACGTTGCACTCTAATAATAAAATAATATTATTCTAAATGGTAGTCAATGCCTAACTGTTATAATGGCGGGAATTAACAGATCTAACTAAAAAATGATTATATATGTTTTTCAAATATTTATACTTTTTTACAATAAATGTTAGAGGATTAAAATGTAAATGAATCCAATTTTAAGCGTAAATATTTTAATATATTTTTTAAAAGGTCGATTAACCGCATTTTGATGGCGAACCCTTTTGAAATCCACTTTTTGACAATTTTATATGTTATATTGGACCAAATAAAATCATTCTTTAGAATCCGGACATCAAAAATCACTTTTTGTATGTTTTTGTTATTTTTTTCGATTAAGTTCATTTTTAATGAATAAGTGAAAAATGTTGTATTTTAATTCAAAACCTCTTTTTAATCTAATTTATATATATTATTGGATCATCTTTTGAATTGGTTTTAAAATAAAATTAGAATATATTTTTACCATTTAATCCAATGGTGGTCATTATAATTAATTTCACTTTCAAATTGGACTTAAACTAGTCTCAATCATTTGATTTATTTTGTTTCTTAAAAACACGCTATTTGTTTTGACAATGGGAATTAATATATAAATTTATTAATGAAACTTATATGTTTTGAATTTTGTAAAATATAAATAATTGTTGATTTTGGAATATAAAATATAGCTTAAGATGAATTTTTGGTATTTTTCTGAAAAAGTTCAATTTTTGATGAATAGTGAAACCACTAAGTGGTAGTTAAAAAACTGATTTTTCGTTTAAATGAAATTTTACCACATATGTTATTTGAATTTCAAAAATCCGACATACATGGTTGTCATTAGGATGTAAAATGTGGTTCAATGTGATGAAAATATTTTTAGCTGAATAGTAACTTTTATGTTTTATTAATCGCGATTAAAGGTAATTAGTGTAATTTAAGGTAAAGATAATGTTATAATAAAATGAAATTACCTTGAAACATGTCCTACCCTTATTGGATGAGTCATGGCCGACCAATAAAATCCATGGGTCAACTTGGGGACCCCATGGAGCCACTTGGGTAAAAAAATGACATTAATAATTTTTTATTTAAAGTTAAAATAAAATTGTCACAAACATGTATTATTTTAATAAAACAATTTTTACATGGTGTTATACAAGTCGTATTTTTTACTATAAATATTAATTGGAAATATAAAAAAAATTCCTACATCATAGTATTTTTTTTATAATTTTTAGACATTAAATAAATTAATTTATTTATGACACCATGATGATGTAGCGATTACCTCATTAATGAACGTTTTAAATAAAATGAGAAGTTAAGGTAAAATATAATACTTACACTTTTCAAAAACCTATTAGATGGGTGGATTTAGAACCCTTATCACCTTATCCTCGAAATATATAATTTTGGTTTCTTTAATATCCGAAAATCATTTTATAATAAAGTAACTTTTCAAGACTTTCCAAGAGTGCCCCACCTCCCTCTTATAAAATGCCCCCACCTCTACCCCCTTACCAACACCTCTCAATCCTTTGGCTCAAAAAAACTCTGATTATTTTATTTCTCCACATCCCTCTCTTCATCCTAAAAGCCTTCCATTATGAATCAATCTCTTCAAGAAACCCTTTTGGTTCAAACCCAAGGGAGTTACCCGATTTAAAGGTAAAGTCTTCCCTAGTTTTCTTTTGTATTATTTTGCTTCTCCAACCCTCTAATCTCTTTTTATTCCTTTCTTTTGTAACAACACATGTATCTTCAATATACTAGGATGTTTTTATGATAATTATTAGAGCTACACTAGCACAAACCTCTTTCTAATGGTTAAATAACATACAGTTTCTGTGGATGGCGAATTACTGCCACACAAAACGATGAATGTTCTATCTTCTCCTACCACCTCTCATGGTGGCCATTATGACAGAACTATATTTATTTATGATATATATTATATTTATTTCTTTTATATGCTTCTGTATTTTATATTTAATACATTCCTTTATGCTTTGCATGTTGTGCAAATGCGATAACTTCATTTGAGGATGTGTGGACTACTGCCCCCTCAACTGATGTGACTCATTCATGCAATACATGGAATGTATAATGAATGAAATTGATGAACTTATGTGACCTATATAAAATATATATTTTACTGTAATTATAATATATATATATATATATACATTTCATCTATTTTTAATTCCATTAATGTGCCAAAGAAAAGAAAGTAGCCTTCATGCGTACGTACGGCCTACCATCTCTATGAACGGTGAATTTCATTTCTTTTTATCTAAAAATGTTATGGAATAGTATAAAATGAATATATACTGTATATATATGATATTTCAATCATTAATACTATTCTGGATATGATTTACTTCTAACTACAAGGAAAAATCTTTTCCAACAAGTTTAATTTTTACTCATGTACTGAACATCGACAAAAACATCTGATATGAACTCAGATTATAAACCAATTATTATAACATTATAATATGTGATATTAACTGAATAATAATATTTAAAGGAGTTCCTTAAGAAATAATAAATTGAACAAATTTTATTATTCAGGAATATAAGGAAACGAACAAGACAAGTCGGACTTGAGGTAAGGGATCCTACCTCTCCCTTTCTTTTTAAGTACTCTCTTTTATGTAATTTCCTTTAAGCTCATCTTTCTTATGTTCGGGGATTTTATTTTACATTACACATACTTTACTTTTTATGTTCATTTTATGAGGGACCCAATTTGATCTCATAAATCCATTTTTGGATGTCTTAAGTGGTGTCGTTAGGCTGCTGAGTTTTCGTAAGAGATTTTTCATCTCACTTTTATTCCTGTGAGATTTATGCTACATTTTCCACCATTTCCTTTGAGCGGTGTATTTAATGCCCATTATTATACTCTTTTTGTAATATAATTTCAATTATGGGTATTTACATCAATTTTTATAGTCCTTCTTTCATGGGGTGCACGGTTCGAAAGTTACCCAAATCGGTAAGGGAACATTTCAGCCTCCTCTTTTTAAAAGACTTCTTTTTGTTAGGTCTTTTAACTTAAATATTCTTATGTGGGGATATATTATTATATATCCTAATTGATGTAATTTTTATGTCAAAGTGATGAGACACCATTTTCTCTCTCATTAACTAATTTTATGAATTTTAATGTGACGTCGTTAGGTTGTCAAATTTTTAAAAAGGAACTTCTTAACTCAATTTCAATTCTTGGGGTTAAACCTGTACTCCTAGAATATGTAATTATATAAATTTTTGTGAATGAATCTGATTTTTTTACACTTAATATCTACTTATATTGGGTGTATTTATATTTTTCACACATAATTATGTAATTTATTTATCCTTAATCAAAGGATACTATCATTATAAGGGACATCGTCTCAATCTCCTTTCATTGAGGCATAATTTGTTCTAATTAATTACTTTCTTTTATATGGTGTATAAACCCCTTTGAATTTTAAATTTATACAAAAGGAATCTTTTTCTACAAAGCGTTTTACTAAACAACAAAAAAGAAAGTTTCTTTTAACGCCTGCGGTGAAAACGACATTTTCCGTCGCCGCAATTATTATTTGGTCTTTGGCTTCCTCATCAAGCCGTAATGTTTTTAAATTGAAATAAATACCATATACTCTTTTATGTATTTTAGTATTGAAAATGGTTTTCATAATGAATTTTTTATGTCAATATATTTAAGTGATATATTGTGATCGAAATGTGGAAATTATTTATATCCATTATATTTGTTTTATGTCTTATGATTTTATAATGGTACGTGGACATTTGATGGGTATTTACATGATAAACCATATGACGGATGGTGCTGTGAATACCAGGATGGGTGTTTACGTTATAACCTTCGATGCATTGGGTATAGAAGTCGGCCGTATGGTTATTCCATGTAGTAATATGTGTGGAAGTCGACCGTATGGTTCTTCCATTTAAGTATGTTTATGTCCCAAGTTACCTTTATATGTTATGTGTTCTTTATATCGGTTTATGGTATTCTTTTTGTTACAAAGGATAAGTGGTGATCTTTTATTCAGTGAAGATTATTTACTACTTTGTAAAGGTGAAAAGTATTACTTTTATAAAGTATTCATGGTTTACTTGTTGTTTTGAAAAACTAATAGTTTTCCTTATTTGTGTATCCTTTACTACGATTTTTATGCTCATCCTAAGTTTTTGAAATGTTTTCCACAGGACATAAAGATGAATAGGGTCAAGGATGGGATCACGAAAATACATGTTGTCTAAAACATGGAACAAGACATGTTTCTTTTGAAGAGTTTTTATTTTATGGAAACTTAGTAGAAGTGTCTACTTTGTAATATTTTGAGATGTAATAGTTATGCCCTAATTCTCGAAAACTATATACCTAAAAAGATCCTCTATGTGAATTATTCATTTAATTCATGATTATGTAATGTTATAAGGTTGGGTCCTTATAGTTGGTATCAGAGGTCGGTTTAGATAACTTTAGAGGTTAGGGTATTCTTTAAGCATAAGTTCCATTAACATAATGGTTAGGATTTCAAAAAGAGTCGTAGTTTTTAGATAAAGTGAATGAGTAAGTATATCTTAGTGTTTATATTCCTCATTAGTACATGATGATTATGTTGATATACTCACACTGAAATTTTTGGTTTTAGTAAATGGATGGATCTAGAAGGCACCAAAGTGACAATGGGTTTGAAGGAAACTGTGGTGGTTCTCTGATTAAGAGACTGGATGAAATGGGGGATTCAATGATAAATCTCATGGTTATTCTAAACCAACTATCAGAAGGAATGATTAACCACTTGAACCTTGGTGAGTTCTCTAATGCATCATATACGAGATGACCAACTTGATGTGGAAGTTCAGGTAATAATTATAATGGTAACCATTAGGGTTTATATGATCCTTACTTTTGAGGTAATTATGGGTTAATATATAATGAAAGATGAAAGGAATGAGGTTAAATTGAGGTTAAATTATGTTATGGTTATTTTGATGATTTTTTCTCTTTTTGGGGAATGTTTTGAGAATTATATAGTTTTGGAAAAAAGACAACACGAAGACCGTGTGACAACCCGTCGCATCGGATGAAGCTGCAATAATCAAACCCACAACCAAAGTGTGACTGGTATTTATTGCCTACCACTGGACTACGTGAAGTCCCTGGTTAGTATGAAAAAATAATTTTTAGTTAGATGATCTTATGAATCAAGAATAAGTTTATTTTGGGTTATCTATGGAAATGATTTACCTATCATGGAGGATATATGATTATGTTAATTACTTTTCAATATGAGACTTTAATAGAAACTCATGTTATTTGTAGATAAATGTTAATTTTTACCTTGGAAGACTATGTGATTAAATCTTCCAAATATTTGGGTTTAAATCATCATTTGGTTTACTTTGAATAATTTTATGGAAAAATTATTTATCGAATTGTCTTCGTTGATCTTTGGGTTTTGTTGGACAAATTTTGGAGATTAAGAATAGATTTTATTTTCATAAAGGATTGTCCTTTTGTGGATTATCTAGTATTGTTATAACAATTTTGGTTTTTGTAAGGTTCTAAAGACAGGGAAAATATATAGTTCTCTTTTATGGATTAGGTGATTCTCTAGAAGTTGATTATAGCTCTCTTAATGTGAACAAGTCATCCTAAATACTCGTCTTTTGGAGAAAATATGAGTTTGTGTAAGAAATATAGTGAGAGATGAAAGTCTACATGACAAGTAAGTATGTTTCCTTAGGATTTAGTTAAGCTCATAAATAAATTCCTCAATGAAAAGTAACTTTAAACAAAAAAATTCTGTTAACTTTTCTTACTAGGTAATCAAATATCATTTAACCCATCACAAGTGTGTGACTTTCTTGTGGTTAACTTTCTCCTAATTATGTTTTCTATCACTCTCCATCAAAACATGACCCATTGTTTTCTCTTCCATGTCCACGTTTTCCAAAATGGAATCCTAGTATGGGTTAACTCAGGTGACCTTTGTACTTCCCTTTCTTTCTTTTAAAGTGACAGTTTAATTTACTCCTTTTTCTGATGTTGGGCTTTCAATGATGTTTCCATGCCCAATTTTAAAATTGCAAGGACGCAATTACCAAAATGGGGAAGGATGTAACATCCTAGGTAAATAAAGAATATTACTTTTTCATATTTATTAATATTTGTGAATAAAATAATAATATTACTTTAAAAAGAACGCTATGCTCGATGGTGTACCCCATACGCAATAACGAGTTTCTTTGAAAATCTTATGTTGCACTCTAATAATAAAATAATATTATTTTAAATGGTAGCTGAATCCTAGCCATTATAATGGCATGAATGAACAGAACTAACTAAAAAATGATTATATATGTTTGTCAAATATTTTTACTTTTTTACAATAAATGTTAGAGGATTAAAATGCGAATGAATCCAATTTTAAGTGTAAATATTCTAATATTCTTTAAAAGGACAATTAACTACCTTTTAACAGAGAACCCTTTTTAAATCCACTTTTTGACAATTTTATATGTTATATTAGACGAAATAAAATCCTTCTTTAGAATCAGGACATCAAAATTCACTTTGTGTATGTTTTTGTTTTTTTTTTCGATAAAGTTCATTTTTAATGAATAAGTGAAAAATGTTGTATTTTAATTCAAAAACTCTTTTTAATCTAATTTATTTATATGATTAGATCATATTTTGAATTGGATTTAAAGTTCAATTATAATATATTTTTACCATTAAATCCAATGGTGGTCATTAGAATTAATTTCACATTGAAATTGGACTTAAACTAGGGTCAATCTATTGATATATTTTGTTTCTTAAAAACATGCTATTTTTTTGACAATGGGAATTAATTATTAAATTGATTAATGAAACTTATATGTTTTGAATTTTTTAAAATAGACCTCATTTTTGAATTCATAATATCAAATATATCTTAGGGTGAATTTTTGATATTTTTCTGAAAAAGTTCAATTTTTGATGAATAGTGAAACCACTAAATGGTAGTTAAAAAACTGATTTTTTGTTTAAATGAAATTTTACCACCTCTGTGATTTGAATTTCAAAAATACTACATACATGGTTGTAATTAGGATGTAAAATGTGGTTTAATGGGTTGAAAATATTTTTAGGTGAATAGTAACTTTTATGTTTTGTTAATCGCGATTAAAAGTAATTAATATAATTTAAGGTAAAGATAATGTTATAATAATATGAAATTACCTTGACACATGTCCTAACCTTATTGGATAAGTCATGTCCGGCCATGAAAATCCATAGGTCAACTTGGGGACTCCATGAAGCCACTTGGGTAAGAAAATGACATTAATAACTTTTTATTTAAAGTTAAAATAAAAATGTCACAAACATGTATTGTTTTAATAAAACAATTTTTACATGGAGTTTTACAAGTCATATTTTTGACTATAAATATTCATTGGTAAGGTAAAAATATTTCCAAAATCATATTATTTTTATTATACTTTTTATACATTAAATAAATTAATTTATTTATGACACCATGATGGTGTAGTGATTACCTCATTAATGAACGTTTTAAATAAAATGACAAGATAAGGTAAAATCTAAGACGTAAACTTGTAAAAAACCTATTGGATAGGTGGATTTATAGCTCTTATCTCCTTATCCTATAAATATATAGTTTTTCTACCTTTAATATCCCGAAATCATTTTATAATAAATTAACGTTTCAAGACTTTCCAAGAGTGCCCCTCCTCCCTCTTATAAAAGCCCCCACCTCTACCCCCTTACCCACACCTCTCAGGCCTTTGGCTCGACCAAAATATGATTTTTTTTTATCTCTATAAATCCATATATTCATCCTATAATCCTTCCCTTAGGAAGAAAGCTCTTCAAGAAACCCTTTTGGTTCAAACCAAGGGGAGTTAGCCGATTTAAAGGTAAAGTCTTCCCTAGTGTTCTTTTTTTTATTTTGCTTCTCCAACCCCCCAAACTCTTTTTATTCCTTTCTTTTGTAACAACAACAGTGTCATAAATATACTAGTATGTTGGTATAAGAATTATTCGAGATACACTAACACACACCTCTGTCTAATGGTTAAAGAACATACTATTTCTGTGGATGGTGAATTACTGCCTCACGAAATGATGATTTTTCTATCTTCTCCTACAACCTCTCATGGTGGCCATTATGATGGAACTATATTTATTTATGATATATATTATATTTATTTCCTCTATATTCTTCTGTATTTTATATTTAATACATACCTTTATGCTTTTCATGTTGTTCAAATGAGATAATTTCATTTGAGGAAGTGTGGACTACCACCCCCTCAAGTGATGTGACTCGTTCATGTAATACAAGGAATGTATAAATAATGAAATTGATAAAAATATTTGACCTATATAAAATATATATTATACTGTAATTATAATATATATATATATATATCTCATCTATTTTTAAATCCATTAATGTGCCAAAGAAATGAAAGTAGCGTTCATGCTTACGTACGGCCTACCGTCTCCATGAACAGTTCATTTCATTTCTTTTTATCTCAAAATGTTATGGAATAGTATAAAATGAATATATACCGGATATATATGATATTTAAATCATTAATACTATTCTGGAGATGATGTAATTATAACTACATGGAAAATTCTTTTCCAACAAGTTCAATTTTTACTCATGTACCGAACATCGACAAAAACGACTGATATGAACTCACATTATTAACCAATTTTTATAACATTATAATATGTGATATGAACTAAATAATAATATTTAAAGGAGTTCCTTAAGAAATTATAAATTTACCAAAGTTTATTATTCTGGAATATAAAGGAATGAACAAGACAAGTCGGACTTGAGGTAAGGGATCCTACCTATCTCTTTCTTTTTAAGTACTCTCTTTTATGTCATTTCCTTTAAGCTTGTCTTTATTATGTTTTGGGATGTTATTTTATATTACTAATACTGTAATTTTTATGTTCATATTATGAGAGACCCTATTTGATCTCATAAATCCATTTTTGGAAGTTTTAAGTGGCGTTGTTAGGCTGCCGAGTTTTCGTAAGGGATTTTTCATCTCACTTTTATTCCTGTGAGATTTATGCTACATTTGCCACTATTTCCTTTGAGTGGTGTATTTTCTGACCATTATTTTACTATTTGGGAAATATAATTTCATTTATTGGTATTTACATTAATTTTTTATGGTCCTTATTTCATGGGGTGTACGTTTCGAAAGTTACCCAAATTGGTAAGGGAACCTTTCACCCTCCTCTTTTTAAAAGACTTATTTTTGTTAGGTCTTTTAATTTACATATTATTATGTGTGGATATTTTCTTATATATCCTTATTGATGTAAATTTTATGTCTAAGTGATGAGATACCATTTTATCTCTCATCAACTAATTTTATGAATTTTAATGTGACGTCGTTAGGCTGTCGAATTTTTTCAAAGGAACTTATTAACTCAATTTCAATTCTTTTGGTTAAACTTGTACTCCTATAATATGTAATTCTATGAATATATGTGAATGAATCTGATTCTTTTACACTTAATATCCACTTATATTGGGTGTATTTATATTTTTCACACAAAATTATGTAATTGATTTATCCTTAATCAAAGGATATTGTCTTTATAAGGGACTTTGTCACAATATCCTTTCATTGAGGCATATTTTGTTATAATACATGAATTTCTATTATATGGTGTATAAACCCCTTTTAATTTTAATTTTTTACAAAAGGAATCTTTTTCTACGAAGCGTTTTACTAAACAACAAAAAGGAATGTTTCTTTTAATGTACGCGGTGACAACGACATTTTCCGTCGCCGCGAGTACTATTTGGTCTTTGGTTTCCTCAAAAAGATGTAATGTTTTTAAAATGAAATGAATACCATATACTCTTTTATGTATTTTTGTATTGAAAATGGTTTTTATTATGAATTTGTTATATCAATATATTTATGTGATATATTGTGATCGAAATGTGAAAATGGTTTCTTTCCATTATATTTGTTTTATGTCTTATGATTTTATAATGGTACTTGGACATTTGATGGGTGGTTACGTGATAACCCATATGATGGGTGGTGCTCGGAATACCAGGACGGGTGGTTATGTTATAACCTCCAATGAATTCGGTATTGAAGTCGTCTGTATGGCTAGTCCATGTATTGATATGTGTTGAAGTCGACCGTATGGTTATTCTGTTTAAGTATGTTTATGTTCCAAGTTACCTTTATATGTTATGTGTTCTTTATATGGGTTTATGGTAATATTTTGGTTACAAAGGATAAGTGGTGATCTTTTATTCAGTGAATATAATTTTCTACTTAATAAAGGTGAAATGTATTACTTTGATAAAGTATTCATGGTTTACTTTTTGTTCTGAAAAACTAACAGTTTTCCTTCTTTGTGTATCCTTTACTGGGCTTTTTATGCTCATCCCAAGTTTTTGAAATGTTTTCCACAGGACTTAAAGATGAATAGGGTCAAGGATGGGATCAAGGAAATACATGCTATCTAAAACATAGAACTAGACATGTTTCTTTTGAAGAGTTTTTATTTTATAGAAACTTATTAGAAGTGTCTACTTTGTAATCTTTTGAGATGTAATAGTTATGTCCTAGTTCTCTAAAACTCTAAACCTGAAAAGATCCTCTATGTGAATTATTCATTTAATTCATGATTTTGTAATGTTATAAGTTCGGGTCCTTATATATATAATTTTATTAATATATATAATATGATAAATTTTTTATGATAAAAAAATTAAATAAAAAATGATATTTAACCTATTTCTCTCATCACATTGAAAAATGAAAACGTTCCTCTTACATACATAAAACATATCGTCTCCCTAATTGTAATCTGATTCAATTTTTTATCAATGTTTATGGATTTTTTAAATGTTTAGTTAATATCAAAGTTTTATAATTGTGTTAGGATTATTATTTTATATATGATTTAATAATTACTTCATTGACCACAATCAACATGCAGAATTCCATTTGAAATTATGAAATGAATATCCTCAAAATTCATGAACATGAATTTTGTAAATAATTAATTAAAAAATACATTAAAATAAAACAAAATATTGTTTAATGATTGGATATTAATCTAGAGAAGGTTATTAAGAAATAAAATAATTCATATTAGTATATCATACACATGTTAAAGGACATACATAGCATGTCTGGACTTGAGGTAAATAGTTTATTATCAATTTCACTTCATGGAGTTATAGTATAATGTTATGAAACTAATATTTTTATATGGTGTATATATGTCCCATTTAATATGTTATATCATGAATACATAATAATTAAATTTATTTGACATTTCAATTCAAATTATTTCATCGAAGGGGATTTTAATTGAATCTTATAAACTGGTATGGAGTTTCATAACTCAATTTCAATTCATTGGGTTACACATCCACTTTATTGACAATGTTATTACAAGAATAATTTTGATTTTTTCCATATATTATTTATTTAGTTATTATAATTTATTTATATGGATTTACATATGTTCACATACTTCCATCATGTATTAATTATCACTTAAGAATTTATGATCTTTGTAAGGGTTATATTTATCTTAATCTAATTTTGTTGTGACATTTTCCATGTCATTCAATATGATTTCATTGTATAGTGTACGTAAAACCTAATGAGTTAATTTTTATATATTACATTTTTAAATTAATGGTATGTATAGAGTTATGTAATAATATTTGTTTCAAGGATATTTTATTCAATTTTACCAATTTTATAATTGTTTGTGTAATAATCTCCATGGTTTTTTATTATTATTTATATTCAAGGTTCAATTAGAGAAATTATTTTATATTATTTTTTAAAAAATAAATATTTAATTATACTCTCATCATTTAAATGGTTTAGTTTATTAATTTCCATTAAATCTCTTATCGTTAGAATAAACAATAATAATGTTGTTTTTAAGTGATACAGATCATGTATATTCATATAGACAATGAACCATTCTCTTTCATATCCATGTTTTCTAAAATGTTTTCACGATTTTTATTCAATAAACATGAATTATTTTAAAATTTGATTTTTACTATTCATTGAATATATATTAAAATAATTAGTATTTAATTTTGTAACATTTTCATCACTAGTCACTTTTAACTCTCATTAAAAATTTCATAATAAAATAATTATTTTTCGAATTTACAATATGAAATAATTTTCTGACCATCATTGTTAGTGAGAATATCTCAACTAGTGGTTGAACTGAAAACCAAATAAAAAACATTTTTGAAAAGGATTTAAAAAATACCCTAATTTTAATAAAATATCCAGTTAGTTAAAACAATAATTTCATATATGACTTGACATTTTAAAATAGTCATAAAATATTGATTATGTCTAAATTGAAATAATAAACAATACTATATTAACCTTTGAAATCAATTTTCTAAATAAAGATCTAATATGAACACCAATTAATTCTAACTATCAAATTCGTGGTTTTCCTTGAATATAAAAATAGATATTGTTTTAACATATAAAATATAAATAAAAAACACATACTGGAATTTTGAAGACAAGAGGTTCAATCACAAGCATAGAATTAATCCTCTCAACTTTATAATCACATGATTCAAAGTAGTTTATAAAAAATAAACTTTTTATACATAGCCTAGAATAGATTTTCCAATATTATACCTACTTCAAGATCACATATGGCCTCTTCCACATTTTTCATGGGAGTAAATATAGATAGAAGTTCACATCTAGACCTCTTCCAAAACACGTGGGAAACAAGATAAAAATGTGTTGTGAAGATCTCTATGTATCTATTAGTTTAAGTGTAGGATATATTGTGGGATAGAATAAAATAGAGTAATACACACTACATTTAGTTTAAATATAAATAAAATAGATCAGGTAAGAAGTGTATAGATATTATGTTTCTCAATCTATTAGGATTTTCATCTTGTTACTCATTTAAAGTGATTTGAACTGATTCTCGAGTTAGATTTCATAATACTTTTGTATAACATAGTGTCGTAGAATATTTTATCATGATTGTAGGAAGGAACTGGGTGTGAGAAATGCTTCATATTTCTTAGTTGAGTGCAAGAGGTATGTGGAATTTAAGCTCTTGTGGTTCTTGAAAATGAAATCAAATATCACTTCAATATTTCACATCACTTAGTGTTTTGACACATTGTTCTCTATATACATGATGGATACTTCTTCTACTCTAAATAACAGTAGTAGAAATAGAGATAATCATCTCAATCACTTGTGCTCCTCGTACTGCATGTATAAAGCAAACATTAATGAATTCTATCAAGAAATTATTAGATAATCATTAAAATAATCATTAGAATTAAATTCGGTGACGTATCTATTATAAACATTTAATTCAATCTAAATAAACAACAGATTTGAGATATTCACACTAGTGGTATCTATCTTTGGCGGTGGATCAGAGTTTGGTGGTGTTACATAGGAATATAATGTCCTTGGAAGGGTGATACTTCTCTTGCAGTATGTCTGTATAGGGATGTGTAATGTGGCTGGAGTGTCATGATGGTGGTGTGTCATACCAAAACATTGTTAATTTTCTATTATAGTAGTATGACTTCATTGATGGTGAGAATTTTTTGAAGTCTCACAAACTTTTTTAAGACTTCCATCCCAATAGTGACTCGTTACAGATGTTGATTTCTACATAGTGATGTGACATTCTCATGGTGATTCTTCTTAGAGGTGACTCTTCTTTATGTAAATTAATTCAAAATATCTAACATAAAAAAATATAGAAAATATGAAACTCATTAATTAGCACAAAAATAGAGATTTGATTATCATTAAAACAAGTATTTCAAGAATATCCCCCTTCTTGATGATCAAAAATAATGGCATTGTATATCAATGGCATCAAATGAAAAACCAGATAGTTTAGACATAAGGTATTAAAGATAAATAAAAAGAAGAAAATAACTATAAAGGTAAATTCCATAGATATTATCCCCATTTTGAGAATATGAAGAAGTCTAGAATATAAGTTAAATATCAATGGAATAAGAATAAAATAGGAAAGGTCATAAATATAGGTTATTAATAGAATTAGAATCCCCATGAATAAGTTCAATGAAGATATTGAAAAAAAAGTGTTTATTCAAAATGTTACGTAAAATATAATCCCATTAAAGAAACTACTCAAGGATATCTTGGATTATATGAAGAGTCCAATTTTTTAATACCCATATCCTTGGCAAGGGAAAAATAAGCAGTGACATAGGGTTCATCAAAAGTCATTGATGTAACTATAAGAATTGTTAAGGGTAGTGAAGGGATATATTAGGGAAAATTTTCAATATGTAAGGGAGGTAAGGGATCATAAATGATAATCAACCGCCTACCAGGGATTTAGATAAAATAGATAGAACATATCTAGAAAAAGAATAAATGGGTCTATGGCTACTCCATCCTAGAAGTACTCTAGTAGTTAAAGGAGGTCTAAGGTGGGAAGTAGCATGGATAACTGCCTGATCTACAACAACAATACTATGAACATATAGGAAATGATTTTTAGTGTATATTAATTCCATTATAATTCTACCACATCATTGCATATGACTAAAAATCATGCCTTTTCTTTTATAAACCGATATAGCTAGGAATCAAAACATTAAACTAGTTTACATGTTCCTTAAAGGCATGGGTCTTAGGATGCATCGTTAAATTTTCAAACAAATATATAAAATTGGTATACATGGAATTACTTGTATAAATACTTGAGAGAAAATACATTATATCCTTGGTTATGGTCTCTCTATTAGTTTTCAGTTCTTTAGAATACTCTTGGATCATCATATGGGAATGATCATTTTTGGGCTAAAAACATTTCAAGGTATCCATAGTTAAAGAAACAGTATCACCTGAAACAGTACTAGAGGCTTATCTGAGCTCTTCCATGATCACATACCTGAGTATATAAACATCCAAAATAGATATAGAAGTGTTAGAACTAAATTAAACTGAGTTAATATTTTCAACTCTCTCATCCATGGAATCCATACATGCTATAAAAGAAGACTACATTCCTTTGATAGTGGATTTTAGGGAATCAAACTCATTTACTTGCCATCTATTATTAATATATACTTCATGGATATGGGGAATCATATTTGGTTATATTTTGTGAATCACCAACTTGAATATATATGTGGTATCTTTTTTACTAAGCTTAGTAAGAGTTGGTTCTTGATCCCTTAAAATTTTACCAAAATCTGAAACGATCTTTTCTCTAAACTCATCAAAGTCTCTATTTGGTGACCACATTAATAGGAATAGGCTGGGTAGAAGGATAAAGTTCCCTTATTGAAGAAAATCATTCTAAAAAACCATCAACCTCAATCCGAGAAACCATAGATTCTTTTAGAACTCTCTCTTTTCAAATGAAAAGTTCTCTATTCTTTAGTAAACTACCATCCTTTTCAAAAAACAAATCCAATTCCTATGATATAGGATTAATCCATCTGTAATAGGATTTATAAGAATATAAACTAATGAATTAGTCAAAATAGTTGATACAACCACAACATGTACACCAACAAAATTCTTAACTGTACTCTTCTCAATAGATGAGGTATCTACCACATGCCCATTAACTGAACTTTTATCAAAAGTAGACACATATTTCATCTTAAACATCAATATATTTTTCAAAATATGTTCATTTTCTATTTTATTCAACCACAAGGAACTGAATAGTCTAAATAATATTCATCTTCTCAACAACAACTTTATCTAACTCTATCTGATCACCAGCAGTAGATACATTATCAAAAGAAGAAACAACTTTATCACTTGTGGATTGCTCCCATTCAACAGATTCATATCCTTATCTACTATTAATTATATCTAATTCACCAAATATACAAGTATTTTCCCTTTATCTAGAAATATAAGCTTCTATAGAAGTAATAAAATCTCAAGGAGTTTTAACATCTACTCTTCTAATTTTCCAATTGGAACCATTGGGATCTGAATCTTCATCATCATCATTTGCATCATCATTTCCATTCACATTTTCATCACCAATTCCTTTACTATTTTCATATTCATTATCATATTCATCTTCACCAATTTCATCATCACCATTTTCATCATATGATTTAGAACTAATTTTGAACTGCACTTCTCTAAATACTTCAGTCAATTCCTCATCACTTTTTATTCAACTCTATATTTTTGGTAGAGTCCTTAGAGGACTAAGATCTCCATAATTTATAGAAGTAGAACTATGATACGTGTTTGGGTCACTACCCTCATCCAATATATATTATTAATATTCTCCTCCACCAATAGCTTATTATTCCTTCTCATCATAATACACAACAATCTCACCAGCCTCATCACTAAGGTCAACAATATCCCTCTTACTTGAAGGATGATCAATCGGGTTAAACATATAATATAATTTTTCACTATCTGATACCCACTGATTTTTTGAAGTGTTACAACAAATATTCACCCTTTTATAGATTATTCATATGATATAACATCCACCACCATCTATAATAGAGTCTTCATCTTTTGCAACAAGCATTTTCAGTTATCAACATATCACAAATCATCTTCGTATATATTAGAGAATTTGATCTTGAAGAATGTGTGATCATTTTCTATATATGAAGAATAAGAAATCTTAAAAGATTTATCTTCTGTATTATTTTAGTAAGACAAATCAAATAAACATCTTGATGCCTAATAGTAGTAAATTCATCATTCCATGGACACAACAAGTTTTTTATGAATTTGAAAAGAAATCAGCATTCTCTATCTGACTCTAAAGAAACTTGCCTTCTATCTATTTCATCTTAAGTTAATTTAGTAAGGGAATATTCATAAATAAAATAATCACAATCATATGGGATGGTTCCTTGATAGTATTTAAAAACACCATCATTTGGTACTTTTGAGCAATCAACCCACTATTTTGAAGAAAATGAAATTTTGTGACCTTTTAATCAGACTCATGCCTAGAACTCTTATTCTTCATATCAACCAACTACAACATACTAGTAGAACTAAATGTATATGATTTGAATAGAACCAATCCATCTATCATTGGATCTATAAAACTATCCACACTAATGATCTACTTAGTAGAGGTCATTCTACATCAACTAAATTTTCAAGTGATACAACCCATTTGGATACATCGGGATTCATTGGATCAACTATTTCTTAGAAATTGGACTCTCATTTCTATTTCATTATGGTATGTGACTTGTTGAGTGATGATTAAGTGGGATGATTCACTTTGGCCATGTAGAACGGCTCGATTAGCTCGAATGAAGATAGAGGGAAGGGTGAATGATAGGGATAGAATTATAGAACATGGATCAGGAGATAAAGTCCCATGAAAATATGTGTGTTGAGACTAAAAATGTTCTGCATCTACCATTGTGGGTTTGTAGAGATCTGGTAAAATAAAAATCATAAAATTAGGTAAATTCAAAATCAGGTTATAAAATAAAGTATAACTGAAATAAAAACCAGCAGTTCAAAATTTATAACATGAAATAGAATAAAATACAATGGCAAGAAAAATAAATTTTGAGACATATAATGGTGATAAATCCAATGATAATAAGTCCAATGGTGAAAATTTCAACAAGGAAAAGTGAAAATGTGATAATTCCAATGGTGATAATACTGATGGCGAGAAGCCCAATGGTTAGAAGTCAAATGGTTAGAAGTCCAATGGTGAGACATTCACAATGGAGATACATAAAAAGTTTAACTTAACAGAAATTAAACATACCTAATTCATGTTTTATTTAATTCATTCTATCAGAATTAAATGTATTAGTAAAAATATCAATAATCCAATTTTCTGTTCCAATGTAACTAAGAGTGATATACCTTTTTTGTAAATGATCTCTCGAAAATTTATTTCTACCATAATTATGTTTTGTAATAGAATTTGATATAAAAATATTTAAAATATTTGTAGAACTTTTATTATAACAGTTTATAGGGGCATGTTGTAATTGGTGTCCATAGTTTATTAATGTGTGTTTCATCCACAAAATATGTTTATAGTAGCTACCTTCATTGATTTGTTAATCTTAGGTAGTTGATAGTGAAAAATAATATTTCTCCTTACTACACCATGAAACTAGATAGTTACCAAAAAGTGACATGTTCTAGATGTTATTTTTTATCTAATATACGCACACCAAAATTTTTAACAGAATAAAAAACTAAATAAAATTATTTTCCTCTTTGATAAAACAATACAAAATTGGTTGCAAATTTGGGTTATTTAAAAATTATTTATATATAATTTTATTGTGACTCTGTTGGGTTTTCTTGAAAACAAGCACACATACACACACCGAACATAATATCAGGTCAGCTAGAAATCACATAGAGAGGAACTCCCATCATAATGTTTTATGAGATTTGATCCACTATTTTCCTAGTTTCATCAAGGCCTAATTTAAAGAAGATACATATAGAAGTATCACTGCTCTTAGTGGTATCCATGTTAATTAATTTAAAATATGATTTGGGTATTTACTTTGATTTAAAATGATTCCATATTTATTTAGAAAAAAATATGAGAAACAAAAAAAATTTGATTTCACCCATTAATATCATTTTAAATTCATTTTGATAAATTCTTAAATAATTTCTTGAAGATTCAAATATAATATCATCTATATAAATTTGAACAACTAAAAAAACATTTGAAATTTGTTTTACAAAATGGGTAGGATCATTTATACCTTCTGAAAACAATTTTGAAATAAGGAAATAGTTGAGCCTATAAAACTAAGCTCTAGGGGTTGTTTCAAACTATATAAACATTTAGTTATTTTAAAAACATTATTTGGAAAATTTGGGTTTTTAAAACTAAGAGTTGTTTCATAAAAACATCCTCAACTATAAATCCATTCATAAATTAACACTTATGATCCATTTGATAAATTTTGATATCTAAATGAGCTGCATTGTAAAGTATTATTCAAATGGATTCATGTCTGCATACTAGTGTAATGATTTCTTCATATTCAATTACTTCATCCAGACTATAAACTTACGCAACTATCCTAACCTTATTTCTTACTATTGTGCCTAATTTGTCTAACTTGTTTCTAGACAACCATTTAGTTAGTAAATTAATGATGTATTTGGGTCTATCAACATGTTCCCATACTTTTTTTATTTCAAATTTATTTAATTCCCTTTGCATATCTATTACCCTAAATTTACCTTTAATGTATTCATTAAATTTTTTCTATTATAGTTGAGACATGAATTATTAATATTCAACTTGACATATGAAAGAAGCTATATTATGTGAACCTCCATATAGGTATCCAACTAAAGCATGTAAGGTATGGTACCGAATTGTCATTACACCTCTAGAGAAATTGGAGCTAGTCACTTCAGTTTCTTCTATAGGTTTGGGTTCACGTTTTGGAAATTCCACAGAACTATATGACTTTTATGACTATTTTACATCATAATTTATAGTTTTGGAATTTAAGTTCAATGATAATAGATAATCCTCAATGTTTTCTAACAGGTCTTAGGCTCATGTAGATCAATCTCATTGAATTTGATGTGAACATATTATTTTGCAATGTTGGTACTTATATTAAAAACACTATAGGATTTACTAGAGGTTGAATAACCTATAAAAATTCCATCATTACTCTTAGAGTAAAGTTTTTTAATATTATCCCTAGTGTTAATAATTAATACATTGAAACCATAAAATATAATTTAATTACCCTAAGTATTTCTATTATTAGAAACCTCATAAGGGGTCCATTTTAAGATAGATCAAATTAAAACTCTATTAATTATGTAACAGGCTATGTTCCCAGTCTCTTCCCAAAAGAGACAGGTAATTCATAATCATTTATCATGGTTTAGGCTATCTCTTGATGTGTTCCATTCTATATTTCAACAACTCCATTTTTTTAGGGGTCCTAGGAGTAGATAAGTTATAACTATAGACGTTTTTTAGAATACATATTCCAAGTCTTGATTTTCAAATGCTCAACCATGGTCACGTTATAGGGTTATAATTATAATTAAACTTAAATATTATAAATATATATATCATAAATGTTAAAAAAACATGCTTCACTTTTGTGAGTTAAAAGTAATACAAAAGTATATATAGAGAAGTCATCAATATGTACATCAATATAGTGCTTCCCATTTAGAATTGAAACAATATAAGGTCCAAACTAATCCATATAAACCAACTCAATATTTTGAGCAATTTAAACTTATTTCTTTAATTTAAAAGAAATATTTTATTGTTTTCCCTTTGGATAGGGTTTACAGACATTATTTTATGGGAACATTAGTTTTAATAAATCCCTAACTAAATGTTTCGTTTCATAGTAAAATTACTAAGTGAGTGAATATTATAAATAAATAATATCTTATTCCAGAGAAATGGTTATTTGTGAAATTCACTCATGTTGTAAATATTTAGAGAAACTAAATAATTATGTTCAATATTATAAACATTTTTATTCTCCTAAAGAATTAAAAACTAAAGAATCTTTTTAATCAAAAACATTAAATGAATTATTCTAAAATTCAACATGAAAAAATATTTTCATAATTGTGAGATGTTAATAAGGTTATACTTAAATCCATCAAAAAATAGTACGTGGTAAAATAAAATATAATAGTTGTTACCAATTTTTTCATGGCTGGTGATTTTCCCTTCATCATTATCACCAAATATGACATGACCACCATCAACCATTATTGGGACCTTAATGTTAGATTCATCTACTGTCATATTCCTAGAACTTCTATTATCAATGTACCATATGAATTTATAGGATGTCTTCAAATAGTTTTCCTATAGAATATAAATTATAAAAGAAATAATTTTGTACCCGAATTTTCTTAGGTGCAAATTTTTTAGTAATCATTTTTCTAGCACCCATATATTCCCAATACGTTTCATATAAAAGGATTGTATTTATTTTTGAAATAAAATTTTTTTGTTCTTCATAAAAATAACTAGCAGTAAAATTTTTATATTTGGACTTTGGAAGAAATGTGCTCTTTAATGCACTCTTTTATCTAGGTTGGTATTCTATACAAGTAACATATTTTGGAGCAACATATTATCATAAAATCTGGGTAACTTGTTTTTTACCATTGGTGAAATTTTCTAAATCCTTATTCAAATGTTCATTTTACATTTTATGTTTACTATTTTATTTTATTAACTCAACATTATTATCTTTCTCAATAGATACATAAGAGTTTGTATTGGCAGATAGATAATTCTTTATTTTTAGAACATTATATTTATCCTCATGTTCATTAAAATTCTCTTTCATCATACTACAGTATTCATACATCTCTACCTTATTCATATCATTATTAGTTTTCTCATTCTCATAATTATAAAAATTAATAACTATAAAACATTAGAGACAACAAGAACATCAGAGACATTAGTCATGAACCGCAAATTGGCTTGATCAGGATATTGTTCAAAAGTAGAGTTAGAGTCACTATATTTTTTCATAGAATCTCTCCATGTGGATTTCATTTCATTCATATACCTTTGGTTCTGATCATCATTTTTTTATTTTTTATTTTCCAGTCTGCTTTTACATGTAATTTTATTTTTCATTCAATGTAGATAATATAATTTTTGATATCATCTTTCTTCAAATATCTATTTCGGTTTCCTTTTTCTTATATATTCCTACATAACTAGTTTTTTTAAATAAAAAATAATCTTCCTATAGAACAACTTAAATATTATTCCACATGATCCATTTCCCCATCACCTTCCAAAGGAAACTCATTGTCACTTGAACATTTTTTTGGGATCTTTAACTTTTCATTTTCTCTCTGTTTGGATGCAGTAGACATTAAAGATACTAAATTTATTTTTTGTATCACCATCTTCATATCAATTGAACTTAAATACTTATAATCACATCATAAGTTTCCCAATCATCTCCTTGACTTGTAGTTTGATGATGTCCCATGATTCTCTAATTGAAACAAATATGCCTCTCCACCATTCTGAAATATATCATAGAAGTCTTGTGATTTGATCATTGTTAGAAATTGAATTTCCCTGTGAGCTCCTGGTGTTCATAATTTGATTATGAATAATATACATGTCAATATTAGTTCATCCTGATTCATATTAAAAGTGTCATAATTAATATTATATGTATTTAGTCTTATTTTATAAACATTAGTTTTCCCAATAATAAACAACTAGTGTATCCAAAATTTAAAAAATAGTTTTATAAGAAAATGTTTTGTTGAATTCATCATCTTATAATGCATAACCCAAGGAATTAATATCTTTAGAATTACTATTATAAGGTATATTGGTATCCACTTCCCATAAAAATCTATCAGTTCAAGTAAATCCACATTTATCCCCTATAGTTGTACAAATTTCAAAAATCATACTTTCTATCTTCATATTATTCTATATCATCCACACAGAATGGTTATTACCATTTGATAATGGATTTGTTTTGGTAGAAAACCCTTATTTATGACTATATATTTAAATAGTTAAATTTAGAACTGATACAAATTTAAGATCCTTAAATAACAACAAAAATCATAGTTCAAATGTTTTGAAATAGTTTGATATCAAATATTAACACTCTGATACCAAATGTTGGTTGGATTGAGTATCTATAGAGGGGGTTGATTTCTATAAAAAATGATAATCCCTATTCAAATGGATTTTTTAAAAAAAATTCCTGATTTAAATAAACCAAACTATATACTTAAAACATCAGTTTGATATAAGACAAGACATTTTAAAAGAGTTCTCAAATATTGATTACATCTTCGTTAAAAAATATATAAAATACTATATTAAACATTGAAATAAATTTACTAAATCAATTTTTAATATAAGTTCTAATTAAAAGTAACTATCAATGTTGTGTTTTTTCATGAAGCAAAAAATTGATTCTATTTTAAAATGTTTAATTTAATGCAAATAAAACATATTGTAATTTTGAATAAAAGAAGTTCATCCTCTAATTGAGACTTAATTCTCTTAACCTAGTTATCACCTTCTGTTGAGAAGTTTAATTAAATAAACTTTTGATCCTCAATCTGGATCAAGTTTTAATAAATTATTCCAATTGTATAGACCACACATGGATTATTTCACTATTTTCATAGGAGTAAAAATAGATAATAGGTCGTAACCAAACCTCTACCAAAAATGTGGGAAATAAGATAAAAATATGTTCTGAAAATATATATGTCTCTTCTAGTTTAGGTGCAGAAGAAAATGGGGGCTGGAATAAACCGTTTAAGCAACATTTCACGTAATTTAAATTGTATTAAATAAATATAGTAAATAAGAAGTTCATATTTATCGTGTTTCACTTTCTATTAGGCTTCGTATCTTGTGACTACTTTAATGTTATTTGAACTACTACTTGATTCGGATTTTTGAAATATTATCTAGAACAGTGGGTTGTATACTCTTTATTCTTAACTATAAGAACAAACTGGATGTGAGATATTCTTTAACATCATATGTATAGTCCAAGTAGGATGTAGCAAGGAATCTCTTATGGTTATCTAAAATAATGTTTAATCCCACTAAACGTGTTCATCTCAATAAGTGTTTCTCTTATTTTTTTTCTATATGCACGAGGGAATCTGATTCCTTTTTTAACAGTTGAAACAGCAAAATATAGAATCATATATATCCTCTATGATCGACATACTTCATGTCTAACACATATTTCAATGCATTCTATTAATAAATTAAGTGAAAATCATTAAAATAATCAATGAAACTATATTCGATAATGTTTCTATTAGAAACATTTAACTCAAATTGAATTAACAATGTTGGTCAGTTAGCGACACTATCATTGTATACCTCTTGTGCTAACTCGATGTCTAGTAGTGAAACATTGGGACAATTTGTCCTTAGAATGTTGAAACTTCATTGGTGCTATGTTAGGCTGGTGAGGTGTCTTTTTAGAAGTGTGGCATGCTGGTGGTGTCATGCTGGGAGTGTGTCTTCCCAAACATTATTAATTCTTATTTATCTAGTACTCTAACTTCCTCGATGGTGTTTCAAGGTAATAGTGACACTTTTTTGTAGTGTCTCATACTTTATCAAATTTCCATCTCAGTAGTTAATCATTATAGAGAATGACTTATTCTTAGTAGTTTGACTTCCTCGTGGTGAGTCTTCAGGGTTGTAAGTCCCCCTTAAGATAAAATTTTAACCTATATTATATAATATGTTGTGAAGATAAAACATGAGACTAATTATTTATGACAATAATCATTATTTGACTAACGTTAAAAAAATGTGGTCATCAGTCATTTTTTCTTTCAATCATAAATTATAGATTTTCAAGTCTCTTTTAAGGTAAAATGATGTTATATTTTTTTGTGAATTTTTAGATTTGAAACATTGTTTCCATAGTGAAATGTTTATTTTCATCAATAAAATTCATGATCTTTCCATTGTATTTTTTTCACTAATGGAAAAAAACATTTATTCCACTTATGATCCACTATGGATATATTTTAATTATACCATATGTTTTCATTCTCTACGTGGATTATGATTCATTAAAATATATTTTCATGAAACCCGTTTATTTTCAATCATTAAATCATTCTATTAAATAATTTTTTTTTTGAAAAATGAATGGTTCCATCTATTATGATTATGTTATGGTTCCTGAAAATTTATTTATTAAAATAGGTGAGCATGTTATAATTCATGATGATGGCGGAGCCCAATATATATCTCAAATGTGTCTAGTAAAGGTATGGAATTAACTAATTAGAGGTGTTTCCAAATTTATTAATGGAATTTACTAGGTAGGTTATTCTAGTTATAAGAATGGCTATAATACTGATATTAATATGATGTTTCAATTTAACTTTACATTTTATTTATGCTTACATAATTTTATAATAAATAATTATTTTTTGCTTTATTTTCATATGGCTCCTGATTGTTCCCATATTGCCTCTTTTCTTGTGTTAATACTTTATTCTATGTAACATGTTTTAGGATCCATGTTTTTCTGGGTATGAATTCTCTTATTTTATTCTCATATAATTTTATTATTTCATCATACACTTGTGATTCTATTATTATCAACATTAAAATTCAATATTTAAAGATTATGTTAACCATTATTAATCAT
This sequence comes from Viscum album, assembly GCA_963277665.1. Taxonomy (NCBI): domain Eukaryota; kingdom Viridiplantae; phylum Streptophyta; class Magnoliopsida; order Santalales; family Viscaceae; genus Viscum; species Viscum album. Next base: position 1,578,904,125 of record OY728126.1, read on the forward strand.
TTGAATCAATATATTTATGATTCATTTTCCACTAGTTTTGAAGAAAGGTTTTAAGTATGTTATCTAATATAATATTATAAGATCTAAAGATCTTAGTTAAGGATCATTTTTATTTTTATGAACTAGTTGATTATGAATCCATGTTTTTATTGAAACGTTTTTCCTAATTCAATAAAACTATAACCTAAAATTTCCATGTTAATGGGTGTGACCTAAAATTTTATTTTCATGTTATATATTTTTAAGGGTTAAAATTGGGTTATGTTTATCAATATCAGTAAAAAAATTAAAATTTGTGTTTTATAAATGGATCTCTGAGTGTAGTATGGTTATATAACAGTTGGTTTCAGATGAGGATATAGATAACGTTATAGGTTTGCACATTTTTATGAGTGTTTAAATTAATATTTATGGATACTATAATGGGTTTATAAGTGTATGATTTATCATATGACTAAGGGAATTGACTCCTCTTTTTATTTTTTTGTGAATTTATTTTAATGTGATTAACAATATCCTCGGAGACATTTTATTATGGTCAGTTATATATAACCCTTAAGTTTAATGTGAAGTATTGTTTTATAATAATATTGTTAAATTTTTATTTTTATAAGATAAAAGGCAGGGGATAACGTTTGAGGAAATGAAATTATTTAATGCTGAGGTTTGTGAGGGTATTCAAGATATATAGTTATTTATTTATGGATTGATATGAGATAAAACTTTGTTTTTAGTCTTGAAATTTTTATGTTATATTTATTTTTCTTCACATATAGTTTTATGCATTTTATGTATTATATTATATTTTTTTAACATTTGTCATTGGTTAATTTATAAACATATATGGAAAAAATTATAATCCTTTGTTATATAATTTAATCCATTTGATGTTCTCTTTGATCGATGTAACTACCTACCAACTCACCCTAGATTATATCTATTTGAATTTTAAATTTGTCCTAAAATTATTGAATATTGAATATTGAAATTTTGAATTGGGCATTTTGTATCATATCACTTGTATGTTTACCACTTAACATAAGAGTGGATATCATAATTAGAAAAATTATTTTGAGTAACATATTAGAAGTTGATTTTAGTTATTCAAGCATGAAAAATTCATCTTCAACAATCATCATTTAATCAAAAGATGATATTATTGTGTAAATTATTTAAATTATTGAATTTTACTTGAAAAGTAAGTATATTTCTTCATTTTCATATTCTTTGTGGTAAATGAATTCCTCAAATAGTGGAAATGAACTTGAAATGAAAAAATTATCCTATTACTCTCATTTCATATTAATTGATGGATATTTTTCGGCCCCATGATTTAAGGTTTTATAGGCATTAACTATCTCATGATCATTCAATTTCTTGTGATAAATGTTCTCTATCACTCTCTATTATTATTTGGATATTACTTCTTTACTCTATGTATATATTTTGACCTCCTAATAGTTTCTCGTATTTGGAAACTTAATAGTGTTTTTTACTGATTACTTTCATATATCCCTTTCCCTCTTTTCAAAATGATAATTTAATAAACATATTTATGATGTGGGTTTTCAAAGCTTTTATTTTAAAATGTTAAAACCATTATTACTGAGATCAATATAAAAAAATTCAATGAAGAAATTTACTAAAATGGGGGAGAATATAACACCTTGATATTTTTAAAAGGATATTGTAAGGTCCCCCAATCTATAAATCTCTCAAGTGGTCAGAACGGTTTCATCATGAGACCTCATGCACACCTCACCAAATTCCATAGGTTGCCGACTAGCTGTGGGGGTGTGAAATTTATAGTGGAGATACTATACCCCCTGGTATGATGTGGAATTATAGTGGATACAAATCATAATTAAATAAAATAATCAATCTAATGAAATAGAAGAATAAAATAATAGAATCCAATTGAATAATAGAATAAATAATAAGAAATAAGGTAATGGCATGTTGGAAGGTAACTAAATTTCGTGCTTCATCAATATAATAAAAATACCATAAAAATCATATAAAAGTCTCAAGGTACTATGTCTTGATCCCCACATATGTCCCATCACCAAACTTCATCCCAGTTGTATCCAATAAATCAATAGTAAAGTCCTTTTTCATTGTCCAAACCTACATCCACATAATCTACTATGGCACCAAAAGTCAACTTGAATATGGTGTGAGTAAAACTTTGTAGGTCCAAACCACCTTTCCTAGAAAAACGTTTCTTAAAAGAAGTGTATCCAATAAAAGGAAAATATTTGTATTAATTAGTTCAACAATTAATAAAATAAAACCATAACCCACTTCACCTATATGATAGAATAGATCTGATCATGTGTTACAGGAATTCAAACCACAACCATATAACCAATGTATGACAACCTTCCTCAGTGAAATTCTATAATATCACTGAGGATGACCTATGACCATTCCAACCAAAACCATATTACCATGTTAAGATAAACTTCTTTGTTGCCATGAAATAATATCTCTAAGCATGTCTTATGACCATGAAAACCACAACCATATAACCATGGTTTAGTCACATTAATCAATCTATGTCAAAGACCAATAAGAATTATATAATTCTAGGTCAAATCCATATAATCATTAAATCATGGTACTGGGAAAATCATGATCTATATAAGAATTACAACAATAGATTAGGCTGATACTGGTCAGTATCTACATTATAGTGTATATGTGTGCATGTTCCAAGGTTGAGCCTCATATCTAATAATTTCAAAATAGAACTTAATCTGAATCATAAAACATGTATATCACAATATCACATCATATATATCAATGGTTAATTATGTGAATTAATATTAATCTTTCAAATACCCATTGAATTTATATCACGATTGATTAATTGTTATATCATTCAATTTCCTTCGATAAATGTTCTATATCACTCTCTGTTATTATTTGGTTATTACTTATTTACTCGGTGTCTATATTTTGACATCCCAATAGTTTCCCCTATTTGTTAACCTAGTATTAATTTATCCAAATTACTTTCATATATCCCTTTACCTCTTTTCAAAATTATATTTTAATAAAAAAGTTTATGATGTGGGTTTTCAAAAATGTTATCTTAAAATGTTAAAATCTTTATTACTGAGATCAAGAAAAAAACATCAACAACAAAATTTACTAAAATGGCGGAGAATATAATTCCTTGATATTTTAAAAGGATATTGTAACATCCCCAATATAGAAACCTATCAAGTGGTCAGAACGGTTTCATCATGAGACCGCATTTACACCTCCCCATATTCCATAAGTTGCTGACTAGTTGTGGGGGTGTGAAATTTATAGTTGGGATATTATACCCCATGGTATGAAGTGGAATTACACTAGATACAAATCATTATGAAATAGAATAATCACTCTAAAGACATAGAGGACGAAAATAATGGAATATAACTAAATAATTCAATAAATAATAAGAAATAATGTAATGGCGTTTTGGAAGGTAACTAAATTTAATGCTAGAATAAAACAAGATAAATACCATCAAACACAAATAAAAGACACAAGGTCCCAAGTCCTAATCCCCACATCATTCCCATCTCTATAATCTAACCCAACTGTATCCATTAAATCAATAATAAAATCCTTTTCTATTTTCCAAACCTACATCCACATAATCTACTCTAGCACCCAAACACAGACCGAATATAGTGTGAGTAAAACTATGTAGGTCAACACCACTTTTCATAGAAAAACGAGTCTGATAAGAAGGGTATCTAATAAAGATAAAATAGGTGTATTAATTAATTAAACAATTATCAAAATACAACCATAACCTACTTTTCCTCCTTGATGGAAGAGATCAGATCATGTGTTATGGGAATGCCAGCCACAACCATATAACCAATGTATGATAACCTTCTTCAGCACAATTCTATAAAATCAATGAGGATGGCCAATGACCATTCCAACCAAAACCAAATTACTAAGGTAAGATAAACTTCTTCAGAAACATGCCAGAATATCTCTAAGCATGGATTACAACCATGAGAACTACAACCATATAACCATGGTATAGTCACAACAATCTGTCTAGGTTAAAGACCAATATGAATTACCACATTCCAGGTCAAATCACTAAATGCATTACAACACGGGACTGGGCATAGCATTCTCTCTGTAAGCATTACAACATTAAATTAGGTCAATCATATTCAATATCTACATTATAGTATATATTTGTGCATTTTCCAAGGTTGAGCCTCATATATAAGAATTTTAAAATGGAACACAATCTGAATCATACAACATGGATATCCTAATATCACATCATATATCTCAATGGTTAATTATATGAATTGAAATTACTCTTTCAAATACCCATTGAATTTATATCACAATTGATTAATAGTTATATCAATAAGTATTAATCCATAATTAAGGGACTCTATAACAATAAATCACCCCAATGGTTGTAGAAGATGGAAGACAGGAAAGAAAAATAATCAAAAACACTTACTACAGATTTTTTCACATAAATGAGATGTCCATATGGTATGCTAGCAGCGAAAAAACACTTGGATAAATTGCAAGGGTCGATAAAAGAGTTCCAATAGTATATTAGAAAGCAAATCATCCTCAAAAAATATTTGAAATAGAAGGTTGGGAATTTATACATTGTGTAATGTGGTAACACATTATGTAAATGTTTTTAATGGAATTTTCCAAAAAAGAAATCACATATGTTTATTTAATTAAAAACATCGAACAATTACCTGACATGTAATCCCTTTACATGACATGTAAATGTTCTACAGTTGAATTTTATGACCAATTCCCATTTAATCAACCTGAACCCCCTTTAAAGATTCTCAATGAAACTAAAACCCATGATAAATATTACCCATTATACCTAGACTCCAATAATCCATGAAATAATTAATCCCCAAACAATAGTTCATTTCCCCCAAAAAAGGATCTCTATCTCTGAACAAGACTTGAACATCAAGGTAAATACAAAAAACATAGAGAGAGACAATCCTGAAAAAGGATGGGATCTTACAACCTCCCCACCTTATAATAGCTCATCCCTAAACTTATGTAAGCCTCATTGTGATGTCTCATAAAATTATTTTGGCCACAATGTTCTCAAATAATTCTCCATATCCATGGTATCCCATTGAACTAGCCCTTGTTTCCACTACACCCAATCCAATGTTATAGTCCTACACCAAAGATATTTATCACTATAATCCACTTCCCTTATTCGACGATCCTAAAATGATGAATTAGAAAAATCATGATGTATTCTACATCTATCACATGGGAAAAGTATTAATTCTATCTTCATATCTGGGACATGCAGAACATGTAATGAGTGGTATTATAGTGGTGTGGATGGGATAAACAGTGTGACAGATGGCCGAACCTTTCCGCTATTTCAAATGGCCATAAAAACATGGGAACTAGCTTCCTCTATTTTCTAATATGTCACTACACAAACCTAGTAAAATGTTAAAGGAAGCCATGATGATGAACCTAAAATTACAAATTTATTCTCTAATGGTATGTATCATATTTTTTTTTACTCTACCCAATCACCAACCACTTTCTGATCAACTGAACATGTTCTGATGCCTCCTACATGATAATAGACCTAAAAACTACTAGGTCAACTACCTCCGTCCAACGAAAGGGTTAATAGAATGGGATACCATATAAATCTACCAAAAATACAATTTGGATCAATGAACTAAATCTATTGTTATATGAAATTTCTCTAAGTGGAATATGTTGCTCCCATGAACCACAAAAATTACAAAAAATAGGCTCATAGCATGTCCTCTAGAACCTGAATAGTTCACTCAGATTGACCATTAGTTTGTGGATGATAGGTTTTTCTTAAAATAATTCACGATCCCAATATGTTTGTATGACACTTCTAGAAACACAATGTGAAATTGGGATCTCTATCTAAAATGGTACTTCTTTGAACACCAAAAAACCAAACCACCCCATGCTAGTAAATATTTCACAAATCATAAACTGTAAATTTTTTCCTAATAGTAAGAAGTGGGTTTCCTTAGTCAGTTAATCCACAAAAAACCATAAAATATAATTATTTTAGGTGGTCTAATTTAGCCCTATTAGAAATCCCATTGTGAAATCATCATATTTCTACTCAGGAATGGGAAAAGGCTGCAAAAGCCCAACTGACCTATAATGCTCAACATTCACCTATATAAAAGTAAAGAATCTAGCCACAATTTAGGCCACACCTTCTTAATTCCTAACCACCAGTACTATTTACAGATATCATGATAGACCATTGTTAAAACAAGATACACCACCAATCTAGAAGCATGAAACTCTCTCATTAGCTACATTCACTATCCCATAAGAACCCATATTCAGCCATAAAAAATAATATAATTTCCACTTCTAAGAGACTATCCTAATGGAATCTCCCCACTATATAGTTTTTCTCCTAGAACTGAGCCCTCTGGATTGGAAAACTACTTGGTCTTAATCTGGTCCAAAACCAGAGGTATAATAGATGTTGAGGTCAGATATATTCTCCCTTGAGACTCCTAAACATCTAGATTTATGTCTGTAAAGAGGACCATTATCCTATATTCATCAAAATATTCCCATAATACCTCTGTTTGTTTTTTCATCTCAAAGAATCAATAATAACGTTTCACTTTCCTAGTGTATAATCAAATTCAACATTAAAATATTCAAATACATGACCCACCTCCTCTACCAATGGGTCAGGCCCTACTGATAAAATTATTACTTGAGTCTCTTGTGATCTATGTGTACCACAAACCTATCACTCATGATATGTTTTATCCAATGCCTCAAGACATATACCACTACTTCTAACATCAGATTGTGAGTATGGTAATTTCTCTCATTCGGTCTCAACTTCCCAAAGCCATACGTAACCACATGATCATTCAGTATTAAAATTACTTGGATGTATCATAGTATACACTATATTCTTTACCCGGATTAGGTAAAGTGATGATATATGCTGACTTCATCCTACCTTTTAGTTCTTGAGAATATCTATCGCATGCATCAAAAAAACAAATGTCACCACTTCCATGGTCATCCTAGACATTGGTGCTTCCGAACTGGATAAATATTTGATAAAAATCCCATAATAACCTACTAGACACATAATGCATTGAATTTTGAAAAAGTTATCAGGTTGTTCCTGAGATTACATGGTTGGTACATTCTATGGGTCCACTGACACTCCAACCTCTAAGATGATAAAGCCTAAGAAGTGAATTTCATTAATACAGAAACTGTATTTGGTTAGATTTGAGTATTGTAGATTCTCTCTAAATGTACTCAAGATGATTTCAAGATGTTTCACATGATCTTCTGTAGACTGGGAGAACAATAAGATAACTTTGATGAAACCAACCATATAATAATCCAAAAAATAATGAAATATCTTATTCATTATGTACATGAAGACCACATGCACATTAGTCAACCCAAATTGAATAACTATAATAACTATGAATTAATAAAATAAATTCTACAACTAAGAGGTGTGTTAAGTATTTATAGTGATATTACCAAAAATTGATGAAATCTTGATCTCAATTCATTCTTGTAGAAGATCATTTATTCTATCGAATGATAGAAAAGATCACTAATTCATGGTAGAGGATACTGGTTCTTGATGATTTTCAATTTAAATATCTGAAAATTCACACATAAGAGAAAATATCGATCATCATTTTCTGGAAAATATAATTGGGGAACCCCAAGGAGATGTAATCGATTGTATGAGAACATTATATTCTAGATCATAAAACTAAACTGTCAATGCTAGAAGCTCTTATGGTGTCATTCAATGTGGTAGGATAAAAACTGGCTCAACTCTTGGCTAAGACTCAATCGTGAACTCAATCTCTCTCTTGGGAGGTAAGTCATAGAACTCGTTAGGAAAAACATCCTAAAAATGGTCTACCGTTGGAGGAAATGAATCATGTTTCATTCCACCATTATCTACAAAAATTCTAGTGATTTGAGCCATGAGACAATCCTATATCCTAGGAATTGGTCCTACATGACTTCCCTGAATATCCCACTCACACTGGTGACAACAGTTGCATCCTTATAAATATATGAATGTAACCCTTCTTCTGTAATAGTGGATAAGTGCCAGGTAGGGAACTATCCAATACATTCCAAGAATCAATTTGAATCATGTAATTTTTAGTGCGAATGGTTCCCATATAAAATGGTAAAAACCAATATCTAGATAAAATTCCCTATAATGTTTGATATTCTATGACCTAGGCTCTGTTCTGACTACCTTGATGTATTTCTCTTGCTTGGTACTGTTTCTCATGAATTGGGGTACCATGTGCCCTACCCTAGCCGGAATTGCCTATGAAACTCCACCTTCCAGCCTTTTGAGGGGCAGTTGAGCCCATTTCTGACTTTATTACCTATCCTAATCCACTTCCACTAGTCTGTTGTAGAATTTTAGAAGATAACATTTGAATAATACCCAGTCTTTTATATATATGAAACTCGATGTGGGGGTAAGGACCTTTCAGTCTCTTTTGGGCTAACCTACAGCACTGATAGCATTAGAATGGAACACGGTCTTGAGAAGGTCTTCCACTATCCTAACTAATCAACCTAGTTCTTCTTTGACTAAAGAGATCATAATAGTGATTCATAAACCTTGAAAAAAAGCTACCATATTTACCTATTGAAACATTTTGTCCACTACTCAAGGACACTCTTAGAGTCCCATCCTTGATGAGTGTCTGATTAATCATATCTTCAAAGATGCTTAAAAGGAATATCTTTACCTATTACCTGATCTCATAATGAATACTTTCAAAGAATTTTCATTCCCTATAGATCACATAATCTACTAAATATGGAACAAATAAATGTATGCTGATAAAACCTCCAACATAGTCCAACACAAACAAATACTCTTGTGTCAAAATATTTAACTCTCAAGCTCTTTCATCCCTCGGGGACATGGGATAAAAGTGGCTCTGGAGCTTTTTCTTAGATTCCTTCCATGATAGATCATCCTTCTACTCAACATCATCCATAATATCCCACCAACACATGGTAGGTCCATGTAGTATAAATATAACAACCCATACTTTACATACATTGTTATTACTTCATAATTGAAGCATACTTATTACAACATATAACAAAACCATGATAAGACCGTACAGGTATAGTGTCTTTAGAAACTGGTATACATAAACAACTGGTTCATAAAGCATCTACATTGTCTCCTGTTTATTTCATAATATATAGAGTCCCTTTTGGAATATCCTACTTAATACCCTTATTCCTGACCTGGGTAAAAGAAAACATACAAAAGGGTGAGCTCAAATTCTCAGTAAAGGTAAACAAAGGATATATCAATCATATCATATTCATAATAACATAAAATTTTGAAAATATTAACCTACAAAAGATATCATAATATCAAAAAATTGGATAAATCATAGTAGTGAAATGTAACCCCAATAATCATAACATAAAACATGAAACTTTGTGGAATACACACATAATCATTGAAAATCATTTCATATTAGTCAAGACTCATTTCCAAGACTATCATAGCGGACAAAGTCCATTTCTGAACCGAGTTCACTCCTCGTTCCAGTCATGTATCACTGAACCGGGTTAACTTGTCGTTCCAACCATGTGTATCTCATGAGTTATAAATATTTACCCAATGCATTAGAGGGAGATATAGGTCGCACCCATCTCATAATTAAACCATTCTTATGTGTTCCAAAAAATCATAAATCATACATTATAGCATAACCCATGTAATAAAAAAAGGGATTCTTAAACATCATGTCATCATAACATAATACATATAAGATAAAAGGGCTTAATAAAAATAATGAAATAATAACATAATCCAATCACTATAATAATAGGGATAGAAACAGAACCCTATATTATCTTAGATGGAAAATAGTTTTGATAAAACACTTGAACTTCATTCTTGAGGAAAATATCCTTTCGGATTCAAAAACATTTTTCCTTTCTTAACGTGTCATAAAATTTTAAACTAAAAGAAGTAAATTAAAATTAAACTTGAAAACATGTAAAGGAAGATTTATGGAAATAATGTTCTATGAAATCATAAAAATCCATTCAAGCTGTATAAGTTAAAAAAACATTTTTCTCATAATTTGGCCAGAAAAGTCAAAAAGTATCTCGTACTGAAAACGACAAAAGATTCCTTTCATAACAATTAATAAACATTCACCTATAGGTAAAATTAGATTTAAACATATGTAGGAGGATATAAATAATATTACATATTGAGGAAACATGGATGTGGATGATAAATATTCCCCAGTAAATTCTGAAGTATAAACAATCTCATATAAAAAAGAGATTGCGAGATTTTTTCTTACCTTAGGTTAGATATGCTTTGTACATGTCCAAAACTCCTATATAATGATTTAAATAATGTCATTGACTTATTCCAGAATCATAATAATTGTTATGATATCATATATTTTCATATTTTTAACTTCATATTAGTAATATTTTATTGCTACTTGTTATCCTGGTGTTCGTTGCTTTATGTTCTTATGCATGTTTTGTCGAATAAATTCTTATTAATCTTTTTAGGTTATAGATAAATCAATTATAGAATGGTAGTAGTATAATATATATCAGATTTATTCATTCAATTCATTTATATAATCATGGTTTAATGAAGATCATGTAGAACGAATTACATCGCATCTTGGAGACGGTAAGTCGTACGTACGCCCGAGTGACGATATCATTCCCATAATTATTGAATGGTTTTGGAGTGGATGATAGAATATCTCATGATTAGTATCATGTTATTATAATCATATATATTTATTCTTTACACCATTATAACCATCCAAATAAGGTGCTGGTGGAAAACAGATTACACCATGGCGTGGAGATGGTATTCCGTACGTACACACACGTGGTGATTTAATTTTCCATAGGATGGATAGAACGTGAAATAGGTTTATTTCAAATTTATAATAACATATAAGTATATTAGTGATAATTATGTTATTTATGTATAATTAAACCAATAAATAAGAAGAAGTATAAGAAGAAATAAATTTTAAAGGATCGGTAAAGGATATTACCTCTTCTTCAACGTGCCTCTTCTAAACATCCTCTTAGGGCACTAAAGTTGGTCTTTGAAGAAGACCTGGACCTCTTGTATGTTTCTATGGAAGTGGAAAAGAGAAATTGGCTGGGTTTTGGCCAAAACAGAAGACTCAAAATGGTGTGAGGAGGAGAGGGAGGAGGTGCCCTTTTATAAGGGAGGAGAGGGGCACCTTTGGAAACATAAGAAATATTAATTTATAATAAATTCCAACCCCACATAAAAACCCCCAAAAATGGCTGAATTAAAATATGAGATGACATAGGGTTGTAATCTCATCAACCAATAAAATTTAGTCATGTTTTTAATTTATTTTAAACCTTGTCAAATTGATTTATCTTTATTTAATATATTTAATTTTATATGTGGTAATAATATTCTAAATTTTAAATTGTTATAAATAATTAATTATGTGTTGTTAATTGTCAATAATTGGATAATTTATTAAATTTTAGACCATATAAATTTATATTTATAATTTTTAAATATTTTTGTGATTTTTTAAACAAATTTATAATATGTTATTTTTATAAAATAACAATAGTGTCAATTTTGATACTATTCATTTATTTGAATTTAAATAAAATCTACACAGATGATATATTCAAAAAAATTATTTAATAGATTCCTAACATGTGATATTAATCGAAAATATTCTTGGATCACATTAAATAGTTCATATAATATTTCTTTTAATATTTTTAAAACCATTTATTTGATATTTTAATCAATAAAATGATTTCAACATCACTATTGTGTCATCATTAATGATAATTATTTAATCCATAAAAATTCTAAATAAATTATAATGATGTAGATAATTTAATTATATTTTTTTAGATTATTAATGTTTGAATTTTTATGATGTTTTTCACTAAATTAAAATTATTACACTTATAAGATATAAGAGAGTGACATGTTGTCACTTTCTTTGGTTTTAATAATAATTATATAATTTTCATTGTCAAAAGTTCATGAAATGAATATATTCCAACCCTTAGGTTATATGGGTCGACTTCTATTCATCCAATAGAATTTTGGCAGGTGTTAGGGTAATTTTATAATCTTATTTTTACCCTAAATTACCCAATTTACCTTTGTAGTAAATAAAAATTATTGTAGTTACTATTCATATTGTCAAAAAATTAAAAGTAACCTATTAACATAATTTGGACCCACTGAATCCAAATATGGAATCCATTTTCCAAAATTCAAAACACAGATGTTGCAGTAGTTAATTTAAAATTAATCCCGTTGTTAAGAAAAAGGGTTTAAAAAGTTAAAACATTGTCAAAGATTGAAATGTTTTTACCTATGAATTCATTTTATAATTAATGTTAATGACATAAATTATATTAAATAGTAAAAATATATTCTATTTATACTTTAAAACCATTAAATTTTATCATGTAGCCATATAAATTATCTTGATGAAAAAAGTTGTTTTGAAGAAAAGTTTAGCGTATTTTTACTATTCACCAAAATATGAAAGTTATCAGAAAAGTATCAAACTTTTATCCAATGTAAAATTTTATATCCTGATTCAAAAGAAGAATTTTATTTTGTAAAACTGAACTTATAAACATGTCAAAAATTATATTTAAAATGGGTGCGCCATCAAAAGGCGGTAAAACTGCATTTTTTGAAAAATACTTCTCTTATATAAAAAATTGATTTTGTTTTCATATCTCATTCTAGAAAATATGTATGATGAATTATAATGTTATAAAATTAAAAATTCATATAATACTATTCATAACGGCTAGTTCATATTATTATAAGAATATATCATTGTTTAGTGAAACTCGGCATTGCGTATAACGCAAGCTATCGAGGAAGGTTTCTCTTGTGTGTAACGCAAGACAAGCTAGTGTTGTGTGTAGTGAAATATTCTCTTGGTGTTGCATATAACATAAGACATTAAAAAAGTTTCTCATAAAATATCAGGGTGTTACATTCTACCCCCATTAAAAAGAATTTATCCCTCGAAATTCGTCACTTCGTAACAAACAGATGAGGATACTTCTCCCTCATCATATCCTCAAGTTCCCATGTAGCTTATTCTAATTGGTGGTTCCTCCATAAAACATTAACCAAGAAAGTGGTATATTTTCTTAGAACTGTTTTTCTACGATTCAGAATCTCTATTGGATGTTCTTCATAAGAAAGATCTTGTGCTAAAGGTACAACTTCTGAGCTTAGTACATGTAAAGTATCGGGTATGTACTTTCTCAAGAGAGATACATGGAACACGTCATGAAATTGAGAGAGATTTGGTGGAAGTGCCAATCGGTAAGCTACCTTCCCAACACGATCAAGTATTTCAAAAGGACTAATATACATAGGGCTCAGTTTTCCCTTCTTTCCAAATCTCATTACTCTCTTCCAAGGAGATATTCGTAAGAATGCTTTATGACCAACTTAAAACTCTAAGTCTTTTCTTCGGTTGTCATCCTAACTTTTTTGTCGAATCTGAGATGATATTATGTGTTGTTGAATAGATCTTACATTTTATACCATCTTATCAACAAGATCGGGTCTTAATAGCATTCTTTCCCCAACTTCATCCCAGCAGGTTAGAGTTTTGCATTTCTTTCTGTAGAGAGCTTCATAAGAATCCATCTTAATACTAGAGTGAAAGAAATTATTATAAGAAAATTCCACCAAAGGTAGGTGTTGATCCCAACCACCTTTGAAATCCATAGAGAAAGCTCTCAACATGTATTCTAGAGTTTGAATTTTCCTCTCAGACTGACTATCTGTCTGAGGATGATATGTAGTGCTGAAACTCAACTTTGTATCTATAGTATGCTGAAGACTTCGCCAAAACATCGAGGTAAACCTCGGATCCCAATCCGATATAATACAAAGTGTTACTCCATGCAATATTGCCACTTCCTTCACATATATCATGGAAAGCTGATCAAGAGGTGAATCTTATCTAATAAAAATGAAGCGTGCCGACTTCATAAGATGTTCAACTATAACCCAGATAGCATTATTGAATTTGGATGTTTTAGGAAGTCCAGTGACAAAGTCTATAGTGATATTTTTCCATTTCCATTCTGGTATGGGTAATGGATTTAACATCCACTTAGACTTCTATCTCTCAACTTTAACTTACTGAAAAACCAATCATCGAGATACATATTCAGCAACATCTCTTTTCATGCCATCCCGCTAGAAGTACTCCTTTAGGTCCCTATACATCTTCGTGCTTCCAGGGTGAATAGAGAATGAAGAACTATGAGATTCATCCAAAATTTACATCTTTAATTTTGGGATGGGAGGAACACAAACCCGATTCCTGAACCTTATTATTTCATCATAATCAATATGGAATTCCGGAACATTTCTCACCTTCTTTTGTAACTCTACATCTTATTTTTGTGCCTCTTTAATCTTCACATGTATAGATGTTGAACATTCATTTCAGAAAGATAAGATTTTTAACTTCCATAATAATTCCAAGATCCATCCTTTTTAAATCCATAAATATTGGATCTTTTTTTATCCTCATCATGAATAAGATATCATGGTCTTGTCAACTTAATGTATCTACCACCTTGTTTTCTTTCCCAGGGTGGTAATGAATTGAGAAGTCGTAATCCTTAATCAGCTCCAACCATCTTCTTTGGCGCATATTCGTCTCCTTTGGTGTGAAAATATACATTAAAATTTTATGATCAGTATAAATATCACACCTTTCACCATAATGATAATGCCTCCAAATATTTAATGCAAAGATTACCACAGCTAACTCCAAATCATGACTTGGGTAATTTTTCTCATGAATTTTCAACTGTCATGATTCATAAGATATCATCGTATCGTTTTTCATGAGAACACACCCCAATACCTTCTTGGATGCATCAATGTAGATCACAAACCTTTCTCCACTACAAGGTAGTGTGAGCACAGGGGCACTAGATAACCTTATTTTTAACTCCTGGAAATTATATTCAAACTCCTCCGTCCAAAAGAACTTTACTCCTTTTCGAGTCAGCCTGGTGAGTGGATTAGATAATCATGAAAAATCATTCACAAAACGTCAAAAATATCCATCCAAACCAAGAAAACATCATATCCCAGTTACTTTTGTTGGTCTCGACAATATTTTGATAACCACTTTTTTTTCCGGATCCAAAGATATCCCCTCATTTTTAGATTTTTTGACCCAAAAATGAAACATTTTGAAGCCAAAATTCACACTTAGTAAATTTTTCATAAAGATTCTTCTTTCTTAGGGTCTTTAATACAATTCTCAAGTGATCTTCATGTTCTTCCTTTCTCTTTTAATAGACAATAATATTGTCTATAAAGACTACCACAAACTGACCAAGATAGTCTCTAAATACTCTATTCATTATATGCATGAATATAGCGGGGGCATTAGTAAGACCGAATGGCATCACTATAAATTCATAGTGTCCATACCTTATAAGGAAAGTCGTCTTTGGTATATCCTCCTATTTGACCCTTAATTGATGAAACCCTGAACAAAGATAAATCTTAGAAAAGTATTGAGCTCAGCGTAGTTGGTAAATTAAGTCATCAATGAGTGGGAGAGGATATTTTTTCATGATAGTGATCTTGTTAAGTTCTCAATAATCAATGCAGAGTCCCATTGATCCATCTTTCTTCTTAACAAACAGAACAGGTGCTCCCCAAGGTGATGCATTAGGGTGTATGAATCCCTTATCAAGATTCTCTTGGAGTTTATTCTTCAATTCCTGCAACTCAATTGGAGAAATTCTATAAGGTGTCTTTGAAATGGGCATAGCTGTCATGACCCGTCCTCAGGGCTCATCCTGTGACTACCCCAAGCCCGCCTTCCATAGCCCAGGGGCTGGCGACTAGCACCAAAGGCATAAATTCCAATAACTGGGAAGAAATTGACTTTATAAAAGTAAAAAAACACCACATAGTATAAGTGGAAGTAATACACTAAGTACAAAAGAAGTGCTGAAAAGTAAATGGGCCAGAATACAAACCCAACCGAAAGTACAGTTATAACTGAATGAAAGTACAACGGAAAAGACAAGAAGCTGGAAGAATACACACAGCTCTTGGATCGTCCACCACAGATCCTACCTGAAAGGTAGGTACAGATGTCCTCCTCAACACTCCATGTCCGATAATCCATCCGTCTTTCTCCTCCAGGTACCGACTCGTCGTGATATCCTCCTCTGGGTACCGTCCAGTCCTCGAACGCTCAGCCTCCGTCAGCACTGTTCGTCGTCTGCATCCAACACAACGAGGTGCGGTCTTATCCCGTGAAGGGGTGAGTATAACGATACTCAGTAGGGACCCCGAGACCCTCAAGGTCTCTCTAAATTCAACAAGGATAACCACAAAGCAGAATCTAAAAAGATAACCCTTACTTAGGTATAATCCCATACTTATACCTAAGTTATCAAGTAACCCATATCAAACATGAGGAAACGCAGAGGTAATGGAATCAACAGATAACCACTACTTAGATATATGCCCATACATATAGCTAAGTTATCAAGTGACCCATCTCAATCATGAGGAAAACACAATGGTCATAGACTCAGCTCAAACCAGGATTTTCATTATCGAAACAGTAACTGCGGAAGAGCTCCATCTCTGACGAGTACAGTAATCCTGTCACGACTTCGAGGTACTGCTCACTAACCTAATACTGCTGAGGTACTCCTCTTGTCGAGTACCGTGGGTCTGCCACCTCACAAAGTAGTGCTCCTCCGCCATGGGTCTGCCACCTCACACAGTAGTGCTCCTCTCATAGCCTACAGAGGTACTCCTCATGTCAAGTACCGCGGGTCTTCCACCTCACAATGTAGTGCTCCTCCACCATTGATCTTCCACATCACAAAGTAGTGCTCCCCACTAGACTATTCAAGTCACTCTGAATCGAATCGGACAAGCAGTCATCAGGTCTCAGCCAGCTACACGGTCTCCGTACTCCATACGCTCGTCTCCGGGAGGGTCTGCTCCACGAGATACAGGTCGATACTCCAAGTATCACAAAGTTCCATGAAGAAGTATCTCAAAGTACCGCCTCGTCATAGGGGTCTCAACGTAATGGATGGCACGTCAATCGGGCGCCCGGTCTGTGAGTTATTATCATTTTTGTCCCAGGGGCCCAGTTGGTTTCATGTGCAAACCAACATGAAAGTATCTCAACTGTAACCCGAAATCTCCTAGGGTATACTCATAGGGACTGTTTCTCAACGTGATCACCAACGCCGCTGACGGTTCGTCAAACGGACGTCCGGTCTGAAAGTTATCAGCTTTTCCATTCTAGGGGCCCAATTGGATTTCGGGTTCAATCCAACACGGCCACTATCCAACTGCATCCTAACCTCAAGATAAGTATTCCAAAAGTTCCATCTCATCAAAAATAATCTAACAAAGTCGACGGCGTGTCAATCGGACGTCCGGAGATCAAGTTATAGGCGTTTCCGCTCCGCAGGCCTGGTTGGTTTCGGGTCGGAACCAACCCGCCCATACCCAAATTTCTCCAAAACCTTGAGTGTAATATACTGAAATGACTATCTTGATTCAAGGATCGCATCACAACTGACGGTGCATCGATCGGAGGTCCGTAGCCCAAGTTATGGGTGTTTGAACGAATTTATCTGAAAATAGGGGGTTCGGGCCCGATGTGACCTGGCCCGATACCCCCCGGGTTGGCCCGAACCGGGTCGAACCGAATCGGGTCCGAGTTCGGCCCAATAGGGCGTGGCCCGGAAAGGCCTAGGAGGGTGTGGCCCGCATGGCCCGAGAGCTCGGCTCGGCCGAGATTTCGCGAAAAGGGGGGGCGATGCCCCCCTGATTGACAAACCACGCCCCCCTCCCCCACGTGGGGGCCGCTCTTCCTTCCAGCTGGGGGTTACGACCCCCGGTATCCCCCTGGTCCCGCGTGGCCGCGGGACCGGATGCCTGTCACCGCGGCTGAAGGCACGGTGGTCCCTCCTGGCGGCGTGCTGGAACGCCACCGCCCCCGGGCGGCCGGCCGGTGCCGGCCGCCGGCGTGGCGCGCCGGTAGGCTCTTTCGCGGACCACCGGACGCGCTCCGCTGGTCTGTTTTGCCTGCGGTCATTGCCAGCAGTCCTCCCGGGGCCGTCTCTTCACTACGAAGTCTTCAAAACGCCCCTGCGGCCTGTTCCGTCATCGCCCGCCGATCCACACATCAAATAAACAAACTGCGGCCTCTTCGTGGTTTTCCGGCACGGCGTGATGGCGTCGCGACTTTGTTTGGCCTCCACGGCGTGGCGCGACAGCGCAGTGATTCTTCGCTCGTTCTTCTTTATTTCCACGTGGTGCCATTGCACCGCGCTACCTGTGTTCGTGCCTCAACAAACACATCATCCAAAGGGGGAGGAGAGTTGGCTTTGTTCGTGTGGTTCGACCTCCTCCGTTAATATGATAACAGGCGGCACAATAAAAATAAGATGAACGGCAAGGAAAATATTTACCAACAAAAAATAAACCCCTACCTCAAGGTTTTGTCGAATGAAGGTTTGTTGAGGAAAATAATCATCGCGGGAGATGGTGTTGCGGGACATGGTTCTGTAAGTGTCGTCGGCTTCTCGGAGAAGAGAACTATCGGCGTCGCGGTGCTCGGCGTCTCGTCGTCGATCTCCGAGGATTCGAAGTTCTTCGTCGTCCTTCGTCGAAGGCCAGCGTTCTTCATCGTCCATCATCGGAGGTCGGCGTTCTTCTTCGGTGATGGTGCGTTCTTCGCGTTCTTCAAGGATGAAGAATGTTCTTTCAAGACTTAGAGAAAAACATCTCCCAATCCTTCTCACACAACGAAACTAAAACATAAAGAAATAAGACCTTGTTTTATTTAATTGATACACACAAGCCAACTTTAAAATTTGAAACTCCAAAATGAATTCTTGAATTAATTACATTGAATAAGTTAATAATTAATGTGTTGACTTTTCATTTAAGGGGGGTGGTGCGGGTGAGTTGCAAAATAAAAGGGGTTAAGGGGGTTAGGGAAAAAGAAGGGGTGGGGTTCGTGTGGTCCCCACCTCACCTTAATTCTCCTCTTAGTTAGATAGGAACTAGTGGGTCCCACCCCAACTCCCTTACATAGGATAACTACTTAGATATAAAAATAAAATTGGTTGCACAAATTTTATTTTTATTCATTACTTAACCCATTATTTTAATAACCACACCCGAGCAAACGTAACTCCAGAATAGGTGTTCCTAAGCAAGTACCAGCGCTGTGGTTTCATCGGTGCCCTCAGATTTTGATTCCGAACACCAGTTCAAAAGTTAAAAAAACCTGCTCATTCGTTCACTGAACGTGCCCGATCTAGACTTCGGAAAATGATTCCGGGCACACCGGGCCTCGGAATCATGTGTCGTCAGAAACTGCATTCTTTTAAAATCCCAATGAAATTAAGAAAAAATATTCCTTTAAATTTACGAGTCTTTACATTACTCCCACCTCCGGGATTTACGTCCCCGTAATTCTTAAACACAAACTAGGTATACAAAAGTGGTACTGAGAACGCATCTGAGCCTTCTACTCCCATGTGCTCTCTTGGAGGATCACGTGCTGCCAAAGAAAGCACACAAGAGGAATCGACCGTTCTCATAGGACCCTCTTCAATCGATCCTCAATCTCTACTGGAACCCCACAAAAGTCACCCCATCACCAAATTCCAGCTCCCCATGGTCGATGATATGCGTTGGGTCAAGCATGTATCTCCTCAGCTGAGATACGTGGTAGTCATCGTGCCCCTGAACTGAGGTGGATGGGTCAAGTGGTAACCCACCTCGCCTACCCTGCTAAGGACCTTGAAGGGTTCAATGAAGCGCGGAGATAACTTGTCGCCTTAGCCAAATCTCCGTAATTCCACGTCGAGGTGAGTCCCATAAGAAAACATGGTCACGGTCCTCAAACTCTTGTGGTCTCTGCCTCCTGTCATCATAAGACTTCTATCGGCTCTGAGTTGTCCTCATCCGCTCCTGGAATACCTAGACCATCTCTATCATGGCCTGGACCATCTCTGGTCCCACAAGAGCTGCTATGATTTCTTCTTTGCTGATAAGAGATATTCGGTCTCATCCCCTGGATGAACCACGTTCTTTTCCTAATACAGTCAATTAGGACATGAATGATGCATTCATTCCATGGACGACGTCGTAAGGCCTTGACGTTACTACCAAGAGATCCAACCGTCACTCTTGCCTCTAAGGTTCGAGTCACACTGTCGGCATCTGCGTGTGGTAACTGGGTCTCTTCCAGTAGGAATCTCGAAAGTGAGGGTCAAGTCAATAGTTTTAACCGGGACATCTCAGTACAAAAAAAAGGAAGGAAGCAAATGTCATAAGGAAAAGTGTATTTTATTACTTCAGCTCGAAGTACAAAGACACACAACAATGACAACAAGGAAACTAAAAGCACCAAGACGAAAGGTCCCATGCCTGGAACTAGTCCCGCTCTTGTATGCCAGCTTCCGGAGCTCCGTAGTCATTTTCTTTTGTTGCCTGAAGCTGAGCTCTCCCATGTCCACCTGTTCTCTTTGGTCGGGGTGTACCTCTTGGTGGTGGTGGTGGCAACACCTTGAAGCGTCTTCCACCTCCAGCTGCACGGCCAGCTCCCCTGTCTCGGTCTCCTGTTCCTTGTGGTCCTCCTCGATCGAACCTTTGCATCTGCCTGGGAGGTCCTTCGTTTATCTACTGGCCATTTGTATGGCGGGTCGGACAGTCACGTGCCATGTGACCAATCCCACCACATTTGTAACACTGTATGGTAGGTCTGGCTCTGTCATTCCCCTTGGTGCCTCGCACTACCGACCCTGAGTCATGCGTTCGACCACCTGTAGGTCTGGTCCTCTTGGACCTCTGTGTCATCTGTCTACTGCCCACTGCAGAAGACTCTGCCTCATTCCAGCTTGTGGTGGGTCCTACTGCTGGAGACTACTCAGCAATGAAACTCTCCACTAAGAGGGCCCGCTCCAACACCCCTGTCTGCATTGGGAATCTATGAGAAACAACAGAAGCTCTAATCTCTCGCCTGAGCCCCTGCTCGAAGGTTCGGGCCCTGAAGAACGGGTCTCGTACCATATCTTTGGAGTAGCGCGAGAGGTCTGTAAACCTCGCTGAGTACTACGCCACTGTCATGCTACCCTTCTGTAGATACAGCAGCTCGTGTATACGCACTTCTCGAAGGGTGGTTGGTATAAACTCTTCCCGGAACAGGCTCTCGAAGCCTGCCCACAGAAGTGTCACCTCATCATGCATCTGGAGCATCAGGGTCCACCATCTTCCTGCTGCTGCCTGAAGGAGGCTCGCAGCAAGGATCACCATGAATTCTGCTGGCATCCCTAATAGCCTGAAGACTCTCACCACAGCCTCCATCCAATCCTCAGCCACTTGCGGGTCCATCTCTCCCCTGAACCTGGGTGGCCTCTGGTGCTGGAACTCGTGCAGTACGCTCAAGCGACGTGCACTCTCTGCTGATGGGGCTGGTGGAATTGGTGGACCAACGGGTGGTAGTACCGCTGGTGCCTCCGCTGGTGCCTCAACTAGGATAGGGCCCTGTACTGAGGCCTCTTCGCTCGGCGGGCTATTAGTATGTACAACTCTCGGGGCTCTAGCTCTTCGTCCGCGAGGAGGAATCCTGAAAGAAACAAACGTGACACAGTCAAACGATTTATACCTAGTGATCTGACCTGGTTCGAGCTATTTTAAAGGGAAAAACTTTGAAAACATACACACAATTAGTGTTTTCATGCACTGAGTCAAAAATCAGTAGTCAGGGTCCTAGTGTATGGATACGTCGGTCGCCCGCACCAACACTAGACTCCCTGAACTGAAAACCACACTCGGTACTCTTAACACTATTTATTCACAGAAAGAAATATCAGAGTTATAAGTTCTGCGGTAGAACCGACTCCTTTGATACCAATTTGTCATGACCCTTCCTCAGGGCCCATGCCGTGACTACCCCAAGCCTGCCTTCCATAGGCCAGGGGCTGGCGACTAGCACCAAAGGCGTAAATCCCGATAACTGGTAAAGTATTTCCTTTATAAAAGTAAACAAAACACCGCAGAGTACAAGCGGAAGTAATAGAATAAGTACAAAAGAAGTGCTGAAAAATTCAATGGGCCAGAATACAAACCCAACCGAAAGTACAGCTACAACTGAATGAAAGTACAACAGAAAAGACAAGCAGTTGGAAGAAGACACACAGCTCCTGGATCGTCCGCCACGGATCCTACCTGAAGGGTAGGTACACATGTCCTCCTCAGCACTCCACGTCCGATCGTCCGTCTGTCTGTCTCCTCCGGGTACCGACTCATCGTGAGATCCTCCTCCGAGTACCGTCCAGTCCTCAAACGCTTGGCCTCCGTTAGCGTGGTCCATCATCTGCATCCAACACAACGAGGTTCGTGTATAGCCCGTGCAGGGGTGAGTATAACGATACTCTGTAGGGACCCCGTGACCCTCAAGGTCTCTCTAAATCCAACAAGGATAACCACAAAGCAGAATCTCAACAGATAACCCATACTTAGGTATAAGCCAATACTTATACCTAAGTTATCAAGTAACCCATCTCAATCATGAGGAAATACAGAGGTTATGGAATCAATGGATAACCACTACTTAGATATATGCCCATACATATACCTAAGTTATCAAGTGACCCATCTCCATCATGAGGAAAACAAAAAGGTCATCGACTCAGCTCAAACCAGGATTTTCATTATCGAAACTGTAACTGCTGAAGAGCTCTGTCTCTGATTATTACAGTGATCCTGTCATGACTCTGAGGTACTGCTCACTAACCTAAGACTGCTGAGTTACTCCTCCTGTTGAGTACCGCGGGTCTGCCACCTCACAAAGTAGTGCTCCTCCGCCATGGGTCTGCCACCTCACACAGTAGTGCTCCACTTCATAGCCTACAGAGGTACTCCTCCTGTCGAGTACTGCGGGTCTGCCACCCTCACAAAGTAGTTCTCCTCTACCATGGTTCTGCCACCTCACAAAGTATTTCTCCCCACTGGGCTATGCAAGTCACTCCGAATCGAATCGGACAAGCAGTCATCAGGTCTCATCCAGCTACACGGTCTCTGTACTCCGTACGCTCATCTCCGGGAGGGTCCGCTCCACGATCTACCGGTCGATACTCCAAGTATCAAAAAGTTCCATTAAAAAGTATCTCAAAGGACCGCCTCGTCATAGGGGTCTCAACGCAATAGACAGCACGTCAATCGGGCGCTCAGTCTGTGAGTTATTAGCCTTTTCGTCCCAGGGACCCGGTTGGTTTCGTGTGCGAACCAACCCGACCGTATCTTAACTGTACCCTGAACTTGCATATGGTATACTCATAGGGACCGTTTCTCAACGTGATCACCAACGCCGCTGACGGTTCGTCAAACGGACGTCCGGTCTGAAAGTTATCATCTATTCCGTTCGAGGGGCCCAGTTGGATTTTGGGTTCAACCCAACCCGGACACTATCCAAATGAGTCCAAACCATAGTCGCAGTATTCCAAAAGACCCGTCTCATCAAGAGAAATCCAACAAAGTCGACGGCACGTCAATCGTACATCCAGAGCTCATGTTATAAGCGTTTCCGCTCCGCGGGCCCGGTTGGTTTCGGGTCGGAACCAACCCGGCCATACCCATAGTTCTCTAAATCATTGACTTTAATATACCAAAACAACCGTATCGATCCAAGGATTGCATCGCAACTGACATTGCATCGATCGTAGGTTTGTATCACATGTTATGAGCGTTTGAATGGATTTTTCCGAAAATAGGGGGTTCGGGCCCGGTCCGACCCGGCCCGATACCCCCCCCCCCCCCCCCGAGTCGGCCCAAACCAGTCGACCCGGGTCTGAGTCCGGACCAATAGGGTGTGGCCCGGCCTGGCCGGTGCGGCCCGGACTTGGCAGGCACGGCCCGCATGGCCATACATCTCGGCTCGGCCGAGCTGTCGCGGAAAGGGGGGGGGGGGGGGCGCTGCCCCCCTGATTGACAAACCCCCCCCCCCCCCACGTGGGGGCAGCTCTTCCTTCCATCCAGGGGTTATGACCCCCGGTCTCCCCTGGTCCAACGCGGCCGTGGGACCGGATGCCTGCCGCCACGGCGGTCCCTCCTGGCGGCGTGCCGGCAGGCTCTTCTGCGGACCACCGGATGCGCTCTGGTGATCCGTTTTTCCTGCGGTCTTCGCCAGTGGTCCTTCCGGGACCAACTCTTCACTGTGAAGTCTTCAAAACGCCCCTGCGGCCCATTCCGTCATCGCTCGTCGATCTGCATGTCAAATAAACAAACTGCGGCCTCTTTGTGGTTTTTCGGCACGGCGTGATGGCGTCGCGACTTTGTTCGGCCTCCATGGCATGGCGCGACGGCGCCACGCTTCTTCGCCCATTCTTCTTTGTTTCCGCGCGGTGTCGTTGCACCTCACTACCTTTGTTCGTGTCGCGACAAACACATCATCAAAAGGGAGACGAGAGTCGGTCATGTTCGTGCGGTCCGACCTCCTCCGTTAATATGATAACAGGCGGCGCAAGAAAAATACGATGAACGGCAAGGAAAATATTTACGAACAAGAAATAAACTCCTACCTCAAGGTGTTATCGAACGAAGGTTCGTTGCAGAAAATAATCTTCACGGGAGACGGCGTTGCGGGACAAGGTTCTATAAGCATCATCGGCGTCTCAGAGAAGAGAACTGTCGGCGTCACGATACTCGGTGTTGCGTCGTCAATCTCCGAGGATTCGGCATTCTTCGTCGTCCTTCATCAGAGGTCGGCGTTCTTTGTCGTCCTTCGTTGGAGGCCGACATTCTTCGTCGACGACGGTGCGTTCTTCGCGTCCTTCAAGGAGGAAGAAAATTCTTCAAGACTTAGATCAAAACCTCTCCAAATCCGTCTCGCACAACGAAATTAAAACTTAATGAAATAAGACCTTGTCTTATTTAATTGATACACACAAGCCAACTTTAAAATTTGAAACTCCGAAATGAATTCCTGAATTATTTACATTGAATAAGTTAAATAATTAATGAGTTGACTTTTCATTTATGGGGGGTGGTTCGGTGAGTTACAAAATAAAAGGGGTTAAGGGGGTTAGGGAAAATGAATGGGTGGGGTTCGTGTGGGCCCCACCTCACCTTAATTCTTCTCTTGGTTAGATATGAACAAGTGGGTCCCACCCCTACTCCCTTACATAAGATAACCACTTAGATATAAAAATAAAATTGGTTGCACAAACTTTATTTTTATTCATTACATAACCCATTATTTTAATAACCATACCCGAGAAAAAACATCTCCGGAATATGTGTTCCTAAGCAATTACCAGCGTTGCGGTTTAATCAGTGCCCTCGGATTTCGATTCCGAGCACCGGTTGAAAAGTTAGAAAAACCTGCTCGTTCGTTCACTAAACGTACCCGAGCTAGACTTCGGAAAATTATTCTGGGCACACCGGGCCTCAGAATCAGGTGCTGTCAGAAACCTCATTCTTCTAAAATCCCAAAGAAATTAATAAAAAAAATTCCTTGAAATTTCCGGGTCTTTACAATAGCACCCGGTATGAGTTCTATTGAAAATTCAACTTCACAATTTGGTGGAAGACATGGAAATTCCTCAGGAAAGACATCATCAAACTCCTATACAATGGGAATATTCTTAATTGTGATTTTCTCTCCAACCATTTGAGATAAATAACCTTCATTTAATGAAATCAAGACCCACAAGATGGAATAAATTTCCACTGGAAGGTTATATTCATCCTTGTATTGATAGATGATCATAGAATAATCAGGAATATGAAATGTGACTTCCCTTCTTTGGAAATCGATATAAGATCCATATAAGGAAAGACATTCCATGCCAAGAATCACATCAAATTCTACTATAGTAAGGATCACAAGATTTTCAGGAAGCACTTTCCCACAAATGTCAATTGGAGAAGATTTATAAACATTTGATGAAACTGTTGTGCCATTAAAATTTGTCACAGCTAACTCAACAACTCATTGTTGAGGTAGTACGGCGATATCTTTAGAAAATTCTTCAGAAATAAAAGAGTGGGTGGATCCAGAATCAAATAAAACATTTGATACTTTAGAGTGGATGGTAAGTGTACCTTTCACCACTTCATTATCATACTCCACATCACCGATAGAAATTTCATGTTACTTTCCTTTCCCTTTGGCCTTAAGAGTTTTTTGACGTCGATCATCATCAACAACCCATGGATTATGGCATTTATTAGAATAATTCCCCATTTCCTTGCACTTCTAACATTGAAGTGTAGGAGGCGCATTTTGTGTAGCCTTTTCTTTGTTCGCATCACTAGACATCTTTTTTCCATCACTACGGCATTCAAATGCCCGATGACCTTCTTCTCCACATTTTAAACATTAACTTGTCCCTTTAAGATAATTCCATCCATGTTTCTTTGCACACTTTGAGCATAAGGGAAAACTCATCTTCTTTTCAGTGTGGTCTTTAGATTTCCATATAAATTCCATTTTCCTATTCGTTTCAAACCCATATGACTGATGGGTTACTCCAATATCCATCTCCACCTTGAGATCACATCGAACAATTTCTTTGTAACTATTAAAGTCCCTTATGGATCACGCCCTATGAAGACTTGGTTATAAGCCACTAAAGAATCGATCGATCTTACTCTCATGTTGGAAAATAATTCTGGAAGCATACCTAGAATGTCTTGTAAAATTAGCTTCATAGATACCAACAAATTCATCATTATTTTGCTTTAGTTCAAGAAACTCATTCTCCAACTTTGTTTGAAGAATATGAGGGAAGTACTTATTGAAAAATATGTTCTTGAACTCGTCCCATTACATGGACTCAATTTCGTCTCTTTGCCTCATATTATTGATAATATTCCACCATTGATTAGCTTCACCTTCCAAACGATATACTACTATGATGACTTTATCATGTTCAGAACATTGTAGAACATAAAATATCTTTTCAGTGGTACTGATCCATTTTTCATCCACTAATGTATCAGTAGACCCACTAAATGAGGGTGGACGCTGCCTCATGAAGGATTCAACGGAATGTTTCTCCTTACATTGCTTGTTTGGAAGTCCTACATGATCCATAGTTTGATAAAGTTGTGTGAGCATGGCTACAAGATTTTTCATTCCATCTCCTATAACATCGGGTTGCTCGGGGGGAAAATCATTGCATTTCCCATCTCATTCAGTATTAACACGGTTCCTTCGGGTTCCATTCATTGACTAAAACCAATAAGCATAGTGTGAGAAAAACTAATCATAATAGGAAAACCACAAAATCAAGAATAAACTTTCACACTTTAGGACTAATCATAGGTTATTATTGGCCATCTCTAAAACACTAATATTGTGTTCTATGCTTAGACATATCCTTAGGGTTCTTACTAAGGCTTTCACATCCTAGTTTCCAAAGGATGAATATACCTTTCCTATGATACCAACTATAACAACTCATACTTTACATACATTGTTATTATATCAGAATAGACTCATACTTATTTCAACATTGAACAAAATCATGATAAGACCGTATAGGTATAGTGTCTTTAGAAACTGGGAAACATAAACAACCGGTTCATAAATAAACTACATTGTCTCCCGTTTATTTCATCATATCTAGAGTACCTTTTGGAATATCCTACATAATACCCTTATTCCTGACCTGGGGAAAAGAAAACATATAAAAGGGTGACCTCAAATGATCAGTAAGGGTAATAAAAGGAAATTTCAATCATATCATATTCATAAGAACATAACATTTTGAAAATCATAACCTGCAAAAGAGATCATAATATCGCAACAAGGGATAAATCATAGTAGTGAAATGTAATCCCAATATTCATAACATAAAAAATGAAAACTTTTGGCACACACACATAATCATAGAAAATAATTTCATATTAGTCAAAACTCATTGCCAAGACTATCAAGGCGGACAAAGTCCATTTCTAAACAGAGTTTACTCTTCCTTCTAGTCCTGTATCACTAAACCGGATTAACTTGTCGTTCTAGCCATGTCTATCTCATGAGATATAAATAATTACCCAATAAAATTTAGGGAGATATAGATCCCACCCATCTCATAATGAAACCATTCTTATGTGTGCCACAAAATCATAAATCATACATTATAGCATAACCCATGTAATAAAAAAATTGGATTCTTAAACATCATGTCATCATAACATAATACATATATGATAAAAGGACTTCATAAAAATAATTCCATCATAACATAATCCAATCACTGTAATAATAGGGATAGAAAAAGAACCCTATATTATCTTAGATGGAAAATAATTTTGATAAAACACTTGAACTCCATTCTTGAAGAAAATATCATTTCTACTTCAAAAACATATTTCCTTTCTTAACATGTCATAAAATTTTAAACTAAAAGAAGTTAATTAAAAATAAACTTGAAAACTTGTAAAGTAATATTTATATAAATAATGTTATATGAAATCATAAAAATCCATTCATGCCGTATAAGTTAAAAAAATATTTTTCTTGTACTTTGGCCGGAAAAGTCAAAAAGTATCTCATACTGAAAAAGACAAAAGATTCCTTTCATAACTAATTCTAAAAATTCACCAATAGGTAAAATTGTATTTAAAAATTTGTAGAAGGATAGAAATAATATTACATATTTAGGAAACATGTATGTGGATGATAAATATTCCCCAGTAAATTATTAAGTACAAACAATCTCGGATAAAAATGAGATTATGAGAATTTCCCTTACCATAGGTCTGATATGATTTGTACGCATCTGAACCTCCTATATAATGATGTAAATAATGTCATGGACTTATTTAAGAATCATACTCATTGTTATGATATCATATATGGTCATATTCTTAGCTTCTTATTAGTAATATTTCATTGCTACTTTTTTTTCAGGTGTTCATTGCTTTATGTTCTTATGCGTGTTTTGTCAAATAAATTTGTATTCCTATTTTTAGGTTATAGATACATCATTTATAGAATGATAGTATTATAATATATATTATATTTATTCATTCAATTCTTTTATATAATCATGGTTTAATGAAGATCATGTAGAGCGAATCACATCGCATCGTGGAGACGGTAAACCGTACGTACGCACGAGCGATGATATCGTTCCAATAATTATTGAATGGTCTTGGAGTGGATGATAGAATATCTCATAATTAGTATCATGTTATAATAATCATATATAGTTTTTCTTTACACAATTATAACCATCCAAGTAAGGTGGTGGTGGAAAACTAATTACACCACGGCGTGGAGACGGTATTCCGTACGTACGCAAGCGTGGTGATTTAATTTTCCATAGGACGGATAGAAGGTAAAATAGTTTTGTATCATATTTATAATAAAATATTTGTATATTAGTGATACTAATGTTATTACTTTATAATTAAACCTATATATAAGATAATGTAGAAGAAGATATAAATTTGAAAGGATCGGTAAAGGGTATTACCTCTTCTTCGACGCGCCTCTTCTAAACCTCCTCTTAGGGCACTAAAGTTACTCTTTGAAGAAGCCCAAGACCTATAGTATGTTTCTAGTGAAGTGGATAAGAGAAATTTTCGGGGTTTTACAAAGATTTAAGTCTCAAAATGGTGTGAGAAGGAGAGGGAGGAGGTTCCCTTTTATAAGGGAGGAGAGGGGCACCTTTGGAAACATAATAAATATTAATTTAAAATAAATTCCAACCCCACATAAAAACCTCAATAATTGACTCAATTAGAATATGAGATGATATAGGGTTTTAATATCATCAAAAAATAAAATTTAGACATGTTGTGAATTTATTTTAAACCTTATAAAATTTATTTATCCTTATTTAATCTATTTAATTTTATTTATGGTAATAATATTTGAAATTATAAATTGTTATAAATAATTACTTATGTGTTTTTAATTGTCCATAATTGGAAAATTTATGACATTTAAGACCATATAAATTCTAATTTATAATTTTTAAATATTTTTGTGATTTTTTAAACAATTTTATAATATGTTCATTTTATATAATAACAAAAGTGTCAATTTTGACACTATTCATTTATTTGAATTTAAATAAAATCAACACATAGGATATATTCAAAAAACAATATTTAGTATATTCCTAACATGTCATATTAATCATGAAAATTCATGGATCACATTAAATAGTTTATATAATATTTATTTTAATATTATTTTAAAAATATTATTTGATATTTCAATCAATAAAATAATTTCAACATCACTATTGTGTCATCGTTAATGATAATTATTTAATACTTAAAAATTCTAAATAATTTCCCATGATGTATATAATTTTATTATCTTTTTAGTGACTATCTATTTTTGAAATTTTATGAAGTTTATCACTAAATTAAAATTATTACACTTATAATATATAAGAGAGTGACATGTTGTCACTTTTGTTTGGTTTTAATAGTAATTATATAACTTTCATGGTAAAAAGTCAATGAAATGAATCTATTCCGGCCCTTAGGTGATATGGGTCGACTTTTATTCAAAAAATGTAATTTTGGAAGGTGTTAGGGTAATTTTATAATCTTATTTTTACCCTTAATCACCCGATTTACATTTAACTGTAGTAACTAAAAATTACCCTAGCTACTATTCATAATGTCAAAAAATAAAAGTAACATATTAACATAATTTTAACCCACTTAATTGAAATATGGAATCCATTTTTTAAAATTCAAAATACAGAAGTTGCAGTAATTAATTTAAAATTAATCCCTTTGTTAAGAAAAAGGGTTTTAAAAGTTAAAACATTGTCAAAGATTGAAATGTTTTTACCTGTGAATTTAGTGTAAAATTAATGGAATTGACATAAATTATATTAAATGGTAAAAATATATTCTATTTATACATTAAAACCATTAAATTTTATCAATTAACCATATAAATTATCTTGATTAAAAAATTTGTTTTTAAGAAAAATTTTTCATATTTTTACCATTCATCAAAATATGAAAGTTATCAGAAAAGCATCAAAAATTTATCCAATATAAATTTATATATCCTGACTCAAACGAATAAGTTTATTTTTTAAAATTGAACTTATAAACTGGTCAAAAATTATATTTAAAATGGGTGTGCCATCATAGGTGGTAAAATTTCATTTTTTTTAATAATTCTTTTATTTGAAACATTTATTTTGTTTTCATATCTCATTCTAGAAAATTTGCAAGATGAATTATAAATTTATAAAATTTAAAATACGGTTAATAATATTCATAACGGCTAGTTCATAATATTATAAGAATATATCATTTTTTAGTGAAACTCGGCATTGCGTACAATGCAAGCTATCCAGGAAGGTTTCTCTTGCGTGTAATGCAATCCAAGCCAGTGTTTTGTGTAGTGAATGATTCTCTTGGTGTTGTGTATAACATAAGATATTAAAAAAATATTTCTCATAAAATATCAGGGTGTTACAGTAAATTCAGCATGCTCCACTTTAAAAAATGCAAGTGTCATGAGATGCTTGATGATCATATAGACTAGCTTAGTACAGAAACTGACTTATTGGTATCCCTCTACCCTAGTTAAAATATGCAGGTTTGGTAGCTGAAACACTCTTTTCATCTTAGACATCAAAGGAAATTTATGAATAGTCTCCCTTTCAATGGAACGCATGACCCCCAAGAAGCTATCTCAAAGTCGAACATCCAACTTCTATTTATGAACTAAATAAAACATCGGTTTAGCTATATTTGGAGAGTTGTAATTTCCACTCTCCTAATACTCGAGTCAAAGATGATGAGGAGTAATATTCTCTAAAAGACTAACACACACCTTAGAGAACTATCAAGCAATGTGTTCAAACCAAACAAGTGGCTGCATATGAGAACCACTAACTCTTGATTTCTCTAGATATGAATTACAAGTATTTTAGAATGAAATTTAAACAAATTTCATTTGTCCATTGAAATAAATATCTAATATTGCAGTTTAATAGGAACGTATATATTACATGAAAATAATAGATATGTCTCCATCATGATCAATACATGTCAATATATCTCTATGTTCCTATTATGATGATTGTATCCCCATATCTTGCAATACTTTGACAATAGTAAAAATACCAAGAAATAGTAAGATCATAAACCAATAAACTCACACAACATGTGAATCACCGAAGGGAAATGACATCAACAATAAAAATAACACAACATCAACAACAATCTATTCCCTGGGCGCTCGTATTTTCCTCATACAAGGGTTAGATACTCCAATGAAAAATAACCTTACCATGTCCCAAAACATCTTATTATCCTTTAAAACATTCCAAAATAGTAATGAGAAAAGAAAAGAAAAGCTATATCCTCTGATACCACTCTCTAACATACCCTAATCTGGTACTCTCTCATGTGGCCTGAAAATGTTTGTCATGAGACCTCAAGAATGCCTCCACGTACTATAGAGGCTACCAACTAGTAGTGGGGGTGAGAAATTATTAGACTCCTCATGTATTAATCATGTTCTAATGATCACAAATATCATTAATTATCACAAGTCTCATTAATGATCCCAAATCTCTTTAATAATCAAGAATCTCATTCAACCTAGTGAACTCCTATAAATTATATCCAATCATTTGTATTTATGTTTCAAGTTCAATCATGCTTTATAATGGTTAATCCATTTCATGCATATTACTGTTTAAGTCTAAATACTATTATTTTCCTAAGTACAAGACACTGTGAGCTAGACAACGTGAGCAAGACACTGTGATCAAGACACTGTGAGCAAGACACCCTGAGCAAGACACCGTGAGCAAGACACCCTGAGTAAGACACCGTGAGCAAGACACAGTTAGCCAGACACTGTAAGCCTGACACTGTGAAGCCAGACATAGTTAGCCAGACACCGTAAGTCGGACACCGTGAAGCCAGAAACTGTTAGCGAGACACGGTGAACAAGACTTCGTGACACTTAGACCTTGACACTCAGACACCGTTAAAGAGGCACCTTTTTCTCAACTTACTATGACACAGTTTCTTAAACTATTTTTTCGCCTTTCAATTTAATTTCTAACGGTCATATTTGATGTCTTTAATGCACTGATATAATTCATGTTTCTTTGTAGACATAGTACGAGGTACGAGGCACAAAACGCATGGAACCTGTCGGCTAAAAAAGATGCATTCAAAGATAAAGAGTAAAGAGTGCCCAACGATAATAGAGGGTGATACTGAACGAAATACTAGCGTGT
This sequence comes from Viscum album, assembly GCA_963277665.1. Lineage (NCBI taxonomy): Eukaryota > Viridiplantae > Streptophyta > Magnoliopsida > Santalales > Viscaceae > Viscum > Viscum album. The sequence goes on from OY728126.1 coordinate 1,578,937,557, forward strand.
GAGCATGACCACGAAGAACACTTTTGAAATATTTTCAAAGAAAACATTCTCACATGCATGAAATCTGACTCTGCTGAAGAACATACAAAGTACACTGGAATCCAGAGAACATCTTCACAGTGTCAAAGCTCGTGGAGAACCCAAGCTGAATCGCGACACTCTGTTTTTCAAGACAAACACCAGAGAAAGACTCAAAATAATTTTATCTAAATCGAAGGAGTCTAGAGCAGAACTTCAAATCACTAGAGCATTATAAACTTACATTTACTCTCTCTTAGTGATTCTTTCATTTACATTTTGAGCAGTGTGTGTACTCTGTATATTTCACACCCACGCTGACTCATGTGCTAAACTGAAGGATTTATAAATCCTTACACCAAACTATCTATTTCTATTTACCCACAACAACCATGGAAGAGTTCCCTATGTGGAATAGTTATTGTTTTTGTTTACCCACAAAAATTATGGAAGAGGTCCCTGTGTGACCTGGACAGTCTATGTACTTTTTTTTACCCCGATTCAAGGGGTGGATCAAAGTTTATTTATATAAACTTCTTGGTGGCAGGTGATCACCAAGTGGAGTGGATTAGGTCTCAGCTTGAGACTGGACCACTTGTTTTATATCCGCTGTGCCATTTAAATTTAGTCTTCTATTTTTTACTGCTTTATTGCATAATATAGAAAACTCTAATTTCACTTTGATAGTTAGTCTTGGAATGAATTTATAACTGATTTGTATTAGAATGATAACTTCAAAAGTAATATTAATAATACATATTAAGATTAATGAGAATTAATCAATCTTCTAAGAAGATATTTAAATAGTCAAACTCTTATAACAGTATAACCTTGATTAACTGGGTTGTATCTATATTTGGGGAAAACCAATTCTTTTAAAATAATATTTTTGTAACAGAAATTTTTATAGTTACTCAATTCACCCCTCCCCTCTTGAGTAAACTACTCCGACCAACATTTTGTATCAGAGGATTCTTTATTAGGACTCTGTGTAATCTTACTCAACTGTGATTGTAGTTGTACCTTAAAGATCAGTAAATTTCTATTAATTATAAATTTCTAGCTCTTTTAACGTAATTTTTTAGTATGGATAATAGAATGGAAGGTGTTGCAACCAACAGACCATCATTCTTTAATGGAACCAACTATACTCAATGGAAAATTAAAATGAAAATGCATCTAGAGAGTATGAGCTTTGAAATTTGGTCATCCATTATAGATGAATACAAACTTCCTTTGACTGATAGAATTACATGGGATGAACCTACAAAACATGCTTGCAATCACAATCACACATCCATGAATTCTTTATATTGTTCCTTTGGAGATGAAGAATTTAATAGGATTTCTGCTTGTAAAACTGCCCATGAAATTTGGGATACCTTGTCTGTCTCACATGAAGGCACATCTAGTGTAAAAGAAATGAGGCTTAAAACTTATACTATAAGATATGATAATTTTAAGATGAAACCTGATGAGCCTATTTCTGACATGTATCTCAGGTTCAATGAGATTGTCAACACAATGATTTCTCTTGGAAGAGAAGTCACTTCCAAAGAACATATCATGAGAATCCTTAGATGTCTACCTGACAGATGGAGGGGAACCTCTATCTCAATTAGAGAATCGTGTGATATCAACAAGCTACCTGTAAAATAACTCATTGGGAAACTAGTGATGTATGAGGAAGAGATGAAAGTTAACAAAAAAGAGGAGGATGAACCAAAGAGGAAATTTGTATCATTCAAGACCACCTTCCAAAAGCACAAAGACAAAGGGAAACTATAATATTCTTTAGAAAGTTCCACCACTGAAAAATCATCACCTGATAGTGATGAGGAGATGGCTCAACTGGCTAGAAGATTCAAACGATTTTACAAAAAGAAGAACTTTTTCAGAAAGCCTAACATCAAGGGTAAGTATGATCAAAAAGGAAACTGGAAAAAGGACTGGAAAAGAAGTGAAAAACCTGATGAAATTGTATGCTTTGAATGTAAGTGAAAAGGAAATATAAAGGCTGACCTTCCAAAGCTCAAGTATAAGAAGAAGTGTGAGGATAAGGACAACAAGTAAAAAAAGGAAATGAAAGCAACTTAGAGTGCCTCTAAGGATAGTTCAAGCGACTCAGAGACATCACATGATGAACAGGATAACAAATCCAATATGTGTTTTATGACAAACACATCTGAGGTAACATTGAACTCTTCTATACATAATTCATACTATTCTGAAGAGGAAAGTGACTCTGAAAATATGACTAGTGAATAAATGTTTGAATATTGCAACACGCTTAAAGAGACATGCAATGAATTAAAAGATAAATATAAATCATTGAATAAATAGAATGCTCTCACTGCAATTGTTAAATCTGAACTTACTACTAAAAAGGTGAAAAATGCTCATCTTCTCAAAGAAAACAATGAATTAAAAATTTATAAGGATTAATTAAATAGTAACTTAGAAAATATTACTAATTGGAAAATACCCTTACCCAAATGCTAGGAAAACAAATTTCCCCTAAATACAATACTGGAATTTGTTATCAACCTGTTAAAATCAACCTTGGTAGAACATATTCTATTTCCAAGTCTAGGACATATAGTTTTGTTCCCAGTACACAACTCATCTAGCTCGAGTCATGATACATACTCTATTATTTCATGTTTTTGTGGACCAAATATATTTTATTTTTCAAACACTTTACATAATTCTTATAGGAAACCTATGAGACAAATATGGGTTCCTAAAGCACTTATTACTAATGTTACTAGACCCAAACAAGTATGGGTGCCAAAATCTGTCTTTACATGATCATGTTATAATAAAGCTACTTAAAGAGATCCTGCAAGAATTTATGGTACTTGGAAAGTGGATGTTCAAGGCACATGACATGAGACTACTCATGCTTCAAGAACCTGATAAAGGTATATGGAAGACTTGTCACATTTGGTGACAATTCCAAAGGGAAGATCATTGGCTTAGTCCAGATTGGTAACTCTGATTCGATTTTAATTTCTAAATTACTCTTTGTTAATGGATTAAAATATAATCTGCTTAGTATTTCACAATTATGTGATGATGGATATCATGTTAAATTTGTAAATGATTCCTATGATGTCTATAATTCTAAAGATTAATTACTATTTTCTCCATCAAGTAATGATAACATTTATTCTATTAATTTAGATTCCTTAGCCTCTCAAAATGATTCATGCTTAAGTTTGTTTCATAAAGAATCTTGGCTTTGGGATAGGAGACTAGGACACTGTAATGTTCACTTACTTAGAAAGCTAACTAGAAAGGGCCTAGTTAAAGACTTACCCAAACTTGAGTTTCCAAATGAAAAAGTGTGTAATCATTGTCAAAAGGGAAAACAACACAAAATCTCTTTCAAATAAAAGAAAGAAGTTTCTACTTCTCAACCTCTTGAATTGGTTAACATGGTTTTATTTGGACCATCTAGAGTTTCTAGTTTAAATGGGAAGCACTATGTTTATGTTCTAGTAGATGATATCTCTATATATACCTGGACCTTCCTCATGGATCAAAAAAGTGAATCTTGCTCTTATTTTACTAACTATGCCGAGACTGTAGAAAATCTTAGTGGCCTTAAAATTAAATCTTTAAGAAGTGATCATGGATGTGAGTTTGAAAATTAGGAGTTTGAATCCATTTCCTCAAAAAATGGTTATAGTCACAATTTATCGGCCCCTAGAACACCTCAGCAAAATGGTGTTGTAGAAAGAAGAAATAGAACCTTGCATGAAATTTATATAACAATTCTTAGTGAATATGACTTGCCTATTTACTTTTGGGCTGAAACTGTTAATACAGCATGCTGCATAATCAATAGAGTCTTGATTAGACCAATTCTCAAAAATACCCCATATGAACTCTGGAACAATAAGAAGCATAAGGTTAATTATATTAGAGTTTTTGGTTTCAATGTCTTTATTCTCAACACTAATGATAATATTGACAAATTTTCATCCAAAAGTGATGAAGGAATTTTCCTAGGTTACTCAATATTAAGTAAAGCTTATACGATATTCAATAGAAGAACTAAATGTTTGGAAGAATCTATTCATATCATGTTTGATGAAACAGATACACATGAGCCTAGAACCATCCTAGAAAATCTAGATGATGATGTATCAAATCTGAACATCAGCTCAAAATCCTCAAAATCCTCTATGAAAGAATATGTGAAAACTTCTAATTCTGGAAATTCCTTTCAATCGAGTCATAATGAACCAGAATCTATTGATGAACATGAAATCACAAGTCCCTCTTTTTCTAGAAAGGTTAGAACCCTTAGAAACCATCCCTTAGATGTTGTTGTAGGAGACTTAGAGAAAGGAACACAAACTAGAGCTTAACTTAGAAATCGGTTTGAACATCAAGCTTTCATGTCATAACTTGAACCTAAAAACATTGATAATGCCATTAATGATGAATTTTGGGTAATGGATATGCAAGAAGAACTTGATCTGTTTGAAATAAACAATGTTTGGAAACTTGTTGAAAGACCCAATGACACTTTCATCATAGGAACTAAATAGGTGTTTAGAAATAAAGTAGATGAAGTTGGAAATATAGTTAGGAACAAGGCTAGATTAGTTGTTCAAGGCTACAGTAAATAAGAATGAATTGACTAGGAGGAGACATTTTCTCCAGTCGCCAGACTTTAAGCCATCATAATCCTACTTGCTTATGTTTCACATCTGAATTTCAAACTATATCAAAAGTATTTTAAGAGTGAATTATTAAATTGGTATATAGTTGAGGATTTCTTTGTTTAACAACCCCCCTGATTTACAAATCCTCATTTTCCCAATCATATTTTCAAACTCTCAAAATCCTTATATGGTTTAAAACAAGCTCTAAGATCTTTGTATGACAGATTAAGTACTTTTCATATTTCTAAAGGTTTTACAAAAGGAATAGCTAAACCTACCCTCTTTATAAAATTAATTTCTAATGATGTGTTAGTTATTCAAATCTATATAGATGGTATTATTTTTGGATCTTCAAAAAATTCATTATGTATTGATTTTTCTAAAATGATGCAAAATGAATTTGAAATGAGCTTAATTGGTGAACTAAAATTCTTTCATGGATTTCAAATCTTTCAAAATAATGATGGAATTGTTTTAAATCAAATTAAATGTACTAGAGATCTTCTAACGCGTTTTGGATTGGATAGCACTAAACGTAGTGACACTCCCATGAGTACCACATGTAGGTTGGATCTTGATGAAGATGGAAAATTTGTTGATCAAACCACTTATAGAGGAATTATTGGAATTTTACTCTAATTAACTGTTATCCATTCAAACATTATGTTTAGTGTGTTTATGTGTGATTTTTTTCAAGAAAATATTAAATAATCTCATTTAAATGATATAAAGATAATTTTCAAATACCACAAGCATACACCAAATCTAGGACTGTTCTATCTTAAAGGATAATCATTTGAACTAGTTTGTTATTCTGATGCTGACTTCGGTGGATGTAAGTTAGATAGAAATAGATCCTATGGAACATGTCCCCTTTTAGAAAATTAATTAGTATCATGGGGTAGTAAGAAACACAATTTTGTTGCATTATCTACTATAGAAGATGAATACATAACTGTTGGAAGTTGTTGTACACAAATCTTGTGGATGAAACACACATTACTAGATTATGGATTTCAATTTAGACATGTACCAATAAATTGTGACAACACAAGTGTTGTTAACATCTCAAAAAATCATGTTTCACATTCTATGACAAAACATATTGATGTAAGAAATCAATTTTTGAGAGATCATTATCAAAAAGGTGATATTACCTTGGAATTCATTGGTACTGATTATCAACTTGTTGATATATTCACTAAACCATTAAATTCTGAAAGAATGGACTACATCATACATGATATTGGCATGATAATATCAAATAGATATCTTACTTGTCTTACTGTTTGACATTTTAATATGTTTTACTTTACAGTTTCATGATTACAGTTTCTCAGTTACTGTCTCTCATGTTTATGGTCTCACCATTAGCACTTTGTACTCACAGTCTGACATTTACTGTCTCGCCATAATGCGGACTGAAATTTCACACATTGTGTCACCATGACATTCATTCACTGTCTCACCGTGACGACCACTTACTGTCTCACCATAACAACCATTCACGGTCTCACTATGAAAATTATTTATTATATTCTTTAAACCTGTATCGCGGTAATTTTTATTTCACCTCTTTTACTTTCCCACATTTTTGTTTGTGTGATGTTTGACATCCCCAAATGATAAAACAAATAGTTTCACTCGGTTCTTCACATGTACTTTCTTCTACTCACTCATTTCAAACCCTCTCAACCTTGCAACCCTCTCTCTCTCCTGAACCCTCAGTGGATGCCAAGAATGAAATGTTCGTCGCCATCCAAACCTAAGAAGCGCTGCCTGAAGTAGAAGAAGATTGTTCCCAAGATGACACCCAAAGGGCCTCTGAATACGAACCTGGTAAATCGATGTGTTGTTCCTATGAAACAAATTTGCCCCGAAGGGATTTTGTCTAGAAAATATCTAGTCCTGAAAGTGTTAAAAGAACAAGGCTGGTTAAAATGGTTCTCAAAGGAGAATTGACCCATTTATCCAAGGTTGGTTTCTCAGTTCTACCAGTATGCACAGTTTTCTTTTGACTCCGGTGAAAGCTATGTTGGGAGGAGCTGGATTTATGGCCAAAGATACTCTTTCTCATCGAGGTTATGGGATGCATTCCTTAGAATACCTCACAAAGTAATTTTTGATGATTATCAGAGAGAACCCCCACCTACAACTGATTTCTTTGACCGTGAAGATTCTCTGAAATCCCTAACCGAAAATGGAACCCAGAGAAAGGCCATAGCTGCAGAACTTGATGGGGAAACAAGGCTACTATTTAAATTTGTTCAAAATCTGGTTAGCCCAAGGAAATGTGGCTTTGCTGTATTAAAGTATCAAGATGTGTTTCTGATTCATCTTATGAATAATGGATACAAAATAAACCTGTTCAAATACATCATTCACCATATGTGTGAATTTATCAAGGTTACATCCAAATACACCTCTCTGTTCTACTCTCGGATGATTTCATCCATACTTGTTCTAAAAGGAGTATTTGGACCTAATGAAGAAGTACTTATGGACTATGAGTACTGTCTCTCTAAACCCATCATCATGAGAATGAAAATTAACTGGAACCCTTGTAAAAGGGAGTGAGTGGAAGAAAACAATAAGATTTATGAGAAGTTTAATCCTTTGGATTATCCATCAAGGACGAAAGACATTTCTGATCCTGGTTTTGAACCAGATAAACATGGTGAGTATTCAGAAGAAGAGGAAGAAGAACCGAAGTACCTCGTAGGGAAGAAGTTGTTGTTGAGGAAGAAAGGCCTATTATTCCTCCTGTTGTTCTTGAAGAAGAACCTCATTCCCCTAGAGATGTTGTCAATCTGGAAATCCAAGTCGAGGATGAAAAATAATCGGTTGTGATTGAACCTGAGCAGCAAGCCACGGAAGATCATGTTCTAGAAGAACTCCTTGGTGTACAAAAATAAAATCTGGAAGAACTCTCTAGGGTACAAAAAGAATATCTAGAAGAACTCCCTGGTGTACAAGAAGTAAATCAAGAAGAACTCCCTGTTATGGAAGAAGAAAATCTGGAAAAACTCCTGGAATAGAAACCTGTTCCTGAAAAAATACCCAATCCTGAAGAGAGGATGGAGATAACCGTTTAGATGGATATACATGAGATGATTAAGGAACTTAGAGATGAACCTGTGAATTTAGACCAAGCTCCTGAGCCTCTGAATCCTGAAAAGGAAGCATCTGTTGAGATGGAGGAAACCCAAAATCTTGAGTCTGATAAAGCATCACATCCGGCTAAGTCTAGTCCTGTAGCCACTCAGTACAAATTCCCTAGATTTTATAATGTGAGTGAATCTCAGCAAGTTTCTGCCACTGGTCTTGATCTCTCCTCACTATTTCAGTTGAAGTCAATTTCTAATTTTCCCCTGAAAAAGAACCAGAACCTGAGCCTTCCCCTGTACCAACTCCTGCACCTGAACCTTTACCTAAACAGCTTTCCTTTGTCCATAAGGACTATTTGAAGGATTTTGGAGATACTATTCTATCTATAGTTGAGAAGATTATGAACTCCCAACCTCGTGATATGACTAATATGAGTGATAGAGATGCCTCACTGCTTTTGGAGGAGATCATTTGGCAGATACAACCCAAAATGCTCTATGAAATTCAAGAAGTTCGAGTTGAAAATAAGATACTGAGTAATGAAGTATCAACCCTGAGAAGCATGTTTGAAGATATGCAGAAAAAACTGCATTCCAGATCAGAACCTATTGATTCCTCTCTTGAATCCATTATTTCTCAAATCTCTCGAGATTTTGTGTCTCAGATTCACCCTTACTTGTTATCCTTTGATGAAAAGATTACAGAAAGGCACAAAAAATTGTTGAAAGAAATGAGAGACCTTGTGGTGAACCTCAATAAACTCACTAATGTGTACACTAGATGTCTTCAAAAGGTATTGAATCAGCTTAAGTCTCTAACCACAGCCGTCAAAGCTTCTCATCCCTCTAGTGAATCCTCTACACCTGCCTTGGACAATTCATTTCTTAGATTGATAGTCCAAGAAGTGCTCCAGACTGCTTTATGTGTCTTCAATGTGACTTATTTATCTAAAGTCATCAAGAATAGTGATAGACTTATTGATCTTTTGATAATTCATTCCAAGATTGCCAATGATGCCCATCAGGAGATTTCTAAGAAAGTCGATTTCTATTTCAACCAGATTTTCTCCACGATTGATATGACAAATCACTTCAAATACCTTGTAGAGAATCTGAGAATTCTTCCTGTAACCCAAGCCTTCAAAAACCAAGTCTAGAAGATAACCTAGTTTACCGGATTGTTGGAAAAATTCAAGGAAAACAAATATGACTTTAAAAAAGGCCATGCAATATGGTGGATAAATCATTACAGACTTCATCAAACTTATGAGACCGTATCTCCATGTTCATGTCCAGAGTACAACAATTGCTGCTCGAGCGGATGCTCCTCTCAGACCTGGACTACCTACTTTTACCTCTTCCTTACCCTCAACTACCATGTCTGTTGGCCAAGCTCTTAGTTAGATCAGGCCTGTCATTCTTAACCAGCAACTACCAAGATCTTCCACTGCTCCTAAATTGGCTCCCTCAGTCTTTGAAGGTCTCCCTTTACCCTCTCTCTCCACCACATCTCTACCTTCTTCCACCTCAGCCACTGCCCCTATGACTTCCCCATCTGCTGATAATAAAGGAAAAGAGAAGGAAAATCCCTGAACAAGATCGGTGCTTAATACGTTTTGATGGGGATGTCATTATTTTTGTATCTCTCTTTCATTTGTACTGAACTATTTACTCTTAATGCAATGTGCACTGTTTACCCTCTCTTATTTCGACTTTTTGATAATCCCAAAAGGGGGAGAAGTTTCTATATGTTATTTTCTCTATAGTTTCATCTAATTTACACTTTAATTGTGCATGATTTGTGATCATAATAAAGGAGGAGATTGTTGGAATCCTCATGTATTAATCATGTTTTAATGATCATAAATCTCATTAATTATCACAAGTCTCGTTAATGATCCCAAGTCACATTAATAATCACAAATCTCATTCAATGTAGTGAAATCCTATAAATTATATCCAATCATGTGTATTTGTGTTTCAAGTTCACTCATGATTTATAATGGTTAATCCATTTCATGCATATTAATGTTTAAGTCTTAATACTGTTATTTGCCTAAGTACAAGACATTGTGAGCAAGACACCGTGAGATAGAAACAGTTATCCAGACACCGTAAGCCTAACACCTTGAAGCCAGACACAGTTAGCCAAACACCGTAAGCCAAACACCGTGAAGTAAGAAACAGTTAGCCAGACACCGTGAACCAGACACCGTGACACTCAGACCGTGACACTCAGACACCATGACGGAGACACCGTTTTCTCAACTTACTGTGAAACCGTTTCTTAAACTATATTTTCGTATTTCAATTTAATTTCTAACGGTCATATTTTATGACATTAATGCACTAACATGATTAATGTTTCGGTGTAGACATAGTAAGAGTTACAAGGAACGAAACACATGGAACTTGTCGACTAAAACACATGCATTCGAAGATAAGGAGTAAATAGAGCCCAACGACAATAGAGGGCGATACTGAATGAAATACAAGCATGTGAGAAAAACCATGAAGAACACTTTTTCATGATTTTCAATGAAATCATTTTCAAATGAATGCAATCCGACTCTATTCAAGAACATACGAAGAACACTAGAATCCAGAGAACATCTTCACATTGTCAAAGCTCGTGGAGAACACAAGCTGAATCGCGACACTCTGTTTTTCAGGACAAAAACCAAAGAAGTACTCATAAGCATTTCAGCTAAATCGAAGGAGTCCAAAGCATCACTTCAAATCACTAGATCCTTCTAAACTTAAATCTACTCTTTATTAGTGATTCTTTCATTTACCTTTCGAGCAGTGTGTGTACTCTGTATATTTCACACCCACACTGACTCATGTGCTAAACAAAAAGATTTCTAAATCCTTACACCGAACTCTCTATTTCTATTTACCCACGACAACTGTGGAAGAGGTACCTATGTGGCCTAGTTATTGTTTTTTTTTACCAATGAAAACTATGGAAGAGGTCCATGTGTAACATGGATAGTCTGTGTACTATTGTTTACACCAATCGAGGGTGTGGATAAAAGTTTATTTATATAAACTGTTTGGTGGAAAGTGATCACCAAGTGGAGTGGATTTTGTCTTGGATTGAGACTAAACCACTTGTTTTATATCCGATGTGCCATTTAAATTTATTCTTCTCTGTTTTACTACTTTATTGCATAATCCAGAAAACTCTAATTTCACTTTGATCGTTTTTCTTGGAAAGAAGTTATAACTAATTTGTCTTACTAGGATAACTTCAAAAGTAATATTAATAATATATATTAAGACTACTGAGAATTAATCAATCTTCTAAGAAGTTTTTTAAACATTCAAACTCTTATAATAGTATAACCTTGATTAACTGGGTTGTATCTAAATTTGGGGAAAACCAATTCTTTTGAAGTAAGATTTTTGTAACAGAAATTTTTATAGTTACTCAATTCACCCCTCCCCTCTTCGGTAAACTACTCCGACCAACAGAAATATTATGGGGGATAGTATACCTAAAGTTAGGATGTTTTATATAAGTACATAATACTAATAATGAAACATAATAATAAAAGTAAATACATTGTATATGACACAATAGAAGCAAACTGAATAATAAAATAAATAATAAGAAACGACGTAATGATGTTCTTGAAGGTCACTACTATCATGCAAGAACAATATAAGAAAAATACTAGTATACTCAAATAAAATACTCAAGGTCCCCAGGTCTCAAACCCCACATCGGTCACACATCTAAACTCCCACCCATCCCTAAATAAGAAATCAACTCTATGGTCCTTTTCCCTTATCTATACATGAATCCACTTTATCTAGTTGGGTACACAACATCAGCTCGATTAGGGTTTGAGTTTTACTTAGTTTTTTGATACCACTATGTCTACAATAACAAGCCTAATAAGAAGTATATCAAATAAAGGGATAAAAATGTGTATTAATTAATTAAACAATTAATAAAATGAACCCATAAACTATATAGACTATGTGATAGAATAGCTCTGAGCATGTCTTACGACCATGCCAACCACATCTATATATTTTGGGTAAGATAACATTCATCAGCTCCATGCTAGAATGGCTTTGAGCCTATATTATGACCATTCTAACCACAACCATATAACCAAGGTAAGATAACCTAATTTTTTGATATTCCATAATATCATTGACTATATCTTATGACCATGACAACCACAACCTTATAACTATGGTATAGTAAAAAAATTAATATCGATCAAATTCTTATAAGCATTAAATCATTCTAGTTATAATTCATCTAAGAGTTACAGCATGGGACCGGGCTTATCCTACTCTCTATAAGAATAGTAACATGGGACTGGGTTATTCCCACTCAATATCATCATTACATCATATAAGTTTGAATGTTAGAGGGATGAGCCTAATATATAGGCATTATAGTATGAAAAAAATCCATATCATATGGCATGGATATCACAATATCACATCATATATATCAATGATTATTTATGTAATTTAGGATTATCTTTCAAGTACCACTTTCATTTATATAAAAAACAATTAATAGTTATATCAAAAATAATAATCCACAATTTAGGGACTCTATAACAAGAAATGACCAAGGTCACATGTCATTCTAAAAAAACATAAATCCATTAGAATATTCCATAATATTCAATGGTTTTCTCAACCAAGAAGTAGCCATAAACAATGTCAGAATCTAATTTAAAAAATGAGTTTCAAGGAATAATTTTATCCAAATATTTAATTTATTTGGGTGCACAATACATTGGACCAATAACAATATTTCATAAACTTGAAAATAATCAGTCCATAGTGTTGATATTTAGACCCCTACCTTTAACCTGCAATCCAACAATTTTTCCCGCGAAAAAAACCCCATGAGGAAGAAGGTGTGGATGATTAAATAGAGGTTTCTATATCAAAAGTAATCAAGATCAGAACAAAAAAAAAATAGTTTCTCAAATGATTTTACCACAATGGATGGAGAAGAAGGAATATAAGGAAGAAACCAGACTGAAATAACTTACTTGATATTTCTCAAACAATGGGATATCCATAATCGAAAATAGCACCCCCAAAATTCCTAAACGAATTCCTAGGGATGAGATGAGAAGAACTATAGTGGATTCAAAAGGAAATACAACAAATACAATGTGTAAAATAGTAGTTCTAGCATTTACACATCTTATAATTTTATTACAAGTCATGTAAATGTTTTTAATTCAATTCACTGAAAAAACTCATAACTCATATTTTTTTATTAAAACCCTCGAATAATTACATGATGAGTAATCCCTTTAAATGACATGTAAATGTTCAATAGTTCATTTTTTGAACCCAATTTTCCTTTAAACAACCAGAACCTCCTTTAAATATTCTCAACTTATCTGGAATCCATGAAACACTTAACCCATTATACCCGGACTCCATTAATTTAAAAAATAATACATCCCCAATCATTTTGTCATTTTCTGCAAAAAAAAGCTCTCATTTTTTAACAAAACATGGCCACCAAGTAAAAATTAGAAAACTCATAGAGATACATATCTAGAGAAATATGGGATCTTACAATTATTTTGTTTGATAGCATATTCTATAAGATAGACTGATCTTTAATGAAACATGAAATATTATTACTCAAACATGACTATTACAATCTGGACATAAAATTGTTGGGTATGAATATAAGAAACTAAATAATGAAATATATATAATGGTCCCAATAAATAAAAATTTATTGATAAAATATTAAAAATAATCAATCCATTTTTAGAAGATTGATTTAATAATTAAAGAAACATTTTCTTCAAAAAATGATTTTCTTTTATTGTTTGTGAATGTATATTATAATTAATTTTTAGAAATTTCATATAGTTTATTTTTTCATAATATATATAATTTCGTATTTCATCATGTTTTAATTAACATAATATTATATTTTTTGTAATTTTCTAAAAAACAATTCAATGAAAAATGAAAAATACTGATTTGTATTGAAAGCTATTTTTTTCAAGTATTTAAAATGTCTAATAATCTATTGGATTGGTTTTAAAATTATTTTTTTCTTTTTATTAAAAATAATTTAATAAATTTTATTTTAATCTATATTACTCTTGAATTTTGTATACAAAAATTGTAATTTAAGAAAGTCATTTTTGGAAAAATTGTCTTTTCTCATGTTTTGTTGGTTAAATTTTAAATTTAATCATTCCAATTATTTGAGTTGAATTATTTAAACTAGATTACATATATTTAATCATGATCATTTATAGTTTATAATAATTTAAAACTAAAATTTTTTCATAATGAATTTTTTATATAGTAAAAATATGTTACTATAACTATTGTTCAAATATGTTCACTAAGAGAGTTATCTTGAAAAGATAAGGGTTAAAATAAACTAAAAATATTATATAACCTATTTTATTGACATATTTAGACCAAATATAATCTAATATTCGTAAAATTGTCTCTTTTGGGACAATTTATAATGAGTAAGAAATTAATATGTTTTAATATTTCAAAAAATTCAAATTGAGTCCTCTCCACCACTTATAAAATTTCATTCCCTCTAATCTCTTTTAAACACTTATTAAGAATATTATATTGTCCATTAATTACAAAAATACCTTCATAATATACCTATCTACATCATATCATCCCTTTTTTATCATTAAACCTACCTACAAAGGCTTGAGAAATAAACATTAAGAGGTTTTCTGAAAGAGAGGTGTAGTTTTTAATAGAGAATTTTTGTTTTATCTCCAATTCTACCATATTGAATTCTTATTCAAACATGATGAAATTAAATAAAACATATCATAAATATAATTAAATTTTATTATTTTTATGGAATAATAAATATCTATATCTTCTTCTATCAAATTAAAAATGAAAACAAAATTCATGTGTACTGTGGACGACCACCTCGTGAACTGCTGTAATTCATTGTCCATCACATGAACTCATTTCATGTTATAATTGATGATTTAATATATATATAAATATATGATACAGATAAAATATATATAGTTTTTGAAATATAATATATCATATATTTTATTATCATTCCATCCATTAAAAAATGATAACTTTGTTCGTGTGTATGTGTGGGTTACCATCTCTGTAAAGATATGTGATTAATTTTTCATCAATAAGTCACACTATATATATAATTATATTCAAAAAAATTATATGATATTTAGGACACAATAATTATTATTTGGGGAAAATAATATTTATACCATATTTACCTCATGCTCTATGAAAAATAAAAAGATTATTCATGCATACTTATGGCTTATCATCTCCACGACTCTAACATAATTTATTTTTCACAATAATATTTCATGTTCGTTTTTAAGAATATAATTAATTTAAAAATAATATAATTATTAAATGAATATTATTATGATTATAATATATTAATATCATCACTTACCAAAACCATCATACCAATGTCGTTTTAAATTTATGAACTCAGCATCAACAAAATAGCTGATGTGGACTTTACTGATTATGTCAATAAATATGACATTAAAAAATCATATAAATAGTATAAAGGAAATTTTATAAAACATTATATGGTTTTTAATAATGAAAATAATTAATATATGTTCATTATAAATGTGTTCAAATGTATACATAGAATGTATAAAATCTATGTAAAAGATTTTGTCTCAATTTCCCATTAATGAGGAATATTCTAATGTTACACACCTAATTTCTTTTTTATGGTGCATATATTGTCCCTTTTACATAGTATTTCATGATTCCATTATATATCAAGGTTATTTTATGTAAAAAGTCATATTATTTTATAAAAGGGGATTTGATTAAAATGTTACCGAGTGGTAGGGATTTCTTACTATAATTTCCATTTATTAGGTTATAAATCTACTATATTGTCATTGGTATGAAATTATTGTTTGTGAAATAATATATAAGCTTTTGATTTATTTAAAAAAAATTGTATTTAAATATTTTTACTGAATCTCTTCATTTTTTGATTATCACGTCAAAATTTATATTCATTGCAAAGGTTTTTATTGTCTCTATATCATTTTCTTGAGATATGTTTCATTTTATGAAACCTAATTTCCTTGTATGGTGTACTCATTACATCATGAATTCATATTTACATATTAAATTAGAAAAATCATGGGGTTTAAATACCCAAATCATACTTCTTATTTCAATTAATTGTGATATTAATGTTACCAAATATATAAAGGATTTATGATTCCATTTCCTTTTTATTCCGATATTATTTATGTTAAAAGTTCAATTAGGAAAATCATATAATAATATTTTCATTTAAAAAATATACTTTATTCTCTTATAGTTTTAAATTTGGTTTAAATATTCAATTTTCAATTCATCATTCAATTATCAAAGTGTCCTCAGTAAAGTTGTTTGTAAGAGATACTAATCATGTCACTTCAATTATACCAGGAATAATTCTCAACCATATATATATTCTCCAAATAAAATTATAGAATTTTCATTTATAAACATAAATTATTTACTTATTTTAAAATATATGTTCTTTGGGCTTGTTTTAAAAGGATTTAAATGGGTATTTCATAACATTTTAAACTTGGGTCACTTTTTACTCTATTTATAAATGTTCGAAAACAATTATTATTTTAAAAATTAATGACCTCATTGAATTTTTGCACCGTCATGACCATTATTTTATAAAAATATTAATTTATAATTAACCATGTTTATTTTCAAATTATTTATTATTATCATTATTTTGGGATTTTTTTTAAGTATGTTTTATGTGGATTTTTTATTTTCCTCAAGAATGTTTTTAATGGTCTTTAAATTGTAATTTATTAACCAATGACAGCTTCCCTTTATGTTATATATGCTCCACTTGGTAAATCATTCAATAATACCATCCCAATTTTTTCCATAATTGGATTGTGAATTTTTGATAATGATTTTAGTGCAACCTATTTCTTTACCATGAATAAATAAATCTATGAAATAATAATTGTTTTTGTTATAATGAAAAATAAAAAAATTCATGTGTTATGATTATGATATAGTTTATTATCATTTTTTATGATGATAGGTGATCCCAATATGTCTCTTCAATTCATTAGGTAAAGGGATGGACTTAATCGGTTAGATGTTTCTCATAATGTGTTTTTTCAATTTACCAGGTATGATATTCCATTTATAAGAGTGATTGTAAGAGTGATATGAATATGATGTTCCGAGTTAACTAGAAATTTTCGTTAAGCTTGTAGAAAGTTAAAATGGATCCTTTATTTAATCAATTTTTTCACATGTCTCGTGATTATTAAGTTATATTAATATTCTCTTATGTAAAATATTTATATCACATCTATAGTTTTATGATCAAGGTTTTTGTGTGTATGAATTCACTTATTTTATGGTTGAGAATATTCACTATGTCGTCATATCATTATTCTAATATTATATTCACTTAGGAAATTCAATTTTTAATCCTTATGAATACCCATACTAAACCTTTTAGCTCACCCTCATGTTTTTTTTCTTTTTCTTTATTTGTGAAGAATGGTTTTAATTGTTTTATACCCAATAAGGTTTTTCAATGTGATAAACGTTGTTGGAGATGAGTTTTATTAACTTGTAGTTTATGTATCTAGTTTTTATATAATATTCTATAATAATAATTAAAAAATCCAAAACTCAATATTCCATGTGTACATAAGTGATCCAATATATTAGTTTGATGTTATATGTTTTGAAGGGTTAAAATTAGGTAACGTTTATTGGTATTGAATCCATAAATATAAATATTATTTTTTATTAATGGATTTTTGTATAGGGTTTGTATTTTTTGTAGTATGTTGGATTCAAAATTATATGATATGTAAATGGGGATACACAACATTCAACTAATAGTATAGAATTTATACTAAATTAAGAGGCTATGGTTATGAATATCCAGGCTGTATAAGCTATGTCAATCTCACCATTTATAAAAACGTATCATGTACTGATTATTTAATTTACTCATCCTTCAAATGATTTATCCCTTGAAGATCAACCTTTAAAGAAGTTATTTTACCTCAGTATTCATTATCTCTTGATCTCATTTTAGGATTCTCCAAAGAAATATAATATAGATACCCACCTCATATCCTCTAGTGCATCCCATGTATTTTTTTTCTTTCCTAAGTTGCAGTGGTAAAATCAATCCAAACCTTAGGGATATTAGACCCCTATGAAACTTTATACTGATGGGAATCATGAAATTATATATATTAATGTTATATTAGTGGATAAATTTAGAAAACACCAATATTAAAGAAAAATATTGATTAATTTCTTAATAACTTGTCTCAATTATATTTAGATGGAACAGTGTAAACCTTCATTTGTGATTCCTAACCATTTTCATTTTTAGGGTGATTTGGGATGATAGAGGACAAAATCGAGCAACTTCAAATCCTCTACAAGATTTATCTCTTAATTCATAAATATTTTTACTAATTATTTTCTACACCTATAATGGTTACACCCCATATGAAAATTCATGATGATATAATTTTTGTGATAGGGTCTCTTTATAAGATCTAATTGTTTACTACTACAATAAAATAAAATAATAATTCAACATGTTATTAAAATATAATTGAAAATTTTATTTTATGAAAGAAAATTATCAAACCTAAAAGAATTCCTATTGCCTACATTGGACAGAAATCCCATGAATATCATTATTTAAAAGTCATATTTAAGTAATAAATTTTCATTATTATTATTCATTAAGATATAAACTAAAGTAAAATTTAATTTTTTATCCAACCATATAATTTCCCAAAAATACAACCACCTCATCTTAATTTAATTAATACTATGAAAATATAACGTCACCTTTATTTGGGTAGATCAAATATGAGTCATATCTAGTATATAATATTTTTACAATATTTAAAAAATAGATTATTTTAGATTTTTTATAATTAAAAAACAAAAATATTATATTTCATAAAATATTAAACAATTTTCCAAACATAATATAGTGTAACAATATTACAAAGAATATATAAGGCCCTATATATCTAAAATTACGTTGAATATGGGTCAAATCTATTGGTAGTATCAAATAATTATATTAGAAAACACTTCCCACCAATGAGCATGTGAATGTTTTGGTAAACACGAAAAACAAAATCTACCAAAATTGGGAATTTTACTCTCTACAGAATAATAATATCTATAAATATTTTCAATAGATGTATCATTAATTTCCTTAACTAATTTACTTATTTTAGATATATTTATATAAAGAAACTTGTACATACCCTGGTAAATCGTTCTATTCTTCAATGTATGTTATTAATATATATGTCTTCTAAATTAATTAATTATGTATACCTTTATTTAATTAAAATAAAATGATTTTTATAATATAAAGAAAATTATTGTTCAAAAAATAATATAAATTATATCTACTCTATCATGTAATAATTTAAAAAAATGAATATATTAAAACCTTGAATATAATGAAAAGGTCACCACACCTAATAAATTTGAAAATTAATAAAAAATAAATGAAATGGTGTGTTGTTATTTCTAGCATCTTCTTTATAAATGACTTGTGGTTTCCCTTATGTGTGTTTTTTTGTATTCTATATGTTTTGGTTCTATCATTTTTCCTCCTCTTATTTCATAAGATATTATGTTTGGTTCATTACTATATTACTTTATTATTTGGTTGTCTATTATATCTGATGGAGAGGATTCGTGACTTAGAATATGAAGGTGGTGTTTTATAGGTGGATTTAATCAATTTGTATTGAAACTATGTTTCCAGATATGTTTACTTTTTGTTTGAGGTTTTTCCTCTATTTCAAATGTTTTCGTTTGATGAATTTTCATAGGAAATATTACTTCAAAATGATGGTTAATTATTGGCATATAGTTCATTTATTATTTTTAAATTCCAAGTGGTGATGGTATTTTAATAGTGTCAATGTCATCGATAACCTATAGTGGTGGATGGAGGCCTCAATTATTGGGAGGTACATGGATCATAGAATGAAATGGATGTTTGTCATCCTATATCCCCCTACCAATATGGATATCTATTTGGGGAATGTTTAATTATTTATATTTTGTTTCATGTCTTATATTTCATTCTATTTGGATGTTTGATTATGTTTTGGTATATTGGTAATGTTTCATATAAGTTTTACCCTAAACCTAAAAAATGTATTTATTATGAAACACAATTTTATTTTAGAAGGATCATTATTTAAAAATGTGTAAACTTTTGTTCCTACACTTGATTAAAATTAAATGATTGATAGAAGTAAAAAAATTGATTTTTCAAAGTAAAATATAAATATATATCTATTCTTCTATCAAATAAAAGTAACGAAATGCATTCTTAAAAGCTATAAAAACAAATTATTAATCATAGAAAAAAAATATATTAGTTGGATTCAACTGAAAAGTGTGTACCAAAAATAGATGAGTATTTATAATATTTCAAAAATTAAAAAATTATATTAATATATAAAATTATATATATAAGAAAAAATATAATTTAAATTTTTATATTAGATGAAAAATATTGAATTGATATTTTCATGAATAATTAGGAGACTAATGGAGTGTGTTCCCATATGTGTCGCAATATGATAATTTTATATAGTATGAACTATATTATATAGAAATCAATTTTTTGTTTTGTTAAAAAAATTTAGTGATGAAATATCAAATAATTACATAACATCAACCACATCCTCACTGCCAAAATTATTTTTTCTATCTCAAATGATACACAATAGTACTTTTGATTGGTTAATAAGATAAAGTAAATTCATCACATGCATCAGAAACATAATTATATCCTATTTATACCTAAACATTTTTAAATTAAAAAGTGTAAATACATAATATTCCTATTTCACACCACATTAACTATGTATCATGTTACACTTAAGCACTAATTATTGAATTGTAATATAGTTAATTTCATATATATCCCAATCAATTCCAAAAATATGTCATTGATATAAAAATTATGTTTTTCATTCATAATAAAAAACAATATTTATTAATTAATGAACAATATTTTTTTATTATTAATTAAACTCTTTTGTCCTAGTTTTCATTTTAAAATATGTAAATATTTTTTAATAGAACACTTTTTCACTAAAAAAATTTCCAAAATATGTTTTCATAGTTTTGTCCACATATTTAAAAATGAATTTCTACCAATTATATAAATTGAATCATGTAAAATGTATTCCATATTTAGAAGTAGTATGACATATATAATTTAATATCTTAAACATCATTTTTTCATAATTAATAGTAATAATAAATTTTATTTGTTTTGATGGATAAAATTAAAACAAGTTTACTGGGGGTTAAACTATGTGATATAGGTAAAAATGTTGTATAAACATATATATATATATTACTGATTAAATATATTTATACTTTTTATTATATTAATTTTTAATTTTTATCCATATGGATCCACATTCATAATAGTGACATTATGTTATCTAAACCTTTTAATTAATTGTATTTGTGTCTCTCCCCTCAACTATAAAATGAAACCCCTTCTCATAAATTATTCACAAAATTTACCCACTCAATATCTAATTTTTATTACTAAAAAACATCCTATAATGATTCCATTTTTTATTGAGATTATTTTTTTACCCTAAACTCATTCTAATAAGGCTTAAGGTTTCAGAAAAAAGGTGTCTTCAAAAGAATAGGTAATTATTACACCTGACTATTCCAAAAATTATTTAAAATTATAATTACTCTAAATATGATCTAGAAATTCTAACATAAGGAATATGTTTTCATAAATATAATGATATTTTATTTTGATTTTGGGAAAATAATTTTCCACCACTTCCCATCAAATGGGAATTGAATGTATATCTTGTGCGTACATTTGAACTACTACCACCACGAGGCGATATAAATCATTTTCCCTATCCATAATTCATGGAAATTTTTTATAGAACATTTAATGATTATATGTGATTTTAATTACATAATTATGCTTCTATAATTATAATATCTCATCCACCTTCTTAAATTTCCATCCGTTGGAAAATGATAATGTCATATATGCATACATGTGGACTTCCAAATCCACAAAGTAATATGATTCATTTTTCATTTAATCTTAACATGGAAAGTAATGGTAATATTTTTAAAGAATATATATGATATAACTACTATTATTTAATTTTGAATTCTTATTTAAATTTACTTTGATCCATCAATATAAAATTGAAAGTATCACTTGTGTGTATGTACAGGCTATTGTCTCCATGAAACAATGTATTTAATTTTTCATCAACTCATTTTACGAATTTTTATAAAATAGTATATAATTATATTTTTTTATACTTATTTCATGAGGATTACTCAAAATATGATAAAACTGTGACTATAGTACATGTACTAGAACAACCAAACTGAAACATGCAGAGAAAACATACCAATTTTTACCAGGATGTTCATTTTAATAAAAAAATTATTAATAAAAGAATAATAAGATTTTATAATATAATGATAAATAGATATGAATCTATTAATATAGTTATCGAATATATTTACAGAAAAATATATATTTATTACATGTAAAATCTGAATTTTTATCAATAAATAAATGACTTGAGGTTAGGATTTATATCAAAATAAAATTTCTTTTCAAGATTGTATATGCTAAATTTTCATTGAGGGAAATTATATAGATAATAAACATTAAACCCGTTATTTTTTATTATCATCTATTTTTCTTAAAAAATTATGTATTTGTAACAATTTATTCTCATTAGTTCACAAAATGATCTTTAAAAATATTTTTAAATATAAGCATCCTTATTTTCTCTTTAGTGGACAAAATTTTAAATTCAAATTCATGATATTCACAATTGTTTTATAAAATTTTCAACCTCTAATAAAAATTTTCTCAATTAATAATTTCCATTAAAATTTAATTTATTTACAATGTATAAAAGAAATATTTATAATAAAAAATTTCCCAAATAGTTTCTTTTTTAGTTTTTATAAAAGTGTAAAAAATAATGTTCTCATTTACAGTATATAGTATGAAGGAATTTTCCCATCATCATGAATTTTCACTTCTTTTAAAATTAATTTAAAAAATTAAATGGTTATTTTAAAAGAAAATAATTTTCTCAAAATTATAGGAATTTTTAATTAAATATTATTAATAGATAATGATATTTCTTTATGTTTTAAATGAATGGTTTGAAATTTATTTTAATGGTAATTTTCTCTATGATAGAAACCTTTAAGGATTACTATGTTTCATAGGGGATATGGTCATGTAATGAATTAGAAATTTATGGATGACCTGTGAGGAAAATGATTTAGGTTGATTACATCAAGCATATTTCTTATCAATGGATAAATTAAGTAATAATTTGATAATGAAGTCTCTTGCAATACCATTCAATTTATTTCTCGCGATATTTTATGATTTAGGGATGATGATATTTTAAAAAACTCATTTATATTTCATGGGTTATATAATAATTAAATGATTAATTTTTTATCATCACCTGGAACACATATGTATAGTTTTCATTATGTAACGATTGGACTTGAAATTATATACCGCTCAAATGAATTTAGTATTGAATGGTATCTGCATAAATAATATAAATTGGAATGGGTAGTTAATTATGTTTAGTAAGGGACTCTATCCATTATGATAGTCATCTGAGTAAATTGTGACTAATGAAATATGGTAATGGGGAGTGAACACAATTCACTATAAAAATTAAGGATGGGATCCTTTGGTAAGAAAATTATATTATCTACATATGTTTACTATATAAACATATGTATTATGCTTAACTTGTCTTATCATGTCTCTTGATTGGTTACTAATGATTCCAAATATTTATAACTTATATATTTAGTTATGACAAAACCATAATCCATCATTCCTGATTAATATTATTTGGTATATTGGGTATTAATTTATTATGTTTTTATCAATTATCATACAATTTTACCTATTCTTAATTATGATCATTATTTGATCTATCTTATTCCATTTCTTATGTTTCGTTTTTCATGATTGTTTGAAGAATGGTATTAAGTATTAAATTTCAAAGAAGGGTACTATGAGAGATGATCACTATGGGATATGATAAATATATTTTATAAAATAATTTTAATATATATCTAGTCTTTAAATAAAATTAACATTGACATTCCTTAGTCTTTTACTATTGTGAAATTTATTGAATATTCATATAAAATGATACAATATTTATGTATGTTATGATTCTGTTTCATCAGTTTCTACAATAGGAAGTTCATAGTTTTGATATTAGGATAACATAACATTATTATAAACCCAAGTTATAAGAATAATTATAAGATAACTTCCTGAATATTTTTTATAGTATATATTGTTTTGTTTTCAAAGAAAATCAATCCCTCAATACATGAAAGTGGATGAGGCTATAAAAAAATATGACCTAGGGGGAAAAATTAAAAAGTGTAAGATTTGTTATTAACATGGTCATTATTAGTGAATGATCAGTAATCCTAAGACAACACACCCAACTACACACTCTTGATGTATATTCTTAGGTAAATTCATATTTTTTTAAAAACCATTATAATGAATGAAAGCAAATAATCTATAAAAACTTATGACCAGATAGAGTGACTTGTGATGAACATAATGTTTCAGGGGTTAAAATAAATTTTCCTAATTTTGAAAAATCATAATAATGATTTTCACAATCATATGATTTCTTACTCTGATTATAGATGTTTGATAACCACACAATGTTTTTGGTTATTAGTCCCTTCCTGGGACCAGATGTAATTTTCCTCATAATAAATGTGATGGGAAATTAAATGGGTAACCGAGTTTCATAGGAACTATGATGAAAAACCTAGTAACTATGATAAAAATATCTCTAAATCTATAAATAGTGATGTGCATCCAAATGAGAAAATTAGGGGCCAACACATCGTTTATCCTTTCTTGCAGTAGTATAAAACTTATTTAATTGGATCCTCTAATCCATTAATGTATATGAAATATATCAGTACCATTAAAATATATATTTCATGTTCCCTTGAGTTTGAAACATGAAAAAAAAATTATATCATTATATCATTTATAATATGAAGTAGATAAATAGTAGAAACACACCAAGAATAAAATTAAAGTGGAGGAAACAAATTCCCTAACATGGTAAGTGTTTAGAAATTTATTTCTCAATAGTTATTTTACTTGAAAAATTAGAAATAAAATTATGTGGTAATATTTCGAACATAAATATATAGACGATGAGCCCAACACATTCTATAAATAAATTCTCACAATACTTCTCATGTAAGCTATAGAGATTGATCATCAATCCTGAATGAAAAAATGTTCGATTATTTAGAGGATTGAGACCAAATCTGTGAAAGGAATCGGCTATAAAAGACTATGATTGCTATGAAGCAACTTTTTGATATTATTTCAATCTAGAAATGGGGTTTTGAGGAGTGAATTATTATCAAGTTTTTTTGGACAAGAAGAGAGACATAAAATCTCATGAAAATTATAATAATTAAAATGGTGGATGATAGAAAATTAAACACCCTTCATGACATATTCCTAGAAAGAATCACAAATTAATTTCATTATGGTGTCTGAAAAATATTTTATGTTTGAAAAATAATTTCATCAAGAAAAATAATATTGAAGTGATGTGAATTTTCCAATAAATGGAATAGATAATGAGATAACTCAACTGAATGTTCCACCCATACTCGATTGATATAGTAGGAATGATTAACAACATTATTCCAATAAATGCATGAATATAAGGTTTAATTATGGAATTCTTGGTTAGTAGCCTCTTAATAAAAGAAAAAACAATAATTATCATGTGTTCACAACTGCTGAAGTGGGTCATGATAATGATGTGGTGGAAGTTGAACATTCCATCAAATCTAGAATTGAAAATTTCTTCTTAGATTATAGCTCTACCAACTCTTTTATATCAAAAAAAAAAATTTGTAAGGGTATTTTATCCCCATCAAAATTAATAGATATTTATTTAGTAGTAAAAATCATGATGGTATGATAATCGCAACCCATGTGTATTGATTTACACCAATAGAAGTTTTTGGAAATATATTTCGTCAAAATATTTTTATTCTCCATCTTATTGAATTTTATGATATTCTAGAAAAAGGATTAGATTTATTTATATAGATACCATATCAATTTCTGAGGATGTGAAACCATATTTTATATTCTAAATCATCATGTGATCATGTTATAGTGTGAGTTTTAAATTGAAATTCCAACATAAATTTCATTAATCCTGTGGGTCTTAAAAAATATTCAGGATGGATATTTATCTCAAATGGTTCGGAAAACTAAACACTGAATATATTGATATTTTTTTGGGATGATGGTTGTAGGATCCTAAAATTTTTCGGATATCTGTAGGGATTTTTTTCATGTACAGTTTTCTTTTATTTGATTATGTATATTTTAGGTTTTTCATTGGGGTGCATTGAGAAATTTAAAAGTGGGAAGAGAATAGATGGAACATGGTATTCTCAAACTATGCACCACATCCCAATAAACTATGACAAACTGGACATAGGGTATTCTCAAGGTTGGTGGATATTTTTTCATATATTATGCCTTAAAATAAGAAAATGTTCACCCCATAGTGAGGGTCCATGGATATGGCACATGATTTGGAAAAATGTGCACCTATTCCCAACAAACCATGTTCGAATTTTTAACTAACCTGAAAGTTAGTTTATTGAATTCCCCCTACCCCCCATATTAACCCCTAATCATCCCTAGTCCATACATGTGTTGTATTACATGATTTTGTAGGATCCAAAATAGGTTCCAAGCCTTGTTGGCCTCTATTCTTGGCAAGTTGAAGGGAATATTGAATATTTTCACCACCTAGTTATGTAGTTTGTTCCCATTTAGATATATATATCTCTCTCTGTGTGTGTGTGTATTTTGATCCAATTCCTTACTAA
Source organism: Viscum album (assembly GCA_963277665.1). Taxonomy (NCBI): domain Eukaryota; kingdom Viridiplantae; phylum Streptophyta; class Magnoliopsida; order Santalales; family Viscaceae; genus Viscum; species Viscum album. The sequence goes on from OY728126.1 coordinate 1,578,964,417, forward strand.
AAAATATATTATTATTAGTTGTTGGATCAAAATCTATATCTAGGTTTTTTAAATCATTATTTTGTATATAGTATTTGGGATTCAAATCTAAATGTCATTCATTGTTTTGTACTTGATTGATCTACTTCAATTTTAGAATATCTATTGGAAAGTGATCTTCATCAATTTTTAGGTATTTGGTCAATAATTCAAATCCCAATGTATTCAAATCAAGTATCAGTATGTAATTTTGTATTTTATATTAGATGATTATCAATTCATTTGTTGATTAAGTTAATTAATTTGATGGTTTAATTTATTGAAAGGATTGTGAAAATTTTCAATATTAGGATTATGAATTGAAATATTTTTTTATTCAATTAATTATGGAGAGATTTAGAATATTGAACTTGATTAATTATTTATTGAATAAATTAATGGGAATGGTTGGGATTATAAAATTGATTATTTTAAAAAATTATTTTTTGAATTAATTATGGAGAGATTGATATTATTGAGATTATATAATTAATTTTTGAATTAATTATTTTTTGATCAAATTTTTGAATGTGAATAATTAATTGTGGAATTAATTATTGGACATTGTTATTATTATGAAATAGATTGAAATGATTACTTAATTGATGAATTAATTAATAAAATTTATGTGATTAATTATTTTTTGAGTTAATTAATGGACTAATGGGTATATCTAATTATTGATGTTGATTAATTAATTTGTTATTTAATTAATGTGATAATCTTGTTTGGGACATGATCTATTGGATCAAAATCTCAGAGTGTGATAAAAATTGTGAATGTTAACTGTAGTATTCACATGTGATAATCGTGTGTGTGAAATGGTTTGCTTTATAAAAAACCCATAGGGTGATAAGAAATGATGAATTGTAACAATGGTAGTCATATGTGATAATTGTGTGTGGGACATGGAATTCTGCATCAAAATCTCATAGCATGAATTGAAATGATGAATGATAATAATAAAATTCAAATATGAATTGACATAAAGAATTTTAACAATGGAGTTATGATATATCATATCCCTTGGGGATAGTTCAGACCCCAGCACAGGCCGAAGAAGGTATTGAGAGTTCGGATATTCAATAGTAATCTGGGAGTTATGTGGATAAATAAAGAGTAATTGAATAAGTGTAACCTACTTACTTTGTTTATTTTAAGTATACCTTATACAACTGCATACACTTGTTATTGGATAGATTTTGTTTTCATATGTCATTGGTGGTGGCCTACTGAGTTTTCCTCACACCATACATGAGCTACCTGATTGTTATCCTAATAGACATCATGTTTGTAGGATAGAAAATGGAAAACACCCCTCTGTTAGATGGATGATTTGAGATGATGCATTTATGGGGGAACCAGACATGGTTTAACACCCACTTTATATTTCTTTGTGTCTTTACTTTTGGGTTTTAATTTTTACACATCACATGTATTCAAGAATGGAATATCTATTGTACTATTTTTATATTGTACATCCAATTTTGGTCATCCAATGATACTAGTACTATTCCGGTTATGGTTATATGTCATTTGGTTTTTGATTATTTATTTTATCTATGGTACTACTCTAATAATGATGGTATAATATCCTCATGATCGATATTAGACCATTTCTGCTGGTTAGAAGCCTCTATCATATGGGGCGGTGCACCTAAGGTTATGTGATAGACCGAATTAGGGTACAAGTGTGTGGATTCTTGGCCAGGATGTTAAAAAGTTATATCCGAGGATATTTCTTTTATTTTATTTTGTTTTACCATTTCTAAAAGGCATATGGGATACTAGGTAGAGTCGAGTCTTGGACATCAGCTTGTGCATGGGAGTTGCAAACCCATTTTTTGGAGAAAAAACCTAAGAACCCTTAGTGAAATTTCTATTATTAATTTGTGTTTTTATAATTGGATGTTATTTCACCTTGGGTTATTAACTTGTTGTGTGTTATGATAATTTTTTTTGATGTTTTTTTGGGATTTTACTCTTAGCCTAGTATGGAATAAGAGATGATTATGTATTTATCATTTTAAGCCCTTAAGACTATTTTGGGACATGTATTATCTTCAGAACGCATGGAAAAATGGGTTTTGGTTAAGTTATTAAACCCGAGCTGATTTTCCATGCAAGTGAAATAAAATAGAAAATGGTTGCTATTATGAAATTTAAAGTAATAAAATGATGTGAAATTTAAATAATTAGGGGTCTAAATGATAAAATTTAATAAATAAATGTGTTTACCCTTGTAAACCATGACCTAGATGTAGTGTGGTCAATGGTAGTGAAAATACCTCAGTTTTGACCATGTGAAAGGTTTGGGGAAGTGACATTTTGATACTTATTTTGTTATTTCCTCTAAATTAAAATAGCTAAAGTGGGTTTATGTTTTTAGAGACATATATTTTGAATTGTAGACATATTCCTTCATTATGACTCTTGTTCAGAGAATGACATGGGGATATGTCTGGTGATGATCTACCAGTAGTAAAACTTGAGGCCCTGATGGTTCCAGGTGAGGTCAGAAGAAAATAGTTCCATGATATGTTTTCTTGCATCATACTGTTTAAGGAAATATACCAATATCAGGTTGTAGATATCATGTCTGAGTTGACATGTGAATTTCAGTTTCAAATACCATCTACTTTTAATGGATAGGGTGGACCAATGGGATTTGGATTCTAGATTGAGTCTATCCAAACTATATTAGACCACTTGGAGACTCTTTTTGAGAAAAGGGTCATGTTGACTATATATATTTTATGAGGATTAATGAAGTACAGGTAGGCCATTCAATCTTATACTATAAAAGATGATGGTATGTTATGGAAGTACTTATTTTATATGTTCTCAAAGAACTTTTATCCAGTGACGCTAATGCAGGAGAGGGTAACTGAGTTCATTAGGTTGACTCAGGGAAGTATGTTAGTGATGGACTATGTGTGATTTTTTCTATACTTCGAATGGTTTTTTCCATAATTGGTAGGGGATGACACCTCTCTAGTAATGAAATTATTGGATAGATATAAATAAGAGATTAAGTCCCAATATAACCTCTTTAAATTAAATAATTTTTTTGAGGTTGTGGATCAGACACTTGTATTTCATAGAAACATGAGGGAGGATTCCAGTACATGATAGGTGATCCCAATTGGATGATAAGGTGGTGTGACTTAAAAGAGAAGGGATTGTAGCTATGAAAATTTTATCCAAGGAAGTGGGAAGTAGAGTACCCAAAAAAAGGATCAGTTTCATGTGATCTTACTCAAGTGATATTTCCCCAGTTTGGTTGTTTGAGACACACAGAGATATAGTGCCCCTGACCACCAATAAAGTGAAGATCTTGCAAAAATAAGGGTCTTCTAAATAGGTTTTATAGGAACCTACGATATATAAGTTGTGATGGAAGATCTAGATAGGTCCATAGAGAAGGAATCTTATCTTTTGCAGTGTATCAGTCTAGAATTTGGAGTTCTTCTAGCCATGGAGGTAGAGGCAGTGGACATGGAGCTTCTAAGGAGAACTCATTTCAGTAGAGTGGTGCAGCTCAGGGGACTCAGACTACATCACATGTAAAAGGGGCATACATTCCATTCATCCAACACCTGTGGATAGAGAGTCTGTACCATTGATAGTGAGAGGTATTATCCATGTAGATTATATATTAGCAACATCCTTATTTAATACAGGTTCCTCAAATAACATTACTTTCACATAACATTCAAATGGTTTGATCCTAGAGGTAGTGCATGTGAGTGGGGCTTTGAAGATACATAAATCGTTGGGTGTACATTCTTGAGACATCTATTTGTGTAAGGTTTGTTCTCTCGTGGATAGAGAATATTGCTTTTTATGGGATCTTTACATCCTTGACATGTTAGGTTTTCACCTAATTATGATTAAGTGTGGGGTAGTATCATACTGATTCCACATTGATTGTTATCATATGATATTGAATAATACAACTCATAATTGTGATAAATATATTCACTATGGAGAGTGGTATATCAATTCGGTCCGTTAAGGTCATGTTCAAATGCTACTAGGGAGATTACTACCCATTTTGTAATTTCTTTTTTTAATGATGGTGGTGTAAAGAAGGATTTAATTCCACCAATAGTGGATCGGTTTTAGGATGTGTTTCTATAAGACATCATAGGACTTCCACCTAAGAGAGATGTGGACTTTAGTATAGAGATCATGTATGGAGTTTCACTAGTTTTTATTCCACCATACATAATGGAACTGACAGAGAATCAATATCTCAAGACACAGCAGAAGGAGTTGGTGGATAAGGAGTATATATCTTCGAGTATGTCTCTTGGGGATTATAGTGGTGTTTTTAAAAAAGGATGATAAGACTCTGTGCATGTGTTATGAATATTAAAAGTTGAACTAGATGATAGTAAAAACTAGTATCTACTTTTATGTAATGAATATTTGTTTGACCACTTGAGAGGAGTTTTTATTTTCTCCAAGATAGACTTGAGATCAGGGTATCATCTATTGATAGTAGGATTTTCTCATATATTCTGAACTACTTTGAGAAGTAGGTATAGTCTATATTTGTTCTTCATAATTTTGTTTCTGTTGATTAATGAACCTGTAGTTTTTATGTCATTGATGAACCAAATCATCCATATGTTCTTAGATTTGTTTGTGGATGTTTTTTATTACATTTTAGTGTACTCAAAAACTCATGACGATCATTCCCAACATCTTAGAATCATCCCAAGTACATAGAGAGAGCATCATTTATACACCAAGATATCTAAGTGACATTTTTGTATTGATCAAGTACACTTCATGGGTAACACTTTCTCGGAAGAAGGTGTTTCAGTGGACCAAGAGAAGGTTCAAGAGTAGTTTAATGGGAGAAGAAAAATAATTTTTTTGATATCCATAGAATTTTGGGGTTGTATAAATATTATTATAGGTTAATTTAATAATTTTCCTATTTGGAAGAACCAATTTAGGTATTGACCTATAAGGTGGTAAATTTTCAATGTTCAGAATCATGAAAGAGTCCCTTCCATGAGTTGAAGAATATTTCTACAATAACACCATTTTTTATTCTACCTGAGTCAGGTGAGGAGTATACAGTGTATTTTCATGCATTTGGGATCGGACATGGATCCATGATGATGAAGGGAGATTGAGTTTTTGTGTATGGGTCTCAGCAACAGAGAACACATGAGTGGAACAGCCCTATTCATGACCTCAATTTGGTCGTAGTGGTTTATGATTTAATGTGTTGGTGGTATTATCTGTTGGGTCACAAGACCAAAAATGTAAAAAAAATCTCCCAATGAGAATTGAAACATTAGAAGTTTAGATGCGTTGAATATATACATTCATTTATTTATGACCTGTCATATACACTTAATAAGGGAAACAATGTGGATTACCCTTTGAAAAGGAAAACATAGACTCTAGATGTTCAAGAGTCCTGTTCTGAGTAGATAATGATGAATTTTCTATCTAGGATGCATGTTGAGGTTTAAGAGATCCATGAGAAGGTGACTCTGATATAATTTTTTGAAGAGTATACAATTCTGGGATGGATCAGATACATGAAATATGAGGATCTCAAGTGTCTATACTTGATGGAAATATTTGATGGTGGGGGGTCACCTTCCGACTAAATCTGAGATGAGGATGAGATATTTTATGTCAGGAATAAAGTTGGTGTTCCGATGATATTTCGGGAGGATATGATGCAATAATTTCATTCTTCGATGTGAGTGGTGCATCTGGGTGTGACCAAAAACTACTATGAAAAAAATTGATAGTTTTTGTGACTGGGAATGAAAAATGATAAAGTAGTGATTGTGACATGATGCGACACCTGTCAGTAGGTGAAGACTGTGCATCAAAGACCATGAGTTTTACTATAGTAATTTTCCATTCCAGAATAGAAGTGGGAAAACATTATCATGGAATTTGTTTTTGGATTCCTAATGACTCCTCAAAATAATAACATTGTTTGGGTTATTATGGCCTATTTAAAAAAGGTTGTGCATTTCCTTCCTTTATGAGAGACTATATCAATAGAGATGTTGATAGAGTTATATGTTTGGGAGGTAGTCCATCTAGATGTGGTTCAATTTAATATTGTTTTATACCACGACTTAGGATATAATTTGTTCTTGTGGGAGGGACTACAGAAGGTTCTTGGTATATAGGTTCTTTTGAGTATGGATTCCACCAATAGATAGATTTTTAGTCAAAAAATATGATATAGGTTCTTAAGGATGCGTTGTGATCATGTGTTCAATGCTTTAGTGGGACTTGGTAAGAACACCTAGATTTAGTTTAATTATCTTATAATAATAGTTATTAGGGAAGTATTCAGATTACACAATATGAGGCACTTTATGGTAGGCCATGAAGATCACCTCTATACAAGATGGAGGCAAGTGGGTTTGGGTTATTGGGAATGAGTCTCATGCAGGAGACACCAGATCATGTATAGATGGTTTTAAACATATGGATAAGGATTATAGTATATAGAATTTGTATGTTGATAGATTTAGATGACCCTAGAATTTAAATAGGATGATTTTGTTCTCCTTTGGGTGTATCCAATATTGGGTCACTATGGGATATGGAGGTAGAGAAAGATAGAGCCTAGGTTTCATGGACTATTTGAGGTTGCAGAGATAATCATGCATGTAGTGTACCGATTAGATCGTCCATAGAAATACAGTGATAAGCAAGATATTTTTTACGTTTCATAACATTGGTGGTATCACCCCAACCCTTATCATGTGATCTATGTGGATGATGTTGAGATTGAGATAGATATTTACATTGAGAATAATCCAATATGTGTATTGGATCACATAGAGAAATTTTTTTTAGGGAAATACCATGTTGATAGTTCATCTATTATGGAAACATGGCCATGTTGATGAGGAAACATGTGAGAGAGAAGTAGAAATGTGGGTTCACAGGCCCGATAATTTTGAATCAGAATCTTAGGGTTCCTCTGGAGTGTAGATCAATGATAAACTATTATAAGGGGGATATTCTTAGATTTCAACATTTTTCAGTTAATTCTTAAGATTATATTCAGGTACCCTTTTTCCTTGAGTTTTTTATTTTTCGATTGGGTTTTACCATAAGGTCTGTTTGGGTAAAAATTGAGAATTTTGGGAATGGTAAAGTTCATGGTTGGCATACCGATCTCACAAACTATGAAAACTATACCAAAAAACCATGTGAAATAAGGTAGATGGTATTTTCTTGATTGTTGTGTGGTTTTTAAAACCATATTTCATAAAAAGAGAAAACATGCACCCACTAATGAAAGCACACAATCTGTCAAATCGTGCATCTCTTCTTCGAAAATTGTCTGCATCATTTTAATATACCTGAAAGTTAGTTTTAAAATGCCTAAACCTCTTATATTGAACCCTAATAACCCAATTTCGACCCTAAGATCTCTTTAAAGATTTTGGATGCTCCTAGATAGATTCCAAGCCTTATTGTCCTCCATTATATTCAAATCGAATGGTGGATGAAAGCAATGAACCACCAGGGTATGTATTTTTTTCCCATTTATACCTCTATCTCCCACTTTTTCATTAATATTCCATGATAAAAATATATTTTTTCTATTGAATCAATAAGGTTTCCTTATTTCTTTTCCATTCTTTCTTGTTTTTAAAAGAAAAAAAAACTCTATCTTAAGGAAAAATTCTTTTTCACTATGTTATATCTTAATAAGGAAAATTTTCCTTCCCCAAGGAAATTTATCCTTACCATGTTTTCATTGTTCATGTTATAATCTAGCTCATTTTCTTTCTAAGTAGAAAATTTGATTTCATATCCAAAACCTCATAATCTTATAAATACTTAGACATAGAGCATTCTCTTTTCAGGATCCGAATTCAGGTTCTGAATTCTCCGAATTCAAACTCTGAACTTTCTGAGTTCAGACTCCGAATTCTCTGAATTCAGACTCCGAATTCCCTGAATTCAGACTCTTAATTCTATGAATTCAGACTCTGAACTTTATGAGTTCAGATTCCCAATTCTAAGAATTCATATGGACTGTCGTTTTACTAAAAGTGTTTTATCGATGTTACAAATTAAATTTACCCTAACAAGTATAGTACCAGTAAGGGGTCGATCCACAGGGAACTTATGAGGTTATTTTATCATGCATTAACTTATTTTGTATTTTTGTTTTTTGTGAAGTGTGCTGAATGTAGAGTCAATTTTTGGTTGGTTGTTTGATAACGAAAAAGAATAATTGGTTTTTGAGTTTCTTTTAACAAATTAATTACTAAAACGAAAGTAAAGATGGAAGAATTGGTTTTTATGAAAATAAATAGAGAAATGTGTTGGGGTTATGGATTTGTGATAAGTTGATTATTAAATCAGGTTTCTTATGAGGTTATGTTTTTCATGATAACCCATCTCTCTGGGTTTAATTTGTAATAAAGTTTCCTTGATCTTGTAGACATTATATTTAGAACTGAAGAGACTAACTCCTTGGTCTGGTAGTTTGTATTTAATAGATCTTTATTTGGCATAGTCCATATTGAGCCAATGTTTACTTCCAATGGTCCTGGTTTTTTTCTTCGTTATTATTCTTTTGAATCCCTAAAAATTCTTCCCTCGGTATGGTACAAAATTTCCAGTGATATTATGAAGTGGTTTAAGAAGAATAAGAAGAGATTATTAAAACAACCACCTTCAAAGCAACTTAATTCAAATTATAACTCATCAGTTTCCACAACCCCAACAAACTGGGTGTTTAGTTACACATATATGACATAATGAAAATAAAAACTTCGATACCTGATGAGATCATCGAGTAAGACTCGAAGAGAGGTGTCAGATGGTGGAATGGCAGAGCAGTGGCACCACGGTGGCTCAGGAGGAATGAAAGAAGAACTTCCCCCTTTTCTTTAAGTGTTCCATCCCCCCTTGGTCCAGAGGCCAAGTCCTCCATTTATAGAAAAATAATGTACACGGCGTGTATGAAATGTACACGTCGTGTAGTCATGTCAACTGGTGTTTTCCACGGTTTTTCTTCGGTAGGTGGCCAGCCGAACCGCCTTTGACTCACACAGCGTCTAAGGTCGGTTGGTGGAGGTTACACGGCATGTAGTGCCACCACACATGGCGTGTAGTCTCTAGTAGGTGCCACCAACCACATCTAGAAGCTTGCACATTGTGTGTAGAAGTAGAACACAACCATTCATCTTCAGCTGGCCACATGGGAATGTAGACTCTTCTCAGTCACCTACCGCTTCTAGAATAGAACACACGGTGTGTAAAGGATAACCATGGTGTGTTCCGGCTTCTGGTTACTTGGGAATGTACTTGTCCTGGTCAACCTGTTTCTGATCTTGAGAGTACACGGCGTGTATATTAGTACACGTCGTGTAGTTGGAAATTTTTGTTTGGTTTTCCTCCTTTTTGTGCATTTGGCCATAGACCTCTTGGAAATGGACAAGATTACCAAAATAAAAGTATTTGTTCACTGGGCAGTAGATAAATGCTAAAAACATGTTCTTATTTTCCAATAATGTATATGAAAATTTATGCACAAATCGGGTGCATCAAACTCCCCCATACTTAGTCATTTTCATGCCCTCAAGAAAATCTCAACATCTAATTAAAAGAATTATCTATTTTAAAAGGAATAACTTTAGTTAATCATAAATGTAAATAATAAGTGATAAGAGAAAATTTCAAATTTCATTGTTAGTCCTCCGTAAAAGGATTGGACTTGTATCCAGACGGGAAGTTTGTGGTGTGGGAATTTATATAACATATCCTTGAAACGTTCCCAGGATTCGGATAGCGATTCGGAGTCGTGCTGCTGGAAGTTATGGATTTCATTCCGCAAGGTCACCATTTTTTAGGGTGGGAAATATTTGGACAGGAATGCCTGAGCCAACTCCTCCCAGGTGATGATGGATAATTGTGGAACACACTTTATCCAATACTTTTCCTTATCCCGTAGGGAGAAGGGAAAAAGGCGAAGACGAATGGAATCTTTGGACACGCTGTGGTAGCAGAACGTATCGCAGATATCCAAGAAAGAGGAGAGATGGGCGTTTGGGTCCCCACTGGGTAGGCCTCCAATTTGAACGGTATTTTGGAAAAACTGCATGATAGCTGGATTGATCTCGAAGTGCTAGGCCTGTACTGGAAGAAGGAAGATGCCTGTTTCAGCTTCGTGAATCGATGGTAGGCCTTACTCCATGAGTGTAGGTTGTGGAGGTGGCTGTTGAGGGAGTAGAGGTGGCATGTACTGCTGCTCCTAAGGGGATAAGTAGGGCTGTTGAAAGAGCTATCGCCACTGTTGGTGCTGGCCGTACTACGGAGGTGGTTGTTGTGGAGGTTTCTGGTAGTCCCTCGGGAGGAACTCCATGAAACCTCCAGGTTGGGCCTGCTCCGGTATACCAGCAGCAGGAGGCTTCTGGTCCTGGAATGGTTGTCCAGCTGCATCTTCATTGGTCGGTGCTCCCTCTTCCTTGTTCACTATAGGTAATGATTCTTGTCCGTGTGTCCCTATCAGTGCACGTTGACGTCGTAATAAGGTTCGTTCGATCTCTAGGTCAATCGGCAGAATATTTGATGACTCAGTGCTCCTAGAATGTGTAAGGCATTGGTTCATACACCTACGATCAGACACATACACGAAACAAAACCTAGGCATAAAATGGAAAACAAAAGAGAAACAAAAATGGGTTTAGGAAAGGAATTTTTGTGAATTTTTTGATTTTTATTTTCACTAAAATTTGATACAAATTGAATTGAAACAAGAATAAAATTAATCTACTTCCTCGAAAACGGCGCCAAAATTTGGACGGTTTTTTTATTGAAATCATGTTTTTTATGTTCCAAAATAAATTTACCCTAACAATTATAGCACCAATAAAGGGTCGATCTATAGAGAACTTATGAGGTTATTTTATATTGCTTTAATTTACTTTTTATTTTTGTTTTTAGTGAAGTCTGCTGAATTTAGAGTCTATTTTTGGTTGGTTGTTTGATAACAAAAAGAACAATTGGTTTTTAATTTTCTTTTAACAAATTAATTAATAAAACTAAATTAAAGATGGGAGAATTGGTTTTTATGCAAATAAAGAGAGAAATACATTGGGGTTATGTATTTGTGATAAGTTTATTATTAAATCAAGTTTCTTATGAGGTTGTGTTGTTCATGATAACCCAACTCTCTGGGTTTAATTTGTAATAAATTTTCCTTGATCTGGTAAACTTTATATTTATAACTGAAACGACTAACTCCTTCGTCTAGTAGTTAGTATTTAACATATATTTATTTGTCATTGTCCATTTTGAGCTGACGGTTACTTCCAATGGTCATGGAGTTGTTCTTCGTTATTATTCCTTTGAATCCCTTAAAATTTCTCCCTTGTTCTGGTACCGAATTTCTAGTAATATTATGAAGTGGTTTAAGAAGAATAAGAAGAGATTATTAAAACAAACACTTTCAGAGAAACTTAATTCAAATTAAAACTCATCAGTTTCCACAACCCCAAAACATTGTGTGTTTAGTTACACATATATGACATAATGAAAATAACACCTTTGATACATGATGAGATCATTGAGTAAGACTCGAAGAGAGGTGTCGAACGGTGGAATGGTGGAGTAGTGGCACCACGGTGGATCGAGAGGAATGGTAGCAGAACTTCCCCCTTTTCTTCAAGTGTTTTAGCCACCCTTGGTCTGGAGGCCAAGGCCTCTATTTATATAAAAATAAAGTATATAGTGTGTATGAAAAGTACACGTTGTGTAGTCATGTCAATTGGGTTTTTCCGCGGTTTTTCTTCGGAAGGTGGCCTGCCGCGCCGCCTTTGACTCAAATGGCATCTATGGTCAGTTGTGGTGGAGGGTATACAGTGTGGAGCGCCGCCGCACATGGTTTGTAGTCTCTAGCATGTGCCACCAACTTCATCTAGAAGCTTGTACACGGCATGTAGAAGTAGAACACGGCGTTTCATATTCCGCTGTCCACATGGGCGTGTAGACTCTTCTCGACCACCAACTGCTTCTAGAATGGTACACACAACATGTAAAGGATAAACACATCATGTTCTAGCTTCTGGTTACTTGGGCATGTACTTGTCCTGGTCAACTTGTGTCTGAGCATGAGCGTACACTGCGTGTATATTAGTACACGCCGTGTAGTTGGAAAGTTTTTCTTGGTTTTCCACCTTTTTGGGCATTTGGCCATAAACCTCTTGGAAACATACATGATTACCAAAATAAAAGTATTTTTCCACTAGGTAATAGATAAATGCCGAAAAATTGTTCTTATTTTCCAATAAAGTATATGAAAATGTATGCACAAATCATGAGCATCAAACTCCCCCATATTTAGTCATTTGTTTTACCTCAATAAAATCTCAACATCTAATTAAAAGAATTCTATATTTTAAAAGGAAGAACTTTAGTTAATCATAAATGTAAATAATAAGTGATAGGAGAAAATTTCAAATTTCATTGTTTTTCCTCCATAAAAGGTTTGGACTTGAATCTAGAGGGGAAGTCCATGGTGTGTACATTTATGTAACATATATTTGAAATGTTCCCAGGATTCAGACAGTGATTCAGAGTTTTTCTATTGGATGTTGTGGATTTCATTCTAGATGATCACCATTTTTCAGGGTGGGAAATATTTAGACAGGAACTCCTGATCCCACTCCTCCCATGTGAGGATGGATCATTGTGGAAGACCCTTTATCCAATATTTTGTCTTATCCATTATGTAGAAGGGAAAAAGGTAAAGACGAATGGAATCTTTGGACATGCTGTGGTAGTATAACATATAGCAGATCTCCATGAAATTGGAGAGATGGGTGTTTGGGTCCTCACTGGGAAGGCCTCCAAATTGAACGGTAGTTGGGATTAGCTGCATGATAGCAGGCTTGATATCGAAGTGTTGGACCTGTACTGGAGGATGGATGAGGCTCGTGTCAGCTCCACGAATCGATGGTAGGCAGTACTCTATGAGAGTGTGTTGTGGAGGTGGTTGTTGAGGGAGTGGAGGCGGCATGTACTGCTGCTCTTGAGGGTCTAACTAGGGTTGTCGAAAGAGCTGTCGCTATTGTTGGGGCTATACATACTGCGGAGGCGGTTGCTGTGGCAATTTCTAGTAGTCCCTCAGGAGGAACTCCATGAAACCTCCAGGTTGGGCCTACTCTGGTATAGCAGCAGCGGGAGGCTGTTTTTCCTGGAATAGATGTCCAGCGGTAGCTTCAGTGGCCGGTGCTCCCTGTTCCTTGTTCGCCATAGGTAATGATTCGTGTTTTTGTGTCTCTATCAATGCACGTTGAAGTCGCAACAAGGTTCTTTTAATCTTTGGGTCAATAAGAAGAATATCTGATGACTCAGTTCTCCAGGACCATGTGAGGAGTTGGTTCATGCACCTATGATCCGACATATACACAAAAAAACCCAGGCGTAAAAGGGAAAACAAAGGAGAAACAGAAATGGGTTTAGGAAATAAATTTTTGGGAATTTTTTTATTTTTATTTTCACTAAAACAAATTGTATCGAAACACGAATAAAATTACTCTTGTTCCCCGCAAACGGCGCCAAAATTTGGACGGTCGTTTTACTGAATGTATGTTTTCAATGTTCTAAATTAAATTTACCCTAACAAGTATAGCACCAGTAAGGGGTCGATCCACAGGGAACTTATGATGTTATTTTATCTTGTTTTAATTTAGTTTGTATTTTTGTTTTTAGTGAAGTGTGCTGAATTTAGAGTAGATTTTGGTTGTTTGTTTGATAACAAAAAGAAAAATTGGTATTTGAGTTTCTTTTAACAAATTAATTACTAAAATGAAAGAAAAGAAGAAAGAATTGGTTTTTATGAAAATAATGAGATAAATGCATTGGGGTTATGGATTTGTGATAAGTTGATTATTAAATCAAGTTGATTATGTGGTTTTTTTGTTCATGATAACCCTACTCTCTGGGATCTATTTTTAATAATGTTTCCTTGATTCGGTAAACATTATATTTAGAACTAAAGAGATGAACTCCTTGATCTGGTATTTAGTATTTAACATATCCTTATTTGGATTAGTCCATTTTGATCCGACAGTTACTTCTAATGGTCATGGAGTTGTTCATCATTAATCTTATTTTGAATCCCTAAAAATTCTTCCCTTGGTCTAGTACAGAATTTCTAGTGATATTATTAAGTGGTTTAAGAAGAATAAGAAGAGATTATTAAAACAAATACTCTCAGAGGAACTTAATTCAAATTAAAACTCATCAGTTTCCACAACCCCAACACACTAGGTGTTTAGTTACACATATATGACATAATGAAAATAACACCTTCGATAACTGGTGATATCATCAAGTAAGACTCGAGGAGAGGTGTCAGATGGTGGAATGGCAGAGCAGTGGCACCACAGTGGCTCGGGAGGAATGGAAGTAGAACTTCCCCATTTTCTTAAAGTGTTCTAGCCCCCATTAGTCTAGAGGCCAAGGCCTCTATTTATAGAAAAATAAATTAAACAGCATTTATGAAAATTACATGTCTTGTAGTCATTTCAACTGGGTTTTTCTATGGTTTTTCTTCGGTAGGTGGCCAGTCGTGCCGTCGTTGACTCACACGGCATCTACGGTCGGTTGGTGGAGGGTACACGGAATTTAGCGCTGTTGCACACGACGTGTAGTCTCTAAAAGGTGCCACCAACCACATCTAGAAGCTTGTACATGGCGTGTAAAAGTAGAACATGATGTGTCATCTACGGCCGACCACATGGGCATGTAGACTCTTCTCGGCCACCAACCACTTCTAGAATGGTACACACGGCGTGTAATGGATAAACACAGTGTGTTCCGGCTTCTGTTTGCTTGGGAATGTACCTGTCCTGGTCAACTCGTGCCTGAGCTTGAGAGTACACTGTGTGTATATTAGTACATTCTATGTAGTGTGAAATTTTTGCTCGATTTTCCTCCTTTTTGTGCATTTGGCCATAAACCACTTGGAAATGGTCAAGATTACCAAAATCAAAGTAATTGTCCACTAGGAATTAGATTAATGATAAAATTTTTTTCTTATTTTCCAATAAAGTATACTAAAATGTATGCAAAAATTGGGTGCATCATCAGACTTCGAATCCCTATGAATTCAGACTCATAATTTCCTTGAAATTCAGATTCCAGAATTCTATAGAATTCAATTTTTGAATTATTTTGAAGACATAATCCGAATATTCATGTATTATATACACCGAATGGTTTTTTGGTTGGACTCTAATCTTTTATTTGTCCTAACATTCCATAAAATTGATTTGTTTAAGAAACTATATGTTTTCTTTCTCTTGTTATAGTTATAAAACGATTTCATGCTTTTTGTTTCTAACCTACCATTGTTTGAGTGACACATGTATAAGTCCCTCCAAAATTAGAGGAAAAATATGCCCTTAGGAGGAGGGAGTCGACCGTTAAATATGTGCCTATAAGTAGGAGCTCATTTGAATGAGCTCACAACATTGATGGACTGTTCTACAACTCTAGAGATTACATACTTAAGTGATTTCTAGAGGGAGAGACTTTCATCTTTTGTGCGTACTAAACATCTTGTTCAGAATTTCATCGTGCGACTCTAAATGTTGCTGAGTACATTCGAAGTCTTCTGGGATAAAAAGATAGAGGTATTAACTACCTTGAAGTTCAAGGGCTTACAGGGATAGCAAAACAGATTCTGTTATTTGTATCGAGGGCTTACCCTGGTGTGGGTAATGTAGACTTTGTTGAAAGTATAAATCATGGGACCTTTATCCAATGTTATTAGATACCCTTATCTTTGGGTTAAAATATTTACTACTTGTTACGTGTATTGTCTCATGTTTTCCGTTGTATTTTGGTTGTTAAGGAAAGTATAACTATCTTATAATTTCTTATACATGTAATCTGATTAATAATATTATATACTCATTAAGGTATAATATTTATATTTTTTAACTTTTCTTAAGTTTCATTTTTGGAACCATATTTCCGGAATCAAGCATGTTTTGAGAAATAAGAGGACTAGTGAATTTACCTTGTTTCACATTGTTAAACATTACTATCTTTAAAAGTTCCAAAGGAATTTCTTAAAGTATACAATCCCCCCCTCTTGTATATTGAGCATCTACATCATTATTTTAAACCTACAATTGGTATCAGATGTGATCTTTGAAATACATATATTCATATAGATGTTTTCTTGCTCACGTTTTTCATTTTTCTATATTTTACTTTCTTAGGATATTTTTATCCTAGTTTACAAACTTTTTTTACTAACATGTTTGTGTGGAAATATTTTCTTTGAGATGGAAGGAATGAATGTCGTTTCAATTGATAATATTAATCCTACTAGACCACCTATTTTTTATAGGAATGATTATGAATATTGGAGAGATCGTATGAAGACTTTTGTTATTAACACTGGAGTGGACAACTTTGGCATGCTTACTGGAGATTACAAGATTACTGATAAGGAAGTCAGAACTTTTACTAATCATGAAAAGTCAAATATCCACTTAACTATATTTTATGAAATAATTTTTTTTGTTCAATGACCAGGAATATATATAGCCAGATTTTATTTTGTGAAGCAGCAAATTTTATTTCGAAGAATCTTGAAGTTACACATTTTGGAACTTCCAGAGTTATTGAAACTAGAAGATCTATGCTTAGAGATGAGTACCATGTTATTTTTGTCTTTATATAGAACCTATATATAATGTACAACATGGATTTATGACTATTTTTAACATCTTATAATCCATGGGTGAAAAAGGTTTAGATGATGAGGCACTTGTAGACAAGATTATAGAAATCATGACTAACGAGTGGGAATCCAAGAGAACAGTTATAGATGAGAATACGAAAGTCTCACAGATTACTCTTGATGAGATTTTTGGAACTCTTCATCAACATGAGACTGGAATAAAGAGATACTCTAATAATGTTAAGAAAAATAATGGACATGAAAGTGTTGCTTTTATAACTACTTCAAATCATATGAAATCCCAGACTCCTCAGAGAGTTACAAGATCTAACTCAAAGAAGGTCACTCTTTTATCTGAATCATGTGAAAGTGAAAATTTTGAGAATGAAATAGATAATATTTCTTGAAATATGAACAAGATATTTGGGAAGAAATACTTTTATTATAGGTACAAGAAGAAAGAAAGTATAAGAGATTCACTGAAGTCACATGTTATGAATGAAAAAGAGATGGACATATAAGGCCAGATTGTCCTATGATTAAGAGAAAGGATTGAAATTAATATCATTATGATAGGAATAGAAAAAAGTACTACAAAGATAAAACTATGAAATTTTTTAAATCTAATGATAGTTGGAGTGCCAATGGTAGAGACTCTTCTTATGGATCCTCAGATTATGAATCTTCTGGAAAGAAGAATCTTGGTCTAATAGCCAGACTACCTATTGAAAATCATTGGTTAATGGGCAAGGTACACAAATCTGAATCCATCACCAATGTATCCTTGAATGCTAATTATAGTGATAGTAAATACTATGAATCCTCATATGAAGAATCTTCTCTTGATGAAGATAATACTTTACCTACCTATAAAGAAGTGGCTAGGTTTGCTATCATTTTTTAGAATGAAAATTATAAAGACAAGATAAAGATTGATAAGGAAAATTCTATAATTTCTATTATTAATAAGGAAATATCATATTTTTTTAATGATATTGATATGAAAACCATGGATTTTGAAATTGTTTCAAAAAACCTTGAGGAAGTTAATTTTGAGAAGGATAAATTTTCTAAGGATCTAGAAAAAGTAATTTCTATGAAAAATGTTTTCGAGCCTAACTCTAGTGCTAAAACTGATGTTTTTTATGATAAGAACTTAGTTATTAAACTATGGTCATAAATATTTTCCATGAGGATGTGTTTCTCAAACATTACCTTAGGTAAGAAATTTTTTGATAAAATGTATTCTCAAATTCGACCTCTAAGGAATAATTATGATTATGGTTGTACAAGTTCAAAACCGATTTATAGTAACAATTATTTTGTTCCTAAAAGTGATCCACTCTGAACTATGTGTCAGTGTGGTGGGCATTGGGCAAAAAATTGTTCCTTAAACAAAACATAGTCCTTATGTTCTCATAATGTTTATTTTTTAATGAAAATGTGGATTCCTAAAATTTTTCTTTCTAAAGCTTCCAAATCCAAGAAAGTTTGGGTTCTGAAATTCTAATAATCTTATTTTCAAGAAAGTAAGGATATTACCAACATCATTAATTGGTACATGGATAGTGTTTGTTCCCGGCATATGACTGGTAACAAAAACGTCTTTGAAAAGATTATCAAGATGAAATGAGGAAAAGTATCTTTCGGGGATAATTCTAAAGAAGAAATTATTGGTATAAGTAACATGGTTCTTCTTGGAAAAACATTGATTTCAAATGCTTTATTTGTTAAAGGTCTTCAGAACAACCTCATTAGCATTAGTCAATTATGTGATGAAGGTTACCTTGTGAATTTTAGGAATGAAAAGTTCTTAGTACACAATTCTAGGGAAGAGTTTATTCCGTCTACCCATAGGCAATAGAATGTTTACACCTTAAACATAGAAGACATTAGGATCCAAGATCTACCTTGTCATAGAGCAATGGAAGATCATTCTTGGTTGTGACATATAAGGTTAGGACAATGTAACCTTAGGAACCTACGAAAAATCTCTAAGAACATACTAGTTAAGAATCTACCAGAGATTAGATTCGATTCTTCAAAAGTTTGTGATCCTTGTCAATATGGGAAGCAACATAAATCAAGTTTGAAGTCCGTCGGTGAAGTCTCAACCACTGATTCATTACAATTAGTGCATATGGATCTTTTTGGTCCAACATAAACTTTAAGTATTGGAGGAAAATATTATGTATTTTTCATAGTTGATGATTACACTAGATTTACGTTGTTATATTTTCTAGCAAAAAAATCTGAAATTTTTTCTTATTTCAAAACTTTTAGAGCCCAAGTTAAAAATGAATAAAACCTTCCTTTGATAACTATTCATTTTGATCATAGAGGTGAATTAAAAAATTCTGATTTTGAAAACTTTTGTAGTAGAAAAGGGATTACTAATAACATCTAATCACCCATAACACCTCAACAAAATGTTTTTGTTGAAAGAAGAAGTAGAATTCTTCAGGAAATAACACGAACCTTGTTGAGTGAATATTTGGTGGCCAAAATTTTTTGGGATGAAGCTGTAATTACTGCTTATTATACTATAAATCATATTTTTATTAGAACTTTTCTTAATAAAACTCTTTATGAGATATGGAATGGTAGAAAACCTAGACTTTTCAACTTCATGGTTTTTTAATATAAGGTATTCATTATGAATACTAAAGATAATATACACAAATTTTCACTAAAATATGATGAAGGAATTTTCTTAGGCTACTCCACAACTTCTAAGGCTTATATAGTTTTCAATAAAAATACTTGTACTGTTGAAGAAACAGTACATGTCAAATTTTATGAAACTGATCCTTTTGGATGTCGGATGGGGTTCTTTCACGGTTTGGTTCTATTCGGCTCCATCCCAAAGAGGTGTTGTCTGCTTAGACCTGCTCAACACCCTTCATCGTCGATAATCCATTGACTTGGTTTTTGTAGAGACCCGAAGCTTGACGTACATGGACATTACATTACTTTTGTGGAATACTTAGTACATAACAAAAACACACACACAAGGACCGTAATAGTTTAGTGTCTTTGGAAACTCGGAACGTAATATTCTAATCATGGTGAAAGATCTTCAACATCTCCCATAAAGATCTTCTATTTTTTTTCTTACCTAAAACCTTTCTTTATATCCTGGGGAAATGAAAACATAAAAGGGTGAGCTCAAATGCTCAGTAAGGGTAAACAAAAGAAATATCAATCAAATCATATTCATAAGAACATATCTTTTGGAAATCTTAACCTGCAAAAGAGATCATAATTTCATAACAAGGGATAAATCATAGTAGTGAAATGTAATCCCAATAATCATAACTTAAAACATGAAACTTTGTGGAATACACTCATAATCATAGAGAATCAGTTCTCATTATTCAAGACTCATTGCTAAGACTATCTTAGTGGACAAAGTCCCTTTCTGAACCGAGTTCATTCCTCGTTTCAGTCCTATTTCACTGAACCGGTATAACCTACCATTCCAGCCATGTCTATCTCATGAGATATAAAATCTTTACCCAATGCATTTGAGGGATATATAGGTCCCACCCATCTCATAATTATACCATTCTTATGTGTGCCACAAAATCATAAACCATACATCTTACCATTACCCACGTAATTAAAATCAGAATCTTAAACATCATGACATCATAAAACAATTCATATAAGATAAAGGAATTCATAAAAATATAATTCCATCACAATATAATAAAATCAATGTAATAATAGGGATGGAAACAGAACCCTTTATTATCTTATATGGAAAATAATTTTGATAAAACACTTGAACTCCATTCTTGAGGAAAATATCCTTTCTGCTTCAAAAACACTTTTCCTTTCTTAACATGTCGTACAATTATAAACTAAATGAAGTTGATTAAATATAAATTTGAAAACTTGTAAAGGAAGCTTCTTGGAAATAATGTTTTAAAAATCCATTCATGCCGTATAAGTTAAAAAAACATTATCCTCGTACTTTTGTTGGAAAAGTCTAAAAGTACCTTGTACGAAAAACGACAAAAGATTCCTTTCATATCTTTTAATAAAAACTCACCGAAGGGTAAAATTGGATTTAAAAAATTGTAGGTGGATGGAAATAATATTACATATTGAGGAAACATTGATTTGGATGATAAAATACACCCCAGTAAATGCCAAAGCATAAACAATCTCGGATAAAAATGAGATTGTGATATTTCCCTTACCTTATGTCTGATATGCTTTGTACGTATCCGAACCCGCTGTATAATGATTTAATTAATGTCATTAACTTATTACAGAATCATATTAATTGTTATGATATCATATATGGTTCACTTATGACTTTATATTACCCGTTCTTTTGTAAATTCCATGTTAAAGAAGCATTTTGGGTAAAATCATTTCATTTATCGTAGGTGTTTGGACTTGTTGTTCATGACATTATTATTACTTATACCATGATTTACGTAATTCCAGAATATAAAACATGATTTATATATCATATATATTAACTATATATATATATATAATAGATAGATAAATGAAATGAAACACATCGTTCATGGAGACGGTAGTCCGTACGTACGCATGAACGCTGTTTTCCTTTCCTTATTGTCTTGAATGGAAGTAAGTAGATGACATACATATATATATATATAAATTAATCCAGTAGGTTTAACATGTCATATATTTCATTATTATTCATTATATATACTTTATAATCATTCATGAATGGTTAATGTGGAGAATGAATCTCATCGCGTCGTGGAGACGGTAGTCCGTACGTACGCACGAGCGATGATATCATTCTCATGATCGTGAACTTGTGTTGAAGTGTATGTATACTATTTCAGTATCAATATCACTTTATAATAATCATATATAGTTACTCATTACACCATTATACCCATCCAATTAAGGTGGTGGCGGAAAATAGATTACACCACGGTGTGGAGACGGTATTCCGTACGTACGCATGCGCGGTGATTTCCTTTTTCCGTAGGATGGATAGAAGGTTAATTAGAGTTGTTTTATATTTATAATAACATATCAGTATATAATAAATACTTATGTTATTACTTTATCATGAAACAACTAAAGAAGAAGAAGTTGAAGAAGAAAGAAATTGAAAAAGATCGGTAATGGATATTACCTCTTTTTCACGCGCCTTTTTTTAACCTCCACTTAAAGAACTAAGGATGGTCTTTGAAGAAGACCAGGACCTCAAGGATGATACTAGGTAAGTGGAGAAGTGATTTTGGAAGTGTTTTGACGAGCTTGAATGCTCAAATTGGTGTGAGGAGGAGAGGGAGGAGGTGCCCTTTTATAAGGGAGGAGAGGGGCACCTTAGGAAAATCTCAAAATATTATTTTATATTAAGGTCAAATTCGGTTTACAATGGTTCCAAAGGGTCTTATTTCGAAGCTAAAGTGGTTATGGGTCGAAATACTCTCATACAATTCGATTTAGACAAGTTTAGGTTATTAATTTAACCTTATCAATTAGATTTAACTCTATGTTAAATAATTTAACTTTTACCGTGTCTTTTTGTTTTCTTACACTATATGGTTAATAAACTTACCATAACAAGCCAAACGAACCCCCAATTGTTTATTATTAATATATCTATCATTATCTAAGTCATTTGGCCGAACCTTAGATTTTTAGGAATTAAATAACAATTAATAATATAATATTTGTTTTAAAAACTAATTTATGTCAATTTTGACACTATTTGGTACATGATTTTTATGAAATTCATAAAATAATTATAAGTTAAAAAAAAGTTACTTATATCAAGAATAACATGTCTTATTAACCTAGAAAATTAATTTAAGTCATAAAAAGTCTCAAATTACATTTATTTGGGCATTTATAACATCAATTATGTCAATATTTCATTAATAAGACAATTACTGCATCATCTTTGTGTCATAATAAATGATAATTATTTAATCCCTAAAAATACTAAATAAATTCCTATGATGTAGATAATTGTACTAGATTTCTGGAGACTATTCATGTTCGAAGTTTCATTAAGTTTATCACTAAATTAAAATTATTATACTTATAAGATTTATGAAAGTGACATGTTGTCACATTCTTTGGTTTTAATAATAATTAAATTATTTTCATGGAAAAAACTCCATAAAATGAATCTAATCCGACCCTTAGGTTATATGGGTCAACTTTTATCCATCCAATAGGATTTTTCCAAGTGTTAGGGTAATTTTATAATCTTATATTTACCCTTAATTACCCGATTTACCTTTAACTATAGTAAATAAAATTTACCGTAGTTACTATTCACAATGCCCAAAAATAAAAAGTAGCTTATTAACATAATTTAGACCCACTGATTCCAAATATGGAATCCATTTTTCCAAATTCAATACAAAAAAGATGCAGAAATTAAATTAAAATTAATCCCGTTATCGAAAGAAAACGGGTTTTTCTTTAAAACATTGCAAAAGATTGAATTGATTTAACCTACGAATTCAAGGTAAAAACAATGCTAATGATATAAATTATATTAAATGGTAAAAATATATTATATTTATACTTTAAAACCATTAAATATTATAATTTAACCACATAAGATATTACGATGAAAAAAGTTGTTTTTAATTAAAATATAGCATGTTTTTACTATTCATTAAAATATGAAAGTTATCGGAAAAATATCAAAACTTTATCTAATGTAAATTTTTATATCCTGATTCAAAAGAAGAATTTTATTTTGTCAATTTGAACATATAAACATGTAAAAAACTAGATTTAAAGTGGGTGCGCCATCAAAAGGCGGCAAAACTGCATTTTTTGAAAAATACTTATTTTACCCGAAAAATTTATTTTGTTCTTATACCATGTTCTAGAAAATGTGTAAGATGAATAATAATGTTATAAAATTTAAAATTTAGTTAATACTATTCATAACGGCTATTTCATAACAATATTATAATAATATATCGTTGTTTAGTAAAACCCGGTATTGCGTACAAGACACGCTATCGAGGAAGGTCACGATTGCGTGTAATGTAAGCCAATTCAGGGTTTTGTGTAGTGCACAACTCCTTTGTTGTTGCGTATAACAGAATCCAACCATATTTTATTTATACATTGAATATATATATATATATACACACTCAATGTTGCGTAGAATAACTTTTATCAAACGAACTTGAAATTGTGTGTAACAAGAGCCAAGAAAAGTGTTGCGTATACTACAAGCTAATACAGTGCTGCATGTAGCGCAAGATAATCTTGGTGTGTCATACAATAGAAGATATGAATGAAATTAAAAATAATGTATCTTATAAAATCTCGGGTTGTTACAGTTTTGGATCTTCTTGTCCTAGGTGAAGAATATTGGGATCCATTCTCCTTAGTTTGTCCTCCTTTATGGGTTGTTGCAGATGTATTCGAAGGATGTCTTGCGGTTGAGATGAGTTTCTTCTTATTTTGGTTCCAGTGGTGATCTATGTGAGAGAGTTCGATTTGGATCTACCTTTTAGATTTTAATCTAGTTTCTTTTGGTGTTTTGGATTTGGGTGATTTCAGAATCTCAGTTTTGATGGCTGCTACGATGGATGCTTTCAGTGGAAGCTTTTTGTTTGATCTTGGAGTTGGGAAGCTAGTGCAGCTAGACTAGATCACTTATAATAGGCCCAAATGAGGATTTAGATATTTCATCTCATCGTTATAGTGCTTTTCGGATTTGGTTATTTGAGATGGTATGACATTAGACATCGAATCAGGCATGTGCTTTGACACAGGACACTTGCTTGCTGATTTGCATCACAATGTTGGAGTGTTTCAACTTATTTTACGCTAGGGAATGGTCTACTCTAGTTTTTCATTTTTGTTTTCACTCTTTTGTCCTTCAGGCGTGATTGTCCTATGTCTATGATGTCTTTTGGGTCCTCACCCCTTCTTCCCTTAAACGGGGGCTTTATCAATAATAAAAATATTTGAAGGCTATCGGGCCGTTGGATGGATGAAACTGATCTTTTTTTTAAAAACCTCAATCTACATCTTCGGATGTGTTTTCAAAAACAGATTATAAACCATTTTTTGAAGATCTTTCTGATAAGTAAAATGTTCAAGATAATATTTTTGATGCATTTACCCCAGAATACTTCCTACCCTATGTTGATGAACAGGTTTTACAAAACCCAAATCAGTTGTTTCTAAAGAATCATCCCAGTGATAGTATCATTGGTAATGTAAATCAACCTGTAAGGACTAGAATTTCCTTACTAAATGAAGTTGAACATATATCTTTCCTTTCCCAATTAGAACCAAAAATCACTGATGAAGCTTTAGGTGATGATGATTGGATAAAATATATGCAAGATGAGCTAAATGAATTCCAAAGGAATAATGTCTGGACCTTGGTTAAAAGACCTAAGAAAACTTTTGTTATTAGAGTATAATGGGTCTTCAGAAATAAATGTGATGGAAATGGAATCATATTAAAAAAATAAAGCTCGATTGGTTGCTAAAGGCTATAATCAACAATAAGGAATAGACTTGAAGAAACATATCCTCTAGTATCTAGACTTGAAAATATCCATATTCTACTTTCCTTTGCAGCATTCTTCAATTTTAAACTTTTTCAAATGGATATTAAATGTACTTTCCTTAATGGATTTGTATAATAGGAATCTTTTGTTGAACAACCTACTATTTTTAAATATTCAAAACATCCTGAACATGTTTACAAACTTACAAAAGCATTGTATGGACTTAAGCAAGCCCCTCGAGCTTGGTATGATCGACTTACAGGATTTTTGCTTCAAAATAATTATGCTAATGGAAATGTTGATCCAGAACTTTTTATAAATAAAGATAAGAAAAATGTTTTCATTGTTCAAATTTATGTTGATTACATTATATTTGGTTCAACTCAACAATCTTTAATTGATTTTTTTGCGAATTTAATGAAATCTGAGTTTGAAATTAGTATGATGGGTGAGTGAACATTTTTCCTTGGTTTTCAAATTTCTCAAAAACCAGAAGGAATATATATATCCCAACATAAGTATATTAAATATCTTCTTAAAAATTATGGATATGACAACACTAAGAGTATAAGTACTCCCATTGGTACCTCAAATTCACTTGATCTTGATGAAGCTGGGAAACCAGTAGATCAAACATCTTTTAGAGGTATGATAGGAAGTTTACTTTACAAGATAGCTAGTCATAAAAACATAATGTTTTCAGTATTATTATGTGTAATATATCAATAAAATCCTACGGAATCTCATTTAAAGGCAGTGAAAAGGATTTTTCGCTATATAAAAGTAACCCTGGATAAAGGACTCTTTTACACTTTCGGAAATGATTTTTTTAAACGTTTTTCAGATGCTGACTTTGGTGGATATAGAATGGATAAGAAAAGTACATCCAGAGCTATTAATTTCTTTGTAGATTCATTAGTTTCTTGTTCATGCAAAAAGAAACACTTAGTAGCACTTTCCACTACTGAAGATGGATATGTAGTAGCTGGATGATGTTGTGATCAAGTTTTGTGGATACAACACACACTCACTGACTATGCTATCAGTTTTACCAAAACGCAAATTTTGTGTGATAATACTAGTGCCATTGTATTAAGTAAAATCCCCGTACATCACTCTCATGCAAAACACATAGATATTAGGCATAAATTTCTTAGGGATCACACACAAAACGGATATATCATTCCTCAATATATCAGAACACAAGATCAACATGCTGATATTCTCACAAAATATTTACCCTCTAATAGATTTTAATACATTAAATAGAAGTTAGGAATGATCACTATAAATTAATCATCTTTATTAACATCTTGTTGAAACCAATCTCCTTACAGTAACAAAATCCTTTTCATAGGGGGAGTACATTTTTTTGTTAAAAGTCTAAAATTTTTCTGTCTAAAATTTTTTGTAGTCTAAATATTGTTTTTGTAGTCAATTTTTTTTCTTTTTCTCTTCTAAAATTTTTGTAATGAAGACTTTTGTATTTAAAATTTTCATAATGAAGATTTTGGTACTTAAAATTTTCGTAATGAATATTTCCATACTCAAAATTTTCATATTGAATATTTTCCTACTCAAAATTTTCATAATAAATATTTTTTACTTAAAATTTTCATAATGAAGATTTTCGTACTCAAAATTTTTGTAATGAATATTTTCATACTCAAAATTTTTTTAATGAATATTTTGGTACTTAAAATTTTTATAAATAAATTTTTTGTACTTAAAATTTTTGTACTGAAGATTTTTGTACTTAATATTTCCGTAATGGAGATTTTTGTATTGAAAATTTTTGTAATCAGAATTTTCGGAATCTAAAGTTCTTCAAGAAAAATTTTCCTCATTACGAATATTCTTCCTAGCAATCCGAAAGGTATGTTTCCTTTTTAAATTTTCATAATCTTCTATTACTTGTTGTAATTTTCATCTGTTTTTAAAATTTTCGTATTATCTTTTCCTTGAATCCGAATTTTTTATTAAAAACTTCAAAATATTAGAATATATCAAAATTCTTCTTTGGTCATTTTTTTTAAGCCGTCTAATCTGATCAGATGGTTTTTCAACCCTTGGATTGATTACAGAAGCTAAACTGTCACCTCAAGCGCCTATATAAAGGACCCTCAATGGTTGTCCCACATTGAAACTCAAGCCCTCGCATGCTGAAGATCTGACCCTCCTACATAAGCCCGTTTTGAATCTTCAAGGTTTCCTCAGCTCGGAATGTTTATTGAAGCTTAGTCTTAAAAAACTATCATTCATAAAGGAAATCTCTGATTGGAATGTTTATAGAAAAAGGTTGGTTCGTCCAAATTTCTTCACTAAGTATGATTCCATTATCTCTAAGAGTATAAAGATGAATGAGCGGGAGAGTGTTTGAATTTCGAAAATGAAAGCACGGGATCCATTGTATCTGGAGTTGCTGATTGAATTCTATGAGAAAGTAAAATTATTTAAGTAAGAAGGAAGGAGAAAGATTTCTTTCAAGTGTTACAGGAAGACATATTCACTTTCCTACACCAAGGATGCAAGCTTTGTTGGTATTCCTTATGAAGGAGAAGCATATTTCTACTCACATAAGCTACCTGATGTTCAAGGAAGTTTTATTAAAGAAAAATCCATGGCTTTTCTTGGTCTTTCAGAGGTAAAGACTCTGAATATTCTTCACCTATCTACAAATTTCCATATTATTGAATTGTGGGTTCAAGGATTCATCATTCCAAGAAAATGTGATATGGATACATTAAAAAATAGTGACATCTACATTCTATATTTCTTGGTAAACATAAGAAGGATAAACTTGGTTAAGCATATATTAGTTACAACTGAGAACATAATGAATGGAAATATTAAGGCTCAGATTATTATATATCCATCCATTCAGTCAAAGATGATTGTTTGGTGTTTATAATCCTATAAAATTCATTGCAAATATATTGTCAAAAAATTGCAAAGTCATGTTGCTCAGTGATGACACCATGAAAAGGTTGAAAGATGGTTTTTCCAAAGAATCCGAAGAATTATAGGATTTTCTTGAAGAAGAAGTTGAAACCCTTTTGAAGAAACCTGAGGTGGCTAAAACCTCTAAAAAAGGTGGAAATAAGAGGAAGATAATGGAAGTGGAAGAGAAGGAAAAACCCCCCGATAGTAATGAAAACTCAATCTGCACCCCCTAAGCCAAAGAAATAAAAATATTATCATGATGAGGTAGTAGAAAAGTGGATATAAGACTAGAAAAATCAAAAAGAATGGGAGCC
Source organism: Viscum album (assembly GCA_963277665.1). Classification (NCBI taxonomy): domain Eukaryota; kingdom Viridiplantae; phylum Streptophyta; class Magnoliopsida; order Santalales; family Viscaceae; genus Viscum; species Viscum album. The sequence goes on from OY728126.1 coordinate 1,578,992,931, forward strand.
TATGTTTGGATCGGACAATGATGAGACAAAATCTTTGAAGTAAAAGGCAGCTGAAGAGTTTGAGAATCAAGATAAAGAGAAGAATCATAAGAAAATGTTGTCTGAGTCAGAGATTGTACAGTCAATTCTGAAGGATACTGAGAATGAATCTGAGAATATTCTGGTACCAGAATATTTTCTGATAGAATCATTACTAGAGACTTTGGGAAAGAAGTTTGTGACTCAACAAAAAGTCCAAGAAAAAAAGTACAATAAAATAATGTAAAAGAAAAAGAATTAGAAGATTAAGAAGAAGAAGAAGGCAGTGGTGATACTGAATACTTGATAAAGCAAGTAGATGATTTTCATGAGAAGGAGATACCTTCTGAAAAATTATTGTTCCGAACCTCTGAAGTCGAGTCTTCAAAACTTTCTACCCCAGGGAAAGATGTGAAAAGTGGATAATAAGTGAACAAAGGGTCTGAAGATGAAATCTACAACCATGATTTCATTCATCCAGAGGATACTAATGCAGGAGCTGATAAAGGAGAGGTAGATGAAGATAAAATTGTGAAACTATATGTTAGTGAACATGAATCACCCAAACAAGAACAAGTCATTCCGAAAGCTGATAAAGGAAAACATGTGTTTGTTAATACACCTAGAAAAGTAGTGGTGAAAAAGAAAGAAGTGGGGGCTTCATCAAAGAGGAAAGCTGCTAATATTGAAAAATAATCCTCACCATGAAAAATCTCTCATTTGGAATCATCATCTCTTGGACATGATTTTTTTGTCCAGTATTTGAAGAAACTTGTTGGGACTATTCCAATATTTCATAGTATAGACTTTAGATGCCAGATTCTTTAGCACACTTTAAATCTGAAATCAGATTCGGTATCCATGGTGATGGATAATTTCATCAAACGTGAGGCCGATTTCAAAACCTTTTACATAAAATACGAATCCCACAAAAGATCTTTCAAGAAGATGACTAGCTGGTCAAAAAAAACTATAGAAGACGTGGGAATTCTTGATGAATTCCAAGAAAGTGTCAAGGATTATTTTGACACCGAAGTCGTGAAGATCAAGGATCTCACAAATAGTTTTTATGAAAAGCTATCTCTTGAAGAAAATACTCTAATGAAAGAAGTGAAATATCTGAATGGGAAGTTGTATTCAGTTGCTCAGATTTGGAAGATGGAAATAGATCATAGAATCAAACATGAGGAAAAATTTGCTAAGCAATAAGATGTTCTAAAGGATCAGGAAGAATCTTTTAAGGCTCAGGGAGAAAAAATCAAAGCCTTAGAGAAGAAAACATAAGATCAGGATCAACTTCTCAAACGTGTAGAGGAAGATCACAAGGAGCTCTAGAAGCTTGAAACCATAGTAAAGAATTTGATGCCAAAGAATAAGGAAGGATAATCTTGTTCAATTCCAATCTTTTGCTGTATTCCTTACTTGTATAAAATTTTCCAATCGTAATGAAATTTTTTGTTTTATCTTTATACTTATGGATGTTTAGTACTAATATTTTAGGTATAATATTTTATTTTTCATTCCCTATATTCATTTTTTAAAATCAAAAAGTGGGATAAATGAATGATAAAAGAGAATACTAAGTAAAAGAATAAATTTCCCTAAGGGGGGGTTCATCTAAGGGGGAGTTAGTTGTATTCATCATTTCCCATGTGCTATGGGAGATAAGTTTTATTTTCAAAGTCCTAAAAAATATTTTCTAAGTCCTTATATTCTTTTTTGTAAGGATGTTTGTGCTTTCCAATAAGGAGGATATTGTTGAGTCAATGAGGTTTTATTATGACTTTTCCATTTTTTCTTGTTTCAAAAATAAAAAACACTCTCTTAAGGAAAATTTATTTTTCCCTATGTTATATCTTAAAAAGGAAAATTTTCTTTCACCACGGAAAATTGTCCTTACATTGTTTTCATTGTTCATGTAATAATCAAACTCATTTTCTTTCTAAGTATAAAATTTGGTTTCGTATCCAGAACCTCATAATATTATAAATACATAGACCTACAACATTCTATTTTCCTGATCTGAATTCTGGTTCTGAATTCTCTGAATTCAGACTCTGAACTTGCTAAGTTCAGAATCTGAATTCTCTGAGTTCAGACTCTAAACATTCTGAGTTCAGACTCCGAATTCGAGGAATTCGGACTTCGAATTCGTTAACTCAGACTCCAAACGTTTTTTAGTTCAGACTCCAAATTCTAAGAATTCAGACTCCGAATTCTTATGAATTCATAAAAATAATTTCCTTGAAATTCATATTCTAGAATTCTATATAATTCAGGTTCCAAAATATTTTGAAGACAGAATCCAAATATTCAGGTATTATTGACACCGAATGGTTTTTTGTTAGAACCCGAACTTTTGTTTTTCCTTACATTCCAAAAAATGGATTTGGTTAAGAAACCATATTTTTTCTTACTCTTGTTATAGTTATAAAATGATGTTATGCTTTCTGTTTCTAAACAACTGTTGTTTGAGTGACACATGTACAGGTCCCTCTAAAATTCAAGGAAAAATATGATCATTGGAGGAGGGAGCTGACCGTTGAATATGTTACTATAAATAGGAGCTTATTTGAAAGAGCTCACAAATTTGATGGACTATTCTTCAACTCTAGAGATTACATACTAAAGTGATTTTCCAGATAGATAGAAATATAGATTCTGATATTCATATCGAGGGCTTACCATGGTGTGGGTAAGACAGAATTTCTTGAAAGTATAAATCAAGGGACCTTTATCCAAGGTTGTTGGATTCCCTTCTCTTTGTGTTAAAATATTTACTACTTGTTACATGTATTGTTTCAAGTTTCCCGCTGCATTTTGGTTGTTAAGGAAAGTATAACTATCTTATACTTTCTTATACTTGTAATCTGATTAATAAGATTATATACACATTAAGGTAGAATCTTTATCTTTGTAAACTTTTCTTAAGTTTCATTTTTGGAAGCATATTTCCAGAATCATGGAAGTTTTATAAAAAAAAGAGTTTTAGTGAATTTACATTGTTTTACTTTGTTAAAAATTAACATCTTTAAAAGTTCTAAAGGAATTTTTTAAAGTATACAATTCACCCCCACCCCTTTGTATATTAAGCACCTATATTATTATTTTGATCCTACAGTATCCACTATTGGATCAATATGTAGATCTATTTTTTTATATCTCAATTCGTTTGATGTATTATTTTTGATTCGGATCAAAATCTCACTCTTCATATCATTTTTTATTGATCAGCTTCAATTTGAAATTATTCATTTTGGATTTTTCTTCATCAATTTCCAGGTAGTGGTTAATAATTCAAATCCCAATGTCTTGATATCAATTATTTGTATATAATTTTTTAGTTTTTGTTAAATAATTCTCAATTTAGTTAATTATTAAATTAATTAATTTAGTGACTTTAATAATTGATGGAATTATGATATTGGTAAGACTAAAATTATTAATTTATATAATTAATTGTTGATTTTTTTTTGAAGAAAGAGTTCATCATATCTTATTATAAATTAAATAGAATGTCACATCAGATAGAAAGATTGGATTTTACATTTGACTTTTTCTTGAATAGGTAAAAGTTTAAGAGGGAGAGTATCAGCATGAATCAAAGATCCTTGGGAAAATCCTTTGTTATAAAGTGAATCAGCTAGAGAATTAGCTTCGTGGAAGGTATGAGTGATGATATAGTTCATTATATGTAAATTTTTTATGCACTCAGACTGACTTGTAATGAGATTCCTCGGAAGATTTATGATACCAAACCACACCACATGGACAATAGTGGTCGAGTCATATTCGAAGCATACCTCATTCCAATTCATTTGTTTATCCATGTAGACAATAATAATGAAGGAAAAAAATTCAAATTCAATGGAAGGTTAAATTTCACAAGGTCCATGAATACAATCTATTACCCCTCCATTTTGATCCCTGGTGATGACCCCAAAGCCTGTTGGACTATGGTTTCCTCTGTTAGAGCCATCTATATTGCATTTTTTCTATCCCATGAATTGGGAAATGTAGAAAACATCAAGAATAGCATGAGTGGGAGTAAAGTTACCTAGAATATTGAGTCTCCTAAGAAAAAAAATCTTCAACAAAGTTATTGCAGTGCCCTTTCTGTAGGTGGTTGTCATTTCAAATGGACACTATAATTTCATTGAATGAAGATTGCAAAAGGAATGGAGTGTGGTTATGAATTTCTTTTTTTCTCCCATGCCACACCACATATATTAGTTCATTACTAGAAACATGGTGCATGTTTTTAAGTTTTCCGGATAACTGTTATTATATAATTTATTGTAACATATTTTTAGTTTTGTCCATTTGGGGAGTATAAAGATCAAACATGTCAAGCAGTGACTTTATAAGGATTAAGTCGTATTACATGATAAGAACGGATTTTTTATAGCTTCCCTGTGATGGAATTTTTGAATTAATAAAGGAGCGATTGATATTATTTAATATAATTAATTAATTGTTTAATTAATTAATGGGACTCGTTGGGATTATGAAATTGATTGTATTGAAATAATTAATCTTTCAATTAATTATATAGATATTTAGATTATTTAGATTATATAATCAATTGTTGAATTTATTATAGTTATGATGAAATTATCGAATGGGAATAATTAATTATTATAGATTACTGTGATTATGAAATTGATTGAGATAATGAATAAATTGTTGAATTAAGTAACAGAATTGATGTGACTAATTAACAACTATATTAATTGATGGATTGATGGGTATATGTAATTGATGAATTTTAATGATTAATTATTGAATTAAATAATGTTATAATAGTGGGTGGGATATGGTCTGTTGCAGTAAAAAACCCATTGTGTGTTAAGAAATGATGAATAGTGACATTAGCATTCACATGTGTTAATATTTTGTGGGACATGATTTTTTGTATCAAAATAAAATAGTGTGATAAAAAATGATGAATGGTAACAATGGAAATTATATGTGATAATTGTTTGTGGGAAATAGTATTCTCCATCACAATCCCATATTGTGAATTGAAATATTGAATGGTAATAATGAAATTCAAATGTGCATTGAGATAAAAAATGGAAATAATGTAATTATCAAATATAATATCCCTTAGAGATAGTTCAAGCCTCAACACGAGCTAATGAAGGTATTGATAATTTAGGTGTCCTTAAGAACCCCAGTGTTATTTGATTAAATAAACACTAATTGAATAAGTGTAAATTTTATACCTTATTTTTTTATGTATTCTTTATACAACTGCATTCACTTTTTATTGACTCGATATTGTTTTAAGATGTCATTGGTGGTGTTATACTATGTTGTACTCACAACCTAATCAGGCTACCTAATCAGTACCTGAATAGACTTTATCTTTGCATGACATGATAATTGAAAAGGCCTTGTGTTAAATGGATGATTTGGGATTGAACATGGAAGAGGGAACCAAACAGGGTTCAGGGCCCACAAGGGAGTTTTTAGTGCCTTCAATTTTGGGTTTTCATTTTGACACATGGAACATATTCTAACATGTCATATCTACTATTCAGTTTTGATATTGTACATCCAGTTCTTGTGATACTATTACTGTTCTAGTTAATGTTACATATAATTTTTTAATTGATATTTATTACCACTATGGTATTACTCTGATAAAGAGGTTATAGACTCCCCATGATTGACATTATACCCCTGCTGGTAGCCAAAAGCATCTTGCATAAGGGGAGGCATGCCTGAGGTCATGTGACCGACTACCTCGGGGAACCGGTGTGTGGAATCGGGGTCGGGATGTTACAATGATGACATATTTCTTTACTAAATTCATTTTCATACCCATAATAATTACATTTATATTAAAATAAAATAATCCTAATGTGACAGATATTTTGAAGACTATATACAGAATATCTTTGATTTAGATATAGTATTTTAAAATCCTCTCCAATAGAATTTCGATAAATGATTCATATAACCGTGTGCATAACTATAAGGTACACTTATTCTTTTGGTTAAGAAGAAAAATGGTTCAATGCAACTTTTCATTGATTATTTAGAACATAAAACTATTTCTATCAATAACATGTATCCATTATCTTATATTGATGAATTTCTTGACCAACTACATGAAGTCAATACATTTGCATAATTGAACATTGATAGGATGTCATCAATTAAAGGTCAAGAAAGATGATACACTCATGACCTCCTATTATATAAAGTTTTTTCTTTAAAAATTTAGGTTAATTCCATTTGGACTTACCAATCCCCACACTATCATTGTGGAATTAATTAATTGAGACATTAAATATTACCTTGATCAGCTCTGGGTAGTCTTCATATATTGTATTCATATATATTCCAAGAGATTTGAAGAGAATAAATATAATTTGAGGATTGTATTAAAGAACTTGATAATTAAAAAAATCATATTTAGAAAGCCTGAATTATGGATAAAAAAAATTTCATTCATAGTTCATATAACCTCATGTGAGGGTATATTAGTTGAATCTTTATTGATAGAAGTTATTGAAAATTGTCATAGAAATTTAGTGATGGATAGTATCAATAGTTTATATGGGTTGGATGGATACTGTAGATTATTTGTGAAAGAATCACCATCCCATTATAATACAATAACCCATTTTACTTGTAAGGTATCCAAATTCTTTTTAACTAATGAAAAAGAAGAAAATTTAATTGAACTAAATAGACAAATGGTCTGTGAACCTATTCTCACATTACCCTTTATTATAGAATGGTTTTTGATCTACAATGATGCATCAATGAACATATTTGGATATGTACTCCAGAATAATGATATGGTTTTAGATAATTATGGGAAATAAATGAAAATTCATGAGAAAAAAAATACCTAAATCGTGATCTAGAGTTTGATGAATTAAATTTTTCAATAAAAATATGGATGCACTATATTTATGGTGAAATATTATATATATATATATATATATATTTACAACAAAATATTTAAATACATATTCTGAAAAAAAAACTATTTAAATATTTTCAAAATTATATATTTGGACTTGATTAATAATTATGAGTTCTCAAAACACTACCACCATGGGACGAAAAACAAGATGGATGATTATATGAATTAGAAATACCATGAAAAAATTTTCATTATGAGGATTAAAATATACCCAATAATTTTTCATTTTTTGATGATCGAATTTGAAATCATGAAGAAAGGGGACATATATTATCTTTCTTAGTTTAATCTTCAATCATCCATCAATTTTGGGATTAGGAATGTGCAAAATCAAGATGTGAAACTAACAAATAATATAATAAATGATCAATAGTTCAACCATGATTTTTATGGAGTGATTACTTTCCATAAAATAGTTTGTGTCTCATAAATACCAGATTATATTTAGGAGATGTTGGATGAAGCACATAGTTTAGCATTAACCATTATCCTGTATGTATGCATATGGAAATATAAAATATTATTTCTAATGTGACATCATAAATAGGTAAATTATAGAGTATAAATCTTGATATCTTATATGTGAGAAATTTATGGTGGAGAAAAACATTTCTATAGTGATGTTACAACCGTTTCCCATACTATAACAGAACTAGAAAACATCACAATGAATTTATGTACTGGAATCCTAAAAACACTTAAATGGAAAAATTCTATTTGGGGATCTTTTGATCACATTATGAAGCTATCAAATTTCACTAAAATCATATAATATTTTCATCTTGATCAAATTTATAGTATATTAACTATGGAAGTGGAAAGGTTGTATGTTGTACCAAATGTTATTGGATCTAATTTTTACATGAGGTTTACCTTGATGTTATGGAGACGTACTCAACAGGGGTAGAATACATAGTTAATATTAAGAACAATATATTATCCTTAGATAGATGGAAAGTCTGGAAGTTCCATTCAAACACTAGAATATATATCAGGAGAATTTAAAATCTATTTTAAAAGATGTTAGGATAATAACCTTTTAATGGTGGATTATTCTTAAAATATTCATAACTAAATCTTTCAATATGTTCCTTATGAATTCCTATATATAAGTAAGTGAAAAATTTAATGTAACAATAATAATATAGAGAATAGACAAATTTGGGAAAAATTGGATGAGAAAATTTATTATAAGTCTCATGATATTCAATATCACATTAGGATAGCTAAGAGTCGATAGAAAAGATTTGATAACAACCTTTGGTGGGATCAATAATTTAGATATGGTAATAATTTATTCCTATGTATATCTCAATTGAAGAAGGTGATGATATTTTGAATTATGGTCATGTTTATCAACAAATATATGAGGCCCTTTAAAATTCTTGATCATATCATGTTTTTTCTTATCTCTTAATGTAACAACTCGAGATTTTATGAAAAATATTCTTTTAATTTCATTGATGTCTTGTGTTGTACCCTACACTAATATTACCTTGTACTATATGCAACACTATATTAGCTCGCAGTATACGCAACACTATTCTTGGATCGTGTTACACACAATTTCAAGTTCGTTTTGTGGAAATTATTCTACACAAAATTAAGTATAGATTTTGTTTAATGTATAAATGAAATAAGTTTTGATTATATTATATACAACACCAAAGGGATCTTGCACTACATGCATCCCTATCTTTCCTTACATTACACGCAATCGCGGCCTTCCTCGATAACGTGTGTAGTAAGCAATACCGGGTTTCCCTAAACAATGATATATTGTTTTAATATTATTATAGACTAGCTGTTATGAATAGTATTAACTAAATTTTTAATTTTATAACATTATTATTCATCTTACCCATTTTCTAGAACATCGTATGATAACAAAATAAATTTTTCGAGTAAAATAAGTATTTTACAAAAAATGAAGTTTTGTCGCCTTTTGATGGCCCACTGACTTTAAATCTAGTTTTTGACACGTTTATAAGTTCAATTTGATAGAATAAAATTCTTCTTTCGAATCAGGATATAAAAATTTACTTTGGATACATTTTTCATATTATTCTGATAACTTTCATATTTTAATGAATAGTAAAAACACGATATATTTTGATTAAAAACAACTTTTTTCATCGTAATAATTTATATGGTTAAATTATAATATTGAATGGTTTTAAAATATAAATATAATATATTTTTAACATTTAATATAATTTATGTCATTATCTTTCATTTTACATTGAATTCATAGGTAAAATCAAATCAATCTTTTGCAATGTTTTAACTTTTAAAACTTGTTTTCTTAACAACGGGTTTAATTTTAAATTAATTTATGCAACTTATTTGATTTGAATTTGAAAAATGGATTCTATATTTGGAATCATTGGGTACAAATTATTTTAATAAGCTACTTTTTATTTTTAGTCATTATGGATAGTAACTACAATAAAATTTATTTACCATAGTTAAAGGTAAATCGAGGTAATTAAGGGTAAATATGTTATTATAAAATTGCCCTAACACTTATCCTAATATAATTGGATGATTATATTTTTCCCTAAATCATACTTCTTTCGAAATGGAATCTAATGGAACCCACTTATATTTGATTAAGACCTTTTATTTAGTTTATTTGATGGAAAGTAAAAGGTCTCACTCAAACATTAATAATTAGATTATTTTTAATATATGTTTATACAAAATATAAATTAGATTATAAAAACTAATTTGAAATATAAAATTATTTTATTTATCATGGTAATTTATTATTAATTTTTAATAAATATTTCATTATTTTAAAATCTTATACATTATTAATGTAGAAATTATTTATTTAGTGAAAAATCAATAATATAGTTTTTATTAAAATAATAATACCTATCAAAAGGACCATAAACATGACCAAACATTATTGGTAGATTGTATATATACCATAATCATCCAAGGACGATATTTGGACCATTTGGAGCCTTATAAACCGATTAGGACATTTACATTATTTTATATTAATTGATGTCAAAGATGTCACCTTCATAATTTAATAAATATAAGAATTTAAATGTTGTGATTATAAGATGATAAATTCGAGTAAAAATATTATTATGAAATTTATTATATTTATCTTCATCATAGTATTTTATTTTTAATTTTTATGCAACTAATAAGTATATTAAATGATTATAAAAAATGACGTAGTAATTGTTTTATTAAGAGAAATATAAAATAAATGAATTTATAAATTTTAAAATAAACATAATATGAACTAATTAATGTTCTCAAAAAATTTTATATATGAATATGATATGTTAGGAATCTATTAAACATTTTGGTTCGAATATATCCTCTGTGTGGATTTTATTTAAATTCAATAAATGAATAGTGTCAAAATTAACACTATTGTTATTTTATAATGATTACATATTATTAAATTGTTTAAAAATCACATAAATATTTAAAAATTATAAATTAAAATTTATATGGTCTAAAATTTCACAAATTATCCAATTATGGACAATTAAAAACACATAAGTAATTATTTATAACAATTTAAAATTTAGAATCTTATTACCACAAATAAAATTAAATAGATTAAATAAGGATAAACCAAGTTGATAATGTTTAAAAAAGTCCCAACATGTCTAAATTTTATTTTTTGATGATATTAAAACCCTATCTCATCTAATATTCGGTTTTAAGTCATTCTATATGTTTTTATGTGGGGTTTGAATTTATTATAAATTAATATTTCTGAGGTTTCCAAAAGTGCCCCTCTCCTCCCTTATAAAAGGGAACCTCCTCCCTCTCCTATTTACAACAAATTGAGCCTTCAAGATCAAAAAACCCCTAACCATTTCTCTTCTACACTTTCCTAGAAACATTCGGGAGGTTCTGGTCTTCTCAAAAGACCAACTCTAATCCCTTAAGAGGAAGCTTCAAATAGGTGCGTCGAAGAAGAGGTAATCTCTTCTACCGATTCTTTCAAGTTTCTTTCTTCTTCAACTTATTCTTCTTTAGTTTTATAATTATAAAGTAATAACATCAGTATCAATAATATACTGATATGTTATTATAAATATTAAACAACCCCATTTCACCTTCTATCCATCCTATGGAAAACGATATCACCGCACGTGCGTACGTACGAAATACCTTCTTCACGTCGTGGTGTAATCTGTTTTTCCACCACCACCTTACTTGGATGGGTATAATGGTGTAATGACTGACTATATATAGTTATTATAACATCATACTGATTCATAGATATTATATCATCCACTCCAATTCAATTCAATAATTATTGGAATGATATCATCGCTCGTACGTACGTACGGATTACCGTCTCCATGACGCGATGAGATTCATTCTCCATGTTAACCACTGAAGAATGATTATAAAGTTTATATAATGAATAATAATAAAATATATGCCATTATAAAGAAACTGGATTTATTTATATATATATATATATCATCTACTTACTACCATTCAAGTCAATAAGGAAAAGAAAACAATGTTCAAGCGTACGTACGACCTACCATCTCCATGAACATTGTATTTCATTTCATTTTTCTATCTATAATATATATATACTTAATATATATGATATATAAATCATGATTTTCATTCTGTAAGTAATTAAATCATGATATAATTAATAATAATTTCAAGAACAACAAGTCCAAACACGTACGATAAATAAAACGATTTTACCCAAAACGCTGCTTTAACATGGAATTTACAAAAGAAAGGGTAATATAAAGTCATAAGTGAACCATATATCATATCATAACAATGAATATGATTCTTTAATAAGTCAATTACATTATTTAAATCATTATACTGGAGTTTCGGATACATACGAAGCATATCAGACTTAAGGTAAGGGATTACTTTTCCAATCTCGTTTTTATCCGAAATTGTTTATTCGTATGTATTTACTGGGGTTATACATATCATTCATGTCCCTATTTTAAAAAAATGGTTTCATGTATGTTTAAAGTCTTTTTTACCCTTTTTTGACTTTTACTACATAGTATTTAATAAATCTTTCTTTTGTTTACCATACGAGGTACTTTTTGACTTTTCTGGCAAAAGTACGGGAAGAATGTTTTTTTACTTATACGGCATGAACAGGTTTTTACGGATTCATAAATACTTATTTTCATGAAGCTTACTCCACAAGATTTCATGATTATTTTCAAAAAAAATCCTTTTCTTTTAAAATTTCATGGCATTTTGTAAAAAGAAAATTATTTTGAAGAAGAAAGGATATTTTCCTCAAGAATTAATTTCAAGTGTCTTATCAAAACCATTTTCCATATAAGATGGAATTATTTCATATGTGTATGTTTCAAGTATAGTGTCTCTATGATTTACATGGTTTCAATTTTTTTATGAGGAGATTATATCCATTTATTTGTATGGATTATGTTATGATGGGATGATGTTTATGAAACCCATTTTATAATTTGGGTAATGATGAATGATTTATGTTCATGTTCTGGCACAAGTAATAATGATTTCATTATGATATGGGTGGGACCTATATCTCCCTCCAATGAATTGGGTAATGATTTATATCTCATGAGATAGAAATTCCTGGAATGGTAAGTTAATCCGGTTCAGTGATACAAGATTGGAATGAGAATTGAACTCGATTCTAAAAGTGACTTTGTCCACTTAGATGGTCTTGGCAGCAATGCCTTGGCTACTATGGAAATAATATCATGTGATTAATGGTTTTCCACAATTAAATGATTTATTACCATTCTATTTTATGATGATTGATGTTCTATTATGATCTTTGTCTTACATACTTCCAAGATTTATTTCACAAGTCATGATTTTGATGTTTAAACATTATGTTCGTGTTTTTAAGTTCAGATGTATATGGTTTGTTTTATTTTCTCCATGCTTACCCTTACTGCGGATTTGAGCTCACCCTTTATATGTTTTCATTTCCCCGGTATATAAAGAAAGGTTTTAGGTAAGAAAACAAAAGGGGAAGATCTATATGGGAGATGTTGAAGATCTTTCACCATGATTAGAATATTATGTTCCGAGTTACCAAAGACACTAAGATATTACAGTCCTTGAGTGTTGGTTTTTGTTATGTATTAATTATTCCACAAAAGTAATGTAATGTCCATGTACATCAAGATATGGGTCTCTATAGTTGGTATCAGAGGAAAGGTTTAGTCAACCTTTGGAAACTAGGATGCGAGAACTTTAGTAATATCCCTAGAGATATTTCAATGGTATGTCTAGCGATGTCCCTAAGGTTAAGTATAAGTATAGGTTGTAGTCCTAGAATTATGGAAAATATATTATAATTAAACCTAAGATGTTAGATATTGAAGGTACTCCCCCTTTATTATGTTGTTTTCCCAACATGATGTTTTCCTCTCACACTGTTCTTTTTGGGTTTTAGACGATGGATGGAACCCGAAGGAACCGTGTTGATCAATATAATGGACAATGCAATGATTGTCCTCCCGAGTAACCAAATGTGATGGGAGATAGAGTGAAAAATCTTATTGCTATACTTACACAAGCTATGAATCATTCTGGATTTCCAAATGATCAGAGAAGGGAACAATATTCTATTGAGTCCTTCATGAGGCAATTTCCACCATCTTTCAATGGGTCTTCTGATCCACTTGTTGCTGAATAATGGATCAGTAGCATTGAAAAGATATTTTCCATACTTCGCTGTTCAGAACATGGAAAAGTCATTTTAGCTATTTACTATTTAGAAGGTGAAGCAGACCAGTGGTGGACTCTAATTAAGAATACAAGGCCTCAAGATGAAATTGAATCCATGGAATGGGATGAGTTCAAGAACTTGTTTTTCAGTAAGTACTTCCCTCGTATTCTTCGAACAAAGATAGAAAAGGAGTTCCTTGAGCTTAAGCAAAAGGATGATGAATCTGTTGGTATATAGGAAGTGAATTTTAGAAGACTTGCATGGTATGCATCTGTCTTTATCATCCAACCTAAAAGTAAAGTTTATCGATTCTTTAGTGGCATAAAACCAAGTCTTTGAAGGGAATTAGTTATAAGAGACTTCAGTATCTATGAAGAAATTTTGTGTTATTTTATCAAGGTAGAACTGGAAGTTGGTGTAACATATCCATCTCATGGTTTTGACAATAAAAAAATATGGAGTTCAAGGAAAAACCTCAGAACAATGGTGAAAAGAAGGTGAATGTTTCTTTATGCTCAAAGTGTAGAAAGAAACATGGTGGAGATTGTCTAAAAGGTACTAGAAAATGTTTCAAGTGTGGAAAAGAAGGTCATCAAGAAGATGAGTGCTGAAATAATGGGAAAAATGTTTCTAATGATGTGAAAAGAGAAAATACTATAGAGAACGCTCCACCAACACTTCAATGCTTCAAGTGTAAGGAAATGGGGCATTATTCTAATGGATGCCCTAATCCAAGGGTTAATGATGATCAACGTGAGCTACCTCTTAAGGAAAAGGATAAAGGGAAGTCACAACAAATCACTATTTGTGATGTTTAGTATAACAATGATGTTGTGTAAGGATTAAGTGTTTATGTAATGGGATTTCAAAATAGTGTCATGGAATCTCATTTATAGTATCGTGGATTTTTGGAATATCTATGTATTGGTTTTTAATAATTATATGGTACCAGTAACCATGAAAAGTGATTGAAATATTTTTGGAAAGAAGATCATATGCGCATAATGAAGGGATAAAGAAAAAAAATGACATGAGCTCATGACTGATATAAGGACAAAGTTATATAATGGTTTGAGTATATAGAAATTTTGGGATTCTGGTGTGTGGAAAGAGTTAACTTTTGACAGCATTCATGTTTTCACTAAGGTTATATGGTAGTTTATGTTTCAAGAGAATACATGATTAAGGTATTCACATGTTTGGAATGTGATCAAAAATATATATCTGGGATAAATGATGGTATTCTCATGCTCGGTAGATGACATTTCTAGTAATTGTTTTCTTTATACTATCAGCTTGGACTGAAGTATTTTGGATAAGCCTAAAGATTGGAATGGATTATGTTGGACATAAGTTATTATTGTATAAGGATAGAACTTTTTTCAATATTATTGATGGAATGTTATAATAATGTAGTTTTAGAAAAAGGACAACCTGTAGGACGAGCGACAACCCGTCACGTCGGACAAGGTTGTGGGAATCAAACCCACAATCGAAGTGCGACATGCCTTTATCGCCTACTAATGGCCTACAAGAAGTCCCTGGTTAGTAGAAAATAGTTTTATTATATTAAGAGGCATGATAGATGAAGTATAAGTCCATTTTTGGATTCATATACGATTAACCTCACCATAGATTGACTTATGTATATTTGATAACTTTTGCTAACCTTTTGTTTGAGACAGATGGAATGAACTCTCATTCTATCACATTATCTACTAACACTTCAAGAATGACAAATTTAACTTCATTTCATTATTAGATGTTGTGGAATTTTTTCAAGGCACGAACAACGGTGATATTGTACCGAAATAAAGTAAGTATTTCTTCTAATTCAAATTCTTCAACTTTAGGGAAATGATCTTGAAATCCAAAATGTTGTCCTAGTGTCCTTATATCCGATGAATCAGATGGTACCTTAGATCATCACAAATTTATGGTTTTGTGATTGTTGGCTTTTCCATATCCATGTCCTTTACCACTCTTCATCTGAAGTTGATGGTTAGATTTCTCTTCTATATCCATATTTTCACCTATGTTCTCCTATGTGGAAACCCAGTGATTAGTTAATTTGGTTAACTATTACGTTTCATAATTTAGTTTTTAGAGTTATGTTTTGGTATTCCTTTTTATGATGTGGTTTTCTATTAAAGAAACTTTCAAGTAATAAACCATTTATAACCCTAACGAGTTTCGAGAGAGAAATTCATTTTAAGGGGGGTAGAATGTAACACCCTGAGATTTTATGAAAAATATTCTTTTAATTTCATTGATGTCTTGTGTTGTACGCAACACCAAGATTAGCTTGTACTATAAACAACACTGTATTAGCTCGCAGTATGCGCACTGCTATTCTTGGCTCGTGTTACACACAATTTCAAGTTCGTTTTGTGGAAATTATTCTACCCAAAATTAAGAATAGATTTTATTTAATGTATAAATAAAATATGTTTTGATTATATTATACACAACACCAAAGGGAGCTTACACTAGTCTAAGCCCTGACTTGTCTTTCATTACATGCAATCGCGACCTTCCTTGATAGCGTGTGTAGTAAGCAATACTGGATTTCACTAAATAATGATATATTGTTATAATATTATTATGGACTAGCCGTTATGAATATTATTAACTAAATTTTTAATTTTATAACATTATTATTCATCTTACACATTTTCTAGAACATCTTATGATAATAAAATAAATTTTTCGAGTAAAATAAGTATTTTTCAAAAAGCTAGTTTTTCCACCTTTTGATGGAGTACCCACATTAAATCTAATTTTTGACATGTTTATATGTTCAATTTGACAAAATAAAATTTTTATTTGGAATCAGGATATAAAAAATTACTTTGGATAAATTTTTCATATTATTCAGATAACTTTCATATTTTAATGAATAGTAAAAACACGCTATATTTTGATTAAAAACTACTTTTTTCATCGCAGTAATTTATATGGTTAAATTTTAATATTGAATGGTTTTAAAGTATAAATATATTATATTTTTACCATTCAATATAATTTCTGCTATTATCATTGATTTTACATTGAATTCATAGGTAAAATCATTTCAATCTTTTGCAATGTTTTAACTTTTAAAACTCGTTTTCTTAACAACGAGATTAATTTTAAATTAATTTCTGCAACATTTGTGTTTTGAATTTGAAAAAATGGATTCCATATTTGGAATCAGTAGGTCCAAATTATGTTAATAATCTACTTCTTATTTTTAGTCATTATGAATAGTAACTACAGTAAATTTTATTTACCATAGTTAAAGGTAAATTAAGGTAATTAAGGGTAAATATAATATTATAAAATTACCCTAACACCTGTCCTAATATAATTTTATGATTATATTTTACCCTAAATCATACTTGGGTAGAAATGGAATCTAATGGAACCCACTTGTATTTGATTAAGACCTTTTATTTATTTTATTTAAAGGAAAGTGAAATGTCTCACTCAAACTTTAATAATTAGATTATATTTAATATATAGTTATACAGAATATAAATTCAATTATAAATAATAATTTGAAATATTGAATTATTTTCTTTATCATGGTAATTTATTTGTAATTTTTAATAAATATTTCATTACCTAAAAATCTATTACATTATTAATGTAGAAATTATTTATTTAGTGAAAAAAAATAATATAGTTTTTATTAAAATAATAATACCTATCAAATGTACCCAAAACTTGACCAAACTTTACATTTAGAGTATATATATACCATAATAATCCAAGGGTATATATTTGGCCCATTTGGAGCCTTTTAAATCCGATTAGTACATTTACCCTATTTTATTTTAATTATTGTCAAAGATGTCACCTTCATAATTTAATAAATATAACAATTTAAATGTTGTAATTTTAAGATGATAAATTCGAGTAAAAATGTTATTATGAAAGTTATTATATTTATATTCGTCATAGGATTTTATTTTTAATTTTTATGTAAATAATATGTATATTAAATTATTATACAAAAATGATGCATTAATTGTTTTATTAAGAAAAATATAAAATAAATGGTTTTATAAATATTAAAATAAACATTATATAAACTAATTAATGTTCTAAAAAAAATTTATATATGAATATGATATGTTATAAATCTAATAAACATTTTGGTTCTAATATATCCTCTGTGTGGATTTTATTTAAATTCAAATAAATGAATAGTGTCAAAATTAACACTACTGTTATTTTATAAAGATTGCATATTATTAAATTGTTTAAAAATCACATAAATATTTAAAAATTATAAATTAAAATTTATATTGTCTAAAATGTCATAAATTATCCAATTATGGAAAATTAACAACACATAAGTTATTATTTATAACAATATAGAATTTAGAATCTTATTACAACAAATAAAATTAAATAGATTCAATAAGGATAAACCAAGTTGATAATGTTTAAAATAAAATCCCAACATGTATAAATTTTAATTGGTTGATGATAAAAGAACACTATCTAATCTAATATTCGTATTTAAGTCATTTTGGAAGTTTTTATGTGGGGTTTAAATAAATTATAAATTAATATTTTTGTGGTTTCCAGAAGTGCCCCTCCCCTCCCTTATAAAAGGGAACCTCATCCCTCTCCTATTCACAACACATTGAGCCTTCATGCTCGGCCAAACCCTTCCCATTTCTCTTCTACACTTCCCTAGAAACATTTTGGAGGTTCTGGTCTTCTCAAAATACGAACTCTAGTCCCTTAAGAGGAAGCTTAAAAAAGGTGCGTTGAAGAAGAGGTAATTTCTTCTACCGATTCTTTCAAGTTTCTTTCTTCTTCAACTTCTTCTTCATTAGTTGTTTCATTATAAAGTAATTACATAAGTATCAATAATATACTGATATTTTATTATAAATATGAAATAACCCCATTTAATCTTCTATCTATCCTACGCAAAACGAAATCATCGCACGTGCATACGTACGTAATACCGTCTCCACGTCGTGGTGTAATATGTTTTTCCACAACCACCTTACTTGGATGGGTATAATGGTGTAATGAATAACAATATATAGTTATTATAACAATATACTTATTATGAGATATTATATCATCCACTCCAATTCAATTCAATAATTATGGGAACGATATCATGGCTCGTGCGAACATACGGATTACCGTCTCCACGACGCGATGAGATTCATTCTCCATGTTAACCACTCAAGAATGATTATAAAGTATATATAATTAATATTAATGAAATATATTACATGATAAAGATATTGGATATATATATATATATATATATATATATTTCATCTACTTACTTCTATTCAAGTCAATAAATAAAAGAAAACAACGCCCATGCGTACGTACGGACCACCGTCTCCATGAACGGTATATTTCATTTCATTTATCTATATTATATATATATATATACTGAATATATATGATATATAAATCATTATTTAAATTCTGTAAGTAATTAAATCATGATATAAGTAATAATAAGATAAAGAACAACAATTCGAGACACGTACGATAAATAAAATGATTTCACCCAAAACACTACTTTAACATAGAATTTACAAAAGAATGGGTAATATAATGTCATAAGTGAACCATATATGATATTATAACAATGAATATGATTCTATAATAAGTAATTGACATTATTTAAATCAATATACAGGATTTTTAGATACGTACGAAGCATATCAGACCTAAGGTAAGGGATTACTTTTCCAATCTCGTTTTTATCCGAGATTGTTTATTCACAAGTATTTACTGGGGTTATATATATCATTCATGTCCCAGTTTTATAAAAATGGTTTCATGTATGTTTAATGTCCTTTTTACCCATTTTTTACTTTTACTACATGATATGTAAGGAATATTTCTTTTGTTTACCCTATGAGGTACTTTTTTGACTTTTCTGGAAAAAGTATGAGAAAAATGTTTTTTTACTTATACGGCATGAATGGATTTTTACGGTTTCATAAAGACTTATTTTCATGAAGATTACTCCACATAATTTCATGATTATTTTGAAAAAAAATCATTTTCTTTTAAAATTGCATGGGATTCTGTGAAAATAAAATTATTTTGAAGAAGAAAGGATATTTTCCTCAAGAATTCATTTCAAGTGTTTTATCAAAACCATTTTCTATATAAGATGGAATTATTTCATATGTGTATGTTTCAAGTATAATGTCTCTATTATTTACATGGTTTCACTTTTATTATGATGAAATTATATCCATTTTTTGTATGGATTATGTTATGATGGGATGATGTTTATGAAACCAATTTTATACATTGGGTAATGATGAATGATTTATGTTCATGTTGTGGCACAAGTAAGAATGATTTCATTATGAGATGTGTGGGACCTATATCTCCCTAGAATGAATTGGGTAAAGATTTATATCTCATGAGATAGAAATTTCTGGAATGGTATGTTAATTCGGTTCAGTGATACAAGAATGGAACGAGGAGCGAACTCGATTCAGAAAGGCACTTTGTCCACTAAGATTGTCTTGGCAGTAATGCCTTGTATACTATGGAAATAATATAATGTGATTAATGGTTTTCCACAATTACATGATTTATTCCCATGATATTTTATGATTATTGATGTTCCATTATGATCTATGTCTTACGTACTGCCAAGATTTATTTCATAACTCAATATTTTGATGTTTAAACATTATGTTCTTGTTTATAAGTTCAAATGTATATGTTTTGTTTTATTTTCTCCATGCTTACCCTTACTGAGCATTTGATCTCACCCTTTATATGTTTTCTTTTCCCCAGGATATAAAGAAAGGTTTTAGGTAAGAAAACAATATGAGAAGATCTTTATGGGAGATGTTGAAGATCTTTCACCATGATTAGAAGATTATGTTCCGAGTTTCCAAAGACATTAAACTATTACGGTCCTTGAGTGTTGATTTTTGTTATGTATTAAGTATTCCGCAAAAGTAATGTAATGTCCATGTACATCAAGCTATGGGTCTCTACACCTAACACTTCCACTAAATCTCTCTCAAGTTCATGATGTGTTCTATGTATATCTCCTAATAAAGAGCATTCTTTATAATTTATATGTACTAATTAAATAATCATACCACTAGAGAAATAATTATTTTATTAGGAACAAGTGTTATAGATTATAGACCAAATAGATGAATTTTTTCTGAATACAACCTCTCCTAGGTGTATGTTTTATAGTGAAACCATGAATTTGGATAAGCTTTGTGGGAACTAGGGTCTGTGATGAGGTAGAGGAAACCTCGAATTTTTTATAGGTGTGATAGAATATAAAAGGTGATATTATTATAAGGGTATAGAATTTAACACCATGATATATTATGATTCATTTATTTTAAAAAAAATTGATTTCATTGATAACATTCTATACACGCAACACTGAGTTCAAATAAACCACGATATTCTGTTAAATTATTTTTATTTAACATGATAGTTATTCCATTGAATATGGAATAGTAGTTATGATTATGAAAAAAATAAATTCTAAAATATTATTTTTTTAAAATGTATAAAATTAATTCATTGGTTTGAAATTTGTTATAAATGAAAATAAAATAATTTTTTCTTAAATAGATATATTTTTCTAAAAAAACTTTTTTAGGCACGCAATGTGGTTTTATTATTAATAAATTTAATCAATCATATTTGATTAACTAATTTTATAAAATTTCGAGAAACATTATTCAATAAAATATTTTGACATTAATCTAATGGTTATTACTCTATAGAAAATAAGAATAAATTCTATTTTATGCTTAAAATATTATTTTCCTAAAATGGTATTGGTGTGTTTTGAGCACATATTTTGTAATTAATTTTATCCATATATATAAATTCCATAACATAAAATGGATTAAATATTAAAAATTATAATATTTAACAAAATTAATATTTTCAACTTCAATTTTTTTCATAATTAATTTAAAAAACATTGAAAAAATATTATCACAATTATAGATGAAACGGGTCTTCTGAGGGGTTAAAGTGATAAGTTAAAAAATAAAACATAAAAATATATAATTAAAATATTCTGAATCTACATATTACTTATATTATCTTACTGTCAATTTATTTTCCATTTTGGGAAACATTCCAATCAAAGTGACTTTTTATTATTTAAATATTTTATGTAATTCCATGTGTGTCCCTCCGCTAAATTATACAAGGGGGCCTATTATCCTTAAATATTCATAAAATTTGATCCCAAGAGATTTACCAAACCTTATCCTAAAGAATTATTATATTCCATACATTCATTCTTGATCCCATTTTTTTACCCTAAGACCATCCTAAGAAGTATTAAGGTGTATTCCAAATGAGGCCTTTTAAAGAAGTTGTACTTATCTTACCTAACTCTTTCAAATATTATTTCAACTTATAACTCTGATATATCTATTTTATCAAACCTAAAATAATTAATATAGTATCGTAAATATACTTTGTTTTAATTATGATTATGGAACATAAATTCTCTACCTTCATTGCATCAAATAAGAAATGAAATTATTGCTCGTACATATGGGTAGAAAATATCCTCCACATAGTGATTTGATTTATTTTCCATGAACATATTTATGGATGGTTATTATGATGGATTAAATTTTTACAAGTGATGTTTAATACTTTATTATTATTTTCTATTAATAGTATCATATCTACCTTTTTACCATCCCATCCATTGGAAAACTATAATGTAATTTCTATGTATGTATGGAATACAATTTACATTAGTGATGTGATTTATTTTTCATTACCACATTACATTGATTTTTATAGGGATATATTTACTAAATATAAGTGATATTTTTTATAAATCTTTATTTCTGTACATTGAAAATTTAATACATCATCTATATATATGTATAGTTTCTCATATCCTTAAAATGAAAACTTTATATAATTAATAAATATAATTATTATATCATGTTTAAGATTATAAATTTAAGGAATCCGTTACCAATTTTTAATTTTTGGGAAAATAAATACAAATCATGCATGACAAACATAATAGTTTTCACCGAATATTCATTTTAATGATGAAATTTCGAATAAAAAGATAATTTAAAATTGAAATGGAATGATACATAGTATGTTATTTATGAGTATATTTCTTGAATAGATTTATAATAAGTCTATATTTATTTAAAAAGTGGTTTTAATATATATTTATTATGATGAGACATTATGTAAGGGTTTATATTACAATATAATTTCTTTTTAGAATTATATATAATAAACTTCATTTGAGGGAAATTAAGATGATCTTGTCCTATTAACTCCATATATCTTATTATTATATTTTTATTCCTAGAATTTTTATGTATTATCAACATTTTACACTCTTTGTTACTTAAAATGATCAATAAAATTCAACCTAATTTTCCCTTTGTTTGATGAAATTTTTATTCCATAATTATACCCATTAAAATGGTTTTAAGTATTATTTTTCCTATAAAATAAATGTTTTTAAATGTTAAATTTAATTTCCTTTACTAAATCAAAAAATTTATAAATTGATTCTTTTTAAAGATATATTTTATATACAAGTCCTTTTTTACTTTTTACAAAAGGGTAAAATTAATGTTCTCTTTTAACGTATATAGTCTGAATAAATTTTATAACCATGTTAATAATAAATTTATTTATGTCTTACATTACTTGTTACATTTTTATTTAAAAAAATAAATATTATAGGAATTTATTGTTTAAATTTATCTAAATATGAGAATATTTTTTCAAGCTTTCACTGAAAGGTAAAAATGTTATTTTGAATATATCTTTTCTCTATGAAAACAACATTTATAGATTTTTATGATTCACTATAGATAAGGTATTAGGATTCCATCACATTTTTAGATGACATGTGATAATGATAATCATTGTATTATTTTATTAAACACATTTATTTCTTATGTGTTTATTATGTTATGATGAGATAATGAATTATCTTATGATACCATCCACTTCTTTTATATGGATTTATTATTAATATATTATTAAACCTAATTATTTGGAAAATGTTTTTATATTTTTATATGAAGAATGTTTCATGACCTTTTGAAAAACATATATACGGGATATATTCTATGATGGGTGGTCCCTGAATAAAATATCCCTCTGATACATTAGTAAAAGAGTAAAATATCATGAGATAACATGGAATGTAATGAGGTGTGGACCTAATTTAGTAAATAACATTATATATTAGTATTGTCTTAAGTTTTAACCTTGATTAGGGAAAGGATAGAATGGTATGTGAACTCAATAAACTATGATAGTCTTAATAGTAACCCTAGACTATGGAAATAAGTTTTTATGCTTCTTTTTATTCCAAAAACGTATGTGTTATGCTTATGATATTTTATTGTGGACCATGATTGATTATTCTTGATTAAACACTCGTATGGGTTATATATTTTTTCATTAAAAAATCTTATACCATGATTCATGATTGATGACATTGGATAGATTAAGAATTAATTCCTTGTTATCATCCAGTTCTTATACCTTTATGATTATTCTCACATATGATCATTGTTTGATCTATCTTATGTTTACCCTTAATAAGATCTAATCTCATCCTTTATTATGTTTCAAATTTCCTGTGTTATGAAGAAAGGTATTATATATAAAATTTCATAAAGGGTAAGAGGATAGAATAATATTTTGGGAGATATTTAAGAACTATTAGAAAATAAGTTTATTATATATAAAGTGTCAAAAGAAACTACACCATTATAGGAAAAGATAATTAACTATTGTGAAATGTATTGAACATTTATATAAGTTAATCCAATATTGTTTATGTCTTTCTTAGTTCACCTAAAATATCATATGTTTTTTATTCATTAAATTTCTTTTTAAATATTTTACAAGGGTAATAAATTAAAAAAAAATGTGCATTAAAACATATGAAATATGATTATCCAATTATAAAATAGATTATATGAAGTCAATTTTTGATTTATAGAAGAATTTTTCCTCTTTAAATTAAATATAGATAACTTTACATATGAAAGAATTTTGTTTATAGTGAACATTACAATAACACGGAAATGAAAATAACCTTTCTTATATTCATAAAAAAACTGTAACATCTACCTCCCATTACAATTCAACTATCAATATTTTAACATAATCATCAATATCATTTCCAGTTTCATTTGATCCATAAATCATCATTCTCATAATAAATAATTTTTTATTTAGATATAACTATGGTGATAGTTAGTAAATAACCAAAATAACATGTCAATAACTTTTTTGCTAATAGGGCCTTAATATGGATTTTTTTCATCTCTATATAGTCACATTATAAAATTTATAACTTAATTTCCATAATAATTAATTTTTTTTATTAATTATCATCTATTGTGATGAATTATTAGACCAATGTTGGATTACCTTGGAGATTATCTCAATTTTATTCAATGTCATAAATATTTAAATTTCCAAATAAAAAAATAAGAAATTATTCAATAGACAATATTTCCATAGTAAGAGGTTTGGAGAGTATTCATTATAATGATTCATTGTTAAATCTATCATACATTTTGTATTTTCATTTCCCATATATTATACATGTGGATAAATGTAATAATTCGAATATATATTTACTACTTTCATTACAGTGGGAATGAACTTCCAATACC
Source organism: Viscum album (assembly GCA_963277665.1). Classification (NCBI taxonomy): domain Eukaryota; kingdom Viridiplantae; phylum Streptophyta; class Magnoliopsida; order Santalales; family Viscaceae; genus Viscum; species Viscum album. The sequence continues at coordinate 1,579,018,285 of OY728126.1, forward strand.
CTATACTCATTTGACGTATTATTATTTTTGATTCGTAATTAAAATATTGAATCCCTTATAATTTAGGAAGTAACTATGGGGAATGAATCTCTCAATGTAACATTGTAGTGTTTTTGGATGATTATGTTTGTTAAAATTTAAGGATAACAAGTTGGTGTCATTTCCCAATGTTTCAAAAAAATGGTGTCTATAATTTAAAGAATGAAACATGCTTCATCAATGTTATATTTTCCAATAATCCTCATTAAAATATTGGAAATTCTTAAAATTCATGATATCTTGGAGTTTCAAGGGATTTAATATTCATGAAATATTTTTTCACAAAATACTACTAATCCATAAAATAGAATGTGGTAAATTTAAAATATTAGGAAATTTATTTTGAACTAAAAAATGTGATAAGTTACATGATCATGAGAAGTTTCCTGAATGGAAAATTTCTATAATATTTTGTGAAGAGATGGAATTTTGTTAACAAGTTCGAATAATTATTTGAAAAGGAAGTGATGAGTTTTAAAATTCAATGAAAGGGATAAAAAATCTATAAATAAGAAATTACTCCAACAATTTAAGAAATAAATCACAAACAAAAATCCAAAGGCTCTGAATTTATGTTGTAATTAGGTGAAATATTTATTTTTGCAAAGGAATTATAAAAACATTAGTTTTATAGGGGAATCAAGTCTCACATTATATAAGAAAGTTTCATGAATAGTTTTTAGTTTTTAAAAAGTAAATCGTGCATGATGTTTTGAAATATTTCATGAATAATTGAGTAGATTCATGAAAGTTGAGAATGGGGTTTCACAAAAGTGAATATAACATGTACTAGAATGTAATTATGTGTTAAAGAGGTATTCATAATTTTGGTGAAGGTAGAGATTCATAATAAAACAAATGGTGTGTAAAAATATTAATTCAACTAATCAAAAGAATAATCTTCTAAAGGAGTAGTGAGTACACTTCAGTTGAGTGAGTAGTGCGATTTCAAATTATAATTCATTGTAAACCAGGAGGGACAGTGAGTTTACCCAAAACATTATAAAAAATGTTCACGTTAGTGTATTTTGAACATTAGCACATTTCCTATGAATACACCTTGGACATAGCCCAGTGCAAGTGAACTGAGCAAAATTGATGTTTCATGTGAATGCATTCATTTAATTTTATACATTCCTATGGTAAATGGATATAAGAGTGTTTTGTTTAATGAAAAATCATGATATAAAAGTAAAGTTGTTTATAATATCATACCATGATTAAACCCCTAGGGTATTCTTCCAAGTTTGGATAATAATTTGTCTTATATGGAGGGGTTTAAATCAATTATTCTCTCTCTCAATGTGGGTTTTTAATTTCAAATAGATTTTTAACTTTGATGGAAACAATTTTCTATTTTAGAATAATCAGATGCATTACTGCTTCTGATCATTTAGTATGGATGTCTTCATATATTATATTCATGGTATTTATTCTAGTGTGGGTAATTTAGTTTTATTAGAAGAAAAAATAAGATAATTTAGCGTTGATTCTAAGGAAATAAATTCCATCGAAGGAGATTTATATAACATAATCTATACGACGGTTATGTAATGTATTAATTTTTTTCATGTGTGAAAATCTAAAAAATTTCTAAAAATGTGATTTTAAAGTTAGAAAATAAAAATTACAGGTTATGTGGAATAAGTATGAGGACATGAGAAAGAACCCTAATGAGTCTATAGATTCATTTTTTCACTAGGTAAATTTTTTCATATAGTACACGTTTCTTCTTGGATAAATCCTTAATGATATAAAGATTTTTAGTCACATCATGAGAATAATTCCACCTCAGTTAAATCCCAAATTGTGTGTACTAGAACATAAACACCTAAAGGAGTTGACATTGATTAAATTACATAGTAATATTGTCAAATATGAAATGATAAATAATGATATTGAATCCATGGAAAATTGGAAATCCACTGATATTGAAAACTTGTACATGATGAATTTTGATATAAAGGATATCTAGGAAGAATAATTGTTGGATGATGTTAGGTTATTCATTTCATAAATATCCATTTAGGAAAAGGAAAGGTGATATGGAAATTTTCACTCACATACATTTAATATTTAAAATTTTAACTTCTTTAATCAAGGTTACCTAATAATTTTCCAGACAATGATGAGGAGGATGTTGAAATTCCCTTGAAGAAGACCTCATCTGATGTGAAAGGTAACAAAATTTACAATACGAATTTATTCAAAAATATGAATCTTTATTAAGAAGAAAATGAATGTTCAACTGAATATGAGGTTGATGATTTGGAGAACATCAAGGATTATGCAAAAAAGAATTTGGTGGAATATGTAGGAAACACCTAGACACTGGAATACAGAGACAATGATAAAGAAAAAAAATGGTTTATGATTTTATCTCCATGTTTAATTGGAAGTTTCTCTTGAGAATGTAAATGTTTGGTGAGTCTAAACAAAGAAATATAATAGAGTGGTTGATGATTCCAAACTTTATATGTAGTAGAAGGGAGAATACAAGTCTATTTTTGATGAATAAATTGTAAATCATATGTACTTAATGCCAAAGAACATAGAATAATTTGTTGATTACATGGTCAAAATTGAAGAAAATAAAATATATATTAATGGTCTGAATATCATAGAAAAATATAAAATCAATCTTTTCAATGAACTTTAAGAACAAGTTTTCAATTAGTGAATAAAATAAGAAAATTGGGGTAGACTCTTGGATCCTTGTGTGACATCATGAATTAATATCACTCTAGATATATAAAATATGGAAGTTTTGCACAGTGATCCTGAAAAATGGAACAACAATCATATCCAAATTAAAAGGATAGAATGGGGCCTGGTCATAAATAGAAATATATGATGATTTATTTCATATTGTAAGAACCAACTTTGTGGTTGAAATTTAATTTAGGAACAAATTATAATTAGTAGGTTTAGATATTACAGTGAATAATTGGCCCTAAAAACTGATTCACTAAAATTTCCTTCATATTGTGAGTTAATTTTTTATAATTATGGGACATTCCCAAAATGTATTTTCTATGGCCAAAACTTACAAAAGTGTAGATGTGAAATAAAGGAAAACATACATATATCACTATTCCAAAAATGATTTGATGGTCATTATTTATACTGTAAATGATTCAGACACATGGATAGATATTTCTCATCAGTAATGAATAGAAAAGACTTCAATCATAACCATATTGGTATTAAAAATTATCTCATAAAATCATCTGATTTGGTGAACATGAAAAATTTATTTATATATTTACAAGATTAAGTTTTTCTAAATTACTCTATAGATGATAAAGAATATTAGTCCATAATAGGAATGAATTCTATGAAATGGATAAAAAAAGTGATTAGCAGGAATTGGTTGTGGAGATTTCCCTTAAAACAACTTCTCATATTAGTGTATGGATACTTAATAGTGAATTCATATCCATTATGATGTGAAATAAGAATAATATTACCAAAATCAAATATGTAAAGGAAGGTTTTATCAAAATATTAAATTATGAATACCAAAAGATTATTGTATCTATAAATTCCAAATATTGGGGAAAACATATTAGATGTGATGATGTCTTGGTTATTAAAGGTATCAGTCACAATTTTATATGTTTTAGTCAGTTTTTTTACACATTTAAAGATATAATATTTACCATGAATTTTTGTATTTCCAAGGGAAAAATATGGAATATTTTTTTGGAAAGGAATGTTCATGAAGGGGAAAATATACCTTGTCAGTAGGGAAAAATATATATACTTTCTATCAATAGGGGAATAAATAAGGATATTGAATAAATGACTTGGCCATCTATGACAACCAACACTATAGGATCTAGTCAAATGTGATGCTCCTCAATTTCTTCCCAAGCTATCATTTCATCATACTCACATGTATGATGGTTGTCAACAATGAAATATTATCAGAAGTATGTATAGGGAAAAAATAGGAAAATTAAACTAGAGCTCTTGAACTAGTGCATGTAAATGTGTGGGGACCTATCTCACCAAGAAAAATTAATGGAAAGAGGTATTATGTTTATTTCATTAATGATTTATGTATGATGGAAAATATATTTATCATTTTTCATAAGTCCAATATTTTCATTTGTATAACATAATATTGAAGGGGACATAAAATTATGCTTGGATAAAATATTTTGATGTTTTGAACTGATAATGGTATGGAATTCATAGATATCCATGTTGAGGATTATCTCGTGATGCATAGAATAAAAAAACATGATTCTACTATGAGAGATTCTCATTAAATGAAGGTTTGAGAGGTGAAATAGAATAATAAAAAATGGATATAAAATGATTAGTGAAAAGTACCTAATGAAGAAATTCTATAAGGAATCAGAATTTACATTAGTCTACATATCTAGTAGGGATTTATTATGTCAAAAATAAGAAAAGAACCCATATGATCTATGGTATGGATGGAAGACAAAAATGAAATACTTTCAAATCGTTGGAATTTAATAGTTTACTCTCAATATGGAGAAACATGTGAAATTATAATCTCATGGTTATTAGGGGATATTTCATGGATACTTAATAAAAATAAATTTATATAAATGATCCAATATGAAAAGGGTAAATTTTTTTGAAAGAAATGATGTCACGATTGATGAAAAAAACTGAATATTTATCAATATAGTGAAAAGTGAAATTATGATAGTGATTAGGATGTAAAAAATCAAGGGCAGTATAAGTGAAATATTCTAATTCCTAAGAAGATTCTATTAATTTTAATGATAGATTAAAATATGTATTTTTATAGAAGTCGATGATATGATCTAAAATTGTTTGGAAAAATATCATCACTGATCAAGAATATCTTGTTCAAACATAGAGAATAATGTATTTACAGGAGGTATTATTCCTATATTAGGTAGTTCCTAAATATTTTGAAGAATCTGGCAGATATGAGAATCCATTTTTGGTATTTTATTTAAGAGATATCCCACATTGATTATAATCGGATGTGGGAGACTTTTTTGAGACATGAGGATAAAAATGTCATCATGACCAAATTTGTCTTATGGAACAAACTAAATAAATATGGATTTGTATGTTTATAAAAATCATGACCATTGTGAAAGGGATACTCCCAAATCAAGGGAATTAATTTTGATGAGACATTTACACCTGTTGAAAGTATCTAGACTATTCGACTATTCTTATCTATAGTAGTGCAATGAAAGTTTTGTTATTACTATATAAACATAAATTTGATTATTCTGAAAGTGGTTTTAGAAGAATAAGTGTATATGAAGAATCCATATCATTTTTCTATAATAACTTATTACCCTCATTTAGGTATTTCACTTCCCTATACTTATTATTCATCTTTAATTGGGTTAATCATGTGACTCCCGAGTATATAGATCATTTGTTGGAAAAAATGACTTAATTCTTGGTAATGGATTTTTTTAATTAATTTAGTTTCGGTATAAATGTGTGATTGTATTTTCAGTATTATTCTTCAGTTTATATAATGCCCAAGGTGTTTTTGAGTTTTTGTGTACTAATATAGAGTCTTCTTTTATATATTGGATGATTACATGACGTTTAAAGGAGTTAAAAACATGTACTTTGTCACTAGAAACAAGTCGTGAAGTTTATTCATAGCATTAAAAGATAACACTCTATATAATGGTTATACAATTTTTAATGTTAAAATATTAGTTTTAATAAAAAAAATTATAGTATTAAAGCATAATTTATCTTTGTGGATTAAATCACATGTAAATGAGTTATATGTCATTTAACAGTATGGAGGTCACCATTTAGAGTGAAACTCGGATGAAATTGTATTTCACTCTCTTCGAGATCCTTTTAATCTCAATCTAGAAGGCGTCTCTAACTTCTTTGGAGTCTTATTTAAATCCAAATCGATTTTTTCAGTGTTAGATCAACATAACAATTGGATCTCATCTATCCAGGTGAGTACGGATCTCTCCAACTCTGTTGTGTTGATTGCGATAATTTTATGGCATTGCTTCATCATATGTGTTTTTCTATGGTGATGTTTCTTCATGATTTCATCAAGATTCATGATGAAATATTGGTCTATGAGACATTTCCTTTGATGGATGTGGTACAACTGGTGTGTGTTCTTGAGGTATGTCATAGGTCTGGTTTGGTACCAGTTTGAGAGGGTATTCAAGTCAGTTCATTACAGTTTTTATCTGGGGTGGTCTTTCCTAAAGATTTATTATATTGGTACATCAATTAGACTAGAGATAGTATTTTTGGGACTTCATAGGTATATTCTTTTGATTTCATGGCTAGCTCTATCCATGATGAGGATCATGTTACCATGGGATATTGGGATCTTTGTCGCATTATTTTTGTTCTTTGTGTTATTCTTAATTGTTTCATATGGGTTTTCTAGTTTGAAATGATATTTTTCTATTGTATTAACATTCCATTGTTTTCAATGTGTCACATTATGCCTCCAATATGTGTTTTGTGAGTTCCTTAGGAGGGTGCGAAAAATAATTTCATAGTGAGTCCTCTAATGAATCATTACTTTATCAAGGATATCATATAGGTAGTTTGTGATCTCGACCAAAAGTTAGCACAACATCAGAATGTATTCATTGAGGTATATCTTAGAGCTATATGAAAATGGGATCAATGAGAGGAGTTTTTTCATAAGAATCCAAAATCTATTAATGGTATGAATGAACCAAAATAGGTGGAGGAATGGGTGAATAAGATCAATCAGATCTTTATATTCTTAGAAACACTGAAAATATCAAGGTGATGTGTGTTGTGTTCTGACTTGAGGATCCTAGAAATAGTTGGTGAGATTACATATTACAGGAAGATAATCATGTGGGGTTGGACTTGAAGGATTTCAATACTCTGTTCTTCCAAGAATTTATTCCATAGTCATTGATGATTGAAAAATATCTCATGTTTCACTCTTAGCCACAAAGAGATCATGTTGTGTTAGCATTAACCAATCAGTTTTCAAAGATTATTTTTTACAGCGGATGGTTTTAAGGAATGACTATATGAATGCTCATAAGTAATTATAGGGTTTATGATCAAATGTTAGATCAAATGTATTTATATTAATGGTTTTCTCCTTTGTAAAGATAGTGTTTATAACTATGATGGATGAGATGAATATGGTAGTCAAGGTTGGAGCTTCCACCCATTCTCTTACACATGGTAGAAGCATCATTGGTGTGTCTAGAAAAAAGAAGAAGTAGTGAGATCATCTCAAGATAAGTGGATGTTGTTCTCAGTAGTGGGCCTCTTCGGTGCCTCTAGTATAAGCTAGTGGTGTGACTATTACTGGATATCAATGTGTAATGATGATACACATGAGTTATTCTTTTCCATAGCCATCAAATGTGTGTAACATTTTTGTGAATTGTGGTCATATATAGCATTTATCTTAGGTTATATCTACTCCTATAAATAGTCATGGATTGTATCCTCTAAATCCTCCTTCAGTATAGTCAGATGCTTTAAATAATATAGGTATCTAGGCATAAGCCTCAAGATCGAAGCACCATCACATAGGAGATGAGTTTCAGTAGATATAGAAGTAGGTCCAGTGATAGTGATAGGTACCATATTTATTTCATCCTTATTAGAAATTACTTTATTTGATATTGGTTCGTACCACTCCTTTATATTTAGGAAAAAATTTATATGGTTAACCTTCCAATGAAACATATATCCTTTGTTGTATATTTAGAGAGACCTCTTGGTAAGATAAAGGAGTATGGGTTTCAGTGTACATCTTGTGCTCTATCGATAGAAGATACGAAGTTATTATGACTTTTTTTCTCTATATAGTTCTACATTACATCATCATCAGGATGGAATTTCATGTTTCTCAACAAGGTGAGATTTATTTTTATCATTAGGGTTTCTCATTTTTTACAGCTAATGCAATCTCATAGCTATTTCAGGGAGAGTGGTATCTGAGGTATGGTCATGCATGACCTTCCCATCTAGAACTCATGAGTTTGATGTCTAATATTTCAATTTATCCATATAAAATTTCATATGTTTTTTTTATATTCTCGTTGTTTTTGGCAGTTTTATTGACATTTTACTAGACAATTAATATGGTATTCTTCTAAATATAGAGGTATATTTTAGAATTTACCTAGTGCCTTGTACACATCTAGTATTGATAGCACCATATCTTATAGAACCAGAAAAGATAAAATAGCTCAAGATTCATTTGGATGATCTGGTGAAAATTGGTTTGGTTCACCCTAGTTTTTCTCCTTAAAAAGAACCAATTATCATTTCCCATAATATAGAAATTTTACTCTTGTAGTGTGTTGAATATTGGATGTTGAACAGGGTAACCGTTAAGAAAAACTATCATTTTCCACATTTGGATGATTTTTTTCATTAGTTAAAAGGGGGAAAGTTGTTTTCAATATTTGATCTTTCATCTGGTTATCATTAGCTCAGAGTTCGACAGTCTGATATATCTATGATAGGATTTACGAGTAGGTATGGACATTATTAATATATTGTTATTCTTTTTTTTCTGACTAACACTGATGCAGTTTTTATAGATTTGATGAATCATATGTTAAATAAGTATTTTGGAACTTTTGTGGTAGTTATCATAGATGAAATTTTTGTTTATTCAAGATATGAGAAAAATCACAAGATTCATTTTAGTCTGGTTTTGAAAATCTATATAAGTCAGTATTCATATTGAAATTATTCGAAATTAAACTTCTAGAATCAAGAAGCGAAATTCTAGGGGGCCTTGTTTTCTATGAATTCTTTTTCAATTTTTCCTAATATGTTAAAGGATGTTTTTTCATGGAAATAACCATGGAAAATCATTGAGATTTATAGATTCCTTGTTATTACTCGATATTATCGATACTTTTCCATAGATAACTCAATGTTGGTGTCACCATTGAAAAATTTTACCAGAAAAAGGCTAACATTCACATAGGATGAAAAATGGAATTCTAATTTCAAAAAAAATAAAATCACTAATAAAATCATCACTTATTATAATCTTTATGGAGCCTAGTAAGGGGTATTTGGTTTTCTGTGATGATTCTGGCACTGGTTTGGGTGGTGCGCTCATGCATGAAGATCATGTGGTGGCTTATGATTCATTATATCTTTGAAATAATTATAATAAATACTATACTCATTATTTAGATCTTTCCATAGTTTTTTATGAGCTTAAGTGTTGGTGGGATTTTATTTTTGGGGAATGCTTCACAGTCTTTTCAAACCAAAATAGTTTTTTATATATTTCCTTATAAATACGTGAATCTCAGACATATGTGGTGGGTGCAATACATTCAGACATCTAACATCGATATCGCATGAACACCAGGGAATGGGAATATCATTGTAGACATTATTAGTAGTAAAGTTCCATCGCAAGATGTTATAGAGAATAAGGAAGAGTTAAACATAATTGGAATTTTTTTAGTTTCTTTTGGATGTTTAGGTAAAATTTTCATGTATAGTTCAGACTAGAGTTCATTTATCATCATCTATCCATGAGTGTATTCCATAAAATTAGCAACATGATGTCAATTTCTTAGGAATTTGAGAAAACCAATATGGTTTGGAGACTATTTTTGGTTTGTATGTTTCTTTGTATGGTATAATCCCTTTTGAGTATTGGTTTGTTTTCTTCGTATTAGTGTGGAGCTCAGTTTTTTTATGGTAATATTTCTTTATGGATCATTTTCCTGGGAACTATGATGATATAATACGAAATCATACAATCATTCTGGTGGCCTAGTATAAAGCATGACATTTCTAATTATATGTCCTACTGTTACACCTTCCAGTGTAGAAAGGTAGAGCTTTTGAAGCCTTATGGATTCCTTCAAACTCTTATTATGCTATTTTTTATATGGTATGTGGTGTCTATGGAAATTACTTTCAAATTACCTTAGACTCCAAAATGGAAGAATTCTATATTGGTGGTGATTGATTAGTTAACAAAGTCATCAGATATTATTTTGAACAAAGATATCTCAAAACATAAATATATTGGTAAGATGTATATGTACGAAGTTTTGAGGTTACATGGGGTTACATTATATTTTTCTAGATAGAGATCCTATGTTTATAATGAGATTCTGGAGATGCCTTAAAGACATAATGGGGACTCAGGTAAGTTTTTGTATAGTTGATAATTCATAGATAGATGATCATATAGTTCCTTTTATTCATATTCTGGAGGATCGGTTTTGTTCCTATATCATAGATTTTTGGGGATAGTGGGATATCCATCTAATACTAGTTGGGTTTTCTTATAAAAATAGTCATTTTTCATCAAATATAATAACTCCCTTTGAGGCTTTGTATAGTCACCCATGCAGGTCACTTCTTTTTTGGGAAAAGGTGGGTGAAGGCTATTTAGTGGGATAGAGTTATTTTAAGGATATGTCCACACGGATTTAAGTTATAAGTAATTTCTTGGTTACAAATCAATGATGGAATAAATATTACGGGGATAAATGGTGTCACCCTTTGGATTTTTCTATAGGTGACTGGGGTTTCTTGAATTTTTCTCCTCAGTTGGGTGACCATCATCTTGGAAAATAGGGAAAGTTGGCTCTGAGATATGTTGGACTATTTGAGTGCGTTGATCATATTGGGAATTTCTCTTATTGGTTTAAATTTCTAAGTAACTTTAAAGGCATTATTGATTTTTTCAATATATCATAGCTCCAGCATTATTATCATAATCATTCTCATATTCTGAGTTGGGAATAGATTGAGTTAGAGCGATATGTTTTTGTTGTGGGGAAGCCATTAGAGATTGTATAATATCATGTGAAAGTATTATATGTGAAGTTTAATATGTTGGTTAGTGTGTTATGGTATAAATATCAGATTCTTCTGAAACATAGGAGAATGAATCAGTGGTTAGAGACAAGTTCCCTTACCTATTTATCGAACAACATTCTTTGACATGACTTCTCATTGTTTGAATGTCTTTTTAGGGGGAATTTGTAACTTCTCATTACTGAAATTTAGGTAATTCCAATATTTGTTCATATTTTTAGTCTTTATTTGGGTTTTTTTTGAGACTCCTAAGTATAGAGATCAATTATTGTAGAAAAATTATTAATTTTTGGTAATGGGTGTTTTTTTTGAATTAATGGGGTCCTAGTATAAATTTTTATTAAATTTTCAAGTTTAATCCTATGTTCAGAGAATGAATGGTGTGTTTTTGAGTTTTTATGTAATAATATTTAGTTTTATGTTATATTATGTGTGACTACATGATATGTAATGGGATTACACACTATGTACTTGGTCTCAAGTCACAATTCATGAAACATGTTCATAGTGTGAAAGGATTACACAATGTATAATGGTTACACGATGTGTGATGCTAAAAGGTCAATTTTAATTAAAAATTTTATTGTTTTCCTGTGTACTTAATCATCATTGATTAAATTACATATTAATTAGTAACACTTCATGTAAATATTGAGAGTTAGGGTGTTAGTGTGTCACTCGACAAAAAATTTATTTCATTTTGTCGCAACTCTTTTGGATCTCAACGTAGAAGTATTGTCCGAAAATTTTTGGTGTCTCCTTTTGATCAAGATTGATCTATTCGATATTGGATCACTATACCTATTTTTTATAGTCTCTCTAGGTTATTAGGACATTCTACCTCTCGATTTAATTGATCATAATAATTGTGTGTCATTTTTTTACCTGATTCATTGATCCACGGAGATGTTCCTTTATGATTTATTCAAGATTTGTTGTTAAACCTTATTCCTAGGTTTTTTTGTTGTGGTTCGGTGGGTGTGTGTTCTTGAAGTATGTTATGGGTTGGGATGGTTTCCAATTTTATAGGGTTATTAGGTGAGTTTTTTATATTTCAAGGTCATGAATATGATAATAGAGTCTTTCAACTGAGGAAAGTGATATATGGGTTGAACCAAGCACTGAGAGCATGGTATTCAAGACTTGGTCAGTTCTTGAAGAAACTCAATTTCCAGCATAATAGAGTAGATTAATATCTCTATTTCAATAATGATAGTAATCAAATGATTTTGGTGTTGGGGTATGATTATGAAATAATATTTCTATATCGGATGAATCATAGTGCAAACAATTCATGGAATTCTTGAAAAGTGAGTCCTAAATATCATTGATTAGGGAACTAGAATTTTTCCATCATTTATAGGTGATTCAAAAAAAATTAACATTAAATTCTAAATAAAAATATTTAAGAGAGATTCTAGGAGGATTTAGAATGAATAATTCCATGTAAATAGAAACTCTAGTGGCTACCCGGATAAAAATATCCTAATATGATGAAGTTAAAAGTGGTTCACGTCGTAGAATATATGTAGATCATTGGAATTATGTAGTACCTAACACTAACATTACCCAATATTATTTTTACTAAATGCTATGTATTTTGATATTAAATCAATTCCAATGAAATCCACATACACAGAGTAAAAAAATTACACTTTGGTATGTCAAGGGAATGGTGTATTACAATTTTCTATATAATAACATATCTCACCATTATTAGTGGTGTTAAATAGATTCATATTGGACTAGTTTTGAAGATGAATGAAAAACAACATCATATGGTGAATTATATCTTGGAATATCATGTATGTCAAGGATAATAATGAAAAAAGATTTTATTTTTTTAGAATCATAGAATCTAAATATATTGCTATTACTCAAGATTTTATGCAGTTAGTGTGAATGAAGCATCAACCTAATGATATGGGAGTGGAAGTGAAGTCTCTAAATGGAATACATCACAATAATTCAAGTGTTATACTTTTTAACAAAATATCCAATCAATCACTCATGGGTGAATAATATTGAAATAAAGTATCATTTGTTCAAGTAGAAGGTGGATCATGGGATTAGAAAGTTGGAATATGTGCCTAGAACGCTACAAGATTCATACGTTCTAATGAATTATTAACCCAAATATGTGTTTGAATGACTTTGAATGGAACTTGGGGTTCAGGAGACTCGCCAAAATTGAATAAGTGTGGACAAGTGACACCTCTCCTCGAGCTATGGTATTTTTTCTCTTATGTGAAGATATGTTTTCTTTTCCATGTTTCATCCACAAATAAGTGACATTTTGGTTCATTGAAATTGGGGGAGAAAATACATTCATCAATATTGGGAGAGAATCTGAAAGGGGTAGAAATGAAATAGGGGAATTTTTAAATCTAACAATGATAAATATGACTGATCAAAGGTTATATATCTTGAAATGTAGTGTTCATGATGAAATCATTTGTCTGTTTTTTGAATGAGGTAATTCATTGATCATAATTTCATACTACATTGGTTTCTCATGTTGAGCCTAGACCATAAGGACTTGGAGTGTGCATTGAGTAAATATTTGATCCCTATATAGAATCATAAAAAGGTAATTTTTGTAGAATATGGAAGGAACTTTAATGTGGCATCAAAGGGTGAAGAGATTTTAATATACCTAAAGGGGGGGATTATTGGGAATAAAATCCATCAAGGTAACAATGTACTATTTTTAGGTGTAGTATGGTTGTTTAAAAATTAGGATTCCATGGTGGTTTTCTCTTCAAATGTCTTCCAAATTTATTTGGTCTAATAGTTGTAGGATATGACAAGTTTCATAAAATTTGGATTTCTATGGATGACTCATAAAAATAGGGATAAGGCATTAAATACATGGAGGGTTTTTGTTGCGAAGGTTTGGATATTCATAAAATAATTTTCTTTTATAGACTGTTGATCCATGAAATAAAAAGGTTTTCTATTACATAATTACGAGTGGTCAAGAAAATATAAAAAATTTGGTATGTTACATTATTATGAGAGTTTTTTGAATGGAAATTTTCTCCAAAGTTTCACAATGAAAAACTGTTTTCAGAACAAGTATGAATGGTTTCATGAAAAAGAAATGGTAAGATTGAATGGTTCATGAATGGGAGGAAATTTCTATAGATATTCTTCTACCCCCCCCCCCCCCCCCATTTCAATATTGTAATACATAACAAAAATACAGAGGCACTCAATATACATAGTAATTTCATGAAATATTTTGTGCGTGAAGGATTCATAAGAATGTTAGTTTGGAAAAAATGGATGTTTTAGAAAAACATTTATTGTTTCCCATGTGGATTTGATTTTTCTGAAAGGAATTAAATCTTTAAATTTTTATAATATTCACAAATAATTGGGTAGTTTCACGAAATTTGAGAAATGTGTTTGGTGAAAGTGAATCTTATGTGAACTATAAGGGATTTCAAAAAACAATGTGTGTAAAAAAGGTTATCACCAGATTGGATGATGGAACAACATCATGATTCACCAAATGACGTCTAAAAAATATTAATTCATGTGATCAAAAGAATAATCTTACAAAGGATTAATGGGTACACATTAGATGAGATGTCAGTGAGCTTTCAAATTATGATTGGTTTTAAACTAGGAGGTACTATGAGCTCACACAAACATTATAACTACAGTTCACTTTAGTAGATTTGGTAGATAGGTACATTTCATGGGTATACTCCATAGACATAACCTAGTATGGGTGATCCTTGTAAATTTTATGTGTCTTGTGTATTCTTTCATTTCTACCCAAACATTTATGTCGGAAAGGTAGAGATGATAATTTATTTTAATGAAGAAACCAGATCTGAATGAGATGTTTTTAAATCTATTAAACCTTCATTCACCCCCCTAAGGGTATTTATCCTAGTTGGGATAATTGTAACTCTTTTGAGTATTCATATAATTAAATGGAAATTTTATAACTCAATCTATTTAATTCTTTTATGTTAAATAATAGCACCACTTCTGATAGAACTGTGAATTTATTACCACTTAGGAATAATATTTATTTGCAACTCTATAAAATAGATTAGCACTGCTACCATTTAAATGGTTTCAACACAAACAATATGAATAGCTTCATAAATAATATCATATTTCTCAGAGAATATTTAATTTTCTTGTATTTCCCACGACTATAATTTTCTCATATTCAAAGACACTAGGAATAAATAAAAAATCATTTCTATGTTTTCAAGATTTATATTGAAAACTCCAAGAGATCAACAACCCCTATGTCATATATTTTAATAATTATTCATGAATATATTCCATTAGGATTCCTTAAATACATTAAACTATATTATAATATATGAATATATTAAAACATTTAAACATTTAAATAAATATTTAAATGTGTAATGTTTTTTGGTAAAATATGGATTTGAATTATATATACATAAAAAAATTAAATATATAAACAAATAAATTTATTGAACTAATACATATAAATAAATAAATAATATATTAAAAAAGTAAAGATTACAAATACACAAAAGTGTCAAGTACATAGTGAAAATGAATAATATATATAAATTAAAATATAAAATATAAATATTTATATAACCATGTAATAAAAAATATTCAACTAATCATGTATTCATAAAAATATATATTAAAAAACAATAAACTATTCAAAAAACTATACAATAAATTCGTAAAATCATTTATTTAAGAAAGAAATCATATAAACATATAAATATTTATAATCATTGTCAATTTATAAGTAAATATAAAAATATTTAATCATATAATAATATCATAAAATAAATTACAGTGACTAAACTTATAAAAAAATAAGAACAACCAATTATATAAAATTAACATGAATACTAGAAATAAATTAAAACATTAAAATAAATGACCACAATATATATATATATATATATAATAAATTTAAATGTTCAATTTAAATGTATCAA
The DNA here is from genome assembly GCA_963277665.1 of Viscum album. Taxonomy (NCBI): domain Eukaryota; kingdom Viridiplantae; phylum Streptophyta; class Magnoliopsida; order Santalales; family Viscaceae; genus Viscum; species Viscum album. Next base: position 1,579,034,121 of record OY728126.1, read on the forward strand.
ACATGTAATCAATATTCTTTAAATATAATATAAATGAATAACTCACAAAAAATGAAGCTATAAGTAGTAAATTCATAACCAAGATAGGTAAAACAACGATAGATGGATATTAGATTCCATGAAAAGGAGAAATATTGTAGCATAAAAAAGATATTGTTGTAAGATGATAATTTATATTAGAGGAGTCATTTAGAATGTGAATGGTATTAGTGGGATGTTGTCGAGGTTGGCGGAATGGGGTAAATGTAGCCAAAATGTGTCCAGATGGGGGGGTTATTTAAAAGGATTAGGAATGATTTTGTAGGGAGGGAAACATTTGGTCATATAGGTTAGTGTTTTATAATACCAGTAATCGATAGAATTAGGAGAAAAGAAAAAAATCTGGTATTTTATTTTTAATAAAAATTATAATATGTTTTAAAATAATAGATGTTAAAACTGGGGTATTAACATCTGTTATTATACAATAAACATAAAAACCCACATATATTGAGTCTTAATGATTGTTATGTCTATAGATGATGTTAAAACATGTGTTTTAATGGTTGTTATTTCTTAACATAAGTTGAATATAATGAGTGTGGGTTTCAAAGTCAGTTATCAATAATAGATGTTAAAACTCTAATATGAAATATAAATTTTCTATTACTATGTTCAAATCATATAGATTTATAACTCTTTACATAGACCATATCTTATATTAAAAACATAAATTAAAATCTAACTATATTCATTTTTATCCAAATGTATCTCACGTACAATGTACATGAAACTCATTCACAAGAAATCCTATAATCATATGAAATAATTAATATTTAAATGAGTAAGAGTAGAGTAATAGATTGGAAACCCCTGATTTTCTATAAAATACATAATCTTATAATAATATGAGTAAAAATGATTTCCAAGGATACTTTACTCATGGGGTCCACAAATTACACCTTAATTCTAGTACATAATTTGTAGAAATATTATTTTACTTCTTACTTCAAGCTCATAATCTAGTACAAGGTAAAATAATGGTATTATAAAACTAAATCAACTTTCATACCAAGAATACAACTCTTTAGATATACGTATGAAAATTTTTTGAACTATTTTTAAACATTAATCTAAAGTATGCAACCATAATATAACTACTATATTCATAAATAGTTTATAAGATAAACAAAATAAATGAAAAAATGTTATATTCAAACCTGAGATAAATAATTTTTAAATAATTCTAAAATGTATCCATTACAAACACATTATAATTTATCCATGAATTATATACATTCTATAACTAAATATATAGAATTTCTTTCTATATTTTTTTAATAATAACTCATTCATAATATCCATTATATAAAATTTTAATGAATTATATGGTATGAAATGTAATATAAACATGTTATTTCCATAAAATGTTATCTAAAAAATTTAGAAAATCTTAAAATCACATATTAAATTTTATTTAATCCTTAATTTTATCAGTTATCAAAAAATATATTTTATAATGTTTAAATAATTTCTTAAATTGTGAATAATAATTTGATAAATTTATATTATAAAATATGAATATTCCATATTTTTAATTATAATCTCTTTTATATTTTTCAGTTATTTTGAAATTTATAAATAATTTTTCATAACATACTTATATTTTCTATATAGTCATTTTATATCAAAATATAAGATAGTCTATATAGTTCTAAAAGGTATTTAACATTCACTCTAAATATTTGGGATATTTATTTAATAATTTTTAATAAGAATTTAGTTCATTAATTATATACATTTTATAAATTTTATAAATATCTCAAAATAACTTTTTAATGATTTATAGTCAATTTATAAACCATATTATTCAATTCTAGAATTCAATTTATCAAAATTAAGATTTTCATGATATTATATTTTACAGAAAAATTTCATAGTGTAATCTATAGATTTTTTCATTATCCATCATATTTTAAAATGAAAAATGTTCAACATTGTCATAATTCCTAAGAGTCTGGTTTCATATCATATAATATCAACTATATCATAAAAATGATATGTTGCACTGTTTTTGAAACAAAAAACATAACTATTTCAACATATGATACAACTTATTTTATATTATGATAAATGAAATATTGAAAATTTTATCTATATATTTATAAATGATATAATGTATCATAAAGAGTGACTCATTCATGGTTTACTATATCTCAAATTAAATGACAAGGTATATAACTAAATTTCATTCATTTATTATGATTTAAAATAAAACATTCCTATAATATAAATTTTATTCATTTTCATACATGAGTTTAGGAATCCAAATACTTTGAAAGGATTTTATACCACATAATGATTTATAAGGATTTATTAACAATTAATATACATAAATAAATTAATTAAATTCCCTAAAACCAAAGTGATCCATGCATTTAAAATAAAACCACATAAACTTTAAATGGAAAATGTATACCTCTCACAATAGATCATTATTCCTATTAACTTCCATATATATTTTATAAATAAAGGTAAGAATACATAGTAGACTCTAAATTCCTAGGTGTATCCATGTAATTAACTGAATTAATATATGAATAATTGGGATTCATCTCCACCAATTATATACTAGTATTTCAGTGACTAATGATTTAGAAGAAAAATAGACGTGATATGAAGAAGTATCAATTATTATATCTCTTGAAGAATTAGTCACACGAATATCGTGAACTAGATTCCATTATATACGCTTTTTAGATTCTCCCCTAACCCTATGCATTTACTCCTCAACCCATTTTTTAAATTTTGAAAGGCCACTTTTTAGTTAAGTAGGCACAAATAAATCCACACACTACCATTTATGCAACCACACAAAAAGATTTAAAATTCAAATTCCACATTTCAAAATCCCTAATTTAAACTACAAGAGTCATCACTGCCTCAGGATATATCCCACCTAATATCACATATATTGATATAAATTGGACCCGTCATCAAACCAGATCCCAAGTGAGGAACGACCATCAGAATTCATCATCGTCGTCGTAAAATGGACATCATCATCATTGAAAAAAACAAATTGAACACAACAAATCATCGCAACACTAATCTATGAACATATTCCTGGGAGGAAGCACCACCACCACTATATAATTCCAAAAATGATCGCCAGAGACCATCAAAATGACTATTTTGAAGTCTCCAAACAATCCATCATGAAGATTAAGTCCTCGTATAGACCAAGGATGTAGATGAAACCATTATTGAGAAGAACCTCCTAAAATGCCCTCGACTACCCAAACTTCACATTCCAAAAACCCTTGATAACCACCATGAAAGTCCAACTAGGATAAGATTGGTGGAAGTTGTGATATAGAGAATAGTATGGATTAGAAAAAGGCATCAATAGGGACATACAACCACCATCATGACCATAGAGCCCTGCCTACGGAGCCACCACTAGCAAATAACACCAGTATATTAATTTTGAAACCATGGAAGAACACTAAATATAACCATCCTAATATATAAGAAACAAGGAAACATCGTTATAATCAACAACACCACCGTCGAGCAGAAACCTTCACCGAACCGCAATCCCTTCACTACAAAAAACAAAACAAAAGTCTCCTACAAAGAAATCAAGCAAACAGAACATTGAAATAAACCTAGTGAAACCATTACAAAAAAATCAAACACCTATAAAGAGGATAAAACCCCTAGATCAATAATTAAATATTGATGGAGAAGATAAAACCCAATTAATAACTAAATCCCAGACTAATTCTATACCTTCACCATCTCAAGAAACCATGAGAACTATCACACTAGACTGAGATGGGGTAAATACTAATGATGAATTCGAAAAGAGAATAAGATGATGGAGTCCAAATCTCAGCCATAGGACAATATGTAATGAACTGACAGTTAATAAAACCCTTAAAATGAGAATACAGATGTAGAATCGAGAAAGTGAGTGATCGAAAAAGGGGAAGAAATCCAGAATGAAATAAGTTTCAGAGGAAACCCCAACAATCACCGAGAGATAAGGGAGCGATGCTCCCATGTGTGTAAAAGAAAAATTAGTTTCAAATATTATATAAATTTAGGACCATATAACTCACAATTGTTTCACCATATAAAATTTAATCAACGAAAAAGAACTTTTTGAGAGTCAAAATGTTATTATCTTTAAAATTTCATTCGATTATATCAATCACAACCACATATTAATGGTAAAATATGATTTAATATGTGTGTGTGTGTGTGTGTTTGTGGGTCTGTGTGTCTCTATGTGTTTGCATGTGTTTAAATATCAATCCTAAAAAGCACTATTAGTCATTAAAAAATATTTAATATATATGTATATATATATACATGGACATGGTGTAATATAAAATATTTATCTTTATAATATGTGAAATCCAAATCATATAATATATCTTATATTTTAGACATGTTATACAAAACAACATCTATAATGTCTCATATTGTTTAATCTTAATGAATATATGTTTTGTGAAATATTTAATTATATTTCATGTTATACACTACAATATATAATGGAATAATCTCTAATAGATAATCATATTATAAGGAAAACATTATAAAGATTTTGATCTTATACATTTCATTTTAATCTAAATACCCAGGGAATCAGGTATTTTCAACACACCCTGGGATTAAAAATTATGTAAAACTCGTGGAAAATATTTCAAAATATATTTAAATAAAAAAAACTTATAACATTTAAAATCATATGTTCCAAACTACTAGTAACATAGAACATTTGATTCTATAATTCCTACATTTATATTATTATATATTATATATAATAAAAATTATATATTAATAGTACTAGGTTGATATATACACATATATGGTTTCTTTGATAAATTAACCATTATTTGATATATGTATTTTGAAAAATAATATATTTGAAATCGAAGGTTCCAAATGAGGGTTTCTATGGAGAGGACCAAATCATTGGTCAAATTTGAGGTTAAGTGGATATGATTGTTAACATTCGTATTGTTTTTAATTTTCAATACATGAATCAAATTAAAAATCTTATTTATTATGTTATTTTATATTATTTTATGGTTATATGAATGTTATTATGTCTCTATAAGTGGTTTTACATTAAATTGTGTTTTTTTGAGAATTTTGAGGTGATGAAAATCAAATAACAGCCTAATCAAAATGATTAATGGAGTTATTTTTTTCCTAGAGAAATTTTTTAGGAAGGGGAAACAAATAAATTCAAAATAATAATATATTACAAACTATATCATCCCAACATGATGAAACTAAACCCATGTTTCGACCCAAATTTCCACATGAACTCAAGAATTCCTCCTCTAATGCGAGAGGCTTCTGAATAGTTGTGGAAGGTCTAATGTGGAACATTGAGGAGACTATACCCCCATATCAGAGAGCTCAAGTAGAAGAAAATAACTAAACAATATACATATATGAGTATCAATAAAGAATAAATAGACTGAGACTAAACATGTAGTCATAAAATTAAAATCAATAAATCCCCAAATGGTCATGTCTGTAATGGCCCGGGTTTTTGGGGTCCATTAATTTCTGAAAATCTAGTTTTCATTTTTCAGGTCTGGGGATCACAGTGTTGTAGGCCTACCGGTAGCCTTAGCCTACCGGTAGCAGGCCTACCGGTAGTTCGGTCTACCGCTGGCCGCAGCCTACCGGTAGCTCTGTCTACCGGTAGCTCGGTCTACCGGTGGCCGCAGCCTACCGGTAGCTCGGTCTACCGGTAGCTGCAGCCTACCGGTAGCTCGGCCTACCGGTAGGTGCCGCCTACCGGTAGCTTGGCCTACAGGTAGCTGCAGCCTACCGGTAGCTCGGCCTATCGGTAGCTGCAGCCTACCGGTAGCTCGGCCTACCCGTGGCTGCAGCCTACCGGTAGCTGAGCTACCGGTAGCTGTCACCCACCAGTAGCTCTCAGATACAGGTGGCTCTGGCTAACCCCGTGGGTTATTTCCAATAGTGCTCTCTTTTGTGCAAATAGGGTTTTAAACCCTATTCTGACTCGTTTAAGCGTGTTTTAAAGACCAGTAACGCGCATAAGAGTTTTAATTAAATACTTAATCAATTCATGAGTCGGTTTAAACCACCCGACCCCCTTTAATGACGAGTGGAGCCGTGTGGTCATCCCACAACCCCCGCGCCTTACACAATTACGCGTTCTCACCTCAACCATCCACGACTCTTATAAACTAAGGGTAAGCCGTGGTTTCTCTTTTCCTCGATTGTGGATCTTCACAAACATCTTCTGGTGCATCGGGTGCATCATTATCCGTAAAATTCCGCGCCCTGTCTAAGCATTGACAGACGAAGCGATTTTCGTTCAGGCGAGCCGAATCGCTATCCGTGAACTTCTTCCCACGGCCTCAGCCTAGATCATTGATCCAACAAGTAGGGAAATTTCTCCTTTTCCTATCTCTTTGGTTTATCATGCGGGGTGGGCGTGCTTTTGTTCTATAGAATTGGATAAACCAGACCTAATTAAAGATAATGAACGAATTCTATAAAGAAAGGGGGGGCTGTGATCGTTGATGTTGTCCTATATTTTTTATGTTGTTTCTTTTATGACCATCTTGTTGAGTTGTGCTGGCTTATGCCTTCTGAAAATCGAGGTCATTGGTGGTCGTTGTTTGTGCACTAATGAACCCTGCTGATGTTTTAAATGGCTTGTTTGTAAATGTGAACTCCTGCTGTGAAATTGGTTAATCACGTATATCCGGATGAATAAATTGAAAGCACCAGGATCAATCCCTTCTTTGCTAACCCCGGTCAAAATGGAATTGAAATCATGGAACGTGTAAAATCTTTTAAATCTGAAAATACAGGCTTGGCCTTGCTTAGTGTTGGTGGCAGTGTTTTGGTGGTTTTCTTTTACGAGTCGATTGCTGGAGATATGGGAGGGGATGGAATCCCCTGTTCTTTTATACCCTCGGTGGATGTGTGAAATTTGGGGATGGGATCCCCTATTGATGCGGCTTCGGTGGTTGTGAGTTTTAAGACCGGGTGGATACTTGTTTATATCACGAATTGGGGTGGAATCCTCTGTTGTTGAGAATCGGGTATGGGCGTTATGGTTGTTGCTTGATTGTTCACCTTCCTGGACTTATGCCTATGCCTACTAGTTGCCCAGTAGTGCTTAAACATAAACATTATTACTGAACATGAAATAAGAAAGGGGACAATTGGGTTGTTAGCGTGAGTCGTGACTCGGACTTGAGTGTTGTTGTGATCTGTAGGCTGTCTGAAGAAAAACCTAGCTTGAGTGAGTGCTTGTTACCTATATATATATACTTGTAGATTTATGTTTCTTATTTTCACCCCACCCAAGTTGAGAACTTAGTGCCGAACACCCCCATTTCATGGGGGAGGGTGTTTTTTCCAACACTATTCTTAGTGGCTGGTTATTAGCTCCTTTTCTGCTCCCTTTCCCGGATAGCCCAAGTATCTTCGGGCAGGCTGTGATGGACTGAGGTCCATTATTAGCCCAAGAACCTTCGGGCGGGGTGGTGTGGTGGTTGGCCAGGTGTGTGCGGCAGGTGGTTTCCCAAGTGTCTTCGGGATGAGGCCCAGGTGTCTTCGGGCGTGGCTGTGGATTTTCTATCCCAGGTTTCTTCGGTCGTAGTGGTGGTTGTTATGGCCTAGGTGTTTGCAGGCGTGGTTACGTGTGACAGTTGTGTCCCATGTGTGTGCGGGCGGGATTACGGCAGTGGGACTACATGTGGTTGTGGCCCAGGTGTGTGTGGGCGGGTGTGGCAGTAGGACTGCGGTGAGAATGGAGGGATTGCTCTGATGCGTAGGATGTCTCAATAACCAGTGGGAAAGTGGCGCGGGGTACCCAAACATCGATGTGCTCATAATATATATATTACTTGACTTGCGTTATTTGGGGAGTGTGCCTTGGTGAGTCCTGGGGTGGATAGTTTACTTTGATAGGTGTTTGGTTTACTCCTTTTCTCACGGGACTTTAGCACGTTCCCCCACTTGTGCACGAGAGTCTTTGGTTTTCCCTACTATGTGTACTTGTATGCTCACCCTACTTTTATAAAACTGCTTTCAGGTTTCCAGGAGGACATCGGGGATCACGCAGGACCTTACTAGCTCGGACCATTGGGGCAGTTGTAGTTGTTGTTTTTCTTCTTTGGTACTTACCTTTGTAGTCGCCCTTTGTACTTTGTGCCTTTACTTTTAGAACATTCATGTGCGAATGGTTTATTTCTTTTGGTTTTACTTCTCTTTCCTTCTTGGTGTTGTTGAGTTTCATCATCTCATCTCTCGATCTTATAAAACAAAAAGGGGTAATGCCTTCCATTTGTGAGAAATTTCTATACCCTTGGTGCTAGTCGCCATTCCGGGACCTATTGAATGCGGGTCTCGGGGGTCATTATCTCTCCTTCAACTTAAAGAAGGAAGGCCCTGGAAATATACTGACCCTTCCCTCCTTTTGGTGAAGGCGGGTCGTGGCAGAATGGTATCAGAGCGAAGGTTGAGAGATAGGATGGAGTCTGGAGTTAGGCACGGTGAGGATTGCATGGGATGGTAAGGCAACAGTGTTGGGTGACCTTGGCGCGTGAATTAGGCTAGGGAAGACCGGCTAGGACACGGGATTTTAGGGCCCCCCATGATCCGATGCAAGGACTTTGGACCTACCGAACGACCAAGTAAGGCTACACTGATTGCAGGGTAGAGACCCTAGGAAAGGTACATGCATCATAATGACTTGTGTTCTTGTGTTTCTGGTATGTATTGGGGACTAAGAATAAATTAATTTTTAAGAATTTTTAAGAACAATATTCTGCACTACTTGGCCTTAAGAATTCCTTGTTTACCTTGCAGCTATGGCACCTTCAAGGAGACCACGTGTGGTATAGGAGATCGAGGCCCCGGAGACTACTTTGGTCGATCGGCAGAGAGCTGATCGAGAGGAAGAGGACGACCAGTGGCAGAAGACTCTTCGAGCCTTCCAGCGACAGGCCCTCGAGAAGTATGAGGGCAGCACCTCCAATATGAAGACGGAAGGCTGGCTAGAGTAGCTAGTTATAGCTTTTGGCCTAATTCAGGCCCCGACTGAGTACTGGGTTCCACTGGCCGTTAGCCAGATGCGGGGAGTGGCACGTAAGTGGTGGATGCTTTACCTGGGGGAGAGGAGAGAGTCTGAGGTGGCTTGGGTGGATTTCGAGAGGGAGTTCCGGGCGGAATTCCTATCCTCGACGATGAAGGCAGAAAATAGGCAGGAACTAGTCTCCCTCCAGCAGGGGAGTATGTCCGTTAGGGAGCTAGGGATCAAGTTCAAGGACCTCCTACGTTTTTCTCCAGACCTCTTTCCCGACGAGGAGTCTCAGGCAAGACATTTAGAGGAGGCGCTCCGACCCTCCCTCCAGTATGTTGTTACCCCCTTCACCCTGCTGACGTACATGGAGGTCCAGAAGAAGGCCGAAGTGGTGGAGAGGATGCATTCTCTAGGAGGAGTGTCGCAAGAGGGGATCCAACTGGGACCATCGAAGGGGAAGGCCTTCAACACCAGGCCTCTAGCGTTAGGACCCTCTAGGTTCCGACCAGCAGGGAGCAGGCCGCAGTAGTTTCAGTTTCGATCCCCCAGCCCTCGCACATTTCCTACGGGCCCGGGACCGCGGTGCTTCATCTGTGGGAGCCCTGGGCATCTCCGGAGTCAGTTCCCCGACCGGGTGTAGTACAGTAGTGGCATTAATCCCCACCACCCGCCCCAGCAGCAGCTTCCAGCCAGACCTTTCCAGCAGCAGCTTCCAGCCAGACCTTTCCAGCAGCAGCAGCAGGGATAGCGAGCTCCCGCTCCTCCAAGGGAAGACGTAGGAGGAGGAGGCCGACCTCAAGGCGCTCTACAGGGACCTCGACCAGGGCATTGTCATGGATGTGGCCGACATCCGAGAGGCAGGGGAGCTGGGCGTGGACAGTTACACGCTGCAGAGGCAGCAGTTCCAGCAGGGCTAGAGGTTGTTCGAGGTACGATCAGTCTGCTTAGCACTCTTTCTTATGCCTTGTTCGATACCAGAGCTTCGCACTCCTTTGTTGCACCCAGCCTAGCCCGTGCCTTGGGTTTAGATGCAGAGAGACTTCCAATTCCCCTGGTGTTGAGCACACCAGTCGGAGGTCAGACCAAGTTGTTGTTTGTTTGTCGGGGATGTAGACTGATGATAGGGCCACATCAGTCGGTTAGGGATCTTATTCTGCTACAGATTCAGCCATACGATGTCATCCTAGGCATCGACTGGCTATTTTTTGTGTGCACCATCATCAACTGTTTTCGAAGAAGGGTGGTGTTCTCAGACTTGGACATCCGACGTGTTACCTTCACCGGCGAGCAGAGTAGTCCGAAGGGAAATAGGAGAGAGGAACCTCTCCTCTCCTTATTGACCGAGGTGACAGTGGAATCCGTAGATGCTAAAATGGTGGACATGCCAGAGATCGTCTGTGAGTTTATGGACATCTTTCCTGAGGAGGTGATGACTCTACCCCATCGACGTGATATCGAGTTCAGGATAGACCTGTAGCCCGGCACTCGTCCAATCTCAATGAATCCTTACTGGATGGCACCTTCGGAGATACGGGAGTTGCGGATACAGATTGACGATTTGATGAAGAGAGGTTATGTTCGACCAAGTGCGTCACCGTGGGGTGCTTCGGTCTTGTTTGCAAAGAAGGCAGACGGTGGTCTCAGGTTGTGCATAGACTACAGGAGGCTGAATCAGGTCACGATCAAGAATCGCTACCCTCTTCCGAGGATAGATGATCTTTTCGACCAGCTGAAAGGGGCAGGATGGTTCTCGAAGATCGAACTGCGGTCTGGGTACCACCAGCTGAGGGTGAAAGAGAGCGAAATCCCGAAGACAGCATTCAGGTGCAGGTATGGACACTTCGAGTTCGTAGTCATGCCCTTAGGCATTACGAAAGCCCTGGCTGTGTTCATGGGGCTTATGAACTCCATCTTCCAGGAATACCTGGATCAGTTCATGGTTTTGTTCATCGACGACATCCTGGTCTACTCTAGATCAGAGGAGGACCACACATAGCACCTGAGGACAGTTTTGGAGGTCCTCCGATAGCACCATCTCTATGGGATGTTGTCAAAATGCAAGTTCTAGACACGAGAAGTTCACTTCCTTGGGCACGTGGTGTCCGAGCAGGGGGTAGCAGTAGACCGGTCAAAAGTTGAGGCAGTTGTTTCTTGTGCAGCACCCAAGAATGTGGCAGAGGTCCGTAGTTTCCTTGGGCTGGCAGGTTACTACCGGAGATTCGTACCCAACTTCTCTCGAGTTATGGCCCCTTTGACGGCACTGACCAAGATGGACCAGGCTTTCGTATGGAGTGATTAGTGCCAATCAGCCTTCAGTTATCTGAAGGAGAAGTTGGTCAGTGCCCCAGTGCTGAGATTACCAGATGAAGGAGTGACCTATGAGGTGTTCTATGATGCTTCAGGACAGGGGTTGGGATGTGTGTTGATGCAGCAACAAGGGGTGATCTCTTATGGGTCCAGGCAGCTGCGTTCCCATGAGCGTAATTATGCCACCCACAACCTGGAGCTTGCAGTGGTCGTTTTTTTCGCTAAAGTTATGGCGGCACTACCTCATCGGGGAACGCTTTATGGTCTTCACGGATCACAAAAGCTTGAGGTATATCTTCTCCCAGTGAGACTTAAACTTGCGATAGCGGAGATGGGTGGAGTTCCTCCAGGATTACGACTTCGAGATCTCTTATACTGAAGGAAAGGGAAATGTGATGGCCGATGCCTTGAGAAGGAGGACGCATAAGGATGTGGTCCGAGAGTTGGCGGATGCCTGGGAGGCAATGGAGGAGTTGGCCGCCTTACACCTGGATGTGAAGATGGATAGTGGCAGGGGATGCCTATATCAGATGATAGTATATTCATCTCTGTTTCTATAGGTGGAGGAGTCTCAGTGGGGAGACCCGGAGTGCTAAGTGATGCGTGACCGGGTTGACTAGGGCAATACTCTGGAAGGATGGACAGAGGATGGTCAGAACCGGATGCTTTTCCAGAAAAGGTTGTTTTTCCCGGAGGCGATGCGCATCAAGGTTCTCAGTGAGTTCCACAACTCACCCCTGGCGGTACACCCAGGAGTTTCCAAGATGTACCAGGGTTTGAAGAGGCAGTTTTGGTGGCTCGGAGTTAAGCGAGCGGTGGCAGAGTTTGTGTCCAAGTGCTTAGTGTGTCAGCAAGTGAAGGTTGAACACCGAGTTCCAGGCGGCCTATTGCGGCCTCTAGATTTCCCCGAGTGGAAGTGGGATGAAATATCTATGGATTTCGTCATGGGACTACCTAAGGTCCATGGAGGGTACGATGCCATCTGGGTGGTAGTGGACAGGTTGACGAAATCGGCTCACTTTCTGGAAATCAGGGAGTCGATTACTGTGGACGCTTTGGCACGAAAGTACGTGGATGTGGTGGTGAGGATGCATGGAGTTCCGAGGTCTATAGTCTCGGATAGGGATGAACGGTTTACCTTGCGAGTCTGGAGAGGATTGCAGCATGCGTTTGGCACCCAGTTATGCCTTATCACTGTTTTCCATCCCCAGACAGATAGACAAACAGAGCGCACCATCCAAACCTTGGAGGATATGCTACGGGCATGTGTTCTGGACTCAGGAGGATCATGGATGCGACACTTTCCCCAGGTAGAGTTCGCTTACAATAATAGATATCACTCTACTATTGGTATGGCCCCGTTTGAAGCCTTGTACGGGAGGCCATGCCATTCACCTATGTGTTGGGACTAAGTAGGAGAGGCAGGCATCCTTGGCCCAGAGGTGGTACAGAACACAACAGAGAAGGTTCAGCTCATACGGGAAAGGATGAAGGCGGCCTAGGACCGACAGAAGTCGTATGCTGATACCAGGAGGAGGCCCTTGGAGTTTGAGGTTGGGGACCATGTGTTCTTGAAGGTCTCCCCTCGGCGTGGGTAGTAGAGGTTCGGCAAGGGGAGTATGCTTTCCCCTAGGTTCATCGGACCCTTCAAAGTATTGTGGCAGCTCGGCGAGGTGGCTTACCAGCTAGCGTTGCCACCACCGCTACTGAGGATACATGGTGTCTTCCATGTGTCCCAACTCCATCGGTATCTGCATGATGATTCACACGTCCTCAATTGGGGTGAGATGGACATCGAGGACGACGTGACCTTTTTGGAGAGACCAGTGATGATCGAAGATCGCAAGGAGAAGGTGCTTCGTGGGCGAACCATTACCTTGTTTCACATGTTGTGGAGACATTGTGGGCTTGAGGATAGTACGTGGGAGAGGGAAGCACATATTCGTACCCAGTACCCAGAGTTGTTTTGAGTTTTGCTCCTTGTTGTACCTGTTGTGGTAGAAAGTTTTGTCTTTTGGATATAAAATGTACTGGTTTCTTTCCTCTGTTTATGTGTGAAAAGCCCTGGCTATGGGGGAGGAGAGAACCCGACCCCTAATCAAGACGCATTAAGGTGGATGCGATTAAACCTGTGCGGGTGAGTCAGTGCCGCCCAAAGCGGATAATATATTGACATGGGGAAGGAGACTCCCCAACCCACATGCCTAGGTAGTTTGGCATGGTATATTGCTTGGTTCTTGGCGGGGAAATGTTTTAGTTAGCATGGGTTCGCTCCTAAGAGGTATCTTTCAAGGTGGTTGTTCGGACCCTCTCTTCCCTTCTGGTTTTGTTTTGATTCTTGAGGAGGAGAATCGTTTAAGAGGTATCTGATGTAATGGCCCGGGTTTTTAGGGTCCATTACTTTGTGAAAATATCGTTTTGGGTTTTCGGGTCTGGGAATCACGGTGGTGTAGGCCTACCGGTAGCCTTAGCCTACCGGTAGCAGGCCTACCAGTAGCTCGGTCTACCGGTGGCCGCAGCCTACCGGTAGCTCTGTCTATCGGTAGCTCGGTCTACCAGTGGCCGCAGCCTACCGGTAGCTTGGCCTACCAGTAGCTATAGCCTACTAGTAGCTCGGCCTACCGGTCCCTGCAGCCTACCGGTAGCTGAGCTACCGGTAGCTGTCACCCACCGGTAGCTCTCAGCTACGGGTGGCTCTGGCCTACCCTGTGGGTTATTTCCAGTAGCGCTCCCTTTTGTGAAAATAAGGTTTTAAACCCTATTATGACTCGTTTAAGCGTGTTTTAAAGGCAGTAACATGCATAGGAGTTTTAATTAAATACTTAATCAATTCGTGAGTCGGTTTAAACCACCCGACCCCCTTTAATGACGATTGGAGCCACGTGGTCAATCCACGACCCCTGCTCCTTACTCGATTATGCGTTCTCACCTCAACCGTCTGCAGCTCTTATAAACTAAGGGTTAGCTGTGGTTTCTCTTTTCCTCGATTGTGGCTCTTCACAAACAGCTTCTGGTGCATCGGGCGCATCGTTATCCATAAAATTTCGCGCCCGGCCTAAGCATTGATAGACGAAGCAATTTTCGTTCAGGCGAGCCGAATCACTGTCCGTGAACTTCCTCCCCCGGCCTAAGCCTAGATTGTTGATCCAACAGGTAGGGAAATTTCTCCTATGCCTCTCTCTTTGGTGTATCATGCGGGGTGGGCATGCTTTTGTTCTGTAGAATTGGATAAACCAGACCTAATTAAAGATAATGAACAAATTATATAAAGAAAGGGGGGGTTGTGATCGTTGATGTTGTCCTATATTTTTTATGTTGTTTCTTTTATGACCATCTTGTTGAGTTGTGCTGGCTTATGCCTTCTGAAAATCGAGGCCGTTGGTGGTCGTTGTTTGTGCACTAATGAACCTTGCTGATGTTTTAAATGGATTGTTTGTAAATGTGAACTCCTGCTATGAAATTGGTTAATCACGTATATCCAGCTGAATAAATTGAAAGCACCAAGATCAATCCCTTCTGTTCTAACCCCGGTCAAAATGGAATTGAAATCATAGAATGTGTAAAATCTTTTAAATCTGAAAATACAAGCTTGGCCTTGCTTAGTGTTGGTGGCAGTGTTTTGGTGGTTTTATTTTACGAGTCGATTGCTGGAGATGTGGGAGGGGATGGAATCCCCTGTTCTTTTATACCCTCAGTGGTTGTGTGAAATTGGGGGATGGGATCCCATGTTGATGCGGCTTCAGTGGTTGTGAGTTTTAAGACCGGGTGGATACTTGTTTATATCACGAATTGGGGTAGAATCCTCTACTGTTGAGAACCGGGTATGGGCGTTATGGTTGTTTCTTGATTGTTCACCTTCCTGGACTTATACCTATGCCTACTAGTTTCCCAGTAGTGATTAAACATAAACATTATTACTGAACATGAAATAAGAAAGGGGACAGGTGGGTTGTTAGCGTGAGTCGAGACTCGGACTTGAGTGATGTTGTGATCTGTAGGCTGTCTGAAGACAAACCTAGATTGGGTGAGTGCTTTTTACCTATATATATATATATACTTGTAGCTTTGTGTTTCTTATTCGCGCCCCACCCAAGTTGAGCACTTAGTGCCAAACACCCCCATTTCACGGGGGAGGGTGTTTTTTCCAACACTATTCATAGTGGCTGGTTATTAGCTCCTTTTCTGCTCTCTTTCCCGGATAGCCTAAGTATCTTCAGGCAGGCTGTGATGGCCTGAGGTCCATTATTAGCCCAGGAACCTTCGGGCGGGGTGGTGTGGTGGTTGGTCAGTTGTGTGCGGCAGGTGGTTTCCCAAGTGTTTTCGGGATGAGGCCCAGGTGTCTTCGGGCATGACAGTGGATTTTCTAGCCCAGGTGTCTTCGGGCGTGGTGGTGGTTGTTCTGGCGTAGGTGTTTGTAGGTGTGGTTACGTGTGACATTTGGGGCCTAGGTGTGTGTGGGCGGGATTACGGTAGTGGGACTGCGTGTGGTTGTGGCCCAGGTGTGTGCGGGCGGTTGTGGTAGTGGGACCGCGGTGAGAATGGCGGGATTGGTCCGATGCGTAGAATGTATCAATAACCAGTGGGAAAGTGGTGCGGGGTACCCAAACATCGATGTGCTCTTAATATATATATTACTTGACTTGCGTTATTCGGGGAGTGTGCCTTGGTGAGGCCTATGGTGGATAGTTTACCTTGATAGGTGTTTGGTTTACTCCTTTTCTCACAGAACTTTAGCACGTTCCCCCACTTGTGCATGAGAGTCTTTGGTTTTCCCTACTGAGTGTACTTGTATGCTCACCCTACGTATATAAAACTGCTTTCAGGTTTCCAGGAGGACTTCGGGGATCACGTAGGACCTTACTAGCTCAGACCTTTGGGGCAGTTGCAGTTGTTGTTTTCCTTCTTTGGTACTTACCTTTGTAGTCGCCCTTTGTATTTTGTGCCTTTACTTTTAGAACATGCATGTGGGAATGGTTTATTTCTTTTGGTTTTACTTCACTTTCCTTCTTGGTGTTGTTGAGTTTCATCATCTCTTCTCTCGATCTTATAAAACAAAAAGGGGTAATGCCTTCCATTTGTGAGAAATTTCTATACCCTTGGTGCTAGTCGCCACTCCGGGACCTATTGAAGGCGGGTCTCGGGGGTCATTATCTCTCCTTCAACTTAAAAAAGGAAGGGCCTGACAATCTGCTGACCCTTCCCTCCTTTTGGTGAAGGCGGGTCGTGACAATGTCATACATACAACCAACCACCCACTAGGACGGCTACCTAAAATACCAAAATAAAAAACAATAAAAAAGGCTACATAAAATCATAAAGAGACATCTGTGCAGTCATCTAATACAACTAGAGAAATTCCACATGACCAAAAAATACTCAACATGGGTCTTAGACAAAACTTGTTCCTTGAATAATCAAGAGAGAGATGCTCGGATTCCCAAGTGCAATGGCGTCCTAAGTGGGGTGTGATTAAAACCCAGTAGGACACCACCATTAGTTTCTGAAAAAAAATACCAGTTAGTAAAATAGTGCATTAAATATAATTAATAATGATATTCAATCAGTTAAATAAAACATGTTTCATTATTTAACAATATTTAAATTAACCACTTTCTTTTTTTATTCCAAGTATTACCCAATTCCATCAATCCTACCTCATCCGAACTGGTAATCTGATCCCTACATCATAGGGGTCACATTTTGGTCAAAAAGGATCCCTAGACCAAGTATCTTACCAGAATCTGGTACTATATTCCCATCTATCACAACCACTGGTCAGAAGTCTGCAAACAAAGTCCATTAGTCAATGTATCCAACTAGGACTCAATACACCATCTCAGACCATCAAAACCATAATATGGAATTCCTTGTACATACCATTGGATACAGGAGCATTAGTATATCCTTTGAATACTATGGTGAAATGAGCTTCCTAGTGAATTATTCTGGCCATCCCAAAACCAAGGAGTGGGGTATCATTCCATCATCCCAATATCATAACTAATAGGTCAACAAACTAGTTGTGTTAGTCCTAGTATACATTTGGGATTTAGCATCATATTTCCTACCATCCCCATTCATGCAATTATTAATCATTACCATTTTTTCAATGTTTCCATGTTTCATTACATTCATCATATAATACAGAATTCATATTTAAACCATTTCATCCTATACCCAAATACAAATTCATAAATGTTCTTTGAACCATTTAACAATTTAACACACCCCCTTTCAACCATTTCTTTCTCCATTTTTAATACCAACCTTTACCATGGTCCCGATAGACTATTAAATAAATTCATTGATCAAATAAAACCTAAACCTCTATGCAAAGTCATAAAACATAATATTTACATCCTTGTAAAAAACATGAAATCCACACCTTAAAACAATTCCCTTCCTCTTTGAAAATACAAACATTGACCAAGACCTTCGTTTTTCATGAAAACCATTTGATGATTCATTAATCCAGTTTCATTAAATAGGTAACCACACACCCATTTCAACTCTGTATTTATGGACATACCCTTTATTTATTTTTAGAATTAACATTTTTATGATTTGTCTTTTGAAATATTTTTTTATAAATTATTCTCTTCATATTATTTAAAATGATATTTAAAAGAGAAATGTGACTACTTTTTTGACTAAATATGTGTTTCATTACAAAATATAACCAAATATTTTAAATGGTTTTTCTTCTAATGAATATTCCTACCAAAATCATTAGTTTTAATTTAGAAACATCTTCTCCTAAAATTTATGGGATTTCAAATAAATTTATATTAACTTTTCATTATATAATATTTTCTAAAAATAGTTTCAAATTTTTTTGTATTTCTTTTTCCTTCCAAATTAAAATTTTAATACTCTTATAACAGAGTTTTTCATCAATGTAAGAAACATTTAATGATTCATATGTTTCACTATGGATATTGAATAATGATACAATCAACCTTGTTTTAGTTGATGGATTATGATCATGTTATTCTATTTATTTATCATGGAATTTATTTGAATCTTATACATTTTTAATTCAAAAATTGATGCTTGTTGTATACCAAATAATATTTATTATAAACGTTATTATTTATAATTTATTTTATATATTGTATATATTAAAATAAATTAAGTTTTGGTTTATTATAGATATTATGTTGTCCATTAATACATAATTTTGTATCATGAGTCAAAATTTTTGTGTATTTGGAGCATTATTGCGCATGTTTGTAATGTTTTAGTTATATACAGGGTGGTAATAATGATGTCTTAGATGAAACATTTCCAGTAATTACAATGTTTTAGTAGTTGTATTAATGAAATGTGTATGTATTTGATAAGGAAATGATGGTAATGTTATTATGTGTGACATTTTTAATTCCATCAATATGAATTCAGTTGTAATTATACATGTAATTATTTAAATTGTTATGTTATAAATGGATATATTTTGTGCTCAAGTTATTGATTTTATGGAATATTTATTGATTATTCACTCTAACATATTTTTTATTATTTTTTATCCATTGTTTGTTATGTCATCTAGTTTTCCATAAATGGAATCTAAAATCTTATTTTTTATGTTTCCATTCCCTTAGGTACCAGAATATATATTTGATTGAATTTAATGATTTAATAAAAGGAAAATGATTTTTTTATGATGTTTATAGTGATTGTTTTAACATAAAAATATTATTCAGAAAATATGTATGTATCTAGTCTCCCAAATTATTTAAAATATGATATCATTTATGATGTAATCCCTTTTATCTTATACAATTGAAAATTAGTGTACACTTACTCCAATTTGGTGATGTTAGGTTTGTTAAAGTAGGTATCAAAATAATTATTATAGAAATTATGTTAAAAATATAATATAACATAGATAAAATAAAATAACCACTTGATAGACTTTAGAAATATGTCTATGTATAGAAAAACATCCTAAAATTTTGGTAATTTAGATATTGAGTTGAATCCTAGAAAAGAAATCTACGTCTGGAAATAGGAATGTGGATACAATATTATGTATATATATAACTAGGGATAATAACATGAAAATTATGGTTGGGTGTTAATTTTATCTTCAATAAGTGAAAAAAATATGCATATCTTTTCACCCATCTTGATACTCCCTATGAAAAATATTAGTTGATTAAAATTATTAATGAATAATTATGAAGGATTTGTAAAAATATTGAATTTGAAGGTATTATCAAATACAATATGATTATGATTTATGGATTTCCTACTCAATAAATTAACAATTTATTTTAAATGTGGAACAAAATTCATAATTGTATAGTTTTTTTTTAAAATTTATGGAATTATTCATGATAAAATTAATTATTTTCCATTGTAAAAAGATGAGGGACAATGAGAGAGAGGGAAATCATATATATAATAGTAATATATGTAGGTATTTCTATCATAACTGAGTCCATAAGATTGGATTTAGAGTAGACCATTTTTAAACATATTAATAAAATTTATAACAAATATCAATGGATATAGGGGCAACCGGTTGATTCATAGCATGTTTCAACATTTCAATCAATGTATTATATCCCAAAAAATGACATTTCATACATTTGGGAGTATATAAATGGAGATGTTTATTTTAGTTATATAATATTTAGGGGATACATTGACTAATAGTGTTTGTTGATTAATAAATCTAAGGATATGGACAATATAGATCGAATGTAATAAGAAAATTTAAGGGTTTTATTGTTGAAAAATAATTTCCTCATCCAAAATAATTTATCTGTAAAAACAATTATATCTGGGACAATGTAAAGAGGAATGTTGGTCTGTGAATGAGGATAACATTAAAAAATTACAAATCCATACATCAGACTATATACATAATCAAAAAATGAAGACTAATTATTTCATTCATGTTTAATACAAAGAATTTACTGGGAATTTAACTTTTTGAAATTTAATTCATATAAATATATAATTACAAGTGTTATCAATGGAGAAAATAATTTATTCAAGTATTAAACTTTTATAGGAAATAAATACAATAATAAGACATATGAGATCCTAGAAAATAAATATTGTAATAAATAGAAGGGGGGATAGTGGAATTATTAATAGGTGATAATTGGGGAAGAGAACACCATGGTACATGCTAGAATGGAGTGGGATATTATTTAAATTGTGGAGAAAAGGTACATATGTCTCATGAATATAATGTAATGAAATAATCCATTAATATTTATTACATAAACTACAAACTAATGGGTAATTATTCGAACAATTTTACTAAGAGTCAAGGTAATAAACCTCAATAGATGCATAGGTGGAAAGGTGAAGCATCATAAATTATCATATCTTAAGTTTATGTTCATAGAAAAGGGAATTACGTATATTGATTTTAAACTAAATGAAATATAATTAATTGGATTATTGTGGATTTATGTGATCTTTTATATCTTCTAAAAATATAAAATCCTCTCTTCGTACTCAAAGGAAAGACTTTTTAATCAAAACACCTAGAAAGAATATCATTCTGAGAATAATTTCTTGACCTACGTCAATTAAGATACACATATATTCACCCATCTGAAAACATGGTTTTTATTTATATGGTTTACTTTTATTTTATCCTTTCGATTCCTAAAATTTTATTTTAATAAATCATATATTAAAGAATTTTAGGTATTATTTATTTATGGAAGTATTTCAGATATTGTTTGGGTATTACTTTTTAGGTTTTATAGATTAATGTGTTACTTCTTCACAAGAGGGTTTATAGAGATTGAATTTTATCTTAACTTTTTCAACCCATTATAATTTTAGTAAAAGTATGAAGATATGATGAATAAAAATATAACTATTTTTTGGATATTATGTTATGTTAAAAATTCATTTCAATGATTAAAGACTAAAAAATTCAATATTATTATTCATTATTTAGAATGTAATATGATGAAAAGGTGGAACACTCATCAGAATTGAATAATCAAATGAAATCATTCTTTTAGATTATAATGATAACATGTAATTTGTTTTTTTTTTCATATTCTCTACCTTGATTCCTCAAAATCAAGAAATATGAATATATATCAATTGAGCCTTCTATGGAAATTTTTTCTAATCTAAAGGTATTATTTTCAAAACCCTTTATACGTCTTATAATGGTACATAAATTGTTTTAGAAATATTTAAATAACAAATTCCACATTTAAATGTAGTAACATAGATATTAAATATCCTAATAATTCTATAATTTTTATTATACCTATGTAATGATAAATTAATTATGGTAATTAAAGTTAATATTTTGAGGATACAATTTATCAGAGGAGTTATAATGTAACACTCATTGATTTGATTATGTAATTACCATTTATATAAATAATTTGTTGAATAATTAGTTTCATATGAAACAATGAAATAAACTAAGTCAAAACAACTTATATGAAGAAAATTATAATCATAATAAAAATTCTAAACTATAAAAATATAGTAATCAATTGAAAACTATTACGTATATGGGATAAATATATAACATAATTTAAAGTAAAAAAATGATTTTATTAATGTGATTTTTTTATAATTAGGTATTTTATTCTGGTAAATTAAATTTATCACTTTTAAAATATGATTATAATGATATCTAATATTTCAATTTATTGAACTAATATTTTAACATTTCTTAAAATATTATATCGAACAATATCAAGAACACATAATGATTAAAAGGCCTTTTGTCTATTAAAGTGATATTTCTTTATATTTTTTATTCTCAATTAAAGGATAATTTTTGAATTTAGAATTTTTAATAGTTTAAATGAACTTCATTTTTGAATTAATCATTTCAAAAATAATTATGGTTTCATTTTGGGTTTTTTTTAGAAAAATTGTTTACAGTTGAATAATAAAATATACAAGTTTTTTAAATATAGTGATTTTTATGAATTCATTATTATATAATTAGGAAAAAAAATTATGAAACTTATTATCAAATATAATATGTATTTAATAATCAAAATTATCCATTTAACATATTATTTTTAGTTTATAAACATATGATTAACATCATGAATGAAAATAATTTTTTTCAATAATTTTTATGAATTTTATAATTATTGATTTATAAATAGTTTTTTTAAATTTTCAAAAATTAATGTAATAAATTTTCAATCCTTTTTTGAATAATAATATCGAAATATTTACTAAGGATAATTTTATTTTTTATCATTAAAATAATATAACGAAGATAAAAATGAGTTACCATTATAAATGAGAATTAGGGTAAAAAGAATAATTAATGAGAACGGATTGAATATTCTAAAACCATATCAAATATATGTTTATATTAGAGGTGGATCAACATAGACTCATCCCATCTCCATTATTTTCCTCTTTATGAGGTACTTTTATTTGAAAGTGACATGTCTTTAATAAAAATTTATGAATATTTACAAAATTTCCACACCTCATAAATATAAAATGTTCCATTCACAACCCCAATTGTTTATATACCCTGAGAATTTTAGCATAGCCTAATTCTAATTAACCCCCATTTCCAAATCTAATTTAAAATATCAAGAGTTTATGGTCTCACTAAAGGTATAATCTAATAATTCCTTGTGATTTTTCTAGAGGAGTAAGGTAAACATTAATAACCACTTTTTATTTATTTATATTCTTTTCATTATTATTCTATGTCATCCAAATCAATTCTAGCCATACTAATTTAATTAAATTAGTATTATCATTATATTAAAATTTCATTAGGCTGATTGAATAATAATTTTATAACTTCCTCCCAATCCATTTTAAAAATAAAAATTTCAAGTCTATATTTATTTTAAATACCTCTTCAATAGAAGATATTATTCATTTTTCAACACCACTAGAAATTAATAATTTTATGAATATATTTAATGATTAAATATAATGAATATGATAGAATTATTTTGAAAATTAAAATATACCTTTATTTCTTTCCAACCATTGAGGAAACGAATACATTACACGTGTGTCTATGCAGACTACTGCCTCCATGTATAACATGTTCTGTTTTTTATTACTATTATTAATGGATGATTATATGAATGTATTTAATGTACTATTTTTATGTTTTATATGAAATTTTATTTTTTATTCAAAATTTTACAATGATTTAAGTTTTATTTTAAAATACTGATTTTTAAGAGTTTTTTATCCATACCCATATTTTTATTCATCTAAATGTTCTCTAATATTATTTTGAAAAAATATATGTATATCTTATTTTAACAATCATTATTAGATTTGAATCACTTAAAATGTATGTTTTAATATTTATTTATAAATTTGGGTTTCAATAATAATATTTTGAAATATTGTTAAAATTCGTATCTTTTATTATCCACTCAATATTTCTGGACTATACCTCTCTATCGATTTAAAATTTTATTCTTAAAAATATCTTATTTTAAATTTTTTTTAAAGTTAATCTCATTATCTTCTTGAAAATTATATATAAATGTGACTATTGAATTAATTTAGAAAATAAAATAAAATATTATTTGAAATTATATATGTACTAATGTATTTTATTTTATCCTTCAATGGTTTTCATTAAGAAACATCCTCTTTAAGTTTTGTTTTAGTTTCTAAAAGAAATTAATATTCCCTTTTCTTTAAAAATATATTCTAGTGTTTTAAAAATATATATATAAAGGTTATTACTTCTTCTATTTAAATGAAATTTTATTATTATATTCTATAGGTGTTTTTATCCATGTTAACATAGTATAAATTTATTATGTTTCAATAGGGATATTATATCATTATATCCTCCAATTCCTTTCTCATGACGGCTAATGATTTTGTTATTAGATTTATTAATTTGGAAATTTTTTATAATATCATATGTTTATTATTCTAATCCATATGTTAAATTCTTAGTAACATAATTTGATTATAAATGGTATTGTAATTAATTCTTTTAAATGGTGGACTAATTAGACATAATTAAGTGATTATTGGGGACTAGAATTATTTATTCCATAAATGCAATGATATATGTAATACGACAAAAATGTTTGGGTATTTAGTGTATGATGACCCCTTTATTAATAATTTCTTGGGTGTGTACTTCAAGGTGACAATGTTGTCTTTGATATCGTATTCATAATAAGTATAATTTCTAAGTTATGTCCTTGATGAAAATTTAGATTTATTAGATAAGGTCGTTATGGTATGATAAATATTTATAGCATTATTAATTCCATCACTACGAAATTAGTAGTTGTAAACCATGGGATTATTTATATAGGTATATCATCCATGTATATAGTTGATTTTTAGGTAGTTTATTATCTATACTATTTATTGAATATTCACTCTACCATATTTATTATTCCTTTTCTATCCATGATATTATTATCTTTATGATTCCCCTTTCATAACATATAACCTCAAAAATGTATTTTTTCCCTTTCCTCTAGGAGCAAAGACGGGATATTTGAATGAATTCCAAGATTAAATGAATGGAATTATATTGTTTTTGAGATGTTTGTAATGATTTTTTCAATGTTTCAATTGTAATATAGAAAACAAGTATGTATCTAGTCTCCCAATACTACTAAACTCTATGATTCCTTTTCATATAATCCCCTTTATCACGTACTAACATAATATAGTAATCATTTTCTCCAAATTACTAGATTTTGGGTTGTTACATGGATAACGTTAATTAAATTAATAAAAAAAGGAGTTTATATATTTTATTGTAGAAATTAGAATATTTTTATAGAAAAAAAATTATCATGCCTGGTCTCAATCATTTGGGAACTGATCAACACAGTAACAAATGGTTTCACTCTTTAGATTAATTGTGCAATGATGAATCCATCAAAAAAATATGTGTAAATGTGCTGACCATTATGGGTTGTAAATTACAATTAATATTAATATTTAATTACTTTTAAAGCTATAATTATATGTGAGAGATGGATTATAAGTTCTAGGGAGAAAATGTGAGAATGAAAAATGGATCCAAGCTATAGTAGAAACATTATATACCCATTTTATATATATTGGTTACCTATGGGTTTCAAGAGATTGTAGATGATTCTATTAGAGAAACCGAATATGGAGTCAACATATATCAAGTAACCAGTAGACTTATTGGAAAAAATATATAATAAATATGAATTATATTCAATTTATATCCTATATTTTAATAAACAAAACCAAACTCACGTAATATTTACTCTTAATTTCCATTATGTGAGCTTCTTTGGGATGTATACATTTCCCCCCACTTCCCTTTTAAATAAACATCTATCAACATTGATCTACATTGCCTCGATTTGGTTATTGTATCTTATCCTATGTAAGATAATCCCATGACCGACATCTACACTATACGAAAAAGAAATATTTTATAGTGTGTAACTTCTTAAATAAATTTAATTTTTTTGACAGCTTATGATTCTCATAACATGGAGCTTAAACAAAGTGTGGTATATTATTAAATATTAACATGGCTATTGGAATAGTAATGTGATATTTATGAATAGAAATATTCTTATTAGAATAATAACCTTTCCTATGAAAGTATAAATAAAATTTGGTTTCTCATAATTGAAAATATGATATATTTATATAATGGAATAGGTAAATAAAAGTTTTAAAAATGATAAATTATGTTCTTGTATTTTTGTAAAAACTAAATGTGTATTTAAAATTTTATAATTAATATGATGATTTTAAATAAATTTTATTTTTAAAATATAAGTTCATAAATTAATATTCTTTTAATTATAATTATAATATAGTTTTAGGCTACCATGATTAATTTTTCAAAGTATCGCAAAATTGATTATAATATTAAAATAAGTGTTTTTTGAATAAATGAGGATTCTATTTAAAAAATAAATTTATCATATTCAGAAAATTACTTTTATAAAATTGAATCAATTTTATAAATATATTCCTCAAAAAATCATTAGGGTTAATTTTTTTAAATTTTTCTAATATAGATGAATTTTTGAAGAATAGTGAAATATCTTAATTTGTGGTATTTAACATTATAAGTCAAATGCATTTATTTTTTAGTATTTGGTGATGTAATACCCATAAGTTAAAAATAACATACACTATTTACTATAATTATCCATAGTAATCAACACTATTGACAAACTTGATCCAAAATAATAAATAAAATAATAAAATAAGCAAAATAAACACCCCTCTCATCCCTATAAATATCACCCTGCACCACTACTTCTATTCACTCTATATAATCCCTTATGACATTCGAAATTATTCCCAATTATTTTCCCATGCCTCTTCACCCCATTCAAGACCTGCTAGTCATACCAAAATACTAAATCTGAGGGGCTTAAGTACGTTCCCAAGGAGACGATATTCATGAGGTAAAATCCACCATCTTTATCATTTAATTTATTTTATTTTCTTATTCTATCCTCACCTCCCCAATAGAAAGTTTCATGGTAAATAAATTATCATATATTTATTTGAATTTTGTAATGATAATGTATTATCCATCATCAAAAACCTTCTCCTATCATATTATTTTAAAAATAAAAACATCGTTTCTAATGTGTCGATTCACCACCTTCATAGATGATGAGTTTTTATTTTCCATTACTGCCTTTGAGGCTGATCATAATACCATTAATATGATAAATAATATTTAATATAATTATAATATGTTATTACATGTTTTTTAACAAATATATAAAAATAATATTAAATAAAATGTCATAAGTTTATGATGGTAAAAAAACCGACTAAATAAATTAAGACATTTTCATAAACATTTTATCTTATTAATCATTCTCATACCATTAAGAAAAAGATATATAATACCATTAAAACTTGTGGATTTTAATTAATACTATATAAATTCACTTCTAGGGAAGTTATTCACATTTGAAAAGAACTGCCATATTTATACTCAATGGAATTGACCATAAAACCATGAAATAACCACTCATAGAACAACGAAATTAAAAATTATAACTCATTGAAATGGTTATTAATGAACTTAATAAAATTAATATAATTAAAATATATGAATAATAGTTTTTTAATTAAGTAATTAATGAATCATAATTTATTATATATGACATTAAGTACAAGTTTAAATGCTTTTGGTAATAAGGTAAGGGTTTCTCAACTCACTTTTACTTCTGTGAGATAGATTCCATATTAAACCCTTATTTATTATGTGGGTTTTATGTTAATTACATTAATATATCATATCCTAAATCACTTTAACTTCATTTCATTCAAATTTTTTATTTTATGATTATTAATTTTATGGGGAATAGGTTCAAATGATTATAAATTGGTAAGGGGATTCTTAACCCATTTTCCCATTCTTTGGGTTAAACATCTACTCCTTTAATTATGTCATTATATGATTATGTGTGAAACAAATTTTGATTATATTATGTTGTATTTTCACTTGTTTTATGTGGATTTAAATATAATATAATATATTATGAATTGGGTGACCAATTCATGTCACTTTTATAAGAAAAAAACATATAATATATGCAATCGATTCATTTGGTGAACTCTCATGCATTCTTATAAAAAATTTATTTTAAAAGTTGTTTATAAAATTTAAAAAGAAATTTTCTCTAAATAAATATGACATTAGACTATTTTACCAATTTCATGAAACCATATTTTATTGAAGAAATAGTTTCCATTTTTAAAAGTCTATCATCAATTAAGGTGATTTGTTTTATAATTTCACAATATTTTAAATAAATTATTTCTATGTAAAGTGGTATTTCTGTCAAGAATTTATCAATGATTGTGTTATAGTATTTTCTTTTATGTGAACACCATTTTTTGGATATTATGGTCAATTTGTGTTGATATATTATGATTACATTAACATATTTTATTCAATTTTTTATGATCAGATAGACTATGGATGTTCTATTTTGGAACCATCCATCATATTATACTGGATGGTTTATGATTATGTTTGTTGTCTATGGAAATTTATTTTTTAGGATAGTTTCAATATGAATTTATATTTTGATTATGTTTTACCTCTTTCATATTATTAATGAATTTTACATGGTAAGTTATGGTCAAGGCTTGATATATCATCTTGATGCATCGATATATCCCATGGAAAAAACTAGTTTTAGTATTGGTCGATGTCTTCCTCGATTATGTATAGTATATTAGAAGAATACTTGATGGTGGTTTTATGATTTACCATATTAGGAATTACCATGTTATGATATTAGTTATTGGTAATCCAAGTGATTATTCAAAAAGTATAATATCCATGGTTATGTTTCATTCTCATGTGATTACTTATATTGAATGATTTTATTATATTTTATTCTTGGAATATTTCTCTCTTGATTATGTTTCAATGTAATGTTTTTTACTTATTCCCCTTTCCTTTTTATTTATGTTTCTTTATAATAGCTTAGGTAGTATGCTAAACATTACCGAGCATCTAAGATCACCCCGTTCATAAGTCTTATTTATTATTAGGATGTCAAGAAGTGTATTAGGATTTAGATACATAAATATTCTGGGAGAATAAGGATTTTTTCAATGGATTTATTGTGTTTTATTTTATTTTAATTTGAAATTTAATACTTAAGATTTTATTTTTTACAATTAAAACTATAAAATTCCGTCTCTGGGGATGTGGTCCCATGTACTTATTACCAATGTAATAATGAAACCACCAACTCTGGGATATTGAAGATGGGGTCTTTATAGTTGTTTTCAAAACAAGATTAGTTGAAAATTTAAACTAGATTTATGAAACCATATATTAGGGAAATACATCCCTTTAATCAACTTTGAGATTATTGCAAAGGTAACCAAGCTTATGATTTACAGATTAATTATAAATAATTTTTCTTAACTATTTTACTAGTTTTATAATTTCATAATCTAATCTAGTGTATAGAATTGTTTATAAATGGGGACTAGTTGAGGTAATGGAAACCATATCATTGCATGTATTCCACATATATATTTCCCTCAAATTAAAGAAAATGGAATTAGAACTAGAGTTTCAACTAGAGCTGAATAACATTGAACTATAATGGGACAACTGAATCAGGTTATGAGAAATAACCTTACTCACATAGATAATTTTAATCCACAACATGGTGTAACAATGTTATACCATTTCATGTGACAATAAATTATCATTTTATTGGACTAAAAACTCATTTGTAGCTGAGAAGTGGATAAATTCCTTAAAAATGATTTGTATCCCTATGGGAAGTAATGAAATTTAAATGTTTATTATGAAATCTTATCATCTCTTGAGATATGTGGATCAATGGTGGTCATTCAATCCAAAAAATTGAGGAAGAAATTTAAAATATGTAATGGAAGTATTTTAAGGAAATATTTGTGGAAAAATATTTCCCTTGTGAACAACAAGAAGAATTGAGACATAATTACTGAGTCTAAGACAAAAAGAGAATGAATCCATTTCTAATTATGAATCCAAAATTACAAGGTTTATAAGGAATTACTTGGACTATATATGTAATCAAAAGAGAATTATTTAATATTTCATTGACAGTTTTAAAAAAATTCTACAATGAGATTTAGTCTCTTGAACATTCTCATCATATGAGGATATAGTATCATGTTCCGTCAAATAGGAGAAATAATTCTCCAAGATGTATGCCTTCTAAGGGAACCAATATAGGAAGGGGGATACTGACTACTTTAGATAACAATTTGAAAAAATAGAATAATTAAATAATTGAATATCCAATTGGCAGTAAATGTTAAAATAAAATCATGGAACATTCCTATTATAAATTATAGTTTGTTTTAAGTGTAGATAAAAAGGACACTAGGCTCGTTATTGAAAAGGAAATAAAAAAGATAGATATATTCCAGGATTTGATTTTATGAATATGGGACTATGATTCACTGGACTTAAACATTACTTAAACATTACTTAGGTCAATAATTCTACTTTCAAATTGAGGATCTTTTTAGGTTAATGGTTTTAGAAAATTTGGTCATAAATCATACACAAAAAACAATAAAAATAAATGTGGACACATCCAATAATTATCTATTTCCGCACTATATGAAACATTTAAAAATAAAGCATGATCTCTTTTATGAAAAAACTTCATGAACATCAACATGAAATATTCCAATCCCTTAATCATCCTTAAGTCATGTAAAAAAACATTAAAAACATGGGATGGGAATAAGAATATTATTAAGGTGTATAAAAAGATGAAAATTGATAGTCTATTCATAAACATTAAACCCCCTGAAAAACTTATCATAAATGAATAATTCTTACACTTATAACATATTAAATACATTCATTTTAAAATAACCTCATTTTATACAATTTTTGTAATCACTAGTTTACCATAAAACCCCTAGAAAATATAGAAAATACATATTGGTATTTGTGAAATCATTATAATTTTCACTCTTATAAATAGAAATTCCATACTATCATAATCTATACATGTCACTCTTACAAATGGAATATTCATGTGGTAAATATACATTCCCAATTCATTAGTGGGATATCCAGGACCCACTTATCATTGGTTTATCGTGGATCCGACCATCATTGGCTTATCAAGGATCTAGGTGTCAAATATAAAATTACCATTATATAATCAAAAAGCATAAAAGATTTCTATTTTTAAAGTTTCATTCATTAAATTTCATTTTCAATCACAAGAAAATATTTCATGATATTGACATAATCAATCCATTTTCAAACCTATTTTGAATATCTAAATACCTATAAAAGGGGAAAGAGGGGTTTCTATTTCTTATAAAAATTGAAACGAT
The DNA here is from genome assembly GCA_963277665.1 of Viscum album. Lineage (NCBI taxonomy): Eukaryota > Viridiplantae > Streptophyta > Magnoliopsida > Santalales > Viscaceae > Viscum > Viscum album. The sequence goes on from OY728126.1 coordinate 1,579,065,331, forward strand.
TTTTTAGGAATCCAAATGCCAAAATATTAATACAATTTCCTTTATAATCCTTTAATATCCATATAAATAAATATGTAAAACAATATCAAGAATATTTAAATTGAGGAAGGGATTAAATCTTTAAACATTCAAGGCATCGCATACCACTTTGAAATTTTAAATTATAAAACTTATGAAATAATAACATTTAAAAAGTCATTAAATAACATAAAAATATATAAAATATGGATATTGAATGTCTATGGGTCTGTATATACACATTATAAAAAAAATAAAGGGCCATATAATTCAGAAATTATTAAATGGAAGGAGATTGAGATGAAATCCCACACATTGTGTTAGACTAGTCATGTGTGTCCTTATCTTCCTAAATAATAAAAATATTTTATTTATTTACTTGATTTAGAATCTTTCTCAAGTTTTTAATTACTTTTATTTCACTTTTTAAAATGTTTTAAACAACTAATTAAACAATTATTTTGACATCATTTGTTTAGACCATATTCGGTTTCTCTGTCAAAACATCAATGGTTGGTCAACAATGGTCAAAGAGTTCATTATATATACTTCGATATAATAATAATCATAAAATAATAGACATATTTATAAAATAGTTACACATTTTAAACCAATTGTGAATGATGGTTATGAAATAAACAAATTTTAGAATCAAAGAGATAGTAGGTCTTACAAAAACATTAGTTACATTCTCATTTTTTCAATGATAAATATAGAAAAATGGTATGTAAAATTTTTCATTCCAGAATTATCATTATACCATAAATACCATAATATTTAATCATATATTATTATATATAATTCTTAGTTTAAACCATGTTACCATAATGATGTGTCAAGAAATTATTATTATGACACATAGACATGCTCTAATTTTTTATCTTATTATCATACCAATTGTTGATTTTGATATAATCCTCGTTACGGACTGTCATGAAAAAATTATTTCAAAAATTTATTTAAAATAGAATGAAATTATGATTTGTTTTGATGATATGTACTTCTCATATTTATAGGTGATACTTCATCATCTGAGTTATATCGGGATCCACCTCTAGTAGCTCTTCTAAATGGGATTCTTAGAGAATAAGAGTAAATAAAACCTACTAATGGAAAAGGTGATCCCCACATTGAGGATGTAACTATTGTATTATAATAAATTGATGGATTTATAGAAGAATTACCCAGAAATCCTATAGAGTGGGAAGGTGTTTTTATATTGATTTAATCCATGATGAATGAACTATATCCAAACCTCTCTATAGAATGGCCTCAATAGTTTTAATGGTGCAAAAGAAACAAATAAATGGATTGGGTGGTAAGGGATTTATACTCCTTAATATTTCAACTTAGGGAGCTCCGGTTCATTTCATTTATAATAAAAATGGATCTATGAGTCTATTTACTGACTATATAGAGATCAATGTTATTAAAATAAAGAACAAGTATCTTATATGTTGCATTGATGACATATATGACTTACCTCATAGAGTTCAATAATTTTCAATGATTATTTTTTATTTTGGACATCATAAATTGCTTATAAATAAGGATGGTATTCCAAGGATAGTATTTCAAACAAGTTATGGACATTATGAGTTTATAGTAATGGAATGTGTCCCGATTATTTCACCAATTATTTTTATGATATAATGAATAGAGTTTTCTAGGAATATCATGATAATTATGCTATGGCCTTTATTGAGGATATATTTTTTTATTCAAATATAAACGAGGACCATGGGAACCACTTTTTTATTGTGTTGGATTCTCTTAGAAGAAAAGAGTTATATGGGATGTTTATAAAGTGTGAATTATGGATTTTAACACTTTCTTTTATTGGATATATTATATCCAATGATGGAATCTCTGTTGATCTTATGAAGAAAATGGTAGTTCAATAATTTCCTACACCAACAAACAAAAATAGGGACATTGTTTTATTGGTTCAGAGGGTTACTATCAGTGTTTCTTTCTAAATTTTCCACGATTAGCTAACACGTTAACCAATCATATCCTTAAATGGGTTAGGTTTATTTGGATAAAGGAATGTGAATAATTCATTGAACAATTTAATAGGATATTATTCAATTCTATGATTATCAATATACCATCGAGAAGTTTTTGTTTTGTTATTTATGGTGATACATCGAAGAAAGAGATTATTTGTGTCCTTGTATGGTGGAATGATAGTGTTATTTCAAATTTATCAATGTAGTTAAAAACTCATGAATATAACTATACAAATCATAAGTTATGAGTTAGAAGCTACAATATTTTCTATGAATAAATGGATACACTATCTTTATATTGAAGTATTTGAGATATATAGAGAAAAAAAGAGTTTTAAATATATCTTCTGAGAAGAAGAACTCAACAAGGGACAAAGGTGATATATCATGCCACACAAGGATTAGGATTTTCAATACACTGCCACTTAGGGAAGGAACATAATGTAGAGGATGAATTGAGTAGGAAGGATCATGATGTTCTGAAAACAAAATGTGGATTGAAAGGGTTCATGTGTACATGGATCTAGTAAATATGGATATAAGAATTATCAAGGAAGGTGAAACATCACTACTTTTTAAAAGGTTTCCAAGCCATTTTTATTGGAAAAGATAAAAAGTTCTCAGTCTAATGATGATGATTTTTAAAACAAAATTAAAGCTGTAAATGATGAGAAATTGGTGGACTTCTTATATGAATATTGAATTTTAGAACTTGGGAATATTACATAGGTTTCCTCTATACCATATCTCAGAATAGAATTATTGTATGATTATCATAGATCAAATTTCATTATACACACTAGTATGACTAAGATGCATAACAATTTCAAGGATCCTTTTTTGTGGGATAAAATGAAGTGAGAAATTTATGATTATGTATCATGTTGTCTAGTTTATCAATATATGAAGTCTGAAAGACAAAATCCTAGGGAAGTTATTCAACCTGTATTTATTCACACTTGGAAGTGGGATCACATTATAATGTTTTTCACTATTTTACAAATGACTCCAAGAATTAATGGTGCAATATGAGTAATTGTTGACTGATATACTAAATAATCACATTAATTTACTAAAATGGAGGAGTTCTCATTGGGGATTCTTGCATGAAAATATATTAATTATGTTATAATATGTAATGGTGAACCTCTATCGATTTATTTTGATCGAGATCCACATTTTACATCAAAATTATAGAAGATTTTTCTAAAGGATTTGGATACCAAGCTTCATGTGAGTAATATTTTTCACCCTCAAATTGATAGACAATATAAAATGAATATTCAAACATTAAAAGACATGTTGAGATCATGGTCACTTTACAATCAAGGTATGTGGGGTCAGTATTTAACATTGGCATACTTTTTTCAAAAATAATATTTTCCATTTTAGAATAAAAATGGTGTCATATAAACAATTATATGGCAAGAAAATTCATACTATAACTTGTTGGGATGAATTCGGTGAGGGGAAACTTATAGGTTCATAACTTATTCAAGATACATTGACAAAGGTAAAAACTATTCATTCTCATATTAATGTAGTTTAAACTTGGAAAACTATTTATGTTGACAACCATAGAAGGGATTTGGAGTTTTACATGGGAGATCATATCTTTTTTGATGTATGTACATATAAGAGTGTCCTAAGGTTCGATAATAAACGAAAAATGATCCCCAAAAATATTGAACCCTTTCAAATTTTGGAAATAATTAGTATTGTGTCTTATTGTTGGGAAATACCACGTAACATTTCTAAAGTATAGGTTGTATTCCACATCTCTATTTTATGGAATTATATGTTATACCCAACACATTTACTCACTTATGACAAAATATTACTAGAACGTTATTTATCTTACTATGAAGAGCTTATTGATATTCTTGATGCTAGAGATCAATTTTTGATAAATACGATGCCTTAGATGGAAAATTCATTTGTATAAACCATTAAATGGAACAATAAATGTGGGAACCTGAGGATGATATTAATAAGAACCACCATCATCTTTTTAGAAGGTAACATTCACTAAAATATTGACGAAAAAAAATCCAATGAGGGAAGAATATAACATGAAAATATTTTATGTTATGTGTCATCTTAGATAAATTCGATTTGTTTATTAGATTGTGTTAAATGAAAAAACATGCTAAAAAGAAGTGATGTATTGTATAACTATTATTTTGGTCATTGGGATAGTAATATGACCATTACGAATATTAATCTATCCATTAATGTGCTAAATATTCATGCCTATTTATCTTTTGTCTCTATAGTTGATGAACATGAAACTATATTATTTGAATATAGAAGTGAAGTTACCATTGATAATGGGATATGATAATTACTGTTCCATCATTAATTCAAGATATCCAGTTAAACTTTCATAATTAATATAAACTTTCATTGTGTAAAAATTTATTAAATAGAAGGTGGAATATGTATTCAACATGACGTTTTTTGTTCTTATATAGTATAAATTAATGATTGTTTTTACTAAAAATCTAACTAATTTTTTATTTAAAAAACAAATATGATAATGAGAATTTATCCTCATTGTCATTAAGGATAAGGTATAGTGACCCATACTCTCTCACTCTCTAATTATATAGATTTTCTTTCTAAAATTGGTATTATGATAGAAATATAAATAAATAAATATATATTCATAATGGTGTAGAAATATCTTATTAAATTGTAGTTCATTTTTTGCGAGAGTTTCTAGAAGTGGAAGGTATTGATTTCAGCATACACATATGTTGTGTTTTTTGTGAAGCAGTGTTTTTGGAATTTGTTTGGGGATTGTATTGTTTTGAATATTTATAATGTGTATAATATGTATGTTTGAAGTATTTTATTTTTATCCTATATATGAATCGTATTATTTCATTACATAAGAGTTGTGTGTGTCTGTGTTTGAAACTATTATTTTACTTTGTGTTTGTAAATTATTATTTCTTAAAACTATTTTAATGGGTTTTTATGTATTTGTATATTATTTTTTGTTTGGGATTATGTATAGGAACATTTTTGAGAATATGAATAATGAATAGAATCAAAAGTTTCAAGATTATTTGAGTTACACTTATGGAAAACCTATATAATATTTTTTTTATTTTTCTTATTTCTTACACTCATTTCACTAATATTGTCTTCGAAGGATTAAATGATGAATCATTTTATTTTTTAAAGTTATTAATGTTAAAATTTTGAAAATAAAATCTAAAAGGGGTGATTTTTGTGACTTGTATTACATTTTATTATGACGGAATTGTGTGGGTGTTTGATTAAAATTGGTATTTTATAAGTATATTTTGAGGTTAATTTGATGATATTGAACACTTTGGTGTTTCCTTTAGTTGTCAACATATTTTCCAACATATTAAAAAATTTAAATTAAAAGGAATTTAAATTCTACTAAGTAAGTAAAGATTATTATAAATTTTTATAGTTTTTGGAAGTAGTTTTGTGTTGAAGAGTGACATTTGGATAATGTTTTAGATAATTACATAAAATCCCAGAATAATATTAGGTTTTATCATAATGATATTTAATCTAATGTTGATCAAGGTAAGATTTAGGAAAACACACTATAAGAAAAATATATTATTCCCAGATTTTTTTTCCATTTATGAAATTTTTTAAATGTGATATTTATGACATATGTTTCACACCACAATGTTAAATAAGTGATTTAACAATTATCTAGCTTGACATAATGGGAAATTGATTGTCTTGTGAATGAAGAGGTTATACCACAAAGGAAAATTTTACTCCTCAATGAAATATCATAATAATATTTTCCATGTCCTTGGGTATTGTGTGTTATGGAGAAAACATGAGTGTCATAATGTAATCACTTTGATAAAAGATTATATTTCTAAGTAGTCTTATGTGACAACTTATAAACTATAATTTTTTTTAATGCATAGGATTACATTGTAATTAATCCTATGTTCTAGTTTTGTTTTTTCAATGATGTTAATTTTTGTATAACTAATTAGATAATACATCACGATTCATTTAGTACCAAGAGTTTATCATGGCTTATTGAAATGGATATATTGATCCAATGTGTCATACTAAATTATTATTAGTCTGAATTTATATTCTAAATTTAAATTCAATGAAAAAAATATATTTATGTATTTTTTATGGATTTTTGGAGATAGAGGGGTGTTTTTTGGATTCAAAGGGGTGTAACAAATAATAAATAAGAAGGGAGACATAAATATATGATTAGTTATTAATTATAAAATGTTATTGAAGAGGAATATTTTTAGATTAATGGTTGAGGGATTCCATGAAGTAATAGATACTACAATGGAAACTCTATGATTTTATGAGTTAAAAAGTTCATTTCATGATCAGAAGCACACCTATACAACTAAATATTTTATTTTAAGTGATGATAAATATGGCTATTGATTTAAAGGAAGATTTTTATTATATAATATAGATTTTAACTAATCGTTGTGAAGTATACAAGGTGATACTCTATTGAAAATACATGTTGAGACTCTTGTTTATTGTATAGGATTCTCATTTTTTCATTATTGATATTTTTTCATCATTTTATATAGGATAACATCCTATTTTTTTTGAATCATTTTCACACGTTTTTATTTCAAGGATAAGGCATACTAATTATAATATGTTTCTTGATTCAAGTGATTAATGAGATATTGGATGAAACTATTTCATTAAAATTATGTTTCAATTCCATTTGAATTGTAAAAAATATGCATCATTGTTCATTTTTATCGTTTTTTGATGAGAAATTGAAATCCCTGGACAAATTTATTAATATAAAAAGTGTTTTTTATGGAGTAAAAAGTTATTGAAAACATTATTTTCTCATATTAAATAATTTTTATGGTGGATGGGTGAAAATTAAAAATATATTCTCATTCTATTACTGAAAACCCCTAGTAAATAGACATGTGGGACCATAGTAAAAATGATAGTATTTCCATCTAACATATAATATTACTAATTTAATATTGTATCCCTATTTATATATGCAATCATGAATAATAATAAGTATAATCTATACAAAATATAACATAAAATAGTTTTTATATACTTGAAACAATTGTAATTGTATCAAGAATTTTATCCCATAATTTTATAATGATAAAATTTCTATGTATCCGTTTAATAATTATAAATTTTTCCTACGTGTGGAAATTATTTTTTTAGTAATTTATAATTTATAAAGAAACATTTTCTCTTGGTTACTTGATTCAGCAGAATTAGATTTCTTATAGGCAACAATGTTAGAAAGTAAAATTTATTCCCCTACAGGTAATGCACTATATCAAATAAAAATAGTATTTAAATCTCATTTTTAAAATATATACAATTGGATTCTTCTAATCCCAAAAAGAATATATTGTATCGTGTCCCATTATAAAACCTACTCAATAAAAATTATATGTAAATCACTAAAGAAATTATTGATGTGACCAATGAAAAATTTGTAAGTGCTAGTGTTAGGATAAATATTTTAATAATCCAAATTCGGTATCTATTTCTTATATAGTTAATCTAATCCAAATAATAAAATTATTAGATTTAATTAAAGTACTTAATCAGATTCATATCCATTGGAATATTGTGAAAATCATATTCTATATTATAAATGTTATTATCATGACATCTTATAATAATGGTTTAGGGTAACATTCAAGACCCATATAATATTTTTTTATGATAATATAAATTTTACCTTATGAATTCGTGGGTTACATAATTCTCATTGAACCCAAAAAGAAATGAAATGTAATAAAAAATCATAAATTTTGATTGACTAAGATACATGTAAACATTTATCAATATAACTTGTAAAAAAATAAAGGATTTCAATGTTATCATTGATAAAGGAATACAATTGTAATATATTTTTATGTCATGGTTAATGTTTTTAGAGAACCCCTTGTATTATTTAAAGTAGCATTCTTTTTTATCCTAAATAAAAATACATCATGGAATGTTACATTCCATTTTGACTCCCATTCGAATTCATTTAGATTAATATTAAATTTCTAATAAAAATATCAATTTCAATTATTTAATATTAATATTAATTTCTTTTTTTAAGTTCCACATTGACATAATATTGTGCTATTGATGTTCCATCACAAATGGGTTTGAATTGAACTAGGTTCCACTTAAATTGAATTTATTACAATAAATATATATCGACAAGGTGCCAAGGAATATTTCGTGAAAGAGGATTTCATTGAGTTAAATAAATTTTTAAAAATAATAAATAAAAATACTCTATTTAAAATTTTTATATAAATTTTATTTTTATATAAAATATTTTAAAATATATACAATTTTTTGATATTGATAAAATTAATTTTAAAATTAAATAAACCATATAAAAAATATTACATTTTTGAGAAAAAAATCCAAATTTATAAATATTGATTGTAAGAGTTAAGAAATTATTATATAAAATCACATTATAGAAATATAAAAATAATATTCAGCAAAATATTTTGTAAAAATGAATATATATATATATATATATTGTTGAAATTAAATAAAAAGTAATGAAGTATTTCATAAAAAATAAATGACTAATCAAATCTCAAGTTTATCCTTTGTTAAAACCATATCAAAACGCATTGAAATATATTTATTAAAAATGTAGTAGGAGTATGTCCTAAATTAATAATAAAATGTACAAACCAAAAACCCTATTATATCCTCTTATTGTACCTTGATAATAATTTCTATAAGAATTAGGATAATTTTTTAATCAATATTAAAATGAATAATGATTACGTACCTTGAAGTAATAAAATAAAATAAAATATTAAAATAAAAATATTCAATCTAAAAGAAGAAAAATTAATTATTATATTTAGAAAAGGTATTGTCTGAATAATATTTTGAATCAGAATTTCTACATAATTTTGATTCATAATTTTCTATTACATCCCTCGTTCTATTGGAATATTATAGTGTAAGTGAATTATTTTTTATAGAGATTTTGAGAATGTATGGGTGATAAAATTATATGGAGTTACTATAAGTAAAATTGAATTCTAAAACACATGTATCCTATGGAACTTTAACAAAACACATGAATTTATGGTCAATAATAGAAATATAGTTTTTTGGTAGTGTAAAAAACAAAATTAATATAAAATTTTTTTAACATTTCTAACTTAATAATTAGTTGTACACTAAAATAATTTTGAATTTTTTTATATTTTATTATATATTTAATTATTTGTTTATAACCATTAAAGTTGACTTAATATATTTTGGATATTATAAATATTCTTTCATAATGTTTTTTCCAGAAAATAGGAGTATTATTTGAGTATAAAAAAACTACAGAAAGAATACTAATTAACAAAGAAGTGATTATAAAGATATTTTTACATAGATCTAAAAATATATATTAATAGTACTTATTTTTTTATTCTTAGAATCCATTATAACTTTTTAGCTTCATAATTATTGAAAAACCCTAAAAATGTGAAAATAATTTTTCTATGAAGAAAATGAGTTGATCCACACATGTATACCCTGGGCCATTTTTAATTCAAAAGATTTTCTTACTCAATTAAAACGGTATCCCCATTATCCCCTGTCATTTACCACCCATTGAGTAATTTATATTTCTCTAAAACCCCTAATAAAATAATATTTTGTTGACATATTTATATCAAATTTACACCATCGATTATATAAATAAAGTTAGTAATTGATTCACATGTAATTCTATATCATATTTCAAAAATAAGATACCCAAAATATTATGGAAATAATTAGGACTCGTTTTTTATGTAGGGGAAATGGAAAAACACCCATGATATTTCAATGATGTAAAAGAAGGTCAAATTTTGATATGTATAAATATATGAAATAAACCATTGATAAGGTTTTATGAGATAGGAAATAATATAAGAAGATATTAAACATTATATAACATGTTGGAGATTATTTATAACATTATAAAAAGAAACATCCCAAGGATTTAAATAGGTTGAGATGTATCAAATTTAATCATATATATTAAAGAATTATAATTTGAAGGAGAGATCCAATGGTTCATCTAACAACCATAGAGATAAGCTCAATATTTAGTAAACATGTAGAGATATGGTCCAATATTTGCTCCACCACTATAGTTATGATATAAAATATCTAAGTAAATTCCATTTTAAAGATAATTATTGAGATTTAAAACATAATGAATGATAAAATAAAAATTGCATTGAGAACTAATCTCACTGCTCAATACATTCATAATTAAATCTTAATGCTTTATAAGATAAAGCCACATTTTGTTCCAAATATTAGTCTAGTAAAATGGGGAACTTTTTCTTATAAATTGACCTTTTGAAACACACATATGATACACTAAAAGAGACTACAAAATAGAGATAAAAATGAGAATTAAATATTTTAGACTTAGTGAAACACTCCTTATCAAAGCCTGAATGAACATAAATAAGTGATTTTAAAAAATACCTACGGGAAAAGGGATAATATTGATGAATTTGAATAATATTATGGTTTCATACTCAGTAAATTTATGAAAGTTAAATTAACCAAGGTCTAAAATATAAAATATGGAAATTGTAATATTTTAAGAAATATTTTGAAACTAGTTAGGTGAAGGTTATCTTTAATTTTTCCCTTTTGAACAAAGGATATTTCACCCATCCCTGTAAATTTTCATTGGGGTTAATCTATATCAAGTTCACCTATAATTATCCAGAATTTTATATATATAATTACCTTCTGAATGAATAAATACATTATTATGTAATGTTTGTATATAAAATTCATACATTTTATTTCATTTTTTATTATGGGCCACTATAAAAGAGATCTATAATTTTACTATCATGATTAAAACAATGTTAATAAACATAAAAAATTTCAATATAGTAATATAAGGGAATGATAATACTAATATTATTAATTTTGATAATAAATTCTAATTGACATAAAAAGAAGAAGATATAACCTTGAATAGTATGATGATTCCCTATAAAGCTCATTTTTCATGGATTCCAAGTGAAACACCATCATAGGGATTTTCCCTTGACAAATACCCAACCAATATTCAAAATCTAAAACTCATTCAAAACAGTATATGAGAGAAGATAAACATTATAGAGATCACAAGCATAAACCATGTTCAGCAAACCTCCCTAAGAAAGTATTACCATCACACACCTTACTATTAGATATTGAAATGGTGTATAAAAGGGATTTATATCAAGAACCTAGTATTATAAATTTTTATATTTTATTTTTAATAAAGTAGTGATTATATTGATCCATTTTATTTTTACTTTACAAAATATATATATATGATTTAATAATTGGCTAGATAAAAATTAAATTTTTATATGAAGAAACCAACATTTTATTCTTGGGAAATACATAGTTTAAATTAAAACCTAATTTTTTTTAAACAAACTTTTTTGAAATAAATTTTTTTTTCAGAAATTTTTTTAATTATAATATATTCAATTTAATAAAAATGTTAATAAAATTAAATTAAGTCCCTATTAAATTTTATATTTCTTGGAAAGTTTCTTGTGTAATAGAACGAGTGTTTTCAAAAAATATATATATTTATTAAAAAATAAAAAATCAAATATTTTGAAAATTATTTTGGTAAAATAAGTATCATTTCTTAAATCATATTTTACAGGTTATTTAGATGTGAATTTATTATAATTTTCTAAGCCATTCAAATTTATTCCTAAAAATTAAATTCAATGTATATATATATATATAATATTTGATTTATAATATACTAATTTTTTAGAAGTGATGTAATAAATAATAAAAAGGCCATCCTGGACCTAAAATATGATTCCATATTAAATGATTTATTTTTAGACATATATTATTTATTTTAACAACCAATAATCAATCCTCTAAAACTTAGATTTATATTTTATTTTTAAAAAAACAACTCCTTATAAACAGGACTAAATTTCACATCATGAATGGTTTTATTTTAATGATTTTGGTTCATAATCTAAAAAAATACTTGAATCCACACTTATTTGGTAGAAATCATGTTAAAAATCATGGGAATATTTTTTGTTTTGATTATTTTGTTACATAGAGTCCAAAATATATGTTTTGAAATTAACAATGAACCCCCTCTATGTTTCTATAAATATACCTGAAACCACCCATTTAACTCCACTCATAACCCATAACACATGAAGTTACTCTCTTTGTACCATTCTGAATCCCTCTAAATGTTCTCCCAATCTCTTAAGGGGATCCTCCAATGATATCAGATAAAACCACTAATGTAAGGTTTTTTCTTCCCCTTCCTATTTATTCAAGTACATTCATTGTATTAAGGCTTTTAATTTCAAATTTTTCATGCTAATTTTTTTTAATTGATCTATTTACAATAAATATTATTCTTAAATAATAATATTCACCTTTCACTCTATTTAATACCTTTTTTGAACCCTTTTTGTTAACTTATTTTACTGTATAAATTTTTATTTTATTTTATATGGAATATTATTATGTTGTGAATACCAATCCCAATTTTCACTCAAAGGTACTCAGATTGTTGTACCATTCCTTAATTGATTATAAAATTCCATGTATGAAACTCACTCAACATAATTAATGGAATAAAATTGATGAAATTATTTCTTATATTATATAATCTATGTGTAACAAAAATTTATTTACATGACATGATTTTGGCTAGTGGGTTTAGAATATTATATCCCTTCAATGCATTTGGTAATTTTTTATCTCATGAGAAACCATGTTTGGTTTAAGGGGGTTTTAATAGAACCCCATGATATGATATCACCATATTAATCCTATAATTATATTAATGATTTCATGTGTTATGTTGTCTTTACATTCCTATGATGCCTTGATGTTATCATCTTATGTCATTCTTCAACGATCATGATTTTGATTCTCCAATTTCTATGAAATCATGTTACACCTCATGACTCACACAAAACGATACATAATTTATTAAATTGATCATTAACTTATTGGGATCTATATCTCTCCACTTTTTATCTACATCGAAAGGTAATCTTATATAAAATTAAAATAATTTGGAATTTAGGGGCATGTTATGATGTTTTTATATAATTTCGGTGTATCTCTATTTTGAATAATTGTGATATGTATCCAATTACACATAGAAACTCGTACTATTATAAATATAGATTATTATTATGTTTATATTCATAAAATATATCATAAAATAAATTATATAAATGATATGGGTTGTCAAAGTTGGTATGAGAGGAAGGTCTAGTTATTTTTGGGCATTAGTATTAAGAATACATTTTGAATAACATAGGGATATGACTAAACATGTGAAAACATCCCCAAATTTTGTTAAAGTATAGAGTTAATTTTCTGGGATAAAATACATCCCTTTTAGGATTTTGAAAAGCGGATGTGGTTATGGAGAAAATTTACATTGGGGTAATAGCTCTAAAATTAGTCATTGGATATTAACTCAAACTGTACTTGGTTCATGAAAAGGTGTCTAAAGATTGCACACCTAGTTGGAAACTTCCAATGGATATTATTTGGTTAATCACATTACATTAACAAACCATTATAAAGTTAAAAAATCTAATGAATTTTAATTTTCATAAATATTTCAAGGATTTAATATATTCAAATATATAAATTTTTATTTTAAGGAATGCATATTTTTTAGGTATTATACCTTCAATGTTCACAGTTATCCTTTTATAGCTTTAATAGTGGTAAAATTTTCATCCCTAATTTAAAATTATTTTATTCAATTTCTAGAAATTGGTATAATCATGTCTAAGAAAACAGTGATGGGAAATATGATTACTACACATATGAGAGGCATAACCCAATGGGAGTTGCATTCAAGAACATTATGATAATACATACTCAATTAACACATATTAAAATAAAAACATGAATAAGGTGTAACACCAACCCCCCCCCATAAAAGAGAAAGTAGAAATTGATATATTTTTGTGAAAAAAGGAATTTGACATTAAATTTATGTTCTTATCACTCAATAATAGATCCATATATCAATAACATTAAAAATATATTCTCTATCCTTCAATTATTTCTATAAGATAAGGTTGTCCTGATTTGTCATAATTTGGAGGGAGAAGAAAATGAATGGTTGATGTTTATTAGGGATAAAAACCCCAGGAATAAATTGAAAAAAAATAAGTGGGAATAATTTATGAAAAAAAGTTTTAAAAAAAATTAATTGATAACTCTAACTTAAAATTGACAAGGTATAGCTTGGCCTCATGAAAATTTATGACGAATATGTTTAGGCTTATGGAACAAATTTCATAATCATTTCATGATATTCATAAATATTTTTAATTAATGTATAAATATGTTTTTCCCTCTTCTTTATTGAGATACTATAGAATCTAAAAAAATTATATTATATACATTGACTACTACAAAGAAGTATTCCCATCCCTCATAGTAGAAATGGAGATTGGTGAACCTCATGGTTCTTACAAAAAAATATGTAAGAAGAAAATAATAGCTTTTAATTCTTGGGGATAAATTGATAGTCCTCAATGGTTTAAGAAATTTTAACTTCACACATGTTAATAGTGTGGGAAGAAAAAACCTAAAAATATCTAGAAGAGAGAAATGAAATGATTTAGTTTGGGAATAAGGGGTGCAAGCTAAAGAATAAGGATAGAATAAACACCTGATGTTATGTAACAAAGGAATTTTCTATTCATCCCTCATTTTATTTTAAAATGTTTCAATTTCAATGAATAAGGACACTTTGAAAACCAATTCACAAGGAAAAGTTTTATAGTATATCACAGGTGATAACAACCTCTAAAAATTATTAAGTATGTATATATAATATTCCATCGAAACTACTAAGTTGGATCAGGAAAAAAAATTATTTATTGGAATTATATTTATTCATAAAATAATAGTGAATATATTTTTTTATTTTTTATTTTACACATTCATTCATATCGTGCAAGTTTGGTGGAACTATTCATATTCCACCACAAAACATTGGAGTCAGGTTTTCGATGAAAATGGTAAATGAAAAAACTATTAAATCCTAATTATATAAATTCACCATTTTCAGTATTTAATTAAAATCATATCATAGGTAACATTATCATACACCTTTTAGTGAAATTTATTTCTATTCTATGTATGGATTAATTTTTTTAAATAGTTCCAAAAACAATTTTCAGGAAAAAGGAAATAACCATCTATATCTTAAATCTTCCTTGATTATACACATGTGTAAGGAGGAGGATAGATCTGATTTGGAATCATCATCTCAAGGATTTATATTATTTTCTTAGGAGAAACATTATTTATCTCAAATGATTGAAAATATGGAAAATATCAACCTTGATGACATGCCCATTATAATAGAATATACTGATGTGTTCCAAAAATAAATCATGGACTCTCACATATCAAATTGGTTTACTTATCAACTGAACATATACTGAATGAAATATGAATATTCATAATTACATACACAATTTCCATTATTAAACATGAAAATATAAAGATGTATCTACAAGAGAATCTTAATAATGGGTTTATACACCCATGTGCATCAACATGGTGTGAACTAGTATTTTCATTTAAAATTAATTATGGGTTAATTCTCCTATTAATTGATTATTGTTAGCTTAATAATATCACCATAAATAATAAGTATCGTCTACCATGAATTGATTACTAGTTTGATCAGCTATATGGATCCTAATACTTCTCTATGTTGGATTATCGGTCAGGATGTTATCAAGTAAATGTAAGGAAGATAGATATCCTAAATATGACATTTTATAAAATGTATGGGTACTATCAGTTCATAGTGATTCGATATTGACTCAATAAATCTTTAGCTATATTCGTACACTTCATGAGTAGAATCATTAAGGATTCCCTTGAAAATTTTAAGGAATTATTTTTAGACGATTATCTCAACTACTCCAAAAGAAATCAGGATCATGAGGGATCATTTTATTGTTCTATTGAAGACCACACAAAAGGAAAATTAAATGTTAGAAATAGTAAATGAAACATTTTTATGGTGAAAGTAACATTTCAAGGGAATATTACAACCAAAAAATTGATATCTATGAATCCTTCAAAGATAGAGGAAATATAGAATGACCCATACTAGTATATGTTATGGAGATCTATAGTTTACATGGAATAGAAAGTTACTATCCATTATTTTTCTGATATTTCTCAATATTTTTAAACCCACTAAAAAACTCACATGAGAGTGAGTGATGTTTTTATTAAATGATGAATGTAAGTATAGATTTGAAGAGTTAAATAATAGTTTAATTAGTTCACCATTTATCACATTACCTAAGAGTGTGGAAGGATTTTTGATCTAATGTGATGCGACTAAAAAAATCTTGGGTTGTGTTCCCATGAAAAATTACCACATGATTTAATATGCCTCTGTATAAATAATGATTTATGGAAATAACTACCTGAAACATGACTTACAAATAGATGTGGTAATCTTTTAATTGATGATTTGGTGAAATTATCTCAGTGGGGAGAAGTGTGACATATATACATATAGACCATAAAATCCTAAGGTATATATTCACACAAAAAAACTCAATATTAACCGATAAATGTAATTATATCTAACCAGGGATTTTGAGGCTTCAATCCATCACCATCATAGGAAGATGAATAATATGGAACGTTCCTTATATATAAAGGATCCAGAAAACCATATCCATAAGGATGATTAAAAATGTTATAATATTCATATACATGAAACGGATAGTAAATGGAATCATAAAAGGAACTCTATATTAACATTATCAAATAAAAACTCCATCATCCATTCTTGATATGATCATGGCATCCCATAAAGATGATTATGAGCTACAGAGGAAGGTAGTGAATTTTCTAGAGCTCAAATTTGATAAATATATAGTCATAAGGTTTTCAACTCATATATGTCTCCCATCAAGACCAAAACTGAAGATTTAAATTCTAGGTGATTTGCATTTCTCATCCTTCTCTATTCATCCGAAAAGTACTAAGATATATAAATATCTGAAGAAACGTTATTTATCGGATTAAATAGAGGGTGATATTGTATATTTTTTTCTCATTAATTAGTATGATATAAATTAAAGGATGAAAAATATAAGTATAAGTTTATGATGTGACCATTTCCCATATAATAATGGAAATTGGAAAACAAAACCATGTATTTTTTCATAGGACGCCCGAGGACATCAAATTGACATAATTCTATTATTGTGGTAGAATATTTCATTATAAAGATAGAACGTTTCATTTCAATAATGGAACTTTTATCTATTAACAATCTCTCCATGAAATAAAAAATGGAATTTTTAATATTTCATGGAGTAACACCCTCGATTGTATCTAATCAAGAACTGACGTATACCTCAGGATTTTGGAGACACGTTCATTAAAAATTGGATGAAGATATGAGTTTTATCACTTCTTATTAGCCTCAAATAGATTTTTAGACTAAGGTAACCATTAATTATACAAAAGATATGCATAGATCATGTTCAATGGATTTATATGGATATTAAAATCATCACCATACCCTATAAGAGTCATAATATAATAATAGTTTCCAAGTCATCATTTAAAAATATTCTTATGAGTCTCTTTATGGTAAGAGGTGTTAGTATCCAACATGTTAGTATGATGTTGGAGAGTGGAAGCTATTTTTATATGATAATTTCCATGATAATAAAATCGGTGTTCAAACCATTTAACATAATATGAAATATAAAAAATTCAACATAAAATCTATATATAAAATCATCAAAGAGACATAGAGTTTGAGGGTGGAGATAAGGTGTTCCTTCATATATCACTATGGAAGAAATTTGGGATGTTTTGGAAGAAAGGATACCATAAACCAATATCCATTATCCTATTTGATAGAATTTATCACATTACAGATTTATCTTATTAACTAGGACTCCAAACTAACATATCCCAAATACACAATGTTTTCCATTAATCCCTCTTAAATAAGTACAAGCTGGACCCTTCACATGTACTAAATATAAAAGTGATACATATGGATAATGATCTATCATTTAATGCATAGCTAGTGAAGTTTTATGATCATTG
Organism: Viscum album; assembly: GCA_963277665.1. Classification (NCBI taxonomy): domain Eukaryota; kingdom Viridiplantae; phylum Streptophyta; class Magnoliopsida; order Santalales; family Viscaceae; genus Viscum; species Viscum album. The sequence goes on from OY728126.1 coordinate 1,579,083,525, forward strand.
AGACAATGTTGTATAAAAAATTAAAATCACCTATTTAAATTACTATATAGAACCACTTGTTTGATGATGTAATATGGGAAGTAAAAGTCAAGATGAAACCGAACTACCCTCTTCTATTTTAGTGTACCAAAAAAATCAAGGGTTAAATTTATGATGGGGGAATAATGTAACAAACAAAACTTTTATAAAATAAATTATCTAATAAATGAATAAATTCCTTATTAATTAATGTATTTATATAAAACACATTGTACAATATATTTTTATTTTGTAATGTTATAAAATATTTCCAAAATATGACTATCTGGGTCAAACGATCATTAAGAAATTTAAAAACTGTTAATATAATTATTTTATGTGATGGATAAGATTAGTATATATTAAGGTTTATAATAATAAAAAATATCATAAAAGGAATAGTGATGACCCCAAATAGTAATATTATACAATTTAAAGCCCATTTTGTCAGAGCTTCTGAGAGAGATGGAATCATTGAGATTTTCCAATGACCAAACCCAAGCTGTGACCAAAAAATAGAACTCAAGAAAAATAATTTATAGAATATTTTCATGAGTATAAGGGTCACATCTCAAACCATGTTTATCAAACAACCCTAATAACTTCCTACCATTACATACCTTCTTATTATGGCCTACGATGGTGTAATAAATATTTATATATCTATGCTATAATATTATGAATTTTTTTTGTTTTATTTTAAATAATGCAATCATTTTATTGATATTTTCCATTATTTCATTATAAATATACAAGATTATATAATTAGTACAATAAAAATTATGTTTTGGTGTGAAGAAATGCAAATAATTTTTTATGGAAATATATAGCTTTAGGTAAAACACACTTTTTGATAAATCAAAGAGTTATGAAATAAATAGTATATATAAGAAATATTATTAAAAAATAATATTAATTTAAATAAAAACTTTGATATAGTATGATGAATTCCAATGTAATTTTATTAAGGGATAGAAATTTTATTGGATTGTATAAACTTGTATTTTCAATAAGGATTTTTATTTTAATGTATAAATTAGTATATTTAGGAATTTTTTTTGGAAAAGTCGAATTTTTGAAACCTGCACATCAAAATATAAAATGGGGAATTTTTCATAATTTATAGAAAAACTAAATTATTTGTGGAAAAAATTAAATATAATAAATGTATTAAGACACAATAATAGCACAAAATGATTTAATAGATACTATAAATGAAATTCAAGATAAAAAATATATAATTACAATTTTTAAAAATTGATTTATTATTTTTAAATTATTATAATGAATTATCCAAAACATATTTTATATTTTATGGTTTTAAAAACAATTCTCCATGAACTTGACTCACTTCCACATAAATAATGGAATTATTTTTAATGATTTAATTTCTTAACATTATAAGATAATTTATTTCACTGTAGTTTTTTTCTGAAACCATTCGAAAAAACAATATGAATGATTTTGGTTTTTATTATTTTATTTCTTAGTGTATAAATAAATTTTTTAGAAATTGAAAAAGAATTATCTTATATTTTTATGTAAATACCAACCCAACAAACCATTATTCTTCACTCAAAACACATGTTTTAATAATTACCTCTCCCTCTACCTCGCTAAATCCCTCCAAAGGGTTCCCATACTCCTAAGAATATTATTCCAAGATTTTATAAGAAACCTATCAATATATGGATTCTCATCCACTTAAACTTTATTCAATGGTATTATTTTTATTATGCCTTTTTATTTCCAATTTTTCATTTTGAAATGTGTTTTTAAACATCCCCTATCAACCCTTGTAATACCTAAGTAATTAAAGACATTACAATATCATTAATCTATTTCATGAACCATTTTTACCCGAAAAAAGATGCTAAAATTATTTCTTGATTTTCCATGTCAAACATTTGTTTTGATAATACCCATACTAATTCTAATGCAATTGTATTCACATTGAATTAAAAGTAATTCTTTTGTTGGGAATTCAATGTATACCGTCCACATGCAATAATCTAGGGGTTAAAAGTTTTGAAAGACATTCTTATGTTGTATAATCTATTTGTAACCCAAATTCATGTACATGATATGATTATATCAGGTGGTCCAAAAATTAAATATCCCTCCAACGAATTGGGTAATGTTTTTATATCATGTGATACCATTTATAGTGCGCGAGAGGTTATCCTAAACACATAATGTTATGATATATCAATGGTTTTACATAACATGGTTTTACAATTTCATGTTTTATATCGTTTCCACATACCAAAAATTTATTTATGTTATTATATTATGTCATGATTTGATGTTTATGATTATTACTCTCTCTATTCTATGTCACTATGTTATGACTGTTGACACATAGTTACTACTTTAAGTGATTTTTCCATTTGATATTTATATTACTACTCTTTATATCTCATACACCTTTAGGTATGTGCCTTAAATATCCCATAGAGTATTAGAATAATAATAAAATTAAAGAGAATGTTATGGAGTTTTTAAATAATGTCATTGTATCAATATTTCATTTCATTTTACTATTTATCTAACTTCCCAAATACACTAGTCCTCCAGAAATTCTATAATTTTATTGCATGGATCTTTATTTAATATATCATGAAATAATGATTATAAAATATATGGGTTGTCATACCACCGTCCTTATAGAATCACCACGATTTCAATCATGAGGACATATTAACCTTAATGGGTCAATTTTACTATGTTAATATCCATGTGAGGGTATTTTTACCATGACTAATTTTTCATTATTGTTTAACTTCCAAGATTTTATTATCATTAAATTATTATGTATTATGTGATATTGTACCCTTTAATCAAATACAATTTATAACCAATAAATGACCACCACAATGGTGGTCCACTTCATAACATGGGTCCTTAAAGAACGGTCAATAGTGTACCTCCTTAATGATAAGGATACATTATCATAAAGATATTATGATATTCCATATTACCTTATATTATAATTTTTTTATTAATGTGGATGTATTTATTACATGGACACATTATTTTTATAATCCCCACACCTTCTTCCAACCAACAAAATATCTCCTTTCAGTTATTCTTATTCATAAAACTTATTCTATTTTAATGGGATTCCTCTTGTATTAGAGATCTGAAAATCGAAATTTACCCTATCACAACGATTTTATATCCTATAATTCTAATTCATAAATCCCACACTCTTGAAATTTATATGCATCATTCACTTTATACACCTTATCTTATGACCACAAAATACAAGCCATAATTTTACTTTTTACATTAAATAAAAAATGAGTGATATATTGGGAGATATAATATAAATTTAAGATTTATTGTATTATACCCTTCCCATATGAATTCAAATATAGTTTTTTCATCTTGGTTTTCAAAAAAATCAAACCACATTCTATAGTGAGGATTATTACTCCATATCACAAGGCTATAAACTATAATAACATAATATATTGGTTTTTTATTTATTAATAAAGGTGTTTATAAATTCATATGAGGGTTAAATTAAAAATATAATTATAACACCTAATTTTCTATAATCTATAAAATATGGCATAAAAATCATGAGGGAATGTTTATATATCTTTAAACAAAATATTAAAAAACATTCACCATGACCATACACATTCAAAATAAAATTTTAATTGTCATATCATGTTATTTTAAAATTAATAATTACTGATAAATAACTTTAATAAAGAGTAACTATAATTGTTACGAGAAAATATTTGACCAACATGACTTACATATACAATATAGTCTCTATTAAAACCAAAAAATGTAGATTTCACTTTTCTTTGAAGATTATGGTATGATCCTCAGTTTGATGGCATGTAGTAGAAGGTGTACTTCAATCCAATAATATTAACCAATTCATGTGTTAATATACTAAATGAAGACTCACTTTCCATATGATGATGATTTTTAAGAATCATTTCCTTATCCTTTTATGAGGTAGCAAAAAACTCTTATCTATATTGTGCTATTATTTCCATTAAAATTTAATGTAATAGTTCCTCTAATATTTGATTGAATTTTTTAAAAATTATTGAAAATATTTCATAATTGAAATATTTGATCTTAATTATACCCAATATCCAAAGGGTAAATAGTTATTTGACAACTCATGGGGTTAAAATGACCTCCATAAAAAGTTAGAAATATATTTTGAATATTTTTTTAGTGAAATTTGGAACACATATAAATTATCACTTTTCCATGTGAGATATATATTTTAGGTTATTTTAAAAAAAAATTGAGGAATTTAGTGTGCTTAGATTCATTAAGATAGATTTATTCTATGAATTTTTGTAATCGAGAAAGTAATCTAGATGAAAAGGTCTATAGTGAATGTATCAAGAAGTTTATGGAAATTTACCTTGATCATTAAAACTTATAAACTCTAATCACATTCATACCCAATACCATCACTAATACTCATATAGAAATATTATTCCCCACATAAACAAAATTCATGTATGGAAAAAATTTCCACAACCATGCACTGAATTTTTTCACTTGTTACAACATCGAATTTAGTAACCTATATCCAATGATAATTTATTAAAATGTAAAGAGTATAAAAATTTTATAATGAATATAATTTGATTGTCTTATAGTCTCATGAGACAATATAAAGATTATATCATTGCATTACATCATAAAATAAAATATATCATAATGATTTATTATTCATTTATTCATTATCCTTAGAAAATATGTATCATTTTTTATGGTTTTATAATCAAATATAGAAATAAACTAATGGGGTGAGATTAGATTCTCAGTAAGGGATGTTTTATAGTTTAATATAAACATAGAATAATTTGAACATGTGTAATAGGGATATAATAAATAAACAAATAAAATTTAGATAATTGAATACAAGGGAATATCAAATCAATTAGAATGAAAAAATATGATCGCCTCACAGATTAATGGATTTCATATTCCTTACATAATTACTATACCATCTAGTACATGTACCAATACATGATAAATAAATGGTAAGGGTGGTCACATTACCATTTTATATGTTTTCTATGGTACCTTACTATTTTATTATGGGGAAATATAATAATATGTCCTTCCCATTACATAATAAGTCCAATAAATTCATCATATGGATTTAAAATATAAACCATAGTATACATAACATTCTAAAAAAACAATATAAATTATCATGTCTATATAGAAAATAATTTTCCATATTAAAACAATGGGATATTAATTTTCAATATTTCACAAATAAAAAAAGGGTAAAACATTGTATGTAGACACCCTTAAAATTAATTAGGAAACATAAGGTATTCACACATTATAGATTCAATTGTATATAATTAAGTAAGTATGGAAACAAATTGAATCATTAGAAAGGTAACAAGAAACATTTTTTTGATGTAGAAAATGGGTATATAATAAAAGTATAAATGTGAGTGAATATGTTGAAAAAAGGAAAATATTGATATATTTTTTCCCCTATGAATTTTATATGGTATGACTTAGGCACGAATATTTTATATTGAAGTAATAAATTTCTAAAAAATAGAAAATAATAACGGAATATTATATTTGGTTTACAAAATTCAAGAATAATGTATTAGTAAATATTCGAAAAATTAAGGGACTCCAAAATGATATATGAAGATAAAACCCATTAACGATACTAAAATCCTTAGGAAAATCATCATTAAAAGTAAATAAGTTTATAATGTTATTAGAAAAACTAGAAAAAATATATTATTGTCTGTATAATAATGGGTTTTATAAAATAATGTACTAAAATAATAACTATAAGAAACCTCAACTTAATGTTAATTTTCAAGAATTTTAATATGGTATTCATTACATCAGTAAATACTAGAAGGTATAAAATTTCATGTCCTCAAGTATTGAAATATTTTATATAACACATCCAGTTTTTTATATATATTATTTTTCAATAAAACACCTCACCAATTCAAATGACTCAAAACTTATACAAATTTTATTTTATTGATTCTAAATTTTTTTCTAGTAATTTTTTATGGTGGTTGTGATTTATATAAGGGTTCCCTCAAAACATATAAAACATTAATTTGATAATCCTAAAAAATCATTATATGGGGAGTACCTGATAATGAAAAAATGATAGACAAGTTTAACATATATAAAATAGAGAAAAAAATTAACATAAATGATTTAAGAAATGTAGAAAAAAATTATTTTATGGATAATAATGAAAGGGGGTGAAATAACATAATTTATCAATTTATGTAGATATAATGTAGATAATTAATATGTAAAAAAATGTGAAAGGGTAAGCATAAACTAAAATAACAATAATTGAAGGTGTCCTATTTACCACTTGTACTGAGTCCCATGTATATTCATTTAACCACAATAATTTTTTTATTATTTATTTTAATTATATAATTGAGAACCCTATTATAATTAATTTCATAAATTATAATCCATTTATCATATTATATAATTCATTTATTATAGTGTTATGTTTGTGTCGGTCATTTGGGTTTGTTATATCAACTTTTTTGATATATATTATTTATAATAGTAATAGTTAATTTGATTTTCAAATGGTTCAAAAATAACCATAATTTTAATGATATAGTGTATCACCATGATAATTTATGATATATTTCTTTAAATTTAATATCATTTATATCTTGTGATACATGCCACCCCGAGTCAAAATGAACTGTAATTCAATATACAATTATAATCTAGATGATGAATTTGTGGGTGTGAATATGGATACCAAATTTATGAAGAGTATATAGTTTACAATTATATGAAATAAATCCATTGGTTTTTAGTTGGATATAAATAAAAAGTAATTTTAAATCAAAAGAAATGTGTTTTTATCCAAAAATGTTTTTATACCCACAAAGTGTTTTTATGTAAATAAATTAAATTAATTTAATTGAATGATTTTATTTAAATTTATATATTAAATATTCAATCAAAAAAATATCATCCTGTTAGATTTTTTTAAGCCTGGGATAAGTATAAATTTTGTCTTATTCTTAAAAACAATATTTGTCTAAAATACGTTTTATTATGTTTTCTACACTTATATAAAAATTAATTTTCTAAACTCTTAAAAAATTTATTTGAGATAAAAAAAATTAGGTTATTAAAAAATAATTCAATATTATCATTGACATAATTTTTTATAATTTAATAAAATATGCATCTTTTTTATGAATATTAAGAAATACTTAATTTAAATAAAAAGTGTTTTTCATTTAAAGAATTTTCAAATACCCTTATTCTTTTAAAATGGTTATAAATTCAATATAATTCAAATTTTATTATAATTACTATAATTGAGGTTATTTAAGTAAATTTAATGTTCGTTTTTTATATAAAAACTCTTTGTACTTACTAAAAATTTTCTTTGGAAACCCACTATTTCAACACATTTATGGGTTTAATTTTAAATTAAATTCTATAACATACTTAATTTTATTTTATTGAAATGGGTTAAATATTTATAATAATAATAATTTATATTTTGTAATAAGGTTCAATCATTTTTTCATAATGAATAGAAAAAAATTACTGTCTTTAAGGTTAAAATAGGTTTAATGGGTGTTAAACCAAAAGATAAGGGTAATTGTTTCAATTAACAATATAAAAAACTATTTTATTTCTATATTAATAACATATGTAATCGCAAATTCTAGTATGAGGTAATTTTAATCATTTTTATACCAAATTACATTTCCATTTTTTATTCTTTTGGGAAATTTGCATGTAATTCCAACGAAGGTCCCCTCTAACAAATATAGAATGAAACCACCTATCATATACTATCCACACTAAAATAAAATTTTTTAAGAAAATTAATGCCAAATTATTTTCCTTACATAACTCCCCATGACATATATTCCCTATTTTGATCAGAATACCATCCTAGGAAGTCCTTAGGTATAAAACTAAATATGTTCTCTGAAGAAGATGTAAACTTCTTAACCATACATATTCATTTTATTATCTAATACACCCCCCAAAAATATTCTCAAAATATGATAAAATAATATAAACAATATATTACATATAATAAAACGTTATTATGTTGGTTTCTTAACCTATATCCATACCCTCTTTCATCAAACTGGAAACAAAACACACGATCGTGTGTATGGAAGGCTAATGCCTCACAAAAAAATAAAATTAATTTTTAATCACTACTTATCATGGATAGATATAATAATGGATTTATTCAATATATATTATATTATATTTATTAAATAATTATAATTATATAATTTTAATATAAAACATAAACCATTTTGGTCTAATATTTTGGAAAATGATAACGTCACTTGTGTGTATGTGTAAACTACCGACACCACGAAGCGATGTGATAAATTTTTCATTTTATTTTGAAATGAATGGTAATAAAGGTAAAATTAATTAATATATAAGTTATATATTATATAAAAATTATTCTTAAAATTTAAAATAATATTCACCTTCCTTTTGTTCAATTCGTCGAGAAAGTGGAAGCAAAATTCTTGCGTATGTACGGTCTATCATCTTTATGAACGTTTTAATCCATTTTTATATCACAAACTTTTATGGATGACTTTAAATATAAATATAATAAATATATATGATATTTATATCATTATTATCATTTTTACAAGATATAATAATAATTAATATATAAAGACCAAAACTTATAAACCGAAATATACATGAAAACAAAGTACTTATCAATCAAAATAGTGTTTTAATAAAAAATTATTTAAAAAGTGGTGATAAAAAGTTATATGTTCGTCATATATTCCATGAAATATAATATTATGGTAATTTAATATATATATATATACTAAATATATATTTATTATATATTATTTTTTAACATGTATGAAGGAATTCAGACATGGGGTAAGGGTTTATTTCACAATCTCACCATTATTAGGGATTATTTATGTATATTTCACTACTGGGGAAATAATTCTACATTTATATCTAAAGAAAATTTTAATTTCTACTATATTGGTGATATTTCTCTTCCATTACCATTTTCTCTAAAAAATAACACTTTTTATGTTTTCTTATGATTGTTAGAATTCTTTTTTACCCATGTTTAAATTTTAAACAAATTGTTTTAAATAAATATTATTATTGTGTTTCAAATGATGTTTTTTACCTTTCTAACAAAAAAATCATTTATTTTTAATATATTTTATTTAATTAATGTTCTCTATTAAAACTAATTTATTTTAAGAATCCTTAATAACTTTCCATGGTTCTTTTAAATTAAAATGTTTTCCCCAAAATTATAGAAATTTTTAATATTTAGAACATATTTTTAAAGACAATGAGGGTATTTTCTTCAAGAATTATTTTAATAATATTTTTATGATATTTATATTCATCAAATACAACAAAACTTATTTTAATTATGCTCATTGTGGATATGTTTTAATGATATCATCCTAATTATTTCTCTCGATTTTTTATGATCATATTGAATAGGGATTTATAACTTAAATATCATTCTTCTTATTACTATAGATGGTTAAATATTATGTTTTTTGAATGGGGTAATTATTTACAATTCAAATTCCATTTTTGAAATAAAAATATTTATATCGATTATGTTTCCCCCATTTAATATGAAGAATTTGGACATGGTAAGTTATAAGTTAGGCCCATTATATCTCCTCAAAGCATCAGTATGCCTCATGACAGAAACAAGTTTGGTTATTTGGATAAGTAAAAAATATATTTATTTAAGAGAACTTGTGTTTAGGTATTTATATTATTTTTTTTATTATCCATATTTTTCAGCCCCTCATTATGATATTATTTATTTATTCCTATGTAATTATTTGATTAGTTATGATATCCATATATATATTTCAAACTCATGTGATTATTTATATAGAATTATTTGATAATCATGTATTCCTACCATATTATTCACTATGATATAGTTACTGATTAAATTAATGTTTTTTAGTTATTTTTCCATATATATTATTCCTTATGTGTTCATGTTACCTTAAATTGTACTCATACCCTTACTAAGAATATTAGATCACCCCTTTTTATGTTTCCATTCCTGAGGAAACCAAGAAGTATAAAATGATTGATATGAAGGGATATTACAAAGGAAATAATGTTCTTATTGATGAAAATAATATATTGTATGTTATTTCCTTGAATTTAATATTAGATTCAACTATGTACCTATTTTACTAAGACTACTAAAATATTCAGTCCATTATGATTTGATTTCTTATATCTTATATCAATATAATAGTGTACCCACTTACTTTAGGATACTATTCTCAGGGTATTTATAGTTAGTATTAGAGGATTTTTTTGTAGAAACCTTGGGAACTAGATTTATAAAAACATAGATTATGGAATATATTCCTATTCATACCTTTGAGGATACGTGTAAATATAGGATAAAATACTAAATTTTTGGTAAGGTGGATATTATGTGGTTTCTAGAAATATCCTTATTTATATACCACATGTTGATATGGATATAGAATATTCCTACCAAGGGGTAATAACTTCAAAAAGGTTTCACTGGGATTTGATTGAATCATCACTTGTTTTATGACAATAGGACTTGTTGGACACCTTGTTTGCAACACCTGGTGGATATACTAGGGTTAATATACATTTTAGTTATGAGGAATCACAGAGGTGTTGAATTGACAATTGAAATGAATTATCTATTTTAAACATAAGGTATCTTGGATTGATAAGAAGGTGTCATGATTTTTGACATTCTAAAACTGATTATATGGTTTTCCACTATGATTATTGTTTCTCAAAATATGATTTTTGGTTTTAGTAAATGGATGAAACTTGAATTAATCATGTTAACATTAAATAATATGGGAACTATAGTTATAATAAGGAACCAAATGGGATTCTGATTAGGTTGAAATATATCATGATGTTCACAAATTAGTTATCAGGATATAATATTAACAACATTAAATATAACAAAATATTTGACTTTCCAAATAAGAAAAGAATGAACTCAATTGGGAGATTGAGTGGTGGAGACCATGGATGAAAGAAGGATTAATTTATTTCTTATAAAAAATGTGGAAAAAGACACCTAGGAGGATATATCGAAGAAGTGGTGAAATGTTTTATATGTGTAAAATAACTAAATAAAGGAATTTATCACTGAGAAAAATTGATGAGTATGATAGAAGGAAATAAATTTAATCGTTGGGATCTATTTATATATTATTGTCTTAAATATGGGGAACCAAGAAATTATTTATCTCTACTACATCTTCTAAATGTTAAATACTATACTAAGGAAGGTTTTATGTTATTTAACTTATATAAGTGTAATTTTTCAACTATTTAGGTATTTCGATACATGAATTATGTTTTAAAACTATTACATGAATGATATTCTAGTTTTAAGAATCATGAAAGATAAAAGTATTTTTCTAAAGAAGTGTTGCATTATAGATTTCAAAGCATATTTTGAATAGTACCAACAACCAATAAAATTGAATTATTTGTAAGGTGGTATTATTTAAAACATGTGATTAAGGGAAAGGCTGCAATTACTATGTGCCTAATGTTGAGGTAATGATGTTTAGTTTGAATAAAGTGATTCTTGATAACGATAAAGTAAATCGGATAATATTTATGACCTTAAAACAAATTAGTGGGTTGATTATAATGGTTTTTATGTTATTTTAGAATTATTTTATATAATTTTGGGATTTATTGAATATATTCTATATCTATGATTATTTTATGAAGTATATAGAGAGTGTTAATTTTTTGAAGAATTAATTTTTTTCATTATTGCTTTATGGTAATTAATGTTATTACCGTATTTTGGGAGAATATAAAACAAAGATATTAAAATATTTGGTATGTAAAATAATGAGATACTTTATGATGTCTTAAAATAAATTTTTGAAAAAATATTTCATAAATTTGGGTTTTGAATTTGGTGATATATATTGAAATACTATTAACTATATCTATTTATAAAATGGAATAAGTTGATATTTTAGGTTATTGTTAAGGTTATAAAGATTTATGTGTTATTATATTACTTATGATAACCATTTCAATTTTCATAAAAATTTATATACATGAAGATCGACTTTTCACTCATTATTTTATCTTACGATCTGTTAAAATGTAATTTTAGTCCTTCAGGTATAAAAACATCATCTTGGATATTCATTTCATAGAGTAATAAATGAAGTGGAAATATATCAATTTATCACCAAAGGAGGTATTTGTTATTATAAAATAAGTATATTTTCTATTTTTCTCTATATTGATAGTAAAATAACCACTCAACTTTATGAAAAGGATCTTGAAATAAAACATATATACATTTACATTGATTTATAATGAATCAGTTGTCCTTTCACCCATCACCGATGTATGACTTTTTAATCATTAACTTTCTCCCAACCATGTTCTATATCACTCTATATTAGTCCATGGGAATTTATTTCCACTTGGATTTCTATATTTTCCCTTCCCACTAAAGGTTTCAAACATAGAAACCTATTTATGTTTTATTATTGATTATTTTTGTACTTCACATTCACTCCAATCAAGAGGAAGTTTTATTAACCATTTTTATAATATGTGTTTTCAACTAGAGTATTTTTAAATATCAAATCATTTATTTTTTTAGCAAAAGTTTATATTTTTTAGATGATATTTATTTATGGTGGAGATAATTTAATACCCCAATATTTTATTATATATTTATTTAAAATTAAATTCTTATGATATCTAATGATACATGAAACCTTGAGTCTATATGAACTATAATATTATATATCCTTATAAACTAGCTATTAAATTCGTGGGAATAAATAAGAATAAATAAATTTAAAAAATTATATAACTTACAACTATATGAAATTAATTCAATGGTTATCAATTTATTATAAATGAATATAAAGAACATTTGTAAGTAAAATAAATGTTTTTCAAAAAAACTATTTTTTCTTGTAATGTGATTTTATCCTCATATATTAAATTAATCACATTTTTAAAAAATTTAATAAAATTTTAATATTATATATTTAATAGAATGTTTTATCATTACAATAATATAATGTTTAATCATGGGATAAAAATATATCTATTTTATATTTAAAAACTATATTTATCTAAAATGATTTTTTTTCCATTTTCAATAATTATTTTTTAAAAAAATGAACTTCTATAAATTTTATTTTAGATAATGAAATTAATTTTTGAAATAATTAGGTAAATGTAATCATAGTGTTAATTTGTGATAAATTTATAAAAATATTTATTATTAATGAATAGTGGAAAATACAGATTTTTATTAAAAATTGTTTTTCAGTTTAAAGAATTTACAAAATCCCATTTTGTTTTAAAATTGTTTATAAAGAAAAATTATTATAATTATATTATTATAAATCTAATTTATTCCATTTTAATCAATTTTTAGTATATTTATTATATATATACTTTTTATACATGTGAAAAACTTTCTTTGTAAAAAAAGTTCTTAAAGTGTTTAGGTAAATATATTACGTATTTTTAATTATCATAATTTATATTATTTAATAAGTTTATCTTAATTATTAATAAAAATTAATAGTAAAAATAGTAAAAATTAATTACTACGATTAAAGTTAAAATGAGTTTATCGGGTGTTAAACCAACATATAAGGGCATATTTTCCAATAAAATTTATCACAATACTAATTTCAAGAAATTTTTTTACCTTATCCTATACAAAATTAGAATATAAGTTCATATGGAATAATTTCTTATGGGAATGAATATATCATTTAGTATTATTTTGAGAAATTTCTATATAATTTCCATGAAGGTCCCCACCCCCACATCAAAAAGGACACCCCAGTTCCTCTCCACTCCACACTGAAAGAACCTTTTGGATTGGCCAAAAAATTCCCAATTACATTCCATAAATCCATACCCATGACCTATAGTCCATTTATCAATAATAATAAGATACTAAGAAGGCTTCAATTAGTAACCTAATGAGGTTCTCCAAATAAGAGGTATAGTACTTAACTAGGTATCTTTATTTTATTTCGTCCGATACCCCCTCCAAATATTGTCTAGTTATGATAAAATAACAAAATATATATATTAATTATAATAAGATGTATTTATTTTAGTGTTGTAAACTATATCCATCCCCTTTTCCATAAAAATGGAAACAAAACTTTTAATCAAGTGTATGGTGTAGTACCACCTCATGAACTCATGTAATTCCTTTTTCATCACAACTTCTCCTGAATGGATATAATAATGGATTTAATAAGTATATATATATATGTGAAATGTATTTCATAGTTATTTTTTAAAAATTATAATATCAAATCTACCTTCTAATGTTCTAATTTTTTGTAAAATGATAATTCAACGCATTCATATGTGTAGAGTACTTCCTCCAAGAAGTGATGTAATATTGTTTTTATTTTATTTTAACATGGATGGAAATAATTATATAGTTAATGAAGATATATGATATATATGATATAAAATTATTTTTTATGGTGAATTAATATTTTCCTTCATCTCAGTCCATCTACTGAGAAGCTGAAAACAATGTTCATCTATTTGTACAGTATACCATCTCTATCAATAATTTAACACATTTTTCAATACGTGACATTTTTGGATGACTCTGAATTTGATTAAAATTAATATTTATGATATTTATATCAGGATTAATATTCTATACATAATTTTACTATAATAAAATTAAAATTTCAAAAACTACTGAACCAAAACATACTTAAAATATGAACTAGTTATAACCAGGAATAGTGTTTTTATTGAAGTACTACTAATGAACTAGTAGTAAATAGTTATAATTAAATCATATATAGTCGAATAAATATGAATGTGTTTTTAATAGATTTATAATAATTAATTATTTATTAAACATGATCTTAAGAATTTTATGATGTAAATTGGACCTGAGGTAAGTTTTTATTTCATAATATCATCAATATTGTAGATTATTTATGTTTATGTCACCTTGGGGGAAATAATTCTCTATTTCTATCTTAAACCCAATATACATTATTATCATATAGTTATTCATATTAATATCATGTATTGAATTTAAATTCAATTTTTTTAGTGCTAAATAAAACAAACTTATTATTTTTATGAAAAATCGGCATTATTTTTCCACTCTATCGTGAATCATTCTCTTCTGAGGCCGTATTTTCTAAAAAAACAAAAAAAAATTACAATCATATTGTGATTATTAAAATTAATTTTTACCCATGTTTAAATTTTTAAAAAAAATGGTTTCAATTTAATCTTCTTATAATTGTTTTACATTATGTTTTTTGAGTTATTTACAATAGTTGAAACAGAATATTTTTTAACCACATTTATGAAATTTCCCACCATCATGAACACTCTTTTATTTAAATATTTTATTACAATTTTCCGTGACTCCTTTCAAATAATTTTTTTCCCTAATATTCAGTAATTTTTTATTAAAATTTAATTTCAAAGTTTAATTGGGAATATTTTTTACAACATTTTTTTTATTTATATTCCCCAACATAAACAACCCATATTATAAAAAGTCTACATTAGGTATATGTTGTAATAATACCATTCTTATTATTTTTATAGATGTTTTATCATTAGTTTTTTTGGTAATGTATTAAAATTTTATATTCATGTTTATAAATACAAATTTTTAAGTTGATTATGTTTCATTGATTTCATATTAGGATTTAATTATACAAAGTAAGTGTCAGGTGGGGTCAGCTATAGCCCCTCCATGCATTGGTATATCTCATGAGACATAATTTTTTTGTCTATATTTATAAAGCCTTAACAATTTATGAAAGGATTATTATAATGAGGAAATTATGGTATATTTATGATGTCAAAAAATTTGCAATCTCTAATTATGAGATTATTAATTTTTTTCCACATGATTATTTGATTTACTATGATATCCATGGATTGGTTTCAAGCCAATGTGATTATTTATATGGAATTATTTTATCATCACAAATTCCTACCGTATTATTATTATTCAATCTGATGAAATTAATTAAATGGAATGATTTTTGTTATTTACATTTTAATATTGATTATAAATCATAAACTATTGAAAGCTTACATTGTAAACATACCCTTACCTATCATCTTAGATAACACATTTCTTATTTTTCCATTCACTATGATTCCATTAAATATATTATAATTGGTATAAAATTATACGAATAAGGGAATACAGGTTTTATAAAAGGAAATACTTTGTTTTATTTTATGTTGTCAAAGGTTATCTATGATTCTTGAATATATCTTCTTCATAAAGATTGTTAAATCATTCAGTCATTTGGTATGTGATCCCATGTATTTACTAATAATGTAATAAAGTAACTACCTACTTTGGGCTAATAGGTTTAGGGTATTTACATATTGTGTTGATGCCTATAAAAAAGTAAAAATGGTTCTAAATGATAAAAGTTCTTCCAACATAATCACAGTTCAATGGTTATAAATATTATTGTATAATTGTACATTTATTTTTGAAATTTTACTATCCATGAAGAATAGAATTTGTTACATTTTCTTTTATAATTATTTATCAATTTTATATTATAAATCATAATATGATATAATTATTAGTATAATTTGTATCCAAAAAATGATTTATTACACTCATATATGAGGAAACAATAGTCTCTTAATAAAAACAACATTATAGAAATCTATATTGGCCATATATATTTGTTAATGAAATTTTTATGTAAATTTAATTTAATTTAATATGTGTTTTTACCAATAAAATTAATCTATATTAATATCATTTATTTTATGATATATAGAATCGTTTTATGATTTAAAAATGGGAAGGAGAAGAAATTGAATAATTTAAATGAATTAATATGTCTAGGATTTCATACATTACACATTAGGATGACTATTTTTCTAATAGAAAAGTCCCTTCAATGAATGGCCTTCTCATAAGACTAAAACCTTCGTATCATGAATAATAATTTTTGAGAGAAATATATTTTTAGTTTACGGGAAACATAACAAGTATATTTTGTGATAAAAGGTGGATATAGAGGGGTGGTATTTTTAGGATAAGGGGGTCAGAATAAAATATTGATTAAAATATTTTCCTCAATATTGTCAAAATAAAATATTATTCTCACTATGAATTTTAAGATGAATATATCAGGTATATTTAATAGTTTCTTACATCATCTAAGATATAGTCAATTATTTATTTAATATATAATTAAAAATAATATACTTTACAATATTTCACTATTCAAATATTTATTTAACTATTTAGGAAAAATAATAAAAGTAACAAATAATTTGATGTAATTATTCTAAAAATTACTTCCATTATCTTGAAAAAACATTCTAAAAAGAGTATGTTAATATTTAATTATCGTATAAAAAATATTATTTAATCAAAATAATATAAAATTATTTTTCTAACAGTTTATAATTATACTTATATTATCATAAATTGATTGAGTAATTATTTTATGATATTTTGATACATATATTAAATTAATTTATCATGGGTAAAACTTATATATAAGGTTACTTAAATGGTAAGGTTACTATCTGAACAAACATATTTTCAATGGTTATATAATTCACATAATTATTTCAAATAACACTTATTAAACTCATTTATAATTAAATTGAAATTATGTCAGTTTTCACTATATCATTTTAAAAATTCTAAAAAAAATTCTAATGTTTCACTTTTCTTTAACAGTGTTGTTCATGATTGTGATTTTTCTAGGGGACATAACTGGATGGATTTCAAAATTCTTCTCATTCTTTTGTTTATTTTAATTATCCCACTATACTATGATTAATTTCATAGTGTGTAATTATAATGTTTACGTAATGTTATATTTCTATAATTATATATTTTTTAATCAATATATCTATTAATTTTTATTTTCAAACCATGAAAAAATTAATTATTTTGTAATGAATAATTTATTGTAGAATAAATGTTCTTATATCCCAGCTACAAATTTTTTGATGATATTTGGGGTATATATCAATCCATTAAATATTATTGTTAATTTTTTCACATTTCAACTTTAGGCACCCACATTTTTTCTTCCAAATTAGTATCCCTCTAATGTACCTTCTCTAACCGGGTTTTACAATTCCAGAAGAAATCCTCTCTAGTGTTAAAAATATTGATATTTTTCTAAAAACTTAATATTTATGAGATACCATTGATTTTTTTCTATAATAATTGACTCGTTATAACCATTATTAAACACATAAAAAGTTTAATTTTATCTCAACAATAAACCTAAATACCTCTTTAATCATCCCTTCACATGTCACTAAGCCCATGGTTTGACAACAAACATTTCCATTGAAGTCCTTAAGCTTAAAAAAGGAATAAACTCAATGATCTTTATAAGTGTTCCTGATGCCATTTTCTCTTTTCTTAACTGTGATTTTTAATATCAAGAAATTTTAAACACCACATATTATTATTCCATTATTTCATTATAATTTTATTTTAATTATTTTTAACAAAATTTATGAGATAAAATCTATCAAATCTTACTAAACCCATTTTAGAATTTGTTACTATATCAAAAGATTTTATTTTTAATAAAAAATCATTAAATTTCTCATCATACTATTCCAAATAATAATTGTGATCATTAAATTTTACCCTAAAAGAGTACATTATTTATAAAATTATATTATAAATGATCTCAAATACTTATTGGGATTTCAATTATTTCAAAATATTTTGAAAAATATCACTCATCGCGGTGGTTTTACACTACCAAAGTGAATGATCATGTTTTCATAAACTTATGAATCTAATATAAATTATTAAAATTTTATTTTTTGATCCAATAAAACATTTATAATCAATTAATTTCATTATTTATGTTTTTTAATGGTATAATATGAATTAAAACTATAAAATTTAATGTAATTAATCATAATCATTTTTTAACTGTGAAAAAGAATCTTGTTGATAAAGATTATAAAAACGGTAACTATTTCATGGGAAATAGATCTTAATTGGTCATATAAAGATATAAAATCAATAACATGAATCTGAGGGATATTATAGAACCATTTCACAATGACCATTTACTATTAAAATAATAATTCTATTATTTTGGATATTCAAATAAAATGACCTCAAAAAGTCAACATATGGTGTGCCTTTTTAGTAAATAATTGAAACAAGATAATAAATCAAAATATATGTTATAGTTAAAAGGTAATGAAGATTATAAGGATTCAAAATCATATATATAATTAATATAATTCTAAAACTTAGGATTTTGGAGGACATACATGGTGACTTGAGACTCATAGAAATTTGATTCTTAAATATATTACATTACAATAAGTAATAATAAATTTCAATGATCTCTACAAGATTATATTTCCTTAATTCATATCCATTATTCTTAATTATTCTTTGTCTTCAAGTTATAATTACTCTATAGAGTAATTTCTAATCCCATTTATTGAAATTGTTTGTTTTAAACTGAATTTTAATATATATTTAATGGTTTTCATTGTAAGTGTCCATCTATAATGGTCCATGACTTATGACCAAATATTTTGTGAAATATTTAGTGATAGAAGTGTTTGAGTAATTTTGTAAGGTTTTTGAGGATTAGATTATTGGGTTTTATCTAATACTTAGCAGGACAATGATTTTGTGGCATGCAGGATTATATTGTGTCATTAATTTAGTGTATGTGGTGGGGAGAGTTCAGTTGTGGAATGCGGAATTGGAGGTGGTGTTTTGGTGGTTATTTAATTTTTTACATAGTTATAGAATAAAGTGATAGTTTATATCATGGATTCCCAGTGGATAGATTCTTGTGGTTCTAAATTTTCTATGTGGTTATTCCATTGAGGTGGGTTTTGGTGTAGTCTTATTTTTTGTGATTATATTCTACAGTGTTGTGGATTTAATAAATTCATTTTAAATTTCTAGTTTTATGATATGCGTGTGTGTGTGTGTGTAATGTAAATCCTGATGTTTCTCATATTTCGGATTTGACTAGCTCTTTTGTGGCAATGTCTCTCTCATTATGTCGTAATCATGTCCTATGTCCCCACTTTTGAATTGTAGAAATATGTATTGCACAATGTTATTTTTATATATATATTCTACAAATCCTAGAACGACCTCAAACCCCATCATTATTATAATTTTTCACTTAAAACATAGGTTATTAAACTATTTACATAAGAAAAAATTCATCCCATTTTCAACAGTTTGCATACATGTCTTCAATAGATCTATCTTTGGTCCCTCAAGGTGGGTTCCCTTATACTCTCTTGTTTTCTCCGTTTATCCATCCACAAAGGAATTTTTTGAAGGAAAAATAGGTTTAAGTGATTATTTCATTGTAAAATGAGGTTGGATGTTGTGTTCTAGGTTGATCTAATAACATATTTATGTCGTGGGGAATGAAAATTGATTACTTATTTTTTCATCCTTATGAAACGATTTAAGAAGATTTGTTTGAGGTATGGGATCCTCCATATCTCAACTAAAGATGTATTTGTGGTAATATAATGATATTTTTTTCATTTTTGGTGACACTTTTCACTATATTACTCAATATAATTAATAGGAATAACTGAAATTGATGGGAGTGGGGAGAAATCACATGATTTTTTACATGGTATTCTAATTTTTCTTATATAGTTTGGAATGGTTTCTATTAATTTTGTCTTTGGGTTTAATAAAAACATATTTTATTGTCATGTATCTTCTTAATTGTGAACATTTTTATTCTTCTAGGTTGACACAACCAAATGAAAATGGTTAAAAACTTGTACTCGTATAATAAATTATTTTACCCTGAGATCACATAATTGTGTCAAAATTCCTATAAAAATATTGAAATAAATATAAATAAATACCTTTAATAAAAGATAAAAATATAAATGTGTGGTGATTTTTATTTTTGGATATGTTGTAATGAGACATTATTGTTATCTGTATATGTTATAACAAGGATTATTTGTGATATGTGGTGGTTGTAATGTTGTGCTTGATACTGTGTGAAGAATGGGTTATAGTGTGTTCTGTTGTATTAGATTCCTTGTGGTGATAAAATAAAATGATAAGGATGAAACAAAAATGGAATTAGTTCGAATAACCAATGAACAATTCAAATAAAATAGGACATATGGTAAATATATTTTCCCTATTAAACATTAAATAAATGGTATTGAAAAAGGGTGATGGTTTTTAATTGTAAAATCTATACAAGGATTAACTTTAATAGAATATAATGAGTGTGGCTTGTATCCGATGATTTATTGTGTGGTGTAATGTGTTATAGGTGGTAATAAATTTGGAGGGGGGTTTTAGGCCTTATGTTGTTGTTTTGAGATTTTAATGTGCTCTATTTGTGCAACCTTAGGTTGGGATTATGTGTGTGACTGTTATATACTATATTTAAATTATAATTTTAATATTCACCACACTCACATTGAGCGTTATGTGATGAAACCAAAAATTATTGGGTGTTTTTTCCAAAACAAACAATATGGGGAGGATAGATGGATAGATACCCTCTCGTCTCTTACCACTCTTCTAGAAAACAATCTTATATGCATGGGTTCTTATGGTATGTATATATAGTGTATTTTTTGTTTGGATGGTGAGATTGATGAGGTGTTTTATAGTGGGGGTGTCCATGGTAGGAGGATAGAATGAGTTTTATGACCTTAATGTTTATGATTACTTATTATACTATATTTATGGTAGTATTTATTGGATAATGTTGTTACATATGTGTATTTGGGAAATATATAATGAAAATTTTCATTAATAGTTCTTATAGTGATGTATTTTCCCAGGTTTCATTAAGAAACATTCTATAGAAGGGATGGGGGTTTCAGGATGTATGATGTTGTAGAATAAGAGTGTAAAAATAGTGTAAAGTGTTGTGGGGTACCCTTTTTATTTATATAAATCATATTATATTGCTATATTGGATGCATTATTTAGTGAGTGTTCCATAGTGAGGATTTCATTTGTTATATGTCATATTTATAAGCATATTTCTTCTACTATTTTTCATTTGGGGGATTTGAATGATCTTTTCACAAGTTCATGAGAGACATTGGGTATGATCCTACTAAGTATACAGGTTATTTTTCCCCTATATATATATAAAATTTTATTTAGTTTTCTAAAAGTATGTTGGTTACTGGTAAGTATATTACTAGCCTACACACTGGAGTTGTTGTTAATTCTCTGCCTTAGGACTTAATTTGTATATTTATTTGGAGGCTCATAGTATTTTATACTTTATACATGCATTGTGGGATGGTTTTGGTTTTTCCCTGTACTTATTTCATGGATTTTATTGGTTATTAGTATTATATATACTAATACTACTTTATCTATTGAGGGTAATTCCATCCATATGTGATATTTTTATACACTATGTGCTAGATTCTAACTCGAGGCCTACTGAAGGTGGGACTCAGGGGACATAATCTCTTTTTCTCTTAATTTCCTAGGAGGGGTTTACTTGGATAAATGGGGTCATGAAAGATAGGTATAAAATGTTTTATTTAGTGATAAGATAGATTTTGGAGTTAGGGAATTTGATCACTATATGGTTTAGAAGGAAAATTGTTCTAGATGATCTTAGTTCACGACTTAGGGTAGGGATACTGGTTAAATAATAATATTTTATGTACACACATTTTCTAGTGAAATGACTTTGAGTCTTCTAAATGACCAAGTATGATGGTGTTTCAAGTAGGGTAGAGACCTTGGGGTGGTACATGTATCAATGTTTTTTATGTTCGTAACTAATTTTAGTGATATTGGGAGGTTAAAATGAATTAAATTAATAAACCCTAATAAAATTATCATATACCATGCTAAGTGAAACATTGTTTTATCTTTTTGTTATGGATTCTAGATTTCATCCTCGTGTGGTTTAGTTTGGTGAGGTTCAGTAGGATAACCCAGTTGATCATTATATGGTTAATCTGGCTAAGGAGGGGGATTATAGGTTGTAGAAATTGCATCCCTTTTTTTAGAATCCTTTGGAGAAGTATGTGGTAAATGTCTCTGATTTGTAGATATATAGAGATATATATTATGGTGGTTTAAGGAGATCAATATCTTCTTATGTGTAATTCAATCCTATGAAGACTACTAGGTCCAGTTAACATTCATTCAGATGAGGGGTTAAACACTTAATGGTGTATATTTAATCTCATGGAGAAGAAGGAGGTGATGTTTTCTTGGATAGTCTTCTAGAAGTAGTTTTGATAGGAGTTTTTAACATAGAAAATGAAGGTTGTGAAGATATGTGAGATTAATTCTCTCCAGTATTGAAATATATTTTTTTGAGATTTTAGGATCGATTACAAGGATCTTTTATTTTTTTTCCCAGATTATTTACTTAAAAGGGACTCTTTTGTTTTTCTTCATGGGGAGGATCCTTGTTGTTCTATCAATTATTTATTTACTCCATTTACATTGTAAATGTATTTTTGGTGGTATAGAAGAAGACAAAGTTGGTCAATTATATTCATTCATAAGGAGGGTTACTATGAGATAGGACTTATATGGGTTAATTAAGGAGTACAGTTGATATTATATAATCTCATATTCCATTTATTTCATTGTCTTAACTATTAGGAAGTCATCCCAAGAAGATTATCTATTATCATTCCTAGGACAATATATTTTTTTCTTTTCTTGGGGGACTTAGACTATGGCTATATGTCTATGGGGGTTGTGTAAATTTTCAGCCTCAGTAACTAGTATTTCTTAGAGCTCAGCATGGTGTTGGTGGTCATGTTCAACACCATACTTAGAATTAGCAATCGTTCAAGTTGTTTCGGTAGAAGGTGATGTAAGATTATGATTTTCCTATGGGAGATGGAGTAATCAGGGGTCAACATCATGATATCCCATA
Organism: Viscum album; assembly: GCA_963277665.1. Classification (NCBI taxonomy): domain Eukaryota; kingdom Viridiplantae; phylum Streptophyta; class Magnoliopsida; order Santalales; family Viscaceae; genus Viscum; species Viscum album. The sequence goes on from OY728126.1 coordinate 1,579,107,545, forward strand.
TCTTCAAGGACCTATACCTTGTCATTTTCATGGTGGAGTCCATAAGAAGCAAGTTAGGGAAAAGGGAATAGATAGTTATATACTACAGAGGATCTAGCACCAGAGGGGCTATATATCATCAGAGGTATGATTATATTTCCATATATCATTATTGGATCCATATTTGATTTGGGATCCTCACACTCCATTGTTAAAATTCCTTAGTCTATGATTTGGGACTAGATTTTTAGAGTCTTCTCGCACCCTTGGTGTTGAATATATTAGTCAAATCCCTAACCTTTCAATTGGGTGTGTGATAAGGGTTTAGGCTATTGGTGAGGAAGAATTAATCATGTTGGGATCTAATTATACTATTGATATTCCTATATAATATCATATTAATAATTGATTTCATTTATTCCATATGTGTGGTTATAGAATAATTTTATGGTAAGGTAACATTTTCTGATGTGGATAGCTAGCATGTGGTTTTCATCAGTGAATGGTGTTTTTATATGGGTGGTTAATGTGTGGATACCCTTCTCTCATTCATGGAAAATTTTTCATTCATTTTAGGTGGGATTTAGATTGTATAGGATCTTAGTGTTTTTAAGAAATTCCAACATGTATTTCTTAAGGATGTTGTGACACTACCCTCTCAATGTGATATCATGTTTGTTATAGATTTAAGTCCATGATATTCTCTAGTTTCAAAAAATCCATATAATATGGAACCCTGTCAATTGAAAGTGTTAATGATTATGATATATGACCTGATTTATAAGGGCTTCATGTAGCATAGTGTATTATCATGGGGTATTATGGTGTCATTTTCCATCAATATTGATTGATGTCTAAGGCTGTTTATATACTAATAGAGGATAAATCAAATGAAAATCAAGAATTGAAACCATCTTTAGAGGATTGAATATGTTTTTGAATAGTTGAAAGGAGATTGTTTATTTTCTAGGATCAATCTACAGTAAGGATATCATCATTTGAGGGTAATGGAAGAAGATATCATGAAGGAAAAAATCTAGTGGAGATATAGAAATTTCATGTTAATTGTCATGTTATTTTGTTTCATGAACATGCTAAAGGTGTTCATGAGGCTCAGGAACTCTATGTACAATAAGTTTGTGGAAAACATATTAGTCTTGTTCAATGAATACATATTGATATCCTAAATGTTATATAAGATTTTTTTATCATATTATATTTGTCTTATAGGTTATATGAAGCCATAATTTCATTAAACTATCGTCAAAGTGTTTGTTCTTGAAAAAGGTGGTGCATTTCTAAGGGATTGTGGTATCCTAGTATGAAGTTTTCATGGACCCATTAAAGATCAAGGTATTTTTTTCATGGGCATAACCAAAGAATGTAGTAGATGTTTGAAATTTTCTATTTCTCATAGGATATTACAAAGGTTTTTTTCAATTCATTATAGATTATAAAACTATTATCTTCTATGACTATGGGTTTTGGGAATTTATCTATATGGGTTACTATTATGTAGCAAATGACTACCCAACTAGGAGGTTGATTAGTGATTTGGTTTTTAAGTCGCCGAAAGAATGGGATATGTTTGACGTCTTATGTAATGCTTCACATCTAAAATCTGAATGCTTCTTGATGTATAAAAATGTGGTGATCTATTATGGGTATAGTAATTTACTCTCTCATGATCATATCTATGCCACCAATGATATAAATTTGGAAAATGTTGTGCTTGTTCTAATTTTTTGGTGACGTTAACTCATCATATAATGCTTCATAGTCTTTACCAATCAAAGGAACTTGAGGTTTATCTTTTCTCACTATGACGTAAATCGGTGAAAATGGAGGAAGATGGAGTTTATTTGTAGATTTTACTTTGATATATCATAAAAATAAATGATAATAATTTCATATATTAAGAACTAAGAATAAAGTCATGAATGGGTTTTTTTAAAACACAAAATATTTATAGAGGACAATAGAAGAGTTTTTCACCTTGCAGCTAGGTGAAGAGGTAGTTTATGGAAGAGGATTATTATTTTAGATAATAGTGAATTCTTCTCTAATATAGTATATAGGATAGTATCACTTGGGAGACTCATATAGAGAGGTGATGTGTGATTAATTTTTATTGGGATATTCCCTAGAGTGATGGTCATTGGATGATTAAAATTGGATGTTATTAAAGGGGTGGTTGTTCATCCCAATATAGAATCATGTGTGGTCCCTTTGAGAGTTTCACATATCACATTTAGTGGTGAAATCATGGGATTATATTATGTACCATGGTTTGAGGATATATTTCTTATTCACTTGGATGAAATGGATGGTGGCAGAGATTGGGGCTCAATGTCTGGTCTACCAGTATGTAATAGAAGAATATCAGGTTCCAATTAGATTTTTGTAGACCCTAGATATTCCCAATTTTTAATGGGATGAAATATAAATTGAATTCATCATTTTAATACCCTAATAAAAAAATTTATAAGATGTTACATGGGTAATTATGGATTTTATGGGAATTTATTCTCACTTAATAGTAAATCTGAAGTACGGTACTGTTGATGTTTTTGGAAAGAGTTATGTGGAAGAGTTCAAGAGGCTATATAGTTCTCCAAGATATTATATCTCTGATCAAGATTATTTTTTACATCATGATTCTATAGAGTAATTTGGATTTATTTTGGAACTCTTTTACATAACATTAATTCTTTCTACCGTCATGGATATGGACAGATGAAGAAAACCATCCAAAAATTAAAGGACATGTTATGTAAATTCATTCTGGACTTTATAAAATATTTTTCCAATAACATTTCTTGGTTGATTTTTCTTAAATCAATATATAACACTTATCCATAAACATGTCCCATTTCATGATGTGTACTAATGTTCATCACATTATTTGTTATGATGTGTTGAGTATTTGGGCTCATAGTTCTCAATCCTGATGTGGTGCAGAGAATGGAATAGAAGGTTCATGTAGTATGTGATAGGATGAAGGAGACATATGACTAGTAGGAACATTATTTTTATCATTGGAGGGGACACTTGTAGTTTCTGGTCACATATCACATGTTATTAAAGTTTTATCCTCATTGTGTAAATTAGAGGTTTTTTAAGAGGTGTCATCATTCTCCATAATTTATGGGACCCTTCATGGTGTTGGAGCATGTTATTGAGGTGGTGTATCAGTTGTCCCTTTCACCACATATGTAAAGGATCCACTATATATTCCAAATATGTTCGATCTATCAATATCTTCCTAATCACTCCCATTTCATTTACTAGGGAAAATTAGATATTAAAAATGATACGACATTTTTGGAGAGACCAGTAGAGATCCCTGATCTTAAAGATAAGGTGTATTGTGTATGAAACATACCATTGATTCATGTTTTGTGTACTCATGGTGTCTTATAGGAGACCACTTGTTAGTGTCAGCTATAGATGTTTTCCTAATACCCATATCATATTTTCATTTTTTTCATATTCTGTTTTTCTCTAATGATGTGATGATTAAATATTATTGGATATTGAGATGTTAATTTCTTTTATGATATTGATGATGTGTGTTAAATATTATGACATAATAATAATGGAATCCTTCTTCTTAATAAATATGTGTAACATTAAAACATGTTTTAAAAATACACTAGTGAGTTGGTTCCACCCAAAGTGGAAAACTTCTTAATACTAGTGTATGAGTTTCCTTTATTTGTGTACATGGGGTAGTGTTGTGTGAAAGTTTAGGTGATTATTTGACTGGGTTATGTATAGGTTAAAAATATAGTGCATATGGTTATTTGGAATTTATTTTTTTGTTGGTATTGTGTGAGATGTTGTAGTTTTTTGAGATGTAATGATATCCTTGGAATGAATTTAATGTGATAGGTATTCAAACCTATTATTTTTCCATTATAAGGGTTTTAATTGATTCATAAGGATGATTGTTTACTGAGAGGTATCTAGTGTAAGGGTCTAGGCCCTCTGATAGATTAAATTTTGATAATTGTGGAGTATGGTGTTGTTTGGGGATTTATATAGTAGTTTGGGAGTGGATTGTGGAGTTGTAGTTGAGATTTCCACAGGAGTAAGATTTTATGGGATTTGGGAATATGAATCTCTATAATCCTTGATATAGCAGTGCAGAGAGGCCGACTATATCTTATGAAAATTGATGTGGAGTTTTATATGTTATAAAACCTCCCACATTACTTAATCATCAAGGGAAAGGATGAAATTTGGATTTCATTAGTTGGGATCCCTAAAATTCTATCTTTTTTAGGGAAGTTGCATCATGTATTTGGGTTGAAGGATATCTTGTTTTATTTATTTTTAATTCTATAGCATGGTTGGTTACCTTAGGTCATATCCCATTTCCTAGTTTTTCAGATTTGTGACATAGTCCTCACCATGTTTCATAGATATGGGTTTTACCGACCTATCTATAGTTTTGTCCTGTGGATTACACCGTAATATTGTCTTATATCAACACTTTTACACCATAGTAATTTGTATTACATCATGTTCATATTTTTTATATTTATACAATAAATTCATGAACCCCCTTGAACCTTGTCATTATTACCCCTTTAATCTTAGTCCATGGATGATCCTAGTGTATCCCTAAGTGGTCTTTCATCCCATTTCCTTCAATTAAAACCCCATACTTCAGAGAAAAATATTGTGTGACTCTAGTAATGTTCCCTTCCATCATCTTCTTTCCTCTCCCCTTTTTTATCTAGATAGGGTTTCATCTAAGGGAACAACTTTTATTGGTGTTTATTTTTTAAAATAATGACGTGGGAAGCTTCGATCATGGATTATTGAGGTGATTCTTTATGTTGTGGTTCTTTGTGATTGTATAACTCTAGATCAATCCTTGTAAAATTGTTTAGAAATATTTGTTTGAGGTAGGTTATCCTTTGAATCTCCTATTTATGTGTACATGTGGGGACAACATGATTTTATTTTACATTGGTTTGATAATTTACATTGTATTAATGAATTTAATTAATTGTATTAATTGAGATTGAATGTGTGGGGAGAAATGGAATGAGTTTTTACTTGTTATTGTGATTTTTTTCTATATTAATGACCATGATTTATATTATTTCTAGATATTTCTTATTTTTAGATATTTTATGAGGTTGTGGATATTGAATTGGTGAACCTTATTGTTATTATTGATTCACTGAACACATATTAAAATGTATAAAAACATATACCCATATAATAAATTTTTATCCCATGAAATCTCAAAATTATGTGATAATGCTCATTAAAATAATGAAAAACTATAATGAAATACCTTTATTAAAAACTGAAATTAGTTATGTGTGGCTTTTTTACTTGTGGAGTTTTTTTTATGATATTTGGTTGTGTTGTGTGGTGGTTTTTATGAGGACTGTTTTTTATATGTGGTTGTTGTAATATAAAGATTATTGAAGTGGGAGGAATGGGATATATTTTTTTGTGTTTTTTTTCCTGTAGGGATGGAATGATATTTTAATGTTGAAACTAAAAGAAATGAGTTAAAATGAATAATGAACTCTAAAAAAAATGGGAATTGTTGTTAAAGTTATTTTAAGACATTAAATGATTTTATTTAAAATATGTAATGGTTAGTAATTAGAAAATCTCCAAATTGATTTAATTGATAGGGAGAGAGAGAATGATGCTTGTCTTATTAGATTGTTAGTGTAGTGTAATGCATTTAGATGTGGAAAAAAGTGGAAAAGGTTATTATTCCATGTGTTTATTTCGTGAGTTGTGATGGTTCTTTTATTATACAAACTTATCATGGAATTCTGTGTGTGAATATTATATATTTTATTTTCATTGTGATTTCTATATGCACGCCATGTACATCAAACACTTTTTACTAACACCCAAATGTTTTGGGGGTGTTTTCTAATCAACCAAGATAGTGAGGACTGATTATTGGACACCCCCTCTTCACCCGTTTTGTTCCATATGAGGTTTTTTTATATATAGGCTATTATCGATTATAGATATAGTGTATTTATGGTTTAATTGATGATATCAAAGAGTTGGTTCATAGTGGGGATCATGAATTATAGGAGGAGGGATAAAGGATGATTCCCATCACATTAATAATACCTTAGAATCCTATATATGGAAGTTCTTATTATAGTATTTGGTTTCCTAGGTGTCTTTAGGAGGGTGTGATGACTAGTTACATGTGGTGTTCTTGGTAGGATGAAATTTCTTAAAATACATCAGAATAGATTTTTTGTAAGGGATGGGAGCTATAAATTGTATGACATTTGGGTGTAAAAGAGGAAAATCAGTGGGAAAGTTTTGTGGGGTACCCATTTTATTGATATGATTACTATAATGTTACTATCTTATATTAATTATTTGGTGGGTATTTCATAGAGATGTTGTGTTTTTTTAGTTAACCTATTTAGGTGTGTGCTGCTTTTGATGTTTATCTACTAGTATATTATTATTAAATTTTCAAGTGTTTATAAGAGACATTGAGTATGATCCTACTTAGTAGACATATTATGATACTCCCACTTATATACAAACAATTTTTCATGTCTTTTAAAGATTTTAAGGGAATAATATATATATATTTTTGATGAATTTATTGTCTCTTTAACTCTCAAATTAATTTATACTTCATACCTTATATCTCTCCATTAGGGATTAATTTTCAATCACTATTCATATCTATTTTGAATTTATTTGTTCATTCATTTCATTATTCATTAATATCATTTATGTAATCTATATCTTTTACACTATTTCTATATTTCATTATATAATAATTATATAACTATATATCCATTACTATATGTGATGTCAGATTGAAGGGTTCTTACTAAGATTGTAATTAAATTTTTTAACTTTGGAAATATTGAAATTATATATACCTCTTAATTCAATAAAAATATTTATCTATTACTAATACATATATATTATTTAATTTCTTATTTATTTGTTTATTCATTTACTTCATAAGGAGAAATAATTATATTTATTGAGTGATGGGTGGGGCCTGAAATTATATAGCGGCTCGATAAATCAGTAAGTCTATTGAGACAAACTAGCTTTGAAATTTGGAATATTCCATATTAGGTTTGTATGATGTCATGGAACAAGGACTTCAATTTTTGTTTAGGATTTCATGAAATAATAATTTCATAGCTATAAAATTAGATATTATTGTTCATTTTATTATTTATATAGTTATTTTATCCATTGATATATTCCACACTAATGTTATAGTTATATATAATTTTGGATTCTTATTTATTCCTTAAATATTAACCATGAATTTTTTATGCCATAGAAGATTCCACAGTATAGTACATGTTTCCAAGCATCTAACTTCACACCCATTTCTTCCCTTTCCCCAGTGAATGTAGAATAAAATGAATAATTTTAAGGATGTGCTAATATAAATAATAATTTCATCCCATTGTTTTTAATTTTTGTTTTAAGCTTTCAATTTTAATGATTGATTCAAGTACGTATCTAGTCATTTAATACTACTAAAAAATGGATAATGTGTAATGAAATCCTTAGTATTCTATACAAGTTTCAAAACTAACCACTGGCTCTGGGATACTTGATCAAGGTTGTTACAGTTTTTATCAAAGAAGGACCTATAGAAACCATTAGATCTATATTTATAAGAACATAGTTTGGTATATTTTCGATACAATTTATTGTATATTTTCATTTTATAATAATTTTGAAATATGATTAAATTGATAAAAAATTAATAAGTATATGACAATAAGTAATTTTTTCGAAATGGTGTTTATCGTGTATAATGGAAATGGTATCAACACTCATAATCCATATAAAGATTTTTTTCCTATGGTATTCAACGAGGTTGAATTTATAGCTATGAGGATTTTAAATAAATTAAATTATTTGGATCAGTTTAATAAAAATAACCTTTACCATATAGAGAATGTTTTGATCAAGATAATGGTGTAACATTGTTATAATGAATCATTTGAAAACCAACATCCATCATTAAATTGGATCACAAATCAAGTTGTAGATAATCAATGCCAACAAGGATGTACCCAAGTGGTAAAGGCTCCTGCTTAGCATCCAAAAAACCCAGGATTAAATCCGGTTAGGGACTAATTTTCGAGTAATGTAGCAGCACTATAGCAGTACTGTAGTGGCGGAGGCACAGTAGCAAGACCTGTAGCAGTAGTGGTACTGTAGCAGCCCGGGTACTGTAGCAGTACTATTCACCAAAGGGCTCTTTGGGCCAAAAAATGGGCTTTCAGGTCTTGTATTCAGACCACTTGGTCTTGGGCTCTCGGGCTATGTAATGGGTCCCCCTCTACCCAGTTTGAAGAGGTATTTTCTTTAATAATAAATGCGGATTCGGACCCAACTTTTAAAAAAAATTGGTCACTAATCAATGGTTCAATTCCATATAAAATATATTTCTTGCTTTTCAAAAAAATGAAAGTGGGAATATTATTAGAGTGGTATATAATTTATATAGATATGGTTATCATCAGTTATAAATGATAAAAAACACAAATGTGTACTATGGGATATAATGTATGGAAAGTAATACATTTAAGGTGATATTATTTCAAAAATTATTTCCACATGAAAAAATATATATAGATAGACAAATATAGAATTAAAGAAAAAATAAAGATGAAAATTTTGATGACTACGAATCTAACTTTACAATAATTGGAATACATGATTTGTAATATATACAAAATTTAAAATAAATATTTATTACTTCATTTATGGGCTAAATCCAATCCTTTGATGGGTATTTGTCTCTAAAACATCTCCAACATTTGAGGATATAGTAACGAGTTCCATCAATATATATAAATAATTATCCAAGAAAATTATTATTATATTAAAACAAGAGAATAAGCTAAAATTTATTTCTAGTAAAATTGTAATATGGAAAATACAAACATGAAAAGGGTAGAATTTGAATCTTGTAATAATTTTTTAATGAAACACATTGGGACATTCTTGAAAATAAAGGGATTTTGAGTAAAATGTGAAGGCAATGACCACCAATCTCAATAATTCCAAAGACAATAGTCTCATATCCAAAATGTAAAATGTAATGAGATATAAATGTATTCAATATAATACACCAAACCCCAAGGAAAGTTACCATATAATAGGCTATGAGAGAATTTACAAACTTATGTTATGACTATATCTATATTGGAAGTCTTAAATGGTGTTATATAAGGTACATTGACAATAAAATAAAATTTAGATAACTATATATTTGATTTCCAGTATACACACACTTTTATATCCTTAGGTTTTTTTATAATAATAAATCATTCCCTAGCACACTAAGAATGGATTTTCCAATTAGGAAACCTAGAGTAAATCATATTTCAACATGAATATATCAAGAAATATTCCCTAATGTATAATGATAATACTTTATTTAAAACAATATTGTTACACCAAAGATGGACATTAATAAAACCTTTGGTATATATTAGCTCTCAATGTATGATAAAATAACATATTATCAAGAAAAAGAGATTAAAATTGATAATACGAAGATAATCCCATGTTTTATAGGAGAAAAATCGTTATCTGATTCATTTCAATATCTACATCTAGTACCTCACCATAATGAAATTATGAGATAAGTGGAAGAGAAAACCCAATATTTTGATGATAAGGACATCCTATAAATAGATGATGTGCCTATTAAGAATGAATAAATTAATTTATTTCAAAAATAATTATCTTGGTATCCACATGAGCATGATGTTGAATTTCCCATTTAAATGATCCATATAGAAAACCTATAGCAAATAATCCCTATAGAACTGTCCAAGTGGAATTTGTGTAGTTTAATAAAAAAACCCTAGGTGTTGTGTAATAAGGGATTTACCCACCCTAGTTTTTCTCCATAGTAACCCCTATCCTGTGTATAAAATAGATGGATGGGTCTAAGAGCTTGTGTAATAATTAAATAGAAATAAAATTCATGACCTTAATAAATATGTATCGTTTTCTATGAATTAATGATTTATTTTTTCAATTTCAAGGTGCCCAATATTGTTATTAAATTATTCTTCATTTTTTTCATAGATTAAGAGTGAATTAGGATATAAATAAGATAGTGTTTCATATGAGTTATGTAAATTCATTGTTTATAAAAAATTTATTTGTACTAACTAATTCACCATCTATGATTAAGGATGTAATGAATAGATTATTCAAGGATTGTTTTCATAACATTATTTTGGTTTTTATTAATGATATCTTGATATAATAAAAAATTTATTAAGAGAATTATAATCATTTGTTCTTATATATTAAGACTCTTAGAAATAATAAGTTATTTTAAAATTTTGTAAGTGTGCCTTTTTTATTAATTACTTTTCTTCTATTTTCAACATTTGATTTATGTATGGAATAGTTTTAGATACTTAAAATAAAATATTAAGCCAGGAATTTCTAATAATTATAAATATAGATGAGGTATATAGTTTTATTTACTACTGAGAATATTATAAGTGATTTGTATAAATATTTTTCTAATTAGAAATCTTGTTAAACATGTTGGCCCATAACGGGGTCAAATTCACTTGAAAATGGATTGTGAATATAATTTTGAGTAGATAAAGTGTAAATTGGTCAAGGAAAGAGTAAAAAAATTACCATAAATAAGGGAAGTATTTATGATATATAATGATGTATCAAAGAAAGGATACGGGTGTGTCTTTATGGAATATGATAGTGTGGTTGGTTATGTACCAAGGAAAATAAATATCCCAGAACAAAACTATCCAACTCCTCATGTTGAGTTATAAGTATTAATATTTCTATTTAGGATATGTAATAACTATATTTATAGAGAAATATGTGACATATATATGTAACACAATAGATTAAACTACATATTACCATATAAGGATCACAATAATAAACAAAATATTTGTATAAAACTACTCAAAGACTATAACAACTCAGTTAACTAAAACCCATGGAAAGAAAATAAGGTGCTTGATGAATTTATTAGGAAAGATAATGGAATTATGAAATTGATTAGTATAGATAAATATCTTATATTCCTAGATTTAGTAATGATGGGTATGGGAATTAATTAGTTTTGTGAGACAATATTCCTTTTATAAGTAATTTATGATCCATCTATATTAGAGAAGATTTAACAATTACAACATGATAAAAATAATTCTAAATGAAAATAAAATACATGAATGATGAGAGATTTAAAAAATTTATCTATTGTGATATTTTGATGAATCTTGTAAAGAGTAAATAATTTTTATAGATACCTTATCTAAAGAGGTAATTACTATATAAATCTCATGGATCAAATTTCTATATACACACAGGTAGAACAAATATGTATATATATTTATGGTAATGTTTCTTATGGTGAAACATGATGTGGGAAATTATTGATTATATTTTTATATTCTAGGTGTTTTAATGGGTAAATGAAATGACAAAACAACCTAAGGGGTTTCTGAAATCTCTCCATATACCAATGTGAATATGTGACAGTGCTATAGTAGAAATTATGACAAGTCTTATGAAGGTTCTAAGGAGGGATGATGCTATATGGGTTTTTGTGGATTTATTTATCATGTGCACACACTTTTTAGGAGTAAGGGAGGATCTAACCCCTCATATACTTAAATGTGTCTATATAAATGAATGTTATATAATTCATGGTGCATATATATAAAATTTTACATAATCATTTCCATTGATTCGTCTATAAATTTTAGAGAAGTATTTGATTTCCACTCAATACTAGGATACATTTTAGTACCACCAATCGTACTCAAATTGGGGTGTAATTTAGAATTACTATTTATTCATTAGATGACATATTGAGTTCATTATAACTTTATTTCCATGGAACATGTACCAATGTCTTCATTTGGTGAAATATTTATACTATTATATATTTAATTTGAATATTCATATGCTGAATTTGAAATAATTTTACAGGAAGATATGTTTTACTTCAACTTTTTGGGATGTAGTTTGACAAAATAAACTAGTTATCCAATAACAAGATGATTTGAAAATAGTAATGGTTGGATATATTCAAGATAATTTCAAAATATCTCAAAAAAATATGATCTATACTAGTAATTAGAGTAAGGTATTGGAATTTAATGAGTGGTTCCATGTATTATTAAATATAACTCCATGAAAGGGAATTATAATGTTTGGTAAGAAGGGGAAGATAACACCTAGGTATATCGATTGTTTTGTAATTTTAGAGAGAATTAAAGTTATAGGTTTTTTTAGATATGTGATCTGACCATTATAAATTCCATGACATCTTCCTTGTTTAACTATTATTTAAGTACAGGGCATAACTAACAAACATAATCACCAGTAATGAAATTGATTAGGAACGAAACTATTCTTATAATGTAGAGTCATTATATAATATTTACACTAGAGCTAAAGTGTTAAAAAATCAACAATGTAAGTAGTAAAAGTATATTGTTGGAATCTTTTGTAATAGGAGGAACTATGGGAACATGAATAATAAATGATGAATAATTAAAAATAAGTTTTTATGAGCATACATATATCAAAAAAAAATTGTAAGAAATTATTTAAGTTAAGGAGAATATTGGACCTGAAATAAATTTATAGATTCACGTATAATTGTTTCACCATTATAGTATAATAGAAGGAGTTCTTATTCCATATTTTATCTAAAGTTTATATTTAAAAAATTCATAATTAAAATCTAAAAAATTTAAATCTTTATTTTATTCATAATATTATATCTACATTATGGTGAATTTTTGGGGATTTTTTTTACAAGTATATCTTTTTAAAAATAATAAGAAAAATAGTTCTTTTTCTAATACTGTATCTTTTATGACATCAAAATTATATAAGTATAATATATTTTTTTTAACATTTTTAACATATATTAAATGATAATATACATAAAATTATTATATTATTATTTTTAAACAAATATAAATTAGTTGATATATAAATATAAATGTGAAAAAATTAATAAGTGTTGATTAAGTGCATGCACGATATTGTAAATTTGTATTTTATTCCTTTAAAATGGTATCTAGGATGGGATATGGATTTTAGTGACAATAAGTTTTAAATATGATGAATAATTAATTATTTCGAAATGCATTAATGAGTTTTCAAATTAATTAACAAGATAAATATCATAATTCTTACTCAACACTTGATCAAGGTAAGAAAATCCAAAATAATAACAAAAATATGTTTTCATGATAAGGATGACAGAAGTCCCTATGTGTTTTTAATCATAGAAAATCAAAAATAATTTTGAAATTTTCATTTAGTGGATGGTCGCAATGTTAAACTAAGCTTCAAAATGTAAATCTGAGAATTGTAACACTTATAATTGTTTTTTTATGTGTAGTTTGAGGTCCAAGAGGTGTATCATGTGTTTTTTAGTTTTTGGGAAATCAATATCTGAATTACTAGTTTTTTAAAACCAAATAAATGTTTACACTTTCTGTATAGTTATTTCTAACCATGACCCCCAACCATGTGGGTCATGGGGGGTGTCACATGGTTTTTAAAACTATGAAACTGATTCCTCAGGGTCATGAAAAAAAATCATAGAATATTTTAGATCCAATCCTCCTGGGTATCTCATTATTAGAAAACAAGTGTTCCTAGCCTATATGGTTAGTTTCACTTAACAATTTAGTACACATGGTTGGCACAAAATTACGATAAACCATGTGGAAAATCGTAAATATCATTTAATGGGTGATTGTACCTTCATTACCAATATTTATTTTAACCTTAATCCTCATTTCTTCTCCCCAATCAAGAATAGAAACTCCCACATGTGGATATTTCCTTCTATCCTCTTAGGAATGGTGATATCACCTCTGTACAAAGCATGGAATCACACGTCATCTATCGTGTTGGAATCACCTCTGTAAGTATATGATTCCTTCTACCTTATATATTGGTTTATCTTTTTGTATTGAATTTTTTTCAATATGAGTTCATATTAACTATTTTAAATTAATTTTATGATTCTTATTGTTACACTCTATCTCGATCAAATAAAATCCTAAAAATGGATGAGTGAAGCATCCTAAACATGAGTTATATGTTCAATGTGTTTTCCTTAATTTATAATCTATCTATAAAATAAAAATTTTATCACACACTGAATTTTATATCTGTCTTCTTAAAATATTAAATTGTTTATGTATAACCTAATTACATGAATTTTATATTCTTCGTTCATTTAGTTGAATCACTGAATTTTTTTCACCTAAATTCTAACCACCCACATTGGGGAATCTCACTTATATTCTATAACCCTTATGCCTTAGCTTTGGAACTAAAATCACACTTTGAGCATGATAACTCTTTTTTTATTAAATGAAAATATTAAATGAATTTAAATTAACTATGAGTATTTTGGGTGACTCACTTATCATACATTCTCTATTTATAATATGGTAGAACCATCCTTCGTAAAAGAAATGGTTAATCATAATTAAGTGGGTTGTTTAAGAAATGGATTTAACCATGGAAAAAACCAAATTATTAAATGTAATTATTGAATCATTTACTCATAAGTGATGTGATATATATAATTAAATGAATATTTTTAGTTTGGGTCAAATGATGGATGGCATTGACATTCCCATGACCTACTTAATTACTTAGAAATAGAATATTCTAAATTTTCTACATGAATTATGATAAGGTATGCTTACTAACATGGACTTATTAATTCTATAAATTTAAATGGTTAGTTGAATTATTCCAAACATTGACAGAAACTCGGTTTCCCATGTAAGAATTAACTAAAATGCCTCATTGGTTAGATAAACTACATCAAACCTTGAGCGATACTTGGGTTCTTTTTTATGGAACACCGTGGACAAACACATAGGTTGAATGAATTGTGTACACCTTGAGTGATACTCTGGTTCCTTATACAGATCTTATTAGATGGGATGATATTCTAATTAAGACAACATAACCATGAGCAACACTCTGGTTCCTTACATGAAAATCTTTTGATGGGCTCAAAGGTTAAATGAATTGTGTTCTACCATGGGTGAAACATGGGTTTCTTATACAAAAAAATATGGATGGTCACATTAGTTAAATGTATTATAATACACCATGGAGTGATACTTATGTTCTTTATATGAAATTCCATGCATAGGCTTATTTTTTAAGTGATTTAAATTACTCTTTGAGAGATACATGAATACCCAAATTGGAATACCATGAATAAGACCATAAGACAAATGAGAATTTATTACATTCATGATCACCATTATAAATGGATGAAGTGGGATTCCATTAAGTACTATATAAATATTTTACCTTTATTTCCCTAACTATGTTCTATGGCTGGGATGTCTTGGTTGATCACCTTAATTTAATTAGCGACCCATATGCCACAGTAATGTGGTTTCCTTGGACATCCACCTTGGTTCCTCACCAGTTCATGTTTATCTATAAAAATATATGTTAACATATATGAATATATATACACAATGGAATGTCATAGATTCTATAGATTTGGCCAAAGCACGTATGGATGGCTAGTTTTCCTATAAGAAGCCTATGCTCGACTTATATGAGTTTATTTATTCTTTGGATTATTAATGTAACTACACATTACTGTATTTTACGCTCATGGACTAGATATCATTAATCACTATTTTTGGTATCATGTTTATTTTATCTCACACCATGTTTAGTCCACCATTTTGAACCTAGATAAATCTCATCGATGTCATGTTAGGTTCTGGACTCATCATTCTTGTTGTTTTTCACTTTGTGATGTTACATAAGAGTACAAGGACTTAGTTTCACATGACTGAGATAGTGTTTAGGATTCTCATGGAGATGGCCTCTAGGATTAGTTTTTTTATTTATTCATTTATTATATGCTTGATTCCATAAATACCTTTTTTCCTTTTTTATCAACATCACATAATTTTGTACATGTTATTGTTTATGGATTTGACTATTTATTATGATTGGGATAATTTTCTTTACTACCATTCATTTATAGTTATTCCATTATTTATATATTTATTATATACTTATATGCTATTATGACAATAGTCTCTCCATTATACCATCATTTCAACCTCACATATATTCATCAGCCTCTACCATATGGGGTGGAATGCTTGATGCCATGTGATCACCCAACTCAAGACACTAGTTTAGTGGATATCATGCCAGAACATTATGAAGTTGTATTAAGGATTTATTTTCCTTTATATTACTATTTTGGGCTGGTAGATAGGAGACTAGGAAGATATTTTTCCTTGGTATATAGTCATGTCTTGGAGGGATCAACCCACATATGTTAAAAAAATATGTGGACAAGTATGGGACTTTTTTTCATGTTTTTCATTTTTATAGTTGATTATTTTTTGTTCTTAAGTGATTAATGTACCTTTTACTACTTACTGATTAATTATATTTTCATTATTTTACCCTCATCTCGGAGTGTAAGGTATGTATTTTCATATTCATCATTATTGGAACACAGATATTAAAATTCCATGAATATTCCATTACATATAGATTTCATTACTTGAGTACAGTAGTCACAACTCTATTCCATGATTGTGTGATTTTTTATCATTAATTTTCTATATACAATGATTTTGCATTTATATATTTATTTTTTATTTTTATTTATTAAATTGATAACATTCTTTGATAATATTCTGAAAAAACAATTGGTTATTAAAATTTCAATATCAACCAAGATTTTTGTTTCTTATATATCTTGTTGGTGGAACCTTAAATAACCAATTATTCCATGTTTTAGAAGGATATCATTGGTTTCATGGGATGAAACATTATTGGTGGCAATTTAAGGGGGAAAATTTTCAATTTATAAGGAGTATGGGCCTTTATTAATTAGATAATGGTGACTTGTGTAATTGAACCATCACGTATAAAAATTCTATATCCTAAGACAGAAGATAAAAACCCTATTGATTTTACATGAATTACAATTAAAATTATAAATCAAATGTACCTTTATAATATGGGATTCTAAATTCATCCAACTAAACTGTGATATAATTATACAAACATTAAATAGATGATCTAAAATTTCAGGAAAATTGGTTTGGTTTAATTGTTCCAAACCCTTTTTTATTGATATCTATTATATGGGTTTCAATTGTGATATAAAAGTGAATGTACCATCAAAACATGGAAATGACAGCATGTATAAAGTAATCCCTATATGCTTGGATTGAACTTTATAGTTATGAATTAAAATTTTATACTTATATGATAAACCATCTAAGGGTGTTTTAAATTTTAATGTTTAAAATTATTTTGTATATTCCCTCAAGACTATGTTAGGGGATCCCCATAGGTTGCCTTTATCTTTTGTAATGATTTGGTACCTAACCCCTTTGGGGTATACTCGTGCTATATTTAATAGTTCCTAAAAGTGTTAGTACCCACTTATATAGTGTTATGTGCAAATTTATGGTGGAATCCTATTAAACCAATTCTATTAAAATGATAGAAAACTTGTGGTCTACTTCTAAACCTTATTTTAATGAGGCTTAGGGTAACCAAAATGACCATAACATCCTAAAGGGTGTTTTCTTCTATATCTTTAAATTTATATTTTGTATTTACATGTTTGAATATGATAATATTTATGTATAAATTAAATTGATAAAAATATATTTATTAGATACATTTACTAAAATTTGATAACATGTCAACTAAATAATTAATTTTTTTAAGGAATGTTCCTAAAATTTTTCAATGATTCCAAGTGGGGTTAGCTAAATAAATTACTAATCACTTTTAACATACAATAGGTACTTGATTTTCTTAAAATAAAGAATTTGAAATGTTTTAAATAAATTTAATTTTATATAATATCACAAATGAATCCTTCTATAGGAATTTATAAAAGGATCCCCTGTATATGGTTTAATTTTAATGATTCCTTAATAGTTTCCATGGAACGATAATTTTATCATTTCCAAAAGGTTTCTTTTTCAATCACTTAAAACTAAATGATAGAAAGTAGATCCTAGTTTCCTTTTAGTGTAATTCTAGTTTAACAGTCAAATATATTTCTAAAATAGTGGCCAACATGCTATGGTGGAACCTTTAGTTGTAAATTTATTGTAAATGTTTCTAGAAATTTTCAAAAAAGAGGTATCATTTAGTTGTCATTTACCCCTATAAAGGATCTTACTGAGGAGAAGAAACCCCTCTTATATATAAAGGTGTTCATTTGATACGTTCAAAATATTTAAAGAAGTGATCATCATGTAATGGTCATATTTAGTGGGCTAAACAATCCGAGGTCATGGTCAGCCACTTAGTAGGTCATGTGACCCTTCTTCTTCTCTATTGATGGATAATGTGGGAGGTCATTGGATGGATTATAGTTGTATGGGATAATATTACACTAGGATAAATCATTTTTATGGGCTATAATTTATAGTTATGAATAGTTCGTATTAACTTATGTAATGTATCATATGATGTTTCATTGTATAGGTTAAATATTGGGTTATTATGTGCTGATACACATGGTACCCATCATGTTTGTATAATGGGGTAGTGATCCATATGTGTCTAGTTAAATTTTTTAAGCTAAAAACTCTTACACTAAATTAATGGGTCATTTATAAAGCATAAAAACATGAACATATATAAATTTTAGGTTATCCCAGTGTTAGGGGATGAAGTTACAAAAGGATTGTGTGTTGCATCACTATAGATCAGTTTAATTTGGGTATATATTCCTAATTCCTATGACATTCCTCATCATTTTTTGGGAGATATCCATGGGTATGAGTAGAGTAAATCTAGTCTAAAATTATTCTAATTGGATATTTTCCCATTCTTTTATTGGTTCTTGGTAAAATCATGGTGTCCACATACATTACTCATATTCATTGGTACGTGGAGCATGTTAAATTAGTTGTGTTCCCATTATCATTAAATACTGACTAGGATCCTAAGGTAGGGAGCATCATACTGATTAGGAAAAATAATTTCCTTCCTTGTAGAGGGATAACTACTCTAAAAGAACATTTGGGAGTGGTCACATTTTCTTCTAGAAGTCATGAAGCTAGTATCTCAAGTTATCTATTTCCTAAGAAAATTCTCAAGATAAAACCTAGTAATAGGTTGGAATTGAGTCTGGATTCTAGATTCAAAATTTAGGTGTGCGAGAAAGTTAGTGAATGTAATGATTCAGATCCATGTTGGTTCTTTCAAGTAATATTAATGATAAATGTTAAGTTGTGTAAACAAACATTGATGACACAGAGAGTCATGGATAGACTACATTTTGGTGTTTTAAAAAATCATGAAATACATCAATAGTAAAGACATCGTGGTCTGTTGATGCTGATGTGTTGGTAGTTATAGCCAAGATCATTCAAAATTGTTCTTCTAGAGGAGTATAGATTATTCTATTATTGTTTAGATGGATATAGTTGGCTAGAAACCATATTGGGAAATTCATCTTTGATGTGGAGCAAGTATCTTGGGCTAATTGGTTCTCATTAATATCCTCCTATTTTACTCCTTCTTTGGAGATAATCATGACCCCATCTTAAAATCATCTACATTGCACTAAGAGAGTTTTTTTATTCATCGAGATAAAAAATGAAATTAAATTTCTTATCATCTTGAGAAATGGACTATTTTGAAGTCAATATTTAGGAGGATGATAAATATTAGAGGTGTGGACTGTCTAGAGTGACCCTTGTATTCCCATGTAGAAAGTCCTTAGACTAACTCATGGACACCAACTGATTCTTGGACTTAGTAGCTAGTAGTGATATCATTTTTAGGCTCAGTAAGTGTTCAAAATATTTGAATGTCTCAGTTGTGTACTATTTCCTCACGTGAAAATTCTTGAAAATGGACATCATTGGATGATCTCCTTAACATCTAGTAGTTGATACTATAGTTTCCTCAGATATAGGTTATAAAAACTGATATGTTTCAAGTGTAACAATCCAAGGGTGATGCATCAGAATTACACTGGTGTTAGTTCCTTGACATGAAAATAAAAATAAACATACTAATATGTCTAGTGATGAACCATGTCATCCACAATTTTGGATGACATAGGTTCATTATAATAGTCTTCTATGGATTTTAATGTAGAATCTAGGATGACCAGTCTATACTGGTTCAATTAAAATTCAACCAGTTCCATCAACCTAGTGACCATAGGTGGAGTCCCAAATAACTATCTATTGTATCATGTGGAGAATAATTTTCCGATCATCTTTATAATGAAAATTTACTTATTTTTTGGAACTTTTGATGGTGGGGTACAATGTCTCGAAATTGGTCATTCCATGTTAGTCCCTATGTTGGGGAGCACCATAGGTTGGTTAATGAAATAGATGATAATATGATCATGTATTAGGTTATATGGGCTCAAGTATGCATCGTAACGATGTATCATATTTGGATATGGGCTTCGGAATTAGCTTTAATGGATAATGTTCCATGTATTATAAGTGTTTCATTGAAGTTCATTGGGTGTTTAGAACACAACCTGGCCATTTATATAAAAATTCATTGACCTAAGTAGGTTGAGTGACACTTCATTATCCCCCTAGGCTTCTCAAAGAATATAATTTTTATTTTTGGGAGATTTTAATATTCAGATTTTTTTAACTATGGAAATTCCAAATAAATTTTGAACATTCTATTTGGTGGATGGGCTAAATGTTAAACTAAGAATTCCAATGTAAATATGATCATTGGAACACAAAATAATACTATATTTAGATGGATTTTCAGGCTTGAGAGATGTTACTGGATAAGTAGACCTAAATATTTACACATATAAACATATATACACATTATGAAATGTCATATATATTATTGATAATGATAAAGATGGTATATTCAACCACACCTCCATTAAGGATCATGAGCCCAACATATTTACATTTATTTATTCAATGTCTTATTTATACATAAGAATACTACTATATTTTACACTTTTATATAGGATAGAATTATACAATTTTGGTTATGGACTATTGAGTTTATCTCACACTCTTTTTAGGCCACTATTTGGTACCATGGTGGACCACATAGTTACAGGGTTGGGTTTTGGACTCAACTTTTATACTGTTATTCATTTTGTGTTATTACATTTAGATACAAGAGCTTATGAGCACGTGACTAAGCTGGTTCTCAACATTATCATTGACATAGCCTTTGGGGTTATTTATTTTCATTATTCATGTATTTTATGCCTATTTTCCTTTTTTATTGACATAAAATAATTTTGTACATGATAATGTTTATGGGTATGACTGTTTATTATCATTGGGATCGTTTATTTCCACTGCCTTTCATTTGTATTGATTTCATTATTGAAATATTTATTATATACGAATGTTCTACATTGATCATAAAAAGTATGAAATTATTTCAAAATTTTAAATTCTAATAACATATTTATCAAAATATTTTTAAAAGATAATTATGAAAATAACCCTAAAAAGACTGTATAATGAATTAAATGATAAAAATGATTTATAAATTAATAAAAAAAACCATTACATATTATATTTAGTGATGTGGGAGTGTATAATGGTTATTTATATCATCCAATATCCATTTAATATCCACTAACCACTTTTGAATATCATTCTAGGCCCTTAATTACTTAATATTTAAAAAGATGCCATAGAATTTTTCTCATAAAAGGACACTCATTCTACTCTTCTAATAACAAAAACAATGTTCTATTTTTTATAAATACTATATAAATTTATCTATCTAAACTTCCATAACTATTTTAATGAGCCCCTATTATGACCAATATTTTCTCCTCTGAGTGCTTCAAGATCAATCAAATGGAGGCAACTGAATGGCAAAGTTAAGGGTTATTTAATCCTTTTTCTCTTTTCTTAATAATGGTTCATCATCAAAAACATAATTTTATATTTATCTTATATTGTTTAAATAATTAAATTTTTAATATATTTTCATCATTTTTACTAATAAATTATAAGGCAAAACTTATCACCTCTCATAAAACATTGTTCATAACCATTTACTACGTCAAAATATGGGGTTTTTCAAAACTGTTGTTTTTAAATTCAATTCTCCTCTTAATATTTTCAATAACCTGAGTAATATTTTTAACTAAAAATAAATCAGTATCTTATTTGTAATTATATATTTTTTAATAAATTTAAATTATTTTTGGATTTTCCGTTATTTTTAATTCTTTTCAAAAATATCACTCACTATGGTAGTTTTATGTTTCCTAAATTAACGATGATGCTTTCTTTATGTTATGTCCCTCATGTAATTTATTGAAAAATTATTTTAAGATTGAATATATCATCTATATTCAGTTAATTTCATTTTAATATTTTTAAATGTTAAAATGTTCATCATAACAATGATATTCTAAGTAATAAATCATTATAATTATATACCATCATAAAAAGGTATATTGGGGAAAAATCTATAAAATATTAATTATTTCATGAATAATTGATCTCCTTTAATTTTGGAATGATATTTGAATAAGATCTTCAGAAATATGGATATTATTGATCCTTTAGGAAATAAAATTTAACCATTACAATTTTACCATAGTAGATTTGGATATAGTGAACCGAACAACCTCAAAACAATTTACATGTATTGTACCTATTTGGTAAATAAATTAAACATGATATTAATAGATTAAAAAGAATAATAATAAGTAGATAAACATGATAATGGTTCGTAATAAATAAAATAGTTAATATATTATTATTATTAATGTGTTTATAAGATGTATGATGTAACTTGGTACTCTAGGTAATGTGATTCATAACACAATTTACATACATTATGTTACAATCATTTTTAAACATCCCCACATGGAATCATTTTCCAATCTCTATGTTTTTTATTTATGAATATTCCATAATTAATTATAGTACTTTTTGGAGTAATTTATATTCCCAATGTTTCTTATAATTTTCATTTGAAAATTAATGTTAATATAAATATAAAGGTTTTCTTTCCATGCCACTATTCATATCAGGTATTGTTTTTATATGACACACCTTCAGGTTCATTAGACTTTACCATAATGTCTTACATTCATTTATGATTAATTTATATTCTTCTTATCTATATTATGAATTTATTGTTAATACCTTACCTTTATCATAATGGTTATATTCTCTATGACTCTTGAGGTCACACTTGACTTTATGTTTCACACTCATATACATGTTATTTTATCTCATGTATGTATTCTATATATTTTAAAAAAATCTATATTTATTTTCTTATAATTACGTTACAATATATTAATTATTATATATAGATCTCATTTCAAGGTTTCTTTCCAAGAAACTTATTTCATTTTTTAATTGGGGAAATATTAGGAATTCATATATTTAATATTTTGAAACTGATGTTTATCGATAACAAATCCATGTTGATTTGGTATTTTATTATTATTTTTTATTTTATTCATATGATTAATGTATTAAATTTATTTAGTTACTAGTGGGTCCTATAATAATAGTTCCTTTCGATGCATAGGTAAGTCTCATTTGAAACACTGACTTAGTTTTTTTTCTTATTCCTTACCTATTTATATATGATGTATTTATCTAAGGTATATATTATAAGATTGATATTTTTAGAATTATCCGTTCAAAAAATATGAAATTAATTATTATTTAAAATATGATTGGTAATATTGTTATGTTCTCCATGGATACATTATATGATCTTGCTATTACATATATATAATATTTTATTAATATTTATTACATACATATTATTCATTAATTCTTTATTCCATGATATATTACACTAAATGATACCCCTCAGTATGTATCAGATCATTCCTCATTATTTTATTTTCCCTTCCCTATGAAACATATAAGAGTACTATAAATAAATTCAAGTATAGTCTCAGAAAAATAATAATGTTTTCATTGACATTTTATATTTTTTTCAATTTTAATGTCTGAGTCACATATGTATATAGCTTCTTAATAATATAAAAAAAATTGATCCTTTGTAATTTCATTACTTACATTATATACCAATGAAGTAATGTAACCACCCACTCCAGGATACTTATAATGGGGTTGTTATAATCTATATATAATAAAAGTAAACATTACTACTATCAAATATCTAGTATTATTTGGATACTTTTATTCACAGATTGTAAATTTCATTAATGTATACGAAAAAATTATATCATTTCTTCAGTTCAACTCCTAATCCTTTATTAGATGAATCACTGAATATAAAAAATCCTAACATCTACACTAGAAAAGATAATAATTATGTACTGATTATTCTCTTCTATGTTTTATCAATGCACACTTCACATTCCTTCAACCATATGAATATGACCCATTTACATGTAAAACGGTAAACTAATTGGTAAAAAAATTTAAAATATAACTGATAGTAACCAGTTAAGAATAGGAAAATACATATTTCTTTAACATTAATTAGGTTCAACTATTATTTAACAACCTTGGTATTTTCAATGTGAATAAATATTTCATACTTAGAGACACCATATCTAGGTAATGGAAAATGTTGATGTAAAAATTTACCATTAATAAATTAATTAGTTAAATTTTTATCTCAAAAATTCCATTGAATTGTCCTTATATAGTTCTCAATTTTTGTATATATCATATTTTATAATAAGAAAAAAAATAGTAAATACCAAAAAATAATTGCAGGATAATACATCAATACTCAAGTACTCAACCATAAACAAGGAAGGTTTATTTAATAGTCAAAAAATCATTAATATGAACTTCTAATTTTCATACCTTATATGAGAATCCATAAATGGAATATCAATCCTATACACATTTAATTGACTGTAATGATAATTAAGGTTAATTTTTTAAAAGTGTTGATCTCATTGAATTAGATCAAATAGATTATCAATTCATGTTAGAGGATACATATTCTTAATAATATAGGAACTGATTTCTCTATAGTTGATGAAAACCCCATAGACACCTCATTTTTCTTTAAAAATATTAGATTTACCCCTTATATAGATATTCCCTACTGTATGAGTCCCATTTCACATTAAACATTTAGTTATATAATTCCAAAAATTCCAGATGATCCATTCTGTTAGCTATCTTGGATATGTTCTTCACATCAAGATTGAGATCAATAGAAATTTAAAATTTATAATCCAATGGATATTCATCTAATTTTAATATAAATTAATAAATTTAATATTTCACAATCAATAAATATTTAGTTACATAGATATACCTATCCTTCATAGATTAATTTTTTTAAAACTAGGACCTGAATCACAGTGTCTGGGAAAAAATTCCATATAAACTCATGTGTGATGCCCCATATTCTAGAGGCTGAAAACTAATAGTAGGATCCTGAGAGGAATTATAGGGTTATTAATCTCTTCATAACTACCAAAAAATAGATAATACAACCTAATAAACTTCTGTAATAATAAAAATAATATGGTAAATGAATAATATAACATATAAAATAATTAGGGATTTTATTTTTATTAAATGATATAAAAATATGATATTTAAATCATATAATTAAAACCAATATAAAAGATCCCAAAATATAGCGTAATAATGAACTAAAAAGGATAAATAAATAATAAATATGTAGTAAAAAATATCTAAGACCCAGATTTCATCTCAACATATCCTTACACTATTTTACTATTACTAATAAACCACTCACTGCAAGTCCCTTCTCCTTTAGTAGATCCCTAATCCTAAAATTTATATGCACACCAAGATTCCCATTTTGGGTGATAGTATAAAACACATTAGATAATCTCTAATGGGTATTGAATGTATGTTAAAAACACACACAATTATATTTCAGGAAAATAATTTCTATTCAAATATCAAAAAAAATCATACACGTGCACAAATTTTTGAGGTCCGCGAAGATGGACTCAACCTTCCAATGATCCATGATATAGGGAACTTAATTAATTGGAGCAATATACTCAGCCAACTGATCATCTATCCATATCTTCCTTTAAGGGATAGTCATGCCTACTTTAAAGGGAAATTCTCATGACGACCTAATACATAGCTCAAGTGAAATCCACACACCACACCCTGAACAAATCTAAAAACTTTTGGGTAATCTATCACCATGTTTCAAGACAATCTAACAAATATGGGGAAATTTGTCACATCATCCACACCCCCCCTCTAAGGGAGAGACTTGAATATATGGCTCACTATAATCACTCAAGTTCATATACCTAGAAACTAAACATGTAACACACAATGATATAACATGGATGTTCATAATAATTTTATGTCTTCCAGGGATTACATAACCATCGCATATAAATATGTAAATCATGTCAATTATAGGTCTCATGGACTACATAAGCAAACCATTAAATCATGAAAACGCTATTTATATATTCTCTATATGGTAAGGACTCCCTACCACAAGTGAAATTAAGTGATGATGTCATGAATCACTACCTAAGTCAAGTTTCAAATAAGTGATCCAAGAACTATTCACATTCTATCACATTAGAACTTTCAGATCAATATATAATATAGAAACCACTCTAAAAGTGTGGTACTATATTTGAAATACCTAGAGAGTTCCTATATCATCAACAACATGTGTCTAATGGATAAGTATATTCCAATTCTTTATATCTCAATTTCTTCACTATCAATGATCAAAATTTCTCCCATTAGATCACACTAGAACTCTTATATCAGATTGTAACAGCAATAATCAATGATTCATCCCAATACAAGGAGGAATTACCTAGATTGATCAAGAATAATAGATACCAGTGACTGCATAACTTGAATTCATGTTGTCTAAATCAACTAGATTAATTGAAATATTAGTTTGAAGAAGGAGAATCACTAAAAGTAACCACTAGAGTCCTTAATATTGATATCCCTTTGTGTATGATAAAAAATGAATAGAATCAAGAAGTTTTTGGATTAAAAATTTTATTTTCTGTATACATAATACTTTATTAATGGTTTAGTTGCATTGTTTTATAAATATTACACCTACCATAAAAGGTCTATTACCAATTTTGGGCACCATCTTGGTTTGTACTCATGGTTTGGTGAACCATGAATCAAAATTGATATTAGAATATGTCCTGAGTCACATGGTTTTCTAGGGTTTTCCCATAAATAGATCTAATTGTACCCTAATTTTGAACCACCCACTGTCCTTATCCAATATATTATAAGGTTTCTTGGGGTGAAATGAACGTTTTACCCTAAAAATAATCCAACCATTAATTTAGATACCCAAACCTTTTATACATTTCATTATATGATTTTAATCATGGTAAAGCATCATATTACAAGCCAAGGATCGTAAAGTCTAGTGTCTTAGATGACTAGGTACATAAATCTTAAAACATGGGAATAAATATAACATTTATTTATTTAGCCTTTATAAAGAGATCTTAAAATCCATTTTTCCCATAAATCTTCGTATGATAACCTGGGGATGACATGAACAAAAGGATGATCTAAAAATCCCAGTAAGGGAATAAATATAACAATAAATATTTAGAACATGGTTTAGAAGGCATAACATAATGATATAAAAAGGAATGGAATGTATGTAATCATAACATATAAACATGGGATCATATAAACATGAATTCATAGTAATGTGGCAGAAATATAAAACATGACATTATCACGATTCAAGGCTCATTGCACATAGAAGAGCACAACTCAAGGTTAACCACCAAGACCATTGCACATAGTATCACAAGTCAAGGCTAACCGCCAAGACCATTGCACATAACGTCTCATGAGACTCAACTTTACCTAATGCATTAGAGCTCTATCTGGGCATGCCCGTCAAAACATGTTTAGGAATATTCTTTCCACATATAGAATCATACATAAACAATCATACATAAACATAACGGTACCCATAAAAATAAAATGGTATCATAATCATGTCATAATGTATAATATATGGGTGTATCATACAATTTTCTATGAAATAAAGGAATTAGAATATACATGGACATTCATATCCATATATCATGGTAAGTTATTTCAAATAGTAGTGATAATATGTACAAATAGTATTTAATAAATTTAAGCATTAAAAAATTTTAGTGTGGTTTTAAGGAAAATACTAAATGAAATCTAAAATAAAAAAGGGAATAATGTTTTATATAAATTTATAAGTGAACCAATAAGGTTTACATAATCAAAAAAGTTATTTTATAAAAATAATGGTGGCTTAAAAACTGATGATATATGGCACTTGAAATAGAGTATGAATTTAAGAAGTTCCCTTAAATGAGGTTTCTTTATCGGGAAGTATTAAGAAGGGAACCACAAAAAAACATGAATATCCCTGAAAGATAATGATGAATGGACCTTGATAAATTAGTTTACATAAAATTAAATGATAAATTAATTTGGGTAAAAATAAAAGATAAAGCAACCAAAAGGAATAATAGGGGTTTGGGTAGAATCCCTTACGTTAAATCTGATGTTGTCCTTCACTTGATATTAATTTCCTGGATAAACAAATTAAATTAATTAATTAATAATTACATAGACTCTTATATATGTAATTTATTTATTATAAACCTATTAAGTTCATTCATAATCTTTTTTATGGGTTAATAGGTTTAATTTCATTGTTTTTTCATTGGTTTTTCATGATTGGTTTGATAATATACATGTAAGGATAAACCTGTAAGATGAGAATGGTTGTATAGAATTGAAGTATTATGTTATTAGTGAACATATTGATTATTATATGGTTATAAAACTCATTTAGTTATTTGGAGTGAATATGAATCATTATATAAAGCATTAAGGATAAGTGTTTTGGTTAATTGGCGGTTTTTGATCACGTCGAATACATTTTGATTTATAAATTAATGTCACGTAGAGGAAAGATTTCAGAACCTTTAATTAAAAAAAACTATATTATTGTCTTTTTCAACAATAAAAATGGTTTCATGGCCAGAATTAAAGATGGTAAAAGAAATTGAAAACCCATCATCCTTGAATGTGATAAATTAACACTACTTAGATAGTGTTTTAATTTAAAGTATAAAAATATGGTAAAGAATAGATGATGAAGAATTATTCCATTATCATAAAAACATTAAGTAAATTTAACGTACTGTGTTTATCATAATATTGGGATTAAAGAAGGTGAGGAGAGAAAAATAACATAATGGAACTTGAAATAAAATAAAAGAAATGGAAAGAGGAATTTACCTCTTAAATATATCTTCCTTGAGAATTGCTTTAAGGGTGATGATTTGATCTTTTGAAGAGACCAAGGTTTGATGGAAGTGAGAGAGGGGATTAGTCCAAGATTTGAGAAGAATATGGGAAAGTCACAAGGTTTGAGAGGATTGAAGAGAAGAGGGGGTGAGGGAGGTTTTTATAATGGAGGAGAGGAGGGTTTTCTCAATATTTTATTCATTATTTTATTATTTTTCTAAATACAATCAATAGTATTGATTATTGTGATAAAAAATAGTAATATGTACATTTTTGTTCAAACCTAATCTAATTATATCAACCATGACTCAATAAATAGTTTATTTAACATATAATGTATATATACAGCTAATTACCATATTTTACTATTCACCAAAAATTCAAGTATTTCATACAAATCCCAAAATTTCACCCCAACCATTTGCCAACATGTGTAATTCAAAAATTAAATCCATTTTAAAAAAATAATTTTATAAATATGTGAAATTTAATTTTTATTTAAAATCATAATTTACTTAAAATATACAAATTTTAAAAATAAAATTGCTAATCTAACAGTTTAAAAAAATTAATTAAGTTATTTTAAAATTATCGTATAATCATAATTCATCAAAATAATTATTTTTCAATAAATTTTATAAAAATAAATTTTCTTTTAAATTATTAAATTAATCATAAAATTGAAATTAAATATACATGACTCACAAAAATAACAACATTATGATATAATTATATCATATTGTTACTTATAAGATAGATAAATTTTATTTATACTTTCATTGGTAAGGATACTTATTCACTTGGATGATTTACTATTCATAAGGGTAGTATTACTATTCATAAGGGTAACAATACTATTCATAACGGTTAGTTACTATTCACCAAAATTTATTTTTGTCTTTTTATACTCCAAAAATATTATTGATCGCAACCGTGTATGTTAGATTTTCAAAATTCATATCATAGAAGTGGTAATATTATGTTTAAAGGTTACTTAGTATTTAATAGTTCGTTGTGTTGTGTTTTCATGTGATTATACAATATGAAATAATTATAAGAAAGGAATTTTTATTGATTAAACTTTGGATCGTTACATTCCTCCCCCCTTGTGAAATTATTCTATTGAAATTTCATTTTACATTTTTTTTAGAAAAAAGGTGTGGGTATTTTTCCTTCATTTTCTCCTCCAGTTCCCTTTTTTCCTCTTCATACTTATGGTTCTGCCATAGTACTTTGACTAGGTGAGTAATCTTGTTGCATTTAACTTTGTCTCTATGATCCCAGATCTTCACTGGATTCTACTCGTAAGAAATATTATTCTCCAATAGTACCACCTCTGAAGAATATACATAGAAAGGATCTGGTATTCACTTCCTCAAGAAGGATTCATTGAAAGCATCAGGTACTTTTGACATGGTAGGTGGAAGTTCTAGTTAATAATCCACAACCCCAACACAATAAAGATTATCAAAGGGGCCGATGTATCTGGGACTTACCTTTCCTTTCTTCCCAAATCTCATGATCTTCTTCCATGGAGATATATAAAGGAATACCATGTCTTCAAATTTAAACTCAAGGTATCATCGCTGATTGTATTCATATCTCTTTTATCGAATTTGAGTTGCCTTGATGTGCGGCTGAATTGTTTTCACATTCTCCACCATTTCTTCAACCCTTTCAGGTCCAAGAATTTTACACTCTCTGACTTTGTCCCAACATGTCGGTGTCTTACACTGTTTCCCATAAAGGGAACCATATGGTGCCATCTGGATGTTGGAGTACAAACTGTTGTTGTAAGAGAATTTGACCACTTGAAGATGTTGGCCCCATCCTCCATTGAAGTCCATATAAAATTATATATAAATTTCTTCTAGTTTTAAAATAATTCGCTCCTATTGGTAATTAGTTTTAGGATGATAGGACATATTGAATTTCATTTCAGTGCATAGAGAATGTTATAGACTTTTTCAGAACTTCTAGGAGAATCATGGATCTTGATCAGATACAATAGATAGTGGTACTACAGGAATCCTTACCAACTCTTTGATATATATCTGTGCAAGTTGATCCAATGAGAAGTCCTCTCGAATTTCAATAAAGTGAGTTGTCTTTATATGATTATCCATAATGACTCATATAGTATTGTCACCTATGGATGTCCTTGGAAGTCCAATGATGAAGTCCATAGTGATGTTCTTCCACTTCCATGTTTGTATGGATAGTGGTTTCATCATCACCTTAGAATTCTGTCTTTAAGAATTCACTTGTTGACATACTATACACTTTGATGTATATTTAGGAATCCCTTTCTTCATATTGTCCCACTAATATTTCTCTCTAAGATCATGACACATCTATGTGCTCCCTGGGTGAACTGAGAAGGTTGATCTATGTGTATCATTTAAAATCCCATTCTTTCTATCAGGATCATATGGTACACATAATCATATCCCAAATCTTACAACTCCTTCCTTGTCAATATTTAACTGATAGGATTTCTCATTTTTTATGGCCTTTACCCTTTTCTGAATTTCCACATAATTTTTTTGAGAATCCTTTATTTTCTACATTTGGGATGGTTGAGAAATCATTTGAGTAAGGATTGATTATGTTCCACTCTTAATGATTCCCATGTCCATCAACTATATATCTAAAATATTGGATCCTTTTAAATTCTCATCAATGATAAAGATGTAGGATCATATAAACTTAGAGTACCCACCGCTTTATTTTCCTTACTGGGATGGTAGTTAATTGACTAGTCATAATCCATGATGATCTCTAACCATATTCATCGACACATATTAGTCTCCTTCCCTGTGAATATATAGTTGAGACTCTTGTGATCAGTATATATCTCACAATTCACCCCATAGAAATAATGTCGCCATATTTTCAATGAAAATATCAAAGATGTTAACTCCAAATTATGTGTGGGATGGAATTTTTCATTTATTTTCAACTTCCTTGAGGCATGGGAAATCACTTTATCATTTTGAAATAGTACACATCCTAGGACCTTCTTTGAAGCATCATTTTACACCACAAAGAGTTCTCCACTTATTGAGAGTGTGAGTACTGGAACAGTTATTAGCCTCTTTTTCAACACCTTAAAATAGTATTCACATTCTTGAGCCCTTTAAAACATTACTCCCTTTCATTTCATATTGTTCATTGGGTTCTTAAATTTTGATATGTTCTTCACAAATCATCAATAATACCCATCTAAAACTATAAATCAATGAATTTCTATTACAGATATTGGTCTAGGCCACTCTTCAATTGTCATTTTCTAGGAATGTTCTACATATATCCCTTTACTGGTGATAACATTCCCCATGTATGATACATCACCCATATATAAATCACATTTACTATAATTTGCATAAATTTTATCCCTTTACAAATTCATCAACACAGTATTCAAATGTTCCTCACGTTCCTCCTTTCTCTTAGAGTATATCAGAATATCATCGATAAAGACTACCAAAAATTTATCGTGGTAATCAATAAAGAATCTATTCATTAAATCCATGAATATTACTTGAGTATTAGTGATTCTTAATGGAATCACTATGAACTCATAGTTTCCATACCTCGTTCAAAAGGCAGTCATGGGAATATCTTCTTTCCTCACCTTTAATTGGTGATATCCTGACCGAAGGTCCACCTTAAATAAATAGATGGCCCCACCAAGCTGATGGAACAAGTCATATATCTGTGGTAGTGGATACTTGTTCTTTATTTTTATTTTATTGAGCTCATAATAATCAATGAAGAGGTTCATTTATCCATCATTCTCCTTGATGAAGAGTACTGACACACCCCATGGTGAAGCACTCGAGTGTATAAAACCCATCTCTAGATTCTCCTGTAATTACTTCTTCAGATCTTCCATCTCAATGGTGTCCATTCTATAAGGTTTATTTTATATAGGAAGATATCTTTGAATATTTTCAATTGAAAACGAAACCACTCAATTAGGAGTAAAACCAATAAATTCTTCAGGGAATATTTCAATGTAATCCCTCGTGATGGGAATATCTTTAGGAAGTATCATCTCCTTTGTCTAAATAATTTGAGCTAAAAAATCTTTATCACAAGTCAGTAATATCCACAATTCATTCAATGATTCTAAAAGATATTTATCTTCCTCCTTACACTTGTAAATAATTGGAGGATGCTTCAGGATGTGAATAGTGATCTCCCTTTCCCAATAGTTGATGTTGGATTTGTATAAAGATAGACAATCCATGGAAAAGATAACATTGAACTTCACTAAATGAAGTATGACAATGTATGCTGGGAGGTTAATTCCATAAAATTTAATCAGGGAAAAGTTATATACATCATATATAGTAATTCCCCCATTTTTTGTTCTCATAGATAACTCAACCTCCAAATTTTTAGGTGATGCTTGAATAGTTATACTAAACTTTAAAGATATGAAAGATTTCGTAGACCCATAATATAAATAGTATGTTCTCTATTATTGAATGACTAACTAGAATACCTATCACCACATAATTTTTCATCTCCAACTCAGTAGTAGTGATAGAATAAACCCTTCCTTGTTTCTTTGGGGGTTGTTATTGATTTCTTCCAATAACCCTTTTCTTAGGGAAATTGTTCACATAATGCCCATGCTTCGTGTAGTTGTAACACTGCACTATGGGCTGATAATTTATCTGAACCCTCCTTTATTATTACACATCAGTGGTATTCTTCATATCTATTCAGAAATTATTTTTTAGATGTCCCATCTATCCACATTTGAAACAATTCAAGGTTCCCTTTAGATAATTCCCAGGATTATTCTTCCCACAATTTTGACACTTGGGATATTCGATCTTGCTTCCATCATGGGAATTATTTTCTATCCATCCATATTATACTCCATTTTCCACTTCTTTTCACTAATCCCATTAGAGCGTTGAGATAATATAGTCTCTATTCAACCATGAGGGATTAATGAAAAATATCATTATAACTATAAAATTCACGAATCACCAATTATGTTCATAGGCTAAACCTTATAATGCTGAAGAAGTGATCCACCTTGATTTTGGTGTTCATGATAAATTTTTAAGCATATCTTGAAATCCTTGTGAAGTTTAATTCATATTCCCCAATGGAATCATTTCCTTCTTCTTATGTCTGAGGAACCCTCTTTCCATCTTGAAATAGAGGGCTTAGAGAAAAAATTTATTGAAAAAAATTCTTGAAGTCGACACAATACATGGAATAAATTCTTCCTGGGACATCATATTATTGATCATTCTCCACCACTGATTAGTTTCCCCATCAAAACGATAGACCACTAGTACAACTCTCTCTTTTTTGGAGTACTAGAGGATAGAGAATATCATTTTAATGGAGTTAATACATTGTTCCGTGAGGAGGGGATTGGAAGATCCCCTAAACATGGGAG
Organism: Viscum album; assembly: GCA_963277665.1. NCBI lineage: Eukaryota > Viridiplantae > Streptophyta > Magnoliopsida > Santalales > Viscaceae > Viscum > Viscum album. Next base: position 1,579,142,285 of record OY728126.1, read on the forward strand.
GCCTTTGATGCATGAAGGATTAAATGGAAAAAAAAAATTCCTTAGAGGAGGAGGGTATTCCACATGATTCAAGTAATTATTCATTACTTGATCTAGCTAAGAAAGTATTTTCATGATTTTTTGATCACCCGTTAACATCATATTTGGAATATCCTTATGAAAATATTCACATCCCCTACAACATTGATTATTAGCACATGTTATTCTATTTCCCACCACTAACTATGAAAAAAGAACATACAATTCGGGGGATTTAATACTTAGCTAATAATAATAAAGGAAACACTCAAAATATAAGGATAAACTTGTAAAAGATAATTATATCATAAATTGTGATTCCTTTGGATTAAATCACGGTAATATTTGATCTATTTCATAACTTATATTATTATGGTATCCTTTTTATTCCCTTAATAATGGTTTTTACTAATTTTATGAATTTACGATAGCATATACCCCAGGATTGTCAAACCAGGAGTGAATCAAGGCCCATTTTCATGCACCAGTTCTCATTCAAGTCTAGTTCAAGGTGGTGTTTTCAGGTTTTACCCCTAGATACATCTATTATAGAGCCACATCAACTCGTTCGTATATATATAGGGATTAATTTTCTTAATAAACCACTTACTATATACTTACCAAAATTTTGGGATGTTTTCTTATACTTAATCTCATCCATATTGTTATTGCTAAAGTTCAATATTCCTAATCTCTAAAAATAACTAGACCATCCTCTATTACCAACTATAGAGACCATATCCTTTAACACATTTCATTATAGGATTTTAAGCATGGTAAATCATCATATTATATAGTGTCTTGGAATATTGGATACATAAAACATAAAACATGGGACTAAATATAACATTTCATTGTTTAATATTCATAAAGAGATCATAAAATCTATTGTTATCATACATATTCATAGGATAGTATGGGTAAAAAATGATAAAATGGATGATCTAAAAATCCCAGTATGGGAATAAACATTAGAATAAAGCTTTAGCACATGAGTTTGAATGCATAACATAATGATATAAAAAAGTCATGGAACATTTGGAATCATAAAATAAAAACTTGGGTTCATATAAATATTAATTCATAGTAATGTTTCAGAATCATAAAACATGAGTTTAGCATGAGTCAAGGCTCTTTCCATATACCGGAGCACAAGTCAAGGTTATCCACCAAGACTGTTGCACATGGTATCACGAGTCAACAAAAACTACCACAACCATTGCAAAAAATGACTCATGAGACTCAACATTACCCAATTCATCGGAGAGATATATTGGAACACCCATCATAACATTTTCATGAATATTCTTTCCACATATATAATCATACAAAATCAATCATACATAAACATAATGGTACCCATGGAAAGAAAATGGTATCATAATCATGTCATAATGAAAAATATATGGGTGTACCATACGAGTGTCCATGGAATAAAGAAATTATAATATAAATGGACATTCATAAAAATATATCATGATAATTAATTTCAAATAAAACTGATAACATAAAAAAGTGTATTTAATAAATTTTAGCATTAAAACATTTTAGTGTGGTTTTAAGGAAAATACAAAAGATCATTTAAAATAAAAATTGGATAAATATATTATATAAATCCATATGTGAACCAGGAAGGTTTTAATAATAAAAATATTTAATTTATAAAATTAATTTTGGGTTAAAATAGATGATATAGTTCACTTGAAATTGATTAAGAATTTGGGAAATTCCCTTAAACGGGTTTGCTTTATCAGGAAGTATTGAGAAGGGAACCACTTAAAAACATGAATACCCACAAAATAAAATGATGAATTAACCTTGATACCAGATTTTGGAGCATGTAGACATCATTTATAATATATACATAAAAATAAAAAGATAACTTCATTTGGTTAAAAGAAAATATTGAGCGACCCGAAGGAATAATGGAGGTTTGGGTAGAATCCTTTAACTTAAATATGATGGTGTCCTTTACTTGATATTAATTTTTTGGATAAACAAAATAAATTAATTTGTTAATATTTTAAAAACCTCTTATTTATGTAATTGATTTATTATAACCTTATTATGTTCATTCAAGACGTTTTTGATTGGTTAAGAGGTTCAATTTCATTGATTGTTTCCTTGGTTTTCATGATTGGCTTACTTATATACATATAAGGATAAACATGTATGATGAAAATGGTTATACATAATTGAAGTTGTATGTTATCAGTTAAAATCCATAAGATTACGTGGTAATAAAATTCATTTTGTTATTTGGAGTGAATATTAATCATTATATAAAACTATAATGATAACTGTTTTGGTTAATTGGTAGTTTTTGATCTCGTCGAACACAGTTTTCTTTATAAATAAATATCATGTGTAAAAAATATTATAGAATCTTAAATTATTCATAATAAATATATTATAGTCTTGTTCAACCATAAAAATTGTTTAATTACTATAATTGAAGATGGTAAAAGAAACTGAAAACCCATCGTCCTTGAATGTGATAAATTAACTCATCTCGGATGGTGTTTTCATTTCAAGTATTAAAGGATTGGAAAGGAGATATAATGATGAATTATTCAATTTTAATAATATAATTAAATTAATTTCAGGGTACTATAGTTATCATGACATTTGGATGAAAGGATGTGAGTAATTAAAAATAAAATAATAGAACATAGAAGAAAAAAAAGAAATGAAAAGAGGGATTTACCTCTTGAATATATCTTCCTTGAGATCCTATTTAAAGGAGATGATTTAGTATTTTTAAGAGACCAAAGGCTTTTGAATGTGGGGGAGTGTATTAGAAAGGGTTTGAGAATAATTTGGACAAGGGAAAAGTCTTGAGAGGGGAGAAGAGAAGAAGGGGTTTAGGGTGGTTTTTATAGTGGATGAGAGGTGGGTTTTCTCAATATTTTATTCATTATTTTATTATTTTTATCAAGACAAGAAATAGTATTGAATATTATGAAAAAAATAGTAATATTTTCATGTTAGTTCTAACCCAAGGTACTTACCTCATCCATGACTCAATAAATAATGTATTTAATATATAATGTATATATACACCAAATCACTATATTTTATTATTTACCAAAAAATTCAAGTATTTTAGAAAAATCCCAAGATTTTCCCCAACCATTTTTCAACACGTGGAATTCAAAAATGATATCCATTTTTAAAAAAATAATTTTATTAATTTGTGAAATTTAATTTATAATTAAAATCATAATTTACATGAAAAATAAAAATTTTAAAATTAAAACCTCTTTTCTAACACTTTGAAAAGATTAATTAAGGTCTCTTCAAATTATCATATAATCATAATTCATAAAAATACTTATGTATGATTACATTTTATGAAAATATATTTTCTTTTAAATTATTAAATTATTCATAAAATTGTAATTTAATATATATGACTCACAAAAATACCAACACTGCGATATAATTATACCATATTTTCACTTATAAGATGGATAGATTTTATTTATACTTACATTGGTAAGGTTTATTATTCACTTGGCTGATTTACTATTCATTAGGGTCATATTACTATTCATAAGTGTATCATTACTATTTATAAGGGATAGTTACTATTCACAAAAAATAATTATGTTTTTCTTATCGGACTCTAAACATCGTACTGATCGCAACTGTGTATGTTAGATTTTCAAAATTCAAATAACAGAAGTGACCATATAATGTATAAAGGTCACATAGTACATAGTAGTTTATTATGTTGTGATTTAATGTGATTATGCTATATGACATAATTGTATGACAGGAATTTCCATTTATTAAACATTGGTTCATTACAATTTACCCACTTAAAACTCTCCAAAACCCACCTGAATATTCCAGATACTTCACCCAAGAAAAAGATATCTCAAAAAACTCCATGAAGGGATAAAATTAAGGCATAAGGTACCTAAAAATTCATGTATATTACAATGTCCCCCTATAAGGACTTATCATCCCCAAGAAGTGTCCCTAGAGTTCTTAATCAACCAAACCAGGCCATTGATCTCATACATAATATTCTTTCTCCTAATTATCTACATGGAAACACCTATAATTTTATTGTACCCAAAAATGATGAATATTCTTCCCTTGAAACACCATCTCTCATTTGCCAAAAATTTGAATCATTCATTATACATATGACTGATTCGATTCCAGCTTAACAACCTTAAAGATGATCAGATGTGCATGATTAGTATCAAACATTCAATGTTGAAGACTCACCCACCTCATGTCATTATATTGGTGAATGAAATAGCCAAACCTAAGATCCACAAAATTATCCATCTGAATAGAATATTGTAAACTACTATTTTTGTAGAATTTTTTCAAGGCTAAATTATTATCCCATGCTCTATTAAAATCAATAACATGTTCTTGGATCATATCCTCTAAGGTACAGGTCCTTCTCTCTAACATCCCATCATTCTATATATGACAATTCAGACTCATCATTAAATGATTCCCCATATCCTTCTACTAGAAAATACATAATTGGTAAGTAAAAAAACTTATCTATAAGATGTTACACTTTAAGGTACTCTTTATAGTCACAAATATCTCAAACATAGTGCCTTTCCAGCTCATCTGTGGAATAGTTCTCTTGAATTGAAAATAAATTACCCATATTGGTCAAATGATCAACTAAAAAACATACATAATCTCATCATCGCAAGGTTATAAGAAATCATATGATGAATTCCATCATCACTTCATGTCACTTCAACCATGGAACCAGAAGTGGATGAGGTAACCCACTAAGTCATTGATGCTCAACATTGATCCTCTAATAGGCTAAATAGTAATAGTTTAAACATGTACTATCCCTCTTCATTCCAAGCCTCTATAATGATTTTAGGATATTATGATACATCTTGGTTGACCTAGGGTGTACTTCCCTCTATGAAGAGTGAGATTCCCCCACCACCTACTCTATGATATGGAATCACTATTCTTCCATGAAAAAAAACATATCAAATATATCAAAGGTCTATATAATAATATAGTCATCATCTACCACCCATTCATTCATTATGATACTCTCTTGATCACACCATTTACTGGAATTCATACACTCTAAAAACATGGAATTGATCCCCAAGGGTGCATGAGACATTTCTAGCTCATCCTTAGTTATGCCCACCTATCTATTTACAAGAAAGGCTACTATCTTCCAATTTTATCCTATAATACACACTAAAAGTTCATGCATTTTCCAACTAAGAGAATCTCTGACAGAATTCCCATTTTCAGGATCATACACTATTTTGAAGTTAAATGATTGGAGGCACTCTACCTAATACCTCTGATGAAGATTCAATTTTTTCTGGGATAAAATATTCCAAAAACTCTTATGTTTTATATATACCAAAATATATTTCTTTGAAGAGGTAATGTCTCCAAAACTTTAATGCGTGATTTTTAGAATCTAACTCCTAGTATTGAGTTGATTAGTTCATCTCATTTAGTCACTTTAGGAAGGACCTGTATGCAGCTACATAATAATTCTTCAACATGAAATCTCCCTAGACAACCCAAAAGTATATCCATAAACTATATACCCAATTCTAGGATCAATAAAAATTATGATAAAACATGATTTATACCTTATACTCATTTATAGTCCGGCTTATTCATATTGATTTATCCATCAAACTTTTACCCCCTTCATGGTATATCTAGTCTTGGGAGATGGAAAATGAAAAATATCTATAAAGAACAATCTATAGAATAAATCCATTCAAAATAAAATCTTAATTTCAAACACATTACCTAGTTTTTTCCAATACATAACATAATATTCCTTCCCCATATAAATAAAATACAAAACATACCTTATAAAACACAACACATGATTCCAAAAGTTACATTTCATGTGTTTAGCAAAAATCCAGTGAGGTGAATGTGTAATAAACACATCATTAAGGTGTATAGAGTTTTATTATGTGATAATTTTATATATTAATATGTTATCAATAAACAAAATAAGAAATACTATGTATACAGGCAAAAAATCATGGTCGTGAGGGATATTATATATATTGATCATTTTTTCAGTAAAATGGCATAAGAATATACTCATATAAAACATTTCTGCTCAAAAACATTTATTTAGTATTACCTCCTCCCTAAACCAAATCTAATGGTCGAAAACCCATGAAAAATTATTTTAGAGAAATTTATCTGACCTTAATATATCAAAAAAATCATTGAGATATGGATATGGGAACCAATTATTCTGAGTAATGTTATTATACTTTCCATACAAAAAAATTAATCAAAGACTAATGTCTTCTTTATTAGAAAAAAACACCAGAGCACCCCAAGTAGAATTGATCAATCTGAAATATCCCTTCACCTCTATATTCTCATGTTGTTTTTTAATATCTTTAAACATAATAAGAGCCATGTGTTAATGTGGAATAGATATAGTTTTTCACCATAAACAAGATTAATTTCAAAATCATTAACCTTATCTAGAAGTAACACAAATTAATAGTATAGAAAAGAATCTTGTAAAAATTATCTCACAAGAAGAAAATTGGAGGAAATAACTATGTAATATACAATAATGATCATTCCAACCACTTGTGATATAATATCTCCAAACTAACAAGTGTTTGGTTTCACTCTTCCAACATCAACATCCCATTCACCGATGAACACTAATATCTATCTCTTGGGAATAGTAATGGATACTAGCCTCTAATAATAATAAATGTATGCATGGTAACTAGTCAACCAGTCCATTCCAAGGATCACATCGAAGAAATACATCATAAGAATTTTAAAATCCAATACATTCTCATACCCATTAATAACTATGGAAATTTCTATAAAAATATAGATATGATTCATCCTCTTTCCCAATGGTGTATCAATAGATAGAATCTCATAAGAAAATTTTCTTGTATTTATAACCCAAAATGAATTGATAAGATATAAATTAATGAGAATCACTTGTATGAGGATGTGTAATAGGGAGTGTGTATTTAATATGAACCCCACCTTGAAACACCATATTTTACCCTCTTCCATCAGGTGGAACATGATCAACCACATAAACTCTACATGTATATACTCAATGTCCTAACCCTGGTGTCTTCTGAGTTACCTGATTCATTGACCACTATGTAGTATACAATTTTTTTGAAATTCCCAACTTGAATCATGGCCTCAACTTCTCGATCCTATCTGTGAATCCATCATACAAAACCACTTAATATGTCTTACTATTCCACGCTAGTTAAAATTTATAGGAGGGTTAGGAAATTATTTGAGATAATGCTCTTTTTATCAATAATTATATAACCTAGTAGAACTGTATATCATAGAGGGAATTAAAGATCCCTTGATCTCCTCATATTTTCCTCCTCTATCTTGATGTGTGTCCTTTGAATTCCTCTTACTATTTCCCAAAGAAGAATTCAGGGAGGCACATGAAAATATACCAATCAATCCACTTTAAGAAAATATAATACCTAGAACTATATCATCCCAATATCCCTTTTAAATATTTATATCTTTATAAAGATCCTTATTATATGTAACATCCCTCAATCTATAACTCTCTCACATTGACATGAAGTGTTGGTTACAAGACCACAAGCATGTCTCCCCATACACTAGAGGCTGCCGACTAGCAGTGGGGGTGTGGAACGTATAGTTGGGATATTATAATCCCTCTTATAAAGTGTCATAGTAATAGAAATTATAACATATAAATAAAAGAAATCAATGTATAGACATAACATAATACAATAATAAGAGACAACTGAATAATAAAATAAATAAAAAAGGAATAATTTAATGACATGAAGTAATGTAACGAAATTTCATGCCAGAAACAATACAAGTTAAAGACTAGAGTACTCAAATAAAGGCTCAAAAGTACTAGATCATAAACCCCATGTTGGTCCCACCTCCAAATTTCATCCCATACAACAAGTAATCAATCAATAATAAGGTCCTTTTTCCCTTTTCTAATCCGACATCCACATAATCTTCTTGGGTAACAAATAGTGTCCTGAATATGGTGTGTGTGTGTATCTTATAAGGTCGACACCACCATGTCTAAAAAACCAATCTGATAAGATTTGTATGAAACAAAGAAATGAACATGTGCATTAATTAATTCATCAATTGATAAACTTCAATAAAAACCTGCTTCATATCTATGCCAATGTATATCTAAGAAAGCCTTATATGCATGAAAACTATAACCATATAACCCTTATAAAATATATTTCTTTTTAACCATGTCTTAGTATCTCTAAGCATGTATTATGACCATGAAAACCCTAACCATATTACACTGTTAAAACAACATGCTTCATCAATATGTCATATATGTCTAATAATATCTTATTACCATGCCAACCACAACCATATAACCATGGTATAGTCACAATAATTCATATCAAATCCATATAAGAATTACAGCATCTCAGTAAAATACCAATAAGCATTACAGCATGGGACTGCATAGATCCTACTCTATATTAGAATTACAGTATGGGATAGGGTTGAGCCCACTCATAATCATCATAACAACATATAATATTTCATGTACTAAGGTCAATCCAGGTATATAAGCATTGTAGAATGGAACACAGGTCATATCATTCAACAACTATATCATAAAATCACATCATAAATATCAATGGTTAACTATGAGAATTACAATTTATCTTTCATATACCACCATCAATTTTTTCAAAATTCATTAAAATTCATAAAAATAAGTAGTAATCCACAACTTCGGGATTCTATATCATGAAATCACCTATAGTATCATGTCATGCCAAACACACTTTAATCTATTAAAAATTCATTTATGTTCATGCTCTGCTCATCCAACGGGTATATATAAGCAAGGATAGAATCCAATTGAAAACAAAGAACTCCAAGGAATAACCTAATAAATTTATTTAGTAGATTTATGTGCATTATACAGTGGTGCAATAAAGATATTTCATAAATATGGGATCATATGATTAAGATTTAGACACCCTACCTTTAACTGATGATCCATCAATGCTTCCAATGGAAAATTCCCATGAGGAAGAAGGTTAGGATAATCTCTAACAGGAACCAAGATCAAAACTAATTAATATCAAATCCAACAATTTTCATTGTCAAATTATTTAAAATCAATGTGTGTAGAAAAAATGAAGTAGAGGAAGAAACTAGACCAAAACTACTTACCAGAGATCAAAGGTGTTATCAGGATGTCTAAAAGGAAGTTTGGCACTCTAAAATTTCATAGAATGTTCCCTAGGGCTGAGAGGAGAAGTTTGTAGTGGAATAGAATAAAATAAAGCCTTGTAGCATAAATTAAATAGATGTTCATGGAATTACATGCTGCATAATGTTTTTAAACGTGATGTATATATTTTAAATAGGATACACCAAAAATCTTGTTGCCTCAATTTTATTTTATCAAAACACCTGAACATTACATTATGTGTTATCCATTTACATGGTATGTAAATTTTTCACATATGGTTTTTTATCCCACATTCCTTTTAAACAGTCTGAACCCCCTTTAAAGGTTATCAACTTACCAAGCACCCAAGATACACTTAACCCTTTTATACATGGACTCCAATAACTAAATCAATAATAAGTCCCTGAACTTTAAGACATTTTTTCCAAAAAAGGCTCCCCACATGGATACTCCCTATTTTTTTAAGCATGGTTTAAGGATGAGGATAAAATTACTCTAAATAAAATTCAATAATAAATTTAGGGAGTGACATACCTAGAAAATTGGGATCTTATAACCTTCCCACTATATAACAGCTTGTCCTTGAGCTACTTGAATTTTTAAATTGATGTCCAAGTGAAAAGTCTAGAAAAAAATCATATTATACATGATCTCCTAGGTCTCCTCCTAAAATCACACCTGTTTCCACTAAACTCAAACCAACGGTATAGTCCAACCCCGAATAAATTTCTCATTATGACCAAAACCCCTATCAGATTCTCCTCAAAGGACACATTAGCCCAAATATCTATGTATGATAAATCTATCACATGGGAATGTTATAGATTATATTTATATAGATGTGATACATGGAACACAACATGCATGTAATTGTAGCACTGTGAAGGTCTAAACGATAAACAATTGTACCGACCCTTTCCACTATATCAAATTCCTGAAAAACCTAGGTACTAGCTATCCCTATTTCATTCCATATAATTTTCCAAACCTACAAGACAGAAATGAAAACATGATGACCAACCAAAAATTCTAGAGGTAATATTTAATGGTTTGAAAATGATCTATTCCTTCTCAGTGTGGTCACCAACTTCTTACTGATTAAATGAAGATGTTTGGATGTAAAATTTAGAATACCAGGGCCTACAAGTGTTAACTCTCCTACCTCAAACCAATAAAGTGGTGAATTTAATTTCCTTCCATAAAATTCCTAAAAATATTCCATTTAGATCAATTCATGGAAGCTATTATTATATGAAAACTCCATGATTTCCATATGTTTCTCCCATGAACCACTAAAATCCAAAACACATGCTCATAAAAGATCCTATAGAACCTAAATAGTATATATGTACTAAAAATTATTCAATGGATGATAGGTTGTTCTCAAAAGAACCTACAATATCAGAGACCAATAAAGGCCCTTCTAGAAATGCGATGTGAAAAGAAAATATTTATCTGAAATGATACCCCTCATAATATTGTGGAACCAAACCACCTCGCATGTGTAAATAATACACAGATCATCAACTGTGAAGGTTTCCATATTAGGAAAGAAGTGGTCTACCTTAGTCATCCAATCAAAAAAACCCATAATGCTTCATTATTATGATTTGTTCTGGTAGTTTTGGGTAATCCTGTCATAAAATCCATTCTGACATCATCCCATTTTCACATAAGAATGGGAAAGGTCTAAAAAACCCAACTGGACCCTGATGCTTGACTATTTCATACAAAAAATTGAATCATATATCCATGAATCTTGACACATCCTTCTTTATTAATGAAAACTATTACTATCTATTGGGATCACGATACATATTTTCTAAACCAGAATTCACCTCCCATCTAGAAGCATGAAACTCCTTCATCATCTCCTTATGTAAGACCATAGAAACCCATACTCATCCAAGAAAAATAATAAATTTTACACTACCAAGAGACCATCCAAATGGTGTCTCCCTGACATATAATTTTTATCTAATAAATGAGACCTCTGAATCAGATAATTGTTCAGTCTTGATCTAGTACAAAAGAATGGGTATAAAAGATGTCTATGTTAGAGCTACTCAACCCTCAGACTCATGGAAAACTAAATGAATGTCCTTAAATAGGTTCTTTATCTTCCACTCATCACAATACTCATTCAGTGCTTCAATCTATTTCTTTGGGCTCAAATCATTGGAAATGATGTTTCCAATTCACAGCGTATAAGCCAAATCGAAGTCCAAATACTGTAGATAATCGACCCACCTACTTTGTCGAAGGTTTCAGTCCCACAAAGAAAATATGTACCTAAGGCCCTTGTGGTCCATGTATACCACAAACTTATCACCCTTGAGATAGTATCTCCAAAATTTCATGCCAGGTACCACTACTACTTACACCGAATCATGAGTATGATAATTCCTATCGTGCATTCTTAGCTTCCTAGATCCATAAGCAACCACTCGATCCTCCTACATTATAACTGCTCTGAATTCATATCTGGATGTGTCACAGTACACGGTATATTCTATAATTGACATAGGTAAAATAAGGATTTTTTTGTAGGGCATCCTACCTTTCATCTCTAAAAACCCTCTCTTGCAAAGATTATACCAAACAAACATCACCCCTTTCTTAGTCCTCTTAGACATCAGTGCTACCGAATGGGAGAAATCATGTATAAAGCATTGATAATAACCTAACAAATTGAGAAATATAAAAATATAAAATATGTTCTAAGTATATTCCCATGCTACCAGGGATATGAATTTTTTCGGGTCCACTAAAACTCCTTCTGATGTGATGACATATCCAAATAAGTAAAATTTATTAATCCAAACAATACATTTGGTTAGATTTTCATAAATTCGATGCTCTCTAAATGTACATATGAAAATGTCGATATGTTTGTCATAATAATCTAGTGACTATGAGTAAAGTATCATATCATTGAAAACTCCACCACAGGTCGTTCTAGAAAATGTTTAAATATCCTATTCATTAAGGCCATGAATACCGCTAGTGTGTTAGTTAACCAAAACAGAATCACTACAAATTCATACAAGGCATATATGAAAATAAAAGTAGTCTGAGGTATGTTTTTTTTGTCTCACTCTTAGTTGGTGGAACCCTAATTTTAATTTGATCTTGGATAAGATCTTAAAAACTCCCAACTAGTCAAAAAGATCTTAAATGCACAGAATATGATACCAGTTATTGACCATCATTGAGTTCAACCTCTGATAATCCAAATGTAACCGTAAAGACCCATAATCCTTATTGCTAAAGGGAACTGGAGAAACCCAACGATATATACTAGGTCATATGAAGCCTTAAGATTTTAGATCATCAAAACAAACATTATACACTTAATGCTCAGCTGGTTCCATTATGTAAGGAATGATTGAAACTAGTTTTCTCTTGGTAAAAATTCATTCATGAACTCAATCTCTCACTCAGGTAGTAATCTATATAAATCATCAGGAAAGATATACTAAAAATGGTCTACTATTAGAGGAAAAGAATCATGGTAAATTCTATCATAATATAGAGCAAGACCAGTTATCAGAGCCATAAGACAGTTCAATATTCGTTGAATTGCCCATGCATGGCGAGCATGAAGATCCCACTCTCCTTGGTGAAAATAATTTGATCCTTCTGAAGATATAAAGGTAACTCACCTCTTATAATTTTTGATATGAGTATAATATATAACTAACCAATCCATACTAGGAATCAAGTGGAAGCCTTTCATTTCTAGCATGAACGGTTCCTAGAAGAAATGATACCCACCAATCTCTCAAGAACATGCCTTGCAATGATTGATATTCTTTGACAACACTCTCAATGGTGTGTTGATGGTTAAACCACCATCCAAGATTTCTAAATCCAAGAACAAAACATTCTCTAAATGAGAAGATATAAAATAATGTGATGCTCATGTATCAATAAAACAAGTTGCGGTATAAGACATAAGAATATTACATCTGACAGTAGACATCTATGCATCCATAATAACAGGAGTAGTATACATATTATGAAGCCAACTTGACCCTATGACCTAGGATTCTAGTCTGACTACCCATAGCTATTTACCTTTCCTGGTATTACTTCTCATGCACTGGGGTACCACGTCACCAGCCTTGTCCAGAATGTCTAGTGGAATTCCAGCTACCATCCTACTAAGGGAAATTGAGCCAATTCCAAAATTAGGTGACTATATTTATCCCCTTCTACTAGTCTTTTATGGAATTTTGGCATGAAAAATTTGAATATGACCCATTATGTCATAGATACGACACATGATTGTGTGGTAAGAATACTATTGGATCTTGTGCCTAAACATTCCACACTGATAGAATTGGAACAAAACATGATCTTGATATGGATTTCCACATCCCTAACTACTCTACCCACAACTACCTTGAACGAAACTGTAATAGAATCATGTCTTTCCACACAAAGAATAGAACCTCGATCACCCTGCTGAATTAGCCTTATCATTGCTCAGGGCCTCTCTCAGATTCCCTTTTGTAATGATTTCTCAGTTCATCACATCTTAAAATATTCTTAAGCAAAAATATTTTACTTTTTACCTAATCTCATAGAGAATACCATCCTAAATATTTCTCACCTTGGAGATATCATCATCTTCCAAATATGGTGAAAATCATTGTAGGTCGGTCAAACATTCATTATAGTCCATCATTTAAATGACCTCTTACGTCATATTCATGAACTCAAAAGATTTTTCATCCATCAACATGTAGAGATAGAAATGGATCAAAAACTTCATCTCAACGTCCTTCCAAGATTGCTCATCCTACTTCCCATATTCCACTAAAATATCCCACCAATGCTTGTTAGGTCCCTGAAGCATATATGAAGCATGATTCACCATTCTATTTGTAGCTGTATCAAGATGCTAATGGTCTTCTAATCTGACTTAATCCAAAACTTATATTCCTATGGTCCTCCTTCCCCAATAAATATGGGTGAGTTCTATAGATAAAATTCTCTTGTCATCTCAAAAATCAGAGTAACAGTATGAGCAGTATCCCTTTACATGGATCACATAACCCTGAGGAATCTTTTGTGAAGATAAAAATCTATATTCTCCTCAGGAATTGTAGCAAGTTCCAATTTAGCTAGTTTAAGAGTATGATGATTTTATCTCTCTTGGTTCTCATATCGAAAATGATGAGTAGGCATTTTCTCTATATGAAAAATTCACACTGTATTAAATTAGCTAGAAAAATGTTCAACCTCAATAGTTAATTATAAAAGAAATCCCCTGACTCCTGGTCTGTATAAATATGTATTAAATTTTTTTTAGAATAATACATCAATTAATTTCATTTATCCATTGAATCATAAATATCCTATTATAGTTCAATAGTAAAGTATATATCACATGAAAAAATAGTTATTGGCCTATCATGAACCATGCATGTCAATATATCCATATGTCCCTAGTATGATTCATGTATTCTCCTCTCATGTCATACTGGGATATTATTACAAATCTTAAGTGAAAGTGACATCATAAAATAATAACCTTACACAGCTTGTGAATCACCCAAGATGAAATAACATCAACTATAAAAAACACCTAACACATACAGCAACCCCATCCCTGGGCACTCAAATTTTCCCATGTACATGGGTTAGCTACTCCCATGCACAAGCTTATTACTAAGTCCCAACACATCCTAGTCACCTTTCTACCTTTTCCAAACATTAAAGTAGAATGAAATAAAACTTTTTCCTTTCATACCACTTTGTAACATCCCATGATCTGGAACTCTTTCACGTTGCCAAATAAAGTTGGTTACAAGACCTCAATCATGAATCCATATATTAGAGAGGTTGTCGATTAGCAGGGGGTGTGAGATGTTAGGTGGGGGGTAATAACCTCTGGTATGAAGTTTCAAAAAAGTATAAATTAAACCATATAAATGAAGGAAATAAAATTATATAAATAGCGGAAAAAATAATATCCAACTGAATAATATGATAAATAAAAAAAATGTAATGAAGTACTAGAATGTTACTAAATGTCATTCTAGAAAAAATAAAACTAAATGACTAGAATAGTAAAATGAAGACTCAAAAGTACCTGGTCTAGAACCTCATTTCTATCCCACCTCTAAACTCCAACCCATCCATAAAAGCATGCATGAAAAACTAAGGTCCATTTCCCTTTTCCAAACCTGCATCCATGTAATCTAATTGATTACTAAACTACAGCAAAAATAGGGAGTGAGTATAACTTAGTAAGTCAAAACTTCCATATCTAAAATAGCCATACTGATAGTAAGTGTATGAAATAATGTGATAAATAGGTGTATCAAATAATTAAACAGTTAATAAAATATAACAATAAACTTCTTAGAATCCATGTGAAAATATCTTTGAACATGTCTTATGACCATGCCAACCACAAACATATAACCCTAGTAAAATAAATTTCTTTGGAACAATGTTAGAATATATCTGAGCATGTCATATGACTACACCAACCACAACCATATAACACTAGTAAAATAACCTCAGCATTATGTTGGAATATATCTAATCATGTCTTATGATCATGCCAACCACTTAAATATAACCATGTTATAGTCACAACTATTTAGGTTAAATCCCTATAAGAATTACATCATCTATATAAAATCCATATAATCATTACAGTATGGGACTGGGTATAGAAAACTCTCTATAAGCATTACAGTATGGGGTTGTTCCGATCCCACTCAATATCATCATTTAAACATATAAGTGTACGTGTTTTATTTCCAAGCCTGATATATAATCATTTTAGCATGGAACACATGTCCTCTCATATAGAATAAATATCACAATATCAAAACATAAATATCAATGGTTAGTAATGTGAATTACCATTATCTTTTATATACCACTTTCAATTAAATCAAAATTGATTCATAGTAATAATAATAAAAAATAATATACAACGTGGGGGTTATATATCAGGAAATCACCTAAGGTCTCATGTAAAAATAAACACATTTTAATCTACTATCCAATTCAATTATAATTATGGTCCACTTACCCAGTGAGTAAATGTAATCCATGTTATAAACCAATTGAAAACATAGGACACTGAGGAATAATCTCATTCATTTATTTAATCGATTTGGCCACATTTTATGTTTGAAAAATGAAAATATTACACAAACATGGAAATTATCAAACCATAGGGTTAATCTTTATACCAACTAGAATTAATTGAAGATCCAACAATACTTCCAACAGAAAATGCCCCTGAGGAAGACGGTGAAAGTGATTTACAAGAGAAACTTAGATCAAAACTGATCAAGATCAAAACCAACAACCCACATTGTCAAAGGATTTTTATGAAATGGTTTTAGAACTTAGGAAAAGGAAGATGAAACTAGACCAAAACCACTTACCATGAATCGAAGGCTTTATTGGGATGTCTGGAAGGAATTTTGTAACTCCAATATTTTATAGAAGGTTCCCTAGGGTCGATAGAAGAAGGATATAGTAGAATAAAATAAAATTCCACCACATAGAATAATTTAAAAAATAGGTAGGGGAATTACACATAGTGTAATGTTGTTACACATCATTAAAAACAATTTAATGAGATATGATGAAAAACCCATCATCTCAAATTTATTTTATGAAAATAATAAAAAAATTACATATTGTGTGATCCATTTATACATCGTGTTAATTTTTTATAGATGGTTTTCAAAAACAATTTCCTGTTAGACAACCCAAATCCCCATTAAAGATTCTAAACACACCAAGAACCCTTGAAACACTTATCCCATTTATAATTGGACTCAATTATTTCAAAAAGGCATACATCTATGAACTTTAAGTCATTTTCCCAGACAAAGTCTCTCTAGGAAGATCCTCTATAATTTTTTCCAAACATGGTTTAAGGATGAAGAAAAAATTACCAAAAAGAAAATTTAATGAATACTCAAGGATAGACATACGTGGAGAAATATGGGATCTTACAGTATATGTCATCATATAAAAATTTTAGACATTATGTTTCATCATAGTGAAAATACAAGTATAAAATATTTGGGCCTTTTGTTCCTTATTCCCATCCAACATAAGAGAAAAATAAATTATATCATTTAATCCTATATAATAATAAAATAAATACATCTTCCCCATCATGAAGATCATAAACTCGTTAGTGTTATTTGGAATTAGTGAATTAGGAAATAAATACTAAAATAAGAGGCCCTTGTTGATTTCCCATGTTATCCAAACTTGTCTTTATACCTGATTCATACCCCACCCCCACCCCCCCACACACAAACACATAATCACCTAGCTGGTCTGAAGAGTATAAATGTTTCTAGTTTCACCTTATGATCCTTTAGAGTCTCCACTATGTCTAATATATTCTCAATGGTGTCTATCCAGTCTTCAATATCATGGGATCCTCCAATTCCCAAAAAGGTTGAGATGAAATTCACAATCATAGTTAACCATTTACCTTTGATCTTCTCTTATTTGAGTAGTAATTGTCCACAATATTTCAATTTTGATTAGTTCTATGTCCTGAAATACTAGAGATGTTTCAGGTGTATTCCTGACTACACCCTTATATACATCATGTAATAAAATAGGGGAAAACCACCTTTCAGGAATATTTTGGTCAACATCACTATGTGGTTTCATAAGAGGTTTCTAGGGATACATTTCCTGAAATACCATGAAAAAATATTAGAAAACCTTGAATATCTAGTTTGGGAAGAATATTTTACATTCTACCACCACACTCATAGAAAATATTACAAGTGACCCATTTCATGAGGCTACCCAAAAACAGAACACCCCTTTTAGAACTATCCAAGACCAAATCCATATCTTCTGTAATTTCATGTTAGTCATAGCCATATTTACATAAAAAGGATATTTATTCTCATGTATAGGTTATTAAATGTAATAAATAACATAACAACAATGCATAAATCATATATTAAAAATTGGAAATTAATTAATTGATATCTACATAATAGAAACAACAGGAATGTGAGCTATGAACCTGTGTTTCTAATCTTGATGCATGAATTCTTCCTAAATAAAATAAATCATGACTCCAACATCAAGTGAATCACCTAAGGTGACATAAATTAATGGTAATAATGAACATTGAGAACATAAATTCCACTATCTTGGAAACTCATAGGTCCGCTATATAGTGTCATCCAAGCACTAACTTTATTCCCCTACCTGATTCTTAATAACTCAATATTCCATCTAACACATACCAAATTATGGTATAATAAAGGATGAGGTGAATCATCATATAACATTTTATGAAACTCTATCCGGAATCACCAGGTACGGGGTGGAGTTCCATATAACCTCATGAAAACCTCTTTATATGAAAAGGGATTAAAATAAGAATTCATTTCTTGAGAGACATCATGGGGTGACTATTCCCTTGGTAACATTCTACCCACATAGAATATAGTAAAGGAAACAACAATAATAATAATAATAATAAGGGAAACCAATGATCCAACATATAACAACATAAAGGATAAAAGTATCAGTCCATCATATAATAATTTGACATGTCAATCATATAATCCAAACCAAAATAAAAGATAAAAAGATACATAAGAACAATTTAGTAAAATAGAGGGAATCATAATCAAAATGAGGTAAAATATCTAAGACGTGGTCTCTATCCTAGAAATTCCTTCCACGGACCATTTTATCATAATAAACTACTCACCATGGGGCCCTTTCAATTTAATGGATCCTTAATCATAAAATATACATGTTCTCTGATATTCCCATTTAGGTTGTGAGTATAAATCCTCATATAGACCCACAAATGGGTCCTTAATATAAGTTAATAATATGAAAAAGTTTATTCTATGGTAATAATCATTTCATAAATAAACAACAACCAATCACACATATGCACACAAATCTCAGGTCATAAAAGACTCACTCTACCTACTTTGGCTCCATGTCGGGCAGATTTGCATACATTGGACCGACATACTCAGCCAATCGATCACTTATCCAAATACCCATTAAAGGGATATTCACATCCTCCTTTGTGGTAAATACCCATGTCGACCCAATTATTATCTATGTGGTAATAAACAAACCACGTCTTGATCCATCTCACCTATCTGATGATAAAAATCAACATATGTTAACCCAAACCCATGGTGTTATGGAAATATATCATATCTTCCACACTCTAACTCTATGGGAGGGACTATAACTTATTTCTCAACCTAGTACTCAATTTTATAGATAAAGAAACTATACATGTAACACAAAATTCTACAATAAGGAACTTTATAATCATGTCATGTAAACAAATAATTGCATAACTAACACACATCCACATCTGAATCATATAAAGTATAGGCATCATAGGGATACACACACACCACATAATCATGAAAATACCATTAAAATATATCCTATATAATATGTTCTCACTAACTATAGCACAATGATGTTGTGATGTTAATAATGTCTACCAAAGTCAAGTTCCACAAAAAGGATACCTAGATCACTTCCCATTATATCAAGTGAGAACTATTGGGTCATGATTTTTTAATGAAACCACTCTAAAATGGTAGTACTATATTTTAAATTCCTAAAAAGACCATACACTGTCAACATTCAAGGTCTAATCCAGAAGCATGTGTTAATCCTCTAGATCTAGTTTCTATCTCTATTAATGATTAAAAGTTATCTTGTTAGATCATAATAGAACAGACAAATTTGATCAAAACATCAATGATCTAAGTTTCTTCCCAATATAATGATGAATGAACTAGTGATATAAAAAACAATGGAGAATAATTATAACATACCTTGAATTCTCATGGAACAAAGCCTCTAGATTCAACAGAATTAGTTTTTTAAGAGTTGTAATTTCCAAAAACCACTATTAGAGACCCTAGGTTCTATTTATATATTAATAGTATTAAATGAGGATATTCACAAAGTTTTTCTGTTTCAACCACTTTTTTGGTTTAATTGAAACTCTATGGATGGTTTATTTTTATATTTTATTACACTACATGTTAATTATGTGATTTTTATTACGTCTTCTTGGAACCTACATGGTTTTTCTTCAAATTCTGGTAAACTATGAGCCAACTATGATTTTCACTTAGGTCCCATGTAAAATAGTTTTTTGGAAATTCACACTATTTTTTATAATTATGTTCAAATTGTTCACCACTAACTATTCTTCTCTAATTAGTTCCAAAGTTTCTTAGGATTAACTGCAAGGTTTCCCTAAACTATTCCCCAACCGTTCACAAATTTAATGGGCTCTAAAACCCTAAAAACCAATAATAATTAACCTGAAACTTCACTTAAGAAAATAATAACTCCAAAAATCAATGAAGGAATTAAATTATAGAGTAAGGTAACTAAAAATTCTATGTCATAACAAAATTTATCTTCCAATTATCTAAAATAATCATTAAAATAATAATTGGAGGGTTTTATTGATAAGAATCGAGAAATAAATTGTATCCTCTAAAAAAATTCATCTATTCCCACCTCTAATATTGTAATTTCTATCCCTCTATAGAATATTCATTGATTATAATTTAAAAGATAATCCATACAAAAAATTATGATAAATTCATCCATTGGTGTATCAATAAAGTTTCTAACCACTGAATGTTAATGAATTTTAATAAAGTAGAATAATATTTTTTCCCAATAATATTTATATTCAGAATGATAACTGAAAACTCAATAATAAATGTATATATGTATGAGTTAATATTATTATAAAAAATCAACATATAAAATTGTGCATAGATATAGAATCAAATAATTCATTAGAAAACATTTAATTTTTTATCAAAGAATGATCTATAGCATCATTTTAGAATTCAACTTCAAAAATATAAATTTATAAAGTATTCACTTTCCCCATAAGACACTGCTAATGTAGATTCTCTATATTTATGGGTAACTAATTATAATAGTCTTTTTTCTACTTATAATTAAATCATTTTAAATTTGTAGAAACTATATATTAATTTCCCTAATGATAATGATGACCGTTATACCCACACTGCCAAAAAAATCTTGTTCCCTTTAATAAAGACCCATATTGACTCTTATCATAATTATTTACTATTAGAAACATCACCAATTATTTAATTTCCATCATTGTGGTTATTTATCCAGGGTGTGTATCCATCCTCTTCTTTTATGTATTTTTTTTATAATATATAATAATAAGAACTTTTTACCAATCTTGATGAAATATTTCACTATGTCATCATATATTGTAAAGGATTGAGAGACTAGTTCCCCAGGAATACATTTAATTAATCCATTAAAAATTGATTCATCTTGATTTATAGGTTGTGTATATAACTTTTATAATGTACCATTAGTCATGTATAGTGATCTCCATATTCAAAAAATTCGTATTCCGTTTTTTGAAAAAATTGTAATTTACATTTCATTTTTTCCGAAGGAGCATAAAAAATATTTATCTAATATTTATTAATTAATATAATTCTTTACAACTCTTTCTATCACTTCCAACTTTTATATATTTTTTTCATTTACCACTATTGATAAATATCTCACTTTAAAAGTTGTAGAGTCATAATAACCATCTTCTTATCAATCCATTATTGATAAATATATCACTTTAGAAGGGTATATTCATAATAACCATCTCCTTATCAATCCATACAAAATCACTAAATATCTTCCTTATAGATTTAATGTATTACTCTTCTATAAATGTATTAAGGGTTACATTAGATGTTTTATATTTTTCCTTCATGAAATGATCTAGTGGTGTTACACATTACTAAGGGGTGACATGTTGATCCACCTGGGTGAAATTTATTTTTATAACATGAGTTTTTTAATTGATAACACAAAAGTAAGAAAAATACCTACTTATATTTCTTTATTTAATTTAGGCCCTTTTTTATGGAGAAGGGTAAGTATTACTCGATTTAATTATTTAGATAACTATATATGATATCATGTCGTATACTGGAACTTCTCAAACCATAATTAACCTAATATAGTGATAATTTTCCCATTTTTGTCCAATATTAATTAGTTTCATTAGTAAATAAATCATTAATATAATTATAATGTTTGATATGGATTGTAATACTTTCATTAAGTACAAATTATAAATAATAAAATTTAGTAATTATTTAATGAATAATACTATGAAATAAGAACATTGTATACACTTCATACTCATTCATTACAAATGTATATCAAATATTCTATCTATTAAAAAATAAATTATATAATTTCATAATGGTTAAAATTGAAGATTTATTCTCTAGATATGTTCTTCAGAATATGGTTTTAAGTATTCAACTAAACATGAGCTAATACCAACTGTAAAAACATGAAATAGAACAACCTAGAGATGATTCATATTTATTACATTGGGAATTGTATGTAGAGATTACAATACACATGAATCTAAAATTAATTTATCTCAGGATATTAGATTAATACATAATCATTATATCAAATTATAACATAAATTACAGGATAAAAATTTATTATTCCATCATTTCATATCCTTAGATAACATGTTTCTTTTTTTGGGGTTTCCTTGAGAAATGGGTAAATGTTATAAAGGGGTGAACTCATATGCTCAATAAGGATTTGTGTACAGTTGAATCTAACCAATGAATAAGTATGACATAAATAATCTAATAATAATAAATAAACAAATAAATTTCATAAAACTAGACTCAAAATCATACCATATCAAGAATAATTAACATATATTGTCACATTAATAACAACAATATATCACGTAATTTTGGAATGTATAATATTGTACTTCATAACTATATCATCAAGGAATTATTCCAATACATGATAACAATGTTTTTTGGACACTGAAATTACCCTATTCTAGTTTTCTCCTGTGACATATATATATATATATATATATATATATATATATATTAAGGGGATATATAATATTATGCCCCACATGTCACTAACTAATTCAAAGGCTTTCACTATACGGAATTAATAGATAAAGCATTAAAAACATAATCCTTTCTATGTAACATCTTATATATATTCATAAAAAATAAATAATTTTACTAATTGAAAGAATTAGTATATGGATTTCTATTATTTCCCAAATCAAATAAATTTTCTATCATTTTTTTTTGAACGCCTATCAGAATGAATTGTGAAATGTAGGTAATTCACACTTTATAGAGCGACAATAATATTGTAAAGAAAATATATTAAAATATAAATATTTGAAATGATATATAATACACTCATATAATAAATTACATTAACATGTAGCAAAAAGATAAAGAATAGGGAACATGAATCAAAAGTAAAATATTGATAGAATAAGTCCCTTGTGAATACTGAAAGGTATGATCTGTGCTTGAATATTTGATATTGGGGATGTAAATATATAAAAAGGATAAACAATAAGTAAATATTTTATTTTATTTATAAAATATGTGATTAAAATTGATTAAATATTAAAAAAAATAGAGAATCACAAAATGATGACAGAGAGAGAATCCCTTACCAAAAGTAAAATTGATTTCCCTAGCATCATTTAATGGAAATAAATTCATATGTATGTCCCCCAAACTAGAAATGAACAAAAATATTATATTTATAATGGTGGGGTTGTAGAATCATAGATTAAAATAATCAATAGATGAGGAATAAATGAAAAAGGAAAAGAAATACAAATGTTTCTTATAGATATCTTAAAAGGTTTTTCTAGAAAATAAAATCTTTGAAATGTTGTAAAAACATGTATAGTCCCTAATAATGAGTGGTAAAGTAAAAAATGAATTTTTTAAAGAATTTAGATAAATTTGGGACAAATAATAAGTGATATAGAGTGATAAAATAAGCATAAACTGAAATATGGAAAGAGAGTAGAATGTTTAACCTAATATCAAGTCATTAGTTGCATGGATACTCCTATAATATCAAAGATAATAGGATTATATATGTTAATTACATGATTTATAACATTGTTTGTTTCTTTTCATATATTATAATCTATTTTGTATAATTTATCTTTCATTTATTAGATTATTCTTCTTACTTTCATTATTTGGGGTGGTTGGTTCCACAGTTCCAATTTTACATCGATATAATAGTATAGTTTAGTGGTCTTCTTTAAATTATTCCAAAATCTCTACATGTGTGATGAAATGGAGATCATGTTTATCCAAAATTTAAAATTGTTCCAAATAATAATAAAGTCAATAATATTCATAGTTTAATGGTTATTAATGTAATCATATAATTTTTTATAATCTAGATGATTTTACCGAAAATGACGAAAATAATTTTATTGATATAAATTTATCATTATATTACCGTTATGGAATATGATTCATAATATAACATCATTATTAGGTTCACATTTATAAAAAAATGATTTATTATAATAATAATTGATCATGGAAATAGTTTTAAAATAACATATCTATAGGTTATTATACTATCTATGTACAATTATGAAAGAAAATATTATGATAGTTATATTTATTATATGGTTTTACCAAAAATAATTAAGTATGATAACATCATATAGTTTTTTAATGGAAATTGGTCATATGTTTTTTAAATAGGTGGATAAAGAAATACAGGACATCAAATGAAAGATTATGAGTATGAGTTCTTACCGTACTCATATGATGACCTTTTCTAGCTACTAATGCCTTAAAAGAGTTATCCTTTGATGAGACTACATTATTAGAAATTGGGATAAAAGTATTTATGAAGATAATATAGAAAATATTGGGCATATTAAGAATCTTATAGTATGAGAATAAAAGGAAATTAATTTTTATAAATAACATATTGATTAAATTGTCATTTTTTCTCAAGACTATAAATAGTATTATTTTTTGTGACTGGGAAAATAATTTTATATGTGTGTTTCAAAGATAATAATATTTTTCATTATAGAGGTTTATATTATTCATTTATTTGACATATAATTCAAAATACCATTTTTTTGTTTTCACTATTCACCTATGTATTTCACTATTTAAGATATTTAAATAAAAAATCACTCGTACCTATTTTTTACTATTTGATTCCAAAAAATTAAATGTATTATTTTAATATAAATTCATTAATTAGGTAATTTTAATATTTATATATTTTCTAAAACAATTGTGTTATTAATTAATTTAAAACATGATTTACTAAAAATGTATACATATTCATATATTATTCTACATTGATTGAATAATTATTTTATGAATTTGGATTAAAAAAATTACTTAAATTGTCCATGAAATTTACATATAAGGTTATATAAATAGTTAACTTAATGACCATTTTACTATTCCACCAGTTTGGTTATAATTTTAGCAATCATATTTTAAAATATCATATAATCCTTTTAAATCCTATAAATACCAATTATTTTCTTCATTCATTATTTTCATATATTTCTATCAAGTCTACTTATACCATTAAAAATTCCAATTATTTTTCTAAGGATTCTTTTTATTATGTTGTTAATGGGTGTGATATTTTTTAGGGATTGTGATCCACTGGATTTTCAAAATCTACTAATGATTTCTATTTTGTTTTCATATCAAATTATAGTATATTTAATATTCTGAAGTTTATTTATACATCATACATAGTTTTATATTCCAATAATATTTTCCATTCTAGTTAATATAAATGTAAATTCGTGTGTTAATACAATGATGACATTAAAGAAATTTTTCTTTAATGAAATCATAATATTTCAATCTCAGGTCTAACAATATGTATTTGTATAAAACATTTTAAGTACACCAACCCCCACCCCAACCACCTCCCCATCCCCCCCCCCCATTTATAAGGTTCATCCTCTAAGAAAAATAGATAAATTATATGATTTCGAAATATCATCCACCTTTGTTATTAACCTTTTGTTCAAACCATTTATCATAATCATTTCTATCCTCATACCCTCTATTACATGTGAATGGAACAAGACTACTCCTATGACCTTCATTTATATGAATTTTAGTCATTTAATGATAGATAATCAAGAAACCATTCGATTTAGTCACATGAGATGGGGATAAATGCTCTTAATCTGTGATACCCACTAAATTAATGAAAGGATCTATAGAGGGAATTTTTTTCATGGACTAATTTGCAAGTAATCTCGCTCAACGTCTTTTACAAAACCATAAAAATAAAAACTTAAAACAAAAACAATATCACATAGGTGAAAACTAATATATAAGGAAATAAAATAGACAATATAATTCCTTGAAAAGGTTTCTATCATGGGACTTATCATAAAGGCCTCCTTGTTAGGTGTTGAAATTTCATTCAACATAATGGATCATGTTTCATGCACTGCATATATACCTGTGTACGTCCAAAAAATGGAATTTCATAGAACAACTTTTTCACATCATGATCACGTTCAACGACTTGAGTAAAACCTTACTTCTTCATAATGTGTTATCTTCTAATAAGGAATATGTGTGTAAATGTTGAGTTTGAAGGGGTACCCGAGCATAAGACTAAAACTTCACACAATAGATAAGATTAATGTATTTCCCATTGTAGAAGGTATATAAAAACTCCATGAATTATCCCTATTAACCTTTTGTATGTCTTGTAGACTGATGATAATTTCTTATTCTCATCAAAGAGGTCACCTAATCCTCCATGTTCATCAATTAACCCAAAACTCTAGGTTTATTTGGAAGGAACCCTACTCATATTAGGTAAATTTCATATGTGGATGATAATAAATTATTTCTTTCAATATGAAATCTAATACACTTTGGAATGATTTTTTATATAACTCAGTCATATTATTCCTAGGTATTTACATCCCTTATCATAACTCACAACACTTCTCGGTAAACCATGAGACTCACTTCTTTCTTATGAATAATAACAACATTTCTCCAATTATTTTTACCTTTTATGTATCAAATCAATCAACCTTATTTATTTTAAAAATAATTAAACTTCATCGAAAATGTGTGACCATTCCAATGGAATCCATCCTTCCACCAAAAACTTCATTGTGTTTATCAAATAACTCAATCCTCTACTCCAACATCATAATGTATGACCCTAGATATTTATTTTCCATTTATCATTGAAATCCATGGGATACTATTGTGTACTTACCATACATAATAATTTTATGGAAATATTTCAGAAAAGTTAATTTTTGTATTATGTTAAACTAAAATACACAATGGTCCTACAAGAATAACCATAAAATATGCAACTTTAATCTTCATCACACAACCTTAAAAGTTCAAACATTCCCTATTAAATATATTTAAATTGTGACCTGATACTAAATGGGTTTTTATTCCTCTCATAGGGATACAGAAAAATACATTTTATGTAACTAATCCCACAACATTGGTAACTTCTATAACCATTAAACTCAATTCACCTTCTTGGATAATAATGAATTCCTATTAACCCTTATATTATAATAAGAGTTCATAAATCCAAAAAACCCATTTCACATTACAAATTAAAAATGTATTCTAATATTCCCATAACTATTCTCAATATATACTTAACTTCATCATAACTATCATGAAAAAATTGAAATTCCCTACTACACCGATACTTGAGACATAACAAACATATCTAGAAGGTCATTCCTAGTCCCAATGGTTTGGAAAAAAGTGTCGAGCATTATTTTAATGATAAAAGGTAACTATATTTCAATAAGAAAAAATCATCAATACAAAAAAATAGATGATAAACAAAAAAACTATTATTATAGACACTCATTAAGGATAAAAGTACCACAATAAATCAACTAAACTCATTAAGGTAAAACATCATCCAAAAGATGTCAAAACATCCTTCAAGAGAGAGTCTTAAAACCCTTATGTGTCATGTTGACTGTAGGTCCACCAGTCTGCACCATCAATCCAGGTCCCATTAATCAGGAATGCATACCACCTTTGAGTGGTGCCTTAACATTTAATGGACCAAGATAAAAATAATCTACAAAAACCCAAGGTATGGGAAATAATAGCTCAGTAGGATATCACTAGGTGTTCTATAAGCAGATTAAATGAAAATAAAATATTTTATGATTAAATTAAAATAAATACGAGGCATGAAAAATCATATAAAATTTTCATTAAATCTTGAATTCACACGGGAATAGATTCCAAAAATATCAAAAATAGGTTTAAATGATCATTTTAATAAGATAAGGTCTTGAATAAAAAAGATCTAAAAACATTGAAATTTTATAATATATTAAAAACTGATAAACATGTTCAAAAGCCTTGAGATATGTTAGTTTAATGATAAAGGATCATAAAAATATTAATTCAATCAACATAGCTCAACGTGTGTGTACACATCCATAAGTATCATGAAATCAGGATAATCAATCAATATCACATTGTGTAATCATGCAGAGCATGGTTTAGTTAGACTTATCATCATTAATCCATCGATAGGGAGTCAAATTCCAACCATTATTTTCCCAATTACCAATTTAATACTCAAGATTAAATGTCCTTATAATCAATAAATAATGGTAAATTCATTCATTTCAATTCAGTTCACTAATCACAATTTAAATTCCAAAATTCATGTTTCAATATGTCATTTCAATTTCAAAGAAAAATCAATGATTATCATCAAATTAATAACATTAAAAATCATATTTCACATCAATAAATTTACTTTTGAATCAATATCAAATCACCTCATCAAATCAATTATTATTTTAAGACATATTTATCAAAATTAACCCAATTTATCAGTCTATTAAAAAGGGGGTATAATTTGACAAATCCCATCCCTGTAAAATAAATCAAAAAAAATTACTCAATTTCAATGAAATAAATTAAAGATGAAAGTGAAATAAATTAATAAAATCAATGTTTCAATTGTAGAGAAATCATTACATAACCACTTAACATTTCTTACATGATCAAGAATCAATCACCTAATATGGGAATCTCCAATGGTGAGTCATTGACAAGGATGGTCAAGAAGGTATCCCTACAATTACTATCCATCAATTCCAAGAATTAATACATAAACAACTTGATGATTAATCAACTTATAATTATAATAGAATAGATGAAACATGAATTAAAAATCAAATATAAATCACTTACCAGAGAGAGATCAAACACATCCACCACTGCGTTGATCCTTGAAGAAGAAAGGTTAAGGGGAGAATTCAACTATTGGGAGCCTCTAAAATCCAATGGATCGTATTAGGGTTTGTGAGGAGTGATTTTATATTTATAACTATGGTTTCAGGATTTTAATTATAATTTTTGAGGGGTTAAAAACTCATTCACTTGGTTTATTGGGTTAAGGCACAAATTTAGTACTTACTATGTGCCTAACTATGTGTCTGCACTAAGATTCTGGAAAGTGTTCATAGTTTAGCTACATAGTTATTCCAACTGTGAACTAACCACAAAAACCCACACTACCCAAGGCCACATAGTTTGGAGGGGATTCTGAACGGTTTTTAATAATTGTGGGCCAACCATGATCCACCCTCTCGAATCACTATTAGGGAATATGGTTTTCTAGTATTAACTGCATAGTTTTCCCTAAATAGGTTCCAAATATGAACTACCCACAAACCCATATGAAATATCAACATTTACCAAAATACTAGAATAATATCCAAATAGTGGATGATCAAAACCAGGGTAAATAAATACCTTAATGTGGTTAATAGGGTGTGGTAGTCATTTCACTGTAAACACATTCTTCCCTTAGAAATCATGTCAATATGAGTTCATATAAAAGATAAATGGACACTACTCTCTACTAAGTGCCACACACACTCAAGTATCACATGAATTATAACCCGGCTTCCATAACACCCAAACCGTGGTTATGTATTTTCAATGATGAACCATAATCTTCGAGTCAACAATCCAAACCGGTTACTCATTCATAGATAACATAGGTTCAATATCAACATCCTCTAAACTCAAAACATGATGTGGTTCATAGAGATGTTTCATGAGCTATTTTATTTTAAATGAATTATGAATACACATCAACCAAGGTGGAAAATTCAAATGGTTATCCACATTCCCAATCTTCTCAATAACCTTAAACAGTCCCACATATATTAGTGCTAACTTTCCTAGTTTTCCAAGTCAACGATGACCAAACCAAATTGAAGTTATCAAGAAAAAAAGGTACCCAATTGAAAAATCAAAATGGTGTCTTTAATTATCAACATAGGATTTATACCAGTTCTGAGCTTTCACAGTCCACTAAAAAATAAAATTAATCTTTTTCATCATCTTTTAGACCTAACTAGGTCAAACAAAAGAAGACTCACTAATCTTAGTCCAAAAAATTGATATTTTCATGGGATTCCATACAAGGCCTCCAAGGGTTTCCCCCTAATGGATTATTGGTAACTGTTGTTATAGGTAAAATCAACCAATATAATATAGAAATCCCAAGATCCACTAAAATCCTGAAAAAAGACACATATAATGAATATAAGAATCTATGTTTATTATTCTAAATGTCCAAATATCTACATGTCATATATCAATATCAAACTAACCTAGTATCACATTTCCTCCAATATGCCTCTCCAAAAACAATAATTTAAATTGGGATCCCTATTAGAAACAGTAACAGAAAAAACTATTTTCAACTAGAATATCTATTGAACATAGTGATTTTCCAAGTCCTAAACTTTTTTTATATAAAAAATGTGAATAAATTCTTCCAATATGGTTAGTTTTGTTATCACAACCCATATAAAATTATTAAATTTAGTTTTATTTGGAAACCCAACCATGAAATATATAAAAATATCTTCCCACTTCTAATTCATAATAGGAAGGGGTTGATGAAAATTCAATGGTTTCTAGTGCTCATCCTTGACCTATTGATAGGTATAATGATGAGAAACAAAATCACCAATGTCTTGTATCATACATAGACATAAAAATTATCACCACATGACATGAAACATCTTTATTTTATTGGGTGCACTACTCCCTAGTAACTATGGTATTCACCCATCAAATCTCTTCCCAATATAAGGGGCATGAAATACCAGTTCTGGAAACATGGGATATACGCTGGAGATAATGACCACTCATACATGGTCCCCTAACTATAAAGAGACCCCCTAATTTTACAAAACATAGCATCACGCTACTTCTCTAGAAGATTCATCTCAATAAGTACTTTAATGTGGGTAATGGGATGTTACAATACCCTTATGTTATTCTAGATAACCATAATGTAACATCCCAACCTCAAAACATTGGCTTGGGAAAGATGAGGTTCCATTGGACTTAACTGGAATTCCCCTAGAAACAAATGTTTGATAATAAATTCCATGTGAATAATTTAAGATTATCGAATGATTTCCTCTTGCACACACAAAACCTATGAGATACAACAATATATAAAATAAAATCAATAATATAATGTATTAAAGTAAGTCAATAAAAATAAAAATCGAAAATAACTGAAAAATATTTGAGTAATAGAAGTGAATGGTAAAAATTATTAAAAAAACTCAACATGTGAATGAATTAATACACCAAGGTTTCACCGCTCTCGATATAATGGCTCAAAAATCCCCCAATATCCATCTACAGTTTCCAATTCCCTTAGTATCACAATGCACTAAAAGTGTTCAGTTAAATATTACCCTTACTTATGTCATAAGATATTGATTATTCGTATATAAAAAGGAATATATGTATGTGTGAGTTTACAACCATGTAAGAAAACACCAAGACATCCCCACATGCCACTAGAAAAATAACAAGTTTAATCAAAATGTTATGTAAATTATGAGGAAATAATATCAAATATTTTGTACTTAAATTTCCTTAAAATGTGCAGTGTAAATAATTAATTCCATATAGAATAATAAATCTATAACTCCCATACCCACTCATGCATCCTTCTATTGTACAATCATAACTCGTGAGCCGAAAAACCATCCTTTTAGACTAAATTCATTATGTGGCTAAACAAAAATGTTCCCTTTTAGCACTACTATATGAGTTTGAAATAACAATCCCCCATATATATATTCAACATAATCACATGATAACTATTTGTATTCCAGAGTCTCACACCCATCATTTCATAAATAAAAATATTTCCATTTTATAATTTAACCACACTTTTTGGTAACCACCAATTATTTCTAATTTAAATTCATGAAACCAAAAAAAATTCCAATAAGATATTAAACAACTATTTCCATCAAAAACACAATAACATAATTTAGATATCCAATCCTTTACATTTTGGGGGATTATTTAGAGATAAAGAGGGAATCTGACTACCTCAACTGGTTTCATTTAAAAAAGAATGAAAAACATTATAGAAAGATTTAGGTTTCTTCTTCTTTTCTATAGAGACCCTTTACTTTTATACATATTATTACATCATTTTAATCATAATTATCCACTAAATACAAACCAAGGATAGAAAATTTATTTGTAATACTAGGAACATAATTTGAAAAAATGATACTATAATAAAAAATATTTTTTATTAATCATCATATTGGGCTTATAACACCCATTGAGCTCCTAAAACTATATAGAATAACCTCATGAATACATAGAAAAAATGGATCAGCTAAAAAACCTAGTAGGGAAATAAACATGGGAATTAATCATAGAACATGAGTTAAAAGGAATAAAATGACGATATAAAAGGCATTTCTCATGAATAAAAATATGAAGTCATAAGATATAAACCATGAGATATTATGATCATGTAAACATAGTAATGTGGAAATAATATATATCCTGACATAAACATGGTTCAAAGATAAGTTCCAAGACCATTTCACATAGTGGAAAGAGTCCCATAATGGATCAGGTTTACTCCCTAATCACATACATAATGTATCATGAGAAAAAAAATATCCCAATTAATTGTAGAACTATCTATGCATATCCATCACAAAATTATCATGAATACTTTTTCCACATAAAGAATCAAACATAAGTATGAGGGTTTCCCATGGAAAAAATTGGCATAATAATCATGTCATAAGTCATAACCAAGAGGTGTATAACAACGGTATCCAAGAAAGAATGGATTTAAATCATTCTTCTACATTAAAAAAGGAATAATAATAACAGATCATCAATAACGATGTCTATGTAAATTAAAAATATGAAATATAGTTTCTCGATAATAATATAAATAATCTACTTAATCATAGTTTGAGGGAAAAGAATGAAGTGTATTTAAAGAGGGTAACAGATTGATTTTATCCATAAAAACATAAATAAACTAAATTTTTTATTTATGATATAATTATTTCTTTTTATAAAATAATTTTGTCTTAAAACATTTAATGGATTGTACTTTAAAATGGGTCATAAATAGATAATTTCCCTTTAACCGGGTTTGCATATCAAGAGGAATTGAGAAATGAACCTTCTAAAATGTGTATTTCCCCATAAAAGAAAGATACATTGATCTAGATAAATATTTTTTTACATTTACACAGAATATAAATGGATTATAAATCAAATAATGTAAAAACACATTATGTGTAAAGAGAGATAAAGTGTAACCAAGAAGAAAATAGATGTTTAGAGAGATACCATACCTTATGTCCAAATGAGTTTTACAATTGCACTTAATTCCCATGATAATCAGGTTAGTTTTATTTTTTACTTAATTAATAACCTTTTCATTTATATTTTATTTATTATAGTTTTATTAAGTGAATTTATGTCTATATTTATTACTTAAAAATTTTAATTTCATCATTTTGGGAGCATTCATTTCACGGTTTCATGGTTGGTTAACTTGTGTATATTTATGGATGTTCTTGAAAAATGGAAAAATTAGTCCATAAGTGAATGTATATGGTATTAATGAACTTATATAAGTTTAAATGGTCTCATATATCACTTTTTCTGAAATGAGGATGATTTATTTATTAAATCATTAATGAAAAATGTTTAGTTAATTTTGGCAGTGTTTACGACCATGATGAACTACAGTCATTTTATTTAATATTAATGTCTATATATTAGTTCTAGAACATGAAATAAGTTATAATATGAAAATTAAAATAATATTTAACCACAATAAGGGTTTTATGTCCAATCTTAAATGTGGTAATAGAAAACAAAAACTCATCTTCCATGAAGCCGGTGAAGATACATATTACAGAAGATGTTTTTTACAATAAAAGGGGGAGAGAAAGGGATTTGATGATGTATATATCATTAAGAAAATAAAATAAAATTATATATATATGATACTGAAATTATCATGTCACTTTGGAAAGGGGTGTGTATAAAATAGAATAATGAAATAATTTAAAAAAGATAGATTTAGGATTTTACCTACAGAATGTTGTCTCCTCAAGAACCACATTATAGAAATTAGAATTGGTATTTTAGTGGGACTATAAATAGTACGACTTGGAGAGTATTCCTCAAAATTTAATTTTTCAGAATATTGGAAAGATCCAATGCTTATAAGTTCTGACGAGAAGGGGTGGTGAGGGGAGGTATTTATAAGGGGACAAGAGGGGTGTTTTTTAATATTATATTCATTTTTTATTATTTAGGCTCAATACTATAAATAGTATTTATTCTTTTTACTATATATATATTAAAAAGTGAATTTTATTTTTATATAATGGTTTTATACTTCATAAATGACTCAAAAAATCATGTCTTTGGCTAATAATGTTAAATATCGCAAATAACTATATTTCACTATTCATAAAAATTTCAACTATTTTAAAAAAATCCAAACATTTAGCCTAATTATTTTTATTTTATTTGTAGATTTCAAAAATATAATTTATATTATGAAAATAATTTTCTAAATATGTGAAATTTAATTTTCAAATAAAAGCACCACTTATTCGAAAAATGTTGATTTCAATATTATAATATATTTTATGACCCATTGTAATATTATTTTTGGTCTGAAAAAAATTATCTTATCATTATAATAAAAAATATTATTAATTTATGAATGCATTTTATGAAAATAAATTTTCATTTAAATCATTACATTCATTATAAGATTGAAAATAAAATATTTACATTTTCAAAAAATACCAAAACATAATTTATCATTTTTAAAACATTTATTTAATTGTACCATGAGATAAATATATCATATTTTATTTTTATAATATTAATAAGTATTATTTTTAATTTCCATAGTTCAGGGTACTATTCTATTGGTCAGGTTACTATTCAAAATGGTCAAGTCACTATTCTAATAGTCAGGGTTATATTCTACCTGTCATATTACTATTTTAAAAACTAGATTATAAAAATAATATGAGTTTACTAATTATTATAAATAAAACATAACCTAATAATTCTTCATTAAATTACATTTTATGGGAAGTTTATATATGTAACACCTTGAGATATTGTGATTTTTTTTTTTGAAATTAATTTAATCATTTTGATATTTTTCATTTCAAGTAATAGTGAAAATAGTTTATTTTATATTAAACCATTATGTCTGGATTGTTTTATAGGAAACAAAAAGTTAATTTTTTACCAAACACAACATAAATTTTGGATTTCTCTACACAGACCACTAATATTAGCTTATGTTACGCGCAAGACCAACCTTCCTCGATGGCTTGCATAACACGCAAAATCGAGTGTTACCAATAAATAATTCATTGTTAAAATAGTATTATATAAAATGGACATTAAATTAAATATTATAGGATTAAATAACTTATGAATATACATATTTTAATTCATTGTTAACCTAATAATTAGAAAATAATATAGAAACAAAATGAAAATAAAGGGAATGGTATTATAAAATTCTATTTCTAGATGACAAAGACGATTTATATTAATAAGTTAAATTAATTACTAATTGTTAATGATATTAATTAAATTTTTATATTATATATTTTAAAAAATATTTTTTATAATCATCCAATAGATTTTATAGATATAAGATAAGAATAAACCCACTTTTATGCTAAACAGCCTATATATTTATGAAGGTAGTTTTACCACATTTTAATGGAAAATCTATTTTAAATCTAATTTATAGAACTTTTATAGATTTAATATGTCAAAATACCTCAAATATTTGAAATAGAAACATAAAAATTAGTTTAGGATAAATTTTTTGAATTTTTTTATAAGGTATGATTTTTTATTGAATAGTTAAAAATATTGAATTTTAATTCAAAACTAATTTTTCATCTAATTAATTTATAAAGTTAAATTATATTATAAAATTTTTGTAAAGGTTAATTATATAATAATTTTATAAGTTAATCCAATATATGTTATTAGATTCAATTTTACATTGTAATTGTGTATAAAAATCATCAAATGTTTCGAAGTTTTTACTTTAAAAACCTACAATGTCATCCTATTAACAGAATTGTATTGAAATTAATTTCTGCCACTTATGTGATTAGAATTTTTAAAAATGGATCTCATAGTTTTAATTATAATAACTTATATAAAAAGGTAAACTTTGTTTTTAACCAAAATTATTAGTTAAAGTTATTAAAATATGTTATAGCGATTAAGAGAAAAATTAGGTTAACAAAGTACTAAGCCATAAATTTAATATCCAAAATGACCTAGGAACATGTAAAAAAACCCATTGTATGGACATTATTGGTCCACTCAGATTCCAATGTTTACTTCTGTTGGTTTGGTGTGACTTTTTTAGGTTAAAATGTGGATAGACCTAACTTTTTTTCAAAAATGTCATGTGTGACCTTTCCCTTCCCAATAAAAGGCCACCACATTTCCCTCTTCTTCACACCTGGAAACCACATAGGTTCGGTAAATATCTACCCAATAAACATTCCCACATACATAAATTACTCATATATTCACCCCTAGGGATAAATAAATCCAGGAAAGCTTTTTGGCACAAACCAAAAAGAGTTACCGATTAAGAGCTAATGTGTTCTCTCATGCCATATTATTTTATATTATTTCTACACCCCATACCCTATATATATCATGATTATGTAAAAACACCATTATATTTAATACACTATTATTTTTTATGCTATGTTTTCTACCGACACTTATACACACCACCATATAATGGGTAACAAACATATTGGTAATGTGTATGGTGAACTAACGCCTCAAAAACGGTGATTGGTCATTTTTGCTTACTGTGTATCATGGTTGAAATTAGGATGGAAACATTATTTATATATTTTATATATTATATATATTATTTATTTATTCTTATTTAATAATTTCACAACACATATCTTTATACTTTAAATTTTTTGTTAATACGGTAATTTTGATTGAGGAAGCATGGACTACCACCCTCTCAAAACGATGTGATTTGTTCATACACTACAAGAAATGTGTTAAGTAATATTTTAGTGAATATATATGATATATATAATATAATGAATTTATTTTAATAATTAAATATATACCTATATATACATATATTTCCTTTACTTTCTTTCTTTCAACGTGACAATTAAACGGAAATAGTGTTCATGCGTACATACAGTCTGCTGTATCCATGAATGGTGTATTCCATTTCATACTTATATATTATGTAGATTATTATAATAAAAATATAATGATTAAAATTTATATTTATAACATGTTTTATATTATATAAATCAAAGTACAAGGACATAAGATATAAAAAAGTAAGACACATGCAAAGAACAAATCGAATATTACCCAGAGTGAAACATTATCATATAATTGTTACCAAGAGGGTAATATAACGTCATAATCCATAAATATAAGGAATTATATATAATAATATGGTTATGTGATATATTTATAATAAATTATGTTTATTATGTAGGATTTTTGTATGAGTACGATGAGATTTAAGGCACAAGGTAATGGAATTTTATCTCACTTTTTATTTCCAGAAGATACATACTTGATTCACCACCCATTTCTTTTGTGTGATGTGTATACTTCATGTTATGAACCAACTTGGGTTGACCCTTAATTGGTCACCTGAACTAATCCACGATAACACCTCAAGGGATTTTCCGATCCCCACGGACTGGAAACTAGTGATGAGCATCAAAACTAAACAAGTGGGAACAATTTGGCCAATAAATGAAAGATAAATAAATAAATAGAAACATAAAAACATATATAATCACTAATAGTAGAAGGAAATTAAACTGGGCATACCTTTATCTAAACACATAGGTCACCACCCAACATAGAACCACATCTGCTCCGAGAGCGATCCAACACTAGAGGAACCTAAAACTGAAAAGATAAAGTAGGGGTGAGAATCAAGATTCTCAGTAAAAAATCATCACAGAATCCAAGTGTTTTCTTTACTAAAATCATTCCATTAACACTAGTTTAAAATAATGATATAAAAATTAGTTTTCTACAATTTTAATAAACAGCCAGTATATTTTCATTTTTAAAAACCAAAACACACCACCTTCCTTTTTGAAAACCAACAACCATTTTATAAATAAAACCCAAACCAAAAGATACTAGGGTTGTGCTCAAAATAAACAGACAGGGAAAATAGAAAACTAAGTGTAGTAAAATTCCATCTAGAAAAAAATAAAGTAACTAATAATAATAGAAAATAACTATGGTTGGTCCAAAACATCCCTAGATGACCCCTGGATGTACATGGTTCGGAACAACCTCTTGGAATATGGTGAAGCCCCTATGTCAATAACCAACTAGCTACCCTAATCAGGCCTCACTAGTGGAACATCCCTCTTATCATGTCTACAACTATAGGAGGGTACTAACCCATCTAATTGAGGCTAGCAATAAAACATCACTCGATAATCAAAAAGACACCCAAGAAACCATGGTGGTAGTAATAGTGTGTAAGTAGGAGGCCCATGCATGCGTGAGTCACCTTACCTACCGTCATGGCACTTGCCTACCCCAAAAATAGATGCCACCTATACGACAACCCATAAGGGAATTCTTATATTGGTGTGACTCTTATATCCATGTACATACATATACTTTATTTTATCGAAAGTGCCAACTGGGATACGACTTCACATATGCTGATAAATAATTTCTTAAAAACATTTCTATATACCAAAAGGGAATTTATTTTCACATTATAATAAAATTGTTTTATGGCACACATTTACAACTACTTCCAAGACATTATCAAAACTAATTTTAAATTTTCAAAACCAATTAGGAACTTAGGACCTAAACACACTTTTTTAAACATTCCCCAAACATTCCCAAACTCAACACAAGTAATCACTTTTGATAACGTGATGGCAAACAGGATGTCAAAACAATTATAAACTCAACCATTTTTTCTAAATAAGAAAATTACCAAACAAGACTCTATGCTTACACATCCAAAAGAATTTACAAAAAATATTCCCCAAAATCTAGTCAATATAACACTAAATTCTTATTTTATGTTTGAAGTTTCAAGCAAGCCTTCAGGTTCCATGTTTCAAAATTATTTCCATAAAATTTTTTCATAGCACTAGAATTTTGTAAAAAACAAACCAATTGGCCACTAAAGCCACACATTCAACAAAACATACACCAAAATCAAAATGGGTATATTCTCAAGGAATTCATTAAAAACTATTTTCAAAATACACATGAAGAGACTAACAACAATTAGAAAACAAGAACTACATAAAAACCCAAGGTCTAGATAAAAATATCAATTCAAAGAACCATCTTCATTTGAGGGCACATCCATGTGTGCACCAAGTACACGAATGGATGTTCCAACATCCATTGGCACATCAAACCTCGAAATATACACTCAAACCC
Organism: Viscum album; assembly: GCA_963277665.1. Taxonomy (NCBI): domain Eukaryota; kingdom Viridiplantae; phylum Streptophyta; class Magnoliopsida; order Santalales; family Viscaceae; genus Viscum; species Viscum album. The sequence goes on from OY728126.1 coordinate 1,579,182,341, forward strand.
ATTTCCAAAATAAACCCCAATTTCTTTATAACCATATCCAACCACCCGCATTATTTAGAGAACATAAAACAATACCCTTAGAATAATAAATCCATATTCAAAACATTTTTTAACACATTTGACAAGATATAAAACTACCAAACTGTACAAGCCAAACCATGTTCACAAAAAATAAATTACTATCAACATATCATAAGGTTTATACATTTCATAAAAACATACACTATATTTTAAAGGAACAATGACATTTAGAACAAACACCCTAGGTACCATGAAACTAGAAAATTCTCACAAATCACTTTTGAAACCCTAATTTTAGGAAACCTAATCAACTCCAAAATGCTATAATAAGTTTAGAAATGGTTTCATAGAGGTGTGAATTTAATTTTTAAATTTATTTAAAATTTCAAGCATCAATGTAAGTGCCTTAAGAATGAAATAAATAGAAACACTGAACTCAACATGTACCGATGAGATAAAACACCAACAGAAGGGAGAGAGAGACATCACGGACCAACTGCACACACTAAACTATGAGAAAAATGAACAAATCCGACCCCAACTAAGGGTTTGTCCATGTGGAAGAAAAACTTAAAGAAAATTAATGAATCTAACCTGATGGGGGTGTCATGCTCTAAAAAGGAATTCAATTGGAGGAGGCTCTTCTACTAATGGTGGTGCGGCCGGAGGTGGTCGGTCAAATGGTGTAGGGAGGTGTGATGGAGGATCAGTGGCAACAGGTCTCATGAGAGGTAGAACACAAGGGCAAGGGGTCCCTAGAGGATGGTCCACTGAATAGGAGATGGATTTTGGACCACTAGGATCAGGGTGCATCATCGGAGGGGTGCCATTCAAGAGAAGAGAGCGGCACGGGTGAGGCCTTCGACTGAAGATACGGTGTGCAAGGGGCAGACCGTGGGGGGGTTACACGTATAGAGGAAGGGGGTAAGGGGTATTTAAGGTCTAAAAAATAATTAAGTTAATAATAATAATAATACCAATAATATAATAATAGTAGTAATAATAATAATTTTTGTTAGTAATAATAATAAGCATAATAATAATCATTATCATTATAATATTAATTATATTCACATCATTTTTAGATAATAACAAAATTAAAAATAATTTAATCATAAAATTATTAATAATTCTATTAATCACATTTTAATAATAAAAAAATATTAATAACTCAGGTAGTGGATCAAAGTAGAACCAGTGGAATCTTTTCTTTCTGAGGTTTTGGACAGTTCAGAGGGTGACAAGCCTCTCGTTCCATGTATCCTAAAAAGTGTCCCTTCATTTCAGGTCACTTATTCTATTCTAACTCCTTCCAATCTATTGAAACTCTATTTAACGGGTAGTCCATCTAGATTTCTAGTCTCGGGTCTATCATTTCTTCCTTCCAAGATCGTGGATAACTTGGGAAGTGGATCAGAGTAAAACCAGTGGTCCATGGTGGTGATCACTCATGACTCTGGAGGATCCTCTGAGGGTTGTTATCTTCCTTTGGAGACCTTCTACCAGCTACCCCTGTACGATCTTCCCCTTTCTTTTAAAGATCCAGGGAAGGTGGAACTACCTGTGAGGCTCATAGTAGGATAAAACACAACTTGTTCTTGACAGACTATCATGCTTCTCCTGATTTTGTTGGGGGGAAAGTATCTAGGGATGTGTACTAGATAAAAATTAAAGTTTCATCAAGGGAATTATGCATACCACCTTGAGAAGGATAAGTTCTCTGGATCCAGTCCCAAGGCGCTCCATTTTAAATGATACCATTGATGATTTGGAATGCTCAGGGGATAGGAACCTGGGTAAAATCAGATTTTATATCCTCTAAAAGTTCCAGCCGTAAAGCGTAGTGTTATTAATCATTTAACACAAAATAAATCCCATTAAAATCTAGGAGTTCTCCATGAAGGTAAATATTCATGGAATCTTTTAAGCTGAATCAGTTAATAGAAATATTTGGATCGTTTGGTAGAGGAGGTACATTGTAGACATGATTCAAGAAGGGATTTTGTTCCTCACTGTCATGGTAACCCCTGGCCTCATTTTCTTCTATATTTCATTTGTGTATGTGATTTGTAACATGCACACTCGTGAATATTTGTGGTAGGAGTTAACTATGTTTGACTCTTTCCCCGAACCGTGGTTTGTGGGGGGGATTTTAATTTTGTGTTTGATCTGGATGAAAGGAAGGGTAGAGGGCCTTTTCCCAGAAAATCTAGCCTTGAATTTTTCTATTTCATGGTAGTGAAGGGTCTCTCAGATCTGGGCCTCATGGGAGAAAAATTCAATTGGTGCAATAACTAGTGGGAGCCTTTCCATTCATGTGGTCATTTTGACCGGTGTCTGGCTAACATTCACATAATCTCTATCTTATCCAGCACTAAGGTGACCCATCTAGTGCGGGGAATCTTAGGCCACTCCCCTCCTCTTGTCTCCTTGGACTCCTTTCACTAGGCTCATGAGTGGTTCGGGTATATAAATTTAGGGCTGGACATGTCGGGATATCATGAACTGGTCATCTCGGTTTGGTTCATCCCGCCTCAAGACAACAAGTGGATTACCCTTCACTATAAATTGTGTGTGCTTAGACATAAGTTCCAATCGTGGGCTACTAACCTTGCCTCCCTATAAGAGGATATAAAATTCGTTATGAATGAGGTTGATTGCTGGAAGAATTTATTTGAGGAAGCGTGGGATGACTGGGTCTATGAGGATCTCTCGCAGAAGAAGGGTATTATGTCTGATTTAATTATAAAGCAAGAGGGACTAGCTAGGGAGAGAGCTTGGGTCATGTGGCTTAAGGAGGGAGACAGGAAGTCGTCTTTATTTCATGCATGTATCAAGGAGAGGAAAAATTTGGTCAATCCAAACATCTGATTAGTGGATGGTTCCTTCATGGATGACAGGGACATGGTGGGGGCCATGGCTAACTCCTTCTTCCAAGATCTTCTGGCTATCCCCAATGAGCGCTTTCCAACTGGTTATCTTTCAAATCCCTCAGAAATATTTGATATGATTTCTACCCTTATGTCTGACAAGATCAATGAAAGCCTGGGATCCATGCCCAGTGAGCTAGAGATCAAGGATGTGCTTATGCACTTGAACCCGGATAGTGTCGTGGGGCCTGATGGGTTCCCTGATCCCTTCTATACGGCCTCCTGGGATACCGTTAAGGAGGATTTGATTAATTCCATACAGGATTTCCTTCAAGGGTGGAACTTTCTCAAAGTGGACTATGCCACCACCCTCATTCTTCTTCCCATGATCAAGAGCCCTTCTTCTTTCTCACACTATCACCTGATGAGTATGTGTAACATACCATACACAATTTTGGCCAGTATAATTAACTCTTGATTGGTTGTGCATCTTTCTCGGTTGATATCCCTGGAACATCATGGGTTTATCAAGGTCCACTCGATCCAAGAATCCATCACTCTGGCTCAGGAGATGCTCAATGAAATCAACTTCAAAATGTGTGGGTCTAACATAGTCATTAAACTAAATATGAGCAAGGCATATGATCGGATGGAATGGAGCTTCATTAACATAGTGTTTTTAGGTATGGGTCTTAATGATTAGAAAATTGTTATTATCCTTCGCTACTTTAGTTCTTCATGGATATCTATAAAATTCATGGGGAAGTTATATGGGTTCTTCAAGTCTACTGGAAGCATCAGGCAAGGAGATCCCATCTTTCCATCTCTGTTTAGAATAATTCTAGACATCCTAAGCCACCTTATATAGAGAAGCATCAATAGTGGAGGCATCCTTCCTTATCGTCATTAGTTAAAGGCCCCAATGATATACCACCTCATGTTCACAGATAATACCATATTATTTCTGAATGGTAAGAGTAGATCAATACGGAGCTTAAATAGAGTGCTGGAGGATTATTTTTGATGGTGTGGTCAGACCATTAAAAAGGGTAAGAGTGATTTCTATATTTCCAATAGATGCTCTACTGGGAGAGTGAATGTTGTTAGTAGGTTACTAGGAATCTAGTTGAGTGATTTCTCTATGGTCTATCTAGGAGTGCATGTCTTTCCTGGAAGGATTTGGATTCATGAATTCGATGCTCTCAACAACAGGGTTTCAGACAGAGTGTTGAACTGGAAGAATAAATTCTTTTCCTTTGGCGGATTTATTTCCCTAGTGAACAGCATACTAGTGACTACTCCAATCCATGGTCTATCATCCATCAATGTACTTAAGGGGGTTATCAAAATGATAGAAAATATTCTTGCAAATTTCATTTGGGACCTGTTATCATGGGGGAATAAACATTGGGTAGCTAGGAAAAAAATTGTACAGCCAGTGGGTGAATTTGTAATAAATGTGCACAAACTAGATGATACCCTCTACTCCATGCATGCAAGGCTTGCATGGATCTTACTAGAATGATGTACTCTCTGGGTAACTACCATGCATGTGTATGCAATGTGGCTTCAAGAATTGAGAGAGGGGCATTGTTTTTCCCTTTGGTCGATGATCTCTCCCATTGTGACAGCTCTTCAACCTATCTCTCGATGGGTGGTGGGGAAAGGTGAGTTATCTTTCTAGCATCAGGATTGGTGTGGTATAGGGCTGGGGTTCCTTGGATTCCCAGCAACCGATATCTTGTTCAGGGAGGCTAGTATCTTCCCTGCTTTCATGAATAAGATTTTGAATAAGGATCATCTTGATTTATTTCAACTCACAGAGATTAATTAATAGGAGGAAAAATGTGTTTTCACCGCCTCTACCTCGTGCATTTTCTCCTTGATGGAATTTTTCCGCATCAGTAATGAACATGTCTAGTCTAGGGGTTGGGATGAGATTGTTTGGGTGAAAAACATTCCCACTAAGCTCAACTTTTCTTACCTAGAGGATTCGAAACATATCCCTCCTGACTATTTACAACATCCATAGATGTTGTATCCAACTTTCATCTAGGTGTGTTTGCTGCAACATTCCTAGAAAAGAGAGAACTACTCATCTGATCTTCAGTTGTGATTGGGCACGTGAGGTGTGGGGATTTCTTGGGTAATTCTCTACGACCCTCTCCTGGGATGATTCTACCCTATCCTTTCTTGTTAAATGGATTCATGGCTCTGAGGAAGGAGGCTCGGAGAGGGTGTCTCACTCTGTGGTGTTGCATGCAATGTGCTGGATGATTTGGAAGGTGCATACAAAATTGAATCACGAGGGTGTGGGGATGACGGATCATGATATTATTGTATAGGCCAAAAATCTATTACCTAACCTGAACATGGTAGTGAGGACATAAAAGGAGGCCCCTTCTCTTCATTGTTTTCAAAAAGGATCCAGCGTGGAATTTTCATCCAATAGCTGGGAGGGTAACTGGGTATGCTGGAAAATTCCCTTGGTGGGACTTAAACTCAATACGGATGTAACACCCCAATCTTCCTCGGTATGTTTCCTTTCGAATAATGCAATGACGTGCATTGTACGCAACTTCGAGATTTTAACACACCACAACCAATCAAACTAGCCGTTATGAATAGTAATACCTACTTTTTGAAATTATATATATTTTATATTTCAAAATGGACTTCATTTTTGGATTCGGAATATCGAATTTAGCCTAAGGTGAAATTTTGGTACTTTTCGGATAACTTTCATATTTTGATGAATAGTGAAAATTACTAAATTTTAATTAAAAACAACTTTTTTAATCAAAATAATTAATAGTGATAAATTTTGAATTTGAGTGGTTTTAAAGTATATTTAGAATATATTTTTACCATTTAATATAATGTTGGTCATTGGACATAATTTTACAATTAAACCGAACATAAACAAGTGTCAATCTTTTGATAGTTATTATCTCTTAAAAACACGCTTTTTGTTTTGACAGCGGGAATTAATTTTAAATTAATTTCTGCCACTTCTGTGTTTTGAATTTAGAAAAATGGATTCCATATTTGGAATCAGGATGTTCAAATTGTGTAAATAGGTAACTTTTATTTTTAGACATTTTGAATAATTACTGCGGTAAATATTTTATTTACCATGGTTAAGGGTAAATCCGGTAAATAAGGGTTAGAAAATAATATTATAATAATACTAAATTACCCTAAAACGTGTCTTAACCCTATTGGTTGATACATGGTCGACCATGGGCATCTTTGGGTCAATTTTGGGACCCCATGGATCCACTTGTAATTGATAATGACACTTTATATTAATTAAGTTAAAATGAATACAAAAATGACACAAGCATATATCCTTTAGCAAAACAATTGTTACATAGGGTTATATATGCTGGATTTTAGATTATAAATATTCATTAGAAAGCTAAAAAGGTTTCCTACATAATTATATTTTATTTATAATTTTTTGACATTAAAATATTTATTTTATTTATGACACAATGATGATGCAGTAATTACTAAAATAGTAAAAAATTAACATAATGGATATTATAAATACCCAAATAATTATAATATGAAACTTTTAATGAATTAAACAAATTTTCTAGGATAATATGATATATTAGGATTGATTTATTTGACTTTGTTCGAAGTAATCAATCTGTTATGAGTTTCACAAAAATCAACTAGTGAATAGTGTCAAAATTGACATAAAAGAGTTCTTAAAACAAATATTATATTATTAATTGATATTAAATTCCTAAAAATCAATGGTTCGGACAAGAGACTTATATTATGATAGGTTAATCATTAATGGACCACTTGGGGGGTCTTTTGGATGTATATAGTAAGTTTATTAACCATATTATATAAAAATACAAAGAGACATTGTAAAAGTGAAACTAATTAACTTAGAGTTAATACTTAATGATAAGGTTAATATAAGTACCCAAACCAGTCCAAATTCTATTGGATGAGTTGTTTTCGACCTATCCCCACCTCAACCTTTGAATAGTCAACTTTGGAGCCATTGGAAACCGAATATGAATTTATTATAAATTAATATTTCTAGCTTTTCCAAAGGTGCCCCTCACCCCTCTTATAAAAGGGCACTCCTCCTTCTCATTTCCTCACACCTCTCAAGCCACTTGGCTCGTCCAAACTCTGCCCAACTAAGCTCCCCACATCCCTCTCCTCATCCTTGAAGCTTCCCCTTAGGCAGAAAGCATTTCAACAAGTCCTTTGGTTCCAACCAAAGTGAGTTACCTAAATTAAAGGTAACGATTTCTCTTAAATTATTTTCATTTATTTTGCTTCTTCAACCCCCAAACTCTTTTTATTTACCTTCTTTTGTAACAACACCAGTATCCTCAATATACTAGGATGTTGTTATAAGAAGTATCCAAACTACACATACACACAACTCCATCTAATGGATGATGAACATAATGTTTCTGTGGATGGCAAACTAACGCCTCACGAAACGATGATTGTTCAAAAACATCTTACCGCCTCTCATGGTGGACATTATGATGGCACTGTAATTAAATATGATATTAATGATATATATTTTATATATAAGCTTCTGTAATTCCATTTTATTTCATACCATTATACGTTTCATGTCGTATATACATACGATAATTTCATTTGAGGAAGTGCGGACTACCGCCCCCTTAAAATGATATGACTCGTTCATACCACACATGGAACGTATAAAGGATGGTGTTAATGAACTTAAGTAACATATATAAAATATTATATTATACTGGAATAGTAATATACCTATGTATCATTTGGATTCGATTCTTTTAAAATAAAAAATTAAATGGAAGTAGCGTTCGTGCATACGTACGGACTACCGTCTCCACGAACGCGATGAGATTCATTATCCATCGTATCCATTCAAGTATAATTATCATTTAATGATTTAAAAATGATGTTTAAGGACTTGATATCATTCTGGATATGAATAAGATACAACAAACATGACTTATGTAACAAAACATATAAAAGAAAATGAGTAAGTTAACACCCGAAACGGCGTTAATACTAAGATATTATTAACAAATCAATGTTAAAAGATCATATATGATATCATATTAAAGTAAATGATTCTTGTATTATTCAATAACAATTATTTCACCATTATACAGGAGGTAAACCTACCATCGACCAAGGAAAAAGTACAAAGTAAGGGATTCTCTTATCTCACTTTCAATTCCGTGAGATTTCCATTGTTCGCTACTAAATTATTGAAAGTGGTGTATTGTGTACTTCCATTTGATATATATTATCATGATTCACTTTATATTCATGTTATTCTGTAAATCATTTGGTGGTTATTAACTTTTGGCCATGCGACTCAGTTGATTAACGTGGTAAGGGGTTTCTTGTCTCACTTTTAATTCCGTGAGAATTCCATTGATCACCACTTAATTATTGCATGTGGTGTATGTGTACTACCCATGATTGTATTCATTGTGTAATATACTTTATTTTATGGGTATTTACATCATCATGGTATGATCTTTCTTTCATGGGTGTTTGTTTCTTAAGTTACCTAATCAATAAGGGAATTTGAGATTTCAATTTCCACTCATTTGGTTTTACACATATTTCATTGATTATATTACCCCAAGATTATGTGTGGAATCACTATTAATTTGATTATGTCATAATTTCCACTCCCCTTCCTGTGGATATAAGTTTTATACACATAATCACTCCATTGATAATTCTCAATTCATTGATATGAATTTGATAAGAGTAATTTTAACTCATTCTCCATTTGTTGAGTTAAACATCCAATTCGTTGGTATTGTTTTTACAAGAATATGTGTGAATATACTTTGATTGATTTACACTGAATATCCAATCATATTTAGTGTATTTATATTTGTCACACATAATTATGTCGTTGATTTATCCTTAACCAAAGGATACAACCTTTATGAGATATTTCATCTCAACTTACATTCCATTGAGACTTCTTTGTTGATATACACCAAATCACTTTTATGTGGTGTATATAATGTACTTTGACATAGTATATCATGAATTCCCTTTATTCTCATGATATTACAAAGTTTTGATTACCTCAATTATTTTCATTCAAGTGTCTCTCTTTTGGTTAGAATCTCTAACTAAAATACCATTTTTAAATGTTTTTAAGACTTATTCATCTAAATCTTTCTCATTAATGTCCATGTTTTAAAAATGGTTTTAAGGATTTATTTATATGGACATTAAAGTTTAGAAATTAAAAATCCTTTTAAAAAGTTTCAAAGTGGTATGGGACACTTTGATTCAAAAATCTATTTTTAAATGGCTTCTTGACAAATAGTGTGACTTTTAAATGTTTTCAAGAAAAGGGGGATATTTCTCTCAAATAGTTTTGATGATTATTTTCATCTATGTCAACATCCTTCATTATTCATGATTGAGGTTAATGTGATACAATCAAATCTTCCATATTGTATCGAATGAGTTATGTTTGACTGTGGATGTGCTATTTTTATACCATTCATGGTTTGTGGTAAAAGTATTGACATTTCGTATGCTAGTTTTTAATACGAATGTTTATGTTATGTTTAAACCTATTCATATGAGGAATGCATTGGACTTAATAAGTGACGGGTGGAGCCCGCTATAGCTCCTCGATGCATCGGTAGGTCTCATGAGACAAACTAGTGTCTTGGCACAAGGCCTTGGCAAAATCTTATTTGTACTCTTGGCACGAGGCCTTGGCTATGTGGTTATGATAGTCTGGCATTATGCATTCCATCATTATGAAAGTGGTTATTGATATTGCATGTGATCATTCGACTAGTAGAATATCCATGTGAGTAAGTAAATGGAATTATTTCATTTTACCTTCGCCATTTTATGCTGAAGTTTAAATTTAAAAGGCCTTTGTTTTAGTTATAAATTGCCTTAAGTGTTTATGCTTAATTATGAAAGCTTCTGCTATAATGTTATCCTTACTGAGCATCCGAGCTCACCCCTTTCAATGTTTTATTTTTCCCAGGATTATGAAGAAGTAATTTATGAATGACCTGCAGGGATAGTATGAGGGGATATGAAGACAAGATGTTTTTTTTATGATGTAATGTAAAAATTTATGGATGTATCTAGTTATTCCAAGGCTACTAAACTAATCGGTCTTTCGAGACTTGATCTTTCTCATGATCATGCCAATGTTATGTAATAATGCACCGACTCTAGGTAATTAGGGTCGGGGCGTTACAGTTGGTATCAGAGGAAGTTTAGTACAAACCTTGGTAGCTAGATTTAGATAAACTCTGATTAGAGCACGTAGACCTAAGATGAACTTTGAGGATTAGTATAAAAGAACTTCCTAGAATTTTGGTATTGTAGAAATTTTGTGAGTTTTCCGAGCAATACATCCCTGTCTGGATACGAGCAGGTAGAGGCGGCTCTGGCACAGATGTACCTAGGGGTAAAACCCGAAAACACCGCTTTGAGCTAGACTCGAACGGGAACTGGTGCACGACAACGGGCCTTGCTGCACTCTTGGTTACGACACTCCCGGGGGATATGCTTAGGATAATTTACATTTTCTTTACAAACCAATTTAAGTAATATATATATAAGATGAGAGTAAATGACCTTGGTTAATCCTAATATGTTTCAAATTGAGAATATAGTGACATTTTAATCTCTAAATGATTTTACGACTACTATTACTCACACAATGCTTTATGGTTTTAGTCAATGGCTGGATTCCAAGGAAGTCATAGTGACTTGGAGAATGATGTACAAGATGGGAACGGTGGTGGCAATGAGCAACAAAATGGAATGTTGATAGGCGTAAAAGATATCGTCTTTATGCCAAATCAGTTTTCCAAAAATATGATCAACAACATATATATTAACCAACTCCCAGACTCAACAAGGAAGAGAAAGGTGATAAATGATAAGAGCTCCAGCAATGGAGACCATGGAGAAAAGAACCCTCAATTTTCATCATGCAGGAAATGTGGAAAGAGACACCCAGGAAAGTGTCTTAATGGGACAACGAAATGTTTTACGTGCGGGAAGGAAGGACATAAAGTAAAGAATTGCCGAAGAAAAATGAAGAGTACTATGGAAGAAGATAAAAATGGTCCCAAGAGTCCATTTACAGTCATTTGCCGTAAATGTAGGGGACCTGGCCATTACCCGAGTGAATGTCCTATTCTAAAGGATATTTTCTTGGTCAAAGAAGAAGCTATGTGGGAATAAATGGTTGGAGAAATGTTTAAAAAGTATTAGCACTCCTTGTAGATGGGTTTACTATGGAATAATTTTCTCTTGTATTTGTAACCCCGCAGTTTGCCATGTGAGAATAATATTTGAGGAAGAATTGTCTCTTCTCTTGTGGATATGGGTATAAATAACCATTTGGATTTATATGATCATTGGGGTTTGAGAGAATTATAAGTTATTATAATTTGGGATGAAGATTCAAGGTATGATATAACATTTGTGGTATAATTTATGATATAGTATTTTGAGGAATTTATCTCATTTTGGCAATATTATAAAATATAGTTTTTGAAAAAGGACAACACGTAGACCGTGTGACAACCCGTCGCGTCGGACAAAGCTATGGGAATCGAACCCACAACCAAAGTGCGATTGGGATTTATCGCCTACCACTGGACTACGTGAAGTCCCTGGTTAGTGTGACTTTTTTTTTAGTTAAATGATTTTATTGATCAATAATAAGTTGATTTGGGTTCTTATTTCATATCAAAAGAATACCCTTGGTATAGGAAAATGATTGGGTGATTAAGTGATAAATGTTATTTTGGAAGATGTTCGCTTTGTTGGGAACACTATATGCCCAAGGAAAATAGAATACTATGGGGTTTCATTTGTGGAGTAATGATAGATTTTTATCTACGTTTTTATTGTGAATTTATAGTGATTTGGGTTATTTATGGAAATGATTAACCTATAATAGAGAATATGTGATTAGGTTAATTACTTTTGAGTATGTGACTTTAAGAGTATCTGATGTCATTTGGAGATACAATTTAACATGGGAGACTACATAATCAAATTATTCTATGTTTTGGGTTTCAATATTAGTTTGGATTATATTAAAGGATTTTAAGGACAATTGGTTATTGAATGGTATCTATTTAACTTTGGGGTATTGTTGGTTTAATTTTAGAAATTAAGATTAGTGCATATTTATCTCAATGAATATCCTTTTGGGGGATCATTAGATCATTCACTGGCCATTTTGGTTTTGATTAATCCTCAAAGACAATGTAAATATATGGTTTATCCTTCATGGATCATGTGATTCTATAGAAGTTTATTCTATCTCTTCCAGTGTGACCAAGTATTCTTGAATACTCATCGTTTAAAAAAAAATGAGTTAGTGGTGGAAATTTATTAAAGAATGAAAATCTACTTAAAATGTAAGTATATCTCATAATGTTCTTAGTCAATATCATAAATGAATTACTCTTCCTTATGTAATGTAACTTAAAAAAAAATGTTGTCCGTTTACTTTCCTACTAGGAGACTAATGGTCGTTTGTCCCAACACAAGTTTGTGGTTTTCTCATTGTTAACTTTCTCCTGATCATGATTTCTATCCCTCTCCATCAGAACTTGACACTTAGTTTATCATCCATATCCATGTTTTCTTACATGGAATCCTATTATGGGTTATCTTGGATGACCCTTATACCTCTCTTTCTTTCTTTTAAAGTGATAGTTTTATTGACTCTTTTTCCGATCTGGGACTTTCAATTATATTCCCAAGTAAAATTTTAAAAATTGCGAGGACGCAATTTATTGAAGGAGGGGAGAATGTAACACCCCAATCTTCCTCGGTATGTTTCCTTTCGAATAATGCAATGACGTGCATTGTACGCAACTTCGAGATTTTAACACACCACAACCAATCAAACTAGCCGTTATGAATAGTAATACCTACTTTTTGAAATTATATATATTTTATATTTCAAAATGGACTTCATTTTTGGATTCGGAATATCGAATTTAGCCTAAGGTGAAATTTTGGTACTTTTCGGATAACTTTCATATTTTGATGAATAGTGAAAATTACTAAATTTTAATTAAAAACAACTTTTTTAATCAAAATAATTAATAGTGATAAATTTTGAATTTGAGTGGTTTTAAAGTATATTTAGAATATATTTTTACCATTTAATATAATGTTGGTCATTGGACATAATTTTACAATTAAACCGAACATAAACAAGTGTCAATCTTTTGATAGTTATTATCTCTTAAAAACACGCTTTTTGTTTTGACAGCGGGAATTAATTTTAAATTAATTTCTGCCACTTCTGTGTTTTGAATTTAGAAAAATGGATTCCATATTTGGAATCAGGATGTTCAAATTGTGTAAATAGGTAACTTTTATTTTTAGACATTTTGAATAATTACTGCGGTAAATATTTTATTTACCATGGTTAAGGGTAAATCCGGTAAATAAGGGTTAGAAAATAATATTATAATAATACTAAATTACCCTAAAACGTGTCTTAACCCTATTGGTTGATACATGGTCGACCATGGGCATCTTTGGGTCAATTTTGGGACCCCATGGATCCACTTGTAAGTGATAATGACACTTTATATTAATTAAGTTAAAATGAATACAAAAATGACACAAGCATATATCCTTTAGCAAAACAATTGTTACATAGGGTTATATATGCTTGATTTTAGATTATAAATATTCATTAGAAAGCTAAAAAGATTTCCTACATAATTATATTTTATTTATAATTTTTTGACATTAAAATATTTATTTTATTTATGACACAATGATGATGCAGTAATTACTAAAATAGTAAAAAATTAACATAATTGATATTATAAATACCCAAATAATTATAATATGAAACTTTTAATGCATTAAACAAATTTTCTAGGATAATATGATATATTAGAATTGATTTATTTGACTTTGTTCGAAGTAATCAATCTGTTATGAGTTTCACAAAAATCAACTAGTGAATAGTGTCAAAATTGACATAAAAGAGTTCTTAAAACAAATATTATATTATTAATTGATATTAAATTCCTAAAAATCTAAGGTTCGGACAAGAGACTTATATTATGATATTTTAATCATTAATGGACCACTTGGGGGTCTTTTGGATGTATATAGTAAGTTTATTAACCATATTATATAAAAATACAAAGAGACATTGTAAAAGTGAAACTAATTAACTTAGAGTTAATACTTAATGATAAGGTTAATATAAGTACCCAAACCTGTCCAAATTCTATTGGATGAGTTGTTTTCGACCTATCCCCACCTCAACCTTTGAATAGTCAACTTTGGAGCCATTGGAAACCGAATATGAATTTATTATAAATTAATATTTCTAGCTTTTCCAAAGGTGCCCCTCACCCCTCTTATAAAAGGGCACTCCTCCTTCTCATTTCCTCACACCTCTCAAGCCACTTGGCTCGTCCAAACTCTGCCCAACTAAGCTCCCCACATCCCTCTCCTCATCCTTGAAGCTTCCCCTTAGGCAGAAAGCATTTCAACAAGTCCTTTGGTTCCAACCAAAGTGAGTTACCTAAATTAAAGGTAACGATTTCTCTTAAATTATTTTCATTTATTTTGCTTCTTCAACCCCCAAACTCTTTTTATTTACCTTCTTTTGTAACAACACCAGTATCCTCAATATACTAGGATGTTGTTATAAGAAGTATTCAAACTACACATACACACAAATCCATCTAATGGATGATGAACATAATGTTTCTGTGGATGGCAAACTAACGCCTCACGAAACGATGATTGTTCAAAAACATCTTACCGCCTCTCATGGTGGACATTATGATGGCACTGTAATTAAATATGATATTAATGATATATATTTTATATATAAGCTTCTGTAATTCCATTTTATTTCATACCATTATACGTTTCATGTCGTATATACATACGATAATTTCATTTGAGGAAGTGCGGACTACCGCCCCCTTAAAATGATATGACTCGTTCATACCACACATGGAACGTATAAAGGATGGTGTTAATGAACTTAAGTAACATATATAAAATATTATATTATACTGGAATAGTAATATACCTATGTATCATTTGGATTCGATTCTTTTAAAATAAAAAATTAAATGGAAGTAGCGTTCGTGCATACGTACGGACTACCGTCTCCACGAACGCGATGAGATTCATTATCCATCGTATCCATTCAAGTATAATTATCATTTAATGATTTAAAAATGATGTTTAAGGACTTGATATCATTCTGGATATGAATAAGATACAACAAACATGACTTATGTAACAAAACATATAAAAGAAAATGAGTAAGTTAACACCCGAAACGGCGTTAATACTAAGATATTATTAACAAATCAATGTTAAAAGAGCATATATGATATCATATTAAAGTAAATGATTCTTGTATTATTCAATAACAATTATTTCACCATTATACAGGAGGTAAACCTACCATCGACCAAGGAAAAAGTACAAAGTAAGGGATTCTCTTATCTCACTTTCAATTCCGTGAGATTTCCATTGTTCGCTACTAAATTATTGAAAGTGGTGTATTGTGTACTTCCATTTGATATATATTATCATGATTCACTTTATATTCATGTTATTCTGTAAATCATTTGGTGGTTATTAACTTTTGGCCATGCGACTCAGTTGATTAACGTGGTAAGGGGTTTCTTGTCTCACTTTTAATTCCGTGAGAATTCCATTGATCACCACTTAATTATTGCATGTGGTGTATGTGTACTACCCATGATTGTATTCATTGTGTAATATACTTTATTTTATGGGTATTTACATCATCATGGTATGATCTTTCTTTCATGGGTGTTTTTTTCTTAAGTTACCTAATCAATAAGGGAATTTGAGATTTCAATTTCCACTCATTTGGCTTTACACATATTTCATTGATTATATTACCCCAAGATTATGTGTGGAATCACTATTCATTTGATTATGTCATAATTTCCACTCCCCTTCCTGTAGATATAAGTTTTATACACATAATCACTCCATTGATAATTCTCAATTCATTGATATGAATTTGATAAGAGTAATTTTAACTCATTCTCCATTTGTTGAGTTAAACATCCAATTCGTTGGTATTGTTTTTACAAGAATATGTGTGAATATACTTTGATTGATTTACACTGAATATCCAATCATATTTAGTGTATTTATATTTGTCACACATAATTATGTCGTTGATTTATCCTTAACCAAAGGATACAACCTTTATGAGAGATTTCATCTCAACTTACATTCCATTGAGACTTCTTTGTTGATATACACCAAATCACTTTTATGTGGTGTATATAATGTACTTTGACATAGTATATCATGAATTCCCTTTATTCTCATGATATTACAAAGTTTTGATTACCTCAATTATTTTCATTCAAGTGTCTCTCTTTTGGTTATAATCTCTAACTAAAATACCATTTTTAAATGTTTTTAAGACTTATTCATCTAAATCTTTCTCATTAATGTCCATGTTTTAAAAATGGTTTTAAGGATTTATTTATATGGACATTAAAGTTTAGAAATTAAAAATCCTTTTAAAAAGTTTCAAAGTGGTATGGGACACTTTGATTCAAAAATCTATTTTTAAATGGCTTCTTGACAAATAGTGTGACTTTTAAATGTTTTCAAGAAAAGGGGGATATTTCTCTCAAATAGTTTTGATGATTATTTTCATCTATGTCAACATCCTTCATTATTCATGATTGAGGTTAATGTGATACAATCCAATCTTCCATATTGTATCGAATGAGTTATGTTTGACTGTGGATGTGCTATTTTTATACCATTCATGGTTTGTGGTAAAAGTATTGACATTTCGTATGCTAGTTTTTAATACGAATGTTTATGTTATGTTTAAACCTATTCATATGAGGAATGCATTGGACTTAATAAGTGACGGGTGGAGCCCGCTATAGCTCCTCGATGCATCGGTAGGTCTCATGAGACAAACTAGTGTCTTGGCACAAGGCCTTGGCAAAATCTTATTTGTAGTCTTGGCACGAGGCCTTGGCTATGTGGTTATGATAGTCTGGCATTATGCATTCCATCATTATGAAAGTGGTTATTGATATTGCATGTGATCATTCGACTAGTAGAATATCCATGTGAGTAAGTAAATGGCATTATTTCATTTTACCTTCGCCATTTTATGTTGAAGTTTAAATTTAAAAGGCTTTTGTTTTAGTTATAAATTGCCTTAAGTGTTTATGCTTAATTATGAAAGCTTCTGCTATAATGTTATCCTTACTGAGCATCCGAGCTCACCCCTTTCAATGTTTTATTTTTCCCAGGATTATGAAGAAGTAATTTATGAATGACCTGCAGGGATAGTATGAGGGGATATGAAGACAAGATGTTTTTTTTATGATGTAATGTAAAAATTTATGGATGTATCTAGTTATTCCAAGGCTACTAAACTAATCGGTCTTTCGAGACTTGATCTTTCTCATGATCATGCCAATGTTATGTAATAATGCACCGACTCTAGGTAATTAGGGTCGGGGCGTTACAACGGACGGATATTGCGTCCAGGGAAACTTGTGCGGAGGAGGATTGGTATGTGACTACAATAGATCGGTTAACTTAGCATACTCGTCCAGACTTTTCCAGGGATATTCCCTTCAAGTGGAGGTGATGTCAATGCTTACCGGGATAAGAATATGCATGCAAAAGGGTCTATTTATTCCCAAAATTAAAATGGACTCCTTAATTGTCCACAATGCATTCAAATGGTATGATGAGTCTCCTTGGTTGATTTCCTATATCATCATAAAATGTAGAAGTATGATCAATATCAATGCTCATATTCTTCATACCTGGATATAGGGGAACAAAGTCGTGGACTACTTAGCCTCGGTGGACTTCACTAGCATGGTGGAGGTGTTTCTTCACACTAAGGGGAGTATTCAGCCCAATGGGATTGACTTTATTAAAGTGGATACACTCGGTCTACATCATTTCAGACCCCCTTGGGTTCTTTCTTTGTAGGGGTTTCCCTCGTTTCTTTTGTTTGTTACTTTTTTACTTCATTCAATAAAAATTAGATGGTGATGATAAAATTATTATAATTTACAAAAATAATATTATTATTTTCGTGTTTTAAACATTTGCTAATTTTTTATTTTTCAAAAAAGAATTATTTATTTTAAACATTAGGAAACCGTATAGGTACCTTGGCCGACCGCAGGGTAACTGCCAGCAATACGATGCATGTGGACTAGTTCCAAACCCATCAAAATTTCCATGTTTAAAAAATTTTAACTCAGAACCCAAACCCAACATCATCCAAAAGATGTGAGACTGAGAAAAGAATAAATAGAAAGAGTGTTTTAGGTTAAGGTGTGAAAATTCTCACCACCATAGACACTTTTCCCCCATAATAACACCAAGCCCAAATATATCCAAACTCAGATGCATGCGCAGCCAAAAGTGATAGGAACTGAGAACCTCGAGGTGACCTTTCACTCTACGAGACACACCCATCTTATTAAGAATAAACCACAACACAAAATATCAAGAGAACATGATAGGGTTCTCCCTACCACATGGAATCATATAGAGTGGGAATTAAACCCCAAACATAACACCCTAGGGAGGGGTCCCATGTTTTAACTCTCAACTGATCCAAACCAACATCTATAGCACGAGCGAAACAACTCCACCATAAGAACTGGGATATTTTCTCACACTAACTAAACCCCCGATATTAGGGGAAAACTCACAGAAAGAATATCTATCTAGAAAATGGACCGGAAACACTATTAACTTACCTCAAAAAATATAATCATCATAAAATGAGTTTCACTAAATCGAAACCATCCCATACAAGGTCCAAACACATATTAATAAAAACACCTGATTCTAAAAACCATATCCCGACAAACGGGTCTATTTGGATTACAACAGGATAAGTTCATCACAATCTTCTAGTGAAACAATGGAAATACAATGGAGGAAAAAACTCAAAGTCATAAAACAAGAATGAAAATTATTTCAATCTGAACATGGAACACAAAACTTAGACTGTGGCTTTACCCCCCCCCCCCCCCCCGGTAACTCCGGACTGCGTGTGAGCTTCACCCCAAGACCTGTGGCAGGGGATTTGATAGTTGAAGCATCTCTTGCCTCAGAGTCAGGTACAAACATCCACCAGTCACAACTTCTTATTCATGAAACACTTCCTACAATATTTTTCATGATGACACAAACGGCCACATCGAGTGTAGGTCTTTAGAGGGATGTGAAAAAATGGAAAACTCTCTAGGAATAAGTTCCTTCAACTTTCACATAATTTCATATAGGAGACCATTATGAATAAAAATAAGCACCATATTGTCAAACACCATAGACTACACCCTAGGAACTAGCTCTATGAATTGGTCAATATAAGCTTTTACAACCGCTGACCCTACCGAGCATCTAGCAACTCTACCACCTTATTCAATTTTACCTCCTTGGGAATGAACCTTTACATGAAGGTAGCTTCGAACATTTCGCATGTCACCTAAACTCTTAATTAATATGGGAAAACTAGTTTCCACATGTCCAAAATAGATATCTTGAACAACTCCAAAACAGCATGAACCCTAATTGCCTCAGGAGTTCCCAATGCCCTGAAGACACATTTTACCTATTCAAGCCATTTATCTACAACTAAAAAACCTCTTACACTATTAAAGATAAGAGACACCCAAGAAAACTTAGGAACGCTACAAGAATCATTATAACTTTGAGGGACCATTATGGGTGGAAAATTCTGAACAACACAAAAAACAAAAACCAAAACCAACATCAAACAGAATCACAAATTGAAACAACACTTCAAGCCAAAACAACTGACTAATAATACAAGCACATACAAGCTTAACCAAATATTCCATTTTTTAAATACCTTTTTCATTTTAAATTTTAATCCCACCATCATTCAAGGTCACTTCCTACATACCAAGTACCATATTTTATAACAAAAACCAATTTTGAAAAATCATTTTCTATTTTAAATTAATTTATAAAGAGTAAGTCTAAGACTTCATTTTCAAACACCCACCCTTGGCACCACTGGAACTATTGAACATGCCTTCATCCACTTCCATTTACACATGACAACATGCACATTCCATACGCATACCCCATATATGTAAAAACATTTATAAGGGACACCATGGTTTGAACCAAGCCATTTACTTACTAATTCCAAACGAGCACAAAATTCTCAACCCAAAAAAATCTCAATTTTTGAACGCATTTTACCAATGTAAAGCCATTTAAAAGAGAGCATATTCACTTCAAAAAAACCTTTTCATTTAAATTTTAAAACCCAATTTAAAAATTTTAAACAATTAGGAAGATTAATTTCCATTTCAAAACTATTTTCATCTTTAAACGTGTGCTTACACCTACCATAATTAAACAAAACCAAACTTGCACCAAATAGTTAGAGTGAAGAACTAGTATTTATTCCCAACTCATTGACATGGTAGTGATCCAATCCCCATGTAAGAAATAACACTAAGAGGAACTTGGATAGGGAATATAGATATTACATTGGTAACTAATCCATGAGAAATCACAAAATGTCCCGGACTCGACTGTATTTTCATCTCACAATCAGAAAAAATAAGAAGACTTAATTCTTGGACTACACCTGGTAACTCAAGGATCAATGCGGGAAAGAGTTCATGATGTTATTCCCGCACCAACCTCCCAAGTCCCGAAAATCCTAATATCTATCTACTAAACACCCCCAAATATCAAGGGCCTTCTCTAATACCATTTTGTTACGAACCAACCTGGTTCGACCCTGAACTAGTCACATGAGCCGATCTACAACAAGGCCTAAAGGGCATTCTCGATCCCCAAGGGATGGAAACTAGTGTCGAGCATCAAAACTAAACAAGTAGGCACGATTTAGACCATAAATGAAATATAAATAAATAAATAGAAACTAAACAACACAGATAATCACTAATAGTCGAATGAAATTAAACTAAACATACCTTAATGTGACCTCCTATGTCACCACCAAACTCAGAACCATGTTTTCTCCAAGAGAAATCCAACACTAGAGTAACACGAAACTGAAATGATAAAGTATAGGTGGGAATCGAGATGATCAGTATGAAATCATCACATAATCTAAGTGTTTCCTCTCTCAAAAACAATCCATTAACACTAGTTTGAAATATATTTATACAATTGAGTTTCCTACAATTTTAATAAAAAACCAATAGCTATCCCTTTTTGAAAACCAACACATGCCACCTTCTATTTTGAAAACAAACTACCATTTTATAAATAAAACCCAAAGAAAAATATTATAGGGATGTGCTGAAAATAAATAATATAGGTAAATAGAAATCTTAGTGTAGTAAAATACAAAAAAGAAAATAATGAAAGTAACCATGCAGCGTAGATAATAGCCATGGGAGATCTCAGACATACCTAGAATTACCATGGACATACTTGATTCGGAACCACATGATAGTGTGTGGTGAAGCCCCTAAGTCAATAAACAACTAGATTCCCTAACCTACCCTAACTATTGGAACATCCATCATGGATTTTCTATAACGCCAGAAGGGTACTAACCCATATAATAGGGGCTAGCAAGAAACCATCACTCGATCATCTAAAAGACACCCAGGAACCCATGGTGGTAGTAATACTATGTAAGTAGGATTCCCCCGCACATGTGAATCACCTTACCTTCTATCACCACACTTTAATACCCCAAATACGGACACCACCTATATAATAACCCATAAAGGGAAATCTTAGAAAGGTGTTCCAAATATATCCATGTACATACATATATGTCATTTTATTGAAATTGTAAACCAGGCTATCACTTCACATATGCACATAAATTTTTTCATAAATAAATTCAACATACCAAATGGGACTTTAGTTTTACATAATAAAATGCTTTTATAAGAAAACATTTATAACTAATTACAATACATTATCAAAACTACCTTTAAATTTATAAATACAAACATTCTCTTATGCCCTGAACACACTTTAGAAACATTCCCTAGCCATTTCCAAACTCAACACAAGTAATCACTTTCAGGAACGTAAGGCCAAACAGGCCATCATATCATTTATAAACCTCAACCATTTTTCTTTAAAATAATAAAATTTCCAAATGAGACTCTATGATTACACATCCAGATATATTTCTAAAAAAAATTCCCCAAACTCTAGTCAACATAACACCAAATACCTACTTTATGTTTGAAGTTCCAAACATAATTTTAGGTTCCATGTTTTCAAAGTATTACCAAAAAAGTATTTTTTAGCACTAGAGTAATGTAAAATTTTGTAAAAACATAACAATCATACCCTTAAGCCACATATAATAAAAAACATACACCAAAATCCAAATGGTAATATTCTAAGGTATTTCATTTCAAACTATTTTCAAAAGACACACAAAAAGACTAACAACATTTAGAAAACCAGAACCACTTATAAAACCAAGGTTTCAATAAAAATACCAATTCAAAGCACCATATTAATTTGAGGGCACATCCATGTGTGTAACTATTGAACCCATGGATGTACCAACATCCATTGAAACATAAAACATCCAAAGAGACACTAAAAAACATTTCCACCAAAACACCAATTTCTTTAAAACCATTTCCAACCACCAACATTATTTATAGAACATAAAACAATCCCCTTAGAACCATAAATCTATCTCCAAAACATTTTTAATACATTTAACAATATATAACACTACTAAACCATACATTAAAAAACATGTTCACAAAAAAAATTATTATCACCACGTTATAAGGGGTTTATAATTAATAAAACCTCCAACTCCATTTTCAATTAAAAATGGCATTTAGAATAGATAGTCTAGGTTCCATAATGATAGAAATTCACAAAAATCTCTTCTAAAACATATTTTTACTAAACCTAATCAAATCCAAAATACTATAATAATTTTAAAAATGGATTCATAGTGATGTTAATAAACATTGTAATTTATTTAAAAATCCAAGAAACAATGGAAGTGGATTAGGAAATAAATAAATATAAACAGCTACCTCAACATGTGTGGATGGGATAAAACTTCAACGGAAGGGAGAGAGAGATGTCACGAACAAACCACAAACCCTAAACAACAATAAAAATGAACAAATAATACCCCATCCAAGGGTCTTTACATGAAGAAGAAACCCCTAAAAAATAATTAAGCTAACTAGATGGGAGGGTCGTGTGTCGGAAAATAAGTCGGCCAGAGGAGGCGCTGCCGGTGAGGGTGGCGTGGCTAGAGGAGGTCAGTCAGATAGTGTAGGGCGGCGTGATGAAGTACCAGTGGTTGGGGTTACGTGATAGGTAGAACACATGGGGAGGGATTTTCTAGAGGATGTGTCTTCTGAGAGGAGAGGGAGGTCTGACCACTGGTAGAAGGGTGCATCGGCCAAGAAAAGATAGTGGTGCACGTGGGAGCACTGGCTAGATATGAAAAACACAATGTATGGACTGAGGGGGGGAGATTCATACATAGAGGAAAGGGGTGAGAGATTTTGGGTTTTAAAAAATAATTATAATAATAATAATACCAATTATTTTATTATACTAATAATAATTTTTCTTAATAATAATAACCATAATCATCATCATCATCATCATAATATTAATAATATTTAATTAATTTTTAGGTAATAAAAACTTTAATAATAATTTTATCATAAAATTATTAAGAACTTTTTTAATCAAAATTTAATAATAAATAAATTAATAATAACATTTTTAATAATAATATTATTATTTACCGCAATAAAATTGTTACTGTTATGTTTTAAACATTTAATAATTTTTATTTTTCATGAAAAATTATTTATTTTAAACATTAGGAGACTGCACAGGCACCTAATCTGACTGTACGGTCGCTTCCAACCATCTGGTGCTCATGCAGCAATCCAAAACCCATCGAAATTTCTAAGTTTCAAAAATTTCAACCTGATCCTCAAACCCAACTTCATTCAAAATATGTGAGACTAAGAAAATAATAAATAAAAAGAGTACCTTAGGTCAGGGTGTGATACTTCCCATGGATGTATTATATGATTCTTATACTAAAATATATGTGTATTTAAATATCTATTTGAAAATATTAATTTCATGGGTACTATGTTTCAAAAGTTACCAAATCGGTAAAATAATTTTGTCTCAATTTTCATTATTTGAGACACATGACATGTTATGCACCTAAAATTTTTTCATCATGTTTATATAAATCCTTTGAAATTTTATATCATGAATATATTTACATTCCTGATATTTCAAGATTCATGAAATTTTATTTTCTATAAAGTGGAGTATGTTTCAAAGTTACCAAGTGGTAATAATTTATTGAAACAATCTCATCACTTTTCGAGATTGTTTATTATGATGCTTTCTTTGATGAAATCATATGATCCATCTCTCAAGAACACTCATGAAATTTCATCTTCCCTATTTATTCCTGATATCTTTATATATTGGTACAATTTTTCCACACTTTTGTATATAAGATAGTTAAGAAAGTATTTTTAATAAAGTCTAAATTTACCTTTCTCTTCAGTCTAAAATTTGTGTTCCTTCAAAACCATATTTTATAAAAGGTTTCCAAAAGTGTTATACTATTATCCTATGATCATTAAGTAGAATATTTAATCATGTTTTACCTTTTTAATATAAAAGTGGTTTTAAACAGAACTCTTCTTGCAATTTTTCAATCAAGTCACTTTTCTAAACTTTTTACATTGAAAAAAAGAATGTTCGGCATGTGAGGATTTTCCCACTATCTTGACTGTCATTCCATCAAATAATCCTTTAAAAGATTAAAATCTTTTTTTAAAGAAAATATTTTCCTAATATTCTGGAAATTCATTGTTTTAATTTTTTTTCAAGAAAATGGTTTTCAAAATGTTTTCAAGATTATTTTTAATGTTTCAAGGGAAAATGGTGATTTAAAAACATTTTAAAGCTTCTTTTTTAAGTTTTTATGGAAAAAGTTTTTCCAAAAAAAATCTATATCTCATTATAAGTCTGAAAAGTTAGTTTCAATGAAAATCTTTTCAAGACGTTTTTATAACTTATTTATAAGTTTCAGAGTATTTTCAATGAAATGGTTTTCAAAATGTTATCACGATTTCATTATATATTTTCAAAGTATTTTCCATGAATTGGTTTTCAACGCGTTTTTAAAATTTCATTATAAGTATTAAAATTATTTTCAATGAAATGGTTTTCAAGAAATTTTCAATCTTTAATTGAAAGTTAACAAAGTGTTTCAATAAATTTAAAATGTTTTGAATCTTATTATATATGTTTTCATGAAAAAAGGTTTTCAAAATAATTTCAAGTCTTATTTATAAGTATTCAAATTATTTTCTAATCAATAAATATTTAAATGGTTTTATAAATTAGAAATAATTTTTAAAAGAATAAAAGTTATTTTCCTAAAAAAATTATTGAAATATATTTAAAAATATTCTCCATCTAATATGACATTTGTTGATGTTACTCATTCCTTTCTATGAAATAATCTAAAGGTTTCATTCATATTATTTCTCTAAATGGATATTCATAATTTCATGGTATTTATAAAACTTTTTTATCATTAATGGGTTATATTTTTATGAAATATATTTCTTTTTTATAGGATATAACTTTATGAAATCTATTTTTCATTAACGGGTTATGATTTTGATGAAATGATTATGAAACCTATATATTTTTTCAAGGGTTATGATATGATTAAATGTTTATTATACCCATTCCATTTAATGGGTTATGATATGATTTTTAATGATTATATGGTACATGTATGTATGATATCATTATGAGATGGGTATGACCTATATCTCCCTCCAATTTATTGGGTAAAGATTTATATCTCATGAAATGGACTAAGATAGTATTGGGAGTAAACCCTGGCTACTAAGATGGCCATGGGAGTAAAAAATGACTACCAAGACGGTATTAGGAGTGAACTAGTGCTACAAATATGGCCATGGGAGTGAACCATGACTACCATGATGGTATGGGTAGTGAAACCATACTACTGAGATAGACTTGGTAGTGATGCCTTGGCTACTATGGAACTCATATTATATGCTTATATGTTTTCCTCAATTCCATATTTTATTCCTATGTTATGCTTTCATGGATTAGGTTTTTTCTTCCCTTATGATTCATGTCTTGTGAATTGGAAAAAAATATTCCATGATTCTTCTTTATGATCTTTCATATGTAGGGTATGATCTTCTATTTTTAGAACCACAGTCTTATATATTTATGCTCATGTTTATGCTTACTTGTCTTCCTTGTTTACCCTTACTAAGCATCTAAGGACACCCATTTTGATATTTCATTCCTCAGGTTATGAATATGTGTATTATGTTTGATGTGTCTAATATAGGTTCTAGTCATAATGAACCATGTGGGAGATAATGTAGCTCATTTATGCACTAGTATTTATGTTTCAATGTTTTTAAAGGTACTAGACTAATATGGAATTTGGGTGTTTTTTTTAAGT
This sequence comes from Viscum album, assembly GCA_963277665.1. Taxonomy (NCBI): domain Eukaryota; kingdom Viridiplantae; phylum Streptophyta; class Magnoliopsida; order Santalales; family Viscaceae; genus Viscum; species Viscum album. Next base: position 1,579,208,828 of record OY728126.1, read on the forward strand.
ATTATGAATTTTTGTGTTAATGTTAATGTATGAAAAGTGAGGGTATTTATAGTTTTTATTAGAGAAAAGTTTTAGTTAACCTTTGGAATCTATGATGATAAAACCATAGTGAGAACCCTAAGGATGTGTCTAAGGATAAGTATAAGGATAAGTAAATGTTTAGAAAAATGTACTGGAATTTGGGTAAAGGATTGAGTGAGTGGTTTCCTTGAACTAAATCCCTATATAGATACTGCAGGTGGATGTGTCTCTAACACAAATTTAACTAGGGGTAACAAATATAATAATATATTACAGGCTTGACTTGGGTTAATCTTGTATATGAAAACGGGCATTTCAGCACACTTGGTTTAACACTACTAGGGTATATGATTTTAAAATTAACAAACTCTTAATGAACCATAATGAATAATTTAAATAAAGGATGAATATGAATAACATATGAAAAACATAATGTTTCATAGATTAATTAAGTATGATCTATGATTTGGGAACCCTATAAGTAATTTATCATGATTATATGGTATCCCAGTATGATAATTATTTCCCACACTATGATTTCTAGTTTTAGTAAATTGAGAGAACTATTAAGAACATGGTTAGCATTTAATGTTTCATATTTGGAATTTATATTAACTATTTTAATCAATTTCCCAAGTGAAAATATCATAAATATAATTGGGAAGGTGGTATGAGTATTGGTTATATTTCAAAAGTTAAGGATACCTCCAACAACATGTGAAATGTATGTGTTATTATTCTAGTGTTGTTTACATTAAACATAAGAATAATGATTTTATTGAGTTTGAGGATCCTTAATACATGATTAATATTTCATATTCTAAGAAATAGGTATTAAGGAATATGTTAATGAAGCCTAAGTAATTGATTAACAATAAAGATGGATGAAGGAATTACTTATGTTTTGGAATTCAAAGATTAAGAATCATGAAATATATAATTATTTTTAGTAAAAGTTTTCATTAAGGATTTAAAAGGATATTTTTAATAGTGATGACGACTTTTAAAAGTGGTATTTTTATATTGGGGCAGTAACCCTTAATATGATCAAGATTATGAGAAAATTGTGTTTCACTTTGATAAATAGATTATTGATATGGATAAAGTAAATTAGATAGCACTAATTACCCTATATTTGATTATTAAATGGTTGAAAAATTGGTCTTTGTAATTATGGATTAATCTTACAAATTCATGTATTTATGAAATATATCCTGTAACCTTTGGAATAAGGATGCATGATTTTTTTCCAAAAGGATTTATGGTAATTTAGGTTATTTCCATATTTTAAGAGGATTTACGATGGGGGTGTTTACATGTTTCTAATGTGAAAATAGAGAGATAATTCTTGATATATGGGGGATCAATGTTAATATGATTTTGTTTCAATATTTCTAAAGATTTTTAATTTCATATTTTTTAAGGGTTATAAGGATAAACATTCATGAAATATTTATGTCAATCTTCATAGAAAGTATTTATGTATAGAAATTGTATTGAAATTCTTGGTTAAAAGGCTATTTATTGACTAAAAAAATTTAAAATATTTCTATCCTATTTATTTTGAAAACAAAATTAGTTTTTTTTTAAAAACTAATCTATGTCGAGTGACAAAAAATTAATTCCAGTAAGGCTGCGGGTCTTGAACCCATGACGAAAGGATGATAAGGGTTTCATGCTTATCACTAGCCTATGTGATGTCCTGGTTAAGGTATAATTAATTTTTATGAATAATTATCTATGATGAAATGATGGTGTCAATTTTTATGTTCATATATTAAATTTTTTAACCATATTTTTTTTAAATATTATTAGATACAAATAGTTATACTTTTCATTCTTTTACAGGCCATAAGATCTACTAAAAGTATATTTTAGAGCTTCAGGCATCAAAGATAATTTATTGATATCCATTTAATGAATTAATGGATGAATTAGAAATATATAAAATCACAAAGATATAATGAACTATTTTTATAGAAACATAACAAGTAATTATATTTTCTTAAATTCATGGTAAATAAATTAATTAATCAAATATATGATAATGATTAAACAAATGTGTTTTCTTAATACCTTACTTTTTTTGAACTGATGGCCTTTTGAATCATCATAGATTTATGAATTTCAGTTCCTAAAACATTCATTTATCATTAAGTTGTTTTTTATTGATGACCTCAATCACTCCCTATGAATAATTTTGTTTTTCCTTCAAGTCCATGTTTTCACTTTCCACCTATTTTCTTTTATTTTTAACCCTAATTATATGTTACTTTGGGTAACCATTAATTTTCCAACATTCCATTTTTAAAGGAAGTTTTAGGATATTGTTTTATAATGTGGGTTTCTATGAAATTATCTTTCAAATATTAAAACATTGATAACCTAGATGAATTTCAAGTGAGAAAATCATTTTAACATGGGTAGAACGTAACACCCTGATATTTTGTGAATTATTTTTTTCAAATTAATTTAATATTTTTAATATTTTTAATTTCAAAAAACACTGAAAATGGTTTATTTTATATAAAATTAAAATTAATGGATTTTTTTATATACAATATAAATTTAATTGTGAAAAACAGACAATATAAATTTTATCTTTCTTTACATAGAACACCGAGGTTAGTATTTGTTACACGTATGACTGGCCTTCTTTGTTGGCTTGTGTAACACACAAAACCGAGTGTTACCGAAAACTAATTCATTATTAAAATATTATTATATAACATGGCCATCAAATTGAATATTATAGGATTAATTAACTTATGAATAGGCATAGTTGAAATCATTTGCTACCTAATAATTATAAAATAATATAAAAACCAAATGAAAATAAAGGGACTGGTTTTATAAAAGTCTATTTTTATGAATAAAAAAATATTTATATTAATAAGTTAATTTAATTAATAATAGTGAATTATATTAATTAAAATAATATTTTATATATTCAAAAAATAAATTTTATAACCATTCAATGCATTTTATAGATAAAAGATAAGAACAAACCCAATTTTATGCTTAAAACACTATATTTTTATAAAGGTAGTTTTACCAATTTTTAATGGTAAAACCATTTTAAATCTAAATTTTTTGTAGATTTTATAGATTTAATATGTTAAAATAAATTTTATATTTTAAATATAAACATAAAAATTAGTTTAGGTTAAATTTTGGGTATTTATTTGTAAGGTTTTATATATTAATGAATATTGAAAAACAATAAATTTTAATTCAAAACTGTTTTTTCATATAATTAATTTATAAGTATAAATTATATTTTAAATTAGTCATAAAGTTTAATTAGATAATAATTTTATAAATTAATATAATTTAGTTCATTGTAATAAATTTTACCTTGAAATTGGGTATAAAAACTTCACAAACTTTTTGAATTTTTCGCTTTAAAAACCCGCAGTGTTGTCCCTTCAGCAGGATTATTTTAAAATTAATTTCTTTAAATTATGTGATTATAATTTAAAAAAAATTAGTCAATATTTTTAATTAATATAATTTATAATATCTAATAATATAAACATTTTTTTTACAAAAAAAAATATTAGTGAAAGTGATTAAAATTAATTACAATGATTAAGATAAAAATTAGGTTCACAAAGTACTAAACCATAAATTTAAGAACCCAAAAAAACATAGAAACTTTTACTAAACTCATTTTAAAGCCATTAATCATGAATGAAAATTCAATTATTTTTTTATTTTTGTTTTTTATGGCATCATTTAGGAAATATGTGGGTGCACCTAACTTGTTTTCCAAAATGCCAAGTGTGCATTTCCCTTCCCTATAAAAGGCCACCACATATCACACTTATTCAAACCTCTAAAACCACATAGGTTCATAAAATATATACCAAATATACTTCCAACATCCCTCTATTCCTCATATAATCCTACCCTTGTGTATAAAACAATCCAAGGAATCTTTTTGAAACCAATAAAAAGGAGTTACCCGATTAAGAGGTAACGTCTTCTCTCAAGCTCCTTTATTTTATTTTCATTATACATCCCATACACTCTATATATTCCATTATTGTTTAAAAATAAATTATCATAAATCTAATATGATTTTTTTAAGTAATGGTTTTGACCTACACTTTTACACACCTCCATCTAATGGGTAACAAACATACTGTTTATCTGTACGAAGAACTACCGCCTCAAAAAAAGATGATTGTTTATTTTTCCTTACCACCTCTCATGATGGAAATTATGATGAATAATATATTTATATATGTTAAATACTATATTTATTATTTATTTTTGTTGTATTAATCTTTTTAAAAACATAACTTTATACTTTTCATTTGGTGTTAATACGATAATTTCATTTGAGAAAGTGTGGATTACTGCCCCCTCAAAGAGATGTGATTTTTTCATACAAGACATGGAATGTATTAAAGATTTTTATAGTGATATATATGATATATATGATATAATAAATCTAATTTAATAATGATATATATATATACATATATTTCTTTTAATTTCTTTTCTTTCAACGTGCATATTAAATGGAAATAGCATTCATGCGTACGTACATCCTGCTGTCTCCATGAACAGTGTATTCTGTTTCATACTTATATATTATATAGATTATTATAATACACATAAAAATAATATAAATGATATTTAAATAATGTTTTAAATTATTTAAATCATAATATATGTATAATGATGAAATATATAACAAATTAAGACACATGAAAAGACCGAAGCTGATATTACCTGAAGTAAAACCTTAAGGTAGAATTGTTAAAAAGAAGATAATATGAAGTCATTATCAAAAAAAATAATGTATTATATATAATAATATGCTTATATAATATATTTATAATAAACATACATTTATTATACAGGATTTGTTTTCAAGTACGACGAGATTCAATACACAAGGTAAGGTAATTTAATCTCACTTTTTATTTCCCTGAGATATATGCTTTATTCAACACACATTTCTTTTGTGTGGTTTGTATACTTCCCTTGGATGTATTCTATGAGTCTTATACATTAATTTATGTTTATTTATAAATCCATTTGATTATATTTCTTTCATGGGGATAATGTTTTAAAATTTACCAAATAAGTAAAATGATTTTGTCTCAATTTGACTCCATTAAGACACATGCCATGTTATATACCTATAATTATTCCATGAGGTGTATATACTACATTTGAAATGATATATAATGAATATATTTTTATTCATGATATTTTAATCTTCATTTAATTTCATTTTCTTAAAATGGTAGTATAGTCCAAAGTTACCAAGTGGTAAGTGTTTATTGAAACAATCTCATCACTTGCCGAGATTGATTATGATTATGGTTCCTTTAATGAAATATTATGTTCTACCTCTAAATAACACTAATGAATTTTATTATTATGTTTCTATTCATGATATTTTCATATATTGGTAACATTTTTCCACACTTTTGTTCTTAATATAGTTAATAAAGTGTTTTTAATAAAGTCTGAATTTACCTCTCTCTTCGGCCAAGAATTTGTGTTCCTTAAAAACCATATTTCTTAAATGTTTTAAAAAATATTCTAATATTTTCTGGTATTATTGAAATAACATCTTTACCCATGTTTATACTTTTCAAACAAAACAGTTTTTAAAAAGGAATCTTCTCTTTGTTTTCTGGTCGAGGAACCTTTCTAAAAAATTTATGGTGCAAAAGGAATGTTTCGTATATAAACATTTACCTTATGTCATGACTGCCATTCGATTGAAGCTTCCTTTAGAAGATTAAATTTTTTTAAATAAAATTCTTTCTTTTTATTCAAAAAAATTATTATTTTAAATTATTTTTCAAAAAAATTGTTTTTAAATTTTTTTCAAGCTTATTTTTAAGGTTTTAAGGGAAAGGGGGTTTTCAAAAAAATTTCAAGCTTCTTTCATAAGTTTTCAATGAAAAAAGGTTTTAAAAAGATTTTGAAGCTTATTCTCTCTTTATTAACCTGCTATAATATTTGGCATTATTACTGATTTTTTTCTTACTAGTGTATCATTGTTTATTTATGATAATAATTTTTTTGGGTTTTCAATGTGATGTATGATCTTCATACTATATGAAATAATTATAATAAGGTAAATTTCATAGATAAAATAATGGTTCATTAAGCTTTACTTTTATTTCATAGTTATACTACTCCCTTATTATTTAAAATAAAGTTATATAACAAATAATATCACCAAAATCACCTAATGTATGGTTGAGGGTCAAGAGACTATGATGAGGGAGAATAACTAAGAATTTTATGGGAGTCTTCGAGTTAAAAACCCAATTTTAGGATTTAATTAATGTCACCATGATTTTTGGTTGAATGATTTGGTAAATCATGCACCAACCATGTAAATGGACACCACCACAAAAATTCCAAATTCACATGGTTACTAAAGAGTTTTGCTAAATTTTGTTCCAACTATACACTGGACTAAATAACCCCACATTACCTTATTATATTTCATAAGGAATCCGCAAGGTTTCACCTACTCATGCTCAAACTCTACACCCTAAACAAATCCAATACTATATCAATATTTCATGAGCCTAACCCAAATAATTTAATATCTCAAAATAAAAAATAAAATATTGAATTACCTTAATATAAGGGTGTTAAATTCTCCCAACCAATGGTATTTCCATACATGAAATAAATAATATTTCATATATTTTAATAGTAATAGTCATTCCTCTGAGCTGAATTTCTTTAGACCCCATTAATCTTCTTAAATATCACCTTGTTCCCTCAATAATTGGACCAATGGAATACATTTTCCATGCTAGAATTATTCTAGTAAATCTATGACACAGATCAATGCATAAAAAAATTGAATATGGATCAATTATGACTTTATCCCTTCGAATAATAGGACAAGGAATGGGATGGAACTTCTTCAATTAAAATATTTTATAGAAATTATGAATCAAGTAGAATCTTGGTGGTAATGACAATTAATACCCCATATATACAATACATTAAATTATCTTAAATAAACTAATTTCTTAAGGTGTCAACATCCATTTCTTTCTCAATAAACAATTATTGAGCCTCTGATAATATTTCAATAATGCATTATCACCCACAAAAAAATATAACGACTGACGATGAGAATTTGTATAAATTTTCTAGCAGATTTATTTAATTTCAATATTTTTCTAATCCTGTAAATTTTCTCAATTATCTAATAAAAAAGTCCAGTTCCAAATATTGATGTCTCTCTTGTTTCTAACCAACAAATTTGAGATCAACATAATTGTATATACAATTCCTCAAATGAATCATTATGTGTTAGTACCAAATAACTTTTTTTATAATAAAACACAACTATGGAAAATGATCTTCCCATGAAACAAAATAAATCCAAAACATAATCTCAGATTATTCATTTAATAGATGGATAGTATGTTCTAACTACCCATCCAATTTTATATTATTTATCATGCTCATGTTCAACTTTATTCCAAGGTCTTATTTCATGGACTTCTAAAAATTGACCTTAATCTTGGATCATGGTTTGGGATAATAGAATCTAGCACACCATGTAATTATTCTACTTCTCAAATATAGGTTTTTTTAATTATTTGGTCATATTGTACTCTTAAATCCTAATTATGTGTGTTGACAAGGTATGTCAGTCTATAATCATCCAAATAGCAACATTTTTCTGAAATTTTCATGGTAGACTAGTGAAAATGTACAAGAAATATTCTCCCATTTCCATAATGGTATGGTCATCAACTATAACATAACTTTTTGGTGTCGGTGTTCATCCTCTCATATTATTTGGTGATACATCTTAGAATATAATAAATTATCATTCACTTCATGCTAGATGACCAAAAAATCATCTTTCATTACCTTGTACATTTTTTGAATTCTCTAATGGATTTCCCACTTATAATGGTGATATAAAGAAAGGGTTTTATCTTGTCATGAAGGGTAATGAAAATCTAGTGTTGAAGACATGTCATGAGGTTTGCATCTACTTTATAAACTTAAATGGTCTCCCCATAATTATGGTTTGACCCAATGGTAAGGTGTTCAGGATCTTATCATTGACCCTCTTTGATCATTTCAATAAAATTAGGGATAATAATTATTGGGAAGAAAACCACTTTTTCATTGTGTTTCACATACTTCATATGCATGTTAGCAATTATGCTAATTACCTAACATTGGTCATGAACTTCCCAAAATACATGGTAAAATAACATCCAAATAATTACATTAAGCAATGAATTTACATTCTTGGGTATATATGACAATTTGAAGTTTAACATATTGAGATAATATATCCAATTTAGCTTATTAATGTTCATATCCCACTGAGAAATTATATACTTAAAGTTCTTTCTCATCATTCAATATTGTTATCTTTTACTTAAATAGTTATTGGTACCATGTCTTTAATGTATGGACCACTTCATCTAACTCCAATTAATTTTTTAGATATTTCTTTTCATGTTTTCATAATTCCCCCAATCCATAATTTATGATATGGCCGCCTTGCAAAAGAATTTAACTCAAACCATATCCATATACAACACAAAATAACCATTCATCTTATCATGGTTTTTGAATGATAAGTATAAGTGCTAAAGTGAGCCTTGATTTCTTCTCCTAAAATGATTCCTAGTAGTCATTAGTATATGTCAATAGAATAACCATTCTTATAAATGTATTCATAAGAGAATAAAGATTTGAGAAATCCCATAAAAATTGATGACAATAGCTGACAGGTTCTAAAAATATGTATATCTCAAAACATTTCATTAAGTAGTTTCCATGGAATAACTAGTTCAATTTTTATAGATTTTACATATATTTATTTCTATGAAATTATATTCTATAGTCATAAAAAAATTTATATACTGAATTCATAATTAGATAATTTATCATTAATTTATTGATCATGCAATGTTCTAGTAGAATCTCTAATTACTTCTTATAGTCAGTTCCAGTTTGGGAATAAAATAAGATGTGATTAGTGAATGCCATAAAAATGAGTAAAGGTACCTTTAGAAGTTATGTTTCATCAAGACCATAAAAATTTAAGGTGGATTCATAAGAACAATTGGAATGAATAGTTATTCATTGTCACTATATCTTTTCAAAATGTGTTCATCTATATATAATCATTCTCAACTCAGTGTTAGTGGTACTGAGTATATAGATCAATTTTAGGAAACCACTTGGATCCTTTTAATTTATCAAATATATCATAAATTCAAGGAAGAGGGTATTGATTCATTATAATAATTTGATTCATTTTTTTATAATAGACACATAATCAAACTAAAATATATACCTTATTTATGAAAATCACTAACGCTTCCCAAGGTGATGTTCTTGGTCTAATGAATCTTTTTTTTGAATTCTTTTAGATGGATTATTAACACCCAAACTAATATTAGTTTTATTCTATAAATGGAAGTAGAATTGTATTTCCAATAGAAGAATAAAAAGTGAAAAATCAACTTATTTTTAAATAATTAAACTATATATATTTTTAGGAAACACAACTAGATACTAATCTATAGTGGGAGAAATTTCATTAATTTAATTTACATTACTAGTTCCCAATATTACTACAATAAAATAATAAGGTATATTTCAAAGAATTTTTATAAAATTTATTTCTTTTCTAGTATTTTCATCCCATTCCCCTTTAATGATATATATTGATCAATCAAAAATTTAAAAAAATATTTTATAACCGTAAAAATTGACATGGTATTTGAAAGTAACTTAAAATTCTACTCCAAGGTTTAAACCAATTATAACAATTTCTAGAATAGAGAAGTTTTGGTCAAATTGGGTTCTATCAAGGTTATGGAACAGGTTTCACACTTAAATACCTTACACTAATTTTTTCCAAGATGTTTTTGAATATTGGTCATATGTGGAATCATTTCCAAATTCAAACCCATTATATTTTCCATGTGAAATGCAGTTAATGAATGGGATGTTCATGTAACAAATAATACATACCTAATAGTATATTTTAGAAGTATAGAATGTAAAACTATTGATTTAATGATTTATACCCCATAAAACTCTACTCCACAACATATACTTTCTCACAAACTCTTTCTGAGTAATCATTTATCCCCCACTGTGGTTACAATGGTAGAGGTATCAGGGTATTTTGGGATTCACCATGACTTACTCGGTTCATGGGGGGAGAAATGTTCATACGTAATTGTTTTTTCTCATCATGAGAGGCCCGAGAGATATTATATCTATTATGGCCTAATGACTTTAAAAAATTACTACATTAATGAAAAAGATATAACATTCAACCACATCATTGATAGTATTTAGGAGGTCTTTTATAGTATCGCTTTATGTGAAATAGTTAACAATATTGGAAGCATCCTAGATTTATATTATGTCATGAATGAAAATATACAAATTATGTTGATTGATTTGCTGGTATCTTGCTTTCAATAGAGTAGGTCTCCATCTTTCCCCTATATCTAACACTAGATTTCCCACCAATGGTCATATAGAAAAAAGTGATTCCACCAAAATAACCCCTAAGGATGTCCTTTTGAAAAATTATACCTCTGTTTTTAGTTTCAATATTATCCTTAATATAGATCCTTATTGACATAGAGATAATTTATTATCACATCTCAGGCCTGAATATACATTCCACCATGTACTCTCTAGTAAATTCACTAGAAACAAAGTGATCAATGTTTATAAACCTATCTTTATTTTCCACCACCAAAAAAAATTACTTCTTAAAAAAAATATGTTTTCATTAATTTTAATGTATGAGAATAGAATTATTCTTGAAAAATTCATAAAATTCCTAAAAATAAAGGCATTATTCATACTAAGTTTGAACAAATAAATCTCACCATTTTTATGTGAGATCCCCCAAAATGTATACTACTAGCTTCACTTTAATTCTGGTCGGAGTACCAAAAAATGATAATTATTTTCATTTAAAGATGTCTTTACTCTTATTGTTTCACTCTAGAAATCCCTCAAAATAATGATGTGGTTTTCCTTTTAAATCCCAATGAATTTTTGACATGTCTTGGTTCATTTGATCGATTCCCTCTACTTATATCCTAGATATCCTGTAAAATTTCTACAACGACACAAAATTATTAATATATTAAAATGGATGGTATGTTTAAAAAATAAAATTTTATTCTATACCTAATGATAAGAAAACCAAAATATATTAAGATATAATTATTAATAAATATATAATAATGACAAAACTGGTAAATCATTAAATACTAAGAAGGTAAGTATTTAAATGAGTTAATATGGAAAATGGTTAATTTCAACAAAATACTTTTTCTTCATACTAAATAATTTATCTACGATTTATTTTTTATAATTTTGGGATTTTAAATTTTATAAAATAAATTCATTTATTAATTAATCACATTAAAATTTAATAATTATAATTTTTTGTTTTTTAAATGATGATTTTTAGAAGAAAAAATATGGTTTTTGTGAGAATAATGCATTTTATGAATTTATCATCATGTAATAATGTCCTAAAAGTTTACAAAACCTTTTAAGTAATAAATAATATGTATTTATAGAATATAATTATTCATTTTAAAATATTATATGAACTAATAACCATATATCAAGTATTTTTAAAATTAAATCAAAATGTTACTTTAAAAAATTAACTTCGGTATTTTCCACTAATTAAGTGTTTATATTGTGAAATAATTTTTTTATTTTATTTTAATACTCTTACATTTATGTCATTAAAGTTAGTTCCTAAGATAATTATATATTTTATTTAATTTTAATACATAAAAATTTTATTTTTATAAAAAACAATTATAAATTATTATGCATATTTATTTTAAAATTAAAATTTCATAGCTTTAGAAATTTTATAACATTTATATTTTAATTCATAATGTTCAAATTAGTAAAAATGATCCAATATTAATATTTTTTATTAGATATAATTACTATGGATAAAAATTAATTACTAAGGTAAAAATTAATTCTTGTAATTTTTTAAAAGTAAAAAAATTCAAAATATAATAATTTAGTGTTACCTTATATAAAAAGGAATGTATGGGAGGATCTTCAATCTTATATTTTCCGATAACCCCTATTTTTCCACTTTGGGGCTATTTACCAATGAATAATATCCTGAAATTATAATAAAATTATGTGTGTTTTTAAAACTACCATTTTATTCTTTTATAAAAGGATACAATGTCAACCCTTACAAGTTACACTTCATCTTCAAATTACTCCTTTAAAATATTCCTTTTTCCTAATAATGTATCCCTCCCTAACCAATATTAGCATATTTTCACCTTATGAAGGCTTCTGGACATTACTTCTGAGGAGTTTTCCAAGAGAAAATCAAGCTTAAAAATGAGTATTTCCTTCTCTTAGTATTTAATTTTGTAACACCCCAAAATTTCATAGTACATTATTTCTTCAAAATAATTCAATAACTTGCACTACACGCAACACCGAGTTCAAGCACACCACAAGATTACCAAACTAGTCGTTCAAAAGCGGTTATGAATAGTATTAACTGAATTTTGAACATATATAATCCTTATAATTTTAGAATCCATATTATTAGTTTATTAGACATAATGTAAGAACTAATTCATTTTTTCAGATAAAAGAAGTATTTTTCAAAAAATGCACTTTTACCGTCTTTTAATGGTGAACCCTTTTTTTAATCCAATATTTGAAACATTTATATATTCAATTTAACAAAATAAAATTCTTATTTAGAATCAGGACATAATAATTTAGTTTCAATAAATTTTTAGTATTTTTCTGATAACTTTCATATTTGGGTAAATAGTGAAAAATACTATATTTTATCTGAAAACAACTTTTTTAATCAAAATAATATATAGTGTTAAATTATTAATTTTTAATGGTTTATAAGTAAAAATAAATTATATTTTTACCATTTAATCAAATGCTTGTCATTTTAAGTAATTTCACTTTGAAATTGGACATAAACAAGAGTCAATCTTTTTATAGTTATTATTTCTTAAAAATACGCCTTTTATGTTTTGACAACGGGAATTAATTTTAAATTAATAAATGAAAATTATATTTTTTGAATTTGGTAAAACAGACTTCATTTTCTGATTCGGAATATCAAAATTAGCCTAGGGTGAATTTTTGGTATTTTTCTGAAAACTTTCAATTTTTGATGAATAGTGAAAAACACTGGGTTATAGTTTAAAACTGAATTTTTATTTAAATAATTATATATTTTATTTAAATTTAATTAAGGTCAAAATAGATACATAATACCTATATAAACTCAATCAAATTCATTGGAGTTAGTTTAGAATAATTTTAGATATATAAAAAATTTATTGAACTTTTCACCATCTTTTACCCACCTCCTAGGAGAATTTGGAAATTCACATAAAACATAATTTTACTGCTTCTGTGAGTGGAATTTTGAAAATCCAAGAGACACAGTTAATATTAAGGAGTAAAATTTGGTTCAATAAGATAAAAATAATTTTTGGTGAATAGTAACTTTTTACTTTTATTTACCACGGTTAAAACCTAATAGGGTAATTAAGGGTAAAAATGATATTATTATTACCCTAACACATGTTATAATTCTATTGGATAAGTATAATTCAAACCAAAACAACCTTAGGAAAAAAATATGAACCTCTTTGGTCCACTTGGATTAGATTAGGACATTTATTATTATTTAATTCAAAGAAGAGTTAAAAGAGTTAAAATCAAAGTTTAATAACTAAAACATTTTTAATATAGGGTTATACATAAGATAAATTCAATTATAAATATTAATTATAAATATAAAAAGATTTTCCACATAATGGTATTTTAGTTATAATTTTTAGACATTAAATAATTTATTTTATTTATGACACAATGATGATGCAGTAATTACCTCATTAGTGAAATATTAAAATAATTGATATTATAAATATCTAAATAAATGTAATTTTAGACTTTTTATGAATTAAACTAATTTTCTAGGATAATATGAAATGTTAGGATTGATTTAATTAACTGTTTTCAAAGTAATCATGCTGTTATGATTTTCAAAGAAATCAAATTCCAAATAGTGTTAAAATTGACATAAAAGAGTTTTCAAAACGAATATTATATTATTAATTGATATTATATTCCTAAAAATATAAGGTTAGGAAAAAGGACTTGTATCATGATGGTTGTATCATTAATGGACCACTTGGGGGTCTCTGAGAAGTATATAGTAAGTTTATTAACTATATAATATAAAAATACAAAGTGACATGGTAAATGTCAAACTAATTAACTAAGAGTTAAAACTAAACGATAAGGTCAATATAATGACCCAAACATGTATAAAATCTATTGGTTGAAAGGATTTAGATTAATAACCACCTTAGACTTTAAATAATCTAGTTTTGAGCCATTATAAACCGAATATGAATTTATTATCAAATAATACTTTAAGTTTTTCCTAAAGAGCCCCTCCTCCCCCTTATAAAAGGACACCACTTCTAACCAATTCCTCACACCTATAAAGCCTTTTGGCTCATCCAAATTCTTCCCAATTAATCTCCCTATATGAATATCCTCTGCCTAGAAGCCTTAAATTAGGCATAAGTCACTTCAAGAGTCCTTTTTGGTTCAAACCAAAGGGAGTTACCCAAAATAAAGGTAATGGTTTCTCTTAGCTTCCTTTCTTTTATTTTACTTCTCCAACTCCTAAATTCTTCTTATTCTTTTCTTTTGTAACAAAACCTGTATCCTAAATATACTATGATATTTTTATGAGAAGTATTAGAACTACACTTACACACACCTCCATCTAATGGGTGAAAAACATAATGTTTCGTTGGATGGCAACCAAACGCCTCACGAAACGATGATTGTTCAATTATCTCCTACCGCCTCTCATGGTGGCCATTATGATGGGACTATAATTAAATATGATATTAATTATATTTATTTTATATATAATCTTTTTTAATTCCATTTCATAGCATACCATTATTCGTTTCATGTTGTATATATATATGATAATTTCATTGGAGGAAGTGCAGACTACCGCCCCCTTAAAGTGATATGACTCGTTCATACCATACATGGAACGTATAAAGGAAAGTGTTAATGAACTTAAGTAACACATATAAGATATTATATTATACTATAATAATAATATACCTATGTATCATTTTGCTTTTATTCCTTTTAAATGAAAAAATAAATGGAAGTAGCGTTCGTGCGTACGTACGGACTACCGTCTCCACGAACGCGATGAGATTCATTCCCCATCGTATCCATTAAAGTATAATTCTCATTTGATGATTAAAAATAATGTTTAAGGACTTGATATAATTCTGGATATGAATAAGATACAACCAATCCATAACAAACACGTCTTATGTAACATAACATATAAAAGAAAACGACTAAGTTAACACTCGAAACGACGATTATACTAAAATATTATTAACAAGGAAATATTAAAAGATCATATATGATATCATATTTATGTATATTATTCTTTTATAACTTAATAACAATTATTTAATTATTATATAGGAGGTTAACCTACCCTTGGCCAAGGAAAAGTACAAGGTAAGGGGTTTTCATCTCACTCCTTATTCTCGTGAGATTCATGCCATATTTCCACTATTACCTTTTCTGTGGTGTATGTACTACCCATAATTGTATTATTTGTGTAATACACTTTAATTTATGTGTATTCACATATTCATTTTATGATACCTCTTTCATGGGGTGTATGTTTCGTAAGTTACCAAATTGGTAAAGGTTTATTTCACAATCTCTTCATTATCCGAGGTTGTTTATACATAATTATCTACTGGGACCTCTTTATCATCCACGTCCATGTTTCATAAAAATTTATTTCAAAACATTCTTACTATTTGACATAATATGGGTTGAAGTCATTTATACCCTTGTTTGACTTTTTATAAGATTTTTATAAATGAATATTTCCGTCTTTTTTCAAACAAGTTCCTTTTTAACCTTTTCAACAAAATTAAGGTAAGAATGTTTTTTAACTTATACAGTAGGTGCGGTTATTCTCTACCGTTATTACACCTTTTAATACTCCCTTACACTATTATAAGGATATTTTCAAAATAAAGGTTTTCATTTATAATTATGTGATTTTCAAATGATTTCAAAAAAGAGATATTTCTCTCAAATAAATGAAAATCCAGTGCAAATGTATTCGTATTTAACGCAAGCTTAAAAATGTTTTCAGAAAACCCAACTCTCGAGTGTGGTAGACAGGAAGGGATTGGTCGTGGACCCATCATGGCCTGTAATTAGTTGAGCAGTCTCAAAATTAGATTTTTTATTTTCAGAATCTTGCATAATGTTTTCAGAAAAACACTAGAGTACATTTGAGCAATTTTAAACGTAAGTATCCTATAAAAAATTTGCATCGGTAGGTCTCATGTGACAAACTAGTATCTTGGCACGAGGACTTGAAAAAATCGTATTTTTAGTCTTGGCACGAGGCCTTGGCTATGTGGTTATGATAGTCTGGCATTATGCATTCTATCATTATGAAACTGGTTATTGATATTGCATGTGATTATTCAACTAGTAGAATATCCATGTGAATAAGTAAATGGAATTATTTCATTTTATCTTTTCCATATTTTTCTGAAGTTCAAAGGATTTTGTTTTAGTTATAAATTTCCTTAAATGTTATGTTTATTTATGAAATTTTTCGCTATATTTTTATCCTTAATGAGCATCTGATCTCACCCCTTTCAATGTTTTAATTTTCCCAGGATGTAAAGAAGTATTTTATGAATGACATGTAGGGAATGTATGAGGGGATATGAAGACAAGATGTGTATTAGTTCTTTATTTTCACATTATGATGTATTGTAAGACTTATGAATATATCTAGTGTTTCCAAGGAAACTAAACTAATCGTTTTTTCAAGACTTGATCTTTTGTGATCATGCCAATGTTATGTATTAATGCACTGACTCTGGGTAACTGGGGTTGGGGTGTTACAGTTGGTATCAGAGGAAGTTTAGTACAAACCTTGGAAGCTAGATTCAGATAAACTCTGATTAGAGCACATATCCCTAAGAAAGACTTTGAGGATTGGTATATAAGAACTTCCTAGAATCTTGGTATTGTAGATATTTTGTGAGTTTTCCAAGAAATACATCCATGTCTGGATACGAGTAGGTAGAGGTGGCTATGACACAGATATACCTAGGGGTAAAACCCAAAAACATCGCTTTGAGCTAGACTCTAATGGGAACTTGTGCACGACAATGGGCCTTGTTGCACTCTTGGTTACGACACTCCCGAGGGATATGCTTATGATAATTATCATTTTATTTACAGAACATTATGAAGGGTTTATGAGTATATACTTCCTAAAAGAACACATTTTTATGATTATGGATTAAATCCATAAATTGTTTAATTTATGATAAGTGTTTTACAAGTTTGGGATTAGGTATTTCTATTCATAAACTAATCTAGTGTATGCCATTGTTTAGAAATGGTACCCCGTATAAGGAATGAGAACTCCAGAAATACGCATGATCCAAAGATTAAGAAGGATCATATATTTCATGGTCTTAAGCCAGAATTTAGAAGGGAAATAGTCTCCCATGTATTATCATCATATGAAGAAATAGTATCATGTGTTGATAAGATAATTAAAGAGTTTTCAAGGTCCTATGGATTTGAAGGGAAGCCAGAGAAGAAAACGATGGTAGATAGAAAGACAGATAAAGGGAAGAAGGTAAAGAAGGATTTTCCCATATATGATAACTGTAGAAAGAATCACCTTGGAAAATTCTTGAAGGGAATGGGAGTATATTATATGTGTGGAGAAAAATGACACCACGTTCATAATTGTGTGGTTAAGAAAAAGGTTTCGAATTTACAATGCTTCATCTGCAAGGAGCGAGGACACTACGTGAATCAATGTTCAAATCATCTGAGTATGCCCCAAATGATGCTATTGGATAATAATAAAGTTATGATACTACCACAGATGAATAGGAATGACTAGTGTTCTTATGTTGTTATTAAAGAATTTTTTTCATTTGAGTGTTGTATCAATGATGTACTGGTTATATGAATTATGGAGATAAATAAGGATTGTTCTGCAGTACTATTTCATTGAGGATTTGAGATTATATGGTGCTATGAAAAGTGAATCAACAGTAAGTTAATTTTTTTTTTAAAATACATGGTTGAAGGAAAGGTAATCCTTAATATGGACTTGATAGTGAGGTAGTAATTTTGGAATAAGATATAGTTGATTTAGATAAATTATATTGGATATTCTTGACTACCTTGGCACTGATTAATGGTTTGTTTATTTCATCATTGTTGGAATATTAAATGTTTTTGGATATAAGGAATATATCTAGTATTCTATAAGGAATAAGGGAGAATGAATGTAATCAATATAGTTTTATGGTAATTCAGGGTGTTACCATATTTTAAAAGAATACATGATGAAGGTATTCACATGTTATTACGTGGAAAAAAATATCTTCATTATATATACCTTCCTTATAAATATTGGACTGTGAGTTTGGACAGAAGTAATTTAGATAAGTCTAAAGGTTGGAATGGATTATATTTTACATTTGATAAAATTGTTAAGGTTAAATCATTTCTGAAGTTTATTTTTTGATTGTTATAAAAAGGACAACCCGGAGGTCGGGCGACAACCCGTCGTGTCCGGCGAGGCCGTGAGACTTGAACCCACAACCGAAGGGCGACAAGGGTGTATCACCAACCACTGACCCACGTGATGTCCTAGATTGAATAATGTAGTTTTTTTAAAGGGTCTGGTAGATGAATTATAAATTCTTTTTTTTGGAACCCTATACGAATAGGATAAATAGAATATCTTTTTAAGTTCTATTATCTTTTATAGTGAAAGATGAGTTTGTGGTAGAAATTAGTTAAAGGATAGAACTCTACTTGACAAGTATACCTTTTTTCTTATCTTATTCTATGACGAAATAAATTCTTAAACATTAGGTAAAGCATCTTAAAACCAAAAATGTGTTATCCTAATACATTACATTTTATTGAATCGATGGTATTTTAAATCATCATAGATTGGTGGCTTTGAGGCCCATAATTCTACACATGTTTGTGATTGATGACCTCAATCACTCCCTATAAATATTTACGTTTTTTCTCCAATTATGTGTCTCTAATTTCTACCAATGTTCTCTTAATCGAGATCATAATTTGGTGGTGACTTTTTCATTCCCCTTTTTCCTCTTATTAAGACTAAATTTTATTAACAGAATTTCTGATGTGGGTTTCCCTACAAAGGTATTTTCTATTTTCAACCATTTATTTTAGAATAACAATTTCAAATTTCGAGGACATAATTAATCGAAGAAGGGAAGAATGTAACACCCCAAAATTTCATAGTACGTTATTTATTCAAAGTAATTCAATAACTTTCCCTACATGCAACACTGAGTTCAAGCGCACCACAAGATTACCAAACTAGCCGTTCAAAAGCGGTTATGAATAGTATTAACTGAATTCTGAACATTATATAATCCTTATAATTTTAGAATCCATATTATGAGTTTCTTAGACATAATGTAAGAACTAGTTCATTTTGTAGATAAAAGAAGAATTTTTCAAAAAATGCACTTTTAATGTCTTTTAATGGTGAACCCTTTTTTAATCCAATATTTGAAACATTTATATATTCAATTTAACAAAATAAAATTCTTCTTTAGAATCTGGACATAAGAATTTAGTTTCAATAAATTTTTGGTGTTTTTCTGATAACTTTCATATTTGGGTGAATAGTGAAAAATACTATATTTTAACTGAAAACAACTTTTTTAATAAAAATAATTTATAGTGTTAAATTATACATTTTAATGGTTTATAAGTAAAAATAGATTATATTTTTACCATTTAATACAATTCTGGTCAGTGTAAGTAATTTCACTTTGAAATTGAACATAAACAAGTGTCAATCTTTTGATAGTTATTATTTCTTAAAAATACACCTTTTGGTTTTGACAACATTAATTAATTTTAAATTAATAAATAAAACTTATCTATTTTTAATTTGGTAAAATAGAATTAATTTTTGGATTCAGAATATCGAAATTAGCCTTGGGTGAATTTTTGGTATTTTTCTGAAAACTTTCAATTTTTTATGAATAGTGAAAAACACTGAGTTATAGTTTAAAACCGAATTTTTATTTAAATAATTATTTATTTTATTTAAATTTAATTAAAGTAAAAATAGATACATAATACCTATATAAACTCAATGTAATTCATTGAAGTTAGTTTAGAATAATTTTAGATATATAAAAATTTTATTTAACTTTTCACCGCCTTTTACCCACCTCCTAGGAGAATTTGGAAATTCACATAAAACTTAATTTTACCAGTTCTGTGAGTGGAATTTCAAAAATATTAGAGACACGGTTAACATCAAGGAGTAAAATGTGGTTTAATAAGATAAAAATAATTTTTGGTGAATAGTAACGTTTTACTTTTATTGACCACAGTTAAAAGTAAATAGGGTAATTAAGGGTAAAAATGATATTATTATTACCCTAACACATTTCCTAATTCTATTGGATAGTATAATTCGACAAAAAACAAACTTAGGAATAAAATATGAACCTCTTTGGTCCACTTGGATTAGATTATGACATTTATTATTATTTAATTCAAAGAAGAGTTAAAAGAGCTAAAATCAATGTTTAATAACTAAAACATTTTTAATATAGGGTTATACATAAGATAAATTCGATTATAAATATTCATTAGAAAGATAAAAACATTTCCCACGTAATGGTATTTTATTTATAATTTTTAGATATTAAATAATTTAATTTATTTATGACACAATGATGATGCAGTAATTACCTCATTAGTGAAATATTAAAATAATTTATATTATAAATATCCAAATAAATGTAATTTGAGACTTTTTATGAATTAAACTAATTTTCTAGGATAATATGACATGTTAGGATTGTTTTAATTAACTTTTTTATAAGTAATCATGCTGTTATGATTTTCAAAAAAATCAAATTCCAAATAGTGTCAAAATTGACATAAAAGAGTTTTTAAAACGAATATTATGTTATTAATTGATATTATATTCCTAAAAATATAAGGATAGGCCAAAGGACTTTTATCATGATAGGTGTATCATTAATGGAAAACTTGGGGGTCTCGTGGAAGTTTATAGTAAGTTTATTAACAATATAATATAAAAATACAAAGTGACATGGTAAATGTCAAACTAATTAACTAAGAGTTAAAACTAAAAGATAAGGTTAATATAATGACCCAAACATATCTAAAATCTATTGGTTGAAATTATTTAAACCCATACTCACCTTATACTTTAAATAATCTAGTTTGGTGCCATTATAAACCAAATATGAATTTATTATAAAATAATACTTTAAGTTTTTCCTAAAGAGCCCCTCCTCCCCCTTATAAAAGGATACCACTTATAACCAATTACTCACACCTCTCAAGACTTTTTTCTCGTCCAAACTCTGCTCAATTAAGCTCCCTATATCCCTATCGTCCTCCTAGAAGCCTTACCTTAGTCAGAAATCACTTCAAGAGTGCTTTTTGGTTCAAACCAATGGGAGTTACCCAAAATAAAGGTAACGATTTCTCTTAGCTTCCTTTTTTTTATTTTACTTCTCCAACCCCTAAACTCTTCTTGTTCTTTTATTTTGTAACAAAACCAGTATCCTAAATATACTAGGATATTTTTAAGATAATTATTCGAACTAAAATTACACACACCTCCATCTAATGGGTGAAGAACATAATGTTTCAGTGGATGGAAACCAAACGCCTCACGAAACGATGATTGTTCAATTATCTCTTACCGCCTCTCATGGTGTCCATTATGATGGAAATATAATTAAATATGATATTAATGATATTTATTTTATATATAATCTTCTTTAATTCAATTTCATATCATACCATTATTCGTTTCGTTTTGTATATATATACGATAATTTCATTTGAGGAAGTGCGGACTACCGCCCCCTCAAAGTGATATGACTCATTCATACCATACATGGAACGTATAAAGGAAATTGTTAATTAACTTAATTAAAACATATAAGATATTATATTATACTAGAATAATAATATACCTATGTATCATTTGGTTTTTATTCCTTTTAAATGAAAAATGAAATGGAAGTAGCGTTCGTGCGTACGTACTGACTACTGTCTCCACGAACGCGATGAGATTCATTCCCCGTCGAATACATTAAAGTATAATTCTCATTTGATGATTAAAAATAATGTTTAAGGACTTGATATCATTCTGTATATGAATAATATTCAAACTATCCATAACAAACACGCCTTATGTAACAAAACATATAAAAGAAAACGAGTAAGTTAACACTCGAAACGACGATAATACTAAAATATTATTAAAAAGGAAATATTAAAAGATCATATATGATATCATATTTATGTATATGATTATTTTATAATTTAATAACAATTATTTAACTATTATATAGGAGGTTAACCTACCCTCGACCAAGGAAAATTACCAGGTAAGGGGTTTTCATCTCACTCCTTATTCTCGTGAGATTCATGCCATATTTCCACTATTACCTTTTGTGTGGTGTATGTGCTGCCAATAATTGTATTATTTGTGTAATAAACTTCAATTTATGTGTATTTACATATTAATTTTATGATACCTCTTTCATGGGGT
The DNA here is from genome assembly GCA_963277665.1 of Viscum album. Lineage (NCBI taxonomy): Eukaryota > Viridiplantae > Streptophyta > Magnoliopsida > Santalales > Viscaceae > Viscum > Viscum album. Next base: position 1,579,231,629 of record OY728126.1, read on the forward strand.
GTATGTTTCGTAAGTTACCAAATTGGTAAGGGTTTATTTCACAGTCTCTTCATTATCCGAGGTTGTTTATACATAATTATCTACTGGGACCTCTTTATCATCCACATCCATGTTTCTTAAAAATGTATTTCAAAACATTCTTACTATTTTACAGAATATGGTTTAAATTCATTTATACCCTTGTTTTAATTTTTATAAGAAGTTTATAAATGAATATTTTCGTCTTTTTCCAAACAAGTTCCTTTTTAACCTTTTAGACAAAATTAAGGTAAGAATGTTTTTTTAACTTATACGGAAGGTGCGGTTATTCTCCGCCATTATTACACCTTTAAAGCTTCCCTTACATGATTATAAGGATATTTTCAAAAAAAAGGTTCTCTTTTATAATTATGTGATTTTTAAATGATTTCAAAAAATAGATATTTCTCTCAAATATATGAAAATCCAGTGAAAATGTATACGTATTTAATGCAAGCTTAAAACTATTTTCAGAAAACCCGACTCTCGAGTGTGGTAGATAGGAAGGGATTGGGTGTGGACCCATCATGGCTCATAATTAGGCGAGAAATATCAAAATTAGTTATTTTTTTTCAGAAGCTTGCATAATGTTTTCAGAAAAACACTGGAGTATATTTGAGCAATTTTAAATGTAAGTATCTTCTAAAAAATTGCATCAGTAGGTCTCATGAGACAAACAAGTTTCATGGCACGAGGCCTTGACAAAATCTTATTTTTAGTCTTGGCATGAGGCCTTGGCTACGTGGTTATGATTGTCTGGCATTATGCATTCCATTATTATTAAAGTAGTTATCAATGTTGTATGTGATTATTTGACTAGTAGAATATCCATGTGAATAATTAAATGGCATTATTTCATTTTATCTTTGCCATATTATGCTGAAGTTCAAAGGATTTTGTTTTAGTTATAAATTTCCTTAAATGATATGTTTATTTATGAAATTTTCCACTATATTTTTATCCTTACTGAGCATCTAAGCTCACCCCTTTCAATGTTTTAATTTTCCTAAGATGTGAAGAAGTATTTTATGAATGACCTGTAGGGAATGTATGAGGGGATATGAAGACAAGATGTGTTTTAGTTCTTTCTTTTCACTTTATGATGTATTTTAAGACTTATGAATATATCTAGTGTTTCCAAGGATACTAAACTAATCGGTCTTTAGAGACTTGATCTTTTGTGATCATGCCGATGTTATGTATTAATGCACCGACTCTGGGTAACTGGGGTCGGGGTGTTACCAATTTTATTTAAATATATCCTAAAATAACTTATTGCATTGGTAATATAATTAAATAGTAATAATATTTATACAAAAAATTTATTATATTAATTATTTAGAAAATGTGAAATCATATTCATCCACTAAGAAAAAAAATAACATTGATCGTGTGTATGTGTAGACTACTACCACTATGGTGTGATGCAGTGTTTCCCATCACTGCCACTCAAAAGTTGTATGAAGGGTGAATTTGATAAATTAATAGGTTTTATTTTTCAAAAATACAATTATATAATGAAATATTTTTGATATATCACAATCTCATCCATTCATGGTGTAAGAACCCGAACCTTCTTTTCAGGTATGTTTTCCTTTTCTTGTCATTTTTTAGAAAAAGAGGAAATTCTGGAAATTTCATGAGTACATGTCGTGTACTTTATGAGTACATGCCATGTAATTTCTTGTCGTAGTAGGCCGTGTACTGGTCGTGTAGTCGCCACACACACGGCGTGTGGGAGTGACTTGGAGGCCGCTTAAAGTGTAGTACGGAAAAGGTGAGTACACGCCATGTACTTCAAAATTGCACGCCATGTACTTTCTTTTTTATCATTAAATGCATTGGGGTCGCGTCTGATGGACAGAACACACTTCTTTTAGGTTTCGTTCGTCTGAGAGTGTCGGGTAGCCACGGATCTTCGACGAACCCCCAAGCCTCCATCCGTCCTCTGATTCGAACAGCGCCAGTTGAGTTGGAATCGCATCGGTGAGTTATCTCTTCTGCTGGAACCTCGTTTCATGATTTCTCTTCTTTTCCAAGTTATCATGGGTTGAACATTTTAGACGTTTTCTTATATATATGGCATTTTAAAGAGATTCAAGCTTCGAGGTTCAAGTATATTGATCTCCTAACCCCTAGGTAGGTGGTTTGTGCCTTTTTGTAGGAATTATTTGAGTTATATGTAAAATTTTTCCCAATACCCATGAATGGGGTATTGCGTGTTTACCGTTTTAGCCCTATTGTTTATCTGCTATGCTGGTATGCTTGGTTAGATGATTATTTATTGTGAATAGGGTGAATTTCTATGATTTTGATGTATTGATCATGCATTTTTGCTTGTTTTGACCTTTAGGTCTTGTTTTCTTGTAGGATGTTGTTTAATTTCCCATGCCTAGTATTGTAGGATGGTGTGATTGTTGTTATGATATCCTGTTGTGATGTAGAATTCTAGCCAATTAGTTCATGAGGTTTACCTTGGCCGTTGTGTGCTGCTACACTTGCTTAACTTACATAGGGTCGTGAAAACCTAGGGTATAGACCATAGGTAAAATGGATGTTGAGGGCTTCTCCAGAGTGTCTTTATAATTTACGATGCGGGCTACAGGGGGAATGAGACGTTGAGTGCTTCCCCAGAGTTCCTTTAGTACCGACACGAGACTATAGGGGGAATTTATGGTGAGTGTTTCCTTAGAAAGTCTATGCTTAAGCTAAACCAGAGGGGTTAGACTGAGTGTACTTCCCACAGGGTTGCTTGTACTTGTTAGGTAGGACTAGATGGGATAGGCCGTGATTACTTCCAAGAGTGTTACATATTCTGGTATCTGCTTGTTTAGTTGTTGCATGCTATGTGGTGTTTGAATGCATTAAAATGTGGATTGTTTATTGCTTAGTGCTTTCCTGTTTACTGCTTTCTATACTTTCACATTCCATATACTCACTGACTATTAGGCACAGATATTCGAGTGGTTTCCTACTAGGATTTAGTCTCACACCCTATTTGGGTCATGATTTTGGTCCCAAATAGATTATATTGTTGTAGATATAGATAAGGGAAAGTTCCCTTCTAATTTAGGTACTTGACTTGTTGTGGAGCATGAGAGCATGGGACCAAGCTATGACTTGCGATGCTGACGAGTTTATCTGCTTTATTTTGTACTTTGGTTTAGCACTTTTGTATTCAAGAATAGTGACTTGTTTGGCTATTTTTCTAGACATATGTATCATGCATCATTTTATATATGTGTTCTCCAGTTTATGCATTCAGTCTTCTGCTATTACTATTGTATGTCATTACTACTGCTTCCACTATTGTATGTATTTTTTTTCTTTTCTTGTGTACTTTTCCAATGAGGGCATAGTTTCCCCACTATCACACCCAAGACCCTCGCTGCTAGTCGGCAGCCTCTGGCTTTCGGGGAAATGCACTTGAGGCCATGTGACCAACCGGGTATGGGGCACCTCTGGGTGGCTTCCGGAACTGGGACGTTACAAAGTGGTATGAAAGGATTCTTTTCTCTTGATGTAATATTTGGAGCCTTTATCCAGGGATAGGAAGGAATATGTACATTGTATTAAGTTGTTCCTGGGAGTAGCTAACTCACGTATAGGGAAAATCCAATATACCTCTTTTAAATTGCAATTATTATAGTTAATCTTCTTTCACCTTGAGAGTTTCACATGATATGTGTTGTTATTGTTGATGTTATTGAGGTTCTATTTCTGTTGCAATCCGATGAGATGAGGGTATTCCATCTCTTGCATCATATAGTCACTTTCTAGAAATCACATGTCATGCATTTTTGCCATGCCATCTCGGATGTATTAGAGATTGCATGTTTTTTTTTGATAGATGATGTGTAAAATATTCATGTTGTTATGATAGTTTCCTTGATTTAAATACCTTCTGTTTGATAGGGTATTGTTTTGTGTTGAAATTTGATTGAATGGATGCCAAACTTTGGTTCTTTAGGCATTATGGGACCTCATGGACCAGAAATTGGTGGATCATTACCTTATTTTTTATGTGATAATGTGTAAAAGGTGCCAAACATTGATTCACGGGGAGTATAGGCCCTCACGGATCAGAATTTGTCACTTTCAATGCTTTTTTCAGTGTTTTCTAGGTTTCGAAGTAGTTTCTAAGGCATACTATCTGGAAAACCCCAGAATACATGTCATGTAATGTTAAGTACACGTCATGTGTTCTTCTATTCAGGAAGAATCTATTTTTCTTAAGTACACACCATGTACATTATGTACATGTTGTGTAGTCTATTACCATTTCATAGGTCGTGTAGGCAGAGACACTGGATGGGGAAAACATGGAGTGAACACACCTTGTATCGTCCATATACGTCGTGTAATGTCGACCTCGTGCCCACCCATGTCACTAACAACACAGGTTGGACAAGTCATGTCTAAAACATATCGTGTGTTGTCTACACATGTCGTGCAGTCTGACCCAGGTACCTGGTCATGACACGAAAAACACGGGTTGGTGTTACCCTTTTACATGCACACTATGTATGCCTTGAACACACCATGTAGTCTGACCCAGGTACCCGGCCGTGTCATGAACAACGCAGGTTGGTGTTATCCCTTCTCATACACTCCATATCTGTCTGGAACACGCCATGTAGTTTGAGCCATGTGTTAGGTCGTGTCACTAACAAAGCGGGCCAGGTGAAGCTTTTCTAGTACACATTGTGTAGTAATTTTACATGCTGTTTAGCCTAGTCTTAGGAGAGTCGTGTGGCTTAACCATGTAGAAGGACTCAGGCAGGAGAGGAGGATTCAAGTACACACCATGTGTTAAGACAACACGCCGTGTGTTTGGGGTGTTACATGACCAGTTTAGGCATGACCAGTTTAGGCAGGATTACATGCCCATGTAAATTAATTAAGGGAACACTCTGTGTAGGAAATGTACACACCATGTAGTCATGTTTTTTAAAACATGAGTGATTTATTTCTCTTGTTCCCTTATTACACTCCTTTTTTTCAGTCCCTGGTAATATTAATCTAAAGTGTGTGCTTGACATTGGAGAGTCATTCCACCGAGTCGTCCTCCTGTTGTGCTAGTCTTGGCACAAGCCATCTTCCGGACACAAGTGTTGATGCACAGTTCCGAGAGGGTTCTATAAGGTTCATGCAGACCTTCCAAGGAGGTGGGATGCATCTTTTAGTATCCAGGTGGTGTTCTACCATTGAGGGAGAAGAAGGAATACGAGACCACATTGCCCGAGAGACCTAGTAGAGTGCTGATCTTGCGGCAAGATAGGTCATCTTCAGTGCTTCTGTCAGTTCATCTCACCAGCAGCATATGACAGGGGTTCTTCTATGACTCCTCGTTTAGGAGCAGCGCCACCAGCTTCTCATCAGTCTGGGTACTAGAGTTATTTTGGATATTCAGGCTGAGGTGGAGGTCATGGTCGTGGCATCCAATCGCCTGGTTTTCCGTGACATCAGGGTGGATCAACACAGAGTGGTCATCCAGGGTCACAGGGCAGCAGTACAGGCCAGACTTTTGCAATGGAGAAAACCTAGCAGGAGATGGATCATGGACCTTCTATCATTCAAGGTACGATCTTAATAGCCTCAGTTTTAGCTTCTTATCTTTTTGATGCAGGGGATTCCCATATCTTTATATCTATTGTTGTCATGGAGAGACTTGGACTCTGAATCATTTCTTCTACTGATATCTTGACGCTAGACACTTCGTTGGGGACTAGAACAGCTAGTGTACGTCAGGGAAAATATTTCCCTCTACAGGTTGGTGGATGTCACTTTTTATGGGACCTATATTTCCTAGAGATGACAGGCTATGATGTCATTCTCAGGATGGACTGGTTAGTCCCATTCCAGGAAGTCGTCAATTGTTATCACCGTAGGGTGAGTTTCATATCACTAGAGGGTGGATTCTTTCTTCATAGGGGTGATTGGGATGTCCAAGAGAGCAGAACAGGTCCATAGCATCAAGGGTTGGGAGGAGTTACAGCCCATATTTCTAGTCTTTATCTAGATGACCATGGTACTTCACTGTTAGACTTTCCTCCAGTGGTGGATCATTTCAGAGATGTATTTATAGAGGATGTATCATGTATGGCTCTGAAGTGTGAGGTAGACTTATCGATTGATCTTGTGCTAGTAGCGGCATCGGTGTCCATTCCTCCTTATAGGATAGCTACAACTGAGTTGTAGGAGCTCAAGATGCGGTTGGAGGAGTTCTAGGAAAAGGGTTTCATCTGAACTAGTACATATCATTGGGGTTCTCCTGTCTTGTTTGAGGAGAAGGCAGATGGTACCCTCAGGATTTATATACACTATCGGAATTTGAACCAGTTTATGGTTAAGAACAGATATCCCTTTCCGAGGATCGATGATCTCTTTGATCATCTTTGAGGAGCCGAGGTGTTCTCGAAGATTGACTTGAGTTCCGGTTATCACTAGTTGCATGTTATACCATCAGATATACCTCTTACAGCCATCCGAAGAAGGTGTGGTCTATACGAGTACTTGTCTATGTCGTTCGGTATCATGAAATTGCCTTTAGTTTTCATGGCACTGATGAACCGAGGGCTCCATCAATACGTGGATTCCTTTGTGGTGGTCTTCGTGGATGATATCTTGGTGTACTCTCACACTCAACACCACCATGCTACCCATCTTCAGATCATTTTGAGTACACTGAGGGAGAATTAGTTTTATTCTAAGATCTCAAAGTTCCACTTTTGGATGGATCAAATTCACTCATTGGGTCATGTTATCTTAGAGGTAAAAGTATCAGTAGACCCAGATAAAGTGAGATTTGTAGTTTCCTGGGAGCAACCGAAGAACTTATTTGAGGTGCAGAGTTTTCTAGGGCTTTATGGATACTATAGATGTTTCATACATGACTTTTCATGCTTAATAACACCTCTGACGGGTCTGACTAAGAAGGGGGTGAAGTTCTTATGGACATATTCTTGTGAGTTAGCCTTTCAAGAGATAAAAGGGTGGTTGACTTCAGCATCGATACTAGTCTTTCCAGAGTCGGGCAAGAGCTATACTGTTTACTATGATGCATTAGGTATCAAGCTGGGAGTTGTGCTTATGCAGGGAGATGGATTCATTGTGTACGGGTCTCGGAAATAGAGGCCACATGAGAGTAATTACCCGACACACGATCTGGAGTTAGAAGATGTTGTGCATGCCTTACGTTGTTGGAGAAATTATCTTCTGGGAGAGCATTTTTTGGTTTTCACCGACCAAAAAAGTCTCAAGTACAACTTCAGTCAGCGTGATATGAATTTGAGACAGTGTAGGTGGGTTGAGTACCTATAGTCCTTTGACTTTGAGCTTGCCTATACACCTGGGAAAGGAAACGCAGTGGATGATGCATTGAGAAGGAGAACATAGATGCAGGAAGTTCAAGAGGACAGCAGTGATTGGCAGCTTATGTCTCTATTATCTGAGATGCATTTGGAGGTGCACGGCAGTCAGGGGTAGACGTTTATTTCTTCTTTATCTATTACCTCTACTTTTCTTGATTGAGTTTGAATGAGGAATCTATAATATTCTGAAGGCCTAGTCCTAAGGGAATGCATGTTAGGAGAGGACTCTATTCTAGAATGGACCATAGGAGAGAATGAGGACTTTCATTTCCAGGGGCGCGTATGGGTGCCAGCAGACATACGCAAGGTGCTGATGCGAGATTTTTATTCCTCAATTTAGCTAGTTCATCCTGGCGTCACCAATATGTATCGTCATCTACACCATCAGTATTGGTGGCCAGGTATGAAGAGGGATGTTGTTGGTTTCGTCATGAGATGTTCCACTTGTCAGCAGGTGAAGGTAAAGCATCAGTGACTAGTACGGCTTTTATAGCAGTTACCCATTCCCATGTGGAAGTGGAATGATTTCACGATGGACTTCATGACCGATTTACCGAGGTTGCCTCAATGGAATGTCACTATTTGGGTTGTCATTGACAGACTTAGAAAGGTTTCTCACTTCTTGCCGATCCAAGAGACCTTCAGTTTTGATGCGTTGGGACGGTTGTACATTCGAGAGATTGTACGACTAATGGAGTTCCACAATCCATTGTTTCATATAGGGATGCACGTTTTACTTCTCAGGTCTAGTAGGGGCTTTATAAGGCTTTGGGTACACAGGTACTTTTGAGTACAACTTACCACCCCCAGACAGATGGCCATTCCGAGTGTACGATTCAGGTTCTTGAGGATATGCTACGAGTATGAATTTTGGATTTTGGAGGTTCTTGGGAGAAGAATATACCTCTTGTGGAGTTTTCCTACGACAATAGTTTTCAAGAAACTATTCAGATGGCACATTATGAGGCTTTATACGGTAGGCCATGCCGATCACCCTTATGTTCGCTGGAGGCAGAAGAGGTAGCTTTGCGAGGACCTCGTCCTATTCAAGAGACCACAGAGAAGATAGAGTTGATTCGGAAGAGGATGGATAATGTACAGTCTCAATAGAATTCTTATTCTGATCAGCAGAGACGACCTCTAGAGTTCGAGGTCGGGGATCAGGTGTTCCTACATGTCACACCTAGGTTAGGACACAAGAGGATTCAGAGACAGGGTAAGCTTTCACTAAGCTACGTCGGGTCGTTGAAGTGTTGTAAAGAGTTGTGCTAGTTTCCTACCAGTTGCAATTACCTCAGAGGTGTCAGGCTATGCACGACATCTTTCACGTTTCTCAGCTTCGATGTTTCTTTTCAGACATGTCTGATGTCTTTCAACCCGAGTAGGTTGAACTTGAAGTGGATGCGTCATTTGAGGAGCATCCTATCTGGATTGTGGATCATAGTACAAAGGTTTGTCATGGCTGGTCTATTCCTCTGGTATGGTTACAATGGTTGCACGGGCGAGTAGAGGACGAGACTTGGGAGTGGGAGGCTGATGTATGAGCTTAGTGGCCAGAACTGTTTGGGGTTTCTTCTTCTACACTATGATAGGGAAATTTGGGGACGAATTTCTTTAAGTGGGGAAGTTTGTAAGAACCTGGACCTTATTTTCAGGTATGTTTTTCTTTTATGGTCTTTTTTTAGAAAAAGAGGAAATTGTGAAAATATTCTAAGTACATGTCGTGTACTTTATGAGTACCCACTGTGTACTTCCTTACTACAACAAGCTATGTGTTGGTCATGTAGTCACCACACACACAACATGTGGGTGTGACTTATAGGCCGTATAAAGTGGAGTATGGAAAATTCAAGTACACGTCGTGTACTTTATTTTTTTTCATTAAACACACTGGGGTCACGTATGATGGACAGAACACACTTATTTTAGGTTCCGTTTTTCCAAGAGCACCGAGCAGCCATGGATCTTTGATGAGCCCACAAGCCTCTGTCCGTCCTCAGATTCAAACACCATCAGTTGCGTTGGAATTGCATCGGTGAGTTCTCTGTGCTACTGGAACCTCATTTCATGATTTCTCTTATTTTCCAAAGTTATCATGGGTTGAACGTTTTAGATGTTTTCTTAGATCTACGGAATTCTAAGGAGATTCATGCTTTGAGGTTCAAGTATATTGATCTCCTAACCCTACGGTAGGTGGTCTGTGCCTTTCTATATGAATTCTTTGAGTTATATGTGCAATTTTTCCCAATACCCATGAATGGGGTATTGTATGTTTACCATTTTAGCCCTATTGTTTCTCTACTTTGCTGGTATGAATGAGTAGATGATTATTGATTGTGAATAGGGTGAATTTTAGTTCTTTGGGTTGTATTTACCTTGCATTTTTTCCTATTTTGACCTTTGGGTCTTGTTTTTCTGTAGGTTTCTATTTACTTTCCTATGCCTAGTATTGTAGGATGGTGTGACTATTGTTCTGATATCCTGTTGTGCTGTAGAATTCTAGTGAAGTAGTTCATGAGGTTTACCTAGGTCGTTGCGTACTGCTACACTTTCTTAACTTACACAGGGTTGTGATAACCTGGTGTATAAACCCTAGGGATAATGGATGTTGAGGGATTCTCCAGAGTGTCTTTATAATTTATGATATGAGACCATAGAGGTAATTGACGTTGAGTGCATCCCCAGTGTCTGTAGTTCCTCGACGCGGGCCACAGGGTAAATGAGATGTTGAGTGCTTCCCCAGAGTGCCTTTAGTACTAATACGAGACTATAGGGGGGAATTGACGGTGAGTGCTTCCTCAAAGAGTCTATGCTTAAGCTGAACTAGAGGGGTCAGATTGAGTGTAATACCTATAGGGTTTCTTGTACTTGTTAGGTAGGACCAGAGGGGATAGGCTGTGAGTACTTCCCAGATGGCTAACTATTGTGTTATATGCTTGTTTAGCTGTTGCATGGTGTGTGGTGTTTGATTTCTTTAAACTGTAGATTGTTTAATGCTTAGTGCTTTCCTGTTTACTGCTTTATGTACTTTTACCTGTCATATACTCACTGACTGTTAGGCACAGATCTTTGGGTGGTTTCCTACTGGGATTTATTCTCACACCCTTTTTGGGTCAGGCTTTTGGGCCCAAACAGATTATATTGTCATAGTTATAGATAATGGAAAGCGTCCTTCTGCTTCAAGTACTTGACTTGTTGTCGAGCTGGAGAGCATGGGACCAGGCTATGGCTTGCGATGTTGATGAGTTTATCAACTTTCTTTTACACATTGGTTTAGCACTTTTGTATTCTAGCATTATGACTTGTTTGGTTGTTTTCCTAGACATATGTATCGTGCATCATTTTATATATGTGTTCTCTAGTTTATACTTTCATTCTTCTTCTGTTACTGATGTATGTCATTGCTACTTCTTCCACTCTTTTATGTATTTGTTTACTTCTGCTATGTACTCTGCCAATGAGGGCATAGTATCCCCACTATCACACCTAGGGCTCTCACTGCTAGTCAGGAAACTCTAGCGTTCAGGGAAATGCGCTTGAGGCCATGTGACTAACTGGGTACGGGGTGCCTCTGGGTGTCTTCCAGAACCGGGACGTTACACATGGGAAATGGGATCATTAACTGTGTGTATGTGTGGACTACTGCCTCCACAAACAATGAATTTCAATTATCATAACCACCCATATTGTATGGTTTAAATAATTTGTTTGATTAACATATCTTATACATATGTATTGTTCAATATTCATTAAAATTAAAATTATAATATAATGTCCTCTTACTCAATCAGTCATTATAATACACTAATTAAGGTTTTATTAACCACCTGCATGGGTGAGGTTTTATTGTTTATTTAATAAATGATTAAGGAATACTATATTGGGTAAAAAACTATAACAATAAATTAATCAATATTTCAAATTTATTTTAGAGTCATAATATCAATATCTAAATATTTTATTAATATATCACCTATAATTTGTTAAACTCACAAAAATGAGATCGTCTTCAATTTCATCACCCCAAAACGTTATAAAAACACTTAGGAACTGAAATTGGATATTTTCAAATTATTCTAAAACATATATTACATTACCAAGTATGATATATAAATTAATAAAATAGGAAGATAAATGAAGAACAACACCTCCATTTCAGAACTAGTTTAAAATGATCAAGATTTCTAACACCCAATTTTGAAAATATATTATAAATAAATAAAATACATGTGTTGAAAATTTATAATGTAAATTTTGAGAAGTTTATATAAATGAATAAGTTTTTGAAATATTTTATTACTATTTTTTTGAAACATTATTTTAAATCTCATTTCACTAATTCAGAGTAAAGGTCAGGGGTTTTAATAATTCAAATCCATCCCTTGGGTCATAATCACTTCTCTATGTCTAAAACATTTTCATGTAAAATTATGCCTAGACTATGATAATTTTATACTATATTTATGACTTATATTCTATGGGAATCAAGTTTCACACCAAAATATTCTTCCTTAATGAAACTATTTCTTTTTAGAAATGATGTTTTGTTGAGAATACTTCTCATATATTTTAATGGATCCTTCCCTCCATATCCATGATATTACATCCCACAAATGTTCTCCTTTCCCTAGTGGAAACTTGAATTGGTTTTCTCAAAATTATAATTATAATTATATTTATTTTATAACCATGGTATTTATAGAATTTTAAATATGTGGGTTTTCAATAAAGATTATTTCATATATTTCAAAGGATTTTCCTTTAAATTATAATATATTATTCCCTTCTATATAACATTTTTACATATTAGTTATTTATTTTTAAGGATTCTTTATTAGAATTTATTTTCAAAGAAATGTTTTAAGATGTTTTCTCATCAATTTTAAAAAATTGGTTTTTTTAATGTGACTCAAAAATCACATATTTCATAGATGATACTAAAACATGTTTTATTATAAAAGTTCCATTTTTTATTTCTCTCTTAGTTTCAATGGATTCTTATATAATAGATTAATTCTTCACAAATCATCTAATATATTCTCTTTTTGGGTGATCATTTTTTTAGAATTAAATGATCATGTTTTTTTATGTTACTCCATTTGTAAAAGTTATGATTCCCATTTTTCCCATGGGTTATGTAACATAAGATGAATGATTTGATTTTAATTGGAACTCATATATAAGGACGATGAAAATTGGGATCCTATATCACACCAATTTTCATTGGTTAATCTTTTATATCACATGAGATAACGATTTTGGGCATAATTTAATTTTTTCACAACTATAAATGGTGGAAATAAATGGAATCGTTCAAAAAATTAAACGGTATATATACTTGTATTTATTCACAATGTTTTATTATTCTTATTTTTTGTTCCACTAATTCTGTATAATTTTTCTTATTTATAAACTTTTCAAAAAAATTATGATATTCCATGTTCTAAAGATATTAAACTTATTTATTTATTTATTTAATGTGTGTTATATGTTATGAATTAATTTTTGGATGACCATTACTTTATATTATGTTCTTATTTTGTGATCGTTAATGATCAATCAATTTGTTTTTAGTTATGATATCATGATATTTTTTTCTTTTATTACACCCTTACCTGTGTTTTCCTTCATATTTAATATCTATCCATTATGACTAGTTGATATGTTTACCTAAATATAAATTTGATCTCAATCCTTCTTATGTTTATATTCCTAGTGTTATGAAGATTAATATGTAATATGAGATGTCTAGAAGATGGTAAATAAGTGGTTGGTTATGGAGAAATGTTCATAACTATTGTAAAATATGATTTTATGTAGTTAGCAAGTAAGACTCTAAACCTTTTTGTCCTTAGTCTGTTCGAATATTTTGGGAATGTAATATTTAAACCATAAAATAAATTTATTAATTATTAATGATTATCTTGGATCCCCATAGTTGGTATTAGAGGGAAGGTTTATTTATTTTGGGAATTAGTTTATAGAATATTAATGTGAACTCTATGAATGGGTATATGTGTTGGATAACATCTTCATGTTTTGGTACAACATATATTTTTTCGTTTTCCTTGAAATAAATCCATATCTAGATACTAGAATGTGAATGTGAATATTTCACTAATTTATATTGGGGTAATCACCTTGAAAGGGTTGGATGATCATTCACCTGATCGTCACTATCATGCACGATGTGTGGGCATAGTACTAAACACCTAGATAGACACTCTGAGGGATATGCATCAGTTAATTCACATTATCTTTATGAACCATTATAATGGATTTGAATATTTTAGGGTTAGATAAACTAAAAATTAAATTACCACATATAACTTATATTCAATCATAGAGGTTCATATATTCATATATATGCACCATTTATGAGTGATTTATTATAAACACATAGTTTTTTCTAGATATATTAACTAAATTATATCCCTAAACATTATTTTATTCAATGTAGTGGCTAGAAAAAGGATTAAATAGGCTAATAATGTGTGAGAGGGATAATGTAAAGATTATCTTAATGAGATTTCAAATGGTATGGGAGCCATTGTATAAAACCTCATTGTAATTCTCATGAAACTTTCACAAGCTATGAATAATAGTGATAATTGCACTGATATCCAAAACGAACCAAAAAAGGAATTATCCTATTATTGAAACCATTATGTTTCACTATCCATCCTCCTTTTGTGGCTATTATAATACACTTTTTCCTTGGAAATTTATTAACAAAAAGTAAAATATATTTTCCTTCCTTCAGTTCCTATAGCCCAATAATGTTGTTTTAGATATTTCTCATATATAATAAGAGTCTGAAAATGGTGGATTGTTATTAATAATACAATATAAATGAAGTTAGTAGAGTCTATATAGTTGGATGTGTTCATGAATGTATTCTTCATCAAGAAAATTCCTAAAACTCATCACACAAATATAGATTGGTCATTCCATGATCCAACATAAAACTAGAAAGAATATGTTAGCACTTATAAATAAAACATCATAATGATCACATGGTATACATCTTGTTATATCTCCAAATGTGAAAAAATGATCGACCATTCCTTAAGTATATTAAAAACAATTCTTTGAAGTGAATTATCCATAAGAGACTTTAAAATCTATGAGTAGATTATTCATTATGCATTAAATGTGGAGATATAAATTGGTAACATTATTTCTTTTGGGGACAAGAAAAGAAATGTGGAGTATCATGGAAGATCTAATGAAAATTCACATGGGGAAAACAAATTATAATTCCCTATGTTTCAAACATTAGTGAGGAATCACCTAGGAAACTAAATCAAGGGATATTGGAAGTGTTTTATGTGTTAAAGGGTAGTCCATATTGTATAAATTTTTTGAATTTGTTCTAATAGGTTGATTAAAACAATAGAGGAGAAGAAGGCTTCAAAAAATTTTCCACCCTTACTTTAATTATTATTGTGAAATTAGATTGTTCATTATAACGACCCATACTTTACATAAATTGTTAATACTTCAAAATTGAAGCATACGTATTACAACATATAACAAAACCACGAAAGGACCGTATAGGTATAGTGTCTTTAGAAACTGGGAAACATAAACAACTGGTTCATAAAGCGTCTACACTGTCTCCCATTTATTTCATCATATCTATTGTCCCTTTTGGAATATCTTACTTAATAACCTTCTTCCTGACCTGGGGAAATAAAACATACAAAAGGGTGAGCTCAAATTCTCAGTAAGGGTAAACAAAAGAAATATCAATCACATCATATACATAAGCACATAACATTTGGAAATCATAACCTGCAAAAGAGATCATAATTTCATAACATGGGATAAATCATGGCAGTGAAATGTAATCACAATAATCATATCTTAAAACATGAAACTTTGTGGAATACACACATAATCATAGAGAATCATTTCTTATTAGTCAAAGCTCATTGCCAAGACTATCTTAGTGGACAAAGTCCCTTTCTGAACCGAGTTCACTCCTCGTTTCAGTCCTGTTTCACTGAATCGGTATAACCTACCGTTCCAGCCATGTATATCTCATGAGATATAAAATCTTTACCCAATTCATTGGAGGGAGATATAGGTCCCACCCATCTCATAATAATACCATTCTTATGTGTGCCACAAAATCATAAACCATACATCATAGCATAACCCATGTAATAAAAATGGGATTCTTAAACAACATGACATCATAAAACAATTCATATAAGATAAAGGAATTCATAAAAATAATTTCATCACAACATAATGAAATAAATGTAATAATAGGTATAGAAACAGAACCCATTATTAGATGGAAAATAATTTTGATAAAACACTTGAACTCCATTCTTGAGGAAAATATCCTTTCTACTTCAAAAACATTTTCCTTTCTTAACATGTCTTACAATTTTAAACTAAAAGAAGTTGATTAAAAATAAACTTGAAAACTTGTAAAGGAATCTTCTTGGAAATAATGTTTTAAAAATCCATTCATGCCTTATAAGTTAAAAAAAACATTCTTCGTACTTTTGTCGGAAAAGTCAAAAAGTACCTCGTATGAAAAACGACAAAAGATTCCTTTCATATCCTTTACTAAAAACTCACCTAAGGGTAAAATTGGATTTAAACAATTGTATTTTGATGGAAATAATATTACATATTGAGGAAACATGGATGTGGATGATAAAATACACCCCATTAAATACCAAAGTATAAACAATCTCGGATAAAATGAGATTGTGATATTTTCCCTTACTTTAGGTCTGTTTTGCTTCGTAAGTGTCCAAACCTCCTGTATAATGATTTAAATAATGTTATTGACTTATTCCATAATAATAATTATTTTTATTATATCATATATGGTCATATTCTTAGCTTCTTAGTAGTAATATTTCATTGCTACTTGTTATTCGGGTGTTTATAACGTTTTGTTCTTATGCATGTCTTGTCGAATAAATTCTTATTCTTCTCTTTAGGTTATAGATACCTCATTTCCAGAATGGTATTAGTGTAATATATATCATATTAATTCATTCAATTCATTTATATAATCATTATTAAATGAAGATCATGTAGAACGAGTCGCATCACATCATGGAGACGGTATTCCGTACGTACGCACGAGTGATGATATCGTTCCTATGATCGTGGAATTGTTTTGGAGTGTATGTATACTATTTCAGAATCAGTATTACTTTATAATAGTCATATATAGTCATTATTTACACCATTATACCAATCCAAGTAAGGTGGTGGTGGAAAATAGATTACACCACGGCGTGGAGATGGTATTCCGTACGTACGCACGTGCTGTGATTTCTTTTTCCGTAGGATTGATAGATGGTGAAATAGGGTTGTTTCATACTTATAATAACATATCAGTATATGAGTGATACTGATGTTATTACTTCATAATTAAACAACTAAAGAATAAGAAGTGGAAGAAGAAATAAAGATGAAAGAATCGGTAACGGACATTACATCTTCTTTGAAGTGCTTCTTTGAGACCTCCTTTTAGGGCACTAAAATAGGTCTTTGAAGAAGACCAGAACCTCTAGTATGTTTCTAGGGAAGTGGAGAGAAGAAATTGGCAGGGTTTTGCCGAGCTTGAAGGCTCAAAGTGGTGTGAGGAAGAGGGGGAGGATGTGCCCTTTTATAAGGGAGGAGAGGGGCACCTTTGGAATAACTAAAAATATTATTTTATTATAAAGTCAAGTTCGGTTTTAAATAGCTCCAAATTGATTTATTTCGAATCTAAGGTGGGGATGGGTCGAAATACTCTCATTCAATAGAATTTAGACAAGTTTAGGTTCTTATTTTAACCTTATCATTTAGATTTAACATTAAGTTAAATAATTTTACTTTTATTGTGTCTTCTTGTGTTCTTATACTGTAAGGTTAATAAACTTACTATAAGAATCCAAACGAACCCCAAGTTGTTTATTATTAATATATATAACCGTATCTAAGTCATTTGGCCGATCCTTAGATTTTTAGGAATAAAATAACAATTACTAATATAATATTTGTTTTAACAACTATTTTATGTCAATTTTGATACTATTAAGTATTTGATTTTTGTGAAAATCATAACAGAATGATTAGTTCAAAAACATTTAATTAAATCAATACTAACAAGTCATATTAACCTAGAAAATTAGTCAAATTCATAAAAAGTCTCAAATTACATTTATTTTGTTGTTTATAACATTAATTATGTCAATATTTCATTAATAAGATAATTACTGCATCATCTTTGTGTCATAAATAAATTAAATTATTTAATGTATAAAAATTACAAATAAAATACCATTCTGTAGGAAATCGTTTTAGCTTTCTAATGAATATTTATAGTCGAATTTATCTTATGTATAACCCCATATTAAAAATTATTTACTTATTAAACTTTCATTTTAACTATTTTAACCCTTCTTTAAATAAATTAATACTAAATGTCCTAATCTAATCCAAGTGGGCCTAAATGGTCATATTTTATTCCTAAGTTTTTTTTTGGTCGGATTACACTTGTCCAATAGAATTAGGACATGTGTTAGGATAATAATAATATCATATTTACCCTTAATTACCCTATTTACTTTTAACCGTGGTAAAAAAAAGTAAAAAGTTACTATTCACCAAAAAATTATTTTCATCTCATTGAACCACATTTTAGTCCTTGATATTAACCGTGTCTCTCGAATTTTCAAAATTCCACTCACAGAAGCGGTAAAACTAAGTTTTATGAAAAATTCAGTTTTTTAACTACCACTTAGTGGTTTCACTATTCATCAAAAATTGAAAGTTTCCAGAAAAATACCAAAATTTCACCCTAGGCTAATTTCGATATTCCGAATCCAAAAATGAAGTCCATTTTGAAAAATAAAATTTATAAAATTTAAAAAAGTGGTTATTACTATTCATAACGGCTAGTTTTAATAATATTTTAATAGCATATCGTTGTTTAGTGAAACTCGGTATTGCGTACGACGCAAGATATCGAGGAAGCTCGCGATTTCGTGTAAATAAAGCCAAGAAAGTGTTGTGTAGAAAAAAATTCCTTTGATGATTTATATAACATAAAAGTCTCAGGTGTAACATTCTACCCCCCTTAAAATGAATTTCGCCCTCGAAATTCGTCACGTTGTAACAAACAGATGAGGATACCTCTCCCTCATCATATCCTCAAGATCTCATGTAGCTTCGTCTAATTGGTGGTTCCTCCATAAAACTTTCACCAATCGAGTCTTCTTGTTTCGTAGGACTTTTTCACTACGATCCAGAATCTCTATCGGTTGTTCTTCAAAAGAAAGATCCTGCTCCAGCGGTACAACTTCTGAGCTAAGTACATGTGAAGGATCAGGTATGTACTTTCTCAGGAGAGATACATGGAACACATCATGAACTTGAGAGAGATTTGGTGGAAGCGCCAATCGGTAAGCTACCTTCCCAACACGATCCAGTATTTCTAAAGGACCGATATATCTAGGGCTCAACTTCCCCTTCTTTCCAAATATCATAACCCTCTTCCAGGGAGATATTTGTAAGAACACTTTATCACCCACTTCAAACTCTAGGTCTTTTTTCGGTTGTCGGCATAACTTTTCTGTTGACTCTGAGCTTCTCTTATGTGTTGTTGAATATATCTGACCTTTTCTGCCATTTCATCAATGAGATCAGGTCCTAATAGCTTTCTTTCCCCAACTTCATCCCAGCAAGTTGGAGTCCTGCATTTCTTTCCATAGAGAGCTTCATAAGGAGCCATCTGAATACTGGAGTGAAAGCTATTATTATAAGAAAATTCCACCAAAGTTAGGTGTTGATCCCAACCACCTTTTAAATCCATAGAGAAAGCTCTCAACATATCTTCTAGGGTTTGAATTGTTCTCTCAGACTGACCGTCTGTCTGAGGATGATAAGCAGTGCTGAAACTCAACTCTGTATCCAGAGTATGCTGAAGACTTCGCCAGAACTTCGAGGTAAATCTCGGATTCCGATCAGATATAATAGAAAGTTGTACTCCATGCAATCTTACCACTTCCTTTACATATATCCTGGCAAGCTGATCCAGAGAGAAATCCTCTCTAATAGCAAGGAAGTGTGAAGAATTGGTAAGACGATCAACTATGACCCAGATAGAATTATTGCCTTTGGATGTTTTAGGAAGTCCTGTGACAAAGTCCATAGTGATGTTTTCCCATTTCCATTCGGGTATGGGTAATGGTTGTAACATCCCCTTAGACTTTTGTCTCTCAGTTTTAACTTGTTGACAAACCAAGCATCGAGAGACATATTCAGCAACATCTCTTTTCATGCCATCCCACCAAAAGTACTCTTTCAGGTCCCTATACATCTTCGTGCTTCCAGGATGAATAGAGAATGAAGAACTATGAGCCTCATCCAACAGCTGCTTCTTTAATTCGGGGATGGGAGGAACACAAACCCGATTCCTGAACTTTATTATCCCATCACAATCAAGGTTGAATTCAGGAACATTTCTCACCTTCTTTTGTAACTCGACATCTTCTTTCTGTGCCTCTTTAATCTTCACATGTATAGATGGTTGAACATTCATTTGAGAAAGATAAGATTTTTCCCCTTCCATTATAATTCCAAGATCCATCCTTTGTAAATCCATAAATATTGGATCTTTTGTGCTCCTATCATGGATAAACTGGCATGGTCTTGTCGACTTAATGCATCTTCCACCTTGTTTGCTTTCCCAGGGTGGTAATGGATTGAGCAGTCATAATCCTTAATCAGATCCAACCATCTTCTTTGATGCATATTCAGCTCCTTTTGTGTGAAAATATACTTTAAACTTTTATGATCAGTATAAATATCACACCTTTCACCATAAAGGTAATGCCTCTAAATCTTTAATGCAAAGATTACCGTAGATAACTCCAAATCATGTGTTGGGTAATTTTTCTCATGGATTTTCAACTGTCGTGAGGCATAAGCTATCACCATATCATTTTGCATAAGAACACACCCCAATCCCTTCTTGGATGCATCACTGTAGATCACAACCCTTTCTCCACTACAAGGCAGTGTGAGCATAGGTGCACTGGATAACCTTC
The DNA here is from genome assembly GCA_963277665.1 of Viscum album. Lineage (NCBI taxonomy): Eukaryota > Viridiplantae > Streptophyta > Magnoliopsida > Santalales > Viscaceae > Viscum > Viscum album. The sequence continues at coordinate 1,579,252,093 of OY728126.1, forward strand.
TTTTCAACTCCTTGAAATTCTCTTCACATTCCTCCGTCCAAACAAACTTAACTCCCTTCCGAGTCAACTTGGTGAGTGGATTAGATAATCGTGAAAAATATTTCACAAAACATTGATAATATCCAGTCAAACCAAGAAAACTTCAGATCTCGGTTACTGTTGTTGGTCTCGAACATCTTTCGATAACCTCTGTTTTTGTTGGATCCACAGATATCCCCTCTTTTGAGATTATGTGACCCAAAAATGCAACTTTTTTAAGCCAAAATTCGAACTTGGTAAATTTGGCATAAAGCTTCTCCTTTCTCAGGGTCTTCAATATAATTCTCAAGTGATCTTCATGTTCTTCCTTGCTCTTTGAATAGACAAGAATATCGTCTATAAAGACCACCACAAACTGATCAAGATAGTCTCTAAATACTCTATTCATTAGATCTATGAAGATAGCAGGGGCATTAGTAAGACCAAATGGCATCACTATAAATTCATAGTGTCCATACCTTGTACGGAAAGCCGTCTTTGGTATATCCTCCCTTTTGACCCTTAATTGATGATACCCTGAATGAAGATCAATCTTGGAAAAGTATTGAGCTCTGCATAGTTGGTCAAATAGGTCATCAATGCGTGGGAGAGGATATTTGTTCTTGATAGTGATCTTGTTAAGTTCTCAATAATCAATGCAGAGTCTCATTGATCCATCTTTCCTCTTAACAAATAGAACAGGTGCTCTTCAAGGTGACGCACTAGGGCCTATGAATCCCTTATCAAGATTCTCTTGGAGTTGCTTCTTCAATTCCTGCAACTCAATTGGGGCCATTCTATAAGGTGTCTTTGAAATAGGCAAAGCACCCGGTACGAGTTCTATTGAAAACTCAACTTCACGATTTGGTGGAAGACCCGGTAATTCCTCCGGAAAGACATCATAAAACTCCCGTAAAATGGGCATATTCTTAATCATGAGTTTCTCACTAACCATTTGAGATAAATAACCTTCATTTAGTGGAATCAATACCCATAAAATGGAAGAAATTTCCACTGGAAGGTTATGTTCATCCTTGCATTGATAGATGATCATAGATTGATCTGTATGAAATGTGACTTCCCTTCTTTGGCAATTGATATGAGCTCCATATAAAGAAAGCCAATCCATGCCAAGAATCACATCAAATTCCACTATAGGAAGGATCACAAGATTTGCAGGAAGCACTTTCCCACAAACTTCGATTGGAGAAGAATTATAAACTTTTGATGCGACTGTTGTGCCATTAGGTGTTGTCACAGCTAACTCAACATCTAATTGTTGAGGTAATACGGTGATACCCTTAGAAAATTCTTCAGAAATAAAAGAGTGGGTGGATCCAGAATCAAATAAAACATTTTCTACTTTAGAGTGGATGGTAATTGTACCTTTCACCACATCGTTATCATACTCCACATCGCTGATAGAAATTTCATGTGACTTTCCTTTGTCTTTATCCTTAAGAGTTTTTTGATGTCGACCATCATCATCAACCCTTGGATTAGGGAATTTATTGGCATAATGTCCCATCTCCTTGCACTTGAAACATTGAAGTGTAGTAGGTTCATTCTGTGTATCCCTTCCTTTGTTTGCATCATTAGACATCTTCTTCCCATCATCGCAGCATTCAAATGCCCGATGACCTTCCTTTCCACATTTGAAACATTTACTTTTCCCTTTAAGACAACTCCCTCCATGTTTCTTTCCACACTTTGAGCATAAGGGAAATCTCATATTCTTTTTAGTGTGATCTTTAGATTTTCCTTTGAATTCCATTTTCCTCTTCTTATCAAACCCATATGACTGATGGGTTACTCCAATCTCCATCTCGACTTTGAGAGCACATAGAAAAATTTCCTCGTAGCTATTGAATTCCTTTATGGCTAAGGCCCTTTGAAGACTTGGTTTTAAGCCACTAAAGAATCGATCGATCTTACTCTCAGGTTGGATAATAATACCAGAAGTGTACCTTGCAAGTCTTGTAAAATTTGCTTCATAGGTACCAACAGATTCATCATCCTTTTGCTTCAGTTCAAGAAACTATTTCTCCATCTTTGTTCGGAGAATACGAGGGAAGTACTTATTGAAAAATAAGTTCTTGAACTCGTCCCATTCCATGGACTCAATTTCATCCCTTTGCCTCGTATTCTTAATAAGATTCCACCATTGATCAGCATCTCCTTCCAAACGATACACTTCTAGGATGACTTTATCATGTTCAGAACATTGAAGAACTGAAAATATCTTTTCAGTAGTACTAATCCATTGTTCAGCAACTAATGGATCAGTAGACCCGCTGAAAGAAGGTGGACGTTGTCTCATGAAGGATTCAACAGAATGTTGCTCCTTCCTTTGCTCGTTTGGAAGTCCTGCATGATTCATAGCTTGAGAAAGTTGTGTGATCATTGCTACAAGATTTTTCATTCCATCTCCCATAACGTTTGGTTGCTCAGGGGGACAATCATTGCATTGCCCGTCTCATTCCGCATTAACACAGTTCCTTCGGGTTCCAGCCATTGACTAAAACCAAGAAGAATAGTGTGAGAAACACTAATTATAATAGGAAAACCACATAATCAAGAATAAAATTTCACACTTAAGGTCTTATCCTAGGTTATTCATGGTTATTTCTAAAACACTAAGATTGTGTTCTCTTCTTAGACTTATCCTTAGGGTTCTTACTAAGGCTTTCGCATCCTAGTTTCCAAAGGTTGACTATACCTTTCCTCTGATACCAACTATAACGACCCATACTTTACATACATTGTTAATAATTCAAAATTGAAGCATACTTATTACAACATAAAACAAAACCACGAAAGAACCGTATAGGTATAGTGTCTTTAGAAACTGGGAAACATAAACAACTGGTTCATAAAGCGTCTACACTGTCTCCCATTTATTTCATCATATCTATTGTCCCTTTTGGCATATCTTACTTAATAACCTTATTCCTGACCTGGGGAAATAAAACATACAAAAGGGTGAGCTCAAATTCTCAGTAAGGGTAAACAAAAGAAATATAAATCACATCATATACATAAGCACATAACTTTTGGAAATCTTAACCTGCAAAAGAGATCATAATTTCATAACATGGGATAAATCATGGTAGTGAAATGTAATCACAATAATCATAACTTAAAACATGAAACTTTGTGGCATACACACATAATCATATAGAATCATTTCTTATTAGTCAAGGCTCATTGCCAAGACTATCTTAGTGGACAAAGTCCCTTTCTGAACCGAGTTCACTCCTCGTTTCAGTCCTGTATCACTGAACCGGTATAACCTACCGTTCCAGCCATGTCTATCTCATGAGATATAAAATCTTTACCCAATTCATTGGAGGGAGATATAGGTCCCACCCATCTCATAATCATACCATTCTTATGTGTGCCACAAAATCATAAACCATACATCATAGCATAACCCATGTAATAAAAATGGGATTCTTAAACAACATGACATCATAAAAAAATTCATATAAGATAAAGGAATTCATAAAAATAATTTCATCACAACATAATCAAATCAATGTAATAATAGGTATAGAAACAGAACCCATTATTAGATGGAAAATAATTTTGATAAAACACTTGAACTCCATTCTTGAGGAAAATATCCTTTCTACTTCAAAAACATTTTCCTTTCTTAACATGTCTTAAAATTTTAAACTAAAATAAGTTGATTAAAAATAAACTTGAAAACTTGTAAAGGAAGCTTCTTGGAAATAATGTTTTAAAAATCCATTCATGTTGTATAAGTTAAAAAAACATTCTTCGTACTTTTGTTGGAAAAGTCAAAAAGTACCTCGTATGAAAAACGACAAAAGATTCCTTTCATATCCTTTACTAAAAACTCACCTAAGGGTAAAATTGGATTTAAACAATTGTAGGTGGATGGAAATAATATTACATATTGATGAAACATGGATTTGGATGATAAAATACACCCCAGTAAATACCAAAGTATAAACAATCTCGGATAAAATGAGATTGTGATATTTTCCCTTAGCTTAGGTCTGTTTTGCTTCGTAAGTGTCTGAACCTCCTGTATAATGATTTAAATAATGTTATTGACTTATTCCAGAATCATACTTATTTTTATGATATCATATATGGTCATATTCCTAGCTTCTTAGTAGTAATATTTCATTGCTACTTGTTATTCGGGTGTTTATAACTTTTTGTTCTTATGCATGTCTTGTCAAATAAATTCTTATTCTTCTCTTTAGGTTATAGATACATCATTTCCAGAATGGTATTAGTGTAATATATATCATATTCATTCATTAAATTCATTTATATAATCATTATGAAATGAAGATCATGTAGAACGAGTCGCATCACATCGTGGAGACGGTATTCCGTACGTACGCCCGAGTGATGATATCGTTCATATGATCGTGGAATTGTATTGGAGTGTATTTATACTATTTCAGAATCAGTATTACTTTATAATATTCATATATAGTCATTATGTACACCATTATACCCATCCAAGTAAGGTGGTGGTGGAAAATAGATTACACCACAGCGTTGAGACGGTAATCCGTACGTACGCACGCGCGGTGATTTATTTTTCCGTAGGATGGATAGATGGTGAAATAGGGTTGTTTCATACTTATAATAACATATCAGTATATGATTGATACTGATGTTATTACTTCATAATTAAATAACTAAAGAAGAATAAGTGGAAGAAGAAATAAAGATGAAAGAATCGGTAACGGACATTACCTCTTCTTTGAAGTGCTTCTTTGATACCTCCTTTTAGGGCACTAAAATAGGTCTTTGAAGAAAACCAGAACCTCTAGTATGTTTCTAGGGAAGTGTAGAGAAGAAATTTTCAGGGTTTGGCCGAGCTTTAAGGCTCAAAGTGGTGTGAGGAATAGGGGGAGGATGTGCCCTTTTATAAGGGAGGAGAGGGGCACCTTTGGAATAACTAAAAATATTATTTTATTATAAAGTCATGTTCGGTTTTAAATAGATCCAAATTGATTTATTTCTAAGATAAGGTGGGTATGGGTCTAAATCCTCTCATCCAATAGAATTTAGACAAGTTTAGGTTCCTATTTTAACCTTATCATTTAGATTTAACATTAAGTTAAATAATTTTCCTTTTACCGTGTCTTCTTGTGTTCTTATACTATAAGGTTAATAAACTTACTATAAGCAGCCAAACTAACCCCAAGTTGTTTATTATTAATATATATAACCTTATCTAAGTCATTTGGCCGAACCTTAGATTTTTAGGAATAAAGTAACAATTACTAATATAATATTTGTTTTAAAAACTATTTTATGTCAATTTTGACACTATTTAGTAATTGATTTTTGTGAAAATCATAACAGAATGATTAGTTCGAAAAACGTTAATTATATCAATACTAACATGTCATATTAACCTAGAAAATTAGTGGAATTCATAAAAAGTCTCAAATTACATTTATTTTTGTGTTTATAACATTGATTATGTCAATATTTCATTAATAAGATAATTACTACATCATCTTTGTGTCATAAATAAATTAAATTATTTAAAGTCTAAAAATAACAAATAAACTACCATTATGTAGGAAATCTTTTTATCTTTCTAATGAATATTTATAGTCGAATTTATCTTATGTATAACCCCATATTAAAAATTATTTACTTATTAAACTTTGATTTTAACTATTTTAACCCTTCTTTAAATAAATTAATAATAAATGTCCTAATCTAATCCAAGTGGGCCTAAATGGTCATATTTTATTTCTAAGTTTGTTTTTGGTCGAATTACACTTGTCCAATAGGATTAGGACATGTGTTAGGGTAATAATAATATCATCTTTACCGTTAATTACCCTATTTACTTTTAACCGTGGTAAAAAAAAGTAAAAAATTACTATTCACCAAAAAATTATTTTCATCTCATTGAACCACATTTTAGTCCTTGATATTAACCGTGTATCTTGGATTTTCGAAATTCCACTCACAGAAGCGGTAAAATTAATTTTTTTGAAAAATTCAGTTTTTTAACTACCACTTAGTGGTTTCACTATTCATCAAAAATTGAATGTTTTCAGAAAAATACCAAAATTTCACCCTAGGATAATTTCGATATTCCGAATCCAAAAATGAAGTCCATTTTGAAAAATAAAATTTATAAAATTTCAAAAAGTGGTTATTACTATTCATAATGGCTAGTTTTAATAATATTTTAATAGCATATCGTTGTTTAGTGAAACTCGGCATTGCGTACAACGCAAGCTATCGAGGAAGGTCGTGATTTCGTGTAAAGCAAGCCAAGCAAGTGTTGTGTAGAAAAAAATTCCTTTGATGATTTATATAACATAAAAGTCTCGGGTGTTACATTCATTATGAAAATAACTAGCCTAACCAAAGATTAAACAAAGAGAATATAATAACATAGACACTAAAATTAAGAGAAAGAGGGAGAGGGTGTACTACCACTGTAATTGAATTAGATCATGATAATTAAGTGGTGCAAAGTAAAATCATTCTTAACTATATATATCTTCAAATTCAATATTTAGTTCTAATTATTCACATTATTTTGTATCGCACATGTTTTTTAAGAATGTTGATTGATCACCTAAATAAAAAAATAGACAATAAACTATCTGTGAAAACCCCTATCATGATGATGCTATCATCTAATATATATAACTCTTATCTGATAGATTTTTGGAATAAGTTTATCCTTATGGATCAAGTTCTTCATCCCTTTTTTAAATTTTATGTTATTTTGGTTGTGGATTGGTTATCCCTATATAGAGAACTTATCAATTTTTAGAATAAGTAGATATCATTTCATATACCCAATCACCATGTAATTAAATATTGATAAAAGGATTATAATGAAATTCCTTCAGAATTAAAATCTATAATATTGATTATGATATGTCGAAATGATGGAATATTATATTAAATGATTGAGGATAAAGTCAAAATTAAATACATGCCTATTTTATGGGAGTATCTTGATGCATTTTCATATGAATTTCTTAGCCTTCCCTTAGAGAATGTGTTTAATTTTTCAATCGAGCTAATACCAAGATCTATGTATATCTCAATGATCCATTATATAATTTCACTCGTTGATTTGGAAGATTTAATGAAGAAACTATAAGAGAATCTAGATAAGGTCTTTGTATGCATAAGTTATTAAAATTAGGGTGACCCAGTGATTTTTGTTATGAATACGGATGGATCAAGGAACCTCTTCATTAGAAATCATAAACATAATAGGATAATGACCTAGAATAAATATCATATTCCATATATTGATAAATTGTTCAATCAACTATGAGGAGCTCAATATTTTTCAAATATTGAACTTTGATCTGGATATCATAAATTGAGGGTTATGAGAGAATATATATCCAAGATTGATTTCTACACAAGGTTTGAAAACTATAAATTTATATTGAAGACATTTAGACTTTCAAATTCTCATTATATATTTATGGATTTAGTGTATAGAGTCATTATAGATTACCTATAAAATTTGATGGTAGTCTTAATTGATGGAATTATCATATATTATAAATGAAATGAAGAACATGGAGAGAATTTAGGATTTGTTCTAATGATCATATTAAATGATAAATTATATTCCAAGCTTAGCAAGTGTAAACGTTATTTCAAGGTGTATCATTTTAAGGTCATGTTATCACCAGTGTGGGTATATCTATAGTGATATCCAATAGATATGTAATTTAAAAATAGATGAGACAGACCTTTATGATTGGGAACCATAGTTTTATTATATTATGTGGATAAAATTTGATTATTTTTTAAAAATTATGATAATTATCCTATCCAGAGTTTATGTTGACTTATATGGGAGTAAATTTCCTTTGGATAATGGAATTTAAGGAATCCTTCTGAGATATTATGAAGAGATTGGTCACTACACCTATATTTTCACTACCACATAATGGAGATGTGTTTGTTATATATAGTGATTCTTCTTTTAATTGATTTATAAGGGTTATTATGCATAACTAAAAGGTAATTTATAATGCATTGTGAAAATTAATGACTCGTTTTTAGAACAACTTGACTCATGATCTAGAGTTGGTATTAATAGTCATTACATTGAAAATTTAAAGTCATTATCTCTATAGTGAGAAGTTTGGTATTTATACAAACCATAAGATCCTAAATTATATATTCACAAAAAAATAACTAACCATGTTCCAATATATATGGTTATAACTAGTCAAGGAATAATACTTCTCAATACATTACCACCCTTATAAGGAAAACATGGTGGTTGATGCCCTAAGCAGGAAGGATCATTCTATATTATCAAGGATGATGATTTTAAAAAATTAAATACAAATGGATTTATAATGGATGAATCTTAAAATCTTGAAGGATGGATAAAACTTATATCATTCCAAGATGATTTCTCAACCATCAATTCAAGATAAAATCAATGAATCCTAGAATGTTGATATGAAACTACAAAAAAAATCTAGTGATTATTCTACAGTGTATCCATGATAAAGATAGAGTTATAAGTTTTGGAACCCTAATATGTGTCCCATGAAAACTATAATTAAAGAATAAATTTTTGGATGATGCTTATAGATCATCTTTCACTACACATCAAAGAAACATAAAGATGTCTAAATATTTAAAAGAAAAATTCTTGTGGGAAATATGAAGATGGATATCGTAGAATATGCATCTCAATGCTTGGTATTCTTGAAATTTAAGGATAAAAAAACATACAAGGGTATGTTTCAACCATTACGCATAATAGTATATAAATTCAAAAACATTGACATATTTGTTTTTGTGGGACTCCCCAAAACTTCTATAGTCTATAATGTTTTTTGGGTTGAATTCAATCTCTATAAAAAGTTAGTGCATTTTATCACCATCAATTAATATTTATCTCATCAAAAACTCACAATTATTTATATAATAGAAGTGATAAGACATTATGGAGTTCCACATTCCATTGTATCTAATTGAGATCAATGGTTTAGCTTAAGATTATAGAATAGTCTTAATAAATAATTGGAGACATAGTTATGTTTTAGTACTACCTCTCATACTCAGAAATATCGAATATTTGAGTGGATCATCCAAAATCAAGAAGATATACTAAGATCATGTTTAAGGTAATTATAAGTATATTGGGAAAACACATTCCCTTGGTAGATTTTATAAATAAAACAGAGTCCATTATAGAATTTAGATGTCACAAAATGGGGCTTTTTATGGGAAGATATATACGGCTCCAACATACTGAGATGAAGTGGGATAAAGGATGCTTATTGGTCCTATCCTTATCCTAGAGATAAAAAATAGGGTTCAATCCATTCTTAATCATATGAATGAATACCAAGTCGATAGAAAATATATATAGATAACCATCAATGAGATATAGATTCTAATTTTTGATACAAGGTATCCCTCAGGATATCTCTATTGAAGAGGGTTCTGAGTTTAGAGAAGAAATAGAATCTTATTCTAAGGTACATCAATCCATTAAAGATCCTTGATCATGTTGGGGTAGAAAGATATCACTTAGAACTACCTCATGAATTATCCCAAGCACACGATGAATTCTATGTATCACTTTTGAGTATGTTCATACCAAATCCATCACATGTAGTTAATTCATAAGTCTTGCAACTAGGATATGATCTTTTATAGGAGGAATAACTTGTGTAAATTCTAGATCAAACAGATAAGGTATTGTGGAACAAGACCACTCACGTGATCTAATTTTTATGGGGAATCATAATTTCAATAATGATATATGGGAACTTAATGATGTGATGAGAGAAAACTACCAACTCTTTTTCCCTCTGTGTAATAAAATTTTGAAGAAAAAAATATTTTAATGGGAGTGGAATGTAAGGACCCAAAATTCTAAACATTTAAAAAATGTTGTCATGTTCAATTAAATATATTACATACTAAACATAATGAAACAAACCAAGTTATATTAAGATAATGTGATTAATAAATCCCTAATAAAGACAATTATGGTACAAAATTAATTATTTAGATGATATTTAATTAGTATGAGTTAATATTGAGAAACGTTATTTTCAATCAATGTTATTTTATTTATAGTGTATTTTATTTTACAATTATTTTTTATAAAAATTTAATTTAAATTTTATAAAAAAAAATAAAATTTAAATTTTTCAAATAAAATTTTACTTATTATTAAATTTTTTGTTTTTTCTAAAAAGATTTATTTTTTGTCGAAAAATATAGTTTTTTTGAAAAATATAATTTTTATGATTTTATTATTTTATAAGATTGTCCTAAAATATTAAAAAACATTTTATGTAAAAAATATGTATTTATTTAATAAAATTATTCATTTTGAAATATTATATGACCTTATAATTTAATGTCCAATATTTTTAATACAAATTTAAAATGCTGCTTTGACGAAAAAAATGTTTTTTAACGTTTCATCTAATTAAGTGTTTATATGGTTAAATTTGGTTATGTATTACCTTTAAAGCCTCTTAAATTTTATATTTTATAATAAATCAAATTATGTAATTAAAATTGGTATCCAAGATAATTATATATTATATATTAATTTAAAGCTCAAAATATAATTTTTTTTAAAACACTTTTTATGTGATTAAGTGTGTTTATTTAAAATTAACCCTTCAAAACTATAGAAATTTTATTAGGTTTATATTTTATATTATAGAGTAAAAATTAGGTAAAAGTATCAAATAATTATTTTTTTCATTAATGTCGGTTTATAAGGATAAAAATTAATTAACAAGGTAAAAGTGAATTTGGGTAAAAGGTTAAAAGTAAAAAAAAAAGCCTTTAGTCACTCTAAAATTGTATTTAAACGAATGTATTTGGGTATCTTAGAAACTATCTAGTCCCAAACCCCCTATTTTACCACTTTTTATCCATTTTCCCTTGAGTAGTGTCAATTCATTATTAGAAAATGGCATGCATTTCCAAAAGTCCCATTCTTTTCTCTTATAAAATGATACCACGTCCACTATTTCTAGTTATACTTAAAATTATAATTACTTCATGAAACTATGAATTTTTTTACATAATATAACCCTCTCCCACCAATATTATCTTTTGTTTACCTCCAATTTTTTTAGGACCTTCATATCAAAGGAGTTTTCCATGAGAAAACTTAGGCTTCAAATGTGAGTATTACCTTCTATTAGTCATTTATTTTATTATAATACATCCAAAAATAATTTCTAACCTTGTAAATAAAATAAAATAATTATAATGAAGATAATTAAATATCATTTAATTAATTAAAAACAATATATTTTATCCTTTCTATCTATTATGAAAACAAAATAACATTGACTATGTGTATGTGCGGACTACCTCCTCCATGATGTGATGTTGTTTGTTCCATTATTTACTCTCAAGGAAGATATCAAGGATATATTTTATGAATAAATATGTTCTATATGACAAAAATACAATTCTTAAATGAAAATTTTTCATAGTCTATCATTCTTTCCATTCATTGGGAAATGGGATGATTAATCATGCGTACTTGCAGACTATCGTCACCATGAACAATGAATTTTATATTTCATAAACACCTATCATGGGCGGTTTAAAGAATGAGTTTATTGAAGATATATTACAATAAATAAATTTTAGTGATTCGTTAAATGTTATACCAATTTTATATAATTATGTTTCCTTTGTCATTTAATCATTATAACACGCTCTTATTTTGGTTGTTTATACCACATGCATGAGTAATGTTGTAATGTTTATGTCATCAATGATTAGGGAATTTGTATTCTTGTAAAAACATATAATAACAATTTATTAAATATTTATAATTTATTGTATATTAATAATATCAATATCAATTTATTTAATTAATATATCACCTTCTATTAATTAAACTAAATAAAATGAGATCGTATTCATTTTCCTCATCATAAAAAATTACCAAAATACTTATAAAATGAAATTATAAATTAATAAATTATTTTTAAAAATATATTATAGTACCTAGAATGATCTAGTAATGATGAACATTGGTATAATAATTAATAAAAACATTTCCATTAAAAAACTTGTTCAAAATGATCAATATTTCGACACTTGATTTTGAAAATAAATGATTTAAAACTAATATTCATGTGTTGGATATTTAAAAGGTAATTTTATAAAAAGGACATGGAAATGAATATTGTTCTAAAATAGTTTATTAATATAGTAAATTTTTTGATATAAGAGGTTAGAGAACATTCAACTCACCAGGAGTAATGGTAAGGGTTTTCATGACTCAAATCCATCGCATGGGTCAAAATCACTTCTCTTTGTCTAAAACCATTAAAAGAATGATCATATCAAAACATTGATAATTTTTTCATTTATACCTTATTTTATAATGAAATCATGTTTTACATCATAGAAATCTTCCTTGATTAATCTACATTTTTTTGGAAAGGAAATTTTATAGGGAATAATTCTTATGTATTTTAATAAAATATTCCATCCACATATATGTTTTTACTTCACAAGAATGTTATCCTTTACCAAGTGGAAAATAAAATTGTTTTTTTTCTCAAATGATCCTTATATTTACCTTTATTTCAAAAACAATGTATTTATGTATTATTAATGGTGTGGATTTTTAAGAAAGTAATATTCAAATATTTCAAAGTATTTTCCTTTTAATGATCATTACTCTTCCCTTCCTCATCATATTTTGACATACATTTTACTTCTTATCAATATATCACTATTTGAATTTTTTTCAAAGAAATATTTTAATTTTTTACAATTATTTTTCAATTAATTTATTTTTGTAATCTAACTCAGAAATCATTTCTTTTTAAGATGATTAAAATAAACCTTTTTTAATAAAATAATTTTTATAATTTATACTTCATTTTGAAAGAATTGTTATCTAATAACGTAATGGTTCATAAAAAACATTTTATATGCACGTTTTGGGTGATCATGTTATTGGTATAAAATGATTATGTTTTTTATGTGATACCATTTATAAAATTTATATAATCCATTTTTATTCCCTTATGTCATTTATGCTAAAATGAATGGTTTGATTTTAAGAGGAACTCATGTGTATGGATGATGATACGTGGGTAAAATATCACCCTTTGATGCATTTTATATTTTTACTTATCTCATGAAAAGATGGTGGGTGGACATACTTAGTTTTCTTAATAAACAAAAGGGTGGGCATACATAGATTTTTTCACAAAGTTAATGTGTGTTAAAACATGGATTTTTCTCAGAATCAATTCCTACACTTATGTTTTTTCCACTACATATCTAAAATTTTCCTTTTATAACTATGAAAAATGGTTATAATATTCCACATTTTTAGGATATTTTGGTTTCTTATGTATTGATTTCATGTTCATTATTTTTTTCTAGTCTATGTTTATTATAGTGTCCTACCCTACATGCCACTTAACAATTCCCTTAGATAGTGGCTGGAAGACCTCAAGCATGGCTCCCTAAATGCCAAAAATTTATGACTAGTAGTAAGGACTATGGTGTGTCTATGGGGAGACTATTCCCTCATTGTTCAAATTGAAGAACATTAAATAAAATATATAAATATAAGATAGACAACAATTATAATATATAGTAAAATAAATAACTGAAATAAAACAAGAACAATAAGTATTCAGAAAAAAAACCTAATAAAGAATATATGTAAATGAAAATAGTATTGTAAAAGTTAATATTCAAGAGTAAAGGGATGCAGACATATACCACATGATATAAAAAATACCAAAAACAACAAAAACTTCTATAACAAGTATCTCGACTATATGCTTGGTCTTCTACCCCCATACTCCATACTAGAACTGCAAATCAAGCATCAAAATCTATTGGTTTATGTTTATCAATACTTAGAGTCATGAAGCCTATAGGGAAGCCAATGTAATTCTAAGTAGGGTGTAAGATATAATCTCTGTAGACCACCACTAATTGTATCTAGATTAATCTATATCTTGAAATATAAATTGAATATTTTTTCATAATAATAAATGAAAAATATAAATCAATAAATAAAATAAATTGGTTTCTGATAAGACACCTATCCAATTTTACCTACTTTTTTCAAAACTAGTGAGTCTGAACCCAGCAAACATGTGAAGGTAAAGTGAGTGACAAAAATTGTAAGAGGGTGGACTATCCCTAACATTTTGATTGGGCTTGGTGGACACATCCCTATATTTCCAAACCCAAATGATAATTTATTAATTGAAATCATTCACTTACTTTTTAAATCAATTTAAACCTTTTTATAAAAATATAGGGTCACCTGGAACCCATACAAGGAAATTCTAAAAGAATTATAATTTATTCTCTAGGGTCTCGGTATATGTCCAATGCCTTGGGAATCCATCCATGTTTACCCAAGATGAAGTCCAAAATTTCACTCTAGGAATAGTGTGAAGATATCATGAACTAACCTATGAGTCAGTCCTTCGAATCACACATAGGGGGACAATTCTCTCTCATGGCATGGTACAACCAATGTGCCATCGAACCCATCCACAACATCTCCCCTAAGGAGCTGGTGTCACATTCCTAGAGGTAAAAAATCAATAACACGTGGTGATACCATCCTAGGAATGGTTAGGGTCTCCCCCGATGTGTTTACAAAGCATTAAATAATTATAACTATGGCATGATGATCCCATCCAAGGGGCCCTTAAGTTGGAACCCCTTAGAACGCCCTTGGCACCGATGTAAATGCATTTAATCAAGAAATACATTTATAACATGTCTAACATAAAGTTAATTTCCTTTAATTCAAGTGAAACAAACATGAAATAAGACACAAAAAGGGCATATGGCACAAGACATTAAAAAATTTCCATCCAATTTACATAATTTAATTTATTGGGCCAAGGAACCAGTTATAATAAAACACCCTCAGTGGAATTTAAACCATATTGGGAATAGTAAATTAATTCTAAAAGGTTGAGTGCACCCATTGGGGTGGAATTAATCAAGGAGATCAACCCAAGAGGCAGATTCTCCACTAGCTTGGTCTCATTTAGCAAGGTAAGCCTTCCTGTTTAATTTAATTGGAAACTATTAGGAGTCACTGAGAACATTTAGCTTATATCACAATGGAACATTATATAGGATAAAATGAATCAATATTAAATAACATAGACCACCTATCTTAGTCCCGTAGTGATTCCCTCTTCTAGAATCATCCTTTAATTCAAGTTGGAATGGAATATATTGAAGAAACCATCAAATTCTATGAAAATAGGGGAAAAGATCCTACACTGAGATAGTGAAATAGAGGATGGAATAATGAGGAATTCTAAGGGATATGGTTGAAGAAACTTCCTCCAGCATATTAAACGATCTGGTGGAGATAGGGACAGATTCCATATTGAAGAGTTTTCTCAAATCCTAAGAGAGTATGAGGAGGATCTTCAAGATTGGAGAGTAGGAGAGCCCATTAGAATTAAATATGATGAAAAATGGATTTAGGATTTAAAAATTTTAAAGTAAAATATATAAATTCACCCACACATGATGGGGTGTACAGTTTCACCACATGGTTGGCTAAACCATGCACCAGGTTCTGATCTAAGGGTCACCCCATAGGGTCTAGTCTCATGGTTTGTCAAACCATGCATATCCCATGAAAAACATATCTGAAATTTTTCTGAGAAAAGTTACATGGGGCATGTGGGCTCGTCACTTGGTTTCAAATAAACTATGTGGATCCCTTATTCCCCTTATCTTGAGCTACATGGTCAAAGAAACTATGCAATCTTGGCTATATTATTTCTACTAACCATGTAGGCTAATCTATTTCTTTAATTTCCAGGGGTCTAGGGTCTGGAAAAATTCTTATAAACCATTTAAATCTTCTTTACTCCCATAAGAATTATTAATAGTATCAAAAAACAATAATTTACACACAAAAAAACAAATGGTCTATATCTTTTGGAAAATCCAGGATTTTAAACCCCCCCACCTTAAGAAAACTTTTCCCTAAGTTTCCCTTCTGAGGGTGGTGAAATATTGTTGTAGAGGAGTTTTGGACACTATGAACACACATTGGACTCCTACTCCCATGTCTCATCTTGTACGTGTTCATGCAACCATAACACCCATTCTAGAGAAATTGGCCTTCCTCAGAAAGACTTTGTGATCTGATCAAGAATATCTATTGGATTCTCCATGAAGGACACATCCACCTCTAGATCAATATCCTTAGGGTTTAATGAATGATATGGGTCAGGATGCTACATTCAAAGCTGTGATATGTGGAAGAAATCGTGCATGCCACGATACCTCTAATATAGATTCAATTGATAGGCTACTGGCCTGACTCTCTCCTTTATCTTGAAAGGACCTTCATATCAAGGTGATAACTTTCTCTATCTCTTGATTCATTTATGAACCAATCTAGAAAATACATGTAGAAATTACCAATGTCCTGCCTTAAATACCAAAAGTAAATGGTGAAAAATAGTATAAGACTTATTTCTAGACCGAGATGTATCCATATGCCTCTAAATCAGCATGAATTTCTCTCAAGTTTCCTAAACTAGACCAGGATCCAGTAGAGATGCCTCACCTACCTCTAGCCAACATAGAGTTAAATGGTATAGTCTATAGTAAAGGGACTCATATAGATCCATCTGAATTATTTCTCAAAATCTATCATCATAGGAAAACTCATCTAGAGGGATATACTTTTCCCATGAACCCCCAATGTTAAGGATTTAGGCTCGAACCATATACTATAATACTTGTATCATCCACTCAAACTTCCCTTTGTTCTAAAGGGGATATGTTTTACATAAAATCACCTGTGAACCATGTTTATTTTGAAACCCATTCTATATCCATAAAGTAAATAGGAAATTTTGGTCTGAGATGATAGAACGAGGAACACAATTAAGGTTCACTATCTTCTGGATGTAAATCCTCCCAAATTATCAACTAAAAAGGTCTCCCAGATTGGTAAAAAGTGTGAAACCTTTTTATTGATATCTAAAATATCCCATAATACATTGCTACCTCGAGTTGATATTAGAAATATCATTATGAAATCCATTTTGAAATCATTTTTTACACTCATGGATGGATAGAGGTTGTAGAAGTCCTGTAGGTTTCTATTTCTTAGCCTTTATCTGCAGACAGTTGGAGCACTGGGTGATAAAACCAGCTATCTTCCTCTTTATATCAAGACATAAATACTGATGACACATGTCTCAGTACATCTTGGTAATACTAGGGTGAACCTCTAAGACAAAGGCACGAAATTCCCTTATCATATCTTCCCATATATATGAAGTCTCCCATACATTTCCATGGAAGAGTGGGGTATTATTTTCATCAACAACCCTACCAGGAGTTGGGTTCTCACCTATTATGCTCTCCCTCAAGAGAAGGCCCTTATAATATGATAATTTCCCCATCTATACCCACTTTATATGAGATTATTTCATTGCTAGTACTACAAATATTGGTTTCCCACGCTATTCCAGAACCACAAGGTGCCTCTCAAAAAACGGATCCATCAACTACCACTTTTTGTTGGCCTCATTGATGGATTGTGTCTGAGTCTTCTAGATCAATGAATCAAATATGAAATTTCCCTTTACGAATGTGTAAGAATTCTCTTAGTCAAACAATTCTTCGTATTCCACCCACCTACATTGCCTCAGATTCAAATCGCGCTATGTGGAGATATATTTGAGACTTTAATGATTCATATAAATGATGAATCGATCACCCAACATGTATTTACTACAACAACATAGTACATAGACCATGGAAGCAAGCTCGAAGTCATGAATAGGATAGTTACACTCATGAGGACTCAAGTGGAGGGACCTGTACACTATATCCTGATTACCAGACATCATAAATTTCCTCATCCTGGTTTGTAAAGCATCACAGTAAATTGTATTGCTTCTGCCCAGGTCTGACAGAATCATGATTGGTGTTAATGTTAGTATTCACTTTAACTCTTAAAGATATGTCTCATAATCTTCATTCCAATTTAATTTCTCACCCTTCATGGTCAATACCATATGTATAGCTAACAGATGTAATAAATCATGGATAAATCATCTGTAATATCCATCCATCCCTAGGAAGTTGTGCATATCAAACACATTCTTGGGATTCTCCTAGGAAACCATGTTTCTCACCTTCTATGGTTCAATGGATATATCTTCTTCAGAAATAATATGATCCAAGAAGTGAAACTTACTGATGTAGAAGTTTAATTTACTAAGATTCACATGTAGTTAGTGCTCTCTCAGTGTATTCATCGCGATCTCGAGATGGTCGGCATGGACATGTCTGGTGAAATAATACACTAGAATGTATTCTATGAAGACCGCCACAAAGGAATATAGATATAGGTGTAAAACCCAATTCATTATATCCATAAAGCTTTCTATCATGTTCATATGGCCTAATGATTTAAACATATTCTTGTACAAGTCATACTCGCTCCGTAATATTATAGGTGGTATTTAATATGGCCTCACACATACCTGTGGGTATCTTGACCAAAAATTGATCTTTTAGAGAAAAAAAATCTCTTCATATTTGGCCGAAGATTTCTTCTATACAAGTAAGTAGATACTGAGTTTTCACCATAAGTTGTTTCAGTCAGCACTAATCTATACAAAATCAAAGGGTACCATCTGCCATTGGGAAAAAATGGTTGTTGATACCCAATGTGATATATTGGGTTATATATAAACCTTATACTATAGAGAATCAAGATGGTTCCAGATTTCATGGAGATGTGTTGGTGTCATCCTATATGGAATAATGGGAACTGGTTCCACACTTGGGACTAGCTCAATTGTGAACTAGACCTCTCTTTTAGGAGGTAAGCTGTATATATCATTAGGGAAGATATCCTAAAAGCATTTCACCACAGGATTTAATTCCACAAGAATCATTCCATAATCGCTCATAATGAGATTTTCCATCTGGTATGTTACTCCACCTAGCCATGTACGCTTGGGTATATCTTGAATTTCTTGGATATCCCATTCACCCTTATATATATACATGTTTCCCTCAGGTGATTTTAAAGATACCTGGTGATGATAGAAATCCACTTGGGCATGTCAAGGCACAAGTCAATCCATTCCTATAATTAAATTGAAGAAATTCATCTCAAGGAACTACACAAAAAATTATACCCACCTACATCAAGGTACACACATTGAACTATCATATACCATCATCTTGAAATTCTAATAGGGTTTCAAGATTCATAACGCCACAAGAATTATCTATCACTAAGCCCATCCTTCCCATAGATGTAGCCGATATAAAATAGTGTGATGAACTTTTATCAAACAAGGAAAATAATAAAGTGAAGGATACTATAATATTAAATCTTACTATATATGGTTTTGGGCTCCACTTCTCTAGCTTAGGCTACACTACATAGATGAGGTCTGAATCACCGGCCAAATATGATAACAGAGTAGCCTAAGAAATTCCACTCTGCTATCACTAAAACTATGATCCCTAACAACCTCAACCATGACAACTTCCTCAGCTGGTAGGAGGCCAACATCCTACCTGATGAGGTTTCATTGATCCCCCACCTAAAGGTAGTGCCAGAACAGAACCCCGCCCACTAGGCATTGGAGGAAAGGATCGGCGGAAAAGTTGGAGGTGACTCAAACTTATTCAAGCCTATCACTCAATTGGGTTCCTCACACACTACAGATTATTATGTTCAGGCCTACACACTGGTGACACACCACATAGGTATCAGTTCATTCCACCTAGCTAGTATATCTCTCATGTGTAACCTTGAAATATCTCTTCCTACTATTGGATAAACCACTACTCTACCTAGAAGTTTAAATTCCCTATTTCATGTCACCTTATTCCCTCAACTTCCACTCAGTGATGGGGGCCTAGTTCACTATCTATGAAATGGTGGTCAGCCAAAAGATGTTCTCTTATGACCAGATGGCGTATTCATGACCATCCTTAAATCACCTTGTAGTTGTTATCTCATCACTGGACATGTTTGATAAAAAAATGTTGTAATTCGGTAAAGATAGACGAGTATTACATCAAGGACATGTCAACTTGATAAAGGTTTATGAACACCCCAGAATAGTATTTTATCAAGTTCTGTGGAAATAATTAGTCAAAGAACCATTTAGAAGTCTACCCAGATGATACCCTGATGTTGACCAGGCTGAGTGGGAACAGACAACCAATGTTTGGTGCAGTCACGTAGCATGTATTTCAAGATCTCGACCCTTCACTATAGAGGTTTCACAATATACAAAAAGATAGACATCATGGCCTCTATACATGACCCAATAACCTGAAGTCCTCTATCCCCCAAGAAGGTGGGAGGATGCTGCTGCTGGAACTCCCTGGTCAACTATTCCATAGTTGAGGCAGGTTGGGGAACACCCTTTATAGACTACATGAATCGAAAGGAACTGTCCCTGAACTAAGCATCAACACCTAGTATAATATTAATAGTAGGTGCCTTAGGTGGCACTACATGAGGTATCACGGGTGTCTCAGGGCCCACCAACTGAGGAGTATGCTCATTGCCACTCTCTTAGTGTAAAACATGAGGTCGTCGTTCTATGATAGATCTTCAATTTCCAAGAGCATTCCTCATATAAGATTTATAACACATAGTAAAAGTGATAAATAAAGGGGGTACAAGGCCTCCCTATAAGCATGTTACAACCCTTAGCCTTCTATATGAGCTACGTATAGGAGATCATAAGATGTAAAAAAAATATCATAGGAGACATGGCCTACTTACCACTATTATGGTTGGGTCATGGTCAAGGTATTGTATCACATGTACCTGGTGACCATTTCATTTTAAAGATAATCTTCATTTTAATTTCATATTCAGTTATGCATTTGAATTTTCTTTTAAATGGTTGAATTAGATGGATCACTATTTCTGTTTTATGAGGTCCCATTCACTTTATAATATGAAAGGTGTCATATATTTAATCCTAACCACAAAACATTCCATCCCATGAAACCAATGGTCTATGGATCAATGTGCCCCAATTGGATGCTTAAGTCATATTCTTTAACCTTTTCTAAGAAACAATGATAGGTTAAGGGAGACAATTTAAGATCCAATTTTGTTTCCCTTGATCTTACAGGGTAATATCGACACATTTCTAGTTACAATAATAAAATAATTTCATGTTATAACAAATAAGTCACAAACAAAAATCACTTGAAGAATAGTAAATTCATGCTGATAAATAGATATGGCATGGAATAATGAATGAAATTTAAATCCTAGATCTCCTAGCATGATGCATGCTTCAATTTACCTTCATATCATAGGTCTAAGAATTAAAACCTTTTAATAACATCAATATTAATAAAAACATAAATCAAGTGACTCTCCAAATAGGAAAATCCATGAAATGATAACAATGCAAGAAACAACAGTATTTACCCATCCCATGAAATTCGTGTTTCCCTTATACGTGAGCAACTACTCCTAGGCACAAGAACATTACAAAATCCTAATATCCTAGTCGCCTATATAAGACCAAATAGTAATACCAAATGAAATATATCTATGATTCCACTTTGTAGTGTCCTACCCCAGATGCCACTTAATAGTGCCCCAAGACGGTGGCCACAATACCATAAGCACGCCTCCCCAAATGCTAAAGGTTATAGACTAGCAGTGTGGGCATAGATTGTGTCCATGGGGAGACTATTGACTCATGAGTCATAGTGTAGTGTAGCAATAAAAATATATAAATATACTAGAAACATCAATAACAATAGACAGTATCAGAAATTATAAAAAATAAATCAAGAAATATAAGTAGAAAATATGATACTAAATAAATAATATATGAAAATAAAGATGTTACTATAAAAAATTAATATGTAAGGTGCTGGTGATATAGGCATATACCACATGCTATAAAAAATAAAAATAAAATAAAAAACTTCTACAACTAGAATATTGATCATAGGTTCAATCTTATTCTCCCCTACTCCATCCTAGAGTAGGAAATCAAGCATCAGAAGCTGGCATATTTCCATTATCAATACAAGCAGTCACAAAGTCTACTTGGTTACTAAAGTTGGAGAAAATAGGGTGTAAGTTACAATCTTATTAGGTCACATCCAACTATGTCTAGATCAATCTATCTCATTCAATATAAAATAAATAGTGTGACTTAATTATAAATGAAAACCATAAATAAATAAATAAACCTAACTAGGTTTTAATAGGAAACTCGTCCAGTTTTACTTTCTTCAGCCTAAGCAAGTGAGTTTCATCCAAGAAAACCATTAAAGGTAAAATGAGTGATAAAATGTGTAATAAGATGGACTATACATAGGCTTCTGATTGGGCTTGGTGGGAACATTCATATGTTTCCAAAAACAAAATAATATTTCTTAATTTAAATCATTCACCTTTTTTAAAATGAAATTAAACCTTTTATAAATATATATAGATTCACCCTGAGCCCGACCAAGGTAATTCTAAAATAATTTTGACGATCACTATAGGTGTTCAGTATTGTTTTATGCTTATAGATTATGTCCAAGGTGACCCATGAATGATGTCCTAAGTGGCACTACATGCATGGTGTGAAGAAATTATGAACTAGACACTAATTCCAACACTGGTATCTTACATAGGGTCCTGAGTCTCTATCATGGAATGGTATAGCCAATGTTTCATTGATCCCATCCATGGGGTCTCCCCTAGGGAACCAGTATCACTTTTATAGAGGTAAAAAGGTAATAACGGATGGATATCCCATCCCATACCTGGATAGTGTCTCCCCCACATGTTTACAAAGAATTAAAAAATTATAACTATGGCATGATGATTTATTCCATGTGGTCCTTATGTTAAAAACCTCTTATATCACCCTCAGTACCATGGTAAATTAATTTAATGAAAAAAATACATATATAAAAAATCTAACAGAAATGTTATTTTCTTTAATTTAAGTGGCTCATGAATAGAACATGACGCAATGAAAAAATGGAATATCGAACATACCATAAACACTTTTCAAACCAATTCGCATAATTCAATTTATGAAGACTAGTCACCAGTTACAATACAACACCATCAGGGGAATATAAATAGTCTAATGCATAGGTAATTAATCCTCAAAGGTGGATCACACCCATTGAGATGGATTTAATCAAGGATATCAACCAATGGGGTTGAATTGCTACTATCTCGGGTCACATTTTCCAAGGTAATCCTTACCATTTAATTTAATTTGTAATTATTACGAATCACAGGGAAGATTTGACTCATGATACAAGAGCGCATGTTATAGGATGAAATAAAACAAGTGTAAAGAACCTGGACCATCTACATTATCCCCGTAGTGCTTCCCTCATCCAGCATCAGCCATTGATTTTATCTAGAATGTAGTATATTGAATAAATCATCAAATGCCTTGAAAATAGGTAAAATGATCTTGCACTAAGATATGAAATAGAGGATGGAAGCAAGGGTAAATACAAGGGATAGGATTGATGATCCTACCTCTAGCTTCCCAATGGATCTGGTGGTGAGAGACACGGATGCCATATGGAGGAGTTTTCTCAAACCCTAAGAGAGGAGGAGCATCGAGTGTGGATAGGAGGAGAGACCACTGTAATTAAATAGTAAAAGGGGATTTAGGGTATTATATTTTAAGGGAAAATCCATAAATTCACCCACACATGAAGGGGTGAACAGCTTGGTTGCACAGTTAGCCAAACCATGTGCCAACCATGCACCAGGTTCTGCTCCATGGGACACCCCAGATGGTCTAGGTGAACGGTTTTTCTAACCACATGTACCTGTGCGAAGAAGCTCTAAAAAATTCCTGAGACAAGTTAACTGGGCATACGGGCTCCCTCACATGGTTTGATAAAAACCATGTAAAGCACTTCTCCCCACTGTCTTGACGGGCATAGTTATGGAAACTATGCGGTATGTCCCACATGATTTCTACTAACCATGTGGCCCAATATGTTTCTTTAATTTCAGGGGTCCAGCCTCTGAGAAAGCCTCAAACACCCCCCAAGACCTCCTTTACTCCCTTAGTAATCCTTATTATGATCAAAAAAATAATTTAACGCGACCACAAATGGTCCAAACCATTGGGAAAATAATGGATGTTAGATTTTTTATGGCCTTTCTTTAGTCTTATATTCCTATTTCATGGTCCTTAATGACTATTAATGTTTTTTATGTCCCTTATGATATCATGATCTTTTTATCTGATATTACTTTCTTACTCATGTTTTCCATCAAACATAAGATGTAACTATTTCATCTAGTTGATATGTTTCCATTACTATGAATTCGAGTTCAACCCATATTATGATTACATTCCTCAGTTTTTGAAGATTATTATGTCATATTATGTGTTTATAATATGGTCTAGTGGATAATTGTTATGGAGAAATTTCCATAAGTTTTGTGAGATAATTTTTTTATTTAACTAGTCTCCAAGACATAAAAACTTGAATTCATTGGTTTGTGTGAATATTTTTAGAATTTATTAATTAATAAATTAAACCAATATTATGTTTATATATTATTATCTTAGGTTTCCATATTTCCTTGAATAGGTTATTGGTTCACATTTAGTTCATGTTAAACTGCATTCAAAGTGGACTTTGTTATCAATTTATAGGACATCTAATTTCTACCATCTCTCTAAATTCATTATAAAATTTAATCATAATCACCACATTTATACTAATAAAAGGTTTGAGATATTAAAAATAATATTAATAAAAACAATCATTACAAATTTTCATAAATAATCAAACACATTTAAAATGATGTAGTCTTTGTGGGAAGTCATTGTATAAATGCATAAAATTGTGAACTCAGTACCTATGCTCGGGACGATGAGTTAGTGATGTACCTATAGGTGTTTTAAGAAAATAATTTTGTACTTGGACCACCTAAGTAATTTTAATTTCAAAATAGATGGGTTATTTATTCCTTTTCATACTCAACATTTCAATTTACAAGACATTATATCTATAGTTCTACCATCCTGACTGATAGACAGATGAAACTGACACCATTTGTAACATCCTGACACCAAACTATTGTCTTCGGTAGGTCCGAGGTTCCACTAACCTTAGGTGATGTTTCCCTAGACACTAAAGGTAATAAATAAATTATAAGGGCATAAATTAATGTTGGGGAATTATTTTCCCTTACACACATAAAACCTATAAGATCACATAGTACAAAACATCATAAGAAAACATATAATTCATGAAAGTAAAAAAAATAAAAATTAATATAAAAAATAATTGAAAAATATCATATTAATTGTAGAAGATGGTACAAAAATATAAAACAAAACTCCATGCATGAATGACTTGAGGCACCAAGGTGAAGATGCTCTGGATTTCAAGACTCAAAACCCGCATAAATAAATCTTTAATCATCCAAGATGGAAGCATCAAAGAGTAATAATAGTAAATTTATAAATACACCCATAATAGTATCATGATAAAACATTTCTTCATATGCACAGAGGTACATATTCATGGCATATTGGGTAGAACCCAAGACTCTCCATATATTCAAGATATACAAGAACAATTTAGATCATATTTTTATATTAAAAAATGGGGGAATAATATCAAACATTTTTATACTATAATTTAATTAAAATAGTTTAAATAACTATTTATATATGGAATACCAAATATAGAACTCACACACCAATGCATGAAACCCCGCTTTGGACAGACCAAACATGTGAGTGTAAAATGCATCCTTTTAGACTCAAGTTATTATATAGATGTATAATAATATACCCCCTTAGGAGCTAGTATCCAATTATAAACTAACGAGTCCTTGCATATATATATGAAACATAAAATCATTAAATACATGTTTATTACAAGGATTCAAACACATTAATTCATAAATGAAAAAGCAATTTCTATTTTGGTAATTAATCAAACACATTATGGGTGTCACCCATGATTTTCAATTTAAATTTGTGAGACCAAAAATGGTTTTTCTAAAAAGAGATTCAAAAAAATAGTCCAAAAATATAATAATTTAATTTATAAGTTCAATACTTCATTTTTCTTGTATAATGTGGAGAGAGAGAGAAAAAAAATCCACCTACCTCAAACGGTTTCCAATTTCAATGAATTGCATAAATATCAAGGAAATTTTAAATTCATCCTTCCTTTCCATAAATTTTTTAAATCAAATTATCTTATATCAATAATTATATATCCCTAAATATAATAAGATCACCAAAATTGATTATAGTTAGTCTAAGGGTTCAGAACTTTTTACAAGGGATGAAGAATGAGGGTTTTGATGTAGATTTCATGTTAAAAATTCAATTTTTGAATTTAATTAATGGAATCTCATGGTTGGTCCACATGGTTTATAAAACCATGATTCATCCATGTCAAGTCACACTACACTATTAATTAAAAAGTCCCATGGTTACTATACGGCTTGGCCAAACCATTTGATTTCACAGGGAAAACTTCCATACCTCACACGATTTCCTATGGAATGCACACAGTTTCCCCTAACATTTCAAAAATGGTTAACCCTCAAAAATATCTCCAAAAATATCTAGAAACATACTAATGAAAAATAAAATCATTTTATAGATAAAAATACAAAATAAAATTGAGAAATAACTCAATATTGTGTCTTATACTCAAACTTTAACATAACCATTCATGCCTTCCCATTTGGATTTAAATTACAGTGCATTCCCTTTGTTTTATTTATATATGGAATTAAATTCACAATATGTTCCTATAAAAATATATACAATGGAGGACCAAAAACACTCATTTGGGTTCACTGAGAACGATATACCATATTCCATGAATATAAAAAGTATTAAATTCAATGAAATGTCTTTCTGAATGTATCAAAATTATTCAATCCATTTCTTCACATTTGTGAACTAGGTTATGGTTTAAATCAATGTAAATCATATCAGTATTATTACAATGAAGTATTTTATTAAAATTACTAAAATATATTATAGTGTCTCAAAAAAGAATCTATGATCTATTTTGGGATGACTATAGATCCCAAACTCTTATTTGTGTTATGTACTCCCCAATATTCATGTGACTACCATTCATGTTAGTTGAGGAGAGGGACAATAAAACAGGAAAGTTATGCAACATATGAAAAATTCTCAAAATAGATAACAAGATCCTTTATTGGATAACTTGACCACCCATCCACTATGTTTTATAATAATTATAATTATTCTACTAAATTAATGGTGGATTTTGGTAATCTTAGAAATGGGAGATGGTTAACCTAATATAAAATTATTTCTCTATAAGATATATTGATTTACCAATATATCTACATGTTACTATATACAAATGGACTTATTATATTTTTATTGTGACATTACATAAACTAAAAAATACTCCCATGAATAATGGATATTAATATTTTTGGTTCTCCATTCATATAAGGGTAAACATGGTTGCATTAAAATGTATAGTTATCGCCTCATACCTATATTGTTATTGTTATCTCAATCATGTTAACATCACAAAATGTTTTAAATTTCCACCTAGTAAATACTAGAAATACCATATAACAATAATTTTTGTGCAAGATTACAAATATGATGGAAGAGTTTATACCTTCATAGAATACCAATAAAACATAGATAGGTTTATTACATAAAAGATTGTTATATTTCAACAACCAAGAAGAGTGTAGGTGTACCCCTTAAAGAGGATACATTATTTTGGTGTGGTGCTTGAATAGTTATACTAAACAAGAATGACATGAATCAATTCATATAAAAAGATTAAAATAGTGTATTATATATACTTGAATGAATAACTAGAACACATATCACTACATTAGTGTCAAGATCCTCCTCAGAAGCTATGATTTAATAATCTCACTTTTCTCTATAGGCCTGGGAGTTATCTTTCAATGGTTTTCATCGACAACCCTTGGATTACTTCATTGATTCTCATAGTGTCCTTATTTATAATAAGTGAAACATTAGATTCCAAGATTATAGTTTACAGAAGGATTCCTTTATTACATCACATGGGTGGGTTTATTTTTTTGTAATTATCTAGCTAGGTTCCCTTCCCACACATAAATTATTTCTTTATCCCCTTCAAGAAATTTCTTGTATGTTTTTTCACATGCTTTTAAAAAGTGGTAATTTGGAATTCTTTACCACTACGATGATTCTCCAACACTCACATAAAATTAAAATCCTTTATTTAATTTCTATAACTAGATCCATGAGACCCTTGATATTCAATAAAATCCATTTTTAATTTGATATAACATCATAAATTTTTTTCATAGCTAGAAATGTCTTGAATTGCTAATTATTTTCCTAGGCTCAGCTTTATACTACTAAAGAAGAAGTTAAATTTAATTTCAATGATAATTAGAAAGCCTTAAGTGCATAAAGCATGTCTTGTGAAGTTAACCTCATAATCCCTTGTGTATTATTCATATTTCTAATGGGGGGTAAGTAAATCCATCTCTAATTTTTTTTAAATATGATAAGGGAAATATTTTTGAAAGAACATTTTTTGAAATTATTTCTACTCTAATTCTTTTATCTCTTTCTTGGGATTTTTTATTTTTTATGAATGTCCATTGTGCATTAGTTTCTCCATCCATCTAATAAATATCCAATATTCACTTCTCTTTATTATATCATTTTAGGATGTATAATACTTTTCAATGGAGTTTGTTCATTGTTCCATAATTAAATAATCAGAAGATCCATTGAAAGTCAAAGGCCATTTTCTTATAAAGGCCTAAATTGAATCTTTCCATTTCTTAGGTGGATGTGGGTTTTCCCCCTTATTCATGATTTTATTCCAAAAATCATTTATTTGAGTAATTATTATCATTATGTTCTTGAAAAATTCCCATATTTGGTTGGGAATATAATTTGGATGGTTAATTAATTTCTCATCACATTGGTTGTTGACTCAATCGCTTCAATTTTCATCCATCCACTAAAATTTAATGGAAAATTAAGGATGATAATAATTTTGTTAATAAATACATAAAATGTAAACTATGAACATTTAAGTGATAATAGATAAATTTCATATATTCTTTATCCTATTAAATCATAGGTTTCAATCTAAGTTATCCATGGTCTATTTCCTTATATAAAATTTTATGTGAATTTGTGTTCCCTTAATGATGGTTCATAAGGAGATAATGAATTTAACAAATTTTATCCCTTTGGAGTGTAAAAATAGGTGTGTATCATGGCGTCGTTGTCATTCATTGTATTATGATGATAGATTTAATACACAATGGTCCCTATTGTGTTATTAACCCTAGGTACAACTATTCTAGAGCCACATCAACTTGTAGTATCTAGAGTGGAATTTTTTAATGAAAATGACTTACTCTTTAATTTACAAAAATTTAGTTATTTTCCCTATTTTTTTTATTCTCCCTACATCTTCCACTATTTTTTTATCTTAATCTCTTAAAATAACCATACATTTTTATGATACCAACTATGATAAACCATATCTTTTATGAACCATTAATTACTGATTTATTGCATGAAACCCCACATAATACAATCCCAAAATATTTAAGTTCCTAGTCTCATTGCATAAATAGATATATAACACCATAAAATAGAATAGTAATATAACAATATTATATAAAAAAACACATAACATTCCATTCAATTCCTTTAATCCTTTAAAATTTCATGGGATAACCTGGGGTAATATTGAATGGTTTAGAAATAAATACCAATAAGAGACTAATCAAGTAATTAAATTATGAAATTAATATATTTTGGTCAATTGGGCATAATAAGGTGAAATAAAATTGGTGACAATCATAAACATGAAAACCTAATCAATATATAAGATGAAAACATCCAAGAAATCTAGGAATGTGGAAACAACATAAAACATAAAATCATAAAATTAAGTCAAGGATAACTGCTGAGACATCATAAAATAGTGTTGTTAGGATGAAATCCCATGAACCATACTGGAATATCATGAGATTAAAATATACCCAATTCATTGAAGGGAAATATAAATCATGGCCCGCCAGTCACATTCGTATCATGTATATACATTTGTGTGGAACATATATCATATATCATATAAATGGATTAAACACTTTTAATACCATGATTAAAATGTGCGGGTTATATATGTATTTACCAAATCAATAAAGGTTAGATATATCAAGGTTAATACCCTTGAGTGGAAATGGGGATGGGTATACACATCATAAATGTTTGGCATGGACAATCATGGGGTAATTTTGGCATCATAATATGTTTACATAAAACATTATATAAGGATTTTATTATATTTAAATGTGTTCTATTTTTAATTGTTAATCACAAGGATAGTAAAGTTGAGTTTAAAAACATCTTTCAATGAGAAAAATTTTAAAATCAAAAGGCGTAAATCAAAAAATGTTCTTGAATAAAGAAGATGAGAGATTCCCCATAACTTGAGACGTGATAATAAATTCATGGGAGAAGTATATATAGAATTTAGGAGAATCTTGGGAGGTATTTATAGAGTTATATGTAGTGTAAATTCATTATCAATGGGTTTTTAGTGAAAATGAGTGGAAGGTTGAGGGTATTTATAGAAAAATAGAAGGGAATTATTTTATAGTTTCTAAACATATGTTTTGGACTTTATATGATAAAATACTAAAAAACACACACTATCCCATGGTGTATTATACATATGAGGATTTTTAAATATTCTATAATTCCATGAATGGAATATTTTAAAATAATACTACCGGTTATGTGGAAGTGATCCATCTTCATAAAAGTTCATTTTAAAACCATAAAATATAATATTATGTTTGGAGGATTCATAATAGGTTTATAAAATTAATAAAATTTCATCCAAAACACATTATATTAAATTTAAAATCTATATTTTTTATGGATTTATTTTATTTAATTTAATACATCTATTTTGAGAAATTTTTATGTAATAACACATACCGTATATTTATATTGTCTTTAATTTTTTCCCAAAAAATTGGTTATCTTATAAAATTATGAAAAATAATATTTGGATAATTTTGATGTATTGAATTAAAAATGATATTTATTTTATCAAAATAATTTTATAATTATTATAATTTAATATTTTAAATAAAAATCATATTTATTGGAAAATAGTAGTTTTTTGCGACATTAAAAAATATTTTACCCATATAAAAATCACATTGGAGTTCATTAAATTATATTATAATTCGAATAAATTAAATATTATTATTATTTTAAAGTAATATTTTAAAAAAAATATTGAATATATAAAAATGAGTGTTAAAAACATATATTTTCCAAAATAAGAATTTAGGATTATTCATATCAAAATCATGTTTTCATCAACAATTATATGATTGTATATATTAATTAATAATTAAAAGAAAGAAACATAATAATTATTTTATTGAAAATAAAAAAAATCATACTACTAGGGTCTAGATACATAATCCTTTATTAAATCTATGTACTCCCTAATGGTATGGTGTACGATGGTAATACTTTCATTGGATGGTTTAGAGAACATTGTTCAGGACTTGATCTCAATATGCTTTATCATCCATAATAAATGGTTTTATTCATGTTTTATTTATTGAATTTCATCTTGGGATTATTTAAGGTAAATGCTCAATGATTTCATATCTCTCATAATCATTGATAAATGAGCTCCATAGTGTATGATTATACTATTCTCCATATTCTCTTCTTTTGTATTAGTAAATAAGACTTTATCATAACCCTTAATAAATACAAATTTTAATGGCCATAATACAATGGCAATATTATCAATGATTATGAATCTTAACTTAATTTTAAATCTGAAAGGATATATTTTATACATTTCCAAAATAACTAAATTATTGAATGCATTTTCTATAACTATATTAATTAATTAGAAATTTATACATTCAAAATATAATTACATTTTACAAATTTCAGATCATTATAGTTGGTATATTAAATAAACTAGGGAGATACCATGGGTGGTCTTTGGGTGTGAAATGAGACGTGGTTATCCTATTATAATTAATCCTAGGGCATATTAAGTGGGTGTGAGAGTCTTAAAACTATTGGTGGTGGTTTACATGATCATTCATCCCATGCCTATCGAGTGACGCCCTAATAAGTTTGGTTTGTGTATTAGTGATAATTGTATGAAGGATGGGTCCTTTGGGTCTATGAAGAGTGTGTTGAATAGTTTATTTCACTAAGTGACAGGCTAAGAGATATCCCCTAAGATATTTCAGAGGATAACAAGTTACAGGTTGTGGAAATTGTTCGGGTAATGGCCTTAAGATTCCAAGGATCCTAGACTGGCATAGATAGAGGTGGTACCTAGCTAGTAGGACCAAGAGTAAGGGAGTATGTAGAGAGGATGACTAGACCTATATGACTAGGTCGGGTTGATCCTGTGATTTATAATGTCCCAAATGGGTGAAAAGTGTGAGTTTGTGTTGACTTATTGAGACCGTGACTGGTATGGGGGACCCAATGTTTTATCTTGATGGGTGAGGTGTGACTTGTTTTATGTGAGGGTCTTGCAATCAAGTGATTATCAACCTAGATAATTTGAATACACACATAAATAGGTGTAGTCCTATGTGCTTGATGTGACCAGAATAATGTCTATGAGGATGGTTTAATGTGCTTTTGACCTCTATAGAGTCTCTATGGATGGGTTGGTGTTCATGGGACTTCTCTAGAGACAGTGGGGATGTGTTACTGTGCTTGTGGCCACACTTTAGAGTGTGGGGATTGGTCAGTGTGGATAATGGAAATTTTAGTGAGATTTATGGGTTGAGGTACACTGTATTAGTTGGTTGGTTCTCATGAATTAGACCATTAATTGAGATATAAGTGGACCACTCATTAGGGGATACGTCATGGGACAATGCAAGATGATATTGATGTACCCTTCCTTGAGTGATCAGGAAGTGGTTCATGATGTTGATATATGAGTACCCAACTCCTTTGAGTAACATGTTAATGTCTAGATTCCACCCTTCCTAGAGTCTTCAGGTATAATATCGAGATCAGAACAATGGCACGTGATGATGAAATTAAATGGTGTTATCTAAAATAGCACCAAATAAAGAATGAATGGGTTCCAATGTGTCCATGTTAGTACACAATGATCTAATGCATGAGGAGTCATTGTGGCCGGGATAGTAGATTAAATCCAAGTCACTTAGGTTGCATGTGAATTTTCTATCATGGATACGTGTATATGATATCATATAATAGGGTATATTAGTGAGACCCTAGTAATATGTATTTCCAAAACCTTGCATGGGAACCTCAGTGCACATGTACACCTTATGTCTATTTTCATGTTTAGTATTATACATGAAGGGGATTAGGTTATGGAAAATAAATACTATTTAGAGACAAGTTGTGTGAAGAATATGTATATAATTAGGGTCATTGTGTGTGTGTTTTTTTTTTGTATGTTGGATCGGTCCAATTGGTGATTAGTTGATAAATTCTTGTATGACTTTTGTATCACATTTAATATAATGTTGTGTTTATTTTTTATGTGTACTTTGATTTTGTGTTATATATGTATTGGATATTTTTAGGCTTTTTAATAACTCTATGTCAAGGCAATAGTCTCCCCATTATATAGATTAATCCCACTCTGCTAGTCTATATCCTCTCGCATTTATGGAGGTGTTATTGAGGTCATGTGAAGACTTCACCCCAAGTACAATTGAGTGGCCTTGGTTTGGGGATTCAAAATATTCTATCAGAGATATTGTTTTATTTTTTTATTTTTTTTAATGTTAAAAAGTTTTTCTAGGAATGTATCAGTACTTATGATAGACCTCGGATTGGTGAGTCATGATCACCTTTCCCATGGGATGTCCTGGATACCATGGTTATAAGATTGTAATCACTATTTAACACTATTATGTATGAGATTTTTATTGAATATGAGTTTTTTACCATAGATTTTATTTATGGTTTTGGATCTCATATGATTGGATAGAGGGCCATATAGATGCATCATATTAGGCCTATGGGACTTAAATGACATCTCTCTACATGTGAGTTATTGGATTTTCTGATGGGGGTTTAATTTTTGAAGCATAAATAACAAAAAATATTCGATATTCTATATTTTATTGGACCCTATAATACCATACCTTTTTGATTTTTGGGTGTTGTAGGTGCTAAGAGGAGGTTCCAGAGTGTTTAGAGGTTGTTTGGATGAAAATGGGGGTGCCATTGCCAAAATTGGAATTGCTAGAGCAGGGAGATCTATACTACGTTGCAGTATTAGTGGTTTTAGCATGATACTCTTGACTATACCATAGCGTATTGAGGATCCAATTCTAAATTAGGAATGTATATGGAATAGTCTCCATAATATGGAATAGAAGTATATTCCTATTTATTTTTACTGATACTATCTTTTTAGAGGTAGTCATGCCATTATGGTTAGGATGTGGTGTAGCCTACCTATTTTTGAAAGTGTATTAAGGAATAGTGATTAAGGATATGTTTTTATCTCCTTCTCATGTTTATATGATATTACCATGCATTCTCGAACACACCATGGACTAAAGGTGATTTCGGTGTGGTCCCTTAGGCTATTCCATAGAATTCCCTTTGTCAAAGAGGACTGCAGCATAGTCATAGGGGTGGCAATGTGGTCATTAAAAATTATCTCTACTGATATATACCACTAAATACATTCAAAATCATTTTTATCCGACTCTATCCACTCAAACCCTAAGAACCATAGGGTGGTTTTTTTGTTCTTTCATGACATTTCGAGAGGTATTAATCCTTGGATTTCCATGATTGATTAGTGGTAATATGAGGTACGTTCTATCTCTCATTTATAGTGGTTTATCTCAGTTTGATAACATGTTGTCCTAATTATTCCTTCAATGATATGTATCTTTATCTCCCTCGTTATAATGGAGTTTTTCTTTTTTATTGGTTGTAATGGTTGTGGAATGGTTCCATTGGAGGAATGAAACTTCCTACAGAAGATCCAATCATAGATCCATGATGTTGTTTTATTTTCAAGGGAAAGATGTTGATGCTTTTGAGGTTGTATATTTGTTTCTTCACTTCTATTTATGTGAAATTTTAAATTGATATTGGTTTATCCCTTTTCATGGTATCATAATAAACGTATTAATTATTAATCTAGATTTAACAATGAAATTGGTTTATGGATAGGATTTCATGTCAATTTTTTTATAACATGATAACAGTTTAGCTATTGATTTTCTAGATAGTTTGATATCTATATAATGATTTGTTTAGTATTTTTTTATTGGTTTATCTTGTTTAAATTTATCAAATTATATAAATAATAAAAATTCATAAATAATTTTTGGTTGACTAATGCACTTAAAGAGTCAAGTTTAATAAATATAGAGTCTCTTGAAATTTTATGATGGAAAAAATGATATGGGTATGCATGTCTAATTTAATTTGTTATTAAATGTGTTAATTTAATTGATAAGAACATGAATCATGTTAATGATTATTTTGATGATAATAATAAAAGGTAATGTTAATGATTTTTTTCTTCCTCAATGTTTTTTGAAACATGGAAAGTATGCTTCAGATCAAGTCTTATAAATTTAATAGATTATTATAGATAATTCCATAGGTTTTCCATTGATGGAAACTATGAATAATGAATATTTTAATTAAATATAGAATAATACTATTTTTTGGTAAATATAAATCATTGGGACCAAAAGTGACATATTATTTATAAAGGATGTATGTTATATGTTGGGGTCTTCTGAGCCCATTTTCATTTAAAGGACAAATGCCTTATTTTAGGGCCATGTTTCCCTATTGACTATTTATTTTTTTTGCTACAATATATGATTTACTGTGTATATGATCCCTTCAATGTGATGTGATATGATCTTTGGATGGATAAGCCTTGTATGGCTGATGAGAAATGGGTGGGGAGGCTCGATATTGTGGTAGAATTTGATGCCTATGAGGACAAGATGGATGGGGATATGCATGTGAGTGTTGATGAATTCACTAATGGTGATGGAAAGGGTTGAAGATGGTCTTTTCCATTATTGTGATAAATCTATTTTCTTTTTTTACATTAATCTACTAAATGGATGGATGACATGGTTTCTTATTTTATCATTTTTTCTTTCTCCGCTACTTTATGCGGTTGTATAATCTTATTTTTATCTCTTTATGGTATCATTGAATTATATCCTAGAGTTTCCAAAATTATGGAATGTGAATAAATTTTCAAAAAAAATTAACCCATGGGTTTGGTTCTTGATGAAATTAAAATGTTAACATGATCTTGAGAAATCATGGTCTTTGTTTGGATTATGCCTGGAGGGCATGGACTTCACTTTGTGGGTTAAGGAATGTTAATTATAATAATATTAATTAATGAACAATAAATTAATTAATATAAGGATAACTATATAAAGGGAAAATTTTAATTTAATGTACATCTATAAATGTTTTTGTGCTTATAAGATATCTAATTCTTATTAGTGGTGGTCCGAAATCTATGATACATTAGCTAAAGTCGAGTATAAGACTAGGTTATGACCATGGTGTGGTTGTGATTTATATTATGTCCTATATATTTTTGTATTTCATGCACTAACCCACCCATGTTAGTTAGGGAAACTGAAATGAAGTGGAATCTGGGAGGGTATTTTCCCCAATATCTCGGTGTGATAATTGATGGATGGCTACCCCCTCTATCCTTGCTGTCATAGTATGTGTTGTTATAAACTGTGTTTAGTTTTACCATATATTAGGGTATATGGATGTGATGTATTGTGGTTATTCCACATAGATGTATCTTCGGATATAGTAATTAAATGATTATTATATGTATAATGTGTATAGACTATGATGTCCTGAGGTACATTACATGGTGTCTGGGTTATGATGGCTTGAGGTATAATGACCATTGTATAATACACTTTATATGCATTGTGGTTGATCCTAAAAACTACTTGGTTATTATATGGAGATGTGACATTGGATGATGTAGTAATGTGAATCACATGGTGAATGTTTTGACACATAGTTCTTGTGTCTACAGGTTGTCTCACATTTGGAGAGAGATAGCTCGAGATTTGTGACATTGGGGTAGAGAAAAAACTAGGGGTGATGTAGTAACAGAGTACACTTGTTATTGATATTATATTATATTAACTATTGTATGCGATACTTAGTGAGAGATAGCTAGGTTGGAGTTGGAAACTTATAATTCCTATTTAAGTGAAGAGTTAGTTTCATATTTTTTTCACTACACCATAGTATTCTTTCATTACCTTTTTCATGAGAGGTTGTGGGTAGCATCCTACTTAGTATAATGTTATGATCATCCCACATATATATAAACTATTTTCATGGAAGTAGGATCAATTTAGATATTGGGAATGATATTACTGGCTCATGGTTTTTAGGATTGATTTGTGCATCATGGTTCAGGTCGAGTTTACCTTTTTGGTACTTATAGTTTTCCTTTCTGATTGTTTATTTTTGTAAATAATTTCATGTATTTACTTGAGTTTTCATTATATAAATATATCTGAGCAGGTGTTGATTGGTGTATCTTTATTATCTTTGTATTTTATATGTTCTCTAAGAGAGTAATGCATCCCATTTGTATGTATGATATACCCTTTGTTCTAGTCACCAACCAAAGCCCTACTAGAGGTGGGACTCAGGTGGGAACCAACTACCTTATCTCATTGTCAGCCTAGAACGAGTAATCATTAGGGGAGGGTTCATGAAAATGTCATATCAGAGGTTCAGGTTAAGGGATAATATGGAGTTTGAAGTTAGGCATAGGTGAGAGTGCATGGGTCGGTAGAAAAATTGTGTTGGGTAAGTTTATTATGTGATGTAAATATAAGATAATGGCTAAGACACAAGTTTTTATATCCCCAAGTGAATAGATGAATGGATCTTTATGTTTACTAAGTCAACTAAACAAACTAATATTGGTTATAGGGTAGATACCTATGGAAGGATATTTACATAATTCTTATTTATGCAAGTGTTTGAAATGGGTAAAACATGATATTGGTTAAAAAATTAACCAAGATAAACAAACAATCAATTAATTATTGTTAATTATTAAAAATTCTATGTTTAGAATTCACTAAAAATTAGTTCTTTTATAAGAATGGATCTAGGATGAAAAAAAATTCAGGTCCACATTGAATATGTTTAGTAGGATGTGCAATTAGATTGTTTAATAGTAGAGGTCAATGATGATGGCACTTAGAGGAGGGAACTATAAGAGTTTCATCACTGTAGTATGTAGATGTATGAACACTTTGTTTCAAACTTAGTAAAAATGACTTGTTATGAGATGTGGAAAACAATTTTAGTTTAATCCATGCTTTGAAGGAGTATTGGTTTTTTATGTGATGAGGCTATATGGGGAAACAAGTAAATGGTGTATATTGTTCCTTGGAGGTTGTGTGCAGTTGGTAGTCTTGTGGTAGAAGTTTTAATACTAGTTTTGAGTAGAGTTTCTATCTTCATCTGAAAATGTGGCCAGTCTCTAGTAGTTATTTACCCTTTGATAGGGGAGTTCCGATGTTTTGTAGTTTGGGATAAATTTTATGAACCTTTTATGATATGATTTATCCATATATCCATATTAATAGTACAAGGTGAGGAATTATGAGGAGGCATTACATTTAGAGATCTGGCACCTGGTTACCCTATTTATTTTTTCGACTTATCTTAAGATGTTGGTGAGAGAAGAGGTTTTTGAGAGGATATTGTCCCAAACCAAATCATCATGAGTGGAGATTCATTAAGATTTATCATGAAGAAGAGTTGTGGTCTGAGGTTCCCCATTTCTTGGATTGAATATTTTCGGGTTATCCTGGGGTAGGTCTTAGCCCTCACCATGGGGTGGAAGCTCTTAGACCTATTCCAAGGGATTAGAGATGTTTTTTTATAGAACCTGAGTTCATCATCGGTGAGAGTTTCTGGAATTTCTTGTTAGTCATTGTGCACCAGGTATTCTACTTCAAGTTCCTCTATTATGGTGTTTTTAGTTGAATGGGTAGTTGTGGGGTGTTCCATTATGGGATCCTCATATATGAGATACGGAAGAAAGAGTATATCCCTGAGATTCTCCCCATCCTTATAGATTAGATCATTTCCATGTATGTTATCTTTATCATGGTTATAGAGGCTATATAGTAGCTCGTGGTTAGCTTCATGCCCTAGTGTTTCCAGTGTGGGGTGTTTCATACATCTTTTGAGGCACGGTTTTCTTTTTTTCTACATGGGTGCATGATTTATTTGATTCAGAAGATACATAATCCTTTATATCACCTAACCACATCTGTACTTTAGGAATTGAGGTGAAGATACTTCCATTTCACTTTTATTTTACTACATCAGTTGTAATTCATGCTTATTTTTTGTAAAGTATGTAGAAATTTTGAGCTAGTGTTGTGGAAGAACCACTCTTTGGAAGACATCCTTTTTATGGAAAAATTCATATGAAATAATCCTTTATATAGATTGGATTTATTCAATTATTTATATCATGTATTTCTCTAGGATATAGTTTTATTTCTATGATGTTGATGGATATAAAGTAGTGTTTTTATCCAATGTGACCCTTGGATGGGTCATAGGTATCTGCTATAGTTTTCTTACTTCATGGAAGGGCTGATGATTAGTTCATCATAGGTTCAGATAATGGTGTTTCCCAAGGTTGTGGGAGAGTATCCAGATTTTTTTTGGAGTATTTTTTGGCAATACCTCATCAAAGATAGATTGAGTTTGAGATCAGGATACAATCGGTGGATTCTCCTTTCTCAATGTTTTCTTGTAGGATGGATCCATTTGAGTTGCAAGATCTATGAGTTCATCTTGATAATCTATTTTAGTGAGGGTTTTCTAAGCCAATTTTATCATCTTGATGATCTCCAATTTATTTCATGATGAATTTTAATGTCATTTTCACCATAGTGTCAATTATCAATTCTTTAACCAAGTGAAAATGAAGAAACATTGTCCTCTTCCATGGTTTAATGACTTATTTCATCAGCTAAAATGAGAAATTCAGTTATCAAAAATTGATTTGTGGTTATGTTTTCATTATATGTGAGTGAAGGAAGAGAATATTCTAAAAACCAATTTTTTTTCATCATGGGAATTATAATTTCATCCGGTGTGATAAATGCCCCATCCATGTTCATGGTTTTGATGAATTTAGTGTTCAGAGAGTTATTGAATAAGTTAATGGTTGTTTTCATCAATGACATCACTCTATGTATGAGGTGAATCATGTAGAGAATATGTGTGTTGTTTTGGTAGTTATTCATCATCATGATTTTTTCATAAATTTAACCAAGTATGAGTTGTGGTCTAATGATGTTTGTTTCATATAGAATGTGGTATCCTATAAAGTAGTAGTTTTTAACTCCACAAAAATGAATAATTTTGTTTCTTGGGTGGACCTCAATGCTTTTTTCAAGGTGATAATATCTCTTGGCCTTTTAGACTATTACAGGAGCTTCATAGCCCAATATTCTTGGGTTATGGCTCCTCTAATTAACTTGAATAGAATGTATAAGCATTCTTTTGGACTGAGAAATTCCATACATCATTCTAGTATGTTAAGAAGAAGTTGTCCAGTGCTCCATCTCTTTATTCTCATGTTGAGGGAGATCATTTTTAGGTTTTCTATAATGCTTCACATCTTGGGTTTTTATTTTTTATGATTTGGTAGAAAACAATAATTTATTATGGGTCCTTATTTTTAGTTCTCTATGAGCATAAAAATGCCACCAATTATCTCGAGTTGGAAGCAGTTGTATTTTCCTTGATGTTGTGGTGAAATTTCCACATCTGTGAGCATTTTTTTTGTTTTTACCTTTCATAAGAGTTTGAGGATTGTCTTATCCTAGTCTTAAATGATCTTGTGACTTTTTTGGTTGATGGAATTACTAAAATATTAAAACTTCGTGATTTTATATACATGAGGAAATTGAAATGATATGGCCGATGCACTAAGAACAAAGTCATGTAGTAATATCATGCATGGATCTGGAGATTCCTAGATGGTGATAGAATAACTCTCAGTGATGCATATAGATATGGTAGATGTTGTCTTTTCCATATGAAAATGAATTAATCTTTGGTGAAGTATGTGGAGGAATCCTAGCTGGTGGATTTTAATGTGGAGTTCTAGAGATATCATTTTATTTTTATTGATTCCCCTACTCATTGGTTTGATGATAATTAGCACCATATCTTTTTTCAAGGAATGATTTTCATCCAATTGGTGATGTGTAAGGTGGTTATTCATATGTTCAATAACACACCCAAATTTTTACATCCTAGTATAAAAATATATACTGGTCTTTGAGACTTCAATTTTTTGGACTTGGTTAAAGAATGATGTTACATCTTTTTTATCTCGATGTTTTATCTTCCAGGGGTGAAGGATGAGCATTGTGTTCTATGTGGTTTTATATAGATATTAGATGTTCCTTAGTGAAAGTGGGAGGACATCTTGATGGACATCATTACTATTTTTACCTCGAGATTAGGGAGACTGTGAATCTATATAGGAAATATGGGATCATTTTATGAAATCAACCCACATTATATCTATAAGGGAGTTGATCTAAATAGATGTTTTATTAAGGAAGTACCTGGATTAGATTGTGAGGCTCTAAGAAGTATTTAGGATGATCATCATCCATCATGATACTCATTTTCCCTCTAGTGTGTACAGAGGTATACATAATAATTTTTGTATCATAGTTATTCCTTAAAACTGCTTTTTATTCACAAATGTACTATTAGATAAAGTGTCCATCTAGACAATTTAAGACATATTGTGTCCTTATGTCATGGATTTTGGAGTTTATTAGATGAGTCACTTTCCCTTGTTCGAGTTTTCTAACAACAATAGTGTTCACTATACCATTTTTATGGAACCATATAAGTATGTGTATAGATGACCTTACCATTCTCTTTTATTCTACACAGAGTTCAGATAGGGTTGTAATTATTAGGCCATAACTAGTACAAAATATGACAGTTATTTTCCAGGTAGTTCACTAGATGATAAAGGTAGTGTAGGATCACCATAAACCCAATGTCAATCATAGAAGGTGACCTCTAGAGTTTGATACTGGAGATCATGTGTTCCTGACGGTGACCTCTCATCATGGGAACTATAGTTTTGGTCATGGGAGAATGTTTTCACCTTGGTTTGTTGGTTCTTTTGAGGTTTTGGCTTGTTTGGAGTTGTGGCATATCAAATAGAACATGCCCCGCAATTAAGTAGGATACATGATGTTTTGTCATGTCACTACCACGTTGTTATCTTCATGATGACTCTCACATCATTGATTGGGGAGAGATCAATATTAATGATGTTGAGATCTTTAAGGATTAGCCTATAGAGATCATGGACCGTCAATAGAAGGTGTGGTGTGGGTATGTTATTCTATTAGTTTGTGTCCTTTGGTAGCACTATGGCATGGAGGAGAGAACATAGGAACATGAGTTGTAGATGCAATCTCAACACCATTAGTTATTTCTTTCTAGATCTTATTTTATAAATATTCAAATTATATGGTTTTTAACCCTTTTTTACTTTTTGATATGGTCATTCACTTGTTTTTTGTTGGTGAATTGCTCTAGTTTTAAAGATATAGCCTTCGATAGGATGTTTTGGAGCTAGTTGTTGTCCTAGAATGGTTTTTGAACTTGTTCCTCTAATTAGGTTCTTAAGCTCCTATGATGTTAATATTCTTGATATATGTTTCACATGGTGGCTGTTTGGATGACCCCTTTCACTTTCTCTCTAGGATTTTTTGATTTCTTGAGAACAAGAATGGATTGAGAGGTATCTGATGTAAGGGATCACATCAAAGTAGCCATTATTATTGTGTTTTTCAATGTTGGAGAAACTAAGAGGGGGTTCCATGGGGTTTTGGATAAATTTTGAAGGAAAATGTGGTGCCACATTACAAAATGGATTGTCTACAGCATGGATCACTAATATGTTCCATAGAGTCAGTGGCTATAATGTGAAGCTGGGGGATGCACCATAGATCCTTGTGAAGCCACTACCAAATTTGTTACTTCTATAGTGTGGACTTAATGACTCGGTGTATGATGATATCAGTATAGATTTTAGGGATACTTTCTTTTTAGGGGTAGCTATGCGGTGGTGGTTGGATGAGGATGTGGACTCACTATTCACAATGGGGTACTACGGTGTAGTCCTTAAGGTTGTGTCATATTATCAGGTACACTTTTATAGGATCTTATTATGGATTATTGGATGTTCCTTTCACCAAGGGGATCTAAATTCTGGTCCCTCTAGTTGCGTTGTGGAATTTCCTGTGTCCGGGAGGGCTATTTCATGGTCCTAGGGGTTGCGCTATGGACTTCAAAAATACTCTCTACTTAGAAATACCCCCTAAGACCATTTGAACCCCATTTTCTACCACTCCATCCACTTGATCCCTAGGATTATAGGGATGAATTTTTATGTTATTTTATGCCCTTCAAGTAAGGATTAATCCTCAAATTCCTTGAATCAATATAAGGTAATATGATGTATGATCTATCTCTATTTTCTAATAGTTTCTCTCCATCAGAACACATTTCCTC
This sequence comes from Viscum album, assembly GCA_963277665.1. Lineage (NCBI taxonomy): Eukaryota > Viridiplantae > Streptophyta > Magnoliopsida > Santalales > Viscaceae > Viscum > Viscum album. The sequence goes on from OY728126.1 coordinate 1,579,295,865, forward strand.
CCTATTATTTTTTCCATGTTTCAACATTTAACCTCTAATTCTAATTATGTTTCCTTGGTTTATTTTAGCACAGTCATGGTGCATCATCCATGGATGGAAGCAGTTTCTTGAGGGAGAGGGGATCGAAGATCCATGATGTTTATCTATTCTCGTGAAAAGAATATTGATGATTTTGATGTAGGGGATTCCTTTATTATAATTAATTTATGTGTAATATGAAATCATCATCATATATCCCTTTTTATAGAAGTTTAATTAAACTAATAGATATTGAATTAGATAAAAAATTATAATTGGTTTATGGATAGAAATATCATTTCTATGCTTTTGAACCATGATAACAGTTTTCATCTTGATCTACTAGATAGTGTGTTATCTTCACTATTATTTTTTAGAATGTTTTTATGATTAGTTTTTTAGGTTGAAAATTATGAATTTAGATAAATGAAATAATGTTCATAATAGTTGTTGGTTGGATAAAGAAAATAAAGAGGCATGAATAATAAAAATAATGTCCCTTATAAATTTATGGTAATAAAATTGATTCAAGTATTCATGATAAATTGAATGTGTTATTCCATGTGTTAATGGAATTGATAAAGAACCTAAATCCTGTTAATTCTTATTCTGATGATAATAATAAAATTTCATGTTAATGAAATTGATCTTCCATAAAAAAATTTCAAACATGGAAAGTATGCTTGAAAGAATGTATAATAATTAAATAGATTTTTATAGCATACTAATCTTATGAATAATCAATCAGTTAATTCAAGATTGTATAAAACTGCTTATTTGTTAAGTACAAATATTTGGGGCTGAGAGTGAAAGATTTTTTATAAAGGTTTCATTCATTCTATTGGGGTCCATGAGAACCTGTTTTCATTTGAAGTCTAAATGCCTTGTTTTAGATACAATTTTCCATGTTGACTATGTTTTTTTTATTCATTATATTATTTTCTCTAGATGTGATCCTTAATAAGTGTTGTGACATGAGACTAGGATAAATGAGCCTAATATGGATGGTGAGATATGTGTGGGGATGCCTGAAGCTATTGTAGCAGTTGACACCTATGGTGGTGAGAAACATAGGGACTGAATGTGAGTTTCAGGAATGGTACTAGATTTTATGGAACATGATTAATCTAGGCCTACCCCTTATTCTAACATAGTTTAATTCCTAATTGAAATTAATTTTTAAAATGGATGGATCATAGGGTTTGTTATTTTGTCTTCTTTCCTTTCCCCACTACTTGAGGAATCTACTTCTGCATAGATTTATCTCTTTATGGTAGCATATGATGTTTTCCTAGAGTTTTGGAAATTATGGAATGGTAATAATATTTAAAAAATGTTTAACCAATGGGGTTAGTTCTTGTAGGAATGGTAATGTTGACATGATCCTGGGAAACTATGGTCTCAGTTTGGATTATTCCTAGAGGCTATGGACATTACTTTTTTGGTTGATGAAAGGTAATTAGAATAATTTTAATTAGTGACTATTAAATTAAATAATGAAAAGATAAATATAAAAATGAAATAAGTAATTTTATGTAGCTATTTAAATGAATATGTACTTATGGGATATTTTATTATTAAGAGTGGCATCTGAGAATCTGTGAGAAGTTAGTTTTAGGTAAATTCAAAACTATTATATTTCAATAGTGTGGTTGTGACCTATATTATACATTTTATGTTTTTTGATTTCCTACAATACCCCACCAATGTCAGTTGGGGTGAATTGAACCTAGTAGACTCTAGGAGTTTGTTTTCCCCAACTTCCCAATGAGAGGATGGATGGATGACTACCCCCTCTGGCCTCTCTCTCTTATGTTGGTATTATTATGTGCAGGTATGCATGCTGGTTAATATTTCCAATATGTGTATAGAGAGATATGATGGATTATTGTTATTTCAAACACATGTACCTCCAGATATAGTATTCAAATGATTATTATCGGTATGGCATGTATATGTTGTCCTGGCCTAAGGCACCATACATGGTGTGTGGGTTGTGATGGATTGAGATATAATACCATATGTATGATACATATCATATGAGTTGTTGTGGATCTAGGAAACTAATTGGTTACTATATGGAGATGTGTAATGGGATGATCTAGTGTTGTGATTTAGGTGGTTCATGTTGTGATTCTTTTACAAGGTGTTAGTGGGTAGGATTACTATTAGATAGTGATGGCTTAGGACAAGTGATGTTGAAGAGGAGTAGAAAACCAGTGGGGAAGTGGTGATAGGGTACCCTTATTTATGGATATTATATTATATTCTCTCTTTTATGTGATACATGGTAGGAGATAGTCATAGTTAGGTTGGGAATTTATTATACATGTATTTTTGATGATTAGGTTTCACATATGGTTCCTTGGGCAATATTTGTATTTCATTACCTTCTTCATGAGAGTTTATATAAAGGATCCTATTGAGTATATTGTTATTCTCACCCCACGTATATATAAACTATTTTTTGTTAGTAGGGTCAGGTTGGAGATTTAAATGGATGTTTCTATATCATGGTTTTGTAGTAGTTGTTTCGAATTTGTGGTTACTTCCATGTCTATATATTTTGTACTTGTAGTTTTTCATTCTATTTGTTCATTTTTTATGACATTTCTTGTATGCACATGGGTTTTATTTATGTATATACCTCTGTAGGTGTCTAATGATATATCTATATTTTCTATATCTTATGTAAGTTCTTTTAGAAGGTAATTACTTCCATTTGTATATATGATATACCCTCTTTGCTAGTCAGCTACTCGGGGCCTATTGGGGGTGGGACTCAAGCATTCACTATCTCGTTTCTTTCATTTCTGACCCATTTGGGGTGATCGTTTTGGGGAGTGGGTTGTGAAACATTCCCATAAAATTGTTTTTGTGGATTTTTACTATATAATATGTTGGTGGATTTATAATCAAATGAACCAATGTATTTTTATTGATGGAAGTTCATGTGGATTCAAATGTAGGAGGTTCTCCAGTGATGGTGGAATCATAGTCTCCTCATCATGGGATGTATGGAAACCCTTAGTGGGTCAATATAGGAATTTGATTACTTGGTAATGAAACCTTAGTGTGTTTCTTAAAATCATGGAATACATTATTAATGATATGAGTATAGGAACATGGTTCCCTAAGGATTTGGAACCTTGGTGGGTTGGAAATGTGTTTGGTTATATAAAATATAAACTGCAACCTATATTTTTTCTTCCTATATATAATTTCAGTGGTATTATACTTAAAAAATGGGTAGTTATGTCGTTACCCTTTTTAGGGTTGAGAAAAGGCATGTGAATTAATTTTTTTATTGAGCTTGTATTTTGAGGGATGGAATTTTTGGGTTCCTAGCTTAGTATTTTAGGGATACTCTTTCTATGGATGTTGGTCATGTGGGTAGCCCTTCTATGAGTGAGATTCCATGGGATGTTTGGTGAGACTGACATGTAGTAGATCATGTCCAGGGTGTTAGTGTGTGTGATCCTAGGTGTTATGGTATGATACTCATGAGATAATGAGTCTGGTTTTGTGATCAAGTTATATAGAAGTCTTCAATCATTGGGTTTGGTTTAGATTAAGTAGGATCATGGATGAGAGTCTGTGAGAGGGGTCTTGGTGGTACACTATGTCTTGGTGTATGATAGTGTTTGTTAGTGAGGTTTCCCAATAAAAGACTTATTTTTTTAGGGAAAGTTCACAGTGGGTATTTGTCGCGCCTAATTGAGTTGAATTTTGGTGAACAGGTCATGTGTGATTTTGTTGAGAATTTTATTTGGTTAAAATAACCCGGATTGGTGCTCTAGTGGTATTGAAGTGGTTAGATGCTCAATAGAAAATCAATTACGTGTATCAAGTCATAATTAGAAATTTCTCTATAGTAAGAGGTGATATCAAATAAGGATCTGAGTACCATGTAATGGTTTAACTGATTGGATGGCTTGATAGGAATTCAAGGAGGTGCGGTGTAAGAGACTGTTCGTATATGAGAATGGATCGGGATGAGTGAAATCCATACAGTTTTGGGACCCATATAGTTTGGTTCTTGAAGATAAGTGTAAAGGAATCCATATGGTGGGGAGAGCATAATTCTTTGTTGGAGGATGTGATCCACATTTTGGGTAGATTTTTGAATTCAAGGGACTTCATTCCTAATAAACTAGGGATGATCAGTGTTTATTGTTTGGTTTTGGAACAAGGGGAAGAGTGATATATCCATTTATAGTTGTTGTGTTCAGTAATGGATATAGCATGGGATGGGGAGTTTGAGTTTTTTTATTCAATGAGATAGTGATAATGATAATATTAGCGTGTCGTGTGTCACAATGATCATGTATGGATGACCATCATGTTGGAAGGGTCGCAGAGGTGGTGAGATAGGTCTTTGGAAATTTATGATGGAATTAGGCTTCCAGTATATGGAATGATCCATTACAATATGGTTTCTATGTAAATACAATATTTAATGTTTTGATCTTGTTTTGGATGGAGCCAATGATTTTTCACAAGGCTAGGGGTGGTTTTCCATTTCTCTAGAGTGATTCAAGTTAGGGATGATTGATTGAATGAGGTTGGTATATATTTCAATCATAGGTTGATTTGTGGGTGAACCAGGATTCGTTAGGTGAACCATGGTACATGACATGATTCAGTGGTTGGTCGGTGATTGATTATGTGATTCCTGGGATAAATCATGTGGTGAAAAGAATTTAATGTGTCATTTTATAGTGATAGTGCTTGGTAAATCCAAGGATGTTAGTTTCATGGTTTATGGTATGAGAAGGACACTATGTGAGGCGGTTAGTGAAAAATCCATGTTAGGGAAAGGTGTCTATTTGAGGATGCTTTAGTTGGTGAGACTGAAGGTTTTGGGAAATATTGGTTGGAGGAGGTCAGATTGGTCATTTTTCATAGAGATAGATATATTGATATGGGTTTCATGTCTATGGTTTCATATAGAAAATATTTTAGGTTCTATATGAATCAAACATAGTCTTTTTGGAAGAACATTTCGTGGTCTAGGATTGGTGGTTGGAATTGTATAGAAATTTTGCATTGTAAGTTCAAGAGAAAACATGGTGTGTATTCATGGAATTTACAGTTTGGATAGGTCAATAATTTTTTTTTAGGAATTATCATGGATTTCTTAGGATGCGAAGTGTTGTGGTGGTCATTCAGTAATTCCCCATGGATTTTGGTCATTTAATTCTAAAAGAAATTAAATTTTCAGTTCTATAAGACTTTTAATATGATAAAATAGACTCAAATAGTGGTTATGAGATTTTGAACATCCATAATGATGTTTTTGGATGTGTTTTGGTGGTTGGTGGATTTTTTGGGGTTTAGGTGAGAATCGTAGGAATAATGAGTAGTCAAGGAGGCTGAAAAATAATAGTATAATCCACACACAATGTCAACAATTTTTTAATCCATGAATGTATGGGAAATGTGGGAGAACCCCCATTTCTATGTGGTTCATGTTTTGAACCACATATTCATTCCATGAAAGTTGTATGGATATTTTTTAATAAAATATAATGGGGGCTCAATCTCCCCACCCTCCCTATGTTTTTAGTTGACCATTGCATATGGGGAGGTCTATACGGCTGATGCCTCCCCCTTATCCTTCTCCCTTCATTCCCCCTTGATCAGGGGTTGTTCAATGTTAGATTCTATGGTGATCTCGGTTAAAATATTTAAATTTTTAACTCTTTATTGTTCCCCATCATAATATTTAGTTTCTTTAACTATTTGTTCTAGGTTTTGGTGTTGATTCCACCGGATCATGGGGTAATCAACCAAGGGTGATAAGGATTCCATGTATAGTGGCTATTGGAGGACCCAATATGCTTTATGCATTCAATTGTAAGTGGTTTCGGTTGTGGTAAGTCACATGCATATTTTTATATAGGGTTCTTGTAAAAATTATATAAAATTGGTGGTTGATCTTGTGAAGGTGGTAATTTATTTTGGTCATAAAGGATTCAAAGGTATACCTTAGAATTTCTGTTGGTAGTTGGATGTGATTTTGGTGCAACATAAATGTCCTAGGAGTTTTTTAGTGATATGAATAATTATTTTAAAGTTAATAATTTATTATAAATGTTTATAATTAATTATTTATTTCATAAAACATGAGTAATTATCTCTAGGGGGGTGTGTGTGAGCTTGGATGATCCATAGATAGTTTTCCACAAGGTTTAGTGGGGAATATCATGGGTTGTAACTCCATTTGGAAGTAGTTGGTCCCGTTAATATAAATCCATATTCTTTTTAATACATGATTGTTCTTAAATTCATGCATATCATTGGACTAAGATTATTTATGCAAACTGGGGGTACCCTAGTTGAAAGTGATAGGGTTGTGTTATGATGTCTAGGCTCAAGAAATATTCCATTTAGCACTTTGGGTGATTCTAATCACTCCGTGACTCTATCTCAAATGAGTGGGGATTTTGGTTGAGCTGAAAAGAGACCTTGGGTGGTATCAAGGTTTTAAATGATATGTGGTTATCATGTGATGGGTTTATCTATTGATAGTTAAGAATGTGTGAGAGGCTTGGAGTAATTGGTTATGGGTGATATGATCATTCATCTCATGCTTAATGAGTGACACTCTATTAAGAGTGGTTTGGGGGATAGTGTGAGAAGCAAGTGTGGAAAGTCCTTCGGGACCAGACATGTTATGTCAAGGAGGGGGTTACTTTGAGTAATGGGTAGATTATATCCCATAGGGGTGTGATATGGGACCCATTTTCTAGTTGTGGAAATTTTTCGAGACATAGCATCTGGTTTCTAAGGGGCATAGAGTAACATGGCTAGAGACTATCCCAGGTTAGAAAGATATAGAGTTTTATGGGATTTACAAAGGTAGATCAGGCCTTGGGGTCTAGGTAATGTTGATACTATAGGTTATGATTTCACTAAATGTGTGAAAGAGGTGATATGGTGTTGACAAGTATATAACTTGTTGGTTCGAGAGGACCATGTGGTTTCCCTAAAGGGTGACGTGATACTTGTTTTAGGTGAGGGTCTACGTATTGAGTAACTAGATACCTGGATCAATTGGGAAGATGTGTGGTAGGTTGTGTCCTTGTGTGATTTATGTGACCTCCCCATTGTCTATGAGAATGGATAAATGTTCTTGTAACCACCATAGAGTCTGTATGGATATTTTAGTTCCCTTAAGACCACTCCATACTCTGTGCAGATGGGTTGATGTGCTTATAACCTCTCTAGAGTGTGTGTGGATGGTTCAGAGTGAATGAATAACCATTATGAGAGTGTATTTGGTCAAGTAATGCATTTTGGTATGGGTTATTTCCATGGGTTGGACCTCTCCTTATGAGTTTTGGGTCATGGTAGTGGACGTCCCCTAAGGGGATAGGTCATGGGTTGATGTGGGGTCATACTAATAGACCCTATCTTGAGTGATGAGGTAGTGGTTTGAGATGTGGACTTATCATTTTACATATTTCCTTCATGTAACAGTTCAAGATTGGACACCACCGGACCTTGAGTCTTCAGGTATGAAATTAGAATCAGCATAATAGAAACTGATAAATATGTGGATTTTCTTCATGGATTTAAAGCATGTATGGTCTTGTGACATGGTTTCAGGGTCATGACATGATGAACTGATGTGAAAAAAACCATGGTGGCTTGGTTAGCACACAATTTACAAGGAACTTGTGGTATATGTTTATTTTTTATCATGAATACATGTATATGATGGAGAATATCAGGGGAACATTGTAAGACCCTACTAAGATGTATTCCCTACACTAGGCATAGGAACCTAGTTATACATGTATACCATATGTCATCCCTCAGTTTCATCACATTACGTGTAGTGGATCAGATTATAGAAGATCATAACTGTTTATATATATGGCATGTGAGTCTTGAAGATGGTATTAGGTCTATTTTGTGTGTATTTTATTATTGGATTATTTTGTATATGTGATAATCTTAGTTGGTGATCAGTTTATGTATTCTTGTTTGACTTGGACATGTAATTTATTATTGAATTTTGTTAATTTTTTATGCATACTCTAATTATGTGTTGTGGATTTTTTGGATATTTTTCATTTTTTTAGGAAACTAATTCAAGTTCATAGTCACACCATTGTATAGATCAATCTCTCCCTGCTAGTCAGTAGCCTCCAGAATACAAGGAGGTGTCCCTGATGTCATTTGGGAATCGTAGATCGAGCATTGCAGAATGGCACCATGACATGAAATCACTATAAATATAAGTAATTATTTATATTATAGGACCACATTGATTATTTAATTAAATAAGTATTAGTAGATTCAAAATGTCCTAAACATAAATGTTTTTTGTGATTACAATAAACTTAAATATTTTTTCACATGTTCTAATAACATTAGTTCAAAAAACCTTTCTTCATTATCTTATGTACAAAACCAAGGGCCCTTTATAATTCTGTTAATGATTATTAATCCCATTTAATATTATAAATTAATAATAGTATCTAAAAAATATCCATACCTTTAGAAATATTAAATAGTCTTACTAATATCTAATTCACCACATGTCTGTTAAAAAAGTTCATTTTTTCCATGGAATTGAGATTAAGAACAAGGCATGGACAACTTTATCCCCCTAAATATTATCACATTTTTACATTTTTATGCTTAGTATATTTTATATCATTACATAACATGTAAGTATCTTGTAGTTCCCATGAACTTATTTAAACCATAATTGAGGTCTATAATTTCATAACCCATCATATGGGTGACACTTCTTATAATAGTAAATTAAATATATCTACTTAACATGTTCCATCCTCAATTATATATTATTTTGAAAATTCAGAAATCATCTTTAGATTGGTATCATGTATGAAATCTCACAATTTATGATCCTATTTTACAACCTCATATAGAATAATCCATTTCCAATGTTAACTTAAGAAACACAAATGAAATTTTTAATAAATCCATCTATTGTACTTCACAAAAGTTAATATAGATAAAATTTTATCAAATTATATACCATGAGTGATAAGTTATATTATTATACAATAAATATTTCTCATATTGATCTTAATATTTCATTACAACCCAATATGAAGATAATCAATCAGGGATAATATGGTAATATATATTCCAGCAGGTTATTGTCATTATATTTTACATTTTATATGCAAAAATTATAGTTAATGAAATTATATTACCATAAATATAAATTACTTGACATAATATGTTCCTAAGACACTAAATAATAATTAATATTCTGAAAAAAACACTAATAATAATATACATATAATCAAGTTAGTCACTTGTGTATCTAATTCCATGCAAGAGGTTGTGGTTTCATTTATTTTTTGAAAGGTGATTTGATAGAGGATTTGAAATATTTTCCTATAAAGGGACATGAAACATCTTAATATTACCTCCACTAATAGTTTCTTGAATGAGATAAAATTGATTATGAATATATTTGGCTCCCTGGTGTGACTGAGACTCCTTATCTTCTGAAATGAATAAACAAGTATCAAAGCAGCTTCTAATTAACAAAATAATGTATGGTACCATCCCTAGTTCAATAATGAAATTATTTATCCAATTACCATATTTAGACACATAATATTTTATGATATAATATCAATCTGTTGTATAATTGGTATCTACTAGTTTTTTTGGTCATTTTTAGTTTCTTACTCTATCATTATAGAAATGAAAAATCTTTCCTGATGTCTAATTTCATATTTGTTAGCACAAAAACTAGAATCAATATATCTCTTTATAATTAGATCTTCATAACCACAAAATAAAAGGAACATTCATAGTTATTCCCATGTACTCGGTGATATTCTTATCTATTTTATAATGATATTCAGAAAGATTTCATAACTATATACTCATCATAATTAATTTTTAGAAAAAATTATAATGAGTGAAGAATGTTGCAAAAATGTTTCATCCAATGGAGAAATAATAATAATTTTATTCATCTATTCTTACTCATTAACTATTGAAGGACACAATTCCTTTGAATTATTTATTCCATGTAACATTCCTAAATATCCCTTTTTAATGTTTTCCATTTCAGTCCTTTCTAACACATTACAAATGTATTTGTCCTTACCATGGAAAATTATTCATTTATATATATATATGTATGATCTTAAAACATATATTTTATATATTGAGAGTAAATATTCCAACCAGTGTTACAAGAAATGAATCATTGGAATATCTTTCCAATGAGGAGTATGTCATCTATATATAAAAAAATTAATATAACTATGCTCTCACTTACCAATTCGTATAAATAAGGTTTATATGCATTTTTTTTAAATTAAAACTCTCTAGTAGCTTAATAAAAACACATATTCTCATACTAAGACATTTTTTCAAACTAATAATCTATCATTCCAATATACAAATCATAGCTACATTTCATGGATCTTCAAAACCTTTGGGTTGTATCATATATTTGTCCTAAAATAAATTCTCTTAAAAGTAATATGGTTTTTTTGTGCATTTTTATGTTTCATAGTCATAATAAAATATTATAACTAGAATAATATAAATATATTTGATCATATACTCTATAAAAATGTTTTCTTAGTATTCAATATTATTAATTTTTTCTAAAATCGTTTAACTACCCCGATAATATTATTAATAGACACTATATTATCCATGTTAGTATTCATTTAATAGATCCACTTATACAGAATAGAGTTTACCCCTTCATGAGAATATACCATGTTCAAAACCTAAGTAATGTATATGGAATCCATTTTAGATTCCATTACTTTTAACCAATTATCATGTTTATAACTCATGATGGATTCATTGAATGATATTTTACCATATTCTTTGTTCACTACAACACCTTCATCAAAAAATTATAAATCAATATCCCCCATGTTCCTATTTAAATATACAAGAACTTTATACTTATTATGTATTCTAAATAAATTCATTTCTTCCTACCCATTGTGCCTTTGTCTCATCCATATTATGAATAATATCACATTTTTGTTATTGAACGTCCTTAAGTACCAATTTTACCCTAGTTATATTATAGATAAGTTCCCATTATAGAAACATAGAATATAAATCCATAAAAAAATTATGGATTATGAAAAAATAACAAAATATCACTTTTGAATAACTAAATAATATATAATTATGTAATTTAAGATCAAGTTTACTTGATGTATTACATCATAAATACTCCTAAAAATCAAAAACCACCAAGAAATAAAAATTATGATGCTTTCCAATCCACATCTCATGTGGTGAATTTTTAATAGCATGGTATGGAACATGATTAAGTAAAAATATGTTTCTAATGTATAACCCTAAAGGAAATAAAAATTTCATAATGAATCATGGATGATTAACCCATGTCCAATAAATTTTGATTTCTCCCTTAAGATACACCATTTTATTATGGTGTCCCACGTGCAGTCTATTGTGACACTATTCAAAAATATTTTAGATATCCAAGAAATTCATGAACTAAATATTCTTCACATTGATCATATCAATTTATTTTAATAAATTTATAATGTAAATTTTTTTATTTCATTTTATAATAATCTAAACATTTCAAAATATTCATATTTATATTTTTTAAGATATATCTATTGAATTATTTAGTACTTATAATAACGTAATGAGATCCACCTTGACATACGTTAAATATAGAATAATATACATAAAAAATATATGAGATTTAATAAATAATTTATCGTTTTCCCTTTACCATTAAATTTGGATATATATATTTAACCTTGAAATCAAAATTCACATACATCAAATTATTTATTAATATTTGAATCTAATAACAAATTCTTTTGATGTATTTGTATGAAATTTGTATATATTTATCCTTTCTGAAAATTTAAAATGAAAATGGAATTATAGTCATTTATTTTAAATTCCTTATTGTGTACATTTTATATAGGATTTTCATGTTAATACATATATAATCCATTAAAAATTTTAATCGATCCATAATAAATTCATTAATTTAAATTTAATGATATTCTATCCTAATTAAAATTGAAAATATAATCAATATAGGAAAGATAAAAAAATTAGATTTATGTTATTTAATGGAAAATGAAAAAATGTGTCTTAAAATACTAATTATCTATTAAAGAGATGTAGATTCGCTATCCCCATATATAATGTAGCTAGTCCTTCTCTATTCCAACCTCATTAGTATGCTTATCCATTAATTAATATCATTTATCCTATAAACAAATACACATTTACAAAAATATGTTATACCCATCCAATATATAATACCTATAATTTCATTTTAAAAAAATTTATTTTTATATCATAATAAAAAATGTATTAAAACCATTATTATATTTTACCTTAAAAATATCAAGGATTTAAGGGACATTTCTATTTTAATTACTGTATTTAAAATAATACTATTTCTCTACCATTTTTGTTATATCTATTATAGGTTTTAACATAAATATATGTAAATTAGATTTTATGTGCATATTTTCCTTATTTCCCCTAAAATTGCCTTTACCATTAGACATTATCCTGAAATGGCCTTCCATTTTCATGTTTTCTTCAATTATTCTCAATATATTAATATTCTTAGAAAGGATATAATCACTACAATTAAATTTAATTTATTTAATTCACTAAATAAATGATCTTAGCTATAAATACCCAGACCCTTGTATCCCAGAGTCAATGGTTTCTTTATTAAATTTTAATTAGATATAATAAATTACATCTCAAATGACTTAATAGTTTAGTATTCTTATTATACTAGATATATACATGAATTTTACATAACATTTGAAAATATTAAAATAAGGCATAGTATTTTCTTTGAGTACACCATAATTCTATTCATCATAACACAACATATCAATCATAATACACATCATGGTATATTGGGGAAAGAAAACATAATAAATGGGTGATCATATATTCTCAGTAAGGGTTTGTATGAAATGAAATCTCAATAATTCATGAATTGTATGTAAAGACTAAATGATGATCATATAAGGCTATATAAATAATCTCAAAATCTAGAAACATGTCCATGGATATCATAGAAAATCAAAACTCCCATGGGAATAAATAACTATTTTTCTAATGATGGAATGCATAATGTCAAACATATGAAATGTACCATCATAGCCTTGTTCTAATACCTCTAAAAAGGAAGCCATGGAATGTCTGAATACATCTACAAAATGGGTAAGGCCTCATCCAAATACTCAACCAAGTTTGTCTCATGGGACCTAATGATGAATTGGGGGGATATAGTAGGCCCCACCAATAACTTAATAATTCCAATGAATTTATCATATGAAAGGGGTAAAAATAAGAAACCTAAACATTCATATTGAAAAACCAACATATTAAATGCTAATAAGTACCCCAATCAATAAACATAATCATAAAGCATCCAAATTAATATAGTGAATGGTATCAAAATAGTACATCCCCAGTCAAATAGATCATAAACCACCTATAGAAATAAAAAGGATGGAATTATTATAACATATCCCACATTGAGAATGTTTAAAATATGGTTTTTTTCATTGATGCATATAAATATAATAAAAAGTTCATTAAAAACACTCTTGAAGAAAATAACATGTTCACATTGAAAATCCCATTTAAAAAATAAAAATTTCTATAATATTAGGGAAAAAAATTTCTTTCAAAATTACCAGGTAAACATAGTGAGAAATATTAAAATCATTGAGCAATTTGGACGGTTCTAATCTTCATTCATATTGTATAAGTTAAATAAAAATTCATTTCACACTATTGTAAAAAGGTCAAAAAGTACCACATTATGAAAATGATAAGAAGAATCCATTTAAAAAAATTAAAATAGTAAACCATGGGTAAACTATATATATAATAAATAATTTTGAGAATTTTGAGAACATTATTGAATATATTTTTAGAAAATAGATATTTTGATAAAAAAATATGACTTTGGATTGAAGATAGAACTAAGTTGGATTTTCTTTAAAACATTTTCTCAATCATGTTAAGTAAAAAAGAAAAAAATAAGTTTACTATAATTTTAAAATTTCAGGAATAACCAAAGGAGAATAAAATAAATTGGGTTTAATAAACAAATTTCAAATAATTACCCTAAAGGATACTTAAATATAAACAATCCTAAATAATGATGAGATTGTGATATAAACCCTTACCAATTTGGTTACCTTTGAATCGTAGGCCCATAAAAGAAATAACCTCAAATGAAAAATTAATTATAATTAATATAAATATATTCATTATATAACATATCAACTTATTATTATATACACCACAAAAAAATAATAAGTGGTGAATATGGAATATGTCTCATGGACGTAAAAGTGAGACGAGAAACCCTTACCACAAGTATGCTTTCCTTTATATGTTTCTAACCATAATGTATAATAATTTGATATTTATTATACATATAATATCTAAACATATGTATTCATCAATATCATACCATATATTATTTAATTATAACTTTTTATCACCCTTTTATTAATAATCTTTTATTTTTATCATTATTTCGGGTGTTAACTACTTAATTTTACACGTATGTTTTCATTCAGTAGTTTTAGTACTTTTCATTTTATTATGGTTCCATGATTTTGACAATTTCTATAATCATATATATTAATTAAATAAATATTTATATTTATCTGTAGAAGATAGTGATAGAAAAATTATTTACACATCCATGGAGACAGTAGGTCGTACGTACGAATGAATATTGCTTTAAATTTTAAACGGATTGAATGAAAAGAAGGGGAATAATAATTAAAATCTAAAAAATATTTATTATATCATATATATAATATAAATTAATTAAATCCAACCTTATTATCATCCAAGTAAAAATAAATTGAAAAAAATCACATCGCTTCATGGAGGTGTTAGTCCACACATTCGCACGAGAAACGTTATCATTTTCCAGTATTTTTGAATGTAAAAAGGTATATGTGATATTATAATTACATAATAATATTTATATCATATATATAATATATATTTATTATCTATATATTTATAACCATCAAAGTGAAATGGTGATGAAAAACGAATTTCACCGCTACACAGAGACGATAAGTTGTACGTACGCATGAGCGATGTTTTCAAATTTTGTAGGATGGAAAAGAGATGGAATGTGGTTATCTCATAATAATAATAAAATCTAAGTGAATTTATAATACTAGATTTGTTAAATTAATATGGTGATAAGTTGAATTTATAGACACATTTTGGATGCATTTATTTAAGTTATATTCATGTTTTACTAGATAATGCACTGGGTTTAGATTTGTTTTCATGGTAATTAGGAATTTTGGAATCAAAGTAAAAAATACTAAAAAATGGAAAACAATAAGATCCATGTGTCATTTATAACATTCATGTCATGTATCCCTCATTCACAGTAAGTCTATGGAGTCACATGAAAACTTGTAAAGACTTACATGGTGTAAAGATATTACCATATGTGTACATTAAATACACGACATATGATTTTTAAAATCAGAATGCCACTGAAATTTAATCAAATAAAAGAATTGTATAATTTACACGAATATAGATGTTCGAGATCCAACCCAGTTGAAGATACTCGATTATTTTCTAGCGGATATTGTAGATCTAAAGTACATTATGTGTAAATCTCTTATGCCATGCAAAATTTGATACATATGTCACTTAAATTGAATACACGACATGCATTCTTTATAAATTGTATAACTTTCATTCCTATAAGTATTTTGGTGATTCCCACCATGCACTAAGCTGATACCTATGTTGTTTTCTTCAGTTTCCTTCATCTGTTTTCCTCAAATTTCTCTTCAAAACTAGTTTTAATTTTTTTCCTTTGTTTATTAGTAAATCCTTAACATTTTTTACCATTCAATATCTATTATTCGGACATTGTGATTCCATTTCCATTTCTATGTTCATTTTCAATACCATTCATCATTCTTCATCGTTTCTTGTTGTTTATTCATTTTTTCTTCATTTTGAGTAATGGTTTGATTGGATTTACATTTCTTTTAATTGATTATTTGATTTCTAATTATTTTAATTGTGGATTCCCTATTTATGAATTGATTAATGATTGTTTTAAGCAAGTTTTATATTCCATTTCTTTTGATCAACACCGGAATGTGAGGCTAATCCCCATAGGGTTATGGACCAAGAGTAGGGGTGGTATTTTTCCTGTCATAAGGAGTGGTATCAAATTTAGAATCTGATGTTCCCTTCTGAACTAACTACTAGGTAGCTAGTGGAAGTTGGGGTCAATCCTATGGGGAATATGGAAAAACAGGAAACTAGTTCGACTCAAGAGAGTCTCATTCAATTTTCCAGACAGAAATTGTGAAGTAGATAGTTGAAACAGTGAAATGATTTGAAAAAATTAAAATAAAAACAAAAGAAGAATAGAACAAACAGGATATAAATGTGTTGGGGTTGCAACTCTGATAAGGTTTTATTTTAAATTTCATTCTTTTGTATTTAATATTATAGATGAAAGTATTTTACCATAGGGATTCAATTTTATCACAATGTATTGGTCTGATAACTAGTGATTGTGTATTAAAAATCCAATTCCATGGTCCAGTAATTAAACATTCAAAGACTCGTTAATTACATACCACTAAAACAGTGGTAGTAGGTTCCCCCAATGGTCATGGGTTCATCCACTACAACTCCTTTAGTGTTCTCCATTTTTATCATTCTTGGTTCGATGCAGTACCAATGGAGATGTTGGAATTTGGTTCTAATGGAATTGTAGGACATAATTCATTAAAAATTAACACTTTAAGAATTTAAATCATAATCAAGCCAGAATCTTATTACAACCCCAACACAAGGTAATTATCCTCTTATGACCAAGGTCATGGTGTGTGGATTGAGCTGAAGCTCAATCCCTACCATGGATATGATAGAATGATAGGGGGAGGCATAATTACACTAAAAATAATTAAGAAACAGAAAAGGAAAAGTTGAAATTGATCTGAGGGAGGACAGAATGATAGAGTAGAAGCACCTTCCTCTAGATGTCCAACCTCCAGTATGGAGGGTCTTCCCTCTTATTTATATATTTTAAAAGTACATTTCATGGAACCTAAAGTACACACTGTATAAAAAGATCAAATCCTATTTTCCTTTGATTTCTTAGCTAGTAGGTGAGAAGTGCACCTCCCCTTGACATTGAAGGCATCGACAATCAGTTCATGAGGATACATTTCATGTAGAGCTTCCCCATGTGGCATGTGGTATCAAACTCAGCCACAAAATACTTCTATAAGGATATATATGGAATGTATAGTGATGTACACATCATGTAAGATCTAGCTGGAAACATGGGCGTGTACTCAGTCTATCCGATTCGTGCCTAGGAAAAGGTGCACGGTTTCTGTTTATAGGTACAGGCCGTGTATATTTGAAATTTTTTTGTGATATTTCCCGATTTGTGACTTTGACTATAAAATACATGAAAATCATCATGAACATCAAATTAAATCATTTTATCTATAGATCAACATATATCATGTGAAAACATGTTTTTATACTCAATAGAATGTATGAACATTTATACATAAATCGGGCACATAAAACTCCCCCACACTTAGTCATTTTCTTGCCCTAAAGAAAAATGTCATCATCTAATTAGTAGAATTCATACTCCAAAAAGGGAAGAATTCAAATAATTATACTTATAAATACTATATCCATAATAGAGGATTTTAAAAAGACACAAAACATATTTCAATTTCAAATATATTCTAATCACGCCTCATATATAATTCAATTAATGATTTTCATTCTCTTTTATTCACATTGTTCAACTTTCCATAAAGACACATGCCACTTGATGATTTACCAGACCAGAAAAACTAAACTCATCACTCAAGATCATTCTTATCATAGTTATGCTCAATCTCAAGTATATTAACTCTATCCATAGGCTTTCAAGTATTATCATTCTCTACATTATAAATCAAATCTCAAAAATCATGAGGTATTTTAATAAGGTTCAAATGATTCTGAGGCTTTAGGTAGGTAGGTAATGATATGAAAAATAATCTCAGAGGCCTGAAAAAGGTAGCTGAATTCTTAAATAAAAATGCATGATATTCAATAATAAATCTCAATGAAAAGTGAATCCCCAATCAAGATCTATCAAAGGGTATCATTACCATGATATTTCCTTTCCAACATGGGTCCATAACCATTAGTAAAGTTTAATGAATGAATCTGGTCCCTCTTTTCAATTTTTCAATACTTTGTTTTGTTTTTTTAAAGGGACTACCAAGAATTCATTGAATAGTGGTTTTGGAACCCTTCTTCCCAAATTAACAAGAGACACTCTCCCCAATACTTAATTTCATGGTTGTTCACCAAAATGTACCATGAATAGCCAAAAATACCTCTCTAAATCTCAAATGAATAAGCATGAAATTTTATAAAAGAATTAGGGTAGGAAGGGTAAATAGGCTTGTAATGTGGCTTTCTATCAAGGTAGTTCATGGTTTCTAAGGTTTTTACAAAGATCAAATTTAGGGTAGCTCTCAAGGTCAGAGGGGCTAAAAACAATCAAATATCTCAATCATTTTAATGTAATTTAATAATCTTCATGTTTTGAAGAGAAAAACTCACAAGTTCTAGTAGTCATACATATCCCAAAAATTTCTCAAGAAATAGGGTATGAGAAAGAATATGTCAAAAAGGCTTATAATACCTCTTGGGAATTAGGAAAAATAAAGGGTCAATCGGGTCCTAACATGAATAAAAATGAGAATCCTAGTAGATATAAATGCCCATGAATGTAAACCAAGAATTAAACTATATCAGCATCATTTTAAAATAATTTGAAATTTAAAATAGGCATGTCACTTCTAAAATTCACTTTTATATCTTTATTATTTATAAATATTATTAATAAAAAATTCCCATAATTTTAAAAAATTTATTCTATTGATGGTGTATTCTATATCAATTCAGGGGAAATGACTAGTGTAGTCAGAGACTCTTCCCCATACATAATATTGTACATGGTCCCCCAAGTGCAACACTAAGGAAGAGAAGAGTATGTGGTAAAACAGAAGTGTTCTAGGATGAGGGTAATAATTGAAATAATTAATTCCAAAAATAATAATGAAAAGAAACTGTGAAATAATACCCCCCTCGAGGAGGGATGAAAAAGAGGTGAATTAATCGAAAAGAGATACCCAGAGCGCGATAGAGTCCCTATGACTATGGATGAAATGGAAAAAAGAGTATGCATGAATATACAAAATCATGACACAAGAGTAGAACAATATATATATATACATATATAAAGAAACATGTGTGAAATGCCATTCATGGGGTCACCTCCTAAGAGGCGTCATCTGCAACAAGAAAAACTGGCATAGGAGAATCAGCAGTAGTGGAAGATGGAAGCTCGAGCTATGTTCTCTGTATGGTGGATATAGAGGAAACATTCAGCACAGTAGTAGAAGTAGCAGTAGCTAGAGGAATGTGATCGATGAACTTGGAAGGTGACTCGATAGGCTCACCCTAGAAAGAAGCAGAAGTAGTAGCATCCAGACCAGTAGTGGATAAGAGAATGAAATATGTGGTGAGTGTTGTCAATGGTGGTTGTGATATAGAAGTCTGAGTATCGGATGAAGTAGAAGGTGTTTCTGGTAGTAAAAGACCCAAGTTCTAGAGGATGAGCAACAACATACCCTCCATCTGTGTCTATGTATGAGTGATGGCAGCCTGGTGGTGCTCGAGAAGGTCTAGACGGTGGTCCAGTGTAGCTAAGCAGAGTGAAATAGGGGGTCAGCTGAGGGTGTAGGTGGAGGTGGGGTTTTGGATGCTCTAGAATAATAGGGGATGGTAAAGGAATATGGAAGGGAAGAAGAAGTGAGGTGGGGTGGAGAAGGAACATCTGATGGTGGATGGGATGGGTCCGGATCAGCAAAACTAGTGAGGGAAACTAAGTAATCTCTCTCCACTATAAGAGAAGGGGTATCATGAACGAGCATAAAGTCATCTATCTGACACTCGACTATCCTCATGTAAATAATCATGAAAAAGAACATATGCTGGGAAGAGCCTAAGTGATCGTGAGGGAGAGATGGCTCAAAAACTCTCAAATAGTGTTCCCCTAGGGTGGAAAAGAAGTCGTTTTTTAAGTTATTCTAATGCCCATGGATCAAAGAGTGTATGTAAGAAGTGGAAAAGTAGGGGAGGTTTGGGTAATCATGGTGGAAAATGCTAGTAAGAAGGGCCATTTCACAGCCCTACACAACACCCATATCCTCATGGTAGGGAAAAATTATAGCGTTAAAGCAATGATGGATGAAACAGGGAGGATGAGAAATGATGAGAGTGCTCTTATGAGATGTGGCGGAGTACTCATGGTCAAGTCCAGTGAGCTCTTATCGCATGGAACCGAGGTAAGATCACTCAAGGAAGGAAAGGGCTGAGAAAGGAGGTGGATTGGAAGGATGGGGAAAGAAGCCACAATATTGTCCAAACTCGGGCATTGTCAGTGAAATATGGAAGTCACCTAGCCAAAATTAGAATAGATTAGTTGTATCAGTGGGCTTCTGATGGTAGGTCAGTCCATCAAACTTGAAGTTCATAGTAAACTCTAAAAAAATCTCCAAATGTAGGAGTGTTAACTTGGAGTGTGTCAAGTAAGTGGGTGTGGCTGAGGAGCTCCTCAATATCCTCCCAGACACTGAGACATTGTGGCACTGTGATATTCAGGAAACATCTTCTTAGATGGATTGTGCATCGTGAAAGACCAGAGTTCGAGGTGCTTCTGGTATAGGCCAAGGTGGGGTCATAGTTGCTGAGGTGGATGGTACAGCTGTGGTGGAAGTGGATGATGCAACTGATGATGTTGGAGCTAAATCTATGGTCATGCCAGCAGTGGATAGATGTGCGGGCATAGTAGGGTCTGCTGTGTTAGAGCCCTTGGCAGTAAGAGAGGATGTGGATGTGGCTACAGGACCGGGACGTGTCAGAGATGATGGTGCCAATATAATAGGAGGCTGGATAACCAAGGCTGGCAGTTGACATACCATAAAATCAGGTGATGACGGCTCGAAAGTCCGAAGTCAGATCCATCATAGTGTCAGACGCCCCCCTCAGTAGTAGGCACAGGCCACTTCCCACTTGCATGATCTCTATCTTCCATAGATGTAATAGAAATAAAGGAAAAACAACAAATGAAAAAGAAGATGAAAAAAATAAATAAAAGTGAGAAAATAAGAAAAAAAAGTACACTGCATATAAATCCATATTACATGGTGTGTAGTATGAACTTTTGAGGAATCCATGTGCTTTGGATAAACACAGTGAGTGGTAATGTGTTTTGGAAATAGCCAGTTCAAGGCATGAAATAAGGGATACATGCCACGTGTCATAACATGGGGTTTGGTTGGTGTGGGTTCTCATACATGAACATGGATCGAATGGGCCGAATAATAAATTACATGCCATGTGTAGGAACGTCACACCGTGTGGGAGAACATAGATTTCAGTATGGGTATTCCCTCCGCATGTCCAACGCCTGAGGAACAGGGACATGACATGCACCAAACATACATTCCATGTGTGTCAACATGGACTCGAGGCCATGTGGTCACAGTATACGAGTTCCCATAAATATCGGGTTAGGCACTAAACACGACGTGTGCCGAACATACAAGCCATGTGATTTAAAATTTGAGAAACATAGCATGTGTGGTTGTGTGCTTAATGCACACAACGTGTGTTCTTCATTTATCATGTGTACTACGCAGGTAGCTGAATGGTCAACCAATCCAGAAATCACCCTAAATTATATTGAAACATTGAAAGAAGGGGAATCAAATGGCATACCTAAAGCAAGGGTCCAAATGATGAAGAAATATGGGCTTGAAACGAACCAAAATGGTGTATTGGTGGAGGATGGGGCGAGGAACTATGGGATAATCCAGAGGGGGAAGAAAATAGAAAGGGGGTCATGACATGGGGTATGGTCGGGTAGGGAACCCAGCTTTTATAGCTAGAACACACGACGTTTAGAAGTTCCACATGTTGTGTGTGAGTTTTTTTATTAATTATTATTATGGTAAACTATATAATAATTATTATTTATAATCTAAAAATAAATATATTTGAAATATAAATTATTTAAAAAAAATAATCCTATACACATAATGTATCAAAGAAATTCACGTTGTGTTTTTTAAAATTGGAAAAAGATAAGTACAACCTTAGGTCCGGTGCTTGGGGCACAATTCGAACTAGCAATCGGTTGATCCAAACACATGCCCTTAACCATTGGAGTGAAGGATGTAGTATTGCACAGTTTTATTTACTTTTAATACTTAAAGTATAGGTGCTATAATACACGAGAAAAAGAACATGGAACGATGTTTGTTTTAAATGTTTGAAATATTTGGATGAAGTGGATAGATTATTCGGGTTTGAACCTAGGTATTTTGAACCCAGGGTTGTGACTTTTCCAATCATCCCACTTCACCCACATGTTATTTCTTATTTTGGAAATCGTTTTAAGTTATTATGAAAAAATGACACACACAACAGTTATCAAAATAAATTATGTGTGGTTTTATTTAAGTGAAAAATGATGTAACTGGGTTGGTTGTTAGGATTCAAACCCGAGTCTTTTGTATCTGTGGGTTACGACCCTACCAGGAGAGCCAACCCCATCACGTGTTTTATTTTAATTTGAAAAACGTTTATTTACTTGAAAACATCTCACACTCCATTTAATTAAAACACGGGTTACAAAATAACGATCCTTGTATCGAAGGAAAGTATGGAGCAATCAAAACTGGTGACAGCTCAGATAAATTTCAGTAACCTTTCCATCAACACATGCCTCATCCCTATTTATTACCTTAATTAATATATACTTATATTAAAAAGTTCAATTAAAATATACACTAAAATTAAAATTACATGTCGTGTGTGAAGGTATACATGGTGGGAGTTGACATTTTTCTATTATTTTCATTCTGGATAGGAGAGATGGTGGTAAACGGCGTGTGTGGGGAAAGTACACACCATGTATGTATTAAAAACAGCAAAAAAAGGGAGAGAGGAAAGGTAGGGTTGCCTCCCATAAAGAATCTTTGTTTTAGGTCTTTGGCTCAGCCTGAGTCAAAGTTACTTACCCATAATTTGAAGGAGGATGTGGATTTCGCAGTGTGAACTACCACATGTGTTCGGAAACCTCATCATGTTTCCATGATTCTTGACCTTCAGGTGGTTTGGGTGGAGGCTTATAGTATCCCTACTCCATGGATAACAGATGTCGAAGGTGGACTTGATTCGGGATTCAATTCGGCACATATTCTACCTCCTCATGTTATTTCTTTGAGATGATAACAACTTGAAAATAATTGTAGGCATCCTCTGAAATAGGTAGATAATCAACTGAGGGGTCATAAATAGATGCTCGATCAAATTCAGTATTGACATGATATGATGTGTCCCCATATTCAAATTTTGAGTTTTGAAAATTATTTTTTTTATTTTTTAATGAATGGTAGGCACAACATGCATCAAAGTATGTCTCCTTAGTTGAGGAAAAGTTAGAACACCCATCCTCAAACTCATTTAGAGGATATTTATTAGAAATTATCTCTGAGCTCTGTTTTACCATATTTCCTTATCATCCCAACCTTTCGGTTTGGTCTAACTGATATGTGGTAAACGCCTCCATCATTGATAATACCTTTTGGTATTACATGAAAATGGTTCTAAAGGAGAATAAAAGTGGGTGGAGTAAAGAATTTATAGGGGGTTTCCTCGAATTAGAACCCATCATCCTTGTATAAATAGTATTCTTCTAGGTATGAGTATGAAAACTCTGGATCATACAAATATAAATGTTCTCTTGGTAGGTCATACCACTCCCCATTCGAATAATTATCCATGGGATGTGGGGTGGAGGTTCCAAAGAAAGATAATCAAGAAAAGGAAAATATGAAGAATAAAAAATATGGGTAAACTATCATTAACCTAAACTTGCACTACTACTTCCCAAGATTCCCCAGCAATGGAAGTATCAAATTTAGAATTTTATGTTCCCTTATAAACCAACTAATAGGTAGATAGTGGCAATTGAGGTTGATCCCATTGGAAAGAAGGAAAAGCAGAAAACCAATGCAACTCAAGAGAGTCTTGTTAAATTGTCTAGATAGAAATAGTGAAGGGAACAATTGAAATAGTGAAACAATTTGTGAAAATTAAAATAAAAAACAAAATAAGAACATAAAAATAGAATAAAAATGTGTCAGGGTTGCAACTCTGATTAGGTTTTATTATGAATTTCATCCATTAGTATTTTAGATTATAGATGAAATTAGTTTAGTATGGGGATTCAATTATATCACAGTTTCTTGGTCTGATAACTAGTGATTATGTATTGAAAATTCAATTCCATGGTCCAGTAATTGAACATTCAAATACTCATTAATTCCATACCCCTAAAATAGTGGCAGTAGGTTCCCCCGATGGTCATGGGTTCATCCACTACAACTCCATTAGTGTTCACCGTTGGTATCATTCTTGGTCTGATACGGTACCAATGGTGAGGTTGGAATTTGGTTCTAAAGGAATTGTAAGACAAGATTCATAATAAAATTAACACTTCCAGAATTTAAATCAGAATTAAGCTAGAATCATATTACAACCTCAACATGAGGGAATTAGCCTCTTATGACTATAGTCATAGTGTGTGGATTGAGCCGAAGATCAATCCCTACCATGGATATGAGAGGATGGCAGGGAAAGGGAGAATTACACTAAACATAATTAAGAAATAGAAAAGGAAAACATGAAATGGATTTGAGGGATGACAGAATGACAGAGCAGCCACACCTTCCCTAGGATGTCAAACCTTCAACATGGAGGGGTTTCCCTCTTATATATAGATTTTAAAACTACATGGTGTGTAATATAAAGTACCTACCGTGTAAAAATATCAACTCCTGTTTGCCTTTGGTTTCTCTATCGATAGATGAGTGGTGCACCACCCCTTGACTTTGAAGGCGTTGTTGGTTAGTTGGTGGGGATACACGGCATGTAGCGCTACCCCACGTGGCGTGTAGTATTGAATTCATCCACCAAACACTTCTATAAAGATGGACACAATGAGTAGAATAAAGTACATGACATGTAAGATCTGGCCAGTTACATGGGCATGTACTCAGTATAGCCAATTCATGTCTGTTTGAAGGTACACAACATGAGTTTATTGGTACACTCTGTGTATATTCAAAAAAAATTGTGATCTTTCCTAATTTGTGACTTTGGATGGAAAATACTTGAAAATCATTATGAACTCCAAATTAAATCATTTTATATATAGAACAACATATATCCAATGAAAAAAAAAATTTATACTCAATATAATGTATGAAAATGTACACACAAATTGGGCACATCAAGGGGTGTTTCTAAGCCTAATGAATCCATGAATTGAACCACAATAACCCTAAGGATATTAATTAGGTTACAATGAAGTTTTCATCACATTATCTTACACAGCCCTTCCATGAGTGGCATAATTTATTGAACCTAAACTAATTGGAGTTGATATGGGTATGAACATTATCATATGATGATTTCTTCTAAAAAATATAAAATTAATACACATAGGTTTTTAGTTATACCTTTACTAAGGGATGGTTTTTTTGTAAGTAGATCTAATTGGTTTAGCTATAACTAATTGGTGACCCTTGTACCACTTCATAGACTAATCTTTAGGACTATCCCAAGCTATATTTAGGATTTTTTTTTTTAAATCCTTGAAATTTACCTATAATTCTTCTTTTTCACTTATTTTAAATCCAAACTACAAAATCCTAGTAAAACCAAATCTGAAGAGTGACCATGATGAATCCTATCATAGGGTTAAAATCAAAAGGTTGTGTGTGTTTAATTCATCTATGTTGGATTTAACCCGCACTACCACTTTACTACGCCTCATTAGTAAGTGTAGTTTTGGGACAATAAATATTTAATCTAATCAATGTCCATGTGTATTAAACAGCGCATGCAGACACATAAAATTTTGGTTTCATTATTAGGGGACACTGTTAAAGAGGAATAGTATCCTTTATAGTGAACTTGGGATCGCCTCAATTTTATTCCCTCCCTTCTTCTTACATGTTTCTCCTTTATGTTCTCATACTTCCTATCTCTCTTTCTCAGCATGGGAATGTGTTAGTGCCCTATGAATCTATCAAAGATACTTGATGCTCAATTAATTTCATTCATTCAATGCTGATATAGATCAATCCTTAGCCTCACATTGCCACATCGCAATAGTTTATTATAGTAATCCTTCACTACACATCCTAAATATTATGCAATATGTTTCACCAGTCAATCTAGTAGGGTAACACTTGCTACATGAGTTCACTATTATTGATTATGGCCTACCATCCATAAGTGGTTTTAGGCCCAGTATTGTGTGCCCTCTAATTCCATTACACACCTTTGGAAAAAAAATATGGTCTAATTTATTTAATCTAGAACTTGGGAAAATTCAGGGGGCTTCAGAGAAAAAAACCCCATGAGCATATTTCAACTTTTTTCGAGGTTTGGGATATCATTTTCAACTAGATACAATCAAACTATATTTTCCTATTCTCCTTGTTCAACTGATCTAAAGATTGGATAAAAAGACAAGCTCCCGAGTTCATCATGACTTGGGATGATCTTGCTAAAAATTCCTTGACATGTACTTCCCTATGATATAGACTTTTAAACTCTAGAATGACATTAAATACTTCACCTAGGTGGATAGAGAATCATCTTTGGAAGCATGGGACCGATTCAAGGAACTAACTCACAAATGTCCACAACAAGGACTTGATGTGTGGCTAAAAATATAGACTTTATATCAACGGATTCAACTAGTTGCTCCATCTTTAGTGGACTCCACTGATAATGGATAAATCGTGCTTAAGTCACCCAAAGTTGGTCGACCACTTCTAGACGAGGTCTCCCACAATACTCATCTTTGGAAAAGTGATCGAGGACTGCGTTGACATAGAATACACAAAGTAGAGAAAAGTGTATGTCTAACATCCCAAGTGAATACTCTTATAAGGAATCTCGAGTCATTTCAGTTACATATTTCTCCACCACCCCCTCCTACTCCTATGATATAGATTCAATCATGTGAGATGTGTGGAGGTATACAACCATATCAATACTATATAATAGGGATAGAGGAACCCCAAGCCAAATATTGTAATTACATCAATTAAAATCAACACAACCAACAATTCCAACAACCTCAATAATACCAATAGCAACAATATTACCAAAAGAGACTAGCTCAGTAGCTACAACAGCAACCTAGAAAAGGCTAATATCAATATAGGAGTGGTAAAGCACCATAAAGAAATCAGGGACCACTTGAGTACCCAACTCAAGTTATACTTCCTTGACCATAATTAAAAATACATCAGCAAACCTTTCCACCTAGAGATAAGCATCAATTACAACTGTCTCTACCGAGACCACCATGACAAGTCCCACATTTGCAGTATAATCTTGAAAACATGGTCTTTGTATATCTTCAAAATGAGGATCATAGAATGACTAACACTGAGACTGAAATAAAAAAACCAAAGAGTTTACCTACACAATCTTGAGCACCAAATGGGACAAATCTCGGAGACTTTATCAGACTAACTACTGGGTACACTATCCTGTAAAACTAAGACACGCCTTAGAGAAGAAGAAAATTTAGCGATTCTTAAGAGTGGGAAAGTGCTAGACATTCAAAAACCATGAAAATTGGAGGAAATTAATTTGTAGGAACCCAATAAACATGTGAAAGTCATCAACAAGGAAGATAATGATATAAAAAAGAATATTTTCTAGAATCAGAAGCTACAGAAAAACATTGATAAAAGAATAGCATGAGAAGGAAGAATTTTATGTAGGACCACCAGTTTACAAACTCCATGTAACCTTCCTGAAAATAATGAGGCAATGCAATATTTATGATCAGTATAATAATTTTTTAGCGATGTTTATGAAATTACACATTTACATACCCTTCAATAAATCCATCTCTCAGATGTCGGCCTATGCCAAATTCATAAAGTAATTACTTTCCAACAAAACGAAATGGAATACTTAAGTGTCATTTCTTTGAATGGATAATTATATATTGTCTTTCAGTAGAATCTTCCCACTAAGATGTGAGACCCTCTAAGATTCTTTATTTCATTCACTATAGTGTATTGCAACTTTTTAAGAGTATTATGTGATCTAGGCCTAAACATTAACCTCATGTCTATGAGTTTATTCCAAAATTTGAGGCTTGAGGAATTAAAACAAAAAATCATGGAACTTTGAATGGTTGATGGATTAGTCAATTATCCTTGAGGAATTATCAAGCATATCTTAGTCAAGGTTGGAAAATTTTATCTTTCCTATGTATTTTTTCTATCATAGACATAAAAGAAGATAGAGATATTCTTATTATTATTGTATTTTATTTCCATCTAATGAGAAGTAATTAATATATGTAAACCAAGCGATACTGTTATTTAATGTTGTAGATGAACATGTTTTTTTCATCTTATAAAAAGCTTCAAGGTAAGGTGTTGATTTATATGATCGGCAAGCCATATTTTTGACTGATGAGAGATGTTATTTTATAACCATCAAGGAGGATAGAGACATACTACTTCCTAATGAAGATGAAGTAATGAAGATGAATATAGTGATCATGAGGATGTAAGTTACATTGAACCGTTGACCGGGGATGTTATCCCACCATTCATACCCTAAGTCATCATGTCACTAATGTCAGAACTTAAACCTCTTCCTTGCACAACCAAGTACTCATTTCTAGAGACTTCAGATGCACTTATAGTCATTATTATCTTAGATAATACCCAAATTCAAGAGGAAAAGTTGATTGAATTCCTAGAAATGCATGAAAACTCTATTTTCAAGTGATTTTCTAACATTAAGGGGATCATCCCCACAAAACACACCCATAAAGCGTTTTTGGAAGAAAGTAAATAAAGAAAATGCCAACCCCATAGGTGAGACAACCCACCAATTAAGGAAGTGGTTAAGATGGAAGTGTTTAAATTTATAGATACTTCAATATTATTTTCAATATCTAACATTGAATGAGTGAGTCTGCTACAATTCATTCTTAATAAGGGTGGCCTAACTATTGTGAAAAATGATGATGATGAATTGGCCAATACTCAAACAATCATTGGATGGTGAGTATGAATCGATTATAGGAACCTCAAAGTAGAAACCTTAAAAGATCATTTTTAACTACCCTTTATAGATCAAATTCTAGAAAGAATACCATGGAATTAATTCTATTATTTCCTAGATGGATATTTAGGATACAATCAAATTGAATACAATTTAAATGATTACTCAAAAATTATGTTCACTTATACATTTGGAACCTTATCCTATCAATGTATATCATTTTCGTATGTGTAATGCACCAGATACATTTCAAAGGTACATGAAACATATATTTTATGATATAGTGGAGGAGTTCATGGAGATATATCAGGATGATTTTTTGGTATATGGAATATTTTCGAGGTGTGCCTGAATAATTTGGATCTAGTATTACAACACTATAAAGAAAATTTTCTGGTACTAAATTGGGTAAAATGTCACTTTATGGAATAATAAGGCATAGTCCATGGTCATAAAATCACAAAGAAGGTCATTTAGTGGATATAGTGAAAATCAACATAAGAAAAGACCTACTAGAACGTTCAATAGTAAAAGTAATTAGGATATTTCTGGGCCACTCATGATTCTACTACCACTTTGTAAAATACTTTGAGCAAGTATCCCACCCCCTGATGCACTTATTGTCGAACAAAACTCTTTTTGAGTTCACTAAAGAGTGTCGATGGTAATTCAATACCCTAAATAATAGTATAGTAGCCACTCCTTTTTCATTTCACTAGATTGGGATAAGGACTTCGAGTTGATGTGTGATGCTAGGGACTTCAATGTTGGTGGTAACATGGGACAACAAGTGGGAAATATATTTTCTCCCATAAACTATTCCAATCACACATTGAATAATGCTCAGGAAAACTATATGTCTACCAAAAATGATCTTCTGGATGTTATTTATGATTTTGAAATGTTCCTCTCATACCTCATACTTTCCAAAGTAGTGTTCTACACTAATCATGCGGCACTTAAATATCTACTAAATAAAAAAGTATGTCAAACCATTTCTAATACGGTGTATACTACTACTATAAAAGATTGATATAGACATAAAGGACATGAAAGGAATAGAGAAGGTCATCTCTCATCATCTATCCAGAATGCCACTTCCTATTATTTATGATGACGAAAACTTTGACATTAAGGATGAATTTCGTGATGCAACCCTCTTCATGATAAATAACCAAGCCTAATCATGGTTTTCAGATATTGAAAATAAATTTTCCATGGAATTACTCTATCCATAACTCACCTATCAGTAGAGGAAGATATTCTTATTCAATGATTCACATTACTATTTGGATGAGCTACTACATGTTAAACATTGTTCTATTGTTTTAATGTGGAGATGAATCATAGTAGTCAAAATAAAAATCATACTCTCCATGTTTTATGCATTAATAGAAGGAGGGAATCAAGTAATTGAACATACCATGTCTAAAATCCTTCATGGTGGGTTATTATTGCCCACTTTTCATCAAGATGCAAGGAAGTTTTGTCAATGTTATGACTAGTTCCATTGGACAAGAACCATAGGAAAAAAGGAAATGAAGTGCCCCAAAATACAATCCTATAATTCAAAATCTTTGAGGTATAGGGGATTGATTTTATGGGACCACTACATAATTATCATGGGAATTTTTATGTCCTAGTCAACATTGAATACATATCAAAATGTATAGGTTTTGAGGAAACTTATCATTATACAACAATAGTGTTTTTAAATTTTCTAAACAAAAACATTTTCACAAGATTCAGATTCCCCAAATTACTCACTTTTGATCAGGGAAATCATTTTTAAAATAGTGTTATCAATGGACTACTTGAAAATTATATAATTTGTTATAATAATGTAACTTCATAACACCAGAGAACATGAATAGAAGTCATATTATCAAACATGGAAATTAAAAAAAATCCTGGTAAAGACATTGAACACTAGTAGAAAGGATCAGAGTATCAAACAAGATGGAGCACTTTGGCTGTATCGCACAGCATACAATATTCCCATAGGCACTACTCCATTATGACTGGTGTATGAAAATCCATGCCATCTACTTGTAGAATTAGAGCACCGCTCTTATTGAGAAATTAAAAAATGAACATGGATTCTTTTAAGATTAGTGAATTCAGAATGCTCCAACTAGATGAGCAATAAGAAATTAAGAAGGATGCCTACAAAAATGCTAGAATTTATAAAGAAAATAAAATTAAATGGAATGACCAAATAATTATGCATCAAATCTTCACACTAGGGGATATTTTTTTTAATTAAATTATTAATTATAATTATTCTCTATAAATATAAAATCCTGATGGATGGGTCCTTATCAATTCATTAAGGTTTTCATATATAGATCATTTGAAATTTAGAAATGTGGAGAACCAACATTGAAGGTTAATGGGAAAAGGTTAAAAATTCACTAGGAGCCATTCCATGAAGGGTGCTTCATTACTCTCAAATTCACCAGAACTGAAAAGAGTCTAGCTCTTGATGTTAAATGAAGGGATAACTAGAAGAAATCCCAGTGTAGGATGAATATTTAAGGTTTTATCTTAGAATATTAGTGCTCTTAGAATATTATTAAGAGGGACTAGCTCAAAAAGATGCAAAAAAATCTGAATACACGGTGTGAAAATGTTGAAGTCTCAGAAAAAATAAACCATGGTCGTTACATACCATGTATTCATTACAAATCATTTATGTTTTGAGTGACTTTTAAAAATCGTGAAACCCAGATCACTACACACCTCCGCCCTCGTTTTCTTCTCTCTCGTGCATGACCCCTCCACTCCACTCATTGCTTCCCCTTTTTACTGACCACCTATCCTCTCTCCCTCTCCATCGCACCTCACTTCATCCACTCCTCTCCATCTCCTGCTCTCCACTGCTATCTGGCATGTCCCTCACACATACCACAAACTCTTCACCATCCAAATTCATTCCCAACCGTAATGAAATGCCTCCTCCACCCGAGTGGAAACCATATACTATTCATCTACTGCCTGCACATCTATCCACCTCCTATTCTCCCTTTACCTCTACTTCCTCATCCACCTTTGATGACTTGTAGTCTTTATCTAGTGGGTTGTAGGGTACTTCCCACCCACACATGCATCCATGCCTTCACATCCCATCACCTACGCATCAGGTCAGGTTGGTACATCTCAAGGAGAAGCCTATGATGACAAAGAAGACATTGGACCTTAAAGTGATTGACTTTATCAAGATTCCCCAGGAGTTCCTTGACCTCATCGGCTGACTACACCTCTCTCCTGTCACCCAGGTGCACAAGGAGACTTTCAAGGATTTGTTATTTGAGTTCCTACCCACCTTCAAGTTGGCCATCAACTCTCCCGGATTCGGACTCGGTGGTAAGCCATGGGAGCTCAGCCATGGTGACATTTTCATCAACATCTACATTTATTACACCAAATTTGTCACCTCCAAAGTTTTCCCCACCCTGCAACTCAAACTGAAGAAGGTGAATGTTGCATGGATTTGGGAAATGATATATAGCAACCTATAGAGCCGTTATGAACCTCCCATGATGAAGAGAAACTAGATCTGAAATATTACCCTTTACATCCTTCAATATATTCCAGATCACACAGGGTTGGCTCGACGAGATTCTCATAAGAGAGTGAGCCAGATTAAGGTGATCGTTTTTTCCTCAGCCATGGGAGGCCCAATAATCAACATAAACAGGCAGTTCAGCATGTTCTACCCGGCCCACATGAGGTGGAACCATAGTATGTTGATGGGAGGTAGATTCATTGCACATATGTCCATGCATCTCAGCGCCTTCGATGTTACACAACCTGAAACCTCCCTCGGACTGATGGAGAGTATCTGCCTCCTTTTTCTCCACAAGATTGGGCAATTGACAAAGAGCGAGAGTATCTAACAATGGGCATCGACATATGTTTAGGATTCTAATGAGGCTCCATCCCAGCATGCAACCGACCCAACCCCCCATACATGTGTCCCTACACCCAACGTTGTTTCCCCTACCACCACCTCCACCACAGCCTTCGCCCTTGTGACCATTACCATACCACTTGATACCACTACACCTACCCCTGATTTTACCACCACCACCACTACCCCTAGATTATCTACACCATACACACCCATTCCCATTGACCTCTTCTCATTTCACTAGAACATCCTCAAGAATCGGTGACTACTTTGTCATCATCTCTGCATTCCATTAACATACCCATATCGTTTCACCACCCCCCCCCTACACTAGTCCATTCCTTTTCCCATCTTCACACACTTGTTTCTCCTACTTCTACATCCATTCCCACACTACATCCCACCCCAACTGACCTACCGCTCGAGCTTACCAGCCCATCCTCCCAACAAGAGTACCTTGCAAAGCAGACCCAATTGAGAAAGAGACCCGCCTATTTATCTACATCAGATGTGCCCCTAATTAATCTAGTTGCCAGACACACAACCTCAGTACGGATCGACGCCTCACCACCACCATCCTCGACTGATCCAATAGCCACCACCATGACATCTTTTATGATGGTTGATCTACCTTCGATTAGATCAATTTGGAGGAGTTTCTCCAGGCCTCCGTTGTTCAGTAGGGGGCTTCTAATGCTGAGATTGGTGAGAATGCCCTAGCTATTTAGTCATGTCTTTGTCCCATCCCTTGATGTACCTTGTCTAGGGTGTGTTTTTTTTCATTTGACTATATTACATTTTACACAGATGTATCATTCATCATATATATACAGATGGGATGTAATGTTTTTTGCTATACTGCTTGCTGGCTTATTTTCATCTCACAAATGCATTACTTTAGCCATGTCTATCTCTTCAGAATCCTCGATGGTCATCGACACACCTATCCATGCACTATCTTCCCTCCAATATTGGATTTCTTAGTATCTAGAGGTAGAGAGCTATCTTGAGGAGCTTCAGCTACAGATCCATGCTTAGCAGGAGCCTCCTACGCCATGATCATGACAGCTATTTCTACCACATGAAATTTATGGTCAGTACCGTTCAAAGGCGGTTGATCCATCCAGGAGTCCTCATGATCTCAATGACATTGCCACTA
The DNA here is from genome assembly GCA_963277665.1 of Viscum album. NCBI lineage: Eukaryota > Viridiplantae > Streptophyta > Magnoliopsida > Santalales > Viscaceae > Viscum > Viscum album. The sequence goes on from OY728126.1 coordinate 1,579,330,256, forward strand.
GTTCCTGCAGGAGACAGCGGACCTCTGACTATATGGATGACACTGACTAATTCATTCGTCCATACGCCATGATGACGATGACATTATTAGTGTTTTATGGGAGGTAACTCATGTCTCTATTTTCTTTATTTTCATTGAGTGCTTGGGACCTATGTTTTCCTTTTACTATCATTTTTTCTTATAGGACATCTCAAACTTCACTTTACACACCTTGTAGTATTTATTTGAGTTGTGTTCCCCTACAATCAATTGTGTTCCTCTATCTATTTCTCTGTATACAAATTGGTGAACCCCTATGGACTAATGGTTTATATAGTATATGTATTTTTGTTTCTAAATGTTTTTGCAGGTAGACAAATCTATAATCACCATCCAAAAAGTTTCTTTAAGGCATGACATTCACTAAATGGAGCTCTTGAATCCCTACTTTCAAGCAATCAATTTTCATTTCATTTATGTTTATGCTTCTGTTGATATCTCTCCCACAAACTCTTCATAGAATACTAAGGAAACTATATCATTTTGGAGGTATGCGTGATTTTCCTTTGAACAAGTGTCAAGTAATTTTCACTACCCATGGATACAGGATGTTTATACTAGGGAGTCGTATGGTAACATTTTCACCAATTTGATATTGTGTGTATCATGATTACTTTATGAAGGATGGCATTCAAGAACACACCGCCGGGTGTTCAAAATTTTTCAACCGCAGATTCTTCTTCTTTCGTGCCTTGCTCCCCGGCGTCGGCAGGACCGTCGGTTTTGGTCTCTTCGCCTATTTCTCGGTCTTCCTCCCGTGCTCAGGAGCATGAAGGAGGCCATGCCTTCTGGTCCAAGCACCCAATCTTTACACTCATTCAAGGACGTCATATGTCGTCCGCGACCTTAGGTGTCCCCAAGTTTCCCCTCTCCGTTGGCTGGGCTGGAATCTAGATCCTTTTCGGAAGATGGCTACCCAATCTTATCGGTTCCAGCTTCTTCATTTGGGGAAGCATCGGCGCATCTCAAATGGACTCTGATTGCGATATTTGGATTAGAAAAGCCGCCCCTTCCTCTCTTTCGGGATTTTGTAAACTCATGGGGTCTGGAGTTCCTGGCTACGGTTTTTCCCCTTAATCGTAAGGCTTTTTGTATTATTCTGGCTTCAGGAGAGGACATTGCTAAGGCAGCAAGTATAGGCATCATATCTGTAGGCCGGTGGAGATTCAATCTTTTCAAGTGGTCGATGGAGGTTCATTCTGGTAGAGATCCTTCATGGGCGCCGGTGTGGTCACATCTTCCGGGCCTACCTCTTCCGTTTCAAAACATCTCCTTTATCCGGGAGATAGGGAATTCGGTGGGCTACTGCATTTGTGCTGACGTTCTCACTCTCCTGCTTGAAGATGTGGCTGTAGTGAGGATCTATTTGGAATGCTTGTGGCCTTGGAGCCCGGGTTAAGACCCATTTCATTGCTAATGATTTTTATAGTAATTCAGTTTATTTGGAAGCGGTGTTGGAGCTGAAGCGAAGATCTTCCAAGATTGCTGAATATGCACACATAATTCACGTATCTCATTATTTTCATATTGATCCCCAAAATCTGCATATATGGTTTTTCTGGAAGCCTTCTGTCTCGGTGGAAACCCTTGGTGTTTCGGCTTGACAATTGTTTTGAAAATTATAATGCGATTTCATCCTATCCAGACATTAATGTTTCCCATCTGGCCCACTGTTTATCTGACCGCTCTCCGCTTCAAATCACGATGGCTCCTACGGTGAGTGGTGGTGATCGTTTTGTTTTTTCCCACCTTTGGATAGAAGACAGGGGATTTCTGGACATTGTTAGTGAATCATGGAGAAAACCATCACAGGGGAATGCATGGATGAGGCTGCACAATAAACTCAGGAAGCTTATGACCTAAAATGGAAAAGGAACCAACAAGCTCGATCCCAGGACCTGGAGACTGTTAGCATGAAAATTGATCAGCTATAGCATAGAATGGAGGACAACTGGGATGAGTCTTTACATGGGGAGCTTTCTAACAGGAAGTGCATTCTAGCGGATATGATCCTGAAGTAAGAATGCCTTGCTAGGGAACAATCAAGGATTAAATGGCTTCACGAAGGTGACCAAAATACGAGCTACTTTCATGCTTGTATTAAAGGAAAAAGTCGCTTCAGAAGGCCTAACATCCTTGGGAGACAGAATATACAGACGATCGCGATACTGTGGGAGGGATGGCTAACGAGTTTTTTAAATCTATTCTAGCGGGAAATAACCCTCGGATGCAGGAAGGTTTCCCGAGAGGGCGGTCTTCCATATTTGAAGCTATTCCTTCCATGGTTTCTATGGTTATAAATGATAATATGAAGGCCATTCCAGAGGAGAGGGAGATTCAGGTGGCTGTGTGGTCACTCAACTCAGATAGTGCACCAGGACCCAATGACTTTCCAGGCTCCTTCTATAGGGCCTCTTGGGATCTGGTTAAAAATGAACTAATCCAGGTTATTCAGGATTTCTTTCTCGGTGGTTATCTACCTCGTGTAGCCTGTTCCACCAAGCTGGTGATGGTGCCCAAAGTTAATGAACCAAACCTTATTCAGCATTATCACCCAATATGCATGTGTAATTTTCCCTATAAGGTGTTGGCTAGCATTCATAACCAAAGGATATTTGGCTCCCTACCTGACTGGATTTTTGTGGAACAACATGGGTTCATCAAAGAGTGGTCAATTCAAGGAGTTGTTAGTCTAGTACAAGAAGTGATCGGGGACATCAATCACAAGACCTTTTGCTCAAACTTGGCTATCAAGATGGATATGAATAAGGCTTACGATAGGATGAAATTGGGCTTTATCATCAAGTTGTTATCCTACATGGGCTTCTCAACATGGGTGATTGATCTTCTGTTTTGTTGTTTCAGCTCCTTCTGTATTTCAACCTCCTTCATGGGAAAGCAGTATGGCTTTTATAAGGCGGTTTGGGGTCTAAGGCAGGGGACCTGTTATCCCCTACTCTTTTTATTATTATCCAGGATTCCTTGAGATGCTATATTAACAAATGCATGAGGTCCAACATCATTCTTCCTTATTCCTCCAGGCATCACTCATGTAATATTTCCCATCTTATGTTTGCTGATGATACAATAATATTTGTGAATGGTAGTAATAAATCTATCCGGGGGATCAACGGTATTTTGGAGGGGTACTCTAAAAGGAGTGGTCAGTTGATTTATCAAGACAAAATAAGTTTTTATATCTCTAACATGTGTACTGAGAGACGGGTTAGATCAGTTCGTGGTCATCTCGAGATGAAGAGAGGTACCTTTCCCACGGAGAATCTAGGTGCACCGGTTTCAACAAGTAAATTTTGAATTCACCACTTTGATCAGCTGGTTGGAAGAATTATGCAGAGAATCATGAATTGGAAAAAATGTTTTCTGTCTTTTGGAGGGAGAATCACTATGATTAATAGTGTTCTTTCATCTATCCCAATGCATGTTCTGTCAACTTTGAATGCTCCCAAAACAGTTATTTCTAGGATAGAGAATATTATAGCATCATATTCTTGTGGGGTGACCAGATGGAAGGAAAACATCCTTGGGATGCTTGTCTTAGAATGGCCCTGTTGGATTGGTGTTGCCCGATCCGGTTGGGCCGAATGCTTGTGGCCCGCAACATTTGCGGGCCGAATGCTTGTGGCCCCCAATTTTTCGGCACTGTAGCAATGCTGACCACTGTAGCAATGGTGACCGACTGACACCGACAGACACTGTAGCGGTGCGGACTTCGGGGTCAACTTCACTGTAGCGCTTTTGACTTCCAGCCGGCAGACACTGTAGCACTTTTGACAAAGTGAGTCGTCGATCACTGTTGCAACGCGGATTACTATTCGGAACAGTGGACCGTCTTCTTCATATGTAGCCCATTTCGGGCTAGGGTTTTATGACTTCAAATCCTCTGTAATTTTGTGCTCCCGAATCATAATGAAATTCTGCCTCTCCCGTGGACGTAGGGATTTTTCCCGAACCACGTAAATCGTCATGTCCTGTGTTTTCTTTCTTTTCGTTTTTCCTCGTTTCTGTCGTTGTTTCTCCCGGCGATTCCGCAACAGGCCCGACCTCTCTCCCAAGGTGGCATTAATGTAAGAAGAATATCCAATGCAATTCAAGGGCTACACGTGATGTTAGCTTGGGTGGTTTTTGAGGGAAAGTCCCTTTGGGGGAAGGTCATGCTGGAAAGGTACGAGATTGATATTGACAGACAGATAGGGTGACCTTAAGCTATCAGGAATATGATTCAGCCTCATATTGTGGTCCTTCACCAGCACACTCGGTGGATCGTGGGAAGAGGAGAAATCAATCTGTGGAAGCACAACTGGGCAGGATGAAGACTCGGTTTCCCAAGCGGCCCAAATCTCCAAATCTTTTTTTTAATTTTCAAAATATCCACTTTATGGTCAAGTGGGAACCTTACAAAATTCCAAAATCAAAATTCAAATCATCCCAAAATTCCACATTCAACATTCAAAATAACCCAGAATTCCACATTCAAATGTCAATATTCGAATTCCAGAAGCACTCCTCAAGCCGTTCCCCTTACCCAAATTCAGGCTGCCCCATGCCTGAGGTCACTTTCAGGCAAGCTTCAGTCTACCTGAGGTTCATCCACACTATTCTTAACATAGATCAGAGAAACATATTTGATAGTATTTTGCTTAACGTGGAACCAGACAGATGTGTGTTCACATGATCATCTTTCGGGGTTTTTTCTGCTAAAGATTATCTCAAATCTCAAGTGGTGACCAGAGATCGGGATGAGTGGGGCAATGTGTTGTGGTGCAAAGAAATCCCCTCTAAGCTGAATTTTCTTAGGTGGCGGGTAAGGAACGGTCACCTTCCAACCGAGGAGAACATTCAGTGGATGGGCGTGAACTTAGCTTCCAGATTTCATTGTTTTAGGGACCCTCAGACAGATTCTGTTGAGCATTTATTTTTTGAGGGCACCTGGGCAAAGTCGATGTGCCATACATTCACTGGTTTCACTGGTAAGAGGCCTGAGGGGACATAAATCTCACTCATTATTAACTAGTTGTTTCAGGGGGCAGGGAGATATGGTCGTGAAAGAAAGGCGCGATCAGTTATTTTCTTGGCAGGGTGATGGAATCTCTGGAAAAGTCAGAATGAAGCCAATTATAAGGGCTATGATTTAGGGACTCGACTCTCATCATAAATGTCAGGAAGATGTTGCTTGATCTGATCCTTCATATTAATAACTGGGAGGGAGCTCTGTTCCTCAGAATGTTTATGGTTAGATCTGCTACACCTTGCTACTCCCTCAGTGCACAGGGAGAATGGGTTTGTTCGACTCCAGATTCATGACTCAAGATGAATACCGATGGCTCCTACAGTATGGGGCTTATGAGGGGTGGGGGAGTTGTTCGAGATACCGAGGGATCGATGGTTCTGGCTTTCTCGGTCTTCATGGTCAGTGGAGATTCCTTGCAAGAAAAATCCAAGGCCTTACTGGTTTTCAGTTGTGCATGCAAAGGGGAATTCAGTTGGAGGCTCTCGAATCTGACTTGTTGATTCTCATTAAGGCACTATGTGGATCTAGATTAAATCCTTGGAAGATTGAGTACATCATTCGACAGTGCAAAGGGTTTGTGAATAGTAACATCGAGGTTAGTCATACTTGGTGGGAAGGGAACACTGTAGCAGATTTTCTAGATTCCAGCGCGATTCAAGGTATGTCAATGTATTGTTATTCTGATCTTGGGACCTTCCCTATTGAGGGGATGAAATTTGTGTGTGCAGATTTCCCAGGCCTCCATGTTGCGGAATCACCAGGAGACAGAACGACAGAAAAACGAGAAAACGAAAGAAAGAAAAAAGCAACAATGAACACGACGATTTACGTGGCTCGGGAAAAATCCCTACGTCCACGGGAGAGGCAGAATTTCACTATGATTCGGGAGCACAGAAATTACAGAGGATTTTCGACATGAAACCCTAGCCCGAAATGGGCTATAAAACAAATGGAGAAGACGATCACTATTCGAAAACAGTGGTCCGCGTCGCTACAGTGAACGGCGGCTGGCTTTGTCAAAAGCGCTACAGTACTGTTGACCCCGAAGTCCGCACCGCTACAGTGCCTGTCGGTGTCGGTCTGTCAACTCGACCCGCGAAAGTTGCGGGCCACAAGCATTCGGCCCAACCGGATCGGGAAACACCAATCCAACACTCCATTTTTTAGACCCCCCTGATCTTTTCTCCCCCTTCCTCATCTCCTTGTTTTCTTGCATTTTCTTGTTTCCCTATTCTGCTGTAATCTGTTACATTAGTAATAAAAGATATATTTTTTGTATTAGTGTCATGATTAATTTTTTAATTTTCAATGTATACCCTATTCATTTGAAAAAAAATAAAACAATAAAAAAGGATACTGGTTTGTGTATTAAGAAGGTAAAAAATCACCAATTTCAGACCAATGAATCCTATGTTGAATCTTATGTGTTTAGGTGATGGATGAGAGACGTGGCCTATACATGATTCTTTATAAATAAATAAAAAGAAAAAAATGAACCAGGAGACATTCTTGATACTTGATATAATCATGGACCTACTTTGAGATGTTGGAGTATGGGGACATCATTTCCAATAGGACTTCATTACATTATTCATGATTTTCTTGAATTATAATTTAGATCTTGCCTTCATTTTTTTCTTCATTTTTATTTTCTACCCACCTTCCCTCAACCTCATAGATATTTGAACCTTATTTATGAATCCCCCGTGATTAAGTGAAGATGATAGAACCAATGCAAGTATATGTTTAGGAGCGTGTATTCAGGTTATGAGTACGACTGTAGTTTTATTTTACCTTGAGTGATGAGATAGAATTTATTGTGAGGTAAATTGAAAAATGGGTTTAACATTTAAGGAACATTTATGAAATTGTATTTAAAAAATAAAAGAAAGAAGATTCGGGCAGAGCCCTCTTATTAAAATAAGAAGAGGTACAGGAAGGAGATGGAAGGGGTCATACAAGCATCATGCCCTCATGCCAAAATAAACAAGAAAACATCATAAGTCATACTCAAAATGACACGAATCATCATACCAATTAGCGTCATCTCAGAGACCATGAGACCTGGTGACCATAGTCGGCTTGAGATAGGAATAGTCTTTCCTCCACCTCGCTTTCCTAGGAGAAACAGGTTGAAGACATTCATCATCCACAACAACAACTTTCCCTTTGGATACCACCTGACTATATGACGATTTTTTAGGGTATCATCCTCGATGTCCTCCCACCTTCCATACATCCCCTGGGTTTCCCTTAATTTATTGATTTCCTCCTAAATCCTTGAGATATTCCCATCACCCAAATTTTATTGCCCTTCAATTGCCTGATCAGATTTTTGTACCGAAGTCACAAGATGGCCCTCATCCATTTGGATCTCTGGGTCCATCTCCCCTGACCTATGAGTCTCTTGTGTCAACTCCTTCGCCACACCATCTCTAATCCACACATTGCCTTTGTCAAGAGTGGGTTTTGTGACACCAATTGGGTCTGCCTTATTCTGTGTCAACTGCATCCTCAATTTCTTTCTACAAGAAGCTTCAGGGTGCCCTTTGTAGGAGCAAAACGATCAAACCACAGACTTGTGGCATTTATCCTTGACATGACCAATCATTTGGCACTTTGGACAAAAGTCAGGAAGTTGTTCATATTCCACCTTTAATGGAATATCATCATCAAGTGCTGACAAAACAACATTATAGATCAAGCTAGTGCTCAAATCAACCTTGACCAGAACTCTAGCATAGTGACCAAATCTGACATTCTCAGTATTCTTATCCATCTTGATTGGGATCCCCACAACATATGAAATATCCAATAAGATTTTAGGATGCCACAATATCCAATTAAGGCCAATAATCTTGATCCAGACATGAGCTTTGGTTTTTTTAATAGTGAAAGGATTAAACCGAAAATCCCACTCTTGAAAGCATAACATATCTGGACTTAAGGCGATTGAGCCAATCCCCCACGCCCTTCATTTTAGCTCCTCTGATGGAAACGTGATATGAAAATAACCCCGTCCCAGGGGAATGCACCTCCAGCTAGAAAAAACCCATACAGAGGCCAGCTTCCGAACTAAATCAACAAGCTTCCAAGGCTTTCCTTCAGCGGGATGAACAAGCCTACCAATTATGGAGTGTTCACAAATTTTAAACCTGTCAAGAATTTCTTCTCTGCTAGCGGTCACGTGAGTAGTTTCGCCTTTCTTAACCATTCGCTCCGGAGCAATGTCTTCAATGCGTGCAAAATATCTTTTGCTTAGATCAAATTTATTGGCTTCCTGATGTGGGTGCTCAATGAGGAATGACTGATTTTTCTCTCCGAGATTGATTTTGGAGGACTTACTTTTTCAGCTTACACTTTGTTTTATTTTCCTTGTTGTGATTCATGTTTCTTGTGTTAAAAATTGTTTCATTTGTAATCCCTATTGAGATTCTTTTTTCTTGAGGTCAAGCAATTGTTCAAGTGTGGTAGAATTTGGTCGGTCTAATTAATATACACATTTTGGAATCATTTATTTAAGTTATATCCATGTTTTATTCAATAATTCATTGAATTTTGTTTTTTTTTGTGAATTGGTAATTTTGGACTCAAAGGATGAAATGATTAAAAATAGAAAAAAGGATCTACAAGTTGACTATAACATTCACGACGTGTATCCCTCATTCCAAGCATGCTTATTGATCCATACGACAAACCATGACGACTTACATGACATGATGATGTTACAATATGTGTACATACATTACAGGTCATGTGAATTTTAAAGTCAAAATCCTGCTAAAAGTGAATCAAATTCATGACGGTCAGAATTTACACAACATGCGATGTTCGAGATCCAACCCAGTCAAAGATTCAGGCTGATTTTCCAGAGGAGATTGTGGATTTTAAGTACATGAAATGTTAGGATTTCAAATCATGTAAAAGTCAAGGTATAAGTCACTTGAAGCAAATTCATGATGTGAGTTCTTTACACATCGTGTAACATTCATGCATATAAGTATTTTGGCGATTCCCATAACACATAGAGATTGGACCTATATTGTTTTATCTCATTTTATTCTTCTGTTTACCTCTCTTTTTCTCTTCCAAATTATTTTTAATTAATTCCATTCATTGTTTTAGTAAATCATTTTCATTTTTTACCACCCCATGTCAATTCTTCAATCATTGAAATTTCATTTCTGTTTCGACGCTATTTTTTATATTGTTTTCCATTCTTCATCGACGCTTGTTATTTCTTCATTATTTCTTCATTTTGAGTAACTATTCGATTGGATTTACATTTCATTTAATTGATTATCTTGATTTCTATTTTTTTTAAAATTTTGGATTCCCTATTTATAAATTTCTTTATGATTATGTTAAGCATGTTTTATATTCCTTTGCTTTTGATCAACACCGTTATGCATAGCTAATCTGCCTAGGGTTAGGGATCAAGAGTAGGGGTTTTCTGTGGAAAACGAATCCATGAATTGAACTTTAGTAACCCTAAAACTAGTAATTAGGTTAAAAAATTCGTCACATTCTCTTGCACAGTCCTGGCCATGAGGGTGTAATTGAACGAACCTGGCCTAATTAGAGTTGAGAAGGTTGTGACCATTAGTCCATAATGATTTCTTCAAATGAAGCTAAATGTAATGAATCTAGGTTGTCAGATATAACATGACCAAGGGATAGTTTCAGTTTAGGTTGATTCAATTGGATTGACCATAACCAATTGGTGACCTTTGCACCATTTTGTTGCCTAAGCCGAAGGACTATCCCATGCTAGATTTTGGATTATCTTTTTCCTAAAGCCATGAAATTGACCCTGATCCCTTCTTTGTCATATAATTTAAATCCAAACTACATAATTCTAGTAAAAAAATCTGAAGAATGAACATGGGGAATCCTAAATGAGGATTCAAATCAATAAGATGTGTGACTTCCATTTGTCTCTATGTGATTGACCCCACACTACCATATCCCATTAATTTTTTTGTATCCATGATTTTCAGGAATTTTATATCATTTAACAAAATATTATTTATTAAAAAATATCATCAATGTCATTTTTAATACTATTAATTTAATTTTACTTTAAGTACTTCAATAAAAAAAGGTGAATTAGAATCTAGTCCATTAAAAACTTCATAACATGTCATATAGATCTATAAAATTATAATAACATGTTCAATCATTCAAATTATATCACTCAATATTTTTAAAATAATTTTTTTTAATTGAATAATTATTGTGTCCGAGTTGTATAAGATTTTAATGTAATTTTTTCACTAAAAATTAATATCAAAATAATATGATGTAGATAAATAATTTATTTTTGAAAATACTATTTAAAAGGAAACATATCTTATGGTTATCTCCATGTTAAAAATGGTATAGTTATTATAAACAAGTGTGTGACATTTTTGGCTTTCCATTATATAAAACATTATAAAGGTCATACTCACATCCAACATGAAAAAAGGCTATATATTAGGCCTTTTGACTATTATATAACATATATACTCATAAAATAAAATTTAGGAACATTTTATGATAATTTTTAGTCCTTTATCCTTTTATTTTTTACCTTAATAACCTGATTTTCCCTTTATCGTAGTAACAAAATTTCTTAAGCTACTATTCATAATATCCAAAAATAAAGGGGAAATATTTACCAAATTTGGAACTCCAAATTCAAAATATGGAATCCATTTTTTAATATTCAATTTAGGAAGTTGTGAGAAATTAATTTTAATATAAATGTGTATAACACAATGAAAAACATTTTCTTCAGAAAAATATATTTTTACGTGTAAAAATTTCTTTATACTAAATCTAATTATAAAATTTATTTGAATAAAAGTAATTGAATTATTAATAATATAAGTAAAATAATTTTAGTTTAAATAAATATTAAGAAAAAGGAATCATTTAAAATGCTCGAAACAAAAAATCAGTTTTCAATGAAAATTGGTATTTTTCACTATTCATTGCAAAATCAATCTTTTCATAAAAATACCAAAATTTCAACAAAGATAATTTTGATATGTGGATTTCAAAAATGAATTTAATTTTATAAAACAACATTTCTAAAAGTTTAAATAAAATAATTATATTATTATTTCACTCGAAGCAATAGAAATCATTTCTGAAGAAAACTTCATTTTAAAGAATCAAATGAATTCACTAAAATATTGAGTGTTTATTTCCTATAAATTAATCAATTATTTTCCATTTAATAGGACCTTTCTATATATTTCATAATTTTTTTATTCTTAATGATACCCACTAATTAAATTTCCAGGTTATAACGGTCATATTTAAATAATAATATTATGTGGTTCATTTTAGCTCAATGGTGCACGTTATGCACACAATCAAACATAACATTGTTTTAAAATATTAGGGTGTTAACCCCCCACCCCTCAATAAATTGAATCCTCACAGTTTGAACTTTTTCTCAAGAACCATGTATTTTTCATTTAAAAATTACACTTTTTAAATCCCACATTATGAAAAAGGGTTAATAAAACTTTTACTTAAAAGGTGGGAAATGGAAGTATGAAGGCCACCACAAAACTAGGTTTCCAAATAAGAGAACATTAGTGAGAAGTGAAAATAAGGACATGGAATAGAAAAAAATTCTCATGGATTAATAGAGAGTGATACAGAATATGGTCATGAAAAATTTAACCATTATAATACCATAAATATATGATGAGCTAAAAGACCATTGATTTCTCAGTATGAAAAGTAAGTGGATAAATTTTTTATTTCAGGTTCATTTTCCTAATATTGAGGGATTATTTTACTATCTATATAATGAACTCAAGAAAATAAACTTACTTGATTTATTTTCATTTAATAATCATAATCTCACCCTATGGTTATGCTTCGATCTATTTCTACTTGATATATTACACCACGAAATGAATATTCATGATGAGAGTTTTCATGTCTAAAGCAATAAAGTAAACTTTTAACCAATCATATGATCCATAAGTCATCCCTTATGCCTCTAAATATTTACCAAACCCAAATGCTTATGAAAATTTATCCAATAACACCCAAATCCCAACATAATCCATTCTATAAGTAGTTAACCTTAAGATTCCTCTATAAAATGTCTGGAAAAATTCAAAAAACCAATTTTTTTTGAATAAAATCATGAAATTTTGAAAATAAACTCATCATTAATCCCCATAATGTAGCTCTTATTGTTACACATAAATACCATGATCACATATTCTCTTAAAACATGATAATATATTGATTTTACTGTAAAACCTTAATGAAAACATGCTGAAAACATGCAATCTTCCAAGAATTTACTCTCTCCTTATTCCTTTGATAAAACCTATAATTATCAAATATATTCCATAAATACAAAAATGTAGTAAACTTTAGAAAATATGACCTAAATTACATTTTCATCAAATCACAAACCCGTTGCAAGGTCACCAATACTACCGCGTTGACTTCCTCTATTTGAATGTTATCTTTATCATAACTAAAAATTATTAACTCAGCATCATGAATAAATTAAGGGATATTTTTCCCTCATTCATGTACTCTCCAAAATATCACCTTACCACTAAATCATATTTTTATCGGTGCCATTCGATATATGTTATCAAATACTTAAATCAAAACCATTGTAGAGAAATCCTTTCAGGTTTCATGATTCTTATAAATATAATATAATTGATATAACACTTCTAACATATAATTCCTCAAATATAAATACAAAAACACTTCATTCATTCCACTTCAACTATTGACATGGAATATGTACTTCCTTGGTATAAGAGTTAACTCTTATATTAGGGAATTGACTAGGATAATTCCCATGTTCCCCACACATAAGGAGTTGAACTTGTCAACAATTCGTTTCTATATGACCTTAATTTACACATAGAAAACATATTCCCTTTCCTTTGATACATTTTATGGGGTGTCCCTTTCCACAATTCTTATATGAAAAAAATTGATTCTTCTTTCTTCCATGGTCTACACTACCTGATCTCTCAACAAACTCTATCCTTCTCTTATTTGGTATGTCCAAGAGTTATTTAAGGTGAAAGTTATTAATAATATATCTTGTTAATGGATTTTTCATAATAATAACATCTTTCACTCTAGTCCTCATCACATTTGGTTTCTCATAATCACCACATTGTCGATCACGTTCAATATTAACACTACTCTTTTTGGTTCTAGACATTGACTGAAACCAAAAAAGTGTTATATGAGAATAAATAATGATAGTGGGAAACCACATGATATCTACCTTACCAAGACATTATGATGTTATCCTAAAGTCTTTTATAAGGTTTTATTCACTAATCTATGTTTTCCTAAATCAAGTTATTAATGTTTTTACTAAAATTTCTTTGATACCAACTATATAGACCCCACCACTAGTAGACCAATTTCAGTGGTTACTTTATTACATTGGAACTAGATACAAAAAATCATATCCCAATGAATATAATTATTTAGTATTCTTGGTAAACTAGATATATTATTTAATTTCACATAACATTTGAAAACATTAAATTACATCATAGTATTTTATTTGAGTTTAGAATAATTCACTTAATAATTACTCTATATATCAATCATAATACACTTCAAGGTATCCAAGGGAAAAGAATGATAATAAAGGGGTGCGATTGGATTCTCAGTAAGGGTATGCATACAGTATAATCTAAATTAGGAAATAATAATATGGAAAGAATAAATTATAATCAAATAGGGATATATAAATATTCTCATGACCTAGAAACATATCCATGGATATGATAACAAATAAAATAATCACATAGACATCAAAAACAGATTTTATAATGATATTATTCATAATACATGACATATGAAATGTACCATTGAGGCATTTTTCTAAGACATCTAAAAATACCATCAAGGCCTTGTACATAGACCTCTACAAAAATGGGCAAGGCCTCGGCCAAATACCCAAACTAGTTTGTATCATGAGACCTACTAATGCATCGAGGGGCTACAATGGGCTCTTCCCATCACTTAATAAGTCTAATTAATTCATTATATTTAAGGGGTGAAACATAATCATTGTAAACATTCATATTGAAAAACTAGAAAATGAAATGTTAACATTTACCCAAATCAATAAATATAATCATAAACCATTAAGATTAATATGGAGAATGGTATCAAAATGGTAAATCCATAGTCAAAAAGATCATAAACCATCTTGAAAAATTATAAGGATGGTATCATTATAATATATCCCCAGTAGAGAATGTGTAAAAAAGTTTTGTTATCATTAATGAATAGAAATACCATAAAAAGGTCATTAAAACATTCATGATGAAATTACCCTTTTCACTATGAAAATCACCATTAAAAACTGAAAAATACCCATAGTATTAGGTGAAAAATATTCATGTAAAGTAATATTGTAAAGTTTTTATGGAAAATTCAAATAATTAAGCATTAATGGTGGTAGGAAATTTTGATCATGTCGTATAAGTTAAAAACATTCTTTTCACACAGTTGTAAAAAGGTCAAAAAGTACCTTGTTCATAAAAGGAAAAAAAGATTCTTTTCAAGCCATTTTGTAAAAATTTATACATGGGTAAAAAAATTATTTATCAATTCATTAAGATTATTTTCAAAATATTCATCAAAATATTTCTTTAAAACATGTATTTGGATGAAAAATAATTTTTGGTCAAAGAGAAAAATAAATTCATATTTTCTTAAAAAAATATTTTCTCATCCATATTAAGTAACAAAGAGAGGTAAATGTTATTATCACATGAAAATTTCATTAATATTATGAGGAGAATAAAATATATTTATTTTATTATAATAATATTAAATAATTCCTCTAAGGGATATTTAAACATAAATAATCATGAATAATGATCAAGGTTTGAAATAAACCATTACCACTTTGGTAACCTTTGAACCATAATCCCCATGAAGGATATAAAATAAAATAAAACATTAAGTAGTATGAATATAAATATATTCATGATATAAAATTTCAAATGGGTAGTATATACACCATACAAAAGTAATAAGTGGTGAATATGGTACATGCCTCACGGAAGTAATAGTGATACAAGAAACTCATACCTATGGTTTGATTTTCTTCATATGAGTCCAAAACTACTTTATAATAAATATATATTTATTAAAAATCTATTATAGAACCATATTAGTCTATATAATACCATATATGATTCACTTATGACCTTTTATCACCAGTTTATTAGCAATAATATATTATTATCATTATTTTGGGTGTTAACTACTTCATTTTTCATGTATGTTTTGATTCAGTAGTTCCAGTCATTGTAAGTGAATTATGGATACACAATTTAAATAATTTTAATAATCATATATATTCATTATATACATATTTATATTCATTTATACAATATATATATATATATATATACAAAAATGGATTACACTGTTCACAGAGATGGTATGTCGTTCGTACGCATGAATGTTGTTTTGACATTTTGACAGATGGAAAGAAAGAAATGAGAATATAAATTAACAATTTTAGAATAATTATTATATTATATATATTCATTAAATCCATCCTTATTACCATCCACATAAAAATTAAATGAAAAATTCATCACATCGATTCGTGGAGGCGGTAGCCCACACATGCACACGAGTGATGCTATCATTTTCCAACAGATTGGAAGGTAAAATCTATATATGATATTAAAATTAAAAAGAAATATTTATGTCATAAGTATCATATATATTCATTATTTCAAAAATTATAACCATCCAATTGAAATGGTGATGAAAAATGAATTACACAGCTATGTGGAGATGGTAAGTCATACATGCTCTTGAGCAATGTTTTCTCTTTTTGAATGGTTAAAAAGAGATGGAATATGGTTGTAACATAATAATAATAATAACATATATATATATTTATGATACATTATTTATTATATTACGATGTTTACAACAATTTAAGATGAAGTATAAGAAGAAATAAACCTAAAGGACTCGGTAAAGACGATTACCTCTTCTTCGGCAGAATTCCATTAGATCTTTTACTAAGGGTCCTAGGGTAGATATTCTTTAAGGAATAAACCCTATATAAATTGTATACGGATTTTTAGATGATTAATTGTGAGTGGTTGTTCAAGATATATGGTGAAAATTGGTGTAAATATGTGAAAAAATAGTTTTTTTCATAAAAATTCCTTTCCTCTGTAAAAATGTTTTTATACTTAATTTAAATATAAAATTGATTCCAATTAACTTAATTAAATTATTAATAATATAATAAGAATAATTTTAGTTTCAAATAATTTTGAAAAAATGTATCTTTTCAAATTTTTGAACCAAAAATTCAGTTTTCAATAAAAGTTGGTATTTACACTATTCACTAAAAAATAAATCTTTTCAGAAAAAAATAAATATTTCACCCAAATATAATTTTGACTTACCAATTTTAAAAATTAATTTCATTTAATTTAATACAATTTCTAATTTTTTTTCAAAATAATTATGTTATTTTCTCACTGAAATAAATTAAAATCATTTTTGAAGAAAACCAATTTTTGAAACATAAAATGACTTTATTTTACTAGTGAGTGTTTATTTCCTAATAATTAATCAATAATTTGAATTGAATATGAACATCAAATATATATCATAATTTTTTATTCCAATTCATACCCACCAATTCAACTACTAGGTTATAATGATCATATGAAAATAATAATATTTCATGGTTTGTTTAAGCTCGACGTTGTGTACGCTATCAAAACATAGTGTTTTATTAAAATCTCGGGGTGTTAGAATATAAATTAATGTAGGAAAAAATCAAGTCCTATATTTCATGAGAGAAATACTTAGTTTTTTTATCTTATTTATGTGTAAAAAAATTTGAACACAAAAGTAGAAACCAGGGTTCCTTCATACACCGTTCACTCGAAATTTGAATGTTTTGGATCATATCATTATATTCAAAAAAACATTTGATAGAGTTTTTTGAGGTGTTCAATTGCATTGAATGCCTCTATTGATTAGTTTTTAATCTAAGGACATATAATAATGGTATCTATCATAAAAAATTATATATCTAATGAATCATTCATCTGCTTCTTATAAGCATCATTATCTATATATGGGGTAAATGGAGTAGGTTTAGCTGGGATAAAATTGTCTATAAAAAATTATTTCTCCACATTATTGATGTTAATTCTCAAATTCAAATACCATTAAATTAAATTATTAACATTTAGTGTTTCCTTATTAGGAACTGATCTCAATGGTATGTTTAATTTTTTTCTTAATACCATGAATGTCAATGAAAAAATATGTTCCATTATTAGTAACAAGTATGTTATTATTCAATATAGTAATTTATTAATTATAATCCCTCTAAAATTATAACAGTCAATGAAATAAATTTGATGCATTAAATCTATATTTTTATATGTATTAACTCATCTAATACCATCTCTTAAGAATTTCACATTTTGATGCAAAAATAATGTTAATTTTATTAAATAAAACTCTGGGATTGTTGAGTAGAAAACATCTTACTCATTTTACCTAAGAAATATGATCAACACTATGCCTCTTGGTGAAAAAATGATTGGCTTACCGAGTCAATTTTCCCCTAATATTTTAAATAGGATGTTTATTAACCTTTTTATTTAGAATAAGATAGGTTATTTATGATCTACTAAGAATGGGCCATCTATTTGATCGATCAGGGTCTTAATGAATGAGATTTTTATTGGTAGGAATCTAATACTAATATATTTTATGAATTATTTTATACTTATTATTACCATTAACTTCATATATATCACACACAGACCTTAAAATATTATATTCAAAGTAACTTGGTAGTATGTGTCATACACATACTCAATGCATCTTATAGATTTATTAACTAATTAACATATTTACATATGTATCTCAAACAATGTTCTAGAACTTAAACAAATTACATAAATCAATTATATACCACCACATAAATTTCATAAATATTCAACTATCTATCTTTCTTAAGGGTTTTTGTAAACTACAACACATGGATTATGATATTTTTCACACAAGGGATATATAGAAACACAATTTCCTGAATAACTATTATGTAGAGAAATAATAATACCATACATTCAATAAAGTATTATTATGACTCTTAAGTGAATTTTATATAATTTAAATATTTAATATTCTAACATTTATTTCATGTTATTTCCATTAATAAACCTAACTCTAGAATCATTGAAAAAAATTAAAAAAAAATATACCGTATGTTATAACATGTAATGATAAACCTAAAAAATAAAAAAATAAAACAAGAATAACCTATAAATATAAAAAATATTCTGATTAATATTAAATTATAGAATCCATGACTCCTTGAATATCCATTGATAATGTTAATCACTACTTCCTTGGTGGCATCCACTTCCTATCAATGTGGTTCTAGTCATTCCAAATGGAAAAAATTGTAGGTAAGAGCGAAACACTACAATACCTCTTTAATGTCAAAAACTAGGAAGCTCTATTATATTTTGAAATATATATAACTCTAAGCACCAATTCATTTTTATTGAATATTTTTGAGAATTTATTTGAATATATCAGTTTATTTCATTCCTATAATCTATATAAAAGTCATTGTAATTTTTTGTTATTTTTTAGTGTTTCCTTATAAAATAAATAAATTTGGTGCCATTTTGTATTATAATTTAGAATAATTAATGAAACATAGTGGTTTACATTTAAAATATTTTTTTTAAAATATAAAACATCAACTATTTTGTTCATAAAAATAAATAATATTTTGTAGAAATTAAATTATAAAAAATGTATATACTTATTTTAATAAAAAGTCATTTCAAATGCTGAATCATGGAAAGAAAATATATATATATTGAAATATTTTGTTTTTCTAAACATTCATCTAGAAAATATAAATATATTTTTTCATGTCAATATAAATTTTAAAGACTCATTTTTTTTATTTTCTTTATTGAATTAATGTTTTTTATTAGAAATGTTTTTGAACTTATTCTATTTGAAAATTTTGAAAAACAATTACCTTTTCTTTTTATATGTTCTAAATAAAATTTGAAAACTCATGCGTAATCTAGTTATTTTGGTTTTCTCCCTGAACTTCCTACAACTCATTTTTTTTAAATTTCTTAAATTTGGTATCTTTTGGAAAAATGAATTACATGGGAAGCCCACTAAGGAACCAAAAAAGATTGGGATATCTAACATGATTAATATCATCAATTGGATCACATATGTAGGGAGTTTTTCTATTTATTTCAAGATAAATATACATGTTCATGGGGTTGTCTATGTGGAACTCAAGTGTTACACAAATATACGGTAGTTGGGTGACATCGTTGCTTGATTTTGTTTGAAGATGTAAGATATTTCTTAACGATTATCTAATTAATCATGGTTAAATTCACTCGGAGGATTTTTGTAAGATCCATTTGTTGGGCATGTATTGTCTCAACAATACTCTATAACTATTATTGATTTTGATGCTCACAAATACCCTAATTTTTTTTACTAATTATTTTATTTACAGTGTATTTTAGGAAATTTATATTCTTTATAATTCTTATCTTGAAAAATATTTAACTATTTATTTACAAGAAATATTCATTAAAGTGTTCAGAATGCTCTTAAGCGTATTCTGGAAACATTGTTCATAGTTTGTCATTTACTGGAAATACTATTCATTCAATATGTCAAAGAAAGTAACGTATGGAACAAACCTTATGTTTATATTGAAGGATCAGTGCGTATGGTTAAGGAACATTACATTTGGATAAGAACCTTAGGTTTTTCAGAAAGAAAAAGTATGGTTAAAGAACCCTACATAAGTATGGAATTTTACAAATGTTTGGATCATCAACCTTAATTTTATAATAAACCTTATGTTGTCGACCTTACATTTGGGAAAATTGAACGTATGGATAATCAATGTTACGTTCATATATCTATACTAATGTGGATAAACGTATAGATCATCACCCCTATGTTATGAAGTTAAACCCTACGCTAGTTATTTTGCTTGTTTGTGAAGGAACCTCACATTTGACTTTTCAACACAGGAGATTTGAAATTTACGTCTTCATTGGACCTTTTTGTAACAGTCTTTGTGGAATATTAGGGAGATTTAAAGCTCTATTTCGACTGATTAAAATATCATCTTAAATGATTTAAAGAGCTGTTTATAGAAGATATTTTCTCTTCTATTTGTAAGGGAAGTTACGACTATTCTGAGCTGTATTTTTGAATTTGAATTCACTCAATTTATCAGGCGTTTTTTGCGGATCAAAAATCTTTCTGCAAGATATTTCATTATATATGTCTATTATGTGTTGGATATTATATATATATATATATATATATATATATATATATATATCGACTATGTTGATAGTTTTTTACATTATGTTTTCTTGTGAAAATTAATTTACGGTGCTACAGTAATCAAGCATATCAGAAACAAGGACTACATTTTGGAGATATACATGCTCAAATCTGGAAACATGATGCTCTATTTTTGTTGCTGTTATTAAAATCTAATATCTCTTGTGCAACAAGATCTCTTCAAATATATTTCAAAGTTTATTTTCTTTTGAAGTCTAAGATCCTTATTTTATCAGTTTCATGTTGCTGCAACTGCGAGCTATATCTGTTTCTCAAAAAACTACATCTTATCTATCTTGAGTTTTGGATACTTGTATTCAGTCATGGTGGAGTGTCAGCTTCTCAAAATAATCTTTGGTTTTATAGATTCCCTATAAAAGAACCCGAAGGATCTATTTTGTAAGCCTTTGTTCGTAATGGTGATAACTGCCTGCACTCAGTTGTGGATTAGTCTTATGATACAAGGACCCTACTAGGGAAATTCACTAAGCCTGTACAGAGGGTAATTGGTGGAGTGGACTATGGGATCTTTGTGCCCAGAACCACTATAAATTGTCGTGCTTTGTTTTATGTTCATATCCACTGCATATACTCTGTTACAGAAATGCTTCAAGTTATTATATTCTCTTTGTGTGAATCAAAAAATTCATAAAATTTTGAAGAGGACACAATTCACCCCTCTCTTGTGTCATCACTATATCCATTCCGTCCTAGCATTTGGTATCAATGGTTGATCTTTCCAACAGATCAATAACAAGCAAAAGGCATAATATCTATATTAGTGATGACAATGTAGAATCTCAATGAAGGAATGTCAATGGTTCGTGCTCCATATTTCAATGGTGAGAATTATGGATACTAGAAGTCATGAATAAAAATCTACTTAAAAAATATTGGATTTAGAGTATACACTACCACAAAACAGGGCAAGAGAAGCACTGCCCTTTATTAGCGCTAAACAGAAAGCACTGATAAAGGGGTATGACTTTATCAGCGATAGTTAAAAGCGCTGATAAAGGGATACCCTTTATCAGCGCGTTTTTTAGCGCTGATAAATGTTTTTATTCTTAATTTATATAAAATTATAATATTTATAATAAAAAATATTGTTTTTTGTATAGATAAACAATTATATACCAATATTTATAAAAATATACTCTTTATTGTTATAATTATTAATAAATAGATATATATTTATCTTATATTCTATTTTAAATAAATATATAATAATATAAATAAATTATTAAATAAAAACCTCTGAAACCTTTATCAGCCCTCGTTGAAAGCGCTGATAAAGGTATGTTTTATCATCACTAAAATAAAATCCCTGATAAAACATACATTTATCAGTGCTTTTTTAGCACGGATAAAGAGAAACCATTATCAACGCTAAAAAAGAGCTGATAAAATACCTATTTATCAGTACTATAATTATAGCACTGATAAATAGGTATTTTATCAGCACTTTTTTAGCGCTCATAAGGGTTTCTCTTTATCCGTGCTAAAAAAGAACTGATAAATGTATGTTTTATCAGCGCTTTTATTTTAGTGCTTATAAAACATACCTTTATCAGCACTTTCAACGAGTGCTGATTAAGGTTCCAACAGTTTTTATTTATTAACCCTAATAGGCCCTCCTCTATTGCACGCGGTCAAGATTTTGCGGAAGCTGAACCAGACCCCTCTTCCACCGCGACCTCTCCTCCTCATCCTCCTCGTCATCCTCACCCTCCTCCTCCTCTTCCATGTCCTCCTCCCCCGCCGCTGCTGCCTCCACCGCTGCTGGGTTTTCCTCCTCCGCCGCAACCGCCGCTGCCTCCGCCGCCGCGACCGCCACTGCCTCTGTCGCTGCTGGTCAGTATAAGAGTATTTTCCTTCTCTTGGGGTATTATATTCCTTTAGAGAGGCATTCCTTTAGGTGCTATCCTTGGGGAAGATTAGTGACCCTACCTAATGTGAGTGTTCTTGGATGAATCACATGCCATTGATAGAGCTAACTGATGGGATTCTTAGAAAGGGATATGAATATGGGCGTGTACCTTATTTTTTAGTAAAAATTTCTAATGGATCCCTTAAATCCAAAATGGATAATGTTCCTACCATTTAGTAGTTGTTGAGTCATGTCATCATCTTTCTTTAGGTTGGAGGGGAGTAGGAATGTGTGATTAATTCAAATATTCAATTAGGATATACTAGTTCTCCTTCAAGACATATGTGAGAATATGAATCCAATCCTATGTTTTTGTTGGGATATGCTAACATTCCTCTTGAAGGGGTGTGGGGATATAGGCCTGGTATCATATGGAAATTGGGATATGATGTTACCTTTCTCATCATTTATAGAAGCATGAATATGGGCTTACCCCTATGTGATATTTGATATATTTCGATTACCACTTTCTACTAATGCTTCCAATATATGTTGAAAAATATTTAAGACATGAGTGGGGATATAGGGATGTTTTTATATTTCCTCCAAGTGGTATTGATGGGATTCTATAATTGCAATAAGATTATGAGCCTGCTTGTTTATAGGAGTGGGGATATATACCTACTCTTTCCCCTCATCCACTTCCATAAGAAACTGGTGGAATTTATGCATGGATGTGGAAATATGTGTGTTCCCCATAATTTTTGTCAAGATGTATGGGTAGGCTCATTGAGTTTGAATAGGGATATGATCCTACTCACTAGATACCACGTGTTGTGTTGGAAAACTTATTATGGGGATGTTGGGATATGAACTTTCTCTCTATGATCAATAGATCTTAATTCCTAGAGAGACCTCATAGCTTCTTGGATCTAAGATATTAGGGAAGGGGTCTGCATTTTAGTGCCCTCAACATGCTTCTAAGGGTTAGTGGTCACATGATGTTAGTGATAGTGGTGATTGTTAGGAGCCCTACTGGGTGACCCCTGAACTGAGTTGAGGTCATTGATGACTTCTTGATCCACCTTCCTAAGATAAGGAATATAATTATTATCATTCTCTAGGGATATAATTTTTAATTAATTAATTGTAGTGGTAGGTGCCGCTTTCTTTATTATAGTTTCCCTATAATGGGGTGGGTTGTGAGGCTTCAACACGTGAAGACCCTCATATGAAACTTCAAGAGTAGGGACAATACTATGTTAGTGGTACCCCCTTACCATCATGTCATCCACCTAGTTTTGAGGTCTTCGTATAGGTAATGTATTCCTTTGGATCGCGGGGGTCGTAGATTTGGCAGAAATTCAAGCACGGGAACATCTAGTGGATGAAGAGACCTTCACTTTCGATTGAATGGAGCTCATAAGGGGTACCTATATACAAAAACTACCAAAAAAAGAATACTGATTAGTGAATTATTACAAATAAGTATATTTGATTAATAATTTTAACAAGTAACGGATTCATGTTATATTAAAAAATTTTGTTTACGTGGAAAACGTGAAACAAAATATCCTGACATCCTAGGAACACCATTATATTATCATTGAAGAATTCAAATTGGGTTCACTATTTTTTTGTATGTGACATGCACATAAAATGTCCTGACATGTGGGGAATCTAGTTAATTTATTTATTGAATAATTTCATGTTAGTTTCATCATTTTTGTTTCAAATCAAAACAACATAGCCCGATTCTTGGTTGTGAGGGGGACTGAGTATGGTAGCACAATATTTGTGTCAGGTTATGATTCATTTTCAGACAATTTGCAATGGGTTTATTTATATAACTAGAAACACATAATGTCTCACACATTCCTAAGTTAGACAAGGGAAGGATGTGGATGATCTCATGAGGAAGATGGATTCATGAGGATGGGTATGAAATATGAAGATAGGTTTAGAACTCAAGATGGAATATTACATATCCTATCGAAATAGGATTCAAATTCCACATAGTTTAATGGAAATAGTTTAAGGTTGTTTGAAAAGATTGTACCATGAAGTTTAAAGTCATGCGATTAGGATGTATGTGTCGTGAAAGGTGTGATAACAATGGACTGACCAGGGCTCACTCATTTGGGATATACTATCTAGAATAAACTTGGGGATTATACCTAGTAAGGAGGACCTATTGGTCAGGGCATACCCATTGTATGTTCATCTTTTATATTTTAAAAAGTCTGTTGAACTCGTTCTATCAGAGGTGTTTCTATAATTTCTTATTATCTTAAGGTGTCTTTAACCATGGTGTGGGTTGATTTAGGTTTTAGTGGGTTCTTGGGGTTTGTGGGATGTGGTAAATGGTGTACTCGGTTTTATATTATTTTATTCTCATGGGTTTTCCCTATTTTATGTTTTCTTTTCAGTTGGAAATCTCTTCTGTTGTGCGCCACTCCTCTTCCACGAACACACCTCTGTCATGTTCTTAACGACACCTTAACGGTGAGTTTTCTCTTATTACTCATTGGTTTCCTCTTGTTCGTATGTTATTACTGTTTGATATTGATGATTATAATGTGAAATGTACGGGATAAACGCCCCACTGAAAATCATGGCCGTTGGTGGTCTTTGTTTTCACATTAAATGAATTTCATGTTGGTTAATTCTTGTTGAACATTTGAATATAAAAATTGGTAATTTACGTATACTTGACTTATGAATGAACGCCCTAGGATGATAAAAATTCTGTGATAACCCCTGAATTAACAAACAAAAATGAATAAGGGATGCTTTGTAAAATCTAAAATTTTGATTGTTTGGTTTATATGGTGTTGTGATTGTGAGCACAATTGTGTTTTTGTATGGTGTTTCAGTTGTTGGCATGATTGATATGTCATTTGTTTTCCATGTTTTAGTTCTTCTACCATTGAATATCAATCCAAACTTTACCCATTTCAATGTCACCACCACTTTGTTACTAGTGCAATTCCACTGAACCCTAGAAAACCACTTCTAGAGGACTCTATGAGACACTTTATGGTGTGAAGATGATGTTTTTCAGATTCTATATATTTTTAAAATACATGGTATATAGTCTTGTTAAATGGAACATGATTCACCATACATGGATTTCATATAGATTTTAATGCTACACAAAATTTATCTCCAAAATTTACACCACATGACTCATCTTCTGACTCAAACTTGGAATAAGTTTCATTTTAAATGTTACATTTCATGTGAACCTAGGTCATACACAATGTATCTCCAAGACATATTCATCAACATAAAACCATGTACATGCCATGAAATAATGGTAGAACCATATGATATGTGTTTTACTTCACTCACACCATGTATAGATACCATAGAAACTTGATGTGTATAGACTATATACCCCTAGTGGTCATGTAACGAATACACACCGTGTATTCCAAAAAAATATGATGCATAGCCGGTGAGGTGACTCAGTATGTATCTAAAGTACACGCCTTTAGCTCAAGTTGTTCTATATGTTATGTATTTTCAAAGGCATCTTGTAGTCTTTGTAAAACTAACTTGGAATTAATTTGATATATGTCAGATTAAATCAGGTATCTAATCCATAAAAAATGTTCACCCTACTAGACACACCATGTATATGGATTTCACATGAGTTTTGAAATGGTAGTATACAACCAACCTTGACTGAGAACCCTACACATTGTGTATCCATTAAACAAATTGTGTGCTATGTTATTTTCATTATTATTATTTACTTTTCACTTAGATGATAGTATTTCATGTATGAGTAGCCCATTATAAATATCTTCTCATATAGATCACAATAGTATGATTCCCTCATTCATTGGAAATTTCACATGATGTGGTTTGGATATTTTAATTATCTTCACTCTGCTTGAGAGTTGACAAGTGACAAGTGAGATGTTTGGAGAAAATATGGAGTATGGTACTCCCCCATGTTTCGGTGAAGTGTCATCCATGTATAGGTTTTAGGTACTCCATGGAGATATACAAAAGATAGGGCACAGTCCCCCGTATATAGATAGATTTCAAGTACTTTCACATGTTTTGGGGTAGGTTCCTCTATTTCATTGTAGAGGCATTTGTACCATGATTTTTTTTATAAAACCCAAACAATGCTACTTGATTAATTAAAACATAATATCAGGAAAGTTTGAGATCGAACCCATAAAGACGATGAATATGAATAAAGAATGGATGAATGCCAATCAGTTGAAAAAATAGTATTAAGATAGCGTGAAAGAGTTTATCAAGTTTGCAGAAGATCATGCATGTGACCATTCTCAAATCCTTTTTCTGTGTTTATGCTGTTGTTACTCAAGAAAAATTAGTCTAGAGGAGTTGGAAGAACACCTGATCTGTCATGGAATAGATCGAAGTTATACATGTTGGAATAAACATGGGGAAAAAATGAATGTAGGTAGTGGCTCAGATAACACGGCGTTTTATGGATCATCTGATATGATTACAAGAATGAACAATGAAGACGATCGTATGGAGGGTTTGAATATAGATGTGAATGATGATGAAGATCGTATTGAGGAAATGACAAGGATAGTTGAAGATGAACTTTGTGATTGCCCAAAATTATTTGACAAGTTAAAGAGTTGTGCAAAAACGCCATTGTATGATGGTTGCACTAAATATACAACATTGTCAGCCGTACTGAAGCTGTATAATTTGAAAGAAATCAACGGGTGGAGTGATGCTAGTTTTACGGAACTACTTGATCTCCTGAATTACACGCTCCCAGAAGATAATGAACTCCCAAGCTGAACATACGATGCCAAACGAATTCTAAGATCGATGGGTATGATCTCTTAAAGAATACACGCCTGCCCGAATGACTGTATATTGTTTCTCAAGGTCCAAAAATCACTTAAAGAATTCCCAAAGTGTGGTGCTTCTTGATACAAGAAAGATGATTCTATTCCTACGATAGTTGTATGGTATTTTCCAATCATTCCAAGGATTAGGTTCCTATATGTAAGTGAGGAGACTACAGGACAATTGACATGGAATGTAGATACAAGAATTAAAGATGGGAAACTACGTCACTCAGCAGACTCTCCTCAGTGGAAGAGAATTGA
The DNA here is from genome assembly GCA_963277665.1 of Viscum album. Classification (NCBI taxonomy): domain Eukaryota; kingdom Viridiplantae; phylum Streptophyta; class Magnoliopsida; order Santalales; family Viscaceae; genus Viscum; species Viscum album. Next base: position 1,579,357,746 of record OY728126.1, read on the forward strand.
TCATGAGTATCCTAAATTTGGAAACGAGCCAAGAAACCTCTGTCTGGCGTTATCTACAAATGGGGTGAATACTTTTGGTTTTCAAAGTAGTAGTCACAGTACATGGGCGGTTATGTTGGTAAATTATAACTTACCACCGTGGTTATGCATGAAATGAAAATACATCATGTTATCTATGCTTATATCAGGACCAAAACAACCGGGTAATGATATTGATGTTTATTTGGCCCCATTGATCGAGGATTTGAAAATATTGTGGGATTCAGGTGTTACGTTATATGATGCTTACAAAAATGAAGATTTCACTTTGAAATACATGTTGTACGGGATGATAAATGAATTTCCTGCTTATGGAAATTTTTCAGGATATAGCATTAAAGTAACTCAAGGGTGTCCCATTTGCGAACAAGGTACACAGTCAATTAGGTTGAAACATTCATCTAAAATCGTGTTTCAAGGACATCACATATTTCTACCCCGAAGGAATAAGTACTGATCTTGGATGGCATCATTTGACGGAAGTTCAGAAGAACGTACAACACCATATCCACTAACAGGTGATCAATTTATTGAGAAATTAAAATATTTGGACACTACTTTTGGTAAACCGTTTTCGAAAAACCTTATGAAAAATGGTTGGAAAAAGAGATCAGTTTTTTTTGAATTACCATACTGGAATTGTCTGTATGTCATACATTTTTTTGATGTTATGCATGTTGAAAAAAATGTATGTGATAGTGTCATCGACACGTTGCTAAATTCACCTAGCAAAACAAAGGATGGAATTAAGGCTAGATTGGACATGGTTGATATGGTAATACGAGAAGAGTTGGCACCAGTGAAGGGTGAAAAACAAACATTTCTTCCTCCTGCTACTTACACTCTTTCCAGGCAGGAGAGATATCAGTTTTGCAACTTCTTGAATTACGTAAAGGTTCCAGAGGGGTATTCATCAAATATCAAGAACATCGTGTCAATGAGAGATTTAAAATTAAAGGGTCTAAAATCACATGACTGCCATGTTTTGATGAAATATATAATTCCTATAGCTTTACGTTGCATTTTTTTCCAAGAATGTCTTCCATACATTAACGAAGCTCTGTTTCTTCTTCAAAGCTATATATAGAAAAGTTATAGACCCGGTGAAATTTCCAACTATGGAAATAGAAATTGTCGTCATATTATGTGAATTGGAAATGTTCTTCCCGTTAACATTTTTCGATATGATGGTTCATTTGATGGTTCATTTGGTGAGAGAGATTCGACTATGTGGTCCTATACATTATAGATGGATGTACCCCATTGAACTGTATATGAGAATTTTGAAAGGGTATGTCAAAAATCGAAGTCAGCCAGAGGGTTGTATTGCAGAGAAATATATTATTGAGGAAGCTGTTGAATTTTGTACTGAATACCTGTCTTGTGTGGAAAACGTTGGCCTACCGAAATCTTGTCACACTGAGCAGATTGAGGGTGAAGGAATTTCTAGGAGAGAGGTTGTCACAATCAATATTACAGATCAGGAGTAGGCTCACCTTTACATTTTGTATAATAGTTTCAATGTTGACCCATATGTTCAAACCCACAAAGAAATTATTAGGCATTCGAATCCATATAGGGATTAAAAATGGATATCAAATACACATAATCGAAAATTTATAGGATGGTTTCAGGACCATATTTTTAAGCATTTGGATGAAAATCCAGACTCAATTTCAGAACGACCTCAATAGCTAGTTGGAGGAGCAAGTGTGTATGTATTATCTTACAATGATTATGCTACTAATGGTTATACATTTTATACTAATGAACATGATGAAGACAGTACCATGAAGAATAGTGGGGTTAGACTTGTGGCTGAGGCAATGCATGTTTCCGGTGCTAAGGAAAGAAATCCAATTTATGAGAATATTTCATACTTTGGCATCATCAAACTAATATGGGAGTTGGATTATACAAAATTCAAAGTGACAATTTTTCAATGCAAGTGGGTTGATAACAGGAGTGCTGTTAAAATAGATGAATAAGGATTCGTGAAAGTTGATTTCAGTAAAGAAGGGGAGAAAGACAAACCATTTATAATGGCATCACAGGCAGTAAAAGTATTTTATGTTCTAGAACCCACAAACTGAAATTGGTCAATTGTTCTATTATTGACCAAAACAACTAAAGGGTCAGATAAAAGTTCAACGAAGGATGGCCCTTTTATAGGGACTTCACAATCATTTCACAGTGGTCTCAATGTAGATGACGTTTTTTATGTTAAAGGAGACCACAATGAAGGGATTTACATAGTCGATAGAGGAGTCAAATCCCTTCAGCCTTTAAAGAAAAAAAGAGAGAGTAAAATAATCAGTTTATTTGTTTATTGTAATATACATTATGTTAAGTTATATTATTATCTGTCCGCTGCTACTTTTATGTAATATAAATTAAATGTTAAACCACTTCCGCAGATAATGACTTCTGTACCTATTGATGCGCCTAATCCTGAGGCACAAAAGGTCTCTCAACCAGCTGCTGGTGGTCCCAGTGCAGAGCAACAATAGGTTTCTCAACCAACTGCTAGTGGTACCAATGTAGAGAAACAACAGGTTTCTCAACCTGTTGTTGCTAGTCCCAGTGCTGAGGTACAACATGTTTCTCAACCTATTGCTGCTGGTCCCAGTGACGATGCTAGTGCTCCAGAGGAACATATTGATGATACTTCTGAGGAAATTTTAGGAAATGAAACCCTAAAAGCGCAAAAAAAAAACAAGAGCATCATAGTTTGATAGTGTTAGCGAAAATACTTAAGGCAAAAGCAAAAGGCATCAAATTTGAGGTGGGATGGAATAAGCGAGGCCAACATGTTAACCCCAAAAGAGCCATCTTTATTAGCTACATTGGAATCGTCACTCGGAAACGTGTGACGATTGATGTACAGTCGTGGAACCATGTTTTCATCGAGCTGAAGACACTAATGTGGGAAGAGATTATGGTAACATTATAATATCATTTTTTTAATTTATTAAAATAAAATATCAAAAAAATTGACTTACTCTTCATCATCCATTGCCGAGTGAATTTATAGTAGATGCCTCACACAAGGAATATGTATTAAGAGTTGCAGGAAGGATTCATAGAGGTTTCTGCACAATTTTAATGAAATATCATATTAAAGATGCTGAAGGGAAAATCAAGCCGCACCCAGCTCCTCTTTATGCACACTTGATATCCCAAGGAGCATGGGATGCATTTAGAAACCGTCGTGGGGAGAAGACTTTTCAGGTACATTGTGTGGGGTAATACGGTGTTTGACGTTTCTTTTATTCAACACTTTGATTGACATTTTTTTATTTATGAAACAACAAATGAGTGCTGAAAATAAAAAATGGGAAACAAAACCAGCGTACCCTTACCGTAAAGCAAGGATGGGGTATGCTTCACTTGAGAAAAAATTGGTACGTCTTCTAAATATACCGTACTACTTGCATGTGACATAAAAAAACACCATAACCATGTTTCTATATTTATATGTTGATTGATGAATCGAAATCGAAAGCCATATCCATCCCATTCCATGTGTTATGGAAGGAGGCTCATGTAAATAAAGAGGGGATACTGAGAGATGAAAACACACAAAAAGTGAGGGAAACATGTGTAAGTATGACATAATATAAATTTGATTTACTTTAAATCGCTATTACATTACAATGACTACTTATTTTTCTATATTTTCTATCTTACATAGTCATAAGAATCAACAACAACCGCACCAGATGCAGACATACTTTCAGCAGCCTTGAAGCAGCCAGAACAGTATGGCCGCATCAGAGGTGCGGGTTTTGGGGTGACACCCTGAACATATTTTCAAAAACAAAAACAAGCGGAGGATCAAAATGAAAAAAATGGAAAATCTACAAGAAAAAATAGCTATTTTTTCAGAAGAATTAAAATACCAGAGAGAGATGATAGCAACATTGATGGGGGAGAAGAAAAGAGATGAAACAACTCAACAAAAACCCATGTGTGACGATCCCGCCCCACCCCCACCAACTTTGAGGTGAGCCATTCCCCTAAAAAACCTGACTTAGCTGAGGTAATAAATGTTTTAATAATTGTTTCTATGAAATTTGATTCACATAGACACTGATACATTTCATGTACTAATATTCTACAGGGTGAAAATGATTGTGATTTATATCTATCAACTCCCACCTATCGCCTTGTAGCGAGGGCTAAGGTGTTCAATATGCAGAACGACATGCTACACAAAAGAAAACATCTAATAGATCATCTTAGAGTGTCAATTAACATAGCTAATGAGCCGAGTGATGAGCTACCTGTTCCAAATGACGATGATGACATTCATACGATTGAAAAAGCTGTTGGAACATTCATCTTATGGCTGACGATTCTTGTAAAAAAACATGTCGACAAGGAGGTATCCATTTCCAATTTATTTTTCAAGCTGGACCTTTAACATTTAATGAAAAAAGGTCTGAACCGATGAATGTTATTATATAACGACAAAGAGAAGGGGGTGAAATGAAATATCAGCTCAAAACTATCTCAAGGATCAACCAACCGATTGAAACATCTACTGAGTGCACCTTCACCCTGGACGTTCTATATTCACAGTTAATATCATTGTAGGATCATGTGGATACAAAGTTGATAGAAAACAATGCTCACACTGTTGATTTTGAAAAAAATATATACGGAGAAGAAGCATCATATTTCATTAGTGATGAAAATGTAAATGAAATCCTCAAGTATGAATGGTTAGGAGCCTCAGTTATAAATGTATACATGAGGTATGTTTTCATGATTTGATTTTACAAAAGCTGATATACTCTGATAATTATGAATAATTACATTTTATATTTTTTGCAGGCATATATATGAAATTTTTTTTAAGGGATTTACCCATGAATTTTTTTTTGGACTCGTTAGTCCTCACACCACCTCTTCAAAAGATGAAATAGATTCTGATAAAGAGGATGCAATAATGCCATCCCTGCTCAAATCGTTTGAAAACAAAATTACAGATGACATACTCTTTTTAATACCAACGATTCAGGGGTAAAACTCTAGAATTTAATCATATCAAATACATTTTCATTTCTTTCTTTACTTATTCCTTTTTTTATTTTTAGGCAGCATTGGATGCTGATTGCAGTCAATTTAGATACTCCAAATATTTATTTTCTAGATTCAATGCATGGATATCCAACAAACCAACCACGCATGATGGCATTTGTTAATTTTTAATACCCTAGATCCAAAATTTTAAAACTAAACATCTAGGTATATAATTTATGTTATATTTTAATGAGGATTCTGTTATGATAGGGCAGTGCATCAATATCGTCTAATGCATGGAATGAATCCAGGGCCTAAGGATAAGAACGCCTACAAGATCTACAACTGGAAAAGTATCCTGGTATATATAATAACATTGCACTATCGAAACACATATAAAAAAAATTACTTATTGTTGTCGATGTTTCTGCAGTGTCCAAAACAAACAAATGGAAAAGACTGTGGTTATTATGTTTTTAAATTTATGAAAGAGATCGTATTTCATCAACAAACTAGTATCCCTGATGAGGTATTTTCTAAAATAATTACTAGTTCATTTAAAATATTTAATAATCCTTTGTGTATTTATATTTTTTTAGTACTAACATGACTGTCACAAAAACTAATATTCAGAAGATGATATAGATGTGTTTAGAAACGAATGGGAAACATACCTGATGGAAGATTGTACACAAATAGGATGAAGGTGAATTCCTACTAATGATATCCATATATGATCATTGATATCTCCCTTGTTTACAATTATTGAGAATATATGATCACCCTTTATTATGTTTTATATCCTTAGGTTATGAAGAATGGTTTTAGAAATGATTTGTCTTCCTAGTAAATCATAACTCATTGGACTACATTGGTCGATAGTGTGGAAGTCGACCGATGCATAGTCATTCAGTCCACTCACGAGCATCTTAAAAGCTTTATGAGAACCAATATCTTGGATTTTAAATTTTCTAATTTTAGTTTCCCTTATATGTGGGTGGGGGGTGTCCAGAGGGAGGGGGTGTCTAGGAGTGGGGGGGGGGGTGTCTAGGAGGGGGTGTGTCCAAGAGGGAGAGGGTGTCTAGGTGTGAGGGTGTCCAGGAGGGGAGGGAGGGGTGTGTCCAGGGGGGTGTCCAAGAGTGGGCTGTCCATGAGGGGAGGGAGGGGGTGTGTCCAGAAGGGAGGGGGTGTCTAGACAAAAATATCCATTCAATTCCATTCAATACTGATAATATACAATGGGTAGATCACCTATAGAGTAGCCTGATGTGGGTCCGTAGTGAGGCATCAAAAGTTCCAACCAACCAAACCAATTCCAAGACCATGTAAAGGCCCAAGAATTATATTCCAGTTCAATTTGAGGCCCACTATATCTTATTTAATGTCATAAAGACCAAACATATGCATCATTTACCTTTCTCACATTAGATTTATGTGAAATTCGTTCCTATTCTACCAATATATTTTTTGTTTGGTGTTTTTCCTTGATTTTCCGAACTGTATCTCTTCAATATATATATGATTTTATAATTAATATTATTGAATGATGGTGTATGATTAATATTTATTCCATTATCAAATAGATGATGAAAATATAGTTGGATAAAGAAGGTTATTAATGAGTATACACTAAAGAACTAGGAGGGAGGGGGTGTCTAGGAGGGAGGAAGGTGTCCAGGTGGGAGGGTGGGTAGGGGGTGTGCAGGAGGGGAGGAGGGGCTATCCAGGAGGGGAGGGGGCTATCCAGGGGGAGGGAGGGGGCTGTCCAGGGAAAGGAAGGGGGGCTGAAAGGGGAGGGACGGGGGTTGTTCAGGAGGAGGGAGGGGGTTGCAGGTCGAGTGGTGGGAGGGAGGGGGGCTGTAGGGGGGGGGGGGGGGGGTCTGTCTCGGGGAGGGAAGGGAGGGGGTTTTCCAGGAAGGAGGGGGTGTCCAGTAGGGGAGGGGGGTGTACAGGAGAGGAGGGGGGCTGTCCAGGTGGTGGGAAGGAGGCTGTCCAGGGAAAGGGAGTGCTGCATGGGGAGGGAGGGGGGTGATCTCCAAGGAAATATGGACATGTAGGGGGGTTGTAAGGGGAGGGGGGGACAGTCCAGGGGTAGAGAGGGGGCTGTCTAGGGGGGATGTCTCGGGGAGGGGAGAGAGGGGGATGTCCAAGAATGAGGGGGTGTCCAGTAGGGGAGGGGGGCTGTCCAGGAGAGGAAGGGGGCTGTCCAGGAGGTGGGAAAGGGGCTGTCCAGGGAAAGGGAGGGTTGTAAGGGGAGGGAGGGGGGTGCCGTCCAGGGGAGGGAGGGGGGGGGGGTTCTATCCAAGGAAATATAGACATTTAAATGTTGTAACAAGTAACAATTGAAATTTTATTAACGTATTCTTTCATATTAAGTTTTTATTTATTTCATTATTGTATTACTAAGATAATATTTGTTTTCTTATATAGGTTAAATGTTTTTTCTGAGTTCGAATGCTTTGTTCGGAAACTAATACCACGGACGACGATTTTTTAGAGCGGATCATGGATGTAAAAAGGATGAAACATCAATGTTTTTTAACTTTTTGTTGGATAATTGTAATTGTAACCAAATTAAAAATTGTTTGAAATGTATATAGTAGTGTGTGTTTTTTATTCATGATTTCAAGAATATGTATAAATTTTTTTGTTCTTCTGTGCTTTTTGTGTGGGTGTTATTTCTGATGTGTGCATGTGCTATCATATGTGTGCAGGTGCTGTGCAGGTGCTTTGTAGGTTCTGGGTTTGTACATGTAATTTGGCCTTTATCAACACTAATTAAGAGCTGATAAATGAAAAATATATCAGAACTTTCTTGGCATTGATAATGGTAGTATTTATCAGCGCTATTTTCAGTGCTGATATATTATCCATTTATCAACGCTGAAAATAGCGCTGATAAATACTACCTTTATCAACGCTAAGCAAGCACTGATAAAGGCCCACCTTTATCAATGATTTATTAGCACTAATAAAGGTCCCCCTTTATCAGTGCTATGTTTAGAGCTGATAAAGGGGACCCCCCCTTTATCTTCTCCAAGATTAATAGCGCTTTTTAGCGCTGTTAAAGGCAGTTTTTAATGATATTATAAGCCCTATTTGTAGTAGTGATACTCAAATATTGTTACTCCTTACAAAATTCCTGAAAAACCTAAAAATTGGTCTACTACTACAGAGGTTGAGTATAATAGGAATTCAAAATCACTGAATTCTATTATTTGCGGTCTTAGACCAGATGAATTAAACAGTGTATCAAAATTCCTAATATCCTATGAAATGTGAAAGAAAATTACAGTAGCCTATGAAGGTACTGACAATGTTAAAAAAATGAGATATGCTACAAAAAAATTAATGTTTGATACTTTTGTAATGTTTGATGGAGAGAGAATCACACAGATGAATAACAGTCTGACAGAAACTATTAATAATATAAAATATTTAGGTGATCCTATCAGCCAACCTGATCCAGCTTTGAAAGTTCTAAGAGTTCTACCTGTGATGTGGAATGGAATTTCTACTGCAATCCACCAATCATCACCTGTCAAGAATCTAACAATGAGAGAATTGATTGGAACTTTAATGATATATGAGGCTGAAATGAAATATAAAGTTGAAGATAATAAATTCCTAGTGAAAAATGATAACACTACTTCAAAAGTTACATCCCAAAAAACTAGAACAAAAAAATGAAACAAGAAGAAAGAAATTCAGACTCATTTGATTCAGAAATTGAGCTGGCTCAATTATCTAGAAAATTCAGTAAATTTTATAGGAAGAAGAAAGGATTCAGAAGAACCTTCAAGAAGGATGAGAAAGAATCAAGGGAAGTATGATGTTATGAATGAAAAAAATTGGGTCATATAAGTCTCAATTATCCTCAATTTAAAGAAGATAAGAGAAAGACATAAAAGAAATATCAGAAGAATGTTGATTAAGAGAAAAAGGATTAAAGATCAATGAAGTCTACTTGGAGTGTCTCTGAAGACTCCATTAGATCATCTAATTCTGATTCAGATAAAAAAAGTCCAATATGAAGGCTAATATGTGCTTTATGGCTGAAGAAGAGAAGTTTACTCAAATGATAAAATGGTTGCCCACTGTACTATTCTAGAAGAAAGATATGACTACCTATTAAGGAAACACAAATATTTAAATAATATTCATAATTATATTTTAGGATAAAGAGATACTTTAATTAAACAACATCCAGAGTTAGTTGAGAAATTTAGTTCATCTACTACAAACTGTACTGACCATGAAAATAAGATTAAAAAACTACAGGATGAATTAGATACTTATAAAAGTGATGCTCTTATATTTACAAAAGGAGAGAATATACTGAATGAAATTCTTGGAAAAAATTTTGTTAAAATGGAAAGGTTTGGTATTGACAGTAAGGGTGAGAAACCTAAACTGTACAAAAACTATTTTGTTCCTGGTTCTAACAGTAAAGGCATATCTACTGTTAAATTTTTTTATTGTGGTATTAATGGACATTATGCTAATGACTGTTATTTAAGAAAACCTCAATTATGTGGTGTCAAGAATGTTCATTATTCAAAAGATTTATCTAGTTTTAATTATAAAAATGTTGATCAAAATAAATCTGTTTGGATTCCTAAGTCTTTGATAGCTAACACTGCTGGTCCCAAAAAGATATGGGTACCAAAATAATTTTTTTTAATTTTTCCTTGTAGGTAACAGGCCACAGAAGAGGAAAATATATATGGTATATGGATAGTGGCTGTTCAATAAATATAAGTGGAAATTCATCAAATTTCTATACTCTGACTAAAATAGATGAAGGCCTAGTCACCTTCAGTGATAATGCCAAAGGAAAAATTATTGGACTCAGAATAGTTAGAGATCCAGATATTGTCTCAATTAATAAAGTACTCTATGTACAAGGATTAAAGCACAATATGATAAGTATCTCTCAACTCTATGATGATTGATACTATGTTGATTTTTCTAATGATTCATGTTCTATTTTTAATGATAATTTTCTTAAATTTAGAGCACCCAAAATAGAAAATTTCTACACTTTGGATTTAAATTCCTTGTGTAAATAGAAAGTGAATTGTTTAGCTGATAAGGTAAATGAGTCATGAATTTGGCACAGAAGACTTGGTCATTGTAATATTTTTTCTTTACATAATTTATCTAAGAAATATTTAGTTTCATATTTACCAAGTCACAAATTTGATAGTGATAGATAATGTAATGCATGTCATATTGACAAGAAACACAAATCCTCTTTCAAATATGTTAACAAAATTTCTACTTCAAAGACCCTAGAACTTATTCATATGGATTTGTTTGGACCATCTAGAATAGAATGTTTGGATGTTAAATTATATGTATATGTTTTAGTTGATGATTATTCTAAATTTACTTGGGAATATTTTCTAAAACTAAAAAATGAATCTTTTCTATTTTTGAAAGTTTTGGTAAAAGTGTTGAAAATGAAAAAGGTTTTAAGATAATTTTATTAAGAAGTGATCATGGTGGAAAGTTTGAGAATCAGTAATTTAATTATTTTTTCACAAATATTGGTATTAAACACTCCTTCTCTGCATGAAGAACACCTTAAAAAAATGGAATTGCTGAGAAAAGAAATAAAAATACTCAAGAAATGGCTAGGACTATGCTAAATGAATACATTCTTCCAACCTACTTTTGGGAAGAAGCTATAAGAACAACATGCTATATTATAAATAGAGTTTTAATTTTACCTATTTTCAAAAAGCCTCCTTATGAACATTGGAATAACAGAAAGACTAAGGTAAAGTAATTTAAGGTTTTTTGATGTAAGGTATATATCTTGAACACCAAAGATAATCTTGGAAAGTTCGATCCAAAAGCTGATGAAAGAATATTGTTAGAATATTCTGAAACTTCTAAAGCTTAAAGAGTATTGAATAAAAAGTCAATGATTGTTAAAGAATCTGTTCATGTGAAGTTTGATGAAACTGATCCTTTTAATAAAGAGAAAGATCAAACAGACGAATATAATGATTCTTCTAACAACATGAGACTTGATAACTTGAAAAATTATTTTGAAAATATAAATAAAATTTAGTCTAGTTCATAAGAACATGATATTCATGAACCTAAAAGTGCTCTACCTAGACAGTCTATAATCCTAAATAATTACACTTTAGATACTGTTATAAGAGATCTATACATAGGAATAAAAACTAGAATAAGTGTAGGAAACCTAGTGGAATTTTCTGTATTTCTATCTCAATTAGAGCTTAAGTCTTTTAAAGAAGCCTTAGAAGATGAAACTTGGATGTTAGCAATGCAAGAAGAGATAAATTAGTTTAAAAGAAAAAAAGTATATAAATTAGTGGAAAGACCATCCAATTATCCTATTATATGAACTAAATGGGTCTTTAGGAATAAAAAAGATAATCAAGGTATTATAACTAGAAACAAAACTATACTAGTAGCCAAAGGGTATAATCAAGAAGAAGGTATAGATTATGATGAAACCTTTTCTCCCATAGCTAGACTAGAAGCAATTATAATTATTTTAGACTATGCATCTCATATGAATTTTAAATTATATCCAATGGATGTAAAATTTGACCTTTTAAATGTATATTTAATGGAGGAAGATTATGTTGAGCAACCTCCTAGTTTTAAAAATTCTCAAAAAGCAAATTTTGTTTTTAAACTTACTAAAGCTCTTTATGGCCTTAAACAATCACCTAGAGTTTGGTATGAAAGATTAAGTTAATTTATTTTAAAAAATGGTTTTACTGTTGGTTTTCCATTCCCAACCCTATTTAAGAAAATAGTTTTTCTAATTTATTATATGTTCAAATCTATATTGATGATATTATTTTTGGATCAAAAAATAAAAAAATTTTTAATGTTTTTTCAAAACTTATGAAAAAATAATTTGAAATGAGCATGATGGGAGAATTAAATTTCTTTTTAGGAATTAAAATTTATCAACAAGATTATGGAAATGTATTAAATCAAAGTAAATACATTACTAATTTATTGAAAATGTTTGGTCTTAAGAATATCAAGACATATTCAACTCACATGTGTACTAATATTAAACTTGACTTGGATTGTCATAAACCAAATCTGGTCACCAATAGAAACCGATGCCAAACCCGGCCCCTGACAAGGCCCGAAGGGCGTTCCCCATCCCCATGGGCTGGTACAAGTTTCTGAGTATCATAAAATGATAATTGGGAACAATTTACTCGAGTTTAGAAACTTAAAACAACAAATGAATCCAATAAAATGAATCTGGATTTTTCAAACCAAAAAATCTTTCACAAAAAATTCAGAAACGAATTACATAGTTTAAAAAAACTCAACAAGACTATAAAAAAGGTATAATACCAAAATGAAACAGCCCAATAATCCTCAGGGAAAGGGACACCACCCTCAATCCATCTCCAAAAGACTTCACCACCAAGGACCAACTAGAAACCCAAACCACAGACACTAAAAACTGAACCCAACCTGCGACAAAAAAATAACCAAGTCTACTTACACTCAAGGGTGTAAGTAGGGTGTGATAAAATTCCCAGCAGGATACCACCACTAATATATTCTATGTGATAAACATTTAAAGATGAAAATATTGCAAGTTTTCATAAATAGGAAAAGCGAGTTACAATTTCTAAAAGATGCAACTTAAAAATCAAAATAATTTTCAAGTGGGCTATTATTAAGAATCAGCAATTTTAAAAATAAAGTCAACACTATTGAATTTTCCATCCAACCATACCATATGCCAACAGTAATCACAAAGTAACTAATGATCAAAAGAAATAGGAAATAACCCCTAGGCACTAGCTCATTATGGGTCCTAGGTTCCTCGTATCTCGGTTAGAGTAACCATCACAATATCCGTTCTTGTGCATGAGCCACAAGTAGGGAAAATACCCATAACCTAGTGGTCCTCAATCATCATCATCATAGTTTAGTTAGTGTTGTAAGCGTTAATATTGCTATGTGAAACTGAGGTCAAACCCCACAAATTCACTAGCATACTAGTACACGTCCACCCACCTTGATACCCGGGTTTCCCCTTGTGGTAAAACAAGTTCAACAAGTTAAGAAATATACTATTCACATGAAAATATCTGTTCCACATCACAAGTTCACCAAACAACCAACATGTACATCACGCAAGTCACAAAATCCACTTTTTCAATCAAATGCATTTTGAAATCATACTCACACCAAAAATAGCCCACAACACTTTTCACATTTCATTAAAACTTCCACAAATCATTTAATTTTTTTTATAAAACCATTACATGACATTATAAATCACATAACATCCCACTAAAATATCATATAATAATTCTTTTATCAACAAAATTTAGTTTTCACAACACACTCACACAAAACAGCCCACAACCATGTTTCACAGCTCTCTATCCATTTTCTAAAACATTTCAGCACTTTATAAAACATTCTAAAAAATTATTTTACATCTTAAATGACCACCTTAACTTTCAAAAACCCATATTAGGTGAGCACACCAACCAAAAAGTACATATACACCCTTTTTCCTACTTTGTTTATCCAAAAAAACATTCACAATTTTCATAAAACAAACCCAAGGGGTGTAACTATGCTTCGCACACAAAACCCATTTCAAATCCATCATTAAATTACAAAATCATACCAATACAAATCCATGACATAATTTTCCACCCTAAAAACATTTAGTAATCTACCCCCAAGTGTTATAAAAATACCTCAATTAACACCACAAAAGAAACACATGAAAAACACACGTTTTCATAAATTACTTCCATGATGTGCAACATGGTTTTACACCTTCAACCCATTCAAAAACCCCATTTAAAGGCCCACATGACACTAAGGAATTAACAACCAGAATTTTAATCCCATTTAAACACCAATAATTTACTTTCAGGTGTTATGAAATACACCCAAACATTACCCCAAGAGTTACCCATGAAAAGAACCCACTTTCAATCCATAGTGCAACTATAAAATTAAATGCTTAAGAAAATCCATCAAATTTTTTTTTTCAGCACAAGAAGTATATGAGGAACATTAAAACCCGTAAATCAATCAATCTAACTCATCAAAAATTTCTTACACATGGAACCACCTACCTTTGAGTTAAAACCCTTGAATTCTTGGTGTGAAACATTAACCGCACCACCGCCGCACCAAAATGGAGATAAACCCAACCTAAATCAACAATATTTCACCAAAAATACACAAACTCAAAACCTAGGTTTGAACCCTATATTCTTGACATAAGGGAACTTCATGAAAGGTGGAAGAAACACTAATTAAATGGAAGAAATCAAATAGAGAAACACTTACTTGAAGAGAAGTTGAAGAAATCACCACAAATTAACCAAATGTTGAATCTCCAAGCAACAAAACATGATAGTGAGGCTCTAATGAGGCTGAGGAGGTCATGTGGGGACTGATATGGGGGAAAAGAGGAAAAAATGAATGATTTATAAAGGATGCAAGATACCTTCTCAAATTAGGACGGTTTGAGAAAACCTAAAAATATTCTCCCTAATTCACAGTTCAAATGAGCTTAAAAAATGCGACAACGATAATGGGGGTTATCATAGGTATATTTTCTTCGATATGGAGTTGGAATCAATGAAAAAAATGAAGGAGATATTAAATAATTAAAAAAAACATTTAATGTAGAAAATGAGCTTACAGGCGGACCCAATACCTTAAATAAAAACCCAAATAAACCATGATTTTGGATTTTTAAAGGATCCAAATTGCCTTGGTAGTGTTAATAGGTCAGGGGAGGCCATGTATAAATTGGAATGGATGAAAAATGTTGAAAAATTAAGGAGTTATAAAAGAAAAAAAAATTGTTTTTAAATCTGGAAATGGGTTCACGGTTTGACCCAAATTTTCAAAACCCACCATTTGCACCAAAATGTATGAGAAACCCCCAAAACAAAGAAAGAATGGAGATTAAATTAAAAATAGATTTAAAATAATTCATGTATGTGACAATTCTCCCCACCATAAAACTTTCCTCCCTTATAAATTCACAGCAAGGCCAAAATCAAAAACCAAACCCAACCGAAAGACCAAAACGAACTCCTTTGTCAAGATTCACCCCCAAAGGCCAAAAAACCTCCAGTGATCAATTATGGAAGAAATAATATTATAAAACAAAAATCACACCACTATCCTATAACGATTAAGAACATTTAGACTTTATCCCAAAATAAAACTCCTAAATTTCTATCCAAACAAGATTCTAGAAATTTACCCAAATGAACAACAACAACAACAAATAAGGTTACACTTACCTTGATTTAACCAAACCATTGGGAATTCTCAAATCCCAAAGTTTACCCAAGGAATATGTAAGTAGTTAGATAGATCCAAACAATACTACCTACCTCCAAGCCAAGACCAAGGACCAAATTGAGTTACTAGCACGAGGAGGCACAAATAGGCTCCCCACCATAAGAGACAACCTAATTTTTTTTTCCTGAGACAGAATCAGGAAACCAATACGGGGAGGCCTGAACGGACTCCCCAATACAAGGAGTGGGATTCCATTATAACTATCCAAAGGAACATACATGAGACTCATAGTGGGTCTCCCCACCATAAGAACCAACTATATTAACTGACCGGCATGGGCCGACACAAAAAGACCCTGAAATAAATGAGTTGGAACGACTGCACAGTTAGTCTGCACGGTTTGGGAAACCATGCACTAACTGTGAGGATCATTTTGTTTGCATGGCCTCATGTAACACAGTCACTACTAATCATGTAAAAACTGTGTGCTCAACCTATCTAGAGAAATTACTAACCATGCTCCAAAAACTCAAAAGGAAACAATGGGGAAAATAATGGCAATGGGTGATAACATGGGCACGAGACCCTCCACCTATTTCCACCGAACAGGAATAAATGAAGCAAGATGATGAAACTAGTGGTTTAAACTATTTCAATATTTCATACTGAGGATAATACTTTGTACAAGGGTTTGAACGACCCTGGGATTTCCTCTAACTATGTGCCAACTTCTCTCCGGGACCTATGGATAGAACTCAAATGATTGAAGCATCTTCAACCTCACAGTTAGGATTTGGAAACCCCCGAACCTAACTTCTTCTACCGGTGCTACAAAAAAACTACACCACAATCCCTAATAATTTTAACAATACATGACACAATCCACACTCAATTTACCCTAACCCGACATATCACTGAAACAAGGGCTTAGAAGATGCACACACATCACACCTTGTTTCATTGGGTAAGAAACAACAGTAGACAAATACACATATAAAAACATTCCTCTAAAACAAAGGATTTTATTTTTTTTAAAAGTGAGACATACTCCCAACATAATAGATAATCTAAGAGGATTTCAAACCCATCACCTTTACAGTTAAACGAGCACACGATATCACAAGGTGTCACTGAACATGACCATTGCAACTAATAGAAACAATACATGGAAATGGACCTTATGTGAAGTCCCCCAACAAAACATAATTCCAGGAAGTGTCCATAATAGAATCTCATGACTAGATCTCCCACACTTGTGGTTTAACATAAACCCTTGCTTCAAAGAGACTACAAAGGACCTATAGTCCCTCTTATACACCGTCCACACTAGCAACCCCAAACTATTTTCACCTTCGATAAATCAGGTAACTTAAGAAGCTAAGGTCTCTTTCAAACTTCAATGAGAACTCTCCTACTATAATAGGGTCCAACAAACAAAGAGAAGAAAATTTGTAAACTAAATCTGCAAAGAATAATAAAATTATTCCTTATATTTATTAACTGCAGGATCTTGCAACGACAAAACAACCTAGGGTGCACTTCAGTTGTGCACTAACCCTTAATGGGGGTGTACCTTATCCAATGATAAAACCCAAGGACCCAACCAAGCTGGTCCATTGGTCAAAAATTTCCACAAACAAAATCTAAACACATGAAGGAAACCACCATAAAGTCATCCTGAAACATTTCTCAGAAGAGACTACTAACCAGTCCATTTACCCAGCTTACCGACCAAACACAGACCCAAAACATAGTTCAAACAAGAAGGGTTCTTGGACTCAAAACATCCCACAACATCAATATTTAAAAAAAATAATACACACCATCCCAATACAGTCATAAACACATCATGTTTTCCTTTAAAAACATTTCTTGGAAAAGAAAACTATTCAATGGTTAGCGTGTCCACCTATGGTACCCCATGTGCCTCATACATGCATGTTTCTGTGCCACAATGGGAACCCTTTTTATATCCATCCCGAAATCCATCCATCCATGCCATAAACCATACATCATCTCATATAACCCCATGAATGTGTTCACTCATATAAATACCAAAGGTTAAAACAAAAATTCTTTCCACTTTTCAAAACCAAAACTATATTCCAATACCTCTTTTTCTCAAAACTGCTAACCTGGAAATCAAACCCAAATTACAGCTTACCAAAAAATTTCAGAAAGGAACAATAATTCAAATGAAAACTCACTTTCATTCTATTCACATCAATTTCAAAACATCTCATCCCATTAAAACACCTTTCAATAGTTTAGAAAACTCTATTGGAAACACTTTTTCAAAAAAAACCTTGAAATAGTTCATGCTTTCAAAAGAGGTGAAAACACACCATTTTCCATTCCAATAAAATTCTGAAAATTCAGATCTACCATTTAGAAAATATATGCATTCCCTCTTTATTAGAAAATCATTTCAAAAACCTTTACACTTCTCCAAACCATGTCATTTTTGCTTTAAAACTGAACTTACAAGATTTCAAAACTAAAGGACACAAGACAATGTGAAAGGAAACTAGTTCCAGTGGGTGACATGGAGATATGTTTGGTGGTCATACACTAATAACTTCACCATATTAGAGAGTGTTATAGGGAAATATCCCCAGCTCCACATGGCTTTCCAGGCCCTGCGATCTCACTGAGACCATTAACCCAAATCTCTTTTCATTTCCCTTAGTCATCATCAAACCAAGAAAACCAAAGGACTCAAATAAATCCCGACTTCCCCTGGAGACTCAAATACCATCATGAGGTGTGGTGATCAGGAAAACTAACTATAACTAGAATACTAAGTCCTGAAAATCCTAACTCCATACTATCCCGATTGTTCCACAAATAATGTGACTCAAAGAGTTAATCAGAACCTCCTCTGACACCATTTTGTCACGAACCAAATCTGGTGACCACATAAAATGACACCAAACTCAGCCCATGACAAGGCCCGAATGGTGTTCCCAATCCCCACAGGCTGGAACAAGTGATTGGGTATCATAAAATGAGAATTGGGAATTATTTACCCGAGTTTATAAACTTCAAACAGCAAATGAATCCAATAAAATGAATCTGGATTTTTCAAACCAAACAATATTTTAAAAAAATACAGAACTGAATTAAATAGTTTAAAACAACTCACCAAGACTATAAAAAAGGTAAAAAACCAAAATTAAATAGCTTAATAACACTCATGGAAATGGGCACCACCCTCAAGCCATCTCCACAAGACTTCACCACCAAGGACCTGCTAGAAACCCAAATCACTAGCACTAAAAACTGTACCCAACTTGCGACAAAAAAATAACCAAGTCTATTTACACCCAAGGGTGTAATTAGGTTGTGGGAAAATGCCCAGTTGGATAACATCACTATGATATTCCATGTGATAAACATTCAAAGACAAAAATCTTGCAAGTTTTCATAAACAAGAAAAGCTAGTTACAATTTCTAAAAGATGAAACTTAAAAATTAAAACATTTTTCAAGCGGGATATCATTAAGAATCAACACATTTAAAAATAATGTCAACATTATTGAATTTTCCAGACAACCATATCATATGACCATGGTATGCACAAAGTAACTAATGAGCACAAGTAATAGAAAATAACCCCTAGGCACTAGCTCATTGTGGGTCCTAGGTACCTCGCATCTCGGTGAGAGTAACCATCAAAATATTCGTTCTCATGCACGATCCAATAGTAGGAAACATACCCATAACCCAGTGGTCTCTAATAATCATCATCATAGTTTAGTTAGTGTTGTAAGATTTAATATTTCTACGTGAAACTGGGGCCAAACCTCACGGATTCACTAGCATACTAGTACACGTCCACCCACCTAGATACATGGGTTTCCCCTTGTTCTCAAAAAAGTTCAAAAAGTTAAGAAATATAATTTTCACATGAAAATATCATTTCTACATCACAAGTTCCCCAAACAGACCACATGTACATTACAAAAGTCACAAAATCCACTTTTTCATTCAAATACATTTTGAAATCATACTCACACCAAAAATAGACCACAACACTTTTCACATTTCTTTAACACTTCCACAAATCCTTTAAATTTTTTTATAAAACCATTATGAGACATTATAACTCTCATAAAATCCCACTCAAATATCATATAATACTTATTTCATCAAAAAAATTCATTTTTCACAACACACTCACACAAAATATCCCATAACCATGTTTTCCACCTTTATATCCATTTGCTAAAACATTTCTTCACTTTATAAAACATTCTAAAAAATATTTGACATCTTAACCAACCAAATTAACTTTAATGAATACATATTAGGTGAACACACCAACCAAAAAGTACATATACACCCTTTTTCCCACTTTGTTTAACCAAACAAAACATTCACAATTTTCATAAAACAAACCCAAGGGGTGTAACTATGCTTCGCACACAAAACCCATTTTAAATCCCTCATTCAATTCCAAAATCATACCAATACCAATCTATAATAGAATTGGAATCCATAAAAACAATTATTAAACTACCCCCATGTGTTATAAAAATACCTCAATTAAAACCACAAAAGAAACACATGAAAAACACACATTTTCATAAATCACTTCCAAGAGGTACAACATGATTTTTCATCTTGTACCCATTCAAAAACCCCATTTGAAGGCCCACATGACACTAAGGAATTAAAAAAATAGAATTGGTAGACCCTTTAAACACCAATACGTCACTTTCATGTGTTATACAATACACCCAAACATTACCCCAAGAGTCACCCATGAAAAGCAACCAATTTCAAGCCATAATACAACTATAAAATTAAACATTTAAGAAAATCCATCAAAAACGGTTTTTTAACCACAAGAAGAATATTAGGAACATTAAAACTAGTAAATCAAGCAAGATAAATCATCAAAAATTGCTTACACATGGAACCACCTACCTTTGAGTTAAAACCCTTGAATTCTTGGTGCGAAACATTAACCGCACCACCGTCGCACCAAAAGGGAGATAAACCCAACCTAAATAAAAAATATTTAACCAAAAATAAACAAACCAAAACCTAGGTTCTAACCCTATCTTCTAGACATAAGTTAACTTCATGAAAGGTGGAAGAAACCCTAATGAAAAGGAAGAAATCAAATAGAGAAACACTTACTTAAAGAGAAGTTGAAGAAATCACCAAAAATTAACCAGATTTTGAATCTACAAGCAACAAAACCTGATAGTGAGGATCTACTGAGGATAAGGAGGTTATGAGGGGAATGAAATTGTGGAAAAAGAGTAAAAAATGAATGATTTATGAAGGAATCAAGTCACCTTCTCAAATTTGGACTGTTTGAGAAACCCTAAAAAGTTCCTCCCTAATTCGTGGTTCAAATGTGCTCCAAAAATGCGAAACTGATAATGAGGGTGATACTAGGGATATTGGATTCGAGAGGAAGGCAGAATCACCAAAAAAAATAAAAAAATAAGGAGATATTAAAGAATTAAAAAAACATTTAATGTTGAAAATGGGATTACGGGTAGGCCCAATACCTTAAATAAAAACCCAAACACACCATGATTATGGATTTATAAAAGATTCAAACTGCATTGGTGGTGTTAATAGGTAAGGGGAGTCCATATATGAATTGTAATGGATGAAAAATGTTGAAAAATGGGGGAGTTATAAAAGAAAATAATTTGTTTTTTAAATTTGGAAATGGACTCACGATTTGGCCTAAATTTTCAAAACCCACCATTTCCACAAAAATGAATGAGAAACCCCCCAAAAAAAGCAATAATAAAGATTAAATTAAAAATAAATTTAAAACAATTCATGTATGTGACATGGATAAAGATGGAAAAACAGTGGACAATAAGTTATATCATGGTACGATTGGAAGTTTACTATATCTTATTACTAGCAGACCTGATATTATGTTTTCTGTATGTCTTTGTGCTGGATTTCAATCAAATCCAAAAGAATACAATCTTGTTATTATAAAAAGGATTTCTAGATATTTAAAAGAAACAATTGTTCAATCTTTTCTTTATCCAAAAAATTTTTCTTTTAATTTATTATCAAATTCAGATGCAGATTTTGGAGGTTGTAGATTAGATAGAAAAAGAACTTCAGGAACCTGTCAATTTTTAGGAAAATCGTTAGTGTCATGGTCAAGTAAGAAGAAACACTTGATTTCACTTTCAACAACTGAAGCATAGTATGTATCTGTAGACAGTTTCTATGCATAAGTTTTGTGGATGAAAAACACTCTAATGGACTTTGGACTAAATTTTAATAACACACCTATTTTATGTGTTAATAAAAGTACTATAAACATTTCATAAAATCCAATAAGTCATTCTATAACTAATCATATTGATATTAGACATCATTTTCTAAGAGTTCATGTTCTTAAAAGGGATATATATTTAGAATTTGTTAACACTAAATATCAATTAGCTGATATTTTTACTAAACCACTTCCCACTACTTGTTTTGATTTTAATAAGAGGGAGTTAGTTTGATTTAATTTATTAATTAAATAATTTAATTTAATTTAATTTAATTTTAATTTTTTATGCCTAATTTATTTTTATAAATCTAATTTTCTTTACTTATTTTTATCTTAAGCTATTTCAGTTAATTGATTTTATCTTAAATCTATTTACACCACATAATTATTAAATTTTCGTCATAATTACTCTAGGACACAAGAAACGAGGACATGTGTCATTTGTCAGAAACCCTTTATCTCCTTTACCCATAGTTTACCCAAAAAATCCTTTTGCCTAACCCAAAATCTTTGTTTTTACTTCCAAACCCTAGAAGATGAAAACCTCATATTTGTAGATCTTCAAAAATGAGGAAAACCAAGAGAGTCAAAGAAGGAGAAGCAAGCGATCCAAAATGACAAAGAGTTATAGGAAAAAAATTCTTCAGGAAAAAGTGGTTGATCTTGATTGGTTATATCAGCAAAAATTACTTCTAAAACAAGCATTAGATTTTTAAGGAATCCAGACAACATTCAATGACATCAACTCAAGATTTCTAAATGAGGTAGAACTGAACTATTTTTATAAGAGTGTACAGTTTATTTTTGGAGATTCAGAATATATGATTTTTTCAAGTATCAAATATGGAGATTTCGCTATTTCTTATACCGAGGTTGCAAAATATTTTGAACTGCCCACTTGAAGGGGTTTTCCGTCTCGATTTATGATAAGGAACATTCTTATTAAGACATCATATCTTTTCTGTTCAATTCGACGCACATCAGAAAGAAGTTTGTTAAGGATTTAAAAGCCGACTATAATATTCAGGTGAAGTTTATTCAGACAAGAATAGCGGTAAGGATGGATAAGATAGAGAAAATCCTTTACCCAGACATGTATACCATGTTTATTTTTCGGAGTGATATTAAATTGAATTTACCACAATATTTAATTTGGTTCCTTTATTACTACTGTTCATCAGATGCAAGAATTAATTTTTATCCATATAGATGGATAATTTCAAGGATTTTATTTAAGAAGGACATGATCAGACTGGTTGATGCAAGAGTCAAATGTAATCATAACAATGTTTTGAATGTTGGAATGTTAAGAAATATTGGATTTTTCTGGAGCACTGTAAAAGGAATGATTTTTCCTTTTTAAGATGAGGAAGAATAGAGCTTCGGAGCTTTAGCTTAGGGGGAGAAAGAAGGTGTTCGAAAGGAGGGTGTAACTGAATCATGAACAGATGCAGTTTCACAACCATCTAAGAGAAATATTAGATTTAATACTAAAGAAGATGAAGCTGAGAAAGAACAAAGTCAAGAAGGAATTATTATGAAACCAAGGAACAAAAACTATCCTCAAGATGAAGATCAAATGTTGGATTCTAGCGAAGCAACATGCTCGATTAATTTAGAAGGAACTATTATTGAATAGGAAATTATAGTGGAGAGTCAAGCTAGATAGATTTCTATTGTACCCCTGGTGAATGAACATATACAAGAGAGAATTACGGAAAAAATAGTTCAAGAAAAGAATACTCAAACTGAAAATGTTCAATTAGATATTTTCAGAGAAGAAGTTATTGAATAATCCACTATTCAAGAAGAACAAATTTTATAGGAATCAATTACATAAATTCAACCCTTGATTATAGATCAGACTATGGGACAGTTAGATCATATTTATGGGGCTCAAATTGAAGTTTTAGATAATCAGTATTTTTATTGTGAAGAATCAGTAAGGAAAATAGTGTCATATCCTTTTCCTACAGATGGAGCAGATCAGGCTATGAATACAGATGAGGAGAAATCTGATTCATTATATCATCATATAGAGGAGATTGTTGTTAAGTATAACAAATATCTAGAAGAGAATGAAATTATGAGGCATGATCTTGGTAGATCCAAGAAGTATATTCAAGAAATAAATGATAATATAGTTTTTAAAAAGGATTTTGATGCATTTAGAAGGGAAATTCCGGTTGAGTTTGGGAAACTCAGTTCTGAATCAGTTTCAAAGACAGATTTTACAAATTTGAAGTTGTATCTGGGCATTCAATTTCAACCAGTAAAGAGTAGTGTGGGTCAATCCAGTACATCTATTCCTGTACCTACTACAAGTCCAGATTTAATTAGAATATTTTTGGCCATTACTTTAGTTATAGAAAACATGAACATTTATCTTGAAGATCTGCAGTGTAATAGCGCACCTTTATCAGTTCTTATGGAGAATTAGAAATTTTTTGTTGACTAATTAACTCAAGGATAGCCTAGCACTAGATTGATGTTGAATCAGTTTTCAGAGTAGTTGGAGATATTCATGAAGCAAGAGCAAAGTATTCATGAGTTTATAAAGGTCAACATAGTGGATAATCTTCCTATCAATAATGACTCTAGGTTATTGGTTGTTCAGCTAGGAGACAATTTGATGAAGAAGCTAAGCTTGTAGATAGTATATCTGAAGGATATGTTTTATGTCATTCAAAATTAAAACCCATCCAATCCTTAGCCTTTTTATACCTTTAACCATGAGAGTGACTGTTTTTTTTCTTAGTCACAAACTTTATTGTATTGATGTCTTTACTGATCAATGAACTTTCTTTTCTTTCTATGTGTAACATTTCATTATTTTATCTTCTTTTGTATTTTTTTTCTGACAGTCAAAATCTAATTATATTTATTCATTACAGTTACTTATAACATTAACTTATCATTCTATTTAATATTAAATGTGTTTTAATCTATTTATATACTTTTTTTGATATAAAAAAACTGGGATAATTTTAGATAACATAAAATTTCTTTTATTTTAGAAATTTAGATAAGGATAAATATTTATTTGAAATTTACCTTTGGGGGAGAAATTTAGATATTTCTTCTTTATCGAAATAATTATGTCAATTTGAAATTATTTTCTTTTAATGTTTACAATATTTTAAATTATATTTCTAAGATTATAGTTTTAATTTATGGGTTTTTTGATCATAAAAAGGGGGAGATTGTTGGGCATGTATTGTCTCAACAATATTCTATAAATATTATTTATTTTGATGTTCACAAATACCCTTGTTTATTTTACTAATGATTTTATTTTGAGTGTATTTTAGGAAATTTGTATTCTTTATAATTCTTATCTTGAAATAATATTTAACTATTTATTTGCAAGAAATATTCATTAAAGTGTTTGGAATGCTCTTAAGCATATTTCAGAAACACTGTTCACTATTTGTCATTTTCTGGAAATACTATTCATTTAATACGTCAAAGAAAGTAACGTATAGAACAAACCCTACATTTATGTTGAAGGATCAGTATATATGGTTAAGGAATGTTATTTTTGGATAAGAAGCTTATGTTTTTCAGAAAGAAAAAGTATGGTTAAATAACCCTACATAAGTATGATATTTTACAAACGTATGGATAATCAACCTTAGTTTTGTAATCAACCTTACATTGTCAACATTATGTTTGGAAAAAGTTAATGTATAGATAATAAATGTTACATTTAGAGATCTTTGCTGATGTGGATAAATGTATAGATCATCAACCCTACGTTATGAATTTGAACCCTACATTTTTTATTTTTTTGTTTTTTGAAGGAAACTTACGTTCGACTTTTCAATGCCAAAGATTTGAAATTAACATCTTTATCAGAGCTTTTTGAAATAGTATTTTTGGAATATCAGGGTGATTTAAAGCTCGATTTAAACTAATTATAATCTCATCTTAAATGATTTAAAGATCCATTTATAGTGGATATTTTCTCTTCTATTATTAAGGGGATTTACGACTACTCTAACCTGTATTTTTTAATTTGAATTCACTTGATTTATCATGAGTCTTTTGAGTATCTGAAATATTGCTGCAAGATATTTTGTTATATATATCTATTTAGCGTCATATATTATATATATATATCAGTTATTTTGATAGTTGTTATTCTTTATGTTTTATTGTAAAAATTAATTTACAGTGCTACAATGATCAAGCATCTCAGAAACAAGGACTACATTTTGGAGATATATGTGTTAAAATATGGAAACACGATGCTCTGTTTTTGTTGTTTTTCTTAAAATCTAAGATCTCTTGCACAAAAGGATCTCTTAAAATATATTTTAAAGTTTATCTTCTTTTGATGTCGAAGATAATTCTTTTATCAGTTGCGTGTTGCTGCAAATGTGAGCTATATCCGTTTCTCAACAAACTACATCTTATCTATCTTGATTTTTGGTTTCTCGTATTCAATCGTGATGTAATTTCAGCTTCTTGCACTAAGCTATGGTTTTATCAGTTCCCTATAAAAGAACCAGAAGGCTATGTTTTATAATCCTTTGTTTGTAAGGGTGAAAAATTTCTGCACTCAATTGTGGATCAGTCTTATGATACGAGGAACTTACTAGTGAATTCACCAAGCCTGCAAAGAGGGTAATTGGTGGAGTGGACTAGGGGATCTTTATGCCTTGAACCACTATAAATTGTTGTTCTTTGTTTTATATTCATATCCACTGCATATAACCTATTATAGAAACACATCCAGTTATTATCTTCTCTTTGTGTGAATCAACAGAATCATGAAATTTTGAAAAGGAAACAATTCACCCCCTCGTGTGTCATCACTATAGCCGTTCTGAAATAACACTATAGATGTTTCCTTTGGTTCTGTCACTGCCTCGTGATCTCATTTTTACTATTAGTCAAGAGATTCTGAATGACATGATGGAATATTTCTAACTATATGTGTATTTGATATCAACCATTTTTTTAATTTGGTTTCACCATCTATTGCACATTGATCTTAAGGAGTTCATTTCACCACTACACACCTTCTTCTCATGTCATTTTTTTCAAGAACTCCACAAATCTATAGGTTTGAGATTGATAGTGGTGGCCACCACTACAACCATGGATTCTATTATATGTGTGTTTTATGTTAACTAATGTGGGTTCATGTCTAAGGTAGGGTTCATGTCAATACTATAATGGTTCAAATTTTCTAATAGCTTTATGACGAAATAGATAGTTGCATACTAGGTATGGTAAATGAAGGGTCTATATTTTATATTTGGTAATTTCTTACATGTGAGAAAACATAGTGTTTTTTGTTATATACTATTAAGGATTATTTCAGTATCTAATTAAGTATGCATCAAGATTCTACTCTATTTTGTGATGATGAGATAACACATAGCTCATGTGAACTACTATTTGTGTCCTTAATGTCCAAAAAATTGGAGTTTTTTATGTGGGTAGTTCATGTTGTGTTCTTCTACACTGATGTTCCAGGTGACACATCATTGATTACTTACATTTTTCCACAAGTTTTTTGATGGAATGTGACACCCAAACTAGGAATTATAATGATTATTATCTACAAGTTCAAGATATTAAAATTATTATAGAGACTAAAATATATCCTCACCCAACATTTCAATAAGAAACTAAATCCCAATACCATTTCAAATAGTTCATCTTAAACCAAGATAACCACATCCAGCCCAATGTAGACTCAATTACAAACACCAAGCATGCACCATAAGAGAGAGTTAATGCATTGAATTTTATTTTACATTTTTTCTCATAGAACAAGTGGAAACCACAAGTGTCTACCACATGTAATTTTAGGTATTATTATTTTTTCAATTATAAAAATAAAGTATTGATATGGTCATAACTATAAAAACAAATCCCCCTCTGAGGTGATGTTGGTGTTTTTTCTTATTCTTTGTAAATAGACACTCACTTTATATATGTTTTTCATCTAATTACTAATCATCAATGATATATTATTTAGTTTTCTAATATTAATCTCATTCTTTTAAAATTTAATACGATGTAATCTTCATCTCCTTAGGTTTTATATTTATTCCTATTATGTTTCTAACTTATTTCTCTTATTAAATTTTATTTTAATAATTATTAATTATGATTTTTTTATTACTATATCTAGTTTTTATTAATATTTTATGTGTAATGTTTTGTGATTCCCCATTCTTCCTTACTCTATTATTTTATGTCCCTATTTTATTCCACCTCCATTGTTTCTATTATTATAATTATTCATGCTCTATTTTATTTTTTCTTCACAGTGATATATTCTCATCCTATATTTGTGAAATGATCTCCCATATAAATCTATATAGGGGTAAAATTATATTCTAGTCCAAATTAATGAAAATGATATTATAGTTTTGAGTCATATTTTTTTTTTCAATTTACAATCATGATTATTCTTAGAATTCAAGGGACGGTGTGATGAATAGGGAGATAGACATTGTCTTTCCAAAAACCAATTTCCTTCTTATTAAATTTAACATTTGTATCCATCCTATATAAGTCTTTATTGATATAGTGTACTATGAAATAAAGAGATAAGTGGTGTTCATAAGAAGATACATCTAGGTTTAATCACTACACTTGTTAGAACATACTGCATCAAATTGAATGAAATTTCAATAACAGAGTTTTAACCATTGAATCATTTATTATCAGTTAAATGATGTAGTACATTTCTTCTATCAATTGAATTACTTTGAAATTTAGAAATGATCCTCACTTGAACATTTATAAAAACAAAATAGTTGATCTCCTTTAATCCAGATTATTTTTTACTGACTTTTATAATCATCCACCATATATTATAACTTATGAATTTGTCTATTTTTTTTATTTTTATATCAAAATTCATTGATTTTATATTTTATAAATTATATAAAAATATAAAAATATAATTATAAAGTTACCATTATATAAGATGCAATTTTCCACTCATGAAAGAGATCTATGGGGCCAGTTCCTCTGTTTTTCCTTTAGTTTTTTAAAATTATTAAGTGTTAGGAAACCCTCTAAAAAGGTATAACTTGACTAATTATTGGTTTAATTACCTAGGAGTTTTAATCTTTTATAGTTTGTTCCTTATTTTTCCATCTTTATTTTTTTTCTTAAATTTAATATTAAAAATGATTAATTTTTAATGTTTTACCACAAATGCAAAATCAAGATAATCCTAGGTGCTAAATTTCAATGATATTTTGGCCTATTATCATTAAAAACTATCATAAAAAAATATTAAGCATTATTAGAGTCACAAATGGTTTTCATAAATGATATAAACTACATAAAATAAAATAAGAAGTTATTCTAATTAAAGAGGAAAAAATTCAAAGGGAAGGAAAACTTTAACCGAAGTAAGAAAATGAAGAAGAAGTGGTTATTCCAACATAAAAATTACCTAAGAATGTGTATATAAAATAGTAGGAGGATGATTTTGACTACCTACCTTTGTAATCAATGTTTATCCATAAAGTTTTTAGAATACTAGAGTAGTTACAATTTGAATACAAACATAGATATTTTTCATATTTGAATTTTACTGATGTTATATTTTATAAACTAAATATATAATTTCCCTTTATTGATTATATAAAGTTAGTATAATTATACATGATATTGTATAATAAATATGATATTACACTTCAAGTATACATCAAGGGAGTTTATGAAGTTTATGAAGTATAAAGTCTTAGTTAAATTATTCTCAAGGAATTAAGTTTCTTGGATAATTTAATACATATGTACCTATTTTATTTTTTTTGGATTTCAGAAGTAAAAAAATTTAGTTGTTCACATTATTAAAACTAAACTATCATTAAAATGAGGGATAAAATAGTGGAAGTATCCAGTTCTTCATAGTTTAACTATAACACCCATTTTTCTGGTTAAACATTAAAATTTTATTTTATTTTCTATTTATTTTAATTTTGTTATATTTTTAATCGTTTGAAAAATCTTATGTATGCTTTTATGTGTATGAAGGAATATGGATAGTAGGTCTTTAAACAAAAAAAACCTGATTATTTTCATTGATTAAAGAAATGTTTAGGATAGTTTTTATTTTTATTTTTGGTTGGAATGGTGAAGCCTACTAGTCTCCTCATTAAATGATAAGAATTAGAAACTCTAAAATACACAACTTCACCAAATTTGAAAAAATGGTAGTGGAATCCAATGGTGGAAAGTGGTCTAGATGATATATCTTACAAAAGGTTGGACAGAAGTTCATGTTTCAAATGTCGTGTTCAATGGTAGTCATTTTGTATGATGTGAGTATATGTTATGAATAATGTATGAGTTTTATCTTATATTTTTTTATGATAAATTCTTTCATTATGAAGTTATATAATAAAAGATAAAACCAAATATTCTTCTGATGGAATATAAGAGCAAATAAAACTATTCAATTGAATTCAGTTGTCTAGTATACACCGACAAAAGGGATAATAGGTTTCCATGATCAGTAGAGGGACTCCTATAATGATCATGATTTAATGTAATCAGTTTACTTGTTGGACCCTACTATAAATGTGGGGGGGGGGGACTACAAGAATATGTGTCACATGATTACTAATGATTAGTGATCTAATTTACTACCTTCTCCAAAGTGACTATAAATTTTTTAAAATTTTGTTGAAATGAAATTCTAGAAGTGTTCTCCCACAGATATAGGACTTATTTTCTAAACCACATAAATAATTTTCTAATTACTAGATTTTATTTCTTCTTGAAGGTGATTGTGTTTTTTTGAGTGTGTGAGAGATGTTCATCTCAGTGTGGTGATTTAGCAGGTGGTTTCATATTCTTATGTTTTTATATAATGAATTTTATAGAGTTCCTTCTAATCAAATGAAGTAATATAGATTTAATTTATCATTTTAAATATATGTTGGTAACATCTGGTGGATGGTGGTTAAGTGGTCCTACTAACATGAGGTATAAAACCATGGTTAATGGATATAAATCACACACTCGACAGTAGAATTATGTAAAATTCAATATCTTTTAATGATGTTGTTTTGATCTAGTGAGAGTAATTTTATTAGAAGGTACAAAATTGGGAAAAGGAAAGGTATAGATAGAAAGGTTTTATGGATAAGAAAATAGATTTTGGGGGATAAAAATGGAATGATATCTAGATAAAAAGGAGCATGAAGTTTCATTAAAGGGGGTTAAACCAGAAATAATTTTAAAATGAAATATAAAAACATGGATAGATAATCACTTGTTTTTATTCGAATATCATTAAAATATAATGTTTCTTTTTTACATCAAAAGCAAGAATACCATGAAGGATTTAATTGAAGATATAAAAGACATGTATACGAAATAGGTATATTTGAATAGGGTTTTTATGATGTGAATGATGTATGTAATAAGGTTATTTAAAGTTCCGTATGTGGATGATCATGTGAATGAGTTACACATTATACGCAATAAGATATAATTTTTTAATTTCTTATGTGAGTTTGGGTGTTTCTATTATTATTATATCTTCTGAAATCATGAGATACGATGGAAACTAACGTAATTTATTCTTATGGGAAAACAAACTTTGTGGTGAAGAATATTAGAAATATTATTTTTAAATAATAACTTAGAAGGAATCAAGTCCAATAAAATTCTAGAATAGTGATAAATGTGAACATTTTATGAAGCCCTTCTCATCAAGTAAGTTAGAAAAAATAAGTGAGAAGATCTGGGGTAAATTGACCAGATCTAGACCCATATATTGGAAACACATAAAGATATTTAATATCAAGAAGGATTTCAAGGATTTTAGGGTTATATTTTGAAAGAAATTTTCCATAAATTCATGTTCATATAATTCAAAATATTATGGTCATATCAGTTTATTGATGAGCATCAATGTTCTATTGAAATCATGGATTAGTTGCTCTTAGATTTGTTTCACTCAATGGTTGAGAGAGTGTTCATGGTGAATTACACAAACAAAATTTCTACTACAGTTTACATGGACAATTGTTAATCTCTTGATGAAATTGGAATGGGTGACTTTAATTTCTAAATGCCAAATTAAATTTTCCTTAACTTGAAGATTGTTCGTCTCTTACCATGTCTATAGAGGAACCATATTTCTATTATTCAATTGAATGTGGAAGGATTTGAAACATGATTTTTAAATAGGGTATGGAATATTATTATGAATTTCATTATCATGGATAGAAGAGTAAAGGATAAGACATTTCATATAACTAGAAGATCATATTGAGTGATAATTTTCAGAGAAAAAACTTCCAAAAGTTTGTAATTTTAGTATTTTTGTCTTGGAAAATTCAGTAAAAATAACATGAAAATTTTAATGAAAAAGGGTATAATGAATTTTGATCACATAAAATTTTAATGTTGTGATAGTTTTATACCATAAAATGTAGAGTATGTCACCATTCCACTTTAATGTAAGAAATAAAATATCTTAAAAGTTATAGATTATTCACATAGATATTTGGGGGCCTACCCTAGTTCATTTTCATGCAGGATCCTTGTAGATCATCACACTCATCAATGAATTAATAATGAATATAGGTATTTCTTTTTGATACACAAATCTAAGGTGATAAGAGTGTTTATTTGATAGAAGGAAATTGTTTAAAGAGAGATTAGAAGACATATAAAATTTTTATGGTCTGCTAATAATATAAAATTCAATGTTAGGGATTTTCAGAACTTTTATAATAAAAAAGGAATCAAGAATAAAATAAATATTCCGGAAACAAAAACTTATAATGTTGTGGATGAGCTAATGGATCAAAAATTAATGGAGAAGCAGTATATCTTGTGAATTATTTCAAAATTACAAAGTATATTTGGAATAATTTGGCCAATTTTGTGGTGTACCTACATAACATGAGTCATTTATCATCAATGGGGAAAGTAATTTTGGAAAATATTTGGTATAAAAAACTAGTATATGCTAACCAACTCAATTTTTTTGGATATTTAGACAATGTCTATGTAACACCCCGAGATTTTATGAAAAATATTCTTTTTAATTTCATTAATGTCTTGTGTTGTACGCTACACCAAAAGGAGCTTTCACAACACGCATCTCTGACCTGGCTTGAATTATACGCCATCACGACCTTCCACGATAGCGTGTGTTGTACGCAACACCAAGTTTCGCTAACAATGATATGCTATTAAAATATTATTAAAACGAACCGTTATGAATAGTAATAACCACTTTTTGAAATCTTGTAAATTTTATTTTTCAAAATGGACTTCATTTTTGGATTCGGAATATCGAAATTAACTTAGGGTGAAATTTTGGTGATTTTCGGATAACTTTCATATTTTGATGAATAGTGAAAATTACTAAATTTTAATTAAAAAAAACTTTTTCAATCGAAATAATTAATAGTGATAAATTATTAATTTGAGTGGTTTTAAAGTATATTTAGAATATATTTTTACAATTTAATACAATGTTGGTCATTGGATGTAATTTCACATTTAAACCAGACATAAACAAGTGTCAATCTTTTGATAGTTATTATCTCTTAAGAACACGCTATTTGTTTTGACGATGGGAATTAAGTTTTAAATTAATTATTGCAAATGATATGTTTTGAATTTGGTAAAATAGAAATTTTTTTGAGTTCATAATATCAAATATAGCTTAGGCCTAATTTTTGGTATTTTTTTGAAAACTTTCAATTTTTGATGAATAGTGAAACCACTAAGGGGTAGTTAAAAAACTAAATTGTTCATAAAACATAATTTTACCGCTTTTGTGAGTGGAATTTAAAAAATCCGAGAGACACGGTTGATGTCAGTAAGTAAAATGTGGTTCAATGAGATGAAAATAATTTTTTGGTGAATAGTAACTTTTTACTTTTTTTACCACAGTTAAAAGTAAATAGGGTAATTAAGGGTAGAAATGATATTATTATTACCCTAACACATGTTCTACGTCTATTGGACAAGTGTAATTCGACCAAAAACAAACTTAGGAATAAAATATGACCATTTAGGCCCACTTTGATTAGATTAGGACATTTATTATTAATTTATTTAAAGAAGGGATAAAAGAGTTAAAATCAAAGTTTATTTACTAAAACATTTTTAATATGGGGTTATACATAAGATAAATTCCACTATAAATATTCATTAGAAAGCTAAAAAGATTTCATACATAATTGTATTTTATTTGTAATTTTTAGACATTAAATAATTTAATTTATTTATGACACAACGATGATGCAGAGATTATCTTATTAATGAAATATTGACATAATTGATGTTATAAATACCCAAAAAAATATAATATGAGACTTTTTATGAATTACACTAATTTTATAGGTTAATATGACATGTTAGTATTGATTTAATTAACTTTTTTCGAACTTATCATTTTGTTATGATTTTCACAAAAATCAATTACTAAATAGTGTCAAAATTGACATAAAATAGTTTTTAAAACAAATATTATATTATTAATTTTTATTTTATTCCTAAAAATCTAAGGTTAGGCCAAATGACTTGGATAAGGTTATATATATTAATAATAAACAACTTGGGGTTCGTTTGTCTTCTTATAGTATGTTTATTAACCTTATAGTGTAAGAACACAAGAAGACACGGTAAAAGTAAAATTATTTAACTTAATGTTAAATCTAAATGATAAGGTTAAAATAGGAACCTAAACTTGTCTAAATTCTATTGGATGAGATTATTTCGACCCATCCCCACCTTATCCACGAAATAAATCAATTTGGAGCTATTTAAAACCGAACTTGACTTTATAATAAAATAATATTTTTAGTTATTCCAAAGGTGCCCCTCTCCTCCCTTATAAAAGGACACCTCCTCCCTCTCTTCCTCACACAACATTGAGCCTTCAAGCTTGGCCAAACCCTGACAAATTCTCTTCTCCACTTCCCTAGCAACATCCTAGAGGTTCTGGTCTTCCTTAAAGACCAATCTTAGTGCCCTAAGAGGAGGTCTTAAAGTGGCGCTTCAAAGAAGAGGTAATTTCCGTTACCAATTCTTTCACCTTTATTTCTTCTTCCACTTCTTCTTATTAGGTTGTTTCATTATGAAGTAATAACATCAGTATCACTCATATACTGATATGTTATTGTAAGTATGAAACAATCCTAATTCACCATCTATCCATCCTACGGAAAACGAAATCACCACGCGTGCGTACGTACGGAATACCGTCTCCACGCCGTGGTGTAATCTGTTTTTCCACCAACACCTTACATGGATGGGTATTATGGTGTAAAGAATAACTATACATAGTTATTATAACATCATAGTGATTCTGATATATTGTATCATCCACTCCAATTCAATTCAATAATTATGGAAATGATATCATCGCTCGTGCGTACGTACGGACTACCGTCTCCACGACGCGATGAGATTCATTCTCCATGTTAACCATTTAAGAATGATTATAAAGTATATATAAGCAATAATAATGAAATCTATGACATTATAAATCTACTGGATTTATGTGTATATATATGTATGTCATCTACTTAATTCCGTTCAACTCAATAAGGAAACGAAAACAGCGTTCATGCGTACGTACGGCCTACCGTCTCCATGAACGGTGTATTTCTTTCCATTTACTGATTTATTATATATATGTATATTCTGAATATATATATAAATCATGTTTTATATTCTGTCATTAAGTAATCATGATATAAGTAATCATATGAATAATTACAAGTCAAAACATGGACGAAAAATGAAACAATTTTACCCACAACGCTCTTTAACATGGAATTTACAAAAGAACGGGTAATATAAAGTCATAAGTGAACCATATATGATATCATAACAATGAATATTATTCTTTAATAAGTCAATGACATTATTTAAATCATTATACAGGAGGTTCGGACACTTACGAAGCAAATCGGACCTAAGGTAAGGGAAATATCACAATCTCATTTTTATCCGAGATTGTTTATACTTTGGAATTTACTGGGGTGTATTTTATCATCCACATACATGTTTCCTCAATATGTAATATTTTCATCATTATAAAATATTTTAAATCCAATTTTACCCTTCGGTGAGTTTTTAGTAAAAGATATGAAAGGAATCTTTTGTCGTTTTCCGTACGAGGTACTTTTTGACTTTTCCGACAAAAGTACGAGAAAAATGTCTTTTTTTAACTTATACGGCATGAATGGATTTTTAAAACATTATTTCCAAGAAGCTTCCTTTACAAGTTTTCAAGTTTATTTTTAATCAACTTCTTTTAGTTTAAAATTGTAAGACATGTTAAGAAAGGAAAATGTTTTTGAAGTAGAAAGGATATTTTCCTCAAGAATGAAGTTCAAGTGTTTTATCAAAATTATTTTCCATCTAAGATAATAAAGGGTTCTGTTTCTATCCCTATTATTACATGGATTTGATTATGTTGTGATGGAAATATTTTTATGAATTCATTTACCTTATATGAATTGTTTTATGATGTCATGTTATTTAAGAATCCCATTTTTATTATATGGGTTATGCTATGATGTATGGTTTATGATTTTGTGGCACACATATGAATGGTATCATTATGAGATGGGTGGGACCTATATCTCCCTCCAATTCATTGGGTAAAGATTTTATATCTCATGAGATAGACATGGCTGGAATGGTAGGTTATACCGGTTCAGTGAAACAGGACTGAAACGAGGGTGACTCGGTTTAGAAAGTGACTTTGTCCACTAAGATAGTCTTGGCAATGAGTCTTGACTAACAAGAAATGATTCTCTATGATTATGTGTGTATGCCACAATGTTTCATGTTTTAAGTTATGATTATTGGGATTTCATTTCACTACTATGATTTATCCCATGTTATGAAATTATGCTCTCTTTTGCAGGTTAAGATTTCCAAAATGTTATGTTCTTATGAATATGATGTGATTGATATTTCTTTTGTTTACACTTACTGAGAATTTGAGCTCACCCTTTTATTTTTACTTTTCCCCAGGATATAATGAAAGGTTTTAGGTATAAAAAAAAGGGAAGATCTTTATGGGAGATGTTGAAGATCTTTCACCTGGATTAGAAGATTATACTCCGAGTTTCCAAAGACACTAAACTATTACGATCCTTTTGTGTGTGTTTTTGTTATTTACTAAGTATTCCGCAACAGTAATGTAATATCCATATACGTCAAGCTTTGGGACTCTACAGTTTGTATCAGAGGAAAGGTTTAGTCAGCCTTTGGAAACTAGGACGCGAAAACGTTAGTGAGATCCCTAGAGATATTTCTAAGGTATGTCTAGGGATGTCCCTAAGGATAGGTATACATATAGGATATAGTCCTAGAACTACGGTAACGATCTTAGAATTTAACCTAAGATGTTAGATATTGAAGTTACTCCCACTTTATTATGATTTATGCCTCTCACACTATTCTTTTTGGGTTTTAGAAAATAGCTGGAAACAAGATGATTCACGATAATGGAGGATATGATGGACAATGGAATGATATTCTTCATAAGAAATCAAATGAAATGGGATTTTGAAGTCCAAACATCATTATTATTCCGAATCAGAAATCTCATAATATGATCAATAAAGTAAAATTTGGTAAGTTTCCTGACTCGGCTAATAAGAGAAAGATGGAGTTTCATGATGATCATAGAGAAAAGAAAGTTCAATTTCCCCTATGTAAATCATGTGGGAAGAGGCATCAAGGAGAATGTTTCAAAGGACCTGGAAGATGCTTTGGGTGTGGAAAAGAAGGACACAAAGCCAGTAAGTGTAAAGGAAAAGGTTCAGTTAACACTAGGGATGAGGATAATGGTATTGCTACGACATCAACAATGGTTAAATGTTTTAAATGTGGAATGTACGGGCATTATGCAAACCAATGCCCTAAGGGAAAGTCTCATGAAGAGAATCAGTACGGCCATATGGGTAGTATTTATGTTGATGATGATGAAGAGACTACAAATGATATGTGAGATGAAAGAATTGTTGAAGCTCGGTCAATGGTTTAAGAAGGTAGTGGAATGATTACATGATTATCAAGTGTAATGTTGTACTATAGAATAAAAAGATATATAAGGATTGTTACACTGTTGTCTTTCCTTAAGTTTTGAAAGTTTATGATGAATGGTATGAGTAACAATGAAAGGTTATTCAGATATTTTTTGGAAAGTGGATGATATGCGCATAATGAAGTGATAAAGAGAAAATGAAATGTTTGACAGTATTCATGAGCTCATGATTGATATAAGGACTAAGTGTTATCATGGTTTGAGTATATAGAATTTTTGGATTTTGGTATGTGGAAAGAGTTAACTTTTGACAGCATTCATGTTTTCACTAAGGTTTAATTGGTATTCATTTTTCAAGAGAATACATGATTAAGGTATTCACATGATTGGAATGTGACCAACAAGACATATCTTATGATATATGGGGATCAACGATGGTATTAAATCTCTGGTAATTGTTTTCACTATATTATGAGAGTGGACTGCAGTATTATGGATAAGCCTAAAGATTTGAATGGATTATGTTGGACATAAGATAGTATTGTTTAAGGATAGAAGTTTTTCGATATTATTGATGGGATGTTATAGTAATATAGTTTTAGAAAAAGGACAACCTGAAGGACGGGCGACAACCCATCACGTCGGACAAGGCCGTGGGAATCAAACCCACAACCGAAGTGCGACTGGCCTTTATCGCCTACCACTAGCCTACAGGAAGTCCCTGTTTAGTAGAAACTAGTTTTATTTTATTAAGCGGTATGATATATGAAGTATAAGTCCATTTTAGGAACCATATATGATTAATCTCACTAAAGAATGACTTATGTATATTTAATAACTTTTGCTAACCTTTTGTTTGAGACAGATGGAATGACCTGTCATACTAACACTTCACGAATAACAAATTCAACTTCATTTATTTAAGAGATGAAGTGGAAATTGTTCAAGGCACGAACAACAGTGAGATTGTACCAAAATAAAGTATGTATTTATTCTAATTCAAATTCTTCAACTTTAGGGAAACGATCTTGAAAACCAAAAATGTTGTCCTAGTGCTCTTATATCTGATTAATCAGATGGTACCTTAGATCGTCACAAATTTATGGATTTGTGATTGCTGGATTTTCCATAGCCATGTTCTCTACCACTCTCCATCAGAACATGATGGTTAGATTTTTCTTCCATATCCATATTTTCACCTATGTGGAAACCCAGTGATTAGTTTATTTGGGTAACCGTTACTTTTCATACTTTGGTTTTTAAAGATTAGTTTTGGTATTCCTTTTTACGATGTGGGTTTCGATTAATGAAACTTTCGAATAGTAAACCATTTATAACCCCGACGAATTTCAAGGGAGAAATTCATTTTAAGGGGGGTAGAATGTAACACCCCAAGATTTTATGAAAAATATTTATTTTAATTTCATTAATGTCTTGTGTTGTACGCTACACCAAAAGGAGCTTTCACAACATGCATCTCTGACCTGGCTTGAATTATACGCCATCACGACCTTCCACGATAGCGTGTGTTGTACGCAACACCAAGTTTCGCTAACAATGATATGCTATTAAAATATTATTAAAACGAACCGTTATGAATAGTAATAACCACTTTTTGAAATCTTGTAAATTTTATTTTTCAAAATGGACTTCATTTTTGGATTTGGAATATCGAAATTAACTTAGGGTGAAATTTTGGTGATTTTCAGATAACTTTCATATTTTGATGAATAGTGAAAATTACTAAATTTTAATTAAAAACAAATTTTTCAATCGAAATAATTAATAGTGATAAATTATTAATTTGAGTGGTTTTAAAGTATATTTATAATATATTTTTACAATTTAATACAATGTTGGTCATTGGATGTAATTTCACATTTAAACCAGACATAAACAAGTGTCAATCTTTTGATAGTTATTATCTCTTAAGAACACGCTATTTGTTTTGACGACGGGAATTAAATTTCAAATTAATTAATGCAACTGATATGTTTTTAATTTGGTAAAATAGAAATCATTTTTGAGTTCATAATATCAAATATAGCTTAGGCCTAATTTTTGGTATTTTTCTGAAAACTTTCAATTTTTGATGAATAGTGAAACCACTAAGTGGTAGTTAAAAAAACTGAATTGTTCATAAAACATAATTTTACCGCTTCTGTGAGTGGAATTTCAAAAATCCGAGAGACACGGTTGATGTCAGTAAGTAAAATTTTGTTCAATGAGATGAAAATAATTTTTTGTTGAATAGTAACTTTTTACTTTTTTTACCACGGTTAAAATTAAATAGGGTAATTAAGGGTAGAAATGATATTATTATTACCCTAACACATGTCCTAATTCTATTGGACAAGTGTAATTCGACCAAAAACAATCTTAGGAATAAAATATGACCATTTAGGCCCATTTGGATTAGATTAGGACATTTATTATTAATTTATTTAAAGAAGGGTTAAAAGAGTTAAAATCAAAGTTTATTTACTAAAACATTTTTAATATGGGGTTATACATAAGATAAATTCTACTATAAATATTCATTATAAATATAAATATCTTTCCTACATAATTGTATTTTATTTGTAATTTTTAGACACTAAATAATTTAATTTATTTATGACACAACGATGATGTAGTGATTATCTTATTATTGAAATATTGACATAATTGATGTTATAAATACCCAAATAAATATAATATGAGACTTTTTATGAATTAAAATAATTTTATAGGTTAATATGATATTTTAGTATTGATTTAATTAACTGTTTTCGAACTTATCATTCTGTTATGATTTTCACAAAAATCAGTTACTAAATAGTGTCAAAATTGACATAAAATAGTTTTTAAAACAAATATTATATTATTAATTGTTATTTTATTCCTAAAAATCTAAGGTTCAGAAAAATGACTTATATAAGGTTATATATATTAATAATAAACAACTTGGGGTTCTTTTGGCTTCTTATATTAAGTTTATTAACCTTATAGTGTAAGAACACAAGAAGACACGGTAAAAGTAAAATTATTTAACTTAATGTTAAATCTAAAGGATAAGGTTAAAATAGGAACCTAAACTTGTCTAAATTCTATTGGATGAGAGTATTTCGACCCATACCCACCTTATCCACGAAATAAATCAATTTCGAGCTATTTAAAAACGGACATGACTTTATAATAAAATAATATTTTTAGTTATTCCAAAGGTGCCCCTCTCCTCCCTTATAAAAGGACACCTCCTCCCTCTCTTCCTCACACAACTTTGAGCCTTCAAGCTTGGCCAAACCCTGACAAATTCTCTTCTCCACATCCCTATAAACATCTTAGAGGTTCTGGTCTTCCTCAAAGACCAATCTTAGTGCCCTAAGAGGAGGTCCCAATGAGGCGCTTCAAAGAAGAGGTAATTTCCGTTACCAATTCTTTCACCTTTATTTCTTCTTCCACTTCTTCTTATTAGGTTGTTTCATTATGAAGTAATAAAATCAGTATCACTCATATACTTATATGTTATTATAAGTATTAAACAATCCTAATTCACCATCTATCCATCCTACGGAAAACGAAATCACCACGCGTGCGTACGTACCGAATACCGTCTCCACGCCGTGGTGTAATCTGTTTTTCCACCAACACCTTACATGGATGGGTATTATGGTGTAAAGAATAATTATACATAGTTATTATAACATCATAATGATTCTGATATATTGTATCATCCACTCCAATTCAATTCAATAATTATGGAAATGATATCATCGCTCGTGCGTACGTACGGACTACCGTCTCCACGACGCGATGAGATTAATTCTCCATGTTAACCATTTAAGAATGATTATAAAGTATATATAAGAAATAATAATGAAATATATGACATTATAAAGCTACTGGATTTATGTTTATATATATGTATGTCATCTACTTAATTCCGTTCAACTCAATAAGGAAACGAAAACAACGTTCATGCGTACGTACAGCCTACCGTCTCCATGAACGGTGTATTTCTTTCCATTTACTGATTTATTATATATATGTATATTCTTATTATATATATAAATCATGTTTTATATTCTGGAATTAAGTAATCATGATCTAAGTAATCATATGAATAATTACAAGTCAAAACACGGACGACAAATGAAACAATTTTACCCACAACGCTCTTTAACATGGAATTTACAAAAGAACGGGTAATATAAAGTAATAAGTGAACCATATATGATATCATAACAATGAATATTATTCTGTAATAAGTAAATTACATTATTTAAATCATTATACAGGAGGTTCAGACACTTACGAAGCAAATCAGACCTAAGGTAAAGAAAATATCACAATCTCATTTTTATCCGAGATTGTTTATACTTTGGAATTTACTGGGGTGTATTTTATCATCCACATACATGTTTCCTCAATATGTAATATTTTAATCATTATAAAATATTTTAAATCCAATTTTACCCTTCGGTGAGTTTTTAGTAAAAGATATGAAAGGAATCTTTTGTCGTTTTCTGTACGAGGTACTTTTTGACTTTTCCGACAAAAGTACGAGAAAAATGTCTTTTTTTAACTTATACGGAATGAATGGATTTTTAAAACATTATTTCCAAGAAGCTTCCTTTACAAATTTTCAAGTTTATTTTTAATCAACTTCTTTTAGTTTAAAATTGTAAGACATGTTAAGAAAGGAAAATGTTTTTGATGTAGAAAGGATATTTTCCTCAAGAATGAAGTTCAAGTGTTTTATCAAAATTATTTTCCATCTAAGATAATAAAGGGTTCTGTTTCTATCCCTATTATTGCATGGATTTGATTATGTTGTGATGGAAATATTTTTATGAATTCATTTACCTTATATGAATTGTTTTATGATGTCATGTTGTTTAAGAATCCCATTTTTATTATATGGGTTATGCTATGATGTATGGTTTATGATTTTGTGGCACACATAAGAATGGTATCATTATGAGATGGGTGGGACCTATATCTCCCTCCAATGCATTGGGTAAAGATTTTATATCTCATGAGATAGACATGGCTGGAATGGTAGGTTATACCGGTTCAGTGAAACTGGACTGAAACGAGGGTGAATCGGTTCAGAAAGGGACTTTGTCCACTAAGATAGTCTTGGCAATGAGTCTTGACTAACAAGAAATGATTCTCTATGATTATGTGTGTATGCCACAATGTTTCATGTTTTAAGTTATGATTATTGGGATTTCATTTCACTACTATGATTTATCCCATGTTATGAAATTATGCTCTCTTTTGCAGGTTAAGATTTCCAAAATGTTACGTTCTTATGAATATGATGTGATTGATATTTCTTTTGTTTACACTTACTGAGCATTTGAGCTCAACCTTTTATGTTTACTTTTCACCATGATATAATGAAAGGTTTTAGGTATAATAAAAAGGGAAGATCTTTATGGGAGATGTTGAAGATATTTCACCAGGATTAGAAGATTATACTCCGAGTTTCCAAAGACACTAAACTATTACGATCCTTGTGTGTGTGTTTTTGTTATGTACAAAGTATTCCGCAAAAGTAATGTAATATACATGTACGTCAAGCTTCGGGTCTCTACAGTCTATGTCAACTAAAATTATTGGGGAAACAGAAATCCTTGTACAAAAAATGATTCTTTGTTGGATATGCTAATGAAATATTTATATTCTAACTTTGGGATTATGAAAATATAAAAGCACTTAAAATTTGGAATACTCAATAAGAATATATTATTTCATGATATGAACTTGGTTAAAAATGGTTAAGAGAAAATAATCAATATAGTAAATTCATTTTAATCTACACTATGGTTCCCAAAAGACACATTTTCCAAAAATTTCAGGTGGAAATAGTCAAAAGTTGGGCTAATAAAAATGAATCTAATTAATTGATAAAAGTAGAGGGTTGTGTTATATTACTAGAAGGTGAAATTAATGATGATTAAATTACAGAAAAATTAGGGTCATAGGTTTAATTGTGGAGATATACCCATGCCAAATGACCAGTTCAAAGGTTTATATCTATTTTTTACAACTTCTATATAATGCATGGATGCGAGCCTAAGATCCTAAAAGTAACAACCAGTCTTAGTGATTTGGAAAGTGAAATTTATATTTAAAATAATAATTTATTCATTTCATTTAAATTAAACATGAAAGATAATTAAATTACCATTGGGGATAAATCTCTACATAAAAAATGTTTTTGATTAATAAAAGTGGATAATGGTAGTAACAGAAGTGAGGAAACCCTGGCAGTGAAAGGATTTTAGTATAATGAATC
The DNA here is from genome assembly GCA_963277665.1 of Viscum album. Lineage (NCBI taxonomy): Eukaryota > Viridiplantae > Streptophyta > Magnoliopsida > Santalales > Viscaceae > Viscum > Viscum album. The sequence continues at coordinate 1,579,401,714 of OY728126.1, forward strand.
AGTATAATTCTAGGAATTATTTTCATTTTTGGTTAGGCACACTACCATCCTGATAGTTCTTACTCTCATTTATTCTAATAGATTATATCTTGGGTAGATAGATATGAAAATGTTATTCTTTCATGGTTACTTGGTGGAGGAAATATACATAATGTAATCGAATAGTTTCAAGGAGTATCAGAACAAGGAATTAGTGTGTAATATAATTGTGAGTATTTATGTCTTAAATCATGTTCCTTGGAAATATAACTAGTTTTTTCACTATTTCATGGCTAAGAAATGATTTATTCAAAGAAAACCAGATCACTATTTCATCTTTAAGGAGTTTGAGGATGTAAGTTTCATTATCCTTAACTTATAAATATAAGACATAGTACTAATAGGTTTGAAACTGATATGGATTCAAAAGATAAATCTTGATTTATCTGGTAGATTCAATATGAAATATCTCAAGGAATACAAGAAAATAATGGTGGTATATATTGATAAGGATAAAAAATTGGAAGTTTTGTTTTGTCCTTAATAGAGCACTTATGTAAGAAAATAAAAAGATTTGGGATATCATGATGTATGTCATTATCAACCCCATGGGATGAACACTTAAATTTATCTAAATGAAAAGAGATAAAAAATTTATGATGTAGTAAAATACATGGTAAATTTTATATTTTCCTCAATGGATGGAAGTCTGGTATATGTCATGGTATGTATTAAACATGAAATTTCATTTACTATTGGAGTTAGTCAATTCTTAGAAAATATTGGGAAATAACATTGGGAGCCTATAAATGAGATTATATAGTATCTCAAAAGATCGTCAAATATATACTTATACTTCAATATGTATGATAAACTATTGGGGTATGTAGATGTAGAATTTTTGAGAAATATAGACAATCAGAAGAGTAAAATAGGTTATGCTTTCACATTAAGAGGTATGGTTGTCTGCTAAATATTAAGGATATATCCTGTATTAGAATTGTGTATAATTGATACCAGATATGTGGATGAAAAATAAGTTGAAAAATAACTAATATGGTTTATTAATTTATTATATAATATTAAAAGTGGAAAATATGATGGGTTTTTATTATGTTATAGTAAGAGTGAAATTCATTTTTCTAAGGAAATGGTGTTTCATTCATAAAAAAACACATCAACTAAAAATATATATTCATTCAGAAGATACTATAACCCCGAGAGATAGAGATATGGAATATGTATGGAATATAAAATCCAACTAAAATGTTCACGAATGTTCTAGGCTAGGATGGTTTAAGGTAAGATTATACATCAGTGGGACTAGGGTGATCAGAAGGAGGTGGATACACTGTAACTATAAAATATAGATTATTGGTCTTCAACTTAGTTTTGGTGGATGTAATTTTTTTCCATGATTCAATCATCATGGGATATATTATTTTTAGTGTGGATTCCTTTTCAAGTTTCTATTAGTCAGCTAGAAGGAGAAAATTAGAACATACAACTCATTCTTATGATATATTCGACAACAGAATCTAGTAGAGGCAATTGGTCTGAATGATACATTTTAAAATCGAGTGTATGGATGATAATTTTCTAAATATTATATTAAATATTCATATTTTTAGATTATGTGGGACTATGTTATCAAAAATTCATACATTGGATATTCTAATGATGTTACATTAATGTTATTACATGCTATTTCCCATGGAAATGGATAGAATATAACAGTCATCAAATAGAACATAATAGTAACATTCAGTATTAACCAAAAGTCAATAGTTGAGTGTAAATTTATATAATAAATCATAGTATCTCAGGATAATTTTAGGGACACCCAAAAATATAGGAATCCAATTTACTCAGTAAATTGGTTGGACCCCAATATAAAAGTTTGTGTGACCATATGAAAACATTTCATGAAATTACATGTGATTAGTGATCTAATTGGATGAAATGTCCAAATTAGTTGTAATATTTGTAACTCCTAATTTAAATGTATATAATTAAGTGTTCTCTAATTGATGTAGGAATTAATTTCAAAACCAAAAAATCCATTGTGTTCTTCATATTCATTTATTTTGTCTTGAATTTGTTTCTATTTTTCTAAGCATGTGGGATATTATCGACTTAGTGTAGTGATTTAGGGTGAGGTTTAATCTTCTTATGTTTAGGTACATAAATTTTGTAGAGTTCATTTTTAATAGGGGAAGTTCCAGATCATTGTTTTAAACTTCTTAATTTTCTTTGGTAACTTCTATTGGATCATTATTTTAGTAATTCTTTAAAAAAAATTAAATGTTTGCAATTATTTTCATTTTTCTTCTTTTTATGTATATTAAGGGGGTTGAAGTTTTAGACTATAAGAAGTCTAAAAATATGGGTTTTCACTATTCTAAAAAAATAAATCATATTCAAAATTTCACTACTAAACATTAAAGTTTTACTAGTTTTATATTAACCTAAATTGAAAATTATTTTTTTATAATTAATAATGGATAATATATAGATTTAGTGATGTGGAGGGCTACCTGTGATTTTTTATGATGGTTTTTTTTGTGTTTTTTAGATTTTAGTTTGTTTTTTTCTTCATGTTAATTAAAATATCTTTAATAATTTTTAAAATTCATGCAATATTTTAGGGACTTCTCTGCTTTTTGAAAAATTAAATTCAATTATAGTTGATATGAAATACTTTTCCATTAACTTGGAATTGCAATTAATCTTATGAGTTTACCAAATTTTGAAATCCATTCCTAATAAAAACTATCTAATAACATTGTCACTAACTCATGAGGTACACTAAAATAAGTTCACATATTCTTCAATGTACCCTTATTTCATGTCTGATGTCAAGTCATTTTTTACCTAGGATAACTTCATAATCATCTCATTTAATTAATTTTTTAGAATAAATATTTATATTAACATGACCAGGTTTAGTTTCTGTTAAAACACTTATTAATATGCTTTAAAAAATCCTTAATATCAAGCCTTGATAAGGCCCTATATTCCATGATTTTTTATTGGTTTACTCCATATTATAATTTCATTATCATTAACTACCCTATACTCTTAAGTATTTTTTCATAGTTATTTCAAGAATAGTTTTAGGGGAAATACCTACTACTATCTACTTTGGGAGGCATCAAATATTTTATTAATTTATGTTTGGGACATTATATGGGGAACATTAAAATAATTGTAATGATTCATTCCATGATTATATTACTTGTGCCACACTATTATCCTAAAAACTAAAAATAATTTTTTTTTTAAATATTTCAGAAGAAAAAAGGCTAAAATAGGGTAAGAATTGTATTTTTCATTGGATTTATGTTATGAAATGTGGCCCAAAAGAAATGAAAATGTATTATTATATGATATTTTTTTAAGGTTAATCAATTGAGTAAAATTTCTTCAAGATCTCTTGAATTAATCTTGAATTATATTATGAGTTAAAACATCCTCATCATGGACCTTTTTAGTCCTTACCCATAAACCCTTAGTCAAAAATACACCATTGAAAAAATACTCATTATTAGTATAACTGTTTTGTAACTTTCATATTAAAGTGATAATTTTATTAAGAATATGGATTTAGATTCATTATCATGAGAATACTATAATTCAATTTAGTATTTACAATTGATATAATTATGATATAAAATTTCTATGCAAGGTAGGTTTTAAAGTGGTGTGTTGATGGATAGAAGAAGTTTAATAAATTTGGATGTGAGATAATAAAGTATATAATATATTAATATCAAAATCTAAAAATGGTGTATTAAAATTTTAAAAATGATTAAAGCTTACTTTATTATATGTTTTCTATGTTTAATTTGAATGGACACTTAAATTAAACCTGGGAATTGAAAATATAGGTGTGGGGGGGGGGGGTGATAAGATGTGTTTTTTATTAATTACAATCAATGAATTTATTTGAATATAACCCACTATTTCTATCTAGTATCCCAATTAAAAAACACTTTCCATGTTTTTATTATTCTTTATAGTTTTGTTAGAGGAAAAATAAATTTGGAATCATTTTCTAAATTTATTATAACATACCTGAAACATTATGTTTCTCATATGAAAATATTTGGTAGTTTATATATTTCCCTTAACATTATATTTTTTGACACAAAATCCGAGATTTTTTTATTTTAAAATATTTAATAAAAAATATGGAAATTGAAGGCTTAGTTGTTTTGGATTATCCAATGGAGCATGTGATCTGTGTATCAACAACCATATCCAAATAAAAATGAGAATAGAAAAAATTGTCCATTATGAGTTCTTAGAAATTTGATAACTAGATGACTAAGAAGATAGTATATCATAGATATGTGGTCATCATATAATAGTCAAACCAACCAATTAAGACCCCATTAATAGCTATAACCCCCATAAAAAGAATCATTTGTTAAAAAACCTCCCAATGAGTGTTTTAATAAACATCAATGTAACAACTGAAAAGATAATGAACCCGAATAGATGTCCAAAAAAGTTTAGACTCTCAAAAATTCATGAACCAACCATTAATGGGATGATGAGCATCAAATAGATAAAAAATAAAAATAATCGGACGAAGAGTACCAGTTTACCTTAATAATTTTCGTATGAAAAATAGATAGATGTATCAATCAAGATGTGTTTTATGTGTTAGAATCATATATAAATTTCCATGGAACCATCCTGGGTACAAGGAGGTATACCTGAGGTATAACGAGGAGTTAAGGAATCATTTTTAATTATATCATAAATATTATCAAAACCAGTAGAAAAGCGATTTAACTAGCTTAAAAAAGAGAAAATTTGATCCCAAACCCTCCAATTCTCACACTACCCCCTTCCAATTGGTGGATCAATTAGTTGAGAATCATCATCTTATTATTCTAAAGTTTCTAGGAATCTCAATTTACCTAATCAATATATATTAGGGTAAATATCATACAGAACCCTTGGAGATTTAAATCTGTAGTCACATCATACTTCTGTGACTTCATCCTAATAAGTAACTTAAGGATATAAGTATTTACCCTTGGTTCATATGTATAATAGTTTGAAACATCTATCTATTATTCCATCAAGAATATAAATCTTAGAAACCATTTTTCTATCCAAAGAACTCGAGAAGTTTCTCATTGAGGCCTTGCTAAAATCCAAGGAGTTTGAAATGGATTTGGCTAGGAATAAGGCATATCATGATATCACTAGAGCAATTTAATGTCATCGATTAATCTTCATTATATAATAATATCAATAAATATACATATAAGGGAATATCAAAACCTTATATGTGTCAAGAAAACTGAATTATGATAGCAATGATCAAGCTCGAGTGGATAATGGTTCAAGGATCAATGCCATTCTTTCTAAGAGACTATACTATTCGGGATATAAAGAAACAAAAATTGTTCCTTTTGATTTTAAAATTATGCCTTGTCACAATATTAGATATAGGTATTTATGGGAGATAAATTTACAACCTAATTTATAGATATTTTTTCTTAATAAGAGTTTATAGTTATCATTAATATATCCCATTCAATTTTATAATGATAAGTAAATGGGTTCATTTACTTTGAGTAATACCCAATTCACACAATAAATTCATGATGTATTCTATGAATGGAAAAAATAGAGTTCTCTATGATGACAATATCCCTTTTTGACTCAAGTAAAATGTTTCCAATAGATTTGGGATACTACAATGATGAAGAAAAATAGTAGGATATATATATATATGTGACAACACAGTTGGAATACTGAAATGGAATTGAATCCACCCTTGTAAGTTTCTAGAACGATTTTAAGGGTAATTTCTTCCACCACATGCATTGTACTGAAGTGACAACACCAGAATTTTGAATTTTCTTTTTTCTCAAAAAAAGTAAAATACCCAAAAAATCAACTACAATGGATAATAAAACATTTTTACAAAACAATATTATCCTATATAATAATTTAAGTATCTCAATGTGTTATCCCTATGCATTAACCCTATCAAAAATAATGTCTATCAGAAAGCTTGTTGGACTGACACAAAGTCAACATAACCACAGAATTTTTATGAAATAAAGATGTATTTAATATATATGACCCAAGGCATGGGAATCATTTTCAATATTCACAGGGTCTCAGTAGGATTCAAAAACTATATAGATTTTTTGATCAAATGGACACCTGATATAGAAAATAAAAATTATTTACAACCATGTTAGGATCAATGGATTTTCCTGTCCTCCACTCTAAAAACTAATGATGAGAAGCTCATTGAAATACCTCATGATATTAAAGAATGTATCTTTATAACTATTAATGATCATAAATAACTAAACACTAAAACTGATATTATCCTTACAACTATTCATTTAGTTATAATATCATTCCTTTATCCTTGTATTAATATTATGTTAATATTAGTTATTTATATTAATATTGGGAATTATGAGAATTATTATTTTTGAAATATCGAATATAGATATTTAAATTATTTTATCCAACATTTTATATTTTAAATTTTAATAATAATAATATTTTATAATTATTATCATGTATAATTAATTATAATTTAAAGATATTTAGTTATATCAAATTTTATTATTATTAGTTTTCATATTTAAATTTTTGAGAATTATTATAACTAATAATTTTTATTTTATTATTATTTTTTATATTTATGTGTATCTAATTATATCTAAAAATATTTTTTACCAATTCTATATTAGTATTATTTAAAATTTTATCTATATATAATTATATTTTTAATTTCATTTTTTATAATTAATTATGTTTATATATTTATAATGTAATTTTTAATATATATATATATATTATAATATAATATTTATATTTTTTATAATTAATATAAAATTTAAATAATATTATTTCATATTGTTATTATTATTAAAATTACTATAGTGGATGGATGTTATCAAGATCCATGATCAAGGCGATTGTTTGGAACCTGCTAAGGTTCAATCTATTCATTCATATTTGAATCATGATCATGTTGTAAAACTTAAGGAACTGTTTAGATTATACAATCCTTCAAACATAACTACTTGTTTGATAGACCCCCTGGCATAAAAAGCATTGATCGAGGGTATATTTGTTATTGTTTTTCAAGAATATGAATCATTAATGGCATTGAATAAAACCATTGCTGGTAGAGTCATCATGATTGGAATGATAGTTAACATTAATGCTGATCATGAATTAGTTTGGGAGTGAATGGAATTTTTATGTGCGCCCTAGACTATAATACTCCAAAATAACTTAACATGAAATTGATAGTCTCAATCATTTATTGTAGAACCTTATATGACAATATAAGTGAGCAGTGAGAGTAATTAATCATACTCTCTATGATCCTCGGTACTAACAAGATAATTATGGGAAATTTCGACTCTATCTTAAATCCTTTTGAAAAAAATTATAAAGAATTATTGAAAATTACTTATGAAATATATCCAATATTATTTCACAAGAATTTTATTTTTGTGGTTATAATTCTATAACATAAATTTACTTTGGTTAGGCATACTATAAATGGGTAGATAAAAAGTGTTATTTAATGTTTTTTTCCACTTTGATGAGAGGGGATTACTTTTTAATGATGTATCTCAGTATCTTATTAGAATTCACTCTAATCAAATTCACATCCTTACTTATATCACTTATGATAAGAGGAGATCCTTTACTCTCCCTTTTATATTCAATATGAAAATAATTATCCTTAAGAATTCAATAATATCATATTATCTAAAAAGAAAAAACATACTGGTGTGAGTGCCTATCGATGATTTTTCATGAGGCTTATTATAAAAAATAAATACTTGAAACCATAGAGAAAATCTAATATTATTCAACATGAGGATGATATTTCCAAAGCATTAGATGATATGATGTTGTTCCAAATCTCTTAGAATTTTATAGTCTCAATATTTTATGAGGATATCTATCGACATACTAAGCTCAAATAAGTCCTTTCCCTCAAGTAAAAATATATTAAAGAGAAATATAATTTTAACTAGCTAAATAATGGGATATAAAAACAAAAAAAAACACATTTTTCATCATAAAAGAAAGGTCAGAAATCCTTTATATATCCTGAAATTTTATTAGAATACTATTATTATAGAGGATGGTATCATTATCACCCTAGTTGTAACATCCTATTACAATTTCTAGGTACTCCTCAGCCCTCCATTTTATTTATACTTTGGTTAGAATTCATCTCATATTGCTTTATGTGAGATTTGGAAAATTTGAAGAAAATTTGGTCTGTCCATGGTTAACACATGGTTTTCCCAAAATTTGCACCCACCCAATTAAAATTGTGAAAATCCAAATAGTGGAGTTTTTCACGATTGGAGCATGGTTTAAAAAATTCTTCTCCCACCCTGTAGAAAATTTTCACCACGACACATGATTTCATGGTTAGGGAATGCGATTTAATAAACCATTCAACCCTACCTAGTTAACCATACACACATGATTTTTGTTTCTGATTTTTTTTTAAAAAAATCCATGACCCCCATATTACTTCCTTATTGATCCTAAATCCAGGTATTACATTTTATTAGGTCCTTTGGTATAAGGACCCAAACATAAACATTACATAGAAGAGGACCTTTCACCAGGTCTAGGTTTTGGAGAATTGATACAAACATACAAATTATCAGAGTTGCAAAAAAATAAAAAAAAATGGAAAAAACACGACATGTTCTAACTCCGTAAGTGAAGTGAACGCCTTCAGAAAACTCCACTGGTCCTATGAAAAAATAAATTTCAGCATGGGGTGAGCATTAAGTATGCCGAGTAAGGGGGTTTAAAAACCTTCTATAAATGTTTATAAAATATTATTTTGAAAATAAATGTGAGAATACATTTTTAAATAACCTTTTCAAAAATGATATTTGAAATTAATTACGGTTTAAAAATACCAGATCATCTTAGAAACTACTTACATTTAAAATTTCTTAAACATAAACTAGTATTTTTCTTAAAACAATACGCAAGATTTTAAAAATGTAAAATTATTTTGAGGTTACTTGAATTGTTGAAGGTTCTCTAGGCCTACCCACTTGCTGAAGTATGGGTTCACTCCCCAATTCCCTTCTATATTTACAATGATCAAGCACTTGGTTTTCCTAAAACACTTTAACCTTCCTTTACTTATGTATATATTTTCACCAAAGTTTTTAACATTGAAAACATGTCACTGATTTAAAATTTTCATTCATAATTATATATAAATATTTAGAAAATACATGAACTTCCATTTCATAACTTACAAGTTTGGCCACAACCAAAACTTCTACTACAAATTCTTTTCATGGAATATCTAGGTATTTAATCCATTTTTCCTGAAATAAATTTGCCACAATTGATCATAATAATTTATTATAAAATTGTAAAGTAAACATATAAAATAAAATAATTTCAATGATATACATATACTTGTTATTTTTGGAATTAAATCTTAAAATTGAAACCATAAGTTTATTATAATTGATGAGTTTCGATGATGTGCATAATCGCATGGACATGATTATATGCAGATGAAACAACCTTAATATTAGTAAAACATAATAAAATGTTACACAAACTTTTTTAGAAACAAGATGATAAAAAATTATAACATGTTAATAAAATTATAAATATAACTATAACCATTCCATCCATGGAAAAATTGAAAATAAGGTCCTGTACAAATCCTTGATATTAATTTTAGCCTATATCTATACATGATTTATTTTCACTTTCAAATAATGTACTAATATATCGATATATATATATATATATATACATATATATGTATATGAATTATTTGAATTGTATATTATATACACACATATATATCTATTTCACCCATTTACATTACTTCAATGTAATTATCCATTAATACTTAAAAATACTTATATATATTCTTGTATGTCGAACATGCAATCACATACATATATTTATATAAATATATATGTATCAGGAATTTAAATTCTAAATATGTAAATTTAGGGATCACATGAGTATAAAACATGTATTTGAGATGAATATAACAAATCAAAATTATAAATTCTAGAATTGAAGGTTTTAAAATAAAGGTAATCACTTAAAATAAATTTTAGCACAAAAATAAATATTGAATCCCTTAATAAAATTTATCAAAGTTCCAAATACTCAAGACATGTTGATTTTGTCTTGAAGAAACCCATAAATAAACATGGAGGAAGTAAATTCCCTTTACGGAAAGTTAAATAGAGTCAATAACTTGAATCACCATAAACATAAATGATCCCTTACCAATAAAATATTAAATCTCAAAACTAATCCTAAAATTATATTTCTATGAATATAGCATTGTCATCCATTATGCAAGAAAACAAACTATAGAACGTAATCTGAAAAACAATAGATAGTATATCCCTTACCATCAAATAAAAGGATCTATCAAATCTGCCAAAGCAGAGTCGCAAGAAGAAGGTAGTGTAAGACACACCCTCCTTCATTGGTACCTCCAAGATTATATAGATGATACAATCATATATATAAATGATTTTAGATGAATGAAATATTTTAACATGTGTGGTTTAGAAGTACATATTGTACAACAAGCTCAATTTTTAAACATATTCATTGCAAGTTGGAACGCAGGAACAAAATTGACAAAAGCAGAAACAAAAAAAGTCATTAATTAGCAGAAATTAGAAATAAATTCGACAAAATATTTGCAGGTGAACAAATCCACAGAATAAAACAAACAGAAGAAAATCAACATACCACAAATTTCAACAATGAACACTAAATGAGAATGAAAAAAAACTTCGATAAAGACATCTGAAAACAAATATAAAAAGATGATTTAGATTGAATAAACATTACCTAGGAGGAAGAATAAGACACAAAATCAAATTTGGAATACTAGAAACGGAACCCTAACCTGCTCAGACCTTCGCTCGACTTTCACCAGATTGGGACGAAACCCTCGCTCAGTCCCTTCTCCCTCAGCACCGCACGATTGTCGAACTCTTCCGGCACTGCTCGACTCAAAGCCACAACCATGACAACAACACAAAGACCCCTCAACATCGGCGTACACGACTCCATCATGGTGTACTGAAACCCTAAACCATGATTAACCCCCCAACATGTATTCCCCTTGAATACCAGGCTGTGGCGCACCTCATACTTATCGCCGCCCTCTAAACCCTTCATAACACTTTTTTTAACTATATCATTTCTCTTTTTATATCGTTTATCACTTTTATTATATATATATATATAAAATATGATTAAAATACTAAAATTATTTATAATTTAAAGTAAATATATATATATATATATATCTTTTATATATATATATATATTTATAAAACAAAATTTTTTATATTTATTTAAAAATAAATTATCATAAATTATAAATTTTATAAAATAAATTATAATGTAAAACATTCATATATGTATAATTTCAATACGTTATTAAAATAGTTATATTATATAGTTATAAAAAAATTAAAAAAATTAATAATTTTATAAAATATAATTCTATTCAAAGTTTATAATTTAAAACCAATAATTATAATTTCATATATATATATAAATGATATTTTATAAAACTAAATTAATCATATTCAATGTATAGAATTTTTAATTTCATATTAAATAATTTTATCATAGTTTTTATAATTGCAATATATAGATTTTTAGAAATTTATATATTTTCTTTTTGAAAAAATAAATATAATTATTATTTTTTAAATAAAATGAACTAAAAATATTATTAGTTTGTTTTTATTATAACTAAATCCATTTTATAAAATATATTTTTAATAAACTTAAGTTTTGAATTTTCTGGGGTGTTACATTATCCCCCCCTTAAAAATAACCGTTCACCCGCAATTCTTTTCATCGGATTAAAAACAATTCTGAATTTTCATCTTCAGAATTAAGAGACACAAGGACCGATGAACTCTAAACTCTATTGCTTAAATGATAATAACCGATCTATGGTGTTTTCTAAATCGTGCCTCTAATACCAATTATAAGGACCTGGCCTTAAACATTACATAGTAGGGGAAATTTCACCGGTCTAGGTTCTAGATAATTAGATACAAAGGTAAAAATTATCAGAGTTGCAAAAAAATAAAAAAATGAAAAAAAACACGTCATGCACTAACCCCGTAAGCAAAGAGAACACCTTCAGAAAACTCCACCGTTCCTGTGAAAAAATAAATTTAAGCAAGGGGTGAGCATTATGTATTCCTAGTAAGGGGGTTTAAGAACCTTTTATAAATCCTTATAAAATATTCTTTTGAAAATAACTGTGATAATACATTTTCAAATACCCTTTTAAAAAATTTTATTTGAAATTACTAATTGTTTAAAAATACTAGCTCATTTTATAAACTACTTACGTTCAAAATTATTTAAACATAGACCAGTGTTTTTTCTGAAAACAATATGCAACCTTCTGAAAATAAAACATTATTTTGAGGTTACTTGAATCGTTGAAGGCTGTCTAGGATTACCCACTTTCTAATGTATGGGTTCACTCCCCAATTCCCTTCTATATTTACAACGATCAATCATTGGGTTTCCGAAAATGTTTTAAGCTTGCTTTACTTATGTATATATTTTCACCAGAGTTTTTTAAATTTAAAACATGTCACTACTTTAAAATTCACATTCATTATTATATATAAATATACATAAAATACATGAACTTCCATTGCATCACTTACAAGTTTGGTCATAACCAAAAATTCTACCACAAAGGATTTGCATGTGTTATCCAGGTATTTAATCATTTTTCTGTGAAATGTTTTTCCAAAATTGATCATATTAATTTATTATAAAATTGTAAAGGAAACATCTGAAATAAAATAATTTAAATGATATACATATTCTTGTTATTTTGGTAATTAAATCTTAAAATTTAAACAATAAGTTTATTATAATGCGATGAGTGTCGATGATGTGCATAATTTCATGGACATGATTATATGTAGATGCGACGACCTTAATATTAGTAAAACATGATGACATTTTATGCCCACTTATTTAGAAACAAGATGATGAAAAATTATAACATGTTAATAAAATTATAAATATAACTATAACCATTCCATCCATGGGAAAATTGAAAATAAGGTCCTATAAAAATCCTTGATATTAATTTTAGCCCATATTCATACATGATTTGTTTGTGATTTCAAATAATGCACTAATATATCGATATATGTATATACATATATATGTATATGAATTATTTGAATTGTATATTATATACACATCTATACATTTATTGAACAGATTTACATTACTTCAATGCAATTGTTCATTAATACTTAAAAATACTTATATATATTCATGTATGTAAAAATTGAAGTAACATACATATATTTATATAAAAATATATGTATCATGAATTTAAATTCTAAATATGTAAATTTGGGGATCACATGAGTATAAAACATGGATTTGAGATGAATATAAAAAATCAAAATTAAAAATTCTTGAATTGAAGGTTTTAAAATAAAGGTAATCACATAAAATAAATTTTAGCACAAAAATAAATATTAAATACCTTACTAAAATTTATCAAAGTTTCAAATAATCAAGACATATAGATTTTATCTTGAAGAAACCCATAAATAAACATGGAGGAAGTAAATTCCCCTTACAGAAAGTTAAATAGAGTTAAGAACTTGAACCACCATAAACAAAAATGATCCCTTACCAATAAAATCTTAAAGTTCAAAACCAATCCTAAAATTATATTTCTATGAATTTAGGATTTTCATCTCTTACACAAGAAAACAAATTATAGAATGTAATCTAAAAAACAATAGATCGTATATCCATTACCATCAAATAAAAGGATCCATCAAATCTGCCAGAGCAGAGTCGCAAGAAGAAGGTATTGTAGGATGCACCCTCCTTTATTGAGACCTCCAGGTTTATATAGATGTTATAATAATTTATATAAATTATTTTAGATGAATAAAATAATTTAACATGCATGGTTCATAAGAATATCTTGTACAATAAGCTCAATTTTTAAACGTATTCACTGCAAGTTAGAACACAGGAACAAAATTGACAAAACCAGCAACAAAAGAATTCATTAATCATCATAATTTAGCAATAAATAGTACAAAAGATTCAAGATTGGAAAAATCCAGGGAATAAAAAAATAGAAGCAAATCAATGGACCACAAAAGTCAAAAATGAACAATAAATTCGACTTAATAAAAACATTGAAAAAGACATTCGAAAAGAAATCTAAAAATCTGATTTCGATTGAATAAACTATACCTATGAGGAAGAATAAAACACCAACTCAAATTTGGAAAACTAGAAACGAAAACCTAAACTGCTTGGACCTCTGCTCGACTTCCACCAGATGGGGAAGAAACCCTGGCTTGGTCCCTTCTCCCTCAACACTGCATGATGGTCGAACTCTTCTGGCACTGCTTGCCTCAAGGCTGCGGCCACGACCACAACCTGAAGACCCCTCAGAATCAGCCTGATGACTCCCTCATGGAATACTGAAACCCTAAACCACAATTCACCCCTGACACAGATGTCCCTTGAAGACTAGGTCATGGCACACCCTGCACTTATCACCGACGAATCCCCCTAAACCCTTCATAACACTTTTTTTAACTCTATTGTTTCTCTTTTTTTATATTGTTCATTACTTTTATTATATATATTGAAAAAATATGATTAAAATACTAAAAGTATTTATCTTTTAAACTAATTATAACTTATATATATATATATATTTATAAAACAAAATTATTTATATTTATATAAAAAATTATCTTAATTTATAAATTTTATAAAATAAATTATAATATATAACATTCATATATGTATAATTTCAATACATTATTAAAATAGATATATTATATAGTTATAACAAAATTAATAATATTAATAATTTTATAAAACATTATTCTATTCAAAGTTTATAATTTAAAACCGATAATTATAATTTCATATATATATATATATATCATATTTTTGAAAACTAAATTAATTATATTCAATGTATAGAATTTTTTATTTCATATTAAATAATTTTATCATAGTTTGAATAATTACAACATATATATATTTATAAATTTATATATTTTCTTTTTGAAATAAATAAAATAAATTATTATTTTTTAAAGGAAATCGATTAAAAATATTATTTGTTTGTTTTTATTATAACTAAAACCATTTAATAAAATATATTTTTAATAAACTTAAGTTTTTAATTTTTTAGGGTGTTACAATATCCCCCCTTAAAAATAATTATTCAGTTTCAATTTGTTTCATCAAACTAAAAACAATTTTGAATTTTCATCTTCAAAATTAAGAGACACGAGGACCAATGAACTCTAAACTCTATCGCTTAAATGACAACATCCAATCTCAAGAGTTTTCTAAACTGTGCCTCTAATACCAATTATAAGGACCCAACCATAAACATTACACTGCAGATGAACTTTCACTCGTCTAGGTTCTAGATAATTAGATTCAAACGTACAAATTATCAGAGTTGTAAAAAAATAAAAAAATGAACAAAAACACGGTGTGCTCTAACTCCGTATGTGAAGCGAACACCTTCAGAAAACTCCACCGATCCTATGAAAAAGTAAATTTAATAAAGGGGTGAGCATTAAGTATGCCTAGTAAGGGAGTTAAAAAACCTTTGATAAATCCTTATAAAATATTCTTTTGAAAATAACTATGAGAATACATTTTAAAATACCCTTTTCAAAAATTCTATTTGAAATTACTTATGGTTTAAAAATACAAGATCATTTTAGAAACTACTTACGTTCAAAATTGCTTAAACATAAACCAGTATTTTTACGAAAACAATACACAAGATTCTGAAAACAAAACATTATTTTTAGGTTACTTGAATCGTTAAAGGATTCTTGGGACTACCCACTTGCTGAAGGATGATTTCACTCCCCAATTACCTTCCATATTTACAACGATCAATCATCAGGTTTTTGAAAATGTTTTTAGCTTGATTTACTTGTGTATATATTTTCACCGGAGTTTTAACCTTGAAAACATGTCGCTGCTTTAAAATTAACATTTATAATTATATATAAATATACATAAAATACATGAAACTCCATTGCATCACTTACAAGTTTGGTCACAAACAAAACTTCTAACACAAAGGCTTTGCATGGACTATCAAGGTATTTAATCATTTTTATGTGAAAAACATTTTCCACAATTGATCATAATAATTTATTATAAAATTGTAAAGCAAACATCTAAAATAAAATACTTTCAATGATATACATATACTTGTTATTTTTGGAATTAAATCTTAAAATTGAAACCATAATTTTATTATAATTCGATGAGTGTCGATGATGTGCATAATCGCATGGACATGATTATATGCAGATGCGACGACCTATTAGTAAAATGTGATGACATGTTATGCACACTTTTTTAGAAACAGGATGATGAAAAATTATAACATGTTAATAAAATTATAAATATAACTCTAACCATTCCATCCATGGAGAAATTAAAAATAAGGTCCTGTACAAATATTTTATATTAATTTTAGCCCATATCCATACATGTTTTTTTTGTGCATTCAAATAATGAACTAATATATTGATATATATACATATATATGTATATGAATTATTTTAATTTTATTTTATTTACATATATATACATCTATTGCACCCATTTACATTACTTCAATGAAATTAGTCATTAATAATAAAAAATAATTATATATATTCATGTATGTTGAAATTGAAATCATATACATATATTTATATACATATATATGTATCATGAATTTAAATTCAAAATATGTAAATTTGGGGATCACATGAGTATAAAACATAGATTTGAGATTAATATAACAAATCAAAATTATAAATTCTTGAATTGAATGTTTTAAAATAAAGGTAATCACTTAAAATAAATTTTGGAAAAAAATAAATATTTAATACCTTACAAAAATTTATCAAAGTTTCAGATACTCAAGAAATATTGATTTTTTCTTAAAGAGACCCATAAGAAAATATGGAAGATGTAAATTTCCTTTATGGAAAGATAAATAGAGTTTAAAACTTGAATCTCCATAAACATAAATGATCCCTTGCCAATAGAATCTTAAAGTTCAAAATTAATCCAAAAATAATATTTCTAAGAATATAAGATTTTCATCCCTTATGAAAGATAATAAATTATATAATGTAAGCTAAAAAATAATAGATAGTATATCCCATACCTTCAAATAAAAGGATCCATCAAATATGCCAGAGCAGAGTCACAGAAACAAGGGAGTCCAGAACACACCCTCCTTTGTTGGGACCTCTAGGTTTATATAGATGATATAATAATTTATATAAATGATTTTAGATGAATAAAATATTTCAACATGTGTGGTTCAGATGAATAACTTGTACAACAAGCTCAATTTTTAAACGTATTCACTGCAAGTTAGAATGCAGGAACAAAATTGAAAAAAGAATAAACAAACAAAGTCATTCATCAAAAAAATTTAGCAATCAATTGGGAAAATGATTCCTGGGTGAAAAAATCCACAGAATAAAATAAACAGAATCAAATCAACAGACAATAAGATTCATCAATGAAAACTAAACGTGAATTAAAAAAAGTTCGATAAAGGCATTTGAAAATGAATCTAAAAATATGATTTTAATTGAATAAACAAAACTTAGGAGGAATAATCAGAAACCAAATCAAATCTAGAATACCTAAAATGGAACCCTAACCCGCTCGGACCTCTGCTCGACTTCCAACAGACACAGATGACACCCTATCCTGGTCCCTTCTCCCTCATCACTGCACGATGGTCAAACTCTTCTGGTGTTGCTCGACTCGATGCCACGACCATGACCACAAGACCTCTCAGTGTCAGCCTGCGTGACTCCCTTATGGCATGCTAAAACCCTAAACCACGATTCACCCTTGAAACAGATTCCCCTTGAAGACCAGGCCGCGACGCACCCCGCACTGCTCATCGATGGATCCCCCTAAACCCTTTATAACACCTTTTTTAACTCTATAGTCTCTATTTTTATATCATTTATTACTTTTATTATATAGATGGAAAAAATCTGATTAAATACTAAAATTATTTATAATTTAAACTAATTATAACTTTTTATATATATATATATATCTTATATGCATATATTTATAAAACAAAACTATTTATATTTATTTAAAAAGAAATTATCATAATTTATATATTTTATAAAATAAATTATAATCTATAACATTCATATATGTATAATTTCAATTCACTATTAAAATAGTTATATTATATAGTTATAACAAAAGTAATAATATTAATAATTTTATAAAACATTACTCTATTCAAAGTTTATAATTTAAAATCAATAATTATAATTTCATATATATATATATATCATATTTTTGAAAACTAAATTAATTATATTCAATGTATAGAATTTTTTATTTCATATTAAATAATTTTATTATAGTTTGAATAATTGAAATATATATATATATATATATAGAAATTTATATATTTTCTTTTTGAAACAAAAAAATTTAATTATTTTTTAAGGAAATCGACTAAAAATATTATTAGTTTGTTTTTATTATAAATAAATCAATTTAATAAAATATATTTTAAATAAAATTATGTTTAGAATTTTCTAGGGTGTTATATTAGGTCTCTAATGAACTAATTTTAGATCCTCCAAACCCCTTCTTAGACAGATCAAAGATGGGTGAAACTCATTTGATTCCTCTCTGGTTGGATTCCTTTGTCAATATTTTTAGAGTTCATTATTATAAATTACCATTATGGGAATTGTGTATTGAGATTTTATGATAATGGTATGTGGATCCATTAAGATTTTCTATTTAATAAACCCTTGATTTTATTGATTGATTCAGAAATATTTCAATTAAATTTTGAAAACTGAATTCATTGTGAATTGGAACATGGATTTGGATTGGCATGAATTCTCTGAAAAAGCCCCATTTCTAAAGGAATTTGGAAATTTGGGTGTGATTTGAATTTTATGGAAATTGTGAAAAATGATTTTTGAATCAATTTTTTAAAAAGGATTAAATTGAAATGAATAAAACCTATGATTATTTTTGGTTAAAAAAGGCATGAAATATTTAAAAAACTTTGTTTTGGTTTTAGAATGAAAATTGAATATTTAAAATGGAAATGGGGAAATATAATTTGTAACTATTTTGAAATGATTTTCCCATTTTTCATTTATTAATTTCCAACAAGATATCCTAGGTAGTTATTAATTTATTTGGGATAAACATTCTGGGAAGGTAATTACTTATCAATGTATTAAGGCTTTACAACTCAAACAAAAACTTAGTTCAACAGATCTTATCCCTAGTGGGATATTGATGGGTCCTATTTGGCTAGCTCATGAGGGACATGTGGGTATATTACCATCATCACTGATGAGCATTTGAGGAACTTATAACTAGAAACTATCATACCCCATGGAAGATGATCGTGTTTCTTATTGTTTTTTATTATATATGTCATTGTTTATAAAAGTGACTTTTATCATGTCTAGAGATTTATATAAACTATTTTATATTAAATGTTTACTTAAGCCATTATTTTAAATGTTTTATTCAGTTCAAATGAAAATAATTTTTTTTATATATGAAATTTCACTACCATGCATAAATTTAATAAATTTGAAAGCATGATTTGGTTTATTTATTATTTATTCTTATTATGGAAAACTTTGTGAGACCCTACTGGGATTTTATCTAACACCCTACCTTTTCCATTAGAATTTTTTTGATTATCTCTTACCAGGTTAGTGAAAAGGGGAGGTGCCTTTGGGAGGCGGTGGATTTTCTTGACCATTTGGGATTAGAGTGTAGATACCTTTGGGAAGTATGCAGTTTATCTCTTTTTATTTGATTACTTAATGATGTATAATTTGGATTTGATATACTATGTTGTTCTTCTAGTACTCTCTCCTTTGGGATTTTTCTTTGAGCATACCAACTTGTTTCTATTTCTTATACTGTGTTTGTAGATTTTTCCCCCAATTTCATATTGTATGATTCCGGGTGCTAGTCACCAACCCATGGGGTTGGGGAACTCCCTTAGGGATATGTTAGGATTGGATCAGGTCTTAGGGTATGGGTCTATCTGGGCCAATTAATGAAAAAGTTGTATGAGAAGTAGGTTTTTCTTCTTTCCTTGATGTTAGTATGAGGTTGAGGGATATTTTTGGGACTTATGAGGTAGTTTTGAGTGATTTTTTGGACAACTCTCATTGTAATGATCTTTATGTCACCAAGAGTGGTTAGGGAACGACATATTGAGGATTAGTTGTTGTCTTTTCCTTACATTTTCTTAGGTAAATCTAAATCTAAATCTTTTTTTTTCTTATCCAATCGGTTTAATTTACCTATTTCTCTTATTTGACTGTTGATCTGAGTAATATTCAAATGTATTTAATGTTTTATTATGAAGTGTGTAGCATATTTTCTCTGAGAAGACATGTGAATCAGATCTGGTAGGAAATATTTGATGAAAGAAAGTGAGAGAATCATATCATGGAATAGAATATGGTTGAGGTTGTTGAGGGTGTTTTCCATGTTCTAGGATAGGCACCTGTACCGACTCCCACTTCAGCTCTAGTTGTGGAACATCAGAGGGATGAATTCAAAGTCATGTACAAGAATTCCTTTACCAAAATCCTCTAGCATTCCATGGCTCTAATAATTATAAAGAGGCTAATGATTGGTTGAGCAGGATTGAGCTTTTTTTAGTTCCTGAATAGGCTTGTTTTGATTAAAGTGAAATATGCTCCCTTCATGCTAGAGGGACCTAGTAGGAGATGGTGGAACTCAATGGTGATGGTCAAAAATCACTAGGTCTTAGAGTGGATGTACTTTAAAGTTATTTCCACTGAACAGTTAGATCTGGAGTCCATGGTGTTTGGTAAGGCTATGGATTTTTTCAAACTCGTATAAGATGACAATACCATGACCAAAAATGAGAACTGATTTGACACGCTTATGAGGTTTTCACTTTTGATTGTATCGAATGAGAATATGAAGACTCAATAGTTCAATATTGGACATTGATTAAATATTCGTTATTAGGTTTTATGACTAAATCTATATTCATATGTTGATGTTCCAGATAGGGTGTTGATGGTTGAGTGAGACCTAGCTAGAAAGTCAGGGTTGATGGGAGTTATATTTTCTCCTTGTAGTTGTTCTATAGGTTCCTTCAATGTAAAGATGAAGTGTGATGAGTCTCATAGTGTTTATTTATATCAAGGTTCTTCTAGACCTTCTCCAATGCCAAGAATTATCGATTTTATTTTCTACAAGTGAGGAAATAATAGGAACTTGAAAAGGGTTTGTATTGAGGAACATAAGATATGTGGTTCTTATGGATGTTAATCTCACTTGTAGAAGTTATGTCATGTCTATTATTCTCCATATAGTGGCATGGTATCATCTGTATGTAAAAGGGATATTGGGAAATCAAATTCTTCATGATAAAATGGGTTCCAGCCCATAGAATCAAGAATGATTCTTCTTCACGCAATAGAAGAGTCTCCAAAAGAAGAATATATGGGTCAAATAACCTTGAGAGGTACCATCACTATAGCTTCATCTTTAGTGACCAGATTATTTGATAATGGTTCATCTCATTTCTTCATTTCAACTTTTATTGTGAATATACTAAATCTTCATAGGAATATTTTTTCTTAAATGATGGATATTACTACACCAATTATAAAGATGATATAACAAGGTCTCTATTGTCCTTATTTTGTATTCTCTTTATCAAAGATTGATCTCATGTTTGATTTTCTGGTTCTCTAAATGAAACCCATTGGTGTCATTTTTGGTATGGGTTGTCTCATTTTTAGTAAATACTGAATTGATTTTATCATTTATGGGTCTCTATTACTGTGCTCAATGGGGTGTGTCATTTCTTTCAGGGAGAGTGGTACCCTAGGCCGAGTACAACTAAAACTTCTTATATATAGTTGGGGAAATTAATATCAATTTTTATATTTTACCTTGATTTAGAATCATTGAGTGGTGATATCCCTCCATCTTTCTTTGAGTTTCCTCACTCTTTTCCTTCTAACTTCTCCATTTTTCCACCAGTAAGGGAGGTATAGTTTTCTATTGATTTAGTGCCTAGTATTAAACTAGTATCTAAAAACTTTTACGATATAGTACTAGATAAAATTAAATAGTTGAAGACTTAGTTGGATAATCTTTTGGAGAAAGGATTTATATGCCCGAGTGTGTCACCATGGGCAATGCCTATTCTCTTTTCTATGAAATCTGGTATAACACTTTGTTATATGTTGATTTCCAAAAACTCGATCAAGTAATGGTATAAAACATGTATTTGTTTCCATATATTTATGATCTATTTGAGTGGTTGAAAGGGGTGAATTAGTTCTCAAAGATTTATCTTTGAACTAGTTATCACTAGTTGAGTATAAAAGAAACTGAAATTTAGAAAAGTGACTTTTAGAGAAGGTATGAAAATTATGAGTATCTTTTCATGCCATTTTTTCTAATCAATGCTCTAGAAATATTTATGGATTTGATTAAAAATATATTATATGAATATATTGTTACTTTTTTGGTAGTCTATATGGATGAGATATTTGTTTACTCTTTTTATGAGGAGGATTATGTGCATCATATGAGAGATTTTCTAGAATTATTGAGAAATCACTGACATTTTGCTGATATATTGAAATGTGATTTCTGGATTTGAGAAGTGGAGTTATTGGGACATGTTTTTTCATAGCATGTTATTTTAGTTTATCTTGAAAAGGTGAAAGATTTTATCAAATTAGATAATTCAAAGAATGTTTTTGAGATTTGGGGATTCTTTTGTTTAGATGAATATTATCATAGACTCAAAAAAGATTTATTGAATTTGGATTCTACGATGAACTCTCTCACTCATAAGGGAGTGGATTTTTCTTGAGTTGATAAATTTCATATTTATTTTGTTGATCTAAAACATCATATTACTATTATGACGGTGTTGACACTTCTAGATGTCTGGTAGGGCTATGTTGTCTTTTGTTATTTATTAGGTTCAGTTTTGGGATATTGAATGCATTGTCATGAAACGTCAAATTTATTATTATTTAAATATTATTTTATAGTCTAGGGAAGACCCTAATTTATATCTAAATGATCATTTGTTGTTTATAGTGTGTATTTTTAATAAAAAAAATTAAAAGAGGGGGTGGTTTTGAAAATAGTTTTAAAAACCGAATGACTTAATTTAATGAATTTAATAGTTGAAAAAGAAGTATATTTTGAAAAATATATGATGATTATGTTATATTTTCTAAGTTACTACACCACTTGAAAAGTTCCTTGTTCTTAATATATTATTATGTTTTAGTGTAATCCTTTGTTTGAGGGTTAACCAAGATCTTGGGTACCCACACACCTCTTAAAATGAATAAAATATATGTAAAAATTGACATAAAAATAATGTAGTCATGTTCTAGACCCATATAATGATTTATTTTTGTAAAGTAACTCTAAAGTCTCAAATTTTTGGAAAAGAATAGGATTATTATACTGTCCAATCAAAACAGCACAAGTCACACACTTAAAATTTCACACCGATCGATTGTGAAATAAAAATAGATTCAATTAAATGTAACAAAACAAGTTAATATGACTATAAAATAAAAATTTAAAACCACAATATACATCAAAATAGTAGATAATTAAGGTCCTTAACTCCCTCTTCAAGTGTGTAGCTCCCTCATAATGATTACCCACTGTTTAGCTCTACATCGGGAGGAGGAGGAAGCTCGGGTGGATCTCATTATTCATTTCAACCCTCCCTATGAGTATAAGAAGATCTAGAACCTCCAAGGTGTTTAGAAGACTCCTATATAACTCAAAATTGCCAGAACTTCAATCCCTTAGTCAAACATTCAAATGGGGTGACCATTATTCTCTCTTATAGCCAAAATGGAAAGCGGTTTTGGGCACCTAGTTTTGGTTATACCACTTGTATCTCAGTTTTGGAAAATTAAAAGGCCATATCATGACTTGTAAAAAAGAGGAAAGGTTTTTACTGGGCTCTTGACTATCTACAAGTCAAATTTATTGGCCATTGGACACCTCTATTGGGAGATATTTTCAATATACTGAACCTAATTTTTGAATTCGTTCACATTCTATACCCTGGATAGATTAGTTTGTATGGGATAATAAATGGAAGTATTGGGATTTGGTTTCTTGAGAAGAGTTGTATCCCATGACGTTATGGATCTGACCACAAATTTATATCCCATTTGGACAAACATATTTCTAGAAATGTGAAACATGATGGAAAGTTTCCTTGGGATTCAATGCAGTTTGGCTAGTTTTCAGTCTGAATCATCTTCAGTCCTCCAAATCACATCCTCCTATAATAAAATCACCAAAAAAGTAAATTTTCCATTTTTTACAGTGATAAAAATTAAATTATTGAATTAAAATAGAAGTACAATTTGTTATTAAATTTGGAATTTTAAATACCAAACCAGTTTAAAATATTTCTGTAAGAGTGAAATACAACAGTGTATCGCGGTGCGATCATCTATTTTCTTATATAGGGTGATCATGTAGTTTCCTATTTATCTTCTAATTTTGGGATACTTCATAATAATTATCTTAACCATGACATGGAACATGCAACTGTGATGTATGTGCTTAAAATTTGGTGGCATTATTATTTTAGTGAACCATTTATCGTGTATTTAAACCACAAGAACTTGAGTTATATATTCTATAAGAAAGATTTGAATCTCCAACAAAGGAATTGGGTGGGTTACCTATAGTATTTGGACTCAATCATTCCCTATACCTTGGGGAAAGGGAATGTCATCACTGATGCTTTGAGAAGGAAACTTCTGACCCAAACCGTGAAAGAATCATCATAATAGTGGAACTTGATGGATATTTTTCCATAGTTACATATTGGGGTTTGAGAAACATGGGATGGGGTTTTCTTGGCTACTATGAAATTAACCTCTTCTCTTCTCAAGATGGTTCTTCTAGAAGATATGATCGATGATGAATTCCATAGAATTATGAACTCTCTGTATGATGGGGAAACTATTTCTGAGTGTTCATTCTCCACAGAGGTTATTTTGTGTTTTTGGAACCAACACATTGTACCTTTTCCTATGAGGAAAGCTATTATGGGGTATTTACATAATTACTAATGGTATATGCTCCCAAAAACCAAAAAAATGTTTTATTACATGTGGTAATGATTTTGGTGGACATGTATGTGATAGGGCATTGATGATTTATTCACTCATTGTTATAATTTCCAATTGGACAAGGATGGTCATTAGAGACCTTTGGATTTTCTTCATCCACTTTCAATGAAAAATTATAAGTTGTATGATATCTATATATCTTTTTTGATTAGGTATTTTTATACCCTAATAAAGAATAATTTTATTTGGGTTGTAATCAATAGGCTGACTAAATTATCTCACTTTATATCCATTCGTGATATAACAAATTTTGAGGAGCTGAGAAATATTTATGTGAAAGAGATTATTTGTCTCTATGGAGTTCTATATACTATAGTCTCTAATAAAGATCCTTATTTACTTATCTCTTTTGAAGAGGTTTTCTTTAGGCACTCGGATCTTAGATTCATTTAAGCACGACATATCATCTGGAAAAAGATGTCTAGATAAATAGAGCTTTACAGATTATTGAGGATATGATTCGTGCTTGAAACCTAGATTTTGGTGGGGCTTGGGATGACCATTTTGGACTTGTTTAGTTTTATTATAAAAATATTTACCAATAAGATATAAGAACGGATCATTTTGAGGCCATTTATGGAGGCCTTGTAAGTCTCTATTGTGTTGGTCAGAGATTAGTGATGTTCCTTAGTTATAATAGGATAGGTTCAAGAGATGATAACAAATATTTAGTTTCTTTCTCAGATAATGCTGATAGAAAAAACATATTATAAGTCTTATGTATATCTTTATCATAAACTAATGAAGTTTTCAGTTGGTGACTATGTGTTCTTGGAAGTTTTACCCCATTTTGGTCATCGATGACTTGGGAGGAAAGGGAATATTGATTTGTGTTTTGTGGGACCTTTTGAGGCTGTTGAGTTGGTTAGAAAAGTATCCTACCATTTAGAACATACTCCATAGATTACGTTGATTCCTAATTTGTTTCATGTATCACAACTGTGAAAGTATCTTTTTGATCCATCTCATGTTTTGAGATATAGTGATCTTGATATTGAGCCTAATTTATCTGTGACTGAGCATCCAGTCATGTTAGTAGATTATGAAAATAATATAATTTGTGGGATGATGATAAATTTGGTTCTATTTCTATAGTATAATGGTTTTGATACTCATGGGATGTGGCTAAGAGAGGCACTGATGAGAGATGTGTGGACACATCTTTTTGACATAGATACTTCTTGAAAAGATTTATAAGGAGAGAAAGTTTCTATGATTGGGATGTTTTGACATCCTGTTATTGTTTTTTTGAACTCCTCAACCCTCATTTTTTTGCATACATTGGTCAAGGTTCATCTCATGTTTCTTCGAGTGAAATTTCAATTTTTTTTAAAAATTATTGGTTGTTCACGGTTGGCACATAGTTTTCCTAAACCTTGCTTCCATCTAGTGAAAACCATGAAAACCTAAATAGTACAGGTTTTCACGATTGGTGAACGGTTTGAAATACTGTGAACCCACCAAGTAGAAACTATGCACCCCATTTTAGGGGCACAATGTTAGGGTGAACTATTTGAAAAATTTTGTGGCCCTTCCCAAATAATCTTGTGTATGAGACTTGTTAGTTCCAAATATTTTTTTTAAAATTCAAGAACCCCGGAATAACCTCCTTCTCAACCCTAACTCAGGGAATTACATTTAATTAGGTCCTTGGGGATATCAAGAATCAATTTTATCTCCTAAAAACCCCTTCTTAGGTGAATAAAATCTTGTATAACCATGTTTGATTCCTCTATGGTTGGATTCCTTGGTCTCTGTTGTCGTCATTCTTCATTGGGAATTATCATTACAGGCATTATGTATTGTGATTCCATTATAAAGGTAAGTGGTTCTATTGATATATTCAATTAAATAAACCTTTGATTTTATTGATTTATTTAGACTTATTTCAATTAAATTATGAAAACCCAATTTGGTTTGAATTGGAATTTGAAATTTGATTGGCATGAATTTTTGGGAAAACCCCCAATTCCATTTGAATTTAGAAGTTGGGGTGTGATTTGAATTTGATAGAAATAATGAAAAATGATTTGTGAATTGTTTTTTAGAAATATGTATTATATTTAATTGAATTATGTTGGGAAAAAATCCCTCAAGGTAAATGATGGAACGCTCCGCGATTACGATGAGCTCCGCAATCAGAAAATTGCCACGGTGCTTCGCTATTTTGAGAGATTTTTGGCGGGAACTTTGGAGCTTCGCGATTTGAGATGATGTGGTGTTGAATTCGCGTAGAAATTTCAAGGGTCGGTGAAATCGCCTATAAATAAACTTCAACCCCCTCGAGCGAAGTAGAAGAGAAAGAGAGAATTTTTGGAGAAAATCATTTGCTCTTATTTCGCGAAGGTAGTTCGCGAAGGGAGTGTGCTTCACGAAAGAAGAGCTTTGCGGTGGCTAATATAGCTCTGAAAAAGTTGAGATCTATGAGTTATATCAATGACCTTCATGAGGGAAGTTGCTCTGCAGTGACTTTAGCTTCGTGAGAGTGCTTCATGAGAGTGCTTTGCGAAAAGGTAGGAGCTTCACGAAGGCTTGTTTGAGATTTGTGAAATTGTGAGCCTCGCGAAGTAGGGTACTTTGTGAAGGTATTTCCAAAGGAATTGCCTATTATTCAGTGGAAAAGTGGTATTCATCTGTGGATGAAAGTTGGAATTCAACAGAGCAT
Organism: Viscum album; assembly: GCA_963277665.1. Lineage (NCBI taxonomy): Eukaryota > Viridiplantae > Streptophyta > Magnoliopsida > Santalales > Viscaceae > Viscum > Viscum album. The sequence continues at coordinate 1,579,429,710 of OY728126.1, forward strand.
CTATCAATAGTTGAGGATGCATGTATTCAAGGTAATGAAGAGTCCTACAGGTCTATAAACTGTGAGTGGATCCCTTACAGGTGCAGTGAGCAAAGGAAGAGGAAGAAGGTAATCCTTTCTACCAGCAGTGAGCTAGTGAGAGAGAAATAGGGAGTGACCTTTGGGAAAGCAGTGATCTGACCCTAAACATTGTAAAGGCAGTGATCCTGGGCATAGAAGTGATCTAGCCCAAACATTATTAGCAGTGAGTTTTAGTGGATTTGGTATATCGGCACATCGCCGGTGTATACTCCTTGGACGTAGCCCAGTGAGGGTGAACTAAGTAAAAATATCTATGTCTGCCTGCTTGCTTCCTTGCATTGTATTTAAAGCATCATCATTAGATAAAGAAGAAAAGAAGTGATCATAATAAACACATAAGTGCAAACAAAGTGACCCTTGTAATAAAGAGGTCAAGATCTAGTGGGGCAGAACAAATTTTGAAAAATAATATCCATACCCTCATTCACCCCCCTCTAAGGGTATATAGGACCCTTTTGGTCCTAAAAAATGTAAACTATGATTGTTTTTTGTTTAAAAAATAATGAAATGATTGAAAACTTGAGTTTTGGTTTTGGAATGAAAATGGATTATTGAAACTAGAAATAGGAAAATTTCATTTGTAATTATTTTGAAATAATTTTCCCATTGTTGACTGGTTGATTTATGAAATTTGAGTTTGGTTATTTAGTAATTTATTTTCAAAAAACACACTAGTATCATAATTCCCAAGCAATGGATTGATTCTTTATAACTCTAAAAAAACCTAGTTTGTTGGATCTTATCCACTGTGAGATATTGATGGGTCCTCTTTATCCAGTTCCCAAGGGACATGTGTGCACATTTTCATGATCACCAATGATTGAGTGAGAATATCATAACTATAAAATATCATAACCCATGGTAGAATATCATTTTGGTTATTGTGTGTTTTTATTATTTATTCCATTGTCCGATAAACTACTTTTTTCGCATTCCTAGTGAATTATATAAATTGTTTTATATAAAGTATTTACTTAATCCATTGTTTGAAATGTTTCCATAATTTTAAATAAAAATAATGTTTTTTAATATAAAATTGTACTTCCACGAATTTTTTTGTATAAATTTGAAAGAATTATTTGGTTTATTTGTCATGTCATCTTATTATGGAACACTAGGTGAGACCCTACTGGGATTTTAGCTCAAACCCTTTCTTTTAATCCAAGATGTTTTAGATTATCTTTTTCCAAGATCAAGTAAATGGAAGGAAAATTTGGGAGGATTTGGATGTTATTGACCCTTTTTAATTAGAGGGTTGAAACATTTGGCATGTATGGGCTTTATTTCTTCTATTTTTTTATACTTGATGATGTACTGTTTGGGTTTTATAATACACATATTTTTTCTTCTGGTACTATCCCCCTTGGGAGTTTTCATTGAGCATACTGGCTTGTTTCTATTTCTTCCACTATGTTTGTGTAAAATCTGTTCCCACTTTGTTATTTTATGATTCTAGGTGTTATTCAATAACCCATGGTCATCAAGAAATATCTTCAAGCTATGTATGAATCAGATTATGTGTTACGGTACCTAGGTATATGGGTAGGTTCATGAAACTAGTCAACTACATTATTTATCTATTCAATGAGGATCACAAATATTACAGATAGAGATTTTTAATTTCAATAAATATATCCTCAATGACATGATAAATTATTTTCTTTCTATTATGATCAACAAGTAAGTGGGTAAAAATTATCTATAATACCTAAAAATGATAAAACTATTGGGTATGATTGTTTTACAAATAGATTCTTCTTGCACTTTTGGAATATTTTTGATAAACATTTATATCAAGCTACTAGGTAATTATTTCCCTATAATATTATACCATTTGATATTAAATCTTAATTTATATTTCCCATTAAATAGAATCACCAAGCCATATATTTAATTGATTTTGAACCTGTTATTTTTTAAAACCTTACCTAAGATCAGAACCATCATTTCTTATTATAATCTGCGAATCATGAATAAAAAAAATCAATTCACTAAACCAGTTTCACTTTATTCTAAGTATGAAGATTCAATAATTACTTTATACTTCATAAGAATCTATAAAATTCCTCCATAAAAATTTTAATAATAGAAGCATGGATCTTAAACATGATGTTTCAAAAATTATTTTACATACACTATTTAGATATCATCATGGGAATAATTAAGGGGTATGGTTTTTTAATTGATTCTTCTTTATATTTGATACAATTCTCAAAAGAATAAAGATCTTAAAAATGGTAAATGGATTTCAATTTTGATTATTTGAGTTCTCAAGAGTGATTATAATAGGATATCCCCTCTATGTACTCATTTTTTTAGTGAAGATTACTTTACCAGATGCCTTTTAAAATTACATTAAACTGCGGTTGTCTCACCCATTAAAATATACATGAAATTTTAAGGCACTTGAAAATATTTTTTATGTGGGTGGTATTCTTATTTTTCATCAAAGAATTTATACATCTATACTCTCCATTATAGAGGTATTTTGACACTATCTATAATTTTTTTTGTAGATCATCAATTTGAATAGATCATATTTATTTATTCAAAAAGGGGTTAGCATCACTAGGGAAAATAATATCACTAAAAATATTAGTATTAATCATGGTATTCATACATTTAAATCTATATGGGGGTTTTATATACTATAGAAAAGATAAATTTATATATCAGAAATAATGTTTTTCAAAATCATCTAAATGTTTTTCACTTGGAATGGTAAGATCCTCTCTAAAGGCATAATAATTTTCCTTGTGAACTCTATCACTACATCAATGTTTTTTCATCTATTTCATATATATATGTAGACTTTTGAAATTATAAGAATACTATAAGGAAATATCAATATTTTTATTTATACCAGTTCAATTCATGAAAAGAATCTATTAATTATGGAATATAGTTAACATGCAAACCACCATACCTTGGTGGGATCAATACTAAAAATACTTAGATTTGTAATGGTTATTTGATTGTTGGATACCTTTAGATTATTATGGAAAAAAAGAGGGAGTCTATAATGTTTTTCAAGGTTAGAATAATTTGAAAACTTATAAAGGGAAATAGTTACTTTATTAGTTCTTTTTTTGGCATGTCATTCATGATGAATATGATAAAATTTTAACTCTTACATATGATTCATTCCAATACACTCTAAGCATATCTTTTGGAATGTCTGATGTCTGGATTTTTGTACTAAGAATTTCTATCAGGTTATGAATAGAATGAAAATTATATTTATCTCGATGTTCCTTAACTAATGGAAGATGATTGAGGATCTGATTCCTCTATATATCACACAAAAAATCCAAGACACTCAATTCATAAAATAGAATTAGAAAGTCTAGAATGGAGTCTTCTTCATGACCGTCATCCCCCTGATGAAATAATCCACACTACATGTATCTATATTACATCAATATTCACTTTCTATATTTTTAGTTCTGAATGATACTATCATATTTTATTTCAATTCCCATTTGTTACTCATATTATAATAAAATCATGGACTATTTTTATATTGAAAAGCTGGCTTTTAGTAATCTCAATTAACTGATGAATATCATATTTCTACTAAAGGTTAGCAAGAAATTCAGTAAAACTAACATGATAGTTATAATGAAAAAAATGGTATAATGAAGTTTGATCAAATTAAATTTGAATGTTGTGATAGTTTTCTACTATCAAATGTAGAGGATGGTACCATTCCACTTTAATGGAAGGAATAAAATATCTTAAAAGTTAGAGATTACTCACATGAATATTTAGGGGCATAACCTAATTCATTTTCATGGAGGATCCTTGTACATCATTACAATCAACAATGAATTAATAATGAATATTGATATTTCTTTTTGAAACACAAATATAAGGTGATCAGAGTGTTTATTTTATGAAATGAAATGGTTTAAAGAGATATTAGAAGACATATAAAATTTTTATGGTCTTCTAATAGTATTAAATACAATATTATGGATTTCCAGAACATTTATAATAAAAAAGGAATCGAGACTAAAATTACTATACCAGAAACAAAAAATTATAATGGTGTGGATTAGCTAATGAATCAAACATTAATGGAGAAGAAATAAATCTTGATAATTATTTCAACATTACCAAGTATATTTAGAAGAATTTGTTCAATTCCGTGGTGTACCTAGATAACATGAGTCCATTAGCATCGATGGGGCAAGTGATTTTGAAAAATATTTGGTCTATAAAACTCGTATAAGGTAACCACCTCAATGATTTGGATATTTATAGAGTGTCCACGTCAATTCAAATTATTGGGAAAACATAAATCTAATTACAAAAAATTATTCTTTGTTGGATATGCTAATGAAACATTTATATGATTACTTTGGGATATGAAATTATAAAGGCACTTAGAAGTTGGAATGTTATAATCAATAATAATGTCTTATCACATGATATGAACATGGTTAAAAATGTTAAGAGAAATGAATCAATATAATAAATTCATTTTAATATAAACTATGGTTCCTGAAAGACACAATTTCCAAAAAAGTTTAGGGGGGATAAAATATATATAGTTTGGCTAATAAAAATGAATCTAAATGATTGACGAAAGTAGAGGGTTGTGTTAGATTACTAGAAGGTGACATTCTTGAAGATTAAATTACAAAAAGATTAGGATCAAAGGTTGAATTATAGAGATATACCCATGCCAAATGACTAGTACAAAGGTTTGGATCTAATTTTCACAAATTATATTTAATGCGTGGATGCGACCCTAAGATATTGAAAGTAAAAACCAGTCTTCGTGATTTTGGAAAGTTAAATTTATCTTTAAAAGAATAATTTATTCATTTCATTTAAATGAAATATGTAAGATAATGAAATTACCATTGGGGATAAATATCTATATAAAAAAGGTTTTTGATTAATAAAAGTGGATAATGTTAGTAATAGAAGCGAGAAAACCCTAGTGGTGAAAGGATTTTAGAAGAATGAATCAGTAAAATTATATGAATTATTTTTATTTTTGGTTATGCACACTACTATACTAATAGTTCTTACTATAATTTATTATAATAGATTATAGCTTGGGTAGTTGGTTATTAAAATGTTATTCTTTCATTATTACTTGGTGGAAAAAATATACATGAATTAATCGAAAGGTTTCAAGGAGTATCAAAACAAGTAATTATTGTGTAATATAATTGTGAGAATTGTTTTCTTAAATCATGTTCCTTGGAAATAGAACTAGTTGTTTCACTATTTTAAGGATAATAATGAATTTATTCAAAGAAAATAAGATCACTATTGTAGTTTGAAGGAGTTTGAGGATGGATATTTTATTATCCTTCTATTATAAATAGAAGACATAATACTAATAGGTCTAAAACTCATATAGATTAAAAATATGAGATTCAAGTTATCTGGTAGATTCAATATGAAATATCTAAAGGAAGTCAAGAAAATAATTGGGATATATATTGAGAAGGATATAAAAACTAGACGTTTGGTTTTTTCCTTAATGGGGCACTTATGTAAGGAAATCAAAAGATTTGGGATATCTTGATGTATGTCATTCTCAACCCCATGGGATGGAAACTTCAATTTATCTAATGGGAAAGAGATGAAAAATAGATGATGTAGTAAAATATATGGTAAATTTTCTATTTTCCACATTGGATAAAATTCTTATATATGTCATGGTATGTATTAAACAACACATTTCATTTACTGTTGGAGTTATTAGCCAGCTCTTAGAAAATATAGGGAAATAACATTAGGAGTCTATAAACAAGATTATATAGTATCTCAAAAGATCATAAAGTATATACTTATACTACAATATGGATGATAAACTATTGGGGTATGTATATGTAGACTTTTTGAGAAATCTATATAATCTGAAAAGTAAAATAGTCTAGGCATTCACATTAAGAGGTATGGTTGTCAGCTAAATATTAAGGATACATCTAGTATTAGCATTGTGTATAATGGAAACCAGATATGTGGATGGAAAAGAAGTAAAAAAATAACTAATATGGTTTATTAATTTATTATATAAGATTAAAAGAGGAAAATATGGTGGGTTTTATTATGTTATAGTATGAGTGAAATTCATTTTTCAAAGGACATGGGGTTTCATTCATAAAAAACACATCAACTAAAAATATAAATTCATTTAGAAGATACTACAGCCTAGAGAGATAGAGCTATGGAATATGGATGGAATATATAATTAAAATAAAATTTTCTCCAACTTTCTAGTCCATGATGGTTTGAGGTAACATCATACCTCAGTGGGACTATGGTGACCAGAAGGAGGTTGATACACTGCAACTGTAAAATATGGATGATTAGTCTTCACCTAAGTGTTGGTGGTTGTAATTTTTCCTTTATTTAATCATCATGAGATATATTATTGTGAGTGGGGACTCATTTTCATGTTTCTATTAGTGGGACAGTAGGAGAAAAATTAGAATATAAAACTCAGTCTGATGATATATTCAACAGTAGAATCTAGTGGAGGCAATTAGTCTGAATGATAAATTTTAACATCGAGTGTATGAATATTCATTTTTTAAATATTGTATGCAATATTCATAGTTTTAGACTATTTGAGGGGATGTTATCAAAAATTCATACATTGGATCTTCTAATGATTTTATATTAAAGTTATTTGATATGATTTCCTATGGAAATAGATGGAATATAACAGCCATAAAATATAACATAATAGTAACATTCACCATTAACCAAAAGTCAATAGTTGAGTGCAGATTTATATAGTAAATCATAGGATTTCATGATAATTAGGGGGAATCCAAAAAATATAAGAATTCTATTTAGTTGGTATTTTGGTTGGACCCCAATATAGAAGTTTGTGTGACCATCTGAACACATTTAATGAAATTACTTGTGATTAGTGATCTAATTGGATGAAATGGCCAAATTAGTTGTAATATTTGTAACTACTAATTAAAATTTATATAACTCAGTGTTCTCTAATTAATGTACGACATAATTTCAAAAACATACAATCTATTATGTCCTTCATATTATTTTATTTTGTATTATATGTGTATCTTTTTTTTCTAAGCATGTGGGATATTATTGGCTCAGTGCAATGATTTAGGGTGAGGTTTTATCTTTTTATGTTTAGGTACATAAAATTTTGCGGAGTTCATTTTTATTTGAGGATGTTCCAGATCATTGTTTTCTACTTCTCAATTTCATATGGTAACTTATATTGGATCATTAGTTTAGTATTTCTAAAAAAACAATGTTTGTAATTATTTTCATTTTTCTTCCTTGTATGTATATAAAGGGGGTTGAATTTTTAGACTATAAGAAGTCTGAAAATATCTGTTTTCACTATTCTAAAAAAATAAATCATATTGAAAATGTCACTAATAATCATTAAATGTTTACTAGTTTTGTATTCAACTAAATTAAAAAATATTCTTTTAGAATTAATAATGGATAATATATAGATTTAGTGATGTGGAGGGCTACCTGTGATTTTTTATGATGGGTTCTTTTGTGTTTTTTGAGATTTTAGTTTGTTTTTTTCTTTATGTTAACTAAAATATCTTTATTAATTTTTAAAATTAACTTAAAATTTTAGGGACTTCTTTTCTTTATGAAAAAATTAATTTCAATTATAGTTGATATGAAATCCTTTTTCATTAACTTTTAATTGTAATTAATCTTATGAGTTTATCAAATTTTTAAATCCATTCCCAATAAAAAATATCCAATAACATTTTCACAAACTCATGAGGTATACTAAAATAATTTCACATATTCTTCAATGTACCCTCATTTCATGTGTGAGCTCAAGTCATTTTTTCCCTATGATCACTTCATAATATTCTCATTTAAAGAATTTTTTAGAATAAATATTGATATTAACACGATTTGGTTTAATTTCTCATAAGAAAATTATTAATATGATTTGATAAATCCTTAATATCAAGCCTTTATAAGGCCCAAGATTCCATGAATTTTTATAGGTTTATTCCATATTATAATCTCATTATCCTTACCTACCCTATAATCTTAAGGAATTTTCTTAGTCATTTGAAGAATAGTTTTAGGAGAAATGCCTAATACAATCTACTTTTGGAGGCATCAAATATTTTATTAATTTATGTTTGTGAAATTATATTTGGAACATTAAAATAATGGTAATGATTCATTCCCAGATTATAGTACATGTGTCACACTATTATCCTAAAAACTAAGAATTAAAAATGTGTAAAATGTTTTGAAGAAAAAAGGCTAAAATAGTTTAAGGATTGTATTTTTCATTGGATTTATTTTATAAAATGTGGCCAAATAAAAATTAAAATGTATTGTTATATGATATTTTTGTAAAGTTAATTGAGTGAGTAACATTTCATCAAGAAATATTGAATTAATCCTGAATTATATTATGAGTTAAACCATCCTCATCATGGTCCTTTTTAGTCCTTACCCATTAACCCTTATCCAAAAATACACCATTGAAAAAATCCTCATTATCAGTATACCTGTTTTTTAACTTTCATATTAAAGTGTTAATTTTATTAAGAATATGGATTTACATTCACTATTCTGAGAATACCATAATTCAATTTAGTGTTTACAATTTATATAATTATGATATAAAATTTATATGGAAGGTAGGTTTTATAGTGGTGTATAGATGGATAGATTAAGTCTAATAAATTTAGATGTGAGATAGTAAAGTATATAATATGTTAATATCAAAAAATAAAAAAGGTATATTAATTTTTTAAAAATGATTAAATATTACCTTATTACATGTTTTCTATGTTTAACTTGAATGGAATCTTGAATTAAACCTGAGAATGAAAAATATTGGTGTAGGGGAGTGATAACCTATGTTTTTATTGATTCATATCAATGAATTAATTTGAATATATCCCACTATTTCTATTTAATATCCCAATTAAAATACACTTTCCATGTTTTTATTATTTTAAACAGTTTTGTTAGAGGAAAAATAAATTTGGACTCATTTTTTAAAATATTATAGTAACATACCAAAACAATTATGTATCTCCTATGAAAATATTTTTTAATTTATATATTTCCCTTAACATTAGATTTTTTGACACAAAATCCATGATTTTTTTATTTTAAAAATATTTTATAAAAAATATAGTAAATGAAGGATTAGTTGTTTTGGATAATCCAATAGAACAAGTGATCTATGTATCAACAACCATCTCCAAATAAAAATTAGAATAAAAAAATCACCTAATATGAGTTCTTAGAAATTTGATAGCTAGATGACTGAGAAGATTGTATATCATAGATATGTGGTCATCATATCATGGCCAAACCAACAAATTAAGACCCCATTACCAGCTATAACCCCCATACAGATGAAGAGTTTAAGTTTACCTTAATAATTTTGGTATGAAAAATGGGTAGATGTGTTGATCAAGATGTGTTGTATGTGTTAGGACCATATGAAAATTTCCATGGAAGCATCCTGGGTAGAGGGATACATACCTAAGGTACAATGAGGAGTTAAGAAATCATTGTTAATTATATAATAAATATTATCAAAACTAGTAGAAAATTGGTTTAACTAAACTAACAAAAGAGATAGTTTGATCCCAGACCCTCTAATTATCACACTACTCCCTTCAAATTAGTGGATTAATTAGTTTAGAATCTATCATATGGTGATTCTCAAGTTTCTAGGAATCTCAGACTACCTAATCAATATATAGTAGGGGAAATATCTTATATAACCCTTGTAGATTCATCTTTGTATTCACATCATCCTTTTGTGTCTTTATCCTAATCAGTAATTCAAGGCTAGAAGTATCGAACCTTTCTTAAGATGTATAATAGTTTGAAACATATATATATTATTCTATCATAAATATAAATCTTAGACCCCATCTGTCTATCCAAAGAATTTCGAAAATTTCGTATTGAGACCTTGCTAAAATCCAAGGTGCTTGAAATGGATTTGGATAGGAATAAAACATAGCATGATATGACTAGATTCATTGAATGTCAGCTAGTAATATCTATTATAAAATAATAGCAATAAATATCTATATAAGGGAATATAAAAAACCTTATATGTGTTAAAATAAATAAATTATAATAGCAATGATCAAGCTCGAGAGGATAATAGTTTCGGGATGAATGTCATTCCTTCCAAGAGCCTCTACTATTTGGGATATAAAGAAAAAAGGTGTCTTTTGATTTTATAATTATGCCTTGTTACAATATTAGATAGAGAAATTTGGGGGAGATAAATTTACAACCTAATTTATAGATATTTTTTCCTGATAAGAGTTTATAGTCATCATTCATACATCGCATTCAATTTATTAATAAAAAGTAATTGGGTTAATTTACTTTGGGTAATACCAATTCATATAATAAATGTATGAATTATTATATGAATGGGAAAATTAGAGTTATCTATAATGACAATATTCCTTTTGATTCGAGTAAAACTTTGCAAACAGATTTGGGATACTATAATGGTGAAGGGAAATAGTAGGATATATAAGTGACAATATAGTTTGAATACTAAAATGGAATTGAATCCACCCATGATAGTTTCTGGAATGATTTTAAGGATACTTTCTTCCACCATATTCATTGTACTAAAGTGACAACACTAGACTTTAGAAGTTTCTTTTTTTCTCAAACAAAAAGTAAAATACCACCCAAAAAATTCATCAACTACAATGAATAATATTTTTTTAAAAAATATTATTATATATAATAATTTAAGTGTCTCAATGTGTTATCCCCATGAATTAACCCTATAAAAAAGAATGTCTATCAGAGAGCTGGTCGGACTGACACATAGTCAACATAACCAAGAAATTTTTATGAAATAAAGACGTATTTAATATATATGACCCAAGCCATGGGAAATTTTTTCAATATTCCTAGGGTCTTAGTTAGATTAAAAAACTATATATATTTTTTGATCAAATGAAAACCTGATATAGAAAAGAAAAATCATTTACAACCATCTAAGGAACAATGGATTTTCTAGTTCTCCACTCCTCTAAAAACCAATGATGAAAAGCTCAAAGAAATACCTCCTAATATTGAAGGCTGTATCTTCACAACTATTAATGATCATAAATAACTAAACAGTGAAACTGATATTATCTTTACTACTATTCATTTAGTTTTAAGATCATTCCTATATACTTGTATTAATCTTATGTTAATATTAGTTATTTATATTAATATTAGAAATTATTAGAATTATTATTTTTGAAATATCAATTATAGATATTTAAAAAAATTTATCTAACAATTTATATTTTAAATTTTATTAATAATAATGTTTTATAATTATTATTATGTATAATTAATTATAATATGACAATATTTAGTTACATAAAATTTTATTATTATTATTTGTCATATTTAAATTTTTGAGAATAATTATAACTAATAATTTTTATTTTATTTTTATTTTTTATATTTATATGTATCCAATTATATCTAAATATATGTTTTAACAATTATATATCGGTATTATTTAAAATTTTATCTATATATAAATATATTTTTAATTTTATTTTTTATAATTAATTATTTCTTTATATTTATAATGTAAATTTTAAATTTTAAATATATATATATAATAGAATATTTATATTTTTTATAATTAATATAAATTTGAAATAATATAATTTTATACTATTATTATTTTTAAAATTATTATGGAGGATGGATTCTATCGAGGGCCATTATCTATGAGATTATTGGGAATCTGCTAAGGTTCGATCTATTCTTTCATTTTTGAATGATGATGATGCTGTTAAACATAAGTAACACTTTAGATTCTACAGTCCTTGAAACCTAACTACTTGTTCGATAGACCCATTGTTATATAAATCATTGATCGAGGGTAGATTTGTTATCATTTTCAAGAATATGAATCATTAATGGCATTGTATAATACCATTGCTGGCAGAGTCATCATGATTGCAGTGATAGTTAACATCAATGCTGATCATGAATTGGTTTGGGAGAGAATGGAAATTTAATGTGCGTCCTAGACTACATTATCTCCAAAATACCTTAACATGAAATTGATAGTCTCGATCATTTATTCCATCTCCTGATATGACAATATAAGTGAGAAATGAGAGTAACTACTCATACTCTCTATGATCCTCAGTACCCACATGATACTTATAAGAAATTTTGACTCTATCTTAAATCCTATGAAAAAAAATTATAAAAAATTATTTAAAATTACTTATGAAATATTTCAAATATTTTTTAAGATAAATTTTCTTTTTATGGTTAGAATTCTATGACCTAAATTTACATGTGTTAGGCATACTATAAATGGGAATACAAAAAGTTTGATTTATAGTTTTTCCCAATTTGATGAGAGGGGAATACTTTTTAATGATGTATCTCAGTCTCTTATTAGAATTCACTCTAATCAAATTCCCATCCTTACTTCTATTACTTATGATAGGAGGAGATCCTTTAATCTCCATTTTTAGTTTCAATATGAAAATACTTAGCCTCCAAGAATTCAACAATACCATATTATCTAAAAAGAACAAACATACTGGTGTGATTGTCTATCAATTATTTCCCTGAATCTCATTAGAAAAAATAAATCCTTTAAACCATGGAGAAAATCTAAAATTATTCAATATGAGGATGATATTTCTAAAGCATTAGATGATATGGTGTTGTTCTAAAAATCTCAAAATTCTATAGAATCCATCTTTAATGAGGATATTTATCGACATACCAAGATCTAATAACTCCTTTCCCTTAAGTAAAAATATACTAAAGAGAAATATCATTTGAACTAGACAAATAAATGGATAGAAAAACCAAAAAAATCACCTTTTCATCATAAAAGAATGGTCGACAATCCTCTCTCAATCATGAAATTTGATTAGAATACTCTTAATATAGATGATGAGATCATTGTCACCCCAGTTTTAACATCCTCTAAAATTATCCATGTACTCCTCATCCATCCATTTTGTTCATACTTTGGTTAGAATTTATCTCAGGTTGATTCAGGTGAAATTTAGAAAAATTCAAGAAAATATGGTCTGTTCACGGTTAACACACGACTTTCCCAAAATGTGCACCCACCTAGTGAAAACTGTTGAAATCCAAATAGTGGGGTTTTTTATGATTAGAGTATACTTTAAAAAATGATACATCCACCATGTATAGAATTTTCACCAGGTCAAAGGGTTTCATGGTTAGGGAATGTGATTTGACAAGCTGTGCAGGCCTTCCAGGTTAACCATACGTGTAGGATTTGTATTTTCGAAAATTGATTTCAAAATTCCAAGACCCCCATATAACCTCCCACCTGACCCTAAATTGGGTTATTACATTTTATTAGGTCATTGGGTCTCTGAAGAACTAATTTTGGATCCTAAAACCCCTTTCCTAGATTGATCAAAGATGGGTGAACATCATTTGATTCCTCTCAGGTCGGATTCCTTTGTCAATATTTTCAGAGTTCATCATTAGAAATTATCATTGTGGAAATTGTGTATCATGATTCTATGATAATGGTATGTGGTTACATTGATATTTTACATTTTATAAACCATTTATTTTATTGATTTATTTATAAATATTTCAATTAAATTATGAAAACTCAATTCTGTGTGAATTGGAACTTGGAATTGGATTGGCATGAATTCTTGGAAAAAAACCAATTTCCAATGGAATTAGGATATTTTGGTGTGATTTGAATTTGATTAAAATTGTGAAAAATAAAATTTTAATCAATTTTGAGAAAAATGGATTAAATTAAAATGAATAATACCTATGATTATTTTCGATTTTAAAAGGCATGAAATGATTAAAAAATTATGTTTTGTTCTTAGAATGAAAATGGAATATTTAAAATGGACATGGTGAAATAGAATTTGTAACTATTTTTAAATGATTTTCCCATTTTTAATTTATTTATTTAGAACATGATATCCTAGGTAGTTAGTAAGTTATATGGGAAAAACATTCTAGGATGGTAATTCCCTATCAATGTTTTAACGCTTTACAACTCAAACTCAAACCTAGTTCAATAGATCTTATACCCAGTAGGATATTGATGGGTCCTCTTTGGCTAGTGAATGAGGGACATGTGGTAACATTACCATGATCACTGATGAGTGTGTGAGTATATCATAACTATAAACTATCATAACCCATGGAATATGATCATGTTTCATATTTTTCGTTTTATTATATATGAAATTGTTTATAAAGATGATTTTTATCATGCCTAGTGATTTATATAAACTATTTTATATAAAATGTTTACTTAATGCATTATTTTAACTGATTAAATAAGTTATAAATAAAATAAAGTTTTGTTTTAAATATGAAATTTCACTTCCATTCCTAAATTTAATAAATTTGAATGCATCATTTGGTTTATTTATTATAAATTATTATTATGGAAAACTTAGTGAGATCCTTCTAGGATTTTATCTAAAACCCTACCATTTCCTTTGGGTATTTTTAGATTATCTTCTACCAAGTTAGAGTAAAGGGGAGGTGCCTCTTGGTGGAGGTGTATGTTCTGGACCATTTGGGATTGGAGTCTTGAGACATTCGGAAAGTATGAGTTTTCTCTCCTCTATTTTGAGTACTTCATGATGTACAATTTGGTTTTGATATACCATCTTGTTCTTCTGGTACTCTCTCCTTTGGGATTTTTCTTTGATCATATTGACTTGTTTCTATTTCTTCTACTATGTTTGTAGAAATTTTTTCCCACTTTCAAATTTTATGATTATAGGTTCTAGTAACCAACCCATGGAGTTTGGGAATGCCCTTAGGCCTATGTTAGGATCAGCTCAGGTCTCAAGGTATGGGTCTATCTAGGATGGTTCATGAAAAAGTGGTATCATAGGTAGTCTTTACATCATTCCTTGATGTTAATATGAGGTTGAGGGATATTTTTTGGACTTAGGAGGTAGTTCTGAGTGGTTTAATTTCCAACTATCATCGTAATGATCCTTAAGTCACCAAGGGTGGTTAGGGAAAGACATATTTAGGATTAGTTGTAGTCTTTTCTCTACTATTTTCTTTGGGTAATCGAAATCCAAATATTTTTTTCTTATCCAATGAGATTAATTTACATGTTTCTCTTATTTGAGTGTCGATCTAAGTAATATTCAAATGTCTATAATGTTGTTTTTTAAAGTGTGTAGTATCTTTCCTATGAGAATACATGTGAATCAAATCTGGGAGGAAATCATTGATTAACCATAGTGAGAGAATCATATATTGGACTAGAATATGGTATAGGTTGTTGTGCTTATTGTCCAAGTTCTAAGATAAGCACCTGTACTGATTCCCACTTAACCTCTAGTTTTGGAACCACAAAGGGATGAATTCAAAGTAATATACAAGAATTACTTCACTAGGATCCTCTTGTAATCCAAGGCTCTAATAATTCTAAAGAGGCTGAGGATTGGTTGAGTAAGATTGAGCTTTTTTTAGTTCTTGTATTGGATTCATGTAATCAAAGTGAAATGTTCCACATCTATACTAGAAGTAAATAGTAGGAGATTGTGGAACTTAATGGTGATGGTGAATAAGAACTAGGTCTTAAAGTGGAATTACTTTAAAGTTATTTCCACTGAACAATTCTATATAGATTCCAAGGTGTTCACTAAGGATATGGATTTTTTCAAACTCGAGCAGGCTGATGGGCTCGTGACTAAATATGGGAACTAATTAGATGAGCTTATGATGTTTTCAATTGAGATTTTATCAAATGAGAATATTAAGGCTCAATGGTTCAAGATAGGACATTGATATGATATTCATTATTAGGTTTTCTAACTAAATATCTCTTCTTATATTGCTATTCTGGATAGGGTGTTGATGGTTGAGTGAGACCTGGATAGTAAGTTAAGGTTTAAGGGAGTTCCATTTTATCCTTGTAGTTGTTCTATATGTTCATTCAAAGGAAAGATAAATTGTGACACGTATCATAGTGTTTATTTATAACAGGGTTATTTTATACTTTCATTAGTTTGAAGAAGTGTCCCATTGATTTTCTACCAGTGTGGAAAGACTAGGAACTCAAAATTGGTTTGTATTGAGGAACCTAATATATTTGGTTCTTATGGATGATCATTTCACTTGAATAAGTTATTTCATGTATATTATTCCCCACATAGTGGCATGGTATCATCAGCACCTAAAAGTGATATAGGGAAATCAATTGCTTCACAAACAAAGGGGTTCCAGCCATTGCAATATAGAATGAAGCTTCTTCACACTATAGAAGAGTCTCAAAAGGAAGCATAAAAGGGTCCATTAACCTTGAGAGGTACCATCACTATACCCTCATCTTTAGTGACTATATTATTTGATATTGGTTAATCTAATTTATTCATTTTAACTTTTATTGTGAATCTACTAAATCTTCCTATGAATATTTTTTATTATATGATAAGATATTACTACACCCCTTGAAAATAATAGATATCAGGGTCTCCATTGTACTAATTTTGTATTTTCATTATCAAATATTGATCTCACTTGGTATTTTTTGGTTCTCTACATGAAACCCATTGGTGTAATTTTTTTAATGGATTGGATCAGTGTTTATAAAGATTGAATTGATTTTATATTTTCAGGGTCTCTATTACTGTGCTCGATAGGGTGTGTGTTTTTTCAAAGAGAGTGGTACCCTTGGTCAAGTAGAGTCGAAACTTCTTATCCATAGTTGGGAAAATTAATACAAATTTTCAGATTATACTTAGATCGAGAATCATTGAGTGGTGATATCCCTCCAATTTTGTTTGAGTTTCCCCACTTTGTTCCTTCTAACTTCTCCAGTTTCCACTTGTAAGGAAGGTATAGTTCTCTATTCATTTTTTTACTAATATTAAACTAGTATCTAATCCCTTTTACCATATTTAACTAGATAAAATGAAAGAGTTGAATATTCAGTTGGATGATCTTTTGGAGAAAAGATTTATATGCCAGAGTGTGTCACCCTGGGCAGTGCCTATTCTTTTTTCTATGAAATATGGTAGAAAAATTCTCCATGTGTTGATTATAAAAAGAACAATAGATTAATGTTATAGAACATATATTTGTTTCCAAATATTGATGATCTATTTTACCGATTAAAAGGGGTGAAGTGGTTCTCAAAGATTGATCTTTGAACAAGTTATCACCAGTTGAGAATAAAAGAAACTAACATTCGAAAAACAGAATTTTGGAGAAGGTATGAACATTATTAGTATCTTTTCATGCCATATTTTCTAATAAATTTTCTTGAAATCTTTATTTATTTGATGAAAAATAAATTATTTGAGTATATTTTTACTTTTGTGGTAGTCTTTATGGATAAAATCTTTGTTTACTCTATGTTTGAGGAGAATCATGTGCGCTATCTGAGAGCTATTATATAATTGTTGAGAAATCACAGAAATTATTTTAATATATTGAAATGTTATTTCTAGATTCTAGAAGTGGAGTTATTGGGACATGTGGAGTCGTAGAATGTTATTTCATTTGATCTTAAAAAGGTGAAAGATGTTATCAAATGAGAGAATCCAAAGAATGTTTTTGAGATTTGGGGATTCTTTGGTTTAGCTGGATATTATCATCGACTCAAAAAATATTTCTATAATTTGGAATCACTGATGAACTCTATCAATCAAAAGGGAGTGAATTTTTTTTTGAGTTGATAAATTGCGTATTTCTTTTGTTGATCTGAATCGTCATTTTACTATTGTGATGGTGTTTACTCTTCCAAAGGTCAGGTTGGGCTATGTTGTCTTTTGTGATGTATTAGGTTTAGGTTTGGGCTATTGAATTCATTTTCATGACACGACATATTTATTATTATTTAAATATGATTCTAGAGTCTAGGGAAGACCCTAATTCATCTCTCAGTGATCATTTGTGGTTTATAGTGTGTATTTTTAATAAAAAAGATTAAAAGAGGGTGTGGTTTCAAAAATAGTTTTAAAAACAAAATGAATGAATTTAATGAATTTAATAGTCGATAGAGATGTGTATTTTGAAAAATATATAATGAGTATGTGATCTTTTCTAAGTTATTACACCACTTGAAATGTTCCTTGTTCTTAATTTATTATTAGGTTTTAGTGTAGTCATTTGGTTGAGGGTTAACCAAGATCCTGGGTACCCACACACCTCTTAAAATGTTGAAAATATAACTAAACATTGACATAAATATCTTGTATTCATGTTACAGACCCATGGAATGCTTTATGGTTTGAAAAGGAACCTCGAAATCTCAATCTTTTGGGAAAGAAGTGGATTATTATGTTTTCTAATAAAAAAACACAAGTCTCACACTTAGAATTGCACACTAATCGATTGTACAATAAAAAAGTTATTCAATTAAATGTATCAAAACATGTTTAATATGCCTATAAAAGAACAATTCCAAACCATATTATACACCAAAATAGTATAGAATTATGTTCCTTAACTTCCTCTTTAAGTGTGTAGCTCCCTCACAATGATTACCCACCGTTTAGCTCGACATTGGGAGGAGAAGGAAGCTTGGGTGGATGCCCTTATTTATTTTATCTCTTCCTATGAGGATAGGGAGATATATAACCTACTAGGTGATTAGAGGACTCCTATGTAACTCAAAATTGGATGAACTTCAATCCCTTGTTCGAACATTCATATGGGGTGCCCATGGTTCCCTTTTATAGCCAAAATGGGTAGTGGTTTTGGGAACATAGTTTAGGTTATACAACTTGTATCTCAATTTTGGAAAATTAAAAGCCCATATCATGACTTTGAAAAAAATGAGGATAGTTTTTTACTGGACTCTTTACTATCTCCAAGAAAAATTTGGTGGCCTTTGGACACCTCTATTGGGAGATATTGTCAATATACAAAACCTAACTTTTGAATTCATTCATATTATATCCCCTATATAGATTAGTTCATATGGCCTAACAGATGGAATAATTGGATTTAGTTTCTTGAGATGAGTTGTATCCCATGATGTTATGGATCTATCCAAAACTTTTTAGCCCGTTTGGAAAAATTCATTTCTAGATATGTGCGATACAATGGATAGGTGTCCTTTAGATTTAATGTAGTTTAGCCCGCTCTCCATCAGAATCATCTACAGCCCTACAAATCACCTTATCCTACAATAAAATCAATAAAAAAGTAGATTTTACATTTTGTAAAGTGATAAAAATTAAATTATTTAATAAAATTGGAAGTGAAATTTGTTATTGAATTTTGAATTTCAAACACAAAACTAGTTTAAAACAATGGTGTAAGAGTGAAATAAAGAAGTGAATCGTGGCGTGATCAGATATGTTCTTATATAGGGTGATCATGAAGTTTCTTTTGTATCTTGGAATTTTAGGCCACATGAGAACAATTATCTTACCCATGACCTGGAATAGGCTGTTGTGATGCATGTGCTAAAAATTTAGTGGCATTAAATTTTCAATGAAAGTTTTATCATGTATTTAGACCACAAGAACTTAAGTGATATCTTCTCTACAAAATATTTGAATCCCCCCAGAGGAATTGGGTGGGGTACCTACAGTATTTTTAATCTATAATTCCCTATACCCTAGGGAAAGGGAATGTTATCACTGATTCTTTGAGTAGGAAACTTTTGTCCCAGACCATGAAATAATTTCCAGAATAATAGAACCTGATGGATATTTTTTCACAGTTATATATTGGGGTTTGGGAAACATGGGATAAGGTTGTCTTGGATACTATTCAATAAACCAATTCTCTTCTCAAGATGTTTCTTTAATAATAGATGCTTGGTGATGAATTATATAAAATTACAAAATCTTTTTATGGTGGGGAAAACTATTCTGAGTGTTCATTCTCCATGGAGGTTATTTTGTGTTTCTAGAACCAATATATTATACCTTTTTGTTAGGTCCACAAGGCTGAATACCTTGAGAGGGGGGGGGGTGAATTAGGGTATGACTAATTTAAAATTAACGCCCGTTATGATCTTGTTTCACTGTTAAGAAAAACTCTCTTATCTCTCTTTCCTGTTGCACAATGTAAGCAGAAAGTAAAGCATGCACAGGACAAAATGATTTTTACTTGGTTCACCCACACTGGTATACGTCCAAGGAGCATACACCGACAAGTTTTCGGTCGTACCAAATTCCACTAAACTTCACTAGCTATGGATTACACGGTTCGGGTACAGTCAGTCTGTCCCAGTCTCACTACCTTTATAAGATTTAGTGTCATCTCACTGCTTTCCCAAGGGACACTCCCTATTTCTCACTCTCTAGATCACTGCCAGTGGAGAGGATCACCTTCTTCCTCTTCCTTTGCTCACTACGTCGGAAAGGATCCACTCACAGTTTATAGACCTGTAGTTATCTTCATTTTCATGAAGGAATGCATCTTCATCTGTAAGTAGATGCTCTGTTGAAGCCCAATTTTCACCCGTAGATGAATCTCTCTTTGCACCGAAGGTATCAGGCAAACTTACAGCTTTCGTGTAGCCCGAAAATCACTGCCGGAAATAAACTTTACTTGGCCCACAAGTCTATCTCGGCGCGCAAGTATCAGCGCGCAAGTCACAACGGGTGCACAAGTACACCACACACACTTGCGCGAAAGAAGCTTCCTCAACTCCAAACTTGTGCGACTCTCTTCCTTTTATGCCAAAACCAATAATGGCGCGCAACTACCAACCGGCGCGTAGCTTCTCACACTAGCACGCAACTCCTCACACTGGTGCGCAACTCCACCTATGCGATCACACACCACTTGCGCGACCACCACACCTGCACGATGGGATCTCTAATTTCTCAAATTTTTGAACTCCGGTTTAGAATGAGGAGGGGTGGTCTAGTATTTATAGGAATTTGGTCACCCCTGCGCGATGACGCACAAGTTTCTCCTCGGCGCGCAAGTCTTGGAGCCCAGGTCTCTTCTCCTGCAAGTCACTTGCGCGACCTAATTCCAAACTTGCATGAATCTCTTTCCTTTGCCATATTTTGATCTTATGATCTTGAAAAACCACAGGCGCACAAGTTCTCAAGCTTCCAAGGCATCGTCGCGCAAGTTTCTTTCACGGTGCGCAAGTAACTTGCGTGACACCACCAATACTTACGTGACACTTATCCCTTTGCCATATTTTTATTATCTGATCTTGAAAAAAATATGGCGCGCAAGTTTCAAAGCCATAAAGTACACGGCGTGCAATCCCCTTTTCCAAAAACCACTTTTCTTCATTTGACGATTTTCAGGACCAATAATTTGGCAAACACTGGAAAACGGTGACACCTTGTATATGTTCTTTTGTACCACCTCCTAATAATCCATTCCTCTTGTCGACGTTCTTGAATCAAACATGGATCGTTGACCTCATCTCTTGAACTTGGCATTCCATCATGAAATCATCTTTTTCGTCAAATTTGTATGTCATCATTTTGTTTTGTCAACAATCACCACTCAGATGTCCACTTTGTCAACAAACACAATCACATCAAAAATGCTTCAATGATACCTTGAGGGATTTTTTCCCAACAATCTCCCCCTTTGGGTTTGTTTAAAACTCTTCCATACAAAGATACATCGTTGAATCTTCAGCCACCATTCGCCTCATTGCGATTCTGATAGTAATCAAGGATTTACTCAACACATACTCTAAGCCCACATGAGCAATGTTCGGTGTGAGAAACAAGAGTAAATGAAAAGTTCATCAATGAATCAGTTCAACTCTAACACCCTCTGTTAACACCAAACTGATACCAATTTCCAAATTGATACCAATTGTTGATACTTCACTAATACCAATTTTTGGAAATATTCATACCAATTTCCAACACCACTCTTCTCTTCTGCTTTTATCACGATCCTCAGTTGTCGTGATATATAGTCTTTGATCGATCACTTCTAGCATCATCAGATTTAATACTCTCCCCCTTTCGCATTTCTCCCCCTATCTGGCTGCTCCACTGGTCAGCTTCTCCCAATACCTGTCATGATTTGTCAAATAGCCAAACTGTCTCCCCCTTGAACAATCACTATTTTCTCCCCCTTTTTCAGCGAACCCAAAGGTCAATCCTTTGTAGTCTGTAACATAGTAGAGAACACATATCAGAATATTAGGGAAATACACATCATACCTCGGGGAGGGGGGGGGGGGTTTCACATCCATACGCTTTTAAGTGTGGGGAATCAACTGAACTCCTAGAGCCAGTCGATGGCTTTCAAATGCTTCCTTGGGTAAGGACTTTTCCAGAATATCTGCAACCTGTAACTCTGTAGGCACATAATCCAACTTCACAAGACCTTTCTCCACTTTCTCCTTGATAAAATGATATTTGATCTCAATGTGCTTTGTCCTTGAGTGATGAAATGGATTTTTGATGATATTTATAGCACTTGATTTATCACACTAGATTCCGATCGGTCCGGGCCCAGACCCCCGTTTTCGGACATTTTCGGTATTTTGCTCATAACATGAGCTGCGGGCCTCCGATAGATGCACCATTAGCGTCGATGCGATCCTTGGATCGAGACGGTCGTTTCGGTATATCGCACTCAAAGTTTCAGAGTACTTTGGGTTCAGCCGGGTTGGTTCGTACACGAAACCAACCGGGCCCTCGGAGCAGAAACGCTCATAACTTGAGCTCCGGGCGTCCGATTGACGCGCCGTCTGTCTCGTTGATTTCCTCTTGATGAGACGGAACTTTTATCTTAATCCGATCGAGTTTTGGATGCCGTTGGAGTGCGGTCAGGTTGGTTCGCTCACGAAACCAACCGGGCCCCTAGAACGTAAAAGCCAATAACTCACAGACTGGGCGTCCGATTGACGCGCCATATGTCTCGTTGATTTCCTCTTGATGAGACGGAACTTTTGGCATAATTTTCTTGAGTTTTGGATTCAGTTGGATAGTGGTCGGGTTGGAATGCACCCGAAATCCAACCGGGCTCCTGGAACGGAAAAGTTGATAACTCTCAGACCAGACGTCCGATTGACGCGCCGTCTGCGACGTTGAGTTCCTGTTGACGATACAGAACTTTTGGATACATCAACTCCAGACTTGTGTCAGTTGATGTATCAGCCCTTCGGCTCGTGGAGCGGACCCTCCCGAACGAGCTTGCTGTGTGCAGGAACCCTAGAGTTGGCTGCGTCTGCGATGACAATGAAGACAATACGGGAATCCTTCATGGGTTCGGTAGTGACCACTACAGTACTTTTGGGATACATCAACTCCGGACTACATGTCAGTTGATGCATCGACCTCTTGGCTCGTGGAGTGGACCCTCCCGGAATGAGCATGCTGTATGCGGAAACCCTAGAGACGGTTGAGACTTGACTACTGCTGATCGAATGACTCGGTGTGTTACAGATAGCCCAGTGGGAAGCGCTTGGTTATAGTAGCAGACCCACGGCGGAGGAGCGCTTGGTTGTAGTGGCAGACCCGCGGTACTCAACAGAAGGAGTACATCTAGAGGCTATGAGGGGGAGCGCTTGGTTGTAGCAGCACAGGGGAGTGCTTGGTTGTAGCAGCAGACCCACGGCAGAGGAGCGCTTGGTTGTAGCGGCAGACCCGTGGTACTCAACAGAAGGAGTACCTCTAGAGGCTCTGAGGGGGAGCGCTTGGTTGTAGCGGCATACCCATGGTGGGAAGCGTTGATTGTAGAAGGAGGCCCACAGTACTCGATAGGTGGAGTACTACAGCAGTCCAAGGTTAGAGGGAAGCGCTTGGTTGTAGCGGCATAACCACTGTACTTGATAGAGAAGTAGTTTCCAATTAGCTATGGTTTCAACTTCATGATCGATCCTGTGTGGGTCATTTCGGGGGTTAGTACCTATCGACCATTTGTGGGTCTGGCGACTTAGATGAATCAGTGGCTATACCTGATCATTTCTATCGTCATATAAAGAAGTATTCCTGTGTGAGGTGAATCCTATTGTGCTTTCCTATGTGGATTGTGTTGTGCTATCACGTGTAGATTTATGTTTTTCTTTCCTATGTCGACTGGGTTTTACTTGGGCTTGGATGTTGGAGCCGAACGAGAATTGATGACTTAGGTATATGTATGGGCATATACCTAAGCATTGTCGATGTTACTTCATGATTGTATCTCTCCTTTGTAGATTATCCTTTGTGGATTCTGGGAGACCTTCGGGGGTCTCGGGGTCCCTACTGAGTAACTTATACTCACCCCTGCACGGGCTATGCCCGCACTACGTTGTGTTGGTTGCAGACGACGGACAAAGCTGATCATGATTAAGGCTTGCGGAGCAGGACAGTACCTGGAGGTGGACCACTGGGCGGGACATACTCAGAGCGGTCGGCTGGACCCGAGGAGCAGTGGAGGCAATCTGTACCCACCCCTCAGGTGGGATTCCCTATGGACAGCTCAGCATTGCAGCTTTACTTTTCAGTTGCTGTTTTCCCTTCCAGTTGTTCTTTAATTTCAGTTTGGGTTTGTATAGTGGTCCACATACTTTTCTGCACTTACTGTTGTACTCAGTTTTTACTTAGTGTTTACTTCTACTGCTTGCTTGCTCTATGGTGTTTGTTTACTTTACAAAGGAAATGCCTTCCCTTTTTACCGGGATTTACGCCTTGGTGCTAGTCGCCATCCCCTGGCCTATGGAAGGCGGGCTTGGGGTAGTCACGACTTGGGCCCCGAGGACGGGTCGTGACAAATTGATATCGGAGGAGTTCGGTTCTACCGCAGAACTTGGGACTCTGATCTTTTTCTATGTGAAGCAATAGTGTTTAGCATATTGGGTGTGGTTATCAGTCCAGGGAATCTGGTGTTAGTGCGGCGGCCGACGTATCCGTACACCCGGACCCTGACTTCTGATTTCCGACTTAATGCACAAAAACATTGATTGCATGTGTGTGTTTCAAGTTTTCTTTGTGATTACTATATGTAAGCTCACCAGGTATACTATTTGACCGTGACACACCTGTTTCTTTTCAGGATGGCCCCACGATGGCAGCCATCTAGGGTTCTGAGAGTTGAGCGTGACGATAGCCCACCGAGCGATGAGGCCTCGGTACAGGGCCCTTTGACAGCTGAGTCACCGGCGATACCTCTACCCGCCGAGCCACCGATGCTTCCAGCCCCAGCCGCTGAAGATGCACGTCACCTTAGTGCGCTGCATGAGTTCTAGCGCCAGCGACCGCCCAGGTTCTGCGGGGAGACGGACCCCCAGGCAGCTAAGGACTGGATGGAGGCAGTGGTATGAGTTTTCCGGTTAGTGAGGACACCAGCAGACCTCATGGTGATCCTCGCAGCGATCCTACTGCACGCGGCAGCAGGCAGATGGTGGATCTTGATGCTCTAGGTGCACGATGAGGCATATCTTTTCTGGATGGACTTTGAGAGCCTCTTTCGCTCGGAGTTCGTCCCAGCCACCCTCCGTGCGGTGCGCATCCAGGTGCTTCTACAGCTGTGGCAGGGTAGAATGATAGTAGCCCAGTACGCGACAAGGTTTACCGATCTCTCGCGCTACTCAACAGACATGGTAGGAGACCCATTCTTCAGAGCCCGAACCTTCGAGTAGGGGATCAAGCGAGAGATCCGAGCTTCAATTTTTTCTCACAGCATTCCGACACAGACATGGGTGTTGGAGCGAGCCCTCTTAGTGGAGAGTTTCCTTACTGAGCAGTCTCCAGCAACAGGAGACTGTGGCATGGGAGCTGGTCATGCAGCTGGAGGTGGACGATGCTTCGAGGTGTTGCCACCACCACCACCAGGAGGTCCACCCCGACAGCAGGGAGCAGGTGGATGTGGGAGAGCTCAGCTTCAGGCAGCTGAGGCCTACGATCATGGAGCTCCGGGAGCAGATGGACAGGACCAGGACTAGCTCCAGGCCTGGAGACTTTTGTTTATACTGCTTATAGCATTGATGATGTTTGTCTGTAGATGTTTTTTGTCTTTGTACTTTGAGCTGCAGTAATAAAAGACACCTTTCTTTTGGCGTTTACCTTCCTGTCCTCTCTTTATGTTTTACTAAGAGGTTCCGGTTTAAAAACTGTTGACTTGACCCTCACTTTGAGATACCTACTGGAGGAGACCCAGTGACCACACACTGATTCCGACAGTGTGACTCAACCCTTGTAGGCGAGAGTAATGGTTGGATCTCTTGGTAGTAGCGTTGAGGCCTTACAATGTCATCCTTGGTATGGGTTAGTATCATCCATGATGGCATTGACTGTATTAGGCGAAGAACATGGTTCATCCAGGGGATGAGACCGGATTTCTCTTCTCGACAAAGAAGAAATATCAGCAGCTCTTGTAGGACCAGAAAGGTCCAAGTCATCCAAGAGCGGATGAGGACAGCTCAGATCCGGAAAAAGTCTTGTGCTGACAGGAGGTGGAGACCACTAGAGTTCGAGGATGGCGACCACGTCTTCTTGAGTGTCTCACCTCGACATGGATTACAGAGATTTGGCTGAGGTGGGAAGTTGTCTCCATGCTTCATCGGACTATTCCAGGTCCTCAGCAGGATTGGCGAGGTGGCTTATTGCCTGGATCTACCACCTCAGTTGCACCGGGTGCACGACGTCTTCCACGTATCTCACCTGAGGAGATACGTGCATAACCCGATGCATATCATTGACCATGGGGAGCTAGACGTTGATGATGGGGAGACTTTTGCGGAGGTCCCAGTGGAGATCGAGGATCGACAAAAGCGGGTCCTACGTGGACAGTCGATTACTCTAGTGCACATAAGATGGTAGCACGGGAACCTCCAGGAGAGCACTTGTGAGCGGGAGGCTCAGATGCGTGCTCAGTACCTGCATTGGTTTCCCTAGTTTATGATGTATCTTTACGGGGACGTAAAGACCTGAGGTGGGAGTGATGTAAAGACCCGTAAAATTCAAGGAAATTTTTTTCTTAATTTTCTTTGGAATTTTACAAGAATGTAGTTTCTGATGGCACCTAATTCCGAGGCCCGGTGTGCCCAGAATCATTTTCCGAAGTTTGGCTCAGGTACGTTCAGTGAACGAACGAGCGGGTTTTTCTAACTTTTGAACTGGTGCTCGGAATCGAATTCCGAGGGCACCGATGGAATCACAGTGCCATTATTTTCTTAGAAACTCCATTTCCGGAGTTGCGTTTTCTCGGGTGTGGTTTTTTAATTTTTGGGGTTAAGTTATGAAATAAAATAAAGTGGTGCGACAACTTTATTTTATTTCACTTAAAGCCACTTAAAGACACTTAAGCTAAGTTGAAGCAGATAGGGTGGAACTCAAAATATCCTACCCTCTTGGTAGGATATTTGTGAGGTGGGTCCCACACGATCCCCACCGTTTCTTTTCCCCTAAGTAACGCTCCTGCGAAAGCTCCTCTTTAATGAAAGTCAACTGGTGCCTTTTCTAAACTCTTAACGCCCCTATTAATTGGACAATTAAGATGTTACCATTAATTCACCGAATTAATGGTTCGTTTCTTAAATTGTTTTTCAAATTGTTGGCATGGAATGAAATAAGACCAACACATGTCTTTCTTGAGGATTTCTCGTTGAGAGGATTTGGAGAAGACTCTAAGGCATGGGATCTTCACCCTCCTTCGCGAAGAACGCGAAGAACGCGAAGAACGCCGAACCCTTGGAGATCGACGATGCGACGCCGTGTTCCGTGACGCCGACGATTCTCATTCCACGATGCTTCTTCCCCGGCGTTTCTTCCCCGCAACAATCTCTGATTATCAACTGCTTGAGATCGTCGACGCGACGCCGCGTACCGCGACGACGCGACGCCCCCTTCCGCAACGCGACGATCCTCTTCTTCCGCGATGGTCTTTTCTGCGAAGAACTCACATCCGGCGAAAACGACGAAGTAGGGGTTGGTTTTATTTAAATCTTTGTGATTTTATACCCGCGACGTTTGATTAAACTTTTTGTTGTTGTGAGACTTTTAAAACCGCTAACGCGGTGGGTGCAGACTAACGAACAAGTCCGAACCCACCACCCCTTTCGTTCTTGGTGTGTGAAGCGGCGGACGTCGACAAAGTAGGCCGCACAGGCGACGCAGGGTCCTCGTAGTGAAGGACGGACCCCGAGAGGACCTATGGCGAAGACGGCGTGAATTTCCGACCACCAGAGATCGTCCGGTGGTCCGCAGAGCGAACCGTCAGCGCGCCGCCGTGGAGAACTGTCACGGCTGAAGCCGCGGCGGCAGCATCGTGGTCCCGCGACCGCGCGGGACCAGAGGAGCATGGGACGCGGTGGCTCGGCCGCGTCTGCTGGCAAGGGCGGCCCCACGCGGGGCTGCATTTCTCTCACGCGGGGGCAGTACGCCCCCCGCTCTGCTAGGCCGTAACCGGCCGAGCCGACCCGCCGGTCGGGCCGGGTTGTGCCCAGGCCTGGCCTGGTCGCGCCCATGCCTGGCCGGGCCCCCCTAGCCGGGCCATGCCGCGCCGGCCGGGTCGGACCTGGACCCGGGTCGGGTCGCCCGGGTTCGGGCCGACCCAGGGGGGTTTGACCGGGTCGGTCCGGGCCCAGACCCCCATTTTCGGACATTTTCGGTATTTTGCTCATAACTTGAGCTTCAGGACTCCTATTGACGCACCGTTAGTGGTGATGCGATCCTTGGATCGAGACGGTCGTTCCGATATATCTCACTCAAGGTTCCGGAGTACTTTGGGTTCGGCCGGGTTGGTTCGTACACGAAACCAACCGGGCCCTCGGAGCGGAAACGCTCATAACTTCAGCTCCGGGCATCCCATTGACGCGCCGTCTGTCTCATTGATTTCCTCTTGATGAGACGGAACTTTTGGATTACTCCACTCGAGGTTTGGATGCCGTCGGAGTGCGGTCGGGTAGGTTCGCTCACAAATCCAACCGGGCCCCTGGAACGAAAATGCCAATAACTCACAGACCGGGCGTCCGATTGACGCGCCGTTTGTCTCGTTGATTTCCTCTTGATGAGACGGAACTTTTGACATACTTCTCTTGAGTTTTGGATGCAGTTGGATAGTGTCTGGGTTGGATTGCACCCAAAATCCAACCAGGCCCCTGGAACAGAAAAGCTGATAACTCTCAGACCAGACGTCTGATTGACGCGCCGTCTGCGACGTTGAGTTCCTGTTGACGATACAGAACTTTTGGATACATCAACTCTGGACTTTGTGTTAGTTGATGTATCAGCCCTTTGGCTCATGGAGCGGACCCTCTTGAATGAGCTTGCTGTGTTCGAGAACCCTAGAGCTGGCTGCGTCTGCGATGACAATGAAGACAGTACAATAATCCTTTGTGGGTTCGGTATTGACCACTATGGTAATTTTGGGATACATCAACTCCGGACTACATGTCAGTTGATGCATCGACCTCTTGGCTCGTGGAGTGGACCCTCCTGGAATGAGCATGTTGTATGCAGAAACCCTAGAGCTGGTTGAGACTTGACGACTGCTGATCGAACGACTCGGTGTGTTACGGATAGCCCAGTGGGAAGCGCTTGGTTGTAGCAGCAGACCCATGGGGGAGGAGCGTTTGGTTGTAGCGGCAGACCCGTGGTACTCAAAAAAAGGAGTACCTCTGGAGGCTATGAGGGGGAGCGCTTGGTTGTAGTGGAAGACCCACGACGGAGGAGCGCTTGGTTGTAGCAGCACAGGGGAGCGCTTGGTTGTAGCAGCAGACCCATGGCAGAGGAGCACTTGGTTGTAGCGGAAGACCCATGGTACTCAACAGAAGGAGTACCTCTAGAGGCTATGAGGGGGAGCGCTTGGTTTTAGCGGCAGAACCATGGTGGGAAGCGCTTGATTGTAGCAGCAGGCCCACAGTACTCAATAGGTGGAGTACTACAGCAGTCCAAGGTTAGAGGGACGTGCTTGGTTGTAGCGGCATAACCACTGTACTTGATAGAGAAGGAGTTTCCCATTAGCTATGGTTTCAACTTCATGATCGATCCTGTGTGGGTCATTGCGGGGGTTAGTACCTATCGACCCTTTGTAGGTCCGACGGATTAGATCAATCAGTGGCTATACCTGATCATCTCTATCGTCATACAAAGAAGTATTCATGTGTGAGCTGAATCCTATTTTGCTTTTCTATGTGGATTGTGTTGTGCTATCCTGTGTGGATTTACGTTTTGGTTTCCTATGTGGACTGGGTTGTACATGGGCTTGGATGTTGGAGACGAATGAGAATTGATGACTTAGGTATATGTATGGGCATATACCTAATCAGTGTCGATGTTACTTCGTGATTGTATCTCTACTTTGTGGATTATCCTTTGTGGATTCTGGGAGACCTTTGGGGGTCTCAGGGTCCCTACTGAGTATCTTATACTCACCCCTGCATGGGCTATGCCCGCACTACGTTGTGTTGGTTGTAGATGACGGACAACGCTGATCGTGGTTAAGGCTTGCAGAGTAGGACGATACCTAGAGGTGGACCACTGGGCGGGACATACTCGGAGCGGTCGGCTGGACCCGAGGAGCAGTGGAGGCTATCTGTACCCACCCTTCAGGTGGGATTCCCTGTGGACAGCTCAGCATTTCGGCTTTACTTTTCAGTTGCTGTTTTCCCTTCCGGTTGTACTTTACATTCAGTTTGGGTTTGTATAGTGGCCCACAAAATTTTCTGCACTTACTATTGTACTCAGTTTTTACTTCTACTGCTTGCTTGCTCTGTGGTGTTTGTTTACTTTACAAAGGAAATGCCTTCCCTTTTTTCGGGATTTACACCTTGGTGCTAGTCGCCAGCCCCTGGCCTATGGAAGGCGGGCTTGGGGTAGTCACGGCACGGGCCCCGAGGACGGGTCATGAAAAATTGGTATCAGAGGAGTTTGGTTCTACCACAGAACTTAGGACTCTAATCTTTTTCTATGTGAAGCAATAGTGTTTAGCGTATTGCGTGTGGTTATCAGTCCAGGGAATCCAGTGTTGGCGCGGCGGCCGATGTATCCGTACACCAGGACCCTGACTGTAACACCCGAGATTTTTATGAGTAATATTTTGTTTTTATATCATCAAAGGAATCTTTCACTACACACTTGCTTGGATTACCTTACACGCAATCACGACCTTCCTCGATAGCTTGCGTCGTACGCAATACCGAGTTTCACTAAACAACGATATGCTATTAAAATATTATTAAAACTAGCCGTTATGAATAGTAATAACCACTTTTTGAAATTTTATAAATTTTATTTTTCAAAATGGACTTCATTTTTGGATTCAGAATATCGAAATTAGCCTACGGTGAAATTTTGGTATTTTTCTGAAAACTTTCAATTTTTGATGAATAGTGAAACCACTATGTGGTAGGTTAAAAACTGAATTTTGCATAAAACTTAATTTTACCGCTTCTGTGAATGGAATTTCTAAAATCCGACAGACACGGTTGATATCAGTAAGTAAAATGTGGTTCAATGAGATAAAAATAATTTTTTGGTGAATAGTAACTTTTTACTATTTTTACCGCGGTTAATAGTAAATAGGGTAACTAAGGGTAAATATGATATTAATATTACCCTAACACATGTCCTAATTCTATTGGACAAGTGTAATTCGACCAAAAACAAACTTAGGAATAAAATATGACCATTTAGTCCCACTTGGATTAGATTAGGACATTTATTATTAATTTATTTAAAGAAGGGTTAAAATAGTTAAAATCAAAGTTTAATAAGTAAATCATTTTTAATATGGGGTTAAATAAGATAAATTTGATTTTAAATATTCATTAGAAAGATAAAAAGATTTCCTACATGATGGTATTTTATTTGTAATTTTTGGACATCAAATAATTTAATTTATTTATGACACAAAGATGATGCAGTAATTATCTTATTAATGAAATATTGACATAATTGATAATATAAATACCAAAATAAATGTAATTTAAGACATTTTATGAATTACAATAATTTTCTAGGTTACTATGATATATTAGTGTTGATTTAATCAACTTGGTTCGAACATATAATTCTGTTATGACTTTCAAAAAAATCATATATCAAATAGTGTCAAAATTGACACAAAATAGTTTTTAAGTCAAATATTATATTATTAATTGTTATTTTATTCCTAAAAATCTAAGGTTCGGCCAAATAACATAGATAAGGATATATTTATTAATAATAAACAATTTGGGGTTCGTTTGGCATGTTATAGTAAGTTTATTAACCATATAGTGAAAGAAAAAAAAAGACATGGTAAAAGTTAAATTATTTAACTTAGAGTTAAATCTAATTGATAAGGTTAAAATAATATCCTAAACTTGTCTAAATCCTATTGGTTGATAGGATTTAGACCCATCCCCACTTTAGCTTCTAAATAAGACCCTTTGGAACCATTATAAACCGATTTTGACTTTAATATAAAATAATATTTTGAGATATTCCTAAGGTGCCCCTCTCCTCCCTTATAAAAGGGCACCTCCTCCCCCTCCTCCTCACACCAATTTGAGCACTCAAGCTCGGCCAACCCCTTCCATTTTCTCCTCTCCACTTCCCTAGAATAATCCTAGAGGTCCTGGTCTTCTTCAAAGACCAATCTTAGTTCCCTAAGTGAAGGATTCAAAGAAGAGTTCCAATGAAGAGGTAATATCCATTACCGATCTTTTCAATTTCTTTCTTCTTCAACTTATTCTTCTTTAGTTGTTTCATGATAAAGTAATAACATCAGTATTACTTACATACTGATATGTTATTATAAATATTAAACAACCCTAATTCACCTTCTATCCATCCTACGGAAAAATGAAATCACCGCGCGTGCGTACGTACGGAATACCGTCTCCACGCCGTGGTGTAATCTATTTTTCCTCCATCACTTTACAAGGATGGGTATAATGGTGTAATGAGTAACTATTTATGATTATTATAAAGTAATATTGATACTGAAATAATATATATATACTCCAATACAGTTCCATGATCATAGGAACGATATCATCACTCGTGCGTACGTACGGAATACCGTCTCCACGATGTGATGCGACTCGTTCTACATGATCATCATTACATAGTAATTATATAAATGAATTGAATGAATAAATATGAAATATGTTACACTAATACCATTCTGTATATAAGGTATCTATAACCTTAAAAGAATAATAAGAATTTATTCGGCAAAACACGCATAAGAACAAAAGGGAATAAAGACCCGAGTAACAAGTAACAATGAAATATTACTAACAAGAAACTAAGAATATGAACATATATGATATCATATAAATATGTATGATTCTGGAATAAGTAAATAACATTATTTAAACCATTATACAGGAGCTTCGGACACGTACAAAGCAAATCGGACCTAAGGTAAGGGAAAATATCACAATCTCATTTTTATCCGAGATTGTTTTTACTTTGGCATTTACTGGGGTGTATTTTATCATCCACATACATGTTCCATAAATATGTAATATTGTTTCCATCCACTTACAATAGTTTAAATCCAATTTTACCCTTCGGTGAATTTTTAGTAAAGAATAGGAAAGGAATCTTTTGTCGTTTTTTTCGTACGAGGTACTTTTTGACTTTTCCGACAAAAGTACGAAGAATGTTTTTTTAACTTATACGGCATGAATGGATTTTTAAAACATTATTTCCAAGAAGCTTACTTTACAAGATTTCAAGTTTATTTTTAATCAAATTCTTTTAGTTTAAATTTGTATGACATGTTAAGAAAGAAAAAAATGTTTTTGAAGAAGAAAGGATATTTTCCTCAAGAATGGAGTTCAAGTGTTTTATCAAAATTATTTTCCATCTAAGATAATAAAGGGTTCTGTTTTTATCCCTATTATTACATTGATTTGATTATGTTGTGATGGAATTATTTTTATGAATTCCTTTATCTTATATGAATTGTTTTATGATGTCATGATGTTTAAGATTCTCATTTTTATTATATAGGTTATGTAATGATGTATGATTTATGATTTTGTGGCACACATAATAAAGGATTCATTATAAGATGGGTGGGACCTATATCTCCCTCCAATGCAATGGGTAAAGATTTTATATCTCATGAGATAGACATGGCTGGAACGGTAGGTTATACCGGTTCAGTGAAATAGGACTGGAACGAGGGTGACTCGGTTCAGAAAGGGGCTTTGTCCACTAAGATAGTCTTGGCAATGAGTCATGACTAACAAGAAATGATTTCCCATGATTATGTGTGCATGCCATAAAGTTTCAAGTTTTATGTTATGATTATGGGGATCTCATTTTCACTTCTATGATTTATTCCATGTTAAGATATTATGATCTCTTTTGCAGGTTTTGATTTTCAAAAAGATATGATATGATTTTTATTTCCTTTATTTTCCCTTGCTGATAATTTGAGCTCACCCTTTTATGTTTTCTTTTCCCCAGGTCAGGAAGATGGATATTAAGTAGAATATTCTAAAAGGGACCCTAGATATGATGAAATAAATGGGAGACACTGTATAAGATTTATGAACCAGTTGTTTATGTTTCCCAGTTTCTAAAGACACTATACCTATACGGTCCTTTGTGGTTTTGTCATATGTTGTAATAAGTGTGCTTCAATTTTGAAGTATTAACAATGTATGTAAAGTATGGGTCGTTATAGTTGGTATCATAGGAAAGGTATAGTCAACCTTTGGAAACTAGGATGTTAAAGTCTTAGTAAGAACCCTAAGGATAAGTCTAAGCATAGAACACAATCTTAGTGTTTTAGAAATGGCCATGAATACCCTAGGATAAGACCTTAAGCATGAAAATTTTATTCTTGAATTATATGGTTTTCCTATTATAATTAGTGTTTCTCACACTATTCTTCTTGGTTTTAGTCAATGGCTGGAACCCGAAGGAACCGTGTTAATGCGGAATGCGATGGGCAATGCAATGATTGCCCCCCTGAGCAACCAAACGATATGGGAGCTGGAATGCAAAATCTTGTAGCCATGCTCACACAACTTTCTCAAGCTATGAATCATGCAGGACTTCCAAACGAGCAAAGGAAGGAGAAACATTCTGTTGAATCCTTCATGAGGCAGCGTCCACCTTCTTTCAGCGGGTCTACTGATCCATTAGTTGCTGAACAATGGATTAGTACTAATGAAAAGATATTTTCAGTTCTTCCATGTTCGGAGCATGATAAAGTCATCCTAGCAGTGTATCGTTTGGAAGGAGATGCTGATCAATGGTGGAATCTTATTAAGAATACGAGGCAAAGGGACAAAATTGAGTCTATGGAATGGGACGAGTTCAAGAACTTATTTTTCAATAAGTACTTCCCTCGTATTCTCCGAACAAAGATGGAGAAAGAGTTTCTTGAAATGAAGCAAAGGGATGATGAATCTGTTGGTACCTATGAAGCAAATTTTACAAGACTTGCAAGGTACGCTTCTGGTATTATTATCCAACCTGAGAGTAAGATCGATCGATTCTTTAGTGGCTTAAAACCAAGTCTTCGAAGGGCGTTAGCCATAAGGGACTTCAATAGCTACGAGGAAATAGTTCGATGTGCTCTCAATGTCGAGATGGTGATTGGAATAACCCATCAGTCACATGGGTTTGATAAGAAGAGGAAGATGGAATTCAAAGAAAAATCTAAAGAGCACATGGAAAAGAAGATGAGCTTTTCCTTATGCTCAAAGTGTGGAAAGAAACATGGAGGGAGTTGTCTTAAAGGGACAAGTAAATGTTTTAAATGTGGAAAGGAAGGTCATCGGGCATTTGAATGCCGTGATAATGGGAAGAAGATGTCTAATGACGCAAACAAAGGAAGGGATACACAGAATGAACCTACTACACTTCAATGATTCAAGTGCAAGGAGATGGGGCATTATGCCAATCAATGCCCAAATCCAAGGGTTGATGATGATGGTCGACGTCAACAAAATCTTAAGGCTAAAGACAAAGGAAAGTCACATGCAATTTCTATCAGCGATGTGGAGTACGATAACGAAGTGGTGAAAGGTACACTTACCGTCCACTCTAAAGTAGCAAATGTTTTATTTGATTCTGGATCCACCCACTCTTTTATTTCTAAATAATTTTCTAAGGGTATCACTGTATTACCTCAACAATTAGATGTTGAGTTAGCTGTGACAACACCTAATGGCACAACAGTCGCATCAAAAGTTTATAATTCTTCTCCGATCGAAGTTTGTGGGAAAGTGCTTCCTGAAAATCTTGTGATCCTTGCTTTAGTGGAATTTGATGTGATTATTGTCATGGATTGGCTTTCTCTACATGGAGCTCATATAAATTTCCAAAGAAGGGAAGTCACATTTCATATTCCAGATCAATCTACGATCGTATATCAATGCAAGGATGAACATAATCTTCCAGTGGAAATTTCTTCCATCTTTTGGGTATTGATTCCACTAAATGAAGGTTATTTATCTCAAATGGTTGGTGAGAAACTCACGATTAAGAATATGCCCATTGTACGGGAGTTTGATGATGTCTTTCTGGAGGAATTACCGGGTCTTCCACCAAATCGTGAAGTTGAGTTTTCAATAGAACTCGTACCGGGTGCTTTGCCTATTTCAAAGACACCTTATAGAATGGCCCCAATTGAGTTGCAGGAATTGAAGAAGCAACTCCAAGAAAATCTTGATAAGGGATTCATACGCCCTAGTGCGTCACCTTGGGGAGCACCTGTTCTATTTGTTAAGAAGAAAGATGGATCAATGAGACTCTGCATTGATTATCGAGAACTTAACAAGATCACTATCAAGAACAAATATCCTCTCCCACGCATTGATGACTTATTTGACCAACTACGCGGAGCTCAATACTTTTCCAAGATTGATCTTCGTTCAGGGTATCATCAATTAAGGGTCAAAAGGGAGGATATACCAAAGACGGCTTTCCGTACAAGGTATGGACACTATGAATTTATAGTGATGCCATTTTGTCTTACTAATGCCCCTGCTATCTTCATGGATCTAATGAATAGAGTCTTTAGAGACTATCTTGATCAATTTGTGGTAGTCTTTATAGACGATATTCTTGTCTATTCAAAGAGAAAGGAAGAGCATGAAGATCACTTGAGAATTATATTGAAGACCCTGAGAAAGGATAAGCTTTATGCCAAATTTACCAAGTGTGAATTTTGGCTTCAAAAAGTTGCATTTTTGGGTCACATAATCTCAAATGAGGGGATATCTGTGGATCCAGCAAAAACAGAGGTTATCGAAAGATGGTCAAGACCAACAACAGTAACTGAGATCCGAAGTTTTCTTGGTTTGGCTGGAAATTATCGACGTTTTGTAAAGGATTTTTCACGATTATCTAATCCACTCACCAAGTTGACTCGGAAAGGAGTTAAGTTTGTCTGGACGGAAGAATGTGAAGAGAATTTCATGGAGTTGAAGAGAAGGTTATCCAGTGCACCTGTGCTCACACTACCTTGTAGTGGAGAAAGGTTTGTGATATACAGTGATGCATCCAAGATGGGATTGGGGTGTGTTCTTATGCAAAATGATATGGTGATAGCTTATGCCTCACGACAGTTGAAAATCCATGAGCAAAATTACCCAACACATGATTTGGAGTTAGCTGCGGTAATATTTGCATTAAAGATTTGGAGGCATTACCTTTATGGTGAAAGGTGTGATATTTATACTGATCATAAAAGTTTAAAGTATATTTTCACACAAAAGGAGTTGAATATGCGTCAAAGAAGATGGTTGGAGCTGATTAAGGATTACGACTGCTCAATCCATTACCACCCTGGGAAAGCAAACAAGGTGGCAGATGCATTAAGTCGACAAGACCATGCTAGTTTATCCATGATGAGGATCACAAAAGATCCAATATTTATGGATTTACAAAGGATGGATCTTGGAATTATAATGGAAGGGGAAAAATCTTATCTTTCTCAAATGAATGTTCAACCATCTATACATGTGAAGATTAAAGAGGCACAGAAAGAAGATGTAGAGTTAAAAAAGAAGGTGAGAAATGTTCCTGAATTCAACCTTGATTGTGATGGGATAATAAAGTTCAGGAATCGAGTTTGTGTTCCTCCCATCCCCGAATTAAAGAAGGAGCTGCTGGATGAGGCTCATAGTTCATCATTCTCTATTCATCCTGGAAGCACGAAGATGTATAGGGAACTGAAAGAGTACTTCTGGTGGGATGGCATGAAAAGAGATGTTGCTGAATATGTCTCTCGATGATTGGTTTGTCAACAAGTTAAAGATGATAGACAAAAGTCTAAGGGGGATGTTACAACCATTACCCATACCCGAATGGAAATGGGAAAACATCACTATGGACTTTGTCACAGGACTTCCTAAAACATCCAAAGGCAATAATGCTATTTGGGTCATAGTTGATCGTCTTACAAAGTCTGCACACTTCATTGCTATTAGAGAGGATTTCTCTCTAGATCAGCTTGCCAGGATATATGTAAAGGAAGTGGTAAGATTGCATGGAGTACCACTTTCTATTATATCTGATCGAGATCTGAGATTTACCTCGAAGTTCTGGCGAAGTCTTCAGCATACTCTGGATACAGAGTTGAGTTTCAGCACTTCTTATCATCCCCAGACAGACGGTCAGTCTGAGAGAACAATTCAAACCCTAGAAGA
This sequence comes from Viscum album, assembly GCA_963277665.1. Taxonomy (NCBI): domain Eukaryota; kingdom Viridiplantae; phylum Streptophyta; class Magnoliopsida; order Santalales; family Viscaceae; genus Viscum; species Viscum album. The sequence goes on from OY728126.1 coordinate 1,579,468,306, forward strand.
TATGTTGAGAGCTTGCTCTATGGATTTCAAAGGAGGTTGGGATAAACACCTACCTTTGGTGGAATTTTCATATAATAATAGCTTTCACTCCAGTATTCAAATGGCTCCTTATGAAGCTCTCTATGGAAAGAAATGCAGGACTCCAACTTGCTGGGATGAAGTTGGGGAAATAAAGCTATTAGGACCTGATCTCGTTGATGAAATGGCAGAAAAGGTCAGATCTATTCAACAACACATAAGAGCAGCTCAGAGTCGACAAAAAAGTTATGCCGACAACCGAAGAAAAGACCTAGAGTTTGAAGTGTGTGATAAAGTGTTCTTACGAATATCTCCCTGGAAGAGGGTTATGAGATTTGGAAAGAAGGGGAAGTTGAGCCCTAGATATATCGGTCCTTTCGAAATACTGGATCGGGTTGGAAAGGTAGCTTACCGATTGGCGCTTCCACCGAATCTCTCTCAAGTTCACGATGTGTTCCATGTATCTCTCCTGAGAAAGTACATACCTGATCCTTCACATGTACTCAGCTCAGAAGTTGTACCGCTGGAGCAAGATCTCTCTTATGAAGAACAACCGATAGAGATTCTGGATCGTAGTGAAAAAGTCCTATGAAACAAGACCACTCGCTTGGTGAAAGTTTTATGGAGGAACCACCAATTTGAAGAAGCTACATGAGAGCTTGATGATATGATGAGGGAGAAGTATCTTCATCTGTTTGTTACAAAGTGACGAATTTCGAGGGCGAAATTCTTTTTAAGGGGGGTAGAATGTAACACCCGAGATTTTTATGAGTAATATTTTGTTTTTATATCATCAAAGGAATCTTTCACTACACACTTTCTTGGATTACTTTACACGCAATCATGACCTTCCTCGATAGCTTGCGTCGTACACAATACCGAGTTTTACTAAACAACGATATGCTATTAAAATATTATTAAAACTAGTCGTTATGAATAGTAATAACCACTTTTTGAAATTTTATAAATTTTATTTTTCAAAATGGACTTCATTTTTGGATTCAGAATATCGAAATTAGCCTAGGGTGAAATTTTGGTAGTTTTTCTGAAAACTTTCAATTTTTGATGAATAGTGAAACCACTAAGTGGTAGGTTAAAAACTGAATTTTGCATAAAACTTAATTTTACCGCTTCTGTGAATAGAATTTCAAAAATCTGACAGACACGGTTGATATCAGTAAGTAAAATGTGGTTCAATGAGATAAAAATAATTTTTTGGTGAATAGTAACTTTTTACTATTTTTACCGCGGTTAATAGTAAATAGGGTAACTAAGGGTAAATATGATATTAATATTACCCTAACACATGTCCTAATTCCATTGGACAAGTGTAATTCGACCAAAAACAAACTTAGGAATAAAATATGACCATTTAGGCCCACTTGGATTAGATTAGGACATTTATTATTAATTTATTTAAAGAAGGGTTAAAATAGTTAAAATCAAAGTTTAATAAGTAAATCATTTTTAATATGGGGTTACATAAGATAAATTCGATTGTAAATATTCATTAGAAATATAAACAGATTTCCTACATGATGGTATTTTATTTGTAATTTTTGGACATCAAATAATTTAATTTATTTATGACACAAAGATGATGCAGTAATTATCTTATTAATGAAATATTGACATAATTGATAATATAAATACCACAATAAATGTAATTTAAGACTTTTTATGAATTCCACTAATTTTCTAGGTTACTATGATATATTAGTGTTGATTTAATCAACTTGGTTAGAACATATAATTCTGTTATGACTTTCACAAAAATCATATATCAAATAGTGTCAAAATTGACACAAAATAGTTTTTAAATCAAATATTATATTATTAATTATTATTTTATTCCTAAAAATCTAAGGTTCGGCCAAATGACTTAGATAAGGATATATATATTAATAATAAACAATTTGGGGTTCGTTTGGCATGTTATAGTAAGTGTATTAACCATATAGTGAAAGAAAACAAAAAGACATGGTAAAAGTTAAATTATTTAACTTAGAGTTAAATCTAATTGATAAGGTTAAAATAATACCCTAAACTTGTCTAAATCCTATTGGTTGATACGATTTCGACCCATCCCCACTTTAGCTTTGAAATAGGACCCTTTGGAATCATTATAAACCTATTTTGACTTTAATATAAAATAATATTTTGAGATATTCCTAAGGTGCCCCTCTCCTCCCTTATAAAAGGGCACCTCCTCCCCCTCCTCCTCACACAAATTTGAGCACTCAAGCTCGGCCCACCCCTGCCATTTTCTCCTCTCCACTTCCCTAGAATAATCTTAGAGGTCCTGGTCTTCTTCAAAGACCAATCTTAGTTCCCTAAGTGAAGGATTCAAAGAAGAGTTCCAAAGAAGAGGTAATATCCATTACCGATCTTTTCAATTTATTTCTTCTTCAACTTCTTCTTATTTAGTTGTTTCATGATAAAGTAATAAAATAAGTATTACATACATACTGATATGTTATTATAAATATGAAACAACCCTAATTCACCTTCTATCCATCCTACGGAAAAATGAAATCACCGCGCGTGCGTACGTACGGAATACCGTCTCCACGCCGTGGTGTAATCTATTTTTCCTCCATCACTTTACAAGGATGGGTATAATGGTGTAATGAGTAACTATTTATGATTATTATAAAGTAATATTGATACTGAAATAATATATATATACTCCAATACAGTTCCACGATCATAGGAAAGATATCATCACTCGTGCGTACGTACGGAATGCCGTCTCCACGATGTGATGCGACTCGTTCTACATGATCATCATTACATAGTAATTATATAAATGAATTGAATGAATAAATATGAAATATGTTACACTAATAACATTCTGGATATAAGGTATCTATAACCTTAAAAGAAGAATAAGAATTTATTCGGCAAAACACGCATAAGAACAAAAGGCAATAAAGACCCGAGTAACAAGTAACAATGAAATATTACTAACAAGAAACTAAGAATATGAACATATATGATATCATATAAATATGTATGATTCTGGAATAAGTCAATAACATTATTTAAACCATTATACAGGAGCTTCGGACACGTACAAAGCAAATAGGACCTAAGGTAAGGTAAAATATCACAATCTCATTTTTATCCGAGATTGTTTTTACTTTGGCATTTACTGGGGTGTATTTTATCATCCACATCCATGTTCCATAAATATGTAATATTGTTTCCATCCACTTACAATAGTTTAAATCCAATTTTACCCTTTGGTGAATTTTTAGTAAAGAATATGAAAGGAATCTTTTGTCGTTTTTTTTCGTACGAGGTACTTTTTGACTTTTCCGAAAAAAGTACGAAGAATGTTTTTTTAACTTATACGGAATGAATGGATTTTTAAAACATTATTTCCAAGAAGCTTACTTTACAAGATTTCAAGTTTATTTTTAATCAAATTCTTTTAGTTTAAATTTGTATGACATGTTAAGAAAGAAAAAAATGTTTTTGAAGAAGAAAGGATATTTTCCTCAAGAATGGAGTTCAAGTGTTTTATCAAAATTATTTTCCATCTAAGATAATAAAGGGTTATGTTTTTATCCCTATTATTACATTGATTTGATTATGTTGTGATGGAATTATTTTTATGAATTCCTTTATCTTATATGAATTGTTTTATGATGTCATGATGTTTAAGATTCCCATTTGTATTATATGGGTTATGTAATGATGTATGATTTATGATTTTGTGGCACACATAAGAAAGGATTCATTATAAGATGGGTGAGACCTATATCTCCCTCCAATGCATTGGGTAATGATTTTATATCTCATGAGATAGACATGGCTGGAACGGTAGGTTATACTGGTTCAGTGAAACAGGACTGGAACGAGGGTGACTCGGTTCAGAAAGGGACTTTGTCCACTAAGATAGTCTTGGCAATGAGTCATGAATAACAAGAAATGATTTCCCATGATTATGTGTGCATGCCACAAAGTTTCACGTTTTATGTTCTGATTATGGGGATCTCATTTTCACTTCTATGATTTATTCCATGTTAAGATATTATGATCTCTTTTGCAGGTTTTGATTTTCAAAAAGATATGATATGATTTTTATTTCCTTTATTTGCCCTTGCTAAGCATTTGAGCTCACCCTTTTATGTTTTCTTTTCCCCAGGTCAGGAAGATGGATATTAAGTAGAATATGCTAACAGGGACCCTAGATATGATGAAATAAATGGGAGACACTGTAGAAGATTTATGAACCAGTTGTTTATGTTTCCCAGTTTATAAAGACACTATACCTATACGGTCCTTTGTTGTTTTGTCATATGTTGTAATAAGTGTGCTTCAATTTTAAAGTATTAACAATGTATGTAAAGTATGGGTCGTTATACTGACTTCTGATTTCTAACTTAATGCATGAAAACATTGATTGCATGTGTGTGTTTTAGGCTTTCTTTGTGATTACTATATGTCAGCTCACCAGGTATGCTGTTTGACCATGGCACACCTGTTTCTTTTCAGGATGGCCCCACGATGGCAGCCAACTAGGGTTCCGAGAGTTGAGCATGATGACAGCCCACCGAGCGATGAGGCCTCGGTACAGGGCCCTTTGACAGCTGAGGCACCGGCGGTACCTCTACTCGCTGAGCCACCGATGCTTCCCGCCCTAGCTGCTGACGATGAACGTCGCCTTAGTGCACTTCATGAGTTCCAGTGCCAGCCACCGCCCAGGTTCTGCGGGGAGACAGACCCCCAGGCAGCCGAGGACTGGCTGGAGGTAGTGGTACAATTTTTCCGATTAGTGAGGACACCAGCAGACCTCATGGTGATCCTCGTAGCGAGCCTACTGCACGCGGCAGCAGGCAGATGGTGTATCTTGATGCTCCAGGTGCACGATGAGGCATATCTTCTCTGGACGGACTTTGAGAGCCTCTTCCACTCAGAGTTCCTCCCTGCCACCCTTCGTGCGGTGTGCATCCAGGAGATTCTACAGCTGTGGCAGGGCAGCATGATAGTAGCCCAGTACGCGACAAGGTTTACCGATCTCTCGCGCTACTCGACAGACATGGTACGAGACCCATTCTTCAAGGCCTGAACCTTCGAGCAGGGGCTCAGGTGAGAGATCAGAGCTTCAGTTGTTTCTCACAACATTCCGACACAGACATGGGTGTTGGAGCAAGCCCTCTTAGTGGAGAGTTTCCTTGCTGAGCAGTCTCCAGCAGCAGGAGACCGTGGCAGGGGAGCTGGCCATGCAGTTGGAGGTGGACAACGCTTAGAGGTGTTTCCACCACCACCACTAGGAGGTCCAACCCGACCGCAGGGAGCAGGTGGACGTGGGAGAGCTCAGCTTCAGGCAGCTGAGTCCTACGATCATGGAGCTCCGGGAGTAGATGGACAGGACCAGGACTAGCTCCAGGCCTGGATACTTTTGTTTATGCTGCTTATAGCGTTGTTGATGTTTGTCTGTAGATGTTTTGTGTCTTTGTACTTTGAGCTGTAGTAATAAAAGACACCTTTCTTTTGGCGTTTACCTTCCTATCCTCTCTTTATGTTGTTACTAAGAGGTTACGGTTTAAAAACCGTTGACTTCACCCTCACTTTGAGATACCTGCTGGAGGAGACCCAGTGACCACACACTGATACCGATAGTGTGACTCAACCCTTGGAGGTGAGAGTAACGGTTGGATCTCTTGGTATTAGCGTCGAGGCCTTACGACATCATCCTTGGTATGGGTTAGTATCATCCATGATGGGATTGACTGTATTAGGCGAAGAACGTGGTTCATCTAGGGGATGAGACCGTATTTCTCTTCTCGGCAAAGAAGAAATCTCAGCAACTCTTGTGGGACCAGAAAGGTCCAAGTCATCCAAGAACGAAAGAGGACAACTCAGAGCCGGCAAAGGTCTCGTGCTGACAGGAGGCAGAGACCACTAGAGTTCGAGGATGGTGACCACGTCTTCTTGCGTGTCTCACCTCGACGTGGATTACGAAGATTTGGCCGAGGTGGAAAGTTGTCTCCATGCTTCATCGGACTATTCCAGGTCCTCAGCAGGATTGACGAGGTGGCTTATCACCTGGCCCTACCACCTTAGTTGCACCGGGTGCATGACGTCTTCCAAATATCTCAGCTGAGGAGATACGTGCACGACCCGACGCATATCATTGACCATGGGGAGCTAGACGTTGATGATGGGGAGACTTTTGCGGAGGTCCTGGTGGAGATGGAGGATCGACAAGAGCGGGTCCTACGTGGACGGTCGATTCCTATAGTGCGCATCAGATGGAAGCACGAGAACCTACAGGAGAGCACTTGGGAGCGGGAGGCTCAGATGCGTGCTCAGTACCCGCATTTGTTTCCCTAGTTTATGATGTATCTTTACGGGGACGTAAAGCCCTGAGGTGGGAGTGATGCATGGACCCGTAAAATTTAAGGAAATTTTTTTCTTAATTTTTTTTGGAATTTTACAAGAATTCCGTTTCTGACGGCACCTGATTCCGAGGCCCGGTGTGCCCAGAATCATTTTCCAAAGTTTGGCTCGGGTAAGTTCAGTGAACGAACGAGTGGGTTTTTCTAACTTTTGAACTGGCGCTCGGAATCGAATTCCGAGGGCACCGATGGAATCGCAGTGCCGATATTTGCTTAGAAATTCCATTTCCGGAGTTGCGTTTTCTCGGGTGTGGTTTTTTAATTTTTGGGGTTAAGTTAAGAAATAAAATAAAGTGGTGCGACAACTTTATTTTTTTTCACTTAAAGCCACTTAAAGACACTTAAGCTAAGTTGAAGCGGATAGGGTGGAACTCAAAATATCCTACCCTCTTGGTAGGATATTTGTGATGTGGGGCCCGCACGAGCCCCACCATTTCTTTTCCCCCCAGTAACGCACCCGTGAAAACTCCTCTTTAATGAAAGTCAACTGGTGTGTTTTCTAAACTCTTAACGCCCCTATTAATTGGACAGTTAAGACGTTACCATTACTTCACCAAATTAATGGTTCGTTTCTTAACTTGTTTTTCAAATTGTTGGCATGGAATGAAATAATACCAACGCATGTCTTTCTTGAGGATTTCTCATTGAGAGGATTTGGAGAAGACTCTAAGGCTTGGGATCTTCATCCTCCTTCGAGAAGAACGCGAAGAACACGAAGAACGCGAAGAACGCCGAACCCTCGGAGATCGACGACATGACGCCGTGTTCCGCGACGCCAACGATTCTCCTTCTGGGACACTTCTTCCACGACACTTCTTCCGCGACGTTTCTTCCCTGCAACAATCTCCGATTATCAACTGCTTGAGATCGTCTACGTGACGCCGTGTACCGCGACGACGTGACACCCCCTTCCGCGACATGACGATCCTCTTCTTCCGTGACGGTCTTTTCCGCGAAGAACTCACGTCCGACGACAAAGACGAAGTAGGGGTTTGTTTTATTTAAATATTTGTGATTTTATACCCGCGACGTTTGATTAAATTTTTTTTTGTTGTGAGACTTTTAAAACTGCTAACGCGGTGGGTGCGGACTAACGAACAAGTCCAAACCCACAGCCCCTTTTGTTCTTGGTGTGCGAAACGGCGGACGTCGAAAAAGTAGGCCGCACGGGCGACGCGGGGTCCTCGCAGTGAAGGACAGGCCCCAGGAGGACCTTTGGGGATGACGGCGTGAATTTCCGACCACCGGAGCTCATCCGGTGGTCCGCGGAGCGAACCACCGGCGCGCCCCGCCGGCACGATGGCGCCGGCTGTGGAAGGCGGCGGCGCCCGGCGCGCCACCGTGGAGAACCGCCGCGGCTGAAGCCGCGGCGGCAGCAGCGCGGTCCCACAACCGTGCGGAACCAGAGGATCACGGGACGCGGCGGCCCGGCTGCGTCTTCTGGCAAGGGCGGCCCCACGCTGGGCCACGGTTCTCTCACGCGGGGGCAGCACGCCCCCCTGCTCTGCTAGGCCGTAACCGGCTGAGCCGACCCGCCGGCCGGGCCAGGTCGCGCCCAGGCCAGGACGGGCCACCCTGGCCGGGCCATTCCGCGCCGGCCGGGTCGGACCCGGACCCGGGTCGGGTCGACCGGGTTCGGGCCGACCCAGGGGGGGTGGGCCGGGTCGGTCTGGCCCCAGACCCCTGTTTTCGGACCTTTTCGGTCTTTTGCTCATAACTTGAGCTGTGGGCCTCCGATCGACGCACCGTCAGCGGCGATGCGATCCTTGGACCGATATGGTAGTTTCGGTATATCGCACTCAAGGTTTCGGAGTACTTTGGGTTCGGCCGGGTTGGTTCGTACACGAAACCAACCGGGCCCTCGGAGCGGAAACGCTCATAACTTGAGCTCCGGGCGTCCGATTGATGCGCCGTCTATCTCGTTGATTTCCTCTTGATGAGACGGAACTTTTGGCTTACTCCACTCGAGGTTTGGATGCCGTCGGAGTGCGGTCGGGTTGGTTTGCTCACGAAACCAACCGGGCCCCTAGAACGAAAAAACCAATAACTCACAGACCGGGCATCCGATTGACGCGCCGTCTATCTCATTGATTTCCTATTGATGAGATGGAACTTTTGGTATACTTCTCTTGAGTTTTGGATGCAGTTGGATAGTGTCCGGGTTGGATTTCACCTGAAATCCAACCGGGCCCCTAGAACAGAAAAGCTGATAACTCTCAGACCAGATGTCCGATTGACGCGCCGTCTGCGACGTTGAGTTCCTGTTGACGATACGGAACATTTGGATACATCAAATCCGGACGTTGTGTCAGTTGATGTATCAGCCCTTCGGCTCGTGGAGCAGACCCTCCCGAATGAGCTTGTTGTGTGCGGGAACCCTAGAGATGGCTGTGTCTGCGATGACAATGAAGACAGTACGGGAATCATTCGTGCGTTCGGTAGTGAACACTACGGTACTTTTGGGATACATCAACTCCGGACTACATGTCAGTTGATGCATCGACCTCTTGGCTCATGGAGTGGACCCTCCCGGAACGAGCATGTTGTATACGGAAACCCTAGAGCCGGTTGAGACTTGACTACTGCTGATCGAACGACTCGGTGTGTTACGGATAGCCCAGTGGGAAGCACTTGGTTGTAGAAGCAGACCCACGGAGGAGGAGAACTTTTTTGTAGCGGCAGACCCGCGGTACTCAACATAAGGAGTACCTCTGGAGGCTATGAGGGGGAGTGCTTGGTTGTAGCGGCAGACCCACGACAGAGGAGCACTTGGTTGTAGCATCACATGGGAGCGCTTGGTTGTAGCAGCAGACCCACGGAAGAGGAGCGCTTGGTTGTAGCGGTAGACCCGTGGTACTCAACAGAAGGAGTACCTCTAGAGGCTATGAGGGGGAGTGCTTGGTTTAGTGGCAGACCCATGGTGGGAAGCGCTTGATTGTAGCAGCAGGCCCACAGTACTCGATAGGTGGAGTAATACAGCAGTCCATGGTTAGAGGGAAGCACTTGGTTGTAGCGGCATAACCACTGTACTTGATAGAGAAGGAGTTTCCCATTATCTATGGTTTCAACTTCATGATCGATCATGTGTGGGTCATTGCGGGGTTTAGTACCTATCGACCCTTTGTGGGTCCGACGGCTTAGATGAATCAGTGGCTATACCTGATCATCTCTATCGTCATATAAAGAAGTATTCCTGTGTGAGATGAATCCTATTTTGCTTTCCTATGTGGATTGTGTTGTGCTATCCTGTGTGGATTTACGTTTTTCTTTCCTATGTGGACTGGGTTGTACTTGGGCTTGGATGTTGGAGCCGAATGAGAATTGATTACATAGGTATATGTATGGGCGTATACCTAAGAAGTGTTGATGTTACTTCGTGATTGTATCTCTCCTTTGTGGATTATCCTTTGTGGATTATGGGAGACCTAAGGGAGTCTCGGGGTCCCTACTGAGTAGCTTATACTCACCCCTGCATGGGCTATGCCCGCACTACGTTGTGTTGGTTGCAGACGACGGACAACGCTGATCGTGGTTAAGGCTTGTGGAGCCGGACGGTACCTGGAGGTGGACCACTGGGCGGGACGTACTCGGATCGGTCGGCTGGACCCAAGGAGCAGTGGAGGCTATCTGTACCCACCCTTCAGGTGAGATTCCCTGTGGACAGCTCAGCATTGCGGCTTTACTTTTCAGTTGCTCTTTTCCCTTCCAGTTGTACATTACTTTCAGTTTGGGTTTGTATACTGACCCGCATACTTTTCCGCACTTACTGTTGTACTCAGTTTTTACTTACTGTTTACTTCTACTTCTTGCTTGCTCTGTGGTGTTTGTTTACTTTACAAAGGCAATGCCTTCCCTTTTTACCGGGATTTACTCCTTGGTGCTAGTCGCCAGCCCCTGGCCTATGGAAGGCGGGTTTGGGGTAGTCACGACACGGGCCCCGAGGACGGGTCGTGACACTATTTAATCTACATTATAGGTCGGGGAACTTAAGTCCACTGTAATTATTGTTCAAGTGGATAACCGAAGTACCATAGACCCCTCTGGTGTGTTAGATGTTGTTCTTGTGAGGGTCCAAAATTTAATTTTTCCTGCTGAATTTTATGTGTGCTTAAAATGGAGGATGATATGATGAATGGACATGACCCAATTATATTAAGGCGACCCTTCTTGAAAACCACCAAAACCATAATTAATGTCCACAATGGTTCATTATCTATGGAATTTGGTGGTGACATAGTCCATTTCAACATCCTTGATTCCATGAAGCACCCATTAGAAGAACATTCCTCTCTCTGTTAATTCTAAATATGTACTCCCTTCCCATAAAAAAAACTTTTTTTCATTCCCATGATCCCCTTTCTGAGTTTTCTTCATTGATAGAAATTCTAGGAAATGATTCATGCATTGATTGTTGCAGTGGTCTAGAAAAGTGTCATGCATGTTCATTGATTGATGATTTCTTGAACATTGAGGATCAAATGACAAATGATGATACTACTAAGCTTGTAAAATCTCATTCCTCTTCTTAGGATTATACCATTGAGCAGTTAGATGAGATCAGAGACCTATCACTTTCACACACACTCCCATCAATCCAAAATCTACCAGAATTGGAACAAAAAAAATTGCCTCAATATTTAAAATATTCATATCTTGATAATGAAAACTAGTTACCTATCATAATTGCTATTTCACTCCCTCCTGAGCATGAATTGTGACTTCTTGAACTTTTGTGGGTGTATAAACAAGATTTGGGATGGACACTTTCTGACATTCCTGGTATTAGACATCAATTTTTACACATCATATTTTATTAAATGATGAGGGTAAACCAGGGAGGCAGACACAACGCCGACCGAACCCAAACCTCCTAGAAGTTTTAAAAAATGAGGTAACAAAATTATTGGTTTCTGGAATCATTTACCCCATCTCTGATAGCCAATGGGCCAGTTCTGTTCAAGTAGTTCCTAAAAAGACCGACCTTACAGTAATAAAAAATGAAAACAATGAATTGGTTCCAACTTGTGTGCAGAATAGTTGGTGTGTCTGTATATACTATCACTAACTAAACCAACACACTAGGAAAGATAATTTCTCTTTTCTATTCATTGAACAAATACTAGAGAGGCTAGAAGGTAATTCCCACTACTGTTTCCTTGATGGGTATTCTAGATATTTTCAAATCCATATTTCCCATGAGGACCAGGAAAAGACTACCTTCACTTATCCCTTTGGCACATTTTCATATAGGATGATGTCATTCGGTCTGTGCAATGCTCCAGGTACTTTCTAGTGATGCATGGTTAGTATTTTTTTGGATTACCATGAGAACTTCATGGAAGTTTTCATGGATGATTTCACTGTTTATGGATCCTCTTTTGATGAATGTTTGAGTAGTCTTGGTCTAGTCCTACATATCTATATTGAATAGAATATTGTATTAAATTATGAGAAATTCCATTTCATGGTGTGACAAGGTATAGTTTTGGGGCATGTCATTTATGGGGATGGTATCCGAGTAGATAAATCAAAAGTGGATGTCATTTCTTCCTTAACATTCCCCAAAAATATATGGGATGTGTGGTATTTCCTAGGTCATGTTGGATTTTACCGTCATTTCATTTGTGACTTTAGTAAGATTCCACTCCCCCTCTTTCGGTTAGTCCAAAAAGAAAAGGAATTTGTTTTTGATAATGAATGTGAGGAAGATTTTAATAAGTTAAAATGGAGTCTCTCATCACCCCTGGAAATCCAAACATCCTGGTGGGATTTACCATTTGAGATCATGTGTGATGCCTCTTACTATACAGTTGGGGCAGTCTTGTCACAAAGGATTGACCGAGAACCACATGTCATAGCCTATGCCTCAAGTACATTGGACCCTACCCAAGAAAACTACACCACAAATGAAAAATAATTTCTTTTCAGTGTGTTTGCCTTGGTTAAATTTAGGTCGTATCTTTTAGGGTCCAAAGTCATTGTGTTCTTAGACCATGTAGCCCTTCGGTATCTCCTTAAGAAACCAGAAGCCAAACCACATCTCATTCACTGGATGCTCCTCCTTCAAGAATTTAATCTAGAAATTAAAGATAAAAAAGGAGATAAGAATGTGGTGGCTAACCATATCAGTATGATCATCCCATCCTCAGAAATTGACTCATCCCCATGTATTACCATTAATGAAATGTTTCTTGATGAGCAATTGTACCAAGTGCAAGATGTTATTCCTTGGTATGATGAAATTGTAAATTATTTGGTAGAATCTTGCATTCCTATAGATTTCAACAAAAACCAAGCCAGTCATCTTAAACACGAGTCTTGTTGGTACATTTGGGATAACCCCTACCTCTGGCGCACATGTAGTGATCAAGTCCTTAGGCATTGTGTTCCCGATAGTGAGTTTCAGTTTGTCCTTATATTCTGTCACACTCTTGCTTGTGGGGGCCACTTTGGTCCCCAATGGACCGCTTGCAAGGTTGTTGATTCTGGTCTCTTTTTCCCAACACTTTTTTGGGATGCCCATGATTTTTGCAAATCTTTTCCTCATTGTCAAATAATGGGCAATGTCCCTAAAAGAAATACAATGCCACACCAACAGTTTCTCTTTCATGACATTTTTGATGTTTGGGGCATTGACTTTATGGGTCCATTTCCCAATTCCTTTGGCAACTTGTACATTATTCTGGTGGTCGATTATGTGTCAAAATGGGTAGAGGCTCGAGCCACAAGGAAAATTGATTCCAAAAAAGTTGAGGAATTTTTGAGAACTCAGATCTTTTGTAGGTTTGGATTACGTAGGTTCATCATTAGTGACCAGGGTTCTCATTTTTACAGCCAAAAACATGCAATCACTTTTGTGTCAGTATGGGGTCGGTCATAGAGTGTCTACTGCATATCACCCATAGACTAATGGTCAAGCTGAGGTGTCAAATATAGAGGTAAAAAAGATTCTTGAAAAAATGGTTCAACCTAATAGAAAAGATTGGAGTCTTCAACTTGATGATTCATTATGGGCCTACCGTATTGATTTCAAAACTCCCATTGGAATGTCACCCTATCATATTGTGTTTGGAAATAGTTGTCAACTACCTATTGAGATTGAGCACCGGGCCTACTGGGACATCAAACAATGAAATTATAATCTTTATGGTGCAGGTTATCAAAGGAATTCATAGATTCAGGAGTTGGAATAAATGAGAAGAGATGCATATGAAAACTCCAGGATTTATAAGGAGAGAACCAAGTCTGCCCACGACCGTCTCATACTTCATCATCAGTTTCACATTGGGAAGAAGGTCCTCTTTTATAATGAAAGGCTTAATTTGCATCCATGTAAGCTTTGTTCCTGCTAGTTTGGGCCATACACTGTTATTAATGTATCTCCATTTGGTTTTGTTCAGGTTCAAAATGAATAAACCAAGAAAACCTTCATTTTCAATGGGCATCGGCTGAAGCACTTCCACAAAGCCCTTCCAGAGTTCCAGTTGGAGGAACTCCATGTTCAAGAAGCAACATACCAGTGAAACACACCAGGTTTTATCCTTCCTCCTCACATTCTCAGTTATTAAAGTGATAACACTGCACATTTTAGGTGTGGAGGGATTGGTACATTCCTGGGTTAGTTATGAATTTTCATCATTTTTTTCTTCTCTTTTTTGCTTTCTTTATGGCATTTTCACTTTCCCTCATCTGTTTGGGTTCATTAGGATTTCAATTTTCTTTATCCTTTCTTCTCATATTTTCCTTATTTATGGTATTTTCATTTTTCCCCAACTTTCTGAGTTCATTAGGATTTCCATTGTCTTTCTCCTTTCTTCTCTTTTTTTCCTTCTTTATGGTATTTTCATTTTTCCCCATCAAAAATTTCAAAGTTCAATGATTTAGTTACCATAAAGGGGGGAATTAAAAATACCATAACAAAGGTGAAAAAAAATATCTCTATGAATTTAACATCATGGAGTGATTTTTAGTGATTTCGTTTTCTTTCAATGATATAAATGGTTGTATCACTGTGAAACATTTGAGATGATTGATGCCCCTTAAGTGAGTAGTTATTGGGAAAATTGTATCACTAATATCTACACACATTTTCACCAAACCATATAGTGTGAATATTTCCTACTTAATATAAGGTAAATATATTTTAGGTTAATATTTTTCATCTTTAAATGATATTTCCATACATTCATTCTTTATCTGATCTGTTTCATTACTGTACTAGATTGACCTATGCGTGTGTACCTAAAGTCTGAATTTTGTACGCCCTAAAATAAAATTGGGTTGTGTCTTGGTTAGGTAAAAAACCACTTATCCTCAACCTTTTATCTTGTTATAACTATTATAATTAGTGTCGTGAGGAGATCAAACAAGGATTGAGAGATGAGTGTGGTATTTTTTTCCAAATGATACTTCTAGAAAAAAAATAAATAAATGAGGGGAGTGATTAAATGTGAAACATATGGGGGTATCTAGGCTGGGAGATTATGGTTTGACTTCTGTGAATTCTTAAGTGAGTGGGTCTTGAAATATAATTGCAAAGGATGTAGGACAGGTTTGGTGAAAAAAAAATCATTTAAAGATGAATAATGTTAAAATAACTTATATTTATTGGATAGAAAGTGGAAAGAATAGCATGGAATGGTTTTCACACACACACATGGAGAGTTAGTGGAATGGTTTAATTTTTAATTCCTTGCTCATGTTGGTGTCAGAAATCTCTTTGAATTTCATTTCGATATGATTTATGAGACATCTTTTTCCATTTTCACTAGGAAGAACTCCTTGGTGTGGTTCGTGCATTGATCATAATACTTTAATGAATTAAACTTTCCTCAGATATTAAATCATTATGATTTTGGGAATATACATTCATCATTTTATTTGGTTATGTGACTTTTCCCAGGAGTGAAAATGTTTAGGTTTGGGGGTGTGATCGTACCACGATTCACTGTGTAATTTTCACCTTTACACCACTCTGCTAAACTTGTTTTATATTGAAAATTATAAAACTAACGACAAGTTTAATTCCATGTTAGAATCATTTATTTTTTATTTATCACTGTTAAAAAGGTCAATGTTACTTGTTTTGATGATTCCATTGCAGGAGGAGGTGATTTGGAGGGCCCATGATGATGTCCAAGAGAAATGGGCCAAACTGCGCAAGATCCATGCACACCAGTGGACTCATACACGCATTTCTCCTAAAATGTGCCTCCAAATGGGCATATATTTTTTGGGATGGTACAAAATTAATTGGGATAAATTTCATATGAAGAAACCCAAGACTCATTTGGCCATCTGGTTTCCCAACTGACCTGATCTATCCAACACACTGCATCTGCATGAAGTCAAAAGCGGTGTGCTGTGATCTGTCCATATCTCGGGCTATAGGTGTAAAAATTATGCCAAACAATCTGTGTGGACATCCAAGATGTGGGGATAAAATGTTTTTATTTTCTAAAAATCTATATAAGGCTGTATGGAGGTCTAAAATCATGTGACAATTGGTTTTAAGATATCTATGTGCTCAAAACCACCTTCCAATTTTCCTATAAAATGGCACCCCGGGCTCCCCATTTGTAAGTTCGGCCAGGAGGCAAGTATTTGGTATTTTTGAGACCCAAATAAGTCCTCTCATCATCCAAGGAATTCTGGAGGCCCCTATCCTCATAGGTGAATCAAGGATGAAGGCGAAGTTCCACTCGAGCTTCCTCCTCCTCTCGATGTCGAGCTAAATGGTGCGCGGTCACTTCGAGGGAGCTACACACACATGGGAGGGAGTTCCAACACTTTTTCTTATACTGGGTTTTTGTGATAAATATTTATCTTATTTATTATCTTGACATTATTATTCTCTGAATTCATTTCAATTGTTAAAATTAAGTGAAACACTTTTTATTACAACACCGATTGGGTTGAGATTTCAAGTGGGAATCTTGGGTTGTTCCGATTGGACAAGACAATAGTCCTATTTATCTCACAAATACAAAATATTTAAGTATTATTTGGTAGCCTTTATTCTCTATTCCTGATACCCAAACCTTGACAACACGATTTTTGTGTCAAGGGGTGGTTTTTTAAGCATCATTTGAAGAGGCAAGAGGGGAGTCAATATCCAGGCAACCTTCAACTAAAGAATTAAACAAAACCATGTTAAATTTTCAGAACAGTGAACTATACAAGATGTGTAGTGAACTTGAAATGATCTTCTTCTCTAATAATCATAAATACACCACCTTTATTTGTCAACTATTAAACTCTTTAATTAATCCATTTTATTTTTAAAACAGTTTTCAAATCCACCCCTCTCTTTTAGTAATTCTTATTAAAAATACATACTCAAACCCTATCAACGCTCTTTGAGAGACGACCTAGGGTCTTCCCTAGACTATAAATAAATATTAAAATCATAACCAATTTGATGTGTCATGACAATGTGGTCAGACTAGCATACCTTAGTGGGTTCAATATAAAAATACCAAGATTTTTAATGGTTATTTTATTGTTGGATGCCTATAGATTATTCTTGATAAAAAGAGGGAATATATAATGTTTTTGATGGTTAGAATCATTAGAAAACTTATAAATATAAATGGTTACCTTATTAGGTCTTTTGTTTGGACTTTCATTCATGATGAATATGGTAATATTTCAACTCGTACATATGGTTCATGCCAATACACTATAAGATTATCTTTTGGAATGTCCGATGGATGGATTTTTGTACTATGAATTTCTATTAGGTTGTGAATTGAATTATAATTTTCTCTATCTCAATGGAACTTAACCAATGGAATATGATTGAGGATTTTATTCCTCTATAGATCACACAAAAAATCAAAGACACACAATTCATAAAATAGAACCACAAAGTCTAGAATACACATCTTCTTAGATTCATTAATCTTATTAATTACTATAGTTACTTATTTCGAACATGGTACTTACCTCCCATGTGGTTAAATATCCTAAAAGGTACATTTGTCTAGTAAAGAGGTAATATTATAGTATTGAGTCTTATTCATGACCACCATCCCACTGATGAAAGACCCCACACTACAGGTATCTATATTTCATCAATATTCACTTGCTGTATTTTTAGTTATGAATGATATGATCATATTTT
The DNA here is from genome assembly GCA_963277665.1 of Viscum album. Classification (NCBI taxonomy): domain Eukaryota; kingdom Viridiplantae; phylum Streptophyta; class Magnoliopsida; order Santalales; family Viscaceae; genus Viscum; species Viscum album. The sequence continues at coordinate 1,579,485,859 of OY728126.1, forward strand.
CTATGAATTACCATTTGTTACTCATATTATAAGAAAATCATGGACTATTTTTATATTTGGAAGCTAGATTTTAGTAATCTCAATGAACTCATGAGTAACATATTTCTACTAAAGGTTAGGAAGATTTACTTCAAACCACTCTTACCAAAGATTGTGGCATGCCTACACATTATCTAGCTAGCCTAGAAGATGTATATAATTAATAGAAAATTTTCCCATATTAAGGATATAAATTTAAGAATCATCAAAGAAGTTAATTTTTAAGAGAAATTTTAGAATGTTTCTATGGACAATAATATTTCCTATTTGATAATTATGAAACCTCTTGGTGTTTCAAGGAACTGATGAAAGCTTATAAATCTATATTATATTAAATGGATCCTACGTTAGCCCAATTGTATTATGGTCAATATTGATGCTGTGTCTATGGGAGCTTAGGGAATAGTGAGATGTGGTATTTTTTTTCAAACTTCATGGCTCTAAGAAAAGGTTTATTCACTCAATTCCTTAGTAAGTTTACTATTCATCTAAATAAACATTTAGTTATCAGGATTTTATTGACTATTTAAAGAGGCTCGACCAGCATTATATTTGGATTGAAATATACTATATGGCTGTCATTAATCCATTTTATACTTAGATCAATGTTTTCCCATGGAACATAATTAAGTAATTGATTTATTTTGTACATTCAATGGAGGCTATAGACATTAAAACGATTCATATCTATATATGGGTAATCAGATTTTTGATTCTATTTTAATGAAGAACATTAGGAAAATTGATTCTCTTTTTTTCTTTCTCTCTTCCTAATGAAATTATATATATCTATAAATGCAATACCATTATATCCACTCTTTCATATATTATTTACATAAATCTTTCTTTTATTTTTTATTTGAAAAATTTATACCCCCTTTGTTTTGTTCCTCTATGATACCTAGTATGTTTTCAAAATCAAGGTACACATAAAAAATTTAGTATTATTTATTTTCACACCTACATGTGTGAGAACTAATAAGTAATCAAGTATGGATTAAAAAATATGAATCTTGGTAGTTAGAGAAATTGGTCTTTTTTATTTTACTTATTGATTTAATTCAAAAACACCACATAAATTATACATCCTTTCAAATTATGAGATGTTGGATGATTTGTTTGAGAAATAATATTATTATTTAACATATAGGAATGATATTAGATACTAATATAATTAATTTATATCATAATGATACTTAAATAAAACATAATTTTAATTTCAAAATAAAATAACTTGTATCATATGAACTCGAATCGAATTTTAATCTCTAGAATCGTATCCTCCATTTCTACCTCCTAGAATTGTTTTAGTTATTTTTATGTTACTTGATATATAGAATTTTTTTAATGAAAATGAAATTTAATATATCTAAACATTCTCTAAATAGGATGTTATAGGTGACCATACAAATCTTCTTTGTGGGATCGACCCTACTAACACATTTATATTTTTTATGAGGTTTATAAATTTCTAAACTTAGGGCATCATAATAACACAAGGAAATTGTTTAGAATTATTACCTTGGATAATTATATCATTAATAAATCATTAAAATTGTTTTATTTTTTCGTTATAAACAAAACAAATCATATTACAACTCATTATGAATTTTTATTTTCCAAAAATTTTAGACACACAGGAGACCCCCAAAGAATTTTCAAAACCATATGTTTATAACCAAAAGTCAAATAAACCACTTATAGTGCACTATAAGAATTAATATTTTTCACCACCCAAGAGTTCTATTTAAAAATTTATTTACTTTATTAGTTATCATTATAATCAATATCACCATCCACGAGAGAAATCGTCATCTTAATCAAATAATAATTAACACCCTACAAATGATTTCTCTTAGTGTCATCAAATTTTTAAATTTGTATAGTATAATGATCCATATATTTATCTAGTATAGATGGACTTTTAGAGAAATTTTAAAAACTCAGTCAAACATTGTCATAAAATGATACATTGTATATCACTTTCAAACTTTAGGATTATACACAATTTTATCCACCACTATGGGAATACATAACATAAAATATAGATAAAATGGAATTTACCAGGGTGAGTGAGAAAAATATTTTGTTTCTAATCTATTAACAATGAAAAGAAAATTTTATTTAAATAATTAAAAATATTGAAAAGAATTAGTTAATTAAAATAATTTTCCTCCTCACTACAAATTGAAATCCCATCACAGAATAATTCATATAAAGAAATTGTGGTAGAAATTTAACAAGTATAAAATAAATTTCTACATACTAAAAATAATTCTAAATTGATTGATCCATATTCCTATCACACCATAGTAGAGTCTTTTCCACTATAACATGATTAATCCTTTTCGATCACATTTCTAGAATATGTGTGGAATGTCTTATTATATTATATATAATAGCTCAATAGCCAATAATATTTCCCATCCCTTACCTATGAGTCCACAAAATTTATCCCTAAGGTGATAATGTATTCCTTTAATTCATATCATCACATATGATATGCGGCTATAAATACATTAAGGCTAAGGGGACATTGAATTGGGACCCTTATCCACTATGATATAGTCAAAATTGAACCATGATATCATGTATTGCAATGCACTAATGAGAATCACATCAGATTTCCTTAACTCACATTTTACTGAGGATCATTTTTAGTTATAAACATTTTATAAAAATAATAAAAAAAAATTTAGGGGTCAGAAAATAAGTTATTAATGGGGGTATAAAGTACTCAAATTATTTTAGAAACGCTAGAAAATGAGACTCTATAGAGTATTTTGAGATTAATTTGACTTAGATTCCATTTATGAAACATCAAGATATAAATATAGAAGAAAATATGTAGGAATATATCATTCATTAAATAATGGATATGCCAAAATTCTACTATTTTGTTATTTTATCTTCCTAAGAGGTTTATTAAATTATTTTTATATGGGGTAATATTTTGTTAATCCAACTATTTAAATTTTAAAATATATTTATATTAAGATACTATTTTTAATATAAGAAAATTATCATCTCATAGGATACATGAAATCTTATCAACCAATGATGATAAAGATATGTTGGATATGTTTTGTTTTGATCGTGTTGGAGTTTCATCAATACATGAGTAAAGAATAAGTAATATTAGAATTTGTAACATCCCTACATTTCTCAAAGTTACGGTCCATTCATTATTGGTTTATATTCTTTTTTTCTCAAATAATGATTCCCAAGGGATTAAAGGAGGTATCGAGTGTGTATAGGGATCATTCGGAGCCTGGAACCCCGAAATTGTTAAAGGTAGACTGAGATGCACAATTAGTAAAAACCATGCTACCCAGCTAGCACAATTTCCCTAAACTGTGTGGTTACAGATAGTGGGGTGTTGTGGGATGCATGGTTTGTCTGCAACCATGTGACCCCAGGCACACTGTTTTTTTGTGCTGCATACATCTTGTCCAGAGTGTTTTTTCATAGTTTGTGAATATTTAGACAAAATGAGCATCTAACTATGTTAGGTTCCCATTTTAAGTAGTGTCTTGCTACATGGTTGGCACACAGTTTGCCCAAATGTGTTCCATGGTTCTTGAGGATGAAATACCTAAATTTCCACTCTTTAATGTTTTAAATAAACTACTTCTTCTCCATTATTTCTTTAGTGTTCCAACCCTCATCTTCCATATTTGAGACTCCTACTTCCCTCTTTATATATTTCAATATATCTCCTCTATTTGTCATCAGAATCAATCTCCATCAGAAGCATTGGAAATCCCTCTGCAAGTTATTCAATCTCTTCACTTATATTTCACGGTTCTTCCTTCCATTATTGTACTATTTAGGTTAGAAATATTTTACCCTATTTTCTAGTCATTGGTAAATTTCTTCAATTTATTCAATTTTGGATCGTTTTAAGATTAGGAAATGAATGATTAGAGTTCTAATACATGATGATAGGTGGTATTGGTCTTTCCAATTCATTTTTTCACTTTTAAAATGATGTTTCATTGTACTGCACACCGTAACCTTCCTAGGATTTCTCTAACTAGACAAATAAATTAAATTAAACTTTTTTCCATGTATGAAACGACTCAAATGAGTAGTGATCACCATTATGGGTGATTTTTTTACTTAAGACACTTGAAATGGTTGTGTCTCCCCTGTGGTGGCCTTTTTTCATATACCACAAATGATAAAACACCTCTTTAGGTGTGACATATATTTAATGTAGGATTTAATTGATAAATTGAATAAATATGCTAACCACCAAGTGTTATTGTGTATTTATTTCACCACAATCAATGAATTAGGCCCATAAATTGAATTGAGATAAATTTTTAGGCCTTGAGTTTTCCCTCATAGCTTGATGCTTATGATCACACATCTTTTCTCATTATCTATAGCTTATTTATTTGATTATGCTTACCACCATATATGCATATTATGTAGCCACATTTCTTATTATTACTTTCACATTTCATGTTGTGTTCCTCATAACTTGATCTTATTTCTTAATACCATGTGATTATTGCTTCATAAGATAATTTATTGTCTTGAATTGGATGTTATGCTTAGAAAGCATGTTAGCATGTGGAATTTTCATGATTTATTATGTACATGTGATTATATATGAAATTCCTGGTGATATGTGCCTTAGTTACTTTACCTCACTTAGCATGAGCTGGGAGAGAACACTGATCCTAATTTAAGGACACCATGGATGGAATTTCCATGTTTAGTTTGGATCTACTTGACGTGTTAGGAGTGATGCATTGTGTTTTCATGTACAGGCTCTCCGGAAGGGTTTTACATACTCATGATTTATTTTGGTTCCCTAGGGGAGAAAATGAGGATGGACCCATTGGCAAGATTTATATGCCACTCCTTAGGTGATAGTCAGTCCCCTATGTGAGATACTTTGTATGAAATCAAAGTCACCATTCCATAAGTGATTCATGGGATACCTTTATGGGTTTCCTTAGATGGACTCAGTGGTATTGGTTATATCAGATATAGTTGTAGCGACCCTTGGGATTCTTTATAGATCACCTTGGGCGGGCTTAGATCTCCATCCTTGGATTTGATGGATTTCTTGCTTGTGTCAGCCGTGATGTTTCTTCTGTATTTATTAAGATGATGTTTGTATAATTTCATGAGGATGAGACTTCCAATCTAAAGAACAAGCTTGGGGTCCACCCACATTAGTAGATTTATTCTTGATGGACTATGTATTTACCATATCATTTGTATAGGAACCTTGGTTCAGATATCTAGCTTTGGCTGAAGCGGGTGGTATCGGGAAGGTGTCCATTTGGGAACCTGGAATGAAGTAGTTACTCATTTATTTATTTACCACCATGCATTTATTATCTATGGAACATTGTTAATTCATTTATTACAAGAAATGGATTGGCCTAGACTCCATGGGTGGGGGATTTCTTGGATTATATCTCACACCCTTCTTGGGTTACCATTGGTACCCAAGTAGGATTTATGATTTTAGGTATGGATAAAGGTAAGTCACTATAATACTATGCTTTATTGTTCTTTTAAGTTTCATTATAGGGCCGAGCACCAATCCTATGCTAAAGATGCTTATTGTAGCTGTTTTTAACCCTTTTTATTTTTGGTATAGCATATGGTATATGCATATATTCTTTTTTCCCCATTCTACCCATTTTTTATAGGTCCATGAGATACCATGATCATCGTTTTTTATTTATTATTGTTTATCCATCTTTATCCAATTGTTATATTTCTGACATGGTATATTATTACTATCATATTGTTTTTATTGTTTCTTGTTTCTTATTTATATTTTTAATCTATACTCAAATCAATGAGGGCATATTCTTCTCATAGACACACCCTAAGACCTTTATACTAGTTAGCAACCTCGGGCATTCATGGAGGAATTCTTAAGGTCTTGTAGTCACCGTATCAGAGAACTACTGAGTGACATCTGAGGAAGGACACTAAAAAGTGGTATTAGAGGGGGTTTTCCTTTTGGTATTACTGTTGGGTAAGATAGGAGACTTTGAATATAGAAATTGGGTTATGATAATGTTCCCAGGAGTTTCTAACCCATGTACAGGGAAACCCAATTTGCATGGGATGGGTAAATGCTTTTATTGCTTTTTTTGTTACCATTTCATGGATTTCACCATTGGGTGTCTCACTTGTTGTGTTTCGTTGACATTATTGATGAAATTATTAACATTTATGAGATTTATTTTACTATATCCCAATGATATGAGGATGTACTAAATAATACATCATACTATGCACTCTATGATTTACAATTCATGCATTATTCCATGCCATATCTACTTATCAACATACATTACCTATTTTTCATGTGATTATTGTTGTGACTTGTTAGTTATTCTAAGTATTGCTTCTATTTTTGAATATATAAATGTGCCAAATTTAATTTTAGGTATGAGAAAACAAAATTGGAACTTAAAGAGGTTTCCTTAACCTAATAGTGTTTTAATTCATATATTAAAACATACACCTTTAGAAGCCAATTGTAGCATGTTGAGTGATTAAACATGGGTTTCATGGTATGGAATGTGTTATGGTTAGTATTAAGTGGACACCACCCTCCAATGGGTAGTAGGTAATGTCTCTTGTGACTCTTTGATATCATTATTCATCCTTTTCTCCTCACCCAAACCTTGGTCCTAGAGCAGGAAAGGAGTTGTAATGTGCATATAGGTTGGACTTGTACGTATCCTTTCTTTATCTCCTTTTCAGTATGTTATAAATCATATTCTGAGAGTTAACATGTAAATTTTAGAGCTATTCTAATACAATTTCCTCATGTTTTATACCAAGAGAGTGGTGGAGAACACACTCCGTAGGTGGTGGAATCTGAGCCACCCATAATCCCTCTTGTAGTCCCACCTATATAAACTCTAGATGATATTCCATTGGGATATGATGGTTAGTTTTATTATACATTTCTTTGATTCATGCAGTCTGTTTAGTGTTTTCCCTATAATGCCCCTACTATGGTAGAGAAAACTCAGGACTTTCAGCAACATCATCCTTCCACCTACTAAATGGATGGAAGAACTCAGGTTTCTGAATCACGGTTAGAATATTTGGTATCAATCTTTGACCATATTGAGATGCCTCTAGAGTGGAGGGTCAATATTTCCATATACATGTTACGTGATTCTGCCAAGCAATGATGGGACATCATATCTCAGGCCGAGCATCATCAGGGTATGGTTTGGGTAGACTTCCAGGAATCCTTCTACAATCACATATTCTCACAGACTCTAAGGGAGGATCATGCTAGAGATTTTATGCATCTTTGTAGGCCTCTACGACCATTCTTGATTATTATGATCACCTTACCCTGATGCATAAGTTTTCTATGTGTCTGACTAGGGATGAGATGATGATTGTGAGGTGTTTTGAGGAGGGTCTTGGATACGCTCTCTACTCGTAGATGAACATCTTATGCTTGATTCTCATTACTAAAATGTTGACCCAAGCCCTAATTTTAGAATATAATCTCAGAGAGTTTGGCAATGTGAGCCAGGGATGTTACATTCCAAGGTAGGGTGATGGTTCATCTGGAAGTAAGAAGCATCATTTTTAGGGCACATGTGGGGGTGGTTTCATCCAGGCTACACACACTAAAAACTATTTAGTGTTTCAAAAATATGGTAGGATAGGTTATAAGATTCCTAAGTGAAAAAATAACACAATTGAAAGTTAAGAATGCAGAAGGATGGGTCACCTTCAGATATTCTTCTAGTATATTACTCATCCATCCCGTAAGAGTGGATCTGAATGACACCTCTATCAGGTGCATAATCTTCGACTCCACATCAGTCTAGGAGTTGGTATTCTATCAAAAAATTAAGACTAGGTAGGAGTGGTTGTGTATAAAGTAGTCAGTCCCCAAAGATTCAACATCAGCATAGTGGATCTGCTAAGGCTAGTGAGGCAGCATCTCAGTGCCGCTATTTAGGATATATTTAGGCAGCGTAGCCTGTTCCCAAGGATAAGATTCTAGGGAATTCTACTTTATGAAGTACTATTTTGGTATCCTCTACTTTATTTTTCCCCTTCTTTTATACAAGTTCACTCTATTATATCTTTTATGGTTTTTGAATGTATGGGTATTTAAATTGAGTAATTATGTGGTGTCGTATCTGTCAACATGATGTTAGTGGTCAGATCATAAGGAATGTTCTAGTTCCATGAGTTCCCATTAAGATAGGTGTGTACTGCTTCTTCTAGAGTTTCATCATCCTCAAGATGATCAGTTTCGACATCACTCTTTGTATGGAATGAATTTGTTCCCTATAGTGACCTAGTGGATTTCTATCGCAGTCAAGTTTCATTCACATCACCTAAGGGAAACATGTATATCCATATAGGTGAATGGAATATCTATGAAATTTGAGTTGGACCCAAGTATACTAGGTTGGGTGGAGTGAAAACTCATTTAGAGAGTCTCCTTATGAGTGATTAGGGTATACAGTTTGTATAATTTCCTCCTATGGTGGATTGATTCAAATATGTTTTCCTTGATGATTTCTCTATCTTACCTCCTAAAAGAGAGGTTGAGTTCACCATCGAGCTCTTTCCAGGTTTGGTACCAGTATCTATTCATCCATATAGGATTGAACCTACAGATCTCTAGGAACTCAAAAATTATATTGAAGATATAGAGGCTAAGGATTTTTCCAACCCATTACATCATCATGGTGTTCACCGGTCCTTTTTAGCAAGAAGTTATATGGTACCCTTAGGTTGTGCATGGATTATCACTGATTGAACCTGCTTAAGGTAAACAATCAGTACTCAATACCTTGTATATGAAACCTATTCACTAAGATATGAGGAGTGACCATTTTATCCAAGATCGATTTGAGGTTAGATTACTATCAGGTGAGAGCGAGGGAATTAGACATACCACATACAGTGTTCTGGAGTAAGTATATCTTGTATGAATATATGGACTTTTCATTTAGTCTAATGACCATAATGCTAGTCATCATGGCCTTGATGAATTGGGTTTTATACTCGTACCTTGTTTTTTGTGTGCTCTTCTTCATATATGACATATTATTGTATTCTCACACCAGAAAAAACCATTCCAACCTATCACGACCTGTCCTCGGGGCCCGTTCCATGACTACCCCAAGCCCGCCTTCCATAGGCCAGGGGCTGGCGACTAGCACCAAGGCATAATTCCCGGTAAAAAGGGAAGACATTGCCTTTGTAAAGTAAAAAAACACCATAGAGCAAGCAAGCAGAAGTAAACACTAAGGAAAAACTGGGTACAATAGTAAGTGCGGAAAAGTAAGTGGGCCAGAATACAAACCCAAACTGAAAGTAAAGTACAACTGAAAAACGGAGTAAAACAACTGAAAAGTAAAGCCACAACCTCGAGCCGTCCACTGGAATTCCCACCTAAAGGGTGGGTACAGATAGCCTCCACAGCTCCTCGGGTCCAGCCGTCCGCTCTGAGTACGTCCCGCCTAGTGGTCCACCTCCAGGTACCGACCTGCTCCGCAAGCCTCAACCACGATCAACGTTGTCCGTTGTCTGTAACCAACACAATGTAGTGCGGGCATAGCCCGTGCAGGGGTGAGTATAAGCTACTTAGTAGGGACCCCGAGACCCCCGAAGGTCTCCCAGAATCCACAAAGGATAATCCACAAAGGAATGATACAATCACGAAGTAACATTTGACACTACTTAGGTATATTCCCATACATATACCTAAGTCACCAATTCTCATTCGTCTCCAACATCCGAGCTCAAGTACAACCCAGTCCACACAGGAAATCACAACCCAATCCACATAGGAAAGCATAACGTAATCCGCATAGGATATCAAGTCAAACTTATCAAAGATAAGGATTGAAAATCAAGATTCAGCTCACACAGGTATACTTCTTCGTAAGACGATAGAGATGATTAGATGTAGCCACTGATTCATCTAAGCCGTCGGACCCACAGAGGATCGATAGGTACTAACCCCCGCAATTACCCACAAAGGATCGATAGGTAACTAACTCCCACAATGACCCACAAAGGATCGATAGGTAACTAACCCCCGCAATGACCCACAAAGGATCGATAGGTAACTAACCCCTACAATAACCCACACAGGATCGGAACCACAGAGGATCTGTAGGCGCTGGCCCACACAGGACCGCTGAGCACTGACCCACACAGGATCTAACCCAGACCGGATCGGTAACACTGTTCCACATAGGATCTCTGAGTGCTGTAGTCGTCACCGTCGAATCCATGGAGGATTTCTGTACATTCGTCATCGTCGTCGCAGTCGCAGCCGGCTCTAGGGTTCCCGCACACAGCAAGCTCTTTCGGGAGGGTCCGCTCCACGAGCCGAGGGGCTGATACATCAACAGACACATAGTCCAGAGTTGATGTATCCAAAAGTTCTGTATCGAAAAAAGTAACTCAACGTCACAGACGGCGCGTCAATCGGACGCCCGGTCTGAGAGTTATTGGCCTTTTCGTCCCAGGGGCCCGGTTGGTTTTTAAGTCAAAACCAACCTGACCATACTCCAACTATGTCCAAACCTCAAGCGGAGTAAGCCAAAAGGTCCGTCTCACTTAGAGGAAACCTTCAAAGTCGACGGAACATCAATCGGACGTCCAGAGCTCAAGTTATAAGCATTTCTGCTCCGAAATCCTGGTTGGTTTCGTGTACGAACCAACCCGACAGAACACAAAGTTCTCCGAAACCTTGAGTGTAAAATACCGAAACGCGTGTCTCGATCTAGGGATCACATTGCAGTTGACGATGCGTCAATCGGAGGTCCGCAGCCCAAGTTATGCGCAAAAGACCATGAGAGGTCCGGTATTAGGGGGTTCGGGTCCGGTCCGACCCGGCCCGGTACCCCCTGGGTCGGCCCGAACCGGTTCGACCCGAACTGGGTTCCGCCCATTAGGGCGCGGCGCGGCCCGACCCAGTCGGTGCGGCCCGGCCTAGCAGGCCAGCTTGGCGGCTCGGCCGAGCGTTGAAGGGGGGGGGGGGGGGGGCGCTGCCCCCCCCCCCCTCGCATTGTGAAACCGCGACCCCCATGTGGGGGGCTGATCCAGCTGGCCAGCTGGGGGTTATGACCCCCGACGCTTCCCCCTGACCGGCTGGCCCGCTTCGGCCGCCCGGTTGCTGCCGCCACGAGACCAGGGCGGTCCCGTCCCCCTGCTATGACACCGGAGGCTGGAAACCGGCCGCCATTCCATGCTCCGCTGCGGGCTTGGTCCGTCCGGCCCAGCGCGATGGCACCGCGCCCCTCCGCCGCGGCCCCGCTCCAGCCGCGGTGCTTTTGTGGTTCTCCGGCACGGCGCGACGACACCGCGTCTTTGGTTCTTCTTCAACGGCGCGGCGCGACGGCGTTGCGCTTCTCCCCCTTTCTTTAATATTTCCCGTGCGGTGCTTCGGCACCGCATTGCCTTGCTCATGCCGCAAGAAAATATCAAACAACCAAAGGGGAGAGGAGGGTCGGCCATGTTCGTGCGGTCCGACCTCCTCCCGTTATTGCTATAATAGGAGGAAAAAAAACGATAAGTCAATGATGAAAGTAATCAGGAAAAAATGAAATAATAACCCCCTTACCTCAAGCGTAGTCGTCGAACGAGGTTGTCGCGGAAAGGGACATCGCAGAATTGAGCATCGCGGAAGAAGGCGTCACAGAAGGAGGATCGTCGCATCGCGGAGAAAAGATTCATCAGCGTCGCATCGTCGATCTCCAAGGATCCGACGTTCTTGTCGACCTTCTTCGGAGGTCGGAGTTCTTCACATTCTTCGCGTTCTTCGTCGAGGAAGAAGAACTTCAAGAACTTGAGCAAATTTTCCCAAGCCTCTCACAACCCAACAACCCTTAATAAAATAAGAGTTTGTCCTATTTTATTTCTCAATCCATGCATTTTGAAATTCAAAAACAAAACAATAAATTAAATGAATTAATTGCAATGTTTAAACTGCCCAAATTAATTGAGGCATTTCATAAACAGAAAAATGAAAGGGTTGACTTCCACTTAATAGGGGTGCGGTTGCGTTACCTTAATAAAGGACAGGGTTGAGGAAGTTGAAAGAAACAGTGGGGCTCATGTGGGCCCCAGCTCACAAATATCCTACCTAGTGGGTAGGATATTGTGGGTCCCACTCCAAACACTTATCTTAGGTTAAACAAATTTAAGTAAAATAAAAATTGGTTGCACTATTTTTATTTTATTCCTTTACTTAACCCAAAAATTTAAAAACCACACCCGAGCAAACGCAACTCCGAAAAAGGTGTTTCTAAGCAATTACCGGTGCTGCGATTCCATCGGTGCCCTCAAGAATTAAATTACGAGCAACAGTTCAAAAGTTAGAAAAACCCACTTGTTCGTTCACTGAACATACCTGAGCTAAACTTCGAAAAATGATTCCGGGCACACCGGGCCTCAAAATCAGGTGCCGTCAGAAACTGCGTTCTTGTAAAATCCCAAAGAAAATTAAGAGAAAAAAAATTTCCTTGAATTTTATGGGTCTTTACATCACTCCCACCTCAGGTCTTTACGTCCCCGTAAAAATACATCAAAAACTAGGGAAAAAAATGTGGGTACTGAGCACGCATCTGAGCCTCCCGCTCCTAAGTGCTCTCCTGGAGGTTTCCGTACTGCCATCTGATGCGCACTAGAGGAATCGACCGTCCATGTAGGACCCGCTCCTGTCGATCCTCAATCTCCACCGGTACCTCCACAAAAGTATCCCCATCATCATTGTCCAGCTCCCCATGGTGAATGATATGCGTCGGGTCATGCACGCATCTCCTCAGCTGAGATACGTGGAAGACGTCGTGCACTCAGTGAAACTAAGGTGGTAGAGCCAGGCGATAAGCCACCTCGCCAATCCTGCTGAGGACCTGGAATGGTCTGATGAAGCATGGAGACAACTTGCCGCCTTGGCCAAATCTCCGTAATCTACGTCGAGGTGAGACCCGCAAGAAGACGTGGTCGCCATCCTCGAACTCTAGTGGCCTCCGCCTCCTATCAGCATAAGAATTCTGCCGGCTCTTAGGTGTCCTCATCCACTCCTGGATGACCTGGACCTTCTCTGTCGTGGCCTGGACCATCTCCGGTCCCACAAGTTCTGACTCCCAAGGGTCTGTCTAGCACAGTGGAGATCTGCAAGGTTGGCCATACAACGCCTCGTATGGTGCCATCCCGATGGTGGAGTGGTAGCTATTGTTGTACGCGAACTATACCAAGGGTAGGTGGTCCTCCCAACTGTGACCAAAGTCGAGGACACATGCGCGGAGCATTTCCTCGAGAGTCTGAATGGTCCTCTCCATCTGACCATCCATCTGAGGGTGAAAGGTGGTGCTCAGGCATAGTTGCGTCCCGAACGCCTCCTGCGATCCCTTCCATAGCCAGGAAGTAAAGAGAGCATCTCGATCGGAGACGATAGATGATGGTACACCATGAAGCCATACAATCTCTTGAACGTAGAAATGTACCGAGCTCTCCACTGAGCCCTACTCTCTGATGGGTAAGAAATGAGCCTAGTTGGTGAGTCGGTCGACAATCACCCAAATGGAGTCATGACCTATGGAAGTGCGTGGAAGTCCAGTCACGAAGTCCATAGATATGCCGTCCCACTTCCACTCCGGGACCTCCAAGGGCTGCGCCAAGCCTGCTAGTACCTGTTGCTCTACCATCACCTACTGGCAGGTGAGGCATCGAGAAATTAACTCTGCCACAACCTTCTTCATGCCCGGCCACCAGTGCAGTCGTCTGAGATCCTGGTACATCTTCGCCACTCCAGGATGTACCTCCAAAGGGGAAGTGTGAAACTCTCTCAACACCTCCTCTCATAAAGCAATTGGTACCAAGGTACTTACTCTAAAAAGGACGTCATGATCTCCTCCTACAGAGAAACCACCAGGTGCCTTTCCAGAGGATATCTGCACACGCCACGTCTCACAGTCGGCGTCCCCACGCTGTGCCTCTCTGACCCGCTGCAGTAGTGGAGGAGTGACTGTGAGTGACTGAAGAAAGGCTTCTCCATCTCTATCCACGAAGGATATCTACAAAGCGGCTAGCTGCTCTGTCGCCTCCCCAAGTAGCTGAATGACCGACCTCCTGATGAGTGAATCAGCTACTACGTTCCCCTTTCCAGGAGTATAGACTATCTCAAAGTCATAGTCTAGGAGGAAATCGTGCCATCTCCACTGTATCAGGTTCAGGTCCTTCTACGAGAAGATGTACCTGAGACTCTGATGGTCAGTATAGACTGTAAAGCGCTCTCCCATCAGATAGTGTCGCCACATCTTTAGAGCGAAGACCACTGCTGCTAACTCCAGGTCATGGGTAGCATAGTTCTGCTCATGCGGCCTCAACTGACGTGATCCATCGGCGATCACTGCCCACTCCTGCATCAGGACACATCCGAGTCCAGTCCCTAATGCATCGTAGTAGACTACATACCCTACTCCCTCCTCCGGTAGCCTCAAGATAGGTGCGATGGTCAATCTCTGTCTCAGCTCCTGGAAGCTCTGCTGACATCTGTCTGACCACACAAAGGTTTTACCCTTCTTCGTCAAAGATTAGAGTTGTGCCGCAACTCTGGAGAAGTCTGGCACAAATCTACGATAGTACCCAGCTAGTCCCAAGAAACTCCGCACTTCTGTCACGCTCCTGGGTGGCTCCCAAGATAGCACTGCCTTGATCTTCGTAGGATCCACCACAACACCCGCCTCAGAGATGACGTTTCCCAAGAAATGGACCTCATGTATCTAGAACTGACACTTTGTGAGATTTCCATAAAGATGGTTCTCTTGGACTGTGTCTAGTATAACCCGTAAGTGGTAGGTGTGCCTCTCCTCATTCGTCGAGTATATCAAAATGTCTTCAATGAAGACCACAAAAAATCGATCGAGGTATGGCTGAAATATTCTGTTCATGAGGCCCATGAACACTGCTGGAGAATTGGTCATGCCGAAATTCATAACCAAGAACTCATAGTGGCCATACCGACATCTGAAGGCCGTCTTCTGCACGTCCTCGTCCCGAACTCTGTGCTGATGATAGCCTGATCTAAGGTCTATCTTCGAGAACCACCGTGCTCCTTTGAGATGATCAAAGAGGTCATCAATCCTCAGTATCAAATACTTGTTCTTCACTATCACCTAGTTCAGTCGACAATAGTCGACACAAAGTCGCAAGCTCTCGTCTGCCTTTTTGGCGAACAATATCGTGGAAGCCCAGGGTGAAACACTGGGTCGAATGAATACCTTGCCCTGCAAGTCCTCCAACTATACCCGTAGCTCTCGAAGCTCGGCGGGAGCCATCCGATATTCAGGGGTGGATATCGGGGCTGTCCCAGGGTACAGATCAATATAAAAGTCTACCTCTCTGTGAGGAGGTAGTCCTGGAACGTCTTCGAGGAAAACGTCCGCATACTGATCCACCACTGCAGGAAAACCTGGACTCCGCACATCAAATACTCCTAGGATGAGGCTAGACAACTGATGAGTGATGGGCTGTCCTCTCCTCTGCGAGAGTCCATATTGTGCTGTGAAGGCTCCCTTCTCACCGGTGATGGTGAACCTGCTCCCGTCGGTGCGTACGCACCGCACCTTGCGCCTAATACAATCAATATGAGCATGGACTGTAGATAACCAATCCATGCCCAAGATGACGTCGTAAGGCCTCGACGCCGCTACAAGAAGATCCCAGCCAAAGCTCTCACCTCCTAATGTAAGCTCATACTATCAGCACCAGTGCGTAATCATCGAGTCTACCCCCGTAGGAGTCTCTAGCCATAAGGATCGAGCCAACAGCTCTGTCGGAATCTCCGAGCTCCGAACAAGGGCAGCGACAATGAAAGAATGACTCGCTCTTGTGTCTATAAGAACTACAGGAAGGGTGGAATAGACACAGATAGTATCTCGAATCAACTCGGGTGCGTCAAGGTCGTAGGTCTACGCTGCCTGAAGCCGTGCCTGTCTCTACCCGCCAGATCCCTGTGGTTGGGGTGGACCTCTTGGGGGTGGTGGTGGTAGAGCCTAAAAGCGTCGCCCACCACCTGCTGCTCGACTAGCTCCTCTGCCTCATCCTCCTGCTCCCTACGGACCACCAAGTTCGACCCTCTGCCTCTGCCTGGGTGGTCCCTCAACCACCTGCTGCTCCTCGGAAGGGTGGGTCGGGCAGTCACGAGTCATGTGGCCCTACCCGCCGCATGCGTCGCACTGTCTGCCTCTCGAAAGACTGGCTCTGCGCTGAGCGCCCCGCACCTCTGAGCCAGTGTCCTAAGGTCATCTTCCTGAGGGTCTGGTCTTCCTGGACCCATGTGTCATCCATCGACTGCCAGCTGCAGAAGACTCTTCTACGTACCTCCCTGCGGTAGGTCTCTCTTCTGGGACTCAGCAAGAAAGGTATCGATGATGAGGGCTCGCTCTAGTACCCCTGCCTATGTCGGAATGCTGAGGGAGATCAGCGATGCCCTGATCTACTACCTCAATCCCTGCTCGAAGGTCCGAGCCCAGAAGAATGGGTCCCATACCATGTCTGTCGAATAGTGAGAGAGATCGGTAAATCTCGCCGAGTACTGGGCGACCGTCAAGCTGCCCTGTCGTAGCTGTAGTAGCTCCTAGATGCGCACCGCGCGAAGGGTGGCTGGGAAGAACTTCGAGCGGAAGAGGCTCTCAAATTCCATCCAGAGGAGAGATGCCTCGTTGTGCACCTGGAGCATCAAGCTCCACCATCTTCCTACTGCCGCGTGCAGGAGGCTCGCTGCGAGGATCACCATAAGGTCTTCTGGTGTCCTCACTAACCTGAAAACGCGTACAACTGCCTCCAGCCAATCCTTAGCTACCTGATGGTCCGTCTCCCCGCAGAACCTAGGCGGTCGCTGACGCTGAAACTCGTGGAGTCCACCAAGGCGACGTGCACTCTCAGCGGCTGGAGCTGGTATCATTGGTGTCTTGGTGGGTAGAGGTACCGCCGATGCCTCTGCTGTCAAAGGTCCCTGTACTGAGGCCTCATCGCTCGGTGGGCTGTCGTTACACAAAACGCTTAGAACCCTAGCTGGCTGCCGTTGTGGGGCCATCCTGAAAATATACAGGTGCGGCACGGTCAAACAACATACCTGGTGAGCTGACATAATGTAATCACAAAGAAAACATGAAACACACATGCAATCAATGTTTTCGTGTATTAAGTCGGAAATCAGAAGTCAGGGTCCTGGTGTACGGATACGTCGGCCGCCGCACCAACACTGGACTCCCTGGACTGATAACCACACCCAATACCCTTAACACTATTGCTTCACATAGAAGAAATATCAGAGTTCAAAGTTCTGCGGTAGAACCGAACTCCTCTGATACCAATTTGTCACGACCCGTCCTCAGGGCCTGTGCCGTGACTACCTAAAGCCTGCCTTCCATAGGCCAGGGGCTAGAGACTAGTACCAAGGCGTAATTCCCAGTAAAAAGGGAAGGCATTGCCTTTTTAAAGTAAATAAAAACCACAGAGCAAGCAAGAAAAAGTAAACACTAAGGAACAACTAGGTACAATAGTAAGTGCAGAAAAGTAAGTGGGCCAGAATACAAACCCAAACTGAAAGTAAAGTACAACTGAAAAAGGGAGTACAACAACAGAAAAGTAAAGCCACAGCCTCAAGCCATCCACTAGAAGTCCCACCTAAAGGGTGGGTACAGATAGCCTCCACAGCTCCTCGGGTCCAGCCGTCCACTCCGAGTACATCCCGCCCAGTGGTCCACCTCCAGGTACCGACCTGCTCCGCAAGCCTCATCCACGATCAGTGTTGTCCGTCGTCTGCAACCAACACAACGTAGTGCGGGCATAGCCCATGCAAGGTGAGTATAAGATACCCAGTAAGGACCCCGAGACCCCCGAAGGTCTCCCAGAATCCACAAAGGATAATACACAAAGGAAAGATACAATCACGAAGTAACATCCGACACTACTTAGGTACATGCCCATACATATACCTAAGTCATCAATTCTCATTCGGCTCCAACATCCGAGCTCAAGTACAACCCAGTCCACACAGGAAATCACAACTCAATCCAAACAGGAAAGAATAACATAATCTACATAGGATATCAAGTCAAACTTATCGAAGTTAAGGATTGAAAATCAAGATTCAGATCACACAGGTATACTTCTTCGTAAGATGATAGAGATGATAAGATGTATCCACTGATTCATCTAAGCTGTCAGACCCACATAGGATCGATAGGTACTAACCCCCACAATGACCCACAAAGGATCGATAGGTAACTAACCCCCGCAATGACCCATAAACGATCGATAGGTAACTAACCCATGCAATGACCCACAAAGGATCGATAGGTAACTAACCCCCGCAATGACCCACACAGAATCAAACCCACACAGGATCTGTAGGCGCTGGCCCACACAGGACCGCTGAGTGCTGAACCACACAGGATCTTACCCACATAGGATCGGTAGCACTAATCCACGTAGGATCGCTGAGTGCTGTATTCATCACCGTCGAATCCACATAGGATTTCTGTACAGTCATCATCGTCGTCGCAGTCGCAGCCGGCTCTAGGGTTCCCGCACACAGCAAGCTCGTTCGGGAGGGTCCGCTCCATGAGCCGAGGGGATGATACATGAACCGAAACATAGTCTAGAGTTTATGTATCCAAAATTTCTGTATCGACAACAGGAACTCAACGTCACAGACGGCGTGTCAATCGGATGCCCGGTCTGAGAGTTATTGGCTTTTTTCGTCCCAGGGGCCCGGTTGGTTTTTAAGTAAAACCAACCTGACCGTACTCCAACTACATCCCTACCTCAAGCAGAGTAAGCCAAAAGGTCCGTCTCACTTAGAGGAAACCTTCAAAGTCGACTACATGTCAATCAGACGTCCGGAGCTCAAGTTATAAGCATTTCCGCTCCGAGGGCTCGGTTTGTTTCGTGTACGAACCAACCTGGCTGAACCCAAAGTTCTCCGAAACCTTGAGTGTAAAATACCGAAATGACTGTCTCGATCCAAGGATCGCATCGCAGCTAAAGGTGCGTCAATTGGAGGTCTGCAACCCATGTTATGGGCAAAAGACCGTGAGAGGTCTGGTAGTAGGGGGTTCGGGTCCGGTCCGACCCGGCCCGGTACCCCCTGGGTCGGCCCGAACCGGGTCGACCTAACCCGGGTCTGTGTCCGGCCCGGCCAGGCGGCTCGGCCATAACGGCCGAGCGATGAAGGGGGAGGGGGGGTGTGAAACCGCGGAACCCATGTGGGGGGACGCTCCAGGTGGCCAGTAGGGGGTTACGACCCCCGGCGCTTTTCCCTGACTAGACGGCCCACTCCGGCCGGCCGGCTGCTACCGCCATGGGACCGGGGCGGTCCTGTCCCCCTGCTCCGACGCTGGGGGCCGGAAACAGGCCGCCGTTCCTTGCTCCGCCGCGGCCTATAACTGCGGCCTTGGTCCGTCCGGCGTGGTGCGACAGCACTGCGCCCCCTCCGCCACGGCCCTGCTCCGGCTGTGGTGCTTTTGTGGTTCTCCGGCATGGCGCGACGACGCCGCATCTTTGGTTCGTCTTCAACGGCGCGGCGCGACGGCGCTGAGCTTCTCCCCCTTTCTTTAATATTTCCCGCGCGGTGCCTCGGCACCGCGTTGCCTTGCTCGTACCGCAAACAATATCAAACAACCAAAGGGGAGAGGAGGGTCGGTCATGTTCGTGCGGTCCGACCTCCTCCCGTTATTGTGATAGCAGGTGGCCCAAAGAAAATGATAAGTCAATGATGAAAGTAATCAGGAACAAATGAAATAATAATCCCCCTACCTCGAGCGTAGTCGTCGAACGGGGTTGTCGCGGAAAGGGACGTCACAGAATTGATCGTCGCAGAAGAAGGTGTCGCGGAAGGAGAATCGTCGGTTCGCGGAGAAAAGATTCATCAGCCTCCCGTCGTCGATCTCCGAGGATCCGGCGTTCTTATCGACCTTCGTCGGAGGTCGGCGTTCTTCGCATTCTTCGTCAAGGAAGAAGAACTTCAAGAACATGAGCAACTTATCCCAATCCTCTCACAACCCAACAACCCTTAACAAAATAAGAGTTTGTCTTATTTTATTTCTCAAGCCATGCGTTTTGAAATTCAAAAACAAAACAGTCAATTAAATGAATTAATTACAACGTTTAAACCGCCCAAATTAATTGAGGTGTTTCATAAACAGAAAAACTCAAGGGTTGACTTCCACTTAATAGGGGTGCGGGTGCGTTACCTTAATAAAGGAGGGGGTTGAGGAAGTTGAAAGAAATAGTGGGGCTCGTGTGGGCCCCACCTCAAAAATATCCTACCTAGTGGGTAGGATATTGTGGGTCCCACTCCAAACACTTAGCTTGGGTTAAACAACTTTAAGTAAAATAAAAATTGGTCACACCATTTTTATTTTATTCCTTTACTTAACCCAAAAATTTAAAAACCACACCTAAGCAAACACAACTCCGGAAAAGGTGTTTCTAAGAAATTACTAGCGCTGTGATTCCATCGGTGCCATCGAAATTCGATTTCGAGCACCGGTTAAAAAGTTAGAAAAACCCGCCTATTCGTTCACTGAACGTACCCGAACTAAACTTCGGAAAATGATTCCGGGCACACCGGGCCTCAGAATCAGGTGCCGTCAGAAACCACATTCTTGTAAAATCCCAAAGAAAATTAAGAGAAAAAAAATTTCGTTGAATTTTACGGGTCTTTACACAACCATATTAGGATCATGTTTAATAGACTAGGAGAGGACCAGATATATGTGAAGACCAGTAAATCCTACTTTTGGATCAGCAAGGTTCACTTATTAGGCCATATCATATATGAGGTAGGTGTATCAATTGATCCAGATAAATTAAGGGTATTGGTTTCCTAAGAGAATCCCAAGAACATATTCAGAATATGAATATTTTTATAGATACTCGACTGTTATAAGATTTTCCTCTAGGACTTCTTATGCCTAGAATCACTACTTACGGACTTGACCATGAAGGGTGTGAAATTCAACTAGACCAAAGATTGTGAGAAATATTTTCAGATGTTAAAGGGAAAACTAACTTCAACAATGATCCTGAATATTTGAGAATTGGGAAGAGGCTATATTCTTTACTATAATGCTTTATGGATTGACCTAGGAGTAGTTTCAATGAATATTGATCACATTATTGAAAACGGGTCCCACCAGCTGAGGCTTCATGAGAAGAACTATCCTACACATGAACTCAAGTTAGATACTATGATGAATTCTCTATGCTATTGTACACACTACTTTTTAGGAGAACAATTAGTTGTTTACAAAGATCACCAGAGTCTCAAATACATCTCTACACAACGATATTTGAATCTCAGGAAGTGTAGGATGGTGGAATTACTAAAATCTTTTGAATTTGAGATTGATTACACACCTGGAAATGAAAATTCCTTAGATGATACATTAATTCACAAGATTTAGATGCATTGCATCATGGAGGTCAGCAGTGAGTAGTAGTTAATGGATCTATTCTCTGAGATGTAACTCGGGATTCCAGAATAGAATAGGAAACCAATATTACTAGATCTGGAAGTTATATAATCCCTTATGGAGTGAGTATGGATGAGGAAATTATCTGATTCTGAGGTACTCATTTTGAGGAAGTGCATCATAGGTGAAAACCCATCTCCAAGTTGGGTTATTGAAGGAAGTTACACCCTACTCTTCCATGGCCATGCATGGGTGCCTACAGATATAAAAAAAGCGTTGATGAGGAAATAACATGCCTCTATTTTTTAATTTCATCATAGGATTACAAATATGTATATAGATATAATTATTCAGTATTGGTGTCCATGTATGAATATGTTACTAATATGTTTCATCACTCTGTTCTCTACCTATAAGCAGGTGAAGGCAGACCAACAATGGCTTGCTGGACTTCTGCAACCTCTCCCCATTCTTGATTAGAAATAAAATGATGTCACCAGGGATTTCATTATAGGATTTCTGAGATCCCCTAGTGTCATTGATGCAGTATAGGCTATCATCAATAGGCTAAAGAATGTAGTACACTTTATACCGATTTGGATAAACTTCTCTATTGATGAGGTGGGAAGACTATACATCCGAGAGATAGTGTGCCTTCAGGGTGTAACCTATTATATATTTCGAACCAATAATCTAGGTTTACATTACAGTTCTAGAAAGGGTTGTAGAAGGCTCTAGGTTCATAGGTGATCTTGAGTACAACATATCACCCTCATACCGATGGGTAGTTTTATTATATAATACGGGTGTTGGAGGATATGCTTCAGGGCTGCATCCTTGATTTTGGATGTTCAAGTTAAACGAATATTCTTCTTGATGAGTTTTCCTAAAAAAAACTTTCATTAAATGGTTTATATGGCTACATATGAGGCCCTCTATGGAATACTATGTCATTCACCATTATGTTGGCTTGTGTAAGGTGAGACAACTCTACAGGGTCCTCATATCATTTTGAAGACTTCATAGAAAGTCCAACTAATTCAGAAGTATATACATAAAACTCAATCTAGGAATAATTTTTATAACAATCGTTCATCTATACCTATAGAGTTTTAGGTGTTACATCGGGTCAATCTACATGTATATCCTAGATTGGATACTAGATGAATTAGGAGACTTGGTAGATTATCGCCTCAATGTGCTGGGTCATTCAAGATAATTGATAGAGTTGGGGAGGTAGCCTATTAGTTGCTGTTAACTAAGATTTATTGTGTCATGAACAAATTCTTCCATGTATCACAAATTTTATAGTATCTTGATGAAATGTTTAATGCATTTGTCCCTGATGATATTGATCTAGAGGGAAATTCATCCTTAGAGGAGCAACTGATACATATGATTGATCTGAGCATGAATGCTCTTCAAGGTAGGTAAGTTCCTCTGGTCTAGCTGCTATGGTAGCACATATGCGTACAAGATGAGACCTGGGAGAAGGAAGCTGATGTACATTCCCAGTGGCCAACAATTTTCTCATATGACATCGTACTACCTTCAAAATGGAAACTCGATGATGAGTTTCCTTAAGGAGGGAAGGTTATAACATCTTAGATTTTTTCAAAGGCACATATCATTGATTTCTAGTTTAAATTCAATTTTTACCTAATAATGATTCCTAGGTGAATCAAGGAGGTCTTGAGTGTTTCTGTCTTTTATTCAGAGCCCATATCCGCAAAATTTTAAGAGGCAAGCTTGGCCACCAACCTTGTTTCCCTAAACCATGTGGTCATAGATAGTGGGGTGTTGGGGGTTGCACGAGTTGTCTGTAACCATGAAACCCCAAGGGCATGACTATATGGTATTAAAAACATATTAAGAAGAGTAGTTTTTCATTTTTTTCATGGTTAGTCAAAATGTTCCCCTAACCGTGTCGAGTTCCCCTTTGAATTAGTTGTTTGTTGCACAGTTGATGCACGGTTTGGCCTATTGTGTGGCCAAACCCTGCACCCTTATTCTTGA
Source organism: Viscum album (assembly GCA_963277665.1). Lineage (NCBI taxonomy): Eukaryota > Viridiplantae > Streptophyta > Magnoliopsida > Santalales > Viscaceae > Viscum > Viscum album. The sequence continues at coordinate 1,579,509,393 of OY728126.1, forward strand.
GGTTGAAATATCAAAATTTCCACTCTTTAATATTTTAATTAAACCCCAACTTATCCCTTGTTTATTAAATGGTCCAGACCTCATATTCTACATGTGATCCTACTTCTTCTCTCTTTATAGGTTTCAAGTTATATTCTCTATTCATCAATAAAATCGATCACCATCAGAAGCATTGGAAATCCCTTAGTAAGATCTTCAAACTTTTCCCTTCAATTTCAAAGTTCTCCCTTCATATGTTGTTATATTTAGGTAAGATATTTTCCCCTATTTTCAGTGTATTGGGTGTTTTCTTTGATTTCTTCCATTTTAGCTCATTTCAAGCTTTGAAAAGGGATGAGTGGAATGCTACTACACTGAGGTTGGTGGTCTTAGTATTTCCCATTAATTTCATTGATTTTAAAATTATGTTCTATTATGCCACACACTGGAACCTTTTTATGACTCCCGTAATTTGATAAATAAATTAAATTAATCATGTTTCCCTGTCTGAGAAAACCCAAATGAATTGGATGTTATGTTTGGATAGATCGTTAGCATGTGGTATTGGAATGATTTATTAAGGACATATGATTGTATATGAAATTCCTAGTGATATGTTCCTTGATTCTTTTTCATCACCTTCCACAGGTTGGGAGACAGAATGAGTCCTGATTTAAGGATGTCGTGGATGAACTCACCGTGTTCGGTTCAGATCTACTTGACCCTCCAGGAGTGATACATTGGGTTTCCATGTATGGGATCCCCGAGTGGATTTTAGATACTTTATGAGTGAAATTGGTTTCTTAGGGGAGAAACTGAGTGCAAGTATGTTTGAAAGATGGATAGTCCATGCCTCAGGTAATACCTTTTCCCTTATGCGAGATACTTGGTATGGAATCAGAGTCACCATGCCATGAGTGATACAAGGGATGCCTTTATGGGTTTATTTGGATGAACATGGTGGTATATTTTATATGGGAGGCACCTATAGCAACCCTTGGTATTATTTATAGATATCTTTGGATGGGATCATATCTCCATACTTGGATTTCATTGATTGCTTTCTAGTGTGATATGTGATGTTTCTTATGTGCACATTAAGATAATTCTTCTATAATGTCATGGGGATGAGACCACCAAGAAAAATCACAATCATGGGATATATCTACATTAGTTTATTTATTCTTGATGGACTATGTATTTACCATGACACTCATATAAGTACCTTGGGTTTGACATCCATCTTAGTCTAAAGTAGGTGGTATTAGGCGAGTGGCCATTTAGGAACCTAGAATAAAGTATTTTCACATTTATTTATTTGTTGACCTGTATTTTTTATCTATGTCACATTGTTAATTAATTTATTGCACAAAATGGATTGGGCTAGCACTGTGGGTGGTGGCCTACTGAGATTGTATCTCAGACCCTGCTTGAGCTGCCTTTGGTACCAAATCATACATTATGATTTCAGGTATGGATAAAGGGAATAATCCATATTCTGATTCTTGATTGTTCTTATAGGTTGGAGTACAGGTAAAAAGATCAATCCTATGCTTGAGATGCATTTTGTAGTTGTTTTGGGACCTTTTGATATTTTTAGTATAGAAAGTGGTATATGACTATATCACTTATTCCCCGTGCTACCCATTTTTTATAGATCCGTAACATACCATGACATTCATTTTGTATCTATCATTGTTTTTTCATCTTCTATGGGATGTTATATTTCTTTCATGGTCTGTTGTTACTATTATATTTATTCTATTGTTTCTTGTTTCTTATTTATATTATTGTGCTACACTCTAATCGATGAGAGAATAGTCTCCCCATAGACACATCCTATTCTATTTCTATTAGTCACCAACCTTTAGTATTCATGAAGTCATGTATTAGGTCTTGTTTCCACCATCTCAAGTCACAAATGAGTGGAATCCAAAGTGGGATGCTAAAAAATTCTATTAGAGACTACCCATCATTAGTATGTTTTTTCACTAACTTTATTTAGATAATGAATTTAAATATTTCATATGAATGTTTTGTCTTGACGCTAGGGTGTATTTGAACTAATGATATATATTTTATCTAGAATATTATTAACTTGTTATAGTGTTATTTTATGATATGATATTTGTATATACAATCTATGTTTAAATTTTATAGGTTACCAAATTTTTAGGGATTCAGAAAAAAGGAAAAAATTACTATGAATTGATATTTAAGAGGGAAGTGATAAATTTATTTTCATATTTTATTTTCACTTCCAAAAAAACATTTTAAGTTAAAAAATGAAAACATTACTTTTATATTTGAATCCATATGCACATTCGTTGTTTAAAAAAAAATCTTGGAAATACTAGTCTTTTCATTGGTCATGGTCTACTCATATTTTTGTTGGTGGGTAATTATTTGATAATAAATAACCATAATTATAAATTATTCCCTATATTCATCCCTACTAATAATTTTTTTTCAAAAATTGGTTTATTTTTTAAAATTTTATATACACCAATGCACATACATATTACAAATCATCATATATTCATTCCTGAAAATAATTTATACCCTTTTAAAACATTCACATTTCTATTTTTCTTGATATAATCTCATTGTATGACATGAATTTATTAGCATAACTTGTATTTGAATTGAAACTATTGTAATATTGAAGGTCTTAAAAAATTAAATAAGTAATTGTTTTATATTACTAGGCCCATTTTTACCCATTATTACACCCTAAAAATTCTATTTTTACAAATATATTAGAATCCATGAATAATACTATTTATAATACACCAATAGTAATATTATTAGAACTAAGAGTGTGCCTAAAATATTGTAATTATGATTGTTTATAATTAAGGTATGGAATCTTAGTTGTCATAAAGCTCTTTTGTAGATAGTGTATTTTTACAGTAGTATATTTATTCAATAATTATATATATTCTATAATTAGATACATAACACCATGATATTTTAAGAAGAAGTTTATATTTGATATCCTATACGACATGCAACATCGAGCTTAAATGAACAACAGAATATTAACATTTAAATATGACTATTAACCTATCCGTTTAATTATAGAGTATGGATAGGAAAAAATATTATGAAATATATATAAATCTATACTAAATGAAAATTTATTAAATTATTCTTAGTAAATAAGCACATAGTTTTTAGTAAAGTTATTTTATTTTTTTAAAATGTCTTTTCTTCAAAAAAGTGTTTTATTGATTTATGTGACCAAATATTATAATTAATTTATAGATATTATATTTTTTAAAAGAATATAATTTTTTAAGTCATCATATCAAAATTATCTTAGGGAGACTTTTTGAGCAATTTTTGAGAAGTTTCATTTTTCAATGAATAGTGAAAAATATTTATTTTTTGTTGAAAATTGTATTTTATTTTCAAGTATATACACTAGAAAATTCTATTTTTGAAGACTTTTAAAATTTCATTAGTCTCTTTTTATTAAAAATAATTAAATAATTATCATTATAATCAACATTATAATTTAATTTAGTATAAAAACATTTTTTTACTTAAAAATATATTTTTTTTCCGGAAAACTTTTTACCATCATGTTCTCTGGGTTTAATTTCAAATTAAACTCTTCCACTACTATGAATTTGAATTGGAAAAATGGATTAAATATTTTTAATAATCATAATTAATATTAATTAATAAGGCTACCATAATTTTTTCATAATAAATATTAAAAAATAGTAAATACTTGTTACCATTGTTAAGGTCAATACAACTTTGTTGGGGGTTAAATTGATGAGAAAAGGGTTAAAATAACATAAAAATTGACTAAATTCTATTTTATATCCATATTTTCGCACTATATCAAATAATATTATAAATTGTTCCATTTTTTATCAATTTTTATTGAGTGATTCTTTAATATATTTTAGTATCTTTAAAAATTCTAAGTTTATCCTTTCAACCACATAAAAAAGGACACCCGCTCTACTATCCTATATACAATTAATAAGGAATTTTTTTCATCCATTCCCATCCCAAATTCCTGACTTATATCCCTATTCATTTCCAATATTCCTTGGTATGATCATTAAACCAACCTCGGAAGGATTTAAGTATAAACCTAAAGGGGTCTTCCAAAGAAGAGGCATGATTCTTAACCAAGTGTCTTTTTTATTTGTTCTTATACAACATTAAAATATTCTTCAAACATGATGAAATAATAACACCCAAATATTCCATATGATTATTTGTTTTTGTGTCAATTTAAATACATATATCCTTCTCTCTCTTCCTTCAAAATTAAAATAGGATCATCCTTCTTGTGTATGACAGACTACCACCTCGTGAACCTATGTAATTCGTTTTCCATCACCGTCTATCATAAATGGTTATAATTATGGATTTAATGTATATGTAATATATTTATGACATTTTTATAATTAATAAAATATAATATATCTTCTAATTTCCTATATTTCCATTCATTTATGAACGATAATGTCATTCATACCTACGTGTGGACTACCACATCCATAAAACGATGTGATACATTTATCACCACCACCTTACATTGATGATATATATAGGTATGTTTAAAAATATATTATTAAAATTAATATATAATTATCATTATTTAATTTTTAAATAATACCTACCTTCTTTCCATCATGATTGTTGAAAATTGTAAATTTTACTCATGCTTATGTATGACCAAATGTCTTTATGATTGAAACCTTGTTCATTTTTTATTACCATCATTCATCATTGTTTTTATAAGTATAAATTATAAATAAAAATGATAATAATTTCATAAATATTATTCTAGATATGATTTAATAATTACCTTATTGATCATTGTTAACATACTGAAGTCGTTTTGGATATATGAGTAAAATATCATCAAAATGTATGATGTGACCATAATTGATTAAGTAATTAAATATAACATGGTTATAAATAAAATAAAGTAATAATAAATATACAAAAGGTTCTTAAAAAATTAAATAATTAATATGAGTTTATTATTATGTATTATATTGAACATATCTAATGAATTTAGACACAAGGTAAGGGACCCTTTAACTTAAAAAATCATTATAAATATTTTAACGATTTACTTTCTAAATATTTTTCTTCCATTTTCATATTATTAAAAATATTTTCATTGGAAATACTTATATTTATATAAAATATTTATAGATAAAATTTTATTTATCTATTTAATTTCTTTAAAAGGTTTTTAAATGGATACTTCTTATAAATTTTATATGGAACATTTTGATTTCTTTACAAAAGGAAAAACAATGTTCTATTTTGACTTATACAGTGACAATAGATTTTCCAAAAACCAAAAATGTTATTTTATTTATTGATTCCAATACAATATTTTATGTTTTATGTAATAAAAAATTCTTCTTCCCTTTGTTCTATGAATATTAGTATCGAGACTTGGTTTTTAAAAGGAAATGGTATGGTGATATCCAAAAATGTTATGCATGCAGATTTTAAAAAACATTTTAAGGGCTTTATGATGAAATCATGCTATAATAAATTGTTTTATACATAATATAGTACTTGATAATTATATATGATGATGGGTGATCCTGATGCATCTTATATAATTAGTGATCCTGATATAACTTATATGATGGGTGAGTCTGATATAAATCTCTATTTCATTGGGTAATGTACCTTGTCTTTAAAGGAAACAATGAGATAGTTAAATGGGGAGATTTATCCTATGGATTTAACTCAACGCCATTTATTTCTCACATGAGTTATGAATATAATTATCTATGTTTCCTAAAAGGGTTTTTATTTTATTATACTAGTTTTAAATGATTTTTTATAATAATCACGTGTTTTTTTATGTGTTTATATTTTATTTCATTCACTCAATGAATATTGGGATAAAGGTATATATTTTATGGGTTTTCATATTTGTTTACTATACTAACATGTTTATTACTTTTATGTCCCTACTAATCTTTTTGTTACCATCCCATATTTTTAAAATGTTTTTCACAGGGTTTAAGGATGAGTAAGAATAAATAAGAAGTCAAGTTGAAATTTGTGAAGCCTTTTAGTATAAAGAAAACATGTCTAATTTTAAAAAATTTATATGGTGGGAAAATAGATAATGAGTAAGTTCCCTTTTTGTAAAAAAATATTTTTTTTGTGAAAGATTTATAATCAAATTATCTAAACTCTAAAAAAAAGATCATTAGAAATTCAAGAATGTAAATTATAGTCTAAATATACTAGATAATGTAATTTTTAAGGTATATATCTTATAGTTGGTATCATAGAAAATGTCGAGATAAATTTTGTTGTTATGATGATTCAGATGTGGATAGTTGAATATATTTTGATACCACTAGGGATTAATATGTATATGTATTTGATAATAACCTAAGGTTTGGTTAATAAATAATATAGTGTAGTCTTATAAGAAACTATATCCCTGTATAGATATAGGAATGTTGATGTATATATGGAATAGATGCATCGAGGGGTAATAACATTGGAAGGGACATATTGGGATCATCACCTGGTGTACAATGAGAGGGCTTATGACTGCAATCCTAGAACGACACTACCGTGGGATATGAATGGATTAATTCACATGTTTTAAACAAACCATTATTAAAGATTTTAATATTAGGTTATAAAATAGAATAATGAACATGGATAACCTAGGTTAAACCTAACATGTTATGGATTAAAAGTAAGGGTTTCTTTGAGTAATAAATTTAAAATTAATTTATATGTTCAATCTAATATTCCTAATTAAATTACTATTTATTTACCAAAAAATCTATTTCACCCAAGTAAAATCTTCTATAAAATATGGAAGGATAAAAATCAAACATATCCTCATTTCTCTAGCAGGGGATCTACTAGGAATGATAATTCCAAGAGGTAGCTCAAGTCACCTAGAAAATTTTTCTAACATTAATAATGTATGAAAAACACTTTATAATATATCTCATTTATCTTATATCTTTTAATATCATGATAGACCATGGGATACATTGGATTATGCTATGAAAATTTTTTTTCCCATATTACTCATTTTGGAAAATATCATATGGGACCTGATTAGGTTTTTATAATGTATGATCTTGAAAAAGGGATTCCATTACACTATTCAACTACAAAATATAGTTATCTTAAAGAAAAATATACCTTTATTTAATTATCTGATTTTTTTTAATATCATTGGTACTATTACTTATTCAATAAATTCAATTCAAACCATATCCTAAGGTATTATGGAAAACATGTTTAAGGGGATGTTTAAAAATATTATCTCCTAAACAATATGTTGTTTGAAAATTTTAGTCACTATCAACATCCATTTCAACTAAGAAGTAATAATTGTTCATGGATAAAAGAAGCAGAAGAACTTAGAATGGTTTTTACGTATTATTAAAATATAGGGACTTCACCTGGTGTATTATGGGACCTCAAAATTTGAAATTTGGCTGGGAATTTATGGTGGTAAATATTTCAACGGTATGAATTATTTTAGAAGTTTTTTATAAATTTAAATTTTCAATCACGATTCAAATGATTCACATTTCAGATTATAGAAGTTAAGTATTAAGGAATAAGATGAAAAAACATGGTTAAATGTATAAAAATGAAGTTTAATAAATGCTTTGTTTATATAATTAGTTTAGGGAATTATGAAGTTGTGGTATTTTATATGTGATATTTTGGTATATTATAAATGTTACGAGGATCGTGAAACACATGAGGAATATTCTATTGTAGGTTTTTTTCAAAAATTGGAAACATATATTGGATAGAATCTATACTTTTAAATAGTGATTTATTAGAAATGTGATATTTTAAGAACATAATATTAAGGTTTAAATAACACTTTGGGTTATTATATGATTGTATTTTAAGATAATTATGGTATATTGGATAGAGACTCATTGACAAGGTGATATTTTCAAATATATTTATTTATAACTAAGTATTTCTTTTTATGATAATATCTAAATTTGATTCATAATATATTAGTGAATTTCAATACATTATCAAATTATGTAGGGATTTATAAAGGTTATTAATGATATTTTTCAATATGTTACATTGGTTTGTGATATATGTAACCCCTAGATTTAATTTTATCATTTATTTTGGAAGAATACTATTATATTTTTGGGGATATAAGATAAAAGGCTTGATATAACCCTTGAGGTTTAAGAATTATTTAATTTTTTGGTTATTGATTTTATTTAAGATATATGTTTTTTTATTTATGGAATAATATAAGTTAAAATTTTGGTATTATTATTAAAATTTAGGGAATATTATATTATTTATTCATTATAAGTTTTACACATTGTAGATATTATCTTACATTTTTATAACAATTTCAGTTTTTCTTAGTATCTAAATATCGAGGGAAGAGATTTTTATCTATTTTCTAGATTATGTTATATAATAAAATTTGATTATAGTTCTCCATGCATAAAAAATTCGTCTTTAATCCTCACCGTTTGGACGATAAGATTATATTGTGGTGGAAATTTATTAAAAGTTTAATTTATACGTTTAATTTAAGTATATTTATTTATTTCCTTAGTCTAAATGGATTTAGAGGTCCTAAACTATAGGATAAGGATATTTAAATGAATAAATTATTTTATTAACATTATTTCCAAGGAATCTATGGCCTTTTCACACCACATTTGTATTTGGTTTTTTTGGTTATTTAACTCTCAGGATCATTCAATTTCTTGTGATAAATGTTCTATATCACTCTATATAATTATGTAGACATTATGTTTTCCTATATTCCCATATTTTCAATTCCCACTAATTTTATCCTATTTGTAAACCAAGTATGTGTTTTTGTGGATGAACTTCTTATTCTACTTTCCCACTTTTTAAGATAATGTTTTATTAACCCTTTTTATGATGTGGTTTCTAAAAAAATTTAATATAAAATATAAAAACCTTGATAACTGATCTAAAGTTCAAATTTCAAGGAAGTAATTGATTAATAGGGGGAGAATGCAACAACATGATATTTTGAAAATAAGACTTTATGATAGGATATATGACATGAAACATAGAATGAAAAAATGGAATTGATTCATCCACAAGGTGCAGATCCAAATCAGGTTCAGGAAACAACTCCCAACCATATAGGGCTACCAGAGTTGTACATTTGAGATGGTATGTAATCTTCCATTAGGAAGAGGAACCATGAAAGCATATGTAAATGATAGTTATAAATCCTTAAAAATATGGGATTCTGATTAATATATATACATATATATATATATATATGTCGAGATAGTTTTTCTTATGGTGTAAGTGATCTGGGGTCTTTGTACTATATATTGGGCCTTGTTCCTTTAGGACTACATTCCATATAAGGGTTCCCTCTCAACCCAATTAAAAATGGGATTATCCAATAATAAATAAAAATTCAAAAGGCCTTCGGGCCTTTCGAAGTAATGTTAAAACAAATTTACTGGGGGTTAAACTAAATAAATAAGAGTTAAAAAGACATAATAACTTGTCTAAATTGTATTTTATGTTGATATTTTGACCCCATATCATCTAATATTTTTTAATCACTCATTTTATATTCATTTGGATTTAGTAAAACATTAATATTTTTTATTCTTTTTAATAATTACATGTGCTTCCTCTTCCCTACTTATAAAAGGAAACACCATATCCTCTCTTATACACAATTAAGAATACTTTTTTGTATTATCTATGCCCAAATCACTTCCCTAAATCCCTCTATACATCCTAGAGTCTCTTTTTTCCATAAAATCAACCGAGAAAGGCATTAGGTATAAAACTATAAGGGTGTCCAAAGAAGAGGTATCATTATTAAACAAGTGTTTTTGTTTTATTTATCATTACCACTCTTTAAAATATTATTATAATATGTTGAAAAAATAATTATAGTGTATTCTATACACTTAGATGTTTTTAGTTTAATGTAATTACCTATATCCATCTCTTTCTTCCATAAAATGGGAAATAGAACCACCACTTGTGTGTACGATGGACCACCACATCGCGAACTGATGTAATTAATTATCCACCACCACCTATAAAATATAGATATAAGTATGGATTTAATATATATATATATATATGATATTGATGAAATATTTATCATTCTATAAATATAATATAAAATATATTTTCTTACCTTTCCATTATTTAATGATAAAATAATACATACCTTCTTTATATAATGATTGTTGAAAAATGGAAACATTACTTATGTATATGCATGACCAACCATCTCTATAATTGTATAATAGTTTACTTTTCAAAACCATATTTGATGGTTTTTAAAAAAAATATAATTTATGTATTAAAATGATAAATATGCATTATTTATTATTTTTGATATGATTGGATAATGAAATTTTTATCCATAGTTCACCTACCAAATTTATTTTGGATATATGAGCTAAATATCATCAAAACATATATCATGAACTTAAATGAGAAATAAATTAAATATGACATGGAAATAAATAAAATTAAATGAATAATAACATGATAAATTTTCTTAAAAGGGTAAATAATTAAAACAATTTTATTATTTCGGAATACAAAGAAAATATATGATGAAGTTAGACTTAAGGTAAGGGAAACTTTAACTTAAACCATCATTTAAAAAAAATAAATATTTATTTTCAAAATATTTTTCTTCAATGTCTATATTATTAAAATTATTTTATGGATGTATCAATATGAATCTAATATAATTATAAAGTAAATTTTATGTCTCCGTTTAATTTATTTCAAAGGTTTTCAAAATAATTTTTTTTACATATATTATATAGAACTTTTTGACAATATTTATAGAAGGAAAAAAGGAATATTCATTTTTAATGTATAAGGGGTCAAAAAAAATTTCCACCACCACAAATGTGATTTTATTTTTTTATCCCATCATAATATTCTATGCTTTATTCATAAAATACAATTATTACCTTTTTTGAAAATTTTATTTTTAAATATAGGTTTTGTAATGTATATGGTATTTTAATATCTGAAATTGTTTTTCATATAGGCATTAAAAGAGTTTTTCAAGGGATTTATGATTAAAATATAGAAGAATAAAATGTATTATGTATGATACATTAATTGAGAATTATCGATGATGATAGGTGTGCCTGATACATCTTATATGATGGGTGATCCTGATACAACTTAGATGACAGGTGATCCCGATAAAACATATATGGTAGGTGAGCCTGATATATATCCCTAATTCATTAGGTAACCTTCTTTGTCTTCAAAGGAAATAAATAGGGATTTAACTAGGGAGCTTCAACATACTGATTTAATAGGGCTCCAATTATTTCTAAGACAGATTATGAATATAATTCTCTAAGTTTCCAAAAATGGTTTCTATTTTATTTTTATGGATTTAAAGTATTTCTTTGAAAAAAATGTGTTTTCTTTCATGTAGTTATGATTTCTTTCACACACTCAAACAATATTGGGATAAAGGTAAAAAATATATGGGTTTTCATGTTTTTTCATTGGACTAACAATTTCTTTTACTTCTATGTCCTTTATTAAGTGTTTTATGCTCATCTCACCAATTAAAAACTCTTTTCCTAGGGTTTAAGGATGGGTAAGAATAAAGACAAAGTCAAGTTCAATGTCATGAAGTTTTTCATGAAAATAAAACGTGTTTAATTTTATAAGTTTTATATTTTTTGGAAATTGGATACTAATTATAGGTGTCCACTTTCATATATTTGGGGTTTTTATGAATGATTTATGTATTAATTATATAAGTTCTAAAAATAGAAGATATATGGGAATGAAAGAATGTGAATTATTGTCTAAAGACACTAGCCTATGTAATTATTAATATTGTGTCTTTATAATACATTTTTTATAATTAAATATGGTTGGAGTTGAGTCTTCAAAGAGGGTAAAAGTTGACCAAGCACCTTCTAAAAGAAAAACCAATATTTTGGAAAGAAATCAACCCACCCAAGATCTCTAAAAGTAACATTGTTGAATAAACAATTCCAGATGTATAAAAATATGGATATTTGTTTTGATGGTGGTTTCATGAAAAATTCAATGTTCCATAATCATTGATATGTGGAATTAAGTTGTGAGGGAAAGATACATGTATAGAAATAGGAAGTTAACAAATATCTTTAATATCTTTCTAGTCATATAGGAGTGGTTAGGATCACTTATGGTCTGATCAAACAATTATAAGTATAAAATAACAAAAATAAACCATCTTATGGATACCGAGGAATAACCCATATTTTATAAAAAATCACTCATCTTGACTATGAACCATCCATACATACCTTTCCACTTTGTCTTAGGTGTATGACCTTTTTAGTTACCTTTACAAAGATCCATAAAGGATACACGTGTCTCGAAATTTCCATTCTGAGTGTTAGTTTGAACTATATTGGCCACTAAAACATTGAAGTTAAATAATATCTATGAATGTAACATTGTATATAAAAATGTAAAAATTAGCATCCTAATACGTCTCCCACTATCCACCCACCCATTCCCAACTAGCCTCAAGTGAGCCTTTACATGCATCATCCAATGATGGATTCGAATGCTACATCCATGAACTATCAAACTAGAAGATCCCTTATCCATCTAATTAATTCCATATTAGACAATTTCATATTCCAACATAACCATATGACCACTCTTAGATATCACAATTCCCCAAATCCATGTCAATATCTAATTTTATAAGACCCACCAACTTCCAGACTAGTATACCGACTACCAACTCCATAGTCTGATGAACCAAAGTGGTGATGATACCTATCACCTTAAACCCATCAAATCATCTCTAACATATTCAATGAGCTTCATTATCCAATATTATGGCCATACACCCACCAACTATGGCTATTTATGGTGTGATTCATCCTCCATATTGATGGAAAAACACCATTTTACACTTAATATACATAGGTTAAACCCACAATGAGTGGTCAACACTGCCTCCTAGATCATATCCTATATTCACAAAACCCAAAATGTTTCATCCACCACAATGAACGTAATCATTAACATCCTAAGTCCCACCTCAGGGGACCACTATCAGAACCCAAAAATAATGGTTAATACCACGTACATAATACTTTAAACCTCATTGTTCCATTATTGATAATTAAAACCACACTCAAATCAATGGTTTACACAAAATGTGTTCCCAAGAAAACTTCTATTGAAATGAAATGACAAAAACTAGTTCTATTTTTTCAAATAATCCATCAAACCACACAATAAATATATCATTCCATGCTATGCCTAAAACCATTTTCACCACATTAGATTATCCATTTGCATCTCATAAAATTAATAGAAACCCCAAATGGTTTCTCTTTATGTAAAAAAATGACTTAAACCAATAATATTAAATGCATTATGCATAATATAGCTATAAATTTGAAATAATTAGGGAACATGCACCCGAAGTTAGCAAAATACCAATTTCACAAATACTATATTCAATTCATCTTTAAAAAAATTATATACCAAAATATGACAAAATCCAAAACATTAGGATTTTTTAGGGATGATGGGGTCATTAGAAATATGGAAAATAGATGGATTTTAATGGCTATCCTTACCTATATATTCCCTCAGCTTCTTATGGAATGAGATTCTGGTATGTGTCAAATGAGAGCACTCTTAAATAAGAAAGTAATGAAATTTGGGCGTACAACATTTTATTGAGGAAAAAAACCCCTCATTCCATTTTTATCCCATTTAGATTTTAAATAATCATTCTAAATATTTTCTTAAAACTCTTGAAAAAATTATCAATGAAAAGAATTAGAAAACCATGGGCATGTAATCACTGGAAAATGATCTTTTCTCAAAATTGGATGATCCTAAAAATATAGAAATTACATTTTCCTCATCTATAAAAAGCCAATTTTCGTCATAAAAATTTCCCCCACTCAAAAAATTGATCTTTACTCAAACTATAAATAATCCTTACTCGCATAGAATTAACTAGTTTTTCACCACAAAAATTATCCTTACTCAAAAATGAAACAATTATTACTTAAAATAGAAATGATCCTCACTCACCCATACATAGAATATCTTCACACAAAAAATCCACCATAAAAAATGATCTTTACCCAAAAAATGACCATTACTCTCCTATACTTACCCATCTTTCATTATAAAAATGATTCATACTAAAAAAAACGATCCGTAATCAAAATAGAAATGTTCCTTACTCACCAAGACTTATAAAAATTTCCAAAAGTCTACTAAAAGCCCAAAAAAATTTAAATCCTCAAAAATTCATTCCATTACTTAAAAACATCTTCAATACCTTAAATAATACTAGATTTATTTTATAACACCTATAAATATATTTTATAAAAAAATAAACCCCAAATCCCTGGACATTCCCTTAAGCTCATTATTCATCCTATACAAAAACCCTTTTAATTTATATAAGTTCTAAATACCTACAGTCAATCCAATACATGAGATTATTCAAAATTAAAAATATATGACACCTTACAACCTCATCTCCATATAATAGATAATCCTCTAGATATCATGGAAACTTAATTAACAATACTTACCAACACTCCATCATGAATATCTACATATTATCACAAAACAAAGATAATTTTGAACATATTTTTCTCCAATCCACATACCTTTACTACCTTGGTTTCAAAAAATAATAAATTATTTCCTTCTCTGGGGAGTCGACATAGTAGGAATCACCTACTGAGTCTCATCTTGACCCAACTAACTGAAACAATGATGGCATCTTAGTTGCACTTCCCACCCATACACTCTCTCTATATATCCACTAGTCATCATCCATTATCGCCACATAACATCTTGATTCCCAAATCTCATACCAAATTATAACTAATTCCCACTTTCATCTTAAATCACACCACATGCCTACTATTATTATATGAAATTATCCCTAAAACATTACATAATCTTTAGTTTTTAATCATGAATTCATTTTCTTTAATTTTGAGTATATTTATCATTTATATTATTAAAAAAATATGTTATAACTCTTAAATAATAAATCCATAAAGTAAAATTTCTAAATACCCACTCAGTATACATTTTTTTCTATAATATAGTATATTTAAAATGAAACATGTTTTCTTTCCATGATAAATCCTCAAATTTTTTAACTTAACTTCATCATTGTTCATAATAATCATTAAAAACCTATGAAGAATATTGGAAAATGTGGGATGAGAAAAAAAATTCCAGTAATATGATTATAAAAATAAAGAGAAACACATCGGGCCATCTTAAAACCATGATATCATATAATAGAGTTTTTATTTAACATAATATACATTGAGATCAAATAATCATTTATATATACAAGAAATCAGGTTTAATATCCAAATATTTTCCAAAAGCACTATATAATAACAAATAAAGTCAAAATCATAATCATTTGGGCTTCTTAAAAAACAAGATAACCCATGAAAATCATTTTCTTAAAAACTGATTTTTTACCATTAAATTGAATAATTATTCCCTTAAAAAAGAATCATTATTACACCATCTGAAAAAAAAATATTTCCATGAAGAATCATTAGAATGAATATACAATTCAGGTAGTTTCAAGTTAAATAATATTCTTATAACCCTTACAAATCTTTATAAATAGAATAACATAATTGGTTAATTCCAACATAATTATTTAGAGAACAAAATCATTACCTAAATAAGTGGAAGGCTATAAAAGTCTTACCCATCATCATAAAAAACTTCCACAGACCACAACATACAAAAAATACATAAATTATATCATTTTCACTAATAAACTATGAATAAAATTTTTTGAACCCATAAGAAAACTATTTTCATATATTAATATATCCTTTTACATTAAAAACATATTTTAAAAACTGAAACTCCCAATAAAAAGGGAATAAGGTTTTATCTTTGAAGAAAACATGGAATCTTATAAATTAATCTAAACATCAAATAATTTTCCTAGTAGTGGGAAAATTATTTGATATCATATAAATTAAAACTGATCTATCCTTTATCCTTTTTCAATTAAAGTCAAAACACTCCATATAAAATATGTAAAAATATTCCTTTTGAAAAACTTTTAATGAAATTCAAAAGAAAAAAATTTCATTTATAATTTATTTAAATATTGATTGATTCATAAAATTATTTTAATATTAAATATGTGGAAGAAAAGAAAAGGAAAATAAATCTTTAAAACATTTACAATTTGGATTTAAGGATAATTTTCCATTATCTTGACCATGACATGTCACATAAATTATTTATATTTCTAAATAATAAACTGATTTTAAATATTTAATTTATCAATAAACATTTTCAAGTGTATTATTTCTTTTATTTCACTTATATCCATGTTATAATTAATTATATAATCAATTAAGTTCATATTAGGTATCTGATGACATTCATAATATAAGAAAAAAATGGCTTGGGTAGGTTGAATATTGTCAACAAGGGTTTTTATTTCATCATATTTATAATCATAATTATTATACATTTAAAATAATTATAAAGTAAATAGAATTTCTAACCAACCATGAATGGCATACCTGAAAAATAAATCACATCGTGTTGTGGATATGGTAGTCCACACATATGAAAAAACAACATTAACATTTTTCAATGGTTCCAAAGGTAAGATAATTGATGATATATTATCTATAAATAAATAAAATTAGGTCATTAATATAATATATATTAATTAAATCCATTATAAAAACCATCCTTGTGATGCAATGATAAAAAAACATCACTTTATGGAGGTGGTAATCCACATGTACACATGACTGATTTTCTCATTTACCATTGGAATAAAAGAGGTCGAATCATAATAATAATAATTTTTATGTATATGGAATTTACTGATGTTATTATTTTATCATTTATAAATAATATTTTATTAAGTTTTAAGAAGAAATAAACTTGATATAGGATTTTTATTTCATATACCTTCTCCTCAGATTACCTCTTTGGATTGCACATTAATCCTTTTAGGTTTGGATTTTAGTGAGACCAGGGCCACTAGGAAATGAGGAGAGATATTTTGGAGTGATATAGGCATGAATTTTCAAAAAATATAGTACTCAAAATGTGCGAGGAAGGGAAGAGATGAGGTTACCTTTTAAAAGTGAAAGTAGCAGAACCCTTGGAAATACATATAGTGTTAAATTAATATATACTAATTTAATAATTAAAGTGAGACCAAATTGACATAATTAAAATTAAATATGAGGATGAGTATAAATAAAACCATCCAATAAAACTTTTACAAAAACAAAGTGTCTTTTTCACCCTTAACTCTTAGTCTTAACCCCTTATTAACCTTTTTGAGGATTAACACAATATCAATGTTTTTTCTCTATCTGAGTCAAGAAAGTTACTATAAAAGGAAAATTGAACCATTAGTGGATGATTGATGATATTATAAACCATATACCATACACTTGGTTGAATAAAATATTTTTATAAATTTTAAATAATTAAAAATATATTATTTGACATAATATAAAAATAATGTCATAATTGGGACTATTCACATTATTTCTCTATAATGAAATCAATATAATAATGTAATTTGAATATAAAATTTTTAAACAATACTAATATTTTATATATACCTACACATTTTTTGGAAGAAAATAATTCATCCAAATTTTATTACTTTTAATTTCTTTAAAGTCATATAATTTTTTTTCCATTACTTGAACAAGCACTGTGTTAGTGTTTCATGTTCATTTATGGTAACTATTCTATCACTAGAAATTAAAAATAAATTAAAATTATTTTAAAAAATAAGTTTATATTTCATATAACCATTTTTAACCAAATATAACCACTTTTTATCTGTATGAATTTTTTTTGAGATATTTAAACAAAGGCTGTGCCATCTTGTTTTTATTAATTACTAAAAAACATATTAATATTAATATAAAATGAAAGTGATAATAAATTTCCAAAATTTAAAATAATGGTTGGTTGTTTAGAATATAACTTATCCAATAAAATAAATACAAGTGTTAGGGACATTTTTAGGACTTATATCATAGTATTAACCTCGTTTTACCTATTTTCCCTTACTATGGTGAAAATATTGACTTCAGTTACTATTCATAATGAAAAAAATAAAAGGGAACTATTTACTAAATTTCAACCTCCTAATTAAAAATATGGAATCTAGTTTCTAAGGTTAAACTTTTTTATGTTTCATAAATCAATGTTAATATAACTGCATAAATCATAATAAAAAAGAGTTTTTAAAAAAATTTGTTTTAATCCCAAAAATGAACTTTGAAATTAGGTATAAGTATGAATCTTATGTAATAAATTATATTATTTATAATTGAATAATGCATATATTACTTTATGATCAAACTTAAAATAATAATAGGATTTCTATATTACGTTATTTAATGAAAATCAATGATTATTTTACAAAAATCGTTCTCATTCACTATTCAATTAAAAATTCATGCTTTATGAAAATTAAGAAAAGATCTCACCAAGATAATCATGAATATATGATATAAAAAAGAAGTTTATTTTTTAAAAATAAAATTCTAAAATTTAAAAAATAAAATTTTCAATAAAACATTATAATTCATGAAATTGAATTTAGTTAGAATAAAACTATTGTCTTTTTAAGTATAAAATTACATAATATTGTAATAGTGAATTTAACTCTATAAAATATAATAAATAAATATTTATAAGGAATGAAATTGATCTATTTTCAATATTACTCAGGTGGTTGTATTCTTCCCCCTTTTGGAAATTGCATCCTCATAATTTTATTCATTACATAAATTAGTGGGGATTTTTTTTCTTCATTCCATTTTTTGATTATCATGTTGCTTATTCAATCATATAGGTTTTATAAATCATTAACTTAGTAAATCAAATTATTACACAAAAAATACTCTCGATGGTCAATAATATTAACAAGTTAATTCTCATAACAAGTATTCACTTCCAAATAAACTAATTCTTGACTTAAAATAATAGAAAAATATGATGCATATTTCTTTCATAATGAAAAATGAGACACATCTTGTACATAGGATAAACTCAGAAGAAAGGTTTCATTATAGGAAACTAATAAGACCTTCTTCAAAATATAATATTTTCTAATGAACTGTATACTTGAATTTCCCTTTTTACGAAAATGTATGAAACTTTTCCATTGAGATAATTTAAGGAAAACATGATCGCCTACCTCAAATAAAATATCAATACTCCAGTTATCTGCATAAATTTTCTTCCTTCTCTATGTTTTCCTCCAATGTCATAGAATCATCTTGACCTTGTCAACCAATTATAGTCCCAAAAAATTTCCTTCCCTATATTTATCCAAACAATATAATGTTTGAAATAGAATTCCACATATTACCTCAAATGGTATCATCTATATACTTGAATAAAAACTTATATTATATAAAAATTCAAAAAATTAATGTTGATGATCCCAAAATAATTAGTAGTCCATAAAAAAATATTGAATTATGTCATCCAATTTCTAAATAGTTTTATATGATTGTCCATCATATTGAATTTGAAAAGATTTACTGAAATTTAATTTAGTACCTAATGAAATCTGAATTCTTTTAAAAAAAATAGAGGAAAACATGGGATCACAGTTAAAAAAATAGAAATATGGACCTAATGTAATCAGATTATCTCTTCAATATAAACTCTAGAAATATGTTCAGAATACATATTATCTAAAATAGAAAGAAAATGTGAATATTTAGTTGAATGGTAAAAAATAACCCATTTAACAATATAACCTCAATATTTTATTAGTAATTCAACCATGAAATCCATGAATATATTTTCTCACTTATTTCTAGAACTAGAATAGGATTAAACATCCCCTTCAGTAATTATCATTATTCTTTGATTTATATAAAATTGAAACATTTCAGGGTAAATCCAACTATATATATTTTCATTCCATCCCACTATAAATATTATCAAAGGTCTCTATATATCTTAGTATTGTAGGTGTGAACAGAAAATAGAGTTCTTAGAGATTCAATTAGTAGTTATTTCATTAAATGGGAGTCATATGGAAAACATAATCTTTACTAGATCTCCAAACACATTATCTATCAATCTTAAATGCATTAAACTTAACATTTCTGACCAATTATACATTTTCCTATATAACATAATTCTTATTCCGAGCTTTCTTAATTATATATAATAATAACAATTTCACTAAAACCTAAAAAATAAATGAGGTTCTTTCATGCACAATTTATTTACTAAAATTCATCAAATAATTCACTAAATTATCATGTTCCAAATATAATATAGTTATTGATTATTTATCTTTTTTATTTAAAGAATCAGCAACCCTTTTTTATTTTTTTGGGGTAATGAATCATGTTGATATAAACCTTAATCAATTATATATATATTATATACCTTATGTTCAAATATTTTTGATTTAATTATAATTAAAAATTTTATGATCAATATATATTTCACACTTCACTCTAGATAAAATATGTCACTATATTTTTAATGAAAAAACCATATTATATAGTATAAGGTCATGTGTAAGATAATTTTTTTCATGATATTTCAATTGATGTGAAGAATAATAAATTAACTGGTCTTTTTGAATTATAACCCAACCAAGTCCCTTCCAATAACCATTACTGTAGAAAAGAAAATAACTATTTGTATATATAAGGGCCTAAATCAGATCACTCAATGATCTTATTTTAAATTTCAGAAAATATTCATCACATTATTTTATCTGGAATAATTTGAATAATTTTTGACTTAATAGTGTTATTAATGTATATAATTGGTTAATGTTTTCAAAAAAATATTATATTGTAACACATAAATCCAAGAAGACTACAAATATTTGTGAAATTAGCTGGGCTTGACCACTCCTCAACCTCTTTAGTTTAAACTAGATCAACAGTTATTCCATATTTATTTTTAATATATAGAAGGAAATAAATATATCACAACTAGAATTCAAATTTTCTAAAATTTCCATATAACTTATTTTATTTTAAAGATTAAAGAATATCCATAAATTTTTCCACATGATCATCATAACATTTAGACTATATAAGGATGTCATCAATAGGAACAACCAGAAATTTAACCAAGAACTCATGGTAGACTATATTCATAATGTCTATAAATACATCTTAATACTTTGTAAAACCAGAGTGAATAATAAAAAACCCATAATACCTATACTTAGTATGAAACACCATATTTAGAAGTTATTAACCACCAGATTTAGAAGAGGGTTCACAGACTTAAGATCAACCCTCATAAATTATTAAGCTCCCTAGAACTGACTCCGCATTTTTGAATTTTCCAACATATTAAAAAGTAGTCAAAAATTATTTATCCACACCATTCATCTTATTATCTTGATGAATTTCAACCTTCACATGAATCTTTAGAAAATTACTCACATAATGACCGATCACATTACAATTAATGTATCTTTTTGTAATATTTTCATTATTTTTCTAATCATTTTCTTTATAGTTACAACAAAAATGAAAAATTATTCCACATCATAAAAAATTCAAAAAAATTATAATACATTCACAAGGGTGCTTCTTATATCAAATAACACAATATGGAAATGAGAATTTAATGCCCTTATATTTCTTTAATGGGTGCCTCTCCATAATCTTCCACCGAGACCTTTTTGTGCTTATTTTCAGAAAAAAAATATCATTGAAAAAATGAATTTATAACTTCTCAACACATTATAAAAGTTTCTTATAACTTTTAAATTCATGAGAAGTTAGTGATATTTTATATAGAGGATTTAATTAATAGTAAAGCTTATTAGCTTTACAATCAATGAAACCAATATAATTTGGTGCATACCTTTCCAAATAGGTGCGATTTTATTCATAAGTGACTACTAAATCTTCTTCCTTCTAAATAAATTCCAATAATTTCTTTTCCATTATAATTCTTCCATATTTATGAAAAAAATTCTCAATGAAAATTTTCATAAATCCATAACATGTAAGGCATAAATATCTTCTCTTTCTATGCTATTATAATCTATTGGCCATTAATAATAAGATTCACCGTAAAAAAGGTAAGTATAAAGAGTTAAATTTTTATGTTCTAAAAAACCAATGACTTAGAATATATTATCTAGGGAATTAACCCATCCTTAAGATATCACAATATCAGATGATCCATTGAATGTTGAGGGTTTTATATTAAATATTTATCTACAACGTACATGTTCCTAAGTGGTGAACATGGTTTATATCTCGCATGGATACCAAAATAATTTATATCCTACCTAAAGTACACCATCATAGAAATAAACTACTACATTCTAACTCCAACCATTCTAGGTTTTTTTTATTTAGAAGGATATTGTCCTCTTTGTGCATTCCTATATCAGCTTAATTTTTCCTCAACTAAAAAAAATTCTAAATGGGCATAGTCTAGATGAAGTAAAATGGTAATCTAAAAATAAAATATAATGATAACCATGAATTAAAATATCTTAATATTGATTACATACATTATCTTAACCTAACAAATTATCTAAACCTTTCCTTTAATACCAACTATAAGAAAACATCCTTCAAATATTACATAACCTTGAGTTTTAAATCAATAATTCATTTTCTAACATTTTGAGGATTTTTATGGAATAGATTTTTAGAAAATTAGGTCATGAAACTAATATAAAAATTGATTACATTAAAAATTGGACACTCAAACATAATATAAATTATTCCCATAATACTAAACCTTTAAAATGAAACATATTTTCTTTTCATAACAGATCTTCATGGTTATCAACTTGACTTCATCATTACTCATAATCTTCCTTAAACCGTATGAAAAATATTTGAAAACATGGGATGAGGGAAAAAAACTTATAAAGAGACATATAAAAAATGAAATGAAACATGTTATCCCATTTCAAAACCATAAGATCATATAAAATAATTTGTCTTTAACATAATAAACTTTGATCTCAAATAATTATTTAGAGACACATAAAGTCTACTTCACAACAAAATGTTTCCCAAAAAACAATTTTTAAGAAAATATAAATTAATACTCATAATCATGAGGGTTTCATAGAAAACATTATCACCCATGAAAAAAATATTTAAAACAAACCTTTTTCACTTAATGGGAACAATAATTCCATTAAAACAAAATATTATTAGTTTACCATTCAAAAATAAATATATTTCCATGAAAACTCATTCCCAATTCCATAATATTTAAAATTTGTTTATAAATAAAAGAAAAAATGAGTATTAAAGGGTGTAAAATAGTATATCCCAAATTCATCCAACCTTACTAGATCAACACACCCGTGGGTAAGGGACTTGTTCTAGTAAATGAATTGAACGAGGTATCACGCATGAACCAAGACACTAAAAATTAAAAAGCCTTATTCCCTTATCTCCATGTTTTAAGAAGATATATATAATTATCAATGATCATATTTTATCTATGAATGAGGTAAACTATGGTCAAAGGATTGGATGAATTCTTATGAAGTGAGTTAAAAATAGTAGAGGAGTTAGTTTCAACCATTGTTAGATCAATGGGTTCTGAGTGAAAAATATCAATCCCACTCAGCATGGAATTTAATTTTGTAATAAGTGAGTCACCATGACAATAGGAGGTGGTTAAATAAAAAATTAGTGATTCCATGGGATCATTAACATCCCCCCCACATGAGACCAATGGGACTTGACACATCCATATTGATCTTAACTCCATTGTTAGGGGTTCTAGTAGACCAACAAATGAGAGGGAGTTGGTTATAAATAGAATAGAAGGATACCACACAATCAATTAACTTTATAATGTATATGGAAAGATCCCACAACTTTAATAGGGATTCCAATTTTATCCCCAACACACATGTCCCTAACAACCAATGTGGTCCTCATACTAGAGGATCCTTCATGTTTAGAATTATTCCTCACATTAAAAATATGCTAGTAACTAGCCACCAAGAGGATTTATTTTCCCTTGTTCTCATTTTTGTTTCATCATGTTCCCTAGAGAAAAAGGTGCATGATGTTACTACCTGAAAACTTTTATAATGTTATATCATTGAACATTCCAAGGAATCCCTAAATAGAATATTCCCACTATCCTTCAAAGAACATATGTGGTCTAGTTTGTCTATTGGAATTATATAATAAAAAGTATTTAGAGGAATTGTTGATCCCTTTGCATTAGATCCCATCATCCATAGGTATTTCATGGTTCCACATAAACAAAAAAGGATGTATAATTTTAAGGGAATTTCCTTGCACTAGAGGTCCCTTTCCCCTCATTCAACCCAAACCATCTGGCTAGCCTACAATACATGGTGGTAATTCTTATCATAATATATTCTAAATGAGTCTATTTTGAGTTTGAATTTGTCATGTTTATCTAAAATACTAATACTATTAAATAAATCATATTTACTCTAAACCAAGATGGTATAAATGAAGGTCGGATGGGTTCGCACCTATAAGGACAAGTGGTTAGGATTCTGGGACCCTATGAAGATAATATTAGTTCCAACCTAATTATGAGTCCATGGGTTGATATCATATCATCTAAGATTATAGTTAGAGTTTATTTAATGATCAAAAATATGAATTTGGAGCACCTACCTTAAGCTAGAGACTCTCCATTCAGATGATTTATATTACTCCCATAATTGTATGTAATGAATATTCCCTAAAGGGGATTACCCTCTATGACCTCCCATGCATGTTTGGATTTAAGTCCTTGCAAAGTGGATGAAACATGATGCAAACTCACCCCTCCTTCACTAAACACCCTATCAGTCCTTTCCCATGATTCCTTGTGGAATATGTTTTCTATTTTAGAATACCACAGGAATGAATTCAATATATTTTCTATTTATTCCTTAATTTCTTCGGCACCTTGAGGGATACAACACATACATGGGGATAAAGGTGAGAACACAATTTAAAATGATGATTATACCACATAATTATAAAAATGGCTGTTTCTAGTGGTTTATTTGGTGAGATATCTTTCCAACAACCACATATAAATTAGGATTTCAAATCCTACCAAGAGGGATCAGATCCCCCATGTATTCTATGGGAAAACTCCCACTGTAAACCCCCATTTTGGTCTCGATCATCCTCACACACCGCTTCACAGATAAATTATAAATGTAGATGACACCATTTTCATATTTTGTGATATTACCACTCAATTTATAGTAGTATTCTATTGTTTTTTGATGATACAGATGGATTTTTTGTCGCTATTCATAATGAAAATCTTGTTTCCTACAAAGAGGAGGGGAGAAACTCCATTAAAGTGGGATATGCATAAGAAATGGATGATTCTCCCATTATTTATACACCTATTAACAAATTTGGATAAGGAATCTCAAACCATACTAAAGATAATAGGTGAAATTGGGCCTCCCTACCTTAATCAATTAGTTTAATTGAATAATCAACAGTTCTTACCCATGACCATGATAGATATATAGGGGGACCTAAATAATTATAAGATAATATCAATCACCCAGACTAAGAATCCCATGCATGTATATAAATTTAGGATAAAGCCTCATTCCATAAATTTATATGCCTTTTCGATATTGAACATACTGGAAATGTTGGATCCTAATGTTTTACTATTGATTTATAAGATTATATCTTTAGAAAGGCTAATGAAACATTTGGGGTAATAGAATTTGATAAAGAAATGTTGTTCCTCACAAAAATAGTTTTGGAAGTGTTAGAAGAATCTCCTACTAAAAATAATTTCTAGGTCCTTATATGGGATGTCTCATATGCTGATAAAACTATATTTATGAAATGTAGAGGGATCATTAACCTTAGTGTTGAGGATAATGGTTTCTTCAAAAATACACCCATGGGATACCACCCCCTTAGAATAAATCTTGGATATTCTCCATGATATCACCCTTCACCAGGTCCCAAGAAGTTGTATACAATGATCATGGAAAACTATTAGGGCTAGACACACTGTCTGGGTTGGGGGATAGAATGGAATTACATATCACCATTTCATTTGAAATGGATCTTAATATAGAGTTTATGTGATCTAAAACCACACTAGGAATATAGTAAAAAACATTTCCATGGCCCCCAATGAATCTATCCTACATACGAGGGTTGGAACCATCTAATAAGGATTTAAATTGATTCTAATCCATACCACCCATGACCATAGGATCATTGATGAATGATCCATTTTCCATTTATAGTTTTGGTATGTTTATTCTCCTCCTTTCCATAATGAAATCCAAAAAAATCTGTGGTGTTTTAGTCACCTTATTTAATCCATGTAACCCTAGTTGATTCTCAAACCACTCTTTCAAGTTTTAATGGAATATCTGAAAGCTGGTTATTTTAAAATAAAAGTAATAATAATATCTCATAATCCCACCCTCTCCTAGTTTAGTCTCATCACATTCAATGTTGCCATTGATGTCGTCAATCTCTTGACAGGTTGTGAATTGTTTAGAGTTCCATGATTGGAGATCCCCCCATCACGTGTCAGATATTTTTATTGAGGAAAATACAAAATATTTCTTGTATGGGATTATTCCATGACATGTTTACTACTTCATGTAAGTTTATATTAGAGGAAAAAATTCTTGAATTGAAGAATAATCTTCTATGGAATATCCTAGGCACTAGGTTAATCAGAAGGGGAGAGTGGTTAAGGAGGCCCGAGACAGGAATACTTACCCTTACTTTTGCATATTTTGATAAGTATTGAAGGTTGGATAAATAATATTATATATGTATATAAGTGAATTTATTATCATCATTATTATTTAAATATATGAATTTATCACCTAAAAATCCCATATTCATCATCCCATTGTCGAAAATGTAGGGGGAGGGGGGATGGACTCTTGCTTTCATGGGATAAAATCCTCCACCTATATTGTTCCATGAATCTAGGATGGTGTTAGAGTCATCAACAATAATCCATGTGGAATCCCCTTGAATTAAAATACATGATTTCATTCCACAACTCTTCTTTATCCATATCGTTACATTTATCACATCTGATTGAGATAATGTTGATGCAGGATCCAAAACTAACCTTGGTTGTGATATATTTACTAGAGAATTAAATTATCATTATAGAGATGTTTTTTTCTAAAAGATAAATATGTTTTAATTATAGGGATATAAAAGCATAAATTTGTGTAAACTAATCCTATTCACAAAGTCTGGGATCTTGAATGAATGATGTTTGTGCTCCAGAACCACTACTAGGGAAACTTTATTATTGAGAAACTCATTAGGGAAAGATCCCACTAGTGTGATGTAGGAAATATTTATATAGATGTAGAGGAGATATATGGAGGATACGCATGCTCTGGGGCGCACATAAATGAGATAATGGTAAAAATAGATTGAAAATGCAGAGGCACGTGGGTTGAATTCTAAGAAGAAAAAACAAAATACATCTCATTAATCATAAAAATAATTACCAATAATAGAAAATTCATGTAGGTTACTTGGGAAACCAACTTCATTTAACCCTTTATAAAAACCCTTACAAATGGAGTAACATACTTCATTAATCGCAACATAATTATAGGAAAGTCATAATACTTACCCAATGCATTAAAGAGTTATATCAGGCTCACCATCATTGCAAATAATATACCTGTACTATATCATACATAATAAAACTAAAACACTATATTTCCATTATTAGACCAATAAAAATATAGTTTTAACCCTATGAAAAACATTTTAGGATATTTTTATATCATTTTCCCTGAAAACCCTATTTTCAAAATTAAAATACCTAGACTAAAGTGAAGTAGTATTTCACATTAGAGAAAACATAATTTTTTATAAAGTAATCCAAAAATTCAATAATGGTTGTAGTGGTGGGAAAATCCATCAACATAATATATGTTAAAATAGATTATTTATTTTTCCTATTCGAAATAAATTCAAAACAATCTATATAAAAACAAAAAATGATTCCTTTTGAAAAAAATTAAAAGAAATTAAAAAGTGAAATAAAAGTTTCATAATAATTTTTTTACTTATATATAAATACATCCATAAAATAATTTTAATAATATGGAAATGGAGGAAAAAGATTCAGATAGTAAATATTTAAAACATTTAAAATGTGTTTTTTGTAACATCCCGGTTCCGGGAGCCGCCCAGAGGTGCCCTGTACCCGGTTGGTCACATGACATGAAGAAAATTTCCCCAAACTCCAGAGGTTGTTGACTAGCAGTGAGGGCCTTGGGTGTGATAGTGGGGAAACTATTCCCTCATTGGAAAAGTAACACAACAGAAGTAAAACAAATAAAAATAGCGAAAGTAGTAAAATATGCAATAAGTAAACAACAGAAGTAGTAAACAACTCGAGCACACACATATATATGATGTATGATACATATGTCTTGTAAAGCAGCCAAACAAATCACAATGCTGGAATACAATACTAAACCAAATTAAAAAAGAAAAGAAAGTGAACAGATCCACAGTATCGCAAGTCTCATCTTGGTCCCATGCTCCCCAGCTCCACATCAATTAAGTACATGAAGTAGAAGGGCACTTTTACTTGTCTATACCTGCAGCAATATCATCTATTTGGGCCCAAAATAATGACCTAAACAGGGTGTGAGACTACTCCCAATAAGAAAACAACCCAATATCTGTGCCTAACAGTCAGTGTATACATATGGCGGGCAATAATAAAAAAGAATTAGTAAACAAGGAAGTACTCAAAAGTAAACTGTCCTACAATTTCATTTAAAAATATTTACTTTTAAGTATTTATTCAACCAAAAACATATACAAGAAACCCTCTAGGTAGTTCTCATATCCTTACCCCTCTGGCTCACATTAAAAGAGAATATATAACAAAGACTCTATGAGGAAGCACTCACCATCAATTCCCTCTATAGTCATGTGTGATCAAAGAATCTATGAGGAAGCACTCACTGTCAATTCCCCCATATAGTATTTTAACGGTAATCTACACACACTCTGAGGAAACACTCAATGTCAATTCCTATTTTGGCATCATAACTTAACTATAGAAACTCTGAGGGAGCACTCAACGTCAATCCCCCCTATGGTTTTGCAGCCTGATAATTTTAACAGACATCTTGGGAAAGCCATCAACGTCAATTTATCCAATAGTCTCACTACACCAGGTTCCCACAACCCCATGTAAAGAAATCATGCACAAATGATAATATGCAACTAAAGTAAACCTCATGAACTACTTGGATAAAAAACTATAGCATATCATAGCATGTCAAATAATAATCACCCCATCCTAACAAAACTAGGCATGGAAATAGAGTAGCATCCTAACAAGCAAGGCTAGACCAAACGGTCAAAAATAATAAAACATGACCAAAACATCCATAGATTGGAAAAGATAACCCTATTCAAAAAGAATTAACCTATATCCAAACAAACAAGTCATAACAGTTAGTAAATGGGATAAAACCCATAAACACATAATACCTTGAACAAGGGTATTTGGCACCTTTACACATATAACTCAATGACTATCTATGGAAAGGCACAAGCCACCTACCATGGCATCGTGAGATCGATATATGAAAACCTCAGGCCTTGAATTACCCTAGAACATCATATATCTACAAAAATGATTAAAATGTTCTAGGATAAATCGTGAGAGAGGATAAATCAGGAGATGAAGTTCTAGAAGAAGGAAGAACTCACCATAGCGATTCCAATGCAATTGACACTGGTCGATTCGGAGAATGGACAACAAGTAGGGTGCTTGGCAAAGATCCGCGGCCATACAGTCACTCCTGGATGAGACAGATGAAGAGAAAAAGGGTTCTGTCGATTAGACATGGCTCGGTCCATTTAATGAAAAAAATAAAGTACACAATGTGTATTTTAAAAGTACACGGTGTGTAATTGCCTTTTCCAGCCTCCACTTTAGGTGGTCTCCAGGTCACCACACATGACCATGTACTCGGCTATTACACGGCCTATACATGGTCACCCATGGCAACCAGGTAAACAGAATGTACTTAAAGTACACGGTGTGTACTCTTATAATTTCCAGAAACTCATCTTTTTCTCAAAAAAACCCAAAAAGAAAAACATACCTGAAAAAAAGATTCAAGTTCTTACAAACTTCCCCCTTAAAGAAATCATTCCTCGAATTTCCCTAGTAAGGCGGTGTAGATGAAGAAACCTCGAACAACTCTGGAAACTATGATTGTACATCAAACTCCCTCTCCCAAGTCTCATCCTGTACTCGCCCGTGCTTCCATAGCACTCATACCATAGGAATAGACTGGCCACATAGAACCTTCACACTTCGATCAACTATCGAGATAAGACGCTCCTCGAATGATGCATCCACCTCTAACTGAACCTGCTCAGGTTGGAAAACATGTGATAGGTCTGAGAAGTAATGTCAAAGATGAGAAATGTGGAATACATCATGCATTTCTCAGTACCTCTAAGGTAACTACAACCGATAGGAAACCGACCCGTATCTCTCCAACACCTCAGACGGTCCGACGTACCTCAGTGAAATCTTACCCTACATCTTAATCCTACTGTGTCCCAACCTCAGTGTGACACATAGAAAAACCTGATCTCCATCCTCGAACTCTAGAGGTTGTCTCTGTCGATCAGCATAAGACTTCTGTCTTAATTGTGTAGTATCCATCCTCTTCCGAATCAACTCTATTTGCTCTGTGGTCTCCTGGACGAGTCATGGTCCCATCATAGCTGCCTCTCTTACCTCCAGCCAGAATAAGGGTGATCAAGATGACATACCATACTAGGCATCATAAGGTTCCTTCAGAATAGTTTCTTGAAAACTATTATTGTAGGAAAAATCTACAAGAGATATGTGCTTCTCCCAATAACATCCAAAATACAAGATGCATGCTCGAAGCATGTCCTCAAACACCTGAATCATATGCTTGGATTGGCCATATATCTGGGGATGGTAAGATATACTCATAAGTACCTATATACCCAAATCCCTCTGAAGTCCCTTCCAGACCCGAGAAGTAAAACGAGCATCCATGTCTGAAACAATGGAGTTTGGAACCTCATGTAGACGTACAATATCTCAGATGTAATACCATCCTGGCTCATCAACACCGAAGGTATCCTTGTTTAGAAAGAATTGAGAAACCTTCGTGAGTCTTCTAATGACATCCCAAATTGCATCATTCCATCACGGTGACCTCAGAAAACCTGTCATGGAATCCATTGTGACATCATTACATTTCCACTCAGGAATGGGTAACTACTGCAAAAGCCCTGTTGGTCGCTGATGATCCGCCTTCACCTGCTAACAGGTGGAACACCTCATGAAAAAACCAGAAACATCTCTCTTCTTACCTGGCCACCAATACTGATGGTGTAGATCTCGATACATCTTGGTGACAATAGGATGAACTACCCAAACCGAGGAATAAAAGTCTCACATCAGCTCCTCATGTATCTCTGCTGGAACCCACACGTGTCCATGAAAACACAAGATCTCATCCTTTCCTACTATCTATCCAGAAATAGTGTCCTCTCCTAACACACTATCCCATAGGACTAGGCCTTCTGAATATGACAGCTACCTTATTCTCACTCGATCAAGAAGAGTAGAGGTAACAACTACAGAAGATAGAAACGTCTGCCCCTGTCTGTCATGCACCTCCAAATTCATATCAGATAACTGAGCCATAATCTTCCACTCACTACTGGCCTCATGAACTACCTATATCCGAGTCCTCCTTCTCAATACATCACCCATAGCATTTCCATTACCAGTCATGTAGGAAATCTCAAAGTCAAAATACTAAAGGTACTCAACCCACCTTCGCTGTCTCAAATTCTGATCGCGCTAAGTGAGGATATACTTGAGACACTTGTGGTCAGTGAAAACCACAAAATGATCTCCCAGAAGATAATTTCTACAACAACATAAATCATGAACAACTGCAACCATCTCGAGATTGTGCACTAGGTAGTTCCTCTCATGTGGCCTCAACTACCGAGACCCATACACAATGACTCCTCCCTACATAAGCACTACTACCAGCCCGATACCTGATGTGTCATAGTAAATAGTATAGCTCTTTCCCGGCTCTGGAAAAACTATTATCAACATTTAAGTCAACCTCCCTTTAATCTCATAAAAGGCTGACTCACAAGATTCTGACCACAAGTACTTCACACCCTTCTTAGTCAGGCCTGTCATTGGCACTGCTAAGCATGAAAAGTCCTGAATGAAATGCCTGTAGTAACCTGCCTACCCTAGAAAACTTCTTACCTCAAAGACGTTCTTTTGATGCTCCTAGGAAACCACTGCTCTCACTTTCTCCAGATCTATTTATACTTCTATCTTTGAGATAACATGACTCAAGAAGTGAATTTGGTCCATCCAAAAGTGAAATTTTGAGAGCTTAGCATATAACTTATGCTCTCTTAGTGTACTCAAAACGATTTGAAGATGTGTGGCATAGTCGTGTTGAGAGTGAGTGTACACCAAGATATAATCCATGAAGACTACCACAATGGAATCCATGTATATATGGAACACTCAGTTCATCAGTGCCATGAAAACTACAAGCGCGTTCGTGAGACCGAAAGACATAACCACATACTCGTATAGACCATACCTGCTCCGAAAGGCTGTAAGAGGTGCATCTAATGGTCTAACACACAACTGATGGTAACCAGGCCTCAAGTCAATATTCAAGAACACTCAGGCTCCTTGAAGTTGATCAAAGAGATCATCAATCCCCAGCAAGGGATATCGGTTCTTGACCGTCAACTGGTTTACCATATGATAATCCACACAAAGTCTGAGGGTACCTTCCACCTTCTCCGCAAATAGGATTGGAGAACCCCAAGGAGAAGTACTAGGTCAGATGAAACCCTTCGCCTATAACTCCTCCAACTACTTCTTGAGCTCTTGCAAATCTGGTGTATCGATACTATAAAGAGGAATGGACACCAGTGCCACTCCTAGCACGAGCTCAATAGAAAAGTATACCTCACGCTCTGGAGGAAAACCTAAAAAGTCCTCTAGAAAGATGACCCTGAAATGATCCACCACTAGAGGAAAGTTTATCTGTGAAGTCCCCTGGTCATCCAGATATAGACTAGAAATCAGAGTTGTAACTCTTCCCAACCCATGATGCTCAGGTCCGACACTACTTTCTTGAACATCCCATTCGCCCTTATGAAGAAACAATACACCCTCTGGTGATGTGAAACTCACCCTATAATGATATCAGTCGACAACATCCTGGAAGGGAACTAACCAGTTCATTCCATGAAGGAAATCACAACCCGTCATCTCTAAGACATAGTGGTCCCAAAAGAAGTGACACCCACCAACCTCTAGAGGGAACTCCTTGAACTCCCGTACACTATCTGTTCTTTTCCCCAATGAAGTGTCTAACATCAATATATTAGTAGAAGAAAATATACAGTTCCCAAGGCTCTCCACAACAAAAACAGATATGAAACTATGGGAATCCCCTGTATTGAAAAGAGCAGAAGCTAAAACTGAGGCAACTAGGATCGTACCTCGAACGGTGGAGGGTCCGGGATCCTGCTCCTACTAGGTCTGCTCCACTGCAAAAGTATAACCAACATCACGACCCTGTGACCCTGCCTGACCACTCTGAGCTGATCCACTCTATTTTCACTGAAATATTGATGATTGGATACCACAACCATGACCTCCACATCAGCCTGAACGTTCGGAAGAACTCTAGTTCCCAGACTGGTGAGAAACCGGTGGTTCTACTCCCAAATGAGGAGTAATAGAAGAACCCCTATCACCAATTTCCGGTGAGAAGATCTGATAGAAGCACTGAAGATGGCCCATCATGATGCAATATCAGCACTCCACTGGGTCTCTCAGGCAATGTGTCATGGTATGCCCAACCTTTCAACACTAGTAGCATACCACTTGGCTACCTATAGGTGAATCCCACCTACTCGGATCTCCACGTGTAGACTCCCAGTGGCACTTCCTACTATCAGCCAGAGAAGCACTAACTCTAGATGCAGAACTGCCTTGGCTCACAACTCCAGAATCCCTCAGGTTGCGCTCTGTGATCTTCCCCTGGTTGACTATAGAATCGATGGAAGTCAACATGAAGATGTTCACCTATGACCAAATGTCTTGCCTAAGACCATCCTCAAACTTCTGTGAAAGGAATAACTCATCTCCACATAAGAAGGGAGTAAAGTGCTGCAACTCTGTGAAACAAGAATAAAACTCCATAATTGAAAGAGTAGCCTACTCCAGACTCATGAACTCTTGGGCTTGATCAGCCCTTAAAGTCTCCAGGTATAAGTAGTCATAGAAGGTATGATGAAACTCGTCCCATTCCATAACCTTCTGGCATCCCTCAAGTGAGATCACATCCCACCATCTCTTGGAAGAATCCCAAAGCATATATGTTACCCTCCTCTACGGAGGCGTCTCCAGATGCTTGAAGATCATCAGCATGGCTTCTAGCCATGACTCTGCAGCCTGGGGTCCTCCATCCCCTGAGAAAGTGGGAGGATGTTGCTACTGGAAAACCCACATCAGCTCTACCATCGACGGGGCAGAATTCAGTACTCCCTAAAAGGTATCCATAAACCTAAAAAATACCTCTCAAAAATGTGCCTTAGCACCTGTATCTGGGATGATGGTTGGTGCCAAGCCTAAAACAACTAGAGGATCTGCCAGCTGTCTTTGATCATCAATATCCGGTGTCTGATCACTACACTGTAACTGGAGGAAAACCGAAGGAAGTCTCGGTGGCATGACTCTGCAAGGTCAAGCACACACCTTAGATCCATATTAACAGGGAATAAAAATTAGAAGTGTGAGATGGATACAAGAGAAAGAAATCATTCAAGTTTTTCAAAACATGTATACACAACGTGTGTAATGCCTACACATCGTGTTCCCTTAATCCTTCACATGGGCGTGTACTTCTAACAACCCAGGTCGTGTAACACCCCAAAAAAACGACATGTTTTCCTAACACACAAAATGTATTTTAATGATTTCACTAACCGATGTTGTTCACTATATTGCCAAATACATGGGTTACACTACACGGCGTGTTCAAGCTTTACATGGCGTGTATAACTTATGTTTTTATCCATCTGTGTCATTAGTCACACGGGTGGACACATGGTCTTCACAACATGGTGTGTACATCAGAAACATGACATGTTGCACCAAATATTTCCTAACCTGTGTCTCTACCCACACAACCAGTGACACGGTTAGAGACTACACGGTGTGTACATACAATACATGGCCTGCACTTAAGAAAAATAATTCCTTCCCGAACAGAAGGACACATGGCGTGTATTTATCATTACACACCATGTATTCTGGGTTTTTCTGGAGATTAATCCTCATAAACTACTCTAGAACCCATAAAAACACTGAAACAAACATTAAAGTGCCAAAATCTGATCTTTGAGGGCTTATACTCCCCATAAATCAAAGCTTGGTATCTCATACATGTCATAAACAAGGATAAAAGTGTAATGATCCACCAAATTTTGGTCCATGAGGGCCCATAACACCTCAAGAACCAATTTTGGAATTCATTCAATCAAAACCTTACACAATCTAATACCCCTATCAAATGGAAGGAATTCTATTAAGGTATCTATCACAACAACATGCAATCACTAATGCACCCTAAATGGCATGGCAAGAATGCATGACATGTGATTTCTAACAAGTGACTATATGATGCATGAGATGGAATACTCTCATCTCATCAGGTTGCAACAGAAATAGAACCTTAATTATATCAATGATAAAAGCACAAAACATGGGAATCACCCAACGGTGAAATTAAATCAACTATAGAATTGCAAAACCAGATAAATTGCAATAACAAGGTAGATTGGTTTTTCCCTATACACGAGTTAGATACTCCTGAGAACATCTTATTACCAAGTACCTATTCCTTCCTATCCCTGTTTATAGGATCCAAAAAGTAAGTCAAGAAGAAAAGAAACCCTATTATACCACTTTATATCGTCCCAGTTTCAGGAGACGCCCAGAGGTTCCCCGTACCCAGTTGATCACATGGCCTCAAGAACATTTCCATGAATGCTAGAGGCTTTTGACTAGTAGTGAGAGCCTTGGGTGTGATAGTTGGGAAACTATTCCCAAATTGGAAAAATAACACAATAGAAGTAAAACAAATAACAATATCAGAAGCAATAAAAAATAAAATAAGTAAACAATGAAAGTAGTAAACCACTGGAGCACACACATATATATGATGCATGATACATATGTCTAGGAAAGAATCCAAACAAATCAAAATTATGGAATACAGTACTAAAACAAAGTACAAAATAAAATCAAGTAAACAACTCCACAACATTGCAAGCCTCATCTTGGACCCATGCTCCCCAGCTCCACAACAATCAATTACCTAAAGTAGGACACTTTTCCTAGTCCATACCAACAACAATATAATCTATTTGGGCCCGAAAGCATGACCCAAATAGGGTGTGAGACTAATCCCAGTAGGAAACCTCCCAAAGATCTATTCCTAATAGTCAGTGTATATATATGGCAGACAATAAGGAAAAAGAAGTAGTAAACAAGGAAATACTTAAAAGTAAACAATCCTATAGTTTCATTTAAAAACATTTACTTTGATGTATTTAATCAACCAAAAACAAATACAAGCAACCCTATAGGTAGTTCTCACATTATAACCCCTCTGGATCACATTATAAGAGAAGATATAATAAATACTCTCTAAGAAAGAGCTCAATGTAAATTCCTCCTGTGGCCCCGTAATGTAACTATAGACACTCTAAGGGAGCACTCAATGTCAATACCCCCTACGGTCTCACTGCGTGATAATTATAACAAACACTCTGGGAAAGCACTCAATGCCAATTTCCCCTATGATCTCACTACACCAAGTTCCTGCAACCCCGTGTAAAGAAATCATGCACAAATGATAATCGATATCCAAAGTAAACCTCAAGAACTACTTGGCTAGACAACTATATCATATCCTATCATGTAAAATAATAATCAACCCATCCTAACAATACGAGGAATGGAAAGAAATAAGAATCCTAACAGGCAAGTCTAGACTAAACCGTTAAAAACCAGAAAACATGGCCAAAACATCCATAACTTGGAAAAGATAACCCTATTCACAAAAAATTAAACTCTATCCAAAAAAACAAGGTATAGAAGGCAGAAAAAGGGCTAAAAACCATAAAAACACAATACCCCAAACAAGGTATTTGAGAACTTTGCACATATAACTCAAATACTATCTATGGAAAGGCACAAGCCATCTACCTCGGAGTCGTGAGATCAATATACGTGAACCTCAGAGCTTGAATCTCCCTAAAACTCCATATATCTACAAAAATGATTAAAATTATCAACCGAGGATAACTCGTGTGAGAAGATAAATCAGGTGATAAAGTTATAGAAGAAGGAAGAACTCACTGTGTTGATTCCAACTCAATCAACGATAGTTGATTCAGAGAACAGACGACGAGTCGGGGGATCAGAAAAGATATGTGGCCATATGGTCGCTCCTGGATGAGAAGAATGAAGAGAAAAAGGGTTCTGTCGAATAGACGCGACCCTGGTCCATTTAATGGGAAAAATATTACATGATGTGTATTTTAAAAGTACAGGGCATGCACTTTCCCTTTTCGGCCTCCGCTTTAGGTGGTCTCCAGGTTACCACACACAGCCTTGTACTCAGCCGTTACATGACCAGTACACGGTCACCCACGGAAATGGGGTACACAGCGTGTACTTAAAGTACACGATGTGTACTCCTGAAATTTCTAGATACTCCTATTTTTCTAAACAACAACTTGAAAATAAAAAATACTGGAAAAGAAGATCCAGGTTCTTACATTTTTAAGGTAATGCTTCCCTTACCTTAAACCCAACATATCACATACGTTTTTTACCATTAAAAATAATAAGCTTATATAAATTATTTACTTCCTTAATAATTTTTTTCTACTTTATTATTATTTTTATTTTAGTTATATCCATTCAATACTTAATTAATTAATCGATTAAAATCATGTTGAACATTTGAGGACATTTGTATTTTAAGTCAGAAATTGAATCAACAGGTTAACTATTGTAAAGGTTTTTTTTCACATAATCTCCAGAGCCCTAATAATTACATAATTATAGTTTTAATACATTAAATTAAATTTTATAACTATCCATTGAATTTTTATATTAAAAATTAATCTCACAACTTTTTAAAGGTGGTAGTCCATGCATACACACGAACGACGTTACCATTTTTAAATGGATAGAAAGGTAAGATAATAGATGATATAATATCATTAGATAATGAAAATTTTGTCATTGATATAATTTATATTAATTAAATCTAGAACAATGTACATCCTTGTGATGTGGTGTTTAAAAATGATACACATCACTTCGTGGAGGTGGTAATTCACACATACACATTAGTTATGTTTTCATTTACCATAGGGTGTAAAAGGTGATTAAAAGTGATTTAGCATGATCATAATAATATTAAAATATATTTAAGTTACTTTTGTATTTATTTCATCATGTTTAAATAAGATTATATGAAGGTAGAAGAGTAAATAAACTTGAAATTGGTCAGTTATGACATAAATCGTCTCCTTAGGTAACCAATTTTTCTTAAACCTTAATCTATATAGGTTTAATATTTTGGTGGTACCAAGACCACTAGGAAATGGGTAGGGATGTTTGGTAGATATTTGGGAATGTATTAGACAAACTGGAGGGCTAAAAAGATGTGATTATTGGAGGAGATGATGTTCCATTTTATAAGTGAAGGGACATATACTATTTTAGGTTCTTTTGTTAGCATTGTCTCTTAGTTTTAAAATCATGTTTTACCTTTTAAAAATTATCATTATATCAAAGTTTTTACATGATATAATTCAATAAAGTTACTATAAAAGGAAAATTTACAAATAAGTGGAAAATTTATGATATTCTCTACCATATACCATTCAGTTGGATAAATATAGCATTTTTTTTGAATTTTAAACCATTAAATAAAATATTGACTAACGTAATAGGCTATTAAATTAATTTTTGCGGCAATTCACATAACTTGACTTCAACGACATCAAGATAGTAATTGAATTAGAATATTAACATCTAAAATATCAATAATATGTTATATTTATTTAAAAAATAATCTTAAAAAATTAATTCATCCAAATCATATTACTTTTATTTTTTAAAAATTCATTTTATTTATATTTCTATTACTTGAACAAGGACTCTATAGGTATTATGTATGAAATTTGGGGAATTAACCCATAATAAAAATTTAAAAAATTACTATCATAAAAATAATAATTCATATTTAAAATAAACAATTATAATTGAATATAACTTATTTTTATCCCTAAGAAAAAATAATATATATATATATATATTAAAATAAAGAGTGGCATTTTTTTTATTATTTACTAAAAGACATATTAAGTTCATTATTAGAAGAAAGTTGAAATGAATTTTCATATTTTAGAAACTTGGATGGATATGGTCAAAATAAAATTATTAAAGAGCATAATGAAAATTTTTAGTTAGATTTTTAGGCCTTATCTCATAGTTTTAACCATGTTTTACATATTTTACCCTTACTAAGGTGACAAATAATGACAATGGTTACTATTTATAATGAAAAAAATAACTGTTTATCAAATTTGAAAATCTTGATTCAAAATTTTTAACCAATTTTCAAGATTAATAAGTATAAGAAATCAATTTTAATAAAAATGTGTAAAACACAATGAAAAATACTTTTCAGAAAAATGATTTTTTAAGCTAAAAAAATGAAATTTTACCAAAATCTGGTATAATGTTGATTCCTAGTAAATTAATATATAATTTTTAATTAATGGAGACTTATATTACTTTATGATTAAAATAAAAACATAATGTGGATTTTATATTACTTTATTTAATGAAGAAATGAAAATGTTATAAAAATAAGCATCTTTCACTATTTATTTTAAAATAAGTATTTTAATCAAATTCCAAAAAAATAACCATAAGGTAATTTTTACTTTATGAAATAAAAAATTAGGTTTATTTTATTAAATTAAAATTCAAAAGTTTAGAAATTAATCTTTTTATTTATACTATATAATGCATGAAATTCAATTTAGTTAAAATAATACTATTTTCCTTTTTATTAGAAAATTAATTAATATTCTTATAGTGAATATAATTCTATAAAATTTAATTTATGAATATTTATAGTGATACAAATTGATAAATTATCAAAATTTATTATATTGTTGCAGTTATACCAAATTCCAATGAATCCCAAATTTATCGTGCATCGTTTTAGAAGCTCACACATTAGTCAATCCACTTATCATTAATGAACCTTATGAAACAATTTCCATCATAAAAAATACAAAAAAAATCATTTCCTTCCTTTATCATAGCATTAAATATCATCATCTATTCATCATTCTCGAATATTTTGGCTCAACTATATCAAGATTGCCCAAAGCCCAACTTCCTGAAAATTATATTCCCTATAGAGTTATACTCAACACCAACCACTGTCCCCATTGTTAGGTATATCTAACACTAACCCATAATGCATGTGTAGTTGAATAAAAAATACCAGATCTCAATACCACTCCATGTACAATAGTATATCCCTAGTCTAGCTTGGTGCATGACTCTCAACTTCACATGAGGTCCCCTCACAAAACCTCTCTAGATTCCCCATTTCTCCCTATGACCTAGAATCATCTGATAATTGATATTGTTGGACATATAATTTTATCTTCTACACACACTAGTAACTTGTCATCAAT
Organism: Viscum album; assembly: GCA_963277665.1. Lineage (NCBI taxonomy): Eukaryota > Viridiplantae > Streptophyta > Magnoliopsida > Santalales > Viscaceae > Viscum > Viscum album. The sequence continues at coordinate 1,579,550,336 of OY728126.1, forward strand.
GATGCACTTTATGGTGGAATCATCACACCTCTACTCTGACTACCAAGATATGTCTCCACACATCAAAGCTTTCAGCTACCCAGATTTCCACCACCTCTATCATCTAACACAACTCTCTCACTCAGTATAGTCTCATCCTTCATTCTTTTATTAATTATTAAATCTTTATTAACTATCTCTAATAATGAAATGAATAAGAAAATGTTCACATACACCTTGATAGCATGTCATAAACCATATTCTAACAATCTCACCATGATATTCTCATATCCCATAATATTTAGTAAAAATTAAAATAGGTTTTTAACCACTTAGAAAATTCCATAATTTTTTTTCTTCATACTAAAAGTGAATGAACATGAGGTCTTTGTCCACCCTCAGTGTCTTAGAGAATAAATTATTAAAAACATGGACTCAAAATACTTCCACATCAAACCATAATGTATTACTTCTTGAACATCTACATAACTCTTGTGTTTCAATAGTCTTATAAGTATATATGATGATAACTTCAATAAAAAACCCTTATATTTTATGATAGTTTCTATTTAAATAAATTTTATGTTTTTGAATTTTTTTTACATGAAACACCAAACATAAATGAATCAATATATTCTACTATTATTAAATGTGATTATTGTCACTTAGTAATTGTATTGGTGGGTATAAATAGGACTAGATAAATTACAAAATGTAGGTATATAAGTTTTCATTTTTCAAAATTTATTGATTAATTCCAAGGAAATAATTCTTTAATTTTTTATAATAAAAACTATATCATTTTATGTTAAATGATAAATTTTTCAAAGTATTGTTTCTAAAACTGTTGTGTATTAACCACTAATGAAATTGGATTTTGATTAAATATATTTTTATTTAATGTGAAAAAATTAATATCCATTCATCCATTGATTATATTTTTTTTTTCAAATAATGATAAAATCATTTGAAAGTAAAAAAAGATACATTTTTAGAAATATATTTTAATTATGCACAATTGTATTATCTTAATAAATTCAATAATTCATTATTAATGAATTATTTTAATAAAAAATGTAGATAATATATTCAAAAAATATTAACATTATTCTAATGATTTTTAATTGTTAGGTAATAATAATAAATTAAATTTTATGATTGAAATGGATTTTTCAAACCAAAAAAAGGTTTCAGTTTCAATTTTCACATAAAATTTAAAAGCAATTTCTTCTAATTATGGGAATTAAATTTGATAAAATTATTTCTATTTTTTAAATAATCATTAAAAAATTTATTAAATATGGAAATTTAATTTTTGGATATTATTAATTGTAATTGATGTAACAATTCATTACTTTGGTAAAGGTTAATAGGTTTAATGATGGGTTAATCTAGTGATATAAGGGTTAAAATAATGTAAAAAAAGTATAAATCCTATTATATGAGTGGATTTAAATCCCATGACTTACCATATTCGAAATAGAGGCAATTTGGATCAAATTTATTATCTTGTCCCATCCTAGATCACTCTATAAACAATAACAATATCAGCTAGAGAGAAGTCCTCAAGTGAACCTCTATATAAATGAGAGGCTGCTGATTATCATTGAGGTCCTATGGTGTGTTCATGGGCAGACTATTCCTTCTTATTAGAGTAATCAACCAATAGAAAGAACCAAACACAATTTATATCTTTAAATAATCATATTGTGGAAGTAATAAATATCACAATGTTTTAATAAATAATGAGACACATTAATGGCCTGAACGACCATATCATACATACAAAATTGATTTCCCACTGAGAAGAAAACATATACATGAATAAAAGAAAAAAATTAAATGTATAAGCCTCTATTATATACATCGATACATACCACATACTTGATCACCACATACATATCTAGTCCATATTACTCGATCTATCTTGGGCCTCAAACCAATATATTACTCAACCAAGTGAATGTATACTTGGGTACCTTGTGTAATGGATGCCTGAGTAAAGTGTGACTAAAAAAATCATTAGGGAATTACCAATGAGGTTCTATATACAGAAATTAAATGCAATGTATGTATATTTCATCTACTCACAAGGATAATAATAATAATAATAATAATAATAATAATGAAAAAAATTAGAGGGTAACTACTTAGAAAAAATCATTTCATGGTATATTATAATAAGGGAATTCTCATTGAATGTGCTCATTCTAGATGAGATAAAATTAGAAATAAAATCATAAAATAAACCCAAATTGGATCTGTGTGTTTTCGATCCTAATCAACTGGAAATACCGTGAATAGGGAATTAAGCTAGATTTTATACCACTCAAGCCATGAGTTATCTCCTTGATGCTTATGTCTACAATCCTTATTGACCATACCCACATCATCCAATGTTGAAAATGTCTCTATGTAAGCTATGTTACTATAGGGGGACATATGTCCTAATTTTCGTATCACCCATACTCACCTATACTCTATATATTATTCCATGTATCAAACAGACATCCTATAACATGGAATATAACTAGATTTCCTAATACTCATTCCATGTTACAATCTAATCTAATGCATGATTCCTATGAACAAATATATAGAAAATGTTTACATTTTTACTTAGATAGTCCCTAAGGGGGGGGGGGGTGACCCTCATGTAATATATAATTAATACTCTTTTGGATCCAATGTAATAACCCAACAACCTTAAATCACCGGCTTAAAAACTCATTCCCAGATATCTCTGGGTAATTCAATATAGTGCATCTACCAAATCTTAAGTAGTATCATAGGAATCATCAAGGAGATCATCATCAATCCTACTGAATGTCACACGCTTCCAGTGCTCAGAAGATGTTCAGCCACCCAAAAACCTTAGTCATCACTTGGATCATAGGTAGCTAAACATCCACTGGATAACACCAACTAAGAGATGTTATTAGATAACTTGGAAAACTACATCCATAATCCCTAATTAGGGTGGAATCCAAGTGACAAATTGGAATTCATGTAATAGTAACATTAAATAAATAAGTCTCATAAGATAGATCCTAGGAATTACATCTAGGAATCCCTAATAATGTAAAAATCAATTAAATAATATTATCATCTGAATTCTAGGAAGTACCTCTAGGAATCCCCATCATAACATCACACCATATTTGGCCCCATGGGTATAATTCCAGGAATCACATATAGAATTATAGATACATCAACAGTAACTGAGATAGAGTATAAATAAAATAATTTTTCCCCTAAAAGCCTAAAACCATCACTAATTCAATAGTCCCTTGGCCTTACATGTTTGGTATGGGTTCTTGGGTGATCACATCTACCATATCTACCCAAACCCATAATGCACTAGCACATGTCCTATCAACTATCAGAGAACCCACTAGGGTCCCCTAAGTAAATACATAGAGAGGTATCCCTTGTAGGATCCTCAAGGATAGAATAGATGTATAGGAGTCCCTACTGGGAACATTGGAAATAGTATAAGAGTATAGGAATTCCACTTAGGATCCTCTATAATATAGTCATGGTCCTAGACAGCAAGACAAGGCATGAATCTAGCTCACATAGGTTGTTAGTAACCCCTAGATTCATCAATTTTATTTAATAAAATTAATTATATTAAAAATATATGGGATTGAATATAAATAATGGGTCATCTACCATCACGGAAAGCCTAAGAATTTCACATACTATCGTAATCATTCACAAATACCAAATTTAGGTGTTGTACTCTTCCATTTTGATCAAGTTTTAATTCTCAAAAATCATGAAAATTATGCTAATCATGTTTAAATCACGTTTGAAGTTTGTTGGTATTCTTATGATTCCATGCTTACTATTTCTATTTAAAAATCTCAAAAGTTATTCTTAAACTTTTTCTATTATGTTTTTTTATACCAAAAATTTTGTTTAATCCATTCTTTGAATATTACTTCTTAATACTGTTTACAGATATTTGGCTATGTCTAAGAAATCGTAAGTCTGACACCGGTTCTGGATTTTGGAGAAGTCCCAAACACAGTGACCCATACACCGTGACCCAAACACCATGAACCAAACACCATGACCCATACACTATGACCCGAACACCATGACCTAGACACTATGGCCTAGACACCATGGCCCTAACACCAACACCATGACTCAAGCACTATTCAATGTTTTAACAAAAGACTAGACACTACTACCAGAGACACTGTGATCCTAACACCACATCTGTGCAACCAGTTATAGATGTCAATGCAGATATGGCACTGTAACTATCTCACTAAATAAAGGAAAAGGATAATACACTGTTTCCATGTGACATAGTTTCAAGACAAACCGTGACACCATTCTTTATTATTTCGTTATCATTTTAAATAAAATTTCTTACAGTCATATTCAAGTTATTAAATGGAACTAACATCATTAATGGTTTTTTGTAGACATGTCACCTAACAGTATGCGGTACAATGTGCAGAATTCATGCATCCTATTGGCCTCAACATGTGAACCCCTAATTAAAAGGAAGATAACCATGGATCAATAGTATGCAGAAGTGTGCGGTGGAAAAGCGAACTCATGCATGTAACAACATACCAATAAAGAACACACAAAGCACTATCGATCCCTGGAGGATGAACTAGCATAGATCAAAGCCTCAAACATCTTTGTATAATAAACATAATGAAAAACATGAGATACATAGCTCACACCATCGAACTGGAAACCAAATCACTAGACATGCGATACTCTGTTTTCACAATAGGACTCAATATTTGATTATGCTTTATCCTACAATTCTAGAGCTACATAGGGAAATACTCAGGGCATTTCTAGTCCTTTCTCATCATCTATTCTCTATTGTGTACTGTTTTTATCTTTTGATCAATGTGTATGTCTGTATTAAAACACACAATGCCTCCTGTATTAAATTGAAGGATACAATATATCCTTCTTCTCATATAATCTGAAATATTTTTACTCCCATAGATAAGTGTGGTAGAGGTCCTTGTGTGATCTAGTAACCTATACCCTTGAAGAACTATGGAATTGGTCATGTGACCTGGACAATCCTATGTACTATTTTTTACCTCGACACAGAGTTTTGATCAAGTTTATTAATATAAACTACTTGGTGGAAGGTGATCACAAAGTGGAGTGGATTAAGTCTCAGCTTGAGACTGAACCACTTATTTTACCCACTATGTCTTTTAATTTAGTTTTTCTCTACTTTAATGTATATTTTAGAAAACTATATTTTTATTTGATAGTTAGTATTGGTAAGAGTTATAATTGTTTTTCCTTATTATATTAGCATCAAAAGTGGTATCAATAACTCACATTGATATTACTAAGAATTAATTAATCTTCTGAGAAGTTATTTGAACAACGAAGCTATTATAATTGTATTACCTTGATTAACTGGCGTATATTCATTTTTATTGGTGAATATTTTAAAGTAATCTTTTTAACAGAAATTTTTATAGATACTCAATTCAACCCCATATTGAGTACTTTACTCTGACCAACATTTGGAATTATAAGAGTTTGTTCTTGTTAAGGATTCGTTTTAAAATCTTTTCAACTATGATTTGAGTTTTACTTTAAAGATCTATAAATTTATGTTAGTTCTAAATTTCTATCTCTTTAAAAGTATTTATTTATTATGGATAATATACAAGAAGGTTCTGAAACAAATATATCTGCATTCTTTAATAGAACTAATTATTCCAATGGAAAATTAAGATGAAAATGCCTTTATAAAGGTTGGGTTTTGAAACTTGGTCTTCAATTTTAAATGAGTATAATATTACTACTACTAATAGAAATACTTGGGATGACCCAACAAAGACTTCTTATAATAATAATTGTAAAGACATGAATTCATTATATTTCTCTATAATAGATGAGGAATTTAACAAAATTTATACATGTAAAACAGCCCAAGAAATTTGGGATACTTTGTCTGTTTCACAGGAGGGAATGAATAATGTGAATGAAATTAGAATTAAAACTTATAATATTAAGTATGATAACTTTAAAATGAAGCTTGATGAGGAAATTTCTAATATGTATCTCATGTTCAACTAAATTTTAAACATAATGATCTCTCTCGGATGAGATGTCACTTCCAAATAACAAATCATGAGGATTATTAGATTCTTACAAGATAGATAGAGAGGAACTTCTATCTCTATTATAGAATCATGTGAAATTAAAAAATTACCTATCAAATAACTCATTTAGAATCTAATGACGTACGAAGAAGAGTTTAAAGTCAACAAGGAAGAGGAGGATGAACCCAAAAGTAAATCTGTGTCATTTAAGACCACTACCTCTAAACACAAAGAAAATGATACACTACAAGACTTAGTAGAAATTTCCAATAGTGAACAATCATCACCCGATAGTGATGAGGAGATGTCCCAATTAGCCAGAAGATTTAACAAATTTTAAAAAAGGAAGAGATTTTTCAGAAATCCTACCTTCAAAGGAAGATATGATCAAAAGGGGAGCTGGAAGAAGGATTGGAAAATAAATTAAAAGTCTAATGAGATCGTATGTTATGAATGTAAGTGAAAGGGACATGTAAAGTCTGACTGTCCCAAGATGAAGTATAAAAGGAAATATTAGGACAAATATTGAAAGTAGAAAAAGGAGATGAAATTAACATGGAGTGCTTCTGAGGACAGTGCGAGTGACTTAGAGTCTTCACATGATGAACATGCTAAAAAAGCCAAAATGTGTTTCATGAAAAACACATATGAGGAAAAAAATTTGAAGAGCTCCTATAAAAGTTTATGGTACGTGGACCATGGGTGTTCAAGACACATGATAGGATAGTATTCATGTTTCAAGAACCTAATAAAGATTTATGGTGGGCATGTCACTTTTGGTGACAATGCTAAAGTAAAAATCTTTGGCCTAGGCCAAATCCGTAACTCTAACTCATTTTTAAATTCTAAATTACTTTTTGTTGATGGACTAAAATATCATATTCTCAGTATTTAAAAACTATGTGATGATGGATTTCATGTTAGAATTGACAATGATGCTTGAAATGTTTTTAATTCTAAAAATAAATTAGTATTTTATACGTTATGAAATGAAAAATTGTATTCTGTTAACATTGATTCTACAGATTATCAAAAGGATTCATATTTAAGGGTATTCTAGAAAGAGTCCTGGCTCTAGCATAGAATAATAGGACATTGCAATATTCACTCCCTTAGAAATATAACTAGAAAAGTTTAGTCAAAGATTTACCCAAACTAGAGTTTCCAATTGATAAAGTGTGTAATCCTTTTCAAAAGGTAAAGAAACACAAAATCTTCTTCCAACCAAAGAAATAAGTTTCAACTTATCAAACTTTGAAGTTGGTTCACATTTATTTGTTTGGACTATCTAGAGTTTCTAGTTTAAATGGGAAGCACGATGTTTATATTCTTGTAGATTACTTTTCTAGGTATACTTGGACCTTCTTCTTGGCTCACAAAAGTGAATCCTGCTCTTATTTCACTAAGTATGCTAAACCTGTAGAAATTATTAGTGGAATTAAAATTTAATCTCAAATAAGGGACCATGGCAGTGAGTTTGAAAATCACGAGTTTAAATCCTTTTGATCACAAAAATTGCCATAGTCATAATTTCTCTACCCCTAAAACACCTCAACAAAATGTATTTGTAGAAAGAATAAATAGTAACTTGTAATAAATTTCTAGAACCATGCTTAGTTAATATGAATTACCTAATTATATTTGGGATGAATCTTTAAATACAACATGATATATTATTAAAATAGTGTTGATTAGACCTATTCTTAAAATAACTCCATATTAATTGTGGAACAATAGGAAACAAAAAGTAAAATACTTCAAAGTCTTTGGTTGCAAAGTTTATATCCTTCATACGAAGGGAAATCTTGAAAATTTTTCATCCAAGAGTAATGAAGGAATGTTTCTAGGATATTAAATCTCTATTAAAGACTATAGAATTTTTAACAAAAGAACTAAATGTGTGGAGGAATCTGTCCATGTCAAGTTTGATGAGATATATCCACATGTTCCTAAGACCTCTCTAGAGAATTTTGAGGATGAAATGTTAAATGTAGACATTAATTCTAAATCCTATAACCATGTTGTAAAGTAATTTATGAAATATTTCAGGTTTTGAAATTCTCTAGATTCAATCCATAATGAATAAAAAACCCAGTTATGAACCTGAAATAACTAGCCCGACCTTTTCTAGATCAACTATAACCCTTAAGAACCATCCTAGATGCTTTAGTTGGAGATATAGATAGAGGAACACAAACTAGAGCTTCTATGAGAAATCGGGTTGAACATCAAGCTTTCTTGTCACAACTTGAACAAAAAAACATAAATGATTCTATAAATGATGAATTTTGGGTGATATCTATACAAGAAGAAATTAATCATTTTGAAAGGAACCAAGTTTGTAAACTTGTTGATAGACCCAACGAAATTTTTACCATAGGACCTAAGTGGGTGTTTAGAAATAAAGTAGATGAATCTGGTAACATTGTTAGAAACAAAGCTATATTTTGGTTGCACAAGGTTATTTCCAAGAATAAGGAATTGACTATGAGGAGACCTTTGCACCGGTAGCTAGACCTGAAGCCATTAGAATCTTGCTTTCATAAACAACGCATCTGAATTTCAAACTATATAAAATGGATGTCAAGAGTGAAATCCTAAATGGGTATATAGCTGAAGATGTTTTTTTGAACATCCCCATGGTTTCACAAATCCTCACTTTCCAAATCATGTTTTTAAATTATCAAAATATTTGTATGGTTTAAAACAAGCACCAAGAGCATGGTATGATAGATTAAGTACTTTTCTTATTTACAATGGTTTTAAAAAAGGAATAGTTGATCCTTCTATTTTTATAAAACTAATTTCCAATGATGTTTTAGTAGATCAAATTTATATAGATGATATTATTTTGGGATCTTCAAAAAATTGGTTATGTATTGATTTTTCTAAAATAATGCAAAATGAATTTGAAATGAGTTTAATGGGTGAACTTTATCGAATTTAAAATATTTTAAAATTAATATGGTATTATTTTAAATCAATTAAAATATACTAAAGATCTTCTAAAACTTTTTTTCTTGGACAACACTAAATTTAGTGATACTCTAATGAGTACTAATTGTAAGTTGGATCTTGATGAAGATGAAAATCTGCTGATCAAACCACATACAAAGAAATGATTGGAAGCTTACTCTACTTAACTACTAGCCAACTTGATATTATGTCCAGTGTATGTATGTGTGCTCTATTTCAAGAAAACCCTAAATTATTTAATTTAAATGCTATTAAAAGGATTTTAAAATACCTAAAATATACACCCATTCTAGGACTGTTTTATCCTAGAGGATAATCGTCGGAGTTAGTTAGCTATTCTGATGCTGATTTTGGTGGTTGTAAGTTAGATAGAAAAATGACATTTGGAATATATCACATTTTAGGAAAGTATCCAGTGTCATGGTGTAGTAAGAAGAAAAAATCTATTGCATTATCTACTGCCAAAGCTGAATACATAGGTGCTGGTAGTTGTTGTGAACAAATTTTTTGGATGAAACACACATTACTAGACTATGGATATCAATTCAGAAATTTAATTATAAATTGTGATAATACAAGTGCTATTAAATTTTCAAATAATCCTATTTCACACTCCATGAGAAAACATATTGATATAAGATATCACTTTTTGAGAGACCATTATCAAAAAGGTGATATCACCGTGGAATTCATTGGAACTGAATATCATCTTGCTGATATATTCACTAATCCATTAAATTTTGAAAGGATAAATTGCATTATACATGAATTAGGGATGATAATTTTTAAGTGAAAGGCTTACAGTCTTGAACTTACTATTTCACTTTCACGATTTCACAAGTCACTATTTTACACTTACAGTGTCAACATTAAGGTCGCACCGTTTTCTACCACACTGTAAGGAAGACACAGTGACAACCTGTTCCGGTCTCACTGTAATGAATCCGTTTTCTATTTTCATTAATTTTATTCCCTTTATCATTGTGTTGATTATTTTACTTTTCTTTTTAGAACGTTTTGTTTGCGATGTTTGGAATTCCTAAATTATAAAAACCTGATATTTTTCACTTCTATATTCACTTGAGATTTCATCTCTCGAAACCAAATCCCTTGCCTTCCAAATATCATACTCTCCTTCAACTATTTATCCATCTTAAACCCGATGTTTTATGCCCATAATTAGGTGACCCTCTTCGTCTAATCTTGAGAAGGGAAGGTATCATAATAAATCAATAAAGGTACCGCGAATAGCACATGAAGGACCACTAAATCTTGTTCTTGTAAATAGAATTTTCGTGCCTAAAAAGGATGTATATTCGAAGTGGATACTGTCAAGTAAGTCACTTCTCTTGAAAGTTATAACCGAACAAGACTGGTTGGATTGGTTTACTAAAGAGAAATGACCCATTTATCCGGAACTTGTTTTTATGTTTTATCAGTATGTCCAGTTTCCATTTAGTACTGAAGATGAATTTTTTATAAGAAGATGTATTAATGGTCAACGGTGTAATTTTTCATCGAGGTGATGGGATGGCTACCTAGGGATACCTCATGATGGCATATGTTAGGATCATTAGTGAGAACCTCTTCCTAATAGTGATATTTTCATCTTAGAATAATCCTTTGGATGTATAATTGGAAATAAGAAGAAAAGAAGGTAAATTTTTGGTGAGTTGGATGGTGATACAAGGTTTCTATTTAAGTTTATCCAGAATATTATTAGTCCAAATAAAGGGGATTTTACTACTATTATGTATCATGATGCATTCTTGATACATCTTATGAAAAATGGGAACAATATTAATCTATGTAAGTATATCATACTTCACAAGTGTGAATTGATTAAGAAAAATTTGAAGTCTACCTATTTATTATATTCAAGAATAATCTTTGCAATGTTTTATACTAAAGGAGTATTTGGACTGAATGAAGAATCCATTGAAGGTTATGAGTTTAGTATCTCAAAGGATACAATCAGAAGGATGAAGATAATCCAGAATCCTTGAAAAAAGTCTTGGGTATAGGACAATGAAAGGATATATGAAAAATTTAATCCCATTGAAAATCCCTCAAGGCCTAAGGTCAAGTGTTACCCATGCCTATAACCTAATGAGTTGGTGGAATAGTAAATTCAAGAATCATAGGATGTATAAGACGAATCTATGGACCAAATTGTCTTAGAAGAAGAAGACAATGGATTACCTGAACAATAAGTTTATGATCAACAAGTTGATGAACACAAAATTGGTGAAGAAATATTTGATGAAGGCTTTGTTGATAAAGAAGGACCCGTTGCTACTCTGGATGTGAAATATTTTCCTAAGGAGCACCTTGGGGAACATATTGTTCAGAAATATCCTATAGTTTTGGAAAGGACTAAATAACAAGTTAAGCCAGAATTACTTCTGTCAGAAGAATAATGAATGGACTAAGCCTTTTGAAAAGCTAGAACAGAGATGGGTGAGGCAATCATTGAGAAATTCTATAAATAGAAAAAGATACTTTGTCTCTTAGTATTATATCTAATTCCCAAATTTAGGGGGAGAAAAAACCCATTCTGGAAAGTACTCATGTACAAAGATCTATTGAGACAAGTCCTATGGACAATGTGTATAAATTACCTAGCTATTTTGATGTCTTAGACTCTCTAGTGTCCTCAATAAGAATAATTGATCTTAAAAAAACTTTTCAATTGAAATATTTTTCTCTAATAGGAGTAATACCTTCTAAGGAGCCTGAAGTTATTGTGGTTTCTAAACTAGAGATTGCGCAAGAAGCTCCAAGCTCTGTAAGCCGTGAGATATTAAATGTGTTTGGTGAAAATATGGTGGCTGGATTTGAGAAGCCTTTAAAATCTCAAACACTTCTTGTAAATCATTTAAGTGAACATGATGATATTATGCTTTTGGAAAAACTTATTTTGAAAACTTAAACTCAGATGTTTCATGAAATTCTGAAAGTAAGAATTGAAAATCGGCAGTTAAGTGAGGAAGTGAAATCTTTAAAGTCTTTGGTGGAGGAACTAAAGTGAGATTTTGAAACTGCTAAACCTCATATTGCTTGATTCAGCTTAAAAGAAGTTGAAAAGATATACAAAAAGGTTTCCGCACTGATCCAACCAAATCTGGTCTCTATTGTTGAGATTATAATAGCAAACAATACCAAGTTGGCAGAAGAAATACAAAAATTAACATCTTCAATTGATGCCTTGCCTGGTATCTTTAAGGACTCTGTTGAAATTGTTATCATGAGTCTTCCTGCACTATCTACAACCATCTCGACTCCTTCCTCCTCATCCAAGACTGCTCAATCATCTCAGTTTTCAAAAAGTGAAATTCTGAGAATGGTTATTCAAGAAGAGCTTAAATAATTGAAAGGGCCATCTTCTAAGGAAATCCTCTGTAAAATTATTCAAAAGAGTGAACATTTCCATGAAATGGTTTGACTGTACTCTAAGGAAGATTCTACGACATATGATGAGATTACCAAGAAGATGGATTTTTTTACTTCAAAAGGATTTATTCAAAGCATCAATTGACAAGTCGTTTCAAGCATCTTATAAAGAATTTGAAAATACCTACTGCAACTCAAGAATTTAAGGACCAAGTGAAGAAAATGAAAGACTTAACACCTACCTTGGAGATGTTTATTGAGAAAAAAGAAGATTTCAAGAAGGAAATATAGTATGGTGGTGAGGTCATCACTAATTTCATCAATTTTATGAATCCCTATCTCCACATGCAAAGCACTGCTATAGTGGTACCTGTAGCTTCTCCCTTAATGCCTAGTTTTACCTCTTCTTCATCATCTACCTTTGTTCCTACTACCATGTCTGTCTCTCAGGATCTGATCCAGATCAGACCTGTTATTATTGAACAATCCTTTCCTTAGTCTTTGACCAAAACCACTCTTGAACCTTCTACTTTTGAAGGCGTGCCTCTTCCTTCTGCCACCATTGGATCACTCTCAACTACCACCTCATATTCTGATCCGGTGGATCCTCCTGCTGATTTGGCCAAAGGAAAACAGAATTCTACTACCTCAGAGAAGTGAAGGATCTATATTTGATAGGAATGTTCTCTATTTTTTATTTTTTGTCCTACTTATGTACTGGATTATATCTTATTTTTCAGTGGAATGTGCCATGTAGTTGTTTGAGTTTATCCTTACATTTATTCACATTTTATTTTGTGATTCTTGTTTTCTTTTTGATAATCCCAAAAGGGGTATAGATTAGAAATAAAGGCTTTATTAACTTTTTATAGTTCATACATGCCATTATTTATGATCATTAAAAGGGGGAGAATGTTGGACTCCTCATGTTTGATCATGTTTTAATGCTCCCAAATTAAGAAAAGCATGAAAATCATGCAAATCATGGTTAAATCATGTTTGATGTTTGTTGGTCTTCTTATGATTCCATCCTTACTGGTTCTAATTAATAATCTCACAAGTTTTGATTAATCTTGTTATATTATATTTTTTATACCAAAAATTAAGTTTAATCCATTCTGTGAATATTACTGCTTAAGACTGTTTATAGACATTTGGCTAAGTCTGAGAAACCATAAGTCTGACATAGGTTCTAGATTTTGGAAGAGTCCCAGACACTGTGACCCAGACACTGTGACTTAGACATCATAACCCAAACACCGCGACTCAGACACCATGACCCTAACACCGACATCATGAATCAAGCATTGTTCAATGTTTTAACAAAGGAGTAGACACCACTACCAGTGACATCGTTGTAACACCCCGAGATTTTATGAAAAATATTCTTTTTAATTTCATTAATGTCTTGTGTTATATGCTACACCAAAAGGAGCTTTCACAACACACATCTCTGACCTGGCTTGAATTACATGCAATCGCAACCTTCCACAATAGCGTGTGTTGTACGCAACACCATGTTTCGCTAAACAACGATATGCTATTAAGATATTATTAAAACTAGCCATTATGAATAGTAATAACCACTTTTTGAAATTTTGTAAATTTTATTTTTCAAAATGGACTTCATTTATGGATTCGGATTATCGAATTTAGCCTAAGGTGAAATTTTGGTACTTTTCGGATAACTTTCATATTTTGATGAATAGTGAAAATTACTAAATTTTAATTAAAAACAACTTTTTCAATCGAAATAATTAAGAGTGATAAATTATTAATTTGAGTGGTTTTAAAATATATTTAGAATATATTTTTACAATTCAATAAAATGTTGGTCATTGGATGTAATTTCACATTTAAACCAGTTATAAACAAGTGTCAATCTTTTGATAGTTATTATCTCTTAAAAACACGCCTTTTGTTTTGACGACGAGAATTAATTTTTAAATTAATTAATCCAACTGATATGTTTTGAATTTGGTAAAATATAAATCATTTTTGAGTTCATAATATCAAATATAGCTTAGGCCTAATTTTTGGTATTTTTCTGAAAACTTTCAATTTTTGATGAATAGTGAAACCACTAAGTGGTAGTAAAAAAAACTGAATTGTTCATAAAACTTAATTTTACCGCTTCTGTGAGTGGAATTTCAAAAATCCGAGAGACACGGTTGATGTCAGTATGTAAAATGTGGTTCAATGAGATGAAAATAATTTTTGGTGAATAGTAACTTTTTTACTTTTATTTACCACGGTTAAAAGTAAATAGGGTAATTAAGGGTAAAAATGATATTATTATTACCCTAACACACGTCCAAATTCTATTGCATAAGTGTAATTCGACCAAAAACAAGATTAGGAATAAAATATGACCATTTAGGCCCACTTGGATTAGATTAGGACATTTATTATTATTTAATTCAAAGAAGAGTTAAAAGAGTTAAAATCAAAGTTTATTTAATAAAAAAATTTTAATATAGGGTCATACATAAGATAAATTCGACTATAAATATTAATTAGAAATCTAAAAAGATTTAATAAATAATGGTATTTTATTTTTAATTTTTAGACATTATATAATTTAATTTATTTATGACACAATGATGATGCAGTAATTATCTTATTAATGAAATATTGAAATAATTGATGTTATGAATACTCAAATAAATATAATTTGAGACTTTTTATGAATTCCAATAATTTTCTAGCTTAATATGACATGTTATTGTTGATTTAATTAACTTTGTTCGAACTTATCATTCTGTTATGATTTTCACAAAAATCAATTACTAAATAGTGTCAAAATTGACACAAAATAGTTTTTAAATCAAATATTATATTATTAATTGTTATTTTATTCCTAAAAATCTAAAATTCGGCCAAATGACATAGATAAGGATATATATATTAATAATAAACAATTTGGGGTTCGTTTGGCATGTTATTGTAAGTCTATTAACCATATAGTGTAAGAAAACAAAAAGGAACGGTAAAAGTTAAATTATTTAACTTAGAGTTAAATCTAATTGATAAGGTTAAAATAATAACCTAAACTTGTCTAAATCCTATTGGTTGATATGAGTTCGACCCATCCCCACTTTAGCTTTGAAATAAGACCCTTTGGAACCATTATAAACCGATTTTGACTTTAATATAAAATAATATTTTGAGATATTCCTAAGGTGCCCCTCTCCTCCCTTATAAAAGGACACCTCCTCCCCCTCCTCCTCACACCAATTTGATCACTCAAGCTCGGAAAACCCCTGCCAAAATCCCTTCTCCACTTCCCTAGAATAATCCTAGAGATCCTGGTCTTCTTCAAAGACCAATCTTAGTTCCCTAAGTGGAGGATTCAAAGAGGCGTTTCAAAGAAGAGGTAATATCCATTACTGATCTTTTCAATTTCTTTCTTCTTCAACTTCTTCTTCTTTTGTTGTTTCATGAAAAAGTAATAACATCAGTATTACTTACATACTGATATGTTATTATAAATATGAAACAACCCTAATTCACCTTCTATCCATCCTACGGAAAAATGAAATCACCGCGCGTGCGTACGTACGGAATACCGTCTCCATGCCGTGGTGTAATCTATTTTCCACCACCACCTTAATAGGATGGGTATAATGGTGTAATGAGTAACTATATATGATTATTATAAAGTGATATTTATACTAAAATAGTATACATACACTTCAACACAATTCCACGACCATGAGAACGATATCATCGCTCGTGCGTACGTACGGACTACCGTCTCCACGACGCGATGAGATTCATTCTCAATGATTAACCATTCCTGAATGATTATAAAGTATATATAATAAGTACTAATGAAATATATGACATAATAATGATACTGGATTTATGTAAATTTATATGTATGTCATCTACTTAATTCCATTCACTTCAATAAGGAAACGAAAACAGCGTTCATGCGTACGTACGGACTACCGTCTCCATGAACGGTGTATTTCATTCCATTTATCGATATATATTATATATATATATATATATTCTGAATATATATTATATATAAATCATGTTTTACATTATGGATATAAGTAATCATGATCCAAGTAATCATATTAATAATTACAAGTTAAAAACACGAACGACAAATGAGACGATTTTACCCAAAACGCTACTTTAACATGAATTTACAAAAGAAAGGGTAATATAAAGTCATAAGTGGACCATATATGATATAATAAAAATGAATATGATTCGGGAATAAGTCAATAACATTATTTAAACCATTATACAGGAGCTTCAGACATGTACAAAGCAAATCAGACCTAAGGTAAGGGAATATATCAAAATCTCATTTTATCCGAGATTGTTTATACTTTGGTATTTACTGGGGTGTATTTTATCATCCACATCCATGTTTCCTCAATATGTAATATTATTTCCATCCACCTACAACTTTTTAAATCCAATTTTACCTTTTGGTGAGTTTTTAGTAAAATATATGAAAGTAATCTTTTGTCGTTTTTCGTACGAGGTACTTTTTGACTTTTCCGACAAAAGTACGAGAAGAATGTTTTTTTAACTTATACGAAATGAATGGATTTTTAAAACATTATTTCCAAGAAGCATCCTTTTCAAGTTTATTTTTAATCAAATTCTTTTAGTTTAAAGTTGTATGACATGTTATGAAAGGAAAAATGTTTTTGAAGAAGAAAGGATATTTTCCTCAAGAATGGAGTTCAAGTGTTTTATCAAAATTATTTTCCATCTAAGATAATAAAGGGTTCTGTTTATATCCCTATTATTACATGGATTTGATTATGTTGTGATGGAAATATTTTTATGAATTCCCTTATCTTATATGAATTGTTTTATGATGTCATGTTGTTTAAGAATCCCATTTTTATTACATGGGTTATTCTATGATGTATTGTTTATGATTTTGTGGCACACATAAGAATGGTATCATTATGAGATGGGTGGGACCTATATCTCCCTCCAATGCATTGGGTAAAGATTTTATATCTCATGAGATAGACAGGGCTTGAACGGTAGGTTATACCGGTTCAGTGAAATAGGACTGGAACGAGGGTGACTCAGTTCAGAAAGGTACTTTGTCCACTAAGATAGTCTTGGAAATAAGTCTTGACTAACAAGAAAATATTCTCTATGATTATGTGTGTATGACACAAAGTTTCATGTTTTAAGTTATTATTATTGTGATTACATTTCACTGCCATGATTTATCCCATGTTATGAAATTATGATCTCTTTTGCAGGTTAAGATTTCCAAAAGTTATGTGCTTGTGTATATGATGAGATTTATATTTCTTTTGTTTACCCTTACTGAGCATTTGAGCTCACCCTTTTATGTTTTCTTTTCCCCAGGATATAAAGAAAGGTTTTAGGTAAAAAAAGGGAAGATCTTTATGGGATATATTGGAGATCTTTCACCACGATTAGAAGATTATGTTCTGAGTTTCCAAAGACACTAAACTATTACGATCCTTGTGTGTGTATTTTTTGTTATGTACTAAGTATTCCGCAAATGTAATGTAATGTCAATGTACGTCCAGCTTCGGGTCTCTACAGTTGGTATCAGAGGAAAGGTTTAGTCAACCTTTGGAAACTAGGATGCGAAAATGTTAGTGAGATCCCTAGAGATATTTCTAAGGTATGTCAAGGGATGTCCCTAAGGTTAAGTATACGTATAGGTTATAGTACTAGAATTATGCTAACGATCATAGAATTAAACCTAAGATGATAGATATTGAAGGTACTCCCCCTTTATTATGTTGTTTTCCCCTAGCATGATTTTTGCCTCTCACACTATTCTTTTTGGGTTTTAGAAAATGGCTAGAAACAAGATGATTCACGATAATGGAGAATATGATGGACAATGGAATGACATTCTTCATAATGAAATGGTATTTGGAAGTCCAAACATCATTATTATACTGAAACAACAATCTCATAATATGATCAATAAAGTAAAATTTGGTAAGTTTCCTGACTTGTCTAATAAGAGAAAGATGGAGTTTCATGATGATCATAGAGGAAAGAAAGTTCAATTTCCCCTATGTAAATCATGTGGGAAGAGGCATCAAGGAGAATGTTTCAAAGGAACTGGAAGATGGTTTGGGTGTGTAAAAGAAGGACACAAAGCAAGTAAGTGAAAAGGAAAAGGTTCAGTTAACACCATGGATGAGGATAATGGTATTGCTATGACATCAACAATGGTTAAATGTTTTAAATGTGGAATGTATGGGCATTATACAAACCAATTTCCTAAGGGAAAGTCTCATGAAGAGAATCAGTATGGTCTTATGGGAAGTATTTATGTTGATGATGATGAAGAGACTACAAATGATATGTGAGATGAAAGAATTGTTGAAGCTTGGTCAATGGTTTAAGAAGGTAGTGGAATAATTACATGTTTATCAAGTGTAATGTTGTATAAGTAATCTCATGGTACTATGGAATAAAGAGACATCTAAGTATTGTTACACTATTGTCTTTCCTAAGTTTTTAAAGTGTATGATTAATAGTACTAGTAACCATGAAATGTTATTCAGATATTTTTTGGAAAGTAGATGATATGTGCATAATGAAGGAATAATAAGATAATGAGGTATTTGATTGTATTCATGAGCTCATGACTGATATAAGGAGAAGGTTATATCATGGTTTGAGTATATAGAATTTTTGGATTTTGGTATGTGGAAAGAGTTAACTTTTAACTGCATTCATGTTTTCACTAAGGTTCAATGGGTATTCAAGAGAATACGTGATTAAAGCCTTTGAATGTTTGGAATGTGACCAACAAGACATATCTTATGATATATTGGTATCAACGACATTATTAAATCTCTGGTAATCATTTTCACTATATTATGAGAGTGGACTGCAGTATTATGGATAATCCTAAAGATTAGAATGGATTATGTTGGACATAAGTTAGTATTGTTTAAGGATAGAAGATTTTAGATATTATTGATGGGATGTTATAGTAATGTAGTTTTAGAAAAAGGACAACCTGCAGGACGGTCGACATCCCATTGCGTTGGACAAGGATGTGGGAATCGAACCCACAACCGAAGTGCGACGGGCCTTTATCGCCTACCACTGGCCTACAGGAAGTCCCTGTTTAGTAGAAACTAGTTTTATTATATTAAGTAGTATGATATATGAAGTATAAGTTCATTTTAGGAACCATATATCATTAATCTCACTATAGATGGACTTATGTATTTTTTGATAACTTTTCAAACCTTTTAAGACAGGTGGAATGACCCATCATTCTATCACATGATCTGCTAACACATCAAGAATGACAAATTCAACTTCATTTCTTTAAGAGATGAAGTAGAAATTGTCCAAAGAACGACAAACAGTGAGACTATACCAAAATCACAAAAGTATTTCTTCTAATTCCAATTTCATCAACTTTAGGGAAATGATCTTGAAAACCAAAAATGTTGTCCTAGTGCTCTTATATCTGATTAATCAGATGGTACCTTAGATCATCACAAATTTATGGATTTGTGATTGCTAGCTTTTCCATAGCCATGTTCTCGACCACTCTCCATCAGAACATGATGGTTAGATTTCTCTTCCATATCCATATTTTCATCTATATGGAAACCCAGTGATTAGTTTATTTGGGTAACCGTTACATTTCATACTTTTGTTTTTAAAGATTTGTTTTGGTATTCCTTTTTACGATGTGGGTTTCGATTAAAGAAACTTTAAAATAGTAAACCATTTATAACCCCGACGAATTTCGAGGGCGAAATTCATTTTAAGGGGGGTAGAATGTAACACCCCGAGATTTTATGAAAAATATTCTTTTTAATTTCATTAATGTCCTGTGTTATACGCTACACCAAAAGGAGCTTTCACAACACACATCTCTGACATGGCTTGAATTACACACAATCGCGACCTTCCACGATAGCGTGTGTTGTACGCAACACCAAGTTTCGCTAAACAACGATATACTATTAAGATATTATTAAAACTAGACGTTATGAATAGTAATAACCACTTTTTGAAATTTTTTAAATTTTATTTTTCAAAATGGACTTCATTTATGGATTCGGTGTATCGAATTTATCCTAAGGTGAAATTTTGGTACTTTTCGGATAACTTTCATATTTTGATGAATAGTGAAAATTACTAAATTTTAATTAAAAACAACTTTTTCAATCGAAATAATTAATAGTGATAAATTATTAATTTGAGTGGTTTTAAAGTATATTTAGAATATATTTTTACAATTCAATACAATGTTTGTCATTGGATGTAATTTCACATTTAAACCAGTTATAAACAAGTGTCAATCTTTTGATAGTTATTATCTCTTAAAAACACGCCTTTTGTTTTGACGACGGGAATTAATTTTTAAATTAATTAATGCAACTGATATGTTTTGAATTTGGTAAAATAGAAATCATTTTTGAGTTCATAATATCAAATATAGCTTATGCATAATTTTTGGTATTTTTCTGAAAACTTTCAATTTTTGATGAATAGTGAAACCACTAAGTGGTAGTTAAAAAAAAACTGAATTGTTCATAAAACTTAATTTTACCGCTTCTGTGAGTGGAATTTCAAAAATCCGAGAGACACGGTTGATGTCAGTATGTAAAATGGGGTTCAATGAGATGAAAATAATTTTTGGTGAACAATAACTTTTTTACTTTTATTTACCACGGTTAAAAGTAAATAGGGTAATTAAGGGTAAAAATGATATTATTATTACCCTAACACATGTCCAAATTCTATTGGATAAGTGTAATTCTACCAAAAACAAGCTTAGGAATAAAATATGACCATTTAGGCCCACTTGTATTAGATTAGGACATTTATTATTATTTAATTCAAAGAAGAGTTAAAAGAGTTAAAATAAAAGTTTATTTAATAAAACATTTTTAATATAGGGTTATACATAAGATAAATTCGAATATAAATATTCATTATAAATTTAAGAAGATTTAATACATAATAGTATTTTATTTGTAATTTTTAGACATTAAATAAGTTAATTTATTTATGACACAACGATGATGCAGTAATTATCTTATTAATGAAATATTGACATAATTGATGTTATAAATACTCAAATAAATATAATTTGAGACTTTTTATGAATTACAATAATTTTATAGGTTAATATTACATGTTATTGTTGATTTAATTAACTTTGTTAGAACTTATAATTCTGTTATGATTTTTAGAAAAATCAATTACTAAATAGTATCAAAATTGACACAAAATAGTTTTTAAATCAAATATTATATTATTAATTGTTATTTTATTTCTAAAAATCTAAGGTTAGGAAAAATGACTTAGATAAGGATATATATATTAATAATAAACAATTTGGGGTTCGTTTGTCATGTTATAGTAAGTGTATTAACCATATAGTGTAAGAAAACAAAAAAGACACGGTAAAAGTTAAATAATTTAACTTAGAGTTAAATCTAATTGATAAGGTTAAAATAATAACCTAAACTTGTCTAAATCCTATTGGTTGATAGTATTTCGACCCATCCCCACTTTAGCTTAGAAATAAGACCCTTTGGAACCATTATAAACTGATTTTGACTTTAATATAAAATAATATTTTGAGATATTCCTAAGGTGCCCCTCTCCTCCCTTATAAAAGGAAATCTCCTCCCCCTCCTCCTCACACCAATTTGAGCACTCAAGCTCGGCAAACCCCTGCAAAAATCTCTTCTCCACTTCCCTAGAATAATCCTAGAGGTCTTGGTCTTCTTAAAATACCAATCTTAGTTCCCTAAGTGGAGGATTCAAAGAGGCGTTTCAAAGAAGAGGTAATATCCATTACCGATCTTTTCAATTTATTTCTTCTTCAACTTCTTCTTCTTTAGTTGTTTCATGACAAAGTAATAACATCAGTATTAATTAAATAATTATATGTTATTATAAATATGAAACAACCCTAATTCACCTTCTATCCATCCTACGGAAAAATGAAATCACCGCGCGTGCGTACGTACGGAATACTGTCTCCACGCCGTGGTGTAATCTATTTTCCACCACCACATTAATAGGATGGGTACAATGGTGTAATTAGTACCTATATATGATTATTATAAAGTGATATTTATACTTAAATAGTCTACATACACTTCAACACAATTACACGACCATGGGAACGATATCATCGCTCGTGCGTACGTACAGACTACCGTCTCCACGACGCGATGAGATTCATTCTCAATGATTAACCATTCATGAATTATTAGAAAGTATATATAATAAGTACTAATTAAATATATGACATAATAATGATACTGGATTTATGTAAATTTATATGTATGTCATCTACTTAATTCCATTCACTTCAATAAGGAAACGAAAACAACGTTCATGCGTACGTACGGACTACCGTCTCCATGAACGGTGTATTTCATTCCATTTATCGATATATATTATATATATATATATATATTCTGAATATATATTATATATAAATCATGTTTTAAATTCTGGATATAAGTAATCATGATCCAAGTAATCATATTAATAATTACAAGTTAAAAACACGAACGACAAATGAGACGATTTTACCCAAAACGCTACTTTAACATGAATTTACAAAAGAACGGGTAATATAAAGTCATAAGTGGACCATATATGATATTATAACAATGAATATGATTCTGGAATAAGTCAATAACATTATTTAAACCATTATACAGGAGCTTCGGACATGTACAAAGCAAATCGGACCTAAGGTAAGGGAATATATCACAATCTCATTTTATCCGAGATTGTTTATACTTTGGTATTTACTGGGGTGTATTTTATCATCCACATCCATGTTTCCTCAATATGTAATATTATTTCCATCCACTTACAACTTTTTAAATCCAATTTTCCCCTTCGGTGAGTTTTTAGTAAAATATATGAAAGGAATCTTTTGTCGTTTTTCGTACGAGGTACTTTTTGACTTTTCCCACAAAAGTACGAGAAGAATGTTTTTTTAACTTATACGACATGAATGGATTTTTAAAACATTATTTCCAAGAAGCATCATTTACAATTTTTCATGTTTATTTTTAATAAACTTCTTTTAGTTTAAAGTTGTATGACATGTTAAGAAAGGAAAAATGTTTTTGAAGAAGAAAGGATATTTTTCTCAAGAATGGAGTTCAAGTGTTTTATCAAAATTATTTTCCATCTAAGATAATAAAGGGTTCTATTTCTTTCCCTATTATTACATGGATTTGATTACGTTGTGATGGAAATATTTTTATGAATTGCCTTATCTTATATGAATTGTTTTATGATGTCATGTTGTTTAAGAATCCCATTTTTATTACATGGGTTATGCTATGATGTATGGTTTATGATTTTGTGGCACACATAAGAATGGTATCATTATGAGATGGGTGGGACCAATATCTCCCTCCAATGCTTTGGGAAATGATTTTATATCTCATGAGATAGACAGGGCTGGAACGGTAGGTTATACCGGTTCAGTGAAACAGGACTGGAACGAGGGTGACTCGGTTCAGAAAGGGACTTTGTCCACTAAGATAGTCTTGGCAATGAGTCTTGACTAACAAGAAAAGATTCTCTATGATTATGTGTGTATGCCACAAAGTTTCATGTTTTAAGTTATGATTATTGTGATTACATTTCACTGCCATGATTTATCCCATGTTATGAAATTATGATCTCTTTTGCAGGTTAAGATTTCCAAAAGTTATGTGCTTGTGTATACGATGAGATTTATATTTCTTTTGTTTACCCTTACTGAGAATTTGAGCTCACCCTTTTATGTTTTCTTTTCCCCAGGATATAAAGAAAGGTTTTAGGTAAAAAAGGGAAGATATTTATGGGAGATATTGGAGATCTTTCACCACTATTAGAAGATTATGTTCCGAGTTTCCAAAGACACTAAACTATTATGATCTTTGTTTGTGTATTTTTTGTTATGTACTAAGTATTCCGCAAATGTAATGTAATGTCAATGTACCTCAAGCTTCGGGTCTCTACAATCGTGATCCTAAAACCACATCTGTTCTACCAGTTCCAAATGTCAACGCATCCGTGTCACCGTAACTGTCTCACCAATCAAAGGAAAAGGAGAAGACACCATTTCCATGTGAAACCGTTTCAATACAAACTATGAAACCATTATTTCATTTTTTTCATTTTAAATTTAATTTATATTGGTCATATTCAAGTTATTAAATGTAAATGACATCATTAATGTTTATTTGTAGACATGTCACCTAATAGTATGTGGTACGTGGTGCAGAATACATGTATCCTGTTGGCTTAAACATGTGAACCACTAATTAAAATAAAGATAATCTTAGCTCAAGAGTATGCAGAAGTGAGAGGTGGAAAAGAAAACTCATTCATGGAACACCATACCACTGACGAACACATTAAGCACTATTGATCCATGAAGGCTAAACTACTTTAGATCAACGCCTCAGAAATATTCATAGAATCAACTTAAAGAAGAACACGAGCTACATAACTCACACCATTGAACTGGAAACCAGAGCACCAGACTTGTGATATAATGTTTTCACAAGAGGATTCAATATTTTCCTATGCTCCATCCTATAAGTCCATATCTACATAGAGAAACACTCAAATCATTTCTAATCCTTTATCATCATCTTTGCTCTATAGTGTACTATTTTTAGCTTTCGAGCGGTGTGTGTGTCTGTATCAAAACACACACTACCTCATATATTAAACTGAAGGATACAAGATATCCTTCCTCTGGTATCTTCTTAAATATGTTTACTCCCACAGATAAGTGTGGAAGAGGTCCTTGTGTGACCTGGTAGCCTATACCCATGAACAACTGCGGAAGAAGTCATTTGACCTGGACAGTCCTATGTACTATTGTTTACCCTGATCCAGGGTGTGGATCAAGTTTATTAATATAAACTTTTTGGTGGAAGGATATCACTAAGTTTAGTGGATTAAGTCTCATCATTATACTAAACCAATTATTTTATCCATTGTTCCTTTTAATTTAGTTTTTCTCTACTTTACTGTATATTTCAGAAAATTTGATTTTACTTCAATAGTTAGTCTTGGATAGAAGTTATAACTATTTTTACTTATTAGAATAGATTCCAAAGTTATATTAATAACTCACATTGATATTACTGATAATTAATCATTATTCTGAAATGTTATTTGAATAGTCAAACTATTATAACCGTATTACCTTTATTAAATGGCCTGTATTCATTTTTATTGGGGAATCTTTTTAATTTAAATTTTTAACAATTTTTTTTATAGATAATCAATTCACCCCCCTCTTGAGTACTCTACTCTGACCAATAATAATTTATAACAAAACACATACAATTTATGAATCTTTCCCTTTATTTTCCAAGGGATAGGAGTAGTTTCCAAGGCCCATCTAAGCTCATCTGAGTCACATAGATTTCAATATGATAACCAAGAAACTAGAAATTAAAAAATTATAATTTCATTATAATTAATATACTATTCTCAATAAACTATAATCAATTTATCAAAATAAACTTTAAAATCATAAAGATAAAAACCCCACTAACCAATCCCATCACATTATAACCAAGACCTAAAATCACCAAAAACCTAAGAAAAATCATCAACTTTGAATCATATATAAGATCTATGTAATGGCATAAAAACTAAGACCCAAATAATTTAATAAAATATTTTAAACCTTATAAAATCACTGGTGAAATATGTTGATGAAATGAAAGGAGGTAAAGTAAAGACAACCTCTAAGGTGACCCAATTTCTAGGCAGAGAAAAATCCCCATCATCTGTATCTGGTTCCACCATGATCTAGTGGAATAAGAACTAAAATCCCTAATCAGGGAAGAAAAAATTATTAAATAGGGGAGGATAAAAACAGGAGAGGCTAAAAAAGAATAGCTAATTCATAGAATCACCATGAAAGGACACCAAGATCACCCCTTGATGGGGTTCTATGAAGGGAATGAGAGGAGAGGAGGGTTGGCTCACATGGGGGAGGAAAATGGAATAAAAGGGGGCGATTCCCTCTTCAATCCCATAGAGGTGAAAGGGTAAATTAAACCTATTAATGGGATGCATTGTTTGAATACACAATTTTCCAAACCCTTCACTAACCATGCACCTCTACTATCTGAAGCACACCCTCTCACACAGGGATGATGCATGGTTTAACAAAATGTGCACCAACAGTGAAACATGTATTCAATAAACTATAGTATACAACATGGTTTACCCAATC
The DNA here is from genome assembly GCA_963277665.1 of Viscum album. Lineage (NCBI taxonomy): Eukaryota > Viridiplantae > Streptophyta > Magnoliopsida > Santalales > Viscaceae > Viscum > Viscum album. The sequence continues at coordinate 1,579,577,051 of OY728126.1, forward strand.
CTACAACACATATTTCTCATATCATAAACCAATACAAACACCATCGCATGACTAGGCCTCATAGTTAGCACTAAATGTGCCCCAATTATCCCCCCTAGGCTGCACATTTCCAAAACATCCACTTCAAGTCCCAAATTCTAGGACATTCACAAATCATCTAAACCACCTTATAAGACTCATTAAATATCTAAAAACATAAATTTGAGGCATTACAACCTTTATAATTTCAATATGAATCTCTGATAAATATTTTACCCATCTTGTAATTAAAAATTCAAATTCCTTCAAAAATTTCCAACTCTTATGGAAATAAGATCTTACAACCTCCAAAAATTACCACTTATCATCCTTGATAAGTCTTAGTGGACATAAAAATAAACAACCCGGCCTACATGGGTCATGAATTCCCACTCAATCATCTATGTTGCATTATAAACACCCATTGAGCTTCAAAGAACCATTTTAAACACACTTAGCTTAAGTAACCAAAACCTGATCCAATTATAATCACTAAAAATGAAAATTGAGATGGTAATTATGAAATACCATATAACCTTAGAAACTACCATGTTATCACCTCATCCATTAATCAGCCTATGGAACTCCTCCTCATAGGTTCTTGCTTCCAAGAGCCAATTTTGAGCCATGGTACTAACACCATCAAAATTTCTTACAAAAACAAATCCCTAGAATCCTATAGAATTTTTTGGCACATTCCTCAACTTAAAACACCCAATCATGCATGAATACTATACGTTTTATCCTTAATATGACCTAAAAAAGTCAAATTCTAATTGACCAAGCTTAACATGGTCACACCGGATTTTCCTTGAAAAGACTCGATCGACATGTGCACTACACCCCTCTCGCCCCAAAAGTTTGAAAAATGTGGTTACTCACCCATCACATCCAACTATCTAATAGAATATAGATAGATCTACATCCAACTAACTATTCTCTAAAACATTCATATTTAGTAGCTAATGCATCACCAAAACCCAAACTTCATGCCTTTATTCCAAGGCACACCAAGATCATTCTAAACATGATCATTGAATCCCATAACTGCTTTTAATGAAATTTATTGGCCAAATCATCCCATGTACATTTTTTCGACATTCAATAGCCTAAACCATGTCACATTTCTAATCCAAAACCATTGGATCAACACGAGAACCTCATGCCCCAAGACTATGCTCTGACTCTACCCGAGTCTTTATTCAAACTTATAACTAGAATTTACTAATCAATCAATAAGTACCCGATTCCCTTTATCCAATAGCATACAAAGACCAATATTAATTTACAATGACTGGAATCACCATCACACCACCCATCTCATGTGATGGTTAAATGCTAGTGACAAACACCCCTTACCCCACCTTAGGAGAATCCTTGTCTTTACACCATCTAAAAGTGTTCCTGATCACTATATACAATTCCCCATCTATTATCAAATATAAAAACCGGAATGGATAAAAACCCACTAATTCATGAGGGCCAATGTAAAAATCACCAACACTTCTTCCCAAATCCATGAAATAGAAATCCAAAGTATTTTATGATTTTAAAGTCATAACAGGTCCATAACCCTTGATTTATTCATAAAAGGTATCCACCATAAAACATGTGTCATTCTTGCCAAGATACACTCACCTTAATCTAGGTTTCACTTTACTTTAACTAAATCATGACCCCATAACTTCCAACAATATCTGTCATGGTCCACCAATGGGTCAACCATCTCATGACGCTAAATTCATTTCTAGGATATCAGTAATCACCAAAAATTTCCTACAATTCACCCTAATATCCCAGTAACTTTTCCCACAAGAATCACATTTAAAACCATTGGTCATTATCTGACACCAGAAATATCACTAATGTTACATTATAAATAGTTACAACATGAAACCAGTAAAAACTGAACTCACCCTATGAATAATGTTTGAAAACATGTACCAAATGAATCACTCTCCCCTGAGTGCAATGTTTCATGGCCAATATGATTTTTCTATACATCACATAATAATCAATAATAAAAGGTCTCCCTTGGAACTCCTCTTCAAAATTGGCCACCTCACATGTGACACTATTTATTATATGACCACCCATTACATGATGTTTTTTTTAAATTAAAGTATCATCCGCCGAACCACTGGTTATCATGTCCCAAAAATAAGATAGTTCTACCCATATAACATAGTATTGAGAATCAATAAACCAAGGTTCTTCATAAAAAAACAATACATAACCATTCCTACGACGCTAAACTTGGGCACCTCCCATGAATTGTTCTCTACACGAGTGTACTAATAATATCACTACCATGAAAGGTATCCTTAAACATGGTCCAATACCTCTCATAAGCTTCCCATGATTAAAATGAATACTAAATAACTAGGGTTTGATTCAAAATGAAGGTAATCTAGGCATACCCCTTATCCATACCAAATAAGACTCATAACATGATCACTAGATCCAACCACAAAACTCATACGTCTAGCCTCTATGAGGTAAAGATAATATCAACCTACTATGGTTAGAACATTCCAATATGAGTTAAATTATACAGGTTTTCAATTCCAAATTATAGAAGAAAACACCCTTTAAGTTTTAATTGGAAACCCATTCCAAAATCATAGCTAAGGGAGGATTATAATGGTATCACTAGATAATCATCGACCTACCAATGCCTTGATCCTCTATAAGAATACTCATAAGGGAATGCTCCACTATGTTCCATGATATAAATGTAGAATATACGATGAACTAACATTCTCAAAGAATTGAAATACTGAATATTATGTCAATGTTCCAATTTACAATAAAAATATATATGCATATCAACATCACATAAGAGGATTTAACAAGATGGAGAAAAATTATGGTTACTTATATAAAATATTGTTGAAATAATGATTGGAAAACTTCATGTTGGTTGTTATAAATCTTTAGTTCACCATAATTTAAAAGGATACACCCATAAAGGGTCTACTAAAAAGTCATCAACTATCAATGCTTACCTGCAAGGATCAATGGCACATGCACATCATTATCTCAAGTGATCCATGTCATACAAAACTCACACGGTTCGATTAAGTATAATGTCATCCCAAGCTATGCGAGAAAAAAACATATGAGCTATTATTGGTAATTTAATTAAACAAACCTAAGTAAAAACCCTCAAAGGGGTCCAAAGAGTATTCCCCATGTGACCTATTAACCCACTAGGGCCACTGCACCTCTTATGCACAGGGGATGAGTCGTCATCCCCTATGTTAAATGTCCTATCATAGATCCATATGACATGCCACCAAAAGGATGTTTATACATGTCAATCCATCTGGTTAGAATTATTCCAAGAAACTACATTGGAAAATATAATTTATATTTTTATTAACACTTTAAATAGTTGACCTTAGTCATCAGAAAAAATCATACACTAAAAAGACTATAACATGTGGAACCTATGTACCAAATATGATGCATGAACAAATTTGTCTTTCTTCTATCAGAAAATATTGAAAATGAGTCACTGGACTCTCTCTAATGGTCCAAGATTCATAAATCCATATTAAATCATAAATTCCACACTAATTGGTCATCTCTCAAAGAGAAAATAACACACAACTATAAAAAATCTTATCTATAACCACAATCCCATAACCCTGGTAACTATGAATTCATACCAAAACAAGTGTTCTCGATGTAATAGTATAACATCCATCATAGGTTCCAACAAATTCTTAATACTCTGGTATACCATATTCTAAATAGTAATATAATAGGAAAAGAAAACTTCTGATACTAATTTTTCATGTGTTGCCTTGGATCAATTTATAAAGAGTATCTGGAATGGTTAGTGAAAAGACCTCAAACATGCCTCACTATAATCTAGAAGCATCCTACTAGAAAAGAGGGACTATGGTGTGTCTATGGTGAGACTGTGACCTCAAATCAGAGTAAGAAACCAACATAAATAACCAAACATCATTCATAGAAGTAAATAATCAAGGTACATTAGCAATAAATATCACAAGGATATAATAAATAATTAAACACAGTAAAGGACTAAAGGGACATGTTATACATAAGACATTAATCACCCATTGGGATGATCACATATACAAGAATAAAATAAATTGAAATAAAAGTACATTGATATGGTACATACACCAATCCATACCACAAACATGATATCCACATGAAAATACGAGTCATCCCGCTTGATCAGTCCTAGGTATCAACCCCACCTATTAATACAACTATGAACATTTATTCTCATCCAACCTAGTGAAATTATAGAATGAGCACGGTGTGAGTATACTACTTAGTAAGGTCCCACTAACATGATCCCATATATAACTTGTAAATGAAGTATATATATATCTATGTTTGTGTGTTAGCTACTCATCAGGATAAAAATAATAACTATGGATAATGGTTGAGAGTAACTAAATAGAAAAATTCTTTCCAAGGTATACTATTAAAAGGTTACACTCATGGAAAGTGATCATCCTAGCTGAGACACATCTTGAATTAATAGAATAAAATAAATCCATAGTCAATGCTTAGGTACATTATCTAGACCATCTAGAAATTATGTGAATATGGAATTTTGTAGGGTGTCATACCACTAAATCCATTTATAATCCTATCAATCCTTGGATCTATAAGCCTGATCATTGAATCTGATTCATCCAATGCTGTAAATTTATCCGAACAAGCAATGTCACCATAGGGTGATACATGTCGAAAACCTGGAATTCCTCATACTCAACTATGATATATAAAAGATTCCATGTGTGAACTATACATCCTATAATATAGCATAGATATGGATGATATAATATTCATATAATTTGTAAATCTAGCCTGATGTCCGAGTCCGGGATCCTAGTCCATAGAAAATTTTGATATTACAACTCGAATGGTCCCTAAGGATGTTGAACCTTATATGATATGTAATGAATACTCTCTAGTATCCAAGGTAATAACTCAGTATCCTTCGATCACTGAATCAAAATCCCATTACCAAATAGATCTCAGTAATTTAATATGGCACATACAACTACTCCTCAGGAGAATCCTAGACATCATCGAGGAGATCATCATAAATCCTCTATAATGTTACAATCATTTAATGCTAAGTGGAAGTGTACCCACCATGAAAATCTAGAATCACCTAGATCATAACGACCTAAGAATCCATTGGATGACACTAATAAATATAGGTTTTATATAACTTAGAAACATACCTCTATAATCAATAAGTATAGAAAAATCCTAATGAAAAATGGGAAATTCTATAATGGTCACATTCAATAAATTTGGCTCAAAAGTCTTATCCCATGAAGTACCTCTAGGAATACCTAATAAAGTAATAATCAATCAAATAGGCTCATCAATATTATTCTAGGAAGTACCTCCAGGCATCCCCATCATAGCATCACATCGTATCTGGCCCCATGGTGTGAGTTCTAAGAAGCATGTCTTGAATCATAATTGAATCAGTAGTAACTAAGTGAGATTATAAATAAAAGGGTGATGATATATGAATTCTTAAAACTTTCAATACTTACATATCCCCTCAAGATCACATGTTTGGTATAGGTTCTAAGGTCACACCCGCTACCATCTCTACCCAAACCTATGATTTATAAGCTCAGGGTCGGTCTACTAGTGGGGTACCCACTAGGGTACCCTAGGTCAATACATATTGAGGTATCCCATACATGATCCCTAAGTTTGGAACAGAATTATAGGTATCAATCTTGGGACCCTCAAAAATAGCATAGGGGCAGAGGAATTTCTCTTGAGATCTTTTATCATTGAGTCGTGGTCTTATCCACAAAGCTAAGGAATGTAGCTAGCTCATAGGGGTTGTTAGTGACCCCTAGCATCATCCATTTTAATTAACCAGATTACTTTAATTTACAATATATTTAATTAATTTTAAATAGGGTTTTTTCTTATAAGGGTGAGGTAGATAATTCCACATTATACCATTAACATGAAAAAATACCAAAGAGTGGGTACGGCAGACCACTTACTATGTAGAATGTAAAACCTTTATTTATTAGGGGTTTAAAATAGCTTCCATGTCCCATAAAACATCATATGAGATATATGAAGTCCTATCTCACAACCAAACAACTAGAAATTAATTAATAATAATTAAGTTATAATTACTTTACTACTATAAAAAAACTATATAAAATTTAACAAATTAAAACATAAAGGCATAAATCTCAAACCCACACAAAACAATATCATTGCACTAGAACCATGACCTAAAACTCAAAATCAACAAAAAATATCATCATCCTTGAATATGACATAATCCCAAAGAAATGGCATCAAAAATAACACCCAAACAATTAAATGTATGTTTGAATTCCTTAGAAAATAAATTTTCTGACATACTATGAAACAATATGTGGTGAAGTGTAGAATGCCTCCAGAGTAACCCTCTTCCTATGTAAAGAGAAATCCATAGCACCGATATCTATTTTGACCATGATTTAGAGAAATTAGAGTTGAAATACATAACTAGAGAATAGAAAAACATGAATAAATTTATGAGAAGTTCATGATAGTCTATTAGAGGAGAAAAAATAACTCAAATCTCTATCAAAGGCCACTAAGATCACGCCCTTGATGGGGTTTGATGAAGGGAAAGAGATGATAAGAGATACAAATTGCATAAGGGATGAAAAGGGAAGAAAATACAAGGATTGAATATTAAATCCCCTAGGGTAAAGGGTTAATTCACCCTTTTTAATGGTATACATGGTTTGTATGTACGGTTGGACAAGCCATCCACCAACTATGTGCCTTTGTTGTCCGAGCCACACCCCTCCCACATTGGTACAGTGCATTATTTAATAGATTATGCGCCAACCATGAAATATATCTAAATTAAACTATAGACACCCACATGAGTTTTCCTGTCCTTTCACATAGTTTCTCCACTCACAAACCTACACAAACTAGGCCTCAGGGTTCGGTCGAATGGTTATAAATAATAGTTTCCCAACTGTGTTCCCTGAGATCCTCTTTTCTAAAACATAAACTTTGGGTCCTAGGACCCCAGGATTCTCCTAAAACTTCTAAACCACCATATTACCCTCATTATGTGTCTAACACATCACTTTGAGTCATTATAACATTTATAATGTTTTTACAAATCCCTTATCCAAATTTGACCCTTACAGTAATTAAATATTCAAATTTCATCTGAAAGTTCCCACTCTTACAGGCATGGGATATTAAATTTCCCATGATGTCAACTTTTTTATATTTTAATGTTCTTAATAGTTACAAGTGTTTAACTCCCAACACTTATAATATATTACCTACTATCCTCTCTTGTATACACCATCTTAATTAAATATCATGAAAAATATATACCCAAACCTACTCCCACATCCCTAGAAATGTTCTAGAGGTGTGCCATTAAAATAAAAATCCAAGGGTCCTTAAAAATTCTTTCATGTAAGGTTTCCCAAATAACATGTGATTAATAATGAATACTAATAACATAAGTACCTACGTTATGGGATTATATTGAAATATTGTTTTAATCATGATTTCTATGATTTAATCTCCTTTTGGGGGATTATATAGACTTTCATTGTTAATCCCCACATATTTTCATCTCCTCTAATTATTTATAGGGTTTTCATGTATCAGTAAAATTTTATTTTCTATGGTACTTTAAATGATAGAAATTGTGTTTTATGTAAAGTGAAATTTATTTCTCTTCCTATGGTTGGGAATCATTTTTCCCATATCTATGTTCTTTAACTTGTTATATGGTAGTTTTTACATATATATAATTTTTTTAGAAATTTTATTTTCACTACCTTTTATGTTCTTAAAAAAAATTAAAATTTAACTTTTATAAGTTTTTTAAAAAGGACTTAATTTTGAGTTTAAAAAAATGTGAAAAGAATATTTCTTTTAACGTTTACACAATTAATATATTATCACTCTACTGTGAATATTCTTTTTTTTGAATCCCCCTTTACATGTTTCCAATGTTATTTTCAAAGAAAATATTTTTATTAAAACTATATGAATTTTTATTTTTTGAGTAAAAAAATAAAAGTATGTTTTCCTTATTTTCAAGGAAATGCTCATAACACATTTTAACAGTATTTTTCATCTATTTCAGAATAAATTAAGGATTTATATGCTTCATTGGTGATATGACCATATGATACCTTTCATATTAATTATCTATATGGATTAGGATGATGATTTTATGGTTGATTCAATGAAAAATATTTCTTTACCATCAGTTAAGTAAGTTATGATGAAATATTTATGAAGCCCATTTAATTTTCATAGGTTATACTATGATGAGTATTTTTATGATCTTGTGGACCACATATTTATTTTTTTCTTTATAAGACATTATGGCCTGTTATAACCCTCGAATGAATTGGGTAAAAATTAGTATCAAATGAGATAAATATGTCATGTGTGAACCTATTATCATTTTCACATCATTATGCAGAGACTTATTAACAATAATAAATGATCATAATTTAATTTTTGGAGATAGTTTTAAATCCATAAATTTATGTGGTGGCCAAAATTGGTATCCTTAGCATAATTAGTTGACATGTATGTATTATACATGTTATAAATGTTTTGATTTTATAGTTTTATGCTTGTTCCAAATTCCTATGCTATATGATCATGTTAAGATCAATGGATAAGGATTTTAGTTTCATGATTTTACACATGTATTTTTTCATTCATTAATTTTTATACAATGACTCATAATTTATGATCTTGACTGACTGGGTATGATTTTCTCATGTTATGATCATGATTTCATACCCTTATTCTTATCTTACACCCACTTAACATCGCTATTTAATATCTCACATAATTAACCTTACTAAGAATCTGAGGTCACCAATTCTCATGTTTTCAATTTCTAAAAGATAGGAAGAATATTATAAATTATGATAATCTTATAAGGATACAATATTTGAAGTATGTTTTGAAAGATTTTGAATATTTTTCACCCAAATAAGTTATTTATTTATCTAGTATCCAATGACACTAAACCATTATGGTCATAAAGTATGTATTTTTTGAGATCATTTAATATTCATCTATACAAATGTAATATTTATTTAAGAAATCAATGAGTTTCTATAGATTTTATTACATTAGAGTTGGGTTATTTTTAGAGATTTAGATAAAAAACATTAGAGAAAATCCAATTTATGAACCATCAGTGTCATGGTTTAATAAGAAGGTATCATAATTTAGAAAATATAAAGAGTTATTCTATTATTATATAAATTCTCACTCTAATTACTATTTCTCAATGAAATTTGATATCCATTTTTTATTCAATAGTTCAAAATATGTGGAATCATTGTAGAAATAAATTTGATGGAAAATTAATTGACTTTCCACAAGATCAGCCAATTAGGATCGAATCAAGATTTAAAATTCTTATGGTTATTCCTAACCATATATCTCAATTTATTTTTAAAAACCAAAAACTTAGTGAGTTCTTTAACAAACCAAATAATAGAAACATAAAGTTTTATGGAACTTTAGTTGAGTAAGACCATGGAGGAAAGCTAATTTAATTTATTATGTGCTATGAATGTGGGAGAAAACACCCAGAAAATGACTCAAAGGAATTAGAGGATGATTTATATATGGAAAACAAGAGAATATAACAACTAATTACTGAGAAAAAAATGAAAATTTTAACAGGGATTAATAAATTTTATCATATGTAACCATTAATAGTTAAATGTCATAAACTTGGGGAACTTGGGAATTATCCATGTCAATGAACTAATCTATGAGAAAACTCATAAACCATGTAAGGGATTATATGATGTTAATTACTGACATAGATTTTGACAATTGAGGTACTATTTTCCCCCAATATTGTTTTGGGGGTGTCATTTTAACATTTTTAAGAATATGTTTCTTGAAAACATGATTATTCTTCCTTTAGTGGAATTTTATTTGATTTTTATCACTGATTATCTCTCTTTACATATACCCATATCAATTTCCAAGGGATAAAATTTCCATTTTATATTCTTAATCAGCATTTGATCATCTTTTAGTGTGAGTATGAATATTTACTTCTAATAGAAATATGTTCCATTGTATGGGACTTACTTCATATTCATGTGGTATTTTTATCTCAAATGTTTAAGGATAAATTCAACATTGATGATATGCCTATTATTTGGGAATATTTCAATGTATTTCAATAAGAAATTCCTATTTATCCCCTAAATAATTATGTTTTGTTTTCAATAGAATTAATACCTGGTGTAACACCTATTTCAAATACTCTATATAGAATTTCCTTGATTGAATTATAGTAATTGAACAATACAATATTGGAGAATCTTGATATGGTACTCATATACCTGATTTTTTCACCATGGGGGTGAACCTATTATTTTTTTATGGATTAAAAGGGGTCAATTATTTTTCCATTGATTATTGATAACTTATCATAATCACTATCAAGAAAAATTATCATCTTCCCCATATTGATTACTTGGTTGATCAACTTCGTGGATCTCAATACTTTTAAAAGATTAAACATCATTCTATATATCATAAATAGAGGTTAAAAGAGAATTATATACACAATATATCCTCCTTTATGAGGTTTAGACATTATTAATTTATAGTGATTTTACTTTGACTTACCAATGACCCTACAATATTGATGGATTTAATGAATAGAGTCTTCGGAGATTACATTGTTCGGTTTTTTCTAGTCTTTTTAGATGATTTTATTATATATTACAATTGAAAGGAAGAGTATAAATACCATTATAGGACTGTGATAAACAACTTTAGAAATTATAATTTTTATTCCAAATTTTTCAAGTGCGATTTTTAGCTATATTAAGATTCATTATTGTGTTATATAATCTCAAGAGTGGGTATATCAGTGGATCCTTCAATGAAAAATGTTATTGAGAAATGAATAAGGAGAAACATGATTAATGTGATCCATATTTTTATTAGGTTTGATGGATACTATTTTTTATTTATGATAAATTTATCATGGTTATAAAATCAAATTAAAAATGACTAAGAAGGGATCCAAGTTCAGATGCATGAATGTGAGGAAAATTTCAAGAAACTGAAGAGAAGGTTGGTCAGTGAGATTTTGATAAAACTAACCAAAAAAATGGAAGGGTTTTTGATTTATAGTGATGTATTAAAAATATAAATGTGATGTATTTTCATGTATAATGGCATGGTGTTATATTATTTGTCTCTCCAATTAAATTTTCGTGAGAATAAATACTTGAATCATGATTTGGAACTGGAAGTGCTAGTTTTTTCTTTTAAGATATTGATGGTTTATCTTTATGGTGAAGATATGATATATATATATATAATTATCATAATATATTGAATAATATATTAAAAAAGAAACATTTTAATATTCACCCAACGATGTGGTTATAGTTTATTAAAGATTATTACTTCTTAATATATTACCACCCTTGTATAAAGATTAATGTGGTTGATACTGTCACTCCAAATGACTATGCTAGTATATCTATGATTGGGACTGATAGGGATACAACACATATGTATTTAATGATTATGGATATCTAAATAATAATTAAAGGATACATATCCTATCTTTCTTATAGAAATTTTAAACCATCAATTTATCTTAATATTTAAGAGCATTAGAAGGAGGATCTAAAACTATAAAAGACGGTAAGAATTATTCCAAAGGTCAACCTAGAACATGATGGAATGATTAAATTCAATAAATAAGTATGAGTATTACCAATAACACATCTTATTAAGCAGTTTTTGTATGTGGATCATAGCTCTTAATTCCCTATTCATCTTAGAAGTATGGATATTTATAGAGATCTTAAATAGCTTTTTGAGTGAGGAAACATGAAGAGAGATATTATAGAGTATTCATCTTGAAATGTAGAATTTCAAAAAGTTAAGGATGGGAGATAGAATTGTAAGGGGATGTTATAATCATTACCCAAACTAGAATGGAAATTGGAAACATCACCATTTATTCTATCATGGGACCCACCAAGACATCCAAATGGAATAGTTCTATTTGGGATATAGTCGATTACCTTATGAAATCAACTCACTTAATTTCTATATGATAAGATTTTCCCTTATTATGATTACCATAATATACATTAAGAATATTTTAAGGGTGTATGGGGTACCTAATTCTATTATTTATGATTGAGATATATGGTTAAACACAATATTATATGGAATTCTTCGGCATGTTTTGAATAAAGAGAAGAAATAAAGAAATTAATTTCAACCTTAGAGATATGGTTAGTCTAAGAAGACAATTCAAAACCTAGAAGGTATTTTGAATTCATGTTATATGGATTTTGTTGGTGTTTTTCCTAAACACCATAATCAATTTTATTTTTTTATAATAATATATTTCAATTAATTATTAAGATATATCCTTATGAAGACTTATATGGAAATAAGTGAAGAACACCAATGTACTGGGATAGAGTTAGAGAACGAACACTATATGGACTAGAGATGTATATAGAAATTGTAGAGAAGGTTAAATTCAATTAGCAACACATTAGGGTAGATTAGAGTTGATAGAAAAATTATGTTAAAATTTATCAGGGATCTCTCAAGTTTAAATTTGTTAAAATGGTATTTCTATTAATATCTATTTTATACATAGTTATGAGATTAGGAAAAAATGGGAAGGAAATCCCTATATATTTCAATCACATTGATATTATTAATTGTATAAATATGGTATCCTATCACTTGATTCTTACACAAAACCTCTCTCAATTTCTTAATGTGTTCCACATATCGCTTTTGAGGAAGTACAAACCTAATCATTAAAATGTATTAAACTCAGAGGTCATATCACTCAATAAATATCATTATTATGAGGAAATACTAGAGTAAATCCATTATTGTATATATAAAGTGTTTAAAATAATATAACTGACCCTGTTAATGTTGTTTGGATGAATCATAAATTTAATGAAGTTGTAGGGAACCCAAGGATGTGATGAGGTAGAAGTATCCTCGATGTTTATATTAGGGTGAAAAAATTTCAAGGGATAAATTATTATAATATTGTATAATATAACTCCAGGAGAGTTTATTGTATATATCACTTTAAATAAATTTGATTCGTTTGAATAACATTCTTTATATGCAATATTAAGCTTAAACAAATGGATATATACTGTCATTATTAAATGTGACTGTTATCACCTATATGTTCAATTAAAGAGTATGAATCAAATAAATTCAATTATTAACAGGATTTATAAATTTTTTTCTCATTAAATATTTAATTATTAATTTCATGGAAATAATTAATCAATTTTAAATTTAAAGAACATATAATTTTATCTTAAAAGATGAGTTTTTTAAAGTATTTTTTTCTATATACTATGTATCATGATTATGAATAAAGTAATTTTTTATTGAAATGTATTTTTATAGAATCTTTAAAAATATAAAATCATTCATAAATTGATTATATATTTTCTATAAATCAATATAAAAACATTTTAGGGTAAAAAGAATTTTTTATTAAACTATTTTTATTGTCTAAAATGATTTTTATCATAATATATTGAATTATTTAGTTTTTGTAAATGATTTTAGGAAATTTTTTAGATAATATACTAAATAAAATAACTTATATCTAGTGGTTTTACTTTGTAGGTAATAATAATACATTCGGTATAATGCTTAAAAATGGATTTTTCAAAAAAATAATGGTTTCATTCTATTTTGTACACTTATTTAAAAATACTTTTATTCCACTTATACTAATTAAATATGATAAAAAAATCCATATTTGAAATCTACATGTTAGAAATTTTTAAATAGTTCAATTTTATATTCAGTCATTATGAATAGTGATTGAAAAAAAATCATTACTTGGGTAAAGGTTAAAAGGGTTAACAAGGGGTTAAAATAAACAAAATAAGGATTAAAATAACCAAAAAACTTCTCTAAATCATATTGGTTTAGTTAATTTAAATTAAATACCATCTATTATTAGAAATTGATATAATTTATTTCCACTTTTCCATGAGGGTGGATTTTTATAATTTAATATTTTTAATAATTATAGGTATTAAACTCCCCTCACTTACAAAAAGGAACCTCATATCCTCTCTTATTCACACATTCTTGAGCCACATAGCTTAACCAAACTCTCCTCAAACCAATTATCAACTCCTTAGACATATTAAAATGGTTTATTTATTATTAAAAGACCTACCTAGGGATTTTATAAAAGTTTAAAAGTAAGTTTCTCAAAGAACATGATCTCAAGAATACATATGAAGAAAGTCAGGACCCGAGGTATGTGTTTTTCTTTCAATCACTTTTTAATTGGGATTGTTTATGATTAAATTGAATTTGGGTGAATTATATTATATTTATCTCTTAAAACTCATTTTCTTCTTCTCCCCTAGTTATTAATGTATTTTTCAAGTATTATAAATATTTCCCCTCTATTTTGCTTGAAATGAAAAAAATGATATTTTGTGAAAATCCGACCACATTTCTATTATTTTAGTCAATAATCATATTCCTCCATAACCATGTTATTTAAATTATTTTTTTTAAAAAGTTATGCATACAAAAATGATTTAAGAATTTTATCCTCACTACATTTTTAATTCTAAAAATTATTAAAAGGAACATTTTCAATGTGTTTTTCATACAACTTTCTTTTAAATTTTTATAAAAAGTTTGAACGGAAGATTTTTTCTAATGTTTACTAACTAAATAGATTTTCCTACCATCTTGACCACACTTTTATATGAATCTTCATTTAAAATTTTCTGTGGTTATTTTAAAATAATTTTTTTTCTCTATATTGTAGGAATTTTTAGTTTTTAAATAAACCAAATGAAAATAATAGTTTCCTTATTTTAAAGAAATGTTCAAAATCCATTTTAATGGAATTTTTCATATATGTCAACATTCATCAAGTATTTTTATGATTCAATGGGGATATTATCTTATGTTTCCATCAGCTTTTTTTCTCTAGATGTCTTATGATGATGTTGTTTTAAGGATGATTCAATGAAACTCATTTCCTTCCCTTGGTATAATTATGTTATGATAAAATATTTATGAAACTAACTTATTTTCCATAGGTTATGTTATGATTAATGTTGTTGCGATATTTAGGAATTATTATTTTTGGATTTCATTATGATTTGGTTGGGCCAATTATATCCCTAAAATTTATTAGGTAATGATTGATATCTCATGATATAATTATGTCATATGTTAACTTGTTTTCATCTTTATGGGATTATACATGGATTTTTTTTCTTATTAATGCATGGTAAAAATTTTGTGTGTAGACCTGGTTTCATGTCTATAATTTTAAGTGAAGACATGATTTCATGTTTTTATCATAATGAGTAGACCTATTGGTATTATACATGTTCATAATTTTATGATTCCCTATATTTATACTTCTTTCATAATTTTATTATATATACTCATGTTATGCTCTATGCATAGTGATTTTTCACAACATTATTATGTGCATGTCTTATAATAGGCCAAACATCATATTTCATAACTTATGATTTATTATATTTATTTATTGGGTATAATTTTCACAAGTTAGGATCATGTTCTCAAAAATTTATGTTTATTTTATGCTTACTTAAGACCATTTTTTGTATCTCCTATGTTTACCCATACTAAGAATATAAGATCACCATTTATTATGTTTTCACTTTCCCTATAATAAGAAGATCGGTAGTAATTATAATAATCCTAAAAGGGTAATATATGTCTATAATGTTGTCTAATATGTTGAAAATAATTCAAGAAAATAAGTTTTTTACATTTATATTTTCCAAATACACTAAACCTTTTTGGTCCTCAGGAATTTATTTTTGTGAGATGTGTTAAATGGTCAAATAAAAGGATATAATATTAATGTAAGAAATTCATAGGTCAATATATCCACCCTCTTCCCTAGGGGTGTCTCAATCTAGACAAATATCATCTATATAGGCTCAATACAATACTTCACTTCCTTGGGTGCACCCTCTCCCTAAAACAAAGGAGGATATTATGAATGGAACTCCCAAGCCAAGTAGAATATAGATAAATCATCTCTATATGCACCTTGATCATTACTATAAACACCCCATAGTATGCTCGCCCTGAGCTCTACATCCAACCATTACCCTATCCTCTATACCTATTGTGGATCTCTAGCCTACCTTAGATACTTGACATAAGGCTTGTGATCACCCCCACCTTTAGAGGACTAATATCTTTAACACCTTGGTGACACCACATCTCCACCCCCCTGATGCTCCAATAGGGGTCGCCTAGGTGGAATCTCACTGTAAACCAAATGTCATCATAAATGTGGATATAAGAGTCTAAACATCACAAATAGGAAAATTTATGATAGGTATCATGACCAAATAACCTTAATGATCCCTACCACACACCAAATAACATATTATCCCCTCTTACAATCATCCAGGTCATGAACCACACACACAATACACATGAAGGATAACATACCAGGGTTGGTTGAGTAGAATTCCACTAATAATATATATAAGAAAACATTGTATAACTTTTTTCTTATACTTTAAATATCAAAATACCTTCTTGTTTCCAAAAAAACTATCCTTCATTAGTTATCTAAGTCTAAATCCACCAAGATACTATATATGAAAACACTAATTTGAATATTTATGACACTTTAAAGATAAAAACCCTCACCTTTTATTATAGGTTCCAAATAAAAATAATAATAAATAGAAATATTCCATGTGATATCAATGTGACTAATATGGTTCATAAGTACCCCCCTATTTGATCTTCGGGATAAGAGTCTGAAAAAATAAATAATATAAAAAAAACAAATTTAATGACAAATTACTCGACAATAATTATGAAAACCAAATATTGTTCCCAGTTTCCCTCATAAAATGAACTTTAGAACATGTAGGTGTTGTCTAGAAACACACCATGACATTATCCCCATTTTATGGAACTTCTCGATACCTCTAGTATACTATAATGAAAATAAAAAAAATATATTTTTAATAAACCAACTTTAATACCACTCTATGATGCTACATTAGAACCACCATGCTTAAGTACACCCTAGTAACACTCAATCTCTAATACCAATTTTTTTCTTCCCTAACCTGAGACCACTTGTTAGTGTGGCTATGATTCCATAAAATCATAGTTTCACATTTTTCTGCACTAAACTCTTATGGAAATTATAATGGGTATATGAAGAAATAGTGGGGAGACTATACCCTCTAGTGATAGATAATAATAAAAATGTAGTGATGAAAACTAAAACCAATAACAATAACAGGCCAAATATACACAAGTTTTAAGTTAACTAGTATTTACAGTATCATTACAATCCTGTAAGAGTAGTATGTGTTGTTTTATTTCCATTAATATATATAAAATTATAAAATAATCAAAATAAACCATCATTATAGCTCTAAGGAACCCCCCGGACTATCTAAAAAATTTTGTATCTAACTCATGCACTATCAGCAAATATCATTCAATTAGGTCCTACAAATCATGCCTTATCCCTTACCTTCATCAAGATATATGAAGTCTACACTTGTACTGAAGGTATTACACATGGTTTCTTTATGAACATGATAGGCCACACCTGTGTTATCCCAAACTCATTTCATATAAATACCAATTTAAATAAAAATGAAATTAATATCATCCCAACACATCTAACACAAACCACCAACTCATTCCCAACCATACCTAAGTGATTTGTAACATTATTTGTCTAGTTTCAGAGTGAAATGACACATGCATAGATTTTTATAGTAGATGAGCCCTAGGATTTCCCAAAAATTTCATATAACCTTATGATATATTCTTAAATAACCAAACAAACATTCAAATTCATTTGGATGCTCCAAATTCATGTCTATAGCCAATGTAATAATACCCAAAATCTTCAATTCTGATTTTCTAAACACATGATTCACAACCTAACAGACCCAAGGTATGGTGACACCTATCACCTCAAACTTATATTGTAATACCTAATATATCTATTGATACTTATTCCCCCATCTAGTAGTCTTACACCCTGTTAACCATGTCCATCTATGGTGTATCCTTTACTACATACCAAAGGAAAACTCAATCGCTTCATGCAACTCAATATAGTGGGATCACACCCACAATGAGTGGTTAACACTACTTTATGTGTCATATTATGTGTGTACATAACCATAATGGCCCCAACCCCCTTAGTGAGTGGTATCACTAACATATTACGTATAAATCATGGTGAACCATGATCGCCTCCTAGGACAATGATAAACCACAGCCGCATCATACTATCAAACTTGTTTCCTAAATCCTATTGATCAACACTACACACAAATAAATGAGTTATGACCAACACATTACCAAGGAGCTGCATCTTGAAAATCAATAAAATCAACTAGATCCATTAGGCTTAACAATCCATGAAACTACACAACTAAAAATCCATTTCATATGATTCTGAAACTAATTGTTAACAACATGAGACTATCCCTTGGTGTTTATTACAAATAATGGAAACCCCAAATTAGTTTTATTTAAGTCACACACCCATTACCGAACCCATTCCTAGTTATTACATGATGTATAACACACATATATATAAGAAATAACTAGATACCATCTAAATAGATACAGTAAGACTCCACTTACCATAAAAATATAACCTATTTGGCTTCAATGAAATTATTTAACAAAATATAATAAAATCCTCAAAATTAGGGTTTTGGTTTATGGTTTATGAATTAGTTTAGAATATGTAAAATGGATACATATAGATGGATATCCTTACCTATATCTTTCCCATTATTCAAGTGTCCTGAGACTCTAGTAAGTGTAGAATGAGAACTACCTCATAAAATAAAGGAATGAAACTAGGGATTAAAATTATACATAAAGGTTGAAATACCCTTTCTCTGCATTTTTATAGCCAATTTCCATAGTAAATATTCATTTGAATCATTTTTGTTAAAAAATGGAAAAAATCATCATAGCCAGGAGTCATTAGGACACTTACTCAATAGAAAATGTCCCTTGTAGAAAAAATGATCTTTTCCAAAAAAAACCCATAATCACAAAATTATATTTATTCAAAATAAAAATGATACTTAATAAAAAAATGACCATTTTTACACTATAAAACGATACTTAATCAAAATAAAAATGATCCTTAATAAAAATTTAAATGATCCTTACTCACCAAAACTTATCCATTTTCACCTGAAAGATATATCCTTACTAAAAATTAAATGTTCCTTACTCAAAAAAATGATAATGACTAATATGGAAATATAAAAAAATAATTATTTAAAAAATAAACGGTCCTTAATCAAATTATAAATGATCCTTAATCACCTAAGTATATCCAAATTCCATGAAATCTATTACAACTCCCAAATAACCTTAAAACTCTAAAAATACATTTTCCCTTTTCTTACTTATTAAAACACATATGAAATAGTATATTAATGCAATAAGAGTTGAAATTAAATTTTATTATAAAATGAACCCTCATACCAGGAAAAACCTCACAACTTATTCCCCATACTATACCAATATCCAAGACACCTCTATGAGGTCCAAAGTCACATGGTCGATCCATGACCTGACTCTATTCTCTATTCCCATTACATGGGAGCTTATATGTGACACATGAAATTAAATTTTTGAAAAGTAAATAAATCTTGAATAGTGAAGGAAGAATAATTGGTAGAGGCATTTTACAACATTTTATAAAGTCTAAGTAATATTTTACAAAGGCTCCATAATATTGATCAAAGAATGAATAAATTTTTTCAAAGGTTGTGTAAGATATATTTATTTTTTTAAATGGTATTAAATCAAGAGGATCATGGGTCATGTAATAAAAAAAATACAATAAAGCAAGTGGTTTATATTATGTTAGAATAAATCCATAATTTTAAAGTCGCGTTAGATTAAAATGTAAGCTCATGTGAGATAACATTTGATTTACCACTACTAGTTTAAGATTAAATTGATAATTTTCATGTCTATGGAATAATTAAATAGATGTCATTTCAAAATAAATATGGATGAAAAAAACTTTTGTATAATTAATTTAACTATTCCGAACTCATGTATAGAAAATTTCAGATGTGTTGTGTGGAATAAAGAAAATTACAAGAATTATTCAATGATTTAAATGAAAATTTTTATGGGGATTTAAATTGAGAATTAAGAGGATAATTACAGGGCAAATAAAAAAAATAGAAAAATAAAGGTTGATTCACATTATGAATTAAAATATAGTCTTTAGTAAACAATTAAATGAAACTTTCTATGAAGATATGTGTGAATATTTTTTATAAATATTTCAACATAGACTTAAGTAACAATATATAAATATAATTTAATAAGAATAAAATGGAGTTTAATGGGAATTTGTAGAGGAAAATGACTCAAATTTTATGTAGGAATGGATAGTTGAAGTTATTTGATGCTTTTAAAATTTGAGAATGTGTGTATTTGGGGATAATTAAAATATAATACTGTTTCCATATTTAAAAGGATTGACTTTGTGAGTTTTGTGGAGAGAATTTAAATTACCAAAAATTTGAATTTCTTTTTGAAGGGGAAAAAAGTAAAATATGGTGCATTAAATGATAGTTATTTTTTATGTATCCATCTATATATTTCATAAGTAAGGGAGATATAGGAGTTGTGAGAGTTTTAATTTTGGACTAAAGAAAATCAATTAAGAAGAAAGAGAATATCATTAATAGACCATGGAGAATTGATAATTCTTCTCATATAACAAACCTCATTTAAGATCTATTTATGTTAAAGGATGTTGAATTAGAGTTATAAAACCATTACTATTTTGGTTATTATTTCTTTTGAATACAACTTGTAAGGAACCATCAAGTTGCATACTATTTTGTAACTATCTGTTTAAAAAGTGATTGTATAGAGAGAAAGGAGTGTCCCTTAGATCAATAATATATCCGTATTAAATATTTTAATCACATATAGTGAGTTTTTATATACCTTGTTAAGTCAAAAAAAATGTAAGCATACACTCCTTGGTGTGTCTCTTAGTTGAGAACCTTATATAATCATTATGTTTCTGCATTTATTAGTTTATATATAGATATTGTATTTACCTAAAATTGATATTTCCTAAGTGTTATTTCTAATAGGGTAACTATCTAATAAATAATTAAAAGAAACTAAATTCCATGATTTACCCCCACCCTCATTTGGTATATTTGGGATTATGGTTGAATAAGTTGTATCAGAACCCCAAGATCTACATTGGATAATCTGTTAACACTTTATTTAAACCATAGATAATATAGTTAATATAAAAGGGGTTTCTTTTTTAAAAGGTGTAATTATTAGTATTAGAGAAATAGATAAGGACATGCCTATGATCTTTCATAAATTATGTCTATTCTATTGAAATTCATGGAATTCGAGTCAGTAATGTTGTATAATTATTATTGTATGAAGTAAATAATAAATTACTTAATATTGATGTGATGGAACAAAATCCCATATCTTGATCATTGAAAAACCAAATTTACACAAAATTAATAATTCATTTATTAGTGAAATAAAATTGGGATAAAAATACAATCATTTTGAAAGAAGATTACCATGTAAAGGTAGAAAATTTAAAAGTAATACAATTTTTTTTTGATTTGATGATGATTTCAAATCAAACCATTACTAGTTTCTCCAACAATCTCATTGAGTTTTTAAGAGATATATGTGGAATACATGATGAAATAAAAGATGTTGAAATTCTGAAAATGATTTTAAAGTGTCTTATAATATTGAATAATGCAAAATTATTGGCCCTGAATGAAAATGGTTATATAAAATTATCACTTTATGATCTATATAGAAGGCTAGTTAACAATGGAAAGAGCGAAAAACTAGTAGGTATTGCCACCCTAATTTTATTACAATATTATTACTTTATTTAGAAGATAAAACACATAATAGTGCTAAAAATGAGGATCCAAAGGTTTAGTGTCTTTGGAAAATTAATAAGATACATAACTTTTACAAAATAAAACATAAACAGTTATTTAATTACTTATTCTCTAGCTTCTTATTGGTCCTCATGTTCTCCATAGTACAAGTATTCACCTGAGAATATACATAAAAATAATGGGTGAGCTAAAATAATAGTAAGAGGATAAATAAGATAAATTTACCATGGGTGATCATAATAATCATCATAACATCATCGTCATAATCATGAGTCAAACCATGAGATAAAGTCATTGAATGTGGAAATTCATAAAAATAAAACATCATGTCTCAGTGGTTAACCACCACACATAGTTTTCAACAAAGCTAGCATCATGTTCACAAATAGTTCAATTTTCCTCATGAGATATGTCATATTATCCAATTAATTGGAGTTCTATATAATTTTGGGTTCACCCATCCCATCAAAACATTTACACGGGCAATATAATTCCAAGAACACCCATCACATCATAACATTTACATTATCATGCATGCCATATAGAATGTATATCAATCTTGGACAAAAAAATGAATTGAAAATAATGGGTTTCATTTCATAAATAATAAATTCATGAACTAACTATT
The DNA here is from genome assembly GCA_963277665.1 of Viscum album. Taxonomy (NCBI): domain Eukaryota; kingdom Viridiplantae; phylum Streptophyta; class Magnoliopsida; order Santalales; family Viscaceae; genus Viscum; species Viscum album. The sequence continues at coordinate 1,579,599,773 of OY728126.1, forward strand.
TTTTTCCCAGAATAAAGAGGGAATAAAATAATTTTAATAATAATCATCAATCTTGAGTGAGGAAGAAAAATATCATGAGAAGTAAAAGTTGTGTTTTTAAAAAGAAGATTTATTTTGGAAAAAATATTTTAATTTGCCATAAAATCATATTGGAAACATGTATACACTAAAAAGAAAAGGTAAGGATAAATAAATTATGTTTAAGGAACATTAAAGCAAAATCCATATTGACAATGGAGTGAAAAAGGGAAAACCCAAAGCAAGAGAGTTGGGTTCGAGAATCACCTTACCTTATGTATGAATTCATTAGTCACTTTTATATCCTGAATAATCAAATAAAATTAATTAATTAAAATATAAAGAAACTTTTATACATAAATTTTATTTTTTTATAGTTTTATTTATTTTACATATAGTCTTTTTGACGAGTTATAGAGTTTGATTTTATCATTTAAGAGTGTTTATTTTCTTGGTTTTCATGATCGATTCGCTTGTATATGAGTATGAAATTTCATGTAAAATAAACATGATTCTACAGAATTGTTATTAATGAACTTGCATAAGTTTAATTGGTAATATATTTTTTATATGGTATGAATATGATTTATTAGATTTAACATTAGTGAAAATTATTTAATTAATTTTGGCGATTTTAGGACCATTATAAACTTATATTGTTTTATTTAAAATAATTTTTATATTTCTTCCAGAACATTATATAACTTATAATATGTATAATATAATATTATTTAAATATAATATTGGTTATATGAGCATACTTTTTGGATTTACATAAAAATGAAAAGGCATCGTCCATGGTGGTGGTAAATCAACACACCACAGATGATATTTTCATGTTTAGAAAAAAGGTTAAGGTAAGATAATTAAAGATTAATTATTACACTAGAATAATAAAATTCCAATATATATAATATACTGAAGTTATAATGACTCTTGGATAGGTGTATGTGAGGATAATATAAGAAAATAAATTTAATTTAAAAAGAAAGTAAAATGAAAAGAAAAAGGATTTTACCTATTGAATTTCTCCCCCTTAAGAACCTCATTAGGGAAAAGGGTTTGGTATTTTTATGGGACAAAGTGATACTTGATGTGGAAGAGGGTATTTAGAAGAGGATTAGGTAGAATTTGAAAAAGGATCAATGCTTGGAAGGTGCGAGGATAAGAGGTGGTGAGGGGTGGTATTTATAGGGGAGAAGAGGGGTATTTTCTCATTATTTTATTCATTAGTTTATTATTTTGACTCAAGAATATGAATAGTTTGACCATTACCACAAAATATATTAAAATAACAAAGGAGAGTTCAAGATTATGGTTCTTACATTAGATATTACTAAAGGAATATTGTATTTAACTTATGATGTATATATATCATAAATTATCATATTTTACTATTCAGCAAAAAATCAAGTATTTCAGAAAAAACCAAAAAAATCACCCTAACATTTTTTTAAAGTGTAGAATTAAAAATTTAACTCCATTTTATAAAAATAATTTTACTAATATGAGAAATTTATTTTTTTAATTAAAATCATCATTTACTTGGAAAATATTGATTTTAAAATTACAACTGATTTTATAACACTTTTAAAAAATAATTAAGGTCTCATAAAATTATATTATAGTCCTTAGAAAAAAATTTATGAATATATTTTAAGAAAATAAATTTTATTTTAAATAATTTTATTAATAATAAATTTTTAAATAATCAGTTATGTTTTATAAAAAATACCAAGATTAAATTAATAATTTTCAAAATATTTATTTACCTATACTATGATATAATTATATCATATTATCATTTATAATATTCATAAATTTTATTTATATTTTCATAGATGAGGTTACTATTATATTGTCCAATTTACTATTCATGGTGGTCACATTACTATTTGAAAGGTTAGTTTACTATTCCATTGGTAAAGGTTCCTCAACTTATAGAAATACACCTTATTCCATTCATTATTCATTTGTAAAGTGTATATTGTGTTCTCAAAGTGGTTTTATTTAGTTAATAATATATTACATAATTATAGGAAATAAATTTCTATTGATAAAAAATTTCAGTCGTTACAGTAGGTAAATCAAGTAAATCATTAAATATGATCACATTTCAATCTATAGAGATCCTTAACATAGATGACGTTTGAAATATTGAATAAGACATTAGTGATGGGTTTTTCTCACTCATAGTGAGAAAATTAAAATGAGGAAAATGTAAGTATGAAAATTAACTAAAATTAGACTACTTTAATTTTGGAAAAGTTAGACACATAGAAAATATATGTCCAAGGAAAGAAAACATGCAATTTAATTTACAATTTTCACTAATATATAGAATAAAAGTTTCTCTATAAATAAGTATTTAATCCAAAAAGTCATCCCTAAAAAGTGTTCAATGAAAAATATTGGTGATAAAAGAGGAAGATTAATATGACGCACTATTTGAAGATAATTATGATGAGTTTATCGCATGTATGGAGGGTTTGAAGGTGTTAATGGTTTAGAAATTTAGGAAATTGAAAAAAAAACGATCAGCTGTAAAGTGTTTTTGACATGAATTTAGATCATGAAGGAGTCATTAAGGTGTTTGAAATTATAAGGAATAAAAACCGAATTGTTAGTGGTCTATTAATTGAATAATCAGAATATTTTCACCAAATTAAAGATAAAATTACTTTAGTAGTGACAATCATATAACAGTATGGGTCTTCTCATACTATATTGTGAAATGTTGTGAATTTTATATTAAATTTTGAAGAACAAAAAAGAGATGATTAATAACCTTAATGCTTCGATCAAAGAGACAATTAAAATATTTCAATCCCTTAAATAATATATTTTAATCATTAAAAATAAGTTAAAAGATGAAATTAAATTAATAGATAGAAAAAAGTGTTTTAGTGTACAATGTTTTCAGAAGAAAAACTATTAGAAATTGTTTAACAAGAATCATGATTTTATGAGAAAGAGATTGATGAATAAAGTCCCAATTGCAGGAGTAAAAGTGGAGTTGTATATAATGCTGAGAAAAATAAAACTACGGGATTGGTTGTGTTAGAATAAAGATAGAAAAAATATTGATAACTACCAAATATTAAAAATAAATCAAAAAAATTAATCTCCTTAGAGACTGGAAATATGTGGAGAGATAGAGAGAAAATATTTCCACTGATAAAATTAAAATTTTGTTGTTATCATGGTCATTATATAAATTATTTTAATGAGGAAAAAATATGTTTTAAATTATAAGCACATAGGACAAAAAAAAATGAGGATAACTTACCCCACATCATAATGATGAAACACTTTTCATAGATAATGTTATCCTTTTCCAAACATTGATACAAGGCTATGAATTATAGTAAATGATGGAGTCATAATTACTCCAATTAAAATTAAAGGTGGATTGATGAAACAAAATCAGATGTGATTTCTTCAAAAAAAATCTATCCATTAGGGGAAGAATAATATGACCTTAATAACTATTCTAAATAAAATAAGTAGAAATAAACCTAAGTATGAAATCCATTGAGAATATTTTGTAACTATAACATGAGGGTTTATGTGGTAATCATGTATGAAATAAAACTCAGATAAAAAACAAATATTGGAAATTGGATACTTTATAATGGTTATTTATAACACATGAAAATAAATATGAATTTCTTAAAGAATTTGATGGGATTTTTTAAAAGAACACTTTTTTTTGGGAATTACAGAGAATTAAAAAATAAAAGGATGTTAAAAAGGAAATTATAGTAAAATAATAATTCAAGAATATAGAATTTCACTATATAGATGGCCTAAAATACGATATTTTAAGTGTATGTAAAATTTACTACATGGGTCATCAATTATTATTCAATTAAAAGGGATGATAGATCAATGGAAAATAGGTAAATTCATTAATGAATTGTTTGGGAATAAATGAAAATATATACCAAGTAGATATAAAGAGAAAAAATGTCTCCTTATAGTTGAATAGTAAAAAATAATATGGCATCGAAGGCTTGGTAATATACATAAAAACATTATAAAAATTTAAAAAATCAATGGCTGAATTGGACATTCCAAATCAAATACATGACCATGATGACCCATTTGATTCTTGTGTAAATAAAAAATAGAGAGAAATATATACTAGATAAATACTAACATGAATTTAAATCTATTAAACCTAATTAACATTGATGTTTTTTGTTCCATAAAGGATCTTAGTATATGTGGTGAAAATAATAATAATTATATTTAATAATGATTATAGTAGAATGCATTGTATCATTTTCAGGCATAAAAATCAAAGGAATCAGAATGTATTCAGTGGTTTTAAAGGTGTTTATAAAATGAAACTAATAGAATAATCAATGTTTTAAAAACGGAAAACCACATTATGTATACATCATATTATGTTTAAAGTTATCTATAAAATCATGGAATCAAGAACAAAATCAAATCAGTAAAAACTCCACAAAAAATGTTGTTTCAGGAAGGAGGAATCATATGGTTAACAAAATAAAAAATACCACGCCCATCAATAATGGAATATATCGATACTATTGGATAGAATTGGTATAAGTAGTGGTATATACACAAAACTATGTTTTATTAATCCTGAAATAGAGGTTTTCACCTTATAAAATGATATATGGAAGGACTCTTATATTAAATACATTTAAATGTGTAGAATTAAGTGTTACTATGGGAATAAAGAATAAAATAATGGAAAATATAAAAATTAAATAAATAAAGGTTTATTTTTGGGTCACACATTTTAATGTAAAGACTAAATTTCGACAATAAAATGTTGAATAAAATTATAAAAATTCTTAATGTCAATTATTTTATAGAAATAACTGTAATTAAATCTTATATTCTATATTTTAGAGAATATTCTGAATAATAGGATGAAACTAATGTAAATTATTCAAGTAGAGACAAAATGTTGTGTAAAAAGAAATTTTTGATTGAATTAGTGGATAAGGAAGCTAGTGAAGAGGATCAACCAGCAATAAAATGAAGGATTAGCTAAAATGAGTTCGATGAAACAAATATTATTGATAAAAAATCTAATCATTCATGAAGCCAAAGGTGAATATGTAGATAATAATTCTATATTATCTCAATTAAAATCATATTCATCTGAATTAAATGGAAGTAATGAATCATAAATAAAATTGATTATTGAGGATCTTGATAAAATAGAGAAATATTAGACTTTGGTGCTTATGAGGAGGCCAATATGTCACAACATTATTGTAACAAAGTGGTTGGTAAAAAACAAATATGATGAATATTGGAAGGCATTAAAAAAGGAATTAATGGTGTACCAAGTCTAAGATCATGTAATATGTGTTTATAAGGAAGAAAAATTCACACTGGTAGAGATACATGAATCAATAAGACTCTTCCAAGCCATGGCTATTCAAATATTTTTCAAAATTTATCAAATGGATGTTATGAAAAAAATTAAAAATTGGATGTTCAAAGAGGAGGTTTATATTAAAAAATAAATAGGTTTATTAATTAGTGATGATGTGTTAGATATAGACATGGGATTCATGATTTATATCATAATATATATGTGAAATCATCTAAGGAAGTGTGGTTTATAGTGATTTTTTTATGTTGATAACATCATTTGTAGTTGAAGAAAGATGACATAGATGGAAAATATTTCGTGGTAAATGGAAATATAATTTTAAATGTAAATGATTGGGGATATTAAATAATTTGATGGTATGAAATTAAATTAAAATTAAGGGAAAGAATTCCAAAATTAATATGCACAAGAATTAAGGAAAAAATTTAAAATGCATGATAGAAATACGGTTTTGTAACCCCCCAAAATTTCACTATGTATTTTCTTTAAATAAATATTATTTTAAAATATTATTCTAAACAAAAATCTAAAATGATCTCTAACATATTACATAAGAAAATTATAATAATAATAAAACCTATGGTGGATTGAAAGACAATAACCAATTAAAAATTCTTACAAATTAGTATTAAGAAACCTTAGAGTTTTAAAAGGGATTTTTTAAAATAAAAAGTGTTTCTATTTATATATTGTATCTTCATTTAAATGATAAATTTATAGATTTTATAATATTAATTTTAAATATTTAATTCATTTTTAATTCATCGTTTCAAAATTATCTTGGTGTAAAATTTCGATATTTTTCTAAAATAATTGATTTTTAGTTCAATAGTGAAAAATATATTGATTTTTCTAATACCCTTATTTTTGTGACTTTAATATCTTTGGAACATATTTTATATAAAATTATGAATTTATAAATTAAGATAAATAATTTAAAAATACTATATTGAATTTATAAAATGAATATATAAATTTTGTAAACTAAATTATTTTTTTAAAACCATTTTTATTCGCTTATATTATAATTTAGTTTTAATCACTTAATGAAATTAAATATAAAAAAATTTCTTCATTTTTTATATCAACATGTTCATATTATATAATAATTTAAATTTCATTTTTAAACATAAAATTATGATTACAAGGATGAAACTTAATTATAATGATAATGATAAAACTTTTATTTTTAATGAATTGTTTTGTTAACATAGTGCAATTTTTTATAATAAATAAAATTAATTTAGTTTAAATAATTGATATAATATGTTTTTTGGACACAACATACCCTAATCTACAAATCTCTTGTGTGTCCAAATCAAGTTGGTTACGGGAGCTTAATCGCACCTCCCTATAAGTCGTAGTCTACTTACTAGCAATGGGGGTGGGATGAATATATTAGGGAGACCATATCTCTTAATTTAGAGTAACATTAATGTAGAATAATCAAATAATATTATGTATTAGATTAAGAATATATTGTAAATAGTATATCAAACAACTATGAATAAAAATGAGGAACCAGTAAACCAAATAATATTGAATCATGTAATTACAATATAAAGTTTATCTAAATATCAAACTGAAACAATAAAAAAAGAATAATCAGACATAATATAATCTAAAAAGACCCCAGTCCCAAAACCAATGTTGGTCCCATCTCTAAATTCTATCCCATCCAGTAAGAAATAAAACAACAACAAGGTCCCTTTCTCTTGGCCAATCTATATCCATGCAATCTGCTCGGGTACCAAATAGAAACCAAATAGGGTGTGAGTAAAACAAAGTTGATCGACACAACCATGTCTAAACATAACTAGTCTGATAATAAGTGTATGAAATAAGTGGTAAATAGGTGTATTAATTAATCAATTAATATAATAATATAATAATCAACCTACTTCAGCACCATGGTGAAATATCACTTAGCATATAGCACAACCATGCTGACCAACAACCATATATCCATGAAAAAATCAAAAAAATCTAGGCCAAGCCAACTTTTTAAGCATTTCAATACGATATTGGGAAAATCCCACTCAATATAATAATTACAGCATGGTAGTGGAAAGATCCCACTCAATATAATAATTACAACATGTTATTGGGAAAATTCCGCTCAATATAAGCATTACAACATGACACTAGGCATAGCCTACTCAATATAAGAATTACAGAATGAGACTGGGTAGAGAATTCTCTATATAAAAATTTCAACATGTACTAGGAAGATCCCACTCAATATAAGAATTACAGCATAGGACTAGATATATCCCACTCAATATAATCATTAAAACACGTTAACACAATACATCATAACAGTAAGGATATCACAACATAAGTCACAATGGTTAATTCTAAAAAATAAAATTTATCTTTCAATTAACCCTTTCATTTATCAAGTTGGTCTTAAAACATTATAATTCCATTCATTACAATAAAAAAATCCATTTTTATAGAGAATATATTTAATGTAATCACCTAAATATCATGTCATGCTAAACAAACTTTTAGATATTAACTAATCTAAACATATATATTCAAGGGTTCGCTCACCCAATGGTAACCATAATCTAGGTCATTGTAAAATGGATCCAAAGAGATCCAATTAATAATCCATTCAATCCTTTAATTCATTAATGCACGTGTTTTGTTGGTTCAATTGTAATATATTACATACTTGAAAAATTTAGTAGACCATAAGGTTCATTTTTAAACCCTGTACTTTTATATAGTGATTTAGAAACCCTATTAATAGGTAACACCAACATAAATGAAGGTGATGGAGATAAAAAAAAAACCAAGATCACAGAACATCTTGGTTAAACTTTATCCAACTGTAGTCTAAATATTCCACTGTTATAAAATAGAAAACCAAAAGAGAGGGGAAAACCTAAACAATAAACTCATCAGAGATTAGATGTGAAATCGAGATATTCATAATGGAGTAAGAGACTCCAAAATCACCAAGAAATGTTCCTATATCAAAAATGAAGAATATTCACTGAATAAATAAAGAAAATCATACATGATTCTACACTTTAAACTAATGGTTCGAAGGAATACAAGTCATGTAAACACTTCACATCTTGTATTAACTCATTTTTTGGCTACGTTGAAAAACCAGTCACCTCAAATTAATATTTATCCTTATTGAAATTTAAATTATGTGAATTCAGATCATTATATGTAACCACTTCATGTCATGAACTAGTTAATAACCTATGTCTATTGGCAGTTATATGTCCTTTAATATGTACATGTTAGGTAAATTATCTACAGAATATTTTTATCTTAGTTTTTATATGAGGACCTGAACCACCTCAAATTCCTTCCAAACCTAAGAAAACCCTCGTAAACAGATTTAACATATTTATACTCAAACTGAGTTAATTTAGAAAAAACACACTTTACTTAAATTTAGGTCATTTCCCCCCAAACAAATAATCTCCCTCTCTGAGAAAGACTTAGCCACCAAAGTTTAAAGGAAAGGTAGAACCCAAAAAAACAAGTTTAACACAAAACATAAATAGGGATGTACCTAAAAAAGGATCTTAAAACCTCCCCACCATATTAAAACTCCTCCCCGAGCTACTCCAAACATCACTTTTGGGTATTAGTGAAAAATTATGACCATTGTGTTTTCATATCTAACTCGATCTCCATGGTATCCTCCTAAACACACACATTCTTCCACTATATTCAAACCATAATAATAATCATACCCCAGAGATACTTCTCACTATGGTCTAAAATACATATTGCATTCTCCATAAAGGATGAACCAACACAAATTTCGATGTTCTTGATTTCTATCACATGAGAAGGGTTGGGATAATATCTCTAATGTTGTGACATGTTCAATAGATCATGTATATCAATATAGCATTTTGGTAGGTATAATTGATGCACCACTAGACCAACCATATCCACTATCTCAAATGTCCCAACAAACCTATGCACCAGTGGTTGTTTTTTTATGATATGGTATTGTCCTAACCAAGGGGAGACCTGATAAAAAATACAGTGACCAAACATGAACTCGATAGGTTATCTCTGAGGGTCAGTATATGCTCTTTACCTCCTCTACGCGATCACTAACCACCTCGTGATCAACTAAACCTACTTCGACATCTCATGTACAAGACTAATACCAACAAGAGCTAACTCACCAAACTCTAACCAGTAATGAGTTAAACGACATGGAAATCCAAAAAAATTCTTCAAAAGGTTCCATATAGATCGATTATTGAAAACTATTATTATATGAAAACTCCATGAGTTCCATATGATGCTCCCACAAACCACCAAAATGAAATACCCGAGATCATAACATATCCAAAAAACATGAATAGTCAATTCAGATTGAATATTAGTGTGAGGATGATAGGTTTTTCTCAAAATAACCTATGATCCTAAAGCCTTTTGAAGACCCTTATAGACCTATAAAATTGGAACGAGGATCTAAATAAAGAATGAAACTTCTCAGTACACCTTGTATCAGAACTATCTCGCGCTTGTAAGAAATACACATATCATCAACTATGAAGGTATCCCTGATATTCAAGAAGTGTGATACCTTTATCAATTGATCCACGATCATCCATAATACATCTTTCTTTTGGGTTTTCCTGGGTAATCCTGTCACAAAATCCATAGTGACATCATCTCACTCCCACTCAAGAATAACCAATGGATTCAAAATCCTAATTGGCCTCTAATGCTTAGCTCTTACATGCTAATAGGTGAAACATCTCTCCAAAAATCATAATACCTAATTCTTCATTCCAAACCACCAGTACTATCTATAATGATCACGATACATATTTTTAAAACCAGGATATACCCCCATCTAAAATCCTAAAACTCTCTCATCAGATCCTCATGCAACCCCTTGGAACCCATACCCATCCATGGAAAAGAATATAATTTCCACTTCCAAAAGACCATCTTGCTTGTGGATCCCCACCATATAAGTTTTCTATCAAAAATAATTCCTCTTGATAAGATAACTTCTCTATCTAGATCTGGTACAAAAGAATGATTATAACAGATGTAAATTTCAGATCTACTTATCCATAAGGCTCCAAAACATCTATACGCATGTATGAAAATAGTTCTATCATATTCCACTAATTACAAGACTCTAAAAATACCTTTGTCAATGTATTCTGGCTTAAATAATTGACAAAAAAATTTCCTTTTACTTCTGTATAAGATAACTTGATGTTGAAAGACTATAGATACTCAACGCACCTCATATGATGAAGGATCATGTCTCACTGATAAAATATGTACCAAAGGCTCTGGTATTTTGTGTATATCACAAACCTCTCACCCAATATATAATGTTTCTATTATCATAGTGTATATACAACTATAGATAACTATAGATTGTGAGTAGGGGAATTCCTATCATGTGGTCTCATCTGCCTAGATCCATAAGCAACCACTTGATCCTCATATATAAAAACTTATCTGTGTACAACTCTAGATGCATCATAATACATGGTATATAAATTACCAGGGATGGGTAAAGTGATGTTAGGTGTTGAGACCAACCTGATATTTAGTTACTGAAAATATATTTCGTAAGTATCTGACTGAAAAAACATCAACCCCTTCTTGGTCATCCCAGATATCGGTGCTAGAAAATGGATGAAGAACTAGATAAAATGACGATAATAACCTTTTAAACCCAGAAATATTTGAATGTTGAATAGATTATTGGGTTTCTACAAAGATACCATGGTTGAAAACTTCTCTGATTCCACTTCCACCCCTTTCTTTAAGATGATATTTCCCAATAAGTTCACTTTATCAAACCATAAACTGAATTTGGCAAGAGTGGGGTAAATAAGATGGAATCTAATTTAATCAAGATGATGTCAAGATGTTTGGAATGGTATTCTTCTAACTCAAAGTACAATAAGACATCATCTACAAAAACCACCACTAACTAACCCAAAAAAGAATCATATATTTGATTCATCAATTGCAGGAATACTGTTGTGCTGTTTTTCAAGAAAAACAAAATTACTATGAACTCGTACAAGCCATACCTACTCCTAAAACCTATAGGCATTATGTCTAATGGTATCACCATAAAACGGTTACAACCTAATCTCAAGTCAACCTTGGAGAAGATTTTTTCATCTCTAAAATGGTCAAAGAGATCTCTAATACATTAAAGGGGATACCTGTTCTTGAATTTAATATAGTTCAATATCCAATAATCAAAATATAAGTGCAAGTTACAATCATCCTTTATAGATAAAAAAACTAGAGAGCCCTATGGAGACATATTAGGCCCTATAAAACCATTAGCTTCTAGATCTTCCAAATAAACTTTCACCTCCCAAATCTCTGTTGGTTAAATTCTATAAGGAGAGATATAAACTAGATCTACTCCCATAACAAGATTGATCATGAAATCAACCAATATCTTAGGTGTTATGTTTTAAAAATCATCAACAAATACAACCCAAAAAAGGTCTACCACTAGAGGAAAAAAATCCTACTTCATTCTACCATCATCCAAAACAAAACTTACTATTTGAGTCGTGTGAAAAAAATCTACATTGAAGTTTTATTATTATAGTCTTTATTTCCAAATTCTCAATAATTTTATTCTCATTATATTATACTTGGTGATAATTTTTTCCTCTTTATATTTTTTCAATTTGGATGTTCTGTAATATTTTTAATCAATTTAGTTTTCAACAATGTTATTTTTAAAAAAACAAAAAGGAAAATATTTTTCACTCAAATTTTATCATTTACTTCGCATTTTTTAGATATCACTATATTTTTTGGAAAATTAAAATATGTAATTTTCAACTACATTGATATTATTTTCAAATGATAAAAAAATAAAATCATTTTAACATTTTTTATGGTTCTCTTTTGACAAAAGAATCTCTTTTATAATTTCCATATGAACACATCTTTATACCAAACTTGTAATTTTATTTGAATCTTTCTCTCTATGTTTTAATTTTTTTATAAATGGAATTATTTTTCTCTGTGTTTTATAAAATATTTATTTTAAAATGATTTTAAAAGATAAAGAATATTTCTTATTTCAATAGTGATTTTTCTAAAACTATTAAAAAACATTCATTGAAGGAATTCCTCATTAACATATCTTACACTTGATCAAGAATACTAATAAGATGACATCATTTACCTTATTTACTTGGATGGATTAAGTAATGTAACTTTACATAAAATAAATGATTCATCACTACAGTTTTATTTCCTAATCATCACTAGTGTATAACTATAATTTTTATTCCAATGACTGTAATATATGAATAAACTATTTTTATTCCATTAATTGAAGGGTTTCCAATAAGATTTCATTCATCAATTGTCATGGTAAATTATTAAATTAACCATATACCCTTTAGAAATATGGTTTAAATACTATATGTTATATTATTTAACATGTATTTACCTATATATTTATATAATTTCATTAGATACCAATTTATATTTCATTTTTTATCACGTTTATTTATGGAATTATCAATGTTCTCCCTAAATGATTCCATTTTAAAGGGATAGAAAGCCCATTTTATTTTCATGCATTCTTTATGATATGATGATGACTGATTTTAGGGGAACTCATATGCATGTATAATGTTTTTTGGGGTATAATATCACCCTACATTGAGTAGGTTAAAATTTTGTATCTCATGAGACATGTTTACACTGGAACTATTAAGTTGTCTTGTAAGTGTGTGTGCAAGTGTGTGACTCAAAAATTTAATTTTTCCCTATGTTATGGTTTGTGGTATAATATGTTTCTCATTCTAATTACAATGTTATACTATCAAGGATCATTTTTATTGATGCATATTTCCGTGATCTCTTGATTAATTTACTAGGTTATGTACATGTACCCTGATTATCCCCATATTATCATCTTATGTTCATTTAAGATTTTAATTTCTATCACTTATGTTTACCCTTACTGAGAGTTTGAGCTCAACCCTTTTAATATTTTTCCTTGTCTATAAGTTTTGAATAAAACTAATATGTATGATATGTCAAGAAGAGTATATTGTGTAGTGAAATTGTGGGATATAATGTATAATTTTTATGGATTAATCAGTTGTTTATATAGTTGAAAAAATTACCACTAATTGAAAAATACATGGCTTTTGTTAGTTAATGTTTTTTATAATCTTCTAAAACATTAAACCTAAATAGTTTTGGTAGTGTATGAAATAAAATATTTTTTAAAGCCATCTAAATTAAATGGTCTTGTATATGGGGTTTCATAAGTTTACAAACCCATTATAGTTGGATCTAAACCTAGGAAGCATGAATATGGAAAAATAGTTGTTCCCACACATTGAATAATGATTAGAAGTTTGATGTATCTCATAGGGACAAGGATGGATATAATCACTATTATATGTTTATCTAATATGTTTCAAATTTATCTATTAGAGAAACGTATCCTGGTCATAAATAGAATCGTGAGGTACATTCAAGTAAAACTTAATTATGGTTTATTTTATTGTGCATGAAATTATTAATGTTTGTATTCATTTTTTGGATTTAGATAATGTGGTACAGGTTTTGGATTTAAAATGCCTAAGATGACGAAGAACCATTATTATAACCAAGAGTATTTGATGTCCTATAAAAATAAATAAATAAGGTATATATCTTATAATGAATAAAGAGTAATAAATATCTTCTAAAAAGTAATCTACCCAACGTTCATGGATGATGCTAGTTCTATGACTAAATTTGCGTTTTGTAGACATTATTAGTATTCATGTTTGTTTGATGTTTTGAAATTTATAAATTCCTTAAATTGTTTACTAATACCTCACAAGTTTAAATAGATGAATATAATTTCTCACCGTGTTATTAAATAAAATTTATATATTATTTAAATGTTTGATGTTTATAATGTTTTTTAGAGGATTTTATAGTCACTATGTTGTCTGTAGTTCTTTGAATTTTGGATATTCTTCTATGTTTTAAAGATATACAATTTCATTATTATGCATGTAAATGGAACTTATGAGTAAATTTTATTCTTACCTGTAAAAATTTAATTCATCTTTAAAGGTAAAATTATCCTTATAGATTTGATTCTTACAAAAATCATGATTATAGGATATTTATTCATATGGGTTAAAATATGCTTGTAGGGTTTCATCCTTATCACTAAATGATTCTTACGGTAATTTTTACCTTATGGAAAAATTATTCATAGTGGTTAAATTCTTACAGGAAAAAATTATTCTTGTAGATAATTCCTATTTATGGATAATTAATGCTTTAGATAAATGGTTTTTATATAAATTTTTTATTTTAATATCTTTTTTAGAAAACTAAAAACAGTCCCTTTTTAGATTTTATTTTGTATTTCTATAAACTAAAAATGTATATCATTTAGCTTATCACTATTATCAATTTATAAAATATATATTAATGATGATATGTGAACAATATTTTGAATTATTTAATGAAGAATTAGCATAGTATTTTCCCATGCACATGTAAAAATATTATTTCCATGTTTTCATTATTTCTAATTATGGATACTTGTTATTATGCTTCAAGAAAAACTCACATTACCAAGAGAATCATGGAGTAAATGAAAACAATATTATTGAGTGGTTTGATTATAGGAACTATATAAAAAGTTTCAGGACATATATCATTATACACATTGAATTTTTGATAGTGAGCACAAATGATACAAACTCAAATTATGTGATAGATAGAGAGAGAGGATTAATGAAAAATATGTAGAATATTTTGGATATAATTTTTTGAAATGTAAACTACAAAAACAACCATTACTGTTATGATAAAAAGATAAATTTAGTGGTTAATCATTTTTTAAATAGATAACGAGCTACATATACATAAGTTTCTTCTTTTTTATTATCATTTTCAATGTTTTATTCTTTATATTTTATGTTTTTGTTGTAAATCGTTTGTTATTATTTTACCCATGAAAATACATTATGGTGTCAGTTATTCCTCTAAACCGAAACGTTTATTCTTGGGTTGTAAATATTAAAAAAAATTGGATTTCTATTTCATCATTGGACTGTAGAAAGGAAGGTATTTTGTTTTTGTGTTGTACCTCCATGTGAGGGAAACATAAGTGTATATAAACAATAATTGCATCATTAAAAAGTGACAATCCTAGTGAGTACCATTCCTCTCACCATGTTGGTAGGTGTGAAGTGTAGATATAGGATCATTCTATAAAAACTAATATTAAAATATTTAATTATTTTTTGTAAATATACTGTATATCTTCATTTATTATCATATATGTTTAAACTATTGTATTCAAGTTTCAATGTTTTAATCAAATCTAACATTGAAAACTACAATTTTATTTTTTTTGTTCATCACATTTTTTATGAATTTTTAACCCCTCCAAACAAATTTTACATCTTAGAATGGGGTAAAAATTAGTATCAAAGCTAAAATTTTTACGGATTTAGTTAGTTATTATTGTTTTTTTATTTGTTATAACTATCTCATAGACCTAAAAGTCTATGGAAAATTATTTCTATAAGTTGGAGGGAATGAACACAAATATGTTGGGATAATAAAATACCACCATACTTTAATGGGAATGATTATGGTTATTGGAAGGCTCAAATAGAGGTATACCTAAATCAATTACGTTTTGACCATTAGATGATCATGGTAGAACCATATAAGCTACCTGATTCTGACTAAGATACACATATATGTAATGATGTGGTAATGTCTGATTTGAATTATAATTTCATGATTATATTATAATGTGTTGTAAGTTGATGTTTTTATCCATGTCTACATATGTAAGAATATTTAATCATTTTGAGTATTCCCCAAATCACACATTATGAATAAAAAAATCATAAAAGAAGAAAAATTCAAATTTCTATGTGTAATATACTAGGACATTAAGGTGGGAAAAATGAATCTATGAACAAAATTTTTCTCCAATTTATTAGAATCATAAATTGTGTGGATGATATTTTTGAGGGTTTAGATAACCCTATTATAGTTTAAAGGGAATTTGTGATCAATACTAAAGAAGTGGTAGAAAAAGAAGGTTCCAATCAATTAAAGAAATTTTTTAAAGAGTATATTTTAGATGAAATCATTATTTCACTAATTCAGTATGAGTTAGAATTAAAAAATATTTTTAAGGAAGAAACATTAAATAAGAAATGTATAACATTAAAATTTGTTATAAAAATTTCAACTATATCATTTGATTATCATCATCAGTAATGAAAGAAATCTGAAATCACTCAATCTACTAAAGGTGTATACATGTATATGAAATTAAAGATAGACTTTATGAATCTAACTAGAGTAGATCATCAGATAGATGAATAGAAAAGAAGTAAGAAACCTAATGGTAGTAAATATAATAATGTATCATATTTAACATTTTATGATTGTAAAAATATGGTATACCTAAAGATATATATTCTAAAATTGATGTGAGAAGGGAAAGATAATAAATATGAGAATAAAGTGAAAAAATAAATTTCAACTATATGGAGTTGCACCGAGGAGTCCAACTCAATAAGATATAACTCTAAAAGTGATAAAGAGTCAATCAACCTATTCTTAATTGAAATAGTGATGAATGAGGTTAGTACGAATTGTAATTATATTTTAGGTTATAAATATATTTTTTAAACTGATGTTAATGAGTTGATGAAGAAAAATAAAAGTTTTAAATATATATATTTAAATAATGGATATATTATTCAGATAGAGATAAATTGGAACGTTTATTCTCAATAAACAAAATAATAGGTTTACTTGAGAAAAATAAAATCTTAAAATCACATCATCTAATTAAAATGTTTTTTAAAATTTAGAGAATAAAAATTCAAATTGGAAAATATGAAACTTAATGATGAAAATGGAATAATTAAGGATTTTTCTTCTAAAAATAATGGAGTGTAAATAAAATTTAAAAGCTTATTGAATGATATAACTCAAATTATTAATGCATTTAAGAAGATAAAACAATAAAAATAAGAAGTATAACTTCATATTAATGTGAGAAATATTATGTTGACTTGGAATATACATAAAAAGATAATGAAAATATTAATTAGTAAAATTATAAATTGAAATAAATCCTATCTATTTTACATTCAAGGTAAGAAACAATTTAATAAGATAGTGGCACTGAATAAATCAGTAGTAACCCAAACTCCAGTAACACAAATCCAGTGTTTATATTATGAAAATATTATATGATACAAGGGATCACACCATAAAGAATCAATAATTTTTAGTCTTAAGAAAACCGATACATACATGAATACTTTATTACAATTTAAAATATAAATCATATCTTGAAACAATTTCTTGCATCCTTGAAAACTATTAAAAATTCCTTCTTTTCATACTATGGAGCATGAAATCATAATAAAGGGTGAGATCATATTCTCATTAGGTAAATCATATAATAGAATATATTAAGAATATGTAAGTAAAAACAATATGTATGAATAAATAATCAATATATATATCATTTAATAAATTACATGAGATTCCAAATATTTTAATAAAAAATAAAAAATAACATGTAAAAAAATAACTAAATTCCGAATGAATGAAATGTATAATGTCATACATTCATGACTATTCCATAAATTCATCACAGAGGATATAATTAATCATACAAAAAATACGTTTTCCAAGACACTTTCAATATCTAGGTAGGTATACACCAATTACCTAACTAATGTGGCCACCTATTTTGTCTAATGATACATACCACAACATCAAAGGGCTATCTATAACTAGGCCCCACCCATCACTTACATATATAAAATTCATTCCTCATATATTTAATCAATAATATAGTACAAAATAATTATTCCTTATCAATCATTAAATATCAGTATAGAATCAAGGATACAAAATATAAATCGTTCCCCAATAAATGAAATAAAATTATTAATAAGATACTTTCCAATAATACTATATATATAAATTGTATAAATTTTATAAATGGTATAAATGTATATATAATTATTATATTCATGGTACAAATTAATATGAACATGTATGATGAAGACAATGTCCAATGATGTGATAAAGGCTGATAGGGAATGTGATCATGACAAAGTTAATGACCGTAAAATCTTAAATTAGTAAGAAATTAATGAAGAACATTAATTTAACAGAAATGATATTTTTTTAGTAAAATTAATATTTTCCATTAATATTAAATAAAATTTAATGGAAAAAATTAAAAATTACTTCCTTGTAACATTGTATAAGAATGAAGTTATAAATCCATTTCAAACTTATTTTCATTCATTTAAGAAAATAATACCCTTTTATTTTAAATCAAAATTTCATAGTAAAGTATTTTCTTTTAATAACTAAATAATATTTCCGAAGAAGAGAAATATATAATAACATTCGTGGAGGTGGTAAAAGTAATTCATGTTTTATATGTTAAAAAATCCCTTTTAATCACTTGTTAAAAAGTCCAAAATACCCTTTTTTAATTTTTTTTAAAAGATTAATTATTAATCATTTTTGAATAAATTTAAATCTATAGAAAATTATATAAAATAATAATCATATTTTAAATAATAACATTATTGAAACAATATGATGAACATTAATATTAAGGAAACTCTTCCCAACCGAATAGAAGTGATAAGGTCGATATCAATTACATATAACACACCTCTTAATTCTTTATCCAATAATATGGGAAATAGAATAGAAAAATTTAAACCTAAATAATAAAACATTTAGGTGAAAATAAATGGGTTTTAATAATAAAAGACCACATAATTATTTAGATGTAAATTTAAACATTAAAAATCTTGAATAAGCATGTGATTGTAAAATAGACATTAATATATTCAATAATAGTTTAATAAAAACACCTTAAAAGATAAAAACTGAATTTAAACTTTGTATACCATGAATAAATATTAATTCATGATAAAATATTTTGAGGATCAATGTATACACAGTGTAAATGAAATTGGGTTCATAATGTAAAATACATTTCAATAGAGTGGAATTGAAATTAAAACCTCTTACCCTGGATTCCTTCAAGATCGGATGATTTATAACCACCTAAATAATAAATATAAATTTATTAAATACTTTATTTTGAACCATTTTCATCAATATTAAAATTTTAAGGATCTTTAATAATCATTTTTCATCCATTCATTGATTTTTTCTTTCTTACATTGACCATTTAAAGTTGTTCGGTTAATTTCTTCAAAATGACTTCAGTATATTGTTCATGGTTAAAGGTGTTAATAAATAATTACATAATATCCAAAAAATCATTAATTTAATGAAAATAATTATTAATCAATATATAAAGTTTTATAATTATCCATACAGGGAATTAATATAAAAAATACATTATTCATTGTGGTGGTAGTTTTCACATACACATGATGACATTTTCATCTACCTAATGGTTGGAAGGGAAAGAATTACTTAATTATTAATCATTAAAAAACATTAATATAAAAAATATCTTATATTTTCATCAAATGTATTCTTTTGGTCATCTATAGAAATCATAAATGAAAAACAATTCACACCACTTGGTGGAGATGGAAGTCTTCACATACACACGAGCAACGTTATCATTTTTGAATGGATTGGAGCGTAATAAGGTAGATGATATATTATATTTATAGAATCATAATTATTTCATATATATCATATATATACAATAATTTCATTTGTATAACCATATTTTGATTTAGTGATGAAAATGATGCACATTTCTTTGTGAATGTGGTGTCCACACATACATAATGAGAGATGTTTTCATTTTCCATATGATGGAAAGAAGATAGAAAAAGTATGTACCTTTAATATGAAAAAATCATAGTATGGAAAAATTATGCAATTATGTTATGATGGTTATTGGATATTTAGAGGATTTTTAAGAATAAAGGACCTTCAAAAGGCTTGGTAAGAATATATACCACTTATTTTGGAAACCACCGTTGGCATTCACATTAATCATTTTAGAAGTGTAATTTTGAGAATAAAAAAATCTCCAGCTATAGAAAAAATAATGTGGTAAGGAATTTAGTTTGGGATTGTTTGATATAAGTGGATCAATATGTGTGGATAAGAGAAGAGAGGAGGTTCCCCTTTATAGGTGAGTTGGGTGGAAAACTTGTAAATATTAATATAATTAAAATATAATAATGTCACAATCAAGAGAAAGTGGTTTAAAGACGAATATATTTAGAATATGGGATGATATAGGGAAGAAATAAATTTAAATATTATAATTTAAATTATTTTTTAAGTTATATTAACCCTTATCTCTTTAGTTTAACACACTCATTAATCCATTTTAACATTTACCATAGAGATAATATTTTACCATGGTTACACCTCATTAAGAACAAAACTTAAGTTAACCTCATTACCTAATATTAATTATTATAATTGAAAATATGGAAACCATTTGACAAGAAACAATTCCTTGAATTCTTATAAATAACTTTTAATGCCAGTTCACAAAACACAATGAAAACTTGTTTTTAGAAAAATGACTATTTTAGTATAGAATTTATTTTATATCAAAATCATGTATTATGTTTTTTCTCATGGAATTCATTGGGTTATTTTAAAAAAAATATAATTACCTGATTTTCAAATAAAACCAATAACTTAATGGAACCTTACTTGTTTAAAATAGAGGAATCTATACTAGTTTTTTTGAATAAAAACATTACTTAGATTTCCAAAATGTTAAAAATATATTTCTAAGTTCATATATGTATTTTATATTTCAATATATTACATATTAAATATATATTTTTTGTATTTAAAATATTTAATAGACATTCATGTTATTCTTATACCATGATTATGTCATAAAATGTGATAATATTTGTTAAATCAGTATTTTTTACTCTTCACCCAAAAAAATATTGGGGAAAAATACAAAAAAAATTACTTTATTTTTTATATGATGAAATAAAAAATTATGCTAATTTTACCAAATAAAATTTGTATATGAGGTATAAAATAATTATAATCTCTATGAATAGATGTGTAAAATCCCTTTTTAGAAGAAAAATATATTTTTTGAAGCATAAAAAATTTATTCTCATTCTTTACCAAGTTTAAAACTTTATATTAATGTTAATTTATTTTATTGAATAATTTTCATAAAAAAAATTAATCAATGTTTATTAACATAATTTTTTAAGATAAAACTATTTTACACATACATTTCTTAAAAATAACTCATTTTAAAATAAAATGATTTTATCTACAATTAAAGAAATGATAATAAATATATAAATAATTAATAATCAGTTTATATTTATAAATATAAAATTTCCAATATATTTATTACTCCAAATAAGACAAATATAGTTTATAAAGAAATCGTATATAATAAAAATAAAGTCATCTTTTAAAAAAATGACTCATTTTAACTTCAATTTTTATTAACCTTATATGATTTAATTCATATCATTCAAAATTAAATTCTAATTTGCTAGAAATCAAGTAATTTATTTTTATTAGAAACACATTTCAACATTTTCTTTATAATGAGATTGTACTTATATATACCCACCTATCAAACAACTGGGTTTTAATGATAATATATAATAAAGAATATTTCTATAGTATATTGTGGTTCATTTATGCTTAATGTTGTGTGTATCATAAGATATCATACATAACATTCATAAAATATAATCATGGAGTGTTAAATTCTCCCTTAATTTTAGAAATTTCACCCTCTTAATTTTATTACATATTGAGTATATCCTGACATAATATTATATTTCATAATGAATTATACTTTCTAGGTTAGGAAAAGGAAATATATTATTTTGAAAATAAATATTCATTAATAAATATATGTTTATTTATAAGAATTATACTTGTGAATGTGTTTATAAATTCATAAATTCATAGTTAATTGATACATTCCATAGAAATATTGATAGGTTTATTATCCTTTTCATAAGTAATTATTGAAAAATATACTTACTTGATTTGTTTCCATGATAGTATTTCAATAAAGTTTTTAACTTTGATTCATATTATATTCCAAATTATTAAGGAATAAGACTAATTTTTTGTTCCTGAATAACTAAAATAATCATTTAATGGATCATGAGATCAATTAAGGGATAGCGTTCTGTGTTCAATAAAAGATTTTATGTCTGGTCATTCTTTTTATTTCTAATAATTCACTAAAATGGGAAATCATAAGATTAAGTAATGATAATATTGAATAAAATAAACCATAAAATGAAGTATTAATCTCTAAAATATCAATATAAACACCCAATTTTCAACTTTAACCACAAAACCCTAAAAATCATCAGAATATGCTATGATAAATTTATGTACAACATAATAATATATTCAAAAAATTTACTATAAATAAAAATACAGAAAAACTCATACTAACCCTAATTGTTATATAAGATAGTGTGGCTCATCCTTATCTTAGAAACTTTAAAAAATAGTCAGTCTAGAGAGATAATATTTCTAATAAAAGAAACATTCTAAATCCAAGATTTATATATACTAAATTTCTCAAATAAATTTCTTCCTCATGGAGTCCCATGAAAGATTCACATGTTCCTCTCACACTCTTAATCCATTTTAGTATACCTAGATAACTATAATAAATAATTCAAATAAATTATCAATATAATCCCTATCACTTGGAGGATTAGTTTAAATATTACCCCATCTCTAAATAGATGAAATAAGAATATCATTGATTTATTTATTTCCCTTTAATAAATTATCTAGATTGTCCTTATCTCCACACTTTTAATAAACTCTGGTCCCCTTTATGAATTTACCATGATGTTTCTTTCTATAATTTTCACATTTTTTAGATTTTATCCTTCCCTTGTTCTCATCTTCTTTAATTATTTTTCCTTGGTGTTTAGTCCTATATTTCTCTAGATTTACATTAAAGATATATGACTTGAAGGACTTTTCTCAATCTTGATATAACTTGATACTATATAATCATGTGATGAAATTTTTTGAGATAGTAATTACCATTTGAGACATAGATTAAATCCACCAAAATAAGAGTTAATATTACTTTTTTTACATATGTAGTCTATATCATGACTTAATAATCTCATAAAATTTCCCTAATTGTCATTATCACATTTCTCATTAAATTAAGGAATTTTCATTCCATATCATCTTGTTCTTCTTGAGGAAAATACTTCTCAAATAAAATAAAATTAATGGTTTTACGTTCTATTCCATCCATATTTTTCCTCCTCCTTGGTATTTTTAATTAATGAACACAATTTATCTGAATATCCATTTAAATAATATACAACAAGAATAACTATTTAATTTTCATTACTTCCCAAATCATAAAATAAATTTTCAAAAAACGTTATATATTTTTAATATAATAATGGATTTGTAGTTTCAATAATATATGGATAATTATTTCACAAAAAGTGGTCAAACATATGCGAATCATATTTTGGAACAAAAATTTCATTTATAGGGGAAAAGTTATTTTTTATAATCTTGGTCGGTTTCCCTAACATGTCCATGATCTACTCAGTTTAAAAACTTTCTATATTGACTTGATAATGAGTAAAATAAACACATTAACTATGCGTTTTGATATGATTTCCCATTATTATGAGATGTTTTTTATCTGAACTATGGAACACATGTAATTATCCAATGAAATTATGAATATCTATCTACAACATAAAAATGATAAGAATTATTAAACTTTCTTTGGGTTTATCTTAATGCTCATCCTAGCTATGTTCATCAAAAAAATTATTCCCAAGGGTCCTACTAAACTCTCTCTAATACCCACTATAGTAACCCAAAAATCATTAACCCAGAACCACTGTGTAATTTATTATAATGGTATAACATACAATGGGTCATGCCATAAAATAGTAATCAGTTTAGTTGTATTATAAAACATGATATATATATATATTAATTTTATATTATATTAGATAAAACACATACCCTGAAAAACATTATTACATCTTCTAAAAACATTCAAAGATTCCTACTTCATGTACTAGAGAAAGAAAACCCTAAAAAAGGGTGATCATAGTTACTTTTTAAATGAAACCAAACAATAGAATCTATCATTAATACATAAGAAAAAACAATATTAAAGTATAAATAATCAGTACATATGCTATTTAATCAATTAATTGAGCTTGAAAATATAACCATGGAAAATAGAACAATCACAAGGATAATAACAATTAAATTATAAATGAATGAAATTCATAATTTTAAGTATTCATTATATTAATATTAATTCCTCTTCCAATATATCATGAATAATAAATTCAAGGCCTTGTACAAGAGGCTTTAATATTTTGGGTGGGTATACACAATGATACAAAATAATATGGACATGGAGGCGAAATATAATGTCCAATAAAATGATGGAGTGTGATATAGAATGTGACAGTGAGAAAGTTAATAAAAAAGAATTAGATCTAAAATAGATGAATTTAAAACAAAAGTTCAAAATAAAGGAAGGATTTTTATTAAAAATAAGAGTGTTATAAATATAAAATAAAAATGAATTAAAACATTAAAATTAACTTCCATGTAAAATTATTTAAAAATGAAATTATAAATTACCTTCAAAATTATTTTCATTCCTTTAAGAAAATATACCCTTTTCTTTTCAATTAAAAATTCCATATGAAGGTTTTTTATTTAATAATCACAAAAACTTTTAGATATATATAAATAGATAATAATGGTCATAGAGGCAATACTTTTTTTTAAACTTTATATGCTAAAAACATTTGTTTCACACTTTTGTAACAAATCAAAAAATACCCTTTATAAAAAAACATAAAAATATTCTTTATTAATACTTGGGGAATAATGTCAAATATATTTTAAAATTACTTAAAATAATTATTGGAGTGTAAATAATAACTTTCTTTAAACAATAAGAAGGACATGGATATGGAGGAAGAATATTCATGACTGAACAAAAGAGATAAGTTCAGTACCCCTTACATGTAACTTACTTATTAATTCCTGATATAATAAGATAATAAATCTAAAACAAACATTTAAAACCAAATAATTTAAAAATTAAAAGAAATTAATTTTTTTTAATAAATAAAGGAAAAAATGTTCTTCTATTGTAAATTTAAATATGATTAGTCCCGAATAAGAGTGAAATTGTAAAATAAACCTTTACAACTTCAATATCATTTGAATAAAAAGCCATTAAAAGATAAATACTGAATTGAAACTTTAAATACAATGAATAAAGAGAATTTATAGATAAAATATGAAAAAATGGTATCATATATACTATATATATGAAATTACATGAATAATATAAAATATGTCTCAATAGAGTGTAATCAAAACAAAAAACTCTTACCTTGGATTCCTGTTTGACCATACATGTTATATACTCTAGAATAAAAATTTAAACTTATTAGATACTTTATTAAAAAAACTTTATTCCATATTTTAAGTATTTTTATAAAAAAATTACATCCATTCATTTAATTATTATTTCCCACAACAATTACATAAGGTTTTTAGATCAATTTCTCCAAAAAATGATTTTGGTATACTGACCATTGTTAAATATGTTAAAAATGGTTAAATAATATATATAATTTTAATAATGTCATGAAAATAATTTGTATTCATTATAATAAATTTTATAATTAACTATGAAAGGTGTTAATAGAAAAATTAAATACAATGCTCTCGGAGGTAGTAGTATGCACATGCCCAAGATGAAATTTTCATTTTCCTAATGGTTGGAAAGGGACAAAATGTTTATAATTATTAATACATATATAATAATATTAATATCATAAATATCCATTAAATATGCCTTTATGACCATCCATGTAAATCATAATTGAAAAAATGAATAAAATTGCATCATGGATGTGGTAGTACACATCTACACACAAGTGATGTTTTTATTTTGAAAATGATGTGAGGGTAAGAGTATAAATGATATATTATATTTATAGAAATATAATTTTGTCATACATATAATATATATTATTTAATTATTTCTTTAAAACCATCCATGTGATTCATTTATTTAAAATTATACATATTTCTTTGAGGATGTGGTAGTCTATAGATATGCTTGATCCATATTTTCATTTTCTATAGGATGTAAAAATAGATACAAACAATATGTACCATTAACATAAAAATATGTAATTATAGTAAAAATAATTATTGAATTATATTAATATGGTTATTGAAGATTTTTATGATGTTTAAGAATAAATTAACTAAAAATATCAGTAAAAATATATACCAATTATTTTAGTAACATCCTGGTCCTTACACATTAAACATTCTTGAAGTGGTATTTTGATAAGAATGTAACCTATAGGATGAGAAAAATAAATTTGTAAGGAATTTGGGTAGGTATTTATCAAGATAAGTGGCTCAAGAAATTTCAAGATAAGTGGAGAGGTTGTTCCCTTTTCTAAGTGAGGAGGGTGGAAAACTCATAAATATTATGAGCATTAAACTATTATAAAGCCACTATCATGTAAAAATGGATGAAAATTGGATGAATTTCAAACATGGAACGAGATAAGGTCTAAATAAATTAATCCAATATAATTTATACATATTTTTAAGTTATGTTAACCCTTATATATTTATTTTACCCCCTCATTAATCCTTGTTATCCCTTACTATAAGGATAATTTTTTAACTTAGTCACTATTCATTATGATAAAAAATTAAGATAACCCCATCACCTAATATTAAATATTCTAAATTAAATAATTGAATCCATTTTAAAAAATTCAACTCCTATAATTATAATAAACTACATTTAATATAAGTTCACAAAACCCATTTAAAACCCATTTTTAGAAAAATGTCTGTTTTAAGCATAAAAATGATTTTATACTAAAAAAATGTATATTATTTATCCTCATGAAATTAAATGGGATATTATAAATAAAATAAAATAATTTTATTTTTAAATCAAACCCATAAAAAATTGAACCTTGTGAATACTTAACTGAAACAGAAGAATCATAATATGTTTTTTATATGAGTAAAAACATTACATTGATATCCAAAATATCGTAAATAGATTTCTAAGTTAAATATTATATTTTTTTAAAAATATATCAAAAACAAAATATATATTATTTATACCAAAAAAGTATTCATAATAATTTTTTTTATTCAAATATCATTTTAATGTTGAAAAAGTGACATTAATTGAAATTTTTTATTTTTCACTATTTACCAAAAAATCAATTATTTTTAAAAAATCAAAAAAATTAAACCAAATATAATTTTGATATAATGAAATTAAAAATTAGGTTCATTTTATCAAATAAATTTACTAAATTATATAGAAAATAGTTATAATATCCATGCAAAAATGTGTAAGACCCATTTTTAAAATAAAAATATATATTTTCAAAGCATAAAAAGAGTTTATTATCAATATTTTCCATGTAAAAAACCATTGGATGTTTTTTAATTTATATAATTCAATAAAAATCACCCAATTAATTAATTTATATTTATTAACCTAAATTATTAAGAAAAAAATACTTTAAAAACCCAAAAATAGTTTTTTTGATAAATATGCCTTTTATAATCAAATAATTTTATCTTTATTTATAAAAAATGTATAATAACAGTATGAATGGTTATGATTTTATTTAAATTAAAAAAAAATTAAATCAATTTAATACCTAAAATATGATGAATTTATCTATTAAATGAAACTTATATAATATAAATAAATTTTGTTTTATCGAAAATTGACACATTTTAAATTTAATTTATATTAACCTTATATGATTTAATTATTATAATTCAAAATTTAATAATTATTTCATAGGAATTAATCATTATATTTTATGAGGAAAAATTTTCAAAATTTATTTCATAATTCTATTACTCATTTTCATACCCAACAATTCAATAGTTAGGTTATAATGGATATATTTGAATAATAATATTTATATAGTATATTGTGGTTAGATTAAGCTTGATGTATTGTGTATCACCGTAGAACGTAAAAAGTGTTAATAAAACAAAATTATTGGGTGTTAAAAACCCTAATAAAGATAAAAAATTGGGATATAATAGTCAAATACCTTATTTGAACATAACACCGTTTTTTTAAAATCACTAAAGGAAATGTTTCTAGTGATACATGATCTGAGATACTAATTTTTCAATTGAGGGGTAAACCCTTTAAATTTAATTTTTAATATTTTCTTTTAAACTTATGACAGTTCTTAAAGAGGTCAAAGTGGTTTCACGAGAATATGGGGCTTATTCAGAGCTCAAAGCTTCTGTTTTTTTGGGAAATAACCTAAGGCACATGGTTGGAACATGGTTAGTAGTAACCATGCAGCTCAACCATGTGAAAATTGAAAGAGGTGGTGAATGGGTTTTTTAACCAGTCACAAGTAGTTACATGATCTTGTGAAAAAGGGAAGAGGAAGTGCAAAGGGGGATAACATAAGCTATGGATATTTTATCAAACAATGTGGCTAGCCTGATCTCTTTGCGACACTTAGACAAGAATCTCATATAGTTGGTGCACATTTTGGCCAAACAATGTGTCCAAACTATGTATCCCATTTTAAAGGGTGAATTTTCCCTTTTTTACTTCGTCCTTATTAAAACTAAAACCCATTTTTTCTTCAATCCTCACATATCACTCCTCTTCATGAGGGATATTCCATAATTTCTACCATGGCATTGAAACCACTCTGTCGTATAGAAATTTATCATACTTCCAATCATATTATTGGTTATTAAATGGTAATGTATTTAATACATTACCTTCCTTTCTTGGTTTATCTCTCCATCTTTGGCATTACATCGAAGTGAGAAAATATATCTCCAATTTCAGGGTATTTTTCTATTTTAACGGTTTCATCCATTCAATGTAAAATCGAAATCTAATACTATATGAGGGTTTGTAAACATCCATAAGGTAGGTAATCTATAACTTTCCTTAAATTTTCGTCATTCATGTTTTTCATGGTTGTTCCATATGCCAAAATTACCCATGTGTCTCCCCTAAAATCAATATTACTTAAATTATTTTCATTATTTGGAACCCAAACACCCTAAAGGAACCCCTTTTTATAATTGGAGGTCAATGAACTCAATGTGATCTACCCTATGGGTGTTCCATGTATATTTCCATATAAAAATTTGTTTATTATTAAACAAAACACCCCTTTAGTGAGTTTGGTTTGACTTCCACTATGGAATTTAAATAATTTAAATAGATGGACTATCATATTATGATATTGAAATCATATTCAATGGCTTATTGAAATTTAATGAATGGGTAAATGGTATGAAACCTCATATACAACGTTTTCATTTATTAGTTATAAAGGTAATGGATTAAACTAAATAAAGTGATTAAGATGGAATGATTATTACATGGAAAAGTGTATTTGATAAATAAAAAATTCCAATTATTATTTTAGAAAATTTTCATATTAAAGGAGTGGTCAGACTTGATCTAGTCTTAGATTCATGAGGGAATTCCTTGAACGCTCATAGGACACCACACCATTTCCTTGAGCCAGTTTCCAAGGAAGATACCCAACTTGTAATTCGATCTTTGTATTATTGGAATGTGAATGCCTCAATGTAGTATAGAATATTATCTTGGTTCATATATTTAAATTAGAATGCCTTGAATACACTCCTTGGATCTATCTTGATGTCCTCAAATAGAAGAGGCATTGAATTCTTCCCTTGGACCCCATTCATTCTTAGCCTGAGATTTACTATTGATGTGCTCTTTGGACTTGGTTAGACACTTTTCCAGTGGAATGACTCTAGTTACTACTTGTATTTCACTTATACCCCTATATAATTGTTGTATGGTTTATTTTTGTGAGCTATATTAACCTTATAATGTTAAGGATGCCTTGGTTTAACCTTAGGTCCTATCATCCTATTATCACTACCCGGATGCCTCGATTACAATTTGGGTTCCACTTTATATATTTATTCTACTTGGGAACCTTGGTTATGTTCTTAGACCTCGACCATTTATAGGTCGCCGATTCAGACACATCCAATTTTGGCCAAAGTAGGTATGGTCAGCTAAGCTTCCCATGAGGATCTAATCCCAACATGGTTATTATCTCATACATTTAATTCCAATACTAATTCTTATATCTTCACACTTTTACATTTATTTTCACATACTGGACTTGTTATAGACACCATTGGTGGGGGTCTACATAACATATCTCCCACCCTATTCAAGTTATTCTTTTATACCCAAATAGATTTCATAGAAGGAAGTTGGGATAAGGGAAGGCACCAGGTCATGAATTATTGATTTAATCATTGAATGGGATCTTTGTAGCATATGTATGATCCTTGGATTATGATTCTATTAGATATAGTTATTTTAGTCTTTTTGTTATTTTGATATACTTATACTAAACATATGACTATTCTTTTTTTTATCATCATGAAAATGAAATCATTTTGTATACTATTTTGGTTATTATTGTTCAGTATATTTATCTTATTTTGATTATTATCTTTTTCGCTACTCGAGTTGTTCAGTTTTACCTATTTCCACATTATTTTAATTATTATACCATTATGTTACACTATGAACCTGAGGGTACAGACTCCCAACTATACCACCTTGGACTCTCACTGTAAGTTGGTAACCTATGGAACATGGAGTGACACACATGAGGCCATGTGTCCAACCATGTATTGATGGAAATGAATATTCTTATGTTATTCTCATGCACTTTTATTTCATCATCATACCCTAATGAGAATCTTATTGTCACTTATGACAGTGACTTGATAATGCTTTTATATACCCTTATAAACCATTTGAACTCACCATTACTGTGTTTTCCCCAAGTTATCAAGAATTATATTTAATTAATTATGCCTATAATGGTTTCATATGGATGATGATGATGTGTTAATGTGAAATAATAAAATTTTGGTTAAGTGGGATAAATGATCATATAAATCCATGGGTACTTTTTTGTGAGCATTTGTTCTAATTCTATAGAACTATTAAACTAAAAGGTGATTGCGTATGTAAGTGAACCAATATTTCCTTTTAATGTTGTAATATTTGGATGGAGAAATTTAAGTTACCTTCATCGGTATCAAGCCAGAAATATAAATTTTATAAATGTATTATTGGATTTGGGTGTACTGGTTTGAGGATGGGAATGTTGGTATTATAGAAGATTTTCAAAACATCTGATGATTATATTGTTTCCATGTGTTGTTATATTATTATAACGACCCATACTTTACATACATTATTAATACTTCAAAATTGAAGCACACTTATTACAACATATGACAAAACCATAAAGGACCGTATAGGTATAGTGTCTTTAGCAACTGGGAAACATAAACAAATGGTTCATAAATCTTCTACAGTGTCTCCCATTTATTTCATCATATCTA
The DNA here is from genome assembly GCA_963277665.1 of Viscum album. Lineage (NCBI taxonomy): Eukaryota > Viridiplantae > Streptophyta > Magnoliopsida > Santalales > Viscaceae > Viscum > Viscum album. Next base: position 1,579,631,688 of record OY728126.1, read on the forward strand.
GGGTCCCTTTTAGCATATTCTACTTAATATCTATCTTCCTGACCTAGGGAAAAGAAAACATAAAAGGGTGAGCTCAAATGCTCAGCAAGGGCAAATAAAGGAAATAAAAATCATATCATATATTTTTTAAAATCATAACCTGCAAAAGAGATCATAATATCTTAGCATGGAATAAATCATAGAAGTGAAAATGAGATCCCCATAATCAAAACATAAAACTTGAAACCTTGAGGCATGTACACATAATAATGGAAAATCATTTCTTGTTAGTCATGACTCATTGCCAAGACTATCTTAGCGAACAAAGTCCATTTCTGAACCGAGTTCACTCCTCGTTTCAGTCCTGTATCACTGAACCGAAATAACCTTCCGTTCCAGCCATGTCTATCTAATGAGATATAAATCTGTACCCAATGCATTGGAGGGATATATAGGTCCCACCCATCTTATAATGAATCCTTTCTTATTTGTGCCACATAATCATAAATCATACATCATCGCATAACACATGTAACAAAAATGGGATTCTTGAAACATCATGACCTCATAAAACAAACCATATAAGGTAAATGACTTCATAAAAATAATTCCCTCAAAACATAATCAAATCAATGTAATAATAGGGATAAAAACAGAACCCTATATTATCTTAGATGGAAAATAAGTTTGATAAAACATTTGAACTCCATTCTTGAGGAAAATATCTTTTCTACTTCAAAAACACTTTTCTTTTCTTAGCATGTCATACAATTATAAACTAAAAGAATTTGATTAAATATAAACTTGAAATCATATAAAGGAAGATTCTTGGAAATAATGTTTTAAAAATCCATTCTTGCCGTATAAGTTAAAAAAACATTCTTCGTACTTTTGTCGGAAAAGTCAAAAAGTACCTCGTACGAAAAACGACAAAAGATTCCTTTCATATCTTTTACTAAAAACTCACCGAAGGGTAAAATTGTATATAAAATATTGTAGAAGGATGGAAATTACATATTTATGGAACATGGATGTGGATGATAAAATACACCCCAGTAATTACCAAAGTAAAAACAATCTCGGATAAAACTGAGATTGTGATATTTCCCTTACCTTAGGTCCGATTTGCTTTGTACGTGTCTGAAGCTCCTGTATAATGGTTTAAATAATGTTATTGAATTATTCCAGAATCATACATATTGATATGATATCATATATGGTCATATTCTTCGCTTCTTGTTAGTAATATTTCATTTTTACTTGTTACTTGGGTCTTTATTGCCTTTTGTTCTTATGCGTGTTTTGCCGAATAAATTCTTATTCTTCTTTTAAGGATATATATACCTTATATCCAGAATGGTATTAGTGTAACATATATCATATTTATTCATTCAATTCATTTATATAATTACTATGTAATTATGATTATGTAGAACTAGTCGCATCACATCGTGGAGACGGTATTCCGTACGTACGCACGAGAGATGATATCATTCCTATGATCGTGGAATTGTATTGGAGTATATATATATTATTTCAGTATCAATATTAATTTATAATAATAATAAATAGTTACTCATTACACCATTATACCCATCCTTGTAAGGTGATGGTGGAAAATAGATTACACAACGGCGTAGAGACGGTATTCCGTACGTACGCACGCGCAGTGATTTCATTTTTCTGTAGGATGGATAGAAGGTGAATTAGGGTTGTTTCATATTTATAATAACATATCAGTATGTAAGTAATAATTATGTTATTACTTTATCATGAAACAACTAAAGAAGAAGAAGTTGAAGAAGAAAGAAATTGAAAAGATCGGTAATGGATATTACCTCTTCTTTGGAACGCTTCTTTGAATCCTCCACTTAGGGAACTAAGATTGGCCTTTGAAGAAGACCATTACCTCTAGGATTATTCTAGGGAAATGTAGAGGAGAAAATGGCAGGGTTTGGCCGAGCTTGAGTGCTCAAATTGGTGTGAGGAGGAGGGGGAGGAGGTGCCCTTTTATAAGGGAGGAGAGGGGCACCTTAGGAATATCTCAAAATATTATTTTATATTAAAGTCAAAATCGGTTTATAATGGTTCCAAAGGGTCTTATTTCGAAGCTAAAGTGGGGAAGGGTCGAAATCCTATCAACCTATAGGATTTAGACAAGTTTAGGGTATCTTTTTGACCTTATCAATTAGATTTAACTCTAAGTTAAATAATTTAACTTTTACCGTGTCTTTTTGTTTTCTTTCACTATATGGTTAATACACTTACTATAACATGCCAAACGAACCCCAAATTATTTATTGTTAATATATATATCCTTATATAAGTCATTTGGACGAACCTTAGATTTTTAGGAATAAAATAACAATTAATAATATAATATTTTATTTAAAAACAATTTTGTGTCAATTTCGACACTATTTGATATATGATTTTTCTGAAAGTCATAACAGAATTATATGTTAGAACCAAGTTGATTAAATCAACACTAATATATCATAGTAACCTAGAAAATTATTGTAATTCATAAAAAGTCTCAAATTTCATTTATTTTGGTGTTTATAACATCAATTATGTCAATATTTCATAAATAAGATAATTACTGCATCATAATTGTGTCATAAATAAATTAAATTATTTAATGTCTAAAAATTATAAATAAAATACCATTATGTAGGAAATCTCTTTATCTTTCTAATGAATATTTATAGTCTAATTTATCTTGTGTATAACCCCATATTAAAAATGCATTACTTATTAAACTTTGATTTTAACTATTTTAACCCTTCTTTAAATAAATTAATAATAAATGTCCTAATCTAACCCAAGTGGGCCTAAATGGTCATATTTTATTCCTAAGTTTGTTTTTGGTCGAATTAAACTTATCCAATAGAATTAGGACATGTTTTAGGGTAATATTAATATCATATTTACCCTTAGTTAACCTATTTACTATTAACCGCGGAAAAAAAAGTAAAAAGTTACTATTCACCAAAAATTATTTTTATCTTGTTGAACCAAATTTTACTTACTGATATCAACCGTGTCTGTAGGATTTTCGAAATTCCATTCACAGAAGCGGTAAAATTAAGTTTGATGCAAAATTCAGTTTTTAACCTACCACTTAGTGGTTTCACTATTCATCAAAAATTGAAAGTTTTCAGAAAAATACCAAAATTTCACCCTAAGATAATTTCGGTATTCTGAATCCAAAAATGAAGTCCATTTTGAAAAATAAAATTTATAAAATTTCAAAAAGTGGTTATTACTACTCATAACGGCTAGTTTTAATAATATTTTAATAGCATATCGTTGTTTAGTGAAACTCGGTATTGCGTACGACGCAAGCTATCGAGGAAGTTCGCGATTGCGTGTAAAGTAAGCCAAGCTAGTATGTAGTGAAAGATTCCTTTGATGATATATAAAAACAAAATATTACTCAAAAAAATCTTGGGTGTTACAATTATGATTTTGGGATACCATGATAGGTCTATAATATTAGGGATGATCAAAATTTAAAATTCATAGAAACTCCTATGAGGTTTTGGGAAATGAAAAATTAAAGTGATTAATGAAATTTGAGGAGTAATTTTATTAGGTTAAAGTATATGTAATGTTTTTTATTAACATGAAGTCTGAATTTTATTTTTTGGAAAAAATAGTAATTGATACCATTTAGGGTTTATATAATCTTGGATATTGATTTAATTACATGAACAGATGATTTATCATATATATAGTCATGGGTTTGAAAAGTAATTTGGTGACTAAGTAACCCGAGACGAGAGTGGCTTCCTTCCTCGATGGCGGTTATGCCCTAGCCCGAAGATTCCTATGGCTCCGGCCCCCTCCTCCTCGCCAGGGGGAGGGAAGGTGCATCTTCTTTCCTCGTCGGCTCTCCCTTTCAACCCTTTCACCAACACGAAGCATCTCCCTGCCTTCACTCTTACCCCTATTTTCCCTAAGGTCCCCGAACTTCATGAAGGTTTTCCCCACCTTGAAATTTCCTCATAATATTTCAATGTATCATCAAACCTTCACAGATCGACTCTGGTCACTCGCTTTAGGGGTCGTTTCTCTTCGGTTTACACCTTTGACCGTTTTGTTTTCGAAGCATGGGGTTTTCAAAATCAGGGGGTAGAAGGTCTTTTGATCGCCGCTAGCTAATGATTCGATTCTCATCAGATGAATATTTGTTCGTCACCTGGTCCAGTGCTCCTCAAGTCTTTAATGGATGCCGTTTCTTCCACATGTGATGGTCTTTCGATCTCAACATGAATCGGGACCCGCCTTCATGTGCAGTGTCAGTAAGCATTCCTGATTTTCTTCTATCCTTCCAAAATTCTGCCATTATTTTCATGCTCGGGAACTTGGTTGGAAGATTTCTATGTTTGAATCAGCATACCTCTGTGATCTATCATCTGATTCTGCCTCATGTTTATGTTGAGGTAGACATCTCTAAACCACCATCAGAGTGGCTATGGATCACGGTCAGAGAGGAGTTCAGATGGAAGCAGAGAGTGGTGTTTAAAGCATGGCCTGCTTTCTGCTCGGGATGCACCAAATTCGGCCATTTCACCTCTGAGTGTTGTCATGCGAACCAGGACCAGATTTTAGCGGTGCAAGAGGATGCAGCTTTTGACTATCAGGTGCGAGATAGTGGAGGATTGGGCGTGTAAGAAGAAGTGCGTAGGAAAGTTCTATTACAACTTAATCTAGTTAGAAATCAAGATTCTCCAGAAGTGGGAGCCAATAACGGGGAGGCTCAGAATCAGGAAAAACTGTTGATTTCCATAGGGGATGTGAAGAAGGGGAGGCCAGAGGAAGATGGACCATGCGTTGAGGAAATATTTTCCCGGTTGAAGCAGGACTTGGGCATTTGTAAAGTTTAAAAGGAGCTTCCCTTAGAAGCGGCCTCGGTGGACCCAATATCTACTCTTGAGGATGTTGAGAAGAGATTAGCTGAGAGAGAGGTACATAGTTTTGGTGAGTCTCAAAATAGAGGCTGGGAGGAAAATAATTACCAGCAGTAGTATATGGGCTGAGGGTATGTGCAATGCAATGAATCAGAATCAGTGCAAGAGAAGCCTTTTTTGTTGGCTGCAACACCTCATGAGGATCAAAGGCAGTCTGTTTATTTGAATATATTGAGGGAATTAGACACAAACAATCTCATCCATCCGAAGGCTGGGTCTGGGGAGAGGAGAACTGGTGGGGAGAATAATACAGGCAAAGGGAAATCTCATATTAAGCAGATCCCCCTTATAGTTGACCCGTAGTTAAAGCTTGGGAACCACTTTGATGGATTATAAGACCAAGAACCTCAATGGAATGAGAAGGATGCCTCATCATGGGATGAAAGTAATAGTCTACCTTCAGTGGATAGCATGGACCGATGTCAAGGTAAAGGTCCCCACAGCCCTCGCAGAAAGAAGTGGAAGAAAAGTATTAAAGACTTAGGAAAATGTATTGTGGTCTATGGGAAAAAGGAAAAGGGCTGCAAGGAATACTCTCACCTACCAAAACCTATGGAAACTCGATCGACCAAGAAAGGAAGGAACAAAGGAAAGATGATAGAAGTGGGGGAGTGCTTGCAACTAATTCTGCACTCCAAAGAAGACATGCTTGAGCAAGACTTATGACCCAATGTATCAGAAGAGTAACTAAAGAGGATTTATGAACGAAGGTTGAAAGTTGATGCTACAAAGGAGCAAGAAGTCTGGATAGATAATCGAGATAGAATTCTGGCTTGAGGCTTTAACCAGAGAAAAATCAACTCAGAGGAATTTATTCAGACAATGGAAAGGATGATCTCCCATCTTTAAGAGCTCATCAGAGAAGATCCATGTATCCAAGTTAGTTTCTTACATTGGGAGCTTTATAGAATAGCTGGGTCAAGTAATATTATTATTGTGTTTAACTAGTTTGTGAGCTCTTTCAGTACGTAGTGGAAACTCTTTGTGAACTCAAGTTTCCCATTTTTCCTAAAAATGGTTTTAATAAAAAAAATTAAACTTGGGGGTGACTAAGTAACTAATTTTATTTCAAAATAATGTATCTATATTTTTGTGTTTGAAATCAAAATGATATGATATAGCATTTTATGTTAAAATAATATTTAATTTTGATGTTAATTAGTAACGATTTTGTGTGAACTTTGGTATTAATATTAACTTTTTAAGATTTATGTATTATTTCGTCATATAAAGTTTTAATCATTTTTGGAAATTATCTTACCATGTACTGACCATTTTAGATTTTTTAACTTCTAAAGACATGTTTAATAGATTTTTATCCCTTTTATGGTTATGTTATCCTTTAAAATTTTGTTTTTTGTGATTTGGGCATATAAAAAATCCTCAAAAGTACTCATTATTTGGTTCAAAAGTTGATATTGTGGTAGAAACTGATTAAATGATAAACGTAAACATATCAAGAAATTATATTTCATTATTTTTTAGGTATATATTTTGAATTAATTCCTCAAATCTTGTAAAAGTATTTTTAAATAAAAAATTATCCTATTACCTTCATATCTAATGAATTAATGGTCATCTAACTCATCACATATTTATGGTTTTGAGGTCCTTGAATTTATATTTACCATTATCTATATTAAAATAAATGATCTATATCAATCCCAATAATTATTTATTGATTTATTCCATTTCCATATCTTTAATTTCCACCAAAACTATTCTATATGGAAACCATGTATATGTTTTTTTAGAAGACCTTTATAATTCCCATGTCTCTAATCAAGAGGATGTCTTGTAAAACTTTTCTATGATGTGGGTTTAAAAAAAAGGTATTTTAATATTTCCAACCATTTATTACTAATATAATGATATAATTTTGAGGGAAAAAATTATTATTGTGGGATTATGTAACACCTTGAGATATTAATTATGTTCGATAGTGTTTTTGATATGCAACATCCATCTTAAATTACCCGTGAGGTATATGAACTTTATAACTTATACATTAAAATGGTGGGTATGAATAATAAATTTATGAATTATATATATAAATTTCCTACTCAATATAATTTCATTAATAAATTCTTAATAGATAATCAATCAATTTTGAGTAAAGTAATATTATTATTCACATTTATGATTTCTTCACAAATTATTTACGTCCCTTTTTGTGATAAAATATGATAATAAATTTCTATAGATTTTAGAAAATAATTTTTATAAACTGAAAATATTATTCGAAATCATCATATAAAAATTAACTTATGTTTAAATTTTGAGATTTTTCAAAAAATATTTATTTTTTAGTGAATTGTGAAATTTTTTTTATAAAAAATGTCATTTATTTTCAAAAAATAAAGTAATTTAAAAGTGACATTATATTTTTAATATGATTTAAATTAAAATATTTATTTTTACTTATATTTAATACAATTAATTACCTTTTAATCAATATTATATGGGATTTTAGTATAAGTTTATTCTTTTGTTTAAAAACATGAATTTCTTAAAACTGTTTTAAAGTGCATATTGTTTATCCATTTTTATTATTTAAAATAAAACCTAATGAGGAATGATGTAAATGAAGTTTATATATTAAAAAATATAAATATTTATTCAAATTTATATAATGATTTTTATAAATCATGGGGTTAATATAAAATCATATTTTACTTGAAAAATACATCTCTTGAAAACCTTTTTTTAATCACGTATGTGGGTTTTATTTTAAATTAAATTCTACCACTACTATGAATTGATATAACAACCCCAAAATTATAAAATAATAATATTGTATTTGATATAATATGTGACATACAATAGTGATCTTAAAGACCCCAAAAAATATTTTTCGTTAAATTTAATATCTTTGACATCTTCTAGAACACAAACCCCAAAGCCTAAATGAACCATAATATAGTATACCATTATAACATAGCCATTAAATTTGAGGTTATTATTAGTAATAACTATATTATTAAAATTATGGTTATCTATTGATTAGATATAAAGTAAAAATCATTTAAAAAAAAGAAATGTTTTTAAAAAAACTGTATTTTTAATAAAAAACGGTTTAGTCTCACATTACGAACATAATTTAAATTATATTTTTAGATTTTTTTTTTAAAAAAATTAAATAAAAAAATTAATATTATTGTTTCAATAATCATATCAAAACGTTACTACGGTGAATATTGAAAACTTAATTTTAATTTAAATGATTTAAATGATTTAAATGATTAAATTAGATTATAAATTAGTTGTAAAGTAAAATTAGTTCAATTATATTACGATTAAACTATTTTAGGTCATTTTAATGAATTTTATATTTAAATTTTATATTAAAACCTTCTATACATATGAGTTTCGTCGCTTCTGTGAGCATAATATTAAATTGGATTTTTCCACTTATATGAATATAATTTGAAAAAATAAATTCTATATTTGGTATTATAATAATTTATATTATTTAATTTGATCAAAATTATTTTTCACAATTATTAATAGTAAAATCACTAAACAATAATTATTATAGTTAAGGAAAAAAGCTTATTTACTAATAGTTAAACTAAAAATATAAGTGTCAAAATAACCTAAAAAATTGAAAAACACTAATTGTATGGACATATTGAGACCTTATCACCTATAAGGGTCGATAATGGTCCATTTTTGTGGATGTTTTCATGATAAAAACACAGATGTAATTGAATCTTTTAAAAATTATATGTATGTTATCTCCGCCAATTATAAAGTTCCAACCCATCTCCTCCCCTATTCACACTTACATATCTATTTGGATCAGACAATACCTACCCGAATATCTTAATTACTCACCTTAAAGCATTCAAAAACCCTTTTTTATTGAAAATCTATCCTAGTAAGTATTTTGGTGAAAACCTAAATAAATTGTCCGAAGAAGATATAACATTATTAAACATACATTTTTATGTCATTTCTTCTTACCACCCCATAAATTTTTTTAACATTATTATAAAATAAGATAATTATATAACATCTATTAATATGTAATTATGACAATTTAATTACCAATATACCTCTCCACTTCAATCAAAAGGGGAAAAAATTCGATCATGTGTACAGTGGACAACATCCTCATGAATCGATGTAATTATTTTTCAATAACTAACTTTCATAGATGTATATAATGATGTATTTAAAAAATTTATATGATATGTATTATATTATTATACTTATTTGTTATAATATCCCATATTCCTCTTTAATTTCCATTATTTTTAAAGTATGACAATGTTTCTGGTGTGTGCGGCCTACTACTGCCTCGCGATGTGATGTGACTAGTTTTTCACTTACCCTCACATGGATGGTAATAATGAAGAATTTATATAGGATATATATTAAATGATATTTATTCTTCAAAATTAATATATCACCAAATTCCATACACTTTCACCCATTAATGAAAGGATAATTTTGCTCATGCGTACATACGACCCACCATCTCCACAAAGCGATGTAATACATTATCCATGTTCAAATTTCAATGGTAATTATATAAAATTATATAATTATAAAATAATATTTATAAAAATATTATCATTCATGAGATTATGTAACTCTAAAATATTCACATTAATCATTACATTCATGATAAAACAAGCAATAAAAAAAGGAAATTAACACCCAAAATAATGAAAATAACGAAATATTAGTAACAAGTGGGCGGTGAAATGTTATAAGAGGATAATATAAGATATTATAAATATTTTACGGTTCTATTATATATTAATTACATGTTTAAACCCACTATACATGTGATTATGTTCCAGTCAACCAAAATGAATCTTGGGGTAAAGGACATCATCTTAATTTCCCTTCAACGAGGCATATTGTAATGTTATGCACCTAATTTTATTCATATAGTGAATATACTTACCGTTTTACATTTAATATCATGAATACATCATAATTAATGGTATTTTAAGTTTCAATTTGATTTATTTCATCACAGGTTATTTGAATTTAAAATTACCAAGTGGAAAATAATTTCATAACTCTATTTATTTTCATTATGTTATATTAATTATTAATTGTGTTTGATACTCATAGATCATGTGTGTAATTGATTTTTAATGTCATATGTTTTAGTACCACTTTTTTTATTTGTATTTAAATATTATACACATAATTTATACATTGATTAATTCTCACTTCAATGCTATGATCATTGTAAAAAAGTTCATCACAATTTCTATTTCATTGAGAAATATTTCTTAATATGGACCAATTAACTTTTATGTGGAGTATATACATTACCTTTTATTTATTTAAAATAAATTAAAATTTATTAACTATTTAAGTTTTTTTTAAAGTTTATTCTTCAAGGGATAACAATTTAAAAGTTTCCAAATAGGCAAAAATTATTGTACGATCTCACTTTCCTTTTTTATTGTTTACTTTATCTTAAAAAGATCACCTTTTGTCATCATTTTTCATTGTAAATAATGTTTAAATTAAATATTCATATTTTTATATGATGTGTATGATTATTTATCAAACCCTATTCTATTTTTATATGTGGTATTTACTTTGAATGTTATTTAATTATCTGAGGAAATATTGATAAATCTGAATCGCTACTTAATACATAAACTTATTTATAAAGAATATTGATTAATGAATGAAATATATTATTTGAAATATGAGTAATGATTTGGAAATAAATATATGGTTGGGGAATGGTAATAGATAGTCCCTCGATGCATCAACATGCCTCATGAGATGCATCCATTGGCTAGCCTTAGTAAAATGGATTTTTGGTGTATACTGATCCATTAGTCTTAAATTGTCTTATGAAAAGTATGATGTTTAACTTTACATATTGATTTTTCATTATCTATTCATGATATACAAATTATTTAAATGGGACTTGTGTATATTTTTTTACCTTTTAATATTTATTATTCTATATATAATTATGATATTCAATTTATTTATTAAACAATACGTTTGTTCAGATATTTGCCCTTCCATGTTGATTATTATTATTGATTCATGATAACATATTCTATACTTAACCCTTATTAAGAATTTTATCTCACACTTATTTTATTTCTATTTATAGGAATCCATAAAGTATACAATGAATGATATTAACTGATATTCTAGAAGAAATAATGATATTCTGAAAAAATGTTTTAATTTATATATTCAAATGTAATATGGGAATCTTGTATGTATCAAGATTACCATGAATACTAAAATATTCACTTCATTGGGATGTTATTCCTTGTATATTATGCCATTACAATAAAGAGAACACTAGATTTGGGTTACTGGGGTTAGGGTTGTTACATTTGGTATTGGTGGAAGAATTGTAGAATCCTTAGGAACCGGATTTAGGAAACCATTGATTATGGAACATAACCGTATGATAGACATTGAGAATAAGTATAGAATAATATCATTAAGATTTATTAAGGTAGATATTATTTTTTTTTCTTATAAATACATCCCTATATAGATACTATAAGTGGACATAGTTCTAGACCAAATGTTCCTGGGGTAATAACCACAAAAAAGGTGTACCGGACTTGACTCAAGTGTCCACTGGAATACAATAATGGGACTTACTATGCACTTTATTTGACACTCTGGGGGATATTATTTAGATAATTCACATTTTATTTACCAATAATTATAAAGGATTTGAATAGATAATGAAAATAAATGACCAAGTTTAAACCTAAGGTTTCTTATAATTAAAATAAGGTGTCCTATTATAGAAATCCTATAAATAATTATTCATGATTATATGGTTTCCCACTATGATTATTATTTATCACACTATGATTTTTGGTTTTATTCAATGGTTGGAAGATGAATGAATCATGTTAACTTTAAATATTACGGAAAATTTTGTGACTATGAGAAACTAAATGCGATGATGATAAGATTGAATGTTATCATGATTATTACTAATAATTTGTCTTTAAATATGATTAATAAACTATACCTTAACCAACTGTTGGAATCACCAAAGAAGATAAAGATGGATTTCACTACAATCATGAGTAGTGGAGACCATAGAGGGAATACGGCTCAGTTTCCTTTATGTTATAAATTGAGAAAGAGACACCTAGGAATGTTCTTTAAAGTAATGGTAAAACAATTTGTGTAGAAAAGAAGGACATAAAATAATGAATCCCCAAAGAAAAATGATGAGTACGATGGAAGGAATTAAATTTCATCATAAGGATCAATTTATAGTTCTTAGTCTTAAATGTAGGGAATCTAGGAATTATCAAATTTAACTCCCTCTTTTAAAGTTTAACTCATAAACCAACGATGGACCTATATTAATATATAATTGTTGAAGTATTTATTAGGATTGCATAATTATTTTGTAAACTTATTTTTACTAATGGTATTTTGGTTATAAGAATCATAAAACCTGTAAGGATTGTGTAAAATTTTAGAATCATAAATGGATTAATTAATATAAAATTTATGGATACCATTATGGTTTTATTAGTTTAAGGTTGATCATATTTTTGTAGTCTTAAATACCACATTTAAAAATTTGTGTGGTTGGAATATAAAATTATTAAGGATATATTGGAAAATATTTATGGAAATATGACCCATTGATTTAGTATATATTATCTAAGGGATAATTACATTATATTTTGTTGGAATAAGTCTAAATATATCGGTAACATTTAGGGGTTATCATATATTTATGCTGAGGTAATTATAGGTTATTACACTTTGGGAATATTATAAAAATTATATTGATATAGTTTTATAAAAATGACAAGTTTCTTATCAAGTGACAACATATTGTATCCAGAAACATTGTGGGTCTTGAACCCATGACCGAAGGGTGACAAGGGTTTTCACCTACTACTATCCTACAATATGTTATGGAAAAATATTAATGTTACACAAATGGTGTTACTACTATGGTTTAGAGATTAATTTATTACATAAGATAACTTTGGCTAACCATATTGTTTTTGGAAAATAGTTAGAGATATACAAAAAGAAGTTTCACACTTTTATGGACCATACAATCTATTAAAAGTGGATTTTAGTGCCTTAGGAACAAAATATTAATTTTTGGATATTCATTTATTGGATTAAATGATGAATTTTATATTGACCAGGTCCAAAAAAGGATGAAATTCTTCTTATAAAATAGAAAATATCAAGTAAGTATAATTCCTTATATTCTTAAATAGTAAAATAATTCATCAAATTTAGAAAAATGATCTTGAAACAAAAATATATCACATTTTCTTCCTTTCCGATGAATCAAATGTTCTTTTAAATCATCATAGATTTATGGTTTTTATATCCTTATCGTTCCATGGATCATTCACTTTTTTTGATCAGTGACCTCTATCAATATCTATAATTACTTATGATTTTTTCCATGTCTATATCTCCAATATCCACCAATAATCTCATACATGGAACCCTAGTTATTTTTTATTTCATATGAAATTTTTTACATCCCTTTATCTCTTATTAAGAAGATGTTTTATTAAATCTTTTTACAATGAATGTTTTCAACAAAGTAATTTTCAAATATCAAACCCTTTATTTCTGAGCACAATATCAAATTGTGATGATGCAATTTATTTAAGTGGGGGAGAATTTAACAACCAAAAATTATAAAAGAATAAAATTTTACTCAATATCCTATGTGATACACAACACTAATCTTAAACAACTAATGAAATATATTTCTTTAAATTCAATCACTTTGATAACTTTCATAACACAATACCCAAAGCCTAAATAAACCATAATATTATATACTATTATAAATAAGATGTTAAATTTGTAGTTATAAATATTAATAACTAAATTATAAAAATTATGGATGTCTATTTATTATAAAAAATAAAAATAATAAAAATATGAATAAATGTTTTTTGAATATTGTATTTTTCTAAAAAATAGTTTAGTCACACTTTGGGAATATAATTCGAAATTAAATTTTACCAATTTTTTAAATCTTATTTTAAAAAATAAACTTCATTTTTAAATAATAATATAAAAATCATCTGATGTTCAATTTTTTGGATTTTTTGAAAAATGTTTCATTTTTTTGATGAAGAGTGAACAAGATTGATTTTTATTGAAAACTGACATATTTTTTAAATAATTTAAAAGATTAAATTTTATTTTGAATCAGTTTTAAAGTAAAATAAATTTTATTATATAACCATATAAATATTTTAGATCATTATAATCAATTTAATGAGTAATTTTCAAATTAAAACCATTTATACTTATGATAATTTTCTCTTTAAAAATCCTCTTTTTCATCATGTCTATAGGTATAATTTTAAATTGGATTATGCCACTTATATGAATAGAATTTGGAAAAATGGATTCCATATTTGGAATAAGAATAATTTATATTATCTAATAATATCTAATTATTTTTTTCACCATTTTGAATAGTAAATCAGTAAAAATTAATCAACATGGTTATGTTAAAAACTGGTTTTACAGGGGGGTTAAACTAATAAGATAAGGGTTAAAACAGTCTAAAAACTTATACAAAAAATATTTTATGGATGTAAATAAATTATAGAACCCAAAAGGTTAGATAAAGAATCATTTTTAGTCTTTTTTCATGATAAAAATGGGGGTGTAATTGAATCTTTTCAAAAATCCCATGAGTGTCCTCTCCCCCACTTATAAAAGTCTAGATACTCTCCTCCCATATTCAAACATTCAAAGCCATTTTTTTCATCCAAAAACAAACAAAATAATTTCTGCACTCACCATAAAACATCCTTTATAAATTTTTTTATCATAAAACCAACCTATGAAGAATTATTGTGAAAACCTAACGAAGTTTTCCAAAAAAGAGGTAATGTTCTTAAATGAGTGTATTTATATAGTTTCTAATTATACCCTTTTAAAATATAATTATAACATGATTATATATTAAACTATTTATATTAAATATATTCATATGTTATTATGAAAACTTAAATACCAATATCCATCTCCTCCTCAATCAAATGGGAAATGAAACTGTCGATCGTCTGTACAACGGACTACTACCTTGCTTACCGATGTAATTTGTTTCCTATCACCTCATTTCATGGTTTTATATAATGATGAATTTAGAAAATTTATATGTTTTTTATGAAATTAATATACTTTTTTAATTATGATATTACATACACCATCATAATTTCTATGTCATTCAAAATATTATAACATCACTTGTGTATACGCCAGACTATCTCCTCGTGAAGAGATGTGATTCTGTTTTCACTTACGCTTACAAGGAAGGTAATAAGGTTGAATTTACTGAATATGTTTTATATATATGACAAAATATTGATTCTTAAAAATTAATAAATCACCCAACTCTTTACCTATTCACCCATTAAGGAAATGATAATGTCGCTCATGCATACGTGCGGCCTACCATATCCTCAAAGCGATGTGATCCACTCTCTATGTTAAAATATAAATATTGAGAATAAATTTTTTTATAATGAAATAAAAAAAATATTTATAATATTAATATTATTATTAAAATTATTTAATTATAAAATAACTGCATGAATCATAACTTTCATGATAAAACACATATGAGAAATCACAACAATTAACAACCGAAAAAATGAAAATAATGAAATATTATTAATAAATTGGTGGTAAAATGTTATAATATGATCATAAATGATATTATAAATAGAAATATGTTACTGATATTAATCAATTACATGCTTAAAACCACTATACAAGATATGAAATCATATTCAAACAAAATTAAGTGTGAGGTAAGGGTTATCATCTCAATTTCCCTTTCATTGATTCATATTATAATGATATGCACATAATTTATTTTATATAGTGTAAATACATTCCATTTTAGATGTAATATCATGAATACTTTATAATTAATGTTATTTTATGTTTCAATTTTAATTTTTTAACCAATTTTATTTGACTTGAAAATTACCATGTGGAAAATAATTGCATAAATCAATTTCCTTCCATTGGGTTACATTAATTACTCATTTTAGTTGATATTAATTTATTATTTGTGTAATGAATTTTGAATATATTGTGTTTTAGTTCGAATTATTTAATGTGGATTTATTTTTTATAAACACAATCAATTCATTTTATAATTCTCACTTCAAAATTATGATTATTGTATGTTATTTAATCTCAATTTCTATTTCATTGAGACATGTTTTTTAATGTGCATCTATTCACTTTTATATAGTGTAAATACTATCATTTGTGGAATTTAACCTGAATAACTATTTATTAATGATTTTTTTGTTTCATTTTATGTTTTTTCTTCAAGGGGATACAATTTAAAAGTTACCAAAGATATAAAAAATATTGTACAATCTCACTTTCTTTTACGATTATTTACTTTTTCTTGAGATAATCACTTTATTGTGATAATTTTACAATGTAAATTAAATTTATATTAAAAATAAATATTATTTTATAATGTATATTTTTATTTCTTAAACTGTATTCCATTTTTTCATAAATAATTTACTTTTAATGTTATTTATTTAACTTTGTAAATATTGATAAATCTTTATCCTTAATCAATATGGAATTTTTTTGATAAGGAATGTTTATTGTTGAATTAAATTGATTATTCGGTATCTGAGGAATGCGTTAGACATTAATATAGAGGTGGGTATCGGTTATAGATATCCCCTTGAAGTATCTAAGAGTCTCATGAGACGAACCAGTTGGGATGCCTTAAAAATTGGGTTTATGGTGTATACCAACCCCTCTGTTTTAAACTGTTCTGTAAAAATTATTAATAGCTGAGGTATCATGTTGTCTGAGAACATGAATTCCAATAATTAAGAATTTACTTCATTGATAATTAATTTATTATTATCCATGATATTATTTAAAGGATATTATCTCTAGAAGAATTTAAGTCTTGTTTTGTTGATTAAATGGTATGTGTGTTCAGATATTCACCTTCCCATACTAATTTTTCATTATCTAATCATAATAGTCAAATTACTTAAATGGAATGCGTGTTCTGTTATTTACCTTTATATATTGATTATTCCTAATATAATTATGATAGTCATGTTATTTATTAAATGGAATGGCGGTTTTGATATTTTCATTTTCATTATGAATATGCTTATTCATTCATGATAGCTTCTATTATACCCAACCCATAGTGAGAATTTAAGCTCACCCTTATTTTGTTTCTGTTACCATGAATTGAGGAAGTTTGTAATGAAGTATATTCAATGATATACTAGAGTAAATAATGATATTATAGGAAAAAAATTATGGTTTGATATTTTTATTCAAGTGTAACAAGGGAATCATTTATTTATCTTTTTTATCCTGATTACAATACTATTCGGTCCTTCGGGATGTGATCCCTTATATCTTATTCAAATGTAAAAAAGTAGACACCGAAACTAGGTTAAAATGGTTGACGTTGTTGAAATTGAATTTGGTAAAATTTATTCCATATTTATAATATGAAAATTTTATATTATCTAATAAGGCCAACACAATTTTTGGTCATAAGGAATAGTGAAAATAGTGAAAATATTTTTCCATGATTAAGAGGAAAATAGGTTTTTTGGGGGTTAAACTAAAAAATAAGGGTTAAAATGAGTAAATAGTTGTCTAAAATTAATTATATGGATATTATTTGACCTTATCCTATATAAGGATTGATAATGGATCATTTTAGTTCCTTTTGTTATGTGAAAAACGTGGGTATCACTTTTTATATTAAAAAATTACAAGTGTGCCACTCACCTTACTCAATCTTCTTTCCTCTTCACACCTTCAAAGACCTTTCTCCTCACCTATACATTAAAAAATAGCTTCTTTAATTCCCTAAAACATACTATATGACTTTTTTATTCATAATTCAATCCTATAGAGGCTTTTGGTGCAAACCTAAGAATGTTGTCTGAAGAAGAGGTTTCGTGATTAACCGAGAAATTTTATTTTTATTTCTTCATCTAACTTCATCAAATATTATTCAATAATGATAATATAAAAACACAAATATCTATAATATACTGATATTATATTATGATAATTAGATAATTTAAATTTATCTCATCTTCTATAAAATGGGAAATGAAACCATCGTTCATGTGTACAACGAACTTCCACCTCACAAACCGATGTGAATTTGTTTTTCATCATTGCCTCTCATGGATTGTTATAATGATGTATTTAAAGTATATTTATGACATTTTGAAAATTATTATAGTAATTTAATTATTATATCACATTTAACTTCTTACATTCCAATCCAAGGGGAATATGATAACATCGATCATGTGTACAGTGGATTACCTCCCCACGAAGTGATGAGATTCATTTTTCACTAATTTTGTACATGGATTGTCATAAAGACAATGCTAATTAATTTATTTCATATATATGAAATTATTATGATATTAATGACATATTTATCATTCTTAATACATAATATATCATTTTATTTCATACCTTTCCATTCACTAGAAAATGATATCTTTGTTCGTACATACAGGTGGACTACAACCTCCACGTAGCGAGGTGATTATTTTTCATCACTGTATCATAGGGACGATATATATAATTATATTTAGAGAAATAATAGTATATTTATGATATGTTGATAATTATTTAAATATTAAATATTACATACCTTTTTTCTATAATGACCGTTGAAAATGGAAATGTTATTAATGCGTACGTATGACCTATTGTCTCCATGATTGTAACATAGTTCATTTTTCATAACCATAAACCATGATTTATTTTAAAAGTATAATTTATAGATAAATATGATAATTATATCTTGATTATTATAATGGATATATTTAAATAATGACCACTTTGACCATGTTCAACACACCAATGTTGTTTTGAAACAATAAACTGAGCGTCATCAAAACACCCAATGTGGACTTAACTGGTTAAGTATTTAAATATTTCATTAAATAGAAATAAAATAAATTATTTAAGTATAAGGTATTAATCCAAGAAAAGGTTATAAGTAAATAAAATAATTGATATAATTTTATTATGCATGAGGTTTGAACACATATGATTGTAGTCGGGCCAGAGGTAAGGGTTTCTCATCTCACTTTTACTTTCGTAAGCCATATTCCATATTTACCAATAATTATGTTTTATTTTAGGTATATTGTAAATAAACTAACCCTAATAGAATGAATATGGTTCCTTACTTTATTAAATTGTCCAAATAAACAAGGAAATCAAATCCCAAAGGACTGAATAGTTTTGTAGCTTTGGAAGTCCAGATACAAACATATGTATGACATAAAAACTTGAAACTTAGTTACTCCATTGGAAACACCCATAAAATCGTAGATTATCCCTGAAAGTCAATTATGGTATACATATATGTATCCTGTGGAAAAATAAAACATAATAAAGGACTCATATTAGATGCTCAGTACGGGTAAAAAATACAGAGGAATCTTTAAACATAAATAATAAGACAAGGTGAATATCTAACAACACATGTAATTATACCATAAACATGAACATATATGGCAGGAAAATAATATGATCAAAATAATTTCATATAAATAATCACATGAGAATAAAAATTTACCATATATATTATACTAGTTTAATAATCACATGGATATTAAATTATTGACATCATAATGAGGGAACATATAAT
Organism: Viscum album; assembly: GCA_963277665.1. Taxonomy (NCBI): domain Eukaryota; kingdom Viridiplantae; phylum Streptophyta; class Magnoliopsida; order Santalales; family Viscaceae; genus Viscum; species Viscum album. The sequence goes on from OY728126.1 coordinate 1,579,651,335, forward strand.
GTCAAACAACATAAACAAACCATTATGTTTTTGGCCAAGACACCATACATAAATGGGTAAAAGCCTAGTCTAGTTTGTCTCATGAGAGATATCAATGAATCTAGGGGATATTGTGGGCCCCTCCCATTACATAGTAAGTACAATGAATTTATCATATGAATGGGTTGAAACCTAAACAACATGTAAATGTGAAATGGAAAAAACTTTCCCTAATTAGTAAACATAATCACTAACCATTCTGGGTAGTATGGTATAAAATATAGCACATCTACAATCAAACTGAACATAAATAATTTAATAAAATATTTCAGATGATATCATAAAAGTTGAATCCCAATTAACTATAAGATTAAATAGAGAGTGTTTAAATAGATGAAAATATTCTAGTAAATTTATCGAGGAATTCCTGATTTAAATACCCTTTTTAATTGCAAAGAAGAGTTATTTTGGAAAAATTATTTGTATTTGTCATAAAATCATATTGAAAACATTTATATCCAATAAAATAAATGGAATTTACAAAAAAATTATGTTTGAGGCATAAATTATGTCTAACTAAAGTCAAAAAACGAAAAAATAGTTTTTAAGAAACTTTAAAAATGCGCCACTTCAGTGCGGTTTATGGGAAACTATAAAAGAGTCTTGAGTGCAGACAAAAGATTATTTGTTTACATAAAACCAGAAAATAGCTAAGATAGTTTTCATGATAAAAATAGTAATTTTCAAAAAATATTGGTGTCTTATAATAAATTATGCAGATTACTTTAAAATGGGTAATAAATTAGAAAGTTCCCTTTTATTAGGCTTACTTATTAGGAGGAATTGAAAAGGAACCCTATAAAACATGTAATTTCCCATTTAAATAAAGAATAATTGGGATAGATACATATATTTGGAATATAAACAAATCATTTAGGATTAGTATATGAGAATAACTAATAATTAAATTGGGGTAAATAGATATAAAGTGTAACCTGAATGAAAAGTGAGATTTGGGAAGAAACCATTACATTATGTCTGAAAGGATTTTTCACTTGTACATAACATCCAGGATAATGAAATTAGATTACTTAATAATTTAATTAAAACCTATTAAAAATTTATTTGAGTTATTATAATTTTATTACATTCATTTATGGTATTTTGGATGAGTTATAAGATTCAATTTCATCATTCGGAAGTGTTCATTTCCTTGGTTTTGATGATTAGTTCACCTATATACATGTACGAAAGATAATGTGAAATATGAATAGTTATATAGAATTGAAATTATATTTTATTAATGAAATAATTGAATATTTAATGTACTTATATATCATTTTTTTCAGATATGAGGATGATTCTTTAGATAAAAATTTAATGATATCTGTTTAGATTATTTTGGTGTTTGTTTTATCATCTCGAACTAGTTTTGTCATATGAATTCATATTATGTACATATACAAGTTCTAGAACCCAAAATAGGTTATATTATTTATATTAAAGTCTATTTTAACCATAATAATGGTTTTATGACCATCCTTGATGGTGGAATTGAAAAATAAAAACTCATCATCCAAAAAGGTGATAAATTGTCCCCTCACAGACATTGTTTTCATTTTTAGAATAAAAGGGGAAGAGAAAAGAATTGATGGTGTATATCTCAGATTTTATTTATAATTTAATAGGTAAAGTTACACTTCTATGGTTTATATTAATATTCCAAATGGTCACATTACTATTCCTACAATCATATTTAATAGTATATTGTAGTTTGAAACTCAGTGTTTCATGAAGAATAAACTACCGAAAATGATAAATTCTGAAAAGGATATTCTATAAGATATCAGCGTGTTACATTCTTATCTCCTATAAAAAATTCATCTTTAAAATTTTTAGAGTGTCACCTCAAAAATATTTGGGATGTTCTTCATCATAAGTTCCTCTAGCTCCAATATCGCCTCTTCAATTTTCTAATTTTTCCAAAGAACCTTTACCAGACGAGTATTCAGATTCCTCAACACCTATTCTAAAGTGTCTAGAATCTGTATAGGATCTTAAAATTAAGAAAAATTATGTTCTAATTTTATTCCCTCATAAGTGAGAACACACCTTGGGTTTGGCATGTACTTCTTTAACAAAGATATGTGGATCACATTGTGCACTTTAGAAAGTCTAGATGGCATTTCCAAATTATAATCCACATCACCAATTCTCTCCAGAATTTCAAAAGGACTGATATACATGGGGTTGATTTTATATTTCTTACTGAACCTTATCACACCTTCCATGGACATACTTTCAAAAAAACATGTTCTCCCTTTTGAAACTCTGAATCCTTCCTTTGTTTATCAATATAATGTGTTTGCATACTTTGAACTACTTTGTAATGGGTTTTAATAGTCTTTACCATTACTATTGTTTGCTCCACAAGTTTTGGTCCTATAAGATTCCTAACACACACTTCATCCCAAAAAGTTGTATTACGACATCTCTTTCCATATAATGATTCATATAGTGCCATTTGAATACATGAATGTAGAATATTATTATAGGAAAACTATATCAAAAGTATATATTGGTCCCACATACCTTGAATATCTAGTTTTAATGATAACAAAATGTATTCTAATTTGTTAATAGTCCTATTAGACTACTTTTCAGTTTGATGGTGATAAGTAGTTATCAAATGAAGCTCAGTAACCAAATAATTATAAATAATTTTCCATATTTTTGTTGTAAATCATGGATCACGATGAGACACAATTGTAAGCAGTGCACCATGAAGTCTTACTACTTTATTTATATTTTTTTTCAAGGTGCTCTAGTGGGTAATATTCCCTTATGGTGAGGAAATGTGCATATTTGGTAATTTGATCTAAAATTACCCATAATGCATCATTCTCTCTTGCATTCCTTGGTAATCTAGTGAAAAAATCCATAAAAATGTCAAACCATTTCCATGTAGTAATAAGAAGAGGTTTCATGAAACCTATAGGGTGTTTTGCTTCATCCTTAACCTATATAAAAACTAAACATCTCGATTCATAATTAGAAATTTACCTCTTCATATTATCCCAGTAGAAATCTCCGTCAAATCTATATAAATCCTAGTGCTACCAGGGTGTGTAGAGGAATTTTAGCTATGAGCATCATCAAGTAATTCCATTTTTATCTCAGTTATAGAGAGAATATAAATCCATTTACCAAATTTCATAATTCCATCCTCATATAAAAACTCTTCCAATTTTCCATTATTTATAGATTTAATTTTATTTTGAAAATTATCATCATAAGACTGAGAACTATTAATCCTTTCCAATAAAGGTGGTTGGGAAACCATTTTAAAAATTAGTGATGTTTCACATTCTTTGATAATTCCCATGGCTATATTTACTAGATCCATATACACCAGATGCTTTCTAATCCTCATTTTTATTAGAACTCCATGATCCTTTTTACTTAAAGAATATTTTACCTTATTTTCTTTCCCAGGGTGATATTTTATTGAACAATAATAATCCTTGAGTATCTTGAGCCATCGCCTTGGCCTCATATTGAGTTATTTCTATGAGAAGATATATTTAAAGATCTTCTGATCTATATATATCTCACATATTTCACCATACATATAGTGTATCCATATATTCAGAGAAAATATTTCGACTGCTAACTCAATGTCATTATTTGGGTAGTTCTATTCATTAGTTTTTAACTTCCTTTATGTATATGTAATAACATTATCATTCTGGATAAGGAAAAAACTAATTCCTTCCTTTGACGCATCACTATAAAAAAAGATATACCATTTACTAATGGTAGAGTCAAGATCATATTATTCACTAATCTCCTCTTAAATTCTTCAAAACCTTTTTCACACTATTTTATCCATACTAAAATAAACCATTTATGAGTAATTTGGGTTAATGGGTAATCTAATCAGGTGAAATTATGAACAAATTACCGATAATAACCTATTATACCAATGAAACTACATACCTTAGTAATGTTCGTTGGTGTATTACATTCATGAAATACCTTTTTATGTATAATAACAACTGAGATTTTATCCTTAGATACAATATGGACAAGAAAAGAAATTGTTTGAATCTAGAATTTACACTTATTAAACTTCCTATATAAATATTTTCTTTTAAGATACTCAATAAGAATCTAAAAGTGGTTCACATGATCCTCATAGATTTTGGAATATATTAATATATCATCAATAAATACTCCCAAAAATCATCAAGATATTTTTTCTACACTCTGTTCATTAGATTTATTAAAACAGAGAGCGTATTAGTCAGTCCAAATGGAATTACTGTAAAGTTGTAATGTACATACCTTATTCAAAATTCTATTTTTGGAATATATTCCTTATTTAGACACAATTGATGATATCCATATCAAATATTAATCTTTGAAAAATACATATATCCATGAAGTTGTTCAAATAAGTCATTAGTGCACGGAAATGGTTACATGTTCATTATTATAATAGCATTGATATCCCTATAGTCAATGTAGAGACTCATAAATACATATTTATTCTCAATAAACAGAATAGGATATCCAAAAGGTGATACACTTGGGTGTATAAATCCATTATCACTCAATTCCCCTAGAAATTTCTTTAACTCCGCCATGGCCATTCTATAGGGATTCTTGGATATGGGTATTACATTCGGGATTAAATTAATAGAAAACCCCACTTCATACTCTGGAGGATGTCAAGGTAAATCCTCTAGAAACACGTCAATGTATTCTTTTAAAATAGTGACTCCCTCAATTTGAAGATTTATTTCCTCTTCTATAGATGATGTTCTCTCCTCCTCCACAAGAATTTCATTTAGAAGAGCTACTGGAGGTGGATCCAAATATGACTCAAATGATGAAGTCTCCCCTCTAAAGATAAGAAATCCTATATCCTTATTATAAATCATAATTTCATTCTCTTTATAATAAATTTTATCATTATATTTTAAAATATAGTCCTAAAAACTATTATATAAAAATAAATCATATGTGTGATGATAAAATCAGAAATTATTGCACGTTTATGTGTCATAAAAGTAACTACTCGACACATATTTATTATAATATGGTTTCCACTAGGAGTTTAACTGATAACTACCTTGTTATGTTGAATTGGAAATATGTAATTTTGAAAGAAAACTTGGAAGATATGGTGGAATGTGATGATCCAAAATCATATAAATCTTTAGATAAATAGAAGGAGATGATTAATTTACCTTCTACCACATAATTAGGAACTTTAACTTCAATAGTTTTGATCATATAAGCTTATACTTTCTTCATTGTTATTTTATAGGGAAAGTTTACTTGAATCTTAATAAAATCATTTGCATAATATCCCATCTCTCTATAGTTGTAGCAATAAAATTTGGTATCTTCTTTCTTTCCCTTACAATCACGGTCTTGGTGGACTTTTTCTCCACACTTGTAACAAACTCCCATTCCCAATAGGCATATCCCAATATTTTTCTTTCCACATTTATTTCAATTTATAAATTCCATCCTTCTATTCATCCATTTTTCTTTTTTTTTGTTTTCTAGAATAATTAGCACCCCTATTCTTTTATTTCTTCCCAACGAATCCATATATCTCAGAAAATAATTTCTCGATCTTGATGTCACATGATACTATATCCTTTTATGATGATAATTTCTAGGATAATAGTTATATTCATATAATTTGTTTAATACCATCAAAGAAATGGTCAATATTTCTCCTTAGATTGTAAATATAGTCCATAGTATGCCATTATAACCATATAAATTTGACTTGATTCATGGAAATATTTTAACCCTATTTCTATCTTAGACTCAAGAATTTCCTCTCCATATCTTCTTAATGTTCATGAGGGAAATATTTTTCCAAGATAAGTTCCTTAAAATCATACCATTCCATGTTCAATATTTCTTCCCCCTCCTTATTGTTTTGAATTAATGAACACAATTTATCTACATCTCCTAATATATGATAAAGTTCCATGATAACATTATCCCTTTCATTACATCCCAAATAGAGAAATAACTTCTCTATGGAACTTATCCACTCCTCTACTACAAATGGGTTTGTGGACCCATTGAATGATAGAGGTTGTTGTCTCATGAAGAGGTCTAACATTGTTCCTCCACATTGTGGATCTGGATGATCTATATGGTTAAATTTAGTATTCATAACTTGAGTCAATAATCCCAATATAGTTATAATTTTTTTAGCACCAATTTCAGGTAAATATCCAACATCATTATCTTATAAAGGATGGAAATCCCTACATGGGATGCGCACGTTGACACAACTTCCATTTCATCCAATAGGTTCCATTTATAAATAATTTTATAAACTAAATTATGTTATTAATCATAATGCATAATTTAAAACTAGAAACACACCAAACATAAATTAAAAATTTATGTATAGTAAATCTGATAATCATAATCATGGTTTATTTGGGGACATATTTACTTTTAAATCCATCCTATTGGTTTGTAAAGAAAATGTGAATTATCCTATACATACCCCCCGTTATTTTCAAACCAAGTGCACTGTATGGTCTGTTATCATACACTGGGTTATGACAAGTCACGCTCGATGTTCCTTGTCATATTTGTTACCCCTAGGTAAATTTATGCAAGAACTATGTAAACTTGTAGTATCCAGACATGAATGTATCTCTATGATGACCCAAAAAATATATACCTTACCAAAATTCTAATATGTTCATCTATATATATATTCAAAGTCTACCTTTAGGTTATGCTCTTTAATCTATGTTTTCTAAATTCAGTTTCCAATATTTCTAATATACTTCTACTGATAACAACTGTAAAGACCCTGACCCTAGTAGTTTGATACTGATGCATAACATTATTACATTGGCCTAATAAACATGGAAATAACACCACAAATGACTTAATTATTTAGTATCCTTGGAAAACCAAATAAAAACATAAGAATTACATTACAAATTGAATCATATAAACTCTATTGGAAACACTCCTAAAATCTTAGATTATCCCTAAATGTCATTCATAGTATACATATTCTCATCCTAGGGAAAATAAAACATAATAGAGGGGTGAGATCAGATGCTCAGTAAGGCTAACCAATATAGTGGAATATATAAACATAACTAATAACACATGGTTAATATATAATAACACAATTCATTAAAGCATCAACTTGAAAATAATATGTAAAGAATAAAAGATGATCAAAATAATTCCATATAAATAATCACATGAGAGTAAAACTTAACCATGTATATTGTACTAGTAAAATAATCACATGGATTATCAATTACTAATATCATAATAAGATAATTCATCATTTTGTACATTATAAACATACCATCAAATCTTCGGCTAATACACTATATATAAATGGGTAAAACCCTATCTAGTTTATATCATGAGACCTATCGATGCATCTGGGGGATTTAGTGAGGAACACCCCTCATATAATAAGTCAAATGAATTAAAAATATGAATTGGGAAACATAAACAACATATACATATAAAATTTAAATAACTTTACCCAATCATTAAACATAATCACTAACCATTCTGAGTATTATGGTATCAAAGATAGCATATCAATAGTCAAACTGATCATAAACCATTTAATAAAATATGGTAGATGATATAATAAAATAAAAATCCAAATTAATCATAAAATTTAATATAGGTTATAAAAATATATGAAAATACTCCAATAAAATCATCAAGGATTTCTTGAGAGTAATAACCTTTTTTACTTTGCAAAAAAGAGTTCTTTTGAAAAAAAAATCATTTGAATTTGTCATAAAATCATATTGTAAATATGTATATCCTATAAAATAAAAGGTAAGGACAATTAAATTTTTTTGATTCATAAATTTTTTCAAACTAAAGTGAAAATATGTAAAAGTATTTTTAAGAAACATTAGGAATGATCCACGTCAGTGCGATTTAAGGGAAAAATATAAAAGTGTCATTAAAGTGGACAAAGGATTATTTGATTACATAAAACCATAAAAGGGATAATATAGTTTTTCATGATTAAAGGAGTGATTTCATAAAAATATTAATGTCATAAACATATTTCAGAGTGTACTTTAAAATGGGTAATAAATTGGAAAGTTCCCTTTAATTGGGCTTTCTTATCGCAAAAAATTGACAAAGGAACCTTATAAAACATGTAATTTCCCCATAAAAGGAAGAATAATTGAAATAGAAACATATTTTTTGAATATAGGAACATAATTTAGGACGATTAAATAATAATAATTAATAATTACATTGGGGTAAATAGAGGGAAAGCATAACCCAAATGAAAATGGAGGTTCAGGAAGAAACCCTTACCTTATTTATAAGAGTTATACTCTTGTACTAATCATCCAGAATAATGAAATTAGACTCATTAATAATTTTATTAAGGGACTATTAAATATTTATTTGATTTATTATAATTTTATTAAGTTCAATTATGTTCTTTTTTTATGAGTTATCTGATTCAAATTCTTTATTCGGAAGTGTTCGTTTTCTTGGTCTTCCTGATCGGTTCACTTATATGCATATAAAAAAGACCATGTGAAATGGTAATAATGATAAAAAATTAAAATTATATATTATTAATGAAATTAAATAATATTTAGTATCCCTATATATCATTTTTTCAGATATGAGTGATTCATTAGAAAAACTTTAATGATAACCGTTTATATTATTTTGGTGTTTTTTTGATCATCATGAACTAGTTTTGTCTTATGAATTAATATTATGTATGTGTACCAGTTAAATAAAATTAAATATGTTATACTACATATATTAATATCTATTTTAACCATAAAAATTATTTTATGAACAATATTTATGGTGGAATTGATAAACAAAAACTCATCACCTATAAATGCGGTAAATCAGCACCTCATGGATGATGTTTACATTTTTAGAATAAAAGGGGAGGAGAAAAGAATTGATGGTGGATATCCAATATTTTATTTATAATTTCATAGGAGAATTTAATATTCTATTATTCATTTTAAACATCCTTCTGATCACATTACTCTTCCAATTCTCATATTTTATACTATATTACAGTTTTAAACTTGGTGTTGTGTGAAGCATAAACTATTAAAGATATTAATGTTTAAAAATCACATACCAAATGATCCCGGGGTGTTACATATATATTTAACATGAATGTATTTTCTGATTTATTTAATGAAGATTATTTTTATTTATAAATCAAAATGAGGTTTTGCCTTTTATGAGGTTTTGATCTAGATATTACAAAAGTAATAAGGGAAATCATCTCAATTTCCTTTCATTAAGGAATATTGCAATGTTAAACAGATAAATTATTTTATATGGTGTATATATTACCTATTTTATATGTAATATCATGAATACTTCTTATATCACGGTATTTTAAGTTCAATTTTAATTATTTCATAATAGGGGATTTGGCAGGAAAGTTACCAAGTTGTAAAGAAATTCATAACTTAATTTTCATTCATTGGGTTATATTACTTCTTCATTATATTTTATATTCCAATATTATGGGTGTAATGAATTTTTATTTTATTATTTTTTATTTCAAATTTTTTTATGTGTATTTATATTGGATACACATAACTAATAAGTTTATTAATTCTAAAATATAATGGTATCATCTTTATAAGGGTTATTAATCTTAAATTCTCTTCCTTTGAGACATACATTTATGATATGAACCTATATTCATTTGTGAGGTGTATATACTTCCATTTTAAAATTTATATTATGCCTACCATTATGATAAGGATATTTAATGTCTCATTTGATGTTATTATTTCATGGGAATTATGATCGAAAAGTTACCAAAGTAGAACATGATTTATTTTAAAATAACATTTCTATTTAAAATTGTTAATGAATAAAGTTCATTTAGAGGAAATTATATTTTGGTATTTTAATGAAATAAATATATTTTATTCTACACTAGTTATAAATATGGTCTAAACTTTTAATTTACATTTCCTCCCATTAATGAAATAACAATAAAATCATTTGTATGTGATACTAATCTTATAATTTATTTTTGATCGGTTTCTTTTATCTTATATTTCCTTGTTTTCTAAAATGTTTTTAAAATATTTTTAAAATTTATATTTATAAAAATAACTAATTTCCTCAAACTATTTAACATAGTCTTTGTGCTTATTTTTAAATTTTTTAAAAGTAAATTTCTTATCATTTTCTAAATGAGTCACTTTTAACTCATTTTATAATTCTTTTAAAATAGCATTTATTTTTATCATTTATAACATGAAAGGATTTTACTTATTCCATATCCATTATCTTCTTTAACCCTTATTTTATAATTTTCTAGGTTTATTTTCAATGAAATTTTTCTTCAAAATATTTTGTGATTTTTTAGTTTTTTAAAGTGATTTTCAAATTAAAAAAGTTTATTTTCCTCAAGATTATTTAAAATAATATTTTAATGTTATTTTTATTCTTAATAGTCTATAAAAATGATGTTACTTATGATACATTGGAGATATTTTGAAATTATAAAATCCTCATTATTTCTCTGTATGGATTATGATTGTGTCCAATATATTTTCAAAGAAGTCATTTCATTTCCAATGGTTCAACATGTTTTCAAAAGATTTTATTGGAAGCCATTTTTTCCACAAGTTAATAAAGTTATCAAAGAACTAATGGTTGTCTTTATGAGTTTTATGATGATATTAAAGTTATATGACCTCTATTCTGGTTATGGGTTTAGGACATTATTTATGAATGGTTGATCCCCGTTATAGCTCTTGGGTGAGCCTGATATAGATTATATGATGTGTTTACCAAGATAACATGGGGTGATCCAAATATTTATTATATGATGGTTGGTCTAATATTTCAATAGGTGATCCTAATATATATTATATAATGGGTGCACCCAAATAGTGCTCCAATTAATTGTGTAATTTTATTGTATTTAGAGGCAAGAAGGAGGGAGTAATCAGAGTGTTTATCCTGTATATTTAATTGGGATCTAGTTATTTATAATATAGGGTTTAAATAGTTAAGGAAGATATTTTTCCAAAAGAAACCAATACATTTTATTTATACTCTATATTATTTTTAAATGTTACCTTTGATCAAGATTGACATCACATGGCTCGTGATTATTAATTCTCATTAATATTTCCATTTTGAAGCTTTATTCCATGTTTCATGATTAACTATCAAGGTATTTATGGGTATGAATATTCTTATGCTATGCTTGTGAACTTTGATTTCAATAACATACACTTATTATTATATTATTATAATTGTTGAAATTCAATTATTAATTATTATTCTTACCCTTACTGAGTATTTGAGCTCAACCTTATTATGTTTCCTTTTCCCTAGGTCATTAATAAAGATGTTGAAAGAAATATTTATATAATGGTTTCATATGGATGATGATGATGAATTAATTTGAAATAAAAAATTCTAGGTTAAGTGGTAGAAATGATGATCTAAATAAATATGAGTTTAGGATCGAAGATATTAAAGTTGGTATCAGAGGATGGTTTAGATAACTTTAGAGATTATGATATTTTAATGTTAAGAAATATTAATAGTTATCGATACCATAATTTTTATATAATATTAAGGATGACCATAAGTGAAAATTCTCAAACACCAATTTTAGGTTTTATGAAACTAGATTTTAAAGTGATTAATGAAATTTGAAGGATACATTTTATTAGTTTAAAGTACATGTAAATCATTATTTTAAAATTAATTAAGACCAAAAAAAATTTGGACAAAAGTTTTAATGGATTAATATCCTTTAGGGTTTATATGATCTTAGATATTGATTTAATTAAGGGAACACAAGTTTTATCATATAGATAACCATTGGTTAGAAAAGTTATTTGGTGACTAAGTGACTAATGTTATTTCAAAATAACATCACCATATTTTTTATTAAAAGATAAAATCAATGAGATATCATTTGAGGTTAAAAAATATTTATTTTTTAGGTTATTCAGGAATGATTTAGTTTGAACATTGTGTATTGTTGTTGAATTTTAGAGATTAAATTATTATTACAGCATATAAAGGTTTACTCATTTTAAAAATTATCTCACCATGTGTTGAATATTATTTTTTTGGTCAATTTATAAATATAGATTTAATACATTGTTATGACTTATATGGTTATGTAATCTATTAAAAGATCATTTTTAGTGTATCATGTATATAAACAAACATATATAATACTCATAGTTTGGATAAAGAGATAATATTATTTTGGAAATTTATTGAAATAAAAAATTAAAAATATCAAGTATATTTAATTATTTTTTCAATATATATATTTAAATAATTCCTAAAATCTAGTAAATGTTTATTGAAATAAAACATTCATCACATTTCCTTCATATTTGATGAATCAACGACCATTTAACTCATCACAGATTTATGGTTTTGAGTTTGTTAACTTATTATCGATCATTCACTTTATTATGATAAATAATATCTATCACTCTACATAATTATATACCATTTTCATCTATTTATATATCTTTAAATTCCACCAATTTTCTCCTATTATTAAACCTACTATTTTTTATTCTAGACGACTCTTGTACTTCTCTTTTCTCTTATTAAAAGAAAGTTTTGTTAACCCCTTTTATGATGTGGGTTTCCAACAATGTTATTTTTAAAATTTCTAAAATGTTATTACTAAGATATGTATCTAATTTTTAGGAATAAATTTATCAAATTTTTGGAGGATCTAACACCCCAAGATTTTAATTATGTTCAATAGAATTTTCAACAGACAATAGCTATCTTAAAAAACCCACGAGGTACATTCATATTATAACATATCAATTAAATTGGTGTGTATGAATAATATTAACTAATTTATAATATATATATATATATCATAAAAAATATAAATTTATTGATAAATTATTAGTAGATAATCAATCATTTTTAGTAAATCTATTTTAATCTTCAAAAATATGTTTTCTTCAAAAATGATTTTTTGTTCTTTTTGTGAGAAAATATTATTACCAATTACATGATGTTATAGAAAATTAGTTTAATAAAATTAAAATCATTTTTTAAATCATCATATCAAAATTAATTATGTTTTAATTTTTTTTATTTTTTGGAAAATATTAATTTATCATTTAATTGTGAAACTACCATGTTTTGTAAAAATATAATTTATTTTAAAAATATTAAACAATTTAAAATACCCATTATGTTTTTAATTTGATTTATAGTAACATAATTATTAGTTATTTATATTTAATATAATTAATTAATTTTTAATAAACTTTAAATTATATATTAGTAAAAGTTTATTTTTGGGTTTAAAAATGGTATTATTCTGAAAATTATTTTAAAGTGAAAAATGTTTATTGATTTTAATTAATTACAAAAACCCCTAATAAAGAGTTATTTAAATGAAATTTAAATATTATATATCCATAAATAATAATTCATGTTCATGTAAATTATTACCGTTAGTCATCGAGTTAATATTAAATAATGTTTTTCTTGAAAAATACATCTCATAAAAACCCACTTTTTCATTGCATATGTGAGTTTTTTAAAATTAAATTATTCCACATCTATGAATTTAATTTTCTAAAATTGATTAAATATTTGGAATCATAATATTTTATATTATATAATGAGGCTAAATTAATTTTTTTTTAAATAACATTGAAAACAATTAAAATACTTTCCCTCAGTTAAGCTGAAAACAAGTTTACTAGGTGGGTTAAACTAAAAGGATAAGGGATAAAATGACCTAATATTTATCTAACAGAAATTTTATATAAATATTTAAAATATATGTTTTCTAATTCATTATAATGTTCCATTTGTTCCTTGTTTCATGGGAAAAAATTGGTATCACTTTTTCTTTTCAAACATTACATGTGTGCCACTCACATCAGTTCTAAAAGGTCACACCTCTCATCTCCTATTCAAAAATTCGTTGCATTTGTATCAGAAAATACCTACCAAAATTACAACTTTAATTATTTTTTGATGTAATAGAATAATTATTTTTATCATAATTCTATCCTATGGAGGGTTTGGGTGATAACCTAAGGTGGTTGTTCGAAGAAGAGGTATTGTGCTTAAGAGAGCATTTATTTTAATTTTCATTATACCTCCTTGAAATCTTATTAAATAATGAAGATATAATAAAAAATTATCTTATATATACTAATATTTTATTATTTTAATATAATATCCTAAATCCATCTCCTATTCCTATAATGGGAAACAAAACCATCGTTCATGTGTAAGACAGACTACTACCTCACGAACTAAGGTGGTTTGTTTTTCATCATTGCCTCTAAGTACTTGTTAAAATGATGGATTTAAAGTATATATATGATATTTATAACATAATTATACTTATTTATTAATTATATCCTATATATATATATATATATATTTAATTTTCATATTTGTTGGGATACGATAACATCAATCATGTGTACGGTAAACTACCGCCTCACGAAGCACTATGATTCTTTTTTTTTCAGTAAGTCTTTATATTGAAGATAATAAGGATAATGTTAATGAATATATGTGAAATATATGAAATTAGTATGTTATTAAGGAAATATTTATCATTTCTAAAATAAAAAATATCATTTTATTTCTTACCTTTCCACTCACTAAAAAATGACAACGTCATTCACGTGTACAAGTGAACTACCTCATCCACGATGTGATGTGATTATTTGTTCCTCACCACATCACATGTATGATATATATAAGTATATTTTATAAACTAATATTATATTTCTTATATTATTAAAAAATAAATTAAAATATTTCTTACCTTCTTTTTATAAGGATCATTGAAAAAAAGGAAACGTTGTTCATGCGTATGTACATCTTACTTTCTCCACGATTGTATTGTAGTTCATTTTTCATATCCATATAAAATTATTGGTTTTAAAAGTATAATTTATGAATAAATATGATAATTATAATAGTGATAGTAGTTTTTATTTATTTAAATAATGACCACTTTGACCACGGTCAACACACAGAATCTATTTTGAAACAATGAACCAAATATCCTCAAAACACCTTACATAGACTTAAATAATTAAGTATTTAAATATATAATTAAAAATAAATAAAATACATTTTTTAATTATAATTTATTTTACATAGAATAGTTTATAATAAATCAAATAATTAATATAAGTTTATTATACCACTGGTTCAAACAAGTATGAAGGAAATCAGACCGAAAGTAAGGGTTTCTCATCTCACTTCTACTTCCATGATACATATCCCATATTCACCACTTATTTTTTTTGTGTATATATTTTCCATGAATATATTTTATGATTTATTTCATGAAAAATATTTTTATTAACAATTATATATGTGTTTATCTTATTTATGATGTTTTGATCTTGATATTACCAACGTAATAAGGGAATTCATCTCAATTTCCCTTCATTGAGACATATTGTAATGTTATACACATAATTTATTTTATATGGTGTATATGCATCCCATTTAACATGTAAAATAATTAATACTTTATATATAATTTTATTTTATGTTTCAATTTTAATTAATTCATCACATGGGTTTTGACTTGAAAGTTACCAAGTGGTAATGAATCTCAAAACTCAATTTCTTTTCATTAGGTAATATTAGTTATTCAATGTATTTGATATTATAATATAATATGTCATAAAATCATTTTTTATTTAAACTTTATTTATGTTTATTTATATTTGATAAACATAATATATTTGTTTATTGATTCTAAAATTCTATGGCACGGTCTTTTTAAAGATTATTCACCTCAAATTCACATTCTTTGAGATATATGAATATGATATGAAAAGATATTTATTTGTGAGTTATATAAAGTTCAATTTTGACATTTAATATCACGAATATACATATATTAATTATAATTAAATTTTCTTTTTAATTTATTATTTCATGGGCCTTACGATAGAGAAGTTACAAAAGTGGAAAAGGCTTTATGATACAATCTACTATCTCTCTGGTTGTTTATACTCAAGGTTATTTTAGAGGAAAAAATATTATCCTATTGTAATGAACCAAGTGTTTTTTATTCTAATTGGGTTATGAATTTGTATAATATGTTTAATTTAAATTTCCTCCCATGTTTATTAAAGAAACATCAACAAATTCATTTGTAAGTGATATATATATTGTATTTTCTCTTAGATCAGCTATCTTTCTACATCATATCCATGTTTTATAAAATGTATTAAAAAAATTATTTCTAAAAATTATTTTTAATTAAATATATTTTAATTGTTCTTTGAAGTTATTTTAAATTTTTTTAGAAGTTAATTTTTTAACATTTTCCAAATGAGTCACTTTTGACTCATTTTACAAAATATTTGAAAAGAATTTTTATTTTTATTATTTATGAAGTGAATGTATTTTCCACCATAATATCTATTATTTTCATTAAACCTAAATTTATATTTTTCCATGGTTATTTAAAAAAAATATTTTCACATTTTTTTGAATTTTTAGTTTTTAAAAGTTATTTTTAAATTAAAAAAGCCTATTTTCATCCAAAATGTTTTAATAATATTTTAATGGTATTTTCATTCATAAAAATAAAAAACCTTGATGTTATTTATTCTCCATTGGGGATATTATCTAATGATACTATATCTCCCTTTCTCTGTATGGATTATGATTATTTCAAAGTGATTTTCAAGGAACATGTTTCTTTCCCATGGGTTAATCATGTTTCAAATATATTGTAATGGATCTTGTTTCTTTTATGTTGATTAATCAAGTTATGAAAGGAATAATAGATTTATTATTATTATTTATTATTATGAGATGTAATATTTATGCATTTTTTTCATGTTATGGTTCTTGTACAATATTATGAAGAATTTAACCCCATTATACCTCATGGGTGAGCACGATATAGCTTATAAGATGGGTGGGTCCATATAGCACTCTAATGAATTGGGTAGTGTTATTTGTACATAGAGGTTACAAAGATGGATTTATAAGAGTGTTTCTAATATATATTAAACTAGGATCCCATTATTTCTAAAATAAGTTTAAAATAGTTTATGAATATAATGTTCAAAAGATACCAATATATTTTCTTTATGCTTTCTATGGGATTTGAATGTTTCCTTTGATCAATATTAACATCAAATGGGTCATGATTATTTATTCTCATGAATATTTCCATTTTAAGGATTTATTATAGGTTTTATGATTGATGATGCAAGTATTGATGGATATATATATTTTTATGTTATGCTTATACAATTTGATTTCATCATCATACCCTATTTCTCACCTTATTATCACTGATTACATTTAATTGTTAATAATTATTTTTACCCTTATTGATCAATTGAGACCACCCTTATTATATTTCTTTTTACCTATGTTATTAAGAATTATATTTAATTATTTTTTTCTTGAAGGGTTTCATATGGATAATGATGATAATTTAAGGAAAAATATGAAAATATAGGTTAAGTGGGAGAAATGATCATTTAAATAAATGGGTATTGTTTATGTAATATTTTATCATAATTCTATAAAGATAAATAATAAATTTTCATTGTGTATGTATGTTATCCAATATTTTTTTTATGTTGTACGTTTTGGATGGTTAAAATTTTGCCACCTTCAACAGTATCAAGCTAGAAATGTAAATTTTTTGATTCTATCACCAGGTTTGTGAGTGTGGGTTCAGGTCCATTAAAGTGAAGATTAGATAGCATATCATTAGATCCAAACTACAATTTTTTTTTTCATATATGAATTTTTTATTATGAATGTTTAAACTACTGTATATGAATTTTAATGTGTTGTTAAAATATTTCATTAAGAAAAATAATTTTATTTTATTATATTATTTAAATCCCCCACCCAAACTATTTTGAAATCTTAAACTAATAAAATGAAAGAGAAAAAAACTGGAGGATTTTGGAGAAGTAGTAATGTTTTCTAAAATAGTTCATTATTACAAAAAGAGTAAAATTGAACTAACAAAGAATCTCGTACAACATTATCATAAAAAACACAATGAGATGTGATATAATTTCATTAAAGATAATGTATATAAAAGTCTCAATAATATGTATTATTTTGGTATAAAATAAAAAGTGTAAGACATATTCACAAAACCATTTTTCATAATGATCAGGTAGCGATTCAATATTTATTTTCACCCTTATAATGTTGTATTAAACTGATTTTTTATTGTAAATTAAAAATATAATAGAAAATTTCAATTATTATTTTTAATTATTTATTTTTTATCACTTGTAAAATGGGAAATTTAACTTTTTGGACGTTTTCATTGTTGGTGGAGATGATATGGAGGACCCAAGATAAAGTTCAAGAAAAATGGGTCAAACTATGCATGATCCCAAAAACACTGGTACACTCAAATGAACACTCTAGCTGATATATATAGCTAATTGGCTTCAAATTTTTTTGGATGATCCAAAGTTCAGTGGGATTGAACTCTTATAATGATACCTAAGAAAAATTCAACCAAAAGGGCCCCAACCAAACTAATCTATCCAAGAAACTGAATTTGATCAATTTTAATGGTTTGGGTTTCTATTTTGGTAGAATATCCAGTTAAATATATTAAATGGACGTCAAAATTTATAGGTAGAAATTAAAGAGTTATTAAAACAATTATTATCTTTTTTTACAGGTCTATATAAGGTACTTTACTAGTCAAAAAACATGGTATATGTGGTATCTTGAAAACTAGGTTCCAAAAACCACCTTTCACGTTGCTTATAAATCAACATCTTGGTACCCCATTTATAAGATACACTAAGGGGAAAATATCAAAACCTTTAGATACCCAATTAAGTATAGTATTCTAGCTAGATTTTCAAGATTCCCCAATCATCATAGTGAGATCAATGATTAAGGAGAACTTTTACCCAAGCTTCCTCCTCTCGATTGCAAACTAAATAGTGCACGTTTATTTCAAGGAAGCTACACACACATGGAGAGGGAGTTCTAACACATTTTATTCTACTGGTTTTGTGTAATTTTTGTGTGAAATATTTTACATATGTTTTATTTTAACATTATTCTCCTTGGAATTCATTATTTGGTATAATAAAGTGAAACATTTTTCATTTCAATACTGATTGGGTTGGGATTTATGTGGGAATATTGTGTTGTTATGATTGTATAAGAAAATAATCCTATTTATCTCATACATACATGAGATATCAGTATTCTTTTGAATCCATATCTCTATTCTTGAGGTCCGAATCATGTCACAAATATTTTTGTGGCAAGGGTGGGTTCTTTATGCTCTCTTTTAAGAGTAAAGAAGGGAATTAATAACATGATAACCTTGAACCAAAGGATTCCATTAAACCATGTGTATTTTTTAGAATTATGAACTAACCAATATTTTTAGTGAACTTGAAATTAACTCATAGTCTCATAAATTCTAAAAACCTCACCTTTTTTTCATCTATTAAACTCATTTATTTAGTTTTTTTTATTTTTAAAACTATTCTCCAAACTACCACCCTATTTTTTTCGTTTCTATTAAAGATACAAATATTAAACCAATAACTCTCCTTATGATTTGACACAGGGTCCACCATATGCAATAAATAAACTTTAATAACATAATCAATTTGATATTTCATGATAATACAGTCACACAGTAGTGCTTAAAAATCATCAGTTGAACCTCAGTGTTCAACCATATCCCTCACCTTGAGAAGTTTCAAAAGAAATACCCTCACATCATATTAATTTAATGTATAACTTTATTGGTTATATTTTTTGGGGTATTATCCCTTGGGTTTATGGTTAAAGGTGGAGAAAAATATAAATATTTACCTTTTAGGGGGAGTATTTAGATAGGAGAGTTTTCTTTTTTTATTAGAGATTTATGGGTTTTTCAAGAAGTGATATATGATGAAGTGGATAGGTTTTATATTTTCCAGGGATTTATCTCTTTATATATAATTTTCTACTCCAAAAAATTCTCATGTATACATTGAGTGATAGAAGAGTAATTTCATTGCTAGTGTAGAGTGCTTGGTGCTCTCCTATGATATCATGGATTTTCAATAATCCCAATTGATGATAATGTTGGAACCATGGGTTTTCTTAAAATAATGTAATTATGTTTTCTAACATTAAATGTTGGGATATTTAGTTGGTATAAGTGTTTATATCTGAAGTAGATGCATTCCTAAAGGAGATTTATTTCAATTTTAGAGCTATTTAGGAAGTGTAAATGATCTGAAAATAATAAACGATGGATTTGAAACATGAAATAGGTAATATATAGATTCAAATTATTCTAGAATAAAAACTATATTTTCCCAGAAAAAAATAGCTTCTTAGGTGGTCTAGATTAAGCATTGTAAAATAAGTTGTTCCAAAAGTATAGAAAGATGGAGTTAAGTTGTAATAGTGGGGTTGTGTGGTAGAATTTTTTCCAACATAAAAGATAGGTAAAATGGATTTGTGAATACAGTGACGTAAAAAAGAAAATGGTTCAAAGGTAAAGAAGGTTGGAATAATGGAATGAGAGTAATCTATAATGGAATTGTGTAATATTATACATTGGCTATGTAATATTTTAAAAAGGATGTGTAATATTTTTAAATTATTGTGTAACATTTTTCAATGGTTTTGTAAAATATATCACTTTTTTAGATACAATATATTAAATCAAGTGGAAACTATATCATCCGATAATAATGTTTTAAAATAAATATTGTAGGATTGAATAATAATAACTCTGTGATTTCAAACCCATTTCAGATTAAAATACAGTCTCACAATAGATTAAATTTGATATCCCTCTGCCCATCTTCGATTAACTTGATAATTTCAAAGGTTTTGGATGATTTAAATGCAAATCATGTTGGAATAAATCTAGATGTCTAGAAACTACATAATATTAACAAAACTATATCAAACTCAATTGTGAGTAATTTCAATGGCATTATGTCATATGAAGGTAATTGTTGGAATTATTCAATGATTTAATAGTCTACATTTATGGAGATCAAAATGGATAAAAACCTAAGAAATAAAATAAATAATTAAACTCCTATTCTAATATATAAATAAAATGAAAGTTTCAGTGAAAAAGTAAATATTAATTTCTATGATGATATCCATGAATGTTTTAACAGATAATTCTTTATAGAGTTATGTGAAAATATACTTGGAAAAATCATGAAGAATCAAATTGAGTTTTTTTTGGGAAATTTCGGAGGATTTTGACTCATCATTTGTTGATGAATAAATGAAAGGATTTATTTATAGTTTTTGAAAATTAAAAGTGAATGTTTATTGAAAAATTAAAAATTAATATTTATTTTATATTTCAAAGGTTTCATGTTGGGAGTTTTTTTTGGAGAGAATTAAATTTCCTTAAAATATGAATTCATTTTCAAAGGATTTTTTTTAAAAAGTTACATTAAATGTTAAAAAAAGTGAATTTCGAAGACTTATATATAGAAAAAGGGAGATACATGTGCTCTATGAGGCAGAATTTTAATTGAATAACATGAATTATGTATAAAACCATGGATAGACCGATGATAATTTTTAAATATGAAGCTATACTAAACATTATTGATGATTTATTCTTATTAAAAGATTATAGATAATAGGACCAACACCCATGTTGTCTTTATGTTTATTTATTGTGAATAATACTTTTGAGAAACAACCAATTCACACAATATTTTTAACTCCCCTTTAAAATAGTTAGTCGATCAGGAGAATGTGGGAGTACCCTTATATGAATAGTACATCCTTACTAAATCTTATAATCACATTCAGAGACTTGTGATATCACGTGGTATGTCGGCATGACATCGAAGTATTACCGATGGAGTATCCCTTAGTAGTGAATCTAATAAATTCTTGGTGTTCCTAAAATTAATTTATCTGATGTATCTTTCCAATTTGAGAACAAGATCCAATCAATTATAAAAAACTCAACACCCAAATTCACCCCACCCACCGCATAGGGTGTATTTACGCGAATTGGTTGTAAAACATTTCCAATCTTACTTTAATATTGGATATTGGAATGATTATTTTCATATCATTAGAATGGTATATAGTCATTCACTTTAAGGATATTATGTGTTATAATGTGTTATTTTAAGTACATGGATATATATTTTCTCATTATTTTTTATATGTTTCATTTCATAGTAGCTCTAGTGATTTTACTTACATATTTTCAATAGATATATAATTTATTTTTCATTCTGAAAATGAGTTACTTTTTTTTATTACTTAGTAAATATCACTCCAATGAATACTTATAAAATTGATAACCAAATACATCAAAAGTATTTTAATATGACATAATTTCAATGAAATTTTACAGAATATGACATTTTTTATCCTTTATTATATTTTTTTAAAGTTATTTATTGGGGTTTCAATGAAACTTTATGTTTCCCCTCATATGGTTTTATTTTTATTATATTTGACTATGTTTTTCCCAATTAAGTATATCATAATGATTGGTTTCAGTATTTTCTTTAATAAATTATATAATTTTATGTTTCACAACAATAGATTCCAGAAGATTCAGTTTTATCCTTTATTAGTGATAAAAAACACAGATAAATGGAATAAATTTATCAGAACTAACTAATAGCATTGATAAATTCCTCTTTTGTTAGTTCTAAAACATTTATGATAGAATGAAACTATTGTTAGTGTTTTTTTAGTAATGACAAAGGGATCCTTTATTAACACTTTAGTTAGCACAGATAAAGGGTACAATGAATAATTTAAGTTATATATATATTTATATATTTATATATTTATAAATTTGTTTTATATTCTAATAAGTATATATATTTATACAAATGCAATATATATATATTATAAAATATATAAGATAAGATCTTTTACATCCACCCATGCTGATTATATTTTAAATATATATTTTTAAATATGATTTTTATACCAATAAGTATATATATATATAAATAATATATATATATATATATTATAAAATATGTAACACATGATATTATATATTATCCTATACCGTTCACACGACAAGAAAACGCTCCTTGGGACTTGAACCCCTATGATCCAACCACCCCAGCCTGTACATACAAAAAAACAAAAAAACATTCATACATATATATATATATATATTATTTATACAATAATAAGTATATAAGTATATATTAATATGATTTATAAATATATGATAATAAAAAAATAATGTCAATCTTATTTTCATTATTTTCTATATAAAAAATTGTCAAATTTATATTAATTAATTAAATTTTTAATGATATAAGTATAATATCTATTTATATATTCGTAAATATGATTTATATAACAAAGAATATGTTTCATTATATTTATTATTTTATAATTAATTTTAATTATATATATTATAATAATTAAAGACATATACATATGTGTGTGTGCATTTTGAAATATAGTGATATAAACTATATAATAAATAAAAAAATTTATATATATATAAATTAAATAGAGTTCATAATTTAATGTATATATTTATATTGATATTAAATAAAATAATATATACACATATATTTGTATGTATAGGTGTATGCATCTGAATGTATGTAAACATCTTTATATGGGTGTATATATTTGTATCTAAGAATATGTTTGTGTGTGTATGTGTGTGTATTTGTATGTACATGTACGCATGCTTATATATGTGTACATGTGTGTATGTATGTGTTTTGTTTGTATGTATTTGTTGTCAATGTGAATGTGTTTGTTTATGTGTATGTATATAGATGTATATGTATATTTATATGTGTACATCTGTGTGTTCACATTTATATGTATGTACATGTATTTCTGTATGTATATATGATTTTATGTGTTTGTGTTTGTATGTATATGTGTATGTGTATGTGTATGTGTATGTGTATGTGTATTTGTATGTGTATGTGTGTGTCTATGTGTGTGTTTATGTGTATGTGTATGTGTATATGTAGGTGTCTGTGTTTGTGTATGTGTATGAGTATGTGTGTGTGTCTATGTATGTGTCTGTGTATGTGTATGTGTATGTGTATGTGTATGTGTATGTGTATGTGTATGTGGAAGTGTATGTGTATGTGTTTTTGTATGTGTATGTGTATGAGTATGTGTATCTGTATGTGTATGTGTATGTGTATGTGTATGTGTATGTGTATGTGTATGTGTATGTGGATGTGCATGTGCATGTGCATGTGTATGTGAATGTTTATGTGTATGTGTATGTGTATGTGTATGTGTATGTGTATGTGTATGTGTATGTGTATGTGTATGTGTATGTGTATGTGTATGTGTATGTGTATGTGTATGTGTATGTGTATGTGTGTGTGTCTGTGCGTGTGTATGTGTGTGTGTGTGCGCATGCGCGCGTGCGCGTACGTGTATGTGTATGTGTCTATGTATGTGTGTGTGTATGTGTATGTGTATGTGTAGGGGTATGTGCATGTGCATGTGTATGTGTATGTGTATGTGAATGTGTATGTGTATGTGTATGTGTATGTGTATGTGTATGTGTATGTGTATGTGTATGTGTATGTGTATGTGTATGTGTATGTGTATGTGTATGTGTATGTGTATGTGTATGTGTATGTGTATGTGTAGGTGTATGTGTATGTGTATGTGTACGTGTATGTGTGGGTGTAGGTGTATGTGTACGTGTACGTGTACATGTATGTGTATGTGTACGTGTAAGTGTACGTGTAAGTGTATGTGTATGTGTATGAGTATGTGTATGTGTATGTTTATGTGTACATGTATGTGTATGTGTATGTGTACATGTATGTGTATATGTATGTGTTTGTGTGTGTGTGTGTGTCTATCTGTGTATGCATTTGTGTTTGTGTATGTGTCTGTTTATGTGTTTGTGTATGATTACGTGTAAGTGTATGTGTATGTGTATGTGCATGTGCATGAGGATATATGTGTCCATATTTGTTTGTATGTACATGATTGTATGTATGTGTATGTCTCTGTAGTATGTGTATGTTTATGTAGTAAGTGTATGTTTACGTAGTATGTATATGTATGTGTATGTATGTGTATTTCATTGAACATATTTGTATTTGTAACATCCCAAAATTTTATATTTATTTAATTTTCTTTCTGAATAAATAATGTTTTCATAACATTTTATATAACATTGTTTAAAAACACGAATTGCCCAATGATTTATTTCATTAAATGAGAATATTGTGTTTATAGGACCAATATAGCTATGAGAATTGAAAATGTTACAATGTGTAAATAGAAATAAAAAAAATAAAAAATAAATTTTTTTGGATCATCTTAGTCCCCTAGAATCATCACAGTGACGAAAAACACTGTAAAAAATACAGAACACTAGTAATCCAATCATAATTTTATAAATTAAATATTTGTAACCTTGACACGATTTGAGGTGGACGTTGAATAAAGGATTTAAGTGGTATTTTTTTGAAATAATACAATTATTGGAATAGTAACTCTACGATTATATATAGTATTCTAACCATTAGAATAGTAACCTAACCACTCTGAATAGTAAGTTTACTATTGGAATAGTAATTTAAACAATAAAATATTGTAGTGTCATGTAATTTTTTTTACCACAAATAAATTTTCCGAATTTTAATAGCAGAGTGCCTCAAAATAATTGTAAAAAATAAATTATGTGTCGGGGTATTTTTTTTAAATTTTTTTTGAAAACAAAATTATATTTCAAAATTTAAAATTACCTATTTGAGAAGGTTATTTTGATAAAATAAACTTCATTTTTTAAAAAAGTCTTGTTGAAATTGGGTATGGGGTTTTTTTTGGGTAATTTTCTGAAATACATTAATTTTTATGTTAGTAGTAAAAATATAGTTTAATAGAATTGTTGTATTTTAATTACCTTATCCTATAGAAAATAATGAATTAATAAATAATATTACTTTTTTCTCAACCAAATACATATTTCATAAGATAAATAAGTTATCTAAAAATAGCAGTGAAAAATTTCATACCTAAATTTTTTTCCAAAGTCTAAAATTAGAATCTATTCAATTAATATATTAATTTTTCTTTTTTCCTCTTTCTTTTTTGATAAACTAATGAATTAATTTTTACAAATCTTTAAAAGCCCTAAAATATTTTTTTTTAAAATGACAAAAAATGTAAAACATACCACTATAACAATGTTAACCCTATAAATAATATTTTATAAAATATTTTAACTCAAAAATTGACCACTACTGAAGTATAAATGCCCCACCTCTCTCCCCTTGGAAAACCATATATCTCTCACATACTAAAGCTCAATATATTCCAAAATTCCCTCTCTTAATACCATTTTATTCCTTAGGTACATTCAAGAGTCACTCAGATATGATAATTCCATGAGTTTTGTATCATAGAAATGAAGTAACATCGAGAGGAGGGTAAGGGTTCATCAATATCATCCCTCATTTTCCTCTTATCTTCCCTGTTTTCTCTATTAATTTAAAACACATTCCCTCTAAAATTAATTAAGTAATATGTTAAAATTATGTTAATTTTGTTGAAATACTGCATTGATTAATTTTTTTTCTTATTTATAGGCTATACTTCTCTTCCTCGTATTTTGATAATGTCATATTAATGGTTGGTCAACCACCCATAAAGACATTATCAAATATTTACTTGTCACCACCTTCATGGATTATTGGTATGAAATATAGATAATATATAAATAAGTAATTTAAATTATTTTAACATTCTATAATTAATTTTAATTTATTTATAAATAACGTTGAACCAAAATAACGAAATCAAAACAATACAAGATAAATTAATTAAAACAAAACTTCAGAAAAATTCATGTTTAACCGAGTGTTATAAAATAGAATCCAATATTAATAATGGATCAATGGTGAAATAAATGAATATAATTCACTTCAATTTTATTTTTTTAATGTTTATATGTTTATTATACATGAGGTGTTAATGCGAAGAAACATAATGAGATTTAAGGAAAGTTGATTCTTGATCCCAACTCTTTCTTTTTGAGTTATCTCATCTTTCACATTATTTCTAGTATAAATATTCTTCTAATGTCCTTAGATTTTCATATCACTATAATTTCCATTTCATTTATGGATTATAAATGCTTCCTCCTTATCAAAAATTGTGACATCCCATCACCAGCTCACATGTATTCAAAATCCCTAGTTTTGGTCATTATATGTTTGGGTTCTTTTTGGGTGGTTACTAGATTTTTGTTGAATATTTTGGTTTTATTAACAGGGGTTGTGTCATGGAGGGTAGAAAATGCGGTGTGGTGAGTGGTTGGCTATGTTTTAGGTATTTGGTTATGGCTTGGAACATTGTGAGGGTGAGTTAGGTGGACTTTCCATTTTAGGGGGTAGCTGTGTTGTGCATAGATAGCCATGGCATAACCTTTTTTAAAAGTTTGGTCCAATGACATGGAATGAGAATATATGAAAAAGGGACTCAAGCTGTGGTTTTTGGTCATTTATTCGTATTTTTACATTGTTATATTGTAGTGGTTGGTTGTGGAAAAGAACCTTCCTCAACAATAGTGGGGTTAATGCATGGAAGGAAGGTTGTGGCATGATATTACCCTAACTAAAAAGGAATTGGACACACCATGTGTTGTGGTTTCCAGAGGGTAGTTGACTAGGGTTCACTTCATCATATGAATGGTATCTCTGGCATGGACTTCTATTTTATAGTCTAGGTATAAATAGTCAGACACCCCTATGAACCATATCTTCTTCCAACTTTCTTCCACTAACTTTTGGCGCCAAAGAGGTCCTTCCAAAAAACTTGAAGCCCCTCTTTTATTAGGATTATCATCGGGCTTTGGGATATATATTCTTGGGTTTTCCTCTTCATTATTGAGGTATGTGTCTCTATAAAATGGTTCTAATTCTAGAATAACATGATGTTATTTTTCAATTCCTTTATTTTTTATTAAAAGGTTGTATTAGATATCAAGGTTGATTTTATTAATGAAATCTATGTTTTAAAAGGGGTTTCTATAAATATGGTTTTGGACACACTATTTGTGGATGAAATTCCTTAAAGGCTATTTTTTATTACCAAATTTTCAAGAACTTAGAATAATATTATCATCACTATGAAAAATGATTTATAAATTGTGATTAGGGTTTTTAAATTGTTTTTTGAAAGCATGTCATATTGAGGACGAAGGGTGTGTTAGGAAATGGATATGCCACATTAGTTTGAGTAATACCATTAGAGGTTTTTTGATGTTGATAGAACATTGTCGTACTAAATATTGGTTGGATCCATGTTATGATTCGTTTAGGCTTATTTTTTTCTACTTATCCCTATAAGATACAGTACAAATCATATGATTTTTCATTTATTCATGGTTTTACACTTGATAGTATATTTTATATATTGACTTATCACTCATTTACGATATGGTGTATCCATGGGTGGATTTTATTATTGTAACTTGCTTTATTATATACATTTTTCATATTATTTATTATTTGAATATGAAAGGATTTTATTAAAAACCAAATAATGTTTTACAAAAATGTTTTATCTTATGAAAATTAACTATAAACATGATTTTTTAAAGGAATAGATAATGTTTTCATGATATTATACTTTGTATATATTCATTGGTGAAATCCTATTAGGATTTGTGATTACACCCCATTATTTCCTATGTATGTTTGTATATGTGTTTTTGAAGGGCTTAGGTAAAGGGAATGGTGTCTTGTAGTTCACAAATTCCCTTGGTCATCGATTCCTTCAGTGTGGGTCAGTTTGGTGGTGAAGAATAGACACATGGAGCTTTTTCTTTGACTTATATTGTTTTTCTTTTAGTTTTAGACCATTGTGCATGAATTTTTATCTCATGGATATATAATATTTATTTTTCTATGTTATCTATTGGTTTTCCTTATTCCAATTATACATGAGACAAGTTTAGTTGTTTTATTGATTCTCACTTTCTGGAAAATGTTCTATATTGACTTTTCTAGTTATCCTAGGTTGGTTTATTATAAAATTGTATCAAAGGGATTACTCATCCAAAACTGTTATTATAATGCCTTGGTTTAGTTTAGGAAGTTTGGTAAACAAGAGCTAGGACATTTCAGGGTTCAAGGAGTACATGGAAAGTTGGGGATTGATCACCCTCTTTCATAGTTCCACTAAAGTTACCATAGGTAGTCAAGATTTATTTTCACTATTTTATTCTTTCCATGAATTATGGTTATTTTTTAATGATTTACAATCCTTGTTATAAAATTTTTATTTCCTTAGAAGTTATCTATGAATTGGTCTGTAAATTGAAAAAAAATCATCTAGTGAAGTTCATTCAGATGTCCTGACATCAATTCAGTGAATAAGAACTTTGTTTTGAAATCATTAAAGGGGTTATGGCATGCTTATAACATGGACTTCAACCATGTTTTAATGTCAATAATGACTCCAAATCCCATTGATTTTATTGATTATGACCCATGATTATTTTTTTCCTAGTGAATCTAATTTAAGGAAAGACAATCAAGGTAGTTATTAGGATATTTTGATTTCAAGAATCAGTTTGATAGAACTACTGCATGATTTCATTTTATAGGGATTCCATAATTGGTTTTTTATGGAAATAAATTTCATGAAAATTGTGTTTTTGTAAAATTTAATATTTATTTATTTTTTATTATGTGATGACTAGTTTATACATTTTTTGGAAATGGTTGTTTATTCATGAATATTGTGAATTTTATTTATTTTTCAAACTAGTTAATTATTTTTCCTTAAATAATTCCACACACATTAAGAGTGGTTTCTATAAGCTTTAAATGTTTTGAAAAAAATGGATGTTTCCAAAATGTAATCAAGAAGGGTGAATGTTTTTTAAAAGTGGAATTATAAATTAAAAATAATATTGAAAATTTTAAGGAATTTTTTTATAACTTATTTAGTGCATGGAATGATTTAGGTGTCTTAGTGATAGTTTCATTTAATGTATTTAAAACACACAAAATAATAAAAATATAGAAAAATAAAGCATATTTAAGGATTTTGTTTCAAAGGTAAGATGTTTAACATTATAATTGGGAATTTTTGAAATGTTCCACTTTTGGATTCCATTCAAAAGTAATGAAATATGGTTACTTATGAAACTAATTGTTTGTGAAACTCCCTTTAAAGTGATGTTTGGTGGTTTTCAAAATGAATTTTTTTTGAAAGAGTATTCTTCTCTTTAAGCGGGGTTTCTTTGAAATCCTTATATAATTGTTTTCTTACTTTTCTGACTTATATCTTAATCTTGGACATTTATTTTGTGTAGGGTTTATCTAATATGATATAAAGAACATTATTTCATGGATATCCTCTATTGTGTGATTTGAGTGAAACTTTTAAAGATTTATTGAGTTGGAATGTGATACCTCCATCAAGAGTAATAATTTTCCTCATCTCTTTAGTCTTTACCATACTTTAAATGGGGTGGGGAGTGGTATTTTTTCTCTCTATATGTTTTAGTGAGAGAATTTTTTGAGATTAATATAGAAGAAATTTTTCTACAACTTGATAAGAGAATCATATTGGTTTGGTTGAGTAGATGAGTTTTAAGGAATTATTTTCATGATTTTATTGTGTTACATTAGAAGAGTGTAATATGATGTGTAATTTGATTTTTTATGATGATTCATTCATGTTCACACTCAAAAGTTTTATAGTGGTTGCAGCTCTAGTATATCCTTCTTTGGATGTGATCTTAATATCCTCCTTGTTCTACTTTATTATGGGTGGTGGGCATTCTAAGTTTTTTATATCTCATAGATTATTTTCACTCGGAATTTTGTTCTATGGAATAATCCTATTGTGAAATCTATTATATGGTATTGTGCTTAGTTCCATAGACTTTGTGAACCTTAGGTATCTATATGTTTAATAAGATTTGGTTCATGACTGGTTAGCTAAGAGAACCATTTATAATATGTTTTATATTTTGGATTGTGGATACAATTAGGTTGATATTTCAAAACTTGAGTTTCCATAGATGAATATTTTATAACCCTATAATTAATAAATTTTTTCTTCACATTGAGTCACATCTTCGTTGGAACCATCTCTAGGTTATGTAAGACATGGTGGATCCGGTAATTTGGTTGTTCCATTCCAAATATCATTCAGGTGATTCAACCTAATGATCTTTTTGATGTATCTAGGGTGTAGTACCTTTTCATAGGCATGACCATGTTTTCACTTGTTAGTTTTTCCCTATGAGAATTAGTTTTTTTCCCTTAGACATGGGTGGGGATCTATGAGGATTACCTTGTCCGAAATGTGTATCCTAGTTTCCTATTTTATTCTCTCCTGCATCGTTGTAGTTTCCTATTATTTCACAATTTTAGATCAAATTTGAATGGTTATAAGACCAATGTGAGCTCTCTATTTTCATTATACAATCATTTTTGAAAAGAATAAAAATTAATACTCCAATAAAGGTATAGAAGTGGTGTTGGATTTAACTCCTGTTTTTGTTCATTCTAAGTTTGGTTAGGTTTCTTTTTTGACACTTTGATGCCTTGGTAAAGGATGTTGGAGAATTTATTTATGTTGGAATATGAGTGATATCTTAAGTATTTTTCAAATTAGGAATTTGTTATGATTTTTTTAACATGTTGTGAAATTCATTTTTACGAGTCCAAAATAGATTTCATGAGGAAGTATTTTTGGCTTTAAAGAATGGCCTTAGGGATTGTTTGTAATATATGTTTGGTTTTATGACATGATTTGGAAATAGTTTATTTTATTTTGGGATTTGGAAAAAATATTGCGTGTGATTTATTTTTCTAATCAAGTTCACATGGTGATAAAAAATATGGGTTTCCTATTTTAAGGGAAATTGAATATTTACAAATTGATTAGGTGGCATGTTTAGGATTTTACCCTTGGTGTGTGTATTTAAAAAGGGTGATTTATTTGGAAATTATTTTAAAAAATAATGTCTATTATTTATTTTGAAACAAAGAATGGGGTTTTACTTTTAAAATAAGCTGTGTTTGTTTTGAAATCAGTTTTAAAATAATTTTAGAATTAAACAATTCAAGAAAGATCTTGGGCTTTGAATTTGTAAAATGGTTTCTATTTAGTTTTTAATAAAATACGGCCCAATTTTAATGGTTACTTAGTTTTAAAAATGAGATTTTGGTAAATCATTTATTTTTATAGTGAATCACATTTTTTAATCCCACTTAGAGTGTTTTTATTTGTATTATTTTGAGGCAGTTCTTATTTAGTGTCTCGTTTAGAGATAGTCGGGTCTGGTAGTTTAGACCCATGATATTTATCTTTATGGTTGGATCAGTG
This sequence comes from Viscum album, assembly GCA_963277665.1. Taxonomy (NCBI): domain Eukaryota; kingdom Viridiplantae; phylum Streptophyta; class Magnoliopsida; order Santalales; family Viscaceae; genus Viscum; species Viscum album. The sequence goes on from OY728126.1 coordinate 1,579,683,729, forward strand.
GGGATTAGTTTTTTAGAGAATATTATGTGAGATCAAGTTGAGAATTTTTCCTTGGTTCTTTTGGGAGATGTTTGAGGTTTGATGGATGAAAGACCATTTTGGGTTTTGTGTTCATTGAGTTTCGAGATTTTTTGTCTTGAGGAATCCATAGCCCAGTTCTTCGAAGGTTCCTATTTTATTTTTCATTACGGGTGATGTTACCATTGGGAGTTTGTTCGTACCTCATTACATGATTTTTTTTCCTTGTGTGGTGTTGCCCAGAGGCTAGATTTTCATTAGATCTTTAGAAATGGGCATGAGGGTGTATACTTGGATACATGGGGTGTATGTTTGTTTTCAGTTTGGCTATTGATGTCACATGTCTATGTTTCTCATCTGAGTTTCTATTGGATGGTGCTTTGTGGAGTTATATTTAAAATCATTAATATCCTAGTTGTGAACCTTATATTAGATCCCTATAATTTATTTTCAGGTAATGTTTTTCATTAAGATCTTCTTTTGTGGATTCCTTATTTTAGTGGTCATGGTTTGGATCACTTGGAATGTTTCTAAGAGTAGTCCTATCCTTGTGGTTTTGAACCTATTGTTTGTTGTTAGCTAATGATGGTGATGTTTCAAGAATTACCTTTGGATATTTTGGGAATACAGTATCTTGGGACCTTTATCTAGTTTATGGTATGAATTTTCTAGATGTTACACCATTTCAGATCCTGTTAAAATTTTGTGGAGACTAATTCTAGATATATTTCCATTTTAACCTATACATTAACCCAATACATTCTGGGGTAAATGATTTTATGGTCAATACATTATGAAATTACTTCACCATCCCATGCGTATTCCAAATTCATTGTATTTCTCATCCTTTATTTGGGTTCTTTTATGGTGATTTCAATAGTTTTAGAAAAATTATGGCTTCCTACAGAGGGGTTCCACCGTGGATGGTTGAGACTATAGTGTGGTAAGTGGATGGAAGTGGTTTAAGGAGTCAGTTCATGTTGGGAAACAATCCCTCAAGGTAACTACGCAGTGATTTTGGTTCAACATTTTTTGTTGGCAAAGAAAGTTTCCAAGGTCATTTGTGAAGTTCTAGGGAGATTTTTGTAAAGGTATGTTGAAAAAGGTCCAAGATAAAGGAATGGGTTTCTAGGATGAGGTATAGAAAATTGTGGGTATAAGGTGGAATACTTTACTAGTGTTTACTAAATTTTTTGGGTCCAAAGTTTGAAGGAGGACTCAAGCTTCTTGAAAGTTTGATTTCCTAGTATGCCTCATAATAATATGGAAAATTCATGAGTATGATGACATTTTGGTTTTCCATGAAGGTATGGAACTTTGTGAAATATTGGTGTTTCATGAAGGTGTGGATATTCACAAAAGTTGGTTGAGCATGAAGGGTTGGTGGTAATCTATGTGACTGTGAGAAGCATCGAAAATGGGAAAATTTCCATGGATATTCGTGAAGGAATAGAGATTGATGAAAAATAATTGGGAGATTTATAAGAAAGGCATTGGTAGGGTTGAAAGCTTTATGAAAGGGAGGAAACATATAGAAATAGATGTCTAACCACCTCATTTGAGTATAAAATACTTTAAGAAAATCAAAAAGATATGAATTCATGAAAGTGGATCATGATGTATTTTTATATCATGAAGGATTTCATAATATCATTTGATTCACATAGAAATGAGGTTATCAAGGGACAAGTAAACTTTGAAAAATGATTGAGATTTGAAAAAGTGGCGATCTTCATGATGTGTAAGTGAGTTTTAAAAAAGGAGTGAGCTTCATGAAGGCTATGTGAGATTTTAGGAAGGTGTGAGATTTGTAGAGGATAAGTGAGATTTTTGAAAGTAGTAAGCTTCATGAAATTTGGGGGCATCATGAAAGAAGGAAATTTCTATGAATAATTACGCAGTTTCATGAAGGATGGAAAGATGGATTTCATAAAAGTAAATATCATGTGAACCAGAACGAATTTCCAAGTAAATATATGGAAATTGGTATACATCAAGTGGGTGAAATTTGAACATTATGATACACCAAATAAGGTATAGAACATATTTATTCAAGTTATCAGGAGAAGAATCATTTGAAGGTGTGGTGAGCACCATTTAGTTGAGAATGTAGTGACTATTCAAATTGTGACTTCTTGTAAACCAGGAGGGTTAGTGAGTCTAATTTGAACTTTTTAATGCTAGTGCGCTTGAGTGTATTTTGTACATAGGAACATTAACTTTGTATGATCCTTGTACATATCCTAGTGTGGGTGAACCAAGTAAAATTATTGTGTCTTGTGCATTATTTCATTTCCTCTCATACATTGCTAAGGGAAAGGGGGATAAATGTGTTTTTTACAAGAAAAAAAGATCTAAAAGGGGTAGTATTTTTAATATATCATACCCTCATTCAACCCACCCTAAATGTATTTAACATGTTTGGGATAGAAATTGGTATGAATATAAAATTGTATTTTTAGTGTTTTTGTCTCATGGGTTTCAATAGAGGCTGTTAATCATAAATAGATTTTGATCTTTAATAGGAAAAATTTTCAATTACAGAAGAATCAGATGCATCATTAAATTCCATATTTAGGCGTTTTTGTATTTACAGTATAAATGCATAGTATTCATCCAGTGTGGATAATGGTGCTTTATTAGAAGTTGACTGAAGGAATTGGATATTGACGCCAAAGGAATCGACGATTTTGGTGGAGCTCTATATAATTAAATATATAACAAGGTGATGTTGTGTATGTCATCACATTTTTTGTGGGAATTTTTTTGAAATATATATGAGGGTGACTCAAAAGTCAAATAAGAAAATTTGTGGATTCTATGGAACAAGTCTGGGGATCTGATAATACACCCTAATGAGTTTATAGATTCATTCTTTGAATAGGTGAATGTCATTGTGGAATACATGGGTGGTCTTGGAGAAATTATTGAAGATATAAACATCACTAACCGCATATTGGGATGACATCCACCTCGATTCAATCTAAAAGTTTCAGTACTGGAATATAAAGATCCAAAGGATATGACATTGGATAGTTTACACAATAAACATATTGAATATGAGATTATAAATGATGATAATGAGTATGTTGAAAATGTTATGTACAAGGAGGTGTCATTCAAGGCCATCAAGAATCTATCCATTGAATATGTAAATGAAGAATAAGAGAAAGATAAGGTGATTTCATTACATTCCTAAAATCTATAAATATTAAAAGGAAATTTCAAAGGGTAACTTTCACTTTCATGATTTCTATGTGGAAGGGTTGGACATATTATAGAAAGGTTCCCCAATAAGTTTTAATATGATGATGAGGATGAAGTCTAAATTCCCATGTATAATTCTTGAGCCTATGTGAAAGGTAAGAAACATTTGAAAGAAATTCCTTCAAAAAGAAGAATCTTCTTTCATAATATAATGATACTTTATAAGAATATGATTGTGAAGATATGGGGAACTAAAAAGGATCATGAAGAAAAAGATATGGTGGTAGCTGTAGGTAGTTCCCAAACAAGGGAAGAAAGAGATAATACTGAACAAAAAGTTGAAGGATGAGTTGATCTCTAAGATCAATTAGAAGCTACTATTCAGAAGATAGATATTTAGAGTTCCAAAATAAAGAAATTAAATATATTTGTTCATGATACCAAACATTATATGTAGAATAAAGAAGAATAGAAGTTTGAGATGAATGAAGAAATTGAAAAACAGAAGTCTTTAATGACAGAGAACTCATGAAAGACTATTGAATAAAAGCTCAAAACTAGAGAACTAAAAAGAGAAATATATGGTTTGACTGAAAATTCAATATTTATTCGATTATTAAAAAATGGATTTTATGGTTGAGTGGTAACCACCACACTAGGACATCACGTGGGATACAGAGTCTAATGATCCCTAATAAAAATTCAATATTCATAAAATAATTTCAGAAAAAAGAACCTGAGAAAATATCAATTTAGGATTCACACGCATCAATCAGAGTCATGTCGCCTTCCAGTCATCATTATTAACCACCACTATCATCATCACCATCTCATCAAACTATCATCATCAGCATCCAATCACCACACTAGTATGTTGGAGACTATCAGAGACCATTGAGGCATCCCCACTGGTGATAGCTTCCTCCCCCCCACAGAATCCAATGTTTCTGATGAAGAAACACCCAACAAAAAATTAAAAATCCATAAAAATCACTATATCAAGAAACTTCACAACCATTATGAGAGATTTTCCAAAAAAATATAAAATACATACACATCGCTGTCACCGATAACCACATTTGGTCAAAAACAAAACCATCTGTTAGGAACAAAAATAGAAAAAAGAAAAATCAACATCCCAAGCACCATGGCCTCCTATAATTTCACCGACTACTCGAACCCACCTCCCAAGACACCTTGAAAACCACCACACAAATCGGACTGGGATGGGAGTGGTGGAGTCCTGGAGAAAGAGCAGAGTGGAAGAAGATGTTGTCGAGCGGGAACACCATCACTGAAAACTTTATGTTTTCATCGAGGAGAAAACCATGAAGAGATTAAGAATATCATGAGACAAAACATCCATCGCAACTAAAACAAAAACCACCATGATCGATAAATAACCAGAGAACAAAAGGCATAAATTGAAACCAACAATGAATAAAGAAACCCTAATCAAGTATACAACCAACAAGTAATGAACCTCATTAAAAATTGAACATCTCTCAGCCAACACATACCAAACACCCCATGAAAGTCACTCAAATAGAATAAAATGGAGTGTAGTGAAGTAGATCTAGGAGAATGAGCTGTGATTGAGATGAAATTGGCCCCAGAATTAGGCTACGATCATGGAGTGAAAGAAACCCCTATTGGGATGGATGGAAAGAGAGATAAGGAGAGAAACGAAGGACAAAAGGCTAGGATGAATGAAGAGAGTGACCCTGGAGAAAAAATAGGTCATTAAAGTATAGAAGACCATCTGAAAAATGGAATAAAATGTTAAACCATGAAACAAATAAATAGGTAGGGAAGGGATGAAATAATAAGTAGCATCAATAGAGATGAGATAAAGGAGAAAAAAGGGATATAAGATGGTGCTCCATCGTAGAGGAAACACTAGATGGGGGAGAGGCACTACACGCTCGAGGGATCCACCCAAGAGTGAAGGAGGGAATTTAATCCTGGCCTAATAGATGGTTTTAATAACACTAGAAAATATCAAATCAAACATACCATATATATTGAAGAAGAATTTTTTGACCTTCGAATAAAGTTAGAGTATTGGGAAGATTCGTAACTCCTGGTATGACATCGGGAAATTAGGTTAATCATGTGACATGAAAGATGGAAGTGAAGCATAAAGTTCCTAAAAAATAAAAGCAATCGTCATATCAAAATGAAAAGGATAGTATGTGGCTTGAGGGTAAATAAAAGGTTGCAGTGATTGATTTAAATCCATAAGCACCGACTCCAAGGTTGAAAATTTATTTGTCTACAAATCAGAATTAGAAGACTTATAGAACCTAAGAACGATCAGGTCTTCTAATAATGTGAAAGAATACACCTTGTATTTGGTGTTATTTTAGTGGAAATATGGGACATTATATAAATGCATGTTCTTTATCTAAATGTTTCTTAAAGGAATAAAGAAAAAAAGGAATCAATATAGAGCTCAATATTCTAGGAATGATTTTAATGGTCATTGTTTTGGTGTAGAGGTTTTGGACACGTGTCTTGGTATTTCCCTACAATAAAGTAGATGAATGTGCCAATGCAGAATAAAAGTTTACATAAGTATCAGCTCAATAAATCATTGAATGGGTTGAAAATGAAAAGTAAATTTTCATCTATGCAAGATAAAATTGGTCTATAATACTTTTAGGAAGATCAAGATTATCAATCCATAATAGTTATGGAGTCAAAGAGGTGGATTAAACAGAAAAGGGTTGAGGAGGCAGTGGTTATAGAGATTTCTCTTAAATAATCAAATTTTGATGGTTCATGGATCCTTAATAGTGGATTCAAATTCCATATGAAGTTAAATGAGGTTCCTATCACATAAATAAGATAATAAAAGAGTTTGTTATCAGATTTGGAAATGATAAATTCCTAAATATTGTTGGATCATGAAAATCATAATTAGGAGTTGAATATATGAGACATGTTGTGTCTCAGTTGTCAAAGGAATCAGTCACAACTTGTTAAGTATTATTGAACTATGTGACTCAGTTCATGCTATAATATTCACTAAGAAGTTGTGTATTACAAAAGGAAAATATGGTAAAAATATGTTACAGGGACAACGCAAAAAGGGGAATCACTACCTTGTGAGTGGAAAATAGGATACATGATTTTTATCCAAAGAGGAAGAAAATAGGTTGTGGCATAAATGGATTATCCATATTTTCCAACCATCCCTAGATGATCTATTCAAATTTGATGCATCTTGAGATCACCCCAAGTTATCACCTGATCATACTCACACATATGATGCTTGTCAATAAGGGAATATTTTCATAACGGTATATAATGAAAAATAACAAAAGTCAAACAAATTTCATTTATTGGTGTATTCAGATGTGTATGGATATATCTCACCAAGATCCATTAATGGGAATAGCAATTTTTTTCATTTTATTGATGGTTTCAGTAGGATGGTATGGATATTTTTCATTTCTCACAAGTCCAACATGTTTAGTTTTTTGTAGCAATATCAAAGGGAGTCTGAAGGGATGCTAGGAAAGAAGATTCTGATGTTTCATACTAATAATGATACACATTTCTCAAATAGACAAGTGGAATATTATCTTGAGAAACACAGGATATGAAATCAAGTATCAGTAGTAAGAACTCCTCAACAAAATAATTTGTTTAGAAGAGAAATTATATTATAAAAAACATGTCCAGAGTAATGATTATAGAAACAAGATATGACAACCCGGTTCAGGTAGAGTCTAAATTTTTTGAGGAGGAAACTAGATATGGCAACCTGTTTCATGATACGAATAAATATCTTTACCAAGTTGAGGAGAATCATATGTATAATATTGTTTCAAGACAAACATATAATAATTTCATTAGGTATAAATGGATATTTTACAACAAGAAGAATAAATATGGTATAGTGATTTAAAGAAAAGCACAACTAGTGTGTGAAGGGTACTCTCAGATAGGTGGTGTTAATGTTGAGGAAAATATTTCACCTGTAGTGGGGAAAGAGATAATCAAATTATTCTAGGCCATAGTAAGGCAATAAAAGTTAATTTTTTTAATGGACGTTAAATCAAGATTTATGAATGTGGTTCTAGAAGAAGAAGAAGTGTATATCGAGCATCCATATGGTTTTATAAATAATACAGAAGATAAAAGAGTTTTTTAGCTAAGGAAGGCTCTTTATGTATTTAAGTAGGCACAAAGATCATGGTATTCAAGACATGATCAGTTTTTAAAAAATCTCTATTTTCATCATAGTGGAGTTGAGTACAATCTCTTTGTAAACAATGAAAGTAAAAAATGGATTATGGTGCTGGTGTGTGTAGAAGAAATAATATTTTATGGATCAGATGAAGAGTAGTGAAACAATTCAAAAAATTCAAGAAAATTGAGTTCAAAATGTCAATGATTGGTGTAATGGAATTTTTTCTTAGTTTACAGGTGACAAAATAAAGGAATTTCACATTTATTTATCAATAAAAATATGATAAGGAAGCTTTAAAAGGATTTATAATCAATAATTTCAAATAGATGATGACTCTGGTGGCTATCTGGATGAAAATATCAATAGATGATGAATGAAAAGTAGATAATTTCATGAAATATAGGAAGACCATTGGTAGTCTATTATGATTGACTATGTCAAGACATGATATTTTTTTCCCACATTCCAAGAAGCATGGTATAAAAGTAATAAAAAATAAATCAACTTACTTTTAGTAAAAAATAATAATTAAGTATATCAATGGAGTCGTGGATTTTGGTTTTTTGTATAATAACAACTCCTAGAAAAATATATTGGGTTATACAGATGAAGACAGGGCTGAATCAGTAGATGATAGAAAATAAACATCATGTGGTGAATTCTATCTTATAGGATTTTTTATTTCTTTAATAAGAAAGAAACATGAATTTATATCATTTATCACCATAGAAGCTGAATATATTGTGTCTACTAAATCTTTGACGCAGTTATTGTGGATAAAGTAAAAACTTGGTGACATAAGAGTTAAATTTAAGTCTCTAATAAGAATCCATTTTGATAAATCAAGTTCTGTAAATCTTAGAAAAAATATAGTCTATCACTCATGGATAAATTATATTGAAATCAAGTATCTTTTTATCATAGATAAGGTGAAGCATGGTCTTTTGAGGTCAGTGACTCTTCTAATAGAACTATAGGTGCATACATTCTGACGAAGGCCTATCCTAAAGAGTAATTTGAGAATCATCGATTGGATATTATAGTTTAGTCGAATCCCCACACTTTAAAAAGTGTGGTTGTGTGACCCCCTCTCTAGGAGGTATGATGTGATATTCCCTAATGTACTGATATGTGTTATTGAAAATTTTTTATCCACAAATAAGTAACCTTTGGGTTCATCGAAAAATGGGGGATAAAATGTCATGCTCAAGATATGGGGTTAAATAGAGAGGGGGAAATGATGTGGGGGTGGTTATAGTAACCCATGTTTACATGAAATTATATTACTTTATTTTTTATGAATATTCATCACATTACAAAAGTATATTCCCAAGGACTGTATTAGTTTAGTGACTTTGGAAACTTGGAAACATAATCTTTTAACTTGGTGAAATATCTTCAACATCTCCAAAAAAGATAATCCCATTTAGTAATATTCATAATCATACCCTACTTAAAATCTTTCCTCATAATTTGGGTAAAATAAACATAAGAAATGGTGAGCTCATATACTCATTAATAGTAAACTAGAACGATACATAAGCATGACTTAAGAATAAGTGTAGTATAACATCAGTATAAAATTTGAAAATAATACCCTCCATATCAAAGATTATAAACATGAATCATGGAATAAATATTTTCAGTTTATAAGACATAATTCAAAAGGGAATCAATATCATAATACATGAAATAATAGCATAAAAATAAGACATGAAATTGTGGAAGACACATAATAATATTAAACCATTTCTATAATAGTCAATCATTACTTCCAAATCCATCTTAGTGGAATGAATTCACTCCCCAAACTATCTTAGTAGTCACATTTCACTTCCGAGACCATCTTAGTAGTCTTGTTTCACTCCCAAGACCATATTAGTAGTTAATGTTTACTCACAAGACCATCTTAGTGGATAAATTTATTTACTAAACCGAGTTCACTCCCTATTACAGCCATGTTTATCTCATGAGATATAAATATTTACCCAATAAATCAGAGGGAGATATATGTCCCACCCATCACATAATAAAATCATACATATTTGTTCCATAAGTTAAGAAAAAATTCATCTTATCATGACCCATAAAAATGGATGGGTTTTATAAACATCATATAATAACCCATAAAATTAAATGGGTATCAAAAAAATTTCATTCATTCATAACTTATATTAAAATATACAAGTTTTATAACCATTTTATCATAAAATAACCCATGAAATGAAGAATGTTTCATAATCATTTTACCGTGGTAAAACCCATGTAAGAGAAATGGGTTTCATAAATAACTTGTCAACTTAAACATAAACTATTAAAAGAAGGAATAATAATTGTGTACATGTATTATATCCCTAGTATATTATAAACTATATCAAATTATTTCTTAATATATTGATAATGATTTTTAAGGATCATTTAAAAACATTTCTTGAAAAAATATACTTTTTTCTTTCAAAAATTCTTTTTAAAATATAAATCATTATGAAACCATATTTCTTTCAAAATAGATTTGAAAAATTATAAAGTAAGCCTTCAAATAATTTTCATACTTTTATTTGAAAATAACCTATTAAAACATATAAATCAATCTTTTAAAATCATTTAAAACTCCTTTTAAACAGAAAACATTTTTTTAAACCATTTTCTATAAAATTATATTTGAAAACTTATAAGGGAAGCTTGTAAATCATTGAAATACTATTATTTGAAAATATAATTTCAAAATATATTAATAAAGGTTGGAAATTTTTTTAAAACATTTTCGTATAAAATACATTCTAAAATTTATAATGGATTCTAAAAAACATTTTTAAAACCTTTTCTTTTAAAATATCATTGGAGACATATAAAAGAAGCCTGAAAACATTTTGAAAAAGTTTTATTTGAAAATATATTTGGAAAATTATAAATGATGATTGAAAACATTTTAAAATTTTAAAACATAAAAATATCTTTAAATTATTTTCCTTGAAATTGAGATTTAAATATCATTTATAAAAATTGTAAACTTTTTTTGGAAACATGGTTTTTTTAAATAAAAATGATTTCTGACCGAATAGAGAAATAAAGTCAAATTTTTTTTAAAAAACATTTTATTAATTATTTTAAGTACCTAAGAGTATAAAATGGTTTCATTACTTAAATATATCACTAATAAACATAAGATAATAAAAATCATGAAAATGTTTTAAATATAGATCATAATATTTCATCAATAGAAGCATAATCATAAACAATCCCGATAAACGATGAGATTGTGGTGACTTTGAATACTAATACCCATGAATTAATAACATTAAATAAAGTTAAAATATAATGAAAATAATTATATTCATGATATTAAATGTAAAATTTTAGTATATAAACCTCCAAAAAAATATAGATTCATAAAATAACATGTTTCTCAAAGAAAAAAATTGAGACAAAATTACCTTACCAATTTGAAAAGATTTGAACCCTAAACCGCATGAAATAGTGGTCATAAAAAATACATTGAAATAACAACAAATTTAAGGATAATTAATATATAATAATTTCATATATAGTGTATATAACATATAAAATAAATGAGTGGTGAATATGGCTTAAGTCTCACAGAAATAACAGTGAGACTCGAAATCTCTTTACTACTTGAGTAACTTTTGTATCGTGATACCCATAAAATAATAACATAAATTAAAACCTTTAATAACATTAAAAAAATTTAATTTATAATATTAAATCTCTTAGGGAAGTATGTACATGACATAAAAGTAATTTTTGGTGAATTTGACATGTATCTCATGAATATAATAATGTGAGATGAAATTCCATTACCTTAAGTCTTGATTGTCATCATACATGTTCAAACCTCCTGAATAATAAATATAAGTTTATTTTAAATCAATAAAAGATAAAAATTCTTGTATATAATACCATATATTATTTACTTATGAATTTATATTATCCTTTTATTAATAATTCTAGGTTGAAGTTAGCTTTCGGGTAATAACCACCTTGTTTTTTGTACATTTTTTGACTTTTTATTCTCTATCTTCTTACTTAGATCTTGAGTTATTTATTTTTATAATTTAAAAAAAGATATAAATATCATATATATTCATTATATATATATTTATTATAATCTATAAAATATAGAAATATGAAATTAAATACATCATTCATAGAGACGGTAGGTTGCATGTATGCATGAATGATGTTTCCATTCTCTTATCATATTTAAAGAAACAAAATATATAATATATTTATATATATGTATAAATTATAATTAAAGTAGAATTATCCTTTCATATATAAAACATATGTTTATTAAACTCATCTTTAATACATCCCTTGTAAAGTGTGAACCAATCTCGTTGCATTGAGAAGGCGGTAGTCCGCACGTCCACAAACGAAAGTGATAATATTTCTAAAAAATGGAATTAATGAATTTATGTACTACATAATGAATCTTTAAGCATATATAAATTTTAAATATTATATATATCATATTATATAAGTAATTCAATTATTATTTCTCACCTTGAGAAGTGTTAATGGAAGAATGAACGACATCGGTTCGCTAGGCGGTTGTCCGCCGTACACATGAATGATGATTTTGTATCCAATTTTATGGAAGTGCGTGAAAATTTAGAGCATAAAAATGGTATAAAAATATCTTAGAATATTTAGTATACTGATGTTATTATATAATCAATATATAATAATAACTGTATTTTTGGAGAAATAAATAAAACAAAAGTTCTCATTGAAAAGCATTACCTCTTCTTCAGGTAAATCCTTTTTTATCTGCACCAAAGAACCACATTGGTTTGATTTATGCTAAAAATTAGGCTTCTAATATGAGATTTGAGATGTTGGGATCTTATTTAGGTATACCATTTTGGATCCAAAGTGCATGAGAGGTTGGAATAATTGATGGGCTAAGTGTCCTTTTAAAGTGGAGGAGTGGAATTCTTGTAAGTACAAAAAAGGTAAACATTGGTTAGAGGTATCCATTAGATAATATACCAAAAATAATTTTCCATTTTAGGTAAAATAGGGTAAATATTCTAAATATGGGTATAAAATGTCTCTTGGACAAGTTTCTCGGTCATTTTATACTTAAATTTAATGTTTAACCACTAAGTAAACTCATTTTTCTCTTAATTGTTGTAAATATTTTTTTATTTTTTTCACTAATATTTCGGTCAAAAAATAATGTAAATATTCTAGAAATTATTAATAATTATGATTAATAATATTTAATCTATTTTTTTTGCAAATTCTAATCACATAAGTGGTAGAATTTAATTTAAAATTAATCTTGTAGATGGGATGTAATAACATGTTTTTAAATTTAAAAAGTCAAAATTTTGAATTTTTTTATATCCAATTTCAATGTGAAATTCATTCCAACGTCCTAAATTATATTTATTAATATATAATTGAAATAATTATTCTTTCAAACTAATTTATAATATAATTTAACTATAAATAAGTTAGATGAACATTTATTTTTCAATTAAGATTCAATGTTTTCCCTATTAACCAAAAAATGAAACATCTTAGAAATTTAACAAAAATTCACCCTATGGTAATTTAGAAATTAAAATTTCAAAAATAATTTTTATTTTGTAAAATAAAATTTAAAAACGTTTCAAATATTATTTTAATATTGGTGCACTATTAAGGGGCGGTAAAACTTTTTTTTAGGTAAATATATATTTTATTGGTAAAATTGGATTTAATATTATCTCTTTTCTAGAAAATAAATAAGATTAATGGTATATAGTTGATTGATTAAAATAAATTAAAATCATTCCATAAAATATTCTTGTTTAATTTATTGAGGTAAAATGTGCTTGTACATAGAAAAATAGTTTTCTTAGAAAATGAATTTCTTTATTTTCAAATAGTTATTACTTTCATTTCTAACTAATTTATAACAAAATGATTCATTTTGTATACTTGTGTAAAACATATTTTGACAATTTATTTAATCTTATTCATAACTTCAGTTCAAAAATCTATGTGGTAACTATAATAATATTTTTTAAAAAATATTAATAGTATATTGTAATTTGGTAGAACTCAGTATCGGGTGTAACACAAGTTGTCGAAGGAACTCGGAATTTTTTGTAACACAATCCAAAAAAGAGTATTTCATATATCATAGGATAATTTAAGTATTGAGTATAGAAAAATATTAATATGGTGTATCACTTAAATAAATCATAAATTTTTGTAATGTGCAATGTAAGCCATCAAAGAAATTTAATTTATTTAAAACATAATAATTCATAAAAACGAGGGGTGTTACATTATACCCCCTTAAAGTTAATTTTTTCCTACAAATTAATTTTGTTCATAAACGGTTTAACATGAAAATATTTCTTTCATAGAAATCCACATCATAAATATAAATACTAATACTTCCTTTAAAAAAGGAATGTTGGAAACATAAAAGTTACCCAAAGTAACTCATAACAAACTTCCACATATGAAAACATAGGTGGGAAGTGAATATTTTAACTTAGAAGAGAAGAGTAAATAATTATATAGAGTGATAGATATCCCAAATACCAAGAAAGTGGGTGATATTGAGATATTTAACAATCAAAAAACCACAAATCTATGATGATCTAAGGGGCCATTTGATTCATAAAAAATGAAGGTACTTGGATAACTTTTTCATTTCAAGATCCTCTTACAAATGTTACGGAATATTCATAAGAAGATATAATTACTTGATTTAAATCTATTTTATATGAACAATCTAATCCTCTGGTTGTGCCTTGATCAATTTTCATTTCATCTCTTACTCTAAGTATTGAAGGAGAATATGTAACTCTTGAGATCAATAAATAGAACGATAAGTAATTTCATGTATCTTTAGTTAACATCATAGAAAAATGGTTATCACTAGTTATCTAATATACATAAATCTTCATGTCACGAGTTAATACTTTAAAATCTAAAACACCTTCTGATGTTTAACTTAAACAATTCTATAAATGGTTAACATTGTAACTCTTCCAAAAGATGAAAATCAAAAACATTAGAAAGATGGTCATTAAATTTCTCAAAATTCATCTTAACATTAATCCCTATATATAATAAAGTATCTATTGGATGTTATATTCCAAACATTTGAATATCTTCAACATGTATTCTCTTGAAACATTGAAATAACCTAAATTACCAGAAATCCTTATTGAAAAATCCATGATTTATTATTTCATATATTATTGGATATATTCCCTAAATCCAAAAATGTTGTAAAATCCATCCATGATACCTTAAATGAGTTTTTCAAGAAATCATTAATCAGTTCCAATGTAATTTGTATCATCCTATTTACTTATTTATATCCAACATCTCTTTGTCCCAATAAAATTAAATCAATATCTATAACATATTATGGGTTATCTTCCCTTAGTAAAAATTTTACCTTGCCATTAAATCACTTTTTGTATCCATCAACACAATTAAACATACTATTTGAGGTTCTTAATGAAAAAATTATACTTAATAATCCTTATATATTTCATAAATATTGAATCCAAATACATTAATACAACAATCCGTCCACATCAATGATTGGAACAGAATATGTCGTTCTTTAGTTTAGAAGTAAATTATTAGGTCGGGGCATTAAGTTGGGTAATGACCATGTTCCCCATATATAGGATACTAAAATATTTAGCAATTCATTAGTCTATGATCATTTTTCACACAAATAACATCTTACACTCCATTTGAGGTATTCCTCCATGTTCTTCCATTATTATTGACATATAAGAATCCAAATATTATTTACTCTATGTTCACTACCATGTGAACTTCCATTAAGATCTATCTTCCTATTATAAAATGTGATAGAAAAATCACCAAATTTCACATTGTTAATCATATATCATGATAGATGATTCAGCATAATGACAATATCTTTCTCTCTAGTCATTATCCAATTTGGTTTCTTAGAGTTACAAAATTCTATATCAGATTAAATATTAACATAATTACTTCTTATTAAACCCATAATCTAAAACAAAAATCCTAGTTTGAGAAACACTAATCATAGTGTAAAACCACATAATCATTAAAATCACTTATTGGGTATTTGAATTATAAAACCTAATTCTTTAATCTTTTACACCTATGATTCATCCGAGATTATTCCCAACTCTCTTTAATTTAAATCATTCTTGATGGTTCATAAAAAATTTATGAATTACCAAATCATATACCCTAACAGTGTAAAAATAGGAGTGCCACAAGGCCCATTGTCATGTACCAGTTCTCGATCAAGTGTAGCTCAATACAATGTTTTTAGGGTTGTTACCCTAATATAAATCTATTCTAGAGCCACATCCACTTGTAGTATCTAGACAGAGATGAATTTATAAGAAGCCACTTGATCTATCCTTTACAAAAATTCTAGGACATTTACCTATACTTTGAATCATCCTTAGACATATCCTTAGAGTCATCCTTAGACATATCATTAAAAATATCCCTACGGACCTCACTAAAATTGTCTCATACAAGTTTCCATGTTTTGACAAAACCTTTCCTCTGATACCAACTATAGTGACCAATTATTAACATACATAGATACTACAACATTTTTATAAATATCCAACACATTGGAAAAGTAAATTCTTGAGGAATATATTAGTTTAGTGTATTTGTAAACATATAAACATGATCTTCTAACTTAGTGAAACATCTTCAAAATCTCCCATAAATATATTCCCTTTTAGTACTCTTCATAAGAATTCCCTAATTAAATCCTTTCTTCATAACCTCAAGAAAGGTAACATAAGAAAGGGTGAGCTCATATCCTTATTAAGGGAAAACATTGAAGATACATAAGAATGACATAAGCATATGGGTTTGAGAACATGAACATATATCTATAAAATCATACCCTACATATCAAATATTATAAACATGAATCATGGAATAAAGATTGAAATTTCAAAAGACATGAATCATAATTCAATCAATAGAGTAATACATGAAATAATAACATCGGTATAAGACACATAATTATTACAAACACATAATCATATAAAATGTAACACCTTGATATTTTGTTCATTATTTGTTTGAATTAATTTAATCTTTTCGATATTATACATTTCACGCAACAATAAAAATAATTTATTTTATATTAAAGCACTATGCCTATCTTGTGTTATATGAAATATAAAGATAAATTTTAACTAAACACAACATAATTTTTAGATTTATCTACATGGAACACCAATGTTATCTTATGGTACACACAAGACTGACTTTCCTCAATGGCTTGTGTACCGCACAAGAACAAGTGTTACTGAAAAATAATTAAATATTAAAATATTATTATTTAATAGGATATAACATGACCATTAAATTGAATATTATAGGATTAAATAACTTATGAATATATAAATTTTAATTCATTGGTAACCTATTAATTAGAAAACATTATAGAAACCAAATTAATATAAAGGGACTGATTTTACAAAAGTCTATATTTATGTGAAAAATAAAACTTATATTAATAAGTTAAATTAACCACTAATAGTGAAATATATTAATTTAATTTTTATTTTATATAATCAAAAAAATATTTTTGATAATCATCGAATATATTTGATAGATATAAGATAAAACCAACCCAGTTTTATGCTTAAAAACCTATATTTTTATAAAGGTGGTTTTACCGCATTTTAATGGAGAGCCCATTTTAAATCCAATTTTTGGAACTTTTATAGATTTAATATGTCAAAATAAACTTCATTTTTTAAAGTGAAACATAAAAATTAGGTTAGGGTAATTTTTTAGTATTTTTGTGTGTATTTTTATTTCGTTAATGAATATTTAAAAATATTGAATTTTAATTCAAAACATCTATTCTTCTAATTCATTTATATGTTTAAATTATATTGTAAATTTTTTTTAGAGTTTAAATAGATAATTTTTTAATAAATAAATAAAATTTATTTATTTTTAATTAATTTCCCTTTCAAATTGACTATAAAACATAGGAAACTTTTAGACATTTTTAATTTAAAAAACCTACATTTTTATCCCATCCGCGAGATTAAATTTAAAATAATTTATACAAATTATGTTATTAGAATTTGGAAAAACTAATTACATATTATTTAATCATAATAATTTATAATTTATTATAATATCAAATTAGTTTTTTACCCAAAATATTAGTGAATTTAAATAAAATTAATTACAATAATTAAGCTCAAACCCAACTTAACAACGAACTAAACCATAATCTTATGTAAAAAAATAACCTATAAACTTGTCCGAAACCAATTTTATGGAAAAGTTTTGGACAATAAACCTCTAAGTTTCCATAATAGTTCATTCTCTACTTGGGGAACAAGTAATACTTTGGGTGCACACAATTCTTTTCAAAACTACCAACTATGTCCTTTACCTCCCCTATAAAAAGGTATCATCTCCTCCCACTTCTACACACCTATAAAAGCACATAAGTTATTCCAATATCTGAAAAATAAATTTAAAAACATGCCTCCCTTCCTCCTAGAAGTCTTCTTTTGTAATGAATGCAATCCAAGGAATCCCCTTGTTAAAAACCAAAAGTAGTTACCTGATTAAGAGGTGACAACTTATCCCAAACTCCATTATATTTTTTTCTTTCTCTACCCCTCCACTTTATTTATTAAATTATTATAAAAAACAAGTATATTAATTATAATATGACTTTTTTTATACTATGTTTTTAACCTACACTTACACACACCTCCATCTAATGGGTAAACAACATACTATTTATGTGTACAGAGAACTACAGCCACACAAAATGATGATTGTTAATTTTTCCTTCGCACCTAAAATGGTATAAATTATGATGGAAAATCTATTTATATATGTTATATATGATATTTATTATGTATTTAATCTTATTTAATATTTTTACAACATATATACTTAAACTTTCCATTTGGTGAAAATACAACAATTTCGTTTGAGGAAGTGTGGACTACTGCCCCCAGAAAGCGAGGTGATTCTTTCATATACAACATGGAATGTATTAAATATGATTTTAGTGAATATATATGATATAATAAAGGTAAATTAATAATTATATATATAAATATATATACATATATGTATTTTACTTTCATTCTTTCAACATAAAAATTAAATGGAAATATCATTCATGTGCATGTACGACCCACCGTCTCCATGAACGGTGTATTCCATTTCATACTTATATATTATATGGGTAATTATAATACAAATATAATGAATATAAATTATATTTAAATAATTTTTTACATTCTGGAAATCATGATATAATTATAAGGAACAAAGATATAACAAATTAAGACACATATGAAAAACAAATCAAATATTACCTGAAGTGAAACCTTAACATAGAATTGTTAACAAGTGGGAAATTTAAAGATATAATCAAACCATATATGGTATAATATGTACTAATATATTTATATGATATATTTATAATAAATTTATATTTATTATAAAGGATGTTTGAATGAGTACAACGAGAGTCAAGACACAATGTAAGGGGATTCCGTCTCACTTTTTATTTCCATGAGATATATGCTTTATTCACCACCCAATAATTTTGTGTGGTGTGTATATTGACTACATATGTATTATATTATTATTATACTAAAAGTTATGGGTATTTACATATAAACTTTGTGAAATTTATTTCATGGGGTTCATGTTTCAAAATTTACCAAATCAATAAAGTAATTTTGTCTCAATTTTCCTTCTTTGAGACACATGCCATGTTTTGCACCTATATTTTTTTATGAGGTATATATTCCACCATTGAAATGTTATATAATTATTATAATTATTATAATTATATTTTAATATTAGTTTAATTTAATTTTCTTACATGTGGAGTATGGTTCAATGTTACCAAGTGGTAAGAGTTTATAGAAATATTCTCATAACTTATTGAGATTGTTTATGATTATGCTTCCTTTGATGAAATCTTATGACACATATATTAAAAACTCACAGGAATTTTATTCTTATATGGTTATTCATGATATATTGTTTTATTGGTACCATTTTCCACTCTTTTAAACATAATATAGTTAAGAATTGTTTTTAAGAAAGCTTAGATTTACCCTCTATTCAGTCGGAAATATGTGTTCATTAAAAACCATGTTTTATAAAAAAGGGTTTACAATAATATTGTACTAATATACTATGATAATTAAAATAAAATTATACCCTTTTTTATTTTACCAATGTTTTCAAAGGAATCTTCTTTTCACTTTCTGAATGGGGAATTTTACTAACACTTTTTCCATGCAAATAGAATGTTCTTTTTACCTACTAAGACATGTATGGATTTACAAACAATAAATTATTTGAATATTGTTTTTTCATGTTTAAAATATTTTTTCTTACTAAAATTATTTTAAAATAGATTTTTTAATAAATGGTTTTCAAAAAAATTCAACCTTCTTTTATAAAATTTCAAGGAAAGCAGTTCTCAAAATGATTTCAAGCCTCATTTATATATTTGAAAAGTATTTTCAAATAAATGGTTTTCAAAACGCTTTCACGTTTATTTTATAAATTTTTAAGGAAAATTGTTTCCAAAATGTTTTAAGATTATTTTATAATTTTTCAAGATAATAGTTTGTCAAAATTATTTCAGTCCTTATTTAGGTTTTTGCAAAGTATTTTCAAATAAAGGGTTTTCAAAACATTTTAATGATCCTTTTATAAGTTTTCAAGGAAAATGGTTTTCAAAATGTTTTCAATATCTCTTTACATGTTTTAAAAGGAAAGGGTTTCCAAAATTTCTTCAAGGATTTATTTATAATATTTCATGGTTATTTTCAAGAAAATTGTTTTCAAAATGTTTTTATGTTTTCAAGAGCCTTTTTTTCAAAGAAGATAGGATATTTCCTCAATAAATGTATTCGAAATATCATTCCAATTTTTTTCCTTCTAAGATGAAATCAATTGATGTTACTAATTCCATTATAAGAGATTATCTTAAGGTTCCATTCCCATCATTTATTTGAATAGTATATTTTTTTTTACTGAATGGTGTTTATGAAACTCATTCCTCTTTCATGGGTTAGATGCTTTCGAAACCTCTTCTCCTCCTAAGGGATTCATGATTTTGAAAGCTGTTTATTCTCATGGGTTATGATTTCATGAAGTGATTATGAAAACTATCACTTTTCATAGGTTATGATGTGATGAAATTTTAATGATACCCATTTTGTTTCATGGGTTATAATTTTATGTTTATAAAACCTATCTCTTTTTATAGGTCATGATATGATGAAAGTTTTATTTTATGGAACATGTATTAATGATGTTATTATGATATAGTAAATACCTATATCTCCCTCTAATTAATTGGGTAAAGATAAATTTTTTATGACATCAAATGGTACATGGTAGGGCATCCCAATCCCAAAAAAAGAGGGTACACAAAAGTACATCCCAAGACCAAAACAATAGGGTACACGAGAAGAAATCTCAAGTATGAAATAAAAGAATACACAGAAGGATATCCCAATCCCAAAAAAGAGGGTACACATGAGAACTTCTCAACCCGAAACAAGTGGGTACACATGAGGTAATAACAAGACTAAAACATGTGAACGAGTGATTATCCCACTCTTAAAATTTACTAAGGTCTCAGTAGGTAGCCTATACACAAGATTTTCTATTCTTTTGTGTTTTCCAAAATTCCATTTTTTATTATTATTCTATTATTTCATAGACTATGTTTTTTTTATTTCCTTATAATTTAGGTCCTATGAACTTCCATTATTTATACCATGATTCATAATTTGGATCTCTGATATGCAGGGTATGATATTATAATTTTAGGATCACGTTATCATAACCCCATGCTCATGTTTATACCTACATGTCTCCATTTTTTACCCTTACTGATCATATGATCTCACCCCTTTTTATATTTACTTCCATATCTTATGAGGATACATATTAAGTGTTATGTGTCTAAGAAGGTTTATAGTTATGATGAACCTAGTTGGAGATAACATAGCTCTCTTATGCACCAGGTTTATGTTTCCATGTTTCTAATAGAAATAAACTAATATGGTCTTCAGGAATAATTTTTTATAATATTTTTATTATTCCAAATTTTTTTTGTAATGTTGATGTATGAATAGAGAGTGTCACGATTTAAAATAATCTATATAATAATCAAGGATTACTAAAAAGGCTATCTTAGTGTAATGGGTTCACTATCCAAACCTTTATATTAGTTAATTTTCAATACCAATACAATCTTAGTAGTCAAGGTTCACTACCAAGATAATCACAACAGTCATGGTTCACTCCAAAGAACATCTTAGTGGAAAAATTCATTTACCGAACCAAGTTCACTCCTCATTCCAACCATGTCTATCTCACGTGATATAAATCTTTACCCAATTAATTATATAGAGAGATATGTCCTAACCATCATATAATTAAATCTTAAATATGTGTGCCATAAGATAATAAAAGATTCATCTTTTCAGGACCTATAAAAATAGATGGGTTTCCAAAGCATCATATCACAACCCGTGGAATGAACAAGCTGTCAAAAAAACTTTCATCCTATCATAACCTATCAAAAAAGATATAGGTTTCATAATCATTTTTTCATATAATAACCCATGAAAGGAAGTGTGATTCATAATATTTTTATCAATGTATAACCCATAAAAGAGAAATAGGTTTCATAAACTACTTTTCAATTTAAACATAAACCATTAAAAGAGAGAATAAAAATGGTGTACTCAGATCATATCATCATTAATTAATAAACTATATCAACTTATTTCATCGTAAATTGAGAATTATTTATAAAAATCTTTAAAAAAACATTTCATGAAGAAAATATCATTTTCACTTGGAAAAATAATTGTTAGAACATTAAAAAATTTGAAAACCTTTTTCTTTGAAAATAACTTCAAAAAATATAAATAAATCATTGAAACCATTGTAATCATTTTCATTTAAAATAAACATTGAAACATATAATGTAAGCTTTGAAAATCATTTAAAAAACCTTTTAAACATAAAAGAATTTTTGAAAACCCTTTTCTTGGATAATAGAATTGAAAAATTATAAAGGAATATTTTAAATAATTTAAATTATTTTCTTTGAAAATAATCTTCGAGAACATTTGAAGTAATATTAAAAAAAATCAAAAACTATTCTTATAAAATATCTTTTATAACATATAATAGACGATTGAAAACAATTTAAAAAACTCTTCTTAGAAAATATTTTTAAAAATATATATAGGAAGATTAAAAACATTTTAAAGCCCATTTTAAAACATAATACACTTTTCAAACACTTTCCCTTGAAAATTATATTAAAAGATCATTTAAAAACAACTTTGAAAACTTTTTTACGAAATATGTTTTTTTAAATAAAACTGATTTCTGACCGAAGAGAGAAATACATATGGATTTTCTTAAAAACATTTTATTAGTTATATTAAGTACCAAAAAGTGGACAAATGCTACCACTACATGAATATATCATGAATAACCATAGAATAAGAAAATTTATGAGAATTATTAAGATATATATCATAATATTTAATTAATATAATCATAATCATAAAGAATCCTGATAAACAATAATATTGTTGGAATAAACTCTTACCACCATGGTGAATTTGAATCCTAATACCCACGAAATAATAAAAATAAATGAAGCTTAACATATTATTAAAAAATTATATTTCTGGTATAACATGTAAAATGTAAGTATATACACATCCTAAAAGAATATAGGTGCATAACATAACATGTGTCTTAAACAAGGAAAATTGAGAAAAGGTTCCTTACTAATTTTGAAATATTTGAATTGTAAAACCCAGAAAAGAGAGGTCATAAAATAGATATGTAACTACACATAAATTTAAAGATAATTAATATAGTTACCTAGGATTACAATATATTGATTTTAATTCAATTTAGATGAATATTCATCACATTATAAAAGTACATGCCCGATGACCATAATAGTTTAGTGTCTTTGGAAACTTGTAACAAAATCTTCTAACTTAGTGAAAGATATTTAAGGTTTCCCACAAGGATGTTCCCCATTAGAACATATACTTAGAACCATTATCCATAATATAGGTAAAGGAAATATAATAAATGGGTGACCACATATTCTTAGTATTGGTAAATAATGAAGAGTATAAGGGTATGAGAATATGATCATAACATTAAAATATCATACCCTAAATGTCAAAGATAATAAACCTAAATCATGGTACAAATATTGGAAGTTCATAAAAAATTAATCATAAGAGTATTAGGAGAATAATTCATTATAGAATAATATAGGGATAAGATATGGCTTTTTTTAAACACATAATCATAGAAAATACTATTTGAAGTATACCTTCCAAGAACATAATAAAATGTTAGTATTGGGATAATAACCCATGTACCTTCTTTGGGGATGGGATTCCCTCCTAGGTACCATCTTGTTTCAGGCTTAAGATTCCATTTTATATACCCTCTTATTTTGGAATTGGTATTCCCTCTCGTGTACCCTCTTGTTTTTGGATTGGGATTCCCTCCCATATACCCTCTTGTTTAGGGATTGGTATTCCCTCCCATAAACCCAGTTGTTTCAGGATTAAGATCCCATATTGTTTCTGGCATGGGATTACATATTGTTTTGGGCTTAGGATACCCTATCATTCACACTAATGATATCAGAAAACTTTTATTATTACCCAATTCATTGGAGGGATATATAGGTCTCACATTTCACATAATTAAATCATACAAGAATGTTCCATAAGATTACAAAGAAGTCATCATATCAAGACCGATGAAAAGAAATGAGTTTTATAAAAAAAATCACAACCCATGAAATTAAATTGGTATCATTAACATTTTATAACATCATAACCAATGGAAAATAGATAGGTTTCATAATAATTTCATTAAAGTATAACCCATGAAAAGAAGAATCTTCCAAAAGTATATACGCCATGGAAGGGCAAAAGGTATTGAAAACATCATGACATAAAAACATAGACCATTCATTAAATAATATATATTTTATTCTTGGATCATGTTGTAACACCTTAAGCTTCTACGGTACGCTTCTCTTTGAATAATTCAATAGTGTATGTTGTACGCAACATCGAGTTCTAACACACCACAACCAATCAAACTAGCCGTTATGAGTAGTAATACCCACTTTTTGAAATTTATAAATTTTATTTTTCAAAATTGACTTCATTTTTGGATTCGGAATATCAAAATTATCCTAGGGTGAATTTTTGGTATTTTTCTGAAAAACTTCATTTTTTGATGAATAGCGAAACCACTAAGTGGTAGTTAAAAAAACTGATTTTTTCCTAAAACTTAATTTTACCGCTTCTGTGAGTGGAATTCCAAAAATCCTAGAGACATGGTTAATATCAAGGAGTAAAATTTGGTTCAATGAGATGAAAATAATTTTTGGTGAATAGTAACTTTTTACTTTTATTTACCACAGTTAAAAGTAAATAGGGTAATTAAGGGTAAAAATGATATTAATATTACCCTAACACATGTCCTAATTATATTGGAAAAGTTTATCTCGACCAAAAACAACCTTAGGAATAAAATATTATAATTTAGGTCCACTTGGATTAGATGAGGACATTTATTATTATTTAATTCAAAGAAGAGTTAAAAGAGTTAAAATCAAAGTTTATTTACTAAAACATTTTTAGTATAGGGTTAAACATAAGATAAATTCGATTATAAATATTCATTAGAAATATAAAAATATTTCCTACATAATTATATTTAATTTTTAATTTTTAGACATTAAATAATTTAATTTATTTATGACACAATGATGATGTAGTAATTACAATAAAAGTGAAAAATTAAAATAATTGATATTATAAATACCCAAATAAATAAAATTTGAGACTTTTTATGAATTACACTAACTTTATTGGTTAATATGACATGTTAGGATTTATTTAATTAACTTTTTTCTAAGTAATCATTCTGTTATGATTTTCACAAAAAAAAATCCAAATAGTGTCAAAAGTGACATAAAATAGTTTTTAAAACAAATATTATATTATTAATTGATATTCAATTCCTAAAAATCTAATGTTCGGCCAAGAGACTTATATCATGATATTTGTATCAATAATGGACCACTTGGGGGTCGCTTGAAGGTATATAGTATGTTTATTAACTATATAATATAAAAATACAATGTGACATGGTAAGTGTCAAACTAATGAACTAAGAGTTAAAACTAAAAGATAAGGCTAATATAATGAACCAAACCTGTATAAATTCTATTGGTTAAGTGTTTTTTGACCCATAACCACCTTAAAATTTAAATAATCCACTTTTGAGCCATTAGAAACTGAATATGAATTTATTAGAAAATAATATTTCTAGCTTTTCCAAAGGTGACCCTCACCCCTCTTATAAAAGGGCACTCCCCCTTCTCATTAATTTACACCTTCAAAGCCTTTTGGTTCGGCCAAACACTTCCAAATACTCTCTAAAATTCCCTCACTACAACCTAGAATCCTTAGTTTGATCATAAATCCATCCTAAAGAGCCCTTTTGATCAAATCAAAAGGAAGAACCCGAAGAAGAGGTAATGTTTTCACCACCCTTTTTCAAATTAATTTCTTCTAGAACATCTTCTTTATTTGTTATTACCATTATAAAATAATTAATCTAGTATCTCCTATATACTGTATTATTATTATAAATATGGTAAAAACATATTCAGTATTCTATCCATCCTTTGAATGACATGTCACCATACGTGCGTACGTACGACTTACCGTCTCCACGTCGTGGTGTAATTGTTATTCAATATATTATTATTTGGATGGGTATAATAATGAATTTTAATTCATTCAAATAATAAATATAACATGATAATGATTGTATATATATGATATATCATCCAATTATATTTTATTTTAATATCAAAATAATGATATTGTCACTCGTGCGTACGTACGGACTACCGTCTCCATGAACGCGATGAGATTCATTCCCCATCATATCCATTCAAGTCTAATTCTCATTTGATGATTGATAATAGTATCTAAGGACTTGATATCATTCTGGATATGATTAAGATACAACCTATACATTACAAACATGGCTTACGTAACCAAACATATAAAATAAAATGGGTAAGTTAACACCCAAAACAACGATAATACTAAGATATTATTAAAAAATCAATGTTAAAAGATCATATATGATATGATATTAATGTATATGATTCTTGTATAATTTAATAACAATTATTTCACAATTATACAGGAGTTTAACCTACCCCAACCAAGGAAAAGTACAAGTTAAGGGTTTACTTCACAATCTCTTCATTATCCGAGGTTGTTAATACGTAATAATCTACTGGGACTTCTTTTTCATCCACATCCATGTTTCATAGAAATTTATTTCTTAACATTTTTACTATTTAATAGAATATGGGTTAATGTCATTTATACTCTTGTTTACTTTTATAATTTGTTTATAAAGGAATCTTTCCGTCGTTTTCCAAACAAGGTCCTTTTTAACCTTTTCGACAGAATTACGGTAAGAATGTTTTTTTAACTTATATGGAGGGTGCAGCTATTTTCCGCCATTATAAAATCTTCAAAGATTCCCTTACAAGCTTATAAGAAAGTTTTCAAAGTGAATGTTTTATTTTATAAAAATGTGACTTTTAAATGATTTAAAAAAAAGGGATATTTCTATCAAATAGTTTTGATTTCATCTATGTCAACATCCTTTGAGGGATTTTAAGCTTATTTGAAGTTGATTTATTATGATACAAAAATTCCATACTATATTGAAGATTTTGTGATTTGTTTGACTGTGGATGTGTTATTTTTTTACCATTCATGGTTTATGGAGAAAGTATTGAAATTTCGTATGCTAGTTTTAATACGAATGTTTATGTTATGTTTAAACCTGTTCATATGAGGAATGCATTGGACTTAATATGTGACAGGTGGAGCATGCTATAACTCCTCGATGCATCGGTAGGTCTCATGAGACAAACTAGTGTCTTGGCACAAGGCCTTGACAAAATCTTATTTGTAGTCTTGGAACGCGGCCTTGACTATGTGGTTATGATAGTCTGGTATTATGAATTCCATCATTATGAAAGTGGTTATTGATATTGCATGTGATTATTCGATTAGTAGAATATCCATGTGAATAAGTTAATGACATTATTTCATTTTATTTTTTCCATACTATGTTGAAGTTAAAGTTTAAAAGGCTTTTGTTTTAGTTATACATTGCCTTAAATTTTTATTCTTATTTATGAAAGCTTCCACTATATTGTTATCCTTACTGGGCATTTGAGCTCACCCCTTTTCTATGTTTTATTTTTCCCAGGATGTGAAGAAGTAATTTATGAATGACCTGCAGGGATAGTATGAGGGGATAAGAGTGTAGACTATGGAGACTATATTGTTGTAGTTTTCATTTTATGATGTAATGTAAACATTATTAATGTATCTAGTTATTCCAAGGCTACTAAACTAATCTGTCTTTCGAGAATTGATCTTTCTTGTGATCATGCCAATGTTATGTAATAATGCACCGACTCTGGGTAACTGGGGTCAGGGTGTTACAGTTGGTATCAGAGGAAGTTTAGTACAAACCTTGGAAGCTAGATTTAGATAAATTCTGATTAGAGCCCATAGACCTAAGATGGACATTGAGGATTAGTATAGAAGAACTTCCTAGAATTTCGGTATGATAGAGATTTTGTGAGTTTTCCGAGAAATAAATCCCTGTCTGGATACAAGTCGGTAGAGGTGGCTCTGGCACAAATTTACGTAGGGTAAAAACCCGAAAACACCGCTTTGATCTTGACTCGAACGGGAACTGGTGCACGACAACGGTCCTTGCTGCACTCTTGGTTACGACACTCCCGGGGGATATGCTTAGGATAACTCTCATTTTTTTTACAAATCATTATGAAGGGTTTATGAGTATATAATTCCTCAAAGAAAACATTTTTATGATTATGGATTATATCCATAAATAGTTCAATTTATGTTAATTGTTTTATAAGTATGGAATTATGTATTTTGATTCATAAACTGATCTAGTTTATGCCATTGTTTAGAAATGGTGCCTAGTGGTGGAAATGGAAACTGTATCAATGCACGTACTCCATGTAGGGATTTCCCTCCTACTCAAGATAATTATAGTGGAGCTGGTGATGAAACTGGTTCTGATCAACTAATCACCATACCGAGACAGCTCACTCAGGTTATGAATAATAACCTTACCCATATGGAGCACCCTGATCCGCAGCATGGAGGATCAATGTTAGATCGCTTCATGAGGCAACAACCACCAATTTTCAATGGGAGTAAAAATACCTTAGTATATGAGAAATGGATAAATTCCCTAGAGAAAATATTTCAGGCTTTGGGGAGCAGTGAAAAGGGAAATAGTTGTCATGATAGTTTATCGCCTCACTAGAGATGCTGATCAATGGTGGTCATTGATTCAAAACACGAAGGAAAATGATGAAGTATCAAATATGGAATGGGGTGAGTTCAAAGATATTTTTTTATAAAAATACTTTCCTCATGACCATCGAGCAGATATGGAAAGACAATTTCTGAGCCTGAGACAAAAGGATGATGAGAATGTCACAAAGTATGAGGCTAAATTTACAAGGTTAGCAAGGTATGCTGGAGATTATATATGTAACCCAAGAAGTAATATTGATCGTTTATTTTATGGGTTAAAACCATTTATTGGTCGAGCATTAGTCTCACAATCCTTCCCATTATACGAAGACATTGTCTCATGTTCTATCAAGACAGAGAAAGAATTCTATAAGTCATATGACTTTAAAGAAAAACAAGAGAAGAAGAGATCTGCTGATCAATCTGGGAATGGAAATAAAGGGAAGAAGGGAAAATTTGAATATCCATCCTACAGTAAATGTGGGAAGAAACACCCCGGTACTTTCTTAAAAGGAACGGGAGTCTGTTACAGGTGTGGTGAAAAGGCCACCAAGCTCGTGATTGCAAGGGGAAGAAGGAAGCTACCAATGTCCAATGATACAATTGAAGGGAGATGGGACATTATGAAAATGAATTTCCTAAGCGTCAGGGGAACTTACCTCAGAAAAGGCCAAGGGATCAAGGCCAAGCTTATGCTATCACTACTACTGAGGTAGAAGCTCCGAAAGATGTGGTGGCAGGTAATTTAATGGTTTCCTTAAGTTTAGAAAATGCATTATTTGATTCTGGATCATCGCATTGTTTCATATCTTCCCAGTTTTCTAAGAAAATTACATATTTCCAATTTGATTTAACAAGGGATTTGTGTGTTAAAACTCCTAAGGGAAGTATCATTGCAACAAAATTTTGTGAATCAGTCCCCATTAGAGCACATAAATGTTCTTTATCTACTGATCTAATCGTCATACCTATGATTGAGTTTGATATAATCCTTTATATGTATTGTCTTTCAGACCATGATGCGAAGATTTATTGTAAGAAGAATGAGGTTACGATTTTTTATGATGATGATAAGGAACACATTACCATTAGAGCAGAATCGGCACCACCTAATTCTTATCTAGATCCACCCTCAGTAGCTCAACTAAATTCAATTATTGGGGAGGAAGAAAATGAAATTACAGTGGGTGAGGAAGGTAATGTTCAAATAGAGGATGTACCTATTATGAAAGAATATATAGATGTGTTTCCGCAAGATTTACCTGGACATCCTCCAGAACGAGATGTTGAGTTTTCCATTGATTTAATTCCTGGATCAAGGCATATATCAAAGACCCCTTATAGAATGGCCACTGTAGAATTAGTTGAACAAAAGAAACAACTAGAGGAATTGAGTAATAAGGGATTTATTCGCCCTAGTGTTTCTCCATGGGGATCCCCTGTTCTTTTTGTTAAAAAGAAAGATGGATCTATGAGGTTATGTATCAACTACAGGGAGATCATGCTATAATAATAAAGAACAAGTATCCCCTACCTCGCATTGATGATTTATTTGACCAACTACATGGAGCTCAATACTTTTCAAAGATTGACCTTCGATCTGGATACCATCAGTTGTGTGTGAAGAAGGAAGACATTCCGAAGACAGGATTTCAAACAAGGTATGAGAATTATGAGTTTACAGTAGTGCCTTTTGGATTGACTAATGCACCCTCTATTTTTATAGATCTAATGAACATAGTTTTCAAGGAATATCTTGATGACTTTGTAGTGGTATTTATTGATGATATCTTGGTATACTCCAAAAGATACAAAGATCATGAAAATCACTTGCGCATTATCCTGAAGACTCTGAGAAGACATGAATTATATGGGAAGTATAGAAAGTGTGAATTATGGATTCTAGAGATTTCTTTTCCTGGACATATTGTATCTAAAGATGGAATCTCTGTTGATCCTTCTAAGACCAAGGCAATCCAAGAATGTCCTGCACTGACGAGTATAACTGAGGTACGCAGTTTTATTGGTTTAGCAGGTTATTATCGATATTTTGTCCAAAATTTTGTCCAGTTGGCTAACCCATTAACAAAGCTCACACGTAAAGGGGTTAAATTTGTTTGGACAAAAGAGTGTGAATAATGTTTCGAAGAACTGAAGAGAAGATTATTCAATGCTTATATATTGACTCTACCATCGGGGAATGATGGGTTCGTTATTTATAGTGATGCATCGAAGAAGGGACTTGGTTGTGTCCTTATACAGAATGATAGGGTTATTGAGTTTGCATCACGATAGTTGAAAATTCATGAACAAAACTATCCTAATCATGATCTCGAGTTAGTAGCTATGATCATTGATTTAAAGATATGTAGGAACTACCTCTATGGTGAAAAATGTGAGATTTATACTGATCACAAGAGTTTGAAGTATATTTTCTCACAAAAAGAACTCAACATGAGGCAAAGGAGATGGCTTGAATTACTCAAGGATTATGATTGTACGATACACTACCACCCGGGGAAAGCAAACAAGGTGGAAGATGCTTTGAGCAGAAAAGACCATGGAGTTTTGAACAATATGAGAATTGAAAGGGATCCAATTTTCATGGATATAGTGAAGATGGACATGGGAATAACCAGGGACGGTGAAACATCAATGCTTTTTCAAATGGTTGCCAAACCATCTTTACTAGAAAGGATTAAGAGTTCTCAGACCGATGATGAAGAATTTCAATAGAATATTAAAGATGTGAATGATGGGAGATCGAGAGAATTTGTGTATGAAGAAGGAATTTTGAAATTCAGGAAGAGGATTTGTGTTCCCGATATACCTGATCTAAAAAGGGAATTGCTGGATGATGCTCATAGTTCCAATTTCTCTATACACCATGGGATCACCAAAATGTATAGATATTTGAAGGAACATTTTGTGGGACAACATGAAGAGGGAGATTGCTGATTTTTTTTCAAGATGTATGGTTTGTCAACAAGTGAAAGCTGGAAGGCAACAGCCTGAAAGAGTCATACAACCTCTTCCCATACCAGAGTGGAAATGGGACAATATCACGATGGACATTGTCATGGGACTACCAAATACTCCTAGAAGGAACAATGCAATATGTGTTATTGTTGATCGTCTTACCAAGTCAGCACATTTTCTTTCTATAAGAGAAGATCTACCATCGGAATTTCTAGAAAGACTATATATTAAATAAGTTGTGAGACTTCATGGAGTACCCCTATCGATTGTTTCTGATCGTGATCCCCATTTTACTTCAAGATTCTAGAAAAGTCTTCAGAAATACTTGGATACTAAACTTCATTTGAGCACGACCTACTACCCTCAAACAGATGGACAATCAGAATGAACTATTCAAACCTTAGAGGACATGTTGAGATCCTGCTCACTTGACTTTCAGGGTATGTGGGATCAATATTTACCTCTGGTAGAATTTTCCTATAACAATAGTTTCCATTCGTGTATTCAGATGGCACCATATGAAGCGTTATATAGAAAGAGATATCGCACACCAACTTGTTGGGATGACGTTGGTGAAAGAAAACTTGTAGGCCCAGAACTGGTGGATGAAACGATAGAAAAGGTGAAGGTAATCCAAAACCATATCAAAGCAGCTCAAAGTAGGCAGAAGAGCTATGCCGATAACCGAATAAGGGATTTGGAATTTCAAGACAGTGATCATGTTTTCTTGAAGGTATCTCCATGGAAGGGAGTCATAAGTTTTGGTAAGAAAGGTAAATTGAGTCCCAGGTACATCGGACCTTTCGAAATTCTATAAGGAACTGGGGCTGTAGCTTACCGATTGGAAATGCCGCCAAGTATCACCAAACATCACGATATGTTCCACGTATCTCTGTTGAGGAAATACATGCCTGACCCAACGTATGTACTCACCTATGAGGAATTAGAACTGGAACCCGATCTGTCTTATTGCGAAGAGCCCGTCAAGATTCTTGATACGAGAGAACAAGTACTGAGAAACCGGACGACTCGTCTGGTAAAAGTCTTGTGGAGAAACCATAAGATGGAAGAGGCAACGTGGGAACCCGAGGAACTTATGATGAAGAACCACCCAAGTCTTTTCATGCGGTAGTATTCTAGAAATTTCGAGGACGAAATTATTTGATGGAGGGGAGAATGTAACACCCCAAGCTTCTACGGTACGCTTCTCTTTGAATAATGCAATAGTGTGTGTTGTACGCAACATCAAGTTCTAATACACCACAACCAATAAAACTAGCCGTTATGAATAGTAATACCCACTTTTGGAAATTTATAAATTTTATTTTTCAAAATGGACTTCATTTTTGGATTCGGAATATCGAAATTAGCCTAAGGTGAATTTTTGGTATTTTTTTGAAAAACGTCATTTTTTGATGAATAGTGAAATCACTAAGTGGTAGGTAAAAAAACTAAATTTTTCATAAAACTCAATTTTACCACTTCTGTGAGTGGAATTTCGAAAATCCGAGAGACACAATTAATATCATGGAGTAAAATGTGGTTCCATGAGATGAAAATAATATTTGGTGAATAGTAACTTTTTTACTTTAATTTACCACAGTTAAAAGTAAATAGGGTAATTAAGGGTAAAAATGATATTAATATTACCCTAACACATGTACTAATTCTATTGGACAAGTGTATATCGACCAAAAACAACCTTAGGAATAAAATATTATCATTTAGGTCCACTTGGATTAGATTAGGACATTTATTGTTATTTAATTCAAAGAAGAGTTAAAAGAGTTAAAATCAATGTTTATTTACTAATTTTTTTTTAATATAGGGTTACACATAAGATAAATTAGATTATAAATATTCATTAGAAATATAAAAATATTTCCTACATACTGATATTTTATTTATAATTTTTAGACATTAAATAATTTAATTTATTTATGACACAATGATGGTGCAGTAATTACCATAATAGTGAAAAATTAAAATAATTGATATTATTAATATCCAAATAAATATAATTTGAGACTTTTTATGAATTAAACTAATTTTATAGGTTAATATGACATTTTAGTATTGATTTAATTAACTTTTTTCGAAGTAATAATTCTGTTATGATTTTCACAAAAATCAATTTTCCAAATAGTGTCAAAAATGACATAAAAGAGTTTTTAAAACAAATATTATATTATTAATTGATATTCAATTCTTAAAAATCTAAGGTTAGGCCATGAGACTTATATCATGATAGGTGTATCATTAATGGACCAATTGGGGTCTCTTGGAGGTATATAGTAAGTTTATTAACAATATAATATAAAAATACAAAGTGACATGCTAAGTGTCAAACTAATTAACTAATAGTAAAAAATAAAAGATAAGGTTAATATAATGACCCAAACCTATCTAAATTATATTGGTTGAGTGGTTTTCGACCCATCCCCACCTTAACCTTTAAATAATTTTCTTTGGAGCCATTAGAAACCGAATATGAATTTATTATTAAATAATATTTCTAGCTTTTCCAAAGGTTCCCCTCACCCCTCGTATAAAAGGGAACTCCCCCTTCTCATTAATTAACACCTTCAATGCCTTTTGGATCGGACAACCCCTTCTCAAATACTCTATGAACTTCCCTCAATACAACCTAGAGGCCTTATTTTGATCATAAATCCAACCTAAGGAGCCCTTTTGATGAAATCAAATGGAAGAACCCGAAGAAGAGGTAATGTTTTCACCACCCTTTTTCAAATTAATTTCTTCTTAAACTTCTTCTTTATTTGTTATTACCATTCTAAAATAATGAATCCAGTATCTCCTATATACTGTAATATTATTATAAATATGGTACAACCATATTCAGTATTCTATCCATCCTTTGAATGACATGTCACCATACATGCGTACGTACGACTTACCGTCTCCACGTTGTGGTGTAATTGTTATTCAATATATTATTATTTGGATGGGTATAATAATGATTTTTAATTCATGTAAATAATAAATATAACATGATAATGATTTTGTATATATGATATAACACCAAATTATATATTATTTTAATGTCAAAAAAATGATATTGTCGCTCGTGCGTACGTACGGACTACCGTCTCCACGAACGCGATGAGATTCATTCTCCATCGCATGCATTCAAGTCTAATTATCATTTGATGATTAATAATAGTATATAAGGACTTTATATCATTCTGGATATGATTAAGATACAACCTATCCATGACAAACACAGCTTACGTAACAAAACATATTAAATAAAACGAGTAAGTTAACACCAAAACAACGATAATACTAAGATATTATTAACAAATCAATGTTAAAAGATCATATATGATATCATATTAATGTGTATTATTCTTGTATAATTTAATAAAAATTATTTCACCATTATACAGGAGGTTAACCTACCTCAACCAAGGAAAATTACAAGGTAAGGGTTTATTTTGCAATCTCTTCATTATCCGAGGTTGTTTATACGAAATTGTCTACTGGGACTTCTTTATCATCCACATCCATGTTTCTTAAAAATGTATTTCAAATTTTTTTTTACTATTTACTAGAATATGTGTTAAAGTTATTTATACACTTGTTTACTTTTATAAGTGGTTTATAATGGAATCATTCCGTCGTTTTCCAAACAAGGTCCTTTTTAACCTTTTCGACAGAATTAAGGTAAGAATGTTTTTTTAACTTATACGGAGGGTGCGGCTATTTTCCACTGTTATAAAATCTTTGAAGATTCCCTTACAATCTTATAAGAAAATTTTCAAAGTAAATGTTTTATTTTATAATTATGTGACTTTTAAATGATTTAAAAAAAGGGTTATTTCTCTCAAATAGTTTTGATTTCATCTATGTCAACATGCTTTGATGGATTTTAAGCTTATTTGAAGTTGATTTATTATGATACAAAACTTCCTTATTGTATTGAATATTTTTTAATTTGTTTGACTGTGGATGTGTTATTTTTATACCATTCATGGTTTATGGAGAAAGTATTGACATTTAGTATGCTAGTTTTAAAACGAATGTTTATTTTATGTTTAAACCTGTTCATATGAGGAATGCATTGGACTTAATATGTGACGGGTGGAGCCCGCTATAGCTCCTCGATGCATCACTAGGTCTCATGAGACAAACTAGTGTCTTGGCACAAGGCCTTTACAAAATCTTATTTGTAGTCTTGGCACGAGGCCTTGGATGTGTGGTTATGATAGTCTGGCATTATGCATTCCATCATTATGAAAGTGGTTATCGATATTTCATGTGATTATTCGATTAGTAGAATATCCATGTGAATAAGTAAATGGCATTATTTCATTTAATTTTGCCATACTATGTTGAATTTCAAGTTTAAAAGGATTTTTTTTAGTTAGACATTGCCTTAAATGTTTATTCTTATTTATGAAATTTTCCGCTATATTGTTATCCTTACTGGGCATTTGATCTCACCCCTTTTCTATGTTTTATTTTTCCCAGGATGTGAAGAAGTAATTTATGAATGACCTGTTGGGATAGTATAAGGGGATAAGAGTGTGGACTATGGAGACTATATTGTTGTAGTTTTCATTTTATGATTTAATATAAAATTTATTAATGTATCTAGTTATTCCAATGCTACTAAACTAATCGGTCTTTCGAGACTTGATCTTTCTTGTGATCATGCCAATGTTATTTAATAATGCACTGACTCTGGGTAACTGGGGTCGGGGCGTTACACATGTCCTCAATAAATCTTAAACTATATTAAATTATTCCATATTATATGGAGAAGTATTTTGAAAGACCACTTTGAGAATTTTTTAAATAAAATAACCTTTCTTTGAAATTCACGTTTTTAAACATAGAACATATTAAAAATCATTTTCATAAAAAAACTTTGAAATAATATAACATAATCTATAAAATCATTTAAAACATTTATTGAGGAAAATACATTATCCTCTTTGAAAAATTATCTTTAAAACATTAAACATTTTGAAAACATTTTTCTTTGAAAATATATTTGAAAACTTATAAAGGAATCTTGAAAACATTTAGAATTAATTTTACTTTGAAAATAAATTGAAAATTTATAAAAAAATATTTAAGGAATTATGAAAAAAATTTCCTTGAAAACATATAAAATATTATTAAAAATGTTTCTAAAAACCTCTTTAGACAAAATAGTTATGAAAGAACACATATTTTAGACCCAAAGGAGAAATAAAGTCATATTTTCATAATTTTTTATTATTATTTATCATTATGTCCCAAATTTTGCGAAAATGTACCATTATATGGGTATAACATGAATAAATGTAGGTTAAGAAAATTAATTAGAGTTCTTGAGTGATGGATCACAATATTTCATCAATGTAAGCATACTTATAATCAATCGTGATAAATAATGAGATTATAGAAATAAACCATTACCACTTTGGAAACATTGAATCATAATATAATGAAAATAATAACATTACATGAAGAATAAAATATCATTAAAATAATTATATTAATTATATAACATTTCAATGGTAGTATATACACCTCATAGAAAAATATTGGTGCATAACATGGAATGTGTCTCAAAGAAGTAAAATTGAGACATAATTACTTTACATATTTGGTAACATTTGAAAAATAGACCCCATGAAAAAAAGATAATAAAATAGATATATAGATACCCATAAATTTAATTATAATAATCAAATAATACATTAATTATCATTATATACACCACACAAAATAAATGAGTGGTGAATAAGGCATGTATCTCATAGATATAAAAAAATGAGATAAGAAAACCCTTAACATAAGTATGGAATATCTTCATAATCCTTTAAAACCCATGTCTAATAAATATAATTTTATTATAAAACTACCATATAAACATATTCTTATATATAATATCATATTTTATTTTATTATTACTTTGTATTAACCATTTATTAACAACTCAATGTTAATTTTCCATTTTCGTTAACAATCCATTTCATTTTCTATTTTGTTTTGCTTTGTTATATTTTTGGTCTTCAAAGTTATATCATGATATCCAAAATTTAAAACCTAATATAAATATCATATATATTAATTATATAATTATTTTTAGCAATATATAAAACATACAAATATTAAACAAAATGAACCATTCATGGAGGCTTTAGGTCGTCCGTACACATAAACGTTGTTTCCATTTTACTATCATATTGAAAGAAAGAAATTAAATAAAACACATATATATATATAATATAATTAAATTAGAATTATTATTTCATATATATCATATAACTTTACTAAACCCATCCTTAATAAATTCAAGGTAATGTGTGAATGAATAACATCGCTTTGGGGAGGTGGTAGTTCATACTTCCAAAAACAAAGTTATCGTATTTATAAAAATTGAAAATCATTAAGGTATGTTTTATATAGTAATTATATGTAACATCCCAAGTAAGTAATGAATAATAGATATTTTTATCTATGTATATTAATGAATTAGATAGTGTTTTAGAGGCTTAAAATGAAAATAAATCGAATCTTAAGCATGGAATACACTAATATTTTTTAAAAGATTGTTTTACTGCCTTTTGATGGAAAAACATTTTTAAATCTATATTTTGACAATTTTATAAGCTATTTTTGTCAAAATAAACTTATTCTTTATGATTGGGATATCAAAATTTACTTTGTGTGAATTTTTGGTATTTTTCTGACAATGTTCAATTTTTAATGAATAGTGAAAAATACTGCATTTTACATCAAAACTGCTTTTTAATCTAATTTATTTATATGACTAGATTATCTTTTGAATTGGTTTTAAAGTAAAATTAGAATATATTTTTACAATTTAATCCAATGGTGGTCATTAGGATTAATTTCACTTTTGAATTGGGCATAAACTAATGCCAAACTTTTCATAGCTATTGTTTCAAAAAAACCCGCTATTTGTTTTGACAACGTGAATTATTTTTAAATAAATTATTGCAATTTATGTGTTTGGAATTTGGTAAAATGGATTACATATTTGGAATCATAAGGTCCAAATTATGTAATCAATACTCTTTTGTTTTTGGACATTATGAATAGTAACGATGAAAATTATCTTTAATTATCTTGATTAATGAGTAATCAGGTAGTTAAAGATAATAAAATGATATCATAATAATACAAAAATACCACAACATGTCTCATAAGGCTACTGGTTGTCTCATGTCCGACCATGGGATGACTTGTGCCAAACTTGGGGGCCCCATGGAATCACTTTTGTGAGAAAGTGACTTTTTATCTTTTTATTTTTAAAGAATGTTAAATGTGACAAAGAATGTATCACCTAAGTAAAGTATTTTTAATTTTGTCTACATAAATGATCTTTTGGACTATAAATTATCATTAGAAATATAAAATGATTTCCTACATCATGATATTTTTTTATAATTTTTAGACATTAAATTTATTAAATTATTTATGACATCATAATGACGCAGCGATTACCTCATTAATAAAGGATTTAAATAAAATGAAATGATAATGTAAAATATATGACCTAAACATGTCCAAAACCTATTGGATGGGTGGATTTATAACCCTTATCACCTTACCCTCGAATTATATCAATGTGTGACGTTTTGAATCCGAAAATCATTTTCAAATAAAGTAGCATTTCTTTACTTTCCTAGAGTGCCCCTCCTCTCCTCTTATAAAAGTCCCCCACCTCTACCTCCATACCCACACTCCAAAAGCCTTTGGCTCGGCCAAACCCTGCCCATTTTGTCTCTCCACAACCCTATATTACTCCTTGAAGCCTCAATTTGGGCAGACGTCTTCCTAAGGAAGCCTTTGAGCTCAAACCAAAGGGAGTTACCCGATTTTAAGGTAATGTCTTCACTTGAGTCCTTTTGTTTAATTTTGCTTCTCCAACCCCCTAAAATCTTTTTATTAATTTATTTTGTAACAACTAAAGTATCTTCAATATACTAGGATGTTTTTATAAGAAGGATTCGAGCTACACTTACACACAGCTACATCTAATGGTTAAAGGACATACTGTTTCTGTGGATGGTGAATTTATGCCTCCCGAAACGATGATTGTTCAACATTCCATTAACACCTTCAAAGGTGGAAATTAAGATGTCACTATATTTAGATATGATATATAATATGTTTATGTTTTCCTTAAGCCTCTGTATTTTTCATTTTGGGCATACCTTTATGGTTTCCATTATGGGTAAACGTGATATCTTCATTTAAGGAAGTGCGGACTACTGCCCCCTCAAAGTGATCTGATTCGTTAAATACCATTTGTGGGACGTATAAAGGATGGAACTATGATATTATATATGATATTATACTATAATTATAATATACCTTTATATCATTATGATTCTAATCTATATAATACGAAATATAAATGAAAGTAGCGTTCATGCGTACGTACGGCTTACCGTCTCCATGATCGGTGCATTTAATTTCTAACCTCTAAATGATTATGTAATATTATAAATTCATGTATATACTGGATATATATGATATATACATTATGATTATAATTCTGGATATAATGGATACCTGAACAACTTGTAATTATAAAGGGTTTATTTTTGACTCAAGTACCAATGATCGTTAAAACGACCGTTATTAACTTAAATAATTACATAGTGTTCATGACATGGAAATAAGTGATACCAAAGGAATAATGAACTTGAAAAAGGTTCTTAATCAAGTAGAAATTAACTCAAGTTTATTATTCAGGACATTAAAGAACGATCGAGTCAAGTCGGACCCAAGGTATGAGACTTCGTCTCATTATCCTTTCATTGAGGCATATTTTGTTTTATACACAAACTTCTTTTATATGGTGTATAAACCCCTTTGACTTTTAAGTTTATCTAAAAGAAATCTTTTTTATATTAAGCGTTTACTAAATGACAAAAGGGAATGTTTTTGTCATACGTATGCGGCGACAATGACTTCTCCGCCACTGTGACCATTATTTGAGTTTCGGCTTCCACTACAAGCCATACCTTTTTTTAAAGAAAAATAAATACCATGTTTTAATTTTCTTTTATTTTGGTATTGAAAATGGTTTTCATAATTTTTTTATATCAATGTGTTTTATTGATATCTTATGATTGAAAGGTGGAAATGTTATGTTTCCTTTATGCATGTTTTTTGTGATACGATTATGTTGAGGTTCTTGGGAATTATTATGAAGACGGGTGGTTCCGTGATAAACTAAGGGTGGATGAGCCCGATATAGCTCTCCAATGCATTGGGTAACTCGAAGGAGTGAAACGTTAAGGTTTCTACGAAGAGATTAAGGGAATATACTGTGATGGGTATTCCAAACGTAACCAAGAGGGTTACTCCCTATGTAAGAATGTTATGAATGCCTCAAGTTACCTTTATGTCTTATGATTTCTAGGATTTATTCATGATTTGATGAGGTATGTTAAAGTGCTTATGTTTTATGGGTAAAGTATGATTTCATTCTTATGTATATATGAACTTATGTTTCCTTTCCATATTTTTATAACCCATACTGAGCTTTTTATGCTCATCCCAAGTTTTTTTGAAATGTTTTTTCACAGGTCAAGGGAAAGGTATAAGATATGATGATAGTGTCAAGGAAGTGTCAAGAATGAATCCATGTCTTATTTTAAATATGTTTCCATTGATGGGAAAGATGAATACTATCTTTATATAAACACTTTGATTATATGTGGAATGTAATGCAAGTTTTATGTTCTAATTCTCTAAAACTCTAAACCCGAAAGGATCCTCAATGTGTAATCCTTTAATAACTCAAGATTAAGTAAGGTTTAAGGCTGGGGCCTTATAGTAGGTATCAGAGGTCGGTTTAGATAAATTTAGGAGTTAGAATTCTATTAAATGATTATCCAAAAATATTTTTTTTATGGTAAAATTGAAGTGATATAGTATTTGAAGATTACCATGTTGCTTCATCTAAGACATGTTTGTTCAGAATGGTTTTCCGCAGAGGAAACATGGAAGCAGTGCTAGGAAGGCATTCAGAAGGAAATAACCTTCCGAATCAGCATCCTGAGATGGTCGGAATTAGAACTGAACAATTTGTTGCAGTAATGGCACAGTTGACTCAAGTGATAAATGGTGGTGGTATCCTTGCACGAGATCAGCCAGATCAACCGCAGAGGGACACGTCAGCGGTGGAACATTTCATGTGGCAACAACCCCCATAATTCAGAGGATCATCTGACCCTGTGCAAGCTGAATGGTGGATTAAAGCACTGGAGAAGATTTTCGATGTCATGGGGTGTTCAGACAATCAAAAGGTTAGTCTTGCTATTTACCGTTTGGAGGGTGAAGCAGATCAGTGGTGGTCGATGGTTAAAAATATCAGGGACGCTGATGAGATTGATGCTCTCGACTGGGATGAATTAAAAGGTATGTTTCTTGAAAAGTATTTTCCTAAGGTTGTTCGACTTAGGATGGAAAAACAATTCTTTGAATTGAGGAAAGAGGAAGACTTAGTGGCTACCTATGAAGAAAGGTTCACTCGATTGGAAAGGTATGCTCCAAATTTTATCATAGACCTTGATAGTAAAATCAATCATTTTTACTCAAGATTAAAGCCAAAATATCGAAGGGCATTAGCTTCTCGTGAGTTTAAAAGTTATGAAAATCTTGTTCGATGTGCTGAGAAGGTGGAAATGGAGTTTTCCGATGATCAAGTGTTCTATAACAACCATCAGAAGAAGAGACCAATGTGGTATGAGAAAGGGAAGAATTCATCAAAAAAGTCTGATGGTAAGAAATCTATGTTTCCAATTTGTGATAAATGTGGCAAAAGTCATGATGGGGAATGTCTTCTGAATTCTGGAAAGTGCTACCTATGTGGTAAGATGGGACATAAGGCTCGTGATTGCACTGAAAATGATCAATGTGAAGGTAAGACCAAATTTGATTTACAGTTAGTGAAATGTTTTAAGTGAAATGAGATGGGTCACTATGCAAATGAGTGTCCGACAAAGAGCTTGAGTGATGGGAAGCAGTTAAGCTACAAGCAGAAAGGGGTGGTGAAATCCTTTTCAACTACTTCAGCAGATGTCGGGCCATCAAATGAAGTTGTATTAGGTACTTTGTTTGTTTTTTCAGATTATACCAGTGTGTTGTTTGATTCGGGGTCCACACATTCTTTCATCTCTGAATCCTTTTCTAGTAAAATGGGAATACCATCTCAAGAAATGACTCCTGAACTTTTGGTAAAAACACCTGGGGGAAATGTTGAGGAAAAAAGAATTTAAAAGAATATTCATATCCTTATCTGTGGAAAGAAACTACTTGCAAACCCTATTATTCTTCCTCTATTAGAGTTTGATGTTATCCTGGGTATGGATTGGCTCTCTATTTACCATGCTAAGATTGACCGTAGAGCTAAAGAAGTTTCTTTTCAGAAAGACTTTCAGTTTGTGTACAAGAATGAACCC
This sequence comes from Viscum album, assembly GCA_963277665.1. Taxonomy (NCBI): domain Eukaryota; kingdom Viridiplantae; phylum Streptophyta; class Magnoliopsida; order Santalales; family Viscaceae; genus Viscum; species Viscum album. The sequence continues at coordinate 1,579,727,120 of OY728126.1, forward strand.
TTACTGTTGATAAATTATAAAGAGGCCAAGAAACTTGTAAAAGATGGGAATGAATGTTACCTTGCACACATCTTTGAAAATAAAGGAACTGTTCAGATTAATGTTGTGCCAGTGGTAAATGAGTATCCTGATGTTTTTCCTGATGAGTTGCCTGGAATAATACCAGATCGGGAAGTTGAGTTTACTGTTGACTTAGTTCCTGATGCTAAGCCAATTTCAAAACCCCCTTATCTAATGGATCAAATTGAACTTTTAGAGATGAAGGAGCAATTTCAAGATTTATTAGAGAAAGGTTTCATTCGACCTAGCACATCACCATGGGGTGCTTCTGTTTTATTTGTTAAAAAGATATATGGTTCTATGAGACTTTTCATTGATTATAGATCCTTGAATAACATCACTATTAAGAACAAATATCATTTTCCTCATATCGATGATTTGTTTGATCAGATCCAGGGAGATCAGTATTTTTCTAAGATTGACTTGAGATCGGGGTACCATCCGCTGAAGGTAAAGGAATCAGATGTTCTGAAGACCGCGTTGCGTACAAGATATGGCCATTATGAATTTGTAGTAATGCCTTTTGGGCTAACCAATGCACCTGCTGTATTCATGGACTTAATGAAAAGAATTTTTCATGAGTTATTGGATAATTTTGTGGTGGTATTCATTGATGATATTTTGGTGTTTTCTAAAAGTAAAGAGGAGCATGAAAGACATTTAAGGGTTATCTTGAAAACCTTAAAAGAAAAGAAATTCTATGGAAAATTCAGAAAGTGTGAGTTTTGGTTGCAACAAATTTCTTTCCTTGGTCACATTGTTTCTAAAGATGGGATAACTGTTGATCCTGCAAAAACAAAAGTTGTGGAAGACTGTACAAGACCCACAAATGTAACTGAGATTCGTAGTTTCCTTGGTTTGGCAGGCTATTACCGAAGGTTTGTTAGAAATTTTTCACGGTTATCTAGTCCAATGACTAAGCTAACTCGGAAGGGTGTTAAGTTTATCTGGAAAAAAGAATGTGATGATTGTTTTCAGGAATTGAAAAGAAGATTGGTGAATGCTCCAGTTTTGGCACTACCTTCCAGGAATGGTGAGTTTGTTATATACAGTGATGCTTTATTGAAAGGACTTAGTCGCATCCTAATGCAGAATGATATGGTAATTGCTTATGCTTCACGACAGTTGAAAAATCATGAGGTAAATTACCCTACACATGATTTGGAATTAGTTCCTGTTGTTTTCGCTTTAAAAATTTGGAGGTATCATTTGTATGGAGTAAAGTGTGAAATATATACTGATCACAAAAGTTTAAAGTATATATTCACTCAGAAAGAGTTGAACATGAGACAGAGGAGATGGCTGGAATTAATCAAGGATTATGATTGTACAATTCATTACCATCCGGGAAAAGCAAATAAAGTGGCTGATGCTTTGAGTCGAAAAAGTAATGCTTCATTAGAAATGTTGTGTTTGGAACGTGATCCTTTGGTTAAGGATTTGATGAACATTGGCATAGAAGTTGTTGGTGCAGGAAGTTCTTCTGTTTTGTTTCAGGTATCAGTGAGATCATCTCTATCAGATAGAATCAAGCAAGCACAGAAGCAAGACAGTGAGTTGGAGAAAAAGGTAGAGGTAGTTCAGAAAGGTAAGTTGCCTGAATTCAACATTAATAATGATTGCGTTTTGAGATTTGGGAAGAGATTGTGTGTGCCTTGTGATTCACAGTTGAAGAGAGAGTTGTTATGTGAAGCTCATAGTTCTCCGTTTTCAGTTCATCCTGGCAGTACTAAGATGTACAGAGATCTACAGGAGTATTACTGGTGGGATGGAATGAAAAGAGATATTGCTGATTTTACTGTGAAGTGTTTGACATGTCAACAGGTTAAAGCAGAGCGGCATTTACCGAAAGGGATGCTTCAGCCTTTACCAGTGCCAGAGTGGAAATGGGAGAATATATCCATGGACTTTGTTGTGGGATTACCGAAGACATCTCGAGGTAATAATGTAATCTGGGTTATTGTTGATCGCTTGACTAAATCTGCTCATTTATTTGCTATACGAGATACTTTTTCCCAAGATCAACTTTCCCGTTTGTATCATAAAGAGATATTCAGTTTACATGGAGTTCCCCTCTCCATTGTATCTGATCGTGATCTCAGGTTCACTTCTAACTTTTGGAAAGGCCTTCAGAAGTCATTGGGTACAGAATTAAATTTTAGTACAGCATTTCATCCTCAATCTGAGGGGATGTCAGAATGAACAATTAAGACCTTGGAGGATATGCTACGAGCTTGTTCGATGGATTATCAGGGAAGTTGGGACCAACATCTTTCTTTGGTTTAATTTTCATATAATAACAGTTTTCATTCCAGTATACAGTTGGCACCATTTGAGGCGTTATATGGGAAGCGGTGTCGAACTACAGCTTTCTGGGATGAAGTGGGTGAAAGGATGTTGATAGGACCAGAATTGGTAGAAGAGATGGTAGAAAAAGTTCATCTGATTCAGAAACACATGAGAACAGCTCAGAGCATGCATAAGAGTTATGCAGACAACAGGAGGAAGGATCTAACTTTTGAGGTAGGTGGTCATGTTTTTCTCAAAGTCTCACCATGGAAAAGTGTGATGAGATTTGGTAAGAAAGGAAAGCTGAGTCCAAGGTTCATTGGACCATATGAAATTCTGGAGAGAGTGGGATCAGTTGCATACCGGGTGGCTTTACCTCCGAGATTATCTCAGGTACACAATGTTTTTCACGTTTCGATGTTGAGAAAGTATATGCCAGATCCATCTCATGTTTTGAGTCCAGAGGTAGTTCAGCTGGAAGAGAACCTATCTTATGAGGAACAACCGGTCCAGATTATTGACCACAGGGATCAAGTGTTAAGAAATAAGGTGATTAATCAGGTAAAGGTTTTGTGTAAAAACCACATGATAGAAGAGGCAACATGGGAATCTGAAAATGCAATGAGGGATAAGTACCCCCATTTATTCGATAAGTAAATAAATTGCAGGGACGCAATTTTCTAAAGGGGGGAAGGATGTAACATCCCAAGTAAGTAATTAATAATATATATTTTTATCTATGTCTATTAATGAATTAGATAGTGTTTTATAGGCTTAAAATGAAAATAAATCCAATCTTAAGCATGGAATACACTAATATTTTTTAAAAGATTGTTTTACTGCCTTTTGATGGAAAACCATTTTTAAATCAATATTTTGACAATTTTATAAGCTATGTATGTCGAAATAAACTTATTCTTTATGATTAGGACATCAAAATTTACTTTGTGTGAATTTTTGGTATTTTTCTGACAATGTTCATTTTTTAATGAATAGTAAAAAATACTGCATTTTACATCAAAACTGCTTTTTAATCTAATTTATTTATATGAATAGATAATCTTTTGAATTGGTTTTAAAGTTAAATTAGAATATATTTTTACCATTTAATACAATGGTGGTCATTAGGATTAATTTCACTTTGGAATTGGGCATAAACTAATGCCAAACTTTTCATAGAAATTGTTTCAAAAAAACCCGCTATTTGTTTTGACAACGACAATTATTTTTAAATCAATTATTGAAATTTCTGTGTTTGGAATTTGGTAAAATGGATTACATATTTGGAATCAGAAGGTCCAAATTATGTAATCAAGACTCAATTTTTTTTGGACATTATGAATAGTAACGATGGTAATTATCTTTAACTATCTTGATTAATGAGTAATCAGGTAGTTAAAGATAATAAAATGATATCATAATAATACAAAAAGACCACAACATGTGTCCTAAGTCTACTTTTTGTCTCATGGCCGACCATGGGATGCCTTGTGCCAAACATGGGGGCCCCATGGAATCACTTTTGTGAGAAAGTGACTTTTTATCTTTTTATTTTTAAAGAATGTTAAATGTGACAAAGAATGTATCACCTATGTAAAATATTTTTAATTTTGTCTACATAAATTATCTTTTGGACTATAAATATTCATTAGAAATATAAAAATATTTCCTACATCATGATATTTTTTTTATAATTTTTAGAGATTAAATTTAATAAATTATTTATGACATCATGATGACGCATCGATTACCTCATTAATAAAGGATTTAAATAAAATAAAATGATAATGTAAAATATATGACCTAAACATGTCCAAAACCTATTGGATGGGTTGATTTAGAGACCTTATCACCTTACCCTAGAATTATATCAATGTGGGACTTTTTGAATCCAAAAATCATTTTCAAATAAAGTAACATTTCTTTACTTTCCAAGAGTGCCCCTCCTCTCCTCTTATAAAAGGCCCCCACCTCTACCTCCTTATGCACACTCCCAAAGCCTTTTGCTCGGCCAACCCCTGCCCATTTTGTCTCTCCACATCCCTATCTTACTCCTTGAAGCCTCAATTTGGACATAAGACTTCCCAAGGAAGCCTTTGAGCTCAAACCAAAGGGAGTTACCCGATTTTAAGGTAATGTCTTCACTTGAGCCCTTTTGTTTTATTTTGCTTCTCCAACCCCCTAAACTCTTTTTATTCATTTCTTTTATAAAAACTTCAGTATCTTCAAAATACTAGGATGTTGTTATAATAAGGATTCGAGCTACACTTACACACACCTACATCTAATGGTTAAAGGACATACTGTTTCCGTGGATGGTGAATTTTTGTCTCCTGAAACGATGATTGTTCAACATTATTTTAACACATTCAAAGGTGGCCATTAAGATGTCACTATATTTATATATGATATATAATATTTTTATGTTTTCCTTAAGATTCTGTATTTTTCATTTTGGGCATACCTTTATGGTTTCCCTTATGGGTAAACGCGATATCTTCATTTAAGGAAGTGCGGACTACCGCCCCCTCAAAGTGATCTGATTCGTTAAATACCATATGTGGGACATATAAAGGATGGAACTATGATATTATATATGATATTATACTGGAATTATAATATACCTTTATATCATTATGATTCCATTCTATAAAATACGAAATAGAAATGAAAGTAGCGTTCATGCGTACGTACGACTTACCGTCTCCATGAACGGTGCATTTCATTTCTTACCTCTAAATGATTATGTAATATTATAAATGAATGTATATACTGGATATATATGATATATAAATCATGATTAGAATTCTGGATATAATGTGTACATGAACAACTTGTAATTATAAAGGGTTTATTTTTGACGCAAGTACCAATGATCGTTGAAACGACCATTATTAACTTAAATAATTACATAGTGTTCATGACATGGAAATAAGTGATATAAAAGGAATAATGAACTTGAAAAAGGTTATTAAGCAAGTAGAAATTAACTCAAGTTTATTATCCAGGATATTAAAGAATGATCGAGTCATGTCGGACCCGAGGTATGGGACTTTGTCTCAATCTCCTTTCATTGAGGCATATTTTGTTTTATACACAACCTTCTTTTATATGGTGTATAAACCCCTTTGAATTTTATGTTTATCCGAAATAAATATTTTTTATACGAAGTTTTTACTAAATGACAAAAGGGAATGTTTTTGTCATACGTATGCGGCGACAACAACTTCTCTGTCTCCATGACCATTATTTGAGTTTCGGCTTCCTCTACAAGCTATACCTTTTTTTAAAAGAAAAATAAATACCATGTTTTACTATTCTTTTATTTTGGTATTGAAAATGGTTTTCATAATGTTTTTATATCAATGTGTTATATTGATATCTTTTGATTGAAAGGTGGAAATGTTATGTTTCCTTTATGCATGTTTTATGTGAAACGATTATGTTGAGGTTGTTGGGCATTATTATGAAGACGGGTGGTTCCGTGATAAACTAAGGGTGGGTGAGCCCGATATAGCTCTCCAATGCATTGGGTAATGTTTAGTAGTGAAACTTTAAGGTTTATCTGACGATATTTTGGGAATATACTGTGATGGGCATTCCAAACGTAACCAAGAGGGTTACTCCCTATGTAAGACTGTTATGAATGCCTCGAGTTACCTTTATGTCTTATGATTTCTAGGATTTATTCATGATTTGATGAGGTATGTTAAAGTTCTTATGTTTTATGAGTAATATATGATTTCATTATTATGTATATATTAAATTATGTTTCCTTTCCATATTTTTATATCCCATACTTAGCTTTTTATGCTCATCCCATGTTTTTTTGAAATGTTTTTTCACAGGTCAAGGGAAAGGTACATGATATGATGATAGTGTCAAGGAAGTGTCAAGAATTAATCCATGTCTTATTTTAAATATGTTTTCATTGATCGGAAAAATGAATACTATCTTTATTTAACCAATTTTTTTATATGTGGAATTCAATGCAAGTTTTATGTTTTAATTCTCTAAAACTCTAAACCTGAAAAGATCCTCAATGTTTAATCTTGTAATAACTCAAGATTATGTAAGTTTTTAGGGTGGGGACTTATTTTATAGAAGAATAAAATCATCATAAATAGAATATATATCATATAAAAATATATTTTCCATCATAATTACATACCAGGAGAGGTGGTAAAGGTAAAAAATAACAATATCGTTTCGTGAGGTGGTAGTTCACCATACACAAGATTAGTAAGTTCATTACCAATTAAATGGATGTGTGTATATGTGTAGATCAAAAAATTATAATAAAAATATATGAAAATATTTAGGATAATTATTTTTATATAATTATTGAATATAAATATTTATGGTGGTCGATAATGAAAATAATATAATGGAGCTTGAAACATCTTCTTTGGGTAACTCTTCTTGGTTTAAACCAAAGGGTTTCCTTCGATAGATTTAATCCAAAAGGTATTATTCTAAGATTAATTGAATGATTTTGAGAGATTATTTGAGCATATTTTTTTTAATCCAAAGGGATTTATAGGTGTTAATTATTGTGAGGGTTGGGTGCCTTTTTATAGTGGAGGAGGAGTTGCATTCTTGTAAATTTTTTAAAAAGGAATTCCACCCATGTTTTTTCAGGTAAATTCCATCCAATAATGTAAGAAATTATATAAAACATAGTATATGGAATAAATAAGGCCATAAAATGTAATTTTTACAAGTTTATAGTTCATTTTGACCCTTAAGTTTATGGATTAGTCCTTTCTTAAGCTAATGTTTCTCTTGATTTCTATAATTAATTTTAATTACTTTCACTAATATTTTTGGTCAAAAGCTAAGTTTAACTTATTATAAATTATAAATTATAAATTATTATAATTTAAAATATTTAATACATTTTCCCAAATTCAAATCATATAAGTTGAAGAAATTAATTTGAATTTAATCCTGAAGATGAGACGACAAAGAAGGTTTTTAAAGTAAACATGTTCTATAGTTTGCTAAGTTTTAATATCCAATTTCAATTTTAAATTGGTTAAAATGACATAAATTTTGTTAATTGGTATATAATTGATATATTTATACATTAAATTCAAATTAAAACAAAATTTAAACATATAAATAAATTTGATGAAAAACAGTTTTGAATTAAATATCAATGTTTTTGACCATTCATAAAAAATGTAAAGTATCCAAAAATTAACAAAAATTCACCCAAAGAATATTTTGAAATTAAAATTTATAAAATAGAGTTTATTTTTAGAAATAAAATTATAAAATTTTCAAAAATAATATTTAAAATGGGTTCTCTATTAAAAGATGGTAAAATTTCCTTTTTTAAAAATATAACTTTTTATTCATAAAATTGGATTTATTATTATCTTATGTCTATAAAATATATTGGATGAGTGTCAAAATATTTAAGTTAATTTAATATATTTTAAAAAATTAATCAATAGGTATTTTTAAAATTAATTTAGATAAAATGGTGTTTGTAAATAGAAAATTAGTTTTCTTAGAAACGAAATTTATTTATTTTAAAATTGTTCTTACTTTTATTTCTTGCTAAAAGTGTTTATTTTATTCTCATTTTTAGATAAAATATTATTCATAAATTTCATAATAATAGATAGGTTATAACAGTAATAAAATTTTATCAAAAATATTTATAGTATTTTCTATTTTTGTACAAGTAAGTCTTGCATATAATGAAAGAAATCAAAGGAAATCGACATTGCATGTAACACAAGATGAAAATTGTGGTGAGTGTACCAAAAAATAATCAAAGTGATTCTCATAGTGCAAGATTAAATTGATGTTCCATGAAATAAAATCCAAGCATAGTTCTTCCATATAACACAATTAATATTTAGAGTTGCGTGTAATGAAAAATATCAAAAATATTAAATAAATTCAAAAAAAATATTTCAAAAAAACTCAGTGTGATAAATTCTACCCCCTTAAAATAAATATCTCCATCAAGATTTATCGGATTTATTAATGGTTTAATACTTTAAATTTCCTTTCATAGAAACCCACACTGTAAAAATGAATTCATAAACATCTTTTTATAAAGAAAAATTTAGAAACATAATGACTACCAATAATAGCACCTTACTAGTTTTCCACATAGGAGAAAATTGGTGGCAAGTGAAAATATCAACTTGGAGGAAAATAGTAAATATTTATAGGGAGTTATTTAGGTAATCAATTACAAACAATTGAATTATCAATGGAAATTTCAGGGCCTCAAATTCATAAAATTTTGATGATTTAAAAGGCTATCGGTTCATCAAAAATTAATGTTTGAGGACAATATTTTATTTCTATATACTTTTCCTAAATTTGAGGAATTTTCAGGAAAAGATATACTTTAATGATTTGAGGACAACATCACCCTTTATTGGTCCTCGATCAATTTCCAATTCATCTATTATTTTAAGAAATAAAGGTTAATTTTTCATTCATGAAGCATTAGTAGATCATGAGATCCATAAATATAATGATAGGTCACTCAATCTATCATTAGTTGAAATCCCAAAAAAATGGTTAGATCAGGTTATCCAATATGCATAAATCCATATATAGTGAGATAATAATTTAATCTCACAAAGTTAATCAGAAGTTTAACTAAAACATCTCATAAATGGTTAACCTTATAACCCTTCCAATAGATGAACATCAGCAAATTTAGAGTGAAGGTCACAAAATCATCTTAAAATTGATCCTACATATATCAAATAATATATATTGATTTTCACATTACAAACATGTGAATACCCTCATCATATATTTTCTTGAAATAAGGTAATAACCTGAATTACTATAAATATTTTTGGAAAAATTTCATGATTCCTTATTCCAAATATTACTGGATATATTCCTTAAATACCAAACGTTGTAAAGTTCATCCATGATTATATAGACCACGTTTTCAAAAATCCTTTATCAGTTATGAGGTCATGAATACTATCTAATTTTCATTATCTAAATGAATTATCCATTTATTCAATCTAAACAAAATTTTCTCAACACATTGAACACATTAAGGGTTACCTTCCCTCATTTTAAAACATCAAATTTATATTAAATAACTTCTCTAAGTATTCATAATCATTCTTCATATCATTTTCTATCCTTAATGAAAAACATATACATAAAATACATATATATTTTATAATTTATATAACATAATCATTGAATTACAAAACACATACACTTGAATCATCCAACTTTATTCGTAAATAAATACTAGGGTTTCATAATCTTATTCCTTAATACCCCTTTCCCTATAATATGAAATATGAATCATGTCATAAGGTTACTCAACTAAAATTTAATCCTGATTCTTATGTTTAGTGTTAAAAATACTATTATAAAATCACATACCATCCAAATGTCATTTGCAATCTCTTTATCTTCAGAAGTATAACTAATAATCATACAACCTTCCTAATTATCTTTATTGGATATTAGGACATAAATTGTATAATTCCAATACTTTCTACATCTAAAACATTCAATGTCAACCCAGTTCCTTCTAGTTCCAAATATTGACTAACACAAAAAAGAATAGGGTGAAAAACACTTATCATAGAAAAAACCAACATAATCATGAAAAATTACTTATAGGATTTATAAATACTGAAACCTACTTATTTAATCTATAGAACCTTAGATTTATCCTAGGTTATTTATAGATTTCCTCTATTTAAATCCTTAATGATGGTTCATAAATAGTTTTTTAATTATCAATTCATGTCCCTTGGGAGTGTCATACCTATTGTTGAGCAAGTACTGTTGTCATGCATCAATTCCCAATCAAGTCTAGATAAATTTAGTTTTTTAGGGTTGTAACCCCTATGTAAATTTGTGCCATATCCATATCCACTTTTTGTATCTAGACAAGGATTTATTTCTTGGAAACCACTCACTCTATCCTATACCAAAATTCCATGAAATTTTTGTATACTTTAACTCATCATTAGAATTATCCTTAGTGACATCCTGATACATATCCTTTGATATATCCCTAGGGATCTCACTTTGGGTTTCTCATTCGAGTTTCCAAAAGTTTACTAAAACATTCCTTTTATACCAACTATAGAGACTGAGGCTTAACATACATGGATATAACATCAATTTAGATTAATATTCACCATATTACAAAAGTACATGCTCGAGGACCATAACAGTTTAGTGTTTTGGACACTTGGAAAAACATTTTCTAACTCGGTGGAAATTATTCAATGGTTCCCATGAATATATTCCCCTTTATTACTTCTACTCATAACCTTTCTTCATATCATGGGAAAAGTAAACATAATAAAGTGGTGAGTATATATTCTAAATAAGGGAAAATAAGAGAGATAAACATTAGAATAAGGGTATTATAACATGATCATAACATTATAAGATCATACCCTGAATGTCAAAGAACATAAAAATGAATCATGGCAAAAAAAAATTATAGTTCATAAAACATAAATAATAATGGTATTAGGATCATAATCCATGAAACCATAACATAGGGATAATACATGGAATTCATGATATACACATAATCATAGAAAATCCTATGTCAAGGATACCTACCAAGACCTTTATAACATGGAAAACTAGGGCTAATAACCAATGTATCTACTTAGAGCTTGGGATTCCCTCCCATGTTCCTCATTTTTTTAAACATGGTATTCCCTCCCTTGTAATCTCTTATTTTAATCTTGGTATTCCCTCCCATGTACCCTCTTGATTTGAGCTTTGGATTCCCTCTCATATACCCTTATTTAGGGCTTGGAATCCCTCGATGTCCTCTTGTTTTGGGATTAAGATGCCCTCTTATTTCAATATTGGGATTACCAATTGTTTCAAGCTTTGTATGAACTCTCATTTAACCTCTTGGGCTCATAAAACATTTATCATTACCCAATGCATTGGATGAACATATAGGTGTCACCTGTCAAATAATGAAATCCTATATACATGTGCCAGAAGATAAAAAACATTTATCATATCAGGACCCATGAAAATAAATGGGTTTTATAAGCATCAAATCATAAACCATGAAATGAAATGGGTATCATTAATATTTCATCACATCAAAACATTTGGAAAATAGATAGGTTACCTAATCATTTCATTAAAGCATAACCTGTGAAAAGAAGTGAGTGCCAAAAGCATATAACCCGTGGAAGGGAAACAGGTTTCGTAAGAATCATTCCAACAAAACATAACACATTCAATAAATATTTTTAATGGTATTATTATATATTTTCCCCAATAATTATTTAATTATATCAAAGTATTCCATCTTATATGGAGAATGATTTTGAAACATCACTTGGAGAAATCATTAATGAAAGTAACCTTTATTTAAAATTCAATTTTTACAAAATAGAGTATATTCAAAATCTGTTTCTTAAATAACACTTTGAAAACATATAAATTAATATTTTAAATATTTTAAAACATTCATTGAGGCAAATACCTTTTCCTATTTTAAAAAATCTCTTTAAAAAATAAATATTTTTTAAAACTTTTTCTTTGAAAATATTTTTGAAAATTATAAAGGAATAATGAAAACATTTAAAATTTCATTTAATTTGAATATAATTTGAAAACATATAAATAAATCATCAAGAATGTTTGAAAACCTGGTTTTGAAAGAACAAAAATTTCTGACGGTATAGAGAAATAATTTCGGATTTTAATACAAATATTTTCTTATTTATATTTAAGTAACAAAGAGTGAAAAAATGGTACCATTACATGATATAACATGAATAACCATAGGGTAATAAAATTCATTAGAGTTATGGAGATATGAATCAATATATTTCATCTATAGAAGCATAATCATAAACAATCTTGATAAACAATGAGAATGTAGCAATAAACCATTACCACTTTGGTAACATTGAATCATAATAAAATAGAAATAATAACATTAAATAAAGCTTAAAATAGAATTAAAATAATTATATTCATTATATAACATGTTAAACCAACTATTTAAACCTCGTAGAAATATACAGGTTCATAACATGACATGTGTCTCAAAGAAGGAAAATTGAGAAGGAATTACTTTATCGATTTGGTAACTTTTGAAACATACACCCCATTAAAGAAATATAATAAAATAGATATATAAATAGACATAAACATAAATATAATAATAATATAATACAATCATGTGAATAATTTACACCACAAAAAGAAATGAATGGTTAAAAAGGAAGGTATCTCACAGATATAAAATAGTGAAATGAGAAAACACTAACATTAAGTCATGACCCTATTCATACTCATTAAGAAATACTACATAATAAATATTATTTTATTATAAATATTACACATGACAATATTCTTATATATAAAACCATATAGGAGTTTATTATGACTTTATAGTACCAATTTATTAACAACTCAATGTTAATATTATATTTTGGGTAATAGTCACTTTGTTTTTCTCTTCTGTTTTGATCTGTTATATTTTTTGTAAACATAGTTATATTAAGATTTCCATAATGTAAATCATGATATCAATATCATATATATTTAGTATATAATTATTTATAGTACTCTATAAATTATAAAAATATTAAGTAAAATACATCATTCATGGAGATGGTAGGTCATACGTACGCATGAACGTTGTTTCTGTTTTTCTATCATATTTAAAGAATAAAAATAAATAAAATATATTTATATATATATAGTATCATTAAAGTGGTATTATTATGTCATATATCCCATCCTTAATACATTCCTTGTATATTTTGAATGAACAACATCGCATTGAGGAGGCGGTAGTCCACACTTCCACAAATGAAGTTATTGTATTTACAAAAAATGGAAAAAAAGAAGGTATATTTTATATAAAAATTATAGAAGAATAAATATGAAATAAATACTATATATGTCATATAAAACATATTTCCCATCATAATAATAAAAAATTAGAGGTTTTAAAATAAAAACAGACAATATCATTTCGAGAGGTGGTAGTTTTCTGTACACAAGAACGGTGAGTTCAATACCCATTAGATGAATGTGAGTGTTAGTGTAAGTAAAATGATTAGAATAATAAAATATAATAATATTTTGGATAATGAGGTTATTATATAATAATTTAATAATAATATTTTGGGGTGGATAATTAAAATAAAACAAAGGATCTTGAGGAAGGATGTTACGTATTCCTTGGATAACTCCTCTTTGATTGAATCAAACGGATTTATTGGATGGATTTCTAAGAAAATAGGGGATTATAGGATGAATGTAGGGATTTTTTGATATTATTTGAGCAGATTTTTTGTGATAAAAAGAACTTTATACATGTGAATAAGAGGGAGGGTTGGGTGCCTTTTATAGTGGAGGAGGAGCGGCATTCTTGTACATTTTTGAAAAAGGAATTTCACCCATCTTTTTCCCATGTCAAGTGGCTTTAATAATGGACCAAATCAGATGAAAGATATTATAGGGTATAAATATGGCCGTAAAATGTCTTTTTGAAAAGTTCCAACATCATTTTGGCCCTAAAGTTTAATATTTCGTCTTTTTTTAATCTAGTTTTCCTCTTAACTGGTGTAATTAATTTTAAATACTTTCACTGATATTTTTGGTCAAAAAATAAGTTGAAATTATTATAAATTAGAAATTATTATTATTAAAAATATCTAATACAGTTTTCCAAATTCAAATCAAATAAGTGGAATAAATTAATTTAAATTTAATCCCATAGATGTAATCACAAAGAAGGTTTTCAAAGTAAAAATGTTCAAAATTTTGCTATGTTTCTATATCCAATTTCAATGTTAAATTTATTCCAATGATGTAAATTGGGTCATGTGATGTATAATTGATATAATTTTACTTTAAAACCAAATTAAAACATAATTTAACTACAGAAAAAATTTATATTAAAAGGCAGTTTTGAATTAAAATTCAGTGTTTTCCATTATTCATCAAAAAATGAAACATCACCGAAAAAGACCAAAAATTCACCCAAATTAAATGTTTATATTACAATTTAAAAATTAAATTTTAATATTTCAATTAAAAATTATAAAACTTTCAAAAAATAGATTTAATATGGGTTCTCCATTAAAAGGTGATAAAATTACCTTTTTAAAAAATACAATTTCTCATTCATAAAATTGGATTTATTCTCATCTTTTTTCTATAAAATATATTGGATGAGTGTAAAAAAATATTGAATATATAATATATTAAAAAAAATCATAAATATTAGTTTGTTTATTTATTGATAAAAAATGGTGTTTTACATAGAAAAGTAGTTTTGTTAGAAAATGAATTTCTTTATTGTCAAATAGTTATTACATTCATTTATAGAAAAAAAAAGTTCATTTTATTAAAAATTTTAAATACTATTTTATTCATAACATCCATCCTAATGTTTAAGTGACAAATAAAATAATATTTTTACTAAAATATTAATATTATGTTGTATTTTGATAAAACTAGGTTTTGCGTGTAATGAAGGCTATCGAAGGAAATCGATATTATGTGTAACATAATAAAAACATTGTTTTGAGTCTTCCAAAATATAATATTAGTATTTATTGTAGTGAAATATTAACTTTTTTTTGCGTGAAACGCAAACCAAACATTGTGCATTCATATAACACAAGAAATATTTATAGTTACATGAAATGAAAAATATTAATAAAATTAAATTAATTCAAAAATAATATTTCGAAAAAATCTTGAGGTTTTACAAGGACTATATAATATATTAATGGGTAGTATATAAACCACACAAAGAAAATTAGTGGTGAATATGGAGTATCATATAAATAAAATTGAGTCTAGAAATCCTTTTACTACTTATGTAACTTTTGAATCATGATTCCCATGAAAGAATAAAATAAATTGAAACTTTTAATATCATGATATAAATATAATTCATGAGATAAAATTTATTAGTTGAGTATATACACCACATAAAATAAATAGTTGGTGAATATGGAATATATCTCATGAATATAAGAAAGTGAGATGAAATTCACATACCTTAAATTTTGACTCTCATCATACTTGTTGAAACCTACTATATAATAAATATAATATTGTTATACATCAAAAAAAGAACCATATTAATGTAAAAAAAACAATATATTATTTACTTATGACTTTATATTACCCTTTTACTAATAGTTTCATGTTAAAGTTACGTTTCATGTTATAAGATCCTTGTTTTTCGTACATGATTTGAATTTTTATTCTTGGTCCTCTTACTTGGATCATGATTTAATTATTTATAGAATTTAAACCATGATAAAAATATCATATATATTCATTATATTTTTTTTATGAAAATCAATAAATTTTATAAATAGTAAATGAATTACATGGTTCATGGAGACGATAGGTCATACTTACGCAAGAACGATGTTCTCATTCTATTATCGTATTGAAATAATGAAAGGATATAATATAGTTATATGTGTATATATTATCATTATAGTATAATTTTTTTTTATCTATAACCCATATGTTTATTAAACATTTCCTTAATTGATTCCACGTAAAGCATGAATGAATTGCATCGCTTTGAGGAGGTGGTAGTCCACATGTCCACAAACGACGTTATCGTATTCCCACAAAATGAAAATAATAAATTATTGTGATATATAATAATAAATACATGATAAATATCATATATATCATATAAAAATATAAATTCCATCATTATTACCAATTTTTATAGTTGGTAATGAATGAACAAATGACAACAGTTTGTGAGGTGGTAGTCCGCCATACACAAGAACAATGATTGTGTATCCCATTTGATGGAAGTGTGTTAAGGTGAAGGTATTAAACTTAACATAAAAATATATCATAATATTAAGGATACATAAGTTATTATATAATCAATATATAATAATAATTAAAGGAGTGGAGAAATAAATAAAACAAAAGTTCTCGTTGAAGAATGTTACCTCTTCTACAGGTAACTTCATGTAGTTTGGACCAAAGGACCACCTTCGTTTGCTTTCTACCCTAATATAGGATTCTTGGATGTGAGAAGAAATGTTTGGAGATTATTTGTGTATTGTTTTTCTAATCTAAAGGTATTTAATGTTGTGAATAAGTGAGGGGTGAGTTCCCTTTAATAGTGGATGAGGAGTGGCATTCTTGTAATTTCAAAAATATAAACACTATTGAGAGGTCTCAATTACATAATGTGCCTCTAATAATAGTCTATTTTAGAGAAAATGGGTTAAATGGTAAAAATATTGAAATATAATTTCTTTCTTAAAAATTTATAACTCATTTATTCACCTTAAATTTAATGTTTAACCACTACATAAACTCATTTTTCTATTAATTATTGTAACTAATTTTAACGGCTTTAACTTATAATTTTGGCAAAAAAAAATTAAACATACTATAAATTATAAATTATTATGATTAAAAATAAATAATCCATTTTTATAAATTAAATTCATATAATTGGCATAACTTAATTTAAACTTATTCCCACAGATGGGATGTAACAACAGGTTTTAAAGTGAAACGTTCAAAAGCTTGAAATGTTTTTATATAGTATTTCAATGTGAAATTAATTCCAATAACCTAAATTGGATTTATTTATGTAAAATTTAACTAATTATACTTTAAAAATAATTTAAAACATAATTTAACTATATAAATAAATTATATTAAAATGTAACATTCAATTAGAATTCATTGTTATTCACTAATCATCAAAAATCAAACTTCTTCAAAAAGTTCCAAAAATTCACCCTAATATAATTTTAATATTATGATTTCAAAAATAAAGATTATTTTTTAAAATTTAAATTATAAAAGTATAAAAGATATATTTAAAATTGGTGATCCATTAGATGGTGATAAAACTAATTTTTAGAAAAATATATCTATTATGCGTAAAATTGGATTTATTCTTATCTATTATCTTGAAAATACATAAAATGAATCTTAAATAGTAGATTGAATATATTACATTATAATAATTCATAAAAATTATTATTTTTTAATTTATTTAGATAAAATGTGTATGTATATAGAAAAATAGTTTTATTAGAAAAGGAATTTTTGAATTTTCAAATAGTTTTTACTTTCATTTATTACTAATTAATAATCAAAGGATTAATTTTATATACTTATGTAAATGATATATTCAAAATTTATTTAATATTATTTATAACTTCCATTTCAATGTCTAGGTAGTAACTATAATAATTTTCACAAAAAATATTAATAGTATATTGTAGTTATGTAGAACTCGGTCTTGCGTGTAAAACATGCTGTTGATGGAACTTAGATTTGTGTGTAACACAATCCATACATTGTATTTTGTATACCTAAAGCTAATCTATAACATCCCATGTATTTATAGAATAATACATTTCATGTCTATTAATATTTTTTAATTTAATATTAATTTTTCATTAAAGTGGATGTCTTGTTCGATAGCATACTCGACACACAAAAAAAAGTTTCTCCAAAATCTTACATTTTACATAACGTTGAGTTATATAAAAAATAATAAAATATTATTATTATTTTAAATGGTAGTTAATGCCTTCTGGTTTTAATGGTAGGATGGAACAAATTTAAATATATTATTATTTGACATAATTCATAAAAAAAATTTATTTATCCAATATATATTTTAGAGTCTTAAAATGAGAATGAATTCAATTTTAAGTATAAAATACTCTAATATTTTTAAAAGGTTATTTTACCGACTTTTGATGGATAACCCTTTCTAAATAAATTATTTGTAATTATTATATGTTATATTTGAAAAAATGAACTTCTTATTTAGAAGTGGGTCATCTATATTTACAATGGTTGAAATTTTGGTACTTTTCTGATGAAATTCATATTTTAATGAATAGTAAAGAATACCGCATTCTAATTCAAAACAATGTTTTAAAATAAATTATTTATCTAGTTATATTGTCCTTTTAATTTTTTTATAAAGTGTAATTGGATTATGTTTTTATAATTTAATCCAATTATGGTCATTAGTTGTAATTTCACATTGAAATTAGATATAAACATATGTCAATCTTTTGATAGTTTTTACTTCTTAAAAACACGCTTTCTAGTTTTGACAACGGGAATTAATATTTAATTAATTACTATAATTTCTATGTTTTGAATTTGGAAAAATGGATTCCATATTTGGAATTAGAAGTTCCAAATTGTGTAAATAAGTACCTTTTAATTTTTGACATTATGAATAGTAACATCGGTAATTATTTTTATTTACCATGGTTAAAGGGTAAATCTGGTTGATAATGGTAAAAAATAATATTTTAATAATTTAAAACAAACCTAAAACATCTAATTATAATATTTTATGAGTTATGACTGACCATGAGAATCCTTAGGCAGAACCTTTGGCTTTTGGGAACCACTTAGGAGTGATAATGACTTGTTATAATGATTAATTTAAAGTAAAGAGAAAAATAACAAAAACATGTATCTCCATACTAAATAAAATATATATGGGATTATATAATTGATATATTCAACTATAGATTGTCCTTAGAAATATAAAAGTATTTCCTACATCATCGAATATTATTTTTAATTTTTAGATATTAAATAAATAAAGTTAGTTATGACAGAATGATGATGCAGTGATTGCTTCATTAATAAAGGATTCAATTTTTTTTTGTTATAAATATTAAAATTAATATTATTTGAAATAATTAATGTCATACAAGAATTATATAGGTTAATATGACATGTTAGTATTGATTCAATGTTTTTTTCGAAGGAATGAGGTTGTTATGATTTTTAAAAAAATCCAGGAATGAATTATGTCCAAAATTGACATAATTAATTACTTAAAATATAAAATAGTTTATTAAATGATATTAAATTGCTAAAAATATAATATTTCTAGAAATAGATAATACAGGTCCAAATATGTCATAAATTACTTTTTTTCGGGTATTTGACATGATATGGTAATTACAGAAACCCACAATGTGTAAATAATATGATATCTCTGTAACATCAAAAAGGGTAAAATAAGGGTTAAAACAAAAATATAAGGATAAAATAATATTCAATGATTCTAAAATAATTATTGTATGATGGTTATTTGAACCAAAAGTCATCTTATCTTCAAATTAAATTAGTTTTGGTCCATTTTTAATTGAAATTTAACTTATAATAAAATAATATTTCAATACCTTCCTAAAGTGACCCTCCTCTCTCTTATAAATGTCCAAAACCTCTACCCATATACTCACACCTCTCAATCCCCTTTAATCATCCAAATTTGCCTAAAATAATCTCTCAACATCCATCCTTTCCTCCTATAATCCTTACATTGGGAAGAATGCAATTCAAGAAAGCCTTCTAGCTCAAATCAAAATAAGTTACCTGATTTAGAGGCAACGTCTTCTCTCAAGTTCCTTTACTTTATTTTCCTTCTCCACTCCATATGATCTTATTATTGTTATATTACATAACAACACTAGTATCCTCAATATACTAGGATGTTTTTATGAGAAGGATTCGAACTACACTTACACACACCTCCATATAATGGATACGAGCATATAGTTTTTTTGTACGATGAACTACTACCTCACGAAATGATAATTGTTCAATTTTTCCCTACCACATCTCATAGGGGCAATCATGATAACACTATATTTATGTATGATATTTATATTTTCTATATTCTTCTGTAATTTTTATTTATAACATAACTTTATGATTTCTATGATGTGTAAATACGATAATTTCATTTGAGGAAGTGTGGACTATCGCCCCCACAAAGTGATATGACTCATTTAGGATATAAATAGATGGTATAAAGTATCGTCTTATTAAATATATGAGACATAAATTACATAAATATAATACTAGTATTATAATTTGAATTTATTATTATTTTAATATGAGAAATAAATGAATGTAACGTTCATGTGTACATATGACCTACCATCCCCATGAACAAAACATTTAATTTCTTATCTCCAAATGTTATGGAATATTATAAATACATATTTGATGGATATATATTCAAAGAACCAAGATCTTCTTTTCAGGTATGTTTTTCTTTTCTCTGGTGTTTTTGAGAAAAAGAGGAGTTTCTGGAAATTTTTTAAGTAAACACTGTGTACTTATATATACATGTCATGTACTCTTTTGCTGCATGTAGTCGTGTGCTGGTCGCGTAATGGCCAAGCACATAGCCATGTGTGGTGACCCTGATAATGCCTTATGCGAGGGCCAGTAAGGGAAAGTACACATCGTGTATTTCTAAAGTACACGCCCTGTACTTTTTTTCATTAAACAGATCGAGGTCGCATCTAATTGGAAGAAGTGTCTTATTCTTTGCCTTCTTCGACCAGGTGCATATGTATGGCGTCAATCCTTCCCTGAGCCCCTGATCAAGAATCCGTTCTCCAATTAAACTGTTGTCGATTGCGTTGGGATCTCAAAGGTAAGCTTTTTCTTATTCTAGAGATTTGTCTCTTGATTTCTTCTATTTCTCCTATTATCCTCAGTTGAATGTTTTAGATGTTATTGTAGATATACCACATTCTAGGTCGATCCAAGGTCCAAACTGGTTAATATCGATATCACGATGCTGAGGTAGGTGTTTTGTGCCTTTCCGTAGATAGAGTTTGAGTTATATGTGCAAAAGTGCCAAATACTGTTGATCAGGGTATTGCGTGTTTATAGTTTTAACCCTGTTATTTTCTGCTATGATTTATATGCCCGAGTAGAGGAAAATTAACTGTGAATAGGGTTAATTGATATGCTATGGATGTCATGCCCATGCTTGTATTGTTTATGGCTGTTTGGTATTGCTTAGCCTGTTAGGCTGATTAGTTTCCATTCCTAGTGCTGATAGAATAGGGTAATATTGTTTATCTGACATGATGTTATGTTTTAGAATGTTTAGCCAAGTAGTTATTGAGGTATACTTTGGTCGTTATACATCGGTTTTCTCGATTGACTTACACAAGGTTTTAAGAACCTAGTGTAGTGGACCATAGGGAGAATGGATGTTGAGGGCTTCTCTAGAGTGTCTATATACAGTTACATTGCAAGACCATAGGGGTAATAGACGTAATTTTTCCTCAGAGTGTCTGTAGTTCCTCGATATGGGCCATAGGGGGAATTGAACATTGAGTGCTTTCCCAGAGAGCCTTTTAGTTACCGATACGAAACTATAGGGGGAATTGACGGTGAGTACTTCCTCAGAGAGTCTGTGCAAAAATCTGAACCAAATGGGTTAGACTGTGTGTACTTCCTAGAGGGTTTCTTGTGTTTGTTTTGGTAGGATCAGAGGGGTTAGGATTTGAGTACTTCCTAGAGGGTTCCCTGATTTGGATTATATGTTTACTTGATATCTGATAATCGAATGCATTTAAAACTGTAGTATGATTTACTTTTGATTACTTCCTTGTTTACTGCTTCATTTTGATTATAGCCTATCTTTTATAATCACTGACTATTAGGAATAGATCTTTGGGTGGTTTCCTACTGGGATTTAGTCTCAAACCATGTTTGGGTCATGCTTTTGGGCCCAAACAGATTATATTTCTATAGGTATAAATAAGTGAAAGCAGACTTCTACTTCAGGTACTTGATTGTTGTGGAGCTGGGGAGCATGGGACCAATCCAAGGCTTGCAATGCTGTGGAAAAGTTTATCTTTTTTTCTATTTTACATTGGTTTAGTATTGTATTCCAACATTGTGACTTGCTTGGATACTTTCCTGGACATATGTATCATGAATCATATATATATATATATATGTGTGTGTGTGTGTGTGTGTGTGCTCTAGTTGTTTATTACTTCTACTGTTTACTTATTTCATGTTTTACTACTTCTTCTATATCTATCTATTTTACTTATATTGTGATACTCTGCCAATGGGGGAATAGTTTTCCCACTATCACACCCATAGCCCTCACTGCTAGTAGGAATCCTCTGGCGTTTGGGGAAATGTGCTTGAGGCCATGTAACTAACTGGGAACGGGGAACCTCTGGGCAGCTTCCAGAACTGGGACGTTACAAATTTGTATCAGAGGGAGGTTATTTTCTTCTTGATTTACTATTTTGAGCCTATATCCAGGGATAAAAAGGAATAGGTAATTGGTAACAAGTTGTTCCCGAGAGTAGCTAGCCCGTTTACAGGGAAAAACCAATTTACCTCATTATTGAAATTTTTCAGTTTTTGAAATTATTATAGTTAACTTGATTTCACCATTGGGAGATTCACATGTTTTGTGATGTTATTGTTCATATTATTTAGGTTCTATTTCTGTTTCCTCCTGATGAGATGAGGTTACACCATTTCATGCATCATATAGGCACTTTCTAGAGATCACATTTCATGAATTCTTGCCATGCCATTTAGGTTGAATAAGTGATTGTATGTTGTTGTGATAGATGTTGTGATAGATTTGCATGATATTGTGATAGATTCCTTGATAGAATACCTGATTTTGATAGGGTAATGAATTATGTATGTTTTTGTTTTAATGAACACCAAACATTCATTCATGAGTTTTTATGATCCCTCATTGACTGCAATTTGGTGCATCATTGCTATGTTAAGTTTATATATGACATGTATAATATGCCAAGCATTGATTCGTAGGGAGTATGGGCCCTCACGAATCAGAATTTGGCACCTGAATGTTCATTTCATTGTTTTTCTGGGTTCCAGAGTAGTTTCTAAGGCATACTATCCAGAAGAACCCAGAATACACGACGTGTAATGATGAATACACACCATGTGTCCTTCTGTTCAGGAAAGAACTGTTTTTCTTGAGTACACGTTGTGTACTATATATACATGTTGTGTAGTCTCAAACCATGTCACTGACTGTGTGGGCAGAGACACGACGTTGAGATATCATTGGGGGAACATGCCATGTACCGGTTGTACACGCTGTGTTGTGTAGACCTTATTTCCACCTGTCCGACTAATGACAAAGATGGATGAAAGCTTAAGTTATACACGCCATGTCATGTTGGAACATGCCTTGTAGTGTAACACATGTATTTGGCAGTGTAACAAACAACATGGTTCATTAAAACCTTTATAGTACACACTGTGTCTAGAACAAACACACCGCGTAGAGTGAGCCGTGTAACTGGTCGTGTGACTAACAACACAGGTTGGTGAAGTTCAGCTAGTACACGCTATGTATGGAACTAACACACCATGTAGTCTTGTTCTAGGAGAACCATGTGGCTTAACCGAGTAGAAGAACTCAAGCATAGAAATAGGATTCAAGTACACGCCATGTGTTAGGACAATAGGACATGTGTATGTGGGTTGGCAAAAGTACACACCCATGTGAAGGCCTAAGGGAACATGCAGTGTATGAATTATAAATGTTTTGTATCCATGTTTTGAAGAACTTGAATGCTTTATTTCTCTTGTTCCCTTCTCACACTTCTAAGTTCGTCCCTTTTTAATCATGATCTGAGGTGTGCCCTTGACCTTGTAGATCCATGCCACCGATACGTCCTCCAGTTGTCGGTTAGTTACAGGGAAGTGATTAGACATTAGATTTTGCTGATCAGGGACTACCAGAAGATCCTCCAGTTGGGCCAGTCTGGGCACCAATCGTTATCTCGGATACAGGTGCTGATGCACTGTTCCGAGAGGGCTTTACGTGGTTCATATAGACCTTCCAAGGAGTACCACATCCTACCCCTTTTAGGGAAGATTTGATGCGGGTTTTCCAGCAGTATAATCCCCCCACCTTCATAGGGTAAGTAGGACCTTAGGCTGCAGAGTCCTGGTTTGAATCCTTTCTATCTATCTTCGAGCATTTGGAGATGCCTCCAGAGAGGAGGGTGAATCTTGCTACATATATTATTTGTCACTCTATCAAGATATGGTGGGATGTGATCTCATAGGTGGGACGCTAGAAGGATATGACATATGATGAGTTCCAGTGTTCCTTCTATGTCTACTTCTACCCGGAGACCTTGAGGGTCGATTGAGCCCAGGAATTCATGAGTCTAGAATAGGGTACTCTTTCAGTTATGGATTATTCTTCTCGATTCATAGAGCTGAAGTGTTTCACACATTTTCTAGGAGGTGATGATTTATTTATGGAAAGGAAGTTTAAGGATATCCTCAGGCATGTCATCTGATCTCAGTTGAACATCTTCAGGTTGAATTCCATCACTTCTATAGTCAATCAGGCACTAATCACGGAGCGCAATCTGAGGTATTTTGGAGTGGTGATCTAGGGCAGTTCGCCATCTGGAGTTGGTATCCCTCCTACTGACAGTAGGAAGCACCGCAGGGTGTTTACGTGTGAAGATCTGAAGAGGCGGGACACTTCTTCTGGTATCCAGGTGGTGTACTACCAGTGTGGGAAGAGTGGGCGTACCGGACCACATTTCCAGAGAGTTCTAGTGGAGTGTCGATCATGCTAAATGATGGTTCATCTTACACAGTTCTATAAGATCTTCTCACTAGCATCTGGTGATAGGGGTTCTTCAATGACTCCTCATTCGGGAGAAGCACCACTAGTTTCTCATCATGAAGGGAACTGGAGTTCTTCCTACCATTCAGGATAAGGTGGAGGTTGTGGACATGGTATCAAATTTCCAGGATTTCATAAACAATTGGTTGGATCGGCTCATAGTGGTCAGACAGGGTCGCAGGGCCGCGGTGTAAGTCAGAATTTTGTGATGCACCAGCCCCAGCAGGAGCAGGATCTCAGACCCTCAACAGTACGAGGTACAATTGTAGTTTCCTTAGTTTTAGCTTCTTCCCTCATCGATATAGGGTCTTCCCATATCTCTTTATTTTTTTCTATTGTGAAGAGCCTTAATATATGTATCTTTTCCTCTGTTGATATCTTGACGTTAGACACTCTGTTGGGGACAAAAAACGTCTAGTGTAAGATAGTGCAAGGAGTTCCCTCTAGAGGTTGGTGGGTGTCACTTCTTATGATACCTTTATGTCTTAGAGATGACAGGTTATGATGTCATTCCCAGAATGGACTGGTTAGTTCCGTTCCTGGAAGTTGTCGATTTCTATCACTATAGGGTGAGTTTCATATCACTAGAGGGCAGGTCGTTTCTTCACAAGGGTGAATAGGATGTCTAAATGAGCAGAGAAAGACCTGAGAATCATGGGTTGGGAGGAGTTACAGACCAGATTTCTAGTCTTTTCCTGGATGACCAGGGGACTTCATAGATGGAATTTCATCCAGTGGTGGATCTTTTCAGGGATGTCTTTCCAGAGGGCTTTTCATGGTTTCCCCTAGAGTTAAAGGTGGAATTTTCTATTAATCTTGTGTCAGGAGCGGCACCAGTGTCCATTCCTCCTTATAGGATGGCTACACCAGAGTTGCAGGAGCTTAAGAAGCAGCTGTAGGAGTTGTAGGAAAAGGGTTTCATCTGACCCAGTACTTCTCCTTGGGGTTCGCCTATCCTGTTTGCGATGAAGGTGGACGTTACCCTCAAACATTGTGTGGATTATTGAAAGTTAAACTAGTTGACGGTCAAGAACTGATATCCCTTATCGAGGATTGATGATCTCTTTGATCAACTTCAAGGAGCCCGAGTGTTCTTGAAGATTGACTTGAGATCCGGTTATCATCATTTGCGCATTAGACTATCAGATGTACCTCTTAAATCCCTTTAGATCAGGTATGGTCTATATGAGTATGTGGTTATACCATTTGGTCTCACAAACGCGCCTACATTTTTCATGACCCTGATGAACCGAGTGTTCCATCCATACTTGGATTCCTTCGTGGTAGTCTTCATGGATGATATCTTGGTGTACTATCACACTCAACACGACCATGCCACACATTTTGAGAGCATTTTGAGTACACTGAGAGAGTATCATTTATATGATAAGCTCTCAAAATGCCACTTTTGGATGGACCAAATTCACTTCCTAGGTCATGTTATCTCAGAGTCAGGAGTGTCAGTAGACCTAGAGAAAGTGAGTGTAGTATATTCATGGGAGAATCCAAAGAATATCTTTGAGGTACAGAGTTTTATAGGGCTGGCTGGTTACTACATGCATTTTATGAAGGACTTTTCACGCTTAGCAGCGCCACTAACAGGCCTGACTAAGAAGGGTGAAAAGTACTTGTGGTTAGATTCATGTGAGTCATCCTTTCAAGAGATGAAATGTAGGTTGACTTCAGCACTCATACTTGTGCTGCAAGAGCTAATCAAGAGCTATAATTTTTACTGTGATTCATCAGGTATCAAGCTAGGAGCGGTGATTATTTAGGGAGAAGGAGTCATTGTGTACGAGTCTTGGAAGTTGAGGCCACATGATAAGAACTAACCAATACATGATCTCAAGCTAGCTGCAGTTGTTCATGCTTTAGGTTGTTGGAGAAATTATCTTCAGGGAAATAATTTTGTTGTTTTCACCAACCACAAGAGTCTCAAGTATATCTTCACTCAGCGCGATCTGAATTTTAGATAATAAAGGTGGGTTGAGTACCTTAAGTCCTTTAAATTTGAGCTTGCCTACATGCCTGGGAAGGGAAATGTTGTGGATGATGCGTTGAGTAGGAGGACTTAGATACAGGAAGTTCTAGAGTCCAGTAGTGAGTGGCATATTATGGCTATGTTCTCTGAGATGCATCTGGAGTTGCACGATAGGTAGGGGAAGACATTTGTTTCTTCTGTAGTTGTTACCTCGACTCTACTAGATCATGTGCAAATGAGGTAGCTATTAAATTAAGAAGGCCTGGTCCTATGGGAAGGTTTTTCAGGAGAGGACCCTATTCTTGGATGGACTATAGGCGAGGATGAGATCTTGCATCTTCATGGGCGTGTATGGGTGTTGGGGAACATACGCGAGGAGCTGATGTGAGACTTTCTTTCCTCGGTTTGGGTAGTTCATCTTGGCGTCAATAAGATTTATTATGATCTAAACTGTTAGTATTGGTGGTCTGGTATAAAGAGAGATGTTTCTGGTTCTGTCATGAGGTGTTCCACCTGTCATTTAGTGAAGGCCGATCACCAATGACCAGTAGGGATTTTGCAGTAGTTACCCATTCTCGAGTGGAAGTGGAATGATGTTGTGATTGATTTCGTGATAGGTTTACCAAGGTCTCCTCGAGTGAACAATGCAATGTGGGTTGTCATTGATAGACTCACGAATTATTATCACTTATTACTGATCAAGGAGACCTTCTGTGTTGATGAGTTGGGAAGCTTGTACATCCGAGAGATTGTACGTTTACATGGAGTTACACACTCCATTGTTTCTGACAGATATGCATATTTTACTACTCAAGTCTGGAAGGGATTATAGAAGGAATTGGATACATAGGTAATTCTGAGTATGGCATACCATCCTTAGAAAGATGGCCAGTCCGAGCATATTATTCATGTGCTTGAGGACATGCTTCGAGCATGCGTCCATGATTTTGGAGGTGTGTGGGAGAAGCACATACCTCTTGTGGAGTTTTCCTACAATAACAGTTTTCATGAAACTATTCAGATGGAACCTTATAAGGCTTTGTATGGTAGGCCATGCCGATCACCCTTATGCAGGCTAGAGGTAGGAGAGGAAGCTATATTGGGACCTTGTCTTGTCTAGGATACCACAAAGCAGATAGAGTTGATTCAGAAGAGGATGACAACTACATAGTCTTGACAAAAGTCTTTTGCTGATCGATAGAGATGACCTCTGGAGTTCGAGGTTAGGGATCAGGTTTCCTTTCATGTCACACTGAGGTTGGGACACAGGAGGATTAGGAGACAGGTTAAGACTTTACCGAGGTATGTCGGGCTGTTTGAGGTGTTGGATAGATTTGGACCGGTTGCCTATCAGTTGTATTTACCTCAGAGGTACCAGGCTATGCTTGAAGTCTTCCATGTTTCTCAGCTTCGACATTAGTTCTTAGACCCATCTGATGTTTTTTAACCCAAGGTGGTTGAGTTAGTGGTGGACACCTCATTTGAGGAGCATCCTATCCAGATTGTCGATCAAAGTACAAAAGTTCTCTCTGGCCAGTTTGTTCCTCTGGTACGAGGGTTGTGGCAGGACGAGCGGGTATAGGATGAGACTTAGGAGAGGGAGGTCGATGTACGATCACAATAGATGGATCTTTTGAGGATTCGTCATCTATTCTGCCTTGCTAGGGAAATTCAGGGACACATTACTCTAAGGGGGGAAGTTTGTAAGAACCCAGATCTTCTTTTTAGGCATGTTTTTCTCTTCTCTGGTGTTTCTGAGAAAAAGAGGAGTTTCTAGAAATTTTTGATGTACACATCATGTACTTATATGTACATTTTGTGTACTCTTTTGATGCACATAGCCATGTGTTGGCTGTGTAATGCCTAAGCCCACAGCCGTGTGTGGTGACCTGGAGACCGCCTTATGCAGGGGCTGGTAAGGGCAAGTACACACCATTTAATTTTTTTCGTTAAACGAACCGGGGTCACGTCTAATTAGCATAAGTGTCTTCTTCTTCACCATCTTCAACCGAGAGCATATGTACGATGTCGATCCTTCTCTGAGACCTTGATCGAGCATCTGTTCTCCGATTTGACCGCCATCAATTGCGTTGGTATCACCATTGTAAGCTCTTCCTTCTTATAGAGCTTTATCTTTTCATTTCTCCCATTTCTCAAGTTATCCTCAGTTGAACATTTTAGACGTTTTTGTAGATCTACTGCATTCTAGGCCTATCCAAGGGCCAACACCAAAGTATATCGATCTCGCAATGCTGATGTAGGTGGTTTGTGCCTTTCTGTAGATAGTATTTGAGTTATATGTGAAAAAGTGCCCAATACCCTTGATCGGGGTATTGCGTATTTACGGTTTTAACCCTGCTATTTCCTGCTATGATTTATATTCTTTTGTAGAGGTCAATTGACTATGAATAGGGTTAATTTCTATGATATGGATTTCTTCCCCATGCTTGTATTGTTTATGACCATTTGGTCTTGGTTATCCTGTTATGCGGCTTGCTTTCCATTCCTAGTGATGATAGGATGAATTAGTATTGTTTATCTGACATGTTGTTTTGCTGTAGACTATTTAGCCAAGTAGTTATTGAGGTATAATTTGGTCATTATACATTGTGGTGATTGATTGACTTACACAGGGCTGTGATAACCTAGTGTAGTAGACCATAAGGAGAATGTACATTGAGGGATTCTTTAGAGTGTCTGTTTACTTTTACGATGCGAGACCATAAGGGGAATGGACATAAGTGCTTTCTCAGAGTGTCTGTAGTTCCTTGAAGTGGGACACATGGTGAATTGGAGGTTGAGTGAATCCCCAGAGCACCTTTTAGTTACCAATATGCGACTATAATGGGAGTTGACGGTGAGTGCTTCCTCAGAGAGCCTGGGAAAAAGCTGAAATAGAGGGGTTATACTGTGTGTACTTCCCAGAGGATTGCTTGTGTTTGTTTTGGTTGGACCAGAGGGGTTAGGCTGTGAGTACTTCTCATATAGTTCCCTGTTTATGATTACCTACTTACTTGATATCTGATAATTGAATGCATTTGAAACTGTAGGATTGTTTACTTTTGAGTACTTCCTTGTTTACTACATCATTTTGATTAATGACTGCCATATATATTCACTGAATGTTAGGCACAGATCTTTGGGTAGTTTCCTACTAAGATTTAGTCTCACACCCTATTTGGGTCATACTTTTGGGCCCAAAAAGATTATATTTCTATAGGTATAGATAAGGGAAATCACCCTTATACTTCAAGTACTTGATTGTTGTGGAGCTGGGGAGCATGAGACCAAGATGAGGCTTGCGATGCTATGGATCATTTTATCTATTTTTCTATTGTACTTTGGTTTAGTATTATATTCCAGCATTGTGACTTGTTTGTATGATTTCCAAGACATATTTATCATGCATCATATATATTTATATGTGTGTGCTCCAGTTTTTTATTACATCTGTTATTTACTTATTGCATGTTTTACTGCTTCCGTTATTGCTATCTATTTTACTTCTGCTGTGATACTCTTCCAATGAGGGTATAGTTTCCCCACTATCACACCCAAGGTCATCACTGCTAGTCGGTATCCTCTAGAATTTGGGGAAATGCACTTGAGGCCTTGTGACCAACTGGGTACGGGGCACATCTGGATGGCTTTTGGAATTGGGACATTACATATATGATATTTAAATCATGAATAATATTCTATAGATGATTTACATTTGAGTATATAGACAATTTACATCAAAACAAGTTCATTTTTGACTCAAGTACCGAATATCTACAAAACAGATGATATGAACATAAATAATTATGTAATTTTTATAACATGATAATAAGTAATATAAAATGAATAATAAAATTTAAAAAGGTTTTTAATAAAGTAGAAATTAAAATACATTTATTATTCAGGAATATGAAGAACGAACAAGACATGTCAGATTCAAGGTAAGGAAACCTCATAAACCAATTTCCATTATTTCGGTTGATCTTTTACTTATTGATTATGTCATTCTATGATTATTTGAGAAATGAATTTTGAAATATTATTTAGTTCTTATACTTGATTTACGTGGATTTATAGTTAATAAAAATAATCAATCAATTTTATTAACAAAATTATCTTTGCTAGGGAATTTCTAAATTCAATTTTTACTCATTACGTTTTACACATGCTTCATTGATTATATAAGGCCAAGATGATGTGTGGAATATCTATTTATTTATTTATGTTTTAATTTCCACTTCCCTTTTCATGGATATAATGTTTCTACACATAATCACCCCATTGAAAAATTCATACATCATTTATACAAACATTGTAAGGGAACTTCTTAACCCAATTTCCATTTTTGGGTTAATCTTCTACTTCTTGATATTTTCATGCTATGATTATGTGAGAAATAAATTTGGATATCATATCGTGTATTAATACTTGATTAATGGTTATTTACAGTTAATACCCATAATCAAAATATTTTAATAACAAAATGATCTTTGTAAGGGAAATCTTAACTCAATCTTTATTTATTGAGTTAAATATCCACATCATTGGTTTTGTTTTTCCAAGAATATGATTTAATAACCTATGATTTTTTAAAACCGAATATCCACTTATAATGGGTTTATTTATATTTTTCACATATATTTTTTTCATTGATTTATCCTTAATCTAATGATACGATTTTTGTAAGGAACTTCGTCTCAATCTCCTTTCAAGGAGGCATATTTTGATAATATACACCCCTTTTATATGATGTATATTAAACCTCTTGACATTTATTTTTATTCAAAGGGAATATTTTTTCTATGTAGCGTTTTACT
Source organism: Viscum album (assembly GCA_963277665.1). Lineage (NCBI taxonomy): Eukaryota > Viridiplantae > Streptophyta > Magnoliopsida > Santalales > Viscaceae > Viscum > Viscum album. Next base: position 1,579,758,762 of record OY728126.1, read on the forward strand.
CAATGAAAAAATGAACATTTTTAAAATATGTGGTGAAAATGACATCTCCTCTGCCATAGCTTTTATTTAATATTTGGCTTCTTTTATAAGCCCTAATGTTTTTAAAAGGAAAGGAAATACCTTATTCCCCTTTTGGGTGTTTTGTTATCAAAAATGGATTTTGAAATGGATTGAATATTTCAATATTTTGAAATTATTTCTTGTGATTTCAAAGGAATTTTTATAAGTGAAATGTTGATATTTTCAATATTTTATGTGTTATGATTATATAATGGTAACTGGAAATTTGAAATGTGATTACGTGAAAAACCAAAGATGGGTGGTTATGGGATAAACCAAAGATGTGTACTTCCATGATAAACTAAGGAGTTGTGGTTATGTTACAACCTCTGATGCATTGGGTATATAAATCAGTCATAAGGCTATTCCATTTAGTGATATGTGTGCAAGTCGACTCTATGGTTATTCCATTTAAGTATGTTTTTGTCCCATGTTACCTTAAATGTGTTATATGTTGTAATCTATGGGATTTATGGTAATATTATGGTTACAAAAAGGGCAACCAATGAGCTTATTTTCAGGTAAATGTGTTTACTACTTATTAAAGGTGAAAAGTATTACTCTATGTTAAAGTATTAATTATTTTATGTTTTCCCAAGACTAACAGTTTTTCCTTCTTTGTGTATCCTTTACCGACCTTTTTATGCTCATCTTATGTTTTGAAATGCTTTTTATAGGAATTAAAGAAAAATATAGTCAAAGATTAGATAAATGAAAAGTTATAATATTGAAAGATGAAACGATACCATGTTTCTTTTTAGAGAGTTTTTTTTATAAAAAATGGATAGTAGGTAGACGTGTCTACTTATAATACTTAAGTTGATATGTATAAGTTATGACTTAATTATGAAAAGTTATAAACCTAAATAGATCCTCTATGTGAATTAATGTCAAATTAATGACTTATTTCAAGATTAAGAAATGTTTAAGGTCAGGGCAATATAGTTGGTATCAGAGGTAAGATTATATAATATTCGAGATCTGGGTATTATTTAAGAATAAGTGAAATGTTTGATATAACCACAGTGGTTATCATATTAGAAATATTCGTAGTTATTTTAGATAAATAGAATGAGTTTGAGATAACATGAATAAGTATAAATTGGTGTTTATCCTCCTCATATGATAGTATATGATGATTATATTGATATACTCACACTAAACCTTTTAGGTTTTAGTAAATGGATGGATTTAGCAAGAACCCATATAACAATGGATGTGAAGTAAAATGTGGTGGTTTTCTGAATAATAAACCGAATGAAATGGGAGCAATAATGATAAATCTTGTGGTTATTCTAAACTAATTATCTGGAGTCATGATTTACCACTTGAAACTTGGAATTTTTTCTAAGTCATCGTATATGTGAGAAATGAATCTCAATGGAAGTACATGTAATAATCATAAAGGTATGTTTATTAAAAAACCTATGTTTCAAGGATATGGAATGAAACACCTAGGAAAAATGTTTCAAAGGGATGTGAATATGTTATAGATGTGGTAATGAAGGTCATAAAGAAACAACCTATCGTGGAAAAAGGAAGAGTTTAGTTAACTCTAAAAAAGGGAAAGAAGTTATTTTTGAGGGATCAATTGAATGTTTTAAATATGGTACACAATGTCTTTATGTAGGTAGATTTCCTACGAAGAAGGTTCGAGAATAGTATCAGAAGGACCATACAAATATATGTTTACCAATACCTAATTCCATTCCAATTGAAGATGAGGAAACTAAAAATGACCTATGAAATGTATGGATTATTTCCTAGCTCATGTATTGATATTATTTAATCTTAGGAAATTATGCATGATTTTGTTTGTATGAACTAAGTATTAAAGAATAAGAAGGAAAAACATGGATAAAGGATTCTGAAAAATTTTCTATTATTAATATGTCTATATTTTAGGAATTGTAGTGTTATGCTGGATCTATGGATGATGATATGTTTAAATGATGGGATTACTTTGGAAGACCTCTAGTATGTGTAACTCTTATGTTTTTTATGAAAAAATGTTAATTGAGGAATAATTATCTTTTCTTTTGTGGATATAGTTATAAATAACTTTTTGAGTTAATATGGTCCTTGAATTTGAGGAAATTACAACTTATTACATTTTGAGATGAAAAATGAAAGGCACGAGATAAACATGAGGTTAAATTATTTTGTGGTTATTTTGATGATTATATCTCATTTTGGGAATGTTATAAGAATTATATAGTTTTAGAAAAAGTACACCCTTCAGGATGGGTGACCACCCATCACCTCTGGTAAGGTCATGGGAATCGAACCCACAACCGAAAGGCAACAAGGGCGCATCGCCTACCACTGGCCTACATGAATTCCCTTGTTAGTATGACTTATTATTTTTAGTTATATGATTTTATGGATCAAGAATAAGTTAATTTTGGGAACTTATGTTTTATCAAATGGATATCCATATTATAGGAAAATGATTTGGTGATTAAGAGATAAATGTTATTTTGGAAGACATTAACTCTTTTAGAAACACTACATGCCTATGGAAAATAGAATATTATGTCATTTCATTTGATGAGTAATGTTTGAATTTTATTTTGGAAGAATATATGTTTTTATTATGGGCATATGAAGAATTGGGTTATTTATGGAAAGTATTAACCTATCATGGAGAACATGTTAATAAGTTAATTACTTTTAAGTATGAGAATTTATAATTAGTCAATGTTATTTGGATATAAATGTTAATATTTATAGTTGAAGACTATATGATCAAATCATTCTGAATGTTGGGTTTTAATATTAGTTTGTAATATTTTGAATAATTTTAAGCAAAAAATTTTATTTAATGGTATTCATTGATCTTTGGGAATTTATTGTTGAATTTTGGATATTAAATTAGTCCGTCTCCTTATAAAGGATGGGGGGTATCTGATCTTCTACTAAAAATTTTGTTTTTTTACGTCTAAAGATGGGGAAAATATATAGTTCATCTTTTGTGGATTATGTGATTATATAGAAATTAATTATAGTACTTAAGGTGTGACCAAGTCATCTTGAATACTCATCGTTTGGAGAAAATATGATTTTGAGGTTGAAATTTATTATAGGATGAAACTCTACTTGAAAAGTAAGTATGTTTCCTTATGTTGTTATTCAATATCATTAATAAATTCCTAAAAATTATGAAAATGATATTAAAACAAAAAAAATTTCATTTAATTTTCATACTGGGAAATCAAATAACATTTAACCCCTCACAAGTTTATGGTTTTCTGGTTGTTAATTTAATCCTGATCATGTTTTCTATCACTTTCCATCAGAACATGATGGTTAGTTTTCTCTTTCATGTCCATGTTTTCTTACATGGAACCCTAATATATGTTATCTCTGGTGACCTTTTTAGTTATCTTTTTTTCTTTTAAAGTTGTTTTATTATTAACCCTTTTTCCAATGTGGGAATTATAATGATGTTTCTGAGCCCAATTTAAAAATTGCAAGGATGTAATTTCCAAAATGGGGGAAAGATATATTTTTAGAATAATAAATTGACATATCTATTAATATTTTTCAATTTAATATTAATTTTATGTGAAATGGGATACTTTATCTGATAGCCTCTCCAACAGGAAACCACGAGTTTCTCTAAAATATTATGTTGCACATAAGGTTGAGTTATACCGAAAAATAATACAATAATATTTTTATTATTTTAAATGGTAGTTAATGATTAACTATTGTATTGGTAGGAATGAACATAATTAAATATATTTATATTTTACATATTTTTTTAATGTTTTTACTTTTATCCAAATAATTTAGAGGCTTCAAATGATAATGAATCCAATTTTAAGTTTAAAATACTCTAATAATTTTAAAAGGGCATTTTACTGCCTTTTGATGGGAATCCATTTTTAAATAAAGTCATTGTAACTTTTATATGTTATATTTGACAAAATAAACTTCTTATTTATATATGGGATATCAAAATTTACTTTGGTTAAAACTTTGCTACTTTTTTCTGATGAAATTCGTATTTTAATGAACAGTGAAAAATACTGCATTTTAATTCAAAAAATGTATTTTAATCTAATTTATTTATATTGTTAGATTATGCTTTTAATTTGTCTTAAAGTGTAATTAGATTAATTTTTTATATTTTAATCCAATTTAATTCATTGGATGTAATTTCACATTGAAATTGGACATAAACACATGTCAAACTTTTTATAGTTTTTATTTCTTAAAAAACTGCTTTCTGGTTTGACAATGGGAATTAATTTTAAATTAATTACTACGATTTATGTGTTTTGAATTTGGAAAAATGGATTCCATTTTTGGAATCAAAAGGTCCAATTTTTTTTAATAAGTACAGTTTAGTGTTTGACATTATGAATAGTAATATCTGTAAATATTTTTATTTACCACAGTTAAAGGGTAAATCTAGTAAATAAGGGTAAAAATAATAATTTAATAATATAAAACTACCCTGAAACGTGTCCTAATCCTTTTGTGTGAGTTATTTCCTACCATGATCATATTTATTCTGATCTTTTGGCATTTGGGAGCCACTTGGTAGTGTTAATGACAAGTTATAATAATTAAATTAATGTAACAAGGAAAATAACATAAACATGTATCTTCTTACTAAAATTATTTATATGGGGTTATATAATTGATATCTTTGACTATAATTAATCATTAGAAATATAAAAATATTTTCTACATCATTTTATTTTATTTATAACTTTTAGACATTAAATAAATAAAGTTAATGATGACGTATTGATTGCTTCATTAATAAAGGATTCAAATATGATATATTATAAATATTAAAATAAATATTATTTGGAATAATTAAAGTCATACACTAATTATATAGGTTAATATGTCATTATAGTATTTATTCAATGTTTATTTATAGAAGGAATAATGTTTTTATAAATTTGTAAAAAAGTCACTTATGAATAGTGTCCAAAATTGACATAATTCATAACTTAAAATATAAAATAGCTTATTAAATGATATTAAGTTTCTAAAAATCTATGATTTGGAAAAATGGTTAATATATGTCCAAATATTTCATGAATGACTTATTTTGGGGTCTTTTGACATGATATGTTAATTACATTAACCCACAATGTGTAAATAACATGATATCTCTGTACGATTAAGAAGGGTAAAAAAAGGGTTAAACCAAAAATATACGAATAAAAAATATTCAAAGCACATACAAAAATTATTGGAAGATAGTTATTCGAACCAATATAATCTTATATTAGAATTAAATGAGTTTTGGTACATTTTTAATCAAAATTGAATTTATAATAAAATAATATTTCAAGACCATCCTAAAGTGACCCTCCTCCCTCTTATAAAAGGACACCACATATACCCACAAACTCAAACCTCTCAAGCCCATTGGCTCGTGCAAATTATGATAAAATAATATCCCAACATAATTAATTTAGTCTTAGAAGCCTTACCTTGAGAAAAAGTAAATTCAAGAAAGCCTTTTAGCTCAAATTCAAAGAAGTTACTCGATTTAGAGGTAATGTCTTCTCTCAAATTCTTTTCCATTATTTTCTTTCTCCACTCCGTATTCTCTTATTATTTTTTTATTACATAAAAAATAGTATCCTCAATATATTAGGATTTTTTATGATGAATATTTGAACTATAGTTATACACACCCCCATCTAATGGATACGAACATACTCTTTCTGTGTACGGTAAACTACTGCCTCATGAAACCATGATTGCTCAATTTTAACCTACCACCTCTCATGGTGGAAATTATTATGGAACTATATTTATATATGATATATATTATAATTTTATTGTATCTATACTTTTGTAATTTTTATTTATAACATACCTTTATGCTTTCCATGATGTGTAAATACGGTAATTTCATTTGAGGAAATGTGGACTACCACCCCTCAAAGTGATATAACTCATTTAGGATATACTTAGAATGTATAAAGGACAGTTTTATTAATCATATGATACATACATGAAATAAATATAATATTGTTATTATAATATACATTTATTGTTCTTTTAATATGAAAAAGAAATGAATGTAGCGTTAATGCGTACGTATGGCCTACCATCTCCATGAGCAGTGAATTTCATTTATTTTCTCCAAATGTCATGGAAAATGATAAATACATATGTACTGTATATATATGATAGTTAAATCATGAATAATATTCTTGAGATTATGAAATTATTAATACATGGGCAATTTACATCAAAACAAGTTCATTTTCGACTCAAGTACCAAATATGGACAAAATGATCGATATGAACTTATATATAAATATGTAATTATTATAATATGATAATAAGTAAAATAAAATGAATAATAAAATTAAAAATGGTTCTGAATAATTTATAAATTATCCTATGTTTATTATTCATGAGTATAAAGAACGAATGAGACAAGTCGAATTCGAAGTAAGGGAACTTTTTAACCCAATTTCCATTCTTTGGATTGATCTTCTACTTCTATATTATGTCATTATATGATTATATGATAAATGAATTTTGAAATAATATCTAGTATTTATACTTGATTTATGTGTATTTATAGTTAATACAAATAATCAATATATTTGATTAACTCTAGTTTGATGTATCGTCCATGGTAGAATCCCCATGGATACCTGCTTACAGGCTTTTGGGATTAATATTTGCTCTAAATGTCATATGTGTAACCAACATTGTGAATATATTAATCAAATCATTCTTTCTTGTGATACGAAAATGTCTCTCTGTCATTATATTTTTTACATTTTTCAGTGTAGATGGTTGTTTTGTAGTTTAATAACTTCATAGCTTCAGCGGTGTATGGACCAACATGACTCTCAACAGATCAAGAATCTGTTTGTTGCAGCTGTAGCAGAGCTCCTTCATGTGATTTGGTATGTTATAAATGATCTTACTTTCCATAACAACTCATTCAATCATAATGCAGGTAAAAAGAAAATTCTCATTGTGATTAGGGATGCAACTTCGATTCAAAAATATCAGTGCAGCAACTCGGTTCGCGACCTTGGGATTCTTAGGTGTATTGGGGTTGTGGGGAATTACCCTCGACCTAGATCTACTTTTGAAGTTTTTGGAAACCCCCTCCCCCCATGATGGATTAAAATCAATGTGAACAGTGCCTCTAAAGGCAACTTCGGCCTAGCAGGTTGTGGTTCCATCTTCAGAAATCAACTCGACTAGATGCTCGACTGCTACTATGGATCTTGTAGTTTTTCTTCCTCTTTGGAAGTCGAGATGATAAGAATTATCCATGCAATCTCGTTCGTCAATATTCACAACTAGAACAATATCTATATTGAAAGTGACTCCACTACTATTGTCCAGGCCATCTGTAATGGTACCATTCATCTTTCTTGGTCGCTCACTGAGCATTGGATGGACTTCCTAAACTCTCTTTTAGATATCGACTTCATTGTCACTCATATGTATCGTGAAGACAACAAGATCGATGATGGTCTTGATTGTATGGGGGTTTCTCATGATATGATATGTAGGGATGATATTCCTCCTGAGTTACTCCCTCTTTATGTTAGGGATGTGAAAAAAATTCCTTATTTCATACTTGTGTAACCATTTATTTCTTTCAATAAATTTTGTGTTTTGGTTGTTGACCAGAATGCTACCTTTTTTAAAAAATGATCTTTGTAAGAGAATTTCTAAACTCAATTTCCACTCACTGGGTTTTATGCATACTTCGTTGATTATATTATTCCAATATTTTGTGTAGAATCACTTTTTATTTACTTATGTTTTAATTTACACTTCAATTTCTGTTTATATATTGTTTCCACACATGATCACCTTAATTGATAAATTCTTATATCATTTATAACAATATTATAGGGGAACTTCTTAAACCAATTTTGATTCTTTGGGTTAATCATCTAATTCTTTATTATATCATGCTATGATTATGTGAGAAATAAATTTTGATATCATATCATGTATTTAAACTTTATTTATGTGCATTTATAGTGAATACATATAATCGGCCTATTTTATTTACAAAATGATCTTTGTAAGGGGAAATATTAACTCAATATTTATTCATTTAGTTAAATATCCATATCATAGGTTATGTTTCTCCAAAAATACGTGTGAATAACCGTTGATTGTTTTACACTAAATATCCACTTATAATAGATGTATTTAAATTTGTCACACATATTTATGTCATTGATTTATCATTAATCTAATGATACGATATTTGTAAGGGACTTCCTCTCAATCTCCTTTCATTGAGGAATATTTTCATAATATACACTCCTTTTATATGGTGTATAATAAACTCATTGACTTTTAATTCCATTAAAAAGGAATCGTTTTTCTATGAAGCATTTTAATAAATGACAAAAGAAAAAATTTTAACATATTCAGCGACAATGACTTCTCTGCCGCAATAACTATTATTAAATTTTTCTCTTCCTCTATAAGCCTTAATGTTTTTAAAAGGAAAATAAATATCTTATTCCCCTTTTGGGTGTTTTGGTATTGAAAATGGTTTTTGAAATGGATTGAATATTTCATTATCTTGAAATTATTTTGTGTGATTTCAAAATAAATTTTATTAGTGAAATGTTTATATTTTAAATAATTTATGTTTTTTGATTATATAATTTTACATGAAAATTTGATGATTGGTTATGTGATAAAATAAAGATGGGTGCTTACGTGATAAACCAAAGACGGGCGGTTTTGTGTTAAACTAAGTATGGATGGTTACATTATAACCCCCAATGCATTGGTTATTGAAATCGGTCGTATGGGTATTCCATTTAGTGATATGTATTGAAGTTGACCGTATGGTTATTCCATTTATGTATGTTTATGTCCCAGGTTACCATATATGTGTTATATGTTTCTCTATATGGGATTTAAGGTAATGTTTTGGTTACAAAAAGGGTAAGCAATGATCTTATTTTAAGTGAATTATGTTTACTACTTCTTAATGGTGAAAAGTATTAATTTATGATAAGGTATTCATAGTTTTCATGTATTCGCAAGACTAATTGGTTTTTCACCTTTCTGTATCCCTTACTGATCTATTTATTCTCATCCCATATTTTGAAATGTTTTCCATAGGAATTAAAGAATAATTAATTCAATGATGGGATCAAGTAAATGTTATACTGTTAAAACATTAAATGATTCCATGTTTCTTTTTAAAAATTCTTCATGAAAAAAATGGATTATGAGTAGAAGTATCTACTCTTAATATTTAAGTTGTTGCGTATAAGTTATGAACTAATTCTATAAATATACAAACATAAAAATATCCTCGATGCGAATTAAATTCAAATTAATAACCTAACGCAACATTAAGTAATGTTTATGTTCATGGCCTTATATAATCAAAGTGTTTCATATAGTAAAAGATTAACATTGTTTTTCATATAAAGAATAAATAACTTGGTGTAGCGTCTAATGGAATCCACCAAAGTAATTTAATTTATTCTAAAAATAATAATTCATAAAAAATCATGGTGTTATATGTTTTAAAACTGGTGATGCTAGATATATTTGATAAAAGTTTATATATAATAAAATATGGTGTTTATGGATAAAGAAATTGAAAGTTTTGTGAATGAAGCGATTCCTTAATGAACTTTGTATACAACTCTTTTTTCTTACGGTGAGAATAGTTCAAGTGGCCTTAGAGTGTATGTTGAGTTAAATTTTTATCATTATCTGAATCATAAGAAGAATTTTTTAGCAGAAGATCTAACCATCTTTAACATGGTATCAAAATGTGAATATTTATCAACAAATCCAGATGTGGGTTCTTTAGGGAAAATCCCTCAAAGTAACATTTTAGTGTTTTTGGTTTCATTGTGTTTTTTGAAAAAGTAGGATTCCAAGGTTAGTTGTAGAGTAAGAGAGATATCTATTACAAGGTATGTTGACAAAGTTCCAAGATAAATGAATCGATTCCTTGGAATTTGTATATAAGATTACAGGTATAAGGTGGTACCATTTCCAAATGTTCCCCAAATTTTTGAGGTCCAAAATTTGGAAGAGGACTCAAGTTTCATGATAGTTGTATTTTCAATGATTCCTCAAAATAATATTTAAAGTGGCTAAGTTTTGAGAAAGTTTTTTGTTTCTCTATGGTATTGATCTTTGTAAAATCTCTATGTTTTGAAAATGTGTGGAGCTTCATCAAATAGGGATAAGTGTAAAAGGTTTACGGTCAACTACGTGACTACTAGAAGCTTTGAGAAAGGGGATATTTCCTTGGATATACCCAAATATAGGGAGGTTCATGATCAAGAATGTAGAGCTTTGAAAAAATGCATTGGAAAGGTTTAAAACTTCACGAAATGGGGGAAACTTCTATAAATTGGCAAATACCCCCCCCCCATTTGAGTAAGTTATCCTTAAAAAATACAAAGGCTTTAAATTCACGAAGGTTGTTCATGCAGGATTTTTTGTGTAATGGTTTTCATAAGATTATATGTTTTGTGGATAAAGGAGGTTCCCAAATAATTTTTAAGCTTCACGAATGTTTTGACCTTCATAAAACTATTGATCTTCTTAAATTCTAAGTGTGATTCATGAATGTAGTGAGATTAATGAAGTATAAGTGAGCCTTATGAAAAAAGTTAGCTTCATGAAGGATATGTGAGCTTCAAAAAAGTAGTAAGATTCATGAATTTTTGGGAGTATCCGGAAAGAAGGATATTCCTACGAAGAATTTGGTAGTTTTTCTATGGTTTGAAATAGGGATTTCATAAAAGTAAATATCATGCAAAATAGAATGAATTTCCCAGTAAATCCGTTTTAAAGTGATATTCATCAATTTGTTTAAAGTGGAACATAATTATGCACCAAATTAGTCATAAAATATATTGATTCAATTGATAAAAATATAAATCATTTAAATGATCAGTGAGAACACTTTAGTAGATAGAGAAGTGATATTTAAAATTGTGATTAGATTTGAAATATGAGGGACAATGAGTTTATTATGAACTTTGAAACATTAGTATGCTTTGGTGGATTTTTAAAATTAGAAAAATTCCTTTTTATTATCCTTAAACATATCTCAGTGCAGGTGAATCAAGTAAAATTGTTATGTCTCATTCATGATTTCATTTTTTCTCATACATTATTATAGAAAAGGGAAAGAAAATTGTTTTGTTTAATGTTGAAAAAAGATCCAAAAATGGAAGTAGTTCTAATCTTTAATACCTTTATTCACCCCCCCATTAGGGTATTTATCCTGGTTGGGATAACAGTTGTGGCATGGAATGTTGTTGGGTGATTTAATTGTCTCTTCTATATTATGGGGCAGTTTCACCATGGATATCCATTTTCGGTGTAGCCTCTTCTAGATGTTTGGTCTAGTGGTATGGAGGGAGATTCAGTGGAATAATGCCTTAAGGGGTGGCTTTTGGTATTTTCTTCATATTTAGACACCCTTATAGCATAATGGTGGGATGTGGTGTATCACCCTCCATGACAACGATGGGCCTGTGGTGTGGAAGGAAGGTTTTGGTGTGGCCTCACCCATGTAAAGTGGATTTGAGAACACCCTATGCCATAGTTTCCTGAGACCATTTCAACATGGATCAATATAGAATGGTCTTTTGTTTTATATTTTGGGTATAAATACCCCAAACCATATCTTCTTCAAACCTTATTTCATGAAATTTAGGCTCCTAAGAGACACCTTTTTAATTCCTTGAATCCCCTATTTGATTTGGTTCAATCATGCGCTTTGGGAGATCAATTATTGGTATTTCCTCTCCATTCTTAAGGCAGGTGTATCTATTAAAAGGCTTTTATTCTTGAATAATATGATGTTATTATTCAATTCTTTTTTATGAACATTTTTCATTTGATATCAAGGTGGACTTTATTCAATATATGTATTTAAAGGGATCTTCATTTAAAATAGTTTTGGACATACAATGTATGAATAAAATTCCATAAAGACGGTTTTTGATTAAAAATGTGTTTTAAAGCTTGGAAGTGGATATGATTCACTATTAAAAATTATTTATAAATTTTGGTAAAGGATTTCAAATGGTTTTTTTGGAATAATTGAACATTAGTGATCTTGAGTGCTTTGGGAAATGGATATGATACTTTAGTGTGTGTAATGCCACTAGAGGTTTTGGGATGTTGATAGACAATTATGGGAATCACTAGTAGTTAGATTCATGTTATTCATAGTTTAGAATTTTTTTATGTCTAATAAATATTCCCATAGGCTAGAGGCCAAATTGTGTTTTTTGTCATTTATGCTTGGTTTTACACATGATGGTATATTTCATGGTTGTATTTTTCACTCGTTTATCTTATGTTGTATCCAGGACTGTATTTTCTTATTCTCTAGTACTTTCTTATATAAAAATTTCATATTCAGTTTTGTGTGAATATGAAAGGATTTTATGAAAAACTGAAGGATGTATTAAAAAAATGTTTTATATTATGAAAATTATTTATAAAATGGTTTTATTAATTTTAGAACAAACTTTTTCTAGATATTAGACTTTGTTTATATTCCCTTGTTAAATCCTAAGAGGGGTTTTCTCATACACTACTATTACCTTTGGGTTTTTGTAGATTTAGTTATGAAGGACTCGAGTAAAGGTAAAATAGTTTCCTAGTTTATCGGCTTATCTTGTTCATTGATTCCTTCGATGTGGGTCATTTTATTGGTGAATGATTTTTAAATTGTGTTTTGGTCTTTGAAATGTCTTGTTTCACTTTCATTTTAAGTCCTTTAGGCTTCTATTTTTATTTTTCCTAGATATATACTCTTTCTTCTACTATGTACTCTATTATTTTTCCTTGTTTAGGTTAGACATGAGAAATGTTTGATTTTTTTGGTTGATTCTCTCCTTGTGGTGACCTTCTTAGGTGAATTTTCTAGTTATTCGGGGTTGGTTGATTACAAAAATGATTTCTAAGATATGTTCAATAATTTTTCCAAGATACTTTATTTTATAAAACATCGCATTTACTTGTCTTAATAAGATTCTTCTTTACCCAATAATAATGATCTTTTATGGAAAAATATAATCGATTGTATTCATTTAGTAACCCAAAAAGTTATTTATAAATGTAATATTTATGACATATTTATGAAAATCATTCTTTTTCCTCATTTTCTTTAATTTCTTGGATTTATATATGTTCAATTTCCATGTGGGATGCATGATTTTGAGAATTTTATGATGTGATAGGCGGACCTTGAATTATATATCTTAAAATGAATTAAGTAATGTGATATATCTTCTGAGATTATGTGTATTATACCTGAACATGATTCTAGATTTTTTCACAATTAATATGTTATTATTTATATATGTATTTTATGTGTGAAAAAGATGTTATCTTTGTTCAAAACTATGTGTGGTATTTGACAACTATGTTATAATGTTCTTTAATTATGAATATGCCTCATTCCATGCCTTTCTCAAATGTTTCCCTCATAATTTTGATGATTATATTATGATTATGATATAATAAGGATTATTATTCTCACCCATGTACTGTTGATTCATATTTCTTATTACCCTCATATTATTCCTCTCTTTATTGGGATTTAATCTCACCCATTTTAATTATATATGCTCAGGTGATTTTATGTACTAAGGAGATCATGAGAACTTTTGGATCACTATGAATAAATAATAAAATAATGTTTATGTTCTATTATGTAATTGTAATAAAAAAACCTATTTTTCTAAGGATACTAATTCTTTTGATCCTTTAATTAATTACTATTATGTTATTTATCATAAAAACAATGTAATAGTCATGGAAGAATTTATTTCCATTATAATTTTTATTAAATAATGGTTTATTTAATTTTTTAATTTGGAGTAGATAACATTAGTGAAAACCCTAGGGATAATTATGAGTTAAAAAGGAAACATCTTGATGTTTTTATGAAGTATAAGTGCATATGGTTTTTGAGAAATTAATTCCATGTATAGATACTAAATTTGCATGTGGCTCTCAAATAAACGTACCTAGGGATAATAACCCCAAAAGATATATTTCGATGAAAAATAATCTTTTACATGGTGAATAATAAAGAGGCTTTACTATACACCTAGTTTGACACTACTTGGGTATATGATTGGATTGATTATAATATCTATAAATACCATTATGAAAGATATATAAAAAATAAATTTTATATTTTATAGATAGAAAGGATTAAAGTACATGATCTTAAAATCATTTTTTGAGAGGAAGGATATGCTAAACAGAGGTATTCCATAAGATATTACATTAGAATATATTTTAACATGATAATAAATTATTGATTCATGCTTTATTGACTTATGTTTTGTTCAATCCCTTTCAATTTTAGAAAATGGTGGGAACTAGAAGAAAACATACAAAAAATACATGTGAAGGATAATACAACAAATTTTAAAATATAATAGAATTTTAATGGGATGTAGAGTTCATTACATCATAGAAGTGCTTAATCAACTGTATCAGGCTATGACCAATAACATGAACCACACTGGACATCCTATTTCACCCAAGAAGGAGCTTTTATCCATCAAATCCGTTTTTCAGTAATGAACATAAACATTTAGAAAATCTTCTCATCCTCTTATCACATAACATTCAGTTAAATAAATGGAAAAGATAATTTATATACTCCACTAATATAATATGGAGAAAGTTACTCTTATAATCTATCATTTAGATATCAAGGATGATCAATGGTGGAAATTGATAAAGAATGTGAAGTCCAAAGATAAAATGGAAGAAATTGAGTTGGAGTCTTTAAGAATATATTTATTTACAATAATTCCCCTAAAACACTCTTGAAAAATTATAGAGAAATAATTTCTAGATATTAACCAAAGGAGAGTGAATCTATCACAGATCATGATCAAAGTTTCACAATTCTTGCAAGATACACCTCAAGTTTTATTATCAACAATATTATAAAAGTACATATATTATTTATTAGCTTAATACAACATCCTTGAAAGGTTCTATCTATAAAATAGTTTGGGAATTATAAAGAATTAGTATAATGTGTGCTTAAAGTAGAGACGGATTTTGGAGAGTGGTCCCATTGAAATGGCGATAAAAGATAAGAATTGAGTTTCAAGATGCTGGATTGAATGAAAAAAGAAGAAAGAAGATAAAACCGCCCACATTTTAAATATATGAAAAGTAGCATTATGGGGATTTACTAAAAGGTGAAATCAAATTATTTAAGATCTGGATAAAATACCACAATTCTTTTGGATGTAAAAGAGACATGAAGTACTCAACCAATGTAATGGAGGACATAATTGAACCTATAAATGCACCACCCATGGTTCAATTCTTTAAATATAAGGATACAATGAGCTAAAAGTTTTAGTGAATTATACCAAGTGTCTTTGGGGGTAATGAATGTCAACAACCACCAATTACATTAGAGCAAAAGAATTATTATTACATCACCACCATTCTGACAGAAAATGAAAATAATGTCTTAAAACGAACACATTTGATTCACTTAAGAAATATAATTTTTTACTTGATTCTAGTTATAAACATTCCATTATATCGTGAAAGTTTTCTATAACTATTGAATCAAATTCCTAGTACCTTTATACTGATTTATTAATAAAAATACTTAGTTATGTGATAATTGAAACCTAAGTGTTAGACTCCTCTCTTGTTCACATTGGTGGGAGGATTCTTCCAACAAATCTCATTATCCATCCCTTGGTATAATTTAAACCTATAATATCAGTGGATTTGATAAATTTATATAGATATCACATCAAATTTTAGGAAAATTAATATCAATTTATATATTCCAAACCATCCCATGTTTTGTACAAATTCCTAGAAGATCATGAATATCCTTCGGAAAATCACTCAATGTTGTGGGTGTTGATACCCAGTAAAGAAGAATACCTTTTCCAAATGGTTTATTAAATGTAAAGAATCACACATGATGAAATTCCAATGCTGATGAAATATATTTATGTATATCCTAAATAATTTCATGGCCTTCCACCAGATTGCTTGTATCATCTCAGTAACATCCTGAGCTTTTATGAAACATTTTTTCAATTAAATTTAATCTTTTTGATATTTTTTGTTACAAAAAACACTATGCTTATCTTGTGTTACATGGAATAATTATTTTATATTTCATTACAGGAAACACTTAATTTATATTTAATTATATATAGCACTAAGATTATATTTTTTTATATGGAAACCCATGTTTAAACGAAATAAGTCATATTATTAAAATATAAATATATTATAATTACTAACTAGTTTTTTCAATGGATGTTATGAATTGGATTAATTAAATTATGTAAATATATGTTTTACACATTTGTATACAATTAAATCTTTGGCAGTCAATTAATTAAAAATTAAAAAAAAACTATTCGAAAATAAAGAAAATCTTTTTTTGAAAGACTATTTTTATGCACACTGACACATTTTAAACAATAAATTAAACAACCTAATTTTGGTGAATTATTTTAATTAAATTTATATATTATATATTCAATTATATTATTAACATTCATATTATGTGTTTTTTGTACAATAGATAAGAACAAATCTAATTTTACACTTAAAGACTGTATTTTTCTAAAAAATGATTTTATTACATTTTTTGTAGCACTTAAATCAAAAATAATTTTCAAAACATTTAGAATTATTATTTTAAAAAATGAAATTAATTTTTTAAAAATCATATCAAATTAACTTATAGTGAATTTTTGATAATTTTATGAAAAGATTAATTTTTGGATGAATAATGAAAAATTTTTAATTTTAATTGAAAATTTCAGTTTTGTTTAATTTATTCATAAAGTTGAATTACATTTTAAATTAATTTTAAAGTAACATAAGTTTATTTATACATATATTAGTCCAATTAATGTCATTTGAATCAATTTCATAATGTATTTTGATGTAAACACTTTGTATACTTTTGAACATTTTTACTTTAAAAATTTATGTCCTCATCATGTCTATGGGATTAATTTTAAATTAATATTTTCCACTTCTATGAATTTAATTTGGAAAAATTAATTATATATTTTGAATAATAATAAATTTTATTATATAATACGTTAAACCTAAATTTTTACAATAATTAATATTAAAATAGTAAAAATTAGTAACCATTATTAAGGTAAAAATAGGTTTACATTTGGGGTTAAACTAAAAACAAAGGGGTTTAAATTTGCCAATTTTTTTTCCAAAACCCATTATCTATCCAGATTTCTACCATATCCCTTATCTCACATATAAATTCCACCCCTTATTCTCTCATATTCACACCTTGAAATATTTTCATTCAGTAGATAATTACCGAAATATAACATCCCAAACTTTTTTCTAGATTTATTAGACTTCTTAATAGGCACTCTTTTGTTTAGTGTTGAGTACCTTTCGTTTGGATTTTAACTTGGGTATGTTTGGGTGAAATATGTGTTGGAATCTTCCTATGTTAATCATGTTTTAATGATCAAAAATCATATACATTTTGTAAATCTTGTTAATTCTGTTTAATCTGTCTCAAATCATGTTTACAGATGGTTGGTTTCTTTATGATTTAAATAAACCATCCTAGGATATTAATTTATATAATCATGTCCAATTTGTGTAAAATGTATTTAATTTGTTTTATAATGAATTTACATGGTAAATGATTAAGTCTAATCCATTTTGTAAATTTCACTATTTAAGTCTATATACATATATTTGGCTAGGTCAGAGAAACCGTGAGTCTGCCAGCAATTATGTTTTTTTTGGAAAAGGACCCAAACACCGTGACCGAACACCATGACCAAAAACCATGACCCAGACACCGTGAATTGACACCGTTACTAGACACCATGACCAGACACCGTGCCTAGACATCGTGACCTAGATATCGTGACCAGACCCCATGACCCAGACACCATGACCAGACACTGTGACCCAGACACCATGACCAGACACCGTGACTAGACACTGAGAACCAGAAACTGTGACCAGACACCACATCTATTCTACTGGTTCCTGATCTCTATAAAATGATGCCATCATAACCGTTTCACCACTCAAATGAAAAGAAGGATACACTGTTTCATAGAAACACTATTTCCATGGGACACTATTTCTAGACAAGCTGTGACACTGTTCTTTAATCTGTTTTTCTGTTTTTTAATTTAATTTCGTACAGTCAAATTTGAGTCTTTTAAATGTTCTGACATAATTAATATTTCTTTGTAGAAATGTCACCTGATAGTACGAGGTACGAGGTGCAAAATACTTCCATCATGTCGGCTTCAACACATACACTATATGAATAAAAAGAGAAGTTTGGCCCAAAAAAAAGAAGCGTGATAACGAAGAAGCACAAGAATTCTTGAGAAAAGAACTGACACATGCAACTCAATACATATGAAGAACACACAAAGCATTCTCAAATCCAAAAGCTGGGATACCATAGATTAGAGTCAGGAACATCTTTGAAATACCAAATTCATGAAGAATAGGAGCCATGTAAGAACCCAGGTTTTTGTAACGGGTCAAAATCCCGACCCAGTTTGAATTTTTGACTGGTTTCTAGGGAAACTGGAGAAAACGGGAAGGTTCTAGAAATTTCCAAACTACACACCATGTACTTTAAAGTACATGACGTTTATATGTTAATCGAGTGTCGACCGTGTGCTCGCCAAGTACATGTCATGTGGTGACCATGTAGAAATTTATTACTACACAACGTGTAGTTTGAAACACATCATGTAACCCCGACCGTGTGGTGGCTATACATGTTGTGTAGGCCTATTGGCCAGGTAGAACTGGGTATACGCTGTGTTCTGCTTGGACACGCCGTGTAGTCTAGCCATGTATAAGAAAAAACATGGCATGTGGGTAAGTCGACGAGGAAGAGAAAAGAAACCAAGTACACGCCGTGTACCCATAGGTACACACCGTGTCCTCATGTCGGTAGGTCTGGAAAGTAAGGAGAAGGAATTCAGCTATCTTGTGAATAGTAAAATGACATATACACGGTGTGTAGTCATTAAGTACACACCGTGTACTTTCTTTTTTTTTGTTAAAATGGGCAGTAGCCTCATATTGAGGAAGAACCTCAATATCTCGCTCGGTTTCTTGAACCAAGCCGACCAGAGCTCTTTCCTTCTCCCGATCGTCCGTCCGAGACATGTTTCGAACTTTGATTGATGCATTGGAACCCCCTCGGTAAGGCCTCGATTCCTCTTTGGCTGTTTTCTTTTCTTTTTGTTCTAGAATGAGTTATAGGCATTTGAACGGTAATGAATATTTTGTTTATTTACCGTATTTTAGTTCGAATTGGTGGTTGTTACCGGAGGAGTAGAATTATACGAGTCTCAGAGAGGTGGTGCATACCTCATTTTGTGTTTTTGTGGTTGTTTGGGTGACGCGGCCTTCGTCGCGTTTTCAGGTATTTTGTGTGGGACCCGTTTTATTTTCTATTTCATATTGAATTTCTTATTGGACCAATGGGATGCCTTTGGGTATGTCATGTTACCAGTTTGTGCGACCGGGGCCAGGTGAGGGGTCCTGGCTCATCAGGGCATTTTGTCCAGGGAATTCCAAAATGGTTTCAATTGAAATATTAATGTGTTTAACTTTTTAGTTTAATTTATTAAAGCCTATTGTAATTATTGGAGGCATTTAAGAACTTATTGCTGGTATGGGACAACACCTGGTATAGTGCAATTCAACTACTTAGTTTGTTTTTCCGGTTTATGTTTTCTGTTTAAACATGTAATATATGAAATTGCTGAATTGCATCTGCTGGACCCTTTGGGTGGTTTTGGGCATGGCCTGGATATTCTTGAGTGATGCGGATCACTAGTTGGGCTTGGCCCATGTTACTTTGGATGGTGTTGACCACGGGATTGGGCATCATGGACGTCGGCTTCAGGCAGTACGACTGTGAGGTTGGGCATGGCCCATGTTACTTGGATGGAGAGACCATTGGACTTGAGAGACATGGTCGTAGGGACAGAAGGTGATAGATGTGTTGGTGGATTAGGAACTATTTGGTGATTACCGCTCACCCAGGACTTTGAGTAGTGTGCACACAGAGATACTCCGTGATGAGGTGGTTTTGACCACTCGTGTGGGTAGAGGCCCCTGTAGTTAATGTTAGGTATTCTGGTTGGGGGTGCTTGCCGTAGAAAGCCAAGTGGGAGGTGAGGAGCCTTCAGGGGATGGGCGTGCCTTTAGGACGTCGGTACTTGAGACACAAGGTGTCAGGAGGCACATGGTGCCAGGTTACTATTATTGGTCATGCCTTCGGGACATCGGTACTTGAGGTACGAGGTGTCAGGAGGCACATGGTGCCGGGTTATTATTTTTGGGAATGCCTTCGGGACGTCGGTACTTGAGACAGGAGGTGTCAGGTGGCACGTGGTGCTGGGTTACACGACAGAGATTCCAACGATGACCGAAGCAGGTGACACTCCATAGTGACTATTGAGAGCACCAGTGGAGTTTGTGTTTTATTGTTCATTGTACTGTTTACTTCTCTCCTTGTAAATGCATGAATGCTTAAACACATATATTTGGTACGCACCATTGGGTGGTATCCTAATGAGTTTTGTCTCACACCCTGCACGGGCCCTTCGGGATGTGTGCAGACTTCATGGATATACGTGCATGAAAAAGGCCAGCTTCAGGAGCTGGGCTATGTTAGTTGTTGTATGAAGATGGTATGGACCTCGAGGTCATGAATAGATGGGGTTTACTTTGTTTTATTTTCTGTTCTGTATCGTCATACTTACTTGTTTTAGCTACTTTTGGTTAGCCATTGGTGCCCTTTTTATATTCAGTTGTGTATGAAATGCTTTGGATGCATGTTTTAATGTTCAGTAGTCGTTACATGTGATCAGCATGCTGTTCTGTTTATTTCTACTACTGATGTTATATTTACTACTTCTTCTGTTTATCTATATTGATTATGCTTCCGCTCTGCGGGTCTGGTTTGAGTCTGCTGAGTCTTTCATTCCACTACATCTTTATTTTTATACTCGGGCCAATACCCTTACTGTGATCCTCTGAGGGGGTATAGCCTCCCCACTATACCTAACAGTCCCTCGTTGCTAGTTGGCAGCCTTTAGAGTTCAGGGGAGGTGCGCCTAAGGTAGTGACACCTGACCCGTTCGGCACTATTCAGGTGGCTGGATGGGTCCGGGTCGTTACAAAGTGGTATCAGAGGAGTTCTTGACAAGGATTTAGTAGCAGAGTTTTTCTGGCTACTAATGAGATTGAGACTTCTCTTTTTATTTATGTTGGTTTCCCTATTTGGGATATGGTAGACTAGAGATAGGTTGTTACTGGAACTAGGTTTCTTGCTTGGGCTTGGGTGCCTGCAGCCCCAGGTACGAGGGATGGACTAAGTTTCCATGGGTGGGAATTGTTGTTTGCTTTTACTCAGATTATGTTTTATATGATTTCCACCGTGGTGGCTCACTTGGTGTGTGATGTTCTTGATTGTGAGATGTGACCCTTGACTCGGTATGGTAAGGGATAATTAGACCTTGGCCCGTTATGGCAAGAATTGTTGTTAGCTTTTGATAGGCACATTTTTAGGGTATTTCAATTTCATAATTGCATGTATGCTTTGTGAAGTGATAATGACATGTGAATAAAAATCAATTTCCATGCTTAATATGATTTGAAATGTAAATTGGTGAAATTCCTGATAGAATTTATTGTTGTGCAATGTGTATGCCATGCTTTATATTTTGTAAAAAATGCATTTGGCATATGAGAGTAGGCATGTATTATGATTAAGGAAGTGTAACTATCGGGATTCAGTGACTCGGTTGTCGGTTTGAGGAAACATGAGTTGTCGGGACGGGCATGGCCCGAGGTACTTTTGATACTTGGCTCTGTTGAGGGAGGGTAAAGAGGCCATGAGGTCAGGATGTCGTGGGGCATGGGTTGTAGTGAGGGGGAAGTAAGGGTAGTTGTTATGCACAGCCTTTTACTGCATTCCTTATCTGCGTAGAATATATTATTATAGATATATATGGGTTGTCTGGCCATTAATGGTATTCAGCGGGTAACTCCTTCACAACTCGATGGAGCGTCAGGCAGGAGATGATACAGTGCTGCAGGATCGGGGTTATAATTCGGTACAGGCATAGCACGAGCCGCAGGTACAGGCTCAGGGACATGATCATGTTTAGGATCTAGTGCAGGAAGGACAACAGCTGGGTTTGGCATCATTCAGGAAGTGGCTCGATGAGCAGCTCCGAGCTAGCCTGGTATGTGTCTTACATGAGATTGATAGAGGTGCGCAGGGTACAGAGCCTTATATAGCGTATCTGATGCGGGAGTTCTAGTCATAGCACCTGCCACTTTTTTAGGGTGAGGGTGGTCCGCAGGCAGCTGAGAATTGAATAGAGAGTATGCAGATGATCTTCGAGCATCTCGAGACACCTCCAGGTCAGAGGGTCAAGTTGGCGACGTACATGCTCAGAGGACCGGTGAAGCATTGGTGGGACGTACAGTTCAGGCTCATAGACATGAGGGATTGGCATGGAAGTACTTCGAGGATAGGTTCTTTGAGAACTTCTATCCAGAGACACTGAGGGAAGAGAGATCTCGTGAGTTCTTTAGTCTTCAGCAGGGCGGCATGTCTGTCATGGACTACACAACTTCTTTCATAGAGTTGTCTCAATTTCCACCTAGTATGGTGAGAGATGATGCGGCTAGGGTGAGGCGCTTCGAGGATGGCTTACGACACGCCATTTGGGTCCAGGTGAACATCTTCAGGCTGGGTTCCTTCTTTGAGGAGGTGAATCAGGCGCTCATAGTCGAGGGAAATGAAAGAGTGGAATCTATCTTGGGAAGGGCGACGGCTTTAGGTGAAGGCTTAGACATCAGAAAGTGAGAACGAGATGAGTTACAGTAGGGCAGTCAGGCTAGGGATTCAGTTAGACCACCTCGTGGTAGTTCTTCGGTGATTTTCATTCAGTGTGGACAACCGGGACATGTTCGGGCGCAGTGCGATAGGCCTCCAAAGGAGTGACGGGCATGTGGACAGGATGGGCATCTGGAGCGGTTTTACAGGAAGCCTTCTCAGATAGCCAGCTGGCAAGGACCAGGACAGACTGTAGCATCTGGAGTTGGGTCCAGTTTGGTACCCATAGAGGGTATTCGAGGTTCAGTTGTGTGCGGAGGTCGTGATAGAGACGGTGGGACCCAACTGAGGGGTCAGTGGCTGGTGACTAGATCAGCACCGTAAGGAGGTTAGGCATCTAGAAACCGTGTTTCAAGCCAGGTGCACGCCGTGGAGCTGCCAGAGGCTGAGCAGGCCAGTGAACCGATGACAGTTAGAGGTACACCGCGGTGTGGCCGTGATCTCCATGTTTCTTTTTTGGCATGACCTATAGAGGCATGTTTGTTTTGAGTGCACGTGGTACACATGATCTATGTGGACTGACTAGATTCTAGTCAGTGGGATTAGCACCATATCAGGTGCATGATATATATATATATATATATGAGGTTCCTTAGGCATTGGCTTCGAGGATGCCGGTTACTTGAGGTGCCTTGGGCATTGAGGCATCGTGGATGCGGGTTATTTGAGGTACTAGGCACCAAGACCTCGTGGAGGCAGACACTGATGCGGTGCGGGATACGTTGGGTGTTGAAAGTGACACAAGAGCATCAATGAGGTGCAGGGGTGATGATGCGTCATGGGAGGACTATGCGTCCGGAAAACAGGTTAGTGAACCTTATTTTCTTTTAGTTTTGTTGGGTTAAGACCGGGTTAGGTGATTTCTAAGGTGGGGAGCCCCTTGAGGAATTTAGCCGGATCCTTGAGACTGGGGGAGTCCGAGTTTCTTTGTTCGGGGTGGTATGTCCGGTGCCATATCTGGGATTCGTTTGATAGCTCAGGGATGAGCTATGTTAAGGTGGGGAGATTTTAAGAACCTAGGTTTTTGGAACAGGTCAAAATCCCAAACCAGTTTAAATTTTTGACTGGTTTCTGAGGAAACTGCAGAAAACAGGATGTTTTTGGAAATTTACAGACTACATGCCATGTACTTTAAAGTAAACGCCGTGTATATGTTAAGTGAGTGTCATCCATGTACTCTCCAAGTACATGTCATGTGGTGACCGTGTAGAAATTTCTTACTAAACGACATGTATTTTGAAACACGTCGTGTAACCCCGACCGTGTGGTGGCTATACATGGTGTGTAGGCCTATTGGACGGGTAGAACTAGGTACATGCCATGTTACACTTGGAAATGCCGTTTAGTCTAGCCGTGTATAAGGAAAATACATGGCATGTGGGTATGTCGTTGAGGAAGAGAAAAGAAACCAAGTATATGCCATGTACCCACAGGTACACTCCGTTTTCTCATGTCGGCAGGTCTGGAAAGTAAGGCGGTGGAATTCAGCCATCTTATGAAAAGTTAAATGACATATACACGGCGTTTAGTCATGAAGTACACATCGTGTACTTTCTTTTTTTCGTTAAAATGGGTAGTATCCTCATATTAAGTCAGAACCTCAATATCTCACCCGGTTTCGCGAACCAAGCCAGCCGATGCTTCTTCCTTCTACCGATCGTCCATCAGAGACCCGTGTTGAACTCCGATTGATGTGTTGGAACCCCCTCGGTAAGGCCTCGATTCCTCTATGGTTGTTTTGTTTGATTTTTGTTCTAGAATGAGTTATAGGAATTTGAACAGTATTGAATCTTTTGTAGATTTACTACATTTTAGACCGAATTGGTGGCTGTTACTAGAGGAGTAGCATTGTACGAGTCTCAGGTAGGTGGTGCATACCTCATTTTGTGTTTTCGTGGTTGTTTGGGTGACGCGGCCTTCGGCGTATTTTCGGGTATTCTGAGCAGGACACATTTTATCTTCTATTTCATATTAAATTGCTTGTTGGACCTATGGGATGCCTTTGGGTATGCCCTATTACCAGTTTGTGCAAGCGGGGCCAGGTGAGGGGTTGTGGATCATCAGAGAATTTTGGCCGGGGAACTCCAAAATGGTTTTAATTGGGATATTAATGTGTTAAATTGTTTAGTTTAATTTATTAAAGCTTGTTGTAATTGTTGGAGGCATTTAAGTCCTCAGTGCTGGTATGGGACATCACCTGGTATAGTGCAATTCAACTGTTTAGTTTGTTTGGCCAGTTTATGTTTTCAGTTTAATCATGTTATATATGCAATTTCTGAATTGCATCTGCTGGACCCTTTGGGTGGTGTTGGGCATGGACCATATATTCTTGAGTGATGCAGATCACAGGTTGGGCTTGGCCCGGGTTACTTTGGGTGGTGTTGACCA
Source organism: Viscum album (assembly GCA_963277665.1). NCBI lineage: Eukaryota > Viridiplantae > Streptophyta > Magnoliopsida > Santalales > Viscaceae > Viscum > Viscum album. The sequence goes on from OY728126.1 coordinate 1,579,784,164, forward strand.
CAGGATTGGGCGTCATGGACTTCAGCTTGAGGCAGTACGACTGTCAGGTTGGGCATGGCCTGAGTTACTTGGATTGAGAGACCATCAGACTTGAGTGACATGGTCACAGGGAAACGAGGTGTCAGATGTGTTGGTGGCTTAGGTACTATTTGGTGATTACCACTCACCCGAGACTTTGAGTAGTGTGCACACAGAGAAACTCTGTGATGAGGTAGTTTTGACAACTTGTGTGGGTAGAGGCCCCCGTAGTTGCGGTTTGGTATTCTGGTTGGGGGTGCTTTCCGTAGAAAGCCACATGGGAGGTGAGGAGCCTTCAGGGGATGGGTGTGCCTTCAGGATATCGGTACTTGAGACAAAAGGTGTCAGGAGGCACATGGTGCCAGGTTACTATTCTTGGGCATGCCTTCGGGATGTCAGTACTTGAGGCACGAGGTGTTAGGAGGAACATGGTGCCGAGTTACTATTTTTGGTCGTGAATTCGGGATGTCGGTACTTGTGACATGGGGTGTCAGGTGGAACGTGGTGCCGGGTTACACGACAGAGATTCCGGCGTTGGCCGAAGCAGGTGACACTCCATGGTGGCTATTGAGCACCAGTGGAGTTTGTGTTTAATTGTGCATTGTACTATTTACTGCTCTCCTTGTAAATGCATGACTGATTAAACACATATATTTGGTACGCACCATTGGGTTGTATCCTACTGAGTTTTGTCTCACACCCCACACGGGCCCTTCGAGACGTGTGCAGACTTCATGGATCTACGTGTAAGAAAAAGGCCAGCTTCAGGAGATGGGCTGCGTTAGTTGTTGCATGGAGATGGTGTCACGAACCAGCCCAGGTCGACCCCGAACCGGTCACCCGAGCCGGTCCGCGGCAAGTCCCGAGGGGCTTTCCCGAGCCCCCCGGGATGGCAACAAGTGCCGGTCATTGAAATTTTAATTGTTGGGAACGATTTCAGCCCAAACCAGAAAAACAGGATCAAAGAAAGACTATAAATTAAATAAAATAGACAAACACTAACGACATAAACAAAACTACATCCCAACATACCTCCATGTGACCTCGCGGGTCACCACCCAACTACAAACCAACATCGCTCCATCACTGAGCGACTCAAGCCAGGAAAACCTGAACACAAGGAACCTGCAACCGAAATGGTAAAAGATAGGCGTGAGCACAAAAGTACTCAGTAGGTGAGCCCCACAACAAATCCCAAAGCACTGCCAGTAAATAAAGAATCTACATAATCCAGGTTTGAACTACAATGTATAAAAGTAAGCTCTCATAATGTTTCACTTGAAAATAAAAACACGAGTCATTTCTCTTATTCTTTTTCGAAAGTTGGATTCCTTTCATTTGTTTTAAACTCATTCTAAAAGCAAAGAAGTGTAACATTTTCAAATCTTACACAAAGAGAATAAAGTATTTACATTTTCAAACCATTTTCCCAAAATCAAACAGAATAAGCTGTGAGGAAGACTGCAAGTAAACAAGAAGGGAAAAACAAGTGCAAGTAAAAGTAAACCAGAAGATATAAGCAATAACCATGAGCGATCCTAAACATCCCTAGAAAACCCCTGGACGTACTCGGGTTCAATCTACCTGCCGGCATGGTACTCTATAGTCAATAAACAACTGGACGCCCTAAAAGCCAACCAGTGGCACGCCCCACAAGGCCTTACCTACCAAGGGGGGACTAACCTGTCTAATCGGGGTTAGCCAGCAACCGTCACTCGACTCTCTAAAGGACGCACAGGAACCCACGGTGGTTTTAATAACACTGTGTAAGTGGGAGACCCTCGCACGCGTGACTCATCTCACCGCACTTGCCAACCCCTTACACAGACATTTCTACACGACAACCCTCGAAGGGAAGTCCCCCTGTAGAGATGCCCCATAAGTACGTATTTGTATATAAGTAGTCAATTCACAATCAATAAGGTACCAACCGGGCCGCCACATCATTCAAATTTTTAACCATTTAATACTAAAGCATTTCTAAAGGGATATAACACACGCCATTTCATTGAAAACCAAAAACACACTTAGAACTTTATTTAAGAAACTCAAATCACCATATTAAACCTGAAACACACTGGTTTCACGAGTAGAATCATTTTCCAATATCCAAATGCACCCCACTTTTATCAAGAGCCAAACAGGCCTTTAATCACTTTTTGAAGGAACACCATTTCTCAAATGAAATCCAAACTTTTGTTCACGCGACAAAGGAAAACATTTTTTTATCAACCAAGAACCACACCTTAAGTTTCCAAAATCAAGTTTTAAGGTCATACGGTCATTTTCTCTAATCCAGGTTCTAAGAAACACCGTTTTCCATTAACAATACATCTACTAATTTAGACACGCCAAAAACATTTCAAAACACAATTCAACACGACTTTCATTATTCAGGAAGAACCATTTAGCAATACTACCGTGGAAGCACACAATTAAATCCAAGAAAACACTTTCAATGAAACGCTAGACTTAAACAGCTTGCATTATCAGCAGATCACCACACTATAAAAACTACATAATATTACTTTTAAATTTACTTAAATTCAATAAAAAGACAAGGAATAAATAAATTCTTAATTTAAAGGTGAGTGAGAAGGGAGACCTACCTAAATTTAAGCTTGTTTTCGATAACACGACACGTCACACACTTGCACACTAGAAAACGATAGATGGAAATTTGGATAATGTGAAAATACCTCGCGACACGCTGTAACAGAAGTAGAATTACTAAAACCCGTAAACATCGATTAAAAAAGGTTCAAAAGAATGAGAACGTAAAAGACACCGTATATATATATACATATATATATACACATATTTATATAAACGTTGATATAAAATAATTTAATTAAGAAACAAAGAAAACCTCACCTCAACTTGCAAACCCAACCCGATGACACAACATGCCTCGCGCGGGCGCGTACGCGCTCGAAGGCCAAAGACCTCCGCGTTGCGGAATTATTCCGCCAACGCGCTGCACAAACCGAACAATTAAACAACCAACTACAACCATATATATATTTATACATACATATATATATATATATATATATATATTTCCACATGACACCAAACATACCTCAGCGCAAATGAGCTCGATCGCCGGGGGGTGGGGGCACACCGATCTCCGGGTGCGCCGCTGGCCGATGCAAGGCGGCGGCGGCTAGCCGGAGCACAGAAAGACGACGGGACGCCCGAACGGGCGGCCGGAGAGGTGCAGGCCGAAAGCGGCTCACCGGAGCTTGGACGGAGGTCGCCGGAGGGAGTCGGAAGCCGCTGGCCGGCGGCGGGGTTCGCCGGAAAACAGTTGGAAGCCGCTGGAAAAGGGAAAGGGTGCCGGAGGCGGAGGCCGGGGGGTGCGGCAGAGGTCGGGAGGCCGAAAAAAGGCTCGCCGGAGGTCGGGAGGCCGGCGGGAAGGCGGGGTCAAGGTTCTCGCTGGGCTGTTCGCCGAAGGAAGCCGAGACAGGGGGGGAGGCCGGGTTCAGCGGGGGTGAGGCCGGCGGTGCGGGCCGCCGGAGAGGGGGGTGCTGGCAGCCGGTGCCGGTAGGAGGCCGAGGCAGAGGCTGGGATGAGGGGATTGGGGCGAAGGTCGGCGGTGCGGTGCCGGACGCAGGAGGCAGGGGAAAAGGGGGCCGGCGGCCGGAGGGTGCGGGGTCGGCGCGGCGATCCGAGGGGGGTGCTGCGTGAGGGAGCGGTGCTAGAGGGGAAGGAGGTGGTGGGGCAGCGGCCGGGACGTGGGGAGATGGGGCGGCGCGGCGCGCAGAAGGGAAGGGGGGAAGGCGGCTCGTGAAAATGGGGAGGAAGGGGGGGTGCCGGGTTAGGGTTAATTTTTATTCATTTTATTATAATAATAATGATAGTAATAATATAATACTAATAATAATAATAATTATATAATAAGTAAATAAACAGAAAATAAAACCCTAATAATAACAATAAAACATTATAAAGATAATAAAACCTTATAATAATAATAATAATAATAATAATAATAATAATAATAAGATTGAATAAGTAAATAAATAAAAAATCAAATCTTATTAAAAAAAATAAAACATCATAGAAATAAAACATTATTAAAATAATAATAATAATAATAGTAATAATTAGCAATTTATAATAATAATTATTTTTAATAAAAAATTTTGAAAATTAAATCCGTTTGAAAATAAACGTGAGCGCGCGCACACGAGCGCGCCCACACACACATATATATAGACATATATGCATATATTTAAACATATATAAACATATATATATATATAAATACACATATATACATGTACACTTCTATATAAACGCATATAAACATATATGCATACATATTTATATGCACATATATATATACACACATATATATACACACATATATGAACATGTATGTAGACATATATACAAAAAAAACTTCAAAAATAACAACAACAATTTAAAAAGTAATAATAATAAAATATCAACATAAAAATTTAACATTTAAAACGCAGGGTGAATACACAGTTACTCAGGCCTAACGCACCGTCACCGCTAGCGATGTGTTGGCCGCGCACTGGCGCGAGACCCGCAAACGTAATTAAACTTAGAAAAAAAATTCAAACCGGGACCAAGAAAAGATTAAAAATAAGAGCATCTGCAGTTGGGGTGTGACAATTCTCCCCACCACAGACACTTTTTGCCCCCAGAAAGTCACCAAGGCAATAGTCAGCCAAGATTCAAATCTATGCCGAAACGGAACTAACGGAACCGAAGAAAACTGAGAATCTCAAGATGATCTCACCCTACACAGGTCACACTAGACCGATTCAAAAGAAAACTGGGGTCCGAGGTTGATGGGAGAACACGAAGGGGTTCTCCCCACCACAAGAGCTCAACTTGTGCAGAAAAATTTTACCATCTAAATAGACATCCCTAGGAAAGGGGGGGGGGGGGGTCGACGCGGGAACTCCCAACCGGTTTAAACCAACTCTTATAGCACGATTGAAAAACAACACCTTCGTTGAAACGTTGAACCCTCGACCAAAGTCAACGACCTTCAACACTAGGGGGAAAACCCATGGAAAAGACTTAACCAGACACCGAGTTGAAAACATGACCCATTGAAAAACATGAAACATAACCACATCTGACGAGCATTGCTAAACCACGGTCAACCCACCAAAGGGTCAAACACACTTTTAAGAAAGACACACGATTCAGAATATCACATCCACACAAACCAGTCTGCTTGTATTATAATAGAACAAGTCCATCATTACATCATATCAAAACAACATGCTTACAACGATACTAAAACCTTAACAACAGAAAAACAAGTACAAAAAGATCTTAATTGTTCCACCGCCAACACGGAACACAGAACCCGGACCAAGGCATCACACCCCTGGGAACACCTGACTGTGCGCGAGCTTCACCACGAGACCTGTGGCTGGGGCTCTGATGGCTGAAGCATCTCATGCCTCACAGTCAGGTACTGACATTATCTAATAACAGTGTCTTCTTCAAGCGATTCTTCCTCCAAAACTTCTCCAGATAACCCAGACAGCCGTAGTGATGACACGTCTTTGGAGGGTAGCGACAAGACGGCTTGAAATGCCCGAAACGACCACACTAATAGCACACCACTGAACAATCTGATGAACTGGAAGCTGGGACCAAGGGGGATAACTCCTGAGGAACAGGTATCTCTGGCGTATTTTCCTCACCAGAGGGGGAACTCTTACGAACAACTGGAAATGCTGGAGTACTAACCACCCACACACCGGAAACTAACTCAGCCAAGAATGCTTCCTCTACCAGCTTCTCGAAACAAAGGTCTTTAGAAGGGAGGACTCGCTCCTTGATCTCTGGACGAAGACCCCCGGTGAAAAGAGAGGCCTTCATGAGTTCATGCGACGCCACCTCTGGAGAAAAGGAAATCAGTTCCTTAAAATGTTCTACATATGCATTCACCGTCCGTTGGCCTTGTTGAATATGCACAAGTTCTCTCTTTTTCTTCAACTTCACTTCCTCAAGTACAAACCATTGGATGAAAACTGTTTTAAAGACATACCACATAATTTCACCTTGCGTTGACGGTGGGATAACCATCTTCCACTGGTCTAGAGCTGGACCCTCGAACAACTCCATAATTGCACAAACCTTAACATTATCGGGAGTTCCCAACGTTCTAAAGACATGCTCCACTTCCTCGAGCCATTTCACTACCTCTAACGGACCCTGATCACCATGGAGAATTGGCAAAGTCTGAGGAGGAAAAAAAACTGGGCATGACCTATCAGAATCCTTAAAGTCCTTTCTGGGCAGCATTTCCTGAGCGACATATAAATCACAAAGCCAAAACCAATATCAACCCGAAGCAACCTCAATAAAAGCGCCTTCATCAAAAACAGTTAGCACAATGACCAAACAAACACAAACACAACCGAAATACAATATCCTTTTTAAAATCCCCTTTTTATTTTAGACTTTAAAACCTCCCTCTTTCAAGACTATTTTCCAAAACCAATCCACTTTCAAACCAAAAACTTTCCAAAACTGTTTTCCATTTAAAACCAATTTAGAAAACAAGGTCAAGCCTTTAATTTCAAATACGCACCCAGGTAATCTCATGAACCGTTGCACATGTCTTCATCCACTGTCCAATAATACTCACACAAACATGCATTTTTTTCCATGCATTCTCACACATGTTCAAACGTTCATAAAGTGGACCTGGGGTTTCATCCTGAACCATTCTTGACCAACTCCAAGCAATAACGAATTTGAAATTCAAGATATTTCAGTTTTAAAACCCATTTCATACATTTAAAGTCTTTTAAAAGAAACCAGTCCAATTTTTCAAAAACCATTTTCATTTCCAACAACGTACTTACACAGACCAAAACAAAAGCAGCATCCAAATTTGCATCAACCACTGGAGTGAGGGACTAGTAGTCACGCTCAACCTGGCGACATGGTAGTGGGCCATGTCCCAAGTCAGCGTCGACCACTAGGAGGAATTCAAACCGTGTACTCAGACTCCACATGGGTCACTACTCCATGTGAAATCGCAATGTAACGTCGGCTTGCCTCTGTTGTCATCTCTCAATCCAAGACAAACTAGAAAGAGACAAGGACACAATTCCCGGACTACCCCTGGCGACTCGAGGTGCGGTACGGGTGAGGGTTCATGACGTCCTTCCCGTACCTACCTCTCGAGTCCCGACAGTCCTAATCTCCACCTACCAGACAACCCAAAAAACAAGAACCTGCCTCTGATACCATTTTGTCACAAACCAGCCTTGGTCGACCCCGAACCGGTCATCCGAGCCGGTCCGCGGAAAGTCCCGAGGGGCGTTCCTGATCCCCTCGGGATGGCAACAAGTGCCAGTCATTGAAATTTTAATCGTTGGGAATGATTTCATCCCAAACCAGAAAAACAGGATCAAAGAAAGAATATAAATTAATAAAATAGACAAACACTAACGACATAAACAAAACTACATCCCAACATACCTCCATGTGACCTCACAGGTCACCACCCAACTACAAACCAACGTCGCTCTATCACCGAGCGACTCAAGCCAGGAAAACCTGAACACAAGGAACCTGCAACTGAAATGGTAAAAGATAGGCGTGAGCACAAAAGTACCTAGTAGGTGAGCCCCACAACAAATCCCAAAGCACTTCCAGTAAATAAAGAATCTACATAATGCAGGTTTGAACTACAATGTATAAAAGTAAGCTCTCATAATGTTTCACTTGAAAATCAAAACATGAGACATTTCCCTTATTCTTTTTCGAAAGTTGGATTCCTTTCCTTTGTTTTAAACTCATTCTAAAAGCAAAGAAGTGTTACATTTTCAAATCTTACACAAAGAGAATAAAGTATTTACATTTGCAAACCATTTTCCCAAAATCAAACAGTATAAGTTGTGAGGAAGACTGCAAGTAAACAAGTAAGAAAAAACAAGTGCATGTAAAAGTAAACCAGAAGTTATAAGCAATAAGCATGGGCGATCCTAAACATCCCTAGAAAACCCCTGGACGTACTCGGGTTCAGACTACCTGCCGACATGGTAATCTATAGTCAATAACCAACTGGCCACCCTAACAGCCAACCAGTGGCACGCCCCACAAGGCCTTACCTACCAAGGGGGACTAACCCGTCTAATCGGGGTTAGCCAACAACCGTCACTCGATTCGTTAAAGGACACCCAGGAACCCACGGTGGTTTTAATAACACTGTGTAAGTGGGAGACCCTCGCACGCGTGACTCATCTCACCGCACTTCCCAACCCCTTACACGGACATTGCTACACGACAACCCTCGAAGGGAAGTCCCCCTGTAGAGATGCCCCATAAGTACATATATGTATATAAGTAGTCAATTCACAATCAATAAGGTACCAACCGGGCCGCCACATCATTCACATTTTTAACCGTTTAGTACTAAAGCATTTCTAAAGGGATATAACACATGCCATTTCATTGAAAACCAGAAACACACTTAGAACTTTATTTAAGAAACTCAAATCAGCATATTACACCTGAAACACACTGGTTTCACGAGTAGAATCATTTTCCAATATCCAAACGCACCCCACTATTATCAAGAGCCAAACGGGCCTTTAATCACTTTTTGAAAGAACACCATTTCTCAAATGAAATCCAAACTTTTGTTCACGTGACAAAGGAAAACATTTTTTTATCAACCAAGAACCACACCATAAGTTTCCAAAATCAATTTTAAAGGTCATACGGTCATTTTCACTAATCCAGGTTCTAAGAAACACCTTTTTCCATTAACAATAATTCTACTAACTTACACACGCCAAAAACATTTCAAAACACAATTCAACACGACTTTCATTATTCAGGAAGAACCATTTAGCAATACTACAGTGGAAGCACACAATTAAATCCAAGAAAACACTTTCAATGAAACGCTGGAATTAAACAGCTTACATTATCAGCAGATCACCACACTATAAGTACTACTTAATATTACTTTTAAATTTACTGAAATTCAATAAAAAGACAAGGAATAAATATATTCTTAATTTAAAGGCGAGTGCGAAGGGAGACCTACCTGAATTGAAGCTTGTTTGCGATAACGCGACACGTCACACACTTTCACACTAGAAAACACAAGCGGGAAATTTCGATAATGCAAAAATACCTCGCGACACGCTGCAACAAAAGTATAATTACTAAAACCCGTAAACATCGACTCAAAAAGGTTCAAAATAATGAGAACGTAAAAGACAACGTATATATATATATACATATATATATATATACTTATGTATATAAACGTTGATATAAAATAATTTAGGTAAGAAACAAAGCAAACCTCACCTCGACTTGCAAACCCAACCCGATGACGCAACACGCCTCGCGCGGGCGCGTACGCGCTCGCAGGCTAAAGACATCCGCGTTGCGGAATTATTCCGCCAACGCACTGCACAAACCGAACAATTAAACAACCAACTACAACCACATATATATATTTATACATATATATCTATATATATATATCCACACGACACCAAACATACCTTAGCGCAAATGCGCTCGATCGCCGGGGGGGCACCAATCTCCGGGTGCGCCGCTGGCCGGCGCAAGGCGCCGGTGGCTGGCCGAAGCGAAGAAAGACGACCAGACGCCCGAAAGGGCGGCCGAAGAGTTGCATTCCGAAAGCGGCTCGCCGGAGCTTGGCAGGAGGTCATCGGAGGGAGTCGGAAGCCGCTGGCCAGCGGCGGGGCTCACCGAAAAACAGCTGGAAGCCGCCGGAAAAGGGAAAGGGCGCCGGAGGCGGAGGCCGGGGGGTGCGGCAGAGGTCGGGAGGCCGGAAAAGGGCTTGACGGAGGTCGGGAGGCCGGCGGGAAGGCGGGTTCGGGGTTCTCGCGGGGCTGATCACCGTAGGAAGCCGAGACAGGGGGGCCGGAGGCCGGGTTCAGCGGGGGTGAGGCCGGCGGTGAGGGCCGCCGGAGAGGGGGGTGCGGGCAGCCAGCGCCGGTAGGAGGCCGAGGCAGAGGATGGGATGAGGGGAGCGGGGCGATGGTCGGTGGTGTGGTGCCGGACACAGGAGGCAGGGGCAAGGCGGGCCGGCGGCCGGAGGGTGCAGGGTCGACGCGGCGATCCGAGGGGGGTGCTGCGCGAGGGAGCAGTGCCGGAGGGGAAGGAGGCGGCAGGGCAGCGGCCGAGACAGGGGGAGATGGGGCGGCGCGGCGTGCAAAAGGGAACGGGGGGAAGGCGGCTCGTGAAAATGGGGAGGAACGGGGGGTGCCGGGTTAGGGTTAATTTTTTTTCATTTTATTATAATAATAATGATAGTAATAATATAATAATAATACTAATAATTATTATAGAATAAGTAAATAAACAGAAAATAAAATCTTGAAAATAACAATAAAACATTATAAAGATAATAAAACCTTATAATAATAATAATAATAATAATAATAATAATAAGATTGCATAAGTTAATAAATAAAAATCAAACCTTATTAATAAAAATAAAACATCATAGAAATAAAACATTATTAAAAAAAATAATAGTAATAATTAGAAAATTACTATAATAATTATTTTTAATCAAAAATTTTGAATATTAAATCTGTTTGAAAATAAACGTGAGCGCGCGCGCGGGGGCGCGCCCACACACACACATATATAGATATATATGCATATATTTAAACATATATAAACATATATATATATATATATACATACACATATAAACATGTACACTTCTATATAAAGGCATATAAAAATATATGCATACATATTTATACGCACACATATATATACACACACATATATATACACACATATATGAACATGTATGTAGACATCTAAACAAAAAAAACTTCAAAAATAACAACAACAATTTAAAAAGTAATAATATTAGAATATCAACATAAAAATTTAACATTTAAAACGCAGGGTGGACTCACGGTTACCCAGGCCGAACGCATCGTCACCGCTAGCGATGTGGTGGCCGCGCACTGGCGTGAGACCCACAAACGTAATTAAACTTAGAAAAAAAATTCAAATCGGGACCAAGAAAAGATTAAAAATAAGAGCATCTGCGGTCGGGGTGTGACAGATGGTATGGACTTTGAGGTCATGCCTAGCTGGGTTTTACTTTTTTTTTCTGTATCGGCATGCTTACTTGTTTTATCTACTGTTGGTTATCCATTGGCGCGCTTTTTATACTCAGTTGTGTATGACCTGCTTTGGATTCATGTTTTATTTTTTAGAAGTCATTACATGTTATTAGCATGTTTTTTTGTTTATTTCCGCAGCTAATGGTATATTTACTACTTCTTCCTTTTATCTATATTGATTATGCTTCCACTCTACGGGTCTGGTTTGAGTCTGCTGAGTCATTCATTCCACTGCATCTTTATTTTTATACTCGGACTAGTACCCTTACTATGATCCTATGATAGGGTATAGCCTCCCCACTATACCTAACAGACCCTCACTCATAGTTGCCAGCCTTTGGCATTCAGGGGTGGTGCGCCTAAGGTAGTGACACTCGACCCGTTTGGCACTGTTCTGGTGGATGGCCGGGTCCGGGTCGTTACAATCCATATCTAACTGTCTTGCGATACTCTGTTTCTTGCAAGAGGACCTGATTCTTATATCTGCTTCATCCTAGAGGTCCAGATTTTCATAGAATAACACTCTGAGCACTTCTAATCTTATCTCATCCTTTTTTCTCTATTGTGTATTATTTTTAGCTTTTGAGTAGTGTGTGTGTGTCTGTATAAAAACCACACACTGTCTCCTGCATTAAACTAGAGGTTACAAGATATCCTTCCTCTCACATATTTTTACACATGTTTATTCCCACGAATAAGTGTACAAGATGTCCATGTGTGACCTGGTAGTTCATACCCACAAAGAACTGTGGAATAGGTCGTGTGACCTGGACAGTCCTATTTACTGTTTTTTTACCCCGATCTAGGGTGTGGATCAAGTTTATTAATTTAAACTGCTTGGTGGCAGGTGATCACCAACTAGAGTGGATTAGGTATCGACTTAAGACTGAACCACTTGTTTTATATCCGCTGTGTTATTTAATTTAGTTTTCTCTCTTTTACTATGTAATTCAGAAATCACTAGATTTACTTTTATATTTAATCTTGGAATGAAGTTATAATTATTTTTATTTCTTATAAAAGCATCAAAAGTAATATTAATAACTAATATTATGATTACTAAGAATTAATCAATCTTATAAGAAGTTATTTAAATAGTCAAAATTTTATAACTGTATTAAATTGATTAACTGGGCTATATTTATTTTTATTGGGGAACCTTTTAAGAATACTTTTCAAACAGAAATTTTTATAGATACTCAATTCAACCACTCTTGAATACTCTACTTTGACCAACATTTGGTATTAAAGGGGTTTATTATTCCTATTGAGACTCTATTTTTGACCCTATTCAACTATAATTTTACTTGTACATTAAAGATATATAAGTTTATATTAATTCTAAATTTCTATCTCTTCCAAAGTATTTATTTATTATGGATAATTAACTGAAAGGTGATACAACAGATAGACCACCATTATTTAATGGAACCAATTATTCCCAATGGAAAAATAAAATGAAAATTCATTTAGAAGGTAAGGGTTTTGAAATTTGGTCTTCAATTATAGATTAGTATAATATTCCTACTACTGATAGAATCACATGTGATGACCCATCCAAGGCTGCCTACAGTAACAATTACAAAGCCTTGAATTCTTTATATTCCTCATTAAGAGATGAGAAATTTAACAGAATTTCCGCATGTAAAACTGCCCATGCAATTTTGGATACTTTGTATATTTCACATGAAGGAACTTCTAATGTGAAAGAAATGAGACTTAATAATTTTAATATTAAATATTATAACTTTAAAATGAAACATGATGAGCCAATTTCTAACATTTATCTCAGGTTCAACGAAATTGTCAACACAATGATTTCTCATGAAGATAAGTTACTGCCAAAGAATAAATTATGAGGATTATCAGATGCCTACCTAACAGATGGAGAGGAACCTTTATCTCTATTAGAGAGTCATGCGACATTATCAAGTTACATGTAAAAGAACTCATTGGGAAAATAACGATGTATGAAGAGGAGCTGAAAGTCAATAAGGAAGAGTAGGATGAACCCAAAAGAAAATATGTTGCATTTAAGACCACCACCTCTAAACACAAACAGAAAGGGAAATTGGATGTATCTATAGAATGTTACAGTAGTGAAAAATCATCACTTGATAGTGATGAGGAGATGTCCCAATTAACCAGATGGTTTAAGAGATTTTTCAAGAAGAATAAATTTTTCTGAAATCCTAACTTCAAGTGAGGATATGATCAAAAAGGAAGTTGGAAGAATGATTGGAAAAGAAGGTACAAGTCTGATGAGATAATATGCTATGAATGTAAGCTAAAGGGACATATAAAGGCTGATTATCCCCAGTACAATTAAAAAAAATATGAGGAAAAGGATAGAAAGTATAAAAAGGAAATGAAAGCAACGTGGAGTGCTTCGGAGGCTAGTTCATGTGACTCAGAATCTTCACATGTTGAATAGGCTAACAAATCCAATATGTGTTTTATGAAAAACACATCTGAGGTAACACTGGAATCTTCTATACAAAATTACTATTTTTCTAGAGATTAGAGTGAATCTGAAAATATGTATAATAATTAAATGTTTGAGTACTATAATATTCTTGAAGAGACATGTAATAAACTAAAATATAAATACTAATCTTTAAAGAAACAACATGCTCTTACCTCAACCATTAAATCTGATTTTACTATAGAAATGGAGAAAAATGTTCAATTACTCAAAGAAAACAATGAACCAAAGAAATATAATGAGTAATTGAAAAAAGATCCCGAATGGTTTACTAATGATAAAGATACTTTGGTACAAATTCTAGGTAAACATATTGCTCAAAAATATTCTACTGGTACTGGCTATCAACCTGGTAAATTTTTTTCAGAAGAACTAATTTTGTTTCTAAGACTAGGACATGCATCTTTACTCCTAGTTCTGGAAAACATTCACCTAGTTCGAATTATGAGAAACTCTCTACTATTTCAAGAGTTTTTGGACAAAATAGAGTTTATTTTTCAATAACTTTACATAATGCTTATAAGAAACCTATGAGGCATATATGGGTTCCTAAAGCACTAGTCACTAATATTACTGGACACAAACAAATATTGGTACCAAAGTCTATTTTTATTTAACTCTTTTATAGGAAAGCTACTTAAAGAGATCCTATAAAATCTTATGGTACTTGGACAGTGGGTGTTCAAGACACGTGACATGGGACTATTCATTATTCAATAATTTAATAAAAATTGATGGTGGACATGTCACCTTTGGTGAAACTGCCAAAGGAAAGATCATTGGCCTTGCCCAAATCGATAAATCTAACTCAGTTTAAATTTCCAAAGTACTTTTTTTGAATGATTGCAATATAATCTGCTTAGTATTTCACAACTATGTAATGATGTATTTCATGTTAAATTTGAAAATGATGCATACAATGTTTTTAATTCTAAAAATGAATTAGTGTTTTCCTCATTAATAAATGAAAATGTATACTCTTTTAACTTGGATTATTTATTTTCTCAAAATGCATCATGCTTAAGTGTATTTCGGAAAGAATCTTGGCTTTGCAATAGGATACTAGGACACTATAATATTCACTCCCTTAGAAATATAACTAGAAAAAGCATATTCAAATACCTACCTAAACTAGAGTTTCCAAATGATAAAGTGTGTAATCTTTGTTAAAAGGGAAAGAAACACAAAATTTACTTCATACCAAATAAATAAGTGTCAACTTATCAACCTCTCTAATTTGTTCACATGGATTTGTTTGGACCATCTAGAATTTCTAGTTTAAATGGGAGGCACTATTTTTAGGTTCTTGTAGATAAATTTTCTAGATATAATTGGACTTTTTTTTATCTCACAAAAGTGAAGCCTTCCCTCATTTTACCAAATATGAGAAAAAACTATAGAACATCTTAGTGGACTTAGAATTAATTCCTTAAGAAGTTATCATGGATGTGAGTTTGAAAATCAAGTGTTTTAATCCTTTTTCTCACAAAATGTCTATAGTCATAATTTCTATTCCCCTTGAAACCCTCAACAGAATGGAGTTGTAGAAAGAAGAAATAGAACATTGAAAAAAATTTCTAGAACCATGCTTAGTGAATATGTCTTACCTATTTATTTTTGGGCTGAAGTTGTAAATACAGCATGTTGTATTATCAATATAGTGTTTATTAGACCCATTCTTAATAGATCTTCATATGAGTTATGGAACAATAGAAAACCCAAAGTTATCTACTTCAATGTATTTGGTTGCAAAGTATATATCCTTAATAATAAGGAAAATCATGAAAAATTCACATCCGAGGGTGATGAAGGAATATTTCTATGATATTCAATCTCTATTAAAGCCTTTAGTGTGTTTAACAAAAGAAAAAAATGTGTGGAAGAATTTGTCCATGTCAAATTTGATGAAACATATCCACATGAGCCTAAGACCACTCTAGAGAACATGGAGGATGATGTATTAAATCTGAACATTAATTCAAAATCATATAACCATCCTGTAAATGAATCTGTGAAAACTTCCAGTTTGGGAGATTCTTTAGATTCAAGTCATAATGAAGCTGAACCTATTGAAGAACCTTAAATCACATGTCCTTCTTTTTCTAGAGGTGTTAGAACTCTTAAGAACCATCATTTAGTTGCAGTTGTAATAGATTTAGATAAAGGAGTTCAAACTAGAGATTCTATTAGAAATTAGGTTGAACATCAATTCTTCTTATCACAACACGAACCTAAAAACATTAATGATGCTATAAATGATGAATTTCGGGTGATGAAAATGCAAGAATAGCTTAACCAGTTTGAAATGAACAAAGTTTGGAAAATTGTTGATAGACCTAAAGAAACATTTACCATTGGAACTAAGTGGGTGTTTAGAAATAAAGTATACGAAGCTAGTAACGTAGTTTGAAACAAGGCTATATTGGTTACACAAGTCTATAGTCAAGAAGAAGCAATTGACTATGAAGTGACATTAGCACCAATAGCTAAACATGAATCCATTAGAATTATTAATGATTATGTTGCACATATGAATTCTAAACTATATCAAATGGATGTTAAAAGTGCATTCCTAACTGGGTATATAGATGATGATGTATTTTTGAGAAACCCCTGGTTTTACAAATCCTCATTCTCCAAATCATGTTTTAAACTATCAAATGATTTATATGGTTTAAAACAAGATCTGAGAGGTTGGTATGATATATTAAGTACTTTTCTTATTTCAAAGGTTTTACAAAAGGAATAGTTGATCCTACCCTTTTTATAAAATGAATATCCAATGATGTTATAATAGTTTAAATTTATGTATATGACATTATCTTTGGATCTTAATGAAATTATTTTTGTATTGAATTTTTTAAAATTATGAAAACAAATTTGAAATGAGTTTAATGGGTAAACTAAAATTATTTTTTTAGATTTAAAATATTTTAAATTAATTATGGAATTATTTTAAATCAAAGAAAATATACTAGAGATCTTCTAAAATGTTTTGTCTTGGATAACATTAAAAGTAGTGACAATCCGATGAGTACTACTTGTAAGTTGGATCTTGATGAAGATGGAGAATTTGTTGATTAAACCACTTATAGAGGAAGGATTGAATGCTTACTCTACTTAACTACTAGCCGACCTAACATTATGTTTAGCATATGTATGTGTGCTCGTTTTCAAGAAAACCATAAGGAATCTCATTTAAATGTTGTTAAGATAATTTTCAAATACCTCAATCATACACCCAATCTAGGACTATTTTATCCTAGAGGACAATAATTTGAGTTATTTATCTATTCTGATGCTGATTTTGGTGGTTGTAAGTTAGATAGAAAAGGATCCTATGGAACATGTCACTTTTTGAGCAAGTCACTAGTATCACGGTGTAATAAGAAACAAAACTCTATTACATTATCTACTACTGAAGTTGAGGGCATAATTATTGGTAGTTTTTGTGCACAAATTCATTGGATGAACCACACTTTACTAGATTATTTATATCAATTCAGGCATGTACCTATAAATAGTGACAATAAATATGCTATTAACATCTAAAAAAATCCCATTTCACACTCCAAGAGAAAACAAATTGATGTAAGACATCACTTTTTGAGAGATCATTATAAAAAAGATGATATCATTATGGAATTCATTGGAACTGAATATCAGCTTACTAATATATTAACCAAAACATTAAATTATGAAATAATAGATTGCATCATACATGATTTGGGAATGCGAAATCTTAAGTAGTATGTGTACTCTTTCACAGCTTACTGTTTCACGGTTTACGGTTTCACAATTCATTGTCATTAGATTACTGTCTAAAAATTAAAGTTCTATAGTTTACTGTCTTAAAAGTTGTTGTTTCATGTTTACGGTCACACAGTCACTATCTTTTCGTTACTATCTAGCACTTACTCTCTCAAAAAATACGGTCGCACAGTTTAGAAATCACACAGTTATGATCTCACTGTGAAATCTTGTTACGGTCTCACTATGAACGCCTATTACAGTCTCACCGTGAAATCCTATTACGATCTCAACGTGAATACCAGTTCCAGTCTCACTGTAAAATCCTGTTATGGTCTCACCGTAATGACGTTTTATGGTTCTATTTACATATTATAACCCATATCACTGTAATTAATTATTTTACTCTTTTATATTCCCGCACTTTTGATTTTACAATGCTCATTATCCCTAAATGATAAAAATGAAAGAATTTTTACTCCTATCTTCACCTGAGCTCTCTTCTCTTAAACCATAACCCCTCCTTCAACCTTTATCTATCTCTCAAACCTTCACCGAATTCCTAGAATGAAAATCCATTTTCATCAACTCCTGAGAATCACATATCAAAGAAGAAGATGAAAATTGCACCGAATTTAGCGCCTGAAGGTCCTTTGAATCTGAACTTGGTGAATAGGAGAGTGGTACCCGAAAAAGAAATTTTCCCCAAGTGACTACTATCAAGTGAGTCTTTATTATTTAATGTAATAAAAGAGAAAGGCTGTATGGATTGGTTCACAATGGAGGATAGGACGATTTACCCAAAGCTAGTTCACAGTTTTATCAGTTTGTTCAATTCTCTTTTGATACACAAGATGGTTTTGTTCTGAGAAGCTGGATCAATGGGAAAAGATGTACCTTTTCTTCGAGGTTATGGGATACATGCCTAAGAATACTCCATGATGGTATTTTTTAGGACTACCAGAGAGGTCCTCCACATCCAAGTGAAATATTTGTTTTGGAAGAATCCTTGGGAAGCTTAACAGGGAATGAAACAACGAGAAGAGCGATAAATGCTGAGCTATATTGTGAAACCAGAATTTTGTTTAAATTTGTTTAGAATTTGATTAGCCCCAAAAGTTGACTCTTCTACACTCAAGCATCAGGACGTATTTTTGATACATCTTATGAAGAATGGATAAAAGAATACCCTATGAAAGTATGTTATACTTCATATGTGTGAGTTGATAAAGGCAACCTCCAAGTCAACCTCCCTATTATACTCAATGTTAATCTTAGCTATGCTTCATGCCAAAGGGAAGGTTGGACTAGATGATAAATTCATTAAGGACTATGAATTTTTTATTTCAAAAGTTATAGTCAGGAGAATTAAATTCTATCGGAATCCATGGAGAAAAGCATGGGTGCAAGATAATGAGAGGGTCTATGAAAAGATCAACCCGGTTGAGCAATCTTCAAGACCTAAGGAAATTTATGATCCTAGTTTGGAGATAGATGAGATTGTTGACTATTTTAATGAGGAAGAAGAATAAGAGGTTGTTGAACCTATAAGAAAAATTTTCCTAGATGAGGAAGACAATGAACCTTCTTATCAAGTATTAGTTGAGAAGGAAGTACATGTCCCTGAAAAGATTGTTGATCTAAAAGAAGAACCTACCTCTAAAGAAGAATTTGTTTTTATTGAATGGAAAAAGGATATTCTGGAAGAACATTTAGAATAAGATCTTTCTCTTGAGAAAGAAGTTACACATGAGGAACATTTGGAGGAACATTTTGTTCCTGAAATTATTCCATCTGCTGAATAGATAATAGAGAATGCCTTTCAATTAGATAGAAAGTAAATGGGTGAGGCTATTGGGGATGAAATTTTGAAAATAGATCAAGGATCTAAATCTCTTAGTCCTAATAAAGATGCAGTTGTTGAGGGGGAGTAGTGCTCCAATATGGAAACTATTGATATTCCAAATCTAGTTGATCCAATCTCTAAGGATTCATAGTATAAATTCCCTAGCTATTTTGATGTGAATGATTCCCAGGAAGCCTTAGTTAATGGTATATATCCGTCTACTATGTTTCAATTGAAACCAGTATCTGCTGTTGATGTTATATCAACAAAGGAACTTGATCCTGTATCGGCTCTTATTATCAAACCCTCACAAGAACCTTCCACCTTGGTGAGTAAGGATGATTTGAAAGCCTTTAGATCTACCTTATTGGCTAGGGTTGAAAATTTCATGAATAGTCAACCTCCTCTTGTGACAAACTTGAGTGAAAGAGATGTTTCCCTACTATTAGAAAATATAATTTGTAATATTTATCCAAAAATGATTCATGAAATTCAAGAAGTCAGAGTTGAGAACAAACATCTCAGGGATGAAGTGAAGTCTATCAGAGGTATGGTTGAATATATGAAAAGAGCGTTGAACTCAAGACCAAAACCTATTGCTGATCTATTGAGGTTGTTAGTGGTCAGATTACACAGTAAGTTGCCTCCCTGATTTAACCTAACCCAATTTACTTAGCAGCCAAGGTGGCTGAAAGAAATAGGAAAATTTTTCTAGAGATGTGTGAGCTTGTTATTGGTCTTAACAAGTTGACTGATGAGTATGAGGGATATCTCTAGAAAGATTGGAATCATCTATAGTCCCTTACTTCAGCTGTTATAGCTTCATGTGCCTCTGGCCAATCATCTCAACCCTCCTTGGATAGTGATCTACTAAGAACAGTTGTTAAAGAAGAACTCCAATTTGTACTCAGTGGCTTTGATAAGAGTCTCTATCTGTGGTTGTTAATAATAGTGACAAAGTTCTTGATTTGGTTAGAATTCATTCCAAGATTTCCAATGATTCTAAAAAATAAATTACTAAGAAGGTATATTTCTAATTCAATAGGATTTTCTCTAAGCATGATATGAAAAACCATTTCAATTACCTTGTAGATAATCTAAAGATCCCTCCCATCACTCAAGATTTCAAAACAAAGGTTCAAAATCTAATGGATTTAACTCCATTATTGGACAAGTTCATGGAGAACAAGGATGAACATGAGAATGCTATATAGTATGGTGGTGAGATTATTGCGGACTTTATCAAACCATCGAGGCATTTTCTTCATGTACAAAGTACTGCTATTGTGGCTCCTGTAGCTGCACCCTTGAGACCTGGTTTTCCTACCTTCTCATACTCTTCCCTTGCCTCAACTTCTATGTCAGTCTCTTAGGCTCTGAGTTAGATTAGACCGGTTATCCATGACAAAAAATTGCCTCGGTCTTCCACTACACCTACCTTGTACACTTCTGTTTTTGAATGAATCCATTTACCTTCTCTTTTAGTTGGTTCACATCCCTCTTCCACTTCTACTTCTGCTCCTATGGATTTTCCTGATTCTACTGCCAAGGGAAAAGATAATACAGCCACTGATGAATAACAGAGAACACTATCTTTTGATAGGGTTAATTTTTTGTTATTTTGTTGCTTACTGATTGTAATGCCACCTTTTTCTCAATATAATGCAATGTGGACGTTTATTTCCTTCTCTATTATTTAATTTTGTCCTATTTTTGAAAATCCAAAAAGGGGGAGAGATATTCACTCTAACTGCACACTAAGGGAGAGACCCATCCACTAAGTCTACATATCTCACTCACTTGATTTGTGATCATAAAAAATGGGGATATTGTTGGACTCCTCATGTTTTAATAATGTTTTAATGATAAAAAATCCTATACATTATATAAATCATGTTAATCCTACTAAATCTGTCTCAAATCATGTGTACAGATGGTTGATTTCTTTATGCTTTAAATAAACCTTCCCAAGATATTAATTTCTAAAATCATGTTTGATTTGGGTAAACAATATTTAATTTGTTTTATAACGAATTTCCTTGATAAATGATTGAGTCTAATCCATTCTATAAATACCATTTTTTATGTATGTATATAGATATTTGGATAAGTCTGAGAAACCGTGAGTCTTCCACTAGTTATGTTTTTCTGGAAAAGTACCCAGACACCGTGACCAGACACTGTGGCCTAGACACGGTGACTAGAAACTATGACCAGACACCGTGACCAGACACCATGACCTAAATACCGTGTCCAGACACCGTAACCTAGACACCATGACTAGAAATCATGACCCAGACATCATGATCAGACACCGTGACCAGACACTGAAAACCAGACACTACGAACAGACACCACATTTGTGATATCGGTTCCTGATTTCTATACAACGATGCCATCATAACTGTCTCACCACATAAAGGAAAATAACAATACCCCATTTCATGGAGACACCATTTCCAAACAGAATATGAAACCGTTCTTTAATCCGTTTTTTCATTTTTCAATTTAATTACTAATGTTCATATTTGAGTCTTTTAAATCAACTAACATAATTAATATTTCTTTGTAGACATGTCACCTGACAGTACGAGGTATATGGTGTAGAATACATGCATCCTGTCAGCTTCAACACATTCAATCCTATAATAAAAAGAGAAGTGTGGCCCATAAATAAAGAAGCATAGTAACGAAGAAGCATGAGAATTATTGAGAAAAGAATCAACACATGAAACTAAATACATTTGAAGAACATAAAAATAATTCTCAAATCCAAAAAGTTGGGATACCATAGATCAAAGTCAATAAAATCTTCTCAATACCAACTTCATGAAGAAAACGAGCTAGATCTAACTAACTTGCAATACTCTGTTTCTCGCAAGAGGACCCGATTCTTATATCTGCTTCATCCTAGAAGTCCCGAGCTGCATAGAATAACACTCAGAGTACTTCTAATCATATATCATAATTTTTTCTATGTTGTGTATTGTTTTTAGCTTTTGAGAAATGTGTGTGTGAGTATGTATAAAAACACACATTGTCTCCTGAATTAAACAGGAGGATTCCAGATATCCTTCCTCTCACATATTTTTACACTTTTTTATTACCATGGATAAGTGTGTAAGAGGTCAATGTGTGACTTGGTAGTTCATACTGATGAAGAACTGTAGAAGAAGTCATGTGACCTGGATTGTCCTATGTACTGTTGTTTACCCTGATCCTGGGTGTGGATCAAGTTTATTAATATAAATTTCTTTGTGGAAGGTGATCACCAAGTGGAGTGGATTATGTCTTAGCTTGGGACTGAACCACTTGTTTTATATCCTCTGTTTTGTTTAATTTGGTTTTCTCTGTTTTACAGTATAATTCCGAAATCACTAGATTTACATTGATAGTTAATCTTGGAAAGAAGTTTTAATTGTTTTTCCTTATTAAAACAGCATCAAAAGTTATATGAATAATAGATATTAAGATTAATGAGAATTAATCAATCTTCTGAGAAGTTATTTAAACAGTTAAACTTTCTTAACTGTATTACTTTGATTAACTGGGTTGTATTTATTTTTATTGGGGATCCTTTTATGAAGAATTTTCAAACATAAATTTTTATAGATACTCAATTCAACCCCTCTTGAGTACTCTACTTTGACCCATAATATAGAAATTTGGGAAGGACCTTACCTTCATGGATATACAAATGATGAATCTAGAAATCATAATAGAATAGAATAAATCAAATATTTCTTAAATAATTTCTTATCCAAATATCCAAGAGAACATAAAGGAGGAACCAAGGGATTATTTGAGCATCAAAAGGTGGTGATAGTAACAACAAAATTTTATTTTCATTAATTAAACATTGATAAATATTGTTTCATTCGGTTTGGGAAAAGACTTTGTGTTCCTTCGTCACCGTATATAAGGAAATTTCTATAGGATAATTCACATAACTCATATCTCTCCATCCACCCTCTAAGTACCAAGATGTGATGAGATCATAAATAGTACTTTTGGTGGGATATAATAAGGAATGATATTGTTGAGTACACCTCAAAGTGCATTGTAGTCGGCAAGTTAAATCAGAGTGATAGAATTCCAAGTGGATAATGATATCATATCTCATACCCACATTTAAAAGGGAGAACATCATAATGGGATTTATAACTACTCTCCAAAATACATATAAAGAAATAAATGACATATGTATTGTGGTGAACTAACTCAACAAGTATTCCCACTTCATCTCTATTTATGAATATTTCTACATTGTACAAATTTCAAAGATATTTGTAAAGGAAGTAGTGATTGTGCATGGGGAACCTCTTTCGATCATCTTTGATCATGATCCAAGGTTCACCTCTAACTTTTCGAGATGTATATAACATGATAAAAATAATGATTCAAACATTGGTATATTCTATCACCCCCAAAGTGATGGCTAATCTAAAAGGAATTATTAGTCACATGTGGACATGTAGAGAGACTCTTGTATGGAATTTAAAGGTGGATGAGATCAATATATGTCATTGGATTAGTTCTCATACAACAACAGCTTCAACTTGACTATTAAAATGAATTAATATAAATCATTATAGGTAAGAAATGTGTAACCCCAAAATGTTGGGATGATCTTGGTAAATGAAATATTCTTGGACTCAATATTTTTTAGGAGATGATAAAGAAGTTTCAAGCCATCCAGTAATATATGAAATCTTCTCATAGTTAATAGAAGATATTTGTTGAAATTTTTTGAAGGGACATGTTGATTAATGTTAGAGAAAACATGTTCATTTAAATATTACCATGGAAGAGATTCAAGTGATTTTTTAATTAAGTAAAATATATTCTCTGTATACATTATCCCATTTGAGATCATTGGTTGAATGGGATATATAGACTATCGTCTAAAACTTCTACCAAACCTATATCAACTTCATGATGTATTCTATAAATCTATATTGAAGAAGTACATACCTGATCCCTCGCATGTACTAAACCATAAAGCGGTACAACTAGAACATGACCTCTCTTATTAGTACAAATTGGTGAAAAATTTAGACTATAAAGATAAATTTTTATAAAAAAATACAACTCATTGTGTCAACTTGCTGTGGAAAAATCAATAGTATGAAGAAGCAGTATGAGAAATTAAGGAACTAATGAAACAGAAGAAAACTCATATATTCACAATGAAGGATAGTATTTGAAATCTTGAGGATGAAATTTTTTAATGGTATAAGAATGTAACATCCCAAAGTTATAAATATATATTGAATAATACCTTTAATAAATACCACTTTCCATAATTATGTATAAAATATTGTTTAAACACATGAAATACATGATGGTTTATTTCATTAAATGAGAACACTATTTTTATAGAATAAATATATCCATAAGAATTGAAAATTTTACAATGGGTAAGTAAACATAAAAAATTATAAAAAATAGAAAAAATTTGATCATATAGACCCCCTAGAATCATCATAGTGATGAACAAAACTATAAAAAATATAGAACATGAGTAATCCAATAGACATTTTAGAAACAAAAAATATAAAACATTGAAAGTAATTTAAGTGAATGTTGAATAAAGGAATTAATAAGTATTTATAGGAAGTATTATAACTATTAGAATAGTAACCCAACTCTTAGTAATAGTTACACGACTATTAGAATAATAACCAAACTATTATGATTAGTGACATAATAATTGTAATAGTAAATTAACCAAAAAAATAATGGTATCATTTAAATAATTTTTACCACAAATAAATAATGTGAATATTAATATTATATTTCCTTAATATAAATATAAAAAATAAAGTAATTATCAAGGTATTTTTCTAAAGTATATTTTTTAACCCATTGTTATATATTAAAATATTAAATTTACTATGTTATAAAATTGTTTGATAAAATAAACATAATTTTTTAAATCATCACATAAAAAATATCTAAGGGTACTTTTTTTTGTTTTTGTAAAATACTTGAATTTTTAAGTGAATAGTAAAAATTTAGTTTTACATAACATGTATATTTTAATTACAACATCCAAAAGATAATAATGAAATAATTAATTTTTTAACTTTTTAATTAAGAAACTCATTTTATTAAATAAATGATTGATTTAAAAAAATATACCTAAATTAAAAACCTAATTTTTTTCTTAAGTCTAAAATGATAAAGTATTCTTTTAAAATATAAATTTGTTTTTTTTCTTATTACCTTATTAATAGACCAATGATTTTAGTTTCAGAGAGATCTAAAATTCCTAAAATAATTTTATTTGTTAGAAATATTACATAAAATTTCAAAAATATAACTATTAAAATGTTTACCAAGAAAATTATATTTTATTCCATATTTGAACTCAAAAATACCCATGTCTGTAAGTATAAATACCTCATCTACTTCCCCTTGAAAATCCACCTATCTCTCACAAAACAAATCCAAATATCTACCCAAATTTCCTCTCTTAAGACAATTATAATAATTAGGAATGTTTAGGAGTCACTAAAATCCAATAATTCAAAGATTTATTATTGTAGAAATAATAAATGTAAGATCCCAGTTTTTGGAAGGGTATGTTTTATTAATGTTTTGGTTGAATACCATGTTACAGGTTTCATGTGATGTATTCTGAAAGTATGAGAGGCCTTGGGAGTGTTTCAGGGGCTCGGGGCATGGAAGAAAGGAAAGCTGGGCAAGACAGGCAAGGGTGCAAGGCCTGCGCACAGCTAGAGAAAACTGTTCAGCCTGCCCAGGTAAACTGTGCAACCCTTCTCCTTTGGGAAGTAGCATGCAAACGGTTTGCGCATGGTTTGTCAAACCGTGTGGATAAACCATGCGACCTCTTAAAGTTGGAAAAAATTACATGTTTTCCACTCTGGTATTTTAAACCCCAACTCGGGATTTTCCTCCATTCATCCCCTCTCAACCCTAGTGATGAACCTGGATGACCCAAGATTCCCAAGGGTGGTTCTCCTTCGATTTTTGGACCTTTAGAGCGTCGTTGGTTGCAGATCGAAGCTCCGGGTAAGGATAATCCCATCCTTGCT
The DNA here is from genome assembly GCA_963277665.1 of Viscum album. NCBI lineage: Eukaryota > Viridiplantae > Streptophyta > Magnoliopsida > Santalales > Viscaceae > Viscum > Viscum album. The sequence continues at coordinate 1,579,810,474 of OY728126.1, forward strand.
TCCCTTTTTGGTTTAGGGTTTGTATCTTCTCTCCCTCTTGTTCCGAAGCTCTAAAACCCTATCTTTTTGGTGAGTTCTAGGTTAAAGCTCCAAAGGCTAGTCCGATTAAGGTCTAAGGACTCGATTGAGGGTGCGTTCAACCGCAGTTTCAAGGTAGGTGGTCTACAAGTGATATCCCATTGTTATTTGGGTATTTTTTCATGTTTAGTTGTGTTCTAGATTTCCCTTGGTTATGTTTTGAATAAACTTTGCATGTTTATTAATATTGGTGTTTAAAATTGTAAATAGAAACTCTCACGATCCCAAGGGATGCGTTGGGAATGACTTGACTTAATTGGGGCCATCCATGGGATGTACCGGCTTTTCCCGAACTTAGGGAATGTGATTGAACAAGTGACCTTGTTGTAATAAAGGGTGCAGACCTTGATGAATATGTTGGAATGTTTGGTTGAACTTGGAATAGAAGTGAGGTGATTCACCTAGACTTGGTAATAACCTGGGGGTTATATGGAATGGGTTGAATGGTTGATTCATGTGAATGATGAACGGGTTAAATGGGAAAATGTGTAAAATTAATAAAGACCATAATGTGATGGATTATGGGTTTAGCGTTGAATGATTAGTGAGATAAGCTTAAAACATGGGAATTGGGTGAATGGTTAAATGATGTGAAATGGTAAGGTGTTAATGGGTTAAATAAAAATGTGAATTATCGTGTGGGTTGTTGTGAATGGTGTTTGGATAAGGGAAATGGTATGGTGGGTTGATGGTTATTTATATATAAGCATGTGCACATTTCTTGGTAGTGTGGGGTATGACTTGAGGATCTATGGCCACAGGTCGATTAAGGACTGATGCTCTGAACTCCACCCTAAATGCACAGGTTATGAATGAAAACTGAGGATCTATTCTCCTAACGGTTGCATCCACCCGGACTGAGGCTTCGAGGTGAGGATATGATTATCATGATGAGGTTAGTCCTAGTGAGATAGGATAATGATGTGTTTACCCTCTTGCTTGTGATTGTCGACCTTAAAACCGTGTAACATAATATATGTGATTATCCCATGGAAAAGAGATGATAATTGGTGTGTAATGAATGGTAATGGAAGTTGAAATGGATTTGGCCCTGAACATGTTAATGGCACCTCAAGTAATTACTTGGTAATTATCATTCATATTCCTTTTTCATGCACTACTTGTTTATACTGGATATCTTGTAGACATCGTTGGTGGTGGCCTACTAAGTTGTACTCATACCCTGCTCGGGCCACCATTGGGTACCCGAGCAGACTTCATGTTTGCAGGTCAGGAGAAGGGGAAGGGTACTTTATAGATAGTGAGTGGACATGGGTAGCACTTGGTGGAGGATCTAGACTTGGAGTCAGAACCATTTTGGGGATTTTGGTCGTTGCCTTTATTTTGGGTTTTGTTTACTCTTGTACTTGTAGTGTGACATGGCATGTTTATTGTTGGAAATGGTTGTTCTGCATGTTCCATGTATATTGGTTATTGTTTAATCTATTTGGTTTATGTATGTTACATCATAATCTGATAAAAAAGGGGGTATAGTCTCCCCACTTGACTTCATAGACCCCTGCTGCTAGTCAGCAACCTTTGGCATATGGGGAGGTGTGCTTAAGGTCATGTAACCACCCGGCTTGGAGCACTGGTTTAGTGGCTTCTGGGTCAGGGACATTACAGAGTGGTATCAAAGGAGGTATTTCTTCTCCATATATGAGGTCTTTTTATTTGGGATAGGTTGCCAAGGGTTAAGTTGTGTCAGGCCTTGGTAATGAGCTCATGTTTGGGAGTAGCTAACCCAGGTACGAGGGAAAACCCAAGTCACCCTGGGTGGGAAATGTTGTTCTTGGTTGTGTGTTGTTACAGTTGATGATATTTCACCATTAGGTGATGCACATGTAGTTTTATGTGACTATTTTATGATATTTGTCTCGTGGCCTTAACTGCACGAGGATTTTCATTCATGCATCATTGTAGGAACCTAGGGAGATAGGTGGCATGCATTGTGTTAGGCACATGCACGGGATGGGTGTGTGAGGCAAGAAGGTAGGGTGAATCATGAATTTTATAAAACCAAGAAATAATGAGAAGAATGAAATAAAACATGTGGGTAAAGAATGTTTAATGAAACATAAGGGTTTGAAAAGAAGTGGAAAATGTTTTTTAAAATGTTGTGTGAGTTTGGTGGTAGTGCATGGTTGTTTACCCCATGTGGACCATGACCCATAGTAGGGATGGTCGGGGAGGTGAATTTGAGGTTCTAATGTTGTTAAATTAGAATATGAAAATGGGATTTTGTAGCTAGTAAATAGATTTTTTAGGAAGTTGTGAAAGTTTTATGGTATGCATGCTAAATCTCGTGTTTGGAAATGTAGAGAGATGCCACCACGACATTGACTTTCAGTTGGGAAATGGGAGGTTGTTGCTGATAACACTCCTCCGGTAGAAGATCATGAAAATGTGGTGATCAATGAAGGTAGATAAGACTAGTTCTGAGAGAACTTGGCTCGCCTTATGCAGATGATGGATCGGGACCCAGGGTGGGTTGCACTGAGTATGTTTGAGCTGACCAGGGAGTTCCAGCTGCAGCACCCTCTGACCTTCACCGGAGAGGGTGGGCCAGAGGCAGCAGAGTTCTGGTTAGAGTCTTTCCAGACAATACTAGATCAACTGGAGACCCCTATTGAAAAGTATGTAAATTTGGCCATTTACATGTTGCGGGGCCAGGAAAGGCGTTGGTGGGACATTCAGGCTCAGACTGAGCAGGCTGAGGGGTTGTCGTGGAATGTATTCCAGGATAAGTTTCTGGAGCATTTTTACCCAGATACTTTGAGGCAGGAGCGGGCTATATAGTTTATGAGAATGACTCAGAGATCTCTATCGGTGATGGACTATTCTAGTCTCTTCACTGATTTGCGACGCTTCGTCCCAGTGTTAGCCGGGGAAGAGGCAGTGATAGCAAGGCATTTCCAGGATGGGTTGAGACATGAGATCAGGTCTCAAGTGAATATATTCCGCTTAAAGAAGTTTACAAAGGTGATGGATCAGGCACTCATATCAGAAGGGAACCTCAAGGAAGCTTCAGGTGGTGGGGTTGTTGTGCTAGTTGGGTGGACAAGTGGGGCATCTTTCGAAGGTCAGAAGCACCGTTTAGAAAGTTTCCAGCAAGGTGGTCAGAAGAGGGGGTTATCCTCTTAGAGTGGGAACCCAGTGTATTGTTATCAGTGCGGAAGGCCGGGGAATATGCATGGTCAGTGTCCTTGACCTCCAGTTGAGTGTCGTTCGTGAGGAAGAATGGGGCATGTGCAGAGGTTCTGCAGCAACCCTCGGCAGACGGGTGAGCATAAGGAGGAAAATAAGATACCAGATATGGGAAGGGGATCTGTTTCCCTGTATCAGGTAGGTAGTTGGTGTAACACCCCGAGATTCCACGATACGCTTCTCATTCAATAATGCAATAACTTGCATTGTACGCAACTTCGAGTTCTAAAACACCGCGACTAATCAAAGTAGCCGTAATGAAAAGTAATAACCACTTTTTAAAATTATAGAAATTTTATATTTCAAAATGGACTTCATTTTTGGATTCGGAATATCGAAATTAGCCTATGTTGAATTTTTGGTATTTTTCTGAGAACTTTTAATTTTTTATGAATAGTGAAAAATACTTAAAACAAATTTTTAATAAAAATAATTTATTGTGATAAATTATTCTATTTAGTGGTTTTAAGGTATAATTAGAATATATTTTTACCATTTTATCCAATGGTGGTCATTAGAATTAATTTAACATTGAAATTGGACATAAACAATTGCCAATCTTTTGATATAAATTATTTCTTAAAAACACGCTATTGTTGTGACAGCGGGAATTAATTATAAAATTAATTAATGAAACTAATATATTTGGAATTTTGTAAAATAGACATCATTTTTGAATTTGGAATATCAATTATAGTTTATGGTAAAATTTTGGCATTGTTCTGAAAAACTTCAATTTTTGATGAATAGTGAAACCACTAAGTGGTAGTTAAATAACTGATTTTTCATTTAAATGAAATATTAGCACTTCTGTGATTTGATTTTCAAAAATCCGACATACATGGTTGTAATTAAGAAGTAAAATTTGGTTCAATGAGATTAAAATAATTTTTTGGTGAATAGTAACTTTTAAGTTCTTAATCGCGATTAGAGGTAATTAGTGTAGTTTAAGGTAAAAATAATGTTTTAATAATATGAGATGAGCTTGAAACTTGTCCTACTCCTATTGGATGAGTCATGGCCGACCAAGACAACCCATGGGTCAACTTGGGGACCCCATGGAGCCACTTTAGTTGGAAAATGACATTAATATATATTTATTTAATGTTAAAATTAAATTGACACAAACATGAGTTGTTTTACTAAAACAGTTTTTAAGTGGTGTTACACAAGTCCAAATTTTGATTATAAATATTCATTATAAATCTGAAAAGATTTCCTACATCATAGTATTTGTTTTATAATTTTTAGACATTAAATAAATTAAATTATTTATGACATCATTATGATGCGGTGATGACCTCATTATTTAACGATTTAAATAAAATGAGAAGATAATGCAAAATCCAAGGCTTACACTTGTACAAAGCCTATTGGATGAAGATATTTTGAACCCTTATCACCTTAGCCACAAATTATGTAAGTGTGGGACCTTTATAATCCTAAAATCATTGTGTAATAATGTAACATTTCAATCTTTCCAAAAGAGCCCCTCCTCTCCACTTATAAAAGGCCCCCACCTCTCCCACCTTATTCACACCATCAAGCCATTTGTCTCGGCCAACCTCTACCCAAATACTCTCCCAACTTCCCCCTCTTACTCCTAGAAGCCTCACGTTTGGCAGAACTCTTCCCAAGGTAGCTTTTGGCTCAAATCAAAAAGAGTTACCCGATTTTGAGGTAATGTCTTCTCTAATGTTGTTTTGTTTTATTTTTCTTCTCCAACCCCCTAAACTATTTTTATTCATTACATTTGTAACAAAAAAAGTATCCTCAATATACTAGGATGTTGTTATAAGAAGTGTTCGAGCTACACTTACACACACCTACATCTAATGGGTAAAGAACATACAGTTTCTGTGGATGGCGAATTTCTGCCTCACGAAACGATGATTGTTCAACACTCATATAACACCTTAAAAGGTGGCCATTAAGATGTCACTATATTTATATATGATATAAAATATGTTTATGTTTTACTTATGCTTCTGTATTTCTCATTTATGGCATACTTTATGATTTCCATTATGGGTAAAACGGGATAATTTCATTTTAGGAAGTGCGGACTACCGCCCCCTCAAAGTGATTTGAATCATTAATGCCATATGTGGGATGTATAAAGGATGGATTAAATGGTATTATACACTATATTATACTATAATTATATTATAAATTTATATCATTATGATTTCATTCCATTAAATACGAAATAGAAATGAAAGTAGCGTTCATGCGTACGTACGACTTACCGTCTCCATGAACGGTGCATTTCATTTCTTACATCTAAATGTTACGTGACATTATGAATGAATGTATATACTGTATATATGATATATATGATATCTAAATCATGAATATAATTCTGGATATAATGGATATTTCACCACATGAACAACTTGTAATTATAAGAAGTTTATTTTTGACTCAAGTACCAAAGATCGACAAAACGACCATTATTAACTTAAATAATTAAATAATGTTCATAACATGGTAATAAGGGATATAAAAGCAATAATGAACATGAAAAAGGTTATTATGTAAATATAAATTAACTCTAGTTTATTATTTAGGAGGTTAAAGAACGGTCGAGTCAGGACAAGACGCAAGGTAAGGGAATTTCTTAACCCAATTTCCATTCTTTGGGTTAATCTCCTACTTCCAAATTATGTCATGATATTATTATGTCCTATTTTGTATTTTTTACTTTATTTATGTGTACCTATAGTGAATACACATAATAGATCTATTTTATTTTAAAAATGATATTTTTAAGGACTTCGTCTCAATCTCCTTTCATTGAGGCATATTTGGTTTTATACACAACTTTCTTTTATACGGTGTATAAACCCCTTTGACTTTTATGTTTATTCAAAAGGAATCTTTTTATACGAAGCGTTTTGCTAAACAACATAAGGGAATGTTTTTCTTTCCATAATTATGCGGCGACAACGACTTCTCCGCCGCCGTGACCATTATTTGAGTTTCAGCTTCCTCTACAAGCCATCATTTTTTTAATGAAAAATAAATACAAAGTTTTAACTTTCTTTTATTTTGGTATTGAAAATGGATTTGAAAGCGTTTTTATTATATCAATGTGTTGTATTGATATCTTGTGATTGAAATGTGGAAATTTTATGTTTCATTTATGCTTATTTATGTGATACGATTATGTTATGGTTTATGATATGTTTAAACCTATTCATATGAGGAATGTATTGGAATTAATAAGTGACGGGTGGAGCCCGCTATAGCTCCTCGATGAATCGGTAGGTCTCATGAGACAACTAGACGTGGAATTGGCCGAGGCCCTTTCCCAATTTGATTTATGGTTTTGGACGAGGCCTTAATCATTTTAGACGTCTTGGCCGAGGCCTTGACAAAGTGTTTCAGAATGTCTGGCATTATACATTCCCTCATTATGAAAGTGGTTATTGATATTGCATGTGATTATTCGACTAGTAGAATATCAATGTGAAGAAGTGAATGGCATTATCTCATTTTAATTTTGCCATATTATGTTGAAGTTCAAGTTTAAAAGGCATTTGTTTCAGTTATACATTGCCTTAAATGTTAATGTTTATTTATGAAAGCTTCCGCTATATTGTTAACCTTACTGAGCATCTGAGCTCACCCCTTTCAATGTTTTAATATTTTTCCAGGATGTGAAGAAGTATTTTATGAATGACCTATAGGGGTAGTCAGGAAGGGATATGAGTGTGGACTATGAAGACCATGTTATTGTAGTTTGTTTACTTTTTGATGTAATGAACGTTTTATGAATGTATCTAGTGTTTCCAAGGCTACTAAACTAATCGGTCTTTCGAGACTTGATCTTTTGTGATCATGCCAATGTTACGAAGTAATGCACCGACTCTGGGTAGCTGGGGTCGGGGCGTTACAGTTGGTATCAGAGGCAGTTTAGTACTAACCTTGGAAGCTAGATTTAGATAAACTCTGATTAGAGCAGATATCCCGAAGATAGACTTTAAGGATTAGCATAGAAGAACTTCCTAGAATTTTAGTATTATAGAGATGTTATGAGTTTTCCGAGCAATACATCCCTGTCTGGATATGAGTAGGTAGAGGCAGCTCTGGCACAGATGTACCTAGGGGTAAAACCTGAAAACACCGCTTTGAGCTAGACTCGAACGGGAAATGGTGCACGACAACGGGCCTTGCTGCACTCTTGGTTACGACACTCCCGGGGGATATGGTTAGGATAATTCTCATTTTATTTACAAACCACTATGAATGGTTATGACTATATACTTCCTCAAATAAACCATTTATTTTTATGATTATGGATTATATCCATAAATAGTTCAATTTATGTAAAGTGTTTTACAAGTATGGAATTATGTATTTTTATTCATAAACTAATCTAGTTTATGCCATTGTTTAGAAATGGCGCCTAGTGGAAGGAATGGAAACCGTATTAATGCACGAACTCCGTGTAGGGATTTCCCTCCTGCTCAAGATAATTATTATGGATCTGGAGATACAACTTGTGCTGATCAACTTAATACCATACTGGGACAACTCACTCAGGTTATGAATAATAACCTTACTCGTATGGAGAACCCTGATCCGCAACGTGGAGGATCAATGCTAGACCGTTTCATGAGGCAACAACCACCAACCTTCAATGGGAGTACAAATCCTATAGTAACTGAGCAATGGATAAATTCCTTAGAGAAAATATTCCATGCCTTGGGGAGTAGTGAAAGGGAGAAGGTTGTCATGGCAGTTTACCGCCTCCCTGGAGATGCCGATCAGTGGTGGTCGCTGATTCAAAACACAAAGGAAGATGATGACGTATCGAATATGGAATGGAGGGAGTTCAAAGAGATTTTCCTAGAAAAATACTTTTCTCATGACCATCGAGCAGATATGGAAAGGCAATTTCTGAGTCTGAGGCAGAAGGAGGATGAGAATGTCGCAAAGTATGAGGCTAACTTTACAAGGTTAGCGAGGCATGCTTCCGATTATATACGTAACCCAAGGAGTAAGATTGATCGTTTCTTTGATGTTTTAAAACCATTTCTCCGTCGAGCTTTAGTATCACAATCCTTCTCATCATACGAAGATATTGTCTCGTGTGCTATCAAGACAGAAAAGGAATTATCTAAGTCTTATGACAACAAAGTAAAGCAAGAGAAGAAGAGAACGGCGGAACAAGAGACAGATAAAGGGAAAAAGGGAAAGAAGGATTTTCCATTATGTGATAATTGTGTGAAGAATCACCCTGGTACTTGCCTATAAGGAATGGGAGTTTGTTATAAATGTGGAGAAAAGGGTCACCAGGCTTTTGATTGCAAGGGAAAGAAAGAGGCTATCAAAGTTGAATGCTACAATTGTAGAGAAATGGGTCATTATGCAAATGAATGTCCTAAGCGTCAGGGAAACTTACCTCAGAAAAGGCCAAGGGATCAAGGACAATCTTACGCTGTTACTACAGTTGAAGCAGAATAACTAATGTATTGGTTCTTTTGGACTCATGGATTATATTATGGTTATAAGAATAATGTGATATATATAAAGATTGTACTGCAGTACTTTTTGATTAAGGTAATATGATTAAGGTAATCATATTTTTAGTATGTGACAATAAGAGAAACTTATCTTTGTTTGGGGAATCTGATGTTACAATTGATTTTGGAATTTAGAGACCTTTTAGAGAAAGTATGGACGGAGGTATTTTGGATAACTATTAAGGATGTAATGGATTAAGTTGAACCATGGATAGTATTGTTTACGTTTAAAGCATTTATGAAGATTATTTTTGGAATATTATGATACTATAGTTTTAGGAAAAGGACAACCTGCTGGGTGGGGCATAACCCGTCGCGTCGGACAAAGCTGCAGGAATTTAACCCACAACCATAGTGCGACAAGCCTTTATTTCCTACCACTAGCCTACCGGAAGTCCCTGGTTATTACAAAATAATTTTACTAATCTAAATGGTATGTGTTAACATTTGTAACCTTATACAATTAGGATAAATAGAATATTTTTGAGTTCCGTTACCATTTGGAGTAAAAGTTGGGTTTGTGGTAAAAATTTATTAACGAATGAAAGTATACATAACAAGTATGTATATTCCCTTATGTTCATAGTAAATCTCCTAAATAAATTCCTCAACATTATAAAAGGTAACCTAAAACAAAAATGTTGTCGGTTAGCTTTTCCAACTGGGGATTCAATGAACATTTAACCAATCACAAGTTTGTGATTTTCTTGTGGTTAAACTTTCTCCTAATCCTGTTTTCTATAACTCTCCATCAGACCTTGATGGTTTTTTTCTCCTCTATATCCATATTTTCATAGAATCCTAGAATGGGCTATATCGGGTGACCTTTGTACTTATCTTTCTTTCTTTTAATGTTATATATTTATTAACCTTATTTCCGATGTGGGTTTTCCTCAAAGGTATTTTCTCTTTTCAAACTTTTATTTTCAAAGAAAAATTTCAAATTGCAAGGACACAATTTATCGAAGGAGGGGAGAATGTAACACCCCGAGCTTCCACGATACGCTTCTCATTCAATAATGCAATAGCTTGCATTGTACGCAACTTCGAGTTCTAAAACACCGCGACTAATCAATGTAGCCGTTATGAAAATTAATAACCACTTTTTAAAATTATAGAAATTTTATATTTCAAAATGGACTTCATTTTTGGATTCGGAATATCGAAATTAGCCTATGTTGAATTTTTGGTATTTTTCTAAGAACTTCTAATTTTTTAAGAATAGTGAAAAATAATTAAAACAAATTTTTAATCAAAATAATTTATTGTAATAAATTATACTATTTAGTGGTTTTAAGGTATAATTAGAATACATTTTTACCATTTTATCCAATGGCGGTCATTAGAATTAATTTAACATTGAAATTGGACATAAACAATTGCTAATCTTTTGATATAAATTGTTTCTTAAAAACACGCTATTGTTGTGACAGCGGGAATTAATTATAAAATTAATTAATGAAACTTATATTTTTGGAATTTTTTAAAATAGAAATAATTTTTGAATTTGGAATATCAATTATAGCTTATGGTGAAATTTTGGCATTGTTCTGAAAAACATCAATTTTTGATGAATAGTGAAACCACTAAGTGGTAGTTAAATAACTGATTTATCATTTAAATGAAATATTACCACTTCTGTGATTTGATTTTAAAAAATCCGACATACATGTTTGTAATTAAGAAGTAAAATTTGGTTCAATGAGATTAAAATAATTTTTTGGTGAATAGCAACTTTTAAGTTCTTAATCGCGATTAGAGGTAATTAGTGTAGTTTAAGGTAGAATAATGTTTTAATAATATGAGATGAGCTTGACCCTTGTACTACTCATATTTTATGAGTCATGGCCGAACAAGACAACCCATGGGTCAACTTGGGGACCCCATGGAGCCACTTTAGTTGGAAAATGACATTAATATATATTTATTTAATGTTAAAATTAAATTGACACAAACATGAGTTGTTTTACTAAAACAGTTTTTAAGTAGTGTTACACAAGTCCAAATTTTGATTATAAATATTCATTAGATATCTGAAAAGATTTCCTACATCATATTATTTGTTTTATAATTTTTATACTTTAAATAAATTAAATTATTTATGACATCATTATGATGCGGTGATGACCTCATTATTTAACGATTTAAATAAAATGAGAAGATAATGAAACATACAAGGATTACACTTGTCCAAAGCCTATTGGATGAAGATATTTCGAACCCTTATCACCTTAGCCACGAATTATATAATTTTGGGACCTTTAGAATCCGAAAAGCATTGTGTAATAATGTAACATTTCAATCTTTCCAAAAGAGCCCCTCCTCTCCACTTATAAAAGGCCCCCACCTCTCCCACCTTATTCACACTTTCAAGCCATTTGGCTCGGCCAAACGCTTCCCAAATACTCTCCCAACTTCCCCCTATTACTCCTAGAAGCCTCACTTTGGGCAGAACTCTTCCCAAGGAAGCCTTTGGTTCAAATCAAAAAGAGTTACCCGATTTTGATGTAATGTCTTCTCTAATGTTGTTTTGTTTTATTTTTCTTCTCCAACCCCCTAAACTCTTTTTATTCATTACTTTTGTAACAACACCAGTATCCTCAATATACTAGGATGTTGTTATAATAAGGATTAGAGCTACACTTACACACACCTACATCTAATGGTTAAACAACATACGGTTTCTGTGGATGGTGAATTTCTGCCTCACGAAACGATGATTGTTCAACACTCATATAACACCTTAAAAGGTGGCCATTAAGATTTCACTATATTTATATATGATATAAAATATGTTTATGTTTTACTTATGCTTCTGTATTTGTCATTTATGGCATACTTTATGATTTCCATTATGGGTAAAACGCGATAATTTCATTTTAGGAAGTGCGGACTACCGCCCCCTCAAAGTGATTTGAATCGTTAATGCCATATGTGGGATGTATAAAGGATGGATTAAATGGTATTATACACTATATTATACTATAATTATATTATAAATTTATATCATTATGATTTCATTCCATTAAATACGAAATAGAAATGAAAGTAGCGTTCATGCGTACGTACAACTTACCGTCTCCATGAACGGTGCATTTCATTTCTTACCTCTAAATGTTACGTGACATTATGAATGAATGTATATACTGTATATATGATATATATGATATCTACATAATGAATATAATTCTGGATATAATGGATATTTCACCACATGAACAACTTGTAATTATAAGAAGTTTATTTTTGACTCAAGTACCAAAGATCGAAAAAACGACCATTATTAACATAAATAATTAAATAATGTTCATAACATGTTAATAAGGGATATAAAAGGAATAATTAACATGAAAAAGGTTCTTATGTAAATATAAATTAACTCTAGTTTATTATTCAGGAGGTTAATGAACGGTCGAGTCAGGACAAGACACAAGGTAAGGGAATTTCTTAACCCAATTTCCATTCTTTGGGTTAATCTCCTACTTTCAAATTATGTCATGATATTATTATGTCCTATTTTGTATTTTTACTTTATTTATGTGTACCTATAGTGAATATACATAATAGATCTATTTTATTTTAAAAATGATCTTTTTAAGGACTTCGTCTCAATCTTCTTTCATTGAGGCATATTTGGTTTTATACACAACTTTCTTTTATACGGTGTATAAACCCCTTTGACTTTTATGTTTATTCGAAAGTAATCTTTTTATACAAAGTGTTTTGCTAAACGACAAAAGGGAATGTTTTTCTTTCCATACTTATGCGGCGACAACGACTTCTCTGCCGCTGTGACCATTATTTGAGTTTCGGCTTCCTCTACAAGCCATCATTTTTTTAATGAAAAATAAATACAAAGTTTTAACTTTCTTTTATTTTGGTATTGAAAATGGATTTGAAAGAGTTTTTATTATATCAATGTGTTGTATTGATATATTGTGATTGAAATGTGGAAATGTTATGTTTCCTTTATGCACGTTTTATGTGATACGATTATGTTATGGTTTATGATATGTTTAAACCTATTCATATGAGGAATGTATTGGACTTAATAAGTGATGGGTGGAGCCCGCTATAGCTCCTCGATGCATCGGTAGGTCTCATGAGACAACTAGACGTGGAATTGGCTGAGGCCCTTTCCCAATTTGATTTATGGTTTTGGACGAGGCCTTAATCATTTTAGACGTCTTAGCCGAGGCCTTGACAAAGTGTTTCAGAATGTCTGGCATTATACATTCCCTCATTATGAAAGTGGTTATTGATATTTCATGTGATTATTCGACTAGTAGAATATCCATGTGAAGAAGTGAATGGCATTATCTCATTTTACTTTTGCTATATTATGTTGAAGTTCAAGTTTAAAAGGCTTTTGTTTTAGTTATACATTGCCTTAAATGTTAATGTTTATTTATGAAAGCTTCCGCTATATTGTTAACCTTACTGAGCATCTGAGCTCACCCCTTTCAATGTTTTAATATTTTTCCAGGATGTGAAGAAGTATTTTATGAATGACCTACAGGGGTAGTCAGGAAGGGATATGAGTGTGGACTATGAAGACCATGTTATTGTAGTTTGTTTACTTTTTGATGTAATGAAAGACTTATGAATGTATCTAGTGTTTCCAAGGCTACTAAACTAATCAGTCTTTCGAGACTTGATCTTTTGTGATCATGCCAATGTTACGAAGTAATGCACCGACTCTGGGTAGCTGGGGTCGGGGCGTTACAGTTGGATCTCTACGGGCCATACTAGCAGGGGTAGTGGATGTGGAACTCTAGAGCATGATCGCTCACACCAGCAGGGTAGTGCGATGTAGGGTGTTCAGGCTGGAGCCTAAGGTAGATGGGAAACTCAACTTTAGGCAGTTCATTTTGCACTTGGTGATGGTGAGGTCGGACCATCAACTATTCTAGGTACGATCCTTGTAGCTTCTACATTTTATAATGCATTTTTTGACATAAGTTTCACACACTCTTTTGTTTCTTCTCAACTTGCGGTAGTGTTGGGGTTTACCTGTGGAGGGGGTGTGTGGAGTTATGTCAATTAACACCTTGTTGGGAGTGCAGGTTGAGTATATCAAGTAGTGCAAGGGGTGTGCCTTGGAAGTTGGTGGGTATCATTTTGTGCAGGACTTGTTTGTTCTTAAGATGTCTGGTTTTGACCTAATCTTGGGAATGTATTGGTTGGTGTTTTATCGGGTGCATATAGACTGTTATCTTCCCAGAGTATCATTCAGGTCGCTTGAGGGTGACTTTTATGTCCACCGTGGCGAATGGGATATTCAAGAAGGGCATGTGGGGTCGTTTTGTAAACAAATTAGAGGAATCACGGATCAAGTGGCATGTCTCATTCTTGATGATGATTAGGGAGGGGAACAATCTAATTTTCCTCCTGTGGTGGATCGGTTTTAGGACGTTTTTCCTAAGAATTTCTCGGGGTTACCCCCTGAGAGGGATGTTGAGTTCACGATAGAGTTGCTACCGAAAGCAGAGCCAGTTTCCATTACTCCATACCAAATAGCACTGGTAGAACTCCAAGAACTGAAGGATCAGATTGGGGAGTTGGAGAATAAGGGGTTTATCCATCCTAGTACGTCTCCTTGGGGATCTCTCGTGCTTTTTGCAAAGAAGTTCGATGGGTCATTGAGGCAGTGTGTTGACTATCAGATGTTGAATCAGATGACAGTGAAAAATTAGTACCCTCTTCCTAGAATTGATGACTTGTTTGATCAGTTTATGGGTGAATCAGTGTTTTCTAATATTGATCTGAGGTTGGGTTATCACTAGTTTAGGGTGAGGTCTTCTGATGTACTGAGGACATCTTTCCGGAGTTAGTACGGGTTGTTTTAGTTTGTGGTAGTGCCTTTCGACTTGACCAATGCACCGGAGGTGTTTATGGCTTTGATAAACTGAATATTTCATCCCTATCTAGATCATTTTTTCATTATCTTTGTTGAAGATATCTTAGTGTACTCAAAAACTCATGACGATCATGCCCAACATCTTGATATCATATTGGGTACACTAAGAGAGCATCAGTTATACGCCAAGCTATCCATGTGTCAATTCTGGATAGGTGAGGTGCATTTTCTAGATCACATCATCTCGGAATCAGGTGTGACAGTGGATCCAGAGAAAGTATAGGCAGTTGTATCCTGGGAGCAGCCCAAGAGGGTTTCTAATGTTTAGAGTTTTTTGGGTTTCTCCGGGTATTACCGAAGGTTCATTCAGGATTTCTCTCGCTTGGAAGCACCACTCTCGGGCTTGAACAAGAAAGGAATCTGGTTTGAGTGATATGAGGCTTGTGAGAATGCCTTCCAAGAGTTGAATAAGCGGTTGACGACCGCACCTATCTCGATCTTACCTGATCTGGGTAAGAAGTACATCATGTTTTATGATGCGTTCAGAATTGGACTTGGGGCTGTATTGATGCAAGATGAGTGGTTTGTGGATTATGGGTTGAGGTAGTTGAGACCCCATGAGTGGAACTATCCCACTCATGATCTTGAGTTGGCTGTAGTAGTGTATGCCTTGATGTTTTGGAGGCACTACTTGTTGGGAGAACGGTTTACTGTGTTTATTGACCATAAGAGTTTAATGTACATCTTCTCACAGCGGGATCTGAATCTTTAGCAGTGAAAATGGGTTGAATGTCTCCTATCTTTTGACTTTGAGTTGGTGTACACACCTGGAAAGGGAAACAGTGTTGCTGATGCTCTGAGCAAGAAGGTTTAGAATCAGGTGGTTCAGGAGTCCAACACTGAGTGGAAGGTGATGGATTTTTTTTGTAGAGATGCACCTGGAGGTGTAGGAGGAGAATGGTCAGGTCAATCTTTCTTCCTTAACGATTGATTCGATGCTTTTGAGTCGAGTTATGGAAGGTCAGCTTGATGATCCTGAGTTTTTGATCATGAAGGAAAATCTTAAAATTGGGGAGCTACCTTCTGGTTGGGCCGTCGACGCGAAAGGTGTTGTTAGGGTTCGGGATCGTGTGGTTGTGCCAAAGTGTGTGCGGGAAGAGTTGATGCGTGAGTTCCATGCATCAAAGTGGGTAGTGCATCCTGGTTTGACCAAGATGTACTGTGATCTCCGAAGGCAGTTTTGGTGGCCTGGAATGAAGAAGGAAGTTGTGGGATTTGTGGCATGGTGCCTTACCTGTCAGTAGGTGAAGGCCGAGAATCAACGACAAGGTGGTTTATTGCATCCATTTCCCATTACGGAATGGGGGTGGGATGATGTAACAATGGATTTTGTCGTGGGTCTTCCGAGGATGCCGTGGAATAATGATGAAATCTGGGAGGTTGTGTATCAGTTAACAAAAGTGACTCATTTCTTACAGATTCAGGAGACCTTTACAGTCGACCAGTTGGGTGAGCGGTATGTTCAGGAGATAGTGTGGTTGCATGGTGTTCCCGCAAACCATAGTTTTGGACCATGATCCGCGTTTCACATCGCGTTTCTGGAAAGGTTTTAAGAAGGAACTTGGTACGCATGTGTTTTTGTGTACGACTTTCCACCCACAGACGGACGGGCAGTCGGAGCGTATGATCCAAGTGCTGGAAGAATTGTTAAGAGCATGGGTTCTGGACTTTGGTGGATCTTGGTAGAGGCACCTATCGTTAGTTTAGTTTTCCTACAACAACAGTTTTTAGGCTATGATTCAGATGGCACCGTTTGAGGCACTCTTCAAAAGGCCATGTAGATCTTTTTTGTGTTGGCTAGAGACTGGTGAATCTGAGTTTTTGGGGCGAAGTTCCATGATGGAGACTTCAAAGAGAGTTAAGTTGATCAGGAAGTAGATGGATACGACTCAGATTAGGCAGAAGTCGTATGCAGATCGGAGGCATATACCTCTTGAGTTAGTGGTGGGTGATAAAGTGTTCCTTCGGGTGTCGCCGAGGTTGGTTCACCATCGGATTCGAAAGCAGGGTATGTCAGTGCCTTGGTATGTGGGACCTTTTGAGATTGTAGAGAGGACCAGACCAGTGGCTTACAAATTAGATATTCCAAAGAGGTATGGTGGGATGAATGATGTGTTTCATGTGTTGCAGCTTTGACGATATCACCCTGACCCATCTCACGTGGTTGATGCTGAGGATGCAGAGCTTGAGGATGATGCGTCCTTTGAGAATCATCCGGTTCGTGTGGTGGATCGTAGTGAAAAGAACATTCGGGGAAAGGTTGGGCCATTAGTGTGAGTACTATGGCAGCATGGGAAAGTTCAGGAAGAAACATGGGAGCAGGAATCAGATATGCGGGCTCAGTGGCCCGAACTCTTCTCTTTAGTGGAGCAATGAGGCTTGGGAACTCTGCTCAAGGACGAGCTATTATAAGATGGGGAGGGTGTAAGATCCTAGTTTTTGGAAGGGTAAGTTTTCGTTATGTTTTGGTTAAATCCCTTGTTTCAGGTTTCAAGGGATGTCTTCTGAAAGTATGAGAGGCCTTGGGAGTGTTTCAGGGGATTGGGGCATGGAAGAAAGGAAAGCTAGGCAAGACAAACTAGGGTGCACGACCTGCACATGGCCAGAGAAAAATGTGCAACCTGCCTAGGTAAACCATGCAACCCTTCTCCTCCAGGAAGTAGCATGCGCACAGTTTGTCACACCGTGCAGCTAAGCCGTGTGGCCTCTTAATGTTGGGAAAACATACAAGTTTTTCACTCTGATCTTTTAAACCTCAACTTGGGATTTTCCTCCATTCATCCCCTCTCAACCCTAGTGATTAACTTGGCCGACCCAAGCTTCCCAAGGGTGGTTCTTCTTCTATTCTTGGTCGTTTAGAGTGTTGTTGGTCGCGGATCGAAGCTCCGGGTAAGGCTAATACCATCCTTGCTTCTCCTTTTGGTTTGGGGTTTGTATCTTTTCTCCCTCTTGTTACAAAGATCTAAAACCCTATCTTTTCAGTGAGTTATAAGTTGAAGCTCCAAAGCCTTGTCGGATTGAGGTCTATGGACTCGATTGAGGGTGCGTTCAACCACAGTTTCGAGGTTGGTGATCTACAAGTGATATACCATAGTTATTTGGGTATTTGTGCATGTTTATTTGTGTTCTATCTTTTCCTTGGTTATGTTTTGAATAACCTTGGAATGTTTGGTAATATTGGTATTTAAAATGGTAAATGGAAACTCTCACGATCCCCATAGGATGTGTTGGGAATGGCTTGACCTAATTGGGGTCATTCATGGGATGTGTCGGCTTTTCCCGGACTTAGGGAATGTGATTGAACAAGTGACCTTGTTGTAATAAAGGGTAGAGACCTTGATGAATATGTTGGAATGTTTTGTTGAACTTGGAATAGAATTTAGGTCGTGCACCTAGACATGGAAATAACCTAAGGGTTATATGGAATGGGTTTACTGGTTTATTCATGGGAATGATGAACGAGTTAAATGGGTTAATGTGTAAACTGAATAAAGACCATAATGTGATGGGTTATGGGTTTATTGTTGAATGCTTAGTGAGATAAGCATAACACATGGGGATTGGGTGAATGGTTAAATGATATGAAATATTAAGGTGTTAATGGGTTAAGGCATAATGTGAATTCCCGTGTGGTTTGTTGTGAATGGTGTTTTCTTAAGGGAAATGGTATGGAAGGTTGATAGTTATTTATATATAAGCATGTGCACATGGCTTGGTAGTGTGGGGTATGACTTGAGGATCTACGCCCATAGGTCGTGTAAAGACTGATGCTCTGAACTCCACCCTAAATGAATAGGTTAGGAATGAGGACTAAGGATCTATTCTCCTAACAGTTGCATCTACCCAGGCTGAGGCTTCGAGGTGAGGATATGATTATCATGAGGGGGTTAGTTCTAGTGAGATAGGATAACGATGTGTTTACCCTCTTTCTTGTGATTGTCATCCTTAAACCCATGTAACACAATGTATGTGATTAACCCATGGAAATGTGATGAATTGGTAAGTGATGATAATTGGTGTGTAATGAATGGTAATGTAAGTGGCAATGGATTTGGCCCTGAACTTGTTAATGGAACCTGATGTAATTACTTTGTAATTATCATTCATATTCCTTTTGCATGCACTACATGTTTATACTGGATATTTTGTAGACACTATTGGTGGTGGCCAACTGAGTTGTACTCACACCCTGCTCGGGCCACCGTAGGGTACCTGAGCAGACTTCATGTTTTTAGGTCGGGAGATGGGAAAGGGTCGTTGCTAGATAGTGAGTGGACATGGGTAGCACTTGGTGGCGGATCCGGACTTGGAGTCGGGACCATTTTGGGGATTTTGGCCATTTTCTTTATTTCAGATTTTGTTCAGTCTTGCACTTGTAGTATGACATGGCATGTTTATTTTTGGAAATGGTTGTTATACATGTTCCTTGTTTATTGGTTATTGTTTCCGCTATTTGGTTTATTTCTGTGGTGGCTTACTCTAAAAAAAGGGGGTATAGTCTCCCCACTTGACTCTATGGACCCCTACAGCTAGTCGGCAGCCTTTGGCATACGAGGAGGTGCGCATAAGGTCATGTAACCACCTGGATCGGAGCACCGGTTTAGTGGATTCCAGTTTGGGGACGTTGCAATAAACATAGATAAATGGGTAAGGTTTGATAAACTTTTTATCTCATTTATTTCCTCTTATTAATTTTATCCTTTCCATTCAAACCCAAACCTTATAAAATTAATTAATTATTATTCAAAAATTAAATTAATGATTTTAACATACTGTAATTATTATATTTATGAAATATTTATATTTCCTACTTCACTTCCCCCTCTTTTTACAATGTACTATTAATGGCCGATTTACCTCATATGAGGAAATTTACAACTCTCTTCCTATCACCACCTCCAAGGATGTTTGGTATAAATTATATATAATATATAAATATTTAAGTACAGGAACATTAAGATTCTAGAATTAATTATACATATTAATACATGAAATTGAACAAAAATAGTTAAATCCAAATAAGACATGATAATTTAATGAAAACATGACATAAAATATTTCAAGTTTTATAATGATTGCTATAAAATTGAATCCAATTATTATAATGGATCAACTGTGAAATAAGTGAATATAATTAAATTTTATTTTAATGTGTTAACAAACATAATTCTATTATACAACTGGTGTAAAGGAGATGAAGCAAAATGGGTTTTAAGGTAAAGCGACTCTCTATCCCATCTCTGTATTTTTTTGTTATCTCCTATTTTAAATTATTTCCAATATGAATATTCCATTAATGTCCTTATAAAATAATTTCACTATTTTATCCTTTTTATTTCTATGGATACACATGTTTTTACCTATTCCAAATTATTTCTATGCCAATTTCAACGATTTTTTAATGTACATTATTTTAAAAAACATTACATTAACTCTTCTTATGTTCTTTATTCTCCACTCAATATTGATTATTTTTTATGCCAAAATATTATCTCCCACATTCATTTGTTAAACCCAAAAGTTATTAATTAATTTATTCTTTAAGAAATATTTATGATATCCAATCATTTCCATGAGTTTATTTCATGACTATGATATATATATATATATATAAACACACACATATATTCTCTTTCCATATGACATGCATGATTATGATCATTTTAAGATGTAACTTGTGGGATCAAAATTATATATCAATCAAATGAAATGGGTAATATAATATATCTCATGAGATTATGTTTATTATGCATATACATGATGTTATCTTTGTTAAAAATTACGATGTTACAATTTCTTCATATATGTTATATTCAAACATGATTTTATCTTTGTTCACAACTATGTGTGATTTTTTACCACAATTTTATGATGTTTCATTATTATGAATATCAAACATTCCGTGCCTTTCTAAAATGTTTACCTCATGATTAGGATGACGATTCTATGCTTATGATGTTATGATGATTATGGTTATGATCACCCATATACTATTCATCCATGTCCCTTATTCCTCCCATGTCATTCCTCCCCTTTCTATTCTTTAATCTCTCCCATTTCATCAATGCATATCCTCAGGTGATTACATGTACTAAAGAGAAAATGAGAGCTTTAGGAGGACTGTGAAGAGGAAATTTAATAATTTTTATATTTTATTATGTACAAGTGATGTATAAACATAATTTCCTAAAGATACTAAACATTTCGATCCCAAAATGTATTACTATTATGTTATTTATCTAACAAATGATGTAATATTCATATAAGAAAAATATGGGTTGTTACAATATGTGTGTGTGTGTGCACGTATATGTTTATATGCATGTATATGTATGTGTGTGTATGTGTATTTATGTGTATGTATGTTCATGTATGTTTATGTATGTGTATGTGTGTTTCTATATATGTGTGGACATGTATGTTTATGTTAATGTGTATTTACATAGATGTATGTAGTGTGTATTTGTTTGTTTATGTTTGTATGTGTATGTTTGTATATTTATGTACATGTATGTGTTTGTGTGCGTCAATATGTATTTGTGTGTGTGTGTGTATGGGTATGCGTATGTGTGTGTGTGTGTGTGTGTGTGTGTGTATGTGTATGTGTATGTGTATGTGTGTCTGTGTGTTTATGTGTATGTGTCTGTGTATGTGTATGTCTATGTGTCTATGTATGCGTCTCTGTATGTGTATGTGTATGTTTATGTGTGTGTGTATGTGGATGTGTGTGTGTGTGTGTGTGCATGTGCGCGTGCGCATACGTGTATATGTATGTGTCTATGTATGTGTATGTGTATGTGTATGTGTATGGGTATGTGCATGTGCTTGTGCATGTGTATGTGTATGTGCATGTGTATGTGTATGTGTATGTGTATGTGTATGTGTATGTGTATGTGTATGTGTATGTGTATGTGTATGTGTCTGTGTATGTGTATGTGTATGTGTATGTGTATGTGTATGTGTATGTGTATGTGTATGTGTATGTGTATGTGTATGTGTATGTGTATGTGAATGTGTATGTGTATGTGTATGTGTATGTGAATGTGTATGTCTATGTGTATGTGTATTTGTATGTGTGAGTGTATATATGTGGATATATATATGTGTGTGTGTGTGTGTGTGTATTTAGGCATATGCATGAATGTATGTGTATGATTATGTATTACATGTATTTTTATATAGTATGTGTATGTATGTGTATGTATTTATATGTTTTTGTTTATATGTGTATGTCATTGTATATATGTGTATGTGTGTGTATGTGTATGTGTGTACATGAAAGTATATTTGTATATGTAGGTGTGTGTGTGTGTCTGTGTATGTATGTGAATGTATGTGTATATATGTGTATGTATCAGTGTATCTATATGTATGAGTATTATATGTTTGTGTGTGTGTGTATATTTGTGTATTATGTATGTATATATACATGTACATGAATATATCAATATATAACAGCAAAAGTCATTTGTTTTTCCAAATTGACATATATCGTTGTAGTATATGTGTTATATATAAACATACACATATATACAATCATAAGAAAAGTCATTTCATTTTTCAAGTCTAGTTAATGAAATTTTATATAGAAATATATATATACACAAATAGATTTTAATATTTTTTTTAATTTTTTCATTTTCAAAATCAATTTATTTATTTTTAATTATTAATATTTAATATTTTTAATATCATTGTAAATTATAAAATTTATATATATAAATATATTCATTTTTATTTTAATAGTTTGTATTTAAATCTTTATAAAACTATTATTTCTTCATTTGTAATTATTAATTTATTTTTCAAACTATCCTATTTTAATGTAATTTTTAATATTTATTAATTTTTATTTCAATAGTTATTCATTTTTTTTATTTTTAAAATAGATATAATTATTATTATTTATTCATTTTTTTAATATTTCTCGATTCAATGAATTTTGATCATTAAATTTTATATATTTTCAATATTTTTTTATTCAATATTTTTAATTCTTTTTAAATATTTATCCAATTTAAATATTTTCTATAAGTTATTTATTTTTAATATTTATTCGTTTTTAATTTTTATACGTTTTATATATTGATAATGTATTCATTTTTTATCATTATTTATATATTCTTAAAATTTAAAATTTAGCAGTTGCATTATGTATATATATTATATAATTAATGATTATTCATTTTTATTTTAATATATTTGTATTTAAATATATATTCAATTATTATTTAGTCATATTACTTAGTACTTTATAAAAGATATCATGTTTTTAAATTAAATATTTAATATTTTTAAATATTTTTTTTAATATTTCATTAATTCAATGATTTAATATAATTTATTCATTTTTAATTTTTTTTTTAAATTTAAGTAACCAATATTATTTATTCATTTTTAATATTTTTTAAATTTATATAATTAATATTATTCATTCATTTAATATTACATATTCCTTTTAATTTTTTTTGTAATTTATTAATTATTAATATTTTTCAAGTTTATAATATTTATTTTGTTATTATAAAGTATATTTTGTAATTTTATTATTAAAATTTATATAATTAGTAATTTTTTTTAATTTTTAAATTTATATTTAAATTTTTATAAACTGATATTTATTAGTGATAAAGCTAATGTTGATAAATCCATACATTATTAGTGTTATATTAAGTACTAATAAAGATGTAAATTAGTGATGATGAAAAGAAATTTTCGTTTTAGAACTAATATTGGTATGTTATTTTCAAATTGTTTTTACTATCACTGATAAAACACTTTATGCTCTTTTAAAAAAACCTTATAGATCACTACTCTATGTGCCATTCAGGATCTCTAGAAATATGAAGCTTATTTCCTCCTCCTTCAAACTCGTTGGATGAATCAATCCTTGATTGAAGATATGTTTGTTAACTGTTACATTTTTTAAAATGATTTTTCATAGTTTTCTCACTTTTCTTTTTCTTCTTATCTAAAACTCCTCTCTATAGCTCTTTCCAGCAACCTCTGTTGTTACTCTTCCTTACAACCCATCGTTATATTCCCATGCTGATTTTTCCAAATCTCTGTAACTCTCTATCACAGAAACCCTATGTCAGCATTTTAATTTTGAGTTATTCAAAAAAAAAATTTAGTACATGTTTGAGATTCCAAATATGTGATAAGGGTTTCCACTACTTTGTTCCTTGAAGTTTCAATGTGAGGTTGTCGCTTAGTGTCAAGTAGAATGATTTAAAATGTAACGACCATATTAGAAATAAATAATCATACAAAAACATGGAATTATAAAATTATGTATATAAGGAAAATAAATACCAAATAAAATTTAATACAACTAAGAAATTAAACATATGTAACAATATCAATTTATGCATATATTAAAACACATAACAATTTATAAAATAAAAATTATATAGAGACAATAAATCACTAAATAAAATTTCAATAGAAGAAGACTATAATGTACATATTAAATTCTATTATTTTAACAAATTCTTTTTGGTGAGTTCATTGTGGTTTTAAAATTGTGTATATGGAATGTGTTATTCGAGTCCTTTTTTTTGTTTGGGTCTCTAATTGTCTTCAATTGTGTAAATTCCACTCATTTAACAGTAAAAGTTTGAATACATTGTTTGGTTGGGTCTTTATAAATTTACAGATGTAATAACCATAATTGATGTTATTTCTTTGTTTTGAACACTACAGAAACATTGAGATAAATAAAAAATTGTTTTTCTATCACTACTGGAAAATGTAGTTGTACCCACAGTTTACCATAAATAGTGGGTATAGGTATTATATGGGAACCTATACCCACATTTTACTTAAACCGTGGGTATAGGTAAAGTATGAAAACCTATAATCACGGTTTTCCAAAACCGTGGGTATAGGCTCCCATAAACCCATGGTTTTGTTAAAACCGTGCGTATAGGGTATTTTTTCAAGACCTATAACCATGGTTTAATAGAAACTGTGGGTATAGGGTTGGTTTTTGAAGACCTATACCCATGGTTTTGTAAACTGTGTGTATAGATTTCTCTCGTTATGGCACGAATAAAAAATTCACGGGGCACAAAATTGTTTTTCACGGGAGCACCTATTCCTGCGGTTTTATACCTATAGCCACAGTTTATATAAATATAGCCACAGTTTATATAAATATATCTAACTAAATAAATATTTATATACAAATAATACATATAGTATAGTGGTTAGGTGCAGGAGGAATAAAAGAGAGGACTGGGGATCGAATCCTGCTGCCGCTTTTTTTATCAAAGTTATACCCACAGTTTTAAAACCGTGGGTATAGGTGAATGAAACGGTGTCATGGTGTCTGAAACGGTGTACTGGAGTTATTCTCAGGGTTTCCTAAACCGTGGGTATAGATATGGGGCTATCCCAATGCCTCGAGAGACCACGGTTCCCAAAAACCGCGGGTATAGGCTATACCCATGGTTTTAGGGGCTATACCCACTGTTTCAAACCATGGGTATATATCAAATTTCTAGTAGTGTGTATGTTTTGATAGTAAAATATTATTATATATACCCTAATATGTATATTCCTATAATTTATTGAATTTATATGTTCTAAAAACTTGATGAGGCAAAGAAAATTTATATCACATACGATGACTATATATATGTATATATAAAGAATAGATGTTAGGATTCTAGGCTCAGTCCTTCTATGTATTTAATATATTTTTTAAAAATGAATATGATTGAATCAAATAGGATGGATATGAATCCAAAATTGTCATATTTCAATTTTATGGAAAAAGTGTAAGAGGATGGGGTTAAAGAGTTCCTCATCTTTGCAAAAGAGTGTGCATATGACCCTTCTCAAATATATTATCCATGTTTACATTATTTTTATTCAAGACTAATTAGTCCAAAGGAGTTAGAGGAACACTCCATATGTCACCTAATAGATCAAGGTTACAAATATTTTACTAAACATGATGACTAATTTGATATAGAAACTGATCAGGATAACATCATGGTTTATAAATAATGTGATATGATTATATGTATGAATGATGATGAAGATCATATCAGGGATATGATTTCAAGGGTAAAGGTTGATGAAGATATTTTTGGGAAAATGAAAATGAAAATTGTAGATAAAATTCATGGTTATCCAAAAAAATAATAGGAGAAAGAGCTATGAAAATATTCCATTGCATGTTTTTTGTAACAAATATACAAAATTTCAAGCCATACTGAAGATATATAATTCTAAATCTCAATAAATATTAAGTGAAACCATCTTTACTGGACTGTTTTTCCTATTGAATGGTGTTCAACCAGAAAATAATGACAATCCATTATGATCATATGATACTAAATGAATTTTATGTTCAATGGGTATAATCTCAGAAAGAATACATTCATGTAAAATGATTATATATTCATTCACAAGGACCATGAATCATTTAAAAAAGTCTATAAGTTTATTTCATCTCAATACAAAAAATATGAATCAAGTACATAAAATTTTGTATGGTACATTCCAATAATTCCAAGGTTTAGGCACCCATATGGAAATGAGAACCCTATAAAGCAATTTATGTGGCATGCAAATATTAGAATTGAAGATAGGAAACTTCATCACCCAACATATTCTCCTAAGTAGAATAAATTTGATCACAAGTATCCCAATTTTGGAAACAACCTGAGAAACATTTCTCTTGACTGATCTAAATATGGAATGAATCATACTAGTATATAAAGTAACACTTATATTAAATGACCAATTATGTTAGTAAATTATAGCTCGTCATGGTGATTATTTATAAGGAGAAAATACATTATGTTGTCACTGCATATATCAGGACCAAGATAACTAGATAATGATATTGATGTTTATTTGGATCCATTGAGTAAAGATTTGAAATTAATGTGGGATTCAGGTATTACATTTTATTATTATTACAAAAATTAATATTTATTTTTGAGATCCAAGTTACATGGGATGATAAATGAATATACTTATTATGGAAAATTTTCAGTATATAACATTAATGGAATTCTAGGGTGTCCCATTTGCGTACAAAGTAGAAATTAAGTAAGGTCAAAGAAATCATTGAAGACTGTGTTTCAAGGAAATCTCCACTTTCCACCTCAATGACATAAATACCGATCTTGGACTACATAATTTTATAGTAAATTAAAAAAAGGTATAGCACTTTTCCTATTAACAGGTGATCAACAGTTTGATAAAGTAAAGTATATTGTCACCATTTTATTGAACCTTTTTTGAAACACATTATGACAAGTAGTTGGAAAAAGAGATTTTATTTTCTAAAATTATAATACTGAAAATATTTTTACATCGGAAATTTTATTGATTTCTAGCACATAGAAAAAAAATGTAAGTGATATTATCATTGGCATGTAACTAAATGCACCTAGAAAAAAGGATGAAATTAAGGCTTGGTTTGGGATTATTTATATCTGGATAAGGTAATATTTGGTTTTATTAAAGGTGAAAGGTGTATTTTTATACCTCCAACATTTTACACTCTTTCTAGGAATTAGATATATCATTTTTTTAGCTTCCTGGGTGATGTGAATGTTCTACAATGGTATTCATAAGATATAAAGAATATCATTTCAATGATTGATTCAATGTTAATTGGTCTAAAATTACATGACTATCATGTTTTTGTTGAATTATTTAATTCATGTAGCTTTACATTTCATTCTACCAAAAAATATCTTGCACACATTAATCAACCATTGTTTCTTTTTCAAATCTATATATAGAAAACTTATAGACCTGGTGAAGTTACCAACATTAGAAAATAAAAATATTTTCGTATTAATTAAGCTGAAGTTTCATTCACATATTCATCATTGATATGATGGTTCACTTAGTTAGAGAGATGTATTTGTAGTCATGTACAATCTATATGGATGTACCCCATTGAATTGTATATGATGATTTAGAATGATTATATCTAAAAAATTCTTCAATAATTTTGTACTATATAGTGATATGTCATTAAGGATTTTGTTTAAACCTTTATTCACTAATTGTCTGATGTGGATAGCATTGGTCTCCCAAAATCTATTCATAGTGGGTGTCTTGTGGTTGAATTAATTTTGGAATAGATGTTTTCCTAATTAACATTCCATAGTGGGGGCATGATAAAAATTATGTTCTAAATAATAGTTTATATTTTTTTCTCTATATTTAATCCCATAATTTAATTATTTGGAATTTGAATCCATCAAGGGATTAAAGTTGGATATAAAATATAGAAAATCGATAATTTATAGGATGTTTTTTATTCTATATTTTTTAGGAGTCATATGGAGATATAAATTCAATTTCAGAAGAACATTTATGAAAATACAATTGATCAAGTGTTCGTGTATCATCTTATTATGGTTATATAATTAATGGTTATATGTTCTATACAAAGGAACATTATGAACATCGTACCATGAAAAATAGTGGACTTACTCATATGGTGGATTTGTTTCATGCATATGTTACCAAGGATAGAAATCAAATTTTAAAAAATGTGTTATACTTTGGAATCAGTAGACAAATATGGGCGTTGGATTTTGAAATATTCCAATTGATTATTTTTTAATTAAAATGGGATGATAAAATGAGTCCAGTTTAGATAAATGAATTAAGATACATGAAATTGGATATTTGTAAGGAATGGTACATTGATGAACTTTTCTCAATGGAATCATAGGTAGTAAAATTATTTTATATCCTAAATCCTATAAAAAAGTTTTCAATTGTTTTGTTATTTACCAAAACCACTATTGGGACATATGTCAATTACATTCAGAATTAACCTTTCATTGAGATGTCATAATAATTTAATGGTGTAATCAAAATAGATAGGGTCTTTTAAGTCTGAGGGAACCAAAATGTGGGGATTTTGATACTCGATAGAGTGGTAAAATTCTTTCTACATTTATAGAAAAAAATATAAGTTAATAATTAGGTCAATTTTTTTATATACCTTCAATTTACCCATATTATTATGTTTTCACTATTGAATTTACTTAATCAAAATGAAATTTTCAAATCTTTCTAAAGATAATGGATTATCCATATGTTTAGGCACCCTATCTTAGGGTTTATTATGTTTCCCCACATGCTGATGCTAAAAATCCTAAGGAAAAATGTATCAATAGTGTTGAAACTGAGAAAATACTAGAAGGTGAACAAACTATGTATAAGAAAAAATAGGAGCATAGTAGAATGATAATCATAATAATAATTACTAAGGAGAGAAGAAAAGGAATAATGTTCACAGCTAGATAGAATGCTTGAGGATAACATATTAACCCAACCAAATCCATTTTCATTAGTGACATTAGGGTCACCACTCAAGAGCTTGTGATGATTGATGTAAATACAAGGTAAAATGTTTTCACTGTGTTAAAGGAATTAATTTTGGAAGAGAATAGGGTAACATTATGATATACTTTCTCTATTTCACTAAAAATTTAAATAAGAAAACATTTTTTAATATTAATTATCTATTGTAGAGTGCATTTATATAGATGAATTTTGAGTTAATTATTTATTAAAGGTTTCTATAAAGGATCATAGATAGTTTGGGATAAATATTCTGAATAATTGTATCAAGGATGCTGAAGGGAAAGTAAATCCCCACCCCCTATAGTGATATGCACACATGATGAACCATAAAACATGGAATGGGTTTATTAGTCATCATTAGGCTGCATTATTTATTGTAAATTTTGATTGGAAAAATTTTACATGGAAATAAATTTATTAATCACATTGAATAAGAATTTTTAATTTATGAAACAAAAAAATGAGTGTTTAAAATACGAACTATGCATTAAAACCAAGGTACACATTCTATAAAGAAATGGTGGGGTGCACTTCATTTGAAAAACAATGTAATGTAGTTAAAATTAAGAGTAATACATTTATATGGAATGAAACAACAATATTACTTATTCCTTTGTTTATATGTAGATTTTTGAATCAAAATATAAAACAACTTCTATACAACTTCATGAGCCATGAAAGGAGGCTTGTGTAAATAATGATGGAATACTAGTAGATTAAAGGAAAAAACATGTATGAGAATAATGTGTAATTATGATATAATAAAAAAATAGGATTTAATTTAGTATTTCATAACAATGAATAAATTTTTTATATATTTTAACTATTTTATACAAAATAATCATCGTTAAATATACCCGATGAGTGATTAATTTCAGTTACCCTGAAGTGGATAAAACTATATGGCTACGTTGGAGGTGTGAGTTTTAGGGTGTCTCCTAAAACCTTTTTTGAGAAAAAATGAATAGTGGTATTCCAATGAGAAAATAAATTTCATAAGTGAAAAGATATATTCTCTAAATAACCACGTTATTTGCCGGTACAATTTGATAGAATAGATAATGTGAAGGCATCAAGAAGAATAAAAAATATCTCAAAAACCATTACATGAATAGCTACTCACTCCAAGCTTTAAGGTTATCCATTACCCTAAAGGCATACCTTACTTGAGGTAATTTATTTTTTCATAATATTTTTTTCTAAATGTGAATCAAATAAATTCCAATGACTGTCTTTTAATAAAATTCAATATGATTAAATTAAATGTGATTTAAACTGATCAGCACCCACCCATTGCCTCGTTGAGAGGGGTGTAATGTAAAATATCAAAGAATATATTCAACACAAAAAATAACTTCATAAAGATCATTTGATAGTATGGATTACATTATCTCATGATCTGAGTGTTATAATATTTGACTCCCCTTAATGATCTGGATGTTCGCATGGTCAACCATGCAATTGGAACTTTCATAGATTTGTAGTTTAATCCTATAAAAATACATGATGATAAATAGGTATTTTATTTCAAATTAATTTTTTATGAAAACCCCATAATGCTAAAGAAAAAAAATTCCTCAACCAAGGAATTTTACTCTATATGAAGTGAATAAATGGTAAATTAAAGGTTGAAACAAAAAAATCTAAAGGATCAACCAATAAATCAAAAATACCTTCCAATAGAACCTTTAGCCTTTCAATTCAACATATTAGTTTACTAATATTACTATTTCATGAATATGAAATGATAAAAGATAATAATATGACCTAAATTTATTCTAAAGTAGAAATATATGGAGAGGAAAATGTACAAATTATTAGTCTTGAGAATATAAATGAAATTTTTAATCTTGGATGGTTGGGATCCTCGATTGTAAATGTATAAAATATGTAATTTTTTAGAATCCATTTTTCCAATAGTTTTTCTATGATATTAATTAGAGATAAATAAAATTCATATTTTTTTAAGGTTCATATATTAGTATTATGTGAAGGAAAACTCTACAAACAAAAATGTGAACTCATTAGTCCATACATAACTTCTTCAAAAAAAATATTCATTGAAAAAAAACTAATTTTCAATAATAGTGGTGTAACTTACCGTAATGTTTGAAAAGAAACCTAAAAACAAAAAACTATTCTTAATAGTCACCATACAAGGGTAAAACTCTAAATTCTAATCATATAAAATATATTTTCTTTTATATAATTACTAATTCCTTTTTTAGGAAGTAATATATTCCCATTAAAATAAATATGTATATTCAAAATATTAATTTTTTTGGCTTCAAAGCATGATTTTCTAATAAATCAACCACATGTGATACCTTTATTAATTTTTAATATAATACATTGAACATTTTAGAAATAAACATCATGATATAAATTTTATATTAAGTATTAATGAAAATTTTGTTATGATAGGGATGTCTTTCAATATATTAAATGTCACAAACCCTTCCCCCCAAAGGTACCCCTCAGTCAGCCATGAGTGAAAAAAGATAATGATCTTGAAGCCCACCTCCAATAGGTCATGAGTTAGTGATGATAATTATGGGTGTATCATATAAAGAGATGAGAGGAATTACCCTCTATGATATGTGATATGAGAGAAAATATTGAAACACTCAAAACTATTTCTCATGATAAAAAGTAAAATATCTCAAGTACATTTTTTGTAATGCCACACAAAATTGATACAACATAAAATAGACTACATGTACCCAAAAGAAAAGCATTGGATATAACCTAAAATCCCATAAAATCCAAAATAACTCCCCCAATTAAATTCATGTAATGTCATAAAAAATAGATATAACTCAAAAGGGGTTAAAAGTACCAAAAAATAAAATCCTTGATAGTGACCTTGAATACTAATAGATCCTGAACGACACGATGATCTAATATTATCTATCTTGATCTCCATATAGCTCATGCAATACTGTAAAACTATTTAAATAAATGTAGGGGTGCATAATATGCATACTCAATAGGATCGTTTCTAGATCCTCATGTTCAAAAAAATAATGCTAAAGCCTAGAGAATAGTAAGTGAAGTTAAATAATCACCAAAATAGGTATGCTATGTTCCCAGCCTCACTATGCCTATCTCTCACTAAGTATCACATACAAAAGATCATATAATATAATAATAAAAGAGGGTACTCTTCTACCAATTCCCTACTACTTTGCTCCTCTGAACCAATGTCACAAGTCCAGAGCCATCTATCTCCAAGAGTATTTATCCCAAAAATAAAAATTCTAAAGTATTATATCATGAACCCTATATACCACAGTATCTCATCACTATATCCATATCTCCAAATTATAACTGAGTAGTTTTTTGGATCGACTACTACTCGTATGTCATGTATTATACCTCAAGACATTAAAGAAAATACATGTCATACCTATAATAATAACTAAGATACTATATTCAAAGATAAATGTGTGTGAAATAACCAAAAGACATTACAAACTTGTACAAACATATATAAGTAAGGTAACCACTATGAATACCATAAAATAAAACTATTAAGAGAATGGAACAGGGCCAGATAGGGTAGTCATCCATCTGTTCCTCACCATCCTAAATATTTGGGGAAATTCTCTCCCTGAGTCCACCAGGTGTCAGTCTCCCTACCAAAATGGGTTGGGTAGAGTACATAATCACATAACATATAGGATATAAAATAGCTCACATTTAGACAATGGTAATTAACTTAGTCTTATCCTCAACTATAGTCATCATATCTCGGATACCCAGCTGCCACCATTAAGAAATAGATATCC
Organism: Viscum album; assembly: GCA_963277665.1. Taxonomy (NCBI): domain Eukaryota; kingdom Viridiplantae; phylum Streptophyta; class Magnoliopsida; order Santalales; family Viscaceae; genus Viscum; species Viscum album. The sequence continues at coordinate 1,579,843,359 of OY728126.1, forward strand.
TATATCAACACATGCATTCAAGGAGTTTTATTTAATTAATTCATTAATTTTTTAAATTTTACATTATGTTAGACAATTCATTCAAGATTATAAATATTTTCATTCCATTCAAACACAAACTCCATGGGTTAAAAATATCAATTAATCATTATCATTATATAATTATAAATCCTCTAGGAAACATCATATGATAAAAAAGTAGATTCAAAACTAATCACTATAAGTTACCCCAAAGAGTAGGGAAAGGAATTCAGGTAAATAAGAAACTTGTCCATCCAACCTTATAAGGATAAAATTATTTAGAAATCATGCATCTTTCAACATAAGGATGGGAAATCCTCACTTTAACCAATTTTATCAATCCTAATTCCATCCCCAACACCATCATACATATCACTATACATATTAATAACATAGTCATAAAAGTTTTCCACAAATCCAACCCTCCCTATCTATATATAATCAACCAATATCCATCCCAGGCCCACATCACATTTCATAGTAAGGATCACATCTAGATATGAAACTGAAGGTATAAAACAACAAACATAGTCAATAGGGAATTTGGGCCCTTTAAAAAGGTCACCTAGCCTTCAAATAAATATGGGAATGCTAATCCCCAAACAATCATCTTTATCCAAAACCTAGTTATTTAACATCTTGGATTAACTTATTAATTTATCACAATATACAACCATGGGTAACTTATGGAATCAACTATAAAAATATAATAATTATCTTAACATTATTTCTAGAATAACTCCCAGTATCATTAAACTTTAAAGATGAAAATTTCATTTAACATTCCTTTAAACATTTAAAACAACATGCACTTAAAAATTCTTCTTCTTTATCTAATTATATTAACACATGAAATAAAAAATTAATTAAACACATATTAATCATCAATTCTATTTCCATAAAAGTATAAGAATAACTGTTAATAAAACATTCCACTTTAATTATTTAGCTATCCATCATTTCCTGGTTTACATTCATTGACAATTTTCATCAAATTAATCATGATAATGAAATAATACATATATATAGAACACTATATACTAAAAATAATATGAAATCCATTATCATGATGTAAAAAACATGTGGTCGCAAAAATCCATAAACCATTACTTTCGTTATTCTAATTCAATATTTATTATGGTTAATTACACATCCATTAAATGGATTATACCATGTCAAATTTATAAATTCACCTCAAAAAATAATAGGATAAGCATAAAATACCATACCTGGTATTTTACCTTTTAAAAAACATTATAGCAAAGGAATAGATGAGAGAAAAGGTTCTTTCTCACCAATAAATTTTAGTTGAAGGGTTCTAAAAAATAATCAATGAACTTCAACTCTAAGAGATGGTTTTGTGTATTCTGGATGACAGGAATATGACTGAAAAGATTAAATGATAAGGTTTTAGGTATTTCAAAAATATAAACAATGCATATTAAGAGGAATAAAATAGGATTAAAACCGTAATTTAATTTTACTAATATTTTATTTGAAGATAAAAACTTAACTACAGATTAATTAAACCTTCCAAATTAAAAATTAATAATTACTTGATTTTAGGATTCCAAACATGTTTAAATAGATTTTAGTGTGTTAAAAGTCAAAGGGAAAGAAGAAAAATAAGAAAATAGTGTACAAACACTACATATAAGTAGGTTAGGGGGTCTGTACAAGGGTAACTTTATGTAACCTTACACCATGCTATGGAAGAGCTCATGTAAGGGCGGTTAATCTTACCCTTACACACACATGGAAAATTACACCTTACCCTTACACATGATAGGTGGTCTATATAAGGGTAACTTATTTTACCCTTATTAAATGGTATGTAAAGAATCATAGAAGGGTACCTTGATCTTATACTTATGAAACCTTTATAAATATATCCTCACCCTTATATATGTTGTAGGACCTATGTAATGGTAATGTTTTCCATAAAAACATTTAATTTTCAATGAATTTAACTTATTAATTAATGTAGAAAATGATTTCTTAGTAGAATAAAAATTATGACACTTTCTAAAATATTTTTTAATTATTTCAAAACATTTAAAATACTTTGATTAAATCACAAAAACATAAAACACTTATTGTTTCCAAAACATTATTTTTAATTAATATTTTATAAATATTCATTGTAACCCCAAAAAAACTTGGGAAATTCCTTAAAATAAATGTAATGAATGAGTAAAATCCAATCCTTTTCTTTAGATACCTCTCAAAAAAATTTATTTCTTGTTAATAAAAAACAAAATATGGAGAGAAAAAAATAGAAAGGGCCATCCGAACAACCACCTCATTAGATACCTGTCATGAATATCACCATCATAGAAGATTAACCACCTCACTCAGAGGAATGTGGCTCAATACTATACAACACTAACATTCAACTCTTAAAAACTCTCCCATGGGAGATACATATAAAATAAGAGCACGAATATAAGAAATACGTAAAAAAGAGGGGACCATATCATAATAAAAATAAAGGTAAAAATCCAAAAAGAAATGATACTGAATGGTTAATCAACAAAAATATTAAGATACTGAGTACATATATGTACACACATTCCCAAGTACTCTCGTACATGTTATCGTGTAGCCACAAGATACAACCCAAGGGAATATATGGTCTATGCAACACCTTCCCCCGGAATTCTTGGACCACTATAGGCCACTATTAAACTTTTGAATCATCATCAATGTATATATCACCCAAATCAATGATGTGAGAGTCATTATGAAGATAAAGGTGAAGCTAAAAGACATTAAAGACATAATTTATATATCCCATATATAGAGGAAGTGATATTCAATATGTCATGGTTCCAATATGAGAAACACCTTGAAAGGCCCCACAAAAAAGGGAGAAAGCTTACTCCCATAACCAAACCTTCAAATCCATGATGAGGAGTCACATTCAGGAAAACATTACCTCTAAAGTCAGACTCCATAAGTATCCTCCTTTGATCTATATAGGAATTATGATGATCATATTCTTACATCATCCTATCGAAAATCACTTAAACCATCTCTATCATGCTCTGTATTAGTTTTGGTCTAAAGAATTCTAACTCTCCGACCCTAGTACATCATAATGGAAATATAATGTTTACTCATAAAAGACATCAAAAAGTATCATACCAATGGTGGAGTAAAAACTATTATTGTAATAAACCTTGACCAAAGGTAGTTGAATCATCCATTGATATCAAAAATCCAAGACACAATAGTGCAACATGCCCTCAAGAGTATGAATGGTCTGATGTGTGTGACCATCCATCTGTTGATGAATATTAGTGTAAATAAATAACTTAAATCCAAAAATATTTTAGATACCTCCCCACACTCTAATGTTAAAAAGAGTATCACATACATATATGATAATCTTTAAGTCACCATGGTGTCGCACCACCTTGTCCAGGTATTGTCTTAACAAAACCTACACTATTCTCATCTCCTTGACTTCGATAAAGTTAAATGATTTCATAAAATAGTACACTATCATCCTTATATAATCAATGTCTCTCTAAGATCGTGGTAAATTGGTGAATTTGTCCATTTATATTCCCTCTCACTTCAACATAGGAACATCCAATGGCTAGAAAAAACCACTGGGAACCTGGTTCTTAGACTTCCCCTTTTGGAGGATAAAAAATCGAGACAAAAACCCCGCAACTGAATGCTTCACCCCAAGACACTAAAATTGACCTCTCATATATCGGTACAAATTTATAATTCTTGGATGTTCCACAAAGGGTGATCTATGGAAATTAAGGAGAACCACATCATGCATCAGCAAAGGTATGAAAATACTCTCTTGGAAAAAAACCAACTGTTTTTCATCCTCTGATCAACCATTAAGGGAATCACCAAAGACAAATCAGTCTCTCCATACCTCCACTTCAAAATCCCCTTAATGGGACCCCTCCACCTATCATTCCAAATACAAATGAAGTATCATATGAGAAATAAAACCTCTTCCAAAAACCTCTCCCATATTAAAATTCATAATTGGGATTTTTTTCAATTTCTCTATAGAAATCTCTAGATTCTTATGCAGTACCATTGCATGACTTCCTACCCAGCACGTTTTCTTTAACATTACCATTTTCCAATGTATATGACATCTCAATGTAATATTCCTTCATTAATTCCATCCATTATCATTTTAAAAATTTAATGTCATTATAGGAGAAGCCCTACCTAAGGCTATTGGGATCGGTAAAACGCACAAAATGATTGTTGATATGGTAATGTCACCCCATCCTCAAGGAAAAAACAACTACTACCTACACGATATTATGGGTGGAATATTTATTCTCATGGAGACATAACTACTAAGACCCATAAGAAATAAATGATCTTTTATAAATCATAAAACAACAAAAACTAAGATGTGAAGCATAAAAAAACCTCAAATTGAACTCCCAATTTAAGAAAATAATGAATTGGAGAATTGACCTACATATCCTTTAGGTTATAAAATTTTTCCTAACATTGATAAATCTAAAATAACACCTGGTAATTCCAGGTCAAGTCTAAAAAAGTATTTTTAATATAAGAAAATTTGGGTACAAACCTCCTATAATGGTTTATAAAACCAAGGAAACTCTTCACCTATATAATAGTCTTGAGATTTCCCAATAAACGATTTACTTGAAAATCAAAGGATACAAAACTATACCACATTGGGATATGACATTCCACATGAAATGAACATCATGATCTCAAAACTTAAACTTAAAAAACATCATGAATAGATATTTATGGAAAGGAACTCCCAAACCCATCTATAGGTTCTCTGTATGCTACTCCTTAGATGCATATAACATTATTATGTCACTGATAAAACCCACCACAATCCAATCCAGGATCTCTCAAAAAATGTTTTCATTAAACCCATGAACTCATATGGAGTGTTCATCTGACCAAACTACATCACAATGAACTCATAATTCTCATAACGACATCAAAAAATAAGTCTTCAAAATACCCTCATCTTTCACCCACATCTAATGTAAACATGACAATATATCAATCTTTGATAACCAACTATATCATTTCAGATGATTAATGAAATCATAAATCTGAGTAATATGATAGAGATTATTCACTATTTCCTAATTCAAGCAACAATAATCGATGCATAGACATAAACTGCTATCAACCTTCTTCATGAAAAAACCAGTTCACCCTAGAGTGACATGCTTGGACAAAAAAATCCTTGATACAATATATCATTTAGTTTTACCAGAAAATGATTCAACTAAGAATGTTTCCTTCTTATGGATACACCGAGATCAGAGAAGTGACGAAATATAGCTCTATTTCAAAATTGATCTCTTGTCAAGTGGGTAACACCAAAACCTCCTTAAGGAATATATCAAGGAACTCTACCACAACCCTAGGAAACACCATTGGTTAATCCTATGTTGATATAAACATTATATTAGTCATTAAGGAAGAAAAGGATGAAAATTCCCCAAACCATTCTGAGGTTCTCTTTCAGCATCGAAAGTGGCAGACTCTCCATCATCATTATAGAATAGAATTTGTCTCTTGGAGAAGCCGACAATATCCTACATTGAATACATCTAATCTATGATGACCATGATGTTATACCGATGTATCCATAAACATTGGAATTATCCCTAATATTTTTTATACCCCATAACTAACTTGAAATCTCTATAAACATCATGTAGATAAACTTTACCTATAAATAGAATAGTCGACGACAAGGGCACTGAAATACTCTCTACCTAAACTCCCGATGCATTGAACTCTCAGAACCATTTTCTTATTCAGGTTTGGTTTTACTGGAATGTTTCCATGGTGATTGTAATGGGATCCATCTTACATAATTTTTTAAAATTAGATATTTTCATTTTATTTTAATTTATATATATTGACCCTCAACCTGTTTAAAAATAAATAAAGAAAGAAAAACGCACCTCGAACAACATTTGGATTTCCTGGGATTGCTAACTCCAGAGCATGTAGCTGGTCATAACCTCGTTCATGGCCTCTCTAACCCAGATAATGACCACTACCTTGGTTTCACTCTTTTATCTGAGTTAGAGGAACATTTTGAGGCTATCCTCTTATTGTCACATCTTTCATGTGATAGTGTATGGTTGCAGTACACTACTATAGTTATCAGGGATTAAACTGGATCAATGGTAGATAATGATATGGAACATGTGTTGCATTGTCCCAGCTCAAAAGGTTTGCGTATTATCATTTTTTATGACATAAGGTATTATAAAAAATGATTCTAATCCCTTGGACTCGGAATAAGAGCTTACACCATTAGAGAAACATGATAATGAGGGTTGGTACATACCATAGGCAGTATAAATTATTTTCTATCTAGTCTACATAGAATCACATATCACTACTTTTCTATGTGAGGAATCCTGATGAATCTCTTATCAGGATGATCTAGTCCTAGCCAGCATCTTCTAAACTACATTTTCTCTCATTAGAACCTTGATAATCATTAGTAGTATAAATATAGGGACATGAAAATAGATATATGTATGCAAATCATGCTAAAATGTATTTCTTTGGCCTCCTTATTTGGAAAAAGGTCTGAATCATAATAGAGAATGTTCCAAAAATGGATCATAAAATCCAACATGCTAGAACTCCACAATCCAAGGGTAAGGATCTCCTGAAGATTTTCTACATTTTTTCAAAGAAAGAAACACGAATAAAAACTGATGTAAAAAATTCTCCCTCGATACTAATAACTCATGATGATCCTCAAAGAATAAGAACCACCACAGCCTCACTATTCCTCACTACATCTTCATTGCCAATGAAACTCAATTATCCTTAAAAGAATATATCAATGTAAATTATTTCACCACGCCCTACAAACATTACACTATCACTATCTCTAAAATATCACCCTCAAACTTTTGTAGACAATATCATTGAAACCTCCAAATTATCCTCCTCCATGTTTCATCATCATTAACCTGAACTCTATAGTAATATGTTGGCATGTCCTACTAAACATCCTCATCAAGAACCTAATTAGGATGTCTACCTGGAGAAATACCTAAAAAATAATTACCGGATAGGGGCTCCTAAACCTAGAATATTTAATATTTGAGATTAATTAATTATTAATTTATTAAAGTTTTAACTAAATCTCAAGGTTTACCCATTTTGAAAATGGGTGTAATGAAGTGTGATGAATGATACATTAATAGGGATCTACCCTACAAGCAATATCAATTATTTTAATAGTATTAGAAAACTTATATATTAATTTATCCAATCTCGAGGGGCTTAAATACCTATGTATCGACTTATCTCCCTTTTTTCCATCTCCTACTAAACTCAACTGACGTTGTTTCCCTACCAAATCATGCAGTCAAAGCCTATGATGAACTCCTAACTCTATATTATACCTCAATATGAACCTGTTATATCACTCTTTCATGAACCCTTCCCCCCAAAGGTAACCCTCTATGGCCGGTAATGAGAGATGGGAGGTAATTATGCTCAAATCCTTCCCCTAATAGGCCATGGTTTGGTGATAAAATCTGAAGGTATACCACACACATAGATGGGATACATTAACCTTTAAGATATGATATATGATAGATAATATATAAAATCACAATAAATCATTCACATGATAAAAATAAAAAAGATACCAAATACATGAATATAATTTCATAAAAAACTGAAACAACTAAAACATAATTAAATTACCATAAAGAAAATTGATGATAACAATCTCAAAGACCAACAGATCCTGAACAATTTTCTGTTGTAGTAGTATTCATCCCTATCTCCAACCTGAACTTATGGTCATGAAAAATAATTTATATAAATAAAAGGTGATCATAACATGTGTACTCATTAGGATCCTCCCTGGTGACTCTTGTTTAGAAGATAAAGAAAGCATGATAAATCACATCGAACAATAACTGAAGTTAACCCATCACCTAAACAGGTATGATATGTTCCCATCCTCACCATGGTTATCTCTTACCAAGTATCACATTAAATAGATCATATAATATAATAACAAAATAGGGTACCCCATTACCACTTACCCACTGGTTTATTGCTCTGCACCAAGTTTGGACGTCCTAATTCATTTCTATCCAAAATTAAGATAGCCTGAAAATACCTGGGATAAAGTATCATATGATGAACCCTATATATCATAGAATCTCATCATAAAATCCACATATCCAAATAGTAACTATATAGTTTCTAGGATCAATCACAACCTATACATCATGTATAATGACTGGAGTCATCAAGTCCCATACACATCATACCAATAATAATCTGTAGGATACTATATCTCAAGATTCATGTGTGTTAAATAACCACAAGACATTGCATCCCTATACACATATTTTTGGATAAATTAACCATTGTGCATACCATCACATAATACTAAAAATATAATAGAGAGAGGTTAGAGCGGGTAGTCATCCATCTATTCCTATCCAACATGGATATTAAGAAAAACACCCTCTTCCAGTCCATTGAGTGTCAGTTTCACTACTGACATTCAATGGGTATCATATGAAATCATAAAACATACATGATATAATATAGATCACAAGTACACTATAGGTATTTAGCTAGTCTTAGGCTTAACTAAAGTTATCATCTCTTAAACACCCAATTTTTACCATAAAGAACTAGATATCCTATAATCATACAATAATTCATAAATATATATTTAATTAATTTATTCCTTTTTAAATTTCACTTTATGTTAATTAATACAGTATCCATTAATTAACATTCTTACATTCCATATTACATTAACCAAAAAGTGAAGTCTTTTCCCATAGGTAATAATCCAACCGATTCCATGTTTCCCCAATATTATCATCATTTACAATTCATTTATACACCAACCTCATGGGTTAAAGAATTTACTAGTCATTATCATTCCGTAATTATAGGTTCTCTAGGAAATCATCCATTGATTACATAAAAGAGATGCATAACCAAGAACAACTACCTACCTCAATCAGTGGAGAAAGGAACTTAGGTAAATAAGAAACATGGATATCTGACCTTAAAAACATAGAATTATTAAGAAAACATACAAATTTCAATACAATGGCAGAAAAATATTTCATTAACCCATTTCATCAAGTATGGTTCCATACCATACAACTTTATGTATATCTCTATACATATCTCCATCATAGTAATTAACTTCTAAAACAAACTTGGGCCTCCTCGTCCATATCTTGTCAACCAACTACCATTATAAGATCACATCACGTTGCATATAAAAGCATAAATCTAAAGAAAAAAATAAATATATAAAAAAAGTTTAAATAGGGAATTAGGGCCCTCGAAATAAGGCATATATCCTTAACAAGAAAATAGTCTCACTCAGCCCTAAAAATTATTCTTTACTAATAAATCAGTTCTTTTCCATCTTGGATTAAACAATTCATTTACCAAAGGTTACAACCATGAGTAACCTATGACATCAGATGTCAAAATCTTAGAGTTATCATAACATTATTTCTATAAAAAATGTTTGTTTCAATAAACTTTGAGGAATAAAATCCCATTTAACATGAGTTTAATCCTTTTGAATATAAATAACTTCCAAATTCATGTTCTTTATCCAATTCCATTAATATACAGAAGAACAAATTAATTAAAAAATTATTAAGAATCAATTTAATTTCCATAAAAATATAAGAATAACGAATTATAAAACATGCCTTTTTAAATTTTTATACATTTGACATTACTAGATTTACAATATTTAAACATTTTTATTTAATTAAATATATTAAACCAAGTATAAATATAGATGGTGTGCTATCTAGTAAATACAAGAGACAAGTCATTATCATGGTCGAAAAACATGTGATCACTAAAATATATAAACTATATATTCCATTATTATTATTTAATAATTATTATGGTCAATTACATATCTAATAAAAGGACTAAATCATGTTAACTTTACAATTTCACATAAAAATAAGAGTAAAATCAATGAATATCCTTCTTGGTATTTTTTCCTTTGAGAAATGTTCTAGCTAAGGAATCGATGAGGGAGAAGGTTATACATTTCCTGGAATTTAAAAATTAAATGTTTTTAAAAAGATCTGAATCTATTTAACATGAATAGAGGGTCTTGGGTTTTTTTATATTAGTGTAAAAAATCAAAAAATAAATAGAGAAGGGTTTGGGTATTTTAAAACTATACGAAACATGTATTCGAGAAAAAAACATTGTGGAACCCCCTATTTAATTTTCTAAATGAATAGTTTTAATATCATAACATAAATTAAAATTTATTAAAATATTAAAAATATAAAATAAATCAATTACATGATTTTAGGAATTTAAAAATGTTCAAAAGGTGATTGGGGGTTACAAGTTAAAGAGAATAAAATAGGAAAATAGGGTAAAACGCTACCTATAAGCAGGTTAGGGGGATTTATAAGGGTAAGTTGTTTGACCATTATATATTGCTATGGGAGAGTTCACATAAGGGAATATAGATCAAACCCTTATGAAAACTTTAAAAATTCCACCTTACCCTTAAGCATGGTAAGTGGTCATTATAAGGGTAACTTTTTCCCTTACGTAGATCTATTCCAAGTCTCGCATAAGGGTATCATGATATTATAATTATGAAACCTTTATAAAAATAGTCTTACCGTTAAGTACATAATTATTCATGCATAAGGGTAATTTTTACATTAGATGCTTAAATATTTAATGAAAAAAGCTTATTAATTTATAAAAAAATGGTTTCCTAGTAAAATAAAAATTACAATCCACCTTCCAAAATATTTTATGATAATTTTAAAACATTGAAAAACCTCTGAATAAATCCAAAAGAATTATAAAATTATTGTTTACAAAAAATGTTTATATAAAATCGTTGAAAGGACACCTAAACCCTGAAACCACTAGGAAACATCCTTGAATGAAAAAGGGTTAGCCCAAGGAAAATCTAAACCATTATAGTACAAATTATGGTATAATGATAGTTCTTGAACTTAAAACCCCTATAGATTTCTATACATGGATAATTATTTCATATATATATATATATAATATTTAACTACTAAAACAATTATAATAATAAATTAATGGTTTTTCTCAATGTTTTTGCAGTGAATGAAACAAAATAATGTAAATGATTATGGTTATTATGTTTTCAAATTTATGAAATATATAATATTCCATCAATAAACTAAAAAACATGAACATGTTTTTCTGATGATAATTATAATTTGATTTAATATAATTATTAATCATTTTGTTATTTATATTTTTATAGTACAACCATGATTTTTGACGGTCCAAAAATTCAAAAGAATAATTAAATAAGTTTTGAAATTAATGGGATAAATATGTAGTGCCAGAATTTTTCTAGATGTCAGGAAGATGTGATTTTCTACTACTTATTTAGTTAATTTTATTTTAATTTTGTCTATTTTTTAGTTAATTTCTTATCACATTAATCTACTATTTATTTAGTTAATTTTCATAGAGATAATAAAGATTTTAATTCATCTAGAATTGATTTCTTCCAATAATTTCATTATCTTTATAGGAAAAAATTATTGGAGAAAAATAAATTCTAAACGAAGGATTCAATAAGGATGATTCACTCCGGTACAAAATTTATTTTCCATCAATAATTTTTTTCTCTCCATAGGGTTTTTTGTTCTGAATTTTATATTACTTTTATTTAAAAGTGTTTCAATGCATTCTATTTTAGGTCCAAGAAATATCAATAAAAAATTTTTGAGATAGATTCATGTTTTAATGATAGAAAATAAAATATTATTTATAATGTGTTGGAATCTTCCGCAAGTCAATTCAATATATGGTTTGACCAGTATGAATTACACTATATGTTTTCTGTTGAAAAATTAAATTTTTGTTGAAATTGTGATTCACTCGCTCAAAAAAGGATATAGCCACTAATTATGTTGATACTTTAGGAGAAAAACAATAATTAATTTATGATGTGTATGAATTTACTATGTGTTAATATGATACACAATATTCCTAATATGAATAAAACTGTGAGTTTTTTATTTAAATTTGACATTTTTGTTCAAAACACACATGACATACTCCAAACCAAGAAAAAATTATTAAAATATCTTGATACTTTAAGAAAAAATCCATAATTTTTTTATGATTTATAGGAATCAGTTACACATTAATCTAGTAAATGGTGTGATTGGTATGAATCGAAGTTCTTGTTTTCAATTTGAAAGTGAAATTTTAGTTCAAAACAGAATTCACTCAGTGAAAACTATGAAAAAATGGATGGATTGAATTGACACTTTATTACACTGATCTATAAGTCATTTGTGATGTGTAAAAATCATATGAATGTTAATCCAAAATAAAGGCACATGATATGACTCAAATTATGTGTGTTCATATTAAAAGTAAAATTTTATTCCAAAACAAGAGTCACTTAATGATAACTAAGAAAATTCAATTGGATTATCTTGATACATTAGTTCAATAATCCAAAAATTATTTTTGATTTTTAAGATTCATGTGTGTGTAAATATGAAACATTGTGTGGCCGTTATGACTAAAAGTGTGCGTTTTTAATTTAAAATTATATTTTAGTTCAAAACATGAATCACATAATCAAAATAGAGAAAGATTAATCATATTATATAAATACATGATAAAAATTATCTATAAATCATTTTTATGTATATTAATTTGATACATGGAAATCCAACACATGGTGTCCCAATGTGATTAAAGGTTCATTTTTTATTTCAAATTGACATTTTAGTTAAAAACATGCATCACATGATAAAAAACATGCATATATGTTCTTGATATTTTAGGAAAATGATCCATAAGTAATTTTTTATGTGTATGAATTACCATCAAATTGATCTAGCATAGGGTGTGCCTAGTTTGGATCAAAGTGTGTATTTTCACTCTAAATGTGAAATTTTAGTTCCAAACATGAAACAGTAACTAAAATCCAAGAAAACACACTCTAATTATCATGATTCTTCTGAAAAATATCCTTATGTAATTTATGTTAAGTAGTAATTAACCACATGTCCATATGAAATAGGGTCTGTCTTGTATGACTAAAAGTGTGCGTCTTCTATTTAAAAATGACATTTTATTTCAAAACATTCATCACATACTCAAATAAATAAAGTAAACTCAGATTGTCTAGATATTTATGGAAAATGATACATTATTAATATTTGTTGTGTTTTAATCTTCTGCACACCAATATAATACATGGTGTGGTTGGTTTTTCGAAAGGTGTGTGTTTTTATTTAAAAGTGAAATTTTAGCACAAAACATGGGTATTTTGTAATGACCCATTTTGAACCATTAGGTTTAATATGGAGTGTTTCATGACCTCATACATGCTTCCTCATATACAATAGGATGATGACTAATGGTGAAGTCAAGAATATTGAGGTGGTGGGACTATTCCCTTGAAAGCAATAGCAATTCATCACATATATAGCCAAATATAAATAATATCACAAGAATTGAATAACAAAAGGTAATAAAAAACATGATATATCAATATGGTAAATAAAGATTCAAATAATCTAATATAAAAGATCCCCAAGTTTATTAGATCAATACCAAGCATAAAGACAAGATAAATAAAATAAGAACTATGAAAATAATCTAGAATCCATCCGGACATCACCTCTATCACCCTAGATCCTTCTTCTCATCTACCTGATATAGGTCTATTGCCCATAGTTGGATCCCTGGACATAAATTATTCATATGAACTAGGCTTTTCATGAAATGTTTGACTATAAACCCAACAATATACCACGCATTCATCCTTGACATATGTTCATAGATATATAAAAGTGTAATTTATTTCAATAAATAAAATTCATAAATAAACAATCATATGTTGAGTCTCCATACATTAACCATGCTACCATGAACCATAGAGATACAAACTTCAACAACATGATATATGTAAGGACCAAGTAGTCATTACATGAGTAGATCATTCATACGGTCTACATATCGTCTTGAAAAATTCAACCAACTTGTCTTATATCCATGTTCCATCATTAAGGACGAATTACACACCCATTTAAAAGGGAATGTTTTTTATACCTTTTGGAAATAGTTATCTAGATCGTTCAACCAATCACCACCTCATGGTTATTCCTTTTTTATAATGGTGAATACTCCTAAAATGCTCCAATCTTTAGAGCTATACTCATGTGCAAGGATTTCCCTCATTGGTACAATGTATTAAATGTTTTGAATCATTAACCTCTTATAATCCCACATGGTTAGTCTCACGTTGATCGAACATGAAAAGTTATATCGATAACTATCATGACACCCAAGGGAATATACTATCAATCAATTCATCCATGATCTCCCTCTAAGGAGATAACTAGCTATCAAAGAAACATTTCCATATTAATATTTGAATCAGATTTTTCGTAGGCAATGACCACATCAACATATAAGGAGAAAACATTGTTGAATAATTATGTCATATTAAGAATGTTTTCATAGGCCACACACACACACACACATTTCAATTGTATCAACAAAGGGTTTCCCAACTTACACATGCACCCATATTCATTTTATAAAATACAATTTATACAAAGACCCTAATTGTTATTGAATTATTGTGTTAATCATATCAAATCCCAAATGTATGGTTCAACACCCGAATCAAACAAACACACCAACGATTCATAGAATCAACCCCAAATCACCACATGGGGATTTGAGATAAAAATCCATGAAAAGGAACATGTTAGGGTCTATGATTGATTTAGGATTTTCCATCAGTGTTCAATGTAATGAATCAATATAGATTAATCTAAGAACGATTAGAAAAAAAGTAGACTTCGATATTAATTTTCTTTTAATCTAGAAGGAATCACATTATATCATGTTATTATTCCTAGATTTTACCTTGATAGTCTAGATCTAGGGTCTTATTTAAGGATAATAGAAAACAACTTGTAAGAAAATAAATAAAGTAGGATAAACAATCACTTACCTTTAAATACCTATGTATGATATCTCTAATTCAGATTGAAATTATGTTTAGAGGGAAGTAATTCATCAAGAAGATCCAGTGGAGTCCCTATATTTGAGGGCACTTTGTGTGGGAGGAGGAAAAGGGGGTTAAAAGAGTTCTTTTATTAAAATCCCAATTTTTATATTACATAATTCTCACATTGTGTTTGGTCACATGGTTTACAAATCCTTGATCCAACAGTGCAAGGACCATAACCTCTTTAGGGTACCCACATGGTATGGACACATGGTTTGATAAATCATGCACCAATTGTACTTTTTATTCTATTCTAAGTTACACTTTTATCTAGGGAATGTTGCACAATTATCTATAACAATCTTCCAACCATGCACCACCAACTTCCCCTCTCCAAAAAACGATATGGTTACAAGGGGAGAACTGCATGATTTTTCCTAGCTATTCTCAAACTATACACCCCCTTAAAGGATTTTAAAACCCTCCCAAACCACCTAGAATCCATTTAGGACTTCACCCAAAAAATATAACTCCAAAACAATTAATAAAAGGATAAAATGGATTCATTACATTCCTGAAAGTTTGGGGCTATTTATAGAAACCCGATACTTTTACAAATATTATTACATGATTTATAACATAAACATACATTAAATAAAATCCAAATATCATGAGATCTAGCGTATTTAGAAGACATGGTTCATAATACATCAATGTGAGACTAAAACAAAAATTCTTTATTTTATTCTTTATAATGAGAACTTAAGTACATTTGAGCTCCTAAAACTATTTAGGATATCCTGGGAAATGCATAAAATAAATGGGTGAGCTAAAAATAAAAGTAAGGTAATAAAAATGATAAGGAATCATAAAATATGAATCAATAGTATAACATGATATCATAAAAGAGAATTCTCAATATTAATTACTAGGGTACATAATATAAAGAACATGGTATCATAAAATCATGGAATCATAGTAAATGAGGTTATAATATAAAATATTATATAAATATAATTTGTGGATAACTATTAAGACAACATCACATGGTATACAGAGTCCCATGGTGGATTAGGTTCACTCCATGAACCCAAAATTGAGGCATCATGAGTCTAAAACATTACCCAATAAATTTGAGGAATATATAATGTATATCCCAACCATAGAATTCATTTAATGTATATAAAAATTTGGTACACATAATTAAATAAATCATAATGAATATATATAAGAAATATTCAAGGAAATAAAATGGGTTTTATAATCATTCTTAATATCATAATCAAAATATATTTCTTAAATATGGAATTTGATAAATGGTCATAGGGTATGAATTACCCCATAAAAGGAAGGTAGAGTGATATAGGTATATATTTAATAGACATATATATATATAATTTATATTTTTTCCATAACATTAATGGTTATTCTTTATGATGAATATAAATACATTTAAAAATATTCAAAACAATCATGAGGAAAATAACCTTTCAACTTAAAAATAACTTTTGAAAAATGAAAAATTCACAAAATTTTTTGGAAATAATTTTCATAGAAAATAACCTTGTAAAAGAATAAAATAAGATTCAAATAAAATTAATTTCATGAAAATAGGTAATTATATAGGAGTCATATAAGTTAAAAAACATTCCTTTTATACTGTGGTAAAATATAAAAAAGTGCCACATTCAAAAAATGAAAAGAATATTCCTTTTTAAACCATTCTGTAAAAAAAATTAACATGGGTAAGAAATGAATTTAAACAATCATATAATAATATTGATAGATTTTTGGAAAACATTTTAAAGAGAATATAGACAAATAACAAAAAAAATTCGACTAAAGAGAGAAATAAATTTGATCTTCTTTAAAAATAATTACTCAATAATTTATGGTGCCAAATAGAGGAAAATTTCACCATTAATTGAAAAGTTCATGAATTCACCTATGATAATAATATTAAAGGGGTATAATATACCATGTTCAAATAATTTCTTTCAATTGAAACCTAATCATAAATAATCCTGATTAAAATGAGATTGAATCATAAACCAGTACTGCCTTGATAAATTTTGAATCATAATCCCCATGAATAAATTAAGTGAATTGTAAAATAAAATGACATGAAGTTTGAATTATTCCTGATATAATATGTGAAATCATGTTATATACACCATATGAATAATATTTTGTGTATAAAAAACATGTGACTGAAAGAAGCAAGTTTTGAGGTAGAAACGCTTACCTTGAGTCCATACTTGTCAAGTATATCCTTTATACATAGTATCAAAAATATATATCAATTATTATTTTTCCTAAGAATGTTTTAAAGGTTTAATCCATTATACATAAACCATTTAGGTTAATAATTTTCAATAACTTATTTAATTTCAGAATTTGTTATGTCCACATCAAGTGTTTTGAGGATGCTCGGTTCATAATTTCAAAATGGAATCAGTGTGTTGACTATGGTCAAAGGGGTCATTGTTCCATACATTATAGAATAATAATAATAATTAAATAATCATTATATTTATATGTAAATTATACTTTTTAAAATAACCAATAATTATGGTTATGAAAAATGAACTACGTTACAATCATGGTGATGGTAGCCCATATGTACGCATGTGTGATATTTCTATTTTCAAAAATCATGATGGATGAAGGTAAGTGTTATTTTATCATCATATAATGATAATGATATCATAAATATCATATTAATTCTTTAAAAACACTTACATATAAAATCCATGTGATTTGTTAACAATAAAATGAATCACATCATTTCGTGAGGTGGTAGTACGCCGTACACACGAATGATGTTATCATTTTTCAATGTAAGGTAGGGTAAGAAGTGTCATGAACCAACTTAAATAACCATAAAAATTAGAGAATTAACTAGACCACCAAAAACCCAATGATCATCCTTTATCCTCTCAAGCTGATGGCAAGTTTCAACGGTTTTTTACATAACTATTGGGGATTGTTTCACCCGCAAGTAGCCGAACAAACACAACATATAAACAAGGTATAACATAAATGGGAAGTAAAATAACCAAATGGCATCTAAAATAAATAAAAAAATAAAACAAATATACAAACTAAAATAAAAATGAAATAATTATAAGTGAAACAAATAACCAAACGGCCAAACAATCTCAAGATAGCTGATGCGAAAATCGAATGGTCGGACAACATTTTCATGTGACACTTGAGTTACCACAATTATACTAAAATAAACCACATTCCAGATAAGGTGGAACTAGATCCAACATAAATACAAGACCTAAAGGAACCTTCACTAGATAAGAAAACTCTATACCCACCAAATTGAGTATGTAGGGTGTGTGTTGAATCCAGTATGATACCACGATGATTCCATTTCAATTATTTCATTTATGAAACCAATTATTATAGTTTGAAAACAAGGAATGGAAAATATTTTTACATTTTAACTCTAAAACAATGGCCTAAAAAATTTAATAAATTCAATTCCTTAAATACCCCCTTTATAAAACCATTTCACAAAATTGGTGCTATTTTCAAAAAAAATCCAATTCCATAGAAAACCAAAAAATCATATCAAACACTATACTTTTAAAAAAACCCACACAATGATTAAAATATTTCTAAAAACTCATTTAAAACGAAGAATTACATTTGAAAACTGTTTCCCCCATTTTTTATTTGAAACATTTTATACAACCAACTCAAACTAAACAAGGGAACAAGGGAAACAATGATATCAAAATGACCCAAAAGAATGATATTAAATGGATGGAATAAAACTATTCAACAACAAGACTAATCCATAAAGGATCACATGTGAAACAATTCCATCCAAGAAAAAAAATATACACATTCCAACATATAAATGGAAGAGGAATAATATATATATATATAGCATAAGGAAACACTGCGAGGACTAACCTGACCACACAAGACACGAAAACATGGACCTAATTGTTGGAAAGGTAATGGTCACACATCTATCAACCTAATCTATCTAAGAAGTATCCTCAATTATAAACCCCAATTATATGTGTTATTTACAACAAATGGGGGGGGGTATACCTAGTTCAGAACCTCAACTAGACATAAAATTTACCATTATTTCCCACTTAGTAACCTTAGTCTCCTCCTAGAATAATAACATAAGTGGTACATGAAAAATAAAAAAACACATGAAAATAGCAAGACTATAAGGAAAACACCACAATCACATCCTTCTCACCTCCTTCACTACCCTAAAAGAGACCCCCAATACACAATCACATCATGAGTCACATAACCAAGCATCCATCACATGGATAAGCACAACATCAACAAAATCATGTGGGGTCATCAAGGGAAAAATCAACAATAAAAACATCATAGGGTGCCAACCGAGCCTTCAATTTTATACATATAACATATAAATTTGGAAATCAATTTTTATAAATAACATGTAATTCCAACAAACTTATAAAGTACAATATAATCATCAATAAGTAAAACCACAAAATTCATGGGAAGGCCACATAGTTACCCCCCACAGTTTTCTAAAACATGTGTAGACCATGTAGATAACCTCTATTAAGAGTTTAATGGAATGAAAACATGGACCACATGGTTTCATAATAATGCACCCTAATGTTTCTTCTCCTATAGTCCCACTAAATTGGGAACACTATTTCCTATAGAGACCCCGCGTGATTTACGAATTGTGAACCTTAACCATGCACCCCTTTAAAATCCACAAAAACTCAAATTTTCAAAAAAATACCCCTGGACTCAAGAGAAAAAGAAACAATAATATTTATATTAAAATTAAAACTTGAGGGTGTCATAAATTCCCCACAATGCTACTTTTTCCCCTAAAAAGTACCCAAAAACTTTTGATAAGTGGGAATTCCACGAAAACTCTACCTTAAAAAATAATTGATTACCACCAACCTCCAAAACCTCAAAACCAAGGACACAAGGTATGAACCGACAAATTTATAATTCACCAAAAATAAAATTCACTAGAATTATTAAGAGGTAGATTCTTCACCAAACATAAGAAATGAATGGAGACCTGGCACATGTCTATCCACTATTTATAAATAATCTAAAATTATGGATCAACTAAAAACATATTACTTTAGAACATGAGGGTACCATTGAGAAATCATGTTTCAAAAATATCCAAAGTAAACCATGAAGTTATGACCTAAGGGTTGAAACCGACATACAAGGGTTTTCACATCCAACCCCCCAGAACACCATTCTATGTTAATTTTAATGGATATATATAGTATGGAGCCATCCATATCCCGACTTAAAATGAAACAAAATCCCCAATAATCCAAACCTACAACATAGGATCCTACCACATCTAAACCAATGAATAGTTAATAAACTAGATTTTACACCCTAAGAGATAAACAAGAAGAAAACATGAGCACAAATATATCAAAATAAAAAAATGTAAGATCAAAATCCATTTAATCAATTGAAAAAAGAAATATAGGAACAAAAAAAAATGGTATAATCCTACAATACAAAAGTAATATTAAAAAATAGTAAGATAAAAAAAATTCCAACTCCAAAATATCCAATAGAAATGAAAAAATAGAACACCAGTGACTAGATTTGAGCTAAGTCCAAGCCATCTTCCACTGATGTCCAACCATCTCATAGAACCTCTGAATTTGATTAAGGTGGCCGCATAGTTGAATAGTCTTTAGATATGAGGGATTGAAAGTTGGAATGTTCCTAAACATGCCACACTAGAAACAAACTATCGGCTTCTTCTTTAGTGATATAGCAATGGTAGGTTTAGAGGACAACCTTTTTACCTTATCACATTTATGCCCCTTCCTTGCTAGGAAGATCTTATTTACTATCTCCACCAAAAAATAATCCATAACCATCTACAGAATTCCCTTCTAATATTATTTTGACAACAACGACCATTAAAACTACTTTCTAAATGGTAGACATGCCCACATACAGTACTAATGAATGAAAATTTATAAATATGCCTCTATAAAATAACCAAACCTTATTTTCATCATCATTAGAAAACTCCATAGAGAAATTCACCAACCAGTGAAGTCCTAAACATATTGTTTAACAAATTGATCACCTTGGAAGATACCTAGAAACTTCAGTGCCCTATCTAATATCACATATTTGGGATAAAACCAATGAGAAAAGTCATCCTTTAAATACCCCTAAGATAGATCCTCAAATAGTTGGGTATAGATAGTGAGTATCTACCATCCTTGACCCAAACCTTCACACAAGGGAATGATCCATCTCATCCTATAGGTTTTAGGAGTCTGTAGAGAGTCGAGAATCTATTCAACATTGGATAACCACTCAGTCACCACATGGGGTCCTCTATCACCGTAAAAAATAGAGGGTGCAGTTTAAAAACTCTCATGTAAGATCCATGAGCTGAGAAAAACAAGGCTCTACCACTACATCATGATTCTGAGTAAGGACACAAACTAGAAAGATGACTCTCGGATCATTAGGATAAATGTACTAGTAATTCCGATCCTAAAATTATGATTCCTTCTTGGGGTACTCCTTCTAAAACATCAAAATAAAAATAAAATCAATGCATCAAATCAAATTAAAATATATCATTACAAAGAGATAAATCATAAAAAATCCTAACCAAATATGATCAAAAGAACCTCAAAAATTCCACATAGGGGAAATTAATCTCAAGAAACCAAATATAGGTCACAATCCACATTTCAGAATCTTTGGAAAAATTTCACATTATAATCCCAAAATATTTTGAAACTAACACAAACTCAAAATTTCTTTTAACTTGGTTTCAAAACATTTCATAATAAAACTTCAACTCAACCTAAACATTTCATGGATTATATGTTATAAGAAACATTCAAATTTTATTTTTGAATATCCAAAAAACCCAAAAACATTTTCAAGGGTTTAAAATATTTTAATCCAATAAATCGGGGTAACAAAAACAAGGTTTTCAAAAGAAATTAGATAATAAATCATAAATGTTTTTTTCGACACCTTAAAAAAAACAACTTGTAAGCATCCAAAACAATCCACATAAAACATAAAAGAGTCTCAAAACAAAAAATTAAATAAAATAACCAAAATTCTTAACATTCACCACTATGAATGGTTTGGTCGCACGGTGTGTCAGACTATGCACCAACTATGTTAGTGAAACTGGATCTTTGTCCATGATGGTTTGCATAGCCTACTCATAGTTTGATAGAATAACTTCATTAACCATTAACCATCTTAAATCATTCTAATTTTAACCTAAAATGAGTAATTTATCATTACTTATATCTTAAAATTCCTAAAACATGGAGTTTTATCACTCCACACCATAAGATCAACATAACATCAAAAACATAATAAATATGCTGACCACCCATGGATACTTAAGATATGATGCAAGATAGAGTGATCTAAGAACTTTACCAAACCTACCACCCATGTCCTGGTGGTGATATCTAATTTATACCACTAACCCACTGAATAATGTAAAGGTGATTCTAAAGAAACTATACCCATATCCAATAACCTAGATGCTCTGATACCATTTTGTAATTAACCAACATGGTCCACCATATGAATCGGAGCCTGAACTGGCTCGCCACATACCCAAAGAGGGTCCATGTCCACCCATGTTGATGTCTATATTCAACGGTATTTTATATAACTATTGGGGACGGTTTCACCCTCAATAAAAATAAAAAACACAAAACATAAACAAGGCATAAAATAAATGATCATGCACATACAAAAAAGTAATCTCAAATAAATAAACATCCAATATAAAGCTACAATCTACAATAAAAACTAAAATATGAACAAGGGAAACAAAATCCCAAAATTACAAACCAACTCAAGCTAACTGGTTGTAAAAACTATAGGTATGACAAATATCATCACAAAAAATGGTGTTATTTCAAAACAAATCCTATTCCAAGGGAACCAAAATATTATATTAAACATTGCGCTTTCAAATAAAACCCCACACAAGGATTAAAATATTTCAAAAGCATTATTTTAAACTAATCCTACCATTGTAAAACCACCCCCAATTCCACCCCTTTACTTTGAAATATTATATACACAAACTGAAAATTAATCAAGGGAATAAGGTAAATAATTATATTAAAATAAATAAAAAGAATTATAAGTAATTACATTAAATGGATGGAATAAAAATAGTTAACAACATGAATAAGATATAAAGGATCACACATGAAACAAGTCTATAAAATAAATAAACTATATGCATTCCAATATATAAATGAAATAGGAATAACATAGATACATAGAAAGAGGAAACACCATGAGGACTAATGAGACCACACAAGATAAACAAACATGGACCTAACAATTGATAGGGTAATGGTCACAAATCCTCCCACCAAATATCTCTAAGAACTCTCCTCGGTGATGAACCCCAAATCTAGGTATTACATCCAACTATAAGAGTCTATCCTATGAAGAACCTTAACGATCCAAGAAATTTCACACTACATCCCACTTAGAAAGCTTGGTCTCATCCTTGAATAATAACGGAGGTGGAACATGAATAATAATATCATTACATGACCATAATAAGACATTAGGTCAGACACCACAATCACTTACCACCTCACACACTACCCTAAAAAAGAACCCCATCAAATAATCCCAACATGAGTCACATTACCAAACATCCATCACATGGATAAATACAACATCAATAAAATCAATGGGGCTCAATAAGGGCACAATAAACAATCAATACATCACATGTTTCTAACCCTGCCTTCACTTTTAGACATATAACTTACACATTTTGAAATAGATTTTACAAAACAACTGGGAATTATAACACAATTCCAAAGGAAAATATAATCATTAACAAGTACAACCACAAAGTTCAAAGGAATCTTTATTCCATATTTTAATACCAAAAAAACCTATAAAAATGTATTACTATTTTAACACAAAAAGGAAACTCACATTATAAACCATATTTTTTTAAAACTCAAAAACAAGTGAATTTATTAAATAAATCCCAGCTTATAATTTTATAATACATGGGCAGTACATTAAATAACATTTCGCATTAAGATACCATTTAATACATGAAATCACACCCATTTTCCATTTGAAATTCAATTAATGTCAATGAAATATTTAACATAATTACCCTAGATAGTATAAAATATGATTATTTATTCTAAACATGAATTTAGAAAACCCAATAAAAAATGGTACTCTTGAATAAAACAAATGAAGCTAAAAAAGCTATCTCAAGTGATAGAACCATGTCGCCTTCATTGAAATTGACCCAAAAGGTATCTTACCATGGATCAAAACCATTAAATACAAACATCCGAAAAACCTAAGAACCCTAGCCATCAAAATTAAGAATGAACATTTGGATTATAGGGATTTGAGAAAAATAGAGAAAGAAAGGGAAAGAGAATAGAGGAGCTCGTACAACTTGATCTGGATGAGGAACCACCAAGAAACCACATAGAATCCATAATATAGGATATTAGAGGGATGAACAAGCCCCATGGGATGAATTTGAGTCATGAGAGTCAAATGGTAGTAGATTTGGTGGAATACCCTATTAAAAATAAAAAGGAAAATAAAAAATCACCCCATTCTGGGCATATTTCATGGATTCCACACATGATTTTTCAAAATATGTGGAAACTATGCATATTGCCTCTGTTAAGAGGTGCATGGCCTGCACACTCAGGATGAAAAGTTATATAACTATTCACCTTAACTGTGATCCCACAACATAACCACAAAATATATTGCATAGATTTCCCTAGGGATCCCACATGATTTACAAACCATGCACCTTAACCATTCACCCATATAAAAAAAATTTAAAACTCCAAGTTTTGACTTGGAATACCACCGAACTCAAGAGAAAAATAAAATACATGATTACTACAAATAAATTTACACCCTAAGGTGTCACAAGAAGGTACATGATATATTAATTTTGAAGAATGATTAATATTTAATTAATATCATATATAAACATTAAATCTATCATCACTAATAGTTGTGAGAGGTGATTATAGAGAATGAATTACATCAGTTCATGAGGTAGTAGTATGCCATACACACGAATGATAGATTTGAAACCCATTTCATGTAAGAGGAGAAGGTTGAATATTATTACATAAATATAATAACATCTCAATATATATATGATAGTGGTGTTGTTATACAGTATTTTTTAAGCCATAATTTATGTTTGAAAAATAAGAAGCAAGAAACAAACAAACTTGTCGAAGATGATAATCTACGCTTAAAAGAACCTCCTTTGGATATCTTATTAAGGACACTAAGGTTTGTATTTTTGAAAGACCAGAGGCACTAGAATGTGGATAAATATTTTGGGGAGATATTTTGGTAGGGTTTCGTTTTTCCAAATGGCTTGATATGTGTGAATAAGTGAGGAGTTTGTATGCCCATTTATAATTAAGGAGGAGTTTCATTCTGGTAAATGTCCATAACTATTCAATAATGGGAACTCATTTTCAATAAAATTTCCTCGAAAATTGAAAAATAAAGGATTTTATGGGTTTAATGTCTGAGTGAAACCTGCAACATTCATAAAAACAATGTTTTAAACATGTTATTTCATTTACAACTTTAGTTTAATGCCAGATAAATCAGTTTTAACACTAACTATGGTAACCGAGATTTACTCTTACTACAATTAATTATGGCTAAACAAATTAATATTATTATATAACATTAATTAGGATAATTACCAAAAATTTAATAAATTTTATTAGATTTAATTAACATATGTTGTAGAATTTGATTTAAAATTAATCCTTTAAACATGTCAAAAATAGGTTTTTAAGAAATGTATTTTTCAAACATAAGATGATCTTACGTTAAGTACATGATAAGTAATCATAATTAAAATAATTTAGATTAATATTTTTAGATATATAATATTTTTTTTATTTTAATCATTTTTCAATAGGGGTTACATTAATTAGCTAAAATTGGGAAAAATTATTCACTTTAAAATAGTTTTCAGAAAATTGTGTTTCTAAGAATAAAAATAAACTTATACTAAAATACAATATAAAGATGATTTAAATGTAATTAAATGAATTTAATATTACTAAATAATAATTATATTAATTTTAAATCAAATTATAATTATTGTGGGACTTTAAAATTAAATAATTTATTAAAATACCTTAAAGTTTAAAAAAAATGATTTTTCACTATTCACTAAAAATTTATCATTTCTAAAAAATAGAAAAAAATTAACCTGCAGTTAATATTGATATTATTATTTCAAAAATTATTTTTATTTTATAAAATAAAATTTCTAAATGTTCGAAAATTAATTATAAAATTTTCTAACAAAATAAATAAAAATAATATTTGAAGAAAATGTTTTTTTGAATCATAAAACGACTTTACTAAAATTGAAGTACTTATTATAAATTAATAAATACATTTATATTACCTAAATAGTTGAGATAATTTTCATAATATGTTTATTCCTATTCATAACACCAATTTTAATGGCTTGGTTATAACGTCATGTCTAAATAATAATATTTTATTAATATATTATGGTTTATTTAATATCATTATTGCATGTTGTATACATTATTGAACATAAAGTTATTTTAAAATATCATGTTTTTACATTATACACCCCTTTAATAAATTTTGTCATCACAATTTTAACTTTTTTTCAGTAATCAATGGTCTAACATTTGAAAATACCCTTTTTGGAAAACCCACATCGTAAAAAGGGTTAATAAAACATCCTTCTAAAAGAGGGAAAGGGAAATTTGAATAACTTATAGAATATCACATGTCACACCCCGACCACAGATGCCTTTTTTTCACTCCATTCTTTGTCCCAGTTTGAAATTTTCAAGGTTTAATTGTGTTGGCGGGTTTCACGCCGAGGCGCGGTCACCGCATCGCTAGAGGTGACGGTGCGTTTGCATGATGTTTTAAATATTAAAATTTTTATGTTGAAATTTTATTATTTTTATTTTTAAAATTTTTATTATCATTATTATTATTCAAAAATTGTTATTATTACTATTTTTATTATTATCGTCATTATTATTATTATTATTATTATAAATTTTAAAATTATTATTATTATAAATTTTATTATTATTTATATAGTTATTATTATTATTATTATCATTATAGATATTATTGGTTAAAAAAAATTAAAACCCTAAAACTCTAACCCTAACCCTACACCCCCCTTCCTCCCCTTTTTTGCCAGCTGCCCCCCCCCCCTTTCCCTTCTACGTGTCGTGCCGGCCACCCCCCTCCCTGTCCCGTCGTCGTCCCGGCTTCCCCATCCCACCTCCTCCCCGCCATGCCTCCACGGCTTCTACCTCTGGTCGCGCGCCGCGTCACCCCGTCGGGTGACCGGTTCAGGTTCGACCCGGGCTGGTTCATGACATCACATGACTAGGTTTCCAAGTAGAATAAAATTAGTGGGAAGTAAAAATGTTTACAAGTAATAAAAGAATTAAAAATAATGGAGAGATATAGAGACCATCGATCATAAGAAAATGAATGTTCAAGAGAAACATAAAAACTACAAAAGTATAAATCTGTGATGAATTAAAAGGCCATTGATTCATCAAATATGAATGTAATAGGATAAAATTTTGGTTTCAATATCTTTTTTCTAGAGATATGGTATTAATTAAATATCAAGATAGAGGACACCTGAAAATGTACTTGATTTATATCTTTATATTTTGTAAAAAAGAATCATCTTTCATTATGCTTAAATCATTTTCAACTTCACCTCTTACTCAAAAAAATAAATATCAATTATATATTTTTTATACATGAAGAACTAAAATTAACATTTAATGGATTATAAGATATATAAAATAGTAACAAGTTATTCCTCTTGTATTTATTAAAACCAAAATGTTTAGAACAATGTAATCTAATGAACAAACTTAATATCAATATATTAATCTCCAAAATTCATCATTAAAACCAAGGGTTCTACACAGATCGATCTTTAAATAAATAACCCTATATCCCAAATAATGTAAATAAATTCAATGTGAAATAAGGTTTTAAAATAAATTCTTATCGCATACCCTTCAAGTTACATCTCCAAAAATATAATATCATTATTTCTAAATAATCCTTTATGTTAAACCCAAAGGTTATATATATCTCAACCTGATAAAATTTTCTTCAAATTATCATTAATCTCCTTAAAATCGTAAAAAAATCTAAAATATTTTATACTCTAATATGGTTTGCAAATAAAATTAATATTTTTCAACCCAAGAGGTTAAATAAAAACATTTCCATACTAACCAATACATCACATAGGCCAGTGGTAAACATTATACCCTTGTTTCCCTTTAGTTGTGGGTTCAAGACCTATGGACTGACTGGATATGATGAGTTCTCTCATATAATGTGGTTTTTCCTTTTAATAAATATATAATAATATAATTCCTATAATGTTTCCAAAAATATTATGAACATCCTCAAAATAACATTAATCATAAAATTTGTTTGTAACCACTAAGGTTTTTTGTGCAACTTATTTACCCTATAAAATCAAATAATCATAATTGAATATTATTACCTTAAGATAAAATATAGGATAAACCCTAAAGGATTCCAAAAAGATTAAATGTATTTCCAAAAAATATAATGGAATTATTCCTTAAAGAACTTTTTTACTAAAACCAATACTAAACCCAAGAGTAATATTACCATAAATGTCACTCAAAATACTCTTAATCATCTTCAACTCCCATAACCTAAAACCTGAAAAGGGGTATTTTGGATTTTATACTTATGATCAACCTTATACTTAACAACCCATGACACTCTATGTTTAATCAATGTCATCCATGATCATAATCTATTAAAGTACATCATGATGGTTCCTAAAGAGTCTATTAATTTCAAAAACATATCCCACAGGAGTGTTAAACTAGGTGTGTAGTAATGCTCATTAACATGCACCAAGTGATGATCAAGCCAAATGCCAATGATCCCTTTTAGGAGTTATTAACCATTTTTACAACTATTCCAAATCTATATCCACTTTTAGCATCCATACATGGATATAATTTCATTGAAACTGCTCACACCAAAATTACAGGATATTTTCCATAATTTTCCTTATCATTATTCATATCCATAGGGGTCCCACTAAATCATTCTCATCCTATTTTCCAAAGAATAATAAATCCTTTCTTATAATACCAACTATAGAGACCCAATACTTTCATACATGTTATCACATTATTTTTAACATAATCAACCATTAATTTAAACTTAATGTTCATGAGGCATTGTGTAGTTGGACGAATTGGTTCATAATACATCAGGGTGTGACTAAAATAAATATTAATTATTTTATTCAATATAATGAGATCTTAAATATATTTTTATCTTAAATTTGTATAGGAAATCTTGGGGAATACATAAAATAAATGGGTGAGCTAAAATCCCAATAAGGTAATAAACATGACAAAGAAGAATAACTTGTGAGTCAAAATTATAACATGATATCAGAAAATATAAGTCTTAAGAGTAATCATATGGGTGCATAAAATAAAGAACATGGCATCATTTGATAATGGTATCATAATAAATTTTGAAACAATATAAAACATTACATAAAAATAATTCAAGGTTAATGTAACACCCCAATATTTTGAAAATAAATATTTAATGCATTTTATAATCTTTCCATTAAACACAACTTTTCCTCTATTGTGTTTGGAATTTTGAATAACGGTCATCTAGAGTCGAGACTAGTAAGTTATTTGGAGTCTGTTAGAACAAAGTTGATTTTTGGTGAATAGTAACATACCCTTATGAATATTAACATGAACAGTAATACGACCCTTATGAATAGTAAATAATGATATTATTTTATTTTCTTTGGATAATAAGATAATGAGATCTTAATTGATTTTTCAATGTGATATAAAACTAATTATACATTAAAATTGTTATTTTTCGAATTAACTAGTATTTTATTTAAATATTAATTTGATAATATTTAGAAAATTATTTTTGAAAAATGGATTTCATTTTTAAATTCTACACGTCAAAAAGTCATTGGGGTGAATTTTTGGGATTTTTTAAAACACTTGAATTTTTCTTGAATAGTAAAAAAATATAGTTTTGAGTTTTCGGTAGTTTGATGACATCATGACATAATATTTAAAATAAAAGGTTGGTAGACTTTTTTATAGTAACATATGACATGAGGTTTCCCAAGTGTCTAAAACCATGGCCAAATACAATGGGAAATCCCATGGTTTTGCAAAAACCACTAATGAGGTGTCCCATTGAAATTATTAAAAAACTCCCCCTCTCTTTATATAAATAACCACTCATCCATTCGTTTTCTTTCAATCCAATTACCTCATCCCCAATTATCTGGTGGTCTTACCTCTCTATGAGTCCTCTCAATGTTTCCTTAATCCCCCAAGGTCCCAAACATCACGTTCTAGGAGTTACTCTAAAAGGTAAGGGAATCATTCCCCCTCCTCTTTTAATCGACACATATTTTATGTTATCTCTTTGAATTTTCCATTCTAATATGTTGGGGTTTGATTTTATGTAATTTTTATACAGTAATTTTGATTTCAATATGATTAGGTACCCTTTTCTCTCATCATTTCATTTTATAAAATTTTAAGCGATGTCGTTAGGCTGCCGAATTTTCATAAGGGATCTGTCACCTTTTCTCTTATTTTCAAGATCATCTCTTTTCTTTTTATCTCCTCAAATCCTCTATCCAAATGACCGTTATAAACTCTATTATCATATATATATTGGAATAATATCATGTTAATGGAAGAACCATCATCTATATTCCTATTCCATCCCTTTTATTTTTATTAACGAAATCAACGTCCATGAGGATCCAATTTCTAACCTTCATGGACGACGAAGTTTCGTTTTTCAAATTATCCTTCATTACTAGTCATGAAACCATTTTAATGATTGAAAAAGAATAAAATAAATGTATCATAACCTAATTAATATTTATTAACTAGTATATGTACATATTATTAAATCATATGACAAAACTAGTTCATAATAATCCAAATGCCGCCAAATAATTAAAGTGGTTATCATCTAATGATTCATCCTCATTCCATATAAAAAAATGATGGAAATGAACATTAACAATTCTAGACGTTCATAAATAATATTTAACATCAATTTTGGATATTTACAACCATTCCACATGAACTTCTTTACTTAAAAACAAGTGAACCAATTATGAAAATCAAGAAAACAAACACTCATGAACGGCAAAATTCAATATAATAACATATAAATAATAACATAAATGAACTAAATAGAATTATGATAACCTAAATAAATTTCTATTAATTTATGAAATAAGTTATTGATATGTATAATTTCATATTCCAGGACCATAAGTTCAATATGGGAACTCATTCGGACTTAGGGTAAGGGTTTTTCCACACGAACTTCCATTTCCATTAGGGTTATTTTCATTGTCAAAATTTTCTCAATGAAATTATTATGTATTGTTATATAATCATCATATATTATTTGTGAGTGTTATATATATGTACACAAACCTTAATCATACTTTATTTTATGGTTAGTTACATGTTTTAAAAGGATCCTTGAAATTGTTTCCGAAATACAAGCCCGATTCAAGGGAATATCTCAATTTCTTACCTATTTTAAAGGGAAATATCTAATCTGTTTTTTTGAAACCATTGTATCTATAAAATCACAAATTTTGTTATGAAAATAATATCTTACTTCACTTCTGGTTTTATACAAATATTTTTCCAAAATAACACTTATTTCAAAGTAAAACAGTATTTATTTCAAGAATTACTCAAATATTTTATAAGAGTATCCTTTTCTCTTTCAACACTCTTTTTGATTATTATTTATTATTTGGATTAGTATTCTTTTTTATAATCTACCATATTTCATCTAATGATTTATGATTATTTTGGCTATTGATGTTCTATCTTTAAACCATTCATCATTTTACTTCGAATGGTTAGTGTTTTGGATTAATGTTCGGGGAAAGCTATTTACATTTAATATATTAATGTGTATGTTGTTTATGTTTATCCTAGTTCATATAAGGAATGAATTTTACATAGTAAGTGTTATTTGGGGCCCACTATACCCCCTGGTGCATCGGTAGGTCTCATGAGTCAAACTACGGTCTTGGCATAAGGCCTTGACAAAATGATTATTTATGGTCTGGGCACGAGGCCTTGACACTATAGATATGTTGTCCCTCATTATGCATTCCCTCATTATTAATGTAGTATTGATGGTTCATGTGGTTATTCAACTAGTATAATACCCATGATTAAGTTATGTTATGGCAATATTTACTCAGCTCATATTTCTACCATATTATGTTCAAGTTTATTTCTAAAGTGATGTGTTTTCAATTATTCACCATGTGTAATATTTATGTTATCTTCTGTTGTATTGATTACCCTTATTGAGAATTTGATCTCAACCCTTTATTATGTTTAATTTCCACAGGGCAAGAAGAATTCTATTATGAATGACATGATGAATTAAACTAGGAGTTATGGAAGTGGTCTAAGGAGTTTTTATGTTGTTTTTCATTTCATGTTGTAATGATGAACTTATGTATGTATCTTTTTTCTAATAATACTAAACTACAAGGTCCTTTGGGATGCTTATTCCATGTTTTTAGGTAAATTTAACCAATAAGTCACTAGATCCAGGTAACTGGGGACGAGTCCCTACAGTTGGTATCA
Organism: Viscum album; assembly: GCA_963277665.1. Taxonomy (NCBI): domain Eukaryota; kingdom Viridiplantae; phylum Streptophyta; class Magnoliopsida; order Santalales; family Viscaceae; genus Viscum; species Viscum album. The sequence continues at coordinate 1,579,876,251 of OY728126.1, forward strand.
GAGAAAGTTTAGTAGAATACTTGGAAACTAGATTTAGAAAACATAGAATTAGAGAAGAGTTCATAAGTTAGTCTTTAAAGATATATATACAATATCGTCTTCGTATTTTGATAAGGAATAGATTATGTGGATATTTCAAGAAATAAATCCTTATCTGGATATGAGCAGGTAGAGACGGCTCTGGCACAAATGTATGTAGGGGTAAAACTCAAAAACACCACTTTGAGCTAGACTCAAAAAGGAAGTGGTGCACGACAACGGGCCTTGCTGAACTCTTGGTTATGACATTCCTGGGGGATATGCTTAGGATAATTCACATTTTATTTACAAGCCATTATGAAGGATTGAAATGTAAAATTTTCCTCAAAGAAACCATTTTTGGGAATATAGGATTAGCTATGCGTAGGATCCGATTTTCTGCTAAGTAATTTGTTAAGTTAAGATTATACATTATGATTCATAACCTAATATAGTGTATGAAATTATATATAGATGGTGCCAAGTGGGAGGAATGGAAACCACACGAATTCATGTGTCCCCTGTAGGGATTTCCCTCTGATGTAAGATAATGATGTTGGCTCTGGTGTTGAGCAACTCATAACTATACTGGGACAACTTAATCAAGTTATGAATAATAACATTACTCATTTGGAGAATCTAGATCCACAATGTGGAGGAGCTATGTTATATCACTTTATACGACAACAACCTACATCATTCCATGGGACTACAAACTCGTTTGTACTAGAGTAGTGGATATGTTCCCTCGAGAATATATTTCTCTCTTTGGGATGTAACGAAAGAGTGAAGGTTGTCATGGCAATTTATCATCTAACAAGTGATGCAGATATGTGGTGGTTTTTAGTCCAAAACACAAAGGAGGAGGAAGAAATAGAAGATATGGAATGGAGGGATTTTAATAAAATATTCTTAGAAAAATATTTCCCTCATGAACAGTGAGCAGATATGGAGAGGCAATTATTGATTCTGAGGCAGAAGGAGGCTGAAAATGTTACCAAGCATGAAGCCAACTTTACAAGGCTGGCAAGGCCTGCTGCAAACTACATACGTAATCCAAGGATCAAAATTGATTGATTTATTTATGGTTTAAAACCTTTCCTCCAAAGGGGTCTTGTATCCCAAATATTTGAATCATATGAAGATATAGTCTTAAGTTCTATCAAGATAGAAAATGAATTCATTAAGTATTATGACATTAAAGGAAAGAAAGAGAAGAAGAGGGCATATGAGAACTCTGGGAAAGTAAATATGGAAATGGGGAAGAATGGAAGAGTTGAATTTACATCATGCAGTAATTGTGGGAAGAAACACCCTGGCACTTGCCTGAAGGGAATGTGAGTCTGTTACGAGTGCTGAGAAAAAGGCCACCTATCTCGGGATTGTTAGGGGAATAAAGAGGCTACCAATGTTCTGTGCTACAATTGCAGGTGGGATGGGAAATTATGCACATGAATATCCTAAGTATCTAAGAAATGTTCCCCAAACAAGGCCAAGAGAGCAAGGCTACGCTAATGCAGTTATAACTGTGGAGGTTGAAGTTCCTAACAAAGTGGTGGCATGTACATTGATTGTTTCATCCAACGTATCCAATACTTTATTTAATTCTGGATTGTTGCATTCATTTATATCTTTCCAATTTTCCAAGAAAACTTGATATGTGCAATTTTATTTAATAAAGGAGTTATCAGTCAAAAATCCTAGTGGATGTATCATTGCAACAAAGGTGTGTCGATTCGTCCCCTTCATGACACATAAACATGCATTTGTTTCTAACCTTATCATCATACCAATGGTTTATTAGGATATAATTATTGGTATGTATTTGCTATCAAATTATGATGCAAAGATCTATTGCAAGAAGAATGAAGTTACAATTTTCGAGAATGGTGTAGAATCCCTTATTTCTAGAGCAGAAACCTCAACATGTGATTCTCATATTGATCCACACCTAGTAGCTCTACTGAATCCAATTATTGGGGATAAAGTGAATTGAATAAATATGGGTGAGGAGAAGAATTTACATATTGAGGGAATACGTATTGTGAAATAATATGTTGACATCTTTCCAGAGGATTTACCTGGACATCCTCCAGAGTGGAAAATTGAGTTTTCCATTGACTTAATTTCTGGTTCAAGGCCCATATCAAAGACCCCTTATTGAATGGAAACTATAGAGTTAGTGGAACTAATGAAACAACTAGAGGAATTGTGTGATAAATGATTTATTTTACCTAGTTTTTCTCCATGGGGAGCCCCTGTCCTCTTTGTCAAGAAGATAGATTGATCCATGAGGTTGTGCGTTTATTATAGAGAAATCAATGCTATTACAATAAAGAAAAAGTATCCTATCCCACGAATTGATGATTTATTTGATCAACTTCATGGAGCACAATATTTTTCTAAGATTGATATTTGATCTGGATATCATTATTTTTTTGTGAGGAAGGAAGAAATTCCAAAAACAACATTTCGAACAAGGTATAGGCATTATGAGTTTATAGTAATGCCTTTTGGACTAACTAATTCACCATATATCTTCATGGAACTAATGAATAGAGTTTTCATTGATTATCTTGATGAATTTTTATTGTTTTTTATTGATGATATCCTAGTATACTCTAAAAGTTATAAAGATCATAAAAATCACTTACGCACTATTCTGAAGACACTTAGAAGAAATAAATTATATGGGAAGTTTAGAAAGTGTGATTTTTGGATCTAACAAGTTACCTTTCTTGGCCATATTGTCTCTAAGGATGGAATATCTATAGATCCTATGAATACAAAGGCTGTGCAAGAATTTCCTACTCCAAAGAACGTAATTGAGGTATGTAGTTTTATTGGTTTAGCAGGCTATTTTCGGCGTTTCGTTCAGAACATCACTCGTTTATCCAACCCAATGACCGAGCTCACACGAAAAGGGGTTATGTTCATATGGACAAATGAATGTGAAGAATGTTTTGAGGAATTTAATAGGAGGTTAGTTAACGATCCAATCCTAACCCTACTATCGAGGAATTATTGGTTTTTTATCCATAGCGAAGCATCAAAGAAAGGACTTGGTTGTTTCCTTATGAAGAATGACCGAGTGATTGCCTATACATCTAGATAGCTAAAAATTCATGAAAAAAACTATCCAACTCATGATCTTGAGTTAGTAATGGAAATATTTTCTCTTAATATTTGGATACATTACCTCTATGGTGAAAAATGTGAGATATAAACAGATCATAACAGTTTGAAAAATATATTCTCACAGAAAGAACATAACATGAGACAAAGGAGATGGATTGAGCTACTCAAAGACTATGATTTCACAATACCCTACCACCCGGGGAAGGCAAATAAGGTAGCAGATGCTTTGATAAGAAAAGATCATGGAATTCTAAACAAGATGAGAGTTTAAAGGGATCCTTTGTTCATGGATCTTGTAAAGATAGATATAGGAATTATCAAGGAAGGTAACACATCACCACTTCTTTATATAGTTTCTAATCCATCACTACTGGAGAGGATAAAAAAATATTAGGATGATGATGAGGAATTTCAAAAGAAAATTAATGTTGTAAATGATGGGAAGTTGACTGACTTCATATGCGAAGGTGGAATTTTGAAATTTAGGAAGAGGATTTGTGTTCCCTCTATTACAGAGCTAAAGAGAGAACTATTGGATTATGGATATAGATCTAATTTCTCTATACACCCTGGTAGCACAAAGATGTATTGAGATCTCCATGAAAACTTTTGGTGGGACAATATGAAAAGGGGGATTCCTGAATATACATCAAAGTGTCTGGTATGTCAACAAGTGAAGGCTGAGAGGCAAAAGTCTAAGAGGGTGATGCAACCACTACCCATACTATCATGGAAGTGGGAGAACATTACCATGGAATTTGTCATTAGACATACAAGGACATCCAGAGGAAACAATGATATACGGTTCATAGTGGATTGCCTTACAAAGACATCTCACTTCATCACAATTCGAGAGGACTTCTCAATGTATCAACTAGAATGGATTTACATCAAATAAGTGGTAAAAATGCATGGAGTACCAATATCTATTTTATCCAACCGTGATCCAAGATTCACCTCAATGTTCTTGAAAAGTATCCAACATGCTCTAAGCACTGAACTGAACTTTAGTACGACCTATCATCCTCAAACTAATGTCCAATCAGAGCAGACTATTCAGACACGAGAATACATGTTGAGAGTATGTTCTATGGAATTCAAAGGGGGATGGTACCAACATCTTCCACTGGTTGAATTTTCCAACAAAAACAGTTTCCAATTGAGCATCCAAATGGCACCATATGAATCCCTTTATGGGAAAAGGTGCATAACACCATCGTGTTGGGATGAAGTCGGTGAGAATTAGCTGCTAGGACCTGAAATGGTTGAAGAAATGGTGGAGAAGGTGAAAACCATTCATCAGCATATTATGTCAACCCAAAGTCGACAGAAGAGTTATGTGGATAACTGTCAATGAGACCTTGAATTCAGAGTTGGAGACCTGGTTTTTCTATGCATATCTCAATGGAATAAGGTCATGAGGTTTGGGATGAAAGGACAGATAAGTCCTTGGTATATTATCCCCTTTGAGATCCTTGATCGAGTCGGAGTTTTGGCCTATCGACCGACACTTCCACCTACCATGTCAAAAGTACATGATGTATTTCATGTATCCTTCTTAAGGAAGTACATACTGGACCCTTCACATGTACTTTCTTTAGAGGTGGTACAGTTGGAGGATGATCTTTCCTATGAGGAGTATCCAGTGAGAATCGTGGATCATAGAGACAAAGTTTTACACAACAAGACTACTCATCTAGTCAAGGTACTATGGTGAAACCATAAGTACGAAGAGGCAACATGGGAATTGGAGGAAGCAATAAAGGAATAGTACCCCCACATGTTTTTGGCCTAGATTGAAAAAATGAAATTTTGAGGACAAAATTTTTGTAAAGTGGGGAGAATGTAACACCCCATAATTTTGAAAATAAATATTGAATGCATTTTATAATCTAGCCATTAAACACAACTTTGCCTCTACTGTGTTTGGAAATTTGAATAACAGTCATCTAGAGTTGTGGCCGATATGTTATTTGGAGTCTGTTAGAAAAAACTTGATTTTTGGTGAATAGTAACATACCCTTATGAATAGTAATCTGACTCTTATGAATAGAAAATAATGATATTATTTTATTTTATTAAGATAATAAAATAATGAGATATCAATTGATTTTTCAATGTGATAAAAAACTAATTATACCTTAAAATTGTTTTTTTTAAATTAACTATGATATTATTTAAAAATTAAATTGATAAAATTGATAAAATTATTTTTGAAAAATGTATTTAATTTTTCAATTCTACACGTTGAAAATGTTAGGGTTGAATTTTTTGGATTTTTCTAAAACACTTGAATTTTTCATGAATAGTAAAAAATATTGTTTTGAGTTTTCGATAGTTTAATGAAATCAAAATGAAATAATAATTAAAATAAAAGGCTGGTCAACTTGTGTATAGTAAAAAATGACAGGAGGGGTCCCACGATGCTAAAACCATGGTCAAATACCATGGGCAAGCCCATGGTTTGGCAAAACCACTAATGAGGTGTCCCTTTGAAATTATTAAAAATATCCCTCTCTTTTTCTATAAATACCCACTCATCCATTCGTTTTCTTCCAATAAAAAACCCTCATACTCAAATATCTGGGGGGTTTGCCTCTCTAAGAGTCCTATCAAGGTGTCCTTAATCCCCCAAGGTCCTAACCTTCAAGTTCTAGGAGTTACTCTACAAGGTAAGGGAATCCTTCACCCTCCTCTTTTAGTCGACACATATTTAATGTTATCTCTTTGAATTTTTCATTCTAATATGTTGGGGTTTGATTTTATGTATTCTTCTTACTTTAAATTTGATTTAAATATGATGAGGTGCCCTTTTTCTCTCATCATTTCATTTTATCAAATTTTAAGTGATGTCGTTAGGCTGCCAAATTTTCATAAGGGATCTCTCACCTTTTCTCTTATTTTCAAGATCATCTCTTTTCTTTTTATCTCCTCACATCCTCTATCCAAATTACCATGATAAACTATAGTATCATATATATACTGAAATAATATCATGTTAATGTAAGAACCATCATCAATATTCTTACTCCCTCAATTTTATTTTTATAAACGAAATCAACGTCCATGAGGTTTGAATTTATAACCTTCATGGACGATGAAGTTTCATTCTTCGAATTCTCCTTCATTACTGGTCATGAAACCATTTCACTGGTTGAACCAGACTAAAATACATGTATCATAACCTAATTAATATTCAGGAATGAGTATATGTACATATTATTAAATCATATGACAAAACTAATTCATAATAATCCAAATACCACCAAATAATCGAAGTGGTTGTCATCTAATGATTCATCCTCATTACATGTATCAAAATTATGTAAATGACCATTAAAAATTATGTAAGTTCATAAATAATATGTAACTTCAATTCTGGATACTTACAACCATTCCACATGAACTTCTTTACTTAAAAAAAGTGAACCAATTATGAAAATCAAGAAAACAAACACTTTGGGACGATGGAATTCAATATAATAACTTATAAATAATAACATAAATGAACTAAACAGAATTATGATAAAATAAATACATTTCTATTATGTTCTGAAATAATTTATTGATATGTATAATTTCATATTCTAGGACCTTAAGTTCAATAGGGAAACACATTCGTACTTAAGGTAAGGGTTTTTCCACCCGAACTTCCATTTCCATTCGGGTTATTTTCATTGTCTAAATTACCTCAATGAAATTCTTATGTATTATTATATACTCATCATAATTTCTGTGTGATTTTTCTATATATGAACACAAACTAGAATCCTACTTTATTTTATGGTTAGTTACATGTTTTAAAATTATCTTTCAAATTGTTTTCGAAATACAAGCCATATTCAAGGGAATATCCCAGTTTCTTACATATTTTCAAGGGAAATATATAATCTGTTTTTTGAAACCATTGTATCTATAAAATCACTCATTTTTTATGAAAATAATATCTTACTTCACTTCTGGTTTTATACAAAGTTTTTTTTCAAAATAACTCATCTTTCAAAGTAAAAGAGTATTTATTTCAAGAATTACTCAATGATTTTATAAGAGTATCTTCCTTTATTTCAACAATCTTGTTGATTCTTATGTTTTACTTGGATTAGTATTCCATTTTATCATCTAACATATTTCATATAATGGTTTATGATTATTTTGGCTATTTATGTTTTATCTTTAAACCACTCATCAGTTTACTTCGAATGGTTAGTGTTTTGGCTTAATATTAGGGGAAGTCTATTCACATTTAATATATTAATGTGTATGTTGTTTATGTTTATCCTTGTTAATATAAGGAATGAATTGGTCATAGTAAGTGTTCGGTGGGGTCCTCTATATCCCCTTGGTGCATCGGTAGGTCCCATGAGACAAACTATGGTCTTGTCACAAGTCCTTGAAAAAATTATTATTTGTGGTCTGGGCACGAGGCCTTGACGGTATATATATGTTGTCCCGTATTATGAATTCTCTCATTATGAATGTATTATTGATGATTCATGTGGTTAATCAACTAGTAGAATAACTATGATTATGTTATGTTATGGAAATATTTACTCAGCTCATATTTTTACCTTATTATGTTCAAGTTTATTTCTAATGGCATGTGTTTTCAATTATTCACCATGTCTAATGTTTTTGTTGCCTTCCGCTATATTGCTTACCCTCACTGAGCATTTGAGCTCACCCCTTTATTATGTTTCATTTCCGCAGGGTAAGAATAATTCTATTATGAATGACATTCTGAAATAAACTTGGAGTCATGGAATTTGTCTAAGGAGTTTCTATGTTGTTTTTTATTTCAAGTTGTAATGATGACCTTATGTATGTATCTCGTTTCCAATAATACTAAACTACTCGGTTCTTTGGGATATTTATTCCTTATTTGTATGCCAATATAACCAATAAGGAACTAACTCTAGGTAACTGGGGATGGTTCCGTATAGTTAACTTCCAAGAAAACATCAAATTTTTGATAGAGTCCTATAATGGATTAAGTTCGCTCCCTAATCCCATATATGATAACTCCTAAGACTAAAATATTATACAGTGAATTAGAGAGATATATAATACCAAGTCCACACATAAAATTAATTTTTTATACATGAATATGTTTTCCATATAAGGAAATAAATCATAAGTAATAAATTTAATAATTACCCTAGGAATAAAAGTGGGTTTCATAATATTTTCTCATCTCATAATAAAACGGGGTTTCTTAAAGAAGGAATTTTGGGAATTATCATAATTCATTCATTACCCCCATAAAATGAAGGGATACTGAGCTATTTATATACATAACAAACATATATATATATAGAATTTATAATAATTACACAAAATTAAATATTTTTTTCACTGATGGATGGAATTAATTTTAAAATGGATAATAAATATATTAAAGAATATAAACATTCTAAATTGAAAATCACTTTGGAAAAATGAAAAATTCCCAAAATTTTGTGGTTATAGTTTTCTATGAAAATAACCTTGTAAACATATAAATTATGATTAAAAGTAAATAATGGTCATTTAATATCCAATTATGATTTTTAGGTACTCCATTATTCATACATTGTTTATCATCCTTGTTTGGGTTCATTTACGGGCTTCTTGGGGATAAAGAGCTTATTCTAGGGAAAATTACCTAATGTTTAGGGATGTATGTTTTTTTTCAAGTAATGGAGTTGAATTATAAATGTGTTAATATCCTTTATAGTTTCTCCCAAACATTAGAGAACACCCTAGGTCTTTTGGTGTCTTTCTTTTGAGAACTAGCATGTTTTCTATCTGTTGGGAGATTACATGTCATGTAAAGGTATTTCACATCATGTATTGGTCACTATAAAAAATAAATGAATTTGGTTCATGTTTTTAATTTTACAGGCCATGTATTTGGATTTCACATCGTGTAATGGTTAAAATTGGGGTTTTTTAAAAAAAGATACAGTTTTTGGTGTTTTGAGACTTTGTGGAATTCACATCATGTCATGGGACTATATATTGTGTAAATATCACAACTTTGATTTTTTTGGGTGATGTATGGGTTTTTATTCTTTCATTATGCTCGCATCATCAATATCTTGATCCATATCTTACCCTATGTGTTTTTGGAGATCCTCACCCCTTCCAATTTGTTTTTCCGGTGATTGATCATCAGGGTTATTATGGAGCGCCTCTCCAGGAAAGTGTTCCTGATGGTTCTTCATTCCTTTGGCCATGGGCACTATGTTGGTTGTGTTTATGTTTCATATTCGACATCGTATAGTGTTTCCTATAAATATGTTTCATTTTCTGGTGACACCATATCATTTAAAGTCCAATCTATGGGTTTCCATTTACCATTGTCAATGGCAGCTATGTTTATACCATTTTGAGGTAGATGATTTTATAAATTAGGTTAATTTGATGAATTTATTATCATTATTTATAAATGTATTTGGTTTTTTCATATAATTTAATTTATTTGTGGTTTCAAGGTATTTCTTGAAAAGTAAAATTTTTTAAGGGGTTTTCTTTAAAAACATACTTGTTTTGATTCAAAAATTAGTTTTTCAATCACCAATGTTGTTTGTATTGGATTTAAAAAATGTTTTATTAATGGTGATCATGGTTCTAAAATTTATATTGATAATATAGGAACTTTTGGAACCTTGGGTGCATTGGTAAATATACATAGTCAACCTTAGTATGTGTGGCACCACTAGTGTATGTTTTGTTGATATAGACAAATTGTGGGCGGACTTAATATTGGTTGGATCCAATATTTTTCTTGGTTTAGGTTATATTATTATTTTTAAATATTTTCCCAAATGCATGAGGACAAATGCTATTGTTCTTGGTCATTTATGGTTTTTTATCACTCGATGGGTTTTATCAAATATTGATTCTCGTAAGTTTCTATATGAGTTTGTATCACATGGAATTGCATGATGGTATTTTTGTGAATATGTGGTTAATTTTATATCAATATGATGTTTGGATATGCTTTCCTATATTATCAACTCTACTTGTCATATTTATTTTTCTGAGAATATAAAATTATTTTATGGAAACAAAAGGGAAAATGATTTACAAATGGATGGATTTATGAAAATTCTTTGTAAATTTTGTTTTGTTTAAAAATCTATAACTATTAAATTACCCATATTATACCTTGCATAGAATTTTTTGGGGTATTCCATGGGGATTGGTTATCACACCCTAATTTTCCATTTAGGAATTTTTATATGTTGTATTTCAAGATTTAGGTAAAGGGAAGGTCGGTTGTAGAATTTTGGATTCTCTTATTGGTGTTGCCTTCAGTTTCGGTTGGTTTACAGGTGAGTATTAGCCACATGGAGACTTGTTGGTCTTGACTTATTCATACTTTCTGGTTTATATATATATTCATGTATTTTATGGATCTATTTGTATATTTTTCTTCTATATGGTACTCTAGTAGTATGTATTGTTTTTCAATATTCATGACTTGTTTGGTTGACCTTGTTTCACCTCACCATGTGATGAGTGGCTTAGGTGTGTGGTTTGGTTGACCAGGGTTGGTCTGTTGCAATTTGGTATTAGAGGAAAGGCTTAACCTGATGTGAGTTAAAACAATATGAATTTTGTTTTTTATCTAGGTTGGATAGGTTTTAGGACCATCAGAATCCAGACTGCATGTACCCAAATGGGGCATGTCCAGCTCACTTTCGTAACTTAACCCAAGTTACCGTGGGTGGTTAGGGACTTTTTACAGGATTTGACACTTGGGGTTTGGGGTACTTTGAATTAAATATAGGTTATGTTTATTTAAATTGACCTATTTCTTTTTAAGTAATGTATTTCAATGTTATAATTCATAATTTTTTTAAATTCTTATTTTCTTAATGCATTAGTTTGAATTCTGAAAGTGGTCCTAATATTTTGTAATTATCTCATGATATAATTGGTTATTGTCTTGTTTTTATTATAAAATTAATCCAATAATATCTGTATTAAATTAAAGATATGAAAGTATGACATAGCATCTTTAGAAGAATCCTTTAGTGGATAACTCCTTCATTGAAGTAGTAATTCGTACTATTCAAACTCTAGCTCAAGTGGGTGTCAAGAACCAAGGATGTGTGGTGGATCAAGGATGTGAGATTACTAAGTAGAATCCACCTATTTCTTATAGTGATAAGGTACCCTAGGAATATAAGTAGTGTATTGAAAAGATTGATTAGATCTTTAACTTCTCGAAGAATCCATAATACCCTAATGTTGATTTTTTCATGTATATGCTTGAGGGACTAGTAAGGAGATGGTGAGAATCTATTATGAAAGAAAAGTTACATAAGAATACTACCTAGGATATATTCAAGAAAATATTTAACCAGCATCTTTATCCTAAGATGTTACTTGTAGAAAAGATCGAGGAGTTTTTGACATTGGAGCAGGGGGAGTGTATTGTTTTTGAGTATTCTACAGGTTTTGCTAAACTTGAGCAGCTAGTTATGGAGCTTGTCACTAATGATTACCCAAAGGCCTGTAGATTTGATTTGGGATTAAGATTGTATATATGTTCAATGTTGATTCTGATTTTACTTATTTCCTATTTTTAGGTTTTAGACAAAGAAGCTTTGGATGAGGTAGATATTGCTGGAAATACTGGTTTGGGTGGAGCTTTGGTTGGTGCAGTTGTTATCCAGAGTGTGCCTTATAGCAAGAAAAGGAAACAAAATAGTAGTCAGTTCTCTTTATAAAAAGTTTCAATGGATTTGTTATTATATAAATAAAAAAAATCTATTAGTGTGAGAGTCCTACTCATACCAAGCTTAATTGTGCAGAGGCTCCCAAGACTTTTCATCTTTGTGGATGATCTAACCATCTAATTTTTTTTGTGTGATATGGCATCTCAGGACAGTAAGGCAGGATCCACTCTCACAAAGGGTTTTAATGTTCATACTATTTCTTCCAATAGTGGTGGGTCTATTCTTCATGCTAAGGGGGATTTTCTTATGGCTAATACCCAATGGATTTATGTGACTGAGACTATGAAAGATTAATCTAAATAAGGGATGGATATAGTTAGAGGTATGGTGTTTATTTTGTCTTCTATGGTGACAACTTTGTTTAATTGAGGCGATATTCGTTCTTTTATATTTTCAAAGTTATTTGACATTTTTGTATTATGTTTTGATCTTATGACATTCTTGTTGTATCTTTCCACTACTTTGTGAAATAGGTCTGAACGAGGTTTTATGTTCCCCATGTGTCGGGTGATGATAGCCAACTTCGAGTTAGTATGGGACTTTTTAGTTATTTATAGTTATGTTTTTTACTTGATTATCAACATGGATTGTATGATCGGTGTTAAGTAATAGATATATTATTATCACCTTCAAGTTCAATTTTTATTAGACGATGGGTTCACTCATGTTTTTCAGGGTGAGTGATACTCTATATTGGTAAGGGCATGGACTAATATTCCTTTTGTTTGTGTAATCTCATGCTAATTTTCTTAGGTGTTTATAATTTTAGTTGAACCTTTTTTGGGTAGTCAACTTCCTACAATGGTATTTTCATACCCTGAAGTCTTTTCGGATGATTTTTATAATTTACCTATACATATATAGGTTAAAATTACTATTTACCAACTATCGATACGATGCCTATTTCTATGTTATCTTATCAATATGGAACTTGTTGACTTTCTAGAATATATGTTCCAACTAGAAGATTTGGAGGCTAACAACTTTATTCATCCTATCATGTTATTATAGGCATAACCTATCCTCTTTTCTAAGAAAGTAGACATGAGACTCATACTTTATATTGACTATTGAATGTTGAATCGAGTTATCGTTAAGAACAAATATCATTTTCCTTGTATTGATGATCATTTTTAGCAACTTAGAGAGGAATATTGGTTATCAAGGATTGAAATTCGGTCAAGGTACCACCAGATGAGATTTTGATAACAAGATACTCCTAATATAGTGTTAAAAAGCTTCTATGGTAATTTCTAGTTTCTAGTTATGTCATTCTATCTGAAAAATTCTCTTATGGTGATTATGGATTTGATGAACTTGATATTTCATTTGTTCTTGTAATATTTTCTTATTGTTTTAATGGATGATATTTTGGTGTACTCCAAGTCATAGGAGGAGCATAGGTTCCATTTTTATATCATTATATGGACCTTGAAATAAAATTTTCAACATAGTAAGATTTTAAAATGTGAGTTTTGGATCTGGGAATTGAAATTTTTTGGACATGTGATATATTATAGGGGCATTTCATTGGATCCTAAAAAAGTTATGTTATGTTTGATCCTAAAAGTGGCCTAGAAATTTTTCTGAGATCAAAAGATTCCTGGGTTTAGTTAGTTATTACAAACTATTTTTTCAAGACATCTCTAAGCCTAAATCATTAATGACAGACTTAATCCATAAGGGTGTAAACTTTTGGTGGAATGAAAACCTTCATAGAAATTTTGAGAAGCCAAATGTGAGGTTTACTTCATTACTAGTATTCATTCTATTAAAGCTGGTTTCAGTTTATGATGTTTTCAACGATGATTTTGGTATAGGTTTGGGATGTGTCTTGATGTAGAGGAAGCATGTGGTGGAATATCTCTCACACCAATTACTCCTTCATGAGAATAACTAACCTACCAACAATGGTAATTTGGTAGCGGTTATACATGCACAATAATTTTAGAGAAACTACAACTTTGGGGAGTGGTTTACTGTGTATTCTGATCATAAGATCTTAAAAAATATTTTTACTCAAAGGGATTTGATCATGTGATAGAGACACTGTGTAGATTACCTTAATACTTTTCACTTTTATATTACATACACCCATAGGAAAGGAAATGTGGTTGTCGATGTGTTGAGTAGAAAATTAACAACATAGGCCATGAATGAATTGGTTGTGGATTGGTCTATGATGAGTTTCTTTGCTGTGATGATGTTAAGAGAAAAAGAGTTTGGTTGAATGGTGTTTTTGTCTTCAATGAAAGTTTTCTCATCTTTTGATGAGTGAGTTCATCTCGAGTAGAAAACAGACACCGAGTGTCAATGCTAGGGTGAAATCCTTTATCGTGGGGACACCTCAGGTGAGTTGTATTAGTCCCATAGTGGTTCTTTGTGCTTCCATGGTTGGTTGGTTGTAATTGTTTTCTATGGAATGAGTTGATGGATAGTGGACTCCATTCATATAGGTCTATGCACTATCGGGATACCAAGATGTATCACAACTTAGGGCTTCTATATTGGAGGTTGGGGATGAGGCTGTCAATTACTAATTTTGTATGGTAGTGTCTTACTTTTCATAGAAATAAGGTAGAACACCATAAGCATACAGGTTTGTTATAGCCATTACCCATTATAATATAGAAGTAGGATGATATTTAAATGGGTTTCGTCATTAGATGGAATCCTAGTTGGAAGGGTGCGGGTTGGGTGATAATTGATCAACTCATGAAATTGGGGCATTTTCTCCTTATCAAAGAGATAACAAATGTGGAATATCTTGGGGACTTATACATCTATGATATTGTGAAATTTCATGTGGTTCCCTATATAGTTATATCTGAAAGGTACATGTGGTTCATGTCTAGGTTTTGGAAAGGTTTTAATAAGGTGATGGGTTCCCATATTAGAATTTTTATGACTTATCATCTGTAGATGGATAGATAGATAGACATATAGAGATGGATATCAGGGATTTTAAGGATATTATTTGGGCTTGTGTTATTGATTTTGGAGGATATTGGAATAATAATTTACCTCCAGTCATGTTTTCCTATAATAATAGTTATCCGGACTCAATTAATATGTATCCCTTTAAGGATTTATATGGGTAGATATATAAATATCTCTTATGTTGGCTAGAGTTAGGAGAGTGGTCCTTGGATGGGATAGGTCTTATTCAAGAGATGACAGAGATGGTTTAGTTGATCTAGAAGAGATTAATCATTGCACAGAGTCATCGTAGATCTTATGTGGACTATAATCATTGGCCACTAGAGTTTTAGGATGGTTATTTGGATTTTCTTATAGTCTCACCTAGTTTGGTACATAGTTGTTTTATCAAGAAATGTATGTTGTAACGAAGGTCTGTGGGAACATTTTAGATCAATTGGTGACTTGAAAAGTTGGCATATCGATTGGACATTTCATCTTATTTTACTTTTATCCAAGATGTGTTTCATGTTTCCCAGTTTAGGAGGTATATACCATATCCTTCCCATGTGATTTGATGGGAGGATTTTGATCTTGAGACCGAAACCACTATGGTTGATCAGCTAGTTCAAAATATGGATTGCAGAGAGAATTTACTTCATAGTAAAATGATTCCTCTGCTTTGGGTACTACGGAAGTACAGATGGGATATCCACAAGATGAGGGAGAGGGAATTGTTGATAAGGTAGAAATGACCATAAATTTTTGTGGTTCTAACAATTTAAGGAATTTTGGGGGGCTAAAATCGTTTATGTTGGGAATATTGTAACTCCCCATTTTACTTTTCAGGTACTCCCTTATTCTTTCTTTATTTTTCATCCTTATTTGGGTGCATTTGCAGGATTCTCAGGGATGACGATTTATAAAGATAATATATTCACATATTTTAATCTCTAATTAAATGTTTTTAACCCCACCAATTTTTCATTATATGTGTAATTTCATCAATTTTGTAATTTCATTGTGTTTGAAGGTAAATTAAGAAAATGCCCCATTCTTGATTTTTAATAGTTTTTCAATAGTTTGTTGTTCTGGGCATATCTTTTTATATTTTGATCCAAATCAAATGATTATTTTTTTTTCTGAATCCTTAATAAATTGGATAAATATTTTTCAATTGGTGAAAATATTTCCCCATGCATCTAGAGAAATCAATAAATAATTCTTTGTGGAACGTTATTCTGGACAACAAGGTGGACCCCACATCACTAATGAAGGAAAAAAATCTAGATCAGGTTTTCCAAATTAATTGATTCGACATGCATATGAAATCTAACTCGGAGGCATGAATCGATGATAAATTTCAAGGTAAAATGTTAAAATTAAGTAATTATTTGAATGAGTCAAACATTGAGAAAATTTAGGAAACTTTCGTCCAAAATTGAATGTTTTGAGTGAATTGTCCACCACCCCCTCATCTAGGGGACAATGTAGCTGAAATTTTGATGGTCAAAAAATAACTCAAATTAGAACACATCTCTATAATATTAAATAATATGATTCTTCCATTAATGATGATAAAATATGGAAAACCTTTGGGGAAGCAGTACTGTAGGGAATGTCATGACTAGGTACATGCTGGGAATGACCACTACACGTCATGTAACTACATTACACGAGGTGAATTCTTTCAATACCCACTTTTGGAGAAGATCAATCCAAGATTAATGTATAATTTTTACTAAGGTATTATATGACGTGTATGTCCATTACATGTCATGATGACAGTGGGCGAAAAAAATCAAATTGGGACACGGCCAAGGCTTCAATGTATTTTCTTATAAATAGAGGTCCCCGACCACCCTTCCAAGAATTCAAGGGTGATCCTAGACCAGAGGTTTTGGTGATGATTTATACATGCTAAATAAGATGATACTTGTTTGAGGTGATCAATACATGGTTGGATAAATTCAAAGCGGTGGTCGGTGGCGGAGATCCGAACACATTTCCCCTTTTGAGTTTGTTCTTTTCATTGTAAAATATTTTTTTTAAAATTACCTTGGGATTTGTTTTTATGATGATGGATGTATCTTTCCATATTATTTTAAATTTATTCTATTTTTTTTCTATATTTATATCAACATATTATTGTAAAGAGGTTGGATTTTTTTTAAACATCATTGGGAGAAGTCTCCCCAATGAGCACAACAAGTTCAACTAGTTTTGATTGCTCCGAGGTCTTCATGTAATCAGATCACATTCATAAGTAGATAAAAAACCAAAATTTGAGGTCTAGATATGGTTTATGGTAAATATATGTGTATAAATTTAGGTATTTAGGTATACATTGTATAATTTAATTGAAATAAAATCACAAACCATGGAAAAGGGAGTGTTCGAAGATCAGTGTTTGTCCACCGCTGCTTTAATTAGATTATCCTATTCAGTCTTGTATGCTTATGGATTCTAATTGATAACATAGATTTATTATTTCATTTTTATTTTATATAATTAAACATTTTTTAAAACATTTAAAATACCCAATTTTATTTTTATCATTAACAAATTAACAAATTGATAGTTAGATAACTTAGTCTGTAATCTCCTGATGAGAGAACCTCGTGGTCACCATTGTACTGTATTTTAAGCGGATAAAATATTGACTGGGGAAATGTGACTGAATACCCTAGCATCAATTTGGTTCTATTAATGGGTATTTTTCCAATGTTTTTTAATTTGTTTTCGCCTTTTTAGTATTTTAACCACTAATTTAGAGTCTTAAAAAAACAAAAAGAAAATAGATTTTCATAGTGACTACTCATATGCTTGGCATGATTGTCAACTATATGAGGAGTCCAGTAATGATGAATTTTTAAAATTTCAACTCCAATTAAATTATTTAAAAATTATAAAAAATGATTTATAGATTCAACAATGAGTTTCCATGATTCATTAATTATGAAAAAATTGATATTCTTTCCAATGATGTGAAATAAGTGAAAGAATTAAAAGCACAAAAAGATTTTCAAGAAATAGATCATTTTATCCCCCCTACCTTTGATATTGATGAAACCTTGGGTTATGAGTTTAAAAATGATTTGGAATACCATTTTTCAAAATTTAATGAAAAAGTCATCATTGATTCACCAACTGATGTGTCTTGTGGAAATCAAAATATTTTGGGAAATAATTCAGATGAATTTTTTGAAAATGAAATTTCTTGTGAAGCCAATGTTTTTGAAACAGAAAAATCAGAACCTTTGTATCAGTATTTGTGTAAGAAGGATGGAACACTTGATCCATTAATTTTTTATGAGCATTTGGTTAATCTTTAGAAATTGATTACTATCAATGCAACTATTTTTGACTCTATGATAGAGCTGGTACCTGAGATTCCACAGGGAGATGTCTCAATTCATGATCCAATTTTTCCAGATTTTTTTGATAATAAATTGTTAAATATTCTCCCTGTATAGATTTAGTACCCATTATTTCTGAGTGGATATATTTTTTAAATTAATATGATGTGAATATGGAAGCTGAAAAATAATGGTGTGTCCATTTTAGGACACTGATACCCATGAGGATGGTAATTCAAAGCTGATTTTCAAAGAAGAAATAATCTTGGTAGATGAAATTTGAGTGGAACCACATCCAAGAATTACATTCCATCAACCAGTAGTGGTCATTTGTGAGGATAATGTTTTGCGATGTTGACCCTATATTGTGTTCCCTCAACCACTTTTTCATTGGAACATCAAAGTCATTAAGGGGAACCTGAAGAAATACATTTTTGTGTTCTTCTACAAGATAAGGGAGCTGAGTATGACTAAAGAAAAATCATTTTGGTGGTTCATAAGATAGAAATTACACCCACATTCAGATTGGGGATGATCATATAGAACTAAATTACTTGGGTTAGTGATATAATAATACCCACTAATGGGTCCATACCAAGTATCTATTCACTTCTCTTTCATTTTATTTTTACTTTTAGACTTTCTGTTACGCCTATTTTTTCATGTCTTGGTTTTGATAAGGTTTATTTAAAATCCTGATCCTTTTAATGGGTTTTTGGTGAGATTAATGTTCAGTTATTAACTAATATATATTTCTAATCATCCTACCCTGGGTTCCCTATAGCTTTTTTGGGAGTTTTTTGAGAAAAGAGTGGCTACTTCAAGATTTGGGCCAACCATGATCCCATTTCCATATTTAAAAACAATTTTTTTTCTTTGATAACTCTATTTTTCAACATTTTTTACTCATTTTACCTCCCACTTGGACTCCCCTAACCTATTAAAACAAATATATAATATTTGTATCCATTAATAATTCATAACCATGGTGTATTTGGGTTATTTATTCAGGTATTGAGCCAACCCGTAAGCCCATTTCCAGTTTTAAAACAATATTTTTTTCTTTTATATCTAATTTATTTTTTTATATTTTTTGGTGATTCTTCCTTCCCAACAGATCCATAACTATTGGATATCTACCATATTCACCTTCCCCTTTCGTTCTCTTTCATTTGAGGCCTCTTTTTTGGCGATTTCGTACCAATGGTTGTGGTTCTTTTTAATTTCTTCATGAAATCTATCTCATTTCTCCTCCATCTTCCATATTTTTTCATTTTTATTGGATTTATCTTCTCTCATTGTCAAGATAGACGTAGTTTTATTTTTTAGCTTCATTTTTATGGTTCTTTTGTTTTTTGGGGGCTGGTCTTCATAGATCTAGTGTTTTGGAACCCACGGCAGGTGTTTTCGGGTGTGCGTCTCCATTTCCCCATGGTTTTGAGGTAGGTTATCCCAAGAACATGCATTTATTGTTTAATTTTAAAAATTTTATTGATTTTCTCAACTTATATACATGTTTAGTATTTATATTAAACGTTTTGATGATTTATTTGGTGTTCAAAATGGTTATTTATGCCTCGTTTTGTGTAAAATGGAGTTGTTTCGTTATAAAAGTGCACATTTCTTGTTCAAATAAATTTTCTACTAGTTTTATCATATATATTTTCGTTTTTATGACATGTTTTAAGTACTGTAATGGATTTATTTCATGAAAATTTGGGTTTTTACCCCTTTGGGTGTTAAATAAAAGTTTATTTTCTAAATGTTGCAAGCCTAGTCTTCAAAAAAGTGTCGGCTTGGATTTTGTGTGTTAAATGTGATATAAAATAACTTTTTCTGAATTCATTAAATTATGGCAATAATAAATTTTGATATTATGGTGTCCTTTTATATCTATACAATGTGGTTTTGGTTTTATAAAGATATGGATTTTGGTTTTTGACACGTTTTGGCATGGGTTATCGGTAAGTGGCACGTTCGACATTCTTATGAAAATGGTTGAGCTTAAATTTGAACCCTAAATGTTTTAAAGGGTTTATGTAAGTATTTTTCTACTGATTCTGGTATGTTTACAACTTTTTATGAAAAGTGAAATTTTTATCTTCGTTATGTGTTGGTTTCTTTAAATGCTTAATGGCCCGTTTGGTATTTCTCTAAAAAAGGGTTTTCATGTGTATTCAATGTTGTACCATTTGGATTCATTTTAAGATTCATGAAATTAATATAGTAAATAGTTTGGGGGCTTCTAAATCTATTTTGTTATGGAATTTGTGGGTGTTTGTCCTAAAAACTTCATTTTTAAGGGGAATTTGTGTGCAAAACTTTGTTAAACTTCTAGAAATTTTTTTATGAAAATTTTAGATGGTTTATTGAGTTAGAAAAAGGGTAAAAACATGTTTAGATACTATTTGGAATGTGTGTGACCAGAACTATTTTTTTTATTCTAAAATAGAATTTGATAGCATGTGGAACTTTTTATTGCACAAAGAGGGAAACCCAAGTATCTAGGTGGGCGGGCGTACACTAGAATGCTAGTAATCTGGAGTGGTTTCGTCCCTATTTCACATAGAATTTTTGATGAAGAAAACACTAACTAAACTATTATGATTATTTTTGGGAC
The DNA here is from genome assembly GCA_963277665.1 of Viscum album. Lineage (NCBI taxonomy): Eukaryota > Viridiplantae > Streptophyta > Magnoliopsida > Santalales > Viscaceae > Viscum > Viscum album. Next base: position 1,579,897,034 of record OY728126.1, read on the forward strand.
TACTATGTTATGTTTATGTTCCCTAATATTTGATCTTTCATGATAATAAATAGTTTTATGGTTACTTTTCACTAAAATACGAGGTACCTTGGGCTCACAACAAACTTGTGCCTAGGGGTGTTCTTGTGAATTGTGATCATTGGATATATTGTATTCAACATTAGAATATAGTGAGTTTTTTTGGAAAATTAAGTATCATGTGTGTGATTTTATGTTCTATGTTCTTTAAATCATCCCACTTGAAAACCATTTTCACTTTAAAGATGCATATCTTTGAAATTGGTCCCTAGCATTTCTTATTTATGAAAACTTGCAAGAATTTTTATTTTTCAATGTTTGTAGCATGGAAACCTTTTTGGAAAACATATTTTTATATATTTTATTTCAAAAATGAAATTTATGTTTCTTTTATTTTAATGTAAGTACATTGGGAATATAATATCAGGCTAACTTACTGAGTTTTAATACTCAAGCATATGGTCTTCTTCTGTTTTTAGCCCTTGTGTACGTTTCAACTTGAGTCTGATCACCTTGGGAGAAATGTGATCATTTTTTTTGGAGAGTAACCAATTGGGTCACATGGAGTTAGTTAGTTGTCATGTTTGTTTGATTTATTTATTGGTTCAGTTTTACTTTCACTTTCATGTTCAAATAATTGTAAGTTCAACTTTTATATAAATGTTTATTGGGATTCCAATTTCAGTCTTCTTTTTATTTAATTGTCTATATTTGTGATAAATTGTTCCCTTTTCAATCTAATGATTCCTTTTGAACTTTTCACCATCCCGGGAGGATCGGGAACACCTCTTGGGACTTGTTATGGAGTGGCCTAGGTGACCAGTTCAGGGTTGACTCAGGCTGCTTCGTGAGAAAATGGTATCAGAGGATATTGGATCTTAGTGGACCCTTCTTTTTAGCATTACATTGCTATTTGTGGGGCTGTCAAGGTATATAGAGTATGATTTTCAGGATTTTAGGGTTAAGTGTGGGAATAACGCCGTGAACTCTTTCTAGTTCTGATCCTCAGGATTCCATGGCAAGTTCTATTTTATTAGTGTCATTGGTTCTTGTTGATTGATTGGTGTTGGGATACGACAAAGGGAGTTGGACTAATGGTTTTTGTGATATAACAGGTCCTGAAAAGACATGTGGAGCTGGGTCATGGTCCTAAGATGGCTCTATCTGTTAGTGGTGTGTTTGGAATGTGGCCACAAAACATATGGTAAAGTCACCCACCGACACTATTTTCATTTTGTTGGTCTCTTGGACCTTTCTCGAATTCAAAAATTATTTTGAAAATCCTTGTGTGAGAATTATGGAAATTCATTTACAAAATTTAATACAATAAAAGTTTTCTAAGGTTGGGTTTTGTGAAAAATAAATCTTGGGAATAAAGTGAAAATGATTTAACGGGATTGGATTTTACCTAATCTAAACTTGTGGTTTGTTGAAATAAAATGTTATCAAAACATGGATCATTTTAAGGTGATTATAAATCATTATTTTAAATGGGGTGTTTTTGTCTATTGAAAAGTGTTTTAATCTGATGAATTGGTTTTCAGTGGTCGGTGTTTTCCTAGAAAGGGTCTTGGTCTCTGTGGCCATCAGATTATGAAAGGAGACCTTGCTGAATTTTTAAAAATGGGAAGGGGTTGTTTGGAGTAGCTTGGTTGTTTTAAATATTTTTAAAACAAAAAATTGGTAGGTTTTTATGAAAATGGTTCTTGATTAAGTGTGGTTTGTTTTGTTAAATCTAAAAGGGGTTTTTGACTTGGTGGTTAGTGTGCCTTTGGAAGGTACATGATTTTTTTTGGAATGTTATTGTTTTGTTTTAGTCTATAGTGTTTTCATGGGTGATCACATGCATGGTATTATAGATATCTGGAGGGATGGCTGGTATGAAATGGTGGTTGGGTGCCTGGGGTGGCATGGTAATGTAAATGTGAGTGAGACTAGATGAAACACCATTGGTGAATGAAAAAATCCACCATGTTAGTTTGTTTTTTCAAAAGTGTTTTAAGTTGAAAATTTCATGGGGTTTTTTGTAAGCCAATATTTATGTGGGTTGATTTTTCATGTTTTAGAAGTGTGGTTTATTTGGAATGATTCCTCATGATCGAGATGTGATACTCTTGGTGTTTCTTGAGATGGGATCTTGTTTCTGTCTCAGTTTTGGAGAAATTTTTAGTTGGTTTCTAAGGATATGTTGGATGTTGTGATGTGGTCACATATCCTTCTTTATTGGCAAGATGTCTAGTAGATCAACCTAAGGATTCATTTCAAACATTAACTCCACCTCTTTGGATGATTCCTCAACTCATTTGATATAATGAGAGCCGTTTGGGCTTGATTTAAAGTTGTTTATTAATGTGATAATTCTTCTGCATATAGCACGTGCGTTTAGTGATGTGGATGTGTTTCACCGCATTCCCTGTCCATTCTGCTCCTTTTTCAGAGTGAGAGAGAATGATGATATGTATCTTTGAATTCTAATTCAAATCAAGGTTTATTGTTGAGAAGGTGAGTTTCTTGGAGTGTTGTGATCTGTAGATTCTAGATGTGGTGCAGAAGATTCTTCAAATAGTAAGGCTCTAATAATTGGCCTCAAAGTAAATCTTTTCAAACAGTTAGGAAATCACCATAGGTGTGGGGAGCTCGACTAAGCTCCATCCATAACCCTTATGGTAAGGTAGTTTCAATATGTTTATTGTGGCTTCTCATAATTGGGATTTTTCTATTTTTTCACAAAGATCATGGTGGACATACCCCTCACATAGTGTTTATGGTTATGCCTTCTCATATGTGGGTTTCTGATCAATGTCCCTGGGTGGACCGCTAAAGTGAATCATGTGTGGTCTTGGTTTTAAAATTTCATAGGTGGAGAGTGTTGGGATGTTTCTATATTTATTTTTTGGTTTTAGTGGCCCTGATATTAGGTCCCCTTCCCTCCTCACCCCGAGTGGTGGGGGTTTTAATCTGCGCTGAAAGTGTTGGCCCAGATCATATCCCCTCTGTTTGGGAGGGGTGGTTTAAATATTAATGTTGTAACCCTATTAACTTGGATTTTTAGGTTTTTGTGGGAGAGTTTTGGTTAGTTTTTTTGGGGGAGGCCCAATTATATTTCAGGTTGAATTCTTGTTTGTACATTTCTAGTTGGTGTCTAATGGAGGGGAGACCCATTGTGGTTCTTCAATATCTTTCCATTAAGGATTTTCCTAATGGTAGTTGTGATTTAATAGTGGTAAACTATTCCAAGCTCCCCCCCCCCCAAGTCTTTGGATTTATTTAGTGCACTTTGTTTTAAGTTATCGTTGGGTTCATTGTGAGAAGGCCCAAAAATATGGTTCATGTCTTGGTTGTGGAGAGGTGGCTTGATCTTTCTGTATATTTTCAGGAAGTGGTTGTGATTTGGTGTTTTGTTTGAGAAAGAGGATTAAGTTCAATTGATGATGGATGATATTTCTTTTCTTTGGTAGGTTGGACCATGTTGAAAAGGAATCCTTAGGTTTTGATCTCTCAACATGAAAGTGTTATTGCTTTCTAGCGGTGGAAAGCTTTAATGGTGGGGAGAATTATCACGCCTGGTTTTCATATATTGGTTTTGATCTGGTGCGTTGGAAATATAGATACTTTTCTTGGGTTTTGGATGAGATTAATATTGAGTTTTTAACTTCCATCTATGTCTAATCATCCTACTATGGGTTCCCCATATCCTTTTTGGGAGTTTTTGGACAAATGGGTGGTTACTTTAAGATTTGGGCCAACCGTGAGCTCATTTCCATATTTAAAAACTATATTTTCTTCTTTTATAACTCCTTAGTTTTTCACAAATTACACTTCCTCTTGTCCTCCCAATACCTATTAAAACCACTATATCCATTTTTAACCCTTAAGAGTTCATAACCATGGTTGATTTTGGTTTTTTATTTAGGTATTTGACTAGCCTGTGAGCCCATTTCCAGTTTTAAAAAATCATGTATTTTATATCTTATTCATTTATATATATTTTTTAATAATTCCACCTACCAAACGGATCCCTAACTATTGGGTATAGACCATAGGTTCCTAACACATCTTTATCCTTCATTTTGGCCCCCATTATGAGTGATTTATCACCAAAGGTTAGTGGTTCTTCTTAATTTCTTCATCAAATCTATCTCGTTTCTCCTCCCTATTCCTTATTGTTTAATTTTTATTGGATTTATCTTTTCCCCTGGACATTATAGACCAAGGTTTCTGTTTTCCCTACATTTTTATGGTGGTTTTATTATTTTAGGGATGGTCTTCATAGAACTCGGGTTTTGGAACCCACAGCAGGTATTTTCATGTGGGTGTCTCCATTTCTCCAGGGTCTTGAGGTAGGTTCTCCCAAGAACATGCCTTTATTAATTAAGTTTGATATTTTTATTACTTTATAACCTTCCATAATTCTTTATTATTGTTGTAAAACCTTTTTTATGATTTATTTAGTGTGCAGAATGATTATCTATGCCTTGTTTTGTGTAAAATGGAGTTGTTTCGTTATAAAAGTGCACACTGGTTATTCAAATAAATGTTCTATTGGTTTTTGAATATGTATTGGGATGTTAATGACCTGGTTTAACTACTTTAATAAATTTTTGGAATGAAAATTTGGGTTTTTACCCCTTTGGGTGTTACAAATAAGTTGTTTTGCTAAATGTTGCATTCCTAGTCTTAGGAAAAGTGCATGGTTCGCCTTTGTGTTCAAAATGTGATATAAAATAACTTTTTTCAATTTATTATAGTATTATAATCATGAAATGTGATATTTTGGTGTCCTATTATGGCTTTAAAAAGTGGTTTTGTTTTTATAAATTGATGGGTTTGGGTTTTTGACATGTTTTGGCACAAGTTGTTGGTAAGTGGCACATTCGGCATTCTTATAAAAATGGTTGAGCATAAATGTGTAACCTAAATATTTTAAAGGGTTTATGTATGTTTTTTTTCTTATAATGGTGCGTGCACACCTATTTATGAAAATTTATATTTTTACCTTTGTTATATGTTGATTTGGTAAAATGCATAAAGCCCTATTTTTCATTTCTCTAAAAAGGGGATTTTCATATGTATTACATGTTGTACCAATTGGGTTCATTTTAAGATTCATAAATTGATTTATTAAATGGTTTTGGGGGTTCCAAATCTGGTTTGGTATGGGATTGGTGGGTGCTTGGACTAAAAGGCACATTTTTAAATGGAATTCATGTGCAAAGCTTTGTTAAACTTCTTGAAATTTTTTTATAAAAATTTTAGATGGTTTATGGAGTTACAAAAAGGGTGAAAACATGTTTAGATACTATTTAGAGTGTGTGTTACTAGAACTGGTGTTTTTATGTGTAAATTTACTTTGATATCATGTGGAACATGTTTGATCACAAAGAGGGAAACCTAGGTATCTAGGTAGGTAGACGTGTACTAGTATGCTAGTGATCCGGAGTGGTTTCATCCCTATTTAATGAAGCAAGTTTGATGATGAAAACACTAAATAAACTATTATGATGATTTTAGGGACCTTTAGGTTATGGTTATGTTCCATACAAGTGTATTGTTCATTAGAATATATATTTTTTATGGTTACTTTTCACCGAGATACAAGGTATCTGGGGCTCACAACAAACTAGTGCCTAAGGGTGTTCCTGTGACTTGTACCCATTGGATATATTTAATTCACCAATGGAATACAGTGAGTTTGGTTGGAAAATTCAGTATCATGTGTGTTTTATTTAAAGTTTTATGTTCTATAATGTAACCCTCTTGAAAACCATTTTTACTTTGAAGTTTCATCTCCTTAAAATTTGTTACTAGCACTTTGTGTTTATGAAAACATGAAATAATTTTTATATTTCAATGTTTATAGAATGAAAACCTATTTGGAAAAAATATTTTTATATATTTCATTTTAAAATTGAAATTTATGTTTCTTTTATTTTAAAGTAAGTTAATTGGGAATAGAATGTCAGGTCAACCTACTGAGTTTTAATACTCACGCCTATAGTCTTCTAATGTTTTTAGCCTTTGTGAAGGTTTCAACATGAGTGTGATCACTTTTGGAGATGTGGATTGTTTTGTTGGAGAGTGACCAGTGGGGTCACATGGAGTTAGTTGGTTGTCATGTTTGGTCTATTGAGTTGATTTTTAAGTTGTACTTTCACATTCATGTGCAAATAATGTTTAGTTCAACTTTTATATAAATGTATATTGGGTTTTCCATTTCTTTCCACTATTTATTTAATTTTTTGTATTTTGGTGAAATAAATCCCTTTTCACTCTACTGATAAACTTGGTTCTTGTCTCCATCCCTAGAGGATCGAGAATGCCTCTCAGGACTTGTCATGGAGCAGCCTGGGTGAACAGTTCAGGGTTGACCTAGGCTGGTTCGTGACACTTTCAATAAAATTTTGATGCTCTATTTTGTTTTTCTTGTAGGTTTCCAGGTTTCATCATCTAGTAACCTAGCTTTAGGATGCTACTTCTCTATAAAAACTAGGTTGTTTCTTTCCTTTCCAAGTTGGTTTTATCATGTCTTGGTTTCTTTAATTCCAATTCTTATATAATCTATGTACAATGAGGACATTGTAAAAAATACGTCTGATGGAGGAAATTATGGGTAGAATAAAATTTTGTGCCTTTACTTTTAAAATTTTATTTTTTTTGTGTTTTCTTTTAAAAAATGTTTTAAAAAAATTTTTAACTTCAAACTTATATCCATTGTAAAATTAAAAACAATTAATGAAAAGAACCAACTTGATTCATGGAACTAAACTTATAGGATTTGTAAATTGTAATTTTTTCCAGATTTATGTAGTGTAAAATCATTTGAATTTTGAAATCCATTTTATGAATGTTATCTAATACTGAAAATCATTTTCTTATAAGGATTCTGAACCAGTTTTGTATCTTCTTCACCTTCACGTCATTTCTAAAGAGAACCAATTCATGCATGTTTGAACCAGAAAATGACTTATTTCTGTCAAAACATGAATGATGGGACACTTGTGATTAAAATTATTGAGGATTTTTTTTGGATTTTGAATCCCCATTTTCATGATTACCCTTTTTATTTTGTCTTTACTTTCATATTTTATCTTTCTTGAGCCCTTAGTAGGAATGTATATCCTGTTAGGTTAGCCACATTACAAGCCATCTTTCCCTTCCCCACCTGCTCTGGAAGTATAAATGCATGATATAGTTGAACTTATGTTTGGGGGAAAGATAACTTGTGATGTTCTATATTATTTGGAATTTCACGTGGTGGAGATTCAAATTTTAATGAGATATCTTTTTGTTGGAACATATTTTTCTGAGTGTTGTTCCTTTCTAGAGTTCTCAAATGAAATATAGTTGTGCCTTTATGAAGATCATAATGGAAGAAACATGTTCCCTATCTAGAACGTTTCGAGGAAAAAAGAGAAGAAGAGAAAAATAGGAAAATTTCATTTTTTCTACTTAGTATCTTCAGAGGAGAGTAAGGAGGAGACCATACTTGAGTGAAAATAAGAATCATGTATTTTTCCTTCAAAAAGTACCAAATACTCTTTATTCGGCCTTAGACTTTTTCACATTTGAAACATAAAAAACCCAAGCCACAGAACAAAATTATAAATTCCCCATGATTAACACAATTCTTTGAATCAATTTGGTGTATATTTATAAATTTATTAATCCTATGGTGACCATTTCATTTATTTGTATGAGAAAATATTTACCCAAAAAATTTAAAATCATGTGTTGAGAGAAAAAAAAGTGAGGTAGGCATACTTGTTCATGGAGGAATAAAAGAAATAGAAATGGAATGAATGAACATAATTAATAATTTAGAATTTAATCTATTAAAGATATATGATAAGTTGGGTTTTGATTATTTTAAGATTGAATACTTTCATTGAGGTGTTGTTAATTTTCATTGGTAATTCATTTTGAGTTCTCACTTGTCTAAGAGTCCAAGTGCTAAGTGTGGGGGAGTGATAAATATAGTATTTTCATATATTTTATTCTATAATTCAATGTTTTTAATCCCACCAATTCTTAATTATATATAAAATTGCGTCATTTTTGGAAGTTAGTTGTGTTTTGAACAAAATTGTAAAAATTCCGTAATTCTATATTTTTAATAGTTTCTCATTAGTTTTTCATTTTGGGACTATATTTTAATATTTTGATCAAACATGAATGATTAATTTTTTTATTAATCCTTAATTAATTTGATATATATTTTACAACATAAAAAAATATTGATTCGATCATCTAGAGGCCGAAATAAATCATTTTTGTGGAATGTTTTTTTGGACAGCATGGTGGACCATACATCACTAATGGAGGCATAAATCTAGATCAATTTGTACATATTCATTGCTTACTCAAGGAGATGTAATATGACTCAGAGAATCGAATACATGATAAATTTAAATGGAAAATTATATCATTTTGAAATTATTTAAATGATTTAAACATGGAGAAAATATAGGAAACTTTCTAACAGAATGGAATGTTTTGAGTGAATCAGCCATAACTCCCGCATCCGGTGGGAAATGTTATTGAAATTTGTAGGGTCAACAAAGAATTATAATGTGAACACATATATATAATATTATAGGAAAATATTATTCCATTAATGATGATAACATATGAAAAACATTTGGGGAAGCATCACTTTATGAAAAGTCGTGACATGGTACATGCTGTAAATGACCACTACACATCGTGTAACTACATTACATGATGTGAAATTTTCAATTCTAATTTTTGGAGAAGAAAGAGGTGATATTAAAGTTAAATTTTAAGTTAGGGATTACATGTTGCGTATTTCTATTACACATTGTGATGATGGTGGGAGAAAAAAATTAAATGCAGACGCGGCTGAGGCTTAGATGAATTTTCTTATAAATAGAGTTCTGCAGCCACCCTTATAAGAAATTATAGGTAAATACTAGACCAAAGGGTGTGGTGATAATTTATACATGATAAATAATATGATAATTCATTTAGCTGATCAAGACATGGTGGGATAAACTCCAAACAGTGAAGGGTAGTGGAGATCCGAAGACATGATCCCTTTTGTGTTTGTTCTTTTAATTGTAAAATCCTCTCTTTTAAATTCTCCTTGGATTTTTTTTCATGATGAAAGAGGTCTTTTTACATATTTCTTTCAATTAATTATATTTTTCTATATTTTTTTATCAAATTATTAATGTGAAATGATTGTATTTTTGTTTAAAGTTCATTGGGAAAGGTCTCCCCAATGACCACAACAAGTTTAACTAGTTTCAATAGCTCGGAGGTCTTTAGGCAATCTGATCACATTTGTAAGTGGATAAGAAACCCATGTTTGAGGTATTGAAATGGTTTATAGTAAAAATAGGTGTATAACTTGAGTTATTAAGGTATAAATTGGATAATTTAATTGAAATAAATTTTTAAAGAATGATAAAGGGAGTGTTTGAAGATCAACATTTTTCCACTGCTACCTTCATTAGATTGTCTTATTTAGTATGGTTTGCTTCTAGATTATAATTGATTATGTAGATTTATTATCATATTTTTATTTTTTATAATTTAACATTGTTTAAACCATTTAAAATCCACAATTTTATTTTTAACATTAACAAATTAACAAAGTGAAAGTTTGATAACATATTTTACAACCTCCTTATGAGACAACCCCATAGTCAGCATCGTGCTTAATTTTAAGCGGGGAAATATTGATTGGTGGAATGATACTGAAAACCCCTATGTTAGAGATCCTTTTATAGTGAAAATGAACCAATTTTTCTGGTTTTATTTTAATTTTAATTAATGGATTATGAGCATAAATGTTTTAATGGATTTTATGGGTTCTCCCCAAGTTCGGAGAACATACCAGGTGCTTTGGAGTTTTTCTGCAGAGAACTAGCATGTTTACCGACTGTTGGGTGATTACATTTTGTGTAAAGGAATTTCACAATGGGTAATCGTCTCTAGGAAAAATCCATGAATCTCTTTTGTGGTGTGAAGTTTACATGTTGTATATTTAGAGTTCACAACATGTAATGGATAAAATTGGGTTTTTATAAAAAGTGATGCATTTTTTGGTGTTTTTAGGATTTATGGAATTCACATAATGTAATGATATTACAGGAAAAGTAAATATCATGGATTTGGTTTTAGGTAGATTTACAGATTTTTATTCCTTCATTCTTCTTACAACCTCCCTCTCTCAAACCAAACCTCACCCTATGTCATTTTGGATATCTCTGCCCCTTTCAAATCAATCGTTTTATTATCAATCATTAGGGTTGTTTTGGTGAACCTCTCTGAGTAAGACTTCCTTCTACTTATTTATTCCTTTGGTCATGGACACATTGTTGGTTGTGTTTATGTTTTAGATTCATGATCATATAGTTTTTTCTATTGATGATTTTCAGTTTCTTATTAGTCTTTGTCTTTTAAAGGATTATATCTTGCTTTCCATTAGTCGTTGTTGAAGATGGGTAAGTTTATACCATTTGAGGTAGGTATTTCAATAAAATGGGTTAATTCGATGAATTTATTATAGTTCTTGATAAATTCCATTGGGATGTTAATTGAATTGAATTGATTTTTGGTTTTAAGGGATTTCTTGGAATGTTAAATGTTTTTAAAGGATATTTCTTTCAAAAGAGATTTGTTTTGATTCGGAAATAGATTTTTCAAACACTGAAGTAGTTTCTATAGGATTTTAAAAATGTTTTAAAAATTATGATCATGGTTTTTGAAATGTATTTCTATAATATTAGCATTTTTGGAACATTGGGGGAGTCAGGAAATAGTCATAGGCAACCTGAACATGTATCGCACCACTGGTGTTTGTTTTGTTGATATCAACAGGTTGTGGTCATAATCGATATTGGTCAGATATAATGTTTGGATATGTTTAGGATCTTTTATGTCTATTATGTATTGGCCCATTTTATAGATCCCAAATGATCGTGTTCTCGATAATTTATGGATTTTTATCACATGTTGGTTTTTAACATGGATTGTTTCACAAAGATTTTTATATGAGTTTATATCACATGGAATCACATAATGGTATTTCATGGATATGTGTTTACTTTATTAACATACGATTCATGGATATGATTTATTTTTTATTACTTATAATTTTTATATTTATAGTTTTTAGAATATGAAATTATTTTATGAAAACCAAAGAGGAAATGATTTACAAGAAGGATTTATGAAAATTATTTATAAAATTTCATTTTTTAATGATAGAACAATAGAATTCCTGATATTAGACATTGTATACACTCCATGGTTGTATCTTTTTGGAATTTTTTCTGACACCCTACTTTTTCCATTGGGTATTTTTATATGTTTAATTTCACAATTTAGGTAATGTAAAGGCCTTATTATAACATGTTCACTTATCTTTTTTGTTCCTACCTTTAGTTCAAGTTCGATTGCGGGGAATTATTGAGCACATGGAGACTTTTTGGTCATTATTTGTTCATACTTTCTAGTTTATATGGATTGGATTGGATTGTACGGATATGTTTTTATCTTTATCTTCCATATAGTACTTAATTTTTATGTATTGTTTAATTATATTTAACACTAGATATATTTTCATTTCTTTACCTCACCTTGTGATGATCGGCTCAGATGTATGGTTTGAGTGACCTGGGTTGGTTCATTATAGGTCATTATGGATGGTAATTTCATACATTCTATATAATTTAAAAAACATTCCTTTCACAGTTTGATAAAAATAATAAAACAATATCTAATTCGAAAAACCAAAAGAAGATTCATTTTAAACCATTTTTAAAAAAAATTAACATGGGTTAAAAATGACATTAAAAAACATTTAATGATATATATATATATATATATATATATATATATAAATTTTAAAGAAAACATGTACATGTAAGAGAAAGGGTTTCGACTGAAGAGAGAAATAAAGTATATTTTCCTTTTAAACATTTACATGGTATTTTAGGCACCAAAGAGAGGTAAAATGTGATGTTACTTGAAACATTCATGAGTAACCTGAGGAAAATAAAATTAAAGGTATTTAATATAAAATGATCAAATAATTTCCTTTAATTTAAATTTAAGCATAAACTATCCCAATTAAAATGATATTGAAGCATAAACACATACTACCTTGAAAATTTTGGAATCATAATCCCCATGAATTATGTAAGTTAATTGTAACTTAAAACTACATGAAGCATGAAATTTTCAGGACATAATTTTTAAAGGTTAATTATATACACTAAATAAAATAAATTAGGTGTATAAAACAACATGTTTCTCAAAGAATTTTTTTTGAAATGGAAACCCATACATCGAGTCCAGGATTGTTGTGTATGAAATTTATCATACGTATAGTAAACTTATATAAATTAGTTTATTTATTAATTAAATTTTATATATTTAATTTCTTATATTTAATACAATTTTCCTAATTAATTTTTAATGCCCCACTTAATTTCAAATTTATTATGATCATGTCGAGTGTTTTAAGGATGCTCGGTTCATAATTTCAAAATGGCATCGGTGTGTTGACCATGTTAAGAGGGGATATTGTTCCATTATCTCTAGAATAATAATAATTAAATAATTTTAATTTCTATACAAAAATTATACTTTTAAAAATAACCATGAATTAGTGTTTTGAAAAATGAACTACATTACAATCATGGATACGGTAGGTTGTACATATGCATGTATAACGTTTCAATTTTTCAATGATCATGATGGAAATAATGATAGAGTTATTTTATATTAAAATTATTATCATAATATCATAAATATCATATTGTTACTTTATATACACTTACATATACCATCCATGTGATTTGGAAACAAAAAATAATAATCACATTGTTTCGTGAGGCGGTATCCCACTATACACACGAATGATGCTATCATTTTCAATGGATGGTAAGGTAATAAGGTATATGATATGATAATTTTAAATAATTATTAACATTTTATTAATATTATAAATTAACATTAAATCCATCATTATTAAGATGTTTTAGAGTTGATGATTGAAAATGAATTACATCAGTTCGTGATGCGGTAGTCTTCCGTACACATGAATGATGGTTTCGTTTCCCATTTGATGGAATATGAGATGGATGAAAAATGTTACATATAAATAATAAAATCTCATTATATATGTGATAATGTTTTTATTATATTTTAATATTATATTCATAATTGAATTTTTTAAAAAAGTGGATGTAAAAATATGGTGCACGGTGAAGATGATTACATTTTCCCAGAATAACCTCCTTTGGATCTCCTATTAGTGACACTAAGGATGGTCTTGTGGGAATAACAAAAGATTTATAATGTGCATAATGATTTTTTGGATATATTTTGGCATTATTTTTTGAGAAAAATGTCATTATAGGTGTAAATAATTGATCGGAGGGGGTTCCCTTTTATAATTGAGGAAGAGTGTCATTCTATTAAATACCCAAAACAATTAAATAATGGGAAGTTACTCACAAGAAAAGTGCATAAAAATTTGATAAATAATGTATTAAAGTTGTTGTATGGATTATCCACACATAAAACATTAAAAAAATAAACATTTTATTCCATTTACTTCTTTAGTGTAACCCCCCCTGCGATAAAATTAATTTAACATTAACTATGGTAATTGATTTTTACTATTATTACAGTTAATTATAATTATAAATTAAGTTAAACTTATTATATAATATTATTTATTATCATTCAAAATATTGAAACCATTTTATCTAATTAAATTCATATAATTATCATAATTTAATATAAAATTAAACCCAGAAACATGTCGAAAAAATGATTTTTCAATAAATGTATTTTTCAAACAGAACATGATATTACATTAACTATAAAAAAGCAATCATAATTAAATGAATTTAAATTAATATTTTTAGATATATAGTCAATAAATTTTGGTTAAATTATTTATCATTAGTTGTTATTTTAATTAGTTAAAATTTATAAACCTTATTCCCTTTAAAACATTTTTTGGAACAATGAGTTTTTAAGCATAAAAATAAAGTAATAAAAAAGACATTATAAGGATGATTTAAATATTATTAATTGGATTGAATATAAATAAATAATAATTATGTTTCTTCTAAATCAAATTAGAATAATAAGGGGACTTTTAAATTAGATAATTTATTAAAAGAAATAACAGTTTTACAAAAAATGAATTTTATTAACTATTCACTGAAAAATCCATCTTCTAAAAATAATCTAAAAATTTCATCCTAAGTTAATATTTATATACTAATTTTAAAAATTTTGTTAATTTTATAAAATAACATTTTTGAAATTTCTGAAAATTAACTATAACATTTTCTCTAAGATCAATAAAAACATCCTTTAAGAAAACGTATTTTTGAAGCAAGAAATGACTTTATTGAAATTTGAGTACGTATTTGTTATGAATTAATCAATAAATTTATATTCCATAAATAATTTAGTGATAATTTTCATAATATGTTTATTTTTATTTATACCACCAATTTTAATGGCTAACTTATAACCATCATGTTTGAACAATAATATATCTTGGTTCATTAAATATCTGTGTTGTGTGTTGTATAAGCAATCAAACATAGTGTCTTTAAAATCCCAAGGTGTTACACTGTTAAAATCTCCCACTATAAGGATTTATCATCCTAAAGAAGTGTCTCTAGAGGTCATAATCAAACAAATCAGCCCACTAAGCCTACACATTTGATTCTCGTACGAATGTTTATCATTTGATATGATTATGCTACCTTAAAAATCGAATAAAATACACAACATTCCCTCATAATATATTTTTCCTCTAATAAAAAACTTATATACGACGTTCCTAAAATAAATAATTTAACTATAATTTAACATCCATTACCTCAATCACATGGAAATTATATAGCTCATACTTTTTATGATAAGACACATGGAACACATCATTAAAACCATGATGTTGTTAAGGGAGATCCAATCAGTAATCCATTGTGCCAATCTATTCCTTTATATCAAACATTCCCACAAATTGAGGTTCCAACATCCACTACCTTAATAATCATCAGTGCCCCATCAGAGGTGATTCTCATAGGAGAACTTGGTCACCTATGGAGAACATCAAAGACCACCATTGCCTATCTTCCTAAGAATTTTGTCTACTTTGAGTAGTAACCAACCACTTCCTGATTAACTGCACTTTCTCTAAGGTTTACTTTACTAAAATCATTTTGATAACTACTAAAACCCTATCTTCATTACATCAATATAGAAAATAATAGGGTCAAAATTAAATATCCTCAAAAGGAGGCATTTTAATAAAAGAGTGAAATGTATTATTTTGAAAATACTATACAAAATCCATATGGGTATCCCATGCTCCACCAAAGTCTAACACATATTCCTTAAGTATATACTCTAAAATATGAATCCAGCTATTAAAATTTTTATATATTTGAGGGTGATATATCATCCTTAGCTTCATATTTGACCTCATCATCCTCTAAAATACATACCAAAACAATGATATAATGTGAGAATATCGATCTAAAACGATGCTCAATGGCACCCTATGTGGCCGTATTATCCCTTGAACTTATATCCAACCCGAATCATATATGGATTGAGTTTCTATAAATGAAAAGAAATTTGAAACCATTGTAATATGGTTAATGAAAACCCACACTAAATAATGAATTCCCAGCAACCTAGGAAATCCCATGAAGAAGATAATTTCCACCTGACCCCACTAACACATAAGTATAAGAACTAACTGATGTAAACCACTAAGTTATTGATTTTACATTTTAATCTTCTGTCATGTGAGGCAATGAGTGATGAAACCTACTATATACATTTTCATGCTTGGCCACCAAAAACTACATTGGATATCAGGATGCATATTATTTAATCCTAGATTCATAACTCAATTTTAAGTGTGTGAATTCCTCATAAATTCATCTCTCGTAGATGTAGGAAACACCACTCTACCCTTGACATAAATCATGTCATTATCATGTAACGATCATACTAGAACTATATTATTCCCTTTCAATCAATCTTACATCATTGAACATTAAGGATCAGTCTAATTTATGTATTTCACTCAGTCCTCCATGGTAGAAGTGATTATAAAGGGAGTACCGGTAATCACCCCTTAGTCCTTAGATTCACACATCAACCAATTTGTTAAAAAGATCAAAAACGTTCAAACATCATTCAATTATCACTCTATGATCTTGAATCATTATATTGATATCAAATATAACAACATCCTATTTTATAGGATCATAAATAATCACAATGTCAAAACATATATAGGAACTCAACCCAACCCCCCCCCCACTGAATGTTTGTAGAGACCCGAAACTTGACGTACATGTACATTAAATTACTTTTGCGGAATACTTAGTACATTACAAAAACACACACACAAGGACTGTAATAGTTTAGTGTCTTTGGAAACTCGGAATATAATCTTCTAATCGTGGTGAAAGATCTTCAACATCTCCCATAAAGATCTTCCTTTTTTTGTACCTAAAACCTTTATTTATATCCTGGGGAAAAGAAAACATAAAAGGGTGAGCTCAAATGCTCAGTAAGGGTAAACAAAAGAAATATCAATCACATCATATTCATAAGAACATAACATTTTGGAAATCTTAACCTGCAAAAGAGAGCATAATTTCATAACATGGGAAAAATCTTATTAGTGAAATGAAAATCCAATAATAGAAACTTAAAACATGAAACTTTGGGTAATACACACATAATCATAGAGAATCATTTCTTGTTAGTCAAGACTCATTGCCAAGACTTTCTTAGTGGACAAAGTCACTTTCTGAACCGATTCACCCTCGTTTCAGTCCCGTTTCACTGAACCTGTATAACCTACCATTCCAGCCATGTCTATCTCATGAGATATAAAATATTTACCCAATTCATTGGAGGGATATATAGGTCCCACCCATCTCATAATGATACCATTCTTATGTGTTCCACAAAATCATAAATCATTCATCATTTCATAACCCATGTAATAAAAATGGGATTCTTAAACAACATGACATCATAAAACAATTCATATACAATAAAGGAATTCATAAAAATAATTCCATCACAACATAATAAAATCAATGTAATAATAGCGATAAAAACAGAACCCTTTATTATCTTATATGGAAAATAATTTTGATAAAACACTTGAACTCCATTCTTGTGGAAAATGTCCTGTCTACTTCAAAAACACTTTTCCTTTATTAACATGTCATTCAATTTTAAACTAAAAGAAGTTGATTAAAAATAAACTTGAAAACTTGTAAAGGAAGCTTCTTGGAAATAATGTTTTAAAAATCCATTCATGCCGTATAAGTTAAAAAAAACATTCTTCTCGTAATTTTGTCGGAAAAGTCAAAAAGTACCTCGTACGAAAAATGACAAAAGATTCCTTTCATATATTTTACTAAAAACTCACCGAAGGGTAAAATTGGATTTAAATAATTGTAGGTGGATGGAAATAATATTAAATATTGAGGAAACATGGATGTGGATGATAAAATACACCAAAGTAAATGCCAAAGTATAAACAATCTCGGATAAAAATGAGATTGTGATATTTCCCATACCTTAGGTCTGATTTGCTTCGTAAGTGTCCGAACCTCCTGTATAATGATTTAAATAATGTCATTTACTTATTACAGAATCATATTCATTGTTATTATATCATATATGGTCCACTTATGACTTTATATTACCCGTTATTTTGTAAATTCATGTTAAAGTAGTGTTCTGGGTAAAATCGTCTCATTTGTCGTTCGTGTTTTAACTTGTAATTATTCATATGATTACGTAGATCATGATTACTTAATTCCAGAATATAAAACAAGATTTATATATAATATATATTCATAATATACATATATATAATAAATCAGTAAATGGAAAGAAATACACCGTTCATGGAGACGGTAGGCCGTACGTACGCATGAACGCTGTTTTCGTTTCCTTATTGAGTTGAATGGAATTACGTAGATGGCATACATATATATAAAAATAAATCCAGTATCATTATTATGTCATATATTTCATGATTAATTATTATATGTACTTTATAATCATTCATGAATGGTTAAAGTGGAGAATGAATCTCATCGCGTCGTGGAGACGGTAGTCCGTACGTACGCACGAGCGATGATATAATTTTCATGATTATTGAATTGAATTGGAGTGGATGATACAATATAATCAGAATAATTATGATGTTATAATAACTATGTATATTTATTCTTTAAATCATAATACCCATCCATGTATGGTGTTGGTGGAAAAACAGATTACACCACGGCGTGGAGACGGTATTCCGTACGTACGCACGCGCGGTGATTTCGTTTTTCGTAGGATGGATAGATGGTGAATTAGGATTGTTTCATACTTATAATAACATATCATTATATGATTGATACTGATGTTATTACTTCATAATGAAACAACCTAAGAATAAGAAGTGGAAGAAGAAATAAAGGTGAAAGAATCGGTAACGGAAATTACCTCCTCTTTGAAGCGCCTTTTTGAGACCTCCTCTTAGGGCACTAAAA
The DNA here is from genome assembly GCA_963277665.1 of Viscum album. Taxonomy (NCBI): domain Eukaryota; kingdom Viridiplantae; phylum Streptophyta; class Magnoliopsida; order Santalales; family Viscaceae; genus Viscum; species Viscum album. Next base: position 1,579,915,639 of record OY728126.1, read on the forward strand.
TTGGTCTTTGAGGAATACCAGAACCTCTAGGATGTTTCTAGGGAAGTGGAGAAGAGAATTTGTCAGGTTTTGGCCGAGATTGAAGGCTCAATGTTGTGTGAGGAAGAGAGGGAGGAGGTGCCCTTTTATAAGGGAGGAGAGGGGGCACCTTTGTAATTCTTAAAAATATTAATTTATAATAAATCTAACCCCACTTAAAAACCTCCAAAAATGACTCATATTCAAATATTAGATGATATAGGGTTTTAATCTCATCAAACAATCAAATTAAGACATGTTTGGATCTTATTTTAAACATTATCATTTTGATTTAACCTTATTTAATCTATTTAAGTTTATTTGTGGTAATAAAATTATAAATTTTAAATTATAACAAATAATTACTTATTTTTTGTGAATTTTACATACTTGTTTACTTTATAACATTATAGACCATATAAATTTAAATTTATAATTTTTAAATATTTTTGTGATTTTTAAACAATTTTATAATATGTTATTTTTATAAAATAACAATAGTGTCAATTTTGACACTATTCATTTATTTGAATTTAAATAAAATAAATACAGAAGATATGTTCGAAATAAAAGATTTAATAGATTAATAAAAGGTCATATGTATCTATAAAATTAGTGGATCACATTAAATAGTTCATATAATATTTATTTTATTATTTTTAAAACCGTTTATTGGGTTTATCTCTTAATAAAATAATTACTACAACATTTTTGTATAATTATTAAATATAATTATTTGTTGAATAAAAATTTAAAATAAACTCCTATTATGAAGATAAATATATTACCTTTCAGAATAATACTTTTACTCGAATTTATCATCTTAAAATCACAATATTTAAATTGTTATATTTATTAAATTATGAAGGTGACAACTTTGGCATCATTTAAAATAAAATAATATAAGTGTCCTAATTGCTTGTATAAGACTCCAAATGGTCACATATTCGACCATTGGATGATTATAGTTTAAATAGACATGACCAATAAGTTTTGTTCAGGGTTTTGTGCCTTTTATGGTCACTATTAGTTTAATAAAAACTATATTCTTGATTTTTCACTAGATAAATAATTTCTGCATCACTATTGTGTCACAATTAATGATAACTATATAATCCCAGAAAATTCTAAATAAATTCTCATGATGTAGATACATTTGTTAGCTTTCTGGATACTATTCATGTTCTAAGTTTTATGATGTTTATCACTAAGTTAAAAGTATTATACTTATAAGATTTAAGAAAGTGACATGTTGTCACTTTCTTTGGTTTTAATAATAAATAAATTATTTTCATGGTCAAAAGTCCATAAAATGAATCTAATCGGACCCTTAGTTGATATGGGTTTACTTTTAGACATCAAATAGAATTTTTGCATGTGTTAGGGTAATTTTATAATATTATATTTACCCTTAATTACCTGATTTACCTTTAACTATGGTGAATAAAATTTACCGTAGTTACTATTCATAATTCACAAAAATAAAAAGTAGCCTATTAACATAATTTTGACCCACTTATTCCAAATATGGAATCCATTTTTTAAAATTCAATACACAGAAGTTGCAGAAATTAAATTAAAATTAATCCCGTTGTCGAATAAAAACGGGCTTTTGTTTAAAACATTGCAAAAGATTGAATTGATTTAACCTATGAATTCCAGGTAAAATAAATTCTAATGACATAAATTATATTAAATGGTAAAAATATATTCTATTTATACTTTAAAACCATTCAATATTATAATTTAACCACATAAGATATTACGATGAAAAAAGTTGTTTTTAATTAAAATATAGCGTGTTTTTACTATTCATTAAAATGTGAAAGTTACCAGAATAATATGACAAATTTATCCAAAGTAAATTTTTATTTCTTGATTCCAAAGAAGAATTTTATTTTGTCAAATTGAACTTATAAACATGTTAAAAACTAGATTTAAAGTGGGTGCGCCATCAAAAGGCGGCAAAACTGCATTTTTTGAAAAATACTTATTTTACCCAAAAAAATTATTTTGTTCTTATACCATGTTCTAGAAAATGTGTAAGATAAATAATAATATTATAAAATTCAATATTTAGTCAATACTATTCATAACGGCTAGTTCATGACAATATTATAATAATATAACATTGTTTATTAAAACCCGGTATTGCGTACAGCACACGCTATCGAGGAAGGTCGTGATTGCGTGTTATGCAAGCCAAATCAGGGTTGCATGTTGTGAAAGAATCCTTCGTTGTTTCGTATAACAGAATCAAACAATATTTCATTTATACATTGAATATATATATATATATACTCAATGTTGCGTAGAATAAATCTTATCAAAATTGTGTGTAACACGATCCAAGAATAGTGTTGCGTATACTGCAAGCTAATACGGTGTTGCGTATAGCGCAAGGTAATCTTGGTGTAGCATACAACACAAGACATTAATTAAATGAATATTTTTCATAAAATCTTGGGGTGTTACATTCTACCCCCCTTAAAATGAATTTCTCCCTCGAAATTCGTCGGGGTTATAAATGGGTTACTACTCGAAAGTTTTTTTTTAAAAAAAAACCCACATCGTAAAAAGGAATACAAAAACATGGATTTAAAAACTAAAGTATGAAGTGTAACAGTTACCCAAATTAACTCGTCATTGGGTTTCCACGTAGGAGAACATAGGTGAAAATATGGATATGGAAGAAAAATCTAACCATCAGGTTTTGATGGAGAGTGGTAGAGAACATGGCTATGGAAAAGACAACAATCACAAATGCATAAATTTGTGACGATCTGAGGTACCATCTGATTAATCAGATATAAGAGCACTAGGACAACATTTTTGGTTTTCAAGATCGTTTCCCTAAAGTTGAAGAATTTGAATTAGAATAAATACTTACTTTATTTTTGTACAATCTCACTGTTGTTCGTGCCTTGACCAATTTCCACTTCATCTCTTAAATAAATGAAGTTGAATTTGTTATTCATGAAGTGTTAGCAGATCATGTGATAGAATGACGGGTCATTCCATCTGTCTCAAACAACAGGTTAAAAAAAGTTATTAAATATACATAAGTCATTCTATAGTGAGATTAATCATATATAGTTCCTAAAATGGGCTTATACTGCTTAATATAATAAAACTAGTTTCTACTAAACAGGGACTTCCTTTAGGCCAGTGGTAGGCGATAAAGGCCAGTTGCACTTCGGTTGTGGGTTCGGTTCCCATAGCCTTGTCCGACGCGATGGGTTGTCGCCCGTCCTGCAGGTTGTCCTTTTTCTAAAGCTATATTACTATAACATCCCATCAATAATATCAAAAAAAAGTTCTATCCTTAAACAATACTAACTTATGTCCAACATAAACCATTGCAATCTTTAGGCTTATCTAAAATACTTCAGTCCACTCTCATAACATAGTGAAAACGATTACTAGAGATTTAATACCATCTTTGATCCCCATATATCGTAATACTGCATTCCTATCTTCTCGGTCACATTCCAATCATTCGAAGGCCTTAATCATGTATTCCATTGAACCTTATTGAAAACATGAATTCAGTTAAAAGATAACACTTTCCACAAACCAAAATCCTCAAAATTCATTATAATCAAACCATGATATCACTTAGTCCTTATATTAATCATGATCTCATGAATACTGTCAAACATTTCATTTTCTATTTATCACTTCATTATGCGCATATCATCAACTTTCCAAAAAATATCTGAATAACCTTTCATTGTTACTCATACCATTCATCATAAACTTTCAAAACTTAAGGAAAGACAACAGTGTAACAATCCTTAGATGTCTTTTTATTCTATAGTACAACATTACACTTGATAAACATGTAATCATTCCAATACCTTCTTAAACCATTGACCGAGCTTCAACAATTATTTCATCTCACATATCATTTGTAGTCTCTTCATCATCATCAACAAAAATACTACCCATACGACCATACCGATTCTCTTAATGAGACATTCCCTTAAGGCATTGGTTTGCATAATTCCCGTACATTCCTCATTTAAAACATTTAACCATTGTTGATGTCGTAGCAATACCATTAACCTCATCCATGGTGTTAACTGAAACTTTTCCATTGCACTTAATGGCTTTGTGTCCTTCTTTTCCACACCCAAAGAATATTCCAGTTCCTTTGAAACATTCTCCTTGATGCCTCTTCCCACATGATTTACATAGGGGAAATTGAACTTTCTTTCCTCTATGATCATCATGAAACTCCATCTTTCTCTTATTAGCCGAGTCAGGAAACTTACCAAATTTTACTTTATTGATCATATTATGAGATTGATGATTCTGAATAATAATGATGTTTGGACTTCCAAATCCCATTTCATTTGATTTCTTATGAAGAATATCATTCCATTTTCCATCATATCCTCCATTATCGCGAATCATCTTATTTCCAGCCATTTTTTAAAACCCAAAAAGAATAGTGTGAGATGAAAAAATCATAATAAAGGGGGAGTAACTTCAATATCTAACATCTTAGGTTAAATTCTAAGAACGTTACCGTAGTGCTAGTACTATATCCTATATGTATACTTATCCTTAGAGACATCCCTAGACATACCTTAGAAATATCTCTAGGGATCTCACTAATGTTTTCGCGTCCTAGTTTCCAAAGGTTGACTAAACCTTTCCTCTGATACCAACTGTAGAGACCCGAAACGTGACGTACATGTACATTACATTACTTTTGAGGAATACTTAGTACATTACAAAAACACACACACAAGGACCGTAATAGTTTAGTGTCTTTGGAAACTCGGAATATAATCTTCTAATCGTGGTGAAAGATCTTCAACATCTCCCACAAAGATCTTCCTTTTTTTTACCTAAAACCTTTCTTTATATCCTGGGGAAAAGAAAACATAAAAGGGTGAGCTCAAATGCTCAGTAAGGGTAAACAAAAGAAATATCAATCACATCATATTCATAAGAACATAACATTTTGGAAATCTTAACCTCCAAAAGAGAGCATAATTTCATAACATGGGATAAATCTTAGTAGTGAAATGAAAATCCAATAATCATAACTTAAAACATGAAACTTTGTGTCATACACACATAATCATAGAGAATCATTCCTTGTTAGTCAAGACTCATTGCCAAGACTATCTTAGTGGACAAAGTCCCTTTCTGAACCGAGTCACCCTCGTTTCAGTCCTGTTTCACTAAACCGGTATAACCTACCATTCCAGCCATGTCTATCTCATGAGATATAAAATCTTTACCCAATGCATTGGAGTGAGATATAGGTCCCACCCATCTAATAATGATACCATTCTTATGTGTGCCACAAAATCATAAATCATACATCATTTCATAACCCATGTAATAAAAATGGGATTCTTAAACAACATGACATCATAAAACAATTCATATACGATAAAGGAATTCATAAAAATAATTCCATCACAACATAATCAAATCAATTTAACAATAGGGATAAAAACAGAACCCTTTATTATCTTAGATGGAAAATAATTTTGATAAAACACTTGAACTCCATTCTTGAGGAAAATATCTTTTCTACTTCAAAAACACTTTTCCTTTCATAACATGTCATACAATTTTAAACTAAAAGAAGTTGATTAAAAATAAACTTGAAAACTTGTAAAGGAAGCTTCTTGGAAATAATGTTTTAAAAATCCATTCATGCCGTATAAGTTAAAAAAAACATTCTTCTCGTAATTTTGTCGGAAAAGTCAAAAAGTACCTCGTACGAAAAATGAAAAAAGATTCCTTTCATATCTTTTACTAAATACTCACCGAAGGGTAAAATTGGATTTAAATAATTGTAGGTGGATGGAAATAATATTAAATATTGAGGAAACATGGATGTGGATGATAAAATACACCCCAGTAAATGCCAAAGTATAAACAATCTCGGATAAAAATGAGATTGTGATATTTCCCTTACCTTAGGTCCGATTTGTTTCATAAGTGTCTGAACCTACTGTATAATGATTTAAATAATGTCATTGACTTATTAAAGAATCATATTCACTGTTATTATATCATATATGGTTCACTTATGACTTTATATTACCCGTTCTTTTGTAAATTCATGTTAAAGTAGTGTTTTGGGTAAAATCGTCTCATTTGTCGTTCATGTTTTAACTTGTAATTATTCATATGATTACGTAGATCATGATTAATTAATTCAAGAATATAAAACATGATTTATATATAATATATATTCAGAATATACACATATAAATAAATCAGTAAATGGAAAGAAATACACCGTTCATGGAGATGGTAGGTCGTATGTACGCATGAACGCTGTTTTCGTTTCCTTATTGAGTTGAATGGAATTAAGTAGATGACATACATATATATACACATAAATCCAGTATCATTATTATGTCATATATTTTATGATTACTTATAATATGTACTTTATAATCATTCATGAATGGTTAAAGTGGAGAATGAATCTCATCGCGTCGTGGAGACGGTAGTCCGTACGTACGCACGAGCGATGATATCATTTTCATGATTATTGAATTGAATTGGAGTGGATGATACAATATAATAAGAATCATTATGATTTTATAATAACTATTTATATTTATTCTTTACACCATAATACCCATCCATGTAAGGTGTTGGTGGAAAAACAGATTACACCACGGCGTGGGGACGGTATTCCGTACGTACGCACGCGGGGTGATTTCGTTTTCCGTAGGATGGATAGATGGTGAATTAGGATTGTTTCATACTTATAATAACATATCAGTATATTAGTGATACTGATGTTATTACTTCATAATTAAAACACCTAAGAAGAAGAAGTGGAAGAAGAAATAAAGGTGAAAGAATCGGTAACAGAAATTACCTCTTCTTTGAAGCGACTTTTTGAGACCTCCTCTTAGGGCACTAAAATTGGTCTTTGAGGAAGACCAGAACATCTAGGATGTTTCTAGGGAAGTGTAGAAGAGAATTTGGAAGGGTTTTTCCGAGATCTAATGCTCAAAGTTGTGTGAGGAAGAGAGGGAGGAGGTGCCCTTTTATAAGGGAGGAGAGGGGGCACCTTTGGAATTCTTAAAAATATTAATTTATAATAAATCTAACCCCACTTAAAAACCTCAAAAAATGACTCATATTCTAAGATTAGATGAGATAGGGTTGTAATCTCATCATCCAAAAAAATTTATACATGTTTGGATCTTATTTTAAACCTTATCATTTTGATTTATCCTTATTTAATCTATTTAAGTTTATTTGTGGTAATAAAATTCAAAATTTTGAATTATAAAAAATAATTACTTATTTGTTGTGAATTTTCCATAATTGTTTAATTTATAACATTATAGACCATATAAATTTAAATTTATAATTTTTAAATATTTTTGTGATTTTTAAACAATTTTATAATATGTTATTTTTATAAAATAACAATAGTGTCAATTTTGACACTATTCATTTATTTGATTTTAAATAAAATATATACAGAAGATATGTTTGAAATAAAATATTTAATAGATTAATAAAAGGTCATATGTATCTATAAAGTTAGTGGATCACATTAAATAGTTCATATAATATTTATTTTATTATTTTTAAAAACATTTATTTGGTTTATCTCTTAATAAAATAATTACTACAACATTTTTGTATAATTATTAAATATACTTATTTGTTGAATAAAAATTTAAAATAAACTCCTATGATGCAGAAAAATATATTAACTTTCACAAGAATACTTTTACTCGAATTTATCATCTTAAAATCACAATATTTAAATTGTTATATTTATTAAATTATGAAGGTGACAACTTTGGCATCATTTAAAATAAAATAATATAAGTGTCATAATTGCTTGTATAAAACTCCAAATGGTCACATATTCGACCATTTGATGATTATGGTTTAAATTGACATGACCAATAAGTTGTGGTCAGGGTTTGTGCCTTTTATGGTCACTATTAGTTTAATAAAAACTATATTCTTGATTTTTCACTAGATAAATAATTTCTGCATCACTATTGTGTCACAATTAATGATAACTATATAATCCCAAAAAATTCTAAATAAATTTTCATGATGTAGATAATTTTTTTATATTTCTGGATACTATTCATGTTCGATGTTTTATGATGTTTATCATTAAGTTAAAATTATTATACTTATAAGATTTAGGAAAGTGACATGTTGTCACTTTCTTTGGTTTTAATAATAATTAAATTATTTTAATGGTAAAGAGTCCATAAAATGAATCTAATACGACACTTAGTTGATATGGGTTTACTTTTATCCATCAAATAGAATTTTGGCATGTGTTAGGGTAATTTTATAATATTATAGTTACCCTTAATTACCCGATTTACCTTTAACTATGGTAAATAAAATTTACCGTAGTTACTATTCATAATTCCCAAAAATAAAAAGTAGCCTATTAACATAATTTGGACCCACTGATTCCAAATATGGAATCCATTTTTTAAAATTCAATACACAGAAGTTGCAGAAATTAAATTAAAATTAATCCCGTTGTCGAATAAAAACGGGTTTTTGTTTAAAACATTGCAAAAGATTGAATTGATTTAACCTACGAATTCAAGGTAAAATCAATGCTAATGACATAAATTATTTTAAATGGTAAAAATATATTCTATTTATACTTTAAAACCATTCAATATTATAATTTAACCACATAATATATTACGATGAAAAAAGTTGTTTTTAATTAAAATATTGCGTGTTTTTACTATTCATTAAAATGTGAAAGTTACCAGAATAATATGACAAATTTATCCAAAGTAAATTTTTATTTCCTGATTCCAAAGAAGAATTTTATTTTGTCAAATTGAACTTATAAACATGTTAAAAACTAGATTTAAAGTGGGTGCACCATCAAAAGGCGGCAAACTGCATTTTTTGAAAAATACTTATTTTACCCGAAAAAATTATTTTGTTCTTATACCATGTTCTAGAAAATGTGTAAGATGAATAATAATGTTATAAAATTAAAATTTTAGTTAATACTATTCATAACGGCTAGTTCATGACAATATTAAAATAATATAACATTGTTTATTAAAACCCGGTATTGCGTACAACACACGCTATCGAGGAAGGTCGCGATTGCGTGTTATGCAAGCCAAGTCAGGGTTGCATGTTGTGAAAGAATCCTTCGTTGTTTCGTATAACAGAATCAAACAATATTTCATTTATACATTGAATATATATATATATATAATCAATGTTGCGTAGAATAAATCTTATCAAAATTGTGTGTAACGCGATCCAAGAATAGTGTTGCGTATACTGCAAGCTAATACGGTGTTGCGTATAGCGCAAGGTAATCTTGGTGTAGCATACAACGCAAGACATTAATTAAATGAATATTTTTCATAAAATATTGGGGTGTTACAATGTTCATGTCTGACTAAGAGTAGATATATCATAAGATTTTAGGGTATATATAAATAGTAAATATATCACTCAAAATAGTTTCGCTAATATTTCAAGGCATGAACCACATCGAATAACACTATATCATGAGTAGGGATGATTAGACCAATAGGCATATAGCTAATCTCTATATATTAATATTTCTCCCATGAAAACACATGAAGCATCACAGTATATTACATAACTATCCCCAAGCTCAGTAAAAGTAAAAATCATAGTGGATGAAAACATTCTCCTTAACTCTAATAAATCCTCTTTACACTAGTTAGTACATTCAATCATTACTCTACTTTTTTAATCCTAGTCATATGAACTTCTAATAGGGAGAAGTGTTGAATGAAGAAAATGTAATATCATTCAAAAAAAGGAAGATATGAATCTCAAAAAAATTCCTATATAATTACAAACACATAACAACCACTACTTTCTCTGGATCAACCAATATTTCAATCTTGGAAATAACATATCCCAAGTAATGTACCGCTTGAAAAAAAAGAGAAAATTGAAATTATTGGCATAAATATGATGTGATCAAATCGTACTAAACATGATTTATAGGTTTTTAGCAAGAAACTCTGTGTATTGAAAATATGTCAAAATATCATTAATGAATACCATGATTAATGAGTTTAGGTATGGGTGAATGATCTTGTTTATGAGATCCATGACCATTTCTAGAGAATTCATCAAACAAAATGGGATAATTGTATATTAAAACATCCCATATATACTCTTAAATGTTGTATTTGGTATTTCATCTTCTTTGAATGAAAGTTTTTTTTATCCAGAACGAAATTCAATCTTGGATAACTACCGGTCTCCCCTTAAATGACCAAACAAATCATTAATCCTTAGTAAGAGTGCCTATTATTTACTGTGACTTGATACATCATCCTACAATATATGCATATCCAAAGGATACTAAATTACTTATTTTTTAAAAAACTATATAAATCCATAAATATGTTCTCAATAGAATAAATCCATTCACCTCTAAATCTTCAAGTTTCACCATTAGTTCTTTTAACTCAATTGGTGTCACACAATAAGAAGGAATCAACAATGTATGAAGGTAACAACCCAAGTAAAGTTAATAGTAAATTAATTTCATTAATTATTAGTATTCATGAATTATATTTTATATATTTATTTTCATTATAAGAATATTATGTATTTTTTAATTAGAAATGAAAAAATCCTTATTTCAAACTAAATTTGGTTTTCATACATTATATCATTTTATTTAAATAATTAATTTTCAAATTATAGAATTTTTATTTTTATAAAATGAACATCATTTTTGAATTCATCTTTTAAAAATTATATTTGGAATAATTTTTGATAATTTTTTAAAAAGTTTGAATATTCAATGAATAGCGAAAACACATATTTTTATTAAAAATTGTCTTTATATTCCACGAATTTTCAAAGGTAAATTTTATTTTAAGATGGTTTAAAAGTATAATTGATTCATTTATATTATTAATACTTCAATTATAGTAATTTGAGTCAATATTTTAATTTAATTTTGTATAAAAACTATTTTATACCTTAAAAAGTCATTTTTCAGAAAAACTGTTTTTCATCACATTTTCGAGTTTAATTTTAAATAAATTCTTCCAATTATTTGAATTAAATTAAATAAAATGTATTCAATATTAGTAATAATAATATTTAATATTAAATAACATGTTTTATTTATTTTTTCCCTAATTAATGGTTAGAATGGAAATGATTGTATAAATTATATTTTATTGACATAATTATAAACTATATCATCTAATATTTATAAATGGTTCATTATTATACATTTGGACTGAGTAAGATAGTAAGATATTTTAATCTTATTTTAAAGTTCCATGTGTGTCCTCTTCCCCAATTATAAAAGGACACACCCTATCCTTTCCTCTCTACACTTAAAGTTCCTTTTGAATCAACCAATACCTAAAAAATCACTTAATTAAAATACTACACATAACCTAGATTCCCTTTCTTATCTTAAAACTAAACTAATTTGTATTTAGGTATATACCTAAATGGTTCATTAGAAGAAGAGGTATCGTTCTTAACTGAGAATTTTTGTTTTATTTATTCTTACACCTCCTTCAATATTCATAAAACGCAATGAAATAATGAAACAATTATCATACATATAATTAAATTATTTTATTTCAACATCATAACCTATATAAATCTCTTCCTTCATTAAATGAAAAAATTAAACCACCGTTCATGTTTATAGTGGACTACCACCTCACGAATCAGTGTATTTCATTTACTATCACCACTGCTAACGACTAGTTATAATTATGGATTTAATTTATTTTTATTTTATTAATTAAATGATTAAAATTATGGAATAATTACACATCATATATTTTTTACCTTTCCATCCATTGAAAAATGATAACATCGTTTATGAGTATGTGTGGATTACCACCTCTACAAAGCGATGTGATTCATTTGTTGTAAACACATCTCTTGGATGTTATTTATAAGATTATTTAAATAGATGATATTATATTTATGATATAATCATGTTTATAGAAATATATGATAATAATTATCTTCTTTAAAACATGTTCATTGAGAAATGGAAATGATGCTCATGCGTATGTACGTCCTACTGTCTGCATGATTGTAACGTAACTCATTTTTCATAACCATATTTCATAGTTGGTTTAGAAATTATAATTTATGTATAAAAATGATATTTATTTATTTATTATTATTCATGAGATTATATAATAATGACCTATTTTACCATAATCAAGCTACCAAAGTCATTTTGCTCATATGAGCCGAATATCGTCAAAATATTTGTAATGAACCTAAATAATTATGTGATTGAATATAACAAGGAAATAAATAAAATAAAAAGAATAATAAAGCTTATTAATGTTATTATTTACGTAAATAACTAGCATAATTTTATTATTTTGGATGATAAATATCATATGTGATGAGTCATACTTGATGTAAGGGATACTTTAACTAAAAAACTTATTTTAAATATTTTAAACATTTACTATCCAAATATATTTTTTCCATGTACATATTCTTGAAATTATTTTATGGATGTATTTATATGGTCAATAATGAATTAAATTTTAGATTTTTTTTATCATTTTTTAATTTATTAAATATTTTTTTTATTATGAATCTTTTTATGTAATTTAAACGGAATGTTTTGGTTTTATTTACCAAAAGGAGAAAAAGAATTTTCTATTTTAATGTATATGGTGTGAATAGCTTTTCCCACCACCATAAACATCATTTGATGTTTAGGATTAATTTTTAAGATTCTATTTTTATTTAAATAAAAAAAATACCTTTGTTTTCGGTATTTTAGTTCCAAAAATGTGTTTTTAAAAGAAAAGGGTATTCTCTTATCTAAAAATGTTTTGCATATGGGTTGAAATGAGTTTTAAAGGGTTTTATGATGAAAAGGTACAAGAATAAAATGTTTTATTCATGATTTGGTACATGAGAATTTTATATTATGATGTTTGATATTGATAAAACTTATACGATGAGTGAGATTAATACAACTTATACGAAGTGTGGGCCCGATATAGCTTATACAATGGGGGATGCCCCTATAGATTTCCAATACATTGGGTAAAGTTCCTTGTCTTTAAAATAAATAAATAATGAGTTAACTGGGGAGGTTACACCTATGTATTTAATTGGGATCTTTTTAACTTTATAGATTTTAATAAAAGTTCAGACTATAACTTTTTTGTTCTAATTATTTTAAATGGCTCAAAATTTGATGCCTAAAAGTTTAAGAAGGTTTGGGGCATCTAGGGCTCATTAAAATCTGAAACATAAGAAAACAATAAGTGGGATGGGTTTCAGGTTTTATCTAAAATTGTGTGACCCAAGGTGAATTGATGTGTTAGTGTTGTAGGTTTTGTTATAGTGAGATTTTGCAGAGTTTGTTCAAGATTAGTAAAACTATGCGAAAACCTTATGATGTGCCCTAAGTAATAGTGAATGGAAAATGGTTTGGGAAAACCATACAGCCAAACCTTGTGTAGTGTAAAAATGGGTTAAATTACCATATAACCCCCCACTCAACCTAAATGAATTAAATAATACTCCCCCACCTCATTTCTAGTGCTTGGGTGTTTCTCCTCCCTTTGAAAACCCTCATCCCTCAATAATATTGGATTCAAGGTGGATCCTTAATTCATCATGTGATTTGATCATTGTAGGAATAATTGGATCCATAGTGGTATGATCTATAATCATCTATAATCTATTTGAAGGTTCTTTCCACATCCATTATATTATTTGGGTGCAAGCTCATTTTCCCCATTTTAGGGTATTTAAAGGTTCTTTCTATTTCATCCAAACTAGCACAAATAAAACACTGATACTAGATGATAGAATCTCTGCGAGGCTAATGTAGTTGTTTATGGCATTTTCCCATAATTTTGTTGCATTTCATAAATTTTGTGGTTGTGCTTCTTATCATACCATTCGAGTGATTGCCTCCAAAATGTTAATTATGTCATTTTGAGTTGTTTCTCATGTGTAATATGAAACGTTTTTTATGGTGAATCACCACTTAGGTGGATCACCTTGGTTTATACCACCCCTCTGGGTGAGATATAACTTATATGCCCTTATTTCATTCATTCTAAAATGATTCAACACCCCTCTTGTGGTGTGTTTAGTGTTGAGACATGGATTAAGCCCCCATTCTCTACTTGTCTCAAATGTTTTGTCTGATTAAATTTCATGGTAACTTTTTTAAACCATGTTATAAATGAGTTGGCTAATGGGTTAGGATATATACCTTATGACTTATGGCATAAATGCATTATTCTAAATGATATGTTTCGACCAATATGCCAAATATGAATAAATTAATTGATTTAAAATTGAAAGTCCTCTCATTATATATTGTATATATGTATACCCTTATTGTCAAATTTACATTTCCATGGTGTCGAGGGTGATGTAAAGAATTCCGACTTAAGGACCCCTTGGACAAACTCTTGTGTTGTTGTCATACTTTTTAAATACCTTTTAAATATGTTGGGGATGATATCAGCTATGCCTGAGAGGGGATTTTTGTGCATTGTTTGCTTTACCTATAGATGAGTGGCATCAATTCTCTATGGGAGACCTCATGGACAGTCTTGATGGAATGTCTGGTTATACCATTCCATGAGAGATACTCGAGCCCCTACGTGCGATAATAGGTATGGACTTGAAGGTTAGTTCATGCTATTTTCACACCATTCCATAGTGATACTTGGGACTTAATACATGGGTAACCATGAATAGACTCTTTGGAATTATAATTGTATTGATCCCTTATAGAGATACTTATTAGGTCACTCCATATTTACATAAATGGGCTTGATGTGTCTATAATTTTCTTATAAAAAATGATTAAAAATGTTTTCAAAGGTAAATAAATGTTTTCAAATGAGAATTGGTCAGTATGTTTAGAAAAAGTTAGGGATTTATCCTCTAAACCAAATCACGAACTTGGGGAAAATCCATCCTATGGAATTTTACCCTACTAACCTTACAATTGTAGTTTCATTTAGTTTAGAATCAATAAATTAGGACGATGTAGGTTGATCGGGCATGTGCCTAAGTGGAACCCAGTCCAATGTAATTATTTATTAAATTATGTTTGAATTTAAATTATTATGGAACACTACATACTTATTATTTCATGAAATGGAAGGGCCTAGATACCATGGGTACTGACCTACAGATATTTCATCTCAAACAATTCTTGTGAACCATTGGTAGACGAGTCGACTTTACGATTTCATGTATTGATAAATCAAACCAGTCAACTTCCAATATTTGATTTACATTTATATGATGGAGTTGGGAGTAGAGGACAGAGCCAATGCTTGAGATTCTAGCTATAGCGTTTTTTTTGGATTTTGGATATTTTTCATCATATTGAATATGCTCATATCCTTGATCCCTACTTGATGAGTTTTTTGTATTACATATAGAATACTATCAACATCAGTTTCCTCTACTTATTTATTTCAGCATCCAAACATTATTTCATTATTTTTCATGATTATGATTTTGGTTGTCACAAAAATATTGATCTTTTTCATTTCTTATGTTGTTTCATATATATATATATATATTCTCTACTCTAATCAATGAGGTAATAGTCTCCCCATGGACTTACCCAAGTCCATCACTACTAGTTGGTATCTACTAGAATTTGGGGATGCATGCTTGAGGTCTTGTGACCAACTACCTCAAGGAACTATTTAGTGGAACTTGATGTCAGATGCTACAGTATAGCTATTTATAACATGAGTTTAACTCTGATTATGAATATAATGCTCTAAAATACTTATTCTCTAAGTAACCTAAAATAGTTTCTATTTTATTGTTATAGGTTTTAAACATTTTCTTTTGGAAAAAAATTTGTGTTTTTCACATAGTTAGTAATTTTTTCATACACTCAAAGAATGTTGAGTTAAAGGTTACAACTAATGGGATTTCATGTTTTACAATAGACTAAGGGATTTTTTAATTTTATTTCCCTTAGTAAGTTTTTTCTGCTAATCTCCTATTTTAAAATTTTCTTCATAGGGTTTATGTGTGAATAAGAACAAATAAGAAGTAAAGATGAATGTAATGGTGATTTTTTATGAAAATAAAATGTGTTTATTTTTAAAAGTTTAATATTATGGGAAAATGGATATTGAGTGGATGGATATGTCCAGCTTGTAATGTATCGGTTTATTACCTAAGTGTTATATCTTAATTTTCTAAAAATATAAACCTAAAAAATATTTTGGAATAAAAGAATGCGAATGATAGTCTAAATATATAAGATTATGTAATTTTTAAGGCTGGGTCTTTATATTTGGTATCAGAGAAAAGGATTAGATCACTTTAGATGTTAAGATGATTCAGATGAGGATAGTATAAGGTTTTTAGATACCAATATGGATTAATAAGTCAATGTATAGAATAATATTCTAATATTTTGTAAAAATAAAGATTGTGTGGACTTCCTAGAAATGACATCCCTTTCTAGATACTATAAAATTGATATAGATGAGGAACATATGCACCTAGGGGTAATAACTCTGAAATGAGTAGATTGGGTATTAACTCAATTGTCACACCGGGCACAATGAGTTGGACTAAGATGGTACATATGGATAGACACTCCCATGGGATATTCTTGGGTTAATTCATATGTTTTCTGTGAAACAATATGAATGATTTGAACATAAAGTTATAAAATTGAATGATGACCAAGGATAACCTAGGATATGCCTAAGATATCTATAAAATTTACATATGACCACAGTTTTGAACCATAGTTTTCCGAAAAAACCATGGAAATATCTATTTCCATGGTTTTCTAAACCATGGATATTAGAGCCGATGTAATGGTATTTTTCAATTTCCATGGTTTAAACCCTGGTAGTTGGTCATGTATAGACACGGTTTAAACTGTGGAAATTTATAACTAGAGCTATGGTTTACCCATGAAAATTAGACCCTATGATCATTGTTAAATTTATAGAAATTACCTATTATATCCATGGTTTAAACCTTGGAAACTTCCAGCTATATCCATAGTTTAACCATTGTAATTTGACCCCGAGAACATGGTTAAAACTATGGAAATTTTCTTTTATATCCACAGTTGAAACCATGGAAACAATAACCACTTATATCGTAGTAAATGCACCACCTACAACAACCCATTTCCAGAACCTACAATATCCCATTTTTATCCCCCTTAATCACACCATATTCATTAGAAATAGCATATCAAATGCACCAAAATATAAAAACAGATACCAAAAAACAAATACAGTACATATAAAATTTTAATTTTCTAAATAATGTAAATAAAAAAGTGATATATTTTTAAATACATAAACTAATAAAAATGTCACTCAATAGTGTCATATGAATCCTCATCATCATCATCACTAATATCAAAAGCATCGATATGTGGGACACCAAAACCATTTTCATTATCACCAGCATCACCTTCATCACCACCATCATTCACTATATCACCATCATACTCTCCACTATAATCATAAAAAGTAGTTGTACATTCATCACCATCCTAAAAAATTGAGCACAGAATCTATAAACATCCATCCACTATCACTACACCCTATGGAGGAAGTAAAGAGTATATAGATGATATCACTTTCAATAATTGATCATTAATTTTTTTTCTTCTATCAGGACTCTTATAAAACATGTTTCTTTACTATATTGATAATGAAATTCAACTATTCTTGGGTAAACATTCGTATAGTGTTTCTAGATGATTCCACACCTAATGAACCATATTTAGATAGAATGATTTTATTTCTAGGTTTATAATGAACTATACCATTGTTATCATCTCCTATGACCTGATTTAGATGATTGTTTGGTCCACATGTGTCTAGTTCCTTTTCAGCTAGAGCTTGTAGGGAATCATATAATAGGATGTTACTATTTTATTAGATAAAAAAAATTAAAACTTGAATGTAATATATGAAATATAAAATGTAACGTCCTGACCAAGGGTTCAAATAACCCGTGCCTTGACCCGGTGGGTCATATGGCCTCAAGAACACATCCCCAATGCTAGAGGTTGCCATGTAACAATAAGGGTGTAAATTTGGTCAAATGAAGATACTATACGCACATATCAGAGTGTCAAGACCGATAAAATAGATTAAATTAAGCAAACTGTAATGAAAGAATGATAAATAAGAAGACATAATAAGACCTGAACCAGTATCCCACTATAGTGGAAGCACATACAATGGATAAAATAAATAAGAATCCAGAGGATAATAACTGAACAACTGAATAAATATCTCAAAATACACTATGATGTTTCATATAAATGGATGCATGGCATTCAGATATACAGAAAAATGATAGGGTAACAAGTATATAATCATGCTATACAAAAGTAGAAAAAGAAAAAAAACATCCTCTACTAAAATATCAAGTAAATGCAATATCATTTAATCCTAATAACTAACTCTAAGTAAGAATATAAATAACCTGAAGAAGTGTTCTTGTACTTATCAATACCTACTAATGTGAAATATTCATAGGTACCAAAGGCATCCCAATTAGGGCCTGAGATAAAAATCTTATTAGACCACCACGAATGGTGTCTATGTGTAATCCAAGAGGTTCTCAAAACTAAAAATTTTCCAATTATAAGAAAAATAGGAGAACAATGCTGAAATAAATAACCTTCCAACATAGCTTCCTATAGAAAATATGGTAGGTTTACCTTCTTCGGCTCATAGCTGGGAGAAATGTCTAGTCATGTAACTATATATATATATATTATAGTTCTATATTTCATTCAACTATATAAACCAAGTACTTGTTGATGTAGGTGGACATATAATTGGAATACTAGTTACTGGCTAGACCAGGGTGTAACTTAGACATCCATTAAATGTCTAACATTCCTAAAATCTCATGAAATATGTTGCATGCCCTACATCCCAATAATAGTGTGAAATTTCATTCCAAACACTCGGGATGTGGAGTGAGCTATCACGTCATCTCTCAAACAAAGGAATGTGGTGTGTTAATCCCAACATCCTAAAAGTTTCAATGGTGTGAGATGTCATACTCAACACCTGATTTAAAGGAGAATGATTTTTTCATTCTCAACCAAAACCTTGCCATAATATCACATCCTATGCAAGGTGTTTCATACATATAAAAAAATATATGTCTTGATGAATTTACATCTCATTCATCTCATTCACCAGGCCCATATATATAAATAGGGATATTCAATTCATAATGTTCATTTAGTAATGTATCTACAATGGTGTGTCCTAACCACCCTTAATAAACTATTTTATTTAATATAGTCATTTAATTATAGGAAACAAAAACCAACATTCATAATACATTCCATTTATACCAATTAACTCATCTGAGGAAAGACAACCATCATACATTAACTATATTATACGATCAAATCCAATTAATTCCCTTAACATTCCATTTCGTTTTATAATGCTCAAAGAGAAAATTATAAGGATACAAGGATAAAAAGGAATTTTCCCACATGGAAAATTCCTATAAGAAATTGATCCAAACACCTATGAGGTTCCTTGGATTCTATAATCATTCATGCATCAAGGGAAAACCCAATTAAAATCTATGTCGAATGCTTAGAAAGAATTTAGGTCATTTAACCATTTAACACAAAAGGGTAAATTAACTATGGAACACTGAAGGGATTCCATAAATGATATGAACCTCTTATAATTCACTAAATAAGGATCAATAAGAATATATGAAGGTGAGAGGGTCAATTTGATATGAATAACTTCAATAAAAGGTGATGCATGGAAAAATTCGGCATGTGTCACAACAGCGCAGCTATGGAACATCAAAACTTGGGGTAAAAATGATGGTACCACCTACCTTTAGGCCATAGAAAAATCCTCGCTCGATATAGGAAATATATTTGAAGCGGATTATAACAGATCTATGAAATTCTCCAATGCTTTGAAAATAGGGAAAATGAGCTTGCACCTAAATAGCCAGGTGGATTCAAAGGAAAACTACAATAGGAAGGGAGATATTAGAATATATTACCAATATCGATATAATTCTTATGATGGATCTTAATTTTGAATTCATGTAAAGAAGTTAGAAGGAAGCCTAGGTTGGGAGGTTTTTGGAGCTCATGGGAGGAGGGAGCTCATTGCATCCACTAGAGGATGAAGAGAAATGAAGAAAAAGTTTAAGAAGTTAAAAGAGTGGGAAATGACTTTTCACCTCAAAAATAAGGGGTGTATGGTTTTGGCACACAGTTTTCAAATCATTCACAAACCAAGTGCATGTAACTTTTATATGGGGTTACACCACATATTTAGTCACAAAGTTTATCTATCCATTCAGAAACCATGCAAAAGGGATTTTTCTGGTAACCTAGTAGCACTGCACATCCATGTGGCTCAGGTTGCACAGATTTAGAAAAACTGTGCGACCTATAGGTCTCCATTATCTATAATTTCTTGGTTTTAGAGAGATTGTATAGACTGGGATACACTATTTTATCTGACTATGTGGCCCAATATTTTCTCCCCATTTGAAGGCTCCAGGCTCTGAATGAGCCCCAAACGCACCTAAGATGACCTCGACTGTTTTAGGTGTCATTTTAAGTGATGTTTATGGAATTTAAAATGAAAGAATTGATTTTTTCCCTTTAAAAAGTATGGTTGTTGGAACCTTCCATCCTTGAAGAACCCCATCCATAAGTTGACTCTATGAGGGTAAAAAGGTATTGTCGGTGAATAGTTCTGGCCATTGTGCCCATATATCAGCTTCATGTTCCCAGGTCTCATTTTATACCTGGTTGTTCTCCCATAGCACCTATACCAAAGGAATAGACCTACCTCAGAGTGTCTTCATGTTTCAATCAACAATACTGACATGATAATCTTCAAAGGAAGCATCAACATCCAATTCCAACTCATTAGGATGAAATACTTGTAATGGGTATGGATAATACTGATGAAGTTGAGATATATGAAAGACATCAGGCATAGACCAATATCTCTAAGGAAGAGCTAACTAGTAAGCCATTGTTCTGATCAATTTCACAACCATGAAGGGTCTAAAAATACTCAGTGAGTGCTTACCCAAACTCTGAATATATTTCCGGACCAAGATGGGAAAGACTCATAAGATGACTCAGTCTCCAACCCCAAACTCAAGAGGTCACTAGTGTCTATTGGAAAACAAATGTTGTCTAGATTGAGTTGTAAACATGTGCTTCTTGATCACCAAGACCTGATATATAGTCTTCTACACAAGACATGGTATAAGAATAGTTGACTCCTCTACCTCTATTTATCATAGATTTTAGAATAAAGGTCTATCATATGAGGATTTATAAAGAGTAATCTCAATGGTAGACTAAAAGATGTTGTTATAAGAGAATTATACAAGGGGAATGTGTTTCTCCCAGGAGACTCCAAATTCCATGACACATGCATGGAGAATATCCTCTAGAACCTAAATAGTATGGTATATCTATTCATCAGTCTATGGGTGATATGACATACTCATAAGGACCTGTATACCCAAGGCCTTCTGCAACCCCTTCCATAACTGTGATGTAAAATAAACATCTCTATCAGAAACAATAGAATGAGGATATCCATAAATATATACAACATCCCTGACATAAATTCTTCCTAACTAATATACCAATAATGTCTCTAATATAGGTAATAAGTGTGGGATCTTTATCAAATGATCAATGACAACCCACATTGTATCATTGTGATGAGGTGATATGGATTGACCAGTCATGAAATACATTGATACATCATCCCATTTCCACTCCAGAAATGATAGTGACTATAGAATCCTTGTCAATCCTTGAAGTTATGCATTCACCTTCTAATAGGTGTAACATCGAGTGATGAAGCTTACAATCCCATGTTTTATACCAGGCCACCAATACGGGTGTCGTAGATCCTGATACATTTTGGGGATGTCAGGGTGAACCACCCATGTTGAGGCATGGAATTCTCATATCATCTCCTCTATGATGTCTACTAGTACCCATACAGACTCATATAGAAGTGAGGTATAATCCCCATCCATTGTCCAACAAAAATATTTGTCATCATCTGAAATATTATCCCTTAAGAAAAGGCCTTTAGGTTTAGTTATCTACCTCATTCTTACCCATTCGAAAAGAGTAGAGGTTCTTGCTAAGGCTAAGAGGATATTTTGAACATGGTCATCCTGAACCTCAACTTGCTTATCGAAGAATATGTCCATAAGAATCCATGATAAATCAGATTCCTGAACCACCTGAGTCTGAGTCTTCCAGCTCAAAGCATCGTCTATTGAATTTACATTTCCAAGAGTGTAGACAAGATTTAAATAAAATGGTTTTAGGTTCTTAACCCACCTACATTACCTAATATTCACATCCCACTGTGTAAATATATACTTGAGGATTTTCTGATCTGTGAATAACACAAAAATATCTCCAAGGAAATAATGTCTCTAATAGTATAAGGGATGCATAATAGTAGTGATTTTGAGGTCGTGTATCGGGTGATTCCTCTCATGAGGCCTCAACTGAAGAGACCCATACTCAATAAATTGATCCAACTACATCAAAATAGATCAAATCATGATAATTGATATGTAATAGTATACAATATAGATCCTATCTGGATCTGTTAGAATTAGTATCAATGTTGATGTCAAACATACCTTCCATTTCTGAAATGTTACTTCACAAGCTTCTTACCATATGAATTTCACACCCTTCTTATTCAAGACTGAAAGTAGTGCTACAAATCTTGATAAATCCTAGATGAATCACCTATAATATTTGTTTATCCACAATAAAGACTAAATTTCAAAGATGTTATCAGGATTCTCCCAAGAAACTACATCTCTCACTTTATATGGGTCTACCGAAACTCCAAACTCTAAGATTATGTGACACAGTAAGTGGATTTTTTCAAACCAAAAGTACAATTTACTAAGCTTAAAATTGATTTAATGCTCTATAGGTGTATTTAGAATAGTATCAAGATGGTTGGAATGGTTTTTTATTGATTTTTAATAAACTAAGACATCATTAAAAAAGAATACCACAAATAAATCTAGGTACGGGTGGAAAACAAAATTTATAAGAGACATAAAGACCGTAGTTGTGATTGTGAGTCCAAACGACATGACCAGGCACTTATGTAGAACATACCTACTCACATAATCTATGCGAGGTATGTATAAAGTTTTGAAACCCACCTAACGATAGCTCGATATCATATATATATATTTGAAAACACCTTTTATCCTTAGAGTTTATCAAATAGGTCATCTATTCTAGGTAGTGGATACAAATTCTTTACCATGAGATTTTTCAAATGAATATTATCCACAACGAGCATAAGGGTGTCATCTTCCTTCTTGAATAAAAGGACCAGTGAACACCAAGGATAATTATTAGAGTTTATGAAACCTTTATCCTCCAATTTTTTCTTGAGTTCCAGAATCTCCATAGGTGTCATCCTATAAGGAGGACTGGTCACTGGTGTAGATCATGGCACTAGTTCAATGGTAAATTATACCTCTCTCACTATAGTTAGACCAAGGTAGTATTAAAAAAATACAACCCTGTAATGATCCACTATAGGAGGAAAACATATGGTCATAACCTGTGGCCATCCACAAAAAACCTGGCAATCTGAGTTGTCACATTTCCAAGCCTCTACTGATCAGGTCCATCTTGTATTGTACTAACATCCCATTCTTCTTTATCCACATTCCTAACACCCTATGGTGATATAAATTTTTCCCTCTGACGATAATAGTCAATATGGGATCAATAGGGAACTAACCAGTCTATCATAATGATTATATCAAACCTTGTCATGTCGAGGATGAAAAGATTCCATAAAAAGGTAATCACCTATCTCAGGGGACCAATTATTATAATGTTGAATTCCTATAGAATGGATACCTAAAGGGGAGTCCAGATTCACAACACCACAGTAGTTTTCAATATTAGGGGTCATACACTTTGTGATTACCTCAGATGTAAATGTGTGAGATGTGCTTGTGTCAAATAATATTGACACTGAAGTGGAGACTACTAGAATAATATCTATTATAATAGAATGTATGATGCAATGGTCCTATAGCATAGGTTGGACTTAATTGAACTATCATGTACCGTGACATTGAGTCATTATATGACTACCCTAAGAAACCTTGCTCTGCTGGCACTGAGAATTATAAGTATAACTCTCACTGCCTTGGCCACCACCTCTACATGAACGACCAGTGGTATTACAGTTGTTTTCCTATAATGAGGCTACTGGTCCCACTCTTGACCATGGAGTAAGAGTAGATCCCAGCTTACTAGGCACTAATAGAAACGTTCTCAAAAAATGCTGGATATTCCACATCCTAACAAAGCCTCTACCATCCGCTAGATCCCACAAACATTAAGGATTAGTAAGCTCCCGAGTTCCTAAACTGGTGACAGATCAAGAAATCATTTGTATGTGGGGTCTGACTATTATTACCCTCATGAGTAGCCTCAAAGCATCTCCTTCTCCCAAAAAAATTAACATTGGCTCTAGGTGTCGAACCACCATGACTCACACCATCAACTTCCCCCATGTTTCGCTCTTCAATAAGGGCTTGGTTGACAATTTTGGTAATAGTGGTCAACCTAAAAACATTGACCTATGAATATAAGTCATATACAATCCCATCCTCGAATCTCCTTGTGGTCAAAAATATAATCACCTACTAGAGTAGGAGTGAACCATTTCATCTCAGTAAAACATGCTGAGTATTCCATAACTGACATGATCCCCTGATGTAATTTTATGAATTCTCTGTATCTATCCAGAATTAGATTCTTGGGAATGAAATTTTCATATAAAATGGTAGGAAAATATACCTAGACCATATCACTATGTTTATTCATGTCGGTGATCACATCCCACCACTTCTTGGCTAAATTTCGTAGCATAAAAGTAGAAATATTGGCGCTCCATTATGGAGGCATCACAAGATACTCTAATATAGAAAGGATTGCATCAAGCCAATACTCCACATCATGAGGACTACCATCCACGAAAATTTTGGGAGGATGTGGCTACTGAAATTCACAATTCAACTCTTCCATACTCGGGGTAGGCTGAACTACACCTTACATAGACTAAAACATATTTAAATATAGGAGGAATCATTGGAATCTTTGGGATAGCCACCTCAAGAGCATGTTTGTCAATACCTTCAAGGCTTATGACTGGAGGACTTTGTGTAGATGTGATACTACATTTCCAAATGCACGCCTCAGAATAGATTTAAGAAATTGTAATAATTGTAGTTATAAAACTAGTACAAGTGTAAATCCTTCCTATATAAATGACCATTCCACTTTTCCTTCTCAAATAGTATGGCCTTTGTAGTAAAAAATACCATAACAGGTCATTAGAGAGTAATAGATACCCCACTACCCACTAATGATTCTCATTTTGGATCTAAGTCACTATTTCACATGTATAAGATGGATACTTAACATATAAACTCATTTACATTATATATTTGTTCTTGTTCAAATATTAAGGTCATTTTAAATGTCTAAATTGGGTGGATTTACATTTATTATTCATAAGGTCCCATAATCATTATAAACCAAGATATGGAATTCACTTAACACACACCATAACATGTTTTATCCCATGCAACTAATGCTAGATGGATCAACATGACATAATTGACTTCTTAAGGTGTCTAGTTTAACCAATTCAGGAAAACACCGTTAGGTTAAGGATGACACATTACGTATCAATTAGGTTTTCCAATTCCTCTAAGATGTGTCAGCACAATTCAATACATATTCAAGGCATTAATAATATGCAACAAGAAAACACACTATGAAAATAGACAGGGTATGGAAATATTTATGGGATATTAGTCCTAGTGTGCCTAATAATGATACATGATCTAATGAAAATCCCTCATTTAATTAGGCCTAGGTGAAGGGAATATCATTTCCATTATATCAAAAATAATAACATCACAAAGAATTTGTATCACCCAATAGAGAATTCAAATCAATTATAAAAATAATAATCAATAAATTCAATTACCAATATTAGGTAATTTGGGTTTCCCCTATACATGGGTTAGCTATGTCCAAGAACAGGGTCACTACCAAATTCAATAAACTCCTAGTATCCTATATAATTACCAAACAATAAAACATATGAAAAATAATTTTCTCTAATACCACTTTGTATCATCCTAACCTGGGGTCCACATAACTTTTGTCCTGAGCTAGTGGGTAACATGGCCTCAAGTGTTCCTCCCCATATCCATAGGTCTTTGACTAACATTGAGGGTTTAATGGGGGTACATTGTAAAGACTATAACTTCATATTAGAGTTTTATAGCAGATAAAATAGATGAAATTCAATATAAAGTAGCAAAATCATGATAAATAAGAAGATGTAATAATACCCGAACTAGTAACCCACCATAATAGAAGTGCATAAAACAGATAAAATAAATAATTAGTAGAAGAATAATAATTGAATATCTAAATAAACATCTCAAAATCTAGTTGGCAGTGTCTTATACATGGATTCATGGAATGATAATATGAAAAAATGGTGATAGTGGAATAAGAAACATGCATTCTATACAAAATTTAAAAAACAAACAAAAAGATTATCCACTAGCAACTCAAGTAAATACGTGGCCTCTAGTCCTACAATCCAACTATAAGTAAGAATATCAAAAACCAAAATAAGGGTATTTTACCTTATCAATACACGCCTAAGGATAATCTTCTCGAGTACCGAAGGCATCATGAGTAGGGTGTGAGATAAAAATCTCAGTAGGCAACCACCAACAGTGACTACATGTAATCCAAGTGGTTCTCATAACTAAAATATGTGTAGGTATAAAGAGAAAAACAGAATAGTGCTGAAATAAATAACCATCCCACTGAGGTTCCTATAGAATACCTGGTGGGTCCACCTGCTTCATCTCATAGTTAGAATAAATGCCTGATCATGTCACTGTATATATTTATATTAATGATATATATATACTATATAGTTATATTTTTAATCCACTTATATTAACCATGTATGTGTATACATAAGTGTCCATATACCTGGAATACTTGTCTCTGGCTAGACTGGGGCATAACAGAAACATCCATGACTAGTCTAACGAGCCTAAAATCTCAAGAAATTGGGTTTATTCCCTATATCTAAATAAGAGTGTGAGACGCCATGAAATACACTCGGGGTGGTGATTGATCCATAATGTCATCACTCAAACAAAGAAATGTTGTCAGTCAAGCCCAATATCCTAATAGTTTCAATGGTGTGAGATGTCAAACTCAACACCCTGTGTTAGTGAGTGTGGTTCAATCATTCTTAAACAATCCCTTCCCACTTTATCACAGCCTATGTCAAGCCACATCATATATATACATAAATATTTTCAAGAGGGATTTACCTCCCATGCATCTCATTCATAAAGCCCATATATATCAATAGGTATATTCCATTCATAATGTGCATTTTATAAGGTATCAACAGTGGTGTGTCCTTACCACCATTTATAAACCATTTCATTTAGTACATTCATTTCATTATAGGAAATTAAAACAATCATGTATAATCCATTCAATTTATACCAATTAATTTATTTGTGGGTAGGAAAACATAATGCATATATCATCCCATATGATAAAATCCATTTAATTAAATTAATAGACCATTTCAATTGATAAATCTCAAAGAGAAAATTAGAAGGCTACAAGGTTAATAGGGAAATTTCCCACATGGGAAATTTCAATTAGAGGTTGATCCAAACACCTATGAGGTACCTCGAGTTCTATAATCATTCATATTTCAAGGTCCAACCCATTTAAAATCTGATATGAACACTTCGATAGTGTTCCAAGCATTTAATAATTTAACAAAAAAGGGGAAATTCACTATAGTACATCCAATGGGCATCCGTAAATGAGATCAACAACCTCTGATTCACTAAATAATGATCAATAAGCATGTATCAAGTTGTAGGGGTCAATTTGATTTGAAGAACTCCAATAAAAGGATATGATCATAAAAAACTAACATGTGGCACAATTTCATAGCTATGGAACATCTAAAGTTGTGTTAAAACAATGGGACCACTAACCTCAAGGTGGTAGATGACTCCTCACTTGATTTCAACCACCAATTTGAAGCAGGTTATAAGAGATCTGAGAAACTTTCCAACTCTGAAAAAATAGGGTAAATGAGCTCTAACTTAAATAGAATGATAGATTTAAAGGAAAACTGGAATAGGAAGGGAGAAACTAGAAGAGATTATTGAGTTGTTTTTTATTCTTCCTACGGATCTTGATTTTGAATTCGGATGAAGAAGTTACATGGAAGCCTATGAAGGGAGGATTTTGGGCTTCTTGGAGGAGGGATCTCATTTTAGCCATTGGAGGAATTAGAGAAAATAGGAAAAATATTTAATATGTTAAAAGTGTTGTAAAAACGAATTCTTTCCTAAAAAATAAGGTGCGCACAGTTTAGGTGCATGGTTTGAAAATGGTGTGAAATTCACTACTATAAGGGGAAACACCACACGATTAAGAACATAGTTTATCAAACCGTATGAAAACTATACAAAAGGAATATTTCATAAAACCCAACAGAATTTTATGTCTATGAACCTCATATTTCATGGTTTACGGAAAATAGTTGACCAATAGTTCTCCACTATCTACAACTAGTTGATTTCATAGAAACCGTGTGGGATGGGCAGTATAGTTTTCTTTTATCATGTGACCGAGTCTTTTCTTCCCATTTTGGGGATCCAAGCTCTGAACAAGACCCAAACACACCCAAGACCACCTTGACTTGATTAGATTTTATTTTATGGTATGTTTAAATAATTTAAAATGAAAAAAATGATTCATACCTTCATGAAAAGATGGGTTATTATCTAAAAATAAATCAAATTTATTATGTGAAAATAATTATTCTATAAAATACACAACAAAATTTAGTCCATCTATGTTAAATGGGTTTCTCAAGAATTACGCACACCATAAAATATATAATTCAAATTATAATACCTTGCATTGAATTTAAATACACAATCCACTAATTTAGCCTCTTGTCGAATATGACCCAAAAATTTAACTTCTAGACCAGCTTTTGGAATTGAAATACAAGACCTTATGCAAAAAAAAACATGAATAAAATCAAATAAATAAAATTTAAAAATATTATATGACACCAATTTTAATTAATTACAAGTACAATAAAACCATTGAAATATCAGAAATGAGTATACACTAAATATTGAAACAAAAATAGTTCACTGATAAATCAATTTAAAACCTCAAATATAACGTAGTATTTTATATCTTAAGGGATTTTAAATTCATTAATGAAAATTAGCTTAAATAAAAAAATACCTAGTTCAAGTGTTATCACTATAGTTTTATTGAAAAAAATCATACATTCAAGTTCAATTCATAAATTTATAGTTTTTTATAAAACACCATGATTAGATTCTAATTTAAATAGTTTAAAGATTCCATTAGATAATGGAAAACTTAAAAATAAAGACAATGGGGTTTATTGTAGACATATCTTGGTATTATTTCTTAAGAATTTAACCTTAAAACATGTATGAATGTAACTGTATAAATAGTTCTAGAGATACCATAACAATAGTGAAGGGGTTGTAAAAATTATAGATTATAATGACTATATGAAAACAATTTAAAATATTTAAATTATAAAAAAGAAAAAATAGTTATGAAACATTTTTATTGTAATGAAATTGTATAATTGGAATATGTTACATGGAAATTTTATAAAAAAACTTCATGATAACATTTATAAGATGAGGTAAGATATTTAAAATTATCTTAAAATCAAAGGGAAACTATACAAAAATTACTTTATTATTATACAACCATGTGAATATATTGTAAAAGATAAAAAGTGGTATATATGACAATAATTATGAAAAAGTGGAACTTCCTTAATAAATATAAATATGTGAAGGATGTTTCAACCTTAACAAAGATTTCTACCAGTATAAATAATAGAGGAACTATTCCAATAAGTTTGGTGTATTCTTATCATAAATATTTAAAATTATTTTTAATGGATATAATAATTTGTTTAATAGTTATATAAGGGATATTTTTTTAAAAGTTACTTGTTTTGAATATGAAGAAAATCTAATTAAATGTGATCAGATTAATATATGGACTTTATAAAATATAAGTAAACTAAAAATTTTAAAATAGTTTTACAATTTTTTCTTATGTTTCATGATTAATAACACTTACATATTTATTTTTTCTACAGGTACAAAATAATGATGATCAAAGAACACATCCATAAATATTAAATGTTTTTTTATTCATGAAAAAAAAATAAATGAGAAAAAAACAATATATTAGATATTAAATGATAGATTACTTGTGACAGCTCATGATTTGGAATTTAAGTGCACCATAAATTAAGAATATATTTCATGGAACTCTTATTTCTTGTGTTACTTTCGGTTGATTCATATTATTAAAAAAATATTCTAGAAATTTAATAAGTTAAAAGGGATAAAACCTCACAATTTCAACTTAATAATTCAACAATTTCAAGACATAACTCAAATAACTATTTTTTTTTTAAAATTTTATAAAACCAAAAAATCATAATAAAAAAATTTAAATTAAATTAAAATGACAACTAATTAATTCTAATATACTAATAAATTAACATCATTTATTTTAATCAACCAAAAAATTCATCACCAACCAATTAAAAAAACAAGAAAATATATTTTTATACTATCAATAAATGTTAATTTAACAGATATAATAATTTTTTTTAAAAATTAAATCATATAATTGAACTATATATATCTATATTTGAGACATTTACAAATAATTTCAATACAATTCTATATGTTTTGGTTTTGTTTATTACCAATTTTTATGAGTATGTAGTTTTTATTTTCACACATCATAAGTTTGTCTTGTTTATTTTTTTAAAATTTTGAAATCATGCTATGTAGTATCTATTATACTTTTCCAATTATTTTTAGTAATGTGTACAATGATTTTTAATGTGGTTATCATTCCATTTTAAAAACATGGTGTTGTTTTTTTTTCGAAATACGGATTCTCAAATAAATGAAAAATAATAATTTGTTATAAATGTTTTTTATAATTAAAAATAATTCGGTAGAATTAGAAATTGTTGGATGTGTATTTTAAATTATTTTTTTGTAATTTTTATTAATTAATAATTTAGTAATCTTTCATAATTTTTGGGAAAATTGAAGGTTTTGATGAGAAACTTTTGGTTAGTTTTGAATGTTTATAATGCTTGGGATTCAAGGAAAAAATTTCATGAGATTAAATAATATTTTTTTATGTTTCATTCAAGAATAGTTATAGTAATTAACACTGTATAGCATGAATATTTGTTTGATTTGATGTTATAGTTTAATTCTTTTAATTGAATATGATTATTGGGATTTAGTGTGATAGATATTATTGATGGGTAGTGGGAGGGTTAATTAATTGATTGATTATATGTAAGAGTGATAGGAAATGTATTAATTGTGTAAGTATGGATATTGGTTGGGTATTATGGTGGAATTATTCCATTTTGGATGAATTGATTTGTATTTCATTGTGCTTGTGTGAGGAGCATCTACAACCAAAGTAGAAGAAGAGGTCGAGCATATCCATGGGGGTTATCCTATTTATGTACATAATTTTCCTTATTTTTGAAGTTCTTGGATTTTCATTTTATATAGGGTTTTATTGGGATGTCTTAGATTATATGTTTATATCCATTAGAAATCTATATATGGGATTGCTCATGTTTTTAAACATAATGCTTCAACTATTTTTCCCAATGAAAATTTATTAGAGGGTGACGGTGGTGTATTGAGAATGGGAACCCAAACCCAAAACTAAATCATGGTAAATACATCATATGGAATGATAATTTAAGAGGTTTAGTGGAATCATAACCATATATAATGTATATAAACTCTCCTTTTAATGGACAAGAGAAACCTCATGGGGACTATTGACTTTAGGAGAAAGTCCTTAGCTAACATGGGAGTGGATATTGGGGGATTGGTTATGTTTCTAAATAATTTTTTGGTAATTCATTTTTCATGCAAGATAAGAATGATCACAACCCTAACTCCCTCACTCAAAATTCATTTAATCCACATCCAATTGTTATTGTTTCTACTTTTATATTCTATTCCATTATACAATCACTTGATAAGAATAAAAATAGTTAAAACACTCAAAATTCATGTCATGGACACATAGAAACACATTTTGAGTTATCACTATGTCTAGGTGATTCATTTATAAACATCTATGAATAAAAAATTTGTGTATGATGAATATTTTCATGCTTATACTGAAGTATTCTACATATTATGTAGAGATAATTTTCATTTGGTTTCATAAAATTATTTTAATCAAGAGGGATCCTATAATAACTATAGGGAGACATAAGTTATTCTGATATAATTATATGATAAGGATGAAAATTTTCTATATTTTATTTTATTTGTGAAAATATTGGATAAATTGTGCCTCAAATTTCACTAAGCACAATAAGAACATGGTTACCAACCATACAGATGATACTTGTAACAATCTTTTCTACTCAATGTTCATGTATGATTTTTTTATATTATTGAGGATGTGATAAATCATTGATAATATACTAATTATAATTGTTTGTATGGGATAAAATTAATTGACATTCTAAAATTGGGAAATATTTAATAAACCCCCTCCCTTCTAAGTGTTACTTTCCATATCTCTTGTAGTACCTCAATAATATTTCACAATCCTCCCCTGATCGTTATAAGCTTTAGAATGCATCAATTTTGTTCCCTTTCTTATTAATCATGTTATTATTTGATTTATCACTCAATGAATACTTTTTTTGGACTATAAGTGTTGTTCTAACATATCCAATGGACTTTATGTTTTGATAACTTCAAATAACATTCAGTCTTTACTAATATTTTTGATATTAAGTTTTTTTTATCAGGTCTTATCTTATTTATAAGTGTTTCGGCCATTAATTTTATTAAATATTCAATTATGGATGTTTTTTCTAAAATTTTCCTCATAATGGAAAAAATGTTATATTTATGGATTTTTACTATTTATAGAAATGGCTACATGAGAATTCAGCTATGTAGATCACAACATGAAGGATTCACGTATATAGATCACCTTTTTCATGGAATCTCCTACATTAATATGTTCTTTTATGTAATAAATCAGCTACATAGATCAATCAGCTAAATAAAATAGTTATGTGAAGAAATCAGCTACATTATTCTAAATGGTTGCATTAGTTTTTTACTATGTGAGTAAAAATCCTATGTAACTCAAATAGGCTATGTGGACTCAAAAAAGAGAATCAGAAATATGAAAATCTATAATCACCTATGTCATGCTCTAATCAGTATTTGTAACTATTGAATCACTTGAGTGTGATTTTTATGCTTTCAGGGGATATTTAAATGTTTAATTGTCACTTTATAGTTAAATTTGTTCTAATAATATCCAAGTACAAAGACAAGAGACAAGTATAAGGATAATTTATTTCTCTTTTTTAATAATGAGGTATTATAAGGGAAAGAATGTGTCTCAGATATCAGATTCTATAGAATGTGTTCTATGAAAATAAAATAGAATTCTTTCATGAATTTTTAAATATGTGGTTTTTTTTCTAGAAAAAAAATATATCTCATTTGAAAAAAAATGAAGATAATAAGAGAAGAAGAGAAGAAAATTTCTACTTCTCTATTTTTAATGAGAAATAATAGAATATTCATATTCTATAACTATAAAACAACATTCATCTATGCTATCATTTATAAGACTCTCCATGAGATTTATTCTTTTTATATCATCTCTCCTAGATATTTCATCCTTCTATCATTTGTATGTTAAAATTGTTTATTTCACCCATAAACACTCTGTTTCATTATATTTTATTGTAAAGGTTCCCAATAAAAGAACTAGAAAGATGTTTTTTTAAATCCTTACTGGAGCCCGGTTAAAATATCATTTTATTTTGTAACAGGTTTTGAATTCTATAACTCAGTAATGTAGTCTCTAGAAAAAGGACTAATAGTCCCTAGTAAAAAGACCAGTCTAGTGAAAATTACCAATATTGAGGAGAATAGGGTTTGTGGAGTGGACTAGGGGACTTCTATTCTCCTAAACCCTATAAATATTTATGTCTATTTTTTATCTTATTTTATTTTATACTGCTTCTTATGATAAGGAAATAATAAAAATTTACTCATTTACAAATAGGTGGGGTTTCTTAGTGAATAAATTCCTTTAAGAACTCAATTCACCCCCCTCTTCAGTCTTCTTCAATCCTTTTCGACCAATAATTGATATGAGAGTTTGTGACTCCTGAGTTATGAACAGTAAAATGTTGAATTCTAAAGATATTTTCATAATTCATTATTTAATTGACATTATAGAAGGTATGTCGATGTTAAGGGAACCATAACTCAATAGGGAAAAGTATGGATGTTGGAAGGCATGAAGGATAATTTTTCTAAATAACCTTGGTATAAAAGATTATCTCAAAGTTGTGGCGTCGTATAAAATTCCAAAAACTCAACTAAAAACGTGGGATGTAAATACCAAATATAGTAAAAAAAAATTAAATTCTAAACAAATTAATGATATAATATATGGAATAGGTTTGGATGATTTTAACCGAGTATCTTAATTCCAAACAGCCCACAAAATGTGGACCACCTTTTCATTTTCTTATGAAGGTATAAAATTGAGAGAGCTCTCAGATATGATACTACCAAACCTAAGTTTGATACATTTAGAATTATTAAAGGTGAGATCATCACCCAATTAAATAGAAAAATTATAGATATTTTAAATAATATTACTTCTCTAATAATTCTAATTACTAATATAGATAAATCCTTGAAAGTACAATGATTTTTACAACCTATGTGGAGTGTAATTTCGTCTTCAATTATACAATAAATAGTGGTCAATAACTTCAAAATAAATGATCATATTAGCACTCTAATGATGTATGAGGAAAATATGGAAACTGAACATTGAGAGCACATATTAGTTAAGAAGTAAAATTCTTCTCTAAAAATATCAACATGAAAATATGAAGGTAAATCCAAAAAAATGAATCATCTAATAAGGAGACTTCAAAAAGTTCTTATTTGTACAGTGACTTTTCTCACGTTTCTAATAAATTCAGAAGGATTTACAATAATAAAATGGGTTTAAAAAATCCCTTCAACATGTATAATAATATTGATGGAAATTCAAAATAATTGAGATCCTATGATTGCGTGAATCAGGGATATATTAAACCATATTTTCAAACAATACATGAAAATAAAATTTCAAGAAAAAGTATTTCAAAAAGGATAGTTACAAAAACAAAGACAATAAATCCATAAAGGAAACTTAGAGTACTTTTAAGGATTCCATTGATGTTTCATCTTCCGAATCATAATATGAACACTCAAATCATATGTCCAAAATATGCTTTATTTCACACTCTAATGAGGTACATTATTGTTCTTAGGATCATGAAGCTCATATGAAAAATGATAATTTCTCTTAAGATAAATTAAAATCGTATTTTACCATTCTAGAAATATAATATGAGACTTTAATAAAATAAAAACATAATTCTTAAAACTTCCAATAGTGACTTGGATAATGAAAAAGAGGATTTGAATAAAAAATTATAATTAAAAAATGAAACTTGAAAATTATACTAAACCATGTGTGGAAAATGGTAGTAAGATTGAACAATTGTAAAAGAAATTTCAGTACTTAAAATATTCTACTAGTGCTTTTACTAATGGGGAAAATTATTTAACCTAAATATATGGAAATAATAAGACTAAAAAAAAATTTTAATAGTAAGTCAAGGTGATGATTTATAATTTTATAAAAAATATTTTGTGAATATTTTTAAAAACAATAACCCCTCAAATTTACTTGATTTCATTGTGAAGAGTTAGGAAATTTTGCTAAAATTTAATTTTGAAAACCCTTAATTATATGGAATTAAAAAAAATATTTTGAATAAATTTTCAAATTTTAGAGTTGTAACTTTTGGGTAGAACTAATGAATTTGGGTTCTAAAATCTTTATATTCTAACATTGCTGGACCTAAGAAAATATGGGTACAAAAAAAATTATTATTTGATTTGTCTTTTATGGAAAATGATCAAGATCACTGATGATAAATTTTATACGGACAATTTATGTTCAAAGAATATGATTGGAGGTTTCTCTAATTTCCACCCCTTATCAAAATTTTATGGAGGTTATGTCACTATTGGTGACAATACTAAAGGAAAAATCATTGGAGTTAGATCTGTTGGTAATCCATGCTCATTCTTATCCAAAAAATTGTGTTATATGGAATGTTTAATGCATAACCTAATAATTGTCCCTCAATTTTGTGATGATAGTCATTTCATTGATTTTTAAAATAATTCCTTGTATGTTTTTAAAAATAAGATTCTTATTTTTAAGTCACCTAGAATAGATAATCTATAATCTAGATTTTAATTCTTTGAGTTGAAAAAAAGAACTATTTAAATGATGAAATATATGAATTTTATTTTAAAAGGAATTTTATTTCATTTTTACCTCAACATAAATTGAAAAAAATGTGAGATTCATGCTAAAATGGGAAAGCAAGAGAAGTTATCTTTTAAACTGATTAAATTTTTTTTATACTTCTATAACACTAGAACTAATTCATATGGTTTTTAGGCTGTCTATAGTTGCAAGGAAAAGTGTAAAATATTTTATTTGTTTTATTTAATTATTTCATAGATTTATAAATGTTTTCCTTTTAAGGTTTAAAAGTGAATAGTGTTTGTTTTTATAATTTTTAGAAAAACAGTTCGAAAAGAGAACGATGATAAAAAATTTTCTTTACGAATTGAAAATAAAAGAGAATTTGAATAAGTTTAGTTCATATTGATTTAAACATTGTCTCAAACACACTTTTTATTCCCCTAGGACACCTCCTCAAAATGTTGTTATTGAGAGGGGAAAATGTACATTTCAATAAATCGAAAGAAAAATGTTATATGAATATAACTTTCTTTATAATTTTTTGGCTGATGATATGAATATATAATGTTATGTAAAAAATGGAGTTATAATTAGATCTATTTTGAAGAAAACACCCTATGATCTATGTAATAATAGAAATCCAAATTTAGGTACAGTAAGGTTTTTAGATGTAATGTTTATACTCTAAAATCCAAGTGAAATCTTGGTAAGTATGATCCAAAATCTAAAGAAGTAATCTTTCATGTATATTTTAATACTTCTAAGGCATATAGAGTTTTAAATAAAAGTTTTGAGATTATTTAAGATTCAACTCAGGTGAAATTTGATAAAAAGTGATCCATTTGATCACAAAAATGACTCGAATGGATAAAATAATTGATTCTTCTAAAAACTAGGAACCTAAACCTCTCTATGAAAATTAAAAAGTATGATGAATTAGAAAACAATTTTCTATAACCAAATCCTAAAAGGTTGGACACCGGTGAACATGAAAGCATGATGCCTAGACATCCTATAATCCTTAATAAACATCACTTATAAAATATTATTGGAAGATTAGATGAATGAATTAAGACTAGAAGGAGGGTAGGATCCATTTTCGAGTTTTCTAACTTTTAACTCATCACCAACCTATGTCTATATAATAACCCTTTGTAGATGAGTGTTGGGTTGTATAAATATAAAAAGAATTCAAATATTTCATGTGGAACTGGGTTTGTGAATTATTTGATAGACCCTCTTACTATACCATTATTGGAAAAATGGGTTTTAGGAATAAAAATAATGATTATGATGTGATCTCTAGATATAAGACTAGGATAGTATCTGAAGGTTACAATCTAGAAGAAGTTATAGATTATTAAGATACATTTTCAACTATATAAATATTATAAGACATTATTATTATATTATCCTACAAATCATCTATGAATTCAAAATTATATCATATGGATGCAACTTTTTCTTTAATAAATGGTTATCTTTTAGATGAATTCTATGTTGAACAACATCCTAGTTTTGAAAATAATCATTTTATAAATTCAATTCCTAAACATACCAAATCTATTTATAGACTTAAAAACACCTAGAGTTTGGTATAAATGTTTAAGTTCGTTTATTTTATCAAATTGTTTTTTAGTATATTTGTAAAATCCTTATTTATTTAAGAAAATTTCATCTTCATATATTTTTTTTGTATAGATATATATTGATGATGTAATATTTTGTTCAACAAATAAAAAATTTTGTAATGAATTTTCAAAACTCATGAAAAAAATAACTTGAAATGATCACGATGGGTGAGTAAAGTTATTTTTTATGTTTTTAGATTTATGCAAAAGGCCAAGGGAATGTTTTAAATCAAAAAAAATACTATACTTTCTTAATATATTTGGACTTAAAAGTGGTAAATTAAAAACAAGTCCTCTTATTTATAATGAAAATATTGACTTTTATAAAGTTGGAAAACCAATTGAAATAAAAATTCATAGAGGAATAATTGGAAGTTTATTAAATTTAACTAGTAGTAGGCCATACATAATGTTTTAAGTATGTCCTTTTGATAGATTTAAAGAAAATATTAAATAATCTCAGTTAAAAGATCCTAAAATAATTTTAAGGTGTTTGAAAGGGACAATTTATCTTTCCTTTATTTTTCCAAAAAAAACATCGGATTTTAATTTAACTTCATATTCGGAAGATGTATTTAGTGGTCGTAGATTATATAGGAAGAGTACCTTAGGAACCTACTAATTTCTAGGGAAATCCATAGTATCTTGGTTTAGTAAGAAATAACACTCTATTTCATCGTCTACTGATGAAATAGATTATATTGTTTCTCATAATTTTTGATCATCCATATTGTGGATAAAACATGCCTTGATGGATTTTGGATTCAATTATAATCAATTTTCAATTAAGTGGGATAATACTAGTGTTGTAACAATTTCTAAAAATATGATAAATAATTTTATAACCAAGAAAATATATTTAAGGAATCATTTATTGAGTGATAATAATCAAAAGTGTGATATTACTCTTGAGTTTATATCTAATGAAAATATATTATAATATATATTTACTAAACCCCTTGCATGTGAATTTTTTTATTTCATTAAAATAGAATTGTTTTTTTTGTTTTAAATGAATTTTATTTTCATTTTATTCCCTTTATTTTTAGCATAAAATTTATTTAATAATATTTACATATGATATGTTTTAATTATTTTATTTTATGTCTAAATTTTGTGTATCAAGAAGTACAAATATGTTTCTTTTAGATTTTTTTACTTCTTTATTAGTTATATTTAACCCAAAAACCAATTGAGGTACATAACATTTAGTGATTCATGTTCGTGACCTAAATCACAAATAAAACTCAACCCACTCTCCATTTGCTTGTGTATCATCTTCTCCAAGCCAATTCGGTTCCCTAAACCTCAAACCATTCAGTCCCTCTCTCGCCCATTTACCAACCATGTCAGATATGGGAATGTTGAAACACATAGATGATGGAATTTATGGATCTTCTAAGAAATCAAAAAGTTTTGTGTCCCAAAGAATACTTGTTGGGATATCAATTTATATGGAATGGATGAGGTCAAATGAGATGTTTATAAATAAAGTACTAGTAGTTTGTGTTTGATGAGAAGAAGACTATTTTTCTATTTGAGGAAGAAGTTCATTTGTTTATGAGTAATGTAGTGTTTCAGTTCAAAGAATCAAAAGATGCAGTTTCATTGAATTTTAATGGAAATATAGTAATGGTTCTATTAGTCCAAATGGAGGATATGTTCTAATTTCCCCATGAGTGGAGTTCATTTTCAGTCATATACTTATTGAAATAGGCTTAGTTAAGATACTTGAAGTGTTTAAGTATTTTTTTCAGTACCTGTTCTTTTGAAAAGAAAACTATGAAATAATTTATAGTTTAATGGGAGGTGTTGTGTAAGTTCATATGCGCTGGGACAACCCAAAGGGATGGGGATATATAGAAAGTTTTTTTTAGGATATGTATTTGTTGTACATTCTAATAAATAACCTGAGATTTAATTTTCTGAGGTACATAATTCATTTTATGCATTATTGTTGAAAAGGAATGGGTAAGCTTAATCTATACCCCTATAAAATGTTGATTTTCTTAGTTTTTAAGAGAAAACAACTTAATTTAAATGAAGGAGATACATTAAAGTGTCATAATAGTAACACTTTATCTATTTTCTTATTAAAGAAAAATTTTTATTTCTAGGATTATGCTTTCAGTTCCTTGAAGGTAGTTGGTCAAGAAGGTATAACTCAAGGAGAGCCATCTCATATATCACTACCTATAGATGCATCACCAACCAAGACTGTTCTTATTAGGGTAGTATTGGAGTCATTGCCTACCATAATTAATCCGTCAATTCCATAGGTAATTCCAACCACAGTTGATCCTATTCAAAGTTACGAAATTTCAATTCAAAGCTAAGAGGCTAGAATTTCTGAGTTTGTTGATGGAAGTCATCATATTAAGGAACTATTTATTGAAACAAAAATTTGTGTTCAATAGGAAAGGTTAGTGGAGTCTATACCCAATGTTCTAGCAGCTAAGTAAAAATATAAGGATGACGTATAATCATATAATTTTGATCCAATTCTTCCAGGATTACCTATTTTTAGAGAAATGAGTGATGATGTGATTATGGGATCTGATGAGAATTAATATATACCTCATGTGACATCACCTCCTCTAGTGGATCATGAGGATGTTCACTTAGATAGTAAGATCTCAGATGGATCAAAAGACCATTATTTATTCTACTATAATGGATGAGTTTTATAATATCAAATCAGATTACTATGATCTAAAGGTGTAAATTGTATCTTATAAATATTAGATCAGAGAAGTCATTGAATCCTCAATTTATAAGTCATATTTTAAAAGGTTGGGGGGTTTTTTTCTGCTCAAATAGTTATTATTCAATGTATTTTGGTTAACTCACTTGTTCTACCTTCTTATACTTTTGAGGTTAGTTTTAAGGAACTATAAGAGATGAAATATTTGGTGAAAGTTTTTTATGATGATTATCCTACAAAAGATTAATTTAATGAGCATAGTACTATGGTTTCATCTAAAATAGATGTATTTAAAAATATTTCCCCGGTACTACCAGGTCTATCTCAATAAGTTTTTCATTAATTGATGTCTTTTAGGACTGAAATGAAGGAAAATTTACACAATTTACGAAGTGTGGTGTTAATCCAATTTGAATTTGTAAATAAGATTCAACCAGTTTTTTATGATGTTGTTACTCCCTTGGAACAATCTATTTTTACTAACTTGTAATGTAGTGTTGATCAAGTGTTGTCAGAATTTAATTCCGTTTATTATTTGATTCAATTTATCCCCGGGGATATGTTTTCTCCTAATGTTTTCAATAGTTTAAAAAAGGTCTTATGGGTCAATTTCATGATACACATGAATCTATTATGAAATTAGTACTTTTATTAACATGTACATGAATAAACATTGTGTTCACCTTGAAAATTATCTTAGCGGTATGTTAGAATATAATTTGGGCGTTTCAAAGTAAGGAAGAGATATAGTTTTATGCTATGTTGAACCTATTAATAAAAGCACTCAAATATTTTTCATGTGACTAAAAAAGATAAATCTAGGAATAAAGTAACTAGATTATAAATATTTATAGGAAGACTCAAATACTAAATGAGATGAGGTTTTGGTAGAGCAAGTTTAATATGAAAAAAATTATTTTTTAGTTTATAAACCTCTACGATTTTTTCTTCCAATACAACCTGCCTCTCCTACTCTTTTGATATATGATTCAGTTTAATATGATCCTATTTATCCAATTCTATTTGTTTCTACATATTATTCAAAATCCTCATTTAGTGAAATTTAAAAAGAAGTTCAATGTTTGTAAGAGCCAGTAACCAATGTGGATCAAAAGATTCAACCCTTGAATGGGACACTAATCAATGTGAAAATTTCAATTGATAATACCTTCGATAAGTTGTTTTTAGAGTTTAGATATCTTATCATATGTTTAAAGTTAGATCTTATATCTAGTGGTCCTCAGTGTATTTCTTCCCATCCAAATGATTCCTTCCGAGGTGTTTTATGTAATTTATTATCCATAGTTGGGAAAATGAAAAAAACAAGAAATAATGACTGTCCTTGAGTTCTAAAAATTAGATATTATTCAAAAAAATAAATATGTTTTTGGATGCATTGTATAATATATGAGGTATACTATTATTAGATCCTACTCATTCAGATACATATCGATATTCCAGAAGAAAATTTATGTCGCCTTTGATTCTTTGAATATTTATCATAAAGAGAATGAAAAGTATTATTTCTGTTCAATTAGTGGAATTATTTTATAAGTTTGAAAGGAAATAATAGCTACTCCATCCAACCCACTACCTCAGTTTAAACTCATTCATAAACCTTTGTCTTCTGACTAATATTTTGTATTTGTATAGAGTGGATGCAATTTTGTATATTAATTTTACAATCAATGAAATTAGCATTTCTAATGTGTCTCATAGTGATTTTTTTCATTAGATATTATTAAATTATTTTCCTTTCTTAGATACTGTTTTTCATTTAATGTTTCTAATATCACTATTCTGTTTCATAAATATCATTCAAACCATAACCCCGTTTTCATTTTTCACATAATACTCAAATAGTTCATTACTCTTAGAGTACTACATGAAATGTGTTTCTCATTCCTTTGGTCTTTTTTTAATGACACAAAATGGGGATAAGTGATCTATGATTTACCCATAGGTTAATCAAATATGGAGAAGATTCAAATTATGGGGGAGAAATAAAGGATAATTGATACATTTTAAAAATAAATATATTATATATATCATTTTGTGAAAAATCATGATTAAACCTTTTAAAATTTCATTTTTAATTTCAAATAGGTTTTATGATCATTAAAATGGGGTAGATTTTTGGACTAATAGTTTTTTATAACATATCGCATGATCTTTGGGTTTTTATGATCTAAGATACCCTTCATAATTTACCAATGTTTTGGTTTTTAAGTACTTTCATCTGATTTTATCTTATTTCTAAGTGTTTGGGCCATTATTTTCATTAAGTATGACATTTTAGTTTTTTTTCGGATCTCTTCTGATATATGAAAAATAAAATCTATGGAGGATTTATTCAACATGGAGAAATGGCTATTTCAGCATTTAGCTATGTAGATCACCTACATGAAGGATTATACTATGTAGATAGCTTATATTATGGAATCACCTAGGTCAATGATATCTCCTACATGAGAAATTAGTTATGTAGATTAGTAGGCTATGTAAAAAGTTTATGTGAAGAAATTGGATACATCATTACAAATTTCTATGTCATTTTCTGTTACATGAGTAAAAAGACTTCATAATTCCAATCAGCTATATGGATTCCAAAGTAAGAATTATCTATGTGATAATCTATAATCAGTTATGTCATGATAAAATCTTTATTTATTACCTTTGAATAACCTAAGTGATCGTTTAATACTGATGTATTATCTTTAAATACAAGATTATAACTTTATAATTAAATTAATTATAATATGTTCCATGTATGGAGACATGATACAAGTACAAGGATAATTTATTTGTGTAAACAATTTTTGAGGTATTTTTATAGAAATGACATATCTCA
Organism: Viscum album; assembly: GCA_963277665.1. Lineage (NCBI taxonomy): Eukaryota > Viridiplantae > Streptophyta > Magnoliopsida > Santalales > Viscaceae > Viscum > Viscum album. The sequence continues at coordinate 1,579,959,516 of OY728126.1, forward strand.
GATGGAAAATTCTACAGATTGTGTTTTATACAAATAAAATATAAATTTTTCAAGCATTTTAAAGGGTGTGGTTTTTTTCTAGAAAAAAGAAGAGCTATTATGTCAAAAATAAGATATATTAATAGAAGAAGAGGAGCCCATATATGTTGTTCTATTTTTCCTGAGAAAGAATAAGCTTCATATTCTACAGTTTTGGAATAAAATTCATCTATTATACCATTTATAAGACTCTAATTAAGATATATTATATTCTTATCATCTTCATGTTAGATTTTTTCCTTTTTAAAATTGTATTTAACAACAATGTGTTGCACCTGAAAACAATCTATTTTATTATCTTTTGTTGTAAATGATCCGGATAAAATAAACTGAAGGATGTAGTCTATAAATACATTATGTTTCTTGGTTAAAACCTCATAATATTTTATAAAAGAAATTAGACTATTTCCACTCATTTGTGAAGTCCCTGAAAAAGGACAATAAATCCCCAACAAAAGGATCAGTCAAGTAAAAATCATCAAACTCATGGAGAAGGGGGTTGGTTGAGTGGACTAGGGAACTTATATTCCTAGAACCACTATAAATAACTATGCCTATTTTTGTCTTATAAATTTATTTTCAACTAATTATTGTGATAAGGAAATAAAAGAAAGTTATTCATTGCTAAATATGGTGATTTTCATAGTGAAGAATTTTTTTAAAGAACTCAATTCACCCCCTCTTGAGTCTTTTGTAAGCCTTACCAGCCAACATATATTTCCACATGAATTTCTCCATGTACAAGGATATTTATTTAGAAATTTAAAAACTTATCAATGGATGAAATTTCATGTTCAATTGAATGTACTAAAAACAACCCCATCATCTAAAATAATCTTGGCTATTCAATTTGGTTATTATATTATAATATGTCAAAATCCTTCACATTTAAAACATTTGATTTTATGATATTTAGATGTAAACATAAAATTATTTCTATATTTATATTTAAAAACATTTCTTCTCCTCCTTGGATTCTAATCTATTTTTCATTCCATGACCTTATGCATTATAATCATTAAAATTAAAAGATATTTTAGACTTATTCCCAAAATATTTAAATTACCTAACTTATCATTAGAAGATAGAATAATAGAATAATTTATGAGATAATGTTTGGAGGATGATAATGATATTTAAAGAAAGGAATTGGGATGTTTGGTTGAAAATATATGTACAATCTATTATTTCATACTGCTATAAATAAATTAATATTTTGATAAATAAAACATTAAAGAGTAGGCCAAAAAAAATTTCAAACATTAATCTGGAACTATACAAGTCACCTTCTATTACAGAAAAATTTATGTGCTTAAAATTAGGTTTGTGATGAATTATATTGAGAGGAGTAGAGTGCTTATACAGGTCAGTGCAGACTGGGAGAACAACATCATGTGTGGAAGCATGGAAAACATGTTAGGCTAGGTGGCACAAAATACCCACATGGTGGGGCGGACCTTGGTAATTTTTTCTGGGTTTCATGGATTATTCTTATTGATATAGAGATTCCCATCTGAGTTAAGATTTGATATGGGGTAATCAAGTTGAAAATAATGTTAATTTACCAGTATAGTGTCAATATAGTTTCACATTTTTCTGTTAAAACATTCAAATGTGGACATAAATATACTTGTTTTGATTGGAAAAAAAAATATTTTCCAGAGTTAGAATAATTCAGACATGATTAATATCGTAATAGATCATTATGTAATAGAAATTAAAGACTTTTAATAATGATAAGATCCTTATAAAGACATTAAAGTAAAGAAGATAGGTAAGAATCTTTAATTCCAGACATAAATTGTTTTCTGGTATGTTAAACAGTGAAAGAATCTTAATAAAAAAATCAAAATTTAGTATACAATTAAAAAAATTACCTTAAAAGTGGAACATTCCTAGTATGAAATTTAGTATTTGTGTTGTGATACTGGGCATTCATTGAATACTGGTATATTATAAAGATCATTACAACATGAATTTTTTCATTGGACATAAAAGTCATTCTTGTAGGATTTCCACATCTCAATTAGTTATATTAACCAATATTTATTTTCTTGTAGAATATCCATGAGTTATATAGGAGTGGAATATTAAAATAAAATTGATATTAATACTTTCTAAAGAAATTAAAAAGTAATTTCAAAAAATATATTACCCAAATTTTAGCCCAACGATTTTCTTTTATATCTTGTCTCACTTTTCTCTAATATATTTCATTAATTGGAACAATATTACTATGTTTCCTGGGTGTTACTATGAAACTCAGCAAGTATTTACCATTTTCTCTTATTTCATTCATGCTATCATTATACTAAACCATGATTTGTGTGTGTTTATTCCACATTTCATAAAACTTTTTTTGTCCACGCATTTTACAAGAAGATAACCTGAAAGAAAGAAATCAATATTTCGTAAACATATATGACTAAAATTTAATAAAAAATATTAAATTCATTACTTTTTAAACATTTAATAGAATTAATACTTGATTCCACTATATATTGTACACTATATTGAGGGGTAAATACTAGATGAATTTTCTTTGTAGTGGACTATGGATGTTAAAGTTGGGTAAGATGATATCAGTATACAGGGGGAATAAACAATAAAGGTTTGTTGTGTATAAATGAAGGTGGATAAGGGAAAATGTTTGAAGGATGGAAGGAGAGGTACTACACTGCATGGTTTGAGAAAGAAATGGATAAAAATTATGGGAACCCATATTTGGGTAAGAAACATAATGGGAAGTCATGGTGCACGGAAAGTTTCCTAGTGACTACAGAGCCATGGGCTATGAGGCACTGCATATAGTGGGACTACATGTAGTGGTGGTACTATATTCTTGACAATTTGACATATCGTTACTGAATAAAAGTTTCCTCTTTGATGATTTATATTAATATTAAATATTACTTATTTAATGTCCATACATAGTCAATAAATAAATAAGTTACTCACCATAATAATCATATTTTTCAGTTTATCTTCTCTAAACTGGTAATTATTTTTCCTCCAGTTGTATTATACAAACCTACTCAAAGTACATAATAACCTAAAAATGGATTAATTGATGTGGACATTTTAAAAATATCATAAATATTAAATAAATATAAATATTACAAGGAAATTTATATTATTTTTCAAAACAGTACATCTTCTATTATGTATATTTTCATTAGGTTGCTTACTCAAAAAATTAAAACATTATCCAACAACATATGCTATAACATTAAATTCAATGATAAAAATAATTGTTTTTAGTTTCATGAAGGATCCAACTCTTAGTTAACCATAAAAACAACATCTTATTATATTTTGATTTATTACTCATAACTTCATATTTGATACACAGTTTGGGGATATTGCAGGAATGTGGCAGTATAAAAAAATTCAAAATAATTTCTTATATTTGTAATGATAATTTCATATCCATTTGAGTTAATTTTTTATATTAATTATTACATGCATTTCAACAATATTTACTATATTGAGGTAAAAAATGACTAAATAATTAGCACTTTTTAGAAGACATTTCTTAAATGTGACAGTATAATAAATATCTCCTGATAAATAGTTTATAAATTAAGATATTTCATAACCATGTATAAAATATAGAAATAATATGAAACTATATGACTAGTAAATTATACATAAAATAAATTAACAATATACCATTTTTAAATGTTTAAAAAACATATACCATGTTAAAATAATATAAACTAAATACATCCAAACGTGTTAGTTCTATGCATTATCTATAACAATTTATCATTCACAATCATTTATAAAACTTGAATAATATATGGCACTGAATGATATATTTGAGTGAATACTGACGGGTTCATCCAAAAAATCACTATCATCAATTTCTTCATAAAAAATATGCCTTATAATAGCATCATCAATAACACCAAATTGTGGTTTTAAAGGGTCATTTACGTAAGACACTTGTCAATCTAGTGATTCAATAATGTAAGGCTCATTTTTTTGTTGTTGACGATTCACATCAATCACTCTGAATCCATAACTATCTATATAAAAGACTTGTTGTTTCATTAACTAATAACACTATCATGTAATCATAGAGATGATACCATGTGAATAGTAATCTAATAAAAATTTTCTCTCAACAACACTATAATAAGATATATTTTAGGATCTTTTATTTCTATCTGATTCACTAGCATAAAAATCTATTATTCCACTTATCATGAAACATCCATTCTATGTTTCCATGTTTGTTTCACAACAATTAATAATGAATTTAAATTCATTGACAAACATTTCTTTATAATCATGGTTGAAATTGTTTAGAACAAATGAAAACACACTTATATCAGTGGATACATTATCCATTGGTAAATTATGGACTTGGAATATATCAACATAAAATATTAAACAATTACTAGTGGTTTGTCCATATAAAAAAATAAATTTGTAACCTTTGACATCAAATAATTAGGATAGTTTTTACAATGTAATTTCTCCATCATCATAGTTGATAAAGAATGATGTGTTCTTTTCATAATTTCACTATGTTCTCTACAAATATGATAATTTAATTATGTCATAATATAGAAAAAAATGCACAATAAAAATATATATTTACAATTTTACCTACTTGATGTAATATGAAACCATCCCATACTTGAATAATACTATACAATGGGTCATTTCCCACTCATCCATGTTAAAATTACACTATATATATAATCCATATATCTACCCCCACCAGTTTAGGGAAGTGATGGAAATATTGGCTCAATGGGATCATACATCTCATCTTTAGTTCAAATTGGATGATTAGATCTTGTTGTGATATTAGCCAAGTAATATGAACAAAAATATATGCATTCCTTCTCTAAATAACCTTTTGTAATTTCTCACCAAATATTTTAATTTAAATGTCATTATTTCTATTGGATACATCTAGTGATAAAAAATTAGACCACCAAAAATAAATTCTTTTAGAATATACATGGTCAGATTTAATACACATGTGAAAAAATATTTAGGGAATATTTTATCTAAATCCTAAAGAATGATTGGTTCAAATTATTATTGATTTTTTACAATAATTTTGTTCAATATTTTAGCACAAAGTTATAGATAAAAGTTACATAATATAATCACAAGAACATTGAAATTATGGAAAATTAAATGTAAAAAGTAAGTAGAAATCAATATATTCAACAAGACATGGAATTCATGGTTTGTAATGTATTGTAGTTTCACATATCATGTATTCACCCCTTTTGAAATGTTACTTCGATAACCAACTGGAACTTTTACACTTTCCAATATGCGATGAAATTGATTTTTCTCTGAATTTTTTTCTAAAAAATAAGAAGAAGGGACTTTCCAATGATTTTGACCATTTAACTCAAGATAAACACCTGGTTTTATACCCTAATCCATTAAATCATGACATGATAAAAAATTATTTTTTGTTTTTACCCTTATATTTAAAATCAATTCATGTATGTCTTAAAACACATTTTTCTCAATATGAATTAGGCCTAATCAGTGACATATAAAATTTAATGACCAATATGGAAACTCAAAGAATGTACTTTTCTTTTTATAATTATTTTTGGAAGTCATAGGAATATTATTCCAACTTCTAGAATTTGACTGATTCATTCCAAGGAAAAAAATTCAAAACATCAATTTATTTGAGGATATCACCCCCCCCACCTGCACACACACACATTCATTGAGGTGATTTATCGATCTCTATGGTATTACTAAACATTATTTCATTTTTCCTGTATGGATGATCCATGTTTAGAAATCACTAATTCCCTACGAAAGTAAAAATTCATCAAAAAATTAATAACCTAGAATGTATAGTTTTTATACAAATAGGGAAGGATAATCACCACTTTTAAATCCATCCAAAAAATATTTCATAAGATGGTGAATTATTAATTATACATAATAATATTGCATGATTCATAAATTAATACTTTCTAAATTCAACATATGTATACACCCTAATGTTTCAAAGCTCCATAAACTCATTTATTAATGGTTTCAAGTATATATCAATATCATTTCATGGATCAGTAGGTCCATATATCAATATACTCATGATACTAACTATATTTTTCATACACATTCATGATGAAAAATTATAAATATGAATGAAAATGGAATAAGTACTATGTACATTATATATCAAGTGAAATGGGATTAAACCATCCCATGGAAATCCAAATATAACATTTCATGGGTTGAATGAAAAATAAACATATAAACTATAAAATTTCTTTCATTCTAACCGATCTATAGGATGAACTATATCATCATTATATTTATTTATTTCATATTTATGTCATCTCATATTCTTTTTTATTTTCTCAAAAATAATTTTTTTTTTGAAGACACTTAATTGACAGAAAGTTCCACAACACTTTCTCTGCTAAATAGTATTAAAAACCATCATTATTTGTATTCTATATCAATGTAGAAATTTTTTTCACTCATTTAAATCAACACATCGCTTCAATAATAGACAAACTAGTTTGGGATTTTATGGATTTTAGTACTTGAAAATCCAATATTTTCAACCAACCTTGAGGCCATATAATCATTTTTAAGAACATATTCATTATCAGGTTGTAAGTCCTTAAAAAAGGTAAGGATATAGTCAAAAACAATATTTCTAAAGACATATATTTCTTCCCAAGATATAATCATCTTAAAAACTAATTTTTGTCCTTTTTCACATGATTGATATACAGGGGTATTCACATATTCAATAAACATTCAAACACATTCAACATAATCATTATAATCAAAATTATGTTCCTATATTAATTTAACTTCCACTACCTATATGGAGTGTTGTATTGAGAAAAAAATGGAAACCCATTGGAAATCAAATTTTCAATTCTCATCCTTTCAACTAAATCAATTTCATTCTCTACATGAACATTTTATCAATTTTGATACTAAACATGACATTCATTTTTAAAACCTTTTTTAGTTATATGGTAACTCACTTGCTTCTGAGTTAACCATGTTCTTTCAATTCAATCAAAACATGGGTATCAAATCAATCCGATATTTGAACCATTACTTAATTGAAAATCCAAAAAATATTCCAACCCACTTTGAAACTCATTAATGATCCAATCAAAATTGTATATCAAACTTCTATCCATTCTAATATGAATAAAAAAACATTTAAATTTTTTTATTGTCAATAACAACATTGCGAATCATCCATTATTAAGATAATTACTATAGAGACTCATTAATTTATTATCCTAACTATTTGTGAATTTATAAGTATGAAATGTTCTTTATATTATATATAAAATTATTTTCATTTCTTTACATATCAATTTAGAAGAAATTTACATCATTAAAATATGATAACAACACTTATTAAAACCTAAATATGTTTAACCAATTACATGAAACAACTATACCTCTTTTCTCTAAGAACCCTTTTATATCATCACACATAAATGGAATCAATCTCATATGGTTTAAAAATACCATCAACATTATCTTTACCTTTATAAACTCAACATCATGAAAAATAAAATTTTAAAATTACCCTATTGAAATGAATTATCTTATCCCAAACAAATAACAAAAAAATCAAACCAATCACACTTATATTTTCCAATTTAAAAATTTATGAAAATAAAATATTTAAAACATTATTTTCAAAATGAAGTCAACAAAATTTTCAAAAATAAAATATATTATACTAAATGCATTTCCTATAATGAATATTAAAAATAGAAAAATATAAAAGTAAATTTTAAGAAATCATAAGGTATATTACTGGCATGCCATACCTTGCATTGGTCATTGAGTAGATAAAAACCCTTGAATCAGTAATATATTGTAAAAAATTATTTAAAATTTTAATAAATAATAACTAGTGTTCTCTAATGTATTTTATGAAAATATTATGTTTGGTACTATCCATAACCAATTAATACTTCTTATAACCATAATAGAGAAAAAAATTTGGAATACGGATTAATTAAAACATAAAGGTAAGTTTAATTATTATTTATAAATAAGTTTCTCAAATTTAAAATTCTATTTATGGAAAACACCCATTTAACAATAAATTATTTATTATTATGGAGTGTTTTTCATTTTAATCCTTTAAAATATAAAAATAATTATAGTAGGTTTTTATTGAATTAGATACACTGATTAAACATAGAAAATTTTAGAAGGATTTCTCAGAATAGAGTCAATTCCACCAAACATGATATATAGTGTGGTAAAAGGTGTGTTATGGTGTACTCTATAGAAAGAGGCACTATGAGGCGCACCTAAAAAACTCTCTATTGGAGAGGTGAGGTGACTTCACTGAGGTGCACCAAATGTTTCACCTCGCACCACATCCTCAAGAATTCTTTTTTCCTTATTATGTCACATGCCCTTGAAAAATATGTTGTCATATACACCTCCTCTATTTTTAAAATTTTTAACAACTAAGAATAATATTGAAAGAAACATGATGTCAAAATATTGAAAAAACAACAAAGAATAATTATTCAAATAAAAAAAATTATTGAATAAAATATGAAAACTATGATTTTATATCTAATACAATAATGAATTATGTAATAAATTTATTTAGTAATAGTGTGGTTTGAATTCGGTATTATAGTAAAATAATTATCATTACCATTATAGGGATAGATAAATAAATAACTTGATTTAAATTTGGAAGAGACTATTTGGAAAAAGGAAGCATCCTAATAGAATATTTATAGTTCCTTGGATATTCTATTTATGAGTCAAAGATCACTCCTGGATAGGAAGTTTGGGGCAAATAGAAATGTGGAGGAGCATGTGTTGGTTCAATTTAAGGGTAATAATGGTAAAATACCTCTTCTTAGGCCACCGAGTTGGGTTATTGTTTAAAGAGGGGAATAATCAGGGAAACAGTAGTTGAGAGGAAGACCTGTAGAGGATGGGGGATCAATCACAAAGATCAGAAAAATTTTCTGGGAGAAGATCTACAGAGGATAAGGAAGATTGATCATAAGAAATGGCCAGAAAAGATCTGTGGAGGATGGGGGGATTCATCAAGAGAACTATCGAGGATAGATTTATAGAGGATGGGGAGATCAATCATGAGCATTGGTTGGGAGAGATCAATCTATGGAGGACCAGGGGATTAATCACAAAAGGGGAAGCAGGTGCTCAATTATGAAAGGGAAAGGGGAAGGGAGTTCTCGATCATGAAAGGGAAAGGGGAAGGGGGTTCTTGATCAAGGAAGGGGAAGGGGAAGTGCCTCATTAAAAGCAGTAGTATTTATATTTTTTAATTAAACATAGAATTATATGAGCTATTTCTATAGTTTTAATAATCCTTATAAATAGGTGTGTGGTAATAGGATCATTTTACAGAAGTTCAAGGTGATATTTATTTAAAGTAAGGGTTTTATAGAGTAAGACATTTAAAATTTATTTAGATATTCACTCTTATTTACTTAATGAAATTATTAGTTATTTCCTCAAAAATTTATTTCATCTGGTTGAAAGATATTATATATAATGAAATGATGGAAATCAAACAAAAAAAATCCTTTCTCAAGAACATGATTAACCTAAAATGATAATTGAAAAAACTTCCTAAAGTCACCTAGAAACATTTTCCAACATTAAACTTGCAAGAAAAACACTTTATAATATATCCAAATCCTATTTTTTTCTTCAAATTCATAATGTAACATGGGATAAATTTGATTATATTTTGAAAAATAAACTTTCACATCTTAATTTTTTTTTAAAATATCATATGCGATCTTATTGAGTTTTTATAATTGATGATCCTAAAAATGGATTGCAGACCTCAATTTTTATATAGAAGATAGTGATATTTGAGCAGTATATATCTTTCTTTTATTATCCAATTTTTTGTATTCTCATAGTCGGAATCCCTTATTCAAAACAAAATTCAAACCATATCCTAAGGTATTATAGAAAACTAGTTAGGGAGGATGTTTCAAAACTTCATGTTCAAAACAAAATATTGTTTAAAAAATTTTATCTCTATCAACATCTTTTTCAAGGGAGATGTTACAATTATGAATGATAAAAGAATAATTGAATGTTGTAATGTTTTTTAGATATTTTTATAATATAGGGACTCCACCTAGTATATCATGAACTATTGAAAAAATGACTTATACCCACAGTTCAAAACCTTGGGTATAACCCCCAAAACCATGGCCAACCGAGGCATAGCCAATACTCACGGTTTTTAGAATCATGGGCATCCAAAGCGTCAGAATAGCTTCATGGTCTATACCCACCATGGGTATAGGTTTTTTCCACCGTGTCATAGAAATATACACAGAGGGCCTCACCAAAGGAGCCGTTGCACTTATGTATATGTGTGTGTGTGTGTGTGCATTTTCAAATATATATTAATAAATACAGTCTGTATTGGAAACAGTAGTCAGGAGAGGTTCGATACTACGACCTGTTTGTATAAAAAAATTCGTCTAACCAACCCAGTTGTGTGAATTATTGTGTAGAGATGTCTATATCTGAATTATTGTATTAATTTACAGTGTGTATAGAAAACTATTGCAGCGGGTTTCAAAACCACGTCACTATGTAAATAATAAATCCCAGTACCACTATGCTGATTACATTTACATTAACATAATTTAAATATTGCATTATATATATTTTTATCAATCCTCGTATAAATAAAATGACATTTCTGAGTTTCTTATGTGGGTTTCAACTACATGGATAAAGAGCATTACCATTCAAACAATTACAATTATTATAACATGTACATATATTATCATATATATTGTTTTCTTGACTTATAAAATAGGGGACCCTATACCCATGGTTTACATTAAACTGTGGATATAGGTGGAATCTATACATATAGTTTTCATAAACCGTGGGTATAATATTATATACCAAAGGCTATACCCACAGTTCTTGAAAATCTTGGGTATAAATGCCACTTATACCCATGGTTCAATATAAACCATGGGTATATAATTTTATATAAATTTATATACCGATGTTTCATGTAAACTGTGGGAATAGATGCCACCTATACCCACGGTTCATGGTAAACCGTGGGTATAGGTTTTCCCGCGGCATTCCCGTGCAATTTTTTGCCTTCTTGCACTTATACGGGTACCCTATACCGATGGTTTAGCAAGAACCATGGGTATAGGTCAGAAAATGTCACATATACCAACAATTCATGAAAACCGTGGGTATAGGTGATTCTATACCCTTGGATTTCCCATAAGTCATGAATATAGACCCATTATCTGGTAGTGACGGGACCTCAGAATTTAAAATTAGGACTGGAATGAATGTTGATTGATATTCCAAAGGTATGAACTATTTTAATACATTTTCATAAATTTTAATTTTTAATAAGGGTTTAATTTATTCATATTTCATATAAAAAAAGGGAAGTCATATTGAATAAGATGTAAAGGAATAGTTAAAGGATTAATTAGTATGTTTAATGAAGGGTGTTTGTATTTAATTATGATGTATTTGTATTTTATAAATGATATTCCAATATATTATAAATGTTTTTTAGATCATAAAATACCTAAATATTATTCTATTATACATTTTCTAAAAATTAACATATGTTGGATGGAATCGATGCCTATGAATAGTGATTAAGTGGCACAGTGATATTTTAAGAAAACATGATTGAGGGATAAATAAACCTTTTAGTTAATATGTGCTAAATGATAATAGTCAATTAAAAAAATATGATTTTTTAGAAAAAATAAGTTTTATAGAATACCTTATAGGTTAAAAATTGATTTGATAATTAATATTATTTTATATGATGTTCGTCGTATTTTTTTGGGAACATTATATGATCAATTGGAATTATGAATATGGTTATCACAATAGTTTTTTAATTTATAATGTATTTATATTAATATAGTTTTAGAAAAATTCCAAACTATAGGCCGGGAAACAAACATTCTTGTCCAGTAAGGTCATGGGGCTTGAACCCACAACTAAAGGGAGAAAAGGGTGAAATGCTTACCACTTGCATACATGATCTCTTGGTTAGTATAACATTTTTTTCATAAATTATTTCATAGAAATTTATTAAGTTGGTTTTGGGGAGAATACTATATGATAAACTCGTTTTTTTGTTTAACGATGATACTTTGGGAGACATTTATTTAGTTTTGATTGATGTTTGTGGTATATGTAACCCTAAAGTTTAGAATGAAAAACATTATTTGAGGATTAATGGATTTCCATTTTGTGGGCATAATTTTAAATGTATTAATGACCTCTATGGTTCATAAGATATTTGATGTTGAGGTAATTTTGGGTTATTACAACTTTGAAACAAATTTCTTATTGTATGGATAATCAAGTTATTGAAAAATGATTTGGTGATAAAGTGATTAATGTTATTATGAAAAAAGATCATTTTTTTGGGAAAATTTATATGATTAATTTTTTTTAATATTATTAGATAATATTTTATTTTATTTGAGTAATAATGTTTGAATTACCTTTTGGAATGATATGTGGTTTTGATGTGGATTTATAGTGATTCTTGTTATTTATTGAAATGATTATCATATTTTAGAGATTATATGATTTGGTTATTTTTTTGAACTCATTCATGGTGGATCCATTTCCAATAAGGTTTATTCATCATACTAGAAACACCCAATGTCTCTCGTTTCCATGATGGCTCATAGGACCACTTTCCAAAGGAAGGCAGTCATTGATAAATTTAACCAATGATGCTTAATAAATCACATTGGTTGAGAGGATGTGTGGTTAGGATCATCAAAACCTTTTGGGGGAATTATTTCTTACTCAATAACTCTCTTACATATTTATGACATATTCACGAGTCCATTCAAAATTTCAAATATGAAACTCTTCAATGCTATGTATTAACAAATCAATTATAGAATTGTGTTGATGGGAATCATCTTTATGTATCATAGTTCCTCCATTTATTGAACCATATGTATATATCATTGGCTCTTCATCTTGGTTATTTTTAACATCTTGTTATTCTGATTTCAATACACATAGTTAAGAACTCTAGAATTTATCATCATCTAAAGGGATGGGAGTTATATCGTTGTGGGGATTGGTCCTGTGATAGGGGCTTCCTACATATCTTCATGAGAGTAATCAAAAACCATGTAATTTTGTGCCACTTAATGGGACACATCATACCTTTTAGGGTCATGTGACAAGGACCAAACCATGAATTTTATCATCATATGGAAAAGATGTCTCGGTGAAACATGCCTAGTCAACACTAGTGTCAGACTTACGCTAAAAAATTCCATTTTGGTTTTTCTGGAAGGGGTATAGTCCTATGATGGTGTATCTCATTAGGAATATGGATCGATGAGGATGAGATTATAAATATCTGGAAGAGATATATACCACAAGCTGGGGTCATGATCTTATTAGGAATATGGCCTAAAAAGAATAGTGATGGAGGAAATCCAAAGGAACATGGCCCTTCGGGTTGGATATGACCCTATTGGGAATATGACCTAGAGAAGATAGGGTGAGTTTGGGGTGTTAGTATTAAACCTCAGAGAGGATTCCTTTATATCCCATTTGGGAAAGAATCAGATCCTGTATAGTTTGTAAAGGTTGGGGCTTACACCTATAGATGAGGCCCATTTGAGTGTATTTGATCATTCTAGGGACATGATTTCCACTAACCCCTAATCCCAGTTGAGTTATACTCACTGTGATAAAAAAAGGAAGTGAAAGATATAGTATTTCACACAATATTATTCATCCACTGGTGGATGAGGAAAATGGTTTGGAAGGAAATAGATATCTTTTAATAAGGACTAGGGGATTTCTCCAGGAGGGATGCCCATTTGACCTCCCCATATGACATGTGGAAGAGGGGAAGAGAGAGATGATATTGATAATAAAATGGGATTTTCATATGATTCACTTCACATTTTAGGTAATGGATGTTGCCTCCTATTATAAGAATCCAATGACCACCACCCCTATGTCTGGGATCTTAATTACCATGGGAATTCATGATCATGAACATTTTTAGGACCCCACCAACTGGGGAGCTCAAATACAGTACTTCATTTATCATTTGATTGTATGATCAAGATGACATGTTGGTGTGTCCTATACTATGATGATATATATCTGGAGGCTTTGAAGGAGGTCTTAGATCCCCCCTAGATGGGTAATTGTGGTAAATGGATTCTTTGTCATTAGAGAAGTGAAAAATGGTCCTAGTGGGTGTTTTGTATAGGTGAATCCTATGAGATTTATAGGGTGCCTCACATAGGTGATACCTAGGAAAATGGTTTTAGCTTCATCTTGGGGATACCTGGGAGATATGGGAGGAACATCACCCAAGTATTTCATTTGTTAACTTGGAAAAAGAATAACTTAGGCAACTAAACTTTGGTTATACCTTGCTCAGACCTCTAAAGGACTCCTCATGTTCTTTTGGAAGGGTCTCATTAATGTCCTATGTTAAATAAGGAGCCTTCACCCTGGTAGTTTTAGACTAGGGGTAAGTAGATCCTCGCATAGGTCTTTGATTTTTTATACCTTTTTGAAACTATAATCCCTCTACCATTATTAATTCCCTATTGTTTTGAAGCTTGTAGATCTACCTATAGAGTTTTCAAGAGTTGGGTGAAGGACATGGGTGAGTAAATCTTCAAACCATTTTCTAATCTTCTAGTCAAGTCAAATGGGGATCCCATGAGTCCTATTTATATTAAAAACTGATACCCTAAACGAAGGGTAAATTAAATTAAATTAAGTCATGAAGGTGTCTCCCACAGGTCGTACTTGCATGAGGATTTGGAAATGCATGTTTTTTTGGATAGGTTGGGATTGACTGATATAAACTTGGGTGAACATCTGGGATTTTTGAGACAGATAGTTTGTTCACCTTTCATTCCCTTTCGCTCCCCCCCATACTGGATCTATTTTTCATCAATTTTTTTATCCTCATGTGAAAAAGAGAGTGTCAACAAATTCCCACAACCTCAAAATTGAATTTGATCAGAAGAAGATGTTCTTATCTTGAGTTATAGAGAAACATCAATGTTGATTGATCCTTCATACATTTTCCTCCATGTATTTGTGTAATTTTATAGTCGAATTTTGTGAACATATTGGATTTTGTTTTGTGAAAAGGAGAAGTAAATAGGTGGGATGCACATGTTTTTCATGTAGGGTGACTGTTTAGGTTGGTCACACTGGGTGACCACATAGGTTGGTGGTGCAGGGAAACCACATAGGTTCTTGTTCATCTATAAATAGTGTTGTCAGTCCAGTGGTTCCCCCTCACCCAAACTATTCATATACATGTACGAAATCATCACACTAGTTATTCTTACAATCCTTTTGTGCATGTTCACCTTGTGTAATCATGATATGCCTTCATTTTCACAGGAATTGTCTGTGATGTAACTTCAGTGAGGTGCCTCTACCCAGTAACATAGTTAAGTGACCTGAATGTGGTATCCTTGGAAAAGTAACCCATGTGAGGTCACTTAGGAGAAGTGACCCACACAAGGTCACATGGGTGAAGTGACCCACACAAGGACACTTGTGAGAAGGGAACTATGTGAGGTCACTTAGGAAAATTGACTTGCATGAGGTCCTTACTTTACAAATTTTTCCTTCGAATATTCCAAAATAAAACCTTGCCTCTAATGAAAATATCGGTGTTTCTTTGTATATTTAAAATGGATTCACAAATTGTTTGAGTTTCTAAATAATAAGTTTCTTCATGTATCAAGGATATTTTGGATAACATTGTACTATCACATGAAACGTTATATGACCCTATTCTTATGATCCTCGTTAAAATTTTAAAAACGCATCATTTTAATAACCTGAGAGTCTTATTTTTGTTGTATAATTTTGGAATTTTGGGGGATGTGTTCATCCTGAGGTTGAAAAAGTACATGTTTAATTCCTAGTTCAAATACTATACACACATCACTATTTCCAAAATTTCTTACAAGTGAATCTACATCAATGATTGATGAATTCCCTAAATGTATTTAATGCTCCATAATTAGAATTATACAAATTTATAACCTCATACTCCTAATAAAAAACCCCAATATAGGGCATCTAATTTACATCAATGAATGATATAACAAGTAAAAGGATGGAAAGGAGACTGGTACTTTTGTACAGACATAGGGGTTAAGCCCAAATAGATGGGGGATTATTAGGTGCGCAAAAATTACACTAAATTTAAAAACCGAGATGAAAGACATTTGAATTTTAAAATAAATTTTGTTGGTGAAAAAATTTGTATATAAACCTTTTGATATCTTTTGAGAATTTCTATGATGTTGGATCCCATAGACCAAACATTCCAACTAACTCATGGAGAGTTTTAAATCAGTTTTTGAGATGTTTAAAATATTTTTGGAGCACCTATCCGCAGATAGATGTAGGATAAATTCATCCCAACATTGGTGACATGGTATAACCTCAAAATAAAACCCTCATTGGCCCTTGAATTAATGAAAATAACTCTGGATGTTAGATAGTAAAACCCTCACCCTAGGTGTGACATCTATACTGGGGTATGGATGAATGTTTTCATAAAGCCCAAGGGGATGGGTCCTATGTGTAAAAATCCAACGTGATGTCCGGTAATTGAGAATTTAGGATTAAAGAGAATTTATTGGCTCATGTTAGAGTATGTTCAGTACAACACATTAGTGTATTCAATCAATTCTATAATTTAGGCTAAGACCCACCTTGCTAGGTTTCTAGATATGTGGTTGGGAAATTATATGCTATCAGTGCACGAGTCCAATGGTGGGGTATGGTTGGGAACATTTTTCATGGAGGCTAAGATATAGGAGGGGAGTACATAGGGTTGGAAGCTCCTATATTGAAAAATATAAAATGGTTCTTATTGCATGTGAATATAGGGAGTCCCCCCCCTAATGATTTCTTGGTCATTCCAAGTGTTATGGGGGTGGATCATGGTGCATTTAATCTCTTATGAGGTGATAAGTGGGTTTACCACTCTAGGGTGTCTATTTTGACCCTTTATGAAATACATCATAGATATTAGGCCTTGAACATGAAGTATGGTGTACTTTTAATGGCTCTGAGAACATATAATGATTTTAACTTCTTCCAGAATAGTGAACTGGCAAATGAAATAATCACCAACAATGGAAGTAATATTTATGATCTCAGATCATACATGATGTATTTCAAATACTAAAAACTCACGACAAGGATTTATTGTTAAATTATCTTTGAATCCTATGTTGCATATATATTTTCATGCTAATTCAAATGTGTACAATAACCTACCATCTCTTCACCCATGGAAATTTGGTTGGAGATGCATCTAATAGTGGAAAGGAACATCTTAGTGTTAATGGGCCCGAAATAATCTGAGAAAATAATAAAGCTTCCCTCAATGAATTACCAAGTTGTAATTAATTGTACATATGGTATTTCCTAGATTTCTCTATATCATGAAGGGGCATTGGTGAATGAAATCCCTCGAGTTAAATAAGTATTTACAAATGAGGTCAATAGGGGGAGTAGGCTAATTCTAATAGTGATAGTGATTAATCTCCTCCATGGTCCCAATTATGAGCCACTTGATGAACAAGAACTAAAAAGGTTTCTCTAGTTAGAGTTAAGTCATGGTGATCCAACCTTAATTTCCATGATGGGACTTCTGGACCTTAGGCAAGGTGATATAGCCATCATCACTAGGAGGGGTCTCAAGCTCTGGTTACCTAGCCTCCCCCCTAAGTCAAGAGTCTTGGAAAACCGATGAAATCAACAGATTTTTGGTCCACATCATAGTAATCTAGGGTAACCTGAAATTATGCATGGCCTTAGGCAGTTCAATTCTGGACGGAAAAGCCTTCTGAGGCCAAGGATTTGTGATCATTTCTTCACACTGGATTTAAAACCCCACATATTCTCACTTTATTGTGGTGGTTTGGTTTCCAAATGGGTTTATTTTTGGAATTGGAGAAACCTAGTGAATCACATATATGTGATATCTGGTGGACCTTCTTTCCAAAGGAAATTGGTTATTGGAGAACTTAACCAACAATTCTGAAAAACTAATAGTGGTCAATATGATGGGAGTTTAGGCTCATCACACCCTTTGGGGGGGAATTATTAACTACTCTAAGACTCTCTAATATATTTAATAAATATTCATGAATCCCTTTTAAATTACAAATATGGAACTGGTCACCCCTATTTGTTAACAATCAATTATAAACATGTGTTGATGGGAAACAATCTATATGTATCATAGGTCCTATATTGATGGAACAATTTGTAGGTATCAGAATTTATTTGTATATTGAAACATCTATATATATCATATATTCTCTATCTTTGTTATGTTTTTTGTTTTTTGATATTGGTTTCAAGCCACACTATGAGGTGCTTTGGAATTTATCATTATCTAGGGAGATGTGAGTTATTTTGATGATAGGATTAGGCCCATAAGAGAGGATTACTATTTATTACCTTATGAGAGGAATCAAAACCCACATCATATGGTTCCACTTAACAGGACACATCATACATTTTAGGGTTATATGATAAGGACTCGACCATGAAGTTTAATGTCATACATTAAGGATATCTTGGTAAGCATAGTATGGGATGGTGTAGGACATACACTAAAATGTCCCTTTTGTGGTTTATCTAGTAGGGGGTATGGCCCTGTGATGGTGACCCTCATTGATAACATGGAATGAAGAGGATGATATGAAAAATTACCTATAAGAGATATATCATCCCAGGTGGGGGAATAATCTTACTGGGATTATGAACCAACATTAATAGTGATGGAGGGATTTGAAAAAACATGGACCTATGGGTCGCATATGACCCTACATGGAATATATCCCAGGGAATATTTTTGTGAGTTTGAGGTGTCAGGATTGAACCTCAAGGAGGATTCCTTTGTATCCCATTTGGATACGAATCAAATCCCACATCATTCAGAAATGTTGGGTTTTAATCCTATGGAGGAGGACCATTTAATGGCAGTTGATCATGCTAGTAACATGATCACGATTAACCCCTATGACCATGTGAGCTATAAAAAATGTGATAAATAAGAGAAAGTTGAAGATCTGGGATTTCAAACAATCTCCTTTATCTTTTGGTGGATGAGGAAAAGGGTGTGAAAGGTAGAAGATATCTCGCAAGAAAGACTATGGAGTTTGATCTAGGTGTAATTACCATTTGACCTCACCAATCTATAGGTGGATGAGGGGAAGAGGGTGGGGATATGTATGACAAGAGGGTCTTTTCATATGATTTGAATCACATTTTTGGAAATATTTGTCATCACCCATCCCGAGAAGCCAACTGGCACCATGAATAAGGTTGGGATCCTCATTACCATGAGAATACATGCTTTTAAACATTATGAGGACCCTACATAATGAAGAGGTTAAATATAATACCTAATTAACCATGGGAATTTATGATTGATAAGACACATTGGTGTGTCTTATACTTTGATCAGACATATCTGGAAGCTTTGTATGACAACCCTTCTCTTTATTACACATTTGAACATGATTTATTATTTAAAATTTAACTTAATACAACTCAGAAGATTTATAGTTCTAGTGTATTTGGGGCTTATTAACTTTACAAAATAAAATAAAACATTAAATACATTTCTTTATTGAAAACTTCTTTTTCATGACCACAACATTCCTTCATACTTAGCATTTCATAGGATAACCTGAGGACATACATAAAAAAAGAGTGAGCTATAAAGCCTTGTAAGGGAGTAAAAAAGGAATAACATGAATAATACTATACATGTTAAGAATTATTAATATCAATTTATCATAATAGAACCATGAACATAAAGTCATGATATAGAATTATTATCATAACATGGAAATTTGAAGACAACATAAAACACTGCATCATTACCATATAGGAATTAGGTAAACCCCTATCCCAACATGGTGGACAAAAGTACAATAAAGGAATCAGGTAAACCCCTATAACAAAAATATTTATCATGATACTAAACATTACCCAATGCATTGGAGCACTATCAGGGAGCACCCTTCATAATCATTTCAATCTCATGCTTAAGTGTGCCACATAGATCCAATAAAATGGATTCATTAAACATCATCATTTATTTCAAGATAAAGGAATTTGGAATTCATACATGTAATTCACCATTCCATAATTATGTTTCCATAAAAGGTTAATACCATTGATAGAGTAATGGTTTTGTTATTCACTACATGATGATTTTGTCAAGGAAAATCACCGCGCAATTTTGGCAGCATAACGACATCAAATAGAAATTCATAAATGGGGTTGACGAGAGATAAAGGGGTGAATAATTATTTATACATTGGATGGACAGTGATAGGATCGTGGAACATAATATCCCAACCTGTGAAATGGAATTTATATTCATAATATAATATAAATTCTTTAATGGAAATGATAAAATAGAAATACCTTACAGAATTTCAGTATAGTAACGAGTGAGTTTAAAAAATAATAGGGGGTTAATGGGAGTGAAAATAATATCCCATAATGTATGCATAAAATTGATAGAAATTATTTATGTAATAACATATCCCATATCAAGAAATTGGAAATTAAAAGGCATGACTTAAAAGAGGTGATTGAAGAAAAAAGAGAGAGGAAGATCCCTTACTTGGATGAGTGATACCAAAGGCTCGGGGGAGGCTTCTTGAGAGCTTTTAGGTGAATTTATAGGACGTTAGGAAGTAGGTATCAGAGGGTGGTCAAGATTAAAATATCTTTACAGAAGATAAATGGGTGCTTGGGTAGTTTTATATAGAAAATATGGGGGAATTCATTATTATTTTGTTTTTGGAAACTATACAATAAAATATTAAAAAACACAAACCATCCCATCGTTTTTTACCACGGTTTCTGGAAAAGGGGATTGGTATAAATTATTGTAAAATTATAAGGGCCTAAAATATTAAATATTTTCCTTTCTTATGTGGAGGTGAGTCTCACTTTCAAGGAAATGATTTTAAAATCTTAAAATATTTTATATGTCTTGAAGGATTCACTAAGGATTTATAAAATAAATCAAACAAATATAAAGTGTAATTATTTTAAAGATAAAACATAAATTTGGACTAATGCCACTTTTATTGTATTTTATTAACTCATTATTGGTTCATTATGATGTCATAAAACACATTATATATTTATAAAATATTTATTTTTTACCCAAAAATAAAACTATCTCAGAAAATTATGAAAAATTCACCATTGGATAATTTCAACATCCTGGTTCCAAAAGTAATATTAATTTTATCTAAATAATTTTCTAAATATTTTAATTTTCACTATTAATATAAAATCCAACATTTGTTGAAAATTGACAGGTTTTGACAAAAACAGTTCTCAAACCTTAATAAAAATTACATTTGACTTAATTAAAATTACATGATCATTAATATTTAATAATAATATTTCATTAAAATATTATTTAACTAAAAATTTCATTAATTCATCAAAATATATTTCTTAATTTAATTTGAATATTTACCAAAAATATTATTGATGCTTTAAAAATCATTTACAAAGTAACAATAAAAGAATGAAAGTATATTTATCATTCTATACACAAATAATGCACCTAATTATAATGATAGGGTCTAGTTATATATATCTTTATTACACCATCATACTCCCTAAGTGTAAGGTGTGTGATGGTTGGGCTTTCATGGGGTCGTTCGATGAACATGGTTTGGGTTGTAATCTTGATAAGCTTGAACTTCTCCCGTAAATGGTTTTACTCATTCATTACTTGTGGATATTTTCTTGGGCTTGTTCTAGGTAAAATCCCAGAAATGCTATCACCCTTAAAAGCTATGATAAATGGGATTCATTGGGTATTATCCTACTGTTTGAGTCCATCACTTATTTTTTTGTGCCAAAATGATTTTATAAAACCCTATATTTATAATAGTCATGTGATCACAGTTAAACGACTATATTATCAATGGTATGGGTACTTAAAGGTCATTTAAATCCAATTGGATATAATAAAATAAAATGAGTGATGGTATTTTCTATATCCATAATTCATTTAAAATAAAGGTAATTTTATTCATATATGTTAGGGTCACTAAAACCTTCCCCCCTTAATAAATTTCACACTTGAAATTTATTTTTCACACAGTAAAAAAGATGTGTGTAACTCTTCTACATCACTTCCTCTGGTTCCCACATCGCTTCTTCAAACCTTTGGTTTCTCTACAACACTTTGATGAGGGGAATTATCGTATTTCTTAGAACTTTTTCTCTATGATCTAAGATCTTCATAGGACAGGTCATTATCCAATGGTACCACCTATGTATTGAGTACATGTGATGGTTCTGGTATGTAATTCCTTAAGAGTGATACATGGAATACATCATGTAATTGAGACAGGTTTGGTGGGAGTGTTAGTAGAGAGGCAAATGCTCTGATGTGATCAAAGATCTCAAAAGGGCCCATGTACCTCGGACTCACCTTTCCCTTCTTCCAAAATATCATAACTCTCTTACATGGTGATATATAGAGGAATACCAAGTCTCCAACATCAAACTCTATGTCTTATTGATGAATTTTAGGATAGATCTTTTGTTAACTCTGAGCAGCTTTGATGTGATGATGGATGGTCCTAACCTTATCCACCAATTCTTCAACAATTTTTGGACCAATAAGTTTTCATTCCCCAACTTCATCCCAAAATTCTGGTGTTCTTCACCTCTTCCCATAAAGTGCTTCACAGGGATCAATTTGAATGCTTGAGGGGAAACTGTTGTTGTAAGAGAACTCTACCAAAGGAAGATTTTGGTCCCATCTTCCTTTGATATACATTGAGCAAGATCTCAACATGTCTTCAATTGTCTATATAGTCCAGTTAGATTGGCCATCAATTTGAGGGTGATAGGTTTTTCTTAAGTTCAACTTAGAGTTTAGATCATATTAGAGACTCTTCCAAAACATAGAGGCGAATCTTGGATCTCGATTGCACCAAATAGATATTGGAAATCTATACAGCCTTGCCAATTCTCTGATGTATATATTTTCTAGTTGATCTAGTGATAAATCCTCATGAATTCAATAAAGTGTTCAGTCTTTGTAAAAATATCCACAACAACCAAGATAGCATTTTTTCCATTGGATGTCTTTGGAAGTCTGGTGAAAAAGTTCATGGGGACCTTTTCCCATTTCTATGTTGGTATGGGAAATGGGGGCATTATCCCCACAGACTTATACCTCTCATCCTTTACTTGTTGAAATACCATGCACATTGATGTATATTTAGAAATCTCTTTATTCATGTTATCCCACCAATAGTTCTCCCAGAGATCTTGATACATATTTTTGTTTCTTGGGTGAATTGGGAAATTCGAACAATGTCCATCATCCAAAAGATATTTCATTAACTCCAGATTTGATGGAACACATATTCTTGACCCAAATCTCACAATTACATCTTCATTAATATTGAAATCTGAGGATTTACCTTTTTGGATAGTTTCTACTTTTTTCTGAATTCTCACATCATTATTTTGACCATCCTTTAGCCATTACAAAAGATATAGTTGAGATATAATTTGTGAAAGGATTGATGTTTTTTCCTTATTTATGTTTCCCATGTCCATATTCATCAAATATAAAATGATTGGATCCTTATAAATTCTCATCAATGACAGAATTTTTGGGCCCTTTCTACTTAGAGAATTTTCCACCTTGTACACTTTCCATGGGTGGTAATGGATTCCACAGTCTTAATCCTTGATGATCTCTAACCATATTTGTTGGTGCATATTCAGCTCTTTCTATGTGAATATATATTTGAGAATTTTTTGATCTGTTTATATTTCACACTTCTCTCCAATGATATAATGACACCATAATTTCAACAAAAATATCATAGCTTCTAACTCCAGATCATGTGTGGGATATTTTTTATCCATAATTTTCAACAACCTTGAGGAATAGGCAATTACTTTTTCATTATGCATAAACACACAACACAAGCCCTTGTTCGAATCATCACTGAAGATTATGAAAAGCTCACCACTTTTGGGTAGTGTGAGAACAAGAGTTGTGAAAATCCTTTTCTTCAACTCCATGAATCTTTCTTCACATTCATCATTCCAAAAAAACATGACTCCCTTCCGAGTTATATTGGTATGATGGTTTTACAATCATGAGAAATTTATCACAAATCGATGATAATATCTAGGTAACCCTAGGAAGCTACGAATATCTGTCACAAATGTTGGCCTCAGACATCCCTTAATTACATTTTTCTTGGAAGGGTCTATAGATTTCCTAATTATTATGATGATATGTCCCAAAAATGATACTTCCTTCAACTATATATCTCACTTTTTGTACTTTACCTAGAGCTTCCCCTTTCACAAGGTCTTTAGCCCAGTGCTCTGATGCTTCTCATGCTCCTCCTTCATTTTAGAGTATATTATAATATCTTATATAAAGAATACCACAAAATTTTCAAGGTAATCTTTAAATACTCTATTCATCAAGTCCATGAAGACTTTTTATGTTTTAGTGAACCGAATAGCATCACTATGAACTCATAATGCCCATACCTCGTATGAAAAAAAGTCTTGGGGATATCCTCCTTCTTCCCCCTAATTTGGTAATATCTTGACAGGCAATACACTTTGGAGAAGTATTGTGATCCATATAGTTGATCTAAGAATTCATAAATTCATGGAAAAGGATTCTTATTCTTTATCACGATTTTTTTAGCTCACAATAATCAATGCAAAGGTGCCTTGACCCATCCTTCTTCTTGATGAAGAGGACTAGTGTACCCCTTGGTGAAGCACTTGGGCATATAGACCCTTTATCCAGATTCTCCTATAGTTGTTTCTATAGATCCTCAAGCTCCACAATAGTCATTCTATTTGGATTCTTGGATATCGGAAATACCCCAGGTATAAGATCAATCAATAACTTAACATCACTTCTACGAGGAAGACCAAGAAATTCCTCAAGAAACATTTCAGTGAATTACCTCACAATAGGGTTGTCTTCAAGGATGGATCTTTCCTTAGACTAAATCATCTGAGAAAGATACATGTACTCATAGGATAGTAGTATCCATTCTTGAGATGATGGTACAAAAGAATATTAATCCTCATCCTTGCACTTGTATAGATTCGGGGGTTGATTCAATATATGGAGAGTGATTTTCCTCTCGCATAAATTTGTGTTGGCTCTATATAAGGAAAGCCAATCCATGCTATGAATTTCAACAAATTCCACTAGAGGGTGTATGATGAGGTTCTCCAAGAAGTTCATTCTGAAAATTTTGAGTGGGGGAGAGTTATATACATTAGATGCAATTTACCCATTTGTCATTTTCACAAAAATATTTACTTCCAGGCTTTGTGGTGGTGTTTGGATTATTCTACTAAAATTTTTGGATATAAAATAATATGTAGAACTATAGACGATAACCCTACCATTCACTTTTTGATTCTAGTTCTGATTTATCCAATAAATACATAGGGTTGAGTTTTTCCAAACTTTTAAACAGATAATAGGGAATCCAATGAAATTAAAACGATAACTTATAAATTACATTTATCTACTTAAATTATGAATTTCTTTGTTTTGATCTAAGTTATCCATGATCTAATTCATAACATATATTATTATTGTATTTTCTTGTACCCTTAATAATGGTTCATAATAATATTTTAAATTTACCAAATCATATTCCCTATGAGTATCGAACCAAGAGTGAAGTAAGGCTCGTTGTCTTGTACCAGTACCCATTCGAATTTATCTCAACGCGGTGTTTTCGTGTTTTAGCCCTTGATACATCTATTCCATATCCACCTCTTCCTGTTCATATCCATATGGGGATTTATTTTCTTGATAAACCAATTACTCTATACTCACAAAAATTTAGGGATTATTTTATTATACTTAGTCATGTCCCTAAGGCTTTTACTAGAGTTTTCTAATCCAGATCCCAAAAATAACTAAACCTGCCTCTCATACCAACTATAACAACCATGCCCTTTATTACACATTTAAACATGGATTGTTACATAAACATTCACTTAATATAACTCAGAATATTGAGATTTAATGTTTTTTTGTGGATAAGGAATATTACATAACAACTTACAACATGAAATACACATCTTTATTGAAAACTTATTTTACATGACCACAACATTCATTCGTACTTAGAATTGCATGGGATAACCTAAATAAATACATAATAATAGGGTGTGATTTAAATCCGAGTTAGGTATTGAAAAATTAATAACATGATGAATAAATTACATGTTAGGAAATAGGCATATCAAAGGAGTATAAGAGAAACATGAACATAAATGTTTGATATAGCATGATTATCATAACATGGAAACGTGGAAATAACAAAAAAAATTACATCATTAACATAAATGAATCCAGTAAACCAATGTCCCTACATAGTGGAACAAATTCCTATAATGGAATCAGGTAAACCCCATATACCAAATGATGTATCAGATACTAAGCATTACCCAACACATTGTAGTGCAATCAGGGTGCACCCTTCATAATCATTTTAAACACATACTTAATTGTGCCACTTATATAATATAATATGGATTCATTCAATATCATCATTTATTATATGACCAAGTAATGTGGAATTAATATAGTTAATTCAACATTAAATAAGTATGTGTTCATAAAGATAAATACCCTTGATAGAGTAATGGTAATTGTATTCACTACATGATGATTTTGGCATGGAAAATCACTATGCAATTTTGGCATCATAACGACATCATATGGAAATTCATAAATTGGGTTGATGAGAGAGAAAGGGGTCTCTAATCATTTATAAATGGTATTGATATTAAGGGGATTGTGTAACATAACATTCAAACATGTGAAATATAATTTAGATGCATAATATAAAATAAATCCCTTACGGAATTTCAACATAGTAACAGGTGGGGTTAAAGGATCATAGGTGGGATTAAAGGGAGTGAAAGGAATATACCATCATGTATACATCAAATGGAAATTAAATATGTATGTAATAACATATCCAAAATCAAAAAAAATGGAAATTAAAATGCATTATATAAAAGTGATGCTTGATGGAAAATGAGAGAGGGAGATTCACTACATGGACGTGTGATCCCAAATGCTTGGGGGAGTCTTCTTGGGAACTTGGTGGAGACTTGGTAGGACTTTAGGGAGTACGTGAAAGAGTTTTTTCAAGATTTAAATATCTTGAGTGAATAGAAATGGGATCTTTGATGGTGTTATATATGAAAAATGGTGGAATTATTTATTATTTAGGTTTTAGACACTATACAATAAAATATTCAAAGCCACAAATCTTCCCATGGGTTTTTACCACGATATCTAGAAAGGAGGAGTGGTATAAATTATTTTATAATTATAAGGGACGAATATATTAAAATATTTCCCTTGATTATGGAGTGGTGAGTCACACTTTCAAGGAAATAATTTTAAAATCTAAAAATATTTTATATGCCTTGGAGGATTCACTAAGGCTTTTTAAAATTAATCAAACAAATCTAAAATCGCATTATTTTAAATCTAAAACATTTATTTGGTATAGTATTCCATTTTTAATATTTTATTACATCACTATTTGGTTATTATGATGTCATAAAACATATTTTATATTTATACGGTATTTAATTTTTACCCAAAATATTTACTGCCTCAGAAAATTGTGTAAAATTAAATGTTAGATAATTTTGAATTATTGATTCCAAAAATAATATTATTTTTATATAAATAATTTTCTAAAGATGTAAATTATCACTTTTAAATAATAAACTGGCATTTATTGAAAATTCATGGGTTTTGACAATAATATTTTTCAAACCTTAATAAAAATTACATTGGACTCCATAAAAATTATATGATCATTTATATTTAATAAAAGTAATTTAATAATAATATTTCATTAAAATATTTTTTAATTAAAAATACATTAATTCATAAAAATAAGTTTATTAATTGAATTTACATATTAACCAAAAATAAAATTTGTGCTTTAAAAATCATTTACAATGTAACAATGATAGAATGAAAGTATATTAATTATTATTTACAAAAATTATGCACATAATCATAATTATAGTATAACACCATGACCCTAGTTACCCAAATTCGGTTCATTATTACATAACATTGGCATGATACAAGGAATTATGTTCTGAAAGACCGATCAGTTTAGTAGCTATGGAAGTACTAGATACATACATATGTTTTATATTACATCCTGAAATAAAAAAACAATGTGTCTCTTTTTAACACAATCATATCCCTTAGACTATCCCTCCAGGTTAGTCATAATATACTTCTTCGCATCCTAGGAAAAATATAACATATAAAGGGGTGATCTCATGTGATCAGTAAGGATAACAATATAGTGGAAACTTTCATAAATAAGCATAAACAATTAAGGAAATGTACAAGACTAAAACCCATGTATTTTAAACGTAAACATGAGCATAATAAGGAAAAGATAAATCAAATAATTCAATTTAATTATTCACATGGACATTTTACTAGTCGAATAATCACATGTAATATCAATAACGAATTTCATAATGATGGACTGCATAATGTTGAACATCAAAACCACATAGTCAAGGTCACGTGCCAAGAATACAAATAATATTTTGTCAAGGCATTGTGCCGAGACACTAGTTTGTCTCATTAGATATACCGATGCATCTAGGAGCTATAGCGGGCCCCACCCGTCACTTACTAATTCTAATGCATTCCTTATATGAAAAGGTTGAAACAAAACATAAACATTCGTATTAAAACTAGCATACGAAATGTCAATACTTTAACCATAAATCATGAATGGAATAAAAATATCACATCCACAGTAAAAAATATCACAAAATCTTCAATACAATGTGTTATATTGTATCATAATAAATCAACTTCAAACAAGCATAAAATCCAACAAAGGATGTTGACATTGATGAAATCAAAACTATTTGATAGAAATGTCTCTTTATTTTTTGAAATAATTTAAAATTCCTGTAATTTTAAAAGAAAACATTAATTTTTAAAATATTATTATAGGATTGTAATGGAATATTTGAAGGTGTTACAGTGGTAGAAAATAGCCGCACCCACCGTATAAGTTAAAAAAACATTATTTTCTTAATTTTGTCGAAAAGGTCGTAAAGGACCTTGATTGGAAAACGACGAAAATATTCCTTTATAAACACCTCATAAGAAGTAAAACAAGGGTATAAATGACTTTAACCCATAGTCTAGGAAATATTAAAAATGTTTTGAAATGCATTTTAAGAAACACGGATGTGGATGATAAAGAGGTCCCAACAGATACTCATATTTAAACAACCTCAGATAATGAGGAATTGTAGAATTAACCCTTACCTTGTACTTTTCCTTGATTTCAGGTATGTGAACCTTCTGTATAATAGTTAAATCATTTATATTAAATTTTAAAATAACCAAATACATAAATATGATATCATATATGATCTTCTAATATGTATTTGTTAATAATATTTTAGTAGTATCATTGTTTCGGGTGTTGACTGATTTCTTTTACTTTATATGGTTGGTCACGTAATCCATGTTTTATATGGATAGGATGTATTTTCTTCATATAAAGAATGATATTAAGTTCATAAACATTATTTTTAATCATAAAATGAGAATTATTCTTGAGTGGTTATGATGGGGAATGAATTTCATTGTGTTCATGGAGACGGTAATCCGTACGTACACACAAGCGACAATATTATTCTATTGATGGTGAAATCCTATGTAATTGGATGTTATATAATATATAAAGAATCATTAACTTGTTATATTTATTATTTACATCATTTATACTCATTATTATACCAATCTAAATAATGAAGTGTTTGAATAACAAACTACACCACAATGTGGAGACGGTAAGTCGTACGTACGCACGTATGGTGACTAGTCATTCATATGATAGATTGAATAATAAATATGGTTGTACCATATTTATAATAACATCACAGTATGTATAAGGTACTGGAGTTATTATTTTGGTATGGAAACAATAGAGAAAGAGGAAATGGAAGAAGAAAAGAACATTTAAATAGGTGGTGAAATTATTACCTCTTCTTCGGGTGTTTCCTTTTGAGTTGACCAAAAGGGCTCTCTAGGTTGGCCTTATGATCAAATTAAAGCCTCTAGGTAGAATTGAGGATAGTCGGGAGGATATTTTATCAGGGTTTGTCCAAGACAAATGTATTTGGAGGTGTGATTTTGAGAGAAGGGGAAGTATCCTTTTATAAGAGAGGTGAGGGTCACTTTAGGAAAAGCATGAAACATTATATTATTATACAATCATATTCGGTTTATAATGAATCAAAAATGATTTATTTCTAGGATAATGGGGGTATGGTTTGAAAACCTATCAACCAATAGGTTTTAGGTTTAGGTCACCATAATAACGTTATCTTTTAGATTTAACTCATAGTTAACACATTTAACTTTTACAATGCATTCTTGTATTATTATAATAAATGGTTGATAAACATACTATAAAAATCTACGAGAACCCCAAGTGGTTCATTATTAATATATATATCCTTATATAAGTCCTTTGGACGAAACATAGATTTTGAGGAATATTATATCAATTAATAATATAGTATTTGTTTTAAAAACTCATTTATGTCAATTATGACACTATTTGCATTTTTTTGGTGAAAGTCATAAAAACTTTATCACTTATAAATAAAGTAATTAATAAACCCTAAAATTTCATACTAAACTATAAAATTAGTTTAATTCATCAGAAGTCTAAATTTATATTTATTTGGATATTTATAATATCAATTATCTTAATCATTCATTAATAAGGTAATTACTACATCATCATTTTATCATAAATAAATTTAAATATTTAATGTCTAAAAATTATAAATAAAATAATATAATATAGGAAATATTTTTATCTTTATAATTAATATTTATAGTTGAATTTATCTTATGTATAACCCTATATAAAAAATGGTTTATTTATTAAACTTGGAAATTAATACTTTTAACACTTCATTTAATAAAATAATAATAAATGTACAAATCTAATCTATGTAGACCAAAATGATCAAATTTTATTCCTAATGTTAATTTTGGACGAAATAAAATTACCCAATAGAATTAGGTCATGTGTTAGGGTAATTATAATATCATTCTTTACCTTTAATTATCCAATTTACTTTTATTCATGGTAAATAAAAGTCAAAAGATACTATTCACTAAAAATTATTTTAATCTTATTGAACCGTGTTTTACTTACTGATCTCAAATTTGTCTCATTGATTTTTGAAAATCAATTCATAGAAGCGGTAAAGTTACGTTTTACGCAAATTTGCAAATGCGGCTAGAAGGTGGGTAAAAGACAGTAAAAAGTTCAATGAAATTTTATATATATTATATTATTATAAAATTGACTCCAATGGATTACATTGGACATTTATATATATTATGTATCCGTTTTTTATAAATATAAATTTAAATAAAATAACTAATTATTTTAATAAAAAGTCGGTTTTAACCAATAACAGTGTTTTTTCCACTATTCATAAAAAAATAAAGTTTTTCAGAAAAATACTAAAAATTCACCCAAAGTTAATTTCAATATTCTGAATCCAATAATGAAGTCAATTATGAAAAATAGAATTTATTAAATTTCAAAAAATGGTATTACTACTAATAATGGCTAGTTTGATTGGTCATGGTTTGTTAAAACTCTATGTTGCGTACAATACAAGCTATTACATTATTCAAAGGTAAAAATATCATGGAAGCTTGGGGTGTTACATTCTACCCTCCTTTAAATAATTTTGTTCTCGAAATTTTTAGAATATTACTGAATAAAAAGATTCAGCTTGTTCTTCATCATAAGTTCTTCAGGTTCCCACGTTGCCTCTCCCATCTTATAATTTCTCTATAGAACATTCACCAGACAAGTCATCTGGTTTCTCAACACTTGTTCTCTGGTATGAAGAATTTTGATAGGCTCTTTGCAATAAGATAGATTGGGTTTCAGTTCTATTTCCTCATAGGTGAGTACATGTGTTGGGTCAAATAGGTATTTTCTCAACAGTGATAAGTGGAACACATCATGAACTTTGGAGATACATGGCGGCATTAACAAACAATAAGCTACAACTCCCATTCATTCTAGAATTTCGAAAGGTCTGATGTACCTATGACTTAATTTTCCTTTCTTACCGAATAGTATAACACCCTTCCATAGAGATACCTTCAAGAAAACAAGATCTCATACTTGAAATTCCAAATCTTTCCTTAGGTTATCAGCGTAGCTCTTTTGCCTACATTGAGCTGCTATGATGTGGGTTTGGATGAACTTCACCTTTTCCATTATTCCCTCAACAAGTTCTAGGCCTATGAGTTTTCTTTCACCAACTCCATCCCAAAAAGTTGGTGTGCAACTTCTCTTTCCAGATAATGCTTCATATAGTGCCATATGAATACTTGAATGGATGCTATTATTAAAGGAAAATTATAACAGATGTAAATATTGATCCCACATACCCTAAAAATTATGTGAGCAAGATATCAACATGTCTTATAAGTTTCTAATAGTACGTTCTAATTATCCTTCGGTTTGGGGGCGGTAGGCAGTGCTCAAAAAAAGATCAGTATCCAAGGCCTTCTGAAGAATTTTCCAGAATTTTGATGTAAAATGGGGATCACAATCAGAAACTATTGATAGGGGTACTCCATGAAGTCTTAAAATTTTATTAATATATAGTCTTGTTGGATGTTCAAGTGGTAAATATTTTATTATAGTAATAAAATTTGATGACTTGGTAAGACGATCAATAATGGCCCATATTGCATCATTCTTTCTTGGAGTCTTTGGTTGTCCCAGGACAATGTCCATCCTAATATCATCCCATTTCCACTTAGGTATGGGAAGAGATTGCATGAATCTTCTAGGATGTCGTCTTCTAACTTTTACTTATTTACAAACAATACATCTTGACACATAATAATAAATCTCTCTCTTCATGTTGTCCCACCAAAAATGTTCCTTCAAATCATTATACACCTCAATGCTACTAGGGTGTATAGAGAAATTGGAGCTATGAGCATCATACAACAATTCTATTTTTAGATCAGGTATGTTAGGAACATAATGTCTCTTCCAAAATTTCAAAATCATATCTTTATATATGAATTCGATCAATCTCCCATCATTCACAACTTTAATTTTCTTTTGAAAATCCTCATCATCAGTATGAGAACCTTTTATCATTTCTAGTAAATATGGTTTAGCAACCATTTGAAAAAGTATTGATGTTTCACCATCCATGATTATTCTCATATCAATCTTTACTAGATACATTAACATAAGATCCCTTACATCTCTCAAATTGTTCAAAACTCCATAATCCTTTCTGCTCAAAGAATCTTCCACCTTATTTTCCTTCCCCGGGTTGTAGTGTATAGTGAAATCATAATCCTTGAGTAGTTCAAGGCATCTTCTTTGCCTCATATTGAGATCTTTCTATAAGAAAATATACTTCAAACTCTTTTGATCGGTAAATATCTCACATTTTTCAACATATAGATACTGTCTCCATATCTTCAAAGAAAATATTACAACTATTAACTCAAGATCATGTGTGGGATAGTTTTTTTCATGAATTTTTAGCTGTCGGGATACATAGGTAATAACTCTGTCATTCTGCATAAGGACCCACTACTAGAAAAGAATGTTATACCAATGGTTCTAGACCATTGTTATTGGCTTGAAAACCTTTGGTATAGCCTATACCAACGGTTTTCCAAACCGTAGGCTAGTAAGCCGTGAGGAAAGCCTTATACCAATAGTTTGATCTAAAATGTTGGTATATACCACTGTATTTATTGATATACCAACGGTTGCAAGAGTACCATTGGTATATATTGTTTTTTTAAATTTCAATCAATGTATACCAAGGGTTTAGAACCGTTGGTATTTTATTTTTTGAGAATTATTATACCAATTGTTGAAAATAGTTGGTATTGTGTTTTCCAGAACTCCTTTACCAACGGTTCTGAACCATTGGTATTGTGTTTTTATAGAATTCCAGAACTCTTATACCAACGGTTTAAAATCTTTGGTATTGAGTTTTTTCAGAACTGATACACAACAGCCCTCCAGTAGCCCCTCCACTATACACCTGCATAAAAAATATCACAAAAACCACACAGACTTAAAATAGTATAAAAAACACCTAAAATAGTACAAAAACACATAAAACCATCAAACTCATCCAACCATGTCATGTACTACAATTCCCTATTTCAATCTTCATATGACAATAATCATCCGGTAGTAATTCATCTCACCCCTGCATAACCCCCCAACCAGTACATCCCCCCTCCCCATCAAATTCTAATAGGCAGAATAGTCTGAGAAATACCTATTAGAGTTGAATAAGAGTTAGAAATTGGCTCAAATCCCATTTTTTTCTGATCCTAGATTTGGGTATGTAATGATTTGTGATGAATTTTTCAATGAAAATTTCTTGTTTATAATATATAGTGAAAATTTATTTTCTTAGGAGTCTCATCACTTATGACCCCATGGGTGAAACTACCCAACTCAGGAAAAAGAGTTTGCGACTATCGTTGATGAGTGTAAATTTCATTTGTATTCACTTAAAATGATGTCCTTTTGAAACAAAAGATAGAATTTGAGTGGTTTCGTCCATACCGCGCCTCGGATTGAGGCGGAGTTGACTCATACATGTCACAAATGACCCATGGATCATTTTCCTAAAGTATCAACACAATCTGAATGCGTTTGGTTGGTTTCTTGTATACTGGTTGGTTTTACTTAAAAGCGTATCCATTTTAAACAAAAGAAAGACACTTTGAGTGGTACCGGCCACACCAAGCCTCAGATTGAGGTAGGGTTGACTCGTAAATGTCACAAATGACCCATATATACTTTTCCTAAAGCATCAACAGAATTCGAATGCATTTGGTCTGTTTTCCGTATGTCAGTTGTTGTTTTAACTTAAACTGTTGTCCATTTTAAAGAAAAGTTAGACACTTTGAGTGTTGCCGACCACACCGCACCTCATTTTGAGGCAGGGTTGACTCATACACGTCAAAAATGACTCATGGATCATTTTAGTAAAGTTAAATATAATCTCAATGCATTTGGTCGGTTTTCTGTATGTCAGTTGTTGTTTTCACTTAAAATGATGTCCATTTTAAAAAAAAGAGAGACACTTTAAGTGGTGTTGGACACACCGTGCCTCGGATTGAGGTAGGGTTGACTCCTACACGTCACAAATGACACATGGATCGTTGTACTAAAGTATCAACACAATATGAATGTGTTTAGTTGGTTTTCCATATGCCGGATGTTTTTACTTAAAAGCGTATCAATTTTAAACAAAAGAAAGACACTTTGAGTGGTACCGTCCACACCGTGCCTTATATTGAGGTGGGGTTGACTCGTACACATCACAAATGACCTTGTATACTTTTTCTAAAGTATTAAAAGAATATGAAAGCATTTGGTCCATTTTCCGTATGTCAGTTGTTGTTTTTACTTAAAATGTTGTCCATTTCAAAGAAAAGTGAGACACTTTGAGTGGTTTCGGCCACACCATGCCTCGTATTGAGGTAGGGTTGACTCTTACATGTCACAAATGACCCATGGACCGTTTTCATAAAGTATCAACACAATCCGAATGCGTTTGGTCATTTTTCTGTATGTCATTTTTTTACTTAAAAGCGTATCCTTTTTAAACAAAATAAAGACACTTAGTGTGGTACCGGCCACACCTGCCCTCAGATTTAGGCGGAGTTGACTCTTAGACATCACATATGACCCATGGATTGTTTTCCTAAAGTTTCAATAGAATCCGAATGCTTTTGGTTGATTTTCCGTATGCCAGTTGTTGTTTTTTCTTAAAATCCAGTCCATTTCAAACAAAAGAAAGACACTTTGAGTGGTACCGGCCACACCGTGCCTCATATTGAGGCAGGGTTGACTCTTACACATCAAAAATAACTCATGAATACTTTTCCTAAATTATGAAAATAATCATAATGTTTTTGGTCCATTTTCCGTATGTCAGTAGTAGTTTTTACTTAAACTGTTGTCCATTTCAAAGAAAAGTGAGACACTTTGAGTGGTTACGGCCACACCGTGCCATAGATTGAGGCGGGGTTGCCTCTTAGACGTCAAAAATGACCCATGGATAGTTTCCCTAAAGTATAAACACAATATGAATGTATTTGGTCAGTTTTCCGCATGTCGTTTTTTTTACTTAAAAGCACATCCATTTTAAAAAAAACAAAGAAACTTTGAGTGGTACCGGCCACACTGGCCCTTGTATTGAGGTGGGTTTGACTTTTATATTTCAAATATGACCCATGGATAGTTTTCCTAAAGTTTAAATAGAATCCGAATGTGTTTGGTCAGTTTTCCGTATGACAGTTGTTGTTTTCACTTAAAATCATGTCCATTTCAAACAAAAGAATGAAACTTTGAGTGGTATCGGCCACACCGTGCCTTAGATTGAGGTAGGGTTGACTCTTACACATCAAAAATGACCCATGGATACTTTTCCTAAAGTATCAAAAGAATCTGAATGTGTTTGGTCCATTTTCCGTATGTCAGTTGTTGTTTTTACTTAAACTTTTGTCCATTTCAAAGAAAAGTGAGAGACTTTGAGTGGTTTCGGCGACACCACACCTCTTATTAAGGAAGGTTTGACTCGTACACATCAAAAATTACCCATGTATTGTTTTCCTAAATTATCAACACAATACTAATGTGTTTTATTGGTTTTCCTTATGTCGTTTTTTACGTAAAAGCACATCAATTTTAAACAATAGAAAGACACTTTGAGTGGTACCAGCCACACTAGCCCTCAGATTGAGGTGGGGTTGACTCGTACATGTCAAATATAACCTATGAATGATTTTCCTAATGTTTCAAAATAATCTGAATGTGTTTGGTCGGTTTTCCGTATGCCAGTTGTTGTTTTCACTTAAAATCTTGTCCATTTCAAACAAATGAAAGACACTTTGAGTGGTACCGGCCACACTGTGTCTCAGATTGAGTCGGGGATGACTCATACACATCAAAAATTACCCATGGATACTTTTCCTTATGTATCAAAAGAATCCTAATGTGTTTGGTCCATTTTCCGTATGTCAGTTGTTGTTTTTTACTTAAACTATTGTCCATTTCAAAGAAAAGTGAGACACTTTGAGTGGTGTCGACCACACAACACCTCATATTGAGGTGGGGTTGACTCGTACACATCACAAATGACCCATGGATCATTTTAATAAAGTATCAACACAATCCGAATGCATTTGGTTGGTTTTCCGTATGTCGTTTTTTACTTAAAAGTGCATCCATTTTAAACAAAAGAAAGACACTTTGAGTGGTACCATCCACACCGGCCCTCGAATTGAGGAAGGGTTGACTCTTACATGGCACATATGACCCACGGATCATTTTCCTACAGTTTCAGCAGAATACAAATGTTTTTTGTCAGTTTTCCGTATGTCAGTTGTTGTTTTCACTTAAATTCATGTCCATTTCAAACAAAAGAAAGACACTTTGAGTGGTACCGGCCACACCGTGCCTCAGATTGAGGCAGGTTTGACTCTTACATGTCACAAATGACCCATGGATACTTTTCCTAAAGTATAAAAATAATCCAAATGATTTTGGTCTATTTTCCATATGTCAGTTGTTGTTTTTACTTAAACTATTGTCCATTTCAAAGAAAAGTGAGACACTTTAAGTGGTGTTGGCCACACCGCGCCTCGGATTGAGGCGGGGTTGACTCGTACACATCAAAAATGATTGATCATGTATTGAATATAGTCATGGACCTCTTTAAATGGATAAAAAAAATTCTCAGATGGTTTGAGTTCATTTATCACCTTCCAATCATCCTTCAAACATAGTTTGGAAACCTTACTTTCCTATAATTATAGGATTCATGAAAATAATTATTATTTTTAAAAAAATATCCACAAAAAATTCCTTAATTATTGAGTGGTATATGTTCTTATCCTCTATTGATGGATTTTGGGTACCACTCCTAGTACATATCTCATTACCTCATTAAAATTGGTCATGGTGTGAATAAAATAACCATGGAATTGTAATTTCATTAGAGATAATATCATTTCAATTTCACTCAAAAATCCTTCTACTTCAAAGCACATTTTCCATTTTATTTTGAACATTCATAAACATGAAATACATGTCTAACTAAGAAATCTAATTAATACAAAATAGTAAAATGGGTAACACAGTACCAAGGAATACTAAAGGTCTCGGTAGTAGACTAATCATACAATAAGAATCAAGTGAAAAAAAACAGATCTGTTAACAACGTCCCTATGTAGCAGAGGAAAACCCCAAGAGTAATCACCCCAAAATTTCAGTATCAGTCCCCAAGAATAATAGGCCTAGAAAATAGGGGTAAAACCAAACTAAAACCTCCTTGATAACCACAAGGAAATAGATTATTTCATTAAGATAAAAATTTCACCTAAGTACCCAAGGTAACCCATGTTCTCTTTCTCACAAACCCATTTCAATGGCTTGAAAATAATTCAAAACCATTTATAATACATTTATCAAAAGACAAGTATAGCGAATTTTCATTTCAAAACACTTTTTCAACACATGCAAAAATCATGCCAATTTCATTAATCAATTTATAAATCAATTTTCAAATCAAAACAAGTAGTTTCATTATCATAGACTAGAAATGGAACCACCTACATTGAATTTCTGGTTACACACACCCACAATAGAATACAAAACCAACTTATGTTTTATGAACCAATAAATTAAAGGGAAAGAAACTCCTCACAATAACCCATAAAATCTCATCTTGCATTACTCACCTCCAAAACAT
The DNA here is from genome assembly GCA_963277665.1 of Viscum album. NCBI lineage: Eukaryota > Viridiplantae > Streptophyta > Magnoliopsida > Santalales > Viscaceae > Viscum > Viscum album. The sequence continues at coordinate 1,579,998,597 of OY728126.1, forward strand.
TGTAACATCATTAGGCTTCCATATTTGGTTGAAAATAATGAGGTATACTGAATTCAAAAAAATCCATACCAGAGTGGAAAACCAGGTTCAAAAATAAAGAGTTATACAGAATTCAAAAATGTAATGGATCAATCTGCCCCTGATCACCATCACCATCACCACTGTCATCATCGGCCTCATCCTCTCCACCATCTCTATCCTCATCTTCGTCCTCGTCATCGTCCCCATGCTCATCGTTGGCATCATCCTCGTCCTTGTCCCCATCTTCTCCCTCGGCCCCATCCTCTCCCTCGTCCCCATCCTCATCCTCGCCCTCATCCTCTTCAGCATCGTCGTCATCACCAGGAATGTCATCATATCGACCCACACTAGAGCTGCCACCTAGTGAATTGGATAATGCACCCATCAATGACATAAATGTCTGACAAGCCCCGCTGGCCTCTGGTGGAAGTGATGAAGATAAAGATTTCATCAGTTTCATAAATTCTTTGTTCCTCATTTTTACTTGTACTTCCAACTCTGTGACACTTTTATCAGACTGCCTTGCATGCTCCTTGACTTTTCCCAACTTGGTGGTACTAGAATAGATACTTTTAGAGGACCAATACCTCTTCGGGACTATATTCTTACCAGGTCGGCAGCATACTCGACCAGAGTGCTCCACTCCCAAAACCTGATATAAATGATCATGTGGCCCAAAATTGTGAGGCTCCTGGGAATCAAGAGCCACTAAAGCAGCCTGTTAAAAACATTAATAGATTATTAAATTTCAAAATAGATATTAAATTTTGAAATAAACTAATTAAAATTTAAAATCTTTTCTTGGGTTGGTTCATTTACCGCAGTTCCATCTTTTTTTCTTCTACTCGATCAAAATAATTTTGCTCGAGAGATACGTCCTTCAATATTAAATTTGTTCTTCTGTATTGACATTGAAACAATATAATGTTCATGTATAATCATATATTTAATATTCAATATATCACATAATTTTAGTAGGAAAGAATAAAAAGGGGAAGTCCTAAAGAAAAATAATAAACAACTAAATCGTACCAGCTGCCTCTCATGATCTGACATAGTTATGCACTCCAAAGTGTGGAGGTATTTCTTTGAATCAATGTTTTTTTGGTTTTTTCAGAAGATACCTAAATAATTTTTAATAATAAATAAGATTATATTAATGCAAAATATGAAAAATGTCATTTAAATACCTCAAATGAGATTAATACCTTAAATTTGGCAGTCGCCCAATGGGTAATCATTTGGTGATATTGCTCTATCGGGATGTAATCCATGATAGGTAATGTCTCCAACTCCTTGCCCACTCTATCACACCAGCGAACATACATCTCATGCTTATAAGATCTCCAAATCTCTGCTAGATATTTTAAACGTGCTGGTCGTGCACCTTCGCAATTAGGGAAGTTAAACCGAAGCTGAAACCCAATAGATTAGTTCATATAAATACAAAAAAATACTACATTAAATCCAATATATTTTTACCCATATTTGTGCCCACGCATTATCCTTGACTTCATGTGGCAGTTGTCTCTAAGAGAGAGGGCTGACCGGAATGATATCGGAGTATTTGGCTAGCATCGCCAAAAAACCCCGACATTGCTGCCCAGATTTCTCAATAATTTGTCCATCAACATTGTATTCAACCATCAACTGTGTCTGGTGGTTCCATACAGCATGCAAGTGAGTACGCCCCATGCCTCCTATCTTTAGATGAATATGTTATTAACAAAAATAATATCAGTGCAAGTTATAATAAAAATAAATTTTGGTATAAAAATTTGATAGAGGTATATAAATATACATGTGGTAGTCGGATCAATGGGCGTCACTGGATGTACAGAAGATGAAGGAATATTCTGTACAGGTGGAGTGTCCCTCAGGGAATGCTCCTTAGCCACATACTGTGTCAGAGTAGGAGTTGAAGAAGGTGGAATATAATAGCTCGGAGATAATGAACCAGAAGAAAAAGATGATGGCATAGATGTCTGGCCAACTGGTAGTGTAAAAATCGGAGGTCTAAATATCTCGTGTGTCCCTAAAGACACAACAGGATCAAAATGGGGCGTAGAATATATGTCTGTGGTAGTGGATCATCTAACTCTCGCACCACGAGCCCTCGTACCACCGACCTTAGTACCGGGACCACTATATGATCATCCAACTCTAACACCACCCCCCTCCTACCACCAGCCTCGCTACTGGGAGAAATATCAGGCTCCTCGTCGGATATCTCTCGTCTAGGCGGTGGATACAGAAAAAAGTTTAACACAAAAGTAAACACATGATATTATAAGTTATTGAAATATTTATATTTGAAATAAAATACTCACAATAAGGATGAGTGGAGAAACGCCCATCTGTATCATGCAACGATTATTTTCTGTTATCTTTTTCTACTGCCTCTCTTCAATGGGTGTCATTTCCTGCAATGAAAACAAATATGGAAGTAATTAGAAACAGATAACTAATGTGTAACCCAAAAAAAATATAGAAAAACCATTCTGATAAAAAAACATAACGAAACAGAATATTTATGGTGGTTTAAAGGTAAGTACTAGGATACACACTCTAAATGATGTAGGTGAAAAATATAGGTGAGAACATGACTATATGACTCTATATATTTCCCACCACAACTTTGGGTTCACAATCAACTCTGACAATTGAGTTATTGGTGTCATCATAAGTAATAAACAGATTGGTTCCAATTGCAGTAGGGATAGTGTCAACTTCCTCATCACCATCATCAAAAACATGTCTGGTATTTACTTCAATAATCACACCTAATTTAGGATTACGATGATCTTTGACATAAAAAACTTGTTTCACCATTGATGCCAATACATATGGTTCCTCGGTGGCAAGAGTGCGAGTCATGTCAATAACTCGAAATCCACAATCATCAATAAAGGTGCATTGCCTCATCATTGAATCAAACCATTGACATTTCATCATCATGACTCGACCATGTAAGTAATAATCCAAAATTATTGTTTTCTCCCTGACTCCATAATAAGCTACATTTTCATAACGAGGTCTAGTATCCGATGAACTGGCATAATAGTCTGTTGTGGCAGTTAGCATAACACCATTATGCTGTGTTCTCATGTTTCTTGATCGTTAAGTGATAATAAATTTGTATCCATTGATCACAAGTGATTTACAAGCATGAACCATGGTATTAGGACCAAAATCCAAATATCTTATTTCCTTAGAAATAGAGTCTGCAGGAAAACTCGATACCTGAAATATAAACAAATAGTAAACATAATTAAATATTATTTTTATTTAGTTATTACAGAAATATTTTTACCTTTAATTTCAACAAAGCAGAAAACCCTTTGCTATGAAAAGTCTCTTTCCTTCTCAAAGATAAAGAACAATGCTTTCTATATATCAATTCTTTATGTTCCTCGTAGATAAAAATAATAATATTTTAACAAATATTTAAAATTTCAAGAGATAAGATAAGATATACATGTATAATTTACTTACTTGATATACTCATCGAACAAATCACAATTGAAAAACATTATGCGATGTGCCATCTCTCGCTCTTCGAGGCTTAATGTCGTCAATGTATATGATCCCGGAATTCTTCCTGTCTGAGGAAGTGATGGAAAACTGGGTTCAATTTTCCCATACGGTTCTTCTTCATTTCTCATTGGTCTGTTTATTCTCATAGTAAGATCAGAAAAATACATTGAGAAGAAATCCATGCATTCTTGAGCCAAGTAACAGTTCACAATAGAACCTTTGGGATAATTCATGTTCTGAACATATGATTTCAATGTGCACATGTTTCTTTCAGTTGGATACATCCAACGGAAATCAATGGGTCCTCCAAGAAGTATTTTTGTCGGAATATGGATAGTCAGATGCAACATGCATGTAAAAAATGATGGAGGGAATATTTTCTCAAACTCACAAAAAATTAATGGTGTCTCTACCAACAGTTTTTGCAAGAAGGATTTGGAAAACCACTTAGCATAAAGATCTCTAAACAATTAGCACAACCAAATAACTGAGACTCTAACATTATTGGACAAGAGATGACAGATTGCTATTGGAATCATCTCATGCAAAAGGATGTGATAATCACGAGTCTTCAAAGATTTCAACTTCAACTCTTTTCTGTTGACCCGTTTTGATATATTGCTTGAATAGCCACCAGGAACATTAATAGTCTCTATCACTTCCAAAAAATGATTTTTTCAATAGGTTTCATCACATAAGAAGCACATGGAACTTGGCATTTATTTTCACTGATACAAACAGGATGCAATTGTGGTCTGATCCCCCAATCTACCAAGTCACGTTGAGATCATAAATCATCTTTTGTCTTCCCCTTGACATTTAGAAGAATCGAAAGCAACATTTCACATATATTATTTTCAATGTGCATTATGTCTAAGAAATGATGTAACAAGTTGGTTGACCAATACGAAAAATCAAATAAAATACTATTCTTCTTCCAATTGTAACAGGTATCATTGGAAACATTCTTCCTCTTTCTAGATTTCATTACACCCTTCCCAAATGAATAACTGAAATCTTTCAATTCATTAAGCAAATCAGTTCCAGACATACACTGAGGTGGATCTTCATTCTCCATGGTATTGTCAGATCTTCGACGATTGTTTCTATATGGATGGTTCATTGGAAATAATCATCGATATCCCATAATACTAAAACTATGAAGATATTTCAGTCTTCTCGATCGATTATTCTTCATAAAAAATGGGAAATGACAATTTTCCTTTTGTGCTCTATCCATACATCATTGCATAAGCAGGAAAGTCATTGATCGTCCACATAAGCACAACACGCATCTGAAATATGTCTTTCGAACATGCATCGTATGTGGGCACACCCACATCCCAAATAAGTTTCAACTCTTGTATTAAAGGTTCCATGTATACATCTATATCATTGCCGGGATCAGAAGGGCCAAATATCAGTATACTCAAGAAAGTGTAAGGCTTTTTCATACACAACCAAGGGGGGGGGGTTATAAATGTGTATGAAAACTGGCCATGTGTTGTGTGAAGTAAGCATCTGCCCAAATGGATTAAAACCGTAACATGAAAGACTCAGCATCACATTACGCACGTTGGCTGCAAATTCAAGATATTGAGCATCAGATCTCTTCCATGAAAATCCATCTGCAGGGTGAACCAACTCTCCTTTATTCATTTTTCTATCGGTGTCATGCCATAACATTTTTATAGATATTTCATCAGACATGAAAAGGTTCTGTAATCTAGGGATCAATGGAATGTTCCATGTTACTTTTTGTGGCACACGAGATGGTGTTCCTCATCTTGTGGATTCCATCGCGAGGTTCCACATTTGATACAATCATTTCTTTCAGCAATTTCCTCCCAAAATAAGCTGCAATCATTTAGGCAAGCATGTTTTTTTTGAGAATCCAAGTTCATCAACTAACTTCCATGACATATAGTGGTTTGAGGGAATATCTGCATCATCTGGAATTATTTCCTTCAAGAAGGTAAGAATGTAATAAAATACAGTATTTGAAATCCCAGACATAGTTTTCCCATGAAACAATCAGATTAAAATTCTAAGTTTTTTATTTTACCACATTGCCGGTATACGGGAGTCATCGCAACATCATTCAATTTTTTCACCCTATCAACATCATCATTTTCATTGGACGCACATGTGTGCTTGTATCGAAATCTTGTTGGAAGGAAATACTTTCCTTCTCATGATGTCGAATAAATGGAAACCAATCATATATCAAACTCTCCAATTCAGTCCTATCATTTGGATCATCAACATTTTGAGATTCCATTTTCTCTCCATTATGATACCACACATAATAGTTTGTTTGGAAACCATATTTGGTTATATGATAGCTAACTGCTTCACGACTCAACCAAGGTCTTCCAACACAATTAAAACACGGGCAGTGTATGCGACCACTATCTGAAGCCTTGTCAAATGAAAAATCTAGAAAGCTGTTCAAATTATTTTAAAAATCGGTTGAAATCCGATCAGTTTCATACATCCAACTTCTATCCATTCTGTAAAAAAATTGTAATAAGTCATTTCAAAGAAATTCAATAATATTGAAGTTTAATCAAAAAAATATTTCGGTAAATGACAATTTTTTACTTTATATAAAATCATAACTGACACAATACTCTATTTGAGAATCATATTAAGAAATACAACAAAATACAGTGTATATAAGAATATAAGATATAGAATTTATAATGCCTATATTCAAGGATTTTCCAGTAAGATATTGGAAGTGGAATATGGAATACATAATCCATAAGGGTCTTGTTGGGAGTACATGAGTTTTATACTTTAACTTCTTCATGGAGATCAGGATGAGGAGTAGAATGAGGATCAGTGGAGTGGCGGGACTATCCAAGGGCGGTGCGGGGTATCCAGTGGGTGCGGCGTGTCTAGGGGGTGGTGGGGCTGTCCGGGGAGATGGAGGTGTCTAGGGGGTGGGAGGTTGTCTAGGGGGGTCGGGGTGTCCAGTTGGGCGGGCTATCCGCGGGGGTGGCTAGGCAATCTAAGGGGGTAGGGGGAGTCTGGGGGGGTCGGGCTGCCCAAGGAGGTGAACGGGGTGTATAGGGGGTGGGTGGGGCTGTCCGGGGGGTCTAGAGTGTCCAGGGGGTGGCCGGGCTGTCCAGGGATGTGGGCGGGCTGTCCACGGGGGGTGGTCGGGCTGTCCACGGGGGTGGCGGCGCTGTCCAGTGGGGATGGGGGTGTCAAGAGGGTGGGGGGGCATTCCAGGGGGTGAGGGAATCCAGTGGGATGAGGGTGTCTGGGGGGTGGTGGGCAGGTGTCCGGGGGTGGGGTGGGCGGGCTGTCAACAAGGGTGGGGGCTATCCAGGGGGGAACAGTCTGTCCTAGGGGGTGGGTGGGTTGTGCACGGGGGTGGCGGGGCTTTCCAGGGGGGTCGGTGTGTTCAGGGGGTAGGGGGCTTTCCAGGGGTGGGGGTTAGTTCTTTAAATTAATCCTCAGCTTCGGGGAATCGTTACAAAGTGTTTTTTAGTGGCGTTTTTGGTTTTAGCGACGGTTTCACCTGCCAAAAAATGCAAAGGATATAATAGTGGTGTGAAACGCCATTATATCCTCACCATTTTTGTCATGGAAAACAACTACTAAAACAAAAAACAGTAAAAAAATATTGACCTTAAATAGTGGTGGTTTAATCCACTACTAAATAACCATTAGGCATATATAGCAGGGGTTTAAAATTTTGCTATATATCGCTTTAAAAAAACCAACTACAGAATTTGCAACCCTGAAAGATAAAATCAAAATTCAATACATATGTTTAAAATTATATGCATATTTACCACACCCACATATGAGATCATATAATCATGAAGGTTATCAACATGGTTTACTAGAATGTAAAAAATAATTGACTCTTCTGGGAATACATTAAATTATTTAAGACAAGAAAAACATTCAAGTGGCTATTATATTATTAAGACATCCTTAGAAGACATTAATGAAGGTAGAAGTGAACTCAATAAAAAATCTAATGAGATGTACACAATCTAAAAATGGTATTAAGCTATGGGATATTAGTGGTAATTCTCAAACATGGATCCAAACTTATAAAGGATTCGCTAAGAATAAATATATTTAATGAGATTTTAGAATACAATAAAAATGGGATCTGTCTTTGTACAGTTCCAAATAAACCACTTAGAAAACATTTTACCTATTTTATAAACATATATTTAATAACCACTCATTTATATCATTAAAATATAAATAGGTTTCATTATTATAAAAATAGAACGTTTTAATCATAAAAACATAACCAAATAGTCACTTAGTGAGTCGACACCACCTACAAAAAAATTAGGCACACTTTATGAATACAATGATCTCTAAGAAGAACTTAAGAATAACTCACCCGAAGTTCATGACCATTGGATCCCAATACATAATCACTATAAATCTATAAGAAAATAATATACATTAAAAACCAACACTACAAACTCTATAGAACAAAAGAAGAGAAAGCCCCATTATCCTAGGAAACTTCCACCATTCTTAGGTGGAATCATCATATTAGTTGTAGTATGTCGTATGTTTAGTTACAAATGATATATGAAACCAAAGTCAACCCTAGTCACATACATCTACCAATCATGTATTTGACATTGATTCAATATCAAATAGTGTGAATCATAAAATTTTCCAACATATCTAAAATAGGAAAAAATGACGTGATCTTTCTAGATATTGAAATAAATGTGGAAATCAGAGGAAGAGGACTTGTATTTGGGAATAGGTTTAAATAGTCTAACCTAGATGGCGGAGTTGCAGCCGATCGAATGACAGAACTCGAGTTAGGGTTCACCTGGGCATCACGACTTCTGGAAATTGGGGAAACCAAAGTTAACCCACATCATTGCACATATTAATGACGATACAAGCTCATCACATGTAGGTTAAATCAAAATAGAAACAAAAACATATACACATCAAAATAAAAACTAAAAAATGAAATATTAGATAAATTTCAATAAAAATAAGGTACCAGTTAAGAAAATACATAATTTAGGATGGGTCTGATAAGATTCACCAGGAGATTAGCAGCTTGAATAGGATGGAGGAAGAGGAAGCTGACAGAGCTCCAAGATCACCAAATTGCTCCCATTTAGGGTTCGGTATCACGAATGGTGGAGAGGTAGGGCCGCTGTTAATTTGGGGGAAATTTTTACCAACAGTTTTTAAAAACTGTTGTTATATATTTTCAGGCCACACCTATACCAATGGTTCCTTTGAACCGTTGGTAAAATCTCCCCTAAACCACACCTATACCAATAGTTCTCATTGAATCGTTGGTAAAAATTCCCCTAACCACATCTATACCAACGGTTCTATTGAGCTGTTGGGAAAATCTCCCATAAACACGCCTATACCAACTGTTCTTTAGAAACATTGGTAAAATCTCCCCTAAACCATCCTTTACCAGCGGTTTCATAAAACCGTTGGTATGGGAGTGTGGGAAAAAACTCGCATTCCAATAGTGACACTATCAATTCCTTTCCCTGAAGAATCACTATAAATAACTAAACCATCATTACCTGATGGTAGAGTCAAGATAGGATCATTGAATAATATTATCTTTAGTTATTCAAAATATTCTTTACACTCTTTCATCCATACAAATTTAACCCTTTTATGTGTAATCTTGGTTAATGGGTAAGACAATTGGGCAAAATTCTGGACAAAACACTGATAATAACCTACTAAAACAATTAAATTGTGTACCTCAATTATACTCGTCGGTGTTGGCCATTCTTCCATTGGTCTTGTCTTAGAAGGATCAATAGAGATTACATCCTTACAGGCAATATATCCATGAAAAGAAATTTCCTGAAGACAGAATCCACACTTTATAATCTTCCTATATAATTAATTTCTTCTCATGGTTTTCAGAATAGTGCACAAGTGATTGTCATGACCTTTATAGCTTTTGGATTAAAACAATATATCATCAATAAATACAACTACAAAGTCATCAGGAAATTCCATGGAAACTCTCTTCATTAGATCCATGAAAATAGAGGGTGCATTAGTCAGTACAAAAAGCGTTACTATAAACTTGTAATGCTCGTAGCTTGTTCGAAATATTGTTTTCAGAATGTCTTCCTTCTTCTCACACAACTGCTGATATCCAGATCGAAGTTCAGTCTTTGAGAAATATTTATCTCCATGATGTTGATCGAATAAACCATCAACGCAAGGTAGGGGATATTTGTTCTTTATTGTTATAGCATTGATCTCCCTACACTCAATGCACAACCTCATAGATCCATCATTCTTCTTAACAAAAAGAACATGGGCTCTCCATGGAGAAACACTAGGGAGAATAAATAATTTATTACTCAATTTCTCTAGTTGTTTCATTAGGTCCACTAATTTCATAGTGGACATTCTATAAGGATCCTTCGATATTGGCCTTGAACCAGAAATTAATTCAATGGAAAACTAAATTTATTGTTCTGGAGGATGTCCAGGTAAATACTTTGGAAACACATCAACTTATTCTTGCACAATAGGTACATCCTCTATTTGAACATTCCTTTCCTCACTAATATTTATTTCATTCTCTTCCATTACAATAATGGAATTTAGTTGAGCTACTATGGGTGGATCTGGAAAAAAATTAGGTGGTGAAGTTTCTTGCTCGAAAGATTAGGTACTCCTTATCATCATCAAAAAAAATTAACCTCCTTACTTTTACAATAAATTTTCACATCATGGTCCAAATTCCAATCTATTCCTTGGATTATATCAAATTCTATCATGGGTATGACAATGAGATCAGCAGATAAAGAACTTCTATATTTCTTAATGGGGACTGATTCACAAAACATTGTTGCAATGATACTTCCCTTAAGAGTTTTGACTGATAAATTCCTTGTTAAATCAAATTGGAAATATCTATTTTTTTTAGCAAACTAGGAAGATATGAAAAAATGTGATGATCCCTATTCAAATAATGCATTGGCTAAATTTGAGGAAACCATTAAATTACATGCCACCACGTCATTCGGAGCTTCAACCTCTACAGTAGTGATCACATATGCTTGGCCTTGCGCCCTTAACCTTTTTTAAGGTAAGTTTCTTTGGAGCTTAGGACATTCATTGGCATAACACCCCATTTATCTATAATTGTAGCATTAATAATTGATAGCCTCTTTCTTTCTATGACAATCACGAGTTTGGTGGCCTTTTTCACCACACTTGTAATAGACTCCCATTACCTTTAGGCAAGTATCAGGGTGTTTCTTCCCACATTTACTACATTATGGAAATTCAAATTTTCCCTTCTTCCCATTATTTCAATTTCCCGAGTTTTCATCATATCTCTTCTTCTCTTGATTTGCTTTAAATTCATAAAACATAGAGAATTCCTTTTCTTTCTTGATAGCACATGATACAATATATTTGTATGATGAGAAGGATTGTGAGACTAATTCTCAACGGAGAAATGGTTTTAACCCATCAAATAATCGATCAATATTACTCTTTTGGTTACATATATAATATTTTTCATTCATTTTTAACCTTGTAATGATAGCCTCATACTTTTCAACATTCTCATGCTCCATTTTCCTCGGACTCAAAAATTGTCTTTCCTTATCTTCTCAATGGTCATGTGGAAATAATTTTTCTACGAAAATCTCTTTAATCTCCCTCCATTCCATATTTGATATTTATTCAACTTCCTTTGTGTTTTGAATTAATGACCACCATTGATCTGCATCTCCTGTGAGGCGATAAACTACCATGAAAACTTTCTCCATTTCGCTACTCCCCAAAGCATGAAATATTTTTTCTAAATAACATATCCATTGCTCAGCTACAAATTGATTTGTAGTCCCATTTAATGTTGGTGGTTGTTTCCTCATGAAGCATTCTAACATTGATCTTCTACATTGTGGATAAGTGTGCTCCATATCGGTAAGGTTATTATTCATAACCTGAGCGAGTTGTCCCGGTATGATGATAAGCTAATCAGCACTAGTTGCACCACCATCTCCACTATAATTATCTTGAGTAGGAGAAAAATACCTACATGGATTGTGTGTATTGATATGGTTTCCATTCCTTCCATTCCTTCCACTAGGTGTCATTTTTAAACAATGGCATAAAGTACATTAGTTTATGAATCGCAATACATAATTCCAAAAATTTAAAAAACATAACATAAATTTGAACAGTTTATAGATATAATCTATAATCATAAAAATGTCTTCTTTGAGGAGGTATATACTCATAAATCCTTCATAATTGTTTGTAATGAAAATGTGAATTATCATAAGAATATCCCCGAGGAGTGTCGTAACCAAGAGTGCAGCAAGGCCCATTTTCAGGTACTAGGATACCCCAGTTCAATCCCGAAACTCCTTGTTGGAGTTTTCACTCTTAGGTACATCCATTCTAGAGCCGTCTCAACCTTATCATATCCAAATAGGGATGTATTTCAAGGAAAACTCACAAAATATCTAGATTACCAAAATTCTAGGAATTTCTTCTATACTGATCCTCAAAGTCTATCTTAGGGTAATGTTCTCTAATCAGATTTTTTCTAAATCTAGCTTCAAAGGTTTGCACTAAACTTCCTCTGATACCAACTGTAACACCCTGACCCCAGTTATCCAATGTTGGTGCATTATTAAATAACATTTTCATGATACCAGGAATAATGTATTGAAATACCGATCAATTTATTAGCCTTGGAATACATACATAAGTTTTACATTACATCATGAAATAAAAAAATAACATTGTATATCTTTTTAACACAATCATCTCCCTTATACTATCCTTATAGGTCAGTTATAATATACTTCTTCGCATCTGGGGAAAAATAAAAATAGAAAGGGGTGAGCTCAGGTACTCAATAAGGATAACAATATAGAAGAAACTTTCATAAATAAGCATAAACAATTAAGGAAATGTATAAAACTAAAACACAAGCTTTTTAAACTTATACATGAGCATAATATTAGATAAGATAAATCAAATAATTCGATTTACTTATTCACATGTATATTCTACTAGTCGAATAATCACATGTAATATCAATAGTCAATTTTATAACGATGGAATGCATAATGTTGGACATCATTACCAAATAGTCATGGCCTCATGCCAAGCCTACAAATAATATTTTGTCAAGAACATGTGTCAATACACTAGTTTGTCTCATGAGACCTACTGATGAATCTAGAAGATATAGCGGGATCCACTCGTCAGTTACTAAGTTCAATGCATTCCTAATATGAAAAGGTTGAAACAGAACATAAACATTCGTATTAAAAATAGCATAAAAATTTTCAATACATTAACCATAAACCATAAATGGTATAAAAATATCACATCCATAGTAAAAAATATCACAAAACCTTCAATACAATATGGAATATTGAATCATAATAAATCAACTTCAAAAAAATGTAAAATACAACAAAGGATGTTGACATAGATGAAATCAAAAAAAATTGAGAGAAATATCTATTTTTTTAAATAAATTAAAAGTCCTGCAATTTTAAAATAAAAAAATTATTTTTAAAATATTTTGTAAGCTTATAATGGAAGCTTTGAAGGTGTTACAGTGGTGGAAAATAGCCACACCAGCTATATAACTTAAAAAACATTTTTCCTTAATTTTTTCAAAAAGGTCGTGATGCACGCCTGTCATAGGACATAGAAAACCAATTTTAAAATTTCCTAAGTGTAGTCTAGTGATTAACCCAAGGAAGTCTCTTGAAGAGGAGTGCACACAAAATCAGTTTGTCACTTTTAAATGAGGGTAAAAATGTTGTGTTTTTTAAAGGAAATTTGAAATTAAAATGATTGAAAAACTATGATATTAAAAAGGGTGATTTGGTCAGGGTCAGTTTCCTAATTTTAATTATATCCTTGTTCAATTTAATTCAAACCTCTTCTTCTTTGTTTATTAATGTGAGTTTCCACAATCGTTTCCTCTCACTTGGTGAAATTATGATTGTGAGAGAAAACCTTACCAAGATCTCGGTTTGGTCAACTCTCCTTCCATGTGCAAAATAGTTGTATTAAATATCCTTAATTGACAAGGGAAATACCCGATCGGGTCCTGTTTATCCCAAAAAAATTAAGCACATTCACTACCCCTTTTACACATACTGATGATCGTCTAGTACATCACCACTAATTCCTGGTTTATTCCATCGTATATAAACAAGAAATTAGTGGAGGGAGATAATGATTATTTTATCAAGGAAAAAATATATAACGGAATTAAAATTCATAAACAATCGCACTTGATAATAAAATCCGCTATATTAAATTGAAAAAAACTTTGAAGAAGAAATAAATTTCATTCAATTACATCCAATAACTCATGCATTAAAAAATAGAAAACCTATCCTTCCCCAATCACTCCAAATGTTTACCCCACCATGGTAAGGGTAATAGAGATGAATGGGGAAGAATAAGGCATTAAAAAACAATGAAAAATAAAATAAATAAAATATAATTCTGAAAAGTTCTCCTCCTTGGTTTTCCAGAAGTAATGGGATGGAATGAGAGATGCTTTGAGAGGGAGGACCTCTCCTCCTTTTATAGCTAAAATTTGTCCCCCGAATGTTGACGCATTGTAGCCCCATTAAATGATATCTTCACACGTTTCACCCTTATCTAATGTTTTTCATAATTATCTTGGGTGTGTTCCCTAAATATCTCAGCGGATTTGGACTTGTATTTTGAGAGTTATGGTCATTTTACTCTGAGCATTTATTCTGTCCAGTCAAACTCGCCAAATCAAAAACCTCCAGATTAGGATGCTTTAATGACCCTTAAAACGGCCAATTCCCATATACCTCTCTTAATGAATGATGTTTTAAAACTCCTTTAGTGTCTACCCACCGAATATCACAACAATTGGTCCCGTTGAGAATTATTTTTGGACCCCACACCAAAAATCGGCAGAACTATAAACAGTTTTTATGAGAAAAGTTGTGAGATTTTTTTAGCTTTGATATGGTCGATTAATATTTTGGTCCAAAAATAGTAAATTAAGCCCTAGCTGTGTAGAATCTGTAAAAGAAAGAATTTTTCGATTTGGATTAGTGTAGTTAATGTTATGGCCAAACTACAGAAATAATTTAAATCTGTTAAAAAACCGAAATGGCCCATTTTTACTGTTCAGCTCAAAATAACACCAATATCATAAAAATAAAGCAATTCATCTTAGATTAACACATTTGTGGGTTTAAAACAATTAAATTCAATTTATGTTTAATTGAAAATATTTTCTCTATGAATTCCCCCAAACATAGCACTTGGACTCCTGGACAAGTAAAAATCAAATCAAATCAAATCCAAAACGCATACCAATGAGATCTACGAAATTCATACTAAGAAACAAAAAGATATCATTCCTCGTCAAAAAAATTTATTAAAAGTTCTCCATTTTAGATTTTAATATATTTCCACTCCATTTCTTATCCCATGCACAAAAAACACCTACCTCGCATGAATTTTCTCTCATATCAAAAATGTAAATGCTCAACAAGGCTTTTCTCATCCAAACTCACACAAGAGTCACCATAGGCTTGATAAATTCCTAATTCTCCACCCTATGTGAGTCAAGTACATTTGTTTCTCATGAATACTTTTCAGGGTTGTTCTGTGGCTTCTGGTTGGTAGGATTTAGATGTTAAAAATTATGAGGCTGAAAAGGAGGGGTTGGCTCTTTTTGAAGAAAAATTGCAAGATTCTCATTTTTACTCAAATATGGTCTCCTTATCTTACCCTTTGAAGAAAATAAGCTCCATAATCATTCAATCAGCTCAACATTTTAGCTGCAAAGATTCAAATCTTTTCAAATATGATTTTTCTTGAAATCTCAAGATAGGAACAACATTCTTTTTACATCGGAAGCTCCAGAAAGGCACAACTTCTCTTATCATGAAAGCTCCAGAAAAGGCACAGATTTCAAAAGAATAATTTTTCAGCATCACACACATCTCTTAAAAAATTTATTTTCCACCCAAAGTTTCACAAAATGAGGTAGTACACCACAAGACATCTTCCCCCACACTTAAGTTCAACTAGATCATGTAATTTCACTTCAAGAGCGGGTAGGATAGGGAAAATTGGCTTGTAATTTGGATAACCTAATAGGATATTCATGGATACTAGGGGATAAAATGAATAATATATAAGGTAGGCCATAATGAAAAGGGTTATTTTGAAAAGGGGGCTTCAAACCAAATACATTTCTCAATAATTTAAAACACACGTACCCCAAACCCTCAAGTTTTGACAGGAATAAATCAAATTCTGGTTAAAGCAAGCATGGTCTGGTTCTCTCAAGAAATGAGGTGAATGAAAATAATATGAAAAAAATGGTTCATAAGCCTCATAGGAATGTTATTTCAAAGATATAGACAGTGAAATATGGCATGGGTGTCAAAAATCAGTGTACTTTTCATGAAATTCCAAAAGATTTGAAATTGAAACAATGTCATTTCAGCATTCATTTAAGCTCAGTTTCATGGAATAGATTGGTTCACTCATTGAAATGGGTTTAAAAAATGGTAATGATAATCATTTCAGCTCAAAAGTTTCAAAAAAAACACACCAAAAAATGAAAAATAAACACACAAAAATATGAAAACACACAATTTTTTTATTTTTTTTCTAAAAAACAAACACAAAATGAAAATCCTAAACTATAAATTTCCCTCTTTCACACTTAAATAATGAATATTACTCAGTGAATTCAAATGTATTTAACATGTAAGAAGGTTTTTGATTGATTCAAAATAATGAATTAAGTATAAAGGAGAGGTACAACCTGATTTATTTGTAGTGAAACATTGAGTTAAGCTCCTAAGTGTTGCACTCTGAAAACTTAAAAATAAAAGAAAACATAAGATATTTATTTAAAGAAGCAAAAGTATAAATAGGATGAGTATAGAAAGAGGGAACTTGGTTTAATCCTCCAATTGGGCCCTAAGATTTTACTACCTCCAGAGGGGCATTTATAATCGGTTATCCCCAATCTAATGGTGGGTGGGGTTTCTTGCTCATGAACCAACAAAAACTCTTCTTCCCAGCATGCACTTGTTCATTTTTGTTGATGACTCCATTGATATAGCATACCCAGTCCACCCCTACTTTAATGAGATACAACATGCATGGTGGGGTTAGGACAATGAATGATTCCTTCTCTTTCTTGGGTTCTGCATGAAAAAAATCTTCTTTATTCTCCAGTGGTTTCTGAAGGTATGATACATATGTGAAAAAATCATATGGAATGTCAAAGTTTAATTCTATTGGAAAAATATAAAGCATAAAGAATCAATATCAAATTCTCCCCTTTCAAAGTAAGTAGCTTGTGTCTCATTTTCCTCCAGAAAATCCACTTTGATATCCTCTTGAACACCCACCAATAAATGTTCAACAAGTTCATGAAGCTCTAGATGATCCTATTTAGATGAATCTTCTTTTTCATCGTCTTCCTCAAAGGAAATACATGTATTGGATGAATCAGAAAAATTAAAAAAAGGGGGTAATACTCAATTCAGTTTCAACAAAATTAGAAGATAATGATCTCATGAAAATATTAACTCCCTGAGCTTCTTTGGCTTCAATTTCTTCTTCAATGGGAGGTGCCTCTTGGAGTTGAATTTTCCTAGATAGAGGTAGGTAGTTAGACTCCTCTATATTCTCTTAAAATTCCACTGCTTGGTTGGATTATTCCTTCAATGTTGCTAAATCATTTACATTATTAGGGATGGGGGATCAATTAGTTCCTCACACACTTTCCAGAAGTTATCTAGATCTTTTTTATCTCCCATATTCATTTTAATTGTTAAATATTCTTCATCACTCTCCTCCAACATTGATTGAGTTTGCCTCAATTAATCTTCTTTTAATTTCATCAAGGCCTACATGGGTTCTTCAACCTTAATTATTTTTGGGGCTACTTATTCTATAAATTTTTCTTGTTCTGGTTCTTGTTTGGTCTCAAATTGTTTATCCTAGGATGCATGTACTTGTTACGCTATCCACTCTATTGAGGTCTCCATGTTTTGAATTGTTTGACTAATTCTTTCAAATTGGGCTTCATGATCCGTGTAAAATTCTTCTTCTTGGTGTTTCGCTTTTATCATTTCTTGATAAAATTCTAGAAAATACTCTTGAAGTTCAATTAATTCTCTCTCCAGTCCCTTCAGCATTGGGTATTTGAGGTTCTCTTTAAGGTTTTCAATGGGATCCTTGAATTCATCCTCTATGATGATTTGGATTCGAGCTCCCCAAATTTGTTTAGCCAAGAAAGAAACTATAAACTCTATAGGATAAGGTGATTCAATAATTGGTTCTTGAACATGTGGGTAATTGTTCCATGAATTAAAACATAATAATTTTAAAACAACATGTTAAAAATGTTTTTTAATTTTTTTGTATTTGAAAAAGTAAAATATTTACAAATAAATTGTGGCACTACCTCCCCAGAAATGGCACTAAATTTGATGCACGCCTATCTTAGGGAATGGAAAAACAACTTTTAAATTTCCTATGTGTAGTCTAGTGATTAAGCCTAGGACGTATCCTGAAGAGGAGTGCACAAAAAATCAATTTTTCAATTTTAAACGAGGGTAAAAATGTTGTGTTTTTTAATGGAAATTTGAAATTCAAATGATAGAAGAACTATGATATTAAAAAGGGTTATTAGGTCGGGTTCAGTTTTCTAATTTTAATGCAATAATTTTTCAATTTAATTCAATCATCTTTTTCTTAGTCGATTGAAGTGAGTTTCCATAATCGTTTCCTCTCACATCCTTGGTAAAATTATGATTGTGAGAGAAAACCTTACCAAGATCTCGGTTTGGTCAACTATCCTTCCATGTTCAAAATAGTTGTATTGAATATCCTTAATTTACATGGGAAATACCCGATTGGGTCTTGTTTATCCCAAACAATCAAGAACATTCACTACCCCTTTTACACGTACTGACGATCGTCGAGTACTTCACCACTAATTCCTAGTTTATTCCATCGTATATAAACTCGAAATCCATGGAGGGAGATAATGATTATTTTACCAAGGAAAAAATAAATAACGAAATTAAAATTCAAGAATGATCAAACTAGATAATAAAATCCTCTATATTAAATTGAAAACAACTTTGAAGAAGAAATAAATTTCATTCAATTACATCCAAAAACTCAAGCATTAAAAAATAGAAAACCAATCCTTCCCCAATCACTCCAAATTTTTACCCCACCAATGTAAGGGTAATAGAGATGAATGGGGAAGAAGAAGGCATTAAAAAACAATGAAAATTAAAAGAAATAAATTAGAATGCTGAAAATTTCTCCTCCTTGGTGTCCCAGAAGGAATGGGATGGAATGAGAGATGCTTTGAGAGGGAGGATCTCTCCTCCGTTTATAGCCAAAATTTTTCTCCATAATGTTGACGCATTTTTGCCCTATTAAATTATATCTTCATGCATTTCAACCTTCTTTAATGTTATTCAAAATTCTCTTGGGCGTGTTCCCTAAAAATATCAGTGGATTTGGACATGTATTCCGAGAGTTATGACCGTTTTACTCTGAGCATTTATTCTATCCAGTTAGACTCTCCAAATCGGAAACATCCAGATTAGGATGCTTTAATGACCCTTAAAACGGCCAATTCCCATGGAATTCCCTTAATTAAATATGTTCTAAAACTCCTTTAGCATCTATCCACTGAATATCACAATAATTGTACCCACCATGAATTATTTATGAACCCCACACCAAAAATCAGCAGAACTATAAATAGTTTTCATGAGATAAGTTGTGAGATTCTTTTCAGCTTCCATATGGTCGATTCAGCTTTTGGTCCAAAAATAGTAAATTAATACCGGGATGTGTAGAATCTGTAAAATAAGTGTAGATAATGTTATGGCCAAACTACAGAAATAATTTAAAATTGTTAAAAATCTGAAATGGCCCATTTTAACTATTCAGCTCAAAATAACACCAATATCATAAAAATGATGCAATTCAACTTAGTGTAACACTTTTGTGGGTATAAAACAATTAAATTCAATGTAAATTTAATTGAAAATATTTTCTCTATCAGGTCGTAAAGTACCTTGTTTGGAAAAAGAGAGAAATATTCCTTCATAAACATATAATAAAAAGTAAAATAAGAGTATAAATGACTTTAATATATAGTCTAGAAAATAGTAAAAATGTTTTGAAATTCATTTTATGAAACACGGATATAGCTGATAAAAAGGTCCCAGTAGATACTCACGTAAAAATAACCTCGGATAATGAAGAGATTGTAGAATTAACCCTTACCTTGTACTTTTCTATGATTGAGGGTATGTTAACATCATCTATAATAGTTAAATAATTTTTATTAAATTATAAAAGAACCAAATACATAAATATTATATCATATATGATCTTATAATATTGTTTGGTTAATAATATTTCAGTACTATCACTGTTTTGGGTGTTAACTGATTCATTTCCTTTATATGCATGGTTACATAAGCCATGTTTTTTATAGATTGGATGTATTTGATTCATATACAGAATTATATTAAGTTTTTAAACAATTTTTTTATCATAAAATTAAAATTATTCTTGAATGGTTATGATGGAGAATTAATTTCATCGCGTTTGTGGAGACAGTAATATATATGTATGCATGAGCGACAATATCATTATATTGATGGTGAAATCGTATGTTATTGGATGGTATATCATATATACAGAATAATTACCATTTTATATTTATTATTTGCATCATTTTTAATCATAATTATACCCATAAAAATAATTATGTGTTTGAATAACAAACTGCACCACGACGTGGAGACTTTAAGCTATACGTATGCACGTATGGTTACGTGTCATTCATAGGATGGAAAGAATAATGAACATGGTTGTACCATATTTATAAAAATATTATAGCATATATAAGGTAATGGAGTTATTATTTTGGTATGGAAATAACAAAGAAAGAGGAAGTGGAATAAGAAAAGAACTTTGAAAGAGGTGGTGAAATTATTAACTCTTCTTTGTGTGTTTCCTTTTGAGTTGATCGAAATGGCTCCTTAGGTTGGATTTATGATCAAAATAAAGAATATAGGTATATTTTAGGATAGTTGGGAGGATATTTGAGTAGGGGTTGTCCAAGACAAATGGATTTGGAGGTGTGATTTGGAGAGAAGGGGAAGTACCCTTTTATAAGAGAGGAGATGGTATCTTTAGAAAAAGATTGAAATATTATTTTATTATACAATCATATTAAGTTTATAATGGATCCAAAATTATTTATGTTGAGTATAAGGTGGGGATGGGTAGAAAAATTCTCAACCCATAGGTTTTACATAGTTTTAGGTCATCATATTAAACTTATCTTTTAGATTTAACTCTTAGTTAAAAAGTTTAACTTTTACCATGTATACTTGTATTATTATAATAAATGGTAAATAATATTTCTATAAAAAGCCAAGAGAACCACAATTGGTTAATTATTAATATATCTAACCTTATCTAAGTCCTTTTCTTGAACCTTATATTTTTAGGAATATTGTATCAATTAATAATATAGTATTTGATTTAAAAACTCATTTATGTCAATTTTGACACTATTTGGTGTTTTGTTTTTGTAAATGTCATAAAAACATTATCACTTCGTACAAAATTTATTTAATCAATCCTAAAATGTCATGTTAATCTATAAAATTAGTGTAATTTATCATAAGTCTCAATTTACATTTTTTGGATATTTATAATATCAATTATTTTAATCTTTCATTAAAAAGGTAATTTCTACGTCATCATTGTATCGTAAATAAATTCAATTATTTAATGTCTAAAAATTATAAATAAAATACCATTATGTAGGAAATATTTTTTATTTAGCTAATTAAAATTTATATTCGAATTTATCTTATGTATAACTCTATATTAAAAACGATTTAGTTATTAAACTTTGAATTTAACACTTTTAACTCTTCTTTAAATAAAATAATAATAAATGTCCTAATCTAATCCAAGTAGACCAAAAGAATAATATTTTATTCCTTATATATATTTTTGTTGAAATAAAATTATCCTATAGAATTAGGACATGTGTTAGTGTAATTATAATATATTTTTTTACCTTTAATTACCCTATTTAATTTTAACTCTGGTAAATAAAAGTCAAAAGATACTATTCTCCAAAAATTATTTTCTTCTTATTGAACCAAATGTTACTTACTAATATCAAATTTATCTCCCAGATTTTTGAAATTAAATTCCCATAAGCGGTAAAATTATATTTTATGCAAATTTGCAAATGCGCCTAGAAGATGGGTAAAAAAAGGTAAAAAGTTCGAGATAATTATATATATATATATAATATGATTATAAAATGAATATAATGAATTACATTGAAAATTTATAGGTGTTATGTATGTATTTTTACCTAATATATGTTTAAATAAAATGAATAATTATTTAAATAAAAAGTCGATTTTAACCAATAATGGAGAGTTTTTCACTATTCATCAAAAATTGAAAGTTTTCAGAAAAATACCAAAAAATCACCAAAAGCTAATTTTGATATTCTGAATCCAAAAGTGAAGTCCATTTTGAAAAATAAAATTTATACAATTTCAATAAGTGGGTATTACTATTCATAACGTCTAGTTTGATTGGTCATATTGTGTTAAAACTCAAAGTTCCGTACAATGCAAGCTGTTGTATTATTCAAATTTAATCTTACCATGAATGCTTGGGTTGTTACATTCTCCCCTCCTAAAAATTTTGCCCTAAAAATTTCTAGAATATTACTGCATAATAAGATTCGGGTGGTTCTTCATCATAAGTTTCTCGGGATCCCACATTGTCTCTTCCATCTTATGATTTCTCCATAGAACTTTCACCAGGCGAGTCGTCTGTTTTCACAAAACTTATTCTCTGGTATCAATAATTATGATAAGTTCTTCATAATAATACATGTCGGGTTCGAGTTATATTTCTACATAGTTGAGTACAAGTGTTGGGTCAGGCATGTATTTTCTCAACAATTATATGTGGAACACATCATGAAATTTGGAGATACTTAGAGGCATTGCCAAATGATAAGATACAACTCCAATTCGTTCAAGAATTTAAAAAGTTCTGGTGTACCTATGACTTAATTTACCCTTATTACCGAAATTCATAACACCCTTCCATGTATATACCTTCAATAAATCATGATCTCCTACTTTAAATTCTGAATCTTTCATTCAGTTATCAGAATAGCTCTTTTTCCTACTTTGAGCTGTTTGGATGTGGGTTTGGATAACCTTCACCTTTTCTATTGTTTCCTCAACAAGTTCTGGACCTACGAGTTTTCTTTCACCAACATCATCCCAACAAGTTGGTGTGCGACATCTCTTTCCATATAACGCTTCATATGGTTCCATCTTAGTACTTGAATGGAATCTATTCTTATAGGAAAATTCTACCAGGGGTAAATATTGATCTCATATACCCTGAAAGTCAAGTGAGAAAGATCTCAACATTGTCTTTTATGGTTTGAATAGTCCATTCTAATAGTCCATTAGTTTGATGGTGGTAGGAAGTGCTCAAACGAAGTATAGTATTCAAGGACTTCTGACGACTTTTCAAGAATCTTGATGTAAAACAGGGATCACGATCAGAAAAAATTGATAGGGGTACTTCATGAAGTCTTAATACTTCATTAATATATATTCTTACTAGACATTCAAGTGGAAATTCATCTCTTATAGCAATAAAATGTTCTAACACAGTAACACTATTGGAAATCATGCTTTTCCCAATGCTTGTATACCAACAGTTCTTTGAAACCGTTGGTATATGTAATATTTACCAACAGTTTTCATAAACCATTGGTAAAAATATGTAAAAATTGTGTTTTCTCAAAGTTTTGATGAAACCGTTGGAAAAAATGGGTAAAAAAGAGTTTTCCCAATGGTTTACTAAAACCGTTGGGAAAGATGAAGACTCATATACCTATAGTTCTGTAGAACCATTGGTATATATGGTATTAAGAGGTTTTTCCCAACGGTTTTTTGAAACTGCTGGGATAAAATAACTTTCCCAATGGTTTTAATAAACCGTTGGGAAAGCAAATCCCCAAATATCATCGATCTACAGCTCCAGAAATCTGGAAAATTTTTCTCTAACCAAGACCTGGACACACCCTCTTGAAATATTTTCCCTAAAACTCAACCGTTTGGAAAGTTTGCCTCTAAATCTTAACACAAACTCTACTTCCCAACACAACAGGTCTGGTTTCCAACGATTTTTTCTTCCCATTTAAATTGGTATGTGAGAGTTCATTTAATTTAGATTTGTTCTTCTAGTTTAAATCGGTTCGTGTGTGTTAATTTATTTTAGATTTTGTGATTCTATTTTGGATTAATCTAGTGTGTATTATGATCCCCTTACAAAAATAAGGAATATATAATTTTTTGTTACGATTCAAATCCTACTTCCCAACCTTCTCTAGAGGGTGCTAACTCTAATTTCCAACAGGACATCTATCTTTGATTCAAGAAATTTTTGTTCTTTGATTCTAAATCGGTAGGTGTGCCTTCATTTATTTTAGATTTTTGTCATTCCATTTTTCTCTAATTTATTGTGTATTATGATTCCCTTATAAACACAATCAATATATCATTTTGGGTTATGGTTTTTTTTATTTATCTGTATTGAATAATTTTGGTTCATATTGAAGAGGTCAATATGATCCTGAGTTATTTTATCCTTGATTTATTTTAAATTTAAGGTCTATTGACTTGATTTCGTTGGTTAGCAATAAATACAGTTAGGGTTGTCCAGGTAGGGTGGTGGGGGGGTGGGTTTTCCAAGTGGGGTGTGGGGGGTAGGGGTGTCCAGGTGGGGTGGGGGTGGGTTTTCCAAGTGGGGTGGGGGTAGGGTTGTCCAAGTGGGGTGGGGGGGATGGGTTGTCCAAGTGGGGTGGGTGTAGCGCTGTCCAAGTGGGGGGGGGGGGGGTTGTCCAAGTACGGTGGGGTAGGGCTGTCCAAGTGGGGTGGGTGTGGGGTGGGGGTAGAGTTGTCCAAGTGGGGTGGGGGTAGGGTTGTCTAAGTGGGGTGGGGGGGGGGGGGCTTTCTAGGTAGGTTGGGGGAGGGCGTTGGGTTGTCCAAATGGGGTGGGGGTAGGGCTGTTTAGGGTGGGGGAGGGTGTACAAGTGGGGGTAGGGCTGTGTGGGGTGGGGGTAGGGCTATCTTCTCGAAGTGTCTCTCTATAGTTTAAAATGGACTTCATTTTAATTGAAAACAATAACTGACATACGGAAAACCGACCACACGTATTCAGATTCTATTGAAACTTTATAACAACATTCTATGAGTCATTTGTGACGTGTACGAGTCAACCCCGCGTTAATCCAAGGCTAGGTGTGGCTTGCACCAATCAAAGTGTCTCAGGTTTATTTGAAATAGACAACATTCACTACTACAAAAAAGGGCAATATCATCACTCAAAAAGGGCTTCAATAGCGCTAAAAATTCACTGTAAGGCCCAGCGCTGATAAAGGGGTTGGCCCCTTTAACAGTGCTGAAAAGCGCTGTTAAATCCATGCCTGCTGCAAATAAAAAATCTGCATCAGTACAACCAGCCAAACAAGACCTGCAGAAAAACCAGTATATCAAACAAGAAAATGTGATCTACAAATTATTCATTATAAAAAACATAAAGGTACCATTATATACTTACATTGCCCCCAAACACCCATAACACAACCCAACCACAACCTTTATCTCAATGTACTCAACCGATCTAAACACCCAGATGGATTTTACCCAAGACTATCTAATACAAAATGTTTATCATGTCATCAACCGACCACTTAATTTCTATGGTGCTCCCCACTATACACTTTAGCTCACAAACACCACCATATGATGTTTAACACCTCCATCATCAGGAAAGAACCACTAGAACCCCAACTAAAACTCCATAACATACCCAACATGTTTTCTAACTTACCGTGCTTAGACATCCATGAGAACACCAACCAATGTTATCATCAATCCATTCCATCAAAACCACTTGGAATGAATGTGAATCCATTATCCATATATGAATCAAGGACAATTCAAATTTTACTCAAAGATTGAACCCATGTTCAAAACATAATTAACATTTCAAAACATCAAATAGATGTGTCTTACAACTCACCACATTTGTTACTTTTTCCTAGAGGAATTTGAAAAATGCACCACATAGGTAGTAAAATCAGTAGAGGATAGATCTATTTGAACATACGAAGCCATGAACCCAAGTTTATCATTGAGGAAACTGATGAGTGATGTTTTTGAATGCTTTTTGTAACTAGGAACTGACTCGCTTGATGAAACAAAAGAAATATCATTAAATTTAGCCTCACTTGCCGAATCATTGGAACAATTTCTTGTATTGGATGCTCTTAATGTCAGATTTATCATCCCATCTTGTTCATCAAATGGATTGGTCAACTTCAAATCTATCATGGAGGCTGCCGCACCACCTTTACACACAACTAATGATCAGAGGCAGCTTGATTAGAAAAACAATCCTGAGGGCATTGGACATGAAAGATCTTGCGGTGCCATAGTTGCTCAGCAACCTCAATTTACCCCACATGATATAAGGATATTGCATGATTTCCAAGACATACTGAGAGGAGAATAGAAGGTGAATGTCTCGTAGATGAACAACATCAACAATGAACATCCACCACCCTTTCACTATATACATCAAAATCATATCTTTAAGAACTTTCATGTGAATATCTATCTTACTTCCATCGAGGATGATGCATGTTGGTAGACTTGTTTTAGAAATTTTTTATCTTCATCCGTGCCTTGTAGTTGCACCAATGAATTTGTAGGTGATTATGTGTACACGATAGTTAACCTTCATAGAGAAGAGTTTTTGGAAGAGTATAATAGACATGAAGCAATGAAGATCATTAGAGTGTTGGAGAAAATGTGGTTTCTACAAAAAATGTGGCAATCGTCTTGTGCAACGTGGCCTATGTTACAACTTGCAGGTATTGTACTTTATTTTTTCTGGAGGGTTTCAGTGTAAATGCATTTTGGAATGATCATTGCTATTCATTGTCTTTTAGGTTTTTTTGACAGCCGAGGGGAAAGGGTGGGGTCTGTAGACATTGGAGGATATGTCGAAGGGTGACTTTCTGGGAAATTACATCCAATATTTTTGCAACATTTCCATAGTATCTAACATCTAACCAGATGGCCTCTTTTCTCTTCAAACTCCCCAAATCCTGATGGTGATCGGGGTTCGGGGAGCTTTAAGGGAAAATAGGTCATTTCTCCAACATATTCACACACAAAATCACACTTCTACATATCCTCCAATGTCTGCAGACCCCACCCTTTCCCCTCGATTGTCAAAATAAACTAAAAGACAATGAATAGAAATGATCATTCCAAAATTCATTTACACTCAAACCCTCCAGAAAAAAATAAAGTACAATACCTGCAAGTTGAAACTTAGGCTGCGTTGCACAATCTGATTGCCACATTATTTGTAGCAACCACATATTCTCTAACACTATAATGATCTTCATTGCTTCATTTCTCTTATACTCTTCCAGAAACTCTTCTCTAATAAGGTTAACTACCATGTACGCACACTCTCCTTCAAATTCATGGGTGCAAGTACAAGGCACAGATGAAGATAAAAAATTCCCAAAACAAGTTGACTAATGTAAGTATTTAATGGTACCATTATTCTTTGAAGTGTCAACCCTGCCTCAATCCGAGGCCTGGTGTGACCACCAACAATTGAATAGTCTTAGATTTATTTGAAATGGACATCATTTTAATTGAAAAAAAATACTGGCATACGGAAAACTAACCAAATGCATTCAGATTCTGTTGAACCTTTAGGAAAACTTTCTATGACTCTTTTGTGACATGTACAAGTCAACCCCGCCTCAATCCAAGGACAGGTGTGGCCGGAACCACTCAAAGTGTCTCATGTTTATTTAAAATAGACAACATTATAAATGAAAAAAACAACTGACATACGAAAAACCAACTAAACATAATCGGATTCAGATGAAACTTTAGGGCAACGATCCATGGTTCATATGTGACGTGTACATGTCAACCCAGCCTCAATATGAGTCACGGAGTGGCCGACACCACTCGAAGTGTCTCTCTATAGTTTAAAATGGACTTCATTTTAATTGAAAACAACAACGGACATACGGTAATCCGACCAAACACATTCGTATTCTGTTGAAACATTAGGAAAAATCCATGGGTCATATGTGGCCTATTCGAGTCAACAGTGCCTCAATCAGAGTCACAGTGTTTCTGGGATCACTCTAAGTGTCTCACTTTTGTTTAAAATGGACAACATTTTAAGTACATATAGAAAACCGACCAAATGGATTCTGATTCTTTTGATACTTTAGAACAATGGTAAATGGGTCATATATGACGTGCAAGAGTCAACTCCACCTCAATCTGAGGTGCGGTGTGGCTGGCACCGCTCAAAGTGTCTCTCTTTAGTTTAAAATGAACTTTATTTTAAGTGAAAACAACAACTAACATATGGAAAACTGACCAAATGCCTTCGGATTCTGTTGAACCTTTAGTAAAATGATACATGGGTCCTTTTTGATGTGTACGAGTCAACCTTGCCTCAAGCCGAGGCACAGTGTGTCCAGAACCACCAAAATTGTCTCTCTTTCGTTTAAAATAGACTGCATTTTAAATGAAAACAAAAAATGACAGACGTAAAACCGACCAAATGCATTCATATTCCGTTAAAACTTTAGGAAAACAATCCATGGGTAATATGAGATGTGTAAGATTCAACCCCGCCTCAATCTGAGGCCTGGTGTGACCAGAACCACTCAAAGTGTCTCATATTTATTTGAAATGGACAGCATTTTAATTGAAAATAACCACTTCCATACGGAAAACTGAATAAACGTATTCAGATTAAGTTGAAACTTTAGGAAAACGATCCATGGGTCATATGTGACGTATACCTGTCAACCTAGCCTCAATCCGAGGCGAGGAGTTGCCGACACCACTCAGAGTGTCTCTCTATAGTTTAAAATTGACTTCATTTTAATTGAAAACAACAACTGACATACGTTAATCCAAACAAACGCATTCAGATTCTGTTGAAACTTTAGGAAAACGATCCATGGGTCATATGTGATTTGTTCGAGTCAACTGTGCCTCAATCCGAGTTGCAGTGTGGCCGATATGACTCTAAATGTCTCTCTTTTGTTTAAAATGGACAACATTTTAATGACATACGGAAAACTGATGAAACACATTCTGAATGTGTTGATGCTTTAGGAAAACGATACATGGGTCATATATGACGTGTATGAGCCAACCCCACCTCAATCCGAGGTGTGGTGTGGCCGGCACCACTCAAAGTGTCTCTCTTTAGTTTAAAATGGACTTTATTTTAAGTGAAAACTACAACTGACATACCGAAAACTGACTAAACGCATTCATATTCAGTTGAAACTTTATAAAAACGATCCATGGGTCATATGTGACGTGTACGTGTCAACCCAGCCTCAATACGAGGTGCGGAGTGGCCGACACCACTCGTAGTGTCTCTCTATTGTTTAAAATGGACTTCATTTTAATTGAAAACAACAATTGATTTATGGTAATCTGACCAAACGCATTTGGATTATATTGAAACTTTAGGACAACGATCCACGGGTCATATGTGACGTGTTCGAGTCAACCACGCCTCAATTAGAGTCACTGTGTGGTCGGAATCACTCTAAGTGTCTCTCTTTTGTTTAAAATGGACAACAATTTAATGACATACAGAAAACTGACCAAACGCATTATGAACGTGTTTATGCTTTAGGAAAAAAATACATGGGACATATATGACGTGAATGAGTCAAACCCACCTCAATCCAAGGTGCCGTGTGGCCAGCACCACTCAAAGTGTCTCTGTTTAGTTTAAAATGGACTTTATTTTAAGTGAAAACAACAACTTACATACGGATAACCGACCAAATGCATTCAGATTCTATTGAACCTTCAGTGCAATGATCCATGGGTCATTTGTGATGTGTATGAGTCTACCTCGCCTCAATCCGAGGAATGGTGTGGCCGTAACCACTCAAATTGTCTATCTTTTGTTTAAAATAGACTTCATTTTAAGTGAAAACAAAAAATGACATATGGAAAACCAACCAAATGCATTCATATTCTGTTGAAACTTTAGGAAAACGATCCATGGGTCATATGTGACGTGTAAGAGTCACCCCCACCTCAATTAGAGGCCTGGTGTGGCCGGTACCAATCGAAGTGTCTCTCTATAGTTTAAAATGGACTTCATTTTACTTGAAAACAACAACTGACATACGTAAAACTAACCAAACACATTCAGATTCTGTTGAAAATTTAGGACAACGTTCCATGAGTAATTTGTGACATGAATGAGTCATACTCGCCTCAATCCAAGGATAGGTGTGGTAGACACCACTCAATGTGTCTCAGGCTTATTTTAAATAGACAACATTTTAAATTAAAACAAAAACTAACATACGGAAAACCGACTAAATGCATTCTGATTCAGTTGAAACTTTAGTAAAACAATCCATGGGTCATATGTGACATGTACGTGTCAACCCAGCCTCAATCTAAGGCATTGAGTGGCTGACACCACTTGAATTGTATCTATATAGTTTAAAATGGACTTCATTTTAATTGAAAACAACAACTGACATACGGTAATCCGACCAAACGCATTCGGATACTATTGAAACCTTAGGACAACGATCCATGGGTCATATGTGACATGTTCGAGTCAACCGCGCCTCAATCCGAGTCGCAGTGTGGCCGAGATCACTCTAAGTGTCTCTATTTTGTTTAAAATGGACAAAATTTTAAGTACATATGGAAAACTGACCTAACAGATTCTGATTGTGTTGATACATTAGCACAATGATCCATGGGTCATATATGACGTGCATGAGTCAACCCTGCTTCAATCCGAGGCACGGTGTGGATGGAACCACTCAAAGTGTCTCCCTTTAGTTAAAAATGGACTTAATTTTATGTGAAAACAACTACTGACATAAGGAAAACCGACCAAACACTTTCAGATTCTGTTGAACCTTTAGTACAATGATCCATGGGTCATTTGTGACATGTATGAGTCATCCTCGCCTCAATACGAGGCACGGTGTGGCCATAACCACTCAAATTTTCTCTCTTTCATTTAAAATAGACTTCATTTAAAGTGAAAACAATAAATGACATATGGAAAACCGACCAAATGCATTCGGATTCCATTGAAACTTTAGGAAAATGATCCATGGGTCATATGTGATGCGTACGAGTCAACCCCGCCTCAATCTGAGACACGTTGTGCCCAGCATCACTCCAAGTTGTGTATAATGTTTAAAATGGACATTATTTTTAGTAAAAAACCACTTGTATGTATTCTTAATTGCGTATAACACGTATAATTACATATTCAATTTTTTTTGTATTTTATTGATAATTGATAAATAAATTATGAATGTATTCAATTATGAATTGAATTCCAGATTTGACATATAATTGTCATCTAAGATTTAAATTTAATTCTAAATCAATTATGTATGTTTATAATTACATTATAAATTATGATTTAATTATGGATGTGTATAGTTCTAGGGAGAAATGTTAAATGTGTATTCATTATATGTTAAATAATTTTAAAGGAGGGGGAATGGGGAATTGCAACACAATTGACAGGAATGGGATTGCACACCTGTGAAAATTGTAGGCAAATTGCAGGTTGCTGTGCAATTTGCACAGCATAACCTATGCCAACGATTTCAAACCGTTGGCATACCTTTTGTTTGAAGTTTTTACCAAAGGTTCAATGAGAACCGTTGGTAAAAAAACCTTTCCCAATGGTTTTGTAAACCGTTGGAAAAGGTTCCTCAAAGAGGTTTTTGCCAACGGTTTGGTTGAACCATTGGCAAAACTTATACCAACGGTTCAACCAAACCGTTGGGATAGGTTTCTGTAACCAACCTATCCCAACGGTTCTACATAAACCGTTGGGAAAACATTGTCTCAACAGCTTACTTCCCTACGGTTGGTAGAACCGTTGGTATAAGATATACCAACGGTTCTGCCGCCTATCCCAACGGTTCTGAACCGTTGGGAAATATGCTATTTCCAGTAGTGTAAGACGATCAAAAATGACGCATATTGTGTCATTCCTTCTAGGAGTCTATGGTAGTCCCATGACAAAGTCCATTGTAATATCATCCCATTTCCACTCTGGTATGGGAAGAGGTTGCATGACTTCTCTAGGATGTTGTCTTTCAGCTTTCACTTTTTGAGAAACCATACATCTTGACACATATTCAGCAATTTATCTCTTCATGTTGTCCCACCAAAAGTGTTCCTTTAAATCTCTATACATCTTAGTGCTACTAGGGTGTATAGAGAAATTGGAGCTACGAGCATCATCCAACAATTCCCTTTTTAGATCAGGCTTGTTAGGAATACAAATTTTCTTCCCAAATTTCAAAATCCCATATTTATATACAAAGTTGATCAATATCCCGTCATTCACAACATTAATTTTCTTTTGAAACTCTCATCATATGTCTGACAGCTTTTTATTCTTTCTAGTAAAGATGGTTTAGAAACCATTTCTAAAAGTATTGATGTTTCACCTTCCATGATTATTCCCATATCTATCTTTATTAGATACATGAACATAGTACCCCTTTCAAATATCATCTGGTTTGAAACACCATTATCCTTTCTTCTCAAAGCATCTGCCACCTTATTTTCCTTCCCTAGGTGGTATTGTATAGAGCAATCATAATCCTTGAGTATTTCAAGCCATCGTCTTTGCCTCATTTTGAGTTCTTTATGTGAGAAAATACACTTCAAACTCTTGTGATTGGTATATATTTCACATTTTTCACCATAGAGATAGTGTTTCTATGTCTTCAAAATAATGACTACAGCTACTAACTCAAGATCATTTTTAGGATAGTTTTTTTCAGGAATTTTTAGATGTCGTGATGCATAGGAAATAACTCTACCAATCTGTATAAGGACATTACCAAGTCCTTTTTTTAAATCGTCAATATAAATAAAAAACTCATCATTCCTCGATGGTAGAGTCAAGATAGGGGCATTGACTAATATTTTCTTCAGTTCTTCAAAAATTTCTTCACATTCTTTTGTCCAAACAAATTTAACCCCTTTACGTGTGAGCTTGATTAATGGGTTAGCCAATCAGTCAAAATTCTGGACGAAATGCTGATAAAAACCTGCTAAACTAGTAAAACTGTGTACCTCAATTATAATCATCGGTGCTATGCATTCTTGTATTTATCTTCTATTAGAAGGATCAACATATATTCCATCCTTATAGATAATAGGGCCAAGAAAAAAAAATCTCCTAAAGCTATAATTTACACTTGTTAAAAATCCGATATAATTCATTTATTCTAAGGGTTTTCAGAATAGTGTGCAAGTGATTTTCTTGATCTTTATAGATTTGGGAGTAAACCAAGATAACATCAATAAATACCACTACAGAGTCATCAAGATATTCTTTGACAACTCTATTCATTAGATCCATGAAAACAGTGGGTGCATTAGTCATTCCAAAAAGAAATTACTGTAAACTAGTAATGCTTGTACCTAGTTTGAAATGCTATTTTCATAATGTCTTCCTTCTTCTCACACAACCGATGATATCCCGATTTAAGTTTAATCTTTTAAAAATATTGTGCTCCATTTAATTGAATGAATAAATGATCAATAAAAGGTAGGGGACACTTGTTCTTTATTATTATATCATTGATCTCTCTGTAGTCAATGCACAACCTCATAGATCCATCTTTTTTCTTAACAAAAAGAATAGGGGCTTCCCATGGAGAAAGAGTAGGGGAAATAAATAATTTATTACTCAATTCATATAGTTGTTTAGTTAGTTCCATTAATTCCACAGTGGAAATTCTATAAGGATTCTTTGATATGGGCCTTGATCCAGGAATTAAATCAATGGAAAACATAATTTCTCATTCTAGAGGATGTCTAGGTAAATCCTCTGGAAACAAATCAACATATTTTTTCAAAATTGTTACATCCTCTATTCTAATATTCTATTCCACGCCCATAGTTATTTCATTATCTTCCTCCTAAATAATTTAATTTAGTTGAGCTACAAGGGATGGATCTAGATAAGAATCAGAGGGTGACGTTTCCACTCTAAAGATAAGGTACTCGTAATCATCATCGAAAAATGTAACCTCCTTCTTCTTACTAGAAATTTTTTCATCATGGTCTAAAATCCAATCCATACCGAGGATTATATCAAATTCAATCATGGGTATGAAGATGTGATCAGTAGATAAAGAACATTTATATGCCCTAATGTGGAATGATTCATAAAACATTGTTGCAATGATACTTCCCTTAGGAGTTTTGTCTGACTACTTCATTGTTAAATAAAATTAGAAATATCTAATCTTCTTTTCAAACAAGGAAGAGATGAAACAATGCAATGATCAAAAATCAAAGAAAGCATTGGATAAATTTGAGGAAACCATTAAATTACCTGCCACCATGTCATTCGGAGCTTCAACCTCATTAGTAGTGATCACATAATCTTGGCCTTGCTCTCTTGGGATTTTCTGAGGTAAGTTTCCTTGGATATTAGGACATTTGTTTTTATAATGCCCCATTTCTATACAATTATATAATTCAACAATGACAGCCTTTTTCTTTCCCTTAAAATCACGATCTTGGTGACCTTTTCACCACACTTATAATAGACTCATTCCCTTAAGGCTTATACTATGGTGTTTCTTCCCACATTTACCACAGGATGGAAATTCAACTTTTCTCTTCTTCCCCTTATTTCTATTTCCAGAGTGTTCATCGGATATCTTCTTCTATTATTTTTCTTTAAAGTCGTAATACATAGATAATTACTTTTCTTTCTTAATAGCACATGAGTCAATATCTTTGTATGATGAGAAGGATTGTGAGACTAATTCTTGATGGAGAAATGGGTTTAAAACATTGAATAATCGATTAATCTTACTCCTTGGGTTACATATATAATTTGTTGCATGCCTTGATAACCTTGTAATGTTAGCTTCATACTTTGTGGTATTCTCATCTTCCTTTTTCCTCAGACTCAGAAATTGTCTTTCTTTATCCTCTCGGTGGTCACGAGGAATGTATTTTTCTAGGAAAAGATCTTTAAACTCTCTCCATTACATATTTCATACTTCTTCATCTTCCTTTGTGTTTTGAATTAATTTCCACCATTGATCTGCTTCTCCCATGAAGAGATAAACTTCCATGACAACTTTTTCCCTTTCACTACTCCCCAAAGAATGTAATATTTTCTCTAAATAATGTATCCATTTCTCAGCTACAAATGGATTTTTATTCCCATTAAATATTGGTGGTTGATGTCTCATGAAGCGTTCTAACATTGATCTTCTGAGTTGTGGATCAGGGTGCTCCATACGGGTAAGGTTATTATTCATAACTTGAGTGAGATATCCCAGTATGGTGATAAGTTGATCAGCACCAGTTTTATCACTAGATCCACTATAATTATCTTGATTAGGAGGGAAATCCCTACATGGATTACGTGCATTGATACAATTTAAATTCCTTCCACTATGATCTATTTTCAAACAATGGCATACAGTATATTAGTTTATGAATCACAACACATAATTAAAAACTTGTAAAACACTTAACATAAATTGAACAGTTTGTGGATATAATCATTAATCTTAAAAATGTTTTCTTTGAGGATTTATATACTCATAAATCCATTATAATGGTTTTTAAAGAAAATGTGAATTATCCTAAGCACATCCCTCAGGAGTGTCGTAACCAAGAGTGCAGCAATGCCTGTTTTTGTGTACCAGGATACCCCAGTTAATGCCTAAAACTCCTTGTTATAGTTTTCAATCCTAGGTACATCTCTTCCAAAGCCACCTCTACCTGCTTGTATCGAGGCAGGGATGTATTGCTTGGAAAACTCACAAAATATCTACATTAACAAAATTCTAGGATGTTTTTCTATACTAATCCTCAAAGTCTATCTTAGAGTAATGTTCTCTGATCAGAGTTTTTTCTAAATCTAGATTCAATGGTTTGTACTAAACTTCCTCTGATACCAATTGTAACACTCTGATCCTAGTTACCCAGAGTCAATTCATTATTACACAACATTGGCATGATACAAGGAATCCAGTCCCGAAAGACCGATCAGTTTAGTAGCCTTGGAAGTACTAGATATATACATAAGTTTTACATTACATCATGAAATAAAAAAACAACATTATGTATCCTTTTATAACAATCATCTCCCTTAGAATATCCCCGCAGGTTAGTCATAACATACTTCTTCACATCATGGGAAAAATAAAATATAGAAAGGAGTGAGAATAGGTGCTCAGAATGGATAACAATATATGGAAAAATATCATCAATAAGGATAATAAATTAAGGAAATGTATAAGACTAAAACACAAGCCTTTTAAACATAAACATGAGCATAATATGGAAAAGAAAAATCAAATAATTCCATTTACATATTCACATGGATATTCTACTAGCCCAATAATCACATGTAATATCAATATCCAATTTCATAATGATGGAATTCATAATGACGGACATCATAACCACATAGTCAAGACCTCGTGCCAAGACTAAAAATAATTTTTTGTCAAGGCCTTTTGCTAAGAAACTATTTTTTCTCATTATACCTACTGATGAATCAAATATTTACAGAGGGATCCACCAATCACTTACTAATTCCAATTCATTATTCATATGAAAATGTAGAAACATAACATAAACATTCATATTAAAACTACCATAAAAAATTCCAATACCTTACCATAAACCATGAATGGTATAAAAATATAAAATCCATAGTAAAACATATCACAAAACCTTAAATACAATATGGAAGATTGTATCAAAATAAATCAACATGAAACAAGTGTAAAATCCAACAATGGATGTTGACATAGATGAAATCAAAACAATGTGAGAGAAATATCTCTTTCTTTTTTGAAATCATTTAAAAGTCCTGTAATTTTAAAATAAAACATTTATTATGAAAATATTCTTATAAACTAGTAAGGGACACTCTGAAGGTGTTACAATGGAATAAAATAGCCGCACCCTCTATATAAGTTTAAAAAACCTTCTTTCCTTAATTTTGTCAAAATGGTCGTAAAGGACCTTGTTTGGACAAAAACAGAAATATTACTTTATAAACATCTCATAAAAATCTGAACAAGGGTATAAATGAATTTAACCCATAGTTTAAGAAATTGTAAAAATGTTTTGAAATACAATTTCTGAAACACAGATGTGGATGTTAAAGAAGACCCTGTAGATACTCACATATAAACAACATCAGATAATGAAGAGATTGTAGAATTAACCATTACCTTATACTTTTACTTGATCAAGGGTATGTTAAACTCATGTAAAATAGTTAAATAATTTTTATTAAATTATAAAAGAACCAGATACATAAATATTATATCATATATGTCCTTCTAATATTTCTTTGTTAATAATATTTCAGTAGTATCATTGTTTAGGGTGTTAACAGATTCATTTTCCTTTATTTGATTGGTTGTGTAAGCCATGTTTGTTATGGATAGGATTTATTTTATTCATATATAGAATTATATTAAGTTCACAAAAATTATTTTTAATCATAAAATGGAAATTATTCTTGAATAGTTATGATGGGGATGGAATTTCATCGCGTTTATGGAGATGGTAATCCGTACGTACGCACGAGCAACAATATCATTCTATTGATGGTGAAATAGTATGTAATTGGATTGTATATCATATATACATAAAAAGTAACATGTTATATTTATTATTTACATCAATTATACTCATTATTATACCCATCCAATTAATGAAGTGTTTGAATAACCAACTACACCACGACGTGGAAAATGGTAAGCCGTATGTACGCACGTATGGTGACATGTCATTAATAAGATAGATAGAATAATGTATATGGTTGTACCATAATTATAATAATATCACAATATTTATAAGGTACTGGAGTTATTATTTTTGTATGGAAACAACTATGAAAGATGAAGTAGAATAAGAAAAGAACTTTGAAAGATGGGGTGAAATTATTACCTCTTCTTCGGGTGTTTCCTTTGAGTTGATCAAAAGGGCTTCTTATGTTGGATTTTTATCAAAGAAAGTACTCTATTTCAAATTGAGGTTATTTGGGAGAATATTTGAGTAGGGTTTGGCTGAGTCAAATGGATTTAGAGGTGTTATTTTGAGAGAAGGGGAAGTACCCTTTTATAAGAGAGGTGAGGGTCACTTTAGGAAAAGCTTGAAATATTATTTTATTATATAATCATATTCAGTTTATAATGGATAAAACGTAATTTATTTAGAGACTAAGGTAGGTATGGGTCTATAAACTCCAACCAGTTGGTTTTAGATAGGTTTAGGTCCCCATATTAACCTTATATTTTAGATTTAACTCTTAGTTAAATAGTTTATCTTTTTCCATGTATTTTTGTATTACTATAATAAATGGTTAATTAACATACTATAAAAGCCAAGAGAACCCCAAGTGGTTCATTATTAACATATATAACCTTATATAATTCCTTTGGTCTAACCTTATATTTTTAGGAATATTATATCAATTAATAATATAGTATTTGTTTTAAAAACTCATTTATGTCAATTTTGACACTATTTGGTATTTTGTTTTTGTGAAAGTAATAAATACTTTATCACTTAGAAAAACATTTAATTAATTAACCCTAACATGTCATATTTACCTATAAATTTTTTGGAATTCATTAGAAGTCTCAATTTACATTTATTTGGATATTTATAATATCAATTATTTTAATCTTTCACTAATAAGGTAATTACTGCACCATCATTGTATCATAAATAAATTTAAGTCTCTAATGTCTAAAAACTATAAATAAAATGCCATTATGTAGGAAATATTTTTATATTTCCAATGAATATTTTTAGTCGAATTTATCTTATGTATAACCCAATATTAAAAATGGGTTAGTTATTAAACTTTGAATTTAAAACTTTTAACTCTTCTTTAAATAAAATAATTATAAATGTCCTAATCTAATCCAAGTGGACCAAAAGAATCATATTTTATTCATGAGGTTGATTTTGGTCGAAATACACTTATCCGATAGAATTAAAACATGTGTTAGGGTAGTTGTAATATCATTTTTTACCTTTAATTACTCTATTTACTTTTAATCGTGGTAAATAAAGGTCAAAAGTTACTATTCACAAAAAAAAAATTATTTTCATCTTATTGTACCACACTTTACTTACTGATCTCAACCATGTCTCTATGATTTTTGAAATTCAATTCACAAAAGAGATAAAATTACGTTTTATTCAAATTTTCAAATGCACCAAGAAGGTGGGTAAAAGACGGTAAAATGTTAAATAAAATTATATATATATATTATTATTATTATTATAAAATGACTCTAATGAATTACATTGAAAATTTATAGGTATTATGTATCTAATTTTACTTAATAAAAATTTAAATGAAAAAACTAATTATTCAAATAAAAAGTCAGTTTTAACCAATAACGCAATGTTTTTCACTATTCATAAAAAATTGAATGTTTTCAGAAAAATATCAAAAATTCACTCTAAGTGAATTTTGATATTTCGAATCCAAAAATAAATTCCATTTTTAAAATTAAAATATATAAAATTTTAAAAAGTGGGTATTGCTATTTATAACTGCTAGTTTGATTGGTCGTGGTGTTTTAAAACTCCATGTTGCGTACAACGCAAGCTATTGTATTATTCAAAGGGAAACATACCATGGAATATTGGGGTGTTACAGCTAGGGTTTTATTACATATCCCTTTATTACCCCAGAATACACCCTATGTGTATGTTTTGCAAGGGTGGGGCTTTCATAGGGACATTCGGTGAATATGGTTTGGGTTGTGATCTTGATGAACTTGAAATTCTCTAGTAAATGGTTTCACTTATTCTTGAGTTGTTGGATATCAACTTCGTCTTGGTTTAGGGGAAATCCTAATAATGATATCTCCCATGGAAGCTCTAATAAATGGGCTTCATAGGGTTTGATCCGATTAGTTGAGGTCATCACTTCCTTTGTCTTTTCTAAAAGGATTTCATAAAACCCTATATTTATACTAGTCATGTGTTCACTGTTCAATGGTTATATTATCAATGGTAAGGATACATAACAGAAATTTAAATCCATTTGGATATAATAAAAAAATGAGTATATTTGTTTTCTATATCCAAAAGGATTTTAAATGAATGTGAATTTTATTCATAAATGTTCGGGTCATTACAACATTCCCCCCTTAAGAAATTTCTCCCTCAAAATTTTCTTTTCACACCTTATAACGGATGATGGTAACTCTGCTTCATCACTTCCAATGGTTCCCATGTAGCTTCTTCAAACTTTTGGTTTCTACACAACACTTTGATGAGGGGCATTGCCTTATTTTATAGAAATTTTTCTATACAATCTAATATCTTCACTAGCTTCTCTTCATAGGATAGGTCATTATCCAATAGTGCCACCTCTAGATTGAGTACATGTGATGGGTGTGGTATGTACTTCCTTAATAGTGATACAAATAATACATCATGAACTTGAGACAGGTTTGGTGGGAGTGTTAGTTGATAGGCCACTGCTGCTATGTGATCAAGGATCTCAAAAGGGCCAATGTACCGTGGACTAAGTTTTCACTTCTTCCCAAATACCATAACTCTCTTCCAGGGAGATATTCGGAGGAATATCATGTCTCCAACATCAAACTCTAGGTCTCATCGATGATTGTCAGCATATCTTTTTTGTCGACTCTGAGCAGCTTTGATGTGTTGTTGGATGTTCATAACCTTCTCTACCATTTCTTGGACCATTTCTAGTCCTAGAAATCTTTGTTCCCCAACTTCATCCCAACATGTTGGTGGTCTTCACCTCTTCCCATATAGGGATTTATAGGGAGCTATTTGGATGCTTGAGTGGAAACTGTTATTGTAAGAGAACTCCACCAAAGGAAGATGTTGGTCCCATGTTCTTTTGAAGTACATTGAGAAATCTCTCCACATTTCCTCAAGTGTCTAGATAGTCTGCTCATATTGGCCCTCAGTTTGAGGGTGATTGACTGTGATAAAGTCCAACTTAGTGTCCAGAGTGTATTAGAGACTCCTTCATAACATAGTGGTGAATATTTTATCTCAATCGGACATAATCGATTGTGGTACTCCATGAATCCTTTCCACTTCTATGATATATATCTGTTCCAGTTGATCCATTGATAAATTACCTCAAATTGAAATGAAGAGTTTAGTCTTTATAAATTGATCCACAACAACCCAAATAAAATAGTTTCCTTTGGATGTCTTCAGATGTCTGGTAAAAACGTCCATGGTTATGTTTTCCCATTTCCATGTTGGTATGGGTTATGGTTGCATCATCCCCTTAGAATTTTACCTCTCGTCCTTCACTTTTTGACATACTAAGAACTTTGATTAATATTTAGAGATATCCTTATTCATGTCATCCCTCCAATTGTTCTCCTTATGATCTCGATACATCGTCGTGTTTCTTGGATGAATGGAGAAATTCAAACTATGTGCATCATCCAAAAGATATATCATTAACTACGTATTTGAGGGAACACATAGTCATGACCCAAATCTCATAATTCGTTATTCATTAATAATGAACTCTAAGGATTTCCCTTTTTTGATATTTTCCAACTTCTTCTGAATTCCCACATCATATTTTTTAGAATCCTTTAACCTTTCCAAAAGAGATAGTTGAGAAATCATTTGTGAAAGGATTGATGATGTTTAGTTATTTAGGATTCTCATGTCCATATTCATAAAATATAATAATATTTGATCATTTTCAATTATCATCAATAAAAGATTTGGTGGGTCCTTTCTACTTAGATAATCTTCCACCTTGTTCACTTTCCTTTGGTGGTAATGGATTGAGCAGTCATAATCCTTAATGATCTCTAACCATCTTAGTTGATCAATATTCATCTATTTCTATGTGAATATATATTTGAGACTTTTGTGATCCATATATATTTCACACTTCTCCCCAAAGAGATAATTCAGCCATATTTTCAATGAAAATATCACAGCTTCCAACTCCCGATCATGTGTGGGATGGTTTTTCTCATGAATTTTCAACTAACTTGATGTATAGGAAATTAATTTGTCATTATTCATCAACAAACATCCCATTCCCTTCTTCAAATCATCTTTGACGATTACGAAAAGATCCCCACTTGTAGGTTGTGTTAGAATAGGGGTAGTGACAAGCCTCTTCTTCAACTAAATGAAGATTTATTCCCATTAATCATTATAATAAAACTTCACCCCCTTCAAAGTTATCTTGGTAATAGGTTTTTACAATCATGGTAAATTTCTCACAAATCTTCAATTATATCAAGATAACCCCAGGAAGCTATGAACATCCATCATAGATTTCAGCCTAATCCATCCCTCAATTGCATTTTTCATGGAAAGATACATGGATTTCACATTTCTTGTGATGATATGAACAAATAATGAGACATCCTTCAACTCGAAATCACACATTATTTACTTTTCCTAGAGATTATCCTTTCACAAGTCCTCTAGAATAGTGCTCTGATGCTCCTTTTTCTCATCCTAGGTCTTGGAGTATATTAGAATATTATCTATAAATAATTCCATGATTTTTTTGAGGTAATCCCTAAAGACTCTATTAATTATGTCCCTAAAAATTTCTAGAGCATTAGTGTGTCCAAATGGAATCACTATTAACTCATAATTCCCATACCTCGTACGAAAATCAGTCTTGGGGATATCCTCCTTCTTCACGTTAACTTTGTAATATCTCGATCTTAGATCTATTTTGAAGAAGTATTGTACTCCAAGTAGTTGATCAAAAAAGTCATAAATTCATTGAAAAGGATACCTATTATTTATTGTGATATTTTTGAGCTCACGATAATCAATCCAAAGGTGCATTGACCCATCCTTCTTCATGACAAAGAGGACTGGTGCACCCCATGGTGAAGCACTTGGGTG
Source organism: Viscum album (assembly GCA_963277665.1). Lineage (NCBI taxonomy): Eukaryota > Viridiplantae > Streptophyta > Magnoliopsida > Santalales > Viscaceae > Viscum > Viscum album. The sequence goes on from OY728126.1 coordinate 1,580,041,349, forward strand.
TATAAACCCTTTATCCAAATTCTATTATAGTTGTTTATTTATCTCCTCAAGCTCTAAAAAATAAATTATAAATAGATTATAGGATATTTTCAATTCCCCAGGTATAATATAAATCCAGAATTCAACATCTCTTCTAGGAGGAAGACCAGACAATTCTTCGGGAATCACATCAGCGAATTCCCTCACAATAGGCTTGTCTTCAAGGATGGTTATTTCCTTAGAATCAATCATATGAGATTATAAGAATGATCATAGCATAGTAATATCCATTCTTTCGATGATGTTTCTAAAAAATATTCATCCTCCACCTTACACTTGTATAGAATTGGGGGTCGATTCACCATATGGAGTGTGATTTACCTCTCCTGGTAATTTATATTGGCTCTATGTAGGGAAATCCAATCCATGCTAAGAATTGTATCAAATTCCACCAGAGGGAGTAGAATGAGGTTCTATAGGAAGTTAATTCCACAAATTATGATAGGGGAGGATTTATATACATAGGATGCAGTAATTTCCCAATTTTCCATTTTCATCAACATCTCTACTTCAATTCTTTTTGGAGGTGTTTGGATTGTTCTACTAAACTTTTAGGATATAAAAGATTGTGTAGGACTATAGATGATAAACCTACCTTTCAATTTTTAATTCTAGTTATAATTTATCCAATAATGACTTAGGGATGAGTATGTATAAACTATTAAACACATAATGGAGAATCCAATGACATTAAAAGGATAAGTTATAAATTACATGTGTCTCTTTAACTTATGAATTTCTATACTTTCATCTATGTTATCCATGATATACTTCCAAATGTATATTGTTATGGGATTTTGTTTCTCACTTAATAATGGTTCATACTAATCTTATGAATTTTTCAAATCATATTCCCCAGGAGAGTTGAACCAGGAGTACAGCAAGGCCCATTTTCTTATACCAGTTCCTGTTTGAGTCTAGCTCAAGGTAGTGTTTTCAGGTTTTAGCCCTAGATGCATCAGTTCCAGATCCTCCTATATGTGTTTGTATACAGATAGGGATATATTTTCTTGATAAACCACTTACTCTATAGTCACAAAAATTTAGGGATTATTTTAATTTACTTAGTCTTCTCCATAAGGCTTTCACTATATTTTTCTAATCCTAATCCCAAAAATAACAAAACCAACCTCTGAGACCAACTATATGAACCCTAATCTTTATTAAACATTTAAAAATGATTTATTACATAATATTTCACTTAATAAAACTCATAATATTGAGAGTTATAGTTTATTTGGGTATTAGGAACACTATATAACAACTTAAAACATGAAATACATATCTTTATTGAAAAATTCTTTTACATGACCACAACATTCCTTCATACTTGGCATTGCATGGGATAACCTGAGGACATCCATAAGAAAATGGTGAGATATAAATCCTAGTAAGGGAGTAAAAAAGTTATAACCTAAAGAATACAATAAATGTTAAAAAATAGGTATATCAATAGAGCATAAGAGAAACCTGAACATTAATGCGTGATATATCATGATTATCATAACATGTAAATGTGGAAACAACTTAAAACACTACATCATTAACATAAAAGAATCAGGTAAAACCTTGTCCCAACATGGTGGGAAAAATAAATATAATGGAATAAGTTAAACCCATTTCCCAACATAATGAATCATGAGACTAAACATTACCCAATGCATTGGAGCGCTATTAGGGCACATCCTTCATAATTATTTTAATCACATGCTTTGTGTTCCACATAGATCATATAGCATGGATTCATTAAACATCATAATTTATTAAATGATCAAGTAATTTGGACTTCATACATGTAATTAACTATTCTATAAGTATTTTTGAATAAATTTGAATACCCTTGATAGAGGAATGGTTATGGTATTCAATACATGATGAATTTGGCAAGGAATTGCGGTGCAATTTTTGGGTTGATGAGAGAGAAAAAAGGTCATTAATAATTTATACATGGTATGTAAAGTAAGGGTATCATGGAACCTAATATCCCAATATGTGAAATGGAATTTAGATGCATAATATAAAATATATGCTTAAATGGAAATGAGAAGAGAGAAATCTCTTACAGGATGTCAGCATAGTAACGGGTGGGTTTAAAGGATAATAGGGGAGATTAATGGGAGTGAAAGGAAGATAACATAATTTTTAAATAAAATGGAATCAAATTTGGTATTTAATAACATATACCAAATCAAGAAAATGGAAATTAGAAGGCAAGACCTAAAAGAGGTGCTTGAAGAAAAAGATGAGAGGGAGATCCCTTACTTGGATGTGTGATCCTAAAGGCTTGAAGAGGCTTATTGGGATCTTTTGGGAACCTTGGGAGGACTTTAGGGAGTAATTTACTGAGTTTGGTCTAGATTCAAAGAGATTTAGTGAATATAAAATGGATATTGGGTGGGTTTATATAAGAAATACGAGGGAATTCTTTATTATTTCAGTTTTTGACACTATAATATAAAATATTCAAAACCACAAACCATGCCATGGTTTTTAGAAAAGTGGAGTGGTATAAAATATTTTATAAGTTTAAGGGATGAATATATTAAAAAAATTCCTTACTTATGTGGAGGTGAGTCACACTTTCAAGGAAATGATTTTAAAATCATAAAATATTTTATTTGTCATGGAGGATTCACTAAGGCTTTATAAAAAAATCAAAAAAAATATTAAATAACATTATTTTTAGGATAAAACATATATTTTTTCATATATACTTTTTATAGTATTTTATTACATCATTATTGGGTAAATATGGGGTCATAAAGCACATTATATATTTATATGGTATTTAATTTTTACCCAAAAACTGGAATGTCTCAGAAAATTATAAAAAAATAATATTTTTTATCTAGATAATTTTATAAATATGTGAATTTTCACTTTTAAAATAAAAAACGAAATTTATTGAAAATTTATAGGTTTTTATAAAAATTGTTTTCAAACCTTAAAAAAAATTACATTTGACTTCATAAAAGTTTTATGGTCATTTATATTTAATAAAAGTAATTTAAAAATAATATTTAATTAAAATAATATTTAATTAAAAAATCCATTAATTCATAAAAATATTTTATTTAATTAAATTTGAATATTAACCAAAAATATTATTTGTACATTAAATTTTTTTTACAATGAAACAAAATAGAATGAAAGTATATTCATTATTCTATAAAAAGATAAAGTACATAATAATAATTATAGGGTCTTGCTAAATATCCCTTTATGACAACATATTCTCTAAGGGTAAGGCGTTTGATGGTGGGAGTTTCATGGGGTCATTCGGTGAACATGGTTTGGGTCATGATCTCAATAAGCTTTAACTTCTCCTATAACTGGACTCTCTCATGCTTAAGTTATTAGATATCATCTTGGGATTGGTCTATAGAAAAGCCCCGAAATTATAACTCCCTTAGAGGCTCTGATAAATGTTCTTCGTAGGATATTATCCTATTGGTTGAGGTCATCACTTCCTTTGTCTATGACAAAAGGATTTGTTAATACCTTATATTTATACTAGTCATGTGATCACTGTTAAATGGATATATTATCAATAGTTAGGATACTTAATGGTAATTTAAATCCAAATGGATATAATAAAACAAAATGATTTCATGTGTTTTCTATATCCATAAGGAATTTAAAAGAAAGATAAGTGTATTCATAAATATTCAGGTCATTACACTTTAGATGAGGTCGTAGATTTCACCCCCGTAGATGGGTAAATGGGTTAAAGGGTTTTCATTTCATTGGAGATGTGAAAAGTAGACCTAGAGGGTGCTTCATCCATGGTATTCCTAGGTGGGTTGGAGGGTTCCCCACCCCGGTGATACTTGCATGAGCTTGTTTTAGCATCACCCAGGTGATACCTGGGTGTGCTAGGATGCACCTTGCACAATTATTACTTGTGAGAACTTAGATAAATAATAATCTTGGAAACCAAACTTAGGATTGAACGTTGTTGGGCATAAAAGGGTCTAATCATGTGATTTTTTAAGGGTCTTACACAAGTCCTGAGTTTCAAAAGTTTCCTTCATACTAGTACTTTTAGACTATTAGAAGTGGCTCATCGTGTAGATCTATGATGTTTTAAACAATAAAATAACTCTAATACCTTAAATCTCATTAATTAACTATTATTTTGAAGCATGGAGAGACACCCAGAGGGTTTTTAGTACTTTGGTGATGGAATTGGGTGAGCATATCTTAAAACCATATTTTCTTCTTTTAGTCATGTCAAATAGGGAGCCTAAGGGTCCTATTTATAGGCAATCTCAGGACCCTAGGTGAATAAAGAAATTCTTGCAAGTCACTTGAACATGTATCTCACATAGGTGAGAACTAAGAAAAGGGTTGTCCACATGTATTAGGACACATAGGTTATAACTTCTTGAGCCTCTGGCAGGTGGGCTTGTTTTCATTAGCTGATCATGAAGGTGTGCCGCACCGGGTGGTTAGCGCATGCTGTTTTGTGAAGGTGGCACCACAAAAGTGTGATACGTAGGGTTGTTCAAACATGCTTATCATGAATTCTACACCATATAAGTGTTATTAATATTTGGGACTTTCAAGATATGATTGAGGGTGATAGACCAGTAACTTGATTAATAACTGTAATTCCTCTATGAAAAATTCCCAACTTCTAACAGTCATAAGTTTTGATCTGTAAGTCCATTTGGGCTCTACGAGTAGTCAAATTGAATCCTAAAAAGAAAACTGTGCACTCTTTATATGGTTTACACAGCCTATAAGATAATATTTTTATACTAAAAATTTCCCATAAGACCCTCAAAAATACATTTTAATACAATGACACCTTTTTATTTGCGATTTTCGAAACCTATGGCCAACTCTCAAAGGGAGGTTCTCAATACCCATCCATCTGATTGGGAAGCATTTATTAGTAATAATTATATATTTCTATGGATAAATCTTATGGCACATATAAATCCAATATTCTTATTCTTATATAATTTAGAAGCATTTATATATAAAAATTTTGTGGCAATGTTTGTGGTATAAGTTTTTACGATGCCAACAAAATCCCCCCAATATAATTGGATTCACTTAGAATGAAAAGAATACAATTCTATGTTAAAAAATGTGGAATGTTGACATTGTCATAAATCATATGGTGGGATCTATATTTTTTCACTAGTGGTAGGATGCTCTAATTTTTTATTAGACCATGGGGCCTAGTGAGAATAATTTGACTATTGCTAGAGTCACAATGTGGTCCATACAAACTTTGTGTCTTTTGTGTCATCACCATTATTTTTTCTTAAGTCATATATTAGATGAATTATCATGTGAGACTCAAATTTTTATTAGGTATCCCTTTATAGGATATTGACCAAAATTTTTTTGTTTCTTTTAATATTAATTACTCTATTTTACTTAAAACATGCATAGTTCATGTTTAACAAGAAAAAATTTCACTATTTCTTAGGGCTCCCTTTGTAGGTTTTCAACCTGTTGAGTGTTATTTCTCTTTAATTGGTATTTTAATGTCTTACAATCCCATCCAATGAAAATTGTGTTTAAGGTTGAATAGCTTTGATTATGAGTAATGGGAATAATAACCCAAGTAGGGATTTACCAGCAAAAAAATGCTCCAATAGTTTTGGGATATGAGAGTAATTTTAAGGTCAAGATCTAGTAATTTTTGGATCTAAAGAGATGACATGGAACAAGTTCACAAGGAATGATCATGGAAATTTTTTTAAAAGTGACATCCATTGCAATGTTTTTTGGGTATACATATATAAGAGTATTTTCTCATGGGAATGAAAATTAATTTGATTGGATGGTAATATTTTGACGCATGTTTTGAAAACAAAAATGTCGAGGATTGTTATGAATAGTCAAAAAAGGCGTTATTCAGAGTTAGACACTCTTATTACCAATGGTCACGAGAGGTTTGTGATGATTTGAATTTCCCAAAACAATGATTTGTGTTTTGTGAAAGGAAGGTGTTTGTATTTTGTTAGAGTCATTTCTATTGATGTTGACCATAATAAAGAAAAGAATGTTATAACTAGATTATATATAGGATAAGAGGATTAATACTATTTTCAAGGATAGTACTGGGTTGAAGGATTTATATGTCACTATATATCTCATTAGGATAATAATGAAGACACATATTGTTCTAGAGTCAATGCACGATGAGAGACTGACACAAGGAATGGTGGTTCTATCAGGTGAGGACCATAACAACATAGAGTTTTATGATATATAATAGAGATTTAAACCACCAATTTTAATGTCATGTGGAAAGGATGTTTCCATAAATTTTAACATCAAGTGATAATGATGTCCGATGTGACTTTTATGGTATTACATCTACGACTAGAAATTTCATGGTGATTCGGCCAAGAATGCTTCACAATTCTATGGGTATGAAGAGGAAAGGTTATAATCCATGTCCTCGGGATTATTGTATCTAGTAAAATGATATGGGAAAAGTAATATAGGGGTGAACATGGTCCTAATTTAAAAATCAGCCTCCACTATAATATTCTTAGGGAACATAGAGCTAAAATAACATTTTATCCATAGGAAGAAGATTCCTCTAGTTAACAGTCCATGTTTAGGGGGAACATTATGAAAATCCCTCCTTTGGACATATAATGCATTGTAAAATTAGATATTCTGTTTGGATTTGGGATATTATATCATTGATATCCAAGGAAAGAATAATAAGATGTAAATTTCTTAAGGCATGTAGTATGTCTTGTAAAAGGACCATGACTTAGATATTTTCAACTATACCAGGATTTGATATTTGGGAGTTACTATATTTCATATGGTAATTGGAATCAAGACACATATATTCCTAAATAATGTTCCCTACATAAATCCACTTCATATATAGTGAGGGAGTTTTCTAATACAGGTTCACGATTGAAATGAGAACCCACACTAGAATCTTTCATGCGAATCTAGATTATACACAGGATAGTGGGGGATTCTTATCAGTTTTTGTGACTGGTACTTGGTTGTAGAATCCAAGAGTCACTATATATCCCATCAATTTGAGAATCATTCCACACATAGTTATAGATAAAATGTGTGGTGAGAGATCGACACCTAGAACGATGGTCCTTTCATGTGAGGGCCACAAAAACACATATTTTTACATCATATGATTGGTACATAAAACATGTTGTATAATTTTATAAAGAAAGTAAGTGTCCATGAAGTTTAACATCATGCAACAAGGATTTATGTTTCCAAACTTAAAAGACAAATTATGAGGTCCCACATCATACAAATTCCTTTTGAATAAGACATGCATAGTTTACTGATGCAGTGATCTGACTATGAAGCTAGCTAACCATGTAAGGAGGCCCTTAACAAGATTCATAATCCCACATGATATATGCTTGATGTGATATACAAGTAATGGTAATGTTTTCCTATATCACATAGGGAAATTTTAAGAAATCTGGTGAAGTGAGAGACTAACACTTTTGGGTATGGAGTGGCTTTATCAACTGTTAATGAATAATCTAATGAAAATTAATGACATGAAGTCAAACACTAGTGAAGTTAATCATTCATGTGTTCAAAATTTATGTATGGTCCTGATACACAAGGTCTTGGAATCACTATGTATCCTCCAGAAACAGGAATCATGTTATATATAGTTCTGGGTAAAGACTACCTACATGAATATAAATCATATGCAGGTAATGTGGTATTATTTATTTTGTTTTGTGATTGGTCCTAGGATGAAGGACCCAGACATAACTTTGTATCTCTTTAATATAAGAATCAAGACACATGTATTTCTCAACATTCAATGTAATTTAACATCATGTGGTACATACACAGTTTCCATGGAAGGAGTGAAAATAATGGATATGGGGACTTTTGCATTAAAAGATGCTCATGATTTTAGTAATTCATCTTATAATAGGAATCTCATGCTCATCACACAAGGAAACATAGGCTTATCACCCATGTAATAATATGATTAGTACATAGGGTAAGACTATATTTTCGTTTCATGTATTGAATACATTGTTGTAAAACTTATCGTCTTGTGAATATGATGGTACAGGTCATTACTTTTAGGGGTCTGTGATAAATACCATTATATGAAGTTCAGAATCATGAGGTTAGGATGAATAATGTCTTTTATTTTTATTTCATATAACTTGGACCAAGTGTTGTTAATCCCATGAAATATTTCATGACAAATTTTTCATTGTTATGGGGAATATTACACTCATCTTCTATGGTGATCAATGAATATGGTCCATTAGAAGAGACATTATAAATGGAAAAAGTTCCTTCCCATTTTGGTTCAAGATTCAGAGATTTCTTTTAAGGTATCATCAGGGTCATAATGACCACGATCAGTTCCCCTTTCAAGAATGAATGAAGGATAAATTTATTGTTGAAATCTTGAGATATTTTATTTTTTTGAACCTCGAAATGATGCAAGGTATACAGTTTTTTATCATCCAACCATTCCAATTCATCCAAACGCTTCTGGAAATACTCATCCATAGACAATTTATCACATATGATAATACAAAGTGATGTAAACTTGACTACAATGGTAAAAACTACTATTATCTCATATAACATTGAATATGGGGTCACCTACATAGTAGTAGAAGTTGTGTCAAAGTAATACTACAAGGTATGTGGAAGAATTAAGGCTTGAATTTCTTATCCTTTTCCACTATTATCTAGAGTATGTTATATAGAGTTTTATTGAAATCATATATCATTCTATTTATTGTTTCATGATAGAAACATGAATGGATAGAATCAATTTTATATTCTTAGTATAGCCTCTTCAATTTGGAATAATAGAAGTTAGTACCATTTTCTATCAATATTGTTTGAGGGACACCAAGGTGATGGTTTTGGGATTCATGAAATTGATAATTATTTTTGTCCCAACATCTATGAGGGTTACTGCTTTATCTCATTTGGAGAAGAAGTATGTAGTAGTGAGGATATATTTAAATTTTTTTCCTGTAGTGGGAGGGTAAGGTCCCTCAAAATCCTTTTCCTACACAGCTAATGGATATGATTATTGAGTTTTCAACAATTATGGGGGGTTGGATAAAATTGGAAAGAACTTGATATGGATGAAATTTTTTGGTGAATTATATTCAATCATGCATCATCAAAAGATAGAAATATCTTACTATAAGGCCCTAGCCTTAAACATTACTTAATCTTGAGTTAAATAAATAATTCCAATTGAGGATATTTTCAAGTTTAGAGCTCTAGAGAAATAGTCCATAACTATTAGATTACATCTCAAAAATTACAAAGTAGACACTTCTACTCAATTTAAATTTTTTCATAAAATAAAAAATCTTAAAAAAAGAAACATGTATAGTTCCATGTTTTAGATAGCATGAATTTTTCTTGACCCCATCCTTGACCCTATTTATCTTTAATTCCTATGAAAAACATTTCAAAACATGGGATGAGCACAAAAATATCATTAAGGGTTATAAAGTACGGAATGAAAACAGTATCCCATAAATAAATACAAATCAATGAAACCATACTTTTCGATCATTACATACCTTATGAAATCATAATATTTATGAATAACACCCATAAATCATAAATCATAAAGGTAACTTATGGAATACATAACATATTTACATTTTAGACTTCAAATATATGTAGGGAGTTACATTTGAAATACCCATAACAATATAATCCCTAAATATCTTAGGAGAAACATTAAAACTTGCCACCATCACATTACCCAATGAATTGGAGAGCAATCTCGGGCTCACTCGCCCTAGGTTTATCACAGAACCACCCGTATATGAAAACAATTCCCTAGAACAATAACATATTCATAACCCATAAAACAAGCATAAATTAAAGATAAATTTTCCAAATTTCAATCACAATATATCATTTCAAGATATATACATAATCATTGTTTTATCAAACCATTTTCAAAATCATATAAAATATTTAATAAAGATATTTTTGAATCAAAGTGTCCCATACCACTTTAAAGATTTTGGAAGAAAAATTAATTTCAAAAAATTCATTTCAAAAAATTCATTTCTATATAAATACATCCTTAAACCCATTTTTAAAACATAGAAATTAATGAGAAATATTTATAAGAATAAATCTTTAAAACATTTATAATTATATTTTAGGTAAACAGTTCCTAACCAAATGACATATGCTTGAATACAAATAATTGAGGAATAACATTAATAAAATCTTTTAATATCATAAGAATAAGTTTATTCATGATATAATATGTCAAAGGGTAGTATATACACTATATAAAAATGAATTGGTGTATTACAAAAAATTAGTCTCAATGGAATGTAAATTGAGACAAAGTCCCTTGCAAAGATCATATCCTTAGATTAAGGACAAATCAATGACATAATTATGTGTGAAAAATAATCATAAACCCAATATAAGAGGATATTTAGTTAAAAAAAATAATAGTTAATTCACACATATTCATATCATGATATAATCAAGAAGTCTATGTTCAACCAAAATAATGGAAATTGGGTTAAAAAGTTCCCTTACAAAAATCTGACAGCCTAACAACGTCACGTAAAAAATCAGAAAATGAGTTGATGAGAGAGAAAAGGGTCTCTCATCACATGGAAATAAAATTTACAGAAATAAGGATATAAAAGTACGTATCCCATCATTTGAGAATTTAAATTTAATAAATAACATAAAAGAAGTCTTTGACTAGAAGTGGAGGGTGAATGGTTCCCTTACTGATTTTGTAACTTATGAAACATACACCCCAAGAAAGAAAGATCATGCTATGAAGTTTTAATTACCCATAAATTAATTTATATTACAAAAAGAATACAATAATGGGAATTTAGTACACCACACAAAAGGAAATAGTGGTAAAAATAGTATGAATCTCATGGGAATAAAAAGTGAGTTGAAAACCCCTTACCTCAAGTCCGACTTGTCTTGTATGTTCCTAGTTCCTATGAAATATTATACTTATGTTAATTTATACTTTCTTAAGAACCTTTTATAGGTTTATAATTCCTTTAATATCAATTATTACCATGTTATAAACATTATATAATCATTTAGGTTTATAATAGTCATTTTTTCAATATTTGCTACATGAGTCAAAAATGAACTTCTTATAATTACAAGTTTTCCATGTGGTCAAAATTAAATTATCTCAAAAATAAAATTAATTGTTTAGATATCATATATATCATATATATCCAGTATATGTATGTATTTATAACACTATATAACATTTGGAGATACGAAATGAAATGTATCGTTCATGGAGATGTAAGTCGTACGTACACATAAACGCTACTTTCATTTCTATTTAATATTTAAATGGAATGAAAACATATTGATACATGGGTATATTATAATTTCAGTATGATATTATATATAATTTCATTAACTCCATCCTTTATAAATCCCATATATGGAAAGAAAGAGTCATATCACTTTGTGGGGGCGACAGTCCACACTTCCTCAAATGAAATTATCATATTTTCCAATTATAGAAACCATAAAGGTGTGTTATAAATTAAAAATAAAGAATAATAGAGAATGATAAACATAATATATATCATATATAAATATATTTCCATCTTAATTTCCCTCATGAGAGGAATTTAGAGATATTTGAACAATCGTCGTTTCGTGAGGCAGCAGTTCGTCGTCCATAGAAACAGTTTGTTCATATACATTATATGGAGGTGTGTGGAAGTTTAGTTATAATAATTCTCATAAAAACAACCTAGTATATTGATGATATAGTTTTTGTTATAAAATAAAGTAATAAAGAGAGTTTAGTGGGTTGGAGAAGTAAAATAAAATAAAAGAATGTAAGAGAAGACGTTGTGTTTAAATTGGGTATCTCCATTTGGTTTTATGAAAAGGTTTACTTGAATTGACTTTTGACTAGGGGAAGGCTTCCAGGAGGAAGATAGGGATGTACAGAGATTAATTGGGATGAGTTTTTATGATTCAAGGGGATTGAGAGGTTTGAGTAATTGGTTAGACGTGATGGATTTTTATAAGGGGGAGGAGGGGCTCTTTAGGAATGTTTGAAAGTATTTTTTTATTATAAAATTATTTTTTGTTTCTAAAGGTCTAAAACTCATTAAATTCTAATATAATATTACTCTTGTTCTAAATAAAATTATCCAACAATAATTGGATTGGTTTTGGATATTTTTGATAATTTTTATAATCTCATTTATTTAAATCATGCATTAATAAGGTGATCATTTCATCATCATTATGTCAGAAATAATTTTATTTATTTGATTTATAAAAATTATAAATAATATAACATGAAATAGGAAATATTGTTTTCTTTCTAATTAATATTTATAGTTGAAGAGATAACTTATATAACCCCATTTAAAATTTTATTTACTAAAAGATATATGTTTATGTAATTTTTGTCTTTACATTAAATTAATTAATATAAAGTTTCATTATCACTTCTAAGTGGATCCTTGGGGTCCCAAAATCGACCCAAGGATGCCCATGGTCAGAAAAGTATCATCCAGTAGGATTATTACATGTGTTAGGGTAATTTAATATTATTATAATATTATTTCTTTACCCTTATTTAACATATTTTCCTTTTAACCATGGTAAATAAAATTTTTACTGAAGTAAATATCCATAATGTATAAAAATAAAAGTTACCTATTAAAACAATCTGTAAATCCTAATTCAAAATATGGAATCCATTTTTCCAAATTCAAATCACAGAAGTTACAGAAATAAATTTAAAATTAATTCCTGTTGTCAAAATAAAAAGCTTGTTTTTAAGAAATAATATCTATCAAAAGATTGACACTTGTTTATGTTCAATTTAAGAGTGAAATTACTTCTAATGTCCAATTTTGAATTAAATGGTAAAAATATAATCTAATTACCCTTTAAAACCATTTAAAATAATATTCTAACTGTATAAATAAATTAGATTAAAATGCAGGTTTTAATTAATATTCAGCATTTTAGACTATTTATTAAAAAATAAACATTAATTGAGAAATACAAAAATTTCATCCAAAGTATATTATGATGTCCCGATTCTAAATAAAATTATTATTTTGTCAAATTTAACATATAAAAGTGACAAAAACTATATTTAAAAAGGGTTCTCTATCAAAGGGCGATAAATCGGCCTTTTAAAGAATATTAGAGTATTTATGCTTAAAATTGGATCTATTCAAATTTTAAGCCTCTAAATTTCATTGGATAAATGTAAAAACATTTAACAAACTTGTAAAATTATATTTTAGTTAGTTTTTTTCATTCCCGCCAATACATCGGCTATGTGTTAACTACCATTTAAAATAATAATAATATTATTTTATTTTTTGGTATAACTGAAGTTGTTTGCAACATAAGATTTCAAAGAAACTCATAGGTATATGTTGAGTACGCTATCACACATATCATCCCCTTTTAATGTAAAATTAATATTTTATTCACAAATATTAATAAATATGAAAATTTAATATTCTTTATTAACCTAGGTTGTTACATCCTTCCTCCCTTTTGGTAATTGCGTCCTCGCAATTTTAAAATTGGGTTTAGAAACTTTAGTAAAATTCCCACATCAGAAAAGAGTCAATTAAAATATCACATTAAAAGAATGAAATATAAGTAAAAAGGTCACCTTAGATAACACATTCTAGGATTCCCTGAAAACATGGATATGGAGGAGTAACTAAGTGTCAAGTTCTGATGGAGAGTGATAGAAAACATGATCAGGAGAAATTTAACAACCAGAAAACCACAAACTTGTGATGGGTTAAATGGTATTTGATTCCCCGGTAGGAAAAATAAACATAAAATGTTTTTGTTTTAAATTTCATTTAATAAAGTTGGAGAATTTATTTATGATATTTACTATATACATAAATAAATATACTTAATTTTCAAGTAGAGTTTCATCCTTTCATACAGTTCTACCAAATAATCATCTTTTCTCCAAATGATGAGTATTGAAGATGACTTGGCCACACCAAAAGTTCTAGAATCAACTTATAGACAATCACATAGTCCACAAAAGATGAACAATATATTTCCCTTGTCTTTACACATTAACCAAAACAAAAACGGTTTGTAAAAAATTAGATAATCCCCAAAAGGATAATATTTTATAAAAAGAAACACAACTCTGAATCTCCAAAATTGAACAAAGAGTACCCAAAGATCAAAAAATACCATTATATACCCAATTTTCCTTAAAATTCTTCAATATAATCCAAACTAGGTTTGAAACCAAAAATCCAGAAGGATATAATCACATAGTCTTCCATAGTAAATCTTAACATTTATCTCCAAATAACATTGGCTACTCCTAAAGTCTCTTATTGAAAAGTAATTAACCTAATCAAATATTACCTTTGATGGGTTAATCATTTCCATAAATAACCAATATTACTATATGTCTAAAATAAAAACATATATTCTTCCAAAATAAAATTTCAACCATTACTCCTCAAATGATATCCCATAGTGTTCTATTTTTCTTAAGCATATAGTGTTCCCAAAAGAGAGAAAATATTCCAAAATAACCTTTGTCACTTAATCACCAAATAATTTTCCTATATTAAGGATAACTATTTGATAAAACATAAGTTTCAAAAATCAAATTATTAATGTTCCATAAAATCATTTAAACAAAATGAATAAGTCATACTAACCAGGGACTTTACTTAACATAGTGGAAGGTGATAAATCTCAATCGTACTTTGGTTGTGGGCTCGATTCCCGTAGCTTTGCTAGATGTGATGGGTTGTTACATGATCTACGTGTTGTCCTTATTATGAAACACAAAAATAACCCAAACATGTTTTAATCTCAAATGTTTTCTTATACCTATCATTTTCATCCCAACACATTAAGACCTCAAAATCTTAATTCATGGAGCCTTATATATATATTCATTTTTTTATTTCACCTCCGTATAATAAAATAAAAATATTACTAACAGAAAGAACATCATACCTTCATCATGGTGTCCATATGGTTTCATCATCATCTTGTTCACGTAGTTAGAAGGTCCATGCATTGCAACAATGATTTATAGATCCTTCAAAATCATCTACATCCTTTATCCAAATACACCTCTTACAACTTAGGTTATATGGGTGATCACATAAAAACAATTTTGGAAAAAATCATGTATGACATATAATTTCAAAACATATGATAAAACGTTCATTTTATAAAATAGTCAGTCCGAGTTTTATTTAAAACAGTCAATAACTGATCCTTTTAAAATACCATAATTATGTGCCAAAATACTATAATTTAAAAGCGAATATAAATAGGTTGTATAAGGGTATACTTATTTGGCACCTTTTTCAAAATCATAATATGCTTCAAAATCTTGTGACATGGTAAAATATTTTAAAATTCCCAGATAATATTTAACTTCTTTGAAAATATAAGAATATTGAGAAATAAGATTTGATTAAATACAACCCATGATCCACGATGGTATCAAGGTATAGAGGAGGTGATTGATATCTCAAACAATTGTTTTCATGTGATTTGTATGTTAGAAAATGTTTCAGAGTTTTTTGGACATGACTTTGCAATAATTATTGCAAGCATGTCATCAAGAAGAGATATGAATGTCATTTTAGATCATTTGCCTTCCATTTGTAACAAACATTCCATGATTTTAAAATTTTACAAAATAAGGATTTAACTTAAAGAATAGACATAGAGACTTACCATGTGTCTATCAAAAACTCTTAATCCCTATATTTTTCTAAACCAACCTCTGATACCAACTATAAGGCCTCGGCCTTAAACATTATTTAATCTTGAGTTAAATCAATAATTCACATTGAGGATCTTTTTAGGTTTATAGATTTAGGGTGATAGTCCATAACAATTATATTACATCTCAAAAATTACAAATTAGACACTTCTACTCAGTTCCCATTTTTTCATAAAATAAAAAACTCTTACAAAAAGAAACATGTCTAGTTCAATGTTTTATACTTCATGACTTTTCCTTGATCCCATCCTTGACCCTGTCCATATTTAAGTCCTGTGAAAAACATTTCAAAACATGGGATGATCATAAAAATATCATTAAGGGTTATAAAATAAGGAATAAAAACATTATCCCATCAGTAAATACAAATCAATGAAACCATACTTTTTAGTCATAACATACCTTATGAAATCATAAGATTTAGGAATAACACACAGAAATCATAAACCATAAAGGTAACTTATGGCATATATAATATACTTACATTGTATATTTCAAAGCTATATAGGGAGTTATGTTTGGAATACCCATCACAATATATTCCATAAATCTCTTAGTAGAAACAATAATGTTTACCTCAGTCACGTTACCCAATGCATTGGAGACTTATCTCGGGATCACTCACCCTAGGTTTATCAAGGAACTACCCATATACGTAAACAATGACCAAGATCCATAAAATATTCATAACCCATAAAACAAGAATAAAGTAAAGATAACATTTCTACATTGCAATCACAATATATCATTTCAAGATATTTATATTATAATTACTTTATCAAACCATTTTCAAAATCATCAAAAATATTTACTAAATAAATTTTTGAATCAAAGTGTCCCATAAAAATATAAACAATTCGAAAGAAATTTTAATTTCAAAATATTCATGTCTATATAAATAAATCATTAAAACCATTTTTAAAACAGGAACATTAATGAGAAATATTTAAAAGAATAAATCCATAAAACATTTAAAATGATATTTTAGTTAAAGAGTTTCTAACTAAATGAGAGACACTTGAATACAAATAGTTGAGGAAGTACATTAATCAATGATTATAATATAATGAGAATAGGAAGATTCATGATATAATATTTCAAATGGAAGTATATACACCATATAAAATTTAATTGGTGTATAACAACAAATAAGTCTCAATGGAATGTAAATTGATACAAAGTCCCTTGCAAAGATCTTACCCTTAGATTAAGAACAAATCAATGACATAATTATGTGTGAAAAATAAGAATACACCCAATATAAGTGGATATTAAGTGTAAAAAAACATATTTAATTAACACATATTCGTAACACGACATAATCAAGAAGTAGAAGTTTAACCAAATGAATGGGAATTGGGTTAGGAAGTTCTCTTAAAAAAATTTGACAGCCTAACGGTGTCACTTAAAAATTCATAAAATGAGTTGATGATAGAGGAAATTTTCTCTCATCACTTGTAATTTTTTTACAGAAATAAGTATATATAAAGACATATCCCAATATTTGAGAATTTAAATTTAAATACATAACATAAAATAAGTCTTTGACTAGAAGAGGAGGGTGAAAGATTACCTTACCGATTTAGTAACATAAGAAACATACACACCATGAAAGAAGAATCATCAAATGAAGATGTAATTACCCATAAATTAAGGTATATTACAAAAATAATACAATCATGGGATGTACATACACCACAAAAAAGTAAATAGTGGCAAAAATAGTATGAATCTCATGGGAATAAAAAGTGAGATGAAAACCCCTTACCTCAAGTCCGACTTGTCTTATATGTTCCTTGTTCTTCCTGAATAATAAACTTATGTTAATTTATAATTGATTTATAACATTTTAAGGTTTATTATTCATTTAATATCACTTATTAAAACATTATGAACATTATATAATCATTTAAGTTAATAATAGTCATTTTGTCGATATTTGGTAATTGAGTCAAAAATGAAATTCTTATAATTACAAGTAGTCCATGTAGTCAAAATTACATTATCTCCAAAATTATATTCATGATTTAGATATCATATATATAATATATATCCATTATATATATTTATTTATAATATTACATAACATTTGGAGATAAGAAATGAAATGCACTGTTCATAGAGATGGTAAGTCGTACGTACGCACGAATGCTACTTTCATTTATATTTCTAATTTTAATGGAATTAAAACATAATGATACATAGGTATATTATTATTACATTATAATATAATATATAATTTCATTAACTCTATACTTTATACATCCCACTTATGGCATGAACGAGTCATGTCATTTTGAGGGGGGCGATAGTCTGCACTTCCTCAAATGCAATTATCGTATTTTCCCATTATAGAAACAATAAAGGTATTATATAAATAAAATATACAGAAGCATAGAGAAAACATAAACATAGTATATATCATATATAAATATAGTTCCATCATAATTTCCACCATGATAGGTGGGCGGAGATATTCAAACAATCATCATTTCGTGAGGCAGTAGTTTGTCGTCCACCGAAACATCATGTTTGTATCCATTTGATGGAGGTGTATGGATGTGTAGTTTGAATAATTCTCATAAAAACAACATATTATATTGAGGATACTGGTTTTGTTATAAAGTAATGTAATAATAAGAGTTTATTGGGTTGGAGAAGTTAAATAAAATAAAATAACTTAAGAGAAGACGTTACCTATAAATCGGGTATCCCCCTTTGGTTTGAACCAAAAAGTTTACATGAATTGCCTTCTGTATAGGGGACGGCTTCTAGGAGAAATAGTGTGATGTAGGGAGATTAATTGGTCATAGTTTGGATGATCCATGGGGCTTTAGAGTTGTTAGTAATGGGTTAGAGGTGATTGCTTTTTATGAGGGGAGAAGGGGCTCTTTAGGAATGTTTGAAAGTATTTTATTATTATAAACTTATTTTCAGTTTCAAAAGGTCCAAAACACATTAAATTAGAGTATAAGATGAATCTTGTTCTAAATAAAATTATCCAATAATAATTGGACAGGTTTTGGATAATTGTTATAATTTTTATAATCTCATTTATTTAAATCATTTATTAATAAGGTAATAACTACATCATCATTGTGTCATAAATAATTTTATTTATTTGATGTCTAAAAATTATAAATAAAATACCATGATATAGTAAATCATTTTATATTTCAAATGAATATTTATATTCAAAGAGATAACATACATAACCTCATGTAAATATTTATTTAGTAAAAGATATATGATTATGTAATTTTTGTCTTTAACTTAAATTAATTAATATAAAGTGACATTATCACTCCTAAGTGGATCCATGGGGTCCCAAAATCGACCCAAGGATGATCATGGTAGGACATGTATCATCAATGAGGATTAAGACATATGTTAGGGTATTTCAATATTATTATAATATTATTTTTTAGCCTTATTTACTAGATTTACTTTTTAACCATGGTAAATAAAATATTTACTGAAGTAAATATTCATAATGTCAAAAAATAAAAGTTAACTATTAACCCAATTTGTTCCTCCTGATTCCAAATAATGAATCCATTTTTCTAAATTCAAAAACATAAGTGGCAGAAATTAATTTAAAATTAATTACCATTGTCAAAACAAAGAACTTGTTTTAAAGAAATAATATCTATCAAAAGATTGACACTCGTTTATGTTCAATTTAAATGTTAAATTACATCCAATGACCAAAATCGAATTAAATGGTAAAAATATAATCCAACTAAAATTTAAAACTGATTGAAATAATATTCTAACTATATAAATAAATTAGATTAAAAGGAATTTTTGAATTAAAATGCAGTATTTTTCACTATTCATTAAAAAATAAACATTATCAGAAAAATACCAAAATTTCATCCAAAGTAAATTTTGATGTCCCAATTCTAAATAATAATATTTTTTTTTGTAAAATAGAATATATAAAAGTGAAAAAAACTATATTTAAAAAGGTATTTCCAACAAAAGGTGCTAAATAGACCTTTTAAAGAACATTAGAGTATTTAAGCTTTAAAATTGGATTCATTCACATTTTATGCCTCTAAAATTCATTGGATAAATGTAACTACACTTAACAAACATGTGAAATCAAATTTTAGTTAGTTCTGTTCTTTCCCACCAATAAAATGGTTATGCATTATCTACCATTTAAAATAATAATAATATTATATTATTTTTTGGGATTAACTCAAAGTTGTGTACAACATAAGATTTCAAAAAAACCGTTGTTGTGTGTTGAGTACACTATCAGACATAGAATCCCCTTTTAAAGTTAAATTAATATTTACTTCCCAAATATTAATAAATATGAAAATGACATATTCTTTATTTACCAAGGATGTTACATCCTTCCCCATTTTGGGGATTGCGTCCCTACAATTTTAAAATTGGGCTCAGAAACATCATTAAAAGTATCGCATCGGAAAAGTTTCAATAAAACTATCACTTTAAAAGAATGAAAGAGAGGTACAAAGGCCACCTGAGATAACCCATACTATGATTCCCTAAAAACATGGATATGGAGGAGAAACTATGTGTCATGTTCTGATGGAGAGTGATAGAAAACATGATCAAGAGAAATTTAACCACCAGAAAACCAAAAACTTTTGATGGGTTAAACAGGATTTGATTCCCCAGTAGTAAAAGTAAATGAAAAATGATTTTATATAAAGTTTCATTTAAAAATGTTATAGAATCTATTTATGAGATTGACTAAGTACATAAGGAAATATACTTACTTATCAAGTATAGTTTCATCCTTTAGTAAGTTTCTACCAAAAAATCATCTTTTCTCCAAGCGATGAGTATTCAAGATGACTTGGTCACACCTAAAGTGCCAAAATAAACTTTTAGAGAATCAAATAATCCACAAAAGATGAACAATATATTTCCCTTGTCTTTATACATTAACTAAAACCAAAATGGTTAGTACAAGATCAGATAATCCCCAAAAGGATAATCTTTTATAAAAAGAAACACTACTCTTAATATTCAAAATTGAAAAAAGAGTACCCAAAGTTCAAAAAAAGACCATTTAATGCACGATTGTCCATAAAATACTTCAATATAATCCAAACTAAGGTTAAAACCCAAAATTGAGAAAGACTTAATCATATAGTCTTCCACAATAAATATTAACATTTATCTCCAAATAACATTGGTTACTCTTAAAGTCTCTTATTTAAAAGTAATTAACAAAATCACATATTATCTTTTATAGGATAATCATTTCCATAAATAACCCAAATTACTATATGTCCACAATAAAATCATAGATTCTTCCAGTATAAAATTTCAACAATTACACCACAAATGGGAACCCATAGTGTTCTATTTTTTTAAGCATATAGTGTTCCCAAAAGAGAGAACATCTTCCAAAATAATCTTTATCACTTAATCCCCAAATCATTTTCTAATATTAAGGATATCCATTTTATAAAACAGAAGTTCACAAAAGAAACTTATTCTTGATCCATAAAATCATTTAAAAAAAAACGAATACGTCATACTAACCAGGAACTTCATGAATGCCAGTGGTAGGTGATAAATCCCAATCGCACTTTTATTGTGGGTTTGATTCATGCAGCTTTGTTCGATGCAATGGGATGTACCACTGTCTGTGTGTTTTATTTTTTATAAAACACAGAAATAACCCTAACATGTTTTAGCCTCAATGGTTTTGTTATACATTTCATTTTCATCCCAAAACTTTAATGCCTCAACATCTTAATTCATAAAGCCTTGTATAAATTGTCCTTTTCTTATTTCACCTCCTTGTGATAAAATAAAATTATTCCTATTAGAAAGAACATCATACCTTCATCATGGTGTCTATATGTTTTCATCTTTATCTTGTTCACATAGGTAGAGGGTCCATGCATTGCAACAATGATTTTGAGATCCTTCAAAATCATCTGATTCCTTTATACAAATACACCTCTTACAACATTGGTAATGTGGGTGATCATAGAAAAATAGTTCTGGAAAAAAATCATGTATGACATATAATTTCAAAAGATCTGATAAAACATTCTTTTTATAAAACAGTCTGACTGAGTTTGAGTTGAAATATTCAATCAATGGTCCTTTTAAAATTCTATAAGTATGTGCGGAAAGTCTATAATTCAAAAGAAAATAAAAATATGTTGCCCAAGGGTCTCCTTATTCATCAAATTTTTCAAAATCATAATACACTTCAAAATATTGAGATAAGGTAAAATATTGGGAAATTACTTGATAATATTTACCTTTCTTGAAAATTTGAGAATATTGAGAAAATAAGATTTGATTAAATACAACCCATGATCCACGATGGTATCGAGGTATAGTGGAGGTGTTTGATATCTCAACAAATTGCTTGAAAGTGAGTTGTATGTTAGAAAATGTTTCAGATTTGTTTGGACATGACATTGAAATGCTTATTGAAAGCAACTCGTCAGGAAGAGATAGAAATATTGTTTGAGATCCTCCTCCTTCCAATTGAAACAAACATTCCTTGATCTGAAAAAGATAAAAAATATGGATTTAACATAAATAATAGACATAGAGACTAACCATGTTTCTAACAAAAACTCTTAATTACTAAAGTTGTCAAAACCGACCTCTGATACCACCTATAAGGCCCCAGCCTTAAACATTACTTAATCTTGAGTTAAATTAAGAACTCACATTGAGGATATTTTTAGGTTTAGATAATTAGATAAATAGGCCATAAAAATTAGATTACATATCTAAATATACAAAGTAGAAACTTCTACTCTGTTTCCATTTTTTATAAATTAAAAACACTTTAAAAAAGAAACATGTCTAGTTCCTTGTTTTAGTAAGAAAGACTTTTACTTGACCCCATATATGACACTATTCATTTTTTAGTCCTTTGAAAAACATTTCAAAACATGGGATGAGCATAAAAATCTCAATAAGTGTTATAAAATAATGAATGAAAACATTATCCCATTAATAAATACAAATTAATGAGACCATACCTTTCAATCGTAACATACCATATGAAATCATAAGATTTATGAATAACACAATAAAATCACAAATCATAAAGGTAACTTATGGCATACATAACATACTTACATTGTAGATTTTTAGATCTGTAGGGAGTTATGTTTGGAATATCCATCATAGTATATTCCCTAATTCTCTTAAGATAAACATTACAGTTTACCTCTGTCAAGTTACCCAATTCATTGGAGAGCTATCTCGGGCTCACCCACCATAAGTTTATCATAGAACCACCCGTATACGTAAACAATTACCAAGAACCACAACATATTAATAAACCATAAAACAATCATAAATTAAAGATTACATTTCCACATTTCAATCACAATATATCATTTCATAATATTGGCATAATCAATGCTCTATCAAACCATTTTCAAAATCATCTAAAATATTTAATAAAGGGATTTTTGAATCAAAGTGTCCCATACCACTTTTTAGATTTTGAAAGAAATTTTAATTTAAAAACATTCATGTCCATATAAATAAATCCTTAAAATCGTTTTTAAAACATGGAAATTAATGATAAATATTTATAAGAATAAATCATTAAAACATTTAGAACTATTTTTTTGTTAAAGAGTTCCTAACCAAATGAGAGACGCTTGAATACAGATAATTGAGTAATAACATTAATAAATTCTTTTAATATCACAATAATAAGTATATTCATAATATAATATGTCAAAGGGTAGTATATACACCATATAAAAGTGAATTGGTTTATAATAACAAATAAGTCTCAATGGAATGTAAATTGAGACAAAGTCCTTTGCAAAGATCATATCCATAGACTAAGGACAAATCAATGACATAATTATGTGTGAAAAATAAGAATACACCCAATATAAGTGGATGTTAATTGTAAAACAATCATAGTTCATTCACACATATTCATCGCAGACATAATAAATAAGTAGAAGTTTAACCCAAATAATGGAAATTGGGTTAAGAAGTTCCCTTACAAAAATTCGACACCATAATGACGTCACTTAAAAATTCAGAAAATGAGTTGATGAGAGAGAAATGGGTCTCTCATCACATGGACATAAAATTTACAGCAATAAAGATGTAGAAGAATATATCCCAACATTTGAGAATTGAAATTTAAAGACATAACATAAAAGAAGTTTTTAACTAGAAGAGAAGGGTGAAAGGTTCCCTTACCAATTTGGTAACTTAAAAAACATACACCCCATGAAATAAGGATCATGAAATGAATATTTAATTACCCATAAATTAAGTTATATTACAGAATTAATACAATCATGGTTAGAACATACACTACAAAAAAGAAAACAGTTGAAAAAATAGTATGAATCTCATGGGAATAAAAAGTGAAATGAAAACCCCTTACCTCAAGTCCAACTTGTCTTGTCTGTTCATTGTTCTTCCTGAATAATAAAATTATGTTAATTTATACATTATTTAGAACATTTTTCAGGTTTATTATTCCTTTTATATCACTTATTACCACGTTATAAACATTATACAATCATTTATGTTAATAACTGTCGTTTTGTCGATATTTGATACTTGAGTCAAAAATGAACTTTTTATAATTAAAAGTTGTCCATGTGATCAAAATTACATTATCTCCAGATTGATATTCATGATTTAGATACCATATATATCATATATATTAAATATATATATATATATTTATAATAGTACCTAACATTTGGAGATAATAAATGAAATGCACTTTTCATGGAGACAGTAAGTCGTACGTATGCATTAATGCTAAACACAATTCTATTTGATATTTTAATGGAATGAAAAAATAAGGATGCATAGGTATATTATAATTCCAGTATAATATCATATATAATTTCATTAACTCCTTCCTTTATACATCCCACGTATGGCCTGAACGGGTCATATCACTTTGAGGGGGTGGTAATCCGCACTTTCTCAAATGAATCTATCGTATTTACCCATTATGGAAACCATAAAAGTATGATATACATGAAAAATATATAAACATAAAGAAATCATAATCATAATATATATCATATATAAATAAAGTTCCATCATAATGGCCACCATGAGAGTTGGTTGGAGATATTTGAAGAATTATCGTTTTGTGAGGCTATAGTTTTCCGTCCACAGAAACAGTATGTTCGTATCCATTAGATGGAGGTGTGTGAAAGTGTAGTTCTAATACTTCCCATAAACAAACCTAGTATATTGATTATACTAGCTTTATTATAAAATAATGTAATAAAGAGAGTTTAGGGGTTGGAGAAGTAAAATAAAAGAAAAGAACTTAGAAGAAGACGTTACCTTTAAATCAGGTATCTCCCTTTGGTTTGAACCAAAAGGTTTACTTGAATTGAATTATGCTTAGGGGAAGGCTTAAAAGAAAAATATATGGATTTATGGAGATTAATTTTGCATAATATGGATGATCCAAGTGGAATTAGAGGTGTGAGTAATGAGTTAGAGGTGATGGTTTTTTATAAGGGGGAGGAGAGGCTCTTTAAGAAATGTATTTTTTATTATAAACATATTTTCTGTTTAAAAAGGACCAAAACTCATTAAATTAAAATATAAGATGACTCTTGTTAAAAATAAAATCATCCAAAAATAATTGGATAGGTTTTGGATATATTTGTTAATTTTTATAATCTCATTTATTTAAACCATTCATTAATAATGTAATCACTGCATCATCATTGTGTCATAAATAATTTTAGATATTTGATGTCTAAAAATTATAAATAAATTACCATGAGGTAGGAAATAGTTTTAGAATTCAAATAATATTTATATTTTAAGATATAACTTATATAAACCCATGTAAAAATTTATTTACTAAAATATATATGTTTATGTAATTTTTGTCTTTACTTTAAATTAATTAATATAAAGTGTCTTTAGCACTCTTAAGTGGCTCTGTGGGGTCCCAAAATCTACTCAAGGATGCCCATGGTCGGAAACGTATCATCCAACAGGATTAGGACACGTGTTAGGGTAATTTAATATTATTATATTATTATTTTTTTACCCTTACTTACCAGATTTACCTTTTAACCGTGGTAAATAAAATATTTACTGAAATAAATATTCCTAATGTCTAAAAATAAAAGTTAACTATTCACACAATTTTTACATCCAAATTCCAAATACGGAATCCATTTTTCCAAATTCAAAACACATAATTGGTAGAAATTAATTTATTATTAAAGCTCATTTTCAAAACAAAAAGCGTGTTTTTAAGAAATAATATATATCAAAAGATTGAAACTTTTTTATATTCAATTTAAGAGTTAAATTATTTCCAATGACCATCATTGGTTTAAATTTTAAAAATATAATCCAATTACACTTTAAAAAAAAATAAAAATAAAATTATAACTATATAAATAAATTTGATTAAAAGGCATTTTTTAATTAAAATGCTGTATTTTTCACTATTCATTAAAAAATAAACATTATCAGAAAAATTCCAGAATATCATCCAAACTAAATTTTGATGTCACAATTCTAAATAAGAATATTATTTTGTCAAATAGAACATATAAAAGTGTCAAAAACTATATTTAAAAAGGGTTCACCATCAAAAGGTGGAAAATCCTCCTTTTAAAGAATATTAGAGTATTTATGCTTAAAATCGGATTCCTTCACATTTTAGGACTCTAAATTTCATTGGATAAATGTAAAAACATTTACCAAACACATGAAATCATATTGTATTTAGTTCTAGTCATTCCTACCAATACAATAGCTTTGCATTGTCTACCATTTAAAATAATAATATTATTATATTATTTTTCGGCATAACTCAAAGTTGAGTGCGACATAAGATTTCAAAGAAACTCGTTGTTGTGTGTTGAGTAATCTATCAGAAATAGAATCTACTTTTATAGTAAAATTAATATTTGACACACAAATATTAATAGATATGAAAATTTCATATTCTTTATTTATGTGGGATGTTACACTTATGCATATGATTTTTTGAAAAATAATGGTTCCTAACTAATGGGCACCAAAGGTACTAACATGGAATTCTCACATAAGGGAGATATTATCCTCTAAATCAATGCATCTAAGGAGGATTATATAAAATACTAGTTTATAGAGGGCCTTATAATGACCCTGGATCCCCAAGAAAATGAATTTTACTACCCATCATCGGATTTTATCTTTCATGGATTTATCTGATAAAAGAATCCCACATTGGATGTATTCCAAGATGGGCTCATCCAACCACTCATGGGATTATCTGGTTCAAGGGTATAACTAAACTCATTGATCTAGTCCATGTTAATCTAAAAATGATGATGTTATTTTATGATGTATAAGGTTGGTGACTATTTTTTCTCTATCAAAATATTTCAAAGTTATAACCACATTTACTAGAGCATATAATTTAGTATTTTGTGAGCAAGGAATATGAGTCAATATTAGAACCAAGGGAAATTTATCCATCAATACTCTTAAATAATTCAGTAGGGGGGGGGGTTATGTTTTCTTTCCTAGTAATGTTATCACTGTCGATATTTTTGATTACTAGATCTAAGTCACCATTGATGTTTAGATGGATCACTAATATTTGCAGCATGATTTCTAAGCATACAATGACGGTCTAGTATTCAAACATATTAATAGCCTAACCTTATAAAAACTAGATAGAATATGGAAGAACGTCCTTTGATAGATATATTAGGATGAATCTCTACCCAAATATATTGATATTGGGGTCTTCTATCCTTTTTTATACTGGGATTCCAGATATTCCATAAAAATAAATATCCTAATTTCTTGGGGAGTCTTGGAAATAAAA
Source organism: Viscum album (assembly GCA_963277665.1). NCBI lineage: Eukaryota > Viridiplantae > Streptophyta > Magnoliopsida > Santalales > Viscaceae > Viscum > Viscum album. The sequence goes on from OY728126.1 coordinate 1,580,069,002, forward strand.
TATTTATTCATCTAGATGTTTGGTACTCATTGGAATTTCTTATAAAGTAGGTTTTTCTATGAGTAAATCTACCAATTATTTGCCCTTTATTTCCTTCTATGGTCTGAACTAGATGTGAAAATACGACAATATGACTTCCCACCATGACAAACATATATTACACAGAGGGATGTTGAGGATGTACTTTATAAGGTCAGTTAGAAAGACCAAATAGACCTCGCGATGCTGCAATTAATTCCTCAATTTATGAACTAAAATGATTAATTCTAGATTGTTTTTTAAATATATCAATAATGAGCCTCATCATCGAGAATGGTCCAATTATGATAATAGTGGTTTTTTTCATTTCCTACATCATTTGTTTGTGTGAGGAAAGCACCCAGTAATCTCTTTAAGGAAGTCCTATATAATATTAGAATATTTCCTTCTATAAGAGGAATTGTCAATGGACTCAAAAAATACTTCTTGAGAGTATTGAACACTTCTTGATAGTCTTCATTTCACTGATATGTGGCCCATTTTTTCATTAACTTGGTGAAGGGAAAGAAAATTCTAGTAAGATATACTATAAATCAAAGAATTTAGGAAATGTTTTCTTATATTTCTCTTAAATATTTGACATTTTAAACATTTAACATGTCAAGGATATCCTTTTTCTTCACTAGATTGACTTTGATACCATGATAACACACTATGAAGCTGATAAGATTTCATGAGGTTACACCAAAAGCACATTTTAGGGGGTTCATTTTTAGTATATGTTATCTTAGTTTGTTGAAAACCATATCAAGGTCAGAAATATGGATAGAAAATTATTAACATTTCACCACTAGATAACTGACATAGTACTCATAAAACATTCCCAGAAATGGTTTTATGATACGATACATGGCACCCTGGTATGCAACACCGACATTCTCTAGGCCAAAGGGCATAACCCAATAGTAATATACTCCATGTGGTTCCCTAAAGGTAGTTGATTCTTTACCTTTAGGGGCCATTCAATTTTGGTCGTATCCTTAGTAACCATACATGAAGGAGATGTCATGGTATCTATTTTTTGTATCAATCATAAATTCTATAATTGGAACCGGGAAGTCATATTTCAAATAGTTTCTGTTGAGATCTCTAAAGTCAATACAGACTCTGATTTTCCCATTCTTCATCTTGAATAGGACTATATTAGAAATAATTTTTTTGTATTGAACTTATAGAATGAATTTAGCTCTAATGATCTTTTCAACATCAACATTTACTTTGGTAGCATGGTTCAGATGGGTTCTTTTGGATGCCTATTTATAGCCATGATGACCTTCTAGCAGACTCAGGTGCTGTTTGGCTACATTGGGATCAAGGCCTAAAATTTATGTGTTATTCCAAGTGAATACATATCTATAATTCCTAATGAAAGAGGTATATACCTATTTTTTCATCAATGTGAATATTTTCACTGATCAGTGTAGGTTTTCAATCTTCTTTCATTCCAATATTTACCTATCAAAGTTCATGGATAGTGGTAGTGATGTGATCCTAAAATATAGGAAGAGTATCTTTGAGGTCATCCACCTCTTCCTCTACCTCTACCTCTCATCCTTATTTCACACATATGTTGGGATGAATGAGTGATGAAGGGTAATATTTAGAGTTAACAAAATGATTGATATTCTTGTATTTATGAGTAAATATATCTTCATTCCTTAGTAGTGATATTAAAATTCATTACGATTTAGATGATGATGTTGGGGTCTACTGATTTTATGGGGATAGAGCAAGGTAATTGTCACCCAAAGTGTTTCCATTGAAAAAATGGATCAGAATAATTTTCTCAATGTCTAGGTTCATGTAACATGACTGAAATCATTAGGTTTGACAAATACATGACAAATTCTAAACTAACATCTTTAATATGGTTGAAGGGTAACACATATTCATCACTGGTCACCTTGAATGGTTTGTTCAAGGTTATTTACAGACCATTTTTTGTGGTAACCTGGGAAACATCATTAGTCATGGGTTGTTTTCTTTCTATTTGATCAAACCAGGCATCAGTGTATTTAGCCTCATAAGATTCGAATAGAGAATTATCACGGTATAATGTCCCACTTTTTCCACTGAGGTAGTACTTGAGACTTTGGTGATATAATGAATGGATTTTTTAATGTGGGTAAAACTAAGGCCTTCCTAGTCAGACATTGAAGGTAGTATCCTACTGGAAGTACAATAATTCGGATTTGAACATTAGGTCCCTGAATTCAGTTCTGAGATTGATCTAGATGATGGGATTTTTTTTATTTATTTCATACCCTTGAAGTTTTATGGGATAGATAGATAGATTGGATTTATTGTATCTCAACTACTGACGTTTTTATATTGGAATTAGAATAACTCCCAAGCCATTTTTGATGAAATATCAATAAATATCAATGTCATATAGCCTACCATACACATATTTAGGCCTAATATTTTCTTGTATCACAAAATCTTTTTCTTGTTCTATAAAATATATAACCACATGAAATTCAACTAGGAATATCTCTACATGGTATACCTTATAAATAGTGACCATGACTTTGAACTCTTTAGGCATTAATAAATCATCTATAGTATCTTCTCAGAGATCCTTTGACATGTTAAGATCATCCAGTATTGAAAGTTTTAAAGGAACTGTGGACAAGTATTCCAAGATTTCATACTTTGGAGTCAATGTTTTATGTCTTATGATGGGTGTTTATTCCCTAACAAGCACTTTATAAGTTAAAGTTCATGGGTTAGAAAATTACATGGCTGATAATATGTTGAGGGAACTTTTACTTATGTTAGATTAGGATGGCTTGACCTGCCTTCCAATATAGGATAATGAGACTATTTCACCCCTTACATTTGATATTCTAGAATAATTGGGTTTGGAAGTATCTTAGTGAATGTTGGTGTGCTTCCCTATTCTTCATGTGCTCACTCAATGTCTCTTCTATGAGTCTCAACAATATAAATATCTATAGAGGGTATGTGTATAGAATACTAGGTTTGACCATGACTATGTCTTCCCATACCACCTAGACTTTTATGAACTCTACTTGAAGTTACCTATTCTATCATAGAGAACATGGGTTCTTAAACTTTATAATTATTGATGAACTGTTCCATTAAGTGGATGACATTAATGGAACCAAATATTAGTTCTTTGTATGGTGATGATTTCTCTAGGTGGGAAAATTCTCATATTACTGTTTGGTGGGATATTGTCCATTCTCTCTAGGATAGAGGAATGAAACCTAATAGAGTCGTTACTAGAATTGGTATATTTATATTATCATCCTCATATACCTGATTTTTATTATTCTGGCCATGTTGTTTCTTGGTAGATGATCATATGAAGGACTGTGGTGTCGATGAAGTTAGTTGTATTATGGTAGAGGAAACTGAGGGTGTAGTTGTTTGATTTAACTATATCCTAATGATAGCATGAGTTCATTTGATTTTTTCTTAGTCCTCTAATAATTAAAATTATTTATGATCTTTATTATAAATTCTTTCCATTCACCTTCTTCTTTGGGAGTGGATACGAAAACACACACCACTTGTGTTGGTGGTTTACCATGATTTACTTGCTCAGAATTTACCATATTTTATTATATTTATTTAAAAAGACAATCTCAAATGATATAAACCATCATTATATGAAATGGGTAACAGTTTGTGAAATCATTGATACCATCTTGATCGGTACTCTTAGGAACCAAAAATTTAGCAGGTTATTTTCCATAACTGCTATAAAGTAAATTGGAACTTTCTCATCCTGAAAGGAATAGACACTAATCTTATGGTCTTCATTTAGAGTGTTTATATTTTCTTTTCTCATCCTGATGGGGATATTGTTACTAACATTTCCATGTAGGAGGAGGTTTCAAGCGGGGAGGTGCATTCTTTATAGCTGGAGTCGGTATAGAGGCTAGTTTTAAGGTGACAGATGATGCTTCCAATCTACCTAATTCGATTTCTCTATCATAATGGTGTGGCTCTAGATTAGGATTTGGTTCTCAAAATATAATCATCCAATATTTATAAAACTATGACAAGATCTTAAAACCCACAAAAATACTTTACTAGGATAAGCAGTGTTCATAGTTCATCAAGAAGGTTCTCAATGAAGAGACTCAAAAAGTCATCTTGAGGAATTTGTAGGTTTATGGAGAAATTAAAACCCTTTCACCTAGAAATAAAATATGTAAAACTCTATTTATCTCACTAATTTAAACTTGAGAGATAAATGACATTCATTTCTATACTGTAGAGTGGAATTGATAGAGGAATTGTCAACAAATATCTTCCCACTAATTAATCTACCAAAGTGGTAAACTGGTATACCACATGAAGTTTGGTACATCTATGTTCTATGTAAAACACCTATGTTTAGAGGAATATTGCTTCTTTAGGGTTACCTTCATTAGACACACCAATTAATGAAGTGTTTCAGATGCTATTTTGGATCCCTTAATCCATTGAATGTTGGGAACATATGATTCCCAATGTTTGCATGGGGAAGAGTCACCTACATCTATTTAGGGAATGGATTCCTTTTTAGTTGTTCTGATTCACTTCATCCTTCCTTATCTTTCAATTGAGCCATAGGTGAATATATGGTGTCAATGAGATGGGTAGGAATAACCAAATGGAAATGAGCCTAAATGGGAGAGAACAACATGTTGGGAAAGCTTAGGGGGGCCTACCAATACTCGTGAATGATGACATGCATAGGTTAGCCCGTTAGGATTTTCCTTACATGCTTCTGTTTGATTCCCCAGTGGAGGTAAATCTTGATATCTCACTACCATCAGATCCAAGTATATTTTTTTGTTATCCCACATTCAAAATATACTCTATATCCACTTTGGTTGTTGCAACGAATCCTCTTTTCTAAGGTACATCGGTTAGGAATTCAAGACGGGGTTCTTTTTGGAAAATATAACCAGCAAGTATATTACCATGGATTAGTTATGAATTGAGCTTTCTCAACTCATTCACATCTTCCTCATACTAGGATAATATTTCCCCATGTTTTATAGGTTCATCCTCTTCAAGTTTTGGGTGAGATATTGTTGCACCATGAAATGTTTTCTTGAAAAATGCTCACTGAGGAGGTGATAGTAGATCATTTGAGGGATTTCCTAAATTTTTAGCGAGCCTATGGTTATTGGTACACACACATACTTCATTAATTTATGTATGGAATATATATCATAGGGAAACATACTCCTCCTTTTATTATGTGTCGACTTCATGCTATGTATCACCCACAGGGTTGGTATTAATGATGTTCACTAATGCATAGTGTTTTACAAGTTTTTTATTAGTATTATAATGACATGTAGACCAAATGATCTAGGAATATCTATCGAAATATCCATAATATTTAGGAGTAATTATTCCCCCAGTAGATATCTTTTAATGGAGACCACTATGGGGTTTCATTATTTCTTCAAAGGACCCTTTTGGCGATGTCAGATATAGGGTGATATTAAGGGAGTCTTCTAAGAGATTCATCATGCATGTTCCCAATGATGGGATTGAGTCATGCAATGGGATGATCTATAAGGGTTCTACTTTCAACACTCCTCTGAATTGGGAAAATACTAACCACCTTTGAGGATGATATTGAGGTAAAAATGCCCCCAGCTTTTCAGGATGGGATTGTTCATGTTCCACTCCTACATCATTTCAAACCAAATTTTTCATCCTTTTGGAGATGGGTTGACGTAAATATTCCACTGTCCCTATGGGTTGGGGATGATATTGTTTCACTACAGTAGGAACTTCCATGTTTTATCTCTTGATATTTTGGAATTGTTTTTGATAATTACCTAGGTACATCATATGATATTCATGTGAGATAATTGATTTTGAAGTCATTGTTGTTATATAAAGATTATCTTTAAGTAAAAAAAACTGCTCATCCTTCTTGGATGCTTTCTACAAGAGTCTTTCAATGGATCACACTCATCAACTCTGATGATTTTGATATTTGTTCAAGGGTAATTCCTATCAAGTGCACCATCCGTAGTAAGTATCTTTTTCTTCTAAAAGTTATCTAGAATCAATGATATTTCATGATTCCACTTCTATCAGGCTCTTCTAGTTGAGGAGTTAGATAAAATGAACTGCTCCATGATCACCCCATCCCCTGATGAAAACATAATGTAGGGTGTTTAGGATAAACTATCATATATTTCATAATATATTAAGACATTCATGTTAGAGACCCTATTATTGTTTCCTCAATTAAGTTTATTTCATAGTTGGAAGGGAAAATAATTCAATTTGATGATGTAGTTCTTTGATTACCTTAACATGGTATTTATATCCATTGTATGGAAATAATTTATCTCTTGGGAGATAAGGATTCATCCACATGTTTAGATGAATTTCATAGACACATTTTTCTAACAATGTTTCTGGAATGCCATATATACGATTGGCTAAGGGACAAGACATGATTGGTATATTGTGTTTATCAAATTGTTTCCTCATAGGAAATGAATTCACTTCGTCTTATATAGAATATTCCTCCACCTAATCTGACCAACTATTGTTTTTAACAGATGCCTTATTGTAAATGGTAGGATTAGGGGGAATCATTTTACTATTCTAGAAGGTAGAAGATCTAAGGTTGGTTAATAGAATGATTGTTTCCTTGGAATGTATTCGGGATGAAAAATGATATCACTTGTCAATGACATAGCATCAGGAATGACTATAATAATTTTCCCATGTTCCTCATGATATTAAAGATTTCCCAAAATTTATTCGGAAAGGGGAGTACCTTCTTGTTGAAGTAAAATATCACTATAGGTAGGACCTTAACAGTGAATGTTTTCATGGTATTGACTACCAAAATGTCTTGATATCTAAATATTGGGAGAAATTCTATAGTGTATACCATTGAGAGGGCCATTGATGTAGATGGTGGAAAGTTAAGGACCTTCTTTTCATTTGATCTTATAACCATGATGAGGGTTTTTATGGTACTCATCATGAGAAGGTTTCTCGTGATAAATCATTTTAAGACCAAGAAGGAATCATTCAAGGTAGATATTCTTGGGAGGACCTCTAAAGTTGATGGAAAAAACAATGTGAGGAGGACCTTCATAATTGTAACTGCTACTTCTATAATTTGGTAATGAATCAAAAGGGTCTCAGGCCACCATTTATAGATGTTTTATGGCCTCAAGAATAGTATCCATGAGTAGAGATATATTGTGGGCCTTCTCTTGGATTTATGACCACCTTTTTTAGATTTCTTTTGTGATTTTTTCTATTGGGTGGTTGGAGCCGCATGTCACGGACAACAACATTCATGTACAAGAGCTCTCCTAATAAACAATTATGTTTCTTCTAGAATATTCTAATAGTTTTATTGAGTTTTAATGGGATATATTCCTTCTATAGAGTGTCCCTTGAAGCGGATTGGTAATCTCTAGCTGAAATAGGTGTTCGTGTCCAATCTTGTTGAGTATTTATCATGGGACATTGGTGAAAACCCTCCTAGAAATAAGTAGTAATATGATTATTCTCATAAGTGACCATAATATCATGTTTATGGGCCACTTAAAATTTGGAGGTGGGGTTTTGTGCCCAAATATTAGTTACTATCAATGCATTCATTATATCCTAGCAGATCTATCGAATGTGGATAAGAATAGATATTTAACCTTCCATAATTTCCCAGATGTAAAGGGTGGATTCTCCAAATGGAATAGAGATATATGACCATTCCATTATTTAAGTAGAGATATAAACTTTCTCTTATCCTCCATTTTATTCTAGTATATTATGAAAATCATCATCTGTGGGAGTAGAGACAAGGGTGTTCCCCCTATTTTCTACTAGGGAATGTCAGTAAGTTTCTTCAATTACTACTACATTGTATTGGCTGGATTAATTTTTTAAAATGGGTATATGGTCCCACTCATAGTTTCCCACCATATCTTTTGGGTAGTATTATATGGTAGAAAAAGTAATGTGAGACTATTCATAGTTGTTTGATCGCCACCCTTGGTGGGCTATCATGGCAGCTTGGGTCTATGTAATCTTACCCAGAGCCCACAGGGTGTCATCCTCATCATGCCAAGGACAAAGAACCACATGGAGTTAGAGGTGGTGGTTACCAGTAGTATCCCTTCTCGATGAATCCTGTGTTTTTTAGAAGAGTTCATCATAGACCTTTTGGTCCTCTTCCTTAAAATAAGTTAGGAACATATCGAAGAGTTTTAGCAAAAGGATCCCAAAACATTTTGAGATGGCGATGGGTGTCATCAACTTTTTAGCCACCAGATGTCAATGAGTTGATGGTTGGTGGGGTTTCATATGTCGGAGAGCTACACATTCATCCTCCAATTGTGGGATAGTAACATTGATGTGGTACTCCTGAACCAGTGCGTTCAAAACCCATCATTGAAAGCATTATGTTGGTGATGGTGTACTCTAATTAGATAAAGATCCATCTTGTGCGGTAGTTTAAACGTACGTTCATTTCAGTTGTTAGGGCCTTGTTGGATTGAATATAGTTTTGTTGAATGTTACTGGAGGTATACGTGATAAAAAAAACAAGAAAAATATTCAAAGACGTTTGATAATACACAAATACATCCTAAACTGATTGCCTAAAAAAATCCAACTACGAATCTTTCATTTTTTTAAATTAAAAAAGGGGACTAAAAAGTCGATGACACTGTAATGAAAGTATTTATATAGGGTTAACAATATTTTTTCAACCCATTCATGGTGTGTCAGATTCTAACAGTGTTTATTCAGGGAACTGGAAACACCCAAGGGATCTCATATCCATGATGGATCATGGTCCTTCTTTCCAAATGTAGGAGGTTATTGGGGAACTAAACCAATGATGCTTAAGAACACTCATTGGTCAAGAGGATGATAGGTTAGGCACATCACAACATTTTGGGGATAATTATTGCATGCTCTGGGACACTATTATTGATGAAATAAATATTCTATAATCTCTATTAAATTTCAAATATGGAACTAGTCACATATATGTATTAACAATCAATTATAGACATGTGTTGATAAGAAATCATTTGTATGTATAATAGGTCCTGCATAGAATGAACCATCTATATATATAATAGGTTATCCATATTGGTTACGTTTATCGTTTTTTTATTCTAGTTTCATGCCACATAGTTATGCTCTCTATAATTTATCTTCATCTTGGGGAAAATAGTTGTTTTGATGATGGGATTGGGCCCATGACAAGGCCTTCCTACATATCCTCATGAGAGGAATAATAACCCACATAGTTAGATGTCACTTAACAGAACACATATTACCTTTTAAGCCCATGTGAAAAGACCATACTCAGAAATTCAATATCATATGATAAGAAAATCTAGGAAAAAGGTTCTTATTCATGGTTTTTTTGGGACTTACACTAAAACAACCCTTTGTGTTTTATCTATAAAAGGGTATGGACCAATTATGGTATATCTCACTAGAAACATGGATCAATTAGGATGAGATGATAATGACCTAGAAGAGATATAGCCTCACAGGTGTAGGAATGATATTATTGGTAATATAGACCAATAAGAATAGCATTAGAGGGACCCAGAAAAAACATGGCCCTTAAAATTAGATATGATGCTAATGGGAATATGTCCCAATGAAGATTAGGGTGTGTTAGGGTATTTGGGATTAAACCTGAAGTAGGATTCCTATGTATCTTAATTGGATAGGAATCAAATCCCATGGAGTTTGGAGAGGTTGGGGCTTACACCTATGGAGGATTCCCATTTGATGGTATTTGATTATGCAGGTGATGTGATCACCACTTACGCCTAAGCCCACATGAGTTATACTTAGATTTAAAAACAAGATGAAGTGGAAGATATGTAATTTCTCACAATCTCATTCATTAGTTGGTGGGTGAAAACAAGGGTGAGGAAGGTGGGAGATATCCCACAAGAATGACTCGGGGATTACTCTAGGATGGATGATCATTTGACCTCCACTTTTTATAGGTGGAAGTGGTAAGATAGAGAGAGACAACAGATGAAAAGATGGGATTTTAATGTGATTAACATTATATTTTAGGCAACATATATTTTAGTCTATCATTAGAATCCATCACCCATAATCCCTAAGGAAGGGATCCTCACTACCATGAGAATTTATGATCACAAACACTCTAAGGACCCTACTTACTAGGGAAGTTAAATGCAGGACTTCCATTACAATAATAATGTATGATCAAGAGGGCACGTCGGTGTATCTTATACTCAAATAATACATATCAAGTGTATTTAGAGGAGGTATTAACTTATACCCCCTTAGATAGGGAACTGAATTAAAAGGGTGAGTTTTCATTGGAGATGGGAAAATTAGTCCTATAGGGTGCTTCACCCGGGTGATGCCTAAGAGAGTTGGAAAGTACCTCACCCTAGTGATACCTCAATGAGATGGTATTGTCTTTTCCTAGGTGATACTTGGGTGATCTGGAAGGCACATTATGCAAGTATTAATTTGGAAAAAATGGGCAAAGAATAACCTAGGAAACCAATCTTGGTTGTGAACATACCCAGACCTTGAAGAGTCTCATTAGGTGCTTCTGTAAGGGTATCATGCAAGTCCTGGGTTTGGGAAGGGGCCTTCACCATATTAATTTTAGAATAGGGGAATTATCTCCTCACATAGGTATTTTATGTTTTATACCTTATAAAAACTCTAATCCCTCTAATCTCATTAATTCTATCTTCATTTGAAGCTTTTAGTGCCACCTAGAGGGTTTTGAGGACTGGGGTGAAGGACTTGGGAAACCAGAGCTTCGAACCATCATGTGGTCTTAAAATTATATTAAATGGGGACCCCAAGGGTCCTATTTATATGAAAGACTGGGAACTTGGGAAAAGGGGATGTTCACACAATTCATTCATGCTAGTCTCCCATGCATGTGGCGACTATGTGAGAAGTTGGTCTCACATGTTGGGCCATGTAGGTTGGACTTGTATGAGATACATTTGGGAGAACAAATGGGATTTAAGAGAAAGGTTTTCTATTCACCTTTCCTTCAATTTCACTCCTCCCCATACATGATATATTTTTCTTCAATGAGTTTCATCCTCATGTTAAAAACGGCAACTCAATAGTCATATACAATTTTTTAGTATATGATTTTATGAGTGGTTAATGATAAAATAATCTTAGAAGAATATGTGATCAAATCCTTCATATTTTTGGGTTTCAAAAATTGGTCGGGAATGCTTTGAATAATTTTAAGTATAATTATTTATTGAATGATATAAGTTGAACATTGGGTGTTGAGAATTTGGATATTAATGATTTATTTCAACATATCATGGTTTATTATTTTGGGAATTATCTTACCTTGTCCAAACCATTTTGGTTTTTGTTAATATATAAAGATAGGAGGAATATCATGTTATCATTTTATAGATTATGCGATCCCTTAAAAGTTGATTTTAGTTATTTATGTTTGAAATTTTTATCTTGAAAACTCATATTTTGGGGAAAAAGATGATATTGTGTGTAAATTTATTAAATTATGAAACTCTACTAATCAAGTATATTTTCCTATGTTACTAGTCCAGAAGGTAATGTAAATACTCAAATCTAGGAAAAGGATCCTGCAAAAAAATATTTTATTTCCTTCATTGATGATGAATTTATGGTTTTTTCACATATATTTGGATTTTGTGTTGTGGTTTTTAACTTTCTCATGATCATTCAATTTCTTGTGATCAATTTTATCTATCACTCACCATCATTATTTGGAAATTATGTTATTCCTCCATGTCTATATTATCATTTACATATAATGTTATCATATTTAGAATCCTCATATGTCTTATTCCAAGTGAAATTTATATTTCCCTTTCTCTCTTATTAATAAGAATGTTTTATTAACCCTTTTTATGATATGCTATTTCAAGAAAGGTATTTTGAAATGTCAAACCCTAGGTTACCAAGTTCAAGTTCAAATTGTGAGGAAAAAATTTAAAGAGGGGGGGGATAAAAAACCACCTACAATTAATAGTAAATAAATTCATTTAATTATTATTATTCATGAATTAGGTTTTATAGATATATATTCATTATAATAATATTCTGGTTTTTTTAACGAAAATGAAAAATCATTATTTTTAACGAGATTAGGTTTTCATACATTATATGGTCTATTTTAAAGCTTGATTTAAAAAAATATAGAATTTTAATTTGAAAAAAATGATCTTAGTTTTTGAATTCATCATACCAAAATTATCTTAGGAAGATTTTTTTTTAATTTTCCGAAAATTTTAATTTTTCAATTTATAGTGAAAAATACTGATTTTTATTAAAAAAATATATCTTTTTTTAAATCATTTACAAAGCTAAATTTTATTTTAAAATGGTTAAAAATTATTTAATTTATATTATTAATAAACCAATTAATTTAATTTTAATCAATATTATACATGAATCTGGTACAAAACATTTTTGTACATAAAAATGGATTTTTCTAAAATATCATTTTAATCGCTTTTTATGAGATTAATTTTAAATTAAATTCATCCAATTTTTTTAATTTAATCTGAAAAAATAAATTAGTTATTTTAAATCATAATAATTAATATTATTTGATAATTTTAATTTATTTTTTGCTCATAATTCATAGTAAACCAATATAAATATGTTACGACAATTACGTTTTAAACGGGTTTTTGAGGTGTTAAACTAATTGGGTAAAGGTTAAAATGACCTAAATAAATATATAAATTCCATTTTATAGAATTATTTATAACATATATCATATAATATTCATAAATGGTCCGTTTTTGTTCCATTTTTATTGGATAAAACATTAATATATATTAATCTTTTTAAAAATTCCAAGTGTGTTCTCTCTCCCACTTATAAAAGGACACCCATTATCTTCTTCTATCTACAATTAAATAGCCTTATTATTCATCCTATACCTACCCAAATACCTTCCATAAATACCTTCCCATTTTTTATAGTGCTTTTTTTGATCATAGAAACTACCTATGACTGATTTTGGAATAAAACTAAAGAGGTCGTTTGAAGAAGATGTATTGTTCTTAATCAATTTTTCTGTTTTATTTGTTATTATTACTCCATAAAATAATATCTAAACATGATAAAATAATAATTAATGTTATATTTAATATACTTATATTTTTCTATGTTAATATAATAACATATATCCATCTTCTCGTCCATTATATGGGAAAAGAAAATGTCATTTTTCTGTATGGCAGACTACCACCTCGTGAACCGATGTAATTCGTTTTCCATCACCGCCACTCAAATATGGTTATAATGATGGATTTAATTTGAATATAATAAAATAATTATATAAATAATATTAAATAATGATAATATACTGTATATTTTCTTACTTTTCCATCCATTTAAAAATGATAACATTGTGTGTGCGTACGTGTGGATTACCACATCCACGAAGCGATGTGATAGTTTTTTCATAACCACATCTCAAAAATTCTATATATAAGTGTATTAAAAAATATTATGATATTTATGATATAATAATCAATATGTAAAAATAAAATAATTCATATATTCTTTCCAAATCATTTATTTGAAACATGTATGTGTTACTCATTCTGACGTACAATCTACCATCTCACTGATTGTAACATAATTTATTTTTAATAACCATATTTCATGGATGGTTTTAAAAGTATAATTGATGTATAAAAATGATAATTATATTATGATTATTTTTATAAATATTATTTAATAATTACCTATTTGGCCATTTTTAACATACCAAAGTTATTTTGGACATATGAACAAATATCATCAAAACATCCAACAAAAACTTAAATGAATAAGTAATTGAATATGACAAGGAAATAAATAAAATAAAAATAATAATAAAATTTAAAAGGGTTATTAATAAATAAAATAATTAACAAAAATTTATTATTTAGGATGGTAAATAATGTACATGACAAGTCAGGCTCGAGGTAAGAGACACTTTAACATAAAAACTCATTTTAAATGTTTTAACGATTTACTTTATACATGATTTTATTCCATGTATATGTTATAGAAATTATTTTAAGGATGTATTAATATAGAAATAAATGAATTATAAAGTAAATTTTAAATATCTTTTTAATTTCTTATAAATGTTTTCAAAAGGTATCTTTTTACATATTTTATACACAATGTTTTAACTTTCTTTACAAAAGGAAAAAGGAATGTTCTATTTTAAAGTATATGAAGTCAAAAGATTTTTCCACTTTTATAACAATTATTTTATGTTTTGTATTACATAATAATATGATATGTTTTATTAAAATAAAAAAGCTCCTTCCCTTTTTTATGGGTATTTTGGTTTTAAAAATGGGTTTTTAAAAGGGAAGGGTATTTTTATATCCAATATTTTTTATATGAGTTCAATAGAGTTTTTCAATAGTTTTATGATGAAAATGTGATAGAATAAAATTTTTGATTCAACATATGGTACTTTATCTTTATATATTATAATGGTTGATCATGATACAACTTATAAAATACATACCTAATACAATTTATATGGTCAGTGATCCTGATAGAGCTTATACAATGGGTGAATCTGATATAGCACTCCAATAAATTAGGTGTTGCTGCTTGTCTTCAAAGGAAATAATGATGGAGTTTATTGGAGAAGTTCCTCCTATATATTTAATATATATCCACTTATTTCTGACATGATTTTAACATATTTTACGAGTGTAATTCTCTAAGATGCCTCTGCTCTATGTTTAATAAAAGGGTTTCTATTTTCATATTATGGCTTTGAATATTTTCTTTGAGAAAAAAATTATTGTTTTTAAATTGGTTAATACTTATTTCATATGATAAAATAATATTGTGATAAAGGTAAACCTTTTATGGGTTTTCATTTTTTCCCTATACTAATTAATTTCTTACTTTTATGTCCCTTAATGATATTTTTGTGCTCATGCAACATTTTTAAATGTTTTTCATTGGGTTTAAGGATGTGTAATAGCAAATAAGAAGTTAAATTTAATGTCATGAAGACTATTCATGAAAAGAAAACATGTTTCTTTTTAAATATTTTATATTTTGGGGAAAATGGATACTGGTTGGATGTGTCCAATTTGTAATATATGGGTTTGTTATGTAAGAGTTATAACCTTATTCAATAAAAATATAAACCTGATTGATATTTGGGAAGTAAATAAAGTGTATTATAATCTAAATATAATATATTTTTTAATATTTAAGGCTATGTATTTATAATGAAAACCCAACATAAGTTCAATATCAAACTCAATCCCCCTGACATAAGGAAAACCTGAGAAGTCATCTAGAAAAATATTAGGATAAAGATCTACTATGGAAGGATGATAGGATGAAACTATTTTCGGATCTTACAAAAGAACTAAATTATCCACATGTGTTTTGATCGATCCAACTTGGCTAAGGTATGGTCCCACTCTACATGTTCCTAACTCCCACTCTTTGGATAGGATATACTCCTCTCCTTTATGAGAAAAGAAGGTCACCTGTGACCAGTAACAATTGATGTGAGTTTGATAATTAGTCAACCAATCCATACTTAAAATAAAAATGAATCTATTCATCTCCAAAATCACAAAATCACAAAAACATACATAGATAAAAACTAAAAATGGAAAATCTAGACATTTTGGATATGATCTACCATCTTTCACAAGGGCGTGTTAATAGAAAACCACTCTAGGAATAACTTTACATGAATGTATAAACCCACCACAACATGTGTATATATTAAGGAATGATGATCTCTTATAACAAATAAAGTATAAAAAATAATATATAAAATCAGTACCATACCTAAAGTAGTTTATGCCCCTCTATATCCTCAATTGGGACCTGATCTACCATATCAAGATTTCATACATCAGATCTAAAGCCTTGCTCTGTAGGTACATGACTCTCTTGGGGCACTGAAATCAATGGAGTCTACATCCATTACTAAGGTTACCTACCCATAACATGACATAAACTCCCTAATATAATCTATAATATCTTATATAAAAAGTGATGAAGATGATATGTATTTCCACAATGATGAAACTCATTAAGAGGTTTTAGGTAATACTTATTATAATTATAGTTTCACCAATAGTTATAACAAAAGGGAGTACCTCATATCATAAAATGGAACTAAATATCCCTCACTCTACCCTAGTTTTCGATCACCGCACCATATAGCATGTCCTCAAACTTACTCATATTATTACTAGAAGATCCACCCATAACATTACTAGGGATTTCACTTACTAGTCCACTGAGAGTTGGAAGAAGTCCTACTTCCATTTATTTCCATAGGATCATCTAAATTGTGAGGGATTTCCAAATAATAACTAACATTTTAGAAGGTAAAAATTTCTAAATTTACACTTTAACTCGTATTAAAGTCCAATCTCAAACATATGATCCTTTTTTGCTTCATTACCAACCAAAAGAGAAGAAAAATGAAGCTACTCTATAAAATAGAAGAATAAGAAGCCAATGTAATCATTCATTACTAATGATCTATAAATTATTGAGATTGGTTTAACATCTGTGTGTTATGAAATAATTTCTCAAAAAATTGTCCTTAAATTCCTTCCAAGTTAGACCCTCACTCCTCCCAATTTGATTCATCATGCTCCATCGCCTCTAAGAGGGTCCCTAAAGACTATATTCAGCCAAAGTCACTCGTCTCTCACCGTAGTCTCTACCAAATCAAAACATACCTTGATGATCACAAATAATTACTCAACATCTTATGTCTCTCTAGTGAAATGGATTGCTGGGGGATGTTGTAATTGGAAATATGGTTTATAATCAACCATATTTAGCTTATCCTTTTGGGCTTGTCCACCATAAATATGTAGTGACCCAAAATTTTCATATGTTAAAATTACATTAATTTTGAAGAATACATAATGCATAACACAAAAAAACTCCCAATGACCAAATTATTCTAGTGAATTTGAAAGCATTGAAACATAGACACTAGTACATAAGTGAGATACATTATGTCCCACTTGATTCCACTTAACTAGAACCCTTCTTAACCACATAAAACATAATACATATCTTCATAACCTAGGAAAGGAATCATAAAAAGGGTAAAATAATATTCTTGGTAAGGGTAAACATGGGAGACAAGTAAGAATAATCATAATAATAAGGGTATGATAACATGATTAAGAAAATATAATATCATACCATGCATTTAATAGATCATAATCAGGAATCATGGTATTAATATTGGCATTTTATAAGACATGAAACATATGGAAATAGTGAACATAATCCATAAAGGTATATCATATGAATAAAACATGGAATTATCGAAAAACACATAATCATATATAATTAATTTCATAGTACTCAAGGAATCTCTTATAAGGACATCTTAGTGGACAAATTCTTTTACTGAACTAGGTTCACTCCCCGTTCCAGCCCTGTATTACTAAATCAAGATCACTCCTCATTCCAGCTCTGTAATACTGAAATGAGCTCACTCCTCATTCCATACATGTATATATCTTGAGATATAAATATTTACCCAATGCATTTGAGGGAGATGTATGTCCCAACAATCTCATAATAAAATCATATATACATGTGCCACAAATTCATAAACAGTCATATCATAACCCATGAAATGAAATGGGTGTCATAAACATGTAATTATATCTTAACCTATAGAAAAAATATAGGTTTAATAATAATTTCATTAAAGCATAACCAGTAAAAGAAATATGGTTTCATAAGCATATAACCCATGAAAGAGAAATAAGTTTCATAAATATATAACCCGTGGATGATAAACGGGTTTCATAAACATCATTCAATAAAAACATTAACTATTAAAAGAAATAATATGAATGGATACATTAAATAATTTCCCCATAAAGGAATGAGTAACACCAATGGATTCCATCTTAAATGGTAAATAATTTTGAAATACCTTCTAGAAACATTTCTTGTGTAAACTATCCTTTATTATTTGAAAAATTATTTATAAAACATAAGACATTTTGAAAACAATTTTCTTTGAAAATATATTTGAAAACTTATAAAGGAAAATTTTAAAACCCTAAAAAATTAAAATTCTTTTCCCTTGAAAAACATTTTTGAAAACATTTTTGCAAATATTTTTTTTAAATAAAATAGATTTCCAACCGAAGAGAGGGATATGGTCATATTTTTTATTAAAATATTTTCTTAATAATATTAAGTAACAAAGAGTGAGAAAATAGTACCTATACATGTAAATATCTTTAATAAACAGAGTATAATAAAACTAATTAGGTCTCTTAAGAGATGGATCATAATATTTCATCAAAGGAAGGATAAACATAAACAATATTGATAAATGATGGGATTATTTCAATTAACTCTTACCAAATAGTAACTTAGTATCATACTCCCCATGAAATAAAATGGAATTAAATAAAGTTAAAAATATCATTAAAATAAGTATATTAATGATGTAACATTTAAAATACACCTAATGAAATAATTTAGGTGCATAACAAAACATTTGTCTCAATGAAAAAAATTGGGAAAAAATATCTTAATGATTTGGTAACTCTTGAAACATAACCACATGAAAGAAATATCATAGAGTGGATATATAAATACCCATAAATTTAATAATAATAGTAATATTATACATTCATTTTCATTATATAAACAACTCAAAATAAAATAAGGTTGAACATGGCATGTATTTCATAGATATAGAAAGTGAGATGAAATTCTCTTACCTTATGTCTTGACTCTCATCGTACTCATTCAAAACTACTGTATAATAAATATAAATTTATTATACATATCTCATAAAACAATATTATCATATATAATATCATATATGGTTTGAGTATAACATAATATTACTCATTTATTAGTAATTCCATGTTTTAATTATGCTTCGGGTGATATTTATTTTGGTTTTCACATGAGTCTTAATTTGTTATATATTTGGTACTTATACTTATATCAGGATTTTAAAAATTTAAACCATGATATAAATATCATATATATTGAGTATATTTTTATTATAATAATCTATATAATATAGAATTATTAAATGGAATACACCATTCATGGAGACGGTAGGTCATATGTACGCATGAACATTGTTTCCATTTAATTATCATATTGAAAGAAAGAAGGTAAATGAAATATATGTATATATAATTATAAATATAATTATTATAATAGAATTAATATATAACATATTTAATATAAGTTCACTAAACCCATCTTTAATACATTCTATGTAGTGTGTGAATGAATCAAATCACTTTGAGGCGGCGGTAGTCCACACTACCTAATGCGAAATTATCGTATTTACACCAAAATGAAAGTATAATGATATATGTCATAAAGGTATTAAAGAAGATTAAATAAATTATAAATATAATATATAAGATAAATAAATATATTTTATATAATAAGTTACACCATGAGAGACGGTATAGAAAAAATGAACAATCATTATTTAGTGAGGCGGTAGTTCTCCGTACACATAAACTGTATATTGGTTACTCATTATATGGATGTGTGTGTAAGTGTAAGTTGAAAATTAACATTAAAAAATATAAGTATATTTAGGGTAAATTTTATTTATAATCATGTGATAATATTAATTTAGGTGGATGAAAATGAAAATAAAAGAAAGGACCTTGAGGGAAGGCGTTAACTCTTAATCGGGTAACTCCTTTTGGATCGCACCAAAGGGATTCCTTGGAAGGATTTATGAAAATTGGAGGCTTAAAGTAGGAAGGTAGGGTTTATGGGAGGATATTTGAACAGATATTTTATGATATTGTGTAGTTTTATATGTTTTAATATGTGTAGGATAGGATTCCTTTTACAGTGAATGAAAAGTGGCACTCTGGTAATATTTTGAAAAAGGAATTCCATGCATGTTTTTCACAAGTAAAGTGGAACCAATAAGGGAAAAAAAGATAAAAATGATATTAGGGTCTAAATATTTTAATTAAATGGATGTTGTACAAGCTTATAAGTCGTTTGGGGTATTAAATTTAAGGTTTGGTCCTTAGATAAACATAATTTTACCTTAATCGATGAATTTAATTTTAATTGAATTCACTAATATTATTGCTAAAAAACTAAGTTAACCTTATTATATAGTATAAATTATAATAATTAGAAATATGGAATCTATTTTTTCAAATTAAAATTACATAAGTGGTAGAAATTAATTTGAAATTAATCTTCCGGACAGGATGACACTACGAGTTTTTAATGTAAAAATGATCAAAAGTTTCTAAGTTTTTATGTCCAGTTTAAATGTGAAATTTGTTAAAATGAACTTTATTGGATTAATTTATTGAAATAATATCTAATTAAACGTTTAAAACAATTTAAAATATAATTTAACCTTATATATAATTTTGATGAAAAATCAGTTTTGGATTAAAATTCAATATTTTTCACTATTCATCCAAAAATGAAGTTTCTCAGAAAAATCCCAAAAAGTCATAATAAGATAATTTTTACATTATAAATTCTAAAATGATGTTTATATTATCAAATTAAATTTATAAATTGTTCTAAAATTAATTAATTTTTTGTTTTTCACAAAAGGACATGAAAAGTAGTTTATTTGAGAAAATAGTGTTTTTAAACATTTAAAGGCTTTACAAATAATTATATCTTTTCTTATCAATATGTATTATTTATATAAAATCATTATAAAAAATATTTTAAAAGTAGTTATTACTATTAATATTACAAAGTATAACATATAGTTTATAACTATCTTATTTAAATAACTATAACAATTAGAATGATGTCTCATAGAAACTCGGTCTTGCATGTAACGTACGCCAATTTGGTGTTATGTGTAACATACATCAAGTTTGTTCCATGTGAATGGAATGTTTAAATTAATTAAATTTAAGATATCAATGAAAATATAATTTTTTCATAAAAAATGGTCCATAAAAACTAGGGGTTTTACATTCTACCCCCCTTAAAATAAAATTTTCTTTCGAAATTTTTCCTTATGTTAACAAAATGAGGATACTTATGCTTCATCATATCATAAAGTTCCCATATAGATTCCTCTAACAAATGATTTCTCTACAAAACATTTACTTGGTGAGTGGTCTTATTTTAAAGAACTTTATCTAATCGATCCAAAACATCAATAGGTTTTTATTTATAAGAAATATCCTTCTATAGAGGGATGACCTCTATGTTCAATACATGTGAAGATTCGGGTATATACTTCTTCAGGAGTGATACGTGGAACACGTCGTGGACTTGATAGATATTTGGAGGAAGTTCCAAGTGATAGGCTACTATCCCAATATAATCAAGAATCTTAAAGGGACCAATATACCTAGGGCTTAGTTTTCCTTTCTTCCCAAATATCATAACTTTCATCCAGTGAGAGATTCATAGAAACACTTTCTCACCATCCTCAAATTCTAGATCACATCATTGGTTATCAGAAAAACATTTGTTCAACTTTGAGCTTCTTTGATATTCTGCTGAATGGATCTAACCATACCTATCATTTCTTTAGCAATATCAGGTACCAATAGCTTTCTTTCTTCATCTTCATCCCAAAAAATTGGAGCTCTATATTTCTTCTCATAGAGGGATTCATAAGGTTCCATATGAATGCTTGAGTGAAATCTATTTTTGTAAGAAAACACAACAAGAGGAAGGTGTTGATTCCAACAACCTTTGAAATCCAGATAATCTTATCTCAACATGTCCTCTAGGGTTTTAATTGTTCTTTCATATATTCCATCTATCTGAGTATGATAAGAAGTACTCAAACTCAATTTTATATCATGTTATTGATAGATATTTCACCATAATTTTGAGTTGGACCTCATATTTCGATCTAATACAATATAATATATTACTTTATGCAACCTTACCACTTCCTTAATGAATATCTTGGAAATATAATCCAAAGAGAAGTCTTCTCTAGTAGAGATGAAGTGTACTAAATTTGTAAGTTGATCGACTACCACCTATATAGAGTTAATCCCTTTATAGTTTTTGGGTAGTCTAACAAAAAAAATCCATAGTGATGTTCTCCCATTTCCATTCCTATATGGGTAATGGATGAAACATCCCTTTAGAATTTTGTCTTTCAACCTTAACTTGTCGGCATACAAATCATGGAGATATAAACTCTGTGATATATCTCTTCATTCCATCCCACGAGAAATATTCTATCAAGTCCCAATACATATTCATTCTTCTAGGATGAATAGAGAATGAAGAACTATGACCTTCCTCTAACAGCTCCTTCTTCAAATATGGTATGGAAGGAATATATACATAGTTCTTGAACCTTATCATTCTATCCTGATAAAAGTTAAACTCATGAATATTTCAATCTTTCTTTTGCAGCTCTATATATTTCTTCAATTCCTCCTTAATGAGAAAGATACGATTTTTATCCTTCCTTCTATATTTCTTGATCAATCCTTTAAAAATATAAAAATATTGGATATTTTGTTATTCTCATCAGGAATAAGTTGTCATGATCCTTTTAATTCAGAGAATCTTCCACCTTATTCACTTTCCCAAAGTGGAAATGTATTGACCAGTCATAATCCTTTATCAACTCAAATCATTTTCTCTAGAAAATATTCAACTCCTTCTATGTGAATATATATTTTAGACTTTTATGATCAGTATATACCACACTTTTCCCCATAAATATAATTCCTCCATATCTTTAATGAAAAATTTACCTCTACTAACTCAAAATCATGACTTGGGTAATTTTTCTCATGAATCTTCAATTTTCACGAGGCATAAGTGATAACCATGTTATTCTACACAAGAACACATCCTAATCCCTTCATTAGTGCATCACTATAGATTAATAACCCTTATCTACTATACGGTAATGTAATCACAGGTTCAATGACCAAACTTATCTTAAATTCCTTGAAATTTTCTTCATATTCATCTAACTGGAGAAACTCAAAACCCTTCCGAGTTAACTTGTTCAGAGGATTAGATAGTCTTGAGAAATTCTCCTCAAACTATCTATAATATCAATCTAGACAGAGAAAGCTACAGATCTCATTCTCCATGGTTAGTCTAGGCAAGTATTCAATATCCTCCATCATTAATGGATCAACATCTATTCCATCTCTTGAGATTATGTGACCCAAAAATGAAACCTTTTTCAACCAAAATTCACACATTACAAATTTTTCATATACTTTTCCCTTTTCTGGGGTATTTAGTATAATTATTATGTGATCCTCATGTTCTTCCTTACTCTTTGAATAGATAAGAATATAATATCTAAATATAACCACAAATATATTGAAGTAATATCTAAAGAATATATTAATCTAATTCATGAAGAGAGTAGGGGAATTAGTAAGACCAAAATGAATCAATATATATTAATGGTGTCCATACCATGTATGGAATTCCATCTTATGTATATCCTCCTTCTTGACCATCAATTTATGATATCCAAAATGAAGGTCAATCTTCGAAAGGTATTGAGCTCCTCATAGTTGATCAAACAAGTCATGATTATTTGGGAGAGGATACATGTTCTTGATTGTGATCTTGTTCAACTCATGCTAATCAATGCAGAGTCGTATTGATCCATCTATCTTTTTAAAAAAAAAACAGGTTCACCCCAAGGTGAAAAACATGTGCAAATAAATAACTTATCAATTATTTATTGGAGTTAATTCTTCAATTCTTGCAACTCAAGTAGGGCCATTCAATAATTATTATTTGAAATTGGTGTGGAAATAGGTAGGAGTTATATTGATAACTTCACTTTTCATTTTGGTGTAAGTCTTGGAAACTCTTCTAAAAAGACATACAAAAAACCTAGAATAATAGGCATACCATCGATATTGATTTTATCCCCAACCATTTGAGATAAAAAAACCTTATGAATGGTAATTAAGACCGATAAACTGGTTGAAATCTCCATAGGAAGTTCAGGCTTATCATCACATTGATGGACGATCAAAGGAGGGTTTGGAATATCAAACATAACATCCTTTCTGTGAAAATTGATGTGGAATTTTTGCATAGAAATATAATCCATGCCTGAAATGACATTAAATTCAACCAAAAGAAGAATAAAAACATTTTAAGGAAGCACATTCCCAACAACATCAACCCGAGAGGAATCATAGACTTAGGATTTAATCATCATACCATTAGGGTTTTTCACTACTAATTCTATATATAAATGTTTTGGTGTAATCTGAACACCCTTAAAAAATTCTTTAGATATTAAAGAGTGGGTAGATTTAAAATAAAATAAGACAATATCAGTTCTAGAGTGGATGTTAATTATACCTTTCACCACATCATTATCGCACCCCTCATATAAAATATTGATTACATGAGACTTCCCCTTGTCCCTCATCTTAAGAGGTTGCTGACATCGATCATCATCACCATCCCTTTGTTTTGGGCCCTGGTAAGCTTAGTGCCCATTCTCCTTACACTTATATGACTGAAGAGAGAGAGGTGTATTCTGTATAGCTATCTTTCTATTATTATTTTGAACTAACTTATTCCTATTACATAAATAATTAGTTGCTCGATGTCCTTCCTTAGTGCATTTAAAACATTTACTGAACCCCTTGAGATAAATCCCTTGATGCTTCTTCCCACATTTGGAGCATAAAAAAACCTTATATTAATTTCTCCATGGTTTTTTTAGTTTCCTTTAAACCCCATATTAATTTTCTTTTTCAAAACCATGAGGTTGATACATGACCCAACCTCCATTTCAACTTTGATTTCACAATTCACAATATCATCATAACTAATAAAGTATCTTATGGACAATAACCTTTTTAGAGTTAACATTAAACCACTAAAGAACCTGTAAAAATTACTTTTGGGTTGTATGATAATTCCTGAAGTGTAACTCATAGGTCTTGTGAAATTAGCCTCGTAGGTACTGATAGATTCATCATCCCTTTATTTTAACTCAAGGAACTCTTTCTCCATCTTGGTATGTAGAATATGAGGAAAGTAATTATTAAAAAATATTTTCTTTAACTCACCCAATCCATGGATTTAATTTTATATTAATTCCATGCATTCTTAATTAGAGTCCACCATTGGTCTGCTTCATCTTCTAACTTATAAACATCTACAATGACTTTCTCATTCTATGAACACTGGAGAACGGAGAATATATTTTCAGTAATACCGATCCATTTTTCATAAACAATTATATTATAAGACCCTATAAAATAAGGTTGATGTTGCCTCATAAAATACTCAATAAAATTTTGTTCCCACGTTTTCTCATTAGGAAGTCTGCCATGATTTATATATTGAGAAAGCTATGTGAGAATAGAAACATGTTTTTTCTTTCCAGATCCTATAGCATTCAGTTTCTCAGGAGGAAAATTGTTTAATTGTACATCACAATCACCATTAAGGTAATTACATTGAGTTCCATCCATTGACTAAATCCAAAAGCTTAGAGTAAGAAACAATTATCATAATGAGTTACCACATAATCTTGAAAATTCACTTATGGGATATCTAAATTATGACACCTTACTTAATCTATGACACATTAGGTTTTTTCTAGATTATTCATTGCCAACTTATATTTAAATAATTCATTATAGTTCATGAAGAGTTTGTGAATTCTCAAATAATATCCCCGGGGAGTGTCAAACCAGGTGTACATCAAGGCCCGTTGTCCTGTAGTAGATTATCATGTGTTAGGCCTAGAACATCTTGTCAGTGTTGTTACTCCGAGGTACATCTATTCTAAATCCCCATCCACTTTTAGTATCCAAACATGGATGTATTTCTAGAAAACCACTCACTCTATCCTTTAACAAAATTACATGGCATTTTTCTATTATTTTTATTATCCTTAGACTTATCCTTATACATTACCTTAGTGTTCTCACTATGGTTTTCTCATACTAGATTCCAAAGGATAACTAAACCATTTCTCTAATACCCACTGTACTGACCCTCAATTTTCATACATTAACATTACAACAATTTTGAGTAATAATTAACACATTACAGTATAAAATTCCCATATACCATATTATTTGAGTGCCTTTTGAAACATGGAAACATATACTCTAGTATATAAGTGAGCTACATTATCTCTCACTAGGTTCCTCTTAACTAACACCCTTCTTAGACACATTAGACATAATTCATGTCTTCATAACCTAGGAAAGAAAACATAAAAAGTGGAGACCTAAAATTATCAGTAAGGGTAAACGAGGGACACATGTATGTATAATCATGAGCATAAAGGTTTGATAACTTGGTCAAGAAAATAAAATATCATACCCTCTATATCAAAGATCATAAACATGAATCATGGTGTAAATATTAGAAGTTTATAATACATGAATCATAAGGAAATAAATAACATAAACCATGAAAGAATATTATAGGAATAAAACATGGAGTTGTGGAAAAAAAATAAGCATATATAATTATTTTCATATTAGTGAAGGCCTAACTTCCAATACCATCTTATTAGAAATTGTTTTTACTGAACCGGATTCACTCCGCATTTCTTCCCTATATTATTAAACCGAGTTCACTCCTAATTACATCCCTATAACATTGAACAAATTTCACTCCTCATTGTTTCCATATCTATCTCATGAGATATAAATCTTTACCCAATTCATTGGAAGTAGATTTAGTCCCCACCCATCTCATAATGAAATCATACATATATGTGCCACCAATTCATTAACAATCATATCATATCCCATGAAATGAAATAGGTGTCATAAAAATGTAATCATATCTTATCTTGAGTAAAAATATAGGTTTCATAATCATTTCATCAAATCATAACCCATGAAATTAAGTGGTTTTCATAAGCATATAACCCGTGAAAGAGAAATCAGTTTCATAAACATATAACTCTTGGAAGAGAAATTGGTTTTATAAACATCATTCCATCAAAACATACAACATTTGGAGAAATAATATGAATTGATAAATTGAATAATTTCCCCAAAAATGCATGAATAACACCAAAGGATGCCATATTAGATGGGAAATTATTTTTAAAGTCCATTTATAAACATTTCTTGAGGAAAATATCCTTTCTTCTTTTAAAAACGATTCTTCAAATATAAAACCTTTTGAAATTCTTTTTTTAAAATATTTTTGAAATTTTATAATGGAATATTTTAAAACCATAAAAAAATTTAAAATTCTTTTTTCTTGAAAAAAAATTTAAAAATATTTTTGAAAACATGGTTTTTGAAATAAAACATATTTATGTTCGAAGAGAGACATACAGTCATATTTTTATTAAAAATAATTTTTTAATCATATTAAGTAAAAAAGTGTAGAAAATGGTACATATACATAGAAATATCTTTAATATAAAAATGATAAGAAAACTCATGGTGGTTCTTAATATATGGACCATAATATTCTATCAAAGCAAGCGTAATCATAAACAATCACGATAAATGATGGGATTGTTTCAATTAACTCTTACCACATTGTAACTTGGGATCATACTCTCCATTTACGAAAATGGAAATACATAAATCTAAAAATATCATTTAAATAAGGATATTCATTACATAACATTTCAAATACACATTAGGAAATAATCTAGATTCATAACTAATTATGTGTCTCAAAGAAGGAAATTTTGAGATAAAACTATCTTACTGGTTTGGTAACTCTTGAAACATAAGCCCATAAATGAAATATAGTAGAGTGGATATGTAAATACCCTTAAATTTAAGAATAATAATCATATAATATAGTCATGGGCACTATATACAACACACAAAAGAAAAGAGTGGTGAACATGGCTTGTATCTTACATATAAAAAAAGTGAGATAAAAATCTCTTACCTTGTGTCTTGACTCTCATAATACTTGTTCAAACCTCCTGTATAATAAATATAAATTTATTATACATATATAAAAAAACCATATTATTATATATATTACCCTATATGGTTTTATTATGAATTTATATTACATACCTATTGATAGTTCTATGTTAAGGTTACGCTTTGGGTAATATTCACTTTATTTTTCATATGTGTCTTAATTTTCTATATCTTTGGTACTTATAATAGTATCATGATTTCCATAATTTAAACCATGATATAAATATAATTTATATTAATTATATTTTTATTATAATAATATATATAATATTGAAGTATGAACTGGAATACACTGTTCAGGGAGACGGTAGGTCGTACGTACGCATTAACGTTGTTTCCGTTTAATTATCACATTGAAAGAAAGAAGGTAAATAAAATATATGTATATATAAGTATATATATATAAATTAAAAATATAATTATTATATCATATATATAATATAATTTCACTAAACCCATACTTAATACATTCCATGTGGTGTGTGAACGAATCACGTCGCATTGAGAGGCGGTGGTCCACACTTCCTCAAACGAAACTGTCGTATTTACACCAAATGGATAGTATAAAGATATGTGTTTTAAAAAGATTATAAAAGATTAAATAAATAATAAATATAATATATAACATATATAATTATATTTTCCATCATAATTTCCACAATGAGAGGTGGCAAAAGAAAAATTAATTATCATTATTTAGTGAGGCAGTAGTTCTCCGTACACATAAATAGTATGTTTGTTACACATTAGATGGATGTGTGTGTAAGTATAGGTAAAACCATTCATAGAAAAATATATAAGTGTATTTAGGACACCTTTTTTATAATCATTTAATAAGATGAATTTAGGTATTGGATAAATAAAATAAAAGAATGGAGCTTGAGGGAGGGTGTTACCCCTTAATTGGGTAACTCCTTTTTGTTTGCACCAAAGGGGTTCCTTAGAAGGATTTATGAAAAAGGGGAGTATTAAATGAGTAATGGATGTATTTTTTAGGATATTTGAGTAGATATATTATGAACCTAAGTGGTTTGATAGGTTTAAAGAAGTGGAGGAGTTGAGACCTTTTTATAGTGGAGGAGGAGTGGCACACTTGTAATATTTTGAAAAATGAATTCCATACATGTTTTTCACATGTAAATTGGATCCAATAATAAAACATATTAGATAAAAGTGATAATATGGTATAAATAGATTCATACAATACATATTTGACGATTTTATAAGTCATTTTGGGTCTTAAATTTATGGTTTAGCTCATAGTAAAGATTAATTTTACCTTAATGGATTTAATTAATTTTAATTACATTCACTAATATTTTTGGAAAAAAACAAATCTGAACTAATTATAAATTATAAATTATTATTATTACAAATATTAATTCATTTTTCAAAATTCAAATCATATATATTCATAAATTAATTTAAAATTAAGCATGTTGAATGGACAACACTACGAGTTTTTAATGTAAAAATATCAGAAGTTTGAGACATTTTTATTTCCAATTTCAATTTGAAATCAGTTTCAATGAGTTAAATTGGATTAATTGATAAAAATCATATATAGTTAATATTTTAAATCAATTTAAAATAAAATTTACTCTTATAAATAAATTATATGAAAAAACAGTTTTGAATTAAAATTCTGTATTTTTTTACTATTCATCAAAAAATGAAGTTTCTTATAAGACTCCCAAAACTCACCCTAATATAAATTGGAAATTCTAAACTACAAAAATGAAGTTTATTTTATGAAATTAAATTTCTAAATTTGTCTAAAATTAATTTATTGTTTTTCACATAATCACATGAATAGTATTTTATTTGAGAAAATAATATTTTTAAACATATAAGGGCTTTACCAAAAATTATATCTTTCATTGTAAATATGTTTTATTTATATAAACACATTATAAATAATATTTTCAAATTACTTATTAGCTTTCATATTACTATGTTTAACATCTATCTTGTGACTTTCTCATTTAATTAATTATAACAATAAAATTGATGTTTCATAGAATCTCTGTGTTGCATATAACATACGCCATGTCGATGTTATGGGTAACATATTCCAAGTCGATTTCATGTGTAAGGAATGTTTGACTTAGTGAAATGAAATTTGTTAATGAAATTTTAATTTAATTTAGAAAAAAATGGTTCATAAAAACATAGGGTGTTACATGATAGGTAATAGATAAAAGACTCCAGCCGAAATTATTTTTGCTACTTAGACCACTGGAGTAACTATGGGAGCCTAATAATCTACATACTCCTTCACATTAATAGGAAATATGTAACCTCCCTTGGCCTATAACTCACTCATGTGGTTAAACCGAGTTGGTTATGTGACCTTAGGCATGCCTCCTTGTATAACAGAGGCTTCTGACTAGAAGTAAGGGTCTAAAGAATATAGAAGAGTGACTATACCCCATGGTAAAAGTAGAAATTAAAGCGCAAGATAAAATTAGCATAAAAGAAATAGTGGAAACAATATGGATAAATAATTAGAGAAACAAAGTTTATAAAGGATAAACTAAAAAAATCCAAATAATAAAAAGAATAATGTAATGATAGACATTAATGTAACTAAAATTCATGTTGTAAAGAATACAAATTAAATAAAAGTGTACATAAATCACCCCAATCCCAAACCGCATGTTGGTCCCATATCCAAGATACAATGTAACATCCCAGGTAATTAAAGAATAATACATTTTAATATTTATTAATATTTACGAATTAAATATTAATTTTACTTTAAAGGGGTTTCTATTTTCGATAGCGTACCTGATACACAACAAAGAGTTTCATTGAAATCTTACGTTGCACACTTGTAATAAAATAATATTATTTCAAATAGTAGTTAACACATAGCCGTTGTATTGGAGGGAATGGATATAAATAACTAAAATATGATTATATATTATTTTAAATGTTTTTACATTTCTCCAATAAAAGATAAAGTCTTAAAATACGAAAAGAATTCAATTTTAGGCATTTATACCCAAATTTTCACTAAAGGTTCACTTATCGCCTTTTGATGTCGAACCGTCATTAAATATAGTTTTGGTCACTTTTATACATTCTATTGGACCAAATAAAACTCTTTTTTAGAATCGGGACATCAAAATTTACTTTGTGTAAATTTTTGGTATTTTTCCGATAAAGTTCATTTTTCAATGAATAGTGAAAAATGTTGTATCTTAATTCAAAACCTCTTTTTAAAAAAAAATTATTTATATTATTAGATTACCATTTAAATTGTTTTAAAGTGAATTTAGAATATATTTTTACCATTTAATCCAATAGTGGTCGTTGGAATTACTTTCACATTGAAATCGGACTTAAACTAGTGTCGATCTTTTGATACTTATTGTTTCATAAAAACACGCTATTTGCTCTGACAGCGGGAATTAATTATGAAATTAATTAATGCAACTTATATGTTTTGAATTTTGTAAAATATAATTCATTTTTGAATTCGGAATATCAAATATAGCTTAGGGTAATTTTTTGGTATTTTTCTGAAAACCTTCAATTTTTGATGAATAGTGAAACCACTAAGTGGTACTTAAAAAAACCGATTTTTCATTTAAATGAAATTTTACCACCTCTGTGTTTTGAATTTCTAAAATCTGACATACATGGTTGTTATTAAGAAGTAAAACGTGGTTCAATGGGATTAAAATAATTTTTTGGTGAATTGTAACTTTTAAGTTTTTAATCGCGATTAGAGGTAATTAGTGTAGTTTAAGGTAAAAATAATGTTTTAATATTAATTAATGACCTAGACACATGTCCTAACCTCATTGGATGTGTCATGGACGACCAAAAAAATCCATGGGTCAACTTGGGGATTCCATGGAGCCACTTTGGTAGGAAAATGACATTAAAAACTTCTTATTTAATGTTAAAATTAAAATGTCACAAACATGAGTTGTTTTACTAAAAAAAATTTTAAATGGGGATATACAAGTCATATAATTTACTATAAATATTAATTATAAATCTAAAACGATTTTTTTAAATAATGAAATTTTTTTATAATTTTTAGACATTAAATAAATTAAATTATTTATGACACCATGATGATGCAGCGATGACCTCATTGTTTAACGATTTAAATAAAATGAAAATATAATGTAAAATATAAGTCCTAAACTTGTCAAAAAACTATTGTATGGGTGGATTTCGAACCCTTATCACCTTATCCTTGAATTATATCGAGGTGGGACCTTTTAAAT
This sequence comes from Viscum album, assembly GCA_963277665.1. NCBI lineage: Eukaryota > Viridiplantae > Streptophyta > Magnoliopsida > Santalales > Viscaceae > Viscum > Viscum album. The sequence continues at coordinate 1,580,101,229 of OY728126.1, forward strand.
TCGAAACTCATTTTATAATAAAGTAACATTTCTTTACTTTCCAAGAGTGCCCCTCCTCTCCTCTTATAAAAGGCCCCCACCTCTACCACCTTACCCACACTTCCAAAGCCTTTGGCTCGGAAAAACCCTGCCCATTTTGTCTCTCCACATCCCTATTTTACTCCTAGAATCATAACATTGGGCAGAAGTCTTCCCAAGGAAGCCTTTGAGCTCAAATCTAAGAGAGTTACCCGATTTTAAGGTAATGTCTTCACTTGTGTTATTTTGTTTTATTTTTCTTCTCCAACCCCCTAAACTATTTTTATTAATTTATTTTGTAAAAAATACAGTATATTCAACATACTATGATGTTTTTATAAGAATAATTCGATCTACACTTACACACACCTACATCTTATGGTTAAAGAACATACTATTTCTGTGGATGGCGAATTTCTGCCTCACGAAATAGTGATAGTTCAACACTCATATAACACCTTCAAAGGTGGCCATTAAGATGTCACTATATTTATATATTATATATAATATGTTTATGTTTTTTTATGCTTCTGTATTTTTCATTTGTGGCGTACCTTTATGGTTTCCATTATGAGAAAACACGATAATTTCATTTTAGGAAGTGCGGACTACCGCCCCCTCAAAGTGATTTTATTCGTTAATGCCATATGTGGGATGTATAAAGGATGGATTTAAAGTTATTATATACTATGTATGCTACATATAAATGATGAATATTATTCAGGAATTAAAATATACATACCTCTCATTTAGTTTTAATTCCATTAATATGACATAGAAATGAAAGTAGCGTTCATGTGTACGTACGGCTTACCGTCTCCATGAACGGTGCATTTCATTTCTTACCTATAAATGAATATGTAATATTATAATTACATGTATATGCTGGATATATATTATATATATAATATCCAAATCATGAATATCATTCTGGATATAATGAACCTTTTACCACACGAACAACATGTAATTCTAAGAAGTCCACTTTCGACTAAAGAACGAAATATTGACAAAACAAACATTATTAACTTAAATGATTACATAATGTTTATAACATGTCAATACGTGATATAAAAAGAATAATGAACTTGAAAAATGTTCTTAATAAAGTAGAAATTAACTCAATTTTATTATCCAGGACGTTAAAGAACGATCGAGTCAAGTCGGACCCGAGTAAAGGGACTTCGTCTCAATCTCCTTTCATTGAGGCATATTTCGTTTTATAAACAACTTTATTTTAAATGGTGTATAAACCCCTTTGACTTTTAATTTTATAAAAAAGGAATCTTTTTCTACGAAGTGTTTTACTAAACGACAAAACGGAATGTATCTTTTAACGTACGCAGTGACAATGACTTTTTCCGCCGCCGCAAGTATTATTTTGTCTTTGGATTCCTCAATAAGCCATAATGTTTTTAAAGTGAAATAAATACCATATACTCTTTTATGTATTTTGGTATTGAAAATGTTTTTTTTATAATGTATTTGTTATTTTAATATATTTAAGTGTTATATTGTGATCAAAGTGTGGAAATTTTTTTCTTTCCATTATGTTTGTTCTATGTCTTATGATTTTATAATGGTACCTGGACATTTCAAGGGTGGTTAAATGATAAACCATATGACAGGTGGTGCCATGAATACCATGATGGGTGGTTACGTTATAATCTCCAATGCATTGGGTATGGAAGTCTGTCGTATGGATATTCCATTAAGTGATATGTGTGGAAGTCGACCGTATGGTTATTCCATTTTAGTATGTTTATGTCTCAAGTTACCTTTATATGTTATGTGATCTTTATATGGGTTTTATGGTAATATTTTGGTTACAAAAGGGTATGTAATGATCATTTATTCAGTGAAGAGTTTTTACTACTTCATAAAGGTGAAAAGGATTACTTTGATAAAGTATACATGGTTTACCTGTTGTTTTGATAAACTAACTGTTTTCATTCTTTGTGTATCCCTTACTGAGCTTTTTATGCTCACCCCAAGTTTCTGAAATGTATTTCAGAAGACGTAAAGTGGAATAGGGTCAAGGATGGGATCAAGGAAAAGTCATGCAATCAAAAACATGGAACTAGACATGTTTCTTTTTAAGAGTTTTTATTTTATGGAAACTTAGTAGTAGTGTCTAATTTGTAATATTTTGAGCTCTAACAGTTATGTAATAATTCTCTAAAACTCTAAACCTGAATAGATCCTCAATGTGAATTATTCATTTAATTCAATATTAAGTAAGGTTTAAGGTCGGGCCCTTATAGTTGGTATCAGAGGTCAGTTAACACAACTTTTGGAGTTAGAAAATTTGTTAAATTATAAATTAATTTATGGTGTGACTGAAATGATATAGCATTTGAAGATTACAATGTTTCTTCACCAAAAATATTTCTGTGTTCAGAATGGTTTTCCGCAGAGGAAACAAAGAAGCTATGTTGGGACGACATCAAGAGGAAGAAAAACTTCCAAATCAGCAACCTGATATGTTCGGAATTGGAACTAAATAGTTTGTTGCAGTAATGGCACAGTTGAATCAGGCTATAAATGGTGGTGGTATCCATGCACGAGATCATCCAGATCAACCACAGAGGAACATGTTAGTGGTGGAACGTTTCATGAGGCAACATCCCCAATCATTCAGAGGATCATCTGATCTTGTGCAAGCTGAGGGGTGGATTAAAGCGCTGGAGAAGATTTTTCATGTCATGGGGTGTTCAGAACATCAAAAGGTTAGTCTTGTTGTTTACCGTTTTGAAGGTTAATCTGATCAGTGGTGGTCGATGGTGAAAAATATCAGGGATAGTGATGAGATTGATGATCTTCATTGGGAAGAATTCAACGGTATGTTTCGTGAGAAATATTTTCCTAAGGTGGTTCGTCTTAGGATGGAAAAGAAATTTCTAGAATTGAGGCAGGAGGATGACTCAGTGGCTGCTTATGAAGCAAAGTTCACTCGACTGGCAAGGTATGATCCAAACTTCATACGAGATCTTGATAGTAAAATCAACCGTTTTTACTCAGGTTTAAAGCCAAAGTATCGAAGTGAATTGGCTTCTCGTGAGTTCAAAAGTTATGAAAAACTTGTTCGATGTGCGGAGAAGGTGGAAATGGGGTTTGCCGATGATCAGGTGTTCTTTGAAAAACAATAGAATAAGAGGTCCAGTTGGCAGGAAAAGGGGAATAATTCATCAAAGAAGCAAGGAGGTACGAAAACCAAATATCCATCCTATGAGAAGTGTAGTAAAATGCATCCTGGAGAATTTTTATCCAAGTATTTTAAGTGCTTTCGGTGTGGTAAGTCTAGTCATATTACTCGTAACTGTAAGGAAGATGATCAAGCGGGAAAAGAAAAGTCAGCGGTAAGATGTTTTAAGTGTAATGAAATGGGTCATTATGCAAATGAGTGTCTAACGAAGAACTCAACTGGGGAAAAGCAGCCAGAATACAAGCAGAAAGGGGTAGTGAAATCCTTTGCAACTACTTCAGCAGATGTTGGGCCATCGAATGAAGTAGTATCAGGTACACTGTTTGTTTGTTCATATTATGCCAATGTGTTGTTTCATTCCGGGTATACAAATTGTTTCATTTCTGAGAAGTTTTCTAGAAAATTGGAAATTCCATCTCAAGATATGAATCCTGAACTTATGGTAAAAACACCCAGAGGGAACATCAAGAAAAAATGAATTATAAGAACCTACCAATCCTTGTGTTCGGAAAGAATCTACCAGAAAACCTTATTGTTTTTCCTCTAGTAGATTTTGATGTTATTTTTGGCATGGATTGACTTTCTGTTTATCATGCTAAGATTGACTACAGAGCTAAAATGGTTTCTTTTCAGAAATATTTTCAGTTTGTGTACAAGAATGAACCCTTTCTTTTGATAACATATCAGGAAGTTGAGAAAATTGTAAAAGATGGAAATGAATGTTATCTTGCACATATCGTTGAAAACAAGGGATCTTTTCAGATTAATGATGTGCCAGTGGTAAATGAGTATCTTTATGTTTTTCCTGATGAGTTTCCTTGTATTATTCATGATCGAGAATTTGAATTTACTGGTGGCTTAGTTCCTGATTCTAATCCAATTTCAAAACCCCCTTATCGAATGGATCAAGTTGAACTTTTAGAGCTAAAGAAACAATTACAGGAGTTATTAGATAAAGGTTTCATTCAACCTAGCACTTCACCATGGGGTGCTCCTATCTTGTTTGTTAAAAATAAAGATGGTTCAATGAGACTTTACATTGATTATAGAGCCTTGAATAACATTACTGTTAAGAAAAAGTATCATTTGCCTCATATCGATGATTTGTTTGATCAGCTCCAGGAAGTTTAGTATTTTTCGAAGATTGACTTGAGGTCGGGGTACCATCAGTTGAAAGTAAAATAAGCAGACGTTCTGAAGACTGTGTTCCATACTAGATATGGCGATTATGAATTTGTAGTTATGCCTTTTGGGTTAACCAATGCACCTGCTGTATTCATGGACCTGATGAATAGAATTTTCCATGAGTTCTTGGATAAGTTTGTGGTTGTTTTCATTGATTATACTTTGGTGTTTTCTAAAAGTAAAGAGCAGCATGAAAGTCATTTTAGGGTTATCTTTCAAACCTTAAAAGAAAAGAAACTGTATGGAATGTTCAGCAAGTGTGAGTTTTGGTGACAAAAAATTTCTTTCCTGGGTCACATTGTTTCAAAAGATGGCATAACTGTTGATCCTGCTAAAACAAAAGTTGTTGAATAATGGCCAAGACCCACAAATGTAACCGAGATCCGTAGTTTTCTTGGTTTGGAAGGTTACTACCAAAGGTTTGTTGAAAAGTTTCAATGATTATCCAATCCAATGACTAAGATAACTCGAATGGGTGTTAAGTTTATCTAGAAAAAAGAATGTGATGAATTTTTTTCAGGAGTTGAAAAGAAGATTGGTGAATTCCCCTGTTTTGGAACTTCCTTCCAGAAATGGTGAGTTTGTTATCTACAGTGATACTTCATTGAAAGGACATGGATGTGTCCTTATGCAGAATGATCAGGTAATTTCTTATGCTTCACGTCAGTTGAAAACTCATGAGGTAAATTACCCTACACATGATTTTGAATTAGCTGCTGTTGTTTTTTCTCTAAAAATTTGGAGGCATCATTTGTATGGAGTAAAGTGTGAAATATATACTGATCATAAAATTTTAAAGTATATATTCACTCAGAAATAATTGAACATGTGGTAGAGGAGATGGCTGGAATTAATCAAGGATTATTATTGTACAATTCATTACTATCCAGGAAAAGAAAATAAAGTGGCTAATGCTTTGAGTCAAAAAAGTAATGCTTCATTAACCATGCTACGGTTGGAACGAGATCCTTTGGTTTTTGATTTGATGAATTTTGGCATGGAAGTTGTTTGTGAAGGAAGTCCTTCTGTTTTGTTTTTGGTATCAGTGACATCTTCTCTATCAGACAGAATCAATCAAGCACAGAAGCGAGATAGTGAGTTGCAGAAAAAGGTAGAGCTGGTTCAGATGGGTAAGTTGCCTGAATTCAACATTGATAATGAATGTGTTTTGAGATTTGGGAAGAGATTGTGTGTGACTTGTGATTCACAATTGACGAGAGAGTTGTTATGTGAATCTCATAGTTCTTTGTTTTCAGTTCATCCGGGCAGTATTAAGATGTACAGAGATCTACAGGAGTATTACTGGTGGGATGGAATGAAAAGAGATATTTCTGATTTTACTATGAAGTGTTTGACTTGTTAGCAGGTTAAAGCAGAGCGGCAGTTACTGAAAGGGATGTTGCAGCCTTTACCAGTGCCAGAGTGGAAATGGGAAAACATATCCATGGACTTTGTTGTGGGATTACCAAAGACACCTCGAGGTAATAATGCAATCTGGGTTATTGTTGATCACTTGACTAAATCTGCTCATTTCCTTGATATATGAGATACTTTTTCCCTAGATCAACATTCTCGATTGTATCTTAAATAGATAGTTAGGATGCATGGAGTTCCCCTCTCCATTGTATCTGATCGTGATCCCAGGTTTACTTCTATCGTTTGGAAGGGCCTTCAGAAGTCGTTGGGTACTGAATTAAATTTTAGTACAGCTTTTCATCCGCAATCATATGGGTTGTCAGAACGAACAATTCAGATATTGGAGGATATGCTACATGCTTGTTGGATGGATTATCAGGGAAGTTGAGACCAACATATTTCTTTGGTTGAGTTTTCTTATAATAACAGTTTTCATTCTAGTATACAAATGGCACCATTTGAGGCATTATATGGGAAGCGGTGTCGAACTACAGCTTTTTGGGATGAAGTGGGTGAAAGGAAGAGGATGGGACCATAATTGGTAGAAGAGATGACAAAAAAAGTTTAGTTGATTGAGAAACACATGAGAATAGCTCAGATCTGGCAGAAGAGTTATGCGGATAACCCGAGGAAGGATCTATCTTTCGAGGTAGGTGATCATGTTTTTCTCAAAGTCTCACCATGGAAAAGTGTGATGCGATTTGGTAAGAAAAGAAAGCTGAGTCCAAGGTTCATTGGACCATATGAAATTCTAGAGAAAGTTGGATCGGTTGCTTACCGAGTGGCTTTACCTCCAAGATTATCTCAGGTACACAATGTTTTTCATGTTTCGATGTTGAGAAAGTATATGCCAGATCCATCCCATGTTTTGAGCCTAGAGGTAGTTCAGTTGGAAGAGAATCTCTCTTATGAAGAAAAACCTGTCTAGATTTTTGACCGAAGAGAGAAAGTGTTGCAAAATAAGGTAATTCACCAGGTAAAGGTTTTGTGGAAAACCCATATGGTTGAAGAGGCCACATGGGAATCTGAAAATTCTATGAGGGATAAATAACCCCACTTATTTTCATATGTGAATAAAATTACGAGGACGCAATTCCCAAAACGGGGAAGGATGTAACATCTCAGGTAATTAAAGAATAATACATATTCATATTTATTAATATTTACGAATTAAATATTAATTTTACTTTAAAGGGGTTTCTATGTTCGATAGCGTACCCGATACGCAACAAAGAGTTTCATTGAAATCTTACGTTGCACACTTGTAATAAAATAATATTATTTTAAATGGTAGTTAACACATAGCCGTTGTATTGACGGGAATGGATATAAATAACTAACATATAATTATATATGTTTTTAAATGTTTTTACATTTATCCAACAAAAGATAAAGGCTTAAAATATGAAAAGAATTCAATTTAGGCATTTATACCCTAATTTTCACTACAGGTTCACTTATCGCCTTTTGATGGCGAACCGTCATTAAATATAGTTTTGGTCACTTTTATACATTGTATTGGACAAAATGAAACTCTTTTTTATAATCGGGACATCAAAATTTACTTTGTGTAAATTTTTGGTATTTTCCCGATAAAGTTCATTTTTTAATTAATAGTGAAAAATGTTGTATCTTAATTCAAAACCACTTTTTAATCTAATTTATTTATATGATTAGATTACCGTTTGAATGGGTTTTAAAGTGAAATTAGAATATATTTTTACCATTTAATCTAATAGTGGTCGTTGGAATTAATTTCACTTTGAAATCGGACTTAAACTAGTGTCAATCTTTTGATACATATTATTTCATAAAAACACGCTATTTGCTCTGACAGTGGGAATTAATTATTAAATTAATTAATGAAACATATATGTTTTGAATTTTAAAAAATAGACTTCATTTTTGAATTCGGAATATCAAATATATCTTAGGGTGAATTTTTGGTATTTTTCTGAAAAACATCATTTTTTGATTAATAGTGAAACCACTAAGTAGTACTTAAAAAAACTGATTTTTCGTTTAAATTAAATTTTACCACCTCTATGTTTTGAATTTCAAAAATCCGAAATCCATGGTTGTCATTAAGAAGTAAAATGTGGTTCAATGGGATTAAAATAATTTTTTGGTGAATAGTAACTTTTAAGTTTTTAATCGCGATTAGAGGTAATTAGTGTAGTTTGAGGTAAAAATAATGTTTTAATATTATGAAATGACATAGACATATGTCCTACCCTCATTGGATGTGTCATGGCCGACCAATACAATCCATGGGTCAACTTAGGGACCCCATGAAGCCACTTCTGTAGGAAAATGACATTAATAACATTTTATTTAATGTTAAAATTAAAATGTCACAAACATGAGTTGTTTTACTAAAACAATTTTTAAATGGGGTTATACAAGTCATATTTTTTACTATAAATATTCATTAGAAATATAAAACGATTTACTACATCATGATATTTTTTTATAATTTTTAGATATTAAATAAATTAAATTATTTATGACACCATGATGATGTAGTGATGACCTCATTATTTAACGATTTAAATAAAATGAAAATATAATGTAAAATATAAGACCTAAACTTGTCAAAAATATATTGGATAGGTGGATTTCGAACCCTTATCACCTTATATTTGAATTATATCAATGTGGGACTTTTTAAATCCGAAACTGATTTTAAAATAATGTAACATCTCTTTACTTTCCAAGAGTGCCCCTCCTCTCCTCTTATAAAAGGCCCCCACCTCTACCACCATACCCATACTTCCAAAGCCTTTGGCTCAGCCAACCCCTACAAATTTTGTCTCTCAACATCCCTCTGTTACTCCTAGAAGCCTAAATTTGGGCAGAATTCTTCCGAGGAATCCTTTGAGATCAAATCTAAGAGAGTTACCCGATTTTAAGGTAATGTCTTCACTTGTGTTCTTTTGTTTTATTTTGCTTCTCCAACCCCCTAAACAGTTTTTATTCATTTATATTGTAACAAATCCAGAATCTTAAATATACTAGGATGTTCTTATAAGAAGCATTCGATCTACACTTACACACACCTACATCTTATGGTTAAAGAACATACTGTTTCCGTGGATGGCGAATTTCTGCCTCACGAAACGATGATTGTTCAACACTCATATAACACCTTTAAATGTGGCCATTAAGATGTCACTATATTTATATATGATATATAATTTGTTTAGTTTATAATTATTATTCTTTATTTTTTATTTGTGGCAAATCTTTATGGTTTCCATTATGAGTAAACAAGATAATTTCATTTTAGGAAGTGCGGACTACCGCCCCCTCAAAGTGATTTGATTCGTTAATGCCATATGTGGGATGTATAAATGATGGATATAAAGTTATTATATATGATTTATTCTACATATAAATGATGAATATAATTCTGTAATTAAAATATACATACCTCTCATTTAGTTTTAATTCCATTAATATGACATAGAAATGAAAGTAGCGTTCATGCGTACGTACGGCTTACCATCTCTATGAACGGTGCATTTCATTTCTTACCTAGAAATGAATATGTAATATTATAATTACATGTATATTATGGATATATATGATATATGTGATATCCAAATCATGAATATCATTCTGGATATAATGAACCTTTGACCACACGAACAACATGTAATTCTAAGAAGTCCACTTTCGACTTAAGAACCAAATATCGACAAAACAAACATTATTAACTTAAATGATTAAATAATGTTTTTAACATGTCAATAAATGATATAAAAGGAATAATTAACTTGAAAAAGGTTCTTAAGAAAGTAGAAATTAACTCAATTTTATTATTCAAGACGTTAAAGAACGATCGAGTCAAGTCGGACCCGAGGTAAGGGACTTCGTCTCAATCTCCTTTCATTGAGGCATATTTCGTTTTATACACAACTTTCTTTTATACGGTGTATAAACCCCTTTTACTTTTACTTTTATACAAAAGGAATATTTTTCTACGAAGCGTTTTACTAAATGACAAAAAGGAATGTTTCTTTTAACGTACGCGGTGACAACGACATTTTACGCCGCCGCGAGTATTATTTGGTCTTTGGCTTCCTCAACAAGCCGTAATATTTTTAAAGTGAAATAAATACCATATACTATTTTATGTATTTTGGTATTGAAAATGGGTTTTTATAATTTATTTTATATGTCAATATATTTAAGTAATATATTGTTATCAAAGTGTGGAAATTTTTTCTTTCCATTATATTTGTTCGATGTCTTATGATTTTATAATGGTACATGGACATTTGATGGGTGGTTACATGACAAACCATATGACAGGTGGTGCCGTGAATACCAGGACGGGTGGTTACATTATAACCTCCAATGCATTGGGTATGGAAGTTGGCCGTATGGCTATTCCATTAAGTGATATGTGTGGAAGTTGACCGTATAGTTATTCCATTTAAGTATGTTTATGTCCCAAGTATCCTTTATATGTTATGTGATCTTTATATGGGTTTTATGGTAATATTTTGGTTACAAAAGGGTAAGTAATGATCTTTTATTCAGTGAATAGTTTTTACTACTTCATAAAGGTGAAAAGGATTACTTTGATAAAGTATACATGGTTTACTTTTTGTTTTGATAAACTAACTGTTTTCATTATTTGTGTATCCCCTATTGAGTTTTTTATGCTCACCCCAAGTTTTTGAAATGTTTTTCCCAGGACATAAAGTGGAATAGGGTCAAGGATGGTATCAAGGAAAAGTCATGCTATCTAGAACATGGAACTAGACATGTTTATTTTTAAGAGTTTTTATTTTACGGAAACTTAGTAGAAGTGTCTACTTTGTAATATTTTGAGATGTAATAGTTATGTCCTAATTCTCTAAAACTCTAAACCTAAAAAGATTCTCAATTTGAATTATTCATTTAATTCAATATTAAGTAAGGTTTAAGGTTGGGGACTTATATACAACCCATCCAGAAATAAATAATCAACTGCAAGGTTCTTTTCCCTTGTTGAAACCTGCATCAATGTAATCTACTCAGGTATCAAATTGAGGAATGAGTATGGTGTGATTAGAACTCAGTTGGTCGAAACCACCATGTATAAACAAACTAGTTTAATAATAAGTACATGTAATAATATGATAAACAAGTGTATAAATTAATTCAAAATTAAAAATATAAAATAATCAACCAGCTTTAGCACCCCGCTAGAACGTCTCTGAGCATGTAGCAAAACCATGACAACAATAAACATGAAACCAAAAAACCTGACTTAGAACCATGTCGAAATCTCTCTAAGAATGTACCAAAACCATATATATATATATATATGGTATAATATATCATTGGGCCAAACCTACTATATAATCATTTCAGCATGTGTAAGGGGTTGGCCTGGTATATAAGCATCACAACATGTGTCAGGGCCTAACTCAGCATATAAGCATCAGAGTATGTGTCAAGGCCTATCCTAATATATGAGCATCATGGCATGTGTCATGTCCTATCTCTATATAAAAGAATCACAACATATTTCATAAGTTTATATCACAATATAAACTGTATCACAATAAATCAACATAAGACCAAAAGGTTAATTCTTCTAATTACCATTTGTCTTTCAATTTACCCATTTATTCAATTTATCAAATAATACATATTAAAAGATGAATATATAACAATAAATCACCTAAAATTCATGTCATGATAAAATAATATGTAATCCATTATCGATTTATTATTATTCAAAGGGTTTTCTCACTGAGTGGGTATCCATAAGCTAGGTCACATCAATAATTGAATTCAAAGGGGTCTAACCAATATTCCAATTCATGATTTACTTTAAATAAATGATTAAATTAATTTTATCACACTTTAAGTTGGTTCAATCACAATATTTCATAGAATTTTCAAATAAAAATACTAAAAGGTTAGGTTTAGAATCCCAACCTTTAACTGGTGATTAATACAGCACTTCCAATAGCAAATGTCAACACGGATGAAGGAACAAATGATGATAAGAATAACCTAGATAAACCCAGTACAAGATTAAAATCCCAAAAAAAACTATGGTCAAAATATTTCCACCACCACAATAATGAATGACCAAATAGAAGAGGGAAACCTAATCTAGGAAAATTTTTATGGATTAGATGTTTAAAGAGTAAATTTTGAAGGGAGTAAGAGACTCAAAAATCACCTAGAATTAATCCTAGGTTGAGAGGATGAAAGTCTTCACTAAAATAATGAGATAATCATACATGTTTCCCACATAAAACTAATGCGAATGAGGATTACATGCCATTCCACGTCATGTATTTCCTCACTTTCAAGATACATTAAAAACACATCACCTCAATTTAATATTTATCTAAATATATATTTGCACAGCATGAATTAAATTCATAATGTGTCACCACTTTGCATCATGAACCAGTTCATGGAATGTTTCTGGAGCCTACACATTGTGTAATAGGTACACAGTGTGAAAATGACATGCTGATAATTTTCATCCCAGCTTCTATGAATGTTTCCAAACCACCAATGAAGACTTCCAAACACATAGAAAACCCTCAAAAAAAATTTATCATGTTTATACCAAGACTCCATTAATTCAAATAAATATACATAATTGAATTTTATGTCATTTCCCCCCCAAAAAGGATATATATCTCTGAACAAGATTTGGTCACCAGGGACCAATGAAAAAGAAAAAGACGGACATCCCTAATAAAATATGGGATCTTATGACCTCCCCATTATATAATATCTTATCCCTAATCTACTCCAATAATTACTATGGGGCCTCAGTGAAAATTTCTAGATACTATGCTCACATATCATACTCCCTCTCCCATGTATCCTCCTAAACTCACCTATTCTACCACTACACTTGAACCATATGTATAATCGTACCCCATATATACTTATCACTAAGGTATACAATCCATATCACATTCCCCTCAAAGAAAGCATTGGTATAAAGCTCAATGTACTCAATGCCTACCACATGAGAAGGGTCAAGATAATATATCTAAAGCGGTGACAAGTGAAACTTGTCATTCATGGAACTGTAGTGTTATAGAAGGGATAATTGGTATTCCACTATACCAACCCTTTCCCCTATCACAAATGGATAGACAAAACTAAGCGCCAGCTTTCCTTAATTCCTGAAATGTAATTTCCCCAACCTAGGTGACACCCAAAGGAAAACATGATGACTAACCTCAAACTCTATAGTTAATCTCTAATGGTTAGCATATGATTTATTCTTAATTTTCTTGGTCACCATACATTTTCTAATCAACTGAAACTTCCCAGTCATCTCTTGAATGAAACTAGTCCCAATAAGCACATACTCGCCAGCCTCCAACCAACAAATAGGTGAAAGACATGGCCTGTCATACAATATCTCAAAAGGTTCTATTTGGATTGATTCTTGGATGATGATATTATTTGAAAACTCCAACAATTCTATGTGATTCTCCCATGAACCAAAAAAATCCAAAACATAAGCTCGTAACATATAATCCAGAATCTATATAGTCTTCTTAGATTAACTATATGTCTGAGGATGATAAGTCATACTCAGAAGTATCTATGATCCCATAGCCTTCTTAATAAATTTCCATAACTATGGCGTGAAATTAGGATCTCCATTTGAAATGACACACCTTTTAATACCATGCATACAAACAATATTGCACACATAAAGACTACCTAGACCATCAATGGTGAACGTATACCTGATAGGAAAGAAGTGGGATACCTTTATTAGTCGTTCCACAATCACCCATTCAGAATCATTATTATGGGTTGTCTTGGGTAATCCTATCAAAAAATCTATAGTGGCATCATCCAATTTCCACTCTAGAATTGGTAGAGGATGTAATATCACAACATGCCTCTAATGTTCTAAATTCACCTAGTAATAAGTGAATTATCTCTCCACGATGCCTGATAACTCTTACTTCATTCCAGACCACCAACACTACCTACGGAAATTGTGATACAAATTTTTTAGATAAGGATGAACTACCCATATAGAAGCATGAAACTCTCTCGTCAGCACCTCACGCAAACCTGAAGGAACACATACCCATTCAAGAAAGAAAAGAATGGAACTACCACAAAGAGATCATCCTGTTGGTGGCTTTTCCCCATATATGATGTTCATTAGTGCTAATCGATATGGATCAGATGATTTATCTATATTGATTCCATCAAGAATCATAGGTATAATCAATGTTGAAGTTAGGGAATCTTATCCCAGGGAAACCTAAAAATAAATATGTATATATTAAATTAGTTCTATCATCCACCACTCATCAAAAGATTCCCATGATTCCTCTACCTACATCTTTAGGCTCAAAGCATCGACAATGATGTTACCATTTCCTGATGTATAATCCAAATCAATGTTGAAAGACTATAGATACTCGACCCACATCCTCTATTAAAGTTTCAAGCCCCAATGAGAAAATATGTACTTGAGGATCTTATGGTCTGTGTATACCAAAAACCTCTCACCCAAAATATAGTGTCTCAAACATCGTGGGGAATGTACCACCATAGCTCACTCCAGATCATAAGTGTGATGATTCCAATCATGCGGTCCCAACTTTCTGGATCTATAAGAACCCACTTGGTCCTCCTACATCACATCTTCTCCAAGTCCAACTCTGAATGCATCACAGTACATGGCATAGGATTTACCCAAAATAGGTAAATCTCGGATAGGTGTTCAGGCTATCATGTATTTTAAATCCTATAAATCTCTCTCTTAATCATCTGACCAAAAAAACTTAATCCCTTTCTTTGTCATCCTAGACATTGGTGCTCTTAAATGGGAGAAGTCCTGGATGAATCACCAGTAATATCCTACTAAAAATAGAAAACCTTGAATCTCGAATAAATTCTTGGGTCTCTCCCAAGATACCATGGCTTCAACCTTCTATGGGTCCACTAAAACTATAAACTCTAAGTTAACATACCCTAATAACATCATGTTATCAATATAGAAACTATATTTTGATATATTGGCATAAATATGATGATATATCAATGTACTCAAGATGATGTCAAGATGTTGGGAATTATCATCTACTAAATGAGAGTACACTAAAATTTTATTGAGAAAAATTAACAAAAACTAATCCAAGAAAGGATGGAAGATCCTATTAGTCAAGGACATTAATATCATTGGTTCTTTCGTCAAACCTCATGAAATCACCAAGAACTCATATAATCCATACGTACTCTAAAAAGTAGTTCAGGGTATGTCATATTTTCTAAAACTCAACTGCTGGTAACCTGACCTCAATTTGATCTTAGAGAAAATTTTGGCACTTCTATGCTAATAAAAGAGATCATCAATCTGTGAAAGTGGATACCAATTCATGAAAATTATCTAGTTCAGTCTTTGATAATCCTCAAATAAGCGCAATGTCTCATCAGCCTTCTTAGAGAAAATAATTAGAGAACCCCATGAAAATGTACTAGGATATATAAAAACCTTGGAATCTAGATCTTACAACTGAACTATCAACTCTTTATTCTATGATAGCATCATCCGATATGGTGTGATAGAAATTGCCTCAGATACTAGCATAAACTCAATTAAAAACTCAATCTACTGTTCAGTTGGTAATCCATAGAACATTGTAGGGAAGACATCCAAAAAAATAGTCCACTGTTGGAGTAAAAGTATCTTACTGCATTCCTCCATTATCTTGAACAAGACTTGTAATCAGATCGATGAGAAAATCCAATATTCACTGAATTGGTCTTGCATGACCAGCCAGAAGATCCCACTCACCCTGGTGAGTATAGCTTCTTCCATCTAAGGATAGAAAGGTAACTCTATTCTAATAATAGTTAATATAATAATGGTATAGAACTAACCAATACCTTCAAATATTATAATCTAATCCTATCATTTTCGTCACAAAAAGTTCCAAAGGAAATGATAGCCACCAATTTCAATAGAACGCTCCTTGCAGCACCTGATACCCTCATACTTCACTCCTAATGGTGTGTCAATAGTCATGAACCCATAAATTATATCCCCATACAAACCCAAATCATTTTCAAAAAGTAATTATATAAAGGAATGTGATGCTCCTGTATCAAACAAAACCCAAGCAAAGTTAGATGATATAAGAATCATACCTCTGATGGTAGATGGTCCTGCATCCATACTAGCCAGAGTAGTCCACATAACGTGAAATAGACTATCCTCTCTTCCTTATGATCTAGTATGTCTCCCTTGTGTTGTTCCCTATGAGTGGTATTGTCACTCCTATACTATGGTACCACATACCCAACCTCAGCCTGAACGACTAGTGGAACTCCAGATACTTCTCTGCTGAGGGGTAGCTGCACCACTTCCAAACTCTTGTGTCTATCCATATCACCTGCAACTACTCTTATGTAGAATGTTACCACAAAACATCTAAATATGACCAAACCTACCACAAGAACAACACTCTAAATCAGAGTATGGTCATTAAGTCCACTTTTGGAAAAACTTACTATGATAAAAGCACTACAATGGAACATGGTCTTGAGATGGATTCCCACCACCCTAACTATTATTCCTGTTATTTCCTTGGTTAAAATTGTCATAGCAGCACTTATTTCCACCATAAGAAGAGTTCCCAATTCACCCTACTAAAATAACCTAGTCGTTGCTTGGGGCCTCTATTATATTCCCTTCTATGATGAGTTATTTATTCATAACATCCTCAAAAATGATCAGATGGAAAACATTCACTTAGGACATAATCTCATAGTGAAGCACATCCTAAAAATACCTCTCCCTAGAGACCTCATATACCGCTAGAGATAGTGAAAACCACTTCAACTCAGTGAAATTTTTGATATATTCAAGCACTAACATTCCCTCAAGTGACATATGCATGAACTAATGAGAATTCTCATCCCTCGACATCTAGGGACAGAAATGGCTCAGAAACTTTATCTCAAATTCCTTTTAAGATAAATCCTCTCACTACCCAACCTATTCCAGAATGTCCCACCAATTCTTGGAAGGACCATCAATCATGTATGTAGCAAGCTTCACCATATTATATATGGGTTTCTTGATGTGCTTAAATATTATCTAGATCAACTTGATCTAGAACTTGAATTTCTAACGGCCTCCCTCCCCAGTGAACATTAATGGATCTAGCAATAGAAACTGTCTCTTCAGCTCATAAATTTAAGGAAAATGTGAACAAGATCCCTGTCCATGAATCACATGACCCCTAAGAAGGTATCATGAAGATGAACATCCATCTAACCATTAATATCTACAAGAAGATCTGGCTTAGCTATGTCAGGATCATGCTAATTTACAATCTCCTTGTGCTCAATTCGAAGAAAATGTGGAGGAATTTTATCTACAAGACAACACACTCCTTAGAACATAGGGTAACAACAAGGTCAACCTAAACATTTGATAATAATAGAGAACCACCATCTCAAGGTCTCTCTATATATTGAATAAAAAGTTATTTAGCATGATATGTAAATTAATTTATTTCATTTATCATATATAACAAGTGTATCATTTCACAATTCATATAAGAAATTATTCCACATGCAATAAATATGTCCCTATCATGAATAATGCATGTCAGTATATACCCCTATCTTCCTACCATGATGCATTCATACTCATCTTGTTCCATACTGGTCCATGAGTATATATCTAAAGAAATAATAAAATCACACAACATGTGAATCACCCAAGGTGAAATAACATCAAACCGCAACATGTGAACATTATGAGCAATAATCCCACCCCTGGGCACTTGGATTTTACCCCATACATGGGTTAGCTTATCTCATACACAAGATCATTACCAAGTCCCAACACATCATAGTAGCATGTCTACATTTCCCAAATCATAATGAATATAAAATAAAAACCTTCCCTATGATACCACTTTGTAATGTCCCCCAGCCTAGAACTCTCTCACCTGACCAGACCGAGTTAGTTACATGGCCTCGATCACGCCTTCCCATATATCATAGGATTCCAACTAGCAGTAGGGATCTAAAGAATATATCAGTGATACTATACCCTCTTTAAATGAGTAGTAATGAAAGAAAAATATAATAGTAGAGTAGAGGAAATAAAATGAACAATATAGATAAATAATAATACAATGAAAGCTATGAAAGGATCAATTGAACAAATCCAAGTAATGAAAGAATAATGTGATGTTAGGTTGGACTGAACCTAAAATTCATGCTGGATGGAATGTATTTAATATACTGGAATACTCAAATGACCTCGGTCTTGAACCCCATGTTTTTCATGTCTCCAAGCTTCAAATCAACCAAAAAGAAACAATCAACTATAAGGTTCATTCCCTCTTCCAAACCTGCATCAATGTAATATGTTCAGGTAGCAAATGTTGTCTTAGGTAGGGTGTGAGTAAAACATAGTTGGTTGACACCATTGTGTCTAAACAAACTAGTCTGATAATAAGTGTGTGAAATAATATGATAAAAAGGTGTATAAATTAATTTAATAATTATTAATATAAATCATTCAACCTAATTCAGTACACTATTATAATGTCTCTCAGCATGCAGCACAACCATGCCAACCCCAAACATGAAACCAAAAAACCTTCTTTAGCACCATGCCGAAATGTCTTTGAGAATGTAGCACAACCATGCCAAACATAACTGTATACACATGGTAAAACATGTCACTCGAGAAAGACCACTATATAAGCATCTCAACATGTGTCAAGGCCATGTTTGGTATATAAGCATCACATAATTTGTTAGGGGCTAGAAAAATATATCAGTATCATTGCATGATTCAGGGTCTAGCTTGGTATATAAGCATCACAACATGTGTCAGGTCCTAGCTCGGTATATAAGAATCACAACATGTGTTGAGGCCTATCCTGATATATAATAATCACAACATGTATCAAATGTGTATATCATAACAGCAAGCATATGACAATATCATATAATACTAAGTAGTGAATTCTACAAATTACCATTTTTCTTTAAATTTACCCATTTATTCAATTAATAAAATAATAAATTTTCAGTGATTAATTCTAACAAAGAATAACATTAAACACATTTCATTATAAAATGATATTTATGACATTACTAATTTTTTATTATTCAATGGGTTTTCTCACCCAATGGTTTCCATAATTTAGGTCACATCAATATTTTAATTCAAAGGGATCCAAAAAATATTCCAATTAATGATTTACCATAAATCAATGTTTAAATTAATTAGGGTGCACATTACGTTAGTGCAATCATAATATTTCATAAAATACTCAAATAAACAAACCATAGGGTTAGGTTTTGACTCCCTACCTTTAACTGACGATTAATGAATCAGTTCTAATAGAAAACATCAACATGGAAGAAGGCACAGATGATTGTAATAAGAATCAAGATCATCCCAGTTCAAGATCAAAACCCCAAATAAACCCATGGTAAAAATATTTACAGCCTACAATAAGTAACGATGGAAGAGAATAGGGATACTTAATTAAAGAAACTCACCATGGATCAGATTTGTAAAAGGGGCATCCATAAGAGAGGAAGAGACTCCAAAATCGCTTGTAATTCATCGTTGGTCAAGAGGAGGATGGAATTTACCAAAATAATGATAGAATCATACGCACTTCCCACTTATAATAATTGGGGATTAAGATTACAAAGTGTGTAATCCATTCATGTATTGTATTTTCTCACTTCCAAGATACACTGAGAAACCTATCTCCTCAGGTTAATATTTATCTCAATCAACATTTACATGGTGTGAATCAGATTCAACACATTTAACAAATTCATGTCATAAACCAGGTCACATCACATGTATGATGGTAGTTATACATAGTGTAATAGGTACACAATGTGTAAATTCTCTATATATTGTTTTCAGACCATCTTTTTTTGAAAGATCCCAAACCACCTCTAAAGACTTCCAAACTCATGGAAAACCCTCATATATAATTTAATACATTTATACCCAGACATCATTAATTAAAATAAATATACATCCCCAGACATTGGGCCATTTTTTCCAAAAAATTATCTTCATCATCAAACAAGACTCATCCATAAAGGACTAATGAAAAACTCAAAGAGGTACATACCTGAAAAAATAGGATCTTAAACACTACAAGGGAAACCTCCCTTATAGGGGAATTATAACCTCTTTCCTTATGAGGTCCTAAGAGGAAATGATGAGGCGTTATTTTATGAATTTCCAAAAAAACACTTTCCAAGTCCATTAATGTCTTTAATTACTACATCAACGAAGCAATTAACATGTACATATATAAGAACTTCTTCATGCAGACTCATCCTAAGAGGCTAACCATGTTTATAAAATATAGCTTATAATATAAACCCAAGTCTCTAGTACCTACATTTTAGTCACAAAAACAAATATATAATAAGTTATAACATGCTCGGGTTCAAATAATTAAATGTCATCTATGATATAATAGGAAGGTACATAAGATAGATTTTCACTAGAATTTAATTAATTAAGAATATATCAAATACAATCATCATATACATGACATGTGAACCTACATGCCTACTCATGATGCAATAACACACCCAAATATCATAAATATAAGTAACATAATAATAATCATAATCATCATGAAACTGCAAAAGCATATATGATAACAGTAAACCCATCACTGGTAACACAGAGGTCCATCGCACATGAGCTGGTTAAGTAGACATGTAACTCCCCAACCATAGTTCCACATGACCTATATTAGTTCAAAAATGAATAAAACAAAGTTCCTAAAAGGAAAGTAAAATAAGGAAAACTATATTTTATGCCACTTTTTAATTCCCCAAACTAAATCAAAGGGTCCAAGGTGAAGTGTTACATGACTTCACGCACACCTCCCTTTACGCAAGAGGCTTTCGACTAAAAATAAGAACCTAACTGGTGTTGTTTTGATACTATTACTTTAGTATAAACATACATGCATTGCATAGATATCCAAATATAAATAAAATCTCAAGAACTACATAAAAAATCTAAACAAAAACAACATGATGTATCAATATGGTATACCAGCAGCCATATAAGCTAATAAAAAAGATCCTCAAGTGTAGTTAATCAATAACAACTGTAAATACCAAATAAATAAAATAAATATTATGATAATGATTTGGAATCTATCTCGGCATCACCTACATCACGCAAGATCCTCTAGCTTTGTTTTTCAAAATATGGCCCTTTCTCTTCGTTGGATCCCTATCCATAAAGTCTCTATGTGTATCGAGGTTCGTGTGCCGAGTGTGAGTATTAACCCAGTATTAAACCACCAATACATCCTTAACATAAATGTAGTTATATATAAAATTTAATTTAATTTCAGTATAGAAAAATCATAAATAAACAAATATATTCCATTTCATTGTGCTCTAACCAAGCTTCCACATAGCTCGACTCAACCCACTTCAACACCATGCCTAATAGAAGGTAAGAATTAGTCGTTAGATGGCCAGATCATATATATTTCCCACACATCAGCTCAATAGATTCATCCAATTTTCCTTATATCCATATACTATATTTAAGGAAAAATTATACCCCCACTTATAAGGACAATTCCTACTTCACATTTTTTGGAGTAGTTATCTGGATCATCCAACAGATCACCACCTCATGATTATTTTCTTTCACATGTAGGTACGCACACCTAAAACACCCAAATTTTGGGAACTCTATTCATTCCCATGGAAATTACCCTTGATTCAAGATACTAAATGTTCCAAATCATGGACCTCTTTTAACATCACATGGTCATGCCAACATTGGTTGAACATTCCAAGTTAATACGCTAATTGTCATTCTGAACAGATCCATGGGCTATAAATCCTATCATCTATTATCATGAACTAAGGATCCAACTATCCATTTCAGATAAACTTTGTTGTCTTAATATTTGAATTAGAATATTCCCAAGCAATTCGCACATCCACTTATAAGTAAAAACATTGAAATTCACAAGCATGTCATATAAAGAAAGGTTTAATGGGCCACACACACTCACCCACTTGTGAATCATATTAATAAAGTAACTCAAAGGACACACATTCACCCACATGTGTTTCATAATATACAATTTTATATAAAGACCCTAAATGGTAAGTACAACCAACCTTAATAATATCCAAGCCCAAAGTCATGGTTCACCGCCCGAGTCAATCTTATATAAGAACAGTCCCTACAATCAACCCCAAACCATTATATAAGGATTTAATAATGAATATATAAAAATAATAACATTACAATGTCTAGGAATAGTTTAGACATTCCGAATGAGATTCAATGTAATGAATGAATCTTTATGAATCCGAGAACGATTAAGAAGAAATTGTATTTCAACCTTCTATTTCTTCAAATATAGAGGGAAACACATTACATCATGTCCTAATCACTAAATTCAGCTATGATATTCAAGAAATGGGTTCTTCAACAAAGATAATAGAAAATATATCATAATAACCTAAATAATGTAGGATAAATAACCACTTAACTAGAATTACCTATCCCCAATGTCTCTAGATCCGGTGGAATTTATCACTAGAGGGATAAAATTTACTAATAAGATCCATAAGAGTCCCTAAGTTAAAGATACATATGTGTGGGATGAATAATGAGGGGTCAGGTGAGTTTTTATTAAAAATCTCAATTTTTAGATTAATTAATTCACAAGCATAGTTTGGTTGCATGATTTACCAAATCATGTGACAGCCATGTGAGGCTCACTTAAACTTCAGGGTTCTTACATGATTTGGACACATGGTTTAGTAAACCATTCACCAACTATGATTTTTATTCTATTCCACCTCATATGGTTATTTGGGAATGTCACACAGTTTTCTCTAATCATGTGTCACTTGTGTTCCACCTACATCGCAACTATAATAATTTCAACAGTAACCTATAAAAAACTATATAGTTTCCTCTACCTATGATTAAAATGTGAATCTTCTTAAAAAATTTAAAATCCCTCCAATGCAACCAAGGATCTAATCAAGACATCACTAAAAAATCATAACCCAAGAACACTTAAATGAAGGTTGAAGGCTAGTCATAACATACCCGAATGTCTGGGGATATTACACCAATCACTTAAAAGAAAAAAAAACACACTCAAATTTCATTGATAATTTATTAAATTATCCATAGGATATTTTTTATGAGTATAAATTATCTTATCAATAATATACCATATGATGTGCCCGATATGACTCAAAGTGTGTGATGGCTTTTTAAAAGTGGCATTTTGGTTAAAAATATGCATCACCCACTGAAAAGTAAGAAAATACACTTGTACTATCTTTCTAATTTTTTAAAATGATCTATAATTCATTTTTTTCATTTAGTAATTAATCATGTATCAATCAGAAACATAATCTGATTGTTATGATTAAAAGTGTCAGTTTTCATTTAAAATTGAAATTTTTGTTGAAAACATGTGTGATGTAATCAAAACTATTGATACACACTTTTACAATATTGATACCTCAATAAAATTATCCATAAATCATTTTTGATGTATAGGAATAAACCACACATCAATCTAACATGTAGTGTACCCATTATGAGTCAAAGTGCATTTTTTTAGTTTAAAATAGACATTTTAGTTAAAAAGATGTATTACTCACTAAAAACAGGACACACACAATAATATTTTATATACCTTATGAATATGATCCATAAGTACTTTATTACATATATTATTCAACTATACATCATTCTGATACATGGTGTGACCGATATGACTCAAATTGTGTTTTTTTAGTTTAAAAGTGAAATTTTAGTTAAAAATGTGTGTCTTCCACTGAAAAATGAAAACACAGTGTGTGTTCATTATAATTTATAAAAATAATTCAAAATTAATTTTTAACATGTATGAATAAACTATATTTCAATCAGATACACTGTGTAACTAGTATATCTAAAAGTGTATGCTTTCAGTTTATAAATGACATTTTAGTTAAAAATGTGTGTAACTGACTAAAAACCAAGAAAACACACTCATAATGTTTTAATATTTTTTATAGTGACATATATAAGTTATTTTTAATGTTTATGAATATATTGAATGTTAATTCGACACACGGTGTTCCCAGTATGAATCAAAGTTCACGTTTTTATTTTTAAAAGTGATATATTAATTCAAAAAATATGTCATTTGATAAAAAAAGAGAAAAAATTATTAGATTGACTTTATAATTTTGGAAAATGATCTGTAAGTCATTTTTAATGTGTATTAATCTATTTCATTTCAATATGGTATACACTCTACACAGTATGTCTCAAAGTACATGGTTTCAATTTAAAAGAAACATTTTAGTTCAAAATGTGTGTCACTAATAGAAAAAAACACACTTCTATATTCTTAAAACTTTGGTAAAATTACCCATAAGTCATTTGATATGTGTATGAATCAACTACATGTCTAAATGATACACAATATAGATGTTATGACTGAAAGTTCTTGTTTTCAATTTAAAAATGAAATTTTATTTCTAAACACATGTCATATACTCAAATCAATCATTCTTAACTTCTCTCAATACTTTAGAAAAAAGGTCCATAAATCATTTTTGATATGTAGGAATCAGTCATACGTCAGTAGGACATATGTTGTCACTGATATGTCAAAAATTGTGTGTTTCTAATTAAAATTGACATTTTATTTCAAACCACATGTCACATACTCCAAACTGAGCAAACAGACTTGGATTTTATTCATATTTTAGTATAGTGGTTTTCAATTCTATTATAATGTGTTGGAATCAGCAGAAAATCAATCTAACACACAATGAACCTAGTATTATTCCATATGTGTCTTTTTATATAAAAGTAACATTTTAGTTCAAAATGTGTGACACTCCCTAAAAAACACACTCTAATTTTTTTATTCTTTAGGAAAATGATTCATAAGTTATGTTTGAAGTATTGGAATCAACTAAATGTCAATCCAATTCTCAGGGTGGTCAAAATGAATGAAAGTACATTTTTCAGTTTAAAAATGACATTTTAGTTCAAAACACACATTACATACTCAAAATGGAGAAAACATGATATAGTTGTCTTGATTTAATAATAAAATAATCAATAAATAATTTGTGATGTGTAGGAGTCAGTCGCACATCAATTCAACACACGGTGTGGCCCATATGACTGAAAGGGTGTGTTTTTATCTAAAAAGGTTATTTTAGTTCAGAACAGACATCACATTATCAAAATCATAAAAACATTCTAATATTTATATAATAATTCATGAAAAATTCATAAATAATTTCTGATGTGTTAGAATCAACTGCATGTTAATCTAACACATAGTGTGTCTGGTATGACTCAAAGTACGTGATTTTAGTTTACATGTGATGTATTATTAATAAATTACCTCAAATTTATGTTTCATTTATTTCATTATAGTATAACTAAAATAATAGTTTTCTTAATATCTACACCCTCTTCTTTTGTTCGTTATGAGGTGTTTTGTTTGGAAACTAGTAGCATGATAATGCTCTTCTGGAAGTGGGTCCAAAGACAAAAAAATAGTGTTTTTATATTTTTTAAAATACTTTTTTGTAATAAATTGTACATAACAATTTAATTTTACATAAAATAGTTGAATTGTATTTTTTTTTATCATTGTATAATTTTTTTTTGTTGTATTGTGATGTTTTCTTAGTTAAATTTTATATTTGTTGTTATAGTGTGTTGTAAATTGTAGAAATGTATTGCTAAATCATGTATTTTATCAGTTATGGAAATATAATTGATAAAAATTCCCTTCATCATTGTTACCAAAAATCTCTCATAAAGGATTACTTTAATCAGTGTTAAAAAACACTGATAATGTGGTCCCTTTTTTTCTTTTTTTTGTTGATCAACTGCCCTTTGATCAACATTTTTAAGCACTGATCAAATCATTATAATTTTAATGATGCTTACAACATCATAATTTTCTCACTGATTAAAGAAAAATCATTAGTATTTTGGTGGTGGGTGTGGTTTTGGGAAGATTTTTAGATTGATATATCATTCTTATAATTTCCGAATTTACCCAAAATGCTTCCAAAAATTTATAATCTTTTTTATGACCTATTTTTCTATATCCACATGAATCATTTGATCCTAATGTTAATACTTCAAGATTAATACAATATTTTAATTTCAAAATAGTAGAGATGTGAAATTCATTAAAATTATGCGCTAAGGATTCATCTGTACGATAATTGAGCATATCAGTGATAAATGTTTTCTTGAGTGATGATAGTGATTGTAAGGTAGATTACAATAATTCATGAGTATAGTTTTTTTTCCAAAATAATACAAATGGAAGAGAAATTATTTTAAAAATTTTGAATTTTTAAAAAATCATGATATTTTGTGGAAAAAACGGTTGACAACTTTTAAAAATGAAATTGTGTAGTTTGGATTTGACCAAGACTTCATTCATGTGTTGGTTCTTGATTGTTTTTATAGGAATGAAAAATATTATGTGTGATGGGTTTGATTCACATACCCTGCCACATATCAAACCATAGCCAACACTATGTTTTATTAGTGCTAAACATAAATCTCTGATGAAGGTATCTTTTATCAGCACTATTCTTAATGGTGATAAAAACTTTTAATAAAAAATGTTATTAATATATATAATTATCGTATTTATATTCAATTTTTAATTATATAATTTTATTAAAAATGAATTTATATAATTAATATAAATATGATATATTAATATATACTAATAATGGCATGAACCACGGTTTAAAATCAATTATCCCAGTAATTTATTAAAAACGAAAGTACACTAACAAAGTAAGCTATGGGTAAAAATGAAATAGATTTCAATAAAAGAATCATGAAACAAAAAAGGAGTCACATTATTTTATGTCTACCACCTTTCCTTCAAGAACAACCTTAACTTCTCGGGTGTCTTCCCCTCTTCTATTTCCTCGGATCCTACCACATGCCATCCATGGTTGATGACTCAACATATTCATTATTCGGTTCAGTGCCTCCAATGGGATTTTTCACACCACGTTCATCATGATTTAAAGCATCATTATTTCTCTTCATATCAAGATATTATACTTCAACAAAAATTAATTTCACAAACCTTTCAAAACTATTCACATAAATATTTTTACTAATTGATCAGTTTAAATTTTTAATCAATGAATGTTTACTTGTACCAGATTCCATAAGAGTAGTGTTTACCTCCTCGATAACTACATTCCTTTCTAGTGAGCCACCAGTAGCAAGGTCATGTGCTATTGGATGGTCATCCTACAAGGTAATTTTAGGGAGAAGATGAAAAATATTCTCTTTCCTAGTCATCATTGCTTGAGTAAATTCATTGAGTTTAGCATTGGGAACCTGCCCATGAGTTTCTAACTCATACAACCACCTCGCATGTGAATGATCCCTATGTTTCTTAGTGACTAGCTAGAAACCCTCCTCACAACCACTTTGGATTTACCTTTCATATTGGGAATTTCTGTTTCTTTCTATATCTCATGATCAACATCCTCTTGAACATTCTCATCATGGTTAAAAAATTCAGTTGAGGTCTAATAATCCTAATTAGCATCAACCATCCTACATAAGGCCTCTTTAAGGGAGAATGTTTAATGCACTTACTATGTTTCACCTTGATCCTTAGGATATGCACCAGATCATAAAGGGGAATCCCCACTTTCCATGCATGATAAGTCTCTTCCCCCTTCGAACTATAAGTTCCACCCCTTTGTTGTCGCATAGAAGCACCCTACATAAGTTACAATGCACTCCTACAACACCTCACCATATGCCCATTATAATTTCATTTAGCACATAAATCAGCTCAGTGACATTCCTCAATTGAGTGTCCAACAAAATAACAACCCACACAATATTGAGGGAATTTTTCATGTTCAACTTGCATATGTAAACCATCACTAGGAGTATAAAAAGTTACCATGTGAATGAGTGTAGAACTTAAGTACACCTCCACTAACATTCGAGAAAAGTGTTTGAATCGTACCTGCTCGATCTCTCTGCCCAACCGATTCGAAATTCCAATCATAGTAGTAATGTTGTGAAGTATATTTCGATTCTATAGGATCCAATTGAGTCCATAGATCGTAACCCATAATTGTTCAAACACATTCTAAACATTCAATAAATTGAAATCAAGGATCCATTCATGCATACAGAGGGTGTCTGGCCTAAAAAATATGGGACTGAAGATCCATGCTCACTAATTCAAATCGTTGGAAGGGAAAAAATAGAGGAAGAATCCTAGGCCAATTGAAACACGTCACCAATCAAAAAAACCCCAAATCATGGAAACCCTATGAACTAACTCATCCAAATCAAAAGCCTTATAATAAATGAATTTTTACCCATCAATTACCTTTTTAAAAACACTTCTAGATTCACCTCAACACGAGCCATGGAACCCTTTTTTACGATCTTTCTTATGGGTTTCTCACTAAATGAAGAAAGAGAGAACATACCTCCATATGAGGTTGGAACCCAAATATCTCCACGATCTGTACCCAAAGACGCATGAAGTGCATACTATCTATGTTCATCATTGCTGAGAATAGTTCGATTTCCACCGGAAAACATCCATGGAACCAAGAACTTAAAATCTAAAGACCCTCTTCCATCTTCTTATATTAATATATATTTTTTAATAATTCAATCAATTATATAAATTTAAATGATGTCATGTTAATATGTGATATTTGAACCTATATATTATATCATTTTCCATGTGCATATATGTGTATTCATTATGTTTTGTGTGTGTGATTTGTGTATCTATATATATAGATGTTATACATGTGTATATGTATGTATGTGTACGCATATGTGCACATGTACGTGGGATATATATATATATTACATGTGTACATGTGTATGTATGACATGTACTTAAATAGATAATTATAAAATTAAAAATGTTGGACCCTAGTTATGTTTTGGTTGTATTGTTTTGTCAATAGATCAATATGTTGATGTATAAAAATAAATATGTTGATGAAAAAATGTATGTTTAAAAGGATGTGAATAATGATAGAAATCGAATCTAGTATTTGAAAATCGGATCCAACATTCTCTGAAAAATGGATCCAATATTTGAGAATTAGAACCAAAATTCTACAGAAATCAGATCCAGTATTCTGAACAAATGAGAACCAACATACTGCACAAATCAAATCTATTATTCTGAGAAAAAATGAACCCACATAATGTAAAAATTCGTTCCAATATTCTGAGTAAATCAAAACCAACATTCTCTATAAATCAGATCCAACATTCAGATAAAATCGGAACCATTATTTTACATAAATTTGATCCAACATTCTGAACAAATCAGATCCCAAATTTTGAGATAATCGGATCTATCCTTAAATATGATGATTCATTTGCGGTTTTTATTTCTCATAAATCATAAATAAGTTAAGAAACTCATGATTAAAACCTTATGAAGGAAAAAGTGGGGACAATTTTTTTTAAATAATGCTGAGTAAGGAAAAGATGATACTGAGCTTACTGAAAAAACAAGATCTTAATAAAGAAAAATATCTTAATTAAGAAAAATATATTAAGAAAAAAAAATATCTTAAGTATGAAAAATATATTAAGTAAGAAAATATCTTACTTAAGAAAAATATTTTAAGCAATAAAAGGATATTAAGTAAGAAAAAGATATTAATCAAGAAATTTTTAGTAATCAAGAAAAAGTTCTTATGCCAGGAAACGTTTGTTACTCAAGAAAATTTTCATTTGAAAGAAAAATTTTCTTACACAAAAAAAAGTTCTTTTGAAAGGAAAAGTTTATTACTCATGGAAAATATATTATTCAAGGAAAAAGTTTCTTACAGAGAAAATCTTATATAAGGAAAATTTTCTTACCGAAAAGGATCTTATGTAAGAAAAATTATCTTACATAAAAATATCTTATGCAAGGATATGTTTCTTATAAAAACAGTCATTACACAAGGAAAATATTCTTATGTAAATATATCTTATTAAAGGAAAAGTTTCTTATATAAAAATATCTTACGCCAGGAGAAGTTTCTTGTAGAAAAATTTCTTACAGAAGGAAAATCTTTTTAAAGAAAAATATCATATGTAAGGAAAATTTTCTTACAGAAAAAGATCTTATGAAAGGATAATTTTCTTACCAAAAAATTTCTTATGCAAGGAAAAGTTATAACTCAAGAAAAATTTCCCACTCAAGAAAATGTTTTTCAAGAAAGTTTGAAGTGTTGAATAATTCAAAGGAAGATCTTAAACTCATGAATATTTAAATTTTCAAAAAGAAATTGAATGAGTCAATGATAGATATGAGGTTTAAGAAGAATTGAAGATTATGAAAATTTCATTAAGAGGGATAGGTTTTAAGAAAACAACCTAAACCATTTTTGAGGTCCCCATAAAAGGATATTTGAGTTCATTTGAAAAAGAGACTCTTGACTGTTCAAGCACTCAAGCTCCGAAATTTTTGGGATAGGTATTGAGTATCCAACCAAACTTTGTGTTTTAGGTTGATGTTGTGGAAGTTTTTCAGACAGAGGATCCGGAAGATTATTCAAGACCAACATATTCCATAAGTGAATTTTTTATATCCATGAAGAAGGTATATAGGTATAGTTTTATTAAATTTACTGGTGGAATATGTGAATACTTTCTGAGGTGGATCTGAAAAGAAGAAGGAATGTGAAGCTTGTGAGTGTAGATGCTTCCCAGTTAATAAAAAGTCTAATTTTGGTATGTTGATACTGGAATGGATATTTGGGGGGTATAACCAACTATATAATAGAAATTTTCAACTGGGGTCATAGGATTGTATTTTCTTGTGCCTTTGTATTTTAAAAAGAATATAGTGAAAGAAACCATGTTGGTTGGACTATCATACATTGAAAAGAGTGGTTCATTGTATTGATCCTTGTAAATATCATGTGATGCCTTCTATTTATATTTTTTATATATGAAAGGAGAGGTTGTGATTTATATTTGAGTGGATCATAACTCTAACAAGTTTTATAGGATAAAAACATTTTTGTTAAGAAGTTAAGAAACATTCCTATAAAATAAAAAGAAAGCATTGATTCACCCATCTTAGTGGTCACTATCATACTTGGGAACAATAATTGGTATCGTAGGATAGGATAACTCTGAAATATCCATCTCTAAAAATGGATAACATCAATTCTTTGAACTATAAGTTGATTCCAGTTTTCAATAGAAAGAACTGTCATATATGGAAGGATAGAACACTTATACATCTTATAACTCTTGGGTATGATGTTTTAGAAGTTACTAAAGAAGGATTTCCTCTGTGTATTAATAATAATCCTCTTACTACTACTGATAAGAAAATTCTTGAGAATGATGGATGGGAAAAAAAATATTTACTCTCATCACTTACTGAAAGTGAGTTTCTTAGAGTAAAGGGAGTTGGAACCACCAATGGTATTTGGGATAAGTTGAAAAACATTTAACAAGGAAAAGTTAGAACTCTTGAGGCTGAAGTATGAATATTTAAAAATTGATGAGTAACAACCTATTGGTAACTTCTTTACAAGTTTAAATGATATTCTTACAACCATAAGATGTATTGGTGAGAAATTGGAAGAATCGTCTATTATTGAAAAAGTCTTGATAATTCTTCCTGATAAGTTTGATTCCAAGGTTTCATATTTGGAAGATAGAGATCCAAAAACTCTATCTCTAGGTGATCTACATATTAATATTATTAATTATGAAATGATAAGAGATAATTTTATGAGAAAAAAAAGGTTGATCAATATATTGCCTTCAAATCTTTGTTAAAAGGGAAAAATAAAGATGAAGAATATAATGAAGAATCAAGTGATTTGGAAGGTGATGAAGAATATGAATATTTCAACACAATTTTTCCCTCAATTCAAAGAAATATAATAAGTGAAAATGGAAAAGTAAAACTCTCAAATGTTGGAATTTTAAAGGGAAAATACATTTTGCACAAAATTTTCAAAGAAAAATGTTGGATAATATGAGTCTGAAGATGATGATGAGAAACCTCATAAACAAAAGTGAAAGAAACATAAGGAAATATTTCCTTATCAAAAAAAGAAGAAAAGTTATCCACATAGAATAAAGAAGAATGATTCCTCATTTGATGATGAATCCAATCATCAACTCAACTTTATTGATCAAGTTAGAAATGGAAGTGAATCATCTAGTAGTGATGAATAGAATTTTGAGATGACAAAAATGGAATAGATTCTCAAAAAATGATATAGAGAAATAAATTGAGAAGATTACTAAACTCAATAAATAAATAAAGAATATTAAGAATGATGTTGAAAGAATAACATTAGAGATTTTTAAATTGAAATAAAACTAAAAGGTTATAAAGAAATGTCAGCTGATAGTGACAATATCGACAAGATTAAAACTACACTTGTTGAAGAAAGTAAGCAAAACAAGTTAAAGGTATATGAATATAGAAAAATCATTGATGTTTTGAAAAGTAATTTGGATGATAAATAAGAAGAGTTTTTAGAAACATAATCTATATTTCTTACTGTACAAAGTGAGATAATAAATATGCTAGAAAACTTCACCAAGGTAATTGAAGTTAAAGGCGAATCTTATAAAGAAGGTGAAAAGAAAGGATTATAAAATAGATTTTGTTTGAAAACATCTTTTATAAAGATATATAGGAATTATTTAGAAATGTATCCTCCTCGGAAAAGTTGTCCACAATTTTTGAATAAAAAAACAACAACCATGTTCTGATCGGTTTTAGTCTCCATCCAAAAGATCAAGATTCAGATGTCACTCTTGGTGTTGTGGAATTTTTGGACACAGAGCTTTTTCATGTTGGTATAACATGTCTCTACATATAAATAAGAATTAATAAAGGGGAAATATGATTATTAAATAAGATCAGATGTTCCTAAAAATTATGTGGAACTGAAATGGGAAACTCAAAATATGAAGAAATATGAGTATGTTAAGAAATATGATTTTGTTAAGAGAGTAGAGAGAAAAAAACAAGATGAATCCAAAACTAAAGAGTGCATAGTTATTTGGACAAAACAAGTTAATATGGAAATAATGTTAAAAGAATCCCAAAAATCAGTTGATGAAAAAGGGAAGAAAAAGGTCTCTGATGATGTGAGAAAAGTTGATAAAAATGTATCAAAAGATTATGGGTTGTTAATTCAGAAAAGATGTAAGAGATATGAGAAATAAGGGAATGTTACTAAAAGTTGGTTGACTATCCTGTCGGATCAAGAGGAAGGGATGAAAGATTGGTTATAAAATCATTGTAACAAAGAGGTTACTAAATAATAAAGAAGCTAATATCCTTATCATAAGTGTCAACAGATGAGAAGAAACTTTTTACAAAATCTAAGAATGGTGATCATAAGGAAGAAAAATCATCCAATGAAAAATCCATGTAGAAGAAGAAAAAGTCATGACTAAGAGAATACTCTTAGTCCAAAATTTTATTTTGAGAATCTATGAGGTTCCTCCTTATTCCCAAAATATTTTTATTTGTAAAAACATGTAGGTAATTAAAGAATTTTAAGTGAGGAAGATGATGTAGTTGAGTCTCTTTCTATTCTTGAAAAAGAATGTAATGAGGTCATGAAAAAATTGTTTTGAA
Organism: Viscum album; assembly: GCA_963277665.1. Taxonomy (NCBI): domain Eukaryota; kingdom Viridiplantae; phylum Streptophyta; class Magnoliopsida; order Santalales; family Viscaceae; genus Viscum; species Viscum album. The sequence continues at coordinate 1,580,134,769 of OY728126.1, forward strand.
CATTATGTTTATACACCTGAACATTCTAATATGTTTGTTGAGATGGGTGCAAGTTATTTTTATCTTAAATAAATACTTTTCAAGATTTACCAAAAAATGAGAATGTTTAAGGAAACATGAAAATTTATTACATGAATGTTTTGTAATGGACAACATTGATAACCCTGATTATACACTATTGTTTTCTACACCAGGTTCTACCACGTATACTTGGAGTTTTTTAGTTAAAGTCTCTTTATTATGAAACTCATGTGATACTTATGATATTGTAAAGAAGAGTTTCATATTTTTGATATAAAATTTACAACCTTTTAAAATGAGACATCTTTCAATAAGGAAGGAAACATTTCATGATGACCACTTTGAATTTGATTGTCAGTAAAGAGCAGAGGATATATTCAGGGGGAGAGGATAATAAAATAGTGAGAGACAAGGAATAGGGGGAGAACAAAAAGAAGACATGCATTATTAAATTTTAGAAAAGAAAACAATACCGCTTATTTTTTTGAAGAGGTTAAGTGTAGGTATTGAAGTGGGTATTGATAACAAACACAAAGGGGAATAATTTTGGATTGTGGTTATGTTTTGGTTTCATTTGATGTCAATAGATCAATATACTGATGCATAAAGATATATATATTAATGACAGAATGTATGTTGATAAGGATGTGAGGAATGATAAAAATCAGATCTTTCATTTGAAAATCAGATCCAATATTCTACAAAACATGGATCCAGTATTTGAGAATCGGAACCATCATTTTGTACAAATTGGATCTAGTATTTTGAGAAAATCAGAACCAATATTCTGCATAAATAGGATCTAGTATTCTTAACAAATCATAAACAACATTCTTCTCAAATAAAATCCAATTTTATAAGAAAATTGGAACCAATATTTTTCAAAATTCAGCTCCAAAATTCGAATCAAATTGGAAGCATAATTCTACTCAAATGAGATCCAACATTTTGAGCAAATCAGATCTAGAATTATGATATAATCATATCCAACATTAAATATTATGATGCTTTGGTGGTTTTTATTTATCATAAATCAAAATTAAGTTGTGAAACTTATGATACAAGATTTATGAAGAAAAAATTGAGTAATTAAAAAGTTATAAAGAAAGATTATTAATTAAAATTAGATGTTGAACATGCTGAAGAAAAAGATCTTAATCAAGAAAATGATCTTATGGAAGAAAAATATCTTATGAAAAAAAATATCTTAAGTAAGAAAAAGGCCTTACTCAAGAAATATATCTTAAGCAAGAAAATATATTACTCTAGAAAAATATCTTTTGCAAGAAAAATATCTTACCCAAGAAAATTTTCTTACTGAAGAAGAAGTTCTAATACAAGAAAAATTTTCCTACTCATGAAAAATTTATTATGCAAGGAAAAGTTTCTTACTCAAAAAAAAAATCTTATGCAAGGAAAAAAAATTATAGAAAAGGATGTTATGCAAGTAAAAGTTTCTTACAAAAAAAATTTCTTATGCTAGGAAAAGTTTCTTATAGAAATATATATTATGTAAGAAAAAGTTTCTTATGGAAAAAGTTATTACACAATGAAAATATTCTTAATGAAAAAGATCTTATTCAAGGAAACGTTTCTTATAGAAATAGATCTTATGCAAGGAAAAGTTTAATATAGAAAAATTTCTTATGCAAGGAAATGTTTCTTAAAGAAAACGATCTTATGCAAGGAAACGTTTCTTATAAAAAACGATCTCATGCAAGGAAAAGTTTCTTACTGAAAAATTTTTTATGCAAGGAAACGTTCTAACACAAGAAAAAGTTCCCACTCAAGAGAAATTTTGTCAAGAATGTTTGAATTGTTAAAGAAGTCAAAGGAAGATCCGAAAATCAAGAAGATTTGAAGATTCAAAATGGAATTGAATGAGTCAAAGATAAATCCGAGATTTATTGAGAATTGAAGATTTGGGAAATTTCATTAAGCATGAATGGTTTTAGGAACCCCACCTAAACCATTTTTCAATTCCATATAAAAGGACGGTTGATTCCATTTGTAAAAGTGACTATTTATTATTCAAGAACTTGAGCTCCAGAATTTGTGGGACATGTATTGAGTATGCAACCAAACATTGTGTTTCATTTTGATGATGAGGATGTTTTTGGACTGTGGATCTAGATGACTATTCAAGACTAATATATTCTTTAAGTGAATTTTGATGTTCTTGAAGAAGGTACACAGGTGGAGTTTGATTCAACATACTTGTGGAGGAAGTGATGTCTTTCTAAAGTGGATCAGAAAAGAATAAGGAAAGTGAATCTTGTGATTGTAGATGCTTACCAATTACTAAAAAATCTTGTTTTGGTTAGTGGATATTGGAAAGGATAGTTGGGGGGTATAACCAACTATAACAGGAAATTTTTTACTGGGATTGTTGTGACTTTTTATTTTGGAAAAAATATAGTGAAAGAATCCATCTTGGTCGGACTATCCAACATGACAAAAAGTAGGTATTTGTACCGAACCTCGTAAATATCATATGTTTCTTGATATTTATATTTTTTTATATGAAAGGTGAGATTGTGAGTTATATTTCAGTGGATCGTAACTCTAACAAGTTTTAGAGGTTATGAAATTTTTTGTTAAGAAGTTAAAAAACTTTCTTATAAAAGAAAAAGGAACCATTGATTCCCCCACCCCTCAGTGGTCTCAATCCTACTTGGAAACTAAATATATATATATATATATATAATGATTTTTAAAAAGTGTTTCTAAAATTATAAATAATTATATATATATATAATTAAATAATTATAAAATTATAATAAATATATTTAAATAATAAATATATATAATTATATAAATATATTTATAATTATATACAACTGTTTAATATGATATTTAATTATAATTATAATTATAATTAAATATTTTTATATTTTTATATTTATATATAATATTTATATATTTCAATAATTATATATATGTAAATATAATGCATAAATATGATTTATATAACATTTAATAAAAAAATAATCTTAATTTCATAATTTTATATATTAAAAATCATCAAATTTATATTAGTCAAAATGTTTAATAGTTATTTTGAAAAGGTAAGAGGAAGTCCCCCCTTCTTTGTTTATTGGAATGAAAACACCTCTCATTATTCTAGGCTGATGGATCTCATTACATGTCCATTAAAGATCCAATGGGTATTAAACCCCTTTACAAGAATGTCATTGGCCCGAACTGATTTTTTGGTCAAGTTACTTGTGCATAGCTTGCACTACACCCACCAGAACCTACGGGTCATCGGTCGAAGTCTCCTTCCCCTTGACAGTTTTCAAGTTTGAATCTCTTCTCTAACAACCCTACATTGTTTCTCAATCTTCCTACATCAGCAGGATCATCATCGGTCACAAGACCTCACTAGATGGATCTCCCTCACCTATTCCATTCATCCTCATCGCCTCTCGAGATATCACGCCTCTATCTCAACGACCGCCTTCTACCTCGGTCAAATATCGCAATCACCAATGCCTACATAAAATCTTCACCAACAGACATCCATCACCACTTTCGTTGTAGATCTGAGCGAGCACACCCACCACCACCGTTGCCCCGTTATATATAGTCTCTGCAAACACTGTAGATCCCAAGCATCAGAGACCCTTGTTTCCACCGACTAATGCAATCACTGCCTTCACCAACCCACATAAGGGCTCCATTGACTATCACTACAATGGTCATCACCCACCCCACAAATGAGATACAGTGGAAGAGTATCAAACTCCTGATCACCCAGCCATAGGATGCCGCAGACAGGCACAGATCACCAGTTGATTTATCCTCCCATAGAAAAATGTCTAGTAGTTTATTTATATACATTAATTACAAAATGTATATATAATTAAAATAAATATAATATATTAATATTCTATTTAAATAATTATAAAATATATAAATGAAAATATTTATTTAGATATTTATTTATATTGATATTAAATAATTTAAAATATATATACATGTATAACTACATGTATGCATGTTTGTGTGTGTGTGTGGATGTGTATGTGTATATATGTATGTATGTAATTCAAATAAATGTTATGAATTCACAATTTAATATTTTTTATAGTTTATTTAAGTTTATTTATTTATTTATTATTATATATTCATTAATAATGTTAAAAATATATTTAATCATTTCGTAATATTTATTTATACATATATTTATTTATTACACATGTAATATTTTCAATATATTTGTAATTTATATAAATAATATTTGTTATTTTTTGTTTATTATGTTTTATCATTTCATATATACGTGAAATTTCTATAATTAGTCTATTTAAATGAATTTTTAAATATTTTTTGTAATATAAATACTTAATTATACAATTATAAATATGTGTAACTTTTTTAAAAAATCATTTATAAAATTAAAAATAAATAAATATTTAAATATTTATAAAATTATAATAAATATATTTTTTATATTTCTAATTATATATTAATAAATAAATATATTTATATTAATATATTTATAATTATATAACAATTTTATAAAAAAATTTATAATTATAATTATGAATAAATAAATACATATTTAAATAATTATAAAATTATAAAAAATATAGTTAAAAAGTAAATATATTTATTATATTTATAATTATTTAAATATGTATTTATTTATTTATATTTATAATTATAAATAAATATTTAAATAATTATATAATTATAATAAATATGTTAAATAATAAATATAATTTTCATATTTATAATTATATATATTTATATATTTATATAAATATATCCAAATTGTGAGAACCTTGGGTTATTAGACCATGGTTCCGAATTTTATTAAAAATAAAAAATCCACAGCATATAAAGGAAGAAGAGAATTGAGGTAAGTGACAAGCCACTACAAATAAACAAATCAATCATCTATGGGATCAACCACCATCCCTACCTCTCGGGTGATGACCCATTCTTTATGTTTTAGGATTGTGCCATGCCTCATCACCCACATGAGGCTCAATATAATCATCTCATGGGGTTCTATCATCATGAGGTCGAGGATCCTGCTCTCGAGCCTGACCGAAGCCCTTCGGTACTTGTCCATCAACAAAACTAGATCTGTGAGAATTGAAAAATCCTAACAGAACACATCCTTACTATTATAACTATTCAAAATAGCATGTATATGAAATTTATTTTTACTAAAGTTTGGAAAATCTATATTAGAGGGTCGCTCCATGCTCGACACCATGACTTCCTTATTTATTTAAATTTTTCACCCTCTGTCTGCAACAATCATATCCTTCTGTGACCATTGCTGATCAACATCAGCTTGAACATCCAATTCTAAGGCATCCTACTCCTTCTCATGAGGAGAGTAATCTGCTAAATCATCCCATTTATCTTGATACCTTTTAGTAGAGTCTTCAAGTGACCCTTACAACATATGTTCCGCATGAGTTGACACTTCTATTTGCTCATTGCTAGGCGTAGGGACCAGTGTATGTTGCTGCAATTGAGCACCATGACCAAAAGACTTCTCTATTATTGTGACAAGAATTTCCCATAAAAAACACAAACCCCACTCACATTATGCATAGTATCCCCTATATCCTTATGAGGAGAGCCTAGAGTTCTAGCTGATTGATCCAAGACCTGGGGAGATTTCCCATTACCCTGCTAGGAGCCCTGCACCATAGAAGCTACAAATTGAACCTCCTGTAGATTATAAACTTTACCAACAGAGGAATTCTAGCCTCTTTTAAATCACATAGTCTCACCATGTCTTCAAACAGGGCAGAAATAGAATACAACATCTCTCTTGTAGTACATCTCACCATCCCCTATAACGTTACATTCCATGCAGAACCGAGGGGTTCTCCCATATTCAATCCTTAGCTCAAATTCTTCATTTTTTGTAGATATGAAAAATTTGTCCACTAAAGGAGAACAAAAATCGACTTTTACCAAGAATCGATCATAATGGCTTTACCTAGCTAGTTATGTTTCCTTTTTCATCTTTATTAGAATGTCGATAGACAAGGTAATATCATGAAAAAATTATGATGTCATAATATCTAATTCATTTTGAAAACTTTCACCCACATTTTCACTAAGGAATTAATATCCTTTATTGGATTGAAATTGAAGTCTCATTCATAGATGTGAATGTAGCTTGTCTTGAGGGAGACAGTACTGAAGCCCTAAGCCCTCATCTTCATTACTATGGATGGGAAACTAAGATGGAAGAATCCACCTCCCATTGAGATGCATTTCCAATTAGAGAACTCCCGAATATCAGAGAGGTGCTCGACTAAATCCCCAACCTTTTAAGGCAATGAACATCATAGAAAGAAAAGACAGGTAGTGATCGAGTGCTTACCCAGTTCCAAGTGTTTCGAAATCATATCCTCATCTTCCCTCATGCGATCAATATTGACTGTTCACTGAAGGACTCCCAATACCAAACCCTTGATCTAATGAATGTATTGGTGTTCAAGGGACGATGCATCTACAAACAATCCATGAGAAGTATCCTTCTTTCCCTCCACCTTCCTAGGAATGTCAAATTTTTGGCCATCAAAGCACCCTTTAATGAGGAAGTCGTTAGCCATCATTGAAGAAACCATCGCAATGGACCCCTAGAAGCCATCGAACCTATAATCGCTAAGAGAAGCGATCCCTACCATCGATTAAGTCATCTTTTCCAAATGAATATATATAATAATATAAATATATTTATAATTATATACATATATTTTTAAATATATTTATTAATAATTATAATTTGAAATGGACATATATATATATATTAAAATAATTATAAAATTACAATAAATATATTTAAATAATAAATATATTATTATAATTTTATAATTATATATATTTATATAAATATATATAATTATATATATATATAATTATATATATATAATTATATAAATATATTTATAAATATATTTATCTATAATTATAATTATATATAAATAAATATATATTTAAATAATTATAAAATTATAATAAATCTATTTATTATATTTAGAATTTTATAAATATTTTTTTGTAAATATTTATAATTATATATATATATATGATGGTTGGTTTGAGACGGGAGTTTCTCTATCTTTGCACAAATGATATTTACGGCTCTTCTTGAATGGATCCCCTGCCTGCGATATCTTCAGCAGAAGATTTTATCCTCTAGGGACGATTCAATAGTCATAAATTGGCTGATGTTGATAAGAGGAGCAATAACCTTGATTGTGGTGGATTTATATCTTTTGATTCTTGATCCATATCCAGAAATTCTTTCTCACTCTTCAAAGAAACCACTTTAGGTGGATCTCGATGCAAAGGTAATATAGCGCATGTTATAGAAAATCTCGTTATGATCTCAGAGAGGCTAGAGAAAGGTTAGCATTCCATTATTTCTTATATTTTTTTCCAAAGGGTTCAAATCCATGTAAAATTGGCAATTTGGACAATCAACTCTCTGGAATTTGAGGCTTCCCAAACTGTAAGATAGTTTCTCAAGGTCTTGGTTTCTCCATATGCTTTTCCCCTCTGAAGAATCAAAAATCAAAGTATGGAGTTTTGGTTTGGTGTTTCTTAATCCAAGTGTGCTGCACATTTGGGAGTGGGATCGACACTTTAATCCCATAGAGATAAGTAACTCATTTGTGAAAGTGTGGGTAAAAAACCATGGACTGAACTAGATGCATTGGCATCCTCATATTCTATTTGAAATTGATCAGGCCATCAGCATCCCCATCAAAATGGAAAGGGATACTGAATTATAAAAATTTTGGAATTATGCTCATCTCCTAGTTGACGTAAACTTGAATTCAACTATTGTTGATAAAGTGGTTCTTGTAACTGAAGATAAAGAATTTGATTTGAGTATTGAATATGAAAAACTCCCTAAGTATTGTATTTATTGTAGGAAAATTGGTCATAATAAAGTGAGTTTCATAAGATCTATGACCTATTATTTGTGTTCATTCAAATTCCATGAGCAGTAGTAATGTTTAAAGAAACTAAAAGTCTTTAAATTTCATGTTTATGTTCCATAAAATTTTGTGCAAGATTCTTATGCAGGGGTTGTATGTCATAAGGGCTCCATTACTTTTAATTATTCTTCTATATTTTCTATACCTCCAAAAAATAGGCTCTTCAAATCTCTAAGGGATATTTCTTGCCTCTCTATGGATGAAATTTATGGAACCTCTCTCAGCACAATGATGTTCAAATCAACTAATTTAGATTCGATAGTGAGGCATCTATCTCTCAAGGTTCATCCTTCCTTAGTCCCTCAAAGAAAAAATTATACTAATCTTCATACGAATGTGGATACCAGGTTTTAAGCTACAATTTTTGAGAATGGGGTTAATGGGGATCACAATTAAATTTATGAACCAAGTTTTTAGGATCTTGTTGACCAAAAATCCTTCAATAATAGTTGATTTCTTCAAGAAATATGAAAGGGATGAAAAAATGGAATGAGACCTGGACTAGATGGGATTGAGGGAAAGATTACCTAGGTTATTATAGGCTACCTCCCTTTGGAACATTACACTATTTCTGCCTATTTTTAGCAGGTGTCTTTTCCTATTGCTATAAAGGAGAACTATTCTTTAATGGGGGTGATATCCTTGATTGTTTCTAATAATATAATCCCTTTGACAGTGGTTTGTGATCGTGACTTGAAAGGTAATAACATTTCCACATCCAAGGACAACGGTTCTTTGGATTTGGAAGGTTATATTTCTACTATCTAGATTGCGGCCACTAACATTTTTATGGACAATGACATCAAAGCTACTCCTTACTGTAGTGTGAAGGCTCATAGATAAAGTGGTCTATCTGAAAATAAAGCTTCTTCATCCAAGGTCTTAGTTGATAATGATGGATTTCAATTGGTTCCATTAAAGAAGTTCATATCTATCACTTTTGATCATGGATATCCTTCGAGGGAAAATATACACAAAGGTGGTTTTCAGGTTGATGCAGCTCAGATTTCCACACAGAATGGACTTGGAGGGAATTTGACTAATAATACACCCAAGGGGATGAAGGAGAAATCATAGGATGAAAATGCAGTCGGAGAGAACTGGAATTGAAGGCCACTTGCAACAAGATAAAACATGAATGATAGGCCATCATCTCAGAAGTTGAGGTCATGGATGCGAGTGTGTACGAATTGATTAGAATTCAATATGTGGAGAAGAACACATGATTGGTATTAGTATCAATGAAAAACTTCTTCTTTGACTGTTCATTGATGACGGTGGTTAGCCTTGTCAAACCCATCTTTTCATTTATCTTTTTGCAAGATTTCAATAAAGGTACTATGTCCCTATCTTTTCGATATATAAATATATGTATAATTATATACAAATACTTATAAATACATAAAAATATTAATATAAATATTTATTTATAATTATAATTATAAATAAATACATATATATTTAAATAATTAAAAAAATATAAAAAATATATTTAAATAATAATTATATTTATTATATTTAAAATTATATAAATTAATATTATTATAAAAATATATATAATTATATAAAAATATAAATATTTATGTACAAATATTTTTAAATATATTTATTTATAATTATAATTATAAATAAATATATTTATTTAAATGATTTTAAAATTTTAATAAATATATATAAATAATATATATTTATTATATTTAATATTATATAAAAGTATATAATTTTATAAATATATATAATTATATAAATATAAACTCGGAACAGTGCAAATCATGGATTAAAATCCATAGTCCTAAAAATTTTATTAGAAAATTAAGGTACAAAGGAAAATAGAATAAGGGATGAAAATAAAAAATAGAATAAGGCCACCAAAATGAAGGACTATTCCTCAATAAACTTCTTTGATTCCTACCACCCCTTCCTTGAGAGCCACCTGACCTTTCGGGTGTTAACTCCTCTTCCATTGCTTTGGAGCCTCACAGGTTTCATCTCGAGTATCCATGTTCGATGAGTCATCCTGCTCATCATTAATCAATTGAACTCTAGTGGTGTCATTTTTTGAAATCCAAATATGGTCGTCATGATTCTTCTCTAAGTATTGGCCATATGATCTAAAATATCTGTTAGGAAGTCCAAAATCTTCATGAAAAAATTTCCAACTTTTAGTTCTATTTAATATATCAATCATACTAAGAGAATTCCATGTTACCTTCAGTTGGTCATGCATCCATGAATACATTCCACTGAAATCTAATGCATCCATTTCAATTCCATTTCCACCATGAGGATTCACATGTCCCACCCCACCTGCAATCTCATGTCCAAGGTTGATCTCAGATGGGAGGACAGAGACATTCATTCTTGAAGGGGCCACAACACCTGTTGGCACCCCTTGCTTTTCACCTTCCTTTGTTTATTCATTAGTCGATAATGATTCTGGAAACACATGAATAGGATTTGATAGTCTTCCACATACCATAATATATTATTTAACCAATAGAGAATTAGACAAACCCGGAGCTCCATTTTTTTTCCTTTCTTCCTCCCTCATTGAAGAAGGAATCTTCTAACACATCACCTACATCCAGATCAACATTAGAGGACTACCCACAACTTGAGAAAACAACACGGGGATCCTCTATGGAAAGTTCAAAAAACTATGGTCCCTATTATGCACCACCCAAAATATAGACCAATCCTTCACAAGATATTGTTTTCCCATCCTTGGTCATTTGCTTAAATAAAAAATCCCATTTAGGCTGCAACATGACTCCAGAAGGCTGCCTGTTTTCCTCATCAATAATTCCTACCCAAGAACAGTCGTGGGCCTGTTGAAGAGAAGCCATCCCAGAATTTTGCAAGACTTGAAATACAGTAACACTTCACACTCCATGGCCATAAGAGGGTGAGTGGACCCCCTGCACTAGAGAAGGCTTTCTATTTTGCACAATGAGAAATGGATTGGATTTTTTAGACAAACCACCGGAAACAATGGTATAAAAGGAAGGTCCAACACTCCCTTACCAATTCTATTAGGTGCATCCCCTGAATAAATGACTCCTTGACAAGGTTTAAATTAAATTTCAACATGATGTAATGGTTTATTAAATTTAAAATGATCAATCAGATGACCCATCTTCTTATAGCTTGAGCACTTCAGGTTCCTACAACAGTTTGCAACAAGATTCCCAGTATTTTCTCATCTCTAGAAGAAGTCAGACGGCGTCTATGAAGTAATTTTTATTTTAATTCTAAACTGACTAGAAAATAAAATCACAATTTCAGTAATGGGATCATGATCATTAACTTCAACAAGAACCCTAAAAAAATAATGAAACCTTTCTTTTTATATCTCTTTATCAAATTTTATGGGGATTCCCATGGATGAGGTGATATCTCTAGTATCTTCATGTGAAATAAGAACCATCCTAGACCCTTTATCTAGAACTATACTTGAGAGATTGAATTTTTTATCTTTTTGGGGTTGAAGAAAGGATATAAATGTTGGATCTTCGGAGTTATAGGCTTGACAGGAACCATTATGCAACCCCATGCCTTGTATTTTAAACTTTTTGAAAGGAAAACACTATCAAATAATCCCTTATATATTGAATTCGAACTCCAATATTCAATAACCTGGATATGTGGTAGACTTCCTTGAATCCCCTCAATATTCCAAGGATTTTTAAACAGAAACGACATAACCTAAGCAATAATCGAGTGTTGAAATTCCATAATACGATCATTTTGAATCGCATGGCCAGCTTCAAAGAAAGTATCAGTTCCATTTTTTGGTCACCTTACTTAAAGATTTCTTGACATCGAAGAAGAATCGGCTCTTCTCAGCTTTTCCAGTCATGATTTGGGCTTCATATCTCAGGTAAGTAACATTCAAATCTGGGTTTCCATTACCCAGCATATCCGTGTTTGATGTTATTTCCTCTTCTTTATTCTTCGGATTATAGATGAACACATCACACGGATCAATTATTCCATTCCCAACAATGACCATCACAATTATTATTTGATCTTCATGAGGAGATAGAGAGATAATATCTATAATTGTGTCCATATTTTTCTCTCTATTCTCTTATATATATAGATATATATAAATATATTTATAATTATATTCAAATATTTTTAAATATATTTCTATAAAATTATATATTTTTATATTTATTTATAATTATATGTATTTACATTTTTTAAATATATTAACTCTATTATTAAATATTTATCAGTTGTTTTCTAGAACTAATAATGAATTGTCTTTATCAGTGCTAGAAAATCACAGATAAAAAAATCTCTATCAGTGCAAGAATACAAGCATTAATAAAGAGATATTTTATGAGAGATCTTTATTTTAATGATGATAAAAGTCCTCTTTATCAGTAATTTTTTGGAAGTGATGATAAAAACCATACACATCATTATAAATTTAATCCTAATCAACCATAATTTAGTCATTCCTTCAAGCTCTCACTGAAGTGAAACCTCACATCCGCTCTCCCTCCCTGCCACTGCACTCTGTCGCCACTCTCCCTCCCTTGATGCCTCTTTCCCACCCTCATCTCTCTCCCTCCCTCACCACCTCTCTCCCTCCCTACCACCATAACCATCGCTCTCCCTCTTTGCCTCCATTGATGCTACTCTCCCTCCCTACTATCGTGTACACTGCCACTCTCTCTTACTGTCGCACACTCTACCTCTCTTTCCTTCGCTCTCTCTCGAGAAAATTGACATCTGACATTAATGTTTTTAACATTTTTAATTTTTATTTGTTTGTTTTACATTTTTTATACTAAAGGATTTTAATTTTGTGTCACTTCCCTTGAGGATTTGGATGGAGTGTGAAAATGCATGTGATGGAAACTTGTCATACATGACATTTCATCATTGAAAATTATTGGTCACCATAATTTTTCCACTCTTTCTACATCATTGCTGGTAACATCAACTGTATACTAATTTTTTAATAAATAATTATATATATATATATATATATATTAATTTTATATTAGTGGATCTTGGTGAATCATCACATTTTTGATTTTATGCTCCTTGAATTATCCTAGTGTAGTTGAACCAAATGAAAACATTGTATTATGTTTGTCTACTTATTTATATTTTTTCCTGCATAATTTGTGTGTGTGTGTATGATAAACATCATTGAATCATCAGTTTAAAGGGATAAAGACTATATAATATTACTGATAATATCATCATCATCTAAAAAATTACTAAAGGGTAGTCATAATGAATTCAAGATCATATTGGGTAGTGAGAGTTTATGGAAAAAGTGTTTAAGTTGGAAAATTTCCATACCCTAATTCACCCCCACTTTTAGTATCTTTTCTTCAAATCCCTTGTGGAGTGTAACAATAATAATGTTTATTAATATAATAAATTTTATATATTATAAAAAAATTATTTTATTTTATATAGACATTAGAATAAAATTAAAATTATATGCTTGTATTTGATGAGTTTACCTATTACACACATAGAAATCCATGTCCTTTCATTCTTCAAATGTGCACACGCACATATGTGAACCATTTTTATGTATAATACAACTAATATCATATATATATATATAAATTAATATATAATTAGTTGTTATTAAAATTTATATAAAAGATGATTTAATATAAGATTTTCTAGATTGTAGTAATTAATTTCAGTTTGTTTTATATTGAAATTATAATAATATTTATATTACATGAAATATATATAATTGTATATACACATGTATGTGTTGAATATTCATTTATCACACCCACACACACACACATGTCATTGGGTTCTTTAAACACAGACACACATATCTCTATGTGAATAAAGATGGTCATATATATATATATTGGTAAATAAAAAATGAAACTTTAGATATTTAAATTAATATATATAATGAAGTTATATTGAGAATTTTGGTAATTTAATTTGTTTAAAAATATTATATATTATTATAATACATAGATTATTAATTAATATTTATTAAGTAATGCATATTTTAAATATTTTGTATATATACATATATTTATTTATGAATATAATTAATGATATGCTTTAAAAAATATTATTAATTTTAATTAAAAATAATATTTTTAATTTTAATTATTAATTATTAATATTTTTTATAAAATTAATACAATTTATACATCTATAATTATAAATAATATATATATATATATTAGAATTTGTAAGTCTATATAAATATAATTATTAAAATTATTCCTTTTAATTTTACTATTTTATAAGTTATAATATATCTTGAAAATATTTATATTTTTATATTTTTTATATAAATAAATATATGGATTATGTAAATGATTTTAATGAATAAGTAAAATAAATTTTGTTTAAATATTTTTTTAAATTTTAAATTTTTTATGAATGTATTTTTCTTATTTTAAATTTTATCTAATTTTGTTGTCTTGAAATTATAATTATATATTAAAATCAAGGTATATGATCACTTGTTTTCTATTTCTCCCCCTCAAACATCTTTTTTTTAAGGTCAAATGTTTATGACCTCTATGTTTGATTCTAATCGGGGAGGTGTATCTCTTAAGACCTGAATTAATGAAATATAAGGTAAATTAGGTTCATATAATATAGAAAAGATTAATGATAACCCACTTTAGTAATATCAAAACAATTGATAAACTATTTTATGTATTTAATATAATAACCCTTAATAATATTACCTTACACTAATATTTTAATCAAAAGATGAAATTTTTCTATGAAATGGTTTTTATGCTTTATTAATTTTGTTAAATATTAATATTACCAAATCAAATAGGATGGATATGAATAGAAAATGGATGGATTTAAATCGTATGACAAAAGATTATGAGGATGGGGTGAAATGTTTCATTGAGTTTGCAAAATATCATGTATATGACCATTCTCAAATACTTTGTCCATGTTTATTCTCTTTTTATTCTAGAAAATTTAGTCCAGAGGAGTTAGAAGAGCACTTGAACTATCATGGAATAGATCGAAGTTATATATTTTGGACTAAAAATGGGGACATGTTGAATGTTGCTAGTCACTGGGATAAGACTACATTTTATGGATAATATTATATTATTACAAATGTGGATACTAATGAAGATCATATCAAGGATGTTATTACATGTGTGAATGATGATGAAGATCGTATTGAGGAAATGAAAATAATAGTTGAAGATGAACTTCATGATTATCCAAAATTGTTTTAGAAGTTAAATATTTTTTAAAAGAAATAATTGTATTCTAGTTGTACTATATACCACATTTCCATCCATACTAAAGCTGTATAATTTAAAATATGGAAATGAATGGAGTGATGCCAGTTTTATTGAAATACTTTCTCACTTGAATGGAATGATCCCAAAAGATAATGAGCTTACTTATAAAACATATGATGCTAAATTAATGCTATATTCAATGGGTATGATCTCTAAAATAATACAAGCATGTCCAAATGACTGTATACTATTTCTCAAGGACCAAAAATAACTTAATTTGTTTTGAAATGTTTGGTACTTATCAATACAAAAATGATGAATTAGGTCCTATAAAAGTTTTATGGTACTTATAAATCATTCCAAGGTTTATGAATCTTCATGGAAGTGAGGATAATTTAAGACAATTGTCATGGAATGCAGATATAAGAAATAAAGATGGGAAACTTCGTCACTTGAAAGACTCTCCTCAGTGGTAGAGAATTGATCAAGAGCATCCTGAATTTGGAAATGATCCAAGAAAAATTCATCTTGTGATATCTACAGATGGATTGAATCCTTCTGGTATTCAAAGCATCACTCAAAGTATATGTTAGTTTATATTGGTAGATTATAAATTTTCATCATGGTTATGCAGGAAATGAAAATACATTATGTTATCTCGGCATATATCAGGACCAAAACAACCAGGTAATGATATTGATGTTTATTTGTCTCCATTTATTAAAGAATTAAAATTATTATGGGATTAATGTGTTACATTTCATGATGCTTACAGAAAAGAGTATTCAATATTGAGATCTATTTTATATGGTATGATAAATGACTTTCCTGTAAATGGATATTTTTCAGGATATAGAATTAAAGGAACTCAAGGGTGTCCCATTTTTAACAAGCTATGTAGTCAATTAGGTTGAAACATTCATCGTAGAAAATGTTTCTAAGAAATCACATATTTCTACCCTGGTAACATTTGTACTCATCTTGGATGAAAATATTCAATAAGAGTTTATAAGAACATACAACATTGTCTCCACTAACAGGTAATCAACTATTTGAGAAAGTAATAGGTGTGAATGCTTTTTTAGAAAATCTTTTTCAAAAAAACATTATGAAAAATATTTGAAAAAGATATCAATTTTTTTAATTTCCATACTGAAATTGTTTTTATGTTAAGAATTTTATTGATTTCATGCATATGGAAAAAAACCATCTGATAGTCTCATTGGAATGTTATTAACTTCTCCCAAAAAATGAACAATGGAATTAAGGATGGGTTGAACATGATTAACATAGAAATATGTAAAGAGATAGCTCTAATACATGGTGAAAATGGAATTTTCTTCTTCTAACAACTTGTACTTTATTCAAACAGAAGAGATATCAAATTTTCAACTTCATGAATGATATAAAGGTTCAAGAGAGGTATTCATCGAATATCAAGAATATCATGTCAATGATTGATTGAAAGTTGGAGGTTCTGAAATCACATGAATATCATGTTTTATACAATATCTAATGCATGTATATTTACATTGAATTTTTTTCCAATAATTTTAATCATAAATTAACCAAAATCCATTTTTTTGCAAATCAATATACATTAATGTTATAGACGTAGAAAAATTTTCAAGTATCGAAAATGAAATTACTCTTATATTTGGTGAATTGGAAATGTTCTTCGTATCTATATTCATTGATATGATGGTTAACTAGATGGATTACTTGGTAATAGATATTCTACTATGTCGTCCTATACATATATATGGATACACTCCATAGAATGATATATGAATATTTTGAAAAGGTATGTCAAAAATAAATTTCAGACATAAGGTTGTATTGTAGAGAGATATGTATTTGAGGAAGATGTTGAATTATATACCGACTACATGTTCGGTGTGGAATGCATGGTTTTTCCAAAATCTTATCAGATCAAGAAGATTGTGGGTAAAATAATTTTTGGAAAATATGTTATTACAACCACTATTAACGATTGGGAGAAGGCCCACATTTACATTTTTCATTACTATTTAGAGGTTTCCCCATATATGTAAACCCACAATGAAATTATTAGGAATTTAAATCCATCATGTATTGAAGTCTAGATATAAAATAAATATAATCAAAACTTTATAGGATGGTTTCTAGATCATCTTTTTAAGGATTTATCTGAAAACATTGATTCAATTTCAGATTGACTTTGATGGGTATCCAGAGGACCAAGTGTGAATGTATTGTCTTATAATGGTTTTGTAAATAATGGTTATAAATTATTTAAAAATGAAAATGATGAACATAGTACCCTAAAAATAGTGGAGTTATACTTGTTGTTGAAGATATTTATGTGTCTAATAAAAAGGATAGAAATATAATTTATGTGAATATTTCATACTTTATCATTATCAAACAAACCTGGGAGTTGGAATATACACGATTCTATGTGCCAATTTATCCATGCAAGTGGGTTGATAATAAGAGTGTTGTTAAAATAAATAAATTGGGATTTATGAAAGTGTATTTCAATAAGGAAGGGTAAAAAGATGAACTGTTTGTAATGGAATCAAAGGTAGTATAATTATTTTAGGTTCCATATATTGTGAATCGAAAGTGGTCAATTATTCTGTTATCAACCAAAACCACTGAAGGGTCATATGTCAGTTCAACTAACTATGACTCTTCGATTGGGACATCCCAAAAATTTCACATCAGTCCAAATATAGATAGGGTATTGTATGTCATAGGAGACCAAAATGGATGGATTTGGATACTCGATAAAAGGGTCAAATCCCTTCAACATTTTTAAAAAAATTGAGTTTGATAATCAGGATATATTTTTTTGCAATATATATTATGTTACCTCATATTATTATATGTTCACTACTGAATTTAGGCAATATAAATTAAATGTTCAACCAATTATACAGATAACGTCCTATAAAAATTTTGAAGCTCCCAATATTAAGGAACAATAGGTTTCTGAAAATGATGGTGCTCCCAATGTAGAGAAACAATAACATTCTACAAATGCAGATGCTACCAATCTAGAGGAACAACATATTTACGATGATGATGTTGAGGAAATAGTATATGGTGAAAAAATGGTGACCCAAAAAATATAGGATCATTTTATCAGGATGTAGTTAGTAAAAATCATTAAATGAATAAAAAAAGGCCCCATATTTGAGGTTGGGTGGAATTCACGTGGCCAGCCTATTAACCCCAACAAGGTCATGTTTAGTAGTTACAGTGGTATCACCGCTCGTATGTGCATGAAAATTGATGTAGGTTTTTGGAATAAAGTTATTATCTTTCTTAAGACACTTATTTGGTAAGAGATTAGGGTAACATTATAATATACTTTATTTATTTTAATAAAACAAAAAATAATGAAAATATGGATTAATCTTCATTATCCCTTGTAGAGTGTATTTATAGTTGATGAATCTTGAATGAAATTTGTATTAATAATCACTGAAAAAGATCACAAAGGCTTTCACAAAATTTTTATGAAGTTTTATCTCAATGATTCTGAATGGAAAATAAACCTGAACCCACCACAAATGTATAAAAAAGTGATAAACCCACAAGTGTGGGATGAGTTTATTGGTTGTTGTGAGGATAAACCTTTTTAGGTTCATTGTGTTAGGTAAAACATTGCTTCAAAATATATTTATTAATCACATTGATTAAGAGTTTTTTTTTATGAAATTGTAATTGAGTATTGGAAATAAAAAACTGGTATAAAAACCAACCTACCCCTACCGTAAAGCAGGGATGGCATATTCTTCACTGGAAAAAAAATTATTAAGTATTTTAAATCTACCATAATAATTTTATGTGACATGAAACAAAAGCCTAATTTTTTTCCTTTATATATATAAATATTGATGAATCAAAATCCAAATACAGATGTTTCTCATTTCATGTGATATAGAAATAATCACATGTAAATAAATAAGGAATACTAAGAGATGAAAGCACACAAAATGTGGGAAACATGTGTATGTATGACATAATAAGAAAATTATTTTTATATAAAATGTTATCGCATAATAATGATTAATTATTTTCCAATATTCTTATCCAACTTCGATATAAGAGTCATCATCAGCAGTATCTGATGAACAGCTACTATTGGTGTCCTTGAAGTGGCTAGAACAGTATGGTCATGTCAGAGTTTCGAGTTTTGGGGTGTCACCCAAACATATATTTTTGGAAAAAATGAATAGGGGATAAAGATAAGAAAATGGAAGAGTTTCCAAAATGATTAGATTCTCTAGAAGAAAAATATAATTGGCAGATAGAGTTTTAAAATAATGTTATGGGAAAGAATCAAATAGAGGAAACAACATAAGAACAACCACTACATGAAGATCCCCCACCAGCTTTGAGGTGATCCATTTCCCTTAAAGACCTGTTTTATAAGCGTTAATAAATATTATTATAATTGTTTCTAGGAAATGTGAATCAGGAATACACTAATACCTTTCCTATACTGGTATTCTACAGGGTAAAAATGATTTTGATTTATGTCTATCTATACCCACCCATCACCTTGTTGTGAGGGCTACTGTGTTCAATATACAAGGAGATATTATACACAATAGATATCTTTCAATAGGTCATATGAGAGTGGTGATTAACATATATCTTGAGATGAGCATCGAGCTACCTATTCTACATAATGATGTAGATATGAATATAGTTTAGCAAGTTATTGTAACATTCATATAATGACCATGATATCTTGTAAAAAAACCATGTCTATATGGAGGTATTCATTTACAATTTATTTTTCAGGAAAAACCTTCCACAATTAATGAAAAAATTCTAAACTGATAAATGTTATTACAGACGGGCAAAGGGATGGGGTGAAATGGAAGGTCAAATAAAAAAAAGATAAGGGATCAACTAAAAAATCGAAAATATCTTCACAAATTACCTTTACCCTACCCATTCAACATCCTCGTTAGCTAACATTAAAGATTTATGCAGATACAATGTTAGAAAATGGTGCTATAACCACAATTGATTATGAAGAACAAATGTACGGAGAGTCCATTACAGACTATATTTTTCATGAGAATGTAAATGAAATCCTCATGCATGAATGGATAGGAGTATCAGTTGTAAATGTATACATGGGGTGTTCTTTCATGATTTCTCTATCCAATAGTTGATCTACTATGTTAATTATGGCTGAATATTATTCATGTTTTTGGTAGGTATATATATGAATACTATTTTAATTGAAAACCCTGTGAATAGAAATTTCGACTCATTAGTCCTCACATCACTTCTACACAAGAAAACAAATTAGAACCGAATAAAATTAAAGTAATAGAGGACAGAAAGGCCAAATTGTTTAAAATCAAACATACTGATGATTGAATCTTCTTAATACCCACGATAAAGGGGTAAAATTCTACAATTTAATCATGTTAAATAGATTTTCATTAATTTTATTATTTATTACTTTTCTTTTTTTAGGTAGCATTGGTTACTCATTGCACTCAATTTGGATACTCCAAAGATCTATTTTCAAGATTTAGTGTATGTATACTAAAAAAACCAACCATGCATGATGATTTTTATCAATTTTTAATACACTTTATTAAATTTTTAACAACTAAAAATAAATTTATACATTTTATATTATTTTTAATGAAAATTATATAATGATAGGAAAATGTTTAATATCATCAAAATCAATGCCTGAGGACAGTCCTTGAATACAAGGAGCTTATCGAGTTCTACAAAAAGATAAGCATTAGGGTAAATATAATTTGATTTCAATATCAAAACAAATTATTTATTTTTTTCAATGATTCTGCAATGTGTGAAACGAACCAATGGGAATGATTGTTCTTATTTCTTTAATTTATGCAATATATCGCATGCCATAAAAAAACTATCCCTAAAGAGGTATTTTCCAATATAATTTCAATTTCATTGAAAATATTTATAAATATTTTTTTATATATATTTTCTAGTAATTTTTGTAATTTCTATATTCTTTATATTCAAAATAGAAAATATATTTTTTTATAAATGAATGGGTATCATACCTGGTGTTAGAATGTATACAGACATCATGAAAAGTTGACTACCTACTACTTATTTAGTTGATTTTCTCATCATGTTATCCACTTTCTTTAGTTAATTTTCTTATCATTTGTATCTGATACTTTAGGGAAATAATCTATATGTCATTATTGACATGTTGGGATCAACCACAACTCAATTAGATACACGGTGTGTCTGTTAAGACTCAAGGTGCATGTTTTCAAATTAAAATTGATATTTTTGTTGAAAACACATGTCACATACTCAAAAAATGAAAAAACACATTCATATTGTTTATATACTTTGGGAAAATGATCAATAAGTCATTTGTGATGTGTAGGAATTAGCTTCATCTCAATATGATACACGGTGTTTCTGATATGACTCAAAGTGTCTGTTATCAGTAAAAATTTGACAATTTAGTTCAAAACATGTGTCACTCACTAAAAATGGAGAAAGTGAGATCAAATTTTTATTATAATTTATGAAAATGATTCATAAGTCATTTTTGACGTATAAGAATCTGTCTCATACAAAATTAACACCTAATGTGACTAGTATGAATCAAAGTTTGCGTTTTCAGTTTAAAATAATAGTTTAGTAAAAAATACAAGTGACAAAATCAAAACCACGAAAACACATTTGGATTTTTTTATACATTAGTACAATGATCCATAAGTCATTTTAGATATGTAGGAATTATCCTAACCTCAATCTAATACATGGTGTTACCAGTATAACTCAAAATGTGTTTTTTATTTAAAATTTCTATTTTAGTAAAAAAGACAAGTGAAATACTAAAAAATGAGAAAATGTAGTTGGGTTGATTTGAAACATTAGAAAAATAATACATAAGTTATTTTTGATGCATATGATTTAGTTTTACCTCAATTGGATACATAGTGTGTCTGGTATGACATAAAGTATCCATTATTAGTTTAAAATTTGAAATTTAGTTCAAAACATGTTTCACCCACTGAAAACTGAGAAAAATCACTCATATTTTCTTTATAATTTAGTAAAAATGGTTCATAATAATTTTTTAACGTGTAGGAATCTATCTCACATCAAGCTGACATGTGATGTGAGTGATATGAATCAAATTGTGTGTTTTCAGTTTAAACATAAAATTTTAGTAAAGAACACAAGTGACATACTCAAAATTGAGAAAGCACATTTTTAATATTTTTATACTTTAGTAAAATGATCCATAATTCATTTTTGACGTGTAGGAATCATTATCACCTCAATCTAACACACAATGTGACTGGTATGACTTCAAGTGTGTCTTTTAATTTAAAATTGACATTTTATTAAAAAAAGACAATTGACATAATCAAAACAAATAAAACACATTCATATTGTTTTGATAGTTTATTAAAATAATCCCTAAGTCATTTTTGACGTGTAAGAATCAACCACACAAAAATCAAACACACAGTGTGCCCTGTATTTCTCAAAGTGTCTGTTATGAGTTTAAAATTGACAATTTAGTTCAAAACGTGTGTCACACAATGAAAACTAAGAAAACGTGATCATATTGTATTTATAATTTATTAAAATGATTAATAATTCATTTTTAATGTTTAGGACTGAGTCTCATATAAAATTGATGCACGATGTGACCGGTATGACATAAAGTGCATGTTTTCAATTTAAAATGACATTTTAGTAAAAAATAAAAATGACATACTCAAAACTGATAAAATGAATTCATATTTTTTTGATACTTTAGGAAAATGATCCATAAATCCTTTTTTATGTGTAATAATTGTATTCACCTCAATATGACACACGATGTGACCGGTATGACTCCAAGTGTGTCTTTTTATTTAAAAATGACATTTTCGTAAAAAAGAAAAGTGACATGCTCAAAACTGAGCAAACAAATTTGGATTGTTTTTATACTTTATAAAGATGATTCATAAGACATTTTTGATATTTAGGAATTATCGAAATCTCAATCTAATGCACAGTGTGTTCGGTATAACTCAACGTGAAAGTTTTCAGTTTAAAATTGGTATTTTAGTTGAAAACACACATCATATACTCAAAAAAAATAAAAAACATTTGAAATGTTTTTATACTCTATGAAAAAGATCCATAAGTCATTTCTAACATATAAGAATCAATCGTACCTCAATCTAATACACGGTGTTCCCAGTATAACTCAAAGTGTCTGTTATCAGTTTAAAATTGACATTTATGTTCAAAAAGTGTGACACTCACTGAAAACTAAGAAAACGTGGTCAAATTGTCTTGATAATTTATAATAATGATTTATATGTCATTTTTGACGAGTATGAATCAGTATCATGCCAAAATGACACAATATGTGATCGGTATGACTCAAAGCACGTATTTTTAGTTTAAAATGACTTTTTAGTAAAAATCATAAATAACATACTCAAAATTGAGAAAACACATTCAGATTATTTTGGATACTTT
Source organism: Viscum album (assembly GCA_963277665.1). Lineage (NCBI taxonomy): Eukaryota > Viridiplantae > Streptophyta > Magnoliopsida > Santalales > Viscaceae > Viscum > Viscum album. Next base: position 1,580,158,530 of record OY728126.1, read on the forward strand.
AGAAAAATGATTCAAAAGTTCTTTGTAACATGAAAGAATTATTCGCACCTCAATCGGATGCACAATGTGACTGGTATGACTCCAAGTGTGTCTCTTTATTTAAAATTGACTTTTTAGTAAAAGAGAAAAGAAACATACTCAAAACTGAAAAAACACATTTGTATTTTTTTATACTTTAGGAAAAAACCCACAAGTCATTTGTGATGTGTATAAATCAATTGCACCTAAATCTGACCCACGGTGTGTCCAGTGTGACTCAGAGTGTGTGTTTTCAGTTTAAAATTGACAATTCAGTTGAAAACACATGTCTTATACTCAAAACCAAGAAAACACATTCGAATTGTTTCAATACATTAGTAAAATGGTCCATAAGTCATTTTTGGTATGTAGAAATAAACTGAATCTCAATTTGATACACGGTGCTCCGGGAATAACTCAAAGTGTTTGTTATCTGTTTAAAATTGACAATTTAGTTCAAAGTATGTGTCACTCATTGAAAACCGAGAGAAGATGCTCATATTGTTTTGATACTTTAGGAAAATGATACATAAGTCATTAGTGAAATTTGAGAATTAGTCACACCTCAATCTGATGCACGGTGTAACCGGTATGACTCTAAGTGTGTTTTTTTATTTAAAATTATCATTTTAGTGAAAATGACAAGTGACATACTCAAAACAGAGAAAAAACTTTCGGATTGTTTTTATACATTAATAAAATGATCTATAATAGGTTTGTGACGTAAAGGAATCAATTGCACCTCAATTTGACGTATGGTGTGATCAGTATGACTCAAAGTGTCTATTATCTTTTTAAAATTGACACTTTAGTTTAAGATGAGTGTCACTCATTGAAAACCAAGAAAACACGCTTGGGTTGTATTGATAATTTAAGAAAACTATCCATAAGTTATTTGTGATGTGTAGGAATTAGTCTCACCTAAAACTGACACATGATGTGACCAGAATGACTCAAAGTGTGTGTTTTCATTTTAAAATGACATTTTAGTAAAAAAACACAAGTACTGTGCTCAAATACAAGCAAACACATTCATATTATTTTAATACTTTAGGACAATGATCCATAAGTCATTTGTGATTTGTAGAAATAAGATGCACCTTAATATGAAGCTTGGTGTCATCGATATGACACAAAGTGTTCGTTATTAATTTAAAATTGACATTTTATTAATGTATTGTTTTTACAGTATCAGTAACAAAATAATTTATTTCCGATACACGTGGAATATTTTTCTTTCTTTTTGGAGGTTTTTCGGCAACTGATATCATGATTAGACTTTTTGAGTGAGGGTTGGGTGTCAAAGACAATGTGACCATTGATATTTTTTGAATGTTTATGGTAAATTTTATTATCTAATATAATTGTGGAAAACAATGTTTGAAATGTCTATAATATAGTGTTTTTTTATTTTTGAGGAAATTTTTATTTCAATTAAATTATTAATTTTCCTTATCCTGTATTTGTTGCTGCTGTTTGTATTTGGGGCCCATATTTAGTGCGCCAGTGTGCTGTAATTTTAATAGCACACAACAAAAGCATGATCCCTTAATCAGTGCTACTTCTAGTGCTGTTAAAAGTAGAATTTATCATTGTTTGTCTAGCGCTGATAAAAGGGGTATCCATTTAATGGTGCTTAGATCAACAACGCTCTTTTTGCGCTATAGATGACTTTTTTGGTGCAGTTAAAAACCTTTTCTCTAGTAGTGATATATTTTGTCAACACTTTTATATATTTTTAGAAAAATTTTAATTAGTTTAATTTAAATATATTTAGATGTTAGATTATTTTAAATACTCATTTTGTATTTTATGTATTTTTATAATTCGTTGTTAATTTTAGATTAATCATAGATATTGTTATTAATATTACTATTATTTGAATAATATTAAATATTGATATTATTATTATACAATTATAATGTTGAATAATTGTTTGTAATATAACTATTTGTAAATGCATATAACTTTATTATTATTATTATATATAATTATATGTATTATATTAAATTTCTCCAGTTTTATGCATATCTAATTACATCTAGATTTATGTATTATTAATTATATATATTTTTATTTTGAGTTTATCTATATATTATTAATTTTATATTTATATTTTCCTATGAGTGTGTTTATAATATATATTTTATATAATTTATGTATAAAACATAAAATTTGTAATTTTTTTATCAGTATAATATGATAACATGTTGCAGAATTCATGGGTGATGGCGGAAGTGGTGTGTTCGGAGCGCTATGTCGACATGTCGTTGTGCATGAGGCGTGGACGCTGGGTCGATGCTAGTGGTTTTGTGCATGCATTGAAGGCCATGGTGGTGGATGGTTGACATACATGCGGACGCTCGACCAATAAATGAAAAGGGCCATTCGGACCACAATAATGATGGGAATTCGACAAATATTAAAATTTATATTAAATAAATGATATCAAGACATTATTTATGATTCATATTTGACTATAAATTAATTTATATTTATTGTTTTTTTATTTATTTATTTATATTAATATTTTTTCATTTTATCTGAAAATTAATACACACAATGTCTGTCACCCATGTGATATCTAACTTGTAATCACCAGAAACATTCACATTAGAATGCAAGGTGTTATTTGTTTGCATACCTACACATGTGAGACCTAATTATTAATCAAGTGTGGGTGAAAAAAAATCAATTATAGATATCTTAACATTGTAATTAATTTCTCTGTGTCTCAAAAAATGATTAGATTTAAAAATGCGGTAAAAAAAATTCAACATACCAGAGAGAGGTGTATTGGATGATTGTTGAGAGCAATGCAAGTATTATTCAACTTAATATTCAAATTAAATTTTAATGTATTCATAATTAAACAAATAATTATTTATATGTGGAAATAAAATAATTGACTTCACAAGAATTTATATAGGATTTACAACACCAATATTGTCTACTCCATTTGGACCTCATAGCTTAGTTTTAGTTATTTCTTTTAGTTATTTAATAGATAAAATTTTCATTTAATCAAATTGAAATTTCATATGTCTAAAAAAAGTTGGAAGATAATATTGCTAGAGATAATACACATTCATCCTCAGTAATAAAACCTATTATCGCCACTATAATGGTTAGTAGGTTTATAATTTTCTAAATTTGACAAATCACGACAAAAAGAACCAATCCACAAGTAATATTTTTCATATACTCCTGTTTTATGTCACCTGTGGAAGGTAAACCACTTATCTTCTACATGTCATCCTCAAAACGATCTCTATAAACACTCATATCCTAGAAGAATTATTAGGGTAAAAAGAATAGTTTGTATCACCATAGTTAAAAGACTAGAAGCATGTATGCCCCAATCGAGAAGAATTGTGTCATTTAAATCTTTAGGGTGTAAAATATTGCTCATTACCTGCAACTTCATTTGGTCTGCTTGATCTATGGTATCAATCCTTTGAAATACATCCTCAATCATCATATATTCAATAAGATATTAACAGGATGAGTGATGTGAAACTATTTTATCATACTTTACCACATCGTTTTTGATGGATTAAATGCTATTTTGATGAGAATGTAGATTTTAATGGAGTATTATTAATTCTAGAATAAATCTGGTGGATGTTTTTATTCATTGAATATTAAATGAAAATGACATTTTTAGGAACTCAATTGATAAAAGATTTTATTTGTTGCATTGGAAATATAGTCGTAACTATTTGTGTAAACTAATTAACTTTTTTTGAAAAAAATTGACATAATGTGGAAATGTATGAACATGATATACAAAAAAGAAAAGAACCTCTGCATTCATTTGTCAAGGCCAATCATTTGGATCATCTACACATCAAAACTGTCCAAGGAACATCTAGAAGCAAATTACCCTTGATCTAAGTTTGTAGTTCAAGGTTTGAGATTCTCAAGAGGGTGAATCCATTACTTCCCTTGTCGATGCGGGAGTCCCCATTTGAAGAATGTTGTGAACTGAGCATGGCCAAAGTCTTCACTCAAACATGATGAAACTCGGACTGAACAATTGTTGGAGAATCCACAGCCACATCTCCTACAGATAGTCGATGTCACTCCTCCCATGTTCATCGAGCCGCATTTTTTTGTAGGTTGGTGGATGCGGATTTAGTAGATTATCGAGGAGGATGCATTTTTCTAGGACTAGGCTAAGTATATCCATTCAAGAAGACAATATACTCGTTCTGGTGGTGCCTTTGGCACTTGAAAGTTCGAATTTAACGGTATTATAGGTTGGAAGTTGCAAAGATGAGTCCAATAGGTCAAGACCCATCCACCGGGGTCTGTGTAGTGACTCCACAAATCCCACCTTCCATAGACCAGGGGATGGTTACTATCACCGGAAATACGTAACCCCCAAAAGTGAAGACATTACCTTTAAACCTGTACACACACAGACAGACAAGGCATGCGGAAAAAAACAATACAAAAAGGAACGAAAGTAGTAAAACCACCACAAAGTAACACTACTAAGAGTCATGTGGGTAAAGTGAGAATAAATGGTCCAGAATACAAGCCCAATTGAATATAATGTACATCAAAAGAAATGAAAGCTCTGGAGGTCCTCCGCCAAGGATTATACAAGAAGGGTAGTAACAACTCTCTATCAGATGTCCCTGTAACACACTATGTCTATCGATCCACCACCGAGCACTGTTTAGTCCTAGCTCCCCAATGTCCACGTCAAGGCTGTCTGTCAGTCCCATCCCCCTGGGCACCTCTGTCTAAGCATCGATTGTATACACCAAACACAACACATGCTGGAGAAGCTTGCACATGGGTGAGTATAATAGTACATAGTAGGGACCCTGAAACCCACAAAAGACTCTCAGTAATCCACGATGTAAAACAACACAAATAAAAATACCCGAGAGGTAAAACCACTAAGCAAGACCTCAAACACATAGCACAATGTAAAATATTAAACTCGGACTATGTATAACTTAAATATAGAAATAAAGATGTTTAGTCGTAATACTAGATCATCTTATTCTATCGAGAGACTCTGCTACTGACCCAAACAGGGTCACTAGGTGCTGACCCACAGAGGATCGCTAGATGCCGACCCACGGAGGATCGCTAGGTGCTGACCCGCATAGGATAGCTAGGTGCTGACCCACAGAGGATCGCTAGGTGCTGACCCACAGAGGATTTCTATGTACTGACCCACGAAGGATCACTATTCATTCTTCATGTCAACGCTAGCTACTGGTTTATCATATTAAGAACGCTTGATCTACGTAGGATTCAATCCTAAATCCATTGGATGTACCTCAATCCCCACGAAGTCCCACATAGAGGTAACCCAAAGAACCATCTTTTCGTAAGGGTTCCAATGTAATAGATGGTGCGTCGATCGGATGTCTGGTCTGTAAGTTATATGCCTTTTTGTACGAAGGGTCTGATTGGATTCGAGTCTGATCCAAACTGACCGTATGCAAACTTCCTCCAAAATTTGAATGAAGTATCTCAAAAGGACCACCCCATCACGAGGGTCCCAACTCCACTAATAACACGTCAATCGGATGCCCGATTTGTGCGATATGGACTTTTTAGTGAAAAGGGGCTGGTCAGGTCTGGGTCCGGGCAGACCCGGTCAGACCGACCCGACCCGACTCAGTTCGAGGATCCGGCATGGGTCCAGCATGGGTCCATCATAGCCGTCCCATTGAGCCTCTGGGTTCAGCCCGGTGGCGGGTTCGGCCCGGTGAGCTGCGGGTCTGGCCCGCGGTGCACGTCCGGCCTCAGTCCCACCCTACGGTCAACGCCGGGTGGCCTCCTCCCCATGGTCAAGAGACCATGAATACTCCACATGACTGGACATGCTGGTCAACCATTTCGCATGCACTCGAGTGACCCAAGTGGGTTTCTTCTCCACGCGGCACTGACAGGCGCCGCACCACCTCACCACTGAGGCCGGTCGGCCACGACCTCCTGCCACCTCAGTGGCCGCTCCAACTGGCTATCGGCCTACTGATGACCCTCAATCCTCGTCCGGCACGTGGTCGGTCATGCTATGTTCCACCGCTATCATTGTCGGCGCCGCCGCCTGCATGGTGGTAGATCCATCGGCGGACCACCGTTCGTGCTCCATTGGTCCTTTCTTTGTGTCACATGCGTCTATGGATTTTCTAGGCTGCCCCTTTGCTGCAACAGCCTCAAACTCACTCCACCACCATTTCAATAAATCATCCACAAAGAATGAACAATAATCAACCAGGGTGGAGGGTCCGAGTCCTATTCATGTCGGCCCGCACAATCCGTGTTAGTGTTTAAGAATGGGGGAAAGTATTGATCAAACGCAAAAAGTGAAACCTCAATTAAAACCCCACTCAATTATCCACCAGCAAGAATGAGCGATTCGTGGATCAGCTTGTTAGTCGGTTGGTCCGAGTTTATCTTTAATTTTCATGAACGAGGAAGAAACTTGAACACAGTACCCTAGCACATTGAGGTTCGATGCCGAAGCTTTCGTCCTTGAGGTTTCAAGATGTTGGTGTCACTTCAATCTCCATTCTTCGAGGTATATCGATGAAGATGATGATCCACCAATGCATCGTTCCTCGTTCTTCGTTGGAGAGAGATTCCATCGACAGTTCTTCAGAGATTTCACCATATTTGATTATCCCAAAACACCAACACATTGGATTAAATAAAATAATAATAAAAGTGCAATGACGCTATGACCATTAATAATGCTCATTAAATGAGTCACATTTAATGATCCATTAAGGTAAAACCATCGCGGTATCAAACGAGCCATTATTGGCCCTCCATTAATGCATCTTAGTGCCACCTCATCGTTTTCTCAGTGTCGTTGTTTGACAACCAATGATGAGAAAAGAAATAAAATAATTTCTTTAAATTATTTAAAAATCTTTCTCAAAAATTCCAAAAAATAACTTTTCTGCTCAGCCCTTTCCTGCTAAAGTTAAGTCATTTCTAGGCGAATCCTGGTGTTCTGAGTTCAATGATGCCCTCATATTTTCGATCCAAGCACTAATTGAAAAGACAAAAAAATCTCTCTCACACGTTTACTGAATGTAATCAAATTTCATGGTCTTGAAATAATTTCATATAATAAAAAAATTACACAGAATTCCCAAGAGATTACATTCCCCCCACCATAGGGTGTTACATCCCCGAAATCCAAAATAAAACTAATCTAACATATGGGGGTACAGATTACGAATCTGAGCCTCCTGCTCTCATGTTCTCTCGTAAAGATTCAAATTGTGTCATCGAACATGCACAAGAGGAATCTAATACCCACATAGGACTCACTCCTTTTGGTCCTCTATCTCCACCGGGAACTCCGAAAACGTCACCCCATTGTCAATGTCTAGCTCTCCCCAGTTGATGACATGTGATGGATCATGCACGTACCTCCTCAGCTGCGACACATGGAAAATTTGATGCACCCGGTGCATCTATGGGGGAAGAGCTAGATGGTAATCCACCTCTTCAACCTTGTTCAGGATATGAAAAGTTCTGATGAACCTCGAAGATAGCTTACCGCCCCGGCCAAATATCGGTAATCCTAGTTAGGGTGAGACCTAAAGGAAAATATTATCACCCTCCTCCAACTCCAAGGATCTCCATATCCTATCGGAATATGACTTATGCATTCTTTGTTCAATCCTCATTCACTCCTGTAAAATTGATACCTTCTCGGTGGTGGCCCGAACCAACTATGAACCCATGAGTGCTAACTCCTCTTGGTATGTCCAACATAAGAGTGATCTACATGGCCACCAATACAGGGCTTCAAATAATTCCATTCCAATAGTGGAGTGATGGCTGTTTTTGTATGTAAAATCCACCAGTGGAAGGTGTTCCTCCCAACTATGACCAAAATCCAAGACACAAGCACAAAACATGTCCTCCAAGGTATGTATGGTCCGATCCATCTGACCATCCGTATAGGGGTGAAAAGTTGTGCTCAAGTGTAGCTATATCCCGAACACCTCCTGTAATCCCATTCACATCCAGGATGTTAAGTGAGCGTCATGATCTTAGAAAATCATCGAATGAAACTCATGTAGCCATAAAATTTCCTAGATGTAGAGGTGTCCCAAGATCTCTACTGGTCCCTGCTCTCTAATGGGTAGAAAGTGAGCTGACTTGGTGAGTTGATCAATGATCACGCAGATGTAATCATGACCCTTGGTTGTACGTGGTAACACTTTCACAATGTCCATGGAGATAGAATCCCACTTCCACTCTGGTACCTCAAGAGGTTGGGCAAAGCCTGCTGGAACCTAATGCTCGGCCTTCACTTGATAACAAGTGAGGCATCATGAAACAAACTCAGCCACCGCTTTCTTCATCCCTGGCTACTAGTACTGATGTTAGAGGTCATGGTACATATTCTCCACTATAGGTTGTACTGAAAAAGGGGATGTATGGAACTCCCACAACAACTCCTCCCATAACCTCACTGGTACTACGACGCGCCCTCTGAAAAGGATGATGTGATCCCTACCTATCGAATATCCACCAGGAGCCCATCCTGAGTATAACTGAGCACGTCGGGCCTCACAGTCATCATCCACCAGTGTTCCTCCCTGACTCTTTTTAAAAGTGGGTGAGTAACAGTCATTGACCAATGGTAAGCAGCTTCATCACCATCCACAAAGGATATCTGTATCGCGGCTAGATGCTCCATCACCTGACTCAACAACTATAAACCAGACCAACTAATGAGTGTGTCTACCACCACGTTCCCCTTTCTAGGAGTATAAACTATCTCAAAGTCATATTCCTAGAGGAACTATATCTATCTTCGCTGCATCAGGTTCAGGCCTATCTAGGAGAAGATAAACCTGAGACTCTTGTGATCATAGTAGATGGTAATCCACTCACCAATCAAGTAGTACTACCACATATTTAAGGTAAAGACCACTACTGATAACTCCAGGTCATCGGTCACATAGTTTTTCTCATGTTTCCTCATCTTTCGTGAGCCGTAGGCAGTTACTGCTTTCTCCTACATCAGGACACAACCCAGTTCGATCCCTGATGCATCATAATAGACTACATACCCAACACCCTCTTTTGGTAGCCACATGATGAGAGAACTCATTAGTCTCTGCCTCAAATCCTAGAAACACCGTTGGAATCTCTTCTTCTATACAAAGGGTGGTCCCTTCTTTGTAAAAGTTGAAAAGAGTGATTATAATATGGAAAATTTGGGTACAAACCTCTGATAGTACCCAACCAAACCCTGGAAGCTCCGCACCTCGTTCATGCTTCGTCGTGGCTCCCAAGAAAGAAATTACTCTATCTTTGTCAGATCCACTCCAACTCAAATCTCCAAGATGATGTATCCTAGAATGTCGACCTCTCTAATACAGAACTGGAATATCACGAGCTTACCATAAAGATGGATCTCTAGGAGTGCGTCTAAGACTATCCGTAGGTGTGTAGCGTGATCCTCCTCTGATGATGAGTACAACAAGATGTTATCAATGAAGACCACCATGAAATGTTTGAGATAAGGCTGAAAGATCCTATTTATAAATCCCATGAACACTTCTGGGGAATTGGTTACATTGAAATGCATCACCAGGAACTCATAGTGGCCGTAATGGCACCTGATGGTAGTCTTCGATACATCCTCATCCCGTACCCGAAGCTGATGATATCCTAATATGAGGTTAATCTTCGGGAATAACCTCTCTCCATTTAGCTGATATAAGAGGTCATCAATACTCGACAATGGATTCTTGTTCTTTATGGTCACCAGGTTTAGGTGCCCGAAGTCCACGCAAAACCTCGAGCTCATGTCTGCCTTCTTGGAAAACAACACCGAGGCTTCCCATAGAGAAACATTGGTCTTTACAAACCCCTTCTTCTATAATTCCTCCAAATGTACCCTAAAATCACAAATATCAATGGGAGCCATAAGTTATGCAGGTGTAGATATCAGTGTCATCCCTAGGTACAAGTCAATTCAGAATTTTACCTCTCTATGAGGAGGTAGTCCAGGGATATCTTCTGGAAATACGTCACCATATCCATCCACCAATATAAGAAATCTTGGACTCCCGTCTTCCACTGTACCAATGGTGAGGCTAGCCAAATGGTAAGTGATCAGTTGGACCATTCTCTGAGGGAGGCCATCCTATGCTGAAAAGGATCCCTTCTCTCTAGTGAAGGAAAACCTAGTCCCATCTTGGCGGACACACCACACTCTGCACCTAAAATAGTTAATATGGGCATGGACTATGGATAACCAATCCATACCCATGTTGATATCGTAAGGCCTGAACACTACTACTAGGAGATCGCAGTAGAAGCTCTCACCTCAAATAGTAAGTTCACACTACCGGAACTAGTGCTTAATCATCAAATCCTCTCCTGTAAGATTCTCTAATCATAAGTATTGAGCCAATGACTCCACTGAAATCTCTGAGATCCGAACAAGATATGTGAAAAGGAATGAGTGACTAGAACCTGTGTCTATAAGAAAAGAAAATAAGGTGGAGTAGACATAGACCATTACTTTAATAATCTCCAGAGCACCATGGTCATATGCCTCCATCACATGAAGCTTCCCCGCCCCAGTTAACCAGATCCTAGAACTCGGGGTGAACCTGGGGGTTGTGGTTGTAGTACCTCGAACCATCGTCCACTGCTTGCCACTCGGCCTACTCCCCTGCCATGTATTTCGCCCTGCAGACCTCCACACTCGAACCTCTGTCACTATCTTGGAGGTCCCTCAACTTTCTACTGGTCATCCACGCAGGAAGTGGGATAGTTTTGACCCAGGTGTCCCTATCCTCCGCAAGAGTAATAAAATATAGTTCTCAGATGAGCTCCTCTTCCTCACGAGCTCCACACCTCAGACCTGGTGTCCTAGTCTCATACTTCAGAAGGTCTGGCTCATTTGGGGATCTGCGTCATCTTCCTACTGCCTACTGCAGATGACTCGACCACCTTTCATTCGGTGGTGGATCTCAGCATCGGTGCATGCCCTTCTAGGAATCTCTCCTCTAGTAGGGCTTGATCTAGCACTCCAGCCTACGTTGGGATGCAAATTGAAATCCTAAACACCCTGATCTCCCATCTATGTCCCTTATCAATGGTTTGGGACCTGAAGAAAGGGTCTCATACCATGTTGGCAGAGTAGAGGGAGAGGTTGGTAAACCTCACTGAGTACTGGGCCATAGTCATGTTTCCCTGTTGTAGGGGTAGTAACCCCTGAATACGCACTGAGTGCAGTGTCGCTGGTACGAACTCCGCACTGAAGTGACTTTAAAGTTCATCAAGAAAAGAATTGAATCCTCATGTTTCTATAGAAACATGATCCACCACCTTCTTATCATTCCATGAAAAAAGATAGAGGCTATAACTACCATCTGGTATGTTGGTGTATTTACTAGGAGAAAAACCCAAGTAACCACCTACATCCAATCCTTAGCTGTCTAGTGATCTATCTCTCCTAAAAACCCCAGTGGCCTTTGTCTCTGGAACTTGTGTAGCATGATCAGACAACATAAAATTTCCACTGGTGGGGCTGGTAAGAACTGGTGCTCTCTGGGTGGTGGTGTTCTTGGTACACCACCCAAAGTTGCTACCATGGTAGGTGGTCCCTACAACAACGCCTCGTCACTCAGTGGACCATCATCGTGAACTCTCACTGGAATCTTGGATGGCTATCTTCATGAAGGAATCCAGTAGAGAAAAAGATGTGTCACTGTCAATAATTTATACCTGGTGAGATGACTAAAAATATATTTAAGGAAAAAAATTCAAAACACATGCAATTAGTGTTTTTGTGTATAAAGTCAGAAAACAAAATTTAGGGTCCTGGTGTATGGATATGTCAGTCGCCGCACCCACACTGGAATCCCTAGACTAAAATATGAACTCATGATATTTAACACTATTACCCCCATTGAAAGTATAGACTCTTAGTTCTTCTGGTAGAAATGACCGCCCTCTGATACCAATTTTTCATTACTCGTCCCCCAAGACCCATTCCGTGACTACTGCAAGCCCGCCTTCCATAGGCCAGGGGCTGGTGAATAGAACTGAAAATGACTAACCACCAAAAGGGAAGACATTTCCTTTAAACCTGTACATATACATACATGGAATACCAAAAAAATCTAACCATAAAGGAAAGAATGTAGTACAACCACCACAAAGTAACACTTCTAAGAGTAATGTGAGTAAACTGAGAGTAAAGGGGCCAGAATACAATCCCACGTGAAAGGAAAGTAAAAAAAAGAAATGAAAGCTTCGTAAGTTGTCTTCCATGGATCATACTAGAAGGGTAGGTACAAATCTCTGCCATGTGTCACTACAACACACCATGTCTATCGATCCACCATCGAGAATCGTCTAGTCCTAGCTCCCCAATGTCCCTGTCAAGGCTATCCATCAGTCCCATCCCCTTGGAAACCTCTTTCGAAACATCAATCATTTTCAAAAACACAACACACACGGGTGAAGCCCATGTAGGGGTGAGTATAACAATACTCATTAGGGATCCTAATAGCCCTGAAGGTCTCTCAGTAATCCATGAAGGAAAACACCACAAATAAAAATACCCCAGAGGTGAAACCACCCCACAAGACCTAAACCACATTTCTCAATGTAAAAGACGCTACTCACACTAGGTATAACTTAATTACATAAATAAAGATGATTAGTCATAAATCTAGATCATCTTATTTTGTCGAGAGACTCTACTTCTGACCCGGACATGGTCGTTAGGTGCTTACACATAGAGGATCGCTAGGTTCTAACCCACCGAGGATCGCTGGGTGCTGACCCATAGAGGATCTCTAGGTGATTACCCAAAGAGGATTGCTAGGTTCTGACCTCGATAAGATCGCTATGTGCTGACCCATAGAGGATTTCTATTATTTATTCACGTCAAAACTAGCCACTGGTTTACCACACATAGCACGCTTGATTTCCAGAGGATCCACTCTTCAAGTCATCAGTCGTATCTCAACCTCCACGAAGTTCCATATAGACGTAACCCAATGTACCGTCTTGTCATATGAGTTCAACACAACTAACAGTTCATGGATTGGACACACAATATATAAGTTATAGGCATTTTTGTAAAAGGGGTTTGGTTGGATTCGAGGAAAATCCAACATGTCTATAAAAAACATCCACCAAAACTTGATTGATTTATCTTAAAATGAATATCTTGTTGCGATGGTTCAAACACCACTGATGGTGCATCAATCAGAAGCCCAGTTTGTGAGATACATGCGTTTTAGTGAAAATTGGCTGGTCGGGTCCAGGTCTGGGCTGACCTGGTCAGACCGACCCGACCAGACTCGGTCCAGGGGCCCAATGTGGGTTCGACAACGGTCTAGCCCAGTCGGACCATTGGCCCCACGGGTCCGGCCTAGTGAGCCATGGGTCCAGCCTGACGAGTCATGGGTCTGGCCCACAGTGCGGGTCCGGCCCGGTGGTGCGGGTTCAGCCCCCCATAGGTGGACCAGTCCTCCTAGCTAGGACATGGTAGAAAAATTCGTCCGGACATTGTCCCACCCCATGATCGATACAGGGTGACATCCACACCGCGGTCAAGTTACCGCGGTGGCTCCACGCGGACGACCGGGATGGCGGGCTGTTTCGCACACACCCAAGCGGCTTGAGTGGGACCCTCCTCCATGCGACATCGATGGGTGCCATGCCACCTCGCCACAATTTCCGGTTGGATGCAGCCACCTAATGCCCTGGAGTGCCTATTGATATGTCGCTCCACCTGGCCTGTGGCCGACTAAGGACTAAAGGTCCCCTTCTGGCACATAGCCGGTGCCGCCTCGTGCTACAACCGTCACTACCGGCACCACCACCTATGCGACGTCAGAATATTTAGCAGACCATCATACGTGCTCCAATGGTCCATTCTCTGTGTCACCTATGTCTATGGATTTTCTTCGCCGTCACCTTCACTACGATGAACTAAAACTCAGTTCTCCTCTGTTTCAAGAAATCATCCATGAAGAATGTACAATAATCAACCATGGTATAGGGTCCAGGACTTGTTCGTGTTGGCCCGTTCCATCCATGTTAGATTTTAAGAATGGGGAAAAGTATTGATCACACAGAAAAATCAAAACCCCAATTAAATTCCCTGCACAATTATCCACCCACAAGAATGAGCGATTTTTTGATCAACTTGTTAGTCGGTTGGTCCACATTCATCATTAATTTTCAAGAACGAGGAATAAAATTGATATAACTCAATCCCCTACATTGTTGGCGTTCGGTGCCAAAGTGTTTGTCCTAGAGGTTTCAAGACATCGACATCGCTTTTGACTTTTCTCTACAAGGCATGTTGAAGATGGTGATGATCCACCGATGTATTATTCCTTATTCTTCGTTGGATATGTATTCTGCTGGCGGTTCATTAGAGATTTTCCCGCATTCCATTTTCCAAACATTAACATGTTGGATTAAATAAAAAAAATAAAACTGCAGTGACGCTGCGTCTATTAATGATACTCATTAAATGATCCACAATTAATGTGAAACATTTAATGAGTCATTAAGTAAAAAATATCATGATTTCAAATGATTCATTATTGGCCCTCTATTAATTCTCCTTGTTGCCGCCTCATCCCTGTATCATAGTGTCTTCATCCACCACCCAACAACAAGAAAATAAATAAAATAATTCCTTTAAATTATTTTATTATTTTTCTCAAAAAGTCTTGAAAACAAATTTTTCACTTGGCCCTTTCTGACTAAAGTCAAGTCATTTCTAAGAGAATCCCAGTGTTCTGAGATCAACGGTTCCCTCAAATTTTCAATCCAAGAACCATTTAAAAATATAGAAAATCTCGCTCGCACGTTTACTAAATGTACCTTTAAAAAAGTTCAAAATTCCATTCTGGGATCTCCGGGCCTTGAAATCACTTGTCATCAAATTTTGTGGTATTGAAACAATTCCATATAATAAAAAAATTACATGTAATATCCAAGACATTACACAATCGGTTAATCCAACCAATCAGCTACAACGACCAATCATATATGTAGACCGATCAATTATTTGGAAAAATTTCCTACATGAGATCCAATCACCTACATGTGAAAAAGACATACGTAGTCCATTTGGCTACCTGAGAGGAAATGTCTATTTGGAGATTCAACTACATGAGACCAAATGACTATGTGAGGGGATTCAGCTACATAAACTGATTTGGCTATGTGGATAATTTTCTACATTGATATTCGCCTTTGTTGATCATTGGGCTATGTGGGTATAATTGGTTACATTGATTCCCAAGTGGAGGTTTGGTAAATTGGACATTGACTTCCTAAAATTTCATGTGGAGGTCACCAAAGAAGTTATATTACGCTCAAAATTTCAGGAGTGAAGGAGGGGTACTGAGTTGGTGTGTTTATGCTAGAGAGTAGGTTGTGTCTGGGAGAAAGTAGAGAAGTTCTAAATTATATTTTTAAAATCAAAAAAGGGTATAATTTGGATGACCCAAGAGAGTATTCTTTTCTACTGGGAGATGGATAGGAAGATAGGGTATCATCAAGTGGGAGAGACATAAGAGGAGGCACATGGGGCACTTGATCCTACAGCTTCATAAGAATTTTTTGAAGCCCTTTTGGGGGGATTTCTTATTTATTTACATTACTCTATTTTTACCAATTTTTGTGTATATTGAATACATTTATGACGATGGTTGGAAAAAAATCAACTGGGGAATTAGAATGATTTAATGAGGATATTTATTTCATTCAACTGTCGAGTTTATTTAGAATATATCCTTTTCTCACAAAGTGAGTAATATATGTCCTTTAATCGCTCGAACTTAGCGAAAGTAGTCCATGATTTATTGGTCTATATTAACTTTTCATCAGGAAGTCCATCTAAGAAAAGGATAGTCCATGTAAGGGCATGTCATCAGGTTGCTTCATTGAGTAGATCAGTAGAACCTGTAGGTGAAAAACTAGAGAATCCATTTATCTACAAATCTTCCACTCAAAAGAACTACAGAATACCTTTTCACTAGATATAGCTGCACTTGTCCCTAAATGAAGGTATAAAAACAAAAAAATATATAATTATAATAAAAAAACTAACCAATAGGATTCCCCTATTATTCACCTCCACTTATCCCTTCTAGCCCAGGTTCTCCACTCTCTTCACTCACAATTTTACTATCATTTTTGTTCCAAAATCTATCCCATCGACTTCATCACTACCATTTCACTCAACATTGCACCCTTTGTTACATTCTTAATTTTTTCTCTTTTATTGGTCTCACTCAACAGTGATTCTATGGAAGTCCTTCACTATGGATTTAACCCTACTAAGCAATACACTAGTCTTAAGTAGGGTTTGGAAGTAATTAATTTGTTTTAATCCTAGTGATGAACTATGCCTAGAGGCCAAATTTTAGCACCATTTCCTAGGAAGGGAATGTGTGATGATGTCACCAAAAAGAAATTTTACTTTTAAATATGGAGTGAATGAAAATTAGGCCATCATCTGAAAACCTATAGGACCTTATCATTGAAATAAAAAAACATCTAATTGATTTGAAAATTAATTAGAAATATTCAATGGAAAATCTCAAGGAAGATCCAAATAATAAGAAAAACCAAAATATCATCATGGACTTAAATTTCAACCCTCTACCATTTGGAAATGAGATAATAGATATAGTAAATCTTAGGTAGTTTCAGATTCCTACAATGTTTAATAATCCATCTTGCATTATGAATATCCTAATATCTAGAAACTATGAGAGGAATACCACCTACCTATACTACCATGTAAATTGTTTTTCCCAATGAAGATTCATTGGATTTCATTAAGGATTTATATAGATTAATTTAAAAACTACCACTTAGTGGATTGAGTGAGAAAGAATTGAAATTGAATGTTTTTTCAATTTTTATGAATGGAAATGAAAAGTTTGGTTCCAACAAATGTACAAATACATCATTGATTCATGAGATCAAATGTATAATTCTTTTGTCCTGAAGTTCTATACGAGGAGAATGATTTATCAAATTAGGAATAGAATCACTGGATTCTTACAAGATGAAGGTGAAATAATCCATGAATCTTGTGATAGATTCAAAAGGATACTTAGGAAGTGACCCAAACACCAATATACACCCCAATTTCTTATGGAAAAATTTGATAAAAGTCTCACACCATTCCATCGAACCCATGTTGACCAGTCATCTAGGGGATATTTCTTCTAAGAATGTGAGGAGTTTTTTTAAGGTGACAATGATGAAAAAGAAGTTTTTTCCACTACTTTATTTTGGAGACAACATGAGACTCTTGAGCCACAAAACCTATAGTTTCTTCTTTCTAGCAATGTTTCTCCCACTGTGAAGCATAACAATCTTCCAATACATTTGAAATATTCTTATTTAGGAGAATAATTAACTTTACTAGTCATCATTTCTTATGAATTATAGGATATTCAAGAGGATACCTTACATGTTTTTTTGAGGAAGTTTAAAATTTTCATTGGTTGGTTTATTGCTGATATAAATTGTATAAACTCATCATTATTCATAGAAAAAATTATCATGGAACCTAACTATACACCTAGGGTAGAAAACCAAAGACGTATAAACAAAAAGATGGAAGAAGTTGATTATGAAGGAGTGGTGAGATTACTTGATGTTGGAATAATATTTCCTATTTCAGAAAACCCATGGGTAATTCTTGTTCAGGTGGTCCATAAGAAGTGTGGAGTGACTGTGATTACCAATGAAAAGAATAAATAAATTCAAACTAGAACTATGAAAAAGTTGTTGGTATATATAGAATATTCCAATCATAATTCTATTACTAGAAAAGATCATTTTAAAATGTAATTTTAGGTCAAATGTTAGAATGATTTTTTGGAAATCAAATTTTCTGCTTTTTGGATTGGTTTTTGCAGTTACAATTAGATTCCAATTTCCCCATAGGACCATGAGAAAATTAAATTCACCTATCCAACTCGGAAATATGATTGTATATGAATTACTTTTGGTTTTTGTGGGTATCCATCCACTTTTTAGAGGTGCACGATGATCATTTTTTTGATATGATTGAGTAATTCATTAAAGTGTTCATGGATGAATTTTCTATAGTAGGCTTTGATTTTGATGATTGTTTGAAATATCTAAAAATCACTTTAAAAATGTGTTTCTAAATGAACCTGGTAAAAAATTGGGAAAAAATGTCATTTTGTGGCTACTGAAGGAATTTTGTTAGGTCCCAATGTTTCTAAGTATGGGCTTGAGGTTGATACTACTAAAATTGAAGCGATACAAAAGTTTCTATTGTAAGAAAATGTTAATTGAATTATAAACTTATGAGGAAATGTTGGGTTTTATAATTGATTCATTAATTATTTTTCTAAGATAACTAAACCATCATGTCCCCTATTTTTTTTAAGGGCACACCATTTTTTTTTTGATGAGAATTGTTTAGAATCCATTAATTTGTTCAATGAAAAGATCATTTATTCAATCATTATCATAACTCTTGATTGGGAACTCCCTTTTTAAATTATGTGTGATGCCAACGACATTGCGGTAAATGTTTTTTTGGAAAAAGGAATGAAAGGAAGTTGTATATAGTGTATTATTCTAGAAAACTACTTGATGATACTGAAAGGAGTTACACCACTATAGAGAAGGAAGTCTTAGCGGCATTTTTTTAATTTAGAGAAATTTACGAAATATTTGATCATCACTAAAATCATTATCTTTATGGATCATTCATCCATTAAATAATTTTTCTAAGAAAGAAACTAATCTATGACTGATGAGATGGGTTTACTGCTACAAGAATTTGACTTAGTTATCATGAATAAACATAGGGCTGAAAATATTATGGCTGATCATTGGTCTTGGAAGCCCAATACCTAAAATGAAGACATAAGGGAGATAAATTATTCTTTTCTAGATAAAAATATTCTCCCTATTTCCAATAAGAGTGTTCCATGATTTTTTGACATTGTTAACATTCTATATATTGGAATTATACCTAATGAATTTTATCAAAACTAGAGATCGAATTTTATCTCGTATCTTAATTACTTATCTAGGATGATCATCTATTGTTAAAAGGTTTACTAATGAAATTATGAGAATATTTTCTCCTAGGGAATAAATTCTACTTATTAAAGAGATTTTCAACTCATCTTCAGGGGGAGGACCCCCTGGTAGTGAGAGAACAGCTAAAAAAGGTTTTTAATATAGATTATACTGGCCCACACTGTACAAGGACACTCTAAGCCTAGTTTTTGGGTGTGCTAAATTTCAATGACTTTGAAATGTAGGTATAAATAAGGATTTACAAAAAAAGGTATATTAGAGGCATAAATATTTGATGTTTGGGCAATGGACTTCTTAGGACCCTTTCCTTCCCCACGTGGAAATGAACACATTTTGGGTAAAGTTAACTATGTATTAAAATGGGTTGAGGTAGTAGTACTTCCACACATGAAATTTAGAAGTGTGATCATGTTCATCAAGAAGAATATATTTTCAAGGATTTCTGTCCCCAAGGATTTCATTACCAAAAATATCACCCATTTCAAAAATTGTAAGTTCAAGAATTTATTGGAGAAATATGGATGTGTTCACAGAATGAGTATAACCTACCAGCCAAAACCAGTGGATAGGCCAAGGTATCTAACAGAGAGCTCAAATTTATTTTGGAAAGGACAATTTATTATTCAACTAAAATTGGTTCTTAAAGATAGATGATTCACTATGGGACTATCAGATTTCTTTTAAAACTCTAAGAGGCATGTCACAACATCACCTTTTTTTTAAAGTCTTTTCATTTGTCCTTGGAACTACATCATAAGTATTTTGGGAATTAAAGTCTTTGAATTTTTATTTTACATCTTTTGGGGATATAAGGTTACTTGAATTAAGTTAATTAGATGAAATCATAAAAGAATCATATGATAATTCCAAAATCTATGAGGAATGGAAGAAATTTTGTTCAGGATTATTTCATTAAAAAATAGAAAATTTCAAGTGGGATAGAAGATGGTTATTTTCAATTTTCAATTGATTTTTTCCTTCTAAACATATATCAATGCAGTTAGGTCCATTCACAATTTTGAGGGTACTGGTAAATGGGGCATCAGAATTAGTTGGAAATGATAAAAAAACTTTTTTGTTCAATGGGTAAAGAGTGAAAAAAAATTCAGTTCAACCAAAGGGTTTGGATTATATTTTACACCATTATAATTGAGGTGTTTTTATATTCTTACTAAAGAATATAAAATAAATTCATTATGGGATCTAACGCATATTTTATTTATTTATTTGTTTATTTTGTTCAATGTTTTCTCCTATTTCCTTTTACCTATTTTTATGGATTTTATTTTCTATTCTATGATTATTTATTTATGAAATTGACCATGATACCTTGAGGATCCACCTTGAAGGGAAATGAGATGTTTTTATGGTTGATATAACAAGTAAAAAGGTTCTACATCAGGGGACTGTTGGTTCTATTTTATCCAATCTGTTTATTTTTACTTATCGATTTTAAGTGTGGGGGTTTTCTTATGTTGTTTTGAAAATTTCCACCCTAATTTCTTATCTGGGTATTAGTTATAGAAAATTTAAAATCAATTTGATCCGAATTTCAATTCTACTAGCATCCTTACCATATAATTGGGTATGTGGAAATTATGATGCTTTGAACAATCATGTAACCCCTCATAAAATTTATGAACATCTAAACTAAATATTATATTTGAAATTTAATGGCTCATTACCTTAGGATTCAACATTGGGGAAATTTTGGGTTTTAAGAGTGGGGGAGAGGGAAATTTCAATGCTTAGATATGCTTCAATTCTGCCATATCAAAACAACCCCTAATATGTTTTTCAAAATTCCATCTATTTTGAGAAATTCAAAAATCTTTTGGTATGTGTAAATCAAACTTTTGGGTGTCTCTTAGTTCAGAAAATAAGAAACTAAAGTGTTCTACATAGAAGATAATGTCATATATTGTTCGTGGGACACAAAGTCTGATGTTTTTAGGAATGAGTGATTATTGATTGTTATTTTCTATTGTCTTTATGGAAATCTTGATTGAAATTTGGAAAAAAGGATGTTTGATAGGTAATATTCTTTTAGAAATGGAACTATAAATTGAGGATGCTTAAACTAGAACTTGAACTTATCTACTTATCCCCAGAAACATGGAATGACTTAGAGATACAAATCATTCGAGTGTATTTTAAATCCTTTGAATATTGAGTAAAATGGGGAATTAGGATCCCATGTTGTAATCTTAGAAAAGGTAATTTGGTGAATTTATGTAAATTAATCCAAATCAATAAGTGCTCTGTATAGTGCTATGCACAAATTTAGGGATGGGAAAGATTAAAATAAATAATCCTTGTAAAAATTATCTCTTGATAGTGAGAGGAATATTGAAACCAAATAAACAAGAAGAAAAATTATTTATAAGAAAATCCTATGAGTTGTGTCAATAAAGTGGTATGTAAAGTATTGGTTTGAAGAACCTAGGGGAGAGTGATTTTTTTCCTTTTGTTATAGATAAAATTATACTTATATATCTCTTGTATTTTCTCGTTGAACTAGAACATGAATTTGTATTGAAATGAGGAAGTGTGGAAATATCACATAGGATACATGAAATTCCTAACATTGTATGAATAAGTGATTTTTTTTTTAATTTGGGCATATGCACTTGAGACTAGGCAGGATGACCGACAATCTATCTTCTAGTTTTATGAAAATAAATAACTTAATTTCATTTCATGGGAGTGAAAATGATTAAATGTGGGGGTGTTTTATGTGGAAATATATTATCATACTTTTCCACATCATTTTTGATGTTTTAAATTATATTTTTATTAAAATGAGCATTTTTTGGAGTATCATTGAATATGGAACAAATCTAGTAGAATTTGTTAATCATTAAATATTTAATGATAATATTTTTTTAGGAAGTCAATTGATCCAAGTTTTTATTTACTACTATGATAATATAGCCATAAATATTTTATTAAACTAATTATATTTTTGTGAAAAATCTACATAAGATGGAAATGTATATATATGAAATACAAAAAAGAGTAGAGAAACTGCATTTATTTGTCAAGGCCTGTCATTTGGATCATCAAAACATCAACAATTTCCTAGGAACATCTTTATGATGAGTTCCATCTATATGAGTTTACAATTGAAGGTTTCCAATGCTTTCACCTACCACTAATAAGAATTTAGGGATATTTTTCACTTTGGATAACTATAAGTTATTCTCTAATTATGAAGGGGGTGAATCCATTTCTTCAATTGTTGATACATGAGTCCCCATTTAAAGAATGTTTCAAACTAACCATGACCAATGTTCAGACTCAATCATGCTATGTAATGTCTCAAATTTTTTTCCATGTTTTATTTTAATATTATGTGGGAATTAGTTTGAGACCAGGCTTTGAGACAGCGTGTAGTTTCGGGGCCCGATGAGCCCGTAACAAATGATTGAATTAAATTAAATAATTAAATTACGTGCGCATGTGGTTTTCCTGAAAAAGTGGAATAACTCTTGAACGGGTTCTCGGATCAGAAATCTGAGGGCACAGTTGTGTTCAGAATAGCGATTTTACCTTAGGCGAGGCCTAACATGGGTTGGCACAGGTCGGTGGTGAAATCTTTTTTTTGGACATAACTGTAATAAAATATTTAATAAAAATATTTTATTAAATTTTTGCTGCAGTGAAACCTTTTAACTTTTTAAATAGAGATTTTGCAGGGGATCAGTGTTACAAATCTCATAACCCTGAATTTCCCCGGGAGGCTCTGGAAAAACTCTAGAGAGAACCTCCCAATGCTGTGACGACGTTCTTGATGGGTTTTGCCGGTGATGACGACGCGATGACTGAATCTTCACCGACGAACACTGCGGATCTAGGTAGGATGTTTGATTTTGGTTTCTTTTCACCGTTCTTGATTCCTATGATGAACACAAACTAATCCAAAAAAAAATTATCCCTCGGATCGATCATATTTGTAGGATGGTATTTTGCGGGGATTTTTGGGATTTGAATCTTGAGGTCAGTTTGGTTTCATTCAACCTTCTAACAGTGACGAACCAAGATCGACACAAACATCGATCGAGGTTCGTTCCTCTCGATTTGTTCTGCCTTTCTTCCACGATTTCTTGTATTCTTCATGTGCATTCTACACGTTGTTCATGGGAATATGAATGAAGGATCGTTGCACATCCATTGTGCGATGCAACAATCCCAAATTGAGGATCTGGCGTCGGTACAACCCCACGAAGGTGCGACTGCGGTGGCGATAGACGGATTGAAGCGGATCAGACGATATTGTTCTTCGAACGATTTCCGCACGGGTGACTGGAATCGGATTTCAGAGCCGATCGAAGTCCAAAAACCCACAGATTCAGCATCACGACGACGAGACGACCTAGCATCTTGAGTTTCGAGGAAAATGGACGACAGAATTGAGATCCGAAGATTCGGCCGAGGCGATATGAGGAAGTCGACGATTCTAGAAAAATCCTGACTACACGGTGTGTAGTATGGGCTACACGACGTGTGTTCATCAGCGGACCACCTGGTGTGTACTCCGGGAGTACACAGACACGGGTTGGGTACACGGCCAAGGATACGGCATGTAATCCCTTCCCCGGCCAGACCCGGACAGATACATGAGATACCCCATGTACCGGTACACGGGAAGGTGACACAGATAGAGACCGTGTACGGGCACATGGCCAGTGTACACGAAGAGAACCCTCAGTGCTCGGACACGACGTGTAATCTTACTACACGCCATGTAGTGACTTTTATATGACAAGCCTAGATGACACGGTCCATTTACACGGGCAGTACCTGGAGTCAAGGAACACGGCGTGTGATCCTTCTACACGCCGTGTAGTTGAGTTTTTCACAGCTTGGACAAATGACACAGGCCGTTTACACGGGCAGTACCCAGGGTCAAGGAACACGGTATATAACAATAATAAATGTCGTGTAACCTATTTTTACATGGCTTGAGCCAGTTTCCTTCTGTGACTTGGACTAGTTTCCTTAGGGTCTGTCCCCTTGGTCTTTCTCATGAAGGTTTCCGGTATCATTTCCTACGTACAGGAGTATGATCCCTTCAAGTGGACTTCCTAAATAGAGTTGTTGTAATCCTCTTTGTGAGACATAGATCCAGATCCTCTATTAATTCCTGGAACCCTAGGTAGAGTTCTTAGTATCGACGTGACCAACTTTACCCGGGCATCGATCCTCTGCTAAGCAGATTAGTTCATACTGAGTTATTGGAATCACCCCATAGATATTGGTTGTGATCATCATTTGAACATCGTTTTCTCAAGTTCATGTGGAGTGTGTTCTCCCAGAATGAGTACTTCATATCTCTCTCTTCAGACCTAGGAATTTGTTCTCCTTGTTACGTGGTTATTGGAATCTCCGAGCTGGATCTTAGTGGTGGTTTCGCGATGGTCGAACGTGTATGAGTATATCTGGATAATCATGTTATATGTTCTACAAAAATATACTATGTAGAGATGAATGTATCTTTTCTTTGTGGTATTTTACTTGTTGTATTCCTTTGTGGTTCTGGGGTGTCCTACTGGGTATTTTTATACTCACCCATGCACGGGCTTTTCCCACACGTGTCATGTCTTGTGCCGACGAGCGAGCCTTTGACAGGATTCAAGGCGGACTAGGACTGGATGGTGCTCAGTGAGATCAGACAGGACGAGGTGTGTTCCTATGGCTACAGATTGTAGTCCCAGTACCTTTCTTTATAGGTTGTACTTTTTTACGGACTCTCTTTTGGTGGGCTTGTACTTTTGGCCAAGGGTTTTACATTACTGTACTTTACTTTCCTGTTGTACTCTATTGGTTGGGATTTTTGTGTATGCATGCATTTCCATTTTTAGTAGTTTTTACTTGTCAGCTTTGTGGGCTTGGAGATGTGTGTGTGTGTACAAGTTTATAGGCAATGCTTCCCATGTTAGTGACATTCCTACTCGGTGCTAGTCACCAGCCCCTGGCCTATTGGAGGTGGGCTTGGGGAGTTGCGGCACGGGCCCCACTAGGACAGGTTGTGACAAAGTGGTATCAAAGGTTGTAGGTTCTACCTTAGGATCGAGAGTCTGTGAGTTGGTTTGGGGCAACAATGTAAAGTGTTTCGAGTTTGGATTTCAGGCCAAGGACCCTAGTGTTTGTGTGGGCGCCCGATGTCTCCATACACTAGGACTCTGATAACTTTCTTTTGGACTTGGAACACGAGAACACTAGATGCAGGGGAAAGTAATGGTATATGAATCATATATGAATGAGTTGTGGTTTCTGTGTCCTTCTTAATTCAGCTCTCCAGATATACTCACTGACTGAGATACATCTTGTTTCCTTATAGGATGCCTCCACGACATGCACCCGCTAGGATCCAGTAGCTTGATCACCAGGATGACCCCCTCAGTGATGATGCTTCGACATAGGGACCAGATACCCCAGATTTATCTTCGGGTGGTGTGCCAGTTGTTGAACCACCAATGGAGCAGTGTTTAGTGCATACTGTACAAGTGGAGAAGGAGTGCAGGCCGAGCGCACTCCACGAGTTTCAAAGACAGAGACCCCTCAGGTTTCGAGGTGAGCCTGACCCTCAGGCATTAGAGGACTGGCTTCAGGGAGTGACCAGAGTCTTCCGTTTTGTCAGGACACCAGCAGACCAGATGGTGATCCTAGAAGTGAGCCTTCTGCAGGGCTTGGTAGGACAATGGTGGAGTTCGATTATCCAGACCCATGATGAGGTGACTCTTGCGTGGTCAGAGTTTGAGCATCTCTTCAGAGAGGAGTTTTCACCAGTTACCCTAAGACCAGTACATATACATGAGCTTCTTCATCTCCAGCAGGGAACCATGATGGTGTCTGACTATTCATCGAGGTTTACCGACCTCTATCGGTACTCGATGGATATGGTCAGGGATCAGTACTTCAGAGATCAGACTTTTGAGAAGGTCTTGAGCAGAGAAATCCGAGCTAGCATCATCCCTATGAGCATTCCTACTTATACCGGGGTGCTCGAGTGGGCTTTGGTGGTCGAGAGCTTCTTGGGAGAGCAGAGACAACCGACAGTTGTCAGTAGTGAGAGAGCTGGAGCAGAGACCTCAGCAGCAGGGACCTGACGTCAGAGACCCAGGCGTGGGATACGTTTTCAGAGGAGTTCCCAGGACATAGGATCTACCGTTCAGGGTTCGCAGGGCGCATCCACCCAGCCTCGAGAGGCGTGATGCTACACTTGTGATGGTAGGGGACATCTCACTAGAGATTGTCTGACCCACTGTACTACTGACATGGGATCAGTGGATAGACCACCGAGGCAGTGGAAACGTGTGGAGAAGACAGATCCGCGGGGCAGCAGACGTGGTAGAGGATCTGGGAGAGCAGCTGGAGGTGGTCAGCGGTTGGACCTTTTACCACCACCACAATAGCGAGGACCACCTTAGGCTCAAGGAGCTGGTGGACAAAGGCAGTGACAGCTGCAGACAGTGGAGGCTTATGACCCAGGTACTCCCGGAATGATTGGAGGAAAAATATATGCCTTTTCTACTTTAGCGTCCGTACTGATAGAAAAAGGTGCTAGTCATTCTTTTCTAGCTCCTTATCTTGTTCGAGACCTTGATATTCCAATTGAGCCATTGACTCGACCCTTACGCTTAGAAACACTGACTGGAGAAGATTCATAGATCACACACCATTGCAGACAATGTGACCTGACCCTTGGAGGCAAGAGTTTCGGTTGGAACCTCTTGGTGGTAGAGCTGAGGCCTTACGATATCATTCATGGTATGGACTGGAAATCCAAAGTTCATGACCAGATTGATTGTTTTAGGTGAAGGGTGTGGGGTGTCTGTAGTTATGGAATGAGGTTCTCTTTCTTCGGTGAAAAGGAGACCCAGACATCGCAGGATGGACTCATGCATAGGATGGCACAGTCGATTTCACATCAGCTGGCTAGCCTAGCCCTTGGCGCATTAGATGTTACTAGTTTCCAGTTTCCAGCAGTAGTGGATGAGTACGAGGACGTCTTTCGAGGGGATGTCCCCGGACAACCTCCTCATCAAAATATATATTTTTGCATTGATTTTCAACCCGGGACGACACCGATATCAGCATAAGCATATCAGATGGATCCTGTAGAGCTTCGCGAGCTCAGAGTGCAGCTGGAAGACATGTAGATGAAGGGCTTTGTGAGACCCAGTGTTTCGCCTTGGGTGGCCACAGTTTTGTTTACCAAGAAGGAATAAAGGAGATTGAGGCTGTGTGTGGATTACCGGCGCTTGAATCAGGTGACCGTGAAGAACTAGTATCCACTACCGAAGATCGATGAACTCTTCAACCAGTTAAGAGGGTCACGGTGGTTCTAAAAGGCTTATCTACGATCAGACTATCACCAGTTGTGAGTACGGAATGAGGATATACCAAAGACGACTTTCAGATGACTCTATGTTCACTATGAGTACTTGGTGATGCCCTTCGGTATGACGAATTCCCCGGTAGTGTTTATGGAACTTATGAACCGGATCTTTCATCCCTATCTAGACCAGTTCATAGTGGTATTCATCGATGATATCTCGGTGTACTCTGCATCCTAGGAGGAGCATGCGGGGCACCTGAGGATGGTTCTGGATACACTTTGAGAGCACCAGTTGTACGGGAAACTCTCAAAGTGTCGATTCTGGATACAAGAGGTCCACTTTCTGAGACATGTTATCTCAGTAGATGGTGTAGTAGTGGACCCAGCCAAGGTAGATGAAATGTTAGCATTGGATCCACCCCGGAGCATGAAAAAGGTGCATAGTTTCCATGGTTTGTTAGGCTACTATCTGAGATTCATTCTTGATTTCTCTAGGATTTCGGCACCCAAGAAATCTTTGACCCAAAAGGGGAAGCCTTTCGTGTGGACCGAGAGATGCCAGCTGGCTTTTCAGCAGTTAAGACAGAGTCTAACGAGCGCCCCGATCTTGATATTACCGGAGGAGGGTGTCGAGCACATAGTGTTCTATGATGCATCAGGAACCTGGATTGGTCATGTCCTGATGTAGAGGCAAGCGGTGATTTTCTATGGCTCACATTAGTTGAGGCCACATGAGCAGAACTACGCGACCCATGATCTTGAGTTGCCAGTGGTAGTCTTCGCGTTGAAGATGTGGTGGCAATACCTGATGGGTGAGCGGCTTATCATATTCTCTGATCACAAGAGTCTCAGATATATCTTTTCATATAAGGATCTGAATTTGAGATAGAGACGATGGATTTAGTTCCTCCAGGATTACGACTTTGAGATTGTTTATACTCTTAGGAAGGGGAATGTTGTGGAAGATGCTCTTAGTACGAGATTCAGTTCACAGTTGCTGGATGAGGTGACAAGGCAGTTGGCCTCTTTACAGTTATACTTCATGGATAGAGATGAGGGATCTTACCATCAGTCGATGTTTGTTACCCCTCCACTCATACAGTGAGTCAGGTAAGTGTAGCTTGGAGATGCACGTTGCGAGAATTTATGTGCTCAGATATCCTCATGTGATGCTGCTGATGGATATTCAAAATGTGGGGAGCACATTGTTCTTTTTAGAGGGCGCACAGTAGTACCAGTGACATTTGCGGGAGGAGGTTCTGAGGGAGTTCCATACATCTCCTTTGGCGGTGCATACAAGCATGTAAAAGATGTACCAGGACCTCCGACGTCAGTTCTGTTTTCCAGGAATGAAGAAGAGTGTGGCAGAGTATGTTTCACAGTGCCTTGTCAGCAAGTAAAGGCTGAGCACCAGGTTCTAACAGGTTTGACTCAGCTCCTTGAGGTGCTAGAGTGGAAGTGGGATGGGATATACATGGACTTCGTGATGGGTTTACCACGTATGTCCTGGGGACACGATGCCATCTGGGTGATCGTTGAACGACTCACCAAGTCAACCCACTTCTTAGCTACATGAGAGCAGAGTTCAGTAGAGATCTTGGGACGCCTCTATGTGCAGAAGATAGTTCGGCTTCATGGAGTTCCATACACGATCGTCTCAGATCATGATGATCATTTCACATCCCAGTTGTGAAAGGGATTGCAGGAAGATTTTGGGACTCAGTTATGCTTGAGCACAGCGTTCCATCCTCAGACTGATGGTCAGACGGAGCGGACCATCCAGGTTCTGGAGGATATGATATGAGCTTGCATACTTGAATTCACTCGTAGCTGGAAGGATCACCTACCACTGGTGTAATTTTCTTTTAAAAACATTTATCATTCCACTATTGGTATAGCACCATTCGAGGATTTGAAGGGACGACCTTGCAGGTCACCACATTGCTAGACTGACCCAGGAGAGTTAGTACTCATGGGACCAGATATGGTGCGAGATACTATAGATAAGGTGCAAGTCATCCAGGAGCAGATGAAGACTTCACAGAGTTGGCAGAAGTCTTATGCCAACCGGAGACAGAGTACCTTGGAGTTCGAGGAGGGAGACCATGTGTTCCTTCAGGTCTCACCTCGAAGGGGATTGCAGAGATTTGGACAAGGTGCCAAGATATCTCCGAGGCACATCGGACCTTTTCAAGTTCTGGTTAGATTTGGCGAGGTGGCGTACCGCTTGGCTCAACCTCCTTAGATGGACCGGGTACACAACTTCTTCCATGTGTCGCATCCACGGAGGTACGCGCATGATCCATCACACGTTATCGATTGGGGCGAGCAGGACATTGATGATGGAGCGGCCTTTGCTGAGTACCCAGTGGAGATCGAGGATCCGTAGGAGAAGATCCTTTGTGGGCAAGCTATTCCCTTGGTGCATGTCCGGTGGCAGCGCGAGAATCTCCAGGAGAGCACGTGGGAGTAGGAGGCTCAGATTCGTGTGCAGTACCCACATCGTTTTGAGTAGCCCTTGTTTTGGCATTTTGGGAACGTAAAATCCCTATGGTGTGTGTGATGTAATGTCTTGTATTTTTTCCATGTGTTATTTTAATATTATGTGGGAATTCTTTCGAGACCAGGTTTTGAGACGGCATGCAGTTTCGAGGCCCGATGAGCCGGGAACAAATCTTTGAATTTTATTATATAATTAAATTAGACACACTTGTGGTTTTCCTGAAAAAGTGAAATAACTCCTGAACGGGTGCTCGGATCAGAAATACGAGGGCACCGTTGCGTTCAGAACAAAAAATTTATTTTCGGCAAAGCCTAACATCGGCCGGCACTGGTCGGTGGTGAAATCTCGTTTTTGGATGTAACTGTAATAAAATATTTAATAAAAATATTTTATTAAATTTTTTCTGCAGCGAAACCTTTTAACTTTTTAAATATAGATTTCGTAGAGGATCAGGGTTACAAGTCTCATAACCTTGAATTTTCCCTGGAGGCTCTGAAAAATCTCTGGAGAGAACCTCCCAACACGTCGATGACTTTCTTGACAGGTTTCACCAGTGACTACAACGCGACGACCGAATCTTTGCCGATGAACGCCATGGACCGAGGTTGGATGTTTGATTTCGGTTTCTTTTCCCCGTTCCTAGTTCTTACAATGAATATAGACTAATCCACAAACAGATTTTCCCACAGATCGATCGTATTTGTGGGATGGGCTTTTGCGGGGATTTTGGGGATTTGATTCTTGAAGTTAGTTTGGTTTCATTCAACCATCTAACGATGACAAATCAAGATCGACACGAACATCGATCGAGGTTTGTCCCTCTCGATTTTTTGTCCTTTATTCCCCGATTTCTCGCGTTCTTCGTGTGCGTTCTATGTATTATTCATGGGAATATGAACGACGGATCATTTTCTCATCCATTGTGCAACGAAACGATCCCAAATTGAGGATCTCGTGTCAGTACAACCCCACAGAGGTGCGACTGTGGTTGCGATGGACAGATCGAAGTGGATCGGAAGATATCATACTTCGAATGATTTCCGCATGGGTGACCGAAATCGGATTTCGGAGCCGATCTAAGGCATGGAACCCATGGATTCGGCATCACGATGACGAGGCAACCCAAGGTCTTGAGTTTCACAGAAAATGGACTACAGAATCGAGATCTGGAGTTTTGGCCGAGGCGCGAGGAGGAAGACGGCGGTTCTGGAAAAATCCTGACTACACGGCGTGTAGTATGGGCTAAACGGCATGTGTTCGTAGGCGGACCTCCTGGCGTGTACTCTGGGAGTACACGAACATAGGTTAGGTACATGACCAAGGACACGGCGTGTAATCCCTTCCCCGGATAGACCCGGCCAGATACACGGGATACCCCATGTACTGGTACATGGGCAGGCGACATAGACAGAGACCGTGTACGAGCACATGGCCAGCGTACACGGAGTGAACCCTAGGAGATCAGACACAGCATGTAATCTTACTACACCCCATGTAGTGACTTTTATACAAAAATCCTAGATAACATGGGCCGTTTTTATGGGATGTACCCGGAGTCAAGGAACATGGCGTGTGATCCTTCTACACACCGTGTAGTTGAGTTTTATACAGCTTGGACGAATGTCATGGGCCGTTTACACAGGCAGTACCTGGGGTCAAGGAAAATAGAGTGTAACCATACTACATGCCATGTAACCTATTTTTACATGTCTTGAGCTAGTTTCCTTCTGTGACTTGGACTAGTTTCTTTATAGTCTATCCCCTTGGTCTTTCTCCTGAAGGCTTCTGGTATCATTTCCTACGTACAGGAGTATGATCCCTTCAGCAGGACTTCATGAATATATTTGTTGGAATCCCCTCTGTGAGACTTAGAGATGGATCATCTAT
The DNA here is from genome assembly GCA_963277665.1 of Viscum album. Lineage (NCBI taxonomy): Eukaryota > Viridiplantae > Streptophyta > Magnoliopsida > Santalales > Viscaceae > Viscum > Viscum album. Next base: position 1,580,190,386 of record OY728126.1, read on the forward strand.
TCATTCCTGGAACCCTAGGTAGAGTTATTGGTATCGACGTGACCAACTTTACCCGGGCACCGATCCTCTGCTTAGCGGATTAGTTCAGACTGAGTTGTTGGAATCACCCCATAGCTATTGGTTGTGATCCTCATCTGAACATCATTTTCTCAAGTGCTTGTGGATTGTGTTCTCCCAGAACGAGTACATCATATCTCTTTCTTCAGACCTATGAGTGTGTTCTCCTTGTTACATGCTTAGTGGAATCTTCAAGCTGAATCTTAGTGGTGGTTTCGCGATGGTCGAATGTGTATGAGTATATCTGGATATTCTGGTTATTTGTTCTGTAAACATATACTGTGTAGAGCTGATTGTATCTTTACTTTTTGTTATTTCCTTTATTGTATTCCTTTGTGGTTATGGGGTGTCCTACTGGGTATTGTTATACCCACCCATGCACGAGCTTTTCCCCCACGTATCGTGTCTTGTGCAAACGAGCAAGCCTTTGACAGGATTCTAGGTGGACCAGGACCGAACAGTGCTCAGTGAGATCAGACAGGCCGAGGTGTGTTCCTACGACTATGGATTTCAATCCCAGTACCTTTCTTTACAGGTTGGACTTTGTTACAGACTCTCTTTTTGTGGGCTTGTACTTTTGGCCTTGGGTTTTACATTACTATACTTTACTTTCCTGTCGTACTCTGTTGGTTGGAATTTTAGTGTATGCATGCATTTCCATTTTTAGTAGTTTTTACTTGTCAGCATTTTAGTCTTGGAGATGTGTGTGTGTGTGTGTCTGTATAGGTTTATAGGCAATGCCTCCCATGTTATTGACATGCCTACTCGGTGCTAGTCACCAGCCCCTGGCATTGTGGAGGGGGGCTTGGGGAGTTGCGGCACAGGCCCCACTGGGATGGGTCGTGACATGCTAAAACGCAGACTGAGCTATTACTGAAGAATCCATAGCCACGACTCTTATTAATGGATGATATTTCTCCTCTCATATTCACTGAGAACAATATTTTTGAATGTTTATGAATTCTTATTCAGTAGATGAACAAGGATGATGCATTTTTCAAGGCTTGAAATAAGTCAATCCATTTGAGAAGAAACTCTTTTGAGTCTAGCAGTGCCTCTGGAACTCAATGATTCAAATTAGGTAGTAAGATAGGTCGGAAAAGGTAGAGAAGATTCCAATTAGTTACGTTAGCCAATAAGCTACATAGACCAATCATATATTCCGACTGATTAGTTAGGCGAGACAATAGGAAATGTGATAGTCAATTTCATATGCAAGAAAAATACCTACATGTTCCATTTGGAAACATGAGATTAAATTGATATATATATATTTTTATACCTGATACCAAATAGCTACATGAGGGGTTTCAGCTATATAAATATATTTGTTTACATGGATAATTTCCTAAGTTGATATTTGGCTATGTCGATCATTTAGATATGAAGGTAGAATTTTCTATGTCAATTTCTAGGAAGAGGATTGGTATGATGGACAGATGGAATACCAAATTTTTGAACCAACACATTGTGGCCACCCAAGAATCTCTTTAGGCTTAAAACTTTATGAATGAAGGATGGATACAGAGTTAGTGCATTTCTATTAGGGACCTTGTTGTATCAGGGAGTAAGTAGGGATGTTATGAATTTGTTTTCAAAAAGTGAAAAAAAGGGATGACTAGGATGACATGAGAGAGTTTTATTTTCTACTAAGAGATAGACGAGAAGATAGGGTATCATTGAGAGGGAATTGCAGAGGAGGAGCCACACATGCTGCTTGATCCTACGGCTTCCGAATAAGTTTTTGAATCCTTTGTTTATTTTTCATTACCCTTTTTTGTAAACACTTTTTTGATATATTGAATAATTTTATAAAAATGGTTGGATAAATGTAAATTGGGTAATGATATTGAGATAGTGATTATATTCAATACATTCAAGTGTTGCGTGTGTTTGGAATCTACCCTTTTCTTATTGAGTGAGTAATATCTATCCTTTAACTATCTTAACTCAGTAAAATTAGTTCTAGATTTATTAGTCTATATTAACTTGTCATCTAGAAACCCATCCAAGAAGAGGATATTCCTTATAAGGATAGATCATATGGTTTCTTTATTGAGTAGATCGGAGGAATATACAATAAATAAATTGTAATATACATTTATCTATAGGACTTATTAAAATAACTGGCTAACACATTTTCACCAGATCTATCTACACTTTTCCATGAATGAAGGTAGAAAAAGAATGAAAAAATATAAAATTTGTATACAAAATCTAGCCTATAAAATTAATTTATTATTCTCTTATTCCTCTCCCTTCAATCCTAGGTTCTCCACTCTCCACACTGACACATTTTCTTTTATTCTCTTTGCATCCTCCATCTCATAGACTTATTCACTAACAATGTACTCACCACTCCACCCATTATTTCTTGTTTCATTTTTTGATCTCTCATCTACTTTATCTCACTCAAAACAACCTCTATGTAAGTCCTTCCCTGTAGATTAACCCAGACTCACCACTACACTAGTATTATGCAGGGTTTAAAAATAATCAATTTTTCCCAGGAATAGTGATGACCTAGGTATAGCAGTTTATAATCTTTTATACTTCAATAGTTCAAAATCATATTCCTTTCCCAGAAGTACACAATAAGAAAACCATATATATTGTTTTTAATAGTACATCCATACTAAGAGGAATTGTGTCGGGAAATATCGATCCCCAAAGAGGAAATTTTCTCAGTTAGTAATGTAACGCCCCCTAGATTTTTAGGTTGTTACTTTTTGAGAAGTTCAAATTTTTGAACCGGAGTGGGGTTTGTTTTGATATTTGGGACTAAAATAAATAATATGATCATTTGATCATCTCAAGTAGGTGTTTCAGACATGGAGTTGGGATATTTTGGTAGTTTGGGTGCTTGGATATGTATTCGAGAATAGATGGGGTGACAAAGAAGATGGTGGTAGATACAGGCTGTAGACCACACTGTAGCTTTGTGCACTGTATCATGTTGAGGAATGTGGCCCATTGTGAATTTTCACAAAGGTACGGTAGACACCAATCAACAATAAGGGATACACCATGGTGTCTTTTAATGAGATTTATCCGAGATGAACCTTACATAGGGAAGATTCCCACTAGGAGGCTATGCATCAAGGGAGATAAAAATGTTGTATGGGGATCTTAAGGGTGGATGCCTTATGACATTGTCCAAGGGGCCACACCTTAGAGGTGGTAGGACCTCATTGTTGGGAGATCTACCTAGGTGGATATAATGAAACCCAGGGTGGCATTCCATAGTGTTGACCTATCTTGGACGAGGATGAGTATGGTGTATCCTAGGGCGACACCATTGATTGGGGGAAAGGGAATGCAGGGAACCCCTATATCATGGGTATATAACACATTGAAACCGAGGAGACTAAGTTTTAGAATAACCTAGAGTGGAACCCTTCAACTCAACCCCAAAGGGTTTCACTATAGGTGGCGGCCATTATGGGGTCCACCCCATGGTTGTCTATGAAATATATCCCTGCTCGACACTATATCCATGGACTACACTATAGAAACTGGCTTCCAATTTTTTTTAGTGGGGGGGGGGGTTGACTGGTTATTTTACAAGAAACCTCTTATTTTATGGTGAAAAGTCATATGGTAAGATTCCATTTGGTTGAATCAATCCCATTACATTCTCCCTTGACCCTTGTTCCTACAGATGACTTTTAGTGTCATCTAATAGTGATTTTAGGTGTGTTTTTCCATTATTACTCTGTTTGGGTTCCCCCTTCACAAATATTTGATTTTAGTTCAAATTTAGCTAGGTTTCAATGTTAATTCCATAAATTAATTTTTGATTCATGTAAGTATGGTGGAGTTTTCATGTGTCTTAGTCATATGTGGTACTGAGAGTTTGATCACATGCTATTGGAAGCGTTTTCGATGAAGTGCTGATTCATGGTGAGTTTTTAGGTGAAATTTCCAATTAAATTTAATTTAATAATTAGTTATAATTTTTATATTTAATTATTTGTGACATATGGCACGAGATTGTTTCTAGGAAACATGGACGATCTTGGATGAGGCTTGATGAATATTGGAATGGGGTTAAATCCATGTTTATGGTTTTTTTCCCTAATGATACAATTTCATATGGTTTTTTATGCATTAGTGTGCATGATTGCATAATTTAATGGCATTAGGTATGAGGTTTTGGAACCAAAGGTTTTATGGGATGATGAGATATAGTATAAGTGGGATTATTATTCTTGAAATAAATTCTATTCAACACATAGGTGAACTGAGATTTCCCAAAAACTATTTCACCAAGGGGTGAGGGTGATGGTTTGGTTTATACAAAACCTTGGTCATATCATAGGGCATGATAAGTGGAACATGATAGACTATTATAGGTTCCCTAGTCTAGTGGGTAGGAATGAGAGGATCGAGGATGATTGATGATGGGATAAACTATTTTACCTCTCACGAGTGACTAAGAACTCTTTGAGGTTGGCGGAGAGTCTCAGGTGTGATTAGAATAAGATAAGTCCTCAAGGACTTGGTATCTGTGATAGAGAGGGGTTTTTTTCCAGGTTATAGGATGAGCGATCTCCCAGAGGAGATGTGATATGGGGCCAACATGTGGCTTGAAAGAATTTTTTGGGACTTTTCTTCAATTTTACATAGGGATTAGAGAAAAATGGATTGGAATGGTCTATAGGTATTAGGACTAGGAGTAATGAGGTTGGGTTGGGACTTGAAATATTGTTTGAGATAACCATGGGATTTAGTTTCACCAAGGGGTGTTGATCCTTGGTTGGTATCAATGACCAAGATAAGGGGCTAATTCTAGGGAGACTATTTCCTTGGTATCTGCTGGTGAGCTGTGTGGTGGGATACAACCTTATGTGCTGCTACATGTTTATGCTTGTGATTGTGATAGGTAATGAACTGTATAGGTGAGATAATACTAATTCATGACCCTTCTACGAGTGAGATGATGCTGGTTAGAATGTTGTGGGTGAGATTTTCATGACCTGACCCTTGCAGGGGCTTGATCCAGAACTACCCCAAGATCACCTCCATAGGCTTGGGGGTGGCGACAAGCACTGAAGGCACAAGTAACTCAGGGAGGCCTTTGACTCTGAACTTGTACACACACGTAGTGAAATCAATAAAAAGTTTAGAGAAAAGGAAGAAATAAATGAAAAAAATGCTATTTAGTAAACCAAATATGCATGAACCTCTAGATAGTACAAAAATATGGTAGTGTAAACTAAAATTAAAGGAGGAAAATACATTCCCAACCAAAAATATGTCCCAACATGAAAAAGGTAGAAAAAATTAAACAACTGAGAGAGAACAACTCCTATACCCCAAGCTACGACCACCGTATGCAGTCTAAGAACCTAGCATCTCTAATATTCATTAAAGACATGGTCAACCCCTCCATCATATGCAAAATACAAGACACATGTGGGAAAATACCATGTAGAGGTGAGTATATACATACCCAGTAAAATTCATCTAAAGGGTCTAGGGGGGGAAGTAAGAGATACAAAAGAAGTGGAAATATGTAGATAGAATAAGGTAAAATGAAAGAGTACAGATCAACCCAACAAGAGAGTAAAAGTAAGCTCTTCCAAGAATAAATGGATAAACATAGTTTTTAAAGACTCAGAAATTTCAAGGAAATTTTTTTCTTAAATTATTTGGAATTTAGCGAGTCTGTGGTTTCTAACGGCACTTGATTCCGAGGCCTGGTGTGCCCGGAATAAATTTCTGAATTTTTGTTCAGGTTCATTTAGTAAACGTATGTGCATGTTTTTCTATCTTTTGAACCGGTGCTCGGGATTAAAATCTAAAGACACCGATGAACTCGCAGCGCCGGTATTCTTTTAAGGGGACCTTTACCGCAGTTTCATTTTATGCGGGTTGAAGGTTAATTTTTGGGGTTTAATAAAAAAGTTAAATAAAATTGTTGTGAACAATTTTATTTATCTTGGGTAGTTAAATCCTACATGGGGATGTTATTTGTGGGGACCACACCCACATAACCTCCCATGAGAGGATATTTGTGAGGTGGGGCCCACACGAGCCTTAACCTTTCATCTCCCCATACCACTCCTTAAACCCGCCATTAACTCCCCTCTCTTATGTCAACTCTTCACCTTCTCTTTTTAATGCCAAGAACTAGTATTAATTAAATTCAACATTTAATTAATCCTTGATTCCATTTGAATTAATTCAAATTGCATGGAAAATATTTTTAATTGTGAAAGACTTTCTAATGATTTTGGTTGGAAAATATTTGGTGGGGAGATCCTTTAGAGAATTTGAGGAGCTTCGTTCTTCCATGAAGAACATAGACCTCTCTCGGCGAAGAACACTCCACGACACGAAGAACGCTCCACGAACCGAAGGATGTGAACCAACTTCTTCAATATTCTTCTTCCTCTGCGACAAGGGAGGAGACACCGCTGGAGGGAATGTCACGAAAGATGATGGCTCTTCCTCTGAAGTCAACAGAATCGACACCGTTCTTCCGTGACGCCCGACCACCACGACATTCGTCTTCTGTGGTTCGACAACGTGCGATGTATTTTCGAGGTAGGGTAATTTTATTGAATTTCATTTTTCTTTTTTGACTAAAGAACAACGAGAGTGGACCAACCTCTACCTGGTTGATCCACAGATCACTCGTTCATGCAGGTTGGGATTCAAATCTGATGCGCGGTTATGTTCGGTATTGATTTTAATTTGAATACTTTAATCTTGATTGAAACCTTCTAATGTCGAGGGCTCAGGCTAAAGAACAAGCCCGAACCCTCTGCTGGTTGATCGTCTGTGTGCGGATTGATGGGCGATGACGAAACGGGACCGCAACGGCGATTTCGAGCTTTCGTAGTGGAGTTCGGGTTCCTAGATGATCTTAGGCGCAGTCAGTGGGTGAAACGGACCACCGGAGCGCATCCGGTGGTCCGGGAAAGGCGGCGGCGGCGCAATGCTGGAATAGACAGCCGCGGCTGAGCCGCGGTGGCGGGTGGAACCGGAACATCTTTGCCGTTCCGGATTTGGAGGCACGGCATAATGCCGCGCCAGCTGGCCGAGCCAGCGCCCCCAAACCCCATACTTTCGGACCAGATTCGTTCAAACACCCATATCTTGGGCTGTGAACCTCCGATCGATGCACTGTTAGTTGAGTTGGAATCCTTGAAATGAGATGGTCATTTTGATATATTAAACTCAAGGTTTTGGCAAAGTTTGGGTAAGATCGGGTTGCTTCGAACCCGAAACCAACCGGGCCCTCGGAGCAGAAGCACTTATAACTTAAGGACCGGACGTACGATTGATGTTCCATCAACTACGTTGAATTCCTTTTGATGAGAAGGTTCGTTTGGAATAATTCACTTGAGGTTTGGATGCAGTTGGAGTATGGTTGGGTTCGTATTAGCTTAAAAACCAACTGGGTCCCTGGAACAGAAAAGTCGATATCTCTCAGACCGAACGTCCGTTGACGAACCGTCAGCGGTGTTGGTAATCTTGTTGAGAAATGGTTACTTTGAGTATACCCCATGGGAGTTCGGGGTATAGTTGACATAAAGTCGGGTTGGTTCGTACACAAAACCAACCGGGCCCCTGGGACAAAAAGGCTAATAACTCACAGACCGGGCGTCCGATTGGCGCACCATCTGTTGCGTTGAGACCCCTATGATGAGGAAGTCCTTTGTGATAATTCTACGTGAGAATTCATGAAACTTGGAGTATCAACCTGTAGCTCATGGAGCAGATCCTCCCAGATACGAGCAGATAGAGTGTAGAGACCTTGTAGCTGTAGACCTGACGACTGCTTGACCGATTCGACTCGGAGTAATTCGACTAGACCAGTGGACGCAGTGTCCAGTTTGGAGGCAGACCCACAACGGACGGAGTGCCTGGTTTGGCAGCAGACCCGTGGTACTCGACAGGAGGAGTACCTTTGACAGATATTAAGGGGAGCACCCGGTTTGGTGGCAGACCCACAGTGGAGGAGAGCCCGGTTTGGCAGCAGACCCACGGTACTCAACAAGAGGAGTACCTCAGCAGTCTAAGGTTAGTGTGTAGCGCCTCAGATTCATGACAGGTCCACTGTAATCGATAGAGGAGGAGTTCTCCATCAGTTGTGGTTTCGATAATGAAAATCATTGTTTGAGCTGAGTCAATGACATTTGTGTTTTACTCATGATTGAGATGGGTTACTTGATAACTTAGGTATATGTATGGGCATATACCTAAGGAAAGGTTATTTGTTGAGATCGTTCTTTGTGGTTGTCCTTGTTGGATTTAGTGAGACCTTGAGGGTCTCAGGGTCCCTACTATGTATCGTTATACTCACCCCTGCACAGGCTATGCCCACACCTCATTGTGTTGGATGCAGATGAAGGACAGAGCTGACCGAGGCAGAGTGTACGAGGATTGGAGGGTACCCAGAGGTGGACACTCGACATGATGGCACACGGAGCAGACCGTTAGATGCGAAGTGCAGAGGAGGACATCTGTACCTACCCTTCAGGTAGGATCCCAGAGGACGATCCAAGAGATTCTTCTATCTTCCAGCTGTTTGTCTTTTTAGTTGTACTTTCTTTCAGTTGTGGCTGTACCTTTCTGTTGGGCTTGTATTTCCGGACCCTTTGTACATTCAGCACACTTGTTATACTGCTTTACTTAGTGTTTTCTTCCCCTTGTACTCTGGTTGTGTGTGTTTATGTTTTATAAAGGCAATGCCTTCCCAGTTTTTAGGGAGTTATGCCTTTGGTGCTAGTTGACATCCCCTAGCCTATGGAAGGCGGGCTTGGGGTAGTCACGACACGGGCCCTGAGGACGGGTTCTGACAAATTGGCATCAGAGGAATCGGTTCTACTGCCGAACTTAGGACTTTGATATTTTTTTCTGTGAAGCAATAATGTCAAGGGTCCTAAGTGTGGTTTTCAGTTCAGGGAGTCCAGTGTTGGTGCGGGCGGCCGACGTATCCATACCCCAGGACCCAGACATATGATTTATAACTCAGTGCACGAAAACACTGATTGTGGGTGTGTTTTCCAAAGTTATTTTTAAGTCAGCTCAAACCAGGTCAACTCACCAAGTATAGTCTTTGATCGTGTTGCGTATGTTTCTTTTAGGATGCCTCCCCGCGGAAGACCAGCTAGAGCCCTGAGAGTTGTACGTACTGACATCCCAACGAGCGATGAGGCCTCAGTACAAGGCTCTCTTCCAGATGAGGTGCCAACGGAGGCACCAATGATACTACTTCCCGTTGGTCCACCGATGCCACCAGGCCCTGCAACAGGCGATGCACGCCACATGAGCGCATTGCACGAGTTCCAGCGCCAGAGGCCACCCAGGTTCAGAGGAGAGACAGACCCGCAGGCGGATGAAGATTGGATAGTGGTTGTGGTGAGAGTTTTCAGGCTAGTAGGGATGCCAGAAGACTTTAGGGTGATCCTTGATACCAGCCTCTTTCAGGATGCAGCAAGAAGATGGTGGATCCAGATGCTCTAGATGTACAACGAGGAGACACTTCTACGGGTAGACTTCAAGATCCAGTTTCGGGTAGAGTTTTTACCATCCACCCTTTGAGTGGTGCGTATACAGGAGCTACTACATCTGCAGCAGGGTAGCATGATAGTGACACAGTACTCAGAGAGGTTCATAGACCTCTCGCGCTGCTCTATAGATATGGTACGAGACCCGTTCTTCAAGTCCTGGATATTTGAGCAGGGAATCAGGCAAGATATTAGAGCTTCAGTTCTCTCCCACAACATCCCGATGCAGGCGGGGGTGTTGGAGAGAGCCCTCCTAGTGGAGAGTTTCCTTGATGAGCAGTCTCCAGCAGCGAAACCCACCGCTAGTCGACATGCAGCAGAGTCTTCTGTAGCTGGTAGTAGACAGATGATGTAGAGGTCCAAGAGGACCAGACCTATAGGTGGTCGACCGCATGACTCTGTATCAGTAGTGTGAGGAACCCAGTGTGGAGATAGATCTAGGTATACCAGGAATGGACAATGTTACTCCTGCGGTGGGCTTGGTCACATGTTACGTGACTGTCCGACCCGTCGTGCAGATGATCAGCAGATATATGAAGGAACTCCCAGGCCGAGACAGAGGTTCAATCATGAAAGACCACAAGGATCTGGTCATGCAGCTAGTGGTGGACGACAATTTGAGGTGTTACCACCACCACCATCAGGAGGTCCACCCCGACTGCAGGGAACGGGTGGACAGGGGAGAGCACAGCTTCAGCCAGCTGAAGCATACGACTATGGAGCTCCAGAAGCAGATGGACATGAGTGGGACAAGTTCCAGGCATAGAGGCCTTTGTTCATGATGCTTCTAGCTTTGTAAATGTCATTATTAGTGGTTGATTTGTGTCTTTGTACTTTTAGAATTAGTAATAAATAACACTTGTCCTTTTGATGTTTTCTTTACTTCATTTTTGTATACTAAGAGGGTCCGGTTTAACTGTTGACTTGACCCTCACTTTTGAGATTCCTACTGGAGGAGACCCAGTGACCACACACTGATGCCGATAGTGTGACTCAACCCTTGGAGGTGAGAGTAATAGTTGGATATCTTGGTATTAGAGTCGAGGCCTTACGACGTCGTCCATGGCATGAATTAGTATCATTCATGTCAATATTGACTATATTAGGCAAATGACATGGTTCATCCAGGGGATGAGACCGGATTTCCCTTTTCGGCAAAGGAGAAAACATAGTAGCTCCTGTAGAATGTAGACGAAGAAGGGTGGACATAATTTCTTACAATTGGCTAGTCTCACCCATAGTTCGTCGAGTGAACGGTTTACGGTTCACTCCAATATCAATAGTCTCAGGTGTGTCTTATTTCAGAAGAATATGAACCTGAGACAGTGGCGATGGCTTGAGTTCCTCCAGGACTATGACTTCGAGATAGTCTATAATCCTGGGAAGGAGAATGTAGTAGTGGATTCTCTCAGCATGAGTTCAGGCATTCAGCTACTAGGAAAAACGACAGAGCAGCTGGCCGCGTTGTTGATATTCTTTGTGACCGGGATGGTGTAGCCTATCTATAGTCACTCCTCTTTTTTCTTCAGCAGAGTAGGCGAGGAGGCTTACCGCATGGCCCTTCCACCTCAGTTACACCGGGTGCACGACGTCATCCACGTATCTCAGCAGAGGAGATGTGTGCACGACCCGTCCCACGTCATCGACCACGGGGAGCTGCACATCGATGACAGGGCGAAATTCACGGAGGTCCCGGTGGAGATCTAGGATTGACAGGAATGGGTCTTGCGTGGATGGTCGTTTTCTCTAGTGCGCGTTTGCTGGCAGCACAGAAACCTCCAGGAGAGCACACGGTAGCGGGAGGCTCAGATGCATGCTCAATACACTCATTTGTTTCCCTAGTGTATTTTGTATATTTATGGGGATGTAAATCCCTGAGTTGGGGGTAATGTAAAGACCCGAAAACTTCAAGGGAATTTTTTTCTTAAATTCTTTGTAATTTTACGAGTTTGTGGTTTCTAACGGTACTTGATTCCGAGGCCCGATGTGCCCAGAATCAATTTCTGAAGTTTTGTTCGGGTACGTTCAGTAATCGTACATGTGGGTTTTTTATCTTTTGAACCGTTGCTCGGAATTGAAATCTGAGGACACCGATGAACTCGCAGTGCCGGTATTCGCTTAAGGGGACCTTTACTGCAGTTGCGTTTTATGCGGGTTGAAAGTTAATTTTTGGGGTTTAATAAAAAAGTTAAATAAAATTGTTGTGAACAATTTTATTTATCTTGGGTAGTTAAATACTACATGGGGAAGTTATTTGTGGGGCCCACACTTACATAACCTCCCATTAGAGGATATTTGTGAGGTGGGGCCCACACGAGCCTTAACGTTTCATCTCCCCATAACACTCTATAAACCCCCCATTAACTCCCCTCTCTTATGTCAACTCTTCACCTTCTCTTTTAAATGCCAACAACTAGGATTAATTAAATGCCACATTTAATTAATCCTTGATTCCATTTGAATTAATTCGAATTTCATCGAAATTCTTTTTAATTGTGAAATCCTTTCTAATAATTTTGGTTGGAAAATATTTGGTGGGGAGAACCATTGGAGAATTAGAGGTGCTTCGTTCTTCCACGAAGAACATCGTCTTCTCTTGGTGAAGAACACTCCACGGCACGAAGAACGCTCCATGACCTGAAGGACGTGAACAAAATTATTCAATCTTATTCTTCCTCCGTGGCAAGGGAGAAGACACCGTCGCGGGGAACGTCGCCAACGACGATGACTCTTACACCCACGTCAATAGAATCGATACTGTTCTTCCGCGACGCCTGACCACCGTGACATTAGTCTTCCATGGTTCGACGACGTGCGATGTCTTTTTGAGGTAGGGGAATTGTATTGAATTTATCCTTTCTTTTTTGAGGAATGAACAACGAGCACAGACCAACTTCTGCCTGGTTGATCCGTGGATCGCTCGTTCATGTGGGTTGGGATTCAAATATGATGCGGGGTTATGTTCGGGTTTGGTTTTATTTTTAATACTTTAATATTGATTGAAACCTTCTAATACGGAGGACTCGGGATGATGAACAAGCCCGAACCATCCTCTGGTTGTTTTTATGTGCGCGGATTGATGGGAAATGACGAAACGGGGCCGTAACGGCGATTTGGAGCTTTCTTAGTGGAGTTCGGGTCCTGATATGATCTTAGGCGTAGTCGGTGGGTGAAACGGACCACTGGAGTGCGTCTGGTGGTCCGCGGAAGGTGTCGTTGGTGTGCCGCCACAGCAGAGCCGCGATGACGGGTGGAACCGGAACGGCTCTGCCCTTCAAGATTTGAAGAGACGCATCTTAATGTTGCGCTGGCTGGCCGAGCCAGCGCCCCCCCCCCTCCCGGCCAGCCGGGGTGGGCCACGTGCCAGTGGGTTGGGTTGAGCGCCAGTGGGCTGGACCCGCGGTTTCGGGTCGGGTCGGGCTGACCCAGGGCAGTCTGGGCCGGGTCGGACCGGACCCAGACCCCCTACTTTTGGACCAGATTCTTCAAACACCCATATCATGGGCTACAGAACTCCGATCAACGCACCGTCAGTTGTGTTGGAATCCTTGGAACAATACAGTCGTTTTTATATATTACACTCAAGGTTTTGGAAAAGTTTTTGTATGTCCGGGTTGGTTCGAACACAAAACCAACTGGGCCCTCAGAGCGGAAACACTTATAACATAAGGACCGGATGTCCGATTGAGATGTCGTCAACTACGTTGGATTACTTTTGATGAGATGATTCTTTTTGCATACTACACATGAGGTTTGGAAGCAGTTGGGGTACGGTTGAGTTGGTTTTAGCTTAAAAACCAACAGGGCCCCTGGAACGAAAAAGCCAATATCTCTCAGACCGGATGTCCGTTGTCGAATCTTCGGTGGCATTGGTAATCTCATTGAGAAACAGTTCCTTTGAGTATACCGAAATGGAGTTCAAGGTACATTTTAGATATGGTTGGGTTGGTTTGTACACAAAATCAACCGGGCCCTGGGGACAAAAGGCTAATAACTCACAGACCGGCCGTCCGATTGACGCGCCGTCTATTGCATTGAGACCCCTATGACGAGGCGGTCCTTTGTGATACTTCTACGTGAGACTTCGTGACACATGGAGTATCAACCAGTAGCTCGTGGAGCAGATCTTCCTGAATATGAGAAGATATAGTGGGGAGACCTAGTAGCTGTAAACCTAACGACTGCTTGACCGATTGGACTCGAAGTGATTCGACTAGCCCAGTGGATGAAGATCCCAGTTTGGCGGCAGACCCATGGCTGACGGAGCACCTGGTTTGGTAGCAGACTCGTGGTACTCGACAGGAGGAGTACCTCTAACGACTATTAGGGGGAGCACCCGGTTTGGCGGCAGACCCACAGTGGAGGAGCGCCCGGTTTGGCAATAGACCCGCGGTACATGACAGGAGGAGTACCTCAGTAGTCTAAGGTTAATGAGTAGCACCTCAAAGTTGCGACATGGCTATTGTAATAGAAAGAGGAGGAGTTCTCCAGTAGTTGTGGTTTCAATAATGAAAATCATGGTTTGATCTGAGTCAATGACCTTTGTGTTTTCCTCATGATTGAGATGGATTACATGATAACTTAGGTATATGTATGGGCATATATCTAAGTAAAGGTTATCTATTGAGATCTTTCATTGTGGTTATACTTTTTGGATTTAGTGAGACCATGAGGGTCTCGGTGTCCCTAATGAGAATTGTTATACTCACCCCTGCATGGTCTATGCCCGCACCTCATTTTGTTGGATGCAGACAACAGACAGCGCTGACTGAGGCAGAGTGTATGAGGACTGGACGGTACCCGAAGGTGGACACTCTGCATGACGGCACACAGAGCGGACTGTTAGACGCAGAGTGCTGAGGAGGACATCTATACCTAACCTTCAGGCATGAACCCGGAGGATGATCCAGGAGCTGATTCCGTCTTCCATCTGTTTGTCTTTTTAGTTGTACTTTATTTCAGTTGTGGATGTACCTTTCTATTGGGCTTGTATTTCTGGACCCTTTGTACTTTCAGCACACTTGTTATACTGCTTTACATAGTGTTTTCTTCTGCTTGTACTCTGGTTGTGTGTGTTTACATTTTATAAAGGAAATTCCTTCCCAGTTTTTATGGATTTACGCCTTTGGTGCTAGTCGCCAGCCCTTGGCCAATGGAAGGCATGCTTAGGGTAGTCACGACATGGTCCCCGAGGATGGGTCATGACGTAGTGAGTAGATAAACTATTTTTCGACCATTATCCACGTATATTAGTATATTATAGTCATACAAACATGAGAATCTAAACACAGAAATCACGTGGCATACCCAACATGTCTTCACCTCTCCTAAAAAAAGAGTATCCAAATTCAAGGTGTGAATCCATAAGAAAGAATATATATATATATATATATATATATATATTCATAGTCAAAGAATCCAAAATGAAAGAGTAAGAGGATCTTCATCTCACATCTAAACCCAAGAAGAAGAGTAGCCAATAGTTCCAAAAGAATACATTCAAAAATCCTAATATCCCACACATCTTCCTAGGAAATACAAGTCTAAAGATCTCAATTACCAATCTTTGATACTATCTGCTTTGGGTGGCACCAACCTACCTGCCCGATTTTAGGTCATGTCATAAGGGTGTGTCTTAGTGGGGAAATCATTCCTCTTCTTTATGAATATAAGGCTATGTCAAACCACATCTCATCAATATGCCACATAGTTGAGGGGCCACAATATCTGGGTAAGGATCCAATTCCCTGTTACAAGAGGAGGGTCCTACTCAGCTAGTCATTGAGGAACACCACTGCCCAATCATTTTGGAGGGTAATGCTCGGGGAAGTCATCAGGGAACTACACTATGCAACCCCACTAGATAGTAACACCTGAAATATTGTGTTAAGGAATTCCATTTCCCAACCCTAAAAGAGGGCAATATCAGAATGTCGAGGAACTCCACTGACCAGCCCTGCTGGAGGGTAACTCAAAACGATCATCGGGGTAATGCCACTTCCCAACCATGATGGAGGGTAAGCTTGGTATGTTCATTGGGGAATGCCACTTCCTATCCTTTTGGAGAGTAATTTCAGTAATTTAATCAGGGAATTTCACTAACCAACCCTATTGGAGTGTTATCCTAATAAGGTCATCGAGGAAGGCCTCTTCCCAGCCCTGCTAGAGGGTATCCTGGTAAGGTCGTATGGGAACGCCACTACCCACCTCTACTAGAGGGTAATCCTGGAAAACACAGGTGATCTAGAATGATTGCTACCATCACCAGGTGTCTCCAAATCAATTTCCAAGATTGGAACACTTCAACTTGTATCTTAAATGCTACTTCTAAAAGAACCATTAGGTTCTATAGGAAAAAACACTCAGGATAGGCTACTCGTGAGCAAAAATATGTTTTTAAACAAAGTAGATATGGAAATTCAAAGTCTCCTGAAAGGAGCTCAAGGGGAACTTGACATGTTGGGGGACCCACAAGGCATGTGGACCTACTTTACTACCTTCAAGTGTCCCTATCCGGCACAATATCCACTCCATGTAATAGAATATACCGTATAGGTGGACAACAGACCATGTCCAGACTAACCGGGACTGGGGTCGTATCCTATAGTCATGCCTATGTACTATACCCCATGTCTATGTACTAGAAATTGTGTCAATGTGGTCAGCCACATGGTCTGGTTAACTAGGAAAAGTCTACATGGCATGTGAGGGGAGGTAACATGTTGTGTCATCCTTGTCTTCATTGAAACTGTAGTACCACCACCGATGGAGGATACACACCGTGATGTTCATCCTGATAAATGATACATAGTCGAATTTTTCAAAAGATTTTCATATATGATCTCCCTGGATAAAATCTATCCGCGCTGCCAAGGATATCAACTAGAATCTGTCTGAAAATCATGACCGAAGAATTAATATCTTAGTCGTTGCTCGCCGTGATTCAGATTTGTTCATCGATGACGGTTTTTCAAATAATTCCACACACT
The DNA here is from genome assembly GCA_963277665.1 of Viscum album. Classification (NCBI taxonomy): domain Eukaryota; kingdom Viridiplantae; phylum Streptophyta; class Magnoliopsida; order Santalales; family Viscaceae; genus Viscum; species Viscum album. The sequence continues at coordinate 1,580,206,956 of OY728126.1, forward strand.
GACACACCTCTATTTATAATGATAATGAAGTTTAACAATATAATCGATCATCCATGCCTCACAATGATCCTATATATGTAACTATTTCATAGATCCATTCTTTCTTCATGGATTCTATGTGAATCCAGGTACCTGATTGAGCTTAGATCCCTTGACAATTTCAAAATTTGGAACCACAGAGATCCCAATTGTGAAGAGTATGAAGAAAGAGGGAATAAGCACAAGAAAAAGGGTTTTATAATCATTGGACAAGTGTTTTTAGCCAATAAATCAAGATTAGTAAATTCAGATTAGAATAAAACTGGTAAAGTAAAATTTCAATACTTGGGATCATTAAAGGTTTGCAATCAGGGGTGAAGATCAACGAACAACTAACGATCAAATTAAAAATTTAATCCAAATGATGAAAATACCAAAAGAAGAATCCTACCTCTATTTTTAATCGTTCATTGGAAAATAATGTCCTTACACAATGATTGGAAGGAGTTGTCGCATTCCTTGCGTTCTGATCTGCTCATTCCTGGAGTTTCGTCATCGTTCACCAAGGTATTCATCAAAGGGAGGAGGGAGGAGCTCTCACCAGATAATATAAGAATTATGACGCCAACCTGGCCAAATTCCCATAATAATATATTTATAAACATCATTGTAGGTAAAAAAATTAATTAATTAATTAATTAATTAATTACTCCACCTAAATGTTCTACCAACAAGTGAGGGGTCCGAACGTCCGATGTCGAGTCATTTTATATTGCATCTAAGGTAAACACTATATCCTGGACCCAACTTGTAAAGTAATATTTCAATACATAGGGCTCATGAAAGGTTTTCAACTAGGGGCATAGATTTATGAACAATTAAGGATCCACTTAAACCTTTAATCATAAGGCATAAAAGATCAAAATAAGATTCCAAACTCAATTTTCGATCGATTTTTGGAGAATAATGGGATCATGCAATGATTGGAAGGAGATATTGCATATTTTGCATCCTGATCTACTCAATCCTAGAGTTTAATTGTCATAGGCCAAGGGATTCCTTAAAGGGAGGAGGGAGGAGCTCTCGCTAGAAAATATAGGAATTATAACCCTAGAAAAATTCACTTTATGATATATTTATAAACATCATTTTAGGTCAAAAATTAATTAGTCCACTTAAATGTGCCGCCAGTGAGCGAGGGGTTTGAACACCCCACATAGACTCATTTTATGTAGCACCTTGGGTAAAAAATGCATTCTAGACCCACCCATGGTCTCAGATTCTTGATCTAATCACCCATTTTAGATTTATCATATTTGTTTAGTTAACCATGAACACACAATATAAAATATATTGAATATTATTTTAAAATTAATCTTGAGCACACCATGCCTCAAATTCACACGCTATCTTAGTGCCTAGATCGGGATATATATATATATATATATATATCAAATCCTTAGAAAGAAAAAAGTAGGTCTCTACAGAGATAGAGGCATAATATTCATAATGTGATCCTTTAATTGGGAGGCTTGGGTCATGGTATTAGAACTTTCCTTGAATATGATTCAGTCATGAGAGTGGTCCACATAGAGTGAGGGGGTTGGGTGTGATGTGATATGTGGATGATGGATCCTGGCTCATATGATAGTGTAGTGGGATGAGATTTGGATGTTTTTTCTTACCACATTCCATCAGTTAGTGGGCCAAGGACTTAAACAAAAAATATCTAGGTTCTTCAAGTACACACTATGAAATAAGTTCAATGGTACTAGGAGATCCAGTAACTAGATTCTAGTATGGATATAATACAATTACATTTAGGCATCATAGTGGTCTGGTTTTCACATGGTGACCCAATAATGCATGCAACTTGTCAAGTGTCATGTTGGAAGGTTTAACATATAATGGATCGATGACTATTTTTATTTATGTACTTATTTTCTCCGTGTATACACATTTATATGATTTCATATATTAGTTGTGGTTGGTGAGACCCTTCTTAGTTATATACCCACACCAAGAACATGCTATCTAGTGAATATGTAAACATTATGTCTACTTTGTAGTTGAGTATGAGACATGTAGGGGATCAAGATAAGGTAGCTCGAAGGGTCTTGGAGAATTGGATGAGGTATGACATGAGGATAGTATTAGGTCCCATGATTAATTAATTTATTTAGAATACATGATCATCCCATTGCATGATCAATTTCATGCTTGTATGATTGTGGGTCTATATATTGCATTCCATTTCTTATTAAATTGTGTTTATTTTATATTTCATACTCTGATCACATGATCTCGATGATTATTTATATTTTCTATTTATAGAACTATAATATGAGGTCATATTCTTTACATTGTATTGATTAGGCCCTCACTGCTAGTTCCCATCATCCAATTTATAGGGATTCATTCTTTAGGACATTTGGCACTTGTCTCGGATGAGTGTTCTAGGATAGGGTGTTAAAATTAAAATTAGATATTTTTTATGTATTAATATTTGAGGATATGGTAGATAAGAAGTTTTTAAATGTGTTAGATATTGTGATGGGCCTCCAAATGGTGCACAGTGAAAACCTTTCTACTAGAAAATCCTGGTTACCAGGGTATAGGGATTGCTTATTTCGTTTTTCACTACATTGGGTGACATATTTATTAAATATAATGCATTTATTGATGATTGTGATTTATGTTTTTTTCTCTCGGACCATGTGTAAGAGGACTATATACATGAATCATATTTGACATGTAGGATTCACATGGAATACATGTACTTGTGTGTCATTTTTTTAACTGATGAGATTTCACTTGTTTAAAGTGTCAACAAAAACTTATGTGTAGTTTTCCCATATAACATGTTGGTGACATTCTACTTAGAAAACCCATTTTTCACTCTTGATTGGATTTTGGATGGAAAATCATATCGATTCTATAGAAATACATTTTCTAGAGGCATCTATGATGTCCCTTGTGCAAGTGATGTGTAGTGATCCTTAGTGGTTTGATACATGTATGGGATTCTTAAGGAATGATATGAGATTTGGCACAAGTTTTCTTGAGGTTATGGTTTAGTTACATAAATTTTCAGAAACAAACCATATTTAATTTTTCCATATAAACTCTTAGTGTTAATATAACTAACTAAATCGAGTGTTTATGTGGATAATTTAAATAAATACTACTCATGGTTTTGGGTATTAAGGGTAGTATCTATTGGATGCATATCCCCATGGATTCTAGATGTGCTATCGAAAGTATTGTGGGCATGGGATAGCCACTCATGGTTTCTGAATTAAACTCATGTGTCTATTGGTTATGTAGTTTTCCTTGGATTAATTGAGATACCTTGGTTTTTTAGGTGATTTTGACCTTATATAAGAGCATGGTCAGTGGGTCAAGCATGCGGGCCTAGGTTGGATGGGTTCCAACTCAAAGGATCATGAGTTTGGTTGTGCAGTAGGGTTATTTGATAATACTGAACTATTGGGTTCATGTCAGATTGACCTGTGAGAGGGTTCCAGATGAATCACACTTCCTTGAGGAGGATATTGATTGTTGATAAGGATTTTTTGGAAGAAAATAATGATGTGTGAGGGAAGGCATTTATTGGTTGTGCACAATGCCCAGTTGTGTTGTAGATCTATCAGCGAGTTGTGTCTAGGTTTATTGAGTATTTTTTTTGGGTTGGGATGTGGAAAAGTAGTGTATAGTAGTTGTACATTAGTGATATGTGTGTGGGGATAGTGACCCGATGTATAAAAATGTGTGAGATTTCCCTTGGTAGTTGGTGATGATTTCAGAAATAGATTAGGGTACCATCGTTTGGTTAATTGGAGTCAGTCCTTGAAAAATATCACAAGCTATTAGAGAGGCATGGTGTTGGGACATATTTGGTTCAATTATTGAGGAACTGTGCTAGGAAGTCCACATGGTGTAGAGAATACCATATAATTTTAGAAAATTTGATCCACATTGTAAGTGGATCGTAAAACTTTGAGGATGGTGTTCTGGGTAAGATAAGGATAGGTAGCATTGGTGGTTAATGCCAAATATTGGGTATGAATGATACAGCTGTATCCAGTCATTGAATTATATGATTAATGGAGCTCGTACTGTGGATATTATGTGTTTTGGTTTATTGGGGGTAATAATGATGATGTTTCTACCGTGAGGAGTAACAAATATATCATGGGTATATACACCTCATGTTGGAAGGGTCATGGGTGTGGTAAGACCAGTCGGTAAATGGTCAAGGAGGAACTAGGTCAATGGTGTTGTATGATATAATATTACTTATTTCATTGGTAAATAAATGATTTGGAATTTTAATGTGGTGTTGAGCAATTCAATGTATTGAAATAGTGATCGAGTCCATTTTGATGTGATCCAAGAGAAAGTCAGATCAGAGGTTCATTGGTGATCTAAATGAGAGTATTATGGATGGTGGGGGTGATGGTGATCTAACAATAGAATTACATTAGAAGTTGGGATTGTAAATTTGTGTGGACATTGGATGGCCTCATGATGTGATGATATATCAATGGTTGTAGCCTAACATTTCATGGATAATTCACCAAAAAGGAGATCTAACAAGTGTTTTGTGTGGAATCCGATGCCGTGAGTTGTGAAGTACCTTGATCTTGTTGTTTGATAACTAAAATTTCATTTGATGTAAAAAATACCTATAATTTTGATCATTGTTATTCAAAATGATCCATTTCAAGTAGAGTCTCATAGTGGGGAGAACTATGGGATCAATATTGAATAGGATAAAGACACATTGGTATCTCAGGGTAGATGGTTGTAGTTGAGAACCATCTTAGTTTTTGGAATTGGTTATCAGCATGCGACTTAGATTTTTTTGAATAATATGCTATATTGTTTGGAGTTGTATAGATGAGTGACATTTTTTTGTTTGAATATGGGATATATAAGATTTACCATTGAATTTATGATCATGTTATGTTGAGAGATGCGGTTCAATGAGCACCATGAATTCTGGGGGATGAGAAACAATATGTTGGGGTGTGTTTGACACCCTAAATATTTTCAAGTCATTACCTTTGGATAAGTTCCAATTTATAATCTCAATTAAGTTCTATTTCAAGAATTGCGATTCAGAGCAGGAATATAAGTATTTTAACACCTCAAGTTGGTGTTTTTTGATGTGTAATGAGGCTCATTTGGTGTTTTAGAAGCTCAATGACACTTCATATAAGGGTCAAGGAGACATATGTGTTGGATGAGACTATAGGATCTAGACCAAGATGCAACCATGAGGGTTGTGATGTGGTGAGGACTATGTTCCATTGTGAATTTTTCCAGTGGGAGAAAGGAAATGGTGTACCTCTAAGTTCTACAGTATAGTGTTACTATGATATGTTCTATACCATCCTTACATAGAAGGATACCACAACGTAGCTCAAAGAGAAATTCCATGGTGGTACTATAGAAGGGTCATCCAGGATTACCTTCCATTAGGGAGAGGCCCGCATGGAGGCTATGATGCAAGGGATGTTTTTGCACCATAGGTGGATCTATGGAGTGGATTAATTGTGGTGTTGCACTAGGAACAAAACAATATAGGGAGGAGTCCCTTGGGTTTTGACACTTTTCTCAGGTGGCAGCATCACAACTTAGGGGACACAATATAGTGTAGCTCTAACATTAATGGGGAGGACCCTGACATAGTTTTGGGATGCACTGTAGAGATGGGAAAGGGGGTTGTAGTGAATCCTTGCCTCTTGGGGTCTAGTTACACCATATTTAAATATGACACACCATAAAATAGCCTTGTGGGAAGGTATACACCAGAACCATGATGAATTTTTCTATATGAGGTGTCCCTTGGGGGCCTCCTTAAGGTGGGATATATAATGAAGCCCAGGTCCATGCTATATCCAGGGGCCTACATCGTAGACCTAGGGGGAACATCATAGAAAATGGATACCAATTTTTTTTAGTGGGGGGAATACTAGTAATTTTCCAGTCAATACACCCTTCCTTTAGGGTATAAAGGCATGCATGGGGAGTCCAATCAATAAGAACTCTCCTCCTACCCTCCCTAGAACAACCATGCCAGTGGATTTTTTAGTGTAATCTGATGGATAATCTTGGAGAATTATCCCATTATTCTTCCATATTAGTTTCCCCTTCACAACCCTTTTAGTTTGATTTTAATTTGTCTAGGTTTTATGTACTGATTCCACCGAATCATGGTAAAATTAGTGAAGGATTATGGGGATTTCTTATGTTTTGGTGAGAGGAGGTCCCATGAAGTTATCACAAACCATTTTAACTGGATTTGGAAAACTTTTGATGCACGATCAGTTTTTACATGAAATTTCTCATTTAAAATAATTTAATAAATAATTATAATAATTATAATTTATTATTATTGTCACATTGTGTGAAATAGGTTCACAAGATCATGGATCGGCCTTGATGAGGTTCGATAAAGCATGGTGAGGGGTTTTCTCTATGTTTGAGGTAGGTGACCCCTATGATAAAATTTTATAAGAATTTTATGAAAGATTTTTCATGCATGCATAATTTCACATGTTTGGATACGAGGCATAGGTTTAAAAGATGCCATTGGTAGTTGAGATATGATGTTTTTGGGCCTTATATACTCAAAATAAGTTATCTATAGTATTTAGTTAAATCGACATTTCCTAGAGACTATATCTCAAATGGGAAAGGGTTCCAATTAGGTTGATGTGTGGATTTGAAGTAATAGGGTATAAGAAGTGGCATGTGATATCCTAGGTCAGGTTATTTTGGCTCGTGGGTAGGTATGTGAGGCTTAATGTTGAGTGATTAAGGGTGAGATGGTTGAACGTATTTTGAGTGAATTGGATCACCCTTAATAGTTTGAAAGAGAGTCTTGGGTGCAAGGTGAATAAGATAAGTCCCTAGGGACTTGACATGTATTATAGAGATGGGGTTTCCTCTTGGTGATTGGATGAGAGATCTCCCTTGTGAGATATGAGATGTGACCTAGGTGTGCGTCTTAGAAATTACTCAGGACATGGCATCGTGTTTCCAAGGGTCTTAGGAAAAATTGATTGGGATAGTCCTTAGGCAACGAGACTAGGAGTGATGAGGTTGGATTGGGCCATTAGGTCTGGGTTGGTATGATCCTATGGGATATGGTTCTACTGAGGGCGGAGATGACTAGGATGGTATTAGTGATGGGGATTAGGGTCTAGGTATTGAGTGATTAGTGCCCTAGGGTCAACTAGTGAGCTATGTGATAGGATCAAGCCATATGTGCTGGTACATGAAAGTTATTATTCTTATGATAGGTGACATACCAAGAGGGAGGGAGGATCCCTAGGCCTAACCCCTCCATGAGTGATATAACACTAGATAGACTTCCATGGGTGTGATGAAGTCCTTTTATGCCTGATATATATATTTCTATGAAAGACATGTGTATTTGTATTTTACCTTGCCTTCAATAGTCTTGGTTCATGAGAGTGGACCGCCGAGAGTGAGAGGGCTAGGTTGTGATGTGGTGAGATACATGAATGATGGACCCTACATAAATGGATAAGGTATTGGGATTGGATTATTTACATATGATTATACCCTATTACCTCAGGTAGTAGATTAATCACTTGGACGATGCCTACCATGAATGTTCAGGTATGGGTGGGAAAACAAGTTTGATGGCATGATGTGAGGTGATGACTAAATTTCTAGAAGGCATCAAAGTAGGTGTGATTGGGAACTATTTTGGCTTTATTATCACATTATGTCTTAATGACATGCATAACATGTCAGGTGTAATGATTGACTATTTAGAACATGATGATTTACCAAGAATTTTTATTTGTTTATTCATTTTCCACATACATACACATGAATATGATGATGTAAATTAGGTATTCTTAGTGATACCCTACAGAATCATTTAGTAACCCCCTATTTTGGAACTTTGGTATACTTGTATACCTAATTTTTTACATTTAGGTTGAGAACGGGATGTGCGATATATCTGGATGTGGAATCTTTATATAATCTGGATACATGGATTTGGTATAACATTGGGATAGACATAAGACTTGTGTGTATTTTTACTTTTATTAATATAGAATATGTGATCGATCCAGTGAGTGATCCGTTATATAGTTATATGACTGTAAGTCTATATGTTTCATTCCATTAATTATTAAATTTTGTTTATTAGATATTTCATACATTGATTATGTTCTTTAGATGATTGATTATTTATGTTGTTTTAAGATATATTATTTGAGGTAATAGTATCACTATTGAATTTATTAATCCTTATCTTCCAGTCAGCAACCTTTGGCATATAGGGATATGCGAATGAGGCCACGTGGAACTCTAGCTCAGATCAATGTTATGGGATGGGGTGTCAGTACAAAAAATATCCCAAATATTGGAAATATTCTTTGGTGCTTCATCATAAAGCCTAACTAAATAAAAATATAGAATATCCAAAACAATATCTCTTTCGTTTGGGAGTTATTTTTTTCTCAACTGCAATTGAACTCTTATCATACTCACTTATCCACATATAAAGTTACACAAAAAATGTGTTAGAATGTAACACCCCAGTAATTTGTTTAATAATTTTAAATAATTTAAAATTACGTGATTTAATTAATAATAATACTTTTAAATAATTATAATTTATATCTTTCAAATTAATTAATGTTCTAAAAAATATAATACTATTTTATAGTATTATTTTTGTGTAAAAGAATATTTTAATACGAATATTTATATATATTTGATTTTATTTACAAAATTAATTTTTATTAATAGATTATTTAATTAAATATAATACATATTGACTATTATAATTATTTTTATAAATACTAGTTTGTGTTATGAATATATTCACAATTAATATTACACCCGACGATTTTATGGTGTACTTCATCATAAATAATTTCAATTCATTAGATAGATTATATGCACATAACACTAAGTCTCTGCGAAATAACACTTTATTATAGTTATAACCTATCCATGAAACATATTTTTTCCACTCACGTGACTTGAATTTTGAAAAATGGATATACACCGTTGCGATCAGTGAGTTTTTTAGAGTTTAATAGAATTAACTTAATTTTTTAATGAATAGTAACTTGAACCTTATAAATAGTAATGTATCCTTATGAATAGTAATGTTACCCTTATGAATTGTAACTTGAACCTTAGGAATATTAACCTCACCCATGTAATTATAAATAAAATTTAGTCACCTTATAAATGAGAGTGAATGTTTTAAAAATAAATAATTAAGTGTTGGTAATTTTGTGAGTAATAAATATTTCATTAGAATTTTAAATTTAATAAATTTATTTAATATTAAATAAAATTTATTAAAATTTATTCCTAAATAAATATTTTTTTCTTATTATTTTATTATAATTTTATGAGTCCTTGGTAAATTTTTGCAAGTATTATAAAATAAGTTTTAAAATTAAAATTTGTATTTTTCAAGTAATTAAAAATTTTATTTAAAAATTAAATTCAACATATTTATAAATATTTTTTGGTAAAATTTAATCCATTTTTGAATTATACAAGTCAAAAAATGATTAGGGTGATTTTATGGGGTTTTTCTAAAATACTTGAATTTTCGGTGAATAGTAAAATTTGATAATTTGTGAAATATACTATATAAATGAATTTCTGTATCATGTTTGAGTCATAGATGATGTAAATTTCCATTGGTTTGAACTCACATTCAATTATTAATATTTTTATTCACAAGAATAAATACAATTCATAGTCATGAGAAAAAATAATAAAATAGTGATTAAAATAATGGAAAACCCTCTTCTCCACCACTATAAAAACCACCACTCACTCCCTATTCTATTCACTCATCTAATCTTTGAAGATTCTAAAAGTTATACCCAAATAATATTACATAGTACCTCTTAATATCAAATATCCTATGGTCTTTGCAAATACCCAAAACCCTTCTCTTAAGGATTTACTCAATGAGGACATTTCAAGAGATAAATCCTCTCACTTTTTCTTTTAATTTCATTTTCAATTTGGTTTATAATCTTATATTCACCTCACCTCCTATATAAAAATTTTCATGATAACTCCAATATCATATATATACTAGAATTATATCATGTTAATGAAAGATACAACATCAATCTTTTTACTCTCTTTTATTTTAAAAATGAAATTACCATCCATGAGGTGTTAACTTACAACCTTCATGGACGTTGAACCATTGTTCTTAATTTTGTTCTTCAATGCTGGTCATGAAACCATTTTTATTGTTGAAACATATTCTAAAATATGTATTATATCTTATGTAATGATTTTGTAACCCTCTATTTTACATGATACTAAATAATATAACAAAACTAGTTCGTTGTGATAGAAAAACAGTCGTACAAATCTAAATGTTAATCACTAAATGACTTATCTAATGATTCAACCTCATAAAATGTAACCAAATGACATATATAAACATTTAAACTTATTTATTTTCATTAATAATATATAAATTTAATCATGGAGAATTATATCTGTTCTACATGAACATTCATACATAAAATTAATTGAACAATCTTGTATATCAATAAACGAACACCCTAGAACGACATAATTCAATCTTATAACATATAAAAGGGACATAATTGAAATTAATAAAATTATAACAAATTATATACATTAACAATATTTTTTGAATTAAATTATTAATGGGTCTAATTTCATATTCCAGGACCTTAAGGTCAGGTTAAGAACACATTCAGACATAAGGTAAAAGTTTTCTCATCTCACTTCCATTTTTGTCAGATATTCATTATTCACCATTATTTAGTTTGTATGGTGTATTTATATTTCCCATTGATGTATTGTCTCATTAATCTATTTATTTTCTTGGAATTAAAATTTTCATTTTATGATTATTAATTTTTGGGCATATGATTCGATTGATTACAAAGTTGTAAGGGGTTCCACCCGAAACTTCATTTTTTCCTTCGGCTTATTCCTTCACTATCCTTACACAAATGTAATGCTAATTTATTTTTGTGCACATATTGTATATTCTATTTTTGTGTTCCAAAATAATATATTCATATCATTTCATCTTTTGTTTATGGGGATTATATGTTTTAAAATAGTTCCCTTCTTAACTCTTCACGATAAAAATGTTGGATTCAAGAGAACATCTCAAATTCATACCAATTTTCAAGTTCACTATATAATATATTTTAATACATCATTTAAAAAAACAATTTATCATGAAAAAATAGCATGTTTCATTTCTTTTTTTATTGAAAGAAACATTCCATTATACTTTAAAATCTCTTTAATATTTTCCTTAAACCACAATAAAATGTTTTATTTATAATGCTTCATTAAAAAATATTTTTATATGATTTCCCTTATGTGGGATAAAATTTATGACTCAGATAAAATTTCAGTTTCTTTCCATTTTTTTGGGGACAAACATGGTTAAATTCTTATTTTAGGACAAATAAAAATGGTTTTCCAAAACAACTCTTCTTTCAAAAATAAAAGGGGTTTCTCGTCCCACTTTTAATTCTATGATATTTGAGACTTGTTCAAAACTTATTACTTTCATGTGGTGTATTTAATTACCTTTTATATATCAAATAAAAGGTCTTATTATTCTTATGATATTATATGTAATTAATAATTAAATTATTCAAAATTGTATGCGACACTTTGTAATTTTTAATGATCATTTTCCTCAAGTGTTTATCAATGATTTAATTAGAGTGTTTTCATCTATGATTATGATTAAAATATTTCAAATCAATATGGGAAACTTTGATCTAAATATATCTTTTATTAGAAATATGAGTAATTCATTGGATTTATCAAGTCATGGGTGGGTACCTCTATAACCCCTCGATGCATTGGTAGGTCTCATGAGACAAAACAAAATTGGGTTTTGGCTAAGGCCTTAGCCTAGTATTTCTAGAAGTCTTGGCCACGACCATGATGACAAGTTTATGAGGTCTGGAATATGAATTCCCTTATTATGATATTTGTAATAGATAAATCATCTTCTTATTTGACTAGTAGAATATTCATGGGGACGCTTCATGTGATTATTTATGTGGAATTACTCATTTAGTTTCAATTACTTAAATATTATGCTCAAGATTATGTTTTAGTGAAATGAGTAATTCACTTTAACATATTGTTTCTGATATCTTATGTTATATCATTCACCCTTACCGAGATACTTATATCAACCATTTCATATGTTTCCTTTCCCTGAGTTATGAAGAAGAAAACATTGAATAGGATTTCAAGGATGTAGTTTATTTCACATTGTATCATGTTTTATTTTATTTTTTCAATGTATTATGGGTATCACGACTATAAAATGGTCTTCTAAGACTGCTAAAATGATAAGTCCTTTGGGATTTGATTCCTTGTAATCATGACAATGTATTAAAATAATGAACCGACTCTCGGATTTTGGGATCCGGGCATTACAATTAGTATTAGGGAATGTTTAGCAGGAACCATGGAAATTAGATTTAGAAAACAATGGTTAAGGAACATAACCCATAAGATAGAATTTTTGAATAAGAATAGAATAACATCCTTGAATTTTGGTATGGTATAGATTATGTGTTTATTATTAGAAAATACAACCTTATATGAATACTACAAGTGGATGTTGTTCTAACATAGATGTACCTAGGGGTAATAACTCCAACAAGGTGTTCTGATCTTGACTCGGGGTAACTTAGTACATGACAAGAGGCTTTACTGTGTACCTAGTTTGACACTCACAGGAGATATTCTTAGGATAATTCAAATTTTTCTTACATATCATTATGAATGATTTATGATTCCAATGTAACCAATGTATATAGTTCTAGGATTTACAATGCATAAATTTATGTTATGTGTTATACTATGATTAGAGTTATAGAATGTTCATAATTTTATGAGCTAATATAGTATATTGAATTTTTTAGAAATGGTGCCTAGTATAATTAATTATAACTCCACCAATGTACATGATGAAAAGTATATTTAGAATCATATCTTTCATGGTCTTAAGCCAAAATTTTTAAGGGAATAGTCTCCAAGGTATCCTCATCACATGAGGTAATAATATCATGTGTTAACAAGATAAGTAAATAATTATATGAGTACTATGTCTTTAAAGGGAAGAAAGATAAGAAAATGATGGAAGAGAAAAAGATGGATAAAGGGAAGAAGGGAATTAAAGGTTTTCCCACATGTGATAAATGTGGAATGAATTACCATAGAAAATTCTTGAAGGGAATGGGGGTTTCATATAAGTGTGATGAAAAAGGACACCATGTTTTTGATTGAAAGGGTAAGAAAAAGGTTTTGAATGTAAAATGCTTTAACTATGAGGAGATGGGACACTATGCGAATCAATTTCCCAAGCATCAGATAAATATACCTGAAATGATGCTATTGGATAATGATCAAGTTATTCTACTGCAATATATGAAGAGGAATAATTAATATGTATATTTAGGAATTATTTTATTTGAAAATTTTTGTCATAACCCGTCCCTCGGGGCCCATGTCGTCACTACCCCAAGCCCACCTCCCATAGGCCAGGGGCTGCTGACTAGCACTGAGTAGGCATATCCCAAACAAATGGGATAAATTTTCCTAAGTAAAAATACAAATAAAAAAAATCGAAGCCGCAGATGCTGGAAAGTGAAAACAATATATAAACAAACACAAGGTACACTAAAAGTAAACTGAAGGTAAACAGGGAAAAAATACAATCCCAACAAAAAGGGAAGTAAAAGTACTAGTCTCTGGAACTCTTCCATAGAAAAACATTCTTGAAGGGTAGGTATAGAAACATCTATCTAAAGCCACAGAAGTGCACCTCATCTATCAGGTCACTCTAAGAACCACTTGGCCCCATGCCACCAAGGACTTCATCACATTGTTGATTGTATACACAAGACACAACATGTGCAGGGATAGTCTGTGCATGGGTGAGTAATACAATACTCAGTAAGGCACCCTAAAACACAAAGTAACAAACCATAAAGGAAATACCACTTAAAAGATACAACCATCTCAACACAGGTATTTTTCAATAACACATATAATAAGAAAATCCAGGTATACTAATAAAGGATTTCAAGAAACAAGGTCTCATCTACTTCCAGCCATATGGTTTCACTCATAGCATGCTCGATTCTGAGAGATCTCACTCCTCAAGCTATCTAATAGTAAGCATGTAGAACAAGTCCACCAAAAGTATCCGAGAGAATATTTGATCTCGAAATGTCAGGATGTTTCCCTGAGACGTCCAGTCTCACTCAGACATGGAATCTCGATATCACAACCAATCCATGGTCACAAGATTCTGGTCAAGGCACGCTCATTCCAGGAGAACTCAATCCTAGAGCTATGAAGTCATCAGAGACCCTCGCAAATAGGTCCCACTAAATTGGGCCCTACAAAAAGAGAACACACTAGGAACTATTCGAAACACACTGTTTAGTTTATGTCTTGAAGGAAAGAATATGATCTCGATACAAAGACAGGAGGTCCTATACCCAGGGCTCACTGGGGGACATCCTGGCCCTATTGCAAACATAATCCTAGATAGGGGATAAGTTACCATGTAAATATTGGTCACACATATTCCATAAACCCCATCTAAGTTACCACGAAGAGAATTGAGTACTGACCGAGCCTCTCTGTGCGATATAATCACTAGCATGTGAAGTCACTAAGAAAGCCTGGTTGAGAAAACTCACTTTAGAACATGGGTCATCATCTATGATAGGAACATGATCTTGCATCAAAACTTCATAGGGAAGACCAAGGGTACGATCTCAATCTCTACTATCACCCTCTATGACGAGATTAGGATCCTTTATCAATTTCTCATTGGAAGGACAAAGAGAATTCTACCATCCCCTACTGATCCAACTAAAAACCCACCAAGTCAACTCAAAAGGAGACCCTTGTCAAAAGGATCCCAAATCCATAGAAGAATTGTCAAACAGACTTACCGTTTAAAAGTTATGGGACTTTTAGTGAAAGGGGATGGTGGGGTCTGGGTCCGGTCCGACTCAATCGGACCGAACAAACCTGACCCGGGGTCTTCCATCCTGACCCACCAGGTCTGACATGACCCGAACTACTAGGCCTGCCCTACCCCAACTAGGCTCGACCCAAATTGAGGACCCGCTTCTGGCCCGACCCACTGCCAGACCATCTCACTGGGTCTACTAGACTCTGCCTGGGGCAGCCCGATTTTATCCAGCCCATCCCACTGTATGCGGCATGATCCACATGCACTGGACACCTCCAGATGACCAAACCCCACCCTAGTCAACATGGATGGTATGCGGTCTATGCGGCCGATCCGTGTAACCAGCTCCACCCTCGGAAAAGATATGGGTCTTTCGTCTGACTCAGCTCCGATGAGCTGTGTCCCTCCACTACAGCTCTGGCAATCTATTTCCCTCTATTGTGGCTTTGGCGAGCCATGTCCCTCTGCCACGACCCCCCTGCTATGGCTGTCCTCTGTGGGTATCCATCACCATCATGACCTTCCTAGCCGTGGATTCTGTGTGCCACCCATGGCCATGCCATCGTGGGACCTTCCATCACTAGCTATCGAGACGACGAACTCATACGCCACCACCTACAACACCCTTCTGCAGGTCATTCAATAGCCACCGGATCCCATGCCTATAACTATTTACTAGGCCCAGTTGCGCTGCTGGTCTAATGAAACTTTCGCCAGCGGGAACTCCAATAGTGGCCTAGTCTCACGCCGCACTTTCCTTCACATCTCCAAGGGGTTGATGTGGTGTCATATTCTGAGCCTCGGGATTGTTGTACCATAGATCGAAAGCGCAAAAATCTATCCGCCCAAATCCTCACAAAGAACGAAGAGAAAGAGATGGAAGAGGGGGAAGGGGAAACACAGAAACCCCCAAATAATGGATCCAAGCCTTTGTTTGTATCAGCCTGAATTATTTATTGTTAGTAGGATCAAGAATAAATAATTAAAAATCAGAAAGTTCTAATTCCCAAATTAATCCCCGTAACAAGACAGTCATCTGAAAAGAATGATCGACCCACAGATCAACATGTTCATGGGTTGATCTGAATTTTTTGTTTTAAAGAAGAACGAGAAGAAGTAAACCACATAGAAATAAAACCCCTACATCGAGGATTGAATCAGTTATTCATGAAGAATGCAGTTTCACCACTATCCTTCATCGATCCCCGATCCTTGATCTTTGATCCTCGATTCATGATTTGTGATCCATCAACATTTGTCTCTGATTCTCATTCATTGTCGAGAGTCTTTGAAAACGCCTTTTCCTTTCTAGAGCTTACAAGGAATTTATATAGGATTTTAAATCTGATCTTACATATCTATCAGGATGTTAAATGAAAAAATGTGTTTCATCATCACCATTTCGTTGTGTTTCAGTGTCGCCAAACTGTTTCATTTATAAAAGGAAATAATTACTTTTTCGTGACATCATAGTGTCGCTGCATCACTTCGAAATGTTAAAAGAAATAAAATAAACTTTTTATAAAGTTTATTTTATTATCTTTGAAAACATCCATAAATTAACTTTTACCCTCAACCAACTCAAGTCGAGGTTAGGCCCCGACCAAGGAAAACATGCCCTAAAGAGCCCCACGATACTCTCATATTTCTAATCCGAGTTACTGTTCATCCGTTATAGGATATGAAAATATAATAATTTTTATTTAATTATTTTTTTTACAGTTATGTCCTAAGAATTACTTTCCACAGTTGACTCCTGCCAACCAATGTTAGGCTCTACTTAAGAAAAGCACCCCATTACAAACTCAATGGTGGACTTGGATTTTCAATCCGAGTCACTGTTCATGAGTTGTAAAGATTTGAAAAATAAAATAAAATAATTTAATTATTTCATATAATGTTATTCCATTTTCATATTTTCTCACTGGAGACCTGTGTCGACTTAAGTTAAGTTGCAACAAGGGTAAACTCGCAATCCTGAACAAAAAAGTTCCCTAATATTTTTTATCTGAGAACCCATTTAATAGTTATTCCACATTTTCAGGAAAACCACTCATGCACACAATTAAAAACATAACATTTTTTATCGAACCATTCTGAGAACACTGGGCCTCGGAATCACACACCATATTAGTTCTTGGTCTCTGAATTTTCTGAGATATTTAATAAAAATTAATCCAGAAAAATATGAGTCATTATAGTTTTATAAAAAAATGTACTACTTATAAGAATTATGGAATATATGAGTATTTTACTATAATACTTTTCCCTTATGTATTTGAGACCATATGGTGAATTATACCAATAAAAGATATTCATTAGAAAGCTAATTTTGTTTTGAAAACACATGATTGAGGGGAATAAAAACCTTAATATATTTTTGATGTTGATATAATGATTAGTAAATGATTTATTTTGATAAGTACTGACTACCTTTGTAACTGATTATTTACTTTTTGATAAGTGGTCTATGCTATAATCGATGGAGTTTTCAACACTTTTGGATATATGGAATATATCCAATAACATTTATCATACTTAAGGAATAAGGAAAAATTCATGTTTCCAAAAATGTTTTATAGTAATTCATGTTATTACCATATTTTAATAGGATACATGGTGAAGTTATTCACATATATGGAATGTGAAAATTTACAGCTGCTTCATGGATATGTTCAATTTGGAAATTCAGTGACCTTCTTTCTAAAGTGTGGAATCAATATTTTTTAAAAGTTTGAACATTTATGAATCGTTTAAGTTGATCATTGTATGAGTTTTTAGAGGTTAATGTATTACTTCACCACATGACACAACATTTGCTAAGATATTAAGTATATATAGTTCAAGACACAATCAAAGGATAAAATTGTGTTTATAAAATAGAAACGTATATTTATATTGTTATAGAGTGGAATAATTCCTCAACTCAAGGAAAAGAGTCTTACATAAAATGTTGTCCAATTATCATAATATTTGATAATATAAATGATTTTTATAGTAGTTTATAGTTTTGTAGTAATAAACTTTCATCTAAATATGTTCTCTATTACTTTCCATTAAAACTTCATTTATTTATTTTTCTTCCATGTCTAGGATTTTAATTCCAACTACTTTCACCCCATTTGAAAGAATAATTTTTGTGGTGACCACCTCATTTACCTTAGCCTTTTTTAAGAGGATATTTTATTAATCCTTTTTTATATGGGTTTCTCACAAGGGAATTTTCAAGAATCATCCATTAACTTTCTAAGGGAAGTTTCGAATTGTAAGGACACAATTCTGTTGAGAGGGGAAAAATGTAACCCCCCAATAATTTGTTTAACAATTTAAAATAATTTTAAATTATGTGTCTTAATTTTTAATAATAATTATAAATAATTATAATTTATAGCTTCTGAATTAATTAATTTTCTAAAAAAACAAATATTATTTTACAATATTATTTTTGTGTGAAAGAATATTTTAACATGAATACATAAATTTGATTATTTTTAAAAAATTAATTTTTACTAATATATTATTTAGTTACATATAATATATATTTAATATTATAATAATTATGATAAATCCTAAATTATGTAATGAATATATTCACTATTACTCTGACACCAATGATTTTATGGTATTCTTCTTTATAAATAATTTCAATTCATTAAATAGATTATACGCACATAACACTGAGTCTCTACGAAACAACACTTTTTTTATAGATATAACCTAGCCATGAAACATAATTTTTTCACTTCTACGATTTTAATTTCGAAAAATGGATATACGATGTTGCGATCAGTAAGTTATTTCGAGTATAACAATATCAACATAACTATTTAGTGAATAGTAACTTGACCCTTATGAATAGTAATGTACCCTTATGAATAGTAATGTCACCCTTATGAAAAGTAACTTGAACCTTATGAATAGTAAAATCACCCATGAAATTGTAAATAATATTTAGGCACCTTGTAAATAATAGTAATTTTTTTAATATAAATAATTAAGTGTTGGTATTTTGGTGAGTAATAAATAATATTTACAATTATAAATTAAAAAATTTATTTAAAATAAAATTAATTTTCCTAAAATTTATTCATAAATAAATATTTTTTTGTCCTATTATTTTAGGATAATTTTATGATAAATTAATTAATTATGGAAATTATTTTCAAATCAGTTTTAAAATTAAAATCTATATTTTTCAAGTAAATATTGATTTTATTTAAAATTTAAACTCCAAATATTTATAAAATTATTTTGATAAAATGGATTCTATTTTTTAATTTACATATCCAAAAATGGGTAGGGTTAATTTCTGGGATTTTTCTAAAAAACTTGAATTTTTGGTGAATAGTGATATTCGATAATTTACAAAATATGCTAAATAAATGAACTTATGAATAATGCTTGAGTAATGGATGATATAAAGGGCTATTGGTTAGACCACACATGAAATTATTACAATTTTTAGTCACAATAATCAATACTCTTCATAGTCTTGAGCCAAAATAATAAAATAATGATTAAAATAATAGAAAACCCTCCTCTCCTCCACTATAAAAACCACCCCCACTCCCTCTTATATTCACTCCTATAAGGCTTGAATATTCTCAATGTTCTTCCCAAATACTCTCCCCTAATCCCTCCTAACCTCTACGAGCCCTTGGTCTTTCCAAAATAACAAAACCCCATCTCTTAAGGAGGTTCTCAAGGAGGATATTTCAAGAGGTAACCCTCTCCATTTTTCTTTTAATTTCGTTTTCAATTTTTTTATATTACTATCTTCTCCTCACATCCCACATAAAAATTTTCTAAAATTATATCATTTTAATGGAATATACATAATCCATCTCTTTACCCTCTCTCATTTATTTTAAAAACGAAATCATCGTTCGAGAGATGCCAATTTACAACCTTCGTGGAAGGCGAACCTTCGTTCGTCATTTTCTCCTTCAAGGACGGACATGAAAATATTTTAAGGTTGAAAAAGATTATAAAATATTTATAAAATATAATTTAATGATTCTGAGACCAAAATTTGTTCATGATACTAAATAATATCATAAAACTAGTTTGTTGTGATCGAAAAACCGCCGTAAAAATATAAATGATTATCATTACATGACTTATAAAATGATTCATCCTCATACCATGTTAAAAGTATATATATATAACCATTTAAAATTATTTATGTTCAATAATAATAAATAAATTTGATATTGTATAGTTATATCCATTCCACACAAACTTCAATACTTAAAATCAAGCGAACTGATCATGAATATCAAGAAAAGAACACTCTAGAATAATGGAATTCAATCTTATAACTTATCAAAAGGACATAAATGAACTGAATAAAATTATAATAAATTATATGCATGTCTAATATCTTCTTAATTAAATTATTAATGGGTATAATTTTATATTCCCTGACCTTAAGTTCAAGTGCAAAACATATTCATATATAAGGTAAGAGTTTTCTCATCTTACATCCATTTTTGTGAGATACTCTTTATTCACCACTATTTATTATATACTTACCATTGATGTATCATATAATTAATCTCTTTATTTTCATGGTATTAAATGTATCAGTTTGTAATTATTAATTTTGGGGCATATGATTAGATTTATTACAAAGCGGTAAGGGGATCCACCGGAATCTTCATTTTTCCTTTGGGTTATTCCTTCACTATCCTTGCCCAAACGAAATGATTATTTATTTTTACATACGTCTTATATATTCTATTTTTTTTCAAAAATAATATATTTATATTATTTCATATTTCATTCATGGGTATTATATGGTTTAAAATAGTTCCCTTCTTAACTCTTCCTGATAAACAGGCCCGATTCAAGGGAACTTCTCGAATTATTACCCTTTTTCAGGTGCACTATATAATATATTATAAGCAATAATTATTTTTTAAAAAATAAAAAATTTTAACATGGAAAATTATAATTGTTCATTTATGGTTTTATGAAACAAAACATTTCATTTTTCTTTAAAATCTCTATAATTTTTTCCCTTAAACCGCACTAAAATGTTTTATTTCTAAAGCTTCATTAAAAACTCATTTTATATGATTTCACTTCAGTGGGAAATTTTATTTTGCCTAAAATTTAATTTAAATTTCTTTCCCTTTTCTTTTATAGGATAAATACTTTTACAATCTGATTTTATGACAAATAAACATGGTTTTCCAAAATAAATCTTCCTTCCAAAATAAAATGGGTTTTCTCACCTCGCTTTTAATTATATGAGATTTATGACTTGTTCACCATAGTATTTTCATGTGGTATGTGTAAATCCCTTTTATATATAAAATATTGAGTCTTATTATTATTAGGAAATTATAATTAATTAATAATTAAATGTTTCAAATTGGTATGGGACACTTTATAATGTTTAATGATCATTTTATTCAAGAGTTTGTCAAGGATTTAATTAGAGTATTTTCATCTATGATTATGATCCAAATATTTCAAAGTGGTATGGGAAACATTGATCTAAATATATATTTTATTAGACATTTTAAGAATCCATTAGACATATAAAGTGATGGGTGGGGCCCAGTATATCCCCTCTATGTCTCAGTATGTCTAATGAGACAAAATAGTATTGGGTTCTGGACGAGGTCTTACCCTATTATTTTTATAAGTCTTAGACGAGGCCTCAATGATCGGTTTATGATGTTTGACATATGCCTTCCCAAATTATGATATTAGTAATATTCAAATCATGTGATTATTCGACTAGTATAATATCAATGATGATGTTTCATGTGATTATTTATATGGCATTATTCATTCAATTTGTATTCCTGCAATATTATGCTCTAGATTATGTTTTAGTAGCACGAGTTATTAGAATTTACTTATTTTTTATGATATATTATGTTGTATCACTAACCCTTACTGATCATCCGAGCTCACACCTTTCTTATGTTTCCTTTATAAAGGTCATGAAGAATAAAATTGTGAATAAGCTTTCAAGGATGTAGTATATTTCTTGTTATATCATGTTTTATTTTCATTTTTCCAATTTATTATGGGTATTTTGACTATAATATGGTCTTCCAAGAGTACTAAATTGATCAGTACTTTTGGATTTGATTCCTAGTAATCATGCTAATTTAACAAAATAATGAACTAGCTCCAGGCATCTGGGGTCAGGGCGTTACATATAATACCCGACCCTCATCATAGGAATTTAATTGGATTCAAAAATACCAGTAAATCAGTTAAAGATTAATTAAAATTATAAATTTGTAATCAAATAGATCATTTGGTTGTGTTCTATTAGGTAGAAGGAACCGATACACTTTCTTGAAAAAAAAAGATTTGAATATATAATTTACAATAAGGAAATATTCTCTTACATTCCATGATTTCAAAATAATATAGAAAAAAGATTTTATAGATTAGTTGTCTCTCTCATCAGCAATGATCAGGTTGATTTGATCATATATATTTCATAATTAAGTGTGGTGACTCCTTCTATTAACTAAGAGTTAGATGAGGCAGTTTATATTGGTATTAAATTAGATCTAGCGGAACATTAATCCCCATAACATGACTTTATATTTTAATGGATGTCTCTCAAAGTTATTTAACTAAAATATGGGATTTTACCCATGACTGTTCAATTAAATAAAGGGAAAAAAATTATCCTTGATGATGGCCTAAATTTCTAAAAAATACCTATAGGTGAGTCTTTGATAGGTTCATTTTCAGGTGAAATGAAGAAAAAGAGACCCTTTCAATTAAGAATGAAGTATATTCTGGGACATGTGGTTTACACCAAGTAGAAACCAAACACTCTATTTAAATAAAGAGTTATGGGTACTTTTGTCCCTATAGGATGAAATATTATACAAAATTCATAAAGATGTTTCATGAATGACAAGTTTATAAAAACTTAAATCATCAAACCCTATAGTTATTAAATGATACAATGTACTCTAGGTTATTTACTATATAGGGAATAAATATCACTAGTACTTTTTCTATAATAATTACTAGTATATTAATGTTAATCAATACTATTGCTAATTTCTTCAACAAATGTATTATTATTATAAAATTCAGTGAAGTCTAGATGAAAGTTAAGATTAATTTTTTCAAATAAAAAATTATAAACTTATTTTGAGTTTTTTATAATATCACTAGAGATAAATGAATGTGTTTTTTGTATGTAAGGGTTGAAAAGGATATATTAAAATTTTAATATTTTATCAAACAATTTTATTTTTACCATGTGGATATCAATAAGAAATTGGAAGCCTTTAACTTGTCTTTATAGAATAATATAAAATATATAATTGATAAAGAAAAAACATTTTTGGAACCCATCAATTATCTATTATCCAACTGAATCACTACATATACCCCTAATGAAATGACTCAATATTTTATAGTGTATGGATTGGAGTGATATTTCTTATTATGTTTTGGTTGAATTTTCTCTGGATGGTAATTTTTTAGTAGCTAGCCAATGATAAATGATTAAAAATTTAGTTGGACGAGATAAGATACTTTTAAGTGGAAATATTATGGGATCTAAAAATCCTCAATGTCCACTAAAGTCATATATCCCAAGAGTTCTATATGAAGGATCACCTCTACTCATTTGATTAAGGAGAATTGTTGTTTACATTAATAAAACCGATGATATAAGGGAAAAC
Organism: Viscum album; assembly: GCA_963277665.1. Taxonomy (NCBI): domain Eukaryota; kingdom Viridiplantae; phylum Streptophyta; class Magnoliopsida; order Santalales; family Viscaceae; genus Viscum; species Viscum album. The sequence goes on from OY728126.1 coordinate 1,580,230,671, forward strand.
GTATCCAAAATTAGAACCAAAATTGAAATGAAATTACATAAAACATATGGTTTAAATTGATAAATCATATTAGGAGATAATTAATAATGAGGACCATGATAGATATTTTAAAATCAGGTTCCTCAAGGAATAATTCACATGAAAATTTACATAGAATTTAAGGAGCCTTACTATGTGACCATAAACAGTATGGGGTAAGGTTCTTGATGTATGGATTTAAAATAAATAATTCATCATCCTTTTTACATGATTTTAAAATACATGGAATGGTCTAAATCATTAAAATATAAAATACATGATAGATGGGTCTTCCCACATGGAATTAAACTATTTAACCCTCCTTGTATAAAATCGTTATCTATATAAAACCCATATTTATTGGTCAAGGTAATACCCATAATGGTATTCAAACTCCCCCTCACAATTATAAATTTTTAACAAGATTATGAAGAAATAACCATTTTCTAAAAATACACATGGCTTGATTCATATTTCAATATGATACATTGGGATTCTACGTTTTCTTACTCTAGGCCCAACCTCACGATATTACTCAATCCCTCTTTCCTATATTAAACTCTAATATTTCAATATCTTATTCATTCTCATTAGGTTTCTCATGTTAGTGAACACATCAATAACTACATGTGATTGTACTCTTATTTCCATATGATATATAATGATTCAGTTATTTCCTATTAAAATCGGAGTTATATGTTTTACTTATTTATTATTCTATATTATCATTTAGTGTTTGAGCATTTATCAATTTACATAAGGCATGAATTATTTACTTCAAAAATTGGATTTTATTCTTCTCTAAATTTACGTGTGTCTTGATTCCTATTATATATAGTTTAAATATCAGTGATAAGATCTCTTATATTTCATTATACCACAATATTTTGTTCACCTCAAAATTATTTGAATACATCATCCTATTGATGAAACATTATTAATGTATGATGATATTTGAGTCATTATTTTTCACATTTGGATAACCATTTCAATAAAACATTATATTCTACGTCAATCATTCATAATAGTTTTACAGAAAATATAATGAGGAAATTAAAAAATAATTAAATATTTATATTGAAATAAATGATCAATAGAAATTGATAATAAATGAATCTAATCTAAAGAGGAACTTCTTGGCATGGTGACGACAAATGTTCTCTTAATATAGCCCACCAATACCCATCTATGGGTGTATATCTTTTCTGAGTAAAGATTTATCAAATTACAAATGTTATTTACAATATTACTATTGAACTATCATGAATCAACTTAGGATTACCATGACTCGGGAGCCTGTGCAGGTCCTGAAAAGGACCGAAAGTAGTTATCAAACCCCACATAATGGAAACTAGAAATTGAGAATCAATATCTATTTTAAAGAATGGTTTTCCCTATAATACAACCAACGAGTCCCAACCAAGAGCCCGACATAACCACACTACAGATTTTACAAACAATCACTATAATATAAAAATAATATTAACCATTTCAACAACATGGAATCTTATAAAATAAAATAAAATAAAATAATATAAAATATGAGTATATAATGTAAATATCAAACTAAATTATAGAATACAAATCTTATGATCGATGAAATAAAAAGGTATGGGATGTAATGAAGAATAGGTGATAGATAATGAGTATACACATGCTACACATTGAACTAAAATGAACCAATATTAAATACTACAGTAGTTTCCGATATCCATGTGACATAATGGCTTTGGAATGGAACCATATAAGTATAAAAATTGATTAATACATGAAAATCTTGTTTAATAGTTTGTTTCTTTTTTGTGTGAAGTGTGATCATGATGTTTTATGCTACGATTAAGTGAAATATCTTCCTGGTTCACGTTCACAATATTGAAGTATATAATTATGAGATGAATATATATCCAACAACATTGTGTATAATTACTTCTATATATAATGGTGTGATAGGGTAGTGATTTTTCAGATGTATGTGGTGTTTTCTAGGTCCTTCCATTATATAAAATAGTCTCAATGATTTTAGGGTTTCCCTCCCAATAAGTGAAATCAAAAGGATATAGTTGGTTCTACATCACTAAAAAAATTTATGTTACTTCTCCCATTATATTTCTAGTCATTTTGATTGATGTTTTTATTAATATTATCAAAATAATGTCATTCTAATTAAGAATATTTAATATCGAGATGTTTTATTGAATAACCTTTGAATTTTAGAGAATGTTTCTAGAATAATTTTGATACAAAAAGATTATGATTCTTTTTTTTCTTTTAAATTTCACAAAACTAACGATAAAATGGAATGAGATTAGTTGGAATGAAGGGCTCTAGAATTGATCGGGATGTCTCTTACTCTAAATGTTATATTCAATATTAGAGAGAATAATACTACTATAGAGGTTATGAAATCAATGGAAGAAATTTATAAAAATCCAACTAATCTTAATAAATTTTCATGATATTTAGATTTTTCAGATTATGTTTATCGGGGGGAAGACCTATAACTAATCACAAGAATTATTTCAATATAATATAAGTGTATCTCAAATCATTATTGGTAACCTTAGAAGATTTTGTTTTGGATTTTCTTCTTCTTTAATCACTTCAATAGATATGGGATTCCATTTTAATAATGGTGATAAACTCCATTCTGAAGGCAGATCTAGTGTTCAATGAAAATTGAAACCTGATATTGAATGAGGAGTTGAGGTGTAAGGAAGTTCATAATTCATCAGGAAGTTATCTCAATGTTAATGGAAAATTAAATTCACATAATAATATGGATTGGAAGATGGAGAAATATTTAGAAGATAATTCCCAATGAATAAGTTGAGGAAAATTGAAAGGTTTAGGTCCGACATGTTGGATCCGTGGGAGGAAAGTGCATATCAATAATGCTTACACGAATTGGACTAAGACATCAACTTATAGATAGAAAAAAGATTCATTACACTGGACATATGATCCAACATGATACTGAGTATGATCATTTCAGTGGAGTATTGAGTTATTAACAACGGGCAATCATTTCATTCAATAGGTTAGTAAGGTATACGATTGATTGTATACTGGGAATCTTGTGTAGATCATATCTAAGGGATGATGAATATTGTGATATAATTAGAAATTGTGATGTTAACATTCAAATTAATAATGAAAGTTACATAAGACTAAAATATGTTATACATATTATAGGTATTTAGAATAACCTCATATAAGTAAGAAATCTTGATGATGTAAGTTATAGAAAAATATTTTAAAATTGAGCTTGGAACATCGGCAGATTTTCCATGGTGATTGATTGTGGAGTTATGAATGGTACCTTGTATCTTACTGGATATAGTGATGGAGTTTAAACTATTATAATGACTTTCTCATGTGGTCTATAAAAGTGCCACTATTGGTTTGGTCACCTCAGTGGTAATAATATGAATGTTCCTTTAGTGAATGGAATACTTAAACTAAATCACAAAGACCTTGAAAGATGTGAGAATTGAATGTTAGGAAAACAAGATAGAGTTTCCTTTAACTTGGATGGAAGAAATATAAGTAATTGAAGGTTAGAACTTGTTCATTTTGTTGTTTATGGAACATACCCTACTAACTAATATAGAGTATCCCTATAATTTGTGACATTCATTGATGATGGTACTACATAGTTTTGGGTTTAGTTCATGTATAATAAATCTAAATTGTTTCAAGATATTATTTATAAGAATTTTTTGGTTTATAAGTTGTGTGAATGAAAGTTGAAATATCTATAGATATACAATTATGGGGAATACACTGGGAAAAACTTTCTTAACTTCTATAATAGTAATAAAAAATGATGAATGAGAATATCATTCTAGGAACTCCATAAAAATGGAGTAGTTAAAAGTATGAATTAGAATATGAAATAGAATTCTCAGATTATGAGGCCTCACTTGGGAATGCCAAAGGAAATTTGGTTAGATACTTTGAATAAAATATTTTACTTAGTGAATAGAAGTCCAAAATTAGCTATGGTAAATGAACATATCATGTAACTATGGCCTAATAAGTGAACATTGGTTATCCATTTCAAAATCAATTTAGGAAATTCATATATTTATATTGATCTTAATGATAGAAATAATTTTGTGGTGAAATACAAAGAGTATTTTCTTTTCATAAATGGTGATGAGAACTTTGGTTATCATCCATGGGATGATGGGAAGGATAAAGTCATCCAGATCTCATATATCATTTTCAATGAGTAAATTTTTTTGGAGAGAGTAAAACATTGCTAAGAATGAGTTTCATGAATGTACGTCTATCAATGTTTAGGGAAATTAGATAATGGTCAATGAATAATGTCTATATTTCCAACATAAATATCTTAATATAAAATTTAATGATTTTGAAATAAAATTTATTATCCTTTTGTGATTATATATTGTTTTGTTTATTTTATGGAAATAGAAAATGTAATTTTGATTACAATAAAATGAATACAAGACGATCAATATTCATGTTGTGAAAAGATAATTCACATTATAGGAAGTTCATATCATGATTTCATGGCACGAAGAAGAGGTTGGAGGGAAAAAAGATGAAAATTGGTATTGGAAACATAATTCATGGTGTGAAACACAATTCATGGTTTGAAACTCTAAGAACTAATGAACTGAATGATAATGTGAATTCCAGCCATGAAAATCACGGAGCCCAATTTTCCACATTCGGACATCATATGTTATGTCATGAAATTATTTTATGGAAAATTATTCCTATTATTTTGTGGCATAATTGAGAGAGGGAAACATATAATTACTTGGTAACCGCTAGATTTTATTCGAGTAGATTCATTGGGAAAAATTATAGCATTTAAGACACTCAGGGTACATTTATTTCTATAAATACAAGGTCCAGGTGGATCTGAAAAATAATTCTAGAAAAGAGACAAGGCCCAGTTACGAAGTTCAATGCTTTGGAAGAGCCTTCCACCAGGATAATTCTCTATTTCTTTAAGTTTTTTATTTTATTTTCTATCCCCCACTCCCCCTCTCATTACTATCTTGTGGGGTAATTCCCAATTTTATATGCGTGATTTAAATGAAAGAGGATTGAGCTTGTGGATTATTTTTCTATTCTTTGTTCATGTTTGGGGTAAAGAACGCATTTTTAATTCTTCCAACCATTATTACAATTTGTTTCATGACCATTGATAATGTGAATAGGAAAGAAAAAATTAATTCATCAAATGATTATCCTGAATCTCATATGAACATTGTGTAATTTTGGACAATCATGTTTAAAAATAGAATCAAAACTATTAATTCATTAATAACCTGAAGTAATTGATCACATGAAAAGGTGGATTTTTGGGTTAAGGAGGGGATACAAAGTCTAAGGATCTTTTTCTATATTGAATCCGATTACACAAATAACAAATAAATTTAATTTCTAAAATTCACTTACACAAAACCCTAGAATTTAAAAAGACATTTGAATTTTTTCCAATTGAATTAAAACCAATATATTTCTATAATCACATTCTTAAACAATTTCATTTAATAAGTCATTTAAATTTCCTAAAATCTATTTTCATTATCTCTTGGGGTTGACATTAAACATTCTTCTTAAAACACTAAATTATTTAAGTCACATTAGTTTGAGTCTTTTTATAAACTGTTAAATTTTATTAAACCTGTAGAAAATAATATCTCCCTATGTGAAATAAAATTCTTAGTACTATATGTGGTGATATGTATGAAGATTATTTTTAATTTTATAATTTAGAAAAATTATTTTATCATCAATTTATGTTTTTTATATTTATTCTTACGTTATTTTTCAAATTCTTTTATTTTTTATGCACATGGCTATTTTTGGTTGTGATGAAAGGATTAAAATGTTTTTTGAATATAAAGGAAAAATTATCTAACATTATGAGGGACCATTCACATAATTTTTTAACATTATAAATATAAATATTCTAACAAAAATATAATTACAACTAGACCTAATTAAGGATAAAATCCATAACCAATAATAAGACCATGAAGAGGAGTGTAAATATCTTAAAAACATAGAAAGCGATGTTGAGGTTAGTTTTGAAGTGGAATCTATTCCTATAAATGATTCTCTCAAAAATAAATGTTTATATGAGGAGTATGAAGAAGAATAATAAGAAGAAGAATAATAAGATAAGAAGTAACCTCAATAGGTGAATTTGTATTGAATTTTCATGAAAATCTGGGAGCACATCAAGAGAAAGAATAAGAAGAAGATGAACATGGTACTATCTTAATTGACTATGAATAATAATAGTAATAATAAACTGAATAAGAAGTTTAGAATCTAAATATTGAACATGAAGTGATCATTGTATAAGTGAAACAAACATTGTATGTAAAGGAATAATTCCACCAAATCTGGGAAGATACTAAATTATTTCTACTTACCTTCAAGATGTCAAGACTTTGTTTAAAACCATTTTATTTCAAACTGATTTCAATGAGGATAATATGAGTTGAGTTTTATGTGATTAAAAAAATATTTTTTTAACCCAATTAGGTTATATTTTTATCATATTCTCCTAAACTAACAATGGTATGGCCATGCTAATCTATTGTAATAAAAAAGTGTAGTTTCCAGGTGATAACCCATGTTTTATATTCTTTCTTCGAACATATTTTTTATACTTATTTGATATTAATTTATTCTCTTATAGGAATTTAGGTTTCAATATCCCTTATTTTTTTATCTTTAATAAAGGGACCTTTTCTTTGATGATTTTTTTTTTATTTTGTAGGTCTAAAGTGAAGCCATGAGGAAATAAAAAGAAACTAGTTATCACAAAATAAAGCAGATCTATTTAAAAGGGGATTATGAGTATTATTATTATCAATTTTATAATACTCTCCTACCATTATAATTAAGAATATTTAACTATAAAATTAATTCCCCATGCTTGAATTTTGATTGATTTGATGATCTAGGAGACATACGTTTCTTATCATAACTATCATGCCATGTTTTAAGTTTCAATATGAATAATTTGAATGAGAAAAATGGGGGAATCAATTATTAAAGATAAAAATAGTATTTTTGATTTTAAAAACTATGATTTAGGGAATTGGTTAATTTTTATAAATGATATTTTTATGATATTTATCATGATTTAAAAATTTGATTTTTTTATGGATTGATTTTATTTTTTCTGTGTATTTACATGAGTGGTTTTCCCTTTTATATGTTCTCAGTCTGGAGAAATTTTATAATCCTGATATATATTTTCTTTTTTAGTATATTTCTTCATTAAAGCATGGTCATGCTTTCTTCTAGAATATATTTTGAATATTGTGGATGTAATTATTGAACAAACCCACTTTTAATATGTTTGATTCTTAGTTTGTTAAGCCCTTATTTTAGGACCCAAATTTACATTAATAATTCTTATGACCATAGAATCTAGGAATAGCCTTGTTAGGGAGAATCCATATAACAAGACTATTTTCTCCTCTCTTTCCATACTCTATGTATTTTTCAGGATTATCAATAAAATTAGTGTGGGGTATATGGTTACATGTTGGAAGGGATGAGTGTATTAAAATAGATATGTGTGGTGGATTTTTCATGGGATATTGGGAAGGATCATTATTTTTCATTAATTTAATTATACCATCTACCCCTATTTTATTTTTAAAAATATATTCAAAAACAATAAAAAGGGTTGTGTATTTGAGGGTAAAAAATCCCCAATTACTTTACCGTGGATTACTATCATTTGTGGTTGGGTGGTGCCAATATTTTACAAACTAAAATTTCAAGAACAAAATATGAAATGAAAAAATTAAAGAAGGAAAATTTTTCATCATAATTTATTGATTCATGAAAAATTATTTGAGTTTAGGAAAAAGGGGAGATGTCATTTCTAAAGGGATAATTTTCACTAAGCTGATTTGATTATCATGTAAATTACTATAGAGAATAGCCTCATTTTTTATCTTTACTTGTTTTACATCATTTAACCACCTACCATAAATCATAAAAGTAATTTGATCTTAATATTGATTCCCCCGTAATTATTTTTCATTTTTATCTCTATTAGGTGGAGAAGGTAGATGCATTACAAACCTATGGTAAGAAGCATGAATCTAAATATGAAAAAAATTCTATTTATTTTTATTACCTTAATGATGAGTGAGAAACATTAAAGCAAGGTAATTTGAAATTGTCATTCACATTGATAATGAATTTAAAAATTGTAATGGAATAATGAAGAGGTATTATTAAATCGGATGTGGAAAAGAAAAATATATATTACCATTTATCTTTGAAAAAATTACTAGTTGATGAAATTTTCTTATGTGATACTTGAATATTTAATTCCTAATTTGATAACGTGATTTTATTAACATTGTTTGTTTAATATTTTTAGAGTGAGAATCTATTTTAATTTATTGATATTTCATACATAACAAAAAACTTGAGTTTAAAAGTGGGAGGATTAGATGTCTATATTCCATTCATAAATTTTAATTTTTTCTATAATTAAATAAATTATTATTTCTTATTTATTGTTTTATTTTTTTATTTTATGTCAAGAGACAATAAATGTTTGATTCCATGAAAATTAATTCAAAATATCACAAATATTCACATAGTGAAAATATAATTCACATTGTGAGATGTTTGTGGCATGATTCCAAGGATACTAGAGATGGATGGAGGTGAAAATGATGAAAATGGGATTGGGCAACATGATTCACAGTGTGAAAACGAATTCAAAACATGAAACCCCAAAAACTCAGTCCCTATATCACAATGTAAAGGTAGGATGTGAATATCACAAAGGCCAATTTTTCATGGAATGACACTATATTTCACACTGTGAAACTGCATAATGGAAAATTAAACCAATAATTTTGTGAAATCATTTATTGGGGCCCACAAATAATTGTTCATTAACCACAAAATATAACTCAAGAATATTCACAGAAAGAATTTATATAATTTAATCCATCCGGGGTATATTTCACCTATAAATACAAAGCTAGGATGGATCTCCATAATCATTCTATAATGAACCCTATCCCAGATTATGAAGTGCTGAAATTTTTCAAAGCCTTCTACCAGGGTAATCCACCACTTATTTAGGTTTTTTATTTTCTTTTCACATTATCTATCACCCTCTCATTAAAATCATGAGGGGGTAATTTATAACATGTTTTGGGTGCTTTACATAAAGAGGAGTGCACATGGGGATTATTTTTATTTTATTTGTTCATGTTTGAGTTTTTTCATCCACTCTAATTCTCCCAATGTTTCATGTTTTTCATTTCATGATTATTGAAAACATGGATAATGATGAAAAAATTAATACATCAACTAATGATCCTAAATATCTCATGAACATTGTGTAATTAAGGAACATCATTTTTAAGTATGGTAGCAAGACAATTAATTTATTAATAAACCAGTGTAATTGATCATTCAAAAGAGGGATTTTATTTATTATGGAGGGGATACCAAGACTAATGATATTTATATATATCTAATTTGATGAAAATCATGACAAATCAATTTATTTTCTAAAACACAATAACACATGACCCAATTATTTATAAAAAATGGAAAGTTTTCTCTGATTTAATTAAAACCAAAAAAATTTCCTGCTCTAATCCATAATCAATCTCATTCAATAAACCATTTAGATTTCATAAAATCTACTTTTACAATCTCATAGGTTTAATATTAATCTTGATACTTGTTGCACCAAATTAGTTATGTCATAATTATTTGAGTATTTATATGGTTTATTAAATTCTATTAAAAATGTAGATAATAACAACACCCAATGGAAGATCAATGGAAAAAATTAGTCTAGATATTTATATGTAATAAATAGAGGATAGTGCTTCGATAATTAGTCTATTTGATGGAGAATGATTTTATAGACATTCAATGGATAAGTTTCTAATATATGAAGTGTGTTTGTATAGACTAGTATTGTACAGAGAAAGAATGGATAAATGAATATTAGAAAAAGAGGTTCTAATGGATGAACCTAATGTTGTGATAAGGTGATATAATTGTTTCAGAAAAATGATCAAAGATTTGGAGTTTATATGAATTTCGTACTTCTAGTAGACACAGGGGAAGTTCATCGAGAGATTTGGAATGAGTAGTTGAAAAACTATCTCAACCCCCTCACTGTACAGATCAAACATTCTAATTAATAGTAACCATAAAAATATTGTGAATTTCATGACATAGGGAAGGTTCATAATGCTTTTACTATATGAATTTCGATGTATGAAATGTTTTTTTATCCACCATATAATGATTTTTTTGTGAGAGTTGTTAAGAATTTTATGTCAAATCATTTTATGAAACATTGTTAATCTATGAAATTAATCATCGGATTCTTGAAAGGTTTGGATTATGAATCTTTATGTTTTCTTAATGATGACCAGTTCAAAATTTTTATTAATACATTTTTTTTGAGAAATGGACTCATGAAAAATCACTAATTGTTTTTATTTACTTAATACGGGGAAACATTTAGTTGGATGTATCCATTACAATCAATTGTTACATTATTAATAATGGAAGAATATTACGTTTCTTATGTTGAGGCATGGAAATATTTGATATAGTTGATGCACATTCTAAAGGAACTCATAGAGGGATAATATAGAGGAATTTTATTTTTTGATGGTCACAGTATCATCTATATTCATTATAAGAAAGTTTTTCATGTGAGAAAACAGATCATTGACCTAAACTATAAATTTATATAATTTCTACTGGAAGATAACATGTTGGAGCTTGATATGGTTGATGGAAAGTAAAATATTATGGATAAGTTTACCAAGGTGATTTTCCTAGAAAATTTGAGGCAATATTGTGCCTTAGTTGGACTCAGATGATCAGACACTGCTTGTATCAGACTAAGGATAAGATCTGGATGGACGATGAAGGATATAATCCAAAATTATTTTCCACGAAAGTTGTGTTTGTTTTTTTGGAAAGATATTCAGGTTCAAAGAACTAAACATTCTATATAGAGTCAAATGGAATGAGATGATCTGAAAATGATAATAGAAAAAACTGTACATATGTTTCATTTTATCAGTTTTAGAGCACCCAATACGAATTTTTGTTACCAAATATGCTTCCTTTTAATAGATTCATAATTCAAGAATTAATAGATAGAGGTTCCATAGTTGATGCTTCAATGTCTTCATACAGTGATATATGGGCAAAGATCATCGTATGGATATCTCATAGTTAGATTTTATATCGAGTCAATAAGGATTTCTTATGACTTTTCCATTCCTTCATGTTTGGGGAGATTGTTGAGTCAATGAGGTTTCTATATGAATTTTCCATTTCATCATGTTTCGAAAATCACAAACACCTTATCTTAAGGCAAATTTTATTTTACCCTATGTTTTACTTTCATAAGGAAAATTTCCTTCCCCAAGGAAATTTATCATTACCATATTTTTCATTATTCATTTTGTATAAGTGTAAAGTTCAGTTTCGTATCCAAAACCTCGGAATCATATATACTTAGATATAAAGAATTATATTTTAAGGATACGAATTGAGGTTCCGAACTCTTCTGAGTTCTAACTCCAAGTTCTCTGAATTCAGACTCTGAACTCTTTTGAGTTATGACTCCGAGTTCTCTGAATTAAAACTATGAACTCTTATGAGTTCTGACTCTGAATTCTCTAAATTTAGAATCTGAACTCTTATGAGTTCTAACTCCAAGTTCTTTGAATTCAGACTCCAAAATATTATGACTTCTGACTCTTAGTTCTCTGAATGCAGACTCTGAACTTTTATGAGTTTTGACTTCGAGTTCCTTGAATTCAGACTCCAAACTCTTATGAGTTCTGACTCTGAGTTCTCTGAATTGAGACTCCAAACTCTTATGAGTTCTGACTCTGAAATCTTATGAATTCAGACTCCGAAATTCATGGAAAAATATGACCATTGGAGGAGGGAGTCGACCGTTAAAGCCATTACTATAAATAGGATCTCATTTGAATGAGCATAAAACATTGGATGGACTGTTCTATTACTCTAGAGATTACATACTGCTTAATTAATTTCTAGAGAGGTACTTTCATGCTTTTTGCGTACTGAACATCTTGTTCAGCATTACTTCGTGCAACTCCGAATGTTGCTGAGTACATTAGAGGGCTTCCAAGGATATGAAGACAGAGGTAACGACTACCTTGATGTTGAAGGATTGCAGGGATAGCAAGATAGAATCTGATCTTTGTATTGAGGGCTTAGCCTGGTGTGGGTAAGACAGACTTTCTTGAAAGTATAAATCAAGGGACCTTTATCCAATGTTGTTGGATACCCTTCTCTTTGGGTTAAAATATTTACTACTTGTTACTTGTATTGTTTCATGTTCTCCACTGCATTTTGATTGTTGAGGAAAGTATAACTATCTTATACTTTCTTATACTAGTACAGTCTGATTTAGTAAGATTCTATTCACTTTAAGGTAGAATCTTTATCTTTGTAAAATTTGGTTACGTTTCATTTCTGGATTCACTTTTCCAGAATCACATTCTCGGAATCCTATTTCCAGAATCAATCAAGTGTGTAGAACTAGAGGTGTTGTGAATTTTGTTTATAAAAAATATCATTAAGGATTTTTAAAGTATACAATTCTCCCACTTATTGTATATTGAGCATCTACAATATCATTTTGATCCTTCAGTTGGTATCATTGGAGAATATCATACTTTATACCAACCCAACAATTGGTATCAGAGGATTGGTTCAATCTGAATTAATTTCACCATTAGATTCAGAAAAGAATTCTTCTTCTTATTTTTGGAATCAGATTTTTGGACTTACAAGTCCGGACTCATATTCTTTTTAGAGATACACATATTCTATTTTTTCTCTTACTTATGATATATTTATACTCATTTATAAACTTTTGTTACCGACAAGTTTGTGTGGAAAAATATTTTGTTTTATATGGCAGGAATCAATGGTGATTCTATAGACAACCTGAATCCAACTAGGCCACCTATTTTTACGGGAGTGATTATGAATATTGGAGAGATTCCATGAAGAAATTTATTATCAATACTAGAGTGGATAATTTTTTTATTCTTACTGGTGGATATAAAATCCTTGACAAGGAATCTAGTACTTTCATAAATCAAAAAAAGCATGAATATCAACTGAATTATATGGTACGCAATACATTTCTTTGTTCTATGACTAGAAATATATATTTCTATATTTCATCTTGTGAAGTAGAAAATTGTATTTGGAAGAAACTTGAAGTTACACACTTTGGAACTTCAAAAGTTATTGAAACTAGGAGAGACATGCTCAGAGTTGAATATCATGGTTTTTTCTTTACTTATGGAGAACTCATATGTAAGGTACAATAAAAGATTTATTACTATTGTTAATAGTTTAGAATCCATGAGTGATAAAGGATTATATGATGAAGTTATTGTGGATAAAATCATAGAGGTCATGCCTAGTGAGTGGGAATCAATGAGAACTGTTATTGATGATAATAGAAAGGTTACTAAGATTTCACTTGGTGATATTTTTGGAACTCTTCTTCAGCATGAGACTTCAATGAAGAGAGATGCTGATAATATTAAGAAAAATAATGGGAGTGGAAGTGTTTCTTTTACAACAACTTAAAATCATATGAAATCCAAGACTCATGAGAGAGTTAATAGATCTAAATCTAAGAAGGTTATTATCCAATCCGAATCTAGTGGAAGTGAATCTTCAGAAAATGAGTTAGAAAATCTTTCTAAAAGTATGAACAAGATTGCTGGCCAGATGAATTTTCAATCCAGACACATGAAGAAATGAAGGAAATATAAGAAAGATTCATAAGTCACATGTTAGGAATGCAAAAGAGCTGGACATATAATACCTTATTTTTCTATGATTAGGAGAAAGGAAACAAAGTAAAATAATTTTGATAGAAATAGAAAGAAGTACTTTAAATCTAAAGCTAAGAATGTCTTGAAATCTAATGACAACTGGAGTGCTAGTGGTGGTGACTCTTCAGATGAATCATTAAATTATGAATCTTCTGGACAGAAGAATCTTGGTTTAATAACCAGACTACCTATTGAAAATCATTTCGTAACGGATAAGGTACACAATGTTAAATCTATGACCAATGTATCCTTAAATTCCAGTTATAGTGGTAGTAAATATTATAACTATTCTGATGAAGAATCTACTTCTGATGAAGATAATACTTTTCCTATCTATGAAGAAGTTTCTAGGTTTTCTATGATTCTTGAGAAAAAAATTATAAACTCAAAAAAAAGCTTGATAAGGAAAATTATATGATTTCTATACTTACTAAGGAAATATAAGATCTTTCAAAAGATCTTGACAAGAAAATGTTTGACTTTGAAAGTATTTCAAAAAACATTGAGGAATTAAATTCTGAGAAGGATAAACGTTCTAAGGATCTAGAAAAACAAATTTCTAATAAATTTTTTTTCAAGCCTAACTCTAGTTCTAAAGCTAATGTTTTGGAAGACACAAACATAGTTATTAGAATAAATTTAGAAATATTTTCTTTGAGGAACGGTTTTTCAAACTTTACCTTATGTAAGGAAAATTTTGATAATATTTATTCTCAAATCCGACCTCTTAGGAATATTTCTGGTTTTGGTTATACAAGTTCAAAACCAATTTTTGGTAATAATTATTTTGTTCCTCAAAGTGCTCTATTCTGAACCAAGTGGCAGTGTGGTGGGAATTGGAAAAAAATGGATCATTAAACAAAACCCAGTCTTTAGGTTTTCACAAAGTCGGTTTTTCTATGAAAATGTGGGTTCCTAAGGTTTTGCATTCTAAAATTTCTGGATCCAAGAATGTTTGGATTCTGAAAGTATAACATTCTTATTTTCATCAAAATATTGAAATTACCAATAGAAATACTTGGTAAATGAATAGTGGATGTTCCTGGTATATTACTGGTAACAAAAAATTATTTGAAAAGATTATCAATATGAAAGTAGGAAAATTAACTTTAAGAGATAATGCTATGGGATAAATTATTGGTATAGGAAACATAATTATTATTAGAAAAAATTGATTTCAAATGTTTTATTTTTTAAGGTTATTAAGCACAACCTCATTAGAATAATTCAACTATGTGATGAAGGTTACCTTGTGAATTTTAGGAATGATAAGTGCTTAGTACACAATTCCAAAGAAGAGTTTATTCTTTCGGCCCACAAGCAAGAGAATGTTTACACACTAAACTTAGAATACCTTAGGAACAAAGTATTAGCTTGTCTTAGTGCAATGGAATACCATTATTGGTTGTGACATAGAAGGTTAGGACACTGTAACCTTAGAAACCTATGAAAACATTCTAAGACAAGACTAGTTAAGGATCTACCAGAGCTTACATTTGATTCTTAAAAAGATTTTGATCCTTGTCAATTTGGAAAGAAACATAAATAAAGTATTAAATCAGCTGGGGATGTCTCAACTACTGATGCCTTACAGTTAGTGCATATAGATTTTTTTGGCACAACACAAACTGAATGCATTGGAGGAAAATATTATGTATTTTTCTTAGTTGATGATTACCCTAGATTTATGTGGGTCTATTTTCTAGAAAAGAAATATGAAGCTTTTTCTTATTTGAAAAGTATGAGAGCCCAAGTTAAAAATGAGGAACACATTTTCTGTGATAAATATTCAGGGTGATCATAGAGAAAATTTCAAAATTTTGATTTTGAATATTTTTGTAGTAGAAAAGGCATTACTCATAACTTCTCAGCACCAAGAACACCTCAAAAAATGGTTTTGTTGAAAGAAGAAATAGAATTCTTCAACAGATAACAAGAACCATGTTGAGTGAGTATTATATAGCCAAAAATTTTTGGGCTGATGTTGTAAGTACTTCTTGTTATACTATAAATCGAATTTTGAATAGACCATTTCTAAATAAAACTCCTTGTCAGTTATGGAATGGTAGAAAACCTAGAATTTCCTACTTCACAGTTTTTTGTTGCAAGGTATTCCTTATGAATACTAAAGATAATCTACACAAATTATCACCAATGTATGATGATGGAATTTTCTTAGGCTACTCCACAACTTCTAAGGATTATAGAGTTTCCAACAAAAATACTTTTACTGTTGAAGAAATAGTGCATGTCAAATTTGATGAAACTAATCCTTTTGTTTTTAAACAACCTCAACCTACATATATGGATGTGTTTTCAAAAACTAATTATCATAATTTGTTAAAATATCCTTCTGATAAAGAAAATATACAAGAAAATGTTTCTAAAGCATTTACCCCAGAAGACTTTCTACCCTATGTTGATGAACAAGTTTTACAAAACACCAACAAGTTCTTTCTAAAGAATCATCCCAGTGATAGGATTATTGGTCTTGTTAATACACCTGTAAGGACTAGAAGTTCCTTAAGAAATTAAGTAGAACATCTAGCATTCCTTTCCCAATTAGAAAAAAAATCACTAAGGAAGCTTTAGGTAGTGATGATTGGATAAAAGCTATGCAAGATGAGCTAAATGAAACTTGAAAGGAATAAAGTCTGGACCTTGGTTAAAATAACTAAGGAAACTTTTTTATTAGAGTAAAATGGGTCTTCAAGAATAAATGTGATGAAAAAGGAATCATAGTAAGAAATAAAGCTATATTGGTTGCTAAAGGCTATAATAAACAAGAAGTAATAGACTTTGAAGAAACATATGCTCTAGTAGCTAGACTTGAATCTATTCATATTTTACTTGCCTTTGCAACATTTTTTAACATAAAACTTTTTCAAATGGATGTGAAGTGTGATTTCCTTAATGGTTTTGTACAAGATGAAGTTTTTGTTGAACAACCTCCTCTTTTTGAAGAAACAAACCATCTTGAAAATATTTATAAACTTACCAAAGCTTTGTATGGACTTAAGAAAGACCCTAGAGCTTGGTATGATAGGCTTACCTGATTTTTTCTTCAAAATAATTAGGTTAAGGGAAATGCAGATCCAACCCTTTTTATAAATAAAGATTATAAAAATGTTCTGATTGTTTAAATTTATATTGATGACATTATATTTGGTTCAACTCATAAATCTTTAACTAATTCAATCGTGGATCTAATGAAATATGAGTTTGAAATGAGTATGATGGGTGAGTTAAAATTTTTCCTTGGTTTTTAAATTTCTCAAAAACAAGAAAAAGTCTATATATCCCAACATAATTATATTAAATATCTTCTTAAAAAGTATGGATATGACAACACTAAGAGTATAAGTACTCCCATAAGTACCTCAAGTACACTTGATCTTGATGAATATGGGAAACCAGTAGATCAAACATCTTTTAGTGGTATGATAGGAAGTCTACTTTACCTTACAACTAGTTATCCAGACATATTGTTTTCAGTATGCTTATGCACAAGATATCAATCCAATCCTAAGGAATCTCATTTAAAGTAAGTGAAAAGAGTTTTTCGCTACATAAAGGGACCCATGGATTTAGGACACTTTTATACTTCTGGAAATGATTTTGTTCTCAAATGTTTTTCGGATGCTAACTTTGGTGGATGTAGAATGGATAGAAAGAGTACATCTGGAATGTGTCATTTCTTAGGATATTCATTAGTTTCTTGGTCATGTAAGAAGCAACACCCAATAGCACTTTCCACTGCTGAAGCTAAATATGTAGCATCTAGAAGTTGTTGTGCTCAAGTGTTGTGGATGCAATACACACTCAATGACTATGGTATGAGTTTTACCAAATGAAAAAAAATTTGTGATAATACTAGCGCCATTTCCTTAAATAAAACCCTGCACATCACTCTCGTGAAAAACACATAGATATTAAGCAACACGTTCTTAGGGATCACACACAAAGAGGGTATATAATTCTTCAATTTATCTGAACACAAGAGAAAATTGTTAATATTTTCACAAAATTTTTACCCTCTAAAAGACTTGAATACATTAAACAGAAGGTAGGAATGATAACCATAAGGTAATTTTCCTTGTTAAAATTCTATTGAAACCATTATCCTTACAGTAATATACTCGTTTTCATAAGGGGAGTACATTTTCTTGTTAGTAAGATCAAAATCATCATTTATGGAAATATTTTTAGTCATATTTTTCAAATCTTTCGTAATGGAAATTTTCGTAGTCAAAATTTTCAAATATTTCATAATAAAATTTTAGTAGTCAAAATTTTAAAATCCTTCATAATGAAAATTTTTGTAGTAATATATTCTAAAATTTTTCATAGCGTAAAATTTTTTCGTAGTCTTAATATTTTCGTAATGAAGATTTTCTAAATTTTTATAATAATGATTTTCTAAATTTTCGTAATGATGATTTTATAAATTTTCGTAATGATTATTTTCTAAATTTTCATAATGAAGATTTTCTAAATTTTCTTAATGAATATTTTCTATATTTTCGTAATGAATATTTTCTAAATTTTTTGTAATGAAGATTTTCTAAAAATTCGTAGTCAGTTATTCAAATATTTTTGTAATCAAAGTTTTTTGGAACCTAAAGTTCTTTAAGAAAAATTTTCTCCATTATGAATAATCTTCCTAGAAATTCTAAAGGTATGTTTCCTTTCCTGAGTTTTTCTAATCAACCTTTAATTTCTAGTAGTTTATTTTGTTTTAATTTTTTTGGATTCTATTTTCCTTAAATCTGAGTGTTTTTCTTAAAAACCTCAAAAGATTGGATTCTACCATGTTTTCCTTGTGTCTATTATATCAACTATAAGATATGATTAGTAGAATTTTCTGCCATTGGATTGAGTTTAGAAGATGAACTGTCACATCAAAAGCCTATATAAATGACCCCCCGATAGTTTTCCCACATTGAATCTCAAGCTCTCGCATGCTAAAGTTCTACCCGTCTACATAATCTCATTCCATTTTTTCAAGGGTTTCTAAATTCTGAATTTCTGTAGAAGAATCCTCTCAGAAAGATTTTTCCACTATCAAGCCAATATTGGAGTGGCAGGTCTATAGAGAAAGGTTGGTGCATCCAAACTTCTTTTCTAAGTATGATTCGATCATCTCAAAAAATATTAAGCTATATGGATGGGAGAGTGTTTGAGGAATCGAAACCAGGGTCTCAAGATTTAGTATATCCGGACTTTCTAGTAGAATTTTATGAATTAGTCCGTTTCTTTAAGGAAGAAGTCAGGGAGAAGTTTTCATTAAAGAGATATGGAAGGACTTATGCTCTTTCATATACTAAGGAAGCTAATTTTCTTGGTATTCTATATGAATGGGAAGATGAGTTCTATTCTCATAAGTTTCCAGATGTCAGAGGACGTTTCGTTAAGGAGAAGTCTATGGCATGTCTTAGACTCTCTGATGTAAAGACATTGAAGATCTCCCACTTGTCTAAAAATCATCGAATTCTCGAATTATGGGTTCAAGGATTCATCATTCCGAGAAAAGGGGACAAGGACACATTGAAGAAGAGTGACATGTATATTTTAGATTTTCTGGTGAACCAAAGGACGATCAATTGGGTTAATCATATTCTGACTACGATTGAGAATATTAAGAATGGAAACTTAAAGGCTCAGATAATCATGTATCCATCCATTCTATCCATGTTAATTGTTCGATGCTTAGAATATTTTAAAATTCTTTTCAGATCGAAGAAAAAGAATTGAAAAGTAATGTTAGTCAGTGATAATACCTTGAAAAGGATGAACATTGGTTTTTCTACAGACTCCAGATAATTTTATGACTTACCCGAGGAAGAAGCTGAAGCTGTTCCAAAAAAACAAGAAGTGGTGGAACCATCTAAAAAGGGATGAAGGAAGATGAAGTTTAAGGAAGTATTTGTGGGTGGAAAAACTGTTGATACCAAGGAAATACAATCCTCACCTCCAAATCCAAAAAAGCAAAAATCATATCTGTATGAGGTATTAGCTATGTGGAGGGAAGATAAAAAGAATATGAACAAAGGGGAGACCATGTTTAGACTAGACCTTGCTGAAGCAAAATATCTAAAGGAGAAGACAACTGAGTATCTGTAAAGGGAAGAGAAAGAAAAGAAACCTAATATGAAGATGAATGAAGCAGAGATTGTTTAATACATTCTGAGGGATACTGAGAAAGCATTTGAAAATATTCTAGTACCAGAATCCCTCCTGGTAGAAGCATTAACAGAAACTCTGGGGAAGAAATTTGTGAATTTGGAAAATGTCAAAGAATTAAATTAAGTGGAAGATGTTTAAGAATATGTAGAAAGAAGTGGTGACACTGCAAAGTTGATTAAGCAAGTACACGATTTTCATGAGAAAGAAAGGCCATTCGAGAAGATTTCAATCCGAACTTCTGAAGTTGAATCTTCAAAGCTGGCTACACCTGGGAAAGATGAGAAAGGAGAGGAAGACAAGGATGAAGAAGAAGTAAATAATATATCTAAAGAAGAATTTTTTAATCATCATTTCATTCATCCTGAGGATGCTGAGCCATGAGCTGAGAAGGAGCAGCTAGATGAAGATAAAATTGTTTAGCTGTCTGATAGTGAACATGAATCACTGGATGAGGAAGCCATTCTGAGAACTAATAATGGAAAACAGGTGGTTGTTTATAAACCTGGTAAAGCTATTGTGAATAAGAAGGAAGCCGGTGGATCATCAAAGAGGAAATCTACCGAGCTAGAGAAAGATACCTCACCAAGAAAACTTTCATATTTAGAATCATCTTCCCTTGGACATGATTTCGTAGTACAGTCTTTCAAAAAT
This sequence comes from Viscum album, assembly GCA_963277665.1. Taxonomy (NCBI): domain Eukaryota; kingdom Viridiplantae; phylum Streptophyta; class Magnoliopsida; order Santalales; family Viscaceae; genus Viscum; species Viscum album. The sequence goes on from OY728126.1 coordinate 1,580,251,448, forward strand.
CTTGTGGGGACTATTTCTATTTTTTAAAGCATTTAATCGAGATGGAATATGCTTAAGTACACCTTAAACCAAAAAACATATTCTGTGTCCATGGTTATGGACAAGTGTGTCATGTTTGAGGTTGATCTCAAGAATTTTTTCATCAACTACGAAGCCCATAAGAAATCATGCAAGAAGAAGACCAGTCGATAATGAAAAACCATAGAAGACATGAAATGTCTTGATGAGTTCCAAGATAGTGTTAAGGAGGAATTTTACATTGAAGATGGTAAAATCAAAGCTCTCACAAGCAGTTTTGAAGAAAAGTTGACTTTGGAACAAAATTATCAGATTCAAGAAGTAAAGGATTTGAATTGGAAGTTTTATTCTATTGACAAATGTTGGAAGAGAGAAAGGGATCTCCGGATAGAGATAGATGAAGATCTATTTAAATAGGAAGAAGCTCTAAAGCATTAGTCTAAATCCCTCAAGGATCAGGAAGATAAAATCAAATTTCTGGAGAAGAAAGCTGAGGATTAGGATTAGATTATAAAGTAAGCTGAGGAAGATCACAAGGAACTCAAAAAGATGTAAACCATTGTTAAAAAGTTGAATCCCAAGGAGAAGGAAGGATGATAGAACCAATCTGATCTTTTGTTGTATTTTTCTTGTATAATCACTTTCTAATCGTATTGATATGTATAGTTTCTTTTCTTTTGGATATGTTGTACTAATTTTCTTCAGGTACCATAATTTCTTTTCCATTCCCTCAAATTATTGTTGAAAATCACAAAGGGGGAGAAATGAAAAAGCATACTAAGAAAAGAAGAAATTTCCCTAAGGGGGAGTTTATCTAAGGGGGAGTTTTCATTATAAATAAATTTCATATTCAAGATAATGAAAAATCTTATTCTGAAAATCTAGAATATGATCCTTAGTGTTCCAAAGCCTAAGGGGGAGTTAGTCGTATTCATATTTGTTCATGTGTTAATGAAGATAAGTTTTACTTTCAAAGTCTATAATTCTTTCTATGTCCTTATATTATTTTTTGTAAGGATGTTTGTGCTTTCCAAAAAGGGGAGATTGTTGAGCCAATAAGGTTTCCTTATGACTTTTCCATTCCTTCATGTTTTGGGATATTGTTGAGTAAATAAGGTTTCTTTATGAATTTACCATTTCTTCAGGTTTTGAAAATCCCAAACACCTTATCTTAAGACAATTTTCATTTTACCCTATCCTTTAATTTCATAAGGAAAATTTCTTTCTCCAAGGAAATTTAGGATTAATATGTTTTTCATTATTCATTTTTTCTATGTTTAAAATTAGGTTTCATATCCAAAACCTCGAGATCATATATACTTAGATATATATCATTCTGTTTTCAGGATAAAAATTCAGGTTCCAAAATATTCTGAGTTCTGACTCCAAGTTATCTGAATTCAGACTCCAAACTCTTCTGAGTTCTGACTCCGAGTTCTTTGAATTCTGACTCTGAACTCTTATGAGTTTTGACTCTAAGTTTTATGAATTCAGACTCTGAACTATTATGAGTTCTGACTCCGAGTTCCTTGAATTTAGACTCTGAACTCTTAAGAGTTTTGACTCCATGTTCTCTGAATTTAGACTCTGAAATATTATGTGTTCTGACTCCGAGTTCTCTGAATTCAGACTCTGAACTCTTATGAGTTCTGACTCTGAGTTATCTGAATTCAGACTCCAAAATTTTATGAGTTCTCACTCCAAGTTCTCTGAATTCAGACTCCTAACTCTTAAGAGTCCTAACTCAAAGTTCTATGAATTCAGACTCCAAACTCTTATGAGTTCTGACTCCGAATTCTTATGAATTCAGAATCTGAACTTCATAAGTTCAGTTTCCAAATTCTTGTGATCTCAGATTCTGAATTTATTTGAAGTTCGGACTCTGTAATTCTATAAAATTCAGGTTTTAAATTCTTTGGAAAATATAATCCAAATATCCTTATATTATAGATGTTGAATGAGTTTTTGGTTAGACTCCGAACTATTTTTCCTTACATTCCGAAAAATGGTTTTAGTTAAGCACTATATTTTTGCATACTCTTGTTTTGGTTATCAAATGATGTTGTGAATTCAGTTACTAACTAACCATTGTTTGAGTTATGAATTTACAGGTCCCTCCAAAATTCAAGTAAAAATATGACTGTTGGAGGAGGGAGTCGACCATTAATGTCGTTCCTATAAATAGGAGCTCAAATGAACGTGCTCAAACATTTGGGTGAACTATTCTATGACTCTAGAGATTACATGCTGATGAAGTGATTTATAGAGAGAGACTTTCATGCATTGTGTGTACTGAACATCTTGTTCATAATAGCTTTGTGAGACTCTAAATGTTGCTGAGTACATTCGAGGGCTTCCGAGGATAGGAAGATAGAGGTGCCGACTACCTTGAAGTTGAGGGTTTGCGAGGATAGCAAGACATACTATGATATTCATATCAAGGGCTTACCCTGGTGTGGATAAGACATAATTTCTTGAATTTATAAATAAAGGGACCTTTATCTAATGTTTTTGGATACCCTTCTCTTTGGGTTACAATATTTACTAGTTGTTACTTGTTTTGTTTCATGTTTTCCACTATATTTTGATTGTTGAGGAAAGTATAACTATCTTATACTTTCTTATACATTTACACTCTGATTTAGTAATATTATATTCGCTTTAAGGTAGAATCTTTATCTTTGTAAGCTTTGGATAAGTTTCATTTCCAGATTCACTTTTCAAAAATCACATTCTCAAAATAATATTTCTAGAATCAAGCAAATGTAGAACTAGAGGTGTTGTGAATTTTTTTTATACAAAATTTCCTTAAGGACTGTTAAAGTACAAAATTCACCCCCTCTTGTATATTAAGAATCTATAGTATCATTTTGAACGTTCAGTTGGTATCATTGGATAATATCATACTCTAAACCAACCCAACAGTTTAATGGAATAGTCCCCTCGTACAATTGTTACTTGCATGGAGGCCACCAATGGGTATTTATAACATTTTGGTTCAATGGTTTATTATCTGTTTCTTAGGTTAATAGGATATTGAACATGAATATTAGGGGTAAATGAAACTGGTTGACTGGACATAGACCACTTTAAAGAGGTATGGTGGCCTATCTCTAAATATATATACGGTTTGTGTGACTCTTATGCTAAATATTGATAGTTTCTAAATTAACTGTCAGATACTTCAAGAGTGGAGAGTAAGTGAATTAATTTTTTTACTCATTTGTATATCTAGTAATGAAATTTGTTTTCAATGTTCTCCCATGGATATAGGACAACTTTACGAACCATGTAAATCCTATTTTTCCATTTTGTGTGTGTGTAGTGTGATCATGCAGTTTTTTGTTGTGATTAGGTGGGATCTCATCCAAGTAATACTTCACAATATTGAAGGGGGTGTTTATTATAAAAACATATATTTGGTATCATTATGAAGATTTATTTATACCTAGTTTTAAGTAATTGGATAGAGGTCCATTTTGTATAAATGGTTCTTGTTAAGTCTATCCATAAAATCAAATGGCCAGAGTGCTTCCAAGGCTTCCCTCCCAATATAGGGATCTTCCTACCATCTCACCTCCATTAAAACTGATCAAGATATCATGAGCATTCACCAACTTTAATGGGTACCTTTACTTTACCAATATTAGTCCAAACAAGGTCTACATACACCCATTAGGTGTATATAGGGTGTGAGAATAGGAAGCCCAGTTGGATCACACCATGTATTCCATGAACATCCTTTGTTAGTAAAACAAAAAATCATGCTAATTTAAAAGTAATTACATGAAAATAACCATGGAATTTTTTTAATGAAATTATGTAGGATGATAATTATATTTTATTTAAATATTAAGATAAATTAAAACCATGGAACAACATTTTATACATGAAACATGGGAGAAAACCCATAAGGATACTACAATCAAGAATTAAAAAATATATTATTGATGTAGTTTTGGAAATATCCCCAAATAGAAAAAAAATGTACAACTGCTTTATACCAGAGTTTAGCTAGATTTCAATCATAACTAACAATATTATATCACTAATTAATGATACACACTAAACTAGTGAGACAATTTCTTTATCAGGTTCAATTGGATGCCTACCCAAGTACTTGAGGTGTCCCACAAAGTTTTATCAATTCATAACAATTATTTTAATTGAATTATTTTCTAAAAAAAATTCAAGATATCAATACATTATTATAAAATACATGTTTTTTAAAAATACTTCAAGCACCTAATAAATAAAATGATCACACACATTATATTACATGTAATTTAGTTCCCATAATGAGCATTATGTACTTTTGAAATATTTGTAAATCCTATTTTTAAAATCTATGCACATAATATTCAATTAATATTTGGGGGATTATGGAATAACCTATCTTAATATAGTGTAAATGTTCTTCAATGTTGACAATATACTAATAAAGGGAGAAGAAACCTTAAAAAGGTAAGGAGAATCCCATAATATCAAAATTCCATCCCTAAAATCTAAGTAGTAGAATCCCTATGTATCCATAGACAAAAATATAGAAGAAAACCAAGATAAATAAGAGATTAAGTCTAAGGTAAATTAGAATAACCCCTATCTTGATGTTCTATAGGTGATTCTATGTGAAATATTTTCAATAAAAAATGTGAAAATGGGAGTGGAGGAAGGCATGTCATGGTAGGGAACCTGGTGAATTTGAAATTGGAAAAAAAAATTGATGAGTGGTAATAAAATAAACAAGGGAAGTCTATGGAATTCATTTTATTGTTTCATTAAAAAGTATTTGAAGAGATTGTTTTTGTGTGACACACCTATCATAGCATGGAAACCCTCCCCTAAATTGGGGGTGCCAATATCCAGAATCATGTCATAGAATGTCCAGACGAATGTTCAAAACTATAGACCTAGGGGATGGAAAGATCGCGATGCAACCATCATTGGTCATGAAGGGATGGGTATATAGTTCAAAATTTCAGACCTATAGAACTAACCAAACATAGTAAACATCTATAATTCCTTATAATGTAAAATAATTAATGAAATTTTTTTAATGTGTACCATTGAGGTGGAGGGTGTTATAATTCTCCACACGATATAGTTTTTCCATAGAAAATTCAACTCGATTTTTTATTTGAAAATCGATGAGGATATTTTACCCTAATGAATGATTTCCACTCCCAAGTATATTGAGAGTCTCCCCCATGATTCCATAACACTTGAACTAGTAGAATAATCTTTATGTGTGACACCTTATCCTCATTATCAATGACCAATATTTGTTTCTCTATCAAAAATAAATCTTTATCCTACTTAAGAATTTCCCTTTTATATATATGATAAGGTCAAGGTGTTATTTATTTAGTTGAGATATTTGGAAATCATCTTGAATCATTAACTAATGTTGCAAACCCAGCTAGTCAGAAACATTACCTATACTCTTGTTGATACCAAAATGTCCCACATATATCAGGGAAATATTCACTTTTTCCCCAATTTTTAGTTACTTATTCTAGGTGACACTACCAATAACACTGAGTTATCAATCATGAATTTTAATAGATGATGACAGTAATCAATATGATACTTATAATAGAATTGGGAAATTACCAAGAGCTATAGAAGCATCTAGATCTTCCCAATAATCTCCATGATAAGAATGTGTACCACCAAGGAGTCTTCATCTAAACAAGTCCAAAACAAAATGGTAATGACATGTCCAACCATATAAATATTAAAAATGATCCATCCGTATAGAGTAGTGTCAATTGTTATTAAAAAATTCAACCAATCCCATATAGAAACCCCAAGAACCACTAAAATATAGAATATATCTTCTAATATTTGAATAAGTAACTCCATATATCCATATATTTATGAATTTTAATCCAGGATCAATTTTATCAGAAAACCAATCACCACTTAGATACCCTTCCAGAATTGGTAATTAAACTAAGGATCACAGTCATACATTATAGAAGTGGAAACACCATACAGTATGAAAACCTCCTAAATATATTACTTACGAAGATCATATACCTTTATAAAATAATATATTAATATAAAATAAGAAAACTTAGTAGATGTAGCACCATGGAAATTTAGTTTAAAATAATAATAAGCTATATATATTCTTTAACACGCAACACTGATCATTATGCAATTGAGATATATTATAAAAATATTATAATTTAAATCTAACCTAGCCATTAAATTGGTGGGTAAGAATATGAGTGACCACTTAATAAAATATATGTATAACATTCATACTCAAAAAAACCTTTTTTATTAATTATTACAAAATAAATACTCAATTTTTAGTGAAGTCATTTTTTGTTTCAAAAATGTAATTTATTTAAAAATGAATTAATTTCATTTCATGTGTGAAAATTATAATTAATTTATACCCATCATAGAAATATTATTTTATAAAATTAATATTTTTTTGAATTAATCATATTAAAATTATATCATTTTGAAATTTTGATCAATTTTGTGAAATGATTTATTTTTCAGTGACTAGTGACAAATACCGATTTTTCAAATACTCTCATTTATATTCATTAAATGAATTAATTTAAATGTACCATTGTATTTTGGATTTGGTATTGAAGTTACATATGATAAATTTATTTTATAATAATATAATTAATTCCATTTTAATCATCAATATTCCTAATTTTGATATATGTTAATTTTTATGCTTAAAAATGTATTTTTTCTAAAAACAATTTTCATTGAGTTTTACACATTTATATTAAAATTGATTTCAAAAAAATCAGTCGATTTTTTTGTTGATAAATTTATAGAATATTTTTATTCATTAGGTTCTTATTTTGTAAATATATCCCTTTTATATTTTGGTTATTATGAATAGTAACTGCGGTAATTATTTGTCACCACGGTAAGGGTAAAATGTGTAAAACGTGGTTAAAACTATGAGATAAGGTCTCAAAATAAACCCAAAATTCCTTTAATTTATTTTATGGGACAAATTAGATTGTATATATCCCAAATTATAATATATTTTCTTTTTGTTTCATTTTCCCTTCGTGATGCCTTTTGTATTATTTTAAGTAATGAAAATTCAAAAATATCACTCTCTTTTAATTAATTTCTATTGTATTTTCACATAGGGATAATAATATGTTGGAAATGAATTTATAATATTATTTAGAACATTATCATTATTTTTTATTTTTATTTATACATAATTTTTATCAATGGAATAATTACCTTAAAAGCATACACGACGTTGGCACAATGCTTTTGTAAGGAGTGGAAGAAAGAAATAAAATGATTTTAAAAACATTAAAAGTAATTATTTTAGGATGAAATATGGATTCACAAAATTTTTTGGTGAATAATAATTATAATTTATGGTTAAATAGTTTTTATTATAATTTATTTTTTATCATTATGTTTTTAACGTTAAATTAAATGAATAGTGTTAAAAATGACATTAATGATATTTTATGAAAAAATATTTTATTAAATAATTTAAAAATAATACCTATATTTAAACAAAACAATTAAGATAAAAAATATTCTATAATTTTTTAAATTGGACATTTATGAGCTAATTTTTACATTATAAGTAAGATTTTAATCCTTTAAGATTGAAAACGTTTCCACTATGCCTAAGATCTTTCTTTTTTACATATTATTTTTCCACCATCAATTACATCCTAAAAATTAAAATATAATAAAACTAATATTTAACATATAATAATATGTTATTATTTTTATGTAATTATATTTATCCATGTCATTATCCATTAAACAGGATATAACACCATTGCTCGTGTGTACGGTGGACTACCACCCTTGGAACCGATGTGATTTTGTTTTCCCTCACCACATCACATGTATAGTAATAATGATGGAAATAATTAATATATATGATACTTATGTAATATTAGTTACTCTATAAATTTAACTTATCACATAATTCCTTACCCTTTCTCCCATTAAAAATGACAATATCACTCGTGCATTCGTACACTCCACTATATGCATGAACAGATGAGATTCATTTTCAATTTCCACATTTAAATAATGATTATAACAATAGATATAGTTAATAAATATGATATTTATAACATTAATATAATTAGTTATACGATTATAATATATTCAATGCACAATAATCAGAACATTCATGTTGAAACAAACTTGAGAAAACATACTTGAAAGATTATTAATGAATGGGTGATAAGATGCTATAAGTGGATCATATATGATATTATAAATATGAATATGGTACTTTTATAAATAAATAAAAAACTTTAAAACCATTATACAAGAGTTTAAATTATGTTCAACAATGTGTAAGCGTGATGTAATGGGTTTCTCACCTCAATTTCCTTTTATTGAATTATACCATTTCTTCATTGATTCTAATATGTAATGATTTTGTGTAAAATTAAATTTGATTGGTTTATGTTGTATTTAAAATTATATTTTTTGGTTATACATTTTTTTCACATAATCACTTCATTTAAAAACCCATATTTCAATGATATGATCTTTATAAGGGATTTCATCTTAATTTCCACTTTGTTGAGGCATATTAGGTATTATACATGTAACACCAGAAAATTTTATGTGAAATATTTTGTTTTTATGTTATATAAATCATCAAAGGAATATTTCACTACATACAACACTATCTTGGATTGCTTTACACTCAACCGCGGCCTTCCTCGATAGCTTGTGTCGTAAGCAATACCGAGTTTTACTAAATAATGATATGCTATTAAAATATTATTAAAACTACCCATTATGAATAGTAATAACCACTTTTTGAAATTTTATAAATTTTATTTTTCAAAATGGACTTCATTTTTGGATTCGGAATATCGAAATTATCCTAGGGTGAAATTTTGGTATTTTTCTAAAAACATTCAATTTTTGATGAATAGTGAAACCACTAAGTAGTAGTTAAAAAACTGAATTTTTCATAAAACGTAATTTTTCCGCTTCTGTGAGTGGAATTTCTAAAATCTGAGAGACAAGGTTGATGTCAGTATATAAAATGTGGTTCAATGAGATGAAAATAATTTTTGGTGAATAGTAACTTTTTACTTATATTTACCACGGTTAAAAGTAAATAGGGTAATTAAGGGTAAAAATGATATAATTATTACCCTAAAATATGTCCTAATTCTATTGGACAAGTTTAATTCGAACAAAAACAACCGTAGGAATAAAATATGACCATTTAGGCCCACATGGATTAGATTAGGACATTTATTATTAATTTATTTAAAGAAGGGTTAAAATAGTTAAAATCAATGTTTAATAAGTATATCATTTTTAATATAGGGTTATACATAAGATCAATTCGACTATAAATATAAATTAGAAATCTAAAAAGATTTCCTACATAATGGTATTTTAGTTTTAATTTTTAGACTTTAAATAAGTTAATTTTTATACGACACAAAGATGATGCAGTAATTATCTTATTAATGAAATATTGACATAATTGATGTTATAAATACCCAAATAAATGTAATTTGAGAATTTTTATGAATTAAAATAATTTTATAGGTTAATATGACATTTTATTATTGATTTAATTAACTTCTTTCTAACTAATCATTCTGTTATGAGTTTCACAAAAATCAATTACTAAATAGTGTCAAAATTGACATAAAATAGTTTTTAAAACAAATAGTATATTATTAATTGTTATTTTATTCCTAAAAATATAAGGTTTGGCCAAATGACTTAGATAAGGTTATATATATTAATAATAAACAACTTGGGGTTCTTTTTCCTTTTTATAGTTAGTTTATTAACCGTATAGTATAAGAACACAAGAAGACACGATAAAAGTAAAATTATTTAACTTAATGATAAATCTAAATGATAAGGTTAAAATAGGAACCTAAACTTGTATAAATTCTATTGTATGAGAGGATTTCGACCCATCCCCACCTTATATTCTAAATAAATCAATTTGGAGCTATTTAAAACCGAACTTGACTTTATAATAAAATAATATTTTTAGTTTTTCCAAAGGAGCCCCTCTCCTCCCTTATAAAAGGGCACCTCCTCCCCCTCTTCCTCACACCACTTTGAGCCTTCAATCACGGCCAACCCCTGCCAATTTCTCCTCTCCACTTTCCTAGAGACATCCTACAGGTCCTGTTATTCTTCAAAGACCAATTTTAGTGACCTAAAAGGAGGTCCCAAAAAGGCGTTTCAAAGAAGAGGTAATGTTCGTTACCAATTCTTTCAAATTTATTTCTTCTTACACTTCTTCTTATTTAGTTGTTTCATTATGAAGTAATAACATCAGTACCACTCATATAATGATATGTTATTATAAGTATGAAACAACCCTATTTCACCATCTATCCATCCTACGGAAAACGAAATCACCGCGCGTGCGTACGTACGGAATACCGTCTCCACGCCGTGGTGTAATCTATTTTCCACCACCACCTTACTTGGATGGGTATAATGGTGTAAATAATGACTATATATGACTATTTTAATGTGATATTTATTCTGAAATAGTATACATACACTCCAATACAATTCCACGATCATGGGAACTATATCATCACTCGTGTGTACGTACGGAATACCGTCTCCACGATGTGATGCGACTCGTTCTACATGATTTTCATTGCATAATGATCACATAAATGAATTGAGTGAATAAATATGATATATATTACACTAATTCCATTCTGGAAATGAGGTATTTATAAACTAAAAAGAAAAATAAGAATTTATTTGACAAGACACGCATAAGAACAAAAAGTAATAAACACCATAATAACAAGTAGTAATGAAATATTACTAATAAGAAGCTAGGAATATGGCCATATATGATATCATAAAAATAATTATGATTCTAGAATAAGTCAACAACATTATTTAAATCATTACACAGGAGGTTTGGACACGTACAAAGCATATCGGACCTAAGGTAAGAGAAAATATCACAATCTCCTTTTTATCCGAGATTGTTTATACTTTGGAATTTAATGGGGTGCATTTTATCATCCACATCCATGTTTCCTCAATATGTAATATTTACATCCTTATATAATAGTTTATATCCAATTTTACCTTTCTTTGAGTTTTTAGTAAAAGATATGAAAGGAATCTTTTGTCATTTTTCGTACGAGGTACTTTTTGACTTTTCCGAAAAAAGTAGGAGAAGAATGTTTTCTTTTAACTTATACGACATGAATGGATTTTTAAAACATTATTTCCAAGAAGCTTCCCTTACAAGTTTTCATGTTTATTTTTAATCATCTTTTTTTAGTTTATAATTGTATGACATGTTAATAAAGGAAAAGTGTTTTTGAAGTAGAAATGATATTTTCTTCAAGAATGGAGTTCAAGTGTTTTATCAAAATTATTTTTCATCTAAGATGATAAAGGGTTCTGTTTCTATCCCTATTATTACATTGATTTGATTATGTTGTGATGGAATTATTTTTTTATGAATTCCTTTATCTTATATGAATTGTTTTATGATGTCACGATGTTTAAGATTCCCATTTTTATTACATGGGTTATGCAATGATGTATGATTTATGATTTTGTGGCACACATAAGAATCGTATCATTATGAGATGGGTGGGACCTATATCTCCCTACAATTCATTGGGTAAAAATTTTATATCTCATGAGATAGACATGGCTAGAACGGTAGGTTATACCGGTTCAGTGAAACAGGATTGAAACGAGGAGTGAACTCAGTTCATAAATGGACTTTGTCCACTAAGATAGTCTTGGAAATGAGTTTTGACTAATAATAAATGATTCTCTATGATTATGTGTGTATGCCACAAAGTTTCAAGTTTTATGTTATGATTATTGGGATTCCATTTCACTACTATGATTTATCCCATGTTATGAAATTATGCTCTCTTTTGCAGGTTATGCTTTCCAAAAGTTATGTTCTTATTAATATGATGTGATTGATATTTCTTTTGTTTACCATAACTGAGCATTTGAGCTCACCCTTTTGTATGTTTTCTTTCCCCGGGTCCGGAAGAAGGTTATTAAGTAAGATATGCCAAAAGGGACTATAGATATGATGAAATAAATGGGAGATAGTGTAGACGCTTTATGAACCAGTTGTTTCTTCCATTTTCTAAAGACACTATACCTATACGGTCCTTTCGTGGTTTTGTTATATGTTGTAATAAGTATGCTTCAATTTTGAAGTATTAACAATTTATGTAAAGTATGGGTCGTTATAATACACTTATTTAATTATATGTGGTGTATATACTTTCCATTTGGTGTAGTTAACATGAATATATATAATTATTATTTTTAATGATTCAATTAATGTTACTATTTTCAAGGGGTTATAATTTAAAAGTTACCAAAGAGGTAAAAATAATATTTAAAATCTCATTTCTCCTTCTTCATATTTATCTTATCTTATTTGAAGAAACCTTATAATATATCCTTCATAAAATCAATATGTTTTATCTTGTATATATTTTTATATTTTTTATGTTTTCATCTAAATTTTCCTATCGTTTTAACATGAATCACACAAAGAATGTTTTAAAAGAAAATCTGATCTTCATTCTCTTTTGAGTAGGTATAATTTTTTTTTATGTCCAATTTTTTCTAAAAAAGTCTTATTTATTTAATAAAAAGATTTACTAAATAATTTTTTAATTATACATGAATTTTTAAAAGGTTTTAAAGAATTTTTTTATTTTATTTTTTGAAAGGTTTATTTTTTACTTTCTTTATAAAATGTAAATCGGAACATTTCTTTTTAACATATTAGAAATTAAGAAAATTTCTCACCAGCATAGCCATTTTACACTATTTACCTTATTCTACAAGTTTTAAATGGTTTTAGAAGGAAAATTATCAAATGAATATTTATTTTTAATTATTTTCTTTCATTTTATTTTATCCTATAAAATACATGATATAAATATAATATCTATTTGACTAATGAATTAAAAGATATATCTTATTTATTGATTAATTTTGTGTTCATTAATATTATTTTGAGACATACCGTTTCTTATGATCAATTTTCCTTTTAATTATCTATATTCTATATTTAATGGTTACTATTATTTACCAAAACCTATACCATATTTACATATAGTTTCTGACTATAAATTTTTTTTGATTGATTAAGGAAATATTGATATTACATACACTTTACTCAATATATATATTTATCAATAAGGTAGATTATTTATGAATTAAATTGATCAATAAATACATGAGGAATCAATTAGGCATATAGTGATGGGTGGGGAGTGAAATTACATATCCTCTCGATGAATTGATTGGTATCATGAGACAAATCAGTTAGTTAACCTTATTAAATGGGAATTTTTGGTTGTATACCTACACTAGTTTACACCATATTAGAGAAATGAATCAGAGAAAAAGAAATAATGATGTGTAAGATCATGAAATACAACATTATTCATTTCCATCATTGAGAATTTATTTATTATTATCAATGAGATTACTCTATTTATATTATCAATTGATTCATTTCATGATCAAGTTATTGATTAAATGACACATGTTTTCAATTATCCACAACATCATATAGATTAAAATTTATTTACTCGTGATATTTTCTTCTATACATAACCCAATCTTTGAATTTTAGATGTACCTTATTTTGTTTCCATTTCCTAGGATATGAAGAAGGAATATTTGAATTAGTTCAAGGATATAAAATATTTGATTTCACTTTTTTTATATTTGTATATTTAATATAAAAATGGGAAGCATGTTTGTATATAGTTCTTCAAGACTAATTAAGTGATCGATTTTTAGTGTTGTGATCCCTTGTATCTTATGCCAATGTAATAAAGTATACAATGAATATGGGTTAATAGAGTTGGAGTTGTTATAGTGGGTATCAAAGAGAGTTTAGTAAAAGCATTGGGAAATATATTTAAGAAATCATTGATTAGGTAACATATCCCCATGACATATTTTGAGGATATTTCTAATTATAGGATAATATCATGAAAGTATGGTTAAGGAATATATTATGTGTTTTTTCTAGAAATACATACCTGTATGAACCCTACATGTGGATGTGATTTTGGAACATATGAATATAGGGGTTAAAAACATTAAAAGAGTCAGTCTAATATATTTCAACCATCATTCTCGTGGATGGTGATTGTGCACTTATTGCTCACATGGTTTTAAAACCCTAATGGATATGCTTGGATTAAGTCATATTTTCCATATGAACCATTATAAAGGGATTGAATATATGATCACCATGAATGAACTAGATTAAACCTAAGAAGTATTAGATTCAAAACAAAGTTTCATGATTTAGATATTCTATGAATTATTTTCATGATTATGTTGTTCCAATTATGATTATTTGTTCTCATACTATGATTTTTATTTTCTGTAAATGGATAGAACTAGAATGAACCATGTTAATAATGAATGTGATGGACAAGCTTAGTCAGGGGTTCTCATTCCCCTCCTGTCATAAGCAGCTACAGGCTCAGTCAGAGGTTCATTATGTTATATTGGATGATGGGTGGCCCCTTCCCAAGGAATTGATGTGCCTGTCTGTGTCAGATGTCATTGCGCCGGTCCAACTATTGGATGGCCCCCCTATGATGACTGCTCCGGTTTCTCCTCTACCTGGTCCCACCTGGGCCGAGGTTAACCTATTCAGGGACCTTGTTCCCTTCATTAAACCTTATCCCTCCATTGGCCTTCCATGACCTTTAGAGGTGTGGACTGAGCCGCTTCGATGGCCTTCTGTTGGCTATACAAGCTGAGAAATATGAGAGGAAGAATGGAAGAGGTAGAATATTGGCACACAACACAAAGGAGCTTTCAAGATTTTTCACACAATTTCACAATTTTTCACAATTTTTCAGAATTGAAAGTTCAGACTACAATAAATCAATTTATAGACCCACAAAATTAAATGCATAGCATTTATGTTGGTACAAAGAAAGACCAAAATATTAAATGAAGAGCAATTATAATGGTGCAAAGATATACCAAATCTTTAAATGAAGATCATTTAAATTCATTCAACGAAAATAAAGGGAGGTGGACCCATGGAAAAAATGTGCAAGTAATAAATGACACTACTTGTAGCATTGACTCATGTTTTTGGTTTGCAATTCCAACACCCCCCTTCAAACCAAAACCGGCTTCATTTCGAGCATCATTCTGAGTTTCAGCCAGGATCATTCTTCTTGATGTAAACTGCATGCTCATATAGACATTTGGTGAATCCGTTCTCTCGAAGATAGCTATCAATGCTTGCATTCCAAGCACGAGGAGCCTGCTTTAACCCATAAAGAGCTTTCTTCAGTCGATAAACTTTGTCTTCCTCCCCTTGCATAATAAAGCCTTCAGGCTGGTCTATATAGACCTCTTCCTCTAGAATTCCATTCAGGAATGCAGACATCACATCCAATTGGTAGATCATCCAACTTTGATGAACAACAAGGGAGATAATCATTCTCACAGTGTCAAGGCGAGCAACCGGAGTGAAGACTTCTTCGTAGTCCACCCCATACTTCTATTTGTACCCCTTTTCTACGAGCCTTGCCTTGTAGCGATCAATTTCACCATTAGCATTTCACTTGATCTTGTACACCCATTTGAAACCAATGGATTTCTGGCTATAAGGAAGTGTGGTCAGCTCCCATGTGTCATTTTTCTCTATGGCGCAAATTTCTTATCCCATAGCCATTCTCCAACATTCTTCCCTTACGGATTCCTGAAACGTCAGAGGCTCATGATCTGCATACAGGCAAAAAAGATTTACCTCTTCGGTTTTCTCATAAATGTCGCTTAATCTTTTCATCTTTATGGGCGCCATGGGTGAGGATGAGCTCGCCAAATTTTGACTTGGTGGAGTCCTTTCGGGAGTGATGTAATGTCCTCCTGGACTCCTGTGTACTGATGATGTGCTTGCGGAAACTGTTGATGGCATTTTCTCCTGATGATCACGTCTTTCTTCAGGATCTTCTGTTTCGACTGGAATCACTTTGTTTGGTTCTTCATCATTCTATTTCCAAGCTTCTTCCTCGCTAAAGACCACATCTCTACTCACCACTAATTTATTGGTTAGTGGATTGTAGAGATTATAGGCTTTAGACTCTTCACTATAGCTGATGAAGATGCACTTTTCACCACGATCATCAAGATTCCTTCTTCTCGCTTCTGGAACATGAGCGTAGGCAACACACCCGAAGATTCTTAGGTGTGATACGCTCGGTTTGTATCCACTCCATGCCTCTTGTGGTGTCATGTTTCTGACGCTCTTCGTTGGGCACCAATTGAGAAGATATGAAGTACATGCCACTGCTTCTGCCCAGAAGTTCTTTGGCAAGCCTTTCTCCTTCAGCATGGTCCTCGTCATGTCGAGGATGGTGCGGTTCTTCCTTTCTGCGATGCCATTCTGCTGCGGCGTGTAGGCTGCAGTGTATTGCTGTTTGATGCCATGTTCCCTACAGAAATCTTGAAATGCATTTGAGGTGTATTCTCCACCTCTGTCAGATCTGAGTACTTTGATTCTGTGGCCACTTTCAGTTTCAACATGAGCTTTAAAAGTTCTAAAGACAGTGAAAGCGGAAGATTTTTCTTTGATGCAATACACCCACAACTTTCTGCTGAAATCATCAATAAGGGTAATAAAATATCTATTACCTCCAAGTGACAGTGTTTCAAGTGGTCCGCAGATATCAGTGTGAACCAACTGAAGTGGTTCTGTTGCTCTTCTAGACACTCCACTTGGAAATGAGTTCCTTTGTTGCTTGCCGAGTGTACACGCCTCACACACATGATTTTGAGCTTCAATCATTGGCAAGCCACACACCATGTTTGATGAGGATAGAAGTTTAAGCCCGCTAAAATGAAGATGTCCAAATCATAGATGCAATCTCCATGAGTCATTCTTCATGAGTCCCAAGAGACACTTCTCGGCCTTTGTGTTGATATGCAGCGGAAACATGCGATTCTTCGCTACTTGGACTTGAGCGACAAGTCTCCTGTGAGCATCCGTTATAGAAAAAGAAGAATTTTCCAAGTGTATGACATACCCCTTCTCAAGAAGTTGGCCGAGACTGATGATATTATTTTTCATACTTGGTACGTAATATACATTAGAAATGTAATTCGACTCTCCATTCTTCAGATAGATTTTGATTTTACCTTTTCTGCACACGGGTACCTTGGATGAGTCGCCAAAACTCACATCGCCATGAACGTCTTCGGTGAGTTCCTCGAACAGTTGTTTGTTACCACTCATTTGGTTGCTTTCACCAGTGTAGAGATACCAAACATCGGGGCGTTCACATACCTTTTCTTGTGCGAGGAGGAGTGTGGTACCTTCTTCTTCATGATGAGATGTTTCAGCATAGTTGGATCATTCATCGTGATCCACTTTTCTCCAACAATCAGTACCATAATTCCCAAATTTCTTACAGTTGTGGCATTGGATGTTCTTTGCGTTTCCATGACCACGCGTGAATCGTCCTCCACCATTCCCTCTTCCATGAAAGCTGGTAGGATGTTGGTGCTTTTGTTGATGGATTGGATAATATCCACACCCTCTTCCTCTTCCACGATGACCGCCTCGTTGCGTGTGGCCATTATTTTGTTCTTGTAGAGTCAACTTGGACTCCAAGGAATGCTCTATTGTTGAACCGGTATTCTTTTGCATCCGTTGCTCATGCACTTGCAATGACCCCATCAGTTCTTCAATGGACAGTTTCTCCAAATCCTTTGATTCTTCGACTGTCACAACCACATGATGAAACTTGGTTGTGAGAGATCGAAGTGATTTTTCGATAACTCGAATATCCACCACTTTTTCACCATTCCTTTTCAAATTGTTAAAAATAACAATTAATCTTGAGAAATAATCGGAGATTCTCTCACCTTCTTTCATGTGCACCGCTTCAAATTCCGCTCTTAATGTTTGAAGACGTACCCGCTTCACTCAATCGACACCTTTAAGGACGATGGCAAGGGTATCCCAAGCTTGCTTTCTTGATGTTTCTTCGGCAATCTTTTCGAACGTTGATTCATCCAACCGTTTATAGAGGAGGAACAACGCCTTGTTGTCTTTCTTTCTTTGATTTTTGAGGGTCGCCTTTTCTTCATTCATGAAGGCAGCTTCTTCCGCCGTAGTGGGTACAACATACCTGTCGGTAACGATCTCCTATAAATCTTGTGACCCGAATAAAGCCTTCATTTGGATGCACCACCTTTCGTAGTTGTCCTTAGACAGCTTTGGAACTTGCGGCAGAATTGCGGCCATCTTAAAAAAAATTGCAGGATCTTGGTAACTTGGCTCTGATACCTGTTTGTTGGCTATACAAGCCGAGAAATATGAGAGGAAGAATGGATGAGGTAGAATATTGGCACACAACACAAAGGAGCTTCCAAGCTTTTTCACACAATTTCACAATTTTTCACAATTTTTCACAATTGAAATTTCAGATTACAATTACATCAATTTATAGACCCACAACATTAAATGCATAGCATTTATGTTGGTACAAAGAAAGACCAAAACATTAAATACAGAGAATCTATGATGGTACAAAGAAAAACCAAAATATTAAATGCAGAGCATTTATGACAGTACAAAGATATACCAAATCTTTAAATACAGAGCATTTAAATTCATTCAAAGAAAATAAATGGAGGTGGACCCATGGAAAAAATGTGCAAGTAATAAATGACACCGCAGGCAGCTTTGACTCATGTTTTTGGTTTGCAATTCCAACACCTTCTTCTTTGGTTTCTAACTCACGGTGAGAACTTCTACCCACCCCTCTACTAGGGAGATTCATGGAGGATATTTCATTGTTGCCACTGGTTCTTTCGGTTGGCCATCCATGTCCTTTAGAGGTGTGGCCTAAGCCGCTTTGATGGCCTTCTTCTTCGTTTTCTCTCTCAAGGTGGGAACTTCCACCCACACCTTTGCTAGGGATTTTTGTGAAGGATGGATAATTGTTGCCACATGTTCTTTTGGTTGGACCCCCCTATAATGTGTCTCAACATACGGGGCATTTTGGGGAGATGGATTGGTCGGTGGGCTTCGATTCATCAGTCTCTGTGCATCGGTATTCACAGGTCTCGCCAGAGTCTCCTTCGAGGTGCAAGATGAGGCCTTGGGATTCAGAATGTGGGCTGGATTTCATCTAGATGTCCGAATATACTAAGCTGTGATTGGGGATCTCCCATTCAATTCATTTCAGAGTTTTTCTTCAAGATTTAGAGGACCCAACTTGTGAGGTTCTTACCTCGTCTCCCCCTCCTCGGGGTTCATACTCGGGTTCAAACCAAACATTTTTAGATTGGTTCTTCAGATCGGTGGAGTGGCTAATAATCTCTTGGGGCCAAAACCAAGTTCCCTCGGTTCCAATGATTTCCATGTTCTTATGGAATGCAAGATGCATGGGTTTTCTGGTGAAAACTTATTTTATTCGTTCTAAACTACGTCTTTCCAGGTCATCAGTGGTTTTCACTATCGATCCCATGAAAAGGATCTTTAAGATTGAAGATTTTTCATCGATGATCGGACTTCATAATTTTCTTCATGGAGAGCCTCTCGGCAAACACATATGGTTGTTATGGAAGAAAAATTGTTCTGTGACATTATTGGGTTCTTAGAATCAGAAGTTGTGTGTGCGGATTACAGACGGAAAACCTGACGGCATCTTTTCTTTTGTCTATGCTAAGTGTGAAGTGAAGGATATGGAAACATTATGGCAGGAACTTGACATCATTGATACTGGGAGCTCAACATTATTTTTTAGGGAGATTTCAATATTGTCTTGGATTCATTGGAGAGGAAGGGAGGTGACCATGTACCAGGTAGGTATCAGTAAGCTTTTTCGGATTGCGTCGCGCATAATGGCCTGATGGAATTGGGTTTTATGGGAAAGAAATACACTTTTTGAAATAACTAGTGGGGGAAGCATCACATCTGGTGTAAACTAGACTGTTTCTTTTCCAATCTTCAAGTGTCTTCTGTTTTTCCGAACTCAAAGGTGGAGCACAAGTCTCAGTATCATTCATATCACGTGCCACTCCTTGTTTGTCTTGATCATGGATCAGAGGCTAGTAGGAGCTTCCATTTTTCATGCTGATAGATGTCAGAAAACAGTTCTTTTTTTGCATGTTATGAGATTACTATGCGAAGTTCATGCAGGAGGGTCGATGGGTTGGGCTCTACAACTGGCTGAGAAGATTAAAGTTAGAGCTTAATTCTTGGTATGGTAACAAATCCAATCGTTAGGCTGACATTAAGGGGACTAAGGCTGTGATTAAATGCTTGGAGAAGAGGTTGAATTTAGGATGGGAAGATGATACTTTTGGAACACTAATGGATAAAAGAGGACAACATGCTGAATTAATTCTAGAGCAAGAGAGGCTTTCCCACAAGAGGTCTTGGGTGACATAACTTCATGAAGGGGATAAGAACACAGCGTTATTCTAGGCAGTATCAATGAAAGAAGGAGGATTAGGGTGTCGAATATTTGTTGGGAGGATAGTTCATTCACGCAGGATACAATGACATTGGGTGGTATGGAGACCGAGTATTTCAAATCCCTTTTGGAAAAACCCAACCCTCTCAAGCATGGGGGATATCCATCTCCGATAACTAATCTGTTTGATTCAATTCCATCAGTGGTTCAACAAGATATCCAAAATTCTTTTATTTCCATCCTAGAGGAGGACAAAATTTGGGAAGCTGTCCGGGCCCTTAATGTGAAGAGTTCACCAAGACCTGATGGGTTACCAGGATACTTTTATACATCCTTCTAGGGGATGGTGAAAGGGGAGTTGATTGAGGCTATTCATGATTTCTTTAGAGGCGGTATCCTTCTCCAGGGGGCTTTTTTTTGACCCTGGTCCTCATTCTAAAAGTCAATGACCCTTCAACACTTAGTAAGTACATGCCAATTGGCATGGGTAATTTCTCTTATAAGGTATTGGCCAGAATCATCAATAGAAGTCTCACTGGTTTTCTTCCCCTTTGGGTCTCTAATTCCCAACAAGGCTTTGTCAAAGTATGGTCAACCCAATAAGTGATTTCCATGGTCGATGACATGGTGGGGGGTATTAACAGAAAGTCTCTAGGCTCTAATATTGTGATCAAGGTCGACATGCAAAAGGCCTATGACATGATTGAGTGGAGTTTCATCAATAATGTGATGGGATACATGGGTTTTTTCTAGAGAAGTGGTTGATTTGTTTTTTCAGAATTCTTAGCTCTCCTTGGTTGGGGATTCATTTCATGGGATCTAGGTGTGGGTACTTCAAGACTACTTGGGGTCTTAGATAAGGGGATTCGATATTTCCTAGTTTATTTGTGTGAGTGAAGGATGCCCTTAGTAGATTTGTGGAGTGGAAACTGATCCTTTTAATATTGAGACCTTTCCATGGCCGATCCAATCCGGGACTCATCTCTCACATGTTTTTGCTAATGACATGGTATTTTTCCTTAAAGGTAATAGAAGGAATCTTCTCGAGTTCAATCAATCTTTGACACTTATTGCCGGTGGAGTGGGAAGTCAATTAATAGGGCCAAAAGCAGTGTGTTCTTTTCAAAGTGGTGCACGGAGCAGCAGATTAGGAAAATTGAGGATGACCTAGGTATTCAAAAGCATGATTCTCCCATGGATTAGTTGGGTTCCCCGGTGGCTCTGAGAAGGAGTCGGATACATCACATCAAGGGGTTGGTTCAAAATATCACTTCCCGCATCACTAATTAGAAGGACATGTTTCTTTATTTTGATGGTCACATCATTTTGGAGAACTATATCCATTATTATATCCCCATGCACGTGTTATTATTGCTCAATGTGCCAAAAGAGGTATTGAATTGCAATGAACAGATCTTGACCGAAATTATATAGGACTTCCAGGAAGATGGCAAATACCATTGGGACTCTTGGGATAGATTGACTAGATGGGTTGGTGCCGGGGGTATCAATCTCAGGATCAACAGGGAGGTCATTTCGAGCATGCAGGCCAAGCTTTCATGGGACTTCAGGAGGGGAAATCTATTTAGGATAGGTTTATTGCAAAAAAATGTGGTTCTCGAGGATACCCTTCCCATGGGGGTATTTCCTGTCTTTGGTCAGGAATTTATTTCCACTTATCGGTTCTGAAGAACCACTCCATGCGGATTGTGGGATGTGTGCAACTCATCTTATAGTGGGATAATTGGGTGGGTTCAGTGATGGGTTTCCCAAGATGCCCGACACCAGACATTTCCTTCATTTAAGCAAGCAGGTTTGAGAGTTTTATCTAGGTCATTCTCAACCACCAGCGTAGGGATATCTTCCACAATATCCGCATTACTGATGAACCAGAAAAGATAATTTTCACATGTTCATCTTCAGTAATGTTCTCGGCTAAATCTTATCGATCTATTACCCAAATAGTGGGCGGAAAGGTTGCATGTAACAATAACATTTCGTGCCTTGATATTCCTACAAAATTTAACTTCATTGTTTGGAGGATTCGTAACCGGGAAATCCCCATGGATGAGTTGGTTAAATGAAAGAGAATTTCAATTTCTTCTAAATTATATATTGCGGGCTTTCCATAGAGGATTCAGTGGGAAATATCTACTTTGATAGTGGATGGATGGATATTGTCTAGGGATACTTAGGGAGTGTTTCGAGTTGAACAACTGAGGATGCTTTGCAGAAGCATTCTGGCATTCTTGGTTTGTAGGTTCAGAGGACTGGGTTCATAAGCAGAAGGTGAGGGCGCTACTGGTGGGTGCGTAATCAGGCATGCCACTTGGGGATCCTTTGATCACGCCTAGGTTTTTCGATCAGAACCTGCGGCACTGTTGTGGACTTGGCTCTACTGGTCAAGCGTTGGGATGGGTCAGATGCTTTGAAGCGCTATATCGCTAGGAGGTGCCCTTCCTGGTTTTTCCACAAGCCGACCAGACAAGACCGTTGGGTTTGGTGGAACCCTTCGACCACTGGGTTCAATCTTAATGTGGATGTATCCTGCACCTCAGGGATTATGCAGGGGGCTGGGTGGTTCGTGACAATATAAGGGCCGTTCTTCTGGCCTTTTCCAGCACCTTTAGAACTGGGGAACCCCATGTGTTGGAAACGTTGTCCATGTAGAGGGTTATCAAGCTATGTTGGGATCACAATATCCTGATATAGGTGTTCGAGACTGATTTGAATGTGTTTCATGGTGTGTTACATAGGAATAATCTGTGTCCATGGTCCATTATTTATCTTGTTAGGAGATAAAAATCTCTCCTTCCGCGGGTGGCCATCTCTTATACGTGACATGAGGGGAACGAAGTGAATGATTTTCTTCCTTCATGGGTGGATAATGAGGATCAATGTTTGGTTTTTTATACCATGGG
This sequence comes from Viscum album, assembly GCA_963277665.1. NCBI lineage: Eukaryota > Viridiplantae > Streptophyta > Magnoliopsida > Santalales > Viscaceae > Viscum > Viscum album. The sequence goes on from OY728126.1 coordinate 1,580,274,864, forward strand.
TTCTCTTCCCTCCATTTGTAATAGTTTTGCATGGTATGACGCACTCAGTCTCCACTACTTTAGGCTGCCATTATCTTGTACTCCTTGGTAATTGCCCAATCGGGAATAATTTTTTTTACTATGTAGTTAAAAAAAATCTCAACCTGGGTGAGTTTCCAGACACACCTAATAAGAGAAAAAAAGATTTTCATAAAGTCCATGGAGGGAATAAGATTTAGTTTCCTACATTTCATGTATGAGGGATGAATAACTTAGAGAAATATATCAATGTAATGAAAAGATGCTTTATGTGTAGAAAATAAGGTTATAGAGAAAGTAATAAATAAGTAAAAATGAAGATTTTGATGGAGGGATATGAAGTATATTATAACGTACAATTTATAGTTCAATTTATTTTTTATGAGGAATATGGGAGTCATCCTTTACAATGCCTTAATCCAAGATCTAACTCCTAGACCAAGGAAGAGCCTATGCTATAAAAATTATTAAAGTAAAAGGATTTTTGTTTTTAGGTATTGGGATTCAAGAATTATGTTGTAAAATTTTTATACCAATGATATTTTGGTAATAATAATCCCGAAACATCTAAGGATTGTTTTGTAGTAGTTCTTCTTTAATGATTTGAAATCATATGTTGAATGGTGATGATAACCAAGAAAAGTGACTTAGTGGTATGGTGATATATTTGGAGAACACATGTTTATGGGAAATATAACCATTAAAATGTGCCTAATGTTGAGTTAAGAATGTTTAGATAGGATAATGAGATGATAAAATTAATGAAGTAAATGGGATAGTATCAGTAACCTTGAAATTGGAAACTAATTTGATTATGATGTGATTTAGGTCATCATTGATGAAGTTTATTACATATTTGGATTTATTGAATATATTCACTAGTATGAGATTTTTTAAGGAATCAGGATAGAGTTAGTTTTTGTAAGTAGTTATATTTTCATGGAGGTTTTACGGTGATCCAGGTTATTAGAATGTTTTAAGAGAATATATGATTAAGGTATTCACATGTTTGGAATGTGACATTATGAGCTAATTTATGTCATCTGGGGATAAATGTTTGATCAAATCATTATAATTTTTGTATTTTTAATTTTATTAGAAATAATTTGGAGTTGTTATAAGGTTTACTATTTATAGGATGAATTATGTTGAACTCGTGGTTATATTGTTAAGGATTTCATGATTAATTTTTTATATTTATCCATATTAGATAACTTGAGCTAAACATTTCGGTTTTTGTAAATATTAATAGAAATAAGGAATTAATTTTCATTCTTCAATGGATCTTATAATATATTAAAAGTTAATTTTAGTCCTTCAATCATAAATAATTCCTCATTAATATTCATTTTATAGAGTAACTGATGAAGTGTAAATTCATCAAATCACAAAAAAGTATGATGTTGTGATTATGAAATGGAAAGAAATCAAGTAATTAAATTTTCTCATGTTCTCTATCTTGGTAGTAAAAAAATCCTCATCATTAAGAAAAGTATCATGAAATATAAATTTTATCCTTCATTTTTGAATAATTTATATTCTTTTCACCCCTCGCTAATTTATGGTTTTGTGGTCATGAACATTCTCATGACCATGTTCTCCATCACTCAATATTATTCATTGGATGGACGTTTTCACTTCCATGTCTATATTTTAACTTCCCACTAATGTTATATTTATTTGGGAACCTAATTATGTATTATTTAAGGTAACCATTATGTTCCCCACATCCCATTTTCAAATAAAATTTTGTTAACCCTCTATACGGCGTGGTTTTTTAATAAAGGTATTCTAAAATATTAAGACTTTGATGACTGAGATAAAATTATGAGGGATAAATTTATTTAGGAGGGGGGGATTTTAAACCAATAAAATTTTGACTAAAATAATAATAAACATGATATCTCACTTAACACACAACATTGGGCTTTAAGTGAACTAAGATATATCATAAAAATATTATTATGTAAATGTGACAAAGCTATTGAATTAGAGTGTATAAATATGAGAAACATAATTATCAAATAAATGTATAAATATCATACTAAATAAAAATTTATTAATCAATTATTAGGAAATAAGAACTAAATTTTTATTGAACTCATTATATTCTTTTAAAGATGCATTTTTTTCAAAAATGAATTTATTGTATTTTTTAAAACAAAATTATAATAAATTTCTTCTAGTTTTTGAAATTTTATTTTATAAAATATAATTTATTTTGAATTTAATTTATCAATATTAAAATAGGGTTAACTTTTGGGATTCTTCTAAAATGATTTATTTTTTATTAAATAATAAAAAATACAGATTATTTAAATACTCTCATTTATTTTGATTAAATAAAGAAATTTAAGAGTCTCATTATATTATGGATTTGGTATTATAGTGAAATATTATCCATTTTATTTATATTAATCTAATAAATTCCATTTTATTTGTTAATATTCTTCATTTTAAAATACGTTATTTTTTCCTTAAAAATACATTTTTATAAAAACCATTTTTCATTGCAATTGGTGAATTTATAAAAAATTTGACTTCTAAAACATATAGATATTGAATCATGAAAAATAGATAGCATATTTGGAATCAGGTAGTTAAAATTTGGTAAATAAGTCCCTTTTATTTTTGGTTATTATAGTTTGTGAATGTGGTAAATACTTGTCAACTCGATAAGTGTAAAATAGGAAAATAAATGTTAAAACAATGAGATGAGGTCTCAAAATCCACACAATGCTTTACCTTAGTTAATGATAAATTCTAAATTACACCATATACATAAAATAATATAATATATGGAATTTTTTGATATTTTTCTTTGATAATAACATTTAAATTATTATAAATACTTTTCTTCCAAAATATCACTCTCTTACTTTTAATATCTTTTATATGTTCACTTAGGGGATTATAATATATTATTAAAGGAGATAAAAGATTATTTTGATCATTATTAATTTATTTTTATGATTATAATTCATTTTTAGTTTTTAGTAATGATACAGATATCTTAAAAGCTTAGACGATGCTGACATAATGCTTGTCCAAATGGTAATAAAATCAATTTAAATGTTTTTTAAAAAATAAAAATCAATATTTATTTCGATTAATTATGGTTTAATAATATTTTATTTATTAATAATAACGTATAATTTATTGTTAAATATATTATATTAAAATTAATTTTTCATTTAGATCCCATTAAAATCAAAATAAATGAATAGTGTCAAAAAAGGCATTATTGATATTTTATGAAAAATAATATTTTATTAAATTATTAATAAATAATAAAAATATTTAAAGAATAAAATTAGGACAATTAATGGTCTATAATTATATCTCCTTTCTGTTTATGATTCAATTTTTACCTGATAAGTAAAACTAAAACCCTTTTAAGATTGAAGATGTTGTTACCACAGTTAAGGTTAAAAAATAGTTAACGAAGGGGTAAAACAAAATGATAAGGGTTAAAATGACCTATGAAATTTATTCGACTAATTGGTTGGTTTTATTTAGTACTAAAAATTATATCTAAATAATATGAGTCATTTTTTATTAATTTTCCCAATAAAATTATCTTAATAATATTTTTAATCTTTGAAACATTACAAGTGTTCCACTCACTTCAAATATAAATGCGAACATTCTCTCCTCACTTACTCACACCTATTAATCCATTTATCTCAACCAAAAACTAAAAATAATCTCTCCACAAAATATGTTTACACATTCTAGATGATATTTTCATCATAGAAGACCAACCATAGGGTCCTTAAGAAGAGATCTAAAGGATGTTTCTCTAAGAGAAGGTAATCGTCCTCACAATGGTATTTCTTTTTTACATCTTATTTTATCATATTAATTTATGCTTAAAAAAATAAGATATAATAATAGTAGTTTATTTAATATAATTAGATTTTATTATGTTGATGGAATAATGTTTATCCATCTCCTTCTCTATCAAATGAGAAACGAAGCCATCACTAATGTATACGGTGGACTACCGCCTCATGAACCGATACATTTTTTTCTATCACCACATCACATGAATAATTATAATGATGAAACTAATGAATATATATTATACTTATGACATAATATTTATTCTTTAAATTTAATGTATCATCAAATTACTTACCCTTTCATCCTTTAAAAAATATAATGTTGCACATGCATACACATGACCTACAGTCTCCATGAAGCGATGTGATCCATTTTCCATATACACATTTCAAGAATAATAATAAAAATTTATATAATTAATAAATATTAAATTTATAAAACTAATATTTTTTATAATAATATGAAACTATATCCTAGGCGTAAGAACCATGACATCTGTGACAAAACAATCTTGTGAAAACTAAGCAGTTAAAACTCAAAAAAGAATGATAATAATGAAAGACTATCAATGAACAAGTGATAAAATGTTCTAAGTGGATCATATAAGAGGTTATAAATATTAATATATTTTTCATATAAATTAATAATAAGTTCAAAATCATTATACGAGATGTTAAATAACATTTAACAAAGTAGAAGAGTGTGGTAAGGGGTTTCTTAACTAAATTTCCTTTTTTAGGTTATATCACTTATTCTTTGATTCTATTATGTCATGATTATATGTGAAATGAAAATCGATTGTTTATTTTGTTTTATATACACTTATATTTTTTTGGATTTAAATTTTTACACATAATATCTTTATTTACTAATTTTCATTCCAATGAAATGATATTTGTAAGGGATTTCATCTCAATTTCAACTCCTTTGAGGAACATTTGGTATTATGAATGTATTTCCTTATATGTGGTGTATATAATTACAATTTTATATATTTAACATGAATTTATATTTATTCATTATGATTTATGTTTTAATTATAGTTAATATTTTATGGCTTTATAAGTTTAATGTAACCAAAGAGGTATTAATTTATTTTACAATATTTTTTTTGAATACTCATATTTTCATTAACGGAATACTATAATATATCCTTTATAAAAAATATATTTTTTTATCCTATGAATATTTATAGATATTAGTGTTTTCTTTCATTTTTTTTCTCTTTGTTACATGATTCAATTAATTAATGCTTTAAAATAAAAGGTTATATTATTTCTCTTTTGATCATGTACATTTTTATCTATGTCTATATATATATATATATAAATTCTTATAAAAAGATATTTATATTTTATAAAATGACTTTTAAGGGAATTTTATTTTATTTTTAAATTTTTATATGGTTTTAATTGAATATTTTTAATTTTTTATAAAATGAAACTTTTCAACATTATTTATAAAAATGTCAAAATGAATGTTTCTTTTGAATGTATATAATATTAATAGACCTTCCCATTACCACAAAATTTTTATTTTATTTATATTATTTGATAGGTTTTCAATGGTTTTAAAAAAATTATTTATTGAAAATTTATTTTTAATGCTTCACTTTAATTTTCTTCTATCCTCGAAAATACATGATGTTACCACAAAATCTATTTTTATGATGAATTAATGACCATATCTTATCTCTTGATTAATTTTGTGTCTACTTACATTTTATAGAAACATTAAATTTCTTATGACCATTTTTCATTTTACATATCCATATTATTTGTAACATGGGTATACATATTGGCTAAACCATATACAATTTATACATATGGTGTTTTACTATTAAATTTATTTGATTGACTAGGGAAATCTTGATATTCCATTTTATTTACTCAATACATATATTTTTTAATAATGAATATTTTTTTGTGAATTAAATAGATCATTAAATATATGTGTAATGCATTGGACATGCAGTGATAGGTGGGGATTTTAATTACATATCCCCTCAATTCATCGACATGTCTCATGAGGTAAATCAGTTATGTCACTTATGGACCTTGGAAATTATTTTATTTTATTGTTTCATTTATATTGGATCATTTAGTCGAGGTTTGGGTTGAGTCCAAGTTTTAATTTTTGAGTTTTAGAAGCTTTCAGGTGATTTATGTTGAAAAATGGATGTTTTTGGGATTGGAAGAAAGTGGGGCACGATTAGTGCATGGTTAGGGGAAGCCATGAAGCCACACCTAGGTAAATGTGTGGCTCATGGTTTAGGGAATGGAACATGGTTTGGAAAATAGTGCAACAACCATGCAGTATGGTTCTAGAATCAGTATGTGTATTTTGACACAATTGGCACACAGTTCGGGAACATGTGCTACCAAACCAGGTGGGGTGTCCCTTTTAGATGGTGAGGGGTTCATGTTTGGTGCATGGTTTGGAAAACCATGTGGTTAATCCACATGAGCTGCTGATATCATCAAAAATGTGAAATTACCTACTTTCCCCTCCGGTGCTTTTACCCCAATTGGGGATTTCCTACCCCTGTTTGACATAGGAACACCAGGTGGTCCTCCAAGATCCTCTTCTCTTGTTCTAATTCCATTTTTTAATCCCCTTAATAGTTATAAGGTGAGTTTCCTTTGGATTATTGTTTGATTTACCTCTATTCCCTTTCTCCTCTCTTTGTTCCTTAGTTTTCTTGGTGAGGGTTCTCTTTTATCTGACCCCTAGAGTCAAGGGATTATGTGTGGTTTGATTTATTTGATGTGATATTGCATAGATTGTATCTTAGGATTGGTTATTCCTTATCCCAATGTTTCATTATATTCACACGTCGTTGAGATAGGTGCATCAATCTGTTTACTTTCTTACACATTCCATTTGATTCTTAATCTTTCATAAATGTTTATAAATGTTTTTCATGATTATGATGAGATATTATAAATGAAATTGTCATTTTATGAAGAAAATTTTGTGAAAAATTGTTTAAAAAAGGGTTTTCATAAAATGATTATGTATATATTAACACAAGGTGTTTTTTAAAATTTCAATTTTGTTTTTAAAGTGAAATTGGGTTCTTTGGGTTGTGTTTAACTTTATTTATGCTTTATTTTTGTGGTTGTATCATGAATTTGATATTATATGTGGAATTGGGGGACCTTTATGGTGTGACCCTTATGCGTGGCTTGATGTGTTGATTTAAAATCCAGTAATGTTTCGTAAAAGGATGTTTTCATAGTGATTTTAAATTAACATATATTAGAATAATGTTTTCCAAAAGAAGTGGGTTTTATTACAAGTAATATTTCTTTTTTATTCTTATTAAACATGTTCCTTCAAATGTGTAAGTGGTGCAAAGCGTATTTGAAAATGGGTTGGGAGTGCGTATGGAATTAAAAGGGAATTTTCCTATTAAAATGGTTTTGTTTTATGTATTATCTTCTTATTTTATTTAAAAATGGGTTTTATGAGTTTTGAAAGTGGTGTGTGAAGTTTTCCCAATTGGAATCGGTGCCTTGAGTCAATTTAAATGTGGTTTCAAATGTGTTTTCCAAAGTTTGGACCGTTTGGAATTTTGAGGCATGGCATGGTTGGTTTTTAAACTGAATAAGGTCCCGTTTGGAAAAATTATATATGTTGTATGTTTTTAGATAGGTTTTGTAAATAGTGTTAAAATTGTAATTGTTTTTTTAAAGGTGTTTCCCAAATGGAACTTGAAATAATTTTTTTGAGTATTTACTTAAAACTCATATGATATGAATGCACGGTTGGAACTTTGTGTTGTTAATGAAAAGTTTTTTTTATGTAAAGTAATTTGAATGACCTTTTGGAATGTAGTGATGTTTTGGAAATTGTATTTGGAAATTAGATGATATGTAGGCAGGTTTTGGGAAATGGATTAAAAATCTGGGTAGTGCGAGGCCCGATTGGTATCTAATAATGATTATTAATGAAATAGATTTTCATGTGAGTGGTGATTCTTGAATTATACATTGAGTTCACTAAAAAATTTGACTTACTCATCTTTATTGGATCGTTCATGGTTACACTATGATATAGAATCCATTAGAACATTGGATGTGATCCTCTCTAATAGATCATGCATGAGAAATTTGTTAGTTGTGGTTTTGATAAAATGTTTTACCAAGTGTTATTATTATTATAATTATTATCATGGGATTCATGGGAATCAGCTAGAGGGTCGAGTGATGGTTTCTTGTCGACCCCAATTAGACTTGTTGGTACACCCTTGACTTGAGAGGGCCAGGTGGGACGTTCTATTGGGCTGGCTAGTTTAGAGCGGCTAGTTGGTTATTGACTATAATGCTCCACCATATACTATTAGGTGAGTCTGAACTGATTAAATCTAGGGATTTACTCTGGTAATGTTCAAGAAAATATCATCTGTTACTATCTATTTGATCTATTTATTTCTACTACATATAGGTTATTGGATCTGTCAGTTGTTTCTTCTTGTTTGGTTTTTTTTACTTTCCTCAAAACACTTTTTATTATATATCTTGGTGTAATATCTAAGTTTTTACATTTATAGGGGTTGTTGGAAGTGAAACTATGTTTAAAAGGAATGATTATTGTGTTTTAAAAAAATAGAACTTGGGGAAATTTGTTTTCTTACTTTAAATTACTAAAGAAATGTTTTCTGAATATATTTTCAAACTAGTGTTTATGGATTGTTTCGGGAAAGGAAATTCATGGATTCTATGGTGATTAAATATTGATATATTAAATCTCAAACAATACTTATTCCACTAAGTGTTGGTATACCAGAGTTGTTTTTAAGTTTAAGGCTTTAGGTTATGGTTTCTTATTCAAGTTGCTCTTGGAGAAGGTTGGTCTTGTGGATGGTGGTGACCAAGAGGTCACATGGAGATCTCATTGGTGCTGTCCATTTTTAGTTTTTTTGTTTTGTTCAATATTTTTTTTATCTAGATCATTTTTGAATATTTATTATTATCTAGTAATTTTTAGGTTCTTCAATGCATTCAATCTATTTATTTGATCTTGGTTTTTTTGTAAAAATTCATTCCCATAGAGATTAATTTGATTCCCTACAGTAGTTTCCAACCCTCAGGGATCATGAATTTTCATTAGGCCATGTATTTGATTGGGTTAGGTGTCGGGTTGGATGGCATCCTGATTTGGTTTGTAAAGAAATAGTATCAGAGTCGGCCCTTGTTATTTAGGGTGTTAGGTAGTTGGATATTAGGACTGTCGGGACTCGTTAGGTATGTACGGGAAGAACAATATGAACCTTTTCTCGTTCTTATCCTCTAGTTCCTAGGGTTAGTCCAAGAACTAAGTCTTTTGTCCATGGATTGAGGAATGACAATGTAGGGGAGCTAGTGTTATTTAATGATCTCACATGGAGTAGTGACCTATGTGGAATCTGAATACATAGTTCAATTCCCTCTTCGTTTTTGATGCTTACTTGGTGCATGAACCACTAACCATGTCTCTATTTTTTCATGGCCACTAGTTCCTCATTCTGGTAGTTTGATGTGATTTTTGTTTTGTTTTGGTTTCAATTTGCGTGATTTTTATTCGAAATGCAATTGGGGTTGTATATGGAAATTATTTCTTTCACGTGCTTTCAGATTGAGAAGAATGGGTTTTAAAAGATAAATTGATTTGGATTGAAAATTCAGTGAATACTTGGATTTTATAATGTAATTGTTTATGTAACCCTTGGTATTCATTATAGAATTTTTCATATTTGTGGGTATGTATGGAACGTGCATGTTGTCTTGTGTACATGGATGATATAAGTGGAGGTGGGATGAACACATATAAGATAGTTAAGTGGATGCCATGGTTGCGTATTTGAAATCAAAAGTTTTTTGGGGTTGGATTTCCCTAAAAATTGGGTTCTTATTTTGTGAAAATTGATTTCAGTACTTGGAAAGTCTCCTTAGAAGATGGAGGTTTTGAAAATTGAAATTAAAAGGGTGATTTTTGAAAATAGTATTTTGTTTTTTTATAATGTTTGGATCATGATCTAGTTTTTTTTGCTATTGTGTGGTCTTTTAGTTGTGTTTTTTTATGTTGATTATAGTTTTGGGCTCCTTGTGTTGTTCAAAATATGACGCCCAGAAAGGTACAAAAAATTTCTTGTGGGTATTTCCTATTTTTTGGTTCCTCATAGTTTTTCCTATATTTAATGGTACTCGAGGTCCATTAGAGGCATTGAAATGGATATAGGATACTGCATGTGTCTTCATATCACTAGGAACGCCGAAATATATGATAGTGCATGATTTTTTGGGTTTGTTTGAGGGTCCATCATTGGATTAGTGGAAGGTGATTTTTCTGTCATTGCTGAAAGTTTGGATGACATGGGAAGTGTTCAAGACCACTTTCATCTAATGGTTAATACTAGAGCAGGTGAGATAAAGAAGGTGGAAGAGATATTGAGAATACAATAAGATCAGTGGTTACTGAAGGCCTATATTGATTATTTGAAGGATATGGTTTCATTCTATTAGAATATAGTGTTAGAGGATCTATTGATATCTTCTTCTTTTTTTTGGGTTCTTCATCTGAACTATAAGTAGTGAGTCCTTTCTTCTAGTGAAGTTTAGTTTGAGAAGTTTGTGGATGAGGTATTCTTAGATGAGCTAATGTTTGTGGTGAAGTCAGTGGTAGATGGTTCTCATGAAGTTTTTATATACAGAGAGAGGTGTGTTCCAGAAGAATATGTTCTTGAGAATCCCCTTTAATTGGTTCCAACATTTAGTTCTTTTGGACATTCACTCATTTTCCAGTGTGGCTAGTTCGGCCATTTGAAGCCATCCTTTCGCAATCCTCCAAAGACTTGTCATCACTATAGTCATTGAGAAATTAGGGATCCATACATAGGCTTTTGATTGAATCTTGCACGAGTCAGGGAATCTCTAAGGATGTGGGAGAAACCTTGGACCATTTTTCATCTCATGTATTGGAGTGGAGTAAGTTTAAATAACCTATTAAAGTTTATCACTTATTGTGTGTTATTCATAAGAGGATTTGTGGTCTTATTATCTTGTAATTCCACTTTTTAAATCAGATATGTGTCTTTTAATGGTTATCCTTTCATGAATTGGTTTTATTTTTCTATTGTTCTTTTTTGGAGATATACGTGCTTGTGGAAATCGATGATTGTAGCTTGTGCTTGGGTTCCTTTTAAATAATCCCCATGGGTCGGGAATTTTTTGTTTATAAGATAATTTTTTAGTTCCATTGGTGACATTATTTATCTTTTGTAGAGAAGTCAGATTAATCCATGGGGGAAAACATGCGTTGGTCTACCTGGGGTGGTGTCATCAAAATTTATGCACTAGTCATCCTGAGGTGCTGTTTTTGATAGTTTTAACATTAGACTGATATAAATTATTTCTAAGAAGATAGTCAAGTTATTTTGGTGGGAATAATCCTATTGTGTTCTCCCATTATTCATAGTACTATTGTTTCCTCTATTAGTCATTAGGTGTGACATGTGAAACGAACGGTGACCCTGAGGTTTGTGGGTTATTTGGATTTGTTCGGTTCTAAGATCAAGTTTTGTTTAGCTTTCGGATGGGAGAATTTCTAGGGGATGAAAGTGTTTTTGGTGGGGATAATTTTTACTCCATAACCTTTTAAATTCTTTTATTTTATCATTTCCTTGATATTGGATCCTTTTTTTGAGGTTTGGGTTGAGTCATGGTTTGGATTTTTGAGTTTTGGAAGCCTTCAGGAAAGTTTTTGTTGAAAAATATATGTTTTTGGGCGTAACAGCAAGTGGTGCTTGATTAACACATGGTTAGGGGAAACCATTCAACCTAACCCCGGAAACCTTGTGGCTCATGGTTTGGGGTTTGGGGAATGAAACATTAAATGATCATAGTTTGGGAAACTGTATGGAAACCATGTAGTATGGTTCTGGAATTGGGCAGTGGCATTTGGCATGATTGGTGCACAATTTGGGAAGTTGTGCGGCCAAACTGTGTGGGGTGTCCCTTTCGGATAGTTAGGGGTGCATGGTTGGTGCACGGTTTGGAAAACCGTGCAGCCAAATCATGTGAGTTTCCCTGGTCATTAATAATATGAAATTACATCTTCCCCCTTATGGTGTTTTAACCATAATTCAGGATTTCCACTCGTTGTTCAACCTAGGAACACCGGGGGATCCTCCAAGATCTTACTCCCTTTCTATTAATCCATTTTTTATTCTCCTTGATGGTTCTAAGGTGAGTTTCTTTAGGATTCTTGGTCGGTTTCCCTTAGTTCCCTTCCTTCTCTCTTGGTTCCCTGGTTTTCATGGTAGGGGTTATCTTTTGGTGGAACCCTAGAGGTATGGGATGATGTGTGGTTAGATTTATTTGATGTTAGGGTTTGAAGATTGTCTCTCCGGATTAGTTAGTACTTTTCCAGAAGATTCATTGTGTTTTCACATCGTTGAGGGGGGGTCTTTCTATCCATTCTTTTTCTAGCACATTATATTTGATGCTTTATCTTTCTTAAATGATTGTAAATGTGTTTTACATTATTGTGATGAGCTAGTATAAATGAACCTATTGTTTTTATTATGTAATGTTGGTTCAAAATGTTTTTAAAAAGTGTTTTCTTAACATGATTATGTATATATGTATTCAAGGTGTTTGATAAAATTCCAATTGAGTTTTCAAAGTGAAATTGGGTGATTTGGGGGGAATTTACCTTTAGTTATGATTTATTTTTGTGGTTGGATTATGAATTGGATATTATATGTGAAATTGGGAGACCTATATGGTGTGAATGTTATGTTTGTATTGTTGTGTTTATTTTAGTGAAAGTAAGATATAATAAAATGGGTGATTGAAAAGTTATTTGAAATTAATAGGTGTTGGAAGTAGGTTTTCCAAAATAATTGGGTTTTCTTACAAGAAATATTCTTTGTTATTGTTCTAAAATATGTTCCATGAAATGCGTAAGTGGTGTGAAGCACATTTAAAAATGGTTTTGGTGTATGTGTGGATTTCAAAGAGACTTTTCTTATGAAAATGTTTTGGTTTTATGCATTATATTCTTGTTATATTTCTAAATCGGGGTTATGAGTTGTGTAAGATGTGTGTGATGTGTTCCCAAATATCCTTGGTGCATTGAGTGAATTTAAATGTGGTTTGAAATGTATTTTCCCATGTTTTTCTTATTTGGAATTTTGAGGCATGTCATGGTTGGTTTCTAAATGTCATAAGGTAAAATTTTGAAACCTTATGTATGTTGTATGTTTTTATCTTGGTTTTGGAAATGGTGTTGGAATAAAAATTTGTTTTTAAAAATGTGTTGCACAATTGGCAGTTGAAATATTTTTGGAGTTTTTTGTAACGTCCCGAGTCCGGAGCCCCTTCACTAGTGCCCCGTACCCGGTTCGCCACATGACCTCAAGTGCGTCTCTCCGAATGCCAAAGGCTTCCGACTAGCAACGAGGCCCTTGGTGAGTCAGTGGGGGAAACTATGCCCTCATTCGGTAAGGTATACAAGGTATAAAACAACAATAACCATTAGAAGTAATAAACAACTTGCATAACAACAAAAACCAAATAACGGAAGCAATGTAGAGATATAACTATGATGAAAATGTTGCACCAGGTACAAGTATCTAAGGACAACAGAAAAAAACCAACATGCTGAAATACAGCTGAAAACAAGTGCAAAAGAAAAAAAAAATCTCCTCAGCATCGTGAGCCACAGCTCGGTCCCATGCTCCCCAGCTCCTGGTGAAATCAAGATCCTGAAGTAGAAGGGCTCTTGCCCTTGTCTATACCTGCAGCAACATAGTCTGCTTGGGCCCAAAATCATGGCCCAAACAGGGTGTGAGATACAATCCCAGTAGGCAAACACCCAAAGATTTGTGCCTAACAGTCAATGAATACATGGCAGTACTAAAACAAGAAGCAGTAAATAGAAAAGCACAAACAGCTACAATCCACAGTTCTAACAAATATATCACACAAGTAAGTAGCCAACAACCAGAAGAAAACAGGTAACCCTCTAGGTAGATCTCACCGTCTAACCCCTATGGTTCAACCTCTAAGTACTAGCAACCCTCTGGTAAGCACACACACAATCTCACCCCTCTAGTACAGCTACGCAATTAAGCAGAATCTCTGGGGAAGCACTCACTGTCAATTCCCCATACAGTCTCGTATCGTGATAAAGGATCTCTGGGGAATCACTCAACATAAATTACCCCTATGGCCCACTTCGTAATTAAAATACACTCTGGAGAATCCCTTTCATCAATTCTCTACTTGGTCTCACATCGTGATTAAAAGACACTATGGAGAAGCCCTTCCGTCAATTCTCCCTTTGGTCTACTACACTAGGTTCTCATAGTCCTAAGTAACTGAACATGCTCATCGCGTGTATATCGCCCAAGTAAACCTTAAGAACTACTTGGCTATCAACTAAGGATCAACAGCAATAATAAAAAAACAGTTCCACTATCCTACGACTAGGCAAGGCAACTGGAAAAATTCCAAACAGGCAAAACAAGCATGTGAAAGTAATCTGAGCACAAACAAAATACTTTAATTTCAAGCAATAACATCTACTAAAGCAATCAAGAAATGCAAGAAAGAAACAAGGGAAAATCCGGAACCACGTAATACCCTGTTCAAGGGTATTGGTGGAATTTGCACAAAATATCCATCAACTTCCTATGGAAAGACATAAAACACCTACCTCGATCCTAGTATATCGATATACGTGAACCTCGACGACAGATTCCCCTTAGAACGACGTAGATCGCTGCGCTTCCAATGTAATCAACCGAGCTCGAATCAGAGAACGGACGGCGAGGTAGGACTTCATCGAAGATCCAGCCGTACGGTCACTCTCGGACGGTTGAAAACTGAAATGATGATCTGGGTTCTTACAATATTCCCCCTTAAAAAAATTTGTTCCCGAATTTCCCTAACAAGTCGGAGAAGAAGAAACCCCGAACAGCTCCAGCCACAACGATCGTACATCAGCCACCCTCTCCCAGGTCTCGTCCTGTACATGCCTGTGCTGCCATAGCGCTTGTACCAAAGGAACAGACCGCCCACGGAGAAACTTCGTACTACGATCGACAATCCAGATAGGATGCTCCTCGAACAATGCATCCGCTTCAAGATCGACTTCCTCGGGCTGAAAGACGTGAGAAGGGTTTGAAAAGTAATGTCGGAGTTGAGTGATGTGGAAGACGTCATGCATGGCCCGATACCTTCTAAGGTAGCTGCAACCGATAGGCGACCGACCCCACTCTCTCCAAGACCTCAAACGGCCCAACCTACCATGGGGAATGCTTACCCTGTCCCTGAATCCTTTTGTGCCCCAACCTAGGTGTGACACGTAGGAAAACCTGATCTCCGACCTCAAACTCTAGAGGTCATCTCCGCTGATCAGCATAAGACTTCTTTCGAGACTGCGTTGTAGCCATCCTCTTCCGAATCAGCTCTATCTGCTCTAAAGTCTCCTGAATGGGATGAGGTCCCAGCAAAGCTGCCTCTCCTGCCTGCAGCCAGCATAAGGGTGATTGGCATGGCCAATTGTACAAATCCTCATATGGTGCCATCTGAATGGTCTCCTGGAAACTGTTGTTGTAGGAGAACTCCACCAGAGGAATATGCTTCTCCCAAGAACCGCCAAAGTCAAGGATGCAAGCCCGGGGCATATCCTCAAGCACCTAGATAGTGCGCTCGGACTGGCCATCAGTCTAGGGATGGTATACTGTACTCAAAAGTACATGTGTACCGAAGGCCTTCTGAAGTCCCTACCAGAACCAAGAGGTAAAGCACACATATCAGTCTGAAACAATAGAGCGCGGAACTCCATGCAGATGCACAATCAATCTGATGTAAAGTCATACCAGATCATCAACACTAAAGGTCTCCTTGATCGGCAAGAATTGAGCAACCATCATAAGTCTGTTGACGACAACCCAAACAGCATCGTTCCCTTGCGGTGACCTCGGAAACCCAGTCACAAAGTCCATCGCAACATCGTTCCACTTCCTCTCTGGAATAGGTAACTGCTGTAAAAGACCTACTGGTCGCTGATGCTCTACTTTCACCTGCTGACAAGTAGAACATCTCATGACAAAACTAGCAACATCATTCTTCATACCTGGCCACCAGTACTGGCGATGAAGATCCCAATACATCTTGGTGACGCCAGGATGAACTGCCGAAACTGAGGAATGGAAATCCCGCATCATCTCCTCACGTATGTCTGCTGGCACCCATACACGTCCTCGGAAATGAACGATCTCATACTCTCCCACTGTCCATCATGGAAGAGGGTCCTCTCCTGACACACTCTGACGTAGGAGTAAGCCTTCCGAGTCTGATAGCTGCATCATCCGTACCCGATCAAGTAGCATGGAGGTAACAGCTACAGAAGATAGAAAAGTATGTACCCGTCTTCCATGCACCTCTAGATGCATCTCAGAGAACAGATCCATCAGCTTCCACTCACTACTAGCCTCCTGAACTGCATGAATATGAGTTCTCCTACTCAACACATCTTCCACGACATTTCCCTTTCCCGGAGTATAGGCAAGCTCGAAATCGAAAGACTGTAGATAATCAACCCACCTGCGCTGCCTCAGATTCAGATCACGCTGAGTGAAGATATAATTGAAACTCTTGTGGTCAGTGAAGACCACAAAGTGCTCTCTCAATAGATAGTGTCTCCAACAGCACAAGGCTTGAACAACAACTTCCAATTCTAGATCGTGTGTAGGGTAGTTCCTCTCATGTGGCCTCAACTGCCGAGACCTGTACGCAACGACTCCATCTCCCTGCATCAGCACAGCTCCCAGCCCGATACCTGAAGCATCACAGTAAACAGTGTATCTCTTTCCTGGCTCTGGAAAGACCAGTATCGGTGCTGACGTCAACCTCCCGTTCATCTCTTAAAAGGATAAATCACAAGAATCTGGCCATAAGAACTTCGCCCCCTTCTTGGTCAGACCTGTCAAAGGTGCTGCTAAACAGAAAAAATCCATAATGAAGCATCTGTAGTATCCAACCAGCCCTAGGAAGCTCTGTACCTCAAAAACATTCTTCAGCCACTCCAAAGAAACTAAAAATCTCACTTTCTCTGGGTCCACAGATACTCCTGCCCCTGAGATGACGTGACGCAAGAAGTGAATCTGATCCATCCAGAAGTGGCACTTCAAGAGTTTATCATAAATCTGATGCTCTCTCAGTGTACTCAGAACGATCTCAAGACGTGTGGCATGGTCCTGTCGAGTGTGAGAGTACACCAAGATATCGTCCACGAAGACCACGACGAAGGAATCCAAGTAAGGATGGAACAATCGGTTCATCAGTGACATAAAAACTGCAGGTGCGTTCGTGAGCCCGAAGTGCATGACTGTATACTCGTATAGACCATACATGCTCCTGAAGGCTGTCAGAGGTAAATCTGGTGGTCTAACGCGCAAATGATGATAACTGGAACTCAATTCAATCTTTGAGAACACCCAGGCTACTCAAAGCTGATAAAAAAGGTCATCAATCCGCGGCAATGGATATCGGTTCTTGACCGTCAACTGGTTCAGCTTTCGATAATCCACACAAAGCTGAAGGGTACCGTCTGCCTTTTTTGCAAACAGGAAAGGCGAACCCCAAGGACAAGTTCTGGGTCCGATGAAACCATTATCATGTAGCTCCTCCAACTACTTCTTGAGCTCCTGCATCTTAGGTGTGGCCATCCTATAGGGAGGAATGGACACCGGTGTCGCTCCTGGCATGAGCTCAATAAATAATTCTACATCACGCTCCGGAGGCAAACCTGAAAAGTCTACTAGAAAGACATCCCTGAAGCGATCCACCAATGGAGGAAAGTCCAACTGTGGAGTCCCCCGATCATCTAGATAAAGGCTAGCAATCTGGGTCGTTACTCATCCTAGCCCAAGATGCCCGAGCCCCGCCCGACTCGCCCGAACGTCCCATTCGCCTCTACAAAGGAAAGATTCACCCTCTGGTGAAATGAAACTGACTCTGTGACGATAATAGTCAATGAATTCCTGGAAGGGAATCAGCCATTCCATGCCGAGGATGACATCATTGCATGTCATCTCTAGGACATAGAGATCCCATAAGAAGTGATACCATGCAACCTCGAGAGGGCACTCTCTACACTGGCGTACACTAGATGTCCTCATTCTCAAAGGTGTGTCTAGTGTCAATGAGTCGGCAGAAGAAAAGATGCAGAGTCCAAGGCTCTCCAAAATGGAAACAGAGAGAAAACTATACGTAGCACCAGTATCGAAAAGGGATGAAGATAAAACTGAGGCTTCTAAAATCGTACCTGGAACAGTAGAAGGGACGAGATCCTACTCATGATAAGTCTTCTCCAGGGCGAAAGAATGGCCTGCACCACGGACCTGCGCCCCTGACTGACCACTCTGAGCTGAACCTCCTTGCTAGTGCTGAGGGAATGGTGGCTAATCGCCATGGCCGTGACCGCCACCTCGGCCCGAACGGCCGGAAGAACTCTAGTTCCCTGACTGGTGAGCGACTGGTGGGGCTGCTCCTGAACGAGGAGTCATGGAAGAACCCCGGTCACCTGCTGCTTGTTGGAAAACCTGGAAGAAATGATGAAGGTGACCCATCTTGATGCAAGATTGGCACTCCATGGGGTCTCTCCGGCACTGCGGCCTCGTGTGCCCTATCCGGCCACATTGGTAGCATGTCACCTGGCTTCCTGATGATGCGTCTCGCTTCCTCGCATCACCGCGCGTAGGGTCTCTATGGCGCTTCTTGCTGCCATCTGAAGGGATGCTAGCCCTGGAAGCAGAACCGCCCTGACTCTCGGCTCCAGAGTCTCTCAGATTGCACTCCGCAATCAGTGCCTGGTTGACGATGGATGTAATGGAAGTCAGCTGGAAGATGTTCACCTGCAAGCGAATCTCCCGCCTGAGTCCATCCTCAAACTTCCTCGCCAAGAACACCCCACTCCCATACTGAATGGGTGTAAAACGCTGCAGCTTAGTGAAACGAGAGGAATAATCCATGACAGATAGATTACCCTACTCTAAGCTTATGAACTCCCAGGCTCGATCGGCCCTCAGGGTCTCCGGTTAGAAGTAGTCGTAGAACACGCGCTGGAACTCCTCCCAAGTCACAGCCTGCTGCGGACCTGCCTGTGAGATCACGTCCCACCACCTCTTGGTGGAGTCTCAGAGCATGTAGGTGGCGAGCATGACCCGCCTCCCTGGAGGTGTCTCCAGATGCTCGAAGATAGTCAGCATGACTTCCAGCCATGACTCTGCAGCCTGAGGTCCTCCCCCACAAGAACGTGGGAGGATGCTGACGCTGAAAGACCCGCGTCAAGTCTGCCATAGACGAGGAAGGAGGCGGTGCTCCCTGGAAGGCATGCATCATACTCATGAAACCCTCCCTTAACTGTGCATCGGTGCCCGCAACTGGTACAAAAATCGGTGCCAAGGCTAGCTCGGCTGGGGGATCGACAGGAAGTCCCTGATCAGCCCTGTCTGGCGTCTGATCACTGCCTAATGACGGACGTACGACCAGAGGACGTCTCGGAGGCATAACCCTGAAAGATCAAAAGCACACCTTGGATCAAGAAAACAAGGACAGAGAACACAAGAGTACAAAACAGTAACGGGGGAAGAAAAACACACAAGATTGCAAAAACACGACTACACGGCGTGTATAAAACTACATGGTGTGTCTTCTTAAACCACTGACATGGGCGTGTACTCCTGCCCCTCAATTCGTGTACACTACAAACTACATGGCGTGTTGACCCCCACATGCGGCGTGTACTTGAAAACTATTCCCCTGCCTGAGTCTCCTTACACGACTAACCCACACGGTCCGACTCAACCCGAGACTACAAGGCGTGTTCGAAACAAACACGGCGTGCACTAGAGAAGGCGCCGGTGGTCCATGTTATTGAGTACACGACCTTCTACACGACCGGACCTTACAAGGCGTGCTCCGAACAAGGATGACGTGCATAGGCGAAGGTGACATTATCTCGTGTTGTTCGTGACACGACCGGGTACCTGGGAAAGACTACACGGCATGTTCCGAACAAACACAACGTGTGGAAAGGAAGGTAAAGCTGGCCCGTGTTGTTCGTGACACGGCCGGGTACCTGGACAAGACTACACGGCGTGTTCCCTATAGACATGACGTGTGTAAAAGATGGCCACGCTGACCTGTGTTGTTTGTGACAAAGTCGGGAAACTAGATAGGACTACATGGCGTGTTCCCTACGGACACGGTGTGTTCTACCCGAGCTTCCCTAGCCCGTGTTGTCAGTGACACGGCCGGGTACACGGCTCCGAACTCACACGGTGTGTACCAATGGTACACATCGTATTCCCGAAGTTACTCCTACAAAACCGTGTTCTGCTCACACAGTCAGTGAAACGGCCTGAAAACTACACGGCGTGTGCCCGAAAAGTACACGCCGTGTATTCTGGGTTTTTCTGGGCAGTAGCTCAGAAACTGTAAAGTATTCCAGAAACACTAAAAACAAGGGAAAAGGTGCCAAATTCTGATCTGTGAGGGCCCATAACACCTGAAGAACCAAACATCAGTGTTCACTTTTAGAAAAGAACAAAACAAACAATTTTCTAACACAACAGCATAGAGTCTATCATGCATCTATCACAACAACATGCATAATCTACACAGAGCCTATCACAACAGCATGCAATCGCTAATGCACCCTAGATGGCATGGCAAGAATGCATGACATGTGATTTCTACAAGTGCCTACATGATGCATGAGATGAAATACCCTCATCTCATCGGGTTGCGATAGAAATAGAACCAAAATATCAGAACAATAACCGCACAAGTCATACGAATCACTCTAGGTGAAAACATACCAACCATAAAAACTCAAAACCAGAAAACTACAATTAACGAGGTAGTATGGATTTTCCCTGTACATGGGTTAGCTACTCCTGAGCATAAATTAATGCCAAGTACCGAATCTGTCCTATCCCTGGCTAAGGTGTACAATCAGTAATGTAAGAGAAAAGAACTCCTCTGATACCACTTTGTAACGTCCCGAGTCCAGAGCCCCTCCACTAGTGCCCCGTACCCGGTTTGCCACATGAACTCAAGCACGTTTCCCCAAACGCCAGAGGCTGCCGACTAGCAGCGAGGTCCTTGGTGATTCGGTGGGGAAACTATGCCCTCATTCGGTAAGGTATACAAGGTAAGAAACAACAATAACCAGCGGAAGCAGTAAACAACATGCATAACAACAAAAACTAAACAACAGAAGAAATGTAGAGATATAAATATGATGAAAATGATGCAATAAGTACAAGTATCTGAGGACAATAAAAAACACAACAACATTCTGAAATACAACTGAAACCAAGTGCAAAAAAAAAAAACAAAATAATCTCCCCTGCATCGCGAGCCACATCTCGGTCTCATGCTCCCCAGCTCCTGGTGCAATCAAGATCCTGAAGTAAAAGGGTGCTTTCCCTTGTCTATAACTGCAGCAACATAGTCTGCTTGGGCCCAAAAACATGGCCCAAAGAGGGTGTGAGATACAATCTCAGTAGGCAATCACCCAAAGATTTGTGCCTAATAGTCAATGAATATATGTCAATACTAAAACAAGAATCAGTAAACAGAAAAGCACAAACAGCTACAATCCACAGTTCTAGAAAGTATATCACACAAGTAAGAATCCAACAACAAGAAGAAAACAGGTAACCCTCTCGGTAGCTCTCATATTCTAACCCCTATGGTTCAACCTCTACTTACTAGAAACCCTCTGGTAAGCACACATAGTCTCACCCCTATGGTACATCTACACAATTAAGCAGACTCTCTGGGGAAGCACTCACCGTCAATTCTCCCTATAGTCTTGTATCGTGCTAAAGGCACTATGGGGAATAACTCAACGTCAATTCCCCCTATGGCCCGCGACGTAATTAAAAGACACTCTGGAGAAGCCCTTCCGTCAATTCTCTCTTTGGTCTAATACTCTAGGTTCTCACAGTCCTGAGTAATTAAACATGCTCAGTGCGTGTATATCGTCCAAGTAAACCTCAAGAACTACTTGGATATCAACTAAGGCTCAACAACAATAATAAAACAGTAGTTCCACTATCCCAAGACTAGGCAAGGCAACTGGGAAAATGCCAAACAGGCAGAACAAGCATGGAAAATAAATCCGAGCACAAACAAAATACTCTAATCACAAGAAAAAAACTCTACCAAAGAAATCAAGAAATGAAGGCAAGAAACAAGGAAAAAACAGGAAACACGCAATACCCCATTCAAGGGTATTGGGGGAATTTTCACAAAATATCCATCAACTTTCTACAGAAAGGCACAAAACACCTACCTTGATCCTAGGTGATCGATCTACGTGAACCACGATGATAGATTCCCCTTAGAACGATGTAGATCATTGTGCTTCTAACGAAATCAACCGAGCCCGAATCAGAGAACGGACGGCGAGGTAGGACTCCGTCGAAGATCTGGCCATACGGTCGCTCTCAGACGGTCAAAAACTGAAAGGAAGATCTGGGTTCTTATATTTTTACATAAAACTCATAGGATACAAAAGCCCAGTTGGAACTTTGTGTTGTTAATGAAAAGTGGATTTGATGTGAAGCGATGTGAATACCTGATTAGTATGTTGTGATGACTTGTAAATTTGATTTTGAACTTTTCTAATATGTAGGCCTGGGGGCATGTTTTATTTTTTTGGAAAATAGATTGAAATCTCAGGTAGTCTGAGGCCTAGTTGGAATTTAATAATGATTGTGAAAGAAATATATTTTCATGTGTGTTGTGATTCATGGATTATACTTTGATACCACATGAAATTTTGATTAACTCATATCTAGTGGATCATTCCCAACAATGTTGTGATATATCCACTATAAGAACTTTAGATGTGATCTAATATAATGGATCATGCATGAGAACATTATGGGTTGTGGTTTCCATAACATGTTTTTTCTTTTGTAATTATTATTATTATTATAATGGGATTCCTAGAAATAATTTAGTGGGTCTAGTGATAGTATTTTTTTGACCCTTATTAGATGGGTTGGTACCCCCTTGACTGGACAAGTCCAAGAGGGACGTTCCATTGGATTGGATAGTTTAAATTGGTTGGTTGGTTGTTGACTATGGGGCTTCACTATATGCTGACGGGTGAGCCCAAATTGAGTACATCCAGGTATTTCCTCTAGGGATGTTCAGGAAATTCACTTGAGTTACTACCAATTTGAAATGATTATTTCAACTATTTATTGGATATGGGGTTTGTTAGTTGTGACTCATTTTTTGGTTTCCTTTACTTTTTACACATCCCTTTTTATTTTCTTTCATGGTGTTATATATATTTTTAACATTGATAAGGGTTGTGGGAAGTGAAACTATATTTGAAAATGAATGTTTCTTGTGTTTTTTTAAAATGGAACTTGTGGAATATTGGGTTGTTTATTTAAATGATAAAAAATCCCATTTTTGGAATATATTTTTAGACTAGTTTTTATGTAATATTTTGGGAATGTAATAGAATAGAATATGTGGTTATTACCTATTGAGATATTTATAGCTTACACCCTACTTGTTCCACTTAGCATCAATAGACCCATTCTATTTTGTAGGTTTTGGATTCAGGTTCTGGTTAGTGTTTCGAGTTTCACTTGGATAAGATTTATCTTGTGGATGGTTGTAACCAAGAGGTAATTTGTAGATCTCATTGGTGTGGTCTAGTATTAGTTTTTTTGTAGTATTTTTTCTTCAATAGTTTTTGTATCTAGATCAATTTTTTATATTTATTGTTATCAAGTTATTGTTAAGTTCTTATACACACACAATTTATTTATTTGATCCTAGTTTTTTTTTGGGAAACATTATTCCCATGGATATTAAATTGATGGCCGATACTATTTTCCATACCATGGGGATCAGGAACACCCTTTGGGCCATGTCTCAAATCAGGTCAGGTTTTGGTTTGAATGGAATCCAGATCTAGTTCCGGATAAGTTGGATAATCTTATTAAATGGGTTTTTTATTTTATACCTACCCACAATATAAACTATCTTAGCACAAGACCTCAATGGTAAAGATATCAGGTTGTATGAGATCATAATTTCCAACATTATAAATTTCCATCATTGAGAATTTTATTATTATTATCTATGAGATTACTGTATTGATATTATCAATATATACTGTTCATGATCAAGTTATTGATTAAATGGAATGTGTTTTTAGTTATCTACATTTTATATTAATTATTTATGTAATCATGATAGTTTCCACTTTATGTAACCCTTATTGAGTAATTAATCTCACCATTATTTTGTTTCCTTTCCCTAGGATATGAATTAGGAATCTTTTAATGAGTTAAAGGTTGTTTAATATTTACTTTCTCTATGTTTTTTTATTTTATTTCCATTGTAAAAATTTGATTCATTTTTTGTATCTGGTTCTTTAAGACTACTAAAATGACCAATCGTTAGTGATGTGATCTATTTTATATTGTTCTATTATAAAAAAAGTTTACATCGAATTTGGGTTACTAGATTTGGGATTTTTATAGTTAACTAATTGATTAAGACTCAAATAGAATTACTTCCCCTAGGAATATGGGGTAATCTAGCGATAATGTCCTTGGAAACTTCATGACACATTCAGGTAGGTATAGGAAGGGGTGGAGTAAACCATATGGATTGTTTAGATTTATCCATTTAATAATTATAACATCAATATATAATGTTTGTTATACCTCACCTCACACACAACCACAAAAATGGAAGTCTAATAGTAAAATACATTTTTGGTGTGACTAGAATGAATGACCCATTGATATTTTTGATAGTCCACCCTCACCACTATTCTCATAGATGAGGGAACTACATATCCGTTCTTAATGAAATGGATTCCATTTGAGGATTGAGACCCCTCATTGGTGGTATCCCCACCCTATATAGTTTCTTGAATATATTAACATTCCTTTTTCATATGGGATTTCATAGGAGATAAATTCAAGGGGAAATGGATTAGATCCCAAATTTGTAAGGAAAAAACATTCATTCTCTACATTTTATTCAATATTTCACTCTACTAAAAGGCCTATGATAATATATTTTTTGTTTTATTCCTAAAAATAAGGTAATGGAAATTTACTTCTGAGAGAATTGGTAATAATAATTCTCAAGAATGTCATATATTAATGTTTAAAATCAAATGCATAGAGGTACTCCATCCATTTTATCTTCTTAATGTTTAAATCCTTTTAATGGAATATGTATCTTAGTATTTCATGATCAATGTATATTGTACACTTCTCAACGAACAAGTAGATTCACCAAAACTAGAATGTGTACATAAAAGCTCCCAGTTCAAGAGCATGTGTAGGATAATTTCTCTTATATGGATGGTGTTTCGATTATCCATAAGCTACAACATGATCAAACTATATTAGAACACAACCCAAATCCATACTTGATGAATCAAAAAGACCACATAGCCATGATTGACCATTGGTGAGATCATGATAGGGTCCATGGTTAAACATCAGTTACACAATTTAAAGGATACTTGACATAATGAGCTCCTTAAAAGCTTTACCACATTATTTTTGTGAGGGCAGTCAATGGTGATGTAAGCTTATAGAAACCCATAATGAATTACCAATATAATACTTCTAATATAAAGAATCATCATATATTTAATACATTATTTTTATCCTCTCAAAAAATAATTACCCTAAACATCTTAGGATTTACCAAAATTAATTTTTTGGACACCAAATTCCCTAAAAAACATCATTGATCCAAAAGAAACATTTAGACTATTTGGCATAGTACCTTATGATATTAAAATATTACCATGTCAATTTTCAAATGTCACTCATAATCATCTTCAGTCATAGAATATGCTAAAAATATCATCAAAAATAAAAAAAAAGAATTTTGGTGGAAATTAAAAATTAATTTCATCAAATCTCTAAACACTATAAGATATTTAGTTAATCCAAAGGCATTACATGATATTACTAAAGGAAATATTGGATTTACAAAGTTTTCTTAGGATTGTTAGATTATCTCCCCCTGAGTTGATAATAACCTATATGAAAGAATATATTAATTAACAACATTTTATATTTCAACTTATTAAATATGTAATTGATATAATAAATGGGATATTCATTTATAACAATGACATGTTTCATGTTTTTGTAATCAATGAATAACCTGAGGATCTCATCCTTTTTCTAATAAAAAGAATTGAAGAATCCCATGCGTATTCACAAGGGAGAACATATTCCTTACCCTAAAATTCATATATATCAATTTCAACATTTTAAATTCATATGGATCCATATAATATAATGTTAATAAAATTAATTTCATTCTAGACACCAAATCAATAGAAAGCATAACTTACCCTTCTTGTGGTAACCCTGAGAAGTCCCAAGGAATCACCTCAAAGAACTCTCCATGACTATAAGAGGAAGCTCACTCATGGGACTTACCTCATAATTACCTATTAGGATATATGATAACTCACATATAATACTATTAATTTCAGTAAGACTAGGTCAGACCTGACTAGATCATGGGACTCATTCCCCTTGAAAAAGTCCGATATTGCCATTTGGGATAGTTAAAGACACCCTTAGGTCTATAAATCAATGAGATATTGAATAGCATAACTATTATATAGTAAATATTATATAAATAAGTTATATTTAATGGAAAATAAAATTTTAAGGAAACTCAAACATAGATACAGAGATAATACATGTGATGCACCAAAAACTATACTCTTTTTCCCAAGAAATATCAATATCTCCATCACATAAGTCATACTCTCAAAGGCAGGATTTAATAAATCTATAACATGGGAAGATATAAATCTTTAAGAAACACCTTTATCAAATAATTAATGAAATATATATGACTATATGAGAATAATAACTTGGATAGTCCCCAGTTCCACCTCAGATTCTGTAAGATTTGGCATTAGAGTATGTAACTTTCTACATTCAATTTAAATATCAAGACTACCCCTAGGATTGGGTTTAGTATTTATTTTTAAATTCATATATGATGAACCTAAAATTCCTACATACCTATGAGAATAGGTCCATGTTGTTTTTTGTTGCATCAGAATTTTCTTGAGATCCCTTAAGAGATGAAAAACTAACGATACTCCTCACCAGATAATTTTTTTTGTAGAACCTATGAAGCAATCCAATGGAATAAAAATTATATAATGTCTTGGTAGTATCCAAAAAATATCATTTTATGAGTTTATATTAGACACATTTATAGAAAATAGGGCCTCTGATAAATTTTGGTGTAGAGGGATACAACTGATAAAGAGTATTTGAACCCCCCACTATTTACTCTTATAGATTTATCCCACATTATATTTATTTAATTAAATGACATATCAGTACCTTTAGGATTTTTTGAAGTTTCATGAATCTTAAATTTTTTTAATCTATCAATTTCCATCCTCATATCTCAATCTAACACATCCATATAAGTTTTATTTTTTAGAAGAATGGATTGAAATTATATATTCGGTTAGAGATGCATCTCAAATCGTTGATACTTAAATTAATCATGAGATACCATATCTTGATAAAAATGGACAAGATTTGAAAATCAATTGGTGTACTCCATAATGGTTCGATATCCATAATATAGGCATACAAACTCTAAATATTTTACAATCACTTAAGTTTCTTATTGAAACCAATAAGGAAACATTACTCTAAAATCCTTCCATCTATGATTCTAATGCACCTGATCCAAGACTAGTATTTTCTACCACTTTTACTTGGGCCCCTATAGAATAAAAGTGTCACATTTCACTTTAATTGATTAAGGATTATCTAGTAATTTATAGACCCTTATTAACTATTCTAAACCACCTTTCTATTATTGAGGATCATTTCTACCATTTATGGAGAGTGACAAGTTTTGAAGAATCTCCTCTTCAGGTCTTTATTCTGACTTGGACCTTGACCTACCTCTCAATGCTAACATGACCCATCATTTTACCTTTATCTATAGATCAATATGTAATTACCATGACCATTATAATATTTTGATTCATATACAAAATCACTCATGAAAAGTTATTTGTAGTTCCTTTCGACGGGTTCACTAGGGGCCTTCGAGGGGGAATTATACAACATATAATCAAATAGAAAGATAAATAAATTGTAAAAACGTGTTATTAAAAATTAATATTTATTAAAAAATGTTTATTAATAAAATAAATAAATCA
Source organism: Viscum album (assembly GCA_963277665.1). NCBI lineage: Eukaryota > Viridiplantae > Streptophyta > Magnoliopsida > Santalales > Viscaceae > Viscum > Viscum album. The sequence goes on from OY728126.1 coordinate 1,580,303,019, forward strand.
TGAAGAAAATAACATAAAAATTGGCACCCTTTCATCATACATGATTTGTGTATATAGTTTGCAACCCAGACACCCTTCCAAAAAAAGATATAAATCCATCTTAGAATCAAAATTAAAAAAATTATAGTATAATCATGGAAACTCAAGGATTAATATTAAAAGTGTTGGAGGCACACTAATTTGTACATAACTCTTAATCATAGATCATTATCTCTCTTATCTATCATAATTCCCCAAATAACATACATCGAGACTAGTTAATCATACCATTTTGTCACAAACCAACCTGGGATCCCCCAAACATAGGACACTAATCCAGTTTGTGATAAATCTCAAAGGGAATTCCCATTCACTACAAGAATGAAACTAGTGTCTGGGAATAAAAAACACACTTTGGGAATATGTTTTTCATATAATATTACCAATGGGCCCCATGAATAACTAAAAATTAACTCACCATACATTGGAGATTCATTCAATAAAATGTGAATGTAATAATAATCATCTCATCCAAATGAATAAAAATAAAATAAAATAATAGAAAATTTATCCAAGACAACTTAATATCAAATTAAAATATACAAGATACAAATTATGATCCAGAAAAATAAAAGGGTTTGTATGTTAATACCAATAGGTGATACAACATGATTATAAACTGGTTATGACATGAACAAAAAATGAAAAAAAATTAAACATAATAGTAGCTACCCATATCAACGTGACATTCAGTCTTATCCCATAATGTCACCTCCATAAATCCCGAACAAGATAACATGAGTAATTAACACCACCAATCAAGACCTTTTAATTCTAGAATCAGTCAAATGAATGCCTGAATACACTCATTAATAGTATATAGGATGTGATCATAACAATCCATGTAGGAACCCAACATGTATTCCCTGAACATCATTTATTAGAGAAACCAAAAAAATGTTAGTTTGAATGTAATTATTTGAGAATAATATTTCATAATTTTTAAAGAATAATATATCATGTTAAAAATTTTATAATTTTAAATAAGTAGGTAAATGAAAAAATACAATAATATTTTAGATAATTTGCATAGTAGAAACCTGTTATGGTTACTAAATACATGGTTTGGTTTCTATATTACATTAATAATTGGGAAAATGATTATAAATAATGAGAAAAGGGAATGCAATTCATATTGACCATTATTCAGATTTCAATCATAGTTAGTAACATTACTTCACTAGTCATGGTTACACACTAAACTAGTATGAAAATTTCCCTATTATATGTCATAGTATCCCTAAGAAATTACTTTGGGTTTCTTTGGAAGTGTGATAAATTTTTAGAAATCATCTTCATTAAATAATTTCATAAAAAAATTATTAGGGATCACTATAGTAAGCCATGATTTCTCATACATGGATATTACATCATTTTAGAATAATATTCATTACATTATACAAACACGTTCTTGATGACCACACCTATTTAGTGCCTTTGGAAAATTAGAACACGATATTCTTAATTCATAAAAGATCTTCAATTTCTCCCATAATTATCTTCCACTTTATTAATCCTACTTTAGACCTTTATTTATAACACGGGGAAAGGAAACCTAGGGATTAGTGAGGAAAGATGATCAGTAAGGGTAAACATAAGAGATATAAATATATGATCATATGAAAGCATAAGATAAACATAAGGGCATGTTATCCTGAAAATAACTTACGAGGATCATAACAAACAAATAATATATTATTAACATGATTTATGGAATTAAGATTGGCAGTAAATAATACATGAATCATAATGAAATCAAGGACCTGAGCCATGATAGCGTAACATTGACATACGACATGGATTTTTTGGCATGTATATAAGCATTGGAAATCATTTCCATATTGTTCAAGGATTAATACCATGGAAATCACCATAGAAAAAGTCCATTATTATAATAAGATCACTCTTCATTCCATCCCTATATTACTACACCGGGTTCACTTCATATTAAATCCGTATATTAATGTACCGATTTCACTCCCCATTCCATTCATGTATATCTCATGAGATATATAAATCATTACCAAATTAATTATAGGGAGATATAGGCCCCAACCATCACATAATCAAAACCATAATTATGTGTACCAAAAATCATAAACATTCATCATATCAAAACCCATGAAATGAAATGGGTATTTTAAAAATTTAATCATATAATATCATATAAAAAAGCGATAAGCTTCATAATCATTTAATAATAGCATAATCTATAAAAACAAGTTGGGTTCATAATCATTTCCTCATGGTATAACCCATGGAAGAGAAATATGTTTAATACACATCATTTCATCATAAACACAAACCATTCAGAGAAATAATATGAATGGTATACATTGATTATATCCTTAGAAAATCATATTTTACATCAAAATATGTTATCATAGATGGAAAATAATTTTGATCTATCATTTTAAACATATATGGAGGAAACAAAATATCTCGGAAAATAATTTTTAAAACAAAATATCTTTTTAAAAATCCATTTCATTGAAAAAAACCATTTAAGGTAAATGAATATTTAAAAACCATTTAAAAATGTTTTTTTTGAGAAAACCATCCTTTCTATTTGAAAACACTTTTTAAAACATAAAATGTTTTCAAAAATATTTTTCATATTGAAATCATTTATTTAAAATAGAGAAATTTTACAAATATTAAGGAAATAATTTTCCTTGAAAATAACTTTGAAAACATTTATTTTATGTTTGAAACCAATGAGTGACTATAATAGTGGGAAATACTATTCATTTTATGAATAATAAAATAATAATTCTTTCCCATTTTTGATAACAGCCAAATGGGAATTGTTTTGTAAAATGATATGAATATTAATCTAAACATTTTTAAAATTAAAACATGGGTATAAATTTCGTTTAAAAATAATATTATATTAAAAATAATTTAATGATTTTTTTTAGAAAACATGTTTTTTAATGAAAATAGATTTCCGACTGAAGATATAATTAATATCTTATTTTCGTAAAACTATTTTCTTAATTATCTTAAGTATCAAATAGTGGAAAAAAGTACCATTACTTGAATAAACCATAAATAAATAGAGTATAAGATGATTCATGAAAATTATTGGGAGGAAGATCGTAATATTTCGACATTTGAAACTTGATCATAAACAATCATAATAAATGATGGGATTGTTACATAAAGTCATTACCACTTTTTAACCTTGAATTATAAAACCCATGAAAGAATAAGATAAAATTAAAATTAAAATATCACGAGTATGTTTAAATTCATGATATTATATTTAAATGGGGAATTTTATACTTCTCATGAAATAATATCGGTTCATAACATAATGTACATCTCAAAGAAGGGAAATTGACACAAAAAATATCTTACTGCTTTAATAAATTTTGAATCATAATCCCCATGAAAGAATAAAGTCAATGGAACAATTATCATAATTAAATTAGGTATATTAATGACATATCATGTCATATGATAGTATATACACCAATAAAATGAAACGAGTGGTGAATATGGAATATGTCACTCAAAAATAAAGGTGAGACTAGAAATCCCATATCGATCTGTTAGCTTTTGAACCATAAAACCCATTAAAGGGAGATTAATAAATGGATATGTAAACACCAATACATTTCAATAAAAAAATCATAATATAAATCCATGGTGGTATATAAACCATATAAAATAATTAGGTGGCGAATATGGTATGTGTATCATGAAAGTAAAAAGTGAGACGATATTCCCTTACCTCATGTATTGACTTCCTTCGTACACGTTCAACTGTTGTGTATATAAAATATTATTTTATTATAAATTTATTAAATAATAATATCTATATATATATTACCATATATTATTTTCTTATGACCTTATATTACCTGTTTATTGACAATTCCATGTTGATGTTATGTTTTGGGTAAAAGCCACTTTGTTTTTTATATATGTTTTGACTTGTTATTTTTGGTCCTCTTACATCGTTCATGGTTTCATTATCTCCAAAATGTAAAAAATTATAAAAATATTATATGTATTTATAATATATGTATTTATGTAAATCCATAAAATTTGGTGATAGGAAATGAAATACACTATTCTTAGAGATGGTAGGCCGTATGTATGCAAGAAAGCTGTTTCCATTTTCTTATTATATTGAAAGAAATAAAAGTAACACACACACACACATATATATTATAATTATTGTATAGTATTTATGTCATATATATTACATATTTTTATTAATTCAATCCTTAATACATTCCATGTAAAGCATGAATGAATTACATCACTTTGCAAGGCGGTAGTTCGCCGTACACTTGAGCAACATTATCGTATTCACAAACAATAAAAAGCATGAAGGTATGTGTGATATAATAGTTCTAGAAGAATATTAATATCATAAATATCATAAATATCATATATAAATAGTATTTCCATCACTATTACTAACCATTAAATGTGTTAATGGAAAAAAATGAATGATATCGGTTCACGAGGCAGTAGTCCACCATGCACAAATTAGGATTTTGCAACCCATTTGATGGAAGTGTCTATGGTTATAGGTCCAAAACATAACATAAAAAATAGTAATTTATTTAAAATACTGATTTTATTTAATAATCATGCTATAATAATAATTTAAGTGGTTGGAGGAATAAATAAAATAGTAACATTCGTTGAATAACATTACCTCTTCTTTAGGTATCTTCCTTAGGTTTTAACTAAAGCTTTTCTTGGTTGGATTTATGTTAAAACTAATGATTATTGGAAGAGTTTAATAAAATTTGGAATATATTTGGTTATATATTATTTGATTCAAATGTATTGAGAAGGGTGAATAAGTGGAGAGAGTTAGTGCCCTTTTATAGTTGAGGAGGCGTGACATTCTTGTAAATACTCAAAAAGTATTCATTATTGGGAGGTCAATATTTCATTAAGTGGATCAAATATTTATAATTAATGGTTTTTAGGTATTATATGGTTTATTAAAACCTCTACAAAAAATTGTAACATATTTTATAAACCTTTTTCCCAAAACATCCATGTTTCCCTATTTTTACCATTTTGGGTTTTCACTATGGTAACTAGTTTTCTAACCCTGGTAAATTTACATTATAATAATAAATTATTCTGAGACATATTATAAAATTTAGACAAAATGATTATAAATATTATATATAATTTATAAAATATAATCCTATGTGTTTTGGAAATTAATTTTAACATAATTTCATGTAACACACAAAAAATCACTTTAATTGTAACCATGCTAATCGAGTGTTTACCATTTAATGATCAAAATAGTCATTATAGTAGAACAATTGGTCCATTACTAGACCACATTTTATATTTATTAATAATTAAAAAAAATCAATTTATAGAATATATTATTTTTATTAATTTTGAATAAATAAAATTTACTTTTTATTATAAAATGACATTAATGTCAATTTTGATATTATTCATTTAATTTAAATTTTAAAAATATCAAGATAATAATGAAATTCAAATATATTATTTTCATGCTACGTAAAATTATATATTAATGAACCAAAAATAATGTAACACAGTAATTAATAAATTTTACTTCAGTTTTACATTTTTAGAACTAGTTACTTATTTTTTATTAAATAAATAATTACTCAGTTGATGTTTCCTAAGCATTTTAAGTAATCATTTCACATCTAAAAATTAATGGAAAATTATTATGATGAAAAACTAATTGTTCTTTAAAAATTATATATATATCTGAACATATTTTTTATTCTTCCTTATTCCAAATATTTTTATAAATTAAAAGGAAAAAGTTCTTTTTTATCTTTTTCTTTACGTAACTTATTATATTGGTCACTTTCATGGGAGTTTCCCCAAAACTAATTAAAATAGATCCTAAGGTCATAAATGTCTAAATATATCTATTAAATGGGTTTTGAAAAAAATTTAATTTATTTTTAACCATTTTTCTCTTAGTTTAACCCCCTAGTAAACTCATTTTACCTTATCCACTATAATTAATTTTGACTGAATTCACTATTCATTTTGGTTAACTATTAAGTTGAAATTATTTGACATTATAAATAATGCTGATTAAAACTATTGAATCCATTTTTTCCAAGTTAAATTTACATAAGTGTTATAATTTAATTTAAAATTAATCCGACAAAGTGGACGAGAAATTGGGGTTTTAAAGAGAAAATATTCCAAAATGTGAAATGTTTTTATTTCCAAATTCAATATGAAATATATTAAAATGAACAACGTGGTATTAATTTATATAAAATTAATCTAATTTAACATTAAAACCAATTATAAATATTATATAACGTTATAAACAATTTAAATAAAATGACATTTTTCAGTTAAAATTCCTTTTTTTTCATTATTCATCAAAAAATGAAACTATTTAGAAAAATATCTAAAATTCAATCTAATTGAATTTTTTCATTATGAATTAAAAAATGAATTTTATATTATAATATTAAATGTAAAAAATTTTCAAAAATTAATTTTATTATTGTACAAATAAATAAATAAAAAACTTGTATTTTTGAGAGAATAATATTTTTGAAACGTTTGAAGACTTTATAAAAAATTATGTATTTTTTATCAATATGTTTTATTTATATAAAACTGTTATACATAATATTGATCAATTAGTTATTACCATTATTCTTTCTATGTTTAATGGGTAGGTTATAATTATAATGTTTAAATAACTATATTAATAATATATCATGTTTTCTTTAAAACTCAGTGTTGTGTACAACGAAAGATAACCCATGATCACATGTAATGAAAGATTAAATTTGTATTGTGTATAAAAAAATCTGAAAAAGTAATTTAATTTATTTAAAAAATAATAATTCACAAAAACTCACGATGTTACATTCTACCCCCCTTAAAATGAATATCACCCTCAAAATTTGTCACAATCATGAAAGGTTTAACATTTGAAAGTACCTTCATAGAAAACCATAGTGTACAATTTAATACAAAAAAATTATTTAAAAGGGAATGTTGAAAACTTAATTGTTATTCAAAATAACTCATAACTAGTTTTCCACATAGGAGAACATTGGTGGGAAGTGAATATTTAGACATGGAAGAAAATTGTAAGTAAGTATAGTGAGTTATAGAGATCACTGATCACATGAAAGTGGGTGATCAAGAGAATGTTAACTACAAAAAAACCTTAAACCAATGAAGCATGAAAAAGGCCATTTTTATCATAAAAAATTATCATATCATGATAAAATTTTATTTTAAAAAAATTCACAAGAAAGTATACTTTATTTCATAAGCATAATCTCCCCCTTTGGTTGTACCTTAATAATTTTTCACATTATCTCTCACACCAATAAATGTACACTAGTGAAAAAAACATTTACCACAATGGCATTTTTTACGTCGGTTAGAAATAATCAAAATGAAATGTTTTAAATGTCAATTTATCATGTCGGTTATAATACAACGACATAAAAAATGTCGATATTTTATTTATCATGTCGGTTATATTATAACCGACATGATAAATCTATTTTTTATGTCAGTTATATTATAACCAATGTGAAAAATCAAATATCATGATTTATCTGGTCGGTTATAAAATAACTGACGTAAAAAAAGATTTATCATGTCAGTTATATAATAACTGGAGTGATAAATGTAACAAAAAAATAATTTATAAAGTCAGTTATTTAATAACTGACGTGTTAAACTATTTAAAAAATTTAGCAAGTTTCGTATTGTGTCATTTTTTATTTTTCGATCGGGTGACCTGTGACTCGTCTCTCTCACGTAGAAAACCTAGAAAATTTTCTTTTAACTCATACCCTTCAACCACATTTTTCCAGCATCATTTATCATATTTGTTATCACTGGATCTATCAGATCAACTCACAACATTCAAGTAAGCCTCGCATAACTCAATTTCATTCATTATTTTTCACAGATGACCTATATGTAGGTTTTCATATTTCTTTTTTTAAAATATCTAAATATCTTTTATTATTTCCTAATATGATATTTATTTGACACGATTTTTCTTAACCTTTATCTATAATCATTAGGCATTAAGATATATGTTACTTTGGCTAGCTGCTTCCATATTTAAATATGAAATACCTATATAGATATCCTGGAGAAATTGGTTATATACTATAGCACCCTTGTCATTTTTTATAACATATTATTATCTTTTGTTATTCTGGCATAGAAATAAAAAGAAGTTATAATTTCCTAGGTGTTTTGTTATGAATATGTACCCAGTATTCCTATAAGAGTTGGGTCATTTTTTTATTTAATTATTTTACTATATGGACTGGTTGTATATAGTACATATTTTATGCTCACTGCTAGTATATATTATAACATAGTTTGTTGATGCATGGTTCCTAATTTATTTATCCACGCATTCATTAACTATTTATTGTTATATAAGTATCCCCCTATAAAACTATAAATATACCTTGAATAGGATATTTTCACCACCTTCCCAAGAAAATCTTGGTTCCTCTCAAAGCCTGTACTTTGAATCTAATATAAATCCATTAAAAAATGTTTTCAGACACTAATAATATCATCTTACCACTGAAATAAATTTTTACCACACACAATAAAATTTTCCAAAAAAACTCAACAAGAATGATAAAACTCATATATGTGACAATCAAAATTACTTGAAATGAAGAAAACATTTTAATGCTAAAAAAAATATCTTTATAATTTTCAAATACACATATATTTGTTTTATATTATATTTCATAATTGTGTTACTTTTAAATTATATCATATTTCATATAAATATAAAAATTTTATATATAACTATGTTTTTATTTTAAAATTATTTCGATGCATATCTTTTTCAAATATGCAAATAATTGTTCTATATTTAAAAAAAATTACATTCAAATTATGATATATTCCATATAAATATAAAATTGTTTTATCTTAACAAGATGTACAGTTTTGGTATTTTTTATATGTAATAATGAGTTAATGTAGGATTATGGCACATCAAATGAGTAATGAATGTGGGGAAGCTGTTGATGACTTTGGAATTTTCTAAATGAAATGTTCTAAGCAACGAAATGTTTTTCCGTCCATGCCTAAAATGATTGGATATGAAGAAGATGAAAAGTAAATAGGTCAAAGATCATCTAATTTTTTGTGGTTTTAATCCGAGTTACATCCGTTGGATTTGGTATGGTGGAACTAGATAGAATTTCAGATCTACTGATGATGATGATTTGCAAGATGGTGACTCCATTGAAATTGAAGAAATGATTCGTGATATCGTAGCAGAACTAATTAAGATAGAACCGATAGTTGAGCATCTATATGTTGATGCTGAAAAACTATTGTATTATGGTTGTATGAATTTTATAGTTTTATTGACGGTATTATTATTGATTAACATGAAGGAAAAACATTGATGGAGTGACATGAATTTTACAGAGCTGCTACAATTTTTGAAAGAAATTCTTCCAAAAGACAAAAATCTTTGAGATTCACATTATAAGGCCATGAAAATATTATGCCTGATGGTATTGGGATATATGAAAATAATTGCATGTTCGAATGACTGTATGATATATATGTAGGAATTTAAATTTTTTCAGAGTTTCCTAAATGATGGACATCACGATATAAGAAGAAAAAAAATCACAGGTTGATATAGAGATCACATAGATCCCTACCATGGTATTTTGGTTTATTCCTATAATTCCCCATTTGAAACATTTATTTTCTAATTCACAGAACGCAAAAAGGATAATATGGCATATTGATGAGTGGATATGTGATGGAAATATACATCATCTAGCTGCTTTTCCATAATTGAAGAAAAATGATGAGCAATATCCTACATTCAGAAATGAAATTATAAATCTCAGACTTGGGTTGTGCATAGATGGAATGAATCCATATTGAAGCCTTAGTAGAACACATATTTCATGGCCTATTTTATTGGTAATTTACAATATATCTCCAGAAGTTATTATAGAGCGCAAATATTTCATGTTGAGTATAATGATCTCTGGTCCAAAGGAACTCAGAAATGCTATGGATGTTTTCATGTAACCATTGATTGATGATTTTAAAATTTTTTGGGAGGATGGTATTAGGGTGTATGATTCTTATAAAAGGTAATATTTTTAACTACATGCAGTGCTTTTGTTCACTATAAATGACTTCCCAGTGTATTGAAATTTGTCTTGATACACTGTTTAGGGGAATAAAGCGTGTCTAATTTCATAATAATATCCTCTATATCGTCAATTACATCATCAGAGGAAAACAATATACATGGGTCATCAATTGTTTTTTTATAGATCACTCTTATAGAAGACTAAAAAGGGATTTCAATTTCTCACAAGAATTTAATATTTATCCAAAACCATTATCCCCTAATGGGTATTTTGAGAGGGTATAAAACCTTGATGTGACATTGGGAAAGACACATAAATCTAGTAATGAGATACAGATTTGGATGAAAATATTAATATTTTTTTGAGCTACCATATTAAAGAATATCATGAAGTGAAACATAATATTGATGTCATGCCCGTGGAGAAGAATATATGTGATAGTTTGATTAGAACATTGTTAAATATTAAAGGAAAAACTAAATAAGGGTTGAATGAAAGATTAGACATACTATCAATGGGAATACATTTGGAGTTAGCTCCCACTCTTGATGGAAGGAGACCATTTTTCCCCAGACTTTTCATACATTATCCAAGAGGGATAAAATTAGCTCTGGTTAGTATCTTCATGATATCAAAGTGCTGCAAGGTTATTCTTCAAATGTAAAATTTTTGTCTCTTTGAAGGATTTGATGTTAACAAGTATGGAATATCGTGATTATATTTCCATGATTCAATAACTTCTACCAGTTTCATTACTTGAAATATTTCCCATTTGTGGCAGAAGGACTATCACAAAGGTATGTAATTTTTTCAATTCGATTTGTAATAAGGTGGTTGATGTGGATACATTGAAAATTTTGGAAAAGGATTCAATTTCAACGCTTTTTCATTCAGAAATTCATTTTACACTATCTTTTTTGAGATATTGGTGCATTAAATAGTTCATCTGGTTCGAGAAATAAAAATTTATGGACTTGTATATCTTTTTTGGAGGTACACTTTTGAAAGGAATATGACAACATTGAAGGGGTATATTAAGAATCCATATCGACCTAAATCCTCCATTGTTGAAAAGTATATTTCTGAGGAGGTTGTAGAGTTTTTTATGAGATACTTGTATGCGGAAAAGCACATTGGTTTTCATTCATCTCTCCATGAACGAGTTAATACTGAGGGAAATGGGATTTGTGTCTTGAAAGCCAAATCGTTTCCAGCTAAACATATGATGAAGGTATATTTATAAATCTTGAATAAAATAGTTTATTCTCAATCTTATATCACATTGCATATTAATGAGTTGAAACAATGCCATCAAAAGAAAAAATAAATGTTCATTTTGAATGAGCATAACAAATTTTTTTTAATGCTATAAAAAGACCATGCTTAGTAGATCAGATGCTTCAGATACATTAATATGGTCATTGTGTGGTCGATGTTTAAATGTCATAACATGGTCTAGGTATGAAATTAATGGCTATACATTTCATATTAAAGCTCTGGAAAACAAAAGTGCAGTTCAGAATAGTGGGGTATTGGTGTTTGTAGAAGCAATGAATTTTTCAAGTTCTAAAGACAGAAACCCAATTTCTACATCAAGTTCATATTATAGAGTCATTTATAAATTATGGGAGTTTGAATATTTTAAAATTAAAGTTCCTATTTTTATGTAAAAATGGTTTATTGGAACCAACAATATCAGATATAATTAATTTGGAATGATAGTTATTAATTTGAATAGATTAGAAGACACAACTAATTCTTTTATAATGAGAACACATGCAAATTAGAATTTCTATATTGTTGATTAATCATATATTAAGTGGTATATTATTTTACCAGTATAACAACAATATTTTGGTGAGGACAAAATTGATGAAGATGCTGATTTATGTGAGATCCCTAATTCCATGGAAATATTTGAAGAAAATAATTATGAGCATGTTTTTGAAATGGTTTGTGCCATAAGGAACAATCATGATGAAGGAATTTGAAAAACAGTCCATTGGTACATTCATAATATTACAGGTAACATATGTTTTTTTCTCATTAACATTTATTAATTTCATAAAATGTAAGATATTTTAATATTTTTCAAAATTAAAATGCGTATTAAAACTAATAAGTAGGAATATTTGTTTATTTTTGTTTATTTTTGTTTTGTTTACCATGTTTACCATTACGTACCTTATATATTTATTGATTTTGTTGAATGAAAATCATTTTATCATGTTTACCATGTTTACCATAGTTTACCATGTCTACCATCATGTAACTTATATATTTATTTATTTTTTTTGGATAATAATTACTTTACCATGTTTATCATTTACCATGTTGACCATTTACCATGATTTACCATTTTTAGCATGTTTATCATGTTTACTATTACGTAACTTATTTTATTTTTTCATTTTTTGTTTACATTAGTATTGTAATATTTGAATTTTTATATTTTTGAAATAATGTTTGATTTTTTGATTTGGAGGATAATGACAGATCAATCAGTTGATCAACCATATAATTCTAGAGTTGTTCATCATGATAATATGTCTGGGGAGGAAGATTCACATTATCTTCATAATGTTCCCCAATCTTCATCATGTGATCCCACAACGAAAAAGAATATTTCAAGAGTTGGTAAACATGGTAGCACACATTTACCAAAACTATCACTTTCTCATATCCAAGATGAGAGGATAGTCATAGAGTTTGGTGAGAATTATATTCCTAATGGTCCAAATGAAAAATATTTTAATATTTTTGTATCAACTCAAGGTAAAAGAAAATTAATCATTTTGTATAATGATTCGATAAGTGTGGAAAAAGTGACACTATCTCAATTGTGGGAGATAATTTTAGTAAGATATTTTTACTATTATTTGACTAATCTTTAAATGTTTATAGTATAATATGTTTCATTATTCTTTATCAGATGAAATTTGATATTTCTAAAACTGGAGGAGTCAGAAAGAAATGTTTATTGATGGATTCTAGGATATGGGGGGATTTAAAATCAACCCTCACATCTGATTTCATTTTTGGACATAGGCAACATGTCAATCCATTTCATATATATCATTTGATAGATGAAGACACATAGAAAGAATATGATGAAACCAAAAGAAAAGAATCATATTTGGTAATTTCAATGTAAAATTTTAAACTTTTTCTTATATTAATGTTCTTATTATTGATTTTTTAATGATTTGTTATTCTTAATTTATATCAAACAAGGAGATCTCATAAGGAGATCAAATCTAAAAATGTATACCCTCGTAATTTATTTCAGGGAGGATATACATTATTGGAAAAACAAATGATGGCGATAAAATTACAATAACATAGAGATGATTCTTTAATATTTAGAGAGTTTTCCCTTCCATCCCCTCTATCTATACATAAAAAATGGAAGAGATCTCGGATGGGAGAAAATTAAATATCTGAAGGAAGAATCGAGGATCGTATATGAGAATATTGTAAGATATTTATTTTATTTATTTAAGTTAATTATATTTTTTTATATACTTTGAAATGTTAAATTTTTTTTCAATTATTTCATATATGATTATCTTGAGGAGTAGAGCACTCTATGGGTATTTATAGCTGCTGAGAGGCAATATATTCTATATTAATCATTGGGAAATCCCAAACACTCAGGTCATGTACGAGGATACCCGACAGGTGTATCAGTAAGAAAAATGTTTCCATGTTCTTCAGCTTCATCCCTTGAGAGTATTTATAAAGAATTGAATCTTTGGAGACTGAAGTTCATAATATTAATACGATGATGGAGGAAAATATCAAATCTTCGGTACAACCTATGTTTTTAGACTTGGAATAAAATATTTAAACAGAACCTCCCACTTCTACACCTCCACCTACAGACCCCATTTTTTATCCTCCACCTCCACCAGTAGCTCCCACTCTCCACCTCTAGACCCCATTAATTACCCTCCACCTCAGCCTTCAAACATCATTTTTATCCTACTCCTACACCCCTTATCCACAACATCTTAGTTATTGTGACTTGTATGTTGATGATCCTCACCATCATATAGTTGAAAATGAGATGATATATTATATTGGAAATAATATTCACCATCAACAGTTAGATATAGAGTAGCATAGGGTCATTGTATGTGATATTGTAGATATATCAGCTTGAGTACCATTACCTACAAATAATGTGATGATAGTTTGACAATATATCTACCACTTAGTTTGGCCATCCAGACTTCTATGACCCATTACCATAGAGGTATGCGTATGTTATATATTTTATTTTTTTTTTGTATAAAATTTGTTTTAACAATTAAAATTTAATATATTTATCTCTTTATTTAATGGAATAATTTAATGATAATGAAATAGTGTATAGGTAACAAAAAATAAAAATGTCTATGACATCATATACATATTCTAGTAGTCTTAACATATAGTCAAGATATTCAAATTTTTTGGTGGCTCATTATACGTTTCCAATGGAAACTCTTGATTGAGGAATTGCAATATATGTGGGGATTATGAAAAATGATATCATGGAGCTTGAAACTGGAGATAAGTTGTGCATCAATGTGGTGAAAATATTTTCCTTGTAAGTCATAACACAATTCTTTCCTGCGTTAAATTAATTAAAAATTTATACTTATGTCCATTTTTTATTAGGTATATTTATAAAATTTGTGAGAAGAATGAAAAGAAAAATGTATAGGTATTCATGGACCCGTATTTGATTCCCCCTAAAGCGCTTGTATTTGATGTGGAACAAATAAAAATTTATATTGCTGAATGATTTGAACATAATATAATCATGTAGTGTTCGTTGATTCCATTTTTTGAGAGGTATAAAACATTTATCTCAGAAATACTTCTTTATATTTTAACATAAAAACCAAAAACCATTATTTTTCCTTTATATGAGAGACCATTGAATGTAATGTGTTTTTTTTCTAATGGAGAAAACACTTTTTTGGATATGCTCTCTCCATGGTGATGTTTGAGAAAATTTTAAATATATGTTTCAATTTCTAAATAGTTGTTTAAATTATAATAAATTTTAAATTAATCTCATTCATATTATTTTATAATAGGGTATGGTACTACTTTCGAAAAACCACAAAGAAAAAGAGTGCCAAGATCAAATATGTAAAAGTAAAGGTAAATATCCATTTATAGTTTCTACATTTTGGATGTCTTATATAAAAATGATATTTTGAGTTGAAAAAATCATTTAAATATAAATTTCATTAACAACAAGTCTTTATTGAATATAGATATTATATATTTTGATTTATATATTGAATAATTACAACTGGAACAATTTTGAAGTTTGACGAGGTTATATTTCGTAATAAACTATTCTATAATATTTCATTTGATTTATTTATTATACATGTTAAATATTTTCCTTTTAATTTTTAGATATTTGATGACCCTAAAATTTATAGTGCTCAAGAGTTCAATAACTTACAAGTGAAATGTTTAAATTATTATATAGAATTTATTGGATTTTAGATTGTTCGTTGTGTAAAATGTAATTTTGAATGTTTTAATTGTAAATGTGTATTTGGTAGTTGTTTGGTTGGATTTAGGTTTTTTTAGTTGATATTTTATGTTTTAAATGTGAATGATTATTGTTGATGCTGGTTCTTCTTGTTTTGGTCTAGTTTATCTTGTTTTTATCGTCTGGTTTTTGTATGGTTCTACTTGTTTCAGGTCTGCTTCGATAGTGAAGAGGAATGGTTTCACGATTTTTCCAAAAGAGGTTTTTACATCAGTTATTTTATAACCGATGTAAAAAATGATCAGTATAATGGTTTTCCATTCCAGTTATCTAAAAAATTACATCGTATAGTCTTTTTATGTCGGTTATTAAGTAAACGATGTAAAAAATGCTTCAAAATTGTGCATTTTTATATCGGTTATTTAATAAATGATGTGGTATATTGTTTATTACATTAGTTATTTAATAAACGGTGTAAAAAAGCTACATCTAGATCCATTTTTTAAAATTATTTATTTAATAATCGACATAATAAACAATATACCATGTCAGTTATTAAATAATCTTCGTAAAAAATAGGTTCCACTATAGATTTACAATGTCGAGTTTTTTATAAATGACGTAAAAAACAATATTTATAATGTTGCCTTTAATAATATCGGCTAAAAATTAACATAAAAAATATAAAAAATAACGTTAAAAATGTTTTTGCACTAGTAGTAGGTGAATTTGTTATGCCCGAAGAAACAATGGATCATGAGATCCCTAATAAAATGATAAGTTACTCATACTATCTGTAGTTAAAAAAAGTTAACACTTATTATCCAATATAGATAAATATTTATGTAGTGAAGTAATACATTAATTTCTAAAGATTCAGTAAACATTCAACATAAACTGTTTCATAAATGGTTAACCTTATAACCCTTCATAAAGAGTAAAATCCATAACATTAGATAGAAGGTCACTAAATTTCTCAAAATCATCTTAACATTGATACCCTATATATCATAAAGTGCCTATTGATTGTCACATGCCAAAAATGTGAGTACCTTCATCATGTATTATCTTGAAACATAGTAAAAACCTAAGTTAGCATAAAAACTTATTAAAAACACACATGCATCATCATTAATTACACTAATTTTTGGATCTCTTACTATAAGCTCCATCAATGATTGCATAAGTCACGTTATTAACAAATCATTAATAAGTTATTATGTAATCTGTACTATCCAATTTACTTATTCATATCCAAAATATCTTTATTATATAAAAATACTGAAAATATTAAGGGATATATTCCCATAATCAAAATATCACCTTTCTATTAAATAACTTTTCTAGTCCATCGACTTCATTCAACATATCCTTTCAAATATGTAATGAAAAACATATACTAAACAATTGTTATATATTTCAGGATTCATATAACAAAATCTTGTAATTCCAATACATAAATACTTCATTCATCCCACTTCCTTCTCAAAAAATTAATTAAGCTTCATTGTTTTAATTCTTAATAATTCTTTCCTTTCATATGAAATTTTAGACTCTTCCTAAACAACAATATAAAATTAGTCATACCACATAGCTAATTTTATTCACAAATTTTTCCCCAAGGACATTTATTTTTCTTATTCCCATACACTTTAAACTGAAATAATTTATCCATTAATAATACCTTCGGTTGACCAATATTCCCATCCTTTTAATAAACTGAACTCTTTATTTTTCCTTTGTAGTTACTTGATTTGTGTACTTTTTTATATATTCAAAACATCATTATATTCCTCTAAGACACCCACTTGGGTTTTTCTCCCCTCATTATTGCCACAGAAGAAATCAAATATTCCTTCCATGATTGTCTCCATTACCCAAAACTCTCATCAACCTCACTCCTTCTCTTATTTAGTGAGTTCGAGAGTTGGTTAATGTATAAAATTTAAATCATGTTTTGTTAAAATAGTTTTCGCATAAACAAAAATTCCTTTACTTTAGTCATTATCCAATTTTACTACTCACCATATAATTTTCCATCACATTCAACATTAACCCAGTTTCTTCTAGTTCCTATCATTAACTAAAACCAGAAATCATACTGTGATAAACACTTATTATAGTGGAAAAACATATAATCATGAAAAATAACTTATAGGATTTATAAATATTGAAATATTCTTTTAAATATATGAAACCATAGGATTATATAGGGTCATCCATGATTATATTTATTTAAATCCTTCATGATGGTTCATAAAGAGTGAATTTCTAAATATTTTCCCATAGGAGAGTCAAATCCCGTATACATCAAGACCTATTGTTATACACTAGTTATTGATCGAGTCTATCTTAATACATTGTTTTCAGGGTTTTTACCCTTATTTATATAAATTCTAGAGACAAATCCACTCATAGTATCTAGAAAAGGATTTAATTTCTTGAAATCCAATGACTCTATCTTTTACCAAACATTCAAGACATTTTCTTATACTTTAGGTCATCCTTTAACCTATACTTAGAGACATCCAATGAAATATACTTAGAAATGTATGTAGGGAAATCACTAAAATATTTTCATATTTTTTCCCAATGTTTAACCAAACCTTCCCTTTGATACCAACTATAGAAATATAGTATGTTCAATCATGGATATTACATAATTAAGATGAATATTCATTAAATTATACAAGAAAATTCTTGAGGACTATAACAGTTTGGTGGCTTTGGAAAATTGGAACACAATCCTCTTAATTCATGGAAGTTATTTAATGTCTCCCATAATGATCTTACCCTTTAGTAATCCTAATTAAATAATTTTATTTGTAACCTAGATGAATGGAACAAAAGAAATAGTGAGATTATATGTTCAGTAAGGTAAGACATAAAAGAAAACAATATATGATCATATGAAAGAATAAGATAATCATATGATTATATGATCAGGAGCATAAATTACAAGGTTCATACCCAACCTATCATAGATCATAAACGAAAGTCATGGAATAAATATTGAAAGTACATAATTCATGACTCATAATGAAATCATGTACATGATCCATGAAAAAACAACATTTTCCTAAGTCATGGAATTTATTGTATTCAGATAAGCATTGAAAATAATTTTTATATTGTTCAAGGTTCACTACCAAGGGCATCATAAAAAAAGTCTTTTACAGTACTGAGTTAAATCCGCATTCCATCCCTATATTACTATATCATATTCACTCTCCATTAAATTCCCATATTATTGTATTGTGATCACCCCCATTCTATCCATGTCTATCTCATGAGATATATAAATATTTACCCAATACATTGGATGTAGATATAGGTCACACCCATCACAAAATGAAAACCATGTTTATATATGCAACAAGATCATAAAAATTCATCATATCATAACCCATTAAATGAAATGGTTATTATAAAAATTTCATCATATCATAACATGTGAAAAAGAGACAGGTTTTATAATAATTTCATCATAACATAACATTTGAAAATTAGTGGGTTTTATAAGCATTTACTCATGGTATAAACCTTATAAGAGAATAGAGATTCATTAATAAATTATCATCATGAACAAAAAACATCCAGATAAAGAATAAGAATGGTATCCTCAGATCATATCCCTAAAAAATTGTATGTCACATCAAAATATTTCATCTTAAATGGAAAATTTTTGGATTGATAATTTAATTAATTTTTTTATGTAAATAAAATTTCATGGATTTTTTTTTAAAATCCATTATGAAAATCAATTTTTTTAAATTAACTTTTGAAGATAAAGGAATATTTAAAATCCAATTTAAAACATTTCTTGTGGAAAATATCCTTTCTTCTTGGAAAACACTTTTTAAAACATAAAAAATTTTCAGAATACTTTTCACTTTAAAATCATTTATTTTAAATATATAAATTTATCAAATATTAAGGATTTTTTTTTGAACAGAACATTGAAAACTTTTAAGGGAATATTTAAATCATTGAGAGTTCTTTTCACATTTTTGGTAAGATCAAAACATTAATTATTTTGCAAAAAATTCATAGTCATTACTTTATTTTTTTGTAAAAAGTAAAACATGGGTAAAAAGTTCTTTTAAATATCATAAAATAGTAATAAAACATTTTTGAAAACATTTTTAGAAAACATAGTTTTAAAATTAAATAGACATCCGACAGAAGAGAGAATTAAATTCATATTTTATTAATTTTTTTTAATTAATTATATTAAGTAACAAAGATTGATATAATGAAAACATTACTTGAATATATCATGAATTAACATATGAGAATAAAATTCATGATAATTATTGAGAGGTATATTGTAGTACCCCCGGTTTGAGGTATGAGGACTTTTTTAGCATTTTTTATGTTTTTAAAGTGCATTGGATGAGTTGGGAAGAGGTTGGGAGAGTTTTTAATGGTTTCAGTTGAGTTTGGAGGCCTTTAAAGGGGTGCACGATTTTAGCACGGTTAGCGGAAACAGTGTGGATTCTCTAGGAAACCGTGTTGGGGAGACAGCAGGCTTCGCACGGTCTGCGAACGGTTTTCCAAACCATGCGAGGAAACCATGTGGACACTTTCTTCTAAGGAAGTATCGTGGGCACGGTTAGTGCATGGTTTTCCAAACCGTGTGGGCTAACCGTGCAGCCACTTAAAAAATAGGGTTATAAGTTCCAGGCTCCCTTGAGATTAACCTATTTCACTCCACACTTCCTACCACTTGTGTCTCACTCAGGTTATTCAGTTCTCAGGGGGTGGATGAGATTTTCCACTAATTTTGGAAGCATTTTGAAGAGGGTTCTTGGTGTTTTGAAGGTGATCGCTCCCAGGTAAGTCTCTCCTCTTGGTTTCTTTGTGTTTTCCTCTAGATCTGCACTTCCCTCTTTATTGGTTTTCTAGATCTACACTTTTTTTGTGTAGATCTAGGGTTGTGGTTTCCTTGGATGATGTTTTTAAGACTTTTAAATGATAGGGAAGTGGATCTAGAGAGGTTTCTGTGGTGCGTTCTCCAGATTTGAGGCACGATTGTTCGTGGGTCGATTTCTTGGGAACACTAATGGTAGGTGGATTCTCTCTTGACTCCACTTCATTAGAGATAATGGTTTTGGTTAAAATTAATTTGTTGTGCTTGAAATTAATTTTGATTTGATGTGAAAAAATGATTAAAAATCCCTTGGGTGATGTTTTGGGGATTTTTTTGGAAAAAGGGGGTTTTATGGTGAAATGTTATTCTTGTGGATCATAAAATGAAAATTTTAAAATGGGATGCTATGTTGGATTTGTGAAAATGATTGATGGAAATGGTTTTCAATAAAAAGGGTTGTTTTATGAAATTGTTGGTTGCCATGGAAAATGGTCATCAATAAATGGATAATTTATTAAAATGGATTGATATGAAATGGAATTAGTTGATTACATGTGGTTGTGACCTTTGTGGGTTATATGATTGGATTGCATTATATGGAATGTTGTGTGTAAGTGGAGGGAAGTACCACTATAAAAATTATATGGACAATGGACAGAAGGTCCACCATCAATGGTAAGTGGATGGGAAGTGCCAGTAAGTGTGAATGGGTGAACGGGTTGGACGGAAGCTCCACCATTTGGTTGTTTGGTTGTTTTGGTTGTTTATTGTGCATTGCTTTTAATGATGGTAGTTGTTGTGCTAACGTGTAAATGTTGATATGGATTGTGGAATGTTTGGTTAGCCTTCCATTGGTTTCTTGGTTTGGGTGTGATGGCTTGGTAAGGGCATGTTTGTCTTATGAAAATGGTTTCACTTGTGATTAAATTTATATAAACTGTTTTATATAAATGTACTAACTGTTTTATACTAGTGATGTGTGTAGGGAAGTCATTTGGGGAAATCCTACTGAGTTTTAGTACTCACCCCCAGCTTTGGAACTATGGTGTATTTGCAGATGTTGTGTACTGTGACATGGGAAAAGGTAAGGCATCACCCTACATTAGTGGAGAATTGTAATCCCTTAGTGGAGCTTAGAGCTTGGACTTTGCGTGGAGCTGTGGTGGTGTCATGGCTTGTGGTGTTTTGTTGTTTAGTTTCTGCAGTGTGCTCTGATGTTGTGTGGACATGTCTAGTTGTATTGGTTTTGAGTTGTGTTGTGGAACAACTTGGTTGTCTTTTGGGAATGCATGGTTGGGTAATTTAATTTACATGCATCATATAGTGCCTGTTAGTGGATGGTTTAGTTGGTTTTTTCTTAAGGCCAAATTGTTCCCCAACTTGATCTTGAAGCCCTCGAAATTTATTTCCAGCCTTTGATATATTTGGAACGTCTCTTAATTCCATGTATCCCTAACCACTTTCAAAATCCAATGAGGTAGGGGTGGGGTGTTACATATATCATGAGATTTTAACATTATAGAGTTTATCCTAAACAAATCCTGAAAAATGATGAGATTGTTACATAAAGTCATTACCACTTTAGTAACCTTGAATATTAAAGCAGATGAATGATGAACATAACATGAAACATAAAATAAAATTGGGATAAATAAATTAATTAAATTCCATGCCAATGAGTCTGTATATACACCTTATGAATGAATATAGGTGCATAACATAACATACTTCTCAAAGAAGGAAAATTGAGAAAAAAAAATACATTTTCACTAAATTAAATTTTGAATCGTAATCCCCATTAAACAATAACATAAATGGAAAAATTAATTATAATTAAATGAGTTATATTCATGATATGTCATTTATTATGGTAGTATATACACCATACAAAAGAGAGAAGTGATGAATATGCAATATTTTTCGCAGAAATAAAAGTGAGACTAGAAATCCCATAACCGATCTGATATCAATTGATCAATTAACTCCATGAAAAAGTGATCCAAAAATGGATATGTAAAAAAAATATTTTTCTTATTATAATAATCATAATATACATCCACAGTCAGCATATACAATATAAAAAATATTTAGGTGGTGAAAATAGCCTTTGTACCATGGAATTAAAAAGTGGGATCAAATTCCCTTACCTTATGTATTGACTTTAATCATACTCATAAAAACCTCATATACAATAAATATATTTTTATTATACATGTATTAAAGAATAATAATTATATATATCATAACATAAATTATTTTCTTATGACCTTTTATTACCCATTTATTACTAATATCTTGTTAATGTTACATTTCTCGTAATAACCACTTTATTTTTCTTATATGTTTTGACTTTTTATTTCGGGTAATATTACATAAATCATGGTTGAATAATATAAAAAATTTAAAACATGGTATAAATATCATATGTATTTATTATATATGTATTTATAGTAATCTATAAAATTTGGTGATAGAAATGAAATACACTGTTTATGGGGTCGGTATGCCATATGTATATATGAACGCTATTTCAATTTTCTAGTCATATTGAATGAATATATATATATATATTATCATTAAAGTTGAATTTTTATGTCATATATATAACATATTTTTATTAAACTTATTATTAATACCTTTTACGTAAATCGTGAATGAATCACATCACTTTGTGAGGTGGTAGTCCACCGTACACATGAGCGATGTTATCATGTTCCCACAAAATGGAATGCATAAATGTATATGTGATATAATTGTAAAATAAAAATAATAATATCATAAATATAAAAAATATAATATTTAAATATTATTTCCATCATTATTCCAAACCTTTAATGGTTGTAATGGAAAAATGAATGACATTGGTTCATGAGGGAATATTTTGTCGTACACATGAATGCTGATTTCATAACCCATTTTATGGAATTGTGTATAGTAGTTGTACATACCATTAACATAAAAGTGACTCATTATATTTATGATAATGAGGTTGTTATATAATAATGTTATAACAATAATATAATTGGTGGAGGAAGAAATAAAATAAAGATGTTCATTGAAGAACATAACATCTTCTTTAGGTTTATTCCTTGGGTTTTCACAAAATCCTTTATTGGTTGGATTTTTGTCTAAAATAAGGATTTTATAATGAGTGGAGGAAATTTTTGAAATTATTTGGGTAGATCTATGTTGATCCAAATTCTTTGAGAGGTGTGAATATGTGGATATATTGAGTGGCCTTTTACATTTGAAGAGTGGTATTCTTGTAAATACACAAAAGTTTTCACTATCAGAAGGTCAATATTACTTATAGTGACTCAAATATTGATAATTATTGCATAATAGGTATTTAATGGTATATAAATATCTCCAGCACACAATGGAACACTTTTTCTAAAAATTTCATTCCTTAACTTCTAAGTTTCCCTATTTTTACCATTTTGATTTTACAATACGGTAATTAGTTTTCTAACCTTGATTATTTATTCTTTATATATAAATTTGTGTCAAAACTATTACATAATTTGGAACCACTGAAAATAAATATTATATATAATTTATAAAATATAAATCCAATTTGTTTTGGAAATTAATTGTAACACAAGTGGAAGTAATGCAGAAAACACCAATTTAACTATAATTGCACTAACTGAGTTTTTACAATTTAATGGTCAATATAGTCATTATAATTAGAAAATAGGTCTATGAATGGAACATAGTTTATATTCATTAACATTTTCAAAGAAATTTATATAAGATACCATTTTTAGCAATTTTATGTCAATTAATAAATTAGAATTTATTATAAAATGACATTAATGTCAATTTTGACATTATTCATTAAAATAAAATTAAAATAAATATCAAGAAAATAATGGAATTGGAATATATTATGTTCAAACCAGTGTAAAATGATATATTAATCTACAAAAAACAATAGGACATAACATTTCATTCATTTTACTTCACTTTTATATTTATAGTATTAGTTACATTATTTTTTATTAACTAAATAATTATTGAGTTTGGGTTTCTTAAGCATTTTAAGTACTCACTTCATATCTAAAAATTAAAGATAAAATAATTTAATAAAAAAATAATTTAAAATTTAAAAGGATATATATAAGTTATCATATTTTGTTTTTCCCCTATTTTAAATATTTATTGAAATTAAAATGATGAAATGTTCCTTTTTGTATTTTTTAATAGTTCACATATTATATAGGTCACTTTCTTGGGAATGTGTATGAAAATCTAATAAAAATATGTCATAATGAAATAAATGTATAAATATGTCCATAAAAGGAGTGTTTTATAAATATTTATGTCATTTAAACCATTTTATTCTTAGTTTAACCACAGATAAAACCATTTTTACATTAACTACAACAATTAATTTTTACCGCATTCACTATTCAGTTTTGTAAAAAATTAAATTGACCCTATAAGACATTATAAATTATGATAATTATAAATATTTATTCATTTTTTCCAAATTAAATTCACATTAGTGGAAAATTTTAATTTAAAATTAATCCTACAAACATGATGAGAAAATGAGTTTTTAAAGAGAAAATGTCCAACTGTTTGAAACATTTTTATATCTAAATTCAATATAAAATTGATTACAATGATATAAGTTATATTAATTGATATAAAATTGAACTTTTTTTATTTTTATAACAATTAAAAATATAATATAAAATTATAAATTATTTAAATGAAAATGTAGTCTTCAATTAAAATTTTGTATTTTTCACTATTAATAAAAAAACGAAACCTTTCAGAAATATCTAATAAATTTACCCTAAGTTATACTTTACATTAATATTTTAAAAATTAATTCTATTTTATGATATTTAATTTCTAAAAGTGTCGAAAACCATTTTTATTATTGTTCACAAAAAAGAAATAGAAACTATTTTTGAGAAAATTGTTTTTTCGAAACATATAATGAATTTATAAAAAATTAAGTACTTTTTATCAATATTTGTATTTATATAAAACCATTATACAAAATATTAAAAAAATAGTTTTTACTATTATTCTTTCTATGCATAACAATTAGGTTTTAATGGTTATGTTTAAATAACTATATTAATAAAATATCATGGTTTTGTAAAAATTCTACGTCATGTGCAACAAAAGCTATCCAAGGATTGTGTGTAATGGAATATTTAATTGTTGTTGCATATATTTAAAAATATAAAAGTTATTTATTTTATCTAAAATAATAAGTCACAATAACATAGGGTGTTATAATCACTAAATCCTTATATAAAAAGTTATTTATAAAACCAATTTAATCACATAATAAGGAAACTGATCATAAGAATTATATTGAATATAATATAGTTGTTAAAAAAAGAAATAGATACATAATAATTATTTGAAAAATAATATTTTTATAATCCAATAACAGAAGACTCAACTAATAATTTGTGGTGTATGGAATCACCTATCTTAATATTGTCTAAGCACATTCTAGTAGTACAAACAAACTAACAAATGGAGAAGAAACCATAAAAAGGAAAAGAGGATCCTCAAACATCAAAATACCATCTATAAAAGTAAAGCATAAAAAACCCTAAGATACGATGGCCATAGTAATTTAATAAAACCAAGATTACAGAGAGATTAGGGCTAGGGTAAACTTAAATAACCTCTTAATTAATATTCTTCAGGTGATTCTAGGAGAAATACCCCTCAAAATTAGGTGAAAATGGGAGGGGATAAGGTTCGTTGCATTATGGATGATATTATATTATAATTCGTGATAAATCAAGGAATGAGGGTTAATAAATTATATAAGGGTATTATAGAGATTTTAATTTATTTATTTTCTTAAGAAAATTTTGGAAATTCCTTTTATAGTATGAGATACCTGTTGCGGTGTGATTTCTATCCCACTAATGTGGGGTTACACTATTTAGGGCCACCTTATAGAGGCACCCTATAATCATGGAATGACTAGTCTATAGTCTAGAACTATGGAAATTTTGGAGGTCTTGATCACAATAATGCCATTGCTGGTTGTGATGTGATAGGTATTTAGTTCAAAACTACAGAACTTTGAAAGCACCCAGTCACCATTAGAACAAAAAAATCCCTAGAATTGAAAAACATAATGAAATAATAAAATTAAATACAAACTAGAAAACCAATTGATGCTACACAAACACTTTTATAATATGTGTTCAATAATCATCCTTTGTTATTAGGTTTAATTATATTGTAATGAACCCATAATTTATATATGGTCAGTAATCAACTTAGCCTACCAGTTTTTATTCCATAATATATTTCTAACATATTTCAATTCATGAATCACTTTACATAAAATTACTATATTTTTGAATTCATGTGAAATGTATCTATATTTATATCCTCATAAATTATTCATACCTATACTAGGTTTCATTATATCCTTTTCCCTTTTTGGTTGCACACTATTGGATGGTCTATGCCCATTATTCTAGAACAAACCCCCAAAAAATCATTAAAATACCTCTATAACACCTTCCAATCACCATGGGATAGATTTAATATATATGATTCAGTGGTATACCATTATATCTTATTTTACCCCTTAGGTTATTGATATAATTTTCGAATATTCAATAACATACTCGTAATAATGACCATGTCATAGGAAAACCTTAGGTAAAGGAAGACAATAATGTAAGCATAAGAGTTAATGGGAACTATAAAAAAACTTCCTGATATGACATGTAGATACAACTACATTAACTAACCATGTCAGAAAAATGAAGATAAAAAATAATGTAAGTAACATATTTAGAAAATGTAATATATAATTTCTAGGACTAAAAAATGGAATAGTGAACAAAAAAGTGGATCCCATATGTGTGTCCCCTCATAGAGAACTACTTGTAAAACCCTCACATTAGTACACAGATCACCCTCCAATAGTTCAATAGGTGACTATTCCACATCCCCTCCCTATTCAACTATGTAATATTCTCATGTATCTTTTTTTTATCTGGGTCATGCACAAATAGATCTACACATATATTGAGAGGGTCCCTTTCATGGTGTGAGAAAAACTTAACCAATAGAGACTCAAAAACAACCTCTAACCACAAGTCATAAGATAACGTGTATGTTAAAAAAACAAAAAATTAGTGAAGGTGAATATAATTAAAACATGTTTTAATAATAAAATTTATTTTAATGTTTTGCGATAGTAAATATCTTCCCCAAAAAGGAGGGTCCATACATTTCATCTCTTCTTTCGGATAATCCTGGAATCTGAGATGATTGATAACTAGACTTAGGGGAAAACCCTAAACCATTATCCTAGAAAGTGTATCTTGAAATAAGATCCAAGAAATTAGAACTTACCATCCCATTTTTGGGGAATTGGTAAGGAGTATACAATGTTTAGTGTTTTTCAAAACAATCCCACATTTTCAACATGTTCTTCACTATTTGTTGCGACTAAGAATATTTGTACAAGAATATATTATACCCATTTAATTTATAATATACTATTACCAAATTTAAATAAACAACATCAATATGTCCATGAATTCTTTAAGTCATAACATAACTAATAAATTAAATAATTATCTCTCAGAATATTATACAGTAACCAATTATATATATTTACATAATATTTATAATCTATACCAGGTTTTAGACATAATGTATGTGATGAATTATATCCATCATGAATCAATGAGTTTCATGTAAAATAAAACATATCAATATGTAATTACTACTAAATCGGTCATGTTAATGACATGTTACTAACAAAACATTAATGGAAAATAATTATTAAAGGGAGAAAATTTTATTAAAATTATATTCACTCATCCCCGTTAAGTTTCCAACCTTACTATTTAAGAATATTATGGATAGGAAGGGTTTTTCTAACTAATTAATTATAACAATGTTTTTTAGGGTCTATTTACGAAAGATAAGTCGGAACATAAATTGTAGTATCAATAAAAAAGTGAAAACTAAGACCCGGACCTTCTTAGAATTTGGAGACTAAATGAAGGAGGTAAATCAAGATAATAACTTGATTTAATCCATTATAACAACTCACTAAAAACCAAATCAAATGAAAATCAAATTAATGAAAAATTTTCAGAAGTCATAATGTTGAATAAAATAGATTATAAAACCGATTGTAGAAAAAAATGATATTATTAAGATTAGAGGAAAGACATTGAATTACCTTAATGAATAATGTATCCTATTACCAAATTAAGTCAAGAAGCATAAGATATTGAATGTAGGTTCACATAGAAATAAGGATAGAAAATTTATATCTTAAAGATAATATTAATGGGTACAAAATGAGAAAAATATTGAGTGGAGGTGTTTTTCAGTGTTTAATTTATGGTTAGAAAAGATCTAAATTCCCATTTTAAAATTATGTTTACCTATGTGTCAACCAGGTAACTTTTAAAAATCCACAAGGAACCTATTGGACCATATAGAAGAACTTATAACCACCAAAATACTACTTAGAATTTTATACAAGGCCATAGATTATTTGATTCCTTATGCACCCATCTTGCTTCTCTTTTTAATTCCTATTCCTATATGAATCCCTATGACCCCATTTAGAACATAGATTCAGACCAAAAATAAAATTAAAACATTAAAATATGATGTAATTACCTACCAACAGTGGTTATTTTATTTATGAATAACCCATAACAATTATTATCATCCCCAATAATATTTAACATACCTTTTAGGAACCATTTTATACCGGTATTTTTTTATTTAAACTTCTAACTCCCAAAATTAATCTTGTACCCTTCAATGCTTCTACCTTACAAGAACCAAATTATTTATCAAACTATAAAAAACTTTTTGAATTTAATAAATTATATAAATATGATTCTATATATAATATGTGACATCTTCTAACTTAACACATCGTATCAGATCACATGAGAGGGGATAGGTAAGTAATTCCTCAATTATTAATTTTGTAATGTTTTGTACATAGAGCTAAAATTAGAGGGTAAGGATAGTTGAAAGGAAAAATCACTAACACTAACCAATATTTCATATTACCAAACATAGATCAAGATGATTTTCCCCCATAATAATATTCATCAATGACTCAATCTCAATGAGACATGAAGAAAGAAATAACCACTCACATTTAATTCCATGGGACATGATTGACGACCAAGATAAGACTATTGATAGATTTAAACAGTTATAATATAAATTCATATCATATTCACCTTCCCAATCTTCTATTATATGATACTGGGACCACACATTGAATATTAGATGATTATCCACCAATAAAGAGGAAAATAATAGGGAATCCCATAAACAACTTAAAATTGAGTCATTTTGAGGGAAGTATTTTATCTATTATTTTAGAATAATTCCACTATGGGGTGGTGATCCTCAAATGAGTCACTAATGTTAAGAATACATTAATATAGTCTGTACTATTTAATTTGAATGGTTTTTTGGGACTATCCATCAATATGTAGATGGAATGTAATACTCAATTTCACTCATGAAAATAATGCTCATTGAAGGCCTTTTGTGAATTGTGACATGAACATCGGGTCTCTATAAGAGAAAATTGAAGCTAATATTCAATGGCTATTTATAATATCTCTAGTATATAGTTTCCCATGACAACTAACCAAGGATGCCACATTAGTAGTTAGAAAGTGAGACATATTAGTTAACTGATCTACAATCTTCCATAATTTTCCATTTTCATCAGAGTATCTTGGAAAATAGGTGACTAATTACATCTTGGTTTCATCACATTATCATACCAAAATAGGTAGTTACTAAAAGGCATAAATATGTTTTTGATTATATGCCTTTAACTGCTAACAGATAAATCAAATTGACACAAATCCTATGAGATATTTCCTAATACCGGGCCACTGGAACTAGTGATGTATATTAAGTAAAATCGCAGTGATAAAAGGGTTAATAAACTATTGAGAATAATTGGTTTTCCTACATAAATCTCTACTTCAAACTCATATGGACTAAATTATTCCATAAATACATAAAAATATCAATAATCTTAAAACTATATTTCAAGGTTATCCCCATCATTGAATTTCACTAAAATAATTATAATATCATGATCAATGATCTAGGAGTCTATGGTGCATTCTATAATTGATGATGTGAGATAGATATTGTGTACATATTCTTCACTATGGTTCTATAAAACATCCAAGTGGAGTTCTACTATAAGGGGAATCAACCTTCATTCTTCTATTATTGTCATCACCTTTTAAAGGCAAATATTTCAATAAAGTTCATCCGAAACGACGTTTCCTTTTACTAGATCAAACAGAGTGTTAAAATAAAATCACTATTGACACCCCACCTTGAGACCATATCATTAATTTAAATATATTTGAGATAAAATTTATTAATAGATTTTATGATCATTGAAAACTAGAAGTTAATAAATGAATAAAAATTCATCCAGAAAATTAATGCATGGACCATAGAATCCATCTCCCAAACATGGGTAAGGAAATTAGTTTTATGAGGATATGTCTATATAGAACCATAATCCACTTACCAATGATATTTCATGAGAGAACATCCCAGATGTACTGAGATTGAATCACTATATATCTTAAACCCTTCACGCAAATTGAGGTAAGATAAGAACTGTTGCTACAACCAAAATAATATTTATATGTTGAAATGTTGTTTCACACAGATTGAAAAATATGAATTTAGACCCATTACTAATTAAATAATGCATAGGAATAATAATCCTTGATAAATCTTAGATGAGGTAGTGATAATATCCCATAAGTCAAATGTAACTTATGATCTCAAATAAATTTTATTGAACCTTCCAACACATTATTGATTCCATGCTATCAGGTTTTACTAAGATTCATACTTACGAAATAATATGCCCATGGAAATTAACTTCTTGAATAAAAAATTAAATTTTTTATAACTCAACATATAGATTATTCTTCTATAAGTTCTCCAAGTCAACCTGTAGCTTCCATACAAGCTCATCATGGGACATTGAATAAATTAGGATTCCATCGACAAAGAATGCAATGAGAATGTATAAAAAGAGATGAATGATCATATTAATTTGAGCTATGAACCTATATAGTAAATTATTTAGCCTGAAATACATGATTAAATAATCTAATTAATCATATCAACTTCAGAAAGTAGTCTAAAAAATGTATTATCTCTTGACTCTCCGTTGATGACAACATGAAAAAAGGATAATTATTAAAAACCATTTCCCCCTTTAGCTGGCCAAGAGCTCATAAATTCTAGTTATTGTGTAAGAATTCATTATTATAACCGTATTTAGCTTCCATAACTCTACACTAATGCATAGAATTCCATTATGCATCTTAGAAAAAGGAACTAGAGAACCCTAAGGGAACATTAGTATCCCAATGAACCCCTTTTATTATAGAGCCACTAACTAAATATTCATCTCTCTAAATTCTATCATATTAATTCTATATGTGAGAATTGAAATATTTATATTTAGAGAAATAATATTGATGGAAAATTCCATGTTTTTATTTAGATGAAATCCTAGGAAGTCATCTGAGAATTCATCTGAATATAGGTATATTATAAGAGGTAAAACCAAATTCAATTTTGATTCCACTTATCTATGTATACACCAAGACTTCTAAATGGTGTTTTCTTAGAATTACCCTTAATACAACCTTTCTCGAAAATCCAAAAACTATACTCTCCACTAAGGGTATATTGATTAATACCTAGATATTAGAAATAATATTTTTGAGAATATAAATGGATTCTTACTCATAATTTAGTTATCCATTCTATTCTGAACATGATGAGAAATTATTCTATATTTAGAACCATGTGATCAACAAATTTTTCAAAATAATTAATAAAAATAGAATATAATTGAAACATCATTATATTTATATTCCTATTACCTAAGGGAGTATTAAGCATCATATAATGTGGTAGGATATATATATGTTATATTCCAAAATAGAATACATATTAGAAAAATAAAATAATGTGCATCACCTTTATATAATATAGAATAAGATAATATATAGTATTCTAGAATAGTACTTTTAACAATATTTGGCCCTACTATAATATTAGTGGTATATTTATTCACAATATATACTATTATTAAATCCTTGAGTTGATCTTAAGGTGTCAATTCATTCCGAAATAGATACACTACAACCAAAAAACTCTATTATCTCGGTGGTCCTATATGATAAGAGCCTTTAGATGGTGGAAGCCAAACAATAGTAAGTTGTGAAGATGAAAAAGATTATGGTTCTCGATTCATCTAGAAATAATTCATGATACCTCCTATTGTTCTAATTTGGATAAATTTCTAATGGTAGTCATTATAAACAAAAATATGGAAACAACTTGTTTTGAATGTATAATTAGGATTTATATACGCCTAAACCCTGCACCAATGTCCTTACACAAATTTCATTTTAAAAAAAGTGGATAGATAAACACTTTTTCTTTTACCATACTATGGAATTTCATCTATACCCAACCCTACACTATATCATCTTCACCCTCGATGAAATCCCTAGTCTTGCAGTCCTCAGTACTATACTCCCTTTATCATAAGATTCAACCAACTCTAAGAATCCATTTCAAGTATAAATATGGATACACATTTAAAATGTCTTAGGGAAAATTTATCATGAACATATATAAAGTAGATCCATTGCATCCGTTATTAACCTTCCCATTGGGTGATACAACCTCAAATTATTGGTGGTTCCTCAACATCCCCTAGTTACCTTTAAGGTAACCCATCCCCCAATACATGGGAAAGACTCCTTAAATCATGAAATAATAGAGAGGGTATTGAAAATAGGCAATGATTAACCATTTCATCTCTAATAACATTATTTATCCATTGAATCATCATTCTATATGATAATATGTATAATTATATCAATTCTTTTCAAAATATTTAAAAAATCATAGATTTTAAATTTATTTATTAAATTTAGGTCAGATAATATTCCTCTATCTCTTCATACATTTGTAATTATACATTTTATTTTGAAAAATTAATTTTATATTATTTCATAATTACAATATTAAATGTTAAAAAATCACATTGAAACAAAAAAATCATGCTATAGTTATATAATAAAAAAATAAAATGATAACCTTTTTACAGTTAAGTTTCAAAATTACAGGAATCAATTATTTAATCATATTAAACTATTAATAAATAATCAATATATATGAAAAGACTATTAATTTATTATTAATGTTTCTATTAATATGTATAATTAATAAGTTTCCACAAAATTATATGAGAAACACAGGAAAACACATGGTATGTCGTGTTATCCTACTGGTTCCTACTTATCGACGCCTAAAATGATGTATAAGAAATAATAATTATGAATATATCAATGGTAAAAAATAAATAAATCTAAGACTACCCCTATGAATTTACTCTTCCACCATAATTATTTTTACCGTTAATATTTATCAATTATTTCATGATTCTTCATGGTCCTATCACTTGGATACATCGAATTCCCAAAATAAATATCCTTTTATGTAGGTCCTAATACCATTTTTCAATATTTATTCCTCATGTACCTGAATGAAACATAAATCAAATCACCACAGTACATCAGGTTCACCTCAAAATCACCAGAGGATGCAATTAGTGTTTGTAGGTTAGTGGTATATTTGTGATAGATAAATTTAACCCTTAGTTTATTAAGATAACATTTAATGATATAAGTCTACATTGGAATGAAAAAATATATCCTCCAAAAACAACATGAAAACCCAAAAAAAAGAAGAATATGAGATAAAGGGAACTATATGAAATGAATGATATGATATTTTCATACAATTATATATCATAACTAGGTCTAAAACGTATAAATAACAAACAATGCAAGTTAAACATGTCTAAAACAGAATATAGAATTGCTTGGGATTCTGAATGTGGCCATGGGATCCATAAATATGATCCTGAATGTGTATCTCCTCTAGGAGAACACCATATATATCTCTCACACCCCCACCTTTATCGACCTAAAAAATTCCAAAAAAGTGACATTTAGAACACTCACTCCATGTGAATCTATGTCCTATTCCTAGAAACCTTTCCATTACCTAGGTTATGTATAAAAATATCTCCATAGGTTCCAAGAAGGGATTATATGGGGTGTGAGTATAACATACCTTATTTAAGGTCACCAACTTATCCTATCCACCTATAATATTGTATAATGTACACAATGGTAGAAAAAATATAGACGAACACAATTTTTTTTACTAATGATATTATATTTTATGTATAGTGGTAGTAAAAAACTCCCTATTTTAGGAGTCAATAAAAGTCATTGCTTCTTTTAGATAATCCTTGAATTCGATATGATTAATAATTAAAGTTAAGATTAAAATTTTATCCTATTTTTGGTTTAATCAGATCATTTATATAATATTCTAGACAATTGATCTAAGCATTCTATTTTTGGGGAAAGGGGAAGGGGTACACAAAAGTTAGGGAATTGTGATACCATTCCACATTATGAAGATGTTCATCATTAATACGTGTACCTGAAAATATTCTAACAATTATATACTACAACAATTGTATTTATAAGCTATTATTACAAAATAATATTAAAAAATTAACTCCATTTATATTCGAAATCGACCTATTATATCAATTTACAAAATATTTATAGTATACACCATGGTTTAGACACAAGGTATTCCAAAGATAATTTCCATCATGAATCTAGGAGGTGTATGTAATCTAAAATAACTAAACATTAATTTACAACTGAACTAGTCTATGTCAGTCTAGTTTCCTAGTAAAAATACAAAAATAATAATTATTATAAGAAAAACATTTGATTAAAATTGTATTTACTCTATCCCATGATAGTAATACTTATAATATTTTATAATATGTGGGATGGAATGGATTCACCTTCCAAATTAATTATAGAAATGTTATTTGGGGTATAAGTAAGTAGGATAAGACAACACATGAGTTAGAAAATTTACCAATAATAAAGATATATTAATGGATATTACTATATTAAACCTGAGTGATTAAATTAAGGATGGAAATCAATGTAATACCTCAATTTCATTGAAGATAACTTATCATTGAGACCAAAACAAAAATAAATAAATAAATGTTATGATATCTAAGGAACTAATGTTGGATAAAAAATATTATAATTATATAAAAAAATAAGGATTTGAATAATATGAATTAAAATCCATGACCATTCCTCAAAGAGGAAAGACTCCCATAACCAAATGAAGTAAAGTTGAATATGATATTTAAGGTTGGTTCATAAGAAAATATAGGAGAGGGAGAGAATGAAGAGAAGATCATTATTTGTAAAATGAGACAAATCATGATTAAGGTTATTTTAGGTGTTTAATTTGGCCTTATTAAAGATATGAATTATATTTTAAAAGATATTTTACATATGTGTCTTCTTGGTACACACTAAAGAGGCACCAAATACTCAGTTAACCTGACAGTGAAACCTACAACCACTAACCCCCATAATCTTCTCAATTGTAGGTCATTGGGTAGCTAGTTACTCATACACCATTCCTCAAAATTCTTATTCTAAAAATTTACTAAAAAAATTCAACCCCATTAAAAAATAAATTCAGATATATATGCTGAGATAAAACATTTAAATCAAATAGAATTAATTTCCCAAAGAGGCCAATTTATTTAAATATTTGATTTCAGATTCACACTTTATTAAAAATGAGATAATTATATTCCTCTATAGTGGTTACCCATTTTTCATTTGAAACTAAACTTCACATAACCATAGAATAAATTATGTTGTAATTCAATATAATATATTCAAAACTAATCATTAAACACCCATTTATTTTATGTTACAACACTTTAAAATCCAAAATTAAAATAAAAAAAATCAATAATAAAAACATCAAAAGGCCATCCAAATAGAAAAATTAATACTTTTCTCAATAATGGATATGGTATCCCTTTGTATGTGAAAAATCATTTCCTTTATTATAGTTTATGCACTAGAATGTCTAAAAATATATATTTTTCTATCATGAAAGTTGACTTAGTACATATTTTCAATTACATGAGAGGTAATGCCAACTTTATCGGTCTATTTCCCACATTATTAGAATATATAAGAGGTTATGTGACACAAATAAAATATTAATCCATACCTAAATATAGGGAAATAAATTAGTAGATATCTTGGTCTCTAATGTTAATAAAAACCAAATTCTTAGTATTTTACCTTCTATAGTATCCTTTTCTACAGAATTAAAAAATAACATTACTGGGGATGCCATTGGGAACATATAATTTAGACCTATGAAGAATTATATTGTTTTTTCCTAGTGTTTTATTGAAAGTGATATAAAATAACTCAAATTTATAGTCAATGTAATAGTTTTAATGAAGAATTGTGAAGTAACCTCAGGTTACATGATCAATTCAAGAAAATTCCCTCAATTAAATTAACCCACATTGTGATTTTAAAATCATTTATTTTAAAACATAAAATTTTCTAAAAAAATTACCTTGGTTTAAAATGACGGGAAATTCACTCACAATATTGAACAACTATACACATCTAAGTACACACATGCTCAAAGAAATAAAAATTTATTTCATTATATATCTAAAGTGAATAATCTTGATACACAGTGGTGAAATATATGCCCATAATATGAAACGACTATACATGTCCCTATGTTCACACCCATAAAGAAATAAAATCATTGAATTTTATATTTCTGACGAACCCTAGATTATGGTGATGCTTTATATACCCACAATATGACTCGTAGAAACCCATCAAAGATTATACATTTAAAACAAAATTAATCTCTCAATTTTATATTTTCCCAAACAAAACAACATGGTATCAAAATTTATTAAATAATTTATAATTTATGTTCAATATGATATATTTATTTAAATTTTTTCTATATCCATGTGTTATATAAATTTTTATGTTAAATTTACACTTAAAATAATGAATGTATAACATTTTTAATAAATTATTCAGATATATGAGGTATCATTACGACCAAAATCTTATGAAAACTAACTCTTATTACATAGTATATATATCTATGAATTGAAATGAAGGAATAAACCTCAATTGAAAATCCAAATATTAAAGAACCCACTATGGATGAGTCAACTATATGAATCTGGTGAAATGACAGAAAGACTTAACCATGATTCAATACACTAATTATTATTTATTTTACTTATAAATTATGAAAAGGACTAAAATATAATTATAAATTAATTAAGATTGATGATGTCATTAAGTTGACCTATTTTACCTTATAATCATATCAATATCTTCCAAGGAATTCTATTTCATGGGGGAATTTTTAGGTACAAAAAATATGGCATGAACATGGTTGCAATCACTATGATATGATCTATAGATATATAATATGAGTAAATTTGGAAAAAATGGGTTTATTAATTAATTTAAATTTTAACCCTATGTTACTCATGATTGGTACACTAAGGAATGTAGATTTTTAAAAAACATTTTCTAATATAGTGATGTGGTTATGTTAACCTCTATTAGGAGTGAGACATGGGTTCCTTCAATCATTAAAGAAATAACTAACCATACCACTCTTAATCAGGGTATTAAAAAATATAGAAAATAATTTAATGCAATGAAGAATAATAATTTGTGAAAAATTGATTTGAAATATGGTAAATGGACCAAAATATCACAATTTGAAAAAGTATAGTGAAATTTCTAAAAGAAATTCAATTTTTTAAAAAATATTATCTATGGTATTGTGATTTATGTTTAAATATTATTTAACATAAAATCTTATATAAAATGTTAAATATAAGGTTTTATATTAGCTAAATATCTATCAAATGGATATAAATAGTTTTTAAAACTACCATTTTGGATGTGGGATGGTTACTATAAGAAAGAAATATATGAGATTGTTTAATGAAATAATAAATATTAGGTTATATATTAGAGAAAAATTTTTAGATAAGGTGAAACCATAGATTCATAAATATAATTTTCAATTCAAAATATTTGATAACACCCATTTAAGAAGATATAATGAGTGTTATCACTCATGAAGGAGTGCGTCCAAAGCTCAGTGCGTACCCAGCTCAAGACACAACAAATGGTATGATCAAAGATTAACATGTTCCGAACTCAAGTATAAGAATGTTCCAAGTATAAATATGAGAAGAATAAGTTAATTTTCCTATAAATATACTATTTGAAAACCAAATTTAACATACTAATGATGATAGTAAAACTGAGACATAAGGGAGAGATAAAGATCCAAGGATTTGAGAGATAGGCCTTAGACAAGCCTCCATAAACCACCATGGGTGATATTTTAATAAAATTCTTAGGGATATAGATGAATAAAGAATAATTTGAGTTATATAACTATTAAATATGTAGTACCATGGAAAAACACGACTTATTCTAGTACCTAATTACAATCCTCATCAAAGTTCCTTTATTAAGGAATAATTCAATACAGGTGGGTGAAGGGTGTCTTTACTATGCTCCCATCGATTCAAGATGATTTTACCATATTCTTAGTTGAAATGTAGTCATAATATTTTATAAGGTCAAATATCTTGTATAATGAAAAACATATCACCAAGGTAGTTATACTGACCACATTGGCTATATTTTTCCATGATCCTTGACCTAACATGCTAGCTTCAAAAATCCAAGATTCTCGTTGTAGTTATACTCCATTTTTTTTCAATATTTTTCACTTTTATAGAATATATGATCATATAAATATTTATATATAATATCATAACTCTTAAAATGATCTATTCCATGGTATTCCTCTTCCTTCAATTGGTTCTTATGGCATGGTCAATTGTCTACTCCTTTGATTATAAGGACCATTTATTGTTATAGATTTCATAAAATTATTTCACAATCAATGAAAAAATATGGATATTAAGTTAAAAGTCTATATTCCTAGTATTTCTATATAGTGTAACCCCCAAATATTTTCTCAAAACCATATGAGAACCTTTACTAAATTTTTTACTTAATAATTCCAAATTTTTTATTTTTTAGATATTACCTATTTTTATGTTGGTAGAGAGGGAACACTTATATGAACCGAGGGCCAAAAATACATGATCAAAATACCTAGAGGCACAAATAAATTTACATGTTTTACCCGATTACACAGAAATAACCATTCCCTAACACTTTATTTAATGTATATTTTTATATATCCACCTAAAGATGTAGTCATATTGTCCTTTCCCCATATAGAGCTGCATGAGACTTAAAACTAGTGGCATTCCCACCTTATACCTCCACATTAATTTGAATGGTTAGATCCACCAAGTGGCATCTACCAATCTACTCCATTATCCCAATGTTAATCCAATATATATGAAATTCCCTATTTTGATGGTGTGAAAATCAATTCAATTGGAGGCCCAATACATGGACTAAAATCACAAATTAAGAGAATAACACCACTAATATTGTTCCCCTTTATAGTTCCCACACTACTATAGTGTTATAGTATTATTATATTACCATGTAAATTTTCTCCCACCTTGTTTTTATATTGGGTTAATTATAGGATTATGGGGAGTCTTTTCCACTTGGTTAATCCCCCAACATTATTTTATGGATGATTATAAATGAGGGATATTATTTTTTTAATGGGATATATTTTCTAGTAATTCTCACAATCTTTTAGATAACCCATTTCTAAACATTTATATCTAGGAATGCTACTACATAAGCCCCATACTAGATCCATTTATCAGTACTATTCATGAACTTTTAATGGTATATGTCATATAAAAACAAATGGTCAGTCATAATTATATTTATGATATGATCTTAAACTATATAATATAGTAGACCACTCACAATGATTTAAATATTATTATGTGAACACTTGAATGACCTATAATTATATGCCTTAATTTATATTTATGAGTGGAATGCCATATCACATGGGTTTAAACTATTACCTTAAATTATATGGTTTTTGATTTATTATAGTCCTTGAAGAGAGATTTATAACCACTAAGTGGGGACGAATAAATGTTCATTGTATACTTTAAAGATTTATCTCTAGTTTTCCATTAATTTAAACATTATTCCCTTGATACCAATTAGTGAATGGATCACTTTTAGTAGGGTAATTATGGTGATGATTTTGGGATATAGAGAGGGTGTAAATACCTAGAAATTCCAAATTTTTTTATTTATATAGAATTATTACGAGACTGCAAAATTCAACGACACGTGATTATGAGGCCTGGAGAGCCCGAAATTGATTTTTGAAATTTTTAATGGTATGTTCAGTAAACGTTGGAGTGGGATTTTATATCTTTTGAATCAATGCATAGATTAAAAATCCAAGGGCATTATTGAATTCACAGTGCTGGGATTCACATAGGCAAAGCATAACTTCGACCGATAAGGGTCCAATGAAAAACTTAATTTTTTTACATTTTGGAAAAATAATAAAATAACTAAATGAGTTATCTTATTATTTCTTCGAACTTAAGAGAAATGGTTGGCAGAACTGCAATGTAATGATAGTTATTAAATGGGAGTCATTTAATGATCTGTTACTTTGGTTGTGTAACCATAATGATCAGGTGTTTAATGGATCATTAATTAAAGTTCATAAATGAACCACATTAATGATCAATGTCGAAGAACTTTTTATATTTGTTTAAACAAATATATTTTAAAACAAATTTGAAACCACCGGAAAACCTTTGATGAAGCGCTGATGATGTCACCCTCCAACGAAGAATGACATTAGATTGATGAAGTTTGAGAATTAAATCCGGAAATCGATGAATTTCGGCGAACGTCTTCGAACATGGATTATTTATAATGTCTACAGTGGATTCCACTGAATCCATGTAGGGGAAATCAATTTATTTCTATGTGTACAAAGCTTTATCCTTCTCGTTCTTGAATAATATAATGATCATGGATCAAGTAACTATTGGGTTGATCTGAGATTCATTCATTACTATGGGAGGTTTATGTGGGTTTTACATTGGGGTTTTCCTTAACATTTATGATAATTGTTTCCCTACTTGATAAAATGCTAATGCAGAGGGTGAGGGCCATTCCCAACAAGGCTTAGAACCTTCACCGCTCTTGGGTTCTGTGCATTATTTGTGGGTGAATGAACAACATAGAGGCAAGGAAAATCCAAGGGGCTCACAGTGAAGGTGGTGACCCAAGAGGGTCGTAGGTGCAGACAGGAAGGAAAAAGAACCATTGGTGCATCTTCAGTGGCCCACAAAACATGCCACCTGAGCGGCACCACCGACATGGCAGTGGCCGGACCGTGCATGCCATGTGAAGATGGTGGAACCCACAAGAACTGTGGTGGTGTTGTTCTATGTCCAGATAGTCATGGCATGTTGGAGACGTGGTGCTGGCATGCTGTGTGGGAGGAGAACGGCCTGCTCGGGTTAGTCAGCTAGACATGAAACAACCGATAGAGCCGACCGTTTCGGGAGGTGGGGTGGTGCCCTGCTGGCCCCGCCAGCAGGGAGAACCGGACACGTTGTGTCCCATCCAGTGTAACTGGAATGCATGTGGGCAGGGTTCTCCAATCATGCTAGACATTCTAGCTGGTCCAGACCCGTAATCCAAACGGGCCAGACCTCTACTAGACCCGGACCTGATGGACCCTGTTTCACTAAAACTAACGTAACTCATAAACTGGTTATCCAATTGACACGCCGTCTACGGTGTTGGAAACCTTGGAATTAGGATCTAATTTTAAGGTACTCATCATGAGTTTTGGAAGAAGTTGGAGTATGTCCTAGATTGATTATACTCAAATCCTACCAGGCCATATTTACCTTTGGTCTATATCTTATAGCTCGTGTGTTTGATTGATGTGTTGTCTCTCTTATTGGAACCCTTATGACCAGATGGTCCTTTAGGTTACTTCTTCATGGGACATTGTGGAGATTGAGGTAATAATGATGTTACAAGGAGAAGAATCTTGGGAACTCAAGCGCACCAAGTGCCAGAATCCTGTGGATGACTGTCAAGTGAAGAGAGACCCTCCATGGATCGACATGAGAGCGACTCTCCATGGATCAACATGAGAGAGGCCCTCTGTGAATCTACATAAATGAGACCCTCCATGGATCAACAATTAAGTGACCCTCCATGGATTGACATGAAAGAGACCCTTTTTTGGATCGACAGTATTGTGACCCTCTTTGGATCAATTGTAGTGCGGACCTCTGTGGATCAGCAGTAGTGTGACCCGACGTGGACCAACAATAGAGAGACCCATC
This sequence comes from Viscum album, assembly GCA_963277665.1. NCBI lineage: Eukaryota > Viridiplantae > Streptophyta > Magnoliopsida > Santalales > Viscaceae > Viscum > Viscum album. The sequence goes on from OY728126.1 coordinate 1,580,345,936, forward strand.
AAGGAATAGTGGTAGAGCGACCCATTGAGGATCTGTAGTAGTGAAACCCATCTCAGATCAGTAATTGAGCCACCCAACAAAATATAATGATCTAGCTTAAGACTAATCATCTTTATTTTTGTTCTCTAAGTTATATACCTGGTGTGAGCTATCTATTACTATATGCCTTGAGATTTAGATAATTCTTTATTATTTTTCAATTGTGGAATTTTGGGAGACCTTCAGGTGTCTCGGGGTCTCTACTGGGTATTGTTATACTCACCTCTACACGGGCTTTGACTGTACCTTATTGTGTTTTGTACAGACAACGAACAACTTGACTGAGACTTGGGGAGATGGGGCTGGATGATGCTTAGAGGTTATTGATAGACATGGTGAGTGGAAATTACAACAAACAATGAGTTGTGTGTACCCTTCAAGTAGGATCCCTGGTGTATGACTTTCAGAGCACATTTCCCCCTTTTTCCTATACTTTCTTTTAATTTGGGCTTGTATACTAGACCATTTTACATCTAGTACATACTTTTACTCTCTAAGGTGGTTTTCATTAGTGGTTGTACTTTTCCTTTTATATTGTGTATTACTTCTGCACAATGTGCCCTATCTTTATGTGTATATATTTAAAGGAAATTCCTTCCCTTTTTGGGGTTTTCCTTTCTAGTTCTACTTACTAGCCCATGGACTATGGAAGGCATGCTTGAGGTAGTCACAAAATGGCCCCCAACAGATAGGTCGAGACAAAGTGGTATCCAACGGGCAGTCGTTTCTACTAGAAGAACTAGGAGTCTGTGTTTTCAATGGATCAATAATGTCATGTGTCATGTGTCTAGATTACAGTCCGATGAGTCTAGTATTGGTGTTGCAGCCAATGCATCCATACACCAGGATGCTGAGTTTAGATTTCTGACTCGATAGATGAAACACTATTTGTGTGTGTTCTGGAAAATGTTTTTTTAATCTCTTTTGAGTCATCTCACCAGGTATAGCTTATTGAGTATGGAAAATATGTTTCATTAAAGGATGACTCCACGTAGATAGCCATCCAGGATTCTAGTGAGAGATCACGAGGAAGGCCCACTGAGTGGTGAGGCATCAGTACAAGGCCCTCTTATGACAACAGAACCTTTGGGTGGTGTACCAGCAGCACCACCACCCATATGAAAGTAATTTCTACCAGCCCCACCAGTAGATAGTGCACGCCAACTGAGCATGATTCATGAGTTAAAGAGATAGATGCGTCTGTGTTTTCACGGTGAGACAGATCCACATGCATCTAAGGACTAGCTAGAGGGTGTGGCAAGAGTTTTCTGCTTGGTCAAGGCACCAGATGACCAGATGGTGATCCTAGGTGCCAGTGTTGTTCATGGCACAACAGGGATATGGTGGAGACTAATGCTCAATACACATGAAGAGTTGATTCTTTCATGGTTGGACTTGAAGAGCCTCTTCAGGGCAGAGTTCATACCAGTGACTCTACATTTTTTTCATATTCAGAAGCTACTACACTTACAATAGGGTAACCTGACAATGGCCCAGTACTCGAAGAGATTCACCGTCCTCTATCACTAATCCACCGACATGGTAAGAGACCATTTATTTTGGGCCTGAACCTTTGAGCAGGGTATCTGATGGGAGATCAGAGCATCTATGATATCACTCAACATTCCAACACAGTCTAGAGTGCTAGGGTGATCAGTATTAGTGGAGAGATTCCCAACTAAGAAGGCATAAATAGTGAGAGCCACCACCAGACGACATATAGCCAAGTCATCTGTAGGTGGTAGTAGGAAGATGACGCAGAGGCCCAAGTGGGACAAAACATCTGGAGGACGAACCCAACATTTAGGGTCAGAGGTTCAGAGCTCACAAGGTAGAGGAGGTCAGTAGAGGAGTAGACTATGCTACTCATGCGACAGGAAGAGTCACATGGCTCGTGAATTCCTGACCCTCCATACTGATGATCAATAGATGGTCGACAGACTTACGAGTCAACAACAGAGGATTAAGCGAGGAATTCCACATGATAGTAGACATAACAGAAGATCTTTCTATGCATCAGGAGGTGGGTGATGGTTTGAGGTACTACTACCACCACCTCCAGGTGGTCCACCCCATCCTCAGGGAGTAGGTTGACAAGGATGATCTCAACTTCAAGTGGTAGAGGCCTATGACCATGGTGCTCTGGATATGATTCGAGGTACGCTCTATGTATACTCTACCCTAGTTTTAGTTCTTATAGACATAGGTACCAATCAATAATTCATTGCCACACATATCATTTGGAGGTCGGATATTCTAGTGGTGATCTTGGCTTGCTTCTTATGATTTTAAACTCACACAGGAGAGGATTCGACGGTTACACACTGTTTTTAGAAGTGTAATCTTACTTTAGGAGGTGAGATCTTCAGTTGGGATCTCATAGTAGCATCATCCAGCCATTACAAAATCGTCTTGTGTGTGGACTAGTTATTCATGGACCTAGATTAGATCAACTATTTTAGGTGCAAAGGGTTGTGTGTCTTTGAGGATGGTATCGAGTTTTCTTTCACCGGTGAGAAGGAAACCTTTTCATTTCATGATGGACTTTCTCAGAGGAGGGTGCAGCTGATCACTCACCAGATTTCTATCCTCACCCTCAGTGTAGTGGATGATAGGAGTCCTAGTTATCCTATAGTGATGGACTACTATGCTGATGTCTTTCCTAAGGATATTCCATGACTACCTCCTCATATTGCGGTAGACTTATAAATCAAACTGTACCCCAGGATGACACCGATATCTACCCCAACACATTAGATTGATCACATGGTGTTTTGTCAGTTGAGGGCACACTTGGAGGACTTGCAAAGGAAGGGGTTCACAAGGCCCAATGTTTCTCTAAGGGTAGCCCCTTATTTTGTATTCCAAGAAGGCGTATGAGTGTTTGAGGCTTTTCATGGACTATCGGTGCCAGAACAAGATGACCATGATGAACATGTATATTTTTCCAAGGATTGATGATCTTTTCGATCAGCTGAAGGGAGCATAATAGTTTTCAATGATAGAACTCATATCAGGCTATCATCTGCTTCGAGTGCGGGATGAGGACATACCAAAGATACCCTTCAGATGCCAGTATGAACTCTATGAGTTCTTGGTGATTCCTTTCAGTGTGACCAACTCCCTATCAATTTTAACGGGACTCATGAAAAGGATCTTCCAGCCTTACCTCGATCGCTTCATGGTGGTTTTAATTGACTTCATATTGGTGTACTCAGCATCAGAGGAGGAACATGCCACACATTTGTAGATATTCATTGATACACTCAGAGAGAAGAAACATTATGGAAATATCTTGATGTGCCAATTTTGGATACAGGATGTCTGCTTTCTGGGACTCGTTCCCTCAGAGGCGGGAATTGCAGTGAATTCGTAAAAGATAGAGGTAGTGCTGACTTGAGATCCACCCAAGAGTGTGACCATGGTGCGATGTTTCCTAGGGTTGGATGGGTACTACTAGAGATTTTTACCTGACTTTTAAAGAGTAGTAGCACCCTTATCATATTTGAAAAAGAAGGAAGAACCCTTTTTTGGATGAAAATATGCCATTAGAGTTTGTAGAAGATGATATGGAGACTGAAGAGTTCCCCCATATTGAGGCTACCAGAAGAGGGTGTTGGGTTTATAGTCTACTGTGACACATTAGGGACCAGAATAAGATGTGTCCTGATGTAGGAGTGAGCAATGATCGCCTGTGAATCAAAATAGTTGAGGAAACATGAGTATAATTATACGATCCATGACCTGAAGTTAGCAGTAGTTTTATTTTCATTGAAGATGTTTCAACACTACTTGATCGGTGAACGATTTACTATCTACCCCAATCAAAAGAGTATCAGGTATATCTTCTCACAGAAGGACCTAAACTTGAGACAATGGTGATGGCTAGAGTTCCTCCAGGACTATAACCTTGTGATAGTCTACACTCCTAGGAAGAGAAACATAGTGGTAGATGCACTCAGTAAGAGATTTGGTCTACATCTATAGTGTGAGGTGACAGAGCAACTAGCCGTGTTTTAGATAACCTTCATGTGTATAGATGGAGCATCATGCCTATAGTCTATTACTACCACTCGCCCACTCCTTTTGTGAGTTTGGGAGGCATAGCTTGGGGACATAGATTGTGAGGCCCGACATGCTTCGATATCTTCGAGGCTATATTCTGATAGATTTACGATAGGTGGGGGGAAAGCCATCATATTTAGAGGATGAACTATTGTACCGGGGATGTTTCCGGAGGGGGTGTTGAGGGAGTTCTATACATCCAATTTAGAGGTACATCCTGAAGTGGAGAAAATGTAAAAGGACCTCCAACATCAGTACTGGTGGCCAGGGATGAAGAAAGAAGTGGAAGATTTAATTTTATAATGCCTCACTTGTCAGCAAGTGAAGGCCGAGCATCAGGTTCTAGCAGGAATAACCCAACCACTAGATGTTTCAGAATGTAAGTGGGATGATATCTTCATGAACATTGTCACTGGGTTACCATACACATCTAGGAGACACAAATATATCTAGGTTATCATTGACTGAATGACCACATTGGCCCATTTTCTACCCATACAAGTGAAGGGATCAGTAGAGGTCTTGAGATTCCTCTATGTCCAATAGATAGTACCACTTCATATGGTACCATCGACAATTGTTGAATATCATGACACTCTTTTTACATCCCAGTTGTGGAAGGGATTACAAGAGGCGTTCAGGACTCGGCTACGTTTGTGCACCACATTTTGCCCTTAAAAAGATTTTTAGATGAAGAAGAGAATACAGACACTTGAGGACATGATTTTTACTTTCCTCCTTGATTATGTTTGTAGTTGGTAGGACCACATGCAACTGGTGGAGTTCTTATACATCAACAACTATCACTCCACCATTAGCATGGCACCATTTGAGGCCTTGTTTGTGCGACCATGAAAATGACCTATATGATGGATGGAACAGGGGTGTCATCACATATGGGTCCATAGTGGGTATGATCTATCACTAAGAAGGTAAATATCATCCAAGAGTAGATGAATACTTCACATATTAGGAAGAAGTCTTATGCTGATAGGAGGTATAGACCCTCAGAATTCAAAGAGGGAGACCATGCTTTTTATGCATCTCACACCAATGAGGATTATAGATATTTTTTATGGGTGGAAAGATATCCTCGAGGTTCTTCAAACCTTTCCAGATTCTTAGCAGAGCTGGAGAGGTAGTGTACCACTTAGCTCTTCTCCCACATATGCACTAGGAGGAGAATGTTTTCCATGTGTTGTAGTTGATGAGATACATGCCTGATCCATCACACTCCATCTACTGGGGAGATCTGGACATTGATGAAGGGGAAATGTTCACATAGTTATTGGTGGAGATAGAAAATCGACCAGAGAGGGTCCTATGGGGGCTATCGATTCTTCTAGTGCATGGTCGGTGGCACCACAAGAACCTCCAAGAGAGAACATGGGAGCGGGAGGCTCAGATTCGTGCTCAATACCCCAATTTGTTTTATTAGCTTTTGTCGTAGACTTTTAGGAATTAAATCCCTAAGGTGGGTAGAATGTAAAGATCCAAAAATTCCTTATAATTATGTTTAAATTATATGAGATTATTATGACACTATGAAATTTGATGGCATGTGATTCTGTGTCCTGGGGATCCCATAACATATTTTTGAAATTTTTTTATGGTACGTTCAGTAAACATGGGATTGGGATAATTTATGTTTTAAAATAGTGATCATATTAAAAATATAAGGGCATTGTTGAATTAGTAGGAGAGGAATTTTCTCAAGCGAAGATTAACTTCGACCGAAAAGAGTTGGAAGAAAAAGATAATTTGTGGACTTTATGGAAAAATTAAAAAATAACTAAATAAGTTATATTATTCATTATTTGATCATTGGGAAATGATTTAATGGACCACAATGTAATGAAGGTCATTAGATAATATTCATTTAATGACCTATTACTTTTTTTGTGTAACTGCAACACTCATGTGTTTAATGGATCATTAATTAATGTTTATAAATGAACCACATTAATGATCAAAGTCAAAGACCTTTTTATATTTGTTTAAATCAATCCATTGGAGAACAAATTGGAAACCACGAAGAAACCTATGATGAAGTGCCGATGACATCACCCTCCAATGAATAATAGTGATTGATCGATGAAGTTGGAGGATTTGATTTGGAGATCGATGAATGAAGGAAAACATATTCAAACACAGATTATTTCCTTCGTCCACAATGGATTCCACCAAATCTTGGTATGGGATATCAATTTATTTCTAAGCCTATAAAGTTTCCTCCTTCTCGTTCTTGAATAATATGAAGAACGCAGATCATCTGACTAATGGGTTGATCCAAAATTCATTCTTTACTGCCGGAGGTTGATATGGGTTTCACTTTTGGGTTTTCCATAATCTTTATGATAATTTTACCCCTTGATAAAATGCTAACGCAGAGGGTGCGAGCCATTATGAACAAGGCTCCGAACCTCCACCACTCGTGGGTTTTGTATGTTCTTCGTGGGTGATCGAGAAATGTGGTAGAAAGGAAAATAAAAGGGCATCATAGTGAAGGTGGTGAATTGAGTGGCCTCTAAGCATAGACTTGAAGGAAAATAGACCACTAGAGTATCTCTAGTGGCCCACAGAAGGTGCTGCAGGTGGGGAACCACTAGCACGACAGCGGCCAGCTCATGACAGCCACATGGAAATGGCAGTTTTTTTAGGAACTATGGTGGGTGGAAGACATGGCGCTGGTGCACCTTGTGGGAGAGGAGCGGCCTGGCTCGCTCGATGCGCAAAGGCTAATAGAGATGGCAGTTTCAGGAGGTGGGTTAGCTCCCCACTCGCGTTTCCATCTAGGAGAAATGTACCCACTACATCTGATCCAGCGCCACTGACCTGCATGCCGGCTAGGTTCTATAGGTGGGCCGGACCTACAGGTCAGTCTGGACCCTCCGTCCGGGCCGAACCCACCTTCCAGGCCGGACCCTTACCAAACCCATACCAGACCGACCTAATTTCACTAAAAATAATGTAACTCACAAACATGGAATCCAATTGATTCACTTGATATGGAGTTAGGACCCTTGATATGAGGTATTAACTTTGAGGTACTGTACTTGTGTTTTTCTAGATGTTGGAGTATAGCCAGGTCAGATCAGACTTGAATCCAACCATTCCATATTTACCATTTTTCCTATATCTTACAAATCAGACGTCTGATTAACACATCGTCTATTGTGCTGGAACCCTTATGACAAGATGGTCCTTTGGGTTACTTCTTCAATGTAATTTTTAGAGGGTAAGGTATGACCGATGGAACATGGAGTAGAATCTTCGTAACTCATGTGCACCATGTGCGGGAATCCAGTGGCTAGCTGTAAAGTCAAGAGAGACCCTCTATGGATCAGCATGAGATTGATCCTCTATGGATCAGCAGAAGTGAGACCCTCCATGGATCAGAAATGGGATGACCCTCCATGGATCGACATGAGAGAGAACTTCTGTGGGTTGAACTCAGTGCGACCATCTATGGATAAGTAGTAGTGCGTCCCACTATGGATCAGAAGTAGCGCCACCCGATTTGGGCCGACCATAGAGTGACCCATCGAGGATCGTGGAAAAGAAGCCCTTTGTGGATCAGCAATATAGAATCAGTAGCTCATCCACCCAATAGAATAAAATGATATAGTTTAAGACTAATCATATTTATTCCTATTATCTATGTTATATACCTCTCATGAGCTATCTTTTACTTTATTACTAGTGATTGAGATAATTCTTCATTTTTTTCCTTTGTGTAATTCCGGGAGCCCTTCGGGGGTCTCAGGGCCCCTACTTGATATTGTTATACTCACCCTTGCATGGGATTCTCCCACACCTTGATGTGTCTGGTGTAGATGACAGACAACTTGACTTAGACTTGGGGAGACGGGGCTAGACGGTGCTCAGAGGTGATAGATATACGTGGTGAGTGGAAGTGATGAAAGACGATGAGTTGTACCTACCATTCAGGTAGGATCCTTGGTGTATGAACTTCGGAGCATGATTTTCCCATTTTCACTGTACGTTCTTTTCAGTTGGGATAGTATCCATTTTTCTTCCATTACATAATTTTACTCTTAGTGGTGGTTTTTATTAGAGGGTTTACTTTTCCTTTTCCATTGTGTTATACTTGTGCACATTTTCCCTATCTGTGTGTGTATAGGTTTAAAGGAAATGTCTTCCATTTTTGGTTTTCACCTTTCTGGTGCTAGTCATCAACCGCTGGCCTATGGAAGGCAGGCTTGGGGTAGTCATGACATGAGCCCCAGGGGACTTGTCGTAACATAGAGCATGAATGAAAATCACATGATATAATAAATCACATGGTTTACACACTATTTTTCTTAACTGGATAGTCTATGTTGTCCAATAGTTTTAATCCCACTCTCCACATTAATGTTTTATTATTAATGATTACAGAATTGATAGATGGATTAAGAATAAGATCATGATCTTCTATATGAATGTGAAATAAAAAATAAAAAATATAACATAGAATAATTATAACATATAAATACGATCTCTATGCACATTTATAAAGTTATTACATGTAAATTGATGTTGTCTGCACTATTCTTATCTAATGTACAACTATGTTGGGTAGGATTCTCTTTATAAGGATCACTTATTCATATGACATAGTCTAAAAAAATGAGTATGCATTTAACAAAAGTAGTATTGATATATTTATATAGAATCTTCATATCTCTAAATATTCTTCAATGATCATGATTAATCCAAAAGTTTAGATTGAATTATCTTCTACTATATGAAACCTATTCTAAATCTCGTGTCAAATTCAACTACTATGATACCAGAATATCTCATTTAATGTTCATAAAATCTCTCTAAAAAATAAAATAAATAATTATGGTTGATTTATATTCCACAAAATTATGATTTAATAGGAAATATACCAACTAAATATTTAGTAAAATATTTATAAAAAAATATTGGGCAAAATGTCTTCAATCGTTCATAAAAAAATTAATTTGTTTTTGGAAATCCATATCCATTCGATAATAATTACAGTGTGATGATTATTGTTATGGTTTAATAATTTAAAATTCCATTTTTTTAATGTATAGATATATATCATGAGGTGTTACAAAAATACTATAGAATAATCCTTCAATTCTAATAGAAACATAAAATTTTTATGTAATGGAACTTCTGGCATTAAATTTATCATTAATTCTTATCCCTCAAGATTATTACATAATAAATGTTTTATATTAGAACGTTTTTCTCACTTCCATAACATCAATAGATTAAAAAATTCATGACATAGTGTTGTGACATGATACCTTCTTAATTTTAAAACTATAATTTCTTATGTTTTAATCACAAGATAACTAGTTTTTATTGAGGAATGATTATCAAGTGTGTGTAATGATCCTATATATATATACTCCTCAATCTCAAAAAACTCTTTAAGGAAATCATGAAATAATCATTTTATATTGTGGATTAATCTATCATGTATGTAAAATATTCCTTCCTTTTTACTATGTGGAACAATCTTAAACGTGAAATAAATAATTAGTGATATTACTTTATAATAGTCTTGTTAAAAAATAGTGATATAATACGAAGTCATTGTAACAAGGTTATCTCTTGTATTCCATTGAATTAATTAAATTAAAAGGCTCTTCTTCTTCTCTAATCCACTCCAGTGTCTATAGTATGTTAAAAAATTCTATATGATACTATAAAGCTAAAAAACCACCTTTACCCACTGAGAATTAATATTCCACCACATTTCATCTTCATCCATTTCATAAGAATTTAAAATATCAAGATCTATCTCAATAACATTGATATCATCTCAAGAGTACCTATAAGAATGAACTACAAATTATATAAATACGAAGCTTGTTGGTGTTTTAAGAATATCTAATAATATGTAGAATCTATATCCAAATCAACTTTAAGATTAATTCCATAAAAGAACTATTATTTTCAATGCTTATAAGAGATATCCATCCCTTATGGAGCAAGAATTCAATAGCCAACGGAGACTCCGTTTTACATAAAAAGAAGCCACAAATTCTATCTCATTTTGAATACTCCATGTAACACTAAATCCATGAAATCCTCTTCTTTATGTGAGTTAGTAGGTTCAACAGCCATGTGAGACATGTTTTGTTAGTGCCTCCTTATTTTTTTTACAAATCCTATTAGTCTCCTTAAGTTCACTAGGTGTGGTTCCCACTTTATCCTATTCATTAGATGATTATATTATCTTCATATTCATTAATATTAAAAATATAATTTTATACCAATAATTACTCATTTTTCATTCCTTGAAGCCACATAATAAGTAATATCCTTGTTTCTATGAATCCTTTATAAAAAAAACTAGTTCCATCTAACTTAAATAGTTTTTTGCCTCTTTTTTTATTCTCTATGGAAGTAACATCCATTTTAATCAACATGGATTTTAATGAAATATCATCTTAATGAGAGACTCTCCCACTAGACTCTTTCCCATTATATTTTGGTTAGATATTCCTCTCACATTTCTTCTTCCAATTCATAGAAAAATCATGATATAAACTATCATGACTTCTCGAAGATGACTTCTTTTCAACTAATTTACTCTTAAGTTTATTTTTACTTGAAATTTCTAGATTGAAGTCACTCCAAGACTTCTCTAAAACCTTTTTCAAAATATTAAGTCTTCAATGGTTATATAAATGTTCCTCTATAATAATAATATTTATTATATCTTTTAGAGATCCTTTTGGATTTGGAATCAAATGAAAATGTATCATTAATTTCGCTTGACTTATCCAAAATTTATAGTGGTAACATAAAATAAAAAATTCCAAGATCCACTGATAAAAAATGTTAGATTTTATGACATTTATAATAATTAATTTTTTATTTCTATAATTATTTAACTTATTATCATGATTTTAATAAGTTCTACCTATCCTGATTTATTTTATCCCTTAATTTTATAAAAAAACCGTAGCGACCCTTTAAATGGGAACCTAGGTCATCCTATGGTAAGAATCAATGGGAATTATCAACCCCCAAGGGTGTAAAACTAGTTACTAGACATTATGGAAGAACACCTGGAATAGTTAAACCTAATGAATATAATAAAATATGAAATGAAAACTTGATGAGAATCTAGAATGACTCTTTTTATGTTATACAACCTTAAAAATATAATATAAAGTTCAAAAATAAGAAACTATATAAAAAATAATAAAAAATAAACAACATACCAAAAACCAAATAAAAAAATTTGAGACAAAAATTTGAAAATAAATATTAATATATGAAGCAGAAAAAATAGATAATATAAATATGGTACCAAATTAAGAAAAGGGATCCCAAAACATCAAACTAAAAATATCTACCTGGAAAAAGGTCCCCAACAAAAATCATCACTATATCCCATTCATTAAAATATAAAAAGAACATATTTCAAAATACTAAACATCTTAAGATCCCTAAAATAGATTGAAATATATATAGCTATTAGAAAAAAATCAAGTATGTAACCTCCTCACAACCTATACATAACCTTTAAAAGATAATGATTTTCAATATAGTTTGAAAATAAATGTCTATAAATATAATGTTTACTTTATTAATTAAAAATTAACGTGGAACCATATACACCATTTATTTTTATCAAAACAAACATTTTATTCATTTAAGAAAAACAATCCTTAAAGTGCTTGCAGAAGGAAAATACATTTAATGGAATTGAAATGTTCCAATACAAATTCAAAAAATAATCACATTCTAAAAAATAAATAAAAATAAATCACTTATGAATTTACCATTGAGAAATAATTTCAATTATTATGATAATTATGAAATAAAAAACATTTAAGTATATATATATATGAGATATTGAAAGTAAAAAAACAACAACATCATTATGATAACCATGCTCTTTATTAGAAACTTGAAACCTAATTTATTATATAAACTATTCATTTGATACAACATGAAAGATAGAGTGGTCTAGTGTATTTGGGGCTTATGAACATTACATAACATCTTAGAACATAAAACACACAACATCTTTATTTAAAACACCCTTTACATGACCATTACATTCCCTCGTACTTAGCATTGCATGAGATAACCAAAGGACATGCATAAGAAAAGGTTGTGCTATAAATCCAAATAAGTGAATAAACATGGAAGAATATGATTAATGCAATACATGATATAAAATAGGAAAACTAATGGATCAAAATATAAACATGACATAAAGGAATGATAAAGCATGATAATCCTAACATGGAAATGTGGCAACAACACTTAATATGGAATTAGCATGATCCAAGGCTCATTACACATAGAGCATGAGTAAACCCTAATTTCACATGAAGCCTGATTAAAAACTCACTTAACATTAATTATAATGAGTCAAAACCCATTTCACATAACATATCATGATATTATACTTTACCCAATGCATTGAAGCGCTATCAGGGCGCACCCTTCTTAAACATTCAATTTCATGCATAAGTGTGCCACATGGATCATATAACATAGAATCAGTCAACATCATAAGATATTCCATGATTAAGTAATGTGGAATAAATACATGAAAGTACCATTAAATATGTATATCTTAATAAAGGTGAATATCCTTGATAGAGACATGGGTATGGTATTCAGTACACAATGACCTTGGCTTGGAAAAATGCGGTGCAATTTCGGGATCATAACAGTGCGACACAAGGATTCATGAAAATGGATGATGAGAGAGAAATGGGTGTCTCATAATATATACATGAAATGAACAGTAACGGTTTCAAATAGATTCATGTCGCAACAAACTTAATGGAATTTAGATGCATAATACAAAAGAATTACTTGGATGTAAAAGAGGAGAGCGAAATCCCACAAGGAATTTCGGCATGGTAACGAGTGTAAATAGGGAGAATTAATGAGAGAGAAAGGGGTATACCATCATCCAAACATAAGGATGGATGTATGTGGAAGTTTTGAAATCATACACCAACATTTTTAATTGAGAACAAGAGGGCATAAAAACTTAAATCTTTTGAACAAAATATGAGAAAGGAAGAAATCCCTTACATGGAAGTGTGATCCCAAAGGATTGAGAGAGGCTTGAGAGAGGATTATTGGGAGATTGGGGAACCTTGGGAGGATTATAGAGATTGGAGGGTACAGGTTGGTTGAACTCCAAAGGATTTTAGTGAAGAAGAAGTGGGATCTTGGGTGGGTTTATATAGGAAAGGAGATGGAATTCTTGTTATTTAGGTTTGGGACACCTCACATTAAACTAATCAATACCACAAACCAGATGATGGTTATTTCAAATGGTTTTTGAAAAAGGGGATTAGAAAAAAATATTTTATATGTTAAATGTCGAAACTTCTTAAACTAATAGGTTTGCTTATGTGGAGGTGAGTCAGACTCTGAAGGAAAACAATTTAACAAGACAAAATGTTTTATAAGCCTTGAAGGGTCCACTAAAGATTTGTAAAATAAATCAAACAAACCAAAAATCACATTATTTTAATGGTAAAACATATTTTTGACGAAAATAATGTTTATATTATTTTATTACATCACTATTGTTTCATTTTGATGTTATAAAACACATTATATATTTAAACGGTATTTAATTTTTACCCAGAAATTCGATTGTCTCAGAAAATTATGAAAAATTCACCATTGGATAATTTTGAAGTCCCAATTACAAAAATAACACTGATTTTATATAAATAATTTTATTAATATGTGAATTTTTACTTTTAAATTAAAAACCGACATTTACCGAAAATTCATGGGTTTTAACTAAAACCACTTTCAAGCCTCAATATAAATTTAAATTGCATTCATAAAAATTGAACGATCATTTATATTTAACAAAAGGTAATTTATTAATATTTTATTAAAATATTATTTAATTCAAAAATCCATTAATTTATCACAATAGATTTCTATGTTGAATATTAACTAAAAATACTATTTGTTCTTCAAAAAACTATTTACAAAGCGACAATAATAAAATGAATGAACATTCTTTATACAAAAATAATGTACATAGTCATAGTGATAGGATCTTGTTACATAACACCTTATAACACTCACATAATACCTAAGGGTAAGGTGTGCGATGGTGACAGACTCTTGGGGTGGCTCAGATCACATCTCTCAGGTGGTAATCTCCATTAACTTACACTTCTCCCGTAGTCGGTTATGCTCAATCTTAACATGTTCATGATTTGATAGGGCTTGATCAAGGGGGAAGCCCAATGACACCACCTCCTTTTTGAGCTCTGAAAAATGGGCTTCGTATGGGGAAAGTATACTAGATGATGCCACCGCTTCTATTGAATAAGTAAATTGGATTTTTTAATGCCCAATATTTATACTAATCAAGTGATCACTGTTCAACAACTACATTAGCAACAATCACAATTAATAATATTAATTTAAAATCAAAAAACATAAAACTGATGAAGTTCACATTTTATATAACCATAATAAGACATTTAATTGGATAAAGATGAATTTTCATTAATGATAGTTTGGGTGATTACAATCATCCCCCATTAAGAAATTTCTCCCTCGAAATTTATTTTTCCCACACTAAAATAGATGTGGGTAACTATGATTCATCACATCCTCCAATTCCCACATCACTTCTTTAAACTTGTGGTTTCTCTGGAACACCTTGATGAGGGGCATTGTCTTATTTCGTATAACTTTTTCTCTACGATCTATCACTAGTTTTCCTCATAAAAATGATAATCCTCTTGTGTTACTACCTTTGAAGAAGTACATGTGAAGGGTCTGGTATGTGCTTCATTAAGAGGGATACATGAAAAACATCATGTACTTTTTCCACGGTAGGTGAAAGTGTTTGTCAATAAGCCACATCCCCGACATGATCAAGAATCTTGAAGGGGCCGCTGTACCTAGGAATTAACATTTCTTTATTTCCAAACCTCATGACCTTATTCCATGGAAATATGCATAGAAATAAAATGTCTCAAACTTTAAAATCAAGGTCCCATTGAAGGTTATCTGCACAACTCTTTTTTTTGACTATGAGAGGCCTTGATATGCTGCTGAATGATTTTAACTTTCTCCACCTTTTCTTCGACCATTTCTTGTTTTACCAGCTTATGCTCATCGAATTCATCCCAACATGATAGTTTTATGAATCTCTTCCCATATAGGGATTCATAAGGTTCCATTCGAATGCTCTAGTGGAAACTGGTATTGTAGGAGAATCCAGCCAGAGGATTATGTTGGTCCCACACTCCTTTTATGTCCAAATAACATGATCTTAACATATCCTCTAGTGTCTAAATATTTTTGTTAGACTGGTCATCAGATTGAGGATGATAGGCTGTACTAATGTTCTCTTTAGTATACAGATCATGTTTAAGACTCTTCCAAAACATAGAGGTGAATCGTATATCTCAATTAGATATAATAGATAGTGGTACTCCATGCAGCCTTACCACTTCTCTGATATATATCTGTGCCTGTTTATACAATGAGAAATCCTTCCAAATGGAAATAATGTGTATAGAATTTTTAAGAAAATCCACAACAACATGGATTTCATTGTTCCATTTGGATGTCTTTGGAGTTCTGGTGACAAATTCCATGGTGATGTTCTCCCATTTCCATGCTGGTATGGGAAATGGTTGCATCATCCCCTTATACTTATACCTCTCTTCCTCCACTTGCTGACACACCAGAAACATTGATGTATACTCAGCGATCCCCTTCTTCATATTATCCCACCAATAATGATCTCAGAGATCTCGATACATCATTGTGTTTACTGGGTGAATAAAGAACTTTGACCTATTTGAATCATCCAAAAGTTCCTTCTTAAACTCTAAACATGATGGAACACATAGTCTTTTCCCAAATCTATCATTTCCTTGTTCATTAACATTAAAATATGAGTATTTCCCTTATTTGATAGCTTCCACTCTCTTCTGAATTCCCACATCATCCTTTTGAGCATCATTTATCCTTTCCAGAAGAGATGGTTGAGCAATAATTTGTGAAAGCATTGATGATGTTCCCTTACTTATGATTTCCATGTCCATATTCATCAAATATAAGACGATTGAATCCTTTTCAATTATCATCAATGATATAATCGCTTGAGTCCTTTATTATTAGAGCATCTTCCACCTTGTTCACTTTCTCGGGGTGGTATTTAATTGAGCAGTCATAATATTTGATAAGCTCTAACCATCTTCATTGGTGCATGTTCAACTCATTCTATGTGAATATATACTTGAGGCTTTTGTTGTCTATATATATTTCACACTTCTACCCAATGAGATAATGCCGCCAAATTTTTAACCTGAAGATCACCGCAGCCAACTCCCAATCATGTTTTGGATAATTTTTCTCATGAACTTTTAATTTCCTTGAAGATTAGGAAATTAATTTTTAATTTTTCATCAACAGACAACCCATTTCCTTCTTTGATACATCACTAAGTACCACAAAATGTTATCCACTTGTGGGTAATGTGAGCATAGACATAGTGATAAACCTTCTTTTAACTCCTTGAATATTTCTTCACATTCATCACTCCAAGAAAAATTTACTACCTTCAGATTTAGCTTGGTAAGAGGTCTGGAAAATCGTGAAAAATTTCTCACAAATCGTTGATAAAATACAACTATCCCTACGAATCTACGGATATCCGTTACCGATGTTGGCCTTGTCCATCCCTCAACTGCATCTGTTTTGAAGGGATCCATAGATATCCCATTTATTGTGATGATATGGCCCAAGAATGAGACCACATTCAACTAGAACTCACACTTTCTATACTTTCCATAGATATTATCCTTCTGCAAGGTCTCTAGTAAATTTCTTAGATGCTCCTCATGATCCTACTTGGTTTTGGATTATTTCAGAATATCATCTACAAAGAATAAAAAAAATCGAGGTAATACCTAAAGACTCTATTCATGAAGTCAATGAATATTTCTAGATCATTAGTGAGTCCAAAAGGAATTACTATGAATTCTTAGTGCCTGTATCTTGTACAAAAAGCAGTCTTGTGTATATCTTCTTTATTCACCCTTACATGAAAATATCCCAACTGCAAATCCACCTTGGAGAAGTATTTTTCTCCACCCAGCTGATTGAACAAGTCATCAATTCGTGGGAGAGGATACTTGTTATTTATCATGATTTTTTAAGCTCACTATAGTCAATGCAAAGGCGCATTGACCCATCCTTCTTCTTGAAAAAGAGGACTACTGCACCCAATGGTGAAACACTTGGGTATATAATCCCTTTATCCAGATTCTCATGCAGTTGTTTCTTCAGCTCCTCAAGATCCACAACTAACATTCTATAAGGAGTCTTGAATATTGGCAATTCCCTAGGTATAAAATAAATTTATAATTCAACATCTATTCTAGGAGGAAGACCAAAAAATTCCTCGGGAAACACTTCAGTGAATTCCCTCACAATAAGTATGTCTTCATGGATTTATTCCTCCTTAGACTCAATCATATGAGCCATATATGCATGCTCATAGGGTAGTAATATCCACATTTGAGATGCTGGAGCAAAAGATGATTCATCTTCCTCCTTACACTTTTACAGAATCGGGGTTCGATTCTCCACATAGAGAGTGATTTCCCTCTCATGGAAATTTATGTTGGCTTTATATAAGGAAATCCAATCCATGCCATGAATTGCATCAAATTTCACCAAATGGAGTATGAAGAGGTTCTCTGGGAAATTCAGTCCACAGATTATGATAAGGGAGGTGTTATACTCATGGGATGGAATGATTGCCCCATTTTCAATACTCACCGATATCTTCACTTCCATGATTTTTGGTGGTGCTGGGATTATTCTACTAAAATTTTGGGATATAAAAGAATGCGTAGAACTATGGTAGATAACACTACCTTTCACGTTTTGATTTTGGTTATAATCAATCCAATTTATACAATGGGATGCGTATCTTAAATAGTTAAACACAAAAATGGGAATCCAAAGACAAAAAAGAATGACTTATAAACTAATTTTATTTCCTTAACTTATGAATCCATAGGATTTAATATTTGATATTCATGATCTACTTTCTAACATATATTCTTCATGATATTTTTTTTAATTTCCATAATAATGGTTCATACTAAGCTTGTAAATTCACCAATGCGTATCCCCCGGGAGGGTCATAACCAAATGTGCAATAAGGCCCGTTTTCGTGTACCAGGATACCCTAGGTCAAGCTTGAAACTCCTTGTTAGGGTTTTCACCCCTAGGTACATCTATGCCTGATCCACCTCTACCTTCTAGTATCCAGACAGGGATGTATTTTTTTGATAAACCACTTACTAAATACCCATAAAAACATAGGGATGTTTTTATTATACAAAGTATTGTGTCTAAGGATTCACTATGGTTTTCTAATCCTAATCCAAAAAATAAATAAACCTATCCTCTGATACCAACTATGACAAGCATACTCTTTATTACAAACATAAAACACAATTTATTACAAAAACTCTTCACTTGAGATACAACATGTAATATAGAGAGGTATAATATATTTGGGTCTTAGGAACATTACATAATAGATTATACCACAAAACACACAACATATTTATTAAAAACATCCTTTACATGACCACTAAATTCCCTCGTACTTAGAATTGCATTGGATAACCTGAGGACATGCATAAGAAAAGGGTGAGATATAAATCCTAGTAAGTGAATAAAAATGGAATAACACGAGGAATTAAATACA